>OY776243.1:9650551-14728051 GCA_963675405.1 Cosmorhoe ocellata
AGTTAATTGTATAATCAATACGTCTTTGAGCTTTTACAAAGTGGTTTTCAGCAGCAAGGCCTATACTCGTACCTTGCCGCTGAAATTACGAACCAGTTCTAGTCTAAACCAAATTTGAGAAGAAGAAACTCGTCTCAGTCCAATTTGAGAAGAAGAAACTCGTCTCAGTCCTAGTGCTTTTCTGTATAAAGCTTCTTAGTAAAATGATTGAACTCAATGTGTGCTAAATGAACAAGTACGCGTACCTGATACCTCAGATATTGCAAACGCCCATGCTACGTAACCTATTATGAACAAATGGATCATACTTACGATCTATTAATCGTAAAAAAACCGAAATCGCTCTCCCTGGACGAGAACCAAAAACCTAAGGGTGTGTGTGAGATTATTAGTCAGTACCTACATACTCATATGAGTGATGGGTTTGCAACCCTGCACGTACGGAATACCAAATACAGTGCAAAACGTGGGTATGTGCCCTAAATAATGTTTGGATAGCATCGTCAAATATCTACATAGCTCGTGAAGAGAAGACATGTTTTAACAAAAGCTTGAGGATGGCAGCATGTTTGTTTGTTATTCGGTTAGCTCGTATAACGCAGTACTCTGGTGAGAAAGCAATGTTTGGAAGCAGAGTTAGACGCTGTCTCATTGACGGAGAGAAGCTGCATACCGCTAAAATTTAAGAACAGATAGTGCAGTATTAAAGTTTTCTTCATATAAACGGTGCATTGTTATCAAAAAATTACCCTTATCGCATCGAAGCCATACTGCTCCATGCTAACACACATAGAGAGGCCGACGACGCCGGCGACATTCGCAGCAACCACTATTCCTGAATACGACTGCGTCCAACGAAACAGACTCAGAGAGCGGAAGTGTAAAGTCATCAGGACCACCACGACAGACATTGTCATAAGTCTCATGCCATATACGCTGCGTACGCCTAGCTGTGTTCGACAAGGGTTATAATTAGTACAAACGTATTACCTACCTGATGTTTGCACCGCTTCACAGCCAGAATGAGAACATAGGTAATCAATGCATTAAGTTACAAACACTTCTAAACTCTTTTATTCTGATTGACATCATGGAATAAGCCACTAAAGTAGCTTCTTGAATGGCTCCGTAGTACTTGACCTTATCCTCAGAGATGGAATTAGAGTCAATACTTATAATACACTAGCTTCTACTCGCGGCTATGCTCGCGAGGTACCTACATAAAATAGCCTATGTTGCTCAGGGATAATGTAGCATTTTAATGGTAAAAGAATTTTTGAAATCGGACCAGAAGTTTTTGAGTTGATTCGTTACAAACAAAAATACAAAACTTTCCTCTTTATAATATTAGTATAGATTTGCTCAATAGTCATATTATTACGAGTACCTACGGCACATACCCAGAAACTAGCTCACCAACTGATCCTAGTCATGGGAATAGATATATCCTGCTCATACATTTTGCAAGAGATTCAATTACGTGTCTTAAATACCTGCAATACTTTGCCGCCACATTCCTCAATCCCAGCACACAGGGCTAAGCCGACCACAGTAACGACATAAGTCACCACTATTCCGCCAGTCACAGATTGTTCCCAGCGGAAAACTCTCACGGAGCGCAAATGCATCATCAGCAAAGCCACCATCACCGAAAGACAGATAAGGCGCAGTGCCAGAAGTGCGATATAGTCTTTATTGTGGGTAACGCTACTCATATTCTCGTTTTCAGCTACAAACATTTTTCAGAATTATCATCAAAGGTAATACTTTTTCAGTTCTTCTCTGGGCAGGTCAGCCGTGCTCGGAGACAAGCTAGCAATCTACTCTACTAGCGTTGCAAGCTAATAGTTAAACTATCGATACATCGATAGTATTGAAACGAGAAAATAAAACTATCGATGATGCGGATTGAATAAAATAATTGATGGTTAGGAAAGCGATACGATACAATAGTTGTTATCATCACTATAATGTTACTCAAACTGATATTATAGGTATTACCAAAAATTTAAAATCTCAAAGGTGACAAACGCACGCATTTGGAAATCATCAATAGGTTTCTAATTTTGATTTTAGGTATTGCACTTCAATACCATCGACGGTATCAATAATAGGTAATTGTTCTATTCGGATTATCAATAACTGCTATCGATTGTTAAACTGTCCCCATGTATTCAACTCATTATAGGTCAGGATCATACAAAATGTCTTATGAACGTTAAAATCTGGCAGTGCATAATATAAGTTAAACAAAAATCAACCTATCATCGACACGATGAAGAAAAAAATCGAAAGTGTTACTTTTTTGATGTCAACTATCGATAACTGACCATCGACACTGGGGCAATACTACAAGCAAATAAACTAAACTGAACTCAATTTCACCTTGAAGAATTTATAATAGCTCCCATCAAGGCAAAGGCACAATTCACATTTCACCGTATAGTGTTTATATTTTATTTTCTTTTAGTGACATCGAACTTGAACTTGCACTACTATGTTTTGATGATTTTCATGACTTTTCCAGCCAAAATGACACAGCGACATGTTTGTAGGTTGGTTTGGTTGGTAGACGTATAAACGTCAAGAAATTTTATGCCAAAAAACCAAAGACTTTCTATCTACTGACGTAGCAAAAAACTGATTGATCGAACTCGTAAGGTTTCAGTACCACCATAGTGTAAATAAATAAAGAAGATGAACAGTATAGCATTTCGGATCAGGAGGTTTTGGAAGCTAAATGTTCTTGGTTGTACGAGTATACCTACCGTAAGGAATTTTCGATGGGTTTTGACTTTTTTAACTCAAAATATTAGAACGTGTTATTAGATATTTTGAATATTGTTGTATTCATTTACACATTGAATTTTTTTGGTAAATGACGTTTTCTAAAAATGAAGCCTAGCTAGATTGATTTATCGCCCCCGAAATCCTTTGCATACTAAATTTCATGAAAATCGCTGGAGCCGTTTCCGAGATTCCAATTATATATATATATATATATACAAGAATTGCTCGTTTAAAGGTATAAGATACAGAATTGCTCGTTTAATGGTATAAAATAAAAGACAATTTCCTTTAACTAACGATGGATTAGTCAAATTTCTGGTACCTATTCTCATAAATATAATGTCAAATACAATTGAATGGTCAGTTATTTCTTCGATAATTACAATTTATTCTGAGGATACTGCTTATAGGTACCAACTGGTTTGGTTGAATCCACCTAAAGGATGTATAGCGTAAGTGAATGTGAAGTGAAGAGAGCACAAAAGCCAAATTCGGATTGATTTCTGAAGTTCTGACAAGTTCTGAAGTGGTACCTAGGCTTGCGAATTTAGGCGATGGTACATCAATCGGACCAGTTACTGGCAAATAATACAGTGAATTTTATATAGCTCATGAATGCAATAAACATTGTGAATTTGAATTTCCTGATTCATTATTTTTAGAAGGTACCTACATAACTTCGACGTATAATTGGCTCAACGAATCTAGGCATTCGTGAAGTTAGCCGCAAGAGCTGCGCAGTCTCGTTTTTCGGGAGCAATTGAAGGTATGAGGAGGGGGGAAAGGAACATGCGCAAACTCGAACCTGTGGCTAACTTCACGAATGCCTAGATCCGTTGGATGAACTATACCTACACAATGTTCAGCACATTTAGTGGAACCATGTATACCATGCCTTACTTTAAAACCCAAATATCGATTCATGCCTTCCCACTTCCGAGGTACTGACGTCATCGTGTGCACGTCAAATGTTTTGACGTGCGTTAAATGTAGTTCAACCTGTAAAAAGTGTCTTACACTTTCTTTGGGAATAGCTTTTGTAGAACACCTTAAACACCCAATGGAACCTACCCTCTAAATTCAACTCTCTCTCTCTTACTATGTTGGTACTGGTTACGTAATAGTTTTCTATTATTTTTGTTACAGGGTACGCATCAGCGACATGTGGGTTCCCAGGCGCCCCGGCCCACTGTAGGGTTACCTTCTCCGACGAAAGCCTGTCCGAAGGCACCTATGCATCGTATGAATGTGAGCGTGGATTTGAACTACTCGGGCCCTCAAGGAGAATGTGTGGCTCCAGCGGCCGATGGGCCCCCGATGGCATACCGTTTTGTGGTAAGTTTGTATAATTCGGCTCCACATATAAGTGGTAGCTCGCCGAGCCATAACCAACACAAACTCAGGCAAGGATAAAAGATAAAACCAACCTACGCGAGCGTACAGTACAAACCTCGGCAAGCCTACGCAAGCCTGTACAAACCACTACGCGAGCGTACAGTACAAACCTCGGCAAGCCTACGCAAGCCTGTACAAACGACCTCTCCACATGTTGGATGTTGTGTTGGCTATGACTCAGCGAGCTACAGCCAACGTGTGATAGCGGCATAAGTGGCAGCGATCATTGCGTTTGACGTGTAGCCGTCGGGTAGCCGCTCTTTGACGGAGGGAATCGATGCAATCTAACTTTAGATCTAAAGTGATACCATGACAGCATAATATGCAACCTGTTTGTTGGAAACTTGAATAGCTAATACTAGAATACCTAGCAGCTGATATTCTGGTATTCTATTTGATATCAAAATAATGATGTGTACCTAATTATACTCCAAATAGCGCATTTGCAACTCACATGTTGACATTGCATCAATCATGCTCGTGCACGCGGCTCCGGTGACCCACTTTTACTTTCTTCGTCGAGAAATCATTTCTCATGAGATGTGAATGGCTTTGAAAAAGCGGAAGGCATTGTGGCTGCTCCCAGAGCTCTCGAATGAAAGCGCCCTTTGTTCTGAGATTACTTTACTAACGCAGACAAGCGTGCGCTTAGATATTCTATTGATTATTAGACATCTTCATGAAACTGCAGAGTGGTCCGCATGGGTTCCGCTACTCTGTGGTTGTAGTGCAGGAAACGCAAACTTGAAGTACGAGCTTATTTTTATTTGGCACTAGCTGACCCGGCAGACTTCGTACTTATTTAGAAAATGTTTGTATGGGAAATAGAAAAGGCCTATTTTTAGGGTTTTCCCGGCAGTTATTCGAATTTTTCTTACCTTTTAAACCTTCCCTAGACCTCCACGAACATTTCAAGACCAAGATAAGATAAATCCGTATAGCCGTTCTCGAGTTTTAGCGAGACTAAGGAACAGCAATTCATTTTTATATATAAGAGAAAAAAAGAAGATTGTGTTATAAAGATCTACGTAGACAGTGTCAAGGGTTTTTTATTGAGTACTAGTTAACCCGGCAGACGTTGTCCTGTCTTAAGTTTATATATTATTTTTTTCTTTTATAAGAATCTCCTCCTCACAATAACAAAATTAAATACAACAAAAAAGAATTAGCGAAATTGGTCCAGCCGTTCACGCGTGATGCCATGCCCAAAGGAAAATGGGGTTTTATTTTTATGTATGTAGGTATATTATGTAGATACCTATTTCACCAAGTCACTGGGGTAGCTACTAAACTTTATTGTTGCTCGTTTGCATGTCAAAACTATGTCAACTGCATGTCTTTAGATAGCGGAATTGCTCTACTGTTCTATCCAATGGCTTTTATCACCGCCTTGCACGTCTGTCTACTGTCCATTAACTACTTACGTCAATATTTCCTTCCGCGAATATACTCATAGAAGACGAGGTGAAGTATATTAAGCGACACTCAAGTTGTCCGCTGGCGAACTGCATGACAAACGCAATTCGGCCTAAGAAAGAATGCTTTCTGCGCATCTTTGTCTTGTGGTCAACTTGTTTGTCGCTTACACAACCTAGTATTTTTTTAAATGCCTCTAAATCAGATTTCATTTTATTAACAACCTACGTATTGTCAAACGCCTCGCACGACATCCATTATTTTTCCAACTCACTTGTCGACATGTTCCGTTCAATCGAACGGTACTGGCGGCGCGCGCGCCGGTATTGATTAAATTATGTAAGTAGCTACTTGCTGTTGTCATTATCATGTGAACCTGTTATTTACAATATATATACCTGTATTTGCTGCATTGTGTCTGAAAGAGCGATGCGACAGTGATGGTGTATTGTGCCACTATTGGGGCCAACCACGATCACGAATAACGACAAGTGAAGTGCATGCACGAATTCATCAATTTGAATCGTCAATTTTAGTAATTTGAAGTCAGTCCATCATTTACCAACCTGTTGGTAAATGATGGACTGTTGTTGTTTTACCCGACTGCAAAGCGAAAGAGGGTAACGTGTTTGAGGTGTATGTTTGTAATGGGGTGTCATTGAATTCGTCTAGTCAAAAAATTAAATGTATGGCGGCTGTTAAAATCTATTTTCAACTAAAAACGTTCAGTGGGTTATATTTTGTTTTTGCAATAAATACTTTTCAATTCTTTTTTAAATTGTACCTAACTCGACCGCTTTATCAGTAGCTATTGAAGCCTTCTCTCGTACCTACAGGTGTCACAAAGACTAAAACCTTCGAAGCCACTGATCTTCGATAGACCTATAAGCACGTGCAGTGTCCCAAAAGTACTGGTTTCGTTCGTGCTGTTGATATAAATTACTTCAATGGATCCCTTATGGTGGTGCAGTGGTCCCTGGTCAGTGTCACGAGAATGGTGGTACTCCACCATTAGTGTCGCGGGATTCCATCAACAATAGAACATAGGACCAGAATGGGAGCACTGTGTTCGTGATAACTTGATAAGTATCAACGAGCAATAAAGTAAAGCATTTTTTGCATCTATTTAAGATAGATAGCTGCATAGTGATGGTATTCTCTTTGGAAGAGTAGGAAGGTTGTAGTAAGCGCTTCTTTTTCTATAGGGTTCCTAACTCAGTGTGAGTGTCTAATCATCGCCGTACCCGCGACTTCGTTCACAATTGCTATATATACCCCTACCTATACTGCTAATACTGAGCGTTGTGATGTCTGTAATTTTGAATTAAAATATCGATGACCTTGAAATATTTACGGGATAATTATTCCTAACAAAAAAGGAATGAATGAAATCGGATTACGTGTTGATGAATTCCAGCAAAGTACACATTTTTACATTCATCCCTTCTTCCAAGGGAACCATGCTGAATTTTGGGATAAAAAAATATCCTTGTCCTATGTAAAGTTTAAACTCTTTCATAGTAAGTACTTTATTATAACCTACCTAATGTAATTAACTTGTGAGAACAAGGTTACGTCTGTCCGTACAACGTGGTTGTCGTTATAAGTATAAATGTGGCAACTGCACAAAGGAGGACACTGGTTCGAAAGAACAAGTGACACGATAAAAAGAAGAAGAATATAAAATTAAAGAAATATAACTAGTACCTACTCGTAGCTAAATACGAGTCTAGTTATTGAATCAATGAAAACAATAGAAATGAATTTTAAAAAAAACCTGAAAACGTAGTAGGTAATCATAATTCTAGTCTAGTTGATCTTGACATCTTACAATGTAATATAGTTACAGTGGAACGATATTTTAATCTTATGAATGAAACGTGTAGGTAGCTATTCAACTAGCCTTTGACATAAGTCCACGTGACCACGTGCCACGTATAGTTATTTTAGTAAACTGGATTTATTTAGGTACATCTAGAAGGTAGCATGGAAGAGTTATCGATAGCATACGTGGTAGAGGTAGCTTTAGTAGTAAGTAGCGGTGTGTCTGTGTGAGAGATCGCGTCACCGTTACCGACACGACAAGACAAGTGTGGCGGCACACTTCCGCGGGCCGTTATCCGCCGCAGGGCTACCACGCACTTTCACTCCGCGCATCTCATTTATTATTACCCCCGCATTGATGTCATTCATTGAATCGCATGCGCCGACGCAAGTGCGAATTTAGACGTCGCAATAGACAATGATTGCCGTTGCTATGCAAATTAGAGATTTTTTATAGCGCTTTTTAATTATTGTCGTTCATTCGAAGATCTTTCTTGAGGCAGAAACTTCTAAACTAAACTAGTTCTTCTGAAATCGTGGTGTACTTTGCACGGGACTAGTGAAATAGGCTTCTCGTAATACGAGCCATCGACCTTGATACTCACAGGCTCTGAGTGTAAAACATATCACAATCATGACACTATTCTCACCTGTCTCGATGGTGATCGAATGGCCAGCCCTGAAGACCCTCTGGCAGGCCTATCGCTAGTGTAGTCAATGGCTCGTGGCTTGTATAACACGGTAGTCAACATTCTCACTTCGTTCCAGTTCAGTTCCGTTTGATAATAAATAACAGACAATCATGGATTGTGACAACCCTAATGATCGAATTACATGCTAGATATTTTTTGATCGTGCGTTACTGATTGCGGCCCTTAAAATTATTAACAATAAAAAAGATTTCGAAAAATCAAACAATTGTTATCATAAAAGTTTTGAAAAAATTGTGCTATCATAGTATTAGAGGAAAAGCCCAGGCCAGCCAGACCTTCCTTAATGTATAAAGCTTCAGGCTTCTCCTATGAATGCCCCTTAAGGCCCAGAATACTCGTCACTCTATTCCGTACGTAAAAGTTACAAAAAAAGTGACATAGGTCCGTATAGCAACGCGTATCTCCGCGGGATCTGACATAGCACGAAGCGAAATACCCAAACGACAAGTAAGTAGAGTGCGGCATGATAATATGGCTGCTCTGAATTATATAACGAAGGCGACAATTTATAAAAAAACATAAATATGTTCAAGTAAATAGCTTATTCCAAAAAAGGGCTGGGTTGATTTGTTTCAAATTAACTGATTTACATTCATGTGAAATAGAAATTCAAAATACCTTACTGTTCTGGATAAATTAGGGAATTTCTGATTTTTTTTAGGTGTTTTTGACATGATTTTTAAACAAGGTTTTCTAACTAATTCGTGTTTTAGCTTCGGTTGATTTATCACTTATATCCTTGAGTATCGTGTAGTTAAATTTCAATGTAATCTATTAAGCGGTAATAGAATGATTAGAGTTGCAATACTTGCAATTTTCAAAATGCTGGGCCTCGAATATGGAGTTTGGGTTGTTGTTACTTCGGCAGATAATAGGTAGTAAAGGTGTATAAAATGGCACCTTACTTTCGTAATAGTATAAAAGCTAAATTTTATATAATGTTAGTTGGGGACCTATAAAAAAATGTTACCTCGATTGCCGGACAGATACAATGGTTTTTTTTATCTTGCCAGACGCATTTAAAGCCCGCTGTGGGTGCGAGCGCGAGTGCTTAGGCACTGAAAACACTGACATATATACTTTCATACAAGATTGCTCGTTTAAAGGTACTTATAAGATATTTTTATAGATTTAGTTAGTATGATTGATGAATAAAATACAGTAATAAATAACTATGTGGCACCTACAAAAGATCCCCATTGTTAGATGCATTAGAATAATATTATCACCACACCGCACCGTAAAGAGACAAAGCCTTTTGTTTTGACCAGTACCTAGACATTTTTTACCCGATTATGAAGCGAAGAAGTAATGCATTGGGGAGTATGATGTAAGTACTCGTATGTAAGAGTGTATTATGTATGTTTATCTTATACTTTTAAACGAGCAATTCTTGCGTATATATTATATATACTAGGTGGTTGCCCGCGACTTCGTCCGCGTTTCATGTTTTCTATAAAACAAATCAAAAACCCTGAAAATAGTTCCAGCCGTTCTGGAGTTATAAGTGTTCGAACCAACCCGTCTTTTTTATGTACATACATGCATAAAATCACGCCTGTTTCCCGACGGGGTAGGCAGAGAGCACGGATCTCCACTTGCTACGATCCTGACATACTTATTTTGCTTCATTTACTCTCATTAAATTATTTATACATGCGCGTCGGTTTAGGGTAGGTACTCTGGACCTGGCCTTTCTCTAAAACGTCGCCAATTTGATCGAGGTACGTATGTACGCCGAGGTCTTCCCCTTCCAACTATCCCATTCACACTCTCCTTTTCTCCTTTCCTATACAACTGTTTCGTCAATCTCCTTTCATCCATCCTTTCTACATGCCCAAACCATCTTAACATACCCTTCTCAAATTTCATCACTACGTCTTATTTCATTCGACAACGTTCTCTTATCTCACTGTTCTTCACTCTATCATTCAGAGTTAAACCACACATACATCTCATAGCTCTCATTTCCACTGCATTTATTCTACTCTGATGCTTCTTCTACCATACCCAACTTTCGCTACCATACATCAATGTCGGCACTAACACTCCACCGTGCACAGCCAGACCTGCCTTTTTGGACACGATCCGACTGCTCACAAATGTGTGAAGTGCCCCATTCACACTATTTCCAGCATTCACTCTCCTTTCAATATCGTCATCATGTTTTCCATCTCCTTTAAATAAATAAACTCTTTCACTTGTTCCACTCTTTTTTCTTCTTTTTTCTATGTAGTGTATTAAAACCAATAGTGTCCATTTATTTTGCAATTTATGTACTTATCTAATTTGTGATTCAAACTACTATCACACCTTGACGACCTCAGTGGCGCAGCGGGCGAGAGTCCGCCTGCGACGCAAGAGGTTACGGGTTCGATTCCCGCCGCGGAACAAATTTGTGTACGATCTGCAGAAATTTGTTCCGTTGGTCTGGGTGTTTTCTATGTATAATAAAAAATATCTATCTATGTATATAATGTATTAAATATATCAGTTATCTAGTACCCATAACACAAGCTTTGAGTAGCTTACTTTGGGGCTAGATGATGCTGTGTGGATTGTCCAGCATTATTTATTTATTTTATTTATTTATTTTATTTACCTCTCGTCAAAAAGCCCTATAGGTATACACTCTGATTATCCCTTTTTTCCATTTGTGAGGGCTATTTTTGAAAACCCTTAAATATGTGTTCATTTATTTTGCGTTTTAAATATTAAAACCGAGTTCTCATCAAAAAAAATTTAACCCTTTTTGGAGGGTTATTTCGAAAAATCTAGAAAAAGGTGTTTATTTATTTGGTCTATTATGAATACTCGTCAACAGGCGGAAACGCCCCGGGGCGACAGCGCAGCCGAGCCACTTGAAACTCAAATTTCGGTGTGATAGAGTTTACTTTTGTTTGAACAAGTTTATGTTATTAGCAAGCGGGATAAATTTCCGGTCTGTAGAAGCCGTTAAAATATCTCCTTGCGTCTTTGGTAATATGTATAATCGTGAGTCATGGATGACGTCATAGACTAGCGAAACAATGGGTGTCGGCAGTTCACTCATAAAAATAAATTGTTGCCATTCTCGGTTGTTTTAGTGTCCTAAAGCACAGATAAAATACCCCAAATGACATTACTTTTTACAGAAACAAGCTACGTGGTCTAGTTTTCTTTTTATAAGTATTTATGTCAAGTAGGACCAAGGAGGTGTATATCCTGCAGGATGTATTTACGTAATTCCAATAAGATCTTATGTTTGTAAATTTATAGACCTTGTTTTTGTGTGTAAAACACAGTAAATATATCCAAGATTATATTACTTTTTACAGAAACAAGCTAAGTGATCTAGTTTTATTTTTATAAGTATTTTTATGAAGTGGGATATTGAAACTTTTTGAATTTTTTTGTAACGGTTTTACCTCCGTCCGTTGGCAGATTAAACCGAGTTTGAAAAAAAATCACACCACTCGTCGAAAAAACTTTAACACCTCATTCATTTCTCATTAACCCTTTTGGGAAGGTTGTTTTGAAAAATCGATATATACGTTTTAAATAATTTTGCATTTAAAGTATCCAAACCAAGATTCAGACCGGTCGTACCACCCGTTAAAAAGTTCTCATATAAACATTGAGCCCCCATTTTACCCCTTTTTAAAGGTTTTATTGAAAAATCTTGAAACACGTGTACATTTGTTTTGTATTAACATTACACAAACAAAGTTTCATGAAAATCGTACTACGCGTTAAAAAGTTTCATACAAACGTTTTTAGCCCTTTTCACCCCCTTAAAAGTGGAATTGCCAAAAATCCCGTCTTAGTGGGCGCCTACATACCAAGACAAATAGTATTTCAACCGAGTTACACCACTCGTAGAAAAAACTTTGACACCCCATTTAACCCTTTTGGGAGGGTTATTTTGTAAAATCAAGATATGTGTTTTACATCATTTTGCATCTAAAGTATCCAAACCAAGATTCAGACCGATCGTGCCACCCCTTAAAAAGTTCCCATATAAACATTGAGCCCCCATTTTACCCCTTTTTAAAGGTTATATTGAAAAATCTCGAAACACGTATACATTTGTTTTGTATTTTCATTACACACACAAAGTTTCATGAAAATCGTACAGCGCGTTAAAAAGTTTCATACAACCGTTTTTAGCCCTTTTCACCCCCTTAAAAGTGGAATTTCCAAAAATCCCGTCTTATTGCTCGCCTACATACCAAGACGAACATACCCTCCAAATCTCAAGTCTGTACGACCGGCGGTTTGGGCTGTGCGTTGTATCTATTCAAATCAGTCAGGACTTATCCTCTTATATTATATATTATATATATATATATATCTATATATATAAAAATGAATTGCTGTTCGTTAGTCTCGCTAAAACTCTTGTAAAAGTCTTGAAATGTTCGTGGAGGTCTAGGGAAGGTTTAAAAGGTAATAAAAATTCGAATAACTGCCGGGAAAACCCTAAAAATAGCCCTTTTCTATTTCCCATACAAACGTTTTCTAAATAAGTACGAAGTCTGCCGGGACAGCTAGTAAGTATATATAATCTGAATCTCGGAAACGGCTCTACCGATTTTCATGAAATTTAGTATTCAGAGGGTTTCGTGGGTGATAAATCGATCTAGCTAGGTTTCATTTTTATAAAACATCGTTTACCCCAAAAAAACGATCAGAGCTCGGTCACCCAGGTACTATGCATATGAGATCCTTTGGCTGTCGCTGTAGCTCAAACGGCTGGACGGATTTTGACAAATGGAGTGCCGTTGGATTTGTCTGAATCATAAAAGTGACATAAAATTTTAAAAAATCTAATAAGGCGGCTTTATAATCTACTTTCAGTTACGCTCAGTCGGGTTTTTATTATTTTTTGATCAATAAATACTAATAATTTAGTATGTATAAAACTCTTCATTGATAAAAATACACTTTTGTTTAAAAACATCATATCAGAAACTAAATATCGGGGAGTTCCACTTGCGTGCGACTAATAATAAGTGTGTGAACGCGATTCACTTTTGCTAAGTTTTGACAATTGACTCTCCCTTTCGCAGCTTCGCGCTGCTTTAGTAAAAACGGAGACGTGCGGTCACGGGCAACTGACCATGGTTTTTGTGACTTTTGCCTTTATCATCCGCGAAAAAATTCCTTGCAGCGTAAAGTAATATAAAACACTAGCTTCTGCCCGCGGCTTTGCCCGCGTGAAAATCAAAAACAGTCTATCCCGTGGGAACCGTACATTTTTTCGGGATAAAATGTAGCCTATGTGTTTTTCCAGACCATAATCTATATCTGTGCCAAATTTTATTCAGATCCGTTCAGCCGTTCAGCCGTTTTAGCGTGAAAGAGTAACTAACATACAATCCATCCATACATTCTTACAAACTTTCGCGTTTATAATATTAGTAGGATTCAGCGCTGTCTGCGCTCGCTGAAAGTCCGTGTCACGGACACAGAGTTATCAGATGGCCTGGGCTTAGAACCTACAGGATCTTGATAGTTTAAGGTAGGAATCTTTATTTAATTACGTTTCCTTCCATACCTACAGCGCCCCTCTAGCGGAAACTTTGAAGAACCAATGGCAGTAACCACAGACAGCATTTTGTTAAGTCCGGAACAAAAAAAGTATATTATCTATGTTTCTTTGGCAGTGCTGAACGTGGCTGCGGGCAAGGCGCCCATGCAGGTGTCCACCGAGGAAGGTGGCGTGCCGCAGCGGGCACTCGACGGCAGTACCGCCGCCGCTTTCAGCGCCGAGACCTGCACGCTCACCAAGCCGGAGCGCGTGCCCTGGTGGTACGTCAACCTGTTGGAGCCCTATATGGTGCAGCTGGTGCGTCTTGACTTCGGCAAGCCTTGCTGCGGTAAGTCATCCTAACGTAACATACGCATCCAATAAAAACTCACATTCACATTCCTATTTGGGGGTATACCTATATCCTACAATGTATATTAAGTATGGTATATGGGTATAACGGTATACCCTCTTATTATAAGGCAATTTATTAGTATGTAAGTACATATTAATACTTAATGATAATTTCGAAAATTCCTCAAGTACAAGCTCAAAGGGGGTGGGTCCTAGACTTGTTTAGTTTTTGCTTTGGACCAAGTTATACTTAAAACGTTTAAGTAGACACCTACCTACATACTGCTACCAACACGGTAGCTAGGTACTTATGGTGATTTGCCCCTTGCGAAACTGTTGCGAAATGCGTGTGAAGCAAATAACAGACCATTGTGAACACAAATGGCGGAGATTTGACCAATTGCGTACGAATTGCACATAAGTGCAGCGTAAGTGCATTTGTGTTTGTACAAATGCATTAGTGGTGAAAATCGACCTAATTTGGACCTGCTCATAAGTATGCTGTCATTATTAGTAGTACCTGGATGATCGAGCTTTGCTCGAAAAACACGGATAAAACGACGTTTTATAAAAATAAAATCTTACCTATTTATCGCCCCCGAAACCCTCTGCATATAAAATTTCATAAAAACCGTTAGAGCCGTTCCGACCTGTTGCGTACTGAATACTAACTTCTGTGCAAAATGTCGGTATGTGCCAAATAGCATGTTAGACGTGCCTCTGACTATCCTCTTCATATATCTTCATAGATTTAAGTTAATAGAAATCTGAGGAGATATCTACCAAGCTTGTTTTTTTTATAAAAAGAACAAAATAATTTTGTATATTTAGTTAGAGCTTTCATGAAATTTGTTTTAAAAAATACAATTATCTTGTTTACCTACATATATTTAGATCCTTAAACCCGGAGCAACGTCTTATATAAAGCCCAGACGCACAATTCCTAACTAATTATCACGTTAATAATACAAGCGCGGTCGAGTGCGCAAGCGGGTTGTGCAACTCGCCTCACCGCGCATATCATTTAAGTAGCTAAAAAGAAACAATGTAATATTAATTTTTCAAAGTTAACAATGAATACTAGGTATTTATGTGATAAAACCAAAAAAGTAAAAGAAGAAAAATGCACAACTCAAATTAATTCTAGAGGTGTTCATTTATACTTTATGTAAACTTATTCTATAAAATTAATTTAAAATTGCAATTACGTAGGTAAATGTTAAGTTATTTTTGTAAAGTTCAGATAGTTACAATTTAACTAATTTTAAAATAGCTGAAATAAAACCCTTTTTAAATATGGAAATAGCCAAATTATCGTAGAGACGCGTAGCCGTTCGGCGTAGATCTACGCAGCGTAGAACATCTACGATAGGTAAAATAATAAGAGAGTAGGTCTACTATGAGTTCTTACAAACTACACTCGCTAGCGACTGTAGCGCCTGTAGCGGATAGTTGGGTACTAAAACGTCACGTTGTTAACTATCCTACGTCACAGCGTACTACAGCGACTGTAGTTTGCGCTTCATTAATTTGCTTAAAATTTGGTACCATGAGTAACAATTTTGACAGATGTCATAGAAACGTACGAGTACTATTTACTCTATTACTACTGTAAACGTCAGCCGATCTAAATGTGACAACTCATGGTAGACGTACCAGGGGCCTCACCACGAATTCATAATACAATACCGAATTAGTATTACATTGTTATTTCGTACCATGACCTATGCAAATTGTATAGAAGTAGTGACGTTTCTATGATGGAAGCGTTACGGAATCGTTCTGGAAGACTTCGTGGTAAGGCCCCTGGACTTTGTTTTTACCCGCCTGCGAAGCGAAAAAGGAGGGTTTTGTAGTACATCGGCATTATTGAAATGCTTAAATCAATTGAAATGAAACGAATTGGTCGCGAATTAACGTTCCCAATACATATTTGTGTCATCTTAATTTCATAGTTCCATACACGCAACTAGATGCCGCCACTAGAAATGTTAGAACGCGCTATCGATGTGTTTTGCCGTCGTAATCACCCTCACGCCAACCCTCAGTCTCTTTGGCTACTAAGACAAAAGCGCCCGTTGCTTTGGTGCAATTTTGTCTTGTTAGTCGACTAAAGCAAAATTTAAACCAAACCTAATGCCGCAGGTATCCACTGAGTATTACTAAGGTATTTGGTACTTGGTATAAGGTGGTACTTACTTACACTACATTACACGCGTGTGTTATACAAGCATGCGTCGTGTATTTATAGAAAAATAAAAAACAAATAATTGAGTTGTATTTTTAACTAACTGAAATAGATACTAGACTTTTAAATGTGCATTTTTAAATAAAATTACAATTATGTAAGTAGTGCAATTATGTAGTTTTTTGGTTTTCCTCGTGTTCCAACTTCAGTTAAAACTTTACTTAATCTATTTTTTTATGAAGACTAGTAATTAATATGAATACTCTAGGTAACTGTTAAAATCACTTTATTTTAAAATTTTGAATATCACAATTATGTAATTTTATTTATAAAGGCATCTATGAAGGGCAGTTTATTGAAGATTGTCATCAGTTCCGGTAATTCCACGCTTGAGAGAGGAAACAGGAAGTTCATTGTTTCTCATATACTTACAATCATGAGCGGTTAAGAAATACAATGGCTTAGCCTAAACTAATCATAATTTTGATTCACATACCAAGTTACCTACTAAAATACTAGCTAGAATATAATCCGAGTTGAGGTATACGATAACTTGGCACCGGTCCTTCCCCCGTCCCTCCAATATCTAAAATTGATAATTGATCGAGCGAGCGAAGCGAGCGAAGATCTCAGTGGCAGCTATGCGATTTGGCGTTGTATGTTTGCGTGTATGTTTGTTAGAGCATAACTTAAGAACCGTACATCCAATCTGCATGAAACTTAGAGGGTTTAGAGATACTGCTAATCAAATTTACTGGGAAGCATATGAGCTTAATCGGTGTAGTATTACTATTTATTTCTATTTATAAATAAAAACTTATTATAACCTTTTTACTGTTATCTCGAACTAAAAAGCAAAACAAAAAATTACATATTTGAAGGAAGGAGCAGAAAAAGTATAATATTTACATCGATGGAAAAAATGGAAGATAAACATATAAAAATCGGACACTGGTCTTATCTCAAGGTCTGAGTGACGAAACCATCCTACGAGGAATCGCTGAAAAATGTCTTCCGAGGATTTCTTTATCTCAACAACTCAAGTCCTGGAAAATATTTTAAAACCTTGACCAGTCCAGTGCTAACCCCGTTAAATTTCAGATACCTACTGTAATACTACAGAGCATAAATAATCCTGCAACCAATATCTTGAACAAAGCCTGGTGAGGCCCTGAGGACGAAGCTTGGAAAGCTTGAGGAACGAACCACAGTAAATTGGGTTAGTTTCTACCAGCGCGAACAACAGAGTCATACAGAATCTTAAGGGACTCTCGCGAGTGAAATTATCTACCCCGAGGTTCTTCTGGAGACAGATAAAGTCCACTCCGCTCATATTCTGTGGTCCAGTGGCGTGAGACCTTGAAGCAACAGCTATCCTAGATGCTCCTGCTAGACAGTCTCCGGACTCTGAATAACATTTAAAACAAGACTAAATACCTAAATATTGTCCTCAATCATTTATCTGTATTTTTTATCTAAACTCTTTAATTTCTATTAGCCTCAGTTTCATAAATAGTATACTTAGGTAGTTACTAATTTGTAATATAGGTACATACTTCATATATCTTTATATTCAACATTTTCTTTTCTTTGTTAGATAAATAGCAGCCTTTCTTATGTAGGATATTCAAATATTTGTTTGTGATTAGGTTACGTGGCATAGTACATAAAGCGTATCCAAAAACTTTAGGGCATGAATACAAATAAGAATTGTGGACATCGCGCGCGAGATCTCAGTTCGGGGCGAACTACTAGTTAATTTTATTTTGCATAACAAAAATACTTTATCTCTCAGGGCGAGTACGAGTATATCTATCTAGATAGATAAATATTAGGCACTTTTGGCACGCACTGCGCGCTTAACACTAAAAACGGGTTAGGGTACAGGTAACCAAAAAAATTGCTCGTAATGCCCGTCAAATATAACATCCTATCGTAAAATCCCTTTGAAATTCTAGCAAAATCCTGTCATAAAACTCCTTAAATATCCAGTAAAACACAAGTGAAGTAAGTCTTTTGGAGGTGACTATACCTAGTGCGTTACTAACTTGCAGATAGTAACACAATGAATTTAAGACGTCATGTCGATTCCCAGCAACGAGTATTAGATAAGCTCTTAATTTCCGAGTAATGGCAAGTCTTTCAAGTGAAACAGCTTTCCACCATGATTTAATCTGATCCGACCTCTCGTGGCTGTGATTGCAGTGAATTATCTACGGTTATGACAAGCCTCAGCAGGCTCGAATCACTGCTATAAAGTGAAAGTGAAAAGACAAAACGCAAAATAGCTGAATTATGAAAGTTCCATTAGCCTACCTCATAGTGATGGGACAAAGTGTCCCTCAGTCTTGAATTTTAACGTCCATATTCTTAATTTTTTTTAACAAATAGAGAAAACATTACTTTACTATTCTAAACTAAGATTTTATTCAGAAAATGATTTTTGTTAATGCGATAATGCATTGGTTTTTATTTTCTATGCTTAACAATTGTTTTACTCGTTTTTCTTCATTTGCTAAATTCAATTTCGTGTAAAGAAACAGTACTTGGATGCAGCTTAGCTTAGCTCAGTTTTTTTTGGAGAAGATGTTTTCTAAAAATGAAACCTAGCTAGTTTATCGCCCTCTAAACCAAAAATTTAAAAAACATAAATTTAAATTTATAAAAATAAATACTGAACTTCATGAAAATCGTTGTAGCCGTTTCCGAGATTCAGATTATATATATATATATATATAGGTATATACATATATACAAGAACTGCTAGTTTAAAGGTGATAATATATTACACATAGGTACGTAATGTACTCGTAGGTGTAACAATAAATCACACTGGCTAATGCATTCTACTAATGGAGTTGAATGAAGCATTAGTCCATTTTAAAACTTACCTATCTTAATGGAACACTATTGATAACAAAAACATTATAAAGCGATTTCACCTCGTTTGTAAGTGAAACAAAACAACAGTGGAAAAGTCGCAACCCTAACTTTAAACCAACTGTTTTTTTCTCAGTCCCAAAGCAAAATGAGTCTGCTATTATTATTATGATGCAGTCCTTGATTTTCCCATCACTAGATTAAGTAGGTATCTATTACAATATAAACCATGTCAGAAAATACTATAATTCGTTGTGGGAAAAGGAATTTACTGTGTTCTCAAATATTTTTTTACTATGCTTGTTTAATTTCTTTTATAAAGAGCTATCATTTTCATCATCTATTCATCATCTTCCTGATGACTCGTAAGTAGCCCTTTTACCACGCTTTGTGATATCGGGACAATATGTGTTCTCGTTCCATTTATCACTATTACTCGCCATCTCAGGAGGCTTAGTGCTTACTGGTTTTGAACATTATTTCGTCTCATTTCCTTCATCTTCTTTACATAACGTGCATTGCCGTACTGCCGATTTTAGTTTTTCCCCGCTAGAGGCGTCACAGGACTCATCCCTTTGATTATTTACATCCATCCATATACGAGTACCATTGGTAAACATACAGTAACAAAAGAAGCAATTGGTTCCTTTACCCTCCTGGTTTTGTTGCAATGAGTGTCATGTCATACAAGGCTTTTGGACGTTACGATATAATAATGTAATAATTCCATTATAGGTGCGAACAAGCCGGCCGTGATCGTGGTGCGAGTCGGGAACAACCGACCTGACCTGGGCACTAACCCGATCTGCAACCGTTTCACCGGTTTCATCGAAGAGGGTCAGCCGTTGTTCCTCCCCTGCAACCCGCCCATGCCCGGCGCCTTCGTCAGCGTGCACCTTGAAGCGAGCACCCCCAGCCAGCTCTCTATATGTGAAGCGTTCGTGTATACAGACCAAGCTTTGCCGATTGAAAGGTGCCCGCAGTTCCGGGACCAACCACCCGGTAGCACTGCAACGTACAATGGCAAATGCTACATATTTTACGACCGGCAGCCGGCGTCGTTCAAAGAAGCACTTGGATTCTGCCGATCTAGGGGTGGAACCCTCGTGGATGAGAGTAATCCCGCGCTGCAAGGGTTCATCAGCTGGGAACTCTGGAGGAGACACCGGTAAGTGACTCTTAGATCAAAGATAACTTAAAATCTAAAGCTGAAGTGAGGAAGCCACAGCCAACTGATTTCAAAATCATGAACACGTTTACTTATAAAATTATACGAGTACCTTTAGCTTTAGACTCTTAAAGGGATAACTTTCTTGTAGTACATTTCGTCAAAATCGAACACAAATATTTACTTAGTATTTTTAGTAAGATTACTCTTTCAATACCTAGATTTACTAGATTACATAAGTAACAGTCATTTCTGGCAACAAAAATTGCAGCATCGACACGCATTTGCGTGAATTTAAGGCACTTTGCGCGAAATCCATCACACCACAGCTAATGCGAAGTTAATGTCGTCAACAAGGAAGCGAACTTAAAGTGTCTTAACAGTGAAGCCTACAGTTTTATTACAGTGGATAGTTACTCTGCTGTGTCGATAGTGTCATTGCACATGGAATATGCAGAAAATGAGTAATTTACTGAAACTACAATTCAAGTTCTCTTTTCTCGCGAGGACACATTAAAATCTTTCCACCTCTCATGTTCATGCCTACTCCATATTAGTCACAAACTGCTTCGCACATCTACAACTTTTTTTATATAAGTATACATCTGCAACCGGCCTTACAAAACAACCACACGTAACAGTTACCTACAGGTAGAAAAAATTGTAGCACATTAATTTAACTGGACGCTCTATTAGTGATCGGCCACGGCTAGTGGTCGCTGATTGTACGTACAGGTATACGACTACGTATGGGGTCCCGTGGTGGGGCGTTTAAGAGCAGGGGCATTGGGGGCAGCTTTTTGCGCAGAAATGTGTAGTAGATTTACAATGAGTAAGTATGCTAAGAAATACTTTGATAGTTTTGAAAATCAAGAAGAATAACGAAATTCCCCTGTACCTGTAGGATCACTTTCTGTTTAGATATTAAAAATATTAATAGGATAAGTTTGCTTTGCTACCCTCTTTGAAAACTCAAAGTGTTAGCTTAAAACCATCAAAGCTAGAAAACAAAGCTATATTCTATCTGTCTGCGGATTTTGGATTTTGGATAGGTATTTGACATTAATCCTATAGAAGTAATGTCAAATACCTATCTAAAATCCAAAACCACAGATATATAGAATGTAGAAATCGGCCGTTAGTGAGTCCATATTCCCCCATACCCAGCCGTTACGTACATCCCTGGTAAAACACCTGGGGCGGCAGTTCGTGTGCCGTGTAACGGGCCTGACTATTTCGCTGCTTTAGCTCCTCCGACGATTTAGAAAGTGACATCGCAGCTATGCCGTTTTTGATTATAGTTTTTGAGTGAAACCGTTTGTAAATTGTGAACCCGTTTTATATGGAAACGGAATGTTAGAGAATGTTTTAACTATGTTATTACCCGCTGGGTTTCATTTTATTAAAGTCATAGCTTAAAATGACTGTCTATAAGAACCAGCTGGACATGTAGCTATGTATCTACCTATCTACCTACTGATTCTTCTATTACGAGTATATTGTTTGTGACTTTAGTTTGCCGTGCGATCGATAAGTAGGTACCTATAAGCTTTTTGGTGAAGCCCATTTTTAGTTCTGTTACCAGATTCACAGCTGGTTTTCTTATTTTGATAATGTTCAAAAGCGAACTAATTAAGTATTTGCTTATTCTTTGCGATGCGATAACTTTGATGTAGATGCTCAGTTTGCCTAAGCGTGTCCATAAGTGGTGTCAACAACACGTGTTGTAGCTAACAGAAGCTATTCTTGTACAGAAGCGACAGCAGCAGTCAGTACTGGATGGGTGCAGTGAGGGATCCTCAGGACCACAAGAACTGGAAATGGGTCAACGGAAATGACGTCACAGTCTCCTTCTGGAATGCGCCTGGCGGAACAGAAGGATGTGCCAGATTTGACGGCAGTAAGGGCTGGCTCTGGGCCGACACCGACTGCAAATCCAGAATGAACTATATTTGTCAACACCGTAAGTTGATTTTAGTTTATAGCTTGCGAGCGAATTTCTAAGCGATTTTTATGTGATCTAAGCGAATGCTGTTTTATTTTTACGAAAATCAGTCACGTAAAGGCTCTATTTTGGCACTTTATTATTCATAATTTTTCGATACATTATTTCAACCGTGTTCATTGCCCACTAGAGTTATACAACCTTTCAACTATCCATTTGTTCACAGAACCTAAGACTTGCGGTCGCCCGGAACAGCCTCCAAACTCCACCATGTTGGCTGAAGGCTTTGGAGTGGGCTCCTCAGTGGAGTATGCGTGTGACGACGGTTATCTGCTGGTCGGGCCTACAGTCAGAACTTGTCTAGACACCGGATTCTATGATGAGTTTCCACCTGTGTGTAAAAGTGAGTACAAAACTGCCAATTAGGTATTGTTGTTAGGATCAAAAGATGAGAAATTGGGATCTTAAAAATTTGAAGGTGGATATAGAAGAGATAGAGAGTGAGTATCACCTTATTCCTTTCTCGCGCTGTCGTCGCAACAGCATTGAACGACTAGTTAATGCTTTGCGCTTCGATAGATACTATCGCGTTAAGAGTCCTCGCTTCTTGCTAGGAATCGAATGCGGCTTCCCGGCGGTGATAGCGCACGGTGGCTACAGCCTGCTCAACGGTTCCGTGTCTTACCTGTCCCACGTGCAGTACTCGTGCAAGCCGGGCTACGAGATGGCAGGCCGCGCGCGTCTCGTGTGCGATATCGATGAACGCTGGAACGGGCCACCACCTCGATGTGAAGGTGAGATAGAAAACCTGCAAACGTTCTGTTTCTTCTTTTTTTCGTGTCACGAGTTCTTTTTGAACCTGTGTAGTGAATGAATTAAGTGAGCCTTTCTCGAACATCTTCGAACATTATAACATGCCGGTTTCCTTACGATGTTTTCTTTCACCGTTTGAGAGTACCGTTCAAAAAACATATGTGCGCTATAGCATATATGTTTTTCGAACGGAAAAAATCATTGGTGCACGATTGAAACCCACAACCTTAGGATCGGAAGGCTAGCACTAGCACTACTAGCACTTGACCACCAACGTTCTGGTAAGAGTGAGAGTTTATATCTTATAGCGCTTTGAACATTTTCAATGATAAAACACCACAGACCATTAACTGATTGCAATTGTGTAAGTCCAAACTATAGGTAAGCGTGGATAGTAAAGTTGCCCGCATCGAACGCCGCCTTCCTGCTTTCATCTTGCGGTGACGGTATCGTCACACAGATCTCGACAATTACAGTAGTTATGGCGTGCATCTCTAATCTCACGCTCCCGCGAATGACATCAATTTCTCACATAACCACAGATTGAATAGCAGTCGCGTAACCTAGGCTTTCTACATTACCGCGGTTATTGTAATTCAGGTCATTATTGTTTTCTTGCGCATTTGGATTTTAACTGATTATGCAGGAATTTTATCTAGAAAAAATATGAATAAAACCGGCTCTAGTCTTCTAATAAGTACCTGGATTTGAGTATAACTGTATAGTAGATGATATTTAAGCAATTAACTTTTAAAATAATTACAGAGATCCACTGTGGCGAGCCACCTGTGATCGCCAATGGACGTGCGACGCTTGCGCACAACACTACCACGTTTGGCTCAGCTATAGAGTACGCTTGTGCGCGGGGATACTCGCTGCAAGGAGTAAGCAGAACGGAGTGCCTCGCCACTGGCTTGTGGGATCATCCGGCACCAACCTGCTTGCGTAAGTTATGACATAAGCACCTAGGTACATACCATAGGCCTGCTAACGGCATTTTGATAACGCATGATCGATTCCCATGCTTCGCAAGGCATGAAATATTCTCGGTTCGCCAATTCTAGCCAACTTAGTGCCTTGCCTAGAATGACTAGATGCTTAGCTAACGTCGATATACACCGTGAAATTTTAATGGTTGTTTTCCCGCGGCAGAACAACTTGTCATAAGGAGTACTTTTAAAACATAGAGTAAAAGTAAAAAAATAAAGATATTTTGTTTTAAAATAGTTTAAAAAATATTCATCTACTCGAAAACGTGAGGAACGATGGTAACATTAGACGTAACTTGTGGGTACTATTCGAATCGCACGCGCCGCCGGGATGAATTATTGGTTCGTGGTCGCTTTCGAATTAAATTATAACAATAATCTGTATTTTTTGTTTCTTATATTTAATTTGTTTATACAATAATTGTATTACCAAGACAAAACCATTTCGCTACAGGAAAACAACCATTAAAATTTCTCGGTGTATATGTCCACTTCATTGATTAAGATTGTGACGATTTATAAGTTGCTATATGTAAGTAGATACCTAATAATAATTTTATAGGTAAATATTTATCCCACAGCTGACGAGCCATCCACGACAACGACAACGACAACTACAACCACGATAAAACCTTCGCCCAAACCATCTCCTTCCCCAGAACCAACAACCCCCCGACTAGTACTAAGACGCACCTCCCCGCGACCGGTTTCCTCCCCCACCCCTTTCTTTCCAGCCGAAACTCGTCCCCCGTTCATCCCAGAACTCACGCGAAGGCCGAGTCCGAAGACTACAACAGGGAGACCGACCACGAGGGCTTACGAACAGCCCCCAGAAAGGAAAGTGACGATACACGATAGCCTAGACTCACCCACTAGTCACGTGCCGCATATCATAGTGGCGAGTCATCCGAGAGAAAATCAGGTGAATTGGAAATCCAAACATTCTTATACTTTTTAGTTTCTTTCTTTTTACTCGCCAGGTTTCTTCAGGCTACATGATAGCTATCTGTGCGCGTGTAAAAGAAGACGCTTTTGAACTTTCCAGATCTTTGGCAGCGGCAACAATATCCGATCAGAGCAGACACCACGAGTGAATGTTCCGACGGCAGTCGATGGCGAGCGTCGGGAACCGACTGGCGCGCGCCTGAATATAGGAGCTGTGGTTGCGCTGGCGGCTTTCGGAGCCCTGGTGTTCCTCATTGCTATTATTACCACCATCGTTATACTTGTCAGGAGGTGAGCATGGATGTGGTTACTTGAAGAGTCAACTCAGTGAGTTGTGGATTTTTTCTTACCGCGATAAGTCGCGGGATATAGCAGCACACAAGACATTTGCTACAACTCTTGTTGAATGATCAGCGGAATTTATCAAACAACTCGCCTTTTCGGAAGGCTCAACTTTATTGCGACACTGACAGTGCGTTGCCGGGAAGTTTTAACTTGACCACTTTCTAGAAAACCCCTTGAATATGCCTGCATACATAGTCTGACTTGCAGTATGATATTGTATGTCGCTTCGCAAACCACCTCATTGCGTATCGACGGCTTCATGGCGTGCTTCTTCGTGCCACGTGTTGCACAACGCGTAGGATTCGGTCCCTCGACTTTTTCCCCATAAATCTCTAACTGATATGATGTGGGCTGGGGTCACATCAGCGGTAGCAGAAAGCGCAGCGCAGCCCCCGAGCTGCCATCGCGCTGGTACACACTGCTGGCGTTGCCCTTCCCTGACCAACAGGTTGGGCGACGCGAGTTTGTGCGCGCGCACCGCCACACGCACCGCGCCGGACACTTCTCCAACCCGTTATAGCAGATATGGCCTGTGCGTCAGGTACCGCGCCGGAGATATGGTGGCTGATCAGACAAGGCCAAATGACTTCATTTATGAGCTGATACAGCAGACTGCTTACGTCACGTTTCGTCAACTGTTTTGTGAAAACTAGAGTATGCACGTGGTTGCTTTCACATGCATCCAATAGCCGAGACAGGGCATCGGACAATCGGCGTTGCATTTGTTAGTAGACCTTTAAGTAAAAGTAGAAATAGAATAAGTAGAGTTAAAAGTAGAATTATAAAGTGCGCGGTCCACTCACCAATAAAATGCCGACTGTCCCTCTAGATAGAGCAGACCCTGGTCAGAGATCACACACAGAGCCAGTGCTAACCGTGGAACATTCTCGTATTATGGGACGCATTGTAAAAATACACAAAACAGCTTCTGCTAATCAATCGCACAACGCTTGTAGATTTTGTCGGCCACCATGTCCTCCTGCGCTTACGCACCGGTAAAGGAACGCACGCGTCAGTAGAAACTACGCAATCACTGGACATCGTACACTTGAAATCACAGACCACGTTTCGGCTTTGTTATAAACGAACACGTTCTTACATCCAACGTAGATCTCACGTCACTGGTGCATGTTGCAAAAATCGGACGTTAAGTTTAGGATACTCTACAGATCATTCACAGTTCAACCCACGCTATATACTGGTCAATTACAACTTCAAAAACTGCGCACCGACTATGATCAAATACTACCTTTGAATGCCTTGCCTTAGCCACACTATTTAATACGTAGGTACTGTTGTTTATTGCTATTTGTACGGCACTTAAGAATTTACGGTTAAGTTCACGCATCTTCACATCACTCATGTTAGTTAATTTAGAACATCACCAGAAAAAAACCACCAAATCACTGCAGAAATTGCTTTTCACAATCTCAGACTTGCCACTTCAGAGAACAAGTAAAATCTCTGTAGGTCTGCACTACAAAATATAAAGCTTTCTTCGCACATACCTAAAATATTAAAAATATATATTTTACCAGAAATAAGCCAACTAATGAGGAGCTATCTCATCATTTTAGTCACGTTGAAATGGTTGAATATTTTCCTACGATAGTTTTATTAAAGTATAAGACTCCTCTTTTTGAAGACCCTCGCGCAGTGTCAAGTATTGTATTATGTTCGTATGTGCGTAATGTTAATCCTAAAGTTCTGGTTATTCGTTCACAGCAAGAAACACAAAGGTAGCAAGCCATACCCCGGCCACATGCGATCGTGCAACACGGTCGGGTCAGGCGGATCTTCCTCGTCTGAATCACGCAGCGGACTAACCCGTTATTACCGACAAGCTTGGGAGGAGTTACACGAAGCCACCGGTGGTGCTGGGAAGGAACACCACAGACTGAGAGACAGGGAGGCCCCTAAAGACCGCTTTGAGCTGGTGGTGAATGATGTAGTCCCCGCGGATAGCAGCTTCGCCGTCGCACGGAGGCATCATCATCATCACCACCATCGCCGCGACCCCCCTCTGGACTGGAAGTCGAACCATTCCCGTCGTTCTTCAGACATACGTGCGATATGAATATACTTTTCTACTATTAGTGTTCATTATTTTTTGAGGATGACTCCGTACTGTATTTTAAACTGGTTGGTAATAGGTACATAAAATATCTACCAACTGCACAAATGCAATAATACTTTTGGGTATTTGCAATAATCTTTTGTTTTCTTTTTTATGGGTTATCCTCAAAATATAATAAAGAAAATGCTTCAGTCGCAGTTGTGTTCCTCAGTCCAGAAAGCATTCTATCTAACAAACTCGATAAGACTGTTCGTAGTAAAGGTAGCCGTTTTAGGAGATGAAAAGAGTCGGAGTTGACTTAGGTAGGTACATTGAATGGAAGACAATACTTTCGACATTCCTCTTCAATAATTTATTTTATTTTAAATATCTTTGAATGAGCTTTTAGGTATTTTCGTTTAAGTTACCTGTAACTTCTGGTTTCTATAAAATTACAAACTATGATTACCTTGATCTTTTCTTACGTATTTATTAACTGACCTTTCTTCAAAATTTGTAAAATGTGTTATTAATAAAACAGTTGTAAATACCTACTTAGATGTTTAATGTTGTTTATTAAGATAAGATTGAAGTTAATCATTGTTCTATACCTACTATTCTAAACTTTAAAATTCTTAGATGTAATCGTTAGGTACTTATACTATAATTCATTAATGTTTATATCTATTAATATAATGATAGATGTATAAAACATAATTATTATTATTCTGACACGTGGTAAAAGTGTACCTTTTAGTATGTTACTTCTTATAAATAAATGAACCCCTGACCAAATAGATTTTACGATTTTTGCGACATTACAACATAGACATTTAGCTAACAAATTATTTACATTTACACAAAATATCAACCAGTTTCTCAGTATGTATGGTACAAAGTATTTTTAAAGTAATTATAATAAATAAATCTAACACGAAATGGAAAATATATGAACATGTGCCATTAGACGGGCCGACTTATTATAAGAAAATCTGTTTTATTATTAATGTATATCAATAATTTTATTAATACGAATGTACATAGATATTAAGATGTTAATTTTATTATTATAACATTATGCTGATATTATTATTATAATGAAATATTAAATAGACATCACGTAGTTTTGTCAAATGAGTATAAATTGAAATAAAAAGCCTGTATTGAGTCTACCTCTGGGTTTGTCTAACATTACCAAAGAAAAGTAACAGATATAGACTCAAACTAGGCTGTTAATAATAAAAAAATGCATAAATGTCGTAAATAAAAGGCTTCGACTTCGAATTTAAGTGGATGTTGTAGTTTAAGTGAAAGTTTAATTACAATTATTGTAATTGGTTGGGTACGATTGTACCAGCTGACTTTTTAAAGGGACTCTTGTCATTTAAAATTGAATAACTTCTGCATTCGATCGCCTAATATTTCTTACCTTAATAGAAATATACCTACTAAGTTATTTCTAGAGATTCTCGCATTGTGGTAGATAAAGAATCAGAAAATGAAGAGCGCCCAAATGTAACAGCAAAAAAAGATTTCTTAGTGGTAATTAAAAGTGATGAATGTATGGACCTGATTTTTTTTCGCCTGTATCCCTACATTTATTTCTTTACTAGCTGAGCTGACAGACGTTTTCTCGTCTTAAGTTAAAACCTTCTTCTTACAATAACAAACACAACAACAAAAAATTAGCTAAATCGGTCCAGCCGTTCACGCGTGGTGCCCTGACCAAGGGAAATAGGGAAATTCATTTTTATATGTAAGAGATTTATTTTGTTTATAACATTAGCATTTATCTAGCTTTTGTCCACGTTGTGACTCGTGAACTTGTATAATAGACTAGCCGACACGCGCGCGATTTCGTCGGCGCGTTTTAAGTAAGTAATATACGTTTTCTTACCTTTTAGACCTTCCCCAGACCTCCACGAACATTTCAAGACCAAGATTAGATAAATCAGTCCAGCCGTTCTCGAGTTTTAACGAGACTAACGAACAGCAATTCATTTTTATATATGAGATTAGTTTAAATAAAACAACAGTATAAACATAATGTTTTGTATTAGACCTTGAAATTAACTACGTATAAAGAAGAGGTACATCACTTTGTGTAGAACCTTGCATTGGGTTTAATCTCAATCATTTATACATAAGACTTAAAAATATTTCAATTCATGAAGCTAATATCTTCAACAGTGAATAGCACAACTAGAATAACGGTTACGTAAATCAAATGTATAACTTAAAATATTTGGCTTATACTCGACGTAGATAATAAAATAATTAATATAACGTAAAATAATTAATATACATAAAAATGCTGAAATATGCGTGGTTTAAAAAAGCAAGACTACAATGTCTTTATGACTTTAAAAAGTATTTTTGTAAAATTTTAAATTAAAATTAAAGCATAACAAAACGTGCGTACAAAATATAATAATATCAATTATCTAATATTAGACTGTGACCCAAGACAATAACATATTAGGGTTAAAGTATCTAATCTAATCATAGAATATTTTTAGCGACACTGGTAGAGATTATTAAAATATGCTACATACTTATATAAACCCGGTACAACTACCCTGCGGAATATACAGTTTAAGTTAAAATTCAACATCCAGCTATTTTTATATCTATATAAGGCCTCAAATAACCATATATTTCACATCGCAAGTTTCATAAGCTATAAGCGCGAGATTTTATACATTAAAATACGAGTGTAATCTATGTTAGTGAAGTAAAAGTACTCGAGACCATTAAGTCAAATAAAAATAAAAGTCAACCACAGCAAACTCGAATTAAAAGCAATAAAAAAATACCTAATAAAATTATGATTGTCTATGATGTAAAAAACTTTTATTTAAAATAATCATAAACTATGATTGATATAATTATTTCAATAACTTTTCGGTATGCTGGAACAGTCAATGTTCCTAGTAATGATAAATTTTCTATTGTGTCTGGAATCTAGACATGCGATCGGTTAAAATGTTAAATCGACAATATTATTAATCATAGGAACACTAAATACCTATATTTATTAGAAAAATAGTTGTAGTTTCCAAACAAATTTGTAGAATCATTAAGTAGATAATATGGAAGTATCTTCATTTTAGGCACTGTCATATTATATTGTATTCAATAACCGTTTATATTATTTGGAAGCGACATCTATTATGAACGGACAAATTGATTTCGGGTTAAAAAGCTTATGTAATTGACACAATAATTATAATCGTACAAAAAATTATAAGTTCTTGAAAAAGATTTAAAATTAATCACCTCTCCTATAATATAAGAATATATAATATAAAATATAAAAGTGGTTATTAAATAATATTATGGTTTATTATTACCGCGAATAAAATATTTCAACAATCCCACGTGAAAACGCTCAGCCGCCATTGCATACAAAAATATAATATTCATAGTATATAATATATTATATTCACTTATCTTAAAGAGTATACTATACAATACTCTATAACTAATTGCTTAGAACGCGAACTTTGTGTGCTCGTTCAAATTAGCATATAAAAAGTAATTTCTAAATAAAATGTAAGTGATTTAAATAAGTTGGCCACAGCGATATTTTAGAGTCAACAATCGGGCAAGGCCGAAAACAACTCGACACCAGGGGCCTCACCACGAATTCATAATACATTACCGAATTAATATTACATGGGTTTTCGTACCATTATACTTAGTGGGATAAGGGCAGGAAGATGATGATGATGATTTCGTACCATGACCTATGCAAATTGTATTGAAGTAGTGTTACTTCAAGCTTCAAATGTGACGTTTCTAAAACGGAATCGTTCTGGAAGACTTCGTGGTAAGGCCCCTGATCTTGTTTATCTGGATAGCACAGTCAAAACAATGCAGCTTTCATTTTTATTCATAATGTAGTAAGCTGTGATAATTATATTATATTAATTACATTGTATTGAAACTTTTCATTATCTATTTCGATCATTATATAAAATTATAATTAACCTTTTATATGCTAACCGACACGTGTGACAAATATTTGGGACACAAAGCAGAAAAATAATCCGCTGATATAAAAAACAATGCTGGTAATTCTGTTGTTTAGAGTGACTAAAAGTAAGTAAAATAGGAACGTCTTTATTGTATTCACGTTAAAGACCATGGTAGCATGACTTTTAAAGCGACATAATATTACGCTTGCAAGTAATAATGTTGAGCAAGAAACATCGGTGTTACCAAAACCTTTAAAAATACTCATTTTTATAAATTTCACTCATGTAATTCTGCTTTGATCTTTACAGAGATATTAAGTAAATATATATTTTATGAAATTTTAGTAACTCTGAAAACAACAGAATCAACACCGTTATCCGTCTTCGTAAGATTTTAATATCTAAATTAAATTCATCTAAAACATTGTTTAAAACGATTGCCAATAGACAATCGACGTAAACTAGGTAATATGTAATTATAATTATTGCACAAAATAGAATAAAGTTTACGTGCGCACAATTTTCTATAAAAAAGAATCAGTACTATAATCAGGGCTGCGCCGACCCCCCACAGCGCCTGTGTGCGAAACCTATGAATCGCCTCATTTTTTCGCCTGATACGGCAATTTGGTCTATAAAAGTGGTGTACATTTTTTAGGTTTTACTTATCGATATTCCACTACAAAGAATATGTTGTTGTGTAAGTATATCAAAAATAATTTCGATGGCGGCGCCTCTATTGTCTTGGCGCCTGTGCGCGCCGCACACTTCGCACATAGGGGCGGCTCGGCCCTGACTATAATAGTAATTTTACACTATGCCACGTATTTTTTAGAATATATCGCTATGTATTATAACAACTGTCATATTTAGTAAAATGTTAACTTAGGTCCATTTCACCCAACTTTTGTTAACAAAGCATCACCTGATCGGGCATTAAAATTAACAAAAATGTTAAAATATCGTTATCTATTTTACGTCATTTTATTTTACGGAAAATAATTCTTTGACAGGTCATGGTGGAACTCAAAACAAGTTTAACAGGCGATTAAAAGGCTAAGAAGTTGTTAATTTAATTAACAAAGAAAGGTGAAACTAGCCAAAGCTAAAAAGTTTCACCGAAAGGTAAAATTGAAACGAGGCCGACTAAACAGGTTATGTAAGTTGCTACTTTTTAGGATAATACCAAAAGCAAGAAGGAGGTTAATGCATCTCTACGAATCGAAAAAACGTATCTAGAGTTTTAGATTTTCTTCGAACTCTTTCGTACATCTGTGCAAAAGGGTTCAAAGGAAATTACATTTCACACTATTTATAGCGTGGACAACTCCTAAAACTTTGTAAATTTGAAGCAAATCTTCATCCACCTGTCACACCATTCTGAATTTCCAGAAGTATAAAAATTAAATAGTCAAGCTAATTTTGAGAGTCAAGCTAGTTCAATTGATATTTTACAAGATTTTCAAAAACTAAAGCTATCATTTACATTTGATATACAACTATACAGTAAATATATTTCTTTCAAATAACATTTTGGCATTTCTAGCACACCGTTGAGACCCATATCAGGGCCTTGTTCTTTTTGTGACATTTGCGGAATTACCCAGCGCTCAAGGTAACGAGACCTCACTGAAAAATCGTACTTAACTAAAATAATAAAGTCACGAAAAACTTGTTTCGGTTGTTCGTTAGCGAGTTTTAACAGTAATAAAAAATTACCCTTATCAATACCACACACTTAGAAAAAAAATCGAGTCATATATTAATAATGCGATTGTAACAATTCAAATATATAATATTATAATAACCAAGCCAGAACAATAGATTATATATATTTATAAGGTCAGCTGGCCATAAATTAAATTAGCAAACAGTAGGACTACTTGCTTTAAACAGGTACTTCAAATACTCTTCTGTTATAACTTTAATCTTTTGCGAGTATCATAATTTAATTACTTTTCTATATTATTGTATATACATAAAATGGTGGTGTTGATAGTTTAAATCTAGGTAACGAACTAATTATACATAAGCAAAGTCACATAGCCTGTTCATATGATTATAGATAAAGATTTAAACTATTTTCTTTTCTCAATATAAGTCTGAGCCATAAACAGCTGTGATCATGTTTTATTGGCGGCCTTCATGTTTTCGAAAGACTCCATTTAAAAAAAAAACGAAAAACATTACGATTTGCTCATTTTTCAATAGCTATTTTTGAACGACTGAAGACAGATTCTGTCCAAAGAACCAAAGTATATTGAAAGTGGAAATGTGTGGCGAGATCTGATTAGCTACACAATAGGTACTATAATCCCGTGACATGAGCGAAGTTCTACTGCTTAGTCGCCGCCGCTTGCAGCGCTGCGGCGTCTGAAATAAGTTTCATCTTTATTATAAAAGAAAGTCGTGTTAGTTACACTATTTATAACTCAAGAACGGCTGAATCGATTTAGCTGAAAATTGCTGAGGAGGTAGCTTAGACTAGTTCTAAGCTACCTCCTAAGAGAAGGACATGATACTTTTTATCCTGTTCGATCGCGTTCCCGTGTGACGTGAAATAAAACGTCAAAGAGAATACAAGTCACTATCTAAGGCGGTACGAAGTTGGCCGCGAAAGCTACTTTTAAATAAGCAGAAGTCGGATCGTAACTAAACGATTTAATAAGCAGAAATGCAGTAAGAATGTTACTCCTAATTGTAATAGAAGTTTTTTATGGTTTTTAGCTTCTTAATGGCTAGCTTCACAGCTCAGTTGAAAGTAGCATTGCCTTCTGCGCTGTAGGTTGTGGGTTTAATCGTCACTCAGGATAATCATTTGTGTGATGAACACAGATGTTTGTTCTGTGTGTTGGTGTTATTATGTATTCTATGTAAATATTCATCAAAGATCCTACTAATAATATAAACGCGAAAGTTTGTAAGAATGTATGGATGTATGTTTGTTATGTTTGTTTATCCCGAAAAAATGTACGATTCTCGTGGGCTAGGTTTGTTTTTGTTTTTCAAGGTACCACGTGGGCGGAAGCTAGTAGGTATATAATTGGTTATCTGGTTCTCATAATACAAGCTTTGTTTGGGGCTAGATGGCGTTGTGAGAAATGTCCGACAATATTTATTTTTATCTTGTGACTAGTTCTTTAGGACCAAGGTAGTGAGAGGATTATCGTGCGCCCCTGTGGCTCCTTTAGCCCATTAAATGTTCTTTTACCAATAAAAAAAAATATGCTGCTATTGCATATACCTGTCTGCTTTCATGAGCGCGAGATGAGCGTCGCGTTGTGCCGACACTTGAACAAGCTCAGCCACAGTCGCCGCCTGCTGTTCCGCTGAAAATCACATATATAATCTTTCTTTACATCACAATTACAATGATCCAATGTAAAAGAATAGAAATAAGTGCAAAATTAGATTCCTGAGGTATGATCGACTTTGGCTGCTGCCTTGTATACTTTACTTTCCGACTGACTCTTTGTATCGAATATATATTTTTATTGAAGCGTTTATTCGAGGATTATAAGGTGAAAACAATGTATATAAGCAAAATGTCATATGCTTATGGATGATAGTTAACTGTACGCATAAGCATGACGAAGCGCAAGCGCATGTATGTACGCGCTATCGACAGATGGATGAATGAAAAAGAACGAGTAATACAAAAAAGCCGGTTAATAAGGATTTATTTTTTAGATGTTATTTTGAGTTTTATTGCTTAGTTTTGGTAGTTATTCTTCCAATAATTCCCGAGTTCTTGACACGGGTGTGAGTTATACGAATTAAAGTGAAAGTTCCTTTCTATCCATCAAAGATATTTCCAAGAATTCTAATCATAAGAGCCGAATTTGTTTAAAATTGACTTGACAACTTGACTCTGTGACGTTGTCAACAATAAAGGTAAAATACGAACGATACCCTAAAGGTACGAGTTGGCAGCGGACGACATGAGGCAGCAGCGGACGACGTGTCGCAGCGACAATACTGGTTTCTATGTATTTCTATGAAATTTCCTCCGTAGTTAGAGACACGAAGCTAGCGACGCATTTCATACATATTCCATATATATATATATTTCACATTTCATACATACATAGAAACCAGAAGTGTCGCTGCGACACATCGTCCGCTGCTGCCTCATGTCGTCCGCTACCAACACGTACCCTTATACACAAAATACACTGGCAAAGTTGTACTCAAAAGAGACAAATGAAGAAGAAAATGCAACAGCAGTATCAGTGCTATGTTGTGTTGTGTATTCACCGGAGAGAGGTCGGGCGAGGCGGCGCTCTAGGCGGTGCAGCCGGCGCGTTGGCTCGTCCGCGGCGGGGTCGTCGCGCGCGCGCCTCTGCGCGACAAGGCGCGCCCACCGCGCTTCGAACCATAGCTGCATCACGTCCCGCTCCTCTGGGTCCGGCATACTCGCGCCAACTTCTTACGCAATACGGTTAGCTTGTGTGCAATGTACAATGGAGCCAACAATGTGGTTTTTATTTTTATGATGTATAATTTTAAGCGAGAATTGACCTTATCCATTCAGGACAGTTTACAAGAGATCATTTGGCGAATTGAAACACGCGGGGTAAACCACTTTCTTGGCCTACTGTAACAGATAGGGCCGGCTGTTTCTCGTGTGATAACTAATAAAGCTCTTTTTATATAACGCTCGAAAAAGTACAGTCTATTAATGTCAATAAATAGAGACGTCACTTAATTTTAACGCCTATCTGTATGAGGTTTAAAAACGATCGAGAATGAAAATACGTTTAAACAAAGTACATAATCAGGTCACATTAGGTGTAATAAAATCGGGGAAACCGATGCATTTTAACTGACGAAAAACGGAAGAGATTCCCAAGTAGACGCGTATGTTTATTTTTATCCGACTGCGAAACGAAGGAGCATAATGTGTTTGGGGTGTATGTATGTATGTATGAATTCGTGTTCTCTTAGCTGTAGCTGAAGCCCAAACGGCTGAACGGATTTTGACAAATGAGGTGTTGGCTTCGTCTGTATCACAAAAGTGACATGTAAAAAGTATAATTATGGCGGCTGAAGTCTCATTTTAGTTAAGTTCATTCGAGTTTTTTTTTTATTTTTGTTTTAAATACTGAGTTATATATAACACATTACATGAAACAATCGACCCTAAGCCAGGCGACAAATTAAATCATGCAACCATATTATTTAAGAATATGGTTTATAATGATAACAAAAGTTATAAAAGCATTATAACAACATGAACGTTGCAATATTACATGACTGGCACTGCACATGGTATGAAAGGCATGATGTTTAGTTTGATTCAGCGGTAGGTACATTATTTTAGATTTTATTAATTTTAACATGATATTGGTGTGAGCAAAAACAATGATAATGCTAGGTAATAAGTGATACTGACCAGGTACCCTGGATGACTGCGGTCTGGGCTTCGCGGGGGGGGAATAGCGCGCAGGGGGAGGGGGCACCGGGGGCGCCTCCAATTGCAATGCTCCCGTTGACTTGTGCGCGCTATTCGCCGTCCGCTGAGGCGGGTCATGCTGTAAAGCACATAAATATTATGTTAATCTATTAAAATTAAAGTCTGTATAGGTTGGTAAGTTAGGTACGGACAATATTTTATATAAAAATGTTAGGAGTACAACACTGATTATAGCATGTTTAGAATTTCCGTCTGTCTTGTTTACATTTGACGCAAAACTACTGGAGCAATTTTAATGAGACTTTCACTGTTCACATTAAAGGAAGTTGTATAGAAAACAGGGGATTTCGTGACAAAATCTTTTTACCTTTATAATTAGTTCTTTTGCATACAATTGTAGATATAACGTAATGCGAGTTTGATTTGAAATAATTTTATTAAACTTTATAATATCCATAATAGGTCTATCAAAAATGCTAACAATCAGGTTAGTAAGTCAGTCAAGGGTGGCCATATCTCATTGAAGTAAACTAGACTTCAAGAATATTGCTAAAACTTCTTATTTCCGAATTATAATGTATACGGTCTAGCTAGAATAATTTACAATGTTGCATTAAAAAATATTATAGAGCCATGCTGGCATGATCGTGAAGCTACGAACAAACTATCGGGCAAAACAACTTTATGTATTCGTGTCACGCCCATACATGTAATATAGTATGAAAGGGATTGTAAGTTTTTCTACCAGATACGATATCTAAGCGTTTGCCTTAGGCTTTTAAGAGTTGTGCCCAATAATTTGTTCCAAGCTTTAAGCGTACTTAATATTTAAGCGACACATTCTAGCAATTCACTGTTGCTATTTAAAATAATTTACTGTTAAAATATGTACGGAATACGTGATGAACTGTTAATTCGGTGCTATTATTCTTAGTTTGGTAATAACTATGACGCAAGCTGGTTAAATTGAGTCCATTTCTAATACACCGATGAAACAAAAGCTACAATAAATATATCTACAATTATGCGTAACGTAATAGTATTAGTTTATTTTGTAAATAATTATTATCCACGAATAAATATTTGAAACAAATTGAAAAAAACCGCGTCAGACGGGATTCGAACTCGCGACCTTCGCCTCGATACGGGGACGCGTGAAGACCTACCTCGTCTGATCGAAATTCACTAAATTAATAGCAACAGTAAATTATATACAAATATAAATAACGCTTTACAAACATGCACATTCATTTTGATGAATAAAAACGAGCCTAAGTGGTATAAAGTCGATAACAGACCAGAATATATATCCAGTAGTAAAGACCAGATAGTATGCAAGAGACGGATATAATAAGATGATGATGATGTTGGTTTAGATTATCATACTTATCTGTCAAGAAAAACTATTTTTAGACGTGTTACCAGACTACTTTCGAAAACTTCAGGGTGTTAAAGTACCCATCAATATAAATAACTTTTTCTAAGAAACCAACACAGTGAGCACGAAAAAAAACAGATGTTTCATACAAAAGTTCAATAGCTACTTGGCTAAAATGTATGAAACAGTTGTATTTTTTTTGCGCTCACTGTGCTGGTTTATTAGAAAAAGTTATACTTTTAAACTTACGCGTTCTGAACACGTTATTATTAGTACATTATTATTAGTATCACGGGTAGACTCTAGAGTCTACCGACGGTACGTCTAGAGACGGTAGAGTCTACCCGTGACCACGACAGCGTGCAAACCTGTCGAAACGTCGGGAAAATAAATAGATAATTAGAACGCGATAAATACCCGTTCAATACTAATAATAATTAGAAAAAGTCGTTTATATTAATGGGTTCCCTCAACCCCCTGAAGTTTTCGGAAGTAGTCTGGTAACACACTGTATAGTACAAATATAATCAAAGATTTACGATTCTAACACAACACAAACATATTATAGCCAAATTCACTGTTCGAAAGAAATATTGAGACTATTAAGAAGAATTGTATAATGGTTATGAAAAAAGAGACATAATGATCGTCTATTTCAATAAATACAGGGACGATATTATTCACGTTATAGCTTTGTATAGTTATGAGTAGTTAAGTAATCTTATAAATTTGTCAAAATACTGTGAATTAAATATTAAAAAAATCCAACATCAACACATCCGAAACAACCCACAAGCGAGCGTAATCGCGTCATAGAGCGAGACAACGTACGATAACATGAGCGGGTGCGACAGAGACAGCTACATCATGCGACTCACGACACATTATCTATTGCTTTGCTTACGTGCGACGACAGGTTCGGTTCAGAGGTCCACTGAAAATTATACTCTTGTTAGTCTACTGAGGGTGTCCTTGTATGCTTAAAAATTGAAATTTTAATCCATATCCCAGTGATTTTGATCGAATCATGGACACCCCAACTAATATAATATTAATACCAACCCTCTCGCTACTAATATACAATATTCACAAGTTTGACACTGACTGAGTGTTTTAATTACAATGTACGAGTATAAGTGATGCATGAAGTGCAAGTTTTCACTTTTGATTGAGAACACGCGTATTGCAAATGAATTTGTGTCAAAAATGGCGTTATATGGATTTTGCACGTTCACTAGACTCAGTCATGAACTCGTGTGAAGTGGCTTTAGATATACCAAATAAAAGTACAACTTACCTTATGCCGAGGTCCCAGATGTCGGTTGAGGTAGTTGGATATACTCTTCATTATACTATTCCTTCGCCTCTCCCTCGCCAGTTCCGGGTCGGAGAACGAAGGAGTTACCGGCATGGATGCAGGTAAAAGAGGGGGAGCTGGTCTGGGAGGGGGAGGCGGAGTGGGAGGTTCTGGTAACACAGGCGGAGGGGGAACTGGAGGTGGAACGACTGAAGAGGGCGATATACGCGTCCGACGCGTGGTTTTCCTAGGCACCCGCGGACCGCTACCTAGTCTCTCCAATACGAGCCTTCTAACCACTTCGGTCTGTTCGTCTCGCTCACGTTTTATCTCCAGCACTTTTTCTGTAGTATCTCGAGGCGGGATAGGACTGATGGGCGATACGGAGCCCGAGCTTAGAGTGACAGAGACGGAGAGCTCGAAGCTGCGCGTGGGAGAGTCCGTGCTGCGAGACGTGGAGCGGTTGAAGGTCTCACTCGCGGAGCGGCATATCGCGGGCGAGTACAGGCGCATGGAGCTCGCGCTCGACGCTAGCGCCGAAGGGGGCAGGGATATGTTCGAGAAGATACTGTTCGTTTTGCTTGTCGGCGTGTCGGGCACTAGTGGCGGGGAGATGTCGTCGAAGGATTCCGACTCCGTCGTCGTTTTGTTAGTGAAAGCGTGCGACGGAAGCGACACTTCGGTTATGCTCAGGGACTCGATGCTCGGCTCGAGGCCGTTCAGCCCGTGCTTGCTATCGTCTGACGTCACATTCGTTATTCTATCGTCAGTCAGTTTACTGGTGCTGTCGGTGCTCTTGTCGGTTTTGGTATCGCTCGATTTACTTGTGATTTCGTTTGTGGGTTTTGGCGTTTCTTCTTTATCTGTGTACTGTTCTTCAATATCTTTCGGGATAGTGTGTACTATTTCCGTGTGAGAAAGGGGTTCTGGGTCCTGGCTGCAGGGCCTCACGACGGTCTCGGAGAAGCTTCGCTCGATGAAGTTCATCGAGCGGTCGTTTCCGGGAGAGTATTCGAATTCGTCGTCGACTAGCTCCATGTACCCCTCGTTGCGGGGGGTGGAGGGGGTCTCAATGGAAGGGTCCGGCTCGCCTTCGTCCGCGAACTCGAAATGTTCGAGCGCGTTTGAGAAGACGATCGGCTCGGGGCTCGTTCGGCCGCACACGTGCGACGCAACTGCTGCTATATTCTTCGCATCGTGTATTAACTTAGGCCCGCTTAGTGTGCGCGGGTTCTTACTGCGTTTTCTTTCTTCTTTTTCAAAACCACAATCGTCTAGGGCGCCCTCTGCAGCCCAGTCGGATAGTTCCGTTTCGGTTAGAGCTAGGGTAGTCGCGTCCCGGCCGGACTCTGACGATTCCGACTCGGCCGCGAGTACCGTAGGCCCGGTCGCCGTTGCGGTACCCGACGCTTTATCGTTTTCTTCACTCACTACCATCAGACTGTCCAGTTGGATCAACTCTCCGCCCTCGTCGTGCACTTCGACCCTCGGCACGGATTTGGGTGCAGTTTCCGTGTGCGAAGAATCATCGGACAAAGAATCCGATTCTAGCTCCGGATCTTTCTTTCCTTCGGAAACCGGTTCGGACTTTTCTGATATGTATCCTTTTAGTATCGATGAGTCTGCTTTGGCAAGTAAGTCGACCGGCGCGGCGGTCACAAGATTTTTGATGATATCGGGCATGGGCGGTTTCTTATCTTCTGCCATTTGACAGGCGATGATCGGTTGTGAAGGTGCCGGGTTCAGCATTTTCTGGAACTCCGTGATGTTGGATCGGAAGGCTTCGAATTTGGTGTCGATTTGTGAGGTGGATTCCGACTTTCGTACTGCTGGAGGTGAAGGTTCGCCGAGGAGGTATCTACGTTTGAGTTCTAGCGCGCGTTTGGTTGCGAGCCCGCCGGCGGAGCGCGCGCGTATCAAGGGGTACTCGGTCGCGTGCGGCGGCGGCGCAGGAGGCGGGGCCTCCGTCACGAGTATCGCGGGAGGGGACGGCGCAGGCGCAGACTCCTCCCGCGCGAACTCACTGTCCGTAGACACCTCCGTGGCAGACGATACTTCGGACTCGCTCGATGAACTCTCTTCTTCGGACTCCACCTGTGCAATATCATGTTAAAAAACAATCTAAGAAAGTAAGGTGTGCTCGCTAGATGGCGCCAGTTTTATGAACACTTATAAAGGCACTACTAAGTTGTACATTTTCAGTTCGGCAATGTTACAGCGAAAACAATACTAAAGTTAAGCTATATAAACAAGTCATTATTATATACTTACAATACAAACTTAATACAGCTGTAAATTAGTAAAAGCTAAACTAGCGCCATCTAGTAAGTAAACAATAACTGAAACCTAACAATGAACTTCTAAGCCAATTCACGTAAATTTATTTGCTTAGGGATTCTAAGTGCACCCTGCTTAGAAAGTTTCAGAACTTTCAGATATAGAATAGCCATCACCGAAAAGTTATACAAAGTATTTGCTCCAGAAGCAAATTACCTATTGCTCAACTGCTCAACTAGTTGAACAATGGGGAAGAAGCGAAATTTACTCAAGAAGTTTATTATTAACTTATTTTGATAATTAAAAACTATGTAGGGGAAGTGCGCTCCAGAGTTATAGATCCACACTAACTCGCCGCTCGAAATAGATGGCAACCGTGAATTTACTAAATACATAAAAAAGGAAAATAAATAAATAAATATTATATGTACTTAGATACACTTTGGAGTGACCTTTCGATGGTAATACAAACCTCACAACGCAAATACTATGTTGTTATTAAACTCACAAACAACACTAACGGAGAATCCTACTAATATTATAAATGTAGAATAAATATTATAAAGGCGAATGTTAGAGTCAAGATGTTTTGAAGCTGTGTATAATATAAACTTGTAATACAATATTATATCATTATCATGATTTTAATTAACAAAGGGTGTGGACAAAACTAAACAAATACTACACTCACAAACACTAAGTAAGTGCAATATATATTATTAGTCGATATACATACATAATATAAAAAGACATGAAAGTCAGGAATTGTATATTTAGTATTGTCCATATATATAATAGAATCACAATCAAAATGTGCCATCAATTTTATTTCAGCAACTTACTGTTTCATATATTTCAATTTATTCACCAATTCTTGATTTCTATTACTTTTGAATAAACATACAGAGGAATAATATATTACGTCCTTATCCTTTCCACTTCTAGTTCTAAAAAAAAATTGTTTTTTGCGGTGCATTGATGTGTCAGTCAGTCAGTCGATTCAATTTTATATGTTTAGATTACTTTTTAACCGACTGCGAGGTGAAGAAAAGGGGTAATGGGTTTGGGTTGTGTTTACGTAAGGGTGTATGTGTGCATGTATGTGTGTGAGCTTCTTTGGCTTTCACTGGAGCCTAAATCGATGCACAGATTTTGACAAATGAGATGTCTTTATATTCGTCTAGTGGCTTATGCTGTACAAAATGTCAAAAAGTTCAAAAGCTTTCAAAAGCTATTTTTTCAAATACTTTCAGTCGGTTCTTTTGCAAAAATAATGGATTTTAAGTTTTAGGTTACTGTCAGTTTTCAATATCCTTATAATAATATGCGACTTACTGCAAGGCCTTTTACTTAATCTTTAAAGTAGTGGAACAGAATCTATTGCAGTAATAAGTTAGAACGGAATATAAAAAAAAAGTAGTGGAACAGAATCTGAATGAATAGAGTAATAAGAGCAGAACAGAGTATTTTAACAAATTGTTCTTTGTAAATATGTTGAAACAGTAGGTTACAGACGGCAGTTAGTGCGGGCAAACTGCACTCTTACCATCCTCCGACCGCCGCCCCTGTGGTTTAGGTATTGGGTGATTATGTTACGAATGTCACATTCAGAATGATAATGATTGTATTATCTTAAATTTATCGACCTCTCGATTTTGGTTTGATGAATAGATCGAGGTGAGTATATGTTTTCAGTCAGTGGTCATAATACCTTTGTTAATTTGTCTCAGTTATTGAAATTTGAAATATGTAGGTATCAACTTAAATTTTCTTCACGTTTTGTATAAACTACAGTAAATATAGTAACTTATAATTTAACTGAAAGTGAAAAACGTGCAAGAAAGGAGCCCATTAGGCGCGATCCCTTTCTCCACACAGGTTCTTAAACCGGTGGGAAGTAGAAGTGAAAAAGAAATCCAAGTTTTGCATCGTTGGTCGCCGGCTTTTATGTAACCTCACCACGATGGTCATCCAACGGATCTAGGCATTCGTGAAGTTAGCCACAGGTGCGAGTTTGCGCATGTACAGTTCATACCTCCAATTGCTCCCGAAAAACGATACTGCGCAGCTCTTGCGGCTAACTTCACGAATGCTTAGATTCGTTGAGCCGTCGAAGCTATGGATATGAGGAGTTAATGTATTAGGAACAGCAAAAGGGGGGTATGGTTGGGGCGGCTGGGCGGCGGCGTCCGGCGCACCTCCCCGTCGCGACTTGTCGCGTGTGGTCGCGTGCGGTCGCGTGCGGTCGCGCGTCACGCGACGCTGCAGCGCGGTACCTCGCTGCTGTAGGTGGGGGGGCGCGCGTCCGCGGGCACCTCGCGGCGGCGCGCCTCGCGGGCCGCGCGCATGCGCGAGCACGACTCGTTGCCTGACGACTCTGCGCCTTGAACGTTAAATACTTACATTCTTTTAACTTTCGCGATTATCACACTTTTTTATTGGACGGTCGAAACGTTGGCAAACATTCAAAATGTAATCGCGATATAAACACGTTCGAGTGGCTTATATGATACCAAATAACATTTTCTTCTTTATTTATTGCATCTGGAGAAAACCGATAAATTAACATTGTTCTGATAATAAATGCCAAATGTTGATCAGCTGGGCTAACATGAGCGACACGACAAAATGTGTCTACTTTTTTATTTCGCTCTTTCTCGTGCGACAATGAGACCCCATGCAGACAAAATTTTGTCGCAGCTATTAGCCAGGGCTAGGGACTACAGTCGTCTGTTTGTTTTGTCACGTTTTTTATTAGCTATATTCTCAACATCCAAGAGCCAATCAATACTAATATTATAAAGAGGAAATTTTTGTATTTTTGTTTGTAACGAATAAACTCAAAAACTACAGGTCCGATTTCAAAAATTCTTTCACCGTTAGAATGCTACATTATTCCTGAGTAACATATACTACATTTAATATAGGTACCTCGCGAGCAAAGCCACGAGAGGAAGCTAGTTAGCTGTATTCTCAACACCTAAGAACCAAATGGTGAATACTAAGAACCAAATCCTACTAATATTATAAACGCGAAAGTTTGTAAGAATGTATGTATGGATGGATGGATGTATGTTTGTTACTCTTTCACGCTAAAACGGCTGAACGGATCTGAATGAAATTTGGCACAGATATAGATTATGGTCTGGAATAACACATAGGCTACTTTTTATCCCGGAAAAATATAAAGTTTCCGCGGGATAGATTTGTTTTGGTTTTACAAGGTATCACGCGGGCGGAGCCGCGGGCGGAAGCTAGTGGTGAATAAGTAGGTGAGGTTTCATACCATCGTCTGAATACTCGTCGTAGCCGAAGGAGTCATCGCTGAAGTACATGTCGTGGCGGGCGGGGCGCGGGGGGGCGTCGCCCTGCGGCGCGGGCGACGCGCCGGCCTCGTTGTCGCTGTCACCCGCGTCCGTGTACTCGTCCGAACTAGACTCGTCCTCGTCACTGATTCAAAACAACACGGAGGTTAATGTATAGGCCATATATCATTTATCTTTAATCTTATACCTTTAAACGAGCAATTCTTCTATATATATTTATATACAGGGTGTCCCAAAAAGTAGTGTCAAGCGAAAGTCCAGAGAGAGAACACCTCTTGGGGTAGCTCTTCATGTCACCAAAAGAGCTATGAGTATGAGTGTGGCTGGGTGCACTAGTAGAGGAACGCCGAAGAAGAAGTGGTTTGATTGTGTGAAGGATGATGTGAATGTGCCGACCCTACTTAGCGTGGGATAAGGGCAGGAGAATGATGATGAACTGATTAAACAAATACCTGAGTCCGCCAGCGCCGGAGGTCTCGGATGCGAGGAAGTTGCGGTCGGTCCACTCGTCCTCGTCGATCTCCCTGGCGCCGCCGTCGCTGAGCTCGATGCTGATCCGCTCGGGCGTGGCGGTCGGCAGCGGCGGCGACAGCGGCAGCGCGCCCGGCGCCGCGCCCGCGTCCGGCACCGACGCGCCGGAATGCCGCATGCACACCAGCCGGCTGCCGTACCGCTCCATCGTGTAGTTCCTGCATAATACATAGTAGCATTTCATTGACGGCCTCTGTGGCGACGGCCTCTGTGGCGCAGCGGGCGAAGGTCCGCCTGAGACGCAGAAGGTTGCGGGTTCAATTCCCATTATTATTAGTATTAGACGGGTATTTATCGCGTTTAAATTACCTTATATTTCGCGGTTTCGACAGCGTGCAAACCTGTTGAAACGTCGGGAAAATATAAGGTAATTTAAACGCGATAAATACCCGTCTAATACTAATAATAATGTGTTCAGATCGCGTAAGTTTAAAAGGTTCAATTCCCGCCGTGGGACAAATGTTTGCATTATTTGCAGATATTTGTCTCAGGTCTGGGTGTTTTCTATGTATATTATGTATGTATTTACAAAAAAAGTATATCTATGTAGCTTATCAGTCATGTGGTTCCCATAATACAAGCTCTGCTTAGTTTGGGGCTACATGATGCTGTGTGATAGTGTCCAGCATTATTTATTTATTTTTATTTATTTTCTGGAACGAATTTCCTTATCGCGCGTTGTGATAGGGGGCTAGACGGAAAAAATTCTCACGAAAATTTGTAACGACACTTTTTGCTAAGTAAGCCGTGCGGCGTGCGCATGTTTCTCTGTCTGTCTCTCTCTCACAAATTAATCTAAAGGAACTTCGTTCCATCCGGGTGACCCTTGACACCTCTCAAGTTTTTTTTCTCTTTTTTATAACACAGCATCATCTAGCCTCAAAGAAAACTACTCTAAGCTTGTGTTTTGGGTAGAGGTAGATCAGTCTAAAAATGCACGCCCCTCCAATGTATTTGCTACTCTATTTCCTTTACATACGGTACAAGTACAAGTGGAGGGGCGTGCATTTTTAGATTGAAACATCTTTACTAGATAACTGATACATTATTTTACTGAGCTATGATTAGTCGTTTAGTGCACCTTATGTACCCTTTGTCTCATTATGCATTTTGGATAAATTTTATTTATTACATTGTGTACTAACTACCGTGCAATATTGAGCAATACTGGGATGCACTTGACCTAGGCCCCTGTAATGCAGTTAATTCCTGTTTTTTGAAACCGAGTACAACAAAAAGTTTGGGACAAAATGAATAAAATAGTGTTGGTCTTTGATTAGGTACCCGGGTCTAAGCACGGCCTTGCACACAGCGCAACGGAAGCAGGCGCGGTGTAATTGCAGTCCGTCGGCAGTCACGCCCTCGGCGGCGAACACGCGCGTGCCGCACGCCGCGCACTGCACGCCGGCCGTGGCGGGCCCGCGCCATCCCTTCTTTGGCTGTAAACAAATCTTCTTCATACCCTTTTCCCACGCTATGTGGGATCGGCACAACACGGTTTTTTCTACCATTTCCCCCTATCATCTCAGTACTCACACTTGTCTTACTCTTATCATCTTTTACACAGTCCAGCCATCTTTTATTTGGTCTACTATCCCTATACAGGTATTATAGGGGATAGTAGATAGTATTTGGTCTACTATCCCCTACAATACTCGTTTAGGGATAGTAGACCAAATAAAAGATGGCTAATAAAAAAAGAGATCTCTCGTCACATGACATTCATCCCTCCGCATAACATGCCCATACCACGCTAACCTATTTATAAAATTATGTCAGACACAGAGAACAAACATCAGACAACTGTTTATCTTGAGTGGGTATCGAACCCACAACCCACAGCGCGGAAGGCAGACTTACTATAAAGCGTTAGGTTTTTTATATAAATAAAACTAACTAGAAGTACGCGTCCATTAAATATTGCAACAGATACTTTATACAATACCTACTTATAAATTAGTGTATATGTTTATATTATAAAGGCATAGATAATCATTTTTGTTACAAACCTCCTCTTTTAGTGGCTCTACTTTACTTTGTTCCGGTTCCTCTTTTTTCACAAATTTCGTAGCTAAATTCGCCACCTGAAAAATTAACTCTCATAAAATTAATCATCATTAAAAGCCTGCAAATTAGGAAAACAGATGTGAAAAGAAAAAACACCACCGAATAAGTAAGTTTCAGTACCTTCTTCGTGCCATGATCAGGTCGCCCCGAGTCGCGAAGCTTCTGGTCCAGCTTGTGTAATGTCTCGTCGATTTCACCCCATTTCTCGTCAGTGTCACCCTCTTTTAGTCGTCGCTGCCGGCCTAGAAACTGTAAAACACCCCAAAATAACCACATTTTGTTGCATTAGCATCGCAAGCGATTCTTAAATTCGTCGATACCAATACAGGCAGCGTGGCCGAGTGGTCTAAGGCGCTGGTTTTAGGCACCAGTCCGCAAGGGCGTGGGTTCGAATCCCACCGCTGTCAAACTTTTTGCATTTTTGTTCATGTAATTTTTTTAAGATTACTATTTCCCATCAATTTTAAATCAATATAAGGATATAAACAAATTTAATGTCATTTTTTGTTAATTTATAAACTAGCTGCACTATTCCTGTAATTTTATCAGGAGCATATTGGGGACAGTTTTTGCAACTTTTTTCTTTTTTTACTTGTATCATTTATTACAATTAGGTACCATACAATTTTTAATCGATAAAAGTTTGTCCAAAATATTTTTTTTGTTGATTTATAGATTTGTTGCACTATTCCTGTAATTTTATCAGGAGCATTGAGGTGACAGTTACGTGAAAGCTTATTCGTTCAACAAAAGCTTTGTATGGTTGTACGTAAAACCTACCTACCTATTCAATAATTCAATAATTCTTCTGACCTAAGCTTAGCATAGCGGAATTTATTAAACCATAATATTAGTATGGATTATCCTAATATTAATTAAAAACGCGAAAGTTTGTATGTATGGATGTATGTTTGTTACTATTTCTCGCTGAAACGGCTGACGGATCTAGATGAAATTTGGCACAGACTTAGATTATAGTCGGAATAGCCCATAGGCTACTTTTATCGCGGAAAAATGTACGGTTCCAGTGGAATAGATTTGTTTTTGTTTTACAAGGTACCACGCGGACGAAGCCGTGAAGCAAGCTAGTAGAAATATAAAGGTACAGTCACCTGTTCGCGGTCCCACTTAGGCACCTTCTCAGCAGTCTTAGGCTCGGGCCTGCCAAGCCTGTTCTCTTGAATCTTTCGCTCTATTTCCTTCATGTTCCAGTCGTCTCGCTCTATCTTACCAACGGAGCGCATCAGGTCCTGATGAATAGAGACAGAGTGTGTGAGCGTGAAAATATTCAGCAATTTCTATATTTTAAGCTCTGCCACAGATTTTATAAGCTCTGCTATATACAGGGTGTCCCAAAAAGTAGTGTCAAGCGAAAGCCCAGAGATAGAACACCCCTTGGGGTACCCGAATCACCCCCATGTATGTTCCGCGATTTTTTAATTTGAAAATTATCTTCCTGATAAAAAATAGATTTTGGCCATTTTATCATTCCTAAGCTTAATTCGTTTGTGAACTAACGAAAAATTACTGCAAGAAAGTAAGATTTCATTAATATTTGAAGGTTTTATTTATTTACTTTAGCTAAATTTATGAAATAAAACAGCAAGTAAAATTTATGAATTTTTTACAAAAAGTTTTCAAAATTTCAACCTTCTAGGTCGATACAAATCCAACATCGTCTTAAAAAGGTTTCCTTTGATCGTATGAATTTATAGAAGCTATTTTAAGTTCCTTAATTTTTTCTTCGGCCTATATCAATTTTGTTCTTAATTCGGCCATATTGCTGATTTCTTTGGCATAAACTAATTCTTTGTAGTCATTTTTGGTTAGTTAACAAAACAAATTAATCTTAGGAATGATAAAATGCCCAAAATCTATATTTTAATCAGGTTGCTAATTTTAAGAATTTTCCACCTCACCGTCTTTGAAGGCCGATTTTAGCCAAAGTAGCCAATTAAGTACAACTTTTTTTAATGATTATGAAAGCTGGGAGTCTGGAGAATTCTTTAGACTTATTTAGGAACCATGAAATCACTTTTTAAGATTTTTAATTTGAAGTTGAAAATTTTAGTCATAATTCACCGAATGTAATTATTTGACTTTACACCAACATTTTCATAGTTTTCATCAAAGTCACGTAGCTGATTATTTAATGCATAAAAGAACAACTCATAACAATTCAGTAGCAATAAAAAAATCTCAAGAAAGTTTTCTACTTTTTTTGTAAGAATGTTTTAAGCTGTTCAAGTCGTAAATTTTCAAAAATACGGAAAAAAGTTAATAACTCGAAAACTATAGAAAATCGCGGAACATACATGGGGGTGATTCGGGTACCCCAAGGGGTGTTCTATCTCTGGACTTTCGCTTGACACTACTTTTTGGGACACCTGTATATAACTTGGACACTAGCCTTATGTCCAGATACGGATAAGTGGATTGCAAAATTAATGTTATGTAGTGTGCCAATACAAAAAAAACATGGTCACGACTATGGGTACGAGTTGGCAGCGGGCGACATTAGGCGGCAGCGGACGACGTGTCGCGGCGACACTGCTGGCTTCTATAAATTTCTATGAAATGCGTCGCTAGCTTCGTGTCGCTAATTACGGAGGGAATTTCATATAAATACATAGAAACCAGTGTGTCGCCGCGACACGTCGTCCGCCACTGCCTCACGTCGCCCGCTGCCAACTCGTACCTTAATCCCGTGTCTTGGTAGATAAACCGTATAAAACTCCCTGGCCTATCACTGCTTTTAGGGCTACTACGGCACGGTCTAAGTGTATTTATGATGATCAGATAGCGTACCTTGGGTTTCGACGACCGTGGGGCGGACGCAGTGGTCGAAGTTCCAGAAAGTTCCGCTGCCAGTTTAGCGACTCGGGCGCCTCCGCCGACGTTTCTGCCGCCACCACTGACTATGCGCCCTTCCTCCTACAGTTAAAGACACTATTAGCATTGGGAGCTTTTGATATTTCCTTTAGCGTTAACTATTTAAATAGAGTCTAGGAGCTTCGTACGGGTTTCGTTTTATTTCCTTTTATACGAGTACATTTACGAAACGAATTATAAGATGGAAACGTAACGAATTAAAAACTATAAACTATCAAAACTCGTACAAAGCCCCTGCTTAGATAGTTGACCTTACATAATTTTTGAAACTGCCAGAGCGTACCTAATACGAGTATATTTTGTTTTTAAAATTCTAAATATAACCGATTAATTTTTTTGTTTAATTTTTATCTATAAAGATGTTTATGAACATAAATGAGAATTTGAATTCGGAAGTAAAAATTTGTTCTTGAAATAGATACCAAATACCAGGATAAAAGTCACACTGACTCTTATATATTGGAGTATTCACTGTTCATTTATCATTATATACTTATACTTAATGGCACAAACATTGATAATTCTCACATCAGAAAACACGTAAGTACTTAGTAAAAATATAGTATTGTTAGTATTAAACACAGTGAATGGAAACAACATCAAGTGACGGTTACACGTACTCCATGCACACACATCAAACGGTTTTAGAAACTGTTCAGCGACGTTAATTCGCGGATGTTTTTGAAAACGTGCTTATAATTGTCATTTGATAGTGTCGGCATACGAATCGGGCGAATTGTAAACAAATGCCTAATTTATAAAACAAGAACTTTTTATGTTTTTGCATGGTTATTAAACCATTCGTTTTAGGTTTATTTTAATTATTGTGACGTGTTATTTGACAGCAATGAACCAATACCGTTTGTTGTCTGCTTTAAGTTTCTTTTATTTAATTTCCTGCCTTAATTTTGGAGAAAAAAAGTGGATGTATGCGATTCGCCCGATTCACCGTTCCGCGTCATGCAACACACAGCCACGCCGCTCACATAATGCTGCAACTGCCGCTCGAGCTTGCGCACGCGCTCGTCGAACTGCGGCGCACTGGCGCGGTACTGCTGCAGGCCATAGTCGTTCTCCAAATCGGCCGAGGGCACTTCCATTCGTGGCTCAGCAGCCAGCATCTGAATACTTTTCTCGAAGCGTTGCTTCATTATCTCTCGCGCGGCCTTACGCCTCCCCCCGCCTTTGGGTCGCTTCGCTTCGGCGTTTTTCTTCTGCATTATATCGGATACCCGCTGCATGCGGAACGAAGTCTCGCCGCTGCCGCGTCGCTGGAACTCCGGCGGTGGTACCGGCTTGTGCTGCGCTTTGATGAGATCAACCATGCGTTGTTTTCTCAGCTCAATCTCCGAGTTGCCAATGGACTCTGTCTTCGCTCCCGAGCGCTCCGGACTGGGCGTGTCCCGTCTCTTACCTTCGATGATTTCCGACATGCGCTGTAACCGCATCGACATCTCGTTCGTCATGGATCCGGATCGCACGGAGCGAGACTCCGGACTCGGCGTGTGGCGACGTTTTTGTCCTTCGAACAGTTGAGCGATACGTTTTGTGTTTGCCACTTCCGAAGCTCCGACAGAGTGAGACCTTTTAGTCACATCCGGGCTCTGCGAGTGGCGTATCCGTTGTTCCGTAAACTCGGATGGTCGTCTTCCTCTCTGAGGCAGCGGGCTCTCCGATAAGTTCCGGACCTTCACCGGTTCCACCGTCTGATGTTTCTTTCTTTCTACTTTGATGACGGTGGCGTCCGTGTCCGCAGAGTCGTCGATATCGAAGTTGGGTACTTTGATGGTGCTCGGGTCGAGGCCCTTCAATCTGCGCGGGGGTCTCACGGGTTTATCTTTCTTACCCTGAAAGAAGTTTGAGAGTTTCGTCTGGTCCTGGGCGACGCTCGTCTTACTGCTGCCTTGGAGGAGATAGGCGAGGGAGTCTCGGAGCACCTTGGGGTCGGGCGACTCGTCCGGGTCGAGTAAGGCGATGATTTGTTCTTGTAAGTCCTTCTGTTGGTCGAGACGCGAGTCTGTCGCGACGGCGTCGTGGCCCTCTATGAGGCGCGCTAATTGAGTGATGTCGTTAAGGTCGAGTTTGCCGATCTTTTTGCGTATGTACTCGGCGGGATCGTTACTTACTTGTGGTGTGCGAACAGAGCGCCGCTTGCGCTTGTAGCTGGAGTGGGATTTATCTGCGTCGGCTGCGTCTGCGGATGGAAACAAACCTTAGAACCATATCATTACGTTCGTAAAAAGCTTAATTGTTTCACTTACTAGAATACGCCGAGACAGCATGGTCTGCCGTGTTTCGTACATGTTTATCTTTCTGGATGCTCTGTTTGATCTGAAAACGAAAATTAATAAAATTGGCATCTATAGAAAAATACTTAGATATATTTTAAGACACAAAGGCAAACGGAATAATTTCATCAACTCAGGAATTAAATATGATGAACGCATGCCGCTTGCCACGAGAAATTCACTCATAGGAAAAACGCCAGAGCTAAATAAGGTAACTTTCTTGGTGCGTTTGTATGTTTTTTTTTACTTATCGTATGTTTGGAGCGAATATTCCGTAGCAGCGATGTTAGTCAAACTAAACTCGGTTTAGAAGGGGCAAACATTCGAAGGTTCATACGGAATAATAAAATAGAAACCAATATTATCATACCAGTACCTACATATAAGAATCACAACAAGCAATTAAATAATTTGAAACAGACCAACAACATTTTGTGTTATACCTTATAGTATATGCCACGCCGTCAACTTGAGAATGAGAACCCCATCTAAACCAGTACGCATAATAAATAACATTTATAAACTTCAACTTTTAATTTTCAACTTAAACTTTTTAGGGTTCCGTACCCAAAGGGTAATACGGGACCCTATATATATATACTCTAAGACTCCGCTGTCTGTTCGTCCTTCTGTCTATCAGTCTGTCACCAGGCTGTATCTAATGAACCGTGATAGTTGGACAGATGAAATTTTCACAGATGATGTATTTCTGTTGCCGATATAACAACAAATACTACAAAACAGAATAAAATAAATATTTAGAGGGGCACGCATATAACAGACATGTTTTTTTTCCGTGAAACACTAACTACTGTGCAAAATGTGGGCATGTACCAAATGTCACGTTTGGACGTGCCCCCGACAGTGACGTGGCTCTTTAGATATCCTCAAAGATCTAAGTAACTAAAGATCTGAGGCTGATATCTACCGAGCCCGGGGATTACAGTCGTGATCATATTTATTTCATTTTATTTTTTATTTTTTTCCGTTTTTATAGATAATGGCACGCAACTTTTCGTGCGCGAGTCCGACTAGCACTTGCCTGGTTTTATTTGATACATTTTATTGAATACTGCTTATTAATTAAATGGCTCAAAGCCTCCTGAACTTTGATCTTTATAAGATACTAGCTTTTCCGCCCGCGGCTTCGTCCGGGTGGTACCTTGAAAAACAAATCAAAGCTATCCCGCGGGAACCGTCGGTTTTTCCGGGATAAAAAGTAGCCTATGTGCTATTCCAGACTATAATCTATATCTGTGCCAAACTTCATCCAGATCCATTCAGCCGTTTCCGCGTGAAAGAGTAACAAAATACATTCTCACAGACTTTCGCGTTTATAATATTAGTAGGATCATTGAAATAAGATGAAATGACTTCTAAAATCAAGTTAGTAGACGGGGACTAGGGATAAATAATGGTACCTGATCAAAAGCATCGCTTTGGTGATGTATATGAGGCACTTCTCCTTTGAAGGCGTTGTAAACGCGTGTCAGGTATGAACGCACTTTAGCATCAGACACGTCACGCATCGTGCCGCCCGATGAAAATGGAACTATGCCTGTAACGTAATATGTAACATACATAACATATAACCAGTAGTTCGCCACGAACTGAGATTTCCGCGCTATGGCTACGACCCTCATTCTTATTCACGCCCTGAAGTTTTTGGGCTCACTTTATGCACTACTAGCTTCTGCCCGCGGCTTTGCCCGCGTGAAAAACCAAAACAATCTATCCCGTGGGAACCGTACATTTTTTAAGGATAAAATGTAGCCTATGTGTTATTCCAGACCATAATCTATATCTGTGCCAAATTACATTCAGATCCGTTCAGCCGTTTTAGCGTGAAAGAGTAACAAACATACATCCATCCATCCATTCTTACAAACTTTCGCGTTTATAATATTAGTAGGACTATACTAATATGTATAGTTGACTCAACAAATCTAGGCATTCGTGAAGTTAGCCGCAAGAGCTGCGCAGTATCGTTTTTCGGGAGCAATTGGAGGTATGAGGGGTGGGGGGGGGGGGGGGGGGAAGGAACTGTATATGCGCAAACTCGCACCTGTGGCTAACTTCACGAATGCCTAGATCCGTTGTATGAACTATACTATATATTTTAAATTTACTTAATTTATAATGATTTTGAGGTACATACCTAGGTCGTGGTGCAGCACGTGGTAGACCGCGCGCGGGGGGGACGCGGCGGGCAGCAGGTCGGGCCGGTAGCGCCGCAGTAAGGCCAGCAGAGCCCCCGGCGCGGCCGCCGCGCGCAGCCCCCCTTCCGGACTGCCAGCCCATTGCACTAGCACCTCATCTGGCACTTCCGACTCTGAACGTACAAAGGTAAATGCTATAAATAAATACTGGCCTCATTATATACATTAATATAATGAGGCCAGTATAATCTACATCTGTGCCAAATTTCATCCAGATCCTTTCAGCCGTTTCAGCGTGGAAAAGTAACAAACATACATCCATACATCCACACATCCATACATTCTTACAAACTTTCGCGTTTATAATATTGGCAGGATTATGATTGTGATGTAAAAGTATACACTTTAAGAGCTGGTATACATTAGGCGTTTTGAAGCGCGCGCTTTGGTAACGCGCGTTTTGAGAACCGGTAGTTCTTACTAGGTGTACACATGCAAGCGCGCGTTTCGCGGGCGCTAGTAAGAACTACTGGTTATAACGCCTCATGTGTACGTGGTCTAAGAGAGTAGGTATAGCACAAGACTATTTGCCTCGGTTACCTCTGCGTCGTTTCCTCGCACTAGCGGCGGCGTCGAGTGGTAGAGGCTCGTCCGAGTCGTAGAAGGAGGTGACGCGGTGCGGGGTCACCACGGAACGATTCAGGTTCGGGTAACGCGTGCCCGGGTCTAGTGTGTACGCGCCGAAGTCGCGGTGTAGATTCTCCGGGGTCGTTTGAGCTGGAAGAAAAACACCGGCCAAATAACATTACTATCCAGCAAATTGGCCTGTAGGTCTACCATGAGTTTTCACAATCTACACTCGCTAGCGACTGTAGTTAAAAGAATGTATGAAAATTTGTACAGCGTTGTACGGATAGTTACAACGTCACGTAGTTAACTATCCTACGTCACAGCGTACTACAGCAACTGTAGTTTGCGCTTCATTCATTTGCTTAGAATTTGGTACCATGAGTAACAATTTCGACAGATGTCATAGTAACGTACTATTACTACTGTAGTAACTGATCTAAATGTGACAACTCAAGGTAGACGTACTGAAGGGCGAGAACGGTAGACAGCGTTTTTCTTAACGGAAGAGCAGACGAAGTAATAATTTTCGGTTTGGCCAAACAATAATAACCCTTGCCGATACGAATGCTTCTTTGTCTCTTTTTCGTAGATAAAACCGCTGGCTACAATGCCCATGTAGGGCATATAGTGTAGGAACCAAGAGAAACGGCAAAGTTGCATCACTTAACATTGATTTTACATACTAAAGTTAACTTACATCTACAGTCATTAAAAATAAATGATTGATTCAGGCATGACTGCGGAAATCCATTACAAATACTGAATAGGACGGAAATATCTAGTACTTTCCGAAAGAGAAGACGGATTTCTCTTTCGGCGCTCGGTGGAGCAACACCAGTGCGGAGTCAATGGTCCTGAGGATGCTTCGTGGAGAAGCGAAACGCGTGTCGAATTTCTACTTGCGGTATGGTGTTGGGCTCATTAATATTAATAGAATTTCTATTCGATGTATGGTGTGGTAAAATTAATAAGCTTAATTAATTAATAACCTCATTAGATAATAGTTTAGCGGGAAAGTACTAGATATTTCCGACCTTTTCAGTATCTACAGTCATGAAGCGAGTCAGACACATTTTATTTACACATATGTCTCAAATTTTCAATTGGGGACGTTTTAGAGAAAGGCCAGGTCCAGAGTACCCTAAACCGACGCGCATGTATTAAGAAAGTAATGAGAGTGAATGAAGCAAAAGAAGTATGTTAGGATCGTAGCAAGTGGAGATCCGTGGTGTCTGCCTACCCCGTCGGGAAATAGGCGTGATTTTATGTATGTATGTCTCAATGTGTGTAAAAGATAGTATATAGTAGATATATCTACGTCTCAATCTAAGGGGCGGCAGTTATAGAGCTATCACTCACCCAGCAAGCGGTAGACAGACTCGCGCTCCGCCACCACCTCGAGTGGATGCGGGGGCGGGCTCTGTCCCCAGGCGCGCACCGCCCACGCCGCGTCCAGCGCGGACAGGAAACCTCGGGCGCAGCCGGAACCGGTCGGCCAGAAGGGCTCCAACAGGCTGTCGCCGACCAATTGGCAGAGGAGGCGCCGGCCGCGACGCTCGTGCACCTATTAACAAATATGTTATATCTTTAAACGAGCAATTCTGGTATCATCTCATCTTTAGCCAAAGGACGTCCACTGCTGGACATAGGCCTCCCCCAGAGAACGCCACCATGACTGGTCCTGCGCCGCCCGCATCCAGCGAACTCCAGCGACCTTCACCAGGTCATCAGTCCACCTTGTGTGGGGCCTACCCACTCTGCGTATCCGGTGCGTGGTCGCCACTCAAGAACTCGATGGCCCCAGCGGCCGTCGGTTCTACGAGCGATGTGCCCTGCCCATTGCCACTTAAGTTTGCTATCCTTCAATTCTGGTATAATATAATATGTATTATCTGTACGTCTACCATAAGTTGTCAACTTGTCACATTTAGATCGGCTGACGTTCTTACTGTAGTAAAAGTACGTTACTATGACATCTGTCAAAATTGTTACTCATGGTACCAAAATTCTAAGCAAATTAATGAAGCGCAACTACAGTCGCTGTAGTTTTTGTGACGTAGGATAGTTAACTACGTGATGTTTTAGTACCCAAGTATCTGCTAGAGGCGCTGTACAAGATTTCATACAATTCTTTAACTACAGTCGCGAATGTAGATTGTGAAAACTCATGGTAGACCTACTGAATCTCGAAAACGGCTCCAACGATCTTCATGAAATTTAGTATGCAGGGGGTTTCTTGGGCGATAAATCGATCTAGCTAGGTTTCATTTTTAGAAAACGTCGTTTACCAAAAAAAAACCGAGTAAAGCTCGGTCACTCAGGTACTAAACTACGGATTACCGCAATTTCGTTTACAATACTATCAATATCAAACGAATTAAAATTGTATTCGATAATAGATTCAATTACGAGTAATAAGCAGTATCGAATAAAATCAAACAAACCGGCCAAGTGTGAATCAGACTCGCGCACGAAGGGTTCATTCGTAACATTTTTTGTATGGGAGCCATTAAACATAGCCTTAAATATTTATTTTATTCTGTTTTTTAGTATTTTTTGTTAAAGCGGCAACAGAAATACATCATCTGTGAAAATTTCAACTGTCTAACTATCACGGTTAATGCGATACAGTCTGTTGACAAACGAACAGAAAGACAGACAGACGCCGGACAGCGGAGTCTTAGTAATAGAGCCCGTTTTACTCTTCGGGTACGGATCCCTAAAAACCTTGGATTTGCTGTATGCTTAAAAAATTGTACACAAAACTGATACATACCATACTAGCATTTTCGGCTGCATACATGGATGTAAAATCAAACAATGCGACATCGGGTTCTCCGTAGTGGTTTAATGCGAAGTCTCGAAGGGGCAGGCGTCCGTCAGTAGAGAACCTAGCCGCTTCTTGTGCGTATCTCATTAACGCTCCGCGGTCTACATTTTCCACGCTAAGAAGTCGAGATACTTCGCTGAAGTCCTGAAAATTTTAAGTTTCTGGTATTTATAGTTGTCCGTGTGTCTTGTATTGGTACTATTACTTCTTGTTGTATTCAACATACTAATTCTAGCCCCCGTTTACACCTAGTTATTTACATTTATTGTTCCACCCAAAACAAGTTGTGAGAATAAACGTGTACTAAACTTCTAATACCTACATGGTCACGACTGTAATCCCTAGGCTCGGTAGATATCTCTTCAGATCTCTAGTTATTTAGATCTTTTGAGGATATCTAAAAAGGGTAGTCAGAGGCACGTCCAAACATGATATTTGGCTCATGCCCACATTTTGCATAGTAGTTAGTATCCCGGGTATCGTGTACGTGACAAGCCCATCGCCGCTTATGAGAATACCAACTTCTGACACACAACTTTGAATTGTTGGTTCTAGGGTATGCCGGTTTCCTCACCATGTTTTCCTGCACTGGCATTGCGCACATACATTTTTCGAACGGAAAAACTCATAGGTGCACGGCCAGGGTTGAACCCACAACTTTCAAATCATGAGGCAGGGATGCTACCACTACACACTACACCACCAGCGCTAACACCTTAAAACTTGTAGAAAATGTGTCAAAAAAGTTTTCTCGTAAAACAAATCATGTAAAACTCTTTTAGACGTTCAGTTGTTATTAGGCATCGAACATGTAAGCGTGGGATAGGAGCTTTATATTTACTGAGAATTACTTACGTTCAACAACACCCCTTTATCTAGAAGACTGTGTTTCTTTGCCGTCATCACGAAGTAGTGCGTATCATCTTTGTAATAAACAATGTTTTCTAAATCGATGCCAGTCACCTCATACAGTTCTTTGAAAAATTTCTGGTTGAATATGAACGCTACACCGCTGATTTCTGGCACCTGCAATTTCAACAAGTATGATTCTAGTGTTTATTGTACAAAATAAAAATCACACAAAGTAATTGAAAATAGATTTTTACAACCGCCATGTTTGATTTTTTGACTTTATTGCTTTATTGTAATCCAGACGAATCCAACGGTATCTTTTTAGGCAAAATCTGTTTGGGCTCCAGCGAAAGCCAAACATGCATACATACACCCCAAAAACATTACCCTCCTTCTTTGCAGTCAGGTAAAAACAAAAAAAAAATTAAATCTTTGTAGTTACAAAAAAAATGCAAACAAGTATTCTATTAGTTCATGAGCTTTGCTTAGTTTGGGGCTAAATGGCGCTGTGTGATTTATCCGCTGTCATTTCTCAATTTCGTATGCTCCATCCACACTCTCGCGAGACACCTACTAGAAAGTCTCAGCACGAGTCTTGGCGAGTGGAGGCGGCAGTAGTGTTAGCCAACCACACTCTAAATTTATTCAGTTGCCCGATACGTCTACTTCACGTCGTCTTTGACTCGCTCGAAAAACCGACACGAAGCGGAGCGACAGCGAGGCGAGGCGAGGGAAGACGAAGGGATGCGAGCGCACCGTCCTCACTGTCGCACTCGCGTTCCCGATTTATTCAGTTGCCCGATACGTCTACTTCACGTCGTCTTTGACTCGCTCGAAAAACCGACTCAAAACGGAACGACAGCGAGGCGAGGCGAGGGAAGACGAAGGGATGCGAGCGCACCGTCCTAACTCTCGCACTCGCGTTCCCGATTTATTCAGTTGCCCGATACGTCTACTTCACGTCGTCTTTGACTCGCTCGAAAAACCGACTCAAAACGGAACGACAGCGAGGCGAGGCGAGGGAAGACGAAGGGATGCGAGCGCACCGTCCTAACTCTCGCACTCGCGTTCCCGATTTATTCAGTTGCCCGATACGTCTACTTCACGTCGTCTTTGACTCGCTCGAAAAACCGACTCAAAACGGAACGACAGCGAGGCGAGGCGAGGGAAGACGAAGGGATGCGAGCGCACCGTCCTAACTCTCGCACTCGCGTTCCCGATTTATTCAGTTGCCCGATACGTCTACTTCACGTCGTCTTTGACTCGCTCGAATAACCGACACGAAGCGGAGCGATAGCGAGTCGAGGCGAAGAAGACGAGCGCACCGTCCTCACTCTCACACTCGCGTCTCATCGTGTAGCCTTGTGAAAAGCCCGGATGGGGCAGTAGATTTAACACGTTTGACGTAACCCGTTGTCTATACTACGAACACGCCTCGTGAAGAGTCTGGATGGGGCAGTAGATTTAACACATTTGACGTAACCCGTTCTATACTACGAACACTCACCGAAGCCTCCTGCTCCGAATGCCTATTGATGAAGTTAGCTGTGATTGCCATTGCTAGTTTCCCACGGAATTCTTTCCTCTTGAAGCCGTGTAGAGTGTTCCGCTTGCCGTCCGCTCCGAGTAGCGAGTCGAACTCGTATTGTCCCACGGGATGGTCGGCTGGTAGGACGCGCGCCCGCCATCCGAGTGCTGCCGATTTAAAATAAATACATACAGCATACACAAAATCACGCCTGTTGCCTCATGGGGTTAGACAGAGACCACTCCACTGACTAAGAACCTGACATGCATCTTTTGTTTCATTCACTCAGACTACAATCTTGATACATGCGCGTCGGTTTAGGGTAGATACACTTGTCTCTGGTCTTTTTCTAATTATAATAATATTTTATATGTGAATGTTTGATTGTTTGACTCAATCACGCCTAAACGGTTAAGCAATTTGGAACACTTTGATGGTTCGGAATGCATAATAGACTATTTTTAAGCAGGTATAACGCGGGCGAACTTACTGGTGACTTACACCGCGGCTTCATACGAAATTCGTTTTTACGGTGTGATTCAGTATTAAACATAGTTAAAAAATCGCCGCTTTTAAATACTCAGCGCGTCAGATTAAAATATGGTTCATCTTTATGTCCTAAGACTTGCGGTCACATTATCTGACGATTATCTATGCAGATACTGCTAAAATATTTACAGTGTTACCCTCTCGCGACTATTTGGACTATAAAATGTAAATGTAAATGGTATAAAATGGTCGTCTAAATGTACTCACTTTCAGAATTTTCAGTGACAGTTGGTTCAAGTAGTTCTTCGAAGCTAATTCCTTCATGGAACTCCACTCCCAACAAAAGTGCCACCTGCGAAATAATAAAATGTAGGTAAAATGTTTAATGTTATTCCTATGATATTCTACGAATTTCATAGAAATATTTACAGCTCAAATACTAAGAGCGTTTTCGTTCATAATTCAAAGTAGATATTACACTATTTATAACACAAGAACGCAACGGCTGAACCGATTGGGCTGAAAATTGGTGGGGAGGTAGCTCAGAACCAGGAGACATTTTTATGCCGTTCGTATGCCGCGTTCCCGTGTGACCTGACATAAAACGTCAATGAGAATCCCGTGCGAAGCCGGGGCGGACCGCTAGTATTTTATAATAACATAATTTTTGTGATACTGTGTTTTTCAAAAATAGTCGACGTTATGTGATAAAACACTTTGCTGAATAAATTACAGATAAATTACCAAGTACCTTTAATAATATACATTGCAGTTGTCTGATACTGATGTGGTCTATAGAACCAGCGCAGAACTTTCCGAAGAATTTCTTAGCGCCGAGTGCCTTCAGATCCTGAATCACGAACGGCCATAGGTGAAGCACATTGTTGCGGGACATTCGATCTCGTTTTTCTATCACCACCTAAGAAACGAAAGGTTATTATTGCTTGCGTTTTTTAAACCACAGTGGTGTACTTGCTGTTGGGTGTACGAACTACGTTGGTATTTGTTAATCTAATTTATGTTCTAACTGATGCCTCTGCGTAAGAGATTAAGAAATGGTTAAGCACGAGAAGGTTAGGTTCAAAGTAACAACACGCTTCGTGCCTCATATTCAGTGTGTGGACAATGTATGTGAATGTTGAGTATTTTTTGTTCAAGTTATCACAACAATGGTGTGAATTGTCTCGGACAGTGCAGTGGATTGATTGACGCCGTGCAACGACAATCAACACTCAGACAGCTTCCGCCGAGATCGTTAAACCAGCAATTGAATAACCAGACTCGTTTACGCTTGAATGCTTAAGATACTTTATATTAGCAAATTTGCGCTTGCTTTTTTTTAATTCTGATTTAAAGACAGAATGAAAGTTGTATATTCAATGAGATTTGATTTATTATGCAGATTATTGTACGAATATACGATCAAATTTGATATTTTTGGAATAAATATAAAAAGTTGATGTTCTAAAGGTGATATATGTACGAAATGCAACGTAGCAAAAATCTGTATAAATATGTCGCATGTGTTCAGCAGCATATTATCCGCGTTCTCTAACGTGTAATAAGATGATAGGTCACACGTAATCCGTTTGCAACACTGCATGACTCATTAATTAATCTTAACTAGTGTGCTAGAATTGCCTCATTCCTAGGACTGTGTACTTATTCTCACCACTTTAGCGCCGAGTAGCTGGCACTCGATGGCAGCGCGCATACCGCACGGCCCGGCACCTATGATGAGCACCTTGCTCTGTGCGCACGCGCGGCCTTTAGCGTAAACCTTGTGATTGGCGCGTGCGTCGAACTTTTTGAAGAGAGCCTGCGCCTTCCATGAGCTCGCGAGCTTAGCCTGTAAAAGTTGAAGTTTCCAAGCAGTATTAGAATACACATATTGTTATTATAGCACATTTTATACTTATCGTAAGTAAGGTTAGGCTCAACTTATCTTATAATATCAGCATTTTATGAAGACGAAATCTCAAACCATTAGATATCATCAAAGATCTAAGTAACTAGAGATCTGAGGAGATATTCACCGAGCCTGGGGATTACAGCCGTGGTAATGAAACCAAAGTAAAAAGCACCGCAAATTAGTAGGTGCTTCTTACATACATACATACATAAAATCACGCCTGTTTCCCGACGGGGTAGGCAGAGACCACGGATCTCCACTTGCTACGATCCTGAAATACCTCTTTTGCTTCATTCACTCTCATTACATTCTTCATACATGCGCGTCGGTTTAGGGTACTCTAAACCTGACCTTTCTCTAAAACGTCCCCAATTTGATCGAGGTACGTACGCCGAGGTCTTCCCCTTCCAACTGTCCCATTCACACTCTCCTTATACAACTGTTTCGTCAATCTCCTTTCATCCATCCTTTCTAAATGCCCAAACCATCTTACAAAACTCTTCTCAATTTTCATATGAGTTTCAAACGAAAACTCAATTCTACGAGTACTAGTCTTACTCATACGTAATCTAGATAATGTGTTATTTGATTTAAACTTGAAGGGTAGTAATTTCGTTTCCCACCACTAAGGCCAAAGTCGATTTTCATGAAATTTGTATGCTTTCGGGGGCAATAAAACGATCTAGCTAGGTTTCATTTTTGGAAAAAGTCTTTTATCAAAAAAAATTAATCCCATCTATAAAATTTATTTTTTTCATATCCAGGTGTTCAACTAAAGAATATATGTATATTCCATGTATAAGATAGAAATGAGGATAACATAACATAACGTGGGATAAGGGCAGGAAGATGATGATGATGATATAAGATAGAAATGAGATATATAATGTAAAATGCAATATTATGAAAATTCTACGAGTAAGGTATGTACCTATATGGATATGATTGAAAGGACATTAAAAGGGAGCCAACTTTTTAACATGTTCCCATGTTTCAAGTTCAAAGACTTTGTGAATACAAAATCGCAATTGAATCGAACCCTCGTAATATTATGAAACCCTTCCAACGATAACAGGTAGGTACACTTAATTTTATTATTATTTTTTATAAAATAGCAGGCGTCTCTATATTGTCGTACTTTTTTCGTCGTATAATGGTTGGTAATAGCAGGAGACCGGAGGGTAAAGCTAACGATTAGTTATCTGGACCGTGACAGATTGCTATAGGAGTGACCATTACCCATTCTAATAATCATGCAATAGCGTTCCTACGTCATTAGATCATTGATTGGTCACTGACGACTATATTGTGAATCACATGGTCAATGTCACTGATATAATCATCGAGGTTCAACAAGTATCTATTTACATCAATGGCTATAACTTGTGAATGGCGTTTGAAATATTTCCGACATCATATTATCATAGTTTTTTAAATATAACATCATCTTCCTGCCCTTATCCCACGTTATATGGGGTCGGCACAACATGTGATCTTCTTCCATTTCCCTCTGTTCCCAACACTAAACGAAAAACTAAAATTAAGAAAACCGCTGACGTTTTACCACGTATCTACCCAAGTAGGATAATCAGATTTATTTTTGATTAGGATCATCTTACATCTTAAGTGTATAGACATTCAGTAAAAAAGTATTGAAAAATTCGGGAAACTCTAACTGACTCAATGAAATCCACGCATGCGCAAACACTATTAATAGCATGAAAAAGCGCAACTTTTACACGTTCACTGCCTAAATTTAAATCAGTCATTAAAGATAAGGTTCGTAGGTTTTAGATAACAGTGTTCATTCTAGACTTCGCTTTATCAAATGATTCATCACAGTACAGTTGTACACTTGTATACACACTTGTGACGAGATTTAAATTGACTTAAGTAGAATTTACGACTACACCCGGCCCTATAATAAAATCAAGTTGGAAAAAGGATCAAAATATTTAAACACGTCGTCGGTTATAAATAAACTACTGTCAATTTAAACGAAATCTAGTTCTTTTAGGTATGGAAAACCTTCTTCAAACGCATGAGTTTGAGAAAGCGGTTCCAGGTATATACCTATAGAGTGCAATATTTATACCTACGATTTGAATTCAGCCTATTTTACGACTTAGCACCAGAGTAAAATCAGGTCGGGCAATAGATACAGGCGCGTCAGACATGCCGCCAAATTGCAACCAACGGGCACAGATAAAATAATACTAATTAGCCAGCTAAAATTGAGTTTCCATTTCAAATGTCAGATCTAAAGCGGTGCACTGCGCACACAAACGTAACACGAAAGTGTGCCTCAATTAGCATTCATATATGCAACTTCTGCAGTCTTGCACACCGACAATAAAACATTATTAGCATAATATAATGTACTATGGGCCTTTATTTGCCATTAGCAGGTTTCTTATATTATATAGTTTAAATCCCACGGCTGGGCATGGATCTAACTAACCCATTTAGAGTTCGCCGGCTCTAATTACCGTACGAATATAGATCGCGCAGTTGATTATATTATAAAAAGTGCGAGCTCTTACGTGCGATAAAACATTTTAATGTTTCATTATAATTCTACTGATATTATAAATGCAAAAGTTTGTGTGTTTGTCCCACTTTATCTCCGTAACAGCTGAACGATTTGAATGTTTGGTATGAATGTAGATTATATCCAGGATTAACAGATACTTAAGGGGAAAAAATAAATGGGAGTGTTTATTATTATCAGTAGTACCGTGGTTGACCGAGCTTTGCTCGGTTTTTTTTTGAAAACGTCGTTTTATAAAAATGAAATCTATCAATTTATCGCCCCGGAACCCCCTGCATACTAAATTTCATGAAATTCGTTGGAGCCGTTTCCAAGATTCAGATTATATATAATACAAGAATTGCTCATTTAAAGTTGCTAATAAATAGATAAACTGCTTAAACGCTGGACATTGCTAGGGTTTTTTTTTTAATGTTCTGCGTGTTTTACATTTATTGGTTCTAAAAAATTAATGATCAGAATAATTTGATAGACAGTATTCGTAGCGTAGATCGTTAGTATGATATACTGGCCTCACAGCTCAGTGTATAGTTGCGATGTAGTTTGTGGGGTTCGATGCCCACACAAGACAAGGACTTCTGCGATTAACGTATGGCTGTTATTTTTTTGTATCCGGGTGTTACAATTTCATTAAAATGTAAAACTCTTACGAAAAAAATCCGGAGTAAAAGTCAAGATACTAAGTAGGCAGAGGCATGGCGAAACAAAAACAAAAATGTAAGTATTCTGAACTTATTCTTTTCTGTGCGCTCTTATATGAATTTCAAAGTGTTCGTCTTTCGACCATGCTAAATTCAGTTGTTATGCGATTTCTTAATAAAATTTACACAACCAGAAAACTAAGTGGAAAGGAATGATCTATTTCGAGGTTCGTGAACTCCCAAAGTATGGATATTTTTAGAATGTTAGACCGATTGTTCCAGTATCGCGCGAATAATATATGTTGGTAATTTTAAACACTTTGGTGTACTTACATTTTATTGGTTTTAAATACTGAAAGTAATGTTACATGATGCTTTGAACTGGACATATAACTTTAAGTACCCAAATATTTTGTACCTTTAAGTAGTTTTAATCTTTAATTATAATAATAATAACATATTTTTTAATTGCATATTCTAGGTGAAAAATGTTATGTGATCTCAGTTTTTGTTTTATGCGCGTAATAATCTCCTGCATTGCTGATCTTTGAAAGATATTTAGGTTGTCTACGCCTCAGATCGGTCTAAATCTAGGTAATCTTCAGTCTGTGAGCAACATTTACCTGTGATCCATCACGTTTTACGTGGTGCTATTTATTATTTGGTCCAGTGGCACAATGCCAGGAGCAATGCAGCAAATACACCTATTTACGCCCTCGCTCGGGAGGCTAGAGACGGACGCGGGGCTATTCATCCAGACTAACATTCAAACATCAGATTGAATGAGTCATCTATACTAACATAATCTATACTAATATTATAAAGAGGAAAGTTTTGTATTTTTGTATTTTTGTTTGTAAGGAATAAACTCAAAAACTACTGGTCCGATTTCAAAAATTCTTTCACCGTTAGAATGCTATGGTATCCCTGAGTAACATAGTAGGCTATATTTTATGTAGGTACCTCGCGATCAAAGCCGCGAACGGAAGCTAGTATATAATAAAATCGTTGAGAAACCGTGTCTGTACTTTAGATTTTCAAATAAAAATTAGTGCTACCTAAAGAAGACACAATGGCATATACAAAGAGGCCTATACCCAGCAGTGGGTGAAGTCGGGCTAGGGATGATGATGAAAGAAGACACGCTACTTAGCTTAACAAGCGTTTTTGAAAAAAATGACTGTTTGTTTATCTCTCCGTTTGTGCAGGCTAATCTCCGCAAGGGCTGAACCAAATCGAATGCATTTTTCACCAAAGTTAACGCCATGAAAATATCTATTCATGCAACAAAACAGTCTAATTCGAATCAAAAATTGAGATTGGTTAATATCAGAAGAGCAGACGATCTGATTTTTTCATCTGTCAGTCAGTTTATGTTAACATCTAAAACAACTGATTTTCATACTGTTTTCGCAAATAGATTAAGCTCAGCTTAGAGCAACATTTAGGACTAGGTCAGTTTTATTCATAGATATCGGATGAAGAGAAAAACTGCGTTATATAAATAAAAATGAACTGACAAAGTCACCGGGTACTCCTTTTTTACCAGACTGTCAAGAAGGATGTAGGAAATGGATGTGTTTGTTCTGTATGTAATATTATTATGTAATAATAATCGCAACGGAAATATATATAATTATGAGATATAATTTATGTCAATATGAAGTTTCGTAAACACTCGATCCCAATCACAACTTTCAATTTGGGTTAATTTCGTGGTCCGTATATACACACGGCGTCGGCGTGTTCCAAGCGATTTAATAAGTGACAGAGACGTACTGATAATAATATTTGGTGTGTTCTATTATGGTTCTATTGACCCTAAAACGAGGAACAACAAGACTGACCGATATCCAAACTAAATAAGGAATTTACCTGGCGTCAGAAAAACAATCAGTGGTTAAACTGTGCAAAGTTGTGTGAATAAATTCGCTCATAGTGGACGTATAGAATATCGTTTGATTATGAATTACCAACCCTCTTTTATTATAAAGTACCTGGGTGACCGAGCTATGCTCGTTTTTTTTGATAATCGACTAAAAATTTCTAAAAATGAAACCTAGCTATCTAGCTAGGTAATCGATCTCGATTTATCGCCCCCGAAACCCCCTGCATACTAAATTTCATGAAAATCGTTGTCGTTGGTGCCGTTTCCGAGATTAAGATTATATTATATACTCGTATATACAAGAATTGCTCGTTTAAAGGTTTAAGATAACGGTTTTCACAATCATCCGGGAACCAATAATAATTTTAACCCTTTGTGTTTTTTTTTCTGTTTTAATAATGTTTTAAGAAACTTTTTAGTTTGGCTTGATCAAAAAATGCATAAGACATCATATCCTGATAAAGCAAAACTGCCATAAAACTATCGAACAGACACCGAAATGGGAATGTCCAGAAAAGGCCCCCAGGGCATTACTAAAAGCTCTTCAGGCAATATACTCGTAATTACAACTTTGATATTTCGTACCTACAAAAATTGAATATAAATTTCACGTTTCTAAAACAAGATTGTAAGAGCTTGTGGTAAGGTTTTTAAGCGTGAAAGCCTCCATAGGACCAGCAACCTCGGTCGGTCGGAGACCGAGCGGGCAATTGCTACTTTCTATAAACTCTTCATTCTGAGGCTAGCCGAAATGTGAGTTGCATACACGACACGCTTGGTTTCCGTCGCGGTCTGATAGCCATTAACTAGTAAACTTTTAATAGGACACTGACTTTTGCCCGCGGCTCCGTCTATGTGGAATTTCTATTATTTTGTGCGTTGGTATTTTATTTAGATGTCATTGTGTGAAATATCACCAATATTTGTTTACTAGTTGTTGCCAGCGACTTCGTTCGCTTTTTTTCGATATCCGATTTTTAAGAAACAAAGTCAAAGTCAAAATATATTTCTTATGTAAGTATAAGAAAATGAAACCCTATTTATACATATTATATAACAGCTATCTCCCTTGGTCACGGTATCACGCTTGTTCCTTTCTTTTTTACCCGAATGCGAAGCGAACAAGGAGTATAATGTGTTAGGGGTGTATGTATGCATGTATGCATGCTTGTATCTATGTAGCATAGGGTATATGGAGTGACAAAATCTATAATTATTACAGCTGAATTAGCTGAGCCATTATGAATAAGAAGCTATTCCTTATTCATAATAAACAAAAATAGTACAAAAAATAATTGATTTGAGCAAATAAAGAGCGGTCTTGGGATTCATTGCTTCAGGGCTGAGAAAAAATTAAGCATCATATAAAACAATATTTTCATGACATGTTGTATGTATTTCGAACTATTTATGTAACTTGTGGTTAGGCACTTTTACAAATTTCAGAGTTTCCAAACAGATACCTCCCTTTTATCACTCTATCATTTATTATTATCACTCACCTGATACAAAGTGTAACCTAGACAATAGAATGATAAAATCAACCAACTCATTCACCAATTCGACACAGCTGGGTTTTTTGATTATTTGAAATAAATACTTCTTCAGTACAGACATACCAGGTTCTACTGTTTCATTATTATGTATAGATGGAATCAAAGTATGCGCTGTATGGCTTACCTTCAGTTTTGGGTAAAAGTCTGGCAGTCTATTAGGTTTGAGTGTGAGGGTGTCGCAGATCTCACGGTGCAGTGCAAGGATCTGTTTCATGGTGCCTGCTGAGCAGAAGTGATCAAACATCTCTGCCGCCAACGCGCATTCCGGCGGAGTTGGCTCCGCGCGCGCCCCCCGGTTCATTCTGCAGCCTCTAAGACAAACAAACATACCATTATCCACATCTATATTATCAGACCATAATAATAAAGTATCTTTATATGTAACGAGAAGTGATGAATGTCACGTGACAAGGAGAGTATTAGGTATGAATGTAGATGGATAAAGCGATAGAGGTAGGCCAAAGGAAAGATGAATGGACTGTGTGAAAGATGACATGGGTAAGGAAGGAAGGAGTGAGTACTGAGATGACGAATGATAGAGGGAAATGGCAGAAGATCACATGTTGTGCCAACCTCACATAATGTGGGATAAGGGCAGGAAGATGAATAATAAAGTATCTCTATAAGACTGTGAAGCAACCAAATGCTACCAATTACTGCCATTATATGAGGAATAACAGTATTTTAATTTGTTGTGTTCCGATAAAACAGGGAATCTTAATTTTGCTATGTCTACCTGCTTCTTTGTCTCTATACCCAACCCACTCATACACTATTAATACCTACTAGATACTATACTGAAAGGGATTTTTCGTAACCTTTTCTTAACAATCTTTAACAAAAAAAACATGATCACTACTATAATCTCCAGGCTTGGTAGATAGTATCTTCTGAGATCTCTAGTAAGTAGATCTTAAACAATATATAAAACATCATATTTGGCACATATCCATATTTTTCACAGTAAACATCTCTAGTGGTTAAAAACAGTCACTTGGTCAATTATTTAAGGAGATGGGTATCTACTGAACCTGTGGATTACAGTCATGATCATATTGTTTGTTTTAGCTTTTCAATGATCTATAGCAAAAATTACCTACCTAACCCAGAAGGTACCTAATATAATTATAATTTGACATAATGTACACACAAGATTAAGTGCAAAGTACTTAACTCTTTGATGAGGAGAGAGATTACTAAACCTATAGTTAGATTAGTAAAACTTGTGCCTGAATGTTAGTTCTCATTTACACCTTATAAACCTACAATCACTTTATTATGAATTGAATAGGTCTTGAACTATCTTGTGCATAAGCACAACCAAATACATCTGAAAGTGTTACACAGCTAAGTTGTATGTAGGTGAATGCACGATGTAGGTATAATTTTAGAATAAATACAACATTGCCTAACATAATACCTATAAGATAGGCATGCCGCCCACAGCTTTTGAGGTAGATTAGGTCTTCCGACTTCCACGAAGAATGGTTATGACCCATTCATCGGCAGCTTTAAAAATGGAATGTCTCATCCATCACATCACTGGCTGTGTATTGACCATGTATTTACATATTTGTTTAGACACTGCAATAGTTTAAAATGGTACAGACCTGTATTACTTATGTAAGAAACCAAAGCACTGGGTTTTTTAACGACACCATTGATAGAATGCATTTATTTTATCATTACTTAAGTACATGTTCATTTTACATTTACGGAAAACAAAATACGAGAATGTATTTAGTTAGCAAGCAAAGCAAAGCAATGCAATTTTATGTAGCACTCACATAAATAGACCTACCTACCATAGCTACCTATATCATTATCTGTAGCTAGTTAGCAGTTAGTACCGTACCTACCTACCTACCTACCTACCACAGGTTGAGGTAAGTGCCTGCCAGACAGCTGCCCAGCTAGCAATCTACAGACAAAATATAAATTTTGCGACAGATACTAAAACATTTTAATATGTATTTTTTTATTATTAATATACTACTTGCATCTTAGTGAATAACAAATTTAATACAACCTGTATTTATTCACGAAGCTGAATGTAGGTGCATTTTTTTATTTATCATTTTATCAGCATTTTATGTACATTATGTATGATGCACAGTCTGCAATGATTGAACAAAGGATTGAAGGAGTTAATTTTTTATTGCATTACTATGCATTCAATAAATACCTAAAGTGAATTATTCGCTTAAACCTACTTATCCTGAAAAAATAATAGGTGATGATTTTTTGAAATCCGTGCATATTGACCATTCTTCTTCTTCTTCAATTATGGCATCTGTTTCTTAGAGAACAATTTTGCCAGTGTCAAGTGTATTTATTTATAAGTATTGTCCACGTCACAGAGTCATAGTCAAGTAGTCATTGCTGCAAGTAATGTTTTATTGAATCTCCAATTTGTTGACATTACTTTTATAAAATTAATGTCAAATACCAAAATCAAAATCCAAAAACCACAGAAAGATAGAATATAGAAATCGGCCGTATATCTACAAAGAAAGTCTTGTCTTCTTCGGAAGAGCAGACAAGAATCATCACCAAAGGGTGCCGAACTTGAGTATGTACTTTAAATAAATAAATAAATAAAAAATTCCCAACCTATTGCCATAGTTCACATAATAATTATCTATGGTATGGTATCATCAACCTTTTAGTTTGGTTTGTTATATTGGTATGATGCTAGATCGATCACACTAATTACTGAGGTCGTGTGTCGTACACTCTACACGCCCCGCCCTGCCCGCCCTTTTTTCCTTTCAGTTCAGCGTTGCCAGTGCGGACTTTTTGGTCCGTTTTTGGTCTTTTTCAGGAGGCAGGGGACATTTTTCGGACTTTTTACTTTGATTGATTTAATGATTTATTTTATTTAGAGTTTTAGTTTTCCGTCTCACTCTCGTGAACAAAAACAAAATACAAACAATTTTAGAATTAAACTTTTTTTTATTTATTATTCCTAATTAAATTTAATGATATAGTTATTGCAGGTACCTTTATACAATTTGTAATCCTTTTTTAATTTCCTCTATTTTTGAAAGGTTTGATTTCCTAAATTTTTGATAGGATATGATATCATAATTATATTGATACTTTAACTGTCGAAATCCATCCATGCGGTCGTTTGGAAGTACGAGTTAATAAATAACTAAAAGATACGCGCCAAAAACATAACCCTTCCTTGACAGTCAGTTAAAAACACGACTGTTATCCTTATACTAGGTATAATTTTTTTTACTGTATTATGACTAAAACGGTAATATTTTTAATTTCTACATGAAATGGAACGCAATGTTGGAAATCGCAAAACTTCGTTCGTTCGTACGTAAGTCAGTAACTGTTACATCCACCGAACTAAAAGTATAGAAGGGCCTTACAATACTCGTTTCCCTCTAAAATGCGTTCACATTGAACGGAGTGAGCTCACACCATTCGAATCAGTCGACTGGCAGACGCGGACGGTACTACATCGGAAGAATTTCTATGAAAAAAGTCATAAAATGCCATCCTGTGCATTCAAAAAGTGTACCAATAACTCAAGGAACACCAACAAAGCTAATGGTGTAACATTTCATAGGTAATTACTCGATTTTTTAAGATAATTCGTTTTTTCGTGATTATTTTATCCTGTGGCGTTTTATATTATCGCCCTTAGTATAGTCTGTGACCTTTAGAATAAGTATCTATATTATCTATTGAGATATTGTCGATGTGAAACATCCGCCTCTGGGTTTATGAAAAACAATGTCTTTCCGCTTCCCGGAAAGACAACCCTCTTGCTACCAGGCCACGGAGGCGGACGGACGTTCAGGCTCTATATATACCTACCTACACTACAGTGTGATTTTGTACCATTTAGATTCGATTGTTAATATACGTCTAAAACAAAAGGAGGTTTCCTTTCTACCAAATACCTACCTCCAAAATCCCATTCAAACAATATCGTGCCATTTTGATTGAAAGAGAACGAATGTCTTGGGAGTAAAAGAGACAACATGTATGCTCTTGTGACGCGTGACCATAACTAGTGAATCTTGACCCGCCGCTGTACTCAGTACATGGTAAGCCAGAGATCATGTTACGGTGGGCTATAGTGAAAGTTAGAATATCGATGTGTGAGTGCGTGTAATCATATTTTTGCCACGTTTTTCAAGGTCATGGCCTTTCTATACTTTTAGTTCGGTGGTTACATCTATAAACAAGTCTTTCTTCTCTCGCACAATGAATCCAAAGCATAATAAATGACCAATGTCTCGCTCGGTTACTCGCTCGTTAAATCGGACGGATTCGTTGTTGTTCAAGCTCGTTCGTGCTTGTCGCTTCATTCACTCGGTCGTCCGACGCACAGCTGAGATCTTTCTTTACCTTAGTTTATTACAATTACTTTACGGAAGCTCAAACTAATAAAATTTGACAACAGGAATAGACTTTCTACTGCAAAAATTTCAGCGTTGATGACTACAAAAGGAACTACAAAAATTCTACAGCATTTGAGACAACGAAAGCTATGACCAAAACTAAAAAAAAAAACATGTAACGCGGAAAAAAGTATTTTATTTTTAAATTGAACAAAATATGGAAAGAAATACTAAATTATTCATATTTCTGTAAGTTCATACCACCAACATCTATTTATCAACTTTGAAAATTAGGTACTACTGGAAAAAGGTGATTTTTAATGCCAAAAGGTTACTTTTTACCCAATTTAGGTAACTTTTGTCAAGACCTGGCTGGCAACACTGCCGGGGAGTGGAACTTTTTGAGTTTGACTGCCGGCAACACTTCACTTCCTTCATTCATCCTTCGATCCTAGTGATTTACGGCCAAAAGGACTAGCATCCAGGCCCAAAAAAAAAACCTTCGATCCTTCGTTCGTTCGTCCTTTCTTTTCCGTTTGGACATCCAACGAAATCGCCCGCGTCGTTCTGTGCTCTCCAAAAATTAAGCGTGGCCTCCTTGGTTTTGTAAATTTATATCAAGTTTAATTATGTAGTACTTTCCTTCCTTCCTCACCTGAATTATCCTGACCCCTTTGTTATTTTATACTACGCGACCGTTTTTCTCCATCAAGTTCCAATGGCCGCATAAAATATGTAATCATCAAAATGTAGCTAACACCGGGACGGGATCCCTCCCGTCAAGAAAACAAGATGAGAAAACACAAGTAAGTGATCTAGTTTTATCTGCTAATGTTTAGAAGCTTCTTGAATAGTATAGGTAACGTCTGCTTTATCCCTCGATTCGGCGACGCCAGCGGTATCGATCCAAACTAATCCCGCTTGACAAAATGGCGCGGCGTCCTTTTATCCAGAAGAAGAATAGAAAGAACACTGCTCAGGGTTGGTTTTCGTCGTTTTATTATACAAATTGTACCATATTTTCATGATAATGCAGCAAGTACTTATGTAGTATATAAGTACTTGCTGCATTAAATATAATTTAATCAAGTGAGGTGCATTGGGATAATTCTGATACAAATTTCTATGAGATGACACGAGGTCAATGTTTTGTTTAATTATTCAAAGTTGTTTGTATTTACAGTAGTCATCATTTTATCTTGCACTAAGTAGTGAATAGATTTATGTTTTTTAATATATTAAACTCTTAAATTCTAGATGGGTTCGTTCAATGAAGCATTTGAAGTATTGAATAGTATTTTTTTAGTACAGGGGAAATTACAAACAGTCTTTTTTTTTTTTTTTCCTTTCCCATAATATCTGCAATCGGCTGTATAGCCATAATCAGATCCTTTCTTTGGAGTCTTGTTTTGAGGCGCCCTTCCATTGAGTGGCACCACACTGGCTATTAGTCAGCTTCTCATGTCCAGGTTTAGCACCTGCCATCTCTTTAGGCGATTTACGCTCTCTCCATTATTTAGGAGGTTCTGGGCTAGTGTGTTTGAGTGTGTTCTTAGTCTTTCCTTGTACTTTTTGGCATATTTACAGACTTCTTTGACGGTTGGTATTTCCAGGTATTCGTGTATTTCAGTGTTTTTTACAAACCAGTGTGCTTTGGAGATGGTTCTTAGAGCTAGGTTTTGGAACCTTTGGAGGATCTCGATGTTTGAGTTACTGGCTGTTCCCCAGAGTTCAATGCCATACGTCCATATTGGCTTTATTATAGCCTTGTAGACTATCAGTTTGTTGGTGATTGATAGTTGGGACTAGCGGCTAAGTACCCAGGAGAATCCCTTGAGTTGCATGTTGGCTTCGATTCTATTGGCTTTTATATGGTTAGCCCAAGTCAATTTTCTGTCCAGGTGCAATCCCAGGTATTTGACGGTGTTGTTGCTAGGTAACTTTTTACCTAACAAACTGTCGTAGGGCAATTCCGAAACCATTCAAAAGTCGATTATATGGCACTCTGACCGAAGGCTTACATTTCTTTTTCAATCATAATTGCCCCTGACACAAAACATGACCAATGAAATCATTAGTCTAACTGATCAATTTTTTTTTTTAAATTTGTAGTTCGGGATTACCCCAAAAAGACATTGTTATTCTCAATATTTCAGTTATGTTAGGTACTTACCTAGATTATAGGGAATTGGGATTGAGGTAAAACATGAATAATTGGCAAATGAAATTAATTATCAAGGCACAATCAACTTTTATTGTAGGTGGTAACTAATTAATGGTTTTATTCTAGTACATTATTAATTACCATTTTTTTTTTCTTCTAATGGTATACAAAAGTGAGGAAATTACCAAGTCAAATGCAGGTAAGTCATCTGTTATATCTTATAACAGTTGGCCTAGCCAGGCATTTAGCCTGGTAATATCCTCACTTTTGTGGACGTGTTCATGATGAGTTGTCTGAGGAATTTTGTGCTTTTGTGCTGCACCCTATTGTGTAAGTTCTTAAATTTTTACTTTTTGAACGGCTTCAGATAGATCTTCCGGGGTGTATGTGTTAATTTTTTTTTTACATAATGTTTGTGGCATGGCGCTGAAAAAAAAAACTTTTTGTTAGAAAGAAAAACACATACTCGCACATACAGATTGAGAACTGCCAATTACTATACAAAAGATAAGTGGGGTTAATGTGTAATGATTTTGCATCGGAATAATCCCAATGGGGTGATTATGAATAAAAATTAATAACAAAGCTAGGACGTTGTGTTTCTCTCAGAAATTCGCTAAAAACTATGATCTATCATAAAAACCAACACTTGTTTAAATAACTTACCAAAATTCCGAGATAAATAAGTTGGGGCTATTGCGAATTACCGAAAATTGCGCGAAAATGACTTGTTTCCAAAAACCTTCCACTGCGCACGTTGTGTTGACACTAGCGACTCACGACGTCTGTTACGGCGAGGCGAATCAAGTTGGCGTTTAGACCAATGGTGCCAGCAGGAAAATATCGCGTTAGTTGCTAGATATTTTATGATTTTCGGAATATCCCCACTTAATTACCCCAATGCACTTTAGTATATTTTTAGCTTCCATTGACAATAAGTTTTCAAGGGTCTGAATCCAACCCTGACTGCTCCTCAACACGATTGATCAATATCAGTATACCACTTAAATAGCAGTTTTGTTATACATGTTCCTTTATATATTATGGTAATACAACGCACCTACTGGATTCATCGAACCATCAATACTAAGGAGTCTTGACGTCTTAACGCTAAGCACTTTTCAAAACAGATGATGCTATAACGAGTAAATATAGGTAGGTAAAATCGTTTCCTATAAACCCACTGCGAACCATCTATTGTCAGGTGATAAACTTCCTTTGCTAGATTGTGAAATTGTTAAGTTACTCAACATTTGTGTTTGTTCACCAGTTTAATGTTCTAATACTGCTGCATTGTCTGACAGCATTTTACGTTGTGATTTGTTACCTTTATCTGCAGTACATATTGCAGTCACAGCTTGTATTATGTCTATGTACTTGGCCTGAAATATATAGAGTTGTGTGTGTATGCCTATAGTGATGTGGATGTTTAGGTCATAGAAGGTCTTAAGTTAATAACTAAAACTGCTGTTTTTCAGGAAAAAACTTAGAGCACAGCGTAAGTTTGCTCAGGGTGCTTATATTCGACCACAAAACCATGCTACCACTTCAGCTTCAACATCCATTACACATGCCTCGCACAGGGCTGTGAATGAGCCTGGTCCTGTCATTCACAATAGTAGCAGTGCCCCAGATATACTTACCAGGATGTCACTTGGCAGTAAGTTCTTATAAAGTGTAGTGTAGGAAAAGTTTATAGGATTATAATATATTTTTGACATGTTGGGAAAAACCTTTTAGGTAAAATATTTTGAATTAAGTATAAGTTTTGAAACATCGTTTACTCATGATGATATACTACACAAGTAAAAACTTTTCATTTGATACCCCAATGAATAAGTTTAATTAAAAAAAAATCATCTTGGGAACCCAACCAATGTAATATACAACTCCTTCACCAATTAAGCTTGTATGGTGATGTTATTTCATTTAAAGTTGGAATTATCTAAAACGATTATGATAATTATGAGAAATTACAATGAATACCATCAATATAAATAGTTATAAAGTAACCAGATTTGTAGTTGGCACGAAAATGAACAGCCTGCAATAGGCATGCAAGCATTTATATCAGGGTAACTTTCAATCACTGACAATCTGGACGTCGGTCATATTATATAATGAGAAAAATTACCAAATGTATAGTATTATGTGTAATTCGCGAGCGCAAAGTTATATTATAGCAAGTGGAATACATTTTAAAACTGTTTGTTTACTTTTATTAGTTCGTCATTGCAAATACCATGAGAAATTTATTTTTATTTAAAATATCATTGTTTTTCATTTAGTGTTTACACCAAAAAGTGTGCAGTTTTTACATAATAATAAAGGAGAATTGTCAATGAATAGAGTTACTGAACAAGCTCTCTGGGGTGGGGGACTAAGTAGTTCCATTAGTTTTCTGGTTAATGTATTTTTAAATGACCCAGATTGTCAAGGAGATAAAAAAGGTAATTATTGATTGTAATTTCTACAAATATCTGAAAAAATGTTAATTATCCTATTGAACAGCCCAGTCACACAATTATGTTCTCTAGTTGACCAGATATATTTTTTGTTCCTTTTATTATGTAAACAAGTATATTTTTTACTCATTTCATCACGCAACTTTTTATATTAGAGGAGACGTGAAAGACTGACTTTCACCGATCTGATAACCAGATGAGACGTATTTTTTTATCAAATTCTAGTGGTCCGCCCCGGCTTTGCACGGGTATTTAGAGCCCGCGCACACAGAGAGCGGTCAGAGTTCTGCGTTCTAGTGACCGTTGACCGCCCAAGAGTTCCAACGCACACAAGCGGCGTGCAAATTCTCGCGTTCTTCACGTTCTAGTTTTAATGAATTGTATAACATCATAAAACCTGATATCGAAAAACAAAATACTAACTGGAGGAAATGTATTTCATCAAAAGAAAGGCTGGCTATTAGGGCGTGTAAAAACCGGGTTGTTTAAAAAAACCGGGTTTTCGAGTTTTATTTTTCAATAACCGGTTAAAAACCGGTTATTCGGTTATTTTTCCAGTTTTTTAATACAGGTGTCTCGGGACAAAATAAAACCTTAAATTTTAGTAAAAATGAACTAAGTAATTATTGTAATAAGCAAGCACCAATTAAATTTTAAAATATTTTAATATAATTATGTTTAACTCACTCTTACTCGAATAAAGTAAAAAAATTGAACAACATGATAAGGTCTTATCTAGATAATGTAATTCACTCTTTTATACGGCAGTATTAAAAACTCTTTCTCTCTTACTCAAATGAAACCATAACAAGTTAAATTAAATTAAAATTGTAATAAACCTCTGACACAAATTTTTAAAACATTTTCTTGTAATATAATTCAGCAAGACTGCGAAAACTACAGGGGCATTAGCCTACTCAGCATCGTCGGTAAGCTGTATGCGAAAGTGTTGATCGAATGAAAGAAACTGATGAGGATATGGGATGCACAAGCAGGATTTCGAAAGGGTATGGGATGTACGGATCAGGTCTATCCTTGCGATGCACAGCCGAGAAATTTTTGGCAAAGGTCTAAAGGTCTATTGCGCTTTCGTGGATCTGGAGAAGGCCTATGACAGAGTGATGAGGAATGAACTGTGGTCGGCTCTGTCGATGTATGGGGTAAAGAGCAACCTGGTGCGAGTTCTGAAATCTCTCTATGAGGGTTCTAGGGCTTGCGTTAGGATACATGGGTCATATAATTAATGGTTTAACATCGAAAAGGGTGTTAGACAGGGATATGTAGCGTCACCATGGCTTTTTAATCTATTCATGGACAGTTGGCTACAAGATATGAAAGAAAGTGATTGTGGATTAAGAATGAATGAGTTACTCGTCAAATGTCTTCTCTATGCTGACGATCAGGTAATACTTGCGTCGTCGGCAGAGGAGTTACAGGAGATGGTAACAGGCATGCATGTAGCATTTGACAGGAAAGGAATGAAAATAAATGTAAGTAAGAAGAAAGTTTTTGAAAGAGATGAATGCATTACAGAATGTGAAATAATGATCAGAGGAGAAAGAGTGGAACAAAAGAAAGAGTTTGTAGGTATATTTGGGTACGCTGTTTAAGAATGATGGGAAACATGATGATGATATTGAAAGGAGAGTGAATGCTGGAAACCGTGTGAATGGGGCACTTCACTGATTTATGAGCAGTTGGATCGTTTCTAAAATGGCACGACTGGCTGTGCATGGTGGAGTGTTAGTGCCGACATTAATGTATGGAAGTGAAAGTTGGGTATGGCAGAAGAAGCATCAAAGTAGAATAAATGCAGTGGAAATGAGAGCTTTAAGAAGTATTGTGTGGTTTAACTTTGAATGATAGAGTGAAGAATAGTGTGATAAAAGAATTTTGTGGAGTGAAAGAAGACGTAGTGATGAAAATTGAGAAGGGTATGCTAAGATGGTTTGGGCATGTAGAAAGGATGGATGAAAGGAGATTGACGAAACAGGTGAATAAGGCGAGTGTGAATAGGACAGTTGGAAGGGGAAGACCTCGGCGTACGTACCTCGAGCACATTGGGGACGTTTTAGAGAAAGGCCAGGTCCAGAGTACCCTAAACCGACGCATGTATGAAGAATGTAGTGAGAGTGAATGAAGCAAAAGAGGATCGTAGCAAGTGGAGATCCGTGATCTCTGCCTACCCCGTCGGGAAACAGGCGTGATTTTATGTATGTATGTATGTATGTAATTAGGTGGACAATTATGGCCGTTCCAAATAAAGTCTGCAAGGCGTAGTTTTAAATGAATTTGTCATATATTACTCATTAAAAAAAACTCGAAAAACCGGGTTTTTTGCCAAGAAAAAACCGATTAAAAACCGACGTAAAATCAGTCGGTTAATCGGTTTTTCGGTTAATCGGTTAATCGGTTTACATGCCCTACTGGCTATATTTTTAAGGTATGTATTTATTTATTAAGGATAAGAAAATACATAATAAACTCATCAGACATCGCGGCGTTCCGGCGTTCTCTGTCTTGGCGGGAAAAGACGCTCCGCTTTGACCGCCGCGGTCAGACCGCCCGCTGTGTGCGTTGTTGTTATAGACTCAGTATATTCTAATGAACGCCGAACGCGCAACTCGGAACTCGGAACTCCTGACCGCTGCCTGTGGGCGCGGGCTCTTATATATACATGGTCACGACTGTAATTTCCTGACTCGGTGTATATCTCCTCAGATCTCTAGTTACTTAGATCTTTGAGGTTATCGAGGATATAAAGAGGGTATTCAGAGGCACGTCCAAAAATGATATTTGACACATGCCCACATTTTGCACAGTAGTTAGTACTCGTACATGACAGGTTGCAAGCCCATCGCCGCTTATAAGAATACTAACCTATGACACATACCTTCAAAGTTTTGGTTCTAGGGTATGCCTGTTTCCTGACGCTGTTTTCCTTTACCGTTTAAGAACACAGGCATTGCGCACATAAATTGTTCGAATTGAAAAACACATTGGTGCATGACCAGGTTAGAACCCACGACCTTCGGATCGCGAGGCAGGGGTGCTACCACAACACCAACAGTGCTCTCAAATTTAAGAAAAAATTTAAAATTATAATACACACACGACGTCATAACCATACCCTTCTATTTGCGTCAGGTTATTAAAAAAATAAAATTATACAGGGCGTCCCACGGCTATGCCACATGAAGGGAAAGTACCCTGAATATTGAAGATGGAACATTTTACTGAAAAAAGACATTATTTGAATTTAAAAAACAATATAAACTGCATTCATAGATATTTAAATAATGACATGGTTGAACCGGGAATCGAACCCGTTGCACGAGAAAAATAATCACCCTGTAGCTTTATCATACCGATCGAAAGGCTTCATCATAAGTATTATTTTTTGCTCAATAACATAGTGTCAGAAATAAAAGAAAGACCATGTAAACAAACAGGTAAGTCTCTAGGTAACACTAAACCGATCTGATAACCAATCGAAATTGTCATCATAGGTTAGATATCTATCTATATATCTATATAAGAGCTTAACCTGACTGACTGACTGACTGATTTATCATCGCCCAGCCGAAACCGCTGAAGCTAGAAAGCTGAAATTTGAAAGGTGGGTTCCTTTTATAACAAAACCACCCACTAAGACGGGATTTTTGGAAATTCCACCTCTAAGGGGGTGAAAAAGGGTGAAAACGTTAGTATGAAACTTTTTAACGCGTGGAACGATTTTCATGAAACTTTGTTTGTGCACTGTAAATGCAAAATTAATCAACACGTGTTTCAGCATTTTTCAATATAACTATCAAAAAGGGGTCAAATGTGGGGTCAATTTTTGTATGGGAACTTTTTAACGGGTAATGCGATTGTTCTGAAACTTTGTTTTTGTACTGTAAATGCAAAATAAATGAACACGTGTTTCAGGATTTTTCAATATAACCTTCAAAAAGGGGTCAAATGTGTGGTCAATGTTTGTACGTGAACTTTTTAACGGGTGGTGCGATTGGCTTGAAACTTTGTTTGTGTACTGTAAATGCAAAATGAATGAACACGTGTTTCAGGATTTTTCAAAATAACCTTCAAAAAGGGGTCAAATGTGGGGTCAATGTTTGTATGTGAACTTTTTAACGGGTGGAGCGATTGGTCTGAAACTTTGTTTATGTACTGTAAATACAAAATGAACGGACACGTGTTTCAGGATATTTCAATATAACTTTCAAAAAGGGGTCAAATGTGGGGTCAATGTTTGTATGGGATCTTTTTAACCTGGTGCGATTGGTCTGAAACTTTGTTTCGTGTTTCAGGATTTTTCAATATAACCTTAAAACAAGGGGGTCAAACGGTCAATGGGGGGTCAATGTTTGTATAGGAACTTTTCAACGGGTGGTGCGATTGGTCTGAAACTTAATTTCGTGTTTTAGGATTTTTCAATATAACTCTAAAAAGGGGGTCAAAAGGGGGGGGGTCAATGTTTGTATGGGATTTTTTAACGGGTGGTGCGATTGGTCTGAAACTTAATTTCATGTTAAAGGATTTTTCAATATAACTCTAAAAAAGGGGGTCAATGTTTGTATGGGATTTTTTTAACGGGTGGTGCGATTGGCCTGAAACTTTGTTTTCTGTTTCAGGATTTTTCAATATAACTGTAAAAAAGGGGTCAATGTTTGTATGGGATTTTTTTGTGGTGCGATTGGTCTGAAACTTTGTGTACTGTAAAAACAAAATGAATGAACAAAGTGTTTCAGGATTTTTCAATATGACCTTCAAAAAGGGGTCAATGTTTTTATGGGTACTTACTTTTTAAAGGGTGGTGTGATTGGTCTTAGTTTTGGTTTGGATACTTTAAATGCAAAATAAATGGAAACGTATTCCTGGATATTTCAAAATAGCCCTCTAAAATGGGTAAAATTGGATGTCAAAGTTATTTATGGGATTTTTTTATTAGTGTGGTTTGTTTGAAACTCAGTTTAGATACCTACTTTAAGTGAACGAAGTCGCGGGCGGGACAGCTAGTTATAAATATAATTACAAAACCAACTATATAGGCTTGCCTGCTAAAAATAAATAAATAAATTAATTAATGAACACTTTTTAGGCAAGCTATCATAGGCATATTTGTTTATAAATTATATTTGTTAAAAAGATACGTCTCATCTGGTTGTAAGATCGGTGAAGGTCGGTCTTCAGCGGCTCTTTGACTATTAGAGAGTCGATAGGTAGAAACCTAACATAGTCGAATTTTGATAAACCTTTTTTTTTTGCATAAGGTATGTTTATTTGAAGTTTTGGAGATTTAAACAGATAACGGGGGCGCAAATTGCCTTTTTCGAAAATTCCTTTCATACTGCGCTTCTAGCCCCTGAAAAAAAAGGTTTTACCAAATTTTAGCCCTCTAAGACCTAAGGCTCTAAGGCTTAGGGTATGGTTTGTATAAACATTCAGTGCATCGCTAGTTTTGTAATTTTGCTTTGGAGCACATACTTAATTTAATTATTATATTTTCAGAAGCTCATCCACATGAAGACTGGGAACCTGTCGTAAGAATAGAATATGATTCTGGCGTGACAAAAACGCCAGAAAGTACTCAAAAGAAAAAAATTAAGGACAAAAAAACAATAAAAATAAATATTACAAAAAAAAAGTATGGACTGCGTAACAGATCAAAAGACTTAGCCTTGAATCTTCCCAATACTCGTAGCGACAGTGTAAGCGACAGTGGAGAGGATACACCTCTTAGCCATTTGACCAACCGAGATTTTACTAAAGCCTCAAGTGCAAGGAAGGTTACGTTAGCCGTCGCTGAAGAACCAAAAAGTACGGTAGCAACAAAGTCAAAGAGTGGAATATCTATACCCATCTGTGAAAAAACAGTATCTGCTAACTGTGATGAAGTGACAGCCGCACCAGTCGTTATGGAAAATAACTCTTCAAATAAATCAAATACAAATGAAATTTCACACAAAACAAAGACGAAACAATCGGGGACGGGAGATCCAACCAGATCCGTTGTAGTTGCTAACAAGGCTCCACCACAACCGGAGCTCAATCGGCGTTCTCGGTCGAGTACCTACAGGTCACCGTTGCCTCTAAAGAAATTTCATCCCGACTGTATGGTGTTTGATATAGATGAGACACTATGTCCAATAGATGAAGTTGCGGATGACCTGGGAAAGGAAACCAAACCGCCGTCGACGCCGCTACTGCCGCCACCACCCCCACCGCCGCTACTCATGACCCTTCGCCAAAGGGGGGGACAAGCAAAATACAAGGACTTTTTATACGATAACTTCTCGGACACCTCTTCGATAGTTGCTCCTAGAAAAAGCTCTGAAATTGGAGACCCGGACTACAGGTTGTCGGTGTCGACATGCTCTTCCGATTTCGTTATATATGAGCCTCGAAGAAAAATGAAAAGAAAAGACAACAAAAATAAAGATCGCTCACCAATAAAAAAACCCAAAAAAGTTGCAACTCCTCGAGTTAATACACCATCAGTTTGCAAAGAGACAACTTCTATAAAACAAGATTTTGCATCGTCTGGTGCTTGTAAGTTATTCCCTATGTAGAATGTAGAGTGTTTAGTAGTATTCTGTAAAAGAGATTAAATTGCAAATAATCGAGCACCGCCTGTGTTCGATAATTTGTAATCATCATTTCTTTGCCCCTATCATTAGAGCCAGTTCAAAGTTACTCCGACCTGCCAACCACACTCTTTCAACCTTGAATCGTGATATCTCAAAAACGGTGGCTCTTAAGATAAAAGTATTCAGACATTTTTTGTAGATAAATATCTGATATACAATTTTTGTCTGGGCTAATTTTAAGATAAAACTTACCGTTTTGCAGGAAATCGCGTAAAACCCGCGTTTGACCCCGAGTATTTTTTTTCACGTGCCGGATCGATGAAGACTTTTCACATTTCCTTTATAATAGAGATTGAACATTCCTACCAATTTTCAGCCAAGTGGGAATTATTGTAACCTCACCCCTATTTTATGGTCTAACTAATTTGACCGGACGTATTTTTAATATGCGAGCGCTTTCAGACATCTTAATAATTTACTAGTTCATACAACCGGGAACCGGTTAGCGTGGGCTACCTATAAGTTTAAAAATTCTATAATTCTTAGCGAGTAAATTATAAAACGTGTAAGTACACAAAGATTAAATATTATGAAATAAAATTAAATTCATTGTTTACAAGATTATTGAATTTGAGATTTACTGGTCTTCAAATATTAAGACGTGGTTAAAAAAATTTAGTGCAATGTATTTATCTTATCTTTTTATTTTAGTGATGTACACTGACGAAATTGTGATAATAACGAAAAAAATGGTAAGTACTCTAATTACTTCTTAGTGAGTTGTAAATATGTAAATTGTTTTGTTTTTAATTAATAAAGTAATTAGATAAAATACAGGCGGTATGAATATATATATTTAAAAACCATAGAATGTTCATCAACTGTCTTAAGTTCTAAATTAGACTAATTTATTTAAAAAAATCAGGTGATAAATGAAGATGTTCAAAAAGAGATTCTATTATAATTGCTACAGTTTCAGAATCTCATCAAGGATTTATCTTGAAGATGATTTGGATGACGAAGAACACAATACAGGAAAATTCTTCAGTACCTTACATTATGAAGCTTTAAACAATTTACAAGGTCTGGCACATTCTAAGTTATTTGATATTTTGGAAGTGTTTGTATACCACCACCAGAAACGTAGCTCCATTCAGTTTCCAGCCACATCCACCATCATTTTCACCAACTGAAGATGGTGAAAGAAGCCATAAACATAACCCATAAACTCATATTTTGGTTAATCTTTTATGTATATCCAGTATTGTCGACCAGTGTTTCCTTTTGAGTTTTTTTTTTCTGATTGAATTATAAACATTTTTGATCCCAATTTCAGTCTATTTTTTCTAGAGCGCAGATAACTGTTTTGTATGCCAGGTAAATAAAAGTACTATAAGATGGTACTTAGTTGCAGTTGTTATGTCCTGATGTAGATATTTTTAAATAAGACGATTCAAAAAATACTTCTCTGTTAAGATAGTTTGTAATTTAAAAATGATTAACAATAGCTATTAAATATAATTAAGCTTAACATAAGTATATGCATGTCGATCCTAGTTTTTTCATTATGGCTTTTATTTTTTGCAGCAGGGTTTCAAAATATCGCCGTTCCGGATGCTAACGATGCCGTGTTTGATGAGGATGTTGATAGCATTGGTAAGTTACCATTAACTTTATAGCTTCATAAATACATAAGTAATTCATTATACGGGGTACCTACTTTCTCCGAGCTACTTCACATAATATCTATCTCTAAAAATAAGTTTTAATTAATGAATCAGCGCTAAAATATCACCGCTTAAAGACATATAGCTTTCTTTAAACTTAACTCATTGTATCGCCTGCTGCTGTTACTAATTACACTTAATTTACTCAATTATCTTTAAGTATATCATAAAAAGGTTCTCTTTGTAGCTTTGTAAGTTTTGATGTAGGATGTAAACTCCGAAACTACTCGTACGAATTCAAAAATTATTTCACTGATAGATGATAGTGTGATTGTGTTTTGTGGGATAATAAGTACTTCATGCGTATGTAACCGCGGGGCGTGCGGCTAGTAAACACGTAAATACAGACTATGAAAGCAAGTTCCCAAAGTATTGAGATTGTTATTGAGTCGAAAGTGTTATTTCAGATCCCTTGCCTCAAAATCTGTCATCAAAACAAACCGCTTATTGGGTTGCCAGACATTATAGAAGTGGAAATAACATGTCAAATGAAACAAATAAATCTTCTGGAATCATCAAAACAACAGCTGAAAATACATCAAATGATCAAGACTGCAGTGAATCTGCGCCAACTATCTGTATCGCTCTCTATGATAGTCCAGAACCAACTACATCCGCTCAAAGATATTACACCGACATGACATCAACAGCAAGTACATCAAAAAATACAGCAAGAGCGCGCGACGAAGACCTCTTTAAAATACCACATTTACCGACACGTTTTACTAAGCGCAATAAAAAGATTTGCCCCACTAAATCGGTAAACAACCTAATTGACCTGCTGCACCTTAACGAAACGGACTCCAAATGTTATAAATGCAAGAGGTGCCAATTGATCAGTCTGTATAACAAAGTTATAAAAGAATTACCGGTGAGCAAAGTAGACGAGCCGGATATCCTGGATATTTTGGATTTGCATAATGTTTATGAATTTGATTCCGATGAAGGATTCAAATTCCTTGGACGTGGGCGCGAGCGCGTTTGTAAAGTACTTACTACTAAGAGATTCCCAATATGGCTAAGCAATTTAGAAATGAATTTAAAAAAAAGTATGTTTCTAGATGAACACCAACTTGGAACATTAAAACGAAATATAACGTTTGAACTTGAAGATGTAACGGAATCTACAGTAAGCAAGATAATAAAAAGAATTGAATATTTATCTCGATGTATATCTGAAGACAAGAAAGAGCTAGATGCAGAAAAACCGAGGCGTAAATTGCGCTCTACGAATAACGCGAGCTTGACGCCCGGCAGCAGGAAGCAGGTTAAGCGAAAAGTTGGCCAGCTCCGGCCAGGACGGCCAGTCACGAATTCGACGAGGAGAGTTACCGCTCCAGCCGCACCTTGCACTCCATCCCCTGCTAGCGCACTCTCCGCCCCAGGGCTCAATAAAGACTCACAACAACGGCATGGATCAGGCTGTTCTTCTCTCCCAGTTGTAGTGCTAACACCATTACAGGAAATGCAGTTGCTTACCCGTGTTCGAGAGCCCGGAAAAAAAATAAAACCCGTTGTTTTATCTGTCATCCCGTTCGACGCGAAGACCAGAACGTCATCTAATCGTCATCAAGGTCTAGCAGAGTCATCCAAGCTCCCACTCGACATCATGATCACAAGCACGTCATCTAACCGTGGTCAAGTTCCCGTACCGGCAACTACAGCGAAGGATATAATATTGTATAATCCTAATCGACTTCTCGCATCGCCAACTGAGAATATAATCGACACTGCGAATACAACGCCGCTAAATCGTGGTCGAGCAGGTGCAGCACTAACTGATAATCTAATAGGCACGGCGAATACGAGACTGCCTAAGCTTCTTCTAACTCACGTGAAATTCAAGACGCCGATGTACAAGGCGGTTTCAATGTTTGGTAAGGAAACCAATTTTTAATGCTTATATTTTGTTACTAGCTGATCCGCGCCCCTTTATCAGCGGTTTTTAAAAAATACCACTTTATCATCATAAAATAACTAAGTACTTTTAATAGCTATCCTAACAGAGAAGCATTTTTTGAATCGTTCATGTTTTAAAAATTATGTACACCCACAGATAAACTAAAAACATACCAAGTAAGTAGTACATTTACAGGACAATAGTGTCTAGGACGTTTTTAGATGCAGTATGGTCGGCTATATCATAAGAAATACATATTCTGGTTAATAGAAGCTGACTAAGCCGTCTGCGCCGTGTTCCTTCATTGTATAAAAACACTGGCACTGAGCACATATCAGAAGCATCACTGGCACGTTCTCTACCCGAGACAGTTGGTTTGTCTCATTCGCTCAGTAATTTAACTTTCATTGAATCCTCCAATGAATGGAAGGCGTACTCCCGATGATCGACAAAGCTCTATTTATGTTCTTATGTATTTCGAACCTAAATGTTGTTATTGTATCGTAAACACACTATTTCATTCATTCCATTTCATTGCAACCAATAATATACATACCAACAAATATGGTCAAGCGGTAGTCCGGAGGTCGAGCACCTTCCAAAAATAACCATGCACTGCTCATCATATTCTAATAATTTAAGGCCCTACCAAAAATACGAAATATATAATTCGAAAACTTTGCAAAGTCGCGGAACATACGGATTGATTGACCACATTTATTGTGACACATTTGTGTATATTCGGTGAAGGTTACCCATGAAATTGCCGTTTTTAATCAAATAAGTTATCGTGTTTTTTTACTGTATTTTTTATTTATTTTTATTAATCAAAGTACCTTATTACACTGCATATCACCTATGCAACCGATGCGCCAGCGCAGTGGCAGTTTACTTATTCCCTTTTCGGCTGATTTCTTCAAGGCACCCATTTGTCATTCTTAGAGGAACCCATTTGTCAAGCTTTTTTACTTTGCCAATTTAACGCAAATGGACCAATATTGTTATGGTGCTAACGTCGAATGCTGCCGCTAATTCAGCCGTAGATTAAGTAGCAACAACTTCCACAATCGCCTTTAATTTGTTATTGTCGACCAAAGTTTTCGGACGACCTAGGGTTCTTTTTCAGGTCCAAATTTCCAGAACGGAAGCGGGTAAAACAATAACAGGTTGTGCGTTCGTTATTAGAATTCGATCCGTATCACTCGAATTTTTAGCGTATCCATATTGACAAAAAATATTTAAATGCGATGAACGCTAATCAATATTGATGACTAACTAGCTTCCGTCCGCGGCCCGCGTGGTACATATATAAAATATAGCCTATGTTCATACTGAAAGTTACATACTGAAACTAAACGTTGGTGAAAGAATTTTTCAAATCGGTTTAGTAGTTTCGGAGCCTATTACAAATCTTTCATCTTTATAATAATATTGTTATTATAATAAAGGTATGTTTATATAGTGTAGATAGATTAAGGGAAATTTCTATGGAGTGCAAAAAGAGTATGAAGAATGTAATGAGAGTGAATGAAGCAAAAGAAGTATGTCAGGATCGTAGCAAGTGGAGATCCGTGGTCTCTGCCTACCCCGTTGGGAAACAGGCGTGATTTTATGTATGTATGTATGTATGCAAAAAGAGGCGGTCACCCATCCAAAAACTTACTGCGAACAGCGTTACTTAACCATGCGTTCAGTTTCACATTTCATGTTGAAACCCTTGTTTCAACCCCTTACAGCCCTTCTAATAAAGATATTGAAAAAAGAATTTTGAATTTTATGTTTTAACAAATTATTTTAATTTTAAATAGTCCTGCTGAGCGGCAATTTCATAGGTAAAGAATTATTAAACCTATTCACAAGACGAACGATTATAATGCACTTGCTTCTGCGTGTAATACCTGCCTGGATATAAAGTTGATGTGTATTCCTAGTTTGATCTAGATTCGTTCAGCCGTTTCAGCGTGATTAAAATAACATACATCCATCCAAACTTCCGCATTTTAATGGGTATATAATAGTAGGATGAATCTGTGGTAATAACGGTTTTATTTTAAAGGTGACATCAGACCCTTGTCAACGTTCGCAAAAAGATTTCCCATGATAGCCAGAATACGGATCCCGACAAATGAAAAGCTAATATACAGGCCCACATATGAAGAGTTTCAGGTAAGCAAGTATATATCTATCATGTTATAAGGGGCCGATCGCGCTCATAACAAAAACACAACATGATCACGACTGTGGCCTCCCTAGGCTCGATAGATATCTCCTCAGATCACACCCGCAATCTCGTTGCAAGATCATCGCCGCTTATAAGAATACTTGACAAACCATTGAGGTTTTTGGTTAACAGTGCACAGCTTTAAGATCTCATCATTTAGGTCGTTTGCTGTTAAGTATTGTTTTAGGCGTCCTTTTCATTACGCCACTCTTAAGTTAAGGTCTAGTAAGCTAAAATTCGCAAGATACTTTCTCATATGGTCCAGTGGCGTAAATAAAAAGCTCAAAAAGCTTATCAAAAATGTTTTTTTTCCAGAATCCTTTGGCTTATCTCGGGAAAATTGAAGCAGAGGCATCAAAATTTGGTATTTGCAAAATCATCCCTGCTAAAGGCTTCGACGTTCCTTGTCATCTGAAAGATAATACTATGTTCTCAACAAGTAACCAATACCTGGGGCGTGCATACCAACGTTGGGGGCCGTGTTCCAGAGAGTTGGCTTCAATAGAGATCCACAGCTCGATACTTGGCAATGGAAATGAGCGGGACCAAGGCGTGAAAACACCGATGGTAATAATATCTAATTACTATTCGGATTCTGCCTTACCGGATGGTTTTGTTCTATCCGGATGCCGGAGAAGAAAATAAAATAAGAGAATAAATCTATAAGTTGATGGTTAAATTTAAATGAAAGCACTTTGACTGTGTGACGTGACAAGCGTTGTCCTATTCATATTTCGTTTCATGAAAGGAGTGCAGCACACTTTAATCTTTACGCCACATTGTATTAAATCTAAAAAACTAGTGACACGATTAGAAAAAAAAATCAAATTAATTAGAAAGGCACAGATCACGATAACCACGAAACCTATCAATTATACTCTTTGTTACAGTTTGATGGAGTAGAGTTGGACTTGGTAAAGCTGTACCACTCAGTCCTTGAGAATGGAGGTATCGAATATCTTTTGGCAAATAAGGATAAGTGGACTCGCGTCGCGGAGCAAATGTCTTTAGTGTCGCCCCGTGGTAAACCAGACCTCAAGAAACTGGAGAAGCTGTATTGCAAATATGTGCTTCCTTACGAGTCTCTAACATACAGTAAGCACACTTTTTCTCCTGTAATTAATCATTGATTCAGACCATCAGGTGTCGAAAAAGAGAACGAAAAAATCGACCGCGACTTTGTCAGCTCCGGACGTATTAATCATGTCTGTGGATGCGGCAGACAAGCCATACTCGCATCTAAACATATTCTACCTTTGCTCGACTAATATCCATAGCGATATATCAATACCAATTATATTGAATGTATTCTATCATTACAGATGAAAGGGTTAAAATACAGGATAAAGTAGACCGGTTGTGGAAAGAGCGATATAGAAGTGCTCTACGCCGGGCCGCTATGCCGCTGAAAGAACAAAACCTGTCACTCGGCGTCAACCCTTCGGAGAATGCAGAGGAACTTCCGCAGGACGAAGAACTTCCGGAGGACGAAGAAGATAAAAAAGTGCGCCAATTCGGCAATCCATACTTCGATCGCCTTGAAGAGTGCACAGCCAAGGGACGGACAATGAATCTTGCTACTTTCCGTCGGGTCAGTGTTTTATTATGTCCTCCACGGGACTTCGTTCGCGTAATGTTTTTTCATATAAACTATCAATTTTACACGTAAAAATAATCTACTCCCTCTCAGAGGTTGAATTATAAGAATTCATTTAGTGCACGTGTAGACTCCGAAAGCTACCTACCACCAAATTCTACGTGCAATACGCACGAAATTTCGTCTTCGAATCCACAGCCTTAAAAACGAAAGCCTGCTGATAAAACTAAGCTGGTGTTTTTTACTAAAATATTTATTTGATGAAAATTGATTCATTTTTTTAAACAGATTGCCTCACAAATCGAAAAAATGTACTTCCAATACGGCCCGACACCGACTACACTCGACATTGAGGATGAGTATTGGAGCATCTTATCTCTGGGAAATGAGCACGTGTGCGTACAAACTGCGTCTATCGATACGGAGGTCGATGGTCTTGGGCACGAGCCGAACCCCGACGAGCCTGGTGGCAGCCACCCATGGAATTTAAAGGTATAGTTCATACAACGGATCTAGGCATACGTGAAGTTAGCCACATGGGCGAGTTTGCGCATATACAGTTCCTGCCCCCCCTCATCCGAGCTGATTGGGGCACAATATTAGGTAGGACGTTAGTAGGCATTTTAAATCGATATTTCACTTTCACACGGCAAAATTTAGTTTATCGAATAGCGGTTACTTGGAAGTGGTTGGTTACGCGCGTTACTACTGTTCGGAGAAGCGGTCGTTCGGTTGAGCGATGTTCGGATAATCGACGCTCCACTGTATTTGAAGCACAGGCAAAAAGTATCTAGCCTCTGACTGAAGCTTAACTATAAGGCATATTGTTCGCAGCGTCTGGGCGATAACTCGCTTAACATTCTGCGGTCACTCGGCAAGGCGATGTGCGTTACGATGCCGACGCTCTGCTTGAACCAAGTTTTCAGCACAAACTGCTGGCACATGGACCCGCACAACCTAGCCTGGATTGATTACTTGCACGAGGGCCCGCCCAAGATATGGTAATTATTGTTTTTAACCACCTGAATAAGGCAATTACAAGTGTTAGCAAAATAAAGGATACCCGTCGCTAGATTATATATGTATATTATATTATATTATGATTAATGTAGGTACGCATACACTACCACTGACATTAACTGACACTACCTTAAATTTATTGATAGATTTGATGTTAAATTTAGTCGTACATTTGACATCTGACATTAGCAACAGCGACGCTAATCAAGTAACGATCTGTAGAGATTATGTACCTACTATATAAATTAACGATTAGCATATACTGAAATTTTATAAATTCGTTATAAATTTTAACTACATTTTTGATTAATTTAGATGTAGTAATTTCAAATGATTATTTGAAATTCACAAATCCGAAAGTGTTGATAAACAGGTTTCCTAATTTTGGCAACGTCGCAAGTTAATCATTACCTAAATAAATTTATTTGTAGATCATAATTAATACTGATATTTTTAGTGAATTTAGATGTGGTTAAGTTTAATAATAGATTATTATTTCCGTCCCGGAAATAACACTTTCACTATAATTTAGCAGATAAAACAAATATCAATTAGTACGTTTAATTAAAATTCTGTTTATTGTACCATAATTTAGGGCTGTATTTATAATGTATTTAGATATAATCATTTAGTTAATATTTCAAATTAATCATCCAGGAAACACAAGTACACCGGATACTGATAGAATAATTTTATTTAAAATTGTAAAAATGACGGTTGAGGGGATATAAAAGGGGAAGCCGTACAATAAAATATACTTTTCTTAATCTAAAATTGGTGTAAGGCAGACTGCTCGAAATATATATAAGTGTGGTAAATCAATCTGATTTTTAATTTTATCTACTGTCGTCACGGACCCTCACAATTCAGAAGTGGGATAAGAAGAAAATGTCTGGCCCCTACGTATCTGGACTAGGCATAAAGAAAAGAAAAACCCTCCAAGAAGCCTCTACAGAAGATGAAGAAACCGAAAATGGCGCGGTTTTTTTTTCTGATGACGGTATTTCCTTATCAAGAAAACGACACAAAATAAGCCATACCGACGCAGAAGTAATTCCCAAGTTCCGACCTGAAGATAACTCTAGTAACATTAGCAGTTGGCTACATAAAATTGATCAGCTTGGTGAAGTTTACGGATGGAACGCGACTGAGAGGCAATTCGTAATGCAGCTTCGCCTTCGAGGATCCGCCAGGCGCTGGTATGACGATTTAGATGACTACAACCTCGACTGGGATGGTTGGAAAAAAGCTTTGGAAACCGCTTTCCCAAGATCCATCGATTACGTGGACAAGCTCGAGAGTATGCTGGCAAGAACAAAAAAAGACTCTGAAACCATGACAAAGTATTATCACGACAAGGTATCGCTTCTCAAAAAGTGTAACATCCTTGGAGAAGAAGCCATTTCGTGTATCATCAAAGGTCTGCCAGTGGAACTACGTGCAAATGCGAAGGCGTTTCAGTGTCAGTCACCCGAGATTCTCTACTACGGATACCTGTCGTCGCTTGAAAATTATAAAACTGTAACATCATCACGGCAAGACACTACAACATCACGGAAATCCACCTGGAGAAGAGGAGCAGCCGATGCAAGTTCAGCCGTGCCAACGCAGCAGCAGGGAGTGAAACGGTGCTACGTCTGCAGACGAAGTGGACACGAGGCGCGGGATTGCAGAACTCAACAACGCTGTGAAACCTGCCAGCGTGCCGGACACACCACAGCCACCTGCTGGTTCAAAGCTACTCCTGGGTCAACTGCGCAACAAACATCTCGGGTCAGTCAAATTTTGTATACTACAGCCAATTATTTCTTGAGCATATACAAACTCCTCGCATACATCGGTGCGGAAAAAATTTTTGCTTATATTGACACTGGAAGTAGACTGAATATTCTAACCCAAACTAAAGCGAAACAGTTAGATTTAAAAATTTCACCGTCAACCGTTATAATGCGAGGGTTTGGAGGTGCGCACACACAGTCTCTAGGTAGAACATTCATAGAAATTTGCATTAACGAAGTGTACTTGAGCGGCTATGTCGAAATAACTGACTACGATCTGTCTGATATAGACCTAATTATTGGTCAGCCGATGATAAATCTGCCCGGTATAAGCTTAGTTACTACCTCAAACTCTGTTAGATTTATAAAAACTTCTGCCGTAAATGATTGCTTCAAGCATATTGAACTAAAAAATTTAGACTGCAACTCGAAATACGATGTTCTTTTGAAACATGATATAAGTATACCAGCTCATTGCGTTTGTCTAATTGATGTGTTTGTAGATATTGAATCCAACGATGACTTGCATTTCTTAACAAACTCTGTTCACTTGCAATTAGGTAAGCTATGTTACGCTATTCCTGGAGGATTTATCTGCATTGAAGGGCGGTTACAATTTATTAATATGAGTGACCTAGCAATTTCTCTACCAGCCCATAAGTTAATAGCACGTGCTGAAATAGTAGTTCATGTACCTAATAACGTTCATAACGTCATGCCTCTAGAATCATATTCTAACCCATCAGGTTACCCTAGAGTGTTAGATAAAGAAGAATTAGATGTAGGAGAGCTAGAAGGTGCTAACTTCGATAGACTCATGACCCTATTAAATAACTACAGTCATATGTTTGCTAGGGATACTAAAGATTTAGGATGCACAGATCTAATAGAAATGCGTATTCAGACAACGACTGACAAACCGGTACACTTTAAACCATACAGACTATCTCACAAAGAAAACGAAATTGTTAATGAAAAAGTTCAAGATCTTTTGGATGCCGGAATAGTACGTGAATCGATGTCTGAATATGCAAGTCCAGTTATTTTAGTGAAAAAGAAAAACGGAGAATATCGGTTATGCATAGATTATAGGGCTTTAAATTCTCAAACTATCAAAGACCGTTATCCTTTACCACATATAGATGACCAAGTTTCTAAGCTGGCGGGAAAATCTTATTTCACAACCCTTGACTTGGCTCAAGGTTATCATCAAGTAAAAATAGCTGACGACTCTATTCACAAAACAGCTTTCGTAATCCCTTCTGGACAGTATGAATTTATGAAAGTCCCTTTTGGGTTAGCCAATGCCCCTGCTGTGTTTTCCAGACTTATACGCCTAGCACTAAATGACGTTAGAGATAATGTCGCGACGTATCTTGATGATGTCATGTTACCTACCATAACCGCAGAAGCGGGGATACAATTGCTAGAACATGTTTTGAGATTATTGGAAAAAGCTAATTTAAAATTAAATTTGAGCAAATGTTCTTTTCTTAAAACAAGCGTCAATTATTTAGGATATGAAATTGCCGCAGGTACAATAAGACCTGGCCAAGCTAAAATCAATTGCGTTTCAGAATACCGAAAACCTAGGAACGTCCACGAAATTCGACAATTTATTGGATTAACTTCATATTTTAGAAAATTTATTCGTGGGTTTGCTCAAATTGCACTTCCTCTAACAAAACTAACAAAGAAAGATGTAGGATGGGTCTGGGGTCCAGAACAAGAAAGAGCGTTCCAAACATTAAAACACCAGCTAATAGAGAGACCAGTACTGGGTATTTACGATAGTAAAGCAGTCACAGAATTACATACCGACGCAAGCAAATTAGGGTTAGGTGGCATTCTTTTACAGTATCAACCCGATAAATCGATAAAACCAATAGCATACTTCAGTAGAGTAACATCTAAAGAGGAACAATTTTACCACAGCTACGAACTTGAGACTCTAGCCGTAGTAGAGTCACTAAAACGTTTTCGCATCTATTTGACAGGTATACCTGTAAAAGTAATTACAGATTGTGCAGCCTTGCGAACTACTTTGGTAAAAAAAGATCTTATACCTCGTATAGCTCGGTGGTGGCTGACTATACAAGATTTTGATTTACAAATAGAGTATCGACCTGGTGAACGTATGAAGCACGTAGATGCGTTGAGTAGGAACCCCTTTACAGAAACCATTTTCCGAATTGAAGAGTCAGACTGGTTAATAACACTTCAATTACAAGACGATAATATACAACAAATACTTACACAGTTAAAGGAACACACAACTAACCCAGACATAAACAATAATTACGTTATCAAAGAAAACAGTTTATATAGGAAAACTTTTCATGGCGAACGCTTTGTTATACCAAAACTAGCAAAATATGGCCTTCTGCAGAAGTATCATGATCAAATAGGGCACCCTGGATTTGAAAGGTGCGAAAAAGCTATCAAAGCTCAGTTTTGGTTTAACGGAATGACACGGTTCATAAGAAAATACGTGAAGTCATGTTTACAATGCGCCTATGCTAAATCAGGGTATGGTAGGGCACAAGGGGAGCTATATCCTATCGAGAAAGTACCAGTGCCCATGCATACTTTGCATGCCGATCATTTGGGTCCCTTCGTGAAAACTAGAAAAGGGAACACGTATGTGTTAGTTGCTATAGACTCGTTTACAAAGTTTGTGTTTGCCAGAGCTGTAAGAAACTGTAGTTCGATAGAAACAATTAAACACCTAAAAGAAATAATCACACTATTCGGCAACCCCACTAGAATCATAACAGATAGAGGTAAAGCTTTTACAAGTAGATATTTCAAGCAGTTTGCAGAAGAAACTCAATTTAAACACGTTTTGAACGCTATAGCAAGCCCTAGGTCGAACGGTCAGGTCGAACGTGTAAATCGCACAATTATTGATGGTCTAAACACTATGTCCGAAAATGAGAGTACATGGGATGAGAAGCTTTCTGATGTCGTGTGGGGAATAAACAATACACCTAACTCTACCACAACGTTTTCCCCGTTTAAACTCATGTTCGGACATGATAACTCTCGTTTACCAGCCTATCCGTCAGGGTCATCTCAAGACTTTGCTTCCCAAGAGCAAGCATTGCAAAATAGAAGGCAGAATGCTAAATTACATATCGATAAAAATATGACTCTCATGAAAAAACAATTTGATCGAACTCGTAAAAAATGCACCAAGTATTCGATAGGTCAGCTAGTTTTATGGAGAGATGGAGCTAGTAGGGACCCTTCTGCTAAAATTTCCCAAAAACTAAAAAGTCCTTATGCTGGCCCTTATAAAGTTAGCAAGGCAGAACCAAGCCTAGATCGTTATACGATTTGTAGTGTCAAGGGAATGAAAGGATATAAAAAATTCAGTGCAGTAGTACGGGGAGAAGTTTTAAGACCCTACAAAGCCATTGCCTCTGATGCAGATAGCTCATCTAGTGATAAAGAGGTAGATAGAGATGATCTTATAGACCTGCTTGAAAGCTAGCGTTATCTAGGTTAAAGTTAATTAGTTATAAGTATTTATTATAATGGTTCAAAGGTTTAACTTTATTATTAAATGCCTATCTGTAAATAAAAATTCAACAAAATATAGGTATAGTTATTTATTACATTAAGTAATCCTTGAATCCGATGTGCAAGCAGGCATGTGAAACTCCGTGTTATCAAGCTGAAACACACAACTACATATTATAAGAATAATAATATCGGAACAAAGTAGGTGCCTAAATAAAAAGGAAATAAAGTAGAACCTGTACCTACACGTCTTAAGTGGCCATTGACAACATATTTGACTATCCACTTAGATATAATGTCTGTATGAACCTTGTATACTTGAACCTTTGTATACTTGAAGTCTGTGTGACTAATGTCGTCTGTGTGACCTACGTTAGTAACGTCTAAGTGACCAATGTTAGAAAATGTCTATGTGACGTGATGTGACCAATAATGTCTGTGTGACTAATAACATCTGTGCCGCCTACGCTAGATAATGTCTGTGTGACCTACGTTGTCTTTTATCTATGAAAGAAAAACGTGCTCAAAAAATAATAATAATATACTATCTGTGTGATCTTACCAATATTACCGTCTTAGTGACTAAAGTTGTACGAGATGCTTATCATTTATTTATACTTACGATTATAAAAGTATCCATGGGAAGTATGCTACTGCCCATCTTTAGGTAATTACCAATTATTCTGAGAAAAATATTGCCTTTCTTTTCTCATTTCCAGGTAGCTGATGGCAGCGGAGCCGGCTCAGCGGATAACAGGACGCCAACCGATCGCCGTGGGTCACGGCAGTTGCAGGATGGCCGAGTGTTAGCAAAATAAAGGATACCCGTCGCTAGATTATATATGTATATTATATTATATTATGATTAATGTAGGTACGCATACACTACCACTGACATTAACTGACACTACCTTAAATTTATTGATAGATTTGATGTTAAATTTAGTCGTACATTTGACATCTGACATTAGCAACAGCGACGCTAATCAAGTAACGATCTGTAGAGATTATGTACCTACTATATAAATTAACGATTAGCATATACTGAAATTTTATAAATTCGTTATAAATTTTAACTACATTTTTGATTAATTTAGATGTAGTAATTTCAAATGATTATTTGAAATTCACAAATCCGAAAGTGTTGATAAACAGGTTTCCTAATTTTGGCAACGTCGCAAGTTAATCATTACCTAAATAAATTTATTTGTAGATCATAATTAATACTGATATTTTTAGTGAATTTAGATGTGGTTAAGTTTAATAATAGATTATTATTTCCGTCCCGGAAATAACACTTTCACTATAATTTAGCAGATAAAACAAATATCAATTAGTACGTTTAATTAAAATTCTGTTTATTGTACCATAATTTAGGGCTGTATTTATAATGTATTTAGATATAATCATTTAGTTAATATTTCAAATTAATCATCCAGGAAACACAAGTACACCGGATACTGATAGAATAATTTTATTTAAAATTGTAAAAATGACGGTTGAGGGGATATAAAAGGGGAAGCCGTACAATAAAATATACTTTTCTTAATCTAAAATTGGTGTAAGGCAGACTGCTCGAAATATATATAAGTGTGGTAAATCAATCTGATTTTTAATTTTATCTACTGTCGTCACGGACCCTCACACAAGATTTTATTTCATTCTGTGTTCGTCCTCATAGCCACATAACAGGTATTAAAAATCAATATGGGTTTAGTTAGTATATGAGAGTGACGATTCTTAGCTTTCTTAGTTTGAAAGCTTTACTATAACTCTATACAGATTTTTACCCCCGACTTACTTTTTGCAATCATCTCAGTGGAAAGATGTATAGCTAACCAACACCGCGCGTAGATAACTTAATACAACCTATAGTAACACAACCCATAAGCTGGTTGGCACTTAATGAGTCTGTTCGGTTTTGCAGGTATGCTGTGTCCAAGCAAAAATCGTACCTCTTACGGCAGGCTATGGAACTGCTCGTGCCTACCGCTGTGCAGAACAAAGGCATCTGGCTCGCTTCAGATACTATTATGGTCCCGCCCGGCTTACTCTTGTCTCACGAAGTCAAACTAGAAAGAATAGAGCAAAAGCCCGGGGAATTCATTGTCGTTTTCCCTGGAGCATTTGCCTCCTCAATTTCCACTGGCATGACTGTATCTGAAAGTATCTACTTCGGGGACACGAAATGGCTGGAAAAAATTGACGAGACATTCGAGGTAATACTGCTTAGTTTTGTTCTCATTTTTGATTATTCTTTTAAAAGCTACGTAAACATAAAACGTAGTGTTTTTGATTATTCTTTTAAAAGCTACGTAAACATAAAAGGTATAGTTGGCTCAACGAATCTAGGCATTCGTGAAGTTAGCCGCAAGAGCTGCGCAGTATCGGTTTTCGGGAGCAATTGGATGTATGAGGAGGGAGGGAAGAAACTGTGCATGCGCAAACTCGCACCTGTGGCTAACTTCACGAATGCCTAGATCCGTTGGAAGAACTATACATACCTAACGGTAAAATCGCTCCGGGAAACAGTTTGTTGGCAGACAGAACACTATTAATCACTACTTTCATTCATACTCACTACATTTTTGTTTTATAGCCAGTGAATTATAAAGAGATTGAAAGGAGAGTGAATGCTGGAAATAGTGTGAATGGGGTACTTCACACATTTATGAGCAGTCGGATTGTGTCCAAAAGGGCACGTCTGGCTGTGCATGGTGGAGTGTTAGTGCCGACATTAATGTATGATAGCGAAAGTTGTGTATTGCAGAGGAAGCATCAGAGTAGAATAAATGCAGTGGAAATGAGAGCTTTGAGAAGTATGTGTGATTTAACTTTGAATGATAGAGTGAAGAACAGTGTGATAAAGTTGTGGAGTGAAAGAAGACGTAGTGATGAAAATTGAGAAGGGTATGTTAAGATGGTTTGGGCATGTAGAAAGGATGGATGAAAGGAGATTGACGAAACAGTTGTATAAGGAGAGTGTGAATGGGACAATTGGAAGGGGAAGACCTCGGCGTACGTACCTCGATCAAATTGGGGACGTTTTAGAGAAAGGCCCGGTCTAGAGTACCCTAAACCGACGCGCATGTATGAAGAATTTAATGAGAGTGAATGAAGCAAAAGAAGTATGTCAGGATCGTAGCAAGTGGAGATCCGTGATCTCCGCCTACCCCGTCGGGAAACAGGCGTGATTTTATGTATGTATGTAATTATAAAGAATATACATAAGACATGTTTACAGCAAATGCGTCGCGACTGCGAGCCGGCAATGTTTTCAAACACACTCCTGCTGATGCGCCTAGCGCGTAACCCTGAAATCGATAACGCCAAGCTGGTGATGGTTCTGTCCTCCATCAAGATTCTGTTCTTCAAGGAGGTTGACGCGCGCCTGCAGGTTACTAAAATTGAATGTCCAGTCACAGTCGACAAGGTACCATTTCCATTTTATTTTTCTTTCCATAAATAAAAGTTGAAATTTCGGTATTAATCGAATTTGGGGAAAAAAGGCATGGCATCTTCTACCACACCGCCTTTAATGTCATGAAAAATACTTAGGCAACTCAAACATTCTAGTGTTAGTGCTCAAACTTATCTATACCTAATTATAATTATGATTATCTACCTACTTACAAGTGTCCATTAAGGCCTTTAGAAAGAGGGGACTTTTCTAACACAGGTACTCATACCTAACAGAAGAGTTCCCAACCCTAGTTTGAATAACTTACTTGTAAGAACAATAAATACTTTTTTACTTTTACTTTACTTTACTTTAATACGCGTGTTGGCTAAAGACTCAATCATTAGTTGAAAATTAGGCTGGAGTAAACTCGTATCCCAATCGCCAATTACAATAAAGTGACGTTGATGTCTTTCAACTTGCTTTACAACTTATGTAAATATCGGCATGTTTCTAGAACACTCGCGTGGACGACCATGAAGATCCAATTTCATGGCCCAACCAAGAAGAATGCAGCATGTGCCGCGAGCCACTCATTCTTTCCAAGGTCAGTGTTAAGAGCCTCACATTTTCAACAAACTGTGATCGGTATCAGCTTTTGTATCACGTGTCTACAATTTTTGAATATTACTTTTCATCATCACAGACCCCCAGGTATTTCTGTCATCTATGCTCTGAATGGAAAATACATGGTAAGGTTCCTTTGAGCTAAAAAAAGGCCCAAAAAATATGCTCTGGCGGCTTTATTATAATTCACCACAATGAACATGATATTAAACAAATTAATTATTTTGGCAAATTCGCGAAAGAGGTTAGATGTGTGAATTTTAATGTCAAGTTTCGCGGATATTTCCCTCGAAGTAATGCTTCGCTGTTTTTTTTCGTTCACTGCATATATTAAATAAGCATATTTTTCAAAATGAGCTTTTAATTGAATAAGTCCAGAAATAGGTACTTAATGGGTAGAGAAATATTAAAGCTCAGGGCTCCATTAATCAGACCAGCTTGCTGTGTCGTAACCCAATGAATCAGACAAAGGGAGTTATGTTAAAATTCACTACTAAGAATAGTATGATCCACGCCCTCACTTACGAGTACGAGGAGTGACAAAGACAGCAGATGTAAAATGTTATATTTGTGTGAACAGGTTATCCTGAACAACTCGCTGATGTGCTTGAAGCACGGCCTGATTGCGTACGACACTGCGGTAACTGAAAAAAGGCCCTGTGAACTGCCTTCCGTGACTTACCACTACACACATTCTGAGATGCAGGAAATCATAGATAATCTGGAAAATCGCCTACTACAAGTCGGCAGCGCGGAAATTGAAGGTAACAATAAACCCACGTTATTGTGTATGATACTTCGTCGCCACCAGCTCTTTTTTAAATGCGAGTAAGATTAAAAATATATACGAAAATTGATCATAATTAATAATTGATCAAATCAAACAAACTTAGACTGTTTTAGAATTCAATATGAGTAACAATATACACAATTCTAGTGAGCCTAACCAAAGCTTAGCAAAAAGGTAAGTAAAATGCGACCTGGCTAACCACTTTTTAATAAACCACGTGTTTTGGTCTATGGTGTGTTATGTTTTTGTGCAGGTCCCCGGGCAAGGAGCGCCTTATTGAAGCGTTACGCACCCTGGCAAGCACCAGTATAATAAGCTAACAAAGCATCTGCAATCGCGAAAGCGCAGCGAGTCGCAAGAGCGCCATGGTTAGCTTCCCTTAGTGTACGGCCTGAGTGAAAGACATCAGGGGGGCGATTATGGATCTTTGCTTACAATCAATGTCAATACGTTTTCATTGTAATCAAGTGATTTGGTATGACATAAGAGTGTTTATTCAATAAATTTGAGCCAGTTTTGACAAGTGTTGATTGTATCAGAGTTCCGTAATCGCACTACAGGAAATATGAAAAGACCATCATAACAGGAACTCTCTTTTTATCTCTACACAACAAATTAAGTTTTTTCAACCATAGAAATTACAAAATGTAGTTCTTTTTTTCTTATTTTCGAGCTCTGGACTCGTTAGATTATTTTCCCATAACTATTACAGTTTAAACTTCACCCTCACAGTCAGGTTGAAAAACTTACCTTGTTATATTTTTTTATAATTTGAGGGCTTTTCCTGGAAGCTCGTAGCACTGTTGAGAGAAAATTAAATGTCAATAAATAATACTAATTTGGCAGCGTATTAACAGAAATATGTGCTGGTATCAAACCATGGCTTGAATCTGAATAATAGTCAATCAAAATCCATCCATACGCATACTGAAGCGCATAATTGTCGCATGTAATATCTTCTTCTTAATTTCAGAATTTGACTCGGCATAACTGATAAATCTCTCTCCATTTAGTTCTTTCTAGGGCAACCTCCTTGACCTCTTTATACGACATGCCTTCTCTTTCACTTGGTTTATATAGCTTATCCTTGGTCTTCCTCTTCCTCTCTTTCCTTCCACTTTTCCTTCTATAATGTTCTTGATGAAACTGTCATGTCGTATAAGATGGCCAATCATTTTTCCTCTTCTGTTCTCCACAACTGTAATAGAGTCCTTTTCTCGTTTACCCTACGCAATACTTCCACATATGTCACTTTTTCGGTCCAGCAGATTTTTTCCATTCTTCTCCAACCCCGCATCTCAAATGCTTCTAAAGTTTATTTATCTTTCTTCGTCATGGTCCATGTCTATCAGGAAATATCTAAGCAGTACATATTTCGATCATTATTAGACAGAAACTGCGGCCAGAGCCGTGAACGCCGGCGCAGCCGCTTCGTATGCCTGGTTCTGGACATGTGAGGGTTTGAACCATCTTTTTGACACTATCAAACCAACCAGTGACGTGTGCAGAACCAGCCGGAATGACTATTTATTAATAGCGAAAGGAAAAGCTAGTAACTATAAAAGATCACTGGGAAAAGCCCTCTAATGTTATAAAGAAGTTTACTGTGACATTGTAGTCTGCGAACTCTATAGTCGGACTAAAGCATCGAAATTATGAACATTTTATAATCTCGCAGACGCTTTGAGGCATGTCATAAAGTTGTGAATCAGACGCCAGTTCTAACCGCAGACAGCTACAGTATCGCATTAATTTCGCAATAAATTAGACATAACATTAACATAGAAGTTTCTAGTTAAGTTATGAATAAATGTCTATATTTCAGCCAAATATGCATAATTATTGTAATATGGGGGAAGAATGACAATTTTTTTAGTATTTTCAATAAAAGTTCAGAGAACCAGCATAAAAATATACTCCAGTTTTAACTAGGCTACAAATAATTTTTATTTGTTTATTATGGCTGGAATATAGACGTTATACAGTAAGTTCAGAAGCCTTACCATAAGCTCTTATAAACCATCATGATTCAGAAGCGTCACATTTCAAGCTTGAAGTAACAATAATTCAATACATTTTTTATAAGTTATGGTAGGAAATATTAAAGTTATATTACTTTTATATTGCCCGAAGAGCTTGTGGTTAGGCTCCTGTTTTAAAGTTTTAGACTTTGCTGCACATGAGATATGTGCAGCAAAGTTTTTTTAGCAGCAAAATTAAAATTATCTAATTCTCAAACAGTTTTACACCACTTACGCAAACATCAAATTTGTTATTTGCGTAAGTGCCTTTAGGATAACACATTAGTTCCGAGATACCTGTAGGTATTGTACATAGTGGTAATTTTGTTGTTCCGCGGACTACCCTAAAAAATAATTAAAATACGTTCTTTCATTAAATTGACGGTGTGGTCGCTCAGCGACAAAGCCTTTTGTTTTGTGTTGTTAAATAAAAAAATAAAAAAAAATTGACGTGATCAACATGTTTCAGCTTACTTTGGTTACCATGTTAATTGATTTTAATGAAATGAAAAACAACAAAACTACCACCACTATGATAAATGCAATGCAGCAGTTAGCGAAAGTGCATATAGTTTTACTAGAGCTTTGCAACGAGTAGCGATTTCTTATATAATACAGATTGTTTAATAATTATTGTAAGATTTAGAACTAAACTTTATTTATTTCAGATAAAGACTTAACGTGAACTGCGAAACGTTACACAATCTGCTGGAGTCAGCTCCTATGGCGGTTCGAATGTATTACGTCTATTTCACAGGGACATCGTTCATAATATCGACTGATATCACGTACTTATAGATTTTAGATATTGTCTTAAGCTCTATTTTATCGTACATATAAACATAAACACGCAATTATTGAGTTATTAAATATTTTGTTTGCTCATGTTATTATGGCTATCTTAACTTATAAATATTTATAAAACGTGATACAGGTAGGTACAATATTACTTTTTGTTTCTCTAAGTCTATCTATAAGTCTACCCATGTATTATAGTACTTGGAAGTCTATAAATTCTCAGATGAATACTTTTTTTTGTAAACTTACTGATATTTAGGAAATAAGGATACACATGTAGTATTTAAGCTCTATTGTATTGTGTATGTTGATTAAGTTTCTTTTTTATTATTCTGTATAGTTTTTTTATCTACTAAGTAGATGTTGGCATCTAAAGGACGGTTTATATTATTAGAGTCTGCAGTACAACTTGAAAGGAGAGTACTTTAGTTACTTTTTACATGTGCAAGTGAATGTTTAAATATCTGCCAGTAGTGTCAACAACGCGCATGCGTCCTCTCCACCCATTCACTTATGCCCTAATGTTCCATTGATCTGTAATAGTTAGATTATTAGTAATAATCTAACTCTAGTTCTCACCAAATTATCGATTTACACACAGATGCCACTAGCTGTCACTTGAATAAAAATTGATACCAATACCATTTCACTCTAGTTACAAAGTACAGCAGCTAAAGCTAGTAGTATGTAGTATGCTACCAGTATTCATTAGTTTCTAGAAAGTGCGTTAGTTAAACTAACGCACTTTCTAGAAACTAATGAATACTGGTCCAGTAATTAAGTTACGAGTAAGTGTAAAAAGTATAAATTAATGAGTAAGTCCAGCTTAGTTCGGATGATAGTATTTTTTTAAATGTTTATTGTAAGTTTTTAGCTCTCGTCGGTTAGCACAGTTGACTTGTTGCCAAGTACTTTTACTATGGTTTCAAAGATAGGTTGACTTTCTATGATTTTATATGATGCCCTATTATAATATCCTACTAATATTATAAACGCGAAAGTTTGTAAGAATGTATGGATGGATGGATGTATGTTTGTTTGTTACTTTTTCACGCTAAAACGGCTGAGCGGATCTGAATGAAAAGATATAGATTATGGTCTGAAATAACACATAGGCTACATTTTATCCCGAAAAAATGTACGGTTCCGGCGGGATAGCGATGTTTTTGTTGTTCAAGGTACCACGCGGGCGAAGCCGTGGGCGGAAGCTAGTTTTATAATATTTGTGTACCTAATCGTTAGGAACTGAGGTCTACCTCTGTTCATGCCCACCGCATTAGTTTTCGATTTATTCATTACCTGTGGTGAACGAGCTTTGCACGGTTTTTTTTGTTATTGACATTTTCTAAAAATGAAACCTAGCTAGATCGATTTATTGCTCCCGAAACCCCCTGCATACAAAATTTCATGAAAATCGTTGGAGTCGTTTCCAAGATTCAGATTCATATATATATATACAAGAATTGCTCATTTAGAGGTATAAGATACATTGATATTTATTTTCTAGATGTGAAATGTAATTTAGGCTTTTTGAATTAAAAGAAAAACTACTTAGAGGCCTAAGTAGTTTTTCCTGTATGTAGCAATTTTATGTGTAAGTTCTCATTTTGTAATACGTATTAATCAGTAAAAGTATGTAACTTTTTCTATAATTATTTCGATAGTAGTAATTTATACTCGTATAATAGTGTGTACTTAGTTTGGAACTAAGGTCTATATTCTGTTAATTACAGTTGTTTCTTGGAAAAAATTAAAATTACTCTATTTTTGTATATTTTCTCATCGAAAATAAGTACTTACCTACTATTTTTTTTTTTATAATAAAAATATTTTTTTACGGTTACGATTGTGAACCGGTTTGACAAAATAAGGAATGGGTGTGTCGGGGGAAGTGAAAGTGGCGCCTGTTAATGAAAAGATGAGGTGCTAGATTAACATGGTATGAACACGTGATGAGGAGGGATGAAAACCATGTCACCAAAAAAGTTCCCTTCGTCCACGTTCGTAACTAAGATTTCATAACTGGTTATGTTTGAGGAATTTTTTCACTGTATCATAACCTTCCTGGCCTTCCTCTACTTGCGCACCCTATAGCCATAATTACCAAACATTAATTATTAATAAAAAAAGTACCAGGAGATCATACATGAAGAGGTTCTGGTTATGAAAACGGAAAGTCTTGTTTTATAACTGGTTATGATACAGTGAAAAAATTCCTCAAACATCCTATTGAATTTTGTTAGTGTAGGTAGGTACATATTAAGATACATAAACAATTCTACTTAGAGGCCTAAGTAGTTTTTCCTGTATGTAGCAATTTTATGTGTAAGTTCTCATTTTGTAATACGTATTAATCAGTAAAAGTATGTAACTTTTTCTATAATTATTTCGATAGTAGTAATTTATACTCGTATAATAGTGTGTACTTAGTTTGGAACTAAGGTCTATATTCTGTTAATTACAGTTGTTTCTTGGAAAAAATTAAAATTACTCTATTTTTGTATATTTTCTCATCGAAAATAAGTACTTACCTACTATTTTTTTTTTTTATAATAAAATATTTTTTTACGGTTACGATTGTGAACTGGTTTGACAAAATAAGGAATGGGTGTGTCGGGGGAAGTGAAAGTGGCGCCTGTTAATGAAAAGATGAGGTGCTAGATTAACATGGTATGAACACGTGATGAGGAGGGATGAAAACCATGTCACCAAAAAAGTTCCCTTCGTCCACGTTCGTAACTAAGATTTCATAACTGGTTATGTTTGAGGAATTTTTTCACTGTATCATAACCTTCCTGGCCTTCCTCTACTTGCGCACCCTATAGCCATAATTACCAAACATTAATTATTAATAAAAAAAGTACCAGGAGATCATACATGAAGAGGTTCTGGTTATGAAAACGGAAAAGTCTTGTTTTATAACTGGTTATGATACAGTGAAAAAATTCCTCAAACATCCTATTGAATTTTGTTAGTGTAGGTAGGTACATATTGAGATACATAAACGATTTGATATCGTAATTTTTTATATTACTAGTTTTTTATGAATAAAAAAACTGCAAAATCGCTAAGTATGGTTTTATTTATCACCATAGTATGGAGTCCTGAGGTCATACCGCAAGTTCAAAGCCATGTAATATAACTATAATATTTTTCGTAAGTACCACAAAAAAATATATTGGAGTAGGTACCTAGTAACTCCAAGTTTGAAACTTGATGTTTCTGAATCAATGTTGTGTTAGCAAAATAGATACCCGTCGCTAGATTATATATATTATATTATATTATGATTAATGTAGGTACGCATACACTACCACTGACATTAACTGACACTACCTTAAATTTATTGATAGATTTGATGTTAAATTTAGTCGTACATTTGACATCTGACATTAGCAACAGCGACGCTAATCAAGTAACGATCTGTAGAGATTATGTACCTACTATATAAATTAACGATTAGCATATACTGAAATTTTATAAATTCGTTATAAATTTCAACTACATTTTTGATTAATTTAGATGTAGTAATTTCAAATGATTATTTGAAATTCACAAATCTGAAAGTGTTGATAAACAGGTTTCCTAATTTTGGCAACGTCGCAAGTAAATCATTACCTAAATAAATTTATTTGTAGATCATAATGAATACTGATATTTTTAGTGAATTTAGATGTGGTTAAGTTTAATAATAGATTATTATTTCCGTCCCGGAAATAACACTTTCACTATAATTTAGCAGATAAAACAAATATCAATTAGTACGTTTAATTAAAATTCTGTTTATTGTACCATAATTTAGGGCTGTATTTATAATGTATTTAGATATAATCATTTAGTTAATATTTCAAATTAATCATCCAGGAAACACAAGTGCACCGGATACTGATAGAATAATTTTATTTAAAATTGTAAAATGACGGTTGAGGGGATATAAAAGGGGAAGCCGTACAATAAAATATACTTTTCTTAATCTAAAATTGGTGTAAGGCAGACTGCTCGAAATATATAAGTGTGGTAAATCAATCTGATTTTTAATTTTATCTACTGTCGTCACGGACCCTCACAATTCAGAAGTGGGATAAGAAGAAAATGTCTGGCCCCTACGTATCTGGACTAGGCATAAAGAAAAGAAAAACCCTCCAAGAAGCCTCTACAGAAGATGAAGAAACCGAAAATGGCGCGGTTTTTTTTTCTGATGACGGTATTTTCTTATCAAGAAAACGACACAAAATAAGCCATACCGACGCAGAAGTAATTCCCAAGTTCCGACCTGAAGATAACTCTAGTAACATTAGCAGTTGGCTACATAAAATTGATCAGCTTGGTGAAGTTTACGGATGGAACGCGACTGAGAGGCAATTCGTAATGCAGCTTCGCCTTCGAGGATCCGCCAGGCGCTGGTATGACGATTTAGATGACTACAACCTCGACTGGGATGGTTGGAAAAAAGCTTTGGAAACCGCTTTCCCGAGATCCATCGATTACGTGGACAAGCTCGAGAGTATGCTGGCAAGAACAAAAAAAGACTCTGAAACCATGACAAAGTATTATCACGACAAGGTATCGCTTCTCAAAAAGTGTAACATCCTTGGAGAAGAAGCCATTTCGTGTATCATCAAAGGTCTGCCAGTGGAACTACGTGCAAATGCGAAGGCGTTTCAGTGTCAGTCACCCGAGATTCTCTACTACGGATACCTGTCGTCGCTTGAAAATTATAAAACTGTAACATCATCACGGCAAGACACTACAACATCACGGAAATCCACCTGGAGAAGAGGAGCAGCCGATGCAAGTTCAGCCGTGCCAACGCAGTAGCAGGGAGTGAAACGGTGCTACGTCTGCAGACGAAGTGGACACGAGGCGCGGGATTGCAGAACTCAACAACGCTGTGAAACCTGCCAGCGTGCCGGACACACCACAGCCACCTGCTAGTTCAAAGCTACTCCTGGGTCAACTGCGCAACAAACATCTCGGGTCAGTCAAATTTTGTATACTACAGCCAATTATTTCTTGAGCATATACAAACTCCTCGCATACATCGGTGCGGAAAAAATTTTTGCTTATATTGATACTGGAAGTAGACTGAATATTCTAACCCAAACTAAAGCGAAACAGTTAGATTTAAAAATTTCACCGTCAACCGTTATAATGCGAGGGTTTGGAGGTGCGCACACACAGTCTCTAGGTAGAACATTCATAGAAATTTGCATTAACGAAGTGTACTTGAGCGGCTATGTCGAAATAACTGACTACGATCTGTCTGATATAGACCTAATTATTGGTCAGCCGATGATAAATCTGCCCGGTATAAGCTTAGTTACTACCTCAAACTCTGTTAGATTTATAAAAACTTCTGCCGTAAATGATTGCTTCAAGCATATTGAACTAAAAAATTTAGACTGCAACTCGAAATACGATGTTCTTTTGAAACATGATATAAGTATACCAGCTCATTGCGTTTGTCTAATTGATGTGTTTGTAGATATTGAATCCAACGATGACTTGCATTTCTTAACAAACTCTGTTCACTTGCAATTAGGTAAGCTATGTTACGCTATTCCTGGAGGATTTATCTGCATTGAAGGGCGGTTACAATTTATTAATATGAGTGACCTAGCAATTTCTCTACCAGCCCATAAGTTAATAGCACGTGCTGAAATAGTAGTTCATGTACCTAATAACGTTCATAACGTCATGCCTCTAGAATCATATTCTAACCCATCAGGTTACCCTAGAGTGTTAGATAAAGAAGAATTAGATGTAGGAGAGCTAGAAGGTGCTAACTTCGATAGACTCATGACCCTATTAAATAACTACAGTCATATGTTTGCTAGGGATACTAAAGATTTAGGATGCACAGATCTAATAGAAATGCGTATTCAGACAACGACTGACAAACCGGTACACTTTAAACCATACAGACTATCTCACAAAGAAAACGAAATTGTTAATGAAAAAGTTCAAGATCTTTTGGATGCCGGAATAGTACGTGAATCGATGTCTGAATATGCAAGTCCAGTTATTTTAGTGAAAAAGAAAAACGGAGAATATCGGTTATGCATAGATTATAGGGCTTTAAATTCTCAAACTATCAAAGACCGTTATCCTTTACCACATATAGATGACCAAGTTTCTAAGCTGGCGGGAAAATCTTATTTCACAACCCTTGACTTGGCTCAAGGTTATCATCAAGTAAAAATAGCTGACGACTCTATTCACAAAACAGCTTTCGTAATCCCTTCTGGACAGTATGAATTTATGAAAGTCCCTTTTGGGTTAGCCAATGCCCCTGCTGTGTTTTCCAGACTTATACGCCTAGCACTAAATGACGTTAGAGATAATGTCGCGACGTATCTTGATGATGTCATGTTACCTACCATAACCGCAGAAGCGGGGATACAATTGCTAGAACAAGTTTTGAGATTATTGGAAAAAGCTAATTTAAAATTAAATTTGAGCAAATGTTCTTTTCTTAAAACAAGCGTCAATTATTTAGGATATGAAATTGCCGCAGGTACAATAAGACCTGGCCAAGCTAAAATCAATTGCGTTTCAGAATACCGAAAACCTAGGAACGTCCACGAAATTCGACAATTTATTGGATTAACTTCATATTTTAGAAAATTTATTCGTGGGTTTGCTCAAATTGCACTTCCTCTAACAAAACTAACAAAGAAAGATGTAGGATGGGTCTGGGGTCCAGAACAAGAAAGAGCGTTCCAAACATTAAAACACCAGCTAATAGAGAGACCAGTACTGGGTATTTACGATAGTAAAGCAGTCACAGAATTACATACCGACGCAAGCAAATTAGGGTTAGGTGGCATTCTTTTACAGTATCAACCCGATAAATCGATAAAACCAATAGCATACTTCAGTAGAGTAACATCTAAAGAGGAACAATTTTACCACAGCTACGAACTTGAGACTCTAGCCGTAGTAGAGTCACTAAAACGTTTTCACATCTATTTGACAGGTATACCTGTAAAAGTAATTACAGATTGTGCAGCCTTGCGAACTACTTTGGTAAAAAAAGATCTTATACCTCGTATAGCTCGGTGGTGGCTGACTATACAAGATTTTGATTTACAAATAGAGTATCGACCTGGTGAACGTATGAAGCACGTAGATGCGTTGAGTAGGAACCCCTTTACAGAAACCATTTTCCGAATTGAAGAGTCAGACTGGTTAATAACACTTCAATTACAAGACGATAATATACAACAAATACTTACACAGTTAAAGGAACACACAACTAACCCAGACATAAACAATAATTACGTTATCAAAGAAAACAGTTTATATAGGAAAACTTTTCATGGCGAACGCTTTGTTATACCAAAACTAGCAAAATATGGCCTTCTGCAGAAGTATCATGATCAAATAGGGCACCCTGGATTTGAAAGGTGCGAAAAAGCTATCAAAGCTCAGTTTTGGTTTAACGGAATGACACGGTTCATAAGAAAATACGTGAAGTCATGTTTACAATGCGCCTATGCTAAATCAGGGTATGGTAGGGCACAAGGGGAGCTATATCCTATCGAGAAAGTACCAGTGCCCATGCATACTTTGCATGCCGATCATTTGGGTCCCTTCGTGAAAACTAGAAAAGGGAACACGTATGTGTTAGTTGCTATAGACTCGTTTACAAAGTTTGTGTTTGCCAGAGCTGTAAGAAACTGTAGTTCGATAGAAACAATTAAACACCTAAAAGAAATAATCACACTATTCGGCAACCCCACTAGAATCATAACAGATAGAGGTAAAGCTTTTACAAGTAGATATTTCAAGCAGTTTGCAGAAGAAACTCAATTTAAACACGTTTTGAACGCTATAGCAAGCCCTAGGTCGAACGGTCAGGTCGAACGTGTAAATCGCACAATTATTGATGGTCTAAACACTATGTCCGAAAATGAGAGTACATGGGATGAGAAGCTTTCTGATGTCGTGTGGGGAATAAACAATACACCTAACTCTACCACAACGTTTTCCCCGTTTAAACTCATGTTCGGACATGATAACTCTCGTTTACCAGCCTATCCGTCAGGGTCATCTCAAGACTTTGCTTCCCAAGAGCAAGCATTGCAAAATAGAAGGCAGAATGCTAAATTACATATCGATAAAAATATGACTCTCATGAAAAAACAATTTGATCGAACTCGTAAAAAATGCACCAAGTATTCGATAGGTCAGCTAGTTTTATGGAAAGATGGAGCTAGTAGGGACCCTTCTGCTAAAATTTCCCAAAAACTAAAAAGTCCTTATGCTGGCCCTTATAAAGTTAGCAAGGCAGAACCAAGCCTAGATCGTTATACGATTTGTAGTGTCAAGGGAATGAAAGGATATAAAATATTCAGTGCAGTAGTACGGGGAACCCTACAAAGCCATTGCCTCTGATGCAGATAGCTTATCTAGTGATAAAGAGGTAGATAGAGATGATCTTATAGACCTGCTTGAAAGCTAGCGTTATCTAGGTTAAAGTTAATTAGTTATAAGTATTTATTATAATGGTTCAAAGGTTTAACTTTATTATTAAATGCCTATCTGTAAATAAAAATTCAACAAAATATAGGTATAGTTATTTATTACATTAAGTAATCCTTGAATCCGATGTGCAAGCAGGCATGTGAAACTCCGTGTTATCAAGCTGAAACACACAACTACATATTATAAGAATAATAATATCGGAACAAGTAGTAGGTGCCTAAATAAAAAGGAAATAAAGTAGAACCTGTACCTACACGTCTTTAGTGGCCATTGACAACATATTTGACTATCCACTTAGATATAATGTCTGTATGAACCTTGTATACTTGAACCTTTGTATACTTGAAGTCTGTGTGACTAATGTCGTCTGTGTGACCTACGTTAGTAACGTCTAAGTGACCAATGTTAGAAAATGTCTATGTGACGTGATGTGACCAATGTCTGTGTGACTAATAACATCTGTGCCGCCTACGCTAGATAATGTCTGTGTGACCTACGTTGTCTTTTATCTATGAAAGAAAAACGTGCTCAAAAAATAATAATAATATACTATCTGTGTGATCTTACCAATATTACCGTCTTAGTGACTAAAGTTGTACGAGATGCTTATCATTTATTTATACTTACGATTATAAAAGTATCCATGGGAAGTATGCTACTGCCCATCTTTAGGTAATTACCAATTACCAAAAATATTGCCTTTCTTTTCTCATTTCCAGGTAGCTGATGTCAGCGGAGCCGGCTCAGCGGATAACAGGACGCCAACCGATCGCCGTGGGTCACGGCAGTTGCAGGATGGCCGAGTGTTAGCAAAATAAAGGATACCCGTCGCTAGATTATATATATTATATTATATTATGATTAATGTAGGTACGCATACACTACCACTGACATTAACTGACACTACCTTAAATTTATTGATAGATTTGATGTTAAATTTAGTCGTACATTTGACATCTGACATTAGCAACAGCGACGCTAATCAAGTAACGATCTGTAGAGATTATGTACCTACTATATAAATTAACGATTAGCATATACTGAAATTTTATAAATTCGTTATAAATTTCAACTACATTTTTGATTAATTTAGATGTAGTAATTTCAAATGATTATTTGAAATTCACAAATCTGAAAGTGTTGATAAACAGGTTTCCTAATTTTGGCAACGTCGCAAGTAAATCATTACCTAAATAAATTTATTTGTAGATCATAATTAATACTGATATTTTTAGTGAATTTAGATGTGGTTAAGTTTAATAATAGATTATTATTTCCGTCCCGGAAATAACACTTTCACTATAATTTAGCAGATAAAACAAATATCAATTAGTACGTTTAATTAAAATTCTGTTTATTGTACCATAATTTAGGGCTGTATTTATAATGTATTTAGATATAATCATTTAGTTAATATTTCAAATTAATCATCCAGGAAACACAAGTGCACCGGATACTGATAGAATAATTTTATTTAAAATTGTAAAATGACGGTTGAGGGGATATAAAAGGGGAAGCCGTACAATAAAATATACTTTTCTTAATCTAAAATTGGTGTAAGGCAGACTGCTCGAAATATATAAGTGTGGTAAATCAATCTGATTTTTAATTTTATCTACTGTCGTCACGGACCCTCACAGTTGGTAAGACCCGCGACCCGTGCACCCACTGGCTTCACCCACCGGTGGGTGTAGAGGTAATTCCTGTTTACCCGTGTACCCACTGCGATATGGTTGGAATTAATTATCGATGATAAGAACTTGCGGCGAGAGGCCCTGCCTGAGGCCGGGACTCGGTGGAGATCGCTGTGCGGACAGCAGACAGTGATCTGTTATATTAACATTATCTCTATGTGTGCGGAGGTTTGTAATATTTGTATGGCGCGATGGAAGCGGCGCGGACGATGCGAGTTTTTGATCAGACTTGTAGCACACCGCACACCGCTGGTGGAATCCCCTGAGCTGAAAAACATCTCTTCTCGCACAGCACACATCTCCGCTTTGGTGGAGTCCCGGCCTTACACTGCCACAAGTTATCTCACACTTGCATTCATTTGGACTTACCTACTTACGGGTAAATGGTAATAAATCAAAGGTACATCATAAAGTACACTATACAAAAAAAAGAAAATACGACAACACTTGAAAGCCTCATATAAAATTCCAGAACCGTTGATTCTAATCTGCATAAAGGGCTAAACATACGGTCGGACGGGTCCATCAGCCGCGGCTGATAGTGTGCAAGGTGTCTTCGGACGATTCTGGCCACCCCCATTTCATAGACAACTATGTAGACCAGTGTTGCCAGAAGGTTACTTTTATTACCAAGCAAAAATCGAAAATATTACTAAATTCTTTATATTTCTATAAGTTCATACAACCAACATCTATCTATCGGCTGGTAGCATTGGTGTAGTGTAAACGAAGAAACATGTCGAGTAATGAAAGTGTGAGTGTCGAGTAGTATTATTTTATATAAGTTCCATAGACAAAAAATTTTCAAGAGTCTGAATCCAACACTGCTGGCAACACCGTCCGCGGACGATGCCAGATTGTTGTCGGACATCGGAACGCTCAAGGTCAGCCAAGGGCACGACTTACGACTTCGTAGTGATAGTGTGCAAGGCTCAGTGAAATTTCATTGTCCAGATACCTCTCGGACTCGTCCATAAGCCGCGACTTATCAGCCGCATCGCCCGCATCCGATAGTATGTTTACCGCTAAAAACTTGGAAAGTCTAAAGATTCTGCTATGTAGGTAGCCGATTTGCTAAGGAGCGTAGGTATGAAATCGGTGAAGGGGTTGTAAGATATTGATATGATTGTGGACATCGCGCGCGAAATGACGCGCGAATTTGATGCGTGTTGTCGAAGTCTACCTACATTTTGGCTATTAATCACATACTATTGGATAAATGTTATTTGTGTTTGTTATCGACTGGCTTGTATACTCAATATCGTTACAAATTGTAGCTTATTATGTAGTTCTGTAGTTTATACTCACGTGAGAGTAAATAAACATTCACTCTCACTAATTATCACATCTACATGCATTATATACATTTAAGTAGGATTTTTATGATTATATTTACAAATGGTAGGTTCCTATCTATTCTTAAGTAGTGCCTGCTTATCAAACTATATACCTAAGTGCGCATGTTTAGCCTAGTTAGTTAAGTTTTAAGTTAAATTTTCTCATGTAAGTGAATATGTAAATTCTTATGAGAAATAAATATCTTAAACCATAAATACTAGTGAGTGTAAGTAATGGATGAAAGGGCTGGGCTGGGTCTTGGTAGGTACCTACTTTTGGTAAAGGTGCACCAAGATGTAGGGTAGGAGGTACCTAACCGTTTTCTAGATTTGTTATGAAATATTTGGTCGACGCAATAGAAAACAACAGACATCAAGTTGAAATATATTTTATTTCAAAACTAAATCAAAAATCCCGCACATTGATCTCAAAACATGTTGAAGACAAGTTCAGTAGGTAGGTAGTTAATAACAAAACTATTTTTTATAACGATCCAAAAAGATTGAGTGCTTAAGTCAAAACATTGAATAGATAAAGATAAAATAGATACTCCGCAGCGCATTAACGATTTTGATCAAGTTGTGTTATATTAGATAGGTACTTATTACTTGCAAAATTCTCACATTTCCTTCAAAATTAACTGATTAAAAATTAAAATAAAATTACATTAAAATCAGAGTAGGTTCCTACATAATTTTATAACGATCCAACAGTCTTTTTAGAAAATTGAAACATTGTAATACAAGAATGACAGAATCAGCTCCGTTATTTTTTTATATTCATAATGACATTTAAAATTCAATCGACGCCTAAGAGCCAAAAACACAGAAATTCTGTTGTCTCAGTTTTGATGGTGATTCCGTTATGTCCAAATGACTTCAGAACTCCAAGCAACTGCTAACTTTCACTTATTATCCTATGAAGTTGTTATACATAGAGCTTTACCTCAGATAATTACTATAGTTTGTATTTACTTGTACAAGCATAATATAATTTAGAACATTAACCGTTATACACACATATTGTTCTACATTATAAATAAATCAGTCTGATTATCTGAGAGGAATGTATTGTTGAAAACATAAAAAACACATTACAAACTAATTGCACCCAAAATATTGTAAGTGTGTGTGTGTGGTGTTGCTATTATTGTATATTGTGCGTTAGTATATTAAAAATTTCAAAAGCGTGTTGTTCTGCCAGAGGGATTATTACTATGTACTTACAAAACATTAAAAACATTATTTGGAGGAAACTGTTTTTAAATGTATTGTTTATTATAAATAGTTCTCACAGTTGCGTTGACCAGTGCAGTTTTACTTAGTTTAATGGAGGGCTGGTTTGAATGTGACTTCATACAAAAATACTTGTTCTTGCTGTTATTCTATCTATATGTATGTACGATGCTCTATCAAGGCATTGAGCTATTTAGGTACAGGTACAGAAAAAACCCTTACAAAATAATCTAAGTACATTGTTCTTATAAACTAACACTTAATGTAAATTAAGACAGAACGAAATAAGTGTATAAAACCTCAAAATACAATAGAATTATTAAAAATTCGGTTTCTTACAAAAGTTAAATCTATGTGCTACTTATCATCGTATACTAGAGAATTGAAAAGGTGGGGTGGATGCTACTACGCGTCAATATCCGAAGAAATTTCGACACGGTACCTTCAAACTTCAGCAGATTCAGTTCCATTTCTATACCATCTTGTAATTCCAATAAAATGGGAAAGCAACACCCCCTGGCCTTTTGGATATTGTTTCCAGCACACGCACTAACATTTAGTAAAAAACAACATGGACATTGTGGCTGTACATAGCCGAGTATCTTTATAATATTGACATAGTATTTATTTATCATTAAAAGATAAAACATTTAACATCACAATAAACATGCGTCTTGGTGGAATGAAATAAAAATTAAAGACTGCAATCGTCAAGAACAAAATATTCACAGATTTTGAATTACTTTGTTGAGATTGCTTTGCTGTTGTGCTGGCTTACATCTATAGCCGAACTTCTACATATAATAGTATAAACACAAAAAGGCCAGTCAAGTCTAGCGAGTGGCGGTCCTATAGAACCTATATTTCGAGGTTATGTTTTACAACTTAGTTACGACTTATGTTAGCTTATTATCTTTATATATAAATTAACTTATTTAAAGCCGTCACTCCCTTCCACCTTTGGCAGTGACTATAAAATAAAAATACAGAAAAAAAAACTTAAATAATGAAAGGGCGACTATATGCTATCATAAAAGTGATATTACCAAACACCTAATAAGTATATTAAAAGGTGGTATAACTTCAAAATGTGTCCCCAATATCACATAATATCTAAATAATTAAGTAAGACCTCAATTAAAAAATATTACAGATGGAAAGATAATATATTATGAAAAATGTTGATTATTATCATCATTATTAGTAATACTTATGTTTGAGACCATTTATCGAGGCTAACGCATATCTCGAGTCACTGATATTAACGACTTTTTTTTAATTCTTATTTTTTTATTAATGTAAAATAGTTTAAAATTCGAGTGTAGAATGAGAACAAACTTTGGAAAAGGCACAAGTAGATGGGCTTCCTAAGGTTATATCTGACCGAAGGCGAGCAACACATTGTACGACCAAGCATAAATAAAAAAAGATAAGTACACAAATTAATTGTGTGTCCGTGTGAATCAATTTTATTTCAATTGTGTATCAGTTGTTCTATAACGTAGTTGATCGCCACTCGCTTAATCGCTTTCGGTGGAGCGTCCGCCTTTGTGCCTTACATCAGTAATCGCCCTTAATTGGCAAATAAACACGCTTACCGAATGTAGACGCCATCTTTTGAATCGAACTCGGCACGTGTAAATTATAATAAGTAGAGGTCACATATTATCATAATTTCAGATACAAAAATTATACATAAAAAATATTAGGTAAGAAGTAGCATAGAAATGTTATTGGAAACTAAACATTGCAGTCATAACACATATTATCTATATTATAGTCTTGATTATGAATGTAATGTATGGAATCAGCTGTATTATAAATATTTGACATACAATGTTTGTTTCTATGCCTGTTTTATGCAAAGAAGTAAGTTTAGTCTTTAGGGGTTGAACACCGGCATGTTGGCCAACTTCTGCTTAACCTCTTCTGTCGAGTCATCTGACAGCAACATCGAGTGCGAGAAGCCCATACTCACCTGCAAACAAACATTAACACTCATTAATAATTATCGTAACATTTGAGCCTATAAGTTCAATATGTCAGAACATGTAAGTGGTCTCTAGTTTTAATTTTAGTAGTTATATTTAATGACCGCTTGTTTTCCTAAGAAATAAAAATAAACACTTTAGAAGGGATTTTTGATAATATAAGTCATATAACCATATACATACTTCTGATCCCAAACTAGAATTCCCTGTATCATGGACATCAAAAAGTACCAGTACAGAACACCTAGACAATATTACCTTCCTTGCAAAATTCTGAATACGATATTCAAAGCTAGGTAATAGGATATTTCAAATAGCGTCATTTATCCCGAAACTAAGCAAAGCTTGTACCTGTGTAATGTTGAATCCTTCCATGCGGTTCACTTCCTTGGGACGGGCAGATGACTTGTTGATTTCACCTGTACCCTATTGACAACAAAACACATTATGACAATAATACAATTTTACAATAATTTAATAATACAATTAATACAAACATTTATGTAAATCTATGTAAGTTATCTAGTTTCAACATTGCAAATGAAACCCCGAAACGTTTATACTGCTGATACATTGGCCAATTCTTGAGCGAGTGTGTGAAATTTTATGTATAACTAGCTGTCCCGCTCGCGACTTCGTTCACTTAAATTATCTATACTTACTGAGTTTTAAACAAATCACACTAATAAAAAAATTCCATACATAACTTTGATTTTTACCCTTTTTAGAGGAACTTTTTGAAATATCCAGAAATACGTGTCTATTCATTTTGCATTTACAGTACACAAACAAAGTTTCACACCAATCGCACCACCCATTAAAAAGTTCCCATACAAACATTGACCCCACATTTGACCCCTTTTTGAAGATTATATTGAAAAATCCTGAAACACATTTTATTAGTTTCAAACTTATCGTCACATCCGTCAAAAAAAAATCCCATACTTTGGCACCCCCTTTTTAGGAGGGTTATTTTGACGTATCTAGAAAAACTTTGCATTTGTTTAAAGTATCTAAACTGAGTTTCAATCAAACACATCACACAACTGTTAAAAAAATCCCATACTAACTTTGACACCCCCCTTTTAGGAGGGTTACTTTGACATATCTAGAAACACTTGTCAATTTATTTTTCATTCAAAGTATCTGAACTGAGTTTCAAACAAATCACACAACGCATAAAAAAAATCAATACTAACTTTGCCACCCCATTTTACCCCTTTTAAAGAGTTATTTTTAAATATTCAGAAATACGTTTTCATTAATTTTGAATTTACAGTACACAAACAAAGTTTCAGACCAATCGCACCACCCATAAAAAAGTTCCCATACAAACATTGACCCCATATTTGACCCCTTTTTGAAGGTTATATTGAAAAATCCTGAAACACGGGTTCATTTATTTTGCATTTACAGTACATAAACAAAGTTTCAGGCCAATCGCACCACCCGTTAAAAAGTTCCCATACAAAAATTGACCCCACATTTGACCCCTTTTTGATGCTTTTATTAAAAAATCCTGAAACACATGTCCATTTATTTTGCATTTATAGTGCACAAAGTTTCATTGATTGATCATCGCCGAGCCGAAACCGCTGAAGCTAGAAAGCTGAAATTTGGAAGGTGCTTTCCTTTTAAAACAAAACCACCCACTAAGGCGGGATTTTTGGAAGTTCCACCTCTAAGGGGGTGAAAAGGGGTGAAAACGTTAGTATGAAACTTTTTAACGCGTGGAGCGATTTTCATGAAATTTTGTTTGTGCACTGTAAATGCAAAATGAATGAACACGTGTTTCAGGATTTTTCAATATAACCTTCAAAAAGGGGTCAAATGTGGGGTCAATGTTTGTATGGGAACTTTTTAACGGGTGGTGCGATTGGTTTGAAACTTTGTTTGTGTACTGTAAATGCAAAATAAATAGACACGTATTTCAGGATTTTTCAATTTAACCTTCAAAAAGGGGTCAAATGTGGGGTCAATGTTTGTATGGGAACTTTTTAACGGGTCGTGCGATTGGTCTGAAACTTTGTTGGTGTACTGTAAATGCAAAACAAATGGATACGTGTTTCAGGATTTTTCAATATAACCTTCATAAAGGGGTCAAATGGGGTGTCAAAGTTAGTATGGGATTTTTATGAGTTGTGTGATGTGTTTGAAACTCAGTTTAGATACTTTAAGTGAACGAAGTCACTGGCGGGACAGCTAGTATAGATATAAATATGATTTGATGGATATCATATTTTTAGATCTTGGGCACGCGCCGGTCTCCTCACGTTATTTTCTTGGTCTCCGCGATACAAGCATTACCTAAAGGCCGTTGTTAAACTATCTAAATTTTAAATTTTTCCTAAGTATTTTTTTCTTTCACCATTTTGAGCTCATTCATTCACTTGGTTTTGACAGGCAGGCAAAATGTCGGCCCACAAGACATTTATTATCAAGCGCAAGCTTGCCAAGAAGCTGAAACAAAATCGACCCATTCCTCAACGGGTTAGAATGCGTACAGGAAACACTATCCGGTACAACGCTAAGAGGCGTCACTCGAGGAGGACAAAGCTCAAGCTGTAAGCTGTGAGCTTCATTTACCTAATAATAAGTAATAAAGGATTCCTGAAATGGTAAACATGAAAATAGTCATTGGTGAATGCCTCAGACTTGTATCCCAGACTTCTGGGCTGGCGGAGGTAGTTGGACTGGTGGTGCAACTTGTATTCTACACATACACATTTCATAGTGTAATGTATCGGTGAAGGTATGGGTTGCGGTGTTAAGTATACTTTTAATTACCAGTTCTCCGTAAGTCGGAGATACACCCCAAGCAATCAGCGAGTCGTCAGCTGCGATCACAATAGACGTGTTGCCAGTGCCAACGCTGCGAATATTCCAACCTGTCGATATCAAAACAAATAAAATATTGAGCAACCTTTTGGACTTGATGAATAGAAAGTATTGCTTCATGCATAAATGACCTGTAGTATATAGTTACCTGCAAGGTCTTGAACTGGTTTTGGGTACATATTCGCTTCACCGGTGCGTTTTGTCTGCCCGAACATGTAGAGCATACCTGTAAAAAATAATAACTTATCTTTTATTCGTCATTTCTTTGTCACAATACTGCAAAGTTACAGTCGCCTGCTTGGCATGTGACTATGTAACAGATTGTGTTGCAAACTGTGTACAGTTCATCCAAAGGATATAGGCATTCGTGAAGTTAGCCACATGTGCGAGTTTGAGCATGTACCACCGTCCCTCTCCGTACCTACCTCCGATTGCTCCCGAAAAATGATACTGCTAACTTCACGAATGCCTAGATTCGTTGGGCCAACTGTAAAGGCCCATCCAGACTCGGCGAGAAGGCTCGGCGAGAAGGCTCGGCGAGAAGTTTGTCGAGGCTCGGCCAGAAGTTGGCCGAGACTTGTACAAATTATCCACACTCTAAATTTTCTCACTCGTGATCAATTAAATCCTTTGTCTCGTCCAAAAATACCGACACCGATCGGTGAACAGGCGAGCGCGAGAACGAGAAGGCGAGAAACTCTTCACATCCACGCTTCTCGCGTGTTCTCGGGGTTTCTCGCCGAGAGTCTGGATGGGCTATAAGACTATCAATACCGTGGTCGTTGACTGCCAGACTGTAGGTGGCGCCGCAGTGCACGGAGCGCACGCCACGCGCCTGCGTCTCGAAAAACTTCATGAGTCGTGGCACGCGCTCGTCCTTCTGCTCGGCGTGCCCAAGCCGCCCGAACCCGCCAAAGCCCCAGCTGTACACGCGCTTCCTACTATCGATCGCTACCTAGAACACCAAATAAAAACACTAAGTACCACTAAAGAAATAAAAAATACTTTCGGGGTGCCTTCCTTTTTAACCCCCGACGAAAAAGAGGGGTGTTATAAGTTTAACATGTCTGTCAGTGTATCTGTGTGTCTGTGTATCTGTCTGTGGCATTGTAGCTCTCGAACGGATGAACCGATTTTAGTTTAGTTTTTTAAAGCATCTATAAAACTTATGTTTTATGCTGTGAGTTGATGTTCAATAATGTTTAGTCAGTTATGTATAAATTTCAAACTGCGTTCGCATCTTAAAGTGCACTGGGGGCCAACTCGGGCCTGTTAGGACAGCCCATTCGCCCTGTTCGTTGCACATACCGTGTGATTGTTCCCGCATGCAAAGTCCACGATATCGACGTCACGCACCGGCGTCACGTGACCATCCTTAGACTTCTCGAAGAAATGAGCGATGTGCTTCGGGGCGAGCTCGAAATGATACGACAGTTTCGTGGACGTCAGGAAGTATTTGCCGTCAGTGTTGTGGCCTGAGATGATAGTAATTATAAAGTACATAATTTACAATGATATCTCATCAACGTCTACCATGAGTTCTCACATTTAGATCAGCTGACGTTACTACAGTAGTAATAGTACGTTACTATGACATCTGTCAAAATTGCTAATCATGGTCCAAATTCTAAGCAAATTAATGAAGCGCAAACTAGTCGCACATGTAGTACGCTGTGACGTAGGATAGTTAACTACGTGACGTTTTAGTACCCCAATTATCGGCTAGACGCGCCGCTGTACAAGTTTTCATACATAAACTACATGAAAACTCATGGTAGACCTACAGAGTCACTCGGGTGTGAGTGACTTGTGGACTCACCAAGCTGTCCGTACTCTGGCAAGCCGAATGAGTGGAGGTTACCATCGCAATCCAGGATCATAGAGAACTCACCGCCGCAGCCCACTTTCACTATCGGCATGCTTCTGCGGACAGTAACCAGTAAAGTGTAGGGTACATGCTAATTGCCCGACTGCGAATGAGGGTAAGTACGCGTTGGATTTAACTGGATTACAAGAGTGGCATAAGCTATACAAAATTACAAAAAATCTATACAATATGGTGACTGTAAGAAGTAATTTTCAACAACTTTCGGCTTTAATTATGTTTGCAATAAATACATATTTAGATTACTTTACGACAGCCTTTATTAGTAAGGCTTTCAGGCAGCTGGGTACACAGCTGGTAAATGATGACCGTGCATAAAATAAGTTAAACAAAAATTAAGTTACCTAACTAAAAATTTAAAGTGAAAGTCTGTGGTGAGCCGCTTCCGTTTTAAACTTGGGTCATTTTAATTGAGTTTTGGTATTTTATGCTTCACACATTGACTTATGTATATCTGCTAGCCGTTCTACAAACTCAAACTATTCACATTTTCTAGTACAAGTTACTATAGCTGACCCGCACTCAACTTGGTCTGCGCTTTTTGTAATAGAAGTAGGTTCAGAATAGGTTGCAAGACCTTTGCCGCCGGAATCGATATCGCTGGAATATTTAAAAATTTTCATTCCGACGTTGTTTTTAGAACGAAAACTTTGCCCCTTCTTTGGGTCTATTGTCTTGTGTCTATTTATTTTGCAATTAAAGTATCCAAACTAAACTAAAATTAAAAGCTAACGCAGACTGCTCTTGAATGATTCATAGATCAATCGAATACTGTAAATATTCATCTATACGAAAAATGTTTCGTGAAATCCTATATTTGATTCTCGAAAGATTTTTCCAACTCTTGCGAAAGCCGCTGCGAGCATACTTACGTAAAGGCGCCTTACTTTAGAACTTTCTGTAACTAGGCCATGGGGTATTGTTCGAGTCACGTTGGTTCGGGTCAAACAGAAGCCGTATAAACTTAGGAAATGTTTCATGTTTCAAACAATACAATTTTATTAATTTGTTTTCTTTTTATAACAATAAAGGTCGTACAAATTTTTGTATGGCTTGAGTGTTGAAAATTTAGAAGTTAGAACTGGTATCCGCTCATACATATACCTAGTTATAACTAATGATGCCTTAAGAGCGTTTATTTCAAAAAAATCCTTTCTTAGTTCACCTGTACGAACCAAGAAAAACATACCCTCCAAATTTCAAGTCTTTTCAACTAGCGGTTTAGGTCTTGCGTTGTCTATTATATCAGTGTGTGAATGTGTCAGTCAGGACTTTGATTCTTTTATAGGAAAAAGATGAATTGAAGGGCTCACGAGTGACGGACGCGAGTCGGCTTGAGCACCTGCGCCTTGGTCGACCCGATGCCGCACTGTCCGCTTTTGTTATCGCCACACGCGTACACCGTGCCCGTATCTGCAGCAAATTCACAACATATTTCTCAGTTACTTACTAGAGAATGCAAATTACTTGAATGAGGTTCTATTTTCTTACACTTGAAGTTAGAAAATAGAACCTCATTCGTATAGTTAGCGACCTTCTTGTGGAAGGGAGCTGATATGAAAAGACATTCAGAGAATGACTAGCGGAGTAGATGTCTGGTAACAAGATTTTGAAAGAATAATACGAGTAAGGATCAATTGATGAATATATACATGAATAACTGATATAAATGGCCCAATACTTTTTTTCTTTCTTCTTCCCCTTAATATCTGCAATCGGCTGTATAGTCATAATCAGATCCTTTCTTTGGAGTCATTAAGTACAAATCTAAAGGCTCAATAGTAAGGATAAATTAATACAAGTCTGTCCCGATACATAAACAAGACGTTAGTTTTTTAAAACAACACGAATTGGATTTTAAATGATTGAGAATCGCATTCTCTTTTATTAGTTTGCATAATCTTTATATTTCGCGATGAAGGTCGGAAATTACGGAGTGAACAGAAGGTATCATAATTGTGATTAGGCCAAACGAAAATGACACTTTTGTCATTAGAAATGTAGAGGAAAACTGCAAAACTTAAAGAGATAGGAAGAATATAGATACCTGTGACGAAGAGCGTGTGGTGCCTGCCCACAGCCGCATGGATTATATTCTTGCCTTGAAGGTCGGGGATCAACTCCGGAGTGTCGCGTACGTTCGTGTCGCCAAAGCCCAGCTGACCGCAGTTGTTGCGACCTAGAAGCATAACCTCAAAGTCAATTGAACCTTGTTTGTAGCCATCGTAAAGAATATTTTCGAAGTCTCGGACAATTCAATTGCAACTGTACAAGTAATACTTACTATTTAATTTACACTACGTTTTTACATACCAAATGCGTAAGCTTCTCCATTCTCAGAGATCAGCACAGAATGCCCAGCAGAGCAGTGACTCGCGGTGAAACGGTACTGCAAACAAGTTTTTATTATGTCTTAACCAGCAATGAAAGTATGTTTATGTATTATGTAGGGCATTATTTTACTGTCCTGTCAGTTTGTTGCTCAATCACATCTGGCATGGACCAGTAATTGGAGCAAAATTCAACAGGTTTAGATGAAATTTGGAGTATTTTATACATAATTTGTTAGCTGAATATGCAGAAATAAATAAATATTGGAGAACATTTTATACAATGCCATCTAGCCCCAAACTAAACAAAGCTTGTACTATGGGAACCAGATAATTAATAGATTAATTATAATTATATTTTTGTAAATACATAATAACACTCAGACACAGAACAAACATCTGTGTTAATCACACAAATGTTTATCCTGGGTGGGGATCGAACCCACAACCGACAGTGCAGAAGGCAGAGCTACTACCAACTGAGCTGTGAGGCCAGACAAATCTAGTTAATCTAGTTTAAAATTTTCTTACCCTCCTGTCAGTGAATTTGTGGAATGTATAGAGATTTGGGTGAGACCTCTTCGATGGATTATTCTCCCTTTTGGACACAAGGTCCCAGGTAACCAGACCAGCGATCATCAGCACTCCTGGAGGCTTGTAAAATGACTTCAGCAGCTCCTGGCAAAAGAATATTTTGATGTATAGTTGGCTCAATGAATTTAGGCATTCGTCAAGTTAGCTGCAAGAGCTGCGCAGTATCGTTTTTCAGGAGCAATTGGAGGTATGAAGAGGGGGGGAAGGAACTGTACATGCGCAAACTCGCACTGTGGCTAACTTCACGAATGCCTAGATCCGTTGGATTAACTATACAATTAGTAATTTTGACCTGATGATCTTTGGTAAATCTGTCTTACTGCTGAGTACCACCAGAGCAAGATATTTATGATTTTCCTTGAGTGGCTTATCCACAAGCCAATGAAAGAAATTGTTTATCAGTTTTGGTGTTGTAATAATTATATAAGCAACATGTTTGAGAAAAATATGTGTTGTATTATATCCTAGTGTTAAACTTTATGTATTTATTAGTTGTTTCTGCATATTGTTAAGAACAACTGCTTGGGATTATTAATTTATTCCAGCTTAGTAATTACCTCAGGTAGTTTTGTTGTGGGCTCATCAGGCAGCGGCGAAGGCGTGCGGGTTCTGTCCGCCTGAGGAGTACACTCCACGGAAGAATCACTGTCTTCATCATCAGTTGGAGGCTTCTTGTTTCGCCGCTTGGCAGCATGCTTAGTGGGTAAGGCGGCCCGCTTGCGACTGCCATCGTTCACAGCCATGCTTGGACTAGAGAATACATTTATAATAGGTTTAATTATCTTTCAATTCAGTAGGGAAATGGTGATTATCTTATATATAAAAATGAATTGCTGTTCGTTAGTCTCCTAAAACTCGAGAACGGCTAAACGGATTTATCTTATCTTGTTCTTGAAATGTTCATGGAGGTCTAGGGAAAGTTTAAAAGGTAAGAAAGATTTGAATAACTGCCGGGAAAACCCTAAAAATAGCCCTTTTCTATTTCCCATACAAACGTTTTCTAAATAAGTACGAAGTCTGCCGGGTCAGCTAGTTATTTAAATAAATAAAGGTAAATAAAATATACATACATTTTAGGCATAGTGCAGTAGACAAACTTCCGTTGATATTCAGCAACTGTATAGTAACTGAAATGGAACAAGGTAAGTAATTGTTATCTCCAGATTTTTAAACAATACATACCTACAATTTTTTATTTTTATGACCTTAATTTTTTTATACATCCTTATTAGTGGGTTCCACACGAGTTCAAGACTGTCTCACAGACAGATTATAACAAAATATGTTGACATGGATAGATATAGTAACTTAGATGTTAAATTGATATTTCGTAAGTACACAAGTACAATAATTGATTTTACTTTTACGAACAATCAGCGATGGAAACAATAAAAAAACCGTTATGACCACACACGATTTACTTCCGTGCTTTCTCACGTCGGATGAAGGGAATTGATGTTTTCTCAGGTCAATTCAATGAGAAACCAGGTCTATGAAATATATTCCAGCAAAGTGAATGAAGGAATCCTATAAATGTATGGAGAAATGTGTAAAAAATCTGGCCCAATTTAACAATGTTTGGTAACTGTAGTGTAAGTAGGTTTATGTATTTACAAGGTTTTCTATTTTCTAAAAGTGTACTCACATAAAAAATCACTAAACTATATCAATAAATAACCACATACTACATGCTCACCGGTATGAAACAATAATATCTAACAATATATTTCGATATCTCGGCTCGCGCAAGCTGACACAAGCCAAGAAAAGGAAGGCAGAGGACAGAGACACTAGACATAGACAGAGTGGCAGCCAGCAGCACAAAATAGACACAAAGAAGCTTCCAAATTTTTTTTTTTCGCCTTAGGCCAAAGTCATTACACCATTCTGCCATAAATCTCGTATTTAAAATAATATTAAGTTGCTAGAATAAACAATGACTGATGACTGTTTGTGACATTGACAGCAACAGGAGACGAATTTCTACGTATCATAGTTTCTTTTTCTATAAATATGGCATTTGCTTTAGATTCATTTTGCCAATGTCAAGTCAAGTGTATTTTTATATTTCTTTGTGTTGTTTACTCTACTGAAACAGTCAAGTTGGACAACATATTCTCTTTGTTGGACAAGTTGTAAAAAATTAAATAACTGACTTTGTGCTACCTAGGGAATAATAATAATTATTATGTAAATAGCTAGCTACCACCTACACCATTATGATTGTTTCCACAATCATTTCATTAAATGTTATAATTTTTTATTATTAATTTTTGATACGTTATAAAGCATGTTTCGGAAACACTTGCAACATGGCTGTTATTTGATTTTGGAAAGTGTTTAAATGTACTGATAAGACTTTATGCATTTCAAAGGATAGGTACCTACCTAGGTACCTTAAGTTTTTTAGAGGTCTCTCTACCCTTAATAATTTATATGGGGATATCTTTGTTGGTTTTAATTTTGGTAATAGTTTCAAGTGTGTAGGTATATTATGATAGTTAGATCTGTACATTTTGTCAATAAAGATTTCTGCTACTAAAGTTTTTTTAACAGATTGATAAAAACTTCTGAATTACTGGTTGTTCACTTGGACATAATTAAGTGGCGCAATGCCTGGAGAGATCGCAAGGAAACTAATCTAAGTAGAACCATCTTATAACTGGTGTGTTATTGGTTAGTAAGTAGGTAGGAAGGCTGTAATCCTGCAAACTTCGAAAGTCTCATCGCCTCATCAAAACTTTAGGTATACTAACGTAAGTAGGTAGGTATAGTTGGCTCAACGAATCTAGGCATTCGTGAAGTTAGCCGCAAGAGCTGCGCAGTATCGTTTTTCGGGAGCAATTGGAGGTATGAGGAGGGGGGGAAGAAACTGTACCTACATGCGCAAACTCGCACCTGTGGCTAACTTCACGAATGGCTAAATCCGTTGGATGACCTATAGGTATTGGTACTTCTCTCTAGTAGGAGGGTTAGTTATGTACCTACCTACATCTAAGTACCTACCTACCCTTAAAAATAAAACATTTTATTATTTAACTTTATTTTTACATTTATTTTTATCACAGAACTATCACTGTTATGTTTGACAAATTAACTAATAGTTGTGTCGTTGTTGCTAGTAGATATGGCTAGCTCAAATAGGTAGATAGGCAGGTACTATTCAGAGTTTAATCATGCAATAGTAGAAGTCCATTGGACTCTTGCACCATATCAAAACAGCAAATACCAGCAAGTCCTTTGGAACCTGATCCTTTGCCGCCAATGTGAAGTTTCAGACCTTTGTGTGGTTCTTCGTGAATGCTACCTGGAGGCGGTGGCGGTTGTTCCGGACATTCACAATCACTAGGTTTTTTATTAATTTTATTATTTTGCAGCGGCTTACCGTCCTCGTCACAGAAACAGCTGTCATCCACTTGCGTACTGTCGCCTTCGTCAGGATTATCCTGGAAATACTGTAATGCTTCTTCGAAACTCATCTCTTCTGCTAGAGAAGGCCGTTTCTTGACGCCAAACTTGAATCCAGATGTCGTCTGGGTTTGGTCGGATTTCATTTTCCTGTTTTCTCTTTCGTCAACGAACGGCTCAAAGTCGAATTCTTCAACGAACGGTTCTTCTTCTTCTTCGACATAAGGGCATTCGCAAATTATGTTCTTTTTACTTTTCTTCTTGGAATCGCCATCTTTGCAAGCACAAGTTTTTTTGTTTATTGTTGCGGAATTTCTTTTGCTTATGGGTGCCGCTGCTTTTTTATCAATAGGTGACATTTTCTTACCAATGGGTGAAGTTCTACTACCAATGGGTGATGTAGGTTTAGTTTTAAAAGTTGCAGATTTTTTATTTCCGTCGCATAGACAGCACTGGTTGCCTGTCGATGTGATTTCCAACTGGTTGGGCCCGATCGCCGTGGATACTGCAGGTGGCTTCTTATGAGCTTCACAAGGGCACAAATGGGGCATCTTAATTTTCAATGCTGGCTTGCCAGTGCACATACAATCTACCCTACTCCCATCTTTCGTGGCCGGTCGGCCACAACTGCTGCAAAGGTGTTCATCGGTTTCTTGATTTTCTTGATTTACTCTGCCTAAAAATGAAAAAGAAAAACATTGAATCTATTCAGTATGTAGACCTAAGCACTCTAAGTACCTATTTCAGTTTCATCGAATCGAAAATATACCTACGCACGCATCTGTAGGTACCTACGTAAGCGTATGAATTTCGGCGAAGCAAGTACGAGTAATATTGTTTTTCAAGAGGAACTAGATTGATATAGATTGCTTTCTTAGTGTAGGTACCTATAACCTACACCTCAAAGTGTAGGTTACACTTCAAAAATGAACTTCAGGACTTATGGTACTATCGATAGGTACCTAAGTAAGCTGTGCAATAAGTAGTAAGTATTAGGTACATCATAACGTTACAAAGTTTATTCATATACCTATTACGATAAAATAATAAGAAATACATGCGTACCTACCTACCTCAGTACAGAAACCACTTACTTAGAGGAGCTGGGTTGTAATTGTTTATTTGTGGTTTGTGGTTCGCTGTGCGGGTGTCATTTGAACAAATACTGGGGTGACAGCCGACGGATTTTTTCTCAACCGTCTTGCACATACAACTTTTCCCATCCTTAATGTTAGGCCGCTCGCATGAGCTGCAATTTTCAAAATCTCCAATTTCTTGAGTAGCTTGTACTAAAATTAATGCAAAAAAACTAAGGCTGATAATATGGTCTTTAAGTATTCAGAGACAAGATATTCCCTGACACATCGCGTTGCATTTCAAGAATACTCAATCAATTTTGTATATTTTGTATGGACCATCAACGAACCTTTTTGAATATTATTATTATAGAATTAGAATAACTGTATTTTCTTTATAAACTGTCATCATCATCATCATCAGCAGCCTATAGCAGTCCACTGCTGGACATAGGCCTGCCCTAATGAGCGCCATTGCGCCCTGTCCTCATCTCGACGCATCCAGCCTCCACCAGCAGCCTTTCGCTGATCGTCACTCCACCTGGCTGGAGGGCGTCCTACACTACGTTTGTCTAGCCACGGTCTCCACTCGAGAACTCGTTTACCCCAACGGTTATCGGTTATAAACTGTAGTTATTAGCAACCTTTAGAAGAGTTGTCATAATGAAATGTGGGGCTATATCTTTGGTTGATTAATAATTATGTAACCTAAGTACTGGTGCTACAGAATCGCTTACTTATAGGAACAGGGCTGCAACTGCTATTGGTTTGCGGTTTGCGGTGCGCTGTGCCCGTGTCACTTGGACAATCACTTGGGTGACAGCCGACAGATTTCACGTTTTTTGTTACGGTCCTGCATGCACAACTCTTTCCTTTACCATCCTTGATGCTAGGGCGGCCGCATGTGCTGCAATTTGCAAGTGCTCCAGGCCCCTGAGTCATGTGGACTGAAATCCATAGAAAACTTTATTATCTATACCTAATTAGTGTTATTAGTTAGAGAGCACTCATGGTAGTCGTGGTTTCAAACCCGTGCATGCAACAATGGGTTTTATTAGTGATGCAACGGAAGTGTCTTAGCGGAAGCAGATGTCAAAAGTATATTTTAGCGGAAGCGGAAACAGGAAGTGTAAATACTATGAAAAAAAAAAACAAATTTCAGTGGCAAGTATGGGGCGATTTGGACGTAATTTTGGCGTAAGAACCGTTAATCCAATCTGCATGAAACTTGGAAGGTATAGAGATTCTGCTGTGTAGATTTGCTGGAAAACATTATTATGAGCCTTAGAGGTGAAGGGGTTGTTAAGATATTGAGTTACGGCTTCTTAGCACAGGTAACTTATGTAGGTAGGCATATGGAACCTACCTATGTACTATACGAGTATGTATGTATTATGTATTTATAGTGGGATCAATAACTTTAGGGCGTGAATAAAAATGAGGGTTGTGGATAACGCGCGCGAAATCTCAGTTTGGGGCGAACTACTACACTCGAGAGCATAGAAATCGCACACCCCCTACATTTTCATTTTGACCCTTATTATTTTTCTGCTCAAATTTAATTGACGAGCCACTTGACTTTGATTGTGTCCAGCTTCGATTAGTGCAACCACTTGAGACGCTGCTTCCGGTGTGGTATCCATTTTCTTGTTTAGAGTGATGACGTATTCGTTAAAGGACCTTTCTGACTGAGAGTTGGTATGCAAATGATGTCATTTCAATCATCCCTTATCCATTTATACCTGCTCAAAGTCCCACAAACCGAGCTACCTGAAACGAGCTAATTTAGGCCATTCTGTTGTTAAGTTGCCATTTTTATGATTTCGAAGGTCAAGGCTAGACATTATGGGTTTTTAGGAAGCTAACAGTGTGTACTTTAATTTAATTTAAGTTATAATTGCAACCAAACTTTCATTTAAAAAATAATAAGGGTCAAAATGAAAATGTAGGGGGTGTGCGATTTCTATGCTCTCGAGTGTAGTATAAAAATATGCAACCGACTTAGCTTACATAATGGAGCTGGGCTGCAGTTGTTAAGTGGTTTACATTCCGTGGGCCCGCAGCTTATAGATCGAAAGTTTCTAGAACTTTCTCGTAGCCTTTCCAGCTTTATAGGACTACAGTTACATGGCAGCGTGTTTGGAGAAACGGTCTGCGGATTGCTTTGGTTACGATTCCGACAATACTGGGTACCAATAGAGTTTTGCTGTGATTGACGTTTACAGGAAACGTGACTTGAATTACTAGTCGAACATGCCAAATCACATAGCGAAGCTAACGTGGTGTTATTTGGTGACATAATATATTTTTTATCTAAGTCCAATCCTGGAATATAAGAATCGCGACTGAGACCTGTAAAAATATAAGGACGAATATTTATAAACCTACTAAGTAGGTACTTACTACTACTGAGTATAAACCTTTTAAAATTAACTGTGATGGCTATGATATCCTACTCCTACTAATATTATAAACTGCGAAAGTTTGTAAGAATGTATGGATGGATGGATGTCAAGATGTCTGGGTATATTATGTTTGTTAGGTACTCTTTCACATAGAGAACTTTAGTAACTATAACAGATCATGCTCTTTCACGCTAAAACGGCTGAACGGATCTGAATGAAATTTGGCACAGATATAGATTATGGTCTGGAATAACACATAGGCTACATTTTATCCTGGAAAAATATAAGGTTCCCGCGGGATAGATTTGTTTATGATTTTCAAGGTACCACGCGGGCGAAGCCGTGGGTGGAAGCTAGTATGTACATATATATAATACTAATTCATATGGGTTCATGGTGGATTCTACTCAGAGAATTAATTAATTTTATCCAATTTTTTTGTCTTATTACATTAAGTGATTTCCAAAGAAACGCGATAACGGTATAGGTATAGTTTAGCTTTTGAAACACTGCGGTTAATTAATTGCCGAAAGCATTATACATCATCAAACATTTCGGAGCTCCCATATCTTCCAAAATCGTAAGTTTCAGTTTAGGGGCGTGTGAGATAACAAAATTGAAATACCTTGCGCAACACCTTGGTTATGAATCATCTTTGTAATAAGTTCTGAACAGGCACTTGCCACACATTGGTCGTTAGACGCATAGCTATCGAACGTTGCCGCTTCATCCTCCAAACAACAGCAAGGTCGGTCCTGCGTGGTGTCCATGCTTATTTCACGACAACTTTTTTGCACCTGACACTCACAATGCTGTGTTGGTTTTTCAAAAACGGTTTCCGTGTTCTGATTTAGACTCTGTTTGATTTTAGATTTTGAACAACTAGAACATTTGACGAGGAATTGTTTACCCTTAGCGGTTATTTTTACACCTTGTGGAGCAGGTTCTGTTTTGGTAGACAATCGTTTCTGAATGTCTGTAAATGAAATAAAACTTGTACAGGTACACCTATTGACAAGTGAGAAAAAATACTGTGTAGGTAATTTGTAAAGCTACAAAAGATCTCAAAAAAAGAATTAATATGTACCTACCTAAGTACCGGCCGATTATGCTTACGCAATGTAATTAATCAATATCCTACTAATGTCTTAACAACGTGGATGTTTGCAAGCTTTGTGATTTTACTATTGTACTCAACCTACAGTTTAAAAACTAACCGTTTTCTTTAGCTTGACTATTTTTCCAATCAAATAAGTTTTCTGATATGCGTATACATACTGTAGAATTAGTAGAACTAGCAGAGTCAGTAAAGTCTGTATCGTACTCATCTGAAGTAGGAACAACTATGAATATCGATGATACATCCGCAATTTCTTTCTTTGCTAGTATTTCATCGACCATCTTCATTAAGTCTTGATCGCTGTTTAGCTCGTTTATTATAATTATAGGACTGCATTTAGGATCGTATGATTCACAAAGGGGATATTTGTTGCTTGGTACATTTTTTTTATTGTTGCTAATATTAGTATGTGACATTCTGAAGACACAGGTGTCATTGGTAACAAATTTTCTTTTTTTTAGAGGGTTTGTAACAGATTCCACTTTCTCAACTGAAAGAGAATATCGGATGACTTCTTCACTCTCACTGTGAACAAAAAAATATATTTTATCAGATGTTGTTCCCATACATAACTACGCCACCATTATTTATGAAAATGTTTAGGGTACCTTGCCAGCGAATCCACTGTATTATAGTCAATAACGTTTGTAAAGTATTCAGAGTCTTCTGCGTTTATACTGATTGCACTATTGGAGTACTGATAGCACAAATAATGGCTTGAAGTGGAAATTATGCTGCTGTTGTGGAATGAAATAATGCTAATAGTTCTCATACTTGCGCTAGATTTTGTAGGAAAGTGAAGTGATGACTCTGTTTTGACCACTACTATGGAGTTAAAGCTGGACTCGGAAATCGTATTGCTTAATGTATCTTGAAAATCAATTGGGCATTCAGAGTCTGAGGTAGTAGTAACACTCTCACAACATTCTATTAAATATCTAGAAGTACTAGCTTCGCGAATAACAGACTTTGTTTCATTTGCATAATTGTGCATGCTTTCTTTACAAAGATAGTTTAGTTCCGCGACCTTTGCTGGTGAAGACAAGCTTTCATTAGAAAAGTTTGATTTCATATTAATATTTTTGTATGCAACTTCGAAATTATCTGTACTGCTTAGTTCTGGAACATTATTCATCAAGATAGGATTCATTTCTGAACAACTCGTCGAAGTGGAAGTATCATTATTGTATGGGATTTTGGTCTGATTCTCAGTTGAGAACGATGGAAAACCTAAAGCACTTCCAACAGTCACTTTTATTCCTTCATTATCTACCAAAACTCCGCCTTTTACACCCGGTACGCATTCGTTTGGACAAGGACAAAGGGATGAAATGTCAGGAGACGTTACTCTTATTTTGACATAGCTATGTTTAAATCTGATTTTCTTTTTATCACAACCACAACCTCGATCACAAGTAGTAGTTTTCAATACATCTTCAAACTCTTCAGTTATACCAGCTTTGGCTATTCCACTACCTCCAATTCCTTTCGCAAGTCGTTTTGAAGGTGCAGATCCTACCTTTTTTGATTTCGTTCTTATTTTTCCCAGTTTTTCTGATGCTGTTGCTTCCGGAGGTAAGCCAGCAGCAGCACGTACTTTTTTAATAATTTGTTTTTCAGATGGTGTCGTACCCTCAGGCAAAGGTAAACCAGCTTCAGCCCGTCCTTTTAAAGCTTTTTCTTTCTGTGATGGTGTTTTTCCAGCAAGGGGACTGAGTAATCCTTCAGCTTTAGCTTTACGAACTACTTCTTTTTCGGAAGGGGTCACTGGTTCTTTAGGTATCCCATATTCTGTTTTTACTTTTTGAACCATGGCCTTTTCAGACGGTGTTTTACCTTCTGGCAGTGGCAAACCGCTATCTGCTAGTCCTTTTAAAATCTTTTGTTTTTGTGAAGGTGACTTACCTTCTAGTGGGGTAAGTAAACCTGCCGCTTTAGCCTTTTTTAATTTTTCCGATGGTATTTTGGCAGCAGACTTTCCAACGGATGGTTTACCAGGCTTTACGGAAAATTTTTCTGAGTCAGGTGTTAAAATTCCACAAATACATTCATCACTCGGACCTTTACCTTCTTTCATAGATTTTGCTGTCTTTTCGTCAAGTAATTTTGCTTCCTTTGACAGCGGTGAAGGTGGACCGGCAGCTTTTTTAGATGGCTTTACTACAATTTCTGCTTGTGTTTTACGAACTAAAGCTTTTTCTGAAGGTGTTCTTCCTTCAGGTAAAGGTACGCCAGCTTGTGCCAAGCTTTTTAATATTTTTTCTTTTTGTGCAGGTGTCTTACCATCCAGGGGCGTTACTAATCCTGCTGCTTGGGCTTTTTGAAGTCGTTCTTTGACTGAAGGAGATTTAGGTTCAGGTGGCAGTCCCATATCATCTCGTACTTTTCCTATCAGAGCTTTTTCTGAAGCGGTTTTTCCTTCGGGTAAAGGAATGCCTTGCTTTGCTAAACCTTTTAGTATTTTTTCTTTCTGTTCAGGAGTTTTGCCTGATAAGGGGGTCAAAAGCCCCGCTGCTTTAGCTTTACGCATTTTTTCAGAGGGAATTTTTGCCACTTCTGCAGCTGGTGCTCCAGTAGAAGCTTTTACTTTACTAATTAATGCTTTCTCGGAAGGCGTGCGCCCTTCAGGAAGGGGTAATCCTGCTTCGGCTTGGGCTTTTAGGACTTTCTCTTTCTGTGAAGGTGTCTTTCCTTCTAAAGGAGTAATGATTCCTTGAGCTTGTGATTTTGCATACTTCTCTTTCATAGCTGCAGTTTTTGGTTCAGGTGGCAGTCCCATGTCTGCTCTTACCTTATCGACCAGTTTCTTTTCTGAAGGAGTTTTTCCTTCAGGCAATGGAATGCCTTGCTTTGCTAAGCCTTTCAGTATTTTTTCTTTCTGTTCAGGAGTTTTGCCTGATAAGGGGGTCAAAAGCCCTGCTGCTTTAGCTTTACGCATTTTTTCAGAGGGAATTTTTGCCACTTCTGCAGCTGGTGCTCCAGCAGAAGCTTTAACTTTACTAATTATTGCTTTCTCTGAAGGCGTGCGCCCTTCAGGAAGAGGTAATCCAGCTTCTGCTTGAGCTTTCAGAACTTTTTCTTTCTGTGAAGGTGTCTTTCCTTCTAAAGGAGTGATGATTCCTTGAGCTTGTGACTTGGCATACTTCTCTTTCAATGATGCCGTTTTTGGTTCAGGTGGCAAACCCAGATCAGCTCTTACCTTGTCGATAAGTTTCTTCTCTGAAGGAGTTTTTCCTTCGGGTAAAGGAATACCTTGCTTTGCTAAGCCCTGTATTATTTTTTCTTTTTGTTCAGGTGTTTTACCAGATAGCGGGGTTAACAGTCCGGCTGCTTTGGCTTTACGCAATTTTTCCGAAGGGATTTTTCCAACTTCTGCAGCTGGTGCTCCAGCAGAAGCTTTTACTTTACTAATTAATGCTTTTTCGGAAGGCGTGCGCCCTTCAGGAAGAGGCAATCCTGCTTCAGCTTGAGCTTTCAGGACTTTTTCTTTCTGTGAAGGTGTCTTGCCTTCTAAAGGAGTAATGATTCCTTGAGCTTGTGATTTTGCATACTTCTCTTTCATCGCTGCAGTTTTTGGTTCAGGTGGCAGTCCCATGTCTGCTCTTACTTTATCGACCAGTTTCTTCTCTGAAGGAGTTTTTCCTTCGGGCAATGGAATGCCTTGCTTTGCTAAGCCTTTAAGTATTTTTTCTTTCTGTTCAGGAGTTTTGCCTGATAAAGGGGTTAAAAGTCCAGCCGCTTTGGCTTTCCGTAATTTTTCTGATGGAATTTTTCCAACAGAAGGCGCTCTGGCAGGTTTAGCAACTGACTTTCCTACGGAAACTCTTTCGGATTCTGGGGTGAGAAGTCCACATATACATTCATCACTAGGCCCTTTGCCTTCTTTCATAACTTTTGCAGTTTTATCATCGAGTTTTTTTGCTTTCTCAGGGGGAAGAGCTGGAGCACCAGCTGCTACTGCTCTAGATTTCGATTTTCTTTTTTCTCCAGCAGAGGCTTTTACTTTACTAATTAATGCTTTCTCGGAAGGCGTGCGCCCTTCAGGAAGGGGTAATCCTGCTTCGGCTTGGGCTTTTAGGACTTTCTCTTTCTGTGAAGGTGTCTTTCCTTCTAAAGGAGTGATGATTCCTTGAGCTTGTGATTTGGCATATTTTTCTTTCAGCGATTGAGTTTTTGGTTCAGGTGGCAGTCCCATGTCTGCTCTTACCTTATCGACCAGTTTCTTTTCTGAAGGAGTTTTTCCTTCAGGTAAAGGAATGCCTTGCTTTGCTAAGCCTTTCAGTATTTTTTCTTTTTGTTCAGGAGTTTTACCAGATAAGGGAGTCAAAAGTCCGGCTGCTTTGGCTTTACGCAATTTTTCTGAAGGAATTTTTCCAACTTCTGCAGCTGGTGCTCCAGCAGAAGCTTTTACTTTACTAATTAATGCTTTCTCGGAAGGCGTGCGCCCTTCAGGAAGAGGTAATCCTGCTTCGGCTTGAGCTTTCAGGACTTTCTCTTTCTGTGAAGGTGTCTTGCCTTCTAAAGGAGTAATGATTCCTTGAGCTTGTGATTTTGCATACTTCTCTTTCATCGCTGCAGTTTTTGGTTCAGGTGGCAGTCCTATGTCTGCTCTTACTTTATCTACCAGTTTCTTCTCTGAAGGAGTTTTTCCTTCGGGCAATGGAATGCCTTGCTTAGCTAAACCTTTTAGTATTTTTTCTTTCTGTTCAGGAGTTTTGCCTGATAAGGGGGTCAAAAGGCCGGCAGCTTTAGCTTTGCGCAATTTTTCTGAGGGGATTTTTCCAACTTCTGCAGCTGGTGCTCCAGCAGAAGCTTTTACTTTACTAATTAATGCTTTCTCGGAAGGCGTGCGCCCTTCAGGAAGCGGTAATCCTGCTTCGGCTTGGGCTTTTAGGACTTTCTCTTTCTGTGAAGGTGTCTTTCCTTCTAAAGGAGTGATGATTCCTTGAGCTTGTGATTTGGCATATTTTTCTTTCAGCGATTGGGTTTTTGGTTCAGGTGGCAGTCCCATGTCTGCTCTTACTTTATCTACCAGTTTCTTCTCTGAAGGAGTTTTTCCTTCAGGCAATGGAATGCCTTGCTTTGCTAAGCCTTTTAGTATTTTTTCTTTTTGTTCAGGAGTTTTACCAGATAATGGGGTCAAAAGTCCGGCTGCTTTGGCTTTTCGCAATTTTTCTGAAGGAATTTTTCCAACTTCTGCAGCTGGTGCTCCAGCAGAAGCTTTTACTTTACTAATTAATGCTTTTTCGGAAGGCGTGCGCCCTTCAGGAAGGGGTAATCCTGCTTCGGCTTGAGCTTTCAGGACTTTCTCTTTCTGTGAAGGTGTCTTTCCTTCTAAAGGAGTAATGATTCCTTGAGCTTGTGATTTTGCATACTTTTCTTTCATCGCTGCAGTTTTTGGTTCAGGTGGCAGTCCCATGTCTGCTCTTACTTTATCAACCAGTTTCTTCTCTGAAGGAGTTTTTCCTTCGGGCAATGGAATGCCTTGCTTTGCTAAGCCTTTCAGTATTTTTTCTTTCTGTTCAGGAGTTTTGCCTGATAAAGGAGTCAAAAGCCCCGCCGCTTTAGCTTTTCGTAATTTTTCTGATGGAATTTTTCCAACAGAAGGTGCTCCAGCAGGTTTAGCTGCTTTTCCAACGGAAACTCTTTCGGATTCTGGGGTTAAAAGTCCACATATACATTCATCACTAGGCCCTTTGCCTTCTTTCATAACTTTTGCAGTTATATCATCGAGTTTTTTGGCTTTCTCAGGAGGAAGGGCTGGAGCACCAGCTGCTACTGCTGCTCTGGATTTCGACTTTCGTTTTTCTCCACCTGCTGCTTTTACTTTTTGAATCAATGCTTTTTCAGATGGAGTACGACCTTCAGGAAGGGGTATTCCCATGTCTAACTGCGCTTTTAAAGTTTTTTCTTTTTGGGATGGTGATTTACCCTCCAAAGGTGTTAATACTCCTGCAGCTATAGCTTTTTTGTACTTTTCTTTTTCAGACGGTGTTTTTGGTTCTGGTGGCAGTCCTACATCTGCACGTATTTTTTCAACGAGCTTCTTTTCTGATGCAGTTTTAGCTTCTGGCAGAGGAACGCCTTGCATTGCTAAGCCCTTTAGAATCTTTTCCTTTTGTTCCGGAGATTTACCTTCTAAGGGGGTCATCAATCCAGCAGCTTTAGCTTTGCGCAACTTTTCAGATGGCGATGCTGCAAGCTTTTTAGATGGAGCTCCTTCAGACGGTGGCTTAGTTGTGGCTTTAACTTTAGCGACGAGAGCTTTTTCTGATGCCGTTCGACCTTCAGGCAGGGGCAAACCAGCTTCAGCTTGACCTTTTAGAATTTTTTCCTTTTGCGCTTTTGATTTGCCTTCTAACGGTGTTAAAATTCCATCAGCCATTGCTTGTTGATATTTTTTCTTATCTGCTTGAGATTTGGGTTCAGGGGGTAGTCCAACTTCAGTTCGGACTTTATCAATAAGCTTTTTTTCAGATGCTGTTTTACCTTCTGGAAGTGGCATTCCTGACATGGCTAAACCTTTGAGAATCTTTTCCTTTTGTTCTGGTGTTTTTCCTTCAAGTGGTGTTATTAAACCAGCTGCTTTAGCTTTTCGTAGTTTTTCTGATGGTACAGCCATTGCAGAAGGTGCTTTTTTAGTTTCTGCCTTAACTTTTGCTACTAATGCTTTTTCAGATGCTGTTCGACCTTCAGGCAGAGGCAGGCCAGCTTCAGCTTGACTTTTTAGAATTTTTTCTTTCTGTGCCTTTGATTTACCTTCTAACGGTGTTAAAATTCCATCAGCCAAAGCTTGCTGATATTTTTTCTTGTCTGCTGAAGACTTGGGTTCAGGTGGCAGTCCAACCTCAGTTCGAACTTTTTCAATAAGTTTTTTGTCAGATGCTGTTTTCCCCTCCGGAAGTGGTACTCCACTCTTAGCTAGACCTTTGAGAATCTTTTCCTTTTGCTCTGGTGTTTTTCCTTCGAGGGGAGTTATTAAACCAGCTGCTTTGGCTTTTCGTAGTTTTTCTGATGGTACAGCCATTGCAGAAGGTGCTTTTTTAGTTTCTGCCTTAACTTTTGCTACTAATGCTTTTTCAGATGCTGTTCGACCTTCAGGCAGAGGCAGGCCAGCTTCAGCTTGACTTTTCAGAATTTTTTCTTTCTGTGCCTTTGATTTACCTTCTAACGGTGTTACTATTCCAGCAGCCAATGCTTGCTGATACTTTTTCTTGTCTGCTGAAGACTTGGGTTCAGGTGGTAATCCAACTTCAGTTCGAACTTTTTCAATAAGTTTTTTTTCAGATGCTGTTTTCCCCTCCGGAAGTGGGACTCCACTCATAGCTAATCCTTTAATTATCTTTTCTTTTTGTTCTGGTGATTTCCCTTCGAGGGGAGTTATTAAACCAGCTGCTTTAGCTTTTCGAAGTTTTTCAGATGGCACAGCGGTAGCAGCGGCAGCATCTTTAGTTTTAGAAGGAGCTTCTTTAGCTTCTGCCTTTACCTTGGCTATTAATACTTTCTCAGATGCTGTTTTTCCTTCAGGTAAAGGCGCACCAGCCGCAGCAAGATCTTGTAGAATCTTTTCCTTTTCCGCTGTTGATTTGCCAACCATTTCTTTTTCTGCTTTTTTAGTTTTCTCTTTTTTTTTCTTTTCTTTTACTGTTTTATCTTTAGTAGTATCTTCGCCAACTCCCACCGTCGAAAGTGCGGCGCCTGATTTTCTCATTTCACCTGATCTTCTTTCTTCTCGTGGCAAGTGACCACAAAGTATGCAATTACAATGGTCACAGTTTTTTTTCTTGTAGCAATCATAGAGGCTCTTCATTACTTCAAACATAGCGTCAGAATTACATGAACAACAACAACTGTCATCAGCAGTACTAAGTTGACATCTGTATACCCGCCATTTGACTTGAGACAGAGGGTTGAGAAATGGATTTAAACATTCTGGTTCTCGGAATTCGGAAACTATGTTCACACAAAACTTTGAGTTGTAAGGATGTTGAGATTTGTTGGCCTCCGTATGCGACCGGCTTGTATTAACTTTTACTTTTTCCAATTCATTAGTGAACTCAGGCATACTAGAGCGCTTTACTATTTGAACAGAGTTATTTCTTAAAATGCTGCTCACTAACGGAACTCCTAAAATTTGTTTTGAGGCGGGCTTTTTTTTTTGTTTTTTTTTGTGGTGATGTAACCTTCTTTGTACAATAAAACTAATACTTTTAACACCGCTCGCATTGTCTTCCTTATTTAGAAACAAAGTTTCGATAATTGGAGCTTTTGAAATGATTCCACTCATGACTATCTTTTTTCGTTTCAACGTTCACATAAATAGGTATGTTTTCTGTTTTATCTTCGAAAAATCAGTTTTAGTTTGTGCGAATCTTATTCAATATGAGTGAAGTACATATAATGCCTAGAGTAATGAAGGCATTGTTAGAAATGTTCATACATAATCAACAGGGCATAGATTCATTTGATACTTCTCACTTGTAAATATATTCTGAAAAAGAAGTAGTAAGTATAATAATCGAGTACCTACCTATTTCATTCTATCATAATTATTTTGATGTAGTAAAGTATTCCAATACTACTTATATGGCCAAAGTTATAACTTTATCAAAGAATACTAATATTATAAATGCGAAAGGACCTCTGTTTGTTTGTTTGTTACCTTTTCACAAATAAAGGGCTGAACGCACCGTAATGAAATTTGGCAAGGAGATTGATTATATCTTGAGACGGACATAGAAAGAGGCTGAATTAGGGGTTGAAAGTTTGTATGGGGAAGGCATGGTTAAGCGCTGGGCACTGTCAGTTTTTGGATGGGTGACCGCCTTTTTTGCAATCCATAAAAAAAATCCAATTAATTGAAATCAATAATTTCAGAATTCTTATAATATGTATCTGGATGACCAAGCTTTGATCGGTTTTTCTTTGGTAAACGACGTTTTCTAAAAATGAAACCTAGCTAGATCGATTGCCTCCGAAACCCCATCTTAGATTAGATATTAGAAAGATATTGATGGATTTTGTGACTAAGTCGCGTGTAATAGCTAATTACACATAAATTATTCTCCTTACCGTGTCACTAGTTCTTTCGAACCGGTGTGTTGAGAGACCCTTTTCGTGCACTTGACCCCTGTCTTCGAACTAAGTATTTTCATGAACTTAATACAACTGAATTAATAGTAAAAACCATTTCATGGACAATTGAGGGCATTAAATGCATGAAAGGAGATGATACCTCTGAGGCGCCCATCATCCTTCTCGCACACTGGTTAAAGAATTAGTGACACGATATTATGAAGATAAATAAAGTAAATAATACATGAAGAAAACATGTATTAAATTGCACTTTTTCAAGCTACTTTCAAGATCCTTTATAAAAAACAGGTAGAAACCGTGACTGCTGGAGTTGGTATGGTATGGCACTCTATCATCTACATTCTCCAAAACTCTTGTCTCGAACGACACAACATACCCTCCAAATTCCAAGTCTCTACGACCAGCGGTTTAGGCTGTGCATTGGCTATTGTCAGTCAGGACTATGATTTTTATAATAATGGATTTTATCCGTGTGTAATGTTTAATTTTGACCCTCTAGCCGGTTTTGTGAAAATAATAGGTAAGTAACTGAAAACACTTGCTTTCGGTGAAGGATCCTAAAATTAATGAAGGTTTCAACTAAGTGCCTACCTACTCGTTTGAGCATCGTAAGTACCTACGTCTAACCTATTATCTATACCCATGGAGAAAATAACAGTACGTTTTATATAAACCTAGTTATTTAGCTAAAGGAATAAATAACTTTAATAACTAGACCTTTTATTTTCCAGGTTATAATTCTTCAATATTTTTCATCACCACATCGCTTTTATAATTTTATACAAATATACCAAAATTATTTTATTTACATTTTAGAGGTTTTTCTGATTATTTTGCTAGTTTCTGTACAGTAATTCAAATTTTTCTGTCAAATTTGATTGACCACATCACAATCAATTACACCATTGAGGTAAAATTAAAATTTCAATAATTTCTGGTTAAAGATATTAAATCTGTGCTCAACAGCTAATAAAAAAATCATGTTCATGTCGGAATAATTATCAAATCACAATTCATTTTTACATGCTAGGTGAATTTTCAGTGCCAATCCCAGCCATGGCCTAACCCAAGTCCGAGAAGATTCCTTGCTACTTACATCTCTGGTATTATGGTACCATTTCCACAGATTGCCGCACAGCAAAATTTACAAGGTATATTCCCATTTGTCACCGATCATTCACTATTCTATCGCGAATCTCTCAAAATCAAACTAATCAATCTCAATCCCACAAACCCTTCGCAATTCTCTAAACAATAAAAATTGTATATAGAAATAGCAATGAACTTATATATTGATTTAAATGAAGCTTGAAGTCCAAAAACATGCCATGCAACTGCTCGGGTATCCGTGTGAGTTCTTGCAGCTGTAAGCTGGTGCCGAAGAGTTTCTTGAGAGGTTCTCAAGATCTGGTTCTAGTCCATGGCGCTGGCGTCGAAAAACATACGCGTAGCTTTGTCTTCAGCCTTTTGGAGGGACTTTATGAGAAATGCGCTGGGTACAACTTGAGGTTAGGCTGGTAGTCTTTAGTTTGTCGGTAGCACGGAATATCTTATCTTCTTACCAGCACTCTCAATAAGTGGTGAAAGAAAACATCTTGAGGAAACCAGCATGTCGTAAAACCGAAAAGTTTACAGACGTGTGTCAAGTGCACTAAAAGGGCCTCGAAAGCCCACTTTAACCCTTTCTTTCTAGTTCAATAGTTGTTACTAGCTGTCCCGGCGAACTTCGTACCGCCTTAGATAGTGACTTGTATTTTCTTTGACGTTTTATGTCACGTCACACGGGAACGCGCTCGAACAGGATAAAAAGTATCCTAAGTCCGTTTCCTGGTTCTAAGCTACCTTCCCACCAATTTTTAGCCAAATCGGTTCAAGCGTGCTTGAGTTATAAATAGTGTAACTAACACGACTTTCTTTTATACTTATGTATGTATAGATTTAGTTTAGGTTGCTGCTTACCATCATCAGTCAAGTCTTCAGTCAGTTCCATCATTTTATCAAATAAGTCAATTATAATCCAAGTACTTACTTGAGTAAGTTATCTATTCTGTGCTGAGCTAAGTTTAGTTTAAAACGCTGTTATTTTACCAACCCCTATGGGGCTCAGGCATTCAGGTGTTGAATTTCGGAAACTTCTAAGACCCTAAGGGTTAATGTATAATCAAACAATTAGGAACTCTAATAAAAATATTTGTCCAACAGCAGGAATCGAACCCGTCTGTCGTTCTGACTATCATCCTACCTTCGCCTTTCTTAATGCTGTATTTTTTCTACGCAGGTATTGTCCGTTCCGCGGAATGCCAAGACGTGAGAAGTCTTTGAGCAATGCCATTAAAGACGTGGTGATACTCCTGTGTTTCCTTGTGGCGAACTTCGTGGTCTTTCTCAACATCGTCACCAAAATGGCGGTCCACATCTTCTATGTGTTGAAAGAAACCGTATTTTGGTTACGTTCAAGGTACCTACGTTAAAACCTATTTATTTTTGGAGTTCTGAACTAAGAACTTTTATACTACTTACTTGTTTTTCTGCCTGTCTGAGACAGCCAGACAGCAACAGAACTGATACAGCTATAGGAACCTATTAAATAACCTATTTTTGATTATTACGAGTATCTTATTCTTAATACTTTATGATATTTAGACGATGAATTATTTTGTGCTCTGATCATCAAGTTATCAATTCAATTCAATTCAATATATTGATTTTCGATGCTTTCACTATTTTCTGGCTGGTTCAAAACATATTTGCCTTAATTGTATACCTACAATAATAAAGAATACAAACTATCAATATCTTGTTAAACATACATATGCTAGATGTGACGATTAAAAAAAAAAATTCAGATGGCGGATTAAGATAAGATTAAATAATAAAAAAACAGAATGCAAATTGCAGATAATATTGTTTAATTATAGTTTTTAACACACTTTACAATTTCTGTTTACAATTAATTCAGTTACGATGCCTAAAGTTTCTGCTACAATACAGTAGGTAATGCCTTGATTTTTTAATGACAATCATATTAGATTTGGGTACACATTGCACTTGTTTACTCGCAAGTGGTCATATCTGCTTATACTCGTAGCTAGATCTAGGTACTTTTTATTAGATCGTGTTTAGTGTTGCACATGCACTTCACTTCACTGTGTTTGTTATATTTCACTCTGAAGTATAAACGTGTTGTTTAGGTATATATCGTTTACGGATGTACTGCATTGGAGCCCAGTTGAGCCAGCAGGGCCGCAATGCTGACGACTGCGGCTTAGACTTGTCGGCACCCCTCCTTGGAATCCTGTTTTAGAAAAGAAAATATATCATTTTCTGTTTCATTTCAGATCTATACTGAAGTCGGAGAGTAATGAGCTATTTCACTTTGAGACTCATTTCAAACACGACTACACACCGCCAGCAAGATTCAAACTGTTTCAATAATAATTTATACTATTTATATTAGTAAATTAAGCAGGTACCAATATTTTAATACCCAACTTATGTGACAACACTTTACAAGATAATAATTTGAAAAAATGTAAGCGTTTAGTGCGTCTTGTCAAATATAAAATTCAACATTATACTCGTATTTTATCCCCAATGTTTCTATCCTAGAACTACTCGATGGAGTTTCACTAACACCTTTTCTATAAAATTAATAATATTTTAACAATGACGTGGTTATTTTAGAATATCGTATATCTAACCAGCTAACCAGTGTAAGGGAATATCTGAAAACTGTTCAAAATAGTAGTCATTTAAATTTATTTGTTTAGGGACTTACCTCCGAGTACCACAGCTCTCCCGCTAACATGGAGGTAATGCTGCTATCGCCGCTTTCGTGTCTCCGGGGCAGCTCTGTTGAAGGCAGGACTCATTCTGGATCTCTGGCACCTGGAATTATTGAGGGCACTGGTACGGTAGTTCATCCGATCGCCGAACGAAAGTTATGAGCGATTAAAGCTCAAAAGTAAAATCTTTATATCTAAATTTGAAAACAGGGAAACATCAATAATCACTCGTTATTTTTTTGAAAGCAATATCTTACAAAATTTTATGCCAATTGTTTTATGTTTACTTCTATCAAATTTTGATCGAATGAGTAAGCAAATATTCCGGTACCCTTACCTGACTATGTGTGTATTTCTAAATATATACATACCTAATTATACAGTAATGCCAAGATAAATATTTTGTATCAGTAACTTACATATCTACCTAAACATATAAAGTGGTGCCAAGGCACATCTTTCGTGTTAGTAACTTACATTATTTAAATATATAAAGTGGTGCCAACGCACATCTTTTGTGTCAGTAACTTACATAATCTAATTATATAAACTGGTGCCAAGGCACATCTTTTGTGTCAGTAACTTAATATCTACCTAAATATATATAGTGGTGCCAAGGCACATCTTTTGTGTTAGTAACTTACATATCTACCTAAATATATAAAGTGGTGCCAAGAAGGCACATCTTTCGTGTTAATAACTTATAACTAAATATATACGTAAATAAAGTGGTGCATGAGCACTCTTTTAAAGTATGACCGGGTCGGAGTATTAGCTTAGATTTAAAAATTTTGATTTGCCAATTTGAAATGTAATGTTGAAGTAATTACACCACATTATCTATTTTAAAGATTCATCTTATTCACGGAAAGAGCACACGCATGTGCAGTAAAAACGATAGATATTGAAGTATATAGCGAATAGTGCTCTGCTCAGGGATCAGCTGACTGCCGTACCAGAGTGCCCACCTGTAAGCTCTGATGCACAGTTTCCGATGCCTTCAGACTGTTACGATGTTAGGAAAATGCTGGTTTTGGTATCTTGAAGATATGCAATGATTGTTATGAAGGCTGTTGGTGTTCGTTCCATCTTTCTACAATGCAGCAGCGTTATTTATCATGAGTAATGATGAAGCTAAACAAAAAATAGAATACCATGAATTGTGGCTAGGGTCCGGAGACTAATACTAATAAAATTATTATGTCAAACCTATCATTATATTATCATGTAATTAAAAATGTCAGTGCTCGTATTTATACATTCAGATAGTTTTTTTGTATGAGATGAGATGTAAAGGAAAAGTTAAGTAATCATATATTATTATTATTGTTCATGAACACAATTTATGAACTGAATCTTATTTTGTTGGTTTATTGGGAGGAATGATTTAGCACAGTACTCAGTATCCACCATAGTTTTGGTGATAATGCTATGATGCTGTAATTACCTAGATGTCAATGCCGATAATGATGGCGTCTGCGTCGCCTCTTTGCGTAACTTTTCCTCAGCTTTGGCGTTATAAGCAGTATACCAGCTGCCTTCCTCTTCATACTGGGTTACTTTGACTACGCGTAGGTACCTATTCTACGGCGTAACTATAATGCTGAGTCTTGTTTCTAATTATCCATTTTAATAACCCAGAATCTGAAACGCGATCGTTCTCTTTATAAACATATCACCTACATATCACTCATCAATGGACAGTCTTCAGTTCTTCTCATTGTAGTAATGAAGATTGTGGTTAGCCGAGTGTATTAGTCCAAACCTACAGCGTACCTTATTGATATTATATTATGAAAATAGTGAACTTCTCACCAATGCTCGACATGGACCGTTTTGGGACTAACTCAGCTTTTAGAAATGCACCGTAGAAGTCGCGAAGTCTCCGAGGTAAGTCCAAAGGTGTGTCCTCTCTGCCAACTGAAAATTGTGGACACTAGTACAACTATCTAACTGACCACCTAACAGAAATAAATATATCTAAGCAATACAAAATACAAAAGTGCCTTTGAATTAGGCATACAATAAACACTCAGAAGGCTAAGTCTAAGTAGAGGAGATGTGGAAGTATATGTGCATCTTTTCACAATGTAGGTCGTTATACAGCTCAAAAAACGTTAATTTATATTTTATAATATAAATATTTAAAACGGCAGTTTTAAATATTATATTTTTATAGCAGCAGTCGCAGAAGATCTAATTAGGTCCAAATTAATAGGTACTTACATAAATGAACATTACAATCGAATACCTAATAATCTTCTACTATTTTAATTAATAACAGTTGAGGACTCCGGAAAATTGATTTCTAGGGTTTGTACTTTATCTTGTGAAAAAAGGAAAGGATGTCTGTCTGCTGGGCTGTGGAGACTCTTTTTCTCAGGAACTTTATAGGTACCTATTACAGGAATCTATTTTAAACAGGAAGTGGCAAAAGTGATATATCTCTTGGAAAGTATCCATTACCCTCACAAATCTGAAAATTGGAATAACTTTTCCGTTACACCAATAGAGGAATAAGTAAAAAAAAATTTTAAAGTTGTCATTTTTGCACTTATTATAGTAGGATGTCAAATTCGGAATATAAACTGACTGAAACTGTAAAGGGCCTCTAACAAGCGCTCTCGCTTGCGCTTATTTCTACGCGTGCACGACTAAACTACGATTCGCTAGCATTGTGAAACTGTCTTACCCCATCTGTTGCTTTATGGGGTAGATCACTTAGTAACGATATGACTGTGAAGGTCAAAAAGGTACAAACTAAACCTTTATAAAAGTTAGATATATTTGACGTATGAACCGATTTAAATATTAGTTCGAATAATGTCATAAACGTAACGTAGACGAAGTTGTGGGTCAACCGCCTAGTGCTTGATAATACTCGTAGGTAAACCAATAGGTAAACCCGGGCGGCATCCTAGTTTTATTTATCATTGTACAATTGTGACAAATCGTGCCAATTGTACCATTAATGGTACTGCCTAATGGTACAAGTGGTCCGACGGCGCTCCGACCGGTTTTTACGAACGAGCGTGTACATTTTTACAGTCCTTTTCCGTATGATATACATATAATCACAATAACCACTTTACGACTACTAATGTGTAAGTAATAGAACTAATAGACAAAAGATTTTAACCGACTTCAAACAAGGCAAGGGCAAATTATGATTAAAGTTACCTTCAGAGTTTATTTGAAGTCAGCTTGTAACTTTTTGTATAATATAATAATATCAAAAATACCACATCAAAAGCTCGTACAGGAGCCACGAACTATTTATACAAATGACAACATCAAAAGCACGCCATGGAAGGTAGGTAACCTGTAATACAACAAGAAAAGAGCGTGTATATTCCATTCAGTAGTCAGCTAAATAGTTGCACTAGTGATTTCCGTGTGCCCACCTGAAGTTTTTATATCCTGAGATGGTTGTAACTTGCAAGGTTTTGTTGTAACGGTTCATTATGCTTTGACGCAAAAAATATTTCTTAGCTCATTTCATATCAAAGGATTTGAGCCGTGTCGTTTCGTTGTTTCAGTATGGGGATTCCTTTTTCCCACATTATGTCGATAGCTTCTGTGGCTGCAGTAACATGAAGGGTGATGTTGGTTGGACTGATTAACTCTATGCATCATAACCATTATTGAAGTCTTGACAGCGTTTTTCTTCACTTATGATATTACTCGTATTTTATTACGTGACTCTATAATCGTTTCTCAAGTCACAGTATAATGTTTTTTCATCTTTTTTCTGTAAGAAAAGCCGTTTTTACATTGTAAATAGATACCTGCTTCGTAAGCCAAGTTGACACACTATAGAGATCTACATAAATACCTATCGTCTACCCAAATATTTGAAAAAGTTTATTTTTCGATAGCAATTGTAAAACGTCATCTTGGAAAACAAAATGTTTACCATGAGTGAGTGTGCGCAAAGTGAACCTACCTAACATATTTATGTTCTGTCTGAGAAAACATTGTAATAAAATAAATAAAAGATTAAAAGTATTGATCGAAAAAAGTATATCTAGATATGTACCTACAGATACAATATTTAATAATTACACTTCTAAATAATACTACATATACTAGTATTAGTAATATAATGATTAGAAAGTTCTATGAAATACAGAAAAAACTTAAGTTAGCTGATTATTACTTAGTTAAAATTGGTAGATTAAAATGTTTTTGTAGCGAGAAGCTTCCATAAACTAGCATCGCTATGTAAAAAAAATTACTATGCCATTAACTATTCGTATCGTATACATTGTTGTCTATGGTTAATAAAATATTATTTAAAATGTCGACTCCACAAGATATCTACTATCATAATAATAATACAAAGTGGAGTAAAATATGAATACATATAGTTAAAATTGATTAAATACAAGTTAATGGGTACATAGGTAGTTAAAAGATTTTTTTGGTAAATTGTTATGTAGAAATGTTTTCGGAGCCCAAAGCTTCTAGTTTCAAGCTTTACCCTTAAAAAATTGCGAATTCGGTCCAGTTATTCTCAAGTTGTATATTGAAATTAGCAGGTGAGATTTTCTTTTTGCCAAAGCCCCGATGGCTTTGGGAATAATTACTTCGTCTCTGAGTTTTTATCTCGGTTTTTATCAAGGTTAATTTCAGACATTGGCTCCTCTGTACTCTTAGCATCCGTAGTTGTTGAAGGTTTTTTCTTTTTAGGGGATGTAGGTTTTGCTTTCTTTTTAGTTGTAGTCTTTTCTGTGTCCTTGGATTGTGAAATACTAATCGTAGGTGTAGTTTTTGGCTTCTCTTTGGCACCTTTGTATTCCGTAGGATTCCTCCCATGCGGCAGTTTCAAATTTTTGGTCCGGTCCAAATTTGCGAAATTTATTATGGGTGTCGTCGTAGGCAATGTCCTCTCAGTGAATTTAAACACTCCAAACTTCATCGTGTAAGGAATGTTTGGCGTACCACCACTCTCAAACGGCACGAGCTTTGGGACAGGCAAAGGTTTTTTTTGTTTTAAACTAGCGATAGTGTTTTTTGATGGTGGTTTATCTGTATTTTTGTATCCTGTAGGAGTTTTAGAAGTCGGTGGCAGGCATTGTTTTGGTTTTTCAGATTGTTTGAGTATGTCGAAACTTGTCAGAGATGAAGCCTTTGCCTTCTCAGCTTGTATAAACGATTCAAAACTCGCTGTGGCTGTGGGTGAAGAGTTTGTTTTCTTCAAATGTTTCAAAGTTTTAAAACTTGCAGTAGAAGCTGATTTCGGCAGAACCTCATCTTGAACCTCAGGAGATTCTAAGTTCGCCTTGGCTAAGAATTTCGAGGCAAAATGTTGATGTATCTGAAGCTCAATCGGAGACTTCTTCCTCAGAAGTGTTTTTAAAATCATTATTTTTTCTGCAGGGCTTCGACCAAATTTAGCGTTATAAAATCTTGAAAACCAATCTAAAAGAAGAAAAAGTTAAAAAGATTATCGTCAAGCTCAGACATAAGCCTGTACAATCTCGCTCGGTTGAATTTATTCAGTGCTAGGAAGTTTCCGAAGAATTGTGTTAAAATCAGTGAGTTAACTTAATTAATGACCATGAAAAATCAAAATGGCGTCCAAAGTATTGTAATGAAATGACGGCAGGTAGAGGAGAGTGGTATTAGGTGATGATTGTGATGCTAACTAAGTGATTTTTTTATTCACAGAATGTACAGATAATACATGAGTTAATACATTTTTTACAAATACATAATTTTAAGTCATTTTGTAAACAAAATAAATATTTTTCTTTCTTTCTTTCTTTCTTTCTTTCTTTCTTTCTTTCTTTCTTTCTTTCTTTCTTTCTTTCTTTCTTTCTTTCTTTTACATATAGCCCTAATACAGTTATTTACAATATAAATTACATGAAACAGTTGAGCTAAGGACCGTTACAGCTACGATAAAATGATAAACGATAACTCAACTGATCCAGACCACCAGTACAAAAAAGTGTGTCCCCATACGTTAAAATTCGTTAAAATTGTACAACACATCCGATCACATTTGTACAACTCTACAAGATAATGCCTTCCATATGGCTATTATTGAAAGCGCTATGTCAGACCACAAGCAAATATACCTTGAAATGAAAAAAATCAAACAGGAAAGACCAATGAGAATATGTTACGAAAAATATGATTATGACAACCTATACAAAACTATAAAAAAAACGCTACAAAACGACCAATACAATGAATATTCAAAACTGGAGACCTTTATACTACAAGCTATATCTGACAACAAAATGACAAAGACCAAAAAACTTTACCCACCTAAGACGGACTGGATTAACAAGAACTTGATGGAGTCCATTAACAAAAGAAATACATTATGGCACAACCTAAAACAAACACCTGGAAACCACGAGCTAAGAGAGAAATACATACTACAAAAAAACACAGTGCATAAAGACATCCAAAGTGCTAAGAACCAATATTATTATAAATCCTTCCAGAAATGTGAGAAAGATCCTTTAAAAACGTGGCAGCTTATAAATAACTTAGCTAGTAACAAAATAAAGCAAAAATTCATCCCAAATAAATTAATGACTCCCGCTGGCCCAATAACTGACACTCAGGAAATTTGCGAACATTTTAACTCTTTTTTTTCAAACATTGGAACAGAACTTGCAAAAAACATAAAAAATAATAATCAAAATAACCTAGTACATTTAACAACAATCTACAAATACCCTAAAACTGTAACATTAAAACAACTACAGCCAACCACTACAGATGAAGTGATTAAAATAATCACAAATCTAGACGCAAACACAAGTACCGGTATAGATGGAATAAGCACCAAAGTGGTCAAGCATGTAAAACATATCATAGCTGATAACCTTACCCAATCCATTAACAAGTGTTTAGGCGAAGGTATATTTCCAGGCTCTCTAAAAATTGCCAAAGTTAGTCCTATTTACAAAACTGGTGACAAACTGGATCCTGGAAACTATCGACCTATTTCCGTCTTACCTACTCTGTCCAAAGTCTTTGAACGAATTCTGCATAATCGGCTTAGTAAGTTTTTAACATCCATAAATTTTTTACACGACAAACAGTATGGTTTTCGTCCTAAATCTAACACCGTAGCGGCAACAAATGACTTAGTCACATCAATTAAACTACAAATTGACAGGAAAAAAATTGTACTGGGAGTCTTTATTGACCTGAAAAAAGCTTTCGACACTGTTAGCCACCAAATATTAGTGGAGAAACTAGAGAACCTAGGCATAAAAGGTACAGCACTTAACATATTTCAATCGTATCTTACTAATAGGTTCCAAATTGTAAAGATTGACAGCAACCAAAGTCGACCACAGTTAATAACATACGGCGTTCCTCAAGGATCCATCCTAGGACCATTATTATTCCTCACCTACATCAACGACATATTCGAAATCGGTTTAACAGGAGATGTCACACTCTATGCCGACGACACAAGTCTGTTCTACGCCGGTGATGACATTGTTTCATTAGTTGAACAGGCTCAGAAAGATTTGAATGTTTTACATGCGTGGCTACAAACGAACCTACTAACAATAAACACATCTAAAACAAATTATATCATCTTCGCTGCAAAAAATAAAATCATTAAGAACTACAATCCACTCACCATTAATGGGGAAAAAATTAACGAAGTGAAGAAAGAAAAATATCTTGGTCTAATACTTGATAGCCAACTATCATGGAAACCGCACTTAGATAAAATCCGATCGAAACTAACATCACTCACAGGTGCACTTCGTGATGTTGTACGATGCCTCCCTAAACAAATTCGATTCATCATATATAACTCCTTAGTCAAGTCCCATCTAGACTACTTAATTGAGGTCTGGGGAAGTGCGGCTAAAACAAACTTAAAACCATTGCAAATCGCCCAAAACAAAATTATCAAAAGATTGTTTAACTACGACTATCTAACACACACAAATATAATTTATAAAGAAACTAAGATAATGAATATAGCACAGATGTATAAATATAATATATGTATACTTATAAGAAAAATATTAACAAGAGACATACATTCTAAAATCATATTTACAAAAAAAATAAACATACGAAAACGACTAACAAGACAAGCCTATAATATTAATCTAATAAAACCAAGAACCAACTACGGGAAAAATAATATAATGTTTGAAGGAGTTCAATTCTACAATAAACTACCAAAAGACCTAAAATCACTAAACTCATTAATCACTTTCAAAAAATTACTAAAAACCTACATTTTAAAGGATCTTTCATTATTAGAATAACTTTCGCTACGACACAGTGGCTTCGCCTTAACAAAAAGTTGCACTCACTTCAAACCGCACCGAATGCAGTTACTATGCCGATAACGCGCCGCGTATTGCATTCTACCCACAAGATGCCAAAAATAAAATTAGTAATTCTAAAAGCAACATATAATAACTTTAATCTGTGCATGTACTTACATAATAATAAGCTACGCTTAATGGCAATAGCACGTACTTTAAGATAAATTGTATTTTCTCTGTAAGTGAATTTGTGAATTCTTTTGAGAAAATAAATGTTTAAACCTAAAAAAAAAACCTAAAAATAGTGCTAAATTCCCTTTTGAACTACATATTATTTGACATTGTAATAAAAAGAGAAAGGGCAGTATAAAAGAATTTCGTGTAAGCCTTTCTTCTCTTCTGTCTCTTTGTGATTTTTTATTTGATGAATGATGAAGAGTAAAGGTTGTTTTCGTGTTCACCGTGATACTTGTTTGAGGTTTTTCTTGTTAGACAATGCAATATCTGTAAAGCTGAAAAATGAAACCAAGATTAAACTCAATTCAATAAGCATGTTTGTGTGTAACCATGGAGCACACACAATGAAATAAAGGAATTAAATGAAAAAAAAACCAAAGAGGAATTATGTATGAATATGGTAGTGAGGACGGGATTGTTTGAGTTGGTAGAATGCCCATTTGCGTATAAAGCTTATGCCGATAAACGGTTACTTTACACGTAAATGGGTGATATGGGAGGCGGATTTGTATTGGTCCTGTATTCGAGTCCAGTCCAGCGCTGGCTCCAAATAGCAGGATCAATATAAATCAGCCTGAAGGGTCTATCGACTCGGATATAAGGTTGAGACGTAGAAGCTCGGGAAACCGGGGACGCAACCCCCCGTGAAGTACGGATCAACTACCGGACAAGTAGCTGAGGCACTTACTCCCTGGCAAAGAATTCTTAGTAAATATAGGTACAGTTGGCCCAACGAGTCGAGGCATTCGTGAAGTTAGCCGCAAGAGCTGCGCAGTATCGTTTTTCGGGAGCAATTGGAGGTATGGAGAGGGGCGGTGGGACTGTACATGTGCAAACTCGCACCTGTTGCTAATTTCACGAATGCTAAGATCCGTTGGATGAACTATACTTAATCATAATCGAATAACAATATTTCTGGCGTGTTTATTCTCAAAGGATGTTTTCTTCATAAAAAACTTCTGTTTTGTGATGCATTTGATGCCGGACTAGAAGAGTTGCGTCAAGTAAGGATATATTATGTCGTGATTAGACCTACAATATTGAATAGACTAGTTCACAAAAGCAATCTTTGATTGAAAATTAATCAACAACATCTTTTTTAATACTTGTATTACCTACTTACCTTATTTCAAGTGTAGAGATGATGTTTTATTTAAAAACGGTTGAACGAATTTGAATTGATGTAATTTAAAGGTAGGTACTAGGTACCCTATATTAACACAAAGATTACTTTTTATCCCGGGAAACCCTAAATTACCAAAATATTATAACTACTTAACTAGTAAATCTATTTACACATTATACATATTCAAACATATGAGTAGGTACATGTGAATCAGTTGAGCTACCTACTACGAACCGTCACAAGTTCTAAAGAGTGCGTACGAGTACATATAATAATATATATGTATATATATATATTAATATATATGTATATATATATTATTATATGTAATACATATTCTTATTTGAAACACCTCTTGACTATTTAAATATTATCTCAAAAAAGTGAGATATATTTTGAAAATTAACGATATCATATTTTTTTCTTCCTAGATAGGATACAAACGATCTATAGATAGCTCAACTGATCCAGAAAACCAGCACAGAGAAGCGTGTTACATGCGTTAAAATTTGGTGATTTCTACAAAATGAATATTAAAGACAAGGTTGTCACTAGTTCTTTCAAACCAGTGTGGTGATAGAATCAAAGTGCGCACAGGCACTCTCAGGCTCCTTTCGTGCATTTGACACATTGTATTCTTCTAAGGGGCATATTACACTATCATTTATCTTGGATCATTTAAATGATCTATATTTGATCCAAGATAATTGACTATTTGAGTCATATCTGTGTATTACACTATCAAAGTTGTTTGTTCCTATTTTACTTCATAGGTGGTTGCTCGTGCATGGGACTCGACTCGACAGATTGATGGATGACAGTGACAGGTGTCAGGTATTGACGTCAGGGTTACCAGATCTCAGAGAATTCGATTTGCCAAAAGAAGGATTACTTATGAATATTTTAGATGATCTTAAATACTTATGCGGCGTTTCAGCAAATCGAGCGTAAGAAATTTTAAAACTAATGTTTCTGATATCTGCCTTAACGTTTGATGCTTTGAAGCAGCAATGTTGGCTCCATGGATTTACAGGGTGCCTATTTAAGTACCTATTTAGGGACCCTATATCCAAGAAACTTGCATGACTGCCCAATGTTTTGGTAATCCTTCTTCTTGCTTGACTAACAAAACCTATAACTTACACTGTAATATTAGGTCATTGGATCACTGCCTGATGTTTCGGTAAACCATCTTCTTGCTTGAGTAAAAAACCTTGACTGATACAGCAATGCTAGTACCTTGGATTGACAGGGTGCCTTTTTAAGTACGGGACCCTATATCCAAGAAACTTGCATTACTGCCTGACGTTTCAGAAATCCATCTTCTTGCTTGAGTAAAAACCTTTACTGACACAGCAATGCTAGTACCTTGGATTGACAGGGTGCCTTTTTAAGTACAGGGACCCTATATCCAAGAAACTTGCATTACTGCTCAATGTTTTGGTAATTCGTCTTCTTGCTTGAGTAAAAAACCTTTACTGACACAGCAATGCTAGTACCTTGGATTGACAGGGTGCCTTTTTAAGTACAGGGACCCTATATCCAAGAAACTTGCATTACTGCTCAATGTTTTGGTAATCTTCTTGCTTGAGTAAAAACCTTTACTGACACAGCAATGCTAGTACCTTGGATTGACAGGGTGCCTTTTTAAGTACAGGGACCCTATATCCAAGAAACTTGCATTACTGCTCAATGTTTTGGTAATCTTCTTGCTTGAGTAAAAACCTTTACTGACACAGCAATGCTAGTACCTTGGATTGACAGGGTTCCTTTTTAAGTACAGGGACCCTATATCCAAGAAACTTGCATTACTGCTCAATGTTTTGGTAATTCGTCTTCTTGCTTGAGTAAAAAACCTTTACTGACACAGCAATGCTAGTACTTTGGATTGACAGGGTGCCTTTTTAAGTACAGGGACCCTATATCCAAGAAACTTGTATTAATGCTCAATGTTTTGGTAATCTTCTTGCTTGAGTAAAAACCTTTACTGACACGGCAATGCTAGTACCTTGGATTGACAGGGTGCCTTTTTAAGTACAGGGACCCTATATCCAAGAAACTTGTAATACTGCCCAATGTGTTGGTAATCCATCTTCTTGCTTGAGTAAAAACCTTTACTGACACAGCAATGCTAGTACCTTGGATTGACAGGGTGCCTTTTTAAGTACAGGGACCCTATATCCAAGAAACTTGCATTACTGCCCAATGTGTTGGTAATCCATCTTCTTGCTTGAGTAAAAACCTTTACTGACACAGCAATGCTAGTACCTTGGATTGACAGGGTGCCTTTTTAAGTACAGGGACCCTATATCCAAGAAACTTGCATTACTGCCCAATGTGTTGGTAATCCATCTTCTTGCTTGAGTAAAAACCTTTACTGACACAGCAATGCTAGTACCTTGGATTGACAGGGTGCCTTTTTAAGTACAGGGACCCTATATCCAAGAAACTTGCATTACTGCTCAATGTTTTGGTAATTCGTCTTCTTGTTTGAGTAAAAAACCTTTACTGACACAGCAATGCTAGTACCTTGGATTGACAGGGTGCCTTTTTAAGTACAGGGACCCTATATCCAAGAAACTTGCATTATTGCTCAATGTGTTGGTAATCCATCTTCTTGCTTGAGTAAAAAAAACTTATACTTAGGTAGACTTCTATCTAGATAATAACAATAAGATAAGACTTTGAGCTTCAGCAGTTACAAAAAAGATTTCACTCCTTCCAACGATGAAAGTAGCTAACTTTCTGCTTTAGGTAATTTACATCAAAGATTTCTACCTATTTAACACCTAGTGAAGTACTTATAGTGTACATACTTTATATGATGTACCAAATACCTTTCGCCCGCGGCTTCGCCCGAGAAGTTCCTTAAAAAACAAAAACAAATCTACCCCACGGGAACCGTAGGCACATTTTTCCGGGATAAACAGTGGCCTTTGTGCTATTTCAGTCTATCTATCTATCTATCTATATCTATAAAAGAGCTTGACCTGACTGACTGATTGACTGATTCATCATCGCCGAGCCGAAACCGCTGAAGATAGAAGGCTGAAATTTGGAAGGTGTTTTCCTTTTATAACAAAACCATCCACTAAGACGGGATTTTTGGAAATTCCACCTCTAAGGGGGTGAAAAAGGGTGAAAACGTTAGTATGAAACTCTTTAACGCGTGGAGCGATTTTCATGAAACTTTGTTTGTGCATTCTAAATGCAAAATGAATGGACACGTGTTTCAGGATTTTTCAATATAAGCATCAAAAAGGGGTTAAATGTGGGGTCAATTTTTGTATGGGAACTTTTTTACATGTGATGCGATTGGTCTGAAACTTTGTTTATGTACTGTAAATGCAAAATAAATGGACACGTGTTTCAGGATTTTTAAAACAACCTTCAATAAAGGATCAAATGTGGGGTCAATGTTTGTATGGGAACTTTTTTACATGTGATGCGATTGGTCTGAAACTTCGTTTCGTGTTTCAGGATATTTCAATATAACTCTAAAAAAAGGGTCTATGTTTTTATGGGTACTTTTTAAAGGGTGGTGCGATTGGTCTGAATTTGGTTTGGATACTTTAAATACAAAAAAAATGTAAACGTATTCCTGGAAATTTCAAAATAGCCCTCTAAAAAGGGTAAATTCAGTTTAGATACTTTAAGTGAACGAAGTCGCGGGCGGGACAGCTAGTAATCTATATTTGTGCCAAATTTCATCCAGATCCGCTTAGTCGTTTCAGCGCTTTTTCAGCGTGATTGAGTAATAAACATCCAAACTTTCACAGGATATTATATAATATTATAATATTAGTAGGATAGGATAGTGGGATAGTAGTACAAATTTTGACTAAATCACGAGTATACTAGTTTATATTATAAATAACACCGATAATGACTACATTTATATTTTTGTGTATTTACGTTCATAAGATTTTACGGATAAAAAGTAGCCTTTGTGTTAAATCCAGGGTTTAATATACGTTTGCACCCATCGATATATAGTTACGAAAATGTTTACACCTTTCATCCAAGCCCATTTAGAGCAAACCACACTACCACTGATGACGACGCAAGTATGCCATCCTTAGGTGCCATTCGGATCGCGGCAGCCGCATCTGGCAGCGGCTACTGGGTCACGTCATAACGCTCTGTTTGTCACGAAGCCTACAGGCGCAAGTGAAGTATAAACATGAAACTAGCTGGCACGTGCAAGGAGCTGGTATGCGAGGACACATCAATGGTTATTAGTTATTTTATGTAAGTTTATTTGTAAAGTGTGTAAAACTGTTTGTTCTCCGAATATAACAAAATAAAATAAAAATAAATAAAATAAAATGCTAGTGTGCAAGGCTTTTCAGCAGTGATCTGTTAGGATAAGGACTCACGGAACGGTTTTCACCCGTGCCCGCCGCGGTGATGGCGGAATGGAGTTTTATTTTCAAAACTCACGAGACCGGAGTTTTGTTATAATAAATTAATTTATTTTGATAATCGCAGCCGTCCTGGTTGCGATTATCGCTCGCAATCTTGGCGGTTGATTATCGCAAGACGGGCGGTTGCAAGACGGGCGATTAAACGATCAGTTGAGTTGCCCACTGCGGTCGCCCGCCAACTGATCGCAGAGCGCGCGGGTGCAACCCGCCGCGGCTGCGGGACTGCGACTCGCGCCCGCCGGTACAAGATGACCGCCGGTGCAGCGGGACCCGCAAACAATCGCACACGCCGCGGGCGTAAAACGCGTTGTGAAATGTGCTTTAATTTTTTACATAAAATATCTGTATTCTACAAAGGCTGCGGGCCCGCAACCGCGGCGGGCGCGGGTGGAAACCGCTCCGTGAGTTCTTAACCTTATACTCGTAGTTACTAAAGGTGCTTTTCAGGGTGCTAAGATTTAGGTATCTATATCTCTACAAATGACCCTGGAGTCATACTGCCCAATATTCTTAGGCCCGGTTTCCACCAAAGCAGAGAGGAGAGATGTGGAAATAATGAAATATGATTGGTTTATTATTTACATTTCTTCTCTGCTTTGGTCGAAACTGGGCCTTGTCTATATTCTACTATCTTCTTCGGCCTGCGTAAAAAAGAAAAATCCGCAAGTTTTTGCGAACATCCCTAATGGGATAAAGCTCCCATTAATTTCCCAAAAAACAAAAGTTAGCAAAATCCACTTGTATATTTTATTACTAGACCAAACCTAAACAGAAGTTGATTTTACGTTAGACCTATAAGTGAAATTTAAAACAATCCTAAAATAAAGAGTTACAAAATATATTATTATGTTAATATTCTTCGCCACCTTCGCCTTCTCCCTCGCCCGAGTCCATGCCGACTTCCTCGTAATCCTTCTCAAGCGCTGCCAGGTCCTCGCGAGCTTCCGAGAACTCTCCTTCCTCCATGCCCTCACCTACGTACCAGTGCACAAACGCACGCTTCGCATACATCAGGTCGAACTTGTGGTTGAGTCGCGACCACGCCTCGGCAATGGCCGTCGTGTTCGACAACATACACACCGCGCGCTGCACCTTAGCCAGATCCCCGCCTGGCACCACGGTCGGTGGCTGGTAGTTTATCCCCACCTTGAAACCGGTCGGGCACCAGTCCACGAACTGGATAGTCCGCTTGGTTTTGATCGTCCCGATAGCGGCATTCACATCCTTCGGCACCACGTCACCACGATACAGCATGCAGCACGCCATGTACTTGCCGTGTCGTGGATCACACTTCACCATCTGGTTTGCTGGTTCAAAGCATGCATTTGTAATCTCCGCAACGGACAGCTGCTCATGATAAGCCTTTTCTGCAGATATGACCGGCGCGTACGTCACCAGCGGGAAGTGAATGCGCGGGTACGGCACTAGATTAGTCTGGAACTCGGTTAAATCCACGTTTAGGGCACCATCAAAACGCAGTGAGGCCGTGATTGACGACACAATCTGGCCGATCAGTCGGTTCAGGTTAGTGTAGGTCGGTCGCTCAATATCCAAGTTCCTTCGACAAATATCGTAAATGGCCTCATTGTCGACCATGAAAGCGGCGTCGGAGTGCTCTAGCGTCGTGTGCGTTGTCAGTATGGAGTTATAAGGTTCCACGACGGCCGTGGAGATCTGTGGTGCGGGGTAGATGGCAAACTCCAGCTTAGACTTCTTGCCGTAATCTACGGACAGACGCTCCATCAGCAGCGACGCAAAGCCCGAGCCGGTACCGCCACCGAAAGAGTGGAAGATGAGGAAGCCTTGCAGTCCAGTACATTGGTCGGCCAGCTTGCGCACTCTGTCTAGTACCAGGTCCACGATCTCCTTGCCGATAGTGTAGTGGCCGCGCGCGTAGTTGTTGGCGGCGTCTTCCTTCCCCGTGATCAGCTGCTCGGGGTGGAACAGCTGGCGATACGTGCCGGTGCGCACCTCGTCCACCACGGTGGGCTCCAGGTCGATGAACACAGCGCGCGGCACGTGCTTCCCAGCACCGGTCTCGCTGAAGAACGTATTGAACGAGTCGTCGCCGCCGCCGACAGTCTTGTCCGAGGGCATCTGCCCGTCGGGCTGGATCCCATGCTCCAAGCAATAAAGCTCCCAGCAAGCGTTGCCGATCTGTACGCCGGCCTGGCCGCCGTGTATAGATATACATTCACGCATTTTCGATTAAATTACTTGAAATATGCTTACAAAATAAAACTTTTATTTAGCGGTTCTTGTCGGTACGAAACCAAACTGCAATCTGACAGATTTAGAACAAATGCGAGCGCGTTCTAAAATTATTTGAATTTTAAAATATTTATCTGCTTTGTTTTTTGGTGAAGTTTTTACTTGAATAAACAAGGTTTACAAAATAGATTTCACTTTTAAGTTTTAGTGAAGTCTTAAATCGAAACATAGACCCAAATCGAGGTCAAACTTCATTGCGACAAAACTTACATGGAGGGGCGTGTATTGCTTGTACTCGTGTTGCCTCTCGCACCCGTGACGCGTCCTCGCTTCGCCCAGCCTATAATCGACCGCTGACCTACTACCAACTACCAACCCAATAATGCACGTTCAAGTTGAATGTCTCAGACAACAGCGCGGCGCGGCGTCGGCCTTTCTCACAGTAGAACTAGTAAAATTTCAATCACAATAGGCAAGGTGACAGTATGAAAGTATCAAAGAACAAATAATAATAGAGTAAAAAGTATGTTGCAAGGATTCTAAAAACGACCCAATTTTAATAAAAAACTAAGATTTTTAATAAATAAAAGTATAAAATACTGCAATCGGCCATCTTTACTAAAAACACCGATCACAGCGAATGACGTCACGGTTTTGTGAATAAGTTCGCCTGTTTGCGACCAGCTAGCAGAGTTGTCAGACTCAAGAATTATAAAGTGTATGTTTTTAAAATTATTTGTAGCCAAAAAACTTTTTACCATAATTTTACGGGTAATTACTGTATATTTTTTATTTTATGTAAAATATTAATTTAATTAGATGTGACGCATTCCGCGAATTTCATAGAAATATTTATAGCTCAAAACCCGGTCGGCTAACTGGCGTAATAACCCTTGTAAAAAGCAATGTAGACGTCACTTTTACGCCATGACACAAAGATGCCCAAGAGCGTTCTCGTTCATGATTCAAAAAAGGTAGGTATAATAAAATCTTAACACACTTCGTTCACGAATAAAATGTAATAATTTGCGTAAAAACTTAATTGAATGGTGTAATAATGATTTCAGATATAATAGACGTGCTTTTATGCTTACATTACAAAATGAGATTTCAAAATCTATCATCATGGCTATTAATACATTAGAGAAGATTGATTTATTTTCAACAAAAATGCGTATGGCAAAGGCTGGGCGAGCGGGCGCGGCTTTGGAAATGATTGTTTTTTATTAAAATAAATCATTCAGATCACTCACCTCGCATTTTCTTCGATGCTCACGTTCAGAGCCATACCTTAAATAATTTGTTTCAATCCGCTGGAGTTGTATTGCTTGGCCAAGGTCTCTCGTTATCCTGCTCCGATATCATGTTCTTGGTCTCCAACTCTTGAGAAACACACATTGTTTTTCGAAAAATCTTTTAATATTTTCGGAACTTGATAAAATTTATTAAAAGAATGAATCATAATTATTATCTTTAAAATTTAAAACTGAGTTTTTTACTCATATCATTTAGCCAGAAGTTAAGGTTTAAAGATATTTTTATTTATTCACACACGAAGAATTTAGCCCGAAATTATGATTTAAGTTTATATTTTATTTATCCGATTTCTCATTGAATGATTAGTTGAAAATTATTTTTAATTATTCGCGAACAGTTTGAAATCTATGGAGACTGTCGCGGTTCTCGGCCGAGGCATCCATTCTCGTTCGCGGCGGACACATCAATATCGCATCGGGGTAGCGCATTGAGTGCGGTGCGCGGGGTGCAGGGGGCGGCGGCACCCCTCACCTGAGCGCCCCACGAGCCCCGGCAGCTCGCCCGCCGCACCACCGCCGCCACCGCCTGCACTGAAGCTTATACCCCGACGATCGCCCTCCCGAGCCCCGGGGAAAACCACAGGATCAGCTTGCTGGCAGTTGGTCTCCCTCAAGCTTCTGCGCATGCGTCGGTTCCGCCCGACTTATCGACCGCTCTGCCCGGAGCAGCCCGGTTTTCCCGGTACGCCCGGGTGGATCTAACACCAGGCGTACACATGCGCGTATCGCCCAATTTAGAATGATCACTACGCAAGAAGTACTTGGGTATTTTAAGCGCGTAAGACGAAGTTGCGTGGGCTCGGTGACTCCACGCGTAACCGTTCTGTCCTCGGACTGGTACTGGACTGAGTGAGGTCTGCCTGCGAAGGTGAGCTTTTAAAGCCACCACCACTACGACTGCTCGGGGGAGCGTTGACTCAGTGTGTGTGCACGTGCAGTCACGACGCAGCCATCGCCCTCCTTCCCCCCCTTGCCTCTCCCACCCCCTCCACCCCAATGGCTGACGTGTACAATGCAGTAAACTATCATGTACTAGTAATTGTGTAGCGGAACTTTCATGTGGTGGAACGATCAGTGTGTGCAACGCCGATACGCAGCAGATTTTTAAACCATACAGACTACAGCAGAAAGTCGACAATCGATTGCAGGTGAGAACTTTTAATTAGCTACTATCACTGCTATGACATTATTAGAAAACATGACTTGCTGTAAGTACCTAATACTTTACCTATGTGCGATTCACTCATTTTTTAGTAGTTTTGTTCTCATCATCTTAGTACCTAATGTTGTAATTTAGACAAAAGCGACATGTTCTGAGCCTGAGCCACAGAATAAAATAAAGTTAGCGAAAAAATGTCTGAAGCGAACCTGTGTGAGACTGGAAACATCAGGTTTACTAACATTTTGTTGTGTATTTTTTTAGACAATAGGTTTTTTTATTTCAGGGATTTCGTGGTTTCGTTGAAGTTACAAATTGCCATCAAAACTCGTTTTCAAACATCAAACTTCCACTTCACGCGTTCAAGATCACCCTGTGTTAGCCAAAGATGGGCTTTTGAATAAAGTACCGTGTTTTAATACGAAGAAGATCCAAAACTAAATTTTAATCGAAATGTCGATTAGGAACAGATAAAAAAATGAGGTGCATTTTACTATTTATTCACTACATGAGAAGTGAACCAGGGGGCTTATCTTTCATGACTTGTTTAAGGATTAGAAAGCAGGCTGTTATTTCTTACTAACTGACATGCTCGTGACTTCGTCTGCGCGATTATTAAATACAACTAAATACTTACTACTTATCTTATCAAGGATTGGTTTCAAGTTATTTGGACCTAATATTGAAGGTTATAAGTTTGATAAAACCGATTACCTTGAAATTTTTACAAGAAAATCCTTATTGTATACCTCTTTTACAAAAAAATAATGAATGTGTTGATGAATTACAGCTAAGTATAGTAGGTATATAAATTTTTACTTTCATCCCCTCTCCCAAGGGAATCGTGCTAAATTACGGTGTAAAAAGTATCTTATGTCCTACCCGGTACATAATCAAAAAAAAGGATAGGTACAGTTACCTCGACTGTACAACTGAACATTGAACTAAAAGCTCTGTACTCCCCGTACTCCCACACTTCGCCGTCTGGGCCTACAACGAAAGTCTCGCAATCAAATTGTCGGACACATCTCACTGTTCTAGGAACAAATACAATAGGAGTTTGAAGAAGTCGCACCAAAGAATAAATCCTATTAAAGCTTCCACTTGAAAATTAGGATGATTGACAATAAATATTTTGGTTTTAAACTACTTAGCAAGAGGTCTTTGAGGATAAATTTTGATATGGAAGATATTACTCGTATTCTTCAAACTTATTTTCTTTTATAATTTAAGTATTGAACTAATCAGGTGGTAACACTCGCTGCTGAATAAAGGCTCCTTCTCTTTCTCGCCAATCCATGCAGTTTTCGTTAGTTTAAACACAGCACCCGTAGTTATAAAATAATTAATCTAGGACTGTGGGGTAGCTTATTTGAAAACTATTATAAAAAAATACTTTACACAATAGGCAGGCAAGCCTCAAAATGGGTGGAATTTAAAATTACCACCATCTATTATTCGCAAATTCCTCTCCTTATATGGTTGTCTGGAAGAGATTGCTTTAACCGCCCATTGTGACACTAAGTTTTTTGTTTTTCTAATTTGTGTGTTTTATTAAAAAAAAAAATTATGAGAAAATATATTGTATGCTGTATTATTTACTTTAGCGTTCATAGAGTTTGAAAAATATGTTCTAGTACTTGGCAGTGTAGTGGAGCACCCTTGCCTTCCGATCGTGAAGTCGTGGGATGGCTGCACAATTTTCAATTCAAAACTAAAGATGCGTAGTGCTGTGTCCCTGCTCGAACGCTAAAAAAAACGCGAGGAAATTTGCATAACTTGAACAAAACATTACGTTATTCATTTTTCTAGAAGCTTCAATGGGCTTATGACCTGAAAAAAGGTTTTTCACTACACGCCGACGATATGGAAAAATAACTACTATGACAACGGTAGATGTGCCAAAAAAATAACATTATTATATACAATAACATATTCGTTTAACAATAGACCTTAGAACTTTTTGAATATGCCTCTGAATACTCTTCGTCTTTTCTGAGACGTCTGCCAGTTCTTTTTTATTTTCTTTGCTACTACTTACTACTCGTATAAGTAACTACTTCGGAGATGGTCCCATACAAATTTTATACTAGAGGGATTGAAACTATTACCGTAAAACTTTAAAAATCTCATAAGCTACGTAGTACATTGCAGTTTTCTTTTTAGTTTTTAATACGTTGATCTTAAATTATATCAGCTTAGAAAAAATAGTCCCTTTTTTATAAAAAGCTTTAAAGAGCTCAATCAAGTTAAGGTACTTACTTACTTTAAAATATTTGGAGATTTTATTTTTTCAACTTTTAGTTAACATTTTTTATATTTGATTCTCTTAGTTATGAAGTTAAGTTAGAACGGATCAATTAAAGTGATTACTAATTTTACACTAGGTTAAGCCTAAGCTTGCAAATGCGATGGAATTTCAAAACAGCGACTGCATAATATGCAACTCTGTAGGCTAGAAAAATCACTCGCATGGCCCATGAGAATAGGGTTGAATTGAACTTCGTCTGATATCAAATTGTATCACAATTTTATAAATAGTTATTTTAACAACATTCGTTAACTACTAGTTAATAAAGCATGTCATTAGAATTTTCTGGATCTCAAGAATGACATAAGTTATTCAAAATGTTAAAAAATCCAATAAGGCGGCTGTAAGATGGTATTTTCAATTACTTTCAGTCGGGTCTTTTAATTTTTGCAAATACTACTTAGGTAGTGTATAAATATATGTATATATACGGGTTCAATAAAGTTCAAAATAAAGTACTATGGTGCTATGTAGGTCTACCATGAGTTTTCAAAATCTACACTCGCTAGCGACTGTAGTTAAAAAATTGTATGAAAACTTGTACAGTGCCTCTAGCGGATAGTTGGGTACTAAAACGTCACGTAGTTAACTATCCTACGTCACAGCGTACTACAGCGACTGTAGTTTGCGCTTCATTAATTTGCTTAGAATTTGGTACCGTGAGTAACAATTTTGACAGTTGTCATAGTAACGCACTATTACTACTGTAGTAACGTCTGCCGATCTAAATGTGAGAACTCATGGTAGACGTACTGAATAATACGACGGGCTGGGTAAGGTTTGTGCGCATGCTCCAGCCTCCCGGTTCTCTTGGCTTAGTGCCAATGATCCCGAACAAACCCGAACCGGTATTGATCTGGTGGCCAGACTAGCCTCTCGAAGCTAAAATTATTTTAGACTTGACTATTTAATAGGTATCAACTTTACTCAACCAGTGTGTTGAAAGGAATAAAGAGCGCCTAGGCTCCTTTCGTCCACAATTGTTACAGTTATATATTCTGGTGTATCATTGAATTATATTACTAAAAACACATAAAAAGAGCACGAAAAAAAAAATTACTACATAGTTAAATTCCCCTGATTAATAATCTGACTACGTATTATCTGTTTCAAAACAGCAAATTTTTATATTATTATTTAACTCCTTTTACTGTTGAGAACCAAAATTAGCTTAACCAAAATTATTATTAATTTATGGACAAACAAACATGTAAAAACTATAAAAAGTAACGCATATAAAGTTACGCTACGCGTTAGCTACGACGCGTCGTAGCTCGTAGCATCATGCTACAGACAAATATTCAACTCGTACTAAAACTAAAAATAAAACCATCTTCAATGTTGCACAACGTAGAAAAAAGAAGCGTTGCATGCGTTTCTCATACAAACTATCAACCCCCAATTCACTCAACATTATTTTAAAGAAACTGAAATATTCCAGTATGATCCGTTCAGTGTTTAAGTTTAACACTGAACTGGAATATTTCATACTGTATAGGTGTAATATATTTTTTGTTTCAGTTAATTTAATCAAAAAGTGCCAAATTAATTTCGATAAAGTTTATATGGGAATATACCAACCGAAAAAAAATCATCAAAATTTGTTCATAATTGGCGGCGTAATCGCGTAACAAACATAAAAAAAATAGTCTCATTGTGGACCTCTTTCTTTTTGAAGTTCTTTTAAAAACTACATTTCAAGTGATTATAAATAAAACAAAAATACATTTTAATATTTATGTTGATAGACGTATAGTCAAATTATAAATGTTAAATTTTTTTATAATAGTTATTTAATAATAATAATTAAGTATAATTTGAAATTAGTTCTAACGTATTCCAACAAAAGTTTGTCTCAAAAATATAAAAAATTATCAATCAGCCAATTAGATTAATAAAATTATGTTTAATTAACAAGAAAAAAGCATCATAAAAATATGCTGAAGCAAAACGTAGGGCTCGTCCGGGATTTGAACCCGGGACCTCTCGCACCCGAAGCGAGAATCATACCCCTAGACCAACGAGCCATATAAACTACTGACAAATTTTGTGACTGCCTTCGTCTATTTATTGATTTTTTTATAGTATGGCATGTGGTTGGGTGTAAATGTGATAGATTTTATAAAAACAGGGTAAGCTTCGTAAGAAGGTTCAATAACCATGCTAAGTGCCTGCTTGTTACGAACTCTTACCACCAATTTATCCTAAACAACGTAAATGCACTCCAACCAGATATTATAAGTAGGTACAACACAATTATAATACTATTGGAAAGTAATATAAATTTTGAAAAGGAGACATAAAAAAGATTTATGCGTGCTGTGCGAATCATTATCAGCTTTTATTTAAGAAACTAACCAAGTAGGTACCTACTAGTTTTATAGTGAACTATTGGTTTTTTTACGTAAAATCACTGTAGTAATGTAATAAAATAAAAAGCAAATCTTTATTTGTGTATTACTGCGCTAAACTTTTGAAAGAGAAATCCGATCCAATGTTTTTATTTTTATTTTGGATTATCTTGATGTTTATTCGAAGAAAATCTACATTATCAAAGCTATTCCCAAAGACTCATCAAAAGCTTACCATAGGCTACTACATACATAATCGTATAACTGATTAATATCCACTACAGTCTCGTAAACAGTCGTGAATCATTGCATTTTGAATTTTATGTGAAAGCCTCAATCGAGACTTAGATCTTAGTGTCCGTCCAGGTAGGCGGACATAAAAGTCAAGACGTAAATAACGACTTAGTAATTGAAAGGGAATGTATGAAAAACTTTATTTTGAGTTTTTGTCAAATCACATTGATAGCTCATTTTGTGTATCGTTTTTTTTTGGGGAATTATATTCAATTGAGACTAGTTTGTTTACATTATGTTGCAATGTGCTCTTTTCAAAAAACTAAATGCACGCTTCGACCAAAATCTTCATAGGATGAATACATGGCTGAGAGCCATCTAGGTCAGTGCGGATGTAGTATTCATTAGCTTCGGGTTTTGGAAAAAAATAAAATTTATGCTGTTTTAAACACATTTTCTTATATCGAGTCTGGATTTAAGTGCCACGGCGGGTAATACTGCCATGAGCTTGTTTACGTTCTTTAATTGTTTTCTTTATGGCGCCTTGTATGTCCGGTAACATCTTCAATATATGCAAATAATGTGGCCGCGGCTGTCACTCCCGCATAGGCCTTTTTACCCACGACAGAAATGTCTGATTGCTACGAATTGTTCTGTAACCTGACGTCACCTAAATCATCTTTATCAGATGTAAATGCGTGATTTAATGCCTATATTAATACGATTATCAGAATAGTGCTCAAAACTTAGATTTTGATATTAAAGAACTCTTCACATAAGAACATCGGTCATCGAACCTAACTCTATCATGGCTGGATCAATACTTCTGTCTGCGTGGTGAGATAGCAATAAATTGCATCGCACACGGTTTTGATGACCTGGACAGGTGTGAGGCACTCACACAGTCAGAAGTTTTCTATGTATGCGTGGCAGGGGGTATAATTGTCATTAATTTACTTGGGTGGTTTGAGTACCAATTTACTATCTATAGACTGAATATAAATTTTCTTTGATGTCCTCTACGCAAACTTAGATGGACTGTGTGAAAGATGATATGAGTACTGAGATGACGGATGATAGAGAGAAATGGAAGAAGAAAACTTGGAAAATGGAAAAGAAAAAAAGAAAAAGACCCCACTTAGCGTGGGAAAAGGGCAGGAAGATGAAAAAAAACTCTACGCAGACTTTACTTACTACATTATACTATTATGCATATTTGCCTGTGCTAAAGGAATAAAAAGTACGATTTTATAATAATACCATGCGTGTTAAGCCGTGGGCATTTAGAAAATGTATACTAGCTAAGATTAACTTGATTAATTATGACATCACACAATAGACTTCACTGTATAAGGCAAAAGCACGGCTCAGAAAACACCCTTAAAATATTTTTTTTATCCAAATGATAAACTGTCTTCACTATAATATCTGCGTTTAGATAACACTGTTATTTTTCTAAAATATTACGAATGTGTGTAAAGGAAAGCCTTAAACAAAAAATACTTGTACCAAAAGTATTCCAAACTATAAGATATTTTCACAAAAATATTGTTTGATAATATCAATCGAACATGTGCTGATCCCCACATAGCGTGGGAAAAGGACAGGAATAAGAAGAATAATTTAAATTCAACATAAGTATACCTAAACAAATCTTTTTTTTTTAATATTCGGTTCGTTTAATTTTCAATGATTACCTACACTACAGATGGAATATATCGCCAAAGTAGTCATGCACCGGTTTGCTTTTAGCGTAAAACTATTTATTTTTAAATTTAATTACATATATGATAAAATCAATTACAGTTAAATCTAGACTCTCTAAAACGGACATTGGGGTTGCTTCAAACCCTCGATGGCCACCGTAAATCAATAATTCTGTCTGACCCCCCCGTAACCCTCCCCCCTTGTCCTCTACGTGAGATAGCAATAACTCTGCTACCACCATCACCTGTACCACCCTCAATTTAAATGTATGAGTGATTGCGTCTGTACTGTTACCACTAACATTGTCAACGACAACAATGTTTAGACCTAACTATAGTATTAATCGCGTGTTCAATAACCAATATGTCTAGACTCCGGCGAGTCTAGAGTCCAGACTCGTCATAGCCAAAAGAGTGGTGGTTGGGACCGACATGTAAGGAAACGCTTATGTCTAATTGCTAAGCTGAGAAAGTTTGTAAGTGTCCTTACTCACATTCGGTATTACTCGATAGTTTTACTCAAAAACGAGTAAATATTAACGTGTAGACCGCAAAACTCACAGCTCGAAGGCTCGCATCTAGTAATAATCCGCATCAAATGTAGGCTCGACATGATAGCTCGATCGAGCAAAACCGTATGTGAGTAACTCTACTGTCTGAGGTTTCCGGCCGGCAGAAGACATACTTTCCGTCACGCAGTTGGATCAAGAAAACAAGCAAACTACACTATAGCCATTTGACCTGAGAAGACCGAAGAAGACCTGGAGGTGGAATCGCTAAAACCGAGATAGGGTTCCCGTTTCCACTCGGCACCCTGTCTCCGTTTTCGCAATACCACCGCCTATTATCATCTGAATGCCTTCGGAAGCTGCGAAACCAGAAATCTAAAGCTACAAACAGTTTTTTTAAAAAGGTAAAATAAAAAAGAGGTCGGGCAATGGTTTTCTTTATTATGAATTAAATTCGTATTGGTTAACAAGTCATCTATATCTTAATGTATAAACAAAGTTGGATTTGTTCGAAATTTTATAACTCTAAGGCTGGACCGGTTTTCATGGTTTTTGATTTATTGTACCTACTAGCTGTCCCGCCCGCGACTTCGTTCACTTAAAGTAGGTATTTAACTAAACTGAGTTTCAAACAAATCACACTAATAAAAAAATCCCATAATAACTTTGACACCCAATTTTAACCTCTTTAGAGGGCTATTTTGAAATATCCAGGAATACGTTTCCATTTATTTTGCATTTAAAGTATCCAAACCAAAATTAAACCAATCGCACCACCCTTTATAACACGCACCACCCTGTGCATAACAACTGAGCAACATTCTAGTTCCAAGCCCAAAATATGCCTATTGAGCGCTAATCGAGAAAACAAAGTACTCTCTATTGCAGAAGAAATTATACCACTCAATGACTTTAAGTTCTGCCATCACTTAACCCCTCAAGCCTTCAAATGATTACAAATCTACAGTCAAAGCTGAGGAATTTTACACTTCATGACTACTGTATAATATTTTTGAGCGAACAAGACTTTTTGGAAGGAAATGACAATGTGGAACTCATAAAATGTATTAGAGAGACACTACATAAAATCACCCACACCAATGTAATTATATGTACACCAAATTACCAATTTGGCTACCAAAAAGACACCATAAATCGAAGGATTTTCAGTTTCAATAAACTTTTAAACCATAACATAAAAATATACAAATATGCACATATACTAGACACTAACAAAAATATATGCTACGACTACACCATGTTCCACAAGCCTACTGGACGAATCAACAATGCAGGTCTTCGAGTTGTATTTCAGGACTTGGTGCACTGCATGGAAAAAATTAGGATAATGAAAACGGAAAATGAAACTCGAAAAGCACAAACGATAATTGATTATGAAAACCAGTTTTTTCTTGAATAAAAAACTAAATATACTACATCAGAACATAGCTGGACTTATAAATAAATCTGAAGAATTGACAACCCACTTGAATAAATTAATAGAACGTAAAATAACGGTAGACGTAATCTGTATCACAGAACACAATATTTTAGAAGGCAACGAACAATATGTAATACTACCCAACTATACTCTAGCTTCATATTTTTGTCGTAACAATGTCAAGAGAGCCAAAGGAGGAGCCTGTATACTAGTCAGAAATGATATAAATAATTGGAAAGCTTTGGAAAAAATTTCACAGCTTTCAGTTCAAGGAAAGTTTGAGTGTTGTGGAATTGAATTGACTGACTGTAAAATTGCTATTTTGTGTGTGTATCGAATTCCTAAATCTATTTATATTGACATTTTTATGAAACGTTTTGAACTAATGCTACTAGAAATCTCGAAAAAAAATTATGATAATTTTGTAATTGCCGGTGACTATAATATTAACATCTTAAAAAGAGACAACAAAACTTTAGATTTTGAATGCTTACTCTTAAACTTTGGATTGAAACTTGCCCTGAAACAGCCAACAAGGCTGGCTAAAAAAACATGCATCGATAATTTTGCGCATAACTTTAAACAAACATGCTCTCCAGAGATACTTGACCTTGCATTATCGGACCACACAGCACAGCTTATAAAATGTCCAATTAGGAACAAAAATGCTCTAAAATACTGGCGAATTAAAAAACGAGACTACTCGTTGGATAATTTAACAAAGTTCAGTAAAATTATAAACGGCTTATCTTTTTCAGAAGTGTACAATGAAGGAGATCCTAATAGAGCATATAGCTTATTCATAAGCAATTTCAAGCTATTTTATGATCTATGTTTTCCCCATAAGCTGTTAACGATTAAAACTACAAAGCCTGTAAAATGGTTATCACGTGGCATTAAGACATGCTGCAAAAATAAAAGAAAACTCCTCTGGAAATATAGAGAAAACCCTTCTGAACAAAATAAAGTAAAATATAGAAAATATACAAACTTATTGAAAAAAATCATAAAATTGACACAAAAAGCACAAAATAATTATAATATAAAATCATCATACAATAAGTCAAAGGCTTCTTGGAATGTAATAAATAGCAATAAAAGTAAACTTCCTAAGGATCCAATTAATAAAATTATTATAGACAATAAAGCGATTACGAATCCCATTGACATAGCCAACTCATTTAATGATTTTTTTATCGACAAGATTGTACCAATCCATAATTCAGGTAAAACGCTCTCATCATTGGTAACAAATAGGAAAGACTCTATATTTATTAAACCTACCATAGCTAGTGATATACTCAAAATTATTTCCTCCCTTAAAAATACGACTAGTGTTGGATACGACGAAATTTCGACAAAAATAATTAAAATGGTTGCCGTTTATATAAGCGAACCAATTAGCTATATTGTTAATCTGTGTTTAAGCTTCGGTGTGTTTCCAGAACTTCTTAAAGTCTCAATTATTAAACCAATACACAAAAAACAAAGTAAAGACAGTATGGATAATTATAGGCCCATATCTCTTATACCCGTAATGTCAAAAATATTTGAGAAATATATCTATGTACAAATAAACAGTTACTTCGAAAAAAATAACATTTTCTGTAAAGAACAAAAAGGTTTTAGGGGAAATAAGACAATAAATATGGCTATTTATGACTTCCTTTCCCGAGTCACTCAAAATATTGACAATAGAAACTTAGTATGCTCTATATTCTGTGATATGACACAAGCCTTTGATTACGTACATCACGAAACCTTACTTAATAAGTTAGAGAATTATGGTATCAGAGGAGTGTCTCTACAATTAATTAAATCATATTTAGAAAACAGGAAACAAATTACTGAAATAAGAAAAATTAACTATAAAACTAAACTTGAAGAAATTCATCTTTCTAATGAACGCATAATGAAATTTGGTGTCCCACAAGGAAGTGTACTAGGCCCTTTATTATTCATAGCTTATATTAATGATCTGCCCAAAGCAACAATACAGCATATGTCATTGTTCGCTGACGATAGTACCGTGACCGTATCATATATCAATAATATAAAGACATATGAAAATGACATAAATTTAGCATTGGAATCTATAATAAAATGGTTAGAAAACAATAATTTGAAAATAAATATGAATAAAACTAAAATTATACACTTCAGACAACGCGATAATGCAGCATTTCCTAAACTTGACATTCAACATAATAATATTAAAATCGAAGAAATTGATTCTACTAAATTCTTAGGACTACATATTGATAAACAAATTAACTGGAAAACACACATAGAACACCTCGGCAAAAAAATAAACAGTCTGGTCTATATACTGCACAAACTATCTCTAGTAGTTAACATAGAAACAATTATCATAGCCTATCACGGACTGATTGCATCGAATATTCGTTACGGAATAATATTCTGGGGAAATTCAACTAATGTCGACAAAATATTTAAGCATCAAAAGCGCTGCATCAGAGCGATGTTCCGTCGTAAAATGACGGACTCGTGTAGACCCTACTTTATAGAATATAAAATAATGACTGTCCCTTCCTTGTACATTTTCGAGACTGCAATGTTTGTTAAAAATAACCCTGAGCTGTTTTGTCAGGTGTCAGAAGTAGTCGTTCGTAACAGACGAGACCAAAGTAGAGTATGTGTTACAAAATCAAAGACCGAGTTGATGCGCAGGAGTATCTTCTGCATGGCTCCTTCTATTTACAACAAGCTACCTAAACAATTAAGAGAGCTACCACGTTCGCTGTTCCAGAGAAAGTTGAAATCAATATTAGAAGCTAAATGTTATTACTCAGTAAAAGAATTTTTTGAAGATAAAATCTCCTACAGTCAAATTATATAATAATAAATAAATAATAATAATAATAATCTAATTAGAATTTAAAATGTGACTTCTTTTTTGACATTTTATATAATGTAATTATCATTAATCCATGTAATTAAATTAAATATTGCACGCCATAACATGGCAGAATACAATGGACATACTATGAAAAATAACATCTTTGTAACATGTATTTCTTGCAATAAATTCTACTTTACTTTACTTTACTTTACTTTAAAAAGTACTCATAAAAACATTGACCCCACATTTGACCCCTTTTTGAAGGTTAGGTATATTGAAAAATCCTGAAACACGTGTCCATTAATTTTGTATTTACAGTAAGTACACAAAGTTTCAGACTAATCGCACCACCCGTTAAAAAATCCCATACAAACATTGACCCCTTTTTTAGAGTTATATTGAAAAATTCTGAAACAGGAAACAAAGTTTAAGGCCAATCGCACCACCTGTTAAAAAAATTTCATATAAACATTGACCCCCCCCCCATTTGACCCCCTTTTTAAAGTTATATTGAAAAATCCTAAAACACGAAATTAAGTTTCAGACCAATCGCACCACCCGTTGAAAAGTTCTCATACAAACATTGATCCCCCATTTGACCCCTTTTTTTTAAAGGTTTTATTGAAAAATCCTGAAACACGAAACAAAGTTTCAGACCAATCGCACCAGGTTAAAAAGATCCCATACAAACATTGACCCCACATTTGACCCCTTTTTCAAGGTTATATCGAAATATCCTGAAACACGTATTCGTTCATTTTGTATTTGCAGTACACAAACAAAGTTTCAGACCATTCGCACCACCCGTTAAAAAGTTCATATACAAACATTGACCCCATATTTGACCCCTTTTTGAAGATTATATTGAAAAATCCTGAAACACGTGTCCATTTATTTTGCATTTACAGTACATAAACAAAGTTTCAGACCAATCGCACCACCCGTTAAAAGTTCCCATACAAAAATTGACCCCACATTTAACCCCTTTTTGATGCTTATATTGAAAAATCCTGAAACACGTGTCCATTCATTTTGCATTTAGAATGCACAAACAAAGTTTCATGAAAATCGCTCCACGCGTTAAAGAGTTTCATACTAACGTTTTCACCCTTTTTCACCCTCTTAGAGGTGGAATTTCCAAAAATCCCGCCTTAGTGGGTGGTTTTGTTATAAAAGGAAACCACCTTTCAAATTTCAGCTTTCTAGCTTCAGCGGTTTCGGCTGGGCGATGATAAATCAGTCAGTCAGTCAGTCAGTCAGTCAGTCAGTCAGGTTAAGCTCTTATATAGGTATAGATTTGTCTCCGGTCCCGAATTACAGAATAACTGGTAAACATTTGAAAATGATTTTAATGCGGACAACAAAATGCTTGTTTTTAAATATATTACATAGATAGGTAGGCGTTTAGAATTGTGATTAAAAATTATACCTAAAATTCAACCAGATTTGAACAAGCACCCATGTGCTTGTCTTAAGAGCTACCTACAGTTATACGATTGCACTAAATCTTAAGTGAACTTCTTGAATGTATCGTAGGTATGCATAGTCTCTTCCCTAGATGGCGCATGAACGGTGGTGGTTGCAACATTTTCTGCAAAGAGCTATGTCAAACTAAGATATCTTATACCTTTAAACGAGAAATTCTTGTACTATTTGTATAATTTTAATCTCGGAAACCGCTCCAACGATTTTCATGAAATTTAGTATGCAGGGGGTACGATAAATCGATTATTAGCTAGGTTTTATTTTTAGAAAACTTCGTTTTATCCGTGTTTTCACCGAGTTTACTTTTGTCGCCGTGACTATTTTGTCATTCTAGGCTATGTATGGCGCATCTCCATACATAACCACAGACTTAATAAGGTCTTAATACGTGTCAATACAGTAAAAGACCTAGGAGTCATTTTCGACCATAAACTCACTTTTCGCCATCATGTGGCTGAACTGGCGAAGGAGTCCTATAGGCGCCTCGGGTTTGTTCTTAAAAATTTCACGGGATTTTCAAAACGAACACGTCATCCGACTTATCTTTAGCGCTCTTGTTCGTACCAAGCTGGAAACTAGTGCATGTGTGTGGAATCCGCATGAAAGCAAATATGTACTGCTCCTTGAAAAGGTCCAAAAAGCTTTCTTAAGGTTCCTTTATAAATTTCGTTATGGGTACTATCCGTTTATGTATCCGACGCAGTTTCTTTTGGGGTGCCTAGGATACAATTCCCAACAAGTACGTCGTATTCATGAACAGATCACAACAGCATGCAAGGTATTTCGAGGAATGATCGACGCTCCTGACCTGAGTGATGAGCTGTGCCGTTTTTTCACCCCAAATAATTATTGTGGTTGTCGCCGTAAACATAGGTTGTTTGACGTGCCAGCGCGTGGCACTGTTGCTCGGGCCTCCTCCCCGCTGCCCCGAATGCTCACCGCTCTCAACGCTCTCTTAGACCACAATAGTGAGCTCGACTTGTTTGCGGACGGATGGACGGTGGTGCTGTGTGAATGTTTAAGCTTTTGTGAGGCGACCAGAACTTATGGTAGAGATATAGGAATTACCCACATGTATTATGAATTAACCACAAGTATCGCGCGTAGGCGGGTGTAAGCACTTATTTTGTATTTATATGGAATTCTACCGGTAGTTAAGAAAGATTTAGATTGATTTGTATTTTTGTAAATTTGAGCACAGTAGGTACGTATATAGTTTTTAAATTTCGATGCGTATTGGCTCGGGTCAGAGGCTGAAGTGAGCGATGAGAGCGAATGAGTGAGTCTTCAATTATGATAAGGAACGACTTTGAAATTTGTTTACTGATTATTATTTTATTTTTTTTATCTTTTTTTTTGCATTAGATTATTATTATTATTATTATTTTTATGTTTGTGACTATTAATGTTTTGTCAAATTTATTTTACCTACTTACTTGAATTTTATATTGTAATTTAAAAAATGTTAATTAATGTAATTGGTATTATCCGTGTTAATTAATTCAATAAATAAAAAATAAAAATTGATAAGAGTGACGAAACAGTCACGGCGACAAAAGTAACTCGTGCGCGCTATCACTAAAGGTAGATAGGCACTTAGTTGAAAGGAAATGTAAAAAAATCTAATGTGGCGACTGTACGAGTAAATATCCATTTTCAGTTACTTTCAGTCGATTTTTTTTTTATTTTTGCAACTTTTACTAGTTTATCATAGTTTAGTGATGGTGCAAAATGTAAACCAATGTGCTGGGTCTGGTGACCCAGATTCGTTGTTTTCAATAGTTTAAGTACCTAAATATTGTCTTAACTGAGAGACATGCATAGTTTATACAGGTAACTACGTTCTGCATTGAACGACTCTTGACAGACAAACACGCAAAGTTCGTCTATTAAATATATAGAGCTCATTTCCCGCCTGCCTCGAAACTTCAGTGCTGCATTCTATATTAATCGCTGAACTTCTCAATTGTTGTATACATATTCTACCTAAGTGCCTAGCCTAAAGGCTAACACAGGTCGAGCATCGGATGCGGAGAAAGTTGTCTTTGAGAAAAATAATTGGAATATATGAACAAAAATTGTTATTTCTCAGCGTTATGTCACTGGTTCTAACCATTGGTAAAATAAGCATGATGGCGAATAGTCAAAACACTTGACCATTTCATGTACTTAATCGCATAATCTAAACATCTATACTAAAATCGTTTATCTTTGCTTTTGTGCACGCTTATCTCCGCAATGGTTGAATCAAATCCAATGCAATTTTCACTTATTTATTGAGATAACCTTGGATAAAAATTTAGGCTTTGTTTAATCGAAATCGGGTAACAAATAAAAGAGAATTTGATATGTAAAACTGAAAAACTTTATCCATCCGAAAAGCCCCAGTCAGGATATTAAAAAGTAATCTAACGAGTACGTAGTCGCTGGTCTCAATTAGTTTGATTATCATCATCATCATCATCATCATCAGCCTATAGCAGTCCACTGCTGGACATAGGCCATATTTTATATAGTTTTATAAATAGTTTGATTATAATCTATACTAATATTATAAAGAGGAAAGATTTGATTGTTTGTTTGTTTGAATTGAATAGGCTCCGAACTACTGAACCGATTTGAAAAATTCTTTCACCAATGTGTAGAATGAACTTTCAGGATGAACATAGGCTATTATTTATGTAGGTACTTCGCGGGCGACGCCGCGTGCAGAAGCTAGTAATGTATAATCTCGTAACTACATTATTTGTAACAAAGCGTAGGCCGTGCTACGACGTGTGTCTACGAATGCCTACGATTTATTACGTGCGATCAATAAATAAGTTTTATAAATGCTATGTTGTGATAATCAGTAGGTAAATTACATAATTATGTGTCGGAAAATAGGTTTAACGTACATATACACTTTTATGCATTTATGCATAGAAATACTTCTATGCGTTTATCTAATAATAATCAGTACCTGGATGAACGAGCTTTGCTCGGTTTTTTTTGGTAAATTGTGTTTTTTGGAAAATGAAACCTAGCTAGATCGATTTATCGCCCCCGAAACCACCTGCATACTAAATTTCATGAAAATCGTTGGGGCCGTTTCCGTGCGTAAAAAATTATGTGCGATTTACCATACTCACACAGTCACGGAAAACATCGTGAAGAAACCGGCATGAAAAGAAAAAGTTGAAAGACATGTCAAATTCACGAAAGGAGATTCCGAGGCTTAACTTCTTATCCGCGGTGTGGTTTGAAAGAACTCGTGACACAATAAGAAGAACACTTAAGTAGAAGGTGTATGCACTCGTAGCTGTTGAATATTATTCGAGGTTGTGGGACAGCTAATTTTGGTTAATAAGAGCGATTGTAGATTGTTTGTTACAAGTAAACAAAAATCCAAACTCAAGTGCGGTTTTCTTTGGAGGGTCGTTGTCTTCATGATGCACCCTGATTTAAATTTTATACCTTTAAACGAGCAATTCTTGTATATATGCATATATTGGAACGAAGTTCCTTATCGCGCGTTGTGAAAGGGGGGGCTAGACGGAAAAAAATCTCACGAAAAGTTGTCACGACACTTTTTGCTATAAGTAGTTGTAAGCCGTGCGGCGTGCGCGTGTTTCTCTGTCTGTCTCTCTCTCTCTCTCATAGAAAGCAAGGAAAGGAACTACGTTCCATCCGGGTGTCCCTTGACACCTCTCAAGTTTTTATAATCTGAATCTCGGAAACGGCTCCAATGATTTTCATGAAATTTTGTATGTAGGGAGTTTCGGAAGCAATAAATCCATCTAGCTAGGTTTCATTTTTAGAAAACGTCGTTAAGCAAAAAAAACCAAGCAAAGCTCGGTCATCCAGGTACTTATTTTACAAGTCTACAACAGTACTGAGCTAAAGCCTGATAAAATATACTCATAGCTACAAGTATTGTATGTTGCCTATTTTATATATAGCCTATGTCACTCTTGAAATCCAGACAAATTCAACGACACCTAACGGGATGAGTTGACCGATTCAAAAATGCATTAGATCAACTAATCCCGCGGGATAAGTTGACAGCGGCCTCAGTTGACTAAAGACCCATTAGTCAAAATCAGTGCAGCTGTTTTGGCTACAGTGACAGCCAAAGGAACTCGCATGCATACATACAAACATACACCCTTACATACATACACATATCCTAAACACATTACCCTCTTTCTTCGCTTCGTAGTGAAAGGTGTCCATACCAGTAGCTGTTGCATATTCATTGGATGTTGTGAGACAGCTCATTAAAGGGTGCCAAAATTACATTAGTTACTATGTTACAATGACTAAAAGCAAAATGGAACCCTTAGACATGCTGCTCAAGTGGAGTAATCTTTGGAGGGTCGGTGTCTTCATGATGCCGCCGGCAACTGCTGCGTCTGACGTTTCTCTTGTCAATTCCTAATTAAGAAATTGCACTACTTCCAGAACATAATTTTTATAAAAAATTATGTTCTAGATGTAAAAAGTCACTTCAAATGTAATTGGTGATAGCGTGCACGAGTTACCTTTGTTGCCGTAACTGTTTCGTCACCCTTATCAGGTCCGTGGTTATGTATGGAGATGCGCGCATGATACACATAAATGGAAGGTGTCTAAACTCGCAGCTATTGCATCATTCAGACGATGTTATGAGAGCTCATTTCGGTGTGAGAAATCCCCATTAGTTAGATTAAATAACTAATGGAGATGACGCACATGCGAACTTAACGCTCAAGTGCAGTTTTCTCTGGAGGATCAGTGTCTTCATGGTACAGCCTCATTTGAGTAATACTAACAAGATAACAGCAATGTTAGATAATAATAAAAAAATAACAACAGTGACCAAGTAGGATTTGTATACAAGTAATAAAATATGACTTACAGTATGCATATAGTTATGGTAGATTCATACTGACTTGATATTATATATAAAAACAAATTCCTGATATCGTTGAGATAAAATTATGTATAATTCAATATTTCGAGAATAGATTACATTATAATACTTAATATCTCACATTATCATCTTACTTACTATACATTTTTGCATATCTTACGGTTATCCGTCTCACGACGACGCCTGGCAGTTTCTGTTACGTCTATTTCAGAGAGAAATAGACCAATAACGGGCGGCAACCACGTGAAGGATCACCACCAGACTTGCCTTGAGGATCACCACGACTGACGCGCTCTCCCCCAAGGCCGTTAGCCTCCCTACCCGCTCCCTGAGGGGTAAGGAAGGCCTGCACTCATCCAACGCCGGAGCTAGGCCGCAGCGACAATTAATGGATAAACACAGACCCGCCCATCCTATTGTTAGAACCAAATTTTTCCTGATAAAATATAAGTAATGATAAGTAGTTATAAGTTTTATAACTTCTTAATTTGGGATTAAATAAGTGTATTCCACCTTTTTCACAAAAACTATTTATAGAAAAAAAAACTGATTATAAAAACATACTTTAGGTACGATATTTTAATTACCTACTGCAAAGTACAAAGCAAAGAGCATTAACGAAATAACTTAGGTACCTCTTACCTATTTGGTCTATCTATTCATACCTATAAGTATGAACGCAAAATAGAGATTAGATAAAAGGAAATCACAGCGAAGCTGATAACTGTAAAGAAGCGAATAATATTATTGTAATCACCAGGTATCTACACCTACCTAAATACAGAGGTAGATAGAGATGATTCAGTCTAAAAATGCACGCCTCTCCACTGAATTTGTCCTCCAGCGATTGTGCATGTAGAGGTAAATATATTGGAGGGGCGTGCATTTTTAGACTGAATCATCCATCCGTACGTGCTAAGCAATAATTAGAACCGTCCATGCTTGATAAATAGGCACCTATCTACGATCAGCTGTTAAAGAGAAAGACTTATTATAAGAGAAAAAAAAGTAACCTGTACTTCATTAAAAAATAGTACCTATTTGACGACGCCATTCTAAGTTCTTTGCACTCATCTTTTCTCTTTTCTCGTACCTTTTAGCACTTCTCATCCAAAAAATCGAGCCACCCATAAAGTTATGTTTTGATAACATAAGGAGGTACTTACTATAATGTAGAGATAGACTGAAAAACAAAAAACTAAAAAGCGCCATTTAAGTAGAGGAGGTTACTGGAGGTAGGTACTCTTCCAGCTTTATGGTGACACCGTGCTTTTTTTGGATGGGAGGCTGGAGTTTTTGATGAGAAAAAGAGCTAAAATCCGACTTCATTGAATACCTATCCCTAGATATATGTGCGCCAGGGAACGGAAAATACAAAAGTTTTTTTTCCGTTCCCTGATGTACATACTCTTACGGTGACAAAAAACATCGTGAAGAAATCAGCATAGGTTGACGAACTTCAAAGACATGTAAAATAATTAAAGGAGTTTCCGAAGCGCACTTTTATTCTTTCTCCATGGTGTGGTTTGAAAGAACTCGTGACAGGATAAGACGAACACTTGTGTGGAAGGTGTCTGTACTCGTAGCTGTTGCATATTCATTCGATGTTGTGAGAGATCGGTCCGGCGTGAGAAGTTTCCAGTAGGTAGTAAGTAATAAACGTACAAGAAAAATCTCACTACTGAACCTAACGCTCAAATACAGTTTTCTTAGGAGGGTCATTGTCTTCATGATGCAGCCTCATTCGAGTACTTAATATTAACAGGTTAGCAAAAGTGTTGACTAAATATTAATAACAACATGATAACCATTATGATTTGCATACAAGTAAAAATATATACCTTACAATAATTATGGTACACACTGATTTGATAGGTATTATAAAACAAATTCCTGATATCTTTGAAATGAAACAAGAAGTAAAATTCCATTGTATTATTAAATATTTCGAGAATTGATTACGAATATAATATTATCTCATAAGTGATCTGAAATCATCATCTGTGTGTAATATTTCAGCATTTCTTACTAACGATTATACCTTTCACGAAAGCGCCTGGCAGTTTCTGTTACGAACTTAAAATACTTAATTGTAAGGTGTCTGTACTCGTAGCTGTTGCATACTCATTCGATGTTGTGAGACAGCTCGGTCAGGTTACTAAAATTGATTCTAGATTGTTTGTTACAAGTATTCTAAAATCAAAATTCTTAACCTAAACTTACCGCTCAAATGCAGTTTTCTTTGGAGGGTCGGTGTCTTCATGATGCAGCCTTATCTAATACCTTTAAAAGAGCAATTCTTGTATATATATACTTATATATCTATATCTATATAAGAGCTTAACCTGACTGACTGACTGACTGATTCATCATCGCCAAGCCGAAACCGCTGAAGCTAGAAAGCTGAAATTTGGTAGGTGGTTCATGGTACAGCCTCATTTGAGTAATACCCCAGTAATACTAACAAGATAACAGCAATGTTAGATAATAATAAAAAAATAACAACAGTGACCAAGTAGGATTTGTATACAAGTAATAAAATATGACTTACAGTATGCATATAGTTATGGTAGATTCATACTGACTTGATATTATATATACCTAAAAACAAATTCCTGATATCGTTGAGATAAAATTATGTATAATTCAATATTTCGACAATAGATTACATTATAATACTTAATATCTCACATTATCATCTTACTTACTATACATTTTTGCATATCTTACGGTTATCCGTCTCACGACGACGCCTGGCAGTTTCTGTTACGTCTATTTCTGAGAGAAATAGACCAATATCGGGCGGCAACCACGTGAAGGATCACCACCAGACTTGCCTTGAGGATCACCACGACTGACGCGCTCTCCCCCAAGGCCGTTAGCCTCCCTACCCGCTCCCTGAGGGGTAAGGAAGGCCTGCACTCATCCAACGCCGGAGCTAGGCCGCAGCGACAATTAATGGATAAACACAGACCCGCCCATCCTATTGTTAGAACCAAATTTTTCCTGATAAAATATAAGTAATGATAAGTAGTTATAAGTTTTATAACTTCTTAATTTGGGATTAAATAACTCTTAAACATATTCCACCTTTTTCAAATAAGCTATTTTTAGAAAAAATATGAAACTGTCTTAATAAATATATGAACTAACACCTATAAGTATGAACGTTAAATACAGATTAGATACAAAGAAATCGCAGTTAACGGAAAATACAATAGATAAGAAGACGGAAAACATCGTATAGAAACCGGCATGCGTTGAAGAAAAAGTCATGTCAAATTAACGAAATGAGATTCCGCGGCGCACTTTTATTACTTCTCCACGGTGTGGTTTGAAAGAACTTGTGACACAATAAGACGAAAACTTGTGTGGAAGGTGTCTGTACTCGTAGCTGTTGCATATTCATTCGATGTTGTGAGAGCTCAGTTCGGTGAGAGATCTCTTCATCAGTTTGTTACGATAACTACAGGAGAGATCACACATCCGAACTCAACACTCTAGTGCAGTTTTCTCGAGGGTCGGTGTCTTCATGATGCAGCCTTAATTGAGTAATATTAACAAATTAACAATATTGTTGACTATAACAACATGATGACCATTATAATTTGCATACAAGTACAAACATATTATAACTTACAATAATTATGTTAAATTCTGATTTGAAATAAAAAAAAAATTAAAACAAATTTAAAAATGATATGTTTGAAATAAAATATGAAGTAAAAATAAATTACTTAAATATTTCAAGAATTTATAACATCTTAGATACAATAAGGATGTCTATACTCGTAGGTCATAATTCATTCGATAAGATTGTACGAGTAGATTATAAGTTCAAGTAAACTAAAAGTTAAAATTGTTAACCCAAACTTGCCACTCAAGTGTAGTTTTTTTAGAGGGTTGTTGTCTTCATGATGCAGCCTTATTTAAATAATATTAACAAGTTAACAATAGCGTTGACTCGGTACGAGTATATTAATAACAAAAATATATATATAAAAAATATACATGATGACCAATTACGGTTTATATTCAAGTAAAAAAAATATATTACCTACCTAACTTACAATAATTATGGTACCTACATAATTCTACTGATTTGATGTTATATAAACAAATTCCTGATATCTTTGAAACAAAATAGGAAGTAAAATAATATTATGCAGGTACCTACTAATATTTAGTAGGTACCCCCCATTCTGTTTTTTGAACCAAATCTAACATAGGTACTAAAAAATCAAACCACCACAGTTATGTTTTGATAACTTAAGGAGGTAGAATCTAGAAACAGACTTAAATACCAAAAAGCACCATTTTATTAGGGGGGAGGTAGTTTAAGCTTTCAAATAACATACTTATGCTACACTTCCAGCTTTATTTATTTATTTATTTAATAACTAGCACGGTTACAGAAGCACCAATTACACTAATAATAAAAAGAATAAAATACCAATGTCAAATATTCGAGTCAAATGTTATACTAACATTATAAATATTTATAGTGGCACCTTTTCTCGGAATCGTATACCTTTAAATGAGCAATTCTTGTATATATGTATATATATATATAATAATAATAATAATAATAACTTAATTTCAGGCAACATTTGTCTAAGTGTACAAGATGGAAAATACTTAAAAACTACGGCCCATATAAAATATATACCTTACAGTCTAACACACATAATATAATAAACTAATTATTGAGAGCTGGAAGTGGGGGGGTGTCACCAAGCCTTCCACGGAATCGCCGAAATATGACACCCTTCGGCCAGAAATCCTCTTTCATATAGAGGGCGAGATTTGAAGTCGGCACTCGCACAACAAATGAATTGAAACTCACATTGTTATGCGAATGCAACTTCTCCACCCTCAATATGACGTTGGTCTTCACCTCCATGTACTCCACCAGGTCAGTAGGCTTAGTGGCGAAGTGCAGTCGGGACACGTATAGCAACGTCATAGGTAGAGCGGGAAGCAGCAGATGGTTCGGTCCGGTCGGCGCGGTTCCACACTGGTTGCGACGAAGGGGCACCTTCTTCTTCTTCTTCTTCTCAACCCTGATGAAACCCTCATCATCTTCCTGAGTCTTTTGAGGACCCTGGGATACCATACTGCGAGGAGGTTTACGAATCTCCCTCCCGCCGTTTGTCGTCGATTGCCGCTTGTTTGATTTGCTGGCGGCAGCAGCAGCGTATCCGATATCTGCATCCACCCCACGTATAGCGTGGGGTGGATGCAGATATCGGTGTCGTCGCGGGGGACGGTACGTGCGGAGCGGAGGGCGCGGGGCGCGGGCTCACGTTCGCTGCACTAGAAACAGCGACCGGCGACTCCAACGATTCCGCGAAATCCGCTGACTTGAAATTCCGAGATTCCGAGATTCCGATTATATATATATATATATATATATATATATATATAATCGGAATCTCGGAAACGGCTCCCAACGATTTTCATGAAATTTAGTAGGTATGCGGGCAGGTTTCGAGGGCTATAAATCGATCTAGCTAGGTTTCTTTTTTAGAAAACGTCGTTTACCAAAAAAACGAGCAAAGCTCGGTCATCCACCTTTAAGCGGAATAAAGCTTTTTTAGTTAATATTCACCAAGGGTGGCTAGCTGTTCTAAAATGTATGTGCGGCAGTGAACGGTAAATACAATAGTTTCTTTTCCGTTCGCTGATGTGCGCTATACCATACTCTATAACGGTGATGGAAAACATCGTGTGGAAACCGGCATGCGTTGAAGAAGTTCGAAGATATCTCTAATTAACGTAAGGAGCTTCTGAGGCGCACTTTGATTCCTTCTCCACGGTGTGGTTTCAAAGAACTCGTGACACGATAAGACAAACACTTGTGTGGAAGGTGTCTGTACTCGTAGCTGTTGTATATTCATTCGATGTTGTGAGAGCTCAGTTCGGTGTGAGAGCACTCCTGCAGTTTGTTACAATAACTACAGGAGAAATCACACATCCGAACTTAACGCTCAAGTGCAGTTTTCTCTGGAGGGTCGGCGTCTTCATCTTATACCTTTAAACGAGCAATTCTTGTATATAAGTATATATATAGTATTTGGTTGACCGAGCTTTGCTCGGTTTTTTTTTGTAAATCTTGTTTTTTGGAAAATAAAACCTAGCTTAATCGATTTATCGCCCCCGAAACCCCCTGCATACTAAATTTCATGTAAATCGCTGGAGCCGTTTCTGAGATTCCAATTATATATATATATACATATATACAAGAATTGCTCGTTTAAAGGTATAAGATAAGATACATATATAATCTGAATCTCGGAATCATGAAATTTTGTATGCAGGGGGTTTTTGGGGTGATAAATCGATCTAGCTAGGTTTCAGTGCAATTTAATCCAAACCTAGTACATAATTTGCATTGAAACTCGCAACCGAAGTAGCCAACGCCAACGGGCTAGCACTCTATGGCCTGAATATTGGTATTCAATTACCACATAATTATCTCCTCACATATTTTACTCACTGATCTAGATGACTATTCCAATTAGTCATTATAAAAATGCAGCTAATCTACAGTATCCTAAAAATATAAGGATCATGAAGTCAAAAGAGAATGTAGAAAATTAGACTGACTAACCATTAAAAATTACCTACTGCACTACGTAGGTACTTGTAAAAATAATCTAATGCGTACCAATTCGCGAGTAACAGTTAGTGTAATATCTATTAATACTTTTAAAAGAGATATTCTTTTTTACATATAATCTGAATCTAGGAAACGGTTTCAGCGATTTTCATGCACGATACCACATCGTGCTGCTTTGCGACGCCGTGTCATGTTTATGTGTTTTGCCCAAAAACATGAGCTAAGTGCTGTTTTTGTTGTTTCAGAAGACGCTAAAATGTACACGGTGGCCGCAGCACCTTCCAATTCTCCTAGCTCAACGGGCCAATGAGCAAGAACATCCATGGCAGGATTATCACAAAGGTAAAACTATCTAAAGGCATACTACATACTCATTTCAAATTGTCAGTACCTAGATAAGACGTTTAAAATCAATAAGATTTTAGAGATTCATTTCACAGTTTCATAATTACGGGGTGAAATTCCCTAAGCACGTCATACTTTTTGTAAATGCAAAGTTCTTCCATTAGCTGGTCCATTGATCACTTTAAGTGGGCAGCGTTATCCTGAAACCGAAAAACTTTTATTATATTTTTAACAAATTCAATGGTTCCAAAATTACTGTTATGATTCTTCTCATATTATGTCCTTTCATTTCGGGTTCATGATTCATCTTCATCATTATCTTTATAGACACTTTATCATTATCTTATTAAGTACCTACTTATTTGATACGAGAAATAATATTTCAACTCAATAAGGAAAGATTCGTTACTCATTTGTGAATAAGTTCCTTACTAATATCCCTCCCAAATGGCGACTGGCAGATTTTATTACGTCTATTTCTGAGAAAAATAGACCAATAACTTGATAGTATGGATATGTCTATCTATACATTTATATCATGATTGTCACTATACTATGAGCCACTGGTGTGCTCCTGGAGTCAGAAAGCGTGACGGTCCAACGAGCTTAACATTTTGGAACACTAAGAACAGCCAGAGAGGCCAGCATCGACGTCGGCGACCGACTGGCTTTCCTGGAGAACAACGGTTGGATAAAGTAGCAACTATTTCCATCCGACATGCAAAAAGACTTTCGGAAATGAGTCCGCTCACCGAAAACATGTACCAAATAACTCCGAAAATTGCTGCATTCCATCGATGTGGTAACTAACAGAAACAGCACTTGCAACAGACAATGACGATGAAGCTACAGCAACACGCACATCCATCGTCAGAACCTGTGACAAATTGCTGCTCTTACCCTGTTTCTTCTGACGAGCAGTTCTTCTAGTGATCTTTATTACAGTGGATAGTGCTTTGAAATTTATATACCTAACAACGTTTGTTGCGTTGGGTGTTGATCGATGTTTTAAACAGTAAATTCGTGTTGAATCGTTTTTGTTGGTAACGATTTTCATGAAATTTAGTATGCAGGGGGTTTTTGGGGCGATAAATCGATCTAGCTAAGTTTCATTTTCAAAAAAACACAATTTGCCAAAAAAAAAACCGAGCAAAGCTAGGTCACTCAGGTACTGTATATTTAATCTCTACAAATTGTTATTATACATTTTTAATTTGATTAAGTACATGGTACCCAAATATGGGACGGCGCCTGGCAGTTTCTGTTACGTCTATTTCAGAGAGAAATAGACCAATAACGGGCGGCAACCACGTGAAGGATCACCACCAGACTTGCCTTGGGGATCACAACGACTGACACGCTCTCCCCCAAGGCCGTTAGCCTCCCTACCCGCTCCCTGAGGGGTAAGGAAGGCCTGCACTCATCCAACGCCGGAGCTAGGCCGCAGCGACTATTAATGGATAAACACAGACCCGCCCATCCTAGTCCTACAAGCCCTATTCAATACTTTTGATGTTAGAGATAAATAAATAAATAATGCTGGAAAATCCACACAGCATCATCTAGCCCCAAAGTAAGCTACTCAAAGCTTGTGTTATGGGTACTAGATAACTGATATATTTCATACATTATATAGGTACATAGATAGATATATTTCATTATACAAAGAAAACACCCAGACCACCGGACCAAATTTCTGCAGATCGTACACAAATTTGTTTCGAGGGGGGAATCGAACCCACTGAGCTGCGCCACTGAGGTCATCCTACGTAGATGCAACGGATATCCGGTTATTATTCGGTATCCGGCCGGATATTAAGTACATGATATTCGGTCGAATACCGAATAGTTTAAATTTATGCATGGTGGTTTTTACATTTTGTATAGCTTATGTCACTTTTGAAATCCAGACGAATCTAACGATCTCATTTTTCAAAACCTGTTCAGCCGTTTCAGCTCCAGCAACAGCTAAAAGAACTCGCATACTGACAAACAAACAAACAAACAAACATACATACATATATACACCTAAACCCACTAAGAATTTTGCTCGTGCGAGAAATCTGTAGGCGTCGTGATGTGCTTAAAAAGTTATCTTCTTAATGTAGGTAGTATCAATGCATAGGTATATTTTCTTCTGCTCTCATCGTTTTATATGTAGTGCAAAGCAAAGTTTCAAAGCTTACAAGGTAAGTACTACTTAAATGAACCCAGGTTGCCAACTTGTCAGTACCTACGAATGCAGGATTAAGGCTTTACTTATCCAAGATTTTCTTGTAAACTGCAAATATTTTTCGGTTGATGACATTTAAAATAGTTAATAACTCTTGATCAAAATTTATATCATCATCATCATTTTATCAAAATAAACATCTAATTCGGTACTTATTAAATTAGCTAACTTAAATATTTATACATGGTGGTATAACGAGCGACCTTATCGCTTAAAGCGATCTCTTCCAGGCATCCTGGCCATCCAGGATCTTACGTGTTTTTCTAACGAGTCCATACTCGTTAGAAAAACACGTAAGAGGTGATACGATAAACACTTAGAGATAGCGCGCACGAGCTACTTCTGACTGCGTCGCTCTTATCAAGTCCAAAGATGCGCGTATGTTACGTCGTGACAACTTACGAGTGACGAAACAGTCACGGCGAGAGTAACCCGTGCGCGCTATCACTAACGAATAAAAGAAAAACAACGATATACCAACCTACAAACACAGCTAAATACGATTTTCCAAATAATTAACAAGAGAAGTGCTTTGGAAAGTATTTTGTAGATTTCATTAGATATCAAGCTGTCCTTGACGGCACCTGCAGATAACGTTTATTACAGAGAGAAGCAAACCAATAATGGCCAACAACCACGTGAAGGTTTACCACTAGACTTGCCTTAATGATCTTCACGACTCGCTCTCCACGCTCCCATGTATGCTATGTTGAGACAGCTCGTTTTAGCATAAAAGACAGTCTGAAGATTATTCATAACAAAAACTTCAGGCTGAATTAGATGCTAAAACTAGCAGCTCAAGTGCGGTTTTTTCTTGAGGACTGGGGTCTTCATGATGCCATATTTGAAAATATTAACAATAGTTTTAATTATATTAACTGCTATTGTAGCGGGGATTGGTATATTTTTAGTATTTAAAACTCAATAAGTTCGACGGACACGTTTACTTCAAATATTACAAATCATGGAATAATTAAATTATGTAGGTAGGCACAAAAACTTAAATTAAATGCGCGCGAACATTTAAATTCTAAACATGCCCCCGCGCGTTGAAAGCTCGTCTTTCAACGGGAGACATCATCTTCTTCCGGCAGCAGCGGGACAATTTTACTAAAGCTTCGTCTCACGACGCCATTGGCTAATCTAATGTCGGCGACGCGACATATGCCGTCACTGGGACCAGGATGCACAGCTACGACACGTCCAAGCTTCCATTTCAGCGGTGGAGTTCCATCTTCCTTCAACAGGACCAGAGTGTCATTTTTAATGGATTATTTGCAGGATGTCCATTTAACTCGTTGTTGAAGTTCAGCAACATACTCCTTACTCCACCGAGTCCAAAAATGTTGGCGTAACTGTTCAATGCGCTGGAAACGGGTCAATCTGTGTACTGGGTACCTAGTCCTGGTAGTTCCGTTCGGGCAGGGCAGTGAGAGGGCGGCCGATGAGAAAATGAGCTGGCGTGAGCGGCGTAAGTCTTCTGGGTCCGACGACAACGGAGAGAGTGGCCGAGAGTTAAGTATCGCCTCGATTTGCACCAGCGTAGTAGTAAACTCCTCGAACGTTAAATTACAATTACCCAACACTCTATTTAAATGAAATTTTGTCGACTTGACACCAGCCTCCCAGAGACCTCCGAAATTAGGGCTATAAGCAGGTATGAAATGAAATTGAATACTATCCTGAGCTGTCTCCGCGGCCAGAGAATCACAATTACTCTTTAAAAACTTCGAAATATCATTATATGCGCCAACGAATGAGGTACCGTTATCTGAAAATATATGAGAAGGTTTTCCCCTGCGTGAAATAAATCTGCGTAATGCTAGTAGATAGTTATTGCTTGTTAAGTCACCTACTAACTCCAAGTGAACCGCTTTGGTCGTAAAACATACAAAAATGGCAATGTACGACTTGATAAGCCTACAACCGCGACCGGTGCGACTAGCGACGGCAACAGGGCCCGTGTAGTCCACGCCTGTACACTGGATTGGGTATCCACCTGGTTCAAGTCGCTGCCGTGGTAAGTTACCCATCAGCGGGTTATACGTCTTACCCTTCATGCGACTGCAACGCACGCATTGGCGAAAACACTTTTTCGCTAAATTCCGACCACCTATCGGCCAATGAGTTTCACGAATTGTGGCTAATAAAAGTTGTGGACCGGCATGCATTAATCTTCTATGTTCAAACTCAAATAATAACTTCGTAACATGATGTGTGGACTGTAAAATTATAGGGTGCTTCTTTTCAAACGCGAAGCTAGAATTATCTAAACGATCTCCAACACGAATTAAACTATTTTTATCTAAATAAACATTAAACTTTATCAATGGACTTTTACTAGGCAAATCTCTCTTGCTATTTAATATGCTATACTCGGGAAATGATTGCATTTGAGATTGTCTCATAATTAAAACTAAAGCGTCACTTAACTCGTCAGTGCTTAAATACTTATGGTTAGGTTTAACCTTTGTTTTCAACATATTAACAAACCTTAGCACATAGGCTACGGTTCGCTGAAGCCTAGATAAGTTTGAGAAGCGACTGAAATCAATAAGCTCGTGTGAAGTACAATTGTTTACATGTAATGAAACTTCATTGCGAGTTTCAGGCAACTTTTCAACAGTACTTGGAGTTGCAGGCCAGTGCGAGGGATCGCGTTTCAAATAATTTGGACCATGCCACCATAGCGAGTGGGACTGAAGAGAACTAACACTGACACCGCGCGATATTATATCCGCAGAGCTCTAGTCGCGGTATTGTCGTGGGCTTAGTGGGAGCGACTCGGCTTTTAGCAATTAATAATCTAACTGAGACCTCACCTTTAACGTCAATACTACGAGCTAACGTCGATACAAGCACCAAACGCACGCTCAGACGCGTCTGTGTAAATGTGCAGTTCCAGAGCGGAGTACGAGTCACAGATGACACGACGAGGTATACGTAGGTTGTTCAGGCCCGGCAGGCTGTCGACGATTTCGACCCAGACCTGGTTCAATTCCGGTGGCAACTCCTCATCCCAATACAGTCGCAGAAGCCACAGTCTCTGTAATAGAATTTTTATAAGGATGACACAAGGTGATAAAAGCCCTAGGGGGTCAAATATCTGAGCGATGACTGATAGAATGTCACGCTTTGTGTTTCCCTTGACTATGGTTGGACTGATGGAGAAATAAAAGTGATCTAACACTGAATGCCATCCGAGACCTAACGTTTTACTCGATTCAGTATCTCCAATATTTAATTCAGGTGAAGACTGATCGGTTTCTGGCAATAATTGAGGCTCATTGGACTTCCATTTCCTAAGAGGCATACAAGCAGAGGCTAACTCGGCGGTTACCTGGTTGCGTATACGTAAAACTTCGCTTAATTCATCCCCACCACTCAAAAAATCATCAACATAAAAATCGTGAAGAATTATTTCAGATATCTTAGGGTCTGTACAGTCTAAACCTATCTGCTTCAGGCATCGAGTAGCAAGATAAGGCGTACTGGCTGTACCATAACTAACCCGGATCAATATATAACATTTTGACGGTGAATCGAGTTGATCTTGGTAGCGCCAAATAATTTGTTGCAGTGGTCTATCAGCAGGATGTATAGCTATACATCTGTACATTTTCTCACAATCTGCAACTATGACATATTTATGCTGCCTAAATCTTAAAAGTATCGACAATAGATCATCCTGTACAGTAGGTCCAATCATTTGAATTTGATTAAATCCCATCAAAAACATAAATGTGAAATGATAGCCAAGTTCAATAAGTATGCTTTAGTCGATGACTTCAGCGACAAAAGAAGTGAGATCTAAACGGGTGTCAAGTACAATGGTCAGTCCTAAAACTTATTTAAAACAATATGAAATATTTTTAACAACTTTGAAATATCATTTTATCTTATAACTTAGGATATTATATTGAAGCCTAAGGTCTAACCTGGCTTTTATATATATATATAAAAATTAAACCCGTTTTCCTTGGTCACGGCATCACGCGTGAATGGCTGGACCGATTTCACTAATTCTTTATTTGTTGTATTTGTTATTATTAGGAGAAGGTTCTTACGGAAAAAAATATAAGGAAAATCTCTCAGAAATATTCAAAAATATACATTTAATTTTGCATATTTAAAAAAACGCGCGTAACGAATGTCAATGTCATTCACAGCCATAGACTATATTGAAAGAGCATTGTTTGTTCGGAAACGTGGTTACTTAATTAAATTCGAGCATCATTTATTCGGAAACGTGGTTACTTAATTAAATTCTAATTAATTTTTGAAAATAACTCGCACGGAATAGTTATGTATAGATAAATATTATTAAATGTTCCGATTTTATGACGTTACTAAGGTAAAATATAGGTAGGCGCACCTAAGTGTGGTCTGAGTCGATAGGAGTTTGATTTCAGAACGCAATACAAACTTCGCATAACCTATTTAGTAATCTGTGGTAGTACATTGGCTTTATAAAAAAAATCTGTGGTAATCTGTGATAGTGATGTGCCAATGACGTTACTAAGGTAAAATATAGGTAGGCGCACCTATGTGTGGTCTGAGTATATGAGTTTGATTTCAGAACGCATTTAAACAAACTTCGCATTACCTATTTAGTAATCTGTGGTAGTACATTGGCTTTATACAAAAAATCTGTGGTAATCTGTGATTGATGTGCCAACTCGGAAAAAATATTACTCGATGTAGGTAACTCGAGTGAAGATTTTCTGCTGTGTATTTGCCTGACAACTACGTCGCTCTGGTTTTTATATGTTTTCTCGTGTTATTTTGAGTTTTATTGCGTAATTTTGGTGGTTATTTTGCCAATAAAGCCCGGGTTCTTGACGCGAGTGTAAAGTATGTGAATTAGAGTGAATAGTTCTCTTGAAATTCCATCGGAGGAAATCCCGAAAATTTTCAACAAAACAGCCATCTTTTGTTTAAAATTGACTTGACTACTTGACTATGACTCTGTGACGTTGACAATACTTATAAATAAATACACTTGACACTGGCAAAATTTTTCTCTAAGAGACAGATGCCATAATTGAAGAAGAAGAGAAGAAGAATTGAAGAAGAAGAAGAAGAAGAAGAAGAACTCGAGTGAAATCCAATTATTTATTTAAGTATTTAAAATAATATTTACTATCAATTAAACTATTTTTATAATCAGTAATCACAATATTTTCAAGAAAATAAGATAATTAGTATCACAAAGAATATTTTTTCCTTAGTTAAATTATATGCTTGAATTTTTTTGCGAACTCGAGTTAGAGAGAATTCAACTCGAGTACACTCGGGTTAGGTACTCGAGTTAACCATCACTAATCTGTGACATCACACCCATAACCGCGCCAACAATCTATATCTATATAAGAGCTTAACCTGACTGACTGACTGACTGATTGATCATCGCCGAGCCGAAACCGCTGAAGCTAGAAAGCTGAAATTTGGAAGGTGGTTTCCTTTTATAACAAAACCACCCACTAAGGCGGGATTTTTTGAAATTCCACCTCTAAGGGGGTGAAAAAGGGTGAAAACGTTAGTATGAAACTTTTTAACGCGTGGAGCGATTTTCATGAAACCTTGTAAGTTTATAAAGTTTTTGATAAAGTTTGTTTTGTTTTAAAGACTAAGAAGATTTTTATTTGCTAATAAGTGTTTGTTAATCACGGTAAGTTCACAGCTTCATATTGATTTTTAGTAACTTTTGGTGACTACACAATACTATAATTTGGTATACATGGTTATACAGAAAATGTATGAGAGCTTTTTATTTTCAGTTGGATTTTCGTTTTTAAATGGAGGATATTATAGATTCCAGTTCAAATTGAATAGGTACTCATACCTAAGATAGGTCAGCTATACAAAATAAAGTAGTGCATCATTGCTACGCTAAGGCGGTACGAAGTTCGCCGGGTCAGCTAGTTGTTCATATAAAGATTCGATCTTACCGATGCGCAATTGTAACTCCCTGGCCTCCGGGGAACTCATCGTAGATGCATTCAACGACATTACATGATTCGCGAAAGCAGTTATTCGACCTTTGATACTGCCGCGTTTTTTAATTAGCTCCTTTTCGTCAGTCATTCTTCTGGGAGACCGGCACGGTCGACCTGGAATCGATACAGGCAACACGTTTACTTCTGTACTTAGCACTATTACACAAAGCACGTAGAAACGAATACAATGTAATTACGTAGAATACCTGTTTGGATTAATGAACTTATCTTACACTTTGACTTTGGACAAATAAAAACTGAATAACGGATACAGAACACTTGACAAATAACCTAACTGACAAACAATAGTGAAAATTTAAATTTACTGATTTATTAATTGAACTGATTAACTGAATGAATACAAAGAATGTTACTAACCTTATACAACGTCGAATTATACCTAAATATACCTGATTAGAGTGTTGGGTTCAAAATCAAAATCACTTTTATAACGCTTTTCGCCGTTGAACACGCACGTTGGACTTTGAACTCTCGACCACTCTGTGTGACGCGCAATCCCGTTGCATTTATTTGCGCTCCACAGCTTCAAATGTGATGGAATCTTCTTCCTCAATATAAATATCGGCTGGTATAATTATCCGGCGTAGATCCAGGACCATGTAGCGGGGATTGGTATATTTTTGGTATTAAAAACTCAATAACTTCGACGGACACGTTTACTCCAAATATTACAAATCATGGGAAGGGAATAATTAAATTATGTAGGTAGGCACAAAAACTTAAATTAAATGGGCGCGAAGGTTTAAATTCTAAACAGCTATTAATAGTTCGCCTCGAACTGAGATCTCACGCACGATTTTTACATTTTTGGTTTCATGTGTACAATTTATTTATATAGGTAGATGCCTGCGTAAGTTGGTCCTAATATTTTAAAGATATCCTAGGTCCTAATATAAATTTTCATTCATAGTAGATTGAAAATTGACTAGCCTAACAGCTCAAATAAATAATAAATAAATATTGGTGGGCAATTCACACAACGCCATCTAGCCCCAAATTAAGCAAAGCTTGTATTATGGGAACCAGAGAGCATGCGTAGGCCAAGAAGATAGTAATTTAAATCGTGGTCGCGAATTGTATCTGTAACGATTTATCGATGCTAGACCTTCCACTGAACAGCGAAGGCACTGAACATGTCAAGACGACTACATTCCACCGGCTCTTTTTATCAGTCTACTGGAAGTGAACGTAGGTACTCGTACATTACAATGTAGGTACATTCTGCGTAGTTTACTCTTTGATTTTACTGAAGTCGAGTTTGCACATCAGTGAAAATAATAATATTTTTTACTTTTTTGTGTATGTTATACATCGTTACACATTCACAATATTTAAGAACCGTACTTAAATATTGTGAATAGACTCGTTATAAGGGTCCATTTAAACTCCTTTCAGCTTTACGGGTATTTTTGTAACACCCTGTATATATTAAGTTTTATAAAAAAACTAAGTAGCTCTTAGTATCAACATTTTTAGTAGCAACGCAAGTCGGGCGCCACTTTATAATATGGTAAAAATTTAAATTTCGTATACTTAATCAAATTCTAAATATCAAATAGAATATGCACTCGTATATCTTCTTCTTCTTCTTCAATTATAGCATCTGTCTCTTAGAGAACAATTTTGCCAGTGTCAAGTGTATTTATTTATAAGTATTGTCAACGTCACAGAGTCATAGTCAAGTTGTCAAGTCAATTTTAAACAAAAGATGGCTGTTTTGTTGAAAATTTTCGGGATATCCTCCGATGGAATTTGAAGAGAACTATTCACTCTAATTCACATACTTTACACTCGCGTCAAGAACCCGGGCTTTATTGGCAAAATAACCACCAAAATTACGCAATAAAACTCAAAATAACACGAGAAAACATATAAAAACCAGAGCGACGTAGTTGTCAGGCAAATACACCGCAGAAAATCCCCTTGTATATCAAAAGGCATAACGTTCAAGAACATTTGACAAATAAACTTTAAGCATAGGTAGTTTACAAGCAAAGAGTATCTATGTATATTATAAATATAAACTTATTATAAATATCTGTGTATAATTCTTGTAATTCTTTATTGTATACAGTAAAATTCTTAAAGCAAGACAGAAAAAAATGTACACCCTATAAAAGTTTTCTACCAGAAATCCTTAGAGATTTCATTGAAATATTTGCTGCATTTTCTTTCTTGTGGTGAATCAACTCATTCTGATTTTCAGTAACATATGGTTGCATCAAACACAACTTGGATTATATTACTGTAGACCATAACTCGTTGCCCATGCTTGGCTTATCTGAAGCTTCAGTCTCATCTTGCCGCAGGCAAAGTCAAAGTCAAAGTCAAAATGTTATACATATTCAATTAATTAAATTATTATAAAAATGAACCTCTATTTCACCTGGTCACGCTATAGCTTGAGAACGGCTGGAAAAAATTCGCTATTCTTTTTGTTGTGTTTGTTATCGTAACGAGAAGGTTTTTATGTAGGTACTTATAATAGTTACTTTTTTAGTGGTAGGCGGGCATTAAGACAGAACGACGTATGTCGGTTCAGTCAGTTAGTATAAACTTATATATATAATCGGAATCTCGGAAACGGCTCCAGAAATTTTCATGAAATTTAGTATGCAGAGGGTTTCGGGGGCGATAAATCGATCTAGCTAGGTTTCATTTTTAGGAAACGTCGTTTACCAATAAAAAAAACCCAGGTCACTCAGGTACTATAATAAATACATGACAATGAATAAAAAACTAATTTTAGCATGAGCTAAATTCTCGTTTTATGCTCGGTATTCGGCATGTTCGGCAGGTTTACCAAGCATAATTATATTCGTATTCGGCCGCTTATTCTGTAAAAATGCCGAACTTTCTTTACATTTACACCAGTGCTCTTATTTAATTACATGTGAATACTATACGATCGTTGAACAGTGACCTGGAACAAAAGCATAAGTGCCTGTCCACACTTGTGACATTACGCCGTAACCGTAGCTCCGTGACCGTAACAAACACGCGTGACATTCACATACAAGATTGTCCACAGAGCTCGTGAAAGAGCACACACATTTTGCCGTGAGACGCACAGTACATTTGCAGCAAATGTATCGGTTCGAGAATTAAATTACTTCGGGTTCGACGTTCATTCCATGATTCCGACAACGCTACCATTGCCAATTTCAATTTCCTAATCGGTTTGCTCGCAAACCAACTCCAAGAATTGAGTTTGCACTCCGGCATTTTCTGCTCAATAGAATTCCATACAGTCTCTTGCCGGATGAGGTTTATGATATTTGATCTGATTTCCTATTGGTAGGTACTGACTGAACTGCTTTTGTTAGAACTTTATAGAGCGATTGACATAGAGTAGGTAGGTAATATAAATCGTTTAATATGTCTATCGCATCAATTTCCTTTTTCGTTTCCGTCGCTTTAAGGCCCAGAATACTCGTCACACTATTCCTTACGTAAAAGTTACAAAAAAAAGTGACATAGGTCCGTATAGCAACGCGGATCTCCGTGGAATCAGACATAGCATGAAGCGAAATACCCAAATGACAAGTAAGTAGAGTGCGGCAGGCTGCTCTGAATTATATATAGCGAAAGCGACAATTCATAAAAAACATAAATATGTTCAAGTAAATAGCTTATTTCAAAAAAGGGCTGGGTTGATTTGTTTCAAATCAACTGATTTACATTCATGTGAAATAGAAATTCAAAATACCTTACTGTTCTGGATAAATTAGGGAATTTCTAAATTTTCAGAGGTGTTTTTAACATGATTTTTAACCAAGGTTTTCTAACTAATTCGTGTTTTAGCTCCGGTTGATTTATCACTTATATCCTTGAGTATCGTGTAGTTCAATTTCAATGTAATCTATTAAGCGGTAATAGAATGATTCGGGTTGCAATACTTCCAATTTTCAAAATGCTGGGCCTTGAAGATAATTTTTGTCATGGTCAATATATTTTCACCCAACTGCGAAGCGAAGAAAAAGGGTAATGTGTTTCGAGTGTAAGGGTGTACGTAATTATGTATGTAAGGGTGTATGAATTTTATGTTTGTATGTAAACGAGTTCCTTTGTCAGTCGCTGTAGCCCAAACTTCTGGACGGATTTTTACAAATGAGGATCGTTGAATTTGTCTTGATAAAAAGAGTGACATAATTAAGCTAAACAAATTGTCAAAAAGTCTAATTATGGCGGCTGTAAAAGTCTATTTTCAGTTAATTCATTTTTGCAATAAATACCGTACATAAATAGTTACGTCAACGTCACATAGTTACCGACAAATTGTCAAGTCAATCTTAAACATAACATGGCTATTTTTCATAAAATTCTCGGAACTACATAGGTATATTACCTACTTCAATTCACATATTTCAAACCTGTGTCCTCATTCATTTTATTATTATTATTATATATTATTATTTTATTATTATTCATTTCATTTTAAATCCATAATTATTCATTTTATTTGCAATGGTAATTATTTTTGTTCATTTTGTAGCTGGAACCCACGATGCATTTCATAATAATTTATCGATATCGATATAATCAGGAATAACCTGAGAACATCCCTATGTTCTTATCGTTACGTTGGTTGGTATAACGTATGCTGACTGACACTGTTGACGTTTTTATTTTTAAATTGGTAATGGATGGTATGTTAAATGAGGTTCACTAAGAAGTCTCTATGCCCCGTCTCTAAAACGTAGTGATTATATTTTCTTTGTCCTCATTTCCATAAACAATCAATAATTGCATCAATAAGTGTTACTAGCGTAAATATTGACAATTACAGATGACCGCTTGTTGGCAGTGTACGAATCGCTGAAAAAATCCAAAAGCTGCATAATATTTAGAGAGCATACGAGCCGATTGAGTACTATGAGCATCGATATAAATGGTTACTAAAGTCGATGACTTTAAGGCGATATAAATAGCTACTGACTTTGAGGAAGTTTTTCGGGAAGTGACAAACACTTGACACTTTGCTTTGCGAGTATGAAGTGCCGAACTATCGAACGAGATGCCAGCGCGCAAACATTTTGAGATCGTAAATGTTGCGATAAATTTAAATTTCCAAGTTTTTGGGAAAATTAACACGTGTTACAGAGAACTATTTCAAATCTTTGGTTTGCATAAAGTTATTTTCCTAAAAGTCTTATGAAAACGCCTACAGGTAATGCCAGGTGGTCGGTGCGGTCTACTTACGTCATAATAACTGTTGTTTCAGGTAAGTCCTCAAACTTCAGCCTAGCAAGGAGCGATGCAAATGTTTGACTTCGTGGTAAGTGTAGTCGGTCAAAGTCAAGGTCAGGTCACAAGGATCACTTTGAAACATCTTACATGCTAGGGGAATTTAAGTGCCAATTCCAGCCTAACCCAACTTCGAGACTATGGACTGTGTACGTGACTATGTGACTGCACGAGCACTGTGGCGCCTGTGGGTCTACCATGAGTTTTCACAATCTACACTCGCTAGCGACTGTAGTTAAAAAAATGTATGAAAAACTTGTACAGCGCCTCAAGCGGATAGTTGGGTACTAAAACGTCACGTAATTATCTATCCTACGTCACAGCGTACTACAGCGACTGTAGTTTGCGCTTCATTAATTGCTTAGAATTTGGTACCATGAGTAACAATTTTGACAAATGTCATGGTAACGTACTATTACTACTGTAGTAACGTCAGCCGATCTAAATGTGACAACTCATGGTAGACGTACTGTTTAGTCAGCCTGAAAACATGACTGCAAAGAAGAGCCTATTGGAGCACTAGTGTCGCGAAGTGTATTTCTATTGCCGGGATTCACATTATATTACATTAGGTAGCGACAAGAATTTACATTATATTCAAGGTCAACCAGGACTTAAAGCAATTATAGGTACATTCTACCTAAAAACGTAGGTACTTGAATTGTCTCATGTTCTCCTCATTTCAGCGGTACCCAAGGTGCCTTGACGGACCTCCAGTATAATCTACTCGTAGCTAATAATCACACCGAATACTACAAATTATATACTTCTCATCAAAATAATCGTGCCACTTTCACCGTTTTCAGAAAGTTATTTTTTTGTTTGAAAGGGCATATTCTCGAGGTGGACCTATATAAATTTAGTTCCTGAGGGATTAATACATTTCCCGTTAATCCTCTAATACTACGTAGTGCGAATTGAAGTCGATTTTATTTTTAGTTTTTGAAACGCAATTATTATTTAGAATAAAATAAAACATTTTAGTTAATTGTCGCCTAAATGAAAAATGCAGGGTGACTGGATTGACTTTTTGGACGAGAGGTGTAGTAGTCATTAATATACAGAAAACTAAAATCAGCAGTACGACAGTGCAGGTAAAAAAAAATATGGATAGAAACTAAACGAAATAAAGTTTCGTAAACTATCGAAACTAGTTCTAAGCCCTTTGGTATGGTTTTGTTTATTATAGATTGCTAGCTGAGCCGACAGACGTTGTCCTGTCTTAAAACCTTCTATTTACAATAACAAACAAAAAAATAATAAGCGAAATCGGTCCAGCCCTTCACGCGTGATGCCGTGACCAAGAGAAATAGGGATCCATTTTTATAGAATAGATTACATATAATAATATTTTAATTAACCTACACCTTTAGTAACTATAACAATTCACTGACCTACACACTATACATAAAATACATGTGAAACAGTCGAGCTATCTAAGAACCGTTACAAACGATCTATAGATAGATCGACTGATCCAAATAACTGCAAAAGTGGTATCAAATTGATACCACTTTTGCAGATCAAAAGAACTTATAAAATATATGTATTAGCACATAAATACATAAACTCTACGAAATACGCTCAGTATACAGTTTACAGAGTATTTTACTAGTGTGCAATACTTTATTGGTGTTTCTCTCAATACTGCGCTTTTTATTCGAGTAAGCTTCAAACTACCCTGCACCATTTTCATTTTCTCAATTTCGAAACGATTCAGAAAGGATTTCCCGCAAATAAAATGTGGAAAATATAATTTTGTAAGGCGCTCAACCGATAAAATGGGCTTCGTCGATGTTCGAAGCTTTTCAGCTTCATCACAGAATCTATATCCTACTATCCCACTATATCTTACACCTTTAAACAAGCAATTTTTGTATATATACAGTCGTGGTCAACTAATTAGGGACATGCAAGATAGTGAAGAACAATAACCGGTTATGTACATACAAATATAAAACCCTATTGATTTCTCAGTAACTATTATTTGCATAATTTGGTCCGATTATTATGCTTTAAATGGCTGTAAATAAAAGAATAAATAAATAGAAAAAAGTATTTAATATCAAAGGTTGAACATGTATTCAATTTTAAGGTATAATTCTGTAGCTGGACATTTAATTAAGGACAGTAAACTATAATGAAAAATAGAGTTAAACAAAACTAATAATCTGCAGTATTATAATATCTTTAACAGCTCCATTTTATTACGTGTAAAATCAGTACCCAGTAGCAAAACCTTTGTTAGTAATTACCGCTTGACACCGATGTGGCATAGACATTATCAGTTTCTGGCATGTTTCGACAGGAATGTTTGCCCATGCCTCACAAAAAGCTTCATTAAGTTCATCTAAAGTTGTGGTACGATAAGTGGCTACTTTTTTCTTGATTTCGTGCCAAAGGTGCTCGATTGGGTTAAGGTCCGGGCTATTTGCTGGCCAATCTAGCACCGATACTGACTGACTGGTAAGAAACGACTTGACTGAACGGGCGGTATGTTTTGGGTCGTTATCATGCTGAAACGTCCATATAATAGGGAGATGCTCCTCAGCATAGGGAAGCATCGTTTCCTCCAATATTGCCTTGTATTGATGTTGGTCTAAGTTACCCTGAACTTTCCTCACAGGTCCCACTCCACGTCCAGAAAATGAACCCCACATTTTAATGTTTCCACCGCCATGTTTCACCTGCTTTTTTGTGAATCTTGGATTCATTTCCGCTTTTACTGGACGCCGTACGTATTGCCTTCCATCTGAAGAAATCAAATTAACCTTGGTCTCGTCAGAGAATAATACATGTTGCCATTGGGCGTAGGTCCAATGTCCATATTTACGTGCAAACGCCAAACGAGCATTTCTATGTTCTTTCTTCAACAACGGTACTTTGCGAGCCACTCTTCCGAACAACCCTGCTTCTACCAGACGTCGTCGAACGGTCCTAGCTGAGACACCAGCTCTTTCGTCTGTCCCAAACACTTCGTGTTTAATTAAAATAGAGCCTAGAAACGGATCTTTCTTAGCTAACCTGGCTATCATTCTATCTTCTTGCGGAGTTGTTTTTCTCGATCTTTTTGTTCTGGGCACATTTAAATCTGTGTTATTGCGTCTGACATGTTGCACTGCATTGTATACCATAGTTTTTGAACAATTTAAATGTTCTGCTATCCTTCGGTATGGCCAACCATGCTCGACAACAAACTTCATGATAATTTTTCGTAGTGTTGGATCGCAACTTTTATTTTTACCCATTTTTCTTCAAAATATTTTTCAAAACTTAAAATAAATATCGGGATTGCCGCCAAAACTACCACGAAACAATAAGAGAAGAAGTAAAAAAGTATTGAGATTCAAATTTTGAAAATAGAACGCAATATCTCAGTGTCCCTAATTAAATGGCCAGCCAGCATTATTTGAACAAATAGCACTACGATAATCTATCAGCTATACTGTAAAGAGGTTTAATGTTTAAGAAGTTGTTATTGTTTGTATAATCGGGCACATAAATGACTAATTATACTTACATGTAAGAGATATGGAATATGGTTTAGACTCGTTGGAAAATAAAAAATAAATTCACAATTCGGTTTAACCAAAGAGTGTCCCTAATTAGTTGACCACGACTGTATATACAGTAATAATTATTAGCCAAATACTTGTTGATTGCTATTTTTATTATATTAAGATGATAATGAGCGATTTCGCTTCACTCACCTAGTATGATATTGTTGATAATTATTAGGAAAATATAATTAGCAGGAATGTAAACAGTTAGATATATTTGACATATTTTGTAATTTTATTTTGTATATATTGTGAAGCTGTCATGTCAATTATATCCCAATATCCGATACCCGCCCGATCTTTTCGTCGTCATACCCCGCTCCTGTGCCCCACATGGGCGGCCGAAGACCGAGTTAATAGAGAGAGAATGAGAGATAAACATATTTTCTTCTTCTTTCTTTCGTCGGTAGGTACTTACCCTGTTTCAATCCGTTTTATACATGACTGTACTTTATACGTGCGCGCGAGTTGACGACAGAAAAAATAGGTAAAATCGGAAGGTGCCAACTCGCGCGCACTCGCGAGATCCACGCTCGCCAGTTGACGAATAAGTCCACTTTACAGTGGACTTATTCGTCAACTGTAAAGCTTGTATTTACATACAAAATATATTTAATACGGGGTTGCAGGATTTTAAAATAACCCCTTATGAAGGTGGATTCTAACATAAATATGTTGTACCTACTCGTTTACCTATGTTCGAGTGCTTGGATGGTTTAGATTCACATTTGGATCAGCTGGCAAGGTGGTCTGTAGGCTTTTTTAACTTGAAGTTTGGACGGTAGGTACCTAGATATGTTTGTACCAAGACAAACATATCTAGTTTGTCTTGGTTGGTAGTAGTGTAGGTACCTACTAAGAAGGGATTATTTGAACTGGACTGGTACTGTTTTTACTGGATGTTATTTAAAATACGCAACTGAAGTTGCATCTAGGATACAACAAAACAAAGAGTATATTCAGGACTCTTTAGTCAACTGAGGCCGCTGTCAACTTATCCCGCGGGATGAGTTGACCTATCTAGGGACAACGCACAGCCCAAACCGCTGAAGCTAGGAAGCTAAAATTTGGTTGGTACATTCCTTTAATAGCAGAACGACTCCCTTTTGGTAGAATTTTCGATAATTCAACCCTTAAAAGAGTGTAAAGGTATAAAAAAACGTTTGTAAAACGCCCGGTGTGATTTTTTCGGAACTTGGCATACTTTGAATGCTAAAATATAAGGACATGTAATGCAGAAATTCTCAAAATAACCCTCAAAAATGGGTGTAAAAGTTTGTATAGGAACTTTTTAACGGGTAGAATGATTAGATTGAATCTTGGGTTGGATGCTTGAAACACGAAATGAACTAACACGTGATCCAGGTTTTTTTTAAATTATATATCATTAGCGCGGGACGGGGCTGCGGGCTGTGGAGGGGGGGGGGGGGGGTCGCTACTTCTGCACGAGTACCTACACCTACGACAAGTACGAGTACATCTTGGGTAGTCGAACATTATTTTCTTTAAAGCAAAATGCATTCCGTAGGTACTTATGTGTTTTTAGGTTTTTGTTTAAATCGTCAAATAAAGAAAACCCCCCCAAATAAGTCCCTAATCGTCAGATTATGGGTCTCACATTTAGGTCATCATGTTGAATCTACTTACTAAGTACTCACCTACTTATAATTACCTACTTATAATAGAAATCTGACGCGCTCGAGTAGGTACCTATTTAAAAATGGCGATTTTTTTACAAGTTTGTGACCCTCTCAATCTCAAACCTTTACGTTGCGCTCATATCGTCAGATTATTGAAATGCACATTTTTCAGCATGCAAATAACACTTAATTTGACGCGAATATCATGTTTTTTGAGAAAATCCACATTTAGCGTCGTGCACTCCCCTAATATTATATAAACCTACTACTACTAAGTTTAGCATGATTATAATTGTGCCGATATATCGTTGATCGTTTTGCAGAGTAGACCGCCAGGTTGAGATTTCTCAGTCAGAGATGGACTCAGTCAGGCCTTAAGATAATAAGTACCAAAAACGTGCCATGCGACACTGCGCATGTGTAAAGGGTACCTACTTACGCTGTTTCCCGCGACTTTGTCTGCAACCTACCTAATACCTACTTGATCTTTTCCTTTCCCGGGGCTTTTGTTGAAGATTGTTTGAGGATTAAGATAGAATTTTAAAGGGCGCTTTAGACAGACTGTAATTTTCACATTGTTATACCTATCAAAAAATAGCAAAGAGCTCATTGGTCACAGGAAAATGGCTGGATTGATTTATCTCTTTTTTATAGAAAATATATTATATAAATGGAAGGAAATTTTTAACTTCAGCAAATCTACCTCGAAATTTAAAGTTTTTTCAACCCAATATTTTAGTAAAAAAATTAATCATTACTACCTACTAGCTATGCTTGCTAGATACTTCTTTTTATGTAGATATTTAACAACTACCTACGACAGACTACTGAGTAAGTAGGTACTTAATTCCTTACTTTGTGCATAGCAACACTATTTACGTTATGATTTTTCTACTGATTTCCATTTTTAAAAACCTACTTATCCGAAATTAAATTTAACAAACATTTAAATTTTACTTTTAAAGTTCCAAACCAATCCAACTTATAAATAGAAGTCAGAATTTCAATTTTTTTTACGTGATTTTTACTTTTGAAAAAAGCAAAAATCACGTAAGTATTATATACGTCAATAATACATTTAGTATTTGAAATGTCCAGGTTAAAAATTCAAGCAAATCGCACAAAACGCATAATTTTTTTTTTACAAAAGTTATACCCGTTTTCACTCCATAAGGGTTGAATTTTGAAAAACTTCAACCTAATTGGTGGACATTCAAAGTCTAGGTATAAATATATTTATTTAGTAAAATAACTAGGATCACTTTCAAACATCTTACATGCTAGGTGTATAGGAGCTTCCAAATTCATTTTCCGAGTATCAGTAATCTCAGCTAACTTGAAGAAGAGTGTCAGTCAGTCTGTGAGGTTTTTTTTTTATATACATTATAGTAAGAACGCATGCGCGGTCTCTTATTCACAGTACTCTAAACGTCAGAATTAGTCCATGGAGGGCTGCATTCATGCGGGCCCAGTTTTAACTTAACACGTGCTGATCCATTGTTCTTTACTTAGGTGCGATATATAAGCTATATAAACAGTTATAGTACGCGTCATTGCATATACAGAACCAGAAAATAATCACCTTAAATTAAAAAAAAAATAACTGGTTTTTTAAAGTTTGACCTAGAAACGCAACGCCCGCAATCTAGGTCAACATAACCTCAATTGAGTATTTACACGTATTTTTATTTACCTATAAAAACTTGAATATATTTTTAAATCTGTATGATTTAAATAAAGGATTTGCAAAATTTAAATTTTATTTCGTGTCGCGTTGCGCGTTTATTTGCTGAGCTGAGTGGCGCAGAAACACAATGCATGTAAGTACCTATTACTTTTTATTATTATTCTATGAAATTCAGCTTTAATATATTAAGTATTAAGGGCGGCTTGCACCAAATTTCGTTTAAACAAATTTAAATCTTGAATTGTGTTTGACATACGTGTAGTGACTTCTTGCGCCAAGCTATATTGAAGGTTATTTTAGGTACCTAAACGCAATTATTATATCGATATAAGTAATTTACTATAATCTAAAATCGGTACAACCATACAAGACACTTCATTAACGTTTCGTTATACTTAAGTAGCAATTGATGCTATTTTTTAACAATAGGTATTCATCTTTTCCACTAATCAGACCTATGCGTAAATAAGAACAAATCGTCACTAATTGATACGAACGAAGTGATATGAGTGTGAGTTTTGTTTATTTGTTCACATTTGCCTGTAATAAACAAAATAAACATGCTAAACTTTCTGGTGCATCTAATTTCATTATTAATAAATAATAATCACATAATTATTAATCGTCTAAATCAAAAATTTTAATTTGAAACAATCTTCTTGCACCAAAAAAAGCATGACATAACCTTTGTAAATTATATAAATAAACGTCAAATTAAGTATTAAGTTGCATTATGGCGGTAAACGTGTTTAGCTAAGCTATATAGCCGAAAATGGCTGATCCCTAAATTTAGCGTGGTGCGAGACGCAAACGTATTTTTTATTTAATTTTTATATTTTAATATTAGTTAGTGATTTAGTGCAAGCCATTAGTTAAAGTTCAAGGTCGTTTCCTAGCAGGATCGGCATTCACACATAAATTAATAAAATAGGTATGTATTCGTATGTACCTAAGTATGTAGGTACACACGCTATTGAAAGCCTTCGATAACAGCGACCACTTTTAGCAGTTTTACTAACATTTTATCATATTATAACGTAGGTAAAATATTTGATATTCAATTTACGTAGGTACTTACTTATTTCTGACATGAATAAGTAAATGGTAAGTAGGTACTTTTATTTATTAAACGACTGATTTGTTCACTAAAAGACACTAGCCTACTACAAGTGTAATATACCTGCGAAAGTTTGTATGTGAGTGTGCGTAAATGTTTGTTTGTCTCTATCACAGTAACGGCTGAACCGTTGTGTACCTATGTAACTTCGCATGACTGTTAATTATACCTTGGATTAACCAATAAAGGTAGAGTTTTCCGGAAAATTCTCCAAAGAGGGTGTATTATAATATAACTATAATTATATTCTACATAATAATAAAATGTACCTACTATTAAAACAGCATAACCACAGGTGAAACAGCGGGACGCAGCTAATAAACAAAAACTGAAAATCTTCTGTGGTACATTATTTTGAAACTGTTAAAAAAAATAAAAGCTTAATAGTTGCTTACTTGAATTTTATTTCAACAAAAAGTTTCAGGTAGAAAATTTCAGGTAACTATTTACAGTTTCCAAACTTTTTTAATTACTAGCTTTCGCCCGCGGCTTTGCCCGCAAAGTACCTGCATAAAATATAGCTTAATATGTTTATCCTGAAAGAATTTTTGACATCAGATGGGTAGCTTCGTAAGATATCCTCTTACATAATAGTAATAATAAAAATAAAAGCCTTTATTCGCTAATGTTACATTACGTTGAATTACGTAATTAAAAAAACATGGGAGGTCATCTTCCAATCTCTTCATTTGACGTCCTTTTTGTTTCTTTCCATTCCTAGGGTGTACCATTCCATTACTTACATCTTTTGCCCATTTTTCCCTTGTTCCCTTCCTCATAATGTGACTTGTCCAGTTCTAGTTTTCAGTTTTCTTTCCAGATTTTTATTTTCAGTAGTACCTACTACATTGTTTACTTTTGTTCTTTCCTTATTTTTGGAGTCGTCCACCTGTCCCATAACCTTATATTGAGCATGCTTCGCTCCATTATTGCTTTGACAAACCATAAGTTATTGGTGGTTTTTATTCGTAGCAAGCCAAATTTGAATTGTTTGATTTGATTCTTTTAGTATAAGATACAAGTAGATCTAGGTTTTAGTGAATTTTATCCTCCTAAATACAAAAAAAACTTTACCTCTTCATAATTTAAATAACTCTCTCTTACCTAACCTCTCTAACCTAAAAAAAAATGACTAAATACAAAATTTTTATAGGAACACGACAACCACTAAGAAATTATAGATAGAAAACAGAGTTCAATTCACTGAGCAATTCAAATGTACCCAAAAACTGATAAAGTTACCTTGATGGTCTTTAAACTGATTCTTAGTCCGAGATACGTGCTTATCTTTGATCATTGATTGGTCTCGTCTACCAGTCTTTTGGATAACTCTAACATACCTACCATTAAAACCATTGAACTCTATTTTCTAAATGTAACAAATAAGTTAGAGAAAGATAACAGAGTTTGGGTCACTGACCGCTATTATTATAAATAACTTTTAGTAAGTACTTAAATTTGAACTGTAGGAGTTTTTATTCACAATAACAGTGATCTGTTATAGTTACATTACACATATTTCACTATGCACAATAATCAAATAACATCAAACGATCGGAAGACTGAATTACATTAAAACGTTAATGAACTCTTTTTTTTATAATACAGATAGAAAAGAGAGTTCAGCTCCCTATTTAATAAACATTACAATTGTAAAATACATTATTAATTGTAACCGGCTACAATTTTAGAAGTTTCTGTTCAATAAAAAAATACGATTTACAAATTTGTAATGGTGGAAAATATACAAAATTGTAAAATTATACCTACAATTCTACATATTTTGTAGGTTTTGTCATAAAATTCTTCAATATTGTATTCGTAAGACGGTATCTGGTTGGATAAGCTTTTCTCCCAGAAGAAGACATTAATATATATAGTTACTAAGAAGAAGACATCAACGAGGCGATTGCAAATTCGATAGAAGACAAATATTTGAAAAATCTATTAAAGAAACCTCAGAATAAACACAAAAAGTACTTGCCATTAGCACGGTAAAATAAATGATTGGTTCAGGTGTAACTTAACAAAATATCATTACAAATATTGAAATGGCTGACGAATATCTACCATCCCGCTAAACTATTACCTTGAGCATAGCATTATGCAGACTTGTGCACTACCCGCAAACAACTGGCCTGCTATTTTCAGCGCTCGATATCCCACTATGTTTAACGGATCAAACTGAGAGAAACTCGGTGTTATAAACATAATAATAAATAATGACAGTTGTATTTGATAAATGTGAATAATTAATAAGTACTCGTAAGCAGTAAAAAAGTATGATTTCAGTCTTTTTGTTTTTTCTGAATGTTCTGAAAATACATTCAGAAAAAACCTTTTGAGATTTTGACCTTTTTGGTCAAAATCAAAAGCCAACTTGCCGTCTTTTTCATCTCCATCTTTTCTCCCTGTATTTATTTTTGAGACAAAACTCTTCAGTGCTAACAAAATAAGTAAATTCTATGATTGGTTTTTTTTAGTTAGCTTTCGGGAAGCTAAAAGGCCACCCTTACCTATTAAAAATTTTAGAAACTACAAGCCCGAGATAGGAATTTGAAATGTAGCAAGGTTAATATTTACTAATATCGCAAGATTGTCGGACGTCGATCAAATAAAAGGGGGAACAACTTACCTATAAGTTAGTTTTTGTTCAATCACCTCTTTGACTTACCTAATGTGTCCAACTTCACAACAGCTATGCCACTTACCTTAATTCCTTTTGTTCAGACATGGTAGAAATAAAAAATAAAGCATTATTAGTAAGTACCGAAGTACGTTCTTTTTAATTATGAAATATGGAAATCTAGATTTTAATACAAAACCAATCAATTTATTTTGACTTAAAGTGGTTTCTGTGTACCGGGTGTATTGAGTAGGCACACTTAGCAGTAATTAGCAGACTGTGCATTATGTACACCTTACAGTAGGTTCAAATCACCTTCATAAATCAATCAATTTGTAATCGATTCGCAGCTTTGCTCGCGAGGTACCTACATAAAATATAGCCTATGTTACTTAGGGATAACGTAACATTCTAACGGTGAAAGAATTTTTGAAATCGGACCAGTAGTTTTTGAGTTTATTCGTTACAAACAAAAATACAAAAATACAAAACTTTCCTCTTTATAATATTAGTATAGATTCTGAGTGTAGGTAGGTACTCTATGCACTTTCATAACTCTAACCAAAAACTGTGGAATAAATGATGTCTTTGAAAGGACTCTTTTATAATAGGTACATTAATTTAAATTAAGCGAATAGGGATAAAATAATGCTTTGATATTTTTTAAAAGCTTCAATGTATCTACCACGTATATAATTTAATAACTAATTTGCCTATCTGTATTAAATATGGCGTCGTTTCAATCCCTAGGTATTTCAACGTCTTACCAAAACAGAAATAGCAATAGGATTTATATTTTCATGTCCATGTATTTACCTACCTCTCTGAGGAGCAGTTTAATCTTTTACCGCACTGGTCCTTTCGAAAGAACTGGTGATACAATAATAAGATTATCTACTTAAGTAGGTACTTACTAATTAGTTTTGGCGTCTCGTATGTGCCTAGCTACCTCAACCATGGTCAGAGTGACCGCGTTGAAATCTTTCCTAGCACAGGTTTGGGTACAAAATATTATTATTATTATATCAGGCGTTAGTGTCCCACTACTGGGCAAAGGCCTCCCCCCAATCCTTCCAGACCTCACGATCATGAGTGATATTTTTCCAATCTGCAAGGAACTTGTCCAGTTCGTCCCGCACATATCCGTTTTGGTCAAAATAATATATATTATGTAATTAAATACTTTACAATTTTACATTCATTATTTACGACTTCCCTGCCTTTTGATATGTGTTTCAGTATATCTCTCGTGTTTTTGCACTAGCGCTGTCTTTTATTGGTCCACTTGACTGTTAGTTTTGTACTTTTAAAAGTCTTAATTTATTTTTTCCCCAAACTTCCCATACAATGGGGTGCAATCTAATACCTTTAAACGAGCAATTCTTGTATATATGTATATATATATATATATATAATTGGAATCTCGGAAACGGCTCCAGCGATTTTCATGAAATTTAGTATGCAGGGGGTTTCGGGGGCGATAAATCGATCTAGCTAGGTTTCATTTTCAAAAATCAAGATTTACCAAAAAAAATCGAGCAAAGCTCGGTCAACCAGGTACTGCAATATTAAAGCGATGAAGAAAGGGATGAAAAAATGTAGCGTTAACAATTTTGGTGTTGAATACTTTAGCTTCAAACTATTTAGCATCAATTAATTGTGCTCAACACTGATGCTCCTCGTGGAATAGGAACTCATTTGCATAGCATCGAGCTGTACAGTTAATTAAAACGGAAATTAGTTGGATGGCTGCCTATTTACTTTGCCGAAAGTTAGCCGCATTTAGTTCATTTGCACGAGAATACTGAATTGAGTCACTGCAGAATTACTAGGCATAATATTACTATAGATGTCAGTTTCCTGGCTCATGAGTCCTATGCACATATTCTGGGCTTATTTTTTTGTCAAAAGTCTTGATTTTCGAGAAATGAATTCTATTTTGCTTATATTTTTGCTAAACATATTAGACATAGAGTTTTTTCTGTTTTTTAAGGGCATTTAATGCAGAATGATTGAGTTAAAAAATGACAATGTAGGTAATGATAAATTATAAAAAAACTAAATTATGTAAATAATTGTCATCTAACTAGTCTAGTATAATGTGGGATGTAGTAGCACTGACTTACCCTGTTGGACATGTCTATCTTGAGATTTTATACGTATCGAGACCGAGGATATAAAAATGTAGAAGTGTTCTTCTTCTTCTTATTGTGTCAGTTCTTTCAAAAAGTATGGTGAAAGAGCAGAAAAAATCATAAGTGCACGACTGGGTTCGAACCACAACGAGGTTCGGAAGGCTACTACCATTAGACCACCAGTGCTGTAGCAGTAAAAGAAAGAACCCCAATTTAGATGAGAAGAAAAGGAAGATTCCCAATATGCACTCCAGTCAGGTATCGCTACAGTCGAAGCAGTCAAGTTACCCAATTATCCCCGGGTTTTCCAACTTCACAAATAACTAATTGGAAACACAATGAGCAGCCACCGTGTTAATTAAACGCTCTCTATTCACACTGTTAAATTCCCTCGGGAAATTAACAGCATTGTGAAGTCAGTTTGTGACAACCGATTTGGGTTGCACTGTAAAACGAAGTAAGCCTTGCTGCCCGCCTTAGATTTAATATGGAAATCCTATAATATCAGGATATTATAGGATTTCCATATTAAATCTAAGGCGGTAGGTAGGTACCAGGTACCTACCTAAAACTTTGTACCATTTCACAGATTGAATGGATGTTGTTTATACCATGGATTTAAGAAATGGGCTTCTTTTATATCGAAAAATCTTGCAAGGGTCTCAACTATCTCAACTACAACAAGGGTGTATTTTACACCATAAATAAAATTTAAGAAATCTATCATGGTAAAGTGTACACAAACATCTGGGATTTGACGTAGGTATATATCTTATAGGTACCTATAAACGAGCAATTATTTTATTTGAGTAAGAAACGCTCGAATTGCATATACTTATACACAGATTTTCATGAAATTTAATATGCATATATAAATCGATCTAGTTAGGATTCATTTATAAATGCGAATTTTGAATTTTCCTCGAAAGCTTTAATATTCTTATCGATGGTAGAGCGCCTTGTAGATCTTTTAGAAGCAAGCTCCTCCCAACTTTTAGGGTCAATAGCGTTTAGGCGTCTTCCAGAGTGACGTAGAAGTGATACTACTTTTATCGATTTTTTATAGGTTATTATCAAAGTTATATTAATTGACATTGACCTCTGAGGTATTTGAGGTAGAATGTGTCATGTTTATTAACGTATTTTTTGTGAAGGCAGCATGGTATCTGCGCCATATATCATGACAGGTAGGATTATACCGCCTTGTAGACGTAAATCTTCGTAAATAAATAAGTGTATACAGAGTACGAAATGAGCCTCTTCGCAATTTAATCCTTTTACCACCCCCGTTCGAAAGAACAAGATAATAAATACAAGAATTAAGTGTCGATGAGTAAAGTGGAAAGCTACGACGTTCTTTGAACGTGGATGCAGGCTGATCTGAAAAGAGTACACTTTCAATTCAAAGGAAACCTTAGATAGGTACTCGATAAAAAATCGCGTATCGAATTATCTAGCTCGAGGAATTCCTTTGGCTTTCGTACTTACTTGGTTTCATTCGAGTTTAATTCCAGTTTTAATTCCGTTAGGTGGTTAGGTTTTGTTCAGACTCTGGGGTCTGATAGTACCTATATGTACTTAGTCGACAGTATGGAATCAATTACTAACCGTAATTCAATCCGATGTGATTCCAGCTGAATAGAGAAATGCAAAGCCTTTACAAATATTACACTTTTATCGTCATAAATGTCACCTTGTGTCCTTTAAAAACCTGTCAAGGCATGGTAGGTACTCATGCTAAAGTGCGGTGTTGTTTCTGTATGAGGACACAATATAGAATTATTTCAGTTTAATATGAACCAAAGATCTAAGTCACTAGAGGTCTGAGGAGATATCTATTGAGCCTGGAGATTACAATCGTGATCATGTTCAGTTCATTTAGTATGAATCAAGAGCCATTAACTCATGCGTAATCATTAACGTTTTCAAAATTATTATTTCCTATGTCGTAGGTAGAATGAATTCAGCGATCTAAACTAAAGATAATTTTAATTAATCTTGGCCGCATCGATAGCGCACGCCGCTTGGCGCTACTGGCAGATTAGTGCACCTCCTAGTAGGTACGAATGAAATACCTACGTCAATTTTCCGGACATGATGACGTAACTATCTCGTGAAAACTGACGTTTCATGGAAAATAAACCTATCGATAGAAAATGTATACATATTTTAAGTAGGTATCTAAAGTACGTAAGGTGCTCACGGTTTGTGTAATGTGTTTGTTTTACCTGTGGACCCGGAACACAATATTTGCAATATACAATTTTCTCCGGGAATGCAATCAGCATCGCATCTCTAGCGCGCCGCATCCAGTTATTTTTACTTTTTTTTCGTGCCGCTTTCTCCACTTCAGCTATACACGATAACAGAGTTTTTAATGAAAATCTAGGAAACATTTATGCGTCTTTTGGTGGGATTTAATTAAAATCACGACCGACCGTTGGATCGAAAGGCATTGTTCAGTCTTTTAGCCATCATTTCTCGAAAAAAGTTTAGATGTATTTTTTTTAGCGAACGCTAATAATGCAGTGACTACTTCATTTATCAAAGTGTCCCCGCACAAAAGAATGAACGTTGCACCCGAGGGAACAAAAGTCGTCATTCGCTTCATTTACTTCGACATTTCGCGCATATTAAATCTCCACAAAAGCGAAATTTTAATAGTGGGAAGTCAGAAGCGGTGAGTTCAGCAAAAATTGCTATCTGCAAGCGCATCAAAAAGGTGCCCCTTTTGTGAGAGCATCCAATCGCTAAGCGTTCGAACAAATATCGGAATTAAATGAAAAGTTTAAAATAATATTTTTATGGTTTCGTCTAAAAGAAGTTTATAAATTTTCTTTTGAGTTAAGTATGTACTAAGTTAGATTTTATCACGCAAATAGGGTGTAATAGTTTGTAAGGAAAATTTCGATAAAATGCGTTTATATCTCGAGGTTGTTGTATTATAATATTATTTCCAAAAATATCGCAAATGTTTATGACGTTTTTTTGTTTGTTTCAGGCACAATGTCGAAGATTAAACGGCCATCAGTCGGAAACAAATGACAATAACTAGATTAAAGGTAAGTTTAGCCGCAACTACTAATAATAAATTCATAATAATTACGCTACTAGGTTCATAAACCCATTATGACATATTATCTACCTTCTATTATATTTTTATTGTTTTTGTTTTGAACTCTGATTTGTTTTTTGTTAGGTGTGACACTGACAAAGTTTTAAACAAAAAAAAACCTACCATCTATTAGATGTATTTTAGTTTTTGTGTAACTGATGTTCGGATTTCAAGGTATTATTTATGCTGGCGTTTAAACGGTTCTAGCTATGACTGGTGGAAAACGGTTCAGTTATTCCAAGCTCTCAAAACGTTTCTTGAAGTAACCCTGAGCATTATTACAACTCGAAACTTGAGTCTAAAATTTCTAGAGTTCAGACCAGATTATGATAAACAAGATCTTTCTTTTAAAAACGGGTGCTTGTACGAAACTACAAACAACGGCTTATTATAAGGCATTTTACATTCCAAGAAACCGCCTCGTACATAATCAATTGATGTGCTAAATGATTAATAGGATTTTGGATTCAATGAGTGCTATGATTGGTATATATAAAGTGGTTACGAGAAAAAAACCGACTGAAGTTCAGATTTCAGGGTTCGATCATGATCAGTAGAAGATGAACAGGATTTAAGGTAGGTATGACTGATTGACTGTAGGTACATCTGAGTATCGAAGTTTAAAAGATCGATGAATGGTAAAAAGAAAGTACAAAGTCCCGCAAACGAAGAACAAAAAGCACACTGTGACGAATGAAACGCCAAGATTAGGTTTGACGCAAATCGTCTCAACTAAAGGCAAAACGTTTACGAGCTAAAAATCATTTCTTGCTGTAAATTGTATTGCAGTCGCAACGTAATGCGATCTCAATGCCAACGAGCGATGCCGGTGTCGGTCTCATGCTAACTGAATTTGAAATTGCATTTATTTCGCTCTTGCAGTCTCGGTAGTAAATCACGGCATCGGCAGACCAGCCACAGGCGGGCACTGGTACCAACCGAAGCAATAGAGAAAGAACAGCTAAGCACCAGTGCTAACCAGCTATAATTCACACAATGTATCGGACGGCTATGTTCATAGATTAGAAGCATGGATACTGAGGGGTATGAACATTTGCTCATGGCAATTGCACTGTCAACTAGAATAGACACTAAATACTCGGACTGGGAAGAAAACGACAGCAAATGTAAGATTGCATTTTAACTTAATCAAACTTACACGCTTTAATAGCTTCACAGTGTGTCTGATGTACCGACTACTTATATTGATTTTGTGTGAGACGTGTGACGTGTATCAAATTTCATTCTTGAATTATATATATTAGCTAGATTACGTAGGTACCTATAGTTTTCATTGTGTAAATAAAACATACTTCAAAATTGATGTTTCACTGGCACGCCATATTCATCATTTGTCTACAAAATGTTAAATTTGTTTTTACCGACTCTAACGTTAATATTCAGTAAAATTTTCAAAGAATTTTGTAGACATCAATTTACCGACCGAAAGGGGATCCTATCAGGTACTGAAAACCGCCAACGCGCTTGCTAATTTATTAAGAATATTTGCTTAGATTTATTGATCTAAGCGTTTGTTCGTGCTGATTATTTTGTAGGCCACGATTACACGTCCAATCAACCCATGGTTTTACAACTGACTGACCGTCAACCTGCTGTATAATCTACCTACATAGTGTTAAAATTGAGTTGAGATTCGTTTGTTAAATAGTTTAAAATGTCATAGTGGTTTATGTCTGTGAATTTCATGGAATTTGTGAAAACACCCTAATTTTCGGATCTCTCGATTTGTAAAATTTCTCGCTTTGTTATGAGTAGTTTTACTAGACGACATAACTCCCGGCTCCGGCTTGAAAGTGTGCCTAAGTATTTGTTGATTGTTTGGATTTCCATTTGTGTAGAAAATATTTAAAAAAATAATAATAATGGACTTTTAGTATTGTTTCTTGGGTCGATGAAAATGGCACGATTAACATGAAAAATGTATTCCTTCTTTTGATAAAATTGGTACGAGACCTATTTTTGATGCTTAGTTTTTTTAAATTTTCTGAATAAATTAAAGTTCTAATAAGTCAGGGATGTTTGACTGTTGGCTGTTATTAATTTTGTTTATTGTTCACAGTGTCGGGAGCGCTCATGAGACAGTCGTGCCATCGCTTGCTCGAACATCAACAAACAGGAGGGGAAGAGCCGCCCCTTTACTCGCCAATCGATCAAATTTCAGGTAAGCTCGTTTTTTCTATTCATTATCTAATACTAGGTACGAGCTGCTGACTGGGCATACGCTGACAACAGGACGTGGAGACCGCGCAGGTCCAAAATCGGATGTTTTGTATGAACAATATATCGAGGCATATACCTACTACCATCAACTCCGATTCAAACTACTCAAACTACAATCAAAACTGTCTAGACAAAAATAAATCGAATAAAGAGTGCAAGCTTTTATTCCGTGGACGAGCTGTTTATTGAACAAATGTAAACATGCAAATAAGCGAAGTGAGAACGGCGGCGCAATGTAAAATCAACGAATAAACACCAGGGTAAATCTTATACCTTTAAACGAGCAATTCTTGTATATATATATGTATATATATATATATATATATATAATCGGAATCTCGGAAACGGCTCCAGGGATTTTCATGAAATTTAGTATGCAGAGGGTTTCGGGTGTGATAAATCGATCTAGCTAGGTTTCATTTTTAGAAAACGTCGTTTACCCCAATAAAAACGAGCAAAGCTCGGTCACCCAGGTACTAAATACATTATTCCCGCAATAAACAGGTTCATGCTTTAAGAGCACAATTTAAATAGAAACAGTTCTGACAAAGTTGCTTGAGCAAATCAACTGAACAACGAGCTTCCGAGCAAAGCTGATGTAGAATGCAACATAAATAAAGGAAAATCTTCTCGTAACATTTTTAAGTGAAAAACTAATAGGTACCAATTTTCAGCCAAGTGGGAATTATTGTAACCTTGGATGTCTTAATTGACCGGACTATTTACCGACTATCTCCCAACTTTGGCCAATGCAGAAACAATCAAGTGAAATGAGGTTTAACGGATTCATACGAAATGCAATATGAGGCATAGGAACTGGGCACCAGTTTATTAAGCCTTTATTAAGTCTTATCCTCTGTGTCCGACATGCACCCGAGACCATATTAAGGCGAGAAAGCTGTGGAGGTGGCAACTTATTAGTCTAACTACACACATTTACAAAGTTGAATATAATACACATAATTCGACATAGTAAAGGCTATATTAGACGATTCTCCAAAACAATATCCACTGTAAATAATATCAATTTTATTCTATTCCTCTATCTAGTCTTAATGCCTTTTCTCAGTGCTCTATTTAGGTTTGACTCCACGAGGCTAAAATACAAATATAACCAGTTTTCACGTCTACCAGACGAACGAAACGAAACTACTTACATATCTCTGGAGAGTCTGTCGACTTTGCTAGAAAATAGTCTCGTCAGCCTCGTCAGATTTAGAGGCAGCGAGTGATTTATTTTCGGATTTTCTTTATTTAATTTGAACTCTATGTATTTTATGTTTCAAACTATGAATTGTCTATTATTTTAAGATGCACCTCGTATGAATCTATCTACTTACTTTATAATGAAGCCTAGTCTTCAATTAGCTGATTAGCTGTCTCAAAAAATTTTTTTATGTAAAAATGCGTATTATTTTCGAATTATCCAATTTTGATGATCCATTTTTTTTTAAACGGGTCTTCAAAGTTCTATATCAATTTTATTCCCGGTGGATTGCTACTATTCCCGTTAACTTAATAACGTCATCATGTCTGAGACAAAGGATCCCTACTTCGTTGATCCGTTATAACTAGTCTAAAATCCAAGGTCTATTTTAATCCGTACCGATATCACAATTAAAATCAATCAGATTTATAGTTTTCTATCGAAATGCAAAATAGTTATTTGATGAAAATTGATGATGATGATCTAAACTCACACGACAGAGAAGCGAAATACCGAAACGGTTACTACGTTCGTGACCAAGCCAAGTGGGGTTGAGGTTAAAACCACATTGCACCCTATCAAGCTGCGGTTTGCCGACACGATACAATAGAATTATCGCGATCGATAGAGGTCATAACTTTATAGGAAAGCCACAGGCACTTTGTGATAACGCAATACAAAATTTTGTTGTTGAATGAATGTGTTCAAACAAATTCGAATCAGATTAAACTGATCTATAAGGATTTTTTGATAATTGGCTACAACCGGCGCAAGATGCTAATTCAATTTCAAACTCGTTTTAAAATTGAGTTAGTTATTAGGATTACCCTTTTCACCTTTTAGGGGCCCGAAGTAAGTAGTACAAAAGAGGTCTTTAGTGTAAGGCCTGTCCAACAGTGATTGCAAATGAGTTGAGTGGTGATAGTGATCTAAGGAATCATTAAACGAGCCACGCCACGAGCCCTTTAAATTGACTTATTAACTATCAGTCTGCTGTCAATAAAACAAATTAAGTAAAATAAAACTGAAATAGAAACAATCATCATTATCCAATTATTAAAAACAATATTAAAAAAAATGCAAAAATGAAAATAAAAACATTTATTTGAAGTCACATCACAAAAACAAGATAAAATTATAATACAAATATTTAAAATAAACAAAACAAATAAGAAAAAACTTAAAATAATAAAGAGAACCTAACACGAGCTAGCTACACCGGCCGAACTATATTGAAATATTCTTAATTTTACAAAACAAAGCTTCGGTTATTATCCTTTTAGAAAAAAACCTCCGGAGGAGATTTGTATCCAAATTTTGATTTGGATTCAAAGAAAAATTTTACGATATAGTTTGAAAGTACTTTGATTTTTAATATTTTACATTATTTAATATATCGGTATATGTAGATTTATAAATATGAAATTGAAATATTTGGACCCCATTAAAACTTATTGGTGATTTTATAAATAATAATTTGAGCAGGTTGTGTTATCGTGAGACGACTTAAATTTAATACAAGATTATTTGTAAAATGCACAAAAGTAGAAACTTATAGTACGAGTATAATATCAAATAAATATATTATGACTTTTTAATGTGATAATGTCAAGGATGAATTATAAGTTGACCGGACCACTCTTAAAACTTCGATGTTTTTTTTTCCTGTTTTATCAAGAAACATAATTTTATCGATAGTCTATATTTGTATATTTGTTCAATTGATGCTTTTGATAAATTGATAAAGTAGGTAGACCAAATGAGCCTCTGAGGCGTACTTTATTCTTTTCACCGTTGTTTGAAAGAATTAGTGACTTGATAAGATGGTTTTATGGTTTAGTTGGTTCGTTCAGCAAAAGCATCAAATTGCAATCAACTTAGTAGCTGATACTAAAAAGCTTTTACAGTTTTGCGCATTTTACAAAATATTCTATATGAATACAAGAAGTTTACACATGAAATCTCTTTTGGTCAAAGAGGATGAATTTTTAAAATTCAACCTCTCAGACGAGTAGCGGAAAAAGTAGAAATATTAGGTAATCGTACATTTAAACGCCCGGGGTCTGGTTGCTGCTCACGGTTCCTTTTTCCTGTAAATAACGAAAAATAGGTTAATTAAATTCAAGACTGAACACACACTAGACTACCGCAATTGTAAATTATTAGCCCTCGTAATCTAGACGGGTAACTCCACCGCGCTCCAAGAATGCGTTTCTCCGGGCTCCAAGTATTTATAACCTAATATTATCCTAAAAATTACAAGTACCTAAATGCTTCCACAGCGCTCTAAAATAAAAAAGATTGAGTCAGCATAAAAGGTAAACCGTAATTTGTTCATGTTTTGTACAAGTAGAAATATCGTTAATATCGTGGGAAAAAGGCTGGAAGATGATAATGTTTCATCCTAAATTTATTTTTTTGCTAACTCTACTCAAAATTTCTTGGAGCGCGGTGGAACTCAAATATTGAATTATTTTATCACTTAAAAATTCTTGAAGCGCAGTGGAATCAATGTATGAAACTTAAAATTTTGAGAACAATAGGTTTTGGAGCGCAGTGGAGGTACCCAACTAGACCTGTGTCGATAGATCAACATTTATACATGATTAATTAATGTTAGGTATACTTAGCTCATACGTTTTGAGTTTGAGCGTTAGTTCTATAAGAAAGTGAATATAATAAGTTTTTTTTTGCCTTTTTCTGTATCTTATAATCTTACTATGACGTCATCTTTAGAATTTCTTATCCTTAGAACTCTCCGCATCCTCTTTATAATTTATTTTGATTCTCCTCTTTATAATGCATTTTGATTCTACCGTCATAGAAAGCCTACTCGTTAAGATCTCGCCGACGCTTTCTAAGCCGACCTTCTTATGAATAATAATTGCCCGTTCAATATTATAAGATCTACTAAGGCACAAGTTACGCAAAATCTGCCTCTATGGTAAAACTAACTTAATATTAAAGTTTACTAAAACTCAAAAATTAAACCTACAATTTTTATATATAAGATTACGGACAAACTGCATGTTTATATATCATTATCATTAAAGCTGTATAGTATCCGGTCACATAATATTATATCCGGTCAAAATCAAATGCTACTACGAAAATCAGACAAAACCAATATGAACTGAAGACGTTGGTAACTACTAGTTTTGGATGAAAATTATTGGATAATAGGTATCGATTTTGTCGTTTCTGTCGCACATCTCCTTACCTACTCAATCTTACTGGGTTGAAACAAAGAAAAACTTATAACCAACTCTATGGTAACTCTGTGGTTCTAACCGATGATGTTTTATAATTAAAGTCATTATTACCCAATAATTTACTAATATGAATCATTATTGCTGGCAACTTTTTGGTATAATATGTATTCTCGTCAGCCCATACGTAAGTACTTTTAGATAACATTGAATCCAAGCTTAGTCTGGTTATACTCGTAGCAGATTTTCAGTGAGTTTTGACTGAGACACATACATTAATTAATAAATTTTCTGTTAACAACAATCTATCTATATTACCTTTATAAAATAAACATAGTCACGTTAGTTACATTATTATAACATGAGAACGGCAGCTTTTTATGATTTTAGATTTATTGGATTTGTCTCCGCCTCGATACCAGAATAACTATTAAAACATTTAAAAATGATTTAAATGCGAGCGAGATCGCGAACAACAGCTAGTCATTTATACATAAAATTACTTACCTACCATTAATGACAGTACCTAGTCGTAACTACACGGACAGATAGTATGCAGTTTTTCCGGAGAACCTGCATAATACTGCATAGCATGCTAAAATTTTGCTCGAGTTATGAAATAAAAACTTTAAGCAATATTTTGTGAGGATACCTCGTGCATACAAAATGAGTAGACGATTTTTTAAATGTTTTTATACGCCATTAACATGTGGCAGTTAGTTTTCATGCCATTATGTAATGGCATCGTATTGACACTTCTCAAGGGTGTATTTACAAATATCAATGGTTTTTAGGTGCCATGTAAAAAACCAGGAATTACAACTGTAAATATACTATGGTACGTTTTTACCATCGCAAGATGCGCTAAAACAGATCCCATCAAAAACATAAATGTGAAATGATAGCCAAGTTCAATAAGTATGCTTTAGTCGTTGACTTCAGCGACAAAAGAAGTGAGATCTAAACGGGTGCCAAGTACAATGGTAAGTCCTAAAACTTATTTATAACAATATGAAGTATGTTTAACAACTTTGAAATATCATTTCATCTTATAACTTAGGATATTATATTGAAGCCTAAGGTCTAACTTGGCTAGTTCTCATATACGAATTACCTACCTACCTATTATTAACCACTTACCTACTATGTCCGATCGCTAGTTTCTACCATCAAGTCAAATTTTTAGAAGAATAAAATAAGAACTTGCAAAAGAAAACTATTATACCTAATATAATTTGTACTCTTAAGAAAACTAGCCAAGTCAGACCTTAGGCTTCAATATAATATTCTAAATTATAAGATGAAATGATATTTTAAAGTTGTTAAACATATTTCATATTGTTATAAATAAGTTTTAGGACTTACCATTGTACTTGGCACCCGTTTAGATCTCACTTCTTTTGTCGCTGAAGTCAACGACTAAAGCATACTTATTGAACTTGGCTATCATTTCACATTTATGTTTTTGATGGGATATCATTACTTTTTGTACAGAACTTATTAGTAAGTAAGTACTTATTCTTATACTATTATACTTATACATCTACGTGCATGGACGGCTGAAACTATTGGCACATTGTATACATACCTAAGTAGGTAGATCCGACACACTATAATCTTTGCTCTTACTTATATTATAGGCGCTATAAGAGTTCCTAAGAGAATGAATTAAGTAATTGAAAAATTATAATAAAAATATATAAATTTACTAGTTTCTGATTTTTTCCTTTGTATTCACCCAACCACCTACCTGGATGCCAAATTTGAACTTTCTAGGTCATCTGGAACTGGGTTAGAATTAACGTCTATAGGTCAGTCAGTGAGAAAAATTAGGATTTTTGAACGTTAATATCTAAATAACCGTTTGAGGTGTGATTATGAAATTTGGTGTACTTACTTAGGTCGCAAATATCAATAGATGAGCCAAATTTGACATGTTTACGTGAAATCGTTTTGGAGTTATGAGGGGGTGAAAACTGGCTCCAAATGGTTCGTGTAATATTACACACGGTGCGCGGTTCGCCAGCTTGAACTTGGCTTTACACGCTACCGCGTGTCTAGATGAAAAGTGGGGTCTGGTTGGGTACAGAAATAGCTTAATCCGCCGTATTTTTTAACGTGGAAATAAATAGAAGTTGTGGCTCATATTGCCCTCTATAAATCTAGCTAATACATTATGTTTATTAGACGTGGGTACTTTTAAAAACTTTATAGGCATGCGCTACGAACGAAGAGAACGTAATGAATACAGTGATGTACGTTTCATAAAAGCACGAATTTACCATTGTATCAGTTTTAAGCCTTTCACCACAATGGTTCGAGAGAGAGAAAAAAGCCTAAGTAGACTCAATTCAGAAAAGGATTTGTAGCAAATTTGACTCAAGTTCAAGATTTCATACAAATTGGCACACACATATCACACGCCTGCAATGCGATAGTAAGTTCCGGATTCAATATCCACCTGCTCTGCCAACTGCTAACGTTGTTTCCGGTTCCGAGCTAGATACCAAATACTCACATCCGTGTTCAACGAGTGACGTTAAACTTTAATACTGAATCGGTCATACTATTACAGATCACTGGAATCGGTTCATCAAAATTGATTAGGGACCTGTCGTGGCCATTGAAGCTAATTGGATATTTCAGTGTAGAATTTTCGATGCGTCATGTCGAAAGAGCCGCGAAAAAAGAACATACGAAGCCAACACTTCGTGGAAAATTCGGTTGTCACGAAAGAGTAGTAAAATTCGATCCCGGCGAACGAAGCACTCACGAAACGGTCTGTGGTGTAGGAAAACAAGGGCCCGGGACGCCTTCGGGTTTTTGTTGCCAACTAGATTTATTTTAGACAGATGTAGCAACTTTTCGTTTTTATTTTATTTTTATTTAATTTTTTGTTTTATTGTCTGAAGTTCAACTAATTTAAATACACCTTCAAGTGCTTATGTTAAATATGCTGAATATTAGAACTTTATTTAAGCTATATCACGTACAAATACGTAACTACTTAATTGCCTGTAGGTATTTGAGAGAAACAGAGGTTATTTTAATTATAATAATAAATAATAATGATAATATTCGTAGTATTGTTTTATCAAATTATGTTTATAGCCCAGAAGACGTAAGCAACGATAATGGTATAACGAGATGAACTTTTACCCCACACACTCAAGTTACACAGAGCTGATTGGAACCATTTAATACCAAAGTGATAGTAGTTTAGTAGTTTTGAAAAACGAAATAAAAATTGTTAATTAATCGGCTGACAACTAAATTACTGACTTAACTGCAAGTCATCAGCTGAAGCCAGCTCCTTTCTAAGAAAATAATTCTCAAAAAACACGATGTCGCAAGGTCGTATAGTAAACTATACTTCAGGATATATTTGTTAAAAAAATTATAGAGCATATCAGTTATGACGAAATTAGACCGTACGTTTATGTGGCAACACTCTGTAAAAAAGCTATGATGTATTTTATTTATTAGCCCTCGCAAGGTTTTTAGTAGCGTTTGTTTGAAAAAGCAGTTGGCAACAGTTCCGGCCGTTAGCTGGCAAGCGCGAGAGGTTGCGTCGATACGAGTAGAGCCGCGGCGTTCGGGGCCAGGGCGCGCTTATAGGGGAGCCCGACGGGCGTGTCCTCTATGCCAAAATATAAACAACGAGTTTTCACACAGTGGTACCTGATCATGTGGCCCGGGAGGGCGGAGGCAAGCTGACACGATATGCGACGACGGAGGAAGACGAAGCGACTCTCAGGGAGCTTCTACTTAGGTACGTGTCACTCTTTAGAGACGTCGAGACTAGCTTTCCGCCTTTAATACTGGCTTCATTATGCATTCATGAGATGTGTGCGTCGGTGTCTCCCTATGTACATTTCACCTTGGCTTGGCATCCTAAATATCTTGTATTGCAGATATGATGCGTTGATACTGAGGGGAGGGGGGGATCTGGTTTCATAATCACTATCCTTTCATGATCGGCTTAGCACCGTGATTAGCCTCGATGGCCACGACGTCACCGCCGCCGCCGGCGCGCCTCAAGCGAGCAGGCGATCCTGTGATGTCATTCCGTTTCGCGAGCCATGGAACCCCGGTTCGGGAGCTTGCATGTATGTCACTGTTATGTGTTCCAATCGATGTAGTGTGTATTCACGTGTGCTGTCATAGAGTTTGTGAGTTTAGAAACGAGCTAGCCGTTCACTTTCTTATCGATAAATTACTTCTATTTTTACTATAGAAATACGCATTCAATGGATTAGAAAGAAAAAAAATTTTGATCTTTCATAAATGATTTGTAGATTTTGCTAAGTATGTTTTTTTTATAATGGGCAATTTATGACTTAAGATGTGTTTGTACATGTACTTATAATATACATTATATTCTAATTTATTTTGGTACTTAAATGCATATTTTTTTCTAATTCTAATAGCATTGATATAGAAATGATTTACAAAATCTAATCAAATTAGGTTAGCCTACGCGCATAGAATACGAACAGCATCAAATTAACGTACGAGTATATTCGAAAAAGCTATAAAAATATGAAAACCGAGTAATCATACTTCGGAAAGTGCCTCATAAAACTGAGATGTTAATTAATCTACATCTCCCTTGACACTATAATGTGCTAAACGACATTGAATTTTTATATCTTAGCACAGTCTTAAGCTCCGTACTCACATACGGTTTTGCTCGATCGAGCTATCATGTCGAGCCTACATTTGATGCGGATTACTACTAGATGCGAGCCTTCGAGCCGTGAGTTTTGCGGTCCACACGTTAATTTTTACTCGTTTTCGAGTAAGACCGTATGTGAGTACGGAGCGTTAAATAGTTTTAGCGTAGGTACTACGGTCAAAAAGGCGGATGTCAGAGTTATCTAATTCTTTTCCTTACTCGTTTGAAAGCACGAAAGAGTCGAATACTCGTAATACATTGAGCAAACCGTCAACTAAACGAGCGAAAAATCAGCGCTCTTTTTCTTTTGCCGGATTAACTATAGCAAGTTTGAATGAAGACGAGATTTTACACGATGAATAAAAGCGTGAGCCGTGAATACTCAGAACTTCCTCATTTTAACTTGAAAAGCACACATTTCATTTGCATATTTCAAGTGTGAATGTAAACGAGCGGTGCGCCGCGTCTTGCACTGGTATTCACGAGAGAGGAGTTTGCTGTCGCAATCGTGAACTTTGAGTCAGCGTGAATACTAATGACGCTTTTGTTGTCAGCCTTCAGAGACAGGTGGGCGTGATGAGCATGAACTTGTCGGCGAAGCTGGACGAGCTGCAGCGCGGCGACCGACAGCTCGAGACGACAGTAGCGCTCTGCGAGATCCGGACGCAACTCCAAGAGCTGACCAAGAGCGTCGAATCATGCCAGAGCGAGGTCTCAGAGGTAGGCTATTCGGTTCTTCATATGTGTTTGTAACACTGATATTATAGATGATGATTATTTTCATCTTGCAACGTTTTTATTGTTTTACATAAAGCTTTATTTCTTTAATCAGGTCAAACGGGACATGGTAGCCATCAAGCAAGAACTCGACACCGTACAACAGGTGAAGGAGGAGATCGAAGAGCTCCGAGAGTATGTGGACCGCCTGGAAGAACACTCGCAGCGAAGGAAACTCAGACTTTTAGAACAGGTAAGCGAAATCTTATATCGTAAGCTCAAGTAACGCTCAAACCCTTTTGAAAGGCATTAACAGTTTTTGCTATCTTATGAGCTGACTGTTTTTTTTATTTAGTCTTGATAAATAAATACGGTGCTTTTTCAGGGCCTAACATTCTTTCTCTCCTACGCCATCTTGGCTGCAGTACTGGGAATGCTACAGTTTGGTTACAACACCGGTGTCATAAACGCTCCTGGCAAGGTAAACCCAACTTTTACAGCAATACTTAGCATGTACACTTATCTTTTTTACAAGTTTTCTATTTTGCAAAGCCTTAAGATTTGAACAGGGTATTTTTTTCTAGAACATAGCAAACTTCATGAAAGATGTATACAAGAACCGATATGGCCTGGACCTTCACGAAGACACTGTGAACAGGTTATACTCTATAGCTGTCAGCATATTCGCTATAGGAGGCATGCTAGGTGGCTTCTCAGGAGGAATGATTGCGAACCGATTTGGAAGGTATGTGGTCGCTCAGTGGCTTCCTAGAGTAAACCGGTTGCATTTGAGTCGTTATTTCGCAACTTTTGATGTCTACTAATGATATTTTCCAATTATCAGGAAAGGTGGTTTATTGCTCAACAACATCCTCGGCATCAGCGGGGCGAGTTTGATGGGATTTACTAAAATATCCCATTGTTACGAGTTGCTCATTTTCGGGAGGTTTATTATAGGAGTCAACTGTGGTATGCAATGTTTTTTTAGTTACCAAATATAATATTCCACGCATGTGTTTGATTGTTGGAATGTTTCAGGGTTGAATACGTCACTAGTGCCAATGTACATATCCGAAATCGCGCCGCTAAACCTCCGCGGCGGTTTAGGCACTGTCAACCAGTTGGCTGTTACCGTGGGCTTGTTGCTGTCCCAAGTTCTAGGTATTGAGCAGATTCTCGGCACCGATGACGGCTGGCCTATCTTACTCGGTGAGTTCTCTTATAGCGTCTTTCTTTTGAAAACCTCTGCTTCTAACCAAAATCAACAGTTTCTTACTATGTATCTTTTGATTTATCAGGATTAGCGATTTGCCCAGCGATATTACAACTACTTCTATTGCCGGCTTGTCCTGAATCCCCAAGATATTTGCTCATCACTCGTCAGTGGGAGGAGGAAGCGAGACGAGCGCTGCGGAGGCTACGGGCTAGCAATCAAGTGAGATATATTTTGATAACTATGATTAAGTTTTTACTTTGAAATTATTGAGATCATCAAAACTGTTTTTCAGGTTGAAGAGGACATCGAAGAGATGAGAGCAGAGGAGAGAGCGCAGCAGGCAGAGGCTTCGATCTCTATGCGGGAGTTGCTGTGCTCGCCAACTCTTCGCGCGCCGCTGCTAATCGGAGTTGTGATGCAGCTGTCACAGCAACTCAGTGGAATCAACGCGGTAAGCAATTTGTTTGACTGCGGTAGAACTTTTGCAGTATTTTTTCGTAAGCTTTTTATATCTTATTCATAATTTTTTATTTTCATTCTCTGTTTGAATCGGTTTGTTTGTTGGTTTTCAGGTGTTCTATTACTCAACATCTCTATTTACCTCTTCGGGACTGACGGAAGAGTCTGCTAAGTTCGCTACCATGGGAATCGGAGCTATCATGGTGGGCATGACCCTCGTGTCATTGCCTCTGATGGACCGCACGGGCCGTCGCACCTTGCATCTCTACGGCCTCGGCGGAATGTTCATCTTTTCAATATTCATCACCATTTCCTTCTTGATAAAGGTGTGTCTTATAAAATATTGCTACCATCGCTGGAATCTTCAAGAACTGTTAATGTTTCCTTCTTGTTCACGTGGGAATCTCTGGAACTTGGACCGTTGAGGCAGTCTTCAGGCAAAATTGTACACCAAAGGATTATTATGAAGAAAATAATCTTACATTTAGGCCCATTTCTGTGACCATCCTTAATTACATTTAAGCTTTCCACCGATTTCAATATAATTAATAGTGCATAAATATAATACTACAAAATTAAGAATAAAAATGTATTTTTTTCTACAAATACATTCAAAAAAGTATAAAAAATTAAGTAAATAAAACAATAAAGGATGCTCGCGCAACTGGGCCAATAGTTAGTTTAGTCTGTTTAAGTGTTTAGCTAAGGTTTCAAAACTATATTCAAACCATAAAATCATCTAAATAAGTAAAATTGTTGTTTTGGGATCTTTGTACAGTTTTTTGGATGGTTGATAATTCTCTAAAGATATTTTTAGTAATAAATAAAATAAAGCATAGAAAATACTCAAGAAATATATATACATATATATAATATATACGTGTGACGCAAGTATTTTAAAACTATAATTATTAACAAAGTCAGATGAGTTGTTGTGAAATCATCCAAAGAACATAATTTATAATTATGATATGTAACTGCTTCGCACGCTTTCATTTTGCTTTTCCACAAAATTGTATTACTTAAACCTGTGTAATTTTATCATTTTATCATGTTATATATTTTTATATCATATTTTTTGTCTTTTCTAAACTATGCTCTATTTTCTTGTAGATCATTGACTAATTCATGTTGTTTGAATCAAATATTTTTCAAATTTAATCAGTAGGCTGTTAATTTCAATTTTGATTTTAATTTGCACAAGCCATTGTTTTGTTTGCTTCTGCGGCCGTTCTAGTTCCCAATGTTGCGAAAACGATTGATACCAAATAAATGTGACTTGAAGGCGCAATGACATCGAAATTCAATAAAAGAATCTGCTAACGATGATTGGGAACGAGATCCGTCGTCGCTTCGCTAGGCCCCTCCCCCCCAACTACGACTTTCCTGTTTCCGAAACCGGACTCTCGGTAGGAAAGATGTATATAACAGAGAAATAAACTCTCAAATATAAATGTTAGGTACATCACTCACAAAGCACTAATACACATTTTTTGTTCACCGCCAATATTGTGAAAACGAAAACGTGAAACTCACAAGAGGCTATAACGCACGCGTGTTACAAATGATGCGAGATTTTTGATCACACGAACACTGCTCAAAAGCAGATAGCACTTTTCACTATAGCATACGCATAACATGCGATAGACGAAGACACTTCGCTGGCACCAACTGGTGAAAACCATACGAACAGACCAACTCCAGCACAAACTTGTGGAGTGCTACTCGACAGACACACAGACAGACGAGTGTGTGATGAGCATTTATGTTTGTGATTTATTTCTTCTTCCGGTCGGTGACGGGAAAGAACACCATTGCTATTCCCTGATAGGAGTTCTTCGGGTATGTGCAGGAAATGATCGATTGGATGAGCTACTTGTCGGTGGTGTCGACGCTCAGCTTCGTGGTGTTCTTTGCGGTGGGCCCGGGCTCCATCCCCTGGCTCATCACCGCGGAGCTGTTCTCGCAGGGCCCGCGGCCCAGCGCCATGGCCATTGCCGTGCTCGTCAATTGGATGGCCAACTTTGTCGTAGGGATCGGATTCCCCAGTATGAAGGTAATCGAATCACTTTTTCGACGATTTCAATTTTTTTTTCTATTTTCATATAAAACCTTTTTTCTTTTTTTTTTCAGGCACTATTGGAAAATTATACATTCCTGCCTTTTAGTGTATTCCTTGCAATTTTTTGGATTTTTACATATAAAAAAGTTCCTGAGACGAAAAACAAAACTTTCGAAGAGATCTTAGCACTGTTCCGGAATTCCAACGGCAGGTAAGTTACAAGTTACAAGGTGGTAGGGTATGTACACTTTTTGAATTAACACGATTTGAGTGTACCGTCATTGGAAATTGACACAGCAATGACAAATTTTATTCCACACCCACTCGCACACTGATATTGACACAGTGAAACCAATCATACCATTTGCAAGCGAAGCACTATTGACATTTTGTAAATAACTGGTGTTGCTTCTCGACACAGAAAACCACCAGGCAAAACCTACCGCGTTTTCAACGGCCTTGATTGGTATCGTGAAATCGGTGCAATATCGTACTTTGGGTAGTGCCGTAGCGGTAGACACACTGACATGTCAGTGATGACGCATGAGTGTGTGCAGGGACAGTTTCCGAGACAGCCGGCTTTATGGCAGCATGATGAACTGCGTGAACGCACTGGAACAGCAGCTGCCCCCGCCGCCGCCCCCCGCCCCCGTCGATGAGAAACACGACTCACGTAAGTCTAGTGGAACAAAGTCCCTTGACTATAATCCGATAGTCTGTAACACCAGGCTACTAAGACGAACGTCTCATTAAGTATACTTTCGTGGGTAATTTTACTTTGAATTGCAACTGTTTTCAAACTATCTCGTCAACTATGCCAGGATTCACCGCTTCACGTATGCCTTGGTCATTATCATTTACTGTATATAATAATAACATTTGTGTGTTATTTTTCAACATGAACACATTTCAACTGAATCAACTTTCAAAATTATCAGGCTGTGATAATCTTTACCACCTCTAAAACATCTAAAACACGCATGCCTGAAATTCAGCACGCCTTTAACATGATGTACTTCTAATATTTTATCAGCCAATAACCAATTTGCCAGTCAACTACTTTCTTTCCAGTAACAACTCTACTAACGGATTATTTTATTTTATTACAATTAAGTACGCGACATACAGGAAATAACACCTATCTACCTAAAACGGTTACTTTGAGGGATTTCGCCGAAAGCAATTTGAATCATTATATGATTCATATAAAGTTGCACTTTTAGTCCTGCTGTATGCGAAGTGACATGATGGGAATAAAAGTGGGCTTCTAAACAAGAACGAGATAGGGAAGCAAGGTAACACTTTATAGTACGCTGCTAAGTTTTAAACGTTTTTATAACATTTAAGTATATATTATATAAAAAGTTCATCTAAAGACAATATTGTGTATTTTTTACCCAAAAATGCTGACTCGACAGCTGCTACCAACAATAAATTTGTTTTGTATTCATACAAACATCTCATACTTAGATAAAACACATTTTAAGTTTTATTCTTACTTTTTTTGTCATATAACTATTCGGATATTACGAATATTTTAGAAAAAAAACCCTTCGTTCCAGCCGTTCTCGAGTGATGCGCTCAATTATTAACAACATTTAATGTGTATTTGGGTTGTTTGTTAGTTTATTTAGCATATTTGAATGTTTCAGTGTCAGAGCAGTCGTCGGCTGGGGGCGAGCAGGGGCGCCCCCCACCCCCTCTGCCACCACCACGATTCCCTGCGACCGGCAACGTCTGACAATGGGAGATCAATGCGCGTGCGCCGCTAGCCACGCCAATCAAGGCCGCCGCCAGCTACTTGTTTCGTGGACTCAAGCGTCGAGCGGGCCGCATCTCCTACACTACCACACAACAAATGTTCTAAATCGATGTGATTAGGTTAATGAAAACGAATAGTTCTAAGTCACATAACATAGTTCTTTAATCTGTCATTTTATGACGTAATTTATAATGCATTGGTACCTTGTAAAGTGTCATCTGATTCTTATACCCATTAACGTCCTCGTTGATAAACGGCGGATGAGATTTGCGTTTTAGATACGAACGGCAAAATGGTTTGAAATGTTCACAATAAAAATACTCGTACTAATGATAAAGTATGTTCAGGGTGGGAAATTTTGAAAGGGATACGAGCGGTGCGGTGGCCGGTGGCGATTGGTGAGTAAATGAGAGACCTCAGTCGTAAGGTCGGCGTACGCGCACGGGTTATGCCAACTATTCTTTGTAGTAAGTAAAATATAATATAACGGGTACGATGTGAGTACTTCAGCATAAGAAGTCACTAACATTTATAAAAAGATAAAATGTAAATGCATGCTGTGACTTTAATATATTGTTGATTTTTTATATATTATTAATATGATATTATTTTACAAATGTTTTTATTATATTTTACTCATAACTATTATTGTTGTATACATTTATAAATTAGTCATATCTAACATGAACGAGATAATCTATTAGTCACTCTAATATTACCAAAGAATTAAATAATTTGTAATATATGCAAAAAGACGGAGAATTAATTGCTATCGCGGGAATTGATTAAAATATAACATAATATCTAACGTACTATTCGCAACCTTGTCGAGTTACGTCGCCGGGCTATTTACATCAGTCACTATAGACAATGTTGTTATGAATCGCGTTTTATTTCAATATTCATAGCGATTGGATAGAAAAATCAATATATTTTTGATTGTATAATCAAAAATGAATAGTATTATTGTAAGTTATACAATTTTGTGGAGATTTTGAAGAAGCTTCTAAATCATATGCCCCTAGTGAATGAACATCGTTTGATTACTTCTTAATTAGGGTTGTTGTCGATTCGTTCGTCCGTGCGTCTGATTAATGCTCAATTCAAAAAATAATAATATTATAATAAATTAGGTGTTCCGTGGCGTATCGTGATTGATACACGGCCTAATATAAAATGTGTGTGTGTAACTGAACGGTGTCGCTGACGATGACTGAATAATATCATTTAATATTGTGATAGTGTCTAGTGCGGCGACGCGGGCGCCGGCGCCGGCGCAGCCTACGTGACCATGGGCGGCCGTCGCGAACAAACCTGACTGTGACCAGTCACTCGCCTTACGTTTATTCTAAAGATCATGCTACGCAATAAATCTGTTGACCCTCTTTACACACAATATTGTATTAAGTATTAAGATCTAGTTTAAATTTTACATTATAATAATATAGCTAGTGTTGACTAGGATATTAGAAAATGTATTAGTTTATCTGTTAACGCAAATTCTAAACGACTAATGTAAACCCATTATTGTCAATTTCACAATCCAGGCATGGTTGTAATTAATATTAATATTACTCCTGCTCGATATAATATCGTGTGATACTTTATTAAATTGTGTATCTTAAAATGTATGAACAAATGCTTTAGAATCGCGCTCACCCTCAGATCTTTGATTTTACTTCTAATAAGTAAGGAGCTATGGGTGCCGATAGAGCGACAGAGTCAAAATATATATAATCAAATCATGTATTTACTTATAGAGATGTATTTAATGCTAGTTTAAAGAAATATAAGCAAGACCTGCACACAGAAGGCACAAGCGAACTGCACAAACGCTGTCTTAGACGACAACCGACGAGTCGTCATGCAAATATAATTAATGAGCACAAAGTACAAGAAAATTAGTAGTTAGATTATAATAAATAAACTTGAAACCCGTATTTGTATTTGTGTCCGGGAAAGAGGTCTACTTCGCGATGTTTATCGTCACGTAAGTACATCATTTATTTATTTAATTCAACCTATCCTTACCGTCTTACAAATACAGCTTAAATATTATTATTATTAAATATTATATTTAAATATTTGTGACACAAAATAAATTTCTTTTTATTTGATATGAAAGAACTTCTCATAATATTACCTACTACGTCTCTAAGCTTAGTCTACACGCATTTTTATACAGTTTTAAATGAATCCAAAACAAACAAAAAAAACCATATTGTAAAGTATAAATCAATAACAACCGGGTTTCCGAATAACCGAAAAACTATCAAAAGCTTAATTGTCATTTTGAGACTGCGTTTATGAGAATGTTTTTTTTAATATTTCGCATTAGATCAATTACATTCAAGATAAAAATGACTAGATACCAAAAATTTTAGTACCAAAATTATTTATGTATATAAAACTAATTATCTGATTGATGTATTCATTCTAAAACCTGAGGTAACTTAAACGTCAGTTAACTGGAGTTTCCAACTTTAGATTAGACCAATTTCCACTCGACCTCATACAGTTTGGGTTAGGTAACTAGATTACATAATATATAATAGGCCTTATATAAATACACACTGTCCTTTGTATGATATCATAGTATGCCACAATAGTTTGTGCAAGTACCTATTTGTAAAATATTTAATTTTTCTGTAACTTTGGTCATAGACCTATATGCGCTGTGACATATTTATTCAAAACGTACTTTCATTACTTGTATAGCGGCTCAGTCGAGAAAATGCACAGTAATACCAAATGTGTCTAAACCATGTCAATGTCTGAAGTTGTGGTGAATGTTAACTAAAAAGATCTCGAATGAATTTCTGAATGTTTATTTTTTGATATTATATTCATATAATAATAACGCATTCACATCCGTCGACAGAAATTTCTATTTAGGTAAAATAATGAGTTAAAGCCTAGTGCGGGTGGGTGTCTGTCCGATTTTCTGTGATCCTTCTAACTAAACATATAAGTGCTTTGTACATTAGGTACACACATGCCACCAGGAGCAAACAGCTAATTATTCTTCAATTTAAGTGATTCGCGACATCCACATGCTATACAACTATTCTTTTTTCGAATTGCACAAAAAGACAAATTATCTATTTTAGTATTGGAAGCTTGCGTCAAGTTTTTTTTCATAATTTCAGCTTTTTCAGACCTATGCAATGTGCGTTAAAATTTAGTCAGTTATCTAACCATTTTTGAAATGTTTAGATTACAATAATATTATGTGGAATTATTTGTATTTATTGTTGTTGTATCTACCTGCTGATGATCAAACAACCTTGTATTTAATAGCTTTTACGTGTGCTTAGATTAAGGAAAATATCAATATTTTCAAATATTACTTTCTATAAATTTGTGTCGCCTTCACCGTGTTTCAGACACTAACAAAAACGCATTTAAGAAATTTGCTCTAAATCAGCTCAACTTTATTTTCAAAAAACTGTTGCTGTGATTTACAATTGTTTTTGTACAATGTATTTAAATTAATTAATTTAAGCTCAAATTGCTTTGTATCCAACCGGTTGAACCAAGCCCATTACGATCTTAATACATAAATAATCGTAAGCATATGAGTAATTTATGTTTCAGCATATAATTTTGTAGATACATTATGTCAGGATCGTAGCAAGTGGAGATCCGTGGTCTCTGCCTACCCCGTCGGGAAACAGGCGTGATTTTATGTATGTATGTATGTACATCGTGAGGGAGTAAGATTTAAATTTAAGGAAGTCTATTCCTCTAAATACCGTTAAATATATTATAATCAAATATATGCAATATTAGTAAATTACACCGCAGTACATAATTTAGTTTTTTATTAACTATTAGCAAGCTTCGAGACACTGTAAAAAAATGATTAAAATATTTGAGTACTATAAAAAATTGTTATCGTAGTATAATTATGTTGAACATTTTTAAATCTTTATTGGATTCGTTGTTATACTCGTATTGTTTTTTTTCTTACTTTTGAACTATGCAGGGTTTTTTGTCATTAGTTGAGTTTATGATGTGTTTACGCCACTGAAATTCCGTTCACGTAGTTTTATGCTATTTATATTTTTTCGGATTTTTATATTTTCTATCAAATTTTATAAAAGATGCCCTGATTGAGGACATATCACTGCCTATACCACCTGACTAGGAGTGGCATTTTTAGAGTAACCTATTTACCTCATTTTGTAAGAGGTCGTGTTCAAACTACGTTTTCTATTCGTTTGGTTATTAATAGTTAATTATAAAAACGTGCAAAAATAAGAAAAGAGCCTCTGAGGCGCACTTTAATCCTTTCACCGCACTGGGTCGAAAAACTTAGTAGCACGATAAGAAAAAGAAGAATATAAAAAAACATCTTAATGCTTGATGAATCGTGATAGCCAGATTCTGAGAAAAATAGATGATGAAAATACGTTTGAGTCTTGTTGAATTTAGCTTCTTTTACTTATAATGGTGAGTCAATAGTTAGGTGGTCTTATAAGGAGACTAGCTGCATTTACTAAACTTTGTTTTGCATTGATAACTACACTATGTACCTTGGCTACAGTTTGTATTATCTTGCTAGAACGCTAAGTATATGATACATAAAAAAACACTGAGAAAATGTTGCGGGTTTAGCTAGTAATAAAATTGGGAAGCCATTTCCTTATAAATATTGTATCTAATGTATAAATGAATATTACGTTGGTTTCGTCGTCGTCGTCCTTACGAACAATGTTTTAAAAATATAATTAATTTAGTTTATAAGAGTAATTATACTTACTATTATTGTTATACTTTCAAAACGATGAACTATGTTCTATTTTTGGAACTAGACGAGCCAGACAATAAAACTTCTTTCAATTCTGTCTCAAAATGACTCTTTGCCACTTTTTTCTAACGCTTAATAAATTTATGTATTTTCTAAGTAAATTGATGTAAAAATATTAATGGCAATTCTATGTCTAGATAAAAATACATGTTTTAAAATTAAGTAACAAATCGCCCTTCAACATCATACTTTCTTCCCACTATATTTTTACGAAATATGATGTTAATAGGTACATATATACATTATATACATGGCTTCAAAATAAAGTGACTATGTAAAGATGTGTTATTTGTATTCTCGAGTTTTATTGGGCATTATGCTTTAGTACAGACAGACTAGATGGAAATATGTTTATATTGCGTTTACTTTTTTGGTCTACAATACAGTTATTAGTAATTATCGCATTTCACGAGCCTTTATTAAAATAACATTGATGATGTAAATTGATGGACTACAGTTAAACACCAGTCTTTGATCTTACAACGGAATTTTATTGATATAATAATAATAAAATACTTAAATTATAGGTGTTACTATTGGAACTGCATTAAAAAAACAATAAAAGTTGTTGCAATTGAAATATTTTACGTACGAGTACATAACATCCAAACGAAATGTTACGTAAGGAAATAAATGGGGTTGTAGCATATGTATTGTCGAAACAGTGCTTAGTTTTTGGTATAAGGTATTGTTTGCATCGTAATGGGCTTAGCTGAATATATACTGTATCTATAATGTATGAAAGGACTCAGTCTCCACTCAGAACGCACGGACGAGACATGGCTATCCCGAGACACTAGCGACACTCTACAATGGCCAGTTACGTTGACCGGGAAACCTTAAAAATATGTAAAATTTTATTGGACTACTTGTTATGAAAACTTACAAAAATAAATTTATGAGTTTCAACTTTTATTCCTTGTGTTTTTCTTGTTCATGGGTAGTGTCAAATATTATAATAGTTGGACGCGCCCCTCAAATATATTGTTTGAATATGTTGCCTCTGGCCCCTTTAGATATCTCCAAAGATCATGATCATATTTGTTTTTTTTTAATTCTATTAAAGGATTACAGATTAGTGTATTACTTATGTATGGCACTGCAAACCCAGTTTACAAGTACTTTCGATCCCATAGAAACATCTGGTAGGTACGTCACCGATTTCCCATCGGCCGTGGGACTTATTCGTCAACTGGCGAGCGTGAATCTCGCGAGTGCGCGCGAGTTGGCACCTTCCGATTTTACCTACTTTTTCTGTCGTCAACTCGCGCGTACATCTAAAGTACAGTCATGTAAAAAACGGATTGAAACAGGCTAAGTACCTACCAAACGAAAGAAAGAAGATGAAAATATGTTTATCTCTCATTCTCTCTTTATTAACTCGGTCTTCGGCCGCGCGTGTGGGCACAGGAGTCCGAAGAGAGTATGACGACGAGAAGATCGGGCGGGTATCGGGTATCGGAATATAATTATTTTCATTTGACATGACAGCTTCACATATGCAAAATAAGATTACAAAATATGTCAAAAATACACCGAGAAATTTTAATGGTTGTTTTCCCGCAGCGAAATGGTTTTGTCTTGGTAATACAATCGTTCTATAAACAAATTGAATGTTAGAAACAAAAAATACAGATGTACCATAGTGAAAATTTTATTCGAAAGCGACCACGAACCAATAGTAATTCATCCCGATACCTACGCGAAGGCGGCCGGGCGGCGCGTGCGATTCGAATAGTACCTACAAGTTACGTTTAATGTTAGTATCGTTCCTCACGTTTTCGAGTTGATTAATATTTTTTAATTTATTTTAAAACAAAAAAATCTTTATTTTTTTTACTTTTTTCCTATGTTTCGAAGGTACTGTTGTAAGTTGTTCTGCTGCGGGAAAACAACCATTAAAATTTCACGGTGTATATAACTGCTAATTATATTTTTCTAATAATTACCAACAATATCATACTAGGTGAGTGAAGCGAAATCGCTCATTATCATCTTAATATAATAAAAATAGTAATGAACAAGTATTTGGCTAATTATTTCTTTATTTTTAAAATAAATCAATCTTAAAATAAAAAAAACAACAATGATGTCAATTCAGTTATCGCAAAAACTAAACTAAACATCAATTTTAGCGGTGTCAAATTAGTTAAGTTTAGTTTTTGCGACAACTGAATTGACATCATTGTTGATTTTTTTTCTTAGTTAAAGACAATTTACATATAGGTAGGTAATAAACCAAATTCTTATACTTTTAAAGTAGGTACCTATATAAAACGTTATAGATGTAGTATATTGTAGTGTATTGTATTTATCACTAATGATATTATCAACTGAGTTATATTGATTTATGTATCGAACGTCTAATCTTGTGGTTTGAGCATAGTTTTTAATAATAACGTATGTTGTAAAAAATATTTACAAACAAACCTGACCTGTGATTTTTATAGTTCCTAAAACTGATTTATTTCATAAGTAAGTGCCCGATCCCCTTCGTCGTCAAACCCCGCTCCTGTACCCGCACGGGCGACCGAGGACTTAGTTAATAGAGAGAGAATGAGAGATAAACATATTTTCTTCTTCTTTCTTACTTACTACGAGTAGGTAGATAGTCGATACTTAACTGGTTTCACTCAGTTTTTTTACCATGACTGTACTTCAAAATTCGTGCGCGCGAGTTGACGACAGAAAAAGTAGGTAAAATCGGAAGGTGCCAACTCGCGCGCACTCGCGAGATTCACGCTCGCCAGTTGACGAATAAGTCGGCCGTGGACGAGGTCCGTAGAGTTTGCCTTTGACATAGAGCTTTTTCCAACCCCGCTTCACCCCGCGTCGAACAATATACTATACTACCCAATCGGCACAATAATTTTATGAAATTACTTTGTCCCGAGCGCCGTCTACGAGAAATAAAACGAACTACATTTCACGATTCAGCTTTTTCACAGATGGCGCCCCGGGTGGCGCTATATCGTACCCTCTAAGAAGCATACCTGATGCTGTGTTTTAGTGTTGAAGCTTTTGCACAGATGGCGCGGCGCTCGTTGCCGGTTTAAAACAGTGCCGACAGGCAGCGCTATGTCGCCAGTCTGTACAACATGGCTCCTTCCATCTCTCTTAACAGTAGGTATATCATGAGTTTTCACAATCTACACTCGCTAGCGACTGTAGTTAAAAAGATGGATGAAAACTTGCCTAAAGCGCCTCAAGCGGATAGTTGGGTACTATTTGGTACCATGAGTAACGGTTTTGACAAATATGTCATAGTAACGTACTTTTACTACTGTAGTAACGGCAGCCAATCTAAGTGTGACAACTCATGATAGACCTAGCCGTCATCTCAGTACTCATTCGAACATTTCATACTCATATCATCTTTCATACCGTGTTTATTGAAAGGAAAGACAGTGTCAGTTCAACTTGCGTGCTACTTTGGTAAGGTCCTATAGTTATCCTATAGCGAAATACGTATGACTAGAAACTAAAGCCGCATGAATAAGATGTCAATAATGGTCGGTTGATATTTATAAAAATAAGACACAACATTCACATACAACACGAAATAAACTTTATTCAATCAAACTACAACGTTACAACCATACTCCATAAATACAATTGAATAACTACATCTTATAAATATACATACAAACAATAATGCACAAATATATTATATTCTCTAGTGTTAGTATGGCTCAATGTTAGTATAATAGTTATAACAGAGCCTCATCATACGGATGCACATAATTTGTGAACTTGTTCGGCCCGCGTTAATTCATTTTACTCGTAGTAGTATTGGTATTTAGGTACCATGAATAAACAAAAATTTCGCCGCATTCTGTAACTTCCTTCTGTGTCCTGAGATGTGGATAACATACATATTTGGAAACTTCTAATAGCCTCAACGCTTATGTTTATCTATTGACCAACAGTCATCACCTAACGATTTATTATTATTAAGATTATAAAATTGGTTCTTCAAACATATTACATATCTTCTTACGTTCTGAAAATATTTGCCTGAATTAAAACTAGTACTGAGAAAATATCCGTTTTATAGATGAAAAAAAAGGGCAAAGGAACTAGCAAGTATTTTTTTTGACGCGTTGTTACTAAATGCTATGAATGAACTCAAGCACACATGCAATCCCGCTATGCCTACTCGCTCTCTCCTACTGCTATGACCATTCTCCTACTCTAAATCTACACTCACGTACGAGTATTTATGGTTGCAAAATTCAACAAGAAATCTTAATAAGTATATTGTTTTGTTAATAAGTCCTACCTGTCTTCATATAATTATTAGACTAAATATTTTTACGCGTATTTGAGACGCCAACAAACTAAAATTTTGAAAATTATTTTTGTAATTTTTTCCATTTCCTACATGTTAAGTTTTTTAAATTTATTTTAATATCCGATTGATTTTAAATGGTTTTTATTTTTGAACTAGGATTGATAATTATTGAAATATAACGGAAAAAAGAAAAGTAAAATTAAAAAAACCGCTGACGTCTTAGCACGTGTCATCTATACTATACAAGTATTATAAAGAGGAAAGATTTGATTATTTCTTTGCATTGAATAGGCTCAGAAACTACTAAACCGATTTGCAAAATTTTTTCAGCATTGTGTAGAAAGAACTTTCAGGATGAACATAGGCTATAAGTATTTTATGTAGGTACTTTGCGGGCGACGCCGCGAGCGGACGCTAGTACATACATAAAACTAAGTAAAATAATGAAATATTTCTTTTTGATTAGGCATTAAGAACCTGCCTATACCTATAGGTAAAGTGTGTTCAAAAAACTTTAGGGCGTGAATACAAAACTTGAGGAAGATTATCTCGCGCCACCGGCCGCCTTCGCGTAGGTATCGGGATGGATTACTATTGGTTCGTGGTCGCTTTCGAACTAAATTTTCAATTTATTTTTTTTGTTTCTTATATTTAATTTGTTTATACAACGATTGTATCACCAAGACCAAACCATTTCGCTGCGGGAAAACAACCATTAAAATTTCATGGTGTATAGTGACACTTGTTCACGTAAAAAAAAGCCTATACGCCTAAAAAAGCCTAAAGCACAATACGGAGGCGACTAATACTGAATTTTCAATTCTAATATATATTTAATATACCTACAGTGCGTCTATTATTTATCTACATTTACGTAAATAAAGCGTTATCTTTATTGCTTTTTGTTACATTAGATCTTTATATTTATTTCCTAAATGTTATCTACCTTTTTATGTGTGCTAAACCTATTTCTGTATAATAAATTCGTTTTGGGTTAAAATAAAAAAATGATTACCGTTTCTTTGATATGTTAGGCCTGTGAGTGACCACGGAACATATTAATTATCGTAGTGCGTTAAGTTCACTAAGCTAGTGTTGTGAAGTGCGATCATAATTATGTCGATAAAGATTGAACGAACGACGCACCACACATAATGATACAGAAAGCGTAGTTTCCATCTAAGCTATTTTAGACATTCTCATGAATCTAAGTAGGTAACTAAAGATATTACTTACCTACTTATTGAATGTTTAGATCACAATTTTTATTCCACTCCTAACACCTTTAAGCGATGGAAAAAGGCCACACATAGAGGTAATTCATTATTTATTTATTCATTTACTTATAATTCAAGAGCTTTGCCTAGATTTGGGATGATTTTACCTTGCACTATGCAGCTACCGTTTCATATTTAGTAACATATTATTTTAACTGCCATCAATCTATATCTATATAAGAGCTTAACCTGACTGACTGACTGACTGACTGACTGACTGGCTGACTGATTTATCATCGCCCAGCCGAAACCGCTGAAGCTAGAAAGCTGAAATTTGGAAGGTGGTTTCCTTTTATAACAAAACCACCCACTAAGGCGGGATTTTTGGAAATCCCACCTCTAAGGGGGTGAAAAAGGGTGACAACGTTAGTATGAAACTTTTTAACGCGTGGAGTGATTTTCATGAAACTTTGTTTGTGCACTGTGAATGCAAAATGAATGAACACGTGTTTTAGGATTTTTCAATATAACCATCAAAAAGGGGTCAAATGTGGGGTCAATTTTTGTATGGGAACTTTTTAACGGGTGGTGCGATTAGACTGAAACTTTGTTTGTGTACTGTAAATGCAAAATAAATGAACACGTGTTTCAGGATTTTTCAATATAATCTTTAAAAGGGGGTCAAATGTGGGGTCAAAGTTTATATGGGAACTTTTTAACGGGTGGTGCGATTGGTCTGAAACTTCGTCTATGTACTGAAAATGCAAAATGAATGGACACGTATTTCAGGATTTTTCAATATAACCTCCAAAAAGGGGTTAAATGGGGTATCAATGTTTGTATGGGAACTTTTTAACGAGTGGTGCGATTGGTCTGAAACTTAGTTTGTGTACTGTAAATGCAAAAAGGATGGACATTTATTTCAGGATTTTTCAATATAAAAAAGGGGTCAAAATGAGGGTCAATGTTTGTATTGGAACTTTTTAAAGGATGGTGCGATTGATCTGAATCTTTGTTTGTGTACTGTAAATGCAAAATGAATGGATACATGTTCAAGGATTTTTCAATATAACCTTCATAAAGGTGTCAAATGTCGGGTCAATGTTTGTATGGGAACTTTTAAACGGGTGGCGCGATTGGTCTGAAATTTTGTTTGTGTACTTTCAGATTTTTTTAAAAGGGGTTAATTGGGGTGTCGATGTTTGTATGGGAACTTTTTAACGGGTGGTGCGATTGGTCTGAAATTTTGTTTGTGTACTTTCAGAATTTTTTAAAAGGGGTCAAATGGGATGTCAATGTTTGTATGGGAACTTTTTAGCGGGTGTTGCGATTGGTCTAAAACAGGGGTCGGCAACCTTTTGGCAGGCAAGGGCCACAAAGTGGAAAAATAAACTAAAGGCGGGCCGGGCCGCACTTGTGATATTAATCCTAGAAGCTCAAAATATGGCTCTCAAATGCTCATCTGTGAGACGAGAAGCATATTTATTTTTTCTTTAATTGACAATTGAAAAAGTTTGTTCGCATAAATTATAAGTGCTACCAAAAATTGTAATGAACTCGCGCTTCGCTCATTTGTTCGTTCGCGGTCAGAGCGAAGCGCGTTTTACGGCTGGGTCCACACTATACGCTCGATCGTGGTTCGTTCATGAATTTATCTTGATATTTAACTTATATAAAAATCATTCACGGGCCGCGCGTTGCCGACCCCTGGTCTAAAACTTTGTTTCGTGTTTGAGGATTTTTATATTATATAACTCTAAAAAGGGGGTCAAAGTTAAGCTCTTATATAGTTATAGATAACAATAGTTAACCTTTACCTGACTAGTAATAGCTCACCTCTCCTCCAGATCCTTGAATTGAGTTCGCAGCTCGCGTGTATATGCGTCGAGTCGGTAAGCGTTCGCTTCAAATGCGTTGATCGTTTCGTCAAGCACGTCAATGCTGTCTAGCAACGGCTTTATCTGAGCGATATCTGCATCAAGGGAAAATAACATAAGTTTTGATACAAAATAAAAACAAAACGTTACTCAAAGTATAGTACGCTCAACGAATCTAGGCATTCGTGAAGTTAGCCGCAAGAGCTGCGCAGTATCGGGAGCAATTGGAGGTATGAGAAAGGGGGGAACGAACTGTACATGCGCAAACTCGCACCTGTGGCTAACTTCACGAATGCCTAGAATCCGATACCTATACATACGATAATCTTTTTATCCATATTAAAAAAAAACATGATCACGACTGTAATTCCCAGGCTCGGTAGATATCTCCTCAGATCTCTAGTTACTTGTATGTTTGAGGATATCTAAATACCCTATTTAGTCAGAAGCACATCCAAACATGATATCTGTAGATTAGTAAGTATCATATTTAGACAAAACAAAACTTGTTAGAATGCAATTTAGAGAACTCAGAAATCAGGATATGAGCAAACTTTAGCACCGCGGTCGAGCTTTAATTAAAACCAGATAGCCATGGAGCCTTGGGTAAATCACGTTCAGATTACGGCTCAGATTTTGATGTTTGTTTACAGAAACGCGTATAATCATTAAAAAAATAAAAAATCTTTTAAATCTGAATAATAACACACGATAACATAATAATAATTCTTACTTTAATCTTATACCCTAAAACGAGCAATTCTTCTATATATATAATTATTAAATTATATAATCTGAATCACGAAACTTGTCAAAAATATTCTTTAAGGAATACATATAATAAAAGAGTTGGGAGGGATGTTAGGAAAGTTTGTATAGGAACTTTTCAATGTGTGTGATTTGCTTGAAACCTGGCATAAATAATAAATCAAGATTGGCGGAATAATCGCGTATCAAACAATTACAAAAATCAGTCAAATTGAGAACTTCTTTTTGAGGTCGGTTTAAAATGTAGTACTACTCGTATGTTATTGCAAAGTGCACCTTAGCAGTAAACAATACACAAAAGCTCTCAAAACTGAGGTGTTGAAGTTCGTTTAAGTTAGCTGAGCCGTTCACAACTTCGCTCCTAAACTTCATCAGATTGATTATTGAACGGACGTCGCAGGGACTATATAAGGCCAGCCTTTAACATAGATATTCGTGAAAGGACTATCGAGTCGGTACATACCTGACCGAAAATATCAACGATCCCACTAACGCATCATTAATCAGTTGAGTGAGAAACGTTGAATGTTTTATTATATCATCAGTTTTGGTGTGCCCTAAAGCCAGCCTTTGAACAGTCGAACAATTTGGCAAATTCATAAACTTAGATCTTTAATCCGTCCGATTAGTCCTGTTCAGTAGATACTTTTTGCCAAAATCTTTTTAGGCTAGATGTGTAATTAATCAAGGACTAAGATTATAAACCCTAAGGGCTAGCGCACACGGATTACTTTTGTCATCGTGACATTAAAGTTTTTGTCATTGTCACGTCGTCACCTTTCCAAAGTGGAGTGCGCTCACGAAGGGTGACAGTGAAAAACTTTTTTGAAATCGAAGCGTCATTTTCCGATATGGATTTTGAAGAGATGTTCGTCTGTGAACTTAAAGAGTCAGAAGAAAAAAAAAAAGCGAAACGAATACTGGGTACAACCCTTTGCAGTGACAGGCTATTAAATGGAAAATTCTATAACTATGTTCTATAAACTTCGACGACTTTAACGCATTCTATCTATCATGTTTATTTTTCTGCTTACTACCGACATGCAAACGAACGACGCGGAGAGTGACAATTTTGTCACTTGTGCAAGCGCTGCTATGAAATCTAAAGGCGCGGTGACAGTTTCGTCGCGGGCTTGTTCGCCGGTCAGCGTACATAAATGTCACCTAGTTTTCACGTCGTAACATCAGCGCATCTCCAAGGACTTGATACGAGTGACGAAACAGTAGCGACAAAAGTAACCCGTGCGCGCTATCTTTAAGCTATGATTTATGAACTGCTAAGGAACTTACCTTTTCGAGGTTTCAAATCTCTTATTGACGTCAGCGTCGACATTGTACTGAATTTGGCCTTTTTTCTAGTTTTTCCTTTAATTGGGAAACCGCTACGACGTCCTCTTTATATAATTATTGACCTCACTAAAATTCTTGGAAAAATTTAAAAGCTTTTTGCTATAAAATTGTTTCTTTGTTTTTTCGCGAAGTTTATAAGAATTAAAACACGAAGCCATACGAATGAATCTTGAAAACAACACAACAATACTTTATATGAAATGGCAAAAAAAAATAGCAAGAAAATTAATATAAATTTGGTCACGAGGAACGAACATTTCGACATCATTTACGCGAACAAGTAGGTAGGTTGGGTATTTAACGAAAAATAAAAGCAAGTCTAATCTAACTTAACTCTAAGCTCGATTCGCAAAACAACTTTTTAGGTGTCTAGAAAAATATACCTCATAAACTGTACTTTCTTAAGAGTTGCTCGAATTTATCACTATTGCTTATATATTTTACACTTAGTTGAGTATCAAGTGCGACTGATAATTGACGAGTTTTATTGCCAATCGGATGAAAAAGGGGAATCTCATTTTCGTCCCCTTTTGTATGGAAATTTGTAAATCAGCCCAACCTCGAGTTGCACCACCCAGTGCAGCTACGAAATTTTTGAAATACATACGCAATATTAGATAGTTTGACATTTAATATTTCATGCCAACCTAGTAATTTTGACTAGTCGAAGCCACTTCGAAAGACACTTTTTTTTGTTCAAATCGGTCAACCTTTGATATTTTTATTCGTAAATTGAAAATGGCATCTTACAGTCACCATATTAGGTTTTTTGAACTGTTATGCATCACTAATAATTGCTAACGAAAGAGCATATTTTTTTACAAACGACATTTGAATCAACAAAATTTAAGACAAGAATTACTATAACAAAATAAATATATAATCACAAATCAGTATAAATTCAAACAACGCACACTACACTTTAATTTCGTTTTTTTAATTAATATACGTTACTACCTAGCCAAGGCAGCCGCGGTCTGATATTTCCAGACGGGCGCACGCGACGAACTCCGAGGCTTGAATGATGTGCCGGCCCGACGGCCGGGCGAGAGGAAGCGATACTCTTACCCTCTGTGTGGGCGGGAATGGGAAACCAACCAACAACATTTCGCTATGTACTATTGGTACATTTTTTACAATAGGACACATTTCTTGGAAATGCGAACCTCCTCCTGAAAGGATTTTCATTTTTAACCGACTTTAAGTAATCACGAGGCAGGTGAATTTATATAAATTTTATTTCCGAGTTTTTGCTTCATTGGGTTTGATTGACTTGAAAATAATTATTTTAGGTACTTAATCGTTTCGCAGAAATGTAATATTAATATCATAACATGGTTTAAAGCCAGTCTAAAGCCTGTAAAGTACAAAAACAAATTCATCGTCAATATTGTCATAATAGTTTGGTAAACGTGTTCAATTCATACCGTATGTGTGTTCATATTTAATGACACTTTGAACATCTTCTATCTATCTTCTTTCTTATATATAAAAATGAATTGCTGTTCGTTAGTCTCGCTAAAACTCATGAACGGCTGAACGGATTTATTTTATCTTGGTCTTGAAATGTTCGTGGAGGTCTAGGGAAGGTTTAAAAGGCAAGAAAAAAATCAAATAACTGCCGGGAAAACCCTAAAAATAGCCCTTTTCTATTTCCCATACAAACGTTTTCTAAATAAAATGTAGAGTCAATTTGAACTTTATTACTATTTAATAAAGTTCATATCTATATTAATAATGTCGTCAAGGGGTACGGTAGACTCGATCGACACCTTACCTGAGTAATAAAACATAAAAAAGTAAAGATTTCGAGTCGACAACATACATCCGCAAAATTCGGATTGTCGAGTATTTTGTAAAATTCTAATGGTGCTGAGAGACAAGTCGCAGTCGCCATATCCGTCACTGACACCGGATGACATCTTGGGTAATAAAAACTCAAAGTAGGTAAGTAGGTACAATCAACAGTGCAACCAACCTCTTTATTCTACTGCACTACGTAGGTTGGTAGGTAGGTACCTAGGTAATCGCAAACTTGGTAGTACAATATCCGTTATTATTTGTTATGTTAAATTCTAATGGTGCTCAGAGACACATATTATGTGGGCTTTCATCTAGTTTTGAAATAAATAGTTGCGAAAACAGATAGTTTTCTCAACATTGTTCGCCAACAACAATCGACGGTTTGGTTACGTTATTTGAAAAAACGATTCCAACACATAGCTAATTAGAATTACCTTTTACATAAAAAGAATCACAAAATTAAAAAAATAAAATGTTAGGTTTTAATATTAATTAGTTTTTAATATTAATTAGTAATTTATAAATTTTATGTTAGGTTATAATTCTTGCCCTATGAAACTAAAGTCATTCTTGCTCAATCTCTCTTGTTACCATTAATCGATTACGCTGACTGCTGCTTCATAGATGCCTCTGAAGTGTACCTCAACAAGTTGGAGAGCGTCTTCAAAACTTGTGTATCCGATTCATTTTTGGCCTGCGAAAGTTTGATCACGTCTCATTATTCAGAGCCCAGTTAAGATGGCTTCCCATTCGTCGGCGACGTGATCTACATACCCTTTCTCTTCTTTATAATATTCTTAACAATCCTCTTTCTCCTTCCTATCTTTATGAGCGCTTTAATTTCCTTGGCCCCCGTGGTGAGCCGAGCAGAACATCTAAATCTCTTCTACTAAAAATACCTCTCCATTCCTCTAGTCGCTATGGTGACTCATTTACAGTTAAGTCTGTAAAGTTGTGGAATTCTATCCCTCACGACATTCGCGCTAGTCCATCGCTTGCTATTTTCAAGCGAAAAGTCAAAGAGCACTATCTCTCCTTGTAAGTGTTAAGATATTTTTTTTTTATGTATTTTCATTATTTATTTATTTATATTGTATATATATATATATGTAGTTCCTATAATATATATTTATATGTTAGTACCTATATAAGTATAAGTGTATTTTTGGTTTATTTTAATTAAATTAGTTTTTTTTTTTTTTTATTTCCTTTCATTTTCTTTTATATATGTGTGTTAGAGTTAGTTATTATTAATTTCTTTCTTTTTTCATTTTTTTTTGTACGCAATATACCCACCAATTAGTTATAATCTCCATATCCCAAGGTTTGCTGGAAGAGAACTCTTTTTAGGGTTAAGCTCGCCTGTGTACATGCCACTAGTTTTAAGTTTTATTATGTATAATCTGTGTACAAAGTATAAATAAATAAATAAAAATAATATATCACATTTAGAGTGGCGCTTTTAAATAAAATTATATATAAAACCGACCGAGAGCGAGTCGGACTCGAGCGGTTAAACGATTTTAAATATTTATTTTATTGTTTTTTAGTATTTTTTGTTATACCGGCAACAGAAAAACATCGACATAATTATAGTAACGAGTATACCTTGATTAAATCTATTTTCTAACAAAACATCCATAATACTTTTTATGTTGTATGCTAAGAGGCAAATATGTATGTCCAGCGAACAATTGAGATAATGCTATGCGACTCAAAGCCTTATTCCGTAATTAATAAGCCGTAAGTCCAAGAGAATTTAAAAAAGGCTAGTAGGTGTTCAATTAAGGACTGGTACCTGGGTGACCGAGCATTGCTCGTTTTTATTTTGGTAAACGACGTTTTCTAAAAATGAAACCTAGCTAGATTTATCGCCCCCGAAACCCCCTGCATACTAAATTTCATGAAAATCGTTAGAGCCGTTTCCGAGATTCAGATATATAAGAATATATATAATCTGAATACAATAATTGCTCATTTAAAGGTATAAGATTATGATTAAAGCCTCAGCTATGATTTATGAACTTGACACTTGTTCCGAGATTTCAATACTTTTATTGACGTCTTCGTCGACATTTTACCAAATGAGCCATTTTTCAAGTTTTTCCTTTGATTGGGAAACCGTTGCCGCGTGCTCTTGCTTGTATATTGACTTATCGTAAGTTCTTGGAAAAAAAACAAAAGCCGCTGCCGCGTGATCCTGCATTTTAACCTTACGAAATTTCTTGGAATAATTTCAAAAGTCCGAGAAGTATATAAGAGTTAAAACATGAAGCCATACAAATTAATATTGAAAACTACACAACAATCCCTTAATTAAAATGGAAAAAAATCAAGCAACAATATTAATATAAACTAGGTCACGAGGAACGAACATTTCGACATCATTTACACAAACAGGTACCTACCTGTTTGTGTACTACCCAACCTACCTAGGTTGGGTATTTAACGAAAAAGAAAAACAAGTCTAATCTAAGTTAACTCTAAGCTCAATTCGCAAAAATATTTCTAATAAACTGCACTTTCTTTAGAGTTGCTCGAATTGATCACTATTGTCTACTATAAATTGTAAACTTTGTCGAGTATCAAGTTGCGACTGATATAATATGATGAGTTATAGCCAGGCCCAATAGGATGAAAAAGGCGAATGTCCTTTTCGTTGGAAATTCAAACATTTTTAAAACTGCCGTGAGTGACGACACGCAGTGCAGCTACGAGTAGTTTAAAATACATACGTTATATACGATTTTTGATCGAGCGAGCGAAGCGAGCGAAGATCTCAGTGGCAGCTATGCGATTTGGCGTTGTATGTTTGCGTGTATGTTTGTTAGAGCATAACTTAAGAACCGTACATCCAATCTGCATGAAACTTGGAGGGTTTAGAGATACTGTTAATCAAATTTACTGGGAAGCATATGAGCTTAATCGGTGTAGTATTACTCTTTATTTCGATTTATAAATAAAAACTTATTATAATAAAACCTTTTTACTGTTATCTCGAACTAAAAAGCATAAGATAAAACGTCATATTTGAAGGAAGGAGCACAAAAAGTATAATATTTACATCGATGTAAAAAATGGAAGATAAGCATATAAAAAATCGGACGCTGGTCTGATCTCAAGGTCTGAGTGAAGAAACCATCCTACGAGGAATCGCTGAAAAATGTCTTCCGAGGATTTCTTTATCTCAACAACTCAAGTCCTGGAAAATATTTTAAAACCTTGACCAGTCCAGTGCTAACCCCGTTAAATTTCAGATACCTACTGTAATACTATAAAGCATTACTAATCCTGGAACCTATATCTTGAACAAAGCCTGGTGAGGCCTGAGGACGAAGCTTGGAAAGCTTGAGGAACGAACCACAGTAACTTGGGTTAGTTTCTACTAGCGCGACCAACAGAGTCATACAGAATCTTAAGGGACTCTCGCGAGTGAAATTATCTACCCCGAGGTTCTTCTGGAGACAGATAAATACAGACTCCTTGAACAGAGACCTTGAAGCAACAGTTATATAATACAGTCCTGGACTCTGAATAACGTTTATAACAGAAGACTACATACACAAATATTGTCCTCGATCGTTTATCTGTATTTTATATCTAGGTAAACTCTTTAATTTCTATTAGCCTCAGTTTCATTTTTATTAATTTACTGTAAAAAGTATAGGTAGGGACTAATTTGTAATAGACATACATAATATATCTTTATACTCAACATTTTCTTTTCTTTGTTAGATAAATAGCAGTAGGGAGATAGTTTTCCTTTCTTAGGTAGGATAATCAAATATTTGTTTATGATTAGGTTACGTGGCATAGGACATAAAGCGTATCCAAAAACTTCAGGGCTTGAATACAAATGAGGACATCGTGCGCAAGATCTCAGTTCGGGGCGAACTACTAGTATTGATTAGGTAGATGGGCATGTAATGTACTCATCGACGTATTGTCGATGAGTACATTTAGGTACTTGAGCCAGCTAGCAAGATTCGAAAACAGGCAAGACAAGGAAATCGGTCGCTATTTAAACACACTGACCGAGTGCGGAATAGTATGCTGCGTTCAACCACTGACATTGCCGACGTGGGAAAAAAAACAGCCCGGCTCAAGTGGGACTGGGCCGGCCACATTAGCCGGATATCTCCAGACAGATGGGCGAATGCCGTTCCAACCTGATAGCCCGTCGGAAGGCGAGGCCGTGGTCGGCCACTCAAGCGTTAGCGGGATGATCTCGACACCTTTGAAGGCAGATGGTGGGAGACCTCAAAGGATAAAGATGATTGGCGTGATTTGGGGGAGACCTTTGCCTAGCAGTGGCACAGTATAGGTTGAAAAAAAATATTTTTGACATTTAATATTCCATGCCAAACTAGTAATTTAGACTAGTAGAATCCAAAGACACCTTTTTTGCTCAAATCGGCCACCTTTGATATCTTTAGTTCTAGTCCCAGTTCCCAGTCAATATAGACATTTCAAATAACAATAATTCCCACAGAGCCAAAAATTGGTGGAGAGCTGGAGTTTACCATTACAAATAAAGTTTTAAAAATCCCCATCGATCCCATGTGTGCGACAAAAGTTATTCGGGATCAAAGGTCAAAATTTGAGTTTTTTTGGATTTTTCTCAAAAATGGTAAGTTATCAAAAAAAAATTTCAAGCCAAAGTTGTAGATCTTGAAATTCTCTAACAAAATAGTCCTGATGATTTTTTTCCTACCTCGATTACCTCTTCGATTTATTCTTCGTACTTATTTAGAAAACGTTTGTATGGGAAATAGAAAAGTGCTATTCTTAGGGATTTCCCGGCAGTTATTCGAATTTTTATTACCTTTTAAACCTTCCCTAGACCTCCACGAACATTTCAAGATCAAGATAAGATAAATCAGTTTAGCCGTTCTCGAGTTTTAGCGAGACTAACGAACAGCAATTTAACGAACAGCCATAAGGAGTACTTTCGAGTAAAAGTAAAAAAATAAAAATGTTTTTGTTTTAAAATAATTTAAAATATATTCATCAACTCGAAACGAAGACGTAACTTGTAGGTACTATTCGAATCATACGCGCCGCCGGCCGCCTTCGCGTAGGTATCGGGATGATTTACTATTGGTTCGTGGTCGCTTTCGAATTAAATTTTCACAATGGCATATCTGTATTTTTTGTTTCTAATATTTAATTTGTTTATACAACGATTGTATTACCAAGACAAAACAATTTCGCTGCGAGAAAACAACCATTAAAATTTCATGGTGTATAAGGTACCGTACAGCAGTTTACTACTATATTATATTATATATCCTCTTTATAATATTATTATATTATATTATATTATATAGTATAGGAGTATAGATGACCTGCCAAACAATAAATGAATCATCAAAATCAAATAATAAGCGACCGATAATACGTAACGTATCTTCGGTAAAATGTAGGTATATGACAGTAAAGCCAACCTTTGAACAGCCGGAAAATTTAGCAAATTCATAAACTTATATATTTATTCCGTCCAATTAGTCCTTTTCAGTAGACTCATTTTGCTTAAATCTTCTTATGCTAGAAGATCTGTAATCAAGGACTAATATTAAAAACTATGATTTATGAACTGCTATTTTTTTTTTTTTTTTTTTTTTTTTTTTTATGGTTGACATTTTACCGAATTGGCCCTTTCTTCGAGTTTTTCCTTTGAATGGGAAACCGCTGCTGCGTACTTTTTGTATATTGACCTCACGTAACTTCTTGGAAAAATTTCAAAAGCAATTAAAATAAAAATATTTCTTTGTCTTATTCGCGAAGTTTATAAGAGTTAAAACATGAAGCCATACAAATGAATCTTGAAAACTACACAATGATTCTTTAGTTGAAATGGAAAAATAATAAGCAAGAAAATTAATAAAAATTAGGTCACGAGGAACGAACATTTCGACATCATTTACACGAACAAGTAGGTAGGTTGGGTATTTAACGAAAAATAAAAGCAAGTCTAATCTAAGTTAACTCTAAGCTCGATTTGCAAAACAAAGTGTTTGGTGTCCAGAAAAATGTTTCTCATAAACTGTGCTTTCTTTAGAGTTGCTCCAATTTATCACTTGCCTATAGTTTAAGATGAATAAGGGGAAAGGTGAGTAACGGATACTGGAACTAATTCGTTCGAAAAAACTAGATACAAAGAAGACACGATAGAAAGAAGAATAGCACAATGGACTTAGTGCCATTGGGGTTGTCAATATTTAGGGTGTATGTATTTTAAGTAAGTTTTTTGTAAAAAATAACCTATTTTGTCCCACGCTAGTTATTATGTTATTTGTAGAGCGCTGGTGGTGTAGTGATAGCACCCCTGATTCACGATCCGAAGGTCGTGGTTTCAAACCTGGTCGTGCACCAATGAGTTTTTCCATTCGAAAAATGTATGTGCGCAATGCCAGTGCTCTTAAACGGTGAAGATATGTGTCATAGGTTAGTATTCCTACTCGTATAAGCGGCGATGGGCTTGCAACCTGTCACGTACGGAATACTAGCTACTGTGCAAAATGTGGGCATGTACCAAATGTCATGTTTGGACGTGCCTCTGACTACCCTCTTTAGATATCCTCATAGATCTAAGTAACTAAAGATCTGAGAAGGTATCTACCGAGCCCGGTGATTACAGTCGGGATCATATTCTTTTATTTTTTATTTTGTCCCACAACTGGGCAAAGGTCTCCCCGTAAATCCTTCCAGTCGTCCCTGTTATCGGCTGTGTTCCACCATTCCTGATAAACGCTCCAAGGTTGTCACGCTAACCTTTTCTCGACCGACCTTGACGCCGATCTCTCTGAAATATCCAGCCAGGGTATGGAGATGTTCACCCACCTGTCATGAGGGATTAGTCGCACCTCGTGCGTTGACATTTGGATAAACAACCAAATAAGTCGCAGTATGTGCGTTCTGCTACGTGGCGTAAAAAATACCTTTACCTTTGGTCGCATTTTGTGCGTCGAGTATGAATAGCTTGAACAAGTAATGCCATAGATATACATAAGCACAACAGAATTGGCAAAAAAGATTTTTATCTGACCAACTTATACCAACTGTTTTACAATGTGTCTGTCCACACGTCTGACGACGGATCAATGTTAAAAAAAATGGTAATAAGTATAAATTTGTGATTAAGATTTTTTTCCACATACTTTGTTCGGTAATAACACTACTGCGATAGACACTTAAATAATTCTCAAAGCAACTAAATAAATTAATAGCTGCGGCAGCTACGGTTTCAATATTCATTTTGCGTGCGTACGTGTTGCGTCTGTCGAGAACCGACACAGAGTGATCGACCAACAAATGTGTGGAGATGTGTGGACGGCTTGTGGAGATGTATCTGCGGATGCATCTGCCGACGTCTGCGGACGCATCTGCTGACGTGTAGAGGAGACATAACATAACACCACTCAGCTACGCACGTCACTAAATTTTGAATTTGACAACGAAAAACCGTTAATTAGATAGAATTCGACGAACGCTCGGTTCCAATTATATCGTTTTTGTATTACGATTTTTTTTTAAATGTGCTAAGTAATTAATTTTAATAAAACTTATGTGGGAAGTATCCTCTGAAGTATGACTTACCAAATTGTAGTCATTGCTTGGCTGTTATTTTGGTCGTAAAGAGGTCTTATTTACCTTGCCCTGTAGAATTTACTTACATAAAAATATAAATAATATAGAAAAATGGAGGAGGGAGGCCTATACCCAGCAATGGGTAGACACAGGCTGAGAATGATGATGATGATAGAACAATTCGAGAAATAAAATATTTCATTTTCTATAATACAAAATTAGAAAGTGTGGGTAGAAACGGAACAATAATTGAAATGTTTTGGATTAAACGGGGATAGAAACCTACTGGGTAGAAAAATCTTGGGTCGAACGGGGAAGCACTCATGACGTCATCTTACATAGATTATAGATATTTTTTATACAAATTGAAACTTACGGCAGTGCAGGCTAATGTATGGAATTAAAAGATATAAAGTTTCGTAAGGTATCAAATCTCGTACTAAGCCCCCTGGTACAATTTGCATGAAATACATCTGTCATTTACCGTAGAAAATGTAAAAATAGTGTTCTTACAACTAGGTACGCACCGGTGACAACATAATATCCATCTTCTGAAATAGATAAACGACCGAAACCATCATATCACGTTCCTATTTTACATTGATTTATAAGTCCTAGCTCAACACTAAATTAATGTCCAAGATAAATAAGTGTTCAACGCGAGGTAGTTATATATGATATATATTATGAAACCATTTTTTGTTTAAAGTGCAAACGCGTTGCCCCGAACGTCCGGACGATTACTTTAAGAATGTTTACAACGTTTTTAAACGTTTACACGACCCGTGCAGGGTGAGGTTTGAGCTGAACTGTCTAGGTGCTCGCAGGCATCCCAGCGCCTGCGCGATTACCTAGCAACCTATATACGAGTACCTTGCCAATAGATATCCACTTATTAAAAATTCAATGATCACCGGACGAGGAAGATATTAATAAATCTAGACACACGTCAGTGTGTCAGCCAAATTCGAAACAGAACATATCGGTGGCAGTATGATTACACGAACCATTTGGAGCTACTTTAGGCATCACCAAAACTTAAAAACTAAGAAGCCATACTTGTACGTGTGGATGTTTACCAAGACCCATTAGGACACCTAGAACCCAAAATTCAATAAATGTAACTATTAAAAATCTAAAGTTATTAAAGTCTGAAAAGTGAAACCATGAAACCCTGAAACGGGATGCAAAGGGTGGTAACGTTTTTATGGGAACTTTTTAACACACAGTGCGATTTGCTTCAAACTTGGTTTAGACACTGTAAATACAAATATATTAAATAAAGTGTTTCAGTTTTTTTAAAAAAACAACCTCTTAAAATGGTGGATTGTAATTCTCATCTGTATTCTCGCGCTTACTTAATCTTACTTTTTTTGTTATTATACAAAACTTTCCATCCTAGAATACCAATAAAAACTATTTTGGAATGTACAAGTAAAGGCCTTTGATTTGATACCCCACTCAATAAATTTATGAAGTTTTTCGGAACCCAATACCTTTATAATCCCTTCACCGATTAAGCTCATTATGCTTCTCAGCAAATCTACGTAGCAAAATCGCTAGACCTTTCAAGTTTTATGCAGATTGGATTAACAGTTCTTAATTTACATATGCTCTAACAAATATACGTCATATCACTCTACTTGCCACTAAGATTTTCGCTCGCTTCGTTCGCTCAATCAATTATTCTGTACCTACGTGTGTAACTCACTGAACACCTAAACAGTTGGGCTGACTTAAAGGCTTATTCCCAAAGTACTCCACGTTTTGTTCCCAAACTACTCCAAGAAATATTCTCAAACTACTCCACAAACAAAATATTGTTTTTTTAGTTAAATTCGACTCCACCCCACTGGTGTCCAAAAATAATTATCACATACATTCGTTCTCAAACTCCTCCAAACATTTAATATTAGTCATCAGTAATGTAAATAATACTGATTTATTTCGCATTTTACTCCACAAGGTAACTGACGTACAGTCAGCTTAAGAAATACATATTTTAATAGTACAATAAACAGATTTTTCTACTCTTATTATAGCGATAAGCGCCTATAACGTCATAAAATGCCTTACCTAAACCTAAATGAATGAAGATTTAAAATAAAATACAGTACTTAACTGATTTAAAAAAAATATTAATCTAATCAACATCAAGAAAAAGAAGAAGAAGATCAACATAAGTACACATTTTCAAAAATAGACGGTAGAATAAAAAAAACAATATACCTACCTACTTAATTATGAGAAACCAAAATTTAGAAGTTTACCATAAATATTGATAGAAAAAAAACCATGACGTATTAACAGAAGGGTGTTTTTTTAGAAGCTTAGAAACTTTAAATTGAAATAAAAAAAACGCTATGAATAAAAACAACTGGATGTACCTATATATTAATAACGTTTTTCTCTGGGTTATTTCAGTTTAAAGTTCTTCGCCTCTAAAAAACACTCTTTATGTATTAACTTACTTATTTGTAAAAAATAGTCTTAACTAGTTTGGCTACGAGGAATAACATTTCCTCATGGCCGAACTCATGTCAAAATAGGCAAAGTACACTCGCCACCGCAGAGAGAATACTTATTGAAAAAGGACGATTTCGTTTTAAATTGACAACTCAAACTTTTGCACAATCAAATCAGCATTGGAAATTTCTTGGAAAAGCTCAGATAATTTTATACATTACATTTTTTTTATTATTTTTCGCCTAATTTGTTTTTTGTTTCGTACATAGTATCTATCATTTTGGCAATAGCAATTATGCACTATGTGTGAATTGTGATTTGGATTTTTTTAAAAGACCAGGACATCAGAAACGTTGCACAGGTTTTTTTTTACTTGCTTAAATCAAAATACTTCTGCGATACTTTTGATGTCCTGGTACTTACTTCAAAACATTTTATCCGTAGTCGTCATGAAGGACAAATCATGTTTTTGAAATAATGATGCAAAAATGGCTTTGCAAAATTATCTAAAAGACATAATTAATTCATCCTTCATGACAAATGGATAAATAATAATGTTTGAAGTACCAGGACATCATAAGTATTGCAGAGGTATTTTCATTTTGTAGATAACTGTAGGTACTTGCTTTTCCTATTTTGACACGAGTTCGGCTATGAGGAAATGTTATTCCTCGTAACCAAACTTGTTAGGCGAAATAGTTTGGCGACGAGGAACAACCCCTTAAAATATATTCAGAAATTAAATAACTTGTAATTTGGTAATTGCTTGTAACATAAACATACGTGGGTGTAACAAAACTTATCTCTTTTGCTACCGTTTTTTTCTGAATAATAATGCGTTAAAAGTATGTAAGTGATATTGAAGTGAAGTACCTACTTACAATTTATTCCATTTGCCGCAGACGTAAACGTCCTAAATAATTTGAAGATTTTTAATCATAATTTCGTGGAGTAGATTGGGAACTAATGTTCGAGATTCTTATCTTTTTTGAACAAAATAATGGAGTACTTTGGGAATAAGCCGTTTAGATTCACAATTGGACTCGCTGTACCTTGGTATGCCTGTCTTGGTTCATAGTGGGGTAGGTACTAAGAAGCGATTATATTAACTGGACTGGGACTGAGACTGTTTGTACTGGATGTTTTGTACTTTATTTAAAACTAGCGTCCGCTCGCGGCGTCGCCCGCGAAATACCTACATAAAACATAGCCTATGTTCATCCTGAAAGTTCATTCTACACATTGGTGAAAGAGTTTTTCAAATCGGTCCAGTAGTTTTGGAGCCTATTCAATTGAAACAAACAAACAAACAATCAAATCTTTGCTCTTTATAATATTAGTATAGATTCACAAATGAAGTCGTAGCGAGTGGGCCAGTCAATGAAATAATATAGCGGTTGTTAGAAAGCTACAATTTTCAAAAACTACCAATCTGGTTTTTGATTTTTCAAATAAACACTAGTTCAAAAGGTTATTCAATGTGACTTTCAGCGAGAGTAACCTCGTAAATAATACATGATAATAACATTCAAGTGGAACTTTAAGTAAACAGATTTAAGTAGTTAGGTATAGGTAGTAAATGGTTTAAATTATATTCTGTATTCAGAGCATCTGCTCCGCAAATGACAACGATCTTAATAGGAACGAAATGTTCGTCAAATTCTATCGAATTATCAGTTATTTTGCCGTTAAATTCAAATTATTGTCACAGGTAAAGTAAGTTTACAAGATCGATTGACGAATATTCACTTCGTATTCTAAGATCTTTTTTACCTGTATTGGGGACATACATAAAGAAATTCAAAGAAAGTCTAAGTTATATTACTTTGATGTTGCCCGAAGAGCTTGTGGAAAGGCCCCAGACCGTCGGGGAATCTTGGTCGACAACCTCACTTAATTTTAGCAAAACTCAGTTCTGTTCACGATGCTCAATACTCGCTTCGTCAACGTTATTGACGGAGACGCTTTAATTTTTTCTAGGCCTGTTTTTTTGTAAGTATTTACCTCACAGTCTACAAAAATTACCAAAACTCAAAGCACAGTAGTCACTCAAAAAGCTACCGTACTGAAATAAAAGTGGGCCAGACATGTCTATTCAAACTCCAACCATTTCTGGGATAGGAATCACAACAGATTTGGCCGCTTCACAACTGACCCGGATATAGTTGACAGGACAGCCTTCACAGGTTTCATACAAATAAATATTTTTATGAAAAATATTTTATACCGGTCAAGGACGGTCAGCGCGGATCTTGCAAAGGCATTTTCTATAAAGGCACAACTTACATCATACTATAATATTACTAGTAGTTCTGTAAAAACAGTAGACCTCGCGAGATCTTATAACCACGCAATAACTGACACTTTCCTCTTTCCCCAAATTGTAATTAAATTTTCGGGAAAAAAAACATTTTTTGGCCAATCCCGAAACTGAGACGCTTAGCTCGCTTCGCTCGCTTGGTCAATAGGTGCAAAAGTTTGCGTGTGTTTGTCTCTCTATATTTCCGTAACAGCTGAACGGATTTATCCAAAATTTAGTATGAGTGTAGTTTATACTTAGGATTGACAGGCTACTTTTAATTCTGGAAAAAATCCACGAGCAAGGGGGTTAAGTAAAAAACTGCATCAGTTGAAATTATACGGGACGTAGATACTACTAGGATATTCAAATATGTTACTTACATCCTTCGTGGTAAGTCTTGAAAGACGTGTGCAAGTTGAAGATGGCGCTGCGCAGATCAGCGAACTTCAAGCAAGCGACGCGATTCACTTCCTCCAGCAGTTGATAATGTTCCTGTTCACAAATAACTTATTATAAAGCCACTCACCGGGCATCTTTAGGTCTCGACGAAAGTACAATAAAGATAAACTATAAAAAATTTCAACATGGCTTTTTGTATTTGCGTATTTGGCATATTTGACAAACAATTACCACGTGTGGACACTAGATAAAAGTATTGGCTTTACTTGCCTATTTGACAAATATGCCAGTGCCAAAAAGGCGTTACTGTGCGCTTGTCGGTTTCTCGAGGCATATCAAAGGGTTGAAATAAGCAAGAATGAATGAATATTTATTATATGCATGTATGAAGAATTTAATGAGAGTGAATGAAGCAAAAGAAGTATGTCAGGATCGTAGCAAGTGGAGATCCGTGATCTCTGCCTACCCCGTCGGGAAACAGGCGTGATTATATGTATGTATGTATGAAATAGGCAATACACAAATAAACCGTCTACACAATTCTGAATATGGCCATATTCAGAAGCACACGCGCTGTCCGACCTGTACGGTCGATTCTTGTGTGTTAGATATTTGGCTGCCATGTGTGGATGGTCGTATCGCCTGTGTGTTTGTGTCACATGATTTAAGGGTCAGTTTGTAGACATCCCTGTGAGCGCTTTAGGCAGCGCTGAATTTCAATTCACCCCTTTTGATTAAACTCAACAAATGATAGGCTATATAGGGATAGGTTTGGTGAATAGGCTCTAATGATGCAAGCAGACTAATCAGAGCCAAAGGGAGAGGTTATTATTGTTGTCAAATGTTGATTAATCTCAGATCTATATAACAGATTAGAACATAACTATTCATGGTCAGTAGCTATTAGTTACTAGCTGTTGCCAATGACTTCGTCTGCAAGATATTTTTTTTTCAGAAATCCGATTTTAATGCAACAATGACTATAATCTCCTCTCAATTAATTTATGTCATGTAATCATGTTCACCTCTGAAAACTACTACCAGTCGTAGAGAGGTGATATTTAGTGAGTAGGTTCGCTATGGACCCTTGAGGTGCTCTAAGAAAGGAATTTCCGAATTACAACGTCTAAGGGTTGCAGCGGATGGTTGAAATTTGTACGACAAAAGATTAAAGTGATGGTATAGGCGAACGATCTTATGCAAAAATTACCTTAAACTTTGCCTAATAAATGAATGAGTACTTAGATGTAACGAAATGACTTTACTTGAACATTCCAAAATGGTTTTTTATTTTATTCCAGGATGGAATGTTTTGAAATATAACGAAATAAGTAAAATTAAGAAAACTGCTTATGACGTCTTAGCACGGAAATAACTACCTGCCTAAGTAGGATAATCAATATTTATTTTTTATTAGAACCAACTTACGTAGACATAGGCACTACCTTTGCATGTAGAACACAAAGTGTGTCCAAAAAATTAAAGGTGTGGATACAAATGATGATTGTGAACATTGCGCGCGAAATCTCAGTTAGGGGCAAACTACAAGTACTTACTATATTATATGCGAAATTTATCACTTTTTATAACGCCTGCACGGATTTCGATAAAAAAATATCAAGTAAACTTTAACTCTGGGTTAACAAAGGCTTCATTCCGATAAAACCCTCAGGGGGATTATGGGGGGTTAAAGTTCAAAAGCTACAAAACTGCGGGTAAATTAGCGATGTGCAGTTAGTATTTAGTGAAACTTACTAACCTGACCAGCGGACACTTCGCCCTGCAAGTAGTCATTAGTTCCTCTGAACAGCTGTGTAGCCAGTCGGCTGATGACGGGGTCGTGTGGATCTAGTACTTCAAAACTAGAGCAACTTGGCGATACTTGCATATCTGTAACAACAGTAAATTTATAGGTATGACGGGACCCTATTACTAAGACTCGGCTGTCTATCCGTCTATCCGTCTGTCACCAGGCTGTATCTCATCTCGCGGGCGGAAGCTAGTATCAGTATTACCAAACAATGCTGTCTTTTTTTCCCCCAAAGATTTTTGTTCATGTGTGTCATTGAGATTGATGTGTGTACATAAATTTCAAATAATACATTCCTTTTTGTCTTTTTTTGACAGCGGGATGCAGGCGGGATGAGTCGACCGGTTTAAAAATACATTAGGTCAACTCGCGGGATAAGTTGACATCGGCCTCAATTGACTAAAGAGTCATAGTTAGACAGTTGAAATTTTCACAAATGATGTATTTCTGCTGCCTATACTCGTATAACAGCAAATATACTAAGCAGAATAAAATAAATATTTAAGGGGGCTCCGAAACAACAGACATGATTTTTTTGCCGTTTTTATTGATAATGGTAAGTAAGTTTAATAATAAAACTTCGTGCGCGAGTCCGACTCGCACTTGGCCGGTTTTTTTAGCTGTCGTACTTCCACAAAACTTGGTATTTGTTCTGATTTATTATTAACTAGCTGTTACTAATTGATATCGGTTAATTGAGAAAATTCTATGGAGTGCAAAGAGGCGATGACCCATCCAAAATCTGACTGCATCCGGCGTTGCTTAACCATGCATTCTCTATAGAAACATTCAACCCCTATTTCACCCCTTTGATGATTATTTTTTGAAACAAAACATTTAAATTCTATATCCTTGCCAAATTTCATTACAATCCATTCAGTCGTGCAAAGGTTGCAAATAAACAGAGTTTTATTGGTATACTCAGGCAGCTTTCAGAGCTGAGATAAGAAGTTTCTGACCTCTATGGCAAATTATCTTCTCCATTGTGAATAAAAATAGTTTTGCAGATAAGACAAGTGAAGCTTATACTTGTAGTTTGGTAGTTTGATGAGATTTGTCTATTGAAATTGGTACCTTGTAAACCATATCTTCTTAACAGGGCAGGAGCTTTTTGGATGACCTACACAACTCCATCTATCAGGCGGATTGCAAAGACATAACTCAAGCTACAACTGTAATACTGAGGAGAGAGGTAAAAAACGAAGAATCTTGTCAGACAGGGCAGCAGTACTAAAAGCTCTAAACTGTTATGAACATAACACTGCAATATCACAATCTTCTGGAAGAAGTAGATTAAACACAATATTATTGCAATACAAAGGTGGCACTGTTATCTTGAATATCTTGAATAGCTGTTGGTGGATGTAACCACAGAAGAAATTGGGTTTGTTATAGACAATTTGAATTTCAAACTTAAGTCTTGATATTCATACTTCCAATGCTAGCTTTTTGCATATCTTTCATGTGTTCTGAGTTGTGACAAGTTGGTATGATCTCTAGGCATGAGCTTTTTTTACTGTATCCAGTTCAAGTTCATAATATTAAATAAGAATTTCAACTGACAAGTTTTGTTGGTTGAAAGAAAACCATCAATGTCACACCAGCCCATTACCCAGAAAAAAAATAGTGGCCAACAAGAGCCCATACAATTACTATTCTTGAAAAAGCTGTTCAGTATACTTGTTGCTTGAGTATTGGTATCCATCCTTCAAATAACTCAACTAAAAGTTCTTAGGGTCTGTAGCAACTTATATTAGTCTAATATTCTGAAACTAAGTCTAAGTTACTGAAACTAAAAGAATTTTTAAAACAGACAATGCAGCCCTAACTAAAGCATTCTGCAGACCAGGCATCCTCGTACAAAAACAGTTGCACTGTGGTGACAAATAGACAATCTTCATCCAAAATCAATAAAAGTCTAAAACAATTTTATCATCCCATATAATATGACCCTGTTATTATGTATTTTTTTTTATTTATGTATTTTTTTTTAATAACTTTTGCTGTACAAATATGTGGCTAAACAGGAAAATATACAACAAAAACCAATTAAAAACACATCTTAAAAATAAAAAAATAAACTCTTAAAACCTTACCTTATTATTTCAAGCAGTTTGTACCAGCTTGTATAATTTTTGTCTTATTTGGATGGTAGCTTAAGTAGGAGTTGCATAACCCAGTGAAACTGTCACAGCTGTCAAACAAAACTCACCCTTAATTTCAGACACACTCCATCACGTAGTATAAGTCCGCTAACCCTGTTGTTATTTAATTTCTGATAAAAATGTTAAAATATGTTAGCGAGCAGCCTGGATTGCAAATGAGCAAAGGCTGATGCCAACGAGAACAAACACATTGCTTTTGAATCATGATGTTAAACCGCATTTATCATCGACCATTACCTCCTCAAGACAGTGTCAAAGACAAGTCAGATTGTCTTCTAATCATTGTAGGTACCTAACTAAAGCATAGTCCTAGGAAGAAAGATCAGAACTGCAGAGAGGGCATGCTCTTTCTAGGCCTATTTGCTCTACGGTTATCGGCATCATTGCTCAGCTAGTAGCAAAAACAATAGGTATCTTAGCAAAAAGGACTGAGCACTCGAATACTCACTCGCTCCTTTACTTTAAGATTCTTGCTCTGCTCGCACTTACCCTTTTCAGACATCGCTTTTTCAAAGGATTGGGACTCAGCAAAAACGTTCAAAACACTTGAACCAACACAGAGGATGGCGCAAAGAACACCTTTTCTTGCTCTACAGAGAGCGGACGGATGAATTTTAAATGTCTCTGTGAGGTTTATTATTTTCGCGCATAATAAGGGTCAGGGAGGAAGCCGCGCACGTATCCTCAAGTACCTACCCTCAAATGGAGAAAACTCAGTACCAACACTAAGATTATCTTGAGATAGGTAGGAATTTATTTTCCTATTTTTTTCCTCGTTTTGTAGGAAGTTTCTGAAGAGGATATAATCACTACGACAAGAATACAGTAGTGGGCGCGGCAACTGTCAAATGTCAAAACATTATGTAAAGGTAATCGGGCAAAAAAATCCCGCTACAGACAATAAATGAACTGATATGTACCAAAAAACTAACAAAACAACAAAAAACTAAAAAAATAAACAAAAAGTAACTAATTTAATTTTGTTGCAAATACTCATTTTATATGCTTTAATATATATTTTTTTATATATTTATAATATTTAATTCAGTTATATAATATATAATAACTGAAAAAACTCTAAGAAAGAAAATTGAGCCTTCTTGGCAGAGCTCTCAAAATTTGTACTTTCTTTCACTTCTTTTCTTTTTTAATTATAGTCCATTGAAATGTTACATTTTTTAGGACTTACCTTGCGTTTTTTAGAGGACGCAATTTTATTTTTTTGATGTGTAGGGGGGGTCAGTGTAAAGCTAAAACCAAGTTTGTGGGGTCGCCACCCTTGTCCCACGGCCGCCATCTTGAAAATAGGGGTTGAAATGGTTTTTACGGTATATCTCTTAAACTATTTATTTGATAAAAAAAATTTGTTAACATTTTTTGTTGCAAATTAAATTCAATACAACTTTGGTCCTGTAACTTTTTGTCGTAGAACTATAAATAAAAAAGTTATAAGCGAAAATCTTCAGAAATTCAAGAAAAAAAATATATTTTTCGATGTAACTTTTTTTTATCATTTTACGAAAAAATGATATGTGACCATTTTTGTAGATCGTTTTTTGAGGAACAACTTTTATTCGCATCATTTTTTCATTAAGTCAATAGCTAAGGTTTTACAGCGCTCCGAAGTGAGTACTATTTTTCAGTACTCTTAACTATTACCTATATTATACGTGTGTAATAATAATATGTATCAGTTTTTTTTTACTTTTTTTTTTACTTTGTTATTATAATTTTTTTAAGTATAAATTTTTCAATATTATTAAAAATTAATTATTGACTCTTTTTCACTCCATAACAGAATTTAACAATTATTGATTTTTAAAATAACCCCCTGATAAAAGCACACCCTGAGCTTCTAAAATTGATCTTTTGCAAATGCAAATGAAACTGTGGAGCAATGTGTGGATGTCGAAAAGCAGGACTGAAATGTTCTGCAGTGTGCTTCCATTGTTCTGGAGAGACTTGCAGCAACGTAATGGAACTCTCAGAATTAATAAATGAAAATGACTTTGATGATGAACCGCCAACATTAACACCCCTTCCTTCGCCAGTTCTCCCACTGGTATTTAATTCAGAAAGCCGATCAGATGCTGAGCCGCAGCCTGGTCCATCGAAACGACGGAGGACGGAGTAGTTCTAATTTAGAAAATCACCGTGGATTATGCCTATTGGGTATTAATAGGCATAATCCACGGTGATTTACGTAAAAATAAACGCGCCTCTAGACTCTACCTCGTGGGTGGTGGGGAAAAGAGTTAATAATTAATTATTAATAAATATTGCAAAATTTGTAATTAAAAAAGTTATAACAAAATAAAAAAAAATAACTGATACATCTTATTATTACACGTATAATATGGGTAATAGTTAAGAGTACTGAAAAATAGTACTCACTTTGGAGCGCTGTAAAACCTTAGCTATTGACTTAATGAAAAAATGATACGAATAAAAGTTGTTCCTCAAAAAACGATCTACAAAAATGATCAGATATCATTTTTTTTAAAATGATAAAAAAAAAGTTGAAATAACAAATGAAATACAACAAGTCACCAGGAGACGATGGAATTACTACCGAATCCCTAAAAGTAGGAGAACAAATAATATTGCCACATTTAACGAATCTTTTTAACAGCATTTTAAAAACAGGTAAATTTCCAGATAGTTTTTGCCATTCAAATATAATACTATTGCACAAAAAAGGTGATAAATCAGATATAAATAACTACCGCCCCATCAGCCTAGTATCCCATATTTATAAAGCTTTCATAAAAGTGATTGAATACCGTATTTCAGCACAACTAGACCTAGAACAACCGGCAGAACAGGCCGGGTTTCGCTGAGGACTATCAACGACAGATCACTTACAAGCGCTAAATGAGCTAATTGAAAAGTTTAACGAATTTAATATGCCTTTGTATCTTGCATTTGTAGATTATACAAAGGCATTTGACAGCATAACCCATAACGCTTTATTTACTGCCCTCCAAAATCAACACATTGATCCAACCTATATAAACTTAATTCGCAATATCTACACAAACAGTACAGCCTCAATAAAACTAAATTCAACCGGACCATCTTTCAAAATAACTAAGGGAGTTAAACAGGGAGATCCGCTTTCTCCAAAACTTTTTACAAGCGCCCTCGAGGAGGTATTTAGGAAGCTGGCGGCAGGCTGGGACGAGAAGGGCAATGAAGTCGGCGAAGTAAGGTTGACAAATCTTCGCTTTGCCGATGACATTGTTCTTTTTTCATCATCGGCTTCGGAGCTGCAGTCGATGTTACAAGACCTAAGCGTTGCAAGCTTTGAGATTGGACTTAGAATGAATCGGTCTAAAACAAAGGTCATGACCAATTGCGTAAAGATCAAAATAACGGTGGATGGAGAAGACCTAGCATACGTCCAAGAATATGTCTACCTGGGCCAAATAGTCTCCTTCGAAGACAGGCAAACCAAGGAAATCGCACGGCGAACCGAAAACGCCTGGAGGAGCTATTGGTCCATGGGAGACATGATGAAGGGAGAGCTTCCTATATCCCTTAAGCGAAAGCTAATGGACGTATGCATCCTCCCCGTTCTGACATATGGTGCGCAAACATGGTCCCTAACTAACATTCTCAAGTCCAAGCTCAAAGTTTGTCAACGCGCAATGGAGCGTAGCATCTTAGGCGTAAAACGAACGGACAGGATCCGAAACACCGATCTACGCTCAAAAACCCAAATTGTCGACGTAGCTTCTAAAGCCGCTAAGCTGAAGTGGGATTGGGCTGGACATGTCTGCCGCATGCCAAGTGAGCTGTGGGCGAGGATAGCCACCGAGTGGCGCCCCGACCCGGCGAGAAGGCGACGCGGCAGACCGAAACGGAGATGGCGGGACGAACTGGACAAGTTTCTTGCAGATTGGAACAAAATCGCTCAAGATCGCGAGGTCTGGAAGGATTGGGGGGAGGCCTTTGCCCAGCAGTGGGACACTAACGGCTGATATAATAAATAAAAAAAAAGTTACATCGAAAAATATAATTTTTTTTCTCGAATTTCTGAATATTTTCGCTTATAACTTTTTTATTTATAGTTCTACGACAAAAAGTTACAGGACTAAAGTTGTAGAGAATTTAATTTGCAACAACAAATGTTTACAATTTTACCAATTTCACCAATGTCAAGTGTATTTTTTCATATTGAATTTCTGATGTCATTTTTGTACGAAAGTGACTGTTTTGTTTAAAATTTACTTGACAATTATTTGACTATAACTTTGTGCTAATGACATTAAAATTGATCTCAAAAGAGACAGATGCACTAACCAAAGAAGTAGAAGAAGTACTAAAGACTTTATTTCCAGTTTTTCATCAATTTAATTCCAGAAACAGATCTAGCGCACTAAAATAGGTTTAGTACATTAAACCGGCAAAACTGGTTTCTATGAGACAGATGTCATGATGACAGATGTCAGAGAAGAAGAAAAATAATGGTGTTCTTTTTTTTCTTCTTCAATTATGGCATCTGTCTCTTAAAGAACAATTTTGCCAGTGTCAAGTGTATTTTTATTTTGGGATTGTCAACGTCACAGAGTCGAATAATTTTATTTATAATCTGAGCAAATAACCAACCAAGCGCTGACGGACTGAGTGACTGATGAATGACATGACGGACATTGTTCGTCTATTACGGACGACGTCAGAACGTGCGTGCGATCATCAGTGTCAATCTGTCAGTGGTTCTCCGAATACGGTGAGATTTAGTGAGCGCTGTTGAGGCACGTACGAATATAAAGCGAGAAAATAAAAGTTTTACATACTATAAAAAGTAGTTTAAAGTGATGAAAATGGATCTATCTCTCGTAGATGTGAAACTAAAGTTTTATTGGAGTTTAATCCTGCTTGTAGCATTCAGCCAAGGCACCCCAGGTAAGAAGTTTTCAACATCCCACATAGAACAGACTCGTAAGATCGTTTTGTTCTTACGGAATTCTTTCAATGCACCTGAGCTGGGAGGCTCTACGTACCTACTTGCTGATGACGTATTAGTCGAGATGATTCGCTCGTGAGAGGTATGATGGCTCAATAAAGTTTCTAGAAGACAAATTGAGAGTTTTAAAGTACGGTACATAAAATTCTAGGTCACGATACGAAAACGAGAAATAAACACGTCGCTTAGCGAACGTATTTTTAGTAGCTGCTCAATCTTACGACTTACATTTTTTGTACAATGAAATTGTTGCACTTTTATTTTTAACGTTATCACAAGTTAGAACGACTTTGAATATTATAAACTGATGTTGTTTTGCAAAAATAATAAGCAACTACCTATCCTATTTAGAGCAGTTGCTTTGTTGTTTGAATTCTAAAGTGTTGACCAACCTCCAATATCTACTTACCAAGTCTAGGTAGGTTCACCTCCTTAGTAACACAGAATGTTTGATGTTTTGAAGTAAGTTGGATATAGATTAACCTTATCAAATATCTTTTGTGACTGCATAATATTTAACACTACCTAACAATATAAGTACCATAGTAACCCTAAGTATTTACCTGGCTCCCATGACTTATTTTAAGTTCTCACATCTCACTGAAAATACCTCCCACTGTATTGCATGACTTTAAAACACTGTAGGTACCTTCCTACTTATAACGGGTTCATCATCATTAGGTACTATCACAGTAACAATTTAAATTTTTCCATTTTTCCATTGTATGTATTAAAATGGTCCCATGAATTCTACTTTTTTAAAACCTACAACAGATCTATTGACTTAATAAATTCTAGATAGTAAATGTTCTAATGTATGAAATACAATAAACACCTACTTTATAAGTAGGTCATCAATCAACACACTCAAATCATCATCTGTCATGTTACACATCATCATCATGAGCTCATGTTAGTCCAAGACCTTTTACAATACGCGCTACTCAAGCAATGTTCTCCTTTTTCCGGCCACTCTTTGTCCACCGCCTTTCGTATGCGGTATGTCTTGCAGCATTTGTATTTATATAGCCACCTGCTGCAGTATTCTCAAATCTCAGGCTGGATGCCCCAGTTCGAATCAGTCAAGTGTAGACGGCGCGTTCCCACGCACATTCCCCCACGAGACGTAGCAAAGACCCAGAAACACAGAAGATATAGTTCATCCAACGGATCTAAGCTTTCGTGAAGTTGGCCACAAGTGCGAGTTTGCGCATGTACAGTTCCTTCCCCCCCACCTCATACCTCCAAATTGCTCCTGAAAACGATACTGGGCAGCTCGTGCGGCTAACTTCACGAATGCCTAGATTCGTTGAGCCAACTATATATCTAACTAAACTATCGTATTTATGATGTACTAGTACCTTTTCATAAACTACGCGTATTCCAAGTTTCATCCAGATCCGTTCAGCCGGTTCAGCGTGATTCAGTAACAAACATCTGTCCATCCAAACTTCAAACTTTCGGATTTCTAATATTGTAGGATAGGAAGTGGGATTACTAACATAATTTATGATATTATTGTAAATGCGATCTACTCGTAGCAAATTGCATTCCCTGTCATAAATACACGTGTTTGCATGGTAGCTGATCGTGGCCCATATTATAATACTTACCTACGACCTGTAGGTACATGAGAGGTAAAAAAAACCAGACCCGTTGGACATGATCATGTTAAACGGCAACATTCACATTCACATCTGATCACCAAAGAAAAAAAATAACGTTAACCAAAACAAAAGGATCGTTCAAAGATCATTTCGACGATTAAAGCCTTCGTAGCGTAGCTTGCTTTTTCTCCAGCAGATTAATCTAAATAAAATTAATCAACGTTTATTGCGGTGATTAAAAAAAGGTCGCTAGTGGCATTTACGTAGAAGCGCTTCCATTCTTCAGAGGAATAGCAATAGCAGCCGTTGAGCCATGAATAAGCAGTACATACTTTATTATAATTGAATAACGGGTATTTATCACGTACCTATTTTGTTTTTATTCCCGACGTTTCGAACACATTACAGCGTTCGTGGTCGCGGGCAGACTCGTCTGCCCGCGACCACGAATTATGTCATCAAATCACGGAAGTTTAAAAAGTTTAAGTACATACTTTTACATACTATTACTATTTGTTCTGTGTCATAGCGGAGGTCTTGGAAGGGCTGATTATAAGAACAGTAGGTCTACCATGAGTTTTCACAATCTACACTCGCTAGCGACTCTAGTTAATAAATGTATGAAAACATGTACAGCGCCTTTAGCGGATACTTGGGTACTAAAACGTCACGTAGTTAATCCCACGTCACAGCGTAATACAGCGACTGTAGTTTGCGGTTCTTTAATTTGCTTAGAATTTAGTACCATGAGTAAAAATTTTAACAGACGTCATAGTAACGTACTATTACGACTGTAGTAATGTCAGCCGATCTAAATGTGACAACTCATGGTAGACCTACTGGTGGTGAAAGTCAGGGTGTTCACGTGAACCGGCCATGATTCAATCAAACACAAAATGACTCATTATGACGCAGTTGACTTCAAAAACAATACAAGTAAATACTTGCATAAAACATATTTTTTTCTGTCATAATAAACATATTGCTTTGAGTTGGAATCTTCTTCATCTTTCGTACATTTTTGTGGCCGAAAGTGCGCCTTAAAGGCTTCTTTCGTGCGATATTACTACGAGTATACATTATTATATTACTAGCTTCCGCCCGCGGCTCCCCCGATACCCCGGATCGTCAACCTTGAGAAACAAAAACAAATCTATCCCGCGGGAACCTTACATTTTTCCGGGTTCAAATGTAGCCTATGTGTTTTTCCAGACAATAATCTATAACTGTGCTAAATTTCATTCAGATCCGTTCAGCCGTTTTAGCGTGAAAGAGTAACAAACATCCAGACATCCAGACATCCAAATAAACTTTCGCGTTTATAATATTACTAGGATATTAGTAAGATTAGTAGGATTACCATTACCTACAATCACTCCATATTTTACTGTAAAATACGATTTCCTGTGACAATCATGCTTAAGCATGAATAAACGCTAAGAACATGGGTGGTGTAGTCGTAGCACCCCTGCCTTACGATCCGAAGGTCATGGGTTCAAACCTGGTCGTGAACCAATGAGTTTTTCCATCCGAAAAATGTACGTGCGCAATGCCAGAGCTCTTAAACGGTGAAGGAAAACATCGTGACAAAACCGGCATCCCTTGAACCAAACATTCGAAGATGTATGCCATAGGTTTGTATTGTTATAAGCAGCGATGGCTTACAACCTGTCACGTACGGAATACTAGCTACTTATCAAATATCATGTTAAGACGTGCCTCTGACTACCCTCTTTAGATGTTCTCAATAATCTAGTTACTAGAGATCTGAGGATCGTCTACTAGCCTCGACGATTACTCGTCAGCCAAGCTAGCGGGCTACCTACGCTTCTCTTTCCCAGGCTACAAAATATTTCCTGTTTCCCCCACGTTGTTTTTTCACATTGAGTGAACAACGAAATTAGAGTTTGAGAGTGTAACAACCTCGTTCCAAAACATAATATCCGCACTCAGTGTTTGGTAAACAGTGGCTTCCTGCATTTTCAATTAAAACTAATCATGGTGCACTTTCATTTGACGACTGGCGCGATCTGCCACTTACCATAGATTACTTTAATAATAGAGATGCAAAGAATTTGTTACTCTCGATTTAGAGCTCAATTCGACGTTTATTTTTAGTACCTACTCCACACCTATTCTGTGTTCAAACGGAGTACATGATGTAATCTGTCCAAGTACTCCCAAATTGAGGGACTCCGTCAAATGTATATGAACGTGCACACAGCAGAATAATTTTGCTTCCGCAGCCGTTCACACTTTTCAACTTGTTGTTTTACCGCAACCTGTCTGTCGCAAATACCAACAGCAACGATAAAAGACACGAATTAATATCTCGGTGTATACCATATGTATCTTATAACTAAATATTCAGCTAGTTAACATACGAGCTAGTTTCTTGAAAGTTCTTTGTGTAATTGGTAAAAAATAAGTGTGTGCAATCGGAAACAAACTGTCTTAGGAAGCGGAGACATGTGTCCCCGCCAATTGCTTAATGTACCCGCATGGTCCAGAGCAATGCTGTGCAGTCCTTACTACAGGACGTTGGCATTGAAACATATTTTCCCTTTCTCAATTCTAATAATATAATGCGAAGACTTCGAAGATTTAAAAACTTTTTATCTATACTACAACTTTAACATTTTCTTACTTTTTTGGAAGTAAAGTACCTTTTGGTTATTTGCTTTTCTTAAACATATTTGTTGGTCTACGTAGAGGTATATATTCAGAGATAAACGTACAATTATGCGCTACAAAATAAGATAACTATGCGGCATATTTATTGGGCATATTTATTGTCGAGTTAATCTTTTGTATGAAATACTAAGTAGTAGAACTACACGGTCACGTGTTCGTACGCATGATATTTTTTCATGCAAATTCCGTCCTGTCGCTAAACCCTTAAGAGTTTGCGGAATTCCTTCTATTGTGCACCACTAGACCCAGGAAAGAAACCGTCAAATTTCAGCTTTCTAGTTAATGCAACGTGTAAATGACAGTCAGTCTGTAACGTAAGAGTTTTATATACTCAGCTAAAAGGAGTGTAGACACGTCAAGAAGATACGCGCAAACGCGCTAAATTGACACTCACGCTTGTAAATAGTCATGAATTCATGATAAGTGCTGAGTGCAAAACTAAATTGTACAATTTATTGTACTCAATTCACCGTAATTGCACGGTATTTTCTTTTTGTTTTTTTTACTTGACTTTAAGGATGAGCTTGTGTTTTGTGTGTCTGTGTATGGTGTATAAATATTCAAGTTTCTTTGGGAAGCCCAAACGGCTAGACGTGTTTTAACAAATGAGATGTCTATAAATTCATCTGGATCACAAGAGTGACAGGATATATATAATTATATTTATACCAATTTAAATATGGTGACTTTTAAAACTTATTGCTATTCCAAGCAGTCGATATTTTTGTTTTAAAAAAAAAAAAAAAAAATATGATCACGACTGTTATCCCCGGGCTCGGTAGATAACTCTCCTCAGATTTTTAGTTACTTAGATCTTTGAGGATATCTAAAGGGGGTAGTCAGAGGCAAGCCCAAACATGACATTTAGTACATGCCCACATTTTGCACAGTAGTTAGTATTCCGTACGTGACAGGTTGCAAGCCCATCGCCGCTTATAAGAATACTAACCTATGACACATACCTTCGAATTTTTGGTTCTAGGGTATGCCGGTTTCCTCACGATGTTTTCCTTCACCGTTTAAGAGCACTGTCATTGCGCACATAAATTTTTCGAGTGGAAAAACTCATAAGTGCACGACCAGGTTTGAACCCACGACCTTCGGATCGTGAGGCAGGGGTGCTACCACTACACCACCAGCGCTCTCTTGTTTTTTAATACATATATAAAACTGTAAAAAAACAAAGCATTGAAACGAAACAAAAATAGAATAAAAATATGTAGGTACTTACTTACTTGTCGTACTTGTATTCAAAAAAGTTTAAAAAAATGACCGGAATATACATGAAAAACATTAAGTGCTTTTTGTATGGGGTTTATAGCAAAATGTGTCGAGGCAGCTATAGTTATTTAAAAAAATATTAGGGCTCTTATTCGCGGCTTTCTCATTTCTCAGACGGTCGCTAGTAGTAAGATGTATTAACCTACCTATCTGTGTCGACGAACTCTGACCCTATTATGGCCGCAATTCACCCTTTTTATTTCCTCGGATAATGCACCATTCACTCATTGACTTCTAGGTGTGAATGAACTGCGAAGATATGAACATCTTTGTTGTTCAATCATAAGTACTTATGTTCAATTGCATTCAAAGGCTTCTGCAGATTAACTAATAACGTGGTTCACACGATCAATGCTATTTTGATCATTTTTATCCTCTCTTCTTTTTTCATTGTATACAGGTCAAAATCAAAATATGTTTATTTTCAATAGAATCACAGGGATCACTTTGAAACGTCTTACATACTAGGTGAGTCTAAGTGCCAGTTCCAGTCCTATCCCCAGTGCGAGAAGAACTGACAAGAAACTCGCTGGGCCCTAGCGCTTTTTTTTTGTATGATCCTTGTTAATTTTGTAAGGAATACCTAGCAGAGTTGGAGCTGATTCATCCCAAGCTTTTTTATCATCTAAGTACTCTGATATTTTATAGTAAGCTTTTCTAGACAGTTTCTGTTTAATTACATTTTTGAATTTCCAATTGATAAATCAAGCATGTCACTTGGGATCTTGTTATAGAAGCGTACACATTGCCCTTTAAAGGATTTAAGGTATATTTCATAATAAGTTATAGGCGAAATGTTTGTTGGTTTGGTGGTTGGTTGGTAACCCTTGGGTGAACTGATATAATTAATGCACTTAAACGTGAAACTTGTTGCGATGAAGAATTCCAGAGAGCCAGCGGAGAATAAGTACAAGACACAAAGTCGCCGGTATTTTACTAGTAAATACAGCGCTGTCGCTGTCATATCACATAACCCTAATGATATTAAATATTAGTTAGTTTTAAAGCAATAACCAACGTATCTACGTTCAACAAACTGAATATTCTTACTTAGGTAACGAAATATACCGATCTATCTATATATACACACTATATATAATATGTATAACTGTTGAGCTATCTAACCGTTACCGATCTATAGATCTCAACTGATCCAGATTACTGCCAGATGGATGCGTCCCCAAGACGCTGGCGGTATTATCACGATAAACAGCAATGCTGATACGTTGAGCCAAATATGAACCAGATCTGGGATCCCGCAAGATATGATTCCAAAACGCGAAGAGTCTCATCGCCCCATAGGCCAATAGTAATAGTAATGTTATATGTATTTGGTACTAATAAAATAAAATTTGACCATTCAATTGTATATCTGTATCTCTTCAAATCGTTTATAAAATATCTACGCCTTGTTATTTGCCAGAATATTACAGAAATATTTTATAGTTCAGTTAAATTTGCATTTTATACATATATGGTACCAATGTCTATGTAGTACTTACTGCGGTGAAATCAACTCTTCGGACCGGTTACTACCCGTCCAGTATGAACGTCATACGTGTGTCCACTATATTATTATTCGCGGCCTACGTAAAACGAGTTTACCATGTGTTTCGTTCGATTGACACGAAGCAACAAAGCTTTAATTAAGCAACTATACGAGTGCAATATGGCGGAACGACTGTAGAGTCACTTTGTATTTTTATATTCTACTAGCTGTTCCGCCCGCGACTTCGTTCACTTAAAGTAGGTATCTAACTAAACTGAGTTTCAAACAAATCACACTAATAAAAAAATCCCATAATAACTTTTACACACAATTTTAGGGTTATTTTGAAATATCCAGGAATACGTTTCCATTTATTTTGCGTTTAAAGTATCCAAACCAAAATTAAGATCAATCGCACCACCCTTTAAAAAGTACCCATTGAAACATTGACCCAACATTTGACCCCTTTTTGAAGGTTATATTGAAAAATCCTGAAACACGTGTCCATTCATTTTGTATTTACAGTACACAAATTTTCAGACCAATCGCACCACCCGTTAAAAAAATCCCATACAAACATCGACCCCATTTTTAGAGTTACCTATATTTAAAAATTCTGAAACAGAAAACAAAGTTTATCGCACCACCCGTTAACAAACATTGACCCCCCATTTGATCCCCTTTTTTAGAGATATATTGAAAAATCCTTAAACACAAAATTAAGTTTCAGACCAATCGCACCACCCATTGAAAAGTTCCCATACAAACATTGACCCTCCATTTGACCCCTTTTTTAAAAGGTTTTATTGAAAAATCCTGAAACACGAAACAAAGTTTCAGACCAATCGCACCAGGTTAAAAAAATCCCATACAAACATTGACCCCACATTTGACCCCTTTTTCAAGGTTATATTGAAATATCCTGAAACACGTGTCCTTTCATTTTGTATTTACAGTACACAAACAAGGTGTCAGACCAATCACACCACCCGTTCAAAAGTTCACATACAAACATTGACCACACATTTGACCCCTTTTTGAAGGTTATTTTGAAAAATTCTGAAACACTTGTCCATTTATTTTGCATTTACAGTACACAAACAAAGTTTCAAGGCAATCGCACCACCCGTTAAAAAGTTCCCATACAAACATTGACCCCACATTTGACCCCTTTTTGAAGGTTATATTGAAAAATCCTGAAATACGTTTTCATTTATTTTGCATTTACAGAACACAAACAAAGTTTCAAGCCAATCGCACCACCCGTTAAAAAGTTCCCATACAAAAATTGACCCCACATTTGACCCCTTTTTGAAGGTTATTTTGAAAAATCCTGAAACACGTGTCCATTCATTTTGCATTTACAGTACACAAACAAAGTTTCAAAGCAATCGCACCACCCGTAAAAACAGTTCCCATACAAACATTGACCCCACATTTGACCCCTTTTTGAAGGTTATATTGAAAAATCCTGAAACACGTGTTCATTTATTTTGCATTTACAGTACACAAACAAAGTTTCAGGCCAATCGCACCACCCGTTAAAAAGTTCCCATACAAAAATTGACCCCACATTTGACCCCTTTTTGATGGTTATATTGAAAAATCCTGAAACACGTGTCCATTCATTTTGCATCTACAGTGCACACACAAAGTTTCATGTAAATCACTCCACGCGTTAAAAAGTTTCATACTAACGTTTTCACCCTTTTTCACCCCTTTAGAGGTGGAATTTCCAAAAATCCCGCCTTAGTGGGTGGTTTTGTTATAAAAGGAAACCACCTTCCAAATTTCAGCTTTCTAGCTTCAGCGGTTTCGGCTGGGCGATGATAAATCAGTCAGTCAGTCAGTCAGTCAGTCAGTCAGTCAGTCAGGTTAAGCTCTTATATAGATATAGACTAGCAACACTCGGGCTTGACTCGGGTAGCAAAAGTATCTCTATTTTTTTATATAAAATAATCTATGTTACTCAGGGATAATGTAGCATTCTAGTGGTGAAAGAATTTTTGAAATCAGTCCAGTAGTTTTTGATTTAATTAGTTACAAATAAAAATACAAAAGTTTCCTCATTATAATATTAGTATAGATTCAAGAGCTGCTCTCGTTTCCCTCAACGTGGTAATACCAACCAGTGTTTTGGACGCTTCCCTCTTGCAGTGTGGATCAGTTCGTTTGTAACAGGCTTTACATAGGTCAACTGCTTCACAATTCACATAATTATCTTTACTTACAAACTAGCTGTCCTGGTCGTTCCTTCGTTTAATAGTGATTAAAAAGTGTGTACATACTTATATTTTTCCATTATATAAACTGCCGACATTTATCTTTATTGCATGTGAGTGAGACTGTACTCTCAGCGATTAGCGCCATCTTACTCTGACTAATAATTTTGTAAACTTACATAGCGGGTTCATCGGTAAAATATCTTACCTCGCGATTACATTACAACAACAACAAAATAAACAACAAATTATACATCTACATTGCATAAATTACAATTAGGTTTATTGACAATGTTGCATGCTTTAGTAGGTATTTGCTTTATTAAATTATTTTTTTGCAATTCACCTTGCTATTACTCGTATTCTATTATTAACCTACCAAAATAGAAACTCTATTTTTGTACAATTGTAAGCAATATGAAGCCAAAACAACGGAATATTAGCCCGGGAAGCACAAGTTTAACCTTTGTACGACTAATGTGACATTATGCCCAATTATGAAAGATGACAAATCTAAAAATCTTCTTTCAATGTGCATTAATAAAAATGTCCATTCATTACTTGCAATCGTTCGTATTTTTTATCAAAGTTCAACTATAATTTATGTACAGCAAGTTGGGAATACCCAACAGTTGATAACGATTGATATCTACCCTTAGCATTCAAAGAATTAAAACTCAAAGATCTGACACTATGCAATAATATTAGTAGCTACTTGATCGATAATAGTCTTATTTTATTCTAACTGACATTATGTATGTATACCACAGATTGTTTTACTATTCTCAGAATAATGTAATATCAATGTAAGTAAAATTACACTTTATTCTTCGAGAACTACAGTTTATTCTGAGGATAGTGCTTATACTAGTTCAGTCGAATCCGCCGTAAGTATTAGTACCTGGATGACCGTTTTCTAAAATGAAATCTAACTAAATTGATTTATCGCCCCCAAAAGCCTCTACATACAAAATTTCCGGAAAATCATTGGAGCCGTTTCCGAGATTCAGATTATATTACATACATATAGGACAATTATTATATTTAAATATTAATTACTGGACGAGCCTTTGAATATCCTTTTAAACATCGTCAATTATATAAAGGTCTACAGACTGTTTGGGACACAGATAGATTTATTTTTCCTTGTATAGGCGAAATTGAAATAGGTTTACCACTCTAAGGCTGAATATCATTTGCACGTACAAAACATCAAGGGTTATTTTCGCTTGACAGATTAATAACTGCTACGTCAGAATCTGTCATAGTAATCCTTAGCGAATAATTATGTTACTGGGAGATGTCATCAAAAGTGGTAAACCAATTTCTTGGTCGGCTATACAAGCACCTTGATTCAGTAATTATGATATTTGCCTACTGACTTTCATTAACTTTGTTTTCTCCTGCAGCATGGAACGAAGAATACTCCATGGAAAGCGGCTACAGCCTCGGTTTCCGAGCGGACATTGTTAAATTGGACCATCAGCGAACCCGCCGCGCCGTGCCTGTCCCGGCGCCTGTGAGCACAGCTACTTCCAATGCCACTGAAGTCAATAAAACAAATAATGCTACTGAAAGTAAGTGCAGTATTTTTAAGGCTGAGCATTTTCAGGTCAGTACGTGCTGTGTGTTGGGATAGTAGAGGAACATGTATCAGCTCTGACACTACATCATACCTAGTTTATATGCTGATGCAAATGACACGTTTATTGAATGCGAAATTAACAGCTGACTGTCGAAGGCCTCAGCTAGCATATCGGAAACTGCGATTCTTATAATTCATTGTTTGACTCGATGCCTTTGATTCGTGGTATTTACAGCTGTTTCATTTGACGGGACACTTGGCAAGACAAAGTGACGGAAGGTGATGTAGGGCCTTGACGGACTGGGGCCTGGACCACGAATTCATAAAACATTACCGAATTAGTATCACATGATTATTTCGTACCATGACCTATGCAAATTGTATGGAAGTAGTGACGTTTCTATAATGGAATCGTTACGGAATCGTTATGGAAGACTTCGTGGTAAGGCCCCTGGTCTGCTTCTTGGGAAAGTTTTAGATGCGATCAGCTGAAAAAAAATATAGCACAAAATACCATCTACAACCTCAATCGCATTGATCTCTTGTGCTGTAATAATAAAACTAATGTAAATATGGCCCACAATTTGTGATTTCAAGAGTTTCGTAAATTATAATGCGTTATGATAAAAAGTACGATACGAAAGTACCTACACGAGAATCTTCTCCATTTATTGTTTTCGTCGGTTGAAAACATTTAACGGTGCCAGATAATACCTACTATTGAACTTTTGTTACCGTCTCGGTAAACAGTAGTTTTATCACTTTGTCGAAGATAACAAAAGTGCCTACCATACCAACTATTAACATGTTTTGCCAATTTGAAGATTGCACAAGTGTTTCGTATTTGATCTTATTCGTGAAATTATATTCATATACACACTAAGCTTTACCGCCTCGCAATAAGATAGAAAATTACATGGCTTTTTTGTGTTGTCTTTTTTTAACCAACACGGTTAGTGAAGTGCCTTAAAAGCCCCAAAATTCAACACAGTCAATTTTCAAGGTTGTTTTTCTTTTAAGTAGATCTATAACATCCTGGTTATTAGTACATAATTATATTATGTATTTTAAATAGAGATATTTCACTATAAGTTCGGTGAATCATTTGATTTTCAATCTTATATCAACGTTGATAAACGTCATTTTGTATGCAGACTTTGTGATATTTTTCATCTCTACCTACGTAGTATTTAAATGACTAAATAGCAGAATGAATGTAAAATTGTTATGTTCTGGTAAGATCTGAATTCATATTTAAGAAATTGCAATTCAATTCAACCGCGGCGCGACATGTCTCGAATGTTCTTTAGGGTCGTATCAATTTACATACACGAATTGAGTGCAAGATGTTATGATATTGATGGTCTGTTATCCTTATTCGTCATTTCGTTTCGTATTATCATATTAATTACGCTGTAGCAGGTTACTGGTGTCAACGTTCCTTCTTATCGCGTCACCAGTTCTTTATATCCACTTAGAAACTTTCCTTATAAATATATGAGATGATATTATAAAAGATGCGAAAGCAAACCTTACGTCGTCAGTGTTTAGGTTTACCTTCGCGGTGATTTGGTCATTTGCGTTTAATTTGTGTGCACGCAACGAGTGCGGTGCATTTTGGGGAAAACCATACTGCAGTTTGAAAAGCTAAAGGGAACCAAATCAAATAACAAATGAGCTAAGCCGTCTAACAATTCAATCATTCCATTTTCCCACTATGATTTGTAGTTTCGCTTGACCAAATTCAGACAGCAACCTTGACACAGTCCGTGCGATTCTTTAAAAACTTCGTTTTTACTTTGTGTTTGAAGATAATTTCTTTAAAAGTACAAACCTTTCAGATAGACTATGTCATATTTATAAAGCCCGCTTCACAGCAAGCAACATTTGATGACCAAAATGTTTAGCAAAGTTACACAACAATGCGCCATGCTGCCAAATACAGACAATGTTCCTTATCAAAAAGTATGTCTTGTACAATATGAGCGTCGTGTGTCGTAGTGGGACAATGGGTGTTCAGTCATTCATATGAAAAGTGTTTCATTTATAGTGACTGAGTTCAAATGTTACCTGAAGATCTCTGTCGCTGATGTTAGAATAAATCTTTTACATCAGTGGTAACCCTGGACCAGACCATAGCTTTTTTTTACAAACCACCATCCTATTATCCTACTTCCTAGTATTATCCAAATTGTTTGCATTTATACAAAATGTATAATACTATAAATGCGAAAGTTTGGATGTATGGATGAACAGATGGTATAGATATTTGTTATTCAATCACGCTGAAACTGCTGAACGAATCAGGATGAAACTAGGCTACTTTAACTTATAACACATAGGTTTGCGGTGTTTCATAATCGTCAAATTTCAAGCTCGAAGTAACACTACTACTCGCACAATTCAATTTTTATAGGTCATGGTGTGAAATATCAAAGTTACATTACTTTGATATAGCGAAGAGCTTATGGTAAGGCCCCTAATGTTTTTACAGACCAGCTAAATAAAATTTTTGTTTAAACCAATGTCTAAACTAGCGTAAACAGCTTGTTTTAAAATGGCTGCGTTATAATACAGCTGATTCATCCTCGACATACTCTTCTTTGCTGTTGCATCTTTTAAGATAATTTAAGTCATAATATAATTATTATTCTACATGCAAATTCAATCGTCAATTCATCCGAAGCGTGATCGCTTAACACAATAGCAAACAATTCTGCCGCATACCACATAAAGGCTCGTAGCTGTGTAAAACCACACGTATCATCACAGTGATCAGAGTACTCATCATTTTGTAATCATAACTGACTTTAGCAGCCTACACTGCGTGGCCACGCTTGTGGCACACACGCTAATTTGCTTTATTTTATATTGCACAAATTGGCATTACCAAAATATGTCAGAACTCCAATTGTATCTTATAACGAGTAGATGTAATGCCGGCACCGCATGTTGGTGGTAGCTCGCCGAGCCATGGCCAACCCAAACTCTGACAAAAACACAAAATAACACAAACCTCGGCAAGCCTACGCAAGCCTTACGAACCACCTCTCTACATGTTGAACGTTGGCTATGGCTCTGCGATCTACGGCCAACGTGTGGTAGCGGCATAAGGTCTATAGCCAATCAGTGTTTCATCTCAACTTCCTCATAATTATATCTTAAAGTAAATCCCAAACCTGGCCATTTAAATTTTAAATTTATTACATGTGTGCAAGGTTCTAAGTTCATTGACGTGTCTGTGGCTTTTAATCCAAGATGTTTCTACATAATCGAAGAGCGGTCTGACGACAGTTCCTTGACTCCTTGTCTCGGCGTTTGCGCACTTTAATAACCTTGCAAGTTGAGTCAAGGTTTGATGTTATTGGAGAATCTTGAAGCGACTACAGAAAACTATCGTGAAAATCCAAGCCGTTACGACGATCTGTTAAAGAGTTCCCTTCTTTACTCATGTGTGCTGGCTATTCTGATTGCATTACCAGATGAGATTATTACCAATTTAAAAGACATTTGACAAATTGCTTGATAAAATAAACAGGAAGTAAAAGTTAATTAGAGAAACATAAGTAAATACCACGAATAAAAAAATTGTATAAATTACTTGTATCTATTGCTTTAATTGGATTGTAAAAGATCTTGTTTTTGCTATGCTTGCATAGTTCAAAAAATCTTTTTTTACTAACCTGTTTTTCTACGGTTTTATAATGCTTAATTTCCCGACTATTCCATAATTGAGAGCTGTGATTTCCACATGATACCCTAGTAATGAGTTTGGGACTACGTTGTCATTATCTTTATCTTCATAATATATACTTACCAGAGTACATATCGGTTGATAAAATCACTTCAAATGTAAATGCTTCACCGTTGAAATGTACAGAGTTTATTTTAAACGAAACATTGTATACCAAAAATGTTTTTACTCCTCAGTGAAACATTGAAACCTCTTGCAAATCAATAGTTGGAACTGTTGGAAGTAAAGGAATTAATACAACAAAGGTTATTTCTGCGAACTCGCTCTGCACTTGATAACCAGTCAATTTGTTAGCACTTGCATGCAACACGCGATGTTTGAGACAAGACCATTATTATCTTTATTGTTATGTAACACTCCAGTATGTTTATGATTCTTGGAGATCTCAAAGGATTCGATAAATGGTGCCTCAGCGGTAAAGTAATTGATATGCAATGTTATATTACGGTCACCGCTTCTTAGAATATCAGAACTAATTTGCTTCTAACCTTGATAGCGTCGAACGTGATCGCTTACTGAGCGCGTATAGAATTAGCACTGAATTACACAAAGGAGGATTTGGTGTGTGTCGAAGCGCAACAATAATTTCAACAATAAATGAAACTAATTGACTCTTGTAAAGTATACATAACTAGCTTCCGCTCGCGGCGTCGCCCGCGAAGTACCTACATAAAATGTAACCTATGTTCATCCTACACATTGGTGAAAAATTTTTTGAAATCGATCCTGTAGTTTCAGAGTCTATTCAATGCAAAAAAAAACAAACAATCAAATATTTCCTCTTTATAACATTAAGATAGTATAGATAATCACACCTCTCGTCAAACAGTCTTTGACAAACAAACTTTGACACCCCGTTTTTCCCTTTGTGAAATGTGTGTCCATTTATTTTGCCTAATAAGTATTTCAACCGAGTTTCAAACAAAATACACCTCTCGTCAAAAAAACTTTGACACCCCATTTAACCCTTTTTGGAGAGTTGTTTTGAAAAATCTATACTTACGTTTTTAATTATTTTGCATTTAAAGTATTCAAACCAAGATTCAGACCGATCGTACCACCCGTTAAAAAGTTCCCATATAAACATTGAGCTCCCATTTTGCCCCTTTTTAAAGGTTATTTTAAAAAATCTTGAAACACATGTAGGTACATTTGTTTTGTATTTACATTACACAAACAAAGTTTCATGAAAATCGTACAACGCGTTAAAAAGTTTCATACAAGCTTTTTTAGCCCTTTTCAACCCTTTAAAAGAGGTATTTCCAAAAATCCCGTCTTAGTGGGCGCCTACATACCAAGACAAACATACCTGTGCGTTGTATCTATTCAAATCAGTCAGGATAAGTGGCAATCTGCGAATTCGTATATGTAACGTAATTTTCTCTTAGATATTTAATTTCGAATTTCAAAATTTCTTCTGTCTACTAAACCATTAAAGAGAGAGACCTCTCCAAATTTCAACAGGAACTACAGTTTTAGGCTGTGCGTTGATTGTTTGTCAGTTTTCATGATATCTATAGATTTAATGATATTAAAAAGTGATTGATGGGAGCCTCTGAGAGGCACTTTAGTCCTTTCACCACACTGGTTCGACACGAAGAAGTTATGTTGATGAAGTAAGAAGAAGTTATGTTAATAATTCATTTAAGTTATAAATAGTACTGTTTAACATTGAAAAAAGTAAATTTACGCTTTACGCTTATGTTCAATAAAATACTCGTATGTTGTCTCTGCGAATGTGCAAAACGCGCAAACAACTATGCGCTTCGATGCAACTTTAAATGTAATTGTTTAATTTAAGCGCTACTTCTTCATTAGATACTGGTAATTAATCATAAAAAATAGCATATTTGTGAATCACCTTGTGCGTACATTGTAATGTGCACGTGAAGGATAAAATTATAAAGTCATCTTCTCTATATGGCATGTGTTTATTCTGAGACAATTTTGCCAGAGTCGAGTTTTTTAAATTTATAAGTAGGTATTGTCAATGTCACAAGGTCCAAGTCAAATTGTCAAAATAATTGTAAGCATAAAAAAATGGATGTTTTGTTTAAAATTTTCGGAATTTTTTCACGATCGATTTTGAAAAGAACTATTCATATATTTACCACCCGTGTCAAGAATTTGGGCTTTATCGAAAAAATAACCACCAAAACTACACAATAAAACTCAACACAAATCGAAAAAAAAGAGCGTTAGACTTGACAGTCGAGTCGATGCATCAGGAAAAATTCCAATTAAAAAGTCACCCTGCTTACGTATCCCTTTAATAAAGTAGTTTTTCCTTGATATCCAAATATCAATGTCAAGAGATGATTACAATTTTATTGTTTTGAATGAAATGTACCTACATTACCTACATGAACATAATTTGAATCAAATAAAATGATGAATCTAAACTGAAGATAGGTTAGGTATTTTCTATTCTAACAAATTGATTAGAAAACACTGGTTAAATTTATTCCTTTCATTACGTAGTTTGTGACCATGAAAATAAGATGTACCGATTGTTGAAACAAAGAACGTAGTACATTGTAGACAAAAACATAATCAATTAGCTGGATTTTTTTACTGGTACTTTATCGTATGTTAGGTTTAATTGTCCTGAAAAGGTTTTTGAAGTTAGTTGTGTGGTTTCAAACACGATACCACCGCTAAAAGTAAAAGTACAATTGGTATATAGAATTCATCCAGTTATCATTAGCTCAAGGCTAAACCACGTTAGACATATTTATAAAAAGTGGTTGAGCGTCATCTTTGTAAGTAATTGCTAAGTGATCCATGCTTATCTTGTTTGTGGTTTCGATTCTTGGTAAATTGTTTTCGATTCAAACTACTCTCGTTTCTTTTGTTCTGGTGGCTGCCATTTCTATACGTTGTGAGACATGCGAATATTTGCATGAGCAAATATTTGTTACTTTTATAAAGTTTTATTTTATTCGCTACGAAATGATGTCTGATATACGAATCGATTCTTGTTGTGTAAAGTTCTTCTTCTTCTTTTATTTTTGTCGTCAAGATGAGTTTTCCACAAATTTATTCTTCAGGTGCTTATCAGTGTCACCTGTGAAGTGTTTTATTGAAACTATCTCCAACCGTGATACTATTGTTAGACTTTGTCAATTATCAAACCCGTCATACGCCATGATCACAATACTCAATTGATGCGTTGTCCGTTGACAAATTGTTTGGTACACTGTTTGATTTGTATAACTGGTTGTGATTGAACATATGAAGCATATTTCTTTACCGTGAATATTCGACTGCGTAACTAGCAAAACAGTTGCGAAAAACGTCAGCGTCCCACTGAGCTATTTATTTCTTTTCTATGGGAGTTACGAGTATATTGTCCTTAGAACATAAAATAACACGCTATAGTTTTACTTTATAATATATACGTAATAGTTATTATTACTTTGCGTATAAATGTTGTGAATAGAGACGGAATACAGACGAAATCTCTAAAAATCATAACTTCAAAGTCACCGTATGTTGTAACTCCGTAGTAATGTTACAAGTAGTAACACTGAATAAACACGCTAGGAATACAATTCAGTATTTCACTATCTAATGACTGACACCTTGGAAGAGGCAGCTGACGAGTCTTTGTTTGACAAACAAATACCTATTCATACATACCTGCCTACAAATTATAGCGACTGTTTGACTTGTAGGTACACACATAATAATGCTACTTATCACATTTTGCTGGCTACGCACCAGTGATATTTAAACAAATGCGACATTACAGGTAAGTTCTATTATACATTTAAAAATGGTCTGATGATCGGCTGACTAACAATGAAGGCACAGACTAAACGATAGGTCCTAGAAAGCTGAAAAGAATAAGCACACACACATATGTAATTAATTGTGTACGTAAAGAACCGATGCCGATGGTTGTATATTTTGTAATTGTTTAAGCAAGAGACATCTATACTAAAAATACATACATACATAATTATAATAATAAAAGCCTTTATTCACTGATCATAATTAACATAAGTGTGCCTACAGTTATATTTTAGCAACCAGTTCTTGATCAGGTTGTCCCTCGACATAGGCCTCCCCTAATTTCTTCCACTTTTCCCTGTCTTGTGCTAATTGCCTCCATCCTTTCGGTAAATCGTCTTCCCATCTTTTTATCAGACGTCCTTTTTGTCTTTTTCCATTTCTAGGATGCATACAACACAATATGATCACGACTGTAATCCCCAGGCTTGGTAGACATCTCCTCAGATCTCTAGTTACTTATATCTTATTGAGAATATATAAATAGGGTAGTCAGAGGTACGTCAAAACATTATATTTGGCACAGTAGTTAGTATTCCGTACGTGACAGGTTGCAAGCCTATCGCCGCTTATAAGAATACTAACATAATGTATGACACACACCTTTGGAATTTTTGGTTCTAGGGTATGCCGGTTTGTTCGCGACGTTTTCCTACACCGTTTAAGAGCACTGGCATTGTGTACATACATTTTTCGAATAGAAAAACTCATTGGTGTATGATCAGGTTTAAACCCACGACTTTCAGATGTGAGACAAGGGTGCTGCCAGTACACTACCATTGCTCTAGGAATAATTCTGAGCTATTGTTTTTAGCACAGATTCTACGAAATATATAAATAGGTCATGGTTGAAATTACGAGTAGAACTAAAATTAAAAAAAAAAATGTTAAATCTAGAAAAATAATAACTACACTGAAACGATTAATTAAAATGCATTAACATGCTTGATAGTTTACTTACTTGATAGTAATTTTTAAGACGTCCAAGGTCAAACTTTAATAGTTTTTACATTTCCAGTAACTCAATAAATGTTGTGGGGATCACTTCGTTAATATATCGTACTGTGCCAAGACAATGTCATGAGTCATGGGGCTTTACCAGAAAGTCTTCCAGAACGATTCCGTTTTAGAAACGTCACATTTGAAGCTTGAAGTAACACTACTTCAATATAATTTGCATAGGTCATGGTACGAAATACCAATGTAATATCAATTCGGTGATGAATGATCACAAGGCTCTTACAAACCATCTTGTTTGTGAAACCTCAAATTTCCAGCTTTGAAGTAACACTACTTCAATACAATGTTTATAGGTTATGGTACGAGATACCAAAGTTATATTGCTTTGATATTGTCCGAAGAGCTTGTGGTAAGGCCTCTGTTTTCTTAGAAACGATAACATTTGTGTTCATAAAAAAATTATGATTCTCAGCGGATGCGGATTGTGAGCCACGCAGCCAATTAATATGATAATTTCACAAGTCCTAACAAACCTAAGGTCATTGGCCAACACCTAACAGACTGAGTCAAGTGCTTGTATTATGATACCCTGATGTTATCCCGTCGATGACCTATGTCGGGAGGACAATTTAGATTCACTATCTTATCTTATACCCTTAAACGAGCAATTCTTATATATATACATATATATTTATATATATATATATATAATTAGAATCTCGGAAACGGCTCCAAAGATTTTCATGAAATTGAATATGCAGGGGGTTTCAGGGGTGATAAATCGATCTAGCTAGGTTTCATTTTCAGAAAACGTCGTTTATCTAAAGGAAACCGAGCAAAGATCGGTCATCCAGCTACTTATATTTATAGAGAGCACTGGTGGTCTAGTGTTAGTAGAATGGATTTTTTTGTTCGTACAATTGTATCTCCAAATTATCAGTACTCTCAAACGTTGATGGGCAACCAGCATGTCACCCAAAAATCAAAGAAATAGTGACACGATAGGAAGAATAACATTATAAACACCGCTTTATCAGCATAATACACTAGATATCCAAAGCTAGGAGTTAATGATTGATGCGATACTAAGCACCAATTTGCGCGAACGAATTGTCAAACGACTCATGCAATATGATGACGCTACATACAATACTAACTTAAGTCTACAGTCTGCTAACCGAACCGAGTGGATTATGTTTAATGTGCGAATCAGACACTACCCAATGTCAGTTGAAATAAGATCTGAAGCTAAACAAAGTGGGTGCAATGGAGAAAAATAATGATTTTAAGCGCGAAACACTCTTACCTACTCCAACCGAGCTAATTGTATACGCCTTCCTTTTCTTGAACGATTATTTAACTACTTACTTCTTTCGGTTGACACTGTCGCATCGAAATTGCACCAGCGCACGTTTATCAGTTGAATGAATAAAAACATGCACTCTAACCTTCCAGATAAACCCTAGACTTAAGCACTTATTACACTACACGGTATTCAGGGCCCGGTAGTAAGGGAGCCTAACTCCTAGCCTCTACGCCCTACGCTCTGACTCTTATTACACCACTCTTATTTAGGGTAAGGGTCCCTGAATTCAGTGTAGTGTAATAAGTGCTTTACTGTTATCTTATACGGGGTGTCTCGGAATCCGTTATCCCGGGAGAGGCGGTTCATGATATTTACGCGAACGTGCAGCAATGTTTATTTTTAAACGATTTCAAAAAGAAGTCGGACGGACAGCGGAGTCTTAGTAATAGGGTCCCGTTTAACCCTTTGGGTACGGAAACCTAAAATAATAAAGTCTGAAATACATCTGCATTATGCAACATGCAAAAGCCCAATCCACCCTAGACGCACTTAAAACGCCACGCCACATAAAAACTAAGTTAGTAGGTAAACTACTATATTTTTGTAAACTTATCATATTTTACTATTCATTCCAGGTTCGAGCATGCCCACGGTCTCTGTAACGCAGATCCCACTGCTGGGCGTAAACGGGTCCGGCCAGCTGAAAGTGAACACCGAGAACATGCCAAAAGTCAGCGATCCCATTGTGCCTGATGACAGTAAGTATCGATAAAAACGGACAAGTGCGAGCGGCACTCGTGTCCTGAGAATTCTGTACTGTAAACCATCACTAGCGTTCTTCGAGTTTTACCCACATTTCTCCTTTCATCGTCCCATTGTAGAGGTAAAAAGGAAATATCCCGACTTTTACCCTGACAGATGGTTCTAATATTCCAAATTTCAGAATGTTGCTAAAAAAAGTTCTGTTTCCTCAATACGGAACATATAAAAACGAACATATCTACAAAAGACTCTACCAGTCAATATTGAAGCATATTTTACTTGAATTCACAAAAGTATACCTATTGCATTAAATAGTACTTACTTAGCTATTATAAGTGTCCCTGATAATAATGTTGTCCACTGTGCTCATGCTAAGGAGGCTATAAATGCTAGCTGTGTAGAGAACCTTGTATTCATTGTACCTAAACAATACTTAACTGTTCTTAATTGAATACAATACGGCCAGCGGGTTTAGGCTGTCGCGAAGTTAGCCGTTTGACATGCGCAGTGCAGCCTTTTCATACTAAGTTGTCTACTGCGCATCTAAACGGCTAACTTCACGGCTGCCTAGATGCGCTGCTGTATGATTGCTTAATGATTACCGGTGATGAATCTAACCTACAATTGCGGGGTTATAACCGACACTTTATAAATCAATGTGCTATTGATTATATCATCTGCAAAAGTTACTGTCATTGATGTATTATAGTTACTATCAATAAAATTATGCCGGCAGGTAAAATTCACAATATTGTGCCAGCAGATCGTCCATGGGTAAGGTAGACTATTGCTGTGACGTCATGGTCAATGCAACACTATCACTGTACATACAACCTTCAACAAAACCAATATGTTACACTTTAGTGAACAGGCTTAATGCATAACGGAAAATTATTGTGTTCATAGCTGATTTGAACATAACCGGAAAATCAGTTTACAGCGTGAACTTTTCAAATTATACCTAGCTATGGATAGCTACCTACTTAAGCATTGCATAATTATTATGAACTAGCCACCGGGCGTGCCTCCGCTCGCATGGTACCTACCCGTATAAAAAGTAGCCTATGTGATTTTCCAGGTTCATTCAGATACGTTCAACATACACCAAAATCCATCCAAACTTTCGCATAATAATATTCGTAGGATAGAATATAGCAGGATTTTCCAGGTTCATTCAGATACGTTCAACATACACCAAAATCCATCCAAACTTTCGCATAATAATATTCGTAGGATAGAATATAGCAGAGTGTTTTATAAATATAACAATGTGTTTTCGAACAAATCAAAGGGAAACATCCCACAATGGCAAATCTCAAAACCGACTCCGTCAAACTTATTCAAGTATTTACTGTTTCTAGGTCTGAGCTAGAAGAGCACTGGAGCTAGTTAAATTATTAGGTGAATAGATGAATTAACTGTCTAGGGTCGGCACGGCAACATACGTGTGATACCTCTGATATTATAAGCGTTAATACGGATACCACTTACCAGAGCCTGTCGGTTTGTCCACTTTGCGTTCTGTGTAGTATATGACACTATTGAGTGTAACAAAGGTGCTTTTGAGGCACACTTTCATCAGCTTCTTATGACCTTAGCAGCTCTAGTAAACTAGTATTTGTTGCAAAAATTTAAAACAACCTTACTGAACGTAACTAAAAATAGCTTTTTACAGCTGCAATATTAGACATTTTGTGTCGCTTATGTAATCTAGACGAATTCAACGACACCTCATTTGTCAAAATCCGCACAGCCGTTTGGGCTTCAGCGACAGCTAAAAGAACATACATACATACACCCCAAACACATTATTCTCCTTCTTAGCTTCGCGACTGCGTAAAAACTGGGAAAAGGGTATTGTTCGTATTGCTTATCGTACTTAAATATTACAGAGTATGTGTGTACTGTTTAGAATACACTGTGACTCAGATTTTTTGATTGGGTAGAACGAAAATAATACTGTTCTATTCCATGTATGGTATTATTTTGAAAACCATGACCGAACGTAGGTCCGTGAGGTTGTTCATGAGTTCCACAGTAAAAAAATCCCGTTGAAGGTTGACGCAAGTTGATGAAACGGAAATTAGTAGCGTTTAAAAAATTACACCATCTTCTTTGTCAATGACTACTTCAGACTGAATTGGTTAAGTAGTTGGCCACTTAACCACAGTACCGGAATATGAGGAGATCTAGAAGCATATATACTACTACGTATTTATGTATTATGTGCTTTAATCGTGGACATATATGATGAAAATATTATACTAGGTGAATTAAGGTGGCAATTCAAGCCATAACCCAAATTCGGAAACATTACTTACGGTGTTTAGATAGCACAACTGTTTCATTATGTATTTTATATACAGTGTACATTTAAAATGGATCTGTACATGAATATTGTACCTTATTTAAATTATTTTTTAAAGTGAACCAATACCTACATCAAATTTAAATATTTACTCATTTTTATCGGGAAAATCTGATACATTATAAGTCTAGGATTACAGATTTTCGTAGGGATGGATAGCCGAAGAGTGGCATAATTATTAGTGCGTTGGCCGGCTTCAGACAAAGATCACACATCCATAACTCAGTGTTGCACTTAGCTGCTGAGAACGGCCAATAAGCCAGTCACAATACACAAAACCGTAAAATAGCAGTTCAATTTAATTTGCATAAGCGTTACTAATGCATAGATTTCTCGATTCAGCTAAAATCTAATTGCATAACAGTAATATCCGCAGAGAAAGTCGTGTTTTTAGGGTTCCGTAGTCTTCGAGGAACCCAGTTTCCGGTCCGTTTGTATGTCCGTTCTTAATCAGAGTTGTTACTCGTAGTGCATTATAACTAACGTGCTTTCTGTTATGTCGCTTATTTATTGACAGTGCGCTGACTGAAATAAATACGTCATAATAAGTCTGCATTTAATAATCAAATACTACAAGCAAATCAAATCTCGGAAACGGCACCGACGATTTTCATGAAATTTAGTAAGCTTGGGGGCTTCAATCGAGGGCGATAAATTGATCTAGCTAGGTTTCATTTTCCAAAAAAACTGAGCAAAGCCCGGTCATCCAGGTACTTTATTTTTTAGAAAAATCAGGGATGGCGTGATTTGGCTCCCCCAACCTTTGCCCAGCAGTGGGATGAAATAAGTTGAAAAAAACACCCTCTACCTTCTTCCCCAGGATATAATCTCCTTGCTAAATGGTCAACCGTTTAGTCGAAAAAGTAACAAACAGATTATTCGCATCTATGGGTTTTACGAATATATTTTTAATGCTATTATTTGATTTTTTACAGATTTCACTGACGTTTTCTCCGAAACACCGGAACTGATCAAAGCTGAACAGAATCTCACCATGCTCACATACGTAAGTGAAACATTTATTCGGATACCCATAAAAAAGGCACAAAAAAAAAGCGGTGTACCTAATTGACCTGGGGTAATTCATCCGGGTGCACTACGAGTACTTAACAGACTTCATTCACCCAGGTCATTTCCGGGTACTTTTTTAAGTAAAGTGTACTTAAAAAATATTTTGTAACCGCATAACGGAACTAAAATGGAGTTGGGCAGGACACCTGGCAAGGCGAGGTGACGACAGGTGGAGTAAGGCGTTAACTGAATGGCGTCCTAGAACCGGGTATAGGAGCGTCGGTCGTCCGGTAGCGAGATGGGCTGACGACATAGCATCCGCAGCGGGCCGGACCTGGATGAGGCTAGCAGCACACCGTGGACAATGGCATATGCAAAGAGAGGCCTATACCCAGCAGTGGGTGAAGTCAGGCTGCGGATGATGATGATGATGAATGCAATCTACTTGGTCGCGTTTTATAATGTACATTCTGACACACTCGCCACGTCCGGTTCTATAAGATCTCTGCGGCCCTACCATAAGCTCTTCGGGCAATATCGAACTAATGTAACTTTGATATTTCGTTCCATCTCCTATAAAAAATGTATTGAAGCAGTGTTACATCAAGCTTGAATTGTGACGTTTCTGAAACATGATTTTTAAAAGTGGCCCCTTGTCTCACCACTCACTAGGCTTTACTAAAAAATATAATTTCACTCATAGAAACTTAATATGTAGAGTTTTACTTAAGTTTAGTTTTAAAACCCTTCGGTATCTTGTATTTTTATTTAGCTACTCTCCTTTTGTGATCTATTTGTGTGCTACAAAATGAAGTCTTTTTTTTATTCTTTCAGGATAACCACAACTTTTACAACAGCTCTTTCATTGGTAACGTTTCCTATTTCAACGAGTACTGGGCTAACATCAGTAAGCCGGACGCGCATGTGCACGCAGTGCTCAGCAACTCGCACCGCAGAGCTACTGTAAGTCTTATTTATATTGGAATAGAGTTGATTTATCATCAAACTATTATATGGCAGAAAAGTTGCCTGTACGTCTACCATGAGTTGTCACATTTAGATTGGCTGACGTTACTGCATTAGTATTAGTACGTTACTATGACATCTGTCAAAATTGTTACTCATGGTACCAAATTCTAAGCAAATTAATGAAGCGCAAACTGCAGTCGCTCTAGTACGCTGTGACGTAGAATAGTTAACTACGCGACGTTTTAGTACCCAACTATCCGCTAGAGGCGCTGTACAAGTTTTCATACATTTTTTTAACTACAGTCGCTAGCGAGTGTAGATTGTGAAAACTCATGGTAGACCTACTTGTTGGTTTTAAGGCGTGTACAACTGGTACCTTTCATGGAACTGCATTTAACACATCACCCTAGCCCTTAAAATATCCTTAAAGATCTAAGTAACTAGAGATCTGATGAGATATCTACCGAGCGTGGGGATTACAGTTGTGGGACCATGTACTATAGATCACTACATGTAACAAAACAAAGTCCTCCGCCGCGTCTGTCTGTCTGTCTGTTCGCGATATACTCAAAAACAACTGCACTGATTGTCATGCTATTTTCACCAAAGATAGAGTGGTTCTCGAGGAAGGTTTTAGTATATAATTCGTCAAGTTTTTATATATACATATATTGGCTAAAATAAAATAATATTTGTTGGTATTTGAAAAAAATTAGCCGTTCGCCACACGGCCGAAGCCGCGGGCATCAGCTAGTTTATTAAAAATAAATTTGTTTCTATTATAGCAAACTTTTAAAATTCTGAAATAAAAACTTACAAAAAACCATTTATTTTATCTACTTTTAGACGCTGAAACTATCCTTTGGCTTCCCATTCTACGGCAGCAACATTTACAACATAACTGTAGCTACGGGAGGTTTTATCTACACTGGGGAACACGTGCACAACTGGCTAGCAGCCACGCAGTACATCGCGCCTCTGATGGCCAACTTTGACACCAGCCTTACCAACGAAAGTCTTGTTAAACTATACGATGACGGTAAGTTACCATTAACATACAGACTTAAGCCGCGTTGACACGATCAGAGCTAGCTCGGACCGAGTGGACTCGTAGGAGTAGCTTCATAAGAGTGTACTAGGATAGCTGTTGATATTATCATAGTTCACTTGGATCATTTTCGTCATTATTCCAATTATTTTTATCAGTCAACATCGAAAAATGACGGATTTAGTGCGAAGTGGCATCGAAATTGTCGCAGACTTTCTGATAGAGGAGCTAAGACGGGAAAGAGATAAGGCATACCGCAAAAAAAAATTAAAAATTTAAAAAAAAAATGTAGTCCTTCAACCGCACGTTCCAGAGAACCTCTTCAGGATTCGTACAGTTCAACAAATCTACTTGTTTCACGCTCAGACCGCTTTTTTTCGCACGAGACTCTTGGTTGTTGTTATAAGCCGCCATTTTGTTTTCCAACTACGAGCTAGCTCGGATGAGTAGAACACGGTCCGAGTCTACTTAGATCGGACGCCGTCGTCCGAGTGGGCTCGGATTAAAACTTGCTACAATCCTAGTTGCGTCCGAGTAGGTATCCGAGTTCGCTCGGTCCGAGCTGGCTCTGATCGTGTCAACCGGCTTTAAGTGGCGCTGGGCAGGGCACTTGGCCAGATTTAGTGATGGCAGGTGGTGTAAAGCGCTAACTGAGTGGTGGCCAAGGGAGAGCACTAGAAGCCGCGGCAGACCACCAGCCCGGTGGGTGGACGATATAGAGGCAATAGAGGGAACTACATGGAAAAGAACAGCACAGGGTCGATTGAAGTGGCGTTTGAGGGAGGAGGCTTATACCCAGCAGTGGGCCATTATTTGAGCTGCCAATGATGAAGTTACCATGACTTCTAAATTACCACTTGAACAAGTTCATGATAAAATTCTCCTAGTAACAGTAGTCCGATGATTTAGTCCTATGATCGGACTTATGAGACTTTTTATTCCAGTGGGGCGATTATGGACCTTTGCTTACGATCAATGTCAATACGTTTTCATTGTAATCAAGTGATTTGGTATGACATAATATTGTTTATTCAATCAATTTGCGCCAGTTTTGACAAGTGTTGATTGTATCAGAGTTCCGTAATCGCACTACTGATCATCGGACTTCTTAGCCATTCACTCCGATATTTACACGTTACGACTTTCCCAAAAAAAAAGAAATGCATGAGTGAATGTCGCTTGATTTTTGGCAGTACGGTCGCTTTTCGCTAGATTCTGCTAGCTTATTTAGGTTATTCTATGCCTCTACGCTACACAAAGGAAAATACACGTACTTAGATTTCTAGCACTTTCCATAATTTTTTGTTTTATTTAGGTTGTTTATTTGTAAGTTAGGTTGATTTAATAAGAACATTATTGTTTCGCAGGCGAAAAATTCACCGCTTTCTGGGAGAACGTAACACTGCAGGAGAATGTGAATAAAACGTTTACTTTCGCGGTGACCCTTTACAAGAACGGAGACATCGTGTTTGCCTACAAGGACATACCAATCGATATTATTAACATCACAGACGCGCAGCATCCAGTCAAAGTAGGCATCAGCGACGCTTATCTCAACGACAATATCATGTTCTGTAAGTATCAACCTATGTAACGCGAAACTTATCACTACAAAGTATAAAACAAAGTCGCTTTCTCTGTCCCTATGTATGCTTAAATCTTTAAAACTACGCAACGGATTTTGATGCGGTTTTTTTTAATAGATAGAGTGATTCAAGAGGAAGGTTTTTGTATAATACATCTATGATAGTAGAGGAAAACTGGTACATTTAGAGGTTTTTCTAATGTGATGTCGTAAATAAGCACATTTTAGTGTATTTTTTATCAGCATTGCACCCGTGCGAAGCTGGGACGGGTCGCTAGTTAGTTTATATAACGGAACACTCGCACGGGGGTAGGTGACGCGGTTTACTTATTACACGCGCGCAAACAATTGCGCCGTCCAATCAGCGTGGGCAGGTTCGCGCATGCGCGCTGCGATGGACGCGGACGGTGCGAACGCACGCGTCCTCATTAGCATGACGCCATTCGGCCGGGCGAGCGGCGTTCCTATAGCTCCGTCAGTGATCCTTCTCTATCCGGTTTTTCTACGTTATAAGATTTATTGTATACTTTTACCATATACTTTTGTGTTAATCTAACTGTTTCTTGTAACTTTATGCTTTATTATAGTGTCTCCCTTTCCATTGAATAAACTTTATATATACCTTAACGAAGTGTTGTACATTTTCGGTACCTACATACTACTAGGATACTGGACTAACACTTATAAAATTTAAACAGTGAATTGTTATAGTCATTTAAACCTGTTATTTAACCTCAATACAAAAATGTCCAAGTACTATCTTACAGTCAATTAAATGTTATCATCGTCTTTTACTGACCTTTCGTTACAGACGTGCGACGCAAGACAATTTACGAATACCACAGGGTTAACTTGAAGCATCTCGCTATAACAAACAACACTATCCTTAAGCTGATCGCGCTGCCAACGTGCCTGCAGTATGATAGCTGCGATTCCTGCCTGAATCATAACACAGGCTTCAATGTGAGTACTATCAAGACCTTCATTTATCTTGTCACTATTAGCAACAACAAGTAACTCTCTCTCTCTCCCCTTCACCCCTCCCTCTCCCTCTCTCTCGCTCTCCCCTCTCTCTCGCTCTCCCCTCTCTCTCCCTCTCCAGCTCTCGCTCCCCCTTTCTCCCTCTCCCCTCTCTCTCCCTCTCTCTATCTCTCTCCCCCTCTCTCTCTCCACCTCTCTCTCTCTCCCTCCTCATTTACCTAATATCTTTTGTTGTAGTCAAACAGACATTTAGGCGTAGGATTGGAATAAGTCGTAACAAAGTATGTATTAAAAGTTATTTATTATTTAACTTTCAGTGCACGTGGTGCCCTCTTTTAAAGAAATGCTCGAGCGGATCTGACAGGAACAAGCAAGATTGGAAACTGAGAAGTGAGTGGACTTATTTTATCATGCTTATTTCCTGGGTGGTTCGACTTGGTAGATGGTTAGTGGCAAGTGAAACAAATGTAACACGACAATTATATTAAATAAAAACAAGTACTTATTTTATGTTAACTCGACTCCTTCTCACACGGTCTTGGTGTAAACAGAAAGGGTTGCCCGCTACTACCAGTTTAACACCTACAATTTAATTTTCTTACCCTGAATTTCTGTTAGTGTTTCCAACATCAGATAATACCGTTTTGCTTCTGGTTGGAGGCACCACATTTTGCACTAAGCACCCAGACCCACCAAGACCGACTCCTGCTTAAACATCCTGGTAAAAGTCTTAACACTTGGTACAATGTTCATCCACCTGGTAAAATGTTGTATCATCTGATACTAAGTTCTAATGATAATTTTTCCCGTTTTTGCAACATTTTGCATTGATGCTTCGCACCTATTGGTCGCATCGTGATGTTATAAAGCCTAAAGCGTACCACCATAAATGAACTATCCAACAATAAAAAAATCTATTCAAACCAGTAGTTTCTAAAATTAGCGCGTTCAACCAAACACAAACAAACTCTTCAGCTTTCTAATCCTACTAATATTATAAACGCGAAAGTTTGTATGGATGTCTGGATGTTTGTTACTCTTTCACGCTGAAACGGCTGAACGGATCTGGATGAAAGTTGGCACAGATATAGATTATGGTCTGGAATAACACATAGGCTACATTTTATCCCGGAAAAATGTACTGTTCCCGCGGGATAGGTTTGTTTTTGTTTTCAAGGTGTCACGCTGGCGAAGCCGTGGGCGGAAGCTAGTATTAGTATATATTTGTAGTTGGTGAATTTTTTCAACAGCAATAAAGTCTTAGGTCTTAGTTACTTTGAAGATAGGACTACAGTCGCATATCTTATATATAAAAATGAATTGCTGTTCGTCAGTCTCGCTAAAACTCGAGAACGGCTAAACGGATTTATCTTATCTTGGTCTTGAAATGTTCGTGGAGATCTAGGGAAGGTTTAAAAGGTAAGAAAAATTCGAATAACTGCCGGGAAAACTCTAAAAATAGACCTTTTCTATTTTCTATTCTAAATAAGTACGAAGTCTGCCGGGTCAGCTAGTTTAGTTATAAATATTGTATATGTTATTTCAGACTGCGATAGGACAGCGATTTCAGATGCTAGCGCATGCTCCGTCCCGCCTAAAGATAACGCTACCGCCTCCGCTACAGAGAACAACAGTAAGACTGCCTACTCTACAGACAATAAGACGGCACCTGACCACGGCACGGCAGTAGATATCGGTGAGTAGTATTCATCAGTGCTTACGTAACGTAACCGACACGTTACACACGAAGGTTTGTGCTTAATCACTCACCAGTACGTCTACCATGAGTTGTCACATTTAGATTGGCTGACGTTACTACAGTAGTAATAGTACGTTACTATGACATCTGTCAAAATTGTTACTCATGGTACCAAATTCTAAGCAAATTAATGAGCGCAAACTACAGTCGCTGTAGTACGCTGTGACGTAGGGTAGTTAGCTACGTGAGGTTTTAGTACCCAACTATCCGCTAGAGGCGCTGTACCAAGTTTTCATACATTTTTTTAACTACAGTCGCTAGCGAATGTAGATTGTAAAAACTAATGGTAGACCCTCAGACGGCAGTAAACAACGATACATAAAGCATTCCTTGAGCTAAAAAATTACCCCACAGAAATAAAGCCCTGGTGGGCATGGCTTGTCAGTATTGCCAAAGAATTATATCAAAAATAATTTATAAAAGCTTCTTTAATTTTTATGTAGGGTGATTTGGCGTTGTTTATTTGTATGTTTGTTAGAGCATAACTTAAGAACCATTATTCCAATCTGCATGAACTCAAAAGGTTTAGTTAGAGAGTCTGCTGTGTAAATTTGCTTGTAAGCATATTATGTTGTAAATAAGTACATAAAGAGCGGCCGAAAACTTCGGGGCTTGATTAAAAACAATGATTGTGGAGATCGCGCGAGAAATCTCAGTTCGGGGCGAACTACTAAGTAATATGTAATCTTGATCAGTTCCAGAGTCGACGGTCCCGAAGACTGACAAGGTGGACACTCCTCTGGCAAAGAACAGCGCGTCGCTGTCCGGCGCTGAGCCGCCGCAGCGCTCGGCCGTCGGTGGCGTCGTCGGCGCCGTGCTGGCAATATCACTGCTCGTGGCCGTCGTCTGGGCTCTGTACGCCTTCAAGAACCCACACACGCGCAGTGGCCAACTACTTATCAAGGTACACTCCAAATCACATTAATATACAAAGGACTTTGTTGTGACTGACATTCATCATCTTCCTGCCCTTATCCCACGTTATGCGGGGTCGGCACAACATGTGATCTTCCTCCATTTCCCTCTGTCACTCGTCATCTCATAACTCACTCCTTTCTTACCCATGTCATCTTTCACACAGTCCATCCATCTTTTTTTTGGCCTACCTCTACCCCTGTATCCATCCACATTCATACCTAACACTCTCCTTGTCACATGACATTCATCTCTTCTCATAACATGGCCATACCACGCTAACCTATTACTCCTCATCTTTTCTGTCACCGGTGCCACTTTCAGACTTCCTCTGATATACTCATTACTTATTTCCTTGTTAATATATTTGTTGTGGCTGACATTGAAAATAACAATTACAGACACGGCATCTCAACGATTTAATAGTATTGGCAAAATATAATAGTATTGAGTACCAAACTAAATACACCATAATCACATTAAATTTTGTGTACAAAGACAATAAACTTAAAGATCTAACATTCGAGATGAATTTAACTAGTTGAGGTTCCAATGTAAATACCAACATGAAACAGCGGATAAATTTATATTAAAAACGTTTGTTATACATTTTCAGTATCGACCATCCCAATGGAGCTGGAAGAGAGGCGAGGCACGTTATACCGCTGCCACTATCCACATGTAGAGACATGAAACACCACGCCGTACTCACGCTAAATCGGAAGTTCATAACACTGCAGAGTATCATAGCGTGTTGTAGGTTATGCATGCAGAACGCCGATTGATATCACATATAATTTACTGCAGTTCAAAATAATCAGGCTCTTTCATAAATAAGTAGCTAAATATCGAATAATTTTACCTCAACGTATTGCAGCTCAAAATAAGCAGACTTTTTATGAATAAGTATATAAAGAATCTTCCTTTGTCTTCCGCTCATACAATTATATGCCGTATTCCAGAAATTATTATTAGTATTAGACGGGTATTTATCGCGTTTAAATTACCTTATATTTTCCCGACGTTTCGACAGGTTTGCACGCTGTCGTGGTCACGGGTAGACTGACCCGTCTAATACTAATAATAATGTGTTCAGATCGCGTAAGTTTAAAAGTACATATTCCAGAAATATCACAGAATACAATAATACTTCTACGCCCTAAAAGTACCCAAGGTACTCTCCGTCGAAACATGAAGTAGGTACCTATTGGTAATCCAACAAAAAAAAACACATATTTTTGGATAAACCTCTACCGTGCCGAATGTATATCATATGATGGTAAAATTATGTCTTTTAATGTATTGCTCAAATAAGCATCACTAAAAGATGCAAAAGACATTTAAAAGACTGAAAATTATTATGGTTCATTGCTTGATTTCTAGTAGGTATTATACAAAATGTCATAGTTATATCGTCCAGAATTACAGTATTTTTCTGATAGGTATAATAAATAAATAAATAAATAATATATTTAGGTATTTATAATACCATGTAGTTTTTGAAAAAGTTTTATTAATGTTTATTCTGTTAATGTACTAAAGTCTCAATTATGTTCAAAGAATTCGTTCTGGAATACGAGGAGACCAAAAAATAATTATATACATACGACAACAAGCTTCCCTACCCATATGCAGCTATGTATTAGTTAAGGAAAAAGCAATTGGCGCTCTGCATGTACTACTTATTCAAAATAATATTGAATATTTGAAATACCCCGGCGAAAAATGAGACTTCAATTATTTGTCCATATTATTTTGTGTGCGATCTGTTTGATGTCCCTGTCATTTTGACATTGACATTTCGCGCGGGATAACAGCTGCGTGAGATCTGGGGCCTTACCATCATGTTTTTTGAGCTTCAAGTGAGATTTAGTCAAGTAACACTACGTCTCGTAATACTACTTTAATAACATTTTTAAACGCCATGGTACGAAATATCACAGATGATCGAAGACCTTGTGGTAAAGCCCCTATTGTAGCCACAGATAATAATGTAGATAAATAGATGCTAAACTAGCTACACGCCCACACCATCGCTTGCATTGTTGCTATCTCCTCGTACAATGACGGCAGCTTTTATAAAACTATACTACATATATAAAGTTAAGTGGGAAAGGATATTACGTTCCTTGGCAATTGCCAATTGTAATTCTATTTATCATTTTCTTTGTTTTCGTTAGCCACTTCCTGTCTCGAGTCTCAAGTAATTCGCTGGAGTACCTACAATAGGTCAAAAGTGCCTTTTAGAGTTCCGTAAGCAATTGGTGATCCATCCAAGCTGTAGATCTTACATTAACAATTTAATTAGTATACAATATATATATAATTATAGGTACTTACCTAATTAGAAGATAATAAAATATCAGATTTTAACTATACAATAATTTTTATTAAGTACTTGCCTGTTTGTTTTCTACATACAAGTAGAGATGCCAGATTTTAAAATTATACTGAAATAACCGTGAAATGAGTCTCTTCCATTTATTACGAATTTGAATCTCAACTTTTTAATGATATTTGTCAACATACCATCAAGATTTTAATCTTAATTAATTAAATAATAAACTTAATTTAATAATAACTGCAGACAAACTTAAAAAAATGTTTAAAGAGCTAACTAACTTATTTTGTTCACTAGAAAGACCAATTTAGAGTAAAATTTCTAAATGACAGTTATAGAAAAGTGTAAAATAGGCATTTTGGTTTATATTGAATTAACTTTCCAACATAAAGTTTTAGTCAACACCAATTTGCATGCCTTCGGACAGTACAATGGTTAAATAAGCTACAACAAATAAGAACTGACATTTAATTTAAACAAAATAAGATTGTGTGCAGTCTATTTTTTTGTAATCAAAAGTAATAAAAATTACTAAAAATTCAAACGTAATCTGGTAGTATTGTTAAAATCTGTTTTGATTGAATTATGTTAAGTTTGAATAGGTAGGTACTTAATGAAGACTCAGTTTTGATGTAAACTGTTCTTATGCAAATATATATTCTGTGCCTTGGCTTACTAAAGTCAACACTCAGTACACTAACTTAAATTTATACATTTTGAATCTATACACCATTGTACAATGTTATACTGCCATTAAATGGTTTAGACATTATCTGATCCTATATATAATTGAAAATGATATGTATATACTTAATTGTGTAAAGTATCTTACGGAACTCTGTTTTATTAGATTTTGAGTGTACAAAGTGCACATCTGATTTTTACTTTTTTACATTACCCTACTCATAATATTTACATCGTTAGTTTAGTTATTTTGTAATATTAGTGATAATAAAGTGTAAAAATATAATATCGTAACGTTATTTTGTAATTTGGGAATATTTGTATTTAAGTTTTTCTATTTGACTCATTGAATTTTGTAACAGATTTACCAAAGATCTTTGAGAAAATCAATTTACTTGAATCAGTACCTACTCTTTCATTGTCCTAATATATTGGTCTGTATCTAGTAACTACCCACACACACTCGTGTTTTGATTTTAATAAAGTTAAGGGACCATTGTGAAGAATCTAAAATAAAATAAATAGTGCCGTTAAACTGACTTTTTTTCACAAAATATTAATCAAACTACAATGAAGTTGCTATATTTTTAACCGAATTCCAAAAAAGGTTCTCAATCCGGTTGTATTTTTGTGTGCTACTCCGTGAATCTTCCGCTGTGATAGAGATTGCAAAATTATCTTATATACATTTTATTCCCGTGGGATTGCTAATGACTGCATCATTTAGAATCGAGATTTACCGAACATGGGCGAGTTAAAGTTACCGAAGCACTTTTAATTGATAATTTTCCTTGTTTTTTTTAGCACAATAGCCATTTACGACTAAAATTGTAAAGAATATTTACAATTTTAGTCGTAAATGGCTATTGTAATATTATATTTTTAAACTTTTCGTAAAAATACGTTTCTAGTAGGTACCTATGCAAACAGGTATACTTACTGGGAACAAAGGAGTAAAGGTAGGTACTGTTATTATACTCTTAGGAGGCGCACTTTAATCTTTTCACCACACTAGTATAAAAAAAGTGAGTAGGTACCTAGAGTAGTGATACGATAAGGAGAAGAAGGTTCTTGGTAGGTAAGTACCTACATGTAGATATACTTACCTTGGTTGGTCCTGCTTACGTAATAACTTGAGTTCAACATCTGCGCAAACCACACTACCTAGTTTTTTTGCCATCAGACCCATAAAACGTATTGTTCTCTTCTCATTGTGCTGTAATGATAAGCGCCGACGCATTTCATTCCACCTAACACAACCTACCTAAATGGACTACTTACTGATCCTTGCTTGCGTACACGCCGCCTGCGTGCACGCAAAAGGTTTTTGCGAGAAGACCAAGACTCCCCTAGAAGTGGGTGTGTGGAGGCACAACCTCAAACATATGGACTCTACTGTCGTCGAAAACAAACCCGTCTCGATGGCCGAAGGTCAAGTGTACGTATACGAAAACACATTTCCAGGTCACACCATAAAGTACATTCACGTCGACAACTTGGCCATCAAGTCTTGCGGAGCAAGTGCGATCATCAAAAGCGGCGGAGTCGGCACTTCGACGTTGCTAATAATCCTCCATGCAGATAGCAATCAAGAAATTCGATCTGTGGTAGACATTTGGGGCGTAAAGACCCCGGACAGGACAAAATTAAAACGCAAGATCCCCTCGGGACTCAAAAATATTAAGTCGAAGTATATAGTAAAATCTAAATTGAAGATACCATTTGGTGAAGATCTTGATGAGCCATATACTGCACATAAATCGCTATTTCTTCAATAATTAGATTCAATTTAATCACCAAGGACTACGTGTTTAGGAGAAAGTGTTTAACCAACACAATAAGGAGGATCTCAATTCGGCTGTATGTTTTTTTATTATTTTATATGTTTGTAACGCCATTTTGAAAATAAGTAGGTACTTACCTACTGTAATAATTTTGAATGTATTTCGATCATTCTTTTTTTGTTTGGTAGACTGGTCATAATACTTCAACGTTGCTCCCATACATAAGTATAAAATGAATTCCTGAGCGTTTGATAGGTACTTTTAAAACTTAAAAACTTGCTTGTAATTTTTTTATGTAGTGGAACATTGAAGCCTGTTTTCTTCTAATAGTGAAGGCAACCTTTATTTAGGTGATGAAAACACAATATTCATGAAAATATCTAAGGTTTGGTAGCAACTCTCTTTGTACTCTTTTAATGTCTCACAGGCAATAAACAACCTTCAAAGGGTGCATGTAGTTTTTATTACACAAAACATGACACTGTAACTGGTACCTAAAGGTTATGTAATATTTAATTGCTTCTGGCCTACACTCTGCAGTGATTAGGTATCTACATGAAAAACTTCTACGCAATCCTAGATCACAGATAGGTAATTCTATTGGATAGTCACAAACAAAACAAACAGGTACCTATCACGAAAAGAGCCTGGCCAGTGTCATTAGTTCTAAGGAATCTGTCCATAGAATTAATGTCAGGAGGATGAAGTTAAATAGAACCTTGCTAGCATATTAAAAAAGCCATTCTTTATTTATCCCACTTTATTTTTAAAGGATACAAGTTTTGACGTAAGTTACAGTGTGTAGGTACATAATAAACTTACGGTTGACTTGAGGCTTGACTAATTAACTAAACTTAAATCTAGATTACAAGTTTCGCGACATACGGTAGGTACGGATTAACTTAAGTACTAGCCTAGTTTTCATGAAAATATATATATTTTGTAATCTTGACTAGACATTATTATTTGATAATATATTAACAGTTTCTTCTACAAACTAATGGTAGCCAAACAAATGTTAGTAAAATAGGCGTATTAACAAATCTATTCTAATGTATTATTTATCAAGTCCTATTATCTAGGTGCTTATGATTTTTTGGAAGAAACTAGGATTATTTTGATAAAGCAATGTAGCTAGCAACCTTATCGGTGGCATTTACTACATATTTCAAGATTAGGTAGTTATATTACATATATACTTGGGTACGATAAATTCCTACAGCAAATACGTTATACACTTACTTATCTCTACATAGTATAAAAGAAAGTTGCTTTCCGCCGCCTGTCTCTCTGTAATGTAAGAACCTAAGTACCTACGCTTAGATCTTTTGAACTACGCAACGAATTTTAATGCGGTTTTCATCAATAGATAGAGTGATTCAAGAGGAAGATCTTTAAATCGAATTATATCTATATATAATTATAATTAGGTAGGTAGGTATTGCCAGTATTGCGGAAAGATTGCTGAATGTTCAATAACTAATGTTCCTTTTAGTCGGTAGCAGGCGGTAGATATCTACGTAATTTCCTTCCCCATCCGACAATGTATGTAGGTAGGTAGATACCTTACATTTTTCACATTTTATTCGATTTTTATAATTACACTGACTCGAATTTATCATTTTGAAGAACTTTTTAAACAACTCAAATAATTAAAACTTTACGCAAGTACTTTGTGTAAGTACTTAGGTACTTATTTAACTAATCCAGAATAAAGTAGGTATATTGTTGTACTTACATGTACTTACCTAGATACTTATTAGGTACCTACCTACATATTCCAAAAAATTACAAAACTTTATTAAAAAAACTATTTTACTCGTACTTCGCGAATTATTTGATTTTGAGTCTTAGATCAATGTTATAAAATGTCATCGCACATGACTTCGTGGTAAGTTAAATGAACCCTCTAAGGATGAACCTTACAAGCTCTATAAATTATAGGTAACTCAATGGCATATTATTATTTAGGTACATGAACTTATCTTTTTTTTAACTTTTTTATGATGAGACTAGTGCTCACCGCATGTTGAATAAACGAACATTAAAAATTGCCAATGAAGATTATACGGACTAATCGGTTTTGGCACACACATACCTACAACTAGACAGAACAATACATATTAAATTGTATCTTAATCGACGCTAAAAATTACTATTTCCAGTCCAGTCATGTCGTTGATGAACAGCGCGTCGTTTACTTAGATATAATTATATATTATAGATATTATATTATATTATATATACTCGTATATATATTATATTGGGTGAATGCCTTACACCAGCCTGTCACCTAGTCAATGTTCTGGAATTTAAGAATGGCTCGACCCTTGATCTCGGAGTTACAGAGCTTTCGAACCACCTCTTGCGCCTCCTCTGCAGGAAACACCGAGTGGGGTGGTGGTTCAATCTGTAACAAGTGTTATTTTATTACCTTACTGATACCCGCGACTACGTACGCGTTAGATTAGGTACTTTTACGCCATAGATAGTAGATAGATAATAAGAGCGCGTGAACGCCAAAAATAAATGGGTCCAACTGTTGGCTCAATTTCGCTCAGTGACAGGTTTAATTTTTTTTTCTTTGAAGATATTCTTACGTAGGTACATAGGTACGTATGAAAGAGAAGATAAATTAAGGTTAGTAAGGTATATTTGCCCAAATAAAAGTTCCCCGCTGCGGGAATCGAACTCGTAGGTAGGTAGGTACCTACCTAAGACCGACAACGAGTAGGTATTAATCAATTCAAGTTTTTATCACCATAAATATCTAAGTACCTACCTAGGTACCTACTTACTTTCTTTCACGCTTTGATTTGATCAACAACGAGTAGGTACCTACCTATCTACTTACCTAACCTAACACTTCACGCTAGCAGCGTGACGTACCTACCTATTAGGAGGTTATATTGCAAAAATAGTTAAGTAGGTACCTACCTACCTACAAAGAGACCCTAGTTTCGTAAACACACAGGATCGTAACATACTTACGTCTCTAAAGAATATCCTCTCGAAAATATCCTGATTCTAATTCGAAAAGGAACTCTTGTTTTGTAGGTAGGTATGTATAAAACGTAAGTAGGTAGGTACAATATATTGTATACCTACCTACTCTCCTAACGCGTACTTACGTAAGTGCTAAGTAGGTAGGTAGGTAGATGCGCTGACAGCCATAGATTTGTATCGCTACAATTGAAATGAGTAGGTAGGTACCTACCTATCTATCAAACAATCGCTGAAATAGATTCTCCAATCAGGGCTCATTGATAGTGCAACATGCATGTAATATTCAATCATTGTGGAATGCAGACACTTGAATAAACTAGGTATCTACCTACCTAGGTCCTTGTACCTAGTTCCATAGCTATAGGTAGTTGTTTGCTACTCACACCACGCACACACAATTGCAACCCTGAAGGTCAATAGTTCAAATCAGTTTCCTTTCCTATCACGTCACGGGTCACAGTAGGTAACCTACGAACCTTTTTTTTGAACACTGGAAAGAGTGCCACGCCCAGTGGTGGATTTATCACCAGGCTGAGTAGGCTGGAGCCTAGGGCGGCAAATTTTAGGGGGCGGCAAATTTGGCTTATTACCTTACACAAAATAATGAATAAAAATTATAATATACACGGAGAAAAAATTTAACAAAATTGCAATATTTTAATACTATACACCTATACCAAATAATCCAACGATTTTACATGATAAATTACTAAACGCTAAATTTAATAGCCTACTGGCGGCAAATGTGTAAATCCGCCACTGGCCACGCCACGAGTTATCACACTTTTGAAAGTCTTAGAACCTATCTGTACCTACCTAACGTAGATGATCTAACGGTATTTGGGTGTTTGTTTGGTCTGTTCGATACCGGCAAGCGCTTAAACGGGTATTACACTACACGATATTCAGGGCCCTATAGAAGGGGAGCCTAACGCCTAGCCTCTACGCCTTACGCCCTGACTCTTATTACAGCACTCTTATTTAGGGTAAGGGTCCCTGAATTCAGGGTAGTGTAATAAGTGCTTTAAATTTAAATCGCAAACGTAGACTACAAGTAGGCGAATGTTATGTTGTCCGCTTGTGAACCACGTGACAAGATGCGCAGAACAAATTCTTTCTTGCAGAATTGCGTTCTGCGCATCTTTGTCACGCGGTTCGCAAGTGGAAAACTTGTTTGTCGCGTCTCTGCTGATAATTCTACCTACTGATAGAACATACTGACCTCTCCGCGAGCGACAAGGGTCACCAACTCCTTCAGCTGCTCGATGGTGCCGTTGGGCACTACAGAAATGTTCACGTGCATGTCCTCTGCCTTTTTCGCGAATTTGGGTAAAAGTTTTTCCCCGATGTCTTCTGTCACAAGTACAACGCCTCCCTGAAAATGGGGAAATTTTTTTAACTGTTTATTTTGACATGAGTTTTTAACCTTTTATCCAGGTTTTTACCAGTAATAACCAACTAAGTTGCAGATAAGTACTAAGTAAATAAGCATTTTACGATTTTACGCTATTTACAGTTTGTTAAATATAATAATAGATTGATAAACGGGACATTGACATTGGCATGCACGTAGTGGTCACGCGCTTATAGTTCCGTATTTTTCAACATCAAAATGTCTCAGAGTAATGTACCTACGCAAGACAATGTCGTACTTTAGTGATAGTAACAAACGATAGAGATGTTCATTACGTCATCTTAACCACAGACTATAATGAATCGATTACGAATTGCATAGTAGTGATTATATTCTCTTTGTGATTAACTATACTTCGTTATATTAAATGGTTCCACAAGCTTGTTTTAACTTAAAAGTCGCAGTAAAAATAAAACCTTGTTATATTTTAAATATATTATATAATTATATTATTAAAACCTACCTACCTACTTAAAAAATATTGTGAGTAAAATTAAGGAGGGTAATTTTGTATAAGGTGAGCTAATAGTTTCTTTGTGGGCAATAATTTAACTATCTCTTTCAGCAACTTCAACAAATACGACAATAATAATATCGACAAAACAAAAAAAAAACTGATAGAATGAAAAAAAAAGTGGCAATAATCTGTACCTATGTAGGTTAGTAATTAAATTAGTAATACTAGATACATTTTACATTTTTAAGAATGACTTACTGGAGCAAGGCACTGCAGCGAGCGGTGTAGCGACCGAGATGTGGTCCCGAAATTAAGCACTACGTCTACTGGACCGCCACACGCATCTGTAGTGCGCTCAATCAGCTGCTTCTCGTATAAATCCTCGCTCCATTGCAGGACGTTGATGCTGGAAATGGTCAAATTGTAAAGATACTTATAGTTGGCTCAACGAATCTAGGCATTCGTGAAGTTAGCCACAGGTGCAAGTTTGCGCATGTACAGTTCCTTCCCCCCCTCCTCAAACCTCCAATTGCTCCCGAAAAACGATACTGCGCAGCTCTTGCGGCTAACTTCACGAATGCCTGGATTCGTTGAGCCAACTATAGGCACACAGTTAATTATGTAGAACAGAGATGTGCTAGATTTACTCACGAGTATTCCTGGCAGTTCTTCACAAGCTGAAACCCGTCATCTTTGAAAGTAGCCACGCTGATGCCAATCCTGTCGGTATACTCTCCGTGTTTGAAGCAGTGTGCTGCAATTCTTAGCGCCCACAACGCCATCCCGCCAGTGCCTACTATCAGAACTGTAGCCTTGTCTTTCTTGTTTGGTCCTTCGAATACAGTCTTCAAGCACTCATTGGCTGTGTTCACGGTGTTCATAGCTAACAATGCACCAGTGGGAAGCATGGCCGCTACGCTTAATGGGAGATCATCCGGAATCGGAACCAAGCATTTGAAGTCTGGAACGACTATGTAGTCCGCGTATCCGTGAGGCACACCCTCGTACGGGTACAGAACAATGCGTGAACCTTCATGAATGCCGTCAATTCTCTCAGCCTCTTTTCCTATAGCATCAACGACACCAGCAACTTCATATCCTGGGAAGAGCGCTCCGTCCCTGAGTCCGAGATGAGAAGGCATCGATGCGTGTATGCCAAAGTTTTCCATTTCTCCTGATAGACTGCCTATTGAAGATGTGCTGCAGACGGAGGCTGAGCGAGTCCGGTTGGCGCGGTAGCAGGCCCCTGCGTACACCACGCGGATACGGGCACCATACATAGGCACATCGGGCACAGGTACGTCAAAGCTAAACACACATTCCTTGAGGGTCGCCCCGGGGGACTCTATAGATACTTGTCTACACAGCTTACTCATTTTTGCTGGATATCTGTAAAAGAAAAGACCATGCCAGTCATTATAAACTGTGTTATCCTTTTTAATAAGAAACTTCAGACATAAATCATTACACTCAATACCAACCTAAGTAGGCACTTGCTTATCCGAGAAACAATGGACTAATAATAATATGTATTTTTGGCAAATGTCAGATGACTAATATAAGATAGTCTTGCTCGATTCATGCAACGTTCAAAGAGACACTGAATCAAGATACCAACATCAGTAGGTAATCATATCTAAAACAGTTTGTAACAAGACAATTATTCTTAATCAAGAGCCAGTGTGGTGTAGGAGGCACTAGGCAGTGGTGTTGGTAATGAAAACGTGACTCAAGAGTTAGGTACGCTATCCGTTCGTAAGATGGACAAATTTAACGACTTTTGACGGTATTATCAAGGTATCAATAGTAGACAGGAAGAATTTACAGCACTCTCCCGTTTCACTACCTCACTGAGCGACGACGTAAAGATACTGACAATATGCGCTGTCTTGTCAACACTATCTTGTTTGATAACGATCATTATGACAACATTGATAAAATGGTTTTGTTATGATAATAAAGTAAAATAAAACGGTAGTTGAGTGCCACTAATTATAGCAGGCGTGATGAGGAGTCGACTAGGAAATCTGTCAGTCCTTGGACAATAGTAACTAACTTTCATACCTGGCGACTTTACCTCAAGTTCTTACAAGCCATCATTGTTCACATTTCAAGCTTGAAGTAACACCACTACAATACAACTTTTACAGGTCATGGTACGAAATATCAAAGTTATATTACTTTTATATTGCTCGAAGAGCTTGTGGTATAATTATTAGGGTCAAAGTTTCAAAGGATCGAACACGATCTGATACCATATTTTTTCATTTTTAATGCGCAATTAGTAATTGCCAATTACCCATCTGTAAAAATAAAATATTAACTTTTTGTTTTTGACATGAATTAAACAGGGTTAAGTGATGTATACTTAACTAAAACATTAATAAGTTGACTTGACTGTTGAAGAATGGTGGCATAGGTACCTAATAAATAATGGTATAATATATACCTACCTAATAAATGCTACCTACCTACTCAAAATGGGAACGTGTTTTTATATTCATTTACAAGCAGATTTAAGTACTTAGCCCTATTTGTTGAAATTGAAAATTAGTGAAAAATAGGTAAGTATTATTCGTAAAGAGGTAGGTATGATAAGACAGTTATTTTTAAATGAAGTAAAGTAAATAGGCATGAATTAGGTAGGTACCTACCTAATTGCCTTCTTTCGATTTTTACATGACTGCGAAGCGAAAAAGAAGGGTAATTTTTATATAATTTTAGGTAAAGAATTTATGCATTGGTACTCACTGTTGATCGAATACAGCACAATGCTTTAATAAGTTGTTATATAATTAATTTTTAAATTTCAAGAACAAGGTAGGTAAGTATATATTATTATATCCTACTTACAGTAAATATCTTATTTGCGCACTGCTATTTTATATAATATTTCATTTATTTTTGTTGGTAAAGCACCAAGCGCCCACACTTCAATACTAAACTAAAGTCCACTTTGAATTTTGTATGGCTCTAAATATAGTGTGAGAGCGAGAGAGCGTGATAATGGTAAACCAAACTATCATCGTATCGTCGCGTGTTTAATAAAACGTAAACAAGGGCAGGACAATGAACGGTGATAGATGCTGCACGCACGCACCAATAAAAAAACACTGCAGGCAAAGAGATTTCACTCCTCTGGCGAATGATGACGAACTAAACAAACTTTTCCGACCAAATTATATAAATACTAACTATGACCTTCCCTTTGCACGAAGGTCACACCTAAAGAAACAAAGAAGACAAAGGGCCACATTTGATTATGAACAGGCAAAGCACTTAATTACCCTACACTCTGTTATGGGAAAATATTAATGGAACCATTACATAAATGCAGGCGTTCGTAAAACTAGACTACCTATTTTTTTTGTTCGTTCCAATAAAACCTTAAACTAGTTTTTCATTCTCCATTGTAAACATTACCTGTGCTGTGGTTTATCAATTTCCAGATTAATTATGTTGTTGTTGTGAACTCGCACAATAGGATTATTTAAAAAAATCACTCTGTATATATTTACACATACAAAAGCAAAAATGACGTCATTGACGTTTTTGAGCTTATATTTACGTTCCTATAGCCACTTACAATACAACCGACGCAACACGCAAACAAAAATTTGGCTTCATTGGCTGAATGGAAAATTATATAAATATTTTAAGAAAGGTTGCTATGTTTATGCGTGATTCGGAACTAATTTAGATTTTATTGCCAGTTAAAAATACTCTTTTCCTGTTTATTTTCTCCGCAAACAAAATAAATACAAAGAAAATAGGTACCATATAGTTGTAAGAAACGTGAAAAGATGAATTAAAGTGTTTGGGATAGATACGTCGTAAAATAAGTTTAATATATATTAAAAGTTTAGATTTAGATGGTAAATATAAAATTTGACTATAACATAACTAGATACAATACTGAATACAGTGTGTAACAGTTGGATCTACCTCTCCGACTGGGATAATTGCACAGAGTAAATATTTAGTTAGGGAGAATATAACATTTGAAGCTGGCAACTCATTTTAGCGTGGGTTTTTCTGCTGGGGGTATTTTGTTGGCGTGCGTCGAATCGAATGTGATTATTTATTGTGATTATTACAGATTTTCATAAAACTTTTATATTCTAGGCGTTCAGCGGCAAGCTGCAAAGGTGAGCAATGATATAATCACGTCAGCTTAGAGATTCAACGGTGGACGTAACATTGGCTTTGATTGGTGCCGTTCTTTGGGGTGGTCGCATCGAACGACCGCATATTTTTTTTTATTTTTCATTTCATTTGTGCAGGTGTTTGTAAAAACTTTGTGCAATGTGTCTGTATTAGTTGAGAGAAGCACTCCGCACAGGTCATAAATCACCTCACATCGATTACGGCACATAAATTGGTAAGCATATTTAGATAAATGCATTATTTACTTGGTTATTATGTTTTGCTTATGCCTGCATAGTTGTGCCCGCGGAAGTTTTAGTTATTTTCCTCTGTATTTTACTACTTCGCAAATCTTTTTATCAATCTAAGTAAAACCTACTGCAACTTTTGATAGGACATGCAAACTTTTACTTCATAGAACAGATTTTAAAACATGATATTGGTGAAATAGTGGACCTTTAAAAATAGCCTTAGAGTGAAATGTGCTCTGCCATGTGTATGAGAAAACTACTAGAAATATGGTAGTTAAAGGAAACCTCGCGCCCGTCTAGATACTTACCCTCAAATTCTTTGTATTTGCTATTTCTAATGAAGATTCGGTCTGCCTTTGACTAAAGTCCAATATTGTTATACTGTTGTGCTGAGAAAACCAGTTAAAATGTAAGTGAAAGAGGCACATGCGGGTTGCTGCTACTCCGGAAAAAACAGTACTCTTTCCTAAATCTCTCTACTTTGCTAATATACAATGACTTGAAGGTCCAAACATGTTTAGTACTACTTGGTACATGGTTATCATCATGCAAAATTTAATTGATATTTATTCCTGGTTTTTAAATTGTGAATATGCAGTCATCGAATACCTTGTTTAAAAAGAGAACCACAATTACATTGAAACAACATTAGGAGAATCTGCTCCAGTGTATTGGACTGTAAAAAAGTTGGTTGTAGAATTCAAATGTGGACGAAAGAGCATTGAAGATGACCCTAGGTTTTCTTGGTCTACAATGTATACGATTGAAAAATGCTAGGTATGTATAGGACCATACCAAGAAATTGGTTTACCACTCTAAGGCTGAATATCATTTGCACGTACAAAACATCAAGGGCTATTTTCGCTTGATAGATTAATAACTGCTACATCAGAATCTGTCATAGTAATCCTTAGCGAATAATTATGTTACTGGGAGATGTCATCAAAAGTGGTAAACCAATTTCTTGGTCGTCTATACTTCTCCAAAAGTCTATTTTTCTAGCAACAGCATAGGAATAAAATACACTTTGTGAATACCTAGTCGCAGGCATCATAGGGCTGTAGGCACATGCACTAACAAGTATAATGATCATTCAAACCAGGGTTCCAAAATAAACTTTAGTTGAAAACCTTACGTACCTTGATCAAATTTGGGACGTACTAGAGAAAGGCCAGGTCATGAGTACCCTAAACCGACGCGCATGTATGAAGAACGTAATGAGAGTGAATGAAGCAAAAGAGGTATGTAAGGATCGTAGCAAGTGGAGATCCGTGGTCTCTGCCTACCCCGTCGGGAAACAGGCGTGATTTTATGTATGTATGTATGAAAACCTAAAACTTATGAATTATTACCATATTATAATATATTAAATTATTAGGTGTCGGACTGACTGACTGCTAGCTAGCTTTCAGTGTACAAATTAAACAAGACAGTTGAGAAGGATACCACAAGAAGTTATTTCTCATTATTATATTGCTAATGTTGCAATGAAAGCTTTTAGTCTATGAAATAACATCTTGCTGTTATTGGCTTTTGCAGTTTTTAGTCAGTGAATTTAGATTTCAAAGATGACGACTTTTCCACTCATTTTACCCGTTATTTGTTAATAACCTTTTTCCTAATTCAAGAGCGCTGGTGGTGTAGTGGTAGCACCCCTGCCTCACGATCCGAAGGTCGTGGGTTCAAACCTGGTCGTGCACCAATGAGTTTTTCCATTCGAAAAATTTATGTGCGCAATGCCAGTGCTCTTAAACGGTGAAGGAAAACATCGTGAGGAAACCGGCATACCCTAGAACCAAAAATTCGAAGGTATGTGTCATAGGTTAGTATTCTTATAAGCGGCGATGGGCTTGTCACGTACGGAATACTAACTACTGTGCAAAATGTGGGCATGTACCAAATGTCAGATTTGGACTTGCCTCTGACTATCTCCTTTAGATATACTCAAAAATCTAAGTAACTAAAGATCTGAGGAGATATCTACCGAGCCTGGGGATTACAGTCGTGATCATATTTTTTTTTATTTTTTTTCTAATTCAAGATAATTATAAATCTTGAGTCTTCAAATGTCTGACATGAGCCTTCTTGAATAAACCCTTAATGCATATACTTATCATAATATCACCGTAGATGGAATATTATTTATTTATTTTAAGCCATTGTTACACTGCTGGGCAAAAGCCTCTCCCCATTCTTTTTACACATTGTAAATATTAGGTTATACAAAATGAATTACATTATTTACTTACTTGACTCATAATTTTATTTAAATAAATTAACTTGGCAGAATATTGGTTTTGGCAACCATCAGATGGTTTCTATTGATAAGACTTTTCGTTATAATCCAAATAAATCAAACATTTGAATTACAAACAAAAACAATGTAATCAATTAAAAAAAAAAATTTAAACAAGGAATTGCTACTTTGCCAGCTATGAGCAATAAGCGTGAAATGACCTATAAGAAATTCCAAAAAGCCATTTCTATTTGTGGTCTTCAAATTAGTAGCGATCTCAAGAATTATTCCTATAAAACCAAAGTAATTTCCAAAATTATTAAGTTTATTTTATTAGATAGCTTGGCTTTTTTATTTATGCATGATTTTTTTTCCTTATCTTGCTGTGCTTATTTATTATGTACTAGCTGACCCGGCGAACTTCGTACCGCCTTAGCGTAGCAATGATGCACTACTTTATTGACCTATCTTAGGTATGAGTTTGAGTACCTATTCAATTTGAACTGGAATCTATAATATCCTCCATATAAAAATGAATCCATAATTCCCTGGTCTGAAAAAAAATAAATCACTGGCTCAACATATTTTGCACCAGCTACATGGTTGTAAAACTAAAAAAATTGTTTGCCTATCTTATTTTCGAAAATATTGTGATTACTGATTATAAAAATAGTTTAATTGATAGTAAATATTATTTTAAATACTTAAATAAATGATTGGATTTCACTCGAGTTAAATCGAGTAATATTTTTTCCGAGTTGGCACATCACTATCTCAGATTACCACAGATTTTTTTTATAAAGCCAATTTACTACCACAGATTACTTAATAGGTTATGCGAAGTTAGTATAATGCGTTCTGAAATCAAACTCATATACAAAGACCACACCTAAGTGCGCCTACCTATATTTTACCTTAGTAACGTCATAAAATCGGAACATTTAATAATATTTATCTATACACAACTATTCCGAGGCGAGTTATTTTCAAAAATTTATTAGAATTTAATTAAGTAACCACGTTTCCGAACAAATGATGCTCGAATTTAATTAAGTAACCACGTTTCCGAACAAACAATGCTCTTTCAATATAGTCTATGGCTGTGAATGACATTGACATTCGTTACGCGCGTTTTTTTAAAAATGCAAAATTAAATGTATATTTTTCAATATTTCTGAAAGATTTTCTTAATATTTTTTTCCGTAAGAACCTTCTCCTAATAATAACAAATACAACAAAAAAAGTATTAGTGAAATCGTTCCAGCCATTCACGCGTGATGCCGTGACCAAGGAAAACGGGTTTCATTTTTATATATATAGATTTAGAAACGCCTGACAATACGTTCCTATCCCTTATTTATTGCTATATTATTAGAAGTAATCATATTTATTAGCCTAGCTAGCGATGCAATGACATATTAAGTGTATATAATAATCTTTTATAAGGAGAGTGTGAATGGGACAGTTGGAAGGGGAAGACGTTTTAGAGAAAGGCCAGGTCCAGAGTACCCTAAACCGACGCGCATGTATGAAGAATTTAATGAGGGTGAATGAAGCAAAAGAAGTGTGTCAGGATCGTAGCACGTGGAGATCCGTGATCTCTGCCTACCCCGTCGGGAAACAGGCGTGATTTTATGTATGTATGTATAAAAATGAATCACTATTTCCCTTGGTCACGGCATCACGCGTGAACGACTGGACCAATTTCGCTTATTCTTTTATTGTCATGTCTGCCTGTATAAGGAGATGATTTAAGACAGGAGAATGTCTGTCGGCTCAGATAGTTTAATATTATAAACGCGAAAGTTTGTAAGAATGTATGGATGTATGTTACTCTTTCACGCTGAAACGGCTGAACAGATCTGGATGAAATTCAGCACAGATATAATCTGGAATAGCACATAGGCTAATTTTTATCCCGGAAAAATGTACGGTTCCCGCGGGATTTGTTTTTGTTTTTCAAGGTACCACGCGGGCGGAAGCTAGTTAGTTATAAATGTCGGTTGTGCATGAGAGAAGTGAAGTTTTGTCATTCTAATAAAGAACGTAGCTAAAATACTCGAGATAAACCATGAAAATATTGTTATACTGTAACTTATTACGTCTAAAAACACCTGCCATTTACTGATGTTATAGTAGGTACTTTCGAACCAGTGTGGCGAGAGGATTAAAGTGGGGCACTTAGGCTCCTTTCGTGTACTCATAGGTACTATAGGTATTGCTTGGATAAAGCTATTTATTCATCTGCGGTTATTATTTCCAGGCAGCCATGGCCCAGCAGTACAGCCTGAAATGGAACAACCACCAGCCAAACTTCATATCAATGTTTGCAATGCTGAGGAATACTCAAACGCTGGTGGATGTCACATTGGCAGCGGAGGGACGGCAACTTCACGCTCACAAGATGGTGCTCTCTGCATGTAGTCCATATTTCCATGTGAGTACCTACTATGTATTTTTATATAATAACTAGCGACCCGCCCCTGTTCGCACGGGTGCAATGCTGATACTAAATATACTAAATAAATAATAATAAATAAATAATGCTGGACAATCCACACAGCATCATCTAGCCCCAAAGTAAGCTACTCAAAGCTTGTGTTATGGGTACTAGATAACTGATAAATTTAATACATTAATACATAGATAGATATTTTATATTATACATAGAAAACACCCAGACCAACGGAACAAATTTCTGCAGATCATACGCAAATTTGTTCTGAGGCGGGAATCGAACCCGCAACCTCTAGCGTCGCAGGCGGACTCTAGTCCGCTGCGCCACTGAGGTCGTCACTAAAATGTGTTTATTTACGACATCACATTAGAAACCTCTAAAATTCTCAGTGTTTACTATATTATGCATGTATTTTACATATAAACCTTCCTCTTGAATCACTCCATCTATTAAAACCGCATAAAAATCCGTTGCGTAGTTTTAAAGATTTAAGGTACATAGGGATATAGGGAGTGAGAAAGCGACTTTGTTTTATACCATGTAGTGATAACATATTCTACACAAATCACATCTTACGGTCATAGATCTTGGGGTCTGTTACATTATTTGTGTTTAGATAATTACTATTAGATTGATGTTAATATTTACATTCATAGTTTACTATCATTTCTTTTTTGTAGTGATTTGAACAGAATAGTTAAAATAAAAAGCTTTAAAAAAAAACTAGAATATGACCACAACTGTAATCCCCAGGCTTCGTAGACATCTCAGATCTCTGTGGTTATCTAAAAGGGGGTCAGAGGCTCATCCAAACATATAATTTGGTAATGTCCACATTAGAATAAAAAGAGCAGTAGATATACATACTTGAAGTCGATTAAAAATGCCACAAAAGTCATGTAATCTATACTTATATTATAAAGAGGAAAGTTTTGTATTTATGTATTTTTGTTTGTAACAAATAAACACAAAAACTACTGGTCCGATTTCAAAAATTCTTTCACCGTTAGAATGCTACGTTATCCCTGAGTAACATAGGCTATATTTTATGTAGGTAACTCGCGAGCAAAGCCGCGTACGGAAGCTAGTAGGTTATAAAATTGTATTGGTTGCAGTCACTGTTTGTGGAGAATCCATCGCAGCACCCCATAGTAATTTTAAAAGACGTGGCATTCTCAGATCTGCGCACCATCGTCGATTTTATGTATTATGGCGAAGTCAACATAACGCAAGAGGAGCTACCTCAGGTGAAACTAAATACATAAATACTATGTATATTGAATACAATCATTAATATCAAAGATCTTGATTGAAACCTCGGCTCTCCATATTAGGACACAATACCTACGTCCCGGTTTATGCAGTTTGTAAACAGGATACGCAATTGTACAGCACTAGAGTCCTCATGTGCTGTTCAATTGCATATCCTGTTGACATACAGCATGCAAATATTCCTTAGCTGCATATGAATGTTACAATAATTTATGACATGGCTATTATTGTCATCTCTCAGGATTGGTTTAGTGCAATTGAGTATTTGAATTATTATTTTTTTGTGGTAAATGGAAAGATTTAATAGTTTTATGACAAAACTATTTTTTATTTTCGCAATAATTCAAGTTATTTCAAAATAAAAATTATACTTTGAATCCAGTACCAAAGACGTGCCGACAGCTCCCGAACAAACCTGAGCGCGTGTGACGTCAATATGATAACAGTTGTCATGTCACTCATTGCAGTTGATATAGAATTAGATATGTTATCATATTGACGTCACAACCATGGTGACCAATCATGGCGCGTTTATAGTCACGTAATTTATTATTAAATTTCATCAATTTTTAATTGTTTATAGTTAATTAAAAATTTATTTTTTTAAGATTTTTGCATTAAATATCAATAAGTACTATTAATAATAATTAAAGTTTTAAATACATAAAAAATCAATTTTTTTTTTTTAAATACTCAATTGCGCCCTACCAAGTTGGATCTGGATTACCTTTGAGTGTTTGTAAACGGCTTATGCAACGAACTACAAGTAAATAGAATCCCTTGGTAGTAAACATTTAATAAAGCACAGTTTTTCAACAAACACACATTCATATTTCAGATGTTACACTCCGCCAAATCCTTGAAAGTAAAAGGTCTAACAGAGACAGAATCAACGTCTGTCATGCGCTCCCACTCGTCCGACTTTGCCTATGAAACATCGGGGGAGACGTCCAGTGAACAGGTACCCGATGCGACCGGAGAACAAATAGCGGAGCCGTCGAACGAGCCGCCTAATGAGACGCCAAGCGAGCCCGCCGGCGAGGGCGCGTCTCAGAGACGGACCTCTGCCTCCCCCGCCAACTCGCCGTCCTCAAAAAAACGACGGTAAGTACCTTGCCTTTGATACAAATTGTTGCCGAATGGTATGAGCGGGTACCAGGAGGACATACATATTTGCCCATACACTTTGTAAGAAGAAAAACTTGTAATACTCATGGGTTCCCTTGTCCATAGATGGCAGAAACTCTGAAGCTATATTGCATACTTGTAAATGGTAATTACTTTAGCTATGTTACCCAGTATCATAGCTTAATGGGTTTAGAAAGCAATAGAAAGATATACATATATGAACACGACTGTAATCCCCAGGCTTGGTAGATATCTCCTCAGATCTTTAGTTACTTAGATCTTTGAGGATATCTAAAGGGGGTCAGAGGCAAGTCCAAACATGACATTTGGTACATGCCCACATTTTGCACAGTAGTTAGTATTCCGTACGTGACAGGTTGTAAGCCCATCGCCGCTTATAAGAATACTAACCTATGACACATACCTTCGAATTTTTGGTTCTAGGGTATGCCGGTTTCCTCACGATGTTCACGGTTTAAGTGCACTGGCATTGCGCACATAAATTTTTCGAAAGAAAAAACTCATTAGTGCACGACCAGGTTTGAACCCACGACCTTCGAATCGTAAGGCAGGGGTGCTACCACTACACCACCAGCGCTCAATATACATATATATTTCAGTATTTTAGTAAATCTTGATTGACAACGTGGTAAGACTAGATAGAATCACTGTTGAGACAGAAAATAAACATATAAGTACTCGTATATCGCCGTAGAGTTTACATTATGTACTGACAGATAAGGTCCAACAATATAAGTACAAAACAAAATAATGACGTTGTCGTTTCAGGCGCAGAAAAAGCTCAAATGGTTCAACTTCCATCAACATGGTCGGTGAAGAGAACCGTGATGAACCAAACATTGAGATTAATCATGGTAGAGATGGCATCACACTTAGCAGCGTGCTGCGCCGCAGGGATTTCCCTATCGAAGAAAACACGCAACAGGTTAGAACGCGCACTAAACGTCATTTTATTGGGTTCTGTACCTAAAAAGGAATCCATATAAACGCTCCATGGTCATTTAACAAGTTAGACCCTACCAAAAATTAACCTCAGACTTCGGAAGTTCTTAGCTTAGTTGCTTTTGTGACATTAATATAAAAAAAGTGTAGAATTTTCGAATTTCGAGATGAAATATCGAAGAAAAAGTAGCTGAAAAGCAGCTCTTAAGATTTATAGTATGGAAACCTCAAGACACTCTCTCAAGACAAACTCTTTTTTGGCCCTTGTGTTTTTTATCTTGTTAAGTGAGGTCTAGGGAATCTAGGAAAATAAGCTATGGCCCACCTAGATTTCTAAAGTTTAATTTGTAAGTACCATTTTTGAAATAAATAAAACAATGATAAAATAATAAATAAATATTTACTCATATAGCAATTATAGGATTTTATTTATTGACACCTTAGCTGTATATTGGTGCTGATAATGTAGTTTAACCCTGAGTTTAACAATAAATCATTTGTTTCCAGAATACAGAACCGCCGACTATAAGCATAGATGATCTAAACGTGGACCACCACCCCCCGGGCATGCCTCAAGGTTAGTCAGATCATTTCTATCAATGTCACTAATAAACGTTTATAAACACATAACCATCTCTCACATACTTACTCATATAGCCCTCTCACACTAGATTGCCATATGTTGTGGATGTTTATTTCTTGCTTTTCATACATAGCAGCAATGTTTTATGTTTACTCGTATTTTTGTTTTTACTTATTTAATAAACGCACGTAGTTTTGATTGCGTAAGATCTCCCTTTGATGTGAGTTCGCGCAGCCACCGCGGCACATTCCGGACCTTTACTTTTCAGGGAAGGGAGATGAATGAATCTTGTAACGCAAAATTCCGCATTATTTTGAGAGCGGATCGCTGGCGCCGTCTCCCGGCGCTCGCCGCACGAATCCACTTCGTGCCGGCAAGCCCCGGTAGACGGCGGCCTGCGGTCCCTTAATACGCGACCACGGAAATCAATTGTTTAAAAAAACCATTAATCTCTCTTCCCAGGAGGTCAGTGGAGTATGATGGAGCACACGTACCCGCGGTATACGAACTCGTGCTTCGGCGGCGCCGGGTTGGGTGAGGGCGGCGGCATGTACATGGGGGGGATGATGCATGGCGGGGCGGGGGGCGCGGGCGTTATGGACGGCGAGCTGGGGGGGTACGCGGCGCCGGCGGGTCCGAGTTGCGCGGCCGCCGCGTTGCCGCTGGCTGAAACGACGCCTGTCCAACAGCCGAAGCGCCGGCGCACCACCAACCCTCAGTCTGAGGAGAATTTTCAGCGCGCGCTCGAGGCGGTGCGCATCGGTGGCATCGGTTTTTGTAAGGCCGCGCGTCTGTTCGGGGTCAATAATCGCACGCTCTGGCTCGAATATAAAAAAAAGGGTTACCCCAACAACCGGCCGAGCATCAAGAGCCGCATCAAGCGCGAGCACGCGACGCCGCCGCCGCCGCACAAGGAGGAGCTGCCGTCGGCGGAGCAGCACATGGCGCTGCTGTGCCACCCGGCGCACTCGCACTCGCACGCGCACGCGCACGCGCACGCCCCGCACCAGCTGTCCGTCGGCTTCGTCGACTCGCGCCCGCTTGATCTGCCGCAGAGCATGAACATCCTCGGCGGCCTTAATTTCAACTCCATGCAATAGGACGCGGCCAGCGGCGACCTCGAGATCGCCTCTTTGTGACCTAAGCGTGAGGCGACGCCGTGCCGCGTCGCTTATAATAGTTAGTGCTATTATAGCTAGTGCATTGTTCCAACATACTCACGATCATGGCTCTTATCACATTAGCGGTCTTCGAGCGAGTTCACAGCGAGGCGATTGCGAACAAGCTCGTTCGATAATCGCTATTGTGATAAAGCCCGAGTTCTCAAAACACCAATTCTGTTAAAAAAACATTGCTAGATAATGGGACAATATCATATTTTTGTAAATTCTGCCATAAACTTATGTATTTAATAGCGCCGTAATTTAATAGTATAAATCATCTTTATTAGATGTTAACAGGCCAATGATGATGATGATGATGATGAATAGCACCGCAGGTATGAATTCGGTACCCCGCGGGTTTTTAGCGCTCGTTATCAAGCTCGTGTACGTAAAATAAAATATAAGGAAATAGGGGTTATATCAAGTGAGTTTAGAGTTCAAATTAGATTTTTTCAATGTATTTTCTTCATCGAAAATAATTTAAGAAGTTTACTTGTACAATTCCAGTCAATCTTTATTCCGGATACAAGTGGTTGCATACTTAGCAGTATGCACGATCGGCTGGGCTATGCAAAATGTTCCTTACGTTTGTGAATCTGTTAAACTCGAGATTACCGCAATCCGCCTACAGTTTACGAGTATATTCTTATTATCCAGTTTTGAGATGTACAAACAAGAACATTTTTCATACAACATAAACATAAAGGCCCCAGGCTCGGTACGGGTGTATGGTACGGGTTTGATAGTTTACGAAAACTTATTTCGATTCGTTTTCTTCCATACCTGCTCTGCCGTAAGTTCCCACTAGGGAGCGCTGCAAGTAAATTTAGTAATAACTTTTCTATTAAAACCCGTACTAAGCCCCCTGTTATTCTAAGCTCACTTGTTTTATTTATCAAGCTACAGCCCTGCTCAGTGCGTGTGTGGCCTTTGGTAGTTAGGTATTATGCATAATCAAAATGTGTGATAAATACCTGCTTTAAAGAAGCAATAACAAAAAAGCAATACTAATATTTACATTGCTAGTAAATTGTTCATATCATTGTATATAGCTTAAACCGACGATCAAAAATGCCGTTTAATATACACTTACGAATTCGTGTAGTTTCTTGGTAGAACTATTTAGAAAGTAGTATGTTTACGCAGCACACGAACAAATGTTTTCCTTGGTAATTAATTATTATAATAATACATTTAGAGCATTTATCGCAGAAAACTGAGTAAGTCATTATGATACGAAATCATATTAACAAAAATTAGAATGTTTGTGATCTTATTCTTAATCTTTTTTATTTATGGCATCTGTCTCTTTTGAGAAAAATTTTGCCAGTGTCAAGTTTTTTAATTTAATTGTTTGTCAACGTCACAGAGTCACAGTCAAATTGTCAAGTCGATTTTAAACAAATAGTCCGGTCAATTTAGACATAAAAATAGTGGTCAAATAACAATAATTCCCACCAGAGCCAAAAATTGGTGGAGAGCTGGGGTTTACCATTACAAATAAAGTTTTAAAAATCCCCAACGATCCCATGTGTGCGACTAAAGTTATTCGGGGTCAAAGGTCAAAATTTGAGTTTTTTTTTTAAATTGATTTAAACGGGGGTAAGCGTGATTACACCATAATGTTTTAGCTTTAGTTAGTTAAGGGTAATAATATATTTCACCTTTTCCTGGCAAATACCACTTTGCTGGTCAAAAGGATTTGAGATTTCAGTACCGTTATAATATTACTTCTGGTTTATCATGTATGGTTGATTGCTGACAATCATTCATAGGTGATCTATGCATATTTATTTACTAATTGGAGGTCATTTTTTCTGATATTGGTATGATACGATGAAGCTGTAGTCTTTCAACATATTCGTTATCTGTAAAGTTAACAATTTTTTTCTAGATCTACATTCGATTACTTACTCAGTGCTTACTCAGTTTTTTATTATTAGTATATTATCTTAATGGTCTAGCTAGGTATATTTTGTAACCAAATAGCTGCAGAATTTCAATGCATTTACGGCAACTTATTGTGATTTATTAAATAAATAAGTAGGTAGTGAAGGTTTATGTCGAAAACCTTCCATATAAAATAACGTTTTTATCAGTATTTTTGAAAAAAACTAATCATTGATGCCATCATAGTGTAAGTAAACCAGAGCTCCTAAGAAAATGAATATACGTTTGAATTTATTTGAAGCTTGCAAACTCGTGAACATCTATTGGATTCTTCGTCCTCACGTCCATTGAAAGATACGTCTAGCATCATCTAGCGGCCTATGCTAACGATTGGCTTGACTCGCGATGTAGTATTACGTCCCTATAACTTATTTACGAAACAAATCACAATAATTACAATAAACAATAGATTAGTAATCTATTGAATATAATATAATATTTATTGTGACAGTTTTCACATAGATAACTTTTTTTTTGTAAACAATGTGGAGGAGAGATTTGTGTGCATTTCGTTTATTAGCTCGTTAATTAACTTTGAATGCACAACGTTCCCTATTCGCGATCATTGATATTTTTAGTATAGGGTAGTTTAGTTAGGTCGTTCGGCTGTATTAGGTAATATTCTATAAAATTTACGTACGTAAACCCAATGGTATCAGTATTCAGTGTCAGTGATTTTATTGTTAGCACACATCGCCCGCCCTAGTCATGCAGTTTCTCAGTGATTAGACTAGAACGTAGGTAGTGAATAACTCCAGCAAATGTTTTATTCGTTGATGACCATGCTGTTTCATATTACTAATTATATTTCGCGTTATCACTATGATAATCGCGCGCCAGGAGTAATCGATTTGCATGTTATGGTGAATTCATAGAACTTTAATTATTTATAAAATAGCAAATAACGTCGAAATACCTTTTTCATTTCGACGCCACACTTTGTGCCTTGTGTATATTGTAGTTTTATCAAGATATTTTATGAACAATGTTATTTGAATGTACTCCTGGCACGTGAGTTTTATTGCTATCAGAATGTCGAGTAAGTCACAACACACCAATTAGTTTTAGTGAACTTTTTGTAAGTACTTATTTTATGTGAATTGAAAATGTGAGATATACTCGTAATAGAAGCCGCTTAGTTTAAGTTTTTCAATTTTACTAACACTGTTTAGAGATCTCGTTTATAATAGTTAAAACAATAACATGTTTAAATAGACGCGAGTGCCTAGATTTTCTATTTATAGTAAACCCTCATTACATAGGTTTAAAATTAACAAATTTTATAAACTAATGTTGCTAGTTAAATATACTCCAGTTATTTTTGCGACTTGTATACATTGACCCGAGTTCGGAGAGATGAACAAAATAGTTATTACGAGTATATTAATATAAACTATTGCTTCATTTTATACATTAGTCTCCGACTCGCTTCAATAGAAACGAAGTTATAGTCCGATATTCGTTAGAATATGTAGTACTCCTACTACTCGCCTTCAGCTGTAAGCTCTGTAAGCAATAAAACGATCATGTAGTACTCCTACTACTCGCCTTCAGCTGTAAGCTCTGTAAGCAATAAAACGATCATGTAGTACTCCTACTACTCGCCTTCAGCTGTAAGCTCTGTAAGCAATAAAACGATCGTTGGTGAAAAGCGTACCCACCCACGTGGCAATAATTAATGTATGGTAGCTAATGATGAATTTCATGAGATGTAATATTTATTGGCCAATGCCAGTATCACTAACAATGTATTTGTGAATACGGTTCGGCGTGATACTTTGTAGGCTAGGAGTGAATTGGTTATGATTGCATTTACGAAAGCATTCGTTGGGTTAGTTCGAGAGTTGGCCGTCATTTCTAATGTCTCTTATAGTATATTATATCAATGTTTTCAACACTTTCAATATTAATTTTATAGTCTGTAAAATTGTTATAGTTTCCATTCAAATTGAATGGTGATGTAATTAGAATTGATTGCGCGTTGTCACACTGCAATATTCATGTGCGTATGGTTAGTGTTACTCCGCATTGATTGTTCATTAGCAAATGCAACAGCTGACTCTCCTACTATTATAGAAATATTTTTATACAGTTACCTACCTATGTGTACGGAGGTTTGTTGAGGTTTAAAATATTTTTTATAAGGTTCGTAATTAGTGGATAGCTGTAGAATTTAGTATTATTAAGTCGTATTTTTAATGTAACGGTGCCAGTATCAAAATATGTATTTTTGTCATGTTTTTGAGGCGTGATGCGAGTCGCCCCTTCACTTACTGGAACGGAACGTATTAACGAAAGTACACGGTTCATGCGAGTTCAAAATGAGTTGGGTTGGTTCGATACGAGTGCGCAAAGACCGAATTAATTCTTAAAAAGTTAGTCTGCATGACCACGACTTCAGAGCGCGATAGTTCGATTCACTAGCTGTGATCGAGTTTATTAGTATCGCGCCAATCCGTATGATCATACAGTTACAAGCTTCTCTATACTTACGTTGTTTAAGTTTAATATAAAAAGCATTTATATGTTTACAAGTCAAGCTTCTGCGGTATTTGCAGTATCGAATTAGTGTTAGAAACATCTCAAATAGTATTCGTATGAGCTCTCTTTGTACCGTCCGGCGCTGGCGAGCCGACGGCAAATTCACGGAGCCTAAAGAGGGGTTTAAAAGTGGACTTCCGAGCAAAGCTGGTCTGGGTACACTCCGCGACGATCACAAGAACAGCTTTGCTCGGAAGTCTACATAGATGCTCTACATATCGTCGTATAGTATTATATTTTTTTTACAAATGTCCTAGTATTATATTATTTTTGAATCGATTAATTTTACAACGATCTTGTTTAATGTGCGCGATCTCTTAATACATTTTCGACTGATTTTTTGTACTGTATGTTTTAGAAAACGGCTGCTATTTTCATCGGGTAGCTCGCATGTAAATAGTTAATTTTGTGTATATATGTTTGGAAGTGCATTACGCTGGCATTTATTTTTTATTATATAAGTATAAAGACTGCTCGTGTAGGGGACACGTATAATAAATAACACCAACGTTTGTGAACAACTTAATTTTACAGTGCCATTAGGGATAAGCAACGATTATGAGTGAGTTTTTCTAAAAATACAATAAATGTATAACACCATTTAATCATTATGATATAAAAATAATTGAATAGCAATAATTTTATAAACAAACGTAAGATATTTCCTTATATCGTTACCAGTGCGCTTCTTCTTTATGGAATACCGCACTTACTCGTGAGTTTCCGTAATATGACGACATGTGTCTTCAAGTTTAATTTAAAGCCTTTAGGCTTTAAATTAAAGGAATCTTGACAAAAAAAGTTTCTCATGAGGTCGCGTTCGGCACTCGTTTGAAAAAAAACAAATTAATTTAAGAGTTTATTTTTTATTTTATTTGTTTACGGTCTAAAGTTGGGCTTGTATAGAAGTATTTTTTTAATAACACTTCCGAATCAAAGTACATCGCCTTTTAAATTATGTAAACAATGTATTTTATTTATTTGAGTGCTACTCGCAGATTTATTCATTCTAAACTATGAGGTTTAAGGTTTACAGATATTTATTCTCAAAAAGACTCAGTCACTTACATGACAATAGATGGTATAGCCTATTCTGAACTCTTCCTGAAACAACCACAATTGGCCTTCCTAGCTTCTCTTCCAACAAGTCTTCTTTTACGATTTTCATTTGTAAGAACGTATATGATTTTACTGATATAACGTAAGCGGTTGTAATAGGTGCGTAGCATTCGTTTGTTTTATACCAAAATTGCATGTAAATACAAGTAGAAAATAAAAAAATATTTGTTTATTTTGTAATTTTGCTTTTCATTTCATCTCAACTTTCCCTAACTAAGGTAGGTTAGTTGGCTCAACGAATCTAGGCATTCGTGAAGTTAGCCGCAAGAGCTGCGCAATATCGTTTTTCGGGAGCAATTGGAGGTATGAGGGAGGGGGAAGGAACTGTACATGCGCAAACTCGCACCTATGGCTAACTTCATTTATTGTCATCTTATTGGATGCCTAGATCCGTTGGATGAACTGTACATAAAACATGACCCACAAGATCAAAAATGATTAGTGGTTTGCACTAAATGGGTGGTATATTTTAGTTTTACTCTTGACTTTTTGCTTGCAAGTGTCATAATACTAGTATCCGCGTCTAGCCGTGAACCCAAATGACCCTGTGTTAACGTCCTTGCTCTAGAGCTGATGACCAGTCTCCGGCTGCGGCGGGCGAACAACCTGAAGCGTCAGTCCCGGGTGGAGGAGCGGGTCGCGCGGCGGCAAGCGTCGGAGCCCTACATGCACCTGACCCTGCCGCCCCCCGCGCCTGCGCCGCCCCTCCGCAAGCATCACTCATACCCGCAAACCGCGACTCGAGTATGTCTATCTATGAGATTTCACAATCTACACTCGCTAGCGACTGTAATTAAAAAATGTATGAAAACTTGTACAGCGCCTCTAGCGGATAGTTGGGTACTATAACCTCACGTAGCTAACTATCCTACGTCACAGCGTACTACAGCGACTGTAGTTTGCGCTTTGCTTAGAATTTGGTACCATGAGTAACAATTTTGACAGATGTCATAGTAACGTACTATACTACTGTAGTAACGTCAGCTGATCTAAATGTGACAACTCATGGTAGACGTACAAATGTTCTTCCTGTCCGACGTTTTCCACGTTTGAGCGAGAGTGATGGACCTTACAGCCTACATACATACAGCTACAACAAGTGCGGAACGAGTCAATGGTCCTAAGGATGCTTCGTGGAGAAGCGAAACACGTCGAATTTCTATTTGAGTTTGTGTTGTGTTAAGCTTATTAACCCCCGACGAAAAAGAAGGATGTTATAAGTTTAACGTGTCTGTCAGTGTATCTGTGTATCTGTCTGTGGCATCGTAGCTGCCAAACGGATGAACCGATTTTCGTTGAATTTTTTTTGTGTCATATTTAATTTTATCCCAAGTGTTCTTAGCTATAGTTCATGAAAATCGGTTCAGCCGTTTAAAGGTCATCAGCTTTTTTCTAGTTGATTAGGGGATCTGACTAACTTCCTTATGTCCGATCGATTTTAAATTCTGTACTGTATTACTTCAATGATATTGAAAGAAGATGGTAAGGTAACCATGAATTTAAATATGACATGTCAGGGAAAGGTTTAGATGTCGAAGGGTATTTAATTTTTTTAATTTTGTGTTATTATACATATATTGCATATAATATTATAAAGAGGAAAGTTTTGTATTTTTGTTTGTAACGAATAAACTCAAAAACCACTGGGCCGATTTCAAAAATTCTTTCACCTTTAGAATCCTACGTTATCCCTGAGTAACATAGGCTATATTTTATGTAGGTGCCTCGCGAGCAAAGCCGCGAACGGAAGCTAATTATATATATAATAATTTAATATTTGTAATGGATTTCCGCAAAGTCACGCATGCATCAATAATTTATTTCAGTTCTACCAAGCGGGACGGCAGCAGGTCAGCTCGTTGCTGATCGGACCGGTCACCGTGATGCACCAGCCTTTGGGCGTCAGCGCCCGCGCCGGCGCCGTGGAGCGGGCCGGCGACCCTGCGGCGCCGACGCAGCGCGCCAGCCACACGCCGGCCGCGCGCTCCGGCCCGCCTCTCAGCTGCAACTTCTGTTGGAACACTGTGGACTTGAGCGGCAGGATCCTGCGCCGTAAGACGCAGTACCATTGCCCCGAGTGCCGCACCAACCTCTGCATAGTGCCGTGCTTCCACGAGTACCACGAGGCGGAGAGAGAGGTCGCTAGCGTGAGATGAGCGCCGCCTGTTGAGCGGGTTGCTAGGACGCGCTCCGTGATTAAGTACGCTGGCCGCGCATGCGCCGACGACTGTGCCCTCTGTACCACGGTCTAATAGCTCCGAACCCGTTTCAACAATACTCGACAACTAATAATATTACGTTATATTGAAGTTATTGTGCAAAAATAAAGCTCTTTTAATATTCACAAAATCTATATATCTTTAGATTGTGCACGAAAGGAGCCGCTGCGGCGCACTTTAATCCTTTCACTATAATGGTTCGAAATAATTAGTTACTAGTTAAGAAGTTTAGATTTACGACACGTCTAGATTTTTTCTCAATAATAGATCTAGGAGTGAAATTATTGGAATTATAAATGAATGTCGCTATAATATTATTATTTGAATACCTTGAATAAGTCTCTAGGAAATGTCTTTTGAATTTTAAGGGATCTGTGATGTCAAGTCAACACTACGTAAATTTCATTGAAATATAAAAATAAATTATTAATTAAAATATACATAATGGTGGTTATTCTGCTGTTTTGACCAACTATCTAAAAAAAAGATACTTAAATAATAAATTTGCGTAATATTTATAAAAAGCTAATATTTTGTTCCTTAATTCAATTGATTTTACATCGTTTTATTCACAGGGCTACTAAAATAAGTTAAAACACGTCTGGCACACATCAATTTAATTATTAAGAATAGTCATTTGGAATGTTTACGCACTAATATAGTCTGTGGGGTGAACGAAATGAGATCGGATCTACTAATTTTTGCATATTGGAGCAACAGAATTACTACCATACCTATACTACAGTGTAAATGTACTGTTCACTGTTTATTGTTATTGGTGTTATTCTCTTAGGTCTAGAACTTAAATTTAGATCTTTCGATGTTGATATACCTTATATTTCAATATTTTATAAGACTTTATAGCAAGGTATGTGAATATTCCTAATTGTGCTCGTAATATTGGTGAATTAACCTAATTAGAGTGTGTTTAAAATTTAAGGTTTTTCAATCGTCTTTGTATGTCTCAATGTAAGTTGGTAATCTTAAATGTTATCGAAGTCTGTGATGAGTAGAGAATATATCAATGCGTGATTACTTTTTTTAGAATTTAAGGGTTAGCTGATTATTTTGTTAAAATTTGTAGAGGATCTAACTGTAAGAAAACTAAATCAAGGTAAGAATGCAATTATTTATCTATAATGGACCTGTTCGGACATGGCTCCTTTGTATTATTTTTATATATAAAAAATCAATGTTATTCTATTTTTATTGTTTTATGTCGGTATATGTGAAAACAAGTAGAGTTTATTCAAATAATAATTATTGATTTGTTTATATTAGTGACAGACTGACATAATAATGTAAATCGTAAATCGCTGGTAGTAGAGACTCAAAATTTGGAGGGTATTGTTGTTTATAAGCGCACAGTTAGAATGTTATAACAGAAATAATACCACTTACGAGTGAGGTTTAAAATTTTAAAAATAACATTTGGCAAACGTGACGTGCGGGAATTTGGCTAGTTTGATATATATTTTTGATATATGTATGAAAGTGATGTCGCGACAAAGTGTAACGTGAATATAGATATACTACTAATACTATAGATACTAATAGATATACTTATAATATATTAAAAAAAACATCCTTCCTGGATTCCGTTCAAGTCAATGTATTTGTATGCAGTTAGAAACTGCCTTTCTGTAATTATCTAAACACGGTGTAGTAAAAAAACTTTAGATGTTCTTTCTGTATTTATAAAACACAATTGTGTACTTGTGTAAATAAACTTTGTATGAACCTATTGAAAAGAATAAAAATTTAACTGAAATCAATAATATACCTACAAGTTAGTTAATTCATCAATAGATGTTGTATGTAGTGTTTATACAACTCTTAATACAATTTTTAAAACTATACTAGATAAGAATAAAATATGTGTATCTTATTAAAAAACTTACAGGTTAGTTAATAGAATAATAATATATGTCTTTGATAAAATAAATATGCAATGTTAACATGAGCAGTCTGTTGCTGTTTACTGACAGTCGTTTTATAGAAGACTAGCTTTTGTATACGGCTTCGCATGCGTAAGATGCACGAAAGTAGAATTTTTCTATATTCCGTCAACTTTTTCTGACATGGTAGACTCCACAGGTTTTCTTATAGGTGCGTTTAGTGTATCCAATTACGAGCTAAATTCTGATGTCGACGAACACAGGAAATATATACTTATTTCGGCGGTGTCCACGCCTGTATTACTTTTAAGAATAATTCTTCAAACAGAGAGCTATTTCATCGCTAGAATTTAATTTTCATTGATTTGTTCAATTGGCTTAGATATTTCTATTAGATTATTTTATAATGCAGCCGTTATATTTTAAGCTACATTACTAGTATAATAGCTAATTACTGGCAGTATTAGTTGTACGTTAGATGATTATGCATTAACGGACATTACTTGGGAACCCTAGTTACGTTGGTTAGTTTAAAACCGCCAAACAGCGCCCCTGGCGGATTTGACACGCAGTTGTAAAATATTTTTGTATGCATTTCTAAAATGATTTACAAAATTTTACGGTTCCTATTCCTAGTGCCGATTTAGTAGAAAACGTTCTCTCAATTTGGTGTACTAATCTATTTTTATAGTGAATTCATTTCATGGCTGGCCCTAACAATCAAATGTACCACAATTTGTTGTTTATTAAATTGCATACGCGTGCTACGAATTACTTTTATTGTATTGTACAGCACTACATATACGAATGTAACGCATGTATAATATTATGCTTTGTAAAAAAAAAACTAATTATGTACCTATAATATATTAACGATAGGTACTTGACATGTGAGCATAGCTTGCATGTTATATTCAAAAAAAAATACGAAAATGTTTTATGTTTATATGTCAGAGTTGTTAAGTAAATAAATAAATTATTGTCTGTTTTATGTAAGTAGTAAAAACATTTGGAGATGGATTTTACACGTAGGTATTGGCTGTTTATCGTGTAAGGGAGAAACTAAATGTATGTTAGTTGTATAAGAACCTACTAGTTTGTCAAATAATTATTAGTGCACTGTGCACAGAAAATAAAACAAAACAAATCTTTTCTTACTGCTTGTTGGAAGTGTTTTTTACTGTGGATTTCATAACTCTGATCAATATAATTGTATTAAGTAAGTATAACTAAGTAATAAATCTAAATGTCTGGGTATTCTTCATATTTTGTGACCTCTATTAATTATGCGTGGGACCTTGTAGATACCTAAGTTGGAAAAAACGATTTTATAAAATGCATGCTGCTGTAGGTTTCAGACTCTACATATCACTAAAAATCAATTTAAATATTAAGTTTATAATTGTAAGAATTTTGTTAATAATATTTAATCATTAAATTGTGCCATATGAAAGAAATATATTCTATTCATATAAAAAAAGTCGTAAGATATACTTTGGTACTTTTACTTATTTTTGAAGATGATTTGAATGAAGCAATTCACTACGGATATTTACTCACGCATTTAAAAATAAATACATAGTTATATAATATAATAAGTATGCAATTACAACCTCTGTTGATCGTCTTTGTAACATATTTTATGGTCTTTACCTATTATACCAAAAGTAGCAAGAAATTAAATTTTCTCTCTATAGTAATTTGTTCGTCGGAGTGGCTAAAATTAAAAAAAAATACCTAATGACAAACTCTTATTTTATTTACTTACTTCAAAATTAAGCAATTGACTTAATACGCGTAACATTTTAAAATGAAAGTATAAAATCTAAAATTGTTCTTTTATAGTTGGTTTCAGCAGTTTTAATTTGCACCTATTCAAATGGCTACTAAAATGAGCTGGAACACATCGATCCCATCATCAATTTAGTAACTTTTGCATCGTTAGTTAAGACATTTTAGTGAAGAGATTAAAATCGAATGTCACAAGGTTTTAGTTAGTCCGACGAAAGGCGCCAATGGCTATCTATCACCAATAGCGTCTCACGTCCGAAAGCGACATTACACGTATATACATAGATATTAATTAAATATATCTCATAACATTGTTCAAATAATGAGGAAACTATCATAAAATAAAATCTATCACTTTTTAACAAGGACCGTAGGTACCTACAATCTATACGAGTAGTAATAGCTTATCTAAAAGCTATTCCTATATTTCTTATTTTGTTGTGTGCGTAGCTTGACAGATGCAAAAATAAAAATATCGTATATGTTCGTGTTGAGCTATGTTTTAAATTTAAATAAAGTTTATCTTGAATTTATTTGTTTTTTTTAATCCCAAGAATTAATTTTTATTTTTTTTATTTTTTTTTAGATTACATACTTCAAAGATTATTATCATCTTTCAGCTTGCAGGGGACCGCCATTCTTCCACATAAGTGAGAAAGTACGTGGCTCTGTTTGTTTGTCTGTTACCTTTTCACGACTAAACGGGTCATTATGATTGGCTAGGAGTTAAAGCCCTATTACACTACACGGTTGGCAGGGCCCTGTAGCAAGGGTGGGCGTGGCCCCTTGCAAGGGAGCAAGGCTTGCCGGGTACTCCCTGACACCCTTGTAAGGGTCCCTTGCTCCCTAGCTCTTATTACACCACACTTATTCAGGGTAAGGGTCCCTGGAGAAAGTGTAGTGTAATAAGTGCTATAGATGGTATCCCGTAGACGGATAGACTACGTTTTGCATAAACGATTCCATGTTGACGAAATCTTGAGCTAACGGCTAGACTACCTATATTTTGAGAGCTTATCAAACAAGTAAACCGACCCCACTTAGCGTGGGAAAAGAGCAGGAAGGAGTACCTACAGTCAATACAGTAGTTATTTGTACAATGAAATAAATAAAACGCAAGAAAATATAATGAAAACATTTATGTAGGTAATTGTTTATTTACTGTTACTTACATTCTTACTTTCTATAAGTAGGGGAGTAGGTATACAGATCACAAAAACATTTAAAAAGAGATTTCATCTTGTCCACTGTCAATAAAAACAATGGCACTAGAGTGAAATAAAGTCTTAAATCAAGGTTTTAGTGTTTCACATTGAACTATAATTAATAGAATCACAAAACTATATACGAGTAATTACTTAAATAACCTACAACACCGATGGATGTTTATACTACTTAATAGAGCAGACAAGTACCTATTTCTTAAATGGATTTTATAATTCATAAGTTCAGCCCCCTGAAGTACCGAACGATATAATATAATCAAATCTAAGAAAACCTTTTGTAAAAAAAAAAGTCAGACAGACTTGCTTGTAAAATTTACAGTCAGGAGAAGTCTGACCCAGCGTCAGAATAAATACAATAAACTATTATGCAATTAATTTTACGAATTACATTGTCTGATAACATTTTCTAAGTTATATATATTATTATAAAGATCTTACTCTAATAATATAATAAGCTCTAAACATTCTTGAAATTTATCAAAATTGTGATTATCTTTATGAGGAGACAGTTTTGGCGACAGTAAATAAAGAGCTAACAGATTTAATAAAGTATTAGGTATAACATTATAGAAGCTTTTATACTTTTACCGGGGCTGCGTATACTTAGTATCTACAGTAGTAACAGGTGTACATACAATTAACTATGAACATAGATATATACTTTACCTATTTACATCAACATAAACACGAAAAATATAGAAGAATAAAACTAATTTATAGGTAAAAGTCTAAAGTGTGTGTATTGTGGGAAAAAAATAGTCAGCTGCCAAAAATGTGGTTTATGTTATCCACTATCTTAGAACTCGGCATACCAACACCGGGAGTTACCTACTATTCAGTACACGACTTGTATAATGCCGTTACTGTCACATTGAAGGTTTATAAAACGGTTACAAATAGTAATGCCGATAAAAAACAAAATGAAAAAATATACTACCTCAGTAAATACATGTATGAATTTGCGTCTCGTCGGACGACTAGTATGTCGAGGGATCGAGCTCTAAGAAGCAAGTGAAAGAACAGAGTCGGGTAGCAAACTATGAAAACGCTTCAAACTATATTCCTGACATCTCCGCAAATCCTATACTATTTTCTTTCTACTTTTCAGTCTTCACGCGTTTTGCTTTTACTTTTGTTTGCTGCATTCTAAACCTGAAAATTAAACCGCAGTTTTAAATATTTTTAAGACGGTCCGAATGTTACGCGTACGTATAAACATCACTTGACTGATACAATCATTTTCGCGGAATTGTGATTAATATTTTTCGTGTTCACTTAAAACTTTGGGGCATGTCTTTTGTAAAATTAAAGGCTTTAACTAAGTATTAATACCATGACATCGAAAGCCAGAGAGTACCGTTACACTCTACAAGTTTAATACGTGTACACACCTAGTAAATATTACATATATTTACTTTGTATAAGTCTAATGATTGTTAGCTCAAAATTGATTAGTGTAATTAATTGAACATAATGTGATTAATGGTTAAGATTATTAGTTCTCGTGGTTATCGTAATGGTATAAATAACGTTAAAATTTAATTTTCTACTACCCATACATTATTCGTGTAATATTAATGAATAATAGAATACTATTTATTACATATAATAAAAAATGCATTGTTGCATGGAAACGTTACATTACGGACTGTTCGAACACCTGCAGTGATAGCAGAAATTGCTAATTGTATAAAACATTATTTATTAAGTTTCCATTGTAAAAACGTCAACCGCGACAATCTTTTAAAATAAAATTGACTAATAAGCTTTATAATTACATAAAATAATTATTTTTATTTCATTCGTTATTCGATTCGTTGATTTGAATTCAAATAAAATAACATTAAGATCGATGCATAATAAAATATAGTCTTCATGATTTTCTTATGGCATAGTTTACAGACACATATTGTTAGTATGTGATAGGTTATGGATTACTTTGGGTTAGGAAAGCCAAACATGAACTAACTACTTTGCAGACGTGTTATTATATCGACGTGTTAGTATAATCTAATGATTGAAGTTGATACTAGAAATGTCTACTTGTAAATGTGTCAGTGAACGTTACATTGTGATTATGCTTTGCCACAAACCATCAAAAAACAATAAGAAATTGAATGTGTGTCCGCTGAATTCAGGTTTTAAGTAATAAAATATATACAAACTATGCATCAAGTTGCATGCACTCATTTAAATAAAAATTACAGCTCATGTGAACCATTTCACCGCTACGACTTGTACATGACAAGTGCTAGCGACGACATAGACGCGCTCCATTAAAATATTAAATCAAATATTTAAAAATAATTACTACGCGTATTTCAATAAAATTTTCTTAAAATAGAATTTCCACGCATAAAACGCACTTAATAGCGTTTTTGGGGTGACGGTCAAAACGTAAAAAAAAACTTGATTTTTCGGTTTTGCATTGCTAATAAAACTGAAATTTCAGTTATCAAGTTGACTTTTTCACCTTTGTCATTAGAGAAGGTACTAATGAATTATAGCAAAGGATGATCTATATTGTTATTTTCGGAGATATTCTTTCGCTATAATAATGTATGCTGCCGACAGTACGGACGTCGATGGTTAAAGAGTTGATAATGCCTTTTATGCCACTATAGCTTTTGCGTTGCACGAAGACCTAGACGCCTAACACGCTCACGCCAAATGTGCCAGTCAAACATGAATTAAAAAATACTGTTAGAACGATATCGAAATTACTAGACCGCTAGACACCTCATTAAACCAGCAAGCCTCAAACTACAATCTATTGAATGTGCAGCGTATTTATCGACACAAGTAACCAAATGCAACGAAACGCGCGTCTTCGTGCAACGTACAGGTCATCCAACGGATCTAGGCATTCGTGAAATTAGCGACAGGTGCGAGTTTGCGCATGTTTAGTTCCTTCCCCCCCTCATACCTCCAATTGCTCCCGAAAAACGATACTGCGCAGCTCTTGCGGCTAACTTCACGAATGCCTAGATTCGTTGAGCGAGCTATAACAGCTCAACAGCTGCAAAGTTTAGCGGTAGTTTGCGATTAGTTCTTGGAGTACGCGTAGATGATTACTCCAGCCACGGCCAGGAGGCCGACGGAGAGCGCGATGGGCTTGAAAAGTGACCTCTTGAAGGAATGCCATCGGTCTGCGTCGCGTGACCGCTTCTTCATTTGGGCGACGCGCTCTGCCAGCTCAGCGCGACGCCGCCGCAGGCCGTCACCGTCTCCGACCGCCACGCTGTCAACAAATGTCTAATTTAGCGATCTGTAGCATCAAATAAAACGCAGCTGTTCTTTATAATAGTTTATTTTAAAGTTTTAACGTGAAGTTTAGTTGAATAAAAAATTTGAATATAAATTTAACTTTTTTCAATTCCCAACTCTACTATAGTGGTATGCTTTCGTCGCACCATACCCCCAAGGGTATGGCCAGGGGTATGGTGGGTCCGCAGTGAATTGCATACTGTGCAGGATTTGTCAATGACAATGGACAAGTGCGAGCGAGAGCCTGCCCCTTACCATGGAATCAGGAAACCAATTGTGAATTGGAATTTGAGCCAATTTCTGCTCCATGAGAGCTGGATAGGGTTGTTCTCACCTCTCAGCAGCATCCGCTTCTTTAACAGACTCAGTAGTTTCAGTATTAGTGTCTTCTTCGTCGTACACGGAAGACGCGGACGATGACGGGTCGAGCGGCATAATGTCACGTGGCAACGGATCGCGTGGCGACGCGTCACGCGGCGGCGGCGAAGGTCCCGCATCAGAATCATCAGACTCCACGTTAGATGATAACTCGATGTTGCCTGCAAGAGGGGGGAACGTTAGAGGGAAATTTAATAAAAAAACGCAAGTAACATAGTTCCGACCAAACACAAGGACTCCCTGTACCGTTGAGGTCAGATCCTACGACTTCGCACAGCGGCTATCCGGAAGAAATATCTGCAGAACATTGTACTTCGACCGGTCGCGGGAACCGACCTAGTATCTCTCGTATCTCACCATCGTTACTCCACCACCAAAAGCGAGAGGCCTATGCCCAGCAGTGGGATAAGAAGGGCTGATGATGATGATGATGACGTACCCATGGAGGCACTGGCGGGGATGGCGGGCAGAGGGCGCGCGGGTGGGCGGCCCAAGCTCTCGCCGCGGGGTGGCGGGAGGGGAGGTGCTTCTTCTTCATCAGGCACGGACGAGTACAGGGACTCTTCCGTAGTTTCAGGTTCCGTCGGCGGCTCCTGTGTAAACAACATTTATTATCGCGTCTGTAATTTCTTGAGGCGCTCTAATGGTTTGACCAAAAATTCGTCTCAGAGGCAAATTCGTGCACTACAATGTGCAATCATAGGAATGATTGCGATGAGTTATGCCCGCCTTCCACTGCGAGCGGAGCGGGCTCCGTACGGACTCCGTTTAACTCGCCACGGCTTTCTTCATTGAAGTGCTTCCACTGTGAATGAGCGGACGGAGCGGATAAAAGATTACAAAGAGTTACAAAAGTGGTCACACCCTCTGGCAGTGGAAGGCAAAATCTCTGAAATCTCATTTTTAGTGGAAGAGTACAACTATTTTTACTCCGGTCCTTTGGATCATAAGTAAAAAATACTCAAACATATTAATCGATAACGGCGACACTGAAGGACTGGTCTAGAAATTATTATCATCTTAGTCGTGCCTACAAAGTACGTCAACCAAAACTTACGAGTCCCTATTAAATAAAGAAATAAGAAGACGTGTCTTTGTAACTTTTTAACTTCTCTTATCATACCACTTTGAACTAGTGTGAATGAAATGTGTATAGAATCTCACGCTATTCGCGTCGCAACTTCGCCCGTGACAGTTTCTTTGAGAATTTCAAAAAAATCTGTAAGTGAAGTGCGCGCATAAGTTGAAATTAACTCACATAGCTGGGGTCCAATCTTTTGATTCCCTCGACGATGGCTGCGTAGGAGAAACGGAGCTGCTCCGACGTCTGGATGAGCCCCATGCGGTAGCGCCGCATCTCAAGTAAGATCTCTTGGATGTCAACATTCTCTTGCCCTTCCTTCTCAATCTGCAAACCGAATTGTGTTAAAAACTGCACGATTTACAACAAAAGCTTTGTTGTATATTTATTTTTTAAACGATGACACGCGATATATTTTTAGGTAAGGGTATGGTTCTGATGCTCGCGACACGCGACCATGGTGCTACTCCGCAAAACGATATACCGGAAAAATAACCGTGCGAACTGTAAGATACAATGCTTCGACTATAATATGTATGTATTTACAAAAAAAAATGTATCTATGAAGTTTATCAGTCATGTGGTTACCATAATACAAGCTCTGCTTAGTTTGGGGCTACATGATGCTGTGTGCTAGTGTAGCATACGCAACTGACCCGCCGAAAGAATTGAGTCGTTGGCTTTCTGCTACTCTGGGGGGCCTTCTAGAGGCAAATAGAAGGTCTAACGAGTTTACTTTTGATAATTTACGATGTTCATGTCAGAGCTGCAAATCACCAATAGAATATCATACGACACTAACCTCAGACTGTGATGATCTGCAGAGCGTTGAAATTCCACCGTAGGTTCACGATTCTCACAAGCTACCGGGATGGTTGTTGAGTACATCAGAAGTCACACCAAGATGATGAGCACACGCACGAGGGTTGATGAAAGCGGGGCTGCCTTCTCGATTGTTCAATGCGTGCGCGCGACCGATGTGGGTGCGATTCAAAATGCAACTGCTTTCACTCTGAGCTTTGACAGATTATTGTCGCATGACAGCTCAGAACAAGAACTGATTCATACTGATGAAAAGCTCAGACTGACGTGAACATCGCGCGGTATTTGATACGAAAAATAAATAGAGCGATGTGATCGATGCTTTGAAACTATGAACATTCAGATGATGCGGAAACGAAACAGCTAGTGTCCAGCATTATTTATTTATTTATTTATAATTTCAACGTGATGGAATAACAGACATTACTTTTGACGACTGATTTCAAAAATCCTACTAATATTATAAACGCGAAAGTTTGTAAGAATGTATGAATGGATGGATGTCAGAATGTCTGGATGTATGTTTGTTACTCTTTCACGCTGAAACGGCTGAACGGATCTGAAATCTGCTGACATTTGGCACAGATATACATTATGGTCTGGAATAACACACAGGCTACTTTTTATCCCGGAAAAAATTTACAGTTCCCGCGGGATAGATTTGTTTTTGTTTTTCAAAGTACCACGCGGGCGAAGCCGTGGGCGGAAGCTAGTATACTATAAAACCACTTACGGACGATAAGATAATTTGACAACAGAAAATATTAATTTGATCGAATTCAACGAACATTTCGTTCCGATCATATCGCTGTCGATTTTCGGAGTAGACACTCGGCCCTTATACATTTTTTTATGACATTGTATGAAGATATATTACAAGTACGGCGGCAATGTTACGAGTGAAGCTACCTTTGAAATTTAACTATCGCCATACACTGGTGGTGATTTTGTTGTTCCGCGGATTAACTAGAAAAATGCTGAAATATACACGACCTTATTTTCACCTTAAGTTCACACCAAATACCAAAAGCGTAAACATTTTAAATGCCAAACCTTAATCTGACTAAACTGACGTGTGATAGACATGTTTCAGCTTATTTTAGTCATTTTAGTAGCCATGTACGAGTAAATTGGTGTTGACTATAGCTACGTGAAAATGGTGGAAACGGTGATCTGTAATAGTTATGGGTAGAAAATTAATTAAAATTAGGATAAAATGACGTTTATACTTTTTTGGTCTTTATTGTGAGCCAATTAAGATCGTACCTATTATAGCATTTTTTAATTTAGTCTGCAAAACAACAGAATTACCGCCACTGTCATAGAAAATGTATAAAAACCAAAAGTATCGTTTGCCGCCGGATTCGTACTCGAATATAAAATAATACTAGTGAATCGTCCAGTGCACATTGAAGTACCCTGTCCCTTCGCCGTCACGTCTCTCTCAAGCACTTACACTACCCTGAATTCAGGGACCCTTACCCTAAATAAGAGTGGTGTAATAAGAGTTAGGGCGTAAAGCGTAGAGGCTAGGCGTTAGGCTCCCTTACTACCGGGCCCTGAATAACGTCCGTTCCACCTAGTTACATTGATGTAACCAGAGGGTCTACCATGAGTTTTCACAATCTACACTCGCTAGCGACTGTAGTTAAAAAAATGTATGAAAATATTGTACAGCGCCTATAGCGGATAGTTGGGTACTAAAACCTCACGTAGCTAACTATCCTACGTCACAGCGTACTACAGCGACTGTAGTTTGCGCTCATTAATTTGCTTAGAATTTGGTACAATGAGTAACAATTTTGACAGATGTCATAGTAACGTACTATTACTACTGTAGTAACGCCAGCCAATCTAAATGTGACAACTCATGGTAGACGTACAGCTGGACATTTTTATTCCAAGTAGTTACATTATTTAAAAATAAAGTGTAGTGTAATACCCGTTTCAGGCACTCACCAACACCAGCACAGAGTCAACAAGGCAGAATGTGCCGGAGCGGCCGATGCCCGCGCTGCAGTGCACGATGGCAGGACCATTGTTCCCTAGACAGCTAAGAGTGCTGTTCTCTTGAACGCGAGACAGGAAGTCCAAGAACGCGTGGGGCGACTGCGGCACTTCGAAGTCGGGCCAGGTGGTGTAGTGGAAATGCCAGACTTCGCGAGACTCATCGGTCGCGAGGCAAGTCATCCTAAAAGTGAGAAACATCACGAATTTGTTTAACCATCATCATCATCCTCCTGCCCTTATCCCCCTAGGTGGGGTCGGCGCAACAGGTTCTCTTCCTCCACTCTCCCCTATAACCCGTCATCTCAGTAGCCACTCCCTTCTTACACATATCGTCTTTCACAGAGTCCATCCATCTTTTCTTGGGTCTACCTCTACTCTTGTATCCATCCACATTCAAATCCATCAAACCTTCTTCTCCACGAAGCTGTTTAACCGATTTTCGAAAATTAAAAATAATTATCTGCATTCTAAATTTAGATAAAATCGGTTTAGTAGTAAGATACGTGGTAACAATCATTCGAAAAACTGTCGCATTTATGATACGAGTATTAGTAGGAAGTAGGATAGATAGAAGATAGAAGAACTGAATGACGACTTTTTAGAGTTGAGTTTGATTATTGCCTAAAGTATATTGTTTAAAGAGCGCTGGTGGTGTAGTGGTAGCACCCCTGTCTCACGATCCGAAGGTCGTGGGTTCAAACCTGGTCGTGCACCAATGAGTTTTTCCATTCGAAAAAATAATGTGCGCAATGCCAGTGCTATTTAACGGTGAAGGAAAACATTGTGAGGAACCGGCATACCCTATGACCAACAATTAGAAGATGTGTGTCATAGGTTTAGTATTTTTATAAGCGGCGATGGGCTTACAACCCGTCACGTACGGAATACTAACTACTGTGAAAAATGTGAGCATGTACCAAATGTCACATTTGGACATGCCTTGGACTAGTCTCTTTAGATATCCTCAAAGATCTGAGGAAGATAATATCTACCAAGCCCAGGGATTACAGTCGTGATCATATTTTTTTCATTCAATCAAAGCATTGTTGCTGATAGACATTCATTGATTGCAACTGGAGTTCATTTATAGCTTGCCAGGTTCGTGCAAAGAAGGTATTTCAATTAAATGTTCAGGAATCAGTGTGCGCAATGTCTAACGAAATAAACATCGATGCTAATTCTAAAAGGGATTAATTCAACATACGGCTCTGTTTTAACTCGGAATTAACATTTCTTTCAGTCCCGGAGAATCTGCTAATTAAATCGGAGGGTTTGAGCGATCTATCAACTACACCAGGGTTTTATGTGTGATGTACATACATATATGTGATTGTGTGTTTATACCTCTTGAATGAAATCTATATTATACAAAACAAGATCGTGTGTACATTAAGATAGGTGTAGATTTTAAATAAAGCCCGAAATTTTCTGTAAATTTCTGTAAATAAGCGCCGAATAGCAGAATAACTATTAACACAATAAAAAATGAATTAAACGCGGACAAAGTCGCGGGCAACGGCTAGTTTTGATTAAATGCAGATTATACCCTGTATTCATTTAATGAACACAGGACTCAATCCCATAAGGGAATCAAATTGGGGGTTAAACTTTATAACCATACACAGTTCCCTAAAAAAGGAGAGTTAAACTTTATAATCACACACATGTGTGTGTTATATTAAACGGTTATGGGTATGTACCCATAACCGCGAGGCGCAACTAGTGTTTTAAAAGTTGATCAACGAAAATTATTTATTGTATCTATACAAATTATATCAGCCAATTCTTACTTCAGAATGCTGGTTCACATCAATAATTGATAGCTTTTAAGTTTTCCATCGTTACCTAAAAATTAGTGGGGTAACCCACTAATTTTTAGGTAACGATGGAAAACTAAAAATTAGTGGGTTACAAATGAATAAACTTTATTCACAGAAATATACAGATCTATCTTAATATACACACTATAACATAAAATGCGAAACAGTTTATCTCAAGATAATTACGTCACATATTTAGTTACTCGTGTTAAATACAAACATAAACTGGTTTCTCCCCTCCCGACCCCCACCCCATCACTCTTGCGATTGTTGTTTAGAAATTATTTTTGTATTTCGTAATTACTTCAACTACGTCCACGTGACCAGAAAAACCAACAACGTGAGGAAAGCCTGTAAAGTGCCATGTGACCCCAATGAACAGTTTCCACGAATGAAAATATATATTTCACAACTCATTTGAATTGTGGTGAAATACTTTTTTTTCGAATGAGTTCGTTGCTTGAAAATAAATACATGTTGCTGAATATTTCAGACAACTTCATCTGGCCCCAAACTAAGCAAAGCTTGCTGTCTCCTTTTTATCGTGTCGCTAATGCTTACGATCTTGAAAAGCTGGAATTAAATCGAGTTCAAAGATCCCTTACCAAGAATCGACCAGTCGACAAATTAGTAGATACGCTACGGACAACAGTGCTACGAATTCGTAGCAAAAGTTGCTACGGCTACGAGGCGTAGCCTTTGCTACGAAAGTTCGTGAGTAATCTTTTATGTCACGCAACAATGCAATTCAATTTTTAGACAAATATTTTTTACCTGACTGCGAGGTACTAAGGATACAAAGTTGTGTCACTTTTACCATCTGACACTAAAGTGAAATAAGGCAATGTATTTGAGGTAAATGTACTAGTATTTACATAATGTATGTATGTATGCGAGTTCCTTTGCCTGTCGCTGGAGCCCAAAAGGCTTGACGGATTTTGGCAAAAGGATTGGTTTTGATCACAAATCAAGCGATTCAAAATGTCTAAAAAGCCAATTAAAAGTATATATATATATATATATATATATATATATATATATATACTTTTAATTGGCTTTTTATATATATATATATATTTGAATTTATATATATGTATTAATATGATCTGAATCTTGGAAACGGCTCCAACGATTTTCATAAAATTTTGTATGCAGGGGGTTTCGGGCGCTATAATTCGATCTAGCTTTTATTTTTAAAAACGTCGTTTACCATAAACAAATCGGTCATCCAAATAAAATGCATGATTAACGTCACTGTGAAACTTAATAATCCGCAGAAAACAATTTGAAAACATTCGTCTTATTACTTCTTGGAATGAAAAACGAAGAATTCACTTTAGTCCTCTTCCAATCTTATTCATGTTCTTTGTGGAAAGAAAATAAGCAATGCTTTACATAATCTCAACTAGATACCTGCCTTTGTGAGCGACTCGACGGCATGTAGCGAACGGATGCATTGCAGTATCGAGGCATCTTTATCATACCATCGACAAGGAGAAAGATATTTATAAAAAAGTACGAATACTAAACCGAGAGCAAGGCGATGGTCCATCAGTGTGAACTAATTGTTATTTTAAAAGGTAAATAAAAGAAAATAAACTTATTTTGAGAATTAATTTTTCTAAAAATAAATACCTGATGGTAAAAGTCATCAAAGTCAAAATATATTTATTGAATAAATAAAATAGTTAAAAGTCAGTTAACTTGACTTGACGTTGACTTTGAATTTGAAAATCAGACCATCTGTCCTGAAGAATTGTATTTTCTAAAAATAAAACCTTGATAGTTTAACCATCAGAGATTTATTTTTAGAAAAATCAATTCTTTATGGTAAATGGTCTGATTTAAAATTCAAAGTCAGCGTCAAGTCAAGTTGTTTTTGACTTATAAGTATTTTATTTATTCATTAAGATGAAAAAATCTTTTCTTCAGGACAAATCGGTCTAATTTAAAATTATAATCCGGCACAACCGGTGCGCCACCACCTTTTTTTATGTGCTCTCGTCGGTTATTATATTTAATCATCTTTGATAAGTTATTAAGTACTGAAAGAATTATTTCTATGCTAACGTAAAACTAAGCGTAGAACTAATTAGTTAGTTTTAGTCTTCGGTAAGAATATAAGGAAACATTTGCCTATCGGTACTCATACATTCTAAGATATAACATACAACTTTATTAATATAGCTCAGAAGGATCAAACTAAAATGAAAAATTAACTAGGAAAATGTCAACAAGGCCAGACACAGATTATTATAAAAATGAGGCGTAACATTATATTATTTAATATCACGTTACACTACAAACATCAAATGTAAACTCGCGGGATGTTTTGAAAAAAATTCAAAGCCAAGTTAAAAACTAAAATATTTAGTTTTTAACTTGGCTTTGATTTTTTTTCAATTGGCACGTTTATTTTCCGCGTTCTACAGGCAAGCTATATGGCATTTGGCCGAAACGTTATAACACAACGGCAAAAATCCCGATGTATTTTCTAAAAAATCGTTCTTATTGTTAAACTTACTTAAATTTCCGAACCGTGTAATAGCTGTAGTCATTTTCATCAATTTGCGCGATACTTATGTTGACGTCAGGGTAGACGACTTTGTGTTTTTCACCGTTCTCATGCGGCCAGTACCAATGGCACTTTATTTCGTTTTTCTCTATGATCTTGTTCAGCATAATGATGGCTGGTGAGTTTTGCTCCCAGACCATGAGCCAGAAGTGACCCGATGTGAAGACCAGTGGGCCTTGCGTGAGAATGTACTGCCGATTGGCGCGTTCCATCTGCGGGAATAAAGAGATGTTCAGGAAAATAATCAAGCTTATACGCATACTATAGTAAACTTTTAACATACAACAATTTTGTTTTTTGTCTTTTAAAATAACTTATTCAAAGCGATGGTAGGGAAACCTAGATTTTGTAGTGCATCTGCCATGTTTGCCGACGCCCATATAAAAAAAGCCTGCAAGCGGTAACCTAACACTCAAGTAACAAGCGCATAATGCTGGGTTGATTTAACTGTTTTAATGTGCCATAGAAAAAATATTAATTAAGGCTATTACTAATGTGTTTAAATAAAAATATATTTTATTTTATTTAGTTTATTAAACCGTTTATGTAATGTGAAAACCAGCTTTGCAGCTGCAAGACTGACTGTCTATCAATATCTAGATTAGAAATTGAAAATGTAATTTCCAATATTTTTTAACGGACTTTAGTAGAAGAATATTTTAACATTAATAACTCCTTTTATCTTGATCAAACTGTCATTCTAGGTTAAAGATAAGTTGGTTTTCTTAGGACAAGCTGACATTTGTTCGCAAAGTTATTACTTTATTTGTAATTTCACAACAATTTACGGTTATTGCAAAGATGCTAAAATAAAGAGCAAATCAAAAATGATTTCATTAAAGCATCTACGAGTTGCTTAAATTAGTCGTAATGCTGAAGTACCTAATTTGACAATCACCGGCTGGTATTGGAATGACTTTGTTAAATTGCAAGGTATTAGGGTCAAATTCAAAGTCAAGGTAATTTTATTCAATAAATCATAGATGCCATGCAATGGAAGATCAATAGGTACAACACAATTCAGTGAGGTCTACCACTCGTAGATGTGTTAATTTTGGGTTGCGATTCAAATTAAATGTAAACTTAACCTGTCAAGATGCCTACTCAAAGAATCAATTAGGTATTCTAAGTGACGTGGATTGAATTGAACTAATTTAGGTAACATCCTTAGCATCCATAATGCATAATATAATTTAATCTCACAAATCGAATGAGCGCAATAAGGATAAATGATATTGTTTAAGGTAAAAAGAAAGATTTAATCCAGATATCGTTTGTTCGGGCATCTTTTTTCTAGTCTTTATTATTCTTATACTCGTAGTACTTTTCAAAACTATATACTTAATTATAAAGGAAGAAAGAAAAACCCATTTTTATTTACCAACACTAAGAAGACAAGAAAATGACAAAACAAATAAAAAATGACAAAAAAAATAATAAAAATATACTTTGTACCCTACCCTATACGAGTATTATATGTACTTACACTAATATGTGTTTGAAATTTGAAAGCAAACAGTCAGCCAAAATGTAACAAGGGGTAGCAGGATCTGAATGTGGCACAGATATAGATTATAGTCTGGAATAGCACCTAAGCTATAATTTAACAAAGTACCACGCGGGCGAAGCCGCGGGCGGAAACTATTAATCAATAAAGGAATAAGTAGGAATAACTATGTACCGTGAACAGTGAGATCACCTTGAGTATAATGTATGAAGGCATAAAGCATCAAGGATCAATTTATGAAGGTCAATTTATGTGAATATTGTTCAAATTACAGGTCACAATATTTTTGTAAAATATTACAGTTGGTCTACCATGAGTTTTCACAATCTAAACTCGCTAGCGACTGTAGTTAAAAATATGTATGAAAACTTGTACAGCGCCTCTAGCGGATAGTTGGGTACTAAAATGTCACGTAGTTAACTTTCCTACGTCAAAACGTACTACAGCGACTGTACTTTGCGCGTCAATAATTTGCTTTTAATTTGGTACCATGAGTAACAATTTTGACAGATGTCATAGTTACGTACTATTACTACTGTAGTAACGTCAGCCGATCTAAATGTGGCAACTCATGGTAGACGTGCAGGTACTATAAATTATAGTCCGATTGTTTGTAACTGTCAACAAGAAGTATTCTTTCATTAGGATGTAGAAATCAATATAAAACACTAGATAGGTAGGTAAATTACATCTTCTTCTTCTTCTTCATGCCGTTTTCCCACGCTATGTGGGGTCGGGAAATTTTAGGTAAATTTTATCTAATGACCGTTTAAAAACAGCTGATTGGAAAATCATCCGATAAAAAACCAAAACAATATAACAAACATGACCACAATTGTACTCGTAATCCTCAGGCTTGGTAGATATCTCCTCAGATTACTTCGATATTCGAGGATATCTAAAGAGGGCAGTCAGAGGCATGTTCAAAAATTATATTTGGCACATGCCAACATTTAGACAGTAGTTGGTATTCCGTACCTGACAGGTTGCAAGCCCATCGGTGCAGGACGACGTACATAGGTTATAGAAAAATCTAGAACATCACTCTAGATTTGCAGGACAACACATAAGAATAGGTATAAGTTATAGAAAAAACTAGAACATTACTCTAGAGTCGAAAATAGTTTTTAAACAAAGATAGCTATAGATAGTTTAAATATACCTACAAGAAAGATATGGAAAGTTCTAGAATATGATAGATAGTTAAATAGAGAGAGATAGATAATAGTTAGACAGAGATAGCTATAGTCCTAGAAAAATGTAGATTGTTCTAGAATAAATGTATAACAGAGATAGGTATAGTTAGAAAGAGACGCACATATACTCAAATAGTATAAATAGTGAGTACTCTGTAGCGAAATTAATTCAGTTCATTTTAATAATTCAGTCTAACAAGTCAGTCTAAACAGTTCGGTTTAATAATTCAGTGTAACCTAGCAAGGAAAGGAAAATAAAGTTCTATAGAAAAACTCAGTGGTTTCAAACTCTCTAATCCAGCGCAACGAGTGTGCAATTCTGTACACCATCGCCGCTTATAAGAATGCCCTATGACACACACTGTCTATCATTGGCATGCAGGTTTCCTCGCAATGTTCTCTTAAAAGGTGCTACCACTACAACACCAGTGTTTTATAATCATCTGATAGTGGGCATTTATTCGTAGAGAGTGCACAAAACAGCTTTTGTCGTATCTTATATTGTTAAAGACGTCGTGAGTTGTGAGCGACCTTTGCTGCATACTAATGGAAAATTGGAAAACCTAACAAGGCCACACGTGCTCGAGGGAAGGTAGAATCCCAATTAAAGTAATAGTTTCTATTATAATATTGCTCTTAAACGTTGAAAGAAAACATAGTGAGGCAAGCGGCATACCCTAGGACCAAAAACTCATAGGTGTGTGGCATAGGTTAGTATTCTTATAAGCGGCGATGGGCTTACAACCTGTCACGTACGGAATACTAACTACTGTGCAAAATGTGGGCATGTACCAAATGCCATGTTTGTACGTGCCTCTGACTACCCTCTTTAGATATCCTCAAAGATCTAAGTAACTAAAGATCTGAGGAAGATATCTACCGAGCCCGGGGATTACAGCCGTGATCATACTTATTTTTTTATTTTTTATTATTTAACTAGTAGTCCGCCCCGGCTTCGCACGGGTATTTATATATACCTATAAATGGTCACGACTGTAATTCCCAGGCTCGGTGGATATCTCCCAGATTTCTAGTTACTTTGATCTTTGAGTAGGTACTCGTACATGACAGGATGCAAGCCCATCGCCGCTTATAAGAATACTAACCTGTGACACACACCTCGAACTTTTGGTTCTAGGGTATGCCGGTTTCTTCACGCTGTTTTCCTTCACCGTTTAAGAACACAGGCATTGCGCACATAAATTGTTCGAATAGAAAAACACATTGGTGCATGACCAGGTTTGAACCCATGACCTTCAGATCGTGAGGCAGGGGTGCTACCACTACACCACGAGTGCTCTCAAATTTAACAAAAATTTCAAAATTCAATATTTATAATACACACACGTCTAACCATACACTGCGTCAGGTTACTAAAAAAAGAAAATTGTAAGTATAGAAAGTTTTAGTATTATTTTAATGAACTTTTTTTTTATTATAATGTATTTTTTTGTTTATATTTTTTATTTATTTTTTCACATTGACTCCATCCTGTACACATCCTGTACACCCAGTGACGCCTACAGTGCATAAGCTAGCGCGGCTCTCACGCAACTTTTTTCTATTGCTTACATTTTTAATTTAATGGTATCTTTTGAATGGAATGTCCGAATTGAGTAATTCAAAAAACTACATAAAGGTATTGAAGCAGTCTAGAATATGATGTGATTTATTTTGATAAGGATTAATACTAAGATACAAATAAAGAGCATTTTTCTAAGAGTAGCCTTTCAATTAAAATTTTAAAATAAAAGAACTCTTATTGTGGCATAACTATAATAGTTGGACATATGCTATCGCGACACTTTTTGTAAATAATGATGTGTTCTACAAAGTCGTAGTACATTATTTCATTCTATCGTCAATAGTTTTCGCAGCGCACGCGATATAAAGAATATTTTAGATATTTTTTTTACACCTTGGCTTACATTATTGAAGTTTTAGTAAGGATCCCTAATTTTTTTGAAAATATAATATAGCCTATGTCACCCGCTGATAGTGTAGCTTCCCAACAGTGAAAGAATTTTTCAAATCAGTTCAGTAGTTTCGGAGCCTATTCATTTCAAACAAACAAACAAACAAACAAACAAACAAACAAACAAACAAACAATCAAAGTTTTCCTCTTTATAATATTAGTTTAGATTAAGTGCCACTTATTTAGCAAATAAACATTCTTGATTCTATTTGGAGTGCCACAGGCCTCTTAGACCCAAGGAGAGCTTCGCTGAGAATGCTATGCATTAGCTGATTGCATTCGAAGTATACCAAGCCTAGTCGAAGCTTTTACACTGTCTTTGTTAAGGCTGTGTATTCCGACAGAGGCCGCGCTTTTATGATTTTTAAAATCACCTGAGACATGTAATATAGTGTTTAGAGTTCTAAAAAAATATATTACTTAAGGATTTAATCTAGTCAAAATCGCAGTCAGTTACAATGAACTTCACTTGCTAAAAAAGAGTCCCAAAGTTACCCCTTTTTTCAATATTATGACTGAAAAACTAACATTTACATATTTTTTTGTACTAAACTAAAGAATAGAACTATTTCTAGACGAATTCGCAGAGTTTGGCTTGATAATTTTTTTTTTCATAATAACTATGTTTAAATAACTACAAAATATATAAGCGCCGTGGCTTGGCGGCCCGGGACAGCGCCTAATGTCTACTGCTGCTGGAATACCTGGCCTTAATGGGAAAATGTGCTGGTACATCTGCGCATTGTCTCACAATTTAAATATTGTTTTCATGTTTTCAAATTTTTCCTGATTTTTTTAGATTTTTCACGTATTTTTAATGAGTTATATTAAAATGCTTTGTTTAAACATGAATATAACCATGACAGTAAGTCTACTGTCATGGTTCATCATCTTCCTGCCCTTATCCCACTAGGTGGGGTCGGCACAACAGGTCTACTGTCATAGTTATATTCAAAATAATCTACAGAAGCTAAAAGACTTTTCGTTTCAATAAATAAGAATTTCAATGCGTCTTATCCATATGAGATGAGATTATCGGCGAGGTTTATTTGAGATGCAAATTCTTATATTAAAATCTACCGCAAAATGCTTTGTTATAAACATGAATATAACCATGACAGTAGACTTATTGTCATGGTAATCTCAATCTCAAAAGTAATATGAATCTCAAATAAACCTCGCCGATGATGATCTCATATGGATAAGACACATTGAAATTCTTATTTATTGAAACGAAAAGTCTTTTAGCTTCTGTAGATTATTTTCTATCCGACGCCGATTCATACAGCTTATGATAGTATCCATAGCGGAGAAAACTCGGAGGATACCAGGGATATTTAGCAGGTATTTTGTTAATACTGAGGCTTGGATTTGATACGCTATCCGAAAAACGACCAAACGAAACAGTGGTTGCTTTACATATAGTAGGTCTACCATGAGTTTTCTAATCTACACTCGCTAGCGACTGTAGTTAAAAAATGTATGAAAACTTGTACAGCGCCTCTAGCGGATAGTTGGGTACTAAAACATCACGTAGTTAACTATCGTACGTCACAGCGTACTACAGCGACTGTAGTTTGTGCTTCATTAATTTGCTTAGAATTTGGTACCATGAGTAACAATTTTGACAGATGTCATAGTAACGTACTATTACTACTGTTGTAACGTCAGCCGATCTAAATGTGACAACTCATGGTAGACGTACTGCATTTCAATCTTTAAATTACCTTTTGGTGTTCGTTCAGTATTTCTTAGTTCCCATCTAAATATGATGCCTGATGAGATATGAGCCTCATCATCAGGCTAAAAATTGTATTTACTAATTCCACAAAGGTATTCTTATAAACATTTTTCATGTAAGTATTTAGGTATTTTGTTGATCAGTTTTCATATTGTGTGCGTGGGCTACAATGTAATAGAACAAGTGAATAGAAATCGAAATGGGGATGTTTAAGTCGAAAAATATGTTTTGGATAACTAACAACATGAAAACATTTATTTGATAGGATAAACTGAGAGGGCTGTTGCTTACAAGACTCATAAAATTTAATGGTTGATTTCATAATTGCTGTACCAACATTATTAAGGGGCTGTCCATTAATCACGTGATGTTTTTTTAACATTGTTTAACCCCTTCCTTTCCCATGGTGATACGTGGTGAGGTTTAAGACTGCCCCCCAACCCCCACCCCCAAAATCACGTGTATTTTTTAGTACCTACAAATGATCTTAAAATTTTTATAATATTATATTTAAGTAAGTACCGGTTTATTGTATTATCTAATAATATTCTAGAAAATTAAGGACCATGATAAAAATGTCTAGACAGAAAGGTTGCAGGTTGTTTTTAACTGGCATAAAAATAAGTACCTGGGTGACTGAGCTTTGCTCGTTTTTTTGGGATAAACGACGTTTTATAAAAATGAAACCTAGCTAGATCGATTTATCGCCCCCGAAACCCCCTGCATACTAAATTTCATGAAAATCGCTGGAGCCATTTCCGAGATTCCGATTATATATATATATATACATATATATATATATATATATATATGTATATATAATATACCTTACTGTTCTGGATAAATTAGGGAATTTCTGAATTTTCAGAGGTGTTTTTGACATGATTACACCATTCCATTATATATATATATATATATATATATATATATATGTATATATATATATATATATACAAGAATTGCTCGTTTAAAGGTATAAGATATTAAAGGAATGGTGTAATCATGTCAAAAACACCTCTGAAAATTCAGAAATTCCCTAATTTATCCAGAACAGTAAGGTATTTTGAATTTCTATTTCAATGAATATAAATCAGTTAATTTGAAACAAATCAACCCAGCCCTTTTTTTGAAATAAGCTATTTACTTGAACATATTTATGTTTTTTATAAATTGTCGCTTTTGTTATATAATTCAGAGCAGCCATATTATCATGCCGCACTCTACTTACTTGTCATTTGGGTATTTCGCTTCGTGCTATGTCTGATTCCGCGGAGATCCGCGTTGCTATACGGACCTATGTCACTTTTTTTTGTAACTTTTACGTAAGGAATAGTGTGACAAATTCTGGGCCTTAACCTGTGACATGCCGGAACGCAGATCCACGTGAGACATAATAGATTTTCTTTTGTGTCTGGAATCCCGGCATTCCACAGGTAAATGTACATTGTTCTCCGACCATGGATTAGCAAGACTTTCTTCAACACTAACAACTGGATAATTGACGAAAAAATAAGTACACGTTATATCTTACTATATCCCCTCCCTTGTGATATTTCGTGATTTTTTCCGAACCCTTTCGAACCTCACGTGATTAATGGACAGCCCCTAACGAATACGTTAAGTACTTCAATTGAAACAGATGAGTAAAATCATAGTAAAATAAAAAGCAATAACTAAGACATTAAAAAAATAACAAATGATGACGTCTTTTAGTTATATCAGTCACTCAGGTCAAGCAATCTATCGAACCTTTGGAATTCTATTTCTGTAAATAGATTCAACTCCGTCTTTGGCCAAACCCACGCTGAAACCAAGATATTTCCAACGTTTCTGGCTATCGGATATACTGCACTATTCGTGCTTGAATTCAATTCGTAGCAAGTGGATATACAGCTGTCTGTAGCACTGTCGGTATCTTATCCTTGATTGTTATGTGTTTGTGGAGCGAGACTATTTTCGCAAGTAACATTCTAATATAATTGACGTAAACCTCTACCCTAAAGGTTGGAGTAGTACGAGTTACGTACACTAAAACCTTTTTGTCTCATTGGTAAGTTTTTAATTTCTTTCTCAATATATTTAGTTTAAAAAAAAAATCAAAAGAAGTTTATTTTGTGTCACAAATAAAGAACATAATAAAATATAACTGAGACATAATACTAACTAAAATTTCCTGTTCTTTGGTGTGTTGCTTCGATATTCCGATATACGATTCTTTTGGTTCAGTAGAATCTAATGAATACTTGACCAATAAATACCGCATACATTCGTGAAATGTCTTGGTAGATGCAACAAAAGTGTATCGAAATAATGTAGATGGCGCTGTTATCAATCAACTATTAAAATTTTCTATACTCTTCGAACCAGAGGAATGCTTCAGAGATAAAACCATGAACATTAGCTGGATAAAAAGAACGTTAGACGCGTTTTGTATTGCTTGGTGAAATGAAGTCAATAACTAATGGACAAGAAATTTCAGACCTTTAAAAAATAACTAGAATGATAATACTTTGTTCAAGTATATAAATAACTTGATATCTAGGTTTTTACGTAACCTAACACAGAGGACTTCAGGAAGTAAGTATGATTGCATGACTGCACATCAAAGAGTTAAAATTTTGGTGCGAAGTACCAAAAGTAATAGGCAAGTATGCTATATGCTTATGCTCAGTACATAGCGTGCCGCAAACGGAAGCGTGCTACTTGTGCTAGTGGCAATATTCGTCATAATATAACACTTTCCATTCTACCGAGAAAATTATTCAATGCACCGCGCCTTGTTTTCCGAGAACCATATTCTGATAAGAATTGCACTGCATTCATTTAATTTGAATAAACGTCAAAAATATTTGAATACACAGCATGTGCCTTGAACTGTGTCTATTAACTAAACATGATCACCACTTCTCGCTTTTTTATTGTGTTTTCGACTGACAACCTATCGCTCTTTTTTGTGTTTTGAATTTTACTGTGTAATTTTGTGGTTATTTTTCCAATAAAGCCCGGGTTCTTGACTTGGGTGAGATATCCTTCAGATTTTTTTTCAAGAATGCTAAACAAAACAGCCATCATTTGTTAAAATTGACATGACAACTTGTTTATCTCGTACTCTGTGCGTTGTCAACACTTTTATGCACAAAATACACTTGGCAAAATAATAAAGAATATAAATAAAATAATATCATATAAAGAAAAAGAAGTCTCCCCAGACTACATCAGATATTATCTTAATTTTATTTATATATATAATTGATTTCTATGCTTAAGTAAGAACAACTAAGCCAGATATGTAAAAAACTTTTTAATATCGAACACAACATAATGTAATCTATTTCTTAAGCCCAGTCCTAAACCAATAATATATTTTTAATAAAAGACCTGGTTATTTTTGTAACAACGACGATTGAAGAGAAATTGCACTTTTCTTAGAAAAAATGGAATATACAACACCATTAACTTCGTTGTAATTTCTGTTTGTGTCAAATAAGACGATGAAATTGTAATAAAAATGGAAACTTGCTGTTTTCTGAATGAAAGAAAAACCTTTGTTGTTTTTATCCTGTGTTTATCTGTCACAAATATTTTTATAAGTGAAAAACGTAGTAGAAACTAACAGCAATTCATAAAAGTAAAGAATGGAAATTTAATTATCTAAGAAGGCTGATGAAAGGCCGATTTTTTAAAGACTACTATCCGAGTTTACGATTTGCAAAACGAAGAGCCTTCTACTCGATGGACCGATGACATTAAAGCGTTCGCGAGAAGTCAGTGGATGTTGAAGGCTCGGTCGTTATGGCAAGATGGCATGGAAACCAGTGGACGTCTATTGGATGATAGATAAATAGATAAGAGTCGCTTCGTCCTGAAAAGAGCAATTGCTATTATAAGGTATGTCCCATCTATTACCAACGGACAAACCATGTCTGTCTGTCCACCTAGTTGTAATGTTGACATATACAAGTTGGTTTGTTAGTTGATATATTTCCGACGATGTTTGTCATTGTGCAACGAAGTACGTTCAATAATGTTTTAGTACCTGGGTGACCGAGCTTTGCTCGGTTTTGTTGGGTAAACGACGTTTTATAAAAATGAAACCTAGCTAGATCGATTTATCGCTCCCGAAACCCACTGCATACTAAATTTCATGTAAATCGCTGGAGCCGTTTCCGAGATTCCGAATAAGAAAGAATTGCTCGTTTAAAGGTATAAGATGTTCGGTCTCTGGGTTATGAAAATTCTGATAAACGTAATGTGTAAGTATTAATTGCTTGTATTAAAATATCCTTGGCATTTAAAGTATCCAAACCGAGATTCAGACCAATCGTACCACCCGTAAAAAAGTTCCCATACAAACATTGAGGCCCCATTTTACACCTTTTTAAAGGTTATATTGAAAAATCTCGAAACACGTATACATTTGTTTTGTATTTACATTACACACACAAAGTTTCATGAAAATCGTAAGGCGCGTTCAAAAGTTTCATACAACCGTATTTAGCCCTTTTCACCCCCTTAAAAGTGGAATTTCCAAAAATCCCGTCTTATTGCTCGCCTACATACCAAGACGAACATACCCTCCAAATCTCAAGTCTGTACGACCGGCGGTTTGGGCTGTGCGTTGTATCTATTCAAATCAGTCAGGACTTATCCTTTTATATAGTAGATGTAGACTCCAAAAAGAACCTACCCTCCATTACATAGTTTAATTACATTACCGAATGCATAATTTGTTTGCTATAAATTGGGTTTAACATACATACGAGTAATAGAAAAATATTAGGTAGTTGTATATGGTAGTATATTTTTATATTATCATACTAGCTGACCCCCGCGCGACTTCGTCTTCGCGTTTTAAGTAAGTAATAAACGTTTTCTTACCTTTTAAACCTTCCCTAGACCTCCACGAACATTTCAAGACCAAGATAAGATAAATCCGTTTAGCCGTTCTCGAGTTTTAGCGAGACTAACGAACAGCAATTCATTTTTAAATACTCGTATATAGATTATCAGGTTGCCTGTAAGTGGCATTTGACACAACTAAGAAGCAAGTCTACGATTGCGCGCGGCTCCACATAATGCCAAGATGGAATCCTCTACAAAGTTGTGCGTAATTGCGCGCATCAGTCTGGAGTGGCGTCAGCGACATGCTAACAATTACAACAGTTTAATGTGACAAGACCTTGTAATCAAGGAATATACAAGTTCACAGCATTACACATTGTTCCATTTTCACACAGTTAGTAATTAGTTGATTTTGGCGATTGTATTGCGGCTATTAATGTAGTTTGTCATTGAGTGCATAAAGTGCGTACTTTCTATGGGATTTTTATTCTATACTAGCTGACCCGGCAGACTTCGTACTTATTTAGAAAACGTTTGTATGGGAAATAGAAAAGGGCTATTTTAGGGATTTCCCGGCAGTTATTAGAATTTTTCTTACCTTTTAAACCTTCCCTAGACCTCCACGAACATTTTAAGACCAAGATAAGATAAATCCGTTTAGCCGTTCTCGAGTTTTAGCGAGACTAACGAACAGCAATTCATTTTTATATATAAGAAGAAGAAAGAAGAAGATGACTGTCATGAATTGAGTACCTCCTTGATGGTATTTTACCGTTCAATGATTACTGTCTAACAAGGTGGACCACGTACTTGTTTTCCAACAAACATCAATATCTATCTTACAGTATTATGCATTCGAACAAGAAGTGTTCCAATTTGCAATTTAAAGCCATGTGAAGTGAAATGTATCGCATTGTAAACAGAATCATCTTGTACGGAACTGTGCACGAACGATAACAATGTTATAAGGCTGAGCGAAAAAGAACACAGTGTTTCTCTTTGACACCATACCCGCAGCAGCTTCAATTTTACTTATTTCATTGGGCAGTTATTATCGCAAATAATAAAAATGCATTTTTTATTTTTAGAAGGTAACGCTAAAAAATCATTTTCAAATTTAAGTTCAAGTGGTCAAATGACATCGTCAGCGTAATTGGGTACCGCTGGACAAGTGTTCCAGGGGAGACGAACAGTGTAACAACCCAAAAGAAAAAAAGGGCTAATGAAATATGAGCATACAAGTACCTTAAATGAGAGTACCATCGAGTTGTATAAAAAAACTTGAATAGGGCTAATCTGATCTGTATTAATCTATTTCTGTCCTCTATTACCATAATTTATAAAAACGTCTTCAATCTTCGAAGAAAAACATCAAATAAGCTTAATGTCATTTAGATCTGATATCAAGAATTTCAAAAAATATCTGATAAATACTCAAGTTTTCCAAGGACTCCATCAAAGGTTTCGCTCTCTATACAATTACAGTTCTTGATTTTATTGATAGACTAGCTGATATTTATTTTGTGTTTTTATTTTTATGTTTAGTCAGTCTTACAATAACTGTTTAAATGAATTTACTTCATTTTTATGATGAAGATGAGTTGAGATAGTCATCTAGCTAGTTGAATTCCAGCATTAAGTTCTTAGAAGAGCTAGCTGCCTGCCCCGCACGCAACTTTGTGCGCGTTTCAATATGATAAGAGGTTAGGTTGCAAATTCATTTCAGTTGGATTCAATTGCACTGGAATTTTGTAATTTTTCATAATAGAATAGAAAATTTTACACCCTCTTTTAATCTTTTTTGTTCTTATGATGTTTTAAAAAACCTTGAATTACGTCTTCTTGTACGAGTATTTTGTATATAATGTACATATTACACTCCAAGTTAAATTTCAAGACGATCGTACCACCCGTTAAAAGGTTTCCATACAAACTTTGACATCCCATTTTACTTCTTTGTGTAAATTATTAAAGTTATTTTGTCCACTTATTTTACATTTGATGTATCCAAATGAAGTTAGTTTCAAGCGAAATGCATTAAGCGTTAAAGATAAAGTTCTAAACAAACATTTCCAGGTCTTTCCTCCCTTTAGGGGTTCATTACTATCATTAGCTTTAGGGGTTGAATTTCTAAAAATTTCGCCTTGGTGGGTGTTTTTGCTATAAAACCAAATGGCCTTTAGCTTTCTTGCAATAAATCAAAAACTTTGTTTTTATGGGAATCAGTTAGTTTCGGCCTCTCTAGTCTAAACTAATAAAATAAACAGGTAAAGTTTGTTTGTATGTAGTAGGTACCCTCCACCAACTTTTCACCAATGTGTAGAAAAGGCTATATTTTATGTAGGTACTTCGTGGACAAAGCCGCGGACGGAAGCTAGTTACTTATACTTTGATATAGAGAAAATAGGAATTTTACTTGTTCATTAACGGAGATTATAGGAGATTTCTTAAGAATTAGAGGAATTACTTAGAGAATTAGAGGCCAGGGTCATTTCCAGCTCAGCAACGGATTTTTTTTTCTCAAAAGTTCAGAAAGTGACATGGATAGCACAAAAGATGATTGACAATGAGAGATGAGTGACAGTCGCATTAAGTTGACCTGTCTCCAGCACGAGGACTGTAGATGACAAATTATATTAGATATATTTTCTTTTATTGCCTTTCTTGGAACACGCCCTTACCCTCCGATATCAAGTGAGCCTTTTTATTTACTCACTTCAGTTTTCATTGGGATGTAGTATGGCAGAAGCTAGGCCGTAATCTTACACTCAGCAAAGCCTTTTACAAATCCATTATTTTTTGATACCTGGTTTAGGTAACCTCTAGGTGTTTTATGCAGATTTGCATTTCTGACGCCTTAAACTTTTAAGAACTTCTTAGAATTCTTCGATTTGGTTTGTCCATTCGAAATCGTTTATCGCATTGCTCGTAATTGAGGACAAATCCATCCATCCTGGATGCGAAAGCCAACGTAACACAATGTCTTCAATTGTGGAGATAGACCACTACTTTAGCCTTCAATATCAAGCGAGTCATTTTATAAACTCATTTATGTTTGCATTGGCACACGGCATGGCAAGCTAGGCCGTAATTTTAATCAGCAAATGCTTTTTCAAATCCATTATTTTATGATACCTGGTCTAGGTAACCTAGGTGTCTTTGGCATATTAACAGTTCTTTCGCATTAAGCTTTGTACCACCGATTGTTATATTAGTTTGGTTTGTCCACTTAACTCGTACTTGGAGGTACAAATCCAATTGCGTGAGAAAAACAACCTAAGAAATTGTCTTTAAACGCCAATGTCAATAGATTGATATGTATTAAGAGAGCCCTCTTTTATAGGCTCACTCATTTTGCATTGGCAAGGGGCATGGCCGAAGCTAGGCCGTAGTCTTACACTCAGCATTAGTTTGGTTTGTCTCATTTCGTACTTGGGTACAAATCCAAAAGCTTGATAAGGACAACTTAGGACATAGTCTTCAAATGCCAATGTCAATCGATTGAAATTAAGCGAGTCTTTTTTTATAGACTCACTTCTTTTGCATTGGCAAGTGGCATGGCAGAAGCTAGGTCGTAGTCCTACACTCAGCATTAGTTTAGTTTGTCCACTCAACTCATACTTGGGTACAAATCCATTTCTTGAGAGAGAAAACAGCCGTTCACGCGTTTTGCCGTGACAAAGGGAAATAGGGATTCATTTTTATACTATAGATATGAAGATAGAAGATGTCAATCGATTAATATCAAGTGAGTTCTTCATTTATAGAAACACTCCTTTTGCATTGGCAAGTGGCATGGCAAAAGCTAGGTCTTAATTTTATACTTGGCAAAGCTTTTTTCAAACCCATTATTGTTTGATACCTGGTCTAGGTAACCTAGGTGAGTCAATTTGGTTTGTTCACAAAAAAACAGATGACTTCAATGCTCGTACTAAGGTATAAATCCATCAATGCGTAGGAAAGGCAATATAAGGATATTGTCTTCATTAAGTTATCATTGGCATGGTAGATAAGCTAGGCATTAATATTACATACGGCGAATCCTTTTTCAATTTCATCAACTATTTATAACTGGTCTAGGAGAAGGTAATCTAGATATTTTTGCAAATTTCCAGTTTATTTTATGTAACTTTGGAGCACTGATTGTACCATCGAGTTGAGAATGAATGGAGTTTTTTCTATTTGGATTTAATATTTTCGTAGCAATTAACCAGCTGTTCACTTGAGTGATCAGTGGTTAAAATTGGTATTGCCAATCCGTCCCCATTACATTGCATTCCACAAAATATCACAAATTCGCTACAGGTAAGCTAGGCAGGTTAAGAAAGGTACTGACGAACACATATGCTTTTTTAGAACCCAAAATCATACTGAGCATATTCATTACTAGCACACTCAAAAATGAAAGAAGGCTTGTTGAATGCTTAAAAATGAGCACGTGTGTAATTCAGTACCTAAAATCACTCACTTTCATCAGATATTGTAGGGTAAAATTTGTTTTTCTACGTAAACTTCACGCATATTAAATACTAGTTAAGCTAGGGTTAAGTCCAACAAGGAACCATTATAGTTTCACCGTATCATTTAGACACATGATAGACATCTGTCTGACCCTAATTAGAGCCGGTACTTGCAGGCTATCAGTACTATGCTGAAAGGTCGATTCGCCGTTAGAGGAACAACTGGAGGTACTCGTAGATAGAAAAAACTTCCGCAACCTTGTTAATGTATTGTAATGTTATTTAAATAACTTGAAGAACCTCAAGTGTAACTAAGACTAAGAATAATACTACGAATATACACAACGAAAAAGCCCTGGTCTTCATGGAATTTTTATTTTCATATCAAACTTGAGCTAAGGAAGTACGATATGAGTAAGAAAGAAGTGAGTACTGAGATGACGGATGATAGAGGGAAATGGAGGAAGAAAAAATGTTGTGCCAACCCCACTTAGCGTGGGAAAAGGGCAGGAAGAAGAAGATATCAAACTTGAGCTAATCTTTTTTGGGAATTATTTTTTGACCTTTATATGGACGGTAATAGCTGTAAGTGTCAGTTCATCATCATCATCCGCAACGCTACTTCACCCACTGCTGAGTATTAGGCCTCTTTTTGTATATGCAATACTAGCTGTCCCGCCCGCGACTTCGTTCACTTAAAGTAGGTATATAAACTGAGTTTCAAACAAATCGCACTAATAAAAAAATCCCATAAATAACTTTGACACCCAATTTTACCCATTTTAGAGGGCTATTTTGTAATATCCAGGAATACGTTTCCATTTATTTTGCATTTAAAGTATCCAAACAAAAACTAAGACCAATAGCACCACCCTTCAAAAAGTAAGTACCTAGGTACCCATAGAAACATTGACCCCACATTTGACCCCTTTTTGAAGGTCATATTTTAAAATCCTAAAACACTTGTCGATTCATTTTGTATTTACAGTACCTACACAAAGGTTCAGACCAATCGCACCACCCGTTAAAATAATCCCATACAAACATTGACCCCCCTCATTTGACCCCCTTTTTAGAATTATATTGAAAAATCCTGAAACACAAAACAAAGATCCAGGTCAATCGCACCACCCGTTAAAAAAATTTCATACAAACATTGACCCCCCCATTTGACCTCTTTTTTAAGGTTTTATTGAAAAATCCTGAAACACGAAACAAAGTTTCAGATCAATCGCACCAGGTTAAAAAGATCCCATACAAACATTGACCCCTCATTTGACCCCTTTTTGAAGGTGATATTGAAATATCCTGAAATACGTGTCCGTTCATTTTGTATTTACAGTACATAAACAAAGTTTCAGACCAATCGCACCACCCGTCAAAAAGTTCACATACAAACATTGACCCCACATTTGACCCCTTTTTGAAGATTATTTTGAAAAATCCTGAAACACGTGTCCATTCATTTTGCATTTACAGTACACAAACAAAGTTTTAAGCCAATCGCACCACCCGTTAATAAGTTCCTATACAAAAATTGACCCCACATTTGACCCCCATATTGAAAAATCCAGAAACACGTGTCCATTCGTTTTGCGTTTACAGTGCACAAACAAAGTTTCATAAAAATCGCTCCACGCGTTAAAAAGTTTCATACTAACGTTTTTACCCTTTTTCACCCTCTTAGAGGTGGAATTTCCAAAAATCCCGTCTTAGTGGGTGGTTTTGTTATAAAAGGAAACCATTTTCAAAATTTCAGCTTTCTAGCTTTAGCGGTTTCGGCTGGGCGATGATGAATCAGTCAGTCAGTCAGTCAGTCAGGTTAAGCTCTTATATAGATATAGATAGATAGCAGTATGCTCATTATTAGTGTTGTTTAACTTAAAATAATAATCACATTTGAAATATATTTTAACTTTTTTGCTTTGTGGAAAGTACTCGTAGGGTTGTTTTTTTTTCTCTTCAATAGGTATAGTAATCAGTAGCTTTAGCTACGCTGTTAGGTAATTTCTGAAAACATTTTAAATTAATTGATGAACTTTTTATAACCCACTGAAAAAAATCATGAATGTTTCATTTTATTGTGAAATAGTTTTAGGGCCAAACTATTTCTCAATGCTATCGACTTCTGAAAATTTCACTGTGCTTGGGCCGACACGCTTTTGTTCAATTTTATTCATGCAAAGCAAAACCCTGTCTAACTGACCAAATACAGAAATGCATCCATTAATGCTTCCTTATCAACGCGCAGAGTATATAAATGTGAGCTGTATTGTGTAGTCCTGGTTAACAAAATAAATACTTCAACAGTCTTGCTTCTGGACTAAAAATCATTGATCGTGTAACTTCACGCAAGCAAAAAGTTACGATTCAGCGCGACAGCAATTTTAATTTAATATCAATCAAGGCTCACAAAGAACGAATGCATAAAATAATTTGTAAACGGAAAGCCCGCGAACGTGCAATACTGAATCTCATATACGAGTAACAAAGCGCATTTTACTATGAACCTTGATTTTGGATGATAGACCTCTTATTACTGAAACAGTAGTATAGATATACAAAGCGCAGACCCCGCCGCGTATTCTGCAGCGAGTACGACTATCTAGGCATCTATATACGGAATCGATAATCCCGGACTCTCCCGTCTGGCTGCTGTATCGTCGGATGCTTGTGTTGGGTTGTTGGGACCCCAATCGCATAATAGTTTGGATTTCTATATGATATCAGTCATCAAAGACTGAAACGTATTTTTGCATGGAAGACCATTCGAGATATCTATTTCTATAAAGCTTAAAAATAATATGGCATATAATGCACCTCTGATTTTTTACTTTCGTAACACGCCTTTTAATTGTATTATTGAAGATTTTCTACATTTTTAAAGAAGATAATTAACACCCGCTCGATGGTTTGTCACCAGGCGAGAAATCATTTCTCAGATTTCGCTGCGAGGTGAGACATCTCTTGTCGAGGGTTTTATTACTAGGTAATGGTTATTTTACTTGTAAAGTGTGATGACGAGTGAACCGAGGGAGAGGAAAACGGCGCAGACTGGTAGAAACAAACTATTGAGACAATAAGACGGTAATGCAGATACCGCCGCAGTCACTAGACAGTTTTGGTACTGCTTATTTTCAGGATAACAATTTAAAATGTCTTTCTCATTTTCCCAACTTGACGATCTTGCTGAAGTGTCATGCTTTCCTTGGACGACTGGAGTACATGTACAAAAAAAATCATAAACATTTCACTATCGCAGGAATGAAGCAAGGAAAATTTTAATTCTTATTTGTCCACTGTGCCTCCGTATAGATATGAAGTAGCCATTTCTCAATACGGACCTATTACTACATCAAGCCAAACCCGCATGCGGAACCAATCAATCCGTCCCTTGCGAATTTATCATGACTATCTAGTCAAGTTACTTACAAACAGATCCTCCGGTTTCAATATTGCCATTTTTAACATTATATGAAAATCAGAACACATTCCCATACAACTTAAGTTTTACATTACACTGCACAACATATGTACATTACACAAGTATACATAACACAACATGAATTCGTATCGTAGTATCTACCACGGGTAAGGAACACTCTCCGTCAAAGGCTACTCACATTTGGCTAATTTATTTGTTACAGGTGTTAAATCATACAGTAGCCATTAAATACAGACTCGATAGTACAGCCAGCGACAAAAATCGATGACCAATTACAATGTTCACTTAATCATAAGATTATACAAATTGTAGGTTACTTTTACTAGCACCTGTATTTTGTATGATGTTTAATGTGTATACAATTTATAGATGATTTTAAATGGTTATAGATCTTTGTACCTAGTTTATGTACTGGTGAACCATCAACATCATCTTTTGTCTTCTTGTTTCTTTCTCCTTATCGATCTTCGAGCGTTGAGTTGGTGCTCCACACAAACCTCTCTAGAACCGAATTTGTAAACAGAGTACACATTCAGAACTACAGGGTCTGTGGAGGTCACACTTTCAGATTCCAGGTGTCCATGCAGTGGCTTCGTTGACTCAGGCAGGTACAAGTTTAGGGTCAGGGAGGGTACGGTGACTCAGTAAATGACTAGTTTGAGGGTTAATTGGTTTTTGAAAACAACATTTCGAGACTTTTATTTAGTTTTATTTTTTTAATAAATACTAACAATTTTATCTAACTTTCTTTCTTTGTTAGTACAAATTACCACTACTGAATCAATGTGTACTACTAAAGTCACTGTACCACCGGGGGGAGCCGCTCTGTACCACTAGTGGTACGCAGATGCTCAATTCTCATTTTTTTATTTATGATTTTTATTTTTGTTTTGGCAGTATTTAATGAAAATAAAATGATGCTATATTAAACTAGGATAGTTAAACAACAATCTGTGCAAATTTCAGGTTAACCTTTTGAGTTTTTCTGCATTTTCGAGTCATTTGAAAAAAACCAAGTCATCTTAACCTCCCTGACCCTAATGGTTTTGCTACGTCTACGATATGAACGGGTGTTCTAATTCACGATTATCTTTGAACTGTTTTAATTTATACATCACTTTTGAACACAATTATGAAATTTGGATAAATACATTTATAAAATGGATTGTTTGACCATAATTGGGGCCTTGCTACAAGCCAGAGCTTGTTGGTTTGTAAGAACACACCATATGTTTCAGAAACATCGCACTTCAAGCTTCAACACAAATTCAATACAACTTTTATAGGTCATATATCGACATATCAAAGCTACTAAGCTAAGAATAATTTTTACAATTGATGTATGTATTTGTCGTACTGCAATGATTTCATGTACACTACTGTTGTACTTGGCTCAGGAGCGGAGATTGCGGGTGAACTAGCAGGTTTAGTACTGCTGGCGGAGGCTGGATGCGTCGAGCTGAAGACAGGGCGCAATGGCGCTCATTAGGGGAGGCCTATGTCCAGCAGTGGACTGCTATAGGCTGATGATGATGACGATGATGAACAAAAAACAATAATAAAATGCATTGTTCATGTAATGAAAGGCTTCGTAAGAAAAACGTATAATCCTAATGGATTGTCGTTTCTAGTAGCATTTTTTTTCTAACATACAATAGGTGTCGTTTGGTCAACAACATAATATCAAACAACATATACATAACCAACATTAAGATCCAAAAGAGAGACCAAAGTCTGCCTCCTCGCTGCTGGACTATTTTATTTTACTCAAACAATTGTGCTTTTTCCAACTTCAAATCAGTGAAATAAAACATTAAGTAAATGTTCACAATAGTTAGGTGCACCGCAATAATAACAACTACTTACTACGTTTGTAATCTTTATCTGTTCTTACGTAGTTCAACTTTTGACGATGCGTAATCTACATCTACAGTAATATTATGAAGACGAGAGATTTGTCTTTTTTTATGTTTATAACGAATAAACTCAAAAAGTACCAATTTAAAAAATATTTCACCATTAGAATGCTACATTATCCCTGAGTAACATAGACTTTATTTTATGTTCTATTGATGGATTCGACGAAGTCGCGAGTAACAGCTAGGAATTTAATAAAACACGAGGGTAGAAGCTGAAATGGTTGAATAAATGATATACCGTAGTTTTAATATCTAATTAGCAACACGAACTAGAGTTAGGATCTAGTTCTTACTTTTATGCTTTTCATTGTGACAAAGTTTCATTACGTTCGTTTGATCCTACTAATATTATAAACGCGAAAGTTTGTAAGAATGCATGGATGTATGTTTGTTATTCTTTCACGCAAAAGATTTTGATGAAATTTGGCACAGAGATAGATTATTGTCTGGAATAGCTACTTCTTAAAGAATACTATACATAATATTATTCATGAAGTAAAGATAATCAACATTTAGTTTAAAACGCGGGTAGTCATAATAAACCAAAGACTTGTAAATGATCATTGTGTTGATTGGAAATGTATGTTAAAAATTGAAATGACTAATTTTCAGTCCCAAAAAAATCTACGTGATGGAATTAAAAAAAACAAATCTTGATTAATATAGTAGTGTTATGTTTGACACATATATTTTCCCGACTGCGAAGAAAGAGGGTCATGCAGTTGTGGTGTATGTATGCTAGTTCCTTTGGCAGTCGCTGGAGCCCGAACGGCTGGACAGATTTTGACAAATGAGGTGTCGATCGATTCGTCTAGATTTTAAGATTAACATAGGCTATATAAAATGTCAATCAAACATGGCGGCTGTAAGCAGCTATTTTTATTGATATGTTTACTTTCAGTGTAGTTTTACAATTTTTGCAATAAATAGTCGTTTTATGTAACGAATATTTTATTTTTTGAATTAACCAAAACCAATATATTTGAGACTTTCAACGGTTGGAGACCATTTGTAACCAATGGATATTTTTAAGATTTTTTTTCCAGTGAATCTTACATGCCTATAATTCGTTAAAACTTTAAATTCATCACATTGAAGGCGTTGATAATGTAGCACGTATTATTTTGCTAAATTTCAGCATTATAATACTGAATACAGTAGGATAAAAAAATCCGATAGATGTGGCGGAACTGTGTTTCCATTCCATGTTAGATTTTGGAACCCGAAAAAATTGCGTACTTAACCAATTCTATCTCACAACCTATCCAAATGAAGAACGCGTTAAACGTTACCATGGCACAGTGTTCACAACAACAACGTATTCGCGGTACCAAGAATATGGAGGCTGAGTGTGCATTTGAAACTCGAAGCTTTGAAATACTGATCAATGGTATCAAGATTCAATCTACCATACTAGCCTATACTTAAATCCATGCGAAAGTAGTCCTGTTTGTTTGTTACCTTTAAACGGATGAACTGATCGTAAAGAAATTTGGCTAGGAGATAGATCTCCTAGCTATTTTTTTATACGAGTATAAGGGGCTTAAATAGGGGTTGAAAGTTGGTAGTACGCGAAACGCATGGTTAAGCAACGCTGGGCACAGTCAGTTTTGGATGGGTGACCGCCTCTTTTTGCACTCTATACAAATTTCTCAATTAACCGATATCAATAATTTCAGAATTTATATGTTAGTACCTGTTTGACCGAGCTTTGCTAGTTTTTTTTTACGTAAATCTTGATTTTTGGAAAATGAAACCTAGCTAGATCGATTTATCGCCCCTGCATACTAAATTTCATGAAAATCGTTGGAGCCGTTTCCGAGATTCAGATTATATATATATAGGTAAACCTGCGAAAAGTCGCGGGTAGCAGCTAGTAAACAATACTTAGAAAGTTTTCTACATCGTCAGTTTTGAAGTATTATATCTACGACTTAAGTCCTATCTTCACTATAAATGCTTTGTATCGACTTATACCTTTGTCTTTTAATTTAATTCGTCGTTTTTTAAGTGATGCGCACAGCCCAGAAACAGACAGACATACAAACAGAAAAACATGAAAAAAAAATACAGTTTTGGTTACAGTATGGTATAGATAATAGAGACCCTCCAAAAATGTTTTTAATATTATCTTCAATGTACAGAATTGGATCTGTTACCGTTTTATTATAAGTACTAGTAACGCCCGTGGGAATTGATGTGCGCAAGTGGAGAATAAATATCAGAATAAAAAAATCTAAACAAACTGTCGAACTACCTTGCATGCAACCAATAATTATTTTTTATATTTGACGGCGCGTCGATTATTTTAGAGTGGCAATACTGTCACTGATACAACTACGAGCGCTAGTGTGCGGTGCGGGTCGACTGGTCGATGGGCAAAAATAACGGATCGAATCAGTTTACATCGCACATGTGCATTACGTGTTCGGCGGAGTGTCGATATATTATTGTTAATTAGACTATCCTGTACACATTACGAATAATATTTCACCGAATAGTAATTTCTATTGATTAGACCATTTTGTTTTATTCTCTTCGCCCGACAAACTCACGTCTACCGTCATGCGTCAATAAGCATTGAGCATGGAGCCTCCTGATAGTTACAATATTGCTGGTGTCCCTTTATATTAAAGTTTATTTATACAATATTCGTGTTGTACGAGTATAAGAACCTGAACCAAATCGAATGCAGTTTTCACTAATGTGAAGAGCTTATCTCAATAGCTTGGATTGAAACTTAGGCTTTGTTTCATCGAAATCGGTTGACAAATAAAAAAGATAAGAATTTGATATTATTATCTTACAAAAAAACCTTTACCATTCGTACAGTCCCAGTCAAAGAATATTAAAAAGTAATCGTGCTTACAACTAGTAAATACATATAATAGAACCCGGCATGTCTGTATATAAAGGGTTTAGATTAGAAAAGAAAAGGGCTTTAGAAAAGAATGGCGATTTTTCTGACTCTGTTTGTTTATGCGCATCTTGGAATGAAATCACATGTACTTTTAAAATGGGGGCAAAAAATAGTTGATATGGGATTTTTTTCATTCATTGGATGTGGGCTAGCCCCGTTTGATGAGATTCGTCCCATGCTTACGATGCCGATAGGTAAACGCTTAGCTTAAATCTGTATGTATCTATTAAAAGCATATTCATACCATTTAAATTAGAAATGGCAAATAACAAATCTATCACGAGTTATGTAAAATGGTTAATTACAATTTTGAATAACCGTCTACGGATAAAATCTAATTTTCACGAACGACGTGGTCCAATCTCCGTAGATCCTAATAGCAATTTCCTGACTGTCGTCGAGTGAATCATAATACACTCTTGAACCCTGTAAATACCTGTGAAACCACTCAAGTGAAATTGTAATTAATTTCAGCGGGTTCTAAGTTTCAATTCTCAGAAGTTATTAAGTTTTTTTATTATACTGCCTTACAATTGCTGCTATGTATTGTCGTACCCGTCATCACAGTTACTTGTATACAGTGAATTGTAATAGTTACTACTCGTATATTTGAAAACCAAAAAGATCATTTTGAATTGTTTTACTGGGTGGCTTTGTACTGTTTTTTATAGCAACCAAACATTGAGGGTGACAAATCAACATCGAGCTATGCTGCGCTGTACTGCGCTGTGCTATGGTTGGTCAAATCGCTCGTCTAATATTTTAATGAGGATACAAACAAACCATGCTGTGTTGCGCTGTGTGAGGCTACGCTGTTTAAAAACGCAGTAGTCTCGAGCGGGGCGCGCTACCCGCCGCGCTGTGCCGAACTGTGCTATGTTTTTTAATGTTTTTTTTTATGTTTTTTGTACGAGATAAACGACTACACGAGCTGCTGATTACTTTTAATACTGAGCTAAGCAAAGCTTGATGTTGATTTGTCACCCTGAAATCGTTTCTTTTTTTACCCGACTGCAAAGCGAAGAAGGAGGGTAATGTGTTTGGAGTACTTAGAATTAAGAAAGGGTAATGTAATTAGAAGTACTGCTTAAATTCATGCATATAAACGGGCATTACGGAGCTACCGTACGAATCACGAGTGATACCTAGTTTAGCACTAAATAAGTAAGAAATATTGTACCAGTGTACTTTTATATCCAACTCTGGTTATAAGGTTAGGCCACCTTAAAGCTTTCGTCATTACCGTTATTTTAGAAGTGGGGACGGACTTTTGACCTACCCACCGCATCACGGTCCTTCGAAGCGCTAAGATAAAAGAATCACTGCGGTCAACAATGACATAAATCAAATGGATCCCTTCGTTTATTTACACACACGATAGCGCATTTTTATTGAGCTGCGATAGGTTTTCTACGCTGGATGGTGGACGATACATCGATCGTACTATTGGAACTGTAGGTCTACCATCAGTTTTCAGTAAGTCTACCATGAGTTGTCACATTTAGATCGGCTGACGTCACTACAGTAGTAATAGTACGTTACTATGACATCTGTCAAAATTGTTACTCATGGTACCAATTCTAAGCAAATTATGAAGCGCAAACTACGGTCGCTGTAGTACGCTGTGACGTAGGATAGTCAACTAAGTGATGTTTTAGTACCCAACTAACCGCTAGAGGCGCTGTTTTTAACTACAGTCGCTAGCGAGTGTAGATTGTGAAAACTCATGGTAGACCTACAGAATCTACACGTAGTTAAAAAAATTATGAAAACTTGTACAGCGCCTCTAGCGGATAGTTGAAAACGTCAAGTAGCTAACTATCCTACGTCACAGCGTACTACAGCGACTTTAGTTTGCGCTTCATAATTTGCTTACAATTTGGTACCATGCGTAACAATTTTGACAGATGTCATAGTAACGTACTATTACTACTGTAGTAACGTCAGCCGATCTAAATGTGACAACTCATGGTAGACGTACTGTTTAGCACGTGCAAATTAGGGCTGAAGCGATGATTTTTACGTTCAATCAAACATGGCGAATTATGCCAGCCAGCGCTCACGCTTCGGTATCACTTTTGTAATAAAACAAGGACAGTGATATATCGCGGCATAATTTTATGATATTGCGCACATTCAGTGCCATAAGTTATCTAAAGTCAGTCCTATATATCATATTTTACTTACATTAAAAGCTGATTAAAAGTACTGGTGGTCAAATACACCCTGTAAATGTACCCTGTTGTACTATGTATATTAAAAACAAACACGTAAAATGGTTTGGAGAGATATTGTCGTTTAGTTTTACAGGACAAGTAAAAACTTAAGACCTTCGTGAATAAAATTAAGACATGATCATTTTCTGAAAAGCAGTCAAAGAAGCATTAAAATCGGTTAACAGATAGAACTTGAAGTTTACAGGAATAATTAGTTGGGAATCTGTAAGGAGCCACAGTCTATACACGCGGAAATTGTAAAGAAAAGAGAAGATGTTCAGCACTGGTTCAAGTTTCTTCTTTCCTAGATGTGAAAGAAAATTCCTCCACTAACCTGGTTATCGCCAATCGCCTCACGAACTTTGCTTATCCTGCAAAGATTTAAATCGTAGATATGCCTGGATGCCAAAATCTGTGGCAATGTTTTTACTTGTGTGTGTTAACAAAATGCTGATGCACGCATACTAATGATTAGTAAAAAATGAACCAAACAGTTATTTCACCATTTATTGTGCAATTATATTGCACGATCTTTCGAAAAAAAAATATACTTACTCCTTTTGTACCCTGAAATTGAAAATATTTGGTGTGCCAAATGAGCGAGCTATCTCATTTTGTGTGGCAACAAAACGGCGCGGTCTCAGTACCGTACGGGCATATCTTCGATTTAAATCTTTGTTATCCTGTACTCCCGCTGCAACTTACCTTGACTAAGTTGGCGTTAATATAGTTGGTGACGAAGTTCTCCCTCTGTAGGATGATACGGCTATGGTCGTACGGGTTGACATCACGGTATCGGTTCAGTGGCTTGTTCTCCGTCTTCTTTGCTTCGATACAGGTGTAAGTGTAGGCCTGGGAACGCTGGCCGATCCTCTGCAACAAACAGTGTTGCTATCATTAAAACGTTTTCATTTGATTTAGAAATGAAGTTCCGTGATACCGTAGTTTTTTTAAGGCTGGACAGTAAAGAAAACAGTTATATGTATAACTATACTGATTTTCATACCCAGCCGTGCTTTGTTATTTTTAACCCCCGACGAAAAAGAGGGGTATTATAAGTTTAACGTGTCTGTGTGTGTAGTGTGTATCTGTCTGTGGCATTGTAGCTCCCAAACGGATGAACCGATTTTCGTTTAGTTTTTTTTGTGTCTTAGATAATTTTATCCCGAGTGATCTTAGCCATGTTTCATGAAAACCTGTCCAGCCGTTTGAAGATCATCAGCTTTTTAATAGTTGATGAGGGGCTCTAACTACCTTCCATAATGACCTATTGATTCGAAATTTGGTACCGTGTTACTTCAATGATATTGAAAGAACATGGTAAGCACTTTAAATATGACATTGTAGGGTAAGGTCTATATGTCGGGGGTTTTTTAAATTTTTAATTTTGTTTTATTGTATATTGTCTTCGTCACGTAATCAACTATTTAGCTATGAACTTTCATTATCCGCTGCATTGTGGGGGTGATTTTAGAAGTCTCGGATAAAGGAGTTTCGCATCGCTACTCGTTTCTTATCACTAGTAGCGCCGTAGGCCAGACTTAACTATAAGCTGTACCATTTTACTGCGCAACAAAACTTCTCGTAAAATCGGCTTTGGTGAAACTTCAGCGCTGTACAGTTTCAGCTTTGTCGAGAACTTTTTTAATATTTTCTTACCTACTACTTATCATTTTTAACTCATTTTTTATATTGTAAGACGTAAATCGTGCTATGTGAACATGGATATGCCATAAATAGTGGCTATGACGAATAGTCGGTTAGCGATTACTTGACAAAATTGAAAAAATGACGAGTATTACATATAACTCTTCCATTAATGAAAGAAATAAAGAAATAAAAATAATTTATTCAGTAAAATCACAAGGATCACTTTGAAACATCTTACATGCTAGGTGAATCTATGAGCCAATTCCAACCTAACCCAAGTACGAGAAGAACAGGCAAGAAACTCATCAAGAAACTTGATAGAATAAATGAAAGCCTATACCACAAGCCATGGAGCTGATACTATGAGGGTAGGTTCTTTTCTGTGTCTGATGTGCACATATAGAAGAGAGGTTATAAAGGTAAGAAATTCATTCATAAGAAATTCAAACTCTATTCAAGCTTTTACTGTAACTATCCACATAACTTATTCTTCAGCTTGTGACTGTTGTAGGTTTCATTACGCCCTTAACCCTTGTAAGACACTTTTTTATAGTGAACTTTGTTCGTCTTTTAGTAGAAGATCGCACGGGGTTCACTAGTGTCGAATAATGGTGCTTGCAGCATCTTCATTAGCTTGCTCATAAGAATGAGCAAGCTAATACTAGACCTAGTTATTATCAACAGAAGACTGGACTGTCTTCTTTAAGTTTGGCTAGAAAGTTGAGCATGCAGAATATTCAGAATTTTTATTGCCGATGGATCTCCAACTAAAAGTTTTTATGGATATAGGAGCAGAGTAGTTTATTTTTCAAAATGAAATCTTCAATTCATCGTTGGGATTTCATGTGCATCCAGATTCCAGATTATTATGAGATGATTGCGCTGCTAGGTTAACCCAGCCTTGTTAATCAGAGATATTAAATATTTGTTTCTCTATTATGATGATGAAATCTGCTTATCTAAGTTTTTTTTGTGTTTGACAGTATGGCTTCATATTAACAAGAAACTGAGAAAGACACTAGAATGCTACAGCTGTTATTTTTATAGCTATTAGCACTGTTTTCTCATATTTTTTTGTACAAAATGCTTTAAAAATGTAGGTATTTAGATTTATTAAATTATTGGTTAACTTTGTGGGTAGGATTATAATTACACCGAAACCATGTTTTTATTTTGTCTTACAAAGAAGTAAAAGTTTTGACTGAAATAATGAAGAACTAGCAGAAATAATAGTAAAAAACTAGTAGAAATTAATTACAATCTGCTTGAATGAGCTAAGAGAAGAATGAGGTACCTATCTAACCCATCTTATCACAATTTCCTGTTCAGATGAATGTTCTCATATTCTGGTAATGTGGGTAGTAGGTACAGCTAATAAAATAAAACAAGTCTTTCACTAAGGACTAAGACAATGAATTCTTAAAATTAATTTTAGAAAAAAAATATCAAAAAACTTTATAAGAACATGTAGGTAAATACATAAGTACTTACCTAAGTTCCTCAAGAATGATAAGAAAAGCAATCGTGGTCTAAAGGTACCTATTTAAAAACTGCAGGATAGATCACATCGAAACCTTGGCGTCAGTAAACACTTGAGAATGCATTAGTAACTCACCTGGTATATCAGTGGCCACAGGTTTCCTTCCATGAAGGCCTGATACTCTTCTTCAACACGTTTAGATTCCATTGTTATTTATAAAAGCAAGAACATAACAATAATATTAGAAACAAGTTTTACCAATTTGGTATTGTTTGTCAGAGTTTCAAACGCTCAACAAAAGAGAACACAACTGCTCAATACGAGGTTCGGAATTACAATGTAGCCCGGCAATGGTATGGTAATAACAGTCGCGCCTAGGACCGAAGTGAAACTGCGGCGGTGCGGCATTCAGCGGCATCAACGACGCCGAACGCGAGCACCAACACGAAACGAAACGTCAGAACGCTTTTCCGGCGAAGTACGGTAAACGGGTAAAGTAAACTCGTACCGTAGTACTACGCACACTGATCGACCGACTAGTTCGCTCTGCTTGCTTGACTTGACTACGCTACGCCAGTACGCAGCGCACGCACGCTACGCCAGTGTTGCCAGGCGTCGGTAAAAGAGAGATTGAACGGTACACAAAAGTAGAAGGTATTCCACAGGAGTATTCCCTAGGAAAGCTACTAATTCGATACGACTTTAATACGATTCTAAATACGTCTCTATTTATACAATCAAAAAATCCGATCGTAAATTAATGAGAATAGGTTCCACCATTTAGTTTTTTGACATTGTAGGCTACGTCTCTCTTGTAATTCTGACTTCAGTCAGACGAATGCAACGATACATCAGAATTAGTTTGGGCTGTAGGTTAGGTGACATGATAGCCAAAGAAACTCCCGTACATACATACAAACATAATTATCTACATACATACCTAGCCCAAACACTAATCCCTACTTCTTCGTAGGTAGTTAGGTAATGAAAAATACAACATTTTTATAAATATAAAAGTTGTGCGTACTATTTCCATCATCGGATCGTACCTACATCTACCTACTTAAGTATGGTAAAACTGCAACAGGTGTAATTCTGTAAACTTAATGCAGGTATTTTGAAAAAAAAATATGTCTAATCAATACTTACTGAAGTTGGCAGTATTTTTTTAATCAAAAATTAAATAAATTTTCAATCTTGTCCTATTTTGTTTGTAAAGTAGTAGGTATTCTACTTACCAACATTCACTCAAAAATTTAGTGGTTTTATTGAACAAGATTCTGTTAGGTAGGTTGGAAGGTATTTACCTAGGACTAGGACTCAAACAAAAAATACCCACCTGGTAAGATGGTGTATACTAATAGATTGTGGTTTTCAGTTAGTTTACACAAGAGCTCAAATTTATAACAATCATTATGATAATCTTAAAAAAATCTATAGTTTTTGTAAGCGGGTAAAGAAAATATATTATTATAACATTTTTAAAACGCTTAATGTACCTACCTACCAAAATGGATGATACCAAAAGGCGCTATGCTTGCGTAAAAAAGCGTCAGTTCTAGCGTAATTAATGCTAGGCTGGCAGCCGCGACAGCGAAAAAGCCAGCTTGCTATCCAGGAGGGCTGAAGTTATTTCTAAGGCAAAACTGTGTATGTAAGTATGTAAAAAATAAATTATACCTGTTATGAATAACTATTTCCTAATATATTTTCTATGTTCCATTAAAATGCATTATATAGCCACTATCTGTTTGGTTGCATATTATTATTCTAAGTTTCAATACACTGAATTTGAATTTGAGTCACTGAAAGTTTAGTTTGAGAAGCGCGGGAAGCCTCAATTAAAATTTGACAGCTTGGTGAATTTATCTTCCTCGTTAGCTAAAAAAAAACACCAACCAATGACTATCTTTACTCTGAGAACCAATGGCTACGTTCGAATAGCTGATAACACTGTGTACTTTGTGATCCGTGAACATTGGCCATGAAAACATGATTTTATGAATTATTTTCGAACAAAATATTTTTTATTATTACAATTCAAACAATCTAAAAAAAAATATTTGAACAGTCAAAGGGTGCGTTTTAATTAGCTGAACACAAGTATAATTGACACAATAGGACTTTTTTTGTATTCAGAAATACATACTGAACGTGAGCCTCTTACTTAAATAGTTGCCATTTAGCACTAAGTCCTAATTATTGAGGAGTTTGTGTGGTGCCTGGCATAGAAATTCGTGTGAAGAATCGATGCGTGCGCACATTAACTTATTTTATGGTAAATTTTCATAACATTCTGGCATCCCCAGAAGCCGTGCCAGGTGGACGCAAAAATTTTTGCCATTCAACAGCAGTCCAACTTCTACAGTTCACTCATTTTCCTACCTCGTGTGTTACGAAGCTCTCATAGTTACACCCAAGTGAGGAAGTATCTCATCGAAGGCTAAGTTGAAATATAGTTACTCAACTCTGAGATGGCTTCACCACGTACGCGACGCAGGCTTAACAGCATCCGCACACAAGATGAAAACAATGTAAGTGATAATTGTAAACTTTTTGTAGATTATGTGTCTCGTACTAAAAGTATGCATAGGTAACTAATGAATTTGAATTATTTAGGATGGCTACTATACCTACTTGTAGGTACGTTGGTACTTCGGCTAATATTACCTACCTACTGTAATTTGATGACGTCGATGATGAAGTATAACATTGATTGTTGCAGAAATGCTTTGAATGCAGTACTTTGAATCCCCAGTGGGCTTCGGTAACATACGGGGTATGGATATGTCTGGACTGTAGTGGCATTCACCGCAGCCTTGGTGTTCACCTCTCGTTTGTTCGGTCTGTTACAATGGACAAATGGAAAGAGATAGAATTGGAAAAAATGATGGTAAGTTATATACTATTTTGAAACTTAACAGTAATTTTTAATGAATTTATTTTTTCTACTCCGTGTAAAATTGAATTATACATTATAGGTCTCTTTCGATCAAGTAGCGAAATAAATTTTCAAGGGCTGTTTTTTGAAAAATTAAAATACATGAAAAACTCATGATATTATTAGGTTGAAACCACGGGACTCTTTAAAAGAAAAAATAGTAGAATAAGTAAATATTGACATAAGAGTAAGGATACATATCAGAAAAAGTGCGATGTGCATGGAATCAATACTAGGAATAAACAAAATTAATAATGCATCCCTACGTTTTAATTAGAAAAAGCGAAATTGCTCATTTATAGGGAACATGATATGTTTCTATAATAAACTTCCTGTAAATGCAACTAAACTTCTGAGAAAAGTTAAAGCTGTAGAAACACGATTATTATACATGTATTGGTGAATCTTAAGGTAATTTTCTTAATATATGAGCATCAAAAAGCCAAATATGTCTGGCAACTCATAAATATTTGTTAGTAAGCTCCATCTTATCCTAAACAAATCATTTATGCCTAAACAAATACTGAGCAAAAATTTAAATAGATGATCTCTTTTTCAAAAGTAAATTAAGTCGTTAAGTAGTAAATTACTGTCAGAGGAAATGAAAATTATAAATTTCCAAAATTCTACTCGCAGAAGTGTGCAGTGGAAAGATAAAGTTTGTATACAAAATATACATAACTAGCTTCCGTTCGCGGCTTTGCTCGCGAGGTACCTACATAAAATATAGCCAATGTTACTCCGGGATAACGTAGCATTCTAACTGTGAAATCATTTTTTAAATTGGACCAGTAGTTTTTGAGTTTATTTGTTACAAACAAAAATACAAAAATGCAAAACTTTCCTCTTTATAATATTTGTATAGATGCAAAAAAAGTTGGAGAAACTTTCACATGGTTTACAAATCAAGCCAAAAGATTGAATCATCCAATAAATGCAATCATGAGATGGACATTGAACATTACAATTGGAGTAGGTGCATATGAATGCAACCTATTACAATTGCGAGGAATTGCTAGCCAATTTAACACTTCCTCTTATAAATTGATACAATTGTGCGAATATTCAGTTTAATGCTGTTCTCGGGGAGACTTCAACCAGGATAGCTGTGTTGGTCAGTTACTCTTTCTTTTTATTCAGTTATAAGTTTGTTTCTCATCTTTTTCTTAAGGACTTATTAACATTTCCTTAATACTTACGCGTGTTGTAAACGGTATCTAAAATACGAGTATATTAATGTTTATTATTTTATTGAAAGGTACCAACTTTTAATAGGAATTAATATTGTAAGTACCTAAGTATTAGTAGGATACATATTTTGATGCAAAGGTTATAAATTTTTATAAATTTTAAATAAAGTTTATATGGACATGTATGTATTTATGTATATACATGTATATATTTTATTATATAAAAATTTACTTATAAATATGGTATTTTATTTAAATAAATTTTCACAAAGAAAAAAACCAAAGTGAAAATCTTTCTCAAATGATAATTTTTGTCAAAGGTTTGTCTTCACAGAACTGTTTTCACAGTATTATTGTGTAATCTCCCTGTAGCCCGTGATTTAATCTACTCAGACCCTTTGTTGACTTGCTAGATTATAAGCGCAATAATCTTTTAATTTTATCCTGAAGGTTGGATTAAAAAAAAAATATAATTTAAATTTATGTTTACGTCAAATTGAAACATTCTGGGATTGTTATTTCTGTGCCAAATTTACAACCCTTGCGACACTAATTTTAAGAGATTTATCAATTATGGCCCAATTTTTGTCAACTAAAGAGTATTCGATTATTTTCCATTAATATTTCTATGCCTAATACGTAGTTAACGTTTATAACAGCTTTACCGTTTTATCGGCATAACTAACTGATAAATACGAACAAAGATTGTAGTTCTTATTTTTATTCTAATTACTTCCACCCGCGATTTCCGGGCGCGCGTGGTAACTATATGAAAAGTAACTTATGCCATTCCAAATCATAGTCCTAAACATTCTACTTCAACTTAATAACTTCAAAAGACACTTTTAACAAAAAAGCGCTGCGTTAGTAGTGTTTGTAGAGGCTGCAAAACAAAAACGATATAATCGGAATCGAATGTTCGTCGAATTAACGGTTGTTTCATTGTCAAATTCTAATTTCGTGTCGTCTGTAAGTATAGTGTTACAGTAGATTTATGAGATCGGCTGTGAAAAAAATGTACTACCATGGTTCAAATACTAGTCGAAACGATGAAGCTTAGAGTATGTTTTGCACCATTATTGTGGGTATATAATATCGTTAATCGTTTTGCGGAGTAGTTGAGCAATATTATACAGAAATTCAGCATATTCTGTCTCTTTCATGGCACCCCAACGACATTATTATCCTATTAGCGAGAGTCCGGCTCGAATCAACACAATTGGTTTATAACTCCATCATGGACAGAACAGCTATTCTTCATTCGTCTGTCAGTTCCGATCGCGCGCGATCAAAATACGATTCACTCTCTTGTCAGACATATTACTTTTTGAAAAAAAGATTTTTAGAACCATTTATCGCCAGATAAAAACCAAGGTGTTTCAGTATTGCTAGTCAGCAAAATATTAAAGACTAGCTGTCCCGCTCGCGACTTTGTTCACTTAAAGTATCTATATAAACCGAATTTCAAACAAATCGCACCACCCGCTAAAAAGTTCTCATACAAACATTGACCCCACATTTGACCCCTTTTTGAAGGTTATATTGAAAAATCCTGAAACACGTGTCCACTCATTTTGCATTTACAGTACATAAACAACGTTTCAAACCAATCGCACCACCCGTTAAAAAGTTCCCATACAAAAATTGACCCCACATTTGACCCCATTTTGAAGGTTATATTGAAAAATCCTGAAACACGTGTTCGTTCATTTTTTATTTATAGTGCACAAACAAAGTTTCATGAAAATCGCTCCACGCGTATAAAAGTTTCATACTAACGTTTTCACCCTTTTTCACCCCTTAGAGGTGGAATTTCCAAAAATCCTGCCTTAGTGGGTGGTTTTGTTATAAAAGGAATCCACCTTCCAAATTTCAGCTTTCTAGCTTCAGCGGTTTCGGCTGGGCGATGATAAATCAGTCAGTCAGTCAGTCAGTCAGTCAGGTTAAGCTCTTATATAGATATAGATTATCCATAAAGAAGATTGAAGATTATCCATTATCTTTGTGCTTTGATGTATTTAAAGCCCTACGATGGAACATAATAGGTATTATGTCCTTTTTAGTCCTTGCAACAAGGCCTTGTATTGTATGTTTACCTACTTCAAACAGGTTGGTGGGAACTTAAAAGCTCGAGAATTCTTCGAATCGCAACCAGACATCAGGCCAGGTCTAACGATACAGCAGAAGTATAACACCAAAGCGGCTGCAATGTATCGTCAAAAAGTAAGTGGATTTTTTATTGAGTCACTGAAATTCATAAGATTTTCATAATATAATTGTATGATAAAATTCCGTCGCTCGCCGCCAGCTGGAGTCTGCTTTCGAATTTACGGAGAAATATACTAATGTATCTAAGTCAAAGTTGTTAAACACTTGTTTATTTGTATTGACGATAGTAATGATGATTGGTTGGTTTCTAAAGTAAAAAATACAGGGTCTACTCCGCAAAATGACTATGATATAATCGGAATGAAACATTCGTTGAATTCAGTCTAATTGTTGCCAAATTCAATTATTATATCGCCCAGATGTGGTGACTGGTTTGGTAGAAAGGTGGTAGAAGTTTACGAGTTCGATTGTTAAAAGTGACGTCTGTCGGTCAAATTATAATCGAATCTATGTATATATTCGATTATTGTCCCGTTATATCGTTGATCGTTTTGCGGATTAGACACCCAGAATATCACATTCTTCGTGTATAGTTCTTCTTAAAAGGGCTGGGTCTGCGACTTGGAAGGAGTATATCAATGTAATGATGATGAAATTCACACATTTTTCTGTCCTTCTAGTCTTGTATATCTTTTTTAATATCTATAACAGTCACATCTAACCATTATTTTTAGCATAATTATGCCTACATTTGCACACAAGTTAAAGAGTGAAAATTTTTACTCTTTCTTCTTACAGTGTCATTAGATCTTTGGAACTAGTGTGGCGAAAAAAGGTATAACATCTGGTTAACAGCTGTACTGATTATTAAGGGTTGCATCTAGGTTACAGTATAATAGGACTGTACCTAACTGTAACGCTACTAGATGTAGACGGTCTAAATGAGATGTGAATGAAATGAAATATTAAAATAAAAACCCGCCAAATGCTAGTCGGACTCGCGCACGAAGGGCTCCGTACCATTATCTATGAAAACGGCAAAAAGCACGTTCTTTGTTTGGGAACCCCCTTAAATATTTATTTTATTCTGTTTTTTAGTATTTGTTGTTATAGCGGCAACAGAAATACATCATCTGTGAAAATTTATCACGGTTCATGAAATAGCCTGGTGACAGACGGACGGACAGCGGAGTCTTATAATAGGGTCCTCTTTTACTCTTTGGGTACGTTACCTTAAAAATACGATGCAAAAAAATCAACTGCTCTGAAATCTAGTTTCCGTTTCGCTCGATTCAGAATGCAGTTCTCAATTTCCGTCAGAAGTCCATTCAATCACATACGAACTAAATTTACGCCGTTCGAGAGGCGAACTCCAGTTTTCAATAAATTCTGACGAGGCGCGAAGCTTGCATTAACGTCCGGGGCACACTTCCGCTATGAGCGAGGCATGTCGGAAAAGTTCAAGTGCCTATCATCGAAATCAAGTTTTGTTCGCAAATACGGAAATTAATATTTGAAATAGTTCTTGTGATAAACAAGATAAGATTATTTCAAAGACAAGTTATAAAAAAGACTTAGGTACTAAATCTTATATCTTTAAACGAGCAATTCTTGTATAATATACGAGTATAATCTGAATCTCGGAAACGGCTCCAAGGATTTTCATGAAATTGAGATTTCGGGGGTTTCGGGGGCGATAAATCGATTTAGCTAGGTTTCATTTTTAAAAAACGTCGTTTACCAAAAAAAAATCGAGCAAAGCTCGGTCACCCAGGTACTGATAATTAACAATCAAACAAAGACCTTATTAGAGTAATACAAAAATTAATTATACGAGTAAGTATACGTTTACAGAAAAGTAAGTACCTACCTTAGTACACAGGTTAATGTTTTGTTTTTCATTTTTTTACCATAATTGCGTCTCGTTTTCGTCAAAGATCCCCAAAATGTTCCAACCGCTTAATATAATTTTCTTGTTATCGATATCTTTTTATCAAAACGCCATCGCCTAGTCATCTTTCCTCCCTTTTCCAGTCGATCTTTCTTTAGAGTTTTCGAAGGACCGTAAAAATACTTTCACCGTGAGTTTTATTGATATTGAAATGGTAAAAAGTTTTAAAAATACTTGTGTTTATGTAAATAAAAAAGCGTCAAGCCAAACTTCTGTTGCTTTTCCATAATAGACTGGCCTATTATGGGAAAGCACCAGAAGTTTGGCTCGGGAGGAAGAAGGACGGCAAATATAATTAAATAGTGCATAGTACTAAAAATAGAACATTATTAAATTATTTTTAGGATTTTTAGCTTTTCTAAAAACCTCCAAGTTACCTACATATTACGATCTATTTTCAAATTATAAATCTTTCTACCTGATAAACAATAAAATAAATAAAATAAATATGATCACGACTGTAATCCCCTGGCTCGGTAGATATCTCCTCAGATCTTTAGTTACTTAGATCTTTAAGGATATCTAAAGAGGGTAGTCAGAGGCAAGTCCAAACATGACATTTGGTACATGCCCACATTTTGCACAATAGTTAGTATTCCGTACGTGACAGGTTGCAAGCCCATCGCCGCTTATAAGAATACTAACCTATGACACATACCTTCGAATTTTTGGTTCTAGGATATGCCGGTTTCCTCACGATGTTTTCCTTCACCGTTTAAGAAGCACTGGCATTGCGCACATAAATTTTTCGAATGGAAAAACTCATTGGTGCACGACCAGGTTTGAACCCACGACCTTCGGATCGTGAGGCCGGGGTGCTACCACTACACCACCAGCGCTCGTTTTTTTTAAAAGAAACGATAAACAATCGTTTCTTTTAAAACCTCTTATGTCAATATAACTCTCAAAGCAAGATAAAACTCGTAAACCGAAAACAAAATATTGTCTGAGATGTCCGTCCCCCCATAAAGGGGTGGTAACTCCCTTCGATGTAGGTATGGCAACTCCCTTCGTAGGTTTTAATTAGTCTACCATTGCATTGGGGAGAGTTATGGGGGAGCTCGTGTATTAAACAATATTTGTTATAATTCACCAAAGGTTACCGCCAAAGGATGTTATTACATTGAATCAAATTGATTGCAAATAGTTCGGAAAAAACGAGTGAGTGTGGGGTTTACGTATTTTTCATTTAGACTCCATTTGAGGTGTATTTAAACATGGAAAAAAAAATTAAAAAGTTTTAACGTTACTATTTTTTATCGATTCATATTCAATTTGCTCTTGAAAATATCTGATAACACCGCCAGCCACCACTGACTGCCGCCCCTGCACTGTTTTGAATTTCCACCCGTAATACACCCAAAAATATAAAAATATTTTTTTCTAACTTTCGATTGCCTAACTTTGTAGGCAAAGTTACGTAGAATAACGGAGTTTCAATATGGTCATCGAGTAACGGATCTGGTTAGGGCCGGTCACGTGGCTTAGCTAACTACGAGTATAAGAGATCCACTTACGGTGTTCAACTTTGAAACCCTAAAAATGTGCTCGCTGTCCGCGACCAACCGATAGCCGGCGTCGTTATTACATTCGCTTCAAAATGTTCAATAATGATAAAATAGCCTTTGGTATTATTGATCGACATTGCTTTTGAATTGTTTCATAAGCAGAGCTGCCCGTTAGACAACAAATTTTCAGAAAATAAACTTGGTTTAAATTAAATATTTTTCATACCTACTCGTATTAAAAGGGAATTCAGCCTTGGCTAGATAAGTATGCCTCGTAGAAACCCTTATTATATTAAAGGAATCTTATACGAAAACGCATTTTGATGGTTTATTATTGTTACTATATCTTCTATACCTTTAAACGAGCAATTCTTGTATACTCGTATACGAGTATATAATCTGAATCTCGGAAACGGCTCCAACGATTTTCATGAACGATCTAGCTAGGTTTTAGAAAACGTAGTTTACCAAAAAAACCGAGCAATCACCCAAGTACTCAATATTTAACCGCATGCGCCCATTCACTAACCAAAATGCCATTACAAATCGGAAAAAGTAGGAGGTATAAATAAATGATGGCACTCTAGCAAAACACATCTGTCTAGTTAAACATAAATACGACATATCCATAGTGTATTTAATCCGTGAGCTGCCGCACCCTTGCGTTAGGTTATCTGTAGCCTGAGGGGAGTTTCATCAGAGGGTCAGACGGGGCTCGCCATCGGACCATGTCAAAATCCGTACCAATCACTAATAGCGCAATATTACTACGATCAAATTGAAATTCAATCCACTTTCCTCCCTGCCGCTCCAGGACATATTACGCAAAATATGAAAATGCCTTTTTCCGCATCAATAAACAAACAAGCCGTACTTATTTGAATTTGAAATGGCAATTTTGTTGATACTGCAATATATGCATGTAAAGCACTATATTGTTGCACTCCATGGTTTATTTATATTGACTGGCTACTGTCTTCAAAGGCCGGATGTAATAAGACCTTGAAATATTAAATCGCAAATCTGTATCAATATAAATCTGTATTTCTACGAGATTGATATCTTATACATTGAACCAATCGATCGTTCCGGTTGAGTATATTAAACCGTTTCGTTCGATCAATCAACGCTATGCCAGGTTTATTAAAAGGTTTAACAGAGTAGTACAAGATTCGCTTTTCCACAGATCACGTCGAATGCAGAAGGCAGAGAGTGGAGTCCCGAAGACTACGCACCGGAGCCTACGGCGAAGGCAGAGGAGTGGAATTCAAATGAGTTCTACTCTTCGGGTGACAACCACCTTCACTCCAGCGGGTCTGACCCTAACATCAGCTACCAGTAAGTACCACTTTTTAGGTATATTTACAGGTTTTCTGTTCGCTGTTATCAATTAAATTGCGTCAACCGTCATGGCGGCCCTTCTTAGGCCTCGTGACGCTGCGTAAATAGGTTACGTACTCTCCTAAACACAGAAGCTCTTTGTTATAAATACTCTTACCATGCCATAGCGATTGCTCGACCAAATACTTTAAAAAATAGCTGGCAACATACGTTGCCAAATTACTTTCAACGTGTAAATATAACGTGTTCAAACTCAATTTCAGGTTATATTTTTAAGGTATCGTCATATCGTCATAATTATGACGGTAAATCGTAATCGATATATTTCCACGACGATAAAAATAAATCTCAAGATTTATTAAAATTTCAAACATGTTTAGTTAACAAATTGCGATACAAAAATGGTATTCATGTTGTCTCAAAGCATTTAAAACTTTGAAAATAGAATTAATCATGCGAACGTTTTCACCCAGCAAACGTTTTGCATATTTTAAATCACTCGCATAGCTTGCTGTTTTAACTATTTTGATTGTGCAATCAAAGCCCTTCATATAATTCTAAAAACTTCGCGACTATTCAATCTATATTTGTGTCATTTAAACATAATTTAAATTTCATTAAGATCGGAAAAAAGATTCAAAAGTTATCCACCGCCAACCAACTACATTTTTTTTGGCTCGCTTCGCTCGCTTGATCATACACTACACTTGATTGGTAGGTTAAAGTTAACATTAAAAGTTCGAATTGGTTTCAAAATTAATTCAATTTACTAACCGATGTGTCTTTGATACTTTAAACAAGTCTCTTGTGCTCTGGTATATTTATTTATTAATTCTATGTTTTTTAACAGGATCACGACATTTGTTTGAAATGGTAAAATTTGAGTTTTAGTGGTTAGGAACTGAGACCGTCTGCCTCCCCTCATGATGGGGCGCGGTACCCTTTGTGCCTGTAGAATTATTTGCGAAATGTGAGTAAGTACCTATATGACAAGTAGGGTGTCTGGGCCGAGGGGCAACCTAGTCTGTTTATATTTTGGAACTCAAAGAGTAGCGGCTAGATAGGTCTTTCCATAAAAATGTTCTTACATTTTTTTTACCCATTCGTTTACTCAAATATTAACGCAAACATTACTCACACACGCAGCATATTGATAATTTCTTCTCACACAAACTCTTATTTGCCTTGAACGAAGTTTGTCAGTGTTTAATGTTACTTACCAGTTCCTTTTTTTGGTTTTTCTATTACCTAATGACGCCATTGACTATCCCTTAAACAAGGATCTGATTAACTAGATATCGGAGATTTTGATCACTTTTAAAAATTTCTTATTATTACAGTCGTAAGAATATACATATATATTTTTTCTAAATTATTAAATTATTTTACAATTTTTTTCGTGTTAGGTATTTCGCGTGTCTAATATAATTACTTGTAAAATCAAACAAAAAAGAAATTGTTAGAGCAAACGTTGAATGAATTGATTTTATATAAGCAAGGAGGTATAAGATATCCAAAGGTTAAAAGCCCTACAGATGAGTAGCGACCACCTCACGAAAGCCAGACAAGTATACTTATAATATACTTGGTCCTCGACGATGACAGTATTAAATACTGTTTCGAGATGTCGGCATTCTGCTGTTCTGTGATTTTTGGTATCATAAACATCCAATTCACCCAATAAGAGTTTTATTCGTAGCTTTGTTTAGTTTGATGCTCCCCTTTGAAGGTTTGTGATGCGTAGGTACGTAGGTACCTACCTACAGCGTGCAGCACTCAACTTATAAATTTGCACATCGAGTATTCGTTAAGCTCTCTTTTGTTTGACCCCCGCTGCACCCGACAATTTGATTTGTTAAATGTTTGTAACATTGTTTTTTATGAGTGAACCTATACTGAGTCTACGAATGTTTTGTTTGGTTTTACACAGAATGGCAACACGTATTTTAGTCGAGATTTAATTTTGAACATTGCCAGTATTATGTGCTTTTTCCTTATTTTGTTTATTGGACATTTTGTCATTTAGACAAAAGTTACCCAAAGCTGTTTATTTAGTCTCTTTTTATACGTACCAGTGACCATGGTTTAAGTGAAACGTTGTTTTTTAGTATTATATCCAAACAGAATAAAAAAACTTTTACACATCTTCTAAAGTAAATAAAATTAATTTAATCTTTTCTATCTTGAAAAGACGGTCGCACGTTCTTTTCAAACAAAAAAATTTTGATGTAAACTTTTCTAAAAGATTAAAAAAAAAACACTTTTCCTTAGCGTTTAATAGAAGGAATACATTTAGAATTTCCAAATTTTGCTAAATTATTGCTGCTGTCGCAGTGTTCATTTAAAATAATTATGACGTAGACGAAGTATAGTGAAATATTAATTTGAATGCTGCAGCCACAAGCTCTAGAGAATTGGCTTTGAATTTCTAATCTACATTAACACTAAGCCAACAAACTTCTGACTCATTCTTAACTACACAAACCATTTTCATGATAATATGAATAATGTAGTATCATACAAAATAGGCAATTCTGTGTTTTTGTATTGAGACATAGTTAATATAGTACATAGTACCTATGAAGCATACCGTGGTTTCCTATCATCTAGCCGAGACGTTAGAAATCTCGCCGCTCCGAACCAACGTTTAATATCGCGACGGCGAAATTGAAATTCTAGGAAAACCGTTGGGCTTAAAGATTTACTAAAGTACTATTTACATGGCCGCAGTCCGTACTTTCAAAAAATATCCTCCAGACGAGTACTTCATAATAAATTATAAAAAATAACCATTTATATATTTTATTGCGGGCTTATTGCGTCTAAAAACCTTTCATTTGGAGGTACCTAGTTGGTGTTTAGTTAAAGACCAAGTACCTGGATGACCGAGCTTTGCTCGGCTTGTTTTGTTGGTAAATTGTGTTTTTTGGAAAATGAAACCTAGCTAGATCGATTTATCGCCCCCGAAACCCCCTGCATACTAAATTTCATGAAAATCGCTGGAGCTGTTTCCGAGATTCCAATTATATATATAATTGGAAGCTCGGATACAAGAATTGCTCGTTTAAAGGTATAAGATAAGATAAGATTCGATCGGTGCAGTAATTGACTTAAACGTTGAGACGAGAAACGCTAAGCCAGCGCAAACTACTCTTTCAATTTAATATTAACATTTTGAATGGGGTTGATTGTTATCGGCAAACAAACTTTGAAGTATTATTATTTTAGTTCTACAGCGCTCTAGCTTTTCATCATCATATCTTCCTGCACTTTTGCCCACGTTATGTGTGGTCGGCACAACATTGATCTTCTTCTATTTCCCTCTCTCATTCATTATCTCATTACTCATGTAATCTCACTTACCCATGTCATCTTTCACAAAGTTCATCCATCTTTTCTTTGGCCTACCTCTACCCCTGTATCCATCCATATTCATACCTAACACTCTCTTTGTCACATGACATTCATCTCTTCTCATAACATGCCCATACCACGCTAACCTATTACTCGTCATCTTTTCTGTGAACGGTGCCACTTTCAGACTTCCTCTGATATACTCATTCCTTATTTTATTTATCCTTGTCACTCCACCCACACATCCATCTCAACATTCGCATCTCCGCCGAATGCGCTCTTTTCTCGCTCTAGTTTTTATCATAACGAATTAACCGATTCAGTGCAAACAACATGTAGATTTATGATGGGCAGGATTACAACTGATTGTCTCTGTGATTATAACGTATTATTATCTACGAGTGTATCGATTCCGGCTAACACTGCCAACAAGTCCATGACGTCGAAGGCGTTGTTCTTTTCAAATCAGCTCCTTTATTTGATTTCATTATTTTTAGTATTAGACGGGTATTTATCGCGTTTAAATCTACACTAATATTATAAAGAGGAAAACTTTGATTGTTTGTTTGTTTGTTTGAAATGAATAGGCTCCGAAACTACTGAACCGATTTGAAAAATTATTTCACTGTTGGGAAGCTACATTATCAGCGGGTGACATAGGCTATATTATATTTTCAAAAAAAATTAGGGATCCTTACTAAAACCTCAATAATGTAACCCAAGGTGTAAAAAAATTATCTAAAATATTCTTTACATCGCGTGCGCTGCGAAAACTATTGACGATAGAATAAAATAATGTACTAAGACTTTGTAGAACACATCATTATTTACAAAAAATGTCGCAATAGCATATGTCCAACTATTATAGTTATGCCACAATAAGAGTTCTTTTATTTTAACAATTTAATTGAAGGCTACTCTTAGAAAAACGCTCTTTATTTGTATCTTAGTATTAATTCTTATCAAAATAAATCACATCATGTTCTAGACTACTTCAATACCTTTATACTGCTTTTTGAATTACTCAATTCGGACATTCCATGCGAAAGATACCACGAAATTAAAAATGTAAGTATTAGAATAAAGTTGCGTGAGAGCTTCACCCTGCTCTCGGCTTATGCAATGTAGGGGTCACTGGGTGTACGGGAGGGAGTCAAAGTGAAAAAATAGCAAAAAAAAAAATATGATCACGACTGTAATCCCCGGGCTCGGTAGATATCTTCCTCAGATCTTTAGTTACTTAGATCTTTGAGGATATCTAAAGAGGGTAGTCAGAGGCACGCCCAAACATGACATTTGGTACATGCCCACATTTTGCACAGTAGTTAGTATTCCGTACGTGACAGGTTGCAAGCCCATCGCCGCTTATAAGAATACTAACCTACCTGTATGACACACACCTTCGAATTTTTGGTTCTAAGGTATGCACGATGTTTTCCTTCACCGTTTAAGAACACTGGCATTGCAAAAACTCATTGGTGCACGACTAAGTTTGAACCCACGATTTCGGATCGTGAGGCCGGGGTGCTACCAGTGCACCACCAGCGCTCTTCTAAAAAAAAAGTTCACTAAAATAATAAAACTAAAACTTTCTATATAAATTCTTTCTTTAAAGAAGAGTATCATAGTTATGACAAGTGTGTATTATAATTTTGAATTTTGATTTTTTTTTTTAAATTTGAGAGCTCTGCTGGTGTAGTGGTAGCACCCTTGCCTCACGATCCGAAGGTCGTGGGTTCAAACCTGGTCGTGCACCAATGAATTTTTCCATTTGAGAAAATTATGTGCGCAATGCCTGTGTTCTTAAACGGTGAAGGAAAACATCTTGAGGAAACCGGCATACCCTAGAACCAAAAATTCGAAGGTTTGTGTCATATGTTAGTATTCTTATAAGCGGCGATGGGCTTGCAACCTGTGACGTATGAATACTTAGTACTGTGCAAAATGTGGCCATGTGTCAAATATCATGTTTGGACGTGCCTCTGAGTGTGAGTACCCTCTTTAAATATCCTCAAAGATCTAAGAAACTAGAGATCTGAGAAGATATCTACCGAGCCTGGGGATTACAGTCGTGACCATGTATGTATATATAATTTAAACGCGATAAATACCCGTCTAATACTAAAAATAATGTGTTCAGATCGCGTATGTTTAAAAGTACATATTGCTAACTGGTACGGGCCGGAAATGGTAAACAAAGTAAGGCAGCTAGAATTTTTGCGGAATAGAAGTGCGCGTCTAAAAACATCGCTGGTATTTTTAACAAAATGCCGCGATTGGGACTTAGTACCTACGTGTTGTCGAATTAAGCCGCGTAGTGACATCGAACGTTCCGATAAAATTCTGTGGAAAGCGAGTGGCCGCCTACTTAAGCAAATGATTAGGAATGACCAGTGTTACCTACAACAAGTGCAGTGTAATCTTTATGACCTACATATGGAATGCAGTGTAGTGTTGTCCATCAGTGATTTTGAATTGTGTGATCGAATAACGTACAATCAAGCTCAGCGGACTTATGATTTTTGTACAGAGCGCCATGAAAAGAAGTTTGAACGATTGGTAGCTCGTAGTAAAAAAGTACGGAATAATAAGGTACAGTCGCCGACACAATTTACTAAAACTGTTATTAATTTAACTGATGCAAAGGGCAGGAAGGTGATGATGACTCAATTTGATGACGACACTATAAACGTTCTAGAAAAAGGTCTAAATTTCGCTCTAACACCAAAACGCATTCCGTATGAAGACATTGTCAGCAGCGTCGAGGAGACCATTGTTCGCAATAAAATACCCACAAATGACGCGGAAACGCTGAGACAAGATGTTTCAATTATATTGCGAAAATGTCGTCTCCCGAAACCTAACATAACTGCGGGTGAGCGTGAAGCTCTTGAAGTGCTCAGAAAAAACCAGGATATACTGGTGCTGAAAGCAGACAAAGGAAATGCCACCGTACTTATGAAGACAGGATTATGACGCTAAAATACGGAAATTGCTGAGTAACAAGAAGGTGTATAAGCCAGTTACCTACAATCCTACGGCTAGAGTGACAAAACGAGTACGAGCACTGATACACGAATATAAGGACCTGTTCACTGAGGATGTCTTTGACCGTCTGTACAGACCAGCCATTGTGCAGGAGGTTCTGAAACGGAATGGCTACCAGACCAATATCAGATGGCAACCCAATCGGAGGCGCAAAGAAAAACAGGTTGAAGCGACTAGACAGCCGGCGTTTCTACCTTATGTGAAAGGAGTGACGGACAAAATTGGAAACATTCTTAGGAAGTTTTCGATTAAGTCGATCTACACTCCGCTCACTAAGATGGCGAAACGACTTCGAACACCTAAAGACGTAGTACCCTTGCAAGTTCCAGGAGTCTATAAGATCGATTGCAGCTGCGGGCGTTCCTACATAGGCCAGACTAAACGCACGGTCGCAGAACGCGTAAAGGAACACATAGCAGCGGTCAAAAATCGACAAACATACAGATCAGCAATAGCTGATCATGTTGTAGACTCAGGACCCAATCACTGGATTGAATTACACAAACCACAGGTCATCTGTAATGAAAGGCATTACTACAAGAGAATGGTTCGGGAAGCGATTGAGATTAAGAAATATCCTAATTTCAATCGTGAAGACGGTTTCAGACTCTCTGCCTCATGGAATCCAGTGCTAGCTAAGTGTACTCGTCGTAGACCGGTTATTCAGCGCGTCGCGGATACTGTTAGTGTTGCGTGTCGTCCGAGTGTACAGATGGACATCCCTATTGTCGAGAACGAAGTGAGGGTAGTTGCAAATAATGCGACCCCCGCTTCGCGGAGGCGGTAGCTCCTTGTACTCTAGTCTACCCGTGACCACGACAGCGTGCAAACCTGTCGAAACGTCGGGAAAATATAAGGTAATTTAAACGCGATAAATACCCGTGTAATACTAAAAATAATGTGTTCAGATCGCGTAAGTTTAAAAGTACATATTTGATTTCAGTCTGGGTACTCGCATAACAGTAGTTTATACGATATTCCATATAATGTTTGAAATATCATCCAAATCCGTGAGGCAGTTTTGGTGTGATTGAGCAACTTATAACTTAAATTCATTCCGACTTTCGCTTGTACAATAGGTTAGATATAAGTAGGATTACGAAATCTTAAAAATAATAAAGGACTTTAAAATAAATAAAATATTATAAATTATGGATTTTATACGGTCAGTTCTAGTTTCGATATTGACGGGGTAGCTATTTATAAACCTGTCATCGGCAGTGCTAAGCTCATTTTTTCTATGCATGGTTAGTCGTGTCTCTTCTGACAAAGGGGACAAAAATTCAACATCTATTTTAACATAGCTTATTGTTTCTACTTTAGTATTCGTTTTAAGATATCTATCTGGCTTTGGATCGGTTTTGTTAACGTAATCAAATGTGACAAAAAGACACGTGGTAAATTCGCTCATAATAATATCAAGGTTTCGGTGTATGAAAAATATGTTGATATTTATCTGGCTTCTTAGCACTGTATCCGGAATCCTCAATTATAGTTTGGCTTTCTTATCGACTTACTTATGTTATTTACGTTGTATTTTTAGCTTGTAAATTTTTATAATTTATTCGAAGGTATGTGTCGTAGGTTAGTATACTCGTACTTATAAGCGGCGATAGGCTTGCAACCTGTCACGTACGGAATACTAACTACTGTGCAAAATGTTGGCATGTACCAAATGTCATGTTTAGACGTGCCTCTGACTACCCTCTTTAGATATCCTCAAAAGATCTAAGTAACGAGAGATCTGAGGAATATATCTACCGAGCTCGAGGATTACAGTCGTGAACATATTATTTATTAAGCATTTTTCTAAAAGCACCGAAAGATATAATATAAGTCCAATCATGATAACGCATTTCTAAACATTGGCGCCGGCAGTTTCTGGACTAATATACTCGTAGATCGGTTCTGTTCAACATTTATTGACGGAAAATAAGTCGCTTTCATCACTTTACTGACAGAAATAATAAAAGGTAATTAGGAGCAGGAGAAAAAATGCAAGGAAAAAAAAAATGTAAGATTCTTATGGCGATAATATCGTTGATCGTTTTGCGGTGTAAATACCCAAATAACGTTAGAGATTATACCTTTTGAACCAAACTGTACGTACATGCATGGGTTAAAAAATAATAATTGCAATTCTGAGTTAAAAATCAATATAATACTACCTTGTGACGTCTGCTCGTGATAGGTTATCGTTATGCCTTAACCAATGCTGGTTCCGATTGCAATATCCTATAATATTGTCAGGTCAATATATTATATTTAATAACTAGCTATTCCCAGCGACTTCAGCCGTTTGCCGATAGATAACTTTTTCCGTCATCCGATTTTTGTGTTCTATTACTCTACGCTACGTTAATTATCCCCTTGCTTGTTTATTAATTTTCTTCTATGTACAAACACACTGGATTTTACTGTTTTGTATGTATAGAAAAGCTACCCGTACCGCTGTTTCACCCCCCGCCGTGGAAAAGTACCTACTTACTAACCCGCGTCACAGTCATTCGCATAACCATGGCAAATTGTATTCTTTTTACCCATATTTGTTACAGTTAAAAAAGTGACAATACAATATTTACAATTTAAAGTCATGGTTACCTTACCATGATTTTTCAATATCTTTAAGTAATACGGTACCAAATTTCGAATCAATAGGACATATGGAAGGCAGTCAGATCCCGTCATCAACTATTAAAAAGCTGATGATCTTCAAACGGCTTAACAGATTTTTATGAAACATGGCTACGAACACACGGGATAAAATTATCTATGACACAAAAAAAAAAACTAAACCAAAATCCGTTCATCCATTTGGGAGCTACGATGTCACAGACAGATACACTGACAGACACGTTAAACTTATAACACCCCTCTTCTTCGTCGGGAGTTTACCACAATAAGAGGTCGCAAGAATTCCATCGGTTCATAACACATACTACATCTAGACTTTTATTACAGTAGTGAACCCGGCAGCGGACGGTACACAGGATTCGGCAACACCCCGAAGCAGTCGCAATCGACACCGATGTCTCCACTGCACAGCGGTAACGAGATGGTCGATAACACGCTTTCCTCACTCGCTTCGGTAAGTTTTTACAAATAACTCCTGTTTGTGCATACAACCGATCTTCTCTTCCTCTCGTCGATGAAGAAACGGCGCGTCCGAAGAATTTAATACTCCGGATTTTGATATCTCATAATTCATGTAATCCTCAATAACCATTTCACACAAAGGTTTGTCTCGTCATGTTCTCTAATTTAGCTGCGTAATCCGGATTGAAGAATCTTTTTACGGTAAGTCTGGCAGCTAACAAGAGTGCTGCTTATGAAGATGTCAAGAAAACCACGGTAATAGAAGCTAAAGATAAAATATCATTTGCCTCAAAAATAAAACGAAAGTATAAAACCGCACATGTCACAAACAGATACAAAACCAATAAGGCACACAAGATAAGTTTCCCCGGGTTCGTATGCGGTCCCGCTTAAAATTAATAAAAAAGATTGAATTTGAAATGTTGCCTGTTTTTGAAGCTATCGGTTCATCGCTGGGGTTTATATTGCATTGCACAACCCTTTGAGTCGTTCGTTATTCGACCGTCAACAGCAAACACAAATACACCGTTGATTGCAAAAGTTTATTAAAACAAAGCTGGGTTCTATTCAATCTGCCTGCATTGACAGGAATTTAATTCACAAAGGGCTCTCGATTGAAAAGCTTTTTATTTTGCGTGAAACACAAAGGTTTTATGCTGAGAATAGCGATTCTTGTAAAGCATATTATCAGCCTGTCAATTTGTGATAGATATCGAGATGCCACTAAGGCCACGCTCGATATTTTTAATTAAACAAACTGGCAAACGTTTGTCGGATCTCGGGCCTTGCAGAATGAGAACTTTCAAAGTCAGTTAAGATTATACTAATTGAGTGATTAGTGGCTTAGCAAACTTTAAAAAAATAATTAAAAGCTAAAGTACAAATTTAATATAGACAGCGATTGCAGTCCTCGAACCGTTGGGATTTACAGGGATAGACAGACGTTATTAATTAATGCTCATATCTTGCAATACCTGAAATGGTATTGCAAAATAGAGATATGAGATATATTCTATTTAGTGATGCAAAATTAAATGACTTATAAATTTGTATCAGTGCATGTTTATCAGACCGTACATTTTATATTATCTGATGCAATAAGATACGTCTAAGTATCATATTATATTCCTCATCAATAAAGTCGAAGTATCTCTAAAGTTATGTCTTAATTATCTAGCTAGATGGTTACTAAAATCTAGTTAGAGATAGGTCTGAAAAAAAAACAAAAATCATCTTTCAATAGGGGGTAGTTTTATTTTTCGAATGATAGCATGTGTTTTATGTGGGATTAAACTTATTATTTTAACTATGTATATAGCATAGGTAGCTCGATTTATATGAGAAGTTTATAATGAGTGTACTTAATGGGTATTTGCTTAGCGGGCCGTTTAAACATCAATTATTTTGACATTGATTGTAATCTTAACTATCGGTTAGAGACAACGTCGATTGCAATTGCAAGTAGGTATGTACTTAAAAAACTGTTCCAAAAGCTCTGAATAATAAGTTATTGAAATTTTCGCCAACATTTTTATCTTCCCCATTACGTCGCATCATTCGCTTCGATTTCTACTTGCAACGATGAATATATTTTTAGCTTGCATGTCCTTGAATAATGAGATTGCCTGAATTGGTGTTTGCTAGGTATTATCGGTAAGTAAATCGAATTAATGTGAAAACTAACAAATTTTAATGGAAACATTTAACACCATAAAATAACAAGGACTGTTTTGATAAATCTTAGTCTGTGAATTTAAAGTAGTGAGTACTTACTTCTTTAAATAAAAACGAATTCTAATGCATACTCATCAGCCAAGTGCGTGTTGGACTCGTGTTGGACCATTCGAGTCCTGTCTGACACGAAATTTGTAAAACTTGAATCATGGTGAGATAATCATTATCATAATGTGGACGCCATAATCTAATGTCATTATTAGGTATTATAAAATAGCAATTATATATTCGTACTGTCGCTATGAACTAAACTAATACTGATAGCGTTATAATAATTACATAATAAAAATACCAGTAGTCAGCAATGTCTCTGTGTGTGAGACGATTTGCTTTTGATGAATTTTATTTTAAAATATACCATTTTTCATCTTCCCGGACTAGGAATCTCTTGAAAAATGTATTCAGGGTAATATTCAGTTCGCAAGTTTCAATAGCGTCCCAGGTATAAGAGTCAAAGACTAGGTGAAAAGTTACAGTAGATCTCTGAAACGAGATTCTTTTGTAACGAAGTCAGCTGTGAACATCATAAGAAACGCAGGTTTTCAAATGCCTTGAAAGCCCGTCGATTAAACAATATTTTTTCTTTTTCCGACCTGAAACTATTCCTTGACTTACTTGTAAAATACAACTATTAGAGCTGTTGGCAATTCCACCACCACTTAGTTCTATGTTTTTCTTATCAATTATGGTTTATTTATAGATATTCTTTCTTTATATTTCTATGGAAAAAAAATCTTCCACAAAAACTTAATGGTTGAAAAAAAAAATATGATGACGTTTTTAGTAAGTATGGTAAGTATTACGAGAAAAGTAGCAATCCCACGGGAAAAGTTTTTATGTGAAATCACCTCGGAATCATGCTCTATGCAACAGTCATAAATTTAAATTGATGCACCTAACTGACAGAGTCATCGAGTAGTATACACAACATGAAAACGAAAATACAGCCGTCTTGACAACCTCTTTTCGAGGTGAAACTTCTTCCTATCGGTTTTTTCGAAAAATGTGAAAGGCAAATTATAAAAAGCTGCCTTCCAATCCGTCCACAAAAGACGCATTGAATGAAGATTAGATTCCTACCATTGTTTGCATAATTAATTGAATATCTTATCTTCGTTCACACCCTTTATCAAGGACTAGCTTCCGTTCGCGGCTTTGCTTGCGAGGTACCTACATAAAATATAACCCAATATTACTCAAGGATAACGTAGCATTCTAACAGTGAAAGAATTTTTGAAATCGGACCAGTAGTTTTTGAGTTTATTCGTTACAAACAAAAATATAAAACTTTCCTCTTTATAATATTAGTATAGATAATGTAGACGTATTAGCTGATTATGCATTTGATGAAATGTCTTATACATTTCTTAGTTTCTCTTTTAGTCTTGCTGAACGCCAAACACGATTTTAAGACAAGCTTGTCCTCCCTTAGACTGATGGGATAAATAATACTGGCTAAAAAATTAGTTTGTCCTTAAATTGGGTTTGGCCGGTAAGTCTCACTTCTCGGTTTGGTTACGATTGCAAAAGTAGATGGTAAACCTTTGGTTGAAATAAATGAATTCTCACAAAATGCGAAGAAAAAGTGATAGTACTCGTACGTAGGAGTAGGAGTTCTCGGATTTTGATTGGAGTAACTCATTATGAACACTTAATACCAACACGTATCATGTACTTAGTTTTTATTAATAAGCATCCATCCAGTGTTTGGTATGATTACTCATGATACTATGATACTATTCAATATACTCGTAGGTACGTAAACCAAATTCTCGACTGGCTGCTTGATAGCTTAGATAAATACAATTATTGATAAATAATTAAGTTAGTTGGTCTGATAGCTTTAATTAAAGTCTTACATAGATCGACAGATCTAAATCCCAGACTTTACTTAAACTCTGACCATTGAAAACGTAATAGAATCAATTTGAATCTTCTATTTACCGTCTGAAATATAATTTACTTTGCGTAATATTATACATGGTAAATGGCGAGAAAGTATTGAATACAGTTTCTTAGTAAATTTGTATGTAAAGAAGTCCTTTTTAAAACGTTAAATAATTACCAAAAAAGTACCATTTTTATTTCATTTTATATTATCCTTTCATAAGACGACATTTTAGATGCCAGGCTTAAACCGGCCCCCTCTCACGACGGCTCCCCGTGTGTAGCTGAGGATTCCAATTCATATACAAGTAAAACAATATAAGACGGCCGTCTTGTATAGTTTTGACTCCACACTAGAACAGAATGAATGCACGGCTAGTGTCTGCTGATTGTTACATCATTTAGTTTTTAGCATGTAGCTACATTATTCATTTCATTTAACAGGGGTGGTCGGTATTCACGTCTTCGGTAACGAAGGCGGCTCGTTCGGCTACCGAGAGCGCGGTCAAGTATGGTGGCATCGCCTCCCAGAAAGTCTCCGAAATGGCCACTACTGTCACAGAAAAGGTAAGTTCTCATAGTGTTCACCTTATTATTTGTTTTTAGTTTACTGGCTAATTAGTGCGGCTGCGTGACTATAAAACTTAGTTCTAGTGTGGTTACGTCGCTTTCAACATTATGTCTCATTTAGCTCTTATTTTCACTTATATACTGTGTTTGCCTGTTACTAGCTGCTCGAGACGCACGAATTGTGCGCGCTTATTATAAATAATACGAGTACTTACAGTTATCAAGTTTATTACGTGTTCTTGAAACGTCAAGGAGCTAGTAAAGCACGAACTGACACGATCGTTATTAAAATTTACTAACGCACGGCTTTACTTCGAGTCTTCGAACATAAATTATAAAAGTTTAGAATAGATATTTTCAAGACTGTTCGATGCCAAAGGTGATCCTCACTTAAATGTTAAGACAAGGGCACAGAGTACATTAGTACCCAATGAGAGTATAATTTTCGAATAGGCGTCTCTAGGAAAACAATTTTGTGGCAGGTTTCTACTTAAGCATTTATGATAATACATTTATTTAAAGTTCGTAGGTATATAAACTATTAAAATAAGTAGTCATTATAACTATTTCGACTTTAGAAAGTGACTACCGCTCTAGGTAAAAATGATATAAGTACAAATAACATAATCATATCTAAGATCCTACATCGTAGGGTGGCAATAAGGGGTAGAAAATTACCGCCGGCGGCGCAAGAAATAGACGCGCCAGTAATTACTCGGTGAGTTTCTATGCAAAATGTCGCAGTCAAAGGGATATCATTTCTCTTTTCCGCGACTTATGCTGTAACTATCCCAATGATTTTTTTCCTTTGAACTACTTTACTTTATGCTGTAACTTGTGGTCAGAGTTGGATTCGTTACTGGTTGAATGGGAAATATACCACGTTGTTTTGCGATCAAAGGCTTGGGATGTTAAAAGAGGTAATTATAATTTTAATTCGAGCATTGTACTCCAATATTGTTTACCTTTTGAATCATTGAGTTTTTATAGCACAAGTGTCTATGACATACAGAGTTTATACGTCGCAGTTTTTGACAGCGCACATACTGCACGTGTCTTCACTAATGATAGCAATGGAATACGCCTTAAAAATATTCCAGACTGAACTAACTTATTCTCGAACTGTGAAAACACAATTTGAACTTTTCTCGATGTTCGTTACAGCAGCGGCAGACGATGCAAAGTTCTCGTTTCAGTGAAAAATGAGTTTTATCTCGTTGTATCTAGATTCCACTTCGTATTTTTGCATAAGGTGGATGAAAATGTAATTGCATTACCAATTGCGCTGCTCGGGCAAAATTAAAATTAGGCTCAATCTCTCAACTGTCAGCCGTCATTCGTTGATTTTACGGTTTAATATGGCTTGCAAGTGTATCACAGATTTTTTGAGTTCCTGCAAATATAAGTCACGACGTCGATAGCTGGCGCAGCGGGACAGGTAGACTAATTAAGTATCTGTCAATTTCACCTGCTCCCTGCATATTAAACATTAAATGAATTCTTTGATGTAATTTAGAAGTTTATACCGGGTTGACGGTATATCAGCTGCAGTTTATTTGAAAAATAATGAGCGGAGATGATAGCGTAAAATTATGATCTACAGAATATCTTCTTATCCATTATGGCATCTATCTTTAAAGATTAATATTGTCAGTGTCAAGTTTTAACGTCACAAAGTCGCAGTCTATCGTCGAGTCTGTCTTTTCAAAGAAAATGGTGGCAGTTTTCTGCAAAACTTAGGAGATTTTTCACTCAAATCTAAAAGCAATTACGCTTCTATTTTAGTTATCTGACGTTTATTAAAATGTCAAGCTATTTCGCTTAAAATATTACACAAGAAAATCATAGCATAAATAAAATAAAAATGCTTTTATGAATATTTCAATGACCGAAACACATTTGATTTAGTCTTTAATAATGTTACGTCACGTCGCCGGCGTCAGTCGAGTAGAACAGAATGTTGTGACAGATTGGAATGGTTTTGACGGTAGATTATAGGCTCTTTGCCAGACTGCATACGTGAAATACTTGAATAAACAAGCAAAGTATACTTAACTTGTAGTATGGTACCCGGCGAAACATTGCGAGAAAATGTGAAGATTCAATTCCGATTCAATCGTTAAAACTTTGAATCATGTGATAAGTATCAACCTCAAAAGTATGTTGGCGAGTGTTTGCTTTAGTAGGCGGTATTTCAATGACGCACTTCTTTAAATATTGGAAAACCAACCAGCAAAGGTCTTTTTATTTTACCCTAGTAGTTTCTGATTTGCGTATGAGCTACAAAGTGGAGATTAAATCCGAATTGATTATAAAAAACATAAGTACGAAACGCTTGGTTGGCTAAACCCTTTGACGGCGAAACACGACAGTGTAAAGCGTTTTGAAATGCTGGTAGGTTGTGTACTTCATGCCGTGTAAGCTGCATTAAGCGTTCTTATTGTCTGGTTCTTGTAGACAATTGCGAAAAACGGGAGTGACTTTTCAAGGTGGGGATTTTATTGAATACTATCTGGTAGCTGCGGTTTCACTCGTGTAAACAGTAGTTTCAGTCATCAGCCTATACCTCTGAGGGATAATCTAGCTTTTAAATAGCTTTGAAAATTGAAAAAAAATTTTTTTGAATCTGTTATCTCGTTTTAAGTTTACCCCCAAACAACTAAACACACAAACTTTGCCTCTTTGTATTATTAGTATAGAAAAACAGTACTTGCTTTAACTTTGAATAAAGGACACCTGATTCAATAAACATAATTAAAGAAATATCATAAGTACTTAATTGTAATAACTGTTTCGCTTATTTGTAAGTGTTTGTGGAATTACTAACTAAAATGTAAAATAAATGGTTTTTAGTTCTAGTTAAACTGATGTGTTTCAGCAACAAGTAAATCTTACCAAGTACAAACATACATGCAAAAAATCACGACTGTTTCCCGACGAGGTAGGCAGAGACCAAGGATCTCCTGCATGGAAAAATTTCGTTAAAAAGATTCCAGCTTCTAAAGACTATGTCTCACAAATACAGAAACCTACCTTTATATGACACGAAAGACTAAAAGGGGTGATAGACGTGCGAGTAAATACGCGAACTTGTGGCTCGGCGAGCTTTTTCGCTGGTGTGTTGTCACCTTAAGTACGCGTACTTTAAAACCGCCGAGTAAGTTCGTTGTCGATCTGACAAGATTGAAATTTTGCTCGTAACCCGCCTCCGTTCGTACGTGTGGCAGCACTACGAGCCGCGAGCCGCCATTTTGTTTCGCCAGTTTCGTGGACACGCAACGCTTGTAGTGTTTGTTTTTGTGATTTTTGTTGATTATTTTAGTTTTTAAAATGTAATACGATGTAATTCCTAAATAACACAAAGCTTCTTCTGTCGTTAACATCGCAATACAGATTGAGTAAGCACGTCGGTCACCGACGTCGAGCCGAGTAAGTTCGCGAACTTAAAAACCGAAGTTCGTACGTCTCTTAATATTAGGAAGTAAAAAAAGATAAAGACGGAAAAAGGATATATATTGTCTCAAAAAAAAATACAGACGATGTCGCGGACAACAGCTATAAGTACGAAAGTCGCGCTTTTTGTATCTATCGAAATATTCTTGAAACACAGATTGATTGCAAAGAAGGAGGGTATGGGGTGTATCTATGTACTAGCTTCCGCCCGCAGCTTCGCCCGCGTGAATGTCGATTATCGCGACTTTTCATACAAACTTTCATCCCCTATTTTATCCCCTTGGGGATAGAATTAATCAAAATCCTTTCTTAGCGGATGCCTACGTCATAACATCTACCTGCATGCCAAATTTCAGTCCGATCCTTCCAGTGTTTTGGGCTGTACGTTGATAGATCACTATGTCAGTCAGTCAGTCAGTCACCTTTGAGTTATATATATTTAGATATATGAGTTCTTTTGGCTGTCTCTGTAGTTTGGGCTACAGTCTGGACGGATTTTGACGAATTCAGACGAATTCAAAGGAATTCGTCTGAATCACATGAAAACTGAATAACATAGGCCATAAGAAAAGTCAAAAATACAATAAAGTGGCTGTAAAAAGTAATTTTATATTGCTTCCAGTTAGGTTTTATTTTTGGAATAAATACTTTTTAGGTAAACAACCGCGGCGGTTGGAGTACGCTAGGGGGCAGCACAGACACCAGACGCGCCAGCAACTCCGCCACTCCTTACCAAGCGCAGGGCTACGGTGCCATGAAGAGCTCCACATCTGAGCCCTACTCCCAATGGTAACTTAACTGATGTATAGGTCATCCAACGGATCTAGGCATTCGTGAAGTTAGCCACAGGTGCGAGTTTGCGCATGTACAGTTCCTCCCCCCCCCTCTTCATACCTCCAATTGCTCCCGAAAAACGATACTGCGCAGCTCTTGCGGCTAACTTCACGAATGCCTAGATTCGTTGAGCCAACTACTCGTATACTAATATCATTCTTCTGGCCATTTTCATTATTTGATTCTCTGATTCATAACTAGTTATTAAAATGGAATATTTCATATAGATTAATAATTTTCTTTGATAACCAGCTGCGAAAAAGGGTTGAATTTTTCTCTCTCGTTCGGGCTCTACTAGTTCGATTTATTTGGAGAAAAATGGCAACATGCATTTTCACAAACAAACACCCTCTCGCCCCAAACGCATATATACTGTCTCGTTCCGTCGCGGGTAAAAAGGATCAAATACAAGACTTCGTGTGGAAAGAACAAGTAGTAATTTTGATTTTTAAAGAGTATGCTGGCCCGTTCCAGGAACGAGCAGACGCAGCCGTGGCAGGAGTCGGTGACCACTCGGAATCTCGACACCCGCGACTTGTCGCGCGCCGGCGTCGCCAGCCCCCCTCCCGACGTCAAGAACATCCGTATACAGAAACAAGAAGAATCGTGGGAATGGCTTAACAACTAGCTTGTGTGGTACGTACCGTAAGCGAATCCGGTCATGCCTATCTTTTGTAACGACATAAGCGACTCGTCGCCTCGTCCATTCAACATCGTACCAACGTAAACTTTCACTAATGTCTCTTTCTACGGGTGGAACTAGAAGCTCCCTGAAGAAGTATCTGCCTAGATCCGGCAACGTTAAACCATTGCTAGTTCTTATTCTTAAACCATTTCAGAAGGTTATATTAACGTACCAATGTTGTTTCCAGATGGATCGGTGAACTAGCAGTGTTGCGTCCAAGGCAAGGCCGCAACCCAAAATATATAATATATAATAGTTAATTGATTGTCCATGACGTCCCCAGATCAAGCATGGGTCTATTTAGCTCGAACTCTTAAACGATTGTAGCCTTTGCGCCGTCGTGGCTAATGACTATTCTCGTGGAACAGTGGTTTATACATCGATACTGCATGCATAAACACTCAAATATCCAATGTCGCTTATATTTCTGGCGTACAGAATACATTGATCCTCATACATTAAGTATACAGCGTTAAAATTCACTCTACAACCTTGAATGCACAATTGAGTAACATCCAATGAGCGCCTTGTAATTTCAAGAGAAGGTCTGCAGCTTTGTTACATTACTGTTCCAAAGAGGTTTTGCATTTCATTAGAGGATGATGCGATGATCGGTAACCCGCTTAGTTTATAGAAATGCTACAGCTGTTTATAGCTTGTGGCTATAGCTTCGCGGGGTAGCGGCATACTAAGCCGACGAACGTGTTTTGTTGCAATATCAAAACACTATCGCTTATCGCCGGCACGGTGAGACACTTGGTTACCTCTTGTAGCATCTTAGCCTCGAAATGCGAACTAGCAGTTCGAGCCACAAATAAAAACAATAATCATTCCAAAATTTTGTGATACTACAGCATTTACTATTCGCATAGGTGCTATTCATATGATCTTGCATCATAGATGAATCAAGTAGTACTAAAACAATGCGAGATCGATCGATATGTTTGACATCCAATACGTGTTATGTTTATTTTATGATTTAGCTTTTTAATATAATACAGTATTTTTTATAGGTCAAGTTACTTTTCAACTTTATTAACTATAATTTAGAGCACAATGCTTCGTTTCGGCGTAAGGGAGTGGCGTTGGGGACGGCATTATCCGCAAAGTGGCAGATTGTAGTATATCCGTAGATCTAGATTTACCATACTCTAGCACGGGTGAGTGACACTCTGAATCTTAAACGTGTCTAAAGAATGGCAAACTAGATTTTTATAGGCCGTATTACTAGCTTTATAGAGCCTTGTATTCCATGGCATATATGACTGAGAAGTCGGCTTTGCAGGGGATATGCTACAAACGACGGGTTGTAATTTAGCAATTTGGATTCATTCAAATTGTAAATTTACCTATACGGTTGTTTTGAAAAGCAAATAGTAACGCTAGTGCGGTTAGACTTAGGTACTTCCTGTCCACAGAGCGAAGGGGTAGCGTTGAGCGTGCGTCACAAGTGACATTGACATTACGTTGAACATGGCAACGTCACTCGTCTCGTGCTTACCTCCATCGGCATTAACATCAGCTTTATCCTCACCCTTCCTCGCAAACTTCGCTCCGCTGGATTTCGAAGTACCAATGGTCCGCAGCCCGTCAACCTAAAGTTCCGGTGCTTCAACGGTTGGCAACCTTCGTCAGCTGTTAGCGTTTACAATGCAATTCACACAACTGTCCGTCGTCGCCGGCCACTTGGATCGGATGATAAGATAGTCATTAACATTCATAGACTATAAAGTCATGAACATCTATGACACGAGTCTTTAATATCTTTGACTCTAAAAGTCGATAAGATCTACGACTACGAGTTGTAACATCTTGACTCTAAAAGTCTGTAACATCTGTGACTTAGTAACAAGCAACGTGTGGTAAACATCTTTGACAGGGAACAACTTTGGCTACGAGTTGTAACATCTTTGACTTATTAAGACCTCCGACCGCGGTTTATAAGATCTTCGACCGTAAAAGCCAATAGCACCTTCGACTATGAGTCAGTAACAACTGTTACATTCTAGTATAGTTTCATGATTGTAAACAGCAAATTGTGGTATTGAACGAATTAATGTGTGCGTTTTTTGTTTGGGTGGTTGAGGCAGTTTTTTGTCCTCAACCTCTCGGTGGTGGGGGTGGGCAGGGGTGAGTGGGGAGGTTGGATTTTTTTTACTTATTTTAGCCATTTTATCAATTTGTGTCACTCTTCTCGGTGATGCTATATGTCTTATGCACCGAAGGCAAAACCAGCGTCGTCTCGCTAGTTCCATGTACGAAACGAGAGAGACCAAGCTAGTTATGCTTTACGGGCATCGTTATTCTTATTTTGACGTGAATCTTCAATTCGTTCAAAACTCACAACTTGCAGTTTGCCGTGAAGTTCTACTAGGATTACATTAGGTTAGTGGCCGCGTGTCTCTAATCAAATATGTACGAGTGTGTCGGATATTATAAGTCTTTTACGTGGTCGGATGGTCACCATCAAAGCACATTGACTGTCATACATATCGACGTTCCGCTGAGCCGTCATGGGCATAGTTTGTAAGGATGTTAGTTATTACATATTTTATTTAGAGGCCATAAGTTAGAGGTATAAGCCAGGAGATTGGCTGCTAAATAAGGATTACTAGTATCACGCGGTAGTTCCAAAGCTAACTGTAATGCTGTTGGACTGTTCACTAAGTATTACTGTTCGCTTTAGAAAACGTTCGAGCGTTTGTCAATGAGGGGCTGTTTATAGAAAGTGCCGTTATTATGTTTATAATTATTATATTTAATCAGTTTATTAGTTTCCTTGTTCAATAAATATTATTTTATATATTCTTTGATAATTTTATTTCTTTCGTTGTTTTAAAAATTTATTTACCTGTATATTATTTAAAAGTTATACTTATTATTATTTATATCAACCATTCATTGAAGTGGTGTTGAGAGTATGCTGATTTCGCCGGGTGCCATTTTATTAACAGCCTTCTCGACAAAATGGCGGCTATAGGAAACATCGTGGTATGATAGTAGTAATAAGTGTTGTAGGCCGACCGTTACTTGTTATGTTTGTGGCCGGATTATACATACGATTTTCAAAGAATGTGTGTTACTTCGAAGCGGCCTGTAGCGGAATGGGGCGGGAAAGTCACAAATCACGGGAAACTACCACTACTTACTAGGTAGACAGAAATGCAGAAGCTTCAAAGTATACATTTCTTGGTACATGTTTTTATAATCTGGCCTATAGGTTAGAAGGTCGCTACCGGCTCTGCCAGTTCCAGTGATCACAGCATCCATTGTTTTTCTTTGTTAATAAAGTAACTATCGCCGGCTCTGAGTTCATTCGTGGATTCTCTTTTGGGTGTTTTAAGCGTCATATTGCGCGTATTGGGCCTTAAAAGGCTCTTTATACGAGTTGATGTGAACAACGTTTTAGGTGAAACGCATGTACCGCAGAAATACTCAACTGTTGTATACAATCTGGAAATGTTATTGTTAATTCCGATACTTGCATCAACTCCGAGATTTCCGGTCTAGTACATACCGGCGAAGTAAGCTAGATCTAAACAAAGGTTAAATATGCACCTTCGTCTTCATTTATGCTACGTTTGTATTCTGATAGCTCACTGGCCAACAGTTAGGACATACCGATCATTGTCTAGGTTGTTAATAAAACGTCAGTGATAAGACCTTGGCGTCATGTGCGCGCGCTATATTTTAACAGTGAATTGCTTAACTAATTCCTGAGCAGTTGCTCGCGCTTTGAGCTGCGAAGAATTCCCATCAGCTGTCACATGATATCCACTCTTGCTTTACTACGAAAACGGGTGCTTCCTAGGCGTTTGGTTCGGCCTATTTCCCAACAAAAGTACGAAAATAGTTAATACTATTGCTGAATTTCCGTGGGGACGCATCGTAATACACTGACCATCGCTACCTTACTAGATTCAGTTTTAGAAACTTCATCTGACCCAGGCTAAGCCAAGTTTCTCACAGTATTAGGTGTATTGATAAAATCAGACTAGCTATATGCAGTATTCTGTCGCGGATGAATGCACGGGTGCGACGTTTGACGCTAGGTGGCGTCCGAGTATTTTTACTAGGCAGATGCTTGTATCGCCGCGCATTGGCTCATCGTTGTCACATCAACTCGCTACGGAAATCCCTGGGTGCCATTATACGCTCTTTGTAGGCGTTAGAAGCACCCTTTATCAAGGCTATGTTAGACGAGCTGCGGTTGTATCACAGCAGAAACTGAGGATGATATCATTTTCCGGTTCTAGCGCGTTTCAACAGCATGGCAAATCTATTGCGCCTTTTATGATTTCCCCAAGTTTACACATTTTGTAAAATCTCATTGTCTCCAAAAAACAGCGCCACTCGACATCGGTTAATTTATATTATTTTGTGACGATTTAAATTTATGCAATAGTATGGGTGTTTCTTTCGATTCGCTTGGTTTGTCGAGTGGATCGTCTTTAGGCTTCGCAGCGGTCTGCGCCGAGTATTCAGGTTGAGGCCGCCCGTTCGTCGCGTCTACTTGGGCGATGTCGCAACTTTATTTTTATGTATTTTATTTAAATTCTGTAAAGCAGATAAATATATGTAATAAACCAGTAAGTGCCTTATACAGTTCACTTGTATCTCTGGGAGACGACATTTTACACTCTGTGTTACATAACTGTTATACTAATTTAAATTTATATTTTTTAGAATTTCTCATAAAGTTCATTCTATTATTTTGGCAATAAATCTGTCGAGGACCACTTTAGTTCGGAGCCGACGATACGAAGTCCCGATGTGGGATCTACTGGCATTGCTTAGGGCGTCGTTGATACATGAATTTACATGTTAGTACCTATGTTATAATTGTAATTTCATGTACCAATGATGTAGCGAACTTAGTTCTAAGCGTTAGTTATAGGACGTAGTAGTGACATGACTTTCTAGACCATTTGGGTTGCGTCGGAGGGATATATTACTACTGCGGTTCTAACAATTTTAGAACTGAGTAATATTATCACCCCGACCGCCCCAAATGTATCGAGCTCTGTATACTTTATACAAATAATGTATTCCAATAAATGATATAAAATAAAATGTTTATATGAAATGAATTCCTAATGAAGAGTTTCTATGTTTTAGCTTATCTTATTTACATGTTTGAAGAAACGTTATATTTAAAAACTATTTACATTTATATTATTTGATAATATATGCTCTAAGAATATTATGAAACTTGTAATTGTTGTGTTTGTTACGATTAAGATATTGACTAAATCTGCTTTCATCATTGACTGATCTCCATTAAACTATTGCTATTATCAAATCAAAATCTAAACATATTTACATTCGAAAGAAGTCGATAAGTGGCTCTTTAATCGAGTTCCTAAAGGTACATCTGTTTATAACACAATGATATACACATACAGAAGAACATGCAGATACGGAATAGTATTTACTTAATTACTAAAACAACGTTCGAAGTAGGTACTTTTTAATAAGGTAAATGAAATAAATACCTATAAATTTTCTAAAAATAATGTAGGTACTTGTACTAAATTTTTATTTTACTTTCGCTTACAATTCCTTACTTATACCTATCCTATAATTATTATTAGTATTAGACGGGTATTTATCGCGTTCAAATTACCTTATATTTTCCCGACGTTTCGACAGGTTTGCACGCTGTCGTGATACTGAACTGAACGTCGACTGAACGCGATAAATACCCGTCTAATACTAATAATAATGTGTTCAGATCGCGTAAGTTTAAAAGTACATATCCTATAATTAGTCAAAAATATTCACACGACAATTACGGACCGCAACAGCAACTATGAAAAAGTGAGCTTCTAAAGAAATATTGTTTTGTTCAAGTTGAACTCCTCAAGCCTTCAGGAGTTTGACCAACAAAACTTTGCCTTGTTTTATTTGCCATAGGTAATTTTTTGCCATACCAGATGTATTAAATTATAAGAATTATGTGTCTAGGGGAGATAGGTAAACATAGATATCTCCCCTAGACACCGCAAGGATCTGAATGAAAGAGATCTTTCTGGGAATTACTTTGATTCAAGATGCCATCATCATAAGAAACACGTATTTGCGACTAAATGACTGTATAAAAAAGTGAGACAATATTCAGAATTAACTACTTACATTTGTACAGAAGCTCATGATTGTATTTGTAATGGAACTATGGAACATGCAAAGCGATTTTAACGTCTCGCTTTGGCTTTTGTCACGTGGCGCTTTTCGCGTTTATAGCATCGTTTGTTAACATTCTTGTCTGATTTGATGACTGTTGTACGTAGTGGTCGTCTTTGGTGACCCTTCAATAGCCGAAACTAATGGCGTACCTTACCCTTAAGCACGAAGCGCTCATGTAAATAACACTGAGCGGTTACCTATCTAATGACCGCGCTGATGGAAGCTGCGTTAGTGTTTGAGTACTTCAAGGCAGTTATAAATGGTATAAAGCACATACTATTGCGTGGTCAGATCAGACTTAAGAATTATTTAAATAAGAATATTTACTTACGTTTATACATTTTCAAGAGTTTTTTTTAATATGATCTAACGCATCACATTGATATTTTATTCACATTGATTTATTTTGTAACAGCAAATTTAATATTATCTAGGTACTAAGGTTCTTTTTAAGTTTTGTAAAATCAACTCTTGAAAGTGTATTAAAGTCGTCATTATCTAAGACCTGTTTGTTTAACCCTTTGATTAAATTATCCTTAAAGACTTATTATACTTACATAATTATATAAATACTAATAGGTATCATAATTATTTAAATATAAGAAAAAAACAACAAAATTATAGTAGTCTTCCACAAATGTAGAGAAAATATAGTTTAATTTTTATTTTCGCTGCATAATGGGTGACATACTAATCAAATTAATTTTGCATTTCGTAGCTTTTTATTATGAGAGCACTCCCATGAGCTCATGATAGTTTGATTTAATTAATATTATACTTGTATTACAAATCAAATCTCTACCCGATCAATGTGAAAATTCTTTTCATTCTTTTCATAGCTATAAGTAATTATAAAAACTATTTTAAAATTACTTTTTGACCATTCACGTTATTATTTATGCTTTTTACTCAAATTGATAGTTATAATGGTTCTATATCGATTTTATTAATTAATTCGGTGATGTAGGTAGGTTTATTATATCATTTGACACTGCAGTAGGCACAAAACAAAATTCGTATCGGGAATCAAAATATAACTTAAATATTTATAATTTAACTATTAAATTGTAATTTCAATTAGTAAATACTTCTAAAGATCTGGGGCCTAACACGAAGTCTTCCAGAACGATTCCGTAACGATTCCATTGTAGAAACGTCACTACTTCCATACAATTTGCATAGAATATACAATACGAAATAACAATGTAATACTAATTCGGTAATGTATTATGAATTCGTGGTAAGGCCCCAGGGCTGATGTATGTAATATAAATGTTTCGCGTTAATAATTAGCTAAATGTTAAGTTTTCCATTGTTACGAGTATATTCAAAATTTTTATAACAAAGTCCGACGTTCATTATGTACACTTGAAATACATCAAAAATATTTCTACCTGTTATAATAATTGTTAATAATAACATACATACTTAGGTGATTTTGATAGTTGATAGATACGTACCTACTTAATAATATACCTTATACGCCGGACTGAGAATGTTGATTCTTGAATAGGTATTTGTTATGCCAGAGCATTCTGTATGAACAGCATACCGCGGTACAAAATATTGTGGAGCGTTGGGAGTAAAAAGAGGTCTAATAAAATTCTCATTTGTTTCTAATAAATAGAACATCACCTCTTTTTATTTCTCTTCTCTGCACATTCTAGAGTCGTAATGTAGTGTCGTTAGTACCTATCTTACCTATATATCATATTTTAGGTTCATCAAACAGGTCCTAAATAATAATTTGTTAAAAAAACATCAAAAAAAAACAAAAAAAGGTTTATTCTGTCTTAGTTAAAAATGTACCGTGTGTAAATCTTTTGATTTTAATCTTGGTTTGGTTTGGCTATAACAATCCGATTTTTTAAAGGTGTTGTGGCATTCATAGTTTTTACGTGTTTATTTTTACATTTTTTTTTATTACTAAATACTTACGTGCGCTGCTTTAGTTTGGTACATTTTTTATATTGTAAGCTTTTTATGTTAATTTGATATTGTATGACAGCTGTTTTCATCTTTGTGAAGAGTTACGATATTCATTTAGGTATTTAGTGAGGAAGAACATTGTAGATGTCTACAAAGGAGTAGGATGAGTAGGGGATGCGGTTCGTAGATACTAGGCTATTTTAAATAGTACCTAAAGATAGATATGGAACATTGTTTCTTGAATAAACCTACAGATATTCAAATAAATTTAAGCATTGGCCCTTACTGACTATATTAGTTTTGAAAACATGTAAGTATAGAAGAACCTATAAAATATGGTTGGGAAAAGTAGGTGCCTAACTATGAAATTTATTACATTTTGTTTACAAGTAAAAAGTTATTTCAAGTGTAGGCTTTAAACGAAATAACCTTGTATAAACGTCCATGGAGATACAAAGCGTTACGAACTCTGTGGAAAAGACTGTGATAAGTAAGGCTTGTCTTGTCTATCGTCCACTTCACAAAGCTATGAAGAAACTGGCTCAGCTTGTATTGCGATAGTGTTGAGGTGACAATAGCTAGGTACTTACTTAGTTATAGTCATTTCGACACAAAATTACTTCCTAATGTTAAGGGTAAAAAATATAGGAGAAAAGCATTACAACCACTCTACGCTTTATCTCACTCATACCAAATTATATATCTTTGGTTGGAGCTTACAATTCGAATTTATTTAGTCGACCAGCCATACAAGTGAAGTCAGTTTCATTTTGTTTATTTCTGCAAGATTTTTGATCGCTGTCATATAATATCTGGACTAAGTATGTTTAGCTTAAAACTTATAAATACCTAGCGGTCTAATTAAGTAGGTAAGCATAAGACACCGGATGATTGTGTGTAAAACATTTAACTTTACCAACAAGAATATTAGATTATTTCTAAGAAGCCCAATATAGACCACTACTGTATCCCACCACCACAAGCAACAATTAGGTACTGACCAACATGAACTATCAGATATATGCGTGCTATTTATTGTGAGTTCACAATCCTAAAATAATGTCACAATATTCGGCAGTTTATAATCTATGGTGGTATATATAGTTATGTATTAATATGTGGTCTCTGCCTACCCCGTCGGGAAACAGGCGTGATTTTATGTATGAAAGTATGAATCTATCTACATTTAAAACTGATTTCACAATCGTCCGGGGACACTAATTTAACGTACTAGTATGTACCTATATCTACTTAATCTTGTAGTAGTAATTATACTTATTAAGTATATCAATATATTTTTAAGTATGTGATCAAAATATTTTTGCAAATTTGATAATTTACCTAAAAAAGGGGTTAATAAAGAAAAGGGTGTAATATTTTTTTATACTTACTTTCATGCTGTATCTTTCTGACGAATAATATTTTATCAAAGTAATATTATAAGTTAAGTCTTTTCCTACTTAGTAGGCAACCTATTTTTAAATAATTTAGTTTTATTTATTTTTTGTTCAACTTGTTCATCCCGCGGTTTTCAAACTTATTTCCTAGATTAGTCAGTTTTTGTAGATAAAGAACTTAGGAATAAACATTTTTTGCTATCAACTTGACAGGCATAATACTTACTTTACGTAAACACTTAGGTAAGTATAGTTTATTGAAATAGGTAAGTAAGTACATTATGTATTCTTGATATCTGTTTTGTGTAAGAACTAACCTACTGCCAATGCTCACTGCTCAGGTATCTAAATTTTATTTCAATTTAAAACAGTTTAGTAATGTTTTCACAGACACACCTATTATTCCCATTTACTAAGTCTTATAATTGTTGAGTGAAATAATTTTAATTTAGTAACTACATAAGTAATATTGAGTAATTTAGTTTGAAAAATACTTGGATATATAACTTTCTAGGTAGGTGTTGTTAGTTTACGTGAAGTGTTTAGTTTAGTACAAAATTATGATATATTTATCTTAAGATAAATAAAGTTACTTTCTGTATTCGATTTTACTTTATTAATTTTAACAGTTTTTAAGTGTCTGTAGGTACTACAAAATGTTATTACGTATTTACCTAAGTAATAACATTTTTATCTTGTATTCTGAAAATATATTGCTACTACATTTTTTGAAACATTATTTCTGGTGTAATTTTTCATAGTATTGTCCTATCTATACCTAGGGTAAGTTTGAAATAAATAAAAAGATGAGTAGGTAAAAGTGATTTGTTTATTTTTATTTAAGTAATAATATAGCAAAAACCTATAGATATACCTACTTTTAAAAGTAGTAAGTTAGACTATAAAATGATACTTATCACCCGTCAACCAAAAGAAAACTATTTTAAACAAGTTCTAGTGAACATGTATAATGTACCAAAAAGGGTGGCCCTTTCGAAACATTTAAAACCTTGTAAAAGCTTACCCAACACCAGCCCCATCAGTAAATACCTATTAAGGTTATTTCACTTCACATTATTTAGGAACCCTTTCTCTAAAATAGGATGGTGTAATAAGAGAAAAAAAGGAATGGTCCTCATTATGACTAGTTAGACCCTAATCAGACTGCATTAGAGGCCAACGTTCTGTGCAAGTGAGAGAAAGGGTCCTTAACCTCGACGACTAGGTAGGCCCTAATCAGATAGGCTAATTTTCAGTGCAATGACATAATCATTACTGCCTCCCTGATTAACGTGTAATGATAGACCTCTTAATATCTAACACCTACATTCACTAATTAAACCATTTCAACTAGAAAAAAACCCTTCTAAACATGCTAGACATTAGAGATAACGTAAATAGTATTGTGACAATAAATACTTATGATTAGTATGTTTTAATATCCTTAAAAAACTGGAATGAACACCAATACCACTGCAGAATATGGTCTAAATAGATTAATCGATTAGTAGTAAAATATAGAAGCAATTATTATAAACCTACTAGTTTATAATTAGACAAGTGCAATTTATGGTCCAATCCTAGTGTGAGTCGAGAACTATGTACCTATGTGACCGTTAGATGTATTTATTTATGGCCACAACATAGAAACACTAGAACTTAGAACAAAACCGAACACGAATCTACTTACAACAGTTGGCATCATAATTATGTATGGTATACTTAAATATTTTGGTATAGGTATAAGATCAAAATGTTCTAGAACTGGGGCCTTACCACGAATTCTTCCAGAACGGTTCCGTAACGATTCCATTGTGGTAACGTCACTACTTCCATACAATTTGCATAGGTCATGGTATGAAATAACAATGTAATATTAATTCGGTAATGTATTATGAATTCGTGGTGAGGCCCCTGAACACAAAATAATCCCTCTACTAAGTCCAAAAAACAAAAACAAAGTAAATGTGATCATGACTGTAATCCCCAGGATTGGTAGACATCTCAGATCTCTAGTTAATTAAATCATTGAGGATATCTATGTGGGTAATCAGAGGCATGTTCAAAGATATATGGCACAACAATGAATATTTTACGATGCCCACATGTAGAAATAGATATCTTGCCAATGGTTCAAATATTGTATTATTGGTCCACTGAGGATCGACATCATGGGAATTTTTTTGGACAATGAGTTCAGTGTGTTCTCAATAGCATTTTTAGAATAACCATTATACATTGGACTTCTCAAGAAGTACAATATAAGGCTTAGTTTTCTACGACTCAGTTCCAATCGTTGCTCTTGTGTCATGTCTTTCATGTGCTTATTGTAAAGCTTCACGCAGGCTAAATCCACACTGAGAGCCACTAACCACTGCTTCCAAGCTTTAGTGCCAAACACTCGCATGGCAGCCAAATGAATTATTGGTTTCAGAATATGCATAGACTCAGCGTACAGTATGTTCTTAACATCAAGCTTTTGATACTGATCATCTTTAACTCTTACTGGTTGCCAATCACGGAATGCTACAGGGGGAGCTCCATCAACTCGGCGCACAATCCTTCCAGACCTTTTGAGAGTAAAGAATGATTCTTCATCTTCAACTTTTTTTCCCTCAGTGAACTTTTTTCTGTGCAGTGCTGGGATGGCAGGATGAGATATGGGTATTTCTTTGAACCTGTGCAGTAGAATTAGGGCAGAAGTGCATTTGAACACTTGAATTATAGTTGCAGCTGTCCATTTACCGCGTATACCCCACCGGCTTTTCACAATGAGCTCCACAAAGACCTCACTGTAGTGGATTACTGTCAGCCAGACCTTGATCTGCTCGCGCAGGCCGTAATACTGTGCCTCGTTACCGTAAGCTTCGCGGATGAGCCGATCGTTGTATAGTGACAGCAATTTCGATAGTGAGTAAACAAATTCTGACACAATTGGAGACTTGTTGATTTTTCCAGCGATGAAGTATGAAGACCAGGTAGCCACGGTTTCCACATCAGTGACTAGGTTTGGGTTGCTAATTACCCATCTTTTGTAAGCAACATAGATTTCTTTCAGAGATGGATTCTTGTCCATTTTCTATATTTTACGATCGCAGCTTAGAACGGCGGAAAATCGATTGACACGATGTGTAGATAGGCAAGCCAAGAAATTGAATGTTAGATTAGAATTATGAGATTATTCTACTTAGTGTAACTTGATCACCCACTGTTTTCTTTATCTAAGATTCGGTCTAGAATTAAACTGAAAATTCACCCTGACTGAAATACAGAAAGAGGTCTGGGAATGGGCAGACACGGTATCTACTTACGGTTCTCAACCGTTCTAAATAAAATAATAAAGTTGATTGAAGCGCATTGCATTGAGATGAGATTTGATTGAGCAAAGTAGACGTGTGTCGTTCATGAATGAATCCTTCAAATGGACTACTTCAGTTCGGTTTGTCCTTCATTCTCTAGTTCAGTAACATTTCATATAGTTCAATAGTTCAATTAGTTCAGTCAGTGGTTTATTCCACTCCTTCGCGAACGATTCGAATCAAAACATGAAGGAAGTTGGTCTGAAGTAGTCCATTTGAAAGACTCATTCATGAACGACACACGTTGCTACGGATATGGTAACACTCACTCGAACGAATTTCAACTCGAAGCATCTGACCAGGGCGTATTAGTAAAATTTAAACTCTATTCCAAGGCAATAAAGATGCCAGCATTCAGCAACCGTAAATAACGAAAATTATCTAGATTGTCAGTCCTAAGCCTGACCAAGTATGAAGGGAAATCTGTGGTAAGTAGGTACCATTTATTTTTTGTGTCCTGTCTGACCTGTTTCAACGCGTCTAGTATGTAAAATAGTAGCGATAAGATGATTCAATGAACTGTTGTTGCAATCTATGCTATATATGTATCTCTACAGTCTCAATATTGAGTGAAAGAAAACCGAACGACACACAATACAAGTTCATTGAGCTACTGAACTAGGTTGAACTACTGAACTAGATTGAACTACTGAACTAGATGATAGATATAGTTCACCGAGATGAAAAGATATGTATATATCTTTTCATTTCAATGACACATTTTGCGCATGTCTAGAGCAAAGAGAATATAATCACTACTTTTGATTGAATGAGCTGAGCTGAGCGAGGACGGCCGTCGGCTGAAAACTTATATTTTGTCACTGTCATGATGACAATCGAACTTTAAAATAAATCTGAAGTTGCCATATAACAAAAAATAAAGTGACTGACGGCCAAAGACATTTTGTCTACTGACGTAGAACACGGCATGAAATCACCAAAACGTAGTGATTATATTATCTTTGGTAATCACATCACAGCAGGCAGCAGCAGACTGACAGTCTGACAGCGTCAAGACTCTTGACGTCTGTCAGACTGTCAGAGTCTCTCTCTTGTCAGAGTCTCCTCCTGCCTGCCTGCGTTCGGTCGGTCCGGTCGGTTTGTTGTGTGTGTCTGTCTAGCTAGTATAATAACTGTATCTACCTACAATTCGATATACATTGTGCATCATATTAGACTACTACTACAAATCTTTCTCGGAGTTGATTTGTTTGTAGTTGTAACTTTTAATATTAGACTTCTAAAAGAATCCATAAACTAACGCTTTATCCCCAGAAGATTGAGGTCCCTCAGTTCCCAAGACAAAACAATACTACTGTTTTCGCACATTCAGTTCTTACAAAGAGAATAAAATATTGATGTCCTGAAGTTTATTATTTGATTAATTTTAGCTGGTTACAAACATCGACCATTGCAACTTTTGTGCTCTTATGTTTTTATATAGGTATATAGCACCTACCCGGTGCGTCATCCAACTTGTACCCAAACACTGTGGAGAGAAAGGGAGGTTCGAACTTACGAATTGACGCAAGTGAGAAGGGTAGATTGTGAGGGAAGGGAGGGGCCTGAAGGGAAGGGAGGTCAGCCTAGCCTAAACCATCACAGGCTTTCAAGTCTCCCTGAGCGGTCGCGTGTTCTAGGAGTCCTAATTGTTTTGGGCGCTAGCCACAAAATACGGTTGTACGCGGTATTGTGAATAGTGATCAATGGAGGCGATCTTCGAAGCTGCTGCTGAAGCTAATGACTCCGCGATGGTGGATGATGGAGCCCCTAACTTGCACAAAACTAAAGAAAAGATGTCTTGGGTCTCTGGGGTGCTGAGCTGTTTCACAACTGCGCTGAAACTTTTCGGGAAGGCAGATCTACTCGATGATTTTTATGGTAAGTCTGATAATAAAGCATCTTGATTTTACAGCTATATAATGCTGAGCCGAGCAGCGTGCTGTAGGTAACCTGTTTCCCAGAATTGTATATATCGGAGAGTACCAGATATATTAAATAAGCCTTTATTGATGCACCGCCACCATTTTTTGTTCATAACATTACTCAAATTTTATCTTAAATTATCTTATTTTTGAAGAAGCAGTTTTGTATTAGCTATAGGTAGTATAACATGAGGTCAGGGGTTGGTAGGGGAGAGGGAGGGGAGAGGGTGGGGAGGGGTCCAGGTGCCTAGGCAGGGGACGTACTAGTACTGGCTAATTCAGTCATTGACTGACTACTGTGTAGTGCACACCTACTGCTCCTAGTTACCAGCTATTAAGATAGAGCAATGAAGTTTTTTCAAAATCTTTTGAATAAGAGTAAGTGATTGTTTAATTCTTGGCTCTGTTATGTATAAATAATTTTGACAATTTATACCAAAATAAATGATGATAATTATATTATACTTTTAAAAATTCGAGCTCGTAATTTGCTTTTCAAATAAAAACTTTATATTGAAAATCCTTCAATGATTTCCTAGTTTGAATAAATGATAACATGGTTGGTTTTTTCATAATTTAAATTCTAAAAAACGCTTAATAAATATGATCAACCAACTTATATGGTACTTTCTTGTATTTCATTCATGTAATGTATAAAACTTTTCTATTTATAAATTGTATCGTAGTTTATTTTACCACATGAATTTCACAGCTTTCCTCAGTGAATTGTTATAGTTACTAAAGGCTTTCCTTTTATTTTTAAGTTTTTTCTTAACTTTAAACTCCATTGTCTGATGAAGCCATTGAAAAAACAGGACATAATATACAGTTGAATAGTTTTTTTAAGGTTTTTTGGGTCCGTACCCAAAGGGGGTCCCTTTGGGTACGGACCCTATTACTACGACTCTGCTATTCATCCATCTGTCTGTCTGTATCTCATGAACCGTGATAGTCTGACAGTTGAAATTTTCACAGATGATGTAAGTAGGTATGTATTTTTGTTGCCGCTATAACAACAAATACATACTTAACTATTTTTAAAAAACTTTTTTTAATAAGGACATAGGTTCCTATTGACAATATTACATAGGTAAATAAATTGTAAATATACAAAAGATTTTCCGATGTTTTAACAATTTAGAATCCTAGTTATCGTTTATATTTATCATAATAATAACTCGAATTTTTTTTATCAAAATCTTCTAATTTGCCTAACTTACAATACTGTTTACTTTTTCGAATTTTTGCTCTTACAACTAAGTGATTAAAACTGACGAAAAAAACCCATTTTGAAAAATAATGATCGATAATAAAAAAACGTGCCGTTTGCTAAGGTCTAAATTATCTTAAGAGCGCTGGTGGTGTAGTGGTAGCAAGAGCGCTGGTGGTGTAGTGGTAGCACCCCTGCCTCACGATCCGAAGGTCGTGGGTTCAAACCTGGTCGTGCACCAATGAGTTTTTTCCATTCGTAAAATTTATGTGCGCAATGCCAGTGCTCTTAAACGGTGAAGGAAAACATCGTGAGGAAACCGGCATACCCTAGAACCAAAAATTCGAAGGTATGTGTCATAGGTTAGTATTCTTATAAGCGGCGATGGGCTTGCAACCTGTCACGTACGGAATACTAACTATTGTGCAAAATGTGGGCATGTACCAAATATCATGTTTGGACTTGCCTCTGACTACCCTCTTTAGATATCCTCAAAGATCTAAGTAACTAAAAGATCTGAGGAGATATCTACCGAGCCTGGGGATTACAGTCGTGATCATGTTTATTTTTATTTTATTTTATTTTTTATTTATTTTCTAAATTATCTTAAATCGTGCTTACAAACTAAAAACACACGTCTTCTACAATAAGAAGCAACTATTTCTACGCTATAGGTACATTAGGTTTCCTGTGAATTCCGTAGAGTTGACTACTCATACGAACGAACTTACCAATTTATAAAAAAAACCGATCACGACTTCTCCTGGCTAAATATACTATATCTCTTCATACCACGAATTCATAATAGATTACCGAATTGATGTTACATTGCTATTTATGATCTATGCAAATTGTATGGAAGTAGTGACGTTTCTATAATGGAATCGTTACGGAATCGTTCTGGAAGACTTCGTGGTAAGGCCCCAGATCTCTTGTTACTTAGATCTTTAAGGATATCTAAACGGGGGTAGTCGGAGGCACAACTTTATTTCGTTTCGTTTTATACATGTACCTGCAACACCCCTAGCGGAAACTTGTTCAGTGAAGGTTAATTTAAGTAGGAAATTAAACTAAAAGTTTCGCAAACTATCAAAACCTACTATACTACCTACAAATCTACTAACTGTATGGTACTATGGTCCAGCCAATAATATTTCCATTTCGATAAAGACACGAATTGAATTGCAGTAAAATCGGTGCCTATATTTGAAGTTTACCTTCAATATTTTATTACCCCACCCTACCCACGTGTAAGCCACCCGCCGGGTGCAGTGGGAGGATGCGTCGATGCTGCCTAAAGTAGTTTCTCGGGAGGGCTGGCAATGTCACTTAAAATGCTTAGTACCTGGATGACCGAGCTTTGCTCGTTTTTTTTTGTTGGGGTAATCGACGTTCTCTAAAAATGAAACCTAGATAGATCGATTTATTGACCCCGAAACCCCCTACTGATAATTTTAGAGGTTATTCTAATGTGATGTCGTAAATAAGCATTTTAGTGTATTTATTATCAGCATTGCACACGTGCGAAGCTGGGACAGGTCGCTAGTAATTGATAAAATGGTTGCCACTGCATCGAAAATATTATCTAAAAGTTTCAAAAAACGTACGTATCTCTAAAATACGTAATTAGACGAAAGCCAAAACGTACCTATTATTTTAGCAATTGTTTCCAGTCACTACTTAATCTATCTAATACCTATGAACTAGCATTCTTGTATATTATGTACATATATGTATAATTTGAATCTCGAAGACGGGTCCAACGATTTTCATGAAATTGAGTGTGCAGGGGGTTTCAGGGGCGATAAACCGATCTAGCTAGGTTTCATTTTCCAAAAAAACACGATTTACAAAAAAAAAAACTGATCAAAGCTCGGTCATCCAAGTACTAAGCATAATATGTAGATTCGGACTAGAGAGATAACTTCATCATCTTCCTGCCCTCTTCCCACGTTATGTGGGGTCGGCACAACATGTGATCTTCTTTCCCTCTATCATTCGTCATCTCGGTACTCACTCCTTTCCTACCCATGTCATCTTTCACACAGTCTATCCATCTTTTCTTTGGCCTACCTCTACCCTTGTATCCATCCACATTCATATCTAACACTCTCCTCGTCACATGACATTCATCTCTCCTCATAACATGACCACAGAGATAACAAAGGTTGAAATTAATCTAAAAGTCTATAAGTAAATACTTACGCAAATCGTGGTTTATGGGGTTGTGACAGCCCTTCTACAGGATGACACCCGAGACATATCCAAGCCCCCAAGGTTTAGACTAGCGCCCTCTCACATTAAGATACTGAACGGTAGATAAGTATATAAATGAGACTCTCCGGCTATACCTAAGTCTATTTTCGTTAATTAGCAATACGATATTTCTATCTAATATTTTGTTACGCCTGGATGATTTACACATTACATTTATATAATCTATACTTCTATACTAATATTATAAAGAAGAAAGATTTGATTGTTCGTTTGTTTGTTTTTTTTGCATTGAATAGGCTCTGAAAGTACTGGACCGATTTCAAAAATTCTTTCACCAATGTGTAGAACTTTCAGGATGAACATAGGCTATATTTTATGTAGATACTTTCGCGGGCGACGCTGCGAGTGGAAGCTAGTCAATGATAATCGAAGGCCGTTTCGGGATGGCAAATTAGTTCTACTGTTGTGTGATGCACTTATTTTCCGACCGACGAAATGTCACAGGCTTTACCAGTTCAGTAATAGAGACGGAGCTCTGCTGAGTCGATGTTCTGCATCTAAAGTTTGATTAGTATGTCATTGACCAACGTCGACATATAAATATTTAAGCCAACTGCAACAAATAGGTACGCATGAAACAAAAGCGGTGCGGCAACAAAATGGCGGACTGAAGGTGTAACCGGCTTCGGAGCAGATCGTTGTAATCACGCGTTATACGAGTATAGACTGATAATCATAATCGTACGTTAGAACAGTTAGTTTCGCTTCTGTTTTGCTTGCCAAACAACTGATAAGTCACGGTGGAACTACAGCGGTTTCGGTGCTATGGTTTCGCGGCGGAGGTGTGCTACCTCTGTACCGGTGTGCGTGCACCAACAGCTTGGTACTGTAAATCGGTAGAGCCGGTACAATTTAAGTGCAACTGGGTGGGGGGACGAATGGGGTGGGCTTTCAGTTCACGGCCTTTCTTCAACATGCAATTTATCTCGCTTCGAGCGTTTCTCTCGTTATAATATTATTTTTTCAGAACTATTACATGCTAATAAAATTGAATGCAAACAGTAACAACGAAGCCAACTCTCCAAGATGCTTCTATTAGTCTCATTCCAATCCGTATCGATTTGCTTAGGATTTGATCATTGATGGATTATACCAATACACCAAAAAACGTTATAAATTCTCTTCTAAATAACTTGAACAGCTTTTGTACATTCCTAGATCTAAACAACTGCTAAAGGACTTGGCTTGGCACCCATTTAGATCTCTTCTCTTTTATCGACGTCACTGTCAACCCGGAACGTTTTTTTTACCAAACTTGGTCCCGGTTATACGAGTAGTACTTAGGTGGATTTCATTATAAGAAAAACAAAAAATCACGTTTTATTCATGATATGATCTAGATACAAAGGTAGTAGCAGTGGGTTGTTGCATCATCCTCTTCGGGTGAAGGGTCGAAGTTGCTTTGACGTTTTCCCTTTTAAGTCTCCGGAAATAAAGTAAATGGGAATCGTAAGAGGTTCACGGCAGGAATTTGCAGTTTAGTGATATTTGATTTTTTTATTAAAAAAAAATAAGTAACCATTATTATCTAATTATCGCGTAAAAATACAGGTTTCTCTATTGTATCGAATAAAATTAAATGAAATTATATCAAAATACGGAAACCGAGTTCCGAGGTACGTCGAGATAAGCCTCTCGCTTTGAGCGTTTCATTCCTGATATTTCACACTTGGCTTGCGTTTGAACCTGCTAGGTTCATATTTGCATTGAACCATGCATTCAGCAATATGCGTGAACATACGAACAATTCACTGTTGAAAAATAAAAGCGCGTCGCCCGCCGCCTCGCATATCAAAGCTTTGCTGTGAACTTTTATTGCATAGCCTTTGCAGAATGTGAATTATTCCCTGCATATACGGAGATCCCGTACTTGAGATCTATCAAATACTTGGGACATCAAAAAGTTCCACTAATTTGTAAAAAAAAATTAAAAAAAAAAATATATGATCACGACTGTAATCCCCGGGCTCGGTAAATACCTCCTCAGATCTTTAGATACTTAGATCTTTGAGGATACTAAAGGGGGTAGTCAGAGGCAAGTCCAAACATGACATTTGGTACATGCCCACATTTTGCACAGTAGTTAGTATTCCGTACGTGACAGGTTGCAAGCCCATCGCCGCTTATAAGAATACTAACCTATGACACATACCTTCGAATTTTTGGTTCTAGGGTATGCCGGTTTCCTCACGATGTTTTCCTTCACCGTTTAAGAGCACTGGCCACTAATTTGTAAAGAGGATAAATAACTTTTAAACGATATACTTGTAATATTCGGCATTAGCTGCACGTCTCGAGATTTTCAAGTATACAATACATTCTATCACACTAACTAAACTAAAACTACTTGAAAAACATGGAAATTATTAACTATTTATTTAAGAAATATTACTTAGTTTCATAGATCTACAAATGTTGGCATCATCTGATTTTGGAGTTAAAATTAACAAACTTAGATACTATGCGCGAATACTAGAAAGTATGAAAACAACTAAAGTTTACTTCTTATCACGTAGCATTGTAAGAGTATAGCGGATTCAGAGTCAGTAAGTTGAAAGGTGGCTATGTAATGATCAACTATTTCCTGTAAGACCATCAGTTTTTCGAAAGTTACGGGGTATCAAATATTGATAATCACAATATGTAGTAGCGTTTCAGTATTAGCCCTCTATAATTTACACACTTAGAATACTACGATTATGTTATTGTCAATGCAGCATGTTAACTCTTCGCCAACAGAGGATTCCTTCTACATAAAGCCTGAAAGGATCATCGAATCCAAATGCATCGGCGAGGGCGCTCAGGGCAAGGTGCACTTAGCTACCTTGAACTCCAAACGTGCGGGGGGCCGAATCGTTGCCATAAAATATGTCCAACAGATTGATGATATGACTGTACGTCATCTTCGCAATATCAAGCATGTAAACATCGGTAAGTTCTTAACATAAAGTAAAATAATTCATCAATCATTGCTATTTAATATCTAATAATCTTTTATTCTAGGAACCACCTACGCCAATTTTATTTGCGCAGGTAGATTGATACTTACAGTGATTTTCTCCTTAATAGGATAATTGCGAACTCTTACAATAAAATACCGTTTTAATTTCATTTTCATGAACGTTTAGGTATGAATAGCTAAGAAAAAAACAAAATTTTCTCTGAATATTTTATTCCATATTCTATATTTTATTTCAATCAATGTACCTAATCTTATTTGAGTCCGTGAGTCGGTTATTAAGTTTTTTAGAATTAGTTTTTTACGCGCAATTTTACTAAGCTGTTTATACCATAAACTCGTGTTCGCTTTTACAGTTTTCTTCTTCATACAACGATAGGTAACTACTTGTTAGTTTGATAGCATATTAAAATAAGGTTAAGTTATAGCTAGAGGTACCCAATCACCGGGGTTAGTAACTACGTCAATTGCGGTTGTTCTACGAAACGTTATTTGCAGTGCAAACGATGGGCGTCTGCATCAACCCACCGAAATATTATATCATCATGGAGTATTGCGAGAACGGATCCCTGTTCGACTACATGCGCCAAGGGATCAAGTACTCGCCCATCCAGATGATCAATTGGGCACGAGACATTGCCTCTGGAATGCGCCATCTTCACGACAAGAACATTATTCACCGTGATTTGAAAAGCCCCAAGTAAATTAATATATCAAGTTATTCTTAATATTGTACTGCTTATTGCTTTTTCATTTAAGAAGCGGTTTGCCAGTAGACATTAACCTATAGTTTAATCATGATACGAATGTCATTATATCAAAAGAATTCAATAAACTAGACTCGATACAAGATCTAGGTTTAAAAATAAATACTCTGCGATGCTGTTATCATGAGATTGTATCGGAAGTTTCAGATAGCAATATCAAATTTTCCGAATCAATGATGCTGCATTTTACGATTAAAAGTTAAAAGGCTTGCTTGTTAAGTTTACTTATAGTTATAGGGAGATTGCTCTATTTATTCAACGGCTAACAAGCGTAACAGCCCTTTCACACGGCAGTCCAGCTTTGCAGGATCGGCTTTTTACGGTATCCTGCTAAACTGGACGCTGTGTTCACATGGCGTTTAGTTTTGCAGGATTCAGTAAAAAGCTGGAAGCTAAAAGCAGGAAGCCGTGTGAACACTGCTATTGAAATATATGTGTGATTAAACGGGATCCCGCTTTTTACTGGACTACGGATCCAGTTTCTAGTGACAAAACCGAATGGCACAATTCAACCGGATCGGTTTTTTGCAGGATGCTCGTGTGAACGCTAGCATATAAACACATTCGCCATCAAACGGGATCCTGCAGAAAACCGGATCCTGTAAAAAACTGGACTGCCGTGTGAAAGGGCTGTAAACCTACATCAACGCGACCTTCTGTGGATGAGATGATTTTTTAATCTTTAGGTAAAAGTTTAGGTTTACGATTGGTGTTGAAGAGGCATCATAAATTTGTTCTAGTATTCTCATCACTGCGAACTTAACTGCCAAAATAAGTGACTTCGGCACCAGTCGCACCATCGATGGACATTCGAAACTAATGTCATTTGTCGGGACTCTGAACTGGATGGCTCCGGAGGTGATTATCTGTAGATTGTCTACAATTTTAATTTAAGTCATTGTTTTAGTCTTTCACAATCATCATCATCTTCCTGCCCTCTTCCCACGTCATGTGGGGTCGGCACAACATGTGATCTTCCAGTTCCCTCTATCATTCGTCATCTCGGTACTCACTCCTTTCCTGCCCATGTCATCTTTCACACAGTCCATCCATCTTTTGTTTGGCCTACCTCTACTCTTTATTTAATTTGACCCTTTATCTTTAGTCTTTCTTAGTCATCATCATCTTCCTGTCCTTATCCCACGTTATGTGGGGTCGACACAACATGTGATCTTCTTCCATTTCCCTCTGTCATTCGTCATCTCAGTACTCACTCCTTTCTTACCGATGTCTTTAGTTTGTCATGTTTTTAGTCTTTCTTAGTAAAAAGTTTAATTACCTAAGTACCTATTTTTAACAAGTTTTAGATGAAAATTTCGTTTTTAGGTAATCCGCGGTGAGAAATATTCCAACAAAGTGGATGTATGGTCGTTCGGCGTTGTCGTTTGGGAGCTCGTGACTCTTCAGATCCCTTATTATAAGATGGAGCAGCACGCCATCATGTGGGGAGTGGGCACGGATGGGGTCTCTCTTCCCATACCGCAGGGGATCCCCACTTCGATCCACGTCCTGCTGGTGCAATGCAGGAACCGTCGTCACGCGCTGCGGTTAGTTATCCCGAACGGGATTTTTATGTACCTCATTCTTATCTGACTACGAATCCAAATACGAAGAAGGATATAATATGGTTAGGCTCTAAATAAGTCTATGTAAGTATGCTCCTTTGACTGTTGCTGTCTGTATCCCCAAAGGTTAGATGGAGGCAATAACTCCCATTTGTTCTATAGAGCTATGACGTCACAGAACACTTAAACTTATTTATCCCTGTAGTTCTATGGTAGGACTATTGAAACGAAAATATTTATAACAGTTTTAATGAATACCTACTATTTCCCCAACTATAGACGTTAGCAATGATGTTATATAGCAACAACTGCTACACTAAACATGCCTACGTTTTTACTTGCAATTTGAAGTTATTTGCTATCTTTGATTTCGTGTTTTTTATCTAGCCCTTCGTTCGCGATGATCATAAGATCACTGGACATGATCGCTGAGGAGCTGATGCTCTATGATCAGCGCACGTTCTCCGAGAGGCAGAACGTGTGGGCCCGCGAGACCCGTGTCTCCCTCGAGATGGCCTTCCTCAGGTAAGCATACTCTCATCCAAAACTGTATAGCTCCAATATTAGCATTTACAACCTGGTAAGCATTAGCTATAATTTTAAGATCTTTTTACTACCTGGTAAATACAGTCTACTGAAATTATTCTTTCTTGAAATATAACGTTTCTCTGGTATGCACTACTCTGATACAGAATTCTTGAACCCATCAGTTTTTTCTCATCTTCATACTCCTTAGTAAATACACAAAAAAAATTATACACACAAGTACACGCATTCTATACGTACACAGTAAATATTCTCAAGTTCGTTGCGTCTAATTCTGGGGGGCGATTATGGATCTTTTTTTACAATCAATGTCAATACGTTTTCATTGTAATCAAGTGTTTGGTATGACATAAGAGTGTTTATTCAATAAATTTGAGCCAGTTTTGACAAGTGTCGATTGTATCAGAGTTCCGTAATCGCACTACTGATAGCTCGTCTACTTTAGCATTGATTTAATGACAAAAATGACAGGCACTAGTTTTATGCATGTGTTAAGGCGGAAACATACTATTAACACGCTACGCGACCCGATGAAACGCGACGCGTGTCGACTCGAATCAAATGAGACACGTCGGATGTTCATAGTTTGATTCTAGTCATAGAAAATAGTACAATTTGATTCGAGTCGACACGCGTCGCGTTTCATCGGGTCGCGTAGCGTGTTAATAGTATGTTTCCGCCTTTATCATTACAGATCACTGTATGATATGTTATAACATGTTTAACGTCTTAACCCTGAACCGTAGTACACACGTAAAATCAAAGCTAATATCTCAAACCATGCCGGTTTTAGGAGACACATAGATATGGCTTCAAGCAGGGCTTGGAAACCGGAAAAATGTTCAAACCGGTATCGCTCTAAATACCTACAACCTTTTCTTTTTGGTTACGTTCTACCGTAACCTCTATTAGAACGGTTAGTTAAGAAAGATATCCAAAAGAGTTTCGCTCAATAAGGTTAGAACGAAATGATTTCGTTCTTTTCCATATAGTGACCTCCGCGATACGCCTGCTCTTACGACGACAAACGAAGCTTGCTTTAACCGGTTCATCTAAGTTCGATTTAAGGTTTTGAAAGAGGTTGCGCTCCAAACGCTCTTACCTAGTTTCAAGTTAAAAATAAAGCTTCGAAAACTTTTTTCGAATAGTATCCTTTCATACATTTACCTCCATCGGAAATGTTAAGGAACTAAAATATGGTCGTTAATATCTAAAATATTCTAATTGGCAGTCCCAGCAATGATTTTCAAACCTTATTTTAGTTCCTACACACTTTTCCACAAAAAAGTTTTCGTAAACTATCAAAAACTCATACTAGGGGTACAGTTCAACCTTCTTCTCTGTGCAGGAGCCAGGAAGAATGCAGGAAGAGGATTCCCGCTTACACTCAGCTGGATCTGTACAACCGTCGTGACTTGAAGGACCAGAAGCATGCCCTCGATCTGCGCATGGATGCCACAAACGACATGTTCTTCGAGATATGCTCCGTGCGTCTCGCGCTTGAAACCCGCGAACGGGAGCTTGCTCAGTGAGTGACTATTCATACTCCTCTACCATTAGTTTGCAGGAATTAGTTTGTTGATCTTCCCGTGAACCCAAAATAGTCCATGCTACTTCTGACTTAGATAAGTCTTAGCCATAAACTTTTTAAGCAGACTTATAGCGCTTGCCCATAAAGCAAAAACATTAAAACACCGGCTGATCTAAAACTTCCGTGACGTTAACCACATTATGCAGCGTAAATAAAATACGAAATTAAAAATTTTAAAAGCCCCCCGACATCTAAACCTCACCCTAACATGTCATATTTAAAGTCATGGTACCTTACCATATACTTTCAACAACATTGAAGTAACACGGTACCAAATTTCAAATCGATCGGACATAAGGAAGTTAGTCAGATCCCCTCATCAACTAGAAAAGAGCTGATGATCTTCAAACGGCTGAATAGATTTTCATGAAACATGGCTAAGAACACTTGGGATAAAATTATCTATGACACAAAAAAAACTAAACGAACATCGGTTCATCCGTTTAAGAGCTACGATGCCACAGACAGATACACAGACGCACAGATACACTGACAGACACGTTAAACTTATAACACCCCTCTTTTTTGTCGCGTTAATAAAATGAATCATGTAACGTAAGTATAACTTACAGGAAAGAGAAGATGGTCGAAGATTGCAGCTGTGGCGTCCGCAAGATTCTCAATCTCCAACGCGAGATTTCCTCTTCCTCCGAGGCCTCCGGCGATGCCAAGAAGCCAGAATCCAAGCTCATGGTGAGCATGATCCACGACAAAATCGTTACGTCAGCCATCAACGAGCTGTGCCAGTGCGAAGACACAGTAAACGGGGAAAAGATCCGATCGGACAACGTCGAATGCAAGAAGGATACTGTCGTTGTTATTAATGGCAATGTTGACCTCAAGGCTCGTGCTAAACGCGCATTTGCCATGAAGAAAGCTCGCAAGGCCATCAATGTTGCTGAGGTCTAAAGTGCTAAAGCCGAGACCTAACACGGTATGTACCTCCCAGGTCATACCGGTCGTACGTTTTGTAACGTACACCGCATCTCTCAGCGGTCTTGTTCTTCGCTCTTCATTCTTCTGGCAGACATTACGTATCTTACGTCAAGTTTTTATATCTAGTCGATAGGTCTACGCCTATTACATAACCTCTGGAGATAATAATAAGCCTGCCTCTGCTGTTTTTATCTGTTTTCGTAGAGCTCTGTAGACCCGCGGCAAGATATACCAAGAAATTGCGCCCTAATTTATAACACACGGCGTCGAATGGAGTTTCTACTTGACTATCTTAGCATCTCATAATAATTAGAGGGTTTTAAAATCTTGATGTTTTTTGTCTTACTCTTACACCTTATGTTGTAGTCTGCCGTAATCGGTATTATTGAAAGTAAACGTACGGTGTGCTTAGTAAATAAGACCTTTTTTTTCATGTATTCTTCTTCATTGGGAAAGGATCGGTTGAATACTATGACTGTTTCTTGCATTACATGTTCCCCGTTCAAGTGTTTGTGTCAGATTATTGCCTAGTTGATCCCAGCCTTTATTTATATTATTCTATTGTCAAAAGCCACAAGGGAGACGTCGAATCGAAACTCTGAGGTTTTAACGAATTTCAAAATCCTAAAGCGTGCTTCGATTCGAATCCTCTAGTGGATTTTATTCATAATAGGTGATAATTGTATATAAAGTTTGGGATTTGATTACTAGGCTGATGTGTTTCTGCTTTTTATAAAACTCGCAAACTTTGCATCTGTGCATGCAAGTAGACGCTATTCATACAAATATCTTTTGAAACTTATACCTATCCATTCCAGCGAAGTAAAATAACATTCACAAACTGATCCATTCCTACATAGGTTATAATTATAATAAGTCGTAGCATTTATGAATGTTAGTTTGTAAGTTTCTTCTAATTAATTGTCCTTTTCAAAGATTTTACTTTTGATCCCGCCTATATAATCTACGAGTATTATGATCTCATTTTTGAAGCATCCATTTTTGTAAGTTTTTTTTAGTAATTTAAGATTTAAGTATGTTTTTTTAAATAGATGATCTGGCCTAAGTATTGGAATTGTTAGAAAAATGTAAGTTTTCAAGGATCTTAAATTTATTTTATTTTACAAACCCGAATTTACCGCAGAATTATCATTTAAAAATTTGAGCAAACTTTTTAATTTTGTAGCTTTTATATTTTTGTACGCATAGACAAAATTCAGTATTTTTATAAAAATTTTGCATCGGCATCATATGGACGCATTGTTTTTAAAACGTGCGTGTAGTGATGCCAGAGCAGTATTATTAGAGCTTAAAAAGGAGCTTCAAGTGCTCAACGACCATTCTGTCGTTTTTTTTTAATTTCGAAAGAAATTAGAAACATGTTGTCTGTCGCTTGATGTTTAGGTTTTTTGACTCTGCTATATTTTTTATACGGGCAACATTATTATGATTATTTTAAAATTAATTTGCGCTTATTCATTTAATTTGTAAGCAGTCGCCTGCGCACGACCGTGTTGAAATGATAGACTTCACTCTAGAGGCTGATCGAGTTATCTCGAGTTTTTCGAAACACTTTTACTCTTTACCCTAAAATACTAGTTAATTTATCTGCGTAATATACTATCACTGCTATATAAAGGATGTCAATACGTACCAAATGGTTGTATCAACTCTCAACTTCAACTCGTCTCGTTAAAATCTAAAAAAAAATACCTAATTTAAAATATTAGTTTTAATAAAATTAAAAAAAATCCATTTTATCTTCATTTCTCTTTCTTATTCCATAATCAGACCCTATATGGCTCCAAACACGATAGCTCTGTTGTCAGTAGGTGAGGAGTTTCAGTAAAGCTGTAGCATAAGGCTATGGCATCATGTTCGTACAATATAATTGAATAATTTTGAATCGATCACACCTGTTGAAGTTGCCTAGAGAGTTATTTCTCACCATCGTAGTTATGGAAATATTGACTATCTAATACCCCCATGTTTATGGCTAAGTACCAAGTTTTTGAGATTTAAGTAGCTAAGTATTTAAAATAATCATATTACTGAATGTTATTATTAGACTAAGGTTTGAATTATTTCTACTGTACTGAAAGAATACCGAATCAAGCAATGCTGGTGTTATCCGGTGAATCCCCGATTTACCGCAATTTATATCTATTATTATGAATATAACATATCGGTATTCTTTCATACATTTATCGGTAGTACAGGGCCGGTTATAAACGACTATATTTATGTAACTAGGGTTCTGTAACCGAATGAAGATAACCCATCATAACACATTTATCCTTTAAGCACTTTTGTGTACCTAATTGTCGGTAGGTAGGTACTGTCCTACTTGTACTACGATCCGGCTCTGAAAGTAGATGTTATATTACAAGATAAATAATCTAGACATTTATGTAACTTTGTAGTGTGTAGGAGTTGATTGAAATTATTAAAATATACTTACAATTAATTGTTCGTTTTTATAACACCTCTCGTAGCAAACCTTACCACAAGCTCCAAACTATGATGTTTCAGAAACGTAACATTTTAAAGTTTGAATTAGGCAATTTTTAAGGCGATAGGAGAAGACAAACCACTAAAACGAAGAGTTTTTATGCAAGTTTTTTGAAGAAAATATAGCATCTAAAGCTTTGAAATTAATTACCTATATGCTGTATCTAACACATGTTGATGTTTAATGAATCCAAATGCATGCTGTTAGGCATTCAAAACAATTTTTTCAAGCACTTTTTTTCAGTTAAGTATGTCCAATTTGTGTAGTAGTTATCAAACTCTGCACAGTTATTCTTAAGCTGCGTATCCATTTGAGGCAGACTCAGGGCGAGGCAGCCGCTCGACCCGAGGCCGCACAAGTGGATACGCTGCCTCAACGTGAGGCACGCCGCGCCATGAGGCAAATTCGGGCCGAGCCATATTTTGTCAGTTTTTTTGGCGCGCTCAAAGAAGCCTCACTCCGACCCGTGCACTTGGTGGAGACGGGTGTGTCGCCTCAGGTCGCAATGGACAACGAACCTGCAGTTAAATTAATAAAATTGTACGAGTGTCATCGCGTTCTTGCTTTACACTGGTTTCGGATCAAGGTGAGGCGACATGCCTCACCTTGATCCGTAACGTGCCTGGAGCCTATGCCTCAGAGTGAGCAGCCTCGGTTTGCTTCAAGTTGAGGCTGCTCGGCCTGAGGCTGCTCTAATGGATACGCACCTTTATAGTTCGTATCTCACCGTTGAAGATCCATTTGCTTCGAAAAGTAATAAGATATAAGGTTTTTAAGCAAAAACACTATTTGCATCTGACTTTTCCATGATAACACGATGACCTTAAGCGTCTTTCACCTGTATTATAGTTCACTGATATTATTTTTGTACACATTCAAATAACGACGTTCCACCTAGGTACTTATTCATCAAAGAGGCAAAGTTGAAGGTATTTGCTCAAGAGAAGGTCATTTTACGAAATAACAAATTAAGTACCTACCTACCTAGGTACTTTGATGTTGTTTGAAAAGCTTACCTATAGCAAAGCCTCGATGTTGAACCCTACAATACAAATTATGTAGTATCAAGACAGATTTAAATAAATAATTATACATAAAGATAAATCGTTTCAGCCAATAAATAAAACGCGTCCGAGTAGACGTCTACCACGTCACTTCTTTCAGGCTTGGCGTCTGACCATCATGCATTCGCCTGCTTTGGTACCTACATCTTTGGTCGTCCCGTCTTTTCAATAAAACTACTCAAATATACAGGAAATATTCTGGAGTAATAAGGCAGTCACGATATAATTTGAATGTGTGGTGACAAAATACTTATGTTGTTTTATCTACTGATGCATCTTATAGAGTTGTAGCAAACCGTATGTATTCAGTACTGAGTAACATTACGTTAACACGAATGCATCTCGTTACTCGCATTTCATCATACTGTAGGTAGGGTATCTACACGTACGCAATACGACTCGATTCGTTACTCTTACTTAACATAGCATGTTGTGAGGTATCAGAAGTAACGAGTAACGTACCTAACGATACGATAGTAACGAGTACTATTTGTCATAGTAACGAATACCTACATACGGGTACGCTTTTTTTCGTTACTTTACACGTCTAGATCTTATAGTTTTTCCAGTTCTTTCGAACCAGTGTGGCGAAAAAAACAATGCTCCTTTCCTGATAATTATATTATTAATGCTCCATTACTTTATTACTTTCTGATTGTCACAGCAGGCAGCACAGACTTTCGTGGTAGGTACTACTACTATACTATATACACCTATACAAACCAAGACATCAAAGTTAACATGGGGAGAAAATTTTACGTCAGGATTGGATTTAGGCCATGGATCGCCGATTCAAGACGTTTCGTAATCGGCTTCGTAGGCCTCGAGATAACTCAATTAGAAAATGATTAAGTACAGGAATGCTCACTTACGTTCGTCATAACTTACTCCAGGCTGTGGATAGTTTTATAAGGGATTTTTAGGTCATTTTTTTTCCAAAATGAAGGATCCACTACTTTTATTTACCTAACTATGTTTTTAACTAGGTTTTTAATTATTTAACACACGATTTTTATTTATACTAGCTTTCGCCCACGGCTTCACCCGCGTGGTACCTTGATAAGCAAAAACAATGTGTTCTTCCAGACTATAATCTATATCTGTGCCAAATTTCATCTAGATCCGTTCAGCTGATTCAGCGTGAAAGAGTAACAAACATATATCCAGACATCCTGACATCCATACATCCATACATTCTTACAAACTTTCGCGTTTATAATATTAGTAGGATTTGTGACAGTTCTTCTACGGCCAGACCTGAGGTCTACTCGTCAAAACGATAAAGATATCAGATAATGCTAGAGGTAGATCAGTCTAAAAATGCACGCCCTTCCAATGTATTTACCTCTACATGCGGTACAAGCACAAGTGGAGGGGCGTGCATTTTTAGACCGAATCATCTCTAACAAAATCGTCGTCGAAATCAGTCAAATTAAGATTTGAAATTAAAATTATCGTATCGTCCGAAGTGGTGATAATGTAGATCGATTGTCAATAGTACCTAATGTCTTTAAAATGATAGTCTGTGCCTAGTTTTCTCGGACTTGGGTTAAGCTGGAATGGGCATAATATTCATGATTTATTCCTCGTGATTTATTGAATAAATAAACTGACTTTGACTTTGAATTTAAGTCGAAACGACATTACTTAAGTTTTGCACGATTGTTGTGTTGATTGTTTTTCGGAGTAGACGCCCTGGCCAGACTCAGTTTACTTTTCAGTTTAGGGCTTACAAGAGCTTTTTCACTTTGCTCATGTTATTCCTGAAGGGTCTTTTAAATTATGGCTAAATTTTACTTAACGTTTGAAACCAATCTACATATATTGCATAATAGACACTATTGAAGTCATAAAATGTGGTATCGTAAGTAGAGATAGCTACGGCTCGAATCTATTATACAGGGTGGTCCAAGCAGTGGCGCTCAGTTGGTAGGTACAAACATTTGAATTTTTCACACTAGGGTCTAGAAATAAATAACCCATGTAAAATAAAAATAAATAAATATGATCACGACTGTAATCCCCGGGCTCGGTAGATATCTCCTCAGCTCTTTAGATACTTAGATCTTTGAGGATATCTAAAGGGGGTAGTCAGAGGCAAGTCCAAACATGACATTTGGTACATGCCCACATTTTGCACAGTAGTTAAAAATAACCCATGTATCTACCTAAAACAGTGTTTTAAGTAATTTTTTGGCTCATATTACGAAATAATTATGTAAGTACGTGGGTACTTGGGTATATAAGACTTTCTCGTCTCGACGATTTAGGTACCTCAGGGAGGCTCAAGTGTAGGTACCTATTTAAATACATACTTACCTAGCTAATTATAAGAAACAAACTTGATCTCCGTGCGAGCCGTGCTTATAATTAGGTAGGTACCTACCTAGGTCCTAATTATCAGGATCTCGTAATTACCTATGTATGAGCAGTATTATAACTCGTAAATGAATAGCTTCTCAAATGCACCTACCTACAATTATATAGGTGGTTCAATCTCCAAAACAAAAAAATTACGTGTCCGAGTGAAGAAGTCTACCTTAAAATAGTATTTTTGAATAGGAGTTTCTTTTGTTGGATAGCTTGGCCTGTAAGCTACCTTGGGCACTCAGAATTATTTCTCTAACATTGTTGTAAGTACCTATATTAAAAAAAATCGGAAACCTCGAAAACTTGATTGCTCTGGGCTGTCCTGACTACAGATTGACTTAAAAAAATGATCGAAACTTTTTTGTGTTGAAATATTATGACATTTTCTTTATTCATCTAACATAAAGAAAAGTTATTATTTATGAAATTCAATTAGATTACAATAATAAATGCATAATTTAGCTTCAATTCGAAAAATAAGTTGTGTCCACGTGTTTTTGTTTATCGCTCTGGAACGACACGAATTCGTGCTCACATCTCCAACTGAACGCTTTGGACAATTGGTTTTCGCCATGCGCGCTGCCAAAGGGCTTGCTCTATCTACCGAGAGGGACGAGCGTGTTCTGCTTTGCCATGGTGCTGAGATAAAGAGGTAAACGTATGACTAGGTACTCTGGCTTTCAATTTGTAAATGTTTAATTGATATGGTACATTTTTCTCATTTGATTTTCACTTTGTTTATGTTTTAATTCAATAGGTAATTAGAACAGTTTTAGGAATATATTTAACCTGTGGAAGTGATAGCTTTTTATCTTTTTGCATCTCTGCATTACCATTGAATTAGTAACTTTTTTTGATTGATATGGTATTGATCACCGTGGTCAAAAAGACCAGATCCATCAAAAAATTGCATTTTTCTTACCATAAATTCATAAAATATTACAAAATGCACATGCTGCCAGATTCTCTAGGCTGAAAATGTTATATTTAATCATAAAATAATTATATTTTTAGATCCTATTGTTTTAACTTGTTTAATTTTTTTACTAATTGATGCTACAAAAAATACCAACCAAGTGGTTGTACCACCTACATTTACTTTCTATATAATTCTACTAGCTGTCCCGCCCGCGACTTTGTTCACTTAAAGTAGGTATCTAAACTGAGTCTGAAACAAATCACACTAATAAAAAATCCCATATATAACTTTGACACCCAATTTTACCCATTTTAGAGGGCTATTTTGAAATATCCAGGAATACGTTTCCATTTATTTTGCATTTAAAGTATCCAAACCAAAACTAAGACCAATCGCAGCATCCTTTAAAAAGTACCTATAGAAACATTGACCCCAAAGTTTCAGACCAATCGCACCACCCGTTAAAAAATCCGATACAAACATTGACCCCTTTTTTAGTTATATTAAAAATCCTGAAACAGAAAACAAAAATTCAGGTCAATCGACCTTTCCCCCATTTGACCCCCTTTTTTAGAGTTATATTGAAAAATCCTAAAACGCGAAATTAAGTTTCAGACCAATCACACCACCCGTTAAAAAGTTCCCATACAAAAATTGACCCCCCCCCCATTTGACCCCTTTTTTAAGGTTTTATTGAAAAATCCTGAAACACGAAACAAAGTTTCAGACCAATCGCACCAGGTTAAAAAGATCCCATACAAATATTGACCCCACATTTGACCCCTTTTTGAAGGTTATATTGAAATATCCTGAAACAATTGTCCGTTCATTTTGTATTTACAGTACACAAACAAAGTTTCAGACCAATCGCACCACCCGTTAAAAAGTTCACATACAAACATTGACCCCTCATTTGACCCTTTTTTTATGGTTATATTGAAAAATCCTGAAACACGTGTTCATTCATTTTGTATTTACAGTACACAAACGAAGTTTCAGACCAATCGCACCACCCGTTAAAAAGTTCACATACAAACATTGACCCCTCATTTGACCCTTTTTTTATGGTTATATTGAAAAATCCTGAAACACGTATTCATTCATTTTGCAATTACAGTATACAAACAAAGTTTCAGGCCAATCGCACCACCCGTTAAAAAGTTTCCATACAAAGATTGACCCCACATTTGACCCTTTTTTTATGGTTATATTGAAAAATCCTGAAACACGTGTCCATTCATTTTGCATTTACAGTGCACAAACAAAGTTTCATAAAAATCGCTCCACGCGTTAAAAAGTTTCATACTAACGTTTTCACCCTTTTTCACCCCCTTAGAGGTGGAATTTCCAAAAATCCCGTCTTAGTGGGTGGTTTTGTTATAAAAGGAAACCACCTTCCAAATTTCAGCTTTCTAGCTTCAGCTGTTTCGGCTGGGCGATGATAAATCAGTCAGTCAGTCAGTCAGTCAGTCAGGTTAAGCTCTTATATAGATATAGATAGATTAGAATTAAGATAATATCTGAATAATTTAATAAACAATTTAATTGTTTTATAATCTTTTTTCTAATACAAATCCTTCTTTTATTGGCTGCTCTGGCATTAATATTGATTGCTATGGTCTCGAAATTTTCACACCCTAATATTTCGAAAACTGGTTGAGAAAATTAGGGGTGAATATGAAAATACGCTTATTTAGACACCTCCTTTTCGATATAAAAATACAGAACAGCTGTAGGTAATATTAGTATTCAAAAAGCACCAGAGAGGTCAACCGAATACGCTGATTTTGAAGATTGTCCCAGGTGCATCTTATCGAAAGGATAAGATTTAAAAAACTTTCTCTAAGTATGATTACATTGACGAATCTGTGAATATCATTCACGATTAACTATCGCCCTTTCCTTTCACTTAAGCGGAAATCGCGTCACTATTTGAAAATATAATTTCCCCGTTTAAACAAAACATTACTATCAAAACAGAATATTTTTTTTTATAGTATCACGTTTGAAAAGGTACCTACCTACTTTTTTAGTTTTCTGAGAAGTACTTCTACACTAATATTATAGAGGTAAAGTTTGTTTGTTTGTAGGAGGTAATCTCTGGAACTACACATCCGACTTCAAAGATTATTTCACCAATGCTTAGAAGGAACTTTCAGGATGAACATGATCATAGGCTATCTTATATAGATACCTCGCGGGCGAAGTCGCGAGCTAAAGTTAGTATCTAACACAGAAACCAACAACAAACAAAATAATGAGTTCTCCAGCGAAATAAATAAAGTCGCAACGATCAGCTGTTTCACGGAGTTCCAGTAGCGGAATTGGCAAAATATTCGCGTCACACGAATTCGCTCGGCGCGCGCGTTACATTTTTCAGAATTATTTTTAGAAAGGCGACGGGCGGTAGTCGAGCTGCGCACACGCAGAGGCGCGCGCGGCCCGTGCACATTGGAGCCCTATGGAGCCCCCCGCGCTCGCAGCCGGCCCCGCTGCGCCCGTGCGCGCCGCACCCGGGGCCTCCGCTGACCTGGTGCTGCCACTGCCGAAAGGCACGCACCCCTTCACCTACCACTGGTAAGTATTTCTAAATTCAACAATTTTGCTTCCTACAAAACGATTATTAGTGTGGCAAAGTGATCTTTATTCCGTTGTGTTAGGGCGGGCGGGCAATAGCGGCGCGCCGGCCATCGGCGTTGTTTGTTTTTCACGTGTCTATGTATAAATACAGAACCAGGAAACGCTCGGACTCCGGAGACACTCGACACGCTAATGTTATTGTGAATCAGTCTGCTGGTTTGAGATTATCGGCTATGTTATATACCTACTTACTTAAGGTGTTGTTATCAGCGCACCACTTAATTTACGCAAAGAGTGTACCTAAATTTTTCATAGGTGGGTAGAGCCTTTGAACGAATTATGTTTATTCGTCTAAGCCTTAGACTCTAAGGTAAGTAAGTTTGAAAATATACATATACGATTCTTGAATTTTTTTGCAATATTGTCAAGGCACTTACGTTATTCATTGAAATTCCAAGTAAATTCTATTTTGACTTATGTAAGTTAGTATCGTGACTTTGACGACTAAGCAAAGGACATATCCCCGGCATCGCTTGGACATTGCTTGCTCTAAGTACCTAGGTAGGTACCTACTTAAATAACATTGTTAAACATTTACTGTTTTTAATTTGGAATACCTACCTAACTACTCTTCAAAAAATGTGTATTGTTGATTATTGAACTTGAGGTACCTGTTCAAGAAAGGAACCATAGAAACTTAAATAACATTAAGTAAAGGTATTTTGCTCTGGATCGGAAATATGCAACATGTTTCATAGTAGTGACGTCATAATATTGCATGCAATGCTACGAGACACTTCAACATTTAGAAACAATTAACTTATTAAATATCCCAGTAGCAACTAAGGCTGTCTCATTTGTTGCCTATATGAACAAAAAAATTGTAGCGGAAACCAATACTTGCTTGCCGACTGTAGTAAGTACATACCCAGGTACTATCATTTACAATGCAACTCTATAGCTGAGTAAACAGTTCTCACTTTTTTTAACTAGTGTCTGCCTATGAATGGAACATAGGTACTTAGGTTACAATAATACTTACCTAGGTACCTAACTAGGTACTTTAAATACTTAGACAGATAGAATATAGGTATTAAATGTAGGTACCTATCCCTCAGAGAGCGCTGGTGGTGTAGTGGTAGCACCCCTGCCTCACGATCCGAAGGTCGTGGGTTCAAACCTGGTCGTGCACCAATGAGTTTTTCCATTCGAAAAATTTATGTGCGCAATGCCAGTGCTCTTAAACGGTGAAGGAAAACATCGTGAGGAAACCGGCATACCCTAGAACCAAAAATTCGAAGGTATGTGTCATAGGTTAGTATTCTTATAAGCGGCGATGGGCTTGCAACCTGTCACGTACGGAATACTAACTACTGTGCAAAATGTGGGCATGTACCAAATGTCATGTTTGGACTTGCCTCTGACTACCCCCTTTAGATATCCTCAAAGATCTAAGTAACTAAAGATATCTGAGGAGATATCTACCGAGCCTGGAGATTACAGTCGTGATCATATTTTTTTTTTTTTTTTTTTTTTACCTATCCCTCAATCAGTTAGTTCATTATTTCATTGCTTGAAACCGTTTTCCTATAGGTTACTAAGTAGGTAATTGAAGCTAAAACTACTACCTACTTATTATAAATTTTGTTTTAAGTTTTGTCCAACATAGAAAATTATTCCAATTTGTCCCCTTGGGGAACTGTTGGGAATAAAAAGTTCTATCTGTCCTTTTTTGTTACGGAGTGCATTACATTACCTACATACACATTTCCAGTAGTTAGGTACCTCACCTTATATACACATTAATTCATATGGTATTATCATTGCAATCTCTCTTCGAGCTAATACCTAATCAGCATAGGTACATACAGGGAGTTTCGGGGACGATAAATTGATCTATGTCGGTTTCATTTTTAGAAAAAGTCGTTTTGAAAAAAACCGGTCTACTTTTGAGTAGGTGCGATACTTTTGATAGGTAACCTACGTGCGACTCTTTTTAGGTACCTGCAGTTTGTCTCTAGTTATGGTACCTTAGTTATGAGGTAGGTAAAGTCTTATGGTAAGTTTAATGATTTTTTTTACCTTTCCCTTAATATCTGCAATCGTCTGTATAGCCATAATCAGATCCTTTCTTTGGAGTCATTGTTTTAGGCGCCCTTTCATTGAGTGGCACCACACGGTTATTAGTTCAATGATGAATGAAATCTTATGGTAAGGTTAATTAGATACATAGTGTGAGAGTTTCTTCCTTAAAGAAAAAGATGAGGTAGGTAGGAGTTTTGTAAATCTCGTCTCAGATCTTCTGTTAGATCTTTGAGGGTGTATAAGGGGTGGTAGTCAGAGGCACGACAAATAAACATTATATTTGAAAACTAATTATTGCCTATAAATATTAATAAGGTTAGTTTTTTGACTGCCTTCTGGAGTAGGTTGGTAGGTAGGTTAAGGAAGTAGGTGCCTTATAGGTAGGTACATACTATAATTTAAAGTGCCGGGATGACCAAGCTTTGCTCGGTTTTTTTTGGTAAATGCATTTTTCTAAAAATGAAATCTAGCTAGATCGATTTATCACCCCCGAAATGCCTGCATACCTACTAAATTTCATGAAAGTCTTTGGAGCCGTTTCTAAAATTCGCCTTACATGAATAGTACCTATGTGCAAATATACCTAGGTACATAATATACAACAAAAGGTTTTAAACCTATTAATTTATGTATAATAAACTGCTGAAAATAAATATATACTAAATATAGGTGTATCTAGGTACATAACTATTTATTAAGCACCAATATTAGATTAAATAAGTAGGTATGTAAAAAATTCTAATAATCTATCAAAAATCGAAATAAATAATATTATAACAAAAACACGACTACAGCTTTTGGCTGTTCCAATGTAAATACAGACGTGAAATTAGAAATTAGACAGGAAAAAAAAAACTCAGTGGGTGGTGAGTAGATAGATACCTATGTACCCAGCAGTTTTTAATTGCTAGCCAGCTAACTAGATAACGTCCTAAACTAAACCGAACTAAAATAGTAATTTATGTAGGTATGTCTGCCAAGGTTTACCTTTTACTTACCAAAAATAAATGTGAGCTTATCAAGAATGCCACCACGGGTAATTTCGGTTAGCGCCATCTGTTGGATCGGTGACAAAACCATTGGTTGAATTTGACTACCATCTGTTGATCGATCCTGAACTAAATCATACTCGCAGTAATCAGTAATCGGGTTTGAATCCAAGTAATGATTTAGTTTTAGCAAGCGACGAAACCGTCGTCCTAGACAATATACTGTTTAAAAAAATCTATCCTATCCAATTCATAATATTTATCCAACATGTAACTCACATGTTAAAGTTAATAAGACGCCAATCAAAATTTAAAAACGTACCTAGTTAATATTCATAAGTTTTATCACAGTTATTAATCTAAAGAGCTGCCAAATTCAATGCAACGTTTTCTATCATCGATGAAAAATTGGAACAATCGAGCGTTATTTGCGTCGATCGACACCACTATGGTGATGAAACAGATCGCGGAATGGGCGCGTAGCGTAAACACGAAGCGCACAACGCTAGTACGAAAATAGGCGGCGCTCGCGCAGTCCGCGTCCGACCCTCGCGAACTCGTGGGCATGAGCTCCCGTCATGGGCAGCAACTGCTGCAAGGGAGACGCTTCTAGGCCCATCCGGTCTACCTCCTCTATATACTCCAGGTACATCTACCTCGCCATCCTCGTCGCACAGGAGTTCCTCTCTGTGCCCTGGATCCTCAGAACCCTCAGAATACATCGTTCGTACGTAGCATCTACAGTGGAGTGTACCTAGTGCTGATTTATGTACTTCATGTTTGTTTACGTGCTTGGTGACGACCCCGGACAGACTCCTGGCCACTCCAGGATACGATGTGATTCATTGCAAGGCTTTTAGGAATGTTCAATGTTCGTTGTTTTCATGTGTTAGACTGTGTTAATGGAACCTATTTTTAATACCGCCATCGAATTCATCAATTCCGGTCCGAGGGATAAGTTTGTGTGATATTCACTCGCTCCAATGGTCCCGATGGATAAAAGCTCTTCAGTTATAACTTTTGCACATTGCCACTTGAAAAGTGCGTGGGAACCTACAAAAAGGTTTATCTACAAATGCGCAGCTAAAATTAATTTTCTATTGAAATACTTCGCGTCCATTTTTTCATTTTCATTCATTTAGGGGTGTATTTTATAGTTGCTGTGCGTTGCTTTGTTAATTAAGTACTTAGGTATTGGGTTCACCCGTGGCTTTGCTCGCGTGCCTGTTTAAATCATCCAAACCAGTCTTACTGTTAGTTGTTAATAAGCTACCTACTTAAAATATACGAGTACTACTATAAATACTACTTAAAATATTCAAACTTTTCGACTTATTTTGTTCAGATTTCCTTTCTAGAATGATTTTCTTTAATTATGTATACTTTACATAGTTTGTACCTAGTGATAGAGCAAATTCGATTGAATTGTTTTTTATTGTAGGAACCTACACAAATTAAACACATTTTAAGATAAATTAATGATTATGAGTACTTATATTGCGAGCTTAACCAAAAAAAGATTAATATAGCAGACTATAGAATACTTATAGGCTTTCGGGCGGCTAACCAGAATAGTCTTCGTCACTAGGCAATCAACTGTTTGTTTAGATATTATTATTCTCTGGTTTATCCGTAGAGCCCAAAATCACCAAAATCCAAAGCAAAAATTGATCACGATTTTTTAGTATTGTGTACCAGTATACCGCCCACCGCAAATCTATAATTTATTATGAATGTATATTTTTAGAATCATTTCAAAGCTTCCAATGAAAATGAAGACAGCAAATTATATTTTTTTTACAAACGACCGCCATCACTCTAACCTTGTCTTGTCTTTTTCAGTAGGTAGGTGAAGTAGGTCGAATTCTGTATTGGAATTTTTGAGTGCGACGTAAGAATAATTTATTTGCTTACACATCCAGCACCCAGAATCAACAAATTCAGTTTCCTCAAGCTTTCTGATAATTAACGTACTTAGTTATATGATACAAATGATACAGTTTGGCGTGATATCTCTAGGCTCTACTGCTAGGCTCTAATGAAATTCCTGATCGGCCAAACTCGCCACTAGTAAGTAATTTTGCGGTGAGCCGATCGGTTAACAAAGTATAATCGGGAATGTATAATTCCGTCTTGTCTGTAAGTTACTTACAAAAATAAAAGTAGGTAGACTAAAGCTTACCGTGGTCTCTGAATAACAGGCAAGAAGATTAGAGAAAAGTAAAATCCTTTGCGCTCTGAGGTAGCTCTGCTTTGGCACTCTAGGTAGGTAATTATAATTACTGCTGCTGCTGATAATAGATATCTTTCTAGGTACCTATTTTGTTCATCGGCTTAAGAATCTTTGCAGGTAAAATATCTAGTAAAATATCTTGGCTTAGCATAAATGCAAGACTGCTTCATGAAACTGGAAAACTGTACCAGAAAGATTCAGATAGCTTAGTAAATAAGCTTAGCTTACCTTCTTAACTAATTTATGGCATTACATAATCCTTATCCAGTTTCACAACTATTTCGTCTTTTGTTTTCCGAAATAGCTACTTATTAAAGTAGATTAATACTAGAATGGATTAAAACTAGATAATCTATCTATAATAATAATATTATAGAGAAGAAAGATTTAATTGTTTGTTTGTTTGCATTGAATAGGCTGCGAAACTGGACCGATTTGAAAAATTCTTTCACCAATGTGTAGAATGAACTTTCAGGATGAACATAATCTACATCACGGGCGACGTCGCGGGCGGAACCTTCTATAATAATAAAGTAACTGGATGACCGAGCTTTGCTCGTTTTTTTTTGGGGTAAACGACGTTTTCTAAAAATGAAACCTAGCTAGATCGATTTATCGCCCCCGAAACCCCCTGCATATCTACTAAATTTCATATAAATCGCTGGAGCCGTTTCCGAGATTCCGATATATATACTACAAGAATTGCTCGTTTAAAGGTATAGGATAGATAATTTTCACTATTCTTATAGTGTTACTAGTTCTTTCGAACCAGTGTGGTTAAAGTATTAGAGTGAAAATTAATATAAAATTAAATCGATTTAAAAGTTATTGAACTCCATAAACCACAAAGCCAAATACTTTGGTAGACATATACAAAGTACATATACAAAGTACGAGTACCTACTAGGTTTCATACAATCAGTCACAATGCGATTCGATGCATTGGCCCATCTCCAGAATGTTTCAACACACGGACGGACTGTACTAATTTATATCTGATTCACACCGCCGTACTTTACCCGTAGGGCTAACCGGACGATGAGGGCGTACTATCAATATACAAAATCTCCTACTAATATTACAGATGCGAAAGTTTGTATGTGTAAGCTTGTACCCAACTGCGAAGAATTTCTGCATCACAATAATGACATGGGCTTTATAAAATGTCAAAAAATCGTGGCTGTAAGAATCTATTTTCAGTCTTTTTTTTAATTATTTCAATAAATACTAGTTTTTTCTTTATATACCTATGCCGGAATACAACTACAACAATAAAAAAGGGGTGCTAACTAGGACTAACTTTGAAAACATTTCAAACTGCATAACCCTGGGTGAAATCGCGGGGCAAAGCTAGTGCTTCTAACTCATCAGTGTGCTACTAAATTGCCATCCAGCAATCACTCAACTCAATCAATACTAGTTTCGAACAGACTCATTCAGTAACATCCGAGAACCGTTGCGTTTAAATTGCAACCCGGTTTAAAATTATTTGGGTAGGATTTGAAAAAAATACTAGTAGTAGGCAGGGCTTGGAACCATAATAGAATATTTTGCACAGTAGTTAGTATTCCGTACGTGACAGGTTGCAAGCCCATCGCCTCTTATAAGAATATTAACTTATGACACACACCTTCGAATTTTTGGTTCTAGGATATGCCGGTTTCCTCACGTTGTTTTCCTTCACCAATTAAGTGCACTGGCATTGCTCACATATTTTTTTCGAATAGAAAAACTCATTGGTGCACGACCAGGTTTGAACCCACGATTTTCGGAACGTGAGGTAGGGGTGCTACCATTACACTGCCAGCGCTCTCAACTTGTGTATATTATTGTGTTAAAAATAGTAAAATAGCGTGTAAATATAATAGAAAAGTAATCACAGATTAGTATAATATGAGGTACATCGATGATATTAAATCGAGCACTATATATGTATGTGAACTCGTTTGTTAGGTGCGGTTTGAGTGCAGCTGTGGTTTTGAAAACATATCAAAGGCTTGATACAGGAAATTTAAATTGTGACATAAAATATACACAATTTTATTTGATAGCGCTCTCCACGATGCTCATAAAGTAACTATTACATTGACGATGCTAGTAACGGAAATTAAGAATGTGGTAGACAGCTGAGCGGTATACCTCGATTATGGTAAACGAGTAGCTTTGACGTCATGAAACAGATGCGTCATAAGACGGTCTTTATAAATAAAATTTGTTAAATTATTAAAAATTATTCTCGCTGGTTAAGCGCATCACTTGAGGAGGCTACATCAATCGGAAAATTTATTGATTGAGCGACCGAAAATCTGTGTCAGCTAGGTCGAGTTGGCGTTGTATGTTTGTGTATATATGTTTGTTAGAGCATAACTTAAAAAAACCGTTAATCCAATCCGCATAAAACATGGAAGGTCTAGAGATTCTGCTCTGTAGATTTGTTTGAAAGCATATGAGCTTAATCGGTGAAAGGGTTGTAAAGATAATTGAGGTATCAAAGTAGAAATAAACTTTTAAATTTATTAAGTGGTTTATCAAATCAAAGGCTTGTTGCTCACTAAATGGGTTTTTGATTTTTATTCTAGGATAGAAAGTTATTGAAATAGAACTAAAATTGTAAAACTAAGAAAGCCGCCGACATCTTAGCACGAATGTAAGTAGGATATAATAATTTTGAATTTTTTTTTTTTTTAATTTGAGAGCTCTGGTGGTGTAGTGGTAGCACCCTTGCCTCACGGTCCGAAGGTCGTGGGTTCAAACCTGGTCGTGCACCAATGAATATTTCCATTTGAGAAAATTATGTGCGCAATGCCTGTGTTCTTAAACGGTGAAGGAAAACATCGTGAGGAAACCGGCATACCCTAGAACCAAAAATTCGAAGGTTTGTGTCATATGTTAGTATTCTTATAAGCGGTGATATCGAGTCAAATATCATGTTTGGACGTGCCTCTGAGTGTACCCTCTTTAAATATCCTCAAAGATCTAAGAAACTAGGGATCTGAGGAGATATCTACCGAGCCTGGGGATTACAGTCGTGACCATGTATGTGAATATAAATACCCGTGCGAAGCCGGAGCGGACTGCTAGTAATTCAATATTTGTTTTTGAATATGACCAACACATGTAGGCGTACATAGGCGTATGGCGTATATAGTACGTAGGCCTACCTACGAGTATGTCTGTAGTACATAAAGTGTGTCCTAAAACTCTTAGAGCGTGAATACAAATGAGGATTGTTGACATTGCGTGCGAAATTTATAATGATCGTAGCTGAAATTGTATAAGAATAAATACGCGTCGGCTTGAGTACCTCCTCAGAAAATAACAACAAAAAAGTAGAAAGTATTTTTATCACTGGACGAAAATACGTACTGAATAATGTAACTTGTATGGGTCAACTAGTTTGAATTGAATGACGTAGTTTCTCCGACGTCATTAGACTGTACCACTGTACCTTCTCGTTTGTGATTACGTAACGATAAAAACTTACAGACAGGTGGAACATGGCACAGTTAAAAATAACTACTGCTGCTACCGACCACTACTCAGAAATTCAAGCTTTGCTATTTTGTTTGTTATTGCTTTAGGAATGAGGTACATAATACAAATTCTTATAATTTCAGCAACATTGCCAAGTGCAAGTTTTGTTGCGCTTTCTTGTTGTTGATTTTGATTATTCGTGGGTGTTTATTTAACTATTAAAGTCTCGTATGTTCAGTCACCGACAAAAGTTATTACTCGTAGAGTCTCACGTAGACACCTACGCCGTAGACTTCGTAGAGAAGCCTCTACGAGTTTAATTTAGTGATTTCAATTTTTGGAATCCTAAGTCTTTTGACAAATCTATCTTGTTTATGTATATCTATGGTATTATTATATAGCTATTCATACTCGACGTACGAAATGCGACAAAACGGTAAATATATGAAAAGATACTATTCGAAAAAAGTTTTCGTAAACTATCAAAAACTCATACTAGGGGTACAGAACCTTTTTCCAGGGCAATTGTCTAGCAGTTTGTATTTCGTATCACGAGTTGAGCCTCGAGCTTTTGATACTGGTTTTACCGATCCGTTGAATACTCTCTCGATTATCACAAACATCATTATTAATTCCAAAAATAATTCGTGCTGCTCGAATCTAGAGCATCGCGCCGCCGCCCTGTTAGTGTCGATGCATCGATAAAGTTATTATCATACTGTGACGGGGATTGTGAGGTTGCACTCAGACTGTGGTAAACTCCTCGCACATTACGGCAATCTAAGAACCGACATTTTAATACCTGAAAAAACGAACGACTATAAGCAATATCCCCAAAATAATTCGTAGAATAAAGTGTAATTTTACTTGCATTTGATATTACTTACATTATTCTGAGAATCCACCCTAAAGTAAGGATCATACGGCCTACATGTTGGTAGATATGCTATAAATATTGTTTGCACGTTAACGACCAAAGGAATAATAAATAAATAAATAAATAAATAAATAAATAAATAAATAAATAAATAAATAAATAAATAAATAAATAAATAAATAAATAAATAAATAAATAAATAAATAAATAAATAAATAAATAAATAAATAAATAAATAAATAAATAAATAAATAAATAAATAAATAAATAAATAAATAAATAAATAAATAAATAAATAAATAAATAAATAAATAAATAAATAAATAAATAAATAAATAAATAATGCTGGACAATCCACACAGCATCATCTAGCCCCAAAGTAAGCTACTCAAAGCTTGTGTTATGGGTACTAGATAACTGATATATTTAATACATGTAGGTACATAGATAGATATTTTTTATTATACATACACACCCAGACCAACGGAACAAATTTTTGCAGATCGTACACAAATTTGTTCCGAGGCGGGAATCGAACCCGCAACCTCTTGCGTCGCAGGCGGGCAAGAGCCCGCTGCGCCACTGAGGTCGTCAATAAGACAAATAAAAATGACCTGAATGAGACAACATAAGTTTTGTCTCATTCACCTAGTAATTACACTTGCACAGAATTACTGAATGCCGTCTATAATAAAAAATGCAATTTATCCACTGTTTATTAACGCCGGGCTCACCTAAGGCAAGGTTTCATGGTCCAGTGGTTTATTACAATTTTAAAAAGCAATTTCAGAAGCTCTGTTGAATAAGAACTTCGATTTCAATCGAAGGAGAAGATGCTACTATGTACTTTACCCTACTTATTCTTGAGCTCGATGTTTTCCCATTACCGTACGAAGACGGTCGTTTTCATAGGTTCGTTACGACAGCCAAACTGATTAGCAGCTCCATCATTGCTTTACTATTTCGATGGAACCAATAAATCACTCGCCCATAAACTATCTAGAGATCACGGATCTATTCAAAGCAGGTTCAACGATCTTTTAATATTCAATCGCGCCTGTCTCATTTTTAGACGGATTGCAGAACGCATTAAACGACGCAGGGAAATACCGCCATCATCTGACTGAATGCTTGGAATAAAAATAGTGCATTCAATTAAAAAAATTGGGACATAAAAAAATCAATTTTAAACAAAAGATAGCAATGACTTTTTTAGTTCTTGGGAATGCAATTTTGCATAATGGAAGCAAAATTAATCCTGGACCCGGCAATACGTCTACGTAATCTTCGATTTATATAGTTATTATAGTTCGTAATCGTATCTTTAACCACAGACGCCATATAAATAATATGAAAAAGATCGTAGATTATTTTTATGAGTAGTAAAAAAAAGCTTATTTTGCTATGCAACTAATGATGTAGCTTATTTTATCAGGGTTTTTTTGCATTTTGCTATTTTTACCGGACTGCAAAGAACGCAGGTAATTTGCAGTCACTTTTCATGAATTTTATTAAAAGGTTTATAAAATACTACCAAGAAAAACTGCGCTTTTAGAAGCTTCGAGAATTCTTGTTGCAGATGGCAAATGTAGAAAATTAGCTTGTCAGCCAGCAGTACGAATATAAAATGAAGTCTTAACGATTTCTGGAGTTTGGTTTAAAAATAGATAAAAGCTTCTATTTAGGGTAAAACATCTGTTAACACAGTGGAATGGGATGCAGTTGGAAATGGAAACCAAATGTTGATTTCGAATTACAAAACTGACACGGAACTTTTTTGATGAGGCAAGTAGGAAAAAAAATTTGCAGTAACTCCCATTTGTTCTATAGAACTGTGACGTCATAGTCAACTAACCGATTAAAAACAAAGTTACTGAGTAACTATTGATAGGCGAGCGAAGCGATATAAAATTCAGTGGCAAGTGGAGCGATTTGGCGATGTATTGTTAGTATGTTTGTGTGTATATTTGGTAGAGCATAACTTAAGAACCGTTAATCCAATCTGCATGAAACTTAGAAAGTTTAAAGATTTTGCTGTTAGATTTGCTGGGAAGCAATAAGCTTAATCGGTACAGGGGTTGTTAAGATATTGGGTTCCTAAGTCTAAGTAGAATAAGTATATGTTAATCCAGAGTTTAACCTACATTCATACCAAATTCTTAGAAGGATAGATAAGATAGGATAGGATATAGAATAACTAGCTTCCGCCCACGGCTTTGCCCGAGTGGTACCTTGACAAACAAAAATAAAGCTTATTAGAACCATACTTTTTCCGGGATAAAAGTAGCCTATGCGCTATTTCGGACTATAATCTATCTCTGTGCTAAATTTCATCCAGATCCGTTCAGCCGTTTCAGCTTGAAAGAGTAACAAACATACATTCAGACATCCAGACATCTATACATCCATACAATCTTACAAACTTTCGCGTTTATAATATTAGTAGGAGAGGTACGATACATAACAGTTATCGGTGTTGTGTACCAGTGTACATCCGATTGGAATGGCTGGCTGGGGCTACTGTGCGCGTGCGTCGCGCAACTCATCTATTTCTGGCCGTGTTCGCGAATCGTTGCAACATGGGCCCAAGGTCACGTCCGATTCCAAGTTCTTGACAATCGCGAGGCCGAGTTAACTGGACTTGTACCTACATTAATGGCAGGTATATACTTGTACCTACATTAATGGCAGGTATATACTTGTACCTACATTAATGGCACGTATATAGGTGACATTGGTCTGAGTTAAAAACGTCTAAACAAGCCAAACTCTAGGTAGGTAAACTCTAACACGTTTATGCACAGTAATGTTTTGTGTGTTTTACGAGTAAATCTGCCATCAGTTATTATTCTTATTAGTATGATTTTCTTTCTCCATACACTGTTGTATTGATGTCCCATTGTTGGACAAAGATCACTTTGTCTATTCCAACATTTAATGAAAAATATATACGCTTTAATCTGGCACCCTTACACATCTGCATGAACGAGTAAATTAACTAAGCATGCACTGAAAATGACTGAGCAAAATTACAACAAACTATGATCACGACTGTAATCCCCAGGTTCTGTAGATATATCCTCAGATTTCTAGTTACTTACATCTTTTTCAGGATATCTAAAGAGGGTAGTGAGAGGCACGTACGAACATGACATTTGGTACATGCCCACATTTTGCACAGTAGTTAGTATTCCGTACGTGACATGTTGCAAGCACATCGCCGTTTATAATAAACTAGCTTCCGCTCGCGGCGTTGCCCGTGAAGTACCTTCATAAAATATAGCCTATGTTCATCCTGAAAGTTTATTCTACACATTGGTGAAAGAATTTTTCAAATCGGTTCTGTAGTTTCGGAGCCTATTCGTTTCAAACAAACAAACAATCAAAGTTTTCCTCTTTATAATATTATTATTATTAGTATAGATATCCTATAATAACCTATGAAAAAAAAATACATAAAATTAATACTCATATAGATTAATGATGACCAAGACTTCGACTAAAAAAACAATAAAAACCCAGATAGTCGCAAACTGAGCGAGGCTAAGTTCTTCTGGCAATATTGTCCTGCCAAATCTGTATAAAAGATGTAGAAAGGAAAAATGCTGCCTATTTTTAACCCAACTGCGAAGAAAAAGGGCATTATTTATAAATAAGATGTGCGTTCCGTTTGATAAATAAATGAAGTGACGTTCAATTCGTCTGGATCACAAGACTCACTAAAGCTATTATAAATAAAGTACTACAAAAAATAAAAAAATACAATATGGCGGCTATAATAAACAATGTTCAATCACTTCGTTTCAGGGAGATTCATACATACGAGTATGTACGTCTATACATTTTTACAAACTTTCGCGTTAACAATATTCGTAGGGTTTTGAGGTAGATTTATCTTATTTTTTTTTTCCAAATACTTGTTAAATACATTATTAATATTTGTAAGTATTTTTTACACTAAGTGCAACAAAAGATTACTAACTGGAAACTAAAACTAGACCAAGCCCGTAGGTGTTCCACTTAGAAAGTGCCAGGCATCCAAGCACTGTAGCGAGGGATGTTCTGTATATCCAGAACTTTAAATCTTAGATTGTGTCTTCCGTTTTGTAAAATACCAGTTAGATATTGTGGTGAAACTATCAAATTGTTCAATCTGGTCTGCGGTCATGCCTCACGGGTGGATGAAAGCGGAGCTGTCGGTATCAGTTGAACTAATTTCATAATTAAACAAATTCTAACCATCGCCAAAAAACATATGTAGGTACACATACATTTTACGAACCACAACGTATATTGCACGGCACGGCATAGCACGATGTGATGTCATGTTGTGCGTCCTTATATTTTTACCCCAGACTGCGAATCGACGGAGGAATTATATAATTTGAATTAAACAGTCTGTTAAATGAATTATAGCAAAATACCGCCGTCATAAAAATATACCATCATAATAGGGATATAATAAACATGATATTAATGGCTTTTCAGTTAAACAAATATAGTATCTAACTATAGGTACCTAATAACATCACGATGAAAGGTATAGAATGTGTAATTTTCGATACATCGTCGATGAAGCATGTCCTTAATTTTTGATAACTTGTATCCAACACGATAGTGGATGTAAACAAGGAGTAATAATAATTTCTAGGTACTCCTTGACTTGAGAAGGCAATTATATCTCGGTAGCTATTTTTAGAAAGGCATTGAATTTAAATAGTAGCTGTAGTTAGATAAAATATACAATTACAACAGAAAGTAGTAAGCTGGTTGCGCCCACGCGAACGAGGTTATGGCTTCAGTCAGACATCTTTATGCCGTGTTTATACCACATATTCCTTCGCCTTGAAATTATCTCGAAGTAACGTAAGTACCTATCTCCAGACAATTTTAACAAGGTACATTGGCACAGGCAGCTTTGTCCGAGGTAACAATATACATAATAGGACTCCGAAAGGGGAGAAATTTCTTTCTCTTTAAATCCATTAACATTCTGGCAGTGACATCCTGTTTAGGATCATATATTTTGTGACTGTTTAGGCCTCTAAACAGTGATTATTTTTTCTTTTGTTTTTCTGAATGAAATCTCAAAAATATTACAATAAAAGATTAAAAAAAACTTTATTGCACACCATAAATATTAAAACTTTATAAGGTTATCATTTAAAACTATGTTATACAATAGTAAGAGCAGCAGGAGGAAACTGGATGGAAAAGGCAAAAGAAAGAGACGAATGGAGGCAGATGGAGGATAGTATACCCTAGATGGGGCCTGACAACTAAATTTAAGTGTGTTTAATATTTAAATAGTGTATTTGTTTTTTATGTTGTCATGGAAATAAAAGGCTTAATAATAATAATAATATACAATGGGCGGTCTTATCGCTACAAAGCGATCTCTACAGAGCAATTGTGAAACAGTTGAGATGTCTAGGTTACTTTAGTAACTAGTACCTGGGTGACCGAGCGTTGCTCGTTGAGCGTCGGTTTTTTTGGTAAACGACGTTTTCTAAAAGTGAAACCTAGCTAGATCGATTTGTCGCCCCCGAAATCCCCTGCATACTAAATTTCATGAAAATCGTTGGAGCCGTTTCCGAGATTCAGAATATATATATATATATATATATATAGACCTGTCTCCACTTGTTGCACATTTTGCACATTCTCATTCCACCACCATGTATCCTTATCAATCTTACCTTTGCCTTTCGTCTCACCAAAAACATCCTTAGCCACACTCCCTAGACATGCAGCCATTTAATTCCAGCAATCATTCACCGTCTTTTCTTCAATTTTATCATCCATCTCAATCATTTTTGTCCACCGCTGTCTTTAAAAATTCTTCCGCATTATTTTCATTTCCTAGCATTATACCACCTAACGTTCGAGGAGGGCTTAGGCTTACATGTGGCTTTTTGCATGGTCATCTTTACTCCTAAGAGCAGTCGATGTTGAGACGCAAGTGGTTCACCCGGTATGACTTTACAGTTCTCTACTGCGCAAACGTTACTTCTTTGTGTTATAAAATAATCGATTTGGGTGTTGTGGCTGCCACTTTTGTACGTTATAAGATGTTGGTCTCGTTTTTTGAAGTAAGTGTTAGCGATTGCCAAATCAAAAGCAGTGGTAGTCTGCAGTAATGTCTCGCCTTCCGGGTTCCGACTCCCAAAGCCCCACCCCCCGGGCATACTCTCAGACCCTCCTTTCATTCTCCCTACATGTCCATTAAAATCACCTTCAGTATAGATATCCTTCCTCTGTGGGATACCCATCAAAACCGCATCAAAGTCCTCCCAAAACTTCTCTTTCTCTACATCCTTACACCCAGCCTGCGGCGCATATACACTCATTATGTTTAAAGTTAAATCATCCATCAATATCTTTACTATTATAATTCGATCATTCGACTCTCTTTACATCCGTCACACATTTTTTAAATCTTAATCTAAAACAACTCCCACTCCATCACTTCCACAATAAAATAACTTATACCCCATCCCTATTTCCCTAGCTTTCGTACCCTTTCATCTCATCTCTTGCAAACATGCAACATTTATCCGTCTTCTTTCTAATACATCTACTAACTCCCTTCCTCTTCCATTCATCGTTCCTATATTCCATGTAGCCATACTCAATCTTACTTCCCGGACTCCATCTTACGTCGCACCCGTCCCTGATGCGATAACCCTTGTCCACTTCCCACATGCGACGGTTGCTGCGCCTGCGCATCGCCTGGGGGGTACGCCCTAACATTATCGCGCATTCCGTATTTATTCCTATTCATGTTGTAGACATGGTTGACGTCAGGCATACTTGTCAAAGTAGTAGTCGACGATCCCTGTAGACCCTATCGCCGATTTGCCTCGCCACCGTGGGTGGATTGCCAAAGGCCAAGGTTAATTGCAGTGTACGGGGGTCAGCCGTCGGACTTAGTGCCAAAGCAGTTAGTCCCCCCTCACCAGGTTTAGCCCACAAGCCGATGTGGTTACCGGGATGTGGCCGCTGCATGCAGGGCAGCTGCTGGGAGCCACTGGTGGGAGTTTGTGGGTTGTCAATGCATTTAAATCCTATTCCACCTCCTGTCAGACAAGCCGGCTGGTAGAATAGGTCGCATAACATCCCGCGACATCCCAGAGTAATTCTAAATTCAAGTTTCAGGGGTCTTTTACCAATTGTTATGGTTTGGTATGGATGGCAAATTAATATTGTCTAGTGATGAACAAAATTTAGCGAATAATAATTCGGGGGTTTTAAATTTTTTGTGAAATTAACTTTTAGATTACAATGATAATAATCAATACTCGATACATTTATTAATTTAACATGATGCATACATAAATCTTTTCTACTAATCAGTTCGAAACACAACAGTCTATCTCTATTTATGTATAGTATAGCAAGATCTAGCCAATGACAAAGGCCGTCACAAATGGTACGCTCTCATTGGCTCATTTGAATTGGATCAACTTGTGCTAAAACGCAAAAAAGGTGGATTTGTATAAAAACACCTTTATTATTATTATTACTCATGGTTACACTTTTGGCTCCAATCAGAGTCACATATGTATGGTGAACTACCAAATGGATCAACAAATACTACCCGGATCAACAAGTGAAAACGGATCAACAAAATACTACTTATATGGCACGATGGAGCCACTGAGTGCGCGTAGGGATATCTATATATATATATATACATATATACAAGAATTGCTCGTTTAATGGTATAAGATAACAGATCACTGTGTCTAGGACGGTTTGAAGAGAGAAGTTCCCCTACGCGCTGCAGCTTGTGGCATTAGCACGTTGAATGGGAAACAAGTTGGTAGGTACGTACTTATTCTGTCTCTAGTTTTCTATTTTTAAAATTAAATAAAAATACCTTGTCATAAAATTTTCTTTAGTGGCACGTTTTTCAGTAGTGCTTGATCATGCTTGCAAAAATATTCCGTGCATATTTTAAAAATTCCCTTCGAAAGAAGTAAGTAATTTAGTTTGCTTACGAAGGAAATTCTCTTATCATAGGTCGGATTTAAAATTTTTACATTGTGACGTATAGCCCAAACATTTGTGCCTCAAATTTTTTAATCTCGAAATGCACCTCTAACTATAAACGCCCCGCTTTGTAGTAAATAACCAATAGTGAATAAAAATTTTGCAGTGATTGATGATGGCAGAAGGATTTTATTTTTCACAGGCAGATTAAGTTTTCAACAAAATTATAATTAAAAGTACTAGAAAATCAAGAGATGACACTCAAGCTTTTTATTTTCAAATATCAAAATGCATTTTTCATAAATTTATTTCCGCGGTTTCAGTTGCATAATTGTCTAGCGCCATTTATTTTCTCAATCATTCTGGCAATGCGTGTGCAAATTTAATCAAATTGGCGTATAAAATATCAGTAGATTTTTCGATCAAATAAGAAGATATGATTAGCAATGTGGATGAGAAATTTGTTGAACAAGTAGCGGGACACCCTGTCAAAAGCCATTGCTGGCTGAACGCTAGAGAAAGAATTCCACAGTATCTTGGAAGTTATTTTACAGCAGGTTTAAAAACTCATTCTTAGTGTCCATTTCTTTGCCACTTATTTAGTTTGTCTTCGTTTGTAAACCTACGCTTGTCCTACGTATTTATAGCACTACATTTTATTTATATACTACCTATATTGATATACCTATATAAGAGCGCTGGTGGTGTAGCGGTAGCACCCCTGCCTCACAATCCGAAGGCGGTGGGTTCAAACCGGGTCGTGCACCAATGAGTTTTTCCATTCGAAAAATCAATGTGCGCAATGCCAGTGCTCTTAAACGGTGAAGGAAAACATCGTGAGGAAACCGGCATACCCTAGAACCAAAAATTCGAAGGTATGTGTCATAGGTTTAGTATTCTTATAAGCGGCGATGGGCTTGCAACCTGTCACGTACGGAATACTAACTACTGTGCAAAATGTGGGCATGTACCAAATGTCATGTTTGGACTTGCCTCTGACTACCCTCTTTGGATATCCTCAAAGATCTATGTAACTAAAGATCTGAGGAGATATCTACCGAGCCTGGGGATTACAGTCGTGATCATATTTTTTTTTTTTTTTTTTACTACCTATATTGGAAAACTTCGCTGCTTGTATTTTGTTTTACTAAAGTAGTGCATAGGTTTAAAATCAGAAATTTCCCAAGAACTCTCTGCAGGTAAAATTTGAAGAGGCTTATTTCAACTGAGAATAAAACATCGCCCATTCATCACAGTTGCATCACATCTATTTGGGTTGATGCTATTCTGCGTAATGTTCGTCACAGTACAGACAATAACAAAAGTCTGCGACAAAATATATATGCTTACAACATGGTAGTTTACAACACAGTTATTCCGAATGCGTTGTGGTTAGCTTAAATCATATAGGTAGTTAGGTATAGGGTATGTAGGTACCTGCGTGAGAAGTAGTTTTAGTTAGGTAGGTACATATTACGTCAACACAGCAGAGATAGACAACTTAGGTTTTCCACGATTTAATTGTGACACGTTAATATGTTAATACATTTGTCAACGCGCAATGAAGCGTATCTTGGACGTAAAACGGACGGATAGGATCCGAGACATAGATCTACGCACAACAACCCAAATCATCGACGCAGCTTCGAAGGCAGCTAAGTTATAATGGAATGGGCTGGATATGTCTACTGCATGCCAAGTGAGCTATGAGCGAAAGTAGCCACCGAGTGGTACCCTGACGTGGCGGGAAGACGACGCGGTAGACCGAAACGGAGATGGCGGGACGAACTGAACCAGTTCCTTGCAGATTGGAACAATATCACTCAAGAACGCGAGTAGGAATAGCGTCATGGAGGGGGGTCTTTACCCAGTAGTGGGACACAATCGGCTAAAATAAATAAACAAGTAGTTGCACGTGCTGTGGCCATCAATAATTGAAACTACGTCTCGCCCAACGGATGGTACCGCTACGATACGGTCGATTAAATAAAAGTAAAATCGAACATAGTGAGTCTAATCGTTTTGCGAAATCAATCCTGGGTGCCTACAACGTTATGTCGGCACAATTGCCGGTTTTCTCACGTCCACTTGACGAAAGCCGACTCCTTGATGTTGACTAACATTCGTCGCAGTGACCTGAATGTAACACAATATCCGCTGAGCTCCATTGTGTGTCTGTAATCTATGCTTGCTTGCACCTCTATAGGCACAGGATTCGGGTTCTTACCTATGCTCCGTGGACCGTTCTTATACCTAACCTACTCTTAGTTATGATCATTTCGGAGAGAATCATCTCGAGGATGTCCCACTTTAAACACAAAAGCGTTTGAGTTTTTTCGGTATTGCGTATTATTTGATACTAATTTATACCTTTTTATTTATGTAAAAATATTTGAGGGCATCCAACGTAGTTTGAACGCCATTTGAAAACATTAAATGAGATGTTTTTTCACTGTATGGAACTTAAGTCTGTTGGTGCTCACATATACAAACATCATCATCATCATCTTCCTGCCCTTTTCCCACGTTATGTGGGGTCGGCACAACATGTGATCTTCTTCCATTTCCCTCTATCACATATACAAACATACTTAGTTTAATATTATGTAAGTAATACCTTTTCCTATTTGTAATTTTTTTATTATGCATGTTTTTTTCTTGTGGAGAGCAAGCAATACGAAAATTAAAATAATATAGCGGGGTTGGTGGCGGTGTTGAGTAAAATGTTTTGACAGCTGTTGACAACTCTTCCAACGCTTTTGTGGCTTGTTGCCTTAATTCTGCCAATGTCATGAAAAAAACAACTAACGACGGTCTTGGTCACCTTGGAAAATAAGTTACCATTCTAAAAAAGTCTTCGCATTGAAAACCTTTTCTACATATAATTTTCTTCGAAGTACGGTTGGCATATTTCTTCGAAATTCACAGATTTTTACTCTACTTTTCTGTTTGTTATAAGTACATAGACCCAGCCCATTATGAAACCTCTTCTTTATAATAAACAAGTTACTTGAATGCGTAGGTACTATCATTATAGGACACCACAGCGTGCGCTAATAAAAATATTGTACTTGGATGACCGAACTTTGCTCGTTTTTTTTAGTAAACGACGTTTTCTGGAAATGAAACCTAGCTAGATCGATTTCTTGCCCTTGAAAACCCCTGTATAAGTACTCAATTTCATGAAAATCGTTGGAGCCGTTTTCGAGATTCAGAAAATATAGATACAAGAATTGCTCGTTTAAAGGTATAAGATTATTATTACTAAACTACTAATTTGTTGTTTATAGGAGCCGCGCGGGTGCTTCGCTCGACGATCGATTCACGACGTCAGACGACGCGGGCGGCGTCCGTCTGACTGTTTCCGCAGCCCAAACCGGCGACAGCGGCTTGTATACACTACAAGTGAGTAATTGGTCCCATCTTTACCTATTGAATCAGTATTCATCAGTATTTATTTTGCTATAATGACAGTACCCGCAGAGTAGCGCAACGAAAGAGTAACCCTATGGTTACTAAAACCCAATGAGAGGGTTACCCTTTCACATGTGTTTTAGACGGGTTACCCTAACAAGGGGTAACCCAATCGAAATGCGCAGACGTTGAAAGTGTTACCCATTGGACGGGGTTAACCCAAACTCGGGGTTGTACGGTCCCTGGTTAAAATACACTTTTTAAAAACAAGTAAAAAGACTGATAAACTGAAATCAGTCCTTAAGTTTTTTGAAACAATTTATATTATTAGTACCCGCTATGTTGGTTTTATAGTAGATACTTAATAGATCTTGGATGGTCCCCCATATTTTGGATTTATTGTGACGTTGTATATATTAGTTTTCTTGTTCTCCTCAGCAAGGCCTTTCATTTGATACCCATACGGTAGTGCAGAAAAATAACTGAGCCGCCGTCTTGGATGATCCGCCATATTGGAATTAGAATGACGTCATATATCTAAGCATAGAGTGTCATCCAAAATAAGCCTGTATACCACATTTCAGGTCAACCGGTAAAAGATAACTAATTTAAAATTCAGTTGCAAAGTTCCATCGGACAATACATACAATGGTGGTAATTCGGTTGTTTTGCAGACTAACTTAAAAAAAGCTACCATAGATACGATCTTATTTGGCTTAATATAAATACCAAATTAGCGTAACATCTATGAATGACAGTTTTAAAAAGATCTAAAATTGACTTATTCATTCTAATTTAATTAATTTTCCACCATTTTCACGTAGCTTTAGTCAACACCAATTTACATGGCTTCTAAAATAAGCTAAAACACGTCAATTATACGTCAGGTTAGTCAAATTTAGAATTGTAATTTAAAATGTTTACGCTAATTTAGTATTTGATGTGAACAAAATAAGGTCGCGTTTATTTCAGCATTTTTTTAGTTAGTTTTAGTTAATCCGCGGAACAACAGAATCACCACCATTGTGCAAGTAAGTTTACTTTAAAAGTATGTTTAATTTAACATCATAGAACCTTATAGAAAGAGCGAAACTCGCACCATACACATTGCACACTGCTTTTCAAATTGAACACAGTGACTGCGAGCACAGATGTAATCTGAAATTGAATTTTCCAATCCTATACCCATTTACTAGAGAGGATTAAAAATCAGCGCTGTTGTCCAATAAAGGTCCTAAGTAATTTGTATAGTCCTGATGATAAAATAAAATTAAGCTGGCTTCAAAAGAGTTCATAACAATTTAAATTACGGCATCCGTTGCAAGCTCAGAAAATCCAGGGGTGACGAAATTATGTAGGTATGTAATTGATCGATGACAGGTGTATGTTGTGTATGTATGCAGCTGTATGTTTATTCTTACTTGTACCTGTAGTTTATTGAAATATCGGTTTTGTCGTAGCTATTATTCTACATTGTTTTGCCCTTAGTGACGGTTGTGAAGTTTTGCAAAGACTTCTAAGCATTGAATGTCTCGGACAATCCATCATCTTCCTGCCCTCATCCCAGCGGGTGGGGTATTAGACATAAATAAGAAAATCGGTTTTTGCATCTATTTTTAATTTCTTCTTCTGTCACAAGTTCCTTCGACCCAGTGTGGTGAAAGTTCGCCTTATACAGGGTAATTATTATATACCGAGCCAAGTTAGCATTGCCAGAATGTTACATACGAAACATTTTACGTTACTTTTGACCCTCTCATGTTACCTCCATGTTACACGACTCAAATGTTATTTTTGTGTTACTTTTAGGTCAATATAAATAACCTCAAAAATATTTTCCAGCAAACAATAAAATATCATGAAACGGAACGCATCCAAGAATGATTTTGTTTTTATTCGTCATGTTGGCGCAATTGATTTTGTGGTCTGACTGATGCAACGTCGGCGTGAAAACCTGTCACCGTATTCACTCACTCGCGTATATTTCTCAATCTTCCATCCCGCTTACTTAGGAGAGCGAGCACACATCATGTTTTTCCAGTCAAAATATTTATAAAACATCGTGAGGAAACCGGCATACCCTTATAAGTACCAAAAATTTGAGGGTGTGTGTCATAGGTTATTCTTATAAGCGGTGATGGGCTTGCAACCTGTCACGTACGGAATACAGGCAAAGCGACGGTTCGACCGAAAAATTAATTACCTACTGTAATGTGGGCATGAGCTAAATATCATGTATTGACATGCTTCTGTCTACCTTCTTTAGATATCCTTAGAGATCTAAGTAATTAGAGATCTGAGAAGATATCTACCGAACCTAGCAATTATAGTCGTGAGCAATTTTTGTTTATATTCAACTTTTTTTTCTCGTAAAAATGTTACATTTTGAGCTGTCTCATGTTATATTTGACTATCTGCCACTGGCAAAACTTTGAACTCGCTTACGGGAAGAGTATCTGGGACAGAGTAAGCAAGTAGGCTTACCAGCACCTATTTAATGTAACCGCTGGATTTTTAACCTCCGTCTGCGCACATACATACATAGTCAATGTGCGGATTTGACTAAGCAGAGGGGTTTCCTCACGATGTTTCCTTTCCATGTTTGAGAGGACTAGATTTATACACTTATATTTTTCTAAAGAAACGAACGAGTTCCTTTAAAACACTTGTGGTCTAAGTCTACGAATTAGGTGCCAATTAGCTTGCAATAAAACTACCATGCTTTGTCAAGACGCGGTGGGTAGCTGATCGCGTAGTTTTGCTGTTTTTCAAATGCTTTACCCTCGGTAAATAAAGGTAGTGGAAAATAACTGAATCTTCTCTGAAACTGGCTCTTTTTTAACATTTTGTTTCAACGTCGTATTTACTTTAGTAAAAAACATAAAAAAATAAACAAAACCTGCTTCTCTTTCTAAAGTTGAGATCATTCTCATATTTTTTTTACACCAACGGGTAAATAATTTATTTTTAAATTAAATGTGAGTTGTATTTCAAAAAAAATATAACTTTCCAAATAATTATTTCAAATTATTACTATTCGAAAGCCTACATCTTAGACTTTCATAACCTAAAAAGTCATTAGCTAGCCACAGCGCCTTAAATGGTCAGCCCTACGCGCCCTTTTTTTTGTTACATCCTTGGTTTTATCCGTTTCCCAGCTTTTGGTGAACATTCGCATGACCAGGTTTTGGAATCCAGCCTTTGTTAACTAACTGGCACGTTCTATTTGAGTGGATCCCTGCATTCAGAATAATTAAAAGTCAGTATCCAATTGCTACGTGTCGCTTGTAACGTGCGTTTTCAAGTCGTACAAATTTGTCCCCTTTTTAAATTTTGTCAAAGAATTCCTATGAATGAATTCACAGCAGACCTATGTGTCACACGGTTAGCGAATTGCATTCAAACAGCCCAAGTTTCGTAATTGTTAACCAATATAAAAAAAAAAAACCGATGAGTGTTTACCGAATTCTATGATTCTTTAACTTTTTCTAAGAGTCTCAAGTGAATTTATGTGAATTTAAGCTTTTTGTAAAAGTTAAAAGTAAGGACCTAAGTATCGTTGACGAAATTATGGTTATTTACTGTATCTATATATCTCATAAACCAGTATGAACGGCATTCGGTGAACAAATCACACCAACTGAACTGCAAGAAGATATGGGGAAACTGCACTCGCCCGTATGTCCCGGTTGCTAGGGAATTATCACCTCTATTTCATTGAAATCCTTTTGACAAAAGCGTACTGGTGAAAGCTGGAAAATGGAGGTCCTACATTATGGAGTAGGTAATAAGGTAGTAAGTCATTTCCTCGTGATGGTATTATTGCTGTCGCGTTATTTAAAAATAATACTTAAAAAAGGAGATTTTTTATGTGATTTTGTATGATGTGTATTATAACATTATTATTGTAAGTGTTTATATAGGTACCCCCTTTTCATTCCCAATTATTATATATAATGATATAATATTATGTAGCGAACATGGGCTTGTTTAGAGGGTATATACTCGTATTAAGGAATTATTTTAATAAGTGGTAAGTAAAACAAAAAATTTGCTTGGTCGCTTGAAGTTTTATTTACTTAACATAAAATACATACATACATAAAATCACGCCTGTATCCCAACGGGGTAGGCAGAGACCACGGATCTCCACTTGCTACGATCCTGACATACCTTTTTTGCTAATATTTAACTTTAAGATGTTTTTTCGGATAAGTGAAATGTAATTTCATTTGAGAAATATATTTTCTATTAACCCAATAAAAATGTATTTTTTTAAATTAATCATAGAAAGCGGTATAAACCTGAACATTTTTATTCCTGGAACTAGCATAAAATATTCTTCAATATAATATCTGATAAAAGTCTTTGATGACATATTGAATAGACTGAACTTAATAACTTAAGTAGACACTTAATTAAAAAAGCTTAGCATTTATTTCATTTGCAACTGAATGCCATGGAATGGTAGAATACATTAAGGCGGAACTACATGCCTACCTACTGCCGCACGCACAAGCACTGTTTAGCTATCATCCCTTTGTTTCCGGAAATTCTACTAAAAATACGGAGTTTCATCCGCACGGAGAAATATATTTCAATGAAAGTGGATGCTTAATAGTAGTAGGTACCTATTGCAGGTTGTAATAGCATCAATACTATTATCTCTATAGTGAATGGTTTTGTGAAAAGCTGTTGTTCTTCAGCTTGACATTGTTAGAAAATGCACTTGCTGTCAATAGATTTCAAAGAGAATTTTCCTTCGTCTAAGAATTTTATCATTGTTAAAAAATACCTTAGATTCACGGAATATTATATATTTTTAAACTTACGCGATCTAAACACATTATTATTAGTATTGAACGGGTATTTATCGCGTTTCATTTACCTATTTTTACCGACGTTTCGACAGGTTTACACACTGTCGTGATCACGGAATGACTCTTTAAAAGGCGATAAATACCCGTAATTCATGAAGTATTGTTTCATGAATTATAGTAAGGTTTTTTGTTTCCTTATCTCACTTTTTCAAACGAGTATGGTATAAGTATACCTTTGCTGGTTTTCGCAAAAATCGCATTTTATTTTTTAGGTATAGGCAAACTTTACCCGCTGCTGGTCGCACGGTGTGTTTTCAAGTCAACCCAGCCTCGCTGTATTCTTCCATGAGTTTTGAAATAGCTTTTTCTGTTTTCCTTTAGTTTTCCAAAAAATATAGTATATAGCTCGTCTTATCTTGACTAAAATCTAGTTCGTCTTATCTTGACTTGAAAGTACGAGTAAAAGCGTCTCAATTCATTGAACTGCCGATGTCTTAACTAATACAAACATTCTACATTGCATAATTAGTTCGCAAGTGTTTGAATTTTATGAACTTGACGATGCGACTTTCTAGTTGAGATAAACTGTTAAAATTTGAAGGGTATTTAGGAGGTAAAACTATAGTGAAACTTAATGTAACTAATTAAAAACTTGGATTTACTTATATGTGTAAGCCCACTGTTATGAAGACGTGAAATAAATCTGCGCATTTTATTTGTTTTACCATTATTGGCTTAAAGGCACAAGCTGGAATGCTTCATGTTTCTCTTAGTCCGTCACTTAGCAAACGGTTTCGATGAATAGAAGTAGTGAGATACAGTTTCCGCTTACAGGTGGCTCACAGTATTAAATTCCGCCTCTTGTTTCGCATCTTGTCCATTCCTTTATTTTAAACAATGTTTATTAAAACTCCCTAGAGCATCTAATTATTTACGTTTCGCTAGAAGCTGAGACGCGGGACACAGACATGTGCACTCACAGAACAAGGAGCTCCGGGCTAGGGCGAAGTGATATTCGAACATCGTTATAGAATAGAAAACTTAAAAATGTAGCGTGTTTGTTACGGTACGGAGATACAGTCACGTCAAAATGACAATTGTAGACGCGTTTTTTATCCCATACATTTTCTCTTTTCCGTACCTACAATGTAACATTGTCTTCCCAGAACACTTATATTCCAAAACATCGAAAAAAGATAGACAAATAACTATGTTTGAATACAATTATCTTATTTTCTTAGCTCGATTTACCATCCAGGCGTATTAGCTAGCCGCATGCATTTTTTCGTATTTGCACGAGATAAATCGAGACAAAACCATGGACAACGTTTTAACGTAGCGCGCATGTCTTTCATGAGTTGCGTTTCTATCATTCAATTAGGCACAAGAAACTGCTCTGAGATTACAGTCGTGAGTACCTACCTAACTAAAAGCTCTGAGAAATAAGTAGAAACGTGAAGATGAAAACGTTTTGTAAAATTAATTGCATTTCATTGTATGCTATGAAATTGAAATTCATTTCGATTATTTGCTAATTGGTTCTGACTCCAAGGGAGTTTTCTATAAAAGGCTTACTAGTTCAATTAAAAAGAGCTTCTGAGGCGCACTTTGCTTCTTTCAACACACACTGGGTCGAAAGAGTTAGTGATACGACAAGAAGAAATTAATAGGAACAGAGGTTTTTAGCAACTGACTAAAAAATTAGGGTTACAAGTCGCCGCGTGTTTTTTTGCATGAATGCCTCGAATACCTAAGTACCTACTACTCAAATACACCAATTACCTTTGTAAATCACACAACAAAACCCTGCTAATATTATAAATGCAAAAGTTTGTAAGGATGTATGGATATATGGATGTACTAGCTTCCGCCCATAGCTTCGCCCGCGTGGTACCTAGAAAAACAAAAACAAATCTATCCCACGTGAACCGTACATTTTCTGAGATAAAAAGTTGACTTTGTGTTATTCCAGACTATAATCTATATTTATGTCAAATTTCATCCAGATCCGTTTAGCCGTTTCAGCGTGAAAGAGTAACAAACATACCTACATCTATACATCGACACACTCATAATCTTTTGCAATTTTAGTCGGACTTAGGATGAATGTATGGATGTATGTTTGTTACTCATTCTCTCTTAAAATATGACTGAACGGATCTGGATGAAATAAGCACAGATATAGATTAAAGTCTGGAATAGCATATATATTCTGGATATGAATTGGCAGGGCTAATGGGAATTAGCGTAAAATAATTGATAACACGCCTTTCCTGATCTATCAAATAGACAGTTAAAAATTACATACAAACATACCAACTGGACGGTATTATTAACCCACAAAGGACTAAAATCATACATATTTGTATCACGCTTCCATCTTACGGGGTAGGCAAAATGTGGGTGCCAATTTCAGTTCGAGTCCGAGAAAAAATAGCTAGAATCTTGATAAGCCGGTTTTTGTTCAATCCTTGTTAATTTTGGGATCTTGGGTACTTCTCTTATCTTACTCTTACTCTCTTATGTTGGGTTCCTATCTTGTCCTACTATAATATAATTCAATCCTTTGGAAGGAAGGGTGGATAGATGGATGGATGTATAGATATGTTTGCTACTCAATAACTCTGAAACGGCTGAATGGATTTGGATGAAACTTAGAATACGTGTAGTTCATGAGTCATGACCTGTAATAAAACATAGGCTACTTTTTATCCGGGTAAGTATCACGCGAGCGAAGCCGTGCGCAATAATCAGTAATCAATAGTCAATAGTAAAATATATTTATTTCATTGAAATCACAGGGATCATTTTGAAACGTCTGACATACTAGGTGAGTCCAGGTGCCAATTCCAGTCTTATCCCCAGTCCGAGAAGAACTGACAAGAAACTCGCTGGGCCCTAGCGCTTTTTTTGTATGATCCTTGTTAATTTTGTAAGGAATACCTAGCAGAGTTGGAGCTGATTCGTCACAAGCTTTTTTGCCAAACAGTTGCCGGTACCTAATATTATATTACGTACGTTGTCAACAGGCAAGCAATGCGGCCGGCAGCGATACCAGCAAGATCCGGCTGGAAGTGGCGGCGGAGGAGGCTCCGATCGGAGAAGACCCACCCACCTTCCTCCGCCGGCTGCAAGACCTCACCGTGAAGGTTGGCTCCCGCACCCGCTTCCTTGTCGAGATCATAAGCTCTACGGAGTGCAAGGTGAGCAAAACTGACACTTAGTTTCTATTGTTTATTTTTATTTTACTGCCTACAAACGAGGCTTTTTTGTTCAAGCTGCTAGGAGGTTTAATAAAAAAATAATAATAATAATAATAATAAGGTATAATAAAATATAAATAATTATATTATTTAGTTTGATCGAACTATTCTCAGATTTTCAAGTGCTTCATTAATATAATATGAATTTATCATCGCAGATTTTATTTCTATACCTAGTCACGTCGTTTGGTGTTGAACAATAGGTAAGTACTTAGGAATCAAAATATTTTGGCATAATATCAAGAATTCTAGCTAGACACGTTTCTGAATGAACGCGAATATACATACATATCAAGGTCGTATCATAGAATACTCCTTTTTTATTTTATATACCAAGATTCTTCATGTTATGACAATAGTTCTTTCGAACCAGTACTGTCTAAAGATACTAAGCCTCATAGTTTGTCTTATTTTACAGGGGCCTAACCACAAGTTCTTACAAACTGAAACGTCATAGTTTCAAGCTTGAAATAACACTACTTCTATACAATTTATAAAAGTCATCGTAAGTTAAGTTTTATTATTTTAATATTTCCCGAAGTACTTGTGGTATGGCCCCAGGTCAAATTTCTTCCACATTAAGATGGAAAAATGAGACTGCAGCCGGCCTAGCCCAAAACCCGTCACATTTATAAAACTCTTTCATACATACATAATGATCACGACTAAAATTCCTGGGCTCGTAATACTTATATCTCATCAGATCTCTAGCTACTTCAGTATTTGGCTATCTCAGGGGAGGTAGTCATAGACACGTCCAAACATGATATTTTTGGCACATGCCCACATTTTGCATTTGCATGTAAAACTCTTTCATACGTGCTGAAATAATCTTAAAGTCAGGTTTGCGATTTTCATTATTTTTGTTTTTTTTTGGATTTGTCTTCGCCCTGAATAGCAGAATAACTTGAAAATAAATTGAATTCAGACGAAGACGCGGGGCAACAGCTATTTTTTAATAGAACTAGCTTCTCGTCTTCTTATCGTGTCACTAAATCTTTCGAGCCTGTGTGGTGAAAGGACTATAATCGCTTCAGAGTCGTCTCTTATGCACTTAACACGTATCTTCGAAAAGTTGGGATTCTACTGCCAATTTCCTTCACTGAAGTTTCTCAATGCATAATCGCACTGGATTTTCCTTTTAGGTGACATGGTACCGCAACGAGCGCAGGTTATTAGAGGCGGAACGGGTGGCGCTGGCCCGCGATGGCAACTTTTGGTGCGCAGACGTGGCAGCCGTCAGCGTAGATGATGCCGGCCGCTGGACGTGCACGGCAGAGAACGCAGGCGGACGCGCCAGCTGCTCCGCCCACCTCAACGTGCTGGGTACGGCAATAGAACCTCTAAGACCACGTACACATTAGGCGCTTGGCGTTGCGCTAGGCGCGCGATGGTAGCATACATACAGCGCGTTTAGCATGGCGTTTGATCAGAAACGCGCGCTTGCATGTGTACACCTAGATAAGACTAGACAACGTACACATTAGGCGCTTGGCGTTGCGTTAGGTGCGCGTTGGTAGCGTTCATTCAGCGCGATTAGCATGGCGTTTGATCAGAAACGCGCGCTTGCATGTGTACCTACACCTAGATAAGAACTACTGATTCTCAAAACGCGCGTTACCAAAGCGCGCGCTTCATAACGCCTAATGTGTACCAGCTCTAAAAGAGGACGAACAAAGTTAACTTTCCATCTGCTTGGTAGATTTTTGCTTGTTGAAGCTGTACGTGATGGTAGCACTAAAAAAAATTGATTATATTTGCTCCTATGATTACAATATTTACCGCATAGTAAGAATAAAAATATCGCAAGGAAACCGACTTGTACTGTTATGAACAAAACAGAAACACTTTTCAATCAGCATTGACAGCGGCACCTTTAGTAACTATTATAATTCACTGAGCTTGCAATGATGTTTCAGTCCCGAAAGCATATAAGCGGCCTGAGTTCGTCGAGGAACTGCGCGCCCTCCTTACAGAGCAAGGAACTGTATCTCTCGAGTGTAAGGTGGTCGGCGTGCCTACACCTGTGCTGCGTTGGTTCAAGGTACTTTTTCAAGCGTCATTCAATGCGTTCAACCTAGACGAGATGTAACGTCTAGGTTGAACTTATGAAATGACGCTCGCGCGCATCTTGATTTCCTTATGACACCGAATTACGGTGGAGTCTACCATCTGTAGGAACGGATGATATTTGATTTGTGAGCATCAATATCTTATGAAATTTAATTAATTGATTCCCCTGCATTCGTCATAGGTTGTACACGTAACTTCACTAAACGCAATAAAAAAAAACTAAAGCAATTCTTGTTATATATATTCTGAATCTCGGAAACGGCTCCAACGATTTTCATGAAATTTAGTATACAGGGGGTTTCGGGGAAGCTTAATCGATCTAGCTAGGTTTCATTCTTAGCAAACGTCTTTAACAAAAAAAACCCGAGCAAAGCTCGGTCACCCAGGTACTTTTTTTAAAGTTACAAGTTTATTTTTCATTTCGCCTGACAGGACAGTCGGGAGATTAAAGCTGGTGACGTCTTCGCCCTCACGGCCAACGCTGAAGACCCGACTTCACTCGGCACCTACACGTGCGAAGCTGTGAACTGCATGGGGCGGGCTTACTCCTCGTCCAAGGTCCACGTTGTCGGCCGCGCCAGCAGGGAGGGATCAGCTCGGCCTAGCTCCAGGTCAGTCTGAATTTGAGATCTGTAAGCCTACCATGAGTTTTTACAATCTACACTCGCTGGCGACTGTAGTTAAAAAATTGTATGAAAACTTGTACAGCGCCTCTAGCGGATAGTTGGGTAGGTACTAAAACGTCACGTAGTCAACTATTCTACGTCACAGCGTACTACAGCGACTGTAGTTTGCGCTTCATTAATTTGCTTAGAATTTGGTATCATGAGTAACAATTTTGACAGATGTCATGGTATCGTACTATTACTACTGTAGTAACGTCAGCCGATGTAAATGTGATAACTCATAGTAGACGTACTGATAGCGTATTCATTTTACATTATTCAATGTTTAATGTAAAGCGCACGGTGAACTAATGTAAGTGGTGATCCCACCTTCTGGTGTACGTTTGAGAGTGAAGGAATCGTGAGAGTATGTCTTAGTAACCTAAGTTCGATTGTATCAAGTGCACGAAAGGAACCTCTAAGGGATCTTTTACCACACTTGTCTTAAAAAAAAATATATGATTACGACTGTAATCCCCAGGCTCGGTAGATATCTCCTTAGATCTTTAGTTACTTAGATCTTTGAGGATATCTAAAGAGGGTAGTCAGAGGCAAGTCCAAACATGACATTTGGTACATGCCCACATTTTGCACAATAGTTAGTATTCCGTACGTGACAGGTTGCAAGCCCATCGCCGCTTATAAGAATACTAACCTATGACACGTACCTTCGAATAAAAAAATAGTGACACAATATAAAGATGACTATTTCCTGGATAGTTATTAGTGGGTTAGTTTCTAGATCTAGTGTTTAGTTGTACTCGTATGTGTGTAGATTGGAGTATTCATTCATAATAAATAGGCATATTGGTTCAAAATACACGGACGGAGTCCTTCATAAAGTACCTTGTTGGAAAATTCTTGATAAATTTTAGACGAAACAAAAGTAATTATGCAAGTCAATTGTGTCAAACTCTTTGATGGTTTATGTGGGTTTCCACACAGTTCCAATTAGCAAACTAGTTAAAATAAATAATGAAAACAGTATTTTTGAAACAAAATATTTAAAACATTCAAAGGCATTAAAAGTGAAAATTAAGTGTACGTAATAGGTCAAGTTTTTTAAGTTCATCAAAATACCTACTATGGTTATAAAGTTATAATTTTATGATGAGTATAAATAAATTACTTTTGATAATTTAGGTGTATGATTTTTAGTTACTTGCTACAAAAAATAAAATCTACGTCTACCATGAGTTGTCACATTTAGATCGGCTGACGTTACTACAGTAGTAATAGTACGCTACTATGACATGAGCCGTTGCTTCTGTACTTCGGAAGGTTCCGGCTTTACAGTCCGTTAGAGAAGTTAGAGCGATTAATAACTTCTTCATGTACTGCGCAGTGGTATGACTCCTGAACCGCCGCCCATCTTCACAAAAGAACTGGAAGACGCTCACGTGAAAGTTTGTGAGCATTTGACGTTGGGCTGCCACATCGTGGTGCCGCCCTGGCCTCGGAGCGTCGTCTGGTATAACAAGGAAGGAAAAGTGGAGCCTGGTGAAAGGTTAGTTTGGCGTCGACCCCTTGCTAATTTTCAGTGTCTACATAACCAAATAGCGTTAAAGTGCATTGTGAAGGAAATTATATGGACGTAAAAACGTATTTTATGGTAAACTAGCTTCCGCCCACGGCTTCGCCCGCGTGTACCTTGAAAAACAAAACCAAATCTATCCCACGGGAAACACATTTTTCCGGGATAAACAGTATCCTATGTGTTATTCCAGACTATAATCTATCTTTGTACCAAATTTCATCAAAATCCATTCAGTACTTTTTGCGTGAAGGGTAACAAACATGTACATCCTTCATCCACACATACATTCTTACAAACTTTCGCGTTTATAATATTAGCATATTATTATCATTATGTTTGTTCAATGCACTATGTAAGCTTTATAAGTATACTAGCTGTCCCGCTCGCGACTTCGTTCACTTAAAATATCTAAACTGATTTTTAAACAAATCACACTAATTAAAAAATTCCATACATAACTTTGACCCTCCTTTTACCCTTTTTAGAGGGTTATTTTGGAATATCCAGAAATATGTGTCCATACATTTTGCATTTACAGTACACAAACAAAGTTTCACACCAATCGCACCACCCGTTAAAAAGTTCCCATACAAACATTGACCCCACATTTGACCCCTTTTTGAAGATTATATTGAAAAATCCTGAAACACGTGTCCATTTATTTTGCATTTACAGTGCACAAACAAAGTTTCATGAAAATCGCTCCACGTGTTAAAAAGTTTCATACTAACGTTTTCACCCTTTTTCACCCCCTTAGAGGTGGAATTTCCAAAAATCCCGCCTTAGTGGGTGGTTTTGTTATAAAAGGAAACCACCTTCCAAATTTCAGCTTTCTAGCTTCAGCGGTTTCGGCTCGGCGATGATCAATCAGTCAGTCAGGTCAAGCTCTTATATAGATATAGATTGAAATCGCATTTGGATTCAAGGATGAAACATAAAGTTACGCTTCCACAGTGAACTGTTATACTGCGCTTCCATATGAAAGTCTGCTCAGTCTCAGAATCTTTGAAGATAGATTTGTAAGCCGAAACTTGTTGATAGTGTAATAAAAAATTGTATGTGATTGCTAGCTTAATGATATAAACTTGATTAGGTACCAAGTGCTGGAAGACGGCGTGGGCGGCTACTTGCTGGAGATACCCTCGGCGGAGTGGGCGGACGAAGGCGAATGGAAATGTGTAGCAACAAGCGCGGGCGGCCGGGTCGGCATCAGCACCTGCTATGTCTCCATGGATGGTATACCTCTAGCTGCAATGTTTACTTGCCACAAAAACTAGTATTTGTTTTACATGATCTCGACTGTAATCCCCAGGCTCGGTAGATATATCTCGTTACTTAGATCTTAAGGAAAAGAAAACCAATTGTAAATCTGTGCTATAAAGGCTATTGAAAGGCTTCTTTTAGTTTTTCGCTTAATTTTGCACTACACGTTGAATAGGTACTAGCCACATATTACTTGTAAATTACAGTATTTTTCAACAGTGCCCAAAAATTATCGAAAACCTCGATTCATGGAAAACCTCCAGGCTGTTCTCACAGAGGAAGGCCTTGTCTCCTTCGAGTGCAAAGTAGTCGGCTTTCCAACGCCAGTTCTTAGCTGGTTCAAGGATGGCCAGGAGCTTAAGCCAGGAGACGTTTACCAGCTCACTGGAACCAACTCACTCGGGTCTTACTGCTGCATAGCCAGAAACTGCATGGGCCAAGCCAGCAGCTCCGCGGAACTGACCGTCGAAGACATCCAGAATCAGCTGAACGAGGAGGAAAAGCTACAACTATTCTCGAAGAACCAAGCGCCAAAGTTTTTACAAGGGCTAAAGAGTGTCGAAGCTAAAATCGATGAACCATTCTGTTTTACTGTCAGAGGTTGGTTTTAATACTTGTTCACTAAACTAGTGACTAATTACTCTATTATAGTCTTCAGAACTCTGTCCACAGTCCATAAGAATTTTGATTATTATGTTGTGTGATACACGTGACATGTCTTGTTAAAACGGTTCTTGGAAACACGTGACTACTGTTTTTACAAAAAATATCCCTTATCTATATTCAGTCACTGGAAAAATAAAGTACCTACTTATAATTATTTTTTTTCAGTTGCCATTCCTCCTGAACCTTCAGTGTTGTGGTACCGAGATGACCAGCCAGTTGACGAGTCGACCCGCTGTCATCTGGAAAAAGAAGACAAAGGTCTATTCAACCTGAATATCCAGAATCTAGAGTTCCTAGACCAAGCTGAATGGAAGTGCGTTGCCATGAACGACTTTGGTCACAGCGTCACGTCGTGTTTCCTCAAACTTATCATCCCCAGGCACTACAAGAAACCAAGATTCCTTGAAAACCTCCAAGCAATTTTATCAGATGAGGGCGCTGTCAACTTGGAGTGTAAAGTTATTGGTGTACCTCAACCGGTACTCAAATGGTACAAAGATGGAGAGGAACTGAAACCTGGTGATATTCACAGGATCATATCTGGCCAAGATGGCACGTGTTGCCTAGGCACATACACGTGCGAAGCGCAAAATTGCATGGGTATCGCTGCAAGCTCAGCTTCGTTGTTAGGATTCGACGATTCAGTTAAGACTAAAACTAAAACTACTGAAGAACCTTTACAAAGAAACCTTTCTCTTAGTACGATACACGAGGAAAGAACATCCCAAATGTATGACACTCCAGTAGGAGATATAACTCTAGATGACAAAGGTGAAATTTCTTTCTCATTTGACGGGAAGGAAGTTTCCGTATCATTATATGAAACTCCTGACCTGACTGAAGAAGAAGCGTTACAAATTGTAGAAATGTATGCTGATCAACTTTCAGAAAATGTAACGGAGCACAATGTGGTTGAGCTTCCTCCATTACGTTTTGTCAAGGAAACTTCTACTTCAGGGAATTTGCTAATGGAAGCTATTATTATAGATGTTTCTCCTGATTATTTTGCTGCGCCTGATGAAGACCTGCGCACTGAAGCAGATGTAGAAGATCTATCCATAGCCGATGAAAATGGACTGCCTCAACTTTCTTTAGATCAAGATATAGAAATCGGCGGTGAAGATTACTTAGAGAAAACAATGGCGTTATTATCTGAAGAAAAATCTGATTTTGCTGCAAAATCAAGTAGAAGAAAATCGGACTCTCAGAAAAGTGCAGATGATTTCTTTAGTCTATCTCGTGATCAGTCGCTGTCAGAAGAGAAACGTGATGATGATACCCACATTTCTGAAAGTGAATTGCAAAGCTTTGCTAGCGCTAGAAGTTCAGCTAAAGTAAAATCTAAATCATCCAAGCCATCGGGAGAAGAGGGACAAGAATCTTCGGAACCTACCAAGACTACTCTTTTAAAAGAGGAAATTGTGTCAAAGTCTTCAAAGAACAAACAACTGGAAAAAGAACATGAAGTTCCTGCTGTTAAACCGAAAAGAGAACGTCGTACTAGCCGTGGGTCTAGACGATCAAGCACCAGCAGTGAGAAGTCTATTGGCAAATCTAGAGAAGAACTACTTCGTCTTAAAACAGATCATGATCTGATCAAACCTTCAATGAATGATGAAGAGTTCAAAAACGCTATGGATAACATAAGTATAACTCTTTCAAAAGTAATCAACGAAGTTCAACTTATTGAAAGAGATATTATTCTTAAGTCAGAACTAATGTCTTCAGCGGCTACAGCATCACGAAGCTTAGAAATAATCAATAGTCTGATCACACCTTTATCTGAGATACATAGTATAGCTGAAGCTGCCAAAGGATCTGTATCAGAATCTAGAGAGGTTACTAGCACAATATTTAATAGTATTCCGCAACCCCTCAAGGCATTACAGCAGTCATTGACAATTATTGAAAAATGCATTGACATGGAGAGTGACAACAAAACTCTTGTAAAAAAGACTTGTGTAGCTTTTATTGAAACTTGTGGATCAGAAATTCAAAAGGTTATTTTAGATATCAAATCTATTACGGCTAAAAATTACTTGATGTCTGAAGCCAAAGTCGTCAATGAGATCGATTCTGTAGGTAGTGAAATGATCACAGTTATCAAATTTTCTGCAGAAACTATTCGTGCTAGGAATCTTTTGACTGAAGCTAGTGAAATAAAACATGAAAAACCTACACTAGAAACCAAACACTTGAGAGAGACACAAAAAGCAGTTTTTGATTTGAAAAGTCCACTTAATTCTTTATTACGCATAGTTGAAAGTGCGGAAAGTGGCGGTATAACTAACTTATCTAAAATTAAACAGAGTGAAGTTATAATGAATGACATGTCATCATCTATTCAAGACCTTCAAACAGCTTTAGAACAAATTGAATCTCTGTCGGTAAAGGAATCGTCGACTGCTTTACATAAGTATAACACTGAAATAATTGAAACAGTGATGGATTCTATTTTAAAACTAAGAGGTTCATTTGAACAACTTTCTACTGATCTTAACATAGAAGAAGATACAGCTGTTCTTCGGGAAACATTATCGTCCCTAAAAGAAAATTTAACGGAAATTTCGTACAAAATAGAAACCATTGATAAAAACGTTGGACAATTTGATATATTACAGAGTGAAAACAAACTTGATGTCCTCCAAAAAATGGCTCAGATTCTAATTGCCTTAGAAAATAATCTTCCTAGGTTACAAACTATGCCTATAGTAAAATCTCACATGGATACATTCCACAAAAACTTGACAAAAGTTCTTGAAAATGTTATAGAAAGCAATGACGCTAAAAAATATATAACAATGATGGAAATATGTGATACTGTTAACATAATAAATTCTTCCATAAAAAATGTTGATGGAGAAAATGTGTTACCTTTTGCAAGTCTTATTAATACCTTGAAAATAATTCAAAATAATTTAAGTGATAATGTTTTTGAACCTGAGTTAAACTGTTCCATTATGAATAACATATCTGACGTCTTAGTGAATATACAAGAAGCCATCAATAAAGCTGAAGAGATAAGCCAACAAACAGATTCGGAACACATTCAAGATTTCTCATCTTTAACTATGGATGAAGCAAAAGTAAACATAATTTTAGAACATATTGATCAAACTATTGCGGCGGTCAATACTATTAAAACTATGGAAAGTACACAAGAACTAAAATTAGCCTTGACACCGGCTTTAGAAAATATACGCCCTATCTTAGAAGAACTGAGACGAAGTGTTGCTTCTGTACAACCAAGTGGAGAGGAAATAGATGAGCATATTTCTGATTTACTTGATGCATCTTTTGCTCAAGCTATAGCTACTCCTTTGTGTGAGTTAAATCAAAACATAATAGTTTTGAATCAATTAATCGTTGAAAACATCGATTATATCAAAGATAGTGCTGAAATTATTACTGCAATAGCCATGCCGCTGCAGGAATTACACACTACTTTAGATATACTTCAGCATGATGTTATTTCTCAGTATGGAGACGATTTGACACCTTACGAAGTTAGTGTTAATATGGCAAGCGTGGTTCAAAACCTACAGAGATGTATTGTTATGATTCACGAACAAACTGGCATCGAAGGAGCAGAAGAGATGTCCACATTAGAAGACATTTCCGGTATTAAAACTTCTGCTGACACTTTAGCATCAGACCGCTTAGTGTTGCCGATAGCAGAAGAAACAGCCATAGAGCACTCGCTTTTGCCTCTGATGCATGAAATAGCCACCACAGCTACTGCGCAAACATTGCAAACACTTAATGAGCATATAATGGTGTTACAAACTCCTGAAGTTATTGAAGCTTTAGATACTTTATCAGAACTTAGTGATTACTCAAGTTTAAAATCCGTTATTGTAGGACTAGAAGATCTCCATTCTGGCATAGAAGGTATCTTGCACCCTGTCCCTATAGAAAGCTCGATAGACCTTGAAGATACTACAAATATTTTAAAATTAGCTGCCATTGCTGAACCAATGCAGGAAATTCATCAGGGCTTATCTGTTTTAGACACAAATAACATTCCAGTTTTTGAAAATCTGCTAGATTTGCCGGTGGAAAAAATCCATTCCGTATTTCAAAATATTTCTGAGTTAAAGAACTCTTTAGAACAGTGCATGGGTGCTGTTTTGCCAGCAATGGAAATATCCAATAATACAATAGAAATTTCCAATAAGGTTAGTACGCTAAGAGAAGTATGCAAACATTTGAATGAAATCTTCGCAACGTCCAAAGACACTCTGAGTGATATAAAGTTGCCAAAAGAAGTTAAAAACTTAGAAATAGTAGTAAATAGTCTAATAGAAGCAACTGATGTATCTAAAAGTATTAAAATCGATAATGTTAAATGTATAACAGAAGAGTTATACTTGAAAGTTATTGAAATTCAAGATGATCTAGTTCAGTTTACTGCACAATCACCAGAACAAAAATCACAAGAAGCTAAATTGATCGAGATAGTGAGCGAAGTTGAAAAAAATATTGCTGTATTGGAGCAGTATGATTTTATAGACTTGTCACGAGCATCAGATATAACTACCTATATATCTTCACAGAAAGCCATTGAAATTGATTCAGAATCATTAGCTCAAATACAAGATATCGCAGAGAACGCCGTAAATGTACTACAAGATTATCATCAAGAAATACCAATCGCAGACCTCATGATCGTAGAAGATTTTTTCAAAACATGTAAGAACGAATTCACTATACTGCGTTGTTTGATTACAAAGGCAACAAGTCATAAGAAAATAATAAGACTTTTTCAAGAATTTAACTCCTTGCAAACTTTGATTCATCATTTTACGACTAAACGTTTAGAACTTTCCTTATCAGATGACATAAATGAATGTTTGACTAATTTTCTGTTACACGCTGATGAATGCCTCAGGAACGCTCGTACTTCGTTGGTTAAAGTTGTATATTCGCAATCTGATATGTTGATAAAAACTCCGTTAGTTCGACTCGAGTCTATTTGTGAACTTAATTATGAAATGGAAAGTAAACCAAGCAATGCGATTGTAAGTGTTGTGAAAACTCTGCAAGATGCTGCTGAATCTTCAAAATATTTAACAAATAATTTGCAAAACACTATCATAGAAGAACTTTCTCAGCCAGACCATATACCTGGACCACACCAAGAAGAGAAAGTTTTGATGGAAAAAATGGAGTACATTGCAAAAGTTATTGATGCTCAGTCTAAATGTATCAATCTAGATGACTCATCTTACAAGGTTTTTCAAAGCCTAGAAACATGTATCAATAATCATCATAGTTATAAAGATGCTTTTGGCACAGGAAAAACCCTGATTATATTAAAATGTTTAGCAGAATGTGCTTCTATCGTACAAGGAGAAATTACAGAAGAGAAAATGTCTATGAATGAAACTACGGAAACCAAAGAAAACTCCCTAAAAGAAGTTTTAGCTGAAATGTTACAACCGCTTCAAGCTCTTCAAACTCAACTAGTTAGTATACGAGAAGAGGTCTTATCAGGGGCCGAAGAAGACTCAATCTCTATTGATATTTCTACCACAGAGTCCATTATGCAAACTATGGCTGAACTGCATAAAGATATTGTGCAACAAATTGAAATGGGCAATTCAGCGTTACACAATGATGACATCACATTGATTGCGGAAGTAGAAGAAGAGATCCATAATATCCAAGATAGTATAAAGTCTATGGAAAACATTCAAGCGGCTCAATCTGTAAAAGAAATAACAAAGCCTATGGATACAATTGAAAAATCTCTGCACAGCATTATATCTGTAGAAAGGGACAATCAAACACTTTCCAAAGGTGAGTATTATATTTATTAAGTATTCGATTTGTTAGAAACATAGTACTTATAAGAATAAAATAGATACATAATGACGGTAATATTCAAATAATTTTGCTCAGAATAAGCAATCATTGTAAAGACCTTGTAAGTAGTAGATGTTATAAAATAATCTTTCAAATTATTTTGTATACTATGTTATAAACATGTTCAAAAGTTTTGAATCTTGGTAAATACTTAATATTGTAGATTTTTAATGAAAGTTTTATTTTTATTTTTAGAAACATCTGATATACTTATACACCACATTGACCAATACATTGAAATAATAGAAATAGTTGAAGAAATATCTGCAATTATTACGGTGGACGACGTAAAAGAAACATTTGACATAGCGCGAGAATTAAAAAAAAATATCATGGACTGTGAAAAAGAAATGACCGAAGAAATGCTCAACATCACTCGTGCAGAACAAACAATATTAGCGCAGAAACTTCAAACAGCAATAACTGCATTACAAGTACAAGTCTTAGAAAATGCACAAGAATTAGCCCCAACTCTCAGTGCTAATGATTTTCAAAGAATCGCTCAAGTAACTGCGCAACTACAGTCTAATCTAGTTGTAGTAACAGGCGAACAAGTTTGTGTACAAACACCTCTGTCTATAACAAAAAAATCTTCAGAAACAGCACAAGAGCTTTTTGTATCCGCAACAAATACAGAGTTTTTTGGAAGTGATACAAAAGAAACTGTAAATATTGAGCATTCCGGTACTTTAGACAAAGATATACCCGAAAAATATGTAACGCTAGAAAAGATAACACCAGCTACTCAACAAACAGTAGTAACAGAAGAAGTTAAGCATGAAAGTTCTGACAATGTTGGTGATAATATAGTATCTTCGCAAATACAAGCTGGTGCGGAACCTTATGAAACAACAGTCATTGATAAATGTCAAGATCTTAAGGTAAATGAAGCTGAATCAGACTCATCTCCAGTGAAAACTGATGAAATGGAAATTGTTACGGTACCAAAGATGGCAACTGCAACAACTTCAGATAACATAGTTGATAGTCAAGCACCAGCAGTGCAACAACCATCTAAAGAAAAAACCAAAGGAACAATCTCAACAACGCAAGGTATTTATAAAGCTTTGTGTAGTCTACTTGCACTTTTTGTTTTGTAAATTCGATTTTCTCTTTCAGAAGCACACATATTTTGATAACAATTTAAATAAATTGTTCACAGTAAGTAATATTAGGTCCTCACATAATGAAATTGGCATTATATGGATTTTTTAAATTAGATTTTAATATTATATTTAATCAATCAATGTATCACCATTGTATATACCATTTTAATGTCGGCCCCTTAGCCATTTTATAGGTTGTTAATTGATTCCCTTGATGTAAAAATTGTGGGAGCGAGAATAAAAAAATCTTTGAAGGCGGTTTTGACTGCCTCATCGGAATCGTTTTTTTCCGTGTAAGAAATTATAGAAACTTCGGAAAAAGTAGTAGTCTGGAGCAAAGTCAGGGAGTATGGTGGGTGTGAGAGACATTAAAAACGCAGGTCATCTAATGTAGCGACCGTCTGTTGTGCAGTGTTTATTCTGGCGCAGCAGCAGGCTAAAACAATTGGCCAGTCTCACACCGGGGCCTGCCACTATCTCTGACGTGCTTTGCAATGGATCAGCTACTACGAACACTTTTAATTCATCATTGGTAACTAGGATCCCTGGCCGTATCCAAGGTTTGTTTGGTAGGTCAAAAATTCTGGAACGAAAATGTTGGAACCAGAAACGTACCGTGTTTTCTTTCACAGTAGCTTCCTCATACACATAATTAATTTTCCGAGCTGTTTCTGCAGGCCTAACGCCACTTTGGAACTCGTATTTGTAAATAACGCGACATTTTAAGTCTTTTTAAAGAAATTAAAGCGCGTGAAAACCAATGAATAACTAAATTCGTAACACTAATTACCTAGCCTAAACTTGAAATAAATTATGTGGCCGCTTCGTCAAAACGCCAATTTGATGTAAGGACCTAATGTTATATGCTCATTTTGGATAACTTTTTTTAATTTTATTATTATTTTTACGTTTTTGTTTTTCAGAGAATCTCATGCAACATATTTCTGAATATGTTTCTGAGGATATCATCGAAGTTGTAAATAAAGTCCCTTCTAATATGATTGTTGAAGAACTAAAGCAGTCTATAAATATAGCCAAAAAACTTCAAAGTTGCATCGCTGCCGCTGAGACTAGTAACAAAGATGTTAGTAAAACTGAAGGCCAGCCCGAGAAACAAGAAAATTTAGCGGTAGATTTAAATATAGCACTATCAATACTAAGTGAAGATACTTTAAAGCATTTGCATGAACTGGACCCGTCAGTTGATAAAGACAATATCAAAAAAATTATTGCAATTATAGAAAATTTGAAAACTGATTTAGCCGTTGTAAACTTACCACAACAAGAGGCACTTTTAGTGACGAGACAAGAACTAATAACTAAATTAGAACCCCCACTACTTTTAAAAGAAGATACACTTGAACTATCAGAGCAAGCAACATTATTGGAAAAAATAACTGAAAGTAAAATGATTCTAGAAAATAATGAAAATATAATGCAAGTTGAAATGACGTCTGAAGATCTTGTTTCCCCAGTGACGGTTGAATCTGGTGATGCTATGATTGAAAAAACTGATGTAGGTTTAGAAAAAGTAGTAAAACAAGATGAGCAAGCTACCACGGAAAAATACAAATCTTCTGAAATACAGCAAGATATTGGAAAAGAAGTGGCCGATCCTTTGACACAAGAAGAAATTAAACATATTCTGCCTTCACAGAGTAGTGACTATAACGTAAAAGTTCTAGAAAAAACACCTGTAACTAAAACCATAGAGGTTTGTCAGCAGGAAACTTCTGTAGATGAAATTACTGAAACTACCATATTAACACAAGAAGCTACCTCTACTGAAGCCACTGAAGTAGAAGATGCAATGTCAGTTCCTGAAGTTTGTGAGCAAGTGTTGATAGGAAAGGCTGCTGAACTTGGCTCAACTGCGGCCATAGAGGAAATAAATACCCAGCTGGCCATTACAGATGGTCTAGTTACACAGGATGTACTGCTTACTGATGCTCACCAAACTATAACTTCTGATGTTAATACAGTTGCAACAGAAACAACTTCTGTTAATCAATCAATAGAACCTACCGCAGTGGATATTTCACCACAAACGGCTAAGGAAACTGAAAAATCTGCTGAGAGTGAAACCAAGGCAACTGAAGGTAAATTATTTATAATTGACACGCTCGCTTTTTTAATATTTTGCTCATGTGATTTTCAATAAGATTTAGGTGTCATAAAGTATACCTCACTAGATATACTTGTTTACTACTAGGTTCGTGATAGTAGGTATACTTAGTGTAGTCACTACTACACTAGGTATACTTTCACTATCACTAACCTAAAGTCATTATTCATCAGTCAATAATGCAATATTTTCACTTTTTTAAGTAGGTAAATTAAAAACTTGACAACATGATACATTTATCCACAGAAACATTTGCACAAAATATCAACGAATTTTTATCTGAAGCTGTTTTACACACATTAAGCGAGCTGTCCATAAACTCCGATGATTTTAATAAGGCTGTGCAAATTGCTAAAGATTTGCAACAATATACTACTTCGAATACAAGTACCGAAGAATGTTTGAATTATAAACTACCTAGTAATTTTGAACACACAGATTTATTACAACTGCAGCAAATTTTGTCTAGTTTACGGGTTCAAGTATTAGAAAATGTTTCAAAAAAAACATCTGCGAGCTTAAATTACAAATTAAATTACGTAGAAAATATAATTTTACAGCTTTCTAATAATTTAACAGTAGCGTTGTCTGTTGAAACTATACCAAAAATCACTGAAAATATTAAAGTTATGACGAAAAATTGTGACAACCACAATAGTAATACAGAAAGTCAGAAAAACAAAGCTGAACTTTCGTCTGAAGAAAAAAAACAAATTGGAAAATCAATAGAAGTTCATAAAGATAAGAGTAATTTTGAAATCACGGATGAATTCGTTGATTGTTCTGATAAATTAGGTGAAAATAACACAAAAACAGATGATTTTTCTGGCCAAAACAAGAGTATAGAAACAGAAATTGCTGAAAGTGTTATTGAAATAACTAAACCTTTTGAAGAGTTTTTTGATTCTCCTACATTAGCTGATGGTATGCCTTCAGCAGAGTTAATAGCCGTTGAAGTCGAAGAGTCAACTATTTTAGAACAAATTAAAAATACTGATGAGCATTTTGAAGCGGCAGAACTAGCTAATATAAGATTGAATGACAGTTTTGTTTCTGCTGTTACGATTGAAACTAATGTCACAGAAGTCACTGAAGTAATAAATGATAGAGGCCTAACTGTTGAAGTAATTGCACAGGAACCTGAAGTTGAAAAGCCTTTATCTGAAATTACTACTGAAAGTCAGATCAACGTCGAAGAAATAGCCACTCTTGAAACTGAAAATATCATAACTTCCGAAAAACCCTTCGCATCATCAACATCAGGTAACCAACTACCAGCTGATATCTTTGAAACTTCGGAAAGCATTTCAATCGCCACAGAAAAGCCAGTAGAAGCTCCCTCAAACTCTAATGGTATGTTGCGTCTCGCAAAGTTAACAACTGCTGAAATAGTAGACACCTCAATAGATGTTGACATTGAAGAAGTGGACCGTACAAAAACGGCCATTGATGAAGTAAAAGTGAATGTACCAACAGAAATAGAAAAAAGTGATGAATCAGTCACTAGTCTAGTTAGCGTTGGTTCTGAAGTTAATAAACCTTTATTTAAAGTAACTACATTGCAAGAAAAGGAAGAAAAAGACGACGCCAAGGTTGAAAGTAAACCAGTGATTGCTGTTCAAGCGATTATTGTTCAGTCATCACCCGTCCACACCGGTAACGAGTATTTTCACATTGTTCTTTTCACAAGAAACTTACAAGTGAAAGTTAGAAGCTTTGCTCATGCTTTATGTCGATAATATTTTCTTGTTTTAATAAATCGTTTAAAATGCTTCTTTACCAGCTATTACTGCCATTATCGGTAACCCAATAAAATAACAGGCAAATTACAATTTTTACATAAAGCTAAAACTGGCTGTAATAAATAGTAATATATTTCGAAAACTTACAACCCTAATCATAGATTATGTATAAGTACCTGGATGACCGATCTTTTCTCGTTTTTTTTTGTAAATCGTGTTTTTCCGACCTAGCTAGATCGATTTATCGCTGAAAATCGTTGGAGCCGTTTCCGAGATTCAGATTGTATAATACTATAGGTATAATCGTTCAATAAAAAGTATGTTTAACTAGTAATTATTGCAAATAAAAACCCAAACTAAAAAATTCTTCTGAAATAAAACAATATAGTAGCAGCTGTACGCTTTATTGATTTTTTTTACTTTTAATACTCGTAATGGGGACAATCTATCTTACAAGAGTAGGCTATACTCTTGTAAGTCTATCTTGTATCTTCTATGATGCATGTGTTTGTATTGTATGAATGTATGTAGTATGCGAGTTCCATGGCGTCACCGGAGGGAGACCAAACACTTAGACTGATTTTGACAAATAATGGGGACAGTCTATCTTACAAGAGTATAGCCTACTCTTGTAAGATAGACTGTCCCCATTATTTGTCAAAATCACTCTAAGTGTTGTAATAATGGGGACAGTCTTATTAATCTTACAAGAGTATAGCCTACTCTTCCGTTCGCGGCTTTGCTCGCGAGGTACCTACATAAAATATAGCTTATATTACTCAGGGATTACGTAGCATTCTAACGGTGAAAGAATTTTTGAAATCGGACCCGAATTTCCTGAGTTTATTTTTTACAAACAAAAATATAAAACTTTCCTCTTTATAATATTAGTATAGATATAGATTTAGGTACAAACAGACTATGATTATTTGACGAGCAAGTTATTATTATCGGTAAAGTTATTAATTTGTTAGTTAGTTTCTACACGAAACACACTTACATCAACACAAAATAATCCCTACTCACAACTCATAATTTCACGATTTTTAATAACAATACAGTTATTACTTTTTTACACAAAACTTAAATGCCTAGTCTAGCTAGTATTAAATAATGTACATTTATGACCTATAATCTTCATTTGTATGAATATCTAAGCTACTTTATTATTTTGAATTTTCATTTCGTAAAAACATTTTATTTTTCAGAAAACAGTGGTCTAATCCAGCACATAAATGCATTTATCAGCGATGAAGTCATAGAATTAATTAATGAGATATCGAATATTACCAAGACTGAAACACTCAAAGATTCTGTGGCTATTGCTAAGAATCTTCTAGAATACGTAGTGACTACTGATAGTACCACTGCAGAAGAAGCAAGTCCTTTAAATGAGATTTTCACAAAGCGAGCACACTTATCTCATACATTGCAAGAAGCTCTTTCCACGTGGCACGCTCAATCATTCGATATGGAAAAAGCCATTTCACCAATAATTTCACAAAATGAGCTTGAAAAAGTTTCTGAAATCATTTCACATCTACAAGACAGTTTAGCTGTTGCAAGTGTGATCGATGAAACTGAAATAATAAATGTTGTCGAAATAGGTAAGAGCATAAATAATAGTAATAGTAATATTAATTAAAACATTGAACACTTATTTTAACTCATGTATATTTGATAATTTTATTACAGGGACTGTAGAAGAAACTAACGTACAAAACAGCATGACTCAGCTAGAAACTCTCCTTCGAGACGTTAACATGAAAATAAACTTAACTCCAGAAGATATAAATATTAAAGATGATAATTCTGAATCACTTAAAGATACATTAGATGAAGTTCAAACTGTGATCATAAAGTTGAAACGAGAATACGATGGGGCTGCAAATGACACTCTCAATGAAACTCTTGAAGACTTAGAGTGCAGTGTGAGGAGTGTTCAACTTCAAATAAACGAAGAGAGCCCACCGCAGCTTTTAACTGAAGCATGTGCAACATTGCAGCTACTTGTTGAGAATATGAACACAACACAACAAGTCGAAGAAACTCGAGTATTACCGAAACCAGAAAAAACAGAAAACATTCTTGAAAAATGTTCAAATGAAACATATGAAACTGTTAAACTACTTGAATTAGCTTCCCAATTGGATACTGAGGGAAGTACTGATTTAACAACTATAGTAGCGAACCTTAAAACTATCAAAGATACTTTAAAATTTTTGAGAGAAAGCTTTTTAATTGACGCAGATACTGTTATTGAAAATGGAGTTAGAATTATTGAATGCCTAAATCAAGTTGAAGAAAATATTTTTTCACTAGAAAGAGAAGTAGATATGGCGGCAAATATAGTTGGTAATACAAGAGACAGTATTATAACTGCTGCACACTCAGTATACGGCAGCATCTCAAATATGCGGAGTGCTGTTTCCAGTGTACAGAAACGATTCATGTTCGAAAACTATGGAAAGCCGTCAGAATCATTGCTTCATGCTATTAAAAATATAGCATTTGTATCCTCATCTGATGACGAAAACAATAAGTCTTGTTGGAAAAAGCTATCGAAATCTTTACGCAAAGTACTAAATCATTTTGAAGATATCAAATTTTACATAAATCTTGACAAAACCGCACGACTACCTAGCGACGCTGCATTCACAAAAATAATATTAGATGAATTAAGAGACAACATCGCTAATGTTTTAGTCCCTCAGGCGATGCTTATGAACAGCGATATGATACAAAAAGTTGATAAGTTGCTGAAATGCGTGGATGTTATTTTTAGTAGTATAGAATCAGTTTCCAGTCTACAAGTGAAAAATAAAATACCTATGTTTAAAGACATAGCTACTGAAATGTTGAATACAACGATTTTATTGAAGACCTTCTTTGAAAATTCCGAAGAAAATCAATTAAAAATCTTTACAGAATCAAAACCGTTAGATGTCCAAATACACTTAAAAGACGAGGCATTGCAAGAAACAGCTGTAGCTATAGTAGAGCAGCAAGCGGAATCAACAATACCTACAACTGAAATTACTGATATAAAGCCAATTACAGAAAATATACTTACTACTGTTAATTTGGATACAGATGTTACCTCTGATATATTAAATGTCACATATTCGTCTGCTGTTGAAACTTTGCATCCATTAGAACAACAAACATTACTTGTGGAAAGTAATACTGAAAGTTTTCTTTCTGAAATTGCTCATGAAGTACCAATTGAAACAAAGTTACTAACAACAAATTTTGATCAAAGTGAACAATCTGAGCTGAATATGAAAGTATCAATACAACCAATCAAAAGTGAACAACTAGTACTACTTCCAATATCTCAAGCTGTTTTGGAAACTAGTAGTATCTATGATTTAACTTTGCAAGCGACCACAAGTAAATATGATGATAATAAGTTAGCTGAGACAATTTCAGAATTAGAATCACGAACTGATTTAGAACAAAAAGTTGTGAAATCTACTATTGAAGATAATGCAGAAAAAACAGGTACAAACGATGAAATGCCAGAGTGTTCAACAACAGCAATTCAGGTTATAGAAGTACAAGAAAAAAAATCAGCCGAACCAAAACAAGAAGATGATAGAGATTCCGAACTCTGTCAAGATCAAGTGGAAACAATCTGTGAAAAAGAAATGGAACCTAAAAAAAATAAACAAAAAGAAGACAGCTTAGTTAAAGTTGACTTAGAAAAGCAAGATGATGATGCTGAGGTTGATCTACTCAAACAAAATATTGCAGTACTAAAAGAAGAAGCAGAAATAAAAGACGAACGAGAAAGAGAAGAACAAACTGAGCTATACGAAAAACTTCAAAGCAAGCATGAAGAACAGCAGAAGGAACAATCAGATACTACAAAACCAATGCAGAATCCAGAGCTGAAACAGAAAGAAGCTTGCGTTTTGGAAGTAAATAAAAATATTGATATAGTTAAAGAATCACAAGTTGCAGAAAAAAGTGCAGAAAAAACCAAACAAGAAGCAGAGGTCGAAGTAACTCACGCTAAGCTAGAAAGTGATGCCACTGAAATAAAACAAGCACGTGGTATAAATGTGGAAGAAAAACCTATTAGAGAAGTAGATGAAACTCAACCATTCAAGGAAAAAGCCGATCTAAAAAATAAAGAAAAACAAGAGACACAAACCAAAAAAGAAGCTAAAAGTGACCTAGAAGTAACAGAAAAAAATAAGGAAGATACTGATGTGACGAAAAAAGAAAAAGATCACACTGAATATGAAAGTACACAAAATAAATCAAGTAACATCAAAGAAAATAACGAGGCTTTAAGTGCAAAGCAAGATGAAGAGCTCAAACGAGAAAAAGAAAAAGAAGACGTTAAAGATTTCTCTGAACAAAAAGTAATAGACAAAAAAGACGCAAAAGAGACAGAAAAAGTAAAACAGGAAGCTGAGTTCAGACAAGAACAACAAAACGAAGTTATACTAAAAGAAAGAGCTGAAAAATCAGATACCGGGCTTGAGGAAAAATCAAAAGAAGCTCGTGCGTTAAAAATAAAAGTAGAACGTGATCTAAAACAAAAAGATACACAAGAAACATTTGCTAAAAGTGAAACAAAAATTGAACAAAGAGAAGAGGTAGATAAAGAAAATCACGGCACGGAGTTCGAACAAATAGAAAAAGAAGCTAGTGATTTAAAAGAAATAGCAGAAACTGATTTCAGATCGAAAGAAGTAACAGAAGAAAAAGTTCAACAGGAAACTGAAATTACACAAAAAGAAGAAAACACTTATGTAAAACAAATAATGATAACTGAAATTAAACAACAAGTTAATGAAGAATGTGTCGTTTCGGCGCTAGAAGAGAGTTTGAGAGCAAAAGAAGACGAAGCTCTTGCATTTAATGAGAGAATAGATACTGATCTCAGTATCGATGAAGAAAAAGAAGAAAAAGCAAATCATATATTACAAGACACCGAAAAAAATAAGCAAGAAATTAAAGCTAAACAAATAAAAAATACAGCTAGTGATAAACAAGGAAATAATAGCACTCAAAGTCGAGATGATTCAGATGCGGAGTTTACAGATAAAGTTTGTCTGCTAAAAAAAGAAGTATATTTTGAAGAACAAAAAGTTGGTAAGTCTAAAACAAATACAGATAATGACGAGGAAAACCAAGAAAATATATTAAAACAAAAAGAAGATGTAGTGTGTCTCGAGCAAAAAAAGGATAACGTTCAAATTAAGCAAAATGAGACGCTTGAAGAAAATAAAACTTGTGTACTTAAAGAAGAAATAGTTGCTCATACATTAGACATTAATAAAAAGCTGAAACAAGGGGAAGAAGCTTGTGCTATGAAAGAAAAAGTAGAGGCAGATCTTAAAACTCAAGAAGAAAAAGCTAAAGAGGCTTACAAAGTTAAAGAAGATACTGATAAACTAAAACGAGAAACTTATTTAAGGCAAACGCAAGAAAAGGTTCCTGTTAAGAAAGAAGTGGATGAAAGGGCACGTAATTTAAAAGAAGAGGCTTCTGAAACAAAGCAAGACGAGCTACAACAGAAAGAAGATAAAACTCGTGGATCAAGGGAAAAAATAGACGCTGATCCTGGGAAAATACCAGAACAAGAAGCTTGCGCTAAAAAAGAACAAGCGGATACAAATAAAAAAATCCAAGAGAAAGCAGATAAAGCCGAGGAGGAAACTGAGTTGAAAGAAAAGGAATATCATCTCAAGCACGAAAAAGATAACGCTGAAATCAAACAGAAGCAAGCTGAAAAAGCAAGTGACATGGAAGAAAAGGAGTCTAAGCATATAGAAGAAAAAACTCAACGTAACTTAAGTGAAGCCAAGAAAGCTAAGTTAAAACAAATAGATGAAGGCGCTCGAGTCCACCATGAACACGATGTAACTGTAGTTAAACAGAAACAAATAGAAAAAGCACATGTTATTAAAGAGGAAGAAGGGACTAATAATGGTGCTGAGCTGAAACAAAGTGAAAAAGCTTGTGCCCTGAAAGAAAAAGCAAAGGCAGATCTAAAAACTCTAGAAGAACAAGAAGCACAAAATAAAAAAGAAAAAGCTAAAAAAGGTAAAGAAGATGCTGATAAACTGAAGCAAGAAACAGATTTAAAGCAAACAGACGAAGAAAAGGCTCGTGTTAAGAAAGAAACGGATGATAACGCACGTTTTATTAAAGAAAGACAAGAGGCAACTGAAGCAAAGCAAGAAGCAGAGCTTAAACAGAAAGAAAAAGACGATCGTGTGCTAAATAAAGAAAAAGACGCCAATCTTAAGAAAAAACTAGAGCAAGAAGCACGCGATAAAAATGAAGAAGCGGAAATGGTGAAAAAGCTCCATGACGAAGCTGATAAAGCCAAGAATAAAATTGAGCTGGACGAAAAGGAAGCTCGCCTCAAGCAGGAAAAAGATAACGCTGAAATCAAACAAAAGCAGGCTGACAAAGCACGTGATGTGCAGGAAAACCAGTTGGAGTTTAAGGATATAGATGAAAAAAATCAACGTGTGTCAAATGTGGCTGAGAAAATTACGCAAGAAGCTAAGATAAAACATAAAGACGAAAACGCTTGTGTCGACCAAGAACAAGATGATGCTGTACTTAAACAGGAACAAAAAGAAGAAGCGCATAGTTACAAAGAGGAAGAAAAGGCTGAGGCTAAAGCAAATAATGTTGCAGAGCTGAAACAAAGGGAAGAAGCTTGTGCTCTGAAAGAAAAAGCAGAGGCAGATCGTAAAACTCAAGAAGAACAAGAAGCACGAAATAAAAAAGAAAAAGCTAAAAAGGCTAAAAAGGTTAGAGAAGATGATGATAATTTGAATCAAGAAACGGATTTAAAGAAAACAGAAGAAGAAAGGGCTAGTGTTAAGAAAGAAATAGATGACAGAGCACATTCTATTAAAGAAAAACCCGAAGCATCTGAAGCAAAGCAAAACGCAGAGCTCAAACAGAAAGAAATAGAAAGTCGTGCGCTAAAAGAAAAAACAGACGCTGATCTTCAGAAAAAAATAGAGCAAGAAGCACGCGTTATAAATGAAGAAGTGGAAAAGATTAAAAAGCTCCAAGATGAAGCAGACAAAGCCAAGAGGAAAAAAGAGTTAAAAGAAAAGGAAACTCGCCTCGCACAAGAAAAAGATAATGCTGAAATCAAACAAAAGCTGGCTGACAAAGCACGTGACATGGAAGAAAAAGAGTTGGAGCTTAAGCATATAGAAGAAAAAGCTCAACGTGAGTCAAGTGCAGCCGAGAAAGTGACGCAAGAAGTTAAGATAAAACAAAAAGACGAAAACGCTTGTGTTGACCAAGAACAAGATGATGCTGTACTTAAACAGGAACAAAAAGAAGAAGCACATAGTTACGAAGAAGAAGAAAAGGCTGAGGCCAAAGCGAATAATGTTGCAGAGTTGGAACAAAGGGAAGAAGCCTGTGCTCTGAAAGAAAAAGCAGAGGCAGATCGTAAAACTCAAGAAGAACAAGAAGCACGAAATAAAAAAGAAAAAGCTAAAAAGGCTAAAAAGGTTAGAGAAGATGATGATAATTTGAAGCAAGAAACGGATTTAAAGAAAACAGAAGAAGAAAGGGCTAGTGTTAAGAAAGAAATAGATGACAGTGCACATTCTATTAAAGAAAAACCCGAAGCATCTGAAGCAAAGCAAAACGCAGAGCTCAAACAGAAAGAAATAGAAAGTCGTGCGCTAAAAGAAAAAACAGACGCTGATCTTCAGAAAAAAATAGAGCAAGAAGCACGCGTTATAAATGAAGAAGTGGAAAAGATTAAAAAGCTCCAAGATGAAGCAGACAAAGCCAAGAAGAAAAAAGAGTTAAAAGAAAAGGAAACTCGCCTCGCACAAGAAAAAGATAATGCTGAAATCAAACAAAAGCTGGCTGACAAAGCACGTGACATGGAAGAAAAAGAGTTGGAGCTTAAGCATATAGAAGAAAAAGCTCAACGTGAGTCAAGTGCAGCCGAGAAAGTGACGCAAGAAGTTAAGATAAAACAAAAAGACGAAAACGCTTGTGTTGACCAAGAACAAGATGATGCTGTACTTAAACAGGAACAAAAAGAAGAAGCACATAGTTACGAAGAAGAAGAAAAGGCTGAGGCCAAAGCGAATAATGTTGCAGAGTTGAAACAAAGGGAAGAAGCCTGTGCTCTGAAAGAAAAAGCAGAGGCAGATCGTAAAACTCAAGAAGAACAAGAAGCACGAAATAAAAAAGAAAAAGCTAAAAAGGCTAAAAAGGTTAGAGAAGATGATGATAATTTGAAGCAAGAAACGGATTTAAAGAAAACAGAAGAAGAAAGGGCTAGTGTTAAGAAAGAAATAGATGACAGTGCACATTCTATTAAAGAAAAACCCGAAGCATCTGAAGCAAAGCAAAACGCAGAGCTCAAACAGAAAGAAATAGAAAGTCGTGCGCTAAAAGAAAAAACAGACGCTGATCTTCAGAAAAAAATAGAGCAAGAAGCACGCGTTATAAATGAAGAAGTGGAAAAGATTAAAAAGCTCCAAGATGAAGCAGATAAAGCCAAAAAGAAAACAGAGTTAAAAGAAAAGGAAACTCGCCTCGTACAAGAAAAAGATAATGCTGAAATCAAACAAAAGCTGGCTGACAAAGCACATGACATGGAAGAAAAAGAGTTGGAGCTTAAGCATATAGAAGAAAAAGCTCAACGAGTGTCAAGTGCAGCCGAGAAAGTGACGCAAGAAGTTAAGATAAAACAAAAAGACGAAAACGCTTGTGTTGACCAAGAACAAGATGATGCTGTACTTAAACAGGAACAAAAAGAAGAAGCACATAGTTACGAAGAGGAAGAAAAGGCTGAGGCTAAAGCGAATAATGTTGCAGAGTTGAAACAAAGGGAAGAAGCCTGTGCTCTGAAAGAAAAAGCAGAGACAGATCGTAAAACTCAAGAAGAACAAGAAGCACGAAATAAAAAAGAAAAAGCTAAAAAGACTAAAAAAGTTAGAGAAGATGATGATAAATTGAAGCAAAAAATGGATTTAAAGCAAACAGAAGAAGAAAAGGCTCGTGTTAAGAAAGAAGCGGATGATAAAGCACGTTTTATCATAGAAAAACAAGAAGCAACTGAAGCAAATCAAGAAGCAGAGCTTAAACAGAAAGAAAAAGACGATCTTGCGCTAAATGATAAAATAGACGCTGATCTTAAAAAAAAATTAGAACATGAAGCACTTGTGAAAAATGAAGAAGCGGAAAAGATTAAAAAGCTCCATGATGAAGCAGATAAAGCCAAGAAGAAAGACGAGTTAAAAGTAAATGAAAATCTTCTAAAGCTGGAAACAGATGACGCTGAAATCAAACAAAAAGAGGCTAATAAAGCACTTGCCATAGAGGAAGAGGTGGCTCCAAAATCAAAGCAAGACGTGGAACTTAAACAAAGAGAAAAAACTCGTGCATTTGAAGAAAAAGCTCAACATGACTCAGATGAAGCTGAGAAAGTAAAGCAGAAAGCTAAGATAAAACAAATAGATGAAGATGCTCACGTCAACCAAGAAAAGGACAATGCTGTACTAAAACGGAACCAAAAAGAAAAGGCACCTCTTACTGAAGAAGAAGAAAGCGCTAAAGCAGAGAACGATTTGGAATTGAAACAAAGACAAGAAGCTTGTGCTTTAATAGAAAAAACAGCTGCCGATTTTATAGCTAAAGAACAACAAGATGAATTTGATAAATCACGTGCTAACGAGGAGAAAGAAGAGGCAAAAGCTAGAGCAAGAATAAATGATGAGTTGCAACAAAAAGAAGAAGCTAGTGCTTTGAAAAAAAAAGCAGATGCCGATCTCAAAACTAAAGAAGAAAAAGATGCACGTATTAAAAAAGAAAAATCTAAAAAGGCTAAAAAAGTTAAGGATGACGCTGATAAGGTAGTAAAGGAAGATTTGGAGTTTAAACAGAAAGAAGCACGTGCATCAATAAAAAAATCTGGTTTTGAACTTAAACAAAACAATGAAGAAGAAACTCGTTTACAAGATGACAAAGAAGACGTTGAGCAACAAATGTCCGAAGCGAGAGTACTAATTAATAAAGAAGGAAAAACGGCAACAGAAGAAGAAAATATAGATATAACGAAGCGACGAAAGCAAGAATATAAGTTAGAAAATAAAGAATGCTTAGTAAAAGAAACAGTAGAAGCAGGCCTAGAACAAAAACAAGAAAAAACAGCACGAGTTGAAAACGTTAATGAAAGTGAAGACAATATTCTTCGAAAGTATAGAAAAAAGAAGATAAATAAAGAAAAAGAAGATGAAGGGAAAATTGAGAATAAAGAAATTAAGGAGCTAACCAAAAATATTTGTGTGGACGAAGTTTCAAAAAAAACATCTAAATATACTGAAAGGCTCGATAAGAGTGAGAGGCGTGATGATGAACTGCACTTATACAAAGAAGATTCTCCTAAACAAGCGAAAAAAGAAAACGGTGACATCACCCATTATGGTAAAAGTGAGTTAAGTCATGAAAATCGGTATATCAAAGAATACCAATACGAGCCTACGCAGACTGGCCAAAAGATGGAAGCTCGAGAAAAGCCTAGGTTTGTCGACCATAACCATAGAGACTACACAATGGAGTTCGCGCGACCATCTGGCTATCGTGAAAAATCTTTCGAAGTGGAAATAACTGATAACCTTCCCTCACGTGACCACTTGGGCAAGAACGCTGCCATTTATAGAGCACAAACTTTAGTACTAGAGTCCCAGCTGCGTTCATCAAGTCTTTTAAACCTTGATCCCGCTTCTAGCAGAACCTCAGAGTCTATTGATAGACGTTCTGAAATCAGACATCGTTCTAAGGCCCACAGTGAAGCAAGAACTATTAATTCAGATAAACGTACAGGTGTATCCCGTGATTCCAAGAGAAAGCCAGTGTTCTCTACCTATTTAACAGATAGAACAGCGGTTGAAGGGTCTAGAGTTAAACTGACATGCAGCGTTCTATCATCATCAGATCCAACTGTGACTTGGTATAAGAATGGAGTACTAATAGACAACAAGTTGAAGTACAGATCTAAGTTTTTGGACGGGTTGATAACATTAGAGGTGTTGAACGCAGTGCCAAGTGACTCTGCCGAGTACAGCTGTACAATACAAAATGAAAATGGCTCAGTCAGTTCGTCGGCTAATTTGAAAGTTTATCCTAGTTTTGAAGCATCTCCAATTCCTCCAACTTTCACTCGTTCAATACGCGGTATGTACAAGATTATAAATTATTATTCTGGTTTTATTATTTTCGTTGCACTTTAGGAGTTCATCTTATGAGTTTACCTTTACTGTTTTCTCTCAACAGACAACTACCACATGGCAGAAAATGAGCTGGTTTTGGAATGCCGCATTCGCGGGCAGCCTCTGCCTACAATCACGTGGCTAAAAGATGACAAGCCTATCAGCACCAATAACCGTTACCAAGCGTACTACCTGGCTGATGGAGTGTGTCGGCTGGCGATTGAACATCCTACTCCGGAAGATAGCGGAAAATATATTTGCAAAGCTGAAAACTCTGTCTGGTCTGATCAGATCACACATGTCGTGAACTTTACTGGTGCGTTAATACTTTTTCAATTCAATAGATTTTGCTTTAGATCAATGTTGACCATATTGTTATTTTGCAGGTAGAGAAAGTTGCCTCGGTCCCAACATCGCTACACTAGAGAAATCCCGATTCAACCGACAAGCTCAAGAGTCTCGGCGACCTCACTTCACAAACGTTTTGTCAGACTACAAAGTAGTTACGGGTGGTACCATTGGCCTCCAAGTTGAGATAAGAGGCGCACCGACTAGGGTCGAATGGCTGAGAGAAGGATGTCCCGTTACGGAAGTATACAGAAATGCAAAGACTTTTGTTGAGCACGGGTTGTATACCTTAGCTCTTTCTGACGTGACGGAGAAAGAATCCGGAATGTATACGTGCAGGGCATGGAGTTCGCAATGCCACGTGGATATGAATGCTGCTATTACAGTAATTCAACCTAACGAGCTGGATGGTAAACCTGCTATCATTGTCGGTCGCCCAGAAAAAGACGTTCTCATATCAATTGGTGAAGACGTCAACATTTCGTTTAGAGTTCAGGGTGAACCGAAACCCAAAGGTGATTTTTATTCCTAAGTACTATTTCAAAAAACTTATCAATTCGGCTGTATTTTTTTATGTTATGTGTATGTTACTCGATACCTCCTTCAATTTGATAGCCGATTTTGATGCTTGTTGGACTTTTGTATAGAGAACAATCCTGTGGTGATCTTATAAATACATTTTATCGCCGTGAAATTGCTAATTATTCTGAATATCTGTTTTTAACGTCATTATTTCTTGGAACCATGGTGGGCGCAACATTTATGTAGACGATTTCGCTTTTCCGTTTTTTTTTATTCTAAAAAGTCCTGTGTGTCACGTAGACATTCACCCTATAAACTTCTTCGATAAATTTACTAGGTTCGCAGTACCATTATTGCAATTGAGGTTGTATAATTAAGTATAATGAAATCGATTTCAACTTTATAAAAATATATTTCTTTTTGCAGTGGTCTTCATGAAAGGCATCCGTGATATAACTACAAGCCAACGAGTCTGCAAAATGACTTCAGATGATTACGTGAAGTTCACTTTAAAAAGATCAGTGGTGTCTGACGCTGGCACTTACTGCATCCTTGCAAGAAACGCTTATGGCTGTGACAGAGCCTTTGTCACTGTTGTGGTTAGCGTGTTTTCATATTTGTTAACAAAACTTATTGTTTAAGATAATGATTTGTTTCAATTATTAAAATAACTAGCTTCCGCCCACGGCTTCGCCCGCGTGATACCTTGAAAAACAAAAACAAATCTATCCCGCGAGAACCTTACATTTTTCCGGGATAAAAAGTAGCCTATGTGTTATTCCAGACCATTATCTAGGTATATCTATGCCAAATTCCATTCGGATCCGTTCAGCCGTTTTAGCGTGAAAGAGTAACAAACATACATCCAGACATCCATACAAACTTTCGCGTTTATAATATTAGTAGGATTTGCTTTTTTGAAGCATGTAAAATCAAGGGCCTGAAATATATTCTTTTAAAGGTTTTCTTTTTTTTTAGGTTCGACAACGTGCTTCTTCAGACAATCTAATATCAGACTGGACCTATCCAGCCGACGATTCTGCCTTATCTTTAGATGATAGAAGATTCAAATGTAAGTAAATAAGTTAAAATGATATTTTTACAATGAGCTCAAAATAGATCTCACTCGTCCAATCCATAAAAAAGGATGAAACTTCTTTGACTAATAGACAGGCTAACAAACAACAAAGTTATATATGAATACAGAAAGTATTTTGAGTATTTAAACATAACTTTAACAATGACGACTGAAAATTCTATAGAAATGATTTATATAACACCATCTTTAAATTTTGTATGTCGAATGTCGATCAATCAGATCAATGCATCTGGCACGTCATGTTGCCTGGCAGCCAATCAAGTATTCTTTGAGGCCACTGCCGCGTTCATGAATCCAGTACTTTATTTTAGCTGTGCCTGAGCGCATCCCGGGAGAGCCGTGTGTTGTGGAAGGTGGTAATAACTGGATATCTCTTGGGTGGCCAAAATCAGAGCCTGGAACGTCCGCTCCCGTCCTTGCGTACAAAGTGGAGAGCTGGTTGCTGGGAAAAGACGGTGGAGCACGCTGGGTGGAACTAGGAATAACGCCGCTGAACTCGTTCGACGCCTTTAACTTGAAACAAGGAGAGGAATACCATTTTAGGGTGACACCTCGCAATCGATACGGGTGGGGAGAATCCGTTCAGACGCCATCGCCTACCAGAGTCGGCTTGGCTGGTGACCGACCGGAATTTTCCGAATCCCTTCCTGGACAGTTGAAAGTTTTGGTTGGAGAAACGGCGAACCTCAGCTGCAGTGTCAAGGGCACGCCTGTCCCGGAATTAGTTTGGATGAAGAACGGTCACGAAATTGAAGATGACGATAAACGGTTATCGAGTTCTTTCAACGGGATCAACTGTAGCCTCATTATCAAGGACATCAACATTGAAGACGAAGCCCGATACAGCTGTGAAGCCACGAATATACATGGCCGTGCTTCTACTTATGCGAGGTTGGCGGTCGTTACCGACAGGTCTATATGGGAGGCTGATGCTAAGTTGAAACGGTAAGAGACTATATTATTAGTTAGACTGTCTTAAACAAAATTGGGTGTTGGCAGTTTTATTTTCAATGTGTCTGTCTGGCCTTTAATTATCTAGAGCAGACGTATTAATAGATGATCGTTTGCATTGTTATCGGAACGGAAAGCCTGGTTTTATGCATGTTAGTATTGTTTTTTTTTGTTTGTTTGTTTTGAATATGCTTTAACTAGTGATTTGCTCTATAACTTGTTTATAAAGTTTTAAGGATCAGAATGAACTTTAATGAATAAACTCTCGAAAGTTATCATCAAGAAACCGTGTTAGTATCATTTAATGAAACTCAGCTAGAAAGCTTTATTCTCTCAGGGAAAGGTCAGCGGACGTAGAAGGCGACTACCCCCCACAGTTCACGATGCGTCTTCGAGATCGAAGAGTGCAGGTTACATATCCAGTCCGTCTGACATGCCAAGTCATCGGCAGCCCAGATCCTCTGATCACATGGTTCAAGGACGGTGGTGAAGTTGCACCTGATAGTAAGTGAAAGTTTGGACCATGTTGTAAAGACCACTGCTGCAATGCACTGCAGTATTTTTGATAACTATAAAATTTGTGAAAATAAGTCAATGTTAGTTGCCAGCTACAAAGTTTGCTTATTGACACTGGTCAATAGGGAACTTTGTAGTATCAGCCTAGTGGCTGAGATGCTATGAAGCTTTCAGTGTCATTTATAAGATGTTATCTTTAGATCGCCGCAGCCACTTCCAGGACGAACATTTCCACACATTAGAAATAGCACCAACAACGCTAGAAGACGGCGGCGTATATGAGGCTATGGCTCGAAACAACAGCGGAGCTGTCAGCTGTCGCTGCAACCTGGTGGTGGACAAGGGTATCAGGGCATACGTGGCGCCGGAGTTCTGCTGCGGGCTCGAGCCTCTGTACCGCCTCACTGACGGTGAGACAATCTTTTAAACTCCTAAGTTAGCCAATCTGCCTTAAAAATATGAGCATTGACCAAAAAACATCCCTACTCTATAAAATCGAGATCTTGTAAACTTATATAATAATACATTATCATGCGCATCTAGGAAATACCTGGATAACCTGCACCACCAGAACTGCTCACTTATACGTATCGTTCACAGGTGAAGAGCTCCGAATTTCGGCCGTAGTGGAAGCTTATCCTTCAGTCGGAGTCACCTGGTACCGCGACGGCGTGCGGCTGCGGCCTAGCAGGCGCGCCATCATGACGCTGGATAGAGACGGTCAAATAGAGCTGGCCCTTGCTGCGGTGACGTCACGCGACGCCGGCGTCTACTCCTGTACCGCTTCCAACGAGGTGGGCCGCGCCTCCACTTCAGGCAAGGTGGAGGTGACTGGCACTAATGTAACGCGTATGCCTGCAGTCTTCATCAGTTCTGACGAGCCGTGAGTATATCCATCTTGTCTCAGTTGTATCCAGTTGTTTTTTATATGTCATTATCATTATACTTAAATTTGGATGTAAATTAGTAAGTCCAAGCAAGACTTCTAGAATAGAACATAGTGAATTCTCACAATTTTTATTGTTATTCTAATTCGAGAGCACTAGTAGTACCTAAGTAGCCTTACGATCCTCGAGGTTTGAATATGGTCTAAAAAGCGTGATAACATCGCGATATTCTTCTTGCGAATGTAATTTCATAGGGGAGTCGTAGCCCCATGTTCAGATGTTTAGTTATCGAAAACTGTCACTGTTGTGTACGGTCAATGATTAACCAAACGTTACAGATATTCCAAAGAGCCGATGTTCATCCGGAAGCCGCGGTCCAGTGAGGCACGGGAAGGTGATACTGTCATCATAGCGTGCGAGGTAGTCGGCGACCCAAAACCTGATGTCTACTGGCTGAGGGACTTCCTCAAGGTATACCACAACCTGAATTACCAAAGCCTGTCCTCTTGGACTTATTAGTCTGGGACTGGCGCTTACTGAGCATGCAAAAATAATAATACGTAACCATACTTTATTGTTGAGAGGCCTGGCTTGTTTGCCGGCTCGGCAGTTTGGAAACTAACAAAAGACTCTTGATTTTAGCGACCGGCCAAAAAATATACAAATGTTTCCTAAGAATTCCTTTTTAATCAAATAGTACTTTTTTGTTGAAGTCGGTAAAAGGATTACCCGTCTGATCACCAACACAACCCGCGCGCGAAATCTCTGTACACGGTACCTAGATACGAAAGTTTAAAATACAGCTTAAAAAATAAACTGTTTGAAAAGCACTCTTTTACGACATGGCTGCCTGAAACGTGCTTTGAAAATAAAATAATCACTAGGTGACAGATAGGACCAAGTGAAGTGGACCAAATTGGTTTACCTAAGCTTTACAACTGCACGCTTTCCTATGCTCACATTTATAACGTTATTTATTAAAATTGTTGAAGATTTATTTTACAAGATTTGTTGATAAATTATTTTGGGTAATTTAACAAAATCCCCATTATGTTCAACAAAATTGTAGTCCTAGGTTGATATCTCCTCAGATCTCTAGTTTGATCTTTGAGGATATCTAAAGAGGGTAATCAGAGGCTAATTTTATTTGGCACATGCCCACATTTTGCACAGTACTTAGTATTACGTACGTGACAGGTTGCAAGCTCATCGTGGCTGATAAGTATACTAACATATGACACACACCCTCGAATTTTTTGTTGTAGGGTATGCCAGTTTCCTCACGACGTTTTCCTTCACCTTTTAAGAGCACTGGCATTGCGCACATACATTTTTCGAATAGAAAAACTCATTAGTCCACGATTAGGTTTGAGTCCACGACCTTCGGATCGTGAGGCAGGCGTGTTACCACCAGTGCTTTCTAGAACATGTCAATGGATTAAATAAACGAGGGTGTGCGGCCGTTGTTATAAATTCTAAAATTATGAAACTACTCGTTTACAATACAATATTCAAACTACATCGGCCTGAATATGCCACTCTCATTGAATATTGATCGATACACGTATGGAAATAGAAGTCGTGGGTCAAATATTAAAACATAAAAGCGCCGCTTGAGATCGCCTTGTGATCGATCGATGAATTCCCAACTACTTAGATAATATTTAATTTCTCAACTAGATTACATACAAGCGACTCACAGCGTTATTCGTTGGAAATAAATTTGTTATGATCATATTAATTCAAATAAGCTGGCAATTCAGTAATAAATTGATTTCTGAGGAATTGCTCAAAGAAACCGTTTCAATAAGCAGAAGGCAAATTAACCTTTGGTTTATTTATTGGCGACCTGTGTATGACGATCGGGCAATACAGATTCCGCTTTAAAACGGTCGTCATATTCATTCATCGTGACACTGACTACGTTTACCTTGGGTCAATGGAAACATGACATAATGGGTGTCACCAATGGTGAAAGAACCAAAACAAAAAAACAAATATGATCACGACTGTAAACCCCAATCTCGGTAGATATCTCCCCAGATCTCTAATTAAGATCTTTGAAGATGTGTGTGTCAGAGGCACATCCAAACGTGATATTCTGTCACAATATGCTCACATTTTGCACAGTAGTTGGTATTCCGTACATGACAGGTTGCAAGCCCATCTCCGATTATAAAAAAACTAACCTATGACTTACTAACTTATCCCTACTGGTAGGGATAAGTGCACGTTTGTGTAGATCTATTTCTACCGGTAGGGATAGGCGCACAGAAAATTTATTATTTCTACTCAGCTATCCCTACTGGTAGGGATAAGTGCACAGAAAATTTCTTATCCATACTCGGTTATCCCTACGAATAAAAAATTGACATTATATAGTTTTTTTGCAAAATAATGGCTATTAAGAGCGCTGGTGGTGTAGTGGTAGCACCCCGGCTTCACGATCCGAAGGTCGTGGGTTCAAACCTGGTCGTGCACCAATGAGTTTTTCCATTCGAAAAATTTATGTGCGCAATGCCAGTGCTCTTAAACGGTGAAGGAAAACATCGTGAGGAAACCGGCATACCCTAGAACCAATAATTCGAAGGTGTGCGTCATAGGTTAGTATTCTTATAAGCGGCGATGGGCTTGCAACCTGTCACGTACGGAATACTAACTACTGTGCAAAATGTGGGCATGTACCAAATGTCATGTTTGGACTTGCCTCTGACTACCCCCTTTAGATATCCTCAAAAGATTTAAGTAACCAAAGATCTGAGGAGATATCTACCGAGCCCGGGGATTACAGTCGTGATCATATAGGTATTTTTTTTTTTTTTTTAATGGCTATTTTCACATATTTATTTTTCCAGCCGGATTACTATCGTGATTCGTCCCACTTCAAGCGAATGGGCGACGGTCCTGAATACCGTTTTGAAATCCCACACGCGAAGCTGGACTTTACCGGCGCCTACTCTGTTGTCGCTCGCAACGTTCACGGTGAAGCCAAAGCAGTCATATCACTGCAAATACTGGCTAAAGGTATGTTTCCTCCACCGGTACTACTTCACTAATTCCTATACCTTTTTGTATATCTTTGTATGATGATATTTTATACGGCGATACTGTCACTGCGACGATGATACCAAGATAAGCGACAACTAAAGGACGAACTAAGGACACAAACTCACGACTCATCGGTACAGAAATTATCAATACCTTTAGTATTTATACTGATATACCTACTGTCTACGCCGTGAAAGGTCTACATTGACACCTACATGTCTTAAGCCGAGTGAGGAGCCGCCAGAATCTACGGCGCACATTCGTGCGGAGGATTACTACTGGGTAGCCTTAAGTCGACGCTAGGTTCTTCTTACAATCGTTTTACTTTTCAGATCCCTCAACATGCGATGAAGCCCATAACGTCAGATACGGGTAAGTACCTACGCAATATTATTTCTATAATTTTCCATTCATTGTTATGTTCAGAAAACTTTTCCAGGCGTATAACAAACAACAAAAATGGAATTACGCATATTCATCGTTACGAACATCCCATAGAAAAAAGCCCGCTCCGTTGTTTTCGTTTTTTTTTATTATACGGAAAACTTATTTTTTTTTAACCTTAAAAATACATTGAAAAATCACATCGGTCCAGCTGTTATTTTACTAAAGAAAAGCATTTATATTTTATTTGTTAAGAGCACCCCTAGTAGAAGGACCCGCTTGGGATGTTTTGTCTCCACCGGTCCCGGAATCAGATTGAATTAGCCACGAATCACGGCGAGTTACGACTAATACCGTGATCCGTTTCCATGAGAATATAGATTTTAGTGGTGTGTTCTTCCTCAGGCGTGTAGAAGTCCTCCCACGCTTCTCCAGGGAGCTAACAGACCTGCTGTCATGTGATGGGGATGCAGTAGAGTTCGAATGCCGGCTGTCCGGTCACCCAGAGCCCCACGTCAGGTGGTTTCACTACCACGAGGTATGTCACCACAGACTGCCTAAAATGTTTTAAGGCTAGGTTACTTTTTTGTGTTTTTTTGTTTCACTATAACGGATAGGATAGCTACCTGTAATATTATTTCAGAGTTTCTTAGTTTGCTAGTAAAGATGAGATATAAAAATGATAAAAAAAACATTACAACACTGTTTTACTGTTTTACACTGTTTTTACTGGTTTTTTTACTGTCGCAGAAAGTAAAGTTTGTAGGAGTATAATCTATTAAAACTTATTTTTTATTCTGCTTTTTTGATAACAATGGTAGCGTGTTTTTATGTGTTTTTTTCCATAGCATAACCGAGCATAACATAGTTTTTAGGGATGGTTATGTCATAATGCTGCTGAGATTGATATTATTGTTTATCTATGCGTCATCCTCTTTAGTGAGCTTAGATAAATCTAGGTACTTACATAATGCCGTCATGAATTATATTTCGCACCTAAACTTAGAAACCTTAAAATTGCACTAGTAGTGCCATCTATTAGAGACCAAACAAACAATCTCAGATTTAAAGTTCTGAAGTCAGTGATCTGTATAAAGTGTCTGAAGTGCAATCACGAAGGCAGTTCGGGCACATCGCCACTATCTCTCCGACTTTCAGCAGCAATTACAGAGGACGCTTTCCATGCAATTGTTAAAGACGTTTATCTTAACGAGCAATTCTTGTATATGTATATATATATACATATATATGTATATAATTGGAATCTCGGAAACGGCTCCAGCGATTTTCATGAAATTTAGTATGCAGAGGGTTTCGGGGGCGATAAATCGATCTAGCTAGGTTTCATTTTTAGAAAATGTCGTTTACCCCAAAAAACGAGCAAAGCTCGGTTTTGCCACAAACAGTCATAAATAAAATCTCATGTATTTTCTAGATTTATTTCTAGTTTATCTCATTTTTTTAAATTACCAGCTTGTTTAAATATATACTCTCGGGACTTAATCGCGTATTGTGAAACATTCTATTTACCTCGACGTTTCGATGATATTACAATCACCGTGGTCACGAGTAGACTCTACTCGTGACCACGGTGATTGTAATTAAATTGTAAATTGTAAATCACCGTGGTCACGAGTAGACTCTACTCGTGACCACGGTGATTGTAATATCATCGAAACGTCGAGGTAAATAGAATGTTTCACAATACGCGATTAAGTCCCGAGAGTATATATTTAAACATGTTTCCAAGTCGCGATAGTTTAAAAAGTGTAATTACCAGCTTATCTTCTAGTTTTATATTATAAAACTAGCTATTGCGTTAAAAACACTAATATTATAAACGCGAAAGTTTGTAAGGATGTCTGGATGTATGTATGTTTGTTACTCTTTCGCGCTGAAACGACTGAACAGATCTGGATGAAATTTGGCACAGATATAGATTATAGCCTGGAATAGCACATAGGCTACTTTATATCGCGGAAAAATGTATGGGTCCCGCGGAATAGTTTTTTTTTTGTTTTTCAAGTTCACACGCGGGCGAAGCCGTGGGCGGAAGCTAGTATAGTATAAGTATCTCTTAATCAGATACTTACTGTAGAATCCATCAAAATTGGAACGAAAAAAGTCCTACGCAACCTTTTCTAATTTCATCTCCAGCTTATTCGCGATTGCTCTGACTTCGAGACGAGTTTCGAGGATGGAACAGCGCGGCTGAAGATCAAGCAAGTTACGGCCGACGATGAGGGTACCTACACCTGCGAGGCCGCTAATAACCTCGGCAAAGCCAAGTCCAGTGCTTGCCTGGTGGTTTACCGTAAGTGTACTCTCAGAACTGATACCCATTTAGGCCGGGATTCCACCAAAGCGGAGATGTGACGCGTCGTCCACGCACAGCTCACATCTCCGCTTCCATAGCGCCATACAAATATTTTACACCTCCGCACAGCGATCACCACTGAAGCGGTGAGCGGAGAGGAGATGTGGCAATAATACAATTCTATTGGGTATTTAAAAAACATCTCCTCTCCGCTCGTCTCGTCTCCGCTTTAGTGGAGTCTCGGCCTTACTCTTCCTTCAGATCACAGCCCTGTCCTAACTTATAAGGTACGAGTTGGCAGCGGGCGACGTGAGGCAGCGGCGGACGACGTGTCGCGGCGAAATTACCGGTTTCTATGTATTTCTATGAAATTCCCTCCGTAGTTAGCGACACGAAGCTAGCGACGCATTTCATAGAAATTCATAGAAACCAGCAGTGTCGCCGCGACACGTCGTCCGCCGCCGCCTCATGTCGCCCACTCCCAACTCGTACCCATAAATTCAACTAAATAATGCTTCTACACAGAAGTTATGAATACTATGGTTATCTTTCGGATACCCACTACACAGGTCCGAAAGATAACCATAGTATCAGAACCTCAACTAAAAATAGATATTGCAGATCGTAATACTAATATTTTTTACCGCCGTAAGAATAGTAGCCGCTAGCTTAGCCTAGCACTCATCCGCATCATATATTGAGGATCTAACGTTTCAGCGCCTGGTGAGCCGAACACGCTGAGCCAACGCCTGCGCCGTCCGCCAGCGTTCCTCTCCGCGGCTTCCACGCCCCGCTCCACGCCACGCTCCACGCCCGCCAGATCCGTCTCTAGGACACCAGGTGATAGTCAATTCCTTTTCGTTTACGATATAAATAAAACATTACTTCATTCACTACTCAAACATACGCAAATAGTTTAAGAGAAGATTACCAAAAGTCGAGAAGAAAAGAGAGCTGCCATGATTTGTGCTTCAGTTGGAGAGCAGTTGTAAGGACATGGTCAAACTAATTCCGGATGGTAGAAAGGCTAGTTGGTATTTTGTCGCTATTTCACTCTAGCTGGACTCTCATTGCTGTAGGCGGAAGCTTGGAAGAACTCTGTCGAAGCGGAATCTTATTGGGCGGTAGTTAATACGAATGTTACAATAAAATGTATTAGAACTGAAACTGGCTGTGTAGATTAGTCAATGGCGCATTAACACAAACCTCGTTATAACACTCTAGTCTCGTTGAACTATAGGCCCATCGATCTAAATATATAATGCATAGGCCTCAATAATAGTTTTCATTGTGAGGAACTGAAATATAGGAATCGAAACCGGCATATTGTAAAACCTAATAAGTTTGAAGTCATTGTGTCCAGTGCACAAAAGAAGCCTATAAAGCGCATTTTAATCAATTTAACCAGAGGTGTGAAAGAATTATTGACATGATAAGAATGGCTTTTCAGGGCCAGAAACTCGTCGGCTATGCAGCCCGGCACGCACCCTGGCACCTTCCTTCTACACCTATCCGTTCAACAAAGTGGCTGAGGAGGGCGACTCAGTCTCGCTCCAATGCGCCATCAAAGGCAACCCAGCGCCCTGGGCAACATGGGACAAAGACGGCGTCATCATCACCCCATCATCTCGCATCACGATCAAAGAGAAAGATGACATGCTGAGGGTGCTAGAAATAGACCAAGTAACAATCGATGATGTGGGCGTGTACCGTATTACAATTGAGAATGAATTCGGGCGGCAAGAGGCTTCGGCGAGGATCGAGGTGATCACGCGGAAGGGAAAGTTCTACGCTGGAGTGCGGGCAGTCAGTCCGTCTCTGAGGAAGTCTCTGACGTACCGAGGGCGCCGTCCCTCCACGCCTCGAGACTGATCGCGATACTGTAAGTCCCATGCACATTGAACCTGTTGTTTAATATAAAGACGCATTCAGATGAGGTGGGTTTGTTACGCTTGACTTTAAAATTATGTGAACTACCACAGCTAAACGCGGCTTAAATCTCATCGTCGCGTTGTTATCCCATAATGCGATTGTTATAATACATGATTGAGACAGTATAAGCGTATAGCAGAAGTTGTGATTGGTACCGCGAGACCCACGATGCTTTGTGGAATTAAAATACTTCATGCAAACAAATTGCACGAGTGATCTGAGATAAGATATGACTCACAGATATGTAACATGATAAGCCTAAGCGAAATTATTGATTGAGCGAGTGAAGTGAGCGAAAATCTCAGATGCATGTAGGGTGATTTGGCGTTGTATGTTTGTATGTTTGTGTATATGTTTGTTAGAGCATAATTTACGAACCGCGTTAACTAAAACATTGTGGCCTAGCAAACTAACGACCTTTTTGAAAGATTTAACTGAATAAAAAAAAATACTATGATAAGATAATTAATATCTAGGTACCTACTTCTAAGTTAAGGAATCACTTGCGAACTGGTTATACAAATGTCCAATTACAAGTTTGACTTGTATGATAAAGTAGTAATTTTAACGACGAATTGCTAAAAGTGAAAATTGGTTGATGATTAGTTCAAAAGTGGCCGTTTTCAGTAATTTAACCCTGTCTTACGCAACGCGATATGCGGTGTAAGGAATGAGTCCCTAAATGTTCACGTGTCTCTTTTCGATTGTCCTTTCTTATCACCTACCTACTTACGACCTAGTACGAGTATACCTAACTACTTTAATTATCTTTACCAAAGTAATTTTAAAATAAACTATATTTATTTCAGGACAGCTGGAAGGCGTTGAGAACAGTGCAATCATTTTGTTTTTGTTTTTTTTAATTTATTTTCTTTGCATTTTATTTGTTATTTTTTTAGTTTAAACTTTTGGCTGTAGAATTATTGTCGTCGTTAAGTTTTTGTTTTTTTTTCTGTTAATGTGTTACTATTGTCTATGTTGGTCGCTTTGCACGACCTTTTTTGGGTTTCGAACAGAACTCTGTCCGTCTGTGTGGAACATTTGTGTGCCGACCACTTTCTCGCACACTACTTCAGAGTCCTAACGTACTTGTTTCATGTTTAGGCACAACTTAGCCAAATTTGTTTGGTTTTAATTCGATCCGAACCATTTCCAACGTCAAAATGATGTAGGTTCTGCTACTGAATTAACAAATTTACGGAATCTTCAGACGGGAACAGTGTTAATTAGGTAGGTGCCTGATTTATAACAAGTATTGTAAGTAGGCACAACCAGAGCATTAGTTTGTTGCACAAAACGATATAGGAATGTAGGTTTATTGTGGATTTTCAATTGTATCAACTACTACTTATTTTAATTGTTTGACTAGGTGTGCGAAGCGACCTTTTTACGTTGAACCATTGTATTTCACACATATTGGTATCCTAGAAAGAAATAAAGTTGCAGCGATTGGTCGATTACAACTTTAAATTGTGAGCTTCGGGAATTTGCAAAATAGGCTTGATAAGTAGTACCTACTTATCTAATAGTGTGCCTAAGGAACATGTTTGGTACAAACTGGTTAAAAACCTATTATAATTGGATATTTATTTAAGTTCAGCCGATTCTCTGAAGGACGTTTCATTTTAAAATGTTTTCTAGGATCACAATTGTGTGCTATCGCCCGTTAGGTTGATAATTAGGTATGCTTTGATATGAAAATAATTAGGCACGAAGATTCTTAATTTTATTTAAGAGTTTATTCAGAGAAATGCACCGGATGTGGCTCCGGGGTGAAAATACAATTAAACTTTACTTCGTTTGAATCAAGTAACACGTGTGTTTTATTTTATCAAAACATAGAAAAGCGAAAAGATTGTATTACTATCGAAAAATGCACTGTTAGGTATGCGCAGAGTGAGGAGATCCCCTGGGCTTAAAACCGCAGGTTGGTTATTTACTATAACCGAGCACATAATGCGTTCAAGACCGAAATAGCGACGGGTCATAGGTCAATGTGATCCGCGGATAGCCCATATAAGCTTGGCTCATACGGGGAAAATCTACAAAACGATCATTAGACCTGTAGATCTGAATGTTGGACAACTAAGGCGACGGATGAAAGAAAAATTCATGCGACGGAGATGCGAATGTTCTCAACATTCGCATCTCCGTCTGGAGTGGATGTCTGGAGTGACGAGGATGGGTAAGATAAGGAATGAGCATATCAGAGGAAGTTCGAAAGTAGCGCACGTGACAGAAAATTTGAAGAGTAATAGGTTGGCGTGAAACGGGCTTGTTATGCGGCGGGGGGAAAGCCATGTTACAAGAATGGATTTGAATGTATATGGATATAAGGGTAGAGGTAGACCTAAGAAAAGTTGTATAGACTGTGTGAAAGACGATATGTGTAAAGGAGTGACTACTGAGATGACGGACGATAGGGGAGAGTGGAGGAAGAGAATCTGTTGTGCCGACCCCACCTAGTGGGATAAGGACCGGAAGAGGAATTAATGCGTTCAAGAGTAGGTACAACCTACCTACCAAATGCTATTCTATTTATCTACGACTCCAATACCAAATTAAAAAAACAGTAATATTTTCACTACATCTTTAATAACTAAGGCTACATTATAATCCTTACACTTAGGTACTGCATAATCAGGATTGTGAAATGACTATCTTTACTATTAAAATTTATGAAAATTAGGTACTTACAAATAAGTTTTAGATTTTCTTAGTTTACGAGACGGTAAATATTTAGGTATTCCTATTGTGTTTTCAGTGACGAAACTCGTATGTTTTGCAGCAGTATCTTAAACCTATGTAAATTAGAAACTACACTTATCTATAAATCATTAAAATCATAAAATCTTAAAAATCAATCAAATTATTGTATTGTCAATTTTAAACGAAATATGGCCGTTTTGTTTAAAATTCTCGGGATATATGCGGATGTTTTTAGAAAGGAACAATTCACTAATTCTCATAATCCCCTGTCCATACTCGAGCTTTGTTGGGTGGGAGATAAAAAAATAAACAAAAAAATTCTACATCTACAATATACCTAAATTTTACCACAACTACAACATCTACTTATGCATTAGGTATATAATTGATGAAGTATATTATTTGATGACTTGTTTTGATGTATGGTTCACGAATAGCATTTGAGTCATGCTTGCCCGTAATGTATGACGCGATTGTCATACAAAAGTACTCATATTGTTTCATTGCCATCCTTTTGAACATGAACACACATAAAACGTAGCCGTCAAATTAACAAAACTTTTGAATGAAACTGTGTGGTTGCTGTGATGATGTAGGTTTCATGTTTGTAGAACTATTTTTTATTGATCAACGGCTAACACCTACTGCCAGTACCTATGTGATATCTTGTATTTGATGGCTAAATACTGAACGTGATCGCGTGATTCGTACCATAACCTATAAAAAATGTACTGAGGTATTTCGAACTTGAAACTTGACGTTTCTGAAACATGATAGTTTGTAAGAGCTTGTGGTAAGGCCCCTGGTAGGTAAATAGCCGTTGACTAATAAAATCTGCTTTAGTGCTTCAAAAAAGCCGTTCGGAAATGACAAATCCCAAATGGAAATGTCTACATCATGTTTGACGCGTTTCCGGTTTCATCTTCACACAATTTCATGGCCTTGCGCATGCGATGAGCTGCAATCAACACGTTGCCAGCAAGCTAAAACAAAACATAATTTCCGTTAACATCATGTAATTTTATTTATTAATGTTTAATAAAATAATGACATAAAACCTATAAAGAATAAGTTATTAGGACTATCGGTAAAGAATAAGTTATTAGGTACCTACCTGCCACTTGGAACGATATTCTGCCAAATAACTCTTCAAGTTACGGCGCATTTTATGCAAGTGCTTAGATTTCGCACCGAGCGGGGGGCCGTGTTTGATCCACGCATGCTGCAGGGCCTTTGTGGCAGTCAGCCGATCTTTAGGCTCGCGCACCAGAAGATGGTCCACAAAGTCCTTGGCCAAGTCTGAGACCTCTCTGAAGGCATAGTCGTTGTAGTAGTAGCGAGTGCGTATTATGTTAGCGGAGCGCTCCATCCAGTCCACTCCGACGAATGGCATTATGCCAGACAAGCTGAAATTGTTGTTAAAAATGGTCATTATGAATTACGAGTGAAACAACTTGAATCGCGACCAGTGTTGCCAGACGAGACAAATTATATTATATTGGGGCTCAAAATTACAGTGTTTTATACAAAATTACAGTAAAAGTAAATAAATTGGTCCCGATAGGCTTGAAAATTACTTAGTAAATTGATTTTTGCCCGTTGTAAAATTACAGTGTTCCCATACACTGTAATTTTTTTTAGTATTAGAGTGTACAGTGGATCGTGTGAAAATACAGTAGATCTGCTGTAATTACAGGGTATCTGGCAACACTGATGGCGACGCTAGCGCCCCCTGCGCTAGCGTCTTGTCGTCAACATATTTTCACGTTTGCAAAGACACTATGATACTAAAATGAAGATTGGATAGGTGCCTTTCGATACGAGCAGCAAGTATGCTATACAAGTAGCTGCACTCGCAAATGCATTGCTTACCATCTATGTAACTAAAAAATAGGAATGTGTAATAAAGTTAAATGAAACTCATGCAAACTTACGGAATCCGGAACAACACGTTGAACCCTTTATTTAAGGGTGTATTTACAAATATCAATGATATTTAGGTACCATTTAAAGAACCAGGAATCACAACTGTAAAGATGCTATGGTAAAAAAATTAAATGCTGTCACATGCTGGCAGACAACCTAACATACCATACAGCGAATTCACAATACAAATTCCATTTCATAACTTACCTACCAAACCTCCAAGTACCAATATTAGTTAGTAATGTATAGAATCGATCGTAAAGCGGCTTCAATGTGTGATATTTGCATTCTGCTAATATTTCGTCCCTTTCTGTGTAATGTGGTAAAGGTATCTGTATTTTCGGGAATCCTTGTGTATTATGTTGATGGGTGTTATTTATTTATTTATGTAAGTACCAAAGCATTAGGTAGATACGCATACTCGTATGTATCCAGTTATTATCAAACAGTAACAAAAAAGTTATCACTCAAATATTTTTCAACGCAGTAGGTGTTTTTTGATAATATAGACTATAGACGGTAAGTATTGGAAGAAAGTGTATTGTGGTGTGTATAGTTAGATAATGTATATTGTCCACCGTATCCTTAAAAGCACATATTATAAAGTTCAGAAGGCACAGAAGGGTAGGAATGTAGGTACACGCACAAGCACAATAATTAGAAAGTCCAGAACAGAAAGATAGTCAGTAGATAGATAGTGAAATGGTATAGCGAAAGTTCAAGCTATGATAAACTACAAGTATATAAGCACAATGAAAAGTTGGCGGTAAGCGTCAGCTAAACGTAGGTACGAGGAGCGTGCGCTCCGCGTCGCGGGCCGCGGCTATGCTGTGTGTGACTGGGTCGACTGCCGCCGCGTGCGCCGCACCGGCCGGCCGGCACATAGTCCATTATGTACTGGGCGCGGCACTAGTGATGGGGTACGGTCGATAAGGTTAATATATCGACACCGACCAACTGGTAGGTGCGGCGGAGTATAATTGTGTAGTGTGGTACTTAATAAGTGTTTGTGTAGGAAAGTCGCCTACAGTGGCAATCAACTTTACCCAACTGCGAAGAATGAAGGTAATGTGTTTGGGGTGTATATCTGTATGTATGTAGGTATGTATATATATATACGTGTTTGCAAGTTCCTTTGGCTGTAACTATACATGAAACCACTGGACGGATTTTTTAGACTATCTTTGGATTCGCCTGGATCACAAAAGTGACATAAATATAAAATGTCAAAAAATGTAATATTGCAGCTGTAAGAAGAAATTGTCATTTTTTTTTTAATTCAAATATGAATCTATCAAAGACATTTTATCTACTGACGTGAATCTATTCAACTCACAGCAAATAGGTAACAACTCCAAGACTCCACATGTCACTGGCAGTAGTTATCGGGTTGTAGTTGATAATCTCAGGGCAGACGTAGTCGCGTGTGCCGTAAACACCTCTCGGTATATATTCGTTCACGTTCCTGGCCAATCCGAAGTCAATTAGCTTCACCTGTTTGTAAGTTTATTTAAGTATATAACTTTATGATATTTTTTTTTTGGTGAAAATAGTTGGAGCCGTTTGAGACGATCTCAAGTGAATGAGACAGAAGGTAGTGACTAAAAAAAGTAGTATCTAACCGAAACTGATGGTATGTAAATATTTTTGTCATATTTGGTTTTAAATATCGACTAAAGTAGGTTCAAATTGTATTTCATTAAAATCAAAAGGTTAATTTTGGAACATCTTAAGTAATGCTTAGTGAATTTAGGTGCCAGCCAGATTCGGGCAAAAAAGATTTACATACTAAACGTTAATTTTGGTTCTGCAAAACATAAAAACTACGGTAGAAATCAAACCCGCCCCTTTCCAGCCATTAACAAAATCTGTGGTGTTTGAACCGTGCGTGCAATGGGACACTGCAGGCTCTTAATAATACAAATAAGAACCTGTGTAGAGTTAGGGTTTAAGCAAATAATGTTCTCTGGCTTCAGATCCAGATGAACAATGGCTTTCTTGTGCAAGTACTCCAGCGCTTGACATATTTGCTTCAAGTAGCCGACAACATCCACTTCTTTGAGGTATAATTCCTCCACCAAGCGGTCGAACAACTCGCCTCCCCAGCAGCTGGGAAAAGTTGAAGTTTTTCAATCTATACTAATATTATAAAGAGGAAAGTTTTGTATTTTTGTTTGTAACGAATAAACTCAAAAACTACTGATTCGATTTCAAAAATTCTTTCACTGTTAGAATGCTACGTTATCCCTGAGTAACATAGGTTATAATATTATGTAGGTACCAAGCGAGAGCCGCGAAGGGAAGCTAATCAAAAATATAAATGAAGTCTCCAATGTGTATCCAAGGATCAAAGTGAGAGCACTGGTAGTTTAGTAGTAGTGACCCCGACTTGCAATCGTAAGGTCATGAGTTCAAATCCAATCGTGCAATAATTGATTTTTCTGTTCAAACAATTGATGAGCGCTATACCAGTACTCTCAAACGGTGAAGGGAAACATCGTGAGGAAATTGGCATATCGTAGAACCTATGAACTTTGAAGAATTACAGCCTTTCTACAACCTAGAAGCCTTTCTACAAAACGTGTCTTATAGTTTCAGTTTTATTTTCACACTTACTATTCCATCACGAAAGCATACATGTTATTGGCCTCGTAAAAGCCGATAAGTTCAATTATTTTCGGATGGCGCAGTTTCTTCATAATGTGGAACTCCTTCAGCGTGTACTCGTTTTTTCTTGGATTTGAGTTTTTCACGAATTTAGCAGCGAAGTATTCGCTACTTATTTTTTCCTTAACCAACAACACGGTGCCAAAGGTACCAGTGCCAATGATAGTATTGGTCTTCGTGTATTTTTCAGAAAAAATCTCCATTGGGTTGATCTGAAGGGGTACCGCTAGTTTTAACTCCATTTCGGGAGGCGGGACTGAAAAAAACATGGAATGAAACAAAACACATGTAGCAAAACAAATGTTAATTATTCACGAATAGCTAATATGAACTGACTTGGAGGTATAGGTCATCCAACGGATCTAGGCATTCGTAAAGTTAGCCACAGGTGCGAGTTTGCGCATGTATAGTTCCTTCCCCCCCTACTCATACCTCCAATTGCTCCCGAAAAACGATACTGCGCAGCTCTTGCGGCTAACTTCGCGAATGCCTAGATTTGTTGAGCCAACTAATACTCGACCTATCTCTATAATTTATGTTCATTTGTTTTTGGTATCAAAATGAGACTCCTACCAATGTAAACGTCCGAGTCATATATACGTCTCATGGGTTCCACGGCTTTGATGCGAAAAATCATAATTTTGTCCAACTGGGGGTATTCAATCTTGAAAAATGGACGACTGGTGGTCCCAGCTAAGGTATAGGACCCATTCAGCTGTCCCGACTCGATTCTGTACCAGCAGTTATTTTCAGTAATGGAGTCATTCCTGAAAGTAAATCACCATTTAATTTTCAATGATCATTAAAAAGACTAATACGTATAACATTTTTTTTAAAACTTGAAACGACTTCGTACACTGACAGTCTCAATCGTAATTATTGTTGCTGCGACAAAACGACGTCTTTCTCACTTTAACAAACCAAAACGTCATCAGTCCATAAATTTTTTGTTATTGTGTGCTAATCAATTTCGATAAAATTTATATGGGACCACCTCTGAAGTAACACCAAACCATAAATAAATAATTGGCGGAGTAGGTAATCGCGTAACAAACATTTATTAAACACGAATTGAGAACTTCCTCCTTTTTTAAGTAGTTTAAAAATGTTAAAATTTGTAAGTGATTGTTTTTATAAAATGATATATAGCCAAAACGACAGCGCCGAACGAATTTTGCCGTTTGAATTCTTAACTCTACCACTTGTTATAGTTGTTATTGTTGAATGAACGGAACGATTCTTTGGCACAAACAATGGAAACACAGACCACCAAAATATTTTAAAAAAGCCTTATGATAAACCAGTGATTCCCAAAGTGATCCAGGTGGACCCCCAGGGGTCCACGAGAGACTTGACGGGGGTCTACGCTAGACGTGACCAAAAATGGGTCTACAATCGTATGCATGAAAATTAATTTGGTTTCGATAGTGAAGAACTAAAATGTTGGCTTGTTATTTTAAATAATATGATACCTAAATTAAACCTTCTCAATAAGACAATTTATAAATAAATTGAAAAGAAAATGGTAATTTGGAAAGAAAGATTTTTTTTTCGAAATCTCTTAATCGTCGTTGAAACTCAGCCACGATGCAAGTTTCCAAGATCTAATCTTCACTTTTTTTTTCAAGATTTATAAATTGGTAGTAATGTAGATGCAGGGTCCACCGGATCCATCAAAATTTTCAAAGTGGTCTATGAAACAAAAGAGTTTGGGAACCACTGTGATAAACGATTCTGCGCATGCGGTGAGCATTAACGCCCTTGGTTATACCCGTACTTACTTACCATTCGAAAATGACATACTGGCGTATTTCGTTGCCTGCGTATATTTTGAGGCTAGCATGCGCTGCCGCAGTTGTCGCCCCGCGCACAACATACGCGAAATATAATCCTTCATTGTTCAACCTGTTCAAAAAGGTTTTTTAGTGGGTATTTTATCCACCATTGTTAGTAACTATTCTCATAGATCCAGTGTATGCGTGACAAAATGTTTAAGTACAGCGTTTTATAAAAATAACAACATAAATATAATTTAAAACAATATAATAAAGCCTGAAAATGTTAGTAATAAAGTCATGTTTCTTATCTTGCGCAATTTTACCTGCAGTAGGCAATTTTCAGTAGAATATCTGGATCCTCCGTCTGCAAAAATGAGGTAAACCTAAGTAAATTCTATCCTACTATGGTATAATAGAATCCATACTTTATTAGAACTTTGGACACTTACAACTTCTCCTAGAAAAAATCCATTGGATTCTATGTTTTCAATCTTGACGCTAGTTTCTTTTGTATCACGCTCGTAATACAGTTTACCAGTCAGAAAGGGACGCGTCGTCGCTTCTTGGAGCATCAGCAACGGGACTATTACCAGACGGGCGTAGACTTTCTTGACTATTCCAATTTTGCGATGGGGCCAAGATTGGCGAAGTTCGCAAACCACTTCCCCAGCCATGCTAGGTTCCAGTTTTTTTATGTATAAAAAGAACATGCCTCCACAATTCATCACCTGTTCAACCAAAATCACGTTATAGGTACCTAAGTAGACAGTAGAAGTAAGAACGATTAAACGTACATTAAATTTAAATAAAGATATCAAATAGCTAAAAGTTTTATGTAAGACTACATCATCATCATCATCATCATCAACATCATCCGCAGCCCGACTTCACCCACTTCTGGGTATAGGCCTCGCTTTGCATATGCCATTGTCCACGGTCTGCTGCTAGTCGGTCGTCCGGTAGCGAGATGGGCTGACGACATAGCATCCGTCGCGGGCCGGGCCTGGATAAGGCTAGCAGCAGACCGTGGACAATGTAAGGCTTACTAAAAAATAAATAGATACTGGTACTTACATGGAAATGACTGTTAGTACGCTCCACTTTGTAATGACCTACGTACCACACTACATAGTAATATTTGGAGTCATCGAGATCAAATACACAGTCGAAAGAGACCATTGCACCGCAACAGGCGACTGCAGAATCTAAAGGACGCAGCAGATTCACTGCTGTTCGAATGTCCGATTGATCTGAAATTAATATTGTTAATCATCGTCTCTTTACCCTTATTAAATTTTATGATTATGTCGATATGGTGGCACGTAAAAAAGCTAGATAATGACCAGACGCAGGTTTGAGTTCATCTCTCCGTACAGGTGTGGCTTAACCCCAATCGAACTGAGAAGATACTTACTTTTGACCTTCACTTTCGTGGAAGCAGTGACTTCCTGATGCATCGCAAGATTTTTCAAAGTAACCCTATATTCTCCCGCTGCACTGGTCAGAAGGACCGGCAATTTTATCCCAATGTAGTTACAACCATAGTCAACTGTCAGATAGCTAGGTATTTGATCTGTCTTGTCCTTGTCCCATATGATTATAGTATTCGCATCGGCGTTCACCTTCAAATCCAGACGTAAGGATTCGCCAATTACTACTTCCACTTCATCTGGTAAACGTTCTTCAATGAGCGGGGTCAAGTGACGTATTTCATTCCTGTCCCCCACTTGAACATCGGCCAAACTGGATAAGTAACCTTGTTCAGTTAACGCCACCACGAAGTAGACACCAGCGTCTGTTGGTTTGGCATTTAATATCGTCAAGGAAGCTTCTTTCCCGTTCCTTTGAATCATATATCTAAGGTCTTGTAAAATGACATCGCTGTTCTTAAACCAGATATAGTTAATTGCTCCAAAATTGAATTCTGCTTTCAGCAGAATGTCTTCACCTTTAAAAACTTTAAGGTTTTTCAGGTGTTTAATGATTCCAGGTCCAGTGTATGGTATCTTATAATAGAAAACACGATCGCTTATTTTACGAGGCGCCACAAAAAGGCGACCTTTAATGGAAATGTACTGTTTATTGTGACGGCATTCAATTGTGTAAATGCCTTGGTCACTTGCAGTAACATGCTTGATTTCAAGACGATGCCACGCTCCGTTTTTTTTTATGGTAATTCTCTCTTCAGTTTGCAAAGTTTTGCCATCTTTGTGCCAGGTGCATGTCGGATTAAGATCCTGCATTACCTTGCACTCGAAGATTGCGGTTTCGTTCTCTATTGTTATAACGTCTTCTACTGTTTCCTCGATATGAAAAAATCCCATGCTATTCTTATCTTCTATTTCTTCTTTACAGTTCGGATGAATGGGTGGTATCGCTATAAAAAGTAATATAGGTGTTTTTATTTATGTTATAAGTTTGGATAAATTAGGATTGTTTGTGCTTATTAATTTTTTAGTGAAATTTAGTTTGTGTGAATTCAATATAAGATAAGAACTTGTTAGTGCTACGCGTGCTGATACAGACAGAGGTAAGCTGTATAATAATATTGCACGAATATTCGAAAAAAATCTCTATATGAAAAATACTACTAGTATGAAATTAAACACTAACGTCCTGCTTCATCTTCGGGAACGACATCCAACGTCAACATGGTCGGCATTGACGAACTCCGTTTCAAAGGATCAATCTCAGCGTCCATTGGATTAGAAGACGCTAAATAGAAGATGTAGTATCAAATAGCATCCTAATAACTCGTTATAAGTGTCCTGATAATCGATGGAGCGCTACTTGGTAAAAAAATCAATCTACGATGGATGAACTAACCCATGTCCCCGTAGTGATTCTTTGCAGTGCAGGGCATTTTTACTGTTCGAATCAAAGAGAACAGAAATTATAATAACAAAAGACAATGTGTCACAAAATTATGTCGTCAACACATACATAAGTACCTAACTACTACACTGCATAGAAGACAGAATATTGGCGTATGATTGCAGTCGTTAGTTATTATCAGTCTATTTATAGAAATAAGTGATGTGTTAGTTAGGTCATAGTACTTTCACACATATGTAGGTTATTTTATGGATCGAAACCATTTGTATAGCATACATTACCATCCAACTTGGTAACGCTTTCTGGCAATGGTTTGGACGTCTATCTATCAATACTATGCATATTTTCTCTAAATAAAGTAGAAGGTAACAGTATATACCAGTAAGTATTATTCAGATGGCCAGGGACCCGATTATTTATTGATTTTCATTTAATGAACATTACAAGTCTACGAATTTGTAAAAAAGTGACAATATTGTCGAATTTTATGATACAAATTATGTAGAATTGTTGGTACAATTTTACAATTTTGTAAATTTTCCACCATTACCTACAAATTTGTAATCGTATTTTTTTACTGAACCGAAAATTGTGGAATTGTAGCCGGGTACCTACATTTAATTGTATTTTATAATTTTTAATGTTTATTGTGTGAAGAGGGCATGTGTTGGTTTTATACTTAGTGAAAAAGTGTCGCGTGCGTTGAAATAGGAATAACAGGTGTTGTTGAATAAAAACTAAGTTTATATAAACTTATTAGCAGAATTAGCATTGATGTAAATGCGTGAATTAGATAAAGATAAGATGTTATAGGACCATGCGACCATCGTAACTACTCGTATATAGACAGTCTGGGTTTAGATTCAGTGCTTTAAAAATTAATCTATTAACTAGAGTACCTAGGTACAATACACGAGTTTTTGGTCAGTTTACGCCCGGAAATAGATCTATATCTATTTCCGGGATCTATATCTATTTTTTGTATTTTTTATCTATTTTACGTACATAGGTACGTACCTACTTGTATTTTCCTCATCAATGTAATGAAAAAAAATTACAATATTTATTTTATAGGTACCTAAAGAACTTGAAATGAAACCTTGATTACGCAAAATTTCGAATAACTTTTATGTCTTCGTGGACATTATTACCTATCTATCGGGATAATAAATATGAAAGAAAAGATCGATTTTGATTTAACAATGTATTTAAAGGGACATCAGCATTATTGTCACTATCAGGAGGCTCCATGCTCAATGTTCACTGACAGTAGACGTGTGTTTGTCGGGCGAAGAGAATAAAATAAAATGGTCTAATCAATAGAAGTTACAATTCAGTGAAATATTATTCGTAATGTGTACAGGATAGTCTAATTAACTATAATATATCGACACTCCGCCGAACACGTAATGCACATGTGCGATGTAAACTGATTCGATCCGTTATATTGCCCATCGACCAGTCGACCCGCACTGCACACTAGCGCTCGTAGTTGTGTCAGTGACAGTCTTGCCACTCTAAAATAATCGACGCGCCGTCATATTAATTAGTAAATGTCTGAATTAGTTCGGAAGAGAAACACTAAAATAAGATTTAGAATTTCTAGATTTAGAGTTCAAGCCATGCTGGTGAGTCCTACCTAGCTCAAGTTGTAAAGTCAAGCCTAGAGAATGCATTCGTCCACGGCATGCACAGGATTGCTTAGTTTGGGGCTAGATGGCGTTGTGTGAATGTCCAACAATACTTAGGTATTATATTTATTACCTACTTACTTATATAGATATACTACTATTCTGTCTGTGAATAATAGTGACAGACTAGGGGAGGATGCCTACTAGAATAACATTAAATGAGTTGGTTGCTACAAAAATATTTAGATTTGCCATTTTACTTTCACTGGCTATGGTTAATTCTTGAGCACTCTGTTTTATATACCCAGGGCAGGTAGGTAGGTACTGAGAGGAATCAGTGCTTCTTCAAATGCTAAATTGGTATTGTAATAAAATTCTGGATAATATGCAGGCAAGACCCAGAAAAAACAAAGCAAAATGGTTATTGAAAACCTAATAACAAACCCATTGGTTAGTTATTACATAATTTCACGTACCCACACAGCTTATCCGATGCAGTTTGGAGATCACCTGTATAAGACAAAACTTGAATCCTTAGCACACAAGGTAGATAAGATACAACTTCAGAGTCCAGAGTAAAGGTACCTAGACCAGAGTTAAGTAGGTACTCATATTTAAATGCTACAAACTGTTCAAGAAACTCGAAAGTAAAAACTGAAGTTTTTGTCGAGCCTGCGTTTAAAAGTATTTCGAATACTAAATACCTACTCGTAGTACTCAAACAAATTAAACAAAATGTTGAGATTAAGTGATGTTATAGGTACTGTCTTCTAAATAAATAAGTTTCAAAAGAAAAGCAGTATTTAGACGAGGTAGATTTGAATAAAGATGAGATGTCGAAACTTTAGGAATCTACTTTGTCATGAGGGTCGACATGTTCAAACTGTCCAATAGAGCTCAAATAGACTTGACCCCTAGAGTATAAAAAGACAAATCCTAGCCTATATCAGCAAATTCTTTGACCCTCTTTGGTTGATAGGCCCAATATTTGACCAAACAAAAGTTGTCAATCTCTGTGAGCTGAGAACACTCGTAGGTTGAGACGAAACTACTCAAGTGCAAAAGTATTTCGGTTAGCCCAATATTTCAGTGTATTATGGGACAAAGGCCTTAAAAAGTTACAAACTTATAAACTTTCTTTATTTTTCTTTCATGAGAAGAAACCTAAATAAATAATCTCTACACTACGAGTAGGTACCTACTGCTGGGGAAAGTCGATTTCACAATACCTACTATTGCAAAATCAGTTTTGGAAAGTTGATTTGTTTAGCTTGTCGAAAACAAGTAAAAGCCAAATTAAATATTTTGGAAAAACCCATGACGGTTATAAAGATTTTTAATGTTTTTTTTTTATTCTTCGTTGAGTCGCGGGTAAAAAGCAATACTCAGACAACAATGCGTCAGTCAAAGTTCTGCAAAAACAAAACACTATTCTCTGAGCTGTGCTTTCTGGATGGGTAGTGGACACTCTCTGTGCGGAACACCTACCTACTTAATTTAGTTTTAGTTTCCGGACTGTACAGTTTAGTATGTAAGTACTCTGTTTATACAGGGTGTCCCAAAAAGTAGTGTCAAGCGAAAGTCCAGAGATAGAACACCCTTTGGGGTACCCGAATCACCCCATGTATGTTCCGCGATTTTTTATAGTTTTCGAGTTATGAATTTTTTTCCGAATTTTTGAAAATTTACGACTTGAACAACTTAAAACATTCTTACAAAAAAAGTAGAAAACTTTCTTGAGATTTTTTTTTTGCTACTGAATTGTTATGAGTTGTTCTTTTATGCATAAAATAATCAGCTACGTGACTTTGATGAAAACTATGAAAATGTTGGTGTAAAGTCAAATAATTACATTCGGTGAATTACGACTCAAATTTTCAACTTTTAATTAAAAATCTTAACAAGTGATTTCATGGTTCTTAAATAAATCTAAATAATTTTCCAGACTCTCAGCTTTCATAATCATTAAAAAAAAGTAGTAGGTACTTAATTGGCTACTTCAAAAAAACTAAACTACTAAAATCGGCCTTCAAAGACGATGAGGTGGAAAATTCTTAAAATTAGCTACCTAATTAAAAAATAAGATTTTGGCCATTTTATCATTCCTAATCTGAATGAGTTGTTAACTAACCAAAAATGATTACAAAGAATTAGTTTATGCCAAAGAAATCAGCAATATGGCCGAATTATGAACAAAATTAAGAAAATCCGAATAAAAAATTAAGGCACTTAAAATAGCTTTCATATGATTAAAGGAAACCTTTTTAAGACGATGTAGGATTTTTATCGACCTAGAAGGTTGACATTTTGAAAACTTTTTGTAAAAAATTAATACATTTTTCTTGTGGTTTAATTTCATAAATTTAGCTAAACTAAATAAAAAAACCTTCAAATGTTAATGAAATCTTACTTTCCTGCAGTCATTTTTGGTTATTTAACAAACAAATTCAGCTTAGGAATGATAAAATGGCCAAAATCTATTTTTTAATCAGGTAGCTAATTTTAAGAATTTTCCACCTCACCGTCTTTGAAGGCCGATTTTAGCCAAAGTAGCCAATTAAGTACTACTTTTTTTTAATGATAATGAATGATGAGAGTCTGGAAAATTCTTTAGACTTATTTAAGAACCATGAAATCACTTGTTAAGATTTTTAATTTAAAGTTGAAAATTTTAGTCGTAATTCACCGAATGTAATTATTTGACTTTACACCAACATTTTCATAGTTTTCATCAAAGTCACGTAGCTGATTATTTTATGCATAAAAGAACAAATCATAACAATTCAGTAGCAAAAAAAAATCTCAAGAAAGTTTTCTACTTTTTTTGTAAGAATGTTTTAAGTTGTTCAAGTCGTAAATTTTCAAAAATTCGGAAAAAAATTCATAACTCGAAAACTACAAAAAATCGCGGAACATACATGGGTACCCCAAGGGCTGTTCTATCTCTAGACTTTCGCTTGACACTACTTTTTGGGACACCCTGTATATACAAGAATTGCTCATTTAAAGGTATAAGATATTAACAAAAAGTTCAAAACTAATTGTTTATATTATAATACTATGTAATTGATTATATATAATTCTGTTGGTCACTCTCTATAGTAGGTAACCATGTCCTATCACACCAAAGTGTTTTTGTGAAGGATCCGAAACTCTACGATCAATGTTCAATTGTTCAGTTTTCAAACCTTTACATAATAGTAATGTTTTCCATAATAATATACTGGAATTCTAAATATAAAATATCTTTTAGGAGGATCTACTTATTGTTTATATTTTTAGCAAAAGAAAATAAGGAGACACTATAGGAAAATCGTTGGTGTACAAATCCCGTTCCTGTTATTGCCGCAGGATGTGATGGCAAGCGGATGTTCAGATGCTGAATATCTCCAGGAATTAATATCATATTCATCTACCAACAATTTCTATGAATTGGACTAAAGCTCCTACTTTTTTCCGTTTGTTTATTGCCTGTAGTACCTTTCACAATGTCTGCTGTGCGCTTATACTCTGTATTGTTAAACTGAGTCACAGGCTCCCTCGATACAGGCATTGCCTAGTGAGGGAACCAATAATACGGCTTTGGATTAGATTAAGTTCTCTGCAGAATAAGAGTGTTCTGATATTCTATGTCTATCTCCTAGTATTTTCTATAGTTACTTAAATGTTTAGGATACTCTGTTCTTGCTGTAATAAATATTTTTTCATTTTTCATTTACTAGGTACCACACCTACTTACTGATATTTTTTTGTTACTTCTTACTTAACTAAACTCATTTTGTATTCATATTTTTTATGAAAATTGACCGCAGCATTGAACACGCATAAAAATAAAGGACATTGTCCACCAGTCTCCTCAGTCCTGACCCGTCGGGTTGTCGACGACTAACACACAACACAGAAAGAACAGTGATTAAAATATACCACTGTCCAGCGAGAAAACATACAGAGCCTTACCACGAACTCATAATACTTTACCGATTTAATAATACATTGTTATTTCGTACCATGACCTATTTTGCAAATTGTATGGAAGTAGTGACGTTTATATAATGAAAGCGTTACGGAATCGTTCTGGAAGACTTCGTGGTAAGGCCCCAGGGCAGCTGAAGAGGCTTATATCTTCTTATATGTACCTGCAATCCTATACTCTACCTTCTCAACCTTCATCGATCTGATTCCGATTCGGTTAGGTTACTACGCAATTTTTTTTAAATAAACATTTATTGATTTTTCTTTTTCCATAACACCTCTATTTTGAGTACATACTATCGATTGCAGGGCCTTACCATAAGCTCTTCGGGCAATATGAAAGCAGGTACTTACTTAACATACTCGTAAATTTGATATTTTGTACCATGACCTAGGTAGACCATGGCAGGTAGAAAATGCCTTCGGCATTATGCTCGCCATAAATGTGCATTATTTTTGTAATTTTGTGTGCAATCAAAATTTAAATTAATAATAAATAGGTAGTGTTACGTCAACCTTGAATTGTGTCGTTTTTTAAACATGACGGTTTATAACAAATTTTGTAAGAGCTTGTAAGGATTTTTGATGTTTTCGACTTAACAGTCTAGGAGACAGATGCCTTAAATAAAGAAGAAGAAGAGTTTGTGGTATGGTCCCGCGTGTCTTTAAGGCGTCACCGTGTCTCCATCCCGTAACAAAGACGCGTGACAGTTTGACAGATTTTCAAGAGACTTCGTGAAAAAGCTCAGCCCCTTTAGCCAAGCGGCATAAACGTTAATCGAATAGAATAGAATGGAATTCTTAATGTATGGGAATGACACGTAAGCTAGTGTCATTCCCATACATTGAGAATTCTATTCGTTTTCTATTCTATAACGTTTATGCCACTTGTCTAAAGGGGCTGACATTTTGCCGTGACAAAACAAGTACAAGCTCGTGTGACAAATGTGGTCATTCATAGTCACGGCAGAATGGCTCAAGTGTGGTGACAGGACCCATGCATAAGGATCATGATGGTTTGAGTTTAGTTCTGGAGTTTTTGATTTCGATTTTTATGTTGAACTACTGAATTTTTTTTTTTATTTTTATTTTTAAGTTTAGGTTTGCAAACATGGAGAGTTAAAGAACAAAAAAAATTGTACTATATTAGTTAATTTTTTCTTGATTATGAGATTGACATTTGTGGTGATTCTGTTTTTACTGCTCGAGTTGCTAAAATTTCATGAAATACAAAAAACAGAGTGGACGATTTTACATACATTGCTTTTTATTAAGTAAGTACGTATAGCACAATTTTAATATTGAAAATCTAATTTTATACAATTTTAAAGTTTTTTTATATGGTTTCAGGTTGTGAAAAAATGGTTTTCGATAAGTATTAGACCGAATTTTGGGTAGGTTTTTTTGGTGGTATATTTTAAATAAAGCCTGAGTACTGATATAATAATATTGTCTTAGAAACTAAGTTCAAAACGAATGAAAACATATATTTTTCATTTTTTTCATTTATATTTAGGTATAAAACTTTAGAATTTTTAATAGCAAAGTAAATATACAAGGTTTCTGTCTGCCAATTTTTACCAATCTTGTAACAAATATAAACCGAGCGATTTTATAATAATTCAATGGATGCTTTTGGCTGGGTAAACCGAAAACTTGACGTAGTGTTCAAAATATACGCAGGAGTTAACACACCTACAAACAGCGAAAGTGAATTTATCTCGAACTAACGACGACAACAGTCGAAATGTATAAACTTTATACTAATTGAGTACAAGACCGTGGTATAAAACACGCTGAAAATCAAACATCAATTACAAAAAAACAATTCAAATGCATTTAAGTATCAAACTTACCCGTCTCGCCGAAACTCAAGTCACTTTCGGAATTCATCTTATTCGGTTCAATTGGATGCCCGCTTGTACTCGGCTCGGCCGGCTCGACTCGTTTACTCGAGGAAGGTTGAGGGTTGAGAGAGCCATCCATGCTTACAAAGAGAAGCGCGGGTTGTTAGCCTATGTAGGGAACGTCGCTGCTATTTAACTGCAAGTTGGCGCTTGCGCTTTGCACAGCGCCTTAGAACACAGAATACTTAATTGTACCTGGCGTAGGTTTTGTAGCGGCCAAATAGAGGGTACGAAATGGTAGGACTTAAACTACGCAGTGGGAATTTGTATGATGAACCGATTTTTTTTCTGTCTGTTGCATGGTATTCTATTTTTGGTATCAAATACTACAACTCACAACACATTAGGTAAACAGGTACCATTAAATAAATGAGATAGGCGTATGTGATTGTGCCTTACCTACACCATGTTCAAAAACCACAATAGGCTAATTCGAGACCAAGGTCTCACATGTTTAGTTACCTTTTGAAACAATCATTTCTCGACATCAACCGACATCAAAAAAGGTGTAGGTACCTAGTTAGATTTTCAGCGTTTAGGTATGTTTTTTTTATCATATTGTCTCGATATTACTCGATATTACCAGTTCTTTTTTGAACTTGGTTAAAGCAGAAATTGGCACTTAAATTCACCTACTAGCAGTGATCTACTTTAGTAAATTTATCTCTATGCCTACTAGCATATAAGTTCAAAGTTTTTTGAATAAAATTAAGTAAGTTGAATAAAATATACTTATTTGTTCTTTGACTTTGATTTTTTGACTATTTTATAGAGAATATCCCGATAAAAATAATAAAACGTCGACAAAATAATGCTAGTTTAAAAGATTAGGTAGGTACTTACCTAAGAACTGTCTCAAGCGCGCATTGGTTTGTGAGAAACACAGAAATAAATTAATGCCTGGAAATGCGAACTGTTAAGAAGTAAATTAACAAATACAGCAAAAAGTACTGAGGAACTAGAAAACCATACTAATGAACTGGCCAAAAACATGCTACAAATACAATAAAACAGAACGATGGCAAAAATTAAACCTGGACAAAAGAATCTAATACAGATTACATAATAAATATAAGGGCAGTTTATTGAAATTGTCTCCAATCTCCATACCCCAGACCATATCTGATTATGACTGAGTAGTCGATTGCAGTTGAAACAGAAGAGAAAAAAAGGTACTTACCTACTTACGTACATCACAAGCGCGACACTTAGACCGAAAGCAATAGGAACAAGACTCCGAGTGCGATGAAACCATCTCTTAGATTGTTTTCTTCAGACGAAAGGCCCGTTCTCGGAATTATGATTTCTTAATTCAATAAATAATAGTTGCTTGCTCTGCGTCCTCGTGAAATGAGTAGGTACAATAATTGCACCTACTAAAAATGCCTTTAGCACTCAGACATACATAATCTAGATATCTAATCAGTGAAATAATTATTTGAATTCTAAGTTATTCCCAAATAAACAGAAACTTAGTTACAAAGTTTATCTATGAAGTAGCCAACATGGTGTCACATTCCTAGGTAGATAGTACGCGTCAACAACTGGTTACCCCTTTGCTATCTTTAAACCTAATAATATTAGAACTTGATGTGTCTGTACAATAAAAGAAAATAAAAATAGAAAAAGAAAGGAAGTGACTTAAGAAGAGAATACCTTAGAACACAAATCTGAGATTTTTAGAATTCTGTTAATTTGTTTGTTAAGGGTGAAAATACAAAAATCAATAGTTTTTAGGTACCATTTCAAGAACCAGGAATTATAACTGTAAAGATGCTATGGTATAAAATTGAAGGTCATATATTCATCTCTGCAGGTAGCAGGTAGCAGGTAGCAAACTGGGCAGTTCCATACAACATTTTCATGTATATATGGTTTTACCATCGCAAGATGCGCTAAAAATGACGAAAAATGGGGTCTGGTTAGGTACCAAAATAGCTTAATCCACTGCATATTATATCGTGAAAATCATAAGAAATTGTGGCTTATATAGTCCTCTATACGTCTAGGTTATTAATTCCTTTTCAAATAAATTACTTTTTCACTTATGAGAAAGAACAGCCAATAGAAAATGCACTATAATTTCTCCATACATTTTTGTTTGGGGACGCGCTGTTATATTGACGGAATTTTATTTTGTTCCTCATTCCGCGCTCAGACGCGGTCATGGAAGCACGGGTGCATCGCATTTTTTTTTACATATTTAGAACGACAAAGTTCTAAAGCATAATGTGTGTGGTATACTGTTCCTGGATAAAGTTGATACTTTTTGGACATTGTGGTAGATCATCAGCATCATCACGTCATAATCATTCATTCATCCATCAAGTTAGGTATAATTTTAAATCAAGTTTGCGGATGTTATAGGTATATTATAGGAGTTATAGGTGTAGGAGTTATAGTTATATGAGATCTAGTATTTTTGACAGCTGTCAAAATAAAAACAGAAATAGCTCAGAAACTAGACGTCATAGGTTAGTGGTTTCTTTGGAGAAGTTATAGGTATCCACGAGATCTACATTTTGTTTGACAGCTGTCAAACTTCAAACAGCAATATCTTGGAAACTAGACGTCATAGACTACTGGTTCTTCTTCTTCAATTATGGCATCTGTCTCTTAGAGAACAATTTTGCCAGTGTCAAGTGTATTTATTTATAAGTATTGTCAACGTCACAGAGTCATAGTCAAGTAGTCAAGTCAATTTTAAACAAAAGATGGCTGTTTTGTTGAAAATTTTCGGGATTTCCTCCGATGGAATTTCAAGAGAACTATTCACTCTAATTCACATACTTTACACTCGCGTCAAGAACCCGGGCTTTATTGGCAAAATAACCACCAAAATTACGCAATAAAACTCAAAATAACACGAGAAAACATATATAAACCAGAGCGACGTAGTTGTCAGGCAAATACACCGCAGAAAATCCAAGACTACTGGTTTCTTAGGAGAAGTTATAGGTATCATTGAAATATACATTTTAAGTGACAGCTGTCAAACTTCAAACAGCAATATCTCGGAAACTAGACGTCGTAGACTACTGGTTTCTTAGAAGTTATAGGTATCATTGAAATATACATTTTAAGTGACAGCTGTCAAACTTCAAACAGCAATATCTCGGAAACTAGACGTCGTAGACTACTGGTTTCTTAGAAGTTATAGGTATCATTGAAATATACATTTTAAGTGACAGCTGTCAAACTTCAAACAGCAATATCTCGGAAACTAAACGTCGTAGGCTAGTGGTTTCTATAAAGAAGTTATAGGTATCCATGAAATCTACATTTTAATTGACAGCTGTCAAATTTCAAACAGCATTATCTCGGAAACTAGATGTCGTAGGCTAGTGGTTTCTGTAGAGAAAATATAGGTATCAATGAAATCTACATTTCAAGTGACAGCTGTCAAACTTCAATCCGAAATATCTCGGAAACTAGACGTCGTAGGCTAGTGGTTTCTTTAGAGAAGTTATAGGTATCATTGAAATCTACATTTCAAGTGACAGTGTGATTTGTTGGGAAAAAAATCCGCTCGCCTAAAGCCCGCGTAATACCGTCACAGGCTATCAGACAACCTAACATACAGTGAGTTCCACATCACAAATATAATTTCATAACTTACCTATCTGACCTTCAAGTACCAAGATTAGTTAGCTAATGTATAAAATCGAGCGTCAAGCGGCTTCAATGTGTGTGTGTGAACTTTGCTGTAGTGTGCTGACGCGGATAGCTGAATTCGAGAACGTCAAATCTGTAATTACGTCCTTAACGCATTTCTCCAAATCATCTGAATGGATTTTCATGTAGATTTCACAGAAACAAAGAGATAGAATACAGAAACCGACCGTAAGTAGGTATAGGTGGTCGGAGTAGCTGAACGTTTCCAAAATACTTACTTACCGAGAACGGTCATAGGTACTTATTTCGCTCACAGCCAAAACGAAATTAGCGTAACATTTTGAAAAGACAACATTGACAGTGATTGCAGCTTCTTGCATTATAATATATAGATACTAAAGTTTTCACCTCCATAGGTAAGTATACCTCAATGTTCTAGCACCCTGATGGATCTAAACCACGAACACCTACCACACGGCAGTGTGCAAGCTATGTTTACACGTTTACACGAACCATTTCAACATTAGACCCCTATAACTTGAAAACTAGGAAGCCTACATACCTACTTACTTGGTTTGTATAGACTTAGTTAGTTTAGTTTGTTTTTTTTTTAAGACCACCTATAAGTGTATTTTTTAAAACGCAGTCTCATCTAAATTCTGGATATTTTCTAGTGACTTATTTAGTTTTTTATGTAATTTTGATGGTTATTTCTCCACCCAAAGCTCGAGTTGTATATACGGGTGTAAAATAATGTGAACTAAAGTGAATTTCTTACTAAACAAACCAGCCATCTTTTGTTTAATAGTGACTCTGTGAGGTTGACAATACTAATATGCAATAAAAAAACTTGACTCTGGCATATAATTTATCTCAATAGATAAGAAATAAGGAAGAAGAAGACTTAACTTGGTTTAACATTTGGCATGAAAGATTATGCGTATACATACGGAAAAAACTGACACGGAAAACTACAAAATACGTAATCGATTTTTGCCGTAGTATTGGTGTGGAGGTGTCATGTTACAGCGATCAGCTGAAATGATTTTACGAACCTTGAATGAATACATCACAAATTAGTATAGCGGCTAATATGATAGCTTTTAAAATAGTATAATGGAAAGATGGGAGCAAGTTTGGTACAAGCAATATTCGGGATAGTATATTTAAATTTGCTAAGTTAAAAAATACAGGAACAAGACAAAGAAGACCGTTGTAGCTACGGTTCTAAGGTGTACCTATCGGATCTTGGTAGTCTTTCACTCTTTTATTAAAACGTCATCGACAACCTCGAACTCAATTTGTTCCTTTTTCACGTTTTTTGTATTATCACGATGTGTTCGAATGTTTACATGAATTTGTAACTAATAAAAAGTTTGCAAACGGTTGGAAAAGTATTGTGACATGATTATACCAACCTTTACGTTTTGAACTATTTATCAAATAAAGAACTTGACGTTCAAAAGAAGAAACTAGTTTTATTTGACTGTTCGGCAGACAAAAAACAAGTGTAAAACATTTTGCACAAAATTTACAAGGAATTTTCAAATTAACAGTATTTTTTCTAAATGGAAACATTAAACCGCATCAATATAACATTCGAAAGTGTTAGAAGCGCTATTAAAAACAAAAACTCTTCAGAACGCCTGCAGACCCTCAAAAAAGATATCCAAACGCTTAGTACTGAGCTAGTGGTACTAGGCAAGGAAAATCATGATCAATTCGTCAGATCTCTCGCTATGGAGGGCTACTTGGCCCTCCTCTCAGCGAAGACGATTCCCGTGTCCCTAATAGAAAAGCGAAATATACTTCACGCAGCCTACGACAAGCTTAAACAATATGCTCTTCGAGATGAATGCACCTTCATTTTCCTGAGGATTCAAAACCTTCTCTGTTACTACCTTATCCAACTGGATCAGGTCACTCTCGCTAGAGACATCCTAGAAAGCATGGAAGACCTTTACGATAAGATAAGCAACTCGCAGCCCGATAAATTCTTAGACGCGGAAGATCTATTTACAGCTGAGTCCATTCCCAAAATTAAGAGAGTCAACCCTGAAAAGATAGACAAAGTGATAACGAACAACGTCCTTATGCAATCTTTTCTTTATAACAAGCTGAACATGCAGGAAAAATACACTCTCTACAACCATACGGCTCTACGCAGGCAATTGGAAATGAAAGAAGGAACCCCGCAAGACTGGGCACTGCGGACAGCGAGGCTCGGCAACTACTTCACTTACTTGAACCAGATGGGCAACGCGCGCCACCACCTCTGCGCCACGTACCACGTGCTGCGGACTTGCCATGACAACTGCAAGCTCTTACCCGAAGAATTTGTCTTGCAGAAGGCTGATTTCGAGATGCATTTCTTGGAGCTGAGCCACCATTGGGTCAAGTACGGCCTGACGCTTTTTAAGCTGTCAAAAAAGAAGATATTAAACCGGTACTTCTCGAGTCCATCTTCTAGTGCCGATTTGTGGAAGACCGTCGATTTGCTGGAAGAGAGTGTTACCGAAAATGAGAAGTTTGAAGAAGAAAATATTAAAGATATGGGGACAGAGAAGACCGGGAAAGGAGACTGCACTCAGGAGAAACTTTTCACGTTTCCATCGTTGGATTTGAAAGATATGGAGAGTAGAGTTCCCTTGGAGATGGTCAGCAACGTAGAAGAGGCCCGTAAACTCTTTGCTTTTACGCACAAGTGGCTTATGAGGGCGAGACATTACTATGACTTCGAGCACCACTCTGCTCAGTACATATCCTGTTCATTGCAGCTGGCAGAGTTATACGAGCATCTCGCGTTTTTCGAGAGAAACATCGACAATCAGTACAGCATTCAGAAGCGCCGAGCTGACGTGTTGGAGACCCTCAACTCTTTGCTGAAGACTTGCGACAATGTGATGTCCGTTCAGATAGACGTGATCAGGGAGCTGTCCCAGGTACAGTTAGAACTGATGGCGCTGAACCTTCAGAAGCTGTGGCGCGAGGAATCCCAGACCAATATATTCAACCTTGACACCGACGCGGATTCGATAATAAACTCTTTGGATTCGGAAGAGTCTAACAAGACCCTGACGGAAAAGACATTGAACACATCTTGCAAAAACATGTTTCTGAGAAAGATGGAGGCCGCTACATCCATCAATGGCAAGCTCTTCAGACTGAGTGGTCAGCTCGTAGCCCGCACTCCCTCGCAGCTTAGCATAGGAACGGGCTTTTTGAAAGGCTAAACTTTGAGCCTCTACATTTGACAAACAAAGAGTGATTTTTTATAATTTTGTTAAAATTTGAACCTGATAACCTGATTTTAAAACAATATTGATAAACTTTTTGGGCATATACATAATATACCTGGAAATAAAAATTGTTTAAACAATGTCATGCCTTATTATTAGCCCTAATAAATGCTTTAAAGTCAAGCTGACTATCGTAGACTCCAAAACGCCAAGACTGCGCTCAGCGAACGCTGCAACCATATTGGAAAATACCGACTGCACGCTTAGGTAGGTAGGTACCTACTCTGGGACTTCTATTCTTGTTCTGTTGAGGACACCTTGTAAATATCCACATACTGCAACATACACATACTACCGAACGAATTGACGTTATTTAGTTATGACGTCGATTGAGGACCGATAATAATCTGCCATATCATCTCATGGGCGTACCCACGGAGGGGCAAGGGGGCAGCTGCCCTACCCTAGACCCTGATTCGAAACTCAATTTTTTGTTTATTATGTAAGAAAATTAATTATTCATTTACTTAGCACGAGTATAACTCAAAATTAGGTAGGTACTGGGCGAAACAAAACCTTTGTCTGCGCGTTTTAAAGACAATAAACACAAAACTTATTAGGTACCTACTTATTATGTGTAATTTCTCGAAATTAAAAATTGATTTATAACGTACCTACTACTAACCCACTTGCAACTTTGTTTGCGCGTTTGAAAAAACAAATAGCGCATTACCTATTTGCTTGTTATTATTGTTATCTTATACCTTTAAACGAGCAAATCTTGTATATATATATATATATATATACAAGATTCCAGTTATCAAGATTCCGAGATTATATATATAATTGGAATCTCGGAAACGGCTCCAACGATTTTCATGAAATTTAGTATGCAGAGGGTTTCGGGGATAATAAATCGATCTAGGTAGGATTCATTTTCCAAAAAACAATATTTACCAGAAAAAAAACCGAGCAAAGCTCGGTCAACCAGGTACTGTATTTTAAAGTGAAATATAAATTGCACCAAAGTTCCACAAAAAACATTGACACCTCATTTTGAGGGCTATTTAAAAAAAACTATCTAAACAGCAGAATTTCTAGACCTTCTAAGTTTCAATGCTCTAACAAACATACATTATACGCAAACATACAAACATACAACGCCAAATCGCCTAGCTGCCACTGAAATTTTCGCTCGCTCAATCAAAAAAAGGGTAAAAGAAGGTGTCAAAGGTTGTACGGGAATTCTTTAACGAGTGGTTTGATTAGCTTTAACCTTGATTTAAATAAAAAATAAATGGATAAAGTATTTGAGATGTTTTCAGAATTCGTTAAAAGGGATAATTATAGGGAGGATAATAGGCTGTCAAACATTTTTGATTGGCCTACGAGTACGAAGTTGCGGGTATGCAGCTAGCTAAGTGTACCTCGATAGAGGATCTCCGGGCATTTCCCCTACTAAAATACTACAATATACCTACAATTTCATGTTTCGTGAAGGTGTGCTCGTGTAGTAGGGAAAAATAAGCGTGGGGGACCCGGCATCAGGAATTCCTGATTTGCCCCACCTTGGGTCAAATGCTGGGTACGCCCATCTCACAGCGGGTGATTCAGCGGGTGGTTAAGTGGAAAAATCTAAAGTTATTATGTATTTCAAGGGCTTTTTTCGGCGAAATTTTAACAATGTAAAGGAAAATTTGCTTGTTTCCTTATCAACAGGGCAGAGGTCAAAGTGAACCTGGTACTGTGGGTGGTGGAGGCAGGCGGTGGGTTTAGTATGGGTTCAGCCCGTTTGCCTCAACTTTTGCGTATAAAGGCCTCCTCTTTATTACACTCTTTCCGGTTCCTAGCAAGTCTTCCTGACTAAGCTGATAATGTCATTGGACCATATCGGGCAAGTGGTCTGCTTCTTGGCCGTTATCTCCTTGTCCATCTCCCGTCATCCCTTCTTACCAAGTGTCCTGCCCATTTCCACTTCAATGTGGCGATTCGCATACCCAACGTTCACAACCTTTGTGCGACGTCGGATTTCGACATTGGGTATGTGGTCCAGCAGTGATATTCCGTGCATGGCGCGTTCCATTGCCCGTTGGGTTACTCTGATCTTTGCGTTCCTTTATGAGCGGCCATGTCTCGAATCTGTATTGTGTACTCACATTGTTATCTGTTCAATGTGAGTATGAGCAGGACATATTACATAGTTGAATACCCTGGACTTCAGGCATACTTCAGGCATTGAGAGATTTTAGATTTGAGGATATCTAACTTACTAAAGGTGGTCCATCCTAGTTGAGTTTGTCTCCAAATCTCTTTTAACTGGGACTGTAGTCCAAAAAATTATGTCGAAGATATAAGTAGTAGGTACTTCACTGCCTCTATTTGGCATTTTCCTACAATAATTTTATATTTTGGTCCCGAACGGTTGGTCATAACCTTGGTTTTGGATGTGTTCATCTTAAGTGTTCATCTTCATCAAGCTTGCTGCAGTCTTCGAGCATTATTTGTAAAGTATCGACGTTTACAGCTAGGAGGACTAAATCGTCGGCAAAGCGTAGGTGCGTAATTGCGGCCATCGATCTAATACCTACTTATCTCATCCCAGTCAAGTGTTTACATTATATTCGAGCACGCTAGTAAATCATTTGGGGGAGATGATGTCTCCTTGCCGTACGCCTCGTTGTGGGCACGTAGTTTAAGAGTATATGCATGAGGACTTGGAGCGTGGCATTCTTATATAACTCCCGGAGGATATTCACATATCGCCTGTCAAAATTACAACGATAAAGAGAATGAAACACGGCCCAATATTCGACACTTAATAATCGTGTCGGTAGTATTCTCTCGGCATCTCTCCATCAGTTGTTTGACAGCGTGGATTTGATCCATGGTCGATATCCACTCTGTAAGCCAGCTTGCTCGACTGCTTGGCAGTCGTGTTGCACAGGACTTTACATACATACATACATAATAATCACGCCTCTTTCCCGTAGGGGTAGGCAGAGACCATTTCTTTCCACTTGCTACGATCCTGACATCCTTTCATTATTCCCTTCATACATGCTCTTCGGTTTAGGGTACTCTTGACCTGGCCTTTTTTCAAGACGTCCCTGATTTGGTCTCGAAACGTCCGCCTAGGTCTACCCCTTCCAACACTTTCATTCACACTCGCCTTATACACTTTTTTCGTCAATCGCTCTTCATTCATTCTCTCTACATGGCCAAACCATCTTTAGCAAACAGTTTATTGTATTATTAGGAATCAAGTTTAGATTCCAATAAAAAAATAAAAACGGGAAGGCGGATTAACTTTAATCCTTTACAATTTTATCAATATTAGACATAAAGGTAACCAAAAGGAATCAAACCAAAACTTACAACAAACCACAGTTAAATTTAACATAAACTCAGAGTTACCACTCGTAATATAACCAGGTAGGTAGTAGGTAGGTAGCTCACAATCACCGATAATCGTAACTACTTAGATGTTCACTCGTCGAAGGCTCGTGCGCAACTAGGCTGCTGCTTTTTTTTTTTTTTTTTTTCGGACTGGACAGAATGCTGTTAGGTTGCCTGACAACCTGTGACAGCTTTACACGGGCTATAGGCGAGCGCAGATGGCGCTCCGCCTGAGAAAAATAAAAAGTTTTGGCAACAAGCGCAAGGGCACCACTTAGGTACGAACCTCGGCTTGGGCTGTTGCCAGGGGGGAGGGCTCTCCGAGGGCCGGAACGGAGAGACGTCTTCGACCTCGCCGGCGAGGTCGGTGTATCAGTGCAGTGTTTGCTCTGTCCGAACTGGATGACTGAGTCGCCGCCGCATTAGCGGCGGTGATCTTGTCATCGGGGTCACCAAGAACGTGTCTTGGTCTACGGAGGGATCGATTAACCGGGGGTTCAGTCGAATAGTCAGGGACAGCGGATATGAGAGGGTTCGGATGGTGGGGAGCCAAGTCATAATGCCGCCGGGAGGCGCGCTTCATGAATTCGGCTATGGTCTCGAGATCTAGGTCGCGGTGAAGATCCGCGTTACGCACATACCATGGCGAGCCCGTGGCTATGCGCATAAATCGGTTTTGGAGTACCTGAAGGGTCTTGGTTGAACTAGAGTGAGCGAATGCTACTGAGGAATAGGTCATGATTGGCCTTATGCAAGTTTTGTATAACGTCACCTTATTTCTAAGGGACATTTTACTCTGCTTGCATAGAAGAGACTTTAGTCGGAACATAATGAATTTGGCGCGGTTTCGGACTTTCCGGGTGTGCTCAACAAACGACAGACGTTTGTCGAGGAAAACACCCTAGGCTGCTGCTTGCTTTGCGCCCGCTTTTATAGGCTCGCCGTCCCCTACTACCCTTCGTCGGACGATATTGCTAACAGTATTGTATTGTATTCATTTATTTCAGATATCAATAATCCATATGACACATACACAATCTATATATACTCGTATAAAAATTAATTGCTGTTCGCTAGTCTCGCTAAAACTCGAGAACGGCTAAACGGATTTATCTTATATTGGTCTTGAAATGTTCGTGGAGGTCTTAAAACGCGCAGACGAAGTCGCGCGCGGGTCAGCTAGTATTAAATAAAATTCGAAATAACATGTCAGTAAAATAATAAATAAGTAAGATTCAATCCGTTACAAATAAAAATTACTAGAATAAATTAAATTAAAATTAAATTAGATGGGATTAGGTACACTATTATAACATGACACAGGAGGCTGATCGTGTCACAGTTTTCCAGTTTGAACTTATCTCCCTTTTTATGTAGTACTGTGATAATGGCGTTCTCTCATGCTTTCGGAGTGATACCTTCATGCAAAACTTTATTGTAGAGCATTCAAAGAGGCTTAACGACATAAAGAGATCCTGCTTGCAGTATTTCCACGTATACTCCATCATCATCGGTTGTTTTAGTAGATACCACGTTTCACTTGGCAAGACCAAAACCGACTTCATCTTCTGTTACTTGTGGCAACAGTTCATCTTGGGGACGTTCAACTGGTTCTGCTCTTGGATTTCGTTTATCCGGTGACACAGGTGCCTCAACTTTAAACTCGTAAAGGTTTGGTCCTAATCACAAAAAATATTTGACCTTGATACCGACTACTTATACGCGCGGGCTGGTACACTTATCCCTACTGGTAGGGATAAGTGCACCTTTGTGTAGATCTATTTCTGCCGGTAGGGATAGGCGCACGGAAAATTTCTTATTTCTACTCGGTTATCCCTACTGGTAGGGATAAGTGCACCTTTGTGTAGATCTATTTCTACCGGTAGGGATAGGCGCACAGAAAATTTCTTATTTCTACTAGGTTATCCCTACTGGTAGGGATAAGTGTACATTTGTGTAGATCTATTTCTACCGGTAGGGATAGGCATTAAAAAGGTGCACTTATTCCTACCAGTAGGGATAGCTTGGTAGGGATAAGTGTACCAGCCGATACGCGCTACTACTCTTCTACAGAGTTGTAACCTGACGTCGATTTAGTCAAATTTCGAAATAGTCAAAGATTATCAAACATCAGGTAAGTAAATAAAAGACCGTAAAAAATGGCTAGCAACTGTCGCAAAACTACATCTACACAATGTACGCTATACAAAGAAATACTAGGTAAAACCGCAAGTTATTTTAATTTCGCACCCAACCGAGAAGATCCACTTTATCAAACAATGAATGATTGCATTATTTATTACTGATAGGTACCTACCATTGACTTATACCTGCGGGTATTTAATAATAGTCAATAGACTAGAGCAAAAACACAATCGTATCTTTACCGAAATATAGGGGCGGCAGGCCCGAACGCGTTTTTTATTTTCATAAAATGTGGTGGGGTATGTTTATTCCACTCTTAAACAACACCCTCTTTTATTATTTGAAGTTGTGGTATAAAACAAAATGGCGGCGTCATGGTTCTTGGTACATAGTGTGAATGGTTAACCAGTCCCTTATTAGTACAAGAGCTATAGCGTTTTTCTCTATGTAAGAGAAAACTGACTTGTAATTGGGCAACATGTTTCACTTTTGCCATCACAAAATGTCACTGCTTCTCTCCCGATAGAGAATTGCTGTCTACGGTGCTCAAGTTAGAGCGAAGTAACGTTACAGTCCAAACATGTATCTATACTTATCTACGAGGGTACTTAGTTACCTGCTTACCGAAATATTTAATGCCTACAATATAAAAAAAATATATACATATATAACCAGCTTCCGCCCACGGCTTCGCCTGCGTGGCACCTTGAAATACAAAAAAATCTATCCTACGGGAACCGTACATTTTTCCGGGATAAAAAGTAGCCTATGTACCTATGTGCTATTCCAGACTATAGTCTATATCTGTGCCAAATTTAATCAAGATTCGTTCAGCCATTTCAGCGTGAAAGAGTAACAAACATATTATGTACATCCAGACATCCTGACATCCATACATCCACACATCCATAATTTTTTTTCATCACAAACTTTCGCGTTAATAATATAAGTACGATAATATACATACCTGTACAAAATGCAATAAATATTCATATTAAATATTTTAATCAATATTTCCTGTGTTCCCTGAGTAATAAGTCTAGGGAAATGTAGTTTTGAGACTATGGTAAACCGCCTTAAAAGTACTTAAATACCTAGGTATTCTTTCTTACCCAGTAAATAATTATTTGCCACGCGAGATTGAGAAAATAGTCGTTCGTTTTAGAACATTTTTAAGTACCTAGGTACTTGTTCTAGCCATTTTTTTTGAGACAAAACCTAGCCTGTATTTCTCTCGATACCTACAATAATATATCGTTGTCATTAAGATCATAAGCTGCGGTCAACCCTTTAATATTGAAAAGTAAAGAAACAAGCATAGTTACTTTGGCATTTATTATTTATGTACAACATAAAGAAGGCACCTGCTTACCTTCATCAAAGTAGGTAAACGCCACCACTTGCCTCCACCACCCACCACTGCCACGTGAGTCAACTTTGACGTATGCTAATGAGGAAATAAACAAACTTTCCTTGGCAATTGTGAAATTTGGCAAACGAAGCACTTGAAATACCTTACTTTCGAGTTTTCTATGTACACCGCTTTTAAATCAAAAGAATTTATTTATGACTAGCTTCCGCCCACGGCTTCGCCCGCGTGGTACCTTGAAAAACAAAAACATCGCTATCCCACGAAAACCGTACTTTTTTTCGGGATAAAATGTAGCCCATGTGTTATTTCATATCTATATCTGTGCAAAATTTCATTCAAATCCGTTCAGCCGTTTTAGCGTTATAGAGTAACAAACATCCAGACATCCGGACATCGTTTATAATATTAGTAGGAAGTAGGATGATGATGGTATAGGCGTAGGTACTTACAGTTACCTTACAAAAATTACCTAGATGGAACATTGTGATTTGCGTAGATAAATAATATCGATGAACTATACAGATGAAAGACGTCATCGTGTAATCAAGGAAAAGTTAATTTTAGTCAGACGCTCGCTGTTAGAAATTATCAAAGACATTTTATCTACTGACGTAGGAACGTACCTACTTGGAAATTATAAGCAAAACGGTTCTATCGAATTTCAAAGTAATGTCATTATGTGACATGTGAAAGTCTCGGATTATGTTGTATAGGCGACCAAGAAATTGGTTTACCACTTTCGATGACATCTCCCAGTAACATAATTATTCGCTAAGGATTACTGTAATACATTAACGTTCAAAAAAAAATCAGTTCCGAGTTTAAATAAACAGAAATGACAGATTCTGACGTAGCAGTTATTAATCTGTCAAGCGAAAATAGCCCTTGATGTTTTGTACGTGGTAATGATATTCAGCCTTAGAGTGGTAAACCAATTTCTTGGTCGCCTATACATCGGTGATAAAACTATAGAGATAATATTTACCTTTAGTAACTATAAAGATCACTGGATAAAACCTTTGGTTTCCCTGTAATTTTATCAGGCGCAAATAATATTTTTGCTTGAAAACCTCATGTTAACGCGATTGTGTTCGCGTAGGTAATCATTTTTAAACGAACTTGGAAGTTTGTTTGCACACGGTTGAGTTTTAGGTTCTTCCTTAGTACCTACACTAGATCCTTTAGACCAAAAAGGACCTTGCTTACTTACTCTCTAGGACATAAAATTTCTGTTTTATTATAAAAAAATATCTATCTATGTATATAATGTATTAAATATATCAGTTATCTAGTACCCATAACACAAGCTTTGAGTAGCTTACTTTGGGGCTAGATGATGCTGTGTGGATTGTCCAGCATTATTTATTCATTTGTTCATTATACTTAACTATTTCTCCTTTATCAATACAAATTCTTGAACTATAATTTATTATGAAAATAAACTTAATTACATAATGTAGGTGGATGGATTATAATAACACATAATAGCTATAAGATTCGATTAATTTATTTAGACACACATACAATTACATAAAACTTAAAGTAGGATAACTATACTAATTAATCATGAAATGGTAGATATTTGGTGTAACCGGCACTTACACGTTCTTACAATGCACATTAATAAGAAAAACAGTTTAAATCTGCACTATTATTGTAACTAAGGACAACTAACGCGAGCATTCTTAATTTAACATAGTTGCAAGCGGCTGGTACTCTTATCCCTACCAAGCTATCCCTACTGGTAGGGATAAGTGCACCTTTGTGTAGATCTATTTGTACCGGTAGGGATAGATTCCTGAAGTTAATGCATATTTTTTCAACAAATTGACTTATCGTATTATTATTGTATTTTTTTCATCGATAATTAATTCCAACCATATCGCAGTGGGTACACGGGTAAACAGGAACTTAACTTCAGGAAACATGTAGAAGTCCAAGTACCAGGAATGCATAAACCATGAAGAGGTTTTCGCTACCCGTGATCTTTTGGCTTTTTGTGATTCTACAGTAAAATACCTCTCCATCGTTTCTGCTATCCTGGTATCTGGTATGGATTAGTTCATTAGTTCGGTATATGGTTGGAATTAATTATCGATTAAAAAAATAAAATAATAATACGATAAGTCAATTTGTTTGTTAAAACTAAGAAACTAAAGGAGACTGGATTACATCAAACATTTAACATTAAGTATACTAAAATAGCAGTAGGGAATAGTGGAAATTTTCTGTGCGCCTATCCCTACCGGTAGAAATAGATCTACACAAAGGTGCACTTATCCCTACCAGTAGGGATAACCGAGTAGAAATAAGAAATTTTCTGTGCGCCTATCCCTACCGGTAGAAATAGATCTACACAAAGGTGCACTTATCCCTACCAGTAGGGATAGCTTGGTAGGGATAAGTGTACCAGCCGGTTGCAAGTACCTAATTGTCGCAGCAAAAAAACGTAACTACGAAATTTATTACTGGCAATTAGATTTGTTTAAACTTGCAGCATTTTACCCGACTGCGCGACGCAAAGAAGTGGCAATGTATTTATCAAACAAACACACAGGGTTGTCACAAATTTATCATAAAATAATTTGTTTTAAATTGTATTGGAATTTCAAATATGATGTATTGAACCTTTGCACACGTCAATGCATTCTAGTGCTCGGTCTGAATACACCCCTTTTGTTCTTTTAGGGGTATTACGTTACACGTTGTATGTATATATATACAAGAATTGACCGTTTAACGGTATAAGATACCGATTTAAAGTTGTATAGCAATAATTTTCACTTGAAATTATACGAAATGTTAAAAAAATAGCTATGGCGGTTATGTTGGTTTTATAAAAAAATACTTACTTTTATCACTAACGTTCGATATTTTTTCAGGATTTCGATAAAGTCCGTAAAATTTCAAATTATATTAAAATCGGTGTTTAGATTAAACGTAAATTAAGACAGCTCGCGCAAGTGCACCTTATTAGTTACTTGTTTTATATACCTTAACGAACATGTGCATGAAAAATAGAAGCAAATGTGAGAGTTAACGTTGGCCCTACAATTATAATAAAGTTTTTATTCCTCTTAGTCAAAAACAGGTGTATAACAGGCCTAATATTTAAGGCCTAATTTTAATTATTATTTCTCTCACCACAAAAAGAGAAGGACAGCTTAACATTTTGAAGTTAATAACGAATTGAATAGAGTAAATTTATTACAAAGTACCTAACTACGTACGTAAGTTAAACTTTAAGAGAGGTAGTTCTTTCATTAGTTCTTTATAACATGACGTCATAAACGACTAAAAACCTGACTCCAATGTAACATTTTACCGAAAAAGTATTAATCCCTCATAAATCAACCACCTCAGAAGTATGACAAACAAAAAAAATAATAAGCAAAAAAATCATTCAAAATTGGTGAAATAATCGCGTAATAAACATAAAAAAACATAGGTACTCGAATTGAGAATCTCCTCCTTTTTTAAATCAATTACAAAAGTGCAGTTTTTTCCAATTCGGACCACAGAAAAATAAATAAGCAGTTTTTTTCTCTAAATTGCTCTATAAAACAAGTACCTGACTATTGTATAGATATCTTAATGAGTAGTCAGACTCTTCAATAATTGATTATTAAATTTACACTTGAAAAAGGTTTATGATATTACTTGTCTCAGTGAAATTGTATAATATACTCGTTGTAATAATGATGGTTAGTCATGGAACAATTCGGGAATAAGTTAATTCAAATTTTCCATGAGGACACAAAAGTAGACTGGTGAAAAAGTTGTGCGAATTGAGAAAAAAACTGTTCTTTCTTAGAACACTTTTTAAACTATCGCGACTTGGAAACATGTTTAAATATATACTCTCGGGACTTAATCGCGTATTGTGAAACATTCTATTTACCTCGACGTTTCGATGATATTACAATCACCGTGGTCACGAGTAGACTACTCGTGACCACGGTGATTGTAATATCATCGAAACGCCATTGTAATACGCGATTAAGGCCCGAGAGTATATATTTAAACTGTTCTTTCTTGTTCTATGACGTCATGTTTTATAGAACAAATGAGACCTAACTCAACGGCAGTTCTTGTAAGTTTAGCTGTCTCTATCGTACCTATTGCTACGTGGGTGTGTGCGTATAATTTATTATATTATCTATGATTAATGTACGTCTGTGTACCATCGAATGAGATAAATCTTTTGTTACAGTTTGAACCAAGTCATAACCATTAGACGCTAATTTGTTTTAGATTTATCTCATTCCTCAGTGTCCTAATTTATACACGAGTGCAATAACATCCAAAATACGTGTCATCAAATCCATTAACATTTGTTATAAAAATATCGTTTTTGATACCTATTCGTATTAATAAAATAAGTATATACCTCCTCATACCACCTCACATCAATTATTGCGTCTCTAAATTTTTATCAAACTAAACAAAAATATATGATGAATTTCAAAAATTTATTGGTATATGAATTTTTATGGTAATTTGTTTAGGATTGTTATTTTTCGGAAACACTAAGCGGTAGCTTCTTGAATAAACCGGGAGCGAAGGACTTATGCTGGGAAATGTGAGATAGGTATAGAGATAGGTGTAGATGAGATAGATACATTGTAGACGTAAAATTTGCCTCAAATGCTCCCAAATTTATATTTAATTAATTTTCTTTTGCCACGTCACTCTTTCTATTATTGTTTATCTCATTTTTGCCAGCGTAGAGCCTTTACACTACACCGTAGTGAATCCTTTCCTTTCTGATTACAAACAAATATACTCAAATATCTAGTCAAATACTAGTTTATCTACTGGTCCTGGATTATAGCTAGAGGCATGTCCGAGCAGGTCAACTGACTATTTATACACAAGCATTTTTCCATACAATAACACTTTATTAATATAAATATATAAATATATACGTTATATTTCAAAAATTATCTGTCCTAGAATAAAAATAAAATCTATTTTGTAATGTACAAGTAAGGGCCTTTCATTTGATACCCCACTCAATAAATTTAAAAAAGTTACCAATTTTTTTTCAACTTTGCATCCCAATATTGTTACAACCCTTTCACTGATTAAGGTCATAATATGCTTCCCATCCAATTCACACACCAGAATTTCTAGACCTTCCAAGTTTCATGCAGATTGGATCAACGGTTCTTAAGTTATGCTCTTACAAACATATACACAAACATACAACGAAAATCTCCCTAGCTGCCACTGAGATTCTAGGTCGCTTCGCTCGCTCGATCAATTATACAAATTTATAATAGAAAAATACAAACCAAAGTATGTTATTTTGACTATAAGAGTATATGTTTTGTTACTATATTTTTATAACCGACAAGGCGTCCAACGTTTGATAATTTGGACCATAATTATATTTTCATAGAGCAGTAGTGCAATTACGGAACTCTGATACAATCGACACTTGTCAAAATTGGCTCAAATTTATTGAATAAACACTCTTATGTCATACCAAATCATTGATGTAAATTGATTGATGTAAAACCAAATTATTGTAAGAAAAGATCCATAATCGCCCCCCAGATGTCTTAATGCATTGCATACGTTGCGTGCGTGGGACCAGTCTCTCTCCCTTAATATGACACAGCGATATTGTATGGAAAAATGGTACGGTAATCTTAGGGAAAAATATTTTATACGCATTTCTATAGTTGCGTACAAAACCTTTTTTCCTTACTCTTTTACGGACAAAAGTTTACATAAAATTTATAATAGAAAGGAAGAAATGTTATTATAAAAACACTTATAATTATAAAAAGTTACAAAATTACTGATAAAATCAGTTGGAAGTGTAAATAAAAAACATGGAATGAAAATCAATCACATAAGTAATGGATGTTATATAATTATATGCACGCATGTTTTAACACTACTCTATTATCCGATTCATACATTATCGAGTTTTTTAAAGGGCGATAGGGATTAACAATGTGTATGTAATGCTGATGTTGGCAATACAATGTCACACGACCCTTAAAATGGAATTACAAATTCGTAAAACAGGATTTACCGACAATATTAATTTCAAATATTTAAACACCTAAAAAAGTACACCTACGTTCAAAACTACATAAACAACTCCAGTGGCATATACGCCGACATTTTTCGGATTAAATTATTTTGGAAGTGTGTGCATTTTTTAACTTAACACAAAGACTAGATATCAAAATAAGATCATGCTAAAATTGTACGATTTAGAAAATCGGCAGTACCTACTTATTGGAAGCTAGGGTACGAAGATACGTTACGGGTAACTTATATTATAATCATTTGCGTGAAAATACCTATAAATTACTCAATGTAATCTAAGTTAATAACTAAAGTTTGTTTCACTATTTTTGTTTTTTTTTTTAATATACATATATACTCGTATATTAATATAAGGTAAATGCAAAATGTAACGTTAAACAAAACTGATGTTTATATTATGTCAGTGTCCATAGGATAGGGTACCATTTACCCTCAGATGTATAGGCGACCAAGAAATTGGTTTACCACTTTTGATGACATCTCCCAGTAACATAATTATTCACTAAGGATTACTATGACAGATTCTGACGTAGCAGTTATTAATCTGTCAAGCGAAAATAGCCCTTGATGTTTTGTACGTGCAAATGATATTCAGCCTTAGAGTGGTAAACCAATTTCTTGGTCGCCTATACACCATGCTTGTTTACCGGCTCAATTATACACTGAACCGTAGCATTTGAAGAATCAGTTTTATTCAGTGAAAGATTACTAAATACAACTAAACTTTTACATATAAAAAAAATCTTATATTACAAAGTTATAATATATAATAACAGGCCGAATAAATTCTACAACAAACAACAAAATTAAATTAAAAAGCTTATTTACTTAAACAATGAATACATTGGAACTGTGACATACCGTCATGTATAAAAATACATTTGATACAAAAACATCGATATCGATGTAGCCTTAAGAGGTCCCGCCTGGCCACTTTAAAGCAAACTAACGATTAAGATTGAACATTTGTTTTGCTACGATAAAGTATATAAGGCATTATTAATCATTATTGCCTACATTATATATTTATTCTCCCGACGAAATTATTGCTGCGTTTTCATTATTAACAAATATCAAGCCTTTTTTTATAAAAAGCTCCAAAATTGTAACCACCGCGTAATCAGACGAAAAAGAATGATGGAATAACTACAAGAAAGGACACTTGTTTTTAAAGACACTTGTTCTTAGCAAAATATACGGTCACGATCGTTAATTTAGGAACCACCTAAGGTGGAATATTGCATAGCAGAATTTTTACTGTAAGAACTATTATTTTTGACGTGCACATATTTGACAACGATAGAACGAGACTGACACTATTACTTCCGATTTACTCCGATCAATTGTCACCAACTTGTTGTCATTTAAACTTGAGCATGTTATTCTTTTTCAGATTATATTTTATTAATTTTTCGCTTGGAATTTTGTCACTATGACTTTCTTCTTCAACACTGACACATAATAAGAAAAAGATTAAAGATAATGTAATCACTACGTTGAAGAGGTTATCGTTTCTAAAACGTCAATAAATTCAGTAAGACAAGGTAAGATAGGTATATTATGTATCTGTCTACATTTGACATTTAATGATAATTATTGGCTTAAACTTTCAACCTTATTACATTCTGAATGTTCTCAGAACATTTCAAAGAAATGGGTCCCATATTAAAGCTCGTGATCGTACATTCATCGTTTTCTTTCTACGTCGCATTATAGTAATAATAAACAATCCATTAAAAACTGCAACCAACAAATCCATTGACTGATAACCAAAATAACCTTCACAAACTTTTTTTTTAATAACCTAGTTGTGATTGTTTATTAAGGTCTTATGCCCGCCTTCCACTGAGAGAGGAGCGGGCTTCGTACGGACTCCGTTTAACTCGCAACAGCTTTCTGCATAGGAGTGTTTCCACTGTGAATGAGCGGATTTCAATACAATTTCAATCCGCTCAGTTTCCGCTCATTACCCTTTTTAGTGGAAGGCATGCATTAGGATCACATCAGGTTCACAAAACTAGTGATCATCGAGGTAGCATGTCCGTATACGTTATTATATTCTATAATAAAACTATTAAAAATTTATTACCTACAACTAACATTTATTGTAAGTCACTCTCAAAATGTAAATATAATATATCTTTACTCTTGTCCAACGGAACCTCTGAATTTTCTCCATGTGTTTGACTGTGCGAGGGTCTGGTGCAATAAAGCAAGCTCTCACGCCTAGTTTGAGCTAATCGAAACTAAAATTAAATTTTGGGAATATGTACTCTATTAATGGCGTTAATAGTAATAATAATGCTTTATTACATCTATTCTAGGTGCTTTATACAGCGTCGGATTTTTCTTAACGCGACATCTAATTATATCAAAGGCACATTCTGTATCTATGCAACTAGTTGCAACTATTTGTGGTATCAGAGGGTCTACCATGAGTTTTCACAATCTACACTCGCTAGCGACTGTAGTTAAAAAAATGTATGAAAACTTGTACAGCGCCTCTAGCGGATAGTTGGGTACTAAAACCTCACGTAGCTAACTATCCTACGTCACAGCGTACTACAGCGACTGTAGTTTGCGCTCATTAATTTGCTTAGAATATGGTACCGTGAGTAACAATTTCGACAGCACGCCTACCATGAGTTGTCACATTTAGATTGGCTGACGTTACTACAGTAGTAATAGTACGTCACTATGACATCTGTCAAAATTGTTGCTCATGATACCAAATCCTAAGCAAATTAATGAGCGCAAACTACAGTCGCTGTAGTACACTGTGACGTAGGATAGTTAGCTACGTGAGGTTTTAGTACCCAACTATCCGCTAGAGGCGCTGTACAAATTTTTCATACATTTTTTTAACTATAGTCGCTAGCGAGTGTAGATTGTGAAAACTCATGGTAAACCCTCAGATGTCATAGTAACGTACTATTACTATTGTAGTAACGTCAGCTGATCTAAATGTGACAACTCATGGTAGACGGAACTGCTTTTGAGACACGCAACTTGATATTTTGTGTACAACAGAAGGTTGTGTCACGACTTTGTTTTTTAATCTTTCGCGATCTTGACTTGCGTATTCACGTGATTCGATTCTCATCAGAGTCAGCCTTGGAATGTCAAAATATGACTTAATAACATTGTGAGGGTACTGCATACTAGGAAACTGCAGATACATTGTGCTAATGTGGTTTAGGGGTAAAATTGATTACGAGCAAGGGGGCTATTTTCTTTAGTATACACATATGCCCTGGTTGTTGAATGATGAATACGACTGGTCACCAGACGAGAACACCTCCAGATCCTGGCATAACATAGATCCTATCATAACTCACCACCATCACACTTCAACTTAATGCTTAAAGTAAAATCGAATGCAGAGTTAAAAAAACCCCGAAATAAACTTTATAACCGTGATATCAAAATACGGTTGTGACTAAAGGTGGCATCAGACGGTTCACTCGGAATGTTTATTTGAATGTATTTGAATTAATTCGGCACATTCCTTTGCCGAACACTTGATGTTTCCATTCAAGCGAAAGATAATAAATGCATGTCAAACATAAAGGAATAGTAGTGATCCAGCCTTAATTCTTTAGCTACGTCTATCATGTTTTCTATTCTATGTACTCGTTTTTTACCACTTGTAATTGTAACATCGATAACCGTGTAAGCATGTTTAACTCTAGTTAGTCTGTACAGTCAAACTAATCGGGAATGTACTTTGGTGAACGCAAGTTGTATTAAAACGATTACCGTAGCCATTTACATATTTGTTCAATGTTACAATACTAGTAAGGCGGTACCTTCACGAGCGAGTTTAAAGCACTTATTACACTACACGGTATTCAGGGCCCGGTAGTAAGGGAGCCTAACTCCTAGCCTCTACGCCTTACGCCCTGACTCTTATTACACCACTTTTATTTAGGGTAAGGGTCCCTGAATTCAGGGTAGTGTAATAAGTGCTTAAAGCGGCGAGTCCGCTCTTCTATCGTCGGGTAATCCCCACGAGACGGCCATTGTTCCACACCGGTCGTCGCGCCTCGCAATAGATCGCCACGAGACCGCGACGATTCGAGTTGCGACAGCTTGTGATCGTCAAAGCTACTCGTCGCAACGCCGCGATAATATCGCGATATCGAGACACGCTTATAGAGTTGTTATAGTATTAAGTTCCCGACGATAATAAAGCGATTCACTCGCTCGTGGCGCTTAAATATAGTGAATTCGTTGATACTGTTTTAGGGCGCCCAATACTTATTTGGGGTCTAGAGAAAGTGACATTCAACTAGCGAGTTCGCGTCGTTAACGGTAAAGAGAAAAATATATGGGAATTACATTTGTAATCTTCTTCTTTTCGTATCACTACTTCTTTCGAACCATTAAGAACCAAGGGACTGGGAGGCGCATTTTAATCCTTTGACCAAATGAAGAATGACAGAGGGAAATGGAAGAAAATCACATGTTGTGCCGACCCCACATAATGTGGGATATGGGCAGGAAGATGATGATGATAACCAAGGATTAAAATGCGCCTCCCACTCTTTTCGTGCCCTTGACACGTGTTTTTGTTAAGATCCTGATCAGTAGCATAGATTGATGATGTTCAAATCTCACTTTGTCTTGCTTGTTTCGTGTGGTAATCAGAATAACACTATATGGTAGGAGGCAGGAGCCCTACCTGCCGTCCCTACGCTGTACAACTTCGTGCAGCACTGCGGCGTCGTCGCTGTCGTCACATTGCCAGCGGTCGGGCGCCCAGGTTGGCGCCGGCAGCAAGGGTTCATCAACTTCTACTCCCGCGGAACGCGATCGGCTGAAACCACAAATATCATGTTGAATGCTTTAACATACTCATTAGCATCCGTCGCGGGCCGGACCTGGATGAGGCTAGCGGCAGACCGTGGACAATGGCATATGCATAGAGAGGCCTATACCCAGCATGATGATGACTCATTTGAACTTTTAGGGTTGCGAAAACTGTTTGGCAGCACCCCTGCCTCACGATCATGGGTACAAATCTGGGGCCTTACCAGTAGCTTTTCGGGCATTGCCAAAGTAATATTACTTTGATGTTTTGTATACTTTGATGTTAGTGTTTTAGCGGTAAAATTCAATTACTCTATTTTTGTATATTTTCTCATCGAAAATACTATTTTTTTTTTTTTGATAAACGTCAATCTTCAAATAAAAGCAATTTCGAAAATTGTTAACATCCCTATTATACTTCTTATTAAGTTTCAGGTATGTATATGTTTCATATCTGTATTTTTGACACAAAATAAACATCTTATGATTTAATTAATCTGACCTGTTGGCTAAAGCATCAAAGTCATCATCATGTATCGCCCTGACTGTTCCAGCCACCATCTTGATAATGATGACTTTATGCAAGATGTGAGCGGTGATACCGAGCAGACAGACCGCCAAACCTGCTATGTTGATCGGGCTGAGCTGATCGCCGCTAACCTTCACCGCTAAGACCAGGATACACATTTCCTGGAACACAAGTTTCAACCGTGATCGCTTTGTTGTCACATATCCATTAAAGAAAGAAAGGAAGAAAAATAATGTATTCAGTAAAATCACTAGGATCACTTTGAAACGTCTTACATGCTAGGTGAATCTATGTGCCAATTCCAACTTAACCCAAGTACGAGAAGAACAGGCAAGAAACTCGTCTCAGTCCTAGCGCTTTTTTGAATGATAATTCAAAAATAAACTAAAAAATATAATAATTTCCATGAATATCGACTTGAAGAAGCATTTACTGATTATTATTACATTACTGTACGAGTAGTAGGTAAAAAGTAAAAAGTAAAAAGTATTTATTCAAAATTACAAGTATTACAATATAATGTTGTAGGAATTTAAAGGTAATGCGATAATATGCGAGAAAAGCACTGATGGTGTAGTGGTAACACTCTTGCATCACGATCAGAAGGTTACAAATCTGGTTGTGCATCGATGTGTTTTTCATTTATTGTTTAAAAATTTAGTACCTGGGTTTAAATATATACTCTCGGGACTTAATCGCGTATTGTGAAACATTCTATTTACCTCGACGTTTCGATGATATTACAATCACCGTGGTCACGAGTAGTCTACTCGTGACCACGGTGATTGTAATATCATATATATATATATTTAAACATGTTTCCAAGTCGCGATAGTTTAGTACCTGGGTGACCGAGCTTTGCTCGGTTTTTTTATTGGTAAACGACGTTTTATAAAAATGAAACCTAGCTAGATCGATTTATTGCCGCCGAAGCCCCCTACATACTAAATTTCATGAAAATCGTTGGAGCCGTTTCCGAGATTCAGAAAATATATATATATACATATATACAAGAATTTCTCGTTTAAAGGTATAAGATGTACGCAATGTCAGGCTCTCAAACGGTGAAAGAAAACAACGTGAAGAAACTGGCATACACTTACTCTAGACCCCAAAATTCGAAGTTGTGTGTCATAGTTACAACAAATCCTACTAATATTATAAACGCGAAAGTTCGCATGGATGTCTGGATGTCTAGATGTATGTTTGTTACTCTTTCACGCTAAAACGGCCGAACGGATCCGAATGAAATTTGGCACAGATATAGATTATGGTCTGGAATAACACATAGGCTACATTTTATCCCGAAAAAATGTACGATTCCCGTGGGATAGATTTGTTTTGTTTTTCAAGGTACCACACGGGCGAAGCCGTGGGCGGAAGCTAGCTACTTTAATAACCATTCTTTAGTAATATATAATCGATGTTTATAACGGAAATGTACGGTTCCTGTAAGATAGATTTGTTTTTATTTATCAAGGTACCGGGCAAAGCCGTGGGCGGAAGCTAGTTAATATTTTTCAAGTTACCTTGAATATTCCCGCAATGGAGAGCGTGAGACTGGAAGTGTAAGTGACCACGAGAAACTCGCTGATCTCCATAGCGAACGCTATGGTCGCCCCGACAGATACCTTCAGTATGTTTGGCAGAAGTTGCTCCTTAGGCAGCGATAGAAGATATGTGAAACACTCAGATCCTGAAAAAAATAAAGGAATAGTTAAGTTTAGACGCGGTGGTCAGCTGATCGCGGAGTTTTGCTGTCTTTCAGATGCTTTACTCTCGATAAATAAAGGTAGTGGAAAATAACAGAAAGGTCACTAAAAGATCAATATTTTCTTAATATATTTAGTCTTTTTTTTGAGCGTCGTATTTACTTCAGAATTAATTCTCGAAACAACTTCAAAAATAAACAAAACCTGCTTCTCCTTCTAAAGCTGAGGTCATTTTTTTAAACCAACGGGTAAATAATTTATTTATAAATAAAATGTGAGCTTCATTTCAACAAAAAATATAACTTTAAATTTAACACAAATTAATTGTGTAAAAAAATCTCTTACAATTATCTTTTCCTCAAATAAGGCGTTATTTATCAGAAAAAAATATAATTTTTCCTCCAGTGATTTGAAATTCGCGCGAAAACAGCCGTTCACGTGACATTTCTGACTGTGATGTCACGGGGCAATAAACAATAAACTAAGTAAAGCTAATACGCTCAAACTTGACATTTTATTTTGTAACTAGTGACGTCACACGATGCTCAGGCTTCCGCGTTTCAGTTTTTGTAAAAAGTTTAAGTTTTATAATTGTAGCCAATTCGAAAGGATAAAACTTAGACTTTTCATACTCTCAAAAGTCATTAGCAAGGGCGGATCCAGGGGGGGGGTCATGGGGGTCATGACCCCCCCCTGGGCTGGGTCCAGGACCTAGGTGGATCTAATTATAATAATGTATAATAAGGATTATAACTTTTTGTGACTATGTGACCCCCCCCCCTGGCACCAAAGCTGGATCCGCTCTTGGTCATTAGCCACAGCACCTTAAGAACAGCTCTTTCGAAGTGTCATGGAAGGGTTATATCAAAACGAGAAGACCTTGTTTTGACTAAGAACCTACCTTCGAACATTATGGTGAACGGCAGCAGTGAGAGAAACATCCACGGTTGCACATGGAAGACCATGTCAACTGGGTTATGCAACCCCAGTTTCGACTTCTGCATCAACAACTGCGCAAACGTCCAGCGTAGCCCGGCCGCGAAGGAAGCCAGGAGTAGTAGGTTGAAGCCGAGGAAGTTAAACTGGGTCGCCTTATACGTGAACATGATCAGTCCGATCGCTATCATGAGCACAATTCCAACGAGGGACCACGACTGGAAAAGATATGAACATGTCAGATTAATATTTCGTCGGACTTCGGTTTTTACGGTACCGTACCCATAGGGTAGAACTCCTATAACTAAGACTCCGCTGTCCGTTCGTCTGTCTGTTATACATTTCTCGCCACTCCGCACATCTATCTCAACATTCTCATTTCCGCCGCATGCACTCTTTTCTCATCCGTTCCCTTGGTGGCCCAACACTCAGATTCATCTTGTTTTCAATAATCGACTAGAATACCTAAGATATCTGTAACGTGACGTAAAATAAATGTTTTCTATTCTATTCTATTCTATTAAATCGATAAACACGCCCAATTTCAATTTTTCTATCGAACAGATTTTGATAAAAATTCCTATGTTGCGATAGTCGATTAGACACATATGCAAGGTGAAATCATAAAAGAAGTTATTTTTAAAAAATAGTAACACTGAGTACACGTATATTAAAGCTGCTAGCGTTGCAAGCATTTCGTTTGCTAGGCATCCCTTGGACCTGATTCAACGTAATCTCGATAGTCGTTTAAGCTTATAAAGTACCTTTTTCGCTCGACTAGCACGAACATTTACTTAATAAGTCAATTGATCAATCATAAAAATCTCAATCTTATACGATGATTTGTTGAGTTTTATGCGTATCGTCAAACTGCATTTTATCAATCATATACAATAATTTCTTTGCAGTAGCAGTAGTTTCGGTTTGTATTGCATGCCTTAAAGTTTTACGCCATAGTAAATAGAAATCACCTCGCTTTCTCGCCTCAAAATTGAATTACATGTCGCAAGAGCTTTTAAATAATGGTCTGTGGTGCGCCCTCGTAACTAAGTTCCACCCTTGCATTAGGGGCGGGGCGCAACTGACGCTAGTTTTAGATATTATTATTTTACGTCAACCCTACTTTTGGCTAACAGAGTCCATAGGCTCCGACAAGTAAGAAGAATATCTCACGGCTATATCTCACTATGACAGTGGATACAGTACTTCTACCATGAGTTGTCACATTTAGATCGGCTGACGTTACTACAGTAGTAAAAGTACGTTACAATGACAGCTGTCAAAATTGTTACTCATTCATGGTACCAAATTTTAAGAAAATTAATGAAGCGTAAACTACAGTCGCTTTAGTAAAGCTGTGACGTAGGATAGTTAACTATTTGAAGTTTCAGTACCCAACTATCCACTAGAGGCGCTGTACAAGTTTTCATACATTTTTTTAACTACAGTCGCTAGCGAGTGTAGATTGTGAAAACTCATGGTAGATATGCCTAAATTTGTATGAGTTGATAAACACCAACAATGTGTTTTAAATTACGTATTTATAAATTAAGTAAGTATCCCGCGGGATACTTACGCCTAATGCATTTTTTAATCGGTCAACTCATCCCGCTGTCAAAAAAAACAAATGCTACATACAATACTTCATTGACGAATAATAGTCAAAAACTCATCGCTGTACGTTTGTCGAGTTAAGGTATTGTAGACTTAGGTACAGACCTAGCCTTCACATGTCCTTTGCCATCCTATCACGCAAAAAATATAAATTCATCACCAAGGAACTGTAGCCAGTCAGACATTTCCAATATTGTTATATTGGAAATGTCTGACTGGCTACAGTTCCTTGGTATTAGTATTGACCGCAATTGACATCCCATTAGTTGAAAATTGCCTTCCCAGCTCGACCTAGGTTTTCAGACGCCATTTAATTGCATAGAAAGTATAAAGCTGAGGACACAATATTCGCAAATAAAAATTAAATAACAAAATAAAAAAATCGCAGTTGCATGCAAGTATAATAAGTGCCAAGCCACGAGTATGTGAATACAAAGGGAAAATATAAATAAATATAAATTTATATAACCGTGTTCAGCAGTAGATTAATCTGAACTGACGGCGGTAAACATGTTTAAAAAGTCTTAACTATTCCATGATAATGCAAAAAATATAATAGCAGCAACTCATTTCAAAAGACTTTAACAAAAGATTCATTTAAATAATAATAGCGGTAAAGGTAGACATAAAGAGAGTATGCTGTATTATAAAAAGAGGGTAGCATGCAACCCCTAGAAGTTTCTAACACAAAAGGCAGCAATGCTACATAACAACGTAATACATCTTTAAAAAAACTCTAAAATACTGAAAATTATGAGGAATTTTTCTTTCAGTGGAAATCGAACAAGACGAAGCGTTAGCTCGTCACTGCATGAAACCTCAATACAGAAATAGAATAAAAAAAAGATCGTAGATGGAAGACTCAGTTGACAGTTTTAAAACCATGTTAGAAAACATAAAAAAGGTATTCTACCTACCTACGCCACTACAATTGCCAATTTGTTATTTTATAGCAATGTTTATGGTATTGGTTTTCCGCAGTTTTATTCAGCACTATTTGATATGCCACTAAAATGATACACTAAATACGTAGTCTTAAGTACGACTGTACGTAGGTGTTTTTTATCGACGAAAAAAACGAAGGAGGTACTCAAGACGGGTTGCTGACGATTCGGACATAATTTATTGGGACACAGTGTCCCAATCGATAGTAACAAAAATATTGTCCGCCTGCGACGCAAGAGGTTGCGGGTTCGATTCCCGCCTCGGAACAAATTTGTGTACAATCTGCAGAAATTTGTTCCGTTGGTCTGGGTGTGTATGTATAATAAAAAATATCTATCTATGTACCTACATCATGTATTAAATATATCAGTTATCTAGTACCCATAACACAAGCTTTGAGTAGCTTACTTTGGGGCTAGATGATGCTGTGTGGATTGTCCAGCATTATTTATTTATTTATTTTTATTTATTAAAATCAAAAGTGTCAATTGGGACACTGTGTCCTAATAAATTTTATCCGAATCGTCTGCAACCCCAAAAATATCCGTTACTTTTTTCTCTTGTAATAAAAGTACTTATAGTAAAAAATCTATTGTGCGGACCCTCTTGTGTGCATCTGTTCATCAGCAGTATTATTAATTTTAATACCGGTTCTACCCTATGTATTTTGAGAAAAATATTTTCTCTTTCAACCCCTCAGTCTAATTGTTGTTATATGTATAGAAATATGTATGAGATAATAGCTTGAAGGGTAGGGGTAGTCAGTACGTCATCTTTTTCCGGCCAAGGCGCGCGGGAGGGGACATGCGACCCTAGCGCAAAGACTATATTTCAAATAATTGTTATTGAAAAACCCTGCTTTGTAATCTTCAGTCCATTTACCCATCAAAGCGTACCTGGATTTAAAATGTTCTCAGCTTATCGCTGTTATAATCTGGTTATTCATTCACTGGTAATATCAGTTACTAACTACATTCAAGGTATACCAAGCGTGCTGAGCACGCAGCTTGCAAAATTTTGCATAATATGTTAGTTTGGTATTATATTATGGTCACTCAATTCATGTTAATTTATTCACTGTACCATGTTGGTACATGAGATCGCCAATTAGTGGATTAGTTTCCGGCCTGAATAAGTGTGATGACAAACTCGATAGAGTAAACAAAACATGCATAACAGCTTTGAAGTTTCTCCACCTTCTCACTCTTGCTTTGTTAGTATTTATATTTTGAGAACATTTATTCCCAGAGATTCTATAGAAATTGTTAGCTACAAAACTCGCCTACGAGTCTAGACAAGGTGCATTTTCTGTTAGCGTTCTCGCCAGGAGAAGAAAAAATATAAAAATGACGTTAAATTGTGAGAAACTAATAACGTAATTGGCATACAATTAGACTTTTCCTCTCGCACAAATGCCAGTACCCCCAAATCTTCTTAGCTTCTGAGACAATAATCATGACCTTTGTTTTTCTTCTAATTATCTCTCCGTAATCTGTTGTGTGGCCTTGAAATGTGGTTCAGTTAGCGACAGTCTCATTTCCTTTGTACGAGTATTCATTGTCATCAATGCTCACAAAAAAGGCCCCTTGTTCGATTCTTATTCGATAAAGGTAGGTATTAAAGGAAGTCGTAGTTTGCGAACCATTCAAAACAACCCCACTTAGCGCTTTGTGCCCGAATATGCTCAACGCATGAATTACTTGTATACAATGATCCATCAACTAGTACAATTCTATTTAAAATAAAAAGTCGTTTTAAAACATCTATTGAACTACGTAGGTATACCCATTCAAAAGATTAACGGTAGCTGCATAATGATAGTGTAACAACTGCCAGATTAAATAAATCTGGTCTGATGGGAATTTTGAAAGAGAACGGCTTACACCAGTTAGAAACCAGTTGGATTGCAAATCATTTTAAACACTGATTTACCGTTAAATATACCCTTGTGACGAGAAATGCAAAACATTATAATTATATACATAGCTACCAAAACGTGATTCAATCATACTAAAAAATGCAAATACATTGCATATATTATTTATCTATTATTTTTCTTATCAACAGATCGCCCCGTAGGGTTTAATTTGGTTAAATTCTATTGTGTTATAGAGGTAACTTGGCTGTTCGAGATAAAATCAGTTTTGTTAACTATCAAAATCCTAACAACTCCTGATGAATGAGATTAAGTACGAATAAGTTATATTACTAACCAAATTATTGCTAGATAAAATTTTAAGTTTTAACTTTGCAAAAATTCATTGCACTTTAAAAAACGTGTTTTTATTTACGAGAATAGATTAAAGAAATACTACTGATAATAAATCCGTTTAGTTTTTTCAATTATGAATTCAATTATTTTCAATTATGATAAAGGTCAAAATAAAAGTGGGACACCCCCAGCGCTTCGGTTGTGGATGTCATAATTTTCAATCGTATTCGGAATCGTAAACTTGACGTTTAATTTTGTCTCTAAATCTACTATATAGTTGACTTAAGATGTTTTTTTAGTTACTCACTTAGGTAAGTAACTAAAAAAACATCTTGAGCCATATTAAAAATTCTGTACGTCTACCATGAGTTTGTCACATTTAGATCAGCTGACACTGACTACTACAGTAGTAATAGTACGTTACTATGACATCGGTCGAAATTGTTACTCATGGTACCAAATTCTAAGCAAATTAATGAGCGCAAACTACAGTTGCTGTAGTACGCTGTGACGTAGGATAGTTAACTACGTGACGTTTTAGTACCCAACTATCCGCTAGAGGCGCTGTACAAGTTGTCATACATTTTTTTAACTACAGTCGCTAGCGAGTGTAGATTGTGAAAACTCATGGTAGACCCTCTGTACATAACGATATTGATAAACGGACAACCAATGTTTGGAAGTAGGTATGTATTATCTATCGTAAAAGTACAGAACTGGAAGATAACCTTAAGCCAGGTCGGGTTGGGGGAATACCAGAGTGTTTAATAATATTAGGACCTGGATGATTTTTTTTTTGTAAACGATGTTTTCGAAAAATGAAACCTAGCGAAACCGAAACCTCTTGCATACTAAATTTTACGACAGGTCTAATGAACGTCTTATATTATATCGACCATAGACGTAAAATAGTTGCATTGTCCATTCATATAAAATAGTTACAACGATCGTCAATCGCTTAGTTAGCCCTGGAGTTTCGCCTATTTATTTTTACCTGAGTGCGGCGGGTTGTGTTTTTGGTAGATGTTATCAAACACTTTACAGCACCAACCCGTCAAGTCTTAAAACTGTATCCCAGCCAACTACAGTTTTGTGTGTCTAAATCGAGTATAACCCACACCTATTAAAGAAATTGACTTTGCTCATTCAAGCAAGGCGGCAAGGCTCTTTCTGATAAAGCAACCTTCCGAAATATATCATTTCCTCCTACGTAGCCTTTCTTTGCAGACTTTGAACACGTCTAAATTTATTTTATTTCACAGAGACGGGTCATTGCATTTTGTACCTTAGAAGATTTCCTGTTTAAAACATGTTTAAGACTCTTAAATGTTTTGTTGTTAACGTGTAGCAAACATGCTTGTAGATGTAAACGCGGGGTCACCAGACCTTAGTCATCATCATCATCATCATCATTGGCCTGTTAACATCTAATAAAGATGATTTAATGTGGCGTCAGGCTAAAGAACAATACGAAGTGCTCGAACATTTCTGTTCGAGCACTTAGTCATACGACTATGAAAATACTATATAACCTACTAAATGTTATCGTGCGGTCGAAAAATGATTGATTTATTATTCGTTAAGTAAATAACTTTACAGGATCTTCACATTCGTCGCGCTGTAGGTAACTAATTGACCGACTGAGCCGTTATACGTCGCTCTTCAAACAGTAAATATATTTATTTTCAGATAAGCTCTAGAGATTATGTCTGTTATGTCCAATTCATACCGAAAAAAATAATAAAATCGAACTAATCCACGACGATATTATAGTCAAATCAATACAAGCTACCGCGCAAAGTCGAACAATGTCGTACCAAAGAAAGATATCTACGATCATAATAATCACAACCCAGCTGAGGTGGATACTCGATGATAATCTGCGGTAACGTGCTGGTTAGTATCAAACCACCTGTTTGTAGTATTACAAGACGTATCAATACTCGTATAGCATCGTAATGTCACCTTATCGCAAAACATAAATATTTATAAAGGTGAAAATGGAAACCAAACGAACAATTTCTCTATTTATTAAAAAAAAAACAATAATGATAGCAATTATCGAATATTTTAGCCAATACATATTTATGTACCTACATAAAAGTGTATGTTATAAATGGAAACCACAGATTCCAACCTTACGTCGTTGAAATAAAATAGAACTCTCTAATCAAAGACTGACCTTACCTTCAGACTCCGAAGCCGATAATCAAAAATTCTACGACCCTGAACATTTGTCTTTATTTTTATTTTGGGAATCCAGACGGCTAATACATTTGTAAAACAAACATGAACTTGACGATTCGCCCTAGATTTGAGCGTTTGCTTTATCTACTTGTATTAGTTATCTGACAGAGTTTACTAGTAACTATTTATATCGATAACTTTTATGTCAAAACCTACGAACAAACATAATCTCAGAAAATAATAATTCACACATTCAACATTTGTGTGAAGAATGCAGATGTTTGTTTTATGTCTGGGTGTTATTACGAGTACCTATGTATTCTATGTATGTATTTACAAAAATAAGTATTTATCAACCATCTGGTTCTCATATTACAATCTTTGCTTAGTTTGGGGCTAGATGGCGTTGTGTGAACTGTCCACCAATATTTGTTATATTTATTACTAGCTTCCGCCCACGGCTTCGCCCGCGTGGTACGTTGAAAAACAAAAACAAATGTATCCTACGGGAACTGTACATTTTCCCGGGATAAAAAGTAGCATGTCTTATTCCAGACCACAATCTATATCCGTGCCAAATTTCATCCAGATCCGTTCATCCGTTTCAGCGTGAAAGAGTAACAAACATACATCCAGACATCCATACATTCTTACAAACCTGCGCGTTTATAATATTAGTAGGATTATTTATTTAATGCTTGCAACTCACCTTCTTTTCAAGCCCGAGCAGGATAGCGAAGCCGAGAATGAAGATTATTGTCGTGGACTTCGTCATCGTGTACAGCGAGATCGTGACCAGCTCCAGTCCCCAGTTGGAGAAACCCACGTCGATCCCACTGGCGAGCCCCGTGGGGCCCACGGAGCGCAGGCACGTCACAAATGGCAGCACCAGTTGAGACGTGCCCGTGATGAAGTACAGCACCAGGCGGACCAGGACCGATAGCATCCACTTGATGATCAGGTGGTACATCACCACTGTCAGTGGGTAGTGGAAGTCCTGTAGATACATGGCACAGTCACTAAAACAAGTCAATGAATTTGCATGCCAAAAAAAATGCTGTACGTCTACCATGAGTTGTCACATTTAGATCGGCTGACGTTACTACAGTAGTAATAGTACGTTACTATGACATCTGGCAAAATTGATTCAATCGTTTTCAACAAATTTGTGTATGATCTGCAGAAATTTGTTCCGTTGGTCTGGGTGTGTATGTATAATAAAAAATATCTATCTATGTACCTATATCATGTATTAAATATATCAGTTATCTAGTACCCATAACACAAGCTTTGAGTAGCTTACTTTGGGGCTAGATGATGCTGTGTGGATTGTCCAGCATTATTTATTTATTATTATTATTATTTATCGTTATTATAGTCACCATAAAACTACAGATACCACAGTTAACACGAGTAGTGTTCTTCGTTAAAATCATGATTACTAGCATCCGCTTGAGGGTTGGCTGGCGATATCGTATCAAAAAGAGTATCAGTCCAGTTCATAAACTATCTTCTTAGCAGCGGGGAGTAAATTTTTATCATTATCAACCTTTAACAGACTCTTCACGTTAAAATCATTTTATACAACGGCGTGCGTGACGAAAGATTCACGATTGCAATTCGATATGTATTACTACTCGTAGAGGGACTACTCACGACTTCGTTCGCGTAATGTTTTTACATACAAATTTTAAATTTAGGCTGTGCGTTGTCTATACGTCAGTGAATGAGTCCTTTGATTCATATAATTTCGAGTACTTACCTGGATATGATTTTTATGATGATTTTTGGTAAACGACATTTTCTAAAAATGAAACCATTCTAGATCGATTTAACGCCCCTGAAACCGCCTGCATACTAAATTTCATGAAAATCGTTGGAGCTGCTTCTGATATATACTAGTAGTACCTGGGTGACCGAGCTTTGCTCGGTTTTTTTTATTAGTAAACGACGTTTTCTAAAAATGAAACCTAGCTAGATCGATTTTTTGCCCCCGAAACCCTCTGCATACTAAATTTCATGAAAATCGCTGGAGCCATTTCCGAGATTCCAATTATATATATATATATATATATATATATACAAGAATTGCTCGTTTAAAGGTATAAGATATACTAGCGACCCGCCCCGGCTTCACACGGGTAGAACGGTATCTCTATTTTTTTTTTAAATATAGCTTATGTTACTCGGAGATAATTTAGCGTTCTAATGATAAAAGAATTTATGAAATCGGACCAGTATTTTTGTAGTTAATACGTTACAAACAAAATTACTAAACTTTCCTCTTTATAATATTAAGTATATAAACAAGAATAGCTTGTTTAAACGTATGATAATTGTATTATTGCCATCTAAGTCCAACTTAAAATTAACTTCGATAATATAACATGAAACCGCATGGTTCCGGCCATGGTGCAAACAGTGAAACTTGTTCTGATTGCCAATTTGTTTTAAATACACACCTAAACACCTTGGACACAATATTTTTTTTGTTGTTTTTTTTACTCGTGTTACGAATATTATGTTGCCTAGTTAGGTATATGTAGGTTAGAGGTAAATAAAATTGTATCTAAATATTATTTATTGTTTAGACGATAATGTATCAGTCACTTTCGTTATCAGCATAGATTATGGTTATTTAACTACCCAGGTATCTACTTAATGATAACATACAAAGTCAGAAGTGAAGAGTACAAATGCCGACAAACTGCTATCGCCTAAAATTATACATAATCACTAATATTTATAACTTTTACCTGTTACTTTGCATGTGTGGTACATACAAAAAAAGCAGCCTTATAGCTAACTATACTAGCTACCAGATTGCAGGCTATATCTTTTCAAAATTTCTTCAAATATCATCCAAATATTTAGGAGTAATTGAGTCATAGTAATAATAATTCTGTAATTCGGTAAATCTGTCCGTCTGTCTGTCTGTCTGTATCTGGGCTGAGCATTACGCAGAAACTACTGAATGAAATCAAATGAAAGTTGACAGGGTTTTGAGTTCATACTATGAGGTATGACATGGGACACTTTTTATCCCGAATTTTAGCATGGTTCTCTTGGGAGAGGGGATGAAAGTCAAAAAAGTCAAAATGTGTACATAGTTGTAATTCATCAATGCATATTCCGAATTCTTTCACTCTTTTTCTGTTAAAGAGGAGGTATTTTATGGATTGGTATTTCAAGGTCATTGGTTCTGTAGTTAATAAATTAAAAACATCACAACCTTCAATATTAGGTCCAAATAACTTGAAACTCTTTGCTGATGAGATAGGTAGTATTAAGTTGTATATATTAAAGCTGATGCTAAGGCTTGACAAAAATTAGAAAACAAATGCATTTCATGAAAATATAGCACTGCTTAAATTAAAATATTAATACTTCAGATTGGAATTGAATTTTTTCTTGTTTGGACAGTCCTTCATTCGTTATGCTCCAATTTTCTTCATAAAAACCAAGAAGTTGCAAGTCTGGAAGTTTTTATTGGGCAAGTTGCAGTTCAATCAACTTTGGGAACCGTTTAAACGTAAGCACCATAACTTAAATTAGTTTTACCAAATACAGAGAGATAACAAGAGTAAAAACTAGTTGAATTGAGTACCTAGGTACAACCTTGCAGAAACCAGTACCTATAGACAGTACCTGTACATATAGTACAGTAAACAGGCATTTGGCATGTACCTATTCCAAATGAATTATAAGCATCAGAAACTTTATACCCACTTAATAGACTGTTATGCCTGGTTTGTTGGATGGATAGAATCACCTAGCACCTAGCTCCCATCTTTTCAGTTTCGTTGGCCCTAACCACAGAAAAGACATGATCAATATGAGTAAATTTAAAATTAACTAATTTACTTCCGTAACTACAAAAAACTTTTTGCAAAGACTTACTTTTAAAAGCCATCTCTGGTAGAATGTTAGGCCGATTGACAGCGAGAAGTACAATAGAATAAGGCCTAGAGACAAAAGGCTTTTTTGGAAGCAAATATCAGACCATTTTCCTTTTGGTTTATTAGTCAAAACGTCTTCGTCAATATCAGCTTTCGTAGCCAGCTGTTCATATTTAGCGCCTGCCATCAGTAAAGTGCCGCGGTCCAATTCGTTTCACTACCAAAGTCTGTTGCATATCAGCACTTCGAACAGAAATAAACTTTTTATTCAACTTTCTTTAAACTTTCGCGGAACTAGTGCTCGAGTCGAGGTCTTGTAAAGCTACGAATGAACCATAAATACTTATTGAAATTCAGTCTTTAACAAACGAAACGAACAAACAACCGTGAGCAATTTTACGGTGCTATCGGGCTCCCTCCCTCCCTCTCCCTCCTTCCTACTCTAAAGGTGTTGCCATCTCCTATTGAAAATGATCAGTATTATAATAGGTGCTAGTTGCTTGAAAAAACTACAGCCGGCCGCCACCTGGTTTTTAAAATAATTTGTTAATAATAAGCTACGAAAATTGTGTCACCGCTAAAGTTCCTACTTAATACTTAGTGCCCGAACGACTTCTTTTCGCGTAACTAGCTAATTTAGTTTAGTTTTTTATTTCACAGCTCTGTCCTGTGCTATGCCTTAAGTGCTAGGAATTTAATTATTAATCATTAACTTAGGTACTTACCTATAATGTAATATTTATTTGGATGCAAGGTGAAGTATAATTTGACTATCACCATCTTCCTGCCCATATCACAATACAATAACAATAGGGTTATCTTTTCTTCTATTTTTATTATTGTATTTAAACAATTATGTATGATGTGCGTAAGTACCTACCTACCTAGCTACTTCTAATGACTGCAGGCATAGTAAGTAGGGTGGGATAGTAGGTAGGCACCTACTTAGGGTAATGGTGGAATTTCAGTTAGATTCTCGTCTTTATCCGAATTTTATTTAATAAAAAGGCAGTTACAATAACGTAGTTGATTTTAAATAACAGCCAGTTTCATTAAAACTAGTCAAATAACGTTATGTTTATGAAGATATTTTTTTATTTATTTATACCTTATTGTTCCCACACAAATTACAAAAAATGTGTGACAAACGGAGGGCTTGAAGCCTAGGGGGCATTTTCTACCAGCCATTCCGGTTTAAAGCCAGCTCAGCGCACAATAACAAATTTAAAACTAAAAACTAAAACTAAGTACCTACCTACCTACCTAATTAAACATTCCACAAAAAAAAACAAAAAAATATTATTTACAGGTATAATAGGTATAATGTTGTGCCGACCCCACATAACGTGGGAAAAGGGCAGGAAGATGATGATGATGATGATGAATAGAGACAATGGCATGCTATACATACTAACGTCTAACTATTCTTCACTAACTAGATTTACTATTCAAGGAACCGAGCTAGACAAAACGAAGCACCTCCACGTGATGTCGGCTAGGCATGCGATTAGATGAACTTCCACGCAACTTTTCTCTATTATTTTGGTAAAAAATACCCAATTTTATGCAATTAAATTATTTAAGCTGGAAGCATATTATTTACCTTCACCTCTGACAGAAGATTTCTTGAAAACGGTAGGTTGTATGCCAATGTCATAGGTAGTTGACGTTAGGTTAAGTTAGACAAAAGGTTACCAAAGACATTTTATCTACTGACGTGACGTAGAACAATTTACAGACGACATTTATTTGCCAAACAAAGTTCTGGTTCTATACTTACTTTCAGCCAAAGAGAATAGAATTGCTTTCATTCAGCAAGCCATACAATACAACGAAGACGTAATTCTTATTGTCTATGTTAGTTATTTTTATTTACTATCAATTTAGCTATCTATTTGTTGTGTTTCATGGGTCAATGGGTCTTGTATTTGTTGTGTGTCTGCCGTGTAATTAGGTCTAGTTTTAGTTTCTAAAGTTAAAAACATAAATCGTACACATTGGAAAACTTATATTGATGCTTACAACACAGGTAGCGTATTTTTTCACTTGAGAAGGCTCATGCAGCTGCGCATTAGACGTTGGAGCAAAAACAAAGACAGTTGGAGCTTGTGAAAGTAAAGTTCTGGTGTGGTGTGAAATCAACGTGACCACAATGAGTGATTCCGACTATTCCTCGCTGATGGATTTAGTCAACTGCCACCTATCGAAATCGAGCCTGAACGCTAGGGAGACTGGCGATGAACGCTGCTCTGCCTTTCCACTGGCCAGCGTTCGCATCCAAACGGGCATGTCCCAAACAGTATTTACTCCGCCCAACGGGATAATATCGATCCCGCGACTCGGAACTCAGGACAATGAAATCAACGGAGTACTTGCACAACAAATAACTAACATGCTCATTGCCAAAGAAAAGAAGAAACAAGAAGAAGAGAAAAGACAGAAAGAAGAAGATGAAATGAAACAGCAGAAACAAACAAGAGATGAGTACAATATTGATTTGAGGTCATCCATAATTGATCAAAATCTAGACAAAATGATAAGCCAGCCATTGCCGAAAGTTGAGCAAACCAGAATAATCAGTCCGCTTGATGCCTTGCTGGATGAAGTCAGATCTTTCGGTCAATGTGATGTGAGAGCACGAAAAAAAGACACACTACCTCTAAACAGAGATATGTCTCATATGCTGGATAAGAAGGTTAAAAGGGGTAGACCATCTGCATTTGGAAAAGTTATTTCTTCTCGTGTGCAACCCGTAGCTGCTCCATATGTAAAACTAGAAATCAACAATGCAGCAGTCCAGAGATTTGACTTCTCTACACAGTCACCATGTGACATAAATCTGGAGAGAAGACGCCATCGTCGTCAGGATCCGTACGCCCACATGAACATGGTGGAACGCTTCATGGCTCAAACTAACAATGATTCCATGAATCAAAATTATTAATACTGTAATCAGAAAACAATATGTAATGGGTATTCTGAATAGTATTTAATTTGGCTTTCATCTATATCTAATTATTTAAACGGCGTCTTCACCTACAAGATGCTGCCGTAGGGCCTGTGACAATTTTTAAATGGAGCATGCTTTACCTAAGTATGTTCTTTTTATGTACGAGTATTTAGTTATCTATTACACCAAATTTTTGCAAAGTCACTTGACAAGTTTTGGTAGATATCTCACAAAAAATATTATATTAACAAGTACTACCTATTGCCATGGTTGCTGAGGTTTGAGATGCGCCAAAAAAATTAGTTCCCACTGAATTTTTTGAAAATGTTCGATCTGCAAATTATATTTCTAAATATAATCTAAAATATAAATTATGTAAGTACATAAAATATAACATACATACTGATTTTCAGTAGATTGTAATTACATCTTAATTTTAATTTTTTATTAAAATATTTAGCCTAGGCTTGAATTTAATTTCTACCAGCATTTGATACAAAATCATTACTTACATCATTATCTTCCTACGATTTTCTTACTTTATGGGGTCAGCATATCCCTCTATTGATTTCCCTCCATCATTCATCATCTCAGTACACTCCTAAAATCATAAGTTACCTACCTACTTTTGGAAATTACATTCATTTGTTAGAGAGTGTTATAAATAAAAGGTGCATATTGGTAGGTAGTGATTAAGGTCTGATGATGGAGTAGGAAAGAGAAATTAGGTTGAATTGGGATCGGATTTTTTCCTCTTTTTAATCCGTCTCTGATTTAAGTCCAGGTGCTTACCTAGTTTCAAACTTTTACTCTTATAAATGTTAATAATATAAGTGGGTCGAGGACTGGGGTTGGGTATATTGAAGAAATAAAATATTAATTAGTTTCAAATTTGAATTTTATTAGATAAAAATACACACATATAAAATCGGAAGGTTCATAATGTTGATGGATAATTTCAGTTGAATCTTTAATTTTGTTTGCATTGACCGAAGGCGATTAAAAGACTTTATTCCAAAAGTTTGCGGTTTAGAAATGAGGGATTACCATAATATTATACTGTAGGTATGGTTAATGTTTTACAATCAACTTACAACTAGGAATACTATAGACTAGATACTGCTTAAAATAAATGGGCTTTCCTTCTACCCTCAAAAAAATAAGTTAAAAAATACATGACTTGAAATAATATAAAAAATAAATTTACGAAACCTAAGAAATAATAGTGGAAAAGACCAGGACGAATCAATATTATTGGGGAAGACCTATGCCAGCAGTGGGACATGTAGGTTTCCTCCAAACCATAAAATTATAAATTTAAATAGGTACGTAATGAAAATGAAAATAATTAACAAAAACATAGTCTAAAATAAAAAGAATTAATAAAACCTTATAACTATTGATTAAATAGTTCCAAAACCTTAACCTATTGATTAAACACATTAACGTCGAGTGCCGTAGCATCGACTTCTAACACAAAAACTTATTAGCAAAGACAAACACACAAAAGCCTTATGCATATTCGTTACAAAGTAACGAATGTGCAGCCCTACACCGCCCCGTGGAAAAGATGTTGGGGCCTGGTACTGTGGAACCATGTGACACAGGTGTGGCGAATGGGGCTTGTCACGGCTGCACCTAGCCGGGTTTTAAGTTTTCCTTCTTATCAGTTCTACCTGTAATCATTCCATAAACCATTCACCAGGACATATCTTCTGCCATCATTTAAATCTCTACAAGTCCGGGCGAGCCTTAACTAAAACGCATACACAAACGAAAAGTCTTTAAACGTAAACGCGTCAAGGTTGATAGTGCCTGCCGAGATACTGGCTCTCATGCGGCTTTCTGGTGGCTTTGTAAACGTCTCGTTCTTTATCTGGATACTTGGTGGGGAGGTTCGGAGAATGCAGATTCAGTTTTGCAGCGTACCTGAAAAAACAATAGAACATAACACATACAATAAAATATTTTACAATATGAGGTGGTTCCACAAACCTAATTCCAGCAATGTCGATCTCATAATGACCACTCAGCACGAAGTCGTTTGTTATCTTCTGTGGCACGCCTTCCTCGTTCAAGTTCTCCACAAAGCCAAGGCATACCTGAACAGAAACAGATGTTATGGAAAACTCCCACTAGTGTGTAACCTGTAACATCTGGTACCTGCAATAAGCCGTTAAGTGTAAATGGACAATGGACGAACAATAGAAATAACTACCTGCTTTTTAAAGGTGTATCCATAACTGGTGGTGGTGGTTTGGCCGCAGTAGTTGCCGTCCCGAAATATCGGCTCCCCGCCCCAGGACCACAGATCTAGTTCGTGGTCGTGGTCGGTCAGTAACAGCTGGACGTACTGACGGCGGATGCCTTCCTCTCGCTGTTTAAGGAGCGCCTCGCGCCCGATGAATGGGATGTCTTTCTATTGAATTGAACATAAATGAAATAGCACACTTCTTGAGGCTGAGAAATGTTTGGATATTAAGATGCATATAGTAATATGTCCATGGTAAGAGGGGCATGGCAAGCGCATGCTTTGTACCAACATGCGGCGGAACGGTATACCTATGGATATACGAGTATACAGGAGAGACTCACTTGGAACTTGACACGCCAAGTACGGCCGCACTCGAGTGGCGTCGTCATGGTATCGAGGTCTTGACCCCAGAAAGCGAAGAACTTCTCTACACGCAGGGCCCGTGAAGCGTAGTATCCCACATGGGAGATCCCAAACTTTTGACCCTCCGTCATCAGACGGTTGTACACGTGGAGAGCGAACTAGAGGAAAAAATTGTGAAAGGTTTGGCCCTGAACTACAAGAATCTTTCATTTGAAAATTCACATTCGAGTAGCTCACCTCATTAGGGATGTACAGCACATATCCTAATTCGCCTGTGTGCGTGAGGTTCATAGCCCTGATGCCATTGGCCAATCCTACATCGATCTCCTTGAATGTAAAGAAGGGGAAATTCGACGGCGCTAGATCAGTGTCTGTGAGCTCAGAGAGAAGATTTCTGGTGAATGGTCCCATGACGCAGATTGCTGTATACATGGAGGTGACGTCAGAAAGAGTAACGGATCCATTCTGTGGTAGGTGGCGCTTTATCCAGGACTTACAGCGTGTTTGCTGGATGGTCGGTGCAATCATCATGTAGCTAAAAGAAGAGGTTTTTCATGTAAATAATGGATCTGCAACAGTTTTGTTGCGTCAAATGGTATTATTTTATTGAAATATCTAATATTAGTTTCGTAAACTATAATTGCAAACATGACGTAAAAAAAAAGTGAGTGAAGATGAACAACTAATGACAGTGAAACCCTTTCAGCAAGTCATGTTCAACTTACTGGTTCTCCGTTATCCTGGCAAGACTACAATCGTTCTCATACCCTCCACGTTCATTCTGCATGCCAGTATGAATGATGCTGCCTACAGGGACATCTACGTCGTTCGAGCAGAGGTATTGGAGCAAGTCCACTACTTCACGGCCTTGTGACTGCAAATAGGTTAACCTCGTAAAACAATTGAAAACTTTTTTTTTCTTTCCTAACCAAATTGGTCCTTAAAACGCACAATATTATTGTCAGAGAAGTCACGCGAAAGCATAGGCGTAGACTCTCAAGTTATTGGGTTTTTAACCAAAGCTTTAAAGTTTGACGTATCTATGTGTGTGTAATGGAAATCGGTCCAAGATGGCCGCCGCCACAAAATGGCGGGAAAAGTTTGTGTCGGGGTTTTTTTTAATTTTAAATTTAATTAACTTGTCATCATAATGGAGCTTAATAATCGGTAACTATTGACCAGACTAGCAGTTATCTCATAATAAATACAAACTGTGAGCTAAATATGATGCTAATAATTGTGTGAATCGAAGACAAGCTCACACTCTGAAACCGTTTCTGGGTAGAACGGGGCATGCGTACCTGTAGATCGATTTTGGTGAAGGATGAGTAGTCCGCCAAACCCACAGATTCCCTACAGGCCCAATACTCTCGCTGAACCGTCTCAAACCAGTGAGGCTTGCCAAAGGTTTTCGTGTAGGCAATCTTGAATGGACGCGGATTCGAGTCACCATCCGAGTTGTCTAGCATTAAAGAAGTAAATCCATAAATTATTCTCAAGTTCTAATGATGTCCATCTTGTCAGGGTTACAACATGAAGGATTGTTTCTTACCAACAGTCTCAAACCACGCAGGTCGTTCGTATCCCATCACCTGTCCAAATACCGCGCCGTTGTCTCGAAGGGTCGGGTAGATTGGTGACAGGCGAAGATTACGCCCGGTCTCAAACTCCGGAAATGGGTAAGGCATGCCATAATGCACTCCTAGGAAAAATAGTTTTCTTCAGAAGTACATAAATAATTTTAACGAGACATATAATTTTATATGTAGATTTTATAGAAAGGTGGATGGACCTAACTATGATAATTTGGCAAGTCAGAATAAAATATATTTCCAGAAACGTTAATTTCAACAAAATAACAGTATCACATACCCGGTACTTCCTTGACGCGATCACGCAAAAAACGTTTATTGTTATGTAATCCTAAAAAGCGGTTGATTCCCAGCTCGTACATGTCGTATTTGGAATAGCCGTTGATGATTTCGTCAGCGGTTGCCTCGGCTACCCCGCCGGCTGCAGATATGCCCACAGTCTTCATTCCTGCAGCCACGTGGTAGTTCATCATCTGGGTAAGGAGATACATCATCAGATACGGGTTTACCGAGCTCATTTAACACAAACTCCTGGGCGCTAATGTTACCTCATCCATCCCGGGACAGCAATGGGTCAGTAATTATGTCAGACTTTTAAAAAAAAATTACTTATGTTCAAATTTTGACGCCAAAACAAAGTTAGTTTTAAATGTATGTAAACCATATCGAAGCTATGATCAAAATGTTGTGAGAATTTAAGTACGTGAGGTACGCGAAATATTGAAACCATTACAATTGGTCGAATGCAGCCAATATGAATTTAATGACTCAAGAGATTTGTAGTATTTAGTTATGGCGATATTTATGTGAACTCAACTTTAAAGTCAACCGCAGTCGACCAATCTGTAAACAGTCTTTACAGTTGTTTTAGATCCTTATGAAATTTGACGGAAATTAACAACAATGCGAAGACGACGACGTGCGATATCTTCAGATGATAAGAGTACACAAAGCTGCAACACAGAACCGAATTTGGCCGCTGTTATACGCGAAATTCGTTTAAGTATCACAGCCTGGGTCACTCGTTAGCCTTCAGTCTCGAAGTAATCAAAAGTACCATTTACAAAGTTAAATATATTATAAATATTAGTGCATGGCTTCGTGTTGCTATCTAAGGCCGAGAGCGTTTATTGTTATGAGTTTAGATCTATGTTGTCGCTGGGTGCTTTAAGGAGTTTATGAAGTAAGCTTCCATAGTAATATACAACAATCAAAAAGTAAGGGTAAGGTCATGTAGAATCATAATCTAACCTCAGGTGCTTCGCCGACTATCCACTTGCAGTCTGGCGAGAAAGCTTCGAGTCCGTTGCAAAGTTTATGCAGAACTGCCTGGCTGAGACTTGGAACACGTTTCAACAGCTGCTGCAGCAATACGTGGAAGTGGTCCCAATCTTCAGCTACGCAGCGTTGCGCCGTGTTGGCGACTGTGAAGAAAGATAAACGTTAGTTCGTGATCAGACGAGTTATAGTTAATACAACGAATCTACGCATTCGTGAAGTTAGCCACAGGTGCGAGTTTGCGCATGTACAGTTCCTTCCCCTCCTCCATGAGGAGGTCGCAGTATCGTTTTTCGGTAACAATTGGAGGTATGAAACTCCAAGTGTTACCGAAAAACGATACTGCGCAGCTCTTGCGGCTAACTTCACGAATGCCTAGATTCGTTGAGCCAGCTTTAATTATGAGATTTTGGTTAGTGACTAAGCTTACTTTCTTCTTCATAAACCGGCTTAGCAACAGGCTCGAAGCCACCTGCGAGAATGCAGCCGTCCCGCTCACGTAGATAGATGTAGCCGTCGGGGTCTCTGATTACTGGAGTCATGGGGTCTAGTCCGTCGATGGTCTTGGTATGCAAATAATAGTGTTCGCAGGGCAGAAGCGGTACTTTGACTTGTGGTCGAGCAAGCTGACCGACCTACGAAGATTTAATAAGTTTATAACGCTACAATAGTATGAGACGTATAATTAAAAGTTTGAGAAAAAGTACGTACCTGTCTGGCCCAAAAGCCAGCGCAGTTGACAAAGTACTGGCATTCTATTACCCCACGAGTTGTTTCTACACCGCACACCTTATCATGCCTGGAATGCACAGCTGTAACAGCGCAATCCTCCATGACCCCCACACCTACACAGAAGGCAACCTATAGTTAGAAAGCTTGCAAATTGTTTTTAAGGTAAACTATGGATCCTGTAATACCAAAAAACAACAGTGCTATATTTGTAACTTAGTAGATTTGGTGTAGCTATATTAATTTAGAAACGCAATTTCCTACCTTCAGCAACAGCTTCTCTCATGAGAGACATGCCGAAGAGGTGAGGATCACCAACACCATCTCCAGGTATCCAGAGACCACCGATGACATCCTCTATGTTGAGCATCGGCGACAATTCCAAGCAACGACGCGGGGAAATCAACTCGCAAGGTATGCCCCACGAACTGTATTAACGATAGAGTTGGAATTAAACAGTAGTTCGCTTAATGTTCAGATCTATATGCGTACCAGCATCCGCATTCAAATCGGAGAACCCTTTGCACTCTAGATCCTATAAACCCGAAGTTGACCTAAGGTCTGACTCTAAACTTCAGCTAAATGTCGTTAAAAACTGAAAATTTGAGTTAATATTAAAGTTTCTACCTGCAGTATCCTGGTAACCTGGTAACCAGTACTCATGATCCTGGAAACGGCAGAACCGATTTCTACCATATTTATCAACGTTACTAGTCTAAACTGATTAAGCTCACGTTCCAGCTTCAAGTAGGTAAAAATTATGTATTTCATTGAAACATCCTACTTTGAGATTGAGACATACCATGATAAAGCGCGGTAAATATTGCGCAAAGAAAATGTCAATGACGAAATTGCAGATTAATTAATGACTCATACTCATACGTGCGTGCTTAGATACACTGCTAATGTTAAAACCATTGTCGAATCCTTTTAAATCGAATGCACCCACGACGGCGCATAATGCGTTCTAGGTTGCAAGTTGCTGCCAAGGTGCTATAAGAAGCAAACGTTCCACTGTTAGTATGATAAATAAAAAACTTCTTCCCCGTACACATTTTCAATTTCTATGGTGATAAACATTCATGCAACACCAGACAAATAATTTTGAATATAAATATTTTATTTTCATATCAACATACCTATTTTTTGCAGTTCGGGGGCAAAGTAGTTTTTATACATAGCAGGCTCCGAAGCATTTGCTCCAGATCTCTAACTCTTCGGGCCCATGGCCTTGGCGTGCTGCCATTTCCATGAATTTTTTGTACATTTCCTCATTGGTTGGCGGTGTGTCTGGATCCCTTTCAGCTCCCTCCGGATGCTGCACATCAAGTACAACCACTCCCTCCTGGACAGCATTCGGTTCAGGCTGTGCCTCAGCGGCAGCTCCCATAGCGGCAGTTGGTTCAGCGAGAGCCTCAGCTCCTTCTTCAGCTTCTTCCTCCGGGTTCGGGCGCTGTTGCAATGTCAGCGTCTCGGCGTCATTCCTCGCCATATCCTGAACCCCAGCTTGTAAAGAGGGCCGTCCTTGTTGATGCTCAGTGCTTGCAGCTGCGTTTTCTTCGTTGACGTGATTGGCGTCCATCTCTAATAAAACAGAATGCTTTTGAATATCAGGCTTACAATACAACAAAAATCCATTCATATACACATTATCTTCCTGTCCTTATCCACTAGGTGGGGTCGGCACCACAGGTTCTCTTCCTCCACTCTCTCTCTATCATCCGTCATCTCAGTAGTCACTCTTTTCTTATACGCTATTTTCTGTGCAGTACAAAATAAATAATATACACGCTGCAAAGGCAAAGTTATGAAAATTTAAGAGTATATAGAGTGGAGATGACTAGCGACAAAGACACCGGCATACCACATACGCTCGCTACGCACTAGCGCAACCGAACCGATCGATCAATGTCGGCCATTTTCTTGACACGAAATCAACGCCATTTAATTTTTGAATTTGTGTTTAATTTTTATTCTAAGGTATTTTAGATATACCCACACATAGAACACCACTTCGAACACTTTAAAACGGCTAGGATTGTGAACGGTAGAACTGGTGTGTGCGAAGCACGCGTTTGGAATCGAGCAAGCCACGCGCTTTTCCTTGAACACTATAGTGTCCGAAGAGTAAGCGCCCGCGATATGAAAATAGGAACCGTTCGACATGGTAATTATGTGAACTTTGTCTTATTTACCATTAAAATCAGCATAGCTTGTGTCCAGCAAAGTTCTTTAAATTGCTGTGTGTGATTGACGAAGAGCGGCTATTTTGAAACATTGACGCATTATGTTCTTTTAATTTTATTAACGTTAAACGTAGCGATAGTTTAGCTAAAATATAATTATTTTTTGATATTATAGTCGGTAGCACCATAAAATATAAGATTTTAAAATGGAACGTTATGTGAGACCGTTATGTTGCGTAGATATAAGAAATCACCCATTGCAATCATAGACTCGGTAGTTCGGGTAGTTCTCATACTTAGTGAGCTCTAAATCAAGAAGTAATGTGCAAGCAAACCTTTAATTTAACACTGTAGCGGTAATTGTACACTAACTTATTAGAAAGTAGGTAGGTATCTTATTTGCTTAAAGCGACCCACGCAGATCTCCGTTGTAACTCATGAAACTGAAGCTAATGGCGTCTTCATTTGCGAGATTGCCGACAACGCGCACGCGTGCTCAGTTTATTCGCAATTATTGGCCAATCTAAGAGCACCGTGTGAACCCCGACAGACACGCTGCCCAGTGGCGCCGCCACCACGTGGAAACATCGAAACAAAGAAAACCACCCTGATTGAACGCCGTTATGGTACAACTTTAACAACCTAAATCTACCTAAAATCAAATTTATCAGACCCAGAATAACGCCACTGCCCATAGGTCTTCACGCGAAAGCATAGTAAAGAAGAACCTTTTGTATGCAATGTAGGCACACGCGCATCATTGATTTCTAGTATATCATAATAATGGGATGTTTCAGTGTACAACGCACTGCCCAAAGCGTGTTTATAAATATGCAAGATCTTAGTTTTAGCAGCAAAGTGACTTCATTTTCTTCTTGAGGGACCTAAATTATAACGACAACGCCTTTAACTTTTAACTTAACCCACACATAAATATCGATCGGATGGGATGCGAACATACATAAAATAAAATAAAAATACTTACCGATTATCTTTTCTCGTACAAGATCACTGAATCACTACTGAAACTAAAAACGAAAGCAGGTGAACAAGAATTCAGGCTGTAAATGGTTACCAAATGTGACAAAGTGAGTTTTTTGATTTAAATCCGCGTTGATTTTGGTTAGCACACAAGAAGGTTCTACTCGTAATAGCGAAAGGTTCTAAACGCGGTGTGACGCTACCCAGATGCTACTCTCATCCTCCCAGACTCCAGACACAGGATACGGAAATGACCTCTTAGCGCATGCGTCTAGTGGAAATTCTACCGCTTTTATTTGAAAGAAGCGTACCTTTACGTGAAAAGCCTTAGCAACCGAATATATTAATTTAGGTGTTTTTTTTTTATTATCGTGTCTTTAAGCTCTTTCTAACCAGTGTAACAAAAGGATTAAAGTACGCCTCAGAGTTTTCTTTCGTGCTTATTCGTTTATCTATCTATATATTTCGTGTTTATCTATCTATCTATCTACTTACTAATCATTATTATACAAGATTTTTTTGCTGATTAAATCCAGAAACTACTTTTAGTTGGTTTAGATTACAAAAATTAGCCCCACGTCGGCAAGCCCCGGGAAACGACAGGGCGCCAATGTGATAAATTACAAAGTTCCTAAAGGCGGAAAGACACAATAATATTAGAAGTAACGCTAACACAAGTATTACCGCGGCTACGTCATAAACGAATTAAGCTTATTTTTAAAGTTTTTACTTACCTATTTTATTTCCAAGATAAAAGGTGATAAAAATCCAATATTATGCTTCTAAATGTCTTTTTGATTGCGTGTAGACTTTACAAATAGAAAATATTGTATTTGAATTATTAATTGAAATCCCAGCACTTCAAAAACTAAGCACGCCACCCCTTAGCTTTGTACTGCGCATGTAGACCGCACCCTCTTTTATAAATTATTGATTTTCATCCGGTCCCTGTTCCACCCTAAGCACAACTTTCTAAAGACGTAATAAATCAGATTCGAAACAAAATATCACGGTAAAAGTGAGTATTTATTGAAACAAAGTTAGCTATGTAAAAAATCGGCTGTAAATCTAATAGGTTTGAAGAAACACTTCTTGCGTACACCAATCACAACGTACTAAAGTACTGTATTGGAACTAAACGCGCATTTTTATAGTAAAATAATGTAAGAATTTTTTCAAATAAGTAATTTATCCAGGTTTATTAAAATTAAAAAAAAATACAAACGCACCGGAATCAGAAAAGGCACTCTCTAACGTGCGTTGCCGGCAACGGTAACCCGAAGACTAATGATCGCTATCCCGCAAGAGACGCCGCGTCTAGTCGAGAACAGCGCACCAATTCCCGCAGCGGATTTTTTGTGAACCAAATTTTCACCAATCAGCAAGTTAGCTTTGCTACGATACTATTTGATTGGCCAATGGCAAAGCACAGCTGCGCCGCGTCCCTCATGCTGAGTTCGGATTTCTTTGTTCTATTGTTCAAATTCATACTACGTACGACCAATATATTGTATTATTGTCTAGTTTAGATACATAGTACTAGCACATGGTATGTCTCAAACCTCACTTTTTTTAAGGTGTTATGTAGGTACCTATGGAAAATGAAAGCACACTGCACTTAGGAAATGATTACTTACTGAAACAGAGTTAGTAGAAACCTACCTACCCATTTAAACAGAATTTAAATAGTAGTACTTACATGGAACAGATTTATTCTATTTCTATAAAAGTAACACCTAAAGATATGAACAAGGTAAAAGAAAAAAAAGAAAAATCATCATCATGACTGACATCCCCAGGCTCGGTAGATATCTCCTCAGATCTCTAGTGACTTAGATCTTTGAGTATATCTAAAGAGGGTATTCAGAGGCACGTTCGAACATGACATTTGGCAAATGCCCAAATTTTGCATAGTAGTTAGTATTCCGTCCGTGACAGGTTGCAAGCCTCTCGCCGCTTATAAGAATACTAACATATGACATACATATGAATTTTTGGTATGCCAGTTTTCTCACAATGTTTTCCTTCACCGTTTAAGAGCACTGGCATTGCACACATAAATTGTTTGAATGTAAAACTCATTGTTGCCCGTCCAGGTTTGAACCCACAATCTTCAGATAGTAAGATAGGGGGGCTACAACTAAACCACCAACAGCGAGATAAACTAGACTTATTAAACCACACAATAAGTACAGTTGGCCCAACAAGTCGAGGCATTCGTGAAGTTAGCCGCAGGCGCTGCGCAGTATCGTTGCTCGGGAGCAATTGGAGTTATGGAGAGGGGCGGTCAGACTTAACATGCGCAAACTCACACCTGTAGCTAACTTCACGAATGCCTAGATCTGTTGGAAGAACTATACCTCTTTATAATATCAGTATAGAAATAATACATACACGGATTGACTCTTCATCCTTCTATACACTGTCATTCTGTCTCTTGTGCGTGCAAGTAGCAGTGAGCCACACTGTTTCCAGCCCGTTGGCCGACCCCGAGACTCTAGCTCTTGTAGAAGGCGTATAGACGATTGCGCAAGATGAACTTGAGCTAATGAAGGCTTGAAGGCTCCCACCAAGCCTGATGAGTGCCAGCGGCTCCCTGCTCCCACCCTAATAAAATAATAAATATATAAAGTAATCTATCAACAATCTGGTCCCCATAGTACAAGCTTTGCTTAGTTTGGGGCTAGATGGTAGTGAAATATTTATTTATTATTTTCTAAGCATAAGTAGCAACAAGGAGCGTTTTAGTAGTAGAGGAAGGCTGAAGAAAAAGTGGTGTGATTGTGAAGAAGATTAAATTTAATGAAAGAGGAGTAGACTCAGAGTTTACAAATGATAGAAGTGAGTAGAAGAATTACAAATAGAAATTTGTTTTAAGTCAACTTCATAATATATATCAATGCGAGTGAATTTTATTCTATGGGCTAAGTTATTAATAGGCAAATGAAGCATAAAGTGCAAATAAGTACTTACTATTTGTTCCGAGTGTGATAGATATATCACCATCGGCACCATTGGCTATCATAGTATTTGATGATCCAAATACATGTGTCCTACCATGGGGTCGTACTTGTGTGTATGATTATAATGTGTTTACTATTTGTAATTGTACTCAAGTACCCTAACCTACATACCTCTCTTTTTCGACCAGAACAGTTTTTCCACCCCAACCCCGCTGTGCTAGGTGGTAGGCCACAGCAGCTCCCATCACTCCACCCCCACATATCACCACTCTGGCTTCCGAAGGCAGCGAAGAAAGACATCCATTCAACTTTTCTTCATGATCTAATGCATTCAACCTGGAAATGTTGCGAAAACCGTAAAGCACTCTTTTACGAGCATTTTGACGAATCGGACCGCATAACATCGTAAAATTGTGCCAAAACAACAAGTTCTTGCAAAAAATCTTTTTATTCAAATAATATAATTTTCGTTGTTGTTTACAATTAACATATGATTATGGCGTAACGTTAACTTAACATCTAACACTGACGTCTGACAGTGACAATTTAATTAAGAACATCTAATACGGTTACTATTATCTATGGTAGGGTGTAGAGGTAATAGATATTACGTTTAAGTTTAATCATTGCGCAATGCAATAACAATTTCTTAAGAGACAGGTGACAATCTGCAATTACGTTAGTTTTTAACCTAGAAGAATACCTAAATGTCAAAAATCGTAAGCCGAAGCAGAAGCGGGAAATTTAAATACAGAGAGCATTGATTTAAATATTACTACAGAGAGACCATCTAGGTAGGTTACATAGACACATAAATCAACTTTCCAATCGATAAAATCCAACCGAGGTTTCCAATTCATAGAGAAAATAAACACAGTTAGACACTACGTAAAAAACGTAGTGATTATATTCTCTTTGATATTCTCTTTGCTACGTAACAGTTTCCATGACAACAAAAAGATCTATGAAGAAATATTTTTAGAATTGCACCTAGTTTTATTTGAGAAACATGTCTTTGGTCGAAATAATTCACCATGATGAAGTTATTTATACGATTTTGGACAAGCCTCCACCAGATCCACCTAAAACACCAAGGTAGGTTGGGTAGGTATCTAGATGGTACCTAATAGGGTAAACAAGTACCAGTGATGTAAGTACCTACCTAATCATAGAATTAGAATAGAATTTAAGGGTAATCTTAGCCTACCTAAACACGAATTATTTTTTACTATGAGTAGGTATATCCACAATCACCACCTACTGAGGTAGGTACTTAGGTAGGTAGGTACCAACCCAGTTGGTACTTCTTTTTATAAATGGCGTCTTTGGTTGAGTTTTCCACAATTTGTCATAGTTTGTACTTACTAGGTAGGTAGGTATATAAGCTACTAAGTCACCACTGATTTTGTTACAGTTGGCCGTAATCTGGTACAGTATCTGTGATAGTTAGGTACAGTTGGCCCAACGAGTCGAGGCATTCGTGATGTTAGCCGCAAGTGCTGCGCAGTATCGTTTTTCGGGAGCATTTGGAGTTATGGAAAGTGGCGGTGGGACTGTACCTGTACCTACATGCGCAAACTCGCACCTGTGGCTAACTTCAAGAATGCCTAGATCCGTTGGATGAACTGAGGAGTTCATACAACGGGTCTATGCCTAGATCCGTTGTATGAACTACTACAGTCGTTCGTGAAGTTAGCCACAGGTGCGAGTTTGCGCATGTACAGTTCCTTCCTCCCCCCCTCCTCATACCTCCAATTGCTCCCGAAAAACGATACTGCGCAGCTCTTGCGGCTAACTTCACGAATGCCTAGATTCGTTGAGCCAACTATATTTAACATAATTCTTCCCTAAAATCTAACAGATACGAATCAAAACTAGAAAAAGAATTGAAGGAAGCCAAGCGACCTCAGTTGCACCGCACGTTTGGGTACGCCGAGACGCCAATGACAGCTCCAGACCAGTTCCTCAAGAAGGGCCAAGGGTTCGGGCAACCCATCAAAAAGTCGGACCACAAGTGCTACACGTCTGGGCACTTGCCGCCTGTACCGAGGCGCCCACCGCCCGGAAAGAAACCGGAAAAACCAAAAATAAACTTTCGCGTCGCCAATATCAGGAAGGCTGTAAAGGTTAAGGGCAAGCCAGTGGAACCAAGGTAATTTTTAGGGTTCCGTACCCAAAGGGTGAAACGGGACCCTATTACGGGTTATTACTAAGATTCCGCTGTCTGTCCGTCTGTCACTAGACTGTATCTGAACCGTGATAGTTAAACAGTTGAAATCTTCACAGCTAATATATTTGTTGCCGCTGTAACAGTAAATACCTAGGTACCTACTTAAAAAATTTAATGAAATATGGGCTCCCATACGACAAACGTGTTTTTTTTTGCCGTTTTCTTAGATAAGTAACTGGATGATTTTTTTTAGGTAGGGAAATCGTGTTTTTGAAAATGAAGCCTAGCTAGATCGATTTATCGCCTCCGAAACTCTCTGCATACCTACTAAATTTTATAAAAATCGTTAGATATTAGTACGGAAGACGGAACCCTTCGTGCGCGAATCCGACTCGTACTTGGCCGGTTTTTAAGATTACCCTGATGATAAGTGTCTGCTAATGTCCAGTTCTGTAAAACATTGTTACATTTTTTAACCTATACCTACCTTCCCTATCTATGTTGTACTTTCTTGGTTGACCCTGTTTTGATTAGCTTTTTTTATCAATTTATAGACTTGTGGACACTAGAGACGGGCACACAAAGAGAATCAAAGGCTCTGGCGAAGTGCCCGAATACTGCAAGCGGCCGGACTTCGGGCAGATGCCCGCTTACCTCGTGAAACGTAACAGAAAGATCCAGAAGGAACTAGATAAGATCCAATACGCCGAAGACAACCGGGAGAGTCTCTGCAAGCTTATTAACGAGCAAGAGAGGCAGAAGCTATTGGATGTGAGTGAGCTAATAACTGAACATTACTTTTTTTATGGCGATTACGTACAGTAGTGCGATTACGGAACTCTGATACAATCGACACTTGTCAAAACTGGCTCAAATTTATTGAATAAACACTCTTATGTCATACCAAATCACTTGATTGCAATGAAAACGTATTGATATTGATTGTAAGAAAAGATCCATAATCGCCCCACAGAAGTTGCGTACTTTTCGTGCGTATAAGTTTTTGCACGCATGTACCTACAGTTGGCCCAACGAGTCGAGGCATTCGTGAAGTTAGCCGCAAGAGCTGCGCAATATCGTTTTTCGGGAGCAATTGGAGGTATGAGGGGGGGGAAGGAACTGTACATGCGCAAACTCGCACCTGTGGCTAACTTCACGAACGACTGTAGTAGTTCATACAACGGATCTAGGCATAGACCCGTTGTATGAACTCCTCAGTATTGCAATTGGCAATATAGCAATTGGAGGTATGGTGAGAGGGACGGTGGGACTGTACATGCGCAATTTCGCACCTGTAGCTAATTCCACGAATGCCTAGATCCGTTGGATGAACTGTACATAAATATACCTAGGCCAATAACACATATGCCACTCTTCCGTGCAAACAATTAAAAAAATATATAGGTACATATATAAGCTCCGGCCATGCCGGTCACTTGGTAGTAACCCTGCTTTCTATGCTGTAGGTTTTGGGTTCGACACCCTATGAAATATCCACTAATATTTAATTATTTATTTTATTTACGCGCGAGGCGTGAATGTAGCTTTTATCATATCTACCTATAGAACCTGGAATACGCGCATCTACAGGCGTATAATACTAAACGCAAAGAAACAGCTCATCTGTTAATACTGGACGCTTGATAGCCAAAAAGAGGAACCGCCGTATGATTTGATGAATTTAAATTAATTATTAGTCAGCTAAATTTAACTTTACAGTCAATATACTTAGTTCGTTTTATTTGCGATCTTGTAAGTCACAGCATAATATTTTGACAGGACCTGAAACACAACTGGCAGCTGATGCAAAAAGCCTTCCTGCAACTCCCAATGCTGACAGACACCATTCCCAAGATCCTGAGAAAATCCAAAATGGAGCAAGAGTTAAAACAGCTCGAGAAAGATATTTCTCTAGTGGAAAGCAACCCTTATATTTATATCTACGATTCTTAGTTTGTTCTATTCTTTCGGAAACTGAAGCTATAAAATTGTGATTCGAGATTTTAATATGAAACAGTTGTTTAATTTTTAGATTATTATACCAATGACCTTAGAAACTTTATTTTAATGTTTTGATGATCAGTTATTTGTGTCAAACGTTTGCAGTGTGTGTGGGGTGTGAAGCCCTTACCTATTTAACCAGAGGCTGATTAAAGAGTGTATGTTAGCACTTCAAATCACATGAACACGTTCGCTTTTTAATACTCAATTATGTAGCATTTGTGTTGTATCGAAAATGAGAATGATTTTTTAATAAATTTATAGTAAATTATTTTTCTTTTTATTAGCCTACCTCAGACCAAAAATATAACGCACAGCTGGAGCGATCTGTGACGACACATGACACAACGCTCTACTCCCGTTGCGCTATGAGTTTTGATTTAAACTCTGTTGAGTCTGATAGTTATTTCGTATTACCAGTGGTTAGTCAAGAATTTTCCCTGTATGAAATATAATAAAGAAAACAAAAATTCGAATTTAACCAACGAGATTTATTCGCTTAATTAACTTTCACAAAAATATTAAATGCAGGTACTCTACATCTATGCTTATGTAGGTAGTCTAATTGACTCTATGACGATTAGACTAACGAGACTGGGCCTCTGCAGATATGTCACTTAGGTCACTGGCCTATCATCTGCTCCAAAAATATTTCTCTTTTCGGTTAAGTCTGATCAAAAATATAAAAAACTCGACAAACTATGTAAAATGAGTTTTATATAAAATTATTTTTACGGTACATTTACTTATGCAAAACGCTTTAGTTGATAAAAGTAAACGGCCTATTTCTATATCTATCGGCTGTTTTTGGATTTAAGGTCAAATACCTATCCAAAATCCAAAAACCATAATAAAATAAAGAAACCGGCCGTAATATTGTAGGAATACTTCTTTTAAACTTTTGATTCAAACTTCCTACAAAAGACTACGACAAATAGATACTCGTAATTCAATAGGTAAGTCTATATTTATGATCAGACTCTCGCTCACAAATCTAACATTCATAGTATACATATCTCATTAGACCAATATATCCTAAAAGTTTCATAAATACCCAGAACTTTCAATAAGTTGATATGAGAACATTTAGCGCAAACAGCACGAGAAAAAAAAATAGTTTTCGTAATAAGTTTCATACTGTTGAGTGAAATAGAGGTAAGATAAAATAATAGTTTATTTTATCATTACATAATAAAAACAAACAAACAAGATCACGTCTGCAAATCCCCAGATTTTTGAGATCTCTAATATTTTATAGTTACCTACTTTTTTCTAGATCTTATCTTTGAGGATATCTAAAGCAAGTCAAACAGATGTACAAACATTATATTCGGCCTACATTTTGGACAATTTTTAATAACCCATACATGACAGGTCGCAAGCCCATCGCCGATTTTGGGTATAATATCTATGACCATCTATTACAATAAAAATATTATTACTTACCAGAAAATTATATAGCCAGATAATATAAATATAGCCAGAAAATTATTATAAAGGGGCACTTTTGACAAATTAATACACATAATTATTATAGTTTCTATACAGCACATTGACTAAATAATACAAACAATTTAAATATTATTACATTACTGAGATTTTTTAATACAGTTCAAAGTCTTAAAATATTATAAGACCGACTTGAACCATCACAAAAAAGATGATATTCATTGAATATTGATAAGTACTAACAAACGTATCATTTAATATTGTGACATCTAATAAACAAACTGCAATAATACTCTGCTATCGTTTATACATATATATTTTGAAAGCATCAAGTATCATTAGAAAGAGCATGAAAAATTAGGTTCTCATCTTCAGGACCTATTGCGGATTAACAAGAATGCAAATAAATCCATTAAAGAAACTACCAAATTACGAACATTGTTGGAAGTTGTCCAATTACCAAGTACCTAAAGTACTAGCCTTATTTAGATTTTTTAATGGTAAATTTCACCTATTTACCTACTTACGTACTTGCCTATTTAAAATATATCAGTATGCACTAAATTTTACCTAAAATCAGAAGAACCACAGTATTTTTGGCATTTTGCAATAATTGGTACATGCATGAAAAAATGTAGAGATGTAGACAAGAAATCATTATTGTCACCAAAAATCTAATTAGGTAACTTTTGTTTTGTTTATTTGTTCTAATATATAAGTGAGATAATTATTAAAAAATGTTTGTTTTTAATAATTAAATATAAATTAATAATAAAAAACGTAACTGTAATTCAAAATGATATTATACTCACTTATGTATATTCTATTTATTCTGTTATTTAAATCTACTTAGCGTCTATTTCAGAGACATCATGGAAAAATGATTTAAAAATTGATATGAAAATTATTGGAAGATCAGGACACAACTAATTGTTTTGGGACATTGGGTAATAAATCCCTACTTTGGCAATGGTCTAATAACTACAAACTTAAGGACTAGGTAAGCAGTTTATATTAAAACTAGCTTCTGCACGCGGTGTCGCCCGCGAAGTACCTACATAAAATATAGCCTATGTTCATCCTGAAAGTTCATTCTACACATTGGTGAAAGAATTTTTCAAATCGGTTCAGTAGTTTCGGAGCCTATTCATTTCAAACAAACAAACAAACAATCAAAGTTTTCCTCTTTATAATATTAGTATAGATATAGATTGCGTACGAAATTAGTCCTAAACAATACTTGCAATGATTTCAAAATAAAATTGAAAAATATGTATAGGTATTATAGTGTTATTAGCAACGATCTATCTAGATTCTAGGATCTCAACAAAAACTTGTCTTTAGAGCAGCCCTTAAAATAACCACTTACCCTAACTTATCGCTAAATTGCACTTCATACATTTTGATAATGTTTTGAGCAAAACAGCATAACAGATGGAACACCTTTGGACAGTAAAGAGATCATATCGACCAAAGTAATGAACAGCCACGAATTTCAATGAATTTTAACGTTAGCAAAACAATTTATAGCATGTAGAAAATTTTTTATATGAGCAACATAGCAAAAAAAAAAAAAAACTCGGCTTAATCTGCTTGTGGCCAATATAATTTGTTATCTACATATAATGATGACAATGATTTTTTGTATGAAACTACGGAGCTGCAGTAAAAATATAGTTGCAATAGGTACACGCGAAGTACAAATGTATGATTTTGTCCGTTCATTATTTGGTCGAAACTAAAATACCTAATACTTAAACTAACGCTCACCCACATTCAAACTTATTTCTTTGGGAATGACAGTTTCAAAGCTCATTTACACGACTCTGGAATAAGAAAACAAATATTTATACTCGACGGACTTTACATACGCTTTCTTTTTACCCGACTGCGAAACGAAGAAATAGGGTAATGTGTTAGGGGTGTATGTATGTATGTATTGTAACTTCCTCTGGCTGTTGATGGATAACAAGCGTAACGTAGGCTATATAAAATGTATTTTTTGTCATTTTATATGTCAACTAGCTTCCGCCCACGGCTTCGACCGCGTGGTACCTTGAAAAACAAAAAAAAATCTATCCCGCGGGAACCGTAAATTTTTCCGGGATAAAAAGTAGCCTATATGCTAGATATATCTATATCTGTGACAAATTTAATCCAGATCCGTACAGCCGTTTCAGCGTGAAAGAGTAACAAACATACATATCCACACATTCTTACAAACTTTCGCGTTTATAATATTAGTATCGGCTGGATAAAATTCTGGGATTTTTTTTCAATAAATACAAGTTTGATTACGTCTAGACTAGAATAGCCTTACATTTTAGCTGACTTCTTAGTATGCTTATAAACGGAGCCCTTCGCGATGCCAGCGGGACCCTTAGCCAAGCCCGACGGCCCGCGGGCAAGATCCGATGGAGCTAAGGAAGGCCTGTTTCGGGGCTCCGGTCCCTCAGGGGTGACGTACTGGCCGGTCCGCAGATCCGGGTCAGGGCCCGTCCATGGGAGGTAATCCTCTCTGAAATCATATACCAAAACAAAAATATATATTTCACCAGCATAAGGGTGCATTTTCTGAATCCTTGAAAATATCATCCAGAGGTTTTCTATGGTAATTTACGCACTAGATCCGATTTCGGTCATCCGATTTCTTTCCGTCACTCTAGAATCTCCATTCCGTAGATGTTTTTTTCTTGGATTTGTATCAGATATCAGACTAGTGCGTAAGCAATATCCGAGTTTTCTAGCTATGTAGATCAATATTTTCATGGTTTTGGATCGGATTCAGATCGGACGTAGTGCGAAACCGCTCTTAATAATTGACGATCTAACATAATCATTTTGTTTTATGTCACAAAATGACGATCTAACATAATCAATCACATGCCAACTAAATAGCCAACAAATGAGAATACTAAATCAAAGAAAAAGCGAAAACGAATACCACTATTACCACCAAACTACAGATACATTATGGTGATAGCTAAGAACAAGCTAAGAATGAAATAATACGCAAAAAAGAATCAATCAAAAATAACGGATTACCAGTACATACAAAAGCAAAGTGTCCTTAGGTCCCTGGCGAAGAGTCGCATTTGGTCCACTTTTCGGCGCACTGTACTGACTCTTATATTTGTTCTCCGACCTGGTACTAGTCTTGAGGATCGGCCTGAAATTATTTACTGATACTGTCAGCTTCTATATTTTTAGAGCACTGATGGGACTGAATAACTCATCAGCATTAATTTAACTACTCTTTATTTATAGTGAATTCAATTTTGTCTACTATTGATTTACTTGTCACAATCTGTTTATTTCATCTTTCACATTATATTTTTTTTTCTTTGCTATGTAATAAATAGTGATAATGCTGTTAAGTCGTTTAGTCCTCAGCAAGACGAGTTATCTAAATGTCAGAATAAAAAAAATGATGATCTTGTTATTCAAATTAAAAGATTATAAAACAAATGAAAACTTTAACATTTTTGAGAGAAACCCGTCTTGCTAAATACATCTTAAATGTGCAAAAGTATTTTTTTTGGTGTAATAGTGCGTATAAGCTGATGCTTGTCTAGCAAGACCTAAATTCAGACGTGAAGTGTTTACTAATTGTGCAAAATGATTAGAAAACATATACTTACTTTAAAAATTATCTGTATACTATCTATTATACTACATCATAATCTATATCATGCAGTGTGGATTTATTGATTACTATATTCATTATTTATGTCTTTAGTTTAACTATATTATAGTATTTAGCTATGGAAAAGGGTTTAAAATATTTGTGGCCATATGAAAGGAGACAGCTAAATAAATATAAAATGAATATGAATATGAGATCAAAGCTACGTGATAATGTCGACCGGCGTTCTAATCTGTCGAAAAATTGCTGTCATCTAATGGATTAGAATCAATTTAAATCATTCGACTGTGTACACAATATGAAGAAGTCTAAGTAGTTTAGTAACATTTTTAGAAATATAATCTATAAAATGATACATTTCAAACTGAGTGAACCAAACACCTACCTATTACACTATGATATTGTATTTTAACAATCCTCAAAAGTCTACAAAAACCTAACTCAATCTAATAAAATAAATATACTAAAATCTGAAAAACTTTTACAAAATAATATACTAACAAAGATGTGTTGACGCTACAGAAACATGAACCTTTATTCATACTTATTTCATTTTACGTATCTGTAGCCTATTCTATTAAAAGCTTAAGCCATTCACCTACCCATTAAAATTTTATAGCATAGACCTATTTTTTTTATTTTAATATTGCTAAAATTAAATACTTAACTAAAGCAAAGAAAATAGTATAGATACTTTACAATTATGTATCTTTTTCCATCGCACGCACGGAGCGTCAAAACAATCCAATTAATGTTTATGTTTTCACTTTTATATATTCAAACTTCAAATAAAGCCTTTGACCAAGTGAATCATTATGAGTAAACACCATGCTGTAAAAACACAGATAAGACAAAAAGTTTCACAGAACAAACTAGTTGAAACAATCACAAAACAGTCACATTACAGATTTATTACAATATTTTTCTTTACCTAAACACTTCTCCAGATACTGTTACCGTCACGTCTTTTGCTAGGGTCATTGCTGGGTCCTGTGTCTCTCGTTTCGTATAGAAACGGTACAAGATCTTTAAAAGCTTAATAAGTTTTGAATGCTTCGGTAAAAAAATATATTCAATAACAAGTGAAATAATTATAATGTTAAATTCTCTGCTACAGATTCGGTATGGCGTATAAGACTCAATTCCGATTTGCTTATCTATTGTTAACTACGTTCGGTCTATGGGAATTCCTCGAACATCAACAATGTAAATGTGTAACAATGTAAAATGTGTAATTTATTGACTTGTTATGTTCTAGAGTTTTGTAAACAAATGTCTCGTGTGGGCTTTTGTGTGTAATAGTTACAATGTGTACACAGGAGCCAGCAAAGCCCCAGCTACGTGTTCACAACATACTTGAATGTGGCAGCCCAGGTCTTGAGGCGTCGCGGCAGCGGCAGCGGGGAGGGCGCGCGATACTCGCTCGGTGAGCTCGCGCTACGCACCACATGGGGGTTACGAGTGTCGTGATGAAGTGGTTAGTTGGTAGGATTTCATAAGTCCAACTGTATTTGCGGTTTTATACGTGGTATAGTTACGGGATGAAAATCTATTTTGTATTTTGATATCCTGTTTATAGAAGAGCTTGTTTATCGGTGACAGTAAGTTCATAGTGTCAGTGGGCAACACAGGTGACGCCAACGGTAATGCCGTGACCGACAGTCAGTGATCTGTTAACTAAAGATTGCCGACAGTCCTCAAATCTAAACCATGGACAATAGTTATCAGTAGCAAGAGTAGTGACGACGACTTGAATCAGCAATGTCGTGAGTTCGTGACTGTGTGTGATTCAGTCATGTGTTTTAACTACATAAAAGCCTTTGTTTATAGATTTTTGCCAAGGGATCATATAAATAAATATAGTTATTTGTTTTGTACAGTAAATTTAATGAATTCCCACCAGCTCCACAGACTAATGATTAGTTTGTGATATTGTCGCGTAAATATCTTCAAAATCATTTTTAAAAGTTAAATGATTTGACCTTTGAAGGTTTGCAACAGATATTGACACAACATACGAGTATGTGTGAAAAGCTTAAAAAGCATTGGATTTTAATATGTACGAGAATTAAGTACTTAGTAGAGAAACTGTGTCACGATAGTCCTCTTCATTTATGTACTTTCAAGGTTGAACTAATTATTTGAAGTGTGTAGATGTGTGATGACGAGGTAGACTGTAAAAGTGTTATTGAAAAAACCTTCTGGGGAGACTGAATAGCGAATATAAAGGCATTGAATACATATTTTATTGATTACTTACTTACATTTCAATCATGTTTTTTCATTTCTTGGCTCTACATTTTTTACACGAATTTAGAAACAAAACCGGAAGAAAATCGTGTCAAATGAATCAGCATGTCCTAGAAACAAATATTCAAAGCCGTTTGACTTACTGCACGGAACAATGGTGCAATTCTACCAGACTGTTTGTTTGCAAATTGCTTTGGCTGTCGTTCGAGCCCAAACGGCTGCAGAGATTTTGACAAATGAGGGTATCATTGGATTTATCAGAATTGAATGGCATAAAAAAACTAATAATCAAAAATCCTGTACTTACGGATTTTTTCAATTTTAGCCATAGTTTGCAAATACAGTGATACTGTAAGTAAACCGATTTACTATTCAGCCTCCCGAATCCTACTGATTACAATTCCGCTTACCCCTTCTTAGTTTCCTGTGTGTACGTCCTCCTTGCTTCCACCTGGTCAACCTTGACCTTCGGAGCCTCGTCCTCCACCACCACCTTGTCCAGAATCTGTTCCGCTCGCTCGTCGTTAAAGTCCACGCTCTCTAGGGCTATCGAGATCACGCGTTCTGCTATTTTGGGGTACTTCTTTTGGAGTGCTGCACGTACTACAGAAAATAATGTTTTCACTTATTGATTGATGAATTCAAATAGGATACTTTTTATCCACTAATCGAGATATATACTACACTAGATGACCCGGTGTACGTCGTATCACCTATCCTATATATTGCGGCTATAAATTAAGATGTAAGCTATCCTATCTTTCAAGTTGGATCAAACTGCACACAGTGTGCAAATTTAATTTAAAATCGGTTAAGTAGTTTAGGAGTCCATCGCGGACAAACAACGTGACACGTGATTTATCTAGACACGCGGCAGCGTGTCCAGCCAAGTTCAAGCGAGCGCGCGCCGTGTGTAATATTACAGGATATTATACTACATAGTACTATCCAAGTTGTTGAAGCTTTAAGTTTTATTTTTTTGTAAATTGCTTGTATTGTACAGTTGTGATACTAATGCAATAACATTGTCAAATACAGTAGAAGTTATAGAACTATTAATCTAAAACTAGAGTTTTTTACACGGTAAAACCAAACCCGCAGATTTTCATTCAGGTTTTCATCAACTTAGTTTAGATGCATTAACTTGCCATCAAGAGGAATATACTGTAGGGTAACTTAATGGCACGCCAAATTAACCTTCAATAAAATCCTCAAGATAGTCAAGAATTGTGTTTCTTTCTTCAATTATCCAAAGAGTGCTTAAACCTGTATTGTAGTGGAAATTGGGAATGGCAGAAGAAGCATCAGAGTAGAATAAATGCAGTGGAAACAGGAGCTTTGAGGAGTAGGTATGTGTGGTTTAACTTTGAATGATAGAGTGAAGAACAGTGTGTTAAGAGAACGTTGTGCAGTGAAAGAAGACGCAGTGAAATTGAGAAGGGTATGCTAAGATGGTTTGGACATGTAGTAAGGATGGATGAATAGAGACCGATGAGACAGATACATAAGGCGAGTGGGACAGTTGGGATGAAAGGGAAAACCGCGGCGTACCTACACTGATCAAATTGGGGGAAAAAGGCCAAGTCAAGAATACCCTATCTATACCGATGCGCATCTATGGAGAATTTAATGAGATGAATTAATACTTTAAAACTTACGCGATCTGAACACATTATTATTAATAGTATTAAACGGGTATTTATCGTGTTCTAATTACCTATTTATTTACCCGACGTTTCGATAGGTTTACACGCTGTCGTGGTCACGGGTAGACTGATAAATACCCGTTTAATACTATTAATAATGAGATGAGTGAAGCAAGTAAGGTGTGTCAGGATCGTAGCAAGTGGAAATCCGTGATCCTGTACCTAATTCGAATAAAGGGCTATTGAAACTTACATTGATTCTTCTCTTCAAAGGTCTTCATAATAGTGACGACCTTCTTAGGCGGTGGTGGAGTGACCTCTTTCTTCTGCACCGCCTCTTTCTTGCTGAAGCCCATTGTGATCAGCTCTTCACTGGCGCGCTGCACGTTGTTGTCTTTGTTAGCTAGGATGTCGAGGATAAGCGTTTCCTCGGCTTTAGGGAATATACTTTTCAGATATCTGAAACACGTTTGTAAAAAATCAAACGCAAATAAAGCTTAGTTTATTCTTCAGTAGTTCTTTTGAAACTGTGTGGTTACGACTTATAATGTAATCCCCAGGTTCGATAGAAATCTCCTCAGATCTTTAGTGACTTAGATCTTTGAAGATATCTAGAGAGGGTAGTCAGAAACTCGTTCAATGATATTTGGCATATGCCCACATTTTGCTCAGTAGTTAGTATTCTGTACGTGACAGGTAGCAAGTCCATCGCCGCTTATAAGATTACTAACCTATGACACAAGCCTTCAAATTTCCACAAAGGGTTACATTTTACATTTTATCCAAGCGGTATTGAACTTTTGCATGGAACAGCTGCTTTTTTATGCGCTCAATGTTGGTTTCTTAAAAAAGTTGTTTATATCGATGGGTACTTTAACCCTCTGAAGTTTTCGGAAGTAGTCTAGTACCACCCTGGGTAAAGGTAGCCCTAAGAAAAGATGAATGGACTGTGTGAAGGACGATATGTGTAAGAACTACTGAAATGGATGGTAGGGGAGAGTGGAGGAAGAGAACCTGTTGTGCCGACCCCACCTAGTGGGATAAGGGCAGGAAGATAATGATGGACAGAACACGTTGGTATTGAACTGAGATGGAACTTTGTTGCAGGTCATTTAGCGCAACTAGCAACAAATTGATGCCTAGACGATATGTGTAAAGGGAGTGACTACTGAGATGACGGATGATAGGGGAGAGTGGAGGAAGAGAACCTGTTGTGCCGACCCCATAGTGGGATAAGGGCAGGAAAATAATGATGGACAGAACGTTGGTATTGAACTGAGATGGAACTTTGTAGCACGTCATAGCCTAGGAAACCCTGGTTAGAGACCGAGCACTTACTCATTAGGGGAGGCCTATGTCCAGCAGTGGACTGCTATAGGCTGATGATGATGATGATGATGAACTTACTTCAGCTTCATTTTCGGCGAGTGATGCCTGGTTTGTTGGCCGTCGGTGGACTTGTTAGTACCGTAGTAACTCGAGGCACATGACGCAGGTCTCAGCAGTGATGGTGACCCTGCAAGTTTAAATTTTGCTTTTGAATATCCACACATTAATATGCGAAACTCTGTTCGTTACTACTTCAAAACTAAACTAAATAACTGAAATTTTCGGAAAGATAAAAACTGGATAGGAATGACAGATTCTATTCTGAAAAAGGAACTTTTGTCTCAAAAAGTAATCTAATTTAGACAAAGTCGCGTGCTAGTCGCTAGTGATTTTAGGCAAGAAAACCATATTGGCGTTATAATCGCTGTCAAATATAATATTTCTTGCAGCGCTCCTAGTATGTTAGTAAGTATGTACTCTATTGTACTCACCAACGAAATTAATAAGCAATTTTACAACTTTTTTAAGCTTAGGAGAGCCTTTATTTTTAGATTTTCTCTGCCCATTGCCATACACTTTGAAGTCAGCGATTAGCGTTTTAAATGTTTTATTAAGCTCGGTAAACATTTTATATGAATTTTAAATCGATCACAAACAAATTCAAATCTAACCTTTACTGCACAGTGGATATTTTTATATCTTATCTACGAGATGATAATGAGTGACAGTGATGGAAATTACATTTTTCGAAGGTTAGACACAGATAACAAATTTTACGCTGATCGATATTCCAATTCATAAATCCTATTCTTGAATGTGAAAGTGAAGCTTTAAGTTCATTCAATCAAGAACGATGTAAATTGTAAAAGATAATCACCCCAAGATATCCGTTTAAGTGACAGTACCTGGTTAACCGAGCTTAGCTCGTTTTTTTATTTTGTAAAAGACGTTTTCTAAATATTAAACCTAGCTAGATCGATTTATCGCCCCCGAAACCCCCTGCATACTAAATTTCATGAAAATCGTTGGAGCCGTTTCCGAGGTTCAGATTATACATATACAAGAACTAGCTTCTGCCCACGGCTTAGCCCGTGTGGTACCTTGAAAAACAAAATCAAACTTTCATCCCCTATTTTATCTCTTTGGGGGTAGAATTAATCAAAATCCTTTCTTAGCGGATGCCTACGTCATAACATCTACCTGCATGCCAAATTTCAGCCCGATCCGTCCAGTGGTTTGGGCTGTGCGTTGATAGATTACTATGTCAGTCAGTCAGTCAGTCACCTTTGAGTTATATATATTTAGAAAACCTTTAGAAATTAGGAGAGGAACCGTTGTAGTCAACGGTTCCTCTCCTAATTTCTCGAGACGCAGTATCAGGTATAGAAAGCTGTGTTAAATCTTACCATGCGGCGTGCCGGAGTATGGAGTAAAATGACTGGAACCTTGTATAGATCCAGACACTCCCTTGGCGAGTTGCAGAGCCGAATACACCCCCATCGAGCCTTTGGCAAGCCGGGCAGCTGATGGGGACATCGTGAGGGGACCGGGAGTTGTGATTGGATGCTTCTCAACTTGAAGAGCACTGATTACCACAGCCTCGCGATTGTAATACCTGCAAGCCGTAGCAAAAATAAAAAAAAATATCAGACAGATGAAACAGACTGTCAAAGCTCGCTCACTGATTCGCCTGTAATAAATTCAGTAAGAAAAAATATATATAATATATATGATCACGACTCGACTGTAATCCCCAGGCTTGGTAGATATCTCCTTAGACCTCTAGTGACTTAGATCTTTGAGGATATCTAAAGAGAGGGTAGTCAGAGGCATGACATTTGGCACATGCCCACATTTTGCACAGTACCTAGTTAGTATTCCGTACGTGACAGGTTGCAAGTACATCGCCGTTTATAAGAATACTAACTTACGACACACACCTTCGAATTTTTGGTTCTAGGGTATGCCGGTTTCCTCACAATGTTTTCCTTCTCCGTTTAAGAGCACTGGCATTCCGCACATATTTGGTCGAATAGAAAAATTCATTGGTGCACTACAAAGTTTGAACCCACGACCTTCGGATCGTGTGGCAGAGGCGCTACCACTACACCGCCATCGCTCAAAGTACGGATTTTTTAAAGCCTTTGCCTAAACATCTATAATTTTCAGTATACAAATTTCGTTCGTCGTTTGCAAAACGAGCCTAACAGAGGGTTTAAATTGGTTTGTCCAAGACCTTGGCTACATTGCCTCTGGTCACCCAATCCGGGTCGCTATAATACCTTCAAGGATCTGAGCAACTCGGTACCATGCAGTTCAGAGCCCTTTTAACCTCCGACACCAAAGGAGAGGGGTGTTTTTTTGTGTCATAGACAATTTTGTATTACGAGTATTGAGATTTGATAATGGCTCTTCACTAAGTCGACCACAGTGTGAAAAGAACTTACTTTTTTAACAATATCTTGATATGCGTTTCGCTGACCGTCGGAAACATAGCGCCGATCTTGGCGACCAGCGCTTCAGTATCAGAGTTCAGTGACAGTGAATCTTGGAACTTGTCGTTGAGATGGGACACTCGACCCGGGATAGGACTGCCGCGTGGTGTGAGGCATAATGCGCGACCCAGGATAGGGCTCTGCTGCGGAGTGCCGTAAGCACGCGGGTCCTGAAATATTACGATTAGAACATGTCTCAAGATCTGAAATGTTACGTTCAACAATAAGACGTTTGTCTCCCTCTTTTACAGTAAATATATATATATTTTATCGAAACCAAACACAAGTACGTCTAATTTATTTTTTTATAAAAACAAGTAGGTATAGGCATTCGTGAAGTTAGCCGCAAGAGCTGCGCAGTATCGTTTTTCGGGAGCAATTGGAGGTATGAGGGGGGGGGCAGGAACTGTACATGCGCAAACTCGCACCTGTAGCTAAGTTCACGAATGCCTAGATCCGTTGGATGAACTGTTTAGGTACTTAAACTTCATGTTAAACGCACAATATCTGACCGAAAAAAATCGTTATTTGTATGAAATTCAATGACATTTAAATAATTAATTTGGCTCGGTCGTTTCAGCTAAATGCGCGTTCAGTATAAAGACACTAAAAACGGGTTCGTAATATGTATCTTAGGGAAGATTTGTATCAATCAACTAAAATTTAGATTTTTGTTCTAACAGGTGTAGTCCTTAAATGTGGTCAAGGTTGCTTTAATATATTATTTACTTTATTAAGGTTATATACCTACTTACCTACACACTTCAAACAAGTTCTGTATAAGCGGGATCACACGATCAACTAAAAATTCATCCGGATCACCGACTTGGTGCAGGGTTGACACAGGCGAGTGATGCAGACTTCATTTTGTTTTAGCAGGTAAAAGCAAGCATATACTTACAAGGTGTGGCTTAAGCCCTTTGGGATGAAACATCTTAGGGCTGTTTTGTGTCTGAAACGCGTGCTGAAGTCGCACCGGGGAGGGGTAGGGGTGCACATGGTACGAGGAGCCAAGGGTAGCCTGTGCGATCCAAGTGAACAGACATGTGTGGACAAACACAACTGTGAACAATGGTGCAAATGTTGACATTATGGGATAAGCTGGTAAGTTTACAAGTTCCTTTTTTGCATACTTAGGTAGGTATATAATTTTAAATGTGAATATTTGAAATGGTATTGTTGTTCATACATAGTAAAATTGTTTCTTATAATTATGTTTTATGTCTGGTGTACTTAAACAAACATTGAGTTATTTTGAAAAATCTTTAGTAGTAAAAGTGGTCTCTTTCTTTATAGCATAAATACGGACTAGTAATTGTTTATAGAGCTGTTGTATTTTCATTTTAATGAATAAATACTTTGTCTAGCTATTGGCTAATATACTCAAGTATTTAATGTGCTTCAAACGGTGCTTTATAATGGCTAAGGCTTACAATACAAACGCATGAATTTATCAAAAGAGATTCAAATATGTATTTAGTGTTTATACAAGAAATAAAACATAATATCGTTTAGATTTTGTTTCCTTGTACATTACCATAGCAAATTTGAATCTTAAGTAATGAAACTTAAAAAATCAATAGGCTCTAAATTCTCTATGGCATTAAATTATGGTCCAATATTTTTTTAGTTTCAAAATATTCTAGACCACTTCTGGACTTTTTTGATACAGCTTTAACCACTATTAACAAACACATTTATGCATGCACACACACAAGCAAACTTAGTTAATAATTATACTCGGTTGGCACCTTGCCGTAATCCAACTCCCATCGTAATTGGCTTTTCATGGTTATGCTAAGCTACATCTGTAATACAAATCAATGGGAATATTCTATTTTAATAAACATGTGAATCAAAGAGTTTATTATCCATTACTAAAAAGAAAACGGGCCATTGCATCCATTTATGGTAGGTAATTTATAGCTTCAAGTCAAAACTTTTACTCACATTAGGATGCTTATTGCCCTTTAACAGACAGCATAATTAGGAAAATTTCACTGGTATACAACAAAGACTTCGAATCCAAATTCTTGCTATATACCAGAAGGCAGGAATGGTACCACTATATAGACATTAGGTAACTAAGTACTAGTGAACAGGAGGGTAATCATTTTCTAATACTTTACTTAGCTATTTGGTAGATTTGAGAATTATATGTGAATATAAAAATTTGGATAATATCAGAAAAATAGAGAATTTCTCAAAAACTAAATTCAACATTTTTGGTAGGTACCTACCTGAGGATGTATGCACTCCAAAGCCATTTGATGGGCAGCATTGTGTATAGCAGACTTATGCTTAGATCTCAGTTCTTCCATTTCATTAGCTAGGAAACAAAAACAAATAAGTACAACAATAATATTTTACGAAAATATCGACACCTTTCGCGCCGTATCAACAGTAAAATTATTCTTCTCCATACCTACAGTATGTAATATAAATAACAATACAAGTAACGTAATACTTTCACCAGGACAAGGTCATTACTAATCATTATTTTCTAAAATAAATAGGGTATAAATTCCCCGGTGTACATTTTTGTTTTCATTCGCTACACTGCACTAAAATGATCGAATGAATTGATATTGATAATGTATTAGTTTACGCAACTAAATAAGAAATATACAACTATTGTATCTTAGGCCTACTGTAATTAGGGTCAACTGTATTTGGTGGCATAATAGCACTTCAAATATGGCGCTCGAATCGATCAGTTTCGGGCGTGATTCGGGTTATTTCGGGAGAGTTCAATCGTGTTAATTCGGCTTGGCTGCAAGTGAGGCTACAAGAGCTGCGAAAGTCAAGAGGGGTTCAGACCATCAGACCAACTGGCAAGACAATTGTTGCAAGTTTGTTGTTCTTGGTTCTCTTGTTGTTGACTTTACCAGGATAATGTTGAGAGACGAGGCGCGGAGCTGTGGCCTCCAAGCCACACGTAGCTGAGATACAATAAATAAAACACGCACCTTAAAAAAGTATATTAATTGAAAAAAAAAAAACAAGATAATCTTCTTTTAATAGAAGGTCCAGAAGCCCACGACTAAATAAAAATTTGGGATGAATGGAGCAAGCAGCATCCCTAGCGTTCAGTCCGTGGTAAGAATACAAGAAAGGAAGAACGCGCTGGAAACACTGTGCGTGTCTATGGAAATTGGCATGGCATGCTAGTGGCATATCTTCACATCTTCATGGTCATACTCAAAGGGAATACTATTATAATTATTATAATCACTACGTTTGTCATACTATTGATGATTTTTGACACGAGTGTGAATTATTATGAGAGACTAGCTTCCGCCCACGGCTTCGCCCGCGTGGTACCTTGAAAAATAAAAAACAAATCTATTCCGCGGAAATCGTGCATTTTCTCGGAATAAAAAGTAACCTACCTAAGTGCTACTCCAGACTATAATCAATATCTGTGCCAAATTTCGTTCAGATCCGTTCAGCCGTTTCAGCTTGAAAGAGTAACAAACATACATCCATCCATACATTCTTACAAACTTTCGCGTTCATAATATATTAGTAGGATAGTAGGATTAGTAGGATTAGTAGGATTAGTAGGATTAGTGAGATTAACTAAAATTTTATGTTGTTCTTCTAATCCACCGAAAATTTTCTAGAAAATTTTAACCAAAACAGACATTTTGTTTGAAATTGACGTGACAATTTTACTATGACTCTGTGACATTGACTTTTTTAATACACATAAATTAAATCGTTGAGAAGCCGGCCGTGTACATACCAGGGTTGCCAGATTAGGCGATTTATCGCCATTTAGGCTACCTCAGGGGGTCAAATGGCGACCAAAAAATCCAATCGGCTACCAGTAGCCATTTAGGCTACCTAGAAAAAAAGGACGGGCCATTTAGGCTTCTGATTACCCAAATTTTATAATGGTATGCTTGTAACGAAACGTAAGAATGTCCCGTTCTTCGGTTCTTCCCCCATTTTTCTATTCAACTACCCGACTACTCGGACAAGATAAGTGACACCTCACTGGGATGCAATTGCTTAGAGTGCCCCAATGAGATGTCACGAATTCATATGTCAACTTAATTCATCCGGGTAATCTTATTCTAACTCGCTACATGACAGAGACAGAGTTCAAAATCCAAACAAAAAAGAAAGTGAAATGGATGGAAACTAACACAAAACACAACTTGTAACTTTGTGACTGACCGCGCGAGTTTTTAGATTGCTTGTTTCACCCGTTTACAAACCCAGGTAAAACCGTTACAAGAAAATTCAAAGAATTTCAATATCCCACTTCACGTAAAAACCTAAAAATATAAAACTAGATCACTTAGCTTGTTTCTGTAAAAAGTAATAAATATTTCTTGCTTTACGCTATCTTTTTTTTACGAGCCCTCTTTATTTGGGCTAAATATAGGCTCCTTAGCTCAAAATCTTAGGCGAATTAGGCTACATAATATGTAGCCTAATTTTTTTTCGTATATTATACGAAAAAAAATATTAGGCGATTTAGGCTAGGTACTCTGTAGGCAATATTAGGCGAATTGAGTTAGCTTTTATCTGGCAACCCTGGTACATACATTTGATATTTTCAACTAATAATAATAATGCTACTACCCAAAGAAGACACGCATAAAGCAAACGTTTTTGAAATTATTATCCTGCTCATTGCCCGTGGTACGGTTAGGTCATCCATGACCCGCTCGCGAATTCGTCTGCGAGATTGTTAAAAACAACTAAATACTTACCTACTACCTATCTCATCACATTATCAGCGAAGGGTTTACAGTTATTGAAGGTATATATATGTCTGTAATTTCAAAACGACAAAACAGACGACTTTGTAATTTTTACGGGACAATCCAGTCATCCTTATAACAAAAAAAGGCATACTTAAATGAAATCAAAAAAATAAATGAATACAGCTACATACCTACATACCTACTAATTTTGACTTTCATCTTCGCTTCCAAGGGAACCCTGCTGAATTTCGGGTTAAAAAGTAGCCTATATCCTTCCTCGTAGTATGAACTCAAACCGTGCCACGTTTCATTTGATTTCATTTACTTATTAGTTTTAGTACCTACAGTTTTGGCTTCAGTTTGGCTTCAGTATCGGTAATGGAGTGCCTTCCTAAAAAAAACTCAATTTATTCAATGTAGATGGGTAGGTATACAATATGACCTGTTACAGTTTTATTAAAAGTATAGATTTTAAACAAGTTTGCTTGCTTTGTTTTGCCTTCTATCGCATACACGTACAAACTTAACCAGTGTATCATGACAAACGTGCGTGTTTGTAATAATATTGTAATACTACCTTAGAGTACTACCTACATAGTTTAGTTTGTTAACAGATAAAGAATTCTTTTAAGGCTTTAACCACAATGCTGTTCAATGTGTAACTATTTTTGAATTTGGCGCCATAACCTATCTGTGCGTGCGATTGAATGAATGAAATGTTTATAATTTCACAATTTAATTATGGCGGCCGGATTGGTGGTTTACTCAAGTGTATTTTGTTTATTTTTGTGAAATCTTATTCGTGATTATTCAAAATAGGGTCGAGACGGGTGGGTATTCTGAGTGGCGGTGGGAGGCGAGCCATGGCGGCGAGAAGAAGGTCGGACAACGTCGTCCTGCCGGACATTACCGAAGCCGATCCGTTGACGGCTGTGGCCGAGCACAGGGCCAGAAGTGGTGAGCGACTCACGAATGGGGCAGTTCTCAAGGGGCAGCGGCTGAACGGCGGAGACGGCAGTGGAGTGGTGACCGTGCCAGTTTCACTGCCCGTCGGCACGCTCATCACAGGGACCACCTTCAACGTGATCACGTCGGATCATATAACACACTTCAAGCCAATGTTATGCGTAGACAACGGGTTCATATCAGGCGGTGGCGTCGCAGAGGAACTGAAAGGGACGCACTTGGTGCTGGCGGGAGATAAGCAGGAGGTGAAGGAGCCTTCGGTGCGCGACAACCCGCGCTCCTGGGCCGACACCGTCAACATGCCAGTGTTGCCCGTACGCTGCAAGAACACATCGGCAGAGCTACACAAGATGAAATTCGGCTCTGGCGGCCGCGGCAAGTGTATCAAGTACGGAGTCGATTGGTACACCCCCTCGGAGTTCGAAGCGCTTTGCGGCAGAGCCTCCAGCAAAGACTGGAAGAGATCGATAAGATTTGGCGGCAGGAGTATTCAAGCCTTAATTGATGAAGGCATACTAACACCTCATGCCACAAGTTGCACCTGTGGTGCATGTTGTGATGATCAATCTGGTACAATGTCATGTAATTCTAACTTACCAAAGGATAATTAGTGATCATAACCTCGGTTGTAACATAATTATTCTCAATTTTCAGCGTTGGGTCCTGTAAGACTGTTCACACCTTACAAAAGAAGAAGACGTGCAAATGTAGTGGAATCTGAAGACAAAAAGCCTAAAGTTAAAAGAGATCCAAGTCTTGGAGATAGTGATGATGTGGATAATATTCACCAGTCAAGCAGTAACAGTCACTCCAAGGAGGCCTGGCAGTCATTGGCCGAGGGCTTGGACAGTAATACTGACTATCTTCTCACTGAAACTCCAGATGGCAGCAGCGATCCAAATACAGGTAAATGTGTTTGCAATATTCAAGCCAATGTTTATAACATGACTTGAGGTTTTGTGCATTGAATATTGAGGTGGCAGTGGGTTGGTATACCTAGCTATGGAAACGATATTGAAAAACTACACATATTTTTTAATAGCAAGTTATATGTACTTCCATAATTTGTGATATACCAAAGCCAGGAATATTAATATATCAATGAAATAAGCATTTTTATGAGGACAATGCACAGCCCAAACCGCTAAAGCTAAAAAGCTCAAATTTGGTTGGTACATTTCTTCTGACAAAACCACCTACTTAAAAGGGATTTTTAGAAATTTGTCCTCTTAAACTTTTGAGAACAAATTTCTAAAAATTCCTTTAAGACTTAAAGGATAAAAAGGTGTGGAAACTTTTTAACACATGGTGTGATTTTCTTGAAACTTGGTTAGCATACTTTAAATGCAAAAAATTAAATTAACATAATTAATTCTAAAATTCTCTAAATGCATACATACATACATACAATCACGCCTGTATCCCGACAGATTAAGCAGAGACCACGGATCTCCACTTGCTACGATCTTGACATACCTCATTTTTTTCTTTCATAAAAATTCTCTGAATAATCCTCAAAAAAGGGTAAAAACAAGTGTCACAATTTGTATGGAAAGTTTTTAATGGGTGGGTTATTAGAAACTTTCTTTCTAACTTAAAATATAAAGTAAATTATCATGGTTTTTCATAATTTTTCAAAATTACTCTTACAAAGGGGTAAAATGAACTATCAAAGTTAGTATGAAGTTGTGGTGGAATTCAAATTCCATTTAGTTAATAGCTATATTGATTACGAGCAATACTGCGTCATGCGTCTCAGTGTTATACCTTAAAACTTGCAAACGTAGTTACGAGTGGGATGGCTAGTTTAATCACATATATATTAAATTCATAACATGGTGCTTATTAATGGTAAACTAACACTCTTCAAATTATTTTTATGTCTGACCCAATCCACAAATGGCCAGTATTTGTTAGACCGCCACCAGTCAACATCACCCAACTTCCCCAGAATTTGCCAAATATAGGTGACATTTTTATTATTATTTAACTATTTTTCTATTCATATACATCCTGTACAATCAATGTACATATTAGTCGCGCTCATATTTGCAGTCATATCTTGATGACCAAAATTGATGGCAAAATTGTTGCATTTAATGCAAACAAATATCATTATTTCTGTTTGTTTTTATGTTGTCAGTTTTCTTACTTTGCACCAAAAACTATAGTTAAGAGCTTTGTTTGTGTGTCAACAAGGCAATATCTACAAAAATGTATATGCAATTAAACATGTAGGTAACTAGAATACATCAAAGAATTAAAATTAAAACCGACTGCATTTATGATGGCGAACATATTTACTAGTAAAGTTATTCCATTTCAAGGAGACTGATGCACATTTGAAAATTATAGCAATAACTTATAGGATAAAGGTCATCCACCTAGTCTCTATGTAATAGAATGAACTATACTATGTAGATAATGTTGTTTATTATTTATTTGTAAGGTATCATACCTAAAGGATGCCAATGGGATGTATACCTCTTTAGTGCTGTGGGGTGTATGTCTCATCTAAGTTTAAGTAGTCGGCCATCTGTCTGTCTGCCACAGAACTTTACCTTTATCTTAAAGTACCAGCCTATTAAAACTCGCACGTTCATATTTTGTGCGGTTGTACCGAACCTTTAAGGCGTGAGATTGACTCGCATTTGGTCGATTTTTTGTGTATTGTCTAAAATAAATGGTACCTAACATTTTTGTATTGTATTGAAAATAAGTACAATGCATGTTAATTTGTACTTATTTGATTTGTCCGTGTGATTTGTGGCTTTATGTTTTGCACATTCTGTTCTAGTATACCTATTAAGTGCTGTACCTATGAATTGTTACACAAACTAGCAAAATCCTTATTTGTATAATTTGCTATATCTATAGAAGAGAATACAAATATCAATTAAAGGAATAGATATAGTAATATAAGAATATCGCTATGGTATAGAAAGATCGATAATATGATTTATCGATTGGAAATGTCATTCCCATACACTTTTAAAGTTATTTTTTTAAAGCGATGTTTGAATATTACTTTATCTAAGCCTTCTGGGCGGGCTATCAGCGTGTATAGTTCATTCACTTGCCAAAACTATAAATTCTGATTTTAAGCGAATCAAAACAAGTTATAATTTATCGCTGCAATACCGATATATTTATACTTTACTTTCAGTCTCGTGCTATTGAAAGGCCAAATTACAGCAAAAAATAAATAAGGTCTAGCTAGGCGGATAATTTTAGAAACGCAAAATGACACAATACGTATTGCCATATTGCTATTGCTATCGAGGGCCAAGAATACCCTTGTTGCCTTGCAGAAGTGTACTGCATCTTGTGCTGCGTAGCAATTGCAACGTATAACAGAAGCGATGCGCGTCTTGCTAATAGGCCGAATTGCTATTCGGCTGTAGTGTACAATATAGAAAATCGCAGTCAAATAGTACCACAATGACAAACGTGCGACGGTAATCAATGTCATCGCTGAAAGTCTAGCCCAGCGCATGCGCTAAAACAGGCTGAATTATTTCTAATACTACCACGGAGAGTGCACTGCAGAAAAAAACTAGCGAAATACATTAATTAAATCATCATTAAATACAGCTAATTGTATTCTAAATATCAATAACTAATAGGCGTAGAATAACCAGTATTCCTGTTTATCCGGTTATAACCGATAGATAATTGTAAATAATAAATGTATCAAAAATACTAGTTGCTTATTATCCTACTAATATTCTAAACGCGAAAGTTTGTAAGAATGTATGGATGTATGTTTGTTAATCTTTCACGCCGAAACAGCTGAACGGATCTGGATGAAATTTGGCACAGAGATAGATTATAGTCTGGAATAGCACGTAGGCTACTTTTTATCCCGGAAAAATGTACTGTTACCGTGGGATAGATTTGTTTTTGTTTTTCAAGGTACCACGCGGGCGAAGCCGTGGGCAAATATCGCTTAAAAATAAAAAAAATCTAATATTTTTATAATAATGTCACTCAACTCTGCTACAGGGTAAAGTACATAATATAGATATATAAAAAGTTTAATGATATAAGTTTAGGATATTGGTTCTGTTTAGTGCGAGTCCTCGGCTGGGAAGCGAGATGTTTCCGGCAGATCAAATACTTGTATGATCTTCAAATATTTGTTCCGGGTCGAGGTGTTGTGTTTCCATGAATACCCATAAATTTCGCGAAGTCCACGATAGAGAATAATGGTTTAAGCCCCCCCCCCCGCACCGCACTACCACTTTTTATTTTTATTGCATTGCTAATTGTATTATGATTTTGCCTTTTTCTTCTTGGCGACCGACGTTTTGTTTTTAATAATGAAATTGCATGTTTATGTACTTCTCTAATTTTACCATTACTTAGTACCTAGTTAGTAACATGTTGCCTGGCTGTACTTTATTTTAGATAGATGTATGTATAGTTGTCCTAGCTATAGTCCCAATGCTCAGCAACAGTTATATTTATTTCGCTAATGCCAACCTGTCTGCGCATGAAAAACCAAATTATATTTGGTTTTTATTTTGTGCTCTGTGTTTATTAGTGCAAATCTATACTTGTAAATAATACTGTAACAGGTCATGTTCTGTTAATTCAAGATAATATTGTGAAATTTATTTTGAAGGGCACTCTACAATGAAGCCAAAACTATTTTTATTGAGTTATCGTCTGTCTATTTGTCTGTTTCTGAAACTACTGAATGAAATCAATTTGCTAAGATTTGAGTACCTGTAAATTCTGCCGTACCTTTGAAAATACGGCTCATCCTAAGCTGGCGTATCAATTTAATCGTATAGACTTCGTGCAGACGAAGTCGCGAGCGGGTCAGCTAGTGATCACTAAGTTAGACGCAAAGGATTTTTAAAATTTTCTACTTTAACTTGCAAAGCCAGTCTTGCAAATTCTTAAGCCTATAGCTGGGTACTGACCGGCGTTACGGGGCGTAATGTAACGTGTTACACAGCGAGCATTCGTGCAATCAGTACGTCGTGTTACGGGGAAACCAGCGAGCAACGAGCCGCTCGTTGCTCGCTTTGAGTGCTCCACCCGGCTGTCGGTTTGTTGGCAAATCCTTTGACTGTTACGCGGTTCAGTCATTTCAGGCGAAAACGGAGCACAGAGTTTTGACGAGCATGTTACGCCGATTTTAGAACACAGCGTAACATGCTCGATGCGTAACACGCTCGATGCGAATGTTACATTACACCTCGTAACGTTGGTCAGTACCCATCTTAATGCTGCGAACTGATACTAGCATTATAGCTTACCTATATTAAAATATGTACTATGTAAAACTTCGAGTCGTATAGCACTGTAACACGTTATGTTTATTTAAAAAATAAAGTACATGCGTACAGTGTCAAAACTTTGTTATGACCTAAAAAAAAATGTATGTAATTTTCATACCATACGGCATGTCTGTCGATTTATTATTTCTTAGTAATGCTGGATTTGCATATCAAAAGCGAATAGGTAGCATAATAAGAAGCAAAGCAAAGCTCCGGCCAAAAGTTGTGTTTTTTAGTTTTTACTCAAAGCGCTGCATGTTTGTTTGCTTGCTTGCACGATCGCCTGTATGTATGCTTTGATTGTTACACTGAGGGTAATTTTGAGCAAACCATAATGTTTCATCACACGATACATAATTTATAATAATAAAATAAATAATAATAATAATAAACAAACTGGTTCAAAAGCATGAGAAAAGATCACTAATAACAAAACTGGCAGAATGGTATTTATAATCAGTTGATGGCTGGTATTGACTGCATTTTATAATAATGAAATGCAATATTTTGGTATTAATTATAAATTCAGAATTCGGAAAAACTCTGTAACTTTTAAAAATCTAATCGCATTTTTAACATAAGTTATGGTTATAGAAAAATCATGCAGGTCCCAGAGTTATAGAATAGAATATTTTTAATTTGATAGACAGAAACAGTTATGTTTTAAAAAAATATATTCTCTGGGGCACTTTTTTAAAAGCTCTAACTCCGCAATTGCAGACATGACTGACATGTCTGGTGTGCTAAAGCGGCTTGACGACATCAGTACAACTCTCCTGCGGCTCGGATCAGAGCTGAAACAATGTGTGGAAGAAGTTACCATGATCAGCGATAGACAGATACAGAGATTAGAGCAGGAGCGCGCCGCCGCGTTACTGGCCGCAAGTGTCGATGCTTCCGTAGACGCTGACCAAGTGGCGTTACATGCTGTCGAAGACTCTGATGCCAAGAAGGTATGTATAAAAGTAAACAGGGCTTCGTAACCTGTGCGTCTACCATGAGTCACATTTGGATCGGCTGACGTTACTACAATAGTAATAGTACGTTACTATGACATCTGCCGAAATTGTTACTCATGCTACCAAATTCTAAGCAAATGAATGATAGTTAGGAGTGTAGGATAGGTAACTACGTGACGTTTAGTACCCAACTATCCGCTAGAGGCGCTGTACAAGTTTTCATACATTTTTTTAACTACAGTCGCTAGCGAGTGTAGACTGTAAAAACTCATGGTAGACCTACTGTTCCAAATTATTTATACAGAGTAGAACTTTTTGAAGTTCGTTACGAAAAGTGTGATTGGGCGAGGTTAGCAGAAGTTGAAAGGGAGAATAAGTAAGTGAAGATAGAAAGAGAAAGCTACGTTTCGTATATTACTGTAGGGGCAAGAGAGAGATGTGCGGGCACTCCTATCAATCGTCAACTCTGAGTCTACTCCTCTTACATTCATATCATCTCTCACACTATCTTATGTTATTAGTAAGATAATTGTTTCATTATTACCCGATCGAAACGTAGACGCTTGGCCCAACAGTGTGCTAACTGCAATCGAGAAGCGTCAGCGGAGTGCTCGCTATGTCGACGGACGCCCTACTGCTCGACTTACTGCCAAAAGAAAGACTGGGCGTCGCACCAAATCGAGTGTCTGCGCTCCGTACCCTCTATACAGGCGGACCAACAGCACCAATCAATAATGCTCATCGTGGAAAGTCAACACCAATGACGTAAGTAGTCCAAACTCTTAGCCTTGCGTCCATTACAGAAGAGCTGTGTCTAATCGCGCAGCGCCTTCGGGTGGTCACTGGCTGGGTACCATGATTCTCACATACTAGGTGTTTAGTAACCGTACAGCATAAGGAGTTCGAGTACTAGGTGTATACTCGTACATAGTACCCGTATTGTGTTTGACTGGCTATTTATTTTTTCAGGAACGCCCAATGTCTTTTTGACTAACAAAAAAACCGGACCCCAGTTAGTAAGCGGGTGACCAAAGCCTCGAGAGCCATCTCCAGCATTGTACTAGTTGTTAGCGGTAACAGATGTCGCGTGAAGAGTACGAATGAGACTGTAATTTAATAAATTGTACCACTCGGGTGCATGACCAGATTTACTTGGAATGCAAGTTTAGTTTAGCATTGTACAAATAATATATCAGATGATAGCAACAGTGCAATGGTCAAATGTATTGCACTGAAATGAGTGCGTACCGCGCCGGCGCCGCGTCATTCGCCGTGCGCACAAAAGTCGACTGATGGAATAAGGGCTTTCACAGTTGATAACAGATGACGCTGCTCTGTAAAGTATGTGTTTTGTGCTGTCAAACGATTATAAAAATGTCACTCAACATAATTAGCATCTATAGAACCATTTTTTGACTGTACAATCAGTAAACGGAGAAGGTCGCTTTGTCGTTGCGGCGTCAGTCTCTCGCTCGGCTGTCACATTTAAGAGTTTTGCTCAAAGGTCTCTTAAGAAGTTAGACCAAATAAGTCAACGTCTTCCCTAATACTATGTTTAATTAGAATATTAACACTAAATCTCCCCGCTGACCAGTCTCAATGCAGCTCATAGTTACCGAGGGACTCCAGTACGTATCACACTGACTACATTCACGCAGGCTTCACTTTAAGGCCGTAGTCCATCACTGCCCTTCCATCACCCTGCCGCTGCGTACGGCAGAACACGTCACTCATGTAACTGTTCCCTCCCTAGGTGCTAAACGGGAGTCTGGAAGTCCTCACTCCGACCACCGCTGGTTCCACAATGGCAATTCCTTTACGAAGTTCTCACTACACAGGTCAAAAGCACGGTTAATGACGTGAGAGACGCTATAACTGAGTTAAATTGCCGAGGGTGATGGCGTGAATTCAATCCATATGTGTTGGCTTCCAATAAACCGAATGGCCCAAGCTACTATCATCGCGAATCGAACGAAATACGTAAACCGCATCTTGGTATGTACGCCATTTAAATATGCTAAAAGAAGTTCAATTACTTGTTGCCTCGTAAAATACAGAATAGCTTACGATGTTCAACATATTTTTAAGCTTGTGCTGATCAGCTACTTTAGAGGTTTACGGTGTACCTAACTATAGAAATGATGTAGGTTTTACTGTTAATTGACGTTTGCTGGTGACTGTACCACGTCGTTGGACGACTTGAGTGGACGTTTCTTCTCCACGACAAAGCACCTTTCTCTACCTTCCACAAGCCAATTGGCTTCTGTTGCATCTGGCTAACAAGCCGACTTGTGTTTAGTTTCGTCAACATTGAGACAGTCACTGTGAAGCGACCGTACAAGCTGACGGCGACATTGCGACTACTAAACCTCACTGAAATAGCCAACTTATAATTACAAATACTTTTTAACAGTGTTCTCATCGCGCTGTGTAAATTTTTAGTCGTTTGATTAACGCGAAGACTTGGAGCTATTAGTACTAAATTCATAATACAGGAAGGTTCTTAGAGATAGCCTTATACAGCAATACATGTTTAGAATTTTTTTAAACTAGCGGAACCCGCGATTATACTCGCGAGCTCATTAAATAATTAATGATTTAACCCACAGAAATACTTCCATTTTTCAGGATAACACATATCCTTAAGCCTATAATATAGTGTAGGCTAGCATTATGTCAAGATTCATCAAAATCCGTCTAGTAGATTTGGCGTGATTCGATTTCAAAAGACAGACCGGCAATAGTTCTAAAAAATGTTGTTTCGGCATTTATATCCAATATTCTTCCCCCAATTTAAATTTAAAAATATATTCTATGTACAGATTTTGCTCAGTTACAGTTTTATCATAGTATTATAGTAAAGTTAGATAGATAGATTCAAACACAACACATACTCGTTGACATCACCACCATCGTCATCGAATCCCATCGCCTGGCGAGCCTGCAAAATGCATCTGAATCCAGAATACGGTCTAAATTTAAAAAAAAATATCCAATTAAGCCTGCTCTTAACATTATTATTATTATATATACAGTACGTAGATCCATTATATATACTCCTTATACTCTAAACAAATATACATTGAAAATAAAAGTATCAAATATTTATACTTCGCGCCAAAAGTAACTACACAATTTTATTGATGTGTTTAAACCTCAAAGTGATAATCAAAAATGCCTCTTTTACACATCTGCCTCATTTTTTTATTGCCCGGTTCGTATGTTATACGAATATGCGCTAGTAGCATCCGCCGGTTTATTTAACACTAGTTGGAACCACGGCTTTATTCGGGATCTAAGTAGAATAATTAATGAATAGTAAGTACATCAAACATAATAAATAAATACATAATGTACCTAAATAATATTTAGAGACAGACTCGAATGCGAGGCATACTTACTTTTGTTAATAATAAATAGTGATATAAATCGATAGATACTACTAACGGGTGTTTCGGGTTATAGAATGAATTTCCCTAGCCTTAAAAAGTGTTTTTGCTTCTGGCCGGAGCACTTTTGATCTTTGTTAAATACATATTTTTAAACTGTTTAAAGTTGTAGTAAAATTTGTAAATGTTAAGTAAGAATATAATGTTAAGTTATTTTGTAAGTTAAGTTTTACTGAACTGTTTAATATAATATAAGTCATTAGGATATGATAAGCACAGGGATCTGATCAAATCTGTAAAAGGTTTATCGATTTACGAGATAAGTACCTATATTAAAAATAACAACTCAATATGGTCATTCAAATCTATGTGACCTTTAAAAATGATTTATGAAAATTGCAAAAACAAAATTACATTTATTTTTGAAATATTCAAAATATTTATTTGATTAAGCAATTACGGTAGGTACATATTGTGGAATGAACTTAGATTTTTTATCAAAACCTTGTTTTTAAGGCTCTTTAGTCGACTGGCCCCGCTCGGACTAGCCCCTCGAGTCCAGTTGACCTAATGCATGTTTTGAATTGGTCAACTGGCCCGCTTACAGAATTTATTATTAGAATAGTCAAGAAGAAAAGTGTTTCAACTTTTGTCGATATACTATATTGTTGATTTTTACTAGTTCTAAGGAAAAGAACCCAGTAAAATAAACATAAGTATATTTATAAAAATGGTGTTTCTTTTTTTTGAGTACGTTTTGTACACATCTGTACATGGATTTGAAATAGACAATAGATTTTTTGTTCAAATTAGTAATGGGCCCAGTCGACTAAAAAAAAGTAATAAATTAAATGCATTAGGTCAACTGGCCCCGTAGGGCCAGTTTTTTCCGGGGCCAGTCGACTAAAGAGCCGGTTAGAACATTAACCTGCGACATACACTTTAGATAATTAAACGTTCTTATGAAATATGTTCATATTTATTCTTAATAATATTTAATGTAAAAAGAAAAATTGTTTATTACAAACAAAAAAAATATTTAGGTAAATTAAATATAGTTACCACGATTCACATGACTAAACGAGTCTACCTACTTTTTAATACCAAATATTAAAAAAAACTAGAATCATTATGTTGAATAACTATCGATGTATTAGAATTATGTCGATGCAACTAACTGATAATCGTATTAAGAAACCGGGCATGGAGCCCGAACAAATGTTTAATAAATAATACGAGTAACATCGGATATTTTTTTAAAAGAATATTTATAGCTACGAAAAGAAAAATGTATGTCTACTTTCAAACATTCCTTAAGAAATTTTTTTATCAATGTTACACGGATCCTTTCTTCAGTTCCATAAACAAGTTTTTCGGAAAAAAATTGTAGGTATTCAAAGTCAGCTTTTAAACAATATAAATAGTTAATTTTAATAAATAAAAAAACACCGTACAATACGAAAACTACAATATTTCTCCTAAATTAAACCTTTTGCAACAAACATCTAAAGTTAACAAGTGACAAATTAGAAACGCGAAACACTTGATATCTGAAAGTAACATATTTTTGTATCTGTGATTTGAAATGTTAATATTGTACATTGTGATTTGTAATTGGTGTGTGATGGAACCTAGTGTAAATTTTCACCAAAAATGTGGACATCTTACGATTTGTTATAACTAGGTAGGAGTGTCAGTTAGATTTAGCATAACGCGAAATGCAGAAAACCATGAAAGCAAAGTGCCGAAATTAAGTAGTTTATGTAGTGCTTAGAAACAAAATAAATTGTTTATAGTACAAAATATTCTTCCTTAGTAAAATAAAGTAAAAGCAATAAAGTAGCGCGTTCGATTCCAACTGAGTCTAAAATGGTTTATACATTTATTTATTATACCGCCTACTTAGCTGTAAACGCCAATGTTGGGAAAGCACGCGCCTTTATAACTATAATGATATACATACATACTATATAATACTCGTATTATACAAATATTTTTAATTACTACCCTTATTAATGACTACTTTATTAGTGTGGTATTATATCACTTTGGGTAGTAGTGATGTTTTATTTTGATAGATATCAAATCAGTGTATGTAAAACTGAAATGCAAAACAAGCTCCATCCCGATCTGTCACAGCAGTCACCATTACATACAGCTATGAACCAAAATTAATATATTTAAACGAAATCATTTGGTTCTGTGATGACATTTCGAGTTATGGAAAAAATGCTATAAAACATAACTCCTCTTTGATCTATCATTGTTGGGAAATTTCAATTATTGGGTACTATTCAATTATGCACAGGCTGACAGACGCTCTTGGCCATTTATTTAAATTAAGAAAAAAATCACTACAAATCTATCTCAAATTCTCAATACTTACATAATAATATATATATTTCATCATCAATTTATATTATAATACTTTTATTTACTAAAATATACAGATAATGCTATCTTAATATACATGTGACAATTGAGCTAAGGACCGTTACAAAAAATCTATAAATAACTCAATTGATCCTCATCAAAATAATTAAAAACTACAAGATGATTGCTATGCAATCTTATTTTTATAACCTAGGTACCTACAAAATAAAAATTGAGTTTTAATTGCATTGAGATTTTACATCGATGGTTTTGTTAGAACTCCGTTTGTGTGGAGTTGGGTTGGACCACCATTGCATAGTGAAACCTTTTGTCATTAGGTATTTAGTTTAGCCTTGTTGTACCTTTTTAAGTCAGAAAATCTCCTTTTGTCGCCATAGTTAATTGTTTTTTAGTTTTAATCTGTTTTGTAGGAACATTACGATCCTGAACTCTTCAGAATGTTGTAGGCTTGTAAAGTACAACATACAGAAATTAACTAGGCACCTCGCTGTAGGCTTGTAAAGTACAACAGACAGAAATTAACTAGGCACCTCGCTGTAATTACGTAATACATGCATAAAAAATACAAGTGCCCCTTGAGGCCCCTCAACGTGAGAATGTAGTGGGAACGGCACATTTTACGCAGGTGCCAAGTCGATTTCTGCGTGTTGTAGACACTATTTTGTGAGACGAACCTACAAACATTAAATTTGGAGTGTTCAGGTTCGCGACCTTCCTTTGTTGGTTTAATTTATGTAAATATAAAATAAAATGCTAGAATGATTTTATTGGAGTACTTGTGTACATACTGCAGATAAAAATTTTGTTCAGATGTTTAATCCTTGTTTTATTAAACCCGCACCCATCACAATCTTCCTGCCTTTAGGTAGACACCTAGGGGGATAAACGTGGGATAGACATCCCACGTTATGTGGTAGCACAATATGTCTCCTTCCATTTCTATCAAACACTCAAACAACCCAAATGGAAATAAAAAACAATTTATTAAATACATAATTTATTATATATAATATTAACCAGACTATTATGACAAACCAAAAACTTCATTGTATTTTTTATAAATATATAGTGTAAATGTAGATTTACACTTTTTATTTTACATACTTTTTTAAATAATACGTTTTTTAATATTACAATACACAATACGAGTATAATAAAAAATAATGTTGTTCATAAGAGTTCTACAGACAGTCGCATAATTATTGAAGGTATAATAGATAATACCTTTTGTTTGTAACTTTTGATAACGTGCTTTTTAGCTCCTCTACACATTTTCTACAGATTCATATAAATAATGCTTTGTTCGACTGTATGTGGGCCAGTCTTGTTATCGTCTACCTACAGCCGCGAACATCTTTCATGGAGCGTTATATGGTAAGGTTTGGTGTTTGAAACGATTTTTTTATATACCTAAGAGAAATACCTTTCTGATGAAAACGAATAAAACATTGCATACTATTAGAACAGTTTTCATTAATACTCGCAGTAAATGCATTAACAAACGGCGTCTACTCTTCAAAACGATAACGATATATTCTACCCGAAATATTCGTTGAATTCTTCGAATCAAGTTTGTTGTCAAATTAAAATTATTGTATCGTTCGTACGTAAGTGGTCCACTACAACGATCAACGATATATCGGCACAATAATCGTGCAAACCCTAATCTAAGTTACATCTTCCGACTATCATTTAACATTACCATAACAATCGGTCTTGTAAAACTATAAGACCACTTACGAACGATACGATAATTTGAATTTGACAACAAACTAACTGAAAAATCGACTGAATTCAACGAGAATATTTTATTGTGGTATTTTGGAGTAGACGCCCAGGATATTTACGAGATCGCTTGTCAAAAGTAATGTCGGTCCTTCCATCGTTCATGTCTAACGAAGAAAAATAAAGCTGCTTTTGAAGTTAATGTGCCGATATATCACTTTGCAGAGTAGACGGGCCTTACAACAAACTTTTTTGGCAATATCAAAGCAATTTATATTACCGGCAGGTCCGGTGCACTAATGGATTTTTCCGTTCATATAATGTATGTTATACTAGTAGGTACTCTCAAACAGTGAAGGAAAACATTGTGAGGAAACCGGCATTAGTTGAACCAGAGTTCAAAGACAATGTGTGTCAAGTGCATGGAAACAGCTCTCCGAGCAATATTAAAGTAACTTTTATTTTTCGTGCCGTGACCTATAAAATTGTGTTGAAGTACTGTTACTTCAATATTAAATTGTAACGTTTCTAGAACATGATAGTTTGTAAGAGGTTGCGTTAAGTCCCCAAGCCATTTATTACACATTGACTTGACTAAAAATATTTTATTGCAATGTTTAGTCGGCAGGACAAACGCCGATGTGTGTGTTCCGTTTCGCTGCAGTAAGTGGCATTTGCACCACCGACTCGCCTATTACCAGGTTTCGCAGGCAGCCTGTGAATCCACGGCGAGATCTCACTCCACGCATCTGTGGACGAAACGCGTGTCCATTAATTGGTATAATCGCAGAAACTTATCAAAAAATCGAGCTACCTCTAAAATTATGTTTATTACATAGTGAGGAAATCGCGGCATACCCTAGAACCAAAAATTCGAAGGTATGTGTCATAGGTTAGTATTCTTATAAGCGGCGATGGGCTTGCAACCTGTCACGTACGGAATACTAACTATTGTGCAAAATGTGGACATGTACCAAATGTCATGTTTGGACGTGCCTCTGACTACCCTCTTTAGATATCCTCAAAGATCTAAGTAACTAAAGATCTGAGGAGATATCTACCGAGCCTGGGAATTACAGTCGTGATTATTTTTTTTACTAAGTACCAGGGTGACCAGGGTGATTGCTCGATTTTTTTTGGTAAACGACGTTTTCTAAAAATCAAACTTAGTTAGATCGATTTATCGCCCTCGAAACCCCCTGCATACTAAATTTCATAAAAATCGTTGGAGCCGTTTCCGAGATTCAGATTATATATAAACAAGAATTGCTTGTTTAAAGATAGAAATAGACTGAAAAAACAAAAAGTACCATTCAATAAAGAGTAATTATAATTGAATAACGGGTATTTATCACGTACCTATTTTGTTTTTATTCCCGACGTTTAAATAGGTACGTGATAAATACCCGTTATTCAATTATAATTATGTCATCAAATCACGGAAGTTTAAAAAGTTCAATAAAGAGTAGTTTATGCTTTTGAATAATATAGATAATATAGATATTGTAAATGTAGTATTTAGTACTTTTTGGTTAATCGTCACCTAAATGAAAAACGCAGGGGTGGCTTGACTTTTTGCGAAATATATACAGATATTATATCCAGTACCTGGTTGACCGACCTTTGCTCGGTTTTTTTTGGTAAATTTTGTTTTTTGGAAAATGAAACCTAGCTATAGGAGATATCCACCGAGCCTGGGGATTACAGTCGTGATCATTTTTTTTTTTGCAACCTAGCTAGATCGATTTATCTTCTCCGAAACCCCCTGCATACTAAATTTCATGAAAATCTTTGGAGTCTTCTCTTTATAAGAATCTTTATAAAATAAATAATAAAAAAATCGGCTCTAAAAACGAGCAATTCTTGTGTGTATAATATATATACATATATTATACACACAAGAGTATTATACACACAAGAATTGCTCTTGTGTGTATAACATATATACATATATTATACACACAAGAATTGCTCGTTTAAAGGTATAAGATTATATATAAAATACTGAGAGCTGGGACCATTACAAACGATCTTTCATAGACGCTCGCGGCATTACCACGTTGTATATATACTATACCTTGTGTAATGGACGCTCGTGTCCACCGATGAAGAGCGCTGACCTGGTGTCGGTGGACACCGGCCCGGCGCGGAGGCCTGGCTTCGAGAAGTGACCGTCTAATCCCACCGAAACCACGTACAGTGATTTCACAACTGCAACAAAAGTTGAATCAGATACAGATAATGATAGTTCTCTGTTAATAAATAAATAAATAAATAAATAATGCTGGACAGTCCACACAGCATCATCTAGCCCCAAAGTAAGTTACTCAAAGCTTGTGTTATGGGTACTAGATAACTGATATATTTAATACATTATATACATAGATAGATATTTTTTATTATACATAGAAAACACCCAGACCAACGGAACAAATTTCTGCAGATCATACACAAATTTGTTCCGAGGCGGGAATCGAACCCGCAACCTCTTGCGTCGCAGGTGGACTCTCGCCCGCTGCGCCACAGAGGTCGTCAAATGTTGTTGTTTCTGTTATAGTTGGTCTGGGTGTTTTCTATGTATAATATAAAATATCTATCTATGTATATAATGTATTAAATATATCAGTTATCTAGTACCCATAACAAGCTTTGAGTAGCTTACTTTGGGGCTACATGATGCTGTGTGGATTGTCCAGCATTATTTATTTATTATTTATTTATAGTCAGATCCATTCCAGCTGTGCATTCTACACTAGTTTTATCTCACTAATTATTATTGACATACAAATCAGTACACTACTCCTTTCGCTATCACAGGACCCAGAACTAAGCCACGCAGGATCGAACAATTTCTGCGCCGGATATCCGGCGCTGTCACTTTTGAAGTGAAACTTCTAACGCGACATCCAACAAGGTAGCGTTAAACGTTTAACGCTATCATGGAGGGGGTATGAAAGAGAAAGCGAGAGTGAATGCGTGGCACTCGAACGCATGCGAGTATACCTGTTACAGGCCAGCGCGAGCGTTAGCAACGAGAAGTTTCACTTCTTCCGCTCGGAGGGACTTTACTTTTATGTCAGTGTCAATTTTGTGTCAGTGTCACTTATCTGTTAAAGCCTACGCCGACTATCCGAAATCGGGTCTCCGGCCGAATCACTTCCTGTTGCATCTCCACTAGTTATGAACCGTTGTCCACCTGGGGGACTACGCGGTAGAACTAACCATGTTACGCGGGGTAGAACTAACCATGTTACGCGGGGTAGAACTAACCATGTTACGCGGGGTAGAACTAACCATGTTACGCGGGGTAGAACTAACCATGTTACGCGGGGTAGAACTAACCATGTTACGCGGGGTAGAACTAACCATGTTCCGCGGGGTAGAACTAATCATGTTACGCGGGGTAGAACTAACCATGTTACGCGGGGTAGAACTAATTACGCGGGGTAGAACTAACCATGTTACGCGGGGTAGAACTAACCATGTATCTTATGCCAGGTGCCATCACACAGCATGTTGCTATTCGCCAGTTTGTACGTAGCGCGGAAGGGACCATTGCCATTCTCGACTGTGGCCGCGACTTCATTTTCCAACATCTCGAGCACTAGATAGTCCTTGTTGCCGTGAACGCTGAGCAGCAGACCGGTCGAGTTGCGCGGGCGCACCTCCATCGATATAGATATCTCATCGCCCACCTTGAAGTTTTCTAGAAGCTGGAATGATAAATATTGAAAATTAGGGACAAGTACGATTTATTCTAAAGTAAAAAATGTGTTATGTTAAGTAATGAGGCTTATGCTTTACCAACTAATTTATAATTTTAGTGTTTTGATTGATACCAATAAACTCGATATCAAGTCGCGATAAAAAGTGTAGCAAGTTCATATATTTATATCGTACAAAATACTGTTCAATTATAACCTTTAGACGTGTCTCCGACGTTTCTTTAAGCATCACACAAACCAATATATACGCGTATATATTGACGGTAGTGCAAATTATCTTATCAGGGCTTGGAAACCCGAAAAATGTTCAAACCGGTATCGCTCTTTCTTTTCGGTTACGTTCTATCGTAACCTCTATTAAAACGGTTAGTCAAGAACGACAAATTCAAAAGGGTTTCGCTCAATTAAACGGTTAGAACGAAATTATTTCGTTCTTTTCCATATTAACTTACAGCAGCGCCGCGGTATTCGAAATGCGATCGTTGCGTGTGCGCTCGCTTTAACCGGTTAATTAAGGTTCGCAGTTAAGGTTTTGAAAGAGGTTGCGCTCCGAACGCTATTATCGAAATACCGGTTAATACCGTTTTTTTCCCGGTAAATTGTTAACCGGTTCCAAGTCCTGTATCTTATCTTATCTTAAAGATGTTACTGACCTTCAAGTAGTTGCTATGCGCGTTGTTGGACGGTCCGAAGTAGACGCCGTCTTCGATGTTGTCTGTGCAGAGCAGGGAGTTGACGCGCGTCGACACCTCCGTCACGGCTTGGCCGTTCATCATCAGACCCTTGAGGCAGCCCTTGAACGGCTGATAGAAACCCTGGATAGAAGCAAACAAGTCGGTAAATAATTTACTTATTTCAACATATTTACATTGCCATTACAGTATAGCACTAAAGCGACAAAAAAATCCTGCTAATATTATAACGTGAAAGTTTGTAAGGATGTCTGGATGTATGTTTGTTACTCTTTCACGCTGAAACGGCTGAACGGATCTGGATGAAACGTGGCTCAGATATAGATTATAGTCTGGAATAGCACATAGGCTACTTTTTATCTCGGAAAAATGTACTGTTCCCGTGGGATAGCGTTTTTTTGTTTTTCACGGTACCACGCTGACGAAGCCGTGGGCGGAAGCAAGTAACTACTAATTTAAGTGTAGTCCGACTTCAATTTGTCTGAATGTATGTTTGTTATTTTTTCACGCTGAAATGGCTGAACGGATCTGGATGAAATTTGGCACAGATATAGATTAGAGTCTGGAAGAACACATAGGCTACTTTTTATCTCGGAAAAATGTACTGTTCCCGTGGGATAGATTTGTTTTTGTTTTTCAAGGTACGCTAGTAACTAATAATAGAAGTGTAGTCCAATTCCAACTACAATATTAACCTCTAAGTTGCGCGTTATAGATTCCGTGAGCTCCCTGAGCCCTCCGTAGTAGTACGGCGGGGCGAGCACGGCCGGCGCGGAGCACGACGCGCTGTTCTCGAACACGTGCTCGGAGTCCACGGCTATCTTGCCGTGCCCCCCGTTGCGGGTCAACGTCACGGTGTGCCACTCCGTGTCGTTGTAGTAGCTGCCCGACGATGAGATTGTCGCAGTTTCTCCGCCGCAGTTGAATGAGCAGTGTAGCTGAAATTAATTGATGATTAAAAATAAGTTTAATACTTAAATGAAAATATTTTCATCAGGCATCAAGTACCTACAACTTCCTTAAATTGTATTTTTATAAGTATATTAAAATAGTGAGGAAACCGGCATACCCTAGAACCAAAAATTCTAAGGTATGTGTCATAGGTTAGTATTCTTATAAGCGGCGATGGGCTTGCAACCTGTCACGTACGGAATACTAACTACTGTGCAAAATGTGGGCATGTACCAAATGTCATGTTTGGACTTGCCTCTGACTACCCTCTTTAGATATCCTCAACGATCTAAGTAACTAAAGATCTGAGGAGATATCTACCGAGCCTGGGGATTACAGTCGTGATCATATTTTTATATATTTTTTTTATTAAAATTTTGGTTTTATTTTAAGAACACGGGTAAATTTAGGGGCCCATTGGGAAAGAGGGGTATCTAGACCAACTTTGGGATTAGGTATCCTGGCTAAATTTGGGTAGGCAGTATCTACAACTTCTTTAAATTGTATTTTTATACATTTAAATTTAACTCTAATTTAAGACCCTAGGCATGTGCCCAGAGTGCCCAATGGGAGAGGGGGATATCTTGACCAACTTTGGGATTAGGTATCCTGGCTAAATTTGAGTATACTCGTAGTTCATCTAACGGATCTAGGCATTCGTGAAGATAGCCACAGGTGCGAGTTCACGCATGTACAGTTCCTGCCCTCCTCATACCTCCAATTGCTCCCGAAAAACGATACTGCGCAGCTCTTGCGGCTAACTTCACGAATGCCTAGATTCGTTGAGCCAACTATACCTTGGCATCCTTCATGTATAGAGCGAGGAACTGGTCAGGGTGTTTGTCGGCCCTCGCGTAGAACATTAGTCCGCCATGCCGGTCGAACGTTCTGAACGTGATAGTGAGGTCAAAGCCCTCCAGTTGTCGGCCCGGCAGTTTGCTGTACTCGATGCGACTGTCGTTGCGGGTACCTGTACATCATCATCATCATCATCATTATCAGCCTATAGCCACTGCACCTGTACACAGTTTTATAATTAGTACAAGCTTCTGCCCGCGTGAAAAACAAAAACAATCTATCCCGTGGGATCCGTACATTTTTTCGGGATAAAATGTAGCCTATGTGTTATTCCAGACCATAATCTATATCTGTGCCAAATTTCATTCAGATCCGTTCAGCCGTTTTAGCGTGAAAGAGTAACAAACATACATCCATCCATACATTCTTACAAACTTTCGCGTTTATAATATTAGTAGGATAGTTCGCTCAACGAATCTAGGCATTCGTGAAGTTAGCCGCAAGAGCTGCGCAGTATCGTTTTTCGGGAGCAATTGGGGGTATGAGGAGGGGGGAAGGGAACTGTACATGCGCAATCTCGCACTTGTGGCTAACTTCACGAATGTCGTTGGATGAACTATACCTGGACGACCGAGCTTTGCTCGTTTCTTTGGGGTAAACGACGTTTTCTAAAAATAAAACCTAGCTAGATTGATTAATCGCCTCCGAAACCCACTACATATGAAATTTCATGAAAATCGTCGGAGCCGTTTCCGAGATTCAGATTATATATATACAAGAATTGCTCGTTTAAATGTATAAGATTACGGAACTTTATAGACTCAATCTGGGGCATAGTAAATTCGACTCTATTTGTATGGGCATTCGGTTCACTAGGCGCTGCCTGTACCGTGGCTCACGCTATGCGATCTTTGATCGTTCATATACCAATATTCATACCTCATACAAATAAAAAATACAAGCTAAGTAAACTACATACCTAAATAATAAAAAGAATCTACAACCCGGTCACATTATCTCGAGACCTCGCTGGAATGCGAAGCTCCCACCCCGTTCTCCTTTCACCTCCCCGCGCTCGCCACGGCGGTGCGTCAGTACGGTTAGCACTTTCGTTGCCGATATGCGCCGACGCGACGTGACGTCATCGACGCCAGGTCTCGAGATAATGTGACCGGGTTATAATGACTAGCTCAACAACCTTCAGAACAGTCATCTTTTGTTTAAAATTGACTGTAACTCTGTGACATCACTTATATAAACATACACTTGACACCGGCAAATTTTACCTAAGAGACGTGCGAGTCGGACTCACGCACGAAGGTTTCCGTATTTCTATAAAAACGGCAAGAAAATCATTCAATTTTTTAGTATTTGTTATAGCGGCAACAGATATACATGAAAATTTCAACTGTTTAACTATCATGGTTCATGAGATACAGCCTGGTGACAGACGGACGGACGGACAGCGTACTCTTAGTAAAAGAAGAAGAATTGAATTAGTCCTACTAATATTATAAACGCGAAAGTTTGTTTGGACGTCTGGATGTATGTTTGTTACTCTTTCACGCTAAAACGGCTGAACGGATCTGAATGAAATTTGGCACAGATATAGATTATGGTTTGGAATAGCACATAGGCTACTTTTTATCCCAGAAAAATATAAGGTATCCTGTGGGATAGATTTGTTTTTGATTTTCAAGGTATCACGCAGGCGAAGCCGCGGGCGGAAGCTTGTCTATACTAGTCTATACTAATATTATAAAGAGGAAAGTTTTGTATTTTTGTATTTTTGTTTGTAATGAATAAACTCAAAAACTACTGGTCCGATTTCAAAACTTCTTTCATCCTTAGAATGCTACTTTATCCCTGAGTAACATAGGCTATATTTTATGTAGGTACCTCGCGAGCAAAGCCGCGGGCGGAAGCTAGTATCTGATCATGCTTACCGAATCGATAACCCTCGATGGGATCACCGTTCGTGTAGTTGGGTGAGTACGCAAGCAAGCAGCCGGGCTGCGGGACGGGCGGCGGCGGGCGCGGGGCGGGGGGCGCGCGCGGGCTCGCGGGCCGCTCCGTGTCAGGGGCGGTCGTCGGCTCCGGCGTCGGTAATGGCACGATCTCGTTCAAATGCACTGTGGACAAATATAAACTACTTACAAGGGCGGATCCAGGGGGGAGCCATGGGGGTCATGACCCCCCCCCCCCTGGGCTGGGTCCAGGGCCTAGGAGGACTAATTATCTTAATATATATAAATCACGTGTCACGTTGTTTTCCGCGATGGACTCCTAAACTACTTAACCGATTTTAAATTAAATTTGCACACCGTGTGCAGTTTGATCCGACTTGAAAGATAGGATAGCTTACATCTTAATTTATAGCCGCAATATTATTAGGAGAACATCAGTCTCGGGGCTCACCATGCTTTTTTCATGCTATCACCAAGTGATACACTCTACTTTTCATCACTCTCTATGAGAAAATAAAGGCGTGTATTTGCCGGCGGCGGCGCGGAGTGGGCCGTCGTACCAGCGAGGCTTTATTCAAACAATATTTGCGTTCGATTTCTTTGGCGCTGAACACTAAGATGTTCCAAATTCAAAAAGTGCGCGCCAAAGTTCATTCCGGCGCATTTATATGTTTGTTATAGAAATCACCAACTTTGGGTGCACTTAAAGGCGAACAAAGTCGTGCTTTTCGAATAGACGGGATGAAAAGATACTTTTCATCACATCTATTCGAACTTAACTTAACTTTGCCACGCACTTTTTGATTAGTCCTCTCTGTAAGTGCGCCGGAATTAACTTTGCCGCGCACTTTTTGAATTTGAAACATCTTAGTGCTCAGCGCCAAAAAAAATCGAACGCAAATATTGTTTGAATAAAGCCAGGCCGACACGCCACCGGCCCACTGCCGCGCCGCAGCCGCCGCCGGCTAACACACGGCAACACGCCCTTTATTTTCTCATAGAGGATGATGAAAAGGGTGTATCACTCGGGCGCAAAATATTTTTGGCTCGGGCGGCGTACTTTGAATCCCTCGCCACGTTCAAGATTCTGCTTTAGAATCCCTCACTTCGCTCTGGATCTAAAAAGCGCCCTCGCCATAAAAATATTATTTTGATCCCTTATGATACAAACTTCTATTTAACAACTTGCGAACCCAATATCTCTTGAACCCCTTGACCGATTAAGCTCAATAAAAGATCAGTTAAGTACCGTTAGTGGTGGTGACATCTGGCGGCAACGAGGGTGGCTGCAATGGCGGCGTGGGAAGGACGTCAGTTCGATGCGGTGCCGCCCATGACGTTAGATCTAAAACAACAACGGACAAGCAATCATTATCTTGTTACATAGCTTTTCAGTAAAAAAAGTAACTATCATTTTGATGGTTTGGGCATGTAGAAAGGATGGATGAAAGGAGATTGACGAAACAGTTGTATAAGGAGAGTGTGAATGGGACAGTTGTAAGGGGAAGACCTCGGCGTACGTACCTCGATCAAATTGGGGACGTCTTAGAGAAAGGCCAGGTCCAGAGTACCCTAAACCGACGCGCATGTATGAAGAATGTAATGAGAGTGAATGAAGCAAAAGAAGTATGTCAGGATCGTAGCAAGTGGAGATCCCTGGTCTCTGCCTACCCCGTCGGGAAACAGGCGTGATTTTTGTATGTATGTATGTATGTATCATATTGTACAACTCACAAAAACTATTGTGTTGGCAAACGAGGTATTAATCACTACATGGTATAAAACATAATCGCTTTCTCTGTCCCTATATCCCTATGTATGCTTAAATCTTTAAAACTACGCAACGGATTTTGATGCGGTTTTTTTTAACAGATTGAGTGATTCAAGAGGAAGATTTTTATGCATAATACATCCATGATAGTAGAAGAACACTGATAATTTTAGAGGTTTTTCTAATGTGATGTCGTAAATAAGCACATTTTTATATAATACATATTTTACATAATTATTCCTTTTGTACGCTGAAATTTAAAATATTTAGTGTGCCAAATGAGCGAGCTATCTCATTTCGTTTTGGCAACAAAACGGCGCGGTCTCAGTACTGTACGGGCATATCTACGATTTAAATCTTTGGTCGCATACTATACCTGGGTTGACGCCGGCAGTGGTGTCACCGCAGCGGCCGAATGTGACGCTGCTGTTGGCATAGGGCTGCAGGAGGCGTAGGGCGCGGCCGTTAAGCACGGCGTCCGCTATGCAGCCGGCGAAGGGCCGCTTAGACCCGAGGCCGCCACCCACCACATAGCCGGGCTGCACGCCGCCCAGGAACACCACGCCCTCTAGAATGTGCAGCGGCGCTGGGGCGGTGTCAGATCTGGAAACACCGGCAATCATTATATAAGTATAGTTCGCTCAACGAATCTAGGCATTCGTGATGTTAGCCGCAAGAGCTGCGCAGTATCGTTTTTCGGGAGCAATTGGAGGTATGAGGAGGGAAGGAACTGTACATGCGCAAACTCGCACCTGTGGCTATTATATGGCAGGTTCTTATTATTATTATATATGTATAGATTACCTGAAATAGTCGAAGTCGTCGACGACGAGCCGCAGTGCGTTCTCGTCGTGCGTGACGGTGACCACGTGCCACTGCGAGTCGTTGTATGTACTCAGGCCCGTGTCCAGCGTCTCTCGCTGGCTCATCACCACCAGTTTGCCTGCAAGCAAAATAACAATACGTAAAAAAAACAGGTGCATAAGGCGAGTGTGAATGGGACAGTTGGAAGGGGAAGACCTCGGCGTACGTATCTCGATCAAATTGGGGACGTTTTAGAGAAAGGCCAGGTCCAGAGTACCCTAAACCGACGCGCATGTATGAAGAATGTAATGAGAGTGAATGAAGCAAAAGAGGCGTGTCAGGATCGTAGCAAGTGGAGATCCGTGATCTCTGCCTACCCCGTCAGGAAACAGGCGTGATTTTATGTATGTATGTATGTAAAAAAAATAATTATCACGACTGTAATCCCCGGGCTCGGTAGATATCTTCCTCAGATCTTTAGTTACTAAGATCTTTGAGGATATCCAAAGAGGGTAGTCAGAGGCACGTTCAAACATGACATTTGGTACATGCCCACATTTTGCACAGAGGTTAGTAATCCGTACGTGATAGGTTGCAAGCCCATCGCCGCTTATAAGAATACTAACCTATGACACACACCTTCGAATTTTTGGTTCTAAGGTATGCGTGTTTCCTCGCGATGTTTTCCTTCACCGTTTAAGAGCACTGGAATTGCGCACACAATTTTTTCGAATGGAAAAACTCATTGCTCAACCAGGTTTGAACCTACGACCATCGGATAGTGAGGCAGTGGTGCTACCACTACAGTTAGAGAAAGTAGGTTAAGAAGAGATATAAGTAGGATCTGCTTACCCTTTATCAGAGAGAGTGAGATGCTGTCCGGAGTGGCAGTGGTCTGTGTTCGACTGACGTACACAAATAGTAGTCCGTCCGGCTCGGCTGTCTTGAACTTGAGCGTCAGTTGCAGGTTCTCTGTGGTGACGTCAACGAAACGCAGGTAGCTGTCGGTGCCGGAGAACGAGACGAGCGATGCGAACTGGAATTAAGAGGTTTCTTCTTATGGCGTCGTGTAAGCAGCTACGCTCGGCTCGGCTCGGCTCGGCGAAGTTTGCACGATCTATCACTTGTCGGTTTTTTCGACACGGATCAAAGGCGCCGCGCGCGCCATCTAGGCTCGGCTCGTGTTAATACGCCCCGTCTAAACAGATGGTACAGCTCTCCTTTCCAGGGACGGCTCAGCTCGCGTAGGCTCATGCTACCCCGCGCCGTTTAAACGAGCAGGCTCGCGTTCACCATGAGCCGAGCCGCAACTCCACGGACGGCTCGGCTCGTGCTAAATATTAGGAATCCCTACTAAAACTTCAATAATGTAAGCAAAGGTGTAATAAATAATGGATTTTTGCGGACGAAGTCGCGGCTAACAGCTAGTATACCAACAAGACCAGTCCCGTGTACGACAGAATCCCTATTTCCTACATCAAGTACTCACTTCGTCAGAGAACAATAGAGATGTGGAACAAGCGCTACACCGAAGCTGACACCGGCAAGATCACGAAGCTGTTCTTCCCCAATGCCCAAGATGGATACAAAACAATACTTAAGCTACAAATGTCCAACGTTATGGCGCAGCTATTCACCGGGCATGGGGGATTCCGAGAGTACCTTCACCGCTTCAAGCTGTCTACGACTCCGAACTGCACCTGCGACTCAGATACTCCAGAGACTGTGCCTCACCTTCTTGACGACTGTCCCAGGTTCGGCGCATGGCGCCAAGATATCAGCTCTAGGCTACAAACTAGTATAACATGTACTGACTATGGCAAGCTTGTCGGGGACAATGACCATCGCTGTGAATTTCTTAGATATGCGGAACGTGTGGTCAGGTCAGCGGGGAGGGCAAATGGGAGCACAGTGTGCTAGAACTTTTGTATATTGAATGTTTTATGTAATGATGTTCTGTTTTGATTCAATGCTTGATAATTATAATATATTAATTGTATTTCGTAAATGTATTTTAAAATGTATGTAATTGATAATTTAACTGTAATGTGTACTAAATAATTAGGATAACAATAAATAATAGACAATGTATAACTAGTAATAATTTAGAGTAAGTAAATAATAAAATAGATAGCAGATGTATAGAAATAATATAATGTATAGGTAAATAAGTTAGAATAAATAATGGATAAATAGGTCAAACTGATATGGCATTGATTGTAAAAACCGATTATAGATATTATATACTTAAGTTAAAACTTAAAATGAATATATAGTTAATGTATCATAAATAATACATATAAATAATAAATATATGTTATAGGGGTTAGAAGTAATATTGGTCAAATAAGTAAATTGGAATAGGTAAATATATACATTAGGAAAAGAAACATAGGAATATGGGGGGGGAAAAAGTAAGGAAGTAATGTAAAGTAAAGTAAATATTAGAATGTATAAATCGCCGCAATATAAATAGCGGCGAGAAGCTTAGTGCCATTTCGAGATGGAAAAAAAAAAAAAAAAAAAAAAAAACAGCTAGTATAACATATAGTGATCCTTACTTGGCAACCGTAGGCGATTCCGATAGACTCAACATTATCGCTGAAGTCTATATTAGTTCCATCAATACTGATCTGCCGAATGCACCCGTCAAATCCTTTGTCCGTCACTTGTATAATGCCTTTATTGTTTCCGCCAAAGTTCATAGTGTCCAAGGCAGCAATTTCCGAGTAGCTCGATATTGATTCACCCTTGACTATTTCATCGTCGACTCGAAGGGAACATTTAGTGAGGTACCGCCCTGCATCCAGTTTGTGCCATTTGCCGTCGTTGTAAGATTTCGCTGTGCCGATAATCAATGGTTCTTCCGCATTGCCGAGGGAGAGCTGTAAGTGAATTAGGGTTTTTTAGAGATGAAACGTTATGCTTGGATAAGTGAGATGATGTCTTCAGAGTGTGACGTCGAATCTTAGACCACGTACACATTAGGCGCTTGGCGTTGCGCTAGGCGCGCGTTGGTAGCGTAAATACAGCGCGCTTAGCACGGCGTTTGATCAGAAACTTAAAACTTAGTTAAACTCCTGAAGTTTCCGGAAGTGGTTTGGTAACACCCTGTAAAATTCAGGTTTAAAGCCATTATTTTCACCTATTGTTGTACCATAACGCTATTTATGTTAGTTCTGGGGCCTTACCACGAAGTCTTTCAGAACGATTACGTTTTAGAAACGTCACATTTGAAGCTTGAAGTATCACTACTTCAATACAATTTGCATAGATCATGGTACGAAATAACAATGTTATATTAATTCGGTAATGTATTATGAATTCGTGGTGAGGCCCCTGGTGGTTAGTTTTATTTGAAACGTATTACTGACCTGCAGGTAAACTCTCCCGTCTTGCATCTGTATAGAAAAGAAGTACGCTCCTTCTCCAACTAGATATATCAGACCGTTCGGGGCATAGGTTCTGAAGAAGAGAAGCAAATGGTTCTTCTGCTCGGTGAGGTACCTTCGTCCCGGGACGGTGACGTGCGAGCGTCCGTTGAAACGGTACTCCTGCGGGCCCGACTGCGACGATATCAGCTTGTCTCTGTAATTAGTACCATTATTAGACATAATCATTACATTGTTTCTATAATTGATACTATTATCAGACATAATCATTACATTGTTTCTGTAATTGATTATATTATTAGACAATCATTACATTGTTTCTGTAATTGATACCATTATTAGACATAATCATTACATTGTTTCTATAATTGATACTATTATCAGACATAATCATTACATTGTTTCTGTAATTGATTATATTATTAGACAATCATTACATTGTTTCTGTAATTGATACCATTATTAGACATAATCATTACATTGTTTCTATAATTGATACTATTATCAGACATAATCATTACATTGTTTCTGTAATTGATACCATTATTAGACATAATCATTACATTGGTTCTGTAATTGATACTGTTATTACACAATCATTACATTGTTTTTGTAATTGATACCATTATTAGACATAATCATTACATTGTTTCTGTAATTGATAACATTATTAGAAAGTATTATTTCTGTGATTGATATCAATAATAAACAAAATCATTATAATGTTTCTGTAAATTATACCATTATTAGACACTAGCCTCCGCTCACGGCTTCGCCTGCGTGGTACCTTTAAAAAACAAATCTATCCTGCGGGAACTGTACATTTTTCCGGGATAATAAGTAGCCAATGTGTTGTCCAGGCTATAATCTATATCTGTGCCATGTTCATCCAGATCCGTTTAGCCGTTTCAGCGTGAAAGAGTAACAAACATACATCCAGACATCCTTACAAACTTTCGCGTTTATAATATTAGTAGGATAACACCCCTCTTTTTCGTCGGGGGTTAAAAACTAACCTCTGTCGCGCGCCCTTCAAACTGTTTGCGCTGACAAAGTTCCACAGTCCGACCGGCGTGTCTCCGATCATCAGCTCCTCTATCTGCCCTTCGAAGGCGGGGAAGCTGACGCCCTGTAGCTTGGAGCCCGAAGGGACTCCCCCGACGTACAGTTTCGACTTCTTCCGGTCGAGGTTGAATATTGTGTGCTGTCCGGGCAGGACCGCTTCCTTCGAGTGAGTGTATTCTGTGCCGTTGTCAAGGCTCTCGCGAATGCTGAGTTTGACATTACGACCGACCCTGCAACGTAACAATTATTATGTAAACTTTGTACTCTCCCTCAGAGAAACTGAACATCTTTCAATTTGCCTAGACCTCTTATCATCTTACATTGCTCGTTTAAAGGTGTAAGATAATTAAATCTTGCTGACATTGACATTAGCAAAATTGGAAAACTAAACCACAGACGCCATATCTAAAAGAAGAAGAAGAAGAAGACTTTGTTCATGTAATTGAAGTGAAACTTCCAACGTGCGACTTCCAACAAGGTTGCGTTAAACGTTTAACGCTACCATGGAGGGGGTATGAAAGAGACAGCGAGAGACACGCATTCAGCGTGGCACTCGAACGCATGCGAGTATAGTACATGTTACAGGCCAGCGCGAGCGTTAGCAACGAGAAGTTTCACTTCTTCCGCGCGGAGGGACTCCACGCACTATTTTTTTTTAAATCTTTTCTTTTCAAAAGGCAAATATTTTAATATTTGCCTTTTGGAAGAAGTTGTTTCTGTTTTTAAATTAAACCGAAACTTACAGAAGTTGTTGCGGGTTTTGATAGTTACGAAATATAATTTCGTTACGTTTTCTACATTTACCTGCAAAGCGTTATGTTTCTGTTAAAGGCAAACGAAATCATATTTCTTAAACTAAAATACCCGTACTAAGGCCCTAGTTAATAATGTTTAGTAAGTATTGTTTATCGTCAAACTGCAAAGGTCGGCTTTAGGGGAATATGACAATACTCGGACTGGGGATAGGACTGGAATTGGCACCTAAACTCACCTAGCATGTTAGACAATTCAAAATGATCACAAGTTTTAAAAAAATGTTGCAAGCTAAAATTTAAGCCCAGCGAGTTTCTTGTCAGTTCTTCTCGTACTGGGGATAGGACTGGAATTGGCACCTAGACTCACCTAGTATGTAAGACGATTCAAAATGATCCTTATGATATAACTGAATAAAGATTATTGACTATTGACTATTGACATCGACCCAGGTAAGGCCGCCTCTCACCTGTCCACGATGACTTGGTACCAGCGGTTGTCGGCCACGAACTTGTCGCTGCCGATACGTGCGGGCTCGCGGACAGAGTCGGCGCTGTCTCCGATGTCCATCACGAGGTAAGGGTAACCATTCTGAACGCCGACCACCATGAAATCGTCCTGAAGGAAAGGTGAACATTCAAATTTAAAACTAGCTGGGGTTTTAACCTTATGCTCTTAGTGATAACGCACACGAGTTACTTTTGTCACCGTGTCTGTTTCGTCAAATTCTGGAGATGTCACGTCGTAATGTCTCCCTCTACACGTCAGCGGATACGTCCGCTGACGTGTAGAGGGAAAAATCCTTTGATCTCTGAAATCCTTTGATCCGTGCTACAAAAACCGACAGCTAACGGATAAGTGCCAGACGCATCTGGCGACGTGCGCCGACGTCAAATACCACAGACGAGCAAATCACCTCGTCTACACGTCGGCGGACGCGTCCGCCGCTGACATCTGCAGATGCATCTCTCTACGTGTAGAGGGGGCATAACATGCACGCATCTCCATACATAACCACGAACTTGATAAGAGTGTCGAAACAGTCACGGCGACTTAAGGCGCGGCAGCTAGCTAGTGGCCAGCGGCATACTGCCCGTTGCATCAAAAGTCTATCCAAAAAAAGTCTAAAAAGTTTTATCCCTTCGAATTGTAATAATTTGAAATAATTATTTGTGTTAAATTTAAATAATAAAAATGAAACACACATTTTATTTATAAGTAAATTATCCACCCGTTGGTGTAAAAAAATATGAAAATGATGAGGTCATTTTCATATTTCATACTTTAGAAAGAGAAGCAGATTTTGTTTATTTTTTGAGGTTTTTTCGAGAATTAATACTAAACGAACTAAATTATTAGTACGACGTTTAAACAAAATTTCAAACACAGACTTTAGAGATAAAATATTGATTATTTTCAGTGACCTTTCAGTTATTTTCCACTACCCTTATTTACCGAGGGTAAAGCATCTGAAAAATAGCAAAACTCCGCGATCAGCTGACCACCGCGCCTTAAGTAGCTCGTGCGCGTTATGGCTTAGAAAACATCACGTTCAGAAAAGTAACATTTCAAGTTTGAAGTAACACTACTTCAATTGCGTTTTTAGAGGTCATAGGACGAGATATCAAAGTTTTATTACTTTAATATTGCCCGACGAGCTTATTTTATGGCATACTAATTTAAAGATACGTTTACATTTATATTCTTGTCTGGCTTTTGTTATGTAAACAACGGAAAAGCAGGCTTTACAATTTACGCCATATTTTTGAATAAAATAAAAACCGCTAGGTTTTCAGTTTACTTATACCGAAAATTCACCTAAGCCTTCATCGCCAGGTTGGCCGAGTGGTCTAAGGCGCCAGATTTAAGCTCTGGTTCCCGAGAGGGAGCGTGGGTTCGAACCCCACACCTGGCAACCCCTTTTTTGTATTTTAGGTTTTTGTCCAAACATTACTGTTTTTTTTTAATTGCCTAATGACAAATCAAACAATTTTATCGAACATTATGTTTATATATTTTTTTTAAACGTATTTCTATTCATTTTGCGAATATAGAGCTAAATTTATTTATTCAAGTGGTTCTCGACAGAGTTATCTATACTAAATAACTGATACTATAAAGAGAAAGGCCAGGTCCAGAGTACCCTAAACCGACACGCATGTATGAAGAATGTAATGAGAGTGAATGAAGCAAAAGAAGTGTGTCAGGATCGTAGCACGTGGAGATCCGTGGTATCTGCCTACCCCGTCGGGAAAACAGGCGTGATTTTATGTATGTATGTATGTATAAAGAGAAAAGGCTTGATTGTTCGTTTGTTTGCATTGAATAGGCTCCGAAACTACTGGACCGATTTGAAAAATTATTTCGTTATAATTTTATTTGTCGAATTACTTTGTGGTTTTAATCTATAATACTCACCGACTTGGTCCTTCTTAGCTTGGTGCCTTCGGGGTTGCCGAGGTATAATAGGAAACCATCCTTCTCCTTCGTCTTGAAGTAAGCCGACACGTGTGTGGAGGTGGACATCTCGTCGACGGTGTCCGGAAGGCGAGGCTGGAGGGTAGACCAACGGTCGAAGTTCACGCCAACTTGGATGCGGTTAGCTACTGTGCGTGCCTGTAAATTGTTATAACGACCTGCTATGTTAAGGTAGTTATGAAATTCAGATGCTAATATTATGAATGCTGTTTGTTTTGAGGGTCTATATTTGTACCTCTATAACTCTGTAAAAAAAAACAAAAAATCGATGGTATGTGTCATAGGTTAGTATTCTTATTAGCGGCGATGGGCTTGCAACCGGTCACGTACGGAATACTAACTACTTTGCAAAATGTGGGCATGTACTCAAATGTCATGTTTGGACGTGCCACTGCCTACCCTCTTTAGGTGTCCTCAAAGACCTAAGTACTTACCTAAAGATCTGAGGAAGATATCTACCGAGCTCGGGGATAACAGTCGTGATCATCCTACTAATATTATAAACGCGAAAGTTTGTAAGAATGTATGGATGATGTTTGTTACTCTTTCACACAGAAACGGCTGATCGGATCCGAATGAAATTTGGCACAGATATAGGTTATAGCCTGGAATAACACATACTTTTAAAAAAAATACGGTTCTCGCGGGATAGATTTGTTTTTGTTTGTTAAGGCACCAAGCGGGCGTACCCGTGGGCAGAAGCTAACACCTCTATAACTCTGTAATTGCTGAAAGGATTTGGATGAAATGTTTATTTTACCCTGGATGAGCACAGAGAGTTGACAAGGAGAATTAAAGTGTCAAAAACTACTACCAGTGAGTTATCAGGTAAGTTATAAGGGAGAAGGAAAGAGATAAAAGACTAACCTGTTCTATAAGATCTTGCAGTTTAGCTAGCTTTTCGTCAGCCTCCTTGCGACGGTTCTCTAGCTCATCCTGACGTGCCTTCACTTGCTGGTACGTTTCGATTATCGAAGGCGCCATGCCATTTATATCTGTCACTGCAATCAATAATTTACGCATTGCACATGTTCCGTTTGTTAAATTATTCGCTCATTTGAGCAGGCTTATAGTCATAGACCTTACTGCCTAGTCTTGCGTAAATTAATTTCTTCCGTTTTCTATAATCTAACTTAATCTAACCTAACCTAACCGCCATTTTCTCCTTGGCGGGAATCTTCTTTCACATGTTCCTTTCGTTTGCCTACTTTATCGCAATGTTGTAGCTTTTAAAAATAAAAAAAAAACACATTTTAGCTGTCATTGTTAACTGCATAATGGGTATGAAAAAAATACGATAACGTCCGTAATCTCCAGACTAGCTAGATATAAAATGGGTATACTGAATATTAATCATGAACTGTGTTTATTAGTAAGAACTTCTATAGCATTTTACTTTAATATACAATTTAGACAAAAATTCTATTCACCTCGTTGTTAGGGTCAATAGAAGTGCAAAAAAATTACCATTTACCCTGTTTATTGATCTATTCACCCCATTAGCAACTCTTTACCTCCGTTTTACGTTACTAATCGCCCTATATTGAGTTTCTGTTGACCCCGAGATATTTATACACTCCAACCTATCGGTATTTTTTACAAGGTGGAGCAATAAAATAAATAAATAAATAATGCTGGACAGTCCTTTAGCATCATCTAGCCCCAAAGTAAGCTACTCAAAGCTTGTGTTATGGGTACTAGATAACTGATATATTTAATACATTATATACATACAGATATATTTTTGTTATACATAGAAACACCCAGAACATCGGAACAAATTTCTGCAGATCGTACACAAAGTTCCGAGGCGGGAATCGAACCTGCAACCTCTAACGTCGCAGGCGGACTCTCGCCCGCTGCACCAATGAGGTCGTCAAAAAGCTTACAGAAAGGCTTACATAAGCTATCCACATTGGAAGTCATCTTTTGGCCTTCGTCAGCCAGTTTCGGCAGGGTCTGTGCCCACTCCTTGCTAGCGCCGAGGTCTGCGCCCACCTGAGACATGACCTCGAGTGTCCGCTTCACCGTCGTGTCGACGTTATCGGCCTTCTGCGACTCGTCTTGTAACGAGAATGGACCGGGAGTCGGCAACGATCTGCAGTTTATGAATTATTGTAATGAGCTTGTGACGTTTACAGGTATCTATTTAAAAAATAAAAATCATACTGTATGTTATTGAATCAAATTAATAAAAATCACGACTGTAATCACTAGGCTCGGTAGATAATCTACTCAGATCTCTAGTTACATAGATCTTTGAGGATTTCCTTGAGGAGTCAGAGGCACGTCTTAACATGATATGGCACAAGACCACGTTTTGTACAGTGATTAGTATTCCGTATTAGTAGCTTTTACAGCCGAAATATTTGATTTTTTGTCAATTAAAACAGTCAGTCAAAGAAAATCAAGTAAACACGCTCACTACTTTGTCATATACATATGTATAAGCGGCATGAAGGTCAGAGGTATAGTTGGCTCAACGAATCTAGGCATTCGTGAAGTTAGCCGCAAGAGCTGCGCAGTATCGTTTTTCAGGAGCAATTGGAGGTATGAGGAGGGGGGGAAGGAACTGCACAAGCGCAAACTCGGACCTGTGGCTAATTTCACGAATGCCTAGATCCGTTGGATGACCTGTAACTCACAGTTGGATAGCATTGTTGTCGTCATCGGCCGAGGCGAGAGTGCGAGTGGCGTTTGCGAGCGCTTCACCCGCGCGAGTCAGATTCACTCGTAGTTTCTGTTCGACCGTTAGTTCCGCCTCGGATGCTTGCTTTAGGAGAGATTCGGAACGGTTACGGCTCGGCGACACTCTTTCTATGAGCACGTGGTTCTGTAATATAAGTGGTTATAAGTACACTAGTTTTCCTCAATATAGTAGGTCTACTATGAGTTTTCACAATCTACACTCGCTAGCGACTGTAGTTAAAAATATGTATGAAAACTTGTACGGCGCCTCTAGCGGATAGTTGGGTACTAAAATGTCACGTAGTTAACTATCTGCGTCACAGCGTACTACAGCGACTGTAGTTTGCGCTTCATTTATTTGCTTAGAATTTGGTACCATGAGTAACAATTTTGACAGATGTCATAGTAACGTACTATTACTACTGTATTAACGTCAGCCGATCTAAATATGACAACTCATGGTAGACGTACTGTACTCTAGCGGGTGTACTACAATTGGCGCCCAACGTGGGGCCCGAGTTATAGCAAACGCTGAATATACTGTCATAACATATAAACTCTGGATTAAATTAGCGCAGCCTGTTGGCTAGCAATATGTTTTCAAATCGTTTTTTATACTATCTATCACCCTTTTCACTGTAGTTTGTTTCAGCTCTCTCTCTTGCCCCTACAGTAGTATACGCAACGTAAGTCTCTCTTTCTATCTTCACTAACTTATATCTCCGTCTTAACTTCCGTTTGCTTCACCCGATAACACTGTTCGTAACGCTTTCGTCACGCATTCACCTTATTCTCCAAGTCAAGCGTGCGTAAAGAAGTTTTAATTCAATAAAGAGAAAAATGGTAAGAGCAGTGCTTGATTTTCCGCATTCCCGTATGAGATACAAGTACCTGGGCGACCGGGTTTGCATTGCTCGGTTTTTTTGGTATAACAGCGTTTTCTAAAAATGAAACCTAGCTAGATCGATTTATCGCCCCTAAAACCCCCTGCATACTAAATTTCATTTAAATCGCTGGAGCCATTGCCGAGATTTCTATTATATATATACATACAAGAATAGCTCGTTTAAAGGTATAAGATAAGAATACTTACAGTAGCTGTAGCGTTGAGTACGGCTGCTGCAGCATTATCCGCCGCTTTCTTAGCGTCACCGATCTCTTGCACTATGGACGAGTAGGCGGACGCGGCAGAGTACGCGTGCTGTGTGCGAGTATTATTGTTCTCTCTCTCGGCCAGAGCGCGCAGGTTATCCGCCTGTGGAGTTCCCGTTTTATTAACTAAACTAGCTGGCCCGCTCACAACTTCTTTTGCATGCTTTAAATATAAGTACCAGGATGACCGACCTTAGCTCCGTTTTTTTTGGTTAAACTTCTTTTTCTAACAATGAAACCTAGCTAGATCTATTCTAGCTAGATATTTCATGAAAATCGTTGGAGCCGTTACCGAGGTTCAGCTTATATACACATACATATATACAAGAATTGCTGGTTTAAAGGTATTAGATAGATATATAAGCACCCACAAAACATCCAGTACATAACAGTCCCATTCACACTCCAGTTAATACTCGTATAATCCCTTCTTAGCGCCTACACTACTAAGAACCAAGAAAACGTCATACCTTAGATATTCTTCAAACGTCGAGATAGATAAAAAACTTACAAACCGACTCCACGCCATCAAATTGTAAATCCGATTGTAAATTTAAGCCATCCATGGCACACAAATATTTAGAAAAATCTCTTCATAGTACACCTCCACGTACCAAGATAGATGTACAATCCAAATGTCAAATCTCTACGACCAGCGGTTTAGGTTGTGCGTTGTCTATATATCAGTCAGAACTTTGATTCTTACAATAAGATTGTTCTAAACACACCTTTGCACTATTTGTAGTACAAGGTTTGCTAATTTGAGGCTGGATAACGCCTATTTAAGACTATAATTTATTTATTACCCAAATTTCATACAGATCCGATGAGCCGTTTCAGCGTGATTGAGTAACAAACATCCATACATCCACCCAAACTTTCGCATTTATAATATTAGTAAGAAGTATGATAGGTAGGTATTAAGATAAAATTAGAGCGTACCCGATAACGAAGCATCTTGGTGTGTTCCAACGCAGTGTTGACTAAATCCTTCAATTGGGGTAAACTGTCCGCTAGGGTGGCTAGCCGCTCTTCCATATCGTTGTTAGCCGGATCTATATTACCCACAGCCCTGAAACCGGCAGATAATTATGATTACTTTTTGTTAGACGTCACTGTCAACCACGAATGCCGTTCATTACCGAACTTGGCCCCCTTTTCGCTGGTTATTTCTAGTAAGTACTTTCTTTAAACTATGGAGATACCTAGCCACAGGAAATCGGGCTAGTTTCGCTGTTTTATCTGTTGCCTTGCTAAACGTTTCATCCATTAGGGTCAGTCATGTAATAGTAAGTGGAGATAAAATCAGCATAATTATAGAATACTAGCTGACCCGGCAGACTTCGTTCTTATTTAGAAAACGTTTGTATGGGAAATAGAAAAGGGCTATTTTTAGGGTTTTCCCGGCAGTTATTCGAATTTTTCTTACCTTTTAAACCTTTCCTAGACCTCCACGAACATTTCAAGACCAAGATAAGATAAATCCGTTTAGCCGTTCTCGAGTTTTAGCGAGACTAACGAACAGCAATTCATTTTTATATATATAGAAGATAGAAGATTATGAACTCAGGTCATTTGTGACCTCCTTAAAATATAGGTACAATACTCATAAGATATCCCTACAAAACTGTAATTAATATTATATGGTACCTGGTAGAGTTATCGACGATAGTCCCACCAACAATGATGTGGTAGGTGGCGTTTCCAATGTCGTATGCCGTGTCTATAATGTCGTTCATCGCAGCTGTGTTCAACTTAGTCACTGACAAGACTTTGTTGCCAAATTTCGATTGCCTAGAATTATATAAAAATTTGTTTGTTCAATAATAATGATAGTTATGTTAGACATAAGATTTTAAAAATGATATCTTTGGTTTAGTGCTAATAATCAATTTCTTATTCTTATTGAATAATAACAAAAGTAAGCTGTAATACCTGTTGTTAGAGTTCAATTTCTCTGCCGCATCGGCGGTGTGCTGAGCGAGTTCGGTGAACTGCAGCATTTCATCCAGTTTGCCTTTCAATGCACGTGTAGCGTTCACCAAATTTTCGAATTTCTGTTCAAATTCCCACAAAAATGTTATCTTTGAATTTAAATAATTAAAAACATACTATAGTATAGACAAGTGAGGCTACATTTAAGCAATAGTTTTAGTTGATTTGGAACAGCTACCGCGGTAAACCTGGACGTGCCTCTGACTACCTTCGTTAGAAACCCTCAAAGATCTAAGAAGCTAGAGATCTGGGGAGATGTCTATCAAGCCATGGAATTGCAGTTGTAAGCATACTTTTTCATTTTTACCACTTTGTGCTGAATAAATGAATGCTTAGCTGATAAAAGTAAGGTCGTACGAGTCAGTGGCTAACAATGACAGACGTAACATGTTGTCGAAATACCCAGGTGACATAAATACCAGAGTTTTTGGGTAATGTCAAGCTTCTTTAAAATACAGATATTTTTTATACTTTGGAGAGATTGTGACTATAGTAAGGAAGCTGAGAGTATAGTAAGCTGGCAGTCATCACAACTGAAGGTGGGCTTCAACACACCTTGGCTTGTTCATTGACGGGCTGGACAAACACGTTCATACGTTCGATCTGCTTCGTGGCGTTTGCGAAAGCCGCCTCCGCTTGCTGCTTCTTCGGAGCCAAGTCTTTTTCTGAACAGAAAAAATAAAAAATAAATAATAGCAGTAATTTCATACAGATTTATCTACTGCCAGATAGCTATGTTTTGGGTTTTCTATTTGTTAAGTCACTGAATAGATTCCTTTATTTTAAGATTATTAATTATGTATTAAACGGGTATTTATCGCGTTATTATTTACCTATTTTTTCCTGACGTTTCAACAGGTTTGCCGGGTAAACGTCGGGACAAATAGGCGCTTAATACCCGTTTAAATAAGTTTAAAAACATAATATGTAGATATTAGATATTCTTATTATTGTAGATAACATAATAAGTCTGAAAGTGGCACCGGTAACAGAAAAGATGAGGAGTAATAGGTTAGCGTGGTATGGGCATGTTATGAGAAGAGATGAATGTCATGTGACGAGGAGAGTGTTAGATATGAATGTGGATGGATACAAGGGTAGAGGTAGACCAAAGAAAAGATGGATGGACTGTGTGAAAGATGACATGGGTAAGAGAGGAGTGAGTACTGAGATGACGAATGATAGAGGGAAATGGAAGAAGATCACATGTTGTGCCGACCCCAAATAACGTGGGAAAAGGGCAGGAAGATGATGATGATGATGATGATGATAATAATATGATATATTACATATAACAAACTAAACAAATCTTGTGCTATGGGGACTAAATAACTGATAAATACAACAGCCATAATGCTGTCTTTGTGCCCGGGATCTGCAACAAATATGCTCTAGGCATTCTAGGATCTCCCACTGCCTTTATTTACCTTGTATATCAGTTTTGATCTGAGTGGCCTCAGCCAACGCGCTGTCTACTTTAGGCTGTTGGCTGAGCTCCAGTCCGGTGGCTAGATCTGCGACATGCGATACTCCGTCCTTGGCCTTCTGGCTGCTATCTCTGACTGACGCGAGCGTCGCCTCGGCATCAGACGCGATGCGAGCCGCACGGGCGATCTGTTTGTCACTGTCTGTCGCCGCGAATTCCGCCTGAAAGGTATTTTGAATAAACAATTGTTTGTTTATTCGTATTTAGTAAAAAATCACTGGTAGATAACGTCAATCGTGTTATGATTTTTAGATAACTCCGATAGAGCCTCTGTGGCACGTTTTAATCCTTTCATTGCAAGAACTAGTGACTTGACTAAAAGAAGATAACTCATGTTTTCCCAAGTATTTATATTGCGGTTAAAACTTAAACACAACAGCAATGGATTGCCATTGCTGTTGTGTTTAAGTTTTAACCGCAGCTACAGTAGCTAAGAAAACAATAGCTAAATGTCTAAAAGTCGTATTACGGAAACCAGCAGCCGTCTCTTGTACTTTACTTGACATATATGCGATCTGTAATGCGATTACGGAACTCTGATACAATCAACACTTGTCAAAACTGGCTCAAATTGATTGAATAAACACTCTTATGTTATACCAAATCACTTGATTACAATGATAACGTATTGACATTGATTGTAATCAAAGATCCATAATCGCCCCACTGATCAGAGAAGGCTAAGGCTTAACTCAAGTGTGATAACACACGGGCTAATTACTTACTACTTTATTACTTCCTACTACTTCCTTTACTACTTTATTACGAGTATTACTTCCTAAGGTACGTACCGATCGCAGTAGGTTCTTAGCGCTGGTCTCTAGTGCCTTGACCGCGGCGGCCGCGTCGGCAACGTCGACTGTGCGCAGCTGAGCGACGCGCGGCGCCAGCAACTGCGTCTGATTCGAGATGTAGTTCAGACGCTGTGTCGTGAAGAACGAGTCTGCTTTGTCCTGAAAATATACGAGTATAGGTCATCCAACGGATCTAGGCATTCGTGAAGTTTGCACAGGTGCGAGTTTGCGCATGTACAGTTCCTTCCCCCCCTCCTCATACCTCCAATTGCTCCCGAAAAACGATACTGCGTAGCTCTTGCGGCTAACTTCACGAATGCCTAGATTCGTTGAGCCAGCTATTCAATGATTTTGATGCAAGTATACAACAGCAGTCTACTGTCATGTCGGAAGCTCGCACAGTGTGTGTTTACGCAGTCTACCATGAGTTTCCACAATCTACACTCGCTAGCGACTGTAGTTATTAAAATGTATGAAAACTTGTACAGCACCTCTAGCGGATAGTTGGGTACTAAAACGTCACGTAGTTAACAATCTACGTCACAGCGCACAACAGTGACTGTAGTTTGCACTTCATTCATTTGCTTAGAATTTGGTATAGGTAGATCAGTCTAAAAATGCACGCCCCTCCATGTATTTCCAATGTATTTACCTCTACATGCGGTACAAGTACAAGTGGAGGGGCGTGCATTTTTAGACTGAATCATTTCTACCATGAGTAACAATTTTGACAGATGTCATAGTAACATACTATTACTACTGTAGTAACGTTAGCCGATCTAAATGTGACGACTCATGGTAGACGACCAGTCTATAAAATAATCATTCTATTTGAATATTCACCTTGAACTCGGCAGTTTCGTTAGCCAGTAGGTAGGAAAGGTCTTGCACTGAGAAGATCAGAGCGTCCGTGCATGAATCGCACTCCAGACAACCCTCGTGCGGCAACAACACCCATCTATAACAGGTAACCAATAATTAAATATATCTTTATAAAAGACGTTTCAATCTATAGATAGCTCAACTTATGTTTTTTCACAATTGTTAATACACTTCTCATTACAAAAATCGCGCTACCTCTGCATTTTTTATTAAGGTGACAATTAACTAATAAAATTGTCATCATTCTCCTGCCCTTATCCCACGCTAGATGGGGTCGGCACAACATGTTTTCCTCCTCCACTCGCTCCTATCATTCGTCAACTCTGAATCTACTCCTTTTACATTCATATCATCTTTCACACAATCCAACCACTTCTTCTTCGGCCTTCCTCTACTAGCGCACCCAGCCACAGTCATACTCATAACTCTTTTGGTGAAATGGTTTTCATCCCTCCTCATCACGTGTCTACAAATTCATAAAAAGTAATAAAATTGTATTCTTCTTAAATAAAAAGGGGCTAGCATAATGCTGATAGTGTAGACTAAGTATGTTAACAGAGAGCTAATACTACCCCCTATTGAATGGTGCTTTTTGTATTTTCAGTTTATGTCTACATTCTTAACGACGATGTAATAAAAACTAATTGATGAGAAGTATGCATGTTTTTTTAGTTTGACTGACTGATTGATCATCGCCGAGCCGAAACCGCTGAAGCTAGAAAGCTGAAATTTGGAAGGTGGTTTCCTTTTATAACAAAACCACCCACTAAGGCGGGATTTTCGGAAATTCCACCTCTAAGGGGGTGAAAACGGGTGAAAACGTTAGTATGAAACTTTTTAACGCGTGAAGCGATTTTCATGAAACTTTGTTTGTGCACTGTAAATGCAAAATGAATGGACACGTGTTTCAGGATTTTTCAATATAAGCATCAAAAAGGGTTTAAATGTGGGGTCAATTTTTGTATGGGAACTTTTTAACGGGTGCTGCGATTGGTCTAAAACTTTGTTCCGTGTTTCAGGACTTTTCAATATAACTCTAAAAAAGGGGGTCAAATGGGGGGGGTCAATGTTTGTATGGGAATTTTTTAACGGGTAGTGGGATTGGTCTGAAACTTTATGTATTGTAAATAAAAATGAATGGACACGTGTTTCAGGATTTTTCAATATAATCTTCAAAAAGGGGTCAAATGGGGGGTCAATGTTTCTATGGGTACTTTTTAAAGGGTGGTGCAATTGGTCCGAATTTTGGTTTGGATACTTTAAATGCAAAATAAATGGAAACGTAAACCTGAATATTTCAAAATAGCCCTCTAAAATGGGTAAAATTGGGTGTCAATGTTATATAAGGGATGTTTTTATTAGTGTGATTTATTTAAACTCAGTTTAGATACTTTGAGTGAACGAAGTCGCGGGCGGGACAGCTAGTATAGATATATAGATAGAGGTCATTACTTGCCTTTCAGGGCAGCGGTCACACTTCTCACCGATGACACCTGGCAGACATTCGCACTGTCCAGTGGCATTACACATAAACCCGACGGAATATCCAGTGTTGCAGTTACAATCTGAATACAATTTGATTAAGATAAGTAAAATACACACCCAACAGTACATATCTTGTGTTAATCTTACTAATATTTAAACGTGAAAGTTCATAAGAATGTAAGGATATATGTACATCCCGGAAAAATGTATGGTTCCTGCGGGATAGATTTGTTTTTGTTTTATAAGGTACCACGCGGGCTAAGGCGTGGGCGGAAGCTAGTATATAATAATGTGTTATTAAGTCAAGATCAGGTAAATATTAAAAAGCACATTCAATTAAAGTTACTAGGAAATTGAATTATAGGACAAGATTACTTGGACTTGATTGGAAACGGGTAGGTGTAGAAATACTTACGGTCGCACCCGTCCTTGGAGTAGTTCCAATAACCAGCTGCGCACTGATCGCAATGTCTGCCAGTGACTCCTTTCGCGCATCTAAAAATCACGTATTATGGAATCAATTAAAATCAATTGAGCGGTTACTAAAGAGTCAGTGGATACAACTCCTTGATAAAGAACCTCAACCAGAGTGTATATATAGAGGGAAGAGCTCTCTTTTTATACACTCTGTTCAAGGTTCTTTGTAATTAAAGTCATCACATACATCTAGAGGCTTTAAACAATGTAATATTAGAAAATTGGTATAGCTTTGATGGAAAACTGTGAAAATTCAGAATAATCATGTGCTTCGACAATGATTTGTTTTGCATAAAATATTACTTTCTCATGTTCTGCAAACTGGAGAATTTGAGAGATGAATTTTGGGAGAAATGTTTGTATGATCTGCAGATATTTCTTCTGGGTCTAGGTGTTGTGGTACCATGGTACCACCAATCCTGGTGTGGGACTAGCTACATGCGACTGTTGGGTGTTATTTACATTTCCAGAGTAAATAGATGTCAGTTACAGAACCTGCACTGTCCAGTAGAAAGGTCGCACTGTGCAGACTCTGAGGCAAGTCCACAGTCGCACGCAGTACAGCCCTGCCCGGAGGCGAGTCCCCAGTGGTCGGGCGCGCAGCGGGCACACGTGTCGCCGACGACACCGCGCCGGCACACGCACGTGCCGGTAGCCGGGTCGCACCGCTCCATACCGAACTCATCGCAAACGCATGCTAAAAACAATTGCATACAAAACTATTTTGATTGAAACGTTCTTTTTCTTCCTGCCCTTTTCCCACGCTATGTGGGGGTCAGCACAATACGTTTTCTTTTACTATTTTCTTCTATCATTCCCCACCCAGGATAAAAATTAATATTGTGTGATGAGCACTGATGCATGTTCTGTGTCTATTAGTTTGCTAGATTTAGGCTTTTTTATATTATTTTTATTCCATGTGGGCATAACAATAGAATGCAGTGTAGAGTCTATAGAGCCTAAGTCTTAGAGTGTAAACAAATGCAACAGTTAGATGAAAACAAAAACTCTACAAAGTAACCTTATACCATCAGGTCGGTCATACCTAACTATTCTACTCGTAGTTTTGTCATAAACATACCAGTGCAGTTCTTGCTAAGGATGGCATCACCGAAAAAGCCGGGGGCGCAGAGGTTGCAAGCGGCGCCGGCTGTGTTGTTCACACACTTGAGACAATCGCCGGTAATACTATCGCATGAGCTCGGGTCGTTCGTGTTGATGTTCCCTGAGCAGTTGCAAGGCTTGCAGTGATCGCCTGCACAAATAATGTATGTTTAGTCAAGCTTTTTCATTTATCTTCTACACTGAAATAGTAACGAGAGATCAGAGAAACAGTTTGTTTACAATAACAATAAAATATAAACAATGATGACAGATGTCTTGTCAGTTGTCATTCAGCTGTCAGTCCATTCGAAATCTTTTGTGACATGTTATCACATTTCTGTCAATGTCCGTTAAGACACTTCGTGTACTTTTTGATCTGTGGTAAAAGAAGAAGCATATGGTCTTTTTCTGAAGGGAGTGTCAATTATTACTAAGCTATTAGCCAGCTCTTCATAAATTACAGCCTTTACAAATGGGTAAAACTTACTATAGATATCTTTCGGCTGGTACACTGATCCCTACCAAGCTATCCCTACTGGTAGGGATAAGTGCACGTTTGTGTAGATCTATTTCTACCGGTAGGGATAGGCGCACAGAAAATTTCTTATCCATACTTTTGGTTATCCCTACTGGTAGGGATAAGTGCACGTTTGTGTAGATCTATTTTTACCGGTAGGGATAGGCGCACAGAAAATTTCTTATCCATACTTGGTTATCCCTACTGGTAGGGATAAGTGTACATTTATTTTTTAGAGATAATATTATACTAGCCAGAAATCTAAGATTAGTCTGCCAAACCCCGCCAAACTGAAAAATACCTGTTATGTTTTTTGTAACTCACCAATGCGCTCAGGCTCGCCATAGAATCCAGCGGCACAGTACTCGCAGCGAGCGCCGGCGTAGCCCTGCTTGCACTGGCACGCGATCAGCGATCCGTTCTCGCTTAGCTCACACCCGATGGCAAAGCTGCGGAACATATAAACCGTTCAGGCTACGTTTCACAGCAGTATGATGTATGGCTTCACTACAAAAGCAAGCCCAGAAGGGTTAGCGTCAGGTAGGCGGCCGGTTGTAAAACTATCAGCCAATATTTCTACAGTGATTGTCGACTACCACCCTAAAAAGCATGCCCAGAAGGGTTAGCGTCAGGCAGGCGGCCAGTTGTAGAACTATCAGCCAATATTTCTACAACATGGACATGATTGAGAGTTGACGAATGGTAGGAGTGAGTAGAAGAAAACATGTTGTGACGACCCCACTTAGCGCGGGATAAGGGTAGGAGAATGATGATTTTCTCAATGGAAGTGAAAAAGTGAAGTACAGTAGAAGTTCCTTATTCGCGCTTCCTTCATTTGCGGAAAAAAAAATGGGACGCAATTCCTATATTCGCGGCTAAAAATTTCTTTATTCGTGGATCTAATAAGTATAGTTCATACAACGGATCTAGGCATTCGTGAAGTTAGCCACAAGTGCGAGTTTGCGCATGTACAGTTCCTTCCCCCCCTCCCCATACCTCCAATTGCTCCCGAAAAACGATACTGCGCAGCTCTTGCGGCTAACTTCACGAATGCCTAGATTCGTTGAGCGAACTATACCTAGGTACATAATGTTAATTTGTCACTATGTTTATTTGTCTTCTCTGTAGATATAAAAGCTATCTACGGTTCTCAACCAGGGGGATGGAATGACATGTATGAAATGGTACCAACTTGTTGGATGCATATGGCATGGGGCAGGCGCAGATGAGGCAGTCCCGAGGCGTGCCTCGCGTCGCGTCGCCGTGGAAGCCGGGGATGCAGAGCTCGCAATGATCTCCCATTGTACTGTCACTACAATCCTACACAAAAAAAATATAATATTAATTAATAATCTCAATAACTAATCTAAAAAGGCACTTTCAGCTGTCCATATCTCCGCGACTTTGTCCGTGTGGAATAGTGACTTCTGGCAGCATTCAATTTTTTTAGCTTTATTACTGAGGTCATCACACAAAAACTTTCATCCCCTATTTTTACCCCCTTTAAAGGAAAAAAATTTTTTAGAGGTAGTAATATAAAAAATAATATATAAAATAATAATAATATAAATAATAATATGAAAGGATACTATTCCGAAAAAAGTTTTCGTAAACTATCAAAAACTCATCCTAGGGATAATAAATAAATAAATAAATAAATAATGCTGGACAGTCCACACAGCATCATCTAGCCCCAAAGTAAGCTACTCAAAGCTTGTGTTATGGGTACTAGATAACTGATATATTTAATACATTATATACATAGATAGATATTTTTTATTATACATAGAAAACACCCAGATAAAGATATATATATATATAGATAAAGCACTTATTACATTACCCTGAATTCAGGGACCCTTACCCTAAATAAGAGTAGTGTAATAAGAGTTAGGGCGTAAGGCGTAGAGACTAGGCGTTAGGCTCCCTTACTACCGGGCCCTGAATACCGTGTAGTGTAATACCACCCGTTTTAGGAATTCTTAGACCACTCACTAGACACACGCCCGTGTTGACATCACACTGCGCCGCGTGCCCGTTGCACTGGCACGGGACGCAATGCCCGGAAGGCAGTCGGTAGTACCCTTCGGCGCATTGCTCGCAGGACATGCCGCGGTAAGCTTGTGGGCAGTGGCATTCCTCCACCGAGCTCGCGCGTCTCACCGAATCTTCTTCCACGAATACTTCGATTCCGACATCCAATGTTACTGTCATCAATCTAAAAAACGATAAAATTAGTGGAGTGATCTTTGAGTTGATATTGATGCGAGCGAAGATCTCAGTGGCAGCTAGGGATATTTGTCGTTGTTAGTGTATATATGAACCGTTGATGCAATCTGTATGAAACTTGGAAGGTTTAGAGATTCCGCTGTGTAAATTTGCTGGGAAGCTTAATCGGTATAATATAATCATATGAACTTAATCAGTGAATCAGTTTTCGGCTTTGGGACCCAATATTTTTATAACCACGTAAAAATATTGCGAAAACAAGTATCTTTTTTAAATTTATTGAGTGGGGTATCAAACGAAAGCCCTTTACTTGTACATTGTACATGCACGGACCTCAGATTTCTACCACCAAGTAAGTACCAAGGTAAGTTAAAAATAAAATTACCTTGTTTCCATCGCTTGGTCCCAATATGTGGCTCTGATATAGATGCTGGATATATTAACCAGGGTATTCATGAACTGTTCCCTCGTGATCGGGGTCCCTTCAAGAGTGGTGAATTCGTCTTCTGTGAATCGAAGAGCGTGGGTCCAGAGCTGATCTGTGGGCGGCTGCTCTACGCTGGTATGGACTAAATACCTGTAAGGAATAGTATAATTAAGTACTCGACCGAAGTCTGAAACGCCGCTTAAATTATACTTGCGTGCAAAAAAATCGGCCCACCCCAAGATTGAGATTTGGAACATTATAAATCAAAAACTTGTATTGATAGTAACTGGCTTTAAATATTGTACGGTCGATTTTTTTGCACGCAAGTGTATTATACCCAACTGAAGTCAACCTATTGTGACGTTTCATTATACGACTCTGAAGAATATAGGCGGTCACAAATATTTCGAGGGCCTTACCACAAGGTTTTCGGAAAATGGTTAAGTAATAATTACTTTGATATTTAGATAGCGTTACTTCAAGCTTGAAACTTGACGTTTCTGAAACGTGATGGTTTGTAAAAGCTTGTGGTAAGACTCCAGGGTAGTTCAGTATTCAGGCATTATCTGATTAGAAGTGGTATCTTACCCATTAGGTCCTCCGATGATGACGTCAGCAGCGGGGATGGCGCGCCCGTCGCTGTGAGTGTTGTAAAGAACTGAGTATGTCAGGTAGCCACCGTATGACGTCAATCGTTTACCTATAAAACAATACAAGTAATTATACTTCTAATGAAACGGGACATACGCTTATACAGTCGTGGTCAACTAATTAGGGACACTCTTTGGTTAAACCGAATTGTGAATTTATTTTTTATTTTCCAACGAGTCTAAACCATATTCCATATCTCTTACATGTAAGTATAATTAGTCATTTATGTGCCCGATTATACAAACAATAACAACTTCTTAAACATTAAACCTCTTTACAGTATAGCTGATAGATTATCGTAGTGCTATTTGTTCAAATAATGCTGGCTGGCCATTTAATTAGGGACACTGAGATATTGCGTTCTATTTTCAAAATTTGAATCTCAATACTTTTTTACTTCTTCTCTTATTGTTTCGTGGTAGTTTTGGCGGCAATCCCGATATTTATTTTAAGTTTTGAAAAATATTTTGAAGAAAAATGGGTAAAAATAAAAGTTGCGATCCAACACTACGAAAAATTATCATGAAGTTTGTTGTCGAGCATGGTTGGCCATACCGAAGGATAGCAGAACATTTAAATTGTTCAAAAACTATGGTATACAATGCAGTGCAACATGTCAGACGCAATAACACAGATTTAAATGTGCCCAGAACAAAAAGATCGAGAAAAACAACTCCGCAAGAAGATAGAATGATAGCCAGGTTAGCTAAGAAAGATCCGTTTCTAGGCTCTATTTTAATTAAACACGAAGTGTTTGGGACAGACGAAAGAGCTGGTGTCTCAGCTAGGACCGTTCGACGACGTCTGGTAGAAGCAGGGTTGTTCGGAAGAGTGGCTCGCAAAGTACCGTTGTTGAAGAAAGAACATAGAAATGCTCGTTTGGCGTTTGCACGTAAATATGGACATTGGACCTACGCCCAATGGCAACATGTATTATTCTCTGACGAGACCAAGGTTAATTTGATTTCTTCAGATGGAAGGCAATACGTACGGCGTCCAGTAAAAGCGGAAATGAATCCAAGATTCACAAAAAAGCAGGTGAAACATGGCGGTGGAAACATTAAAATGTGGGGTTCATTTTCTGGACGTGGAGTGGGACCTGTGAGGAAAGTTCAGGGTAACTTAGACCAACATCAATACAAGGCAATATTGGAGGAAACGATGCTTCCCTATGCTGAGGAGCATCTCCCTATTATATGGACGTTTCAGCATGATAACGACCCAAAACATACCGCCCGTTCAGTCAAGTCGTTTCTTACCAGTCAGTCAGTATCGGTGCTAGATTGGCCAGCAAATAGCCCGGACCTTAACCCAATCGAGCACCTTTGGCACGAAATCAAGAAAAAAGTAGCCACTTATCGTACCACAACTTTAGATGAACTTAATGAAGCTTTTTGTGAGGCATGGGCAAACATTCCTGTCGAAACATGCCAGAAACTGATAATGTCTATGCCACATCGGTGTCAAGCGGTAATTACTAACAAAGGTTTTGCTACTGGGTACTGATTTTACACGTAATAAAATGGAGCTGTTAAAGATATTATAATACTGCAGATTATTAGTTTTGTTTAACTCTATTTTTCATTATAGTTTACTGTCCTTAATTAAATGTCCAGCTACAGAATTATACCTTAAAATTGAATACATGTTCAACCTTTGATATTAAATACTTTTTTCTATTTATTTATTCTTTTATTTACAGCCATTTAAAGCATAATAATCGGACCAAATTATGCAAATAATAGTTACTGAGAAATCAATAGGGTTTTATATTTGTATGTACATAACCGGTTATTGTTCTTCACTATCTTGCATGTCCCTAATTAGTTGACCACGACTGTATATTTAGCTAATCTATTTAGTAACATTCTGTTTTGTAAAAGGTGCTTTGAAGAATTTTGGCCCCTTTTAAGTACTTACGTAAATTGTACTGTCAGTTTACTTTTCATCAAAACATTTTTTATAAAATCTGCATACTTATATTAAAGTGTGAATGTGAACGGATACAGGGATAGAGGTAGGCCAAAGCAAAGATGGATGGATTGTGTGAAAGATGATAAAAGTAAGAAAGGAGTGAGTACTGACATGACGGATGGTAGAGGGAAATGGAAGAAGAAGGGGTGTTGTGCCGACCCCACAAAGCGTGAGAAAAGGGCAGAAAGAAAAAGAAGTACAAGTTATTAAATTGAAATTCAAAGCACAAGGCCTTTCCCCGCTCTGATTCGAAAGAATTAAATTAAATTCAATAGAAAAATAATTTATTCAATAAATCACAAGGATCACTTTGAAACGTCTTACATACTAGATGAATCTATGTGCCAATTCCAACCTAACCCAAGTACGAAAATAACAGGCAAGAAGCACGTCTTGGTTCTAGCGCTTTTTTGTATGAAGCTTCTTACAAAATAATATGATAGAGATTATACAGAATCAAGATAAAGAACAAGTGCCATGATAGGAAGAGAATGGCTAGCTGCACCCTGCGGCTATGCGATTACGCGGTTATACCCCACCCCCCTTCCCTCTTTTCAGGGTTTTATCACTTACCCAGATAGTAATCTGGTGCTCCGAAGTAGACTACTTTCTGGCTGCTGCCTTCGCCTTCCAGGTCTGCTACTATGACACTGTCGTTCACGAAGATAGGCAGTGAAGCGCGCGGGAATATATTCAAGGTCCGATTCGCCTCGATGTTTACAAGGTACCAGTCCGCCATGCCGTCGATCTGACGAAATAATTATTCGATAATGTAACTGACACTAAGAGAAACTAAAAAACAGAAATGATCACGTCTGTAATCCCCAGGCTCGGTAGATATCTCCTCAGATCTCTAGTTACTTAGATGTTTGAGGATATCTAGAGGGTAGTCAGAGGTACGTCCAAACATGATATCTGGTACATACCCACATTTTGCACAGTAGTTAGTATTCCGTACGTGATAGGTTGCAAGCCCATCGTCGCTTATAAGAACACTATGAATGAAACACACCTTCGAATTTTTGGTTGTCTTTAGATATCCTCAAAGCTCTTAAGTCACTAGACGTCTGAGGAGATATATACCGAGCCTAAGGATTAAACTCGAGATCATGTTTTGTTTTGTTTTTTTGCAACTAATAAATTACAGAAAAGAGTGTCATTTACTATAGCACTTCTAAAAATCCATGCCATCATTTGACACTTTAGTAGATACACAAAATTTTAAATACGCGTCGACTTGAGAATCTCTTCATTTTTCGTCAGTTTAAAACACTCATAGTCCGTTACATTCAGCAAAAAAAAAAACTGACTAGGTTACACATGAGCCTCAAGAATAATGTCAACTTAAGATTTTAGAGTGACATGGGGATAACAATTATATCGATATTTAACTTTGAACTTTGTCACCACGGCTGATGATCTAATTTCAATTACACTTGTAACAGCACTACATACCGGAGCCCACGCCAAATAAGAGCTGGAACATCTGGTCGTTTTCCCGAAGCAGTAGCACTTGGAACAGCCACCTGGGTTGTCGGCTTGCAGGTTGAAATACTCCTCCTTGCACGTATCGCATTCCTGGAACACAAAATAACATAGAACACGTTCTAATATGAATGTAAGAGGAGTAGACTCAGAGTTAACGACTGATAGGAGTCAGCGGAAGAAGAAAACATGTTGTGCCGACCCCGAGCGTGGGAATGATGATGACCTTCAAAGAAAATAAATAAATAAATAAATATGATCACGACTGTAATCCCCGGGCTCGGTAGATATCTTCCTCAGATCTTCAGTTACTTAGACCTTTGAGGATATCTAAAGGGGGTAGTCAGCGGCACGTCCAAACATGACATTTGGTACATGCCCACATTTTGCACAGTAGTTAGTATTTCGTACGTGACAGGTAGCAAGCCCATCGCCGCTTATAAGAATACTAACCTATGATGACCTTCGAATTTTTGATTCTAAGGTATGCCGGTTTCCTCACGATGTTTTCCTTCACGGACCTGGGGCCTTACCACGAAGTATTCCAGAACGATTCCGTAACGATTCCATTATAGAAACGTCACTTCTTCCATACAATTTACATAAGTCATGGTACGAAATAATGTAATACTAATTCGGTAATGTATTATCAATTCGTGGTATGGCCCCAGGTTTGAACCTCAGAGGGTGCTACCATTACACCACCAGCGCTCAAAAGAATCCTTCTAAAGAATCTAGAACAATCTAGAAGATTTATAAAGCACGGTACAATCACCTGTCCCCTGACGTGTTTCTTGCAGTAGCACTGCGCCGTGTTCTGGTCGCAGACGTCCTCCGTGGTGCCGCGCGTGTCGCAGCTGCAAGGCACGCAGTCCGGGAAGGCGTAGTGCCCGGGCACGCAGTGGTCGCACACCCGTCCGATCACGTTCTCACGACACCTGTCACACGCGACACCATGACACAACTATTTAAACGGGTATTACACTACACGGTATTCAGCACGCCTACCATGAGTTGTCACATTTAGATCGGCTGACGTTACTACAGTAGTAATAGTACGTTACTATGACATCTGTCAAAATTGTTACTCATGGTACCAAATCCTAAGCAAATTAATGAGCGCAAACTACAGTCGCTGTAGTACTCTGTGACGTAGGATAGTTAGCTACGTGAGATTTTAGTACCCAACTATCCGCTAGAGGCGCTGTACAAATTTTTCATATATTTTTTTAACTATAGTCGCTAGCGAGTGTAGATTGTGAAAACTCATGGTAGACCTACTGGACCCGGTAGTAAGGGAGCCTAACGCAGCCTCTACGCCTTACGCCCTAACTCTTGTTACAACACTCCTAGTTAGGGTAAGGGTCCCTGAATAACGTGTAGTGTAATAAGTGCTTTACCTAAACCTAAAGCAGAGTTTATACGAAGCCAATAATGCTGGAGCCAGTCTTGTCTATGGAGCTGGCCGTCGGGGGGGAGGGGAACAAACATGCATACAAAACAAATTTTCACATTTTCAAATACCATGGAATTTCGCGCCCGACTAACCTTCACACCGCTCTGTCACACTGGTGTTACGGTTAGGAAATAATTTTACTAACCACAACACTGTCAGACAAGCAGTATGAGAGGCAAGAAAACTTCCTAACCTTCACACCAGTGTGAAGATTAGACTCTAATTTCCTGACCTTACAAAATTTTTCTACACTTGAATATTTCCAAGTACCAGGAATGCATAAACCATTTGAGGTTATTTCTGTGTTATCTTACGCGCAGTTTCCACTGTCCGGTTCGCATTGGAGCTGGCCGTCGACCACGCCCAGCGGGCTGCAATTGCACTCGTCGCAGCCGCGGTGAACGTCGAAGTTGAACGTGTAAGGCTTGCAGCGGTCACAATCATCTCCCTCCACGTTTTTCGGGCAAATGCAGTTTCCTGACAAATTGAGCTTTATTAAAAGTACAGTTCTTCCAACGGATCTAGGCATTCGTGATGTTAGCCGCAGGTGTAAGTTTGCAAATGTACACTCACTAAAGTCCCGCCGCCCCTCTCCATACCTCCAATTGCTCTTGAAAAACGATCCTGCTCAGCGCTCTGCGGCTAACTTCACGAATTAGTAAAAAATGAACCAAATAGTTATTTCACCATTTATTGTGCAATTATTATTGCACGATCTTTCGTAAAAAGATATACGTATTCCTTTTGTAACTTGAAATTAAAAATATTTGGTGTGCCAAATGAGCGAGCTATCTCATTTCGTGTGGCAACAAAACGGCGCAGTCAGTACCGTACGGGCATATCTTCGATTTAAATCTTTGATTAAAGTAGCGTAACTCACCATTGTCATCACAGATGGCGGTAGCGGGGCAATGGCAGGGCTTACAGTTAGGGAAACCGTAGTACCCAGTCCTGCACGTGGTACACGACCGGCCGATGACATTGGCTTTGCAAGGGCATTGACCCCCGAACGTGTCGCACTCCAGCTCAGTGGAACCCATGAAGTCGCAGAAACAGCTGAGCGCTCCGCTGTTGTACTCCGACGTGATGGAGAACATTGCGTCACGGCAGAACCCTTGAATTGGAAATTCCGTAGTTATAAAACAATAAAATAAGTTTTGCCTTCGTCGGATGTTTATTTTTGACCTATAAACGTTTTTAGTTTATAGAAATATACAGATAATATATATAAAATAAATGTGAAACAGTTCCGCTATTTAAGGACCGATAAAAACGATCAACTGATTCAGGTCACTGCCAGATGGAAGTTTCCCCAAGACGCTGGCGGCATTACCAAGTTAAATGGGAGTGCTGATACGTTGAGCCAAATATAAGCCAAATCTGGGGTCCCGCAACGCTTTGACTGGACTTTTGTTGTTTATTGCTTTAGTTTATTGCTTGTAAGTACCAGAATTACGTCATCACAGCTCTGTTGCTGAATGACATTCGTTGTTGATTGCAACAAGAGTTCCACCGGGTTATGTTGAACTTTGCAGTAGCGACAGCAGAGTGACAACAGCAGCAACGCGACAGCGACCGCTACGCGATCGGTTGCAAGTTGTTACCATAAACGGTATCACGGAAGGCAGTGACCCTATCGCTAAGTTGCTGCTGAATGCACATTGCCTTTGAACACTAGCGACACTAGCAACAGAACAGCAATTGGTGGAAACAAATATTGTTCACCGATTTGCCGGCAGAGGGAGACATAGTGTTCGGTTGCTGTTGCCTGTTAGCTATTACAAAATTGACGTTTGACAGCGATAATTGCGTAACTTACGCCTGTTGCAAACCTGTCGCGAGTATCGTAATCAGGCAGCCGTAATAGCCACTCTGATGTATGGTAGCAGTTACCTGTCTGGTTATGGTGGATGAAGTAGTCATCGAGAGCGCACTTCTTGATGAACTCTCGCGTGTAGTCGAGCAGGTTTGACTCTGTCAGTACCGAGTCGACGAAGTCTGGTTCAGCGATGACTAAGACGTAGTCCAAATATACACCTTTGCTTGTAAGACCCTGGAAAGTATTTGTCGAAAACTTGTGGTTATTAGAGATTAGCTTTCGTTCGAAGCTTTGCTCGCGTGGTACCTTGAAAAAACAAATCTATCCCACGGGAACGGTACATTTTTCTGGGATAAAAGTAGACCTTAATATAGATATACACAGATAGCACAGATATAGATCTGTGCCAAATTTCCTCTAGATCCGTTCAGTCGTTTCAGCGTGAAAGAGTAACAAACTTACACCCATACATTCTAACAAACTTTCATGTTTATAATTATTAGTAGGATATTCTTATGATTACTAGGTGTCACTAAGAGAAAGAATCATTGATTTAAGTTAGTTAGGTAAACCAGTTAGGAAATAATGAAATGTGTGGGAATGAAAGGGCTCCAGCGACTAATTTTAATTATGTGAAATCGGATGTGTCCTAAATAATTGTATTTCATGATAAATGTTAGTCTACACACACTACAAACATAATACCCTCTTTCGCATTCGGATCAAAAATGCAAGTATAGTTGGCTCAACGAATCTAGGCATTCGTGAAGTTAGCCGCAAGAGCTGCGCAGTATCGTTTTTCGGGAGCAATTGGAGGTATGAGGAGGGGGAGAAGGAACTGTACATGCGCAAACTCGCACCTGTGGCTAACTTCACGAATGCCTAGATCCGTTGGATGAACTGTACCTTGAAAGTGATAGTGAAGTTCTGGTCGATCGGGAACCTGGTGTTGCCGTCAGTTGTCTTGAAGAGAGCCCTGCACCCCGAGTTGGAAGGACAATGCTGGATGGGCACTGAGCTCTCAAACTTCTGGTTGCCCGCATCGACCGAAACTACGGCGTCAATACTGCTTTCTGTGAAACCATACAATAGGTAATTTTATTTTTTAACCGTCATCAAAAATAGGAGAAGGTTTTCAATTCGTCGGAATATTTTTTTTATGTTCACCGATTACTCTAAGACGCCTGGGCCGATTTGCAAAATTATTTTTTTGTTTGATAGGGTATACTTCCCATAGTCATTAGGTAAGGATCTGATGATGGTATCCTTGAGAAATTGGTGGAATTCTTAAAATTTTATAGGCAATTTTAACGTTTTTCCTATACTTTGAAAGCTGGTCCAGTTGTGACAATGGCATCCATGAGAAAACCATATTATGTATATGTCTTAAATTTGCAAGCTACTTTGAAGTCGGTTTTCTTATTAGTTTTTAAAACGTAATTATATTTTACACAAGTCTCTATGGCACATTTTACACCTCTAATCACACTGATACACGAAAAAACAAAATTAAAAATTTCGGCTCAATACTGTAGTTTCGCGATCGACATACAAGGTCCAATCGCATTGTTACAATTGCCATGATCAAGCTAAACGAGTTGAATAGCAAATGTATTGTCAAATTTAATTGAAATGCCAATGCACGCCTATACACCAGTCACGGTCGGTTTTTATATTCTATCTATCTGTGGTTTTTGGAGTTTGGATAGGTATTTGACATTACTTTTCCAAAATAAAAAAACCGCAGAGAATAATATGGAAATCGGCTATAAATCGGCAGTATCCGACCGGCAGCCCGCCCCGATTGGTAGTATAGTGTATGGCCTTCATAAGTCTATAAACTTACCAGGCAGCTCAGGTTGATAGTAATGCAGTACTAGGTAGTAAAATCCTGGTGCCGGAACTTTTCCTTCGAGCACCACGTTGTCTGCACTCGGGGTGAGGTAGATAACTGCAGTCGAGTTGTCCAGTATAGAAGGGGGCAGTTGATCCCTGTCTCCACCGATACCGGCTTCGATCTCAATCTGGAAAATATAATCCAAATCCAATTAGACTAATTACTAGTAGTTCGCCTGGAACACAGATTTCACGCGCGATGTTCACAATCCTGATTTGTATTCACGCCTTGAAGTTTTTGGACACACTACATGTAGAGTTGGCTCAACGAATCTAGGCATTCGTGAATTTAGCCGCAAGAGCTGCGCAGTATCGTTTTTCGGCAGCAACTGAAGGTATAAAGGGGGGAAGGAACTGTACATGCGCAAACTCGCACCTGTGGCTTACTTCACGAATGCCTAGATCCGTTGGATGAACTATACTACATAATGTAGTAGGTGCTATGCCTACTTAAGATGAGCATGTTCAAAAACAAATATTTGATCATCCACTTGATACATGTCTTTGAACTCTTTGGTTCTACTAAACGCCGGTTTCCTCACAATGTTTTCCATCACTATTTGCGAGTATCTACTGCAATAGCACACAAACATTTTTGAACAGAATAATCCATTGGTGCGCCGGACCCACAACGTTAGCATTGGAAAGCGGGTTCACTACCATTATACCACCATAAATGATTGATTCAGGCGTGACTTTGCGGAAATCCATTACAAATACTATACGGATATATTATCTAGTACTTTCCCGCTAAACTATTATCTAATGGAGGTTAGCCCAACACCATACCTCAAGTAGCTTGAGGTATGGTGTTGGGCTCATTAATATTAATAATTTTAATTAATTAATAACCTCATTAGATAATAATGTAGCGGAAAAGTACTAGATATTTCCGTCCTTTTCAGTATTACGAGTATACCTCGTTCTTAAAATAATAGATTACCTTCTTAGAGTCCACAGCGGCAGTAAAGACAGCTGGTTCACATTTGCCGTTACGTCGGAGGCAGTACGGCCGGGGCGTGATGTAGTCCAAATGCCAGTCTGACTCAGGTACCGCTACGACAGACTTGATACCCGCTAAGGTTCCCGGCTCTGACTGTTGGACCAAAGAGCTTTAGTAAGCTTAACCTATTGGAACGAAGTTCCTTATCGCACGTTGCGAAAGGGGGCTAGACGGAAAAAATTAAGACCAAAAGTTGTAACGACAGTTTGCTATAGTTGTAAGCCGTGCGGCGTGCGCGTGTTTCTCTGTTTGTCTCTCTCTCTCTCTCATAGAAAGCAAGGAAAGGAACTTCTTCTTCTTCTTCTTCAATTATGGCATCTGTCTCTTAGAGAACAATTATGCCAGTGTCAAGTGTATATGTTTATAAGTATTGTCAACGTCACAGAGTCATAGTCAAGTCAATTTTAAACAAAAGATGGCTGTTTTGTTGAAAATTCTCGGGATTCGTCCGATGGTATTTGAAGAGAACTATTCACTCTAATTCACATATTTTACACTCGCGTCAAGAACCCGGGCTTTATTGGCAAAATAACCACCAAAATTACGCAATAAAACTCAAAATAACACGAGAAAAAACCAGAGCGACGTAGTTGTCAGACAAATGCACCGCAGAAAATGAAAGGAACTTCGTTCCACCCGGGTTGGACCTTTTGCTACTTAAGATTATAAATCGATACGCCTAAGTAGTAAAAGGTCTACTAGCGCGGAAGGTCTATATAACTAGCAAAACGTCAAATATTTATAAATAATAAGTAAATATATAAATAAATATTATTGGACATTTCACACAACGCCATCTAGCCCCAAACTAAGCAAAGCTTGTACTATGTGAACCAGGTAGTAGTAGCTAGTAGTTCGCCCTGTTCCGAACTGAGATTTCACGCACGATCTCTACAATCATCAATATTTTGTATTCACGCCCTGAAGTTTTCGGACACACTTCATGTACTACATAAATAGGTAGGTGCCTATGCCTACGTAAGATGGTCCTAATCAAAAACAAATATTTGATTATCCTGCCTAGATAGATGCCTAGCTACTTAAACTTATTAACCCGTGCTAAAACGTTAGTGGTTTTCTTAATTTTACTTTTTGCGTTATATTTAAAAAGCTGTCAATCCTAGATTAAAAATAAAGTCTTTTCATTTGATATCCCAGTCATTAAATTAAAATAAGGTACACTTTGGAACCCAATATCTTTACAATCCCTTCACCGATGAAGCTCATATGCTTCCCAGCCAATCTACATAGCAGAATCTCGAGATCTTTCAAGTTTCATGCAGATTGGATTAACGGTTCTAAAGTTATGCTCTAAGTAATAACACAAACATACAAAGCCAAATCGCCTACCTGATACCAAGATTTTTGCTTGCTTCACTCACTCAAAAGATATCTCAGTCGTGTATAAATGAATAATCCAGTGATTCTGTTCTTAGTTTACCATAAAAGTGACAAGTCGTGTGTATAAATGAATAATCCAATGATTCTGTTCTTAGTTTACCATAAAAGTGACAAGTCGTGTGTATAAATGAATAATCCAATGATTCTGTTCTTTGTTTACCATAAAAGTGACAAGTCAAGTGTATAAATGAATAATCCAATGATTCTGTTCTTTGTTTACCATAAAAGTGAAAAGTCGTGAGTATAAATGAATAATCCATTGATTCTGTTCGTTGTTTACCATAAAAGTGACAACGTTGTTGGCATCTTGCACGTTGAAAACCTTGACTTTGGCCAGATCATCCACCATGACCTGGCGGCAGGGCGTCGTGAACGGACAGTTGTTTAGGTACACCACGGCACTCGCGTCCAAGGCGTCCCCGGACTGGAACCGGATCACCACTACTCCTGAAAGACAATTTTACAGCATTTGTCAAACTACGCAGAACTGGTGCGTACTGAAACCTTTTGGTGAGAGTTATCTAAATATGTAAAGCCTCGATTTCTAAATAAAAAAGAATTAGCGAAATCGGTCCAGCCGTTCACGCGTGATGCCGCATGCCGTGACAAAGGGAAATAGTGTTTAATTTTTATATAATAAGAAGACAAATATATTATAATAATATCATCATCTTCCTGCCCTTTCCCCACGTTATGTGGGGTTATTTCTCGTCATCTCATTACTCACTCCTTTCTTGCCCATGACTCACAGATACACAGTTACACACACAGACACGTTATACTTATAACACCCCTCTTTTTTCGTCGGGGGTTCAAAACGGTTGGTAAAGTCGTGTATAGTTCATACAACGGATCTAGGCATTCGTGAAGTTAGTCACAGGTGCGAGTTTGCGCATGTACAGTTCCTCCCCCCCCCTCCTCATACCTCAAATTGCTCCCGAAAAACGATACTGCGCAACTCTTGCGGCTAACTTCACGAATGCCTAGATTCGTTGAGCCAACTATACCTTTAGGCACATAGTCGCTACTGTCACTGGTAGAGTTGTCATAGCTGATGCTGACGTCAGTGCTGACGGGGGTGACGTATTCCACGAGCAGGACGTACTCGCCCGGGGGGTCTATCTTGATGTTGTACCCGAGCTCGCTCTGGTCGATGTTCAGGATAGGAATGCTGTTGGCTTCCGCTTGGATTTCGTTAAGTTGCTGTAAAATAATACGGTGCATTGCTATGATCATACCTATACATATACTACCTATATGTATGCATGTAATAAAATCGTTGTTCTTGCGTTTGTGCACGCTAATCTCCGCAACTGCTGAACCAAATCGAATGCCGTTTTCACTAATGATTGAGATCAGCTTGGATTAAAACTTAGGCTTTGTTTCATCGAAATCGGTTTACAAATAAAAAAGATGAGAATATGATATATTTCATGAAAAACCTTATCCATACGTACAGCCAGAATATTAATAAGTAATCTAACGCGTACGCAGTCGCGGGTATCAACTAGTTATCAATAAAAGTAGCACTTATATCTGTGCGTCTGACAAGGAATCGTTTATTCCATTCAGTACTAGCAGTCGATCGAATAAGTATTATATAAATTAGTTTTTACCTGAGGATTGTCAATATAGTTGGTGACTCCGGTAGTTAATCCGCTGATGTCAGCTACGGGTCTGCCTTTAAGGCTGGGATATCCAAAATGGCGGCAAAGGGAATTGTCGCCGACTTCACAAGGTTTGTCTACCAATTTAGTGAGTACTGTAGCCTCATAGTAAGCCTCCGGGATGAGAACGAAGTAGTCCTATAGAAAAGACAAACATAAAATAAACTTACGGTTACATAAGTTAGGTAAGGCTCTCATATACCTTAACTAAAAACCTGTCTTTGGGGTATCAAAAATGTCGTAAATTTGTAGTGAGAATAGTACCTGCATCTCTCGTTTGTCATCCGCCCAGCACACTTCCAATTTATTCGATTTTGGCAGTGACTTTATTAAATCTATGATATTTTACTATTAGAACCCCGATGACCGATCTTTTCTTTTCTAAAAATGAAACCTAGCTGGATCAATTTATCGCCCTCGTAACCCCCTGTTATCTTATACCTTCTTGTATATAATTATATGTATATAATCTGAATCTCAAAAACGGCTCCAACGATTTTCATGAAATTTAGTATTCAGGGGTTTTCAGAGGCAAGAAATCGATCTAGCTAGGTTTCATTTTCGGAAAACGTCGTTTACTAAAAAAAACCGAGCAAAGCTCGTTCATCCAGGTACTTTTACTTACGCGTGTAAAGTTTGATTTTTTCTTATTCACCCCAATCCACGGTACGGAATCATTCCTCAAACAAAAAGGTGAAACGTTGAACACTTTAACCGCAACACTTACGATCATGATCTCCTTAGTGGTTTTGATGGTGATGGTCCAGTTTCCAGGATTCATGACGAACGGGGCCGGGGTGTTGCTCTTCTCCCCCGCCACTGTCACGAGCTGCGGCTGTGTCGTCGGCCGTAGATACACGTTGAATCTGGCAAAGATAGATTGGTACAACAAAGAAAACTATATCTTTGTTTTTGACCGGCCTCACAGCTCAGTTGGTAGTAGCCAGAGAATTGTAATAGTTACTAATTTATCTCTATGGTAGCAGCTCAGGTTGGTACAAAAGAAAGAAAACTGTATCTTTGTTTTTGACCGGCCTCACAGTTCAGTTGGTAGTAGCTCTGTCTTCTGCTAACTGGTCCTTATAATACAAGCTTTTTCTTAGTGTGGGGCTAGATGGCTTAGATATCCTCGAAGATCTAAGTAACTAAAGATCTGAGGAGATAATTAACTACCGAGCCCGGGAATTACTCGTACAGTCGAGAACATTTTTTTTAATATTCCTACTAATATTATAAACGCGAAAGTTTGTAAGAATGTATGGATGGATGGATGGATGGATGTCAAGATGTCTGGATGTATGTTTGTTACTCTTTCACGCTAAAACGGCTGAACGGATCTGAATGAAATTTGGCACAGCTATAGATTATGGTCTGGAATAACACATAGGCTACATTTTATCTCGGAAAAATAGAATGTTCCCGCGGTATAGATTTGTTTTTGTTTTTCAAGGTACGACGCGGGCGAAGCCTTGGGCGGAATCTAGTATTATTATACGAGTATATGAATTGTTTTTAGAAACGCAGCTTCTGACGCCGTACTCGCACATTAAAAAACTGGACGTTGATGAACTTAAAGCCAAATTAAGTTTGCGCCTGCGCGGTGAAGGCTTCAATTTAGTAAATTTAGAACATGACATGAAAGTTAACTTTTTTGAAAAGAACACAGTATTAGCAGCAAACTAGTTTTATTCAAAAAGATTTATAAAAAAAAGATTATCAATGAAAAGATATCAAAAAGGGATTGCCAGGTGTGGGGTTCGAACCCACGCTCCCTCTCGGGAACCAGAGCTTAAATCTGGCGCCTTAGACCACTCGGCCAACCTGGCGATGAATAATGGGGCGAATTGTCGGTACAAGAAGCGCTAAATAAAGGGCGAGGGAATAATAATAGCTGCTAGAGCCCTTGCACAGGGTATTTGCCGTACTCTCGATGTGAGCGTCGATAGGTACTGTTCATAATAACACTAGCTTTAGATCGCGGGCCCGCTCGTCGTACTACAAAATTACGTTAGAACGTATGATATACCTATTCAACGAGTTTTAGTTGTGCTATCTATAGATCGTTTGTAACGGTCATTACACGGCTCAACTGTTTCGTATGTATTTTATATAATGGTGTACATTATTAAGATAGATCGGTATATTTTTTCTATGTTATAACGTACTTAGTTTACCTAGACCCTGAAAAAGAAAAAAGAAACGCCCAAGTGCGAGTTGGACTCGCCCATGAAGGGTTCCGTGGCAGCAAATAACATAAGTAGTTTATGTTTATGAAATTAAATGTTTTTTATTTTATTTTTATTTTGAGTTGATTGAATGAAAGGTAAATTGCTGTGTACGATTTATGACGTATTAAAAATAACTACTAACTAGATCTCGTTCAAACCAATCTTCGGTGGAAGTTTACATGGTAAATGTACATCATATTTTTTTTTAGTTTTATCATTCTCTTATTTTAGAAGTTACAGGGGGAGGACGACGACACATTTTACCACTTTGGAAGTCTCTCGCGCAAAGTATTAAAAAAAATGATATTAGAAACCTCAATATCATTTTTAAAGACCTATCCATAGATACACCACACGTACAGGTTTGATGAAAAAAAATTGTAGAGTTTCAGGTCTAAGTATGGGGAACCCCCAAAATTGATTGTTTTTTTCTATATCTGTGAGAAAATCTTAATGCTGTTCACAGATTATGTCTACTTACCAAGTTTCAACAAGTTCTTATAGATTCGGCAAAGTGGCTGTGACATACGGACGGACAGACATGACGGATCCATAAGGGTTCCGTTTATGCCATTTGGCTACGAAACCCTAAAAATCAAGGGCCACTTACTTTTGCTGTATATCGACTGCACTCTCCGGTGTGATTATGATCGTAGCTTGCACATTGTCGGGTAGCGGGTTGGCGTATTTCAGTACCATGCGGTACAGAGACGACTTCGGGATTTGGACTACGTTGATCACCTCGTTCTGCAAGTACATACATACATACATAATATATAAAATCACGCCTGTTTCCCGACGGGGTAGTAGTCAAGAGCCGCTGAAGAACGACCTTCACCGATCTGATAACCAGATGAGACGTATTTTTTATCAAATATAATTTATAAACAAATATGTCTTTGATAGCTTGCTTGATATAGGCAGAGATCACGGTTTGCAAGTTGTGCAAATAAAACAAATCTGGTCTCACAGCTCAGTTGGTAGTAGCTCTGTCTTCTGGGCTATAGGTTGTCGGTTCGATCTCACAGCTGAGCACAGATGTTTGATCTGTGTTTGGGTGTTATAATCTATTCTAATAATAAAAAGGCGAAAGTATTTAAGAATGTATGGATGTGTAGATGTATGGATGTCTGGATGTATGTTTGTTACTCTTTCACGCTGAAACGGCTGAACGGATCTGGATGAAATTTGGCACAGATATAGATTATAGTCTCGAGTAGCACATATGATACTTTTTATCCTGGAAAAATGTAGGGTTCCCGCGGGATAGATTTGTTTTTGTTTTTCAATGAAAATCGTTGGAACTGTTTCCGAGATTCAGATGATGTATATACAAGAATTGCTCGTTTAAAGATAAGATGTATTATTATTCGAACTATTATTAGAAAAAAACGTTTTGCTAAGCCGGTTCAATCATTTTCAAGTGATAGATAAACAAAAATGGAACCAGAACTGATACCTAATTACACACTTTTGTAACATAGAATACCTTATCTGTTTAATTAAACAACCAAGTACAGGTCATCCAACGGATCTAGGCATTCGTGAAATTAGCCACAGGTGCCAGTTTGCGCATGTACAGTTCCTTCCCCCTCTCCTCATACCTCCGATTGCTCCCGAAAAACGATACTGCGCAGCTCTTGCGGCTAACTTCACGAATGCCTAGATTCGTTGAGCCAACTATACCTGCAACATGGAAAACACGACATATCCTTTCCAGGAGTACCCCGGGAAGGTCTCCTCCGAGTTCCTGTATCTGACCGGGCCGGACTGCGTGACGCCGTCCTCCACCTCGTACTGGTACTGGTGGAGCGTTGGGAAGTAATGGGCGCGGATGGGCCGGTCGCAACGGCGCCCCTCCACCCGGGAGTGACAGCGGCATTGCCCGTTTTGCTTGTCACAGTTGTTGTCGATCGAACCACCAACGTCGCAGTCGCAAGCTGGAAGTTACAAAGTGCTCGTGCATCATGTAATAAGGCCAAGACTTAAACGCCTGAATCAAAAACTGGAGCCTTAACACAAGTTCTTCGGCCAACATCGGATAAAGATGGAACGAGACAATTCTACATACATACATACATATAATCACGCCTGACGTACTTCCCCTACGATCCTGACATACTTCTTTTTCTTCATTCACTCTCATTACATTCTTCATACATGCGCGTCGGATTTAGGGTACTCTGGATCTGGCCTTTCTCTAAAACGTCCCCAATTTGATCAAGGTACGTACGCCGAGGTCTCCCCCTTCCAACTGTCCAATTCACAGTCGCCTTATACAACTGTTTCGTAAATCTTCTTTCATCCATCCTTTCTACATGCCCAAACCATCTTAACATACCCTTCTCAATTTTCATCACTACGTCTTCTTTCACTCCATAACGTTCTCTTATCAATTTAATACAACTCTACAAGCTATTAGCTATTTAACTTGCTATGTACATTAAGTACCTATGTTCCTCCGGGTAGAATCTTGCAACTGAATTTTAAGTCAGTTATCATTAACCGATTGAGCTGAAATTTGGTATACACGCTTATATTGCATGCTTAGCTATGTGACGTCATTCTAATTCCAATATGGCGGGTCATCCAAGATGGCGGACTAGTGATTTTTCTGCACTACCGTATGGGTATCAAATGAAAGGGCTTGCTGAGGAGAACACGAAAACTAATATAACATTAAATCCAAAATATGGGAAAAGCTTGTTTTTAATAAGTTTTTGACCAGTACAAAAGGATTATAGAAGTATTAACGTGACGGTGCGTGAAAAAAAATCATCGTGGACAATGTTTACCGCGTCTAGCCTACGTGGGCCACGTCCCGTATAGTTCATCCATCCAACGGATCTAGGCATTCGTGAAGTTAGCCACAGGTGCGAGTTTGCGCATGTACAGTTTCTTCCCCCCTCTTCATACCTCCAGTTGCTTCCGAAAAACGATACTGCGTAGCTCTTGCGGCTAACTTCACGAATGCCTAGATTCGTTGAGCCAACTATACCTACGTGACTCTCTATACTCACGAGTGCAACCAAACACGTTGTCAGTCTGCAGTCTGTAGAAGCCGTCACGGCATTGGTCGCAGGTGCGAGCGCCGACGTGAGACTTGCACACGCACTGTCCATCGCGAGTGTCGCACACACCGAGCCCGCCCAGGGTACCAGCCAGGTGGCAGTTACATTCTAAAAATTAAATCACTCTTATTTTCGTGAGGAAACCGGCATACCCTAGAACCAAAAATTCGAAGATGTGTGTCATAGGTTAGTATTCTTATAAGCGGCGATGGGCTTGCAACCTGTCACGTACGGAATACTAACTACTGTGCAAAATGTGGGCATGTACCAAATGTCATGTTTGGACGTGCCTCTGACTACCCTCTTTAGATATCCTCAAAGATCTAAGTAACTAAAGATCTGAGGAGATATCTACCGAGCCTGGGGATTACAGTCGTGTTCATATATTTTTTTTATTTTTTTTTTTATTTTCGAAAATAAGTTGGTTTTCAAACACCAGTGGTTCTTCTCAATTAAAAAAACACATGATCACGACTGTATTCCCCAGGCTCGGTATCTCCTCAGATCTCTAGTTACTCAAATCTTTGAGGATATCTAAAGGGGATAGTCAGAGGCACGTCCGAACACGATAGCACATGCCCACATTTTGCACAGTAGTTAGTATTCCGTACATGACAGGTTGCAAGCCTATCGCCGCTTATAAGAATACTAACCTAATACACAGTGGTTAGTATTCCGTAAGTGACAGGTTCACACAATCTATATTTGTGTTGTTATATTAAAAAAAAACAACCTTGATTTTAGAGCTCGACTTTCAATTTGATAGCATACTACGAGTATAAAGCAATAAAAGAATGGTTGATGATAATTTATTTCACGAAGGGTACATTTAAAATAAACTAATATTTTACGATATAACCCAAATACAACAATGAAAGAACAAAACTCTATTGGTCAAAGAGATCGATGAGCTCGTTAGGTACAAAGTGCAACCGTAGTAACAGGCGAGTAGACGTACCTTCGCATCCGTAAGGATTGTACTCTTGCATGTTCCAGAAGAGAGGTTTGCAGTCATTGCAGATGCGTCCTTGCACTCGATCTTTGCACTGACAAAGTTCCCCAGCGGGCACTGAGCCGCAACCTGTTAATAAACATGAACGGAATGTTATACACCACCTGGTGCCTTACCACGAATTCATAATACATTACCGAATTAGTATTACACTGTTATTTCGTACCATGACCTATGCAAATTGTATGGAAGTAGTGACGTTTCTATAATGGAATCGTTGCGGAATCGTTCTGGAACACTTCGTGGTAAGGCCCCTGGACGTCTACCATGAGTTGTCACTTTTAGATCGACTGACGTTACTACAGTAGTAATAGTACGTTACTATGACATCTGTCAAAATTGTTACTCATGGTACCAGATTCTAAGTGAATTAATGAAGCGAAAACTACAGTCGCTGTAGTATGCTGTGAAGTTTTAGTACCCAGCTATCCGCTAGAGGCGCTGTACAAGTTTTCATACAATTGGAACGAAGTTCCTTATCGCGCGTTGTGAAAGGGGGCTAGACGGAAACAATTCTCACGAAAAGTTGTAACGACACTTTTTGCTATAGTTGTAAGCCGTGCGGCGTGCGCGTGTTTCTCTGTCTGTCTCACTCTCTCACAAATTAATCGAAAGGAACTTCGGTCCATCCGGGTGTCCCTTGACACCTCCCAAGTTTTTTTTTTTTAACTACAGTCGCTAGCGAGTATAGTCTACTACCTTAGACCTACTGAGACTGAGCTTATTCACAGGCGATATTGAATTGAAATACAGCATAGTTAGAGCACAAAGTCGATTGACTCACCGGCAAAGCTAGCGACCACACCGCGGGGGTCACAGTTGCACTCCTCGCAAGCCGGGTAGTTGTAGAACTGTTCTCGGCACCGGTCGCACTTCACCGAGTCGAAGTTCGGCTTGCAGTGGCAGAGACCGGTGTCGTCGCAAGTGGAGCCGATCGACCCGGACATGTCGCAATTACACGCTGCAAATATATCATTATAGAGCACTAGAGGTCTAGTGAAAGAACACATTATTATTAGTATTAGACGGGTATTTATCGCGTTCAAATTACCTTTTATTTTCCCGACGTTTCGACAGCTTTGCACGCTGTCGTGGTCACGGGTAGACTGTCTACCCGTAAAAAAATACCCGTCTAATACTAATAATAGTGAAAGAAGAAAGAAAAACCGGCCAAGTGCGAGTCGGACTCGCGCACGGAGGGTTCCGTACCATCCTACTTAATATTATAAACGCGAAAGTTTATAAGAATTTATTTATTTATTTATTTATTTAGTTTCCATATTACATTGTCATTACAGTATGGCACCAAAGCGACAAAGAAATATAAAAAGAAATACAGAATACACATTATAAACATATTAAAAAGTTTAGACCTACTAGCTATAACAGCTTAAAATAAATAACTTTAATTATTCCTATGAGTCTTATCTAGAAAATTTAAAACCGCATCCCTGAATTTAGGCAAGGACATATAAAATATATCAACATCCTCATCTGCACATAAACTGTTAATAGTGCGAAGGGCCCTTGTGAACGGGGACTTGCTCAGGAGGTTAGTTCGTGCCCTCGGGATCGCAAGTAGTCTAGGTCTTCGGCGCGCGTATACATATTTGTTAGGTACGTGAAGTCCTATGTTCATTAATAATAGAATGTATGTATGGATGCAAAAACTGCTGAAATTTGGCACAGAGATAGATTATAGTCTGGATAAAAAGTAGTCTTTCCGGGATAAAAAGTAGCCTATGTGCTATACATAGGCTACTTTTTATCCCGGAAAGATGTACGGTTCCCGTGGTATAGATTTGTTTTTGTTTTTCAAGGTACCACGCGGGCGAAGTCGTAGGCGGAAATCTATAGAAACAGTGATCTGTTATAGTTACAGTAAATAATAAATAATAATAAATAATAAATAATGCTGGACAATCCACACAGCATCATCTTGCCCCAATGTATAAAAACGACAAAAATCACGTTTATAGTATGGGAGCCCCCTTAAATATTTATTTTATTCTGTATTCTAGTATTTGTTGATGTAATAGGCGTTGCTAATTTTGATAATAAGTGAAAATCGCGTTAGATTCATGTTAATAACGCATCACATGGGCTAAGTATATAAAACTAGCGACTGCGACAAAAATGTTATTGGGAGATTTCTATGGAGATTCACTGACCTCACTCAAGAGGGAGATGGCGATATGACTCTCCTAGCTGTTACCTACGACTTCGACAAAAATGTTAATTGGGAGATTTCTATGGAGATTCACTGACCTCATTAAGAGGGAGACGGCGATATGACTGTCGGTTTCACATAACTTACGCAGGCACTCTGGGTACTTGTAAAAGCCGGGCGAGCATTGGTTGCACTGCTTGCCGCCGAAGTTGACGAGGCAGTTGCACTTGCCGTCAGCAGAGCAGCTGGTAGAGGTGGACCCTGTGGGGTCGCAGGCGCACGGCGCGCACACACGCTCTCGCCCGCGGACCTCCATGTAATACCTGAACATGCGCGATCGAATCATTATAAGAACCTGCAGCGATTGCATACTTCATCTTGTTTTTATTCCTCTTATTATTTTATATTATGTCATGTTTGGACGTGCCTCTGACTACCCTTTTTAGATATCCTCAAAGATCTAAGTAAATAAAGATCTGTGGAAGACATCTACCGAGCCCGGGGATTACAGTCGTGGTATATTCATTACCATTTCTAATTTCGAACTCTACGTCCCTATGAGGACATGTCTTAAAAGTGCATAACTTCTTATACTTAGAAACCTTCAAATAAGGTACTAATATAATAAGTACGATGACTTTCGAGACATTCCAATTTAAATGAGTATTTGCTTTTGTTTTCAAGTGAGTTCAACCTTTTTTGAATAAAATCTGATGAGTTTTCAAACATGTGTCAAAATAAAATAAAATAAAAATGTAATTTACATCATACGAGTATATTTTGAAACTAGTTGACTTGGCCACCGACCGACATGGTGAATTTTTAACATTTAGAAACCAGAATAAATAGCTTACCCAGAGATGCATTGATCGCACCGCGGACCCCCAAAGCCGACTTTGCAGATGCACTGTCCAGTGACGTCATCGCAAATGCTAGGTTCCGTACCACTGGTATCGCAGTTACAATCTACCGAAAAGCAATCAAATTACAATGTATAATTAAACCTTAACATAATACAAATAAAGTTGTTATTCCCACTTACGTTTGCAAGTAGGGTAGTTGTAGTACCCCGGCTCGCACTGGTTGCAAGTCCGCCCGCTGTATTTGCTCTTGCACGTGCAATTCCCAGTATCTTTGTCGCAAACGTGAGACACCGAACCAACGGAGTTGCATTCGCAATCTGTGGAAAATATACAATTTGCTACTCTATTCCTATGTTACTAGGTTTTGTTTTAGCCATAGTAATTCTCCAGGAGATAAGTAAGGAGAATTTGTGTGCTTGGAACTTGTAAAATTATTAAAATTTATTGTTTTTATTATCCTTTAATTTATTTTAGTAGGTGTTCGAAATACATATATATTTTACCTACCATATTTTTCAATAGAACATTCAAATATTTTTTTTCAAATGTTTTAATGCAGTTTTCCTTGTTACTAAAATCGATGACATGGTTCTTAAGAACAGATCTTCGTATGTCTTATAGTTTCAGACTTTCCCATACTGACCGATCTAAATGTTACACCTGTATTATTAACGTTAACTCGCCCTTCTAAAACTTACTTTTACATTCCGGGGAGTAGTAGCCATCTTCGCATATTTCACACGACTTTCCAGCGTAGTTGTATTTACACGGGCACTGAAATAAGAGATTATATCCTTAGATGTTCTATAAAGTGCCCGGAGGCTTAGTACGAGTTTAATGTATGACTAAGTATCAGTAAACGGCAAAAAAACAGTAACATTTCTTGAGGGGATCCACGAAACATGACACCATCTTTCACACATCAAAACTCTTTCATGGATTTGCCAAAATTTTTTTAATGTTGACTTTATTCCCTCGTTTGGGTTTATTATTAAATCTTATACCTTTAAACGAGCAATTCTTGTATATATGTAATATATTTTCTGAATCTCGGAAACGGCTCCAACAATTTTCATGAAATTTAGTATGTAGGGCGGTTCGTCGGCGATAAATCGATCTAGGTAGGTTTCATTTTTAGAAAACGTCGTTTACCAATAAAAAAAACCGAACAAAGCTCGGTCAACCAGGTACTTAACTTAAATTAAAATTAACGCGTAACGTGTAACAAAGAAAATACAGTCGAATTTAAAACTTTATCCTTTGGTCTTATACTGTGCTTCGGAGCACTGAGTAAGACCTTATGAGAAACTTACAATGCCGTCAGTAGGCGTACAGTGCTGGCCCTCCGTTCCGTTCAGATTGCACGTGCAAGGCTTGCAATTGGGATAGTCGAAGTAGCCGTATGCGCACGAGTCGCAGTTGGGAGGGTTGTATTCCTTGCGACACTCGCAACGCCCACTTTCCTCTTCGCAGTTACCCGTCGAGTAGTGAAGGTCGCAGTTGCACGCTGAAAGGTAAAAAAAAACAGGTTTAAAATTATCCTTTCTACATAATAACTTTATTGACTTTATTACCCGACTGCGAAGCGAAGAAGGAGGGTAATGTGTTTGGGGTGTATGTACAATATATGCATGCGAGTTCCTTTGGTTGTCACTGTAGCCCAAATTAAGAAAAAATAACAGTTTTTTTGCCAAGTTTCAAGTTTGTAAGTTCGAAGAATACGACTTTTAATAGAAACTTTATCCCCTGATTTGACCCCCTTAGAGGTTGAATTTCGAAAAATCCCTTAGTTCACCTCCACGTACCAAGACAGGAGTACAATCCAAATTTGGCATATGCCCACATTTTGTCAGTAGTTAGTATTCCGTACGCGACTGGAATTCTACGCATAAATATTTTCACAAATAAAACCGAAAATATGTGGTATGTGTGTGTATATATATCGAAGGTATGTGTCACAGGTTAGTATTATTATAAGCGGCGATGGGCTTGCAACCTGTCACGTACGGAATACTAACTACTGTGCAAAATGTGGGCATGTACAAAATGTCATGTTTGGACGTGCCTCTCAGTACCCTCTTTAGATATCCTCAAAGATCTAAGTAACTAAAAATCTGAGGAGATATCTACCGAGCCCGGGCATCACAGTCGTGATCATATTTATATACATGTATTATATATTTCCACATAATCCCATGACAATTTCGGTACCATAGCTACCAACTGAGGTGTAAGGCCAGGACAGAACTATAAGGGAATACTGAAAGCACTCACGCTGACAAACGTCGATGTCGCCCCATCGCTTGCCATACGGCCGGTAGTAAGTTGCCTGACACTTGTTGCAGTTGATGCCTTCTGTGTTGTGCTGACAATTATTGCAGACTCCACCGCCCTCGTACCGCCCGTGGATGTCCAGAGATAGCCGTTTCTCGTCTATCTCCGGGTCGTAAGTGCATTCCGTGCTGTGGTTGTGGCAGTTACACTCTGCAGAATGAAAGAGAAAGAGATGTTGATATTTCCCGTGTCAAAAAGTGAAATATATACATAGTTTTTTGATTCGGTGACAGAGAAAGGAATAGTTTGTAATGTACAGTAGAAACCCAAAACTGCTAACAAACACAGTCAAACTTAATAATAATAATAATAATAATGCTGGACACTATCACACAGCATCATGTAGCCCCAAACTAAGCAGAGCTTGTATTATGGGAACCACATGACTGATAAACTACATAGATATACCTACTTTTTTTTTGTAAATACATACATATTATACACCCAGACCTGAGACAAATATCTGCAAATAATGCAAACATTTGTCCCACGGCGGGAATCGAACCCGCAACCTTCTGCGTCTCAGGCGGACCTTCGCCCGCTGCGCCACAGAGGCCGTCGAACTTAGTGTTCATATTTTAATCCTACTAATATTATAAACGCAAAAGTTTGTGAGGATGTCTGGATGTCTGGATGTTTGTTACTCTTTCACGCTAAAACGGCTGAACGGATCTGAATGAAATTTGGCACGAATATAGATTATGGTCTGGAATAACACACACACTACATTTTATCCCGGAAAAATGTACGGTTCTCGCGGGATAGATTGTTTTTGTTTTTCAAGGTACCACGCGGGCAAAGCCGCAGGCGGAAGCTAGTTGGTGTTACTGAAACCGCGATTTAACGAATGTTATACTCACGTTCGCACGCAAATCGGTCCCAGTTTTGCGATATCCTCCACTTTTTCTGCTCAAAGCCGGGGCAGCACTGGGCACATTGCGGTCCGCAGGTGTTGTGCTGACAGCGACACACCAGGATGTTCGAGTCAGCGTTCGGGTCAGCAGGGTCACACGTGTCAGCGTGACCGTTGCACATGCACCGACCTCCAATACTGATGTCTTTAATACTGTAGAAGTACTGAAAAGCAGGTATATTCCGATTAAGTTTACGGGAAAAGTAGCATTTCCATAAACCATCTCAGGACCATGTTCTATTCAATAATCAAAGAATCATCAGAATCGGTTAGCGCTTGGTGGATATATTGATGAACATACGTATAAAATAGATTATACTGCCAAATTGCATCCTATTTTTGAAGTCGATTCTACAAAGGATCATTAGACCTGTCGCATTGTATGGAAATGAAAGTTGGACAACTAAGGCGAGACGGATGATAGAAAATTGCATGCGACGGAGATGGAAAAGTTGAGATGGATGTGCGGAGTTTCAAGGATGGATAAGATAAGTTCTTTTTGGACTTGGGGTAGGCTGGAATTGGCACTAAAATTCACCTAGCATGTAAGACGTTTCAAAGTGATCCTTGTGATTTTATTGAATAAATATATTTGGACTTCATATGAAAGGAAGTTTGAAAGTAGAGCCAGTGACAGACAAGTTTAAGAGTAATAGGTTGGCGTGGTAACGGTATGTTATGCGGAGAGAAGAAAGTCATGTTACATTTGAATGGATGGATAAAAGAGTAGACCTAAAAAAAGATGGATGGACTGTGTGAAAGATAATTGTGTAAGAAGGGAATGAATACTAAGATGACGGATGATAGGGAAGAGTGTAGGAAGAGAAACTGTTGTGCCGACCCTACCTAATGGGATAAGGGCAGGATAACAAACTCCGTCACTTACCCGTCTCGTGACGGTAGGATCCTGTCTCGCGACCGACATAAGATGTCCCAGCAGGTTTTTGGTTCGCAGCAGACGCAGCCTCACGTTGGTCGCCCTTGTCCACTCTTGTAGCACCGAAGAGTTGAAATAAGTGTTAGCTGATGGACGGTAGTTCAGCAGTGATATTGGGATCTGAAAAGTAAATGCTTAGAAAAACTTATCTGTGAAGGTGGCGCTACTGTCTATTGGCAATGTAGTTCAGTTAAGGCCACCTGCTTTGGTTTATCTTCTTTTAAAACTTTTGAACCAATTTTACCAAAAGAAATCGGTACTAATTGGACCAAAAATGTGTCTTTTATTGTTGATAGACACAAACCTTAGAACTAAGTTGAAGGACAAAAACTCAAATCGAGCTGTAAGGCCGGTTTTAGTCTGTGGGGGATGACGGTTTCAAATGGTCAGCGCTAATCATCAAAACAATCACAGAAGCGGAAGCTTGGATCATCTGACTAGCTTTAAAACATTGTAGTTTTTATTTTATAAGTCATCAGCACCGAGTTCCGCAACTAACATCTGCCACAGACAAAAAACGGCCTTACAGAAATTGTTTGAGTAAAGTTTGAAGCGCAGATGACATAGCTGTGCGCAGCTAGTTAAAACACTGACCTCTCCTCCTTCTAAAGGCACGATCTTTGAGTATTCAGTGCTGCAGATAACAGAGTCGTCCCTTGTAATCGGCTGGATGCTCTCTTTGCCGAAGAATCTTTCGCAGTCCCTGCACAGATAAACATTGAGTCAGAATTTAAGATTTTTTCCATAACGGACTTATGGTCTCCACCACAGAAAAAAATTCTGGGAGATTTTCCGCATTCTTGATGAACCAATATTTGGTAAAATTTGTGTCACAGCACACCTCGATATTATCTCTGATTTATTGGTTCTACTTAGATAAATATTGTTTAGTCGTTTTCGCGTGATTTAGTAACAACATCCATCCATCCTAACTTTCGAATTTATAATATGAGTAGGATGTAGGATTGTTCCTTTTCCTAAATTGTTCGAAACGAGTAGCCAAGTAATATACTTACTGCGGCGAGTCTGAGAAGTACATCCAGGGTTTGAAGGTTTTGCCGTAATCGGTGGACTTCTCCAGGGCCCAGAGGCCGGGACGCGGCGAGTTACCCATCCTGACGAACACGTACGCAACATGGAACTCCTGCAACCGATAGTCCAGAACTAGTGCATATACAGGAACATTGTAGTTGGCCCAAAGAGTCGAGGCATTCGTGAAGTTAGCCGCAGAGCGCTGCGCAGTATCGTTTTTCGGGAGCAATTGGAGGTATAGAGAGGGGCGGTGGGACTGTACATGCGCAAACTCGCACCTCTGGCTAACTTCACGAATGCCTAGATCCGTTGGAAGAACTGTAAGTAGTAAGTTATGAAAGGGAAAACGATAAGTAGTGCTTTTCCGCTCAACTGTTATAGAGCTAAACACAACGCAGACTCGTACAATATACACCCAGTCGCATATAAAAGCTATGCAATGAAAAGCTCCAAGCTGCCTTCACTGCAACCCTAACCTAAAAAAAATACACTCGTTTTGCATCTCTAGAATTAGAATCGTGTGTTACGTTTTGGATCAATGCACGACTATAATATTGCTATATACATAACTGCAGGAGAGTATGCAAGTCTGCATTGTGTTAAGCTCAAAAGGTCATATATTAGCGGAATCGTAATAGTTAGAATCAATTAATTTCGACCTGACCTCGCCTGTCTATGCACATGAGTGTTTATCTGCTGACGCCAAGTTATCAACACCCACTCCATCCGTCCGTCCACTGCCTGACGCCATGTTATTACTACATAAATAATATAATAAACATTACTAGAATATTTTAAACAAATCTTTTACCGCGAGCTTAGATTTCAGGGCTTTCACACCCCTTTTGGATATTTTTGCAAGCCCCGTACTTTTGGCAGCTTATTTACATAGGGATGACGCCATAATAAAGAAATGGATTATACATCAGAGACACACTTGGTTATGTACCTACGTAGTTTATACCTACGCTTGAAACGGGGCAGAAAAAGCGTCTATTGGAATGTGTGCAACACTAATTGAAATTGAAAAATATTTATTCAGTACAATCACAAGGATCACTTATAACGTACCTACTAATAATAGTCTCATAAGTTAGCTTTCCGTTAGATAAAATTAAGTTTCATACAGCATGCAAAGTTACGTCGTTATCCTTTTGCAATACCTATCTCCATGTTTAATTCACTAGATTTAGATCCTAGGATCGAAACGCAAGCAAAAAGTAGCATCTTTCGCAAGAAGTACGCGTCTAGCATTGTGGCGTTAAATTTCATTACATTTGCAAAGCAACCACTGCATTTATTGCACGGAGCCAGTTGAACAATAATGGTTCTTATGGAAAAGAGATAGGACATGCTCCAGGTAGTTTCACTTCTGTTTTACTGGTAGCTATAGATACCGCTGGAATTTCGCTAGGCAATATTTTTGATAGTACCTAAAGTATGTAGGTAGGTACTAACATTCGATATTGTAATAATATTTTAATTGTTGTCTTACTTATCACTCACACATTTCATTAATTTTCTACTGAAAACTGCATCACTCAAACAATGTTTTCCTCTAGGTATTTTCTAATAGTTTCATAAAACTTATATAACTAATAGTTCGCCCCGAACTAAGATTTCGCACGCGATGTCCACAATCCTCATTTGTGTTCACGCCCTGAGGTTTTGGACACACTTTATGCACTAGCTAGATACGTAGGTGCCTATGCCGAGGTAAGTTGTTCCGAAAAAAAAGACTTTAATACCTACTACATACGTATTTATACCCGTGTTAAGACGACAAAGGTTTTTTTTATTGTGTATTTTATACTGTGACGGAGATGGGTTTTTCTCTTTATTTGTCAGTGGACAAAGAGAATAAAACAGAATGCGCGCAGATTTTTTGAATGTATACTTACAGCCTGCCGAAGTCCCGTACACTAACCGATCCTCCTGGTTGTGATTGTTAGAAGTCGTCTATATCGGTATATCATCATATAGTCGGCAATTCTAAGCTATACGAGTAGGTATTGAAACCGTAAGGTGGGTTACCACTTTGGGTCTTTGATATTATAGGTACTTCAACTAAAAGTCGAATTCTCAAGTTTTATCGTTCCCCGGAAATGCGTTTGACTTGCATCGTAAAATCTATTATTAAATTGATGGCCCGAGCGAGGTAGCCGGGTCGATGCACCCCATACTCTAATTCTGGAGGTAATGTCCCAAATATATCTAGCCATCCTTGGGGACACAGAGTTGACAAATATTTTAAATAGATAGGTTTTGTGTCGATTGTTGGATCTGTAAAATTTTACAGCTCTATCACGCCGAATCATTTGAACGATTTTAGATGGATATGTATTTACCTGATTATTTCATTTATGTAATTACTACGCGCGTAAAACTACGTCGTCTGCAATAGAATAATAAAACTGGAGATTAGTAGGTAAGTATTGCTATATTAATTAACATGTAACAAACAATCTATTAGGGTATACTTTCTACAATCAGGTACGCGACCTATTTAAGTATGTTCCTACTTCAGGAAAAATCTAAATATGAAAAACTTACGTCACTGACAGATTGACTTATCAAAGCACAACCTGAATAAGTCCTAGAAGCATGAAACTTAAATGGTTCCTTCACGAAACAAGAGGTGCAATGGTAAAGGATTTTTTGTAATCAAATCTAAAGGCTGCAGATTGAAGTTTGTCTGAAAAAACTTTGCAAAGTCGTAGGAAGTTCTGCCAATATAAAACAAGAAGCATTCCTACAAAAGCCCAACATATATGCAAAGCAGTCGCACTGGTCAATACGTACCTGTCCCAAGTCGATGGTAAGGTTGACTTCGTTGTACTTCATGCCGCGTGATAACGGGGGACTCTGCCACCAGGTTTCCATGCCGTCCACTGCGTACTCCGGAGGATGCTTCTTGGCATCGTTTGTCATGTTGCAAATATCGCACACCTGGAATTTGAATAATACTTTGTTACAAGATGATAATTAACGCGTCGACTTGATAACTTCCCAGTTTTATTTGTCGGTTAAAGAGGCAGCGAGCGAACTTAGTAGTTTTTTTGGGATCTCTATGTGTTCAGTTCTAAAATGATCAAAAACTTTAATTCTTCTATGAATAAGTATTTTCAAGGGTAGGTACTTTGTGTGCTATCCTGACTTTCGTCATCATATTTTTAAGTACCTACTAAACAAACAAAACAACAGACTCTATTTAAGAGATTCAACAGCCCGATAAATTCGTCCATTCATAAAACAGTTATTCATTCCCGATACGATGTCCGCTTGTTTGGACAACGGGAAAAAACTCAGAAGCCATTGTATAAAAGCCCAAATGAAACAAAAGATGGGCCGGGTCGCGCCGCACGCGCATTTGGCTGCCACATGTCTACAAAAACCCACAGGCTGTTGCCGAATCGTTCAACAAGAGTATAATTATGTTGCTTTTATCATCATTGCACTGTGTTAGGTACCTATATCTACTTCTAGTTACAAAAGTTTAGGTGGGTAGAGTACCAAACCATTCAACGCAGAATCGGTGTGATGTGGTTGGAAAAAGCTATACTATGTCGAGATGATGTGAACCAAAAGAAGTTTTCCCGTATTATACCTATATCCTTGACTGAAATGGATATAACTATAGTGGTCCATTAATGCTTGTCTACCCACTTAAACACTTTTCTAATCGCCGCAAGCCGATTTCGCTTCGACTTGAACAAATACTTTACCTACCTAAATGTAGTTCACATTCACATATCAGCGAAGTAACGATAAAAGGGCCATAGGTCAAAAGTTTTTTATGAACGGTTATAATAAAATTTAGGTTTGTGTGTTACTTGCGTATCAAATAAAAATACATGAAACTAACCCAAATATAGGGTTCGAAAAATTATACTTTGGATTTGTCCATATGACACAGTTTAGCAAGCAGTTAGAAATAGATGTTTTTGTGATATTACATTTTTATAGATATGAAACCGCAGAATACATAATAATAAGTATAGGATAAAACAGGCAAAGTTCGAAAACTGTGTCGCATATGTAGTTATCCAGTCCTTTTCGCGAACAAGGTTTTTAGAACTTTGTCGCTTTGTTTGCGGAGGATAACATATCCGGGGTGTTTCAGTGCATGTTCTTTAAAAGCGGTTAGGCCATGAAAGAGATGGTCACTAGGTACCTCATACAACTCTTCTTAATAAGGTAGGTACTGTAAGTATTTACGTTCTCAATTAAAAATATGGCTTTCATAGCAGTCTATAGCAAAAAGCACGTGATTTGTCATCCATGATAAAACTTCTTTAAAATACCATTGTTTCATCGAGCATTCAACCCGTTATCGCAGCGTGGTGAGGCAACAGGACATAAGATAACCCTTTTATCAACAAGGTACCTACTCAACGAGCACTCCGACTGCCGGGAGCATTTATGTACCTATCTAAATAGTCAAAATTTATGTGGAGTTGAGACCTAGAATTAACAGCTATAGCAAGAAACTCAATGGTTTGTTTGTGTAAGCGTGTATGCTGTTATGAGTGATTGATTATAGATGATGCTTGAGCCTTTCAGCTTTCGCGGCAGCAAATCTCTATTGTAGAGCTTAGATTGGATTTGACTAACTTCTTGTATAACTCTTCTCAGAATAATGTATCTAATGTCAAAAGCAAATAAAATGTCAGTTTACTCTTCGATAAATACGATTTAGAATAGTGTTCAAAAGGAATCGGGAATTGATTAGGAAAGTTAACTATCACAGTTAGTAGAGCTTAACTATACGAGTATAGTAGGTACGTTTAAGGCGAATTATCCTAATTTCATTTGTTCTTCCGTTGCTGCATTGAATGGTTTAGGTACCTGACTACGATTGTGGAAGCCAGAACTGTTCATTGTCCGACATCGACACGATTTTTTAATTTTTTATTCAATCTGGGTGTTTGCGATTTGACATATTTTGACTGTTCAGAATTCGGGTTGTATGATGGCTAAAAGAAGATGAACAGGGTGAGGAACTACTGTAGGATCTGTATGTACCTAGAATATTATAATAAGTACCTCTACCCACGTAGATATTTCTAAAAACATAGAACTGTAGTTAACAGAGCGAGTGAAATAACTGACTTCAAATCAATGAGCAGATGAGTTGGGGAATGGGCACGTGTTAAGACTTTTTTTAATTTTTATTCTCATATTTGAAAAAGGACATAAGTTCGTGTTTGTACTTATAATGGTAAGTATGTATGTTCAAACTCAATTGTCGAACCAATGGTTGATTTATTCTGGATGATCTATTAGTTCGCGATATGCGCTTCGCGGTCCTTTTGTCGTTGACGCGAAACCAGCAGTTATTAAAACTAGTATTTATTCCCTGACAATGTTCAACAGTGGCGCGAAGATTATGGTGCATTCGGGATCTCTGAGGGCGGGCCGGCCCTCCAAGGACACACTTTAGATCACAGGAACAACAAACAACAAACATACCTGTCCTTGAATCACGCGCTCATCGTGATCGGCGTTGGCGCCGACCAATTTGCAGTACAGCTCGGGGCCCTCATCCCCGCACGTCGCTGTCGCCGTAATTTTTTTTCCCGTTGCAAGGTTGAAATACGGAGGAGTTAGAATCTCTGCTGTTATCACGGGGAGGAGGAGTAGAGCGTAGAGCGCCGTGACGCGGGCCATGTTAGCCGCACGACGACCGGCCGCGTAATGCCGGCTTCAGTTGTCTTCTGTCTCGTCCCGCCCTCCTGCCCGGTCAGTGCCTGCCTGCGCGCGCGCAGTCCGGGGACGCAGGGGGTGACGGCAATCGGGGCTTGCCCGCGCAAGCTTCAATATCTCAACCAGTATAAACTACTGCTGTATTCTACATTTATCTCGATAGATAGGAAAGTGCAGACAACCTCAAAAATACAGTATTTTTGATGATATAATCACCGTGCATGTAGCTCGATGTTTATAACACTGTTGTTTGTTAATACTGTGGTGAAATATTATGATTTTGTTTGAACAAAGGGGACTTTTGGTGAAGCGAGTATAGCGCTTGTGGTATTTTTCTTGGAACTGGAATTTGATTGGAATCAAAGCAAAGATAGATTCAATAAAAAAGTAATGAGGATCATTTTGAAACGTTCTATCGTACAAGACGAACCCAAGTTAAAGAAAACTAGTAGTAACTCGTATTTAGACTAATAAATAGTAAATTAGTATTATAGAATGATTGTAGTCTCATGATCGTATTTTACAGATAGACGAGCAATATTTCAAGAAGTAAAATGCAACATGGCTAGTTTATTCGTTTATTACTGTGTTCATGACAATAACTAGGTAACCACATAAAATGCAAAGGTAACTTTGGTGTTTTCTCGCAACTTCATTAGCAGGGTCCGGAGATGTCGAATGACTTCAAATTATATGGTTAATAAAACTCTAATTAGAGTGAAATTATATACTACCGAGTATTGTGTGGATAACTTTACTGTATAACAAGCTACAAAGAATATTGGTACTTATGGCCTTCTTCGGGTTTTACTTCTTTATCAGACTTCTGATCTTTGATGCTGTCCACACTGCTCTGCCTTTTTAGAGGTTTAGAATCTGAACTGCTTTTTTTATTGTTTCTCTCATTCTCATCATTTTCTCTGCTTAGTTTAACATATTCTTTGTGCTTTCTCTCTTTGGTTTTGACATCTTTTTTCTCCTCCGGTAGTACAGCCTCTTCGTCGCTCTCAGTTGTGCTTATCATAATCACTGGTATAACCGATCCAATGGAATCTGATTGGCGGGATAGCGTACTCGATTCCGATGTTTGCTTTTCATTAATTTTTTTATCTTCATTAGTTACTTGTTTGGGTGATTTCGTTTGTGTAACAACGGTTTTGATTTTTTCTTTTAGCTGCATTTGTGCTACAGCCTTCTTTTCTGAAGGCTCGTTTATAGCCTCAAGGTTGACATTGAGATTGTCATCTTTGCGTTTCGGCTTCTCCAGATCAGCCGTTTTAAACTCCACGCTGTTTTTCTTTTTGATGTCACTCTTTTTTGGGATTTTGGTATCTTTTACTTTAAGTTTTTCTTTGTTCACTAATGTTTCATGAAAATCAGTATCAGTTTCGTCATCCAAGTTGTATGAGTATGGTGATGGGACTTCGGAGGTTGACACATCAGATTTTTTGTCTAAGGCCAAGTTGACAATTTTTGCAAATATTCCACCTGAAATTAATATTATAAATATTTAAGAGCAAGTTGTTTTTACCTGACTGCAAAGCGCAGAAGGAGAGTAATGATGTTTGGGTAGTATGTTTGTATGTTTCTATGTATCCGAGATCCTTTGGCTATCGCTGTAGCTCAAACGGCTGGACAGATTTTGATAAATGAGGTGTCGATGGATTTGTCTGGGGAAACAAGGGAAACATGATACAAAATGTGTTAAAAATTAACACAGCAGCAGTAAAAATCCATTTTCAGTTACGTTCAATCGATTTTTTTAATTTCGCAATAAATACTAGTTAGTTAGTTATTAGAACTGTCTTACATTGTCTGTGAGTACTTACTTTTCTTTTTGACTGTCTTCTGTGGCTCTATGGTTACGTCACCAGCAACAGTTTTACGGTCGTCTGAGTCTATAGATTTACTGAGCGGGAGCGACGGCAGCGCTTTTTTCCAGCGAGCAAATGGCGTGTTGTCCATAGCTGACAGGCCCGCGCGCCTCGTATCGGCTAACTGAAACATTTTCCTCCGTTCTTCGGTTCTTTCACGTCGAAGCTGAATCTAAAAAGATGAGACACCGGCCGGGTTAAGGTAGTGACAGCAACAGCAGCAATTTCAAAACTTGTATTTAAAAGCTGATTTTAACCCACCCAGATTTTTTTTTAGTTCATCGATTATTCGAGGGCGAGCTACTCAATTGCTATGTATTTGTGTATGGTATTGCTATGTATGGCGTTGCTGCTGTCGACAGTGATCGCACAATTTACGCTTGTTGCAAACCATAATCGGGATGAATCATGCACCTATCTTTGGCTGCTGGAGTGTACTTTTTAACTTTATTATATTAATATTAATGTAGCTTTAGCAAAAAAATATTCTTTAATTTATTATCGATACAGAAACAGAAATATAGTTAGTTAAATTGCACCATAAAAGACCAATTTTAAGGTGGCATACGCCCATTATGTTGTGGGTGAGGAAACCGTACCGATACAGTAGAGACTAGAGATAGGAATCAAGTAGGATTACTATGAGTACCTACCTTCAGATCATTGTTGGCTTCCCTCAAAGAATTGGTGAGTGATGTCAAATAGTAGATGATCAGTATCAAGAGAACCAACAACGGTATTACGATAGCCGGTGACGCTATGTATTCCAGAGCAAAATTCAAGCTTTGCGGCAGTAATTTATAGATGTTGCTTGTCATTATATAATAGATCCTGTCGTATTCAGAAAAAGGTCCACAATGCCATGAAGGTTTCACCCAGACGATGGTGTATCCCACAGGAAGTACGCACAGAAATAACATCGTAAGAAGTAACGCCAGATAGAAGTTGTTACTCTTAGACACTCTGAAGACAACTTCGTGCGGAACGTTGCAAGTCATAACTGCCCAAGAGCGCAGGTACATCATTATCATCAGCTTCACCACATTCAGCACCACCAAGCCGGGTGAGAAGAACATGCCCATCCACACCATTCCTTGGTTGTTTATCAAATGCAGGATGTTCTCGGCAATTTTGAAGTCACCATATTCCGGAAACTTTTTTTCCAAGTCCCAACACCACCAGCGGTTCATGTACCTCACGAAGAGCGCTCGAAAGAAGTCCATAAACAGAGTGCCGAGTAACACGAACACCTAGAAAGGTAAGTTCGAACATAAGATTATGTTGTCTTACCTTACCGACTGATAGATTAACGCACAGCCAATGTTTGCCATAAGTAAGCCACTCATGCATTTGCATGCAACCCACCGTCTGCAATGGCGTCAGCATCGCATGCGCTGTCGTCAACGTATGCGCTATGGCGCTAAACGCATGCGTCAGAGGAAGACGCAAGATGAACGAGAAAGCGCACTAAAGTGGACATACCTTAACTAATCTACACTAGAAGCGTCAATTACATTATGTTGTAACTTACCAAATCCATCATAGTCAGTTTTATTAATTCCTGCCCAAACATAGTCTCCCAACATAGTTTGAGTAGTTTCTTCCTGGTCGGAACAGTCAGGTTGTATTGTTTGATATGCTTCTCGTCCTCGTAAACTATGTCTACCATTGTCGAGTTAGTCACAGTCATGTTAACTTTAACATTGTAAGTGTCACAGGTCCTTTCGTAGCATACTCTGTTGATGACTGTACAATTCGATACAGAGAAAACTTGCGTTATATTCTTCCCTCCGCAAATCGTTGTACAGTTGAATTGTAAATCAGGACATAGTTTTCTGTTCGCGACGGATGTAACAGAATCTGCGGTTGTGCACGCTGTGCAAGGTGAAGGCGTTGTGACAGCAGCAGTTTCGTAAAACTGGAACGGTGAGTTAGTGTACGGGTACGTTGTTTCCTTTATCACTTCATAGGTCGTCAGATCGCTTGTACCACTTGATGAATCTGTACGTTCTATTTTAGTATCCTCGGTATACTGACTAGTCTCTGAGAAATATGTTCCGCTACTGAAATCTGTGAATATGTCTGTGAAATTTGAGAAATGATCGTTTATGGGTGTGCTGTTATCGGTTTCAGTTTCGGTGCTAGTGTATGTCGTGACATTTTCGTCGAAACTACCTTCATAATCTTCAAACGTACTTGTCATTTCAGTAGAAATGTTAGTCATTGCTAAGTCAGTTATAGTTTCATCTGTAAGCGTTTCATTTTCAACGGACGTAAAAATATCAAACAAATCAGAGTCAAATGTGGTGGAGTTTGAATCGTTATTCTTACTAACATTTAGTTCTATTAGAAGATTTTTAATTCTTAACAGTTCTTTATTTGCCGCACTCATCGTAGTTGTCTCTATATCACCATCAGAATATTTCACTTGGTTTTCTGCAATCAGATCAGCGTTTGAACTGAGATAATTTGTTATATCTGTGGAATATGTATCTAAGTACATTTTCATTAGTTCCGATTGTGTTTCATTTGGTGAGGTGTACATGTTTTCAACGGGTGTTCCGTCTATTGCGGATAGTATGATATGTATGCTGCAAGGTCCACAGGATACTATTTCTTCAACGCAGGAACCATTGAGTATCACTGATTCGTGAGTCCATGTATTGTTGGATACCATCGTGGCGTCGGCGAGTGTTGTATTTGGTTTAAGTTGGTTCAACGCATCGCTCATACCTTCGATTTTGCTAAATAATGCAAATATTAGGGAGTAAAGGTTGAGCAAATTAAGGAGCATTATTCTGAAACAAAAACAAGATCATAAGGTGAGTTTGTCTGTACGTTTGTCTGATTAAATGCACTATGAAACCAGCTTTATAATAAACGTATTAATAGAAAATACGAAGCTGTTTTATAAGTTTGTTTGTGGTACAAACAAAGTTATGCTGCAGCAGCTGGATAGATTTGGATTAAATTTAGACTATATATTTGTCTGTGACGGAGGAGCATTCAAGCTATTTTAGTATAGTATAGTACACAATCTACTGCACTGATGGATTGTAAAGCTGAATAAAAAAATATACCTGGCCAATTGTAACCGCAGTTGCTTCCTCGGATGATAGTGTTCCAAAAGTCCAAGAAGCTCAAAAAAGACCGGAAAAGTAATAGAGATGACTGTCACAACTGTAGTTGTCTCGTTCTCTCGCCACCAGCTTCTGTATTTGGAATCGTCGTCCGTGCGAGATACCACATAGACGACAGCGTATGCAGATATGGCCAGGAGTAACACGACACAGATGTTGACTAGAGCACGGAGTGATATGATACGCCAACTGAAATATGTACATTTCTAGGATATAGGTTTGTAATTTGTAATTCTGTGTGAAACATGACATGGGTAAGAAAAGAGTGAGTACTGAGATGACGAATGATAGAGGGAAATAGAAGAAGATCACATGTTGTGCCGACCCCACATAACGTGGGAAAAGGGCAGGAAGATGATGATGATGATAGGTTTGTAATTCACCTTTACAGAGCAAATCAGTAAGTCAGTAATTTTCACAAGATTTCTTATTCATAGTCTTGTAAAAGCAGGTTTTAGTTGAGCAAATAGTTTTTAAGATCTTTTGTATGTACAGTCGCGGAATGAAAAGGTTGGCCTCTTTAAAATCTGTTATTGCTTGCTCTGCAGGTATTGGTTTAATAACCATTTGATAACTATCTGCTTTATCGACCGAATATTGTCATTTTGTCTAAGTGAATTTAAACTTTGTTGTCAAACAGTTAAACATAATTAACATAACATAAACAAACAGTACAGGACTCTCGTCTAGTACGCAGTTTAAAATGTTAACATGTGCTTGCAACGCGTAAACGAATTTATTTGAAAACTGGTCAAACTTTTCATTCTGCAAGTGTAAGTACCTGGAATTATGGATTATTATGATTATGATTCTATATGTGGTATTGTCATGTTATGAGGAGAGATGAATGGCATGTGACGAGGAGAGTGTTAGATATGAATGTGGATGGATACAAGGGTAGAGGTAGGCCAAGGAAAAGATGGATGGACTGTGTGAAAGATGACATGGGTAGGGTAGGAAAGGAGTGAGTACCGAGATGACGAATGATAGAGAGAAATGGAAGATCACATGTTGTGCCGACCAGTGCCGACAGAAGAGGGCAGGAAGAAGAAGAAGAAGATGTATATGTCCAAAATATTAAGATAGCGCAAACAAACTTTCGCAAATCCTTCTTCTTCTCAGCTTCTTCGAGTAGAGCCTCCTTGAACCCGAGGATGACAGATGCGATGCGGTTGTGTGCCGTCTCCGCGTTGCCGATCATGAAGTCCCACCCCGTGAATAGTTTCCACGAGAATATGCACTCGTCGTCTTTCTCAGACAATTTCGACATCCGCGAATTTTCCGCCATTCTGAAATTGTACAACGGCGGAATAAGGAGAGCTGATTTGAGACTGTTTGGGACTCAAAACTTCTATATTTTACTACTAGCTTTCTACGGCATCGTCCCCGTTGTAACATGAATAACCAAAACAAATGTATACCGCGGGGGCCGTACATTTTTCCGGGATAAAAAGTGTGCTATTCCAGACTATAATCTATCTCTGTGTGTTGAGCCGTTTCAGCGTGAAAGAATAACAAACATGCATCCATACATCCACACATTCTTACAAACTTTCGCGTTTATAATATTAGTACCTCGGTGACCGAGCCTTGCTCGGTTTTTTTTTGGTAAATGACATTTTCTAAAAATGAGACCTAGCTAGATTGATTTATCACCCCCGAAACCCCCTGCATACTAAATTTCATGAAAATCGTTCGAGCCGTTTCCGAGATTTCGATTATACAGCGTGTAACGTAATACCCCTATAAGAACAAAAGGGGTGTATTCAGACCGAGCACTAGAATACATTGACGTGTGCAAAGGTTCAATACATCATATTTGAAATTCCAATACAATTTAAAACAAATCATTTTATGATAAATTTGTGACAACCCTATGTGTTTGTTTACTATTTGCGTAGGTAACAAACACACGCGCACTCTCCTATCGCGTCGGACCCACACACACACACACGTAGACAATTGAACGCGTGTGCCATGCTCCAGATGAGATAATAGTAACTACAGTTTTCAAAAGAATTTGCAATTTTTTACGGATCTTACTTACCTATGGTTTAAGATATTTATTTCTCATAAGAATTTACATATTCACTTACATGAGAAAATTTAACTTAAAACTTAACTAACTAGGCTAAACATGCGCACTTAGGTATATAGTTTGATAGGCAGGCACTACTTAAGAATAGATAGGAACCTACCATTTGTAAATATAATCATAAAAATCCTACTTAAATGTATATAATGCATGTAGATGTGATAATTAGTGAGAGTGAATGTTTATTTACTCTCACGTGAGTATAAACTACAGAACTACATAATAAGCTACAATTTGTAACGATATTGAGTTTACAAGCCAGTCGATAACAAACACAAGTCAAGTTAAAATAACATTTATCCAATAGTATGTGATTAATAGCCAAAATGTAGGTAGACTTCAACAACACGCATCAAAGGCCGGGTAGTTCTCGGACGAGCTTTCGAACAATGGGCTCATCGAGTTGTTTACACGGAGTAGACACAACTGGAAACGACAACGGCCGATCTAACAAGGACAACACATATTTCTACGTAGAAATTAAGGTCAAAGATTAAAATCACGATATCTTTTTATATCTTTTTATTAGTAAGCTACCTATCTATCACTGAATTTTGACACGTTTTTATCACTGTTGACACACACAACACAACACATTTCACAGGAAAGGCTCAATGTGCCCTCCTTCACGAAAGATGCAAATGTCTGCTCTGCGAGCCACCGTTTTTGTTGCGTTCCGAAGCTTTTCAGGCGTTATGTCCGCACACGCTGAAATTATTTTCACTCTGAGGGCATCTACTGATGGGCTTTCGACGCGATAGACGATAGACTTGAGGTAGCCCCACAAAAAAAAATCAAGGGGCGTCAGATCAGGGGAGCGTGGAGGCCATGCTACTGTACCAGCACGACCGATCCACTCGCCAAACCTACATCGTATCGTATGCTAATAAAGTTTCGCGAACCGAGAGATTGCTTGTTGCAAGGAACGAATATAAAGTACTCTGTGAACGAATGCTATTGCGACTGATTAAAAATGACATTTCATTCAACCAAAAGTACCTATTGCCAAAGAGAATATAATCACTACCAAAGAGAATATAATCACTACGTCTATGAGATGGGACATAGAGACTTTTTAATAAACTTCATTTAACATAGGTACCACCTTTTACTAATTTAAAAATAAAAACGTCAACAGTGTCAGTCAGCATACGTTATACCAACGTAACGATAAGAACATAGGGATGTTCTCAGGTTATTCCTGATTATATCGATATCGATAAATTATTATGAAATGCATCGTGGATTCCAGCTACAAAATTAACAAAAATAATTACCGTTACAAATAAAATGAATAATAATTATGGATTTAAAAATCAAATTTATTCAACGTTAATTTACGTTTAGGTACAACTTAAACTTAAGGATATTATACAAAGTACGAGCAGCTGATGTGTCAGTAGACAGCTATTGTGCCGTGTGATAGCTCGACTCGCCTCGCTCGGTCAAAGTCAAACAGATTTTTTTCAGTAAGATTACAAGGATCACACTGAATCGTCTTATAGCTAGATGATTCTACTCCTGTTCCTTCGCGACCAGTACGGTAATGAACCAGGCATCATAGCATACAAATGAAAATGATCTCCACAAACGTATTTCATTTCATGAAGTTTTTCAATAGGAAGTCTTCAATTCCGATAATCTGCGCCCATTGTCTACATCTAAAATTAAACACACCATTGAAAATATCACTAACAAAAGCCATGTACTTATGTATAGCCCAAAACTTCTAATAATGTCAATAAAATGTAATAAAGTTTATAGAAGTTTATCGATAAGTAATGAAGATACTTGTGCTACATCACTACTGTTTGTAAACACGAAAGTATTTTTCCTGCCGAGTATCTATTTATTTATTATGCTCTTCAGACAGTACAAAGATACAAAATTCTTCAGTATGATACTCAATTTGTACTTACTTTTCTTCATCTAGAGGGAATTTCATCATAAATATCCTTTTTTTTGTCATTTATTCGACCATATCTTTTTCGACAAATTGTACATGTTCTGCAACGTGGAGTCGGTGCCTTTTTTGTTGAAAGGCACATTATAACTATTTTTAACTTTCTCACAGCCTAAAACCACGCATAAAAGACCAAAGAAACATAAAACTTTGCAATTTGCAGTAAAAAAATTTCAAACAGAAAGCCGTTAACTGACTGACAACTGACATGACAGCAGACAAAGTGAGACAGAGATGCAAAAACATAGCCTGAGATAGCAACCAATGAGAAATAGGCTGTTCACATAAAAATGAAGATTAGTAAGACAGAATAGTCACAAACTTTGACTTTAGTGCCCAAGTAGGTAGGTACAAAATTGGATTGAAAAATGCTCCGATCAACAATAATAGGTACATCGTTGGAAAAATGAAAGTGAAATATGGTCACGGCTTTAACCTCAGGCACGGTAGACATCCTCTCACACTTCTTGGTATCTACTCAAGATACCTTTAAGGCCCAAGTAGGTAGGTACACAATTGAGTAGGTACCTATCTCCTACTAGGTAGGTAGTTAACAAAGAGATCTGAAAGGATCTTTACCGTGCATAGGGATTTTAGTCGTGATGTGACCTTACATTTTAATTATCAATAAATACCAAGGTACCTACCAACAAGGCCTTCAAAAAAAAACAGAAGTTACTTATTAAGCTACCTCGTTATTATGTAAGTAGGCTAGGTAGGCACATTATTAATTGGTGTCCGTTCTGTTACCTATTTCATCTAGAGTTCACACCTAAAGGTCAAAAAACAGCTGTTAATAGGGTGGCCTCATGTGGTGTCAAGGTACATATTGGAGCAAAGTTTAAGAGTCATTTCATGAATGAAAACCTTTGAAACTTGAAAAGTCGTTGAACAAACGTTGTTCGCAGTGACGTATAGAATACTCCCGTTCCGGCCTTATAGGGATATTATGTTACTCCTTGTATATATATATACATATATACAAGAATTGCTCGTTTAAAGGTATAAGATAGTAGGATAAATTCGGCTGTAACGAATATCTTATATGCGAAGTTCTTTGGCCGTCGCTAGAGCCCAAACCGGAAGAAAGATTTTGACAATTGATTTGTCGCCTTTATTACATAAATGACATAGGCTGTACGCTTTCTAAATAAATCCAATATAACTGCTGTAAGAAGCTATTTCCAATTACTTAGTTGGTTTTTTAACCCCCGACGAAGAAGAGGGGTGTTTTAAGTTTAACGTGTCTGTCAGTGACTGTGTATCTGGGTATCTGTGTATCTGTCTGTGGCATCGTAGCTCCCAAACGGATGAACCGATTTTCGTTTAGTTTTTTTTTGTGTCATAGATAGTTTTATCCCGAGTATTCTTAGCCATGTTTCATGAAAATCTGTTCAGCCGTTTGAAGATCATCAGCTCTTTTCTAGTTGATGAGAGGATCTGATTGACTTCATTATGTCCTATCGATTCGAAATTTGATACCGTATTAATTCAATGATATTGAAAGAACATGATAAGGTAACTTTAAATATGACATGTTAGGGTAAGGTTTAGATGTCAGGGGGTTTTTAATTTTTTTAAATTTTGTATTATTAACTAGCTGTCCCGCTCGCGACTTTGTTCACTTAAAGTATCTAAACTGAGTTTTAAACAAATCACACTAATAAAAAAAATTCCATACATAACGTTGACCCCCGTTTTACCATTTTTAGAGGGTTATTTTGGAATATCCTGAAATACGTGTCCATTCATTTTGCATTTACAGTACACAAACAAAGTTTCACACCAATCGCACCACCCGTTAAAAAGTTCCCATACAAACATTGACCCCACATTTGACCCCTTTTTGAAGATTATATTGAAAAATCCTGAAACACGTGTCCATTTATTTTGCATTTACAGTGCACAAACAAAGTTTCATGAAAATCGTTCCACGCGTTAAAAAGTTTCATACTAACGTTTTCACCCTTTTTCACCCCCTTAGAGGTGGAATTTCCAAAAATCCCGCCTTAGTGGGTGGTTTTGTTATAAAAGGAAACCACCTTCCAAATTTCAGCTTTCTAGCTTTAGCGGTTTCGGCTCGGCGATGATCAATCAGTCAGTCAGGTCAAGCTCTTATATAGATATAGATTAACTTACTTCCGAAGTATAGCGACGAAACTATAGATATAAACGATGAGACCCGTCAGGAAGTAAGCGAGCGGCATCCTATACTGCGCCCGCTCTATATTGCTGTAGTACCCGTAGAATATCGGCGAGCACTTCAGCACGCCTTCAAACTCCCACAGAGTGAGTAGGTTGGTGGCATTGCGTCGTTCTTCTTCCATTATAATCTTCCGTTCACCGTCTTGATTAGGGTTCGCTGTTAGGTACTGCAATAGTAAGGTCGTATGAGCTAGTGGCAAAATGACACCCAATAGACAGTCAATTTTATCTCTTTTTTTTTTTCATTCCTTCAGTACATTTGCCTGTACTCCTAGCGGAAATTTACGGCAGTGCAGGTATGGAAGAAAATCAAATAAAGTTTGTTAAGCTATGAAAACCCGTACTAAGCCCCCTAGTACTCATAGTTTTTGTTACCCGCGATAGAAGAATCCTAATTCCTAGTATGGGCTCTGAAGTATGTGTTTAGTTGGCTCAACGAATCTAGGCATTCCTGAAGTTAGCCGCAAGAGCTGCGCAGTATCGTTTTTCGGGAGCAATTGGAGGTATGAGGAGGGGGGAAGGAACTGTACATGCGCAAACTAGCACCTGTGGCTAATTTCACGAATGCCTAGATCCGTTGGATGAACTGTGCCACTGTTGGGTTTACCTCAGGAACAATTACAAATACGAGCAGTATGAACCCGATGACCAAGTTCACCCAGAACAGCCATCGCAGGAACGTGAAATAGGACGCCACGACCGAGCCGAAGTGAGACTCGATCTCCTTGATGCGAAGTTCCCAGGGGATCAAGAGGTTAGACGTGTTCGCCGCCTCGCGCTTTAGCTGCTGCCATTTCTGTGGACAAATCATGATTGTTTGCGATTACTTTGTTGTGCTGAATCAGACAGTTCTCGATTACGTATCCTTTCTACCAATCATTATTATCGAGAGATAGGTATCATATCACGCTAGATAAACCAATAGCGCCGTAATAGATCAATCTATACTTATAATAAAATTGTAACTAGTCCAATTTTGCAAAATTTGAAAAAATAATCTGGAGGGCACTCTGTCGATTGATATCATCATCTTCCTGCCCTTATCCCACGTTATGTGGGGTCGGCACAACATGACATTGTGATCTTCTTCCATTTCCCTCTATCATTCGTCATCTCAATACTCACTCCTTTCTTACCCATGTCGTCTTTCACACAGTCCATCCATCTTTTCTTTGGCCTACCTCTACCCCTGTATCCATCCACATTCATACCTAACACTCTCCTTGTCACATGACATTCATCCCTTCTCATAGCATGCCCATACCACGCTAACCTATTACTCCTCAGCTTTTCTGTCACCGGTGCCAATAAGTATATCAGAGGAAGTCTGAACTTCCTCTGATATACTTATTCCTTATTTTAAACTGTATATTTTATCATTTTTGTCTTGACAGCTGGGTAACTGTAAGATGCTATTGGTTCACTTTCCGTTTTAAGTAATGGTGAAACTTCTACCATCTTGTCGTACCACTAGTTCATTGAAAACAGTGTCATGAAAGGATAAATAAGGTCACCAATAATAGCAGTCCCTAAAAAAAATGAGCCAACATTTTTTTTATTAATTACGAAAAATTATTTTAAACGAATTTTAAACGAAGTTCCTTATCGCGCGTTGCGAAAGGGAAAGGGCTAGACGGAAAAAATTAAGACCAAACGTTGTAACGACACTTTTTGCTATGGTTGTAAGCCGTGCGGCGTGCGCGTGTTTCTCTATTTCTCTCTCTCTCTCTCTCTCTCTCTCTCTCTCTCTCTCTCTCTCTCATAAAAAGCAAGGAAAGGAACTTCGTTCCATCCGGGTGTCCCTTGACACCTCTCAAGTTTTTTTTTTTTTATTGTGGGTCCCTCCCTAATCACTGGTTCCCATGCTTACAGCAGCAATCAGGATGTTGAACCTGGCGTATATGTCTCTCGTACTCTTCGACTGCGCCAGCCTCTCTTGCAATTGGCCTTCGTGCCGTTTTATGTAACCTCGGGCCTGAAAAAAGCGGTTTTAACAACTTTAATTTGCAAATTATGAGCCTAAATAAGTTAACCTTTTTAACCACTATTTAGCAGGAAGGGCTAACTTTAAATTATAGGTTTAAGTCAGGTTTTTAAGTTCGAAAACATTGTGGAGTGAAAGAAGACGTAGTGATGAAAATTGAGAAGGGTAGACTGGTATGTTAATGCCTTGGGAATGTAGACAGGATAGATAAAGAGACTGGCGAAAGACATTTTTTAGTTCTTTTACCACTTTTTTCTACTTAATTATTTCTTTTACAGACGAGTTCTATGCAGGTTCACTTTTCATGATCAAGTGCCTTACCTGATGAACAATCTTCAGTTTCCTCCTCATCCCGAGCGGCTGTTGTTTCACAGAGCCCAGCACCACTTTATGCAAATGGATGTTTTCGAAGATCTGCTCCTGAGTCACTGCCGCGGGCGCTTCCTCCATCGATATCGCTGTGCTGGAAACAAATCAAAAGCAACAATGGAAACGCTGGAAACAATGGCCTCACTCAGTTGGTAGTAGCCCTGCCTTCTGCGCTGTAGGTTTTGGGTTCAATCCCCCAAGATAAACATTTGTGTGATGAATACAAATGTTTGTTTTGTGTCTGGGTGTTAATATCTATTCTATGTATGTATTTAGTAAAAAAAAGTATATAATTAATCTATCAGCTATCTGATTCCCATAGTACAAGCTTTGCTTAGTTTGGATCTAGATGGCGTTGAGTGAATTGTCCACCAATATATATTTATTAATAAATAAAACTGAGTCATGCCGAAATCGAGCCTGTGAACTTGGCATTGATACGTTCCGGTGCGCCACCGAATAGAAATTTGAAGATTCCCACGCCTTTTAATTATAATTAAAATATAATATTAATAACAAATAACCAATAAATTAGTTTATTTCTGTGCTACTACTGTGCAAAGTGTAGGCATGCACCAAATATAATGTTTGGACGTGTCTGACTACTCCCGTTTAGATATCCTCAAAGAGCTAAAGAAACAAGAGATCTGAAATGTCTACCAAGTCTAGGAACTACAGTTTGATTTGTGCTTCTGAGTTCGTTCTTTCTTTCCACTCGATGTTATCATACTTTACAATAGCACTGTGGTAGTTATTGGATGAAGAACCCTAGTGCTATCTCGTCTGCCCAACCACACATGACACCATGGTCTTTGAAGGTTAGGTCAGTGATCACTCACTCGCCAGAGCTGGTGGTGAAGACTGAGGATCGCCTGCGGGGACGTGTGTCGTCAGGTACGAGAGGTGACGAGGGCCGCCTGGCGCGACCCTTGCGCGATCTCCGCACGCTGGCGCGACGCTGACGTAACACCGCGCTAAGACTTGCCGAGTAGTCTTCGTCTTCGGAACCATCTGGAACAATGAGAGAACAATGAGAATGCAGGTGATAAGTAATAGAAAAGTCAACGTGTAAACTCATATACTGCTATGTTGATAAGTGACATTTTGTTGGTTTTGTCATTTTCCACACTTTTAATATCCTACTAATAATATAAACGCGAAAGTTTGTGAGGATGTCTGGACGTCTGGATGTTTGTTACTCTTTCACGCTAAAACGGCTCAAAGGATCTGAATGAAATTTAGCACAGATATAGATTATGGTCTGGAATAACACATAGGCTACATTTTATCCCGAAAAAATGTACGGTTCCCACAGGAGAGATTGTTTTTATTTTTTAAGGTACCACGCGGGCAAAGCCGCGGGCAGAAGCTAGTTGTTTCATTACTTAGTTTCAAAATCAGAGATGGTCAACCGCCCGTCTGATTTTATGGCAATAAATTCAAATTCAAATTCAAATTCAAATTCAAAATATGTTTATTTTCAATAGAATCACAGGGATCACTTTGAAACGTCTTACATACTAGGTGAGTCTAAGTGCCAGTTCCAGTCCTATCCCCAGTGCGAGAAGAACTGACAAGAAACTCGCTGGGCCCTAGCGCTTTTTTTGGATGATCCTTGTTAATTTTGTAAGGAATACCTAGCAGAGTTGGAGCTGATTCATCCCAAGCTTTTTTATCATCTAAGTACTCTGATATTTTATAGTAAGCTTTTCTAGACAGTTTCTGTTTAATTACATTTTTGAATTTTCCAATTGATAAATCAAGCATGTCACTTGGGATCTTGTTATAGAAGCGTACACATTGCCCTTTAAAGGATTTACTTACTTTAGTGAGCCTAACCGTGGGAACAGCGAGTTTATTTTTAAGTCTAGTATTAACATTATGATTATCACTATTTTTCCTAAATAAATTAATGTTTTTGTGAACATACATCAAGTTTTCATATATATACTGACATGGCATTGTCATGATGTTTATTTCTTTAAACTTATCTCTAAGAGATTCTCTAGGACCCATGTTATAAATTGCACGAACAGCCCTCTTCTGCAACACAAATATAGTATTAATATCTGCAGCACTCCCCCATAACAAAATGCCGTAAGACATAATGCTATGAAAGTAGCTGAAATATACAAGTCTAGCAGTTTCTACGTCGGTGAAATGACGGATCTTTTTAACTGCATATGCTGCAGAGCTAAGTCTCTTCGACAATTTATCAATGTGCGGGCCCCATTGAAGCTTATTATCTAAAGTTATGCCCAAGAATACTGTGGTGTCCACAAGATCTATATTTTCGTTATTTATTTTTATATTGGTATCTAATTGTCTAACATTTGGTAGTACAAAACGAACACATTTCGTTTTCTTTTCATTTAGTAATAAGTTGTTTACATTAAACCATTTTACAATTTTAGAGATTGCATTATTCACTTCGTCAAAATTAGTCATACGCCGCTTTTGTTTAAATAAAAGTGACGTGTCATCAGCAAACAGTACAATCTCCTGATCATCCCTGACAAGTTTGGGTAGATCGTTTATATATATTAAAAACAAAAATGGCCCTAATATTGATCCTTGTGGTACACCCATTGTTACCACTGACCCCGGAGAACGTTTCCCATTTACGTCAACTCGTTGAAGTCTGTCACTGAGGTAAGATTTTAAAAGATTAAGTGCAACTCCCCTTACACCATAGTGATGGAGTTTCATGATTAATGTTTCATGGTGAACACAGTCAAATGCTTTAGACAGATCACAAAAAATACCTAAGGTATCGAGAGATTCCTCCCAGGTATTGAAGATATGTGATACCAACTCAACACCGGCATCAGTTGTTGAGCGGCCCTTTGTAAATCCGAATTGTTTTTTATCAAGTATATTATTACTGTTAAAGTGTTTTTGTAATTGATGAAGAATAAGTTTTTCAAATATTTTACTAAATGTAGGTAACACTGATATTGGTCGAAAATTACAAGGATCTGAATGACTACTGAATAGTATGTGAATAGTATTGTAAAGCTAGGAGCCGCCATACACGGATAGCTTAGAGCAGTCATTATCGACTGCTTCAAGCTGCGACTGCATAGCAAACTACTGTTTTGTGCGTACCTACACATATAAACGGAACCGTTCGAGCAGTTGCAACTGCTTTAGGCGCACGTACAGTTAAGCAGTCACCAGGCATACACTGACTGCTTGAGCTGTGGAATGCTTGCGAACAGTTATCTCCGCCGGCGCTCTTAATTTCACGTCACGCGAGTCACCTGCCGCGCTTCTTGTTTTGTTTTTTGACCAGTTGGTATCAACTGCTCCAGCTGGTATCAATGACAGCATCAAGCTGTTGCCTATTACTGCTCGAGCAGTCCGTGTATGGCGACCTTTAGAGCAATGACGTTTGTCCTTCAGACAGATATACTCGTTTTGCTGGAGTTTTTAAAGTCGTGTCTTCTCCATAATTATATTATTATCCCAAAAATTTAATAATTAACATAACATGTTACGTTGATGTTCTGTGATTCAAATTCACATAAAATCTAATCTGCGGGCGGGACTGTTTCATAGGTTGGATACTATAATATATAATATAATAATAATATAATATATAATGCTGGACAATCCACACAGCATCATCTAGCCCCAAAGTAAGCTACTCAAAGCTTGTGTTATGGGTACTAGATAACTGATATATTTAATACATTATATACATAGATAGATATTTTTTATTATACATAGAAAACACCCAGACCTAAGACCTGTTTCTACACTAGCTATTTACCAGCGTCTTACCTCCAGCAGTCGGCGAGAACTTGACCTCGTTGCTAGCAGGCGTCTCAGCAGGCAGGTGAAAGAGGTTAACACCGGATGACGTCATGCTGCCTGGCTCCGCCCACGTGACGGAAAGCCGGTCCACCGATGGATGCGGGGACGACGGGGCGTGCTCACAGGAACCCTGCCGTAAAACACCCATGACACTTCCATGACACAATTCCATATCCATGACACAAGTTGAAGTCGTCGATGACGTTAGGTCTAAAAGTATTAGTAAGCTATGATGCAAGCGTGGCTAACAAGCGCATCAAAAACACTGCATAGAAGAGTTGCTGGTCGTTACAATTAGACACTCGTAGAAACTAAAGCCAATTTTCCATCTGTGCGATGACGCGCGGGACTCCAAGGCAGAGTGTCACTTACACGCCTTGGACATACCGTATTCAAAACAAGCCGAAATCGTGACAAAATGATACACATGCCTATAAAAGCTGGATTTTAAACGCTCTACGAAGTGTCTATAGAAAATTATACAACTCTCAATCCGTTTTCCTGAAGGAGTTGCTGTTTATAATTTTCAGTTAATCTAACGCCTTTTCCTAGTTTATACACGGTGTCCTAAAATTAAGGGGTATAGTGACGGGATAGTGTAGTCCAAAATGGAAATGAAATTAAACTGACACAAAATATATGTCTAGTGGGTAATATTTGCTGGCGGTCCCACTTTTTACGCGACTGAAGGGTAATGCTTTCATTCATCACTTAGCTTAAATATTTTGAAAGCAACAATTATTATCACTTAGAGATAGATTTTAATTATAAAAGTGGTTTGTGGCGCACTTTGCGTGTTTTGCAAAAAAATTTAAACTAACAAGCACTTTCATTACGAATAACATGAAAGTTTAATAATTAAAGCATTTGTACTTTTGTTTCCCATAGCGGATTACAGAAAGTTTAATTCCACAGTGATAATTTGAATAAGATTTTTTCAGCACACCTAAATGTTCGAGCAACAGTTTCGAATCTCAATTTTTTATATTTATATCATTGATTCTTTTTACTGAGACAAAACTCATAAAAAAATATCTTTGAGATAATGTGATTCAAAAGTGAATTCGTTAAACTCACCGATTTAGGTAAGTTATGCAATAATCTAAAATATGAATTTTGATGAAATCTGATATTTCTTCGTACCGACCTCGAATAGGACTGTGTTGAGGCAAATCGAGAAACGACTGAACTGAAACTAGGCTGGTCGCACACCTATCTATAAACTGACGATTTATTGCAAAAGAATTCAGGTGGCGAAGAGGGCTCCTTAGTTAGCTTAATTGCTTCACGTCACGCTTCGAGGAAGTAGGTACTAACATGTACTATGTCGATTAAACATTGACTAACCTTGGATTGCAGCTATTAATAGGTACTTTCTGGTCAATTATATTATTTTAACCAAATGTTACTAACGGTCGCTCATATTATTGGTGATCAGTGATCACGCTGAATGTGTCGTTCGTTGATTTAACTAAGCGCTTTTGAAGCTACTTCACACACGATATAATATTAATCCACCGTTAGATAGGTGGGTAGAGAGGCGCCTAGATTAAGGGCTTTAATCGACAAGTTTAATGTTTAGCGATGATTCTCTTTCTGGCATACTAAAGGTATGTCATGTATTAAGTTTTAGAACTGTTCTGCGCTTATCGCAAAAGGAACCTTCATTTAATTGGTTGTTTTAACATTTTATTTATTTCAAAATTTAAAAAAAAATCGACATCGTGGAATATGTGAATGAGTTGGTTGAATTTATCACTCTACTGCCTGTTACACTTTATTGAGTACTTATCAAATGAGTGATACGTGATAATATAATATAATAATCACATTTTACTTCTACCAAAATATTTAAATACTTCAAGTTCAATTATAGCCTTTCAAGGTATGCCTGAAAATACTTTTACGTACAATAATACCATTGATGTATTATATTATAGTTAACCACGATGAATAATATAGTTTACCACGATGAATAATATAGTTTCAAAGTTGAGGATCACGTGACTGTTTGCAGTTTTTCTTTTGTGGGTGTCAATGAGCGCTCGGTCAATCTCTGACGCTGATAAACAATATCAGTCAGGGATGGCGTCTTTATATTACATAACTTATTCATATTAATTACTACTAAACGATTTTTCTTGAAAATTTCGTGTATTTTATGCGTAGGTATAAATAATATTCTCTGCTCTACACCATTGTGAGTCAAGATTTTAGTACGTAGGTAGGACAGAAAATGTCTTACGTGGATGCAGTAAGTGAATCAGTTACTTCTTAAAGTGGTTTTAAAAATAATTGGAAAATAAAAAGAGGTCCACCAAGACTGGGGATTATATTATAGTTGTGAGCAATTTATCATCTCTACCTGACCCCCTCGCGACTTCGTCTGCGCGGTTATTAAACACAACTACTACCTATCTCATCAGGGAGGGGTTTCAAGTTATTTGGACCTGATTAAATCTAATTTGAAGGTCTGTAATTTTTGAACTACAAAATCGATGTCCTTGAAAAATTAGGGGACAATCTTTAAAGTATCTTAACTAACAAATCATAACATGATCACAACTGTAATCCCCAGGCTCAGTAGATGTCTCCTCAGATCTCTAGTTACTTAGATCTTTGAGGATATCTAAAGGGGGTAGTCAGAAGCACATCCAAACATGATATTTAGTACATGCCCACATTTTTCAGTGGTTAGTATTCCGTACGTGACAGGTTGCAAGCCCATCGCCGCTTAATAGAATACTAACATGTGACACACAACTTCGAATTTTAGGTTCTAGGGTATGCCAGTTTCTTCACGATGTTTTCCTTCACCGTCTAACAAATCATGTATGAATAAAATCGGGTTACGAGTTGAATTACAATTAAGTTCACATTTTGGTATTCATCAACTCTCCCAAGAGAACTGTGCTAAATTTCGGGATAAATACTGTCCTGTGTCCTACTTCGCAGTATGATCTCAAACCGTGCCAAGTTTCATTTGATTTCATTCAGTGACAGAAATGAAAATATACAATAATTTTGGCTTCAATATCAATTAAGTACTTATAGTTATTCAAAAAAAAATTCTAAATATCATCAATGTTACAGAATTACGCCTGTTACAGTTTTCTTATAAGTATACATTTTTAATGTAAAGGCTGTATATTTCATTTTCGTAACGTCATAAAGGAACCTAAAAATATATGTCTCTAAAATGCTATCAGTAATATAGTTTGGTTCAGTAAATATGATCTCAATTCAAAATTGTAGGTAGCTTCTAGAGACAGCCCTAGACCCTCATTCCATTACCATTTGCCCCGCCCTAGCACTAGCGATTATATCACTCGCCTAATTAACAAGTGATTTTTACCATCTAAGGTCATAAATCGATAAAGATTCAAATTATGAAAATAAAGCTGAAATAGAGCACGTAATGACTCCCTCCACCTTCTCATTTTAGATCATACTAGCTTTCACCAACGGCTTCGCCCGCGTTTGGAAAACAAAAACAAATCTATCCCACGAGAACCGTACATTTGTCCGAGATAAAAAGTAGCTTATGTGCTATTCCAGACTATACTCGTAATATATCTCTGTGCCACGTTTAGCCATTTTAGCGTGAAAGAGTAACAAACATCCATACATACTTTCACGTTTATAATATTAGTACCTACGTTTTTTTCCCAAGATTTAGAAACTAGGTGGAAATTTATTTCAGCATTGCTTCTTTTGAAAATTCAATAACAAAATGGAACAGAAGCTTAAGTATGTAGTGTAGTGGTCTGAAGTGGGGTGATGATAAACTCATAAACATGTTACTTTGCCATGCCAGAGAATACCAACAAGACTATCCTATTTTACGAAGTTTGGATGGATGGATGGATATAAGGACGTTTTTTACTCAATCATGCTGAAACGCGACATCAATCGTAAAGTAAGTAAACGCGGTGACATTTTAATTTGGGCGATTCATTTCAATTCTTGTCTATGGCTTTTGTGGCTTTTTGTCACAATTCTGCCATTGTCCGATTAGTTTGGGCTCACCACAAGCTCTTCGAGCAATATCAAAGTAATATTACTTTAATATTTCGTACTTTGTCATATAAAAATGAATTGTATTAGAGTAACACTTTTAACGCTGTCAGAATCGTAGCAAGTGGAGATCCGTGGTCTCTGCCTACCCCGTCGGGAAACAGGCGTGATTTTATGTATGTATGTAACACTTTCAAGCTTGAAACTTTGAAATTTCTGAAACATGATGGTTTGTAAGAGGTTGTGGTGAGGCCCCTATACCACCTATAGTAATATAGATAGATTATACCTGCCCATAGACCATTAGACGAAGACCTCGAATCAAAAGAGCAAACAGAATTTATGTAATTACAAAATGAATCGGGGCAGGGCACCATTAAAAAGCATCGAACCAGGCAGGCAATTAACGAAATGTAATACTTACTACCTACTTTGCTCACCGACTGATCATTAGTAGAGTAGTAAGGCATTGATTTACCTACTATGTATCGGAAAAACGTAGGTATCAAAAACTTTTATGTTCGTGTCGAACAAAAACAAGCCCGGTGGTCCCGTACTGCAAAATTTTAGAGCTCTTATGAAGTTTTAAGACATTTTTTAGTACAAACTTCATTCATTTAGTGAGTATAAAATTTAAATACCTCAACTTTACACCAGGAGCCTTACCACGAAGTCTTCCAGAACGATTCCGTTTTAGCAACGTCACATTTGAAGCTCGAAGTAACACTACTTCAATACAATTTGCATAGGTCATGGTATGAAATAACAATGTAATATTACTTCGGTAATGTATTATGAATTCATGGAGGCCTCTGATCCTTTAATTGTATCACAAAAGCTCTTAGCATTCGAAGCTCCTACAATTGTTAGATATTGGAATTAACTTACAAGGTATTTTATTTGTGAAATTTCCATACAAAAATTAGACATTAATTGCCTTGAGTTGAAAGCTTCAGCTGGCCTTTGATTTGGTAAATTTTCAAGTTATCAGAAGTTTCTGAGAAAGAGCCTTGGCGGACAGATAGACCAACACATTAAGTGATCCTCCTAGTTGAGACGAGGAACTTTAACATGACTATAACCATGAATAGTATACCAGATTAGATTACCTGAGGAGTCAGCTCTGATTTACATGGCTCTATGACGACCCGCGGTCGAGGTTCCAACTTCAAAATGCCACGTTCTTTTCCCTGTAATGAAAATTACTAATCAGTTGGTATATTAAGCTGGTTTAGTTTGGTGAGATTAAAATCATAACTTTCCACCTTGTACAAAGCGCGCGCCACACCTACTTAAAGCAGTTGCAATATCACCAAATTAATTTATATACTTAGTTAATTTTGCACCCTTCTCTGCGTGTCGCAAATTTTTCCTGAATAATTACCCAAAAAAATTTCGATAGTGTTCTTATTCTTTAGGGGAGGTTGTCAGCTAATCGATAAGTAGTTTTTACATCTCTCATATTCGGTAAGTAGGTCCTTATTACCCCCAAATGGGGCCTGTAGGTGACCAATTAGCGCTCTAGGGTAATAATGTAGCTAGAAAAGCCCTAGGGCGGTAAGTAATTAAAAAAAAACTTCACTCTTTCAAAAAGTTCGCGAACATCTAACCATCATACTGGCAATAATAAAGACATCATGCATTCAGCCTAATGACAAAAGAGGTCGCTTCGCTATTCAGCCTTGTCTTCGTATGAGTATAATAGTCATCAATTTTAAATATCGAACGGCGAAGCTCAATTTCGTTCTTGAAAAAAAAAAAATAGCGGGAATAGCAAACTTTTACTTTAAAATGTTTTATTCTTGTAATGCCGGTTTTTTTCTACTTACCTCACAATCGAGATGTAAAGCAGAGTAGTAAGCTCGGGTGTAAGCATCAATTGCACCCTCGAACTATGGGCGCCCTCGCCTGCGCTCGTGCGCCTAAATATCTCGGGCTGCAATTGTTGCCTTACAGCCCTTGTCTACTAATCTACTATTACTGTCGAAAATAACAAAATCTCCTTGATCTTAAATGTGAATAATAATAATAATAATAAGAGACGTCTTAAAATACCACCAAACCTTATACTAGCAAGTACCATAGTATAAAAGAAGAGACTCAGATGAAACATATAATAGACTCAAAGTACAAAAATGTCGCTAATTTCTTCTGTACGTACAACATCGTTACTCTATGTCTAGTACCTGGATGACCGAGCTTTGCTTGGTTTTCTTTGGTAAACGACGTTTTCTAAAAATGAAACCTAGCTAGATCGATTTATCGCCCCCGAAACCATCTGCATACTAAATTTCATGAAAATCGCCGGAGCCGTTTCCGAGATTCAGATTATATATATATACATATATATATACAAGAATTGCTCGTTTAAAGGTATAAGATATTGCACTTCTTTCCCACCGACGTCACCATATCAAGAAACTGATTCAAGCAAAAGGGGGAACAATAAAAACGTTATCTATAACTCTAGACAAAAATACACTATTTTCCGAAATCATGATAAGCAAGATACAAACTACACTATCATGAAACGGTAAGCCTTTTTCTGCTGAGCTTTTACCGGAAACACTGAAGAGACACTTAAAAATCTGCAAAAACGGTAAATCTTGTGAATGTTATTTGAGTATCTACCTTAGAATCCATAGTGGTGACAGGAGGCAAGTGATCACCATCAGCAGAAAACAGCAACTGGTTATGGGACGTGTACTCGCGTGTCAACATTACCCTACTGGGAGAAGTGTGTAAGTGCGATTATTCAAATTGCGAGTTTACCGGTAGGGTTGTCATGTCGTCACGAAGCTTTACGATGCTATCGTCACTCTGCGATGGCGTTTCAATGATTAATGCTTTTTAAGTTATGCTGAATTGTTTTAAGCTCCGTTAATTATGTAAATAACTTGAATGTATGTACAATACAAGTCAAAGGCGAGCAAAAACTAGCTAGTTTTAAAATAACTAGGAATTTTTAATACCTTATATTGATAAAATATTTCTAGCAGTTTTTGAGTTATGACCTTTTATGAAAAGGTTGAAAGTAATTAGCGGAAACTGCAAGGGTTGCGGAGGGGGTAGACAAAAGGGGTGAGACGACGTGATAATAGATACTCGTAGCACCTACCTTACCTACCTGTACATGTTTGTAGGTTTTACTAGATTAATCTATTTTAACGACTTTCCTATCCATTATATTCCTATCTTCTTAGATACTTTGTTATTCTCTCCATATATTTTGTAGCAAGTGGAGATCCGTGGTCTCTGCCTACCCCGTCGAGAAACAGGTGTGATTTTATGTATGAATTAGCTGATCCGCTCGCGACTTGATTATAGATCTGAAAATGACTTTAATTATAGATAACTAGTAGAAACTACATTAGGTGCTTTACTCTTAGGGAAGTAAATACTTAAAACTGTTGTAGTTTGGCAACTGTAGTTTTGTGATAGTTTTTTCCTCATTGTGTTACATTTTGAGATGGTCGATGATTGATTTTACTTAACTTGATAAGTTTTTGTATACTTGTATCATCATCATCATCATCTTCCTGCCCTTATCCCACTAGGTGGGGTCGGCACAACAGGTTCTCTTCCTCCACTCTCCCCTATCATCCGTCATCTCAGTAGTCACTCCCTTCTTACACATATCGTCTGTCACACAGTAATACTTTTTGTATACTTGTATAGTAGTAAGTAATTGGAAAATAGGCACACGGTCAGCTGATAGTGAAAAAATGTTTCAGTAATTCAGTCAACTCAACTATAGTGGGAACAAACATTCAAGTGCGCTTACAATATCAATAGCTAGGTTTCATTTTTAGAAAACGTCGTTTACAAGGTTATCTTATTTTCTTATTATCTTATCCAAGTACTTTTATTTATTCGCCCTGTACTTTACGGAAGTTGTCTTGCGGACGAATACTTTTACCTCTTGGTAACTAACATCTCACTTTACTTTGATTATTTATGTACTTACTAAGTAACAAAGATTTTATAATGCTTCTTGCTATTACCAAATGCCCATTTACTTTATTACTAAGCGACATCTTTCTGAACTGCGTTGAAGTTATAGAGCCTTATATACGCCTCCCTTACTGGTTGTATGGTAGTACCTACAACCTTACAAGGCTGAGGGTGTGATACGATTCCCCGATTTTCTGATAGAGGGCTCTGTGTCTAGTGATTTGTATGAGTAGTATGAGCTAATGGTCAACACTGGTAACAACTTTGTAGACAAAAACATACGAATTCACAATCGAACAGAAAACGTCAAAAATGTATGGAAATAACTATTTCACGAACACCGCCGAATTACTGGATTTTGAATTCTAGGTATAAGTACATATCACCATCATAATAGGTGATTGCACTGTTTTTTAATATGTGTAGCCCTTTTTTCATTGAAAACTGTTTTCTGTATTTTATACACACAAATACCATGGAATTTTAGCTAAGCCCCAGCCATTCCTATAATCCAAGAGAACATAAATGGTTCTCACGTCGTTTAAAATAACTATCGAATTAATTACAGAAGATAGTGTAGTTAGTACTAAATAGGAACCTAATCTATTTATTCTATGGTAGTAAGCTATCGCACAGATGGTGAGCATATGACTTCTAGTCTAGTCTAGGGCAGATCAAGTTCATAGCTTTTCTGGATGAGTCATATCTATTATTGAAATGCTTTGTTTTATACTCGTACGAGTATCAAATACGACTGTGGCTTGATTTAACCAACTTCTACATTGATGTATTAAAGATTGAATACATCGATGAACTTCTAATATTGTTTTCTCAAACCTAGTTTTGGGGAGGTCAACTAGGTAGTTAAACTTGGTAGCGAGACCTAGTCCCTTTTTACAGGCGCTTGTTATGGCAATAAAGATTTACAAACAATTATTTCTCTACTAAGGAAAGGGCGGTCAGAACTCTCATAGCCATAGAAAGGGCTTAGAGAATATCGTAGTGAGCAAGACGACGCTATACCAGTAAAGAGTAAAGAAACTGAGTGACCTAATGCACTTACGCGTCAGCCAAGCAAACCCACCAAGTTTATTAGTCTGTAGCGTTCTCACCCAACAGACACCTAACTATAAGTACTTACTACCTTCGGTGTTAGACCATTTTGTCAAAGATCGCAAAAAAAAATTTTTGGTAGGTAGTCATAAAGTACCTGCTTTCAATGCATTCTTTATGACAGCTTAGTTAGGTTGTTTTAAAAGAAGATGAACTAATAACTAAGATGCTAAACCAATAAGATTTGCTATAGCTATGTTAAACAGAGCTAATGACCGACCTTTTAGTCATTCGCTTTTAATAGAAGAAAAGGCATCGTACAATTTTATTGCCCAGGAAACCCTTTTCGTGCTTCGCCGATTTCTTCCTCGAATCGCCGCACATGGCAGCATTTTGGCAGAAAACAAAAGCTCGGCCCTTTCAGGTTTGTTCACAAAAAATCTCTGGTATGGGGCCACGTTTTCTGCGCCTGCCTTTTTTTCAATGACTATGCTGGTCCAGATAAGACTTGACGAATGCAAAACCAAAACTTCTGGACATTGACATAAAAGCGGAAATTTGTGTATGATCTGCAGAAATTTGTTCCGTTGGTCTGGGTGTTTTCTATGTATAATAAAAAATATCTATTTAAGTATTATAATGTATTAAATATATCAGTTATCTAGTACCCATAACACAAGCTTTGAGTAGCTTACTTTGGGGCTAGATGATGCTGTGTGGATTGTGCAGCATTATTTATTTATTTATTTATTTTTTGTTGTCTTGTGGACATACTACAGAACAAAACAGCACTGTTGTTATTTATAACTCTCGCGTCAATAGCAACGGCAGTTACGGTAAGTAATAGCCAAATCCTCAGCGAGGCACAGCCGTGCATCTGTTCACCTCTCGCCGGCTCTATTCTTTGACGCAGTGTTGTGAAACGAGGTACGCGTCAGTGCTCGGCCGACGATCGGCCGCGTCGACGGCGAAACTTTGCGCTCCGTCAAAATGGCGCGCTCCAGCATTTATACACACTTTCTATCACTTCTCGCTATCACAGCGGCTCAGGATCATTATTACACGCCGAGGGTCGGGTCGCACAAGCTGGCATCGTGTTACAACAGCGAAGGATTACCACAAGTGAGTCAATCACAGCAAGAGCTTTAGAACCAACTTTTTTGGTCGTGGTCATTTTTTAATGTGAATGCTTTGTTTTTGTTTGAAGTTTTGATTGTAGCTTTAGACGTCTTTGAACTTTTTAAGTATAAGTTTTTAGATTACTTACTTGGTAACTATATGATACTTATGTCCTTACATTTCTTTTTAGGCCAGGCAGGTTTTTAAAAGTTATTTGTCAAAATTTGTAATCAATTCTACTTTCCTCAATACTTGCGAAATTCATAAGTACCTACCGAATAAGAGTTACTAAGTATGATCAATCACACATTGAAATGGATGCGATATCTAAGGAAGATGAGTGTGTAGGTTTATGTAGGTAGATACCTACATAAACTTGAATCTGTGGTAAGAATACAAATAGCCGCGGAAATCAGAACCATTGACCCTTGCTATCAATGAATATCATCAGCTTGCCCTAAAATGTTAGTTGCTAACAAGTTTTAGCAGATAATCGAGGGGTTATCGGTGTCGGTCGAGCTCTACAATGGGTTCGTTTACTCTGTGGTCGGTGCCCAATGTTGCGTTATCAGTCGGTGGCGGAACGCGCTATCTCGCATCCGCTACCCAAGAGATGGACTTGCGTTCGTTGTAAATGCACATCACCCATTCATGTTTTACGATGTTTTAATATAAATCTAACTAAATCGAGTATGCATTTCAAGCTTGGCGTTATGTCCTCAGCAATCAAAGTTACATTGATTATTGGCGATTCTTATTCTTCTTTAGAAAGAAAACATCGGAAAGAAACCTAAAAAGTTTGAAGACATGTGTCAAATGCACAAAAACGAAATTCTGAAGCACTTTTGTCCATATTATTAGGTTTAGTCTCATACAGATGTTTTGCTTCTAAACTTTACCGACTAAAAGTTGTCTATAGTGCTAGTTTTCACTTGAATACTCTGTTCTGTTTTGGAAGAGCTATTCTTTTCATAATGCTATGCGTGAACTGACGAATAAGGTAGGTATATTAAGAGTATATATGTACTCATGAGATTCTTATCGGTCCAAGCGGTTGTGAAAGACGATTGACGATTGAAGATTGAAGATTCAGGACTCCCTCACCATAACTCTATATTAAGCTTAAGCGTCGTGTAGCTTATTTATTTTACACTAGCTGACTTGACATGCGTTGTCCTGTCTTAAGTATGAATTTTGGTATTTTCTTTCATAAGAACCTTCCCTTTACAATAACAAACAGGCGACGGGACGTGTCCCCGTAAAAAAAATCGTACACGCCAAGTCTTTATTCCATCCCTGATATTGGTGTCTCTCTAATGAAAGTAAGAAACTCCCGAATGTGAAGAACAACGTATTAGGCGCCTTCCATCTAGGTAGATCAGTCTAAAAATGCACGCCCCTCCAATGTATTTGCTACTCTATTTCCTCTACATACGGTACAAGTACAAGTGGAGGGGCGTGCATTTTTAGATTGAAACATCTCTCTCTACCTACTTGTCAGTTAGCTGAACTCTTTGAATTGAGGGAATCCCCGATACTCTAAAATCCACATAACCAAACAGGCCTGTCTAAAACTCGTGTCAGCGATTCTTTTCTTGCTTGAGAATCATTGATATCATTATGGAGTAATTATCTATGTATTATAAAAATAATATAGTTAGTATCAAATAAAAACAAGACCTAGGTAATCGAAATATTATAAATGCGAAAGTTTGGATGGATGGATGGATGTTTGTTACTCAATCACGCTGAAACGGCTGAACGGATCTGAATGAGATTTGGCACATAGATAGATTATAGTCTGGAATAGCAGATAGTACTGTTTATTCTGGAAAAATGTACGGTTCCCGTGGGATAGATTTGTTTGTAATTTTCAATGTAGAACGCGGGCGAGGCCGTAGACGGAATCTAGCATGTACATAAACAAAAAATCACTCCAAGTATGTAGCAGTAACGAGTTGCCGACAGCAATATTTGTAACTCGACACCGCATGTCATCTACATGACCAAATATAGGAAACGCGTGTCAACCTATTCAGCACTTAATATATATTTAAGTGCTTTATACAAACGTTAAGTGCGATCAACGACTGACTGCAATCAAGCATATTACAGAATACAGAAATAAACATACCCCCATGTTTATTTCAGTCTAAAAGCTCACTAAAACAAATCCCGAAAATCCACCTAGATTTTAGGCAAAATGCGATTTAGGCTGATGAATATTAAGGCCTAATAAAGATTAGTCTTCAAACGAATTAAGCAATCTGCTTATTAGACTAGCCGTCATAGACATAAAGCTAACGCGACTTAGTCCCTCTACGCATTAGGTACACCCGTCTTAAATGGAATAATCTAATACAGGTTGATATATGTATATAACAAAGTCGGGTTTGTTTGTACATTTATAACTCTTGAACAGCTAGACTGATCATGGTTTTTGATTTATAGTATCTGTCTCCGTTTTGAATAGCATCATCATCATCTTCCTGCCCTTATCCCACTAGGTGGGGTCGGCACAACAGGTTCTCTTCCTCCACTCTCCCCTATATCCCGTCATCTCAGTAGTCACTCCCTTCTTACACATATCGTCTTTCACACAGTCCATCCATCTTTTCTTAGGTTTACCTATACTCTTGTATCCATCCACATTCAAATCCATCACCCTTCTTGTTCACACCCGTTTTGAATAGCATAATAAGTATTAAAACATTACAAACGAATTAAATGTGGACGAAGTCGCGATACCTATATTACTAAACCAAAATGTATTCAACATTCTTCTTCTTCTTATTGGGTTACAGGTATTTTTCAGACGAGGGTTTTGAAAGAATGCAGGGCTCTTTTTGTGCGTTTGACACATTTCTTTAAACTTTTTACGACATGCCGATTTCTTCACATAGGAGCACAGAGCAGTACCTACTTACAGATTGTATGGTAAAATAATATTTGGTCTAGTGTCATTCATTATCTAGCTAGAGAGAAAACAGAAATACGTTGCCAACATGCCCTTAATAACCAACATAGGGTGTTATGGCCTAAACTCCGGGCGTGTTTCCTCTTCAGAGTACTTACATTATAATAATGCAAAGCAGTATGTAATGTATCGGCCCAGGGCATAAGATATAGATGCAACTCATTGAGTACCACCGTTTCGCGTCCTAGCTTTCTTTTCTTACACCATATAATATCTGAGTGGTTTTGTGTAATACCTAAGCAGATCCTTAGCTTGATGCTAGAAACACGTTTTAATGTGCCTGCCCAGATGTTGGTTTTAGCGCCCAAATAGTATAATCTATATTTAGACGGAGCGTCGTTTTCAGGACGTTCACATCGTTGCATCACAGTGTAAACAAAGCAGTGAGCTATGTTGCCATTGAACTTTTATCTCTTTCACGTTTCATTGGTTATTTTTTAGTCACCCTGCTAGAGGTATTTAACTCTTAAAAGACTATTTGGCTTTTGGTTGTTAGAAGAACTCTTAGATATTACCACTGCATTAGAAATGTTTTTTAACTTGAAATAAAAATATATTAGCTACCGTCTGTAACTACGCTAGAGCAGCGCACGACTACTTTAAACGATATCATGTGAATCGAATGTTCGTCGAACTCAGCCGAATTAATTGTAATCGTTGTCATTTTCAAATTATCGTATCGTCCGTATACTATTATGGTACGTTTACGAGATCGACTGACCAGAATAATTTTGGCTTAGTGTCAGTCAGTAGTTGAGATTGTCAAAAGTAGGCTTTGCACGATTATTGTGCCGATATATCGTTAATCGTTTTGCGGAATTGACACCCTGCATCATTTTCTGGAACATCTTGTTTGAAGCTTGTCAACATTCATTATAGTCGTAATGTAGTCGTATCCAAAAATATTACATAAAAGGACGTATTCACAAATATCAATGGTTTTAGGTACCATTTTAATGAACCAGCAGTTTACACTTTGCTGTAATGTGCTGGCTGACGCAGATAGATGTATTCAAAGCGTCCAAAAGGTTATTGCATCCTAATGAAACCAAACACAATATCGATAATTATCCACCAAAAAGCCTCAGTTATTATTGTATAGCACTTACATATAACTTTACATATAAGTACGTCTTTCTCAGAGATGTATACCGGAATTCGAGAACGCAGCGTTCATGGTACAAATGGAGGCAACCAATACCTGTGGCGACAATGGTCCCAAGCTATACTGCATACAAACTTCGGCTGGTACATCGACCAGGTAATGACTAAACGAACTTATATCCAAAGATTCCTCGTCCGTAAAAAAACAAAGAGGGTTAAAATGTTGGGCTTAAACATTTATTTGAACTTATAGTGTTCCAACCTTTAATTCTCGAGTCATGCAACGCTTGCGGAGTTTATTCCTAAAATAATGCGAAATATATGGGTCGCTGAATTTAAAAATTTAATTACTGCAGTTGGGTTTATTTTTGATTATTTTCAGATCATGTGACTTTTGCCAGCCGGGTCAATTCTCCAGTTACTTCCTGACTGATTTACATCACGAGCAGGATAACCAGACCTGGTGGCAGTCGGAAACTATGAAAGAGGATATCCAGTACCCCACTCAAGTCAACCTAACTCTACATTTGGGTGAGTTGAGGCATTTGCGAAAGTTTACATGCAATAAAGGGGCGTCTAAACGGGCTATATTTTACAATTTGTGGCTGCAATTATTGGCAAACATTGCCCAGCCATCAAAAAAACATTTTAGAGCATTTTATGGCTGAGCAATCAATTGCAGGCAACATGTTGCAATATGGCTGCAATAGTATGGCCTTTGATTCAGAACCCTTTAATGAGCCACACAATCCAGCAACAAATGACGCTCATCGCAGCCGCTTACATTGTTTTGGCAGAAAAACGAAAAAAAAGGACACGAATGTGGATTCGACCCTACCTAAGTAGTAGTAGGCGATCGTTCGGCCACACGCCGGCTACACATAAAAACATTTTGACACACCAAAAAATATGTGGTATAATGCCGGGCCATCCTTAAAATATTGCATAGTGTGGCTGGTATTGCTAGCAATGTGCCGGCCACAGTATTGCAGCCACAAATTGTCGTAAAATATGGCCCGTTTAGACGCCCCTTTAGACATCTAGTTCTTTATATATGAATTTTTAAGTCGATTATTTCGAAAATATGGTTTTCATTGCATACAACAGATTTTTTATGATATCATCTTATAAGAACGGGGGTATTAATTCATGGTTGTTTTGTTATATAAGCTTACTAGCAGTCCGCCCCGGCTTCGCACGGGTATTTATTACCTAATACATGGTCACGACTGTAATACCCAGGCTCGGTAGATATCTCCTCAAATCTCTAGTTACTTAGATCTTTGAGGATATCTAAAGAGGGTACTCAGAGGCACGTCCAAACATGATATTTGACACATGCCCACATTTTGCACAGTACTTACTATTCGTACGTGACAGGTTGCAAGCCCATCGCCGCTTATAAGAATACTAACCTATGACACACACCTTCGAATTTTTGGTTCTGATGTATGCCGGTTTCTTCAAGATGTTTTCCTTCACCGTTTAAGAACACAGGCATTGCGCACATAATTTTCTCAAATGCAAAAATTCATTGGTGCACGACCAGGTTTGAACCCACGACCTTCGGATAGTGAGGCAGGGGTACTACCACTACACCACCAATGCTCTCAAATTTAACAAAAATTTCAAAATTCAAAATTATAATACACACACATAACCAACCCTTCTATTTGCATCAGAAGAAAAAAATTATAAAGAAAGTTTGAATAGGTATTATTATTTATGATTTAATTTTTATTTAAAAGATTTTTTTGATATTATTTGAAATTTACTCCCCTCCCGTCCCGTACGTACGTACTACACTATTAATGGTGCTGTCTAGCTAGCCGAGCAGGGTGAGCGGCTACCACGCAACTTTTTTCTAATACTTACATTCTTAATTTCGTGATTTCTTTCGAATGGAATGTCCAAATTGAGTAATTCAAAAAGTTATTTATTGGTATTGAAACAGTCTAGGATATGATATGATTTATTTTGATAAGGATTAATACTAAGACACAAATTAAGAGCGTTTTTTAACAGCGGCCTTTTAATTACAATTTTAAAATAAAAGAACTCTTATTGTGGCAAAACCATAATAGTTAGACATATGCTGTCGCGACACTTTTTGGAAATAATGATGTGTTCTACAAAGTCGTAGTACATTATTTTATTCTATCGTCAATAGTTTTCCCAGCGCACGCGATGTAAAGAATATCTTAGGTAATTTTTTTACACCTTGGGTTACATTATTGAAATTTTAGTAAGGATCACTAATTTTTTTGAAAACATAATATAGCCTATGTCACCCGCTGATAGTGTAGCTTCCCAACAGTGAAAGAATTTTTTAAATCGGTTCAGTAGTTTCGGAGCCTATTCATTTCAAACAAACAAACAAACAAACAAACAATCAAAGTTTTCCTCTTTATAATATTAGTTTAGATGAGAAACTTGTTTTGCGTATTCAAATTATTTGGGGTTTAACCTGTAGGTATAATCATACTTATCCTACAGGTAAGGCGTATGACATCACATACGTGAGAATTGTGTTCTACTCTCCAAGACCACAGAGCTTTGCCATTTACAAGAAAACCGCTGAAGAAAAAGACTGGGAGTCGTTCCAATATTTCAGGTATACTAAATTCTTAACCACCACTACTGCAATTCATACCTAATCATATCATGACCACGTGGACATAACCAAAGAAAACGTAGTCCTGCTGGAGATTCGCTAGACTAACTCAGCCAGAAACTAAACTACTCATGACCTACAACATATTTTAAGAAAACTAAAGCAACTCGGTTCATCTGACATTAATTTACAGTGCTTCCTGCCGCGACACGTACGGAGTTCAAGAGCAGAGAGCGGCCGAGCTAGGAGCGGAGACTAGAGCCCTCTGCACCAGTGAATACTCCGACATCTCCCCACTATCTGGGGGGAACGTGCTGTTCTCTACTCTAGAAGGTCGGCCCTCCGCCTTCACTTTCGATAGCAGTCCGGAGCTACAGGTATGTTGCGGCCATCAAGTCCTGCGGGCTTCTTACGTCATGTGCACCACTGACTCATACGATTTAGATTGATAAAGGATGCCGTGACATCTGTATAATCGCTTCTGTTTTAACCATATCCGCTTCACAGGAATGGGTAACAGCGACCGACTTACGCATCACCCTCGATCGTCTCAACACGTTCGGAGACGAGATATTCGGCGACGTGCAAGTGCATCAGTCGTACTGGTACGCGATTGCTGACGTCGCTGTGGGCGCGCGCTGCAAATGCAACGGTCATGCATCCGTATGCGACACCGAAGAGTTAGAGGACGGTTCCCGAAGCAGGACTTGCAGGTAATAATAAGAGTCGTGAGGGGGTTGGGATGTTACACAGCTAGACAAGTTAAAAATCCAGTTTTTGCAGCATAAAGCTGATGTCTTTCGTACAAGATGTACTCATTATTTGAATTGAAAATAGATTTTGACTATACAATGAAAACCATTTCAGGTGCGAGCACTACACGGCAGGTCGTGACTGCGAACGGTGTCTTGACTTCTACAACGATGCTCCTTGGGGACGTGCGTCGCCAACTAACGTGCATGAATGCAAGGGTAAGTTCTGATTTAATCGGCAATATCAAAATTGCGGCATCATTCCAGAGGCAATTATTTGAAGAGATCAAACGAACTATCTATTATTTTAAGATTACATCGTGTTGCATAATTTGATCATTTAATTGTACAATATATTGTTAAAGTTGAGCAGTAACTGTGACAATCAGACAATGTTTTATTATCTTCTACCTTCTATATATATAAAAATGAATTGCTGTTCGTTAGTCTCGCTAAAACTCGAGAACGGCTAAACGGATTTATCTTATCTTGGTCTTGAAATGTTCGTGGAGGTCTAGGGAAGGTTTAAAAGGTAAGAAAAATTCGAATAACTGCCGGGAAAACCCTAAAAATAGCCCTTTTCTATTTCCCATACAAACGTTTTCTAAATAAGTACGAAGTCTGCCGGGTCAGCTAGTTTTTAATATTTTTTGTTTTTGTAAACAGCATGTAACTGCAACGGGTTCTCAAACAAATGCTACTTCGACAAGGACCTATATGAGAGGACAGGACACGGTGGTCACTGTATTGACTGCGCAGAGAATAGAGATGGAGCTAACTGCGAACGATGCAAAGAAAACTACTTCCAGGGAGTTGGAGAGATGTGTCTGCCATGCAATTGTAATCCTACTGGTAAGTGAATAGGAATGTTATACAATAATTTGATGCCTCTAACTAACGCATAGTCATGCCTGCCAAGTCTATTAACTGATTACATACCTGAATGCTAGATAGAAAATCAATTACATTAATGTCAGGCATATCAAAAACACTATGTAATTGTTTTCCATTTCGGATCAGGAGGTTTTGGAAGCTAAACGTTCTTGGTTGCACATCGACTGTAATATAAAATGCTCTGACAGCAAAACGTCCTCAATTTAAAATGGTTTGAAAGCTAAATGGTATTTCAAATAGTTAGTTATCTAGTCATAATGTCTTTGAATCAATTTGACCATTACGGAAAAACAACCAAGGAGCAGGTCGTCCTGATTTCAGAAAGTATTTAGTACAGCTGGCCTTCAAATCAAAATAAATTTAACGCATTTGAAAGCTTCATAATAAAACCTTTTTAGAATATTATCTTTAGTATTACGATTAAGTGTGATTGTTATTGTTATTTATTATTATTATTATTTTCCGTATTACCCGTATTTACTGGTAAAATGTTTTTTTTTTTTTTTATACCTTCAGTATCACGTATTCTCAAAAGAGGATTTAGGCAGACCGGATTTAAACATGTCTGGCATAGTTACATTTCAAATTGCGGACATTTGAGAGTTACTCATGACGTTTTAAAATACATACGTTCAGTAAATAAGGACAATTTACTCTCATGATGTTTTACATTGCGAATATTCAATAATATAGACTTTGTGCTCTGAAAACTAGAAGTCATTTTAAATTGAGGATGTTTTGCTGTCAGAGCATTTTATATTACAATCGATGTGCAACCAAGAACGTTTAGCTTCCAAAACCTCCTGATCCGAAATGTTGTTTTCAACTCACCATTTATTCCAGGATCTCGGAGCCTCCAATGTAACTCGGAAGGAAAATGTCAGTGTAAGCCTGGAGTGACTGGGGATAAGTGTGACGTCTGCGCCCCCAACTTTTATGAGTTCACAATCCATGGCTGCAAGCCCTGTGGTTGCAATGACTCAGGGTCTTATGGAAACACTCCACAATGCGACCCGGTGACTGGAGTTTGCATCTGTAAACAAAATGTGGAGGGTAGGATGTGTAGAGAGTAAGTGATGAGTAAATTAATCTCATAATAGTTGCTTATAAATTAGCTAGTAGGAGGCTTCCTTTAAAATTGAATCCTACTATACTTACTAATATACCTATCAATTTTAACTAATATTATATTAAGAAGACGTAGTGATGAAAATTGAGAAGGGTATGCTAAGATGGTTTGGGCATGTAGAAAGGATGGATGAAAGGAGATTGACGAAACAGTTGTATAAGGAGAGTGTGAATGGGACAGTTGGAAGGGGAAGACCTCGGCGTACGTACCTCGATCAAATTGGGGACGTTTTAGAGAAAGGCCAGGTCCAGAGTACCCTAAACCGATGCGCATGTATGAAGAATGTAATGAGAGTAAATGAAGCAAAAGAAGTATGTCAGGATCGTAGCAAGTGGAGATCCGTGGTCTCTGCCTACCCCGTCGGGATTTTATGTATGTATGTATGTATGTATATTGAGTAAAAGTATATTATATAGATTAGAATATAGAATTTTAGCATGTATGTGACCCAATCATGACATGTATATGGCTGGACGGATCTGGATGTCATTTTGAAAAGATATAGCATATAATGAGGACTAGCTTATAGGCTAACTTTTATGTACGTAGGTACCAGGCATGCGAAAGAGTTTATAATAATAACTTTAATTGTTTGTTTTAGATGTAAGCCTGGTTTTTTCAATCTTGACCTAGCTAACAAGTTTGGTTGCACTCCATGCTTCTGCTTCGGACATTCCTCTCAGTGTAGTTCAGCTCCAAAGTACCAAGCTCACGAACTGAGCGCCCATTTCATCAGAGACGCAGAGAAATGGGGTGCGGAGGAAGCCCAGAGAACGCCGGTTCCATTGAAATTCAATGCTAACACACAGAATATAGGTATGTACCTAAGTTTTGTGGTATCAACGGCTTTTCTATGTGCAGCATCTAGGCTCATCTAGCTCATTTACATGTAGTGCAGTACTGTATCCACTGATCTTCATATTCCAAGTCAGGAAATTCTTGTAATTTTCGTATCTATGTTTTGAGCAGTCTGTTTTACAGCTGATTTTAGTAACATCGAAACTAGGGCAGAAGTTTCCGTCCATGATACACATAGAAAAAAAGTCAAATATTGCAAAAAAACGCAAATAATTACCACGGTTCTAACTATTTAATTTCAAGTTCAAGCGGGAAACCCATGATAAACAAAGTCACTTATCTCGTTCACTCGGAATGAACCTTTTTTACTCTGTGATAGTATGACTTTGACAAGTTACAGTTTTTGACTAGACGTTTTAACTTTTTGACATTGACAATACTACTTATTTTCAAAAGAGACAGATGATATAAAAAAGAAGAAGTGCGTGTGGCTGGCTGGTGTCAGGTGTGTGTGGCGCGTTTTTCAACATTTTTCTTTCAGATTTTGTTGTTTGTGGACTTTTTTGAGATATATTCGTTTTTCAGCTGTTTCTTCCAAGGGCTCCGAAATAATCTACTTCTTGGCCTCCAATCAGTTCCTAGGAGACCAACGTCCTTCTTACAACCATGACTTGAAGTTCACACTCCGTCTTGGTGAGAGCCGCGGATATCCATCATCTCAAGACATCATCCTTGAAGGCGCCCGAACTTCGATAGCAATGAATATCTATGGACAGAACAACCCGGAGCCTTCAGATCAGGTACTTATCATTGTAATCTCTACAACATACCGTATTCATGAATAAAAAACTATAAAAATAAAGATCCACATATAACTTTGAAAACTATTTTAGTTTTTTATTACTCAGGGTAGCCAGAGGCACGTCCAAACATGATATTTGGCACATGTAGACTCATAGGTACTTATCTATTATTCCAGGCCCAAGAATACACATTTCGTCTCCATGAAGATCCCAGCTACCAATGGACACCCACTCTATCTAACTTTGATTTTATGTCTATCCTGCAAAATCTAACTGCTATAAAAATCCGGGGCACATACAACAAAGGAGGGGAGGGTTATCTCATGAATTTCAAATTAGAGACAGTAAAAATAGGACGAGAGAAAGGGGCAGAGCCTGCTAACTGGGTGGAAAAGTGTTCATGCCCTAATGCTTATGTTGGGGATTACTGCGAGGAGTGTGCTCCAGGTTTTAAGCATGAGCCGGCCAATGGGGGACCATACTCCGCCTGTATCCCTTGTGACTGTAATGGTCATGCACACATCTGTGACACAGCTACAGGTTAGTTTTGTAAATTAGTAATTACCACAAAAATTTTTCATCCACACCATAAACATAGATAGATCTCTCATAAATCCATGGTTAAGCAGTTTTGAATGCTACTTACCATAAAAAGTAGCTTGTATTAATCCAATAGAGATAAATACCAATCGATTCAGCTGTTACGGAATTGTAAAAATGCAAACTTTCCCATTTATAGAATTAGGTGTGATTTAACAAAATACAATTTATTTTCATTGATCTATTGCTCTGTTTATAAGTAATTACAAAAGCCTATGACTTTCAGGTTTTTGCATCTGCAAACACAATACCACCGGCAGCAACTGTGAGCTCTGTGCCAAGGGCTTCTACGGCAATGCCATTGCAGGCACCCCTGATGACTGCAAGCCCTGCCCGTGTCCCAAAGACAGTGGATGCATCCAACTCATGGATCAAAGCATTGTGTGTACTGATTGCCCTGTTGGCTACGCTGGTAAGGTTTTGCAAAGAAGGAACATTCATTTCAATTTTGTAGCCTAATTCTGACACAGTATAAACATTTAATAAACTCTGCAATGTTATTACCAGGGCCTAAATGCGAGGTCTGTGCCGATGGTCATTTTGGCGACCCGACAGGCCAGTTCGGGCCCCCTCGTCAATGTGAAGAGTGCCAGTGCAATGGTAACGTTGACCCTAACGCCGTCGGCAACTGCAACCGCACCACTGGAGCATGCCTCAAGTGTATCTACAACTCTGCCGGAGAGCACTGCGACAAGTGTTTGAGCGGTGAGTCAGTCAGCTTCGTTTAAACTCAGCAATGCTATAAGTAGTATGACACAAGTCAAAGCAATGGTGAAAAGATGGCAGAGATCTGAAATGTCTATACATGTGTAGTTTAGTTTGTACATAATGTTCATTTACTCGCCTATATACAGGGTGTCCCAAAAAGTAGTGTCAAGCGAAAGTCCAGAGATAGAACACCCCTTGGGGTACCCGAATCACCCCCATGTATGTTCCGCGATTTTCTATAGTTTTCGAGTTATTAATTTTTTTCCGAATTTTTGAAAATTTACGATTTGAACAACTTAAAACATTCTTACAAAAAAAGTAGGAAACTTTCTCGAGATTTTTTTTTTGCTACTGAATTTTAATGAGTTGTTCTTTTATGCATAAAATAATCAGCTACGTGACTTTGATGAAAACTATGAAAATGTTTGTGTAAAGTCAAATAATTACATTCGGTGAATTATGACTTAAATTTTCAACTTTATTAAAAATCTTAACAAGTGATTTCATGGTTCTTAAATAAATCCAAAGAATTCTCCAGACTCTCAGCTTTCATAATCATTAAAAAAAAGTACTACTTAATAGGCTACTTTGGCTAAAATCGGCCTTCAAAGACGGTGAGGTGGAAAATTCTTAAAATTAATTAGAAATTTGATTTTGATTAGAAAATAGATTTTGGCCATTTTATCATTCCTAAGCTTAATTCGTTTGTTAACTAACCAAAAATGACTGCAGGAAACTAAGATTTCATTAATATTTGAAGGTTTTATTTATTTAGTTTAGCTAAATTTATGAAATAAAATAACAAGTAAAATTTATTATTTTTTTACAAAAAGTTCTCAAAATGTCAACCTTCTAGGTCGATACAAATCTTGCATCGTCTTAAAGAGGTTTCCTTTAATCGTATGAAAGCTATTTTAAGTGCCTTAATTTTTTCTTCGGCCTGTCTTAATTTTGTTCTTAATTCGGCCATATTGCTGATTTCTTTGGCATAAACTAATTCTTTGTAGTCATTTTTGGTTAGTTAACAAACAAATTAAGCTTAGGAATGATAAAATGGCCAAAATCTATTTTCTAATCATAATTCTAATTAATTTTAAGAATTTTCCACCTCACCGTCTTTGAAGGCCGATTTTAGCCAAAGTAGCCTATTAAGTAGTACTTTTTTTTAATGATTATGAAAGCTGAGAGTCTGGAGAATTCTTTGGATTTATTTAAGAACCATGAAATCACTTGTTAAGATTTTTAATTTAAAGTTGAAAATTTAAGTCATAATTCACCGAATGTAATTATTTGACTTTACACAAACATTTTCATAGTTTTCATCAAAGTCACGTAGCTGATTATTTTATGCATAAAAGAACAACTCATTAAAATTCAGTAGCAAAAAAAAAATCTCAAGAAAGTTTTCTACTTTTTTTGTAAAAATGTTTTAAGTTGTTCAAGTCGTAAATTTTAAAAAATTCGGAAAAAAAATAATAACTCGAAAACTATAGAAAATCGCGGAACATACATGGGGGTGATTCGGGTACCCCAAGGGGTGTTCTATCTCTGGACTTTCGCTTGACACTACTTTTTGGGACACCCTGTATATAAAAAAAAGTCAGGTGGTCATTATAATACTTAAATCTTTTATCGTTATTTATTAGTGCATGGCCAAAGAAGCTGAATGAGTGATGTGTTCCAGGTTACTATGGAGACGCGCTAGACCCGAAGAAAAAGGGCGACTGCAGGCCTTGCGAGTGCCACGTGGCAGGGACGATCGAAAGCCCCGAGGGACCGCCACAATGCGACGGGTTGACCGGCTTCTGCTCGTGTCAACCTCATGTTATTGGCAGGAACTGTGACCGTTGCGAGGTGAGAAATAACTCAGACAACACTTAATAAAAGTGGTGTCAAAAAACAAATAATACTATTGATTTCGGTGGCTTATAGGTATAACCAATAAAGGGTTGGCACATGGTAGAGTAACTCTTTAATATGTGTTGTTCACAGGATGGTTACTATAACATTGACTCCGGGGACGGATGCAAGGCATGTGAGTGTAATCTCGAAGGATCTTACAACAGCACCTGCCATCCCACCACTGGAGAGTGCTACTGCAAACCGGGCATTGACGGGTATGCTATTAAAGATTATAGCCTAATAGTAGTATAGGAATAGTAGTAAGTATGTGATTGTGTTTACATTTTCTTCGCCTTGTTTATATCTTGACGAAGATTACATTGTTACATTGTACATAAAGGAATATATAGGATCTATCATATTTATTTTATAGTGGAGACCAATGTAGGGCGTATTAAATAAAGTAGTAAGAAATACTCTACCTGAGTTTCCATGGTGAAGAAACAACAATCAATACTTTCATGACAAATAATAAACACACATTCATAGACAGAAATGCATTTATAATAAAATACTACTATCAATTTAGTTATTCAGTTCCATAAAGTTATCTTAGGTTCCTACAAGCTTTACTTCGTTTAAAACTAGATGGCGTTGTGTGTAATGGCCACCAATACTAATTACAGAATACATTGTGACCGCTGCCGAGCTTTCCACTATGGTTTTAACCCTGAAGGCTGCGAAAACTGCAACTGTGATGAGTGGGGCTCGACCAACTACCAGTGTGACATGTCCGGCCAGTGCTCCTGCCAGGAGAACGTCGAGGGTCGGCGATGTGACAGGTGACCATCACACTAAAGTTTCTACAGTTAAATTAGACCCAGACAAATCCTATGACATCTCATTTTGTACCGGCCAGCTGTTTAGGCTACAGCGACAGCCAAAGAAACTATCGTACAGTTCATCCAACGGATCTAGGCGTTCGTGAAATTAGCCTCAGGTGCGAGTTTGCGCATGTACAGTCCCACCGTCCCTCTTCATACCTCCAATTGCTCCCGAAAAACGATACTGCGCAGCTCTTGCGGCTAACTTCACGAATGCCTCGACTGGTTGGGTCAACTGTACATACATACACGATACACATACAAACTCCTTTGAAGTCGGGCAAAAAATTAAAAAAAAATCTATACTTATGTCAAAGTGTCACTGACCCAAACAAATACAAACACCTCATTTGACAAAATCTCTCCAGCCGTTTATTCTACAACGATGACCAAAGAAACTCACATACATTCATAGATACCACAAACATTGCCCTCATTCACTGCAGTCATGTTTCTTACTAAATCTCGCAGATGCATGGAGAACAAGAAACGGCGTGCCGACGGCCAGGGGTGTGAGGACTGCCCGCCTTGCTATAACCTCGTGCTAGACGCTGTCACTCAGCACAGGCAGGAGCTAGCAGAGCTAGATGACGTAAGTATTCTATAGTTGGCTCAACGAATCTAGGCCATCGTGAAGCCGCAAGAGCTGCGCAGTATCGTTTTTCGGGAGCAATTGGACGTATGAGGAGGGGGGGGGGGGGGGGGGGGGGGGGGAAGCAACTGTACATGCGCAAACTCGCACCTGTGGCTAACTTCACGAATGCCTAGATCCGTTGACCTGTACTTCTTTATGTATGGCATCTGTCTCGTAAAGATCAGTTTTGCCAGTGTCAAGAATATGCCCGTACTCAAACGCTACATAGGTATTTGAGATTAAGAAAAACCCACCTATTATTTAATTCATTTGGATCATGGACTTAATTTTTACTTATAGCTTAGGCTGTGTACAAGAGGTACAAGAGGTGTACAAGAAACATAAATCCTACTAATATTATGAACGCGAAAGTTTGTAAGGATGTCTGGATGTATGTTTGTTACTCATTCACGCTGAAACAGCGAAACGGATCTGTATGAAATTTGGCACAGATATAGATTATAGTCTGGAAATAACACATAGGCTACTTTTTATCCTGGAAAAATTTACGGTTCCCGCGGGATAGATTCGTTATTATTTTTCAAGGTACCGTACGGGCGAAACCGTGGGCGGAAGCTAGTATTATATATTTTGATTGATTCATCTGTCGCAGATCTTATCGAAAATCTCCAAAGCGCCAACGGTGGTGGAGAATGCTGATTTCGACAAGGAGCTTCAGCGCGTGAGAGCTGAGATCGAGCGGCTGTCGCAAGAGGCGAAGACCGAGCTCGGCTCTGAGGACGCCGCCGGCGCTAGCTCCGGATCAGGCCTCACCGATAACCTGGCGGAACTGGCAGACAGACTTGCCGATGTCAGGTCGATACAATAAATAACTAGTTTAAAATATAAAATAAAAAAGCGCTGGTGGTGTAGCGGTAGCACCCCTGCCTCACGATTAGAAGGGCGTGGGTTCAAACCTGGTCGTGCACCAATGAATTTTTCCATTCAAATAATTTATGTGCGCAATGCCAGTGCTCTTAAACGGTGAAGGAAAACATCGTGAGGAAACCGGCATACCCTAGAACCAAAAAATTCGAAGGTGTGTGTCATAGGTTAGTATTTTTATAAGCGGCGATGGGCTTGCAACCTGTCACGTACGGAATACTAACTACTGTGCAAAATGTGGGCATGTACCAAATCATGTTTGGACGTGCATCAGACTACCCTCTTTAGATATCCTCTAAGCAACTAGTTTAACTCTTTAAAATAATCATTCATTAATTTTTATCGATAGTATTTCATCAACTGCGTTTCATCCCTAGTATTAATTTTAAGTAATTATCAGACAGTGATAATGGTATATGCGGAACTAAAGCAGTGTTGGACCACTCCTCCCGTGTCCCGCAATAATTGGTCGATCGTGATTCCATTAGTTTTTCGTGTGTATTATGTTTATTCATTTAAGGTTTGATACACATCACCATTCATGTTCGTTTTATAAACTTCAGGCCTATAATCTGATGCTATTTACGTTTGGTATGATTTAAAGAAAATTTGTATACCTACCAGTACATTTATAAGAACAATCGTAAAACGAACAGTCGTCTTATCTATATATGTAAAAATGAATTGGCGGTTCGTTAGTCTCGCTAAAACTCGAGAACGGCTAAACGGATTTATCTTATCTTGGTCTTGAAATGTTCGTGGAGGTTTAGGGAAGGTTTAGAAGGTAAGAAAAATTCGAATAACTGCCGGAAAAACCCTAAAAATAGCCCTTTTCTATTTCCCATACAAACATTTTCTAAATAAAATGTAGTGTCAATTTGAATTTTTATTAATATTTAATAAAGTTCATATTAAATTATAATCACTCACTGTTGTCTAAGCAATGTAGTAGGCGGTACGAAGTTTGCCGGGTCAGCTAGTAAGACATATAAATGAAACAGGCGTGATTTGTGCGTGTATGTATATTATGTGTTATATATAAGACCAATAACTCTTTATTTACTAAATTTAATTTCACAGGAACATGCTGTTTAAGATAGAAGACGAAAGTTTCGACGGCAACGAAGCTGTGGAGAGGAGCAAGGGTAACGTGTCTAAAGCAGAGGATACAATCGAAGCGGCGGAGAAGGAGATAAATGTTAGTACACACTATGAATTAAATTTAAAATAAAATTAGACATTATCAAGACGGATTCTTACTGAAGTCCTGACAATGTAGTAAAAAAATAATTATAAGAATCAAAGTAAAAAAATGTGTGTATATTACACCCTGGATTAACACGCAGTCAACTTTTATTCCAGGAGAATCCCCCAAAAAGTTAAAAACAGGGGGAGGGGAGACAATAACCGTGTATAGGTAGATCTAGATCAGTCTAAAAATGCACGCCCCTCCAATGTATTTACCAAGTATTTACCTCTACATGCGGTACAAGTGGAGGGGCGTGCATTTTTAGACTGAATCATCTTTACCTGTAAAAACATTGTGTAATCCACAGAGCGCCTTGGAGTATTTGGACGGGGAAGGGGCAGCGGCGTTGGCTAAAGCACGCAATCGTTCGGACCAATTCGGCAAACAGTCTGTTGACATGTCTGCGTTGGCCAAGGAGTCCAGATTGCTGGCCGAGAAACTGGAGAATGAAGCCAGGAATATCAGAAATGTTGCCGACAAAGCATTTAATACATCAATCGCGGCCAATAAGATAGCTAAGGACGGAATCACTAAGCAAGCTAATATTAGGTGAGCGGGTGTGGTACTGTAGCTTCCATGGAGTCCTAGGATTATACGTCTTGGACGGATTCGATCAACCAAGTTTAGGCATTATCCTCAAATTGAATCATAGTTGTTGAAGAGTAAACTGACAATATACTTGCAATTAGTAGACGATTGGTATTACTACGTTTTACTTTTGGCAATGCAGCAATACCATTTCAATTGACGACGTTGTGCTCCATAAAAGTCATCATCATCATCATCATCTTCCTGCCCTTATCCCACTAGGTGGGGTCGGCACAACAGGTTCTCTTCCTCCACTCTCCCCTATCATCCGTCATCTCAGTAGTCACTCCCTTCTTACACATATCGTCTTTCACACTCCATTACTTTAATTTAGTGCTCCATAAAAGTATTTTCATAAAAATAATAGAAAACTTATGTATATTATAAAAAGATGTGAAAGTTAGTTGTAAGTAGGTATATGTGTGTCTATTTTTCCATCCGTCTATACCTCTATAAAACAGAACTCGATTTTAAATAACCGCCAGATTTTTAATCAGATAGCCAAAGGCTGATTTTAAAACCCAGATAAAAAAGCATAACCGCAAGGCCCGGCTAGTCAGGTATATGACTGACTGAGTTATTGACAACCAACACTAAGCAATAGGATGTATAGAGCTCAAATTTGAAAAGCTAAGGTGCTTTTCGAATTTGAGCTCTATACATCTCTCTATTCTTCTTTGAGGATCTAGAGATTATTTATTTACAGTAATGAAGTACAAATCCTGACTAACGAGCTGAACGCAGCATCGGGCAAGCTCAGCAGTATGACGGAACTGGCCGAGCAAGCTCTGAAGCGAGCTAAGGCAGTCTACGATGGAGCCCTAGGGCTCTTCGCCGAGGTCAACACGACCCTACTGCCGGACATCAAACTCAATAAACTGAAGGAGGAGGCCGTGCAAATGAACAGAACCGTAAGTTTAGACAAATAGTCAATAGTCAATAGTCAATAATCTTTATTCAGTAATATCACAAGGATCATTTTGAATCGTCTTACATACTAGGTGAGTCTAGGTGCCAATTCTAGTCCTATCCCCAGTACGAGAAGAACTGGCAAGAAACTCGCTGGGCCCTAGCGCTTTTTTTGTATTATGAACCTTGTTAACATTGTTAGGGACACCTAGCAGAGTTGGAGCTGATTCGTCCCAAGCTTTTTTGTCATCTAAGTACTCTGATATTCTATAATAAGCTTTACAGCTTAAATGATCCTTTGAACCGCACTTTAAGCCTTTCACTACACTGGTTCGAAATTACTAAATAAATAAATAAATATTGGTGGACATTTCACACAACACCAACTAGCCCCAAACTAAGCAAAGCCTGTACTATGAGAATCAGATAGCAGATAGATTAGTTATTATTACCTTTTTTGTAAATAAATTATATAAGTTTGCACTGGTTTAAAATGACTAAATAAGTAAATAATATTGGTGGACATTCCACACAACGCCATCTATCCCAAACTTAGCAAAGCTTGTACTATGAGAATCAGATAGCAGATAGATTAATTATTACTTTTTTTTAAATAAATACATTGAATACCTATGTAATAAAAATCAGGCACAGAATAAACATCTCTGTTACGCACACTAATTTTTATCCTGGGTGGGGATTGAACCCAGAACCTACAGCGCAGAAGGCAGAAATACTACCAACTGTGCTGTGAGGCCAGTCAAATTACTGGTTACATGATTGGAAGAATGTAACTTATCTGATAGACCCTTACCATGTAGTAACGAATCCAATTAATTTCAATGTTGGGTCAACTTATGCTGTGGCGCGCTGAAAGCAATCCTTGTGATTTAACTTATAATTCAACCGGACTATTGACAACGACCCATAAATCTGCGCTATTTCAAAGAAATAGCAAATAAATATTTCAAAGAAATAGGCACCATCGAAAATCAACACTGCACCAGCCACCATGTGTGCTGTTGCAGGTTATGCTGAACAGTTGCCTGTTTTATTGTCACCTTAGCAACGCTTCATAATTAAACCTAAGTTATCTGTAACGTGACGTATAGTTCGCTCAACGAATCTAGGCATTCGTGAAGTTAGCCGCAAGAGCTGCGCAGTTCGTTCATCGTTTTTCGGGAGCAATTGGAGGTATGAGGAGGGGGGAAGGAACTGTACATGCGCAAACTCGCATCTCTGGCTAACTTCACGAATGCCTAGATCCGTTGGATGACCTGTAAAACAAATGATTAAAAAAAAATATTATATTATATCCATGTTTTTACTGTTCACCGTATCCAATGCAAGTTTTCGTATCTTCAGATCGACGAAAAGTCTGCGGAGCTAGACCGGCTGATCGGTGACAACGAAGCCACGCTGCAACACCTGGAGCAGTCCATGAGGCGCGGCCGCGAGCTGCTCGAGCAAGGTCACGACCGCCAGGACGAGTTGAATGACCTCCTCGGCAAACTGGACGAGCTACAAGCCCAGGCGAAAACTGACGTGGATCTTACAAAAGCAACGCTCAAAGACGCCAATGAAATATACAAGACTTTGAAAGGTGAGCTTAAGAATGGGTCGTGCATATACATATAATCTGAATCTCGGAAAGGGCAAGAACGATTTTCATGAAATTTTGTATGCAGGTGGTTTCGGGAGCGATAAATCGATCTAGCTAGGTTTCATTTTTAGAAAACGTCGTTTACCACAAGAAAATCGGGCAATGCTCGGTCACCCAGGTACTTAGATCTTAAGGTGAAAATAACACTTGTATAGTTGGCTCAACGAATTTAGGCATTCGTGAAGTTAGCCGCAAGAGCTGCGCAGTATCATTTTTCGAAAGCAATTGGAGGTATGAGGAGGGGAGGAATTAACTGTACATACGCAAACTCGCACCTGTGGCTAACTTCGCGAATGCCTAGATCCGTTGGATCACCTGTACCTACAGGTTTTCCAGGTTTTTCAGTATTAGATCTAAATTGTGTGAAAATACAATGAATCAGGTGCATAAGGAGAGTGTGAATGAGACAGTTGGAAGGGGAAGACCTCGGCGTACGTACCTTGATCAAATTGGGGACGTACTAGAGAAAGCCCAGGTCATGAGTACCCTAAATCGACGCGCATGTATGAAGAATGTAATGAGAGTGAATGAAGCAAAAGAGTTATGTCAGGATCGTAGCAAGTGGAGATTCGTGGTCTCTGCCTACCCCGTCGGGAAACAGGCGTGATTTTATGTATGTACTAGCTTCCGCCCACAGCTTCGCACGCGTGATACCATGAAAAACAAAAACAAATCTATCCCGCCGGAACCTTATATTTTTCCGGGATAAAATGTAGCCTATGTGCTATTCCAGACCATAATAGCTGTGCAAAATTTCATTCAGATCCGTTCAGCCGTTTTAGCGTTAAAGAGTAACAAACATACATCCATCCATCCATCCATCCATACATTCTTACAAACTTTCGCGTTTATAATATTAGTAGGATGTATGTGTGAAAATAATAGTTGTACATCTCGCACACGTTCACTGATTGACTGCGAACCCGCGATTTGCAGAGTTCAGCGACCAAGTGACGGAGTCGCGCCAGCTGGCCGAGCAGGCGGCGCTGGACGTGCCCGGCGTGCAGCAGAAGGTGGCCGCGGCGGAGGCCAGCGTCAACAGTATCGCCGAGGAGCTCGCCGTGGCCAGCGACGAGGCCAAGGAGGCCAGGGACCTCGCGCAGACCGCCAGGAAACATTACGCGGACAAGGCCTCTGAGGTAACTCATCATCATCATCATCTTCCTGCCCTTTTCCCACGTTATGTGGGGTCGGCAGGTAGTCAGATCCCCTCATCAACTAAAAAAGAGCTGATGATCTTGAAATGGCTGATCAGGTCATGGTCACCTTACCATATACTTTCAATGTCATTAAAGTAACACGGTACCTAATTTCAAATCGATCCAAGTACCAGACCGTTCGACGCGAGAACGGTTGATACGTTGACGCCTTTGACGCCGTTGACGTAAGTGTGAATTATAGGATGGATACAGGGGTAGAGAGGTAGGCCAAACAAAAGATGGATGGACTGTGTGAAAGATGACATGGGTAAGAAAGGAGTGAGTACTAAGATAACGAATGATAGAGGGAAATGGAAGAAGATCACATGTTGTGCCGACCCCACATAACGTGGGAAAAGGACAGGAAGATGATGATTATGTATGTGGGCTGGTCTATCGAAGTATTTCCTGCGACGCAAGAGGTTGCGGGTTCGATTCCCGCCTCGGAACAAGTTTGTGTACGATCTGCAGAAATTTGTTCCGTTGGTCTGGGTGTTTTCTATGTATAATAAAAAAATATCTATCTATGTATATAATGTATTACAAATTAAATATATCAGTTAACAAGTACCCATAACACAAGCTTTGAGTAGCTTACTTTGGGGCTAGATGATGCTGTATTGTCCAGGATTAGGTATTTATTTATTTCCACACGACACTATTGGCGTGAGACGATTATGACCATATTGTTTCAGGCTGCGCATGAGATCAGGAAGAAAGCGTCTACGTCGAGAGCTGAAGCGGTCAACTTGCGAGACGAGGCCGATAAACTATCGAGTGAGTACGCAGAATGTTTACACATTCCAACCTTCAAATAAGGTATGGGTTGTCTAGCTAAATACTGCAAGTATCTAATTTGTAATCGTGTAGGCTATCTGTTTACTTTGCTTGTTCACACTTTCTATGTATCTATTATTCTTCTTACTCGTGAAAACCTTTTAATAGCCTTCTGTTCTCTATTTTCCAACTAGTATGTTTTTTGTGTGCTGCTGGTTTTCCTTTAAATAAATAAATAAATAAATAAGTAGAGTTAATCATTATTCAGTTGTGTTATTCACTGCATAGTATTAGTGTAATAATGCAGGGTTCGCAATCTGCCACGTATGGAACACTTAAAATGACACAGGTTGCAAGGCCATCGCCGCTTACCAGATTACATCCTTTAATGTTAAGAGAGCGGTGGTGGTGTAGTGGTAGCACCCCTGCCTCACGATCTGAAGTACGTGGGTACCCAAACCAATGAGTTTTTCCATTCGAAAAATTTATGTGCGCAATGCCAGTGCTCTTAAACGGTGAAGGAAAACATCGTGCGGAAACCGGTATACCCTAGAACCAAAAATTCAAAGGTATGTGTCATAGGTTAGTATTCTTATAAGCGGCGATGGGCTTGCAACCTATCACGTACGGAATACTAACTACTGTTCAAAATGTGGGCATGATACAAATGTCATGTTTGGACGGGCCTCTGACTACCCCCTTTAGATATCCTCAAAGATCTAAGTAACTAAAGATTTGAGGAGATATCTACCGAGCCTGGGGATTACAGTCGTGATCATTATTAATGTTTATTCATACTTATAGGGACATACCTATTTTATTTCAGCCCGAGTCGAAGGCACAGCTAAGCAGATCGAAGGCTTGGAGAAACAAGCGGCAGAAAACATGCAGCTCACTCGCGACGCTAAAATGAAGGTATAATATACAAAAGACAGTTTGCAATGCGTTGGTAATATTAAGTTGTTTCATTGGACTAGCTAAAGTTTTGTAAAATACGAATGGTCATACACTACACGGAAGTGCGTCCGCCAAGTTTAGAAAAGAAGCTGGTGACGCATCACGACACGAAATCGCACCGTGCTATTATACAGTGTGTAACATTTACATCGGTCAATGGAAGAATCTACGTATGTCTTACATTTTCAGACTTTCCCGTACTGACAGATCTAAATGTTACACCCTGAATATTAGCCGTTATGGTTTACTGCTTTACTGTACATCGATGTTACTCGGACAGTCACGTATTGATCCTACTAATATTATAAACGCGAAAGTTTGTAAGAATGTATGGATGTGTGGATGTAAGGACGTATGTTTATTACTCTTTCGCGCAGAAACGGCTGAACGGATCTGGTTGAATTTATCCCGAAAAAATATACGGTTCCCGCGGGATAGATTGTTTTTGTTTTTCAAAGTACCACGCGGGCGAAGCCGCGGGTGTAAGCTAGTATGTTATATTTACATTAATTTTTCGTTTCAAGGTTGGACAAGCAAACACAGATGCCCGAGAGGCAGAAAAGCAAGTAAACAAGGGTCTCGAAGATCTGAAGACCATTCTAGACGAGCTCCAAAACCTTCCCACCTTAGATGACGCCGCGTTGGATAGACTCCGTAAGTTTTCATTTATGACAACATGCAGCTGGAAGATACGACATATTGAGTCACACTAAAAGTAAAAGTAAAAAAGTAAAAAATAAATATCGCGAGAACTATCCACATAAACTTTAATTATTGGAACGAAGTTCCTTATCGCGCATTGTGAAAGGGGGCTAGACGGAAAAAATTCTCACGAAAAGTTGTAACGACACTTTTTGCTATAGTTGTAAGCCGTGCGGCGTGCGCATGTCTCTCTCTCTCACAAATGAATCGAAAGGAACTTCGTTCCATCCGGGTGTCCCTTGACACCTCTCAAGTTCTTTACAGTATTCTTTAAAAGTTTTTGTAGATAAATGTTAAAGCAAATGCAATAGAGTTGGTTTCGTCATTGTTGCGTCTATTCAACATTGAAGTTTGTTTTCCAATTAGCGCCCTTATTTGTGTGCATTGAGTAAAATGAGTAGCAAATGTCGTAAAATAAATATGATGTTGTATCTTCAGAGGAAAGTCTCGACCAAGCGGAAAAACAACTAAGGGACGTTGACCTCGACGGAAAGATCAAGAATCTAAAGGAAGCCAAGAACAACCATCAACGGTAAGCAGATACACTAGTCTAAGAGCCGCTGAAGGACGACTTTCACCGATCTGATAACCAGATAAAACGTATTTTATATCAAAATATAATTTATAAAGAAATATGCTTATGATAGCTTGCCTATTAAAAACTGTTCATAGCTTTTTTTTTATATATTATTTTACAATCAAAATATTTCGACTTAAATTTATACATTCTATACATATACAAATTAATTGCTGTTCGTTAGTCTCGCTAAAACTCGAGAACGGCTAAACGGATTTATCTTATCTTGGTCTTGAAATGTTCGTGGAGGTCTAGGGAAGGTTTAAAAGGTAAGAAAAATTCGAATAACTGCCGGGAAAACTCTAAAAATAGCCTTTTTCTATTTCCCATACAAACGTTTTCTAAATTATGTTTAAATTATTATATATTAATGCCAGTGCTCTTAAACGGTGAAGGAAAACATCGTGAGGAAACCGGTATACCCTAGAACCAAAAATTCGAAGGTATGTGTCATAGGTTAGTATTCTTATAAGCGGCGATGGGCTTGCAACCTGTCACGTACGGAATACTAACTACTGTGCAAAATGTGGGCATGTACCAAATGTCATGTTTGGGCTTGCCTCTGACTACCCCCTTTAGATATCCTCAAAGATCTAAGTAACTAAAAATCTGAGGAGAGTTATCTACCGAGCCCGGGGATTACAGTCGTGATCATATTTATTTTTATTTTTTTATTACGTTTTCTAAATAAGTGCGAAGTCTGCCGGGTCAGCTAGTATTAAATATTTTTAGTCTCGTCTAATCATGTTATCCCAGGAACGATAAAAGACCGTTTTAGATGAATAATATCAACAACGCACGAAAAAATTATCTGGACGAAATAACAAACGCTAACTTATGTATTCAACAGATGGATGAAACAGTACCAGGACGAGCACGAGAATCTCCGCAGTGAGGTCGACAATGTGAAGGTCATCCTCGACCAACTGCCCGAAGGTTGCTTCAAGCGGATCGTGCTAGAGCCCACCGAGGGACCGAGCAGGGCGGCCAGCTTTAGGTAGACGAATCGCCGAGCACTGCAGGTACTAAGAACCAACATCATCTCCCTGTCCTTGTCCCACTTCCCGTGGGGAACATATGTTCTTCACTCTCACTCACTTTCCTTATCCCACTTTCCGTGGGGTCGGCACAACATCTTTACTCTCACTCTTTTCTCCAGCCGCCATTTTCATATCCTCTTTCACTAAATCCTTCGATAATTTCTTTGGTGTTCCTTTGTAGCAAGTAATAATAAATAGTTTAACAAGAGCCTAAATATAGCTTACGATAAGCAAGAATTGAACGCCGGCTCACTGTTGCTTAATTATTATTGGTCCTGGCCATAATCAACTTAAATTCTTAAGAATTTCTTTGGCGTCTTAACTCGAGTAATGCCGTTAAAGAACGTTTAATCGATTCTATATTAACACATTTAATGATACACTGTCGACATCGATGTACCTAAGGATATCCCACGCCGTACTATGCACTGCCAAAATACATGTAACTATTACAATTCACTACCAAAATAGTGGCATGTTTTCTATACATACGTTAATTCATTACGTCTTTACACACATTGATTTTAACTACGCGCTACGTGCGAAGAGTAATGGATGATACACAAAAATATCAAGGTGACAAGTGAACGCTTGGAACACAGAAAGAAATGCTGGTTGCGCGATATCCTTAGCTGTAACATCGATGGCTGTCGATCACAGAAAAGCCGGCCTTAGACCTAAAAATAGGCTTTGCAATGTCACAAAAATTAAAGTTTCGGCTGTCGTTATTTTAGGGCAATTACAGATAAGACGTATTTAACGTGGGTATTATCTCGTTTTTACACGCTCGTTAATAAGCGCCGGCGACGCGCTTTAAGTTCGTATTTACATGCGAAAAACGCCTCGTCTATCTCCTCTGGAATACGTTACGTTTGTAAAGTAGGAAATGTGCAATGTATGCGTAAATCACACGAGCGTCAAAATCGCTATCATAACGACTTGTACACGCGGAAGATACGGCCGCATCTATAATTGCCCTTAGCAATAGAGTATTTTTGACGTTGCCTTGTGTGTAATTATTATAATCAATAATGCTGTAGTGTTTTACAAAACAGTTAAGTGTTTTAATCATATAAGAAAATACCAATAACGTGTAATATTGGTTCTTGTATGTCTAGTTAACTTGTGTTGCTCGTCGAAAGTGCCTTACTATAAATATTATAAGATTAATATTGCAATAATTAAAGAAATTATACTGATGTACTATTTTTTTAAACATATTACCAGTACATACTTTTAAGACAAAGATAAATGTTCGAATCTCGAATAACTTTAGTTACGAACCAGAGGCATTGTTTACATTCTCTCGTTATTTCTGTTATTTTGTCAAATTGTACTTACTGACTGCATTTATTCTATGCATTTTATTATAGGTACTTAGATTTTACAATTATATTTAACTGAGGCTTTTTTCAAGTGTAAGTTATAACACAGTGCCATAACTCGTTTTGGTACGATTTGTAAATATTATACTAAAATAGTGTATAAGTACAAATTATTAAAAAAACTTTCAAATAAGTGCTTATAACATTTTTACTTTTTCATTGAAATTGGTTAATATTTTCAAGCTCGCCAAAGAAGATGTCTTAATTATGTTTCTTTAGGAAAATTTTGTGAGTAATTGTATTTTAGCTTATTTATTTGCAATAAATAAAATACAAGAATTAAAATTGAGTTTTATGATTTTGCCTACCCAGTAGGTACTAGATGGCAGATGGATAGGTACATACTACTTATGCACCGTGCGTGTGTCGTCCTGCGAGTAGGTATATATAGGTTCCTTACAAAATTAACAAGGATCTTACAAAAAAAGTGCTAGGGCCCAGCGAGTTTCTTGTCAGTTCTTCTCGGACTGGGGATAGGACTGGAATTGGCACTTAGACTCACCTAGTATGTAAGACGTTTCAAAGTGATCCCTGTGATTCTATTGAAAATAAATATATTTTGATTTTGATATTGATTTTTGTTCAATACGATACCTACTTATATCATAAAAAAGAGTTACATCTGACCCCATAAAAAAGATCTGTAATCCCTGACATCTCGGATATCTTTCGGGTCAGAAGTTTTTCGTACGCTTAGGAAACCAGCCAATAATGTAACAAAAAACAAAAAAAAATGTTTGTCGACTTTTCTGGGTGAAACTGAAAACGAGCAAAACTGTTGAAACTTTCTGGGACCAATATCATGTAAGGTCAGTTGGGGTAAATGCGGCTTTGGGGGAAGTGCGGCTAAAATCATTATACAAGAAACTAACAACGATATTGATAAAACTGCCATCTAGTCATGATAGTGTTTTCAATCGTGTTTTTTGGAAAAATAATCTTAATTATATCGATTCATCGCCCCCGAAACACCCTGTAACTAAATTTCCTGAAAATAATTTAAAATTAATTTAATGAAAATCCTTGTAGCCGTTTCCGAGATTCTGATTATATATAGGTACTTACCTTCCTATAGGTACCAAACAAATTGCTAGGTTATAATAGATCATTCAATCAACCCAGTGGTTGAAAAGCAATCAAAATTGTAATTTGTTCCTTTATGTAACTAAATATTATATGTAGGTAGAGGTAGATCAGTCTAAAAATGCACGCCCCTCCAATGTATTTCCAATGTATTTACCTCTACATGCGGTACAGGTACAATTGGAGGGGCGTGCATTTTTAGACTGAATCTTCTCTATCTACCTAAAGCACATTTTTAGCTTACGCGTGGTACCTACCCGAATAAAAAGTAGCCTATGTATTATTCCAGATAATATAACTACTAGGGACGCGTAGGTTCCAAGTTTCATCGTATGAAAGAGTAACATCCATATACCTACCGACCTCGCAAACTTTCACGTTTATATTAGGTAGGTAGGTACATAAAGAAGGATTGAGGCAGGCTGACTGATTTACTGGCGATCAATGCAAAGCAAACCATAAGTCATAGGGGTAGGTACTTATGTCCCTTTTGGGGTCTAAAGGGGCACTAAAAATAGTTCTCAAAATTGATCTTCTAAAGGGGTGTAGACGGGATCGAAGTTTTTAAACAAAACACGAACAACGTCGCACTAATCACGAACAAAGTAGCAGGGTCTGACCAGTTCATAAAAATATCAGTAGCAGTAGGTATCTTATTAGGTACCCACCTCGTAGCTCATAGCATTTGGTTAAGAACAATGAAAACTTAGGTAGGTACATCTAGGTACCTACATACCTTTGTGGGATATTCAATCTCGCTACAGTTAAAGGGCCTAAAAGATAAAACCTTAAGTGGTAGACTTATCTAGGGCTGTACCACGCGGGAAATCATTTCGTAGCAGGTAGCAGGTACTGTAGCCGTGCCGCACGGCCCTACTCGTAACACGCATGGGTGTGTGAGGCGGACTGGTGTGTGTGCACCGTACAGGGTATAGGGTAACCATAAACATAAAATAAATAAATAATGCTGGACAATCCACACAGCATCATCTAGCCCCAAAGTAAGCTACTCAAAGCTTGTGTTATGGGTACTAGATAACTGATATACCTATTTAATTCATTATATAGGTACATAGATAGATATTTTTTTTATTATACATATAAAACACCCAGAACAACGGAACAAATTTCTGCAGATCGTACACAAATTTGTTCCGAGGCGGGAATCGAACCCGCAACCTCTTGCGTCTCAGGCGGACTCTCGCCCGCTGCGCCAATGAGGTTGTCACATAATGAGGTTGTCGAACAAAATTCGCCTGGGCCCTTCATTTCGGACACACACCATCATGACGTTTTTGGAACGAAGTTCCTTATCGCGCGTTGTGAAAGGGGGCTAGACGGAAAAAATTCTCACGAAAAGTTGTAACGACACTTTTTGCTATAGTTGTAAGCCGTGCGGCGTGCGCGTGTTTCTCTGTCTGTCTCTCTCTCCTCACAAATTAATCGAAAGGAACTTCGTTCCATCTGGGTGTCCCTTGACACCTCTCAAGTTTTTTTTTTTAACGTAATTGTAATAAGTATCTATTGACCTATTTTTACCCCACTGTGAAGCGAAGGAGGGTAATTTGTTTGGGGTGTATGTAAGTAGGTTTGTAAGTGCACCTTTTTTTTTTGGCGTCGCAATATGTGTACTTTTTCTATCTTTTGTTTGGTTGGACAGATTTTGACAAAATGAGGTAAATGATTGATTCAGGCGTGACTTTGCGGAAATCCATTACAAATACTGAAAAGGACGGAAATGTCTAGTACTTTCCCGCTAAAACATAACATTTATGTCGCATGGTTGGCTCACTTTTCTCTCGGCGCTCGGTGGAGCAACACCAGTGCGGAGCGAGTCAACGGTCCTGAGGATGCTTCGTGGAGAAGCGAAACACGTGTCGAGTTTCTATTTGAGGTGTGGTGTTGGGATTATTAATATTAATAATATTTCTATAAGGCATTTTGTGGGGCTCATTAATATTAATAAGCTTAATTAATAATCTCATTAGATAATAGTTTTAGCGGGAAAGTACTAGACATTTCCGTCCTTTTCAGTATTCAAAATGAAGTGTCATTGAAATTGTCTGGATTGCAAGAATGACTTAGGCTATATAAAATGTCAAAAAACCCAAGATGGCGGCTGTAAGATTCCATTTTCAATTTACGATGAACTAAAAAATGATTTTAGAATAAGAAGTATGTTGCAAGGATTCTAAAAAACGACAATATAAAGTGATAAATTCGATCAAATCATTCACAAATTCCGCGCAGCCGGTTTTTTTTTTTAAATAAATACTTGTTAAAACCCTTGGACTTTGCGCTCTGAGGCTCTTTACGTGATGTGTTTGTCACATCATTTGTGCATAGATAAACCTAAAGGTTTATTCAGTCCGTAAGTAAAAAAAGAGTAGTGGGACGGTTAGAGAGAAATGAAGGCAAAATGTGAGGACTCCACATAACGTGGGAAAAGTAAATGATAATTTACTCAAATATTACGAACCTACCGTAAGGTAGACTTCTGTAGACTGTCCTGTGATTCCCAGCCGTGGAGGCACCCTTTCGGGCGGTATGCAAACGTTACTACTCCCGAGTGTAGTACAATTTATGGGGAGCATTTCAGTGAATTTCTTTTGTTTTTTCAAAGTAACGCTCCACGCTCTCCTTGGGCCCCGACCGTGCCGTAGGTATTTACATATACCTACCTTCCGGTGTACATAACCTCACGGGCGTAGCTTGCGCCCCACTAGATACCTACCTAAGTACATAATATACACGTCAAAATAAAATAAAAGAATAGGTTATGTATTTCAATTTTGGTTCTTGGTAACGTCTATTTGTAGTTACAAAAGCAAAATGTAGGTAGGTGCTAGCTATTAGGTAGTGTGCAAACGGAAAGCCAGCACCATAAACTAAGGCAAAATATCTTGCCAAAGCACACGATGAGTGGTGGCCATTTATTTCCATCTCTGTTTAAATTTAGTTTTATCTTAGTCTACCTATAGATAAGTAAGTAATACATACATAAATACATAAAATCACGCCTGTTTCCCGACGGGGTAGGCAGAGATCACGGATCTCCACTTGTTACGATCCTGACACACCTCTTTTGCTTCATTCACTCTCATTACATTCTTCATACATGCGCGTCGGTTTAGGGTACTCTTGACCTGGCCTTTCTCTAAAACGTCCCCAATTTGATCGAGATACATACGCCGAGGTCTTCCCCTTCCAACTGTCCCATTCACAATCAAGTAGGTAATCTTCTATGAAAACAAAATAAACTTTTTTATTATTATTATTAGCTTATGATATTAAAGGCTACTATTGGCCTTGGCCAGGCTTTGCCATTACTAAGTAGGTAAATAGTACTTAACTACCTAGGTACTTATTTTATCCAGTATTTGCCTGTAGGTAAATTCATTAGTAAAAGTTTCACTAAACAAGTAGATCTACGCAAAGCGTACCAACCTACCTACTGCATGTACCTATGCTTTATTTCTAAATGATTTCGGTGCTAGGTAGTTATGAACATCAATACCTACCTATGTACCTATAGCTCGTTAGTTTTACAAATGTATTGCGAGTTGCAAACAAAACTGCTGAAAAATTGCTCTCCACAGCTCCGAAACAGGCGCAAACTAAACAAATTTACAACAACGAAATTAGCAAATATCTCACTGTCCAGGGGTGCAGAGTTTTCGGAATAGCGCACTACACGAAAACTAAATAAGTGGCCGAAAAATGTTGCTCAACCGCCCGATTTACATAGAACCGCAAATTTGGTGTGAATGCCACCACTTTCGTTCGTAACAAAAGGGGATGACGGGTCGTATTAAAACGGACGGTACAAGTGGAAAAACAAGGCGGTTAATCCGAAAAGTTTTCCTAATTACGTTGGTACGAACTAACTCCCAGAACGAATTAAGTGTGAAGTAAAATTGGGTGAAATCCAGGATCAGATTATAAATTTGCCTCTAGGTTCCGAACCCGGTTACACTCTGTCTAAAAAATTTGTCGCTAACTAGACCTAAAAAGCTGTTGCACAGAGTTTTAAATTTTGGTAAATGTTTTTCGTAACCAGCAACAAAAGAAGTTTTTTTTCTGTTTTTCATAACCGGTTATTAAACAAGAAAATGTACCTAATCCATTTTCGTAGCTGCGCTTTATAACTAAGTAGTTAGGTACAAAAGCTGGCACGTTAAGCCTAATGTCTGATGAAGTAGGTACCTACCTACAGGTCACTTAAAATGTGATTATACTTACAATTAAAATTAAATAGGTCCCTGCTTCTATCAAATTGCCTTTAAACCTAAGTACTCTTAAGAATGATGATTAACTTCAAACCGAAATTCAATAAAAGCTTCTGTAGAAACAGACCGAACTCTGAAATTTTAAATATAATATAAAACGAAGTTCGAGCCAACACCCTCGAAATTATTTCATTTCATGAAATTCGTTTTAATTTCCCATAAAGTAACTTTTCCTACGCCAATTTAAAAAGTGATTAAAAAGCTGAAAGTAATAAAATGAACCATGAATTCGGCAATTTGTGCACGAATGAGCACACTTCGGGCGAAGCGAAGCTTAATTTGGACTAAAAAAAATTAATTAGTCGCCGAGACGCCCCTAATGAAACGCGAAGGCGGCAACATTGCCAACTTAGTTTAGGCAGCTACCTACTTTTACTCCCAGCCGTGACACTGCGTGCATTTTAAAGTAAACTGGAGTACCTAATAGTAAAATGATTAGTTACCTATACAAGTTATCAATAATCAATTTACGTTATAAGAAGATTTTACTTAGGTAATGAAAATAAAATTAAGGTACTTAACTATGTTAAAGTAATAAAAATACCTACAAATATGATCATGTCTAAAATGCCCAGGCTTGATTGTGCATTTGTGCACGACTGGAGTCGAGCCCACGGCCTTAGGGTCAGTAGGGAATAAGCACCACTGCTCTCACTAGAGCACCAGTGTTCTAGACTTAGGTAATGAAATGAATGTATCCAGTAAGTAGGTCCCAATTCGGTTTCCTGATACAGCGTTTATTATTTAACCCAACCTCGCGAATCGTTTCCAAGCGAAACATTTTGCTTATTTTCCATTTATTTTCAAACAACGTATTTTCCCGAATCCCGCTTCGGAAAATGGAGGAAAAAACAGAAATCAAATCACTTTAACGTTCTAAGTGGCATACCAGGTATACGGAATCCCCGCTCACTGCTCTATAAATAAATCAATTCTCAACAAGGGTGTCCACGACGCCATGGGAACCCTAAATTTCGGCAGGGTGTCATTAAATCATCGTTATTGTTAAATATAATGTCCGAGGTGGTATGGTCAATGGTAACGCCATTATATTACATCGAATAGTGAAGTCGAGATTGTATTTCTAAATACTTAATAGACCGTTACTTAGGTCATTTGCATAAATACGAAATTTTAGGTAACCACCACCTACAAGGGAGTGTCCCACCCATCATTGACCAGCCTACTTTACTCGCTGTAAGTGTATTTTGTCCCTAACTTACTTTACAGGGACTAATTTAAAACGTAGTATTTGTGAACCAAGATTTTAGAGTTTTAAGACACATTCGTCTGTTCAAAAACAAATTATGTTTAGTTAATAGTCAAACTGTTCCTCCTTCCCTGTGGAAGAACCGGAAACGTTCACTATATCACACAAATACATTGTAAATCAAAATCCGGCTGCCCACCCCTCAACTATTCATTGCGATGTAGCGGTAACAGTCATACAACAGAATTAAGCATGATCTATGTTACACCGAAGCGGATCCGAGATGGGTCCGAGCAGTGCCCCGTGCGAGGCTCGGATTTGAAACAGTTTTCTTCGTCACTAGTTCCTTCGCACTACAGTGGAGAAAGGGTCAAAGTGCGCCTTGTAGCTATGTTCGTGCACTTTTTAGCTTCTACGACATTCCGTATTCCTCACGATGTTTTCCTTCACTGTTTGTATTACCGCACATATTTTTTTGGAACAGAAAAATCTAAAATGTGTTCACTGATTCGAACCAACGACCTTAGAATTGGGAGGCGGGGTCAATACTTACCACTAGGCCAGTGCTCTAAGTAAAAGAACCGATACATGTAGCTGGTGTGTGAATTGCTTCAACTGTTGTAAATCCTGTCTCGTGGGTACATATCTCGGCGCGGTCTCGCCCGGGCTCGGTGTAAATCAACTTTAGGTATAAGTACTGTTATTTACGCTATCTCATTTTGTGATTGCAACAGTTGCGAATTATCATAACGTAGCACTTCTATTAAAATGGTTTGTTATGATCGTTCGTCGTGTCACTGGTGCTTGCTTGGTTATCTGATTGAGCGAGAGAAGTGTCCGAAAACTCAGTGGCAAGTATGCTTGTATAATATGTTTGTAGGAGTATAACATAAGAACGTAATCGGTGAAAGCATAAAGATATTGGGTTCCAAAGTTGAAAAAAACCTTTTTTAAATCTATTGAGTGAAATTTATTTTTGAGAATGATTAAAATAGTGCATGCAAAGAGCACCTACCTACGTATTTGTATTTGGCACGTGACATCAAATATTGTATACGTAAATTGATATCTGGTAGGTATAGGTATACATCTTAGAACAAACAGCGCGATGAATAGCCTAGAACACAATCGGCTCAAATCCAACTCAGTAAACAGAGAGATCAAACATGGGCACAGTATCCAATTAGAGCAATACAAACCCTCAGATTAGTCAAATATTGTTTGTGTAATACAATACAGATCTCCATACATTGGATATTAGGGACCGGAGTTGGAGAGGGGCCCGGGGCGTGGATTGTTTAAACATTACCATGTCTACCGTAGGTATCGTAATGGCATGCTTAGAAAAACCAGTTAATTAAAACTATAGCCCAATGACATGACGTGTTCCTTAGTGGCCATGGCCTTACTAGGTTAGGTAAGGCGCAATACGGCCTCTTTTTACGTGACTACTAAGAAGGGTTATGTGTGTGGTGTATGTATTAATTATTTGTATGTATGCGAGTTCCTTTGGCTGTCGGGAGAGCCATAACGGCACGACAGATTTTGAGAAATGAGGTGTCGTTGGGTTTAAAGACAAAGGTTACAAGAGCTTTACAAAATGTCAAAAATCCAAGATGGTGGGAGTAAAAAACTATTTTCCATAGAGAAAATCTTTAGTAACTATAACAGTTCACTGCTATTTTCAATTAAGTAACTATTTACTTTCAGTTGGGCCTTTCAATTTTAAAATAAATACTAGGTAGATAAAACATCACAACGCTTCAAACCTCCAGTTTTTTTAAGCCGTTGAATTGTAAACCAGCGCTCTTTTTACTTCGTTTTTTGTCTAAACAATGCTTATTTGAATGTTTTTGAATTGAAATTAAAGCGTGTAAACAACGCCACACTTATTGCCCCGAGCGGTTTTAATTATTGGGGTCGATTGCGGTGGAGCTCACGGAGAACAGAATAAACTACGCTGCTAAAGTAATACAGTAAGCAATCATAATGAAATAGGGTAGTTATGTGCGAGAAGTTAGCGGATCTAGGCAAAAGAAGAACGGATATAAAAATATCAAAACATTGATAAACACTGTACGAAAAGTGGCTATACGTATTCCAAAGTAGATGTGTGAGTGAACTGAGTGACTTTTACGGAATTCTCGTTGCAATAAATTACAATCAGTTTCTATTCGCAATAGTGCTGCGATTCCGTAATTCTGATACCTATCTACTTACGAACAATAAACCAATATCAATGTTTTGTTAGTCGAATAATAACATAAACGCAAAAATAATTCTTTCAGATTGTCCTTAAGCAGAAAAATTATCTTTTCAAACAATGCTTACCATGTAGTTTATTTTATATCTACTTGCTGACTCTTTCGCAAAATCGTCTGCGCGTTATAAATAATATATTTTTCACCGTTTTTGCAACATTTTTTATTATTGCTGTGCTCCTATTAATCATAGCGTGATATTATTTAACCTATGTTAAATTTAAAATACAACCAACACAACAATAATTATTTCAGTTCAAACCAGTAGCACTTGAGATTAGCGCGTTGAACCAAACATGCAAACAAACTCTTCAGCTTTACCTATAATATTATTATAGATTTTTCCAAAAGCTCAAGTTGGAGTCGAGAGAAAAGTTTTTGTTTCCACGTCTAGCTAGCACGTGCACAAGATTGAGTTGTAAAACGGGTATCAACAGTTTAGTAACAAGTTGGCGTGCAATGGCGATCTTGGGTTCCGTTCGCTAGACGTGAGTTAGTGCAGAGACGCCTCATACGTCACACGTCTCTAGGGATGGTGAGGCACGTCCGTACGACGTAACATGCTACGCTAATAGGGTTGAGAAACTCCAAAAAATAAACGCTATCAAAAACAAGTTTAGTCAAGATTAAGGGTCACCACTTGTGCTCGTTTAAACGTTTACTGGCTTAATACTGTTAAATCCGCCACCGTTCCTCATTAACGATCCATCGCTTCACTCTGTTAACTGCTTTTAAAATAAATGGATATGAATAGCATATTTAGACTTATTCTTATTATGATCTTGCATCGTTTTGTCTACACTAATATTATAAAGAGGAAAACTTTGATTGTTTGTTTGTTTGTTTGTTTGAAATGAATAGGCTCCGAAACTACTGAACCGATTTGAAAAATTCTTTCACTGTTGGTGGTGTAGTGGTAGCACCCTTGCCTCACGGTCCGAAGGTCGTGGGTTCAAACCTGGTCGTGCACCAATGAATTTTTCCATTTGAGACAATTATGTGCGCAATGCCTGTGTTCTTAAACGGTGAAGGAAAACATCGTGAGGAAACCGGCATACCCTAGAACCAAAAATTCGAAGGTTTGTTTTATATGTTAGTATTCTTATAAGCGGCGATATCGAGTCAAATATCAAGTTTGGACGTGCCTCTGAGTGTGAGTACCCTCTTTAAATATCCTCAAAGATCTAAGAAACTAGAGATCTGAAGAGATATCTACCGAGCCTGGGGATTACAGTCGTGACCATGTATGTATATATAAATACCCGTGCGAAGCCGGGGCGGACTGCTAGTTTATTATATCATCATCTTCCTGCCCTTATCCCACGTTATGTGGGGTCGGCACAACATGTGATCTTCTTCCATTTCTCTCTGTCATTCGTCATTTCAATACTCACTCCTTTCTTACCAATGTCATCTTTCACACAGTCCATCCATCTTTTCTTTGGCCTACCTCTACCCCTGTATCCATCTACATTCATACCTAACACTCTCCTTGTCACATGGCATTCATCTCTTCTCATAACATGTCCATACCACGCTAACCTATTACTCCTCATCTTTTCTGTCACCGGTGCCACTTTCAGACTACTAAAGTTAGTTAATGCTAGTTTATTATATACTTAATTAAATTTAAATGTTGTCGTATTTTTTACTCTCACTATAACACACTCTTCACCACAATAAAACATTGTAATAGGAGCAAAGTCTACTTCTAAACCCGACCGAGAGTAGTTGAACGTACCTTCTTCTATCATGTCGAGCCTACATTTGATTCGGATTACTACTAGACGCGAGCCTTCGAGCCGTGAGTTTTACGGTCCACACGTTAATTTTTACTCGTTTTCGAGTAAAACTATCGAGTAATACCGTATGTGAGTACGGAGCTTTACAGCCACCCCATATTGGATTTTTTGGCATTTTGTATAGACTATGTCACTCTTGTACGAGTAATCCAGGCAAATACAACGACAGCTTATTTTGTTAAAATATGTCCTGTTTGGGCTCTAGCGACTGCCAAAGGAACTCGTATACATACATTCACCCCATATACATTTTCCTTCTTCACAGCCAGGTCAAAATAATCAGTTTCACATAGACAACATCTAAAAGTGACTTTTGCGCTATACATCTTGATAGAAATGACATTCTACGTCGTTTTCCATTTGAGTATCCGGCCGGACGCGACTCTACATGTTACTGTGGAAAGGTAGCGAATTGAATTGAATACAGTAGGTAGGTACTAACTAGCCGCTGTAACTAAATATACCTACGGATATAGTTACATATACAGTCGTGGTCAACTAATTAGGGACATGCAAGATAGTGAAGAACAATAACCGGTTATGTACATACAAATATAAAACCCTATTGATTTCTCAGTAACTATTATTTGCATAATTTGGTCCGATTATTATGCTTTAAATGGCTGTAAATAAAAGAATAAATAAATAGAAAAAAGTATTTAATATCAAAGGTTGAACATGTATTCAATTTTAAGGTATAATTCTGTAGCTGGACATTTAATTAAGGACAGTAAACTATAATGAAAAATAGAGTTAAACAAAACTAATAATCTGCAGTATTATAATATCTTTAACAGCTCCATTTTATTACGTGTAAAATCAGTACCCAGTAGCAAAACCTTTGTTAGTAATTACCGCTTGACACCGATGTGGCATAGACATTATCAGTTTCTGGCATGTTTCGACAGGAATGTTTGCCCATGCCTCACAAAAAGCTTCATTAAGTTCATCTAAAGTTGTGGTACGATAAGTGGCTACTTTTTTCTTGATTTCGTGCCAAAGGTGCTCGATTGGGTTAAGGTCCGGGCTATCTAGCACCGATACTGACTGACTGGTAAGAAACGACTTGACTGAACGGGCGGTATGTTTTGGGTCGTTATCATGCTGAAACGTCCATATAATAGGGAGATGCTCCTCAGCATAGGGAAGCATCGTTTCCTCCAATATTGCCTTGTATTGATGTTGGTCTAAGTTACCCTGAACTTTCCTCACAGGTCCCACTCCACGTCCAGAAAATGAACCCCACATTTTAATGTTTCCACTGCCATGTTTCACCTGCTTTTTTGTGAATCTTGGATTCATTTCCGCTTTTACTGGACGCCGTACGTATTGCCTTCCATCTGAAGAAATCAAATTAACCTTGGTCTCGTCAGAGAATAATACATGTTGCCATTGGGCGTAGGTCCAATGTCCATATTTACGTGCAAACGCCAAACGAGCATTTCTATGTTCTTTCTTCAACAACGGTACTTTGCGAGCCACTCTTCCGAACAACCCTGCTTCTACCAGACGTCGTCGAACGGTCCTAGCTGAGACACCAGCTCTTTCGTCTGTCCCAAACACTTCGTGTTTAATTAAAATAGAGCCTAGAAACGGATCTTTCTTAGCTAACCTGGCTATCATTCTATCTTCTTGCGGAGTTGTTTTTCTCGATCTTTTTGTTCTGGGCACATTTAAATCTGTGTTATTGCGTCTGACATGTTACACTGCATTGTATACCATAGTTTTTGAACAATTTAAATGTTCTGCTATCCTTCGGTATGGCCAACCATGCTCGACAACAAACTTCATGATAATTTTTCGTAGTGTTGGATCGCAACTTTTATTTTTACCCATTTTTCTTCAAAATATTTTTCAAAACTTAAAATAAATATCGGGATTGCCGCCAAAACTACCACGAAACAATAAGAGAAGAAGTAAAAAAGTATTGAGATTCAAATTTTGAAAATAGAACGCAATATCTCAGTGTCCCTAATTAAATGGCCAGCCAGCATTATTTGAACAAATAGCACTACGATAATCTATCAGCTATACTGTAAAGAGGTTTAATGTTTAAGAAGTTGTTATTGTTTGTATAATCGGGCACATAAATGACTAATTATACTTACATGTAAGAGATATGGAATATGGTTTAGACTCGTTGGAAAATAAAAAATAAATTCACAATTCGGTTTAACCAAAGAGTGTCCCTAATTAGTTGACCACGACTGTATATAGCTACGACTCTGCCCATATTACAAGTAGGTATGACCGAAATTATTATACCTATAAAAAGTATTATTATCCTACTAATATTATAAACTGGCTTCCGCCCACGGCTTCGCGCGCGTGGTACCTTGAAAAACAAAAACAAATATAGGTATCCCATGGGAACCGTACATTTTTTCCGGGATAAATAGTAGCCTATTTCAGACTATAGTCTATCTCTGTGCTAAATTTCATCCAGATCCGTTCATCCGTTTTAGCGTGAATGAGTAACAAAAATCCTTACATCCATACAAACATTCACGTTTATAATATTAGTAGGATTAGTAGGATGTGAGATTTTTGATGGATAGATATTATGAATATTTGTTGCTACCTCTAAGAGCTGACTGACTGTTTGACTGACTGACTGACTGACTGATTCATTATCGCCGAGCCGAAACCGCTGAAACTAGAAAGCTGAAATTTGGAAGGTGGCTTCCTTTTATAACAAAACCACTCACTAAGGCGGGATTTATGGAAATTCCACCCTTAAATGGGTGAAAAATGATGAAAACGTTAGTATGAAACTTTTTTACACGTGGAGCAATTTTTATGAAACTTTGTGTACTGTAAATGCAAAATGAATGATCTCGTGTTTCAGGATTTTTTTAAAAACAAAAAACACAAAACTTCAAAAGGAGGTTAAATAGGGGGCTATGTTTGTATGGGAACTTTTTAACGGGGGGGTGGTGCGATTGGTCTGAATTTTGGTTTGGATACTTTAAATGCAAAATAAATGGATAAGTACGTATTTCTGGATATTTTAAAATAGCCTTCTAAAAAGGGTAAAATGGTGTGTCAAAGTTAGTAGGTATCACATGGGATTTTTTTTTCATATCTACCTACAGATATGAAAAAAAAATTCCATGTGATTGATTTGAAACTTGGTTTGGATACTGTTTGGTACGCGCAAAGTTGCGAGGGTCAGCTAGTAAGTACCAAATATAGATTCGCACGGTGCAATTGATGGAAGGGACACACCCTTTACACGCGTACCTACATCAATTATTACTTCTTAGCTGTAGTGCGTTAAGCCTAAAGCGTGTTAAAATATGATTACAAATATAAGGATGTATAAGCCTGCGGGATTAGGAGTTGTGTCCCACTCAGCCCCGCTTTGACTACGCTAATCAGCAAGCCAAGCCGCATCTCTGGCGTGGTGCCTGTGGAATTACTCACTGATGGCTCGTTTACACGATGAGTATATTTTGACATTTTACACTAATTCGGGAATCAAACCGTAGGTAGGTAACTATAACAGATCACTGGTAGGTACACTGTACGCTGGTAGTAGGTATGGTCCTTGTCATTTAATTTAATTAAAATGTTTTTTTTTACTTTCGTTTTATCTTGCAAGCATTATTATTGCTTCTCGTAGAAATCTCTAATCTCTACAATTTTCGTAGTATGTAAGTTTACTAAAGAGTTACTTTAGTAACTAAAACAGATCACTGACTAAAGATGTCTTCACGGCACTATTGTTTTTACCAACCTTTTTGTGTTAATTAACTAGTACCTGGGTGACCGAGCTTTGCTCGTTTTTTGGGGTAAACGACGTTTTTTAAAAATGAAATCTAGCTAGATCGATTTATCACCCCCGAAACTTAGTAAGCAGGGGGCATACTAAATTTCATGAAAATCGCGGCGCCGTTTCCGAGATTCCGATTATATACATATATACAAGAATTGCTCGTTTAAAGGTATAAGATAATTATTATTATAGTTATTAACACAAAAAGGTTGTAGCCTCTTTCTTCGCAGTTGGGTAAAAACAATAGAATACAGTCTCTTATGTGTTTTGTATATGATGCCTGAAACAACTGCCGCGAAAAAAACTCAAAGGTTTAAACTTGCTAAGGTTAGCTTCGGAAGCTTTCACTGTGCGCTGTCTGGTACGAACTTGGCCAACTTATTTATCTAGGTTTTTTAAACTTTACGAACTAGCCTATTCGCTATGCGAATAATGTGGCTATTATATAGGTTAGGTAGGTATAATAAAAACAACAAATATTTACTATTATTTCTATTTTTCACTTCATTGTAATTGTTTTTCCAATTGTCACATTTTATCAATAATTAACAGTGAATTCATAATACTGATAATGCATAGGTAACCATAAGTAGGTAAGTAACCATCTAAATGCCTACTTTTACTTATCACTGATATAATTTTGAATGAGTATTTATTACCAATATTGATTCTCTTGGTCTATATTAAAATGATTAGTTTATGATAAATTATAGTACAAAATAGTATATAAAACAGCTTACATCACATTGTTTAAATAAGTTTATACATTCAAATGATATTGATATAATAATTTATATAACTAAATGTTGTAATCTTCTGTGAATGTTTTTATTTCAGAAAATATAACAGAATAATGCAGAATTACTTGGAATCACCTTAAAAATAACGACAAACGGGAACCTATATGTGATAGTCGGTACTGTTTATACGAGTACAGTAGATACTTATGCAAGAGCCCTTGTGAATAGTTCTAATAGTTCAAAATCTAGTAAAGTGAAGACTGATAAAGCGAAGTGAAAAAGAATGGTAGGTACTAAGTAAAAGCGAACCATTAGCTTATATCAACTGTGACGTAAGCAGTCATTATAATCAAACAATATCAATTCTAAATTAAATATTAAAAACGAACGATGTATTCGTATATTTAGTTTAATCAGTATTGTAAATAGCTAATCTTCAATTTCTATAATTTTGTTCTGGTAATCTCTATTACGAAGATAATCCATTCAACATGCAGTAACCCTAAGTTACCCATTTGATACAATGTGCTCAAGTAGGTATCTTATAAATGGTGTTTTATTTTCTTGGTTAAGTATTGAGAGTATAGTTAGTACCTACATTGTATTTGAATGGAACAAAACAGTATCGAATTTAGGGTTGAATTCGAGAATTGTTTTGAGAATTCGAGAATTGTTTTGACATAATCTAACAAAATAAAACCAACTTTACAAAATAAAAATAATCAATATTAATAAGTAATCACATTTTGTGTTGAACAAAACTGTTATTAAAGCAGTGACTAGAACTGACAGTGTATAAAGCGTTTAACTTTCATTGGTTTTCAATAAATTCCTAGTAGTTAATTGTAATTATAAGACTAAGTACCGAGGTCTAGATTGCACTTTTTTTTGAACTTATTTTTATTTAAATCTATATTTACAAAATATATTTTATAAAATATTATTTATATTTCGCAAATGTTTTATCTAACTTCCCAAGCTGCGCTTTACCGCACCTTTGGATTCATGTTAGAAACAAACTCGTCGCTGGCCTTCCTTATTGGGGGCAGCTCAAAAATACTTTGTTATTTTTGTTTGTTTACAATGATTCCTCTGATTCTAAGCCATCGATTTTCATAAACTTTATTAGAGAAAAGTACTTAGGTAAGAAATAAAGTTGTAGGTGCATGAATCCGAATGCGTTGTACCTACTTACTAATTCCTTTTGTATAGTAACTATTCGTATGAACTATGAAGTAAGTACCTACCTAATTAATTGGAATGTGACCTATTTACAAATGTATTTTAATACTATTTTGGCTAAATGTCTCTATAAATTCTTACTCTAAAATTGTGCCGTTTCGTGTATTTAATTGAAATAAATATACATAACACAACTAAGTAAACTAATTAGTAATATACACAAACTTATTAATAATATCTACAACTTAAACTGAAAATATAAAATCTTACTACATATTATTTTGTACACGTTAGTTAATACGAAAACAAAACATTTCAACAAAGGTAATACTTTATAATATTAATAAAAATATAAACAACATATTGTGTACAGATTAGGTACAAGTAACATGGATGATCGAGAGAAGTTAATCACTATTTAAGAAGGATAATAAAATAAACATAATTAAACAGAATCATCAAAAGGTTGGTCGCTTCTCGCATGTCACTGGCCTAATCTGCGCACGCGGCGGCGCGGCAGCAGCGCGGCGCCGGCACCCGCTCGAGCCGAGCTCTCCTGCTCCTCGCAGGAGGAACCATACTAACATTAAAACACAGAATATTGATTATTATTTGCAAGGCACATTCTCTTAAAAATCCTGAATTTTAAAATTTTCATGTACACTATATAATTCGATGCTCCGTTAACATCTGAACGTGGCGATGAACCAAACTGTGAGTGACCAAGCAACTTCTACTCAACAACGTTATGATATGTTTATAATTGTTTATTTTACACCCTGTGTCTCGAAAAACGGTGATGAATGTGATAGTGATAAATTAAATCTAGGTATATTCCAAATCGATGGGTAGCAGGTACGTCTACGTGAATCACTAAGTAAGTTGCGATTCGAGTCAAAGGGGAATGTCACACATGAGATCAAAATGAGATCTTGAATTATTGCTCACGAAATGAGAGGTCGCGCGCGCGTTCGCCGTAGCGAGAAGGCGGTGCGACCGGGGCGCAGCGGAACAGCTCAGTAGCCGTACCCGGAGCCCGGGTACAGCAGAGCGGCGCCGCCGCCCGCCGGTCAGTGTTGCGCCGCGAACTTCATCCGCTTCTGTTTCTGCCGCTGGTTGCAAAACCACACGCGCACCACGTTTTTCTTGAGATCTAGCTTCTCGGCAATGGCAGTGATCTTCTCGCCGGAAGGGCGCGGCTGCACCGCAAAGTAGGCCTCGAGGCTGCGTTTCTCGGGCGCCGCTATGGAGGTGCGCTTGCGCTTCTTCTCACCGGCGGGCAGCACGCTCGGCGCGTCGGGGTCGCGCCGCTTGTTCTTGGCCTGCGCCTCCGCCTCCTCGAGCCACGCCTGAAGGATCGGCTTGAGCGCGATCATGTTGTTGTGGCTGAGCGTGAGGCTCTCGAAGCGACAGATGGTGCTTTGCGAGAGTGCGCCAACGCCCGGCAGCTTGAGGTTAGCGAGCGCCTTGCCCACGTCCGCCTGCGTGACGCCGAGCTTGATGCGGCGCTGCTTGAAGCGCTCCGCGAAGGCCTCCAGCTCGCGCGGGTCCGTGTCGGTGTCGGGGTGCAGTGCGGCGGCGGGGTGTGCCAGGTGCGCGGGCGGCGCGTGCCCCAGCGCGCCGCCGTGGTGGTGGTGGTGGTTCATCACATGGTTCATGCCGTAGCCGTGCATGTGATGCGGCGGCGCCGCCTCGCCCATCGGCGCCAGCGTCGTCATCGATGACGAGCTCAGCGGGTCCAGCATGTCCAGCCCCTCCATGCCGTGGTGGCCCATCTGCGAGAAGAAACCCTTTTGTAATTCGTTTTAACGTACTGCCTGATTCTACACGATTGTAAGAGGATTGACGCGGTCAGTCTACAGCTATCTAAGCTGGGGAAGGTCGTTACGGCGACGCGTCGAACTAACTCGCGCATTCATGTTAAATCGGACGTTTCATTGTGCTAAGGGAGCACGCTAACAATGCCGCGCCCGGGGACGATATGGAAACATAAACAATCATCTTTGTACAGATTTGCAGTCATTCTTTATGAGAGCAAACACTCGTTTTTTCATAGAGGGGTGAGCGCCGTTGTGACGTTGATTGGTAGCGAGTGTTCTGCCAATATGCTTAAGTTGTTGACCGCCTTTGTTGTGAAAATGAATGTTTGTAGTGCACCGAGAGCGAGCACGCAGCCGGCCGCCGTCCGCCCGGCTCGCGCCATATGCGCCACGGCAAATATTTTGACGAATTCCATCGAGGATGAGCTTCATTGAGCGGTAGTTGAGCGCGCCGGCGTTGAGCCGCCATGGTGTGGGGCGCAGGGCGGGTCAACTACAAGCATCGATTTAAAACATTAACGCATGTAAACCTTGAAAATGTTCTAATTTATATTGAAAATTAGAAAATTAACCAGATCTATTTCTGGCGATTATACCTGCGTCTAAAATGTAGACATCTTGTATAACAAACTATAAATACGGAGTCCGATATGCATTTTACTGTTAGAAGTACGTTCATCTATCACCGTCCGGTGTCCGAGTCCAAGGGTGGCTTATTGGATGGAGGCACTGTGGTAGGTGCACTGCTCCCCCGGGACCGGTATATCACAATTACACGGAGCTGCCGTGTTGCACGTAACATTACACTATATATATAGTGAATGTTTATTTTGTAAAGGCACAAAGCAAGCCTTTTGAATAGCTGGTGCCGTGGAAACATTTTCCTAAAACAATTTACAGACAAAATATATTAAATTCTCTAAAAATTATCACAACTTTAAGAAAGCATTCCCCAATTTCAAACTCTAGGGGTGAAGCAAGAGGATTTAATTTTGTAAGAAAGTATCGTGGCGTGAAGTCACGGGAAATCTCTGTATAGGTACCTCAGTCGTTGCTAGGCTGAGCAAGTAGGTACAACTCGTCCTATTCCCCCTTAGCCCTTATGACAGCAAAGCTACCATTATCTCTCACTGATTACATTCCTTATTGCCACGATAGTTGACCACAAAATATCGCACAGGTGCACTAAAAGCGTCAGTGATATACAATCAAATATGAGCCGTAACTTAATATATCAAGTGTTGATTTAGGTAATCATAATCGCTTTAATATCTCTATTCAAAACTCAATCTTATCCTGTACAGCTTAAAGTTTTATAATAAAAAAAGATCTAGAGTTATAGACATTAATGCAAACTCTAGTTACAATTTGTTCAAACATCACCCCATCACCCCATGTATGAATATATTGTAAAATAAGGGATTGCGCCACCCCATCTGTGTCATTTTCGAGTGGTAGGGATGTGCCTCAAATTACATGCTGGTTTATCGATATGTCGATACTTTGTGATTGATGATGTATGGTAACGTATTAGGCAAGGTAATTATTAAAGTAATACCAAATGTGGTGAAGTTTTTTATTAATTTCTCTCTGTCACTATTTCAATTTAGTGTAGGTACCTACTTAAATATTTTAAATGTTACTTACTCATTTATATCCTTACTGAGCTGACTTTATTATAACTCATTTAAAATAACTCACTTGAAAATATACTCGCCTACCAATAATAGTTATTGTACAATTACATAAAATTTGCAATTTCTATACAAGACACCTGTTTCAAATGTGACATCACTTAGTAAAAAAAACTTCTATAAGTGTGACGAATTTGCAATCTCTCACAAAAGTTATAGCATGTGCCAAATATATAAAAACTAACTTCCGTCCACGGCTTCGCCCGCGTGGTACCTTGAAAAACAAAAACAAATCTATCACGCGGGAACCGTACATTTTTCCGGGATAAAAAGTAGCCTATGTGTTATTCCAGACCATAATCTATACCTGTGTCAAATTTCATCAGATCCGTTCAGCCGTTTCAGCGTGAAAGAGTAACAAACATACATCCATCCATCCATCCATACATTCTTACAAACTTTCGCGTTTATAATATTAGTAGGATACCCTCCACATTCTCAAAAGACCAATGTAACTAGTGATCTGAGGAGATCATGCCTGGGCAATTATAATCGGATTCATATTCATTTTATTTCTACAGTATTAAATTTCGATATAAATTTGCTTAGCGCCCATCTCTAAACTCAATCAATAGTGTTGTGAGTGGATATTAAATAAATTATATTTCCCGTAATAGTGATTTGTATCACAACGTTATGATTTGAACAAGTGGCCGAATTTACGTGGGGTGTCGGGCCATGTAATGAGCGGGTTGCGAACTGCTTATTATAATTATATATGTACACATAATTATATAACTTATACTATATTATTTATAATTAGTTATCCTACTTGTCTTTTGTTTTCGATAGGTTTTTACAATCAACAACGATGGGACCAATGCTCGGTAAAATATTATAAAACCAACCAAAATGTGTACTGCACTGATATTATAATGATACTAGCTTCCGCCCGCCGCTTCGCCCGCGTGGTACCTTGAAAAACACAAACAATCTATCTCACGGGAACCGTACATTTTTCAGGGATAAAAGTGCTATTCCAGACTATAATCTATATCTGTGTTAAATTTCATCCAGATCCGTTCAGCCGTTTCAGCGTGAAAGAGTAACAAACATAAATCCATACATCCTTACATCCATACATTCTTACAAACTTTCGCGTTTAGGTATATATTAAAATAGGAAATAGGATTACCTCTGAATAATTCCAATTAAATTATTTCCTCACAATTTGTTCATTCACCGTTTAAGCGCAATGGCATTGCGCACAATTTTCGAATGGAAAACTTATTGTTGCACAACCAGGTTTCGGTCCGTATTGAACCCACGACCTTCGGATTGGGAGGCTGGGGTGCTACCACTAAACCATCAGTGCTCACCTAAAAGTATACCTGTACGTAACTTACTATCACTGTAAACGTCTGAGCAAACCCTATATGGTATGATGGCTTCCTAACGAATTGCACACTGTTACTCGTTGAACACTGCATTAAAAAACTTAAAATATTAAAAAATTTCAACAAAATTATTGTTTTGATTCAACTCGCCGAGTCTATAGCCAAACTGATATCGGCACCCTCTTCAAATGTACGTACGACACGAGTACGGGTTTTCACGAGTGTGAGAGCAATTTGATGGGTCATCCGTAGTTTCGTCCCCATTCTGAAACATTGTGTAAATGCATACGCGTAAGGTTCAAAACCCTTTGTAAAATTCATATTTGAGCACGCTTTGATATTATAAATCGTGTTTTGACTGATTCTTTGCGGTCGGTTTGATGCATTTGTATTATCTCTTGAATTTATAATGTTCTTTAGATCTGTTTAGGTCAATTGTCAAATTTATTTGAAGTTTTTTCAAGATTATCAAGAGTTTATTTGCAAATGTTGTTAATTAAAAAACTTAGGTAACATGTTAAAAGAATATTTTTGTTGGAATCGCATCTTTATTCGGCGTTTCCCGGAAATAGTGCTATGTAAACCCAAGGCGAGTGTTGTCAATTTTATTGAAGTTAAGTAAAAATATTTGTACGAAAATCTGAAAATGAGAATTCAGAACTGTTACCCAACTACTGTTCATTGTCATGGAATCAACCCGTTAAGGCTTAAAATACAAAATATAGGTTCTTGGACACTGTATACTAAAAAATATAGGTTAAAACGTATAATATTATGAGTCTTTTTTAAATTTGTACATATTTCACCAAGTAATATAAAGTCTGGATACGGTAGTAATCAAAACACATAATTGGTCGGGATGGTCAAGTAATTGATGTCTGATAAAAGATGGTCTTTTAGGTTTCGATGTGCCTCTAACACTGTGACACAGGTTAACAGTGTAATTGTATGTTGGCGAAGGCGCTGTCACTCCATTCAAAATGTAACAATCTACAACCACACACACTACAACCACAAACAGCAGGTGTTTGTATCAGTCGTATACGTTCAAAGGTAGATAAATTATGGTTCTTAACTTGTTTTTGTTTTTAAGATGTGAAGTACTTTTAATTTGTTTTTGTTGTATAACGTTGTATATTTTATATATGCACCATATTCACTAGTAAATAACGATTTAAAAAAAGGGTGTAGGATTGTCCACCTAGACCTATCTAGCATGTCAGTTCAAAATGATACCTGTGATTCTATTACGAACAGTCTGAACGAGCGAAGCTCATGGCCATTGATGAGTACAAAGTGAGTACATTCGAGTACACAGTGCGGTCCCATGCGGCATCGGCGACAATTGCTGTAGCACTCATATGGCGCTATTCCCCAGTGCTTCGCCCCTTCACTTTACTTGTTTTATGTTCAGTTTTTTTGTCTGTAGTTTTTTGGGGAAATAAAATTATTGTCTTTGCATTTGACAATCAGCTCATTTTTGGCGTTCCAACCATTACAAAATCAACCAGAATACCTTTAAAAAAATATGCAAATCTTCGGCTAAATTCAAGCTTATAGAACTTAAACTCTAAGAGTACCTCGGTGAAACCCTGCAACTACATTTACGGATTAGAGAGTTGTACGGACCCCAAACTGCTTGCATTTGGGTTCGGTGGCCAATAAACTACGCATTACGCGGGCTCGCATCGAACCCTCCCTTTCCCGACGGGATTAATAAAAAAAGGTTTTTTTCCGTTTTTCACACTTGTGTTTTTGTTTGTCAATTCAAGAATGGCAATCGGCTATATGTTTGTATCATTGGCAGGTATCGTCAGGCAGTTTATGTACAGTTTGACTGTAAGTAACATTTTATCAGTTGGTTTTATGTCAGCTTAGTGTAGAATAAATTATCAGATATCCTATATTCGCAATATATTTGTGGTATTATCTGGCTCTAGCGAAGCAGAAACCGAGATACTTCTAAAAATCTTTATACAAGATAGGACTGTCACATTAAGCTTCCAAAACTATTTTTCTTTACTAAAGAATGAGTCCGTAAATAATTTATGAGGTTGGGCACTACCTACGCTCAATTTTTCTTTTCCTACCTCCATCTCAAGCTCTATGATCTCGCCAAGTTGTTTTTGTACAGCTTAGGCTAAAAACTTGTTATCTATTGTGAAAAGATTTGACGTGAGGCCACTTTAGTCATAAGAATATCATATTTTGAATTGATGACTAGATCAAAGTAAGTATGTGAGAAATATTTTGTGTCATGAATTTTCTGTAAACGATAAATTATAAAACAATGTGACCTTCGGTGCTACCTTGAGGTCAGAATGAGCCATATACTCGTAATAAGTAAGTAGAGCTACCTTTATATAGGTATATGTAGGTACAAGAATAGTTTTGCAATAGTGTTTTCAATTTGTCATAATTACACAAATGACTGACTACATATTTTGCTCCCTTAGACAAAAAGGGTTTTAATATTATAAAGTTCAAATAACAGAAGGCTGCGATCAAAACAAAAACTCCCCTCAAACAATACAGAAGCTAAGAATCGCTATTACGTCGAATAGTGCATAAAATTACCTCATTTTTATAGCACAAAGAACATATATGTTATATGTAACGGGCTTTCTACTCCCGCTCCGTCCCAAAGGAGCCAGCCCTCGCCATCGATAGGGACCTGAAGATTTCCTCCGCGCGGTACGCAAACATACAGAAATGCATTTATTATTATTATTTATGCGAGTCGAGGCGCGGAGCGATACAATTTGGCTACAATTTTACGAGTACGCTTTAGTTTTATCGATGTGAAACTCGATTGGTATGATTGGTATGGATTCCGTTTGATCGCCTTGTATCAAAACCACCCGTCCTTCCCCTTGGTCGACTCATATTTTTATTGCTGAAAGGGTAAGACGTGTTTTTAATAATGTTTATCGGGATACAAGTTATGTTAATGCGTTTTAGAAATTTTACGATGTGCTAAAGCTACATATTGATATTTCAATATAGGCCCCTCAGTATTTTAATGTTGTTTTCACGAATTCATTAGTTTTCATATTACGAGCTACGTGTCTACGGCATAGCGCGTGTGCTACGCATCACACTCGCTTATAACTTGTTTAGTCAACGCTGGAAATCTTGTGGATAATATTTACTCACATTTTAGTTATTCCTATCTTTGTTACTGCTCACTAGCGAAAATTAAAGTCACCAACTATCGAAGGATAGCAAACTTACGCATATAATTTTATCTCACTTGGTTGATGATTGACATAGATAAATAGATACAAGAACAAGCTGAAAACAAAAGTACCTGATGTGGCCTGGCATTGTGTGGTGGAGGGCCACCGACTCCGTGGTGGTATACCATATCGTGTTTGAGCTGCCCCAACGGAGGCCCTGGTTGGGGACCTGACTGATGCTTGCTGATATCCACGGCTGCAAGTGCCTCCGCTCGACTTAGTAGACCATCGTTTAACCCGCCGAATATGTCCCCCTGTTCAACAAAAGTTTAAATTAGGGCATGTAGTTTTTACCTTTGATCCAATAACTCGAAATAATAAGCAATTACACGAAGCTAGGTGGGTGAATAATAAATATAAACAATAAGTAGCTATAGGTAAAAACTTAGTTCGAGTAAGTAAGTAACATTTGACCTAATACTTTTCCACTTATTACAGGGTAAAAATAGCAAAGCATGCTTTTATACCGCTCTACTTCAGTAGCTGGATAATAGTAGCGCTTTTCAAAATGGTAAATAAAATCCACAAAGTGTGTTTTACGAAAAGCCACATATGCAAACGTTATTTTCAATATCAATTATTTGCGTTTAAATGACAAGGTAACCGTAAAATAAATAGTATGCTTTGTTAATTCAACCATAATTTAGTGTTTCTGTAGCACTTTAAAACATTATTTACATCAAACTCCTATTATATACAAAATATGTATATTCAAAAGTTATGTTATCCAATATGCAGTGTTGAAGGTCGTAAAGAGCCTGCTGGATTACATTATGCATTGAGATCAGGTTAAACCTAGCCAAACTGGTTTAGTTCCGAGTTTAACTTCCGTTACTGCTAGGTATGCTAACTATGCTATGTTGAGTGGATCTGCATAACTTTAGATTTTACTGCTTTTGTTAATAACTTAGTGCGATGATCTTCTCTAATCATATCACTAGCATTTTCAAACTAGTGTGGTGAGAGGATTATATAGTGCTTCTCTTTCTCTCTCATCTCTCTTTTTGTGTAGACTTTATGCGACGATGATATTTATCTTTAAAAGATCAAATAATTAGACATCATTATTTGATAGATTTGATTTACGTACTCGTATATCCACGTCATTTTAGAAAAATTACGTTTAAATACTGAAGTAATTAAGTTAGGTACAGGTAATCGTAACTTCCAGTTTATTATCGTGTAGAATTGAAAACTGGATATATTTTATTCACAAACATCGAAATTATCACCTCAAAGTTAATAGGCGCTCACTCAATTCATTCCGCTTCGTAAACTATAAATTTCCCGCTACTTTCCGCTTGTAAATTAATAAAACCGTAGCTCGCACGTAAAAGACCTAATGTAGTTGGACGTATTAATTCGGAAGACGCAATATGTCGGCGCATTAAATAGTCATGGGTCCCACCGAGGACTACGGCCACGTTTTTCCCGGGATCAGTTTAAATTATTTATGAGTGATTCTGACCCGCGGCTACCAACCTTTTTACAGGAACAGTGGATAGGTAGGCTCGCTCTTAACTTAATCAGTTTGAGTTATTTTGGTTCGCTTCTAGAAGGAAATGCGTAATTCATATTAGTGAGATGCGGTATTAAGCAAGAATTACTTTAAAAATATTAGATAGAAAGTAATATAAAAATGAACTATTTTATTAACAATTTTATAAAAGTTTTTAGCACTACTCGGCTTAATCCAAACATAAAATATTTGGTATATTTATTATGTAATATTAAGTATAATATGTTTTCTTAATACGGTAGTATCTTAGCATTAAACAAATGAAACTGGCCTATAAAATATGGCAGGTGTTTTTCCAATATTTGTATCGCGTGTCAAACAAAACCGTAAACCAGTAGTATTATGTCGGGCCGATGGTCTCTGAATCCGCCCCAACCCAAGTTTAAGTCTCCACCGCGGGCTGACTTCCAAACGGCTGGTTTTATGTCGGCGAAACCCACAACCACATCTAAAGTAAGTAATAGTTTCTTTTCGATTTGCTTTCCGTTGCCCTCCGTGGTTTACTGCGCCGCAAATGTGTAGCCTGAATTCACAATTTTGAAGGCTTCGCGTTTATATAGGAGCTTGTGTTTGTTTGTTAGTCATATATAAAAGTTCGTATAATATTTTAAACGTTTTTTAGCTTATTTAATTACTTTATTGTCATTATCGAGGAGATTTCAAAAGATCGTGTTATAATAATCTTCTACTTATTACTGAAATCATCTCACAATATAAACGATGAAACTGCGTGATATGATATATTAAAGTTAAAAATAACCCATAGAATATTGCAACATAGCAATAACGTAATGTAATAAACGGTAGTTTTGTTTTGATAAATAGGTAAATCATAAATTGCATTCAATCAAGGTGCAAGAGGCGGCATTTTAGATCAACTATACTTACCTACCACACGTACGTAGTTATCAACAAAATTCCAGGCCTTGTTTCAGTGTTGAATAAGTGGACACTAAACAGACAGAATTGCTGATGAGAAAATTATAGGCTTACGTTGAATGCTAGAATATGATATTGATAAACGTTTTATTGTGAATACCTACTGTTTGATTTTAATCTTTTTTTTTTACTTTTCCGTTAGTTCTTTTATTTTTCCGTTGCGATATTATGAATGTTTATTTTAAAAAAGTTACACACTTATTTTTTTAGGCTTCTATTATGTGATACCTATATGATAGTGATACCACTGTGATTTCCTTCACAATAAGAACTCAAGGTGCTTTAACCAAATGTTTGCAAAAACAATTCACCCATCAAATTTACTTACACTTGGTTTATAGTTCTTGAATTGTAGTAGATTCGAAATTATCGTCATATCGCATAAGCCCTGGGGCCTCACCACGAATTCTTAATACATCGTTATTTCGTACCATGACTCAGGCAAATTGTATGGTAGTAGTGACGTTTGTATTGGAATCGTTACGGAATCGTTCTGGAAGACTGCGTGGTAAGGCCCCTGAGCTTTTTTAATATAATCTAAAAGTATTATAGTTCTCAATTACACTCGAAATAAAAGCCCTCTTGAAACAGTAGATGAGCGGAGTGTGAAATTGTGAATTACTGTCAATCTTCAGGGGCTACTTGTCAATCTAAAAAGAGAGCTGCATTTTGGCTCAATTGAGCGTGGGAACGGGGCGTTCGGCGGCAGCGTGTAACGCGAAACGCAGTCTCATTGTAATTGCTAAGCGGGTACAGTTGTAAAAAGACTGTCGAGCAGATAATTACTTTCGACAAGTTAAATTAAATTTAAAGTTTTTAAAACCCCCGATACAAACTATGCCCGCCATTTTGTGGTGACGGTCATCTTGGATTTGAAATTTGTTTTATTTGATACTTATTACGATTATTAAATATACTATACGATTTATTTAATGAGGGACTTGTGAAAAAATATGTAATCCGCCATTTTGTAGTGGCGGCCATTTTGGACTGATTTCCATCAAACATAGCTAAGAACACTACCGACTAGTTCACCTTTCAAACCTAAAATCAAAATCAAAATCGGTTCATGCGTTCGGGAGGTCCGATGCCTACCACAAACAGACACACACACAACAGACGCGTCAAACCTCTAACACCCCATCGTTTTTGCGTCGGGAGGGTTAAAAACTAAAAACTATCGGAGATTCTAGTTGATGCGTGTTACTAGTTCCTTATTATTAAGTAAGATAACGCACGTTTTTTTTTGAAATATTTAGGTATTACTGAGTAACGACGGCAATAGACGGTTATAACAGGTTTATACTCGTACGTATACTCGTAATATGTTATAGGTTCGTAGTTTCTTTGGCTATTTTAACAAACAACATAGTTTTTATATTTTGATTGTTTACATGTGATATTTTAAGTTTAAATACAGATATTTGAAATAGAAGTGTAATTTAGTCTTGCCGTTATAAAGTTTTTCGTCATTTTACCTAGAAATGTAGTTTTTAGAATTTAACTATTGAATTTGACCGAGACTAAGCTGTAAAACAATTCTTGAAACAAATGAATCACACACAACGCACAATTATGCAAAGATAATATTATTTTACTTTTGTTACTGACAGTACCTACACGTCCTGGCGCGGGGTGTACGATAATTTGTCTCCACTTGCGATCGTGAAAGGGTCAGCTGATGTTGTACAAATAATTTCACTATGGTGTTTTTATGGATATTGTTTATTAATGGCAACATAATATGTTTTATTGGCTCAAGTTTGTCCCCAAAGACAAGTTTAGGTTTAGGTTTAAACATTTATTTTCTCAAAAGAATTCACAAATTCACTTACAGAGAAAATACCATTTATCTTAAAGTACGTGCTATTGCCATTAAGCGTAGCTTATTATAAATAAATAAATAAAATTTTTGGCATCTTGTGGGTAGAATGCAATACGCGGCGCGTTATCGGCATAGTAACTGCATTCGGTGCGGTTTGAAGTGAGTGCAACTTTTTGTTAAGGCGAAGCCACTGTGTCGTCGTAGCGAAAGTTATTCTAATAATGAAAGTAGAGCGACAATACAATATTAACAATAAAATAAGAGACACTCTTATTTTATTTTATTCCTACTGTTTTTTTCTAGCACCGTCGCCAACGTCTAGACTGGTTGTTTTGACAGTTGTGTTTCAGAGGCGAATGTGCATTTTTATAGCTAAACAAGCAAAATTACAAGTATTTCTGACTTCCTTTTTTTAAGCTATGGGGGGGCCTAAAGTAGCCCTAATGTTTCATGTAAATACACACACTGCTGGTAAATCACCCGTTTCTTTTCCGTATATGGCCGACACACTGCCGTGTGTCTAGAATTATGTATTACGTACGAGTAGGTACCTATACTGATTAGTCCTTATGTTGACATGCATCTACGGGTAAGAACCATCTTACGCCTTCGGGACTGACAGTCAGCATGAATATCAATTCAACCCGTAACCTTATTACAACGAAAACAAACGTGAAGGCTACGACAACTCATACAATATGAAAAGATGGCAGAAATTTGTCCTGTTAAAGCAGACCGCGGTTCAAGGTTTCATTTGATTCAATACTAAAGCATTTTCTTTCTGATATTGGACGACATTTTTATCATCAACTTTTATCATGATGTATGACATTCACTACTTTATAAAAAATCGTTGAAACTTAGCCATCTTGATTTGATCTATGTCCTATGTCACCTTTATTGAAATAGATAAAGGTGACATAGGACCTATCGATCCTACTACGAGTTATAAATGCGTTGCGTCGTTCTTTATCTCAACGCGTACCTAAGTAAACGCAACGCAAGATAAAGAAGGATAATTTCTCCCAAATAATTTTAACCGTAAACGTAATAGCTATTTATGACGGAATCAATTTTACCTCCTGTAAGTTGCTATTTTTATTCGGGTAGGACAACGAGAACAAAGCCGCGGGCGGATATTAGCGAATCGTAGTTACTTCGTTTCATTGGCTCTTCTAAAGAGAAGGTATTTTAACTATAATTACAACTTAATAGACCTACTAACATAATATATGTAACAAATGTTTGATCTCGGAGTTTCCAAGTTGCTGTTTATTTAGCAGCGAGTGTGATTATACGGAATTGAATTTATTACCTGTCAGCCGCTAAGATCGCAGGTACGAGGATGGTATCAGATTTAGTCGGTAGAAAGTGAATTGGCCTTACCCTTGTGAACTAAAATGAGCTTTGTGTACAGAGTGAGAGCATTGCATATTCATAAACCTCACAGAATATTATTTTTATCAGGAAACTGTTCTAAAGTTCACGTTGATGAATGATTGTACCTACATATATTCAGTTCAACAAATAGTGATCTTGTATTTATTATATTTCTGCGAATTTTTGAGGTAAATTTTATCAACTGACAAGGATCGTACGTCCGGAGTAGTTGTTATTTGTTACTTGTTTGTACCCTGTGTTAGGTACCACATTTTTTTATTTTGCATCGGAAGGATGAGTTCAGTAAACGAATAGTAGGTACGGATACCAAAAATAAGTACCAAATTTTTAGTCCTAAAAGAACTTTTATTTCAAAAACAAGAAGAAATGTTTTGTCATGTCTTGCTGCCTTACTTTACTAAAAATAATAGCATAATAATATAACTTATAAGTCATTTATTTACAATAATGAAAAATTAAAACTTCTAAACATCTAGCTGTAAAATAAATAAATGTATTTTTCTAACTGTTCAATGTTATTATTAAGTGTTAGTATTAAACCTATTTATCGCGTTTTATTTACCAATTTTTTACGATGTTTCAACAGGTTTACACACTATCACGGAATGACTGGAGTACAGGGGTCTGTGTTCAATGGTTTTGGAACCTGGCCATGTCAGGCTTTAGACTCACCAGGATTTAGAATGCTATTCATTCTAACCCTTACCTACTGACTATGGATTCGTGTGTGGTCCGACACCCACTTGGCCAATTATTTACATTATTGTTGATTTATCTTGCAGTGGAACGTGGGATATCATTATTACCGCTCGCTTTATGATCAGATGTAGTGATTACAATTTACCCCTCCCCACCCCGGCCGTAACTGCTAAGTGCGTAACGCATAATCCGAGGCTGACTAGGGGAGGACAGTCGATAACAGAAATGCTATTCTGTCAAATTATATTACAACTAAAATATTTGTACTGTAAGCTATCAATTTAACGATACAGTTTATTATGACATATTCTTCTTTGTATTTTATTACAAATTTTAAAATGATTACTGACGACTATTGTAAACGCGATTTTAAAATTGTTTGTCTGATTTGTTTTATTATTGTTTTTAACGAATTCGAAATGCATGATATTTTTTTTGTGACTTAATTTTTACGTCGTTTTCTTGATCCAAATATCGCATTAGGCCTTATCATTTGCAACGTCACTTAGCTAAGTACGGCGCGGCACTGCACTGCGGTGTCACTTGCTAAAATTCAGTACTAGAAGTCAGTTCATTTATTTAGTAGGTACTTTTATAGTTAAATTAGATGGCTGCTAGCTTAGTGTCGGTTACATTCCACGTAAAGAACTGGATTTGTATTATAAAAGGGAATTTTCGAGTTTTAACGAGATAAAAGTAACTGTCCTAAGTTAATATAAGTATGTTATTCTAGAACTCTAAGTTCCGAATTCAGGAGAAAGCTAAAAGGATTGTTAGCAATCCAAAGTTATGCATTTGATAATGAACTTGTTTGGCAGTAGCGACACACAACAACGCGTATCACTTGTCTACACAACTGTCGCGCACTAATCGCGCTGCTTTTAGATCTCTGTGACATTTGATAGTGACGTTAGGTACCAGGGGATCAGAATGTCGTTTAACCCTAAGCTGCGCGACGAGGCAGTAATGGATTAATGCAGTGATGAGCCCCGGTTAGGGGATAATTGAGTACGGTGTCTGTCCGCGCATATTTTGACTAAAACTTAATTCACATTTTGATCTCCCAAGAATATGCAGATCATCCAATCTGCATATTTCTAAAATCAAAGACCGAAGAGGAGAAAGGATTATTACAATGTTTTAGAAATATTTTTCAGAAACAATATACGAGTAAGTAGGTACAATCACAGTGCTATTTATTGAAGTGAAATGAAAATGAAAAAAATAAAATTGGTAAAATGAACTAAATTTTCTATATCAAGATACTTGTTCCAGTGGCACCAATTCTCCAGTCGTCTATTTTCTGAGTCTTATTTTGTAAACGGCTATTTCCGCAAACGTCTGTTTCCCTGAAAGTGTATTGCTTTCAACGTCTAAAAATGTTAAAGACAACATCAATATTTAATATGAACCTACATGGAACTACGATTAGATTTCGGGAATTTCTGGATCACAAATTGCTAAAAGAAAGCTCTCTCGATGAAAGAGCTAATGCTATCTTTGCTAATTGCTATTCACTCACATAAGGTTCGGTAACTTGATTGAACTTTCTAGATTATCTAGCTTAGCAACGGATTCAAATCAATCGTAGACGATGCAAAATAAGCATATTTAGTCGTCTATTTTAATAACCAGTTCAGTTAAATGGAGTGTGTCTCGCCGGTTCACTGACCAAACAGCTGACTACTATTTTGGTTTTAACCTAATTCAAAAACTTTTGTGTGCCCATCAACTTCCAGCTATTGTTTTATACTTAGTATAGTTATTTTGGTAACCTATCACGCCATCCTGAATCTTAATTAATGACCCCTGGTTCGATCAAATACTGATCGTCTGGCTACATTTCTTTTTACAACCTATTAGGTACCAATTCATGTTACACGTGCTGAAGTTATCCAATTGTATTGTGACTCTAGTACCGTTAGCACATGACATAGTTATATTTGATACCTCGAAACCGCAGTACTGGTACCTAAACAGAGACTCTAGTAGGTGCTTTGTGTTTGAAAAAATAAACCTAGTCTAGTTTGAAATACCAAGTTCTGAAAAGAATGTTTGCTCCGCCCCGTGGCCGGCCACCAGACATGCTTTTGCGGACAATGTGAAAGCATAAGTGGTGTTTATTGTAGTTCGATCACGCTGCAACGGTTAAACGCATATTAATAGTCTGTGACCCGGGAAACCGTTGAGGCATCTATTTACTCAGGTATCCCGCAAACAAACCACGAGTAGAAACCATTAAACGTATAAAAATAAAAAAATACCTATATGATGTTACTGCTACGCCAACTCTACCAACCAACTCTACCAGGCTACTCGACACCTAGGAAGCAGAAAGAATAATCCAAGCAACTTACCTTTGATAAAATTAAAATTAATAAGAAAAAACACGAAGTTTTATGGTATGTACCTTTTATTATTTATAAATTTTCTTATTAAAGAGAAAAAAGCTTAAAGAGTTGAGTAATGTTTAGACTAAAGAATTGCATTCAAGCTTGCCTTATGACGCGATCATCAAAAAAGTAACAGAGGCGATATTAATCTGATAATCGTATCGTATGACAGCTTCGAGTGCTGTAAACTGACTTGAGTGCTAAAAAACTCGCATGGCTCAATTTAAAACGATTACGACCATCTTTGGCCTAAGATCGCAGGTGGCTTTCGCAAGTTGCAAAAACAAACTATTAAACGAAGGTTATAGGGGTGAGTTTTGGTGGACTTACATTGTGTCTTGGTGACCAGGAGTTGCACATCAAAGATGCGTCCTCCAATATTCGACTCTGTAAAGAGAAATCTCTGTTTTTTTAGAGAATTATTTATGGCATGCGAACAATGGGATTAGTTTCGGTGTCATGCACGTTTAGACAAAACTAACCAGTATCATACTTGTACATACTTGGAACAGTCTAACTACAAAACACATCATGTTTTGTTTTTATATCAGAAAGGCGGATACTATGTAGGTTTTTAAAGCGGCTTATGGTAAGTACTGGTAAAAAACAAAAAAAAAACAAAATATGACCACGACTGTAATCCCCAGGCTCGGTAGATAAGTACTGGGATGCAAAATTTAAAACGTCAGTTTAAAAAAAACAGCTTAATTGCCCGATATGATTAAAACCTATGCTTATTTTAAAAATATATTACGTAGAATCTCCTTAACGTCTCTAAACAGCCTGTCTGTAACAGCTAAGTATTAATGTTATGCTAGTTTAGGTTAACATAAAAGAGTTTCGTTTCACCGGCGCGCTATTTCTGGTTCACTTTCCCTTTTGCCGCTCGATAAACTTTGTTTTATAGTTAGTTCATCTCAACTTTAGTCAGGCTACACTTTGTGTAGTTTTGTTTGATTTACAATTTGTAGGTTCTGGGGCCTTACCACTAGCTCTACGGGCAATATAAAAGTATATTACTTTTAATTGATATTTTGTCGGTATAGCATGACCTACAAAAATTGTATTCAAGTAGGTAGTGTTACTTCAAACTTGGAAATTTGACGTTTCTTAAACTAGAAGGTTTGTAAGAGCTTATGGTAAGGACCCAGCAGTCAGCTGAGGGTGAAAATACGACGAACCCGTTAAAAACACTGTGACAGTTCATAAAATTTTCAAATAAAGTACTTATGAGCTTATGAAAATATGTCTCTGACTTCAACATAAATTCGTAAATTTAGTTTGACTAAATTGATATCTAGATGGCACATATTATAAAAAAAAAAACCTACTTAGGTCTGAACAATTTTTTTTAAGATTAAAATGACGAATAATCCCTATTTATGTTCTAAATTTGAAAAAAAAGATGTATGTAATTGAACCATACTTGAGAAGTTCAATGAACCTTATGAATTTCAACAAGGCTTCCAAGATAGTCCAAAATAATATCACAAAACTCGTTCTAATCAGAAAGCATCCTGTGACATCTTCCTACCGAGTTCTTAAATAATTAAGTAAGCAGCCCTTTGCGCGCCCGTTAAATGGCGTGTCTAAATTAGGGAGGTAGCCTCCCCCCCTCTGTTCCCTCCTTCCCTGCCTGAAAACTTTTAATACACAGCGTTTGTTTTGTTATATTTTCAGGATAGTAAGAATCTTGAAATAATAATCTTATTTTTCTATTAAGTATGGTGAAAGGATCGAAGGGCTAGAGTCTTGGCTTTCGATCCTTGTGTGCTAGAGGCTCGGAGGTGCTCAAGTGAATGTAGGTAGAAAAGTTCTATTCATCTATATAAATAAATAAAATATTGGATAGATTGGCGTTGGATATATCGCATTATTCGCAACTACTTTTTCACATTTATCTCAATCCCATGATTTTTTTTGGAACGAAGTTCCTTACGGCAGGCTTGGAGGGGATAGGGATTTTGCTGCGCGACCGAACTGAAAAAAATGTCATAGTAAAACCGTAAGAAAAAGTGCGTGGAATAAAACCGTTAAATGAGACGTGCGCAGGCGCGACAGTCGCATACACAAGCGAGTAGTGTATAATACCTTTCTCTTTCTCCCTCTTTCTTTTCGTTTTTCTTTCGAACTTCGTTCCTACCTGGTGTCCCACGACACCACATTATTTTTTTATTTATATTAGAGTCCGAGTATACATTTTTGGGAAAGAAATATTAGAAAAGTTGCCCGTAAAATTGAAATGTACGGAAAAAAACTGAGAGTGCCTACTTTATGGGGTTTTTGTAAGAAAACAAACTCAAGATCACAATTTAATGTAACTTAAAGGCTATTTTAAAATTAATTTACATTTTTTGAGTTTTGAAGATAAGAGGTCGTTACAAAAAATTTGATATGTCTGTTTGTTTTGATTTAAATCAGTAATTAATCTAACTAGACCATGTTTGCGAGTTTCTTTGATTGTTGCTGGAGCCCAAACGGCTAGACATATTTTAATAAATAAATAAATAAATAAATAAATTAATAATGCTGGACAATCCACACAGCATCATCTAGCCCCAAATTAAGCTACTCAAAGCTTGTGTTATGGGTACTAGATAACTGATATATTTAATACATTATATACATAGATAGATATTTATTATTATACATAGAAAACACCCAGACCAAGGGAACAAATTTCTGCAGATCGTACACAAATTTGTTCCGCGGCGGGAATCGAACCCGCAACCTCTTGCGTCGCAGGCGGACTCTCGCCCGCTGCGCCACTGAGGACGTCAAAATGCGGTGTCATTGATTCGTCTGTTTTAGAAAAGTGACTTATGTTATAAAAAATATCAAAAAAATGTAATATAGCGGCTGTAAGAAGCTATTTTCAATTACTTTATGTCGGGTTTATTAATTTTTGCAATAAATATTTGTTTAGGTGATCTATGGAATGTGAAGTGGAAATTAACTTTTGACTCACTAACACAGGACACTCTAACAAATATATAAGGAAAAGGCAATTCAATATCAAAAATGCAACAACAGAATTTACCGAAACTTGCTCTAATGAATTTGATTAATTCTATTAAGCACAAAGTAGGTACTAAACTCGATGCAAGCTGAAGTGAGTGCCGACGCGGTAGTAGGTATGTTGCTGCATTATTTATTTTAGCAAGTTCCAAGAAAACTTCTGTAGGTAACAATGGAAAAGCTTTATACCCTACTTACTAATAAATTACTACTTTCCCGAACATTTTGGTACCTAGTTCAAAGTAGATTGGAAAATCAAAATGCACGAATGTAGTCTCAGTGACATCAACATTCAGTCACGGTGACACGACCAGTAGTAGAATTGAAATTTGTAAATTGATTACGTTCTAGCGACTTACGTAGGTTTAATGCTTAAAATGCTTTCACCATCTTTTTATATTAGGGCAGCACAAAATGCTACGTTATAGTCGCAGATGGCGCTCTGCCTGAGAAAACTATAAAAACTAGAGTAGGTATTTACCTAGGTACTACAAATATAAAAAAATCGAGTGATATTATTTGAAAATAGCTTCTAACAGGGTGTCATACTATTTTTGACATTGTCTATAACTTTTGTCACTCTTGTAATACGGAGAATTTAGACCAAAACAGAATAGAATAGAATAGAATAGAATAGAAATGTTTTGTTTCAAATAATATGACTTTGTGACATTGATAATAGTACTAATTTAAACACTTGACACTGGTAAAATGGATCTCAAATAATACAAAATTAAAAAAAATAAAACAAATAAGACAAATAACATAAACAAAGAAGAAGAAGAAAAATCCAACGACAACTCGTTTGTCAAAAAAAAAAAAACAAAGTCGTTTGGGCTCCAACGACAGATAAAGAAACTTACATACAATCATATACACCCCAAACACATGCAGTGTTGCTGTCGGGTAATAATAAGTAAGTCATATCAAATGAGCTGCAAATGAGCTTCTCAGTCACCAGCGGCACCTGACGGCTCTCACGGCTCTGAGTGACTCCCATTTCCACACAATTACAAAAAGCTTAATCGCATAAAGAGTTCCCAACTCGCCTAAATCATGAGAGAACGAACCTTAAATTTACCAAAGAATTTAAGACTGTGCGAAGAAGGCGGCAAACAATGACGAACGAGAATCAACACGGGCTAGAGAGAGATAGCTACAAGATTATGGTAATGACGATAAAAATACTCAGTGAGGGTGGCAGTACTTAAGACCAATTTAGAGATATTGTATTTAATGTTGCGAAGTGGGCCGGAGTGGGTAGGGATGGTTGGATGCGCGTCGGATTTTGTGAATTGATAATTGGGGTGCACTCTAGCGCCCTTTATGTACTGCTTCGGTGTTCAGACAGAGAAAAAAAATGTCGTTCAGATTGTAGGTGCAGCGGATTTTTATTAACCGAAGAAAAAAAAACTGAGGAGGCTTTCAAGTCGAAGCGTTCAATAGTATATTATGCAACTAGTGTATAAAGGACGGTTTTAAAGCGAGGGCCATGAGTCACGAGTAAGTGAAGGATTCTAACGTCTGAGTCACGACCGCAGGGAGTGATTCATGACCATTGAATCACGAGCGTAGCGTGTGATTCATGTGTTAGAATCCTGGGCAAAGCGAGTGATTCATGGCCCTCGCTTTAAATCCGTTTTATTCGAGTTTCATACGATACTTTATTTTATACCATGTCTCCGAGAAAAAGAAAGATTTAAGCGTGATTTTTATGGTAGCAAGTTTTCTACTATAATCGGCCGCCCTCTCTTTCATAACCTCTGGTGTTAACACATCTTCTTCATCACTTGAATGCATTTTCAATCCATTATTGTGTAACACTAAACTTAGTGTTCGTACAACATATTATATACTGTAGTACATTCAAAATGGCGCCATTTTAAGGACAACAAAGAACACAAAACAGTTTTAATTCAAATGCTAAATAAAATCCTTGTCGAAAATTTCAACCAATCAAAGCTCAAAGAGTTATTTGAAAAAGGAGTTTGTATGTCGAATATGCTTTGCATAAAGAGTTCGTATTGAGTATTTTATGCGCAAGGAGGTTGTTTAGCATTGAGATGGAGTTCCAATTAAAAAAAAACAGTGAGTAAAAGTGCTTTTTATTCACTGTTCGCGGTGAAAAAAACAAGCTTTTTAGAGGGGGTATCATATAATTATGGTATAAAAAGTTTTATCTTTTTACAGACTATCAGATTTTGATAACTCTTTTTTTTTCAAATAGGCATCGCACGGAATGCAACTATGGGCATTGTACTAATTTTATATTTTACTAACTACCGCCTGGCTTTGTCCACGAGGCACTTACATAAAATATAACCTTTGTTTTATTTTAAAAGCTATTTCTAAACATTGGTGAAATAGTTCTCGAAATGAGATAGGTAGTTTCGGAGATTACCTCTACATTACACACAAACAAACTATACCTCTTTATTTTATTACTATATATTATCTAAAAGTATAGACTGGCCGAATTCCGTCGACTTTGTTCGCGTTATGTGATTTTATTTCATACAAACTTCAATAACCCGCTGCACCCCTTGAGGTTGAATTTAAAGAATTCCTTTTTTATTGTACCTCAAGACCCGGAAAAGAATCTACCGTCTAAATTCAGCTTTTTCATGAAAACAAATAAAAAAATAGCATTTTCCAATCACTCATGAGTGAATTGATGTTCAACTCTACATCTACACTTAACTATATAATAAAAAACATTGTTTATTTTATTTTTATAAAGATAAGTTTGTTTGTATGTAGGAGGTAATCAAGAAACTACTCATCCAATTTCAAATTTTACAATTGAACTTTTATTGGTGATTTTTCATTAGAGTTAACTTTATTCCAGACCCCTACAAAAGGGATTTCTGAAGTTTTGATTTAGTTTCCTAGTCATCGAAAATTACAACAAGGTTCAGTTCATACTATAAAAATAGAAGTTGTCAGATAGATCTGCAAGCGAAACTAATCTTTATCACCTATGAATCTGCAAGCGGCATTCAACCTTAGGGCGGTAAACCAATTTTTTGGTCGACCGTAGGTACCTTGCGGGCGAAAGCTATTTTTCTATAATTATTCAAATGGATTGAACATGAAATAATACTTAAACAATTATAATCATCACTAGGTATATCGCAGTCCGCTGTTGGACCAGGGCTGTCTGGACGGGCCAGAGCTGAATACGGAAATGTAATAAAATAACGTATGAACCAAAATGGGGTTTACCTTTTCTAAATAAAATGTTGGTAGGTTCGAGTGAGAATTGTTTTAAAGATGGTTTAACCATTTGGTTAGTTCGGTTTTCGCAATATTCCTACCTTTTATAATATTTAGTTTGGTGGGTATCCATTAAATCTAGTGATTTTTTATTTGCGAAAAGTTATCTTGGTAGATATGAGTAGGCGTATCTACGAGTGCCAATAATTATCAACTGATCTCGGTATTTTTGTGTTCGGATATAAACTATAATGTAATGTACATAATAGTATAGTTTGACCTTCAAACAAAGGTATCGGGTACATTACTGAAACATTAACGGAATTCAAACGCGCCGGTTAGGCTGTGCACACACACCCTACTCCGACCGGCTCCCGTAAGGCCGGATAATCGCACCGGTAATCAGCGAGGAGCCTCTAACAATAACCTTTAATGAGTTTCATTAGGACCGCTGTACACAGGGAGTACACAAAATCCATTTTCTGTCGGCGTTCACGCCAGCGGAAAGTTAAAACTGTACGGAAGTTACCTTTTCTAGTTTCTAGTTAGCTTGATGAATTCAGACACTGGCTGTTAGTCTTTTTTTTTATTCGATAATGGTTCTAATTCTCTTGTCCCACAGACTAGCATAGATGTTTAACTACAGACGATCTTATTTTGTTTATCCCAAAGATTATATAAACATTTTAAATGACAGTTCTCAATTTGATTATACTGACGCGTGATCGCCGCGTTTCAACTCATAATATAAGCCAGTTAGAAGCCATGTAAACTGATGTCGAGTAAAGCTATGGATAATGGTGGAACATTGGTCAACAAACGTTGGTCTGGGTGTTTTCTATGTATAATAAAAAATATCTATCTATGTATATTAATGTATTAAATATATCAGTTATCTAGTACCCATAACACAAGCTTTGAGTAGCTTACTTTGGGGCTAGATGATGCTGTGTGGATTGTCCAGCATTATTTATTATTTATTATTTTTATTATTATTATTATTATTATTGATTCAATTTATATTAAAATGACAATTTTAGTTTTTTTTTAAACTGTCTCTGAGAAAAATTACGCTAATGTGGTCTTTCTAATTAACAAAATAAGATTTAAATTAGTTTGCGGAATAACAGAATTACCATCGATAATCAATTGAGAATTATTAGGGAGTTATTTTAAATAACATGACGTCATGTTCGTGCAATAACTACATACCTAACACACGATGCTGACGCCACGCAAAGCACGGAATGAAAAAAGTCACTAAGTAAACCTAAGTAGGAGTGCCGGTGTTGTTTAGGCGAAACAGCAAGAGACCTCGATTGAACATGTGTTTTTCCCAAAGAAGTAATTTTCAGACATAGAGCTTGCACGTTCTTACTTCTTGCAAAATATCCATTTTCCAAATTAGACTACACGGATGCATTTTAAGACGGTTTATTTTTCCAAGTCGTACGTGAACTTTATTTGCAACAGCCTTATAAGGTACCGTGATACCGAATGTGAAATAAATTGTTAAAGAGTGTGTCAGACTACACACAATACTACACACGTATACATCTAAAAATATGTTTAATGCTCGATGACAACAAAAGGCCTTCAGAAGTCTTAAAAATGTTATGTTTCAATAAAGAAAACATTTTTGGCATGTTTTCTACAAGTTTTGTATGCATTTATTCTCACTATTTTAGTTGTAAACAATACTGGAACGAAAACAGATTGACACAAAATGTACAATACCAGTTATATACATTGTAAATTGGAGTAAAGGTATGTTCTTACGCTACCCGAAAAAAATATATTGGCTTTACCAATAGACAGCTATGAACAAACAAACAAATAATTATAGCGTCACTCCATTATTTATAAAAATAAATAAACTATTATGACATCGTTTGCGTAATGTTTTTAATACAATATTCAAAGACCCGTTAGGTTTAATTTTTGGTGTTTCACCTCTAGACAAAAGGAACCCACTCTCCCAATGTTAGCTCTCTTGGATTGATGGTTGGGGCTTTCGTTGATCTGTCAGTCAATCAAGCACTCGGTAATGTATTTATAAAATTATTAGTATGTGTATGTGTAATACAAAATTTGTTTTAATATATAATTCATTTCAAGTTTATTTTAATTTTAGATTATGTTAGATTTTTGATATTTTTATTGTGCGCCGACCTAGCTCTCATTCTAGATTGGGTTGGCTGGTAGAAAATGCCCCCTAGGCATTAAGCCCACCTTTTGTCACAGATTTTGTTGTAGTCTGTGTACAATAAAGTGTAAATAAATGATGTAAATATTTTATACGTTTAGATAACCACAGATTATAACGTACCATTGCACTCGGTAACTTTATTGGAATGTTAATAAAAGTTTCAATTCATCAGAACGTATTGTGTTCAGTAAATATTTAATTAGAATCCCTTCAACAGTTCGGGGACGAGTGACAAACAAACTGCCTTCCGCATGTTTCCGCATATTTGATGATACGAGTATTATTTATCAGCACCTGGGTGGCCGAGCATTGCTCGTAGTTTTATAAAAAAACTAGCTGTCCCGCCCGCGACTTCGTTCACTTAAAGTAGGTATCTAACTAAACTGAGTTTCAAACAAATCACACTAATAAAAAAATCCCATAATAACTTTTACACACAATTTTAGGGTTATTTTGAAATATCCAGGAATACGTTTCCATTTATTTTGCGTTTAAAGTATCCAAACCAAAATTAAGATCAATCGCACCACCCTTTAAAAAGTACCCATTGAAACATTGACCCAACATTTGACCCCTTTTTGAAGGTTATATTGAAAAATCCTGAAACACGTGTCCATTCATTTTGTATTTACAGTACACAAAATTTCAGACCAATCGTACCACCCGTTCAAAAAATCTCATACAAACATTGACCCCTTTTTTAGAGTTACCTATATTTAAAAATTCTGAAACAGAAAACAAAGTTTATCGCACCACCCGTTAACAAACATTGACCCCCCATTTGATCCCCTTTTTTAGAGATATATTGAAAAATCCTAAAACACAAAATTAAGTTTCAGACCAACCGCACCACCCATTGAAAAGTTCCCATACAAACATTGACCCCCCATTTGACCCCTTTTTTAAAAGGTTTTATTGAAAAATCCTGAAACACGAAACAAAGTTTCAGACCAATCGCACCAGGTTAAAAAAATCCCATACAAACATTGACCCCACATTTGACCCCTTTTTCAAGGTTATATTGAAATATCCTGAAACACGTGTCCTTTCATTTTGTATTTACAGTACACAAACAAAGTGTCAGACCAATCGCACCACCCGTTCAAAAGTTCACATACAAACATTGACCACACATTTGACCCCTTTTTAAGGTTATTTTGAAAAATTCTGAAACACTTGTCCATTTATTTTGCATTTACAGTACACAAACAAAGTTTCAAGGCAATCGCACCACCCGTTAAAAAGTTCCCATACAAACATTGACCCCACATTTGACCCCTTTTTAAGGTTATATTGAAAAATCCTGAAATAGGTTTTCATTTATTTTGCATTTACAGAACACAAACAAAGTTTCAAGCCAATCGCACCACCCGTTAAAAAGTTCCCATACAAAAATTGACCCCACATTTGACCCCTTTTTGAAGGTTATTTTGACAAATCCTGAAACACGTGTCCATTCATTTTGCATTTACAGTACACAAACAAAGTTTCAAGGCAATCGCACCACCCGTAAAAACAGTTCCCATACAAACATTGACCCCACATTTGACCCCTTTTTGAAGGTTATATTGAAAAATCCTGAAACACGTGTTCATTTATTTTGCATTTACAGTACACAAACAAAGTTTCAGGCCAATCGCACCACCCGTTAAAAAGTTCCCATACAAAAATTGACCCCACATTTGACCCCTTTTTGATGGTTATATTGAAAAATCCTGAAACACGTGTCCATTCATTTTGCATCTACAGTGCACACACAAAGTTTCATGTAAATCACTCCACGCGTTAAAAAGTTTCATACTAACGTTTTCACCCTTTTTCACCCCCTTAGAGGTGGAATTTCCAAAAATCCCGCCTTAGTGGGTGGTTTTGTTATAAAAGGAAACCACCTTCCAAATTTCAGCTTTCTAGCTTCAGCGGTTTCGGCTGGGCGATGATAAATCAGTCAGTCAGTCAGTCAGTCAGTCAGGTTAAGCTCTTATATAGATATAGATGAAATCTAGCTAGAACGATTTATCGCCCCAGAAACTCCCTGCATACAAAATTTCATGAAAATCGTTGGACCCGTTTCCGAGATTCAGATTATTTACAAAGTTAACCAGGTCAACCAGGTCTTGAATTACAGACTCTTCTTCTTACCGTTAGTAGTTCTTTCGATCTGGAGGTGTAAGGATTAAAATGCGCTTCAAAAGTTCCTTTTATGCAATTACCCATTAAGAAGTACTTAGTTACACTGGGGTTACACACACAGAGTAAAACTCAAACTCAATAGAAAATAAAGATTTTTAACGGCCATTACTTGGTAATGTGGAGAATCTCGCCGAGCCTTGAATGGTCGTCCTAAAATAACTGAGCAGTAACGGGAAAGTAGCGTAGCCGTAACGGAGCCGTAACGCGAGAGTAACGGGTTGCATTAGCGGCAGGCAGTAACAGTTAACCGTTAATTGTTATTGCCTCCTGGCTTCGGTTAGATTTTAGCGAGGGGATGTTTACTTTCGTTTATTACATAGCCCTTTCTAGAGGGTAAGCTGATTTGGTGAGAGGGTAAAAAACCGTTGAGAGGCACACGGGGCCTTGGCACTCAAGGCGTAGCTAATGGAAGTAAGTAATAGATAAGTTTACTAAATATTATTCTACCTCTTCTTCTTCATCTTATATTGTCATTAGTTCTTTCGAACTAGCGTAATGAAAGGTTTAAAGTGCACTTTTCGTACACTTGACAAGTCATGTCTTCGAACTTTTTAAGCCCTACGCCTTGCCCGTTTTCTAACGATGTTTTCCTTCATCGTTTAAGAGTGCTATTGTATAGCACATACATATTTCAAAAAAAACTATTGGATTCGAACCCACGATCTGAACACATTATTATTAGTATTAGACGGGTATTTATCGCGTTTAAATTACCTTATATTTTCCCGACGTTTCGACAGGTTTGCACGCTGTCGTGGTCACGGGTAGACTGGAGTACTGAAGCTACCGCCTCCGCGAAGCGGAGTTTACAGAACTGTCTTGATGGCAATTTATTTTTATATCTAGGGCAACATTACCTCCAGATAGACGGTGTAGCAATGGGTAGTCCTGTGGCACCTGTACTTGCCAATATCTGGATGGAACACTTTGAATCCAGGATAGACCTTGCAGCTTTTGGTATAAAACTGTGGAAGAGATATGTCGACGATGTGTTTTGTATTATGAAAGGAAGTTGCCAGGAAGTGAATCAGCTGACAGAGCATCTGAACTCCATACACCCTAAGATCAGGTTTGCGCATGAAATGGAGGAGAACAGATCGTTGGCTTTCCTCGATTTAAAAGTAATAGTAAAATCTAACGGGACCTTAGCAAACACTGTGTATAGAAAGCCGACACACACGGACCGATATTTAAACGCTGCGTCACACCACCATCCGTCACATCTGGAGTCAGTAGCATCTTCATTGGTAAACAGAGCTCATGACCTCTGTGACCCTGAACACCTACACAGTGAGTTGGAACATTTTCAGGAGGTACTGAAACGGAATGGCTACCAGACTAATATCAGATGGCAACGCAATTGGAGGCGCAAAGAAAAACAGGTTGAAGCGACTAGACAGCCGGCGTTTCTACCTTATGTGAAAGGAGTGACGGACAAAATTGGAAACATTCTTAGGAAGTTTTCGATTAAGTCGATCTTCACTCCGCTCACTAAGATGGCGAAACGACTTCGAACACCTAAAGACGTAGTACTCTTGCAAGTTCCAGGAGTCTATAAGATCGATTGCTGCTGCGGGCGTTCCTACATAGGCCAGACTAAACGCACGGTCGCAGAACGCGTAAAGGAACACATAGCAGCGGTCAAAAATCGACAAACATACAGATCAGCAATAGCTGATCATGTTGTAGACTCAGGACCCAATCACTGGATTGAATTACACAAACCACAGGTCATCTGTAATGAAAGGCATTACTACAAGAGAATGGTTCGGGAAGCGATTGAGATTAAGAAATATCCTAATTTCAATCGTGAAGACGGTTTCAGACTCTCTGCCTCATGGAATCCAGTGCTAGCTAAGTGTACTCGTCGTAGACCGGTTATTCAGCGCGTCGCGGATACTGTTAGCGTTGTGTGTCGTCCGAGTGTACAGATGGACATCCCTATTGTCGAGAACGAAGTGAGGGTAGTTGCAAATAATGCGACCCCCGCTTCGCGGAGGCGGTAGCTCCAGTACTCCAGTCTACCCGTGACCACGACAGCGTGCAAACCTGTCGAAACGTCGTGAAAATATAAGGTAATTTAAACGCGATAAATACCCGTCTAATACTAATAATAAATCGAACCCACGACCTTATGATCGGAAGGCATGGCCACTACCACTAGGCCCCCCGTGAATATAAAAATTGACCATATATACTAACATTCAACTATTGGAATAATAATGATGTTTCAGTTTCAGCCACTTGAAAGTAAATATTTATATGTATAGGCGACCAAGAAATTGGTTTACCACTCTAAGGCTGAATATCATTTGCACGTACAAAACATCAAGGGCTATTTTCGCTTGACAGATTAATAACTGCTACGTTGGAATCTGTCATAGTAATCCTTAGCGAATAATTATGTTACTGGGAGATGTCATCAAAAGTGGTAAACCAATTTCTTGGTCGCCTATACCTATTTAAATATTAAAACTGTTAGAAAAAAGAAGTATCTTACAAGAACTTTTGATTTAATAATTTCAGATCCGGACTGGAAAATCCACCATCGAACCGAGCTGAAAACCAGTTCACATATTCAACACTTTAAAAGGCAAAAAAGTGGTGAAACAGTCACTGTCAGCTTTCTAAGAGCGTACCTTCGACACGACACAAAATAGAAGCTTTTAACCTCTAAAGCTTACCTGAGGTATTCTAGAATAGATCTCGGAGGCCACTTTGCCATTTCAAGAATTTGTAAGCTGTAATGTTTCTATCAAGTCACAATAGACTAAATAAGTTTGCGCAGAGACTGAAATAACTAGTTTCCTTGTTTAGATTTGAAAAGAGACTGGTAGACCCGCAGGAACAATAAAATGTCATTTCAATGATCATAAAAACAAAGTATTATTGGTAATCAAAGGATTATTCCCTTAATGCAATTAAGGGAATAAACAACTACTAAAGCAGTTTATGTTTGACGGAAACACGCGAGCAGCTTGACCTTATAATGCATTAGACGATCCATTGATTCATTCATTCATGTGTGAATGTTCCTACTTCTTCATTCACAAAGGTCGTTCACTACTACGACAATTGTACGTCGATTTACCTATATGCTGGTGTATTATTGCAGTTCATGGTCGTTGTTTTCCACGATATTTATAAATAACTCGCGAATATTTAAGCTTTTAAATGATGACGTCAATTTCAAGAAGAGACATTTGGATGGCTTGTGCGAAATACGGCTTTATAGTAGACGAAAGCTGAAGGAATATAAATTCAGATAAGTGTAAGTTGAGGAGCAAGTTGAGGAGGACTTTGTATGACTATGTAGACGACTTTGAGGAAAAAACTTTGAGTGTATGCTATTCGCATAGTGCAAAAATGATGACCCCAAGATTCATATTAAATTTTATCATAATCTGCAATGGGTCCAAATGGGCTGAATGATGCTGATGATGATAAAAGGAATCTTCATATCGAATATGTGTCAATAGAGCCTCGTAATATCTTTGACAGACTCGGGCAACGATATACTTAGTATAATTAGAACCATACACAGATTTAGTATGGTATTAAGTACTAAATTTAATAGTCTGTGACTATGAACTTTGATTAGGGTTCGACAGATAGACAGATATAATGGCGAAATAAAAAAGGATCCTTGTTGAAATTTTGGAACCCTAAAAAGCTAACAAGCAAATTCTTCCATCAAACGTAACGTCCACTCTAAACAATAGTTGTTTTATACAGCCGTCCATGAAAGTTCAACAAACATCAGCCTTGGCACAAAAAGCCCAATTTCATTTTGGAAAAAAAAATACGGCTCAATCCAGCCGTGAGTAACGAACGAGGTGGTCGCAAAAAAATTAATGCGGACGACCGTGCAGTTGTACAGTTTGCAGTCTGTGGCGTAGAAAGTGCAAACGGGCATCACGGGGCCAGAGGAGAGTCGGCTAAGTGGGTCCGGGTGAATCGGGTGAGCTTCAGGCGCAGCTGGGCGGAGTGCGAGCGCCTGGCGACGGTCGATAGGGGGCGGGGCGCACGCTGCGTACCGTCTCTGCGCGCTTGCTCCTAATTGATTGACACAAACGGACTGACAGGCAACGCGCGCGTTTTGGCGGCTTTTTATTGTGCCCTGAGGGGAGGCAGGGCCACAGTGATTTAATTCGATGCAATTGTTGGGTTTTAGAACGCTAGTTGGCGGTTAGTGATGTGATGCTGTTATTATGACTTCTTTATCTCATTTGTTGTTGATATAACTGGTAACATACTTACGACATTTTATCTAAGTTAACTGCATAACAGAGTTTGCTACAAAACTTTCAATAGAAAAAGACAAACACTCGTATAAAAACTTTTCGCTATTTACGAGATCGTAATTTCAAACACACATAATTTTAATTTGAGTCAAGTGAATTAATTTAACGTGACCGGTTATCCGAATACAATTCTCTCGAACTCCTGGAAATGGACTTTATTATTGTCGGATTTCATATACCTACCAAAATATTTAATATTCAAATATTACAAAAGTAATTATACTCGTACAACATCGTGTTTATTATGTTTAATTAACACATTAAAGGTTCACTCTATTTTCGACAGAGGACAAGAAGCAGTATTATCGAATTCATCGTTTTGTTCGAAATTTTCCAACTCCGAATGCGATGAATGCGATTAAAGTCAGTAAGGATTAGAACGACTAGTGTAGTAGACAAGAAAGTATAAGAATATAAGCTGTTATTCAACCGTCAAGTGTGAATCCATATTGAATCTCAAGCAAAACAAAGATCGTAGGTTTGACTCTAGAGTTGCGAGAGATAATATAGACCCATCCGTACATCATAGAACGGGATAAGAAAAAAACATACAGTTGTTTTGAGAACCTCCTTTTTTTAAGTTGGTTAATAGGGAGTCAATCCAACATAAAAAAATTAAAAATTATATCTTTGTTATGACGTTAAATAACTCACTCTTCGTTGACACTTAAAAGGCAATTACTTCAAGCCAACAATAACATTGCGTAAAATCATGACAGATGTAGGTACGGTGGTAACCCCAATAATTCGTTACTCATAAAAACATTAGGGTGGTAATCGCTTCGTTATCAAAACTACCCGCACTTGACGCGTCGAGAGCCGGAAGTCGGATGGATCCAGTCACGTGACTGTCAGCCATCTTGTTTAACTACAAACTTCCTGTTTGTAAGTTCAGCGGTCGTCAACTATTTACAAGATGAATTTAAAGTTTGTTGAACCCTCCAACGGATAAAGGTAGGTATAAGTACTTTTAGCCTTTTACTTGGAAGTATTGATTGTTCTAAAGTATTATCAATTTCAAAGTTTGTGGTCATGTTCCAGTATTTGTAAGTTTTGTGCTCATTCACGCTACAGTGGATGGATAGATTTTGATAAGTACATATTATAATCTATGTATGCAATGCATTATAGTCTGTTACCTGGAATAGCATGGTATCTATATACTAAAGAGGTAAAGTTTGTTTTTTTGTATGTAGGACGTAATCTCCGAAACTAATATGCGATTTCAAAAAATCTTTCACCAATGTGTAATGAACTAATGACACACTAAGAGAAGAAGAAGAATCAGAAGAAAAACCAAAGTGTAGAATGAATTTTCCGGATGAACATAGGCTATATAGGTATTATGTAGGTACCTCTCGGGCAAAGCCGCGGGCACAAGCTAATGTAACATGAACATTGTGTTAAGTCAAATATCAGAAATGGATTGAAATATTCATATAAAGTGAAAAAATATTCATATAAAGTCAAAAAAGTGTTATCACTTCATATTTTCGTTGTATTGTAAGAACTGATAAATAATTGTCAAATAAAAAAGTTATTTGTAGGTACTTACCTAATCTTTTTTTTTGTTTTTGTGTAATACTTTATTTATAAACCACCTCTTCACTTTAAGAGTTTTCTTCAAAAATCCATCTCAGGTACTTCTATGGATAAACTGCAGTAAAGAAAGAAGAAGAACATAAATAAAGCTCAAAACACTTGTAGCCGCGGCCGCGTACAAATAACCGGATAATATAGGTACGTTATACTGGATTTAGTTTCCAAATCTGGTCGGATAGATCCAAGACAGTTATGAAAAGGCTGCATCTGGTGAGAAAAACTAAATCCACCTAAGCCAGTGAACGGGGAAAACCTCGGAACATTTTCAAAGAAAATATTTTCTTAGATGTGGCGTAAGTTGTCCTCCCTCACAAACTTTTATCCTCGCTAATAAGAACTGTGTTTCATTGTTATAAGGTTGAGTTTCGGTTGGGTTGTGCTTAGTTAGTTGTTTCGTAGGGGACGTCAGGGAAGATTCTGTCACCGACTATCAATATCGGGTTGTAAACTGATGTATGGGGTGGCAAAGGCCGTCTTAAATCGATAAATTGTGTTCTGTAGCTACTTAAAAAGTTTGGGCGAGTTTATTGGCTTTATTGACACGCTGTCGTGAGAAGTTAGAGAAACTTGTGATTTGAATGCTAAATGAATTTCATTGTTTTGCTTTGTTTTAGTTACATTATAACATTTTTCGAATGTCTTATATGCCATTTATCTAAGTAGTTACCTACTCGTATATGTACAGAGTTTTAAAAATAGATTCTGATTTCGTCAGGATAATAAAATGATATTAAGGATTATTATATTCGTATGTATATTTATATCCTTCCGCATTAAATGCTAGGAATTTTTGTGTCACATATTTTTTTGAAACTGCCTGTTTTTGTTTTGGTAAATGCTGCGCACCTCTGCCGACGAGGCGCATAGCGTGTCACAATGCCGCCCGGAAGCGCGGTGTCCCCAAATCGCTGTTATGCGGTTTGCGCACGTGCTACTAATTACTGTCAAGCGCATAACCCGCACTGGAATCCCCGTGTGCGACCTAAAATATTACCAACTAAATTGATTAACCGCCAAACATATTGATTTCTTTTTACTCAAGCTAATAAAATTCCTTCCTGATTAGAAAGTCTAGTTTTGATCTCTACATAAACGGTCTAAATCAGTAGTGTTAAGAAATCTTTTATGTCGGTTTATCGTCTGTTCATATTGTTGTTCGAGCACATCTGTGAAACCACTTTCGTGTAGTTTTCACATGTAGACAGAACATAATTGGGAGCAGAACATATAAGTTTTGTTTCATTGAAATTGGATCGCGGAAAAAAAACTTCGTCGGCAAAAGCTAGCTTTTACTAACGGGCTTTACTAATTACCTACCGTACTAGAATTACTAATGGTTAGTCAGATCTCGCACCTACTTTAATATTCACTACATTTATTGCAATAAAAATTGTGATACGGATGCAAAACAGATAGAATAAAGCCAAATACATGTTGAAAAAAGAGATTCCTAAAGATTCCTAGAGAAAGAAGACGACACTGCTACAGGTGGCGAAAGCAGTACCTTTTATCATTTATCTATTTTCTTAACATATTTGTAGGTATGTAACTTAAGGAGATTGTTTAAAAAAAAAAAATTTTTTTTATCCTACATAGGTATACCTACTTATACCTATGTGTACTAAATTTTAAATTTAGTTTCTTTTTCTGTAAGTTTGATGTATAGTTTTAGCTGTTGTTCGTCTGTGCATGCCTGTAATTGGCACATATTCTACTGTAAGATATCTGTTATATTATTGTTTTTAATGTAGTTCCGTTATACTGTTGCTTGTGGCTCTGCCTGATAAATAAATAAATAGAGGCATTTCTACCACTCAGTTACAAACTTTATTTTAGTGAATACACTCGTTTTCACTTGTTTTCATTAGGATCAGTTAGCGTGTTTTCAAAATAACCCGCGACTAACCAGCTAACTTAGTGGTCATGTTTGTCGGTGAATAATATAAAATATTCAAATGGACTTTATAACTTGCTAAAATTTGGACAGTTCACGTTTCTATATGGTTTCTAAAAAAGCTGAGAGATTAGTTCACTCTAATCCCAGTCATACGATTAATTTGTAATTTTACACAGTAATAAACTTAAAACCGGAACTTATATAAAGACTCGAACATAGAACAGTTGAAAAACATTTTCACAGATCTTTAGTAACAGATCTTTGACAAAATCTATATGGTAGTAGTCAGCCACGTCCTCTCTCAATAAAAGACAATAATAGATTCGAACAAAAGTAAGTAAAAAGGAAAAAAGAACTTATAAGCTTGTTAAGAGGTACTATCGACAAAGCTTTACACAACATCAATATTCCAATAGAATTTATCCTTACACAGTGTAGTCAAATTAAAATCCTTCACATTAATCAATCTAACCGAACACCACTTGGTTTTATTTGTTCCAGTTTGAACCTTATTTCGAGGTGGTTAAAACTGAAAAGCGCATCCGAGTGGAAACGACGCTAGTAAAAAATACATAGCTTTCACACGACTCGGTGTTTTTACGGCACAATTTAATCATATACTTTTATATCAATGACTCTTTTATCAAGACTCGTAAACGCTGTCAGTAAACTTAAAACCGGAGAAAACTAATTTCAGAGTAAGCAATGAAACTTTTGGTTTGCTTGTTTTTAATACAGTAAACACGGATACCTTATATGAGTACTAGTTTGAGGTCTCTATCTATGTGGTCTATCATGTCGGGACACTCACTTTACGTAACTTCTATAGCTGTTTTTTACCTCTATATGTATTCTAGCTATATTATTATCATGGACGCATTCCAATGGTCTCTTTAAATTTTGGTATTGTATTGTTGGCATGCATATACAGCATATTGCTTGCCTTGGCATTATAATTCGTCAATTTAAACATAAATGAAAGACAGGTTTAATATCGATACGATTAAAATAGTCTTTTTTAGTAAGTACTTAACAAAGAACTGAAATGTAACAGAAAATAGCTACAAACTACAACCGTTCAGTTCAGAAGCATTTCTGAAGTTTCTAGAACAACTGAGAACAACTCTCAACTCCCGTCAAGTTACATTATAGCGGTACCAACTTCAAACTATTGCAGGCATCTTGACAATTAATTTAAGCCAAGTGTAAAAGCATTGAATCTTTAAAAGGGGCGTCGGACAAAATTGATCGTGTGTTTAATCCAAGACAGGGCACTTTAGAAAAGGTGATCGGCTATTTTTGTATCTGACACTTTTGTCTTCATCTCAGATCGAAAACATGGACGAAATATTGTAGAGTATACTCAGACTTAATACAAAAACTTAAAGTATACGTAGTTTTGGACAAAAATAAACCCATGGCTGACAACTTAAGTGGTCTAGAGCAGAGCAGATTTTGCAAGACGTTATTTTCGACCTAACAGCAATAAGAGAAGATCTCAAACAGCTAGCGAGTGATATCAAGCATGGAAACACTTTAGAAACTGAAGAAGCAGAAATTTAACTTGTCAAAGTGGATCAGGAAGTCGGTATTCCAAGTTGTATTTCACAATCAACAGTATTATACTCGTATAAGACAAGGCTATCACTTTCTTCATTTTTAGCTGATTTCCAAAAGTAGGAGGTACTCAATTCGACCGTATGTTTTTTATCACACGATTTTTGTCCTAATTATGAATTGATTTTGATGACTTTTTTTTGTTTAGTTGGTAATTTACACACTTCAAAGGTGATCCTAAAAGTTTGATTTCTCAGAGACTTTCCGTAAAACTGAAATCCCATCCTTACTTGTAATTTTCTACGTAGTGCAACATTAAATTTCACCTGCCTTGTAGAAAAAAAGACAGTAATTGTTGAGCTGTGCTATCTAATTGAAACTGCAGTAACAATTGTATTGATTGTATTTCGTTGTATTTTTAATTCTGACAAACGAGGAAATGCTGATGCCTGTCGAGGCCGATAAGTTACAAAAAAGAAGACTGTCCTTGATAGATATTTTCGCTAAGCAGTTTTATTAAAGGCAACGATAGAGAAAAAAAGGAACCGTGAAAAGTGGAAAGCCATGAAAGCAAGGAGTCATGTCACGGAGTGTACTGGTATTACATTGGTGATTGCATATTCCAAACTGGAGTTTATACAGCAAAGGTTCCCTAAACAGCCGGTCTTCCCTACAATGGCATTTCAGTATTTAATTATGCCATAGACGATATAGATATACTCGTAGACAATCCGGCTACCATGTTAGTCGATTATTTTGTAGTAAGTATAGGTCCTATGTTGAATTTTATATAAACTGATTTGGATGCTAATTATGGTAGGATATATAATTGCATGTTAATTGACATTCTGTCATAATGATGCATCATGCATATATATGCATATATATGTAACATAATGACATTTCCAGACATCTATTTTCAAAATGTAGATATTTCCGTAAAATATGCAGTTGACTTGATGACCGGTCAGAAAATAGTTAGTCATTATAAAAAGCATAAATATTTGATTTATGCCATATTCGTCCCTAATGTTCGGCCCTCTCCATTAAAAAGTCTTTGTTTGTCCCTCATGATAATATTTGTCCACATTCGTCCCTCATACCAAAATTATTGAAACTACAGTGAACGTCATAAGTGTAATCACCACGACCAAAACGGCTGGTACACTTATCCCTACCAAGCTATCCCTACTGGTAGGGATAAGTGCACCTTTGTGTAGATCTATTTCTACCGGTAGGGATAGGCGCACAGAACATTTCCACTATTCCTTACTGCTATTTTAGTATACTTAATGTTAAATGTTAAATGTAATCCAGTCTCCTTTAGTTTCGTAGTTTTAATAAACAAATTGACTTATCGTATTATTATTTTATTTTTTTAATCGATAATTAATTCCAACCATATACCAAACTAATGAACTAATACATACCAGATACCAGGATAGCAGAAACGATAGAGAGGTAATTCACTGTAGAATCACAAAGAGCCAAAAGATCACGGGTAGCGAAAACCTCTTCATGGTTTATGCATTCCTGGTACTTGGACTTCTACATGTTTCCTGAAGTTAATGCATTTTTTTCAACAAATTAACTTATCGTATTATTATTGTATTTTTTCATCGATAATTAATTCCAACCATATCGTAGTGGGTACACGGGTAAACAGGAATTATCCCTACACCCACCGGTGGGTGAAGAAAAACATAAATATGTTCAAGTAAATAGCTTATTTCAAAAAAAGGGCTGGGTTGATTTGTTTCAAATTAACTGATTTATATTTATGTGAAATAGAAATTCAAAATACCTTACTGTTCTGGATAAATTAGGGAATTTCTGAATTTTCAGAGGTGTTTTTGACTTGATTTTTAACCTAGGTTTTCTAACTAATTCGTGTTTTGGCTCCGGTTAATTTATCACTTATATCCTTGAGTATCGTGTAGTTCAATTTCAATGTAATCTATTAAGCGGTAATAGAATGGGTTGCAATACTTCCAATTTTCAAAATGCTGGGCCTTAATACATATTATAGGTAAGACTTATAAAACACTTTTATTAATATTCATCCGTTTACATTTCGTTTAATAAAGTATTATAGAAAAAAGAACTTCCGAGGTGATGATTAAATATGTAGGTTAAAAATTTAACGTTTAATTATATACCTATTCAGTATGAATCCGTAAACACTAATCAGCCAAAGTCATAATTTCTAAAAAATATTAATTTAATCTTAGCCGCAGCTTTCTTTTGCATCGACTACCCCAAAACGTGCGCTTTAAATTGAGTTTACCCATAGAGTTTACCTTTCTGAGCATTGTTCATATCATACTTACAATATAAAAGTCAAGCAAAGACTTATTGCTTTAACTGTACTAAATCAATGATAATTTGCCTATACAAAAAACGTGGGCCGAATGTGGAGCAGAAAAGTGGGACGAAATAAGATTTTATGATATAAAATATATTATGGGCCGAGTAAGGCATACAATGTGGGACAAACGAAGATTTTTTCATGTGGGCCGAACTTTCTAGGGACGAATATGGCATAAATCAAATATTTATATAAAATGTAGCTAATTTCATTTTTAAAGAAATTAATTGTTTGGTTGCTACAGGTATAATGGTCTATCAGGGTGCCTACTTTAATATCGGCACAAAAATCATGTGAAATCTACTATACGTTACATCGTTTAGACTATTCAATTGAACGATAGAACGACAGGTATTCCTTTGGACTATCGATCTCGTAAACCTACTGTAACACCACTTACGGACGATACGATAATATATTTTTGACATCAAAATAACTGTTAATTCGACAAATTCGGCGAATATTACGTTCTGATTATATCGTTGTCGTTTTGCGCAGTACCTAGACCGCTAGATTATCTTACGAGTGTGTTTTTAAAATCCTTAAATATACGGTAAATTAGGGGAAAACAGATGAATAGAGGCTGTATCGTTATTATACTGTGAGGTGTTAGGCATAGCACGTCTTATGGAGAATAATTTTGTAATCTAACATTACAACTTGTTTTTTAAACTGATCGCTTAAAAGTTTATCACAAGCTCTTCGGGCAACATCAAAGTAATAATACTATTACATATAAAAAAATAATTGAAATAGTAATACTTCAAGCTTGACACCTGACTTTTCTGGAACATGATAGTTTGTAAGAGCTTGTGGTGAGGCCTCGGCTTTTGATTTACATGCGTACATCGATCGCGGTGTGCGTGACCGGCCGTGGGAGAGTACACGTGGTCCACGCAGTGGTTCCGTGGGCTGGCCGACTATAATCACTAGTCGCCGAACGGTGGTCACATCACGTAATCAATACCATAAACCCCAGAGCTGGTCCTAGCTTACAAAAATTGGTATCGCGGTTTCAAGGGACCTCAACAAACAACGTTCTTATACAAACGCGTCTCACGATTAAATTGTCCAGGTACGCGCTATTGCATTGTTTCTCTAACATACTTACTTGTATGTATATGAGTTAGAATAATCCTAATATATAAAACAAAGTCGGGTTTGTTCGAACACTTATAACTCTAGAACGGCTAGACAAATTTTCATGATTTTTGATTTGTTGGATTTGTCTCCGCCCCGAATAGCAGAATAACTATTAAAACAAATGAAAATTAAACAAAATTTTTATTAATAGGCGGTACGAAGTTCGCCGGGACAGCTAGTATAAAATAAAATTACTAGCGCAATCACAAGAATTTATGCACAGAGAAGTGAATCTTGATAATAAACAAATAAAACTGTTTTCAAGTGGTTTGGGTGGTTTTTAGCTTTGTTTCTTATATATCCACAATATTATTTAATACCAGAAGCACGTGTAATTGCGTCAAAGCGCAACGCTGTAATAGCCGGTAGCTCACGGTAATGGTTATCCATTATTTTTTATTTTTCCGTTGTATTGTTGGTAAATTGCGAGGAGTAGAAGGAAGGAAGGGAGGCCTTTGCCCTGCAGTGGGACAATAACGGCTGAAAAATAAATAAAAATAAGTATATCAAAGAACAAACATAATAATAAAAAAAAACATATAGAAATTAAGAGACAAAACCTTTTTGTATGACACTTCACTCCACACTGGTGTTTGCATTGAACTACTCGTATTAAGCTATTTATATCACTTGATTTTATTTTAGCACCTCTTGGAACCTCATTTTTAATTACCTGGTTTGACAGGCTCGTACAACATAACGTACTAACTAACAAAATTTACTGCAGACAGACTTTTTATAGAATCTTTGGTTAAAATATACCGAATCTAGGTACCTACTTGTCGGTATAGGTCATCCAACGGATCTAGGCATTCGTGAAGTTAGCCACAGGTGCGAGTTTGCGCATGTTCAGTTTCTTCTCCCCCTCCACATACCTCCAATTGCTCCCGAAAAACGATACTGCGCAGCTCTTGCGGCTAACTTCACGAATGCCTAGATTCGTTGAGCCATCTATACCGCTATTCGTATCTCTACATTTCAACACTTTCTAGAAGCAGCGAACTGATACGACAACAATGAAATTGCACTAATACGATTTAGTGTCTTACGTCCCAGTTAATTGAGGTGCACGACATTTAACTTGTGGCGAGCGGGTTCAACTCTCCAAGTGGTGCTTAGAGTACCTTGATGCCTGAACAATAGCAGCTTAGTACTGCCTCTGTATTCATGGAAGCACAGCTCCCTTGGGCACCAAGTTAATTTCAAGTTTAGCAAGAAACGCTTTACTTATTAAATTCCGCGTCTCAGAACTTAGGTTCTGGTACAAAAGTTGATGGGGAGCTGGTTGCTTTGTGCGATTATACCTAAATATTATACCGTACGTATCAGAAAACGGGTAATGGGAAATTTCTGGTTTACATCGACGGTATACGTAAATTCGTAAATTATTTTATGTTGACTTGCATCCGTTTTTTGGCTAACCACTGAGTTCAATATAATTTTCTACAAGTACAAGTTTGAACTTATTAAAAGAAACGAACAATACAATCGCGGATGAGATTTTCAATTTTGATAAGTATATACCTAGATCTCTATTTACTTATATCTTTTATGGGTACCTAATGAGAATAGTCAGGCAAGCCAAAATATTTGGCACAAACCCACGTTTTGCACAGTATAGGCTGAATTCCGTACGAGACAGATTAGAAGCGCATCACCGCTATTCGTGTTTATTATTCTAGGTTGAAGATTTGGCAGATTAAATTAAATCAGCCAAATCAGAGAGCCCTAAACTGACGTGCATGTGAAGAATGTAATGAGGGTTATAAAGCAAAAGAGGAATGTCAGGATCGTAGCAAGTGGAGATCTGTAGTCTCTGCCTACCCCGTCAGGTAAAAGGCATGATTTTATGTTCATCTGTAATAATATTTGATTTAATGAAATCAACCTTATTAAATTAAAGAAATGAATGAATAAAGGCTATATTTTTTTACTATTGTAGGTATCAATGTCGCGTCAATATGTTTATTGGTTAAAACCTGAAGTACGAAACCGCATAAATAAGTCAGACATCACGGATAAAGCAGTTAACCGGCTTAATAAGCAATCCAGATTCAAAGCTAAGCCTTGATGGATGTCCAGTCCATATCTACGCTCTCACTGAGAATGCTTAATGCGCTCGTGGCTGCATTCACAGCGAGTAGCGGGAAACACTTGCAATACTTCACTGTTCCAATAAATTATTTTCCAAACTACTTTTGCGCATAACTCATAACACCCTCATTCATGCACCCTAGTGATCATAAACTTAGGTCTACCTTGTAATTTAGTACTTATCATTATTTGAAACCTAAATGATCTAAATTGAGAAGCTGGTGTTTAGACAAACGTAGCTAACATAGCTTACGTGAAGACATACTATCTAACTTTTGTATTCATTCTGTGTAAATAGATAAATCTAGTTATCGAACCGCTCTTCGCTTGGACTATCGCCATGTGCGCTTGGACTATCCCTAAATCAGTACATCGAGCATTTAATCCAGTGCGTTTCCAATAAACCACGAAAGCTATTGTGTGTGGCCAACAGATCTTATGGTTCAAAATTGCGATCATCGCAATAATTCTACTAATATTGTATGCGATAGTGTGTAGATGTTAAATGTTTGTTAGTGATACAAGGCTAAACGGCAGGAAGGGGAATAGATGCGGCCTGCGATTTTGGAATAGCATAAAGGCTACTTTGTATCTTCGACGTTCCAGGCTGTGGGCATATGCTTATAAAATCAAGGATATGAAATTTGGTATAGAAATTTGAACCTGGATTAAAACGTTATAGGATACCTATTTATCTCGAGAAACATAAAATTATATCATTATTTCAATTTTCATTTTCATTGAAAATACTATTTTCTGCCTAAAAATGATAATAGATGATAATAGAATGCCTGGACCTTTATTGAAATGATTTTGAAAATGCATCTGCATCAAAACATCTTCCTGCCCTTATCCCAATAGGTCGGCACAACAAGTTTATCTTTCTCCACTCTCCTCTATCATCCGTCATCTCAGTAGTCATTCCCTTCCTGCACATTTCGTCTTTCACACAGTCCATCCATCTTTTACTAGATTTTGATTCTTTTACTACGTACATTTTTTTTTCTCTACCCTTATATAAATTCACATTCAAATCCATCACCCTTTTTGTAAAGTGACTTTCTTCCCTCCGCATAACATGCTGTTACCACGCCAATCTATTACTCAATTTTTTTGTAACTTTTTTTTTTTACTTTCAAACTTCCTCGAAAATGGACATGATGAGAATTATATAAATAATATACTTTACATCCAAAACTAAAATGGAGTCTGCAATGAAGTCTATAAGATAATGGTGGAAATTATGTTGTTTCACAGATTAATTTAAAAAATTTTAGAGTAGGTACGATCTTATTTCATTTACTAGAAAGACTAAATTAGCGTAACATTTCTAAATTATACGTTTAAAATAAGCTAAAATTTACATTCAAAGACATCCACACACATTCGATGTGACAATTCGATACACATCTAAGTGATAGCGCGCACGAGTGACTTTTGTCGCCGTGACTGTTTCGTCATTCTTATCAAGTCTGTGATTATGTATGGAGATGCGCGCACGTTACGACGTGACACTGGGTAACATCTCTATACATAACCTAGAGTGACAAAACAGTCACGACGACAAAAGTAACCCGTGCGCGCACCCGCTAACTATTTACTGCGTCACGGAAGTTCATGATGATTTATGTAACAAAATATTTCAATTTAAAATATTGATAAGACTCTACCTACTGTACAAGGACTAGGCGACAATTTAAATATTTAACTAGTAGTTAGCGCGGCGGCGCGGCGTGTGGCCAAGACGACGGACGGTGCAGTTAACTCATGATTGACTGCGTCGTTAGATTGCAATTCAGACGCGATTTTTTGTCTCTCTATCTCTTATATTTTTATCACTCTATCAACCTTAGTGCTATATTCTTTCAAACTCTGTCTATCTTTCTTATCAGCCGGCAGCACCCACTGCTGAGTAAAGTCCTCTTCCCTATCACGCCACTCCTGGCGGCTTTATAGAAAATAGAAGATTCGATTTATAAAATTTGCGACTTAAAGTCGCGTCCGACAGAATTATATTCTAGATTGAATGCGTTCACAAGGCTGTTTTTAGACTAGCACTGTTTTGTTCCTATCATAGATGTAGTGTACTGTGTACCATCTATTTTGTTCTTGTCACAGTGTTAGTTAACCTAGGCATTTAGGTCAATTATAGAGGCTATATTTCAATATCCACGTACTAGACATAGACTCTTTAATTACAGAAGTATAATACTTGTATACGCCGGTTAAAGGTTTTAATAACCTGCGTGACTGGTTACCATAGTAACCTATATATGATTATGAAACATCAACGAAATAATACTAGCCACGCGTAGCTAGCGCGATTCTTTTTCTAGTAACCGCCATGGCAAATTTACCTAGTACCTTGACTGGGACAACGAAATTATGAAAATCATAGATTTACTATGGTAATTCCGTTGTTACGCAATTTTAAAAATGCAATAATATGGACGATCTCACGTTGTTCATTAAAGACTAAATTGGCGTATCATTTCTAAATGACTGTTTTAAAAGAGCTTAAATTGACTTTATTTTATACTGGTTTTCCATAGTATTAGCACCACACCAATGTATCTACATAGCTTCTAAAATAACCTAAAAGACGTCAATCACACGTCTTTGAGGTGAATAAAATAAGATTGTGCATAATTCAGAATTTTTATGTTATTCCGTGAAACAACATAATTAAGCTGTCAATACAACAACACAAAACTGTCACGTAGTGATTATATTCTCTTTGACTGTCACTATGAATTTGCAAATTTTTCAACTTGGCAATTGAAAATGCAATCTCATTTTAAAAGTCAATCTTAGTTATAGAATTATAATAACTGACTTGTTTTCTAACAAGCTTCTGCTTATAAAACAAATTCAATAAAGAAATTTGTAGAAAATAAACATGATTACGACTTTAACCTCCAGGTTTTTTATATCTAATCTAAGTCTATATATGTATATAAAAATGAATTGCTGTTCGTTAGTCTCGCTAAAACTCGAGAACGGCTAAACGGATTTATCTTATCTTGGTCTTGAAATGGTCGTGGAGGTCTAGGGAAGGTTTAAAAGGTAAGAAAACGTATATTACTTACTTAAAACGCGCACACGAAGTCGCGCGCGGGTCAGCTAGTCTTAGATATATATGTAGTTACCTACCTAGTCTAGTCAGAGGTATGTACGTTGCACAAACATTATTATTTAGTACATGTTCAGTGAACACGCATGGCAATAAGTTTTCTCGGCGTGACAGGTTGCAAGGCCATCGCCGCTTTTAGGAATACAAACATGCATAAGTACTTTAGAATTTTTGATTTTATAGTATATCGGGTATTATGGAAAGAAACCTAAGAATGGTCTGTATGGTAGGTGTAGGTATAGGTATAGGTACGAACACTACTCATAGGTACCAAGTTTATGGAAAGGATTTTAGGTTTATTATTATAATAAAAGCGCCAAACATGTCTAATATATCTCAAACTCTTCCAACAAAATTTTCTTGCAACGAAAATACAAATAAATTTTATAAATAATTCATGTTCATAAAAATATTTGTACTCCTTCCCCTTTCAAAGAGCCATTTTGACCAGCTACCTCGTCTTTTAGCACAATATTGCTTGCAGCTCATTGCGTATTCCGCATACAGCGCCCGCAGACTAGTACTAGACGTATTTCATAGAATTCTCGACTCTATGTTTCCTCTAAAGACAATAGTATGTAGACAAAGCCTCTTTTGTCTGACAGGTAGGTTAATGTTTTCGTTGCTTCGGTTATACAATATTATTCTCTAAGATTTCTTGTTAGAGTTTATAATAGTTTGCAGGGTTTAATAACTTTGAATGTACAAGTTCTGTGGGCATGATATTGCCACTTCATGCAAAACACTATCAATTATCAAATAGTTATTTATAATTTACTGTAGTTTCAAATAGATATTATAAACACTATTGGAAAGAAGGTATTAAATGTTGTTTCTCGTACATACCTATGTTTTACATTTCAATTTATAGATATCTACAAATTATGTTGTTCTGGCACTTCCAATGTTAGATAAGTACATAATTATATGAGTTTTAGGATAAAGTTAGTATGATTAAGTCAATTTAGAAGGTAACGGCAAACCTAAACTTTTAGGTACTTAGAATGCTTAAGCATTTAGTAATTACCTGTATTCTATTATTTTTCTTATCCATACTAAGAACACCACTGACCATAATAGCCTCACGTCATTTGCTCCTCGATGGATGCATTTTCCTCTTTATTTTTATCATCCTACTTTTATGATCCTAAATGTAACTATATAAGTCGTCGGATAACAATCGTTGGTGGCCTCTCGCCCTCGTGCGTTTTGGTAGAAGACGACCCAGAGAAATATTCAACCTTCTTGTCGCACTCACGAATTTTGGCATGCGTCCATCTCACGTTCACGGTCGCGCATGAATAAAATAAGATAGCAACCGTTGCCACTACCTATCCCGCTCCCGTGAACCCACTTTATCCTGCGGCGGAATGGAACAGCAATGTAGCTGAAATGCAATAAAACTGAGCGCCTACCGGGAGATTTGTTTATATAGAAGGATACAGTTTTTAAGCGATTTTTGGTAGTTTTGTTTGCTTGGTTTCGGATGAAACGTGTACTAATTTTCATTAGGTTTCAGAGAATGATGCAATTTATTTTTGTCGGCATGGTTCTAAGGCTCTACAATCTAAATGCCTTAGCCCTATATTTGCATAGCGAATAGGCTAAATAAATGTTTTTAAAAAATCTAAATTCCATACAAAAGTTACATACAAACCGCTATAAGTCAGAATGCAATTCAAAACTCAGACAGTCAGCGATTACACAATTAAAAGTCTATAAATAAAAAGAAATTCCTATGCCGTTATAGTTATATATCATTGAAAGTTGTTTGAGTTGATAAACAGCTGTTAAAAGGCATTCAAGCAATTTTCCTTCGTTTAAAGTGATTTTGCCGTCGATGTTTTATTCTACTTAGGTATTTTTCTTCATTTATCGTACTGTGTTTGTTTTTGTTAATAAATCATATATAACCCACTATTGTGTTTTTTATTTTTTAGTAACATCGTGAAAGCTGAACCAGTTTCGATGAAATTCCATGTACCTAATAAGGATAAGTTTTGACGCAAATTAAAATTTACTTAGTAGGTATACTGTATATCCTTTATGTTTTTTTTAACCTACTTGCACTTTTAAATTTTTAAAGTTAGATGCATACAATTTTAATTATAAACACCTTCCATCTTAGATCCTGTTCATCATCATGCTGATCTGAATCGCAGGTAGCACGTGAGCAGCCGGGGGAACACCAACTCGGGTCGTAGTCAATAACCTTATAGTTATTACGTACCTCTGTTCTTTCTTCTTCTTCTTCACTTGAGGCATCTGTCTTCATAAAGATCAACTTTGCCACTGTATGCCAAGTGATTAAACTGAGTATTCTTAACGTCACTCGTCGTCGTCATGAAAATAATGAGAGTTTTCTTCAAAACCATCAGGAGAATTTTCATTCAAACCAGAAAACTGTATGGTTCGATTGCACTCGTCTACACTTGTACTCGTATTAGAAAAACAAGGTATAAAGTGTTTGAATAATCAACTAAATTACGCAGTACCTTAAAATTCAAAATAACACAAGAAAGACTACTAAATAATGCACGTGCAATAAAACTGGCTAGTTTCCTCACGTTTGCAAGCTTGTTAGCTTTCGTGAACAAGTGCAGAGGGACCGCCTTATTCAACGTAAAATGCCACTTATACTGACCAAAACCACAAAATTGCTACTGAATATAACCAAAGTAGATAATGGGGAATCAATCTAGCGCAGCGGCGAAATGGACACGCCACTTGTACCTATACGGTATGTTTCCATACCACGACTCGATGTGCTCTTTATAACCATAGTATTGCTTGTTTTTTAACTTTCACTTATATATCAAAAACGAATCTTTGTTTCATGCTTATTTCTCTCTGGTTGCGTATGCCGTGGGATGTGGAGTTTTTTCGTACATTCAGAGGTAAAAAATCAAAGACTTTTTCTACCTTAAAACCTTTCTCTAATCTTCGTTTACGGCATGTTATGTACTTTATATATCATTGTTTTCAACAAAAACCCTGTGGAGGTTTTCAAGATGACGCGTATCTTAGGTATACATCGTGAAATTTTAATGGTGGTTTTCCCGCAGCGAAATGGTTTGGTCTTTGTAATACAATCGTTGTATAAACAAATTAAATATAAGAAACAAAAAATACAGATATACCATTGTGAAAATTTAATTCGAAAGCGACCACGAACCAATAGTAATTCTTCCCGATACCTACGCGAAGGCAGCCGGCGGCGCGTGCGATTCGAATAGTACCTACCAGTTACGTCTAATGTTACTATTGTTCCTCACGTTTTCGATTTGATGAATATTTTTTAAATTATTTTAAAACAAAAACATCTTTATTTTTTTACTTTTACTCTATTTTTCGAAATTACTCCATAGGGCAAGTTGTTCTGCTGCGGGAATTATTAGGAATGAAATGACCATAGCTTCTAACAGAATAGTCCGATTTTGGTGATTATTTTTTTATTAATGTTTCTGCCTTTGAGTAAATCTTTTTTACCCTATGTAAACTATTAAGTACTTATTAAACAAGATTAGTTAGTAGTTTGGACATGTTATATCTGGCATTGCTTCTGAGGCTAGGGTATATGCATCACGCACGACCATAATGGTTGAACGTCAAAAGATCAGAGCAACTATAAATAAATAATAAATAAATAAATAAATAATGCTGGACAATCCACACAGCATCATCTAGCCCCAAAGTAAGCTACTCAAAGGTTGTGTTATGGGTACTAGATAACTGCTTGATATATTTAATACATTAGATACATAGATAGATATTTTTTATTATACATAGAAAACACCTATAATCTGAGAGATGTTATGTCAAGTCTGGAGACTACAATAACGGCTAGGTATTTCATTTCAGTATTAATACAAGGCGCCGACGTGCGCAATAAGAATATTGAAAATGCGATGGAGGAAAGATAATATTGCCTTTGACAGTAACGGCAACTGTCTACAATGGAGCCGTGGAAAACGATTCGAATGACAAATAGTCGCTGACCAACCGTAGCTTGATCGATTTAGTAGCAATTATACGGCACTGAGCTTTTGTCTATAGGCATTTCTAGGCATTTGCACTTTACGGAAGTATTCATTTGATCGATATTTCTGAATCTTGGTGGTGCATGATTACTTAATGAGATGTCGAATGATAGAGGGAAATGGAAGAAGATCACATGTTGTGCACATAACGTGGGAAAAGGGCAGGAAGATGATGATGATGGTGGTGCATCATTAGAAATACACTATTTAATCAACTGCAAGGTTTCGATCACAGTTTGGATCATAAGTAGCAAAATAATGCTATTCCAAGCCACAGTACAAATGTATCCTTATATCCCCCTCGTCAAGTGACAAGAAAATTGTCGGACAATTTTAAAATTAAATACTTATATCATAAGGGGTTTAAAAAAATAACAGTTCACCTGCTGCTCCATAGTGGATTTTTCCATATTAAATTTTTTTTTTTTGACACTAAAGTAGCAAAATGCTGTTTAAAGTACTTTTTACAAAGAAGTTCATCCATAATTATAGACTACAGAAACGACACACACCACTTGTAGGTATAGCTTGGAGTAGTGAGGCAATGAACTTAACACAGCTTGGGAAACTCAGCTGAGTCACTCACCAAAACACCTGTCAAACGGCAGAACTGACACAGGTCTACGCCACTAGAGGTTACACTATCAGTTTCAATGTTTATTATGGTTTAATTAGTTTAGGAGGGAAAAAAATGGCGGTTAGGTTAGGTTAGATTTTAAAGAAAACGGAAGAAATTCATTTACGTAAGACTTGGTAGTAAGGTCTATGACTATAGCCTGCTCAAATGAGCGAATAATGTAACAACTTAATTAGTTTAGGATAAGTACGACATTATTGACTGCAAATGAGTGAATAATGTAACAACTTAATTAGTTTAGGATAAGTACGACATTATTGACTGCAAATGAGTGAATAATGTAACAACTTAATTAGTTTAGGATAAGTACGACATTATTGACTGCAAGATGAGTACCCGCTCAACCTTCGGTTTTACAATTTAATTCAGATTAGAATACTGTTAAAAGTGGATATGCAAGTTATTTTCTCAGTATTACAGACCGGTAGTAGGACTCTACAGCAAGAGTAGTGTACAAGTTGTTTTTTTGGTTTGGAACAGTGGAGCATGTGAAAATACTATGCAAAAAGACAAAATTAAATCAAATAAGTTTATTTTGTGTCACAAATACAGAACATAACAGAAACTTAATATTTACGAAAATTACTAAAGAAGGTTATTGTTTTTGTGCCCAAAATGCCAAAGTGCCGGCAAATATAAAAAGGTATGACCACGTTTGGAAAGTCGGAGTATTTTTCATTTTATTTTTTGCTGTTTTCAAAATATTGTTTTAATTAAATGTATGATATCAGATTTAATACCTAACCATAAAAAACTGAAGGAATGGTTTTGGAGACTGGGTGCGCTAAAAAAAATAATCTGAGTGTTTTCTCGAATGTGGCTACACTTTTTTGGCCGCCACTTTATCATTTTGGGCCCAACCATGTATTAGGGTGAGCAATATCTCTGTTATTGCAAACGCCCATACATGAATGGGTAGATTCATGTTCACGGTTAATAACATCGGCATTTCAACAAATTTTGACTATTATAATTGATCAAAAGGGAGTAAGTAGGTAAAATGAGTTGACCAACAATTCCCTGTAACTGTGTATAATGATAACGCCGGAATCGGTACGCTAACCGTTTCTTTTCCAAACTTGACTAACACTGCCGTGTGCCAAAATCTATCCGTCTCTTAGAAAAATATCCAAGCCGCAACCGCACCAGCCGTTCTCAGACCAGACTGTGTCATCGAAGGCGTTTCAGTGAACTTGGTTGTTATGCTATTGTACATGACAACAACATAGCCCTTACATGGCTACTGTTTTGAGCTGGTACGACAAAGGGACATTTATGGCCAGTGAAAGATCGTTTTGTTCTAATTGTTATCGATATTTCTTTAGGATTTTTTATATAAATCTACCTTCATAAAATTTTATAAACACATTTGTTTCTGCTTACGTACTAAAATAAACCTGTATAACTCAACTATATTAAATTAATTACAACCATGTAAAATTACATACTTTTTCATTTATATACTATTAATTATAAAAGATAAAGTTTGTTAGTTTGGATTTAGTAGGTATTACTTTCAACTTTCAGGGGACATTAGGTTATATTTTATGTAGCTACCTCGCTGGTAAAGCCGCGGGTGGAAGCTAGTACTATAATAAAATTTCAACTGGTTATTTTTTCTATTTTCACAAGGTGAAATTGCCGCGTGGAGTTTTAAACTTCAAGGCGACCAAACTCTATTATTAGTTTGCTGGATTGATTTTTAATATTATACGTATTGAAGGTCCTTTTAATTAGATACATTATTTTTTATTGTAATTAGTTTATTTGTATTAATTGCACGTGGCGGTTCAGTGTATATTGTACATGTTGTACATAAAAGCGTTTCTGTTCGATTGCAAACTTTCTAACATTAAATATAGTCGTGAAATAAAACATAACGAAAACCCGATCACGAATGTAATCCCTAGGGTATGGTAATCGATCAAATCTCTAGTTGCTTTGATTTTTTAGTAGATCTAAAGGGTGGTCAAAGTGAAAACCATGTATTTTTCAATCGTGCCTTAAGATACTTATTTTTTCTATGTCAAATGTATTTCTTCTTTGTCTGGGAAAGCGTCGTCTCCAAAAAACTGTGAAAATCTGTACAGTTGATTAAAAATAGAAGTTGCATCGGTTATTAATAATAACCAACAACAGTCTTAAATTTTTGAACCATTTTCATAATATATTTCACACATTTATTTAACACACAACGCAGTCCGAAGTCAAACTGAGGCGTGTTTAGCCGATTTAAGTTTTACGTTGGGTTAGGTTACAGTTATAAGAAAAAAATAATTTCAAATTGAATCCGCAAAATTATAACCTGTACAGCATTCCTGTAACAGAAAGAATTTTGAATAAAAATGCCAATTGGTTGGAATTGTTGCATATTACAGAACTAGATATTAAAAACAGTTACAAGTCATTTTATGTATTTAAATTAATATATATTAGGAGTTATTTATAATGTTTTTATAAGTTGTGTACATGTTATTGAAATATTTTATTTATTATCGTATATTTCAGCTTTAAATAGCGGGTGCTACGGCTCGCGGCTTTTTCGTCGGCCGTCTCGCTACAATTTGCTACGCCGTAGCGAGTGCGTAGCCGACGGGCGGCTACATTACCGCGCCGTTTAGCCGTAAACACATTTATTCGTACTAAAAAAATGTTTACAGTACCTATCACAATCATTACTATAATGTTTATGTAAAATCCTTTATTGTTTTAAAAAACTAATCTATATTTTTCAGTGCGTTTTTCTATCTATAAACTAAGATTTGCCGTTGATTTAATAAATAAGCAATCTAGACAGGTAATTTATTTTATTAAAAGCAGTTTCTCAATGTTTGCTTCATATTATTAAAAGTATTCTGATAATTATTTTAAAAACGAAAGTTTGCGCTTATCTTTGAACTACTATAACTCTATAATGGCTATATTTTGTAATTTATGTAAAGTTTATCTTAAATTGACACTTTTATTGCGGCAAGAATCCTCAAAATGTAAAATGAGGGGTTAAAGTTGCTGGATAACTGTTACTGAAACCGTGGTTGTTATTAAAATGAAGTTTTTGTAAACTAAAAGGAAATGCGGAGAAATATTTTCTTCAAAATAACAAGAGGCGCTATTATTATAAAATTAGAAAAGGGAGCTGAGTAATTTAGAAATGATAAATAGCTGTAACAGTTTAAAGTGTAATGAGAGGGCGCCCATTACAGAAAGTTGCAAAATGCCGGCTGCGATACGATATTACAGAACCATTCTTTAAATTGGTATCGAAATTGCTTATTACCTTGGGTTGTTTCATTTAAATCAATATTTTATAAATACGTTTTATATAGTACGTTTTTATTTTATTTTTAGAATAAAATAAGTTAGTATTAATTATTTCAAATATACATACTTTGATCAACATACATTATACAGTAAACGATGCAATTAAATAAAATTATAATTTTACACAAAGAGAATTGAATATCCAGCGTTGATATTAATATTATGAGTTTAGAATTTTTACCGGTGTTTAATGTATTACTTACAGCATTATGTTTGTTATTAAAGATCTTTTTGGAATTTTGTTTATTTGTTTGCCTTTAAATACAAAATCAATCCTAAAAGTTCTAAGTCAACGTTATAAGTTTTTATGTCAAAATGATTTCCACGTTTATTCTGAAACTCTGAAATTTTTACAAATGTAGATGAAGTCGACAATCGAGGTCTAACGGGGGACGGCTAGTGTGTTTTTTATTTATGAAACTGTTTTTAATATCAGAACTTGTGACGTATGCAACGGTAACCTGTGAATTTCGCTGTGATGGAAATAATATGAAAACAACCCCATGGAGCTCCATATGCGGTCGCAGTGGCAGTCAACATCTAGAAACAAATCGCTAGGCTGTGATACTGAGAACTGCAACTCACAAACCTGAAAAAAAGTTATGATTACCTACACAGTCATCCTGTAAATACGTTTTGTTTCAGGATGTTCACTTCATTTTATTTTTATACCATTTTAGTACCGAATCTGGTTTCTAAAGTTTTAGTTTCCGCATACGTTGCCTAGGTTTCACCGTGAAATCCTAACCGCATTAAATATTACGAAGCGTAAACAACGTCGACCGTAGCGACAACGTGGGCCCTAACGCGTCCTGTTTTAAACAGTTTCTTAACGAATTAGCTGACTATAACCACGGGTTTAAATATGTGTGTAGGTATGGGTTTAGGGCATCAACTATCCAACCGGACTTGCCACATGGCGCGTGATCAATAAGTTTGTTGACATGTTTGAGTTGATAATGAAAAGCGCGAGTGTGGTGCGGGTGTGGTGTGAGCCGGCGGGACGGTGGGTGCTGGTGGTGGAGCTGAGTACTCACGGACGGGTTCGGCACGCACCGGCGCGGGTCCGCGCTCCGGTACGTGGGGCTGTACCGGCCCGGGAAGCAGCCGGGCGGCGCCATCAGCCCTCCACCCGACTTCATCTTGTCGGGGGAGTACATGGCGCATGACCCCCAAGGGTCGTCCTCCAGCTTCAACACCTTGGAAGGTGAGTGGTACTGGCGGTCGAAAATTTTGGCGTCTTTATCGTACTTTCGGGTAGAGAAAAAGGCGACGCGTCGCCACGACCGCTCCGAGCGCCGGGTGCTGACCGACTGAAGCAGGCGATGGAGTGACGTCACGGGCCACGCCTTCGCCCCACCACGGCTCGCGCCGGCGGGCCGCTCGCCGCGCGCCGCCCCGCTCTTCCCCGCGTCTCACGCATGTTTACGTCGCCGCCGGCGGCGCGGCTTCGCGAATTACTCAATTATTTAATTGGTCCATTCACTCCTCCTGGTTGTTACCTTTTCGCGCTGACGGCCGGCGCGGCGCCTCCACGGTTGACGGATTGCCGCGAACGCGATTGGCACCGCCTAATCATGCCTTAGCTGGGGAACGCGCAAACTAATTTACAAGTTTTGCGAGTGGAGGTTGCTTTCGACCATGTAATTAGCTGTAGTACCCGAGAGTGGAGTTAGCACCTGCCTACCTGGCTGTTAACTAGAGACTTCACTGCGGAAATACTCTTTGGTTTAAATCTTGTTACACAAAGTTATCTTATTATTGTTGCTCTATGTCGAACTACGTTTTTCCAAGTTTGCGGAGATCATGACACGCAAGACTAGGTCATAACTTTATTAGATTTAAGATTGGATAATTTGTTTTTAGGTGTGGTCCGTTTTCACATGCATAAATGATTCCAAAAACTATCACTTCATCTATAACCGATCAATGCTTTGAAAAAACTACGTTATACCTATTACAAAAATGTTGCACGTTCCACTGCGGTATTTCTTACCCTCCTCCTCGACCGCGTCGGAGGCTCTATGGCACCCTGCGGGTAGTGCATCAACTTTTTACCGTCAATGAACAAATCGCATTTTGAATCGACACACCACCCCACGTCATTCGATATTTGGCTATCACAACGTAATCACGCCATATCAGCAGAGAAAAGTCGATTAACGATGAACTTTCACAATAATGACTACAGTTCATTTAATTCTCCGTGCATAACATTTTTGAGAACGTTATGGGAGTCATATACCTACGAGTAAGTACATTATTAGGCACACTTTTAACTAAACCTTTGAAAAGAATACAAATAAAAATCACGAAATGCGTACTAACTTTCAGGAAATCGAGTGATACTTACATGACGCTGTATAAGACTTTCATGATATTATTCATCATATTACCATAATCATAGCTAATCAAAGGCAAGCACAAGTTTTAGTTTCCGTGGACCAAAGCGTGTGACGGCCTGTCTAGTCCAATGCCATACCGCTATCATTAGTTGTTACAGTTGCCAACACATTATGTAGGCATGACCTAAACAAGAGATTCAATGCAGATAAAATTATTGGCTATGTTGGGAAAATTATAAAAAAATAATGAATATTTCTGAAGACGCCGATATTGATAAAAATATTATAAAATATAAATTAAACGCAAGTTAAATACGAACAACGAAATCTTCGACTCTATAAGTTTGGTGGTGGTGGGTCTAACTGGGCGCTATCTGGAACGGTTTAATTTCCACCCTCGGTTACCCGATCCGCATAATTAGCAAAGATCATGAGCCAACATCATGAAAACGGCGCGTCAAAACGGAGTAAATGCGCGGCCAACAGATGGCGGATGTTTTTAATTTTTCGATTTCGGACGCGCGTACATTATGCACGAGGCTTTTATCGCTGCCTGTGGTTCCTTCGGGAGTACCCAGCGCGTGGGCCAACACATAAGCTGAAGCGAGCTGAACTGGATAAAAAAAACAGTTTCCGAACTTCTCCTTCACGTTGTGAAGTGATCTGTAATAGTTACGTAATGTTGTGACACAAATTATTTCGGACGAGTTTGAAAAAAAAGAATTAACATACAACCCAGATGGTTTTTATCTTCTTTTCAAAGGTTTTTGAACTAATATTGTTTACGTTTTCGCGTTATGTTAAAAATAACAAATATATGTATATGACAGCTGTCATTTCACCTTATTTGTACAAAATCCAAAAAGTTTTTATCTAAACTTAACGTTGCCAGTACGCCGAGCCCTCCCCGCCCGTGCCCCGCTCATCCGCTCGTGGGACCGACACGTGCGCGCGCCCCTTCTCCCCCCGCGCGCACATACGCCACCATTGCTGCCGAAAGCTGTCTACCCGCTGCGCCTCCGCCGCAGGCATCGACAGCTACATCGAAAAAGGGGACAAAGAAGCAGCGTTGCGAATCTCTTCGCGCTACTGCGCCCGTTGCGGCTAAAAAGAAGAAGGAGAAAAAGCCGTGTGATTCTGATGGGTTCACCGAGGTAGTGCGGAGAAAAAGGAAGCCTAGCAGCCGAAACCAGCGTGGCGTCGCTTTTTTTTTTTTTTTTTTTTTTTATTCCAACTGAGAATATTTCGACCTTCACTAAGGAAAAATTCTGGCCGAAGAATGTGCTGTTCCGGCGTTTTCGCGGACGATTGCCGGCCACAGCACATACCGCGTGTCACACGTCACCGCCACTACGTGCTAGTAAATAAGTTTATATATTATGTATGTTAGATTAAGGTATATATATTATATGGGCCGTAGTTTCTAAGTAATTTCCATCTTGTACTAGACTAATGTTGCCTGAAATAAAGTATTATTATTATTATTATTATAAACTAATATTATAAAGAGGAAAAATTGGATTGTTTGTTTGTTTGTTTGCATTGAATAGGCTCCGAAAGTACTGAACCGATTTGAAAACTTCTTTCACTGTTGGAAAGCTAAACTATCAGTGGGTGACATAGGCTATATTATATTTTCATTAAATTGGGATCCTTACCAAAACTCCAATAATGTAACTCAAGGTGTAAAAAAATACCTAAAATATTCTTTAAATAGCGTACGCTGACAAAACTAGGATTCTTCTAGGAATGTTCATCATAGATGTAAATGCAATGTCTAGTTTTAACCTGTAGTGCAATTACGGAACTCTGATGCAATTAACACTTGTCAAAACTGGCTCAAATTGATTGAATAAACACCATTATGCTCTAGTAACTATAACAGATCACTGCCATAAGTCATACCAGATCACTTGATTACAACGAAAACGTATTGACATTGATTGTAAGCAAAGATCCATAATCGCCCCACTGTTCTCTGATTCTTGTACCTCGCACCAAACTCTACCCGTACCCTTTTTAGGGGCCCGTAAACCGTACGGAACCGCGCTAGAGATGTGCACAATACACTCACTTGTAGGTGCATTAACGCTTGTGTTGCCAAATTATAGGGGTAATGTACATCGATGAATTTTTATTGTATGACTTGGGGAGTGATGGTGCAGAAAATTTGTTATTTCGAGCAGTTGGTGTGTTTGGGTATCATATTTGCTTTTTTTTTGTTTTTGAGAATTGAATCGGGGTAATCTTTTCCCTATGGAATGCTAGGGTTATATGATGGGTTAGTTTAGAAACACATGTCCTTGTCTTATTCACGGCTAAAGTATTTTTGTTGAAAAAAGGAATAGCTAAAAAATATTTTTTTCAAGAAACCGATTTTGTATTATAAAAATTATATTACTAAAATGAGACTTTTAAATACTACTTGCACCCAAATAATCTTTTCTCAACATAAAATGTTAGTAAACATTCATTTCAAACAAAATTAAGTAGCTCTTTTGTTTCATAATATTATGTATTTTTGTAAATTTTAATAAAGCTTTAACATTGTACAAAATAAAAATAAAATCCAACCGCGCTACATTAATTTCAGAAAATGAACGAGAGCAAAAATTCTTGTTACTTTTTGAAAAGTTCACCCGGCACCATGGACGCAAGACAGTAGGCAGGTCGGGGGCGGATGCAGCTTCCGCCGGATGTGGTGTCACCCCCTCTCCTACCTCGGCCGGAAGCGCTCGAGCCCTTCCAACAAACGCTGTACAGATAGTTGAAAAGATTTAATAAGAATTGCAAAAATGTAATTTTTATTTTTTCTGTTGGTTATTTTGCACAAATTCAATCATGGCTCAGGCATTCAGAGCTAAACAGAATATTTTATTATTGAATAAGTGATAGCGGCTCTCATTATCTGATTTGCAAGTTGAACACTTGAAATGGGCAATCGAGGTAATGTCAATTTACATTTTTTTATGATACCAGTTTATCCCTGAACTTTTGGATTTTTTGTATCACGGGAGTGTTCTTCCGGGATATCAATCATCTCCTTGCCAATTTTATTAAGATCTGTTCAGCCGTTTAGTCGTAAAATTATAAGAAAACAGAGTGAGGTACTTTCGCATTTATACCTAATAACACTAGCGATCCGCCCCGACTTCGCACAGTGCAATGTGATTTTAATGCGGTGTATAAACCTTTCTCTCCAATTACTCTATCCACTGATGAAAACCACATTAAAATTCGTTGCGTAAAATTAAATGTCTAAGTACATACTCGTACGAATAGACTTGAAACTACGAGTACGTAGAGGAGTATGGTTAACAAATGTTAATTTAAATTTTTACTTTCTCATTTTGATGTTTTTGCGCATAGTACCTACCGCCCTGTAGCGCGTAGCGTAGAATACGTTCCGCATCCCCCAATTATAATCATAATTAACTCGGTATTAAAAGCAAGCGCTAAGCCCAATTACAACTCTGCTCTGTTCTCTTTCGTCGTACCTACCCATTACATGTGTGCATAATTAGCTTTTGTATTATTTATTACTTTTAGTTAAAACGATGAATTTAAACAACAAATAAAGCGTTTGACTTAATGTTGTTTTCTGAATATCTTCTCCGTTTCTTTTTTTCTTAGTTTGAGTCAGTGAATTGTAATATTTACTAAAGTTTGAATACATGCACAAGTAGTTTTAAGCGTAGGTTTTATGTGCTATGTATTATGAAAGATTGCTATACTACGAAAACATAGGTATAGTCAGTTATAATATAAAGCTGTAGTGAACTGTACGTATTCGGTATTGAGTAACGGGTACACCATTTCGAACCGAGTATCGAGGCGTTACACCCGAATGCATCTCGTTACTCTCATCTTTTTGTATTATCGGAGCCTAATGTCACAGGTTGTCTGACAAAGCATTTTGTTCAGTCCGAAATAATAAGGATAAAAAAAAATTAAAAACTGCACCTTACGCAGTTTGGTATTGTTTTTTTTCAGTCTTGAATTGGTGCATTAACATAACAGCATGTTATTGTATGAGGTATCAGAAGTAACGAGTAACGTTTTCGATACGATAGTACCTCATGAGTCCTTATTGTTATAGTAACGGGTACATACGCTTTTTGTCGTTATTTTTACACGTCCATTAATTTCTTTATAAAGAATTGTCCGTTTCAATTTCTGTAGAGGAAATAACTGATAAATGTTGGCATAATATTAATAGGAAGCCGGCAGTAATTGCCATTATTGGCACTCTATTTCTACCAGAACTTGACACAAACTATTTAATCCGAGAGCATTATGAAGCACATTACGTCCATTATCATGGTACTTACCAAAATAACGTTGAGCCGATTGAATATACAATTCCAGTATCAATTTCCTAAACGTTTACTATTTAAATGCGGTTAAAATATCGATGACAAATTGATTGAATACTAGATAATTAACTAGAAATGAAACTCTTATTACTTTGATGTGTTGAAAGATTTCTTCACAAAGGGAAAAAAGGGGTGCCAAAGTTTGTGTGGACTTTTTGACGAGAGGTGTGATTATCTATACTATCCATACCTACTAATGTTATAAAGAGGAAAGATTTGATTGTTTGTTTGTTTGCATTGAATAGACTCTGAAACTACTGGATCGATTTCAAAAAATGTTTCAACAATGTGTAGAATGAACTTTCAGGATGAACATAGGTTAAATTTTATGTAGGTACTTCGCGGGTGACGCCGCGAGCGGAAGCTAGTACTATATAATAACTTTATCGTGACTGACTGCCTAACTGGCCTAGTCAGACCAGACAGCGCAGAGCCTAAACCGCTGATTCTAGAGACTTGAAATTTGAAAAGTGCATTCCTTATAGCAAGTGGAAGTCCACTGAAAAAGGATTTTTGGAAATTGTACCTCTAAAGGAGTGAAAAGGGGTGAAACAGGTCTATGATAAAATATTTTCAAAACTACCCCTGAAATATGGAGAATTCAACCAGGTCAGCGGGAGTTTGTATGAAAAAACATTACGAGAAGATATCGCGGGGAGCCCTAGTTGCTTTATAAATATCCTATGTGAAACGAAATAACTACATTCTTTAAATGGTATTCTTCGAGTGCGTAATTATCTTGTCACGTCACGTCGTGTTGGACAACAGCGGAGAGCTGTGAGATGGAAGTGTCTGTTTGTACTGTACCATAGTGTATGCAGGCTATCACGCCTCCGGCCACCACCGCTTTACCCTTTCTGATGACCATTTTTCCTTGCCGTCGTCTAGTTCACAGACTTCAAATCTTGGAAGACGGGCAATTCGATTGAAACGGTCAAAATTTTGTTTAAAAACATGAGTTACTGCTTACACAGAAACATTTTTTTTAACCTATTTCGTTCCACTGCTGGGCAAAGGTCTCCCCTAAATCACTTAACATTACCTACTTTATTAATGTTTGTGTGTGTTTGTGCTTTGACTGATTGTGGCGGCGTGGGCAGAAGTTCTTTTCAATAATATTCATTTTATTCACGCGTGAATTTTTTTTGCGCGAGTTTCAGTTCTAAGCATACTTATATGGCCTTCAGTTACTCATGTCAACGGCATATCTCGATGATGTCAACTGATGTCAACCAACGGTGAAACGTTGAAATCAGGGTTGCAGAACGGATGCGATCCGGAACAGCACGGTTCCGGCACGTGTCGCAGCCACAAACTGTCCAAATCGCCCTTTATTAATTAAATACTAACATTTCCGGTAGTTTATCGGCATTTTGAAATTAAATGTAACGTGGAAGTTTTACAGTTAAGTATAACAAGACTAGAATTTTATCATGGTTTTGAACATCAGGCTCCCATGGGCACCGTAGACAGCCTATTCCTCTACAAAGAGAAGACAAAGTAACATTTGTGTCGTGACGCTGAAGTGTCATTTTTGATTGGCCAAATTTCTGTTCTCTTTCGTAGAGAAACGCTATCACAGATGCTCATCATGTTAGAGGACAATACCCCAGACCTTAGAATACTTAACTTTTATTCCAAAAAAGGTGTCTTAAAGTTGAATTAAACTTATTAAAATGACCAGAGTTCTACCACCAACTCTTAAAAACATCATGTTTCAAAAACGTCAACGTTTCAAGCTTGAAGTAACACAATGGGGCCCGCACATTGATAAATTGTCGAAGAGACTTAGCTCTGCAGCATATGCAGTTAAAAAGATCCGTCATTTCACCGACGTAGAAACTGCTAGACTTGTATATTTCAGCTACTTTCATAGCATTATGTCTTACGGCATTTTGTTATGGGGGAGTGCTGCAGATATTAATACTATATTTGTGTTGCAGAAGAGGGCTGTTCGTGCAATTTATAACATGGGTCCTAGAGAATCTCTTAGAGATAAGTTTAAAGAAATAAACGTCATGACAATGCCATGTCAGTATATATATGAAAACTTGATGTATGTTCACAAAAACATTAATTTATTTAAGAAAAATAGTGATAATCATAATGTTAATACTAGACTTAAAAATAAACTCGCTGTTCCCACGGTTAGGCTCACTAAAGTAAGTAAATCCTTTAAAGGGCAATGTGTACGCTTCTATAACAAGATCCCAAGTGACATGCTTGATTTATCAATTGGAAAATTCAAAAATGTAATTAAACAGAAACTGTCTAGAAAAGCTTATTATAAAATATCAGAGTATTTAGATGATAAAAAAGCTTGGGATGAATCAGCTCCAACTCTGCTAGGTATTCCTTACAAAATTAACAAGGATCATACAAAAAAAGCGCTAGGGCCCAGCGAGTTTCTTGCCAGTTCTTCTCGCACTGGGGATAGGACTGGAACTGGCACTTAGACTCACCTAGTATGTAAGACGTTTCAAAGTGATCCCTGTGATTCTATTGAAAATAAACATATTTTGATTTTGATTTTGATTTTGACTTGTCTTGAATATTTTTTGTATAGGTTATGGTACGAACGAAATATCAAAGTTATATTACTTTTATATTGCCCGAAGAGCTTGTGGTAAGGCCCCTGGACCCAGGATTGTAGGTTCATATCCGGTACATCAAAGTGTGCGAGGGTGTGTGTGTGTGTGTAGGTACCTATTTTTGTCCGTTTTTACCTGTGTAGGTAACGGATTCCGGACAGATTTTGTAAAATCTGAAATAGGTAGATTATACCTACTGTTAACAGAATTTACGCTATTATTTATTCCGGAAAACCTCCAAGGGTTCAAACTGCATAAATGTGGGTAAAAACTTGGTGCACAGCCAGTCTAAAAACACCTTTTATTAAATATTATGAACCATAAACACAGTGCGATACACTGTGTACTTCACAAAGTAATGTGAGGGATATGATTGAGTGACAGCACAAAGACACTAGCTTTACCATAGAACTAATTTTTAAGTCATAAGATAAGTATAGTGCTAACCAAGACATACCTAGGTACATAATATCTAATGGTAATGTAATGTCGGGCAATGTAAAAACGCCTTTATTATAAACCTATGCCGTGGCAGACACGCGCTTTTCAAAAATGCGCAAACTAATAAATGGCAGTATAGACAACGAATTTGATTTAGAACCGTTTCAAAAGAATATGGGTACGATGCAAAATAATATACGATTAGGTACATTAACGGCGTGGCAAGTACTAGCAACATGCGACTGTCGTTGCAAGCGACACTAGATTATGTAATGTTTCTGATAAAACTTTCTACGACATTTATTATGAAGATGTACTAAGGTACAGTCTAAAGAAATTATGTAATAATAAGTAGGTAAGTGTATTAGAGTTTTTAGGTGGGAATGAAAAAAAAATTAAGTAATTTATTGTGTCATCGCAAGAAGGCCGTAGCTGAGAACTAGATATTTAAACTAAATAGTGATGGTGTCGATAGCCAACAAAGCATAATGACTTAAACTAGCACGAGCTGGCGTTTGTGAAAAACATGTGGTAAGTACCTAGTTCTGTTCATCCGAAGACGAACTTAAATGCTAAAATACGTCGTGCGATCTTATTTTATTCACTATAACGACTGCAAAGTTAGCGTAACATTTCTAAATTATAGTTATAAAGAAAGCTAAAATTGATATTTTGTTCTAAATTTTGGTTTACCATTTTTTCGTAGTTTCAGTCATCACCAATTTACATGGCTCTCAATCTCACGTCAGTTTAGTTAAGATCTGTCATTTAAAATTTTTACGCTAGTCTTTGAGTTGAACAAAATAAGTTCGTCTATATTTTAGGATTTTTAGGTAGTCCGCGAATCAATAGAATCACCACGTGTGTCACAAACGCCGACTGTGCTATGCTCTAACATGTTCCCTTCAAGTTAGACAGTCCCTATCACACGTTTCAATTTGTTTGATTACTGGTCACGTGCCGGGGAACACGCATTTTACTGCTCAATTGGGAACGACTTATTTAATTAAAACTTTGTAATGCAATTTATGCATAAGTGCTGCTACTCGATACTTTTCTATTGTAATTTGGATATTGGCAAATTTATACTTGCTACACGCATGAGTTATCACTTAGGATAACGCGCACGGATTACGTTTGTCGCCGTGACTGTTTCTCCGTCACTCTTATCAAGTCCGTGGCTATGTATAAAGATGTCACCCAGTTGTCACGTCGTAACATGCGCGCATTTCCATGCATAACCACGGAAACAGGCACAGCAACAAAAGTAACCCGTGCGCGCTATCGCTAATCGTCAAAAGTTAAATATACTTGCTAGCAGAATAGTCCCATTTCATGTTGCATTTTGAATGATCGTGCTCACGATACTCTTATTTGCCACTAGATTTGTCATTATTTCAACGTCCGCAGAGCAAACTGACTTCGATAGGAAAACGTCATGGGAGCAAAACGCCCTCAATTGAAAAGATATTGCTTTGACTTTTGTAATTTTCCCAATCTCAAACTGTGACCTACTGATAAAATCACAGAATACAATTATTAGTGTTTTGTAGTACACAAAAGGAGCCTTTGAAGCGCACTTTAGCCCTTTCACCACGCTAGTTTGAAAGAACTACGTCTTATCGTAGTTCTTTATGTTAGTAGAAATGTTTCGTACATATTATATATCCGATCTCCTTATATTTTGTAGGGTTAACGGTCCTATAGCCATCACGTTGCAACCACATTAAATAAAACGTGTCACTCGTCTCAGGAGAGCACGCATGCTCGGCGCACGACTGCCGATCGTAAATAGATTCGATCATCTATGTGTTACTGACCTTTTCGGTTTTACTTACATGATATCTGTAGTACCTAATCAGGATGATTAAGTTGTTATAATGGACTTTATTTATAAATTATCGAAAATAAAATAATAATAGACAATGTTATAGCTGCGCCCAGTGCTGCGCCGCAAATTTTGTTGCAAAAATTTTTTTTTAAATCGTATTATTCCGTTCAACTTCTGTAAGTACAATGCATTGAGGTATCTCACGATCTTCTCTCAAAGGAGTCAAAATCGTCAACTGTTGTTTACAACCAACATCGCAGAGCTTAGCCTGTGTGGTACCCGGATAAAAAGTATTCAATGTCATTCCGGGTCAAAAACTACGCGTATTCCAATTTTCATCCAGATTCGTTCGTCCGTTTCAGCGTGATTGGGTAACAAACATCCAGCCATCCAAACTTTACATAATTTATAGGCAAACTCTTGGTTTTCTTAGCAGTTTATCTTTATTTCTTAAGTCTATAAATTAAGTAAGTACAGTCAAAATCAATTATTTCTGCAAATTGTTATACGAGTAGCATAGCCCATAATCTAGAATGAACCTTTCAATCAAACAGAAACCGAACTGTCAAACCGCTATCACCAATTAGTGACTTGACATTAATAATTGTGATGTAAAGTTTGGCCAGTAGGACTGGTGGTAAGCGACGCGGCGCGTGGAAGCCACGTGGCAAATTCTGAAGCTTTTACCCTACTTGAGCCGACCAGACTAACATGGACCGCTCATACCTCAAAATGAGCGGCCCGCGAGTTCATAGTTTCTGGTCACATAATGGAAGAAATTTAAGGTAAGAGCACTTATCTTGTATTTCTTTATTGTTTAATTTTCGAGGGTCTTTCGATTGTTTATGGGAATGCGGACTTTTTTATTATCACTTCGATCGGTCAAATTACTTAGTGTTTTTGTACTGATATTTTAAAAACAAAACTTACTTTTGCCTGCAGGTGTTCAATTTAAAAAAAACGAAGGACGTTCTAAGGATGTTCCCTAATTCTGGGCGTTATTTGCTTTTTGTCATCATTTTTTTTATGTTTGTACACGGATTCCTCCGCAGCAACTGATTCCGTCCGATTTGAAGGAGGTTTTTCACTGTTGTATAGAAATCTTTTTACGGTCATTTCATATGCTTGCCTATCTTTTAAAACTATGCCTTTTAAGTACTGTAAAACGCGTTTTTATCAGAATAAAACTCAAAAACTGTCAAAATACTATGATATCGCAATTTGAGAAAATATTTTTTCATTATAAACTTAGTTATAAATGTTGTTGCATTAGAATGTAAATAATAAAAAAAATAAACACTGAATAACCAATTTTACTTTTATAAAAATATTCACCCTCAAGTAGAAAAGTTACTTTGGAGTCAATGCTGAATGCATGCATCAATTACAATGGCGTCACTGTTTTACATGACACTAGTGGCATATGTTCATCTTTCCAGTAAAAAACAAGAGACTTTATATTAGGTAGTATATTATCTATTTAGATAGGTACCTACAAAATAATTATGAGGATGCATTGCATTTTCAAGAAATGTACTCACATATTGGTCGCGGGGAGTGCGTCAGACGTCAGAAATGTACTCTGAAACTCATAAATTTATAGTTATTTTTTATTGAAACATGCATTCCTTATACATAGAGTGGTTCTAATAGTACCGATTAATTTAAATGCTTTTCATAATTAACTTTCAATTGCTTTTTTATGGAGCATGTAAGTACCTACTTAATTCAAAAATGAATAATTTTCTTCATTTAAATTGAATAATTTCTTCATTATCCTATTATCCAGCCAGGGCTTTCAGTCAGAATTTTGAAACAGCACCTCAGGCAAGAAAAAATAATCACATATTATGACCACAAAATCACGAGTTACAATGTCACAAAATACAAGGTTATTCAATTAGCAATCGTTTATCTTAGGTAAAATTAATAGCTGAGCTATCAATTTTACCTCACTAAATTATATCCTCACTTATTACGACTAGGTTTCATAAAATACTCGTGCGCACGCCGAGTCTAAAGAGAATACGCTAAAGAACGCTGAATCCGCCGGGCTTAATTATGTCTTTGTCGTGGAAAAATCTTGAGAATAATTCATGTCGATGTTGGGAATGAATTGTTTGGTATCCAAGTGAATTCATAATGGACTGCTGGTAGCGAAGAAGAGTCCTCGCGTCCTCAACCCTCACTATTATACCTCATGACTGTAAAAGCTTACTCATTATATGACTGCTGAAAAAAGAATAATATCATTTCGATATAATTATGCGTAAAATCGAAATTGAATCCAACATCTTTTTTCAGGCCGTTTGTGGCAGCGCTCGCCTTCACACTGGAATATTAAAGTTATTTTTACTTAATTTAAAAGTACCTACGTCACCGCTGCGCTCAGGCGCCTCCGCTTCTTTGTTGTGATACATTTAAAACTCTCGCCGTAAAATAAAAGCAAAAACTCTGTTGAGCTGCTCATCTAGGCAGCAGGCAGACGTAAATATGTCCAATCTGCAAGCTATAAACTCGAGGAACACCCGCCCGGTTCCCAGTGATTTCTTCTTGATATTTTATTTAAAAGATTAAGCTCGGCTTGGCTGGAGTATCTCGGCGTATCGTTAGAGCCTGTTTCCTCCATTACGTCGCTTTATGACGCCATTCCAGGGAGTCGCCAGAGTGAATAAAATTGTTGACAGCCCCTGAGTTCGGCCGCCCTGCCCGCGATTACTTCAAAGTGTTTTTTTCTGAAATTAGGGGCGAGATGAAAAGTTTTGACAATAAATTGTCATGATGTGCAAACCGCCCTGTTTAGGGGATATTATCTTGAAATTTTCCGCTGTCCACTAAAAGTTGATCCCAAGTTTTTTCTTTTCATAATGTGTTCTGAAACAAAAATGAAATATATTTTTTTCACTTTCTTTAAAAGTGACTATGTATTTGGATAATCTGAAACTGCTACCAAAGAGAAAGTATTATATGTATAGTATGACTCTATCTACAGCGTATCGTAATGAAGGTCACGTAAGCGACGAAGTAACTATCAGACAAACAAAATAGTTCATTTACATCTGTCGCGAGACATCAGTCGATATTATCATCATCATCATCATCATCATCATCAGCCTATAGCAGTCCACTGCTGGACATAGGCAATATAATTATATCAGTCGATATAACAAACAGAAAAGCAAACATGATCACGACTGTAATTCCCAGGCTTGGTAGATATCTCCTAGATCACTAGTTACTTAGACCATGGAATCGTTAGTTCTCGGTTGCCGGTTTCTTCACAATGTTATTCTACACCGTCTAAGAGCACTGACATTGGGCATATTTGTTTTAATTTTTCGAATAGTTAACCCAGGTGTACGACTAGGCTTGAACCCACGACCTTCGGATCTTAAGGCAGAGGTGCTACCACTACACCACCTCTTTACACCTCTTTAAAGAACATGAAGTCATAAAAAAAGGGGTAGGATAGTCGCAAAACTACATCTGCAATAACCTATACTAGACCTAGACATAGATAATACTTGGGAAACGCAGATAATATTAAAAGCCACAAAATATTTGAATAGAAATTCCAAGTGAAACAAAGATGAAGTTAAGCGAATCACACCTTAAAAACATAGAGTTCCAAAAACATCTCTCCATTTTATCCTGTAAAAATGTAAGTGGGTATACACTTCTCATCAAAAAAACCGAGCCACCTCTGCACTTTTCATTTAAGTGATGAGTACCTGGGTGACCGAGCTTTGCTCGTTTTTTTTTAATGGTAAACGACGTTTTCTAAAAATGAAACCTCTGCATACTAAAATTCATGAAAATCGTTGGAGCCGTTTCCGAGATTCAGATTATATATATATATATATATATATATATACACATACATATATACAAGAATTGCTCGTTTAAAGGTATAAGATTAACTAGAAAAGTTTTATTCCACTTAAAAATATTTGTAGCCTAAGTATGTAATTTGAAAGTTGCGAAGTTTGAAGAAAACTACCCGCAATTGATGGAGCTTTTTGTTTTTAAAGTAAGTCTCTCGATTTTAGTTACCTACTAGGTACTACTCGATTTTTTTGATGAGCGTACCTAAATTTACTCGTATTCTTATAATTTCTACCTTTAAACGAGCAATTCCTAATAATCCGAATCTCGGGCGATAAATCGATCTAGCTAGGTTTCATTTTTCATAAACACAATTTACCAACAAAATAAGCCGAGCAAAGCTCGGTCATCCAGGTACTAATTTATTATTCTTTATATACTTGCATACAATTCTTAAACCAAATTAACAAGACTACATACTAAGTACTTATGGCTGAGAAATTACAGCAGCTCCATAGAGCCCAAAAGCCTATCAGCTATATCCGTACCAACGTAGTTCCAAGCTTGTTCCGTCAATTACATTCTCTTGGAGGCAGGTTATGATAGTTTGTTGTTGTTGTTGTTGTTTTTAGCCTGAGCTGTCCCACTGCTGGGCACAGGCCTCCCCTCGAGTTTTCCAGTCTTCTCGGTCTAACGCCATTTCCTTCCACTGATAGTCGCTGAAGGTGTCCAGCTCATCGCGCCATCGCTTGCGTGGTCTACCGCGCCGTCTCCTGTCTCTCTGCCTTATTTATTTGTTTTGCTGCATACACACATTTACAGCGGAAACTTTGGAGAGCTAAAATAAAGTTTCGTAAACTATCAAAACCCGTACTAAAGCCTCTAGTATTTATTATCTGGAAACCAAAGAGTTGACGTGCATTTCGTCTGATTCACTCCATTTGAGACATAAAACAAAGACGTGACATTTGTTCATTGACCCGAGTTGTCTGATCAAACAGATTGTGTGCACCAACAGGCTGCGCTCACAGCTCAGTCGGTAATAGCTCTGCCTTCTCCGTTTTTGGTTGTGGGTTCTATTCCCACCTATAAAAAAATTTGTGTGATAAATATTTTTTTTCAAATCTTTTGTTCCTTGTTTGGGTGTTATTATGAATTGCATTATGTAACAAAAAACGTTTAAGTACTTTTAAAGATTCTATCAGCTATCTGGATGATATATAAATTAAATTAAATTCGTTTATTGATTCAGACAACAAAAAGATCCATAGATTATAAGTAATAATAATATAGGTAATAAATTTAAATGATATAGCAAGCTTTATTTAGTTTGAAGCTACTCGTAGATGGAGTTATGTAAAAACATACAGTAAAATTCCTCCTTTTTGAAGTCGGTTAAAAAGGGCAGCTGAAGTAAACTCTAGAGCCAGGGCTGCTACTCGCAAAAACAACAACGATATATTCACATCGATACGATAGTGCTTCGATATATTCGTTTTTTTGAAGTTCGCTTGATTCGAGCACAATATTTCATTTGACAATTGTGTGTGACAATTCAGTAATCAACAAGCGATAAATGTCAACTATGTGTATAATAAAGGGCTAAAAATGGACCCTATGCACACAATACAGCGCAGCAGCATTCAATAAGGTACGGTATGGTACAATCGCGAACAAATGGAATTGAAATAACAATAAAATTGGACAACACCAACAACATTACGCCCATGAATTTAGTGAATTTGTTAGATCCACGAACTTACGGATTGGAAATGACTCGTATCCTACCAATCAATTTGAAATAATTGCGTTAATGTGCGTGTGTCTGCAACGACTAACGGCTGAACAGACATTTTGTATGAATGTAGGTTTGTAACCTTTTTTTTTTTTTTTTTTCCGGGGGGGAAATGCTTTACGCATACCACCCGGGCGCAGGGGGCACCCGAGTAGTTATGTGGGACTCCCCGTATAGGCTAATGAGACCCACGGTATACCCACTAAAAACCCCCCGTCTTCCGCTTCGCCGCCTAGTGACGGGGCCACGGGAACGCTCTCGCACACATCCGCGACCCCGCCGACGGTAGCCGCCTACAAGCGGCTCCATCCCGGAAGCCCGAAGGCCCTCCACGATGGGCGCACCAGATGGTAAGGCGCGCCTCCCTCCCCGGCCTCCACCAGTACTGTAGCAGACTCCACCTGAGTCTGCTACTAGGAGGCCACGGATACCAGATAACTGGTACCCGGTGGCAGATCAGGTCTGTGGTTCTGCCATCTACCACATCTCGGCCGCAGAGGATAGGACAAGCGGCGCACCGATATACCGACATGTCTCTTCCTCTGCGGCCCCAGCACTCCACGGCCGCAGAAGATAGGGAGAACGGCGCACCGCAATACCGGCACTCCTCTTCTTCTGCGGTCCCCTCTCCACGCGCGTCCGCAGCGGACCTGTTCAGCCCGCTGGGAGCGCCCCCCTCTCGGGCCAGCCGGCGACCCAAACAGGCCGGCCCTGGTTGGTTGCCTCTTAGCTTCACCGTGGGTGACCAGTCCACGGTTACTAAGCCCCCCCGCCACGACAAGGCGGGCAACCCTCGGGGGGGGGTAGGTTTGTAACCTGGATTTACACATGGACTACATTTTGGAAAGTGGATATAACAGAGATGACTTCGCGGGGCGCAAGTAGTTGTTTCTAGGCATAAAGTCTGTATCTTACACTAACTTGTCTGTTAAAACTTTGTAATAGGTTACCTACTTAGCCTTATATGTATATTCGGTATTATATACTAGGTACTAAACATAATCGAAACGTTGAGAAAAATACTGAAAAGTAAAAACTGAAAAAACAACTATGAGATCTCTCACCCATGTTCCGATCCTGTTATCAACCAAATCCAAGAGACCAACAAATGGCCCAGCAAACCATAGCGCAAAGCTCTACATTGGCATTCATATCGAAACACAGAGATCACACAAAATTGAACTCTATTGTTTTGGACATAAGGGGTTTATATAATTTAACGCTTTCTTTCGTAATGTTGCCAGGAGTATAGAAATAAGTTTGGGGCGTTTAATCGATTATGTTGTATTACCTCGTTACGCAGAGATCAGGAGATGAGGAGGGACTGATCCCCCTTAGTAATTATTGTTTTCTCTCATTGCTTAAAGATTAAAGTAAAATTTAATACAATTATCTTTGTCATTTATGGAAAGTATTTTTTTACAAAGGAATTTAGTTCTGGCACGTTTTAATTATAACCTTTAGGTTATTTTACGAGTACCTACTACAGTGGTTTTTAGCATGTAGGCAAGCGGTGTTAGCCTGCCATCTGTTACTTATGAAATGTATGCTAGCGTGTATAAAAAGAGAGTTATTTGCAATGTAACGTGCCACGATTCTTCAACATTTTCAAAAGCATTTTTACAGATCAACTACCTACTTTTAGAAACTTGTTTTGTGTAATGTGTAGGGTAAAACTTGAGAGACTTTAGTAATTTTATAAATATGTAAACAACATTTTCAATTCAACGGTGGCGGCTAAAATAAAAGCTTAGAAGTAGTAGAAACTTTTTACTTCACTTAAATCCAACTAAAAAGAGATTAAAATCTAAAGCCACCCTATATTTCACCGCAGATTATCTACATAAAAACCATTACGTCACACTATTATCGACAAGTGTGACGGACAGACACGTAAGCCAATTGTATTGAATACGCTACCTGACAGTGAGAATGAATTAGGGTTCCGTGATAAAAGAAACGACGAACTACAAATACTTCCTTGAAGACTTATGATACAAATTAGGGGAAGGAATATACGAGTACCTACATAAATACATTCCTTTTTCTTCGCAGTCGAGTAAAAATTATACTTTCAATAATAATACGGTCTTATGATAGCTCAACTGTTAAATTTTCATAATACATATTTTATAAATAATGGTGTACTTACATTTTAAGATAGAGATCTGTATATTTCAGTAAATAAAGTTTATTCCTTTGAATAATTATAAACTGGACCCAAAAAACAACCAGTAGTCACCCCTGTAAGCCGACGTGTAGATCAAAGCAAACAAATAAAATCCAGCTAAGTACATTATTATACCCGTGAAATGCCTGCATCTGTTGGTTTTTTGCTATTAGGCACAAATAACCATCGATGTTGCTGGTCGCCCTCCGTTTAGCACTATCCAAGCTCCGGACAATCAAAAATCAACTATATCAACTCCAAGGTGAAGTAGAAAATTGGACAAATCACATATGAGAGGCTTTCCAAACGACTTTCCACCATATCGTCAGGGGTTTAGAGTTCATTTACATAATGAAGTTTGAAGTATCAAATGCACGAAATACCCAATGGGTCAACTCCCCCTAATTCAATTTTACTTGTACCCTGATCTGATTATGTCTGGTGCAATCCTATGACATTTGGATTCTGCTTACAGGGTTATGCCCTTAGGCGGTCATGTGATGTTTTATAGTTTTAAACTTTAGAACAGCGTTGGGATCAACGCAGATGAAAACTTTTACTTTTCATGTCTTTTAAGCTTATTCGCTAAGCAAATAGCATAAGACCATAGCTGACAACAGGTGAAGTAAGAACGATAGTTTGATGTATAGAGCGATTGAACTAAGATGACTCAACTTTCGCATTTACAGCAATACATTTCTAAAATCCTAGGCCCGTGGGGAGCCGAGGCTCATCACATGTTATATCAGGGCGTCTGGAAGCGACGAGAAACACAAGAGCTGGCTCTTTTTGGCTCAATGTATCAGCGTTGCCATTGAACGTGGTAATGCCGTCAGCGTCTTGGGGACGCTTTTGTCGTAAGAACGTAAGAACCGATATTGCGAGAGAGTGATTTGATATCGGTTCTTACGTAGCTCAACTATTTCACATTCCTCTACTTATACCAGCACATTTACAATCTTATACCTTTAAACGAGCATATCTATAGTCTGAATCTCGGAAACGGCGCCAACTATTTTCATGAAATTTAGTATGTTTCGGGGGCGATAAATCGATCTAGCTTGGTTTCATTTTTAGAAAACGTCGTTTACCCCAAAAAAAACGACCAAAGCTTGGTCACCCAGGTACCTATACTACTTATTTACCAACCAAAATTGCAAATCAAATCTACGTTTCTACCTGTCCAGAAATTTAAAAATTTAAAAATTACGAGTCGTTAAGTCTTGAAAAAGTAACAAACAAACAGAGGTATCTTTCGCTTATATAATATTAGTATGGGTAGGTAAGTATTATATTTTGATAGTTCTGTAAGTAACAGATAATAAAAACAGATAACAGATCACTGGTTCTGTATATGTAAATAAAATAAAAACCATGAAATGTCTGCCACTTAGCTCTCCCAAGTTTATGTAGGCTATGTGTAATTATAAATAAGAGGGGTACGTGCCCCCTCTGTGCCGGTCCGCATGTAAATCTTGTGCTAATTTGTCATATTTTCCGGTTCTCGCGCACAAATGCTTTGCGTACGTTGTTCATGTAAATTACTATGTTAATTGGTTTATCTGCGAATGTTATGTTTTGATGAATGTTTAGTTCAGATTGCGAGGGCACTGTTTTCAAACATTAGTGAGCTTTAGATTCATTATCATCATATTTCTGCCCTTTTCCCATGATATACGGTTCTTTATGAGATTAGGTCTCAGAAAATTTATAACTGTCGACACGTGGCATATTGCACAATTACTCGTATTTCTTGCCGCATGTGTGATAATCACTACAGACAAATGCAACTGTGTCGCGCGACAAAATCGACACTCGATGGGTTTTTCATTTCAATAAGCGTTGGCAATATAATATAATGTAATAATATATTAGCCTAGGGATTGCAGTCGTGATAATCTTATTGTATGTTGTTTAGTTAACTTTTTTTAAATAGCTTTAAAATTCCTTATGTGAAACAGATAAGCCACTAAAAACCGTAACAAACGATCTATTATATCAATACGACTATAGAATCTTATATTTTAAATAAAAAATATAGTGAAAAATAAAAAGTGGTACAGGTGTTTATGTTTGCTCGACGATAAATCCAAAACCGTTGATCTAATCTGCATGAAATTTGGTCATTCAAAAACAAAAAACCGAAAAATTTTCATGTTAAATTGGAAAATACGAGAAAAATGGAAGCTATTTTTCTCCATGACATTTTATTGAAATTTGGAGGAAAACGTTTGTCGGTCAGCTAGTAGGTTTATAGAATGTCTACGACCTTTTACTTTCATAATTGATCGTGCGGCGCTAGCACGCGATGCTAAATGCAGTTTACTTTAAAAAACATGCTTCTTGAATAATACAAAGTATTGATTACGCTATATGTATTATATCCTAATAATATTATAAATGCGAAAGTAACTCTGTTTGTTTATTTATTTGTTACTTTTTCACAGCTGAACGGATCGTCATGAATTGGCAAGGAGTTAGATATAGATATTATGTAGCCTGACATAGGCTATCTTTTGTCTTAAAAAATAATCTTGAAGGGGCTTAAATCTTATACTTTTAAACGAGCAATTCTTGTATATCTATACTAATATTATAAAGAGGAAAACTTTGATTGTTTGTTTGTTTGTTTGTTTGTTTGAAATGAATAGGCTCCGAAACTACTGAACCGATTTGAAAAATTCTTTCACCAATGTGTAGAATGAACTTTTAGGATGAACATAGGCTATATTTTATGTAGGTACTTCGCGGGCGACGCCGCTTGCAGAAGCTAGTATAATATAATTGGAATCTCGGAAACGGCTCCAGCGATTTTTTCGGGGGCGATAAATCGATCTAGCTAGGTTTCATTTTTAGAAAACATCGTTTACCAATAAAAAAACCGAGCAAAGCTCGGTCACCCAAGTAATAACAGTTAAACACAGTTAGACTTCGTCATAAATTCTGTTAAAAAAGGATTATGCAAAATTTGAACTAGATTGGACTTTAGTTTGACTCCTCAAGGGGATGAAAATGGAGGAAAAAGTTTATATGGGACACCATACAAACTTTTCCCCCCATTTTCATAGGTAAAATAAGCTTAAGGGTAGAATTTCGGAAAATCCGTTCCTTATCGGATGCCTACGTCGTACAAAAAAACACACGTTCCTAGTTTCAGGCCTCTACGATCTGCGGTTTAGGTTGTGAGTTGACCCGTCAGTCAGTTGAAATTATTTTATTGAGCTGAAGGGGATCAATATTATTTTAATCCCATATGGAAATTTTACATCGAAATTTTAATCGTTGCGGATAATAAAAGCCATTTGTAAACAAAATACCAATATACTTAAAAGCCCGCGCACAGCAATAATAAATCGTTTGTTAACTATAGATATATATTTGCATTTTAAAATATACATTTATTAAAATTCGAAGTGCGCGCTTAACTTTATGTAAGGTGAAAAATACTACGTAGCGTTTCGTAGCACATAGTACCTACAAGTATACAGTGTGATGCTGACTGCTACGAACACTTCTCGAAGGCTTTTTCTTTTTTTTATGTTATGTAGTTCATTGCAAGAATGTTAGCCAAAAACAGGTTTATTCCATACTAGCTTCCGCCCGCGGCTTCCCCGCGTGATTCCTTGAAAAACAAAAATAAATAATCTATCCCGCGGGAACATTATATTTTCCGAGATAAAAAGTAGCCTATGTGCTATTCTAGACTATAATCTATATCTGTGCCAAATTTCATCCAGATCCGCTCAGCCGTTTCAGCGTGAAAGAGTAACAAACATTCATCCATTCATCCTTACATCCATACATTCTTACAAACTTACGGGTTTATAATATTAGTAGGACTATCAAACGATCTAAAATTATCAAAGTTTTAGTTACGTGTTTTTAGGGCTGATAATTTAATAAAAACCGATTTTCATCTCTCGGTGTGTAACTTCAGTAATAATGCCATTCCAGCATCTACCCACAACTAATTGGCTCCTCGGGCGAGAGTAAACTTTATAATCCAAGGAGCTACCCCCTGGGTGGCGTTTGAAGGTTAAAAAACTCCAGCCAATATAGAACGCAATAAAAAATTAATTACATTTTTAATCTACGAAAACGTGAACAGAAGGTGGATAACGCGGATATAAAGTGCTAGATGTGACATGGATTTACGATGCAATACTTTGTCAAAAAGAAAAGGCCGGTGAAGCGCATGGGACGCATATCGACGGCTTAAGATTGTTTGAGTCTATGTAAATTAACCCACGATCCCGTATAAATTTAATTTCTGTGAGATTGCAACATTTTCTACTAACTCCTGTAAGTGTAGAACAGTTTTGAGGTAGTAATTTCCTGGAATCACGACTTGCCGATTTTTTTTTCTTTATTCATTATAGGTAAGTACCTATATTTAGGGCAGATTGGACTAGTATAAATATTATTATTTATTATTTTAGCCTCTTTTTTTTTACCCAGAAGAATTCCTTTATGGATACCAACGGCCCCGGAGGGAGCCAGAAGGTTATGTCCGACTCCTGATACTGACTAAAACCTCTGGGGTGTTCCGCTTTGCGCTTCCGGGACGAGATCGCGGGAACGCTGTTGCTTACTTCCGCAATTTCGTCAGCGTTTGTCCTTTTCATTAGGGGAGGCCTATGTCCAGCAGTGGACTGCTATAGGCTGATGATGATGATGATGATGATGATTGTCCTTTCGGGCACATCACTGGGGGAGGGCATTGGCCGCTCCTTTCCTCTCCGCTGAAGGCACCCTGAACACAAAGGGCGCCCTCACGCTCCGAACCTCAATGAGTTGGCGACAAACCCCCCGATCTATCGCCCACAGGTTCTCGTTAGGTCGGCATGCGGGCCAAATAGGCCACGTGCCGCCGGCCGGGCCTTCTTCGGCGGATCAGGAGCGCGTTTGGGTCCTGTTCCCGCTCTCTCTCTGCCGTTTCCTTTTGCAATAATATATTATTCCAAAAGGAAACCACAGCATTCCACGCCTCCTCGCTGTCTACCATGGCGTTGACCATAGCTGGCAGCGAAATGTCCCGTCCAATGGTTGCGGACAAAGACCGCACGAGGCTCCTTCCAGGTTGGGCACTCCTCGCGGGTGTGTTTTGCTGTATCCGCAACACCTCTCCTTCAGTGGTGACACTCTGATGTGGGCTCTCTCCCCACCGCTCGGCACAGCAACACCCGGGCGCCAGTTTTTGGTGCCCTTCCCGGTCACTTTGGTCCACGTCTCCGCCTCTTCCTGAGATGGAGTTGGATGGGGGGGCACCGTGTATCGCATGCTGCCTCCTAAGATGCCAAATTCCTCCTTTTTGCATCCTTCCTCTTTGGTTCAGGGGCAGGTCCAGCTGAGGTCTGCGACGATGTAGATGTCCCTGGTGTAGGCCCACTCTTCTGTTCTCGGGCACAGCCTCAGCTCTCCGCTCACGGACTTTGTCCGCAGCCAGTGGAGGTCGTAGGCGTACCTCCGGGAGAAGCCTCCTCTCTAGCGCCTCGAATCTGGCGTTCATCATGGTTCTAACTTGAACCATGATAGCGTGAGACAACCCCTCCACATCTAACTGTCGGGCTCCTGAGGTCGCGTAAGATGGGCTTGTCGCATTTCCACTCTGCACTCCGCAACCTCCTTTCGGAAGGTGGCAAGTTCCTTTGCAGGTGCACGTTGTCCACCTGTAACTTGGCCGTCTCTTCTGAGATGGAGCGCTTGCTGAGCGCTCCTACCGCCTCAACGATGTAAGATGTTGCCTCGTTGAGGGCCCTTTGGAAAGGCCCACTCAGGTGTTTGGATTTACGAGACACCGTTTTGATGACGTCCACGCAATCCAGCACCTGTTTGCTGAGGGATGACGCCAGGCAGTCATCAACCTCGCCTGCCAGCAGTCCAGCCATACATGTTGGGCGCGTTACTCTCGTGCGCCGCGTCTTTTCAATTGCCTCGGTCACCTCTTCAGAGGCGTCAAGGAGATATTCCTCGCGCTCGGCGGCACTGAGTGCTTGCCTCTCCTTCGCTAGGGCGACGAATTTCCCAGGCGGGCGACCTCTGCCCCTTCCCTTCACTGATTTCGTCACCTTGCGTGACGGCGTCTCTTCTACCACTGAGACGTCTAGGTCCGACTCAGTTTCCGCCACACCAGGGACCGGTCTCTTGCGCCAGGAACCGGGATAGGCCATCCGACACGTTTCCGGTCGCCACCGTCTCAATGCTTCTGTCGGTGTCTGAGTCCGACGAGCGTTACACTTCTACTCTCAAGTCCTTGAGTAAGCCAGGGTCAGTAGTGTTGGCGTGTACCTCCACCGAGGTGGAGGGGAGGGATTCCCCCTTTCGGGGAACATTATTACAATTGCCTGAATCCATTAAACTATCTTCAATGCTCCACATCGTCGTCTCTTTTTTCAGGGGTGAGCTCCCTTATCATCATTCTCTCTCACCTTTCCTCACTACTCCGTTATGCTCTAAAAAGGGCATCCGTCCCAACTAAATCCCGGCCCATTTGGAATCCCACGAGGAAACTGACCCATACAGCCGACTCGCAGGATACCAAGCTGGGCAAAACTCCCCATCATGTCCTTTTTTATTAATCAGAGGTGAGGTCCTCCGGAGCGCCCTAGGGACCGGGTTCCCCCCGGCCATGCATCCTATTGGCAGGCGCCAGAACCGTAGGATTCGGACGCATAATGCCCGACGAGGTGGCCGAGTTGACCCTCCCCGCCGCACCGCAAGCCTTGCAGACCTGCCATTCTCCGACCACAGGGGTCCACTGCGACACGAAGTGCCGCGCTTCCACCTTGGTTGCTCGACGGGGTGGCCGAGTTGCCCTCCCCGCCCCGCCGCCGCCCTTTGCGTTTGGTCCGCGCCGGTATACCCGTAGCTCCCATATCTGGGAGCCGTTCCCTTATCCGCCACCTGGGGACGCGCCACGTCGGGGTTGACCTCCCCGCCCACTAGGTGAACCTAGCAGGTCCGTGGTTGTTATTTTAGCCTGTGTTGCCCCCTGCAGGGAAAATGCCTCCCTCTCTTTTTCCCGGATTTTTGTATCCTTGGCTGCAGTGGGCCAATCTGGAAGATTTTCAATCTGGATTATCTACACAATAAATAGTAGTTATCGAAGAGTAAGCTGAGATTTTTTTGCATTTGATATTATTATTATTCTGGAAATAGTTATACCAGTTAAAATCAAATAAAAAAACGACTGTAATCCCCGGGCTCGGAAAATATCTCCGCAGATCTTTAGTTAGTTAGATCTTTGAGGGTATCTATAGAGGGCAGTCAGAGGCACGTCCAAACATGACATTTGATACATTCCCACAATTTGCACAATAGTTTTCCGTACGTGACAGGTTGCAAGCCCATCACCGCTTATAAGAATACTAACCTATGACACACACCTTCGATTTTTTTATTCTAGTGGTATGCCGGTTTTCTCACGATGTTTTCCTTCACCGTTTAAAAGCACTGGCACTGCACACACAAATTTTTCGAATGGCAAAACTTATTGGTGTACAACCAGGTTTGAACCCACGACCTTCGGATCGTGAAACAGGTGTGCTACCACTATACCACCAGCGCTCTTTTACACCACCAGTGCTCTTTTTAATGTCGATTTTTATATTCGATGTAATTATAAAAAATATATTATGGCAACATCTAGTGACTTTGCGCTCACGTTTTGCAAAGACTCCGGGCGCATACAATGCCCTAATGTGATTTTATAGAGACCATAGGACGCCGATTAGACAGCTCTAGTTGGGGGCCGGAACCCGCCGGCGTTTCCGCGGTACCCCAATTTTATAACTCACTATAATTATGTGTATCTTATTATTGGAACAAATTGTTTACTTTTAACAAATTGATTATTTTTGTCTCTTAAGAAACCCGTACTTAGATAGAATAAATTTATCTGACAAAGTTCCTTTTCAGCTCATTTTACCAGTCTTCTAAATTGATGCTGAAAGTACTTAAGTAAATAAATATGGCGGAATATAAATCCAAATAAGGAAAAATAACAATTTTAGCTTATTTTAAAAACTTTCGTGGTTTTTTCATTTGATTGATAGTATTTACGGTGAACAAAATAAGATCGTTCGTATTTAATTTTCTCTTAGGTAGGTAAATAAAATACACTCTAAACAAATTGCATGTGCAATAGTTGTGACATCTTAGAACTGTTACAAACGGAGAGCTATGGATAGCTCAGTTGAGTTATCCATACCTATCTCTTTTCTTGTGATATGGATCAGTTGATCCATATCACTGCAAGAGGGATGCGTCCCTAAGACACTGGCGTTTTAGGATTACCACGTTGAATAACAATGCTGATACGATGAGCCAAATCGGAGCTCAATCAAACAAATTATCAAAGACAAGATGGCGCGCAATTGCTGAGTAGGTTCTCAACCCGTTTCATTGATTAGACAGTTCGTAGAACAGGGCTTTTCATTTCACGCTCACTGTCAAAGACTGGTCTGACCTTTTCTTTCATTTATATATCTGTTTTTATATACCTACGCTACTATTGTGATACCTATTGTACGAGTACGTCAATGGTTTTACGATACAAAATGACTTATCGTAACGTTTGCGCTTTGGTAAAAACGTTAAATTACCGCGTAGATTACCCCCCTTGCAAAATGGGAGTCAAACAGTAAGCCGCCAACTACACCTAGGTACATGCCGTAAGGTCCAAAGCCAGACAAAACATTTGTAAGTTAGACAAGAGCGCCTTACCTGAGCAATGAAGAAACTTTTGCAGTTTCAAAGTTAACCACGTTACCGAGTTACTACCAAGGTTTAAGTAGGTGCATTAATAATGAGCGCAGATACTGTCACCGCTTGCTTAAGTTGGGCCTTTAATCACAATAACAATAACAGTTGAGATGGTACAGTATGTGGCCAGTCTCCACATTTAGATTTTTATTTTGCTTTGTTTTATGAAGTAGGTCTTTTCATCTACAAGTATTTTTTGTGATTTATGTAGCATTAAGTGAAACTCTTGACTCATAGAATTTCAGAACCATGTTTTCTTCACCGTTTGAGAGCATTAGCACAACCTTAGGATAAAAAAGCACACTTGCTTTTAATTTTTTTTAGCTAAATATTAATTAGTTTATTCTTACAATTAGGCCATTTCTATTGATGATGATATTATGATTACATGATCAATTTATTAATTATTACAATACAATTATATTATTATTCTACCAATACCGTGTTACCAGACGAGAATGACGTTTCATCTCGTCTCAAAACTAGCCCCCTCCTGTACTAACATAATATTATATTTTCCACAACACCCCGTACAATGGCAGTTCGCAACCCTTTCCCAAAAGTAATTATCATCGGGACGGAGCAGCAATCAAAAACGTACCAAAAACTGGGTTCGTTGAGATCACTTATTAATATTAGACTAGCTATCGAATTAAAGCTGGCTACGTTAATCACGAAGCTCTGCCAGAGATGGATTTAGTGAGAAATGGGCCTTCTTAGTGCCGCGATTATATGGTGCGAGAATTGCGAACGAGTTTGGAATACGCGCCATTGAGTTGCGTCAGCCTATATGAATCTGGCATCAACAGAGACAAGGCTTGAGCGATATTGTTGATCCAACTTAACCCTAAGATAATTGTAATGAATATTGTGTAATTAAGTAGGTACGTGTGGGTAAAAACCCAAGTATTACAAATATTTTGAACCCTCGCTCTACGTATGAAAGTATGTACTTAGCACAACTTAATTGTACACTATAAAGTACTTAGTCGCTTGAATATCGTGTAGTTTTGATCAGTGATCTGTTATAGTTAGATACTAAAGGTTTTGATAGTTACGAGTTTATTGTCGTGCGACAGAAATTTATTTGCGCTCATTCGAGATCCGTGTAAATAACAATCTAGTCGCATAATGTAAGAGAGGAAAAAATGGTTTGAAAATGTTCAAAATCTACCTTTATAAAGATTATATTTACCTGCCTGCTCTACCTAAAATACTAATTCAAGGAAATAAATGAATCAGTTTTTTAGTTCTTCGGTGCGCATATTTATTGTAAGTGTCTACTTATTAAGAATTACTTAATCTTAGTCGCAGACACCATCAATCTACCCTCTGGTCCTCGCCGCAAATGAACACAATATTTGTACAAAAAGGGCAAAACAACGATTCATCTTATTTTTCACCTCTACAAACTCAGTCGCTTAACTCCGCTAACATTGGCACAGTAATTTGTTAAAGTTAACACACTGAAGAGACCCGAAGTTGGGGTAAAATCGACCAAATAAACGAGGACTCCAGGAAACTGCTCCGCTTATACAAATGGCGAATTTTTAGATGAAACCTCATGGGTTGGCGGCTCGCAGCTTGCTGGTGAAGGAAAATGATGATTACAATCATTTATCATTTTAATATGTGCGGTACCCCTTGTTAATACGGCGTCGAGGGAATTAATAGACGTTACATTATTTTCATTGTTAATTTTGTGGGTTTGTTAGGTGTAATTTCGTTTTGCCGGTCAGCGATGCGATGAATTTATAATAATAGTCATGTGTGCGGAGATTGAGCCGAACCGCTGGGGATTGCGTTTGTGATGCCAGCCATGCCAGTCGAGCTCCATTCCACACTTAATGGATTCAGCTTAGTAAATCATACCATAGATACCTACGTTCGCTTATTCGCTGGTAACTGAACTAGGTACCTACCTGCACTATGGATTAAGTATTTTAAGCCACCCGTCTACTCGTCTCTATAGGTACTCGTACCTACGAGTGGGACAAGTACCTTAAGACCTATGACTTACATGAGTTACATACCATCGGAGTTTTTGTTCGAAGATGCATAGTTAACAGGCAAGCCACGTGCGGAGGTGGCCAGATGACAAACTGGTTTGAAATACAGCGCGAACGCGAATACCTTGCATGTTTTATGTGCATGCGAAATATGTGTTTAGCTCAGTGGTTGTTTTAGGCACGCGGCTCGCGTTTGGCGTCTCGAATATGTTTGGATAATTTTAGAGATCGTCTTCGTAAAGAAGGAAACGGTAGTCAGTTTGAGAACTGAAGGCCTGAGGTTAAAAACCTTGGAATTTATACCCAAGATTTAGTGAATATTCTAGAACTATTGTTTAAGTTAGAATCAAATTTGTGAAAGTCGTGCTATGAGCGAAAAGCTAAGAGTTATGAGCGTAAAGCTAAAAGCGAGTTATGAGCTGAGCTGTGCTGAGCTAAGAACTTGGGGTCTCAGAGGACGATACACAATAATGTATCCTACCGACAAAACTACGCATTTACAGAAAACATGAGGTAGGTATGTACAACGAGAGATATTACAATATTTTTTTGGTGAAGGCCTCATAGCTATTTGAGATCATTTCTAATAAGTATTTTTATTCTTAATGTGAATTTGATTAACTTCTGGTGTACCTACCTAACTTTACCTAATTATATTATATATATATATATGATCACGACTGTAATCCCCAGGCTCAGGAGATATCTCCACAGGTCTCTAGTTATTTAGATCTTTGAGGATATCTAAAGAGGGTAGTCAGAGGCACGTCCAAACATGACATTTGGTACATGCCCACATTTTGTACAGTAGTTAGTATTCCGTACGTGACAGGTTGCAAGCCCATCGCCGCTTATAAGAATACTAACCTATGACACATACCTTCGAATTTTTGGTTCTAGGGTATGCCGGTTTCCTCACGATGTTTTCCTTCACCGTTTAAGAGCACTGGCATTGCGCACATAATTTTTTCGAATGGAAAAACTCATTGGTGCACGACCAGGTTTGAACCCACGACCTTCGGATCGTGAGGCAGGGGTGCTACCACTACACCACCAGCGCTCTAATTATTACTCAAAATATTATACTTACCTACCTATGTTATGTCAAATGCAATGAATTTACTCTTCGATAATTATGTAGGTACAATTTATTCTGGGTATCGAACTTGTTTAGTCGAATTTGGTCGAATCCACCCTAAATAGTAGGTACCTATAGGTGGGTACTGAAACGTATTAAGTAGGCTTCAGCTGTCTGTATATTTGATTGGCGTTTTCAAGCGTGTGTTTGGAACCAGCGGCTCGCAACTCCCGCAGGTATACCTATACTTACCTGCGAAGGTATAGATAGGTAGGTAGGTACTATTAATATAATTCAGTATTATTTCATTCAGGCTACAGTTATAGTAGATATATTTAAAACATTTGGTACTGTGTTGGTTGGAACGAGCCATGAAGGCATGCAACGTTTCCCATGATGACGTCATGGATAGGGCGAAGTGGAGGAAGAGTGTTAGGAAGGCTGACCCCACCACCATGTGGGATGAATAGTCGGGAAGAGAGAGAGGTACAATATGCTACCTGACCTGGTACGTACGATCGCGAGCTTTAATTTGAGACCCATTTCCTTGAAATATTCTGAGAACACTTAGAATGCAATAAGGTTGAAAGTTTAGGCAAATAATTGTGATTAATGTCAAATGTACCTAGGTACGAGACAGTATTTACCTCGTCTTATTGAATTTATTGACGGATTTGAAATGATAACTTCTCGTAGTAATTACATAGGTACATGTCATTCTCTTTAATCAATTGAATCAATTGAATTGCTGAGCAAACTACAACCTTATTTATAACAAACATCCAAATCCATTTAACCGTACCTACCTATAAAGATAAGACGGGACAGACATAGTACCTTCACAGCCTGGGCCGGGCAAGCCTATTAATACTTCTAAAATTCGAACGACTTCTAATAAATTTTGTAACTATTCTATGATTCTCATTTATAATATCTTTTTGAGAATAAATGATTATTAAACTGAAAATTATCTAAGACCGCATCCTGCTGTAATAAAAGGTTTCATTTGACGCTAAAAGTCCTCGTAGGTAGGGTAGGTACCTACTAGCAGGTACTACCTAGATCATCTAAAATACTTAAGATACAAAGGCTTATTTAGGTAGGTACTTATTGAAGACGTAATGAGACGACGCGCATGTATCAAGAATGTACCTAATGAGAGTGAATGAAGCAAAAGAGGTGTGTCAGGAATTCAGGATCGTAGTAAGTGGAGATCCGTGATCTCTGCCTACCTGTCGGGAAACAGGCGTGATTTTATGTATGTATGTATGTATTACTTATTGAAGTAGGTACTACATTGTTAGTAGGTAAGTTTATGTTACACGTTTATTGTGTTATGATAATCTATTCATTCAAGATAGATAGGTAATCATTCATTACTCATGTACTTAAGGACCGCGCCTTTGAACCTACATAAGTACCTATCTACTTTGGTAGCACAACTTCTGAATCTTGGATATGATTTTCATGAAACTTGGTAGACACGTAGGTAAGTAGGTAGGTAGGTACCTAGCTAGCTTAAAAATACTAGGTAGGTAAGTACCAAAATAATAAAAAAGTAGGAATATCATTAATGTCTAGGCAATCTGGTTCTCATAGTCGGTAAGCAGATACAATCGACCTAGGTATGTAAGTACCTACCTATAATAATAGTAGGTACATAAGTAAATAAAAAGTTTTATCATAAGGCGCAGATATTATGAATTCTCAATTCCCAACAATCCAACAGTCATTTTTTGTATGCCATTCTTGCCAAGAGGCGTATGATCGCAGTCGGGTTTCTTCGCTTTTAAATTAAATAAATAATGCACACAATTTGAGCGCAATAAACTTCCAAGGTGTGCATAGTACCTACGTACCTACTCTTTGCTTGAGCTGAATTTCGCGTCGGGCGGTCCGCAGGGAACAATAACGCTTCTATACCTACGCTGCGGTAAAATGACGCTTCGTGAACTACAAATAGAAGCGAAATTGGTTTTCGACCGGTTTTCAACGGAACTACTAATGAAACGTCACAGGAAGGTACCCGTGTAGGTACTGAGTGAGGTAGATCAGTCTAAAAATGCACGCCCCTCCAATGTAGGGCAGATGACCCGTTTGTGGCCACCGGGCCCTTTCTGGCCATCTAGGACTTCAAACCGCTGTAAATAAGGCATAGATCATTTATTTTTTTTGCTGAGTACGGTTCCTATAACATTAAGTAATGGCAGCACTGCTGCCGTTGACAAAAATCATGTGTCAAAATTCTCTTTGACATAACACGCCTTTTTTCCATCCGGTCGTGCAATAAGCAGTTTTCTTAGCAAAAATAATAAGGCGAGCGGGTGAGTAATCAATTGTTATTTTCGAAATCTTGTTTTATTTAGTTAATGTTTTTGTTAATTGTATATTAAAAATATATTATTTAGGTAGAATTAAAACAATTTATTTGCTAAGTATTTCAGAAGTTAGTTATTTGTAGGTGGCCACAAATGGCACAAAAAATGACGAAATTCTCCATATTTGGCCACGTTGGTGGCCAAAAGTGGGTACAAGGAAACCCCATTTCTGGCCACTTCTTTTGCCATGTAGTTTTAATATTATTATTCAAGTGTTCTGATATTTTCTGTTTATTTGCAGTGTTTGTTATGCCTCCTATAAAAAGTGGATCGATTACGAAGAAACAAGATCACGTGAAAATAATATTTAATTTTAAGAAATAAGAATTGATAATTTTAAGAATGATATAATATAATATATATAAATAATATAATAAATAATAATAATTTATAGAATATTTAAATTTAATTAAGTATTTAATATAAAAGGTTATATTAAGTTGCCTATAAAAGTGATCTCAGTGTGTACCTAATTTGTAATAATAACTTTTTTGTTTTCTTTTTGTTCAAGGAAACATGATTAATGTTAATAAAACATTAACATAAAATCATTCCACCAATTTCATAATAAAAACTCAACTAAAATTCAATTATTTGTGTTTTATTCTTGATGGCCAAAACTGGCACATGATGGTGGCCAGAAATGGGGTAAATCTGGCCATAAATGGCACGAAATGACTTTTTTTGTTATTATTTGTATATTTAGTAAACTATTCGACTTTTTCTAAAAAAATGATTAAGTTAGGATTCATTAATATATTTTTAACAACTTTTTACAAAAATAATGCATTTTGCTATTACAGCTATAAGGTAAAAAAGCCTCAAAGTGGACAAAACTCTTAAAATGGCCACAAACGGGTCATCTGCCCTATTTCCAATGTATTAACCTCTACATGCGGTACCAGTACAAGTGGAGGGGCGTGCATTTTTAGACTGTCTACAGAGGCTCTGACATAATAATAAATTAATCTACAATAAGCCCCAAATTAAAATAGGCAAAACATAATGAACAAGTCGGGCTTAAGTAACTCCAAAGTTCTAAAGTTAGTAGGTAGGTAAGCTAGATAGGTACTGAATCTGACGGCGAAATGGGAAGGTTTGGGTAGCACTTTTCAACTCACACATTCCCCACCCCTTGTAGAGAGAACGACAAACAGGCAGTGAGTAGGTAGGTACTTCAAATTAGCCCTACCTGTCGCAGAACAAACGACATTTTAGCAGCCCGTGGACCGCATAAGGTCTACTCACATCGGGGCGGCTCGCCGGCGTACACTAAGGCATTGTCATATTTTCGAGCTCGAGCCATTGAGAGGTAGCAGTGTGGCTGCCCCCTATGCTGGCACTGTTTATACTACATGAATAGTTAATAAGTGGTCCTGTAAACAGGCTTATAGTAAAGTTTTATTGCAAAACTAGAACCGGCGTGATAAGAACCTGAATTTGTCACAAAACTTATAATCATCTTTGATTGAGTATTCAATCTGGTAGGTAGGTACCTACCTAGGTCTAAAACCTATGAACATTTAGAGATAAGTGTATTTACTACCTACCTAAATCTAGTTAAATGGTATCATTATTAATTAGACAAGTTTTAATCTAATTAATTTACTATGGATGATGTACCTAGTATTAGGTACCTACCTACCTACCTAGATACCTACTTACCTCCTAAGTTTTTTTACATCGATTTAACCATATTTCATACCTGCAGTGCCCCTAGCGGAAACTTTGAAGAACTAAAATTAGGAATACAGTTCAGTGTTAGTTAATCTAAGGAAAGAAACGAAACGAAATAAAGTTTACACCTACCTACTAAGCTACTTGGTAACTGCCTGCCCCCTTAGCTAACTCAAAGGTGCTTGAGTGAGACTTGGGTCAGTACAAAATAAAACAAGGCTGTCAAGCATTAAAGGAAAGCGAAAGTAATTCTAAAAAGATAGAGAATTTGTCAGTTTGTCTAGAATGACGATGACATTAGGTCGGGTCAGCGAACTGGTCAGCGACGGGTCATGCTCATGAGATCATATTTTTACAATTTACCCACTACTAACGCCATCTCTTGACATAATTATTAAGTAGCGGTGCATTGCGATGGCGACTAATGTTTTGCATGTGTGTCGGATCTACACATTATTTTGATCTTTGTGTAAAATTACCACCTATGATTATTTTGAGCTCAAACGGTTAATGTCAAACAATAAGTAGACCGTATGACATGTTTGCGAGTTAGCTTTACTTACCGGGGTTAACCAATTTGTGGTTTCTGAGTGTTATATGTAATATACGAGTATAGGGTTGACTTTTCCATTATGCTCTGGTTCGTTTTATTGGTTCTGCAAGGAAACGAAACGTGTAGGTAGATATTTTTTTACGAATGTTTTTAAAATGTTTTTTGAACAGAACGTACTCTAATAATATTGATTTTTAATTTTGAGTAGAACGGAACGGTAAATTTTCTTTTTCTTCGTTTAATGTCACTGTCTCTTTTGATATAAATTTTGCCAGTGTCAAGTGTTTAAATTAGTAGTATTGCCAATGTCACAAAGTCAGTCAAATTGTCAAACTTTATTTGATAGCTGTTTTTTTTTTTCCTGATAACTGTCAAAAACGATTTTTTTCTGCGGTGTATTTGCCTGACAACTACGTCGCTCTGGTTTTAATATGTTTTCTCGTGTTATTTTGAGTTTTATTGCGTAATTTTGGTGGTTATTTTGCCAATAAAGCCCGGGTTCTTGACGCGAGTGTAAAGTATGTGAATTAGAGTGAATAGTTCCCTTCAAATTCCATCGGAGAAAATCCCAAAAATTTTCAACAAAACAGCCATCTTTTGTTTAAAATTGACTTGACTACTTGACTATGACTCTGTGACGTTGACAATACTTATAAATAAATACACTTGACACTGGCAAAATTGTTCTCTAAGAGACAGATGCCATAATTGAAGAAGATGATGATGATGATGAACTGTCAAAAACTATTGCAAACTGTCAGAAATACGTCATTCACGGTCATTCGTTCGTAATTCGTATCGTATGGTTGCTATTTTAATAATAAAGATACGTTCCGTTACACGTGTTTAAAAACACTCCTAATAATAAATTAGGTTCGCGTTTCCTTGCGGAATAAGTTGCGGAATAAATGGTGCGGAGTAGGGAAAAGAAAGCCACCCCTACCTACATAATCCAAACCTCAGAAACGTGTAAATTACGGTAGTATGCTTGAGCCTCAGAATACAGAAAGAACTGAGCATAATACTCTCTTGCTGCAGTAGTGAAGTCATCCATCAAGGAGATATCCAAAAATGCCCATAACATGATCAAAGAGATGTGGTTCAGCTGGTCGCAACTTGGATTGGAAGATCGTATACCTCAGTAAACTGGTGCAGTTGAAAAGGATTGTAGGTCCTTTTCAAACTACACCAGTTGTGATCATGTTTTGGTTACTTACATTTTTTATTATTTGAAATACAATAATACAGACAGGCCAAGCTCCCCGTCCCGTGAAGCTTATCTTTCGAAGCAAGTCTGCTGCTGTTAGAGTGTTAAAGAATGGTAGAAAGCTACGTAACGGTGTGAATGTAAAAAATGACCTGACACCTTATCAACGTGAGTACTTGCTGAAATTACGTGAGGAGTTGAGCGAAAGGATCAAGAAGGGTGAGTCTAACCTTACCATCAAATATGTGAACAATGTACCAAAGATAGTCAAGGTCAATGACACTCCAAAAAATTGAATTGTTATGATAATACAGATATTACCTTTTTATATACGAACCTGGCATCCCTCATGGCTAAAAGAGATTTACTACTTATTGAAATAAATAAACTGCAACCTACTTTTATAATATTGACAGAGACCCACTTAAAACCAAGTATATCTAATAGTTTAATAAATATTAAAGGATATAACCTATTCAGGAGAGACAGAGAGAATGGAAGTGGCTTCGGAGGCGTTGCCATTTATGCTGCACATGAACACATGGGAATCCCCATTCATATGACTCCCCACCATACATACAATAACCACCAGAATGTAGAGGCACTCTGGTTGAACTTGTCATACGGTAATTTTAAATTACTTATCGCTGGAATTTATCGACCAACCAACTATACTTTCGAGGAGACTGATAAAATTTTATTTGAAACTATCAAAGAAGCGGATATTAAAGAAACAGTTTTTATAATGGGTGATTTTAATTTACCAAATATTAAGTGGCCATTGTGTTCATCTGAAGGGTATAACATGTTACATGAAAAGTTTTTAGAAATGTATTTAGACAGTAACCTGCAACAATTAGTTACCGGTATAACCAGGAAGAGAAACACACAAGAGTCACTTTTAGACCTTGTTATGTGTAATGAGGAAAACTTGTGCACAAGTGTAGAACATCATTCTCATATTGGTAAGAGTGACCATCAGGTACTTTTCGCAACTTTAGAAATTCCCTCACAAAATCAACATTTCAAACCAAGCTATCAGACTCCGCGTAGGAACTTTTTTCATGCTGACTTCAACACATTATCAATCGCTATGCAAAAAATAGATATTTTAACGGATTCATCAATGCCAATCTATGCCACATGGGACATCTTCAAGTCAAAAACACAACACATTATAGAGTCTTATATTCCCCTTTTACGGAAATCAAAGAAAGTGAATCATAACAAACCATGGATAGGACCGCAGATAGTTAAAATGTCACTTGAAAAAGCTACATTATGGAGAAAATATCGACTTGAGAACACCAAAGATAGCTACAATAAATACAGAAAAATAAACAATAAATTAATTGCAGAAGTAAGGAAGGCTCGAATGACATTTGAAAGCAAGGTGGTATACAGTGGCCCCAAATCTTTTTATGGCTATGTACGTCAACAGCTCTCATCTAAGGTATCAGTGCCTCCATCGCTATTGGATGACAAAACGAACATTGTGGTCAAGGACCAAGAGAAAGTTGCAAATATATTTGCGAGACAATTTGAAAAATCATATGTTAGAGAACCACCGGGTAAGCCTATCCCACCAATTGCAGCTCCAAGAAATAATAACTCTTTAGAAGAGGTACAATTCTCACCAGACACTGTACAGAAATGTATTATGACCCTGAAAGACGACACAGCTATGGGCTCAGATGGAATCCCTGCTATCTTACTAAAAAAATGCAGTACAGTCATAAGTACCCAGCTAGCAGCAATAATGACTCTTTCCCTGGACCAAGGAAAACTCCCATTGGATTGGAAAGAAGCAATTGTAACCCCTATCTACAAAAAAGGCAGTCGAAGAGTTGCATCAAACTATCGCCCCATAAGTCTTACTAGTCTAATTTGCAAAACCATGGAAAAGATAGTTGCCCAAGAAATAAGAATATTTTTGACAAAAGAACATATCCTGCTAAATGAACAGCATGGCTTCATCCAGGGACGATCAACAGTGACAAATCTACTATCCTGCATCAATTTGTGGACCAGTGCTTGGGATAGCCGCCAACCAACAGATGTAGTTTATTTAGACTATGAAAAGGCATTTGATAGAGTACCAATAAAAAGACTTTTAACAAAACTAGAACACTTCGGAATTCGTGGCAAACTTCATAGATGGATAGAAAACTTTCTAACAAACAGAACCTTCAAGGTTCGAGTAGGAGAAGCCTATTCACAACCCCATAAAGTACACAGTGGTGTACCTCAAGGATCTGTACTCGGCCCAATTCTTTTTGGAATTTTTCTAACAGACTTGAGACAACACATCCAATCCGAGCTATCACTATTTGCAGATGACACAAAAATTATGGGTAATCCATTAATATCTCACAAAACTATTCAAAACGATCTTGACTCCATATATCGGTGGACCCAAGACTGGCTCATCACCCTGAATGCAACTAAGTGCACAGTGCTGCACATAGGAAATAAAAATCCAAAAATTACCTACACAATAAACAATACTCATCTAGAGATTATGGAATGTCAAAAAGACCTAGGAGTCAATATTAAGTCAGACCTAAAATGGGAAACTCACATACTGACGGTTGTAAAGAAAACTAATTCCATAATTTACATCATTAGAAAAGCCTTCTCATATATAGATAAAGATCTCTTTTTAAAGTTGTATAAAACATACATAAGACCATTAATGGAATATGCATTCCAGATCTGGAATCCCTACTTCAGGAAAGATATTGATCTTCTTGAAAGAGTGCAAAGAAGAGCCACTAAAATGGTACCAGCACTCAAGAATCTTTCATATGAGGACCGACTTCAGGAATTGGGTCTCACAACGTTGGAACAACGTAGACAACGTGGCGACCTGATAGAGACTTATAAAATATTAAATGACCACTATACTGCCTCGGATTTGAAACAAATTTATAACATTAACGACAACGGACTGAGAGGCCACTCGCTAAAACTGGTAAATCTACCTGGTACAAGCAATCCCAGAAAGCACTTCTTGCCTAACCGTGTGGCAAATTGCTGGAACAAACTACCAGAATCAGTGATAAGTGCTCCTTCAGTGAACTCTTTCAAAAACAGACTCGATAAACATTATAAAACAGTGCACTGATAAGATATACACGCATCAGCTTAATAGCTGCCAGTGTATTAACAAATAATAATAATAATAATAAATATCCCTTGCAACTTTAAACAAGTAAAGTTTATGTTTCTTCTACAGAATTGTAAGAGGAGGCATATGAGTAGTAAGTACAGATTCCTTCTTGATAACAGTCATACCTTTGTTGTTTCCCTAAGAAACTTCTTGGTAAGTACCAAATTAAAAGATGCTGACTTTAATCTCTCTGCCGAATGCTGTTGATTATTATTACTCATTTAAAACTCACGGCTGACAATTATTGAAATTAAATATGGGACTGCGCCGAGTAACACCAAGGAAACTTTATCTACGTAGACACCGCCATTATTGAGATGGATATCATGATCTAATCCCTGATTGTAGGAAGAGACACTCATGTTGCGAAGTGACAGGGCTAACCGCTCCTTCACTCCACAACTCTTTCCAACCCAGCATCAAAACAGTACAAATGAAAGATTTGCATTTTAATGAAATTTTGTCTCAATTTCCAGACATCAAAGCCTTGGCTCCATCGTGAAACGAGCAAAACTGTTCTCTTCATCTACATAACTAACGGACCGTCCATCGTAACCCGGCTGAACCGCCTGGCACTCGACAAGCTGTGTGCAGCGCATGAGTACTCTGGGGTGGAAGCTGGTACTGTGCCGGCCTTCGAAGAGCCCATAGTCACCGCCACTGCACATCACGCTGAAGAAGGATTGTCATGGCGCATCCACACATGCCGCCGGCTTATGCCACCGGGTTTGCCGCCGGTTTTCAGGCTGCCTTGATGCCTTAATGCCTGCCAAAATGCGCGTGCCGGCGGCCTGGCCGCCGTGTTGGCCGCGCTGGCCGTGCCGCTCGGCATGTGTAGATGCGCCATTAGTGACGCTCGTGCCGTAGGTACAGTGCGTTATACGGCCGCACAATTGCTGCTAATTCGCTATATAGGGTATTTCGGTCACAGCTTAACTGGCGCCACCATATTCTGAACAATAGATTTGGTTGAAAGTATACCAGAGATATCGGTAGAACCTAGAAGCATCCGGCATATACTAGAAGCACCTTTGAACATGTTCAAAAGTTCCGGGAATAAAGTTCTTCCACCACAACACTTGAGATTATCTTAGAATAGACACATGCAATAAACAAATAAGAAGAAGAAGTTAGTACCTACACAGTTGAGTTTATACAAAATCAAATAAAATTATTGAGATTAAATAGAACATTGTTTTCATTATTGTACTTAGAACCTTACTTATAGTATTTTTAATCTGGGCTTATAGTAATAGAGTACTTACCGTTAGATATGAGGTAATATACCTATAGTTAAATAGGAACATAACATTTTAAAGAAGTCTTAAAATATTATAGTATAGCATTGGCTCAGTAAGTACCTAACAATCTTACAAAATACCTTAAGTACCTAGGTAGTTAAAAACAATGTATGTATGTAGAGCTACCTAAGTTAGACCAAGAGATTCGCACTAAATTATCTGGGGTATTTAGGTACTATAGAATAACGGAACTTGGTGCACGGCGTGTCGCGAAGTGAATTTCTATTGCCAGGAATCACATTAATTTTAGGTAGCGACAATAATTCACGAATACAGCGTGAATTATTGTCGCTATCTAACGGAATAAAGGTCATTAATTAAAATGTAATGACGTAATTAAATTAATAAATATTTATGTGGGTACGATCATTTACCAACTTAATCAATGACCAACAGTGATTTTTTATGTAGAACGGAACGGTAGTCTACAATTTTGTGCGTAATGACATCAACTGTCAACTGTCAGATTACAATTGACTGACAGATTTTTATTCGGATTTTCTGCGGTGTATTTGCCTGACAACTTCGTCGCTCTGGTTTTTATGTTTCCTCGTGTTATTTTGAGTTTTATTGCGTAATTTTGGTGGTTATTTTGCCAATAAAGCCCGGGTTCTTGACGCGAGTGTAAAGTATGTGAATTAGAGTGAATAGTTCTCTTCAAAATCCATCGGAGGAAATTCCGAAAATTTTCAACAAAACAGCCATCTTTTGTTTAAAATTGACTTGACAACTTGACTATGACTCTGTGACGTTGACAATACTTATAAATAAATACACTTGACACTGGCAAAATTGTTCTCTAAGAGACAGATGCCATAATTGAAGAAGAAGAAGATTTTTATTCCATTGTTCTTTCTTTTTCCCCCATTACGGCAGGCTGAAGTTCAGAGACCATACCTCCATGTCTTTTATTTCTGCCTTGAATTGTCTGTATTTTGTTCCGTTTCAACATTTTTTTGTCACAAAAATCTCCGAAGTCCGAATTTAATCATTAGCGAGAATAGCCAATTTGCTTTTCACGAACTTTAATTTAGGACCAATTTCTTTAAAATATACTGAGAACACTCAGAATGCATTTTGAAAGTTATCATCTCCGAAAAAATCGGAAATTTAATTAAATTTTTAAGTAATAAAATTATGTTTTTATTTTTACATAATTAAATCCATTATTGTAGCGTAGGTAAGAACTGTATAACCTTTTGTCTTTTAGTCTTATTATTTTTTGTGTAGGTACTGATTTATGTACCTACTACATCAATAAAAATAATTTTGAACTTTGCACAAATTTATAACTGTAGTTTTTTTTCAAACATTATTTGGATGATTATTTTGCCAACGCAAATGACCACTAACTAATAATAAGGTACCTATCTATCTTGGACATTGTTTGTCTTTCAGGCCATATTGCCTGTTAAACATCGCCAGATTGGAGTGGAAATGGGCAGGACACTTATTGGCAAAAAGGGATGAGGGGATATGAACAAAGACGCTTGTGTGGGGTAGTAGCCAAGGAATGCTCATCGGTCAAGAGGCAGACCACCCGATGGTCAGTCACATGAACTATACCCAACTGTGGGGTTTAAATGATGATGACATGCAAACGTGCAAACGGGTTAAATGATGATGACGGTATACAATTTTAACAATATGATTGATTTGAGATGTGTGATAAAAATAAATAATTATAATTTTTTTTTATTATTGGCAAGAAAAAAATCTTAGTAGCATTTTTATTGCTGGCATTTCGTAAATGATGGCTGACACTTGGCATGGCAGAGCAAGCACTCAAAGCAGCCATGGCCACCTGGCGGTTATTTCGCGAAACCTTCTATTGATATCTCGGACTTCAAGACGTTTGTCCGATAAAATTTTGTTAAATTGTGCTTTTCGCAGTTATTATATGTTAATTTTGTGTTTGTGATCAAATTAATGACGGCAATAAAGCTTTGAAAATCACGCCTCGATGTATTATACACATAGGAAGTTCCTTTCAAAACCAATGACATTAAAAGAACTCGATGTGCGTTTTGGCCATTTTACTTGGCTTGCGTTGGTGATTCGTACGTAGTCACGTGACCACCCTACAAGTACAAGAATCAATGGCGCCAAATGTCTTTCCTAGAAAATGTACGTAAAGCTTTATTTATTAAATCTACCATTCAAGATCGATGAAAGAAAAAATTGACAAATCAGCCTGTATCAGACATAAGTACCTACATTCTGTAGAAAAAATAGACATGATGCGACGATTATATGTCAATCTGGCAACAAAACAGTGCTGCTATCTGTGATGTCAACTTTGAGGTAGCCTACAGATTACAATGGAGACTTGAGATAAATATTTACGGATATTATATTGCAACTAATTGTAAAACTGAGATCCGTTTTAATAATTAACGAGTGCATAAATAGTACTAGCTTTACGCGCAATCTATTTGTCGGCAAAACAAGCCGGCCGTTTGCAATTTATAATAATACGCAGACTCGTCTTGTGGCCCGCCATAGATTTCGTGCAATAAAGTGAAACGTCAAACAAACGAGATTATTAGTTATTTTCACTTCGAACACAAAAACATGTATAAAATAAGCGGTAAAGCTTTAAATGCACACGTTGCGTTAAATGACCAAGCTTACTGGAAGTCTCCATTGGTTTGTTTGTATAAACACCCAAAAACACACAGGTTTACTTTATGATTGATAAATTTGTCTTCCAGTCTTCGATGGCTCTGGTATGTGTTATACTCGGAATAATAGGCACCCATTCCCATGCTTTAAACATGATACACTCGTGAAGAAATTAAGAAACCAGCTTGAATGTTCTGTAACTTGTTTTTGTTTCGTTTTCAGGTATTATAAACGTATAAAGTGGAACCATGTTGTGAACGATGTGACTTATACGATGTTGCTCCCGCGTTCCAAGTGCAAAGGCATAGTGGAATCGTGATCATGTAGGTTGTGAAAAAACACTAAACAAGATGTCGATGAGGGGCTCAAAAAGGGCCACGGGTAGCCGACCTGAAGACCAGCCAGGCCCGTCTGGCTTGTCAGCAGGCCTGTCCTGTGTACCCAGTACATCTAAACGCCGTAGAACAGAGCCGGAGGATGCTCACTGGCACCTCCGGCAAGCCAATGACCTCAAAATGTCATCAATATATAATAGAAGTGCATCAGAAGCACCAGCAGAGCTATTCAGGTTTGTGTGCACAATTTTATTTATATTCTTTGATATATGAAAAAACTATCTAATATTATTCTAGTGTTTAGTATGTTAAGTTAGCAAAATGGTTGTATCTCGTAGATTTATAGGTACCATAGGCAACTACATAAATCCATTCAAATTTATGTATAATTTTCGCAGTGGTCACTTACTACCAGTAAGGTTAAAAATCTTAATCTTATTGTGAAAAAAGAGAGCCTGGCCCAACTTTATGACTAATGAATTTGATGTAAATTCTGCAATTGGTTACCTCTTCATGTGATATTTGGTATTCTACCTGTAACCATTACTTGTTCCAAAAATACATCCAATCTGTCTAGGAGATTACACACAAAATAAAATATATATCTATATTTATAAATAAATATAATACAATAATGTCATTACTATTCCAAAAAGCTAGGTATTCATGGGTGCTTTAACATAGTCTCTACTAGAATTGCTATTACTATAGGTACTTACATAAATAAGGATTTGCACACACATACACACAATATAATATAAAATATATGTGAAACAATTGAGCTATATAAGGATTGTTACAAACAATTTATAGATAGATAACTAAAGACAAAAACACTGCCAAAGAATTGTTAGAATTATATTGTTGTTAGTGTCACATAATATAATGGAAGGCTCAAAGCAAGAGCATAAGAACATAATATTAAAAGATTACTGCAGAAGTTAAAACTGGTCATGAAAGCAGCCCAATCAGTATAAGTTAGGTATATAATATTATATACTAGTAAGTGATTGTTTCTCCCTCCATATAAATTAAACAGTATAATGGAATACAATTTAGTAATATATAAACCTATTTGAAATCACAATATACAAGCAAATACTGAGAGAGGAAACTAATGAAAATTATGCACAGAGGGCTGCTCTGCAAAAATTATATCGGAAAACCTAAATGCTAAAAAAAAAGATTATGTTGCTCAATCATAATCAGCAAAAACATATTGACTGCTTAACTTGCAGAAAATAATCTAAATAATCATTTGAGCCGGCGCCTTTAACTGCTACAAATTATTAGTCTATGGGTTTACTTTTATTATATTTCCTTTATATACTTGAAATGGTTGGTTTCAAATAAATGATTGAGTGCCTCTTGCCAGTTATTATGGGATCACAGATTTTTTAGATAAAATCACAGTATGGTATCTCATACAAAAAAAAACAAATCTAAATAATATCCTGAAATAAGTGATCCTATAAAATTACTGATGATCTCCACAATCATTATTTGTATTCTCGCCCTGAAGTTTTTGAACACACTTTATGTACTACATGCATACTCGTAGGTGCCTATGCCTACATAAGTTGGTCCTAATCAAAAACAAATACTTTGCCCTATTTACCTAAATATACCTTTAGTATATTAGTACCTACCTAGTTGCATATACCTGTGCTAAGCCATCAGCAGTTTTGTTCATTTTACAGTTATCGTTCTATTTCTAAAACTAGAATAAAAATAAATCCCATTTTGGAATTTACAAGTAAATTCCTTTCATTTGATACCAATGAATTTAAAAAAGATTCTTTTTTCGATTTTTTAACCCAATATCTTTATAACCCATTCGCGGATTAAGCTCATGCTCCTAGCAAATCTACTGAGCAGAATCTTTAGACCTTCCTAGTTTCATGCAGATTGGATTAACGGTTCTTAAGTTTTGCTCAACAAACACATAAACATACAAACTTAAGACGCCAAATCGCCCTAGCTGACACTGAGATTTTTGCTCGCTTCACTCTCTCAATCAATATTACAGGAAGTATTGTGGTACTGACATGGTGCTCTCTTTATTAGTGGAAAATGGTTAAAAAAAACAGCTTCTGCATTCTCTAGATGAAATCAACAATCAGGTCAGGTTAAAAATTATAAGGTGGACTTACTTTCTTTGCGAAATTTATTGCATTCATACACTGGCACTAAAGCAAAAAAAAAGATAGTAAAGATATTATTTATATTATTATTATTATTATTGAAGCTAGCTAAAATCATAGTATATTAAAGCCATTAACTAAATTTATTGTGTAAAATTAACAGCTAAAACAAGCATTGCAAACAATTTAATACAAGCTAAATCATTGAAGCGAATAACTTTGTGTTAAGTAAATAATGTATGAGTCTGGCCAACTTGTTGACAAGAATTTAATATGAAGTTTTTGCAGGTTTTTGAAAAGGCATTTGCATGTATTTTATACCATTTATACGGTAAGAATCGGATCTTTTTAGCCACTTAGAGAATGCTGTTCCTGGGATAGTTTTTTTATACCAAGCCTTGGGTCTACACAGTCACTAACCTTTTTTTATACAATGAAGGTAATACAAACAGATTCTTACTGTTACTGGATAATGTGTTGTTAACATTAAATACTAACCATTTAACATCTGCATCAATATGTTTTTAATTTATTTTATTTATTTATTTAATATTATGTATCATATTGATGAAGATTGTAAAATTAGTTTACAAATTATATTGATTTAACCTGTGACTCCAAAAACTACAAACTTATAAAATTAGTGACCAAGAAGTTGCCTTATATGCAGGTTTGACTTTGACTCAATATATGTAAATAAATATATAACATCCGACATTATCATACATAGTTTTGACCGCACACTGAGGATTCCCTGTATTGTGGATATCAGAAACAACAAGTTAAAGCCAAGGTCAAATATTTGATATTCTTCATATTTTAAATCTTGGAAGCTTTTGATTACAATATTAATGCAAGTTGTCCTTGATTCTACCCAGTAAATATTTTTCTGGATTTAACCAAATATTATAATATTGACAGGTTCACTTAGTTTAACTTTTACTAACATTAGATTATTAAATTATTTCATCAAACCTTGGTATTTTCTCAATCAAAGTCTAAATAGCGGAATGTATAGGTTACTAGAAAAACTACCCGCGACTTTGATGAGTTTGAAAATTCCTTTAAAAGAGCTTTTCCTTTTAATTTCAGCTCTCTTGTACATTTCAGGCTGTGCGTTGATTTTATAGTCACTCAATGGGTTATCTAATGATTTTATGTATTATTTTAGATTAAGCCAAGCCAATTTTTATGATCTTTATTTTGCAACATGTTGAATAACAAAATCTCAACAATGATAAAACTTGTACATTTTATACATAAAAAACAAAAAAAAATTGATTTGTAAAACCAAACTTTAAGTTCTTTTTATTTTATTTTTTGTTGAGATTTTTAATTAATTGCATTGCAAATTTATTTTTGATCCAATCGTATAATTGTAGCTCTTATCTACAGCTTACAAATCCGTAAATACATAGGTAGGTATTATAAAATATTGTATGCTAAGCTACATCAGACAAGTAGCCTAGCCTACGATTCTGGCGAGCTAAGGCGTTTCCTTGCCGTTTTACATTAATCGCCGTTAATCCGATTAATCATAATAACTGTTTTTTTTTACATTTAATAAACTTAACTATTTTAGATTTATTTAATATAATAAAATAACTAATATTTAGAAAATTTTCAATATTTCCGAGTTTATTTTCTCATTTGTGTAAAGAGCATCTAGCTAGAGCGGCAAATGCCTCCTCATTTGCCGCCGTCTTTTCTGCTGTCTCTAGTTGCTTTAGTCAGTGTGAATTTTCATCTCTTATGTATAATCTTGTTGGGGATTCTATCCTTCAAAGAAAGTCCGAGCATAGCCCGGTTCCATTGCTCGCTGCGTAACTTTGAACTGGTGTATTAGCTTTACTGTGAATGTCTGTCTACTTTTATTGGGTACTTGACGGCATCGGGTGAGATGCACTGATTAGACTGGCACAAACGAAAAAATCTAAATCTGTTTGTCCTTCTTCTCAAACTTGTTTCTCACCAATTACAAAATTTTCTTGAGTAGGCGATGAAAGGCTTCAGGGGAAGAGTCTTTATTCACCCTTATTTCGCTAGCATAAAGCTTCTACCAAATTCTATAACGTTCGACTATTCATTAAACAAGCACATTGATAAGTGCACGTTACTTCGTTGAAATAAAAATGAATTTAAGATGCGTTTGGCCGTGGCGCTTAAGACAAAACAAAGTCACGCTCGCGTCGGAAAGTTCCTAGTCTGAATACGAGTATAATTACAAAAATCTTACGTTACTGACTGATCAAAGCAAAGCCTTACCCATAAGAAAGCTGATTTTAATATGTTTTGAGAATTCTTTAAATACGAATGAAGTCGCGGAAACTTCCACTAATTTACGAAAAAAACATAACAAAGCTCCGCATATTCGGAAACCCTCGCCGTTATCGCCGTGTTCGCGTTAATATGCATATTTGCAGAAGTAAAAAGATGACAAATATTTAAATCTTAAGCACAATGACGATGTATTTTTAGAGTACCGACAATCACTCTCCCCCTTTACAAATTGTCCAATCTGTCCATCCGGCGATACTAGTCTGTCTTAGAATCATGACAATTATATTTACGACGGTAACTATAGAAAAGTCGCTGATGGTAGATGAAGTTCACGGCCAAAGAAGCAGTATACGATTTCAATATGGCGATTTATAGGAAACTCTTATAAGGTAAGGTAGCTACGGATAAAGCTTATTGCAAAACTGCAACCCTTTAGCACTCAATTTCAACTCACTTTTAGGGTTCCGTTCCCGAAGTGTAACCAACGGGACCCTATTACAAAGCCTCCGCTGTCCGTCTGTATGTCTGTCAGCGGGCTGTATCTCATGATCCGTAATAGGTAGACAATTTAAATCACATAATGTGTATTTTTGTTGCCACTATAAAAATATACATTAATGCTACAAAAAATAAACATAAATTAATAGGTACCAACATAGTATTAAATCTTGCACGATGGTGGGGAACGCTTCATGCGCGAGACCGACTCGCACTAGGCCCGTTTTGTTTATTTTTAAAAGCCATAACATTATAGAACATCGGAAGACACATTTTCAGCTAAATCTTCCAAATTATAGCAATTTTATACTAAACAAAATACAAAGAAGTGGAAGAAATTATACTAGTCCAAGTTACATTTATCTGACATACAGCACGACCGCATACTCCATCTGTTTGAAGCTATAGCCGTTGAAGATCATCATCTTGAAGACAGGAGAAGACTACAAGAATATATTTTCGTCGATAATAATAAATAATAAATTCGAATGTATTTAAATGACAATTACCTTTTTCTCTAAAGATTTTTTTATAACTATAATCCATGGAGTTCGTTGTCCTGTCAGCAATGCCCTCAAAGATGTATTAATTTATTACTGGGACGTAATTTTAGATGATAAAAATTGTGTTCAACAATATAATCGACGTTTTGCAACATCTTACTGACATGAAACATGTGATTTTCCGTGTTAGTGGCTCATGTTAATAACTTTATCAAAAACTTATGTATAGCATGTAATGAAGAAAATATGACGAAAAGATTAAAGAAACCTATTTCCAACATAAAGATAATCGCGGCGTATTTCAGTCATTTACACTTTCCATGTTATTTACTTTTTATGTTTTCACTTTCTATGTTTGGTTCAACCTTTCATGTTTCGTAAATTTTAATTACTTATATTTTCAACAACACAATCGTCGTCTCAACAGGTTTCTAGTTTATCCATAAAATCAGCTACAACATTTATAAAACACGAATATGTTATCCCGCGTTTACATTAACACGCATGTTTGATACACAATAATAACAAAACGTCTAAAAGATTCTTATATAAGTTTAGTTTTTATCAAGAAAACATTTGACAGCGTTTAAAACGTTTCTACAAATTTGTGTTGATATATTCCCACAACTTGTTATAAGTATAATAGTTGTAAATAGATTCATACAAAATGTAGAATACGTGTTTTATACCGTGGTGTAAACATGGTGTTATACATATTTGGTTCCCATATTTGGTTACATCCTAAGCTTCTACTTCTATTGTGTTCCCAGCACATAAACTTTGTTCAGTAACGCTGCGAGTTACTTAAACTTACCATCTGAACCTAAAACAGAATAATAGTAAGTATCCTTATTAAGTACTTGTAATTTTATGAAAAAAAAACTAAAATTTTGAATTAAAAAATATAAGATTCTGTTATACTTGTTTTGAAATATTTGTTTTTATAATTCAATAAGCCCCTTTTATAGACCCTTTATAAGGGGCTAACGTCTGAAATTATTTTCTTAGTGTGATCCGCACTTTGAGGAATACACATGTTTTCAAGTCTCGAATCAGCGGTTTAGATTATGCGACGGCAGTCAGTCAGTAATATTTTAATACATAAATTGCAAGGTACTGCAAATTGGTTAGGTACGTACGGGAGTTCATTCTAGTCGTACGACCGCCGCAGCTCCTGGCACTCGTAATCATGTTATTCTCTGAGCCATTGTGTGACACGATATGTGGTTGTGTGCATGCGCAAGGCGCATAATCGTTGACAAGGACGAATGATTAAATAAACGGTTTTCATTTATCTTCAATAGCGTCTATTCTATACTTTAACAACTTGTACAATTGAACCCCTCAGTAAAGTATGCACAGTGCATGCGTCTTGAACTTGTAAATAAATTGGCCAAGTGCGTGCCGGACCACGCTCAGTGAAGATTTTTAATGTTACTATGGCCAGCTCTCAAAGCAGTTAGAATAAACAAAAAACTTCCATGATTTTATTAAAGTTACTAAATTGCCTATTTCTCATAATCTAGAAAAGCCTAGATGAGGTTATACGCTACCTACTTAAAACAAAAGTACCTGGTTGACCGAGCTTTGCTCGGTTTTTTTTTTGGTAAATCTTGTTTTTTGGAAAATGAAACCTAGCTAGATCGATTTATCGCCCCCGAAACCCCCTGCATACTAAATTTCATGAAAATCGCTGGAGCCGTTTCCTAGATTCCGATTATATATATATATACATATATACATATACATATACATATATATATATATACAAGAATTGCTCGTTTAAAGGTATAAGATAGAGAGAAATAGAGGCCCATCTAGAGTTAACACAACAAAGTACTTTTTATATGAATATCATAATACTATATCAGCATCTTTGTGTGACTCATTGACATACAACACAGAGCCTAAACTGCTAGCCTTAGATACTTGAAATTTGGAGGGTGGGTGGATTGCATATAGCATGTGGACGTACACTAAGAAGGGAATTCTGAAGTTTAACCTCTAAAGGAGTGAAAAGAGAGAAAATATTCTTCAATACATTTGGAAAAAGTGAGGAAAAAACATTATGCGGATAAAGTCGCGGCGAGATACTCTAGTCAAGTATAGAAAAGGGTAGACCAGTTAAAAAACAACAAAACACAGAAATTTTATTGAAAAAAAAAAACGGTTTCGGTATGGAAACAAAAACACTTCTTGCCACTGAATTTTGAAACGTAACTTTTTGGTGCATAATTATTCGTTTGTCGTTACTGGGCTGCGGGTGTTGAAAAGAGCTTTGGTTTAGCAACGTGAAGGTCCTCTTCTGTTCCTTTCGCATTCTCTGAGTCTATTTGGCATGTTATCTCTGAGGTGGGTCACGTTCTGATCGGGAATCTGTTCCCAGCAGAGTTTCAGTGCGTTTACCAGGTTTACTGTGAATGGCTGTGTAATTTTCTTTTCAGCTTCTTTTGAGCTGATCCCATACGTGCTCGATCTGATTTAAGTCCGGACTCATGGCAGGCCAAGTCTAAACAAGCCCACATTAAGGCTTCGGAAAGTGCACGTTGTGTCGTTCGGGTCCGTATTTGGGTGAGCATTGTCCTGCCAGCAGTCACGTTACCTTCGTTCAGGAATACCAGATCACTTTTTCCCATTATAATGGGACCCACATCGTTATACTGGGCCCACCGAAGTGGTCAGTTTTTCGAATGCAAGGGTCCAAAAAACATTCTCCCGGTTTCCGCCAGACACGTACCCGTCTATTGTCACTAAAAACATATTTAACTCTCATGGTGTTACCTCAACCTTAACCGCGCTGCACGATGCGCTCCTATCAACTTCAGCCGAACAGCGAACTCTGGAGCGTTGTTGGTCCGTACTAGTTTACGTAGGCGATTTTGTATACGCGCATTTATAAGTATACATTGCGCTCGCGACGTGCAGTAAATCTTCATGGGAGGTGGCCCGGGTTCTGCCTGTGCCACGTCTCCTGAAACCGTTCCAGACATACCCAAGTTTAAAGCTGCCGACCTCTGCGAACTTCCCTCTTGAAGCAAAACCATAGCTCTTGTAGCGGTTTATGTGTCCATATGACGATGAGATGTTGCCATTGTTATCGTAAATAAAGATTTAACACTGTGACAAATGATAACCAGAGTTACAGTTACAACCAGTGTTTGCTATGGGGTGCAGAATATGAATGATTATGAAAGTGCATATTGTGCTGTTTTGACGGGTTTTTTTGTCAACCCACTTGATTTTTTTTTATATAACTTGGCTTACCAAACCGTTAACACATTCTGTTAACATAATATCCACTCGGTGCTCAAAAAAAGTATCACACTTGATTTTACAAAAAGCACATAAAAACGTATACGGTCAAACTCTTGAAATATTTTGGCTGGGTCCTTTGTTTTGAGTAGTTTATTATGAACACATCACAATCACAACAAAATCACGTTTGTTGTATGGGAGCCCCCTCCATACATGTATTTTATTTAGATTTTTAGTATGTTTTGTTATAGCGGCAACAAAAATACATCATACATCATTTGATGACCTCAGTGGCGCAGCGGGCGAGAGTCCGCCTGCGACGCAAGAGGTGCGGGTTCGATTCCCGCATTTTTGCAAATTTGTGTATGATCTGCAGAAATTTGTTCCGTTGGTCTGGGTGTTTTCTATGTATAATAAAAAATATCTATCTATGTATATAATGTATTAAATATATCAGTTGTCTAGTACCCATAACACAAGCTTTGAGTAGCTTACTTTGGGGATAGATGATGCTGTGTGGATTGTCCAGCATTATTTATTATTATTATTATTATCATCATCTGTGAAAATTTCAACTGTCTATTACGGTTCATGAGAGACAGCCTGGTGACAGGCGGACAGCCAGACGGACGGGGTGCATACCCCCAAAATCCATTTAGTGATATTTTTATTTTATAACTATTATAGGTGTTTCTTTTACGTACTATTAGCACGGTAGTACTAATAGATTGTAAACAGGCAGACATTCGGACAGACAATACATTTTGGACCATGTACAAAGTAGCGTAATGTAACATAGCAATATACCCGACGGCAAAGTTCTTGCTATCTCGTTAATTTTTTTATGAATAGCTCAAAACAAATCGATACTTGCACCATGGTAGTTAAACCATTAAATTCAGGTGACTTGGTTCTCAACGTATTAGTGATTTGTTTTACGTATATCGTGCATTATTGATTTGATCAATCACTTGCCTGTGAAGGTTGAACTGCATCTTTGGCGTGATTACGCCAGTCAACATGACTTTTGTTAACTTACAGAAAAGATCTTATCAGTGCAATGAAATTGCCTGATAATGAGCCGCTCACACCCAGCGAGTACTGGATCATCACAGACCCATGGAAGCAGGACTGGGAGCGAGGGGTGCAGGTGCCCGTGAATCCAGACTCATTACCCGCGCCGAAGGTCAAGATCATTGAAAAACCGAAACCGCAAGACCATGCTGACTTCAAATTGTAAGTACTAAAATTATTATTGCAAACAGTAGCTAGGCTTAAGTAACCGACAGTATTATTCAGATTTTTTTTTTGGTGATGAAAATATGAACGGTGAAAAAATAAAATATTAAATATATAGGTCTCGCTGTTCCTAGTTAATTGCATTAAGCTCGCTGACGCCTGCGGGCGATGGGTGGTCGGCTTGCCCCCTTCGAACTGAAGATAGATTTGTTCCAGATGCCTAACTCCAATATGCTTAACTTTTATATATATTATAGCCACTTTTCAGGCTACCTAAGTTTGTTGGTTTGTAGGTTGCTACCTAAAAAAATGCCTGTAAATTGAGAACTCGTATATTAATGTTAATTCAAAATTCATATTGCACTTTCATCATGATTGCGTTATTTTCTGTGCTATTCTCTATTAAGGACGAAAGATAAAAAACGTTTATATGAATTCACAAAAACACGCCAGGCATTAACTGAAACTGATAGTTGCAGACATGCTGTTACTTTCAGTTTGCAATCGCTTCCTACTTTATGCGTGTCGCATAACGTCATTATTTATTCACTCTTGTAGCATTTTACATCTACATATGTAGGGTTTGTCGCTCCAGGCAACATTTAAAAACGACTACTACGGAGCAGACCCTGGTGACATATTTGTGTTCACGACTAAACGTTCAAACGCATACATACATAAAGTGTAATACAGGCTGTTGATTTGCAAAACATTAAATTAAGTCTGTTTTTTTATTTTTAAATAAATACTAGTTAATTTGTTTCCGTATTGTCTGAAAAGTAACTAGCTAATAACTTACTTGAGCTTTTGCGTTGAACTGCTATGTGGAAGCCAGCAGGTTGAAATGTGAATGTTCATTTCATCTGAAATGCATCCAGCATCCAGCAACTATCCAGCTGCTCCTGGCACGTACTCTTAAAACCCAGCGTCTAGACCACACACGACATCACTCTATTAAAACAACACATAATAGAAAAACAGCTTATAACTAAGTTGCTTTTTTAACCGAAGAAAAGTCGTTAGATTCATCGACGCGTAGGTATTTTCTTCTGTAGATGCAACCTAATGTTACACTGTAGGTAATAACTTGAATTTCAATTTTGGTATAGAAAGCACAATAGAATCGTAGTAGTAATAAAATGTAGCACACGTAAAGCGTATCTCGAATAATGCACGAATAAAAGGTAGCGTTCAGACGCACGCATATTCGTAGCACGTATCAAACTATTCGTAGCACTAAATTTTGGACGTACAACAGATTGGCGACTCGGATAAACTATATTAAAATGTGATTAAAGCAAAAATTATATTAATTACTTAACTACTTAGCGCAAACGCCCACCGGCAATCAGTTTCGTTTTCACACTGAATCCCGTGGCGAGACTCCGCCTTATAATATTGTGACTAGTTCGCTCATTTCGATCAATATTTTTTTGTCTAATGTGAATAAAAATAGCTTCTTACAGCCGTAAAAAATATTTTTTGCAACATTTATTTCATATATTTAATTCACTACCTATAAACATAATATCCAAAGACACAAATTTTGCCTAAATAGAACAACTTTTGATACCGTTTTAAATAGTTTTAGAAAGTCGTGTTTGTTACACTATTTATAAATCAAGAACGGCTGAACCGATTTGGCTGAAAATTGGTGGGGAGGTAGCTTAGAACCAGGAGACGGACATAGGATACCTTTTATATAATAATATTTTGATACAAGTCTTGGTATAACAAAAACGCATCTAAGCGTAATTTTGTCTATAATTAAGTCATCATCATCATCTTCCTGCCCTATTACCACGTTATGTGGGGTCGGCACAACATGTGATCTTCTTCCATTTCCCTCTATCATTCGTCTATAGTTAAGTATGGTTGAAAAATTGATAATTATACATTTAGTTAAAAATCAATAATCAGTAGGTAAATTGTATTCCGTTAGAATCATCATAACAATGCCGCGACCAAGACGATCGAATCTTTACCGAGTAAAGCCGTAATGAAGGAAGTATACGAAACATTGCAAATATTCCTTTATAATCCTTATATATAAAACAAAGTCGGGTTTGTTCGAACACTTATTATAACTCTACCTAGAACGGCTGGACCGATTTTCATAGTTTTTGATTTGTCTCTATCCCAAATAGGAGAATAACTATTAAAACATTTAAAAAATAATTTAACGCGGATGAAATCGCGGGCAACAGCTAGTTGAAAATAAAATAATGGATTTTTTGACATTTGATATGATGACGACTGTAATCCCTAGGCTCGATAAATATCTCCTCAGATCTTTAGATACTTAGATCTTTTATGTGTCTAAAGGGGGCAGTCAGAGGCAAGTCCAAACATGACATTTGGTACATGCCTACATTTTGCACAGTATTTAGTATTCCGTACGTGACAGGTTGCAAGCCCATCGCCGCTTATAAGAATACTAACCTATGGCACATACCTTCGAATTTTTGTTTCTAGGGTATGCCGGTTTCCTCACGATGTTTTCCTTCTTCGTTTAAGAGCACTGGCATTGCGCACATAATTTTTTCAAATGGAAAATCTCATTGGTGCACGACCAGGTTTGAACCCACGACCTTCGGATCGTGAGGCAGGGGTACACCACCAGCGCTCTAAGGTAATTTGATATAAGTACCCAATGTCACTATTATAAACTACACGAATCTAACGACACCTCACGTTAGGGCTACAGCGACAGCCAAAGGGACTCGCATACATACATTACATGCACCCCAAAAACTTCCTCTCTCTTCGCTTCGCAGTCGTGTAAAAACAGTTGACACGGTGAAATTTAGAAGACAGACGCCATATATAAGTAAGAAAAGAACCTATCGCTCGAAGTCTATTCGGGATGGGGTAGGGTATTTAAAACTCGGGAGAGGCGCTTAGTGGCCATTCTATTATGGTTTTTCTGTGATGTTTGCATGCTCTATGCAGACGCAGTGTTCGCAATGTACATACATTTTAAGAAAAGTATCTGGTTTTTAAAATCCATCTATCTATCTATATACATATAATAAAATCGTTTATCTATGCGTTTGTGCACGCTAATCTCCGTAACGGCTGAACTAAATCGAATAGAGTTTTCACTTTTGTATTGAGATAGGCTTGGATTAAAACTTAGGTTTTGTTGCATCGAAATCGGTTGACAAATAAAAAAAATAAGAAGTTGATAAATTTAATCAAATTCCTTATCCATTCGTACAGCCCCAGTCACAGAATCTATAATGTAATCTAACGCGTACTTAGTCGCGGGTATCAACTAGTCTTACTAATATTATAAAGAGGAAAGATTTGATTGTTTGTTTGTTTGTTTCTTTGCATTAAATAGGCTCTGAAACTACTGGACCGATTTGAAAAATTCTTTTACCAATGTGTAGAACGAACTTTCAGGATGAACATAGGTTATATTTTATGTAGGTAGGTACTTAGCGGGTGACACCGTGAGCGTATGCTAGTTTATATATAAAATACTAGCGGACTCGAAAACCCTTCTTTTTGAACTATGAATATTGATTTTTTTTCTTTCAGTACCTGGGTGACAGAGATTTGCTAGGGTTTTTTTTTTGGTAAACGACGTTTTCTAAGAATGAAACCTAGCTAGATCGATTTAGCACCCCCGAAACCCCCTGTATACTAAATTTCATGAAAATCGTTGGAGCCGTTTCCGAGATTCAGATTATATACAAGATTGCTCGTTTAAAGGTATAAGATAAGAAACTCCTTACAATTACAAACACAATCTTTAGTAACTATAATAGATCACTGAACAAACACAACAAAAAAAGAGTGGTTGAAATCGGTCCAGCCGTTCTCAAGTTATAGCGTGACCAGGAGAAATAAGGGTTCATTTTTATATTTTTATATAGAAGATTTTCTGCTCCTGGCTTAACTTATCTTGTTAAATAATTCATAGAATCGAGTCTGTGGATCCCAGGATTATCTACCCCCTTATTAAAACTAACTAGCTGACTCACGCGCAGACAAAGTTGCGCGTTTTATTTATGTAATATATTTTTTCCCGTTTAGCAAAACAATTTTTGCTCTCTTCTATAGGTCGTAGTGAAATGTTATATAGCCTCGATAAATGGACTATCCAACACAAAAATATTTTTTCAATTCGAACCAGTAGTTCTTGAGATTAGCGCGCTCAACCAAACAAACTGTATTCACAAGGCTACTAATTTTCACTCTACGAGTGAAAATTAGTAGCATCGGTACAGACAAACAGCAGCTTTGTGTTTAAAAAAATTCACATGGTGTGATGATCAACCCTTGACATAAAACATGTTGACTCAGTGTCACGCATCCCCATAAGACCCGACTGGATTTTCGAGTTGCATTCAGAGCAATTGCGCAATATTAAGTTTTTTGTGACCATGCAAATAGTCTGTAGGTATTATTTATACACCAATCGCTTAGTTTTTTTAAAACCCCAAGGCGTACGGTTAAAACGGAATATTTTTTGCATAAAATGTTATGTAGGGCAACGAACTTGTAGTACATACATAAGGTACTTACATAAAGATTGAAATGTTGAAATTGTAAGTTAACTTTAAAAACTGGCCAAGTACGAGTCGGACTGACGCATGAAGGGTTCCGGTTATGTTATCCATATCTATAAAGACGGCAAAAAATCATGTTTGTTGTTTTGGAGCCTTAAATTTGTATGTCATAATGGTGACCGATGGACAGACGGACGGACGGACAGCGGAAACTTAGTAATAGGGTTCCGTTTTAGCCTTTGGGCACAAAACCCTAAAAAGGGTCTTTATTATACGTTATTTATTTATGCAACGTTTGAGTTCTAAACAAATTATTTGTAAGGTTTCTGGTATTATTTCAGTTCACAAACTTTCCCCTTTCATTCCATGTACCTACGCGTATTTCAAGAAAAACGTTGTTTAACAATTATTTGTAAAGCAAGTACTTTGTTTTAACTCTGGTAAAAGTTTCTATTCATATAAAGTAACTCTGTTACTTGATTTATTCAATACTTTATCACGACAAAACATCTAAACGAATCATAATTAAATTTGCAAAGCAGATAGATTATATCCTCGAGACGGACATACGCTACGCTATCTTTTGTGTCGACAAATAATCTTGAAGGGTCTAAAATAGAGGATTAAAATTTTGTATGGGGAAGGCATGGTTAAACAGCGCTGGGCGCAGTCAGTTTTTGGATGGGTGACCGCCTCTTTTTGCACTCCGGTAGATATTTCCCATTAAGTCTAGTGACAGTAATTAAAAATCACTAATATAATGTATTTATTTCATTAAACTCGAGCCATGGAAACAAAATACGTATTATTTTATGAAGAGCGACATTGATACATAAATGTATAAAATAAAATAAAAAAATACTGAAATCCGCCATGATTATGTTATGTTAAACACCAATAAGAGCGAGTGACGTCACAGGCATAATTTCACGCGCAAATACAAATATTTGATGAACCTACTTAGGTAGGTACTTTTACCCGTGCTAAGACGTCAGCGGTTTTCTTAATTTTACTTTTTTCGTTAATTATATTATTTAAAAAACAATCCTTGAATAAAAAATTTGCAATATGCAAGTAAAGGTCTTTCATTGGATACCCTACTCAATAGATTTTTTTTGATAATATTCCATATAATTCTCCATACCATTACCATAAAATACCTAAAAATAACAGTGGTATCTAACGTCAAAAAATATTAGTTTTATCTTTTTTGACTGAATTTAATATAATTATATTAAATTTAGATCTCTAAACAAGTTACATACTATGTATTTTAAAGTCTACAAAATAAATAAATACTTACCTACATCGAAATGATATTCACAAAAATAAAGGTGAGTACTAGGTAATATCGCTTTGCAAAGTTTAAGCCACTTGTTTCTTATTGTTTTATTTCACGAATACAAATAACTTGTTCAGGAGTTTTTATTGATTTGCTATCACATTGAGGGACCACCCGTAAACTTTAGAATTTACTAAATAACACAAAATAACTAAATAATTCAATGAGCGTCCAACGAATATCTAGTGACATTTCGTTTTCTTGACGTTATGACTTATGACGCGACCGACGGCATGACACTGATAAGCGTTTTTTGCGAATTTTAAATGGTTTAAACTAAAATGTGTTTTTCCAACTAAACCTATCTAAAAAACACATTGGAAATAATAAACATTTCTGAACATTTTTTTCACAATATGTCATGTCAATTGCGTGGGCACTTTGTTCTAGTGTGTTGACGCGGATAGCTGAAATCGAGAACGTCGAAAATGTGGTTGCGCCCTTAAACACTACTTAAAAACGATCCGAAAATCGTTCGTATTATTGTCTATAGAATTTTATATATTCGAAAATCTAAGCCAACCTTCTGATAATTTACACCTAGCGTCGCCCACGGCTTTGGAATGTTCTCCAAATGACATAGCTTTTTTCTATAATATCTAATTTCGTTGAAAATATATTTTTCCTCCTAATTAACCGATAGCATTGTCTTAATTTTACAAAAAGATTTGTTTGTAATATTAGCCGTTATCTCGGAACTATTGACCAATTCTAAAAATACAAATTAATCCTGATAAAAATAGAATATGCATATGGCTATCTTTATGTGGTGAATCCGCGGTGCAGAAATATTTATATTGTAGTATTATTTAGCGCAAAGCCAAGCGCCCTGTGCGAAACAACCCTCGTTCGCTCAGTTGCGTCCTGGCCACGGGCTGTAGCAGTACAGTCACCTGACCCCTCCGGAACATAGCGGAGTTGATACAACTCTCATCCGTTAAAATTTTTTTTGTTTAAAGTAATTAATTTAAAGTTTTGTGGAATTGTGGTGGCTACACACAGAAGCGTTGGCTAAATACTTTTCTTTTGTAAAGTACATGTGATGTGTTTTTTCCACAAGTAAATTGATTTTTTAATGCAGTAACTGTTTATAGTGTTTTCTATCAACAGTGCTCAGGTGTTTTTTAAATATTGATCATACAAGATAAGAAAGTGTTCAAGGATAACTTAATTATTATTTTAAATTGAAATCTTGTGCTTTTATTTGGTATACAGTTCTAACTATAGTTCTGTTGTAACATCTCTATATTATTTAAGTACTAGGTTCGTTCGCAACTACTTCGTTTATAAAAATCGAATTATACTCTTTCAAACCTATTTAACTAATACGCGCCAATCATTTTATAGCAGACGGCGTTACTCAATTGGTTTGTCGGTTTTCTTGTTTATTTATTCCTTGTTATGAAAAAAGAAGTTTCGTTAAGATGTGAAATTATTTTTTTAAATCAAATCACTTGTACAATTCCAGGCCTAGAGACAAATACATTCATCTAACCCGTGACTCCAACTACCAATCGGATAAACACCAGATCAGCTCTACTCCGGCCAGCGCCGAGGCCGCTTGCAGCTATGATTTGGATGCGACCGACACCTCGTGGCTGAAACTCCTGAACGCCGAGCGGGCCCGGGCAGGGGCGGCCCCCATCACCGAAGAACAACTTGAAAAAGTTATAGAAGAACTAGAGGTTAGTAACTTAATACTACTAACAGTTCTATTATACCTAATAATAGTTTTTTCAGAGTTACTCCACAGTGTTCACCTGTTTGTCTTCAATTGTCTCTTATACTCTTTAGTTGCCTTTGCTCGTGTTATAAAAATATGCACTTGTCTAGATATTTATTTCTATGCTTCCTCTGACGCTCACAGTTTTTTGTTATGTTTCTTTATATCAAAAGGCAAACATTTTCTTACTTTCAAATTATTTGATTTAGTTTTCCGTTTATGGTTACAATCTATGGGTTAGACTGATACATATTTTAATTTGTTCGTTCGAATAAGAAACGGCAATACAAAACTGCAAACACTAATTATTAGTGTTTAAGCATTAACGCGTTTCCCTGATAGTTCTGAGCGTTTACTTCCTTTCCTAATTTGCAAAGTTCATTACGAACTTCGAAAGTGCCACTAAGTAGATCATCCAGTTATGTGTTGTGTACGCTCTGAACGTTCGTTATTTGGAACGTTTCAATCGAGCATTACAGCTACAGGAAAAGATCTTTAGAAGACTAAACTTACCACATAATAGCATTCAATGAAAAACATTTTTTAAAACTCTTAAACTTTTTTAAAGCTTTACAAAACTCAATTCCTTTTAAGTCGCTCCTCGGGGTGCAATCATTGATCGAGAAACAGGATCTAAATGGGGAATATATCTCGACGGATAATCTGTGCGAAGAATCACAATCAAAAGTGGCCTTGTCAATGGTTTTGTGAACAGATTCCGTTAAATAACGTGCATAATTGATGAAAAGTATATTTTATTCAATGGTCGAGTCATTCAAGTTTCATAACCAACAATCGGTCATTCAACATTTGGACCAAAGAATCAGATGAAACCGGTTTGAGAGTCACTGTAATGCTTGAATTAATCTTTTGGTATATTTCACTCACGCGTTTCGCAAATGATTTTTATAAGGCGGGTTTTTTGCTGAAATTTATATAAGGCTTCGATGGACAATTTAATATCAGCTTGGCTCTCTCGATTTTCTATTTTTACCTTATTTTATTTGAAAGAACTATAATGCGCTTCGAGTGTCTCCTCCACGCAGACCCCACCGCGGGGGGAAAGAAGTAGGTCGACAATCGCGAAGGTTTAATATAATTGAACTGCTACTCTATTATATAGTGATTACGGCAGTTTTTATCATTAAAATCCAATTTGGCCTTGAAATATCGACTTATTGAGTCGCTTGCACTGGAAGAATACTATCATACAAAGGGCTATCTATTTTTCTCAAATAAAATCTTTGCGTCAATTCTATTATTATTTATTCTGTGTCAATGTCTATAATTTAATTATAGGAAAATTTTATGGTGCACGACCAGGTTCGAACTTACGACTATAGTATCAGTAAGCTAGGTTGGTATCACTACACCTTCAGTGCTCCGACTTTAATCTATCCCTATAAAAGAGCTAAGCCTGACTGATTGATTGACTGACTGTCTGATTGATTAACTCATTGATTCATCATCGCTAAGTCAAAACCGTGAAGCAAGAAATCTCCAATTTGGAAAGAACCTTCCGTTTATAACAAAGCCATTAACTAAGGCGGGTGTTTTTTGAAGTCAACCCCTAACAGGATGAAAAGGAGTAAACACGTTTTTATGGAACTTTTTTAACACGTGTGATTTTCCCAAAACTTTTCTGGATACTGTAAGTGTGAAATATAGACACGTGACCAGTTTCTTTCGACTCCATTTCCGTGTTTTTGCAAAACAAACTTCAAAGAATAAAATGGGGGGAAAACTTTGTATAGGTTTATCTTAACGAATAATTGGTACTACCTAAAGAAGACGCTACTTAGCCTAAACAAACGTTTTTGAAAAAAAATCTGTTTGTCTGTTTATCTGTACGTTTTTGCAGGCTAATCTCTACAACGACTGAACCAAATCGAATGCAGTTTTCACTTATGTATTATATCTTAATATTATTTAATTATAGCTTGGATTAAAACTTAGGTTTTATTTCATCGAAAACGGTTGACAAATAAAAAAGATTAGAATTTGATAAATCTTATAAGAAATCTTATCCATTTGCAGTCCATTAGTCAGCTAAGTAACATCATAAAGTTTCTTGTTCAACGGCAAAAGTTCAGTTTTTCCGTTTGGAGAACACACTTACATATTAAACTTGTTTGTTTAATATGTTTTACTTACATCTCGCATAAATAGTCGAGACGGGATGTGCTCAAAGACGCGTTTTCCCAATGCAACAATATCCAGACGACTATATTAGATCTTGACCTACTAGTAGAAAGTATAACTTTATGTCCGCCATTTCATCCCTGTGAAATACGTAAATCTTCCTATTTACTATCCCTAGTCGAGTTTGCAATTGCGGTTTTCACCTACTGCTAATAATTGCAGTCACCCGGTTTATAAGCATTTTAACCACGAACACAGTAGGACCTATTTTCCCATGGCATTCAGAGATAACTGTTGATCGCTAAAATAATTATCAGAATCAGTCCAGTAGTTTCAATGGTTACCCGTTACAACTGAACATGCATCTATATAAACAGGGTATTTAATAAACTGGCTCTTATTATATTACGTGGTCCCTAACTCGCAAGCCAAACTAACTAACTTTCCGTTATCCAATTAAGCTCGTATCAAGCTGAAATGGTTTTAATCCAACTATACTTTAAATCAATTTCCCTGGTCGGCGTACTTCTAATATAAATTCTATTACCAATTATCTACTCGTAGTACGCCACACGGCATGTAAATAGTTTATGATATGCAAAATTATTGCCTGTGTCAATTTAAAACACTACCTATTTGATGTTAATGTTCTGAATATTTAATATTCCAACTTTCAGTGTTTCCAAAACTTTGTAAAGTATTTGCAATTGTAAAGTTTTAGAATTTTGGAACTACAATAATTTGACTATGATATACTACAACTTTTCTTAAAGCTTTGTAGTTCAACTGCTAGGTTGAACATTCAAAAAGGTACTTACACAGGTAAAAGAAGTCACATTTTACACATGAATCGTTTAAATCGAACCAGTTGTTTTTGAGTTTATTAATTACAAACAAAAATACAAAAATACAAAACTTTCCTCTTTATAATATTTATTATTATTATTAATAATTTATTGTGAGTACACAGTAGCAATGATCGTTCAAACGCCTTGTGTTGTATTGTACGCTAATTAGTACCTATGTACATTTCAGGTTCGAACATGGGACAAAATACAGGCTATTATGAAATCGGAGGAGGGGCTCGGCATCGAGTACGACGAGAACGTGATATGCGACGTGTGTCGATCTCCCGACTCGGAGGATGGCAACGAGATGGTGTTCTGCGATTCCTGTAATATCTGTGTGCATCAAGCCTGTTATGGCATAACTGTCATACCGGATGGTATGTATGCCATTCTCAACTCTGGTTCTTAATGGTTATGGATTAATACATTTTGGTGGTTAATATCATACCATCTAATCATAATGGTAAACTTTTTTAAAAGAGATACTGGTGTTTATTCTATGTTTGACGGAATTTGGGTTTTCAGCTTTTGTAAGAATAAACTTGTGTGTTTCAGGTCAGTGGCTGTGCAGACCCTGTGGTGATAACGTAAAACCCAGCTGTGTTCTTTGCCCCAACCTCGGGGGTGCTATGAAATGTACTCCTTCGGGTCACAAATGGGCCCATGTCAGCTGTGTGCTATGGATTCCCGAGGTATCTATAGGTTGTGCGGAAAAAATGGAACCCATTACCAAAATATCCTCCATCCCTTCCTCGCGCTGGTCTCTTCTATGCGTACTTTGTCGTGAACGTAAGGGGGCGTGCATTCAATGCTCGGTCAAGAGTTGTAAAACTGCGTACCACGTGACTTGCGCTTTCAAACATGGCCTTGAAATGCGAGCAATTATCGAAGACGAAAACGCAGATGACGGTGTAAAACTGCGATCATACTGCCAGAAACACAGTGTAAATTCCAAAAAAGAAAAGTGTCCCGGCTCTGCTTCTGAGGAGGAGGAAGTAAAGAAAAAGAGACGAAAGGATATGACATCTGAAGAAAAAACTCAAGCTCGTACCGCCCGTTTACACGAGATCGAGAAAGAGTTTGATAAGCACGTCAGTGTCAAGGACATCAGCTCTCACCTGCTTGACGTTGACCAAGACGCCATCAACTACATTTATCACTACTGGAAGCTAAAGCGACGGTCGGGGCACAACCGGCCGCTTCTTCCACCCAAGTCTGACGATAGCGAAATCATGTCGCACCGCCAGGAGCAAGCCGACCTCGAAAAAATGAAGATGTTTGTACAACTGAGGCAGGACCTCGAACGAGTTAGAAATCTCTGTTACATGGTGAGCCGACGGGAGAAACTTTCTCGCTCATTCTTTCGTCAGAGGGAACAAACGTTTCACAAACAAGTGGCGGTCTTGTCGTCGGGAGTCGATATCCCGAAGGAAGAGATGGATGCTATTATCGAAGCTAACCACGGGCCTTCGATTTATGATAGACTTTACTCACACCCTGACGCCGCTGATCACAAGAGCAACTTCGAAGCTCTGCTTATTAAGATCGCGCCGAACCGTGCTGACTCTGGCGATGACAAGAAGAAAGACCGCAACGGCCTGGCGCGACGCTCCAAAGTCAATCCTTACAAAAAGCATTACGTGAATGGAAGTCGCCGCAGTGGGAGTGGTATAAGTGGCATATCGAGCGAAGAGAGCGAATCCGAAATCCCACGCACCAACAAATATCGATCCCAAGCTATCCACGGCTCAAGCTCCGATGATGACGGAGATCCGAAGAAGAAGAACTCTACATCTCCAAAGAAAAAGGTATCTCCTAAAGCGAAAGCCAAGAAGATCCAGAAATCTCCCAAAAAGAACGATAATAAAAAGAGCGATAATAAAAAGATCGATAATAAAAAGAACGATAATAAAAAGACCGATAATAAAAAGAAAAAGAAAGTTCCACAATCAAAGGCAGTGGTCGAAAGCAGCACTGAAGACGACTTACCCAATCGTAGCGCGAAGAGAGACCTTTCGATAGGTACTCCACGAAGCTCAAGAAAAGATAAATCGATTGGTGTCCCGGCATCCTCGAAGAAAGACCAAGTGCCCAGCACCTCAGGAATCGTAAAGAAAGAAAAATATCAAAATCCTAGTTCTTCCGATACGCCCAAAAGAGAAAGATTGCCCAGCACTTCAGGAATATTGAAGAAAGAGAAAGATCCCATTCCCAGCACTTCTGCAATCATTAAGAAAGAGAAAGATGTAGCAGGACCTAGTGCGTCGAAGAGAGACCGATTACCCAGCACTTCTGGAATCACAAAGAAGGACAAGGATCCGGTTCCCAGTACCTCTGGAATCATAAAGAAAGAGAAAGATCTTGCCGGTACGCCTGGCACTTCGAGGAAAGAGAAAGAACCAATGCCGAGTACTTCCGGAATTTCAAAGAAAGATCATGCAATTAGCAAATCATTGCGTCAAATGGAGAAAGAGATGGCAGCAGGCAGACTCGGCATATCAGGTAGCGACAGTGACGATCTAGATCTAGGACCAATAAGAACCACAAGAAGCGTTAAATTCCCGATTGACATCTATTCTTCCAGCAGCGATGAATCCTCGAATGAGAAAGTTGAAATTAAATCTGAATTTACCAAATCCAAAACAGGAAAATCTGGAAAATCCAAATCCATAAAATCTCCCAGTGGCAATGATTCCCAACAATCATTTAGAACAAAAGGAGCTATGAAAGAGTTCATTCATGCCGACAAAAAAGAACAACAACAGGATGGGAAGCCCGCCCCAAAGAAAAGAGGACGAAAACCATCCAACAAAGACAAGAAGCTTCCGGAAGCGATGAAAACGCAACTATCCGAGGATGAATCGAGAAGCAAAGATAGAAAGCACTCTAAACAAGGTGACCATCCAGGGATTGTGCCTCAAAGGCAAGCTGCTAAAAAAGCATCTGAAAACATGCGTTCGACCACTTCTGGCAAGAAGGAAGATACCGGTGTTCCAGAACGACCAATCGAAGACCCCAAAGGAAAAGGCAAAGGCAAAGGTAAGGGCAAGGAGATGAAGAGTCCACCCTCCAAAATCGCCAGAAAAATGTCTAAAGACGATAAAGACACGCTCGCCTACGTTCCTCAAAGGCAAGCCGCAAAGAAGGCCGCGGCGCACATCAAGAATATTGGAAGCAAAGTTCCGGTGCCTGAAAGTATGGAGCACAATAATAAGAAAAAGGATGATAAAAGTGATTCCAAATCGTCAGACGAGCTCAAGAGAAAGTCCCTTTCGAAAGAGAGTTCGTCGTCTTCGAGCAGCAGCAGCAGCAGCTCGTCCAGTTCCTCCAGCTCGGATGAGGCAGCCGAGAAAGCGGCTCCAGGGCCCAAACCGGCTTCCAAAGCGCGCGAGATCAAGCCCATCTCTCGCCAGCCTTCCATGTTCTCACCTCCTGGCTCTAGACCCATCTTGGACTTGCCCTTTCTCGACAAGGTGTCAAGACCGCTCTCATCTACTAGCGCCTCGAGTGATACAGAGAGCTCGCACTCCGACCGGTCCGGATCTATCAGCCCCACACCAAAGCGGCCCCGACGACGCAGAAAGGGTAAGAGCACCTCTAACGATGTGTCCCCTCGCAAGGCCCCTGACAAGAAGCTTAAAACTTCCGAACGGGAGTCCGAGTGCGGGGTTCCATCCGCGGTTGCTCAAGGAGAGGAACCAGGTGGAGCCAACGCGTGTGTTGCCGCGAGTGCTCGGGCCCGAGGCGCTGCTGCAGGCGGAGATATGCCTGATCTCCCTGATGCCAGACCTCGAGAACCACCTACAAGCTGCACCGATGCCGCTGCCGCTCAAGCTCCCGAGAAGGGCAGCCAGCCCGGTAAACTTCCATCTCCGGAGCGGAAAGCAGACAAGGAGGCGGTGAAGGCAATTACTAAAACCTGCACTTTGGAAGGTCACGACCACGAGAATTATCCCCTTCCGCCAAACGATCCACTGATTGATGATAAACCTAAGATGTCTATCAAACTCGACAAGGCTATCATCAAAACGGAAGTAGACAGTCCAAATAGGATGTCAGAGTCGTCGACAAGGTTAGCGAGTGCCAAGGACCCGGCGACTAAGGGCGTCAAAGAGTTCCAGCCGCCGTTGCCCGACGAGAAACCCCGAGAGCTGATCACAGAAAGACGCCAGAGTCGATACGAAACCCAAAACTCGATTCCGATACGCAACAGCGCAACTTCTGTCAATAAACCTCCACCTCCTCCTCCTCCACCCCTTCCCACTGACCCGCCGCCTCCGATGGAGCCCGAAGATAAAAAGAACTCCATCCTTCTAAGTGAAGATTACAACGATAATAATAAACATTGGCTGCCCAAAGTTCCCAGCCCGATTGTCGTTCCGCCGCAGATCGAGAAGCCGGGTGGAAACGACAAATACATGACAGACAATAAATCATTCGAAACAGAATGCGTAGAGAAATCAAGCGTAAAAATGATAGCAAAGATACAAGCCAATCTTAATGAAAATACCATGATCAAATCACCTAGGACACCTATGGATGCAAGGACCGTTACAGTAGACTCGATGGAAACTGAAAATCCAAATGCAAAGAATATGAAAAAACGGCCTGCAATAGACATAGCTCAAGATGCCAGCCAAGTGCAAGGCGTGGAAATCTCAAAAAGTGCCAAGATACCATCCGCAGCCAATCTTTATCCTAATCGATCCATGTTTTCCCCTCAACAAAAGGACAACGAACTGTTCGCGTTCGATATGATGGCCGTCGACGATGGATTCAACCACGACGACGACCTGATGAAACCATTCTCCTCGTACCCCGAGTTCTTTTTCAAAGAGGATTCGAAGGAGCAAGGCGTGCAAGAAACATTAAACTTAGTCGACCGACTTAGAATGCAGCTCAGTAGCAAGAAGGCACCAACCGAAAACTCGTCTCAGGAGCAAGCGGTGCCTACCAACGATCTGAACGATCACAGAGAGGAAGAACGGATGCAAGAACCGCACCAAAACGAGATGGAGCAAAGAAGTGAGGCGATCGATATGGTGCGACCGCGGCCCGCGCCCTCGCCTCCTGCCGAGCCTGCGCCCCTCGAGCTCACCAGCCACCTCTCCCAGCTGGCCCCCGGCACGCACCTAGGGCCGCCCATGGATTTGCCTCGACCACTCGTGTCAGTGAACGATTACCATCCCATCTCCATGACCAGCAACGACAAATGGGCTCCGATGCATAACGATCCCTACTTGGATAGAGAACATAGGAACTACGACCATAACGATCAGTACATGGAAGAAATTAAAGAGCCCTCCAATCTCCAGGCAGAACTGCAATCCGGAGACACGACGTCGCTATCGAAGCAAAGCGACGATTCTTCGCAGCCCTCCATGCTGATAGTGGACAATTCCACGACGACCACAACCATCGACGTGGAAGCAACGCAAGACACGCAGACGTTCGACAACAACAACTGTGTGATGCCGTACATCAGCCAAGAAAAGTGGCGCGAGAGCAAGATAGCTACACGCCGCTCTTCGGGCTCCAGCACGAGCTCGGATGGGCTGGCGGCGGCGCAGGAGCGCGAACGGTCGGTGTTGGCGGCGCACATGGAGCTGCGCGAGGTTATTATGCCGACTGCGGTGGTGGTGGCGGCTGCCGACGTGCTGCCTGCCATCGACTCGTACCCGCCTATCCCCGCGTACTCGTGCGCCGTGGAGCCAAGTATGCCGCTGAACCAGTACACCACTTACCCGCCGAGCGCGTCGCCTTTTCTCAGCCGCATGGGATCGCTGTTCGGCGCGGGTGCGCCCGCCTGCCCGCAGCTACCGAGCCCTCTCTTCGGCTCCTCCCTGGCGTACGCGTCCAGAACGTTATTGCCGCGCCAACTGTGCGCGGCTGCTTTCACTTCCTCATCGCAGAATATAGCTTTAACCACAGCAATGATTGCGCCCCCGACGCCCAAACCGTTAGATTCTCCAAATAACGATATCGACGTCACCGAGAGTAATAAATTCCCTTTGCATGTAGCGTCTTCGAATTCAAACATAAGCGTTGGGTCTTACGAGCACAGCCAAACCGCGAAAGTATCCAATGACAGTCCCGGCCATGAATCCGATATCCTATTGCTAGATTCGAGTCAATCATCGCAAGAGTCTGTCGCTAAATCGGGTGCGCCGCTTGCGAAAACTCAGCTCAAGTACTCCGGTAAATCGCCCGGCAAGAGTCCGGGCATCTCACCGCGCGGCCTGCAGGGTGACGGTCCGAGAACCGCCAAGCGATCCACCACTAGAGTGAGCCACCGGAACGCGCGTGGCAGAGGGCGCTCTAAGAGCCGCACTTCGACCGCTCACGCGTATTCCTCAGTCGACTACATGGGCAATTCCATTCAAAGCAAACTCGTCGGAACCGTATACGATTTCGAAGAAGAGCTAGCCAACGATAGCGTCGATCTTAAGGCACTCCGAGACAGAAGGAAGTCAATTGACGTTCGAGAAGACAGGCGGTCCGAGCACTCCATGAAAGATAGATCTCGGTCGCCGCATCGGCAGAGTCCGCAGCACGCGGAGAGGCGGATGCCGACGATGGAGCCGGCGACTCCTCCGCATTCGCCAGATGAGCACGGCGCGCCTTTCTCGCACGTGGCGCCTGTGCTTCCGGGCCCAGTCGACATGCGTACCTACCAGCCTTTCGAGGTCCCGCCGCCGCCGCCGCCGCCGCCTCCTCCGCCACCGCTGCCTTCGCCAGCGCATGCCCATGCGCACGTCCCAGTGATGGCTCCCGCGCCCGCGTACCCGTGTGCACCAAATCCGGAGCCCAACCGATTGCTGCCGCCTGACCATATGCTCTTCACAGTCCCCACCCACCCCTCCGCGTTCTTCACAGCGCCCAGGTCCCCCCTGGCACCGCCGCCTGAGCCCCCCAAAGAGCTCTACGTTCCGCAGATGCCCAAGGTGTCGCTCTCTGACTCGCGTAATCAACTCAAAGTGAAAATAAAGGGACCCTTCCTGGACGCGAACTACTCGAGCTCGGTACCGATAGCGGTGGCACCGCCGCCTACGCCCGTCTTTGAACCGCCCGCTAGCGTCATGAACGCGTCTGGAGTGGCCGCCTCGTGCATGTCCGGCTGCACCAGCCTGAGGCGCATGCGGAAGAAGGAGCTGCTACGTCAGTACTGGACCCAGGACATGAACATGGATGCGGCGACCATGATGGGCGCAGTGCCGCCGCCAGCGCAGCCCTCGCCGCTCGCGCGCGCCGTCATCACCATCCCGAAAGCGGTCGCCTCCATGACGAGTATACCTACGCGCGAAGACTACAACATCATCGACACGCCCGTCGTCGAGACGCAAAAGAAGCAAAAACGCAAAGTAAGCAGTGGCCTGTCGCGCGAACTTCGCCACCTGAAGGTGACCATGAACGACGACTTGGACCCGTCGGACGACGTGAAGCTGTCCTCGTTCGTGGCAAGCACGGGCCCCGCGCACGTACAAGCCAAAAAGCGCGCGCGCCTCTCCGCCAAACCAGCCAAGGGCGCCGACGCCGCTCCGCTCGCGCCCAAGCTCAAGATCAAGCTCGGCTCCAACACGGTGCAGCAGGTGAGCGAAGAGCCTTCCGACCTGCGCCCGCCCAAGAAGCGGCTTGTGCCTCAGCCCAGCTTCGAGGACCTGCGCCGGGAGAGCATGAAGTTCCGCAAGTTGGTCATGGCGGATTTCGAAGAAAACGAAAAGACTCGCACGCACAAACATAAGCTTAGCAAGAGCGAGAAACGCAAAAAGAAGAAGGACAAGAAAGCGCTTAAAAAGAAAGCTTTGAATAATGACAATGAAAGTGGAGCGAAACTAGTTTTAAAGATAAAGTTGCCGGTCGCTCCGGACGAGGAGGCGGGTGCCGCGGCGGCGGCTGCGTCTGCGGTGGCGCCCGAGCCGGCCGTCGACCCGATCGACCACTACGACCCGTCGGCGCCCGACCCGCTCGCCATCGACACGCCCTCGTACGCCGAGACGACGACGGCGATGCGCAAGGTGCGCACGGCCAAGGTCACTCCCATCCGGTTAAAACTGGCGCGCAGCACGCAGGGCACCAGCTACGTGATGCAGAACGAGGAGCTCGCCACCGCGGCCGCCTCGCCTGCGGCGCCCGCTCCCACCGCCGCGCCGGCCGCCGCCGCCCCTGCGGCCGCACCGGACGCTAATAATAAACACTCTGACGTTAGATGATCGAAACGCGAAATGCGTAAACCGTTTGTAAAGTGACGTGATTGTGAAATCTCCAGTATAGTGAACTGAGTTAGGTGTACTGAATGTACATATTGATGTAATATAAATTATTTATTTTGTATAGATCGAAAGCTCAATGATTAACTTAAAGTTATTCTACGATGTGTAAATTGTGCATTTTGAGGTGCACAAGTAAATGTTATTATAGCATAGCATTTTATTTTTTCGTTATTATTTTATTGTGGCGCATATTGAATCTCATTATTATTTTCATTATGTTATTATAATATTATATTGTTTGAGAGCTTAGATATCACACACAGCAGACATCACACATCTGTAATGCTGAATCATATGTATTTTTGTAGCTAGCTTAAATGTTATGATAAAATTTGCATTTAAATCTCGATCTGTTATGTAATAGTAGAATGTACATGTACACCATGGGGTTCAAAGATATAAATCTTAAAAGGCGCATGTTGAATCTATAAATCGGCAATTATTTGACGCGCGTTGTGAAGAATTGTTATCAGCCCAGGATGAGAATTACTTTTAACTCCAATGTGAATACTCTGCTCTTCACAACTATACCTACGGGAAATAATAACTAACTTTTCGGGTAAAAGATAAGAAAAGTCCACTAACTGCTTCAAACGCGTTTTTCTTGGTAAATTTTGCTGTTAAAACATTGTGGATTCATCAGTTAAATGCATTTTTTTTATACATTCTCTTGAAAAAGCCGTAAAAAATATCGTTTCTCAGATTGTTCGGCAGCCTTTACGATGGCGCGAGCGTCGTTTTTGGCTACAGCTTACAATAGATAATATTGAATGTTGTAATGTAACAGCCAAAGCCAATAGAAAAATTACAACGATCATTTTCACACAATTACTTATTTCCGCAACTTTGTTTATAACTAATTAGTACGCAAGAGGTATTCTTAGGATTTTTTTTAGATTTTACAACGAACTTATTTCGAGTAAAAGTTGTGAAAATCATTGTAACATCATTTTTTGTTAAGTAGTCTGTTAAAAACTAACTATCCTGTTGAAATATAAAAGTAAGGTCAGAAATAGTAGAACATTATATATTTTCAATGACTTTTACCAATGCCTAGATGAAATATTTACAGTGTTCCGTTTTATTACATATGTATTACATAATGTTATTACGGTATTGAAATAGTTTATATCTTAATGTGGTGTACATTAAGATTCGGTTCATAATATTTATAGCTCCTGCAATAATTGATATCTTTGAAGCAGAGCTTCTTTTGAAATTATTTAATTATATATTTTGTAAATATTACTTTTACAATACGACAGTATCCTTAAGCATATAGCTAGCACGATATGTGATCTTTTTCATTCGTTTAATATAGTGCCACCATTTAAGTCTCATTTTATTAATGTATTCAAAAACCTTTTACATGACAGAACGTGCCGTTTATGCCAAAATAGATTACAGCTATTGAATTTATGAGTAATTTATTATTATTATATTATTGACATGCTTTGAAATCAAAAATTTCATTAAATTTCAATTTTCATTAAATTATTTAATTTGACCAAAGAAAAAAGCATATTGAAGTTACTTTTATGATGGGCATTATTTAAGGTAAATCAAAGTAAAATTGTCTGAATGTAGCATGTTTGCACATGACTATCTATTCATTTATATACAAACGAATAAGGACTTGACAAGTACGCATTTTTGTTATCTAATAGTTTTTGCATTGCTAAATTATGACAAATCTAAAAAAATATTCAATTATAATTCTTTTAATGTTTTACTTTTGTACCTACTTGTTTTTATAAAATTAAAATCTTCACAATATGTAAAATATGAATGCCTACAGAAATGTCTGTTTGGAATAGTAGAAGCCGGTGGTTCCTTGTCTGTAAAAGTATCTTTACACCACAAGTGACGATATGAATTATACAGTGCTGTACTGCGCGATTTGTCAAATTTAAAATGTATCGACTAAATAGAAAAATCATTCCAAAGTTGTATGTATGTAATGTCTGCTACGATAACATTAAATAGATAATTTTGTCGAGCAAGTCAATATACCTGTTGCTAGGCAGGTGCTTAGCACTATATATTTCATATTATCGCTTGCCGCTCCTTTATGTACAGTGAAGCACGCACGCGGCCTAGTTTTTTAGAACATCACTTTTAAGATGCATGCTTCTGTCTCAACCCTAATTAGTGTGACCGAATGCTTCGATAGGAATATTTATTGAATGATAAAATGAGTGTGACAATGTATGAAAATGTGTATAAAAATGGTTTGTGCAATATATGGCAAATACTCATCGGATAGTCAGTTTAGTACGAGGGCAGACAATTTAGTTTTAAGTGCGTGTTTGTAAAACGTTAATTATAATATTTTTCGGTAATTCTAGATATTATTACTATTGCCGATGGCTGACCAGATTTCCTAAACTGGCAGTTATTAATTCGAAATTATACAGTCAACCACAAAACACGAACAAAATAAAACACTTTACTGATGCACTCTGTTGTACACTGGGTCCAATTTGCTCTCTTCGCTTTCATAAAATAGTAACACCTATTGGGTACGCTTTTCTGCGAAGTGCGATCATGACATTTAGTTTTTTATGCAATTCGCTTTTGCTGTGAACAAACTGTATGAACTGACCGTGACCATCATTCAATTTGTATGTTTTATCGATCACATCCCGGCCGTCTGCTGGTTAGAGATTCCGTAGCAAGTCCTTAAATATTATAAATCAAAGCATAACAAAAATAAAGAGATAATTATGGATTTTTTATGTAACGTTGAGATTCATGGGGCAGGCCCCATTGCAGTTTGGAGGGTTAATTTCTAAAGTATAATTAGCAGTAGTTAAACAAAACAAACTGGACACAGTGTAGTATTTATATTATGTACATAAAATCTGTTTATCCGGAACCCAATCATGGATAAATATAAAATAATGTATACATACTCGTACTTATGTAACACGGCTATGCTGAACAATAGGATAGGTCTTCCTTATAAATAGTTTGTATATTGACGCCGTCTGAGTGATCTTTTAAATTATGAGAGTGAAATAATGTAAGTGATACTTCACTATTGTTTAATAAAAGTAACTTTCAAAAATACCGCACGTCGCACAAAAACTACATCTCAAAATATATTTAATTAAAAATTTCTAATCACACAAAGTCCACCTTTCACTATGCATTTCACATTTACCACTATTTTCCAAAAAAAATATCGATTATGTAAAAAAATATCTTTGTCTAGATTACAAAATACTTTTCTAGGCCACATTATGGCCACAAATGAGTGTCGGAATGCTGGACTTTGTGGTTTAGAATTAATAATTTTAAAAATAAACCATATTCATGATAACTTAGCTGTGTTTTCCGTTGATTAATTGGACTTTTCTGTTAGACTGAAGCTACGGTCGAATTATTTCTACCGTATTCAAGAACAATTTTGAGCTCAGAATGCAACAATATTGATATTGAGTCCCACTGCACCCAACAATTGTCAAATAGTTTCATGGTATAAGCGAAAGCATTGATACAAATCACTGAGATTACTAGCTGCCTTAACACTTATGAATAATTTATGGACACATACATACATACAGTATATTATATTTAATGTTATATTATGCATATATATACATATATTCAATGTTATAGTGTATTTTTCTGAATAAGCCTTCATCCATAGATTTTTGACTGTAACACAACACTGCGCAATCTGATTTTCTGTAGCATATTAGTCATAACAAATATGAATAAGTTCAATGTCACCGAGTGTGAGTATATCGAAGTTAAATAGCTAAATATTAAATGTTACCATAAAATGAAATATTAATAATTAATATTTATATTAATTTTAAAATCTAATAAGTAAAAAAAAAATTAAATGTACATAATTTGTGTAAATAGTAGCATAAAATATTGTAAAATTTATGTAGTTATATCTAAAAATACTATCCTTTTTATGAGTAGTCGGGTAAAAACTAATAATTCCGTAATTCGTGAATCAATAGCTAACTTGAATTCATGCATACGTAGGTACGATCAATCTAAAATATGTTCTAAGCACCCATCAATAATTATTTATTTCGTTAATCGGCTTTATAAATGTTTTAGCCTTTTTGATATAATATGTATACTGCAGTGTGAATGGATGCTATTGAGTGATTTGTTATGCTACGATTGCTACGATAGCTACTGAAACAATAGTCCGTGTGATTTTACGTAATGGGAATTTGATATATCAGAAAACAACATCTAGTATTTTAACATGAAATTTATTAATTTATGGTTAATCCCTCGATTCGGTATCTTAAGTAGAGTGAGATAGAGCTGCCCGCTCATAATACCTGGGAGTCTAGATAAGATCTATTTTCTGCTGGCGTCCACGTCAGCGGAAAGATCAAATGGCATAGAAATGAAATTAGCGTGTGAAATGTCACGCTACATCTTTCATTTCTATACAAATTGATCTTGATCAAAGCAGACTTTGTTGAATCGCACACTGACATTTTCTGACACACTATTAACCTTACCATCCTACTTTTGAAGTTTGTTTGTTTCATACTATAGTCAATTTTACACATCATGGAGGATGGTTAAATCATCGAACCCCGTACAGAGCTTATCGTTACGTAATAAACATTTTGAATCTTTTATAAGATGAAAGTACCCTATCTTTAAGATTTAATTTTAAGATATTAACGTGTTTTCATCATGGACCATGTGGAAACATTTTCTTTCTTCGTTTGCGTTTGTAGATTAGTAAGTGTAATATAAACAAGCAGTACGTAGCCCAAAAGGAGCTCGGTCTGCTGCAAATAACAGTGGGTGATTCATAAAGGGCGCTTTTTCTCAGTTTGTAAAATAAATATAAGTAGCTAATAAAGTTTGATGTAAATGAATAATTTTAAATTCTTTATATCCTACAGAATTATTTAAATGATGTAGAAATTATAAAGGTTTGATCAATTTAGACGATATTTTAAAATATTTTAGTCGAATAATCGTTACGTTAATCCGCGTCCTAGACGAGCTTGAGCTGTTTTGTTGTTATATTTAGAATATTCCCATACAAAGCTTGTTACAGAAAAACTTGCGTGTATTGAATAGTTGTACCCCTTCAACAGGCGAGTCAGTACCTAGTGTAGGTAAAGTAGTTATCCTCTATTGCTTACGGTTAGTTAATTGGGTTCATAGCACTGGATGAAACGCACAATTAAACAATATTCCGCTAACGTGAACGTTAACATCACATTGCAACAAATTATTGTGTCGATCATTACCTTGTACTGTGATTTGTTTATTTATAAATTGATTAAAATAAGAGTTTAATGAATAATTTTGTATTCAGGATTCCGATATCAGGGAATAAAAATAATCGTTGTACATAATTATTTGTTTATTATGTTTTATAAATCTATTTTTTTATTAGGATGTATGTAATTATTGATTTTAATTCATGAATTAATATATTACTTTGACGCTCGTTAGTAATATTTTCGTGCTTTAAGCGCATGACTTTACCTAATTAAACTGAGTATTTTAATTTACTTGAGTAGAATACTGGATCGCGCAAGAGTTGTATGTAATGGTTGTGTATAAGCGAACTCTTGCGACGGGACTAAGGGTGTGTTGTTGGTACGTTAGTGTGCTGCGTGGAGACTGTCGGTGCGGGCTCTCACCACGTTAATAATATCGATATCCCAGGCAATGTTGTATGTAACAGTAGCGCGCTTCGAAGTGATTTGTCCTCGGTAGCTCCCAATGCCGGCTGTTTGTATATTTAATCAATCAGAGTACACTATCTATAAGTAGTTCTGCGCCGCACTAGGACCTATCGATGATGGTATTAATAGCCATGGCTGACCGTCTCGTACCAGTCATTAGAAGTAACTAAAAATAATTACATAATTATATTATTTATGTTGCAGCCTATATAATCAGTTAAGTGTTAGCTTTAAGAGATTAACTTCTTATACCATTAACCGTATAAGTATTATGATCAACAATATTTCCATTGTTTTAAACTAGATTTTTAGATTACCTACTAATGTTTAAGAATAAGTTGTACAAAGTATGATGGCGTAAGTTGGTGTACTGTAACGGTGGGCAGGCGGCGAGGGGCGAGTGGGTCTCATCGCGTTGTAAGCGGGTCTGTAAATATTGTACAAGTGCTCTTGTAAGAACGAGTGTTTTCAATGTGCACATAGTCGCCTCATTTATTAATATTAGTTTTGATCAATCATGTACTGTTTCTTTTATTTTCTCCCTCACGGCAAGTCGGCGCGTAGCGTTGCATAGAGATGATTCTATTGTTATTGTACGTAGGCACATAGCATTCATATTAATAAGTGTCTATAATCGTATGTATGTTACAATTTTATCAGAAATCTTAAATGTTGTCCGTTGATCAGTATGAAATGTTTAATATCTAATTATTTCTTGCTGACTTGTCCCAATATTAGGTTCTGAGGACGGAGTCTGAGCTTCGACAGTTTTTGTATCGGGGTGAAAGAACTGCTCACTTCCATTGTGTTACCAACTTTAGTCCTACCTAATAGTAGCCTTAAATCCTTTTTACTTTATAGCCTAGAATCACCTTATTGAAAGACAAGAGTTTACGTACAACTTGTACCAGGCTAATTTTGGTCACTTTTAGCTAAAACCGAGCTAGAGGGTAACACTTGCAACTCCTTTCATAAATTGTCGAACAAAACTCAATTAGTCCACTGTCTGTTCTTATATTCTGCTATCTGTTGCCGTAGTATAATATTGTTGTGTTGATCCGATCTGTAATATTGTAAGTGAACATTCAATAAAGAGAATGAATAAAACTATAGATTATTTTACGTCTGGTCCTCTCCACACTCATGATACTTAGACAGTAGTTTAGTAGTCTAGATTTTATAACGGAACCAGGCAATTGTCGTCGAAAGTTTGATTGGTTGCACGTTAATAGGTACCTATGCAATGCAACACATAGGCTCGCGTGCGCGACTTCTCTATAAGAACGTGTTAAACCAAGGTCAAGGTAGAATCTACATTCATACTTCATCCAAATCCATTCAGCCGTTACAGAGAGTCGCTAGTGTAGCCCAACCTATAACATTTACTGCAGTTTTGAAGATTTTTCAGCGAAAAAGTAGTCGGTTTCAATCCACAATCTTAAGTAGAGGTAGGTCAGTCTAAAAATGCACGCTCCTCTAATGTATTTACCTCTACATGCGGTACAAGTACAAGTGGAGGGGCGTGCATTTTTAGACAGAATCATCTCTACCTACCTATAAAAGATATCACTAGTTCTTCTAAACCAGTGTGGTAAAGGGATTAATAACCAATTAGTTCACAACACTAGCCGCATAGATATTTTTTGATATGTTTACAATTTCGATTAAATCTCTAATCAGTCCAATCGGCGTCGGTAGGTACCTACATCTTATCTTTACAAGTGCCATTTGTTCGATAAAATATATAATTACCTATCAATGTAGGTACCTACATACCTACATTATCCAATAATCGGGCAAATACTTACCGAGCCTATTAGTAGCGATTAGCAAAATTGAAGCGACGTCTTGTCAAAAATTAACGTAAACTTCCTTGATAATATTTAATACCTACGTGAGCAAGCTGCGCGAACCGCTTCCTACCTACCTACTCGTAGTTTGTTTTATTAAAACAGTGGGAAACAGTTTTTAAAAGTGTGAAGTGTGTATCAACCCAAATAGCTAGAGATTTAGTTAGAATGGAAACTAGACAGAGTTATTATCAGCAGAAGTATGGAGAGTCTCGCCGGAAAATTCGAGTGTCGGTGAGTTTTCCAAAAATATAGATATGATGTTGGGTTGGGATTGATTTGATGGGTTAGTTTCGCTATGCTCGATTCCCGCTATGCATGGATTCTAAAATACCTAACAAAAAAGTGCCGCTATGCTACGAATTTTTCAGTCATAATGGTTAAAGATTTTTTCAGTCAATAAACAATGGAAAGTACAGTTCGAGAGAAAATTGTTTCTAAAGTATACTTCTCTTAAAGCTAGCCTGGGTAAGTAATAGTAGTTAGTAAGCTCTTTCCAGAAATCAAAACTGGATACCAGGATAGCAGAAACTATGGAGAGATAGTTCAGTGTACATTCACAGAGACAAAATTTAACAGGTCACGAAAACCTCTTTATGGTTTATGCATTCCTGGTACCTACTTCTACATGTTTCTCTCTTAGACACATCTACGTAGACTTTTGAGGAAAAAGGTTTTGGTATATAAAAATCTAATTTAAATTTAAGAACTCAAATAATGTATTAAAATAATCCAACAAAATATATTTTACATAGGAGATCAAATTACAAGTTCAAATTAATATTTACAACTATAACAGTTTTTAACTTTTACTTCAACAAGTTCTTCCCATGGTCCGGCTAAAACTTATAGGATTATTGACAGTAGACGCGGTGGAAAAACCCTATTATATGCCGGACACAGTTACCATAAACTTAGAGAAAATAAAAAAACTGTTGTTTGGCAATTGTGTAAATAAACGAAGTTATCTTAGATGCAGTGGAAGAATAATTTTGGACTCGGACACAAAATGTGTAGAGGTGGTACTGTAGTAGTACATTTTAGATGTGATATTTAAACATAAGTAGGTACTTAAGTGTTTTCCTTTCGACAGTCCAAGATTCTGATTCCGAGCATAGCGGCACTTTTTGTTAGGTATTTTAAGAATCCGTGCATAGCGGGAAGCGAGCATAGCGAAACTAACCCGATTTGATAGTAACTTTGAATTCACTTTCTTTTGCATCGTTCCGTTCATCATCGCATGTAGATAAGTACCTATGGTTGCACCTTTGATGAATAATAAAGTAGGTACGTATTAGCTTACACGCGCGGTTCCGCTCGCGTGGTACCTACCAGGGGAAGAAGTAGGTACCTAGTCTACTTATTCCAAGTCATGAACTACGTGTATTTCATGTTTCATTCCAGATCCGTTCAGCCTTTTCAGCGTGATTGAGTAACATTCATCTACCCATATACACAATTCTTTCGCCATTTTTTCTTTTGACGACCTCTGTGGCGCAGCGGGCGAGAGTCCGCCTGCGACGCAAGAGGTTGCGGGTTCGATTCCCGCCGCGGAACAAATTTGTGTACGATCTGCAGAAATTTGTTCCGTTGGTCTGGGTGTTTTCTATGTAAAATAAAAAATATCTATCTATGTATATAATGTATTAAATATATCAGTTATCTAGTACCTATACCTACCTACCCATAACACAAGCTTTGAGTAGCTTACTTTGGGGCTAGATGATGCTGTGTGGATTGTCCAGCATTATTTATTTATTTATTTAATGTTAAGAATGAACTTTCAGGATAACATAATGCTATATTTTGAAAACCCCGACAAAAAAGAGGGGTGTTACAAGTTTGCGTGTCTGTCAGTGTATCTGTGTATCTGTCTGTGGCATCGTAGCTCCCAAACGGATGAACCGATTTTCGTTTAGGTTTTTTTGTGTCATAGATAATTTTACCCCGAGTGTTCATAGCCATGTTTCCTGACAATCTGTTCAGCTGTTTTAAGATCATCAGCTCTTTTCTAGTTGATGAGGGGATCTGACTACCTTCCTATGTCCTATTGATTCGAAATTTGTTACCGTATTACTTCTATGATATTGAAAGAACATGGTAAGGTAACCATGATTTTAAATAAGACATGTTAGGGTAAGGTGTAGATGTCGGGGGTCATTTATAAAAGGGAATGCCAACAGCTATAAAATTAGTAATAGCTATATAGGTACCTAACACTAGTAGACGAGACCAAGAATCAAAATGTAGGTAAAAAGGGGATGAAAGGTGCTTAGACAGAGAATCAGTACCTACCCTATACCCAAAGATTTAAATCGTGGATATGCCCGTACGGTACTAAGACCGCGTCGTTTTGTCGCCACACGAAATGAGATAGCTCGCTCATTGGCAACAAATATTTACAATTTCAGGGTACAAAATGAATAGGTAAGTATATTTTTTTACGAAAGATCGTGCAATATAATTGCACGATCTTTCGTAAAACGGACGTGCCACTGACTACCCCCTTTAGATATCCTCAAAGATCTAAGTCACAAGAGGTCTGAGGAGATACCTTCCGAGCATGGGCCAGGGCGAGCATTAGGTCCAGTCGTGATCATGTTTTTATTTTTTTTATAAATACCAAATAACGGATTTATCCAAACTATGCCTAAAATATCCGAAATCAGAGCGAAATAATGACACCTACCAATATTTGCAGTTCTTGTATTTCAAGTAGCGGGTTGTCTCGATAAATTCTTTGTTAGCTTTACCGTGCGCTTTAATAATTCACTTATTTATGATCGGTAGGTTATGCCGACTGCCGGTTGGCGAGCATTTAGCTTTTAATTTGTGAGGATGCGAAACACAAATAAAATAACTTTATTTTCTTGTCTTGTGTTTGGCTGTAGGTACCTAGGTAGGTAATTGTGATTGTTAAGGCGGATTCAACCAAACTAGTAGGTACCTATACCTAAGCACTTTCTCCAAGATAGACGTAGGTATTAAGAGTAAATAAACTGCTATTTTACACTTACATTTAACATTAGGTAGGTACTTAGGTAATTATTCTGAGAATGGTTATACCAAAAGTTAGTAAAATCCTTTTGTATTAGGTACTATTTCTATTTTTGCGTTAAGATAGGTTACAGTTGAGGCATACCTACACTGAATGGTTTAACATCGAAAAGGGTGTTAGACAAAGATGTGAAGCGTCACCGTGACTTTTAAGAGCCCGCGCACACAGAGAGCGGTCAGAGTTCTGCGTTCTAGTGACCGTTGACCGCCCAAGAGTTCCAACGCACACAAGCGGCGTGCAAATTCTCGCGTTCTAGTTTCGTTTGGGTCTTTGCACATGCAACATGTAACTAGAAAGTTCGTCATCCGATGAAGAATTATTGCTCTTGTGGAGCTCAGCAGCTTCTAAGAAGAAAAGGAAGTATTGGGTACACCCAATTAACACAACGCGAGAAGAACAAGGCGAATTCAGTAATATTTTTCAGGATTTACTTAAAGATGAAAAACGATTCTATATTTATTTTCGAATGTCGATTAATAGTTTTAATGAATTGTATAACATTATAAAACATGATATCGAAAAACAAAATATTAACTGGAGGAAATGTAGGTATTTCATCAAAATAAAGGCTGGCTATATTTTTAAGGTATGTATTTATTTATTAAGAAAATACATAGTAAACTCATCAGACATCGCGGCGTTCCGGCGTTCTCTGTCTTGGCGGCAAAAGAACTCTTGGAACGCGACGTTCCGCTTTGACCGCCGCGGTCAGACCGCCCGCTGTGTGCGTTGTTGCTATAGACTCAGTATATTCTAATGAACGCCGAACGCGGAACTCGGAACTCTGAACTCCTGACCGCTGCCTGTGGGCGCGGGCTCTTAATCTATTCATGGACAGTTGCTTGTAAGATATGAATGATAGTGATTGTGGATTAAGAACGAATAAGTTACTCGTTAAAATTGTCTTCTTTATGCTGACGTTTTGGTAATAGGTATCTACCTACTTGCGTCGTCGGCAGAGGAGTTACAGGAGATGGTAATAGGCATACATGAAGCTTTTAAGTAAGTGATGGTTCTTGTAAATGAATGCTTAACAGCATGTAGGTAGGTAATATTTTTAATGATCAGAGAAGAAATACTTAGTGGAACAAGTTAAAGAGTTTGTTTATTTGGGTACCCACGCTGCTAAAGAGACGAAGGGCTAAGAGAGTTGGAAACATGTTCACGATATTGAAAGGTGAGTGAATGCTGGAAATAGTAAGAATGGGGTAGGTACTTCATACATTTACGAGCAGTCGGATCGTGTCCAAAAAGGCACGATTGGTTGTCCACTGTGGAGTGTTCCAACATTATTACAATGGTAGTGAAAGTTAGATATGGCAAAAGAAGCGTCAGAGTAGCATAAATGCAATGGAAATGAGAGCTTTGAGAAATATGTGTGGATTAAGTCTAAATGATAGAGTAAATAACAGTGTGATAAGAGAACATTTTGGAGTGAAAGAAGACATTGAAATTGAGAAGGGTAACTATGTTAAAATGGTTTGATCATGTATAAAGGATGAATGAAAGGACACTGCGAAATAGATGCATAAGACTATGTGAATGGGACAGTTGGAAGGGGAAGACCTCGGCATACCTACACTGACCCAATTGGGGACCCTAAATCGACGTGCATGTAATGAAGAATGTAATGTGAGTGCATGAAGCAAGCGAGGTATGTCAGGATCGTAGCAAGTGGAGATCCGTTGTCTCTGCCTACCCCGTCGCGAAACAGGCGTGATTTTATGTATGTACTATTTTTACTATAAAGGTTATAGAAAAAAGCGCTAGGGCTGCGATGAGTTACTTGCCTGTTCTTCCCGAACTGGGGTTAGGCTGAAATTGGCACTTACAATATTTACTTACCATGTAAGCCGTTTCAAAGGCATCCTTGAGTTTTTTTTTTAAATTCTATTCGACTTGAATAGGTACCTCCTCCGCTTTTTTCGTGGATTGAAAATGTATTTCAATTTAGTTTGCCAGTTTTGTAATAGTTTTAAGAATGCTGAATAAATAGGAGGTAGGTACACTTTGGTAGTAATTTTAAAACAGAGCCATCTAGTTTCTAAATTAGGGACCTTACATCATAATTTGATCCCTTGTTACAAGGGGATGCAAAATTAGGCCAATGTAATGGCACGCTTCAGTTAAATGGGGCAGCTGGGCCAACATTTTGCCCTTCGTTACTATTAATTTTTGTATAAATCAAACCTTTATGATATCCGAAAAATAAACAGCATATCTTTGTCATTTTGTAAAAAAATGTGTAAGTATATATATATTTATTTATAATTAGTGTAGCGTCGTAGTCTATGGTAAGCGTGGTATGCCGCGGACAAACGCATGCGCGCTTACTGAGTACCTACTTGGGCGGATGGAAGCTCGCCTATGCTGACGGCAGCATAGGGCGGACACTCGTACTCGCCGCTTCATCGATTTCAGTCGCTCCGCACTGCGCTCGTGAGTTTCGTACTAGTAAGTCGCCCGCGTCGCGGCATCGGCGACCCGCTACCATGCAACCCCCGCCGAGAAAGGTGAGTGGCTACCACGAAAACAGGATTATGGCTCTCTGTAATTCCACACTCAGCGATATCAACAACCAAGAAAGAAGAAGCCATAACCGCGAACTTATGGGAGCACAAGTTGTGTCATAAATATGATCAGTTTCTGGCGTGATTTTACTTCAATTATATAATGTGGGTAATTAAACGATCACGCCATAGTTCGCGCCGGAATGTTAGGGTAAGGTGTTCGTTATAGAACACCGCACCTGAATTTGTTGAAACATGCCCGAATAAAAGATCTGCGGTTTTAGGACAGTTTAATCAATAAAAGGTTTGTAAATAAGGATGGGAAATCATCATTTCGGGCGATCTGCAATTCTACGTAGAGTAGATTACGTGTATAAAAAAGGTTCTAATGTGGTTTTGTATTGAGACAAATATTTATTATTTATTATTATTTAGTATTATGAAATCTTATTTATTATTTAAATTAATTAATTTATTTGCCTTGTTTGAATACTATTTATTTTTCTATGTATGATAGCTATTTTATATTGATTTGAATATTTTTAATTTTTTAATTTTTTAATTTCTTAATCTTAAGTAACTTATGTAATTGGTTTTTTTAAATCGTGTAAGTTACTGTATAAATAAAAAAAAAAAAAAAAAAAAAAAATTTAAATTGACGTTTATACAATGTTGACCTATTATCATTTAAACTTTACTTCGAACAAATTTCTGTAGTTAACTGTCGGTACCTATACCGAGCTTATTGTTGTCGGCTGCAGTATGAACACCCATATAAAAGCTAGGCAGCGAAAACATAATCGGTTTACGTAGCAGCTGCGTAGAGCGTCCGCCGGCCACAGCTTTAGGCGTACATTTAGTTTTCACTGTCATTTGTACTGCTGCGTTAATTAAAAGAGAAAACATAACCCGGACTAAGACAACTTTCAAACCACGACATCACAATATTAAAATTGTAATTAGAATTCGATTTAAATTGGCGCTACAAAGTGAGCAATAGGTAAAGCAATAACTTTGAAATATAAACGTACAAGACGTCCTTCTTTATTTATATTTTTTTTAAATATGGAGCCGGCACAGATCTTACTGCTAAAGACGATGAAACTTTATCACCTCACTAAATTGAATCTGGCCCCTATTAACGGATTGCAAAAACCATGAAGTATTTACCTCTTTATTTTATACATCATTAGATTAAAGAGTTACATATATCTAATATATGTAACTATCTAAGCTAAGAATGCTAAAAATACCCTGGAACCCCCGCTAATACCTGTCAATACCTACTCGCTAAACACACAAATGCATCGATCCTAACACAGCCCTAAATTAAAAGCCGATTGTCTATGTCATATGTAATGCCGCATTCTTTCTTATTCCGGCCATGTGGTGCACAGAGGCAATAATAGTCTAGAAATACTGATTGTTGTTAGGAACGCCGAAGGGGAACGATTACGTTGTCATTCGCTAACGAGATGGACACTTTGAAGACTCATTAAAATCGGCGGAGAGATAATTCTAAATAAGTTTATAAAACTTTGAATGCTTCTTTGACTGACTGACAGACTCACGGACAGATGAACGTACCTACCTATAGTCTAAAGTTTAGACTCTAACTAAACCATTAAACCACAGCTCGTCGAAAACTAAATTTTGATGGATAAGTTCCTTTCGGGTTCTAATAGTACAGTCAATTATGAAAAGAATTCCCGAAAAAAACCTTACCTACACGAACTAAGACGTAGATAGTTCCACAAGTAAATATTATTTTTCGTTTTTATAAGATCCGATTACTGCGCTTTCTCTCAGGTATGAATAATTTCCTGGAAGCTAATCTCGTTTTAAAATCAAAGAGCACGTTAAAGAGAATCGCTGAGCCAGCAGTAATCTTCGTACCTCGGTAACTAATTGAATTAAAACTAGCGTACGATACATGTTCAGTCCTTTACTTTTGAACCTTGTATCTTTGAGATAAGGCTTATTATCTTGTAACTAAGTAAAAGGGCTAAAAGTGTTGAAATGCCTTGTTTATAATATTCTGAATCCACGACGGGGAATCTTAATAAATTTTGCTGATAAAAAATAATAAGTACTTATTCATTTTATTTTAGTTTTTACGACAAAGATTTTGTAAAACTCACCATATAACGGTATAGGCAAACGATCTTGAGCAAAAGCTACCTTCAATTTTGCCTGGAACGTCGTGATTTGAAGAAATATAAGTACCTAATATACTAAATAAAATTGTTGAACTACTTATAGGTTCCGCCGGTGAAAGACGCCATCGTGTAATCATGAATTTTTGTTGTGAGGTGCAAATAGTGTTTTTGCCTTATTACTTTTCGAAACAAATGGATATTCAACGGTTAGGTACGAACCATAAAATGAACTGAGTTTGGTACGAAACAAATTAGCATGCCGAAAACAAACGTGTCTCTTTTACAAAACGTCACCTAACTAGCGGTCCGCCCCAGCTTCGCACGGGTATTTATATATATATATATATATATATATACACATATACATGGTCACGACTGGAATCCTGCTTACATTTTACACAGTAGTTAGTAGGTATTCCGTACGTGACAGGTTGCAAGCTCAGCGCCGCCTATAAGAATACTCACGTATGACACACACCTTCGAATTTTAGTTCTAGGGTATGCCGGTTTCCTCACGATGTTTTCCTTAATTTTCGATATTTAAGAATACAAGCATTGCGCATTTTTTTTTTCAAATGGAAAAATTCTGTTGTGCACGACCAGGTTTGAACCCACGACCTTCGGATCGTGAGGCAATGGTGCTACCACTACACCACCAGTACTCTCAATATTACATTTCAAAATTTCAAAATTGTAATCCACAAACATAACCATACCCTTCTTGTATTTGCGTTTACTAAAAAAAGAAAAATATAAAGAAAGTTTGAATATTATTATTTAAATGAACATTTATTTTTATTTCAATATTATTTGAGAATTTAAAGCTGCGGAGCCATGTGGAGAAAACGGGCTAAGAACGCGCTGTCAGAAAAACTATCGGGGCAAAGACCAATCAACCGGTTCCGGTAGCACTGAATTGACGAAGTAGATCTGATCTGCGTCTACCAATTGGCATGAGATTGCGTAAAACTAAGGAGCTTGGAAAAATCTAACCAAACGGAACAACAGGGCCGAATTAACTTTGATTTTGAATTCATATAACTGAAGGAAGCGCATTCTGCATTTACCGTGTCTTAATTTTACAACGCAGTGTTCCAACTGGCTCTGACTGACTCACACCACTGCTCTCGAGCAATAAGAAAACGGGTCACATATCGGCGCGCAACCGCATTTTATTAGAAAAATGATCGCCACGTTACAGACCGGACCAGAAGAGATCAAAATGCTCATTAGTTACTTGATATTTGCTACCGATATTGAAGTATTTTGATACTTTTGCAGTATAGTATTTATATTCTCTGGTCTTTTCCGGGTTTAAAAAAGACCTTATTAGTTAATCCAAGATATAATGCCAAATGCGTTACAGAGATAAAGAAAGAGATAAACACACTTTATTTTTACCTTCGCACTATAATATACCGACAGAATAGGTGTCTCCATAACATGATTAACATGGCTAAGACGTGGTATCTGTACTGGGCACGGCACCAAACCCTGCGTAAAATGAACCACCGAGAATGATGATTCAACAGATGACCATAGACAGAAAAATAACAACCGACCATGGGTTTTCTTCGATATAATAAAACTTGATCATAATTTTAATTTGATCGTCCATGAATAATGTCCGTTAAAACGCGCCTGGTAAAAATTTTGCCCAAACAATCGGTACAGTTGACCCAACGAGTCGAGGCATTCGTGAAGGTAGCCGCAGGCGCTGCGCAGTATCGTTTTTCGGGAGCAATTGGAGGTATGGAAAGAGGCGGTCGGACTGTCTATGCGCAAACTCGCACCTATGGCTAACTTCACGAATGCCTAGATCCGTTGGAAGAACTGTACTTCTTTTGTTAAAGTAGATAAATCTAAAACAAAAAAACTTCGTCTCCTAGTTTCGCAATAGATTGTAAGTGCTGTTTTGACGTATTTTTATTTTGTTTTAGAGTAACTACACCAAGTTCTTGAAGAACCTGCATAGCGAGCAGATCGCGAAGCTCAATGCCAAGAATCAGCACGAGTGTGATCTGCTCGAGGATCTACGCACTTATGTCATCAAGCGTAGTGCCATCGAACGGTCCTATTCCGAGGTAAGATTTGCAGTAGAAATGTAGAGTAATTAACAGCAAGGTGGAATCCAGACCTCTCCATGGGTGGAGAGTAGGTATAAAACAGTTAATGTAATGCCTTTACATCCTACTAACATTATAAACGCGAAAGTTTGGAAGAATGTATGGATGGATGGATGGATGTATGTTTGTTACTCTTTCACGCTAAAACGGCTGAACAGATCTGAATGAAATTTGGCACAGATATAGACTATGGTCTGGAATAACAAATAGGCTACATTTTACCCCAAAAAAATTTATGGCTCCCGTGGGATAGCGATGTTTTTGTTTTTAAGGTATCACGTGGGCGAAGCCACGGGCGGAAGCTAGTATTGCATAATGCTGACACATGTTTTTATATGTGGATGCCCTAGAACTTCTCAACGCCAAACAGTTTGGTTACGGTACACATAGTACGATTATTGCATTTACATTGATTACATGTCGAGCTAAGAAAATCTATCTTATAGGTCCTGCTTCATTACGAGTATATCCGTCTATTACCAACCGACCAACCACGCTGTCCAACTAGTTGGACGGTTATATCTACTAAAAACCCTGTTTTACGCATAGCCTTTTAAATATAATTTTGAAGATAAGTTTAGTTTCCGCAATGTTTCCGCTTGTGATTGTGCTATGCAAGTACCTAATATCTGAGCTTAGCAACGCCGGGTCACTAGGCCATACCCGCAGGCCTACTACCTACCTACTTCTTATGAAAAGAAAAACGCAGTCGAAGAACCAACCACATAATGTTATGATATCCTGGTGTTCAAAATCATTGTAAAATTTCACCAATCCTTTTATATTTTTACTTAGCTAATGTGTTCGGTAACCTAGGTCAATTTTGTGTTTGGTGGTTTAAATAACAGTACTTGCTCGTTTTTTTTTGGGGTAAACGACGTTTTTTAAAAATGAAACCTACCTAGATCGATTTATCGCCCCCAAAACCCCTTACATAAAAAAATTCATGAAAATCGTTCGAGCCGTTTCCGAGATTCAGATTAGGTAGACATACATACATACATAAAATCACGCCTGTTTCCCAACGGGGTAGGCAGAGACCACGGATCTCCACTTGCTACGATCCTGACATACTTCTTTTGCTTCATTCACTCTCATTACATTCTTCATACATGCGCGTCGGTTAAGGGTACTCTGGACCTGGCCTTTCTCTAGTACGTCCCCAATTTGATCGAGGTATCAGATTAGGTATATATATATATATACAAGAATTGCTCGTTTAAAGGTATAAGATAAGATAAAAATCACTATGGTTTGGTAATAAGTAAGTGTCAATAATTTCAGTATTTATAGGAAAGTAATAGCTCAAAGATTGAATAAAGTAAATATGTTTCCAAAATCATCGCAAATCAAATTACCGCAAAGAAATATTTTTTTGTATCGAGCAAATAACGTTCGAATTATAAGGGTCGGTTCACATCCAACGGAAGATGCGTCGCGTATTATCGGTCGCGTAACGCCAAAACAGACAATTACATGAGAAAACATTCAAGTGTATGATGCGTGAGTGCGTCGAGACTCGAGCGTACAGCGTCTCTCTGTTTCCGTCAACGCATCGTAAGAGCGGCGACGTCGCGCCACGTATATTTTGACTGGTGGGTGCAAATCCTTTAAACCTTTAAACGAACAATTCTTGTATATATGTATCCTACTAATATTATAAACGCTAAAGTTTGTAAGAATGTATAGATGGATGAATGGATGGATGGATGGATGTATGTTTGTTACTCTTTCACGCTAAAACGGCTGAACAGATCTTAATGAAATTTGGCACAGATAACGATTATGGTCTGGAATAACACAGGCTACATTTTATCCCGGAAAAATATAAGGTTCCCGCGGGTTAGATTTGTTTTTGTTTTACAAGGTATCACGCGGGCGAAGCCGCGGGCGGAAACTAGTATATATATATATATATTCTGAATCTCGGAAACGGCTCCAACGATTTTCATGAAATTTAGTATGCAGGGGGTTTCGGGGGCGATAAATCGATCTTGCTAGGTTTCATTTTCAAAAAACAAGATTTACTAAAAAAAAAAAGAGCAAAGCTCGGTCAACCAGGTACTAATAATAATATAATAAAATAATCTGGCAAAACAAAGTTACGCCCGACGCATTTTCCGTCAGATGTGAACCGACCCTATGCCGGAGATGAAAGAACTCAATTTTAAGATCGAAGTTGAAAGAATTTCCCGCGAGAGGCACAGACGCCGACAATGTCGGCAACGTATTCGTTCTACTCGTACTCGTATTCGCTATTAGAACGATATTTGATTTTTCAGGATTTTTAACCATCATCATCTTCCTGCCCTTTTCCCACGTTATGTGGGGTCGGTACAACATGTGATCTTCCATTTTCCTTTATCATTCGTCATCTCAATACTCACTTTTTTCTTACCCATGTCGTCTTTCACACAGTCCATCCATCTTTTCTTTGGTCTACCTCCTGTTAACATGAGGTGATGCCATGTTACATTTTATGTACCTATAACTTAAAAACCATCATAATTTCTTTGAATCATGACTCGTTAAATATGTTTTGTGGACATTAGACTATTACAATTCACTGTTTGTGGATGAAACTACTTCTTTTATTTTAGCACAGCATCAAATATTATAATTAATAAAATTGACGTACAAGTTTATTATTTTAATCAGATTTTAAATTTTTATAAAAAATATCACTGAAGGCTCAAACTAGAAACTCAATATGGTGTGATGACATCTACCTATTCGTAGTAGCGTATTTGTCGAATGTTTCTGAGCATATTGATTCCGATGAGCTAATCTGAGCCGCATACAATACAACGGTATCGCGTAATAAGTTTAATATGTCTAATATCACGGATGAAACAATAAGTAGAACGCGGAATACCAAATAATCCTTCGTCAAACAACCGTGGAGCAAACTTTTAACAATGGCACGTTATTGGGTACTTGCAAACATGTTTCCAGCGAGGCAATTTAGAAAAGGACGGTCAGTAGCAAAACGGAAACGTGACGTAACTAAACTGAAGAATGTCAACTAATTTTGAATATTAGCTGTCCAAATTCTCGATCAAAAATAAAAAATACAAGTTAAAGAATTACTTCAATACGTCAATTAGTTTATGATTTATAGAAGTAAAAGTGAGATGCGAACTCGTACTTGATGCGTGTGACGGTGTGACGTCATCGCACAACACAACTACTAAACGTAGCGTTCGAAATTGACGTCACATGCGGCCACGTGACAGTTAGCGATACTCGATATTTCTTCTTCTTCTTAATTTAAGAGTTTGACTCTTGTAGGCATAACTGATGAATCTCTCTCCATTTAGTTCTTTCCAGGGCAACCTCCTTGACCTCTGAGTCGATAATTGTTCTAATAAATATATTTTAATACAACAAAAAAACTGTGTATTTGTATACAGTATACAAGCTTTACTGTAACAAATTTTTAACCGATTTGGCATACCTATTAACATTCTTAATTATAAATATCCTTGTCTGTCAAGTATAACGCTTGAAGTTAACACTACTACACAATATTTCTATAGTCATGATACGAAATATGAAGATTATATTGCCCGAAGAGCTGGTAAGCCCCAGGGCTGTGACCACGTTGGATATTTCGCACGGCTTCTCCCTCCAGTCAACCAGACGTGTGCTGGGATACGCGTCGCTGCACGCAATGCTCGTTCTGCTGAAAGCACCGCGATGACCTTACCAGAATTATACTACTGGATTGTTTGACATCCTACTAATATTATAAACGCGAAGTTTTTATGAATGGATGGATGGATGAATGTATGGATGTAAGGATGTCTGGATGTATGTTTCTTACTCTTTCACGCTGAAACGGCTGAACGGATCTTGAGGAAATTTGGCACAGATATATATTATAATCTGGAATAACATATAGGCTACTTTTTATCCCGGAAAAATGTACGGTTCCCGTGGGATAGCTTTGTTTTTGTTTTTCAAGGTACCACGCAGGCGAGGCCTTAGTTGGAAGCTTGTTTTGTATATTCTATGTCACTGTTGAAATCCAGACGAATCCAATGACACCATGTCGAATCATTTGTCAAAATTTGTCCAGCCGTTTGGGCTCAAGCGACAGCCACTGGAACTCACATACAGACATACCTATGTACCAATACCTAAACACATAATATCATCCTCCTTCGTCGCTTTACCGTTCGATAAAAAAATTAGATCTTAGACGACTATGAGTAATTGCCAACTGTAAATATCTTTTCATATCTCTTGTTAAATAAACCTTTGAGGGTATCTAAAAGGGGATAGCCAGAGGCACGTCCAAACATTATAATATTTGCTTACATTTTCCACAGAAGTTAGTATTCCGTGCGTAAAAGCTTACAAGCCCATCGCCGTTTATAGGAAACACGCCTAGTAAACATAGGTACTCTCGAAATTCAGTTCTAGAGCATGCCAGTTTTCTCATATTTTCCTTCGCCGTTTCTTTTTCGCCTTCATCCTGAAACTTCATTCTACACATTGGTGAAAGAATTTTTAAATCGGTTCAGTAGTTTCGGAGCCTATTCAATGCAAACAAACAAACAATCAAATCTTTCCTCTTCATAATATAGAGAAGATAGATAGATAGAGCAAGAAATAGCTTTTACAAAACACTGTTTGCCCTCAGGCGCTGCTAAAAATCTCGTCCGCGTACCTGAACAAGAAGATACCGAACATTCCGGATATCAAGGTCGACGGCTCCGAAGACAAATGGTAAGTTTAACATTAGGTGTACAAACTGACATTTATCCTGTGGTTCCTTATTGAATACCTTTATTTATTTATTATATTTTTTTTTTTATTTACGCTCATTACCTTTTTTTATTGGAAGGCGGGCATTAGTCATGACATTTTGCCATTTGGACGTAAATTAAACCCAAGTGCTCTCTAGAATTTTCACCAGTGAATTGTAATAGTTACCTACTAAAGTTTACACTATCAGACTGTCGACTTATTATTGAGACAGACTAGCATTCGATTTGAAACTGGAGTATCCCAGATTTATCGCATCAGCCAATTATTTATTTATATTCGTATCGTAGGCAGCGCCTGCATTCTTCATTAAGTGCACAGCAATGCCAAGGTTACTAGGAGAGCTATCTGAAATCGACATTGTATCGGCAGGTCTCCTTCGGGCAACTGAGCTCGAGGAAAGACTAACAATGTAAGAAATTGTTTATTTAAGTACCTACCTATAAATAAAATTGCTTTTAACTTTGCCTCTTTGATAAACAATGGCACGTCGTGATTTGAAAGCGTAGAAAAGTAATATCGGTGAATTTAATACATGTGAAAGACGCTTGTATTATCGAGCAATCATGAATAAGTTATTTTTTATCAGGCGCAAACAATGCAAAACCCTATTTTTAATTACTTTTCCAAACAAATGGAACTTCAACATGATGTTTGCTGGGTGTGATTTACACACTTTTACAAAACGTATTTTACTTAAAAATAGTTTTGAATGTCTAACAGCAAGCATTTTGAATTCATTAGAAATTACTAAATTAGTTTAACAATATGACGTGTTACAGGATACAATTAATTTCAACTTCTCATACTACATTTTCGTCAGAAAAATTGCATAATAACATTTAGTTTTCGTGTTTTCTTCACTCCTAACGCCATAATAAATAAATATTATAATGTATGCCGATTATTTTTATAAAATATGGTGCTATAATTATTGTTATTATTAAATCTCTACTTCAATACCGAAAGTTTTTTTTAACGGCTTTGGATGTGTTATATCAATTATATGAATTAAGAACACCCTGGATTAAAACAGACTAATTTTTATCCCGAAAAAATCTCAAGGAGAATAAAAAGGAGTAGGTATTTACTTATAAAAATGTTAAAAATGCATAACTTCGAGCCAGTCAGTTCTTAAAAAGTTGATTATCTTTAGAGATTAATAACACCAACTTACTTATGTATGTAGTAGGTACATAAATAGTGTCCAAAAATTTCAGGATGCGAATATAAATGAGATTGTGGAAATCTCAGTTCGGGGCGAACTTACTAGTAGATAGGTACAGGTATAGCACGTACCTATAATTTTATTGTTAGACAGAAATGAAATATCTACGTCCGTTTCCAAATAAATATTCTCGTTTTCGAAGACAATACGGATTTTATAATGCGACGAAGCGGCGAGTATTCTAAAACTTCAACGAAGGCAACGACATTGAGAATTTATATCTAATATACCTATTTTATATACGCTACGATATTTTATTAAATTTGCTAGCAACGCTTCCATAATGACTAACCGAGTTTATCACATCATTAAATAAAAAGAACATGAATCTATTACAAGAGTACAGGAATATTATGTACTGGTATTTTAATAAAGCAATTTGCGAAGGCCTTTATACCCACAAAAGAGCAAAGAGAACGATTTGCTCAAAAGCGAGATGTATATTATATTTATATATTATATATTGTTTTTTTACAAAAAGTTTTCAAAATGTCAACCTTCTAGGTCGATACAAATCCTACATCGTCTTAAAAAGGTTTCCTTAAATCGTATGAAAGCTATTTAGGTTCCTTATTTTTTTCTTCGGCCTGTCTCAATTTTGTTTTTAATTCGGCCATATTGCTGATTTCTTTTGCATAAACTAATTCTTTGTAGTCGTTTTTGGTTAGTTAACAAACAAATTAAGCTTAGGAATGATAAAATGGCCAAAATCTATTTTTTAATCAGGTTGCTAATTTTAAGAATTTTCCACCTCACCGTCTTTGAAGGTCGATTTTAGCAAAAGTAGCCTATTAAGTACTACTTTTTTTTAATGATTATGAAAGCTGAGAGTCTGGAAATTTTTTTAGACTTATTTAGGAACCATGAAATCACTTGTTAAGATTTTTAATTTGAAGTTGAAAATTTTAGTCATAATTCACCGAATGTAATTATTTGACTTTACACCAACATTTTCATAGTTTTCATCAAAGTCACGTAGCTGATTATTTTATGCATAAAAGAACAACTCATAACAATTCAGTAGCATAAAAAAAATCTCAAGAAAGTTTTCTACTTTTTTTGTAAGAATGTTTTAAGTTGCTCAAGTCGTAAATTTTCAAAAATTCGGAAAAAAATTAATAACTTGAAAACTATAGAAAATCGCGGAACATACATGGGGGTGATTCGGGTACCCCAAGGGGTGTTCTATCTCTGGACTTTCGCTTGACACTACTTTTTGGGACACCCTGTATATAAGTATATATATAAGATATATATATATATATATATAAGATATATATAAGATATATATATAAAAGATTATATACAAGAATTGCTCGTTTAAAGGTATAAGATTAAATAAAGACTTAAAGTTCAACGAATAAAGGAATTGAATACCTACTCATTCTAATACCAGTACCTCAACAAACAAGTTGTAACAGCTGGGTAATTAAAAAAGTATTTTTTTTAAGCCTTTTCTTAGCCAAGAGGGGTTAACATAGACGACATCCGCAAAACAGTTGGTTGGACTGCTGAGTCTTCCTCCTTCGCTAGTGTTGTGTTTAATAATTAGATTATGATAAAATTCAGATAAAACTATGATAATGTTTCATCTTATAAGTACCTACATATGTACTTTTGATACAAAGTTATTCTTAGTGTTTTGTTAATTAGAAGTTAAGGTATATTAGAAGTTGTTTTTTAATGATTACGTATACAAACCTACCAACCTAACTAATGACCAAAGTTTATAATAACAATTAAAATTGGTTATACAATACCTAGGTTTTTTAATAATACCATCTACAGCGTAAAAATCTTCAGACGAGACAACAACGTAGCGTAATTTAATAGTTTAGTCAAAGTTTTAAGCTTGAAGTAAGACTACTTCAATACAATTTGTACTGGTCATGATACGAAATATCAAAGTTATATTACTTTGATATTGCTCGAAGAGCTTGTGGCAAGGCCCCAAGTCGTCGTGACTTTCAGGAGTAGGCACAAATTATAAAAGTTTCACTTAGCTGCCCTGACAAAAGTAAGCGATGGTCGAGCTGTCATTTCTAACGTAACATCATTCGTTTTACAGGAGCTAGCCAACAATATGATAAATTCATAGCATATTATTATTTTTAGTTTTTCATTAACATAGTTCACAATTTCCTTGCTAACGCTAATTCGAGAACTCATTTTTGATTTATATTGACAAGGTTCCATCCCATTATGATCGTGCACGGAATAGGTATACCTACAATTTATAAGCGACTCCGTATACTCTCTCTAGATAAAGTTTCAACGCAGTCACTTTATACTCTCATTGTAACGAGATAAATGAGCAATCTGACGGCCGACAGATGGTACCTAGAGTCAACAGCCGATTCAATTTCTCCTCGTTAGCAGGTTCAGTTTATCCTGGATTATCCATCTTCATTATCTATCTATATTACAAGCCGATTTTGTAAAATTAATTAGCGATAAATACTAGCTGTATTTGTATTAGAAATTCCAGTCTCTTTACTTATTATATTATGTCAACTATCATATCACTGCTTTTACAGTGACTGCCGATATAATACTGACTTATTTGAGTAACCAATTTATTTGTTGACCGCTACAATTGTAGAACCCTTTTACTTCAACAGTTGTTTTCGTTATGTCTTGTATAAGCTGTCTTTAATTATTTCAGGAATGAGGTGCAATGTTATGATTAATAGTTTTGTTTCTACCTCTCGTATGTACCATGTGAGCGTGTGTTGAGTTATTATACCTATTATAAACTAAGTATTTTTTTTAATCAGGAGTATGACTACTTGGGTATTCAGGCTCATGTTCTATTCCAACTATTGAAGTAAAGAGAGGAAAATACATTCCCAACTGTAAGTACCTACGTATTCTATGGCACAAGAAAGATTAGTTCTTCAGGCCTACAGTAGGTTTTGTTAATTAACAATTAAGCTGCTTAGTTTGCAGACTAAGTCTGAAGTAGCCAATTTATTGATAAAGGTAACTAAAGTAAAGTCAACCTCACAAAGGGACTGGCTGCTTGCTACGGAGAATGTCTACCTCTCAAAGTGACTGCCTAATTACTTTTCAGAATATCAGTTTCTCAAACAGAACTTCGATGTTAGACAATTCGAATTCCATCCGAAATCAACACCGACTATTAGACGATCCAGTTTACCACATAGGACATTTCATGCGAATTGCACGTCTATATCAATTAGCCTTTGAAGGTATCAATAACCGATAGCCTTGTACGCAGCTAGGTGCTGAGTGATGGATGAGCGTGTGAAAGCGTTTGCGTTTCACAGGCAAACTTGTAGGTAATTTTCGGATGAAATGAGTGTTGCATTTTGACCTATGTCCTTAAATTTTTTAGGAACTTTTAGGCTAAAAACCTTCACTCAAATAAAAACGTAGGCAACTTTCGTAAAATATACACGTTGTGCCCCTGTAGCCTATACCTTCCTTCTTTTTGCCTGGACAAATAAAACGCAGAAAAACATTAATTTTAAAATTAAAAAAACGTACTTTTGAACCTGTCATTCCAGAATACGTCATTTGATAGGGTACAAAACTAATTATACACTTTTCTCTTAATCCAAACCCCTCCAAACTCCAAGTATCAGAATATTTTATTCAGATCTAAGCCCTCATTTCGGGTATATTACCTGCGGTCAGTGACTTGAACTCTGTTTTCTATATTTAATTTGGTATATGACGTGTAAAAACTTAATGTAACCCTCATTGTATCAGAATATTTTGAGCTGTAGGTATTACAACCTTAAACTCATTCAATACACGCCAGCTGAGCAGTATTTTCAGTTACTCGATACGAGTGAAACGGTAAATTCGTTTTCACGGAACTCGTACAGATATTACCCTTCCCCGCTCCCCGCACGCAGCCGTTGACCCAGTGTGGTGAGGAGAGGGGGCCACCCGATAGATTTCCACCCGTCGCGTCGGTTTCTCTGTACCACGAGTGTAATATCTAATCTGAGCGAGTGACTCTGTTCATACATAATGTACATTAAATTTGACATAATACAATAGCACGTCGTCAAGATTCAGCTAGGTTTCATTGTCTTATTCTTCTTAGTCTCGTGACTAAGATATATCAAAAAAATTATATTAGATAAGTAATAGTTTTTTTTATTAAAACGTACAATAAACGTATTTTTATTGCGTAAGTAATTGCCTACTAGCAATTTAACAGAGTGGTGGAGCTGGAAAAGGTCCCATGTTTAAATTTGTCAAATTTCTCATAAAACACCGCAATAAAGTTACAATTACGATCAAATTCAGTACGTTGAAAATATTTAAATATTTTTGGAGGACATAGAATTGATACTGAAACCAAAACTGTATTTATTTTCATTAAGACGACCTCAGTGGCGCAGCGGGCGAGAGACCGCCTGCGACGCAAGAGGTTGCGTGTTCGATTCCCGCCGCGGAACTAATTTGTGTACGACCTGCAAAAATTTGTTCCGTTGGTCTGGGTGTTTTCTATGTATAATAAAAAATATCTATCTATGTATACAATGTATTAAATATATCAGTTATCTAGTACCCATAACACAGGCTTGGAGTAGCTTACTTTGGGGCTAGATGCTGTGTGGATTGTCCAGCATTATTTTATTTATTTATTTTTGTCTGTCTGGCTGTCAGTCTTTCTGTCTGTATTTGGTCTGAGCATCACGCTGAAATTACTGAATAAAATCAAATGAACCTTGGCCTATTTTCAGTTCATACTACGAGGACATTATAATACTTTTTATCCTGAAATTCAGCACGTTTCTCTTGGGAGAGGGGATTAAATTCAGAATGAGTGTATTTATCTGTAATTCATCAACACAGTCCGATTTAATTCAATATTTTATTTAAAAAGGAGGTAATTTAAGGATTTTTCCGTAAAAAATTCAGTCATTGGTTTTGTAGTTTAGAAATTACAGTCATCATAACCTTCAACATACGTCCAAATAATTTAAAACCCCTCGCCGATGAGATGTAAGTATTTCGTTGTATTTATTAGTCACGCAGATGAAGTCGCGAGCAGGCCACCTAGTTCGTACCTACTTAAATTATTTTAGTTAACTCACATTTAAACAAGAACTGTGCATAATATGTTTGTGCAATCCTCCATTAAATTAATTAAGTATCTTTATTTATTTTGATTTATACCTTTTCAATTAATTGTTAATATAATAAATATAATCCTAACTTCTGTGTAAAATGTGGGCATGTACGAAATGTCATGTTTGGACTTGGACACTTTAGGTATCCTCAAAAGATCTAAAATAACTTGAGATCTGACTGAGGAGATATCTGCCGAGTCTGGGGATTACAGTCGTGAACATTTTTTTTCTTATTCTGAATCTTGTTAGAGCTGTAGTTCTACCATGAGTTTTCTCATGCGACACTCGCTAGCGACTAGTTAAAAAACTGTATGAAAACTTGTACAGCGCCTCTAGCGGATAGTTGGGTACTAAAACGTCACGTAGCTAATTATCCTACGTGACAGCGTACTACAGCGAATGTAGATTGCGGTTCATTAATTTGCTTAGAATTTGGTAGCATGAGCAACAATTTTGACAGATGTCATAGTAACGTACTATTACTACTGTAGTAACGACAGCCTATCTAAATGTGACAACTCATGGTAAACCTACCTTACTGGAGTTTTTTTGTGTACATGTTTTTTGTGTACACAGGAACATGTGGAATGTGTGGCGCACTGTACTGGAGGAGAATGAAAAGCTGGCCCGCGCTCGCCTCGCCGCCGTCGAGGTCTTCCAACAGCAAATTGCCGACGAGTCCAAATTCCTACGCCAGCATAAGCTGAACGTCGCCAAAAAGGTAAGCAAAAGAAATATCGTATTCAATGTAATACTTATGTGGACTTTTAATATTTAGATAGGAACTATAATGAAATAGTGAGTATCTATAATGAATAGTACCTGGATGACCGAGTTTTGCTCGTTTTTTTAAACCTAGCTAGATCGATTTATCGCCCCCGAAACTCCCTGCATACTAAATTTCACGAAAACCGTTTCCGAGATTCCGATTATATATCTTCTACTATATAAAAGAATAAGTCCTGACTGATTTGAATAGATACAACGCACAGCCCAAACCGCCGGTCGTACAGACTTGAGATTTGGAGGGTATGTTCGTCTTGGTATGTAGGCGAGCAATAAGACGGGATTTTTGGAAATTCCACTTTTAAGGGGGTGAAAAGGGCTGAAAACGGTTGTATGAAACTTTTTAACGCGCTGTACGATTTTCATGAAACTTTATGTGTGTAAAATAAATACAAAACAAATGTATACTTGTTTCGAGATTTTTCAATATAACCTTTAAAAAGGGGTAAAATGGGGGCTCAATGTTTATATGTGAACTTTTTAAGGGGTGGTACGATCGGTCTGAATCTTGGTTTGTATACTTTAGATGCAAAATGAAGTAAAACGTATATCTTGATTTTACAAAATAACCATCCCAAAAGGGTTAAATGGGGTGTCAAAGTTTTTTCAACGAGTGGTGTGATTGTTTCGAAATACTGTTTGTCTTAGTATGTAGGCGCCCACTAAGACGGGATTTTTGGAAATTCTACTTTTAAGGGGGTGAAAAGGGCTAAATACGTTTGTATGAAACTTTTTAACGCGTTATACGATTTTCATGAAATTTTGTGTGTGTAATGTAAATACAAAACAAATGTACACGTGTTTTAAGATTTTTCGATATGACCTTTAAAAAGGAGTAAAATGGGGCCTCAATGTTTATATGGGAACTTTTTAACGGGTGTTACGATCGGTCTGAATCTTGGTTTGGGTACTTTAAATGCAAAATAATTTAAAAAATGTATCTAGATTTTTCAAAATAACCCTCCAAAAAGTGTTAAATGGGGTGTCGAAGTTTTTTCAACGAGCGGTGTGATTTGTTTTAAACTCGGTTTAAATACTTAATAGGCAAAATAAATGGACACATATTTCTGGATTTTTCCAAATAACCCTTCAAAAAGGGTTAAATGAGGTGTCAAAGTTCTTTTGACGAGAACTCGGTTTTAGGTAATACTTAAAATGCAAAATAAATGAACACATATTTAAGGGTTTTCAAAAATAGCCTTCACAAATGGAAAAAAGGGGTACTTATCAAAGTTTATACCTATAGGACTTTTTGACGAGAGGTGTGATAGTAGTTTGAAACATAAATTAGATAAGTACATGAATTGCAAAATAAATGGACACTATTGGTTTTAATACACTACATAGAAAAAAGAAGAAAAAAGAGTGGAACAAGTGAAAGAGTTTAAATATTTGGGTACGCTGTTTAAGAGATGGAAAACATGAGCAGTCGGATCGTGTCCAAAAAGGCAGGTCTGGCTGTGCACGGTGGAGTGTTAGTGCCGACATTGATGTATGGTAGCGAAAGTTGGGTATGGCAGAAGAAGCATCAGAGTAGAATAAATGCAGTGGAAATGAGAGCTCTAAGAAGTATGTGTGGTTTAACTTTGAATGATAGATTGAAGAACAGCGTGATAAGAAAACGTTGTGGAGTGAAAGAAGACGTAGTGATGAAAATTGAGAAGGATATGTTAAGATGGTTTGGGCATGTAGAAAGGATGGATGAAGGGAGATTGACGAAACAGTTGTATAAGCAGAGTGTGAATGGGACAGTTGGAAGGGGAAGACCTCGGCGTACGTAGGTACCTCGATCAAATTGGGGACGTTTTAGAGAAAAGCCAGGTCCAGAGTACCCTAAACCGACGTGCATGTATTAAGAATTTAATGAGAGTGAATGAAGCAAAAAAAGTATGTCAGGATCGTAGCAAGTGGTCTACCCCGTCAGGAAACAGGCGTGATTTTATGTATGTATGTATGTACATAGAAAAAGACGGGCTGGTTCAACATTTATAACTCCCTGAACGGTTTTCATGGTTTTTGATTTGTTTTATACAAAACATGAAACGCGGACGAAGTCGCGGGCGACCACCTAGTATATATATATATATAATTCGAATCTCGGAAACGGCTCCAGCGATTTTTATGAAACTTAGTATGCAGGGGGTTTCGGGGGCGATAAATCGATCTAGCTAGGTTTCATTTTTAGAAAACGTCGTTTACCCCAAATAAACGAGCAAAGCTCGGTCATCCAGGTACTAAGATTATTATACTAGTAGTTCGCCCCGAACTGAGATCTCGCGCGCGCGATGTCCACAATCCTAATTTGTAAGTATTCACGCCCTGAAGTTTTTGGATATAGTTTATGTACTTATTGTATAGGTGGCATGCTTACGTAACATAATCACAAACAAATATTTGATTATCCTTCTTAAGTAATACATAATGAGGAAGCTAAAGCTACTGAGAGAAAAACTACCTTCCTACTATTTATCTAACAAAGAAAAGAAAAGGTTGAGTATCAAGGTATGTATATTACAAATTAGTCTCCAGAACCTCGGGGTAGATAATTTCACTGGCGAGAGTCCCTAAGACTCTGTATGACTCGGTTAGTCGCGCTGGTAGAAACTAACTACTGTAGTTCCTTCCTCAAGCTTCGTCCTTAGGGCCTCACCAGGCTTTGTTCAAGATATTGGTTTCAGGATTAATAAATACTTTATAGTATCAGATATTTCCTAAAATATTTACAGTACCCCTAGTATGAGTTTTTGATTTACGAAAACTTTTTTCGAATAGTATTCTTTCATACATTTACCTCCATCGGAAATGTTAAGGAATTAAAATAAGGTCGATATCGTGAAAACTTGGTTTGAAAATCATTGCTGGGACTGCCGATTACATAATATTTTCGATATTATCGACCTTATTTCAGTTCTTTAACATTTCCGGTGGAGGTTGTGGAGTGTTCAACGCTCCTATCTTATAAGTCGACGTGTAGGTAATGAGGGACTCAGAGTTAGGTTCAAGTTAAATATATTAATTGGTCCACAAATAGTTTAATACCTAATTATTACAATTCTCTACAAATGCGTTAGTTAATGACAGATCTCCAAAAACCGTAATGGCCGACCTTGTGTCTCTCCTAGTGAGGGGACAAATTTTTAGGGATGTCACTATGGTCGCCACACCACCCCCCCACGGAGAAACACGAGGTACACCGAGAGAGAAAATATTTACAAAGTAAAATAATAATAGTAACAATAATCCTACATAGTTATGTGATAATACAGAACAGAATACAAGAAAAAAATATGCTGGCAGTTACATACGTACTGCTGCTGCCTTCATTATCTGAAATAATTACAATAAGCTAATCAAAGTTCTTAAACCTAACGTGTCTGCCCGAGCGTGTGGTATATTGTTGTTTTACCGGTATAGTTCCTTGCGGCGGCTGTTGTGCAGGCGAGGGCTTAGGAATAATTTGTTGTGAAGGAGGAGAAATAACGGAAGTAGGCGTAGGCTTGGATATGACCGGTTGTTGTTGGGAATGCTCAATGAAAGCCGGCTTAAGCCTATCGACACTGACGACGACCTTGTTTCCTTTTACCATTAATGTAAACGTTTTACCATCGCTTGAGCGCTCCAAGACTTTAAAAGGACCGGTATAAGGTGGCTGCAATGCCCGTCTAATGGTGTCGTCTCTCAGAAAAACATGAGACGCAGTTGCGAGCTCCTTAAATACAAAAGGAGCTGATGACTCACCATGTCGCGAAGCTGGGATTGGGCGTATCGACAACATTTTGTGTCGAAGTTGTGCGACAAAATCAGTAGGATTTACGAGTCTTTCAGGTGACGGAGAAGAAACCAACATTTCTCCAGGGAGCCTGAGCGGCTCGCCGTAGAGTAATTCCGCAGCAGAAGCTTCGAGGTCTTCTTTATAAGCCGACCTCATACCTAAAAGAACCATTGGAAGTGACCTTACCCATGAATCGTTATGACACATTAGAGCAGCCTTGAGTTGGCGATGAACTCGCTCAATCATCCCGTTAGCGCATGGATGGTATGAGGTGGTCCTAATGCGCTTGGTAGCAAACTGCTGCAACAATCGGTAAAATAGGTCTGATTCAAATTGGGAGCCCTGATCTGTTGTGATGACCGACGGAACACCGAAACGTGAGATCCATTCTCTGGTAAATGTTTCGGCAACTTCTTCTGCGGTGATAGATCGCATGGGCCAGACTTCAGGCCACCTGGAGATTCTATCTATAGCTGTCAAACAATAACGATATTCGTTGCAGACGGGCAGGGGTCCAACTATGTCGATATGGACATGCATGAAACGGCCAGATGGTAAGTCAAAACTACCAGTAGGGGCGGAGTTATGTCTTGAAACCTTGCTGCGCTGACACGCTTCACAGGAACGAGACCAAGATCGGCAGTCTTTTTTTACTGAGGGCCAAACAAAACGCTCTAACACAAGGCGCGTAGTAGCTTGCGCACCAGGATGACTCAAATTATGCAACTTATTAAAGGCGGCTCGGCGAAAGGAAGGGGTCAAATAAAGACGCGGTTTACCTGTTGAAATGTCGCAGTAAAGAATAGTATTGGTTCCTGGTGTGCAGATTTTGGTCAACTTCAAACTGGAACCACCTTGCAGTAGATTAGCAAGTTCCTGATCGGAGGTTTGCGATTGAGCAAGAGCTTCATAATCCTGCTCAAGGGAGATGGCGTCAATATCAATGCGTGACATAGCGTCAGCCACAACATTATCCTCACCCTTGATGTACTGAATGTCAGTAGTAAACTGGCTTATAAATGTCAGCTGGTTAAGTTGCGGTGGTGGAAGTTTCTCGCGCCGCTGTGAAAAAGCAAATAACAGAGGTTTATGGTCTGTAAATATCGTAGCGTGCTGAACTTCTAAAATGTAACGAAAATGTTGGACACTTTCGTACACTGCCAATAATTCTCTATAATAAGCCGGCCACTGTGTTTGCTGTGGAGTCAGTTTCTTGCTGAAAAATGAAAGAGGAAACCATTGACCATTTACTTGTTGATGAAGGCAAGACCCGATGTGAACGCTAGATGCGTCAGTAAACAAACCCAACTTGGCGTTGCTCACCGGATGCTGTAGTAACGTAGCGTTAGAAAGACCTTTTTTGCAAGCTTCAAACTTATTAAGCAGATCAGGTGACCAAGGAAATGGTTTAGCACCCTTACTGTTGGTTGAAACCAGTGCATCAATCAATGGAGCCTGAAACTCTGCAGCCCGAGGTACAAAACGACGGTAATAGTTGAGCATGCCGAGAAAACGGCGCATACCCTGTACCGTTTGAGGCGGTGGAAAATCTAGCAAGGCTTGAATACGCTCCTGAGGGGGACGAGTGCCTTCTTCGCTAATATGATAACCTAAGAAAATAACATCGCTGACACCCAAAACGCATTTAGAAGGGTTAATGACTACCCCGTAGTCCTGTAGTCGTTTAAAAAGAATTCGCAGATGCTGAAGATGGGTGGACTCGTCTTTTGAAAATATGAGAATATCATCCACATAAGGGAAACAAAAATCAAGGCCCCGTGTGACCTCATCGATAAATCTCTGGAAGGTCTGGCCAGCGTTTCTCAACCCAAAGGTCATATAGGGAAATTCGAAGAGGCCAAACGGGGTCACTATAGCAGTTTTGACTATGTCCTCTTCAAAAACGGGAATCTGATGATACGCCTTAACGAGATCCAAAGTGCTAAATACCGTGGCACCAGCGAGATTATGGGCGAAATCATTGATGTGACGAACCGGGTACTGGTCCGGTACGGTCCGGGCGTTCAGGGCGCGATAGTCGCCGCAAGGACGCCAGGAGTTATCTTTTTTTACGGTCATATGTAATGGAGAAGACCATGAACTTTTGGAAGGACGCGCTGTACCACACCTTACCATCTCCTCGAATTCTTTTTTAGCTGAAACAAGTTTCTGCGGCGCCAGACGTCGAGGTCGACAAGAAACTGGAGGCCCCTCCGTTGTCTTTATGTAATGAACCGTATCATGTTTAATTACTCTGGGGAGGCCAGGAGGTCGCGCAATATCTGGAAATTCAACTAAGAGATTAGTAAAAATTGACTTGCCAGTAACTACTGCTCGAACGCTGGGCTGGTCAATACTGGCAGTCGAAGCTGTGGAAGATAATCCAGTAGTACCATCGACTAGTTTGTTGTTTCGGCAATCAGGTAAAAGGTGATAAAATGCCAAAAAGTCAGAACCAATAATGGCAGTGCTGACATCAGCTATCACAAATTGCCAGACAAAATCACGGCGAAGACCTAAATTTAATTTAAGGTTAGTAGTTCCGTATGTTTGTATGCGGCTACCGTTGGCTGCACTGAGGTCATAGTTAGTTACCTGCCTACGAGATGATAGCCATTGATGCGGGAAACAACATAAGTCTGATCCAGTGTCAATAAGAAACCGACGTTTGGTCACTTGATCAGTAACGAATAGGCGGCGGCTTGTGTCATGGCAATCAGTTGCCGCCGCTACTGACTGCTGGTTGAGTTTTCCGCATTCCAATCGCATGGTTTAATACACCTGGAAGCTTTAGTGCCCCATTTCCTGTGATACCAACACCGTTTAGAGGCTCTATCCGAAGAGGAGGCTCTATCTGGAGAGGAAGACCGATTGCGTGAAGATCGGCGATGTTGCCGCGAAAGTGCAGCTACCTGGTTACTTACTTCCTCCAACTGTTTCGCTAGTGTGGCCAATGTAAGAGCAGTAGGTGCAGGTGCAGGTGCAGGTGTTGCCGATGTGGAGCAAACAGCTGGTGCCGGTGCCAATTCTGATATTTTATCAGCCAACTCTGCAATTTTTTCTATGTTTAGATCAGCTTGCGCCGCTAGGATAGCTTGGATTTGATGAGGCAGGCGACATAACCAAAGTTGGCGTATGATATTATCATCAGAGAGGGCTGTTCCAGCAAGAGAGCGAAGGTGACGAAGAAATTGGGATGGTCGTCTGTCCCCTAGTTCTTCATTACTGAGGAGCTGTCTAACTCGCTTTTCCTGTGAAACTGACAGGCGCTGTATGAGCGCATCTTTTAGTTTGTCATACTTGTCTTCTTTTGGGGGGTTTGTGATAAAATCTTCAACTTCTCCAGCCAACTTTTGATCCAAATGGCTTACTACATAATTATATTTTGTAGTGTCCCCTACAATATTCGCAATTTCAAACTGTGCTTCCACCTGAGCAAACCAAACCGCCGGCTTGTCAGCCCAAAATGTAGGCAGTTTGACTGCAACCCTGCATACATTTGCCTCCACTTCATTCTGGTTGAGACGTTTCTGCAATGCTACATTTTCTGCCTTAAGTTGTTGAAGTTGCTCCTGAAGCTGCTCGTTTGCCATGGTAAGAAATTTATCTAATACAATAAGCAATAATACCACACACCCGAGCAGAGTCAAACATACAAACAATAATGTAAAAATTATATGCAAATAAAAGACCAACACCAAAATTAAAAAATGTTAGGGGTAGGCAGGCACCCAGGTTATATCACACAAAATTTAACAAAGCTCACCCAAGCCAATTGACCAAGTTAAATTTAAAATTAAGTTTTTTTTTTTTTATTAACCGAGCTAAATATAAAATAACTTTTTATTTTAATAATGCAAGTTAGTATAGCTAGTAATAAGCTAAAATTACACTATTTGATCTTTTCTTAGCCCAGCAGAATTTACCAAACAAACTCTTAAACATACAAATAAAAACAAGGTACCAAGCAAGTTTATCTCATACACATGAGTACCTTGTCAACAGATGAAAAACATGCACTCTGTTAATTACACAACTGAATATAAGTTATACAGAACCACATAAAAGAAATAATCTTATAAATGAAATAAAGTGTAAGTATGTACTTAGAGAAAAAGTAAGAATAAAAACTTGCGTGTGACACAGCTGGTGGAGTTCGTGGTAGCAACTAGCAAGTTAGTGAATATTATATTTGCAGTAGAAAACAACCAGGAATGCTCCAACACACGTTGAATGTTTTTTCGCTAAGAAAGTTATTTGAATGATAGTTTGTAAGGCACTGCACAATTATTTGTAAACACTGGCACAATCACATGCATATGTAAACACTGGCACAATCACATGCATTTATGTAAGTTAGTAAGAGAACTTGAGGTTTGAAGAGTAGGTCGAACGAAATGTAGAATTAACCGGCGATGTCAGGACACCCACTGGCCTGGCGGCGCCGGCGTATGGCGTCGTTGTCGGGTCCATGAAGAGCACCGGAATAGAAGCCGGCACGACAGTAGGTAGGTATAAAACCAAGGTAAGGGCCGGCTGTCTCTCATGCACTATACTGTTTGAAAGACGACTCCTGCGCCTCAGTAGATAGCATAGATGGCATTTGCTGACAGACAAATGAAATGCGTGTGTTCTTCAATCGTCGAAAAGGGTCACCAATGTGGAGTGTTCAACGCTCCTATCTTATAAGTCGACGTGTAGGTAATGAGGGACTCAGAGTTAGGTTCAAGTTAAATATATTAATTGGTCCACAAATAGTTTAATACCTAATTATTACAATTCTCTACAAATGCGTTAGTTAATGACAGATCTCCAAAAACCGTAATGGCCGACCTTGTGTCTCTCCTAGTGAGGGGACAAATTTTTAGGGATGTCACTATGGTCGCCACAAGGTAAATGTATGAAAGGATACTATTCGAAAAAAGTTTTCGTAAACTATCAAAAACTCATACTAGGGGTACAGTACTTATCTGAAATTTAACGGGGTTAGCACAGGACTGGTAAAGGTTTTAAAATATTTTTCAGGAGTTAGAAAATTATAGAAATACTCGGAAGAAATTCTTCAGCGATTACTCGTAGGATGGTTTTTTCACTCAGTAGGTCTACCATGAGTTTTCACAATCTACACACGCTAGCGACTGTAGTAAAAAATATGTATGAAAACTTGCCTACAGCGCCTCTAGCGGATAGTTGGGTACTAAAACCTCACGTAGCTAACTATCCTACGTCACAGAGTACTACAGCGACTTTAGTTTGCGCTCATTAATTTGCTTACAATTTGGTACCATGAGTAACAGTTTTGACAAATGTCATAGTAACGTACTATTACTACTGTAGTAACGTCAGCTAATCTAAATGTGACAACTCATGGTAGACCTACAGACCTTGAGATCAGACCAGCGTCCACTGACAGTCTGCATCTTACTTCAAATATGACGTTTTCCTAAGTATTTACCTAGAGATAGCGCGGATTTTCTGCGGTGTATTTGCCTGACAACTACGTCGCTCTGGTTTTTATATGTTTTCTCGTGTTATTTTGAGTTTTATTGCGTAATTTTGGTGGTTATTTTGCCAATAAAGCACGGGTTCTTGACGCGAGTGTAAAGTATGTGAATTAGAGTGAATAGTTCTCTTGAAATTCCATCGGAGGAAATCCCGAAAATTTTCAACAAAACAGCCATCTTTTGTTTAAAATTGACTTGACTACTTGACTATGACTCTGTGACGTTGACAATACTTATAAATAAATACACTTGACACTGGCAAAATTGTTCTCTAAGAAACAGATGCCATAATTGAAGAAGAAGAAGAGATAGCGCGCACGGGTTACTTTTGTCACCGTGACTGTTTCGTCACTTTTATCAAGTCCGTGGTTACGTATGGAGATGCGCGCATGTTACGACGGGGGTGACACTGGGTGACATCTTCATACATAACCTAAGAGTGACGAAACAGTCACGGCGACAAAAGTAAATCGTGCGCGCTATCACTAATTATTTTATTTCAAGTTTTTTTTTTAGTTTGAGATAATGACCGGCTATAAAAAGGTTTTATAAGAATTTTAAGAAAGTTTTTATTCACAAATAAAAATAAATAGTTATACAACACCGATTAAGCTTCCCAGTAAATTTGATTAGCAGTATCTCTAAACCCTCCAAGTTTCATGCAGATTGGATGTACGGTTCTTAAGTTATGCTCTAACAAACATATATGCAAACATACAACGCCAAATCGTATAGCTGTCAATGAGATTTCGCTCGCTTCGCTCGCTCGATCAATTAAATCCCCTTCAAAGTTCGCCAATTAATCGGTGTAGGTTTATTAGTATTATGATACTCATTATCTTTATGGAGAGGTAAGATTTTTTGTCGTGGAACAAAACGTCAAACGTCAAGTTTTAAGATTCAAGTAACACTACTTCAATACAATTTTTATAGGTCATAGTACGAAACATCATAGTTATAGGTATTAGATACATTGGTATTGCCCGAACAGCTTGTGGTAAGACCCCAGATCAGCACAATTCGTTGACGTGTAGATATTGCTCATATTTTTATTCTGCTAAGCCAGAATTTAAAGTCTTAAACAGTAATATTTATATCGCTGTCTTAAACTAAATGCTGTTAAACGTTATTTCATTTAAGCAAAATAGCGGAAGTCAAAACTGATTATCTGCCAGATGCAATTATCTGTTGAGCGTTGTTGATATTGGCTCGGTGGAGTGCACCCCTGCAGAAAAGTGGAAAACGCTTTAATCCGAACCATTTTAGAACGCTCCGACATTTCCAGGCGCCTGCTTGACATAACGAAACAGAACTCACGATAGCAAAGAGGAGTCGTTGAAATGTTCATTGAATTTGTCCCGTTATATCGTTTTTCTATGAGGCCTATGTTCGACACCAAAATATCATTTTCAGCTGTAGACCTAGTTAAGTTTTTGTTCATTCTGTTTCCGTCTATGCTCGTATATTTTCAACAAAAACGAAATATGGACTTCAGTTTGAATATTATGTATACATAAATAGGAATTACTGTGGATAGGTACAGGGGTAGAGGTAGGCCAAAAAAAGATGGATGGGCTGTATGAAAGATGACATGAGTAAGAAAGGAGTGAGTATTGTGATAACGAGAGACAGAGAGAAACGGAAGAAGGTCTGATTCTGTGCCAGCCGTACATACGTACTGTGGGAAAAGGGCAGGAAGATTATGATGGACTATATAGTCCTGGGACCACATCACAAATTCATAATACATTACCGAATTAATATTACTTACATTTTAATTTCGTACCGTGACCTATGCAAATTGTATTGAAGAAGTGTTACTTCTAGCTTCAAGTGGGACTTTTCGAAAACGGAATCGTTCTGAAAGACTTCGTGGTGAGGCCCCTGAACATTTATTTATTCACAAATTCGCAGCATAGCGCTATAAATAAAACAATAGTTTTTATACTTATTCGTCCAAAAAATGGTTAGGCATGTCGTGGATGGATTCCAAGAGATAAAGTTTTATAAGATTTACGGGAAAAGTAACAATAATGTAGGTAGGTAAAGCATAATAAATAAATAAATAATGTAAGAGGAGTACATTCAGAGTTGACGAATGATAGGAGTGAGTGAAAGAAAACATGTAAGGCCGACCCCACTTAGCGTGGGATATGAGGCAGGAGGATGATGATGATACGGGAAAAGTAACAATCTCCCGATATTATTATATCGGGCTTGAGAACTTGCCTTTTTTTAAAGACGGTTACAAAGTGCTTCGAGAATTCAATCAATATGCTGCTCTTACTAGGATAAAGGAGCCTTTACCTAAATAGACGCCACAATGTTCTTGTGCCCAACGAGTCTGTTCCTGCCGCTTCCTTATAGGCTTTACGAGTTGTGAACGTAAGTGCCTATTGACCTCAAACGCTGCTTAAATCATATTTATATAATAGAGTTTTAAATAGGTACACAGTATGCCCGTATCGTGAAGTGACTCATTAAAATTCTGTATTTACTTTTTCCTTTTTAGCAATATTATAATGTAAGTTAAGTTCTCGTTTCAGTGATTTTATATTATTTTTAAGAGAATAAAAAAATGCCTACATGCCGACGATACCAAAGCTGCATTCGTGCAGTTTTTGGGACATTAGCGAATTGGAAGTCCGAAATAACATCGAACTAACTCTGAACGGAGACTAAAACCGAACTTAATTTAGGGACGTCACAACGATAGGTGTAAATGTACATCTAGGCATCCATTTCCACGTCTTGGTTTAAGCTGCCCTAGTTTCCGTTGGGATGAACTTGTTGAGGCTGTAACGGTAGACGAGCTTGCTATATTCGGCTTTTGTCTCATGGATTCTATGAGTCGTAGCGTGCAGTTATTAGATAGTATAAATTATTTATGGTACGTCAAAGACAGATTCGAAACGTAGATGCCTATCTCATCAGACGTAAACTATATTAGAACGTGGCCTAGCAAGTAAGTAGGTACTAGGTACCACACGACTTTGCGTCGGACTCTTGGGATGAGTCCGTACTACCCGTCTCGCCCGATATTTCAGATATTGCACGACGTAGCCATAGTAAATTATAATCTGTGACGTAAAACCGTGGCGAGCGGCGAGATGCTTTCCACGATGTGCTACGTTGCTAAGCTATAGAGTGAACTCATATAAATATGGAGATATTCCTTGAACTAAAAAATTATCTCAAAAAAATAAAGCCTTGGTGGGCGTGAGTTGTCAGTTTCGCCAAAGAATTATATCAAAAATTTACAGAAGCTTATTACATGTTACACGGCAATTTAAACCCAAACGTCGAGGGAATAAAGTCTTCATTTATTATTTTTTAGCATTTTTATGCGTTCACTGGTGTCAAATAATAATAATAATAATAATCTTAAAGGATCGCGATCTTATTTCGCTAAAAACGTTCGCATATATAATATGAGCCTGATGCCCGCCCACGCTACGTATATTTATAGTATGGGTACATCGCTCGAACTGGCATAATCTAAAAGAGACTTTACGTGATCTTCGTACCACAAAAGCGTTCAATTCGTTTATTCATCCGCACGGCGGCGACAGCTATTACACAATGCCACAATGCACGTAGAATAATCTTGTGGATGTTAGGAGCGTTGAGCAAACTACGTTGAGCATATTGAGAATGTAGATGGTATTGTGTGCATTCCGACGTCTATCATCATCATCATCTTCCTTTTCTTATCCCACTAGGTGGGGTCGGCACAACAGGTTCTCTTTCTCCACTTTCCCTTATCATCTGTCATCTCAGTAGTCACTCCCTTCTTACACATATCGTCTTTCACACAGTCCATCCATCTTTTCTTCGGTCTACCTCTAACGCTAAATCCATCCACATTCAAATCTATCTCCCTTCTTGTATCATGACTTTCTTCCCGCCGCATAACATGCCCATATGGATAAGTTGAAGAGTAATAACTTTTCTGTCACTGGCGCTACTTTCAAACTTTCTCTAATATTCTCATTCCTTATCCTTACCTTATCTATTCTCGTCCCTCCACACATCCATCTCAACAGTTGCAACTCCTCACAGGCACTTTTCTTTCATCCGTCACCTTAGTTGCCCAACATGATCGTCTTGTGAATTTCCGACGTCTATCTTAATATTACGAGTATACAAAACTCTTACGTTACTGACTGAGTGATAGACTACGCAATACGGAAATTATGGATCTTTGCTTACAATCAACGTCAACACGTTTTCATTGTAATCAAGTGATTTGGTATTACATGAGTATTTATTCAATCAATATGATTGACATTTGACAAGTGTTGATTGTATCAGAGTTCCGTAATCGCACTACAGAAGTCCAAGAGCTGAAGAAGTTACTTTTTATGCACTAATGCAACCCTGTGATTCCACTTCTAAAGGTTGCAGTGGGAAGTTAAAAAACAATACGCCGACATGGGAGTTGCACAAGTTTATGAAAATTGACGTATGTGCAACTCTACATTAACGTAATACGAATATGCCCACATTTCTCGCACTTTATTAGCATACAGACTCATGCAACACAGTTTCATGCAATGTTTAACACCCCGTTACACTCCCTCAGGGTTAAATTCAGGTGTTACTTCTCTATTGCGCACATCTAGATCTTAGAGATTATAATATTATTATATCTTATAGAGGAAGATACGTTCCTAATATAAACTCTCTTCAACTTTTAATGTCTAAATGGATTTATTATTAGATTTATTTAATACGGAAATATCTTATAAATAAAATAGTTTATTTTCCGGGAAAAGCTCTTCCCACTTTTGCATCGTAGTTTTTAATTAAACTACTGAATAATTAAAATCTTTAATTGCTTCAAACGAACGAGTTTTCCATATTTTTTTGCAGAATTACATTTATCCTAATAGGTACATAGGTAGCAAATATCACTGATCGTGACGTCGTCGTTCTACTTTGTGAGAGGTAAAAAAAGCCATAAAGTACCTACTTTCAATTTCGATTTTGAGCACTGTGCTTTTTACAAAAGGACTAGGAAATTTATTTGTCTAAAATAGATGAAGCCCACGCACCACTTGACGCCTTTTTCCCTTTAAATTCTGCACAATGGTTTCATTTCAAAAAAGAATTTTTACTTTCAAAATAAAACAATTTATATAATCCTATTGTGGGTACACACTTCAACTTTTTAATCCGCCAAAACTTTTTCACCGTAAAAAAGAATATCGCCATCGGTAGACCGCCGTCCAATCCGTTGGCGCTTTATTATGTTTAGAAACGAGTGAAGTTAATAAAGTTTAACTTTTAATTGTTTCTTGTTTATGATTTCGTTATTTCTCCGCAGCTTGTTTATAGATTTTGTATGGTTTTCTGCTGCGGTGTCGCTGTTTAATTTAGGGTCGGAATCATGACGTAATTTATACCCACTCTACAAATAAACGGCTGGAACGGTTGAATCTAAGCTTTGACAAAATAAGTAATGTTTATTAATTATTAAAGTACCTAAGTACACAATCTAGATTTCGTCTAAATGTCGCGTTCGTGGCACTAATTGTGTCAAACAGTAAAATCTTAAATTACGTGTAGGATAAATAATAAATAAATAAATAAATAAATATTGCTGGACAATCCACACAGCATCATCTAGCCCCATAGTAAGCTACTCAAAGCTTGTGTTATGGGTACTAGATAACTGATATATTTAATACATTATACACATAGATAGATATTTTTTATTATACATAGAAAAAAAAGGATAGATACATAATTATTATGGTGACGGCGCTTTAGTAGGAAGTACATTTTTAAATAAACCTTTACATAGGTAGTTACTTATTCAATCAAAGCGATTTAACAGTGCCTTGTAACCAACTTGATAACCAATACCTAGTCCAACTTGCCATCATGACTTTTGCGTTTGATTGTAGTATGTAGTAGTAGTAGAATGTACTTTGATATATTTGAAGCTGTTGGAAAATAAATTAATATGTATTTTTATATATTCTGGAAATCGGTGTAAGGAATTTTAAATTTTGGGTTCAATGATTTTGGAGAAATTGGGAATAGGTTTAACCTGTTGGTAGTAGGTTGTAGGTTGGTAGTAGGTTACTTTAAACTTTGAATTGGTTTCACAGTGGACCGACCTACTCGCGGCAGCCCACAAGGAACTCCAGCTGACCGTGATGGACGTGGATAAGACCAAAAAGCTGTACTTCGACGAGGAGCATACCGCTCACGATGTCCGCGACAAAGCTAAGGACATTGAAGAGAAGTGAGTAATCCTTCAAGTTCGATTCATAAGCATATATACATATATCATAACAAAACATGATCACGACTGTAATTCCCAGGTTTGGTAGATATCTCCTCAAATCTAAATCTATCATACCTACTCTAAATACATAAAATAATACAAAGTTGGTTCGTATTCGCGATGTCCGCGTGGTCGCAACAAGCTTATTACTTTGTGTTGTATAGGTACCTACTTACGTGCCGGTATGTGAAAATAAACTATGATAAGCGTATCGCTCGGGTGCGAAATTAAAAAAAAATGCGGTTTCTAATATTTCCTGCGTTCCGTTAGCAATAATTGGCTGAAATATAGTTTTGATCTTCTACGACCCCGTGTCAAGCAAACTTTGATAAATTTTGGGATTAGGTCAATTGTCTCGTAATTAAACCGAATAAACATAATTACTAAACTTATGAAAGAAATTAAGTAGCAAACCGACCAAGTTGGAGTCTGAGCTAATTACCTTTTATTAATACTTTTACAAAAGAAACGGTCCGTATTTTCCTTGTTTTTATTACTTCTTTGTAAAATTAATAGCTACACTAGAAGAAAACTGTTTCCAGGGCTGTAAACGGGGCTAATTTTACATTGTAAGTAATAACTTTTTGGTCAAATTAAAATAAAACTACAGCCTAATTCTAAGCCTCTAAGCCTGTTTCAAGTTAAAATACTCAAAAAGACTCTATTAAGAAAAGATTGTCATTTATCCATGTTGTATAGGTAGGTGGTGGCATGTTATGATGTTAGCCGTGCCGAGATCGCAACGCCGGAATCAAATTATGTGCACTCAGCGTAGCTGCGGCCGACTAGACGTGGCGTTTGAGAGCCGGTGAGGAATGATGACATTATCTATAGACGGCTTACTCCCATTTCCAACGATTTCCTATATTTATTTTAACGTTCAAAGAATAAACGAATAAAATTGAATGAAACCTTTCGTATTGTATTAGAGCACTGTTGGTGTAGCGGTAGCAGCCCTTCCTCACGATCCGGAGGTCGTGGGTTCAAACCTGGTCGTGCCAATGAGTGTTTTTATATGGTGCGTAATGCCTGGAAAACATGAGAAATCCGGCATACCCTAGAATTAAAAATTCGTATTCTCCTAAACAAGCGGCGATAGGGTTGAAACCTGTCATGTAGGTACTCGATACTAACTTCTGTACAAAACGTAGGCATGTGCCAAATATAATGTTCGGACGTTCCTCTAACTATCCTCCAAGATATCCTCCAAGATCTAAGTAACTAAGAAATTCCAGTTCTGATCATGTTTGTTTTTAGTTTTGTATTTATATTTTGTCCGTCGATAACTTCTTTCGAGTGGCAAATCTTTGTACGAATATACACATGGCTAATCCCATCTCATGTTATAAAATCAGCCTACCCAAAGAAATTCATTCAACAGAATAAAGAAGAAGAAGGGTTCCTTTTTCCAATCAATATCGTCGCTCCAAAAGAACAGCGCGAAAGTTTCATCACGTCGCGATCAGCTTGAGGAGAAATCTACTGGCGCCAGGAATGACTATATCTTGAGTATCGCTGCTGCCAACGCACATCAGGTAGGAACCTACTGGATATTTATTTAAATTTGGTGGGTAAGTGCTTGAAAAGTTCCATTTTTAGAAACCAGCGTTATAGGCTATGGCACTTTTACGAACCAATAAAATACAACATTAGGTACTGACAAAATTTTGAGTTATTCGTCAACTGGCGAGCGTGAATTTCGCGAGTGCGCGCGAGTTGGCACCTTCCGATTTTACCTACTTTTTCGGTCGTCAACTCGCGCGTACATATAAAGTACAGTCATGTAAAAAACAGATTGAAACAGGCTAAGTACCTACCGACGAAAGACGGGCACGGGCGACCGAGCACTTAGTTAATAGAGAGAGAATGAGAGATAAACATATTTTCTTCTTCTTTCTTACTTACTAGATAATCGGTACTTAACTGGTTTCATTCAGTTTTTTTAGCATGACTGTATTTAAAAATTTGTGCGCGCGAATTGACGACAGAAAAAGTAGGTAAAATCGGAAGGTGCCAACTCGCGCGCACTCGCGAGATTCACGCTCGCCAGTTGACGAATAAGTCACGTTAGTTGGTCCTAATCAAAAACAAATATTTGATTATCTAAACTAGGTAGGTACTTACCTATACCCGTGCAAAGACGTAAAAAACTATCAATCCTAGAATAAAAATAAAAAATATTTTAAGTTTTGCAAATAAATCCCTTTCATTTGATGCACCATTCAATAAATAAGTTTTTTTTACTTTCAACTTTGGAACCCAATATCTTTAGAACCCCTTCACTGATAAAACTCATATGCTTCCAGCAAATCTACATACCAAAATCTCTATACCTTCTAAGTTTCATGCAGATTAGATTAATAGTTCTTAAGTTATGCTCTACATATACACGAACATACAAACATACAACGCCAAATCGCCCTAAGGGTCAGTTCACATCTGACGGAAGATGCTTCGAGCGTATCAACGATCGACTAACGCATCATCGGAGTGTGAAAGGATGAATGTTTTATAATTAATTTGTCTGTTTTGGCGTTACGCGACCGATAAAACGCGACGTATCTTCGGTCAGATGTATACTGGCCCTAATGCAAGCCTTCCACTGCGAGCGGAGCGGGCTCCGTACGGACTCCGTTTAACTCGCAACAGCTTTCTTCATAGGAGTGCTTCCTGTGAATTTCAATCCCATCAAAAACATAAATGTGAAATGAGAGCCAAGTTCAATAAGTATGTTTTACTTAGTCGTTGACTTCAGCGACAAAAGAAGTGAGATCTAAACGGGTGCCAAGTACAATGGTCAGTCCTGAAACTTATTTATAACAATATGAAATATTTTTAACAACTTTAAAATATCATTTCATCTTAAAACTTAGGATATTATATTGAAGCCTAAGGTCTAACTTGGCTAGTTCTCATATAGGAATTAACTACTTACTTACTATGTCCAATCGCTAGTTTCTACCAGCAATCCAAATTTTTAAAAAGAATAAAATAAAAACTTGCAACCTAATATAATTTGTACTCTTAAGAAAACTAGCCAAGTAAGACCTTAGGCTTCAATATAATATCCTAAGTTTTAAGATGAAATGATATTTTAACCTCTGGGATGCCGGGATTCCAGACACAATAGAAAATCTATTATGTCTCGCGTGGATCCGCGTTCCGGCATGTCACAGGTTAAAGTTGTTAAAAATATTTCATATTGTTATAAATAAGTTTCAGGACTGACCATTGTACTTGGCACCCGTTTAGATCTCACTTCTTTTGTCGCTGAAGTCAACGACTAAGTAAAACATACTTATTGAACTTGGCTCTCATTTCACATTTATGTTTTTGATGGGATATCATTACTTTTTGTACAGAACTTATTAGTAAATAAGTACTTATTCTTATATTATTACACTTATATAATCTACCTGCATAAACGGCTCAAACTATTGGCACATTGTAGGTATACATACTAAGCAGGTAGGTAGGTACTTGAGTAGGTACTTACTGAATAAGTATACCTACCTACTACCTATCCGACAAGCCGAGACACACTATAATCTAGGCCTGAATAGTTATCTAGCCATATCTACCTACCTGCATAGACTGCTCAAACTATTGGCACATTGTAGGTATACATACCTATAGTCATACTTACCTATCTGCTTAGACGGCTCAACTATTGGCACATTGTATACCTAGGTACCTAAGTAGATAGGTTAACCCGATAATAGTAGGTACTTACCGAGAGTAGATATTAGTCTAAACCTAAATACTTATCTAGTCATACTTACCTATCTACATAGACGGCTCAACTATTAGCACATTGTATACCTAGGTACCTAAGTAGATAGGTTAGCCCGATAATAATAGGTACTCACCGAGAGTACTTTATTAGTCTAAACCTAAATACTTATCTAGTCATACTTACCTATCTACATAGACGGCTCAACTATTAGCACATTGTATACCTAGGTACCTAAGTAGATAGGTAAGCCCGATAATAGTAGGTACTTACCGAGAGTGTACTACTTACCAATCCAAGACACTACTTCCACTCGTTATTATATTCACGTCAAGACCCTATTAAAATCCACATAATGACCGACTGTCATCTATTTAGATTGCTATTCTTATATTACAGGCGTTAGTAAGGGTTCCTAGGAGAATCAATTAATTGAAAAAGTACGATAAAAATAAAAAAAAATACAAGTTTCAGATTTTTTCCTTTGTATCCACCCCACTACCTACCTGGATGCCAAATTTGAACGTTCTAGGTCATCTAGAACTGGGTTATAATTAACGTCTATAGATCAGTCAGTGATAAAATTTTCCATAACCAGCCATTTTTGGACGTTAATATCTAAATAACCGTTTGAGGTGTGTTTATGAAATTCGGTGCACATATTTTACTCGCAAGTGGCAATAGATGAGCCAAATTTGACTTGTTTATGTGAAATAGTTTTTGAGTTACGAGGGGGTGAAAAATCACCCAAATGGTTCCTGTAATATTACACTAGGCGCGCATCGCCCGTTCGCTTCGCTTGAACTTGGCTGACACGCTGCCGCGTGTCTAGATACAATTTCAATCCGCTCAGATCATTAGCTGAGTTTCTGCTAATTACACTTTTTAGTGGAAGGCGGGCATAATGCCGGCCTTCCACTGCAAGCGGAGCGGGCTCCGTATGGACTCCGTTTAACTCACATAACCCTTTTTAGTGGAAGGCGCTTTTTCCACTAAAACAGTGTCACTGAGATTTTCGCTCATTTCGCCTGCTCAATCATAAAACTATTATCACAGAACCGCTATTTCCTGGCCGAGCTGCAAACTTGCATGGCACACATGGAAGCATCGGTTTACGAGAAAGTAGCGGAGTTCCTGACGATGATGGGTCGTACTGAGCTGCTGACGTGCTCGGCAACGCAGCATTCGTTCGGCAAGATCCGCGATCAAGCCCAGCAACTGACCCGCGACTACAACCTGCAGTGCTTGTACTTATACTACCCGGTGCTGAAGCAGCATATCCAGGTATGTCTCAGGTTCTACTGAAATATAGATGATTATGTATATGAACATTTTCAGATCATCACCAACATCCTGCAGAAGAAGCATTAGGTATTCGAATAGGTGATTATGATATTATAGTGATTTTGATTTTGAAAGAAGTTTATTAGGGTCGTAGCAGCGGAGATCCGTGGTATATACCTGCTCCGTCGGGAAACAGGCGTGATTTTATGTCTCTGATTAGTACTACTCGTTTTTTCTTAGTCAGCATCTTCATTATTGAATTCGTCTCTAGTGTGAAATATTGATCACTCGATATTCTTTGCTTTCTATTTCTACTACTAGTACTACTAAGGTTCTAAAGATGCCCTATGATTATAGCTACGACACGAACACTTTGAGATTATCAGTCAGTCAGTGTGGTAGTAGAAATTCAAAATAAATCATTAGTAAGTACAACGGAAATACAACACAACGAACGAAGTTTTTTATGAAAATTGTTTAATGAAAAATAAAACTTAATAAAAAAATTACGTTTATGTATAACCACAGGTATAACTAACATAGGTACGGAATATTTACTGTCTAAAATGTGGACCTGTAGAACGTGCCCTCTTCAGATATCCTCAAAGATCTAAGTGACAAGAGATATGACGAGATATCTACAAAGCCTGGGTGATCATATTTGGCGTTTATCTTATACCTTTAAACGAGCAATTCTTGTGTATATCTTATACCTTTAATATTATTATTTTTGTGAAATTGAGTATGCAGGGGGTTTCAGGGGCGATAAATCGATCTAGCTAGGTTTTATTTTTGGAAAACGTCGTTTACCCCAAAAAAAACGAGCAAAGCTCGGTCATCCAGGTACTTATACCTTTAAACGAGCAATTCTTGTAATTGAAGAAATTAAAAGGTTTAAATGCTCGAAAGAATTTGAATTCCTTCGAAAGTTTTAGAACAGTTTTTTTCTTTGAAATACGTAAGAGGTTGACTGACCTCTTATATATTAAGTTTGCGGCGAGTTAAAAAAAGCAATTATATAAAAATATAGTAACTGCCAATGATGATGATGGTATTTCATTTACAAAGAAAACATGAACAAAGTTTCTGGGACTTTCCTCATTTTCTTTACAAGAAAAGAAATATGGGTTTAATAATAAATTCATCGTTAGGTAAGGTATACGCTAAAGGCTTGTTTACTTACCTCTTTCAAGTTGTGTTTAAAATTATAAAATGGTTTAGCCCTTGTTTCACAAACTACTCAACGTTGGATACGAGTATTCAAACTATTTAAAGTTACTTTACGAAATAAGGGCTAATTTAAAATGCAAATTGCGTCAAGTTTGAAGTCAAATTGTATTTGCACGCAGTTACCTATAAAACTTATGAATTTTAGATAGCCTCAATGCCGGGTGCATTGAGGCTATCTAAAATTCATAAGTGGCTAACCTTTGAGCTTTCCACTTGTGACCGACGGTATTGCTGTTTCAGTAGCAGGAAGTCTGAATGGAGGCAACTTTAGATCGCTTAGTTTGAGTTTTGAGTTGTGAAACACGTTAATTATATAATAGAGTTAATTTCAAGTTCCGACACAAGTTTCGATGCTGCGTCGTGCAATTAATAATGAATAGATTGTGCACTATGTATCTTCCATTTAGCTTCAGAGCAGTCCTACGTTTACGGAACTATATTCTTTCGATCTACGATAGATATTTTTTTGTTCCGATCGATCCACATGTTCTTGAGTCCTTTGCCCTGCAGTATGAATTCGAGCCGTGCGATAATGATCCTGTGGAGCACGTGACCATCGAGCACGAATCCGTTGCGCAAACGCTGGCGCAAGAAGCGCGGCGCTGGGCTACTCGTGTCATCCGCGAGACTGCTGTGGCGCGCGACGCCTCCCGCAAGATCTACGTATACCAAGCCATGCGCGAGACTGGGCAGAAGGTCAGATATAAGTGGAAGGTACCAGTGAGTGTTCTTACTACATTCATCGACGTTGTAAATGTTGCCGACAGCTATCTTTTTATGACACTACAGCTGTAATGTTTTTTATCTCGCGGCCAGATACTCAAACGCCACTTGAGAGCGCGTGTCGGTCGCCAGTTTAAGTAATTTCAGTCTCGATTTGTTTAACTTGATACTACTGAGCGCTCTTAATGATTTAATCGGCGTTTGAGGATTTGGCTATTTCGAATTTCAACAACTTCAGCGTCCGATGTTATTGTAGGTAGGACTTACGAAACTAGGTCCCGACAGTAATTTATTTAACCATTGTGTATGTGAACTGTGCAGTGCAGATAGTATTGTTATCATATTTGTAATACACATACGCTGCTGCATTCACTAGGTGTTTTTTTATCAACGTAATAATTCTTCAGCACTGCTTTAAATTCGTACGCCAAGCTTTGCTAAAAATCAAGTTCAAAGGCTTGATTCAACATATTAGTTAACTAATTTACTGATTAAATTAATTTTAGGCAAATTTACTGATTCAAATACAAATTATGGAAAACTTACACCGCAATACTAAATGTGTATTTTTAACGCAAAGCTAAATCGCAAAACGCTTGAAAAATTTAAACGTCAAAATGATTTTAAACCACATGAACGTATACTAATTCTAATAGTCAAACTCAGTTGCATTCAGGAAGGAAAGTAAGACATTATTATTTGCTTATACGAACTAATTATTATTATTCACCAGCCCCGGGGTGTTGTCGTTGCCTTTCATTTACATCAGCGTACCTAATCCAATTGAAATGCAGGTAATCTAATTTAAATTCAATGTTGAAATGCGTCGATTAAACTTTGTTAGAGGTAGCGCATTCCAGTAGGTACATTTCGGTATCATGTTCTCGAGAAATGTATCAATTGATTACGTTGATAGCTTCGCTTGAATTGAGATCTTCATGTGTTTGGGTAGTTTTGGTGTTATTAATAACATAATTCAAGTTGTGTGTAATAATTGTCTGAACAACACTTTGCAATGCACCTCTTTGATATTTAGCACCACCTAGCTTATTAGAGTTTTCTGCTATCAAAACGATTAATGCAATAATTAGTTTGATTTGGGAATCGAAATCTCGTATGAAAGTGGATTTAAATAACTCTGAATTTGTAAAATTAATTCCGTAAGAATTTGTAGTCAAGTTCCAAACTATTCTGTTACACTTACGTATTTACGTAAATATCATGTGACTAAATTGTAATCTAGCCTAAATTCTAATTAAGTTATAAACTTAAACCAACTCGTCCAAGCAATCTCACAGACGATATTTTTGCTTTACTATTTAGATTTTTGATATTGCAATCGCTCGAGATGAAGTCTTATCGGAAAATCTGTTCATATCCTGATTTGCCGCAGTAAGTACTACAATAAAACTCCGAGGTTATTTGAGTATAATATGAAATAAACATATTTTTTTTCGGAGAATTTGACATTTGAAAGACAGACACGGAAAATCAAAAGTGAAAAGTCGTGTTTTTTGACTATGTATATTTTATTGAAAAGTCTATAACCTCATTCGAAAATCAGTGTGCTGAGATGATATAATTAAAAGAAAGCACTTAAAAAGATAATTCCGAAATTTCACCCCCACGGGCTGCAGCGGGAAGATAAGTGTGAATGACACGAAAATCCACTTGAAATTGAAACTCCACATTCGCTAAGTGAATAATACTCGCACATATCCGAAAGTTCAAAAATAACAATATACAAACAAAAGAGAATTCCACTAGCCGACACACAAAGTGAAACTGTTGACAGTCTGAAAATTGGTATCGGTGCTTTATTACCGGTAACTCTTTGTACATTATGTAACTTTGGAATAGGTAATTGGCTTAGGGAAGGCTTTTGAGCTTTTATTTTTTTACTTTTAATTTGCACTTTCTGTACCGCATGTGTTTTGTGGGCTTTTGAAGTGAATGCATTAATTTTGCGATGTTTAGTGGCTAACTTTAGACTGACGGCAGGTCGACCCTAATGATCCCAATGGCCCTGATCTGGAGACTCGCATTGACGAGTTGCGGGCAACACTCCGCCGTGCTGAGACTTCTAAAGTCAAGTATGAGGCGAGACTTGATGTTCTGAAGCTAAGCGGAGCCCCGGTGGAGGAGTGGCTGAAAGATATGGACCAGCTCGGAGTTTCGGAGCCCATGCAACGTAGCAGCAGCCTGCTTAGCGTCAAGACTGACGCGTCCGGCGCCGCTGCCAGCGTAAGAACCGATAATAATATATTTTATTAACCGTCGCCGAAAGCCCGGTTTCCACCAAAGCAGAAGGAGAGGAGTCGAGAGGAGTTATGCTGCAAAGCTAGCAGGTTATTTCCACCAAAGTGGAGAGAAGTCTAGCAGAGAGATGATTTATTGGAGATGTGAGCTAGCCGAGTGTGAGTGAGCCGCCCGACTAGACACTTTTCCGCTCTGCCACGCCGGCGCCGGCGCCGCTTGCTCGCTCGCCGCACAACATTCTATAGAAAAATGAGACAGCGGAGAGACCGCTTGATCCATTTCCACCGAAGCTAAGCGGAGAAATGATGTGGAAATAACGTAATCTGATTGGTTTATTCTCTCTTCTTTGGTGGAAACCGGCCCTAACTGATATCAAATACCAAAGGTTAAGAGTATAACTATACTTTTTACTGGTTTAAATTATTATTCAAGTGTGTCTTCATTCTCACGATGCAATTATTCAGATAAGAGCGGATTGAGGTTCGTTTCTCGCTGAGAGAAATAGTTGTTTTTATTATCGTAGCCGGATGAGTTGACCAATTCAAAAATGCATTAGGTCAACTCATCCCGCGGGATAAGTAGACAGCGGCCTCATTGTAAAACGTCATGGTAGGTAAACTCAGGTACCAATTCGAGTCTTAACCCAAGTCCGTGACATGGTATGGTTACGATACGATATAGGTAAATATACAATATGTATACGAATCAGTTTGGTAGGGCATAATTATCCTAAAATCTTTGAGTTATAAGAGAAAAACAAAGAAAACTATTGCTCTTTAGATTTATATTACTTTACTTGATTCGCCAAGCACTTGGCCGTTTTATTGGCTTCTTATTCATGTTCTCAAGTACTTACCTACAAACTGCTTGAGGAAAATCAAAATACTTAAGTACCTTCCTTACTTACATTACTCTCTGAGCCGAATAATCTTTTTACGATATTTTTATCAAAAGCAACTGATAATACATTATACTCGCCTACTTTGAAAATATTTACGTATAATTTAATGATAATAATTATTATAAAACAAAGTCCTCCGCCGCCGCGTCCGTCTGTCTGTTCGCGATAGAATCAAAAAATACTAAGTACACCTATTTTCATGCTGTTTTCACCAATGAATATAGTAGTTCTCGAGGAAGATTTAAGTATATAATTTGTAAAGTTTTTGTATACATTGGCTAAAATATAATTATATTTGTTGGAGGTACCGGAAAAAAATAAGCCGTCTTCGCCACGCGGGCGAAGCAGCGGACATCAGCTAGATTAATGATAATTGACATAATATTGACTCACTTACCTGTGAACAGGATCAACCGAGTTCTGACTCGTTCTACGACAGTGACAACACCGAGGAAGCTGGCCCGTCCACTTCCGGCATGGCGTCGACTTCCGGCCGCCAGCGCACCACTTCCGGCTCGCAGCACGATGATGACGATGACGAAGACGCCGATGTCGATGGTATTTTTTTTATAATTATTGAAAAAAAAGGGATGATAAAAAAGAAAAGATGGATGGACTGTGTGAAAGATGACATGGGTAAGAAGAATGGAGTGAGTACTGAGATGACGAATGACAGAGGGAAATGGAAGAATTTTAAATGATGTGCCGACCCCACATAACGTGGAATAAGAATGGCAGGAAGATGATGATGATGATGAATTATTGAGCATTTAATAAATAAATAATGCTGGACAATCCACACAGCATCATCTAGCCCCAAAGTAAGCTACTCAAAGCTTGTGTTATGGGTACTAGATAACTGATATATTTAATACATTAATATACAAATATATATTTTTTATTATACATAGAAAACACCCAGACCAAAACGGAACAAATTTCTGCAGATAATACACAAATTTGTTCCGAGGCGGGAATCGAACCCGCAACCTATTGCGTCGCAGGTGGACTCTCGCCCGCTGCGCCACAGAGGTCGTCGATAATATTGAATCTCTTTTGTGTTTTTGATGAAGATGCGTCTACGTCACGTGTTTTCAACAGAAACTGAGAGTCTTCGAATCACTCATCGTACTCGTACTCACCTTTGACTCTTGGGCTATAAATGCAATTAAGCTACTTGTATTTAAGGGTCAAACGATTCGAAATTAAAAGTCTTTATTGAAATAACTTCACACTAGCTTTTGCCTGCGCCTTCGCCGGCGTGGCACCTTTTTAAATTATAGCCTATGTGCTATTCCAGACTATAATTTATCTCTGCGCCAAATTTCATCCAAATCCGTAATAAATATTCATACATCCATCCATGAATCGAAACTTTTGCAATTATAATATAAGATAAAGGGGTTTTCGGTTTAGTAATGTTAGCTTATCTGTGTTCGTTTATAATTTAGCAAATGGCTTTTCATTTCGAAAAAAAATCATTTGCAAAGTCACTGAATTTTCACTTTCAGACGACGAAGGAAAACATAAGATATCCGACACACCATAACAAAATTTATAAAGGTACTTAGTTTCAAAGCTAAGGTAAAAGTTTTCGAAATAAAAAGTAATTCCGTAACGACCATTCACACAATAACGCTTTGTAAGGAGTAAAGAAAACTTTTTGAATAGTAAAGGGATTAAAACCTCAATGTATGGCTCCGCTTAACAACTTTCCTTTATAAACTCTTTCTTTTGAGTCATTAATAATATATTTTTTTATAATTACACATCTGCGCCCTCTTAAGTCTACGGCGTTCTTAATCGATATTTTGTCTAAACTTGAAATTGTGAACGTGAGCTTAAACGGGAAATTGGTAAATTATTTATGGCTTGCCGCCCCCTTGCATGCCCTTTCAAGGGCGGAAGTTAGTTAGACGATAATTACTTGTAAAACAATATAAGTAATATAATGTAAGTTAATATATTGTTTGGCAGCAATGTAGGGAGAACATGCAAGGGCTACCCAGACATTCACAACTTCAAATTTGGGGTTCTAGGTACCTACGCTGGTTTTTTCGTAATATTCTTTTATGTATCGCGCACATATTTGTTAATGGAAACATCCATTGGCTATTTTCGTTAGTTTAAAATTTTTAGGTTTTATGAAAGTATGAAAAGGAGTCAAGCTAGATGTATAAAATATGAACCAAAGAAAAGATGGATGGACTGTGTGAAATATGGCATGGGTAAGAAATGAGTGAGTACTGAGATGACGAGTGATAGAGGGAAATGGAAGAAGATCACATGTTGTGCCGACCCTACATAACGTGGGAAAAGGGCAGGAAGATGATGATGATGATGGACGAGATGTCTTATGTCACTCGTTATGTTGGTAGCGTCTCTGGAAGAGGAACGCAAGCGCATCGAGCAGCTCACCGCTGGATGGGACGACCCGACGCAGGTGAACTGGGGAGAGGCCGAAGGGGCCACTGCCTTGCCGCCGGACGCCCCGCCGCCGACGCTCTACAAGTGCATTGCACTCTACTCTTACCAGGTTTGTTTTTTTTTTCAATCAAGTTGCAAAATTACGATTAAAGATTATTTATTTCTCATAAGACTTACCTACATCATGCATGTATGCAATATGCATGTATCCTTTGGCTGTCGCTGTGGCCCAAAGGGTTAGATGGATTTTGGTAAATTAAGGTGTCGTGCGGACTCGTCTATCATAATCATAAGAGAGTAAAGCCATAAGAAATATCATAAAATACAATATGGCGGCTGTAAAAACTTGTTTTACATTAAGTACTTTAGTTTGTTAATTTATTTTTAAAATAATGCTTGATGAATAGCTATAATTATCATACAAATTATTTTTCTAGGCCCAAAACCCGGATGAGCTGTCCATTATCGAATCCGAGCAGCTCGAGGTGGTCGGCGAAGGCGACGGTGACGGTTGGCTGCGCGCGCGCAACTACCGCGGTGAAGAGGGCTACGTGCCCCACAACTACCTGGATGTAGACCGCGAGGGAGACCAGGTGAGGAAGGTAACGCGTCAGCTGAAAAAAGGTATTGACGTTCCAAATGTTAAAGATAAATGTTTTTCTTAAAATACACTTTTAGAACTCTCTGAAACTTCGGTTTGTTACCTGACTGCGAAGAAAGAGCTTTATGTTTTTGGGGTTTTTGTATACATGTGTGCAAGTTTTAAATACTAGAACTAAACTCGGCAGTACGGCAGTGGAGGTAAATTTATGGAAGAAAGCGAAACGAAAGAAAGTTTTGTAAACTAACAAAACCCATACTAAGCATAGGACAACGTTTTATTCTACGTGACAATTCACTTTACATTACATTTACAATAGTACTTACTTTACTAGCTTCCGCCCACGGCTTCGCCTGCGAGGCACCTTCAAAAACAAATCTATCCCATGGGAACCGTACAATTTTCCGCAATAAAAATGTGCTATTCCAGACTATAATCTATCTCTGTGCCAAATGTCATTCAGATCCGTTCAGTAGTTTTTGCGTGAAAGAGTCAAATATACATACATTTTTACAAACTTTCGCTTTTATCTTATACCTTTGAATGAGCAATTCTTGTATCTAGACACGCGGCAGCGTGTCAAGCCAAGTTCAAGCGAACGGGCGAGGCGCGCACCGTGTGTAATATTACACGAACCATTTGGAGCCATTTTCACCCCCTCGTAACTCAAAAACTATTTCACATAAACAAGTCAAATTTGGCTCATCTATTGCCACTTGCGATTAAAATATATACTCCAAATTTCATAAACACACCTCAAACGGTTATTTAGATATCAATGACCAAAAATGGTTTTTTATGAAAAAAATTATCACTGACTGACCTATAGACATTAATTATAACCCAATATAGTATATAATATAAATAATATATAATATAATTCGTACTCTTAAGAAAACTAGCCAAGTTAGACCTTAGGCTTCAATATAATATCCTAAGTTATGAGATTAAATGATATTTTAAAGTTGTTAAAAATATTTCATATTGTTATAAATAAGTTTCAGGACTGACCATTGTACTTGGCACCCGTTTAGATCTCACTTTTTTTGTCGCTGAAGTCAACGACTAAAAACATACTTATTGAACTTGGCTCTCATTTCACATTTATGTTTTTGATGGGATATATATAATCTGAATCTCGGAAACGGCTCTAACGATTTTCATGAAATTTAGTATGCAGGGGGTTTCGGGGACGATAAATTGATCTAGCTAGGTTTAATTTTTAGAAAACGTCGTTTACCAAAAAAAACGAGCAATGCTCGGTCCCCAGGTAGAGATGATTCAGTCTAAAAATTCACGCCCCTCCACTTATACTTGTATCGCATGTAGAGGTAAATACATTGGAGGGGCGTGCATTTTTAGACTGATCTACCTCTACTTATACTAGTCGGATTTACATAATTATATTTGTCCCCAGGCATCTGGCGCAGGCGCTCCAGGTCTGGTGTCTCAGATATCGTTCTCGTCGGTGGACTACACCGTGGAAGGTGAAGACGCCGACGTGGTCCAATCCCCCGACCAGATATCGGTGATCTCGGCTCCCGTCGCGAAGCCCGAGGAGCCGAAGGCGGAGAGAACAGAATTGAAGATCCAAAGGGCCACTTGTGGCTGGTGCTTCGCCATGTACGAGTACGATGCTACTGCTCCGGACGAGCTGAATCTTGAGGAGGGACAGGTAACTAGCATTCATGTTGAAAATCTAATAATTTAAAAGGGTCCTACAGTCGCCAAAATGGGCTTTTTTGACATCTTCCTACTAATATTATAAACGCAAAAGTTTATAAGAATGTATAGATGTCTGGATGTCTTGATGTATGTTTGTTACTCTTTCGCGCTAAGACGGCTGAACGGATCTGAATGAAATTTGGCACAGATATAGATTATGGTCTGGAATAACACATAACAATTTTATCCCGGAAAAATGTACGTTCCTGCGGGATAGATTAGTATTTATTTTTCAAGGTACCACGCGGGCGAAGCCGTGGGTGGAAGCTAGTTATCTATAATTATATATCTTATACCTTTAAACGAGCAATCTATATCTATATAAGAGCTTAACCTGACTGACTGACTGACTGACTGACTGATTGATCATCGCCGAGCCGAAACCGCTGAAGCAAGAAAGCTGAAATTTTGAAGGTGGTTTCCTTTTATAACGAAACCACCCACTCAGGCGGGGTTCTTGGAAATTCCACCTTTAAGGGGGTGAAAAAGGGTGAAAACGTTTGTATGAAACTTTTTAACGCGTGGAGCGATTTTCATGAAACTTTGATTGTACACTGTAAATGCAAAATGAACGGACACGTGTTTCAAGGTTTTTCAATATTACCTTCAAAAAGGGGTCAAATGTGGGGTCAATGTTTGTATTGGAACTTTTTAACGGGTGGTGTGATTGGTCTGAAACTTTGTCTGTGTACTGTAAATGCAAAACAAATGAACACCTGTTTCAGGATTTTTCAATATAACCTTCATAAAGGGGTCAAATGGGGTGTCAAAGTTAGTATGGGATTTTTATGAGTTGTGTGATGTGTTTGAAACTCAGTTTAGATACCTACTTTAAGTGAACGAAGTCGCTGGCGGGACAGCTAGTTATTGTATATATGTAAGCCGCGCGTGGTTGCTAGTGTATAAATGAATCAATAACAATTATTGCTACGACTTAGCAGGTGTGAAATCGTTTGTATAAATTTTAAATGAATACGTAGCTCCCGCTCGCTACTTCGTTCACGTGACGACAGTGCTTTAATAATTCACTTAATATGCACTAGCGGTTTTAACACTACTGTTTTACCTCTCATCATCATTGGGATTTCTAATTTTTAAAATCAGTTCAAAAGTATAAAACTAAAAAAAGTGAAAACTCTCCATTACATATAAAATACGTTATTTTAGAGATGTAATGATTGTTTCCAATGTATTTATCTATACATATAATAATATCGTTTAAATTTGCGTTTGTGCACACCAATCTCCACAACGGCTTAAATAAAATAAAAATAAAATTAAAAAGCCTTTTATTTCTTCCAGAAAATGCTAGATTGCGAAGTTAATTAGTTTTGTTAGTATCAAAGAATTAGTAAGTAGTTTTATATTTTGATCGTTAGTAGTTACAGTTTTATGAAAAGTTTTTTAGATACATCAATATTACAGTGCACAGCGGCTTAACCAAATCGAATGTAGTTTTCACGAATGTATTGAGATAAGCTTGGATTAAAACATAGGCTTGTTTCATCGAAATCAGTTGACAAATAAAAAAGATAAGAATTTAACATATTTGATGAAAAACCTTATCTATTCGTACAGCCCCAGTCATAGAATATTAAAAATTAATCTAACGCCTACGTAGCACTTTCGTAGAACTCTCGTAGCACCATCGTAGAACTCTCGTAGCACCATCGTAGAACTATTAGTATCGTAGCACTGAGTAAAGATACGGTTAAATACAGATAATACCAGTGCAGTTAGTAACAATTACATTGCAACTAGTATTATTACAACTAGTACCAGTACAATTAGTTTCAGTACCAGTACCAATATAACTGGTAAAAGTACCAGTACCAATACAATTTGTAACAGTACCAATAACAATACAGCTACTAACAGTACAACTAGTAACAGTGCTAGCACCAATACAACTAGTAACAGTACCAGTACCAATACAATTAGTAACATTACCAGTAACAATACAATTAGTAACAGTACCAGTACCAATACAACTAGTAACAGTACTAGTACCAATACAACTAGTAACAGTAAGTACCGATAAAGCTAGTGACAGTACAACTAATAACAGTACCAATAGCAATACAGTAACAATACACCTAGTAACAGTACAACTGGTAACAGTATCTACAGCTATCACGGCTGAAATACAGCTAGTAAAATAACTTTTTTCGTTGGTTGGTAAAATAATAAATTAATAAATAAATAATGCTGGACAGTCCACACAGCATCATCTAGCCCCAAAGTTAGCTACTCAAAGCTTGTGTTATGCGTACTAGATAACTGATATATTTAATACATTATATACATAGAAAGATATATTTTTATTATACACAGAAAACACCCAGATCAACGGAACAAATTTCTGCAGATCGTACACAAATTAGTTCCGCGACGGGAATCGAACCCGCAACCTCTTGCGTCGCAGGCGGACTCTCGCCCGCTGCGCCACTGAGGTCGTCAAAGATAGCGTTGTTTTGTACAGATTGTGCGTATTATCTCGCGCGAGGCTCACGGCTTCGACGACGGCTGGTGGACCGGTGAGGTGAACGGCGTCATCGGGAACTTCCCGTCCCTCATTGTGGAGGAGTGCGATGAGGTAAGAAAAATGAAAAAAATGTTAAACCTTTCACTATCATACATCATCTTCATCATCTTCCATCTTCATTCTTCTTTTCCCACGTTATGTGGGCTCGGCACAACTATGATACATACGTAACTATACATATAATTACACCTGTACGTCTACCATGAGTTGTCACATTTAGATTGGCTGACGTTACTACAGTAGTATTAGTACGTTACTATGACATCTGTCAAAATTGTTACTCATGGTACCAAATTCTAAGCAAATTAATGAAGCGCAAACTACAGTCGCTGTAGTACGCCGTGACGTAGGATAGTTAACTACGTGACGTTTTAGTACCCAACTATCCGCTAGAGGCGCTGTAGGTACAAGTTTTCATACAGTTTTTTAACTACAGTCGCTAGCGAGTGTAGATTGTGAAAACTCATGGTAGACCTACAGGTTTCAAATTCTGATGAAATATGGTATATATTTATAAAAATCATGGGAATTATTTTGAATCGTTCTAAATGCTAGGTGAATCTAGGCCAATTCTAGTCCCAGTAAGAGAAAAGCTGATAACAAACTCGCTGGTTCCTAGCGCTTTTTTTTTTGTATGATTCTTGTTCAAAAAACAATTCTGTGCGCCGTTTTTTTTACGCCGTATTTATAAAATTTTCATTTTCATAGTTATTAACAGTTACACACAGAACAACAGTTTTAATTAGTGAGTCGGTAAAACAGGAAAACTGCTACTGTTTTACTATTTTACCGACACAGCAACACTAAAACTACTTGATAATAGATGGCGTTGTTAAGCACCATCATCTTCCTGCCCTTTAAATAAAATAAATAAATAATGCTGGACAATCCACACAGCATCATCTAGCCCCAAAGTAAGCTACTCAAAGCTTGTGTTATGGGTACTAGATAACTGATATATTTAATACATGATGTAGGTACATAGATAGATATTTTTTATTATACATACACACCCAGACCAACGGAACAAATTTTTGCAGATCGTACACAAATTTGTTCCGAGGCGAGAATCGAACCCGCAACCTCTTGCGTCGCAGGCGGACTCTTGCCCGCTGCGCCACTGAGGTCGTCGGTCGCCTTTTCCCACGTTATGTGGGGTCGGCACAACGTGATTCTCTTCCATTTCTCTCAATCATTCGTCATCTCAGTACTCACTCCTTTCCTACCCGTGTCATCTTTGACACAGTCCATCCATATTTTCTTATGGCGTTGTTAAGCAGTCGTAAAAAAACGAGTAAAGCTCGGTCAGGTACCATATTCTAAAATGGGATGTATTTCATTAGAACGGTGACCCATTGGAACCAGCTAAGATCCTGACTGAGTGGGAGATTGACCCTAACGCAGTTCCGGCGGAATCGTACACCGCCACCGTGCCTGACCAGCCCAGCGCCCCCGCAGACGACGGTGAGTTGTGCCTCCTTCTTATTCCTTCTCTTCAGTTTACTAGTTCTTTAAAATCAATGTGGTGAACGGATGAAAGTGCGCGTCCTTTTGAGTTTAAAAGCTGGTACACATTAGGCGTTTTAAAGCGCGCGCTTTGGTAACGTGGTCTTGGATTACCTCACTGCCTAATCAGAAAAAGCTGGTAAAAACATTATAAAAACGATTCAGCTCTATTTACGGATCTGAAGATTTTGGCATCGCACTATATAAAGGTACATTTGCTGTTAATTTTGCCGAGTTATAGAGCGTACTAAGCAACAACAACGATCAATGTGATAACAATCTTCATAAAAAGAAAAACTTTAAATTACGTTTTAACAAAAACAAAGTAAAAACAATACCAGAAAAATGTTCCGGCTAGCAGTAGGCATTCCCGAGAGATAGTCGCGTATTTTTAAGTGAGACACCCATGGAATCCGTCTCTTTCTACAAAAGTCAAATTATTAAAATCGAACGCATCTGTATTTACGAGTAATATAGGAACAAGTGCACGAAAGAAACCTCCGGCGTACTTTAAACTTTTCATCACTCTGGTTTTAAAGATTTAATGACACGATACGAAAAAGAATGAGCAACCCTGAAGAGTACTCCAGGCTTGATGAGTTGTGGGTGGAACTTGGATTACTGTTTGAAGAGCTTATCAACATGGACTAACTTTGATGACAAGATAACTTAAGTTGAATACTGCTGGATAGTTCGTTCGTAGCTGTTCAGATATTAAAGCTTCTTAGAGACAACAAAGATCAGGTATGTATTGTTAGATATACGAGAGAACTTGAAACACTTTTAGCACAGATACTTTGAACAATTTTGGGAAAATGGTTGAAATGGTTGACAGGATCTATTTTACGAAATATTTTATTTATGTAGACAATGTAATAACCACCAAAATTACACAACAAAACTCAAAATAACACAATACAAAAATGTGAAAACAAGAGCGACAAAGTTGACAATCGAATGCATCGTAGAAAATCCTTTATAAAATATCAAAGCACTCGTATTGTAACTGCGACATTTCGTACGATGACTTATAAAAATTGTACCTATTGAAAGCTTCTAATGTGACATTTCTCAACAAAATGGTTTGTAAAAGCCCTTAAAAAGGTGAGGCCCCCCTGATACTGATTTCTTACGGGTTTTATAAGATTTTGCCTACTTACATTTGACAGGTTTTTTGAGCAAGTCTTTTGATGATTACAGATTTAAAAAGGCAAAACACATTACAAAATTTCTTCATCGATTAGATACGAACTATAAGAATAACTGGTACGAAACAAATTGGACATACGAGTACCTATCTAAAATAAACGTGTCTCTTTTACCTACATACTTTTATAAAACGGCTTATACCTAATATTAGTTTTGAATGCCTAACAGACTATTTGGATTCATTAGAGATTAAATAATTCAGTACCTGGATTGGATGACCGAGCTATTCTCGGTTTTTAACTTTGGTTAACGACGTTTTCTAAAAATGAAATCTAACTATATCCATTTATCGCCCCCGAAACCCCCTGCATACTTAATTTCATGAAAATCTAGAACCTTAAATTTGAAAATGTATGTCATAGGTTAGTATGCTACACTACAAGTAGCGGTGGGCTTGCAACCTGTCACGTACGGAATATTAACTACTTTGCAAAACGTGGGCATGTGCCAAATATCAAGTTTAGATGTGCCTTTAACTACCCTCTTAAGATATCCTCAAAGATCTAAGTAACTAGAGATCTGAGGAGATATTACCGAGCCTGGGGATTACAGTCGTGACCATGTTTGTTCAAAGCGTTTGCAGACAACACTTTTTTTACAAGAATTCAATGCTAATAACAGGAATACCCTGCGTTTTGTCTGTGCACCTATTAAGCATAAATAGTTCGTAAATCGTTTCGATGAACGTACGTTTATTCAATTAACAATAGCGCGCCAGTTAGATTTGAATTCAGTTGTTTCGGAGCGTTGAAACGCGCTGCTTGTGCTGTGACTGTGAGTGCAAGGCATTTACTGAATTTACGATATATACGATATATTGATTCAGCTAAAAATTATCAACAAAACACGTGTTATCGTGGTATAACAACGGATCATGGATCTTGTTTTTGGTAAGATAATACAATAAGTGCAACTTCTTCCTAAGCTATCATGTAAATAAGGCAAAAAATATATTAGCCTTAGTCCAAATTGCTTTGAATAATTAAGATGTGAAGTGCTTTTAAACTGTTTTTGTTGCATATTTTTTTAAATTCATCCTATATTCGCAAAGCGAACGGACTTGTAAATAAAGATTTTAATAAACACAATTAGGTACAGTGAATATGTAAGTAGGTAAGTACCTACGGAAAAACTTAAACATTAAAATATAGTAGATAGTTTATTGTATATGCGATCAACCCTTGATTTCATAGTAACTATTTATATCGATGCTTGATTGTACCATTGAGTATCAGCAATAAAAAAATAAGAAGGAATAAAATAAAGTTATCTTACTAACAATTTTATTTTCAACGATTAGAAATGGGTTTGGTCTTTCGAATTAAAATTCTTGAACATGTCAGTTTCAATGCGTACCTACCTTTTTTGTAAAACTAAAAAACCCAGTTCTTCGGTTTTGATTACATGTGTACCTACCTACGTATTTTGCGACTTGTTATAAAATTTCGCCACAAGCTAGTTACGAAATCGCAGCTGCCGAAGTGACAACAAAGCTTTAGCAATCAGGCTTCAGCTATACTCATTAAACTATCTGAAAATTGGATTTCGTAGACTCGTCTGGGTCGCACCGCGCACGTCTAAGATCTATTATAATTATATCAAGCTGTTCATTATGCCTGCAAACGCGGCTGTTGTAACATAGAAGCTCAAGCACTGTGCTGTTTTAAATTGAATTACTAAACTCAGGCAACGAGCTCCGGCAGAATTTCCACCTGGGCTTAAAATAGACGTGTCGCGTACTGAGTTGAAAAGTTGCAGATAACAGCTTTTACACGGCAAAATTTATAACAGCAAAGCTGCATTTCCACTCAGCCGTCAACTTTAATTCAAAACTTTGCCTGACGCTTTATGATTGTATATTTGGAAGAGCCGTAGCTCTCCGATATTTAAAGAATTTTTAATTGCTTGCCGGACAAAGTTCAATGCCAGACGAGAGCAGACTGAACCTTGACAATAAAACGGAAGAAAACTCTTATTTTTGTTTTGTGGCTTTTTATCAGGGAAGGTAAGTCTATAGCTTTAACTTTGTCATCGTTTTCGTAATAGACGTCTATGTACCAATGTGTTTGTGTGGTGTTGGGTGTAGGTATATGTGTGTATTATGTCCTAGCTGCTGAGAACAACAATATCAAGAGCGGCGCTCCGCCGTCGATCCCACCGCCGCCGCCGCCGGCTGACATCGAAGAGTCACTTGACAGTCAGTCGGACAGCAGCTTCAACATGGAACTGAGCAGGAACCACCATGATCAGTACGACACGCAGTTCGCGTACGCCCAGACTACCACTCCCCCAGTCATGGGGGCTCCGGCCGTGACTATTATCGGTCAGTACCAGATACGGACCTTAGGATAACCTTCATATTCAGTATGCATTAGGGCAAAATACCAGCCTGAGACAGAAATTTCTCCTCAACACAATATCAGTCACTACATACACAACTGAAAAGTTGGCTGTGGTTGCCCATCAAACATCCATTATGTAGATACGAAGTGGCCTCTATTATAAAAAATAAAAAACGCCAAAACGCAAGTAGGTAATCCTTTGCGTTTAAGTATTTCTTAGCAAGAATAATCGAGTTTTTTTTTATTCAGATTATGCATTTTCTTTTTCAATTAAGACACGAAGCTAGGCCCTGGAATGGTAAGATAATGGTTCATGCAATTATGTACTGCGATAGTTCTGAATATATCCTTGCAGGGTATTTTACAAAGAAAGGATTCCTTGAAAAGGGTGCAGGCGGCTGATACTTACCCTCAAATTACATTACGCATACGAATTACGTAGTCATGGGAAATTCCACTATAGTGTATAATTTCATATCATGTCATTCTCAATAAATAACAGTTTTAAGAAATAAGCATTCTTTTCTAAGGTATTCTTGAATGAAGATATTTTGAATTATTTTTTCTATGAATTCCTTTCATGCAGTCGATGAGGTGATTGCCGATACTAATCAAGATGATCCCGAGGTTTGTTGACCCAATACCATATTTTTTGTTATCTGTTCTCCCTTTATAAAAAGATCGAACCATTTAATCCCAACTGTCCAGGGGACAGATGGGAATAATTCAAACTTTACAAAAGTTTGTCAAAAGTGGCGCTCTCCATACAATTAGTCAATAAATATTGATGGACAATTTCAAACCCCATCTAGTCCAAAACGAATACTTACTATTGAATACAAATTTTAATTTAAAAATAAACTACGACCGAATGCAAATGTGGGTGTACCCACGTTTTCTTATTTAAGCGAACGTTTGAACAAGCACATCACTAATATAATACCTATTATCTTTTCCATGCTTAGGAAGAGGATGTACCTCCACCAAAGACAGCGCCGCCAAAAATGCCCCCGCCCAAGGCTCCGAAAGTTGAAGCCCCTCAGGATGACTCGGGGCTTGGTGTGGCTCAGATCGTGATCACGGCTGCCACGCCCATGGTAGAGGAGCCCGAGCAGCCCTTCCCGCCGGCTGAGCCGGACGCCGATGAGGCGAAGGAGGAAGCCGATGAAGAAGACTCCTCGCTGTCGGAGCAGACGGCTGTGTGCGTGCGCGCCGAAGCCGCCCCACCTGCCTCCAGCTCCACGGCCTCCGAGGGCGAGAGCGGCCCCCCCACCGCGCCGCATTCCCCGCCGGCCGCCCCCGTCTCCCCTCCCGCCGCACCCCGCGCCGGTCGCGCCTCCATCCCTGATGAGCTGGAACCGGCACAGCTCGCCAGGCTCACAGATCTCAAGGAGTCCAACGCCTAGTTCTCTTTATTTCCCAACGCCTTCGGACGGTCGGTACTCTCTTCCCGATTGTCCTCGACCGTTTCTCTTTGCTTTTTCCACGTTTTCTAATTGAGAGGTACAAGTCGGTGCCTCTTCTGTTTTAACTTTTGTTGTTACAGCATACTTTACCGTACCTAAATAACCTTAGGTATGCTTCGCGAACAGTCCGTTTCGATCCCCTTGGAAGTAGAGACAGAGAGTAGGTATTCAGACACTCCGCATATATGTTATATTATGTTATATTATTATAACGTGTAGAGAAACGGTCTTAAATCAATGTAGATTGTATTGTATATAGCTATACTTATAATTTGTTATACCTACCTACTAAAACACGTCCTGGTACCAGCTGAATAAAGGGCATTGATTAACTCGTTTGTATAGAATATGCTGCTATATTTTGACTGATAAACTGCCCTCATTCTTGTTTCGTTTTAGGGAAAAAAGAGAAACGTAAAAACTTTAATTGGTATGCATTATTTATTTTAAAATTCCGTAAAGTAGGTCCCTAAACGTAAATATGAAAGTACGTAAGTATAAACACGTGTTTTCAAAACTGAACACACACTAGTACCTGCTAAAAATATTTAAAATATGTAACACAAAAATAATGCTGCATAAATAATTGATTGACAATAAAGAAAAAATTGAGTCGTTAGTTTATCAGCCATTATCAAGCAAGGCAAAAAAAGTGAAATGCATAATATTTTTCACATTGAATTTTTACATCGTAACAGCGCTATTATGGACAACATCACATCTTACACAGGTGGTGGAAAAGTTCAGTGTAAGAAACTAGTATAAGAAAGATACAGGGTGTTACTAACTTCTCTGCACAATGTTTTTGCATCTACATTTGCATCTACTGACACCATTCTATCATTTCTTTCCATTTATGCGATTCTAGCCTGAGGTTCACATCTACATAATTCACCGCATTTCCTGAATATACATAGGTAACTTGTTTTACGTAAAGTTATGGAGATCAATATTGACTGGATTCACGCCTAGATTTTAATGGATTGTTGTATTTGTTGTTTACACATAGACGTTACATACGAGTGTTGATGTTGACAGATTTGTCGTTTAATAATACACTAATTATAATCATATTACACTTTTAACTGACTTTAGCAGTAGCACGGTGTTAAAGTACAATTATATAGTCCTTAGGTAATTAGTTTAATTGTTTACTTCATGTGTTATTCGGTGTTTAATGTTACAGTTCAAATATTACAATGTTTAATGTAGTTATTCATGAATCAGTAAAAACATCACGATTGCTTCAAGAAGGTAGGTACAAAGCAAAATCAACAGTTTGGTCGAAAATAGAAATTGGAAACAAAGGTAATGTCATAAGGGAGGGTACATAATAACAATAATTCAATACACCAGCATTGTTTGATAGATAATAATAAATGCTTTCTACCATGAAAGCATTTATAATACCAAATCGATGCGAAGTATAAGCTGCATGGCTTTGAAGACTAAGTGACCCAATAGTAGGTAGGTAGGGGAAGGTGTTCTAAAAAGATCCCTGGGGGTAAAACGATCACTGGTTGATTTACCGACTTAGAGGCGTCTTCTAGTATTTTTTAAGTGAACCTCGTGTTCCCAAGGCTGAGCCATGCATTCTCAGTTAGTGTCATGGCGGCAGTGACAGTGGAAAAGTTTAAAGGACAAATTGTTTAAAATTTCTGTGCTCAATGTAAAGTAAGCCATTATTTGACTTTACATAGTTTTAGTACACGTACATTTTATGTGGTAGTTGTGTTTTCCTCAGTTTCTATTGTCATTCAGCAATGGAATGAACCGTTTATTATTACGGCATTTAAAACTTATAGGTTGTATTTTGTTGTTTTGCGTAAATAAGGCATTGGGGGTAAAATGATCCCTGGGTGGTGTAGGTAAAATGATCCCGGTTTTGGTGTGGATGGGTAAATGATCCTTCGATGTTTTCAATTAGCTTTGTACAGGGTGGGGCACGAATCGTGACTTAGAATTATGACGCGTATTAAGCTAGTTATCAGCAATAATATAAAACATTTTGTAAAAGAAATTAACAAATATTTCATTGGAATTCTTAAATAAAATTTTGTTTTGTTGTTGATAACTAGCTCAACGCGTTTATTAATTTAAATGTCCCATCATTTTTTATTTTGCTGATTTTTTTTTTGTTGAGGCCCTTGACTAAACTCCATAATTATTGAACGTTTTATTTCTAATTTAAAACCCTAAGTAATGGGGTAAAAAGATCCGGGGATCATATTACCCCATTGGGTAAAATGATCCCGGGATCATTTTTCCCCTATATTTTTCAAAGTGACTTTTTCGTAGACCTCCACAAAAACCTAAATAAATAATTTTCTATCAGCTTTATGCTGTAAAATGCGAAACAAAATTTGTAGCTTGATATTATTGGTAACCTTTAAACACTTTAAGTCAAATAAAAAGCAATAAACATTCGAGTTACAGCAGTTTTCCCTTAGGGGGATCATTTTAAACCACCTTCCCCTACATACTTTGCAATGAGATCATCTTTCATCGAAATTTCATCAGGTTTATATCGATGTCTAAACATAAATCGCATGGAAAGTTACCGAAGCAATAACTTCTGACTCTAGTCTTAGTTGAAAACTTGCTTAGTAGGTATTCACAGCAGACAACTGAACCTGACCCAGCCTAAGAAATAACTCTGGAAGACAAAGGCTGTGAATCCATAATAAATGACAAGTGGTTTGATGCCGAGTGTTTGCTAGGTACAATCGTAACTGCGGCAAATAAATTAAATTCAGCGCGTACAATCTACCTAAAGGTCCCCAAGGTCCCATTTCTCGTCAAAAATACGTACCATGATGCAAGTGATGTTTTTTCTGGCTTGACATTTCATAACTTATGTATGATACGTATCCGAGAGAATTGTAGCACTCTGTAGAACTGTTAAAACTATCGTCAGTCACGTTACGATAATAATTATTGATATCTATGCCAGTCACTGTATTAAACTGCACAGATATTTACGTACTAATAATTCTATATACTTATTATATTCTATATTTAACTAAGTATATTAAAATAAGTAAGTGTTGCTTTTTCTTTAGACTGAAAATTAATTTTAACCAGTTTTTAGCATAGTTTTTGCTGGGATTTATTATTTAGCGCCACAAATAAGTATTATTATGAATAGGAATTTGTACCACTATGTATGGCAATAGTTTAGGGTTTTACCTATTGCCTTTGATTACCCCAAACCTTTTATAATTATACATTTAGGTTAAATTTACCTTTGTATCGGCTCTAACTCGTACTTGATCCCAGCAAGTCTGTAACTAGAAAAGTTAGGAACTTATTGCAATAATAGTGTGTATTACGTTGTTGTATTAAAATATAGTTAATGAAAGAAAATGTAGCGTGTGTCGTATGCAGTAGGTACCTACACAATTGCATAGCATTTATAATTATGAAGCAATTGATACGTTGATCTAACATTTGGCTAAAATACAGAAATGAAAGCTAAAATACTGCAAAAAACTCTTAAAATAAAAAAATATAATCATCGGTAAATCTGTATGAGTGAAGTTTTAGGCAGTACCACGGTGGACTTCAGATGTTTAAAAAAATGTTTCAAAAATGTACGCAATGATAAAACAGGCCGACATGCTACCTTTGAAAATGCAACGTAGCATACTTACTTCACCTACGTAAATTTTGCTGTTGCTAAGATTACCCTGAACTTCCACTGTGGCACCGCGGGAGAAAATGACACCTAGTAGTAAACGTCTAAAATACTACATACGGCACAAAATTTATAAAATACGAATAATTAAGTAGTTGCATAACATAACCACGTCACAGATTTGATGTAAGATTGCTTGTCTGTTACCACCAATGCCTATTCAAATGCAAATAAACTTTCTAAAAATAATGGCGTTTTATTTAACGATCATAACGAAACCAGATAATAGACCAGACTTATATAAAACTTCTCCAGAACTGGGTGTTTGCTAGACCACAGTTCACACCTCGCATTATTAAGGACTAGCTTCCGCCCGCAGCTTCGCCCACGTGATACCTTAAAAAACAAAAACATCGCTATCCCACGGGAACCGTACATTTTTACGGGATAAAATGTAGCCTATGTGTTATTCCAGACCATAATCTATATCTGTGCCAAATTTCATTGAGATCCGTTCAGCCGTTTTAGCGTGAAAGAGTAACAGACATACATCCATCCATCCATCCATTCATCCATCCATCCATCCATACATTCTTACAAACTTTCGCGTTTATAATATTGGTAGGATTCCGTTTGTGGGATTCGGCAACGTCAAACTAGGCAATAAAATAGCAGATTAGTTTTATCAAAATCACTTTATTAATCTGTTATTTTGTTGTGTCAACTATTTTTTAATACTACTGTTACTTGTACTTATTCAGTTGTTATTAGCATTATAAACACAGCGGAGTCACCGTATATCGTATCTCATTAGGTAACATATTAGACACCTTAGCTTGGTTTTTTGAAGCTTTAAGCTAAGCGTCCACCTTGATGCGTACGATGCCGAAAGGTGGACGCTTAGCTTTAAAGTTTTGTAACTACACAATACAATAACATCGGTACCTAAACTTTTTTATAATAATTGAATAGTCTTCAAAACAAAAACAAAGTCGTAAGTACAACATTTTTTAGCTTCTAATTTTTTTTTTGGTGGTGTGGTGGTAGCACCCCTACCTCACGATCCGAAGGTCGTGGGTTCAAACCTGGTCGTGCACCAATGAGTTTTTCCATTAGAAAAATTTATGTGCGCAATGCCAGTGCTCTTAAACGGTGAAGGAAAACATCGTGAGGAAACCGGCATACCCTAGAACCAAAAATTCGAAGATATGTGTCATAGGTTAGTATTCTTATAAGCGGCGATGGGCTTGCAACCTGTCACGTACGGAATACTAACTACTGTGCAAAATGTGGGCATGTACCAAATGTTATGTTTGGATTTGCCTCTGACTACCCCCTTTAGATATCCTCAAAGATCTAAGTAACTAAATATCTGAGGAGATATCTACCGAGCCTGGGGATTACAGTCGTGATCATATTTTTTTTTTTATAACTCACGACTTGTGCGATGTCGGGAAGCGCCTTAATATTACTTAGTATTTTGCTAGAATCGACTTAGACGTAAGTAAATTTCAATACAACACGTTGCGTATTCGCAGAGGTAGTTTTCTTATTATTAACACAGAACATTTAAAATGCATATAAATTATTACTATTAGGTCGGTGAACGCATATAAACATGGAAGTATTGCTTGAGCTACAAAATGACCCCACAGAAAAAGGGCCTTGGTGGGCGTGGCTTGTCGGTTTTGCCAAAGAATTAGATCAAAAATGTATAAAAGCTTATTACACGTTACACGGCAATTTTAACCCAAACGTCGGGGGAATAAAGTCAACATTAATAATTTTTTGCCAAGTCTGTGTACGAAAGTGTTTCGATGTGTGAAATTTGCCGTCATGTTTCGCGGATATTAATCTGGAAGAAATGTTAATTTTTATATGCGTTCACTGTATTAGGTATATTATTTTAATTACATATCGTACTGATACACCGTTAATAAAAAAATGGAAAGTTCTTTGTAAAGCAGAATACAAAGTACAAATTTGTTTGGAACAATAACTTTCAAATTGCATTTATTAAATAATACTACATGAAGTATTTACTTCTAAAGAACTATACAAAATTAAAATCTTGTTTTGGATCAATAATAATTGATATTAACATGGCATGGAAGATTTATCTTATAAGAACAATATATTTTTTTTTTTAATTAATATTTTTCACATTATCATTAATTAGACTAGTAGCTTGCATTTAATTAATTTTCAAAAAAATATAACAGTGATTCTACCATTCGTGGTGGAGACAAATAGAACAAATCAAAAATTATGAAAATCGATTCAGCCGTTCTCTAGTTATAAATGGTGTAACTTACAAGACTTTGTTTATCAAGCGTCAACAATAGTGTAATCAAATAGTCCATAGACCAGTTTTAAGACTCAAGACCAGTTTTAACACTCAAGACCAGTTTTAAGACTCAATAGAATTAAGCTAGTTTTAAGATAGCTCTAGAAAGAATCGATACGTAATACATGTTTCCGTTTCCTGATTACTTGATGGTCCTGATATGATATACTTGACTGTTAACTCTCTCTCCGGACACATGACGCGAAACAGACGACCTATGTAAGACTTAATGTGATTTCATGTAATGCATAAGGGACTGATAATAATACTCGACTAATTAACAAGGTTTTTACATGAATCTACCCAAATACCAAGACTTCAATATCTATACATACAATAAAATCGTTTATCTTTGCGTTTGTGCATGCTAATTTCCGCAACGGCTGCACCAAATCGAATGCAGTTTTCACTAATGTATTGAGCTAAGCCTTGGATTAAAACTTAGGCTTTATTTTATCGAGATCGGTTGACAAATAAAACAGATAATTTGATATATTTGATGAAAAACTATCTATTCGTACAGCCCCATTCACAGAATATTAAAAAGTAATCTAACGCGTACGCAGTCGCGGGTATCAACTAGTTAATTATATATTATCCTAAAAGTATTTGTCTCAAGAAAGTTATTTTTAAAATGTGTATTAATTAATAGCCGCGTACTGATTGAGCGAGCAGCCTCGCGAGGCAAATCCTCGGTCGGTCAAGACGTGCCTCGCCCGCGGGACACGCACGCACTGCCTCGCCCGAGCGTGCCGCGGCCCGAGCCGAGCGTTGTCGGTTTTTGTCGATGCTCAAAAGCGCCTCAGTACGTTTGCCGCGCTCACTCAAAACGGTAGTGTTTTGCCTCGCTTATTCCTTGCGCGTTATTTGTGCTTTGTTTGGCTTCAAGTTAAACTGAGCGTCGATGCTCATGGTGGCTCGGCCTTGCCGCGCGAGGCAGCCTCGGATTAGAAAACTTAAAGACCGAGGGCGCCTCGCGCGGCAAGCGTACTGCGGCAAATGTCCGAGGCTGCCTCGCGAAGCCGCTCGCTTGGTCAGTACGCGGCTAATGAAGTTCATTAACTCGCCTCGATATAAATTACTTTATAAAATTGCGTAAAAGGCCGACCGTCAAAACGGGCCTGGGCAGTCCGGGTTGATTAGGTAATTATTCTATCTTAATGAAAGGAAGATTTGAATTCAATGGCGGGAGAATTTAACGTGACCCGGACTACAGCAGTCTATTATAGTGAGTAATTTCGAAAGATTTGATTGACGACGTGTTATATAATGCTAATTAAATAAATCGGAGGTTACAGAGTAAGTCAATTTAGAAAATAATGTTATTACGGAAAAGCAAAATGAGGTATGATGTAATTTAGTAAGAATGCTCCTATATTGAACCATAGCTGCTTCGTAACAACCTTTGAACCATAATTGAGTTTAGCAGCAAATGTAATAATAAAAAACAATACGTAAGCGCCCACCTAACATGTTTTATACACGATAACATAACGCCGAAGAGTCCTATACATGTTTTCTTTCATACAAGAAACAATATTTAAAAGACTTTCGACACGTTTTCTACAAGACTTAAAAAACCACTTTGTGGTGTAAACATTTTTTACCTACCTCAACATTTTTTACGCGTAAACAATAAATCAAAAGTTTGATACATGTAGAATACCTGTTTTATACATTGGTTTAAACGTGGGGTAAGTATATAGATAGACCTTTTCTTCTATTCTAGATGATTTAGTTAGAGTATCAAGTGAAACTTTTTACTCGCTTACAGGGGCCTTACCACAAGCTCTTCGGACAATATCAAAGTAATATAACTTTGATATTTCGCACCATATCTATAAAATTGTATTGAAGTAATGCGCTCTATAAATATTTTTTTTTACATTTTTGAAAATTATATAGCCGCTCTCCCCCCCACCGATGAAAACGTAAAAATTATATAACATTTTTTTTCTTTTTATAATGTATGTTTTGCACCCTAATAGGTCTCTATATTGCTCGAGCAAATCTCCATTTAGCATCGTGGGCTTCCCTAATATAGGTGTGAAAAACAAATGGACGACGCACTGACGTTGTAAATTTACACCAACCATTTTGATCTTAATACCGCACTTTTTGACTTACATCAAAGGGATAACATGATTTGGATCTTACAATGTTTGCTTACTAGACCTTTCTACTCAACGGTTTTTTCATTGTTGTCACTTTCGTCGTCAAAAAATTTGGTCTATCTCGTAAAATATTAGTTAATTTTAAATAACTTATTATGAACCAATCTTTTATTGCTCCATCTTCATGCTATCAGCATGAAATACGAGCAGTAAAATCAAGGTATTTTTTTTTAAATAACAGTAAAAAACGCCCTACTGCTTTTTGTACTGTTCGTAAATTTCATAAAACATGTCACGGCAGTTCATTTTGATCTTCATTTTGGAGCAGAGCAGGAACACGCCAGATAGCTTGCGGTGCAGTGAGTATATCTCCTCGGGCGGCGGGCAAAGCCGGTGCGTGAGTATAGTGGGCACGAGCGCTTGTATACGGCGGGTGGTCTTTTGCTCACCGAAGTCGAATTCGCCGTCTTGAGTGAAAACCTCACCCATTATCATGACGGTGTCCACGTGTGTTTCCTCCATTATCTGTGGGATTTATGATTTAAATAAATTTAAATAATGCTAGACAGTCCACGCAGCATCATCTAGCCCCAAAGTAAGCTACTCAAAGCTTGTGTTATGGGTACTAGATAACTGATATATTTAATACATTATATACATAGATAGATATTTTTTATTATACATAGAAAACACCCAGACCAACGGAACAAATTTCTGCAGATCATACACAAATTTGTTCCAAGGCGGGAATCGAACCCGCAACCTCTTGCGTCGCAGGTGGACTCTCGCCCGCTGCGCCACAGAGGTCGTCAAATGATGATTCATTTAATTAATTACAAAAGCGCACATTGAGGCCTGGTATTCCAGCAGCTGCGCTTAATTTTATGAATTTTAAAATCATCTGAGACATGGAAAATAGCGTTTAGAATTCTGGAAAAAAAAAATATTACTTAAGGATCTAATCTAGTCAAAGTTGCAGTCAGTTACAAAATCTAATGAACTTCACTCGCTAAAAAAGTCCCAAAGTTACCCCTTTGTGTATCTGTTTTTTCAATATTATGACTAAACATTAAAAATACTAAACTAAAGAGTAGAACTATATCTAGACGAATTCGCAGAGTTTGGCTTGATAATATTATTTTCATAATCACTATGTTTAAATAACTACAAAATATATAAGCGCGGTGGCTTGGCGGCCCGGGACAGCGCCATGTCTACTGCTGCTGGAATACCTGGCCTTAATCATTTTATCACACTGCTTCGAAATAACTACTCCGCGGACACTAACATATACAGTCGTGGTCAACTAATTAGGGACACTCTTTGGTTAAACCGAATTGTGAATTTATTTTTTATTTTCCAACGAGTCTAAACCATATTCCATATCTCTTACATGTAAGTATAATTAGTCATTTATGTGCCCGATTATACAAACAATAACAACTTCTTAAACATTAAACCTCTTTACAGTATAGCTGATAGATTATCGTAGTGCTATTTGTTCAAATAATGCTGGCTGGCCATTTAATTAGGGACACTGAGATATTGCGTTCTATTTTCAAAATTTGAATCTCAATACTTTTTTACTTCTTCTCTTATTGTTTCGTGGTAGTTTTGGCGGCAATCCCGATATTTATTTTAAGTTTTGAAAAATATTTTGAAGAAAAATGGGTAAAAATAAAAGTTGCGATCCAACACTACGAAAAATTATCATGAAGTTTGTTGTCGAGCATGGTTGGCCATACCGAAGGATAGCAGAACATTTAAATTGTTCAAAAACTATGGTATACAATGCAGTGCAACATGTCAGACGCAATAACACAGATTTAAATGTGCCCAGAACAAAAAGATCGAGAAAAACAACTCCGCAAGAAGATAGAATGATAGCCAGGTTAGCTAAGAAAGATCCGTTTCTAGGCTCTATTTTAATTAAACACGAAGTGTTTGGGACAGACGAAAGAGCTGGTGTCTCAGCTAGGACCGTTCGACGACGTCTGGTAGAAGCAGGGTTGTTCGGAAGAGTGGCTCGCAAAGTACCGTTGTTGAAGAAAGAACATAGAAATGCTCGTTTGGCGTTTGCACGTAAATATGGACATTGGACCTACGCCCAATGGCAACATGTATTATTCTCTGACGAGACCAAGGTTAATTTGATTTCTTCAGATGGAAGGCAATACGTACGGCGTCCAGTAAAAGCGGAAATGAATCCAAGATTCACAAAAAAGCAGGTGAAACATGGCGGTGGAAACATTAAAATGTGGGGTTCATTTTCTGGACGTGGAGTGGGACCTGTGAGGAAAGTTCAGGGTAACTTAGACCAACATCAATACAAGGCAATATTGGAGGAAACGATGCTTCCCTATGCTGAGGAGCATCTCCCTATTATATGGACGTTTCAGCATGATAACGACCCAAAACATACCGCCCGTTCAGTCAAGTCGTTTCTTACCAGTCAGTCAGTATCGGTGCTAGATTGGCCAGCAAATAGCCCGGACCTTAACCCAATCGAGCACCTTTGGCACGAAATCAAGAAAAAAGTAGCCACTTATCGTACCACAACTTTAGATGAACTTAATGAAGCTTTTTGTGAGGCATGGGCAAACATTCCTGTCGAAACATGCCAGAAACTGATAATGTCTATGCCACATCGGTGTCAAGCGGTAATTACTAACAAAGGTTTTGCTACTGGGTACTGATTTTACACGTAATAAAATGGAGCTGTTAAAGATATTATAATACTGCAGATTATTAGTTTTGTTTAACTCTATTTTTCATTATAGTTTACTGTCCTTAATTAAATGTCCAGCTACAGAATTATACCTTAAAATTGAATACATGTTCAACCTTTGATATTAAATACTTTTTTCTATTTATTTATTCTTTTATTTACAGCCATTTAAAGCATAATAATCGGACCAAATTATGCAAATAATAGTTACTGAGAAATCAATAGGGTTTTATATTTGTATGTACATAACCGGTTATTGTTCTTCACTATCTTGCATGTCCCTAATTAGTTGACCACGACTGTATATACATATTGGTGGACATTTCACACAACGGCAACTAGCCCCAAGCTAAGCATAGTACTATGAGAACCAGATGGTTCATACTTTTTTTTGTAAATACATAGAACGCAACGTGAATACTAACTGTGCAAAATGAGGGCCAAATATCATGTTTGGACGTGCCACTGACTACTCTTTAGGTATCCTCAAAGATCTAAGTAACTAAAGATCTGAGGAAGATATCTACCGAGCCTGGGGATTACAGTCGTGATCATATTTTTTTTTACACTTACTTTAGACTCGTGTCCAGTGAGAAATTTCATATCTATAGATTTTTTTAGGACAGCGTTGCGGTCGCATTCTGAAGCTGCCTTGATGATTTCGATGTATTGGTCCATAAACTCTTTTGAGTATTCGCGCGTCGCACCAAAGTCTAAAAGGACCACCTGAAATAAATTAACAAATTAGTGACCCTAATGTGTATTTAGAAGTAGAAAGGTTTTTGCATTTATTCTAGGCTCGAGCTGTTACCCGCGTTTGAATACTTTTACGCGTAGCGTCAGCGCACGCGGGAAACAAGTAAAATTATCAAATCTTTTTTAATTGTCAACCGATCTCAATGAAACAAAGCCTAAATTTCAATCTTATTTCAATACATTAGTGAAAACTGCATTTATTTGGTTCAGTCGTTGCGGAGATTAGGGTGGACAAACGCACAGATAAAAAGCCAATTAAAAATATAGTTAGTTTAAACGAAGCAGCGTGTCTTTTTGAGGTAGCATTCAATTTATATTTGAAAATATTAAAGCTCTATAATCTAATATCGGCTTCTCAACGATTTTATTTATGTATAGAAGATAACGGCATATCCTAAATCCAAAAATTCGAAGGTGTGTGTCATAGGTTAGTACTTTTAAAAGCGGCGATGGGCTTGCAATCTGTCACGTACGGAATAATCACTACTGTGCCAAATATCATGTTCGGACGTGCCTCTGACAACCCTCTTTAGATATCCTCAAAGATAAAAGTCACTACAAGTCTGAGGAGATATCTACCGAGTCTGGGGAGTAATCCCCAGGCGATCACGACTGTAAAGTCGTGATCGTGTTTTGCGGACAAAAGCTGGGTACCTGTTTGGTGTTAGTGTTGTAAAAGAAATTGGCCCAATTTGGATCTGTCTGCATACACTTGAAGACAAACATTTCTCTGAGGCAGAGCCGCATGATTTTGTCTGCGATGTCGAGGCGAGTCTCGTACGGCGCGTCGAATAATTTGTCCAGCGGTGTACCGTCTATCAGCTCGGTGGTGATCACTTCAGGGGCGCACAGCTCGTCTAGAAACCAGCAAACAAACACTGCAGTTCTATTATGCGTTAACTAGCTTCCGCCCACGGCCTTGAAAAACAAACAAATCTATCCCACGGAAACCGTATATTTTCTTAATTATTATTATATTTACTTTTCTTGTTATTTTTCAACAAGCAGAAACTCACCGATGACATCAGGTACAAAGTATTCCGGATAGGGTGCGAGCAGATGTTTAAATTTTCTGGTGCATATCGCTTCGCGCGTGTAGTCCACCTCCCAAGCTAGTTCTTTCTTGGCCACCTCGACTATGTTGTCCACAAACATGCCTTTGGGAAACACATTCCAAATCTGAAATTAATACTTCTTAATCTTATTTCAACTTTATATGGAGGCCTAAGCAAGAATGGTACACCAGCGAACATTTGCCCCGCTGAATGGAAAACGCACCGAGGTTACAAATAACTTAAGATAAAAGAAAATACATTGGACATTGCACACAGCGCCATCTAGCACCAAACCAAGCAACTCTTGCATTATGGAAATCAGATAACAGATAGAGAAATACCTTATAATTTTTTTTTGTTCATTACTAAGTCTCAGACAGAACAAACACAAATGTGTGGTGGGTGGCATATTTATAGTAGAATCCTAAAACCTATTTTTTTAAAGTTTGTTTTTAAGCTGTTGTCTATTTCTTAAACTTTATGGTAAATATTGCATGTCTGTAATTGGCACACATTTCATGGTAAAATTTTGTATTCATGTTGTTTTATTAATATTTTGTGTGCTGTTGGCATTGCCTATTAAATAAATAAATAAAACTAGTCATTTCGTGAATTTAATTGGTCCAGTTATAAATAAACCTATAGTCCTGTGGTGTAAATAAACCTATAGTCCTTTGGTGCATTTAATTGGTCCAGTTAGTATACCTTCATAACTCCAACAAGGTTATCAATATCACTGTTGATGCCTTTCGCTACGCCAGGGTATTGCACTTTTACGGCCACCTCCCGCCCATTGTGTAGAGTCGCCAAATGTACTTGCCCTGGAAAAAATATAAACCATACTAAGTATGTAGTATAGAAAGTACTACTACACAAAATATAAATAAAAACCAATATACTCTGAAAATATGGACATTCAACGCAAGATCCCTAGTACATCCTACGAGAAAAATTGAGCTAATGGTTGGTTTAAGAATTTATTTCTCAAAAGAACAAAGTTCACTTAAATGAGAATGTATATACAATATTCTTAAGCTATCTTAACTTATAATTATATGCTATAGTTGTAATAACTTTAGTTAGCTGGTAGTAGTTTAAGTTTAAGTTGACAGTGATGTTTGGTGCCGTTTGTTTAACAAATTTTGTCATAAATATATTGTTTTAATCTTTTTTTAAATGTGTGCATTGATAAGCAGTTTTTAATGTTATCAGGTAAGTTATTATAAATCTGTGCACCTTCATACATGATGTTCCGTTTTCCATAGTTGGTCCGGGGATTTCTTAGTTTTAACTTATTTTTATTTCTTAGATTGTAGGTGTAAGTTTTCTTTGTTAGTGTGATTTGTGTATGTATTTCATTAGTTACTATTTTCCTAACAAGGATACAGGTAAGGTAAGTATATAGTTGATTGATATTAAAAATTTTTGTTTCTCTGTAAATAGTTTGTGTGCTAGTTAGGTAGTCATAATTGTATAAAACTTTGATCAATTTATTTTGAGATATTTGTAGTGATTTTAGATTTGATACTGCTGCAGTTCCCCATACTTCCAGTAGATACTGTACATGAGATTTAGCTAGGGAGTTGTAAATAGTCATTCGAACTTTACGTGGCAAGCAACCCACGGATCTACGTAGTGCACCCGTTAGAGAGACTAGTTTAGTTCTGACATGTTCGATATGAGGTTGCCAATTTAGGCGGTCGTCGAGTATGAGACCTAGGTACCTCTCTTGGCGTGAGCGATGTATTATCGAACCACCTATAGTAAGTGGCGGGAATTGCGGGACTTTTTTATTCTTAGCTGCGAAAATCATAAACGACGTTTTTTTTGCGTTGACTGTCATTAGGTTGCTCTGACACCAGATGTTAAATTTAAATAGGTCCGCCTGTGCGTCTTTAACCAGTTGGCCGAGGTTCGGGCCAAAGTAGAATAGGCAGGTATCGTCGGCGTATAAAGTAACGTGTCCCATTAGTCCTATTTTGCTTATATTATTAATATAAATCAGAAAAATTAAAGTTCCGACAATGGATCCTTGGGGGATTCCGCAGACTATTTTTTGATGACTACTTTCATTATTTCCTATCTTTACGACTTGGTACCTATCCGCTAGGTATGATGTAAATAGCTGTAGTGCCGTATTTCTAATTCCTAAGTCGCTAAGTTTTTTTAAAAGGATATCGTGGCTGATTGTGTCGAACGCTTTTTGAAAATCAATAAATATACCTAAACAATACGATTTTTCGTCTATATTTACTTTAATTTTGGTTATTAAATCAATAGTTGCCGACAAAGTGTTCGACTTCTGTCTAAACCCGTACTGATGTTCGTATAAGTAGTTTATTTTCGTAAGGTGATGGTTGAGCCGATTGTACATAACTTTCTCAAAGATCTTGGAGATTGCAGGTAAAACCGATACGGGTCTATAATTACCAGGATCGGTTTTATTGCCCGATTTGAAGATGGGAGTTACTTTGGCAATTTTTAAACTATCCGGGAATAACCCGTCTAGGAGGCACTTGTTAATACAGTTAGTTAATGCTGGTACAATTGTGTGGGAAATACATTTGATAGCTTTCGTGCTTATTCCGTCTAGCCCAGTGCTGGTCGACGAGTCTAGGTTGTGTATTATTTTATAAATCTCGTCTTCGGTACAAGGTCGTAGGAAATGCATTTCGTCGGGCGAGTTGTTTTGTCGGTAGGTGAGTGTGTAATAGTCGTTATTTAAATAAGTAGTCGGGATATCTTTAGCTAATTTAGCACCTATTGTGGAAAAGAACGTGTTAAAATGTTCGCAAATTTGAATAGGATCCGTGACGTTTACATCTTTTATCATTAATTTAGTAGGTAAAGCGGGGTTTTGTATTTTGTTTGTAACTAGTGAGTTGATCAGGCTCCATATTCTTTTGGGGGTCTTACATTGGTTGAATTCTTTGCAAAAGTATTTTTCTTTAGTAGTTTTGATCAACATACTTACTTTGTTTCTTTCTGTTTTAAAATCAATTTTAAGTCTCTCGTTTTTAGAGTCTGTTTTTAATCGTGACCACAAAATATTTCGTGTGTTTATTGCTTCAATTACTGATTTATTTATCCAGTCATCTCTAGGTCCGTTTAGTATTTTTGTTTTTAGTGTTTTGTTTTTATCTATGTAGCTTTTTATAAAATATTCAAGAGTAGAATAGGTACAATCAGTTGCTAGTGAACTTGCATAATTTTCTATGTCTACGTATAGTTGAGGGTAGTCTATGGCTTCGTATTGCATTCTTTGCTTGCGATTATGACAGTGCTTTTGTTTGACGAGTTCCAAGGTCAGCTGTTTGTGGTCGGATAGGCTTGAGTTTACAATTGTAATGTTGTATGAGGAGTTGTACATGTCCGTGCATATGTGATCGATGATCGTTTTCGTAGTGCTACTCTGACGGGTACAGTAATCTGGTTCAATCTTGTTCAGGATTTGGTATCCGCTTTCTTGCAGCATTAGAAGGTAGTTTCGTGTGTCGCTGTCGTTGCTACTCAATAGGTCGATATTAAAATCACCAAACACGATGTTATTCTTACGGTTTACTATTTGCTGTGAATAGGTTTCTAGAAATTGCTTGGTATTTTTCTTATCAGGTTTGTATATTGCACCCAGGTGAAGTTTGTAGCGATGTATGAATATCCATAGGTAGTTGATTCCATTTATTATTGTGCTCTGTGTCTGGTCGTAAGATAGGCTTTTGTGTATGTAGATAGAAACTCCGCCTCCCTTTTTGTCTTTTCTTATATTGTAGGCATGCGAATACTCTGGCAGAGAAAACAATTTGGCTTCGTCATCCGATTTAATCCAACTTTCTGTTATTACTATGAGGTGGGTGGTACAGTTCATTGCCTTTATAATACATTGCAATTCATCGAACTTCCCTTTGGTGCGTATGCTGCGCATGTTAGCGTAAAAAATCTTGAGTGAAGAGGGGGCGTAAAATATGCTGTTGTAGGTAGATTTTATGTAGTGGTAGGTATTCGTGGTATCGTTCGTTCCTAGTGTAGAGTTTATTGGTTTTTTGAAGGGTTTTTTACTATCTTTGGTATCCCCTTGACGTATTTTATACCGAGGTCTAGTTCTCCGTTCTTCTCACGGGTCTTTAGCTCTTCCTGGATCGTGTGGAGGTAGGATTTCTGCGCTGGGGTTTGGTCTGCGTAGATGCGAACATTAGTATTTTCGGGCAGTTTGGATTTATTCCGTAGAATAAATTTCGCTTCCTCTGTTGATTGGAAGGAGACTTTTAATAAACGAGTTTTATCTGGGTTGTATTTTCCGAGCCTTGAATATCTTAATGGTGTGGCGCAGTTCTTGCCTTCGTGGATTTTCCCTAGTATTTGCATGACTTGGTCTTGATCGTGTTGTTGTCGGATCTTTGGGTTCTTCTCGACAGGTTCTGGAATACCTATAACAATAATATTTTTCATGCGGCGGTGGCGTTCTTCTAGTTCGAGAAACATCGTTTCTTGCGATGTGTAAGGGGTATTACACACGCTCGATGTCGAGGGTATTTGTTCGCTGTGCAGGTTAGTAGTTTTTATCATTTTGATATCACTCTCTAGGGTTTTCATTTTGTCACGAATATCGTTATTGTCGGCCTTGATATCGGATACCTCTTGGTTAATATTCTTGTACTCTAGAGCCAAAGTATCGGTAATATCGCGCATAGTTTTTATTTCATTTCTTATTTCTGTGAGGTTTTCCTTTAAATCGGCGATGCTTTCCTTTTGCGTGGTGGCAAATCCTTTGAAAAATGCCATCATTTCTTCGCGAAACATGGCTAGTTCTTCTTTAATGATGTCCACGTCGGGGTCTGGCTGCTTTCGCTTGTATATCGGTGTAAGATCCCTGGTCGGTGTAAGAAATTCTGAGATTCCCGGGGAGCGGAGGTCGGGTTCAGATAAGACAGCGTGTAGATTTTTGTTCTTTGGTGAGTGTTGTGTACACATCTTTATGTCACGTCACCGGTGCCGCCGCCGAACAATGCGCCAGGAACACGAGAGGGGAAATAGTGTCTCGCTTTCGCACCGCTAGTTGCGTTTGCGCTGCGACTACTATGCGTATTCTGTGACGGCTCTTCAGAGGTAAGAAGAGGTAACTCAAGTAGTGGTGCACAAACGAAATTCACTTATGTTCTAATACACTTAAGACTGTTTTTGGGAGAACCCGTGATTTTTATTTTTTTACGAGTAATTCGTTGCAACGAATAAGACGTGTGCACTGGTCGAGGACTGACACCTTGAGCTAGACTAATGATGACGGAACGCAACTCGCCCCGCGGCAGAACGAGACGACGATGGCGCGACGACATCATGGGGACAGCGGGCGCGACGTGGAGTGGGCTAGCGCAGCAGAGAAAAGAATGGCGACAGTTGGAGGAGGCCTTCGCCCGCAAATGGGTGGCCCCAAATAAATAAAATCATAATAATAATGATAAATACAATGTAAATTAATTAAAATTTAATCTAGGTAAATGAAATAAATGTATTCAAATTTGGGAAATAAAGAGGCTTAAATAAATAAATGAAATAAGTATGTAGTACCTACCTGCGATGACAATGATATAGTGAAATGAAAACGGAATCTATAATTATTCTTTTTATTAATGTATAATTTTTTGCAATGCTCGACAAGGGCAAGATTTTAAGTGCAATGTTGAATTTAAGAACCTATGTAACACTTATTTAGCAAATAAATATTCTTGATTCTTGATTCTTGACATGTTGTACCAAGCCCACGTAATGTGGGATTATGGCAAGACAATGAAATTGGTGTTGATTGGTGCGTGTGTCTGGTCTAGTACATATTGAACCTAGTAACTTGAATTGCTGTGATATCCAGAGTGAATAATAATACCCAACAGTCACACAAACTGTTCTTACCCCTCATTAGAATTCCCTGCATTGTGGGTTTAAACTACAAGTACTACAACTACAACCCCCAGACCAGCCGGGTTAAAATGAGCGTCACGATCACATTTTGCCGACTATTTTGTCTCGCTCTTTCTACTGCCAATAGTCATATCGCGACAAAACTTGACGGGCATTTGTTGATTTCTAGAACATGCAAACATTTCTCCTACCGGAGATTCGTCCGCAAAGACACCGAGATCGTCAGAGTCCCCTTTTCAGCTTTATATTAACCTCTAGTGTTTCGAGCAGTGAAAGTAGCGACCCCTGCAACTTCCTACAAACATCTCGACGGTTTGGCCCCTTACCAATAGATGCGGCTGCAAACGGTTTGTCGTCGAAACTTTGGACGCGGTTTCGCCAATCAGCGCCGAGTTGCGCCGTCATGACACTCTCCACCTGCCATTTCGGCATGAAGTCAGCTGACTGGCGCACGCGCTCGAAGATACGCTGCAAGTCCGGAGAAATGAGCGTGTCGTCTTGTATGCTTAGCAACTGGCCGAGCTTTAGCGCCGCACCTGAAAATAAACTCACTTTATGTAATACTAGCTTCCGTTCGCGGCTTTGCTCGCGAGGTACCTACATAAAATATAGCCTATGTTACTAAGGGATAACGTAGCATTCTAACGGTGAAAGAATTTTTTAAAGCGGACCAGTAGTTTTTGAGTTTATTCGTTACAAACAAAAATACAAAACTTTCCTCTTTATAATTAGTATTAGTATAGAAGTATAAATGATAAACTCAAAAACAATTGCACCGATTTTCATGCTGTTTTCACCAATGGATAGTGTAGTTTTTGAGGAAGGTTTTAGTATATAATTTGTCAAGTTTTTAAGTCACGATAATGGATATTCACGCGGGCGAAGCCGCGGGCATCAGCTAGTGACCAGCTAACTTTACACTGGTGGCAGAGCGCTACCATGCTACATTCCAAAGCACGGAAGCTAAGTTCTAGCTTTAGAGGTAGAGATGATTCAGTCTAAAAATGCACGCCCCTCCAATGTATTTACCTCTACATGCGGTACAAGTACAAGTGGAAGGGCGTGCATTTTTAGACTGAATCATCTCTACATGATATTATGTATACAATAAAATGCTGTCATATTTGGCATAGGAATTTACCTCTAACTTTGCATAGTGTGTCCACAATCCGTTCAGCATTGGCCGGAGACATGAACACGTTGGCGGATTCGTCAACGCGGCCCGTGACCGACTGCAGGGTGTTCCTCGCGTACTGCGCGACCGTGCCTACCCCCAGGCCGGCAGCCAGCGACCCGAACGATATCATCCGGCCGATTCGGGAGGACGGAACCACACGGGCTTTTGAATTCTCGCTCAGCTGAAAATTGGGATATGCAATTCAAAATTATTGTAATAAATATTTTTTTCATTTTCAAGAGATGTGATCTATGGGCAGGATGACAGCGAGATGACGGGAATGCGCATTTAAGTACATGCATATACATTGAGCTTAACTGACATCTGCTAAGATTCCACATTAGTAAAATGTTAGCAATTAAAGCAACTCAGTGGGGGTAAAATGGTAATGAAACCTCATGTAGAAATCAGCATTTACAAGAATTTAAACTTTAAGTACAATACCATCCAATATGTTGTACATTATGTATAGGCAGAGCACACAAAAAATGAGGCCAAAAAGGGATGAAGCATACTTACAGAAACTTTAGCCTTTTTCTTAGCAACGGGTTTTGGAGAGCTTATTGAAGCAGGCTTTGTAACATTACGTTCCTCAGGTTTCAGTGGAGTTGTTACTGTAGGCACCACCGGCACATCCACAGTCGCCATCTTCAGCTTCGTAGCTTCCGCCGGCTGTATGTTTTCTAGCGGAGCCACAAACTCAACAGAAGAGGCCCCAGCCATTTCAAACTTGTTCAAACTTTCAAATGTTTTAACAAACTCTTTATTCAGTTCGTCAATATCTTCCTTCATTTGTGGGTCCATTTCAACTTTCTCTAAATCAGTTTTGAAATTAGGGATTTGCATTACAGTATACTGTCTGAAGCCTTGTGCAACAACCACAGCTCTGTCTAGTATGTCTTTAGCAAGCTCAGAGCTTAGTTTTGTCGGTGTAAGTGTGTTAGTTGGGATGTTCTGCAGTACATTTTTAAAGCTAGAGTTATTCCATATCACTTTTGAAGCTTCTTGCTGTGCTTTCACCCCGGCCTCTATTACGAGCCGGAGCCCCCTTAGTACTCCTATCAAGTCATTAATGTGTGACATACCCTGAAAGAGATTAGTGCCATGTTAGTTTTAGAAATATTACTGTTAAACTTACATCAAATGTTATACCTTAAGAAATATTTAAAAAAAATCCATACTATTATGAGAGCTACATGCACTATCACCTAGTTGACCATTATTTGTTAAAGTTTATTAAGAGTACACCATGTAGCTGATTATTGGCTCCAATTTGAGTTCTACCAACCAGTTGACAGTAAATAATGGTATAAATCAGTATTTATTTAATTGTTTTCTGGAGTTATAGTTAAACATCAACTTAGTTTTTCATCAATTTAGTGACACCATTAATTTATAGTTAGGGCAGCGGGCAGCCACATACGCTACAGTCTACAGGAGAGGTCTACCTATATGGAGATAAGGGAATAAGACCTGGGCAGATCCAAAATCACTTCATTGGAGTACTCCAGTCTCCTCCACAGATTGCTTCAGTTGTTTTCTAGTGTCTACACAGGTAACCTCTATGGTAGACCGTAGCATGTATGGCTTACTTTAGTAAAGAGTAAGTTGGCCATAAATAGTATGTTAATATATGTGTTGTAGTGTATCCTTTTTGGAGTTGATCTTGGTCTTTTTAGAGGAATGTTTCAATGAAACAAGAGGTGGAAAACAGTAAATGATGCAAGCATGTTTGAACCAGTTAAAAAGTGGAGATGAATTTCAGACACCAGGATTGAAAGTCTGCTATATCTTTGGCAAGATCAGTTTGAATATTCTTTCACATTATGAACCACACCTGAAGTATGTAGTGTTAAAAACCCTACAGATTTTTTATTTTTTTTTATATTACTAGTACCTACAAGTACCTAGATTTATGTGGATGAACGAATGCAACTTTGACATTTTATCAATCGGATCACTCTTCTCTTTTAATTATGGAATCTGTCTCTTAAAGATCACAGTCATCTAGACTAGATTTCTATTATGGATTAATGATGCCCAAGGCCAAATAGGTGAGTCAAAAATTGCTTGCTTACATAATAAATAATTACATTTCTAGCAAATGGATACTTTACTGGGAACTTTACCCACCCATTTACTTTTACTTTAGCTGTATATCGTTTTCAGTGAAGTATGCACCTACACTTTCCACGACAAAAATTGAATTATGAACTTTTTTCGCACACAAGTTTTGATGTTAAAATGCACTTAAAATACCTACTTATTTGTATAGAATTTGATCAGAATCAATCACTTTTCCATTTAGCGGCTTTAGTGCGCGCTGCGGCGGGCTGGCTAAGGCTGGCAGACAAGCTGGCTGGATGGATATAAATTATGGAATAAAATACAGAGCTACTAGGGCTAGGAAAGGAAAACGAAATACGAAATGAAAAGAAGGAAATGGAAAGGGAAACACCACAGAGTACTTTAGGAAACACTGAAACACAAGAATTGGAAAAAAAAACTCTTCTTCTTTTTATTTGTCATTTGTCTCTTAAATTTGTCAGTGTCAGTTGTATTTTATATTGATACTTTAACCATTAATTTTCTAGTTTTCTTTCTACGATGCATTGGAAAAAACCCGATAATTGTAGGCAAAAAGATATATACCTAATTTTTTGTTTTTTTTGACACCACAATTTGATTGCGACTCTTTGACATTGATTTACAATTAATTTAGAAAACTTATTGACACTGGCAAAATTTATCTTTTATGAGACAGATTCTGTTAAAAATATATTTTAACTAGCTGTCCCGCCCGCGACTTTGTTCACTTAAAGTAGGTACCTATCTAAACTGAATTTCAAACAAATCACACTAATAAAAAATCCCATAAATAACTTTGACACCCAATTTTACCCATTTTAGAGGGCTTTTTTGAAATACCCAGGAATACGTTTCCATTTATTTTGCATTTAAAGTATCCAAACCAAAACTAAGACCAATCGCACCACCCTTTAAAAAGTACCTATAGAAACATTGACCCCAAAGTTTCAGACCAATCGCACCACCCATTAAAAAAATCCCATACAAACATTGACCCCTTTTTTAGTTATATTAAAAATCCTAAAACAGAAAACAAAAATTCAGCACCACCCGTTAAAAAAATCTTATACAAACATTGACCCTCCCCCATTTGACCCCCTTTTTTAGAGTTATGTTGAAAAATCCTAAAACGCGAAATTAAGTTTCAGACCAATCGCAACACCCGTTGAAAAGTTCCCATAAAAACATTGACCCCCCCCCCCTCCCCCCATTTGACCCCTTTTTTAAGGTTTCATTGAAAAATCCTGAAACACGAAACAAAGTTTCAGACCAATCGCACCAGGTTAAAAAGATCCCATACAAATATTGACCCCACATTTGACCCCTTTTTGAAGGTTATATTGAAATATCCTGAAACATGTGTCCGTTCATTTTGTATTTACAGTACACAAACAAAGTTTCAGACCAATCGCACCACCCGTTAAAAAGTTCACATACAAACATTGACTCCTAATTTGACCCTTTTTTTATGGTTATATTGAAAAATCCTGAAACACGTGTTCATTCATTTTGCATTTACAGTATACAAACAAAGTTTCAGGCCAATCGCACCACCCGTTAAAAAGTTCCCATACAAAGATTGACCCCACATTTGACCCCTTTTTTATGGTTATATTGAAAAATCCTGAAACACGTGTCCATTCATTTTGCATTTACAGTGCACAAACAAAGTTTCATGATAGTCGCTTCACGCGTTAAAAAGTTTCATACTAACGTTTTCACCCTTTTTCACCCCCTTAGAGGTGGAATTTCCAAAAATCCCGTCTTAGTGGGTGGTTTTGTTATAAAAGGAAACCATCTTCCAAATTTCAGCTTTCTAGCTTCAGCGGTTTCGGCTGGGCGATGATAAATCAGTCAGTCAGTCAGTCAGTCAGTCAGTCAGTCAGTCAGGTTAAGCTCTTATATAGATATAGATTGTAGAAGTAGGTACGTACAGAACAGAAAGAACGTATAAGGTAGGTAGGTAATGTGTGTGTACACCTCGTGTACATCTACCCACATATTTTTAATGTCTGTAGAAATTCTTTAGGGATTTTCTGTACTGGCTGCTACACGTGGTATAAAGTGCAATCTTTAAAAAAATCTTTGCAATTATTTTCCTGTTGCCTGTTGGCCTAACCACTTAACCATCACCCCATTAGGTATCTATCACACGATACTTCTATCTCACCGTTCTATCTACTAATATTCGGCAAGGAAATTTCTGTTCAATCGGTGTGATTCCAGTAATGGAGCTAGCTATAAACATGGAAAATATGAATTCAAACAGGTGACAATTGCGTTTAATTATTAGACTGTAGACCGGCTTTGGACTATCGCTAATAACATGAGTTAGTAAAAACAAAATGAACACTAACCCGGCAGTGACACAATAGAGAAACATTCATTTTTGTTATAGAGCAAAATAAATATGCTAAATAAAATGAAGAAGTAATATCTAAAGCACGTGTTCTTAATAATAGTACCTGGATGACCGAGCTTTGCTCGCGTTTTTTTTTCTGGTAAATCGTGTTTTTTGGTAAATGAAACTTAGCTAGATCGATTTATCGCCCCCGAAACCCTCTGCATAATAAATTTCATGAAAATCGTTGGAGCCGTTTCCGAGATTCAGAAAATATATATATATATATACATATATACAAGAACTGCTCGTTTAAAGGTATAAGATACCTATGCCAACTACATACTAAAGTCATAAACCACAATAATCTTACTATGATAACTTTTCATGTTGTGATCATGTTTTATTTTTCTTTTTAGGAAAAGACTGCTGGAAGATGAGGTGTGTGACATACCATCAAACAGGATCAAAAAACTAAAAAAGTGTCTAGTGACTGAAAGAAAACCAACCTATAACCCAGGTTTGGACTGTTTCCAGAACATTTATTACTATAATAACAAATTGCTCTTTGAATTACATTTAGAGAGACTTGAAAGAACTCGTTTCATGCAGTTTTAGTGTTATTTATAACAATAGTCTGCTCTGAATTCGGCCATGAAGTCTATCAGCTAACTTCAAGGCTAAAGTAGGATTACCTGAACTGTATAATGCTTGTTTTTATAATTAAGTTGCCAGTACCTTAACTACCTACCTTAGTTCGGCTGGTACACTTATCCCTACCAAGCTATCCCTACTGGTAGGGATAAGTGCACCTTTGTGTAGATCTATTTCTACCGGTAGGGATGGCGCACAGAAAATTTCTTATTTCTACTCGGTTATCCCTACTGGTAGGGATAAGTGCACCTTTGTGTAAATCTATTTCTACCGGTAGGGATAGGCGCACAGAAAATTTCTTATTTCTACTCAGTTATCCCTACTGGTAGGGATAAGTGTACATTTGTGTAGATCTATTTCTACCGGTAGGGATAGGCGCACAGAAAATTTCTTATTTCTACTCAGTTATCCCTACTGGTAGGGATAAGTGTACATTTGTGTAGATCTATTTCTACCGGTAGGGATAGGCGCACAGAAAATTTCCACTATTCCCTACTGCTATTTTTGTATACTTAAGACCAAAAATCGGTGCGCGACCTGTGTACCCACTGGCTTCACCCACCAGTGGGTGTAAGGGTAATTCCTGTTTACCTGTGCACCCACTGGCTTCACCCACCGGTGGGTGTAGGGGTAATTCCTGTTTACCCGTGTACCCACTGCGATATGGTTGGAATTAATTATCGATGAAAAAAATACAATAATAATACGATCAGTCAATTTGTTGAAAAAAATGCATTAATTTCAGGAAACATGTAGAAGTCCAAGTACCAGGAATGCATAAACCATGAAGAGGTTTTCGCTACCCGTGATCTTTTGGCTCTTTGTGATTCTACAGTGAAATACCTCTCCATCGATCGTTTCTGCCATCCTGGTATCTGGTATGGATTAGTTCATTAGTTCGGTATATGGTTGGAATTAATTATCCATTAAAAAAATAAAATAATAATACGATAAGTCAATTTGTTTATTAAAACTACGAAACTAAAGGAGACTGGATTACATTTAACAGGAACAAACTAATATACAGGGTGTCCCAAAAAGTAGTGTCAAGCGAAAGTCCAGAGATAGAACACCCCTTGGGGTACCCGAATCACCCCCATGTATGTTCCGCGATTTTCTATAGTTTTCGAGTTATTAATTTTTTTCCGAATTTTTGAAAATTTACGACTTGAACAACTTAAAACATTCTTACAAAAAAAGTAGAAAACTTTCTTGAGATTTTTTTTTTGCTACTGAATTTTAATAAGTTGTTCTTTTATGCATAAAATAATCAGCAACGTGACTTTGATGAAAACTATGAAAATGTTGGTGTAAAGTCAAATAATTACATTCGGTGAATTATGACTTAAATTTTCAACTTTAAATTAAAAATCTTAACAAGTGATTTCATGGTTCTTAAATAAGTCTAAAGAATTTTCCAAACTCTCAGCTTTCATAATCATTAAAAAAAATTAGTACTTAATAGCGGCTACTTTGGCTAAAATCGGCCTTCAAAGACGGTGAGATGGAAAATTCTTAAAATTAGCTACCTGATTATAAAATAGATTTTGGCCATTTTATCATTCCTTAGCTTAATTTGTTTGATAACTAACCAAAAATGACTGCAGGAAAGTAAGAATTCATTAATATTTGAAGGTTTTATTTATTTAGTTTAGCTAAATTTATGAAATAAAACAACAAGTAAAATTTATTAATTTTTTACAAAAAGTTTTCAAAATGTCAACCTTCTTAGTCGATACAAATCCTACATCGTCTTAAAAAGGTTTCCTTTAATCGTATGAAAGCTATTTTAAGTGCCTTAATTTTTTCTTCAGCCTGTCTTAATTTTGTTCCTAATTCGGCCATATTACTGATTTCTTTGGCATAAACTAATTCTTTGTAGTCATTTTTGGTTAGTCAACAAACAAATTAAGCTTAGGAATGATAAAATGGCCAAAATCTATTTTTTAATCAGGTAGCTAATTTTAAGAATTTTCTACCTTACCGTCTTTGAAAGCCGATTTTAGCCAAAGTAGCCTATTAAGTACTACTTTTTTTTATTGATTATGAAAGCTGAGAATCTGGAGAATTCTTTAGACTTATTTAAGAACCATGAAATCACTTGTTAAGATTTTTAATTTAAAGTTGAAAATTTAAGTCATAATTCACCGAATGTAATTATTTGACTTTACACCAACATTTTCATAGTTTTCATCAAAGTCACGTTGCTGATTATTTTATGCATAAAAGAACAACTTATTAAAATTCAGTAGCAAAAAAAAATCTCAAGAAAGTTTTCTACTTTTTTTGTAAGAATGTTTTAAGTTGTTCAAGTCGTAAATTTTCAAAAATTCGGAAAAAAATTAATAACTCGAAAACTATAGAAAATCGCGGAACATACATGGGGGTGATTCGGGTACCCCAAGGGGTGTTCTATCTCTGGACTTTCGCTTGACACTACTTTTTGGGACACCCTGTATAATTATTAACGTAATTTGTCTAAAAAATTATCAACGCTTATCTCATTTGTTAATAGTTGCATTTGTGCATTAATTATCTCATTACTTATTTTATTTTTTTAATGGATAATTAATTCCAACCATATACCGAACTAATGAACTAATCCATACCAGATACCAGGATAGCAGAAACGATCGATGGAGAGGTATTTCACTGTAGAATCACAAAGAGCCAAAAGATCACGGGTAGCGAAAACCTCTTCATGGTTTATGCATTCCTGGTACTTGGACTTCTACATGTTTCCTGAAGTTAATGCATTTTTTTCAACAAATTGACTGATCGTATTATTATTGTATTTTTTTCATCGATAATTAATTCCAACCATATCGCAGTGGGTACACGGGTAAACAGGAATTACCCCTACACCCACCGGTGGGTGAAGCCAGTGGGTGCACGGGTCGCGCGCCGATTTTTGGTCTTAAGTATACTAAAATAGCAGTAGGGAATAGTGGACATTTTCTGTGCGCCTATCCCTACCGGTAGAAATAGATCTACACAAATGTACACTTATCCCTACCAGTAGGGATAACCGAGTAGAAATAAGAAATTTTCTGTGCGCCTATCCCTACCGGTAGAAATAGATCTACACAAAGGTGCACTTATCCCTACCAGTAGGGATAACCGAGTAGAAATAAGAAATTTTCTGTGCGCCTATCCTTACCGGTAGAAATAGATCTACACAAAGGTGCACTTATCCCTACCAGTAGGGATAGCTTGGTAGGGATAAGTGTACCAGCCGCCTTATTTAATCTAGTGTAAGGCCTGTGATCACATTTTCCTACAAAGTTATAGAAAACTTTGATTCTTACATGTGAATAAGTATTAAACGAATGTGACTGATAGTTATGTTCATTTAGCATAGCCATAGTAGATATGAATCTATTATGATTGTAAATGTATGGAGAGCTGAATTCTTCAATCAGATATGTTTAAAACAGTATGAATGAGAATCTCAAAAAAGCAACTAAACAAAAGTGGACAAAAGGAGACTCTTGAGGTGCAATTTAATCCTTTCACACCATCTAAAGCAATGGTAAAACTGGAGGGACCACCGAAGTTGCAGAAGTGCTCGTTGTTTGGACACTTCAGTTTACCTTGCCATTTTTCAAGCCTGGTTTTGTCTGACAAGGACAATGTCGTTGGCAAACAGCATAGATCAGTGTGCCTTCTGTATGTCTGATGTCAGAGCATCCATTACTAGGAGGAACAAATAAGTGCTTAAAGCCAACTTCTGATGCCTACAGCCACATTGAACTCATTGGTAATGCCAGCTTCGGACCTAACATGTGTAGGTACTAGCTGTAAATGGCCCGAATAAGCTGCAGATACTTCCCTGGCAATCCTTTCTCTTTTCAAAACCAACCACAGAATCTGCCGGGGTACTCAGTTGTATGCCTTTTCCAGGACAACGAACATATGTAAGTTAGTGTGTGCACGTCTGTATTTATCGCACAGCTGGCGAAGTACAAATATGACGTCCGTTGTCCCTCGTCTAGGCACAAACCCGCGCTCTGTGATATCTCATTTGTCTAGCAACTCAATCATATTACTTTCTCCCAAATTTTCATACTGTGAGAGACATGAGTTTTACTCCTCGTTATTGCAGTCCTGCTTTAAAGTTGGGCGCTAGCGAACTGTTGCACTATTCGTCCGGGATCGCCTCCTCTTGCAACAACTTATTGAAGAATAAACTCTGCCACTTCCAACGATCCACGCTTAGTAACTTCCATACTTGTACTGGTATGCCGACCGGTCCAACAGTTTTTCTATGCTTTATATCTTGCACAGCTTTTTTAACTTCATTCATACTCACATCATCATCATCATTCTCTTGCCCATATCCCACGTTAAGTGGGGTCGTCACAAAATTTTTTTCTTCTTTCTCTCACTCCTATCATTCATCAACTTAGTTTACTCCTCTTACATTCATATCATCTTTCAAACATTCAAACCGCTCATTCTTCGGCAAACATGCAATATTTATCATGACACCATAAAATTAATCAAAAAAACCAAATAAAATGTTTCTCAAGATAAAGTCAACTATATATTTAAGATGATGCAATGAATTAAAGACTTATTATTATTAAATTATATAATTGATTGAATTATGTTAAGTATCCCTAAATAATTTAGTTTAATTTAAAATACTCCATCATTGTATAAAATGCATGCTATTTGATTATTGAATTTTATAATCTAAAATATACACTGTTCTATGATAGTGACAAGGCCATAAATTATTTTATTTATTGTTACTTACAGCATAAGTATGTAAGTAGGTATTTTTTGCATTAAAAAAATAAAATAAAATATTTTTTTATAAGTCAAATAGGCACATACCTAGTCAATTTATTTAATATTTAATACTTAGGTATGTACTTATGCCATTTGTACTTTTTATATTGCCTTGAATAAACAGCCAAAATTATCTTTTTTTTATTTTATTATACCCTATCGGCCCTAAAAAGGCCTCTAACCAAATCTTAATGTCTACACACAAAATGTTCGTGTTTGTGTGTTCATGTTTGTCTCTGTTTATCTGTAAGAGCTGAAAATATTTAGATGAAAGTTGATGGAATGTAATACAGAATTTCAAATCCGTTAAATATGTAGATTATACCCAGGATTAACACATAAGTTACTAGAATGGATTACATGCAAAGGAACCCCCAAGGACAAAGGTGAAAAGGAGTCATGCACTTTCCAATAAATAGTGTAAATCAATAAATGTTCACCTTTGCAACTATTTATTTCCATTATAATAATATTACATACAACATGATACATTTATTTAAAAGATACTTGATTGTAACCACAGAAATTGTAACATATATAAATAAATTGATCAATAATGTAGATAACCATGAAGGCAAGATCAATTGGAAAAATATAACTTTCAGCCAGTAAATAAGATCTTTACACAGTTCTAATTAATGGTTGCATAATAAATTATAATTATCATTGTTAAAATAATTAACAATCATATGGAGTACCAAAGTAACTAATTATAATAATTAAATAAGTAAGTACATTTTTAGGATAAAAATAAAATAAACAGCACATCTTAATTTAACATTCAAAGCAACTGAGTAACTGCATTAGTTTCAGTTACAATGAAATGTATCTATGGATCAGGTATAGTACATAACTAGCATAATATATTTTACTGATTATAATTTACTATTTATTAGTTTTATGCAGTGGCGGATTTACAAATTTTCAAGGTATAGGCTGTAAAGCTTTTGCCGCCCTTGCCTCCACAATTTTCAAATTGTCATGTCCTAGATTATTTTTACAATTCAACAATTTCGTTGGAATTGCACGTAAAATAATTTTTAGTTATATTTTTGAGCTAATTAAAGCTCAATCATGTTTGGAAGGCGGGGTAATGCATGCTATAATAGTCGATACATAAGATTAAAATCGGTAAAATTATTCACTAAATTATTTACTACATTCAAATTAAAATCACCAAATTATATACAAACCAATAGTAGGACTGGCTGTATGGGTTGACGGTAGGAAAAGAAAAATACATTTTCTATAATTTCGCTCTTTACACTCATTCAAAGTGCGGGGAGAGGGCGCAAAGACCGATTATTGGTAGGGGGCGGCGAACTAGCTGTTTTACTCTAGAATATGTAAGATTGCTAAACGGATTTACGGATCGTACAATGACAAATGATAAGTGAAAAGAGAAAGTCGTCGGAAAAATTTGTTGCAGACTTCTATCTGTAAAACATCAGAAAACAGAATACAGAAAACCGTCATCCAGAAATCTTTTTGATTTCTGGTAGCAAAAAAAAAAAAAAAAAATCGGTCCTAAATTTGCCGCCCCAAAAATCTGCCGCCCTAGGCTCAAGCCTACTCAGCCTGCTGGTAAATCCGCCACTGGTTTTATGTCTATGAATATTGTTTAGAATTTGTATGTCGTAAGGCAGTTGTCCCACCGGCATCGATGAACGAGTAGCGAGCTGAATGTAGAAACGAGTCGGCGCGGCGTGCCGCGGGGAGCGAGTGCGTAGTTCCGATAGTTGTGTAGCTCGGCTTAGCGAGTGTGCGAGTGAGACGAGCGATTACTCGCATCACTCGCTCGCGGCGCGGCGGTTGAAATGACCGCTGGTTCGGCGTGAGTTCTGGGAGTCTACTCCGCAAAACGACAACGATACTATCGGAGTCGAATTTTCGTTGAATTCATTCGAATTAACAGTTGTTTCGTTGTCAAATTGGAAATTGGTTTACGAGATCGGTTATCAAAGTAATGTCGGTCGTTCCATTGTTCAAATAATACTCGTAGCATAAACAATGTTACTAAGAGTAAGTTTTGCACGATTATTGTGCCGATATATCGTTGATCGTTTTTCGGAGTAGACGCCTGATCGCTGAGCGAGTGTTGTATTTCCTGGATTTTGTCGACCAGCGACAAACTAGTGAAGCGAGTCCTCGCCGGCAGTGTGAACGAGTCAGCGATCAACCGGTCACATTAACTCGTGACCTGGCGTCGATGACGTCACGTCGCATCGGCGCTCTGATCTCTCTCTCTCGGCAACGAAAGTGCGAGCGCGGGGAGGTGAAAGGAGAACGGGGCGGGAGGTTCGAATTCCAGCGAGGTCTCGAGTTAATGTGACCGGGTTGTATATGCATCTCTTTTGTTTACACGGAATGTATATCTATTGTACATTTCTTAAGGCCCAGCATTTTGAAAGTTGCAAGTATTGCAACCCTAATCATTCTATTACCGCTTAATAGATTACATTGAAATTGAACTACACGATACTCAAGGATTTAAGTGATAAATCAACCGGAGCCAAAACACGAATTAGTTACAAAACCTTGGTTAAAAATCATGTCAAAAACACCTCTGAAAATTCAGAAATTCCCTAATTTATCCAGAACAGTAGGGTATTTTGAATTTCTATTTCACATGAATGTAAATCAGTTGATTTGAAATAAATCAACCCAGCCCTTTTTTTGAAATAAGCTATTTACTTGAACATATTTATGTTTTTTTATAAATTGTCGCTTTCGTTATGTAATTCAGAGCAGCCATATTATCATGTTGCACTCTACTTACTTGTCATTTGGGTATTTCGCTTCGTGCTATGTCTGATTCCGCGGAGATCCGCGTTGCTATACGGACCTATGTCACTTTTTTTGTAACTTTTACGTAAGGAATAGTGTGACGAGTATTCTGGGCCTTAAGCGAGAAAATAGCCGACGGTCGTTTTTTCGCCGGGCGGTGGGACAACTGCCTATAGGAGGTAAGGTCGACATGGATAATAATAAGACAGTTGAAGTAAGTAAACAGGACATCTACTATTTACCGACATGACGCTATATTGAGTGCTTAAGACTTACAACTCCAAATACTTGAAATATTTGAACCTAAGTATCATACATAATATATTATTATTTGAAAAAAATATTGGATAATATTAATTATGGTACATCAAAATGCAGAATAAATACAAGAAAATTCTATTAACTTTGAATTCCATCAAAATACACATCATATTTAAATAATTCTACCAGTAAAGTTTTGTGAGTATAACCTACTACAGTAAATTACTATCCTTTACCATACCTACTCTTAAGACTAGTTGGTAAGATAATAATAAGGATGAAATATTCAACCATTCTTTAGGCATATCCCGGAAATCAATAAATCCATACTCTTATGAACAAATAAATAATAAAATCATCCCTTTACATTTAAAAGATAGAACAGTCAAGAATTAAGGTTATGTGAAAAATAAGTTAGTTGAGGCGAGATCAGGTTTTTTTCCAAAACAGCTAAAAACTCTGTGTGCCGTTCTATTTATTTAGGCAAATGGAATTTTGGGTTTCAAGAATGTAATTGAGTAGTCCCTCGAACTTGTCGGCCGGCAGATTAGTGCAGTGCGAGGACTTATAATCAGATGAATATCTTAGAATCTGGAAAGAAAAGAGGCATATTTATGGCATGTCCTTCAGACAGATCTCATCGGTGCACTCTAGTGGTGTGTGCAAGGTTTGAATTCCTCGGAACTAAAGACCTCTTTTTTCCTACTATGAGTAATATTATAAATGCGAAAGTTTGTAAGAATGTGTGGATGTATGGATGTCAAGATGTCTGGTCGTATGTTTGTTAATCTTTCACGCTGAAACGGCTGAACGGATCTGGATGAAATTTGGCACTGATATAGATTATAGTTTGGAAGAACACAAGCTACATTTTATCCCGGAAAAATGTGCGATGTATTTGCTTTTGTTTTTCACGGGCGAGTTTTATTGTATAGGCGACCAAGAAATTGGTTTACCACTTTCGATGACATCTCCCAGTAACATAATTATTCGCTAAGGATTACTATGACAGATTCTGACGTAGCAGTTATTAATCTGTCAAGCGAAAATAGCCCTTGATGTTTTGTACGTGCAAATGATATTCAGCCTTAGAGTGGTAAACCAATTTCTTGGTCGCCTATACTTGTTGCATCTATTAATCAATTACAAATAAGTAATACCTATGCATATTTTTTATGAATGCTTTATAAGTATGTCAGCTTACCAAGCGCAGCATAGCTTTCATAGAAGGAGTGAGCGACGGGTCGGCAAGCTTCGGGCGGCGAGATTCGCGCATCATCGTAAACTGGATAAGTAGTTCGAGCAGTTGGGTCACCTCGCCCGAGTGCCGCTGGCTGACTACCTTCAGCAGTAGGTGATTGCCGCGGTTGGTTGTGATGTCGCCAGGACTGGTGAGCGAATAGAACACATTTTTAAACAACACATTTCTGTATTTTGAAGGTAAAAGTAAACTAAATACCCTACAATTGACGACCTCAGTGGCGTAGCGGGCGAGAGTCCCCCTGCGACGCAAGAGGTTGCGGGTTCAATTCCCGCCGCGGAACAAATTTGTGTACAATCTGCAGAAATTGCTTCCGTTGGTCTGGGTGTTTTCTATGTATAAAAAAATATGTTTCTATGTATATAATGTATTAAATATATCAGTTATCTAGTACCCATAACACAAGCTTTGAGTAGCTTACTTTGGGGCTAGACGATGCTGTGTGGATTGTCCAGCATTATTTATTTATAATTTCATGGCTTAAACCCCGTGAATCAACGTAGTCCAAGTAAAATTATGATCATTATTGATTCATCTAACTTTTAGACCCACTGGACAGGGATTGTTTTTACAGTGATCTTGGTGATGCTAAGATCAGTAGTGAGACATAATCTACAATCTTAGTGTGTAAGTGAGTATGGAATACTTGTTTTTATATTGGAACGAAGTTCCTTATCGCGCGTTGCGAAAGGAGGCTAGACGGAAAAAAATATAAACCAAAAGTTGTAACGACACTTTGCTATAGTTGTAAGCCGTGCGGCGTGCGCGTGTTTCTCTGTCTCTCTCTCTCTCTTTCTCATAGAAAACAAGGAAAGGAACTTCGTTCCATCCGGGTGTCCCTTGACACCTCTCAAGTTTTTTTATATATTGGTAATAGCTGAACAGATTTGAATGTTTGATATGTGGATTAAAATAGGATAGGTGTCGAGAGTCCAAGCGTCTTAGGGTACCCCTAAAGGGGCCATTGATAGAGCTAACGTCAGGCAGATAATCTCGTCTTCAGTGCGCCGGACGAAGTGGATCGGGCCGCGGTATTGCTTCTGAACAGATTTTAATGTTTGATACGTGTATTACAAATAGGATTAGGTGTCGAGAGTCCAAGCGTCTCAGGGTAACCCTGAAGGGGTGATTGATAGAGCTCACGTCAGGCAGATAATCTCGTCCTCAGTGCGCCGAACGAAGTGGATCGGGCCGCGGTATTGCTTCTGAACAGATTTTAATGTTTGATACGTGTATTACAAATAGGATTAGGTGTCGAGAGTCCAAGCGTCTTAGGGTACCCCTGAAGGGGTGATTGATAGAGCTCACGTCAGGCAGATAATCTCGTCCTCAGTGCGCCGAACGAAGTGGATCGGGCCGCGGTATTGCTTCTGAACAGATTTTAATGTTTGATACGTGTATTACAAATAGGATTAGGTGTCGAGAGTCCAAGCGTCTTAGGGTACCCCTGAAGGGGTGATTGATAGAGCTCACGTCAGGCAGATAATCTCGTCTTCAGTGCGCCGGACAAAGTGGATCGGGCCGCGGTATTGCTTGGTCATCTCCGCCACGTTCAGGTCGACATGCGCGCGCACCACCTCGCGTACCAGAGTCTCCCACGATGCGGGCATTTGGTTGACGGCCAGCGGGACCAGGTCATCAAAAGTAGCATCCAACATCTAATAATATAAAGGTTCATGTTGTTTTTTCACTGTATTCACATTTGATTGTAAAAATAAATTTTAATGGTAAGAAAAACTTTTTAAAAACACCCTTCAAATTGAAGCTAGTGAAGAGGTATGTTCAATTCTTATTCTTGGCAAATTATTTCGTATGTGACAGTTGCAACCTGTCAACCAGTTGGCCCAACGCCAACCGAATACTAAACCTATGACACACACCTTCGAATTGTCGGTTCTAAGGTATGCCAGTTTCCTCAATTGCCGAATGTCCCATTGATGCACAACAAAAGTTGTTTGTATGTTTGTTACTTAAATACGCCAAAAATGGCTAAGCAAATTTGGATTAAATTTGGCATAATGTGGATTAACACATAAAATACTTTCAAGCCCGGTTTCAAACAAAGCAGAGAGGAGAGGAGATGAGATGTGCTGCAAAACTCTGCAATGCGGGCAGGTTATTAAGGATCAACTTAAAATTTCTTAACCGCAATTGGGCCGCTTCCATTGCTTGTAAGTTATAAAATAAAGTCTGTACGTCTACCATGAGTTGTCACATTTAGATTGGCTGACGTTACAGTAGTAATAGTACGTTACTATGACATCTATCAAAATTGTTACTCATGGTACCAAATTCTAAGCAAATAAATGAGCGTAAACTGCAGTCGCTGTAGTACGCTGTGACGTAGGATAGTTAGCTACGTGAGGTTTTAGTACCCAACTATCCGCTAGAGGCGCTGTACAAGATTTCATACATTTTTTTAACTACAGCCGCTAGCGAGTGTAGTTTGTGAAAACTCATGGTAGACCCTCTGATGCCTTCAACGACGATGCAACTAAGTTGAAAACAAACTAAAAATGCGTACCAATGCCTTGGTTTGATAGTTGCAGGCGGCCCATGCAGCGGAGTATCCGCCGATGCTCCATCCGAACATTACGATCTCTTCCGGCTGAAACTTGAGTTCACGAATGGCGTATTGCATCACAGCGTCAATGGCGCATTGTTCTTGCCGCGGATATGGAAGTCCCTGTAAGGACGAGAAAACAGCATTTGATTAAAAAACCCACTACCATGGTTCGAAAGAACTATAGTGACTTGATAGGAAGAAAAAATCATGATCACGACTGTAATTCTCTCGATATAATTATTTATCCTCATATCTCTAGTTACTTAGATTTTCTAGAATATCTAAAGGAGGTAGTCAGAGGCACGCCCATGATATTTGGCACATGACCACATTTTGCATAGTGATTAGTGTTCAGTACGTGACAGGTTGCAAGCCCATCGCCACTTTTAAGAATACTAATCTATAACACACACCTTTTTGGTTCTAGGGTATGCCAGTTTCCCCACGATAAAACTCATTGGAGCACAATCAGGTTTGAACCCACGATCTTCATCGACGATCATGAGGCAGGCGGGTGTTACCACTACACCACCAGCGCTCTCAAATTAAGATAAACAAGTATTTTTACTTTACCTATATACACTTTTCTTATTCCTGTCACCAGTTCTTATCCAACCAGTGAAGTGAGAACAATAAACGGTAATAACAATAACAGCTTCTTTCTAGCTCTGACACACACCCTTCTAAAGTTCTAGGATATGCCGGTTTGTTTCACCGTTTAAGAGTAGTGAGAGCACTGGTATAGCGCACATAATTATTATACTAAGTGCTGATTCGAATAAGCTAATTTATGCATTATCCCCAGAATAAATCAAATAGATTTACCTACCTAGGTAAACTGACATTTTACTTCTTTTTCTTCATCTATGGCAGGCATCTGTCTCTTCTTCTTCTTTTCTTCTTTACTTATAAATAAATAAAAAATAAATAAATAATAAACAAACAAAAATTTGTCAAAAATCCATCAGAAACAAATCCAAGAATTTTAAACAAAGCAGCATCTTTTATTTAAAGTTAACTTGACTTATAACTCTGTGACGTCAACTATATAAAAAATACTTGACACTGGCAAAATTGTTCTCCAAGAGACAGATGCCTGTGGAAAATACAACGCCAGATGACATAGCCAATAGAAGAATAAGAGTCAGATAACGACAATAAGAAGAGACAACATAAATAAAGAAAGAGTAGATCAAGTAGTCAATTCAATTTGTTATTAGATCTTTGAGAATATCTTATGGAAAGTCAAAGAAACGTCCACACATTAGGTTTTCATTTTACTTCCCTTATGTTATAAATAAATCTTGTATTAAATCGGGTCATGATGAAGACCCGTGACTACTACTTGTAATCAATGTATAGGTCATCCAACGGATCTAGGCATATGTGAAGTTCCTTCCCCCCCTCCTCATACATCCAATTGCTCCCGAAAAACGATACTGCGCAGCTCTTGCGGCTAACTTCACGAATGCCTAGATTCGTTGAGCCAACTATAATATTAAAAAATGTTGGTTATAACTTACCGTGCTTCCAGCAAAACCGGGGTGGTTCCATCCAAGCACGGAATATCCAGCCTTCATCGGTGTACTCATTATCCCAATCTCATAGAAGCCGGAGTTCCCTTCAGAGCATACCACCAGTGTCTTGCCGTTAGTGCGAGATATGTTGCGATTGTCCACAAACATTGTGTCGATAGAGTTACCATCTGATGTGATGATCTTCACGCGTTTGCCATTTTTCTGCTCAACCAGCGAAGCTCGGCCTTCAATCAAGGTGTTCCCTGTAATGTAAGCTTTATATAAAAACTGCAATCAATAGGTCAACAGTTTTGGCTGTTTTGTTGCCAATTGCCATATGTAGGTCATCCTAGTTTCTGATACCAGACATGGGAATATTAAGAGAATTTTTACTTTGTAGATTGGTATTTATAATTATATCCCTGCTTTTATTCCACTAGGTGGGGTCAGCATTTCCATCCATCATCTCAGTAATCACTTGATCACACGAAGTCTATGCCAAGAATGATTAATGCATGCACCCCACCCCATTTTTTTCATCATCGGTCTACCTCACCATCATTTTGGACTAGAGAATCAATAACGGAAATCGGAGTAGACTGGTAGGGACATTTATCTTAGGAAGTTATTGGAATGAAAGGTTGCTCACACAGCATGTACTGGATTACTCCAAGGGTCCCAGGATAGATCAGGCGCAGTCCAAATGTGTGGACGGCAATATACGCAAGGACCTTTACAATGCACTTCTGATACAACGGCAAATGGGCGCTTTCCTTGGACACGAAGGGATGACTACGGTCCCAGGGAGGGCTGAAATATCACGTAAAACGTAAGTTAATTGAACACTTGCTTCATATGATTAAACAAAATAGGCTTCTATAATTTTACAACCTTAAAAGCCTCTTTAGAATGTATAGATTCTAAAGCTTCTGTAATACATACATGCATCATTCCATAATAATGATGAACCAAAATCAATGGTTTGGATCTATACATAATAATATTATTGCATTGACTTTTTGAATTATGTACAGTTATGCTTGAGAATTGGGTAACTTACCTATCGGGATCAAATGGGATAACAAAACTGGCTGGCCAAGCATCAAATTCAAAGTCAAATCGCCTCACACTTTCTAAGTATGCCTGCGGATCATCTCTAGGGCTACGCAGCACATACATGAAAAATTGATATTGTGGGTTGTGTGCTCTTGAATATGCCCTGACAAAGAAAGCCAAGAAGAGAATGCAGCCAAATCCACCAGACAATTTCAGAAAAGTCTCAGACTCTTCTTTATTGAAGAATCCTCGCTTGTACAAGTAAATGCTGATGAATGGTGACATGTAGAAAGCCAATTTGCGGATCGCATCTGCCTGAAAAAGTTCAACAAGTACATGAATGTAGAAGCTAGGTATATCTGTTCAAAAGGGTTGCGTAAAAAATATAGTTTATCTCTCATAGTAAATGGTACAATAAACATCGCAGCATTCAAAATTTCTTGAACAAAAAGTTCAATTTTAAAACATTTTTACTGAACATTGAAGAAGCTAATTTGAATGAGATCTAGGGTATAAAATAATTGTGTTTAAATACATTAATCTTACCATATTTATTATCATTTCAGAATATGTCTCAAACTTATCCGGCTTGTACATAACCTGTAACAAAATAATTATAACAAATTAATAAAGACTCCAGAGACTGGCATGCGTGGCAACAACAGGGTGCATGAGAAACCCCCGACCAGAGACAATAATCCCTATACCATTCAACCAAATCTGATCATGGATCTCCAAATACAAACAGCAAACCTTCACCAAAAGGTCTAGACAGGTGTTCTTGATGTTAACCCTGAGAAACTCCTGAAAGCAAACTCTGACTTTGCTACCTGTACAAAAACCCAAAGAGAGCACTGAAGTACAGCCTTGCAGCACTTTGTGAAAGGGTAACCGGTGCATTTCGTATGGATCCTGGATCCCTTTGACATGCATTGCTGCATGCAAGCTGGTCACCAGGGAGGTTTAGGAAAACCTCATATATTCCACTTGCACCTTCAATATGAGCAAAAATCTGGTAGAAGATTCTCCTTCATCAATAAAAAAGAAAATATTCCTGTGCAAGCCTAATTTCAATCAAATAGTTTCGACATGGCAATGGCCTGGGTGGGATATACTTGTCCCAGGCTCTATAGCATCCTGTGGCTAATAAATTTCCCTAGACGCTGTTTATTACAGTACAAATTTACGCGTATAAACAACAGATGCAAAATTCCATCAAAAATCATATTGTTTTCAAAACAAAAATGGAGGCCCAATCAATATACTAATAATAAGGTACATACTTTAAGTATTTTGGTATTATGTAACAGTTATTAGCAAGGCATAGTTTATTGCTTTGCTAGGGGCACAAACTATAGCTGTACAAGTAGATTACAAGATATTTCTAATGAAAATTCGAAACCACCTGTAACAACTCTAGAAATGGGTACCTGCCTTACCTGCATGACATGCGTATTTTTAAGCTATTGTTCTTAGCTCAGCAGAGAAAGGATGAAAGTTTTCTTCTTAGTCTAAAACAATACATCTAAAACTGATACTCACATCGATAGGACCATTCCTGTGAACGTTGTACAGCCTTGGGGACAACAGGCAATGGTAAATCATTTTCAAAGTGGAAAACATTTTACCAAACTAATTATTCCAACAGTTTCACGACAAAGCTCAGCGTTACACGCCGCACAAGTTTTTTATTGTTTTGGCTATCCAATTTAGGCAATTGGACTCAAAACGCAAAACTGCTTTTTCTGGAAAACGTAAAGTACAATCTCTTTGGTTGGTTGATTGAACTGAAACTGAAAAATCAATAAAAGCCCAAGCCCAAGACCAAGAACTATTTTTCTTCCTTTTTTAGAGCATCTGTCTTCAACGTTCTACGATAAAACATCAATGTCAAATGTTTTTTATTGAGTACCTGTAAATTGTTTATGGTCTACCTACCAACTTTCGTGATTCCTTCGTCTTCCACGGGCCCTTTGTTTTGTCTACCCTGAGATTCAATCTACCCCAATTTCTAATTTAACTCAAAATTAGAAATGAAATATAATTACGTGAAATGTACGTAGTTAAAATTTGAAAACTTATTAATTACCTGTCTGCCAAAGAAGGGTTATTTAAACATCATTATTATAGTGTCAGTCAGTATCTTGCAATATTATTCCTTGTCATTGATATACATATCTTAAAATAACTCTGAGATTTTCTTTTCAACCCTCTTTCCACGGTATTTATGGACGGCATCAAAAAAAAAACTCTGATTTACTCTGAGTGTTGACCACACCAGTAGATAAAATGTCTTTGGACCACACTGAATGTTTCAACTGAATGTGGCAAATGATAGAAAAAGAAATCAAAACAATCTTGTAGCACTATTATAATCCAATATTTTTTGTTATGGTAATAATTTTCTTCTTTCATAAAAGCACCACAGCATAAAAATCACATTTATGGGACATTTTTCCTTCTAGCGACGGTTTTAATGCACCCTTCCCCGAAGTTCTTTCGCAAAGTCTACAAAACAAATTATATTTATTTAGTATAACTCTTCTTTTTCTATGTAATTAATTTATTACATGTACCTGTAATATTCTCTTTGCCTGTAACATTCATTAAGTTACGTCAAACCTATCGTCGTCACTACACTGACAAATGACATCGCTCACTTCAGTCATCAATCAGTCAGTCAGCAAAGAAAAATCGATCAATGTCGAATTGTCGATGTCGTACGTACGTAAACATAGTGCTTTACGGATTTGGTCAATCGGTTTGAAATTGCCTTGAATTGAAATTGTTTACTTAAATTCGTGTTGTAATTAAGTCATGAAAAATGATTCGTCTTCTAAACCACTCCTTGTTCTACATACTACTGCTGGCAGTGTCGGTGTCTAGCAGAATACACAAGTTACATCTCACGGTAAGCCAATTTAGTTAGATAGCAGTATGCTTGTGCGTGCATAGACGCTTACAGTAAGTAGCTTACTTAGTATTCGCATTGTTGATGCATTTTGTAACAGTTATACTTCAGGCTTACAGAAAAATAAAAAGCCTTAGGTAGGTACTTTATGAAATTATGTAAACCATCCATAAAAATCCGCTCAATTTCGGTGCATAATTTTATTGACCTGTGTTATAAACCGTCCTCCATAATAATCATATGATAATAGATTAGTCAAATCTAACAAAGTAAGTAGTTTATGACTTCAATAAAATATTTGTCAAATAAAACAAATACCCACATTACATAAATATTTATGCTTTATCAATATTACAATGATATGATGGCTGAATATCTGAAATTCGGTCTCCGGGCTAACCACTCTGATTTCATAATGGCTAAAACAACCATGCTAAGTGATCTGACATTTCCAATTTCCAATTGCTTTGTATCTCAGTCTAATTTATTCACTATTACAATTCACTGTTCTTAGTTGTCTTTATTTCACTATGTCACAAAATGATGAATAACATGTGATCAAATCATTGAGCGAATAAGCTTTGTTCTGTGTTTCCATACAATTATTTATGATTTTTGATTTTGCATAAACAGTATACTGTTTTACTAATGGAAATAATCAAAATTCTAGGATGATGAGCGTCGCTATGTGGATCTGACCACTTTCGGCTTCTTCAAAGGTGGTATACTCGATGTCAAGATGGTGAACTTTATGCTGCCTTCCGGACCTGTGCAAGGAGAGGTAGGATATAGATTGATCTGGCAATACAACCATACTTTTAGTAACTTCTAGTGCATGAAGAACAAAAACTACAAGTTTTAGCTAAAATGTTTACTTCATTCAGCACAGTAGCTTTAAGTACTTACATTGGCCCAACGAATCTAGGCATTCATGAAGTTAGCCGCAGAGCACTGCAAAGTATCATTTTCAGGAGCAATCAGAGGTATGGAGGTGGTGGAACTGGGACTGTACATGCGCAAACTTGCACCTGTGGCTAACTTCATGAATGCCTAGATCCGTTGGATGAACTGTTCTACAATCTATTTGTTAATTCCAATAGCAAGGAACATAATATGTACAAACTCACCTTACCTACATTATAATGTGAGTATTATAAAGTGGCAGTAAAGAATATAAAGAGACAATTTTGATTACAGTATGGTTTCACTCTGGATCGCACAGTAAATGATGCCATCAGTCCATACATGGTGCAGGGAGCTACTGACACATGCTTCCTCAAAGAAAGTGTCCTCACGCCGCAGCACCCTGCCATTGTCTTTTTGAAGATGGACTTTGATGATATGAGGTAACTTAACCACTATTTTTTTAATATCTCTAATACGCCAACTCTTATAAGTGGATTAGGGAAATGGTTGTGGCGTAACTTAGTCTTAGTTTGACTTAATTATGCAAATCTGTCATAATTTGGAGCATTGGCTGCTTGTGGGGTTTCCTTCCGCACACAAAATTAAACAAATTTCAAAACTGATAAAAAAAGTAAAATTCATAATAATATATTAACGAATGTACATTTTGAAAACTATGATGCCCACAGACATACAATGCTTCAAAAGTTAGCATATCACTTTTGATTCTAGTTCAAAAAGCACCTGTAAATAAGTGGATGTTTTATTTTCAGACTGAATGTTACATGCAAGGCTTCTGTTTTGCATCTCTACCAAAACAAATCTGTGGTCCCTCTCAGTAAGTTACAACTGTATTATTTAGTATATATCTACTAGTGCCTTCTGCTATATCATTAATCGAAGTTTCATCATCAATTCAGATAGATTTTCTTAATGTGTTTAATTCACATTATGTACATCAAGGTTAGTGCTGGTGTTTGTTTTAAATACAAATTACTTTTTTTGTTATGTAGAAACTTTTAATATACCTCAAGTTTGCATGTTTTATACATGTTTTATTATTGTTTTTGATATGATTCTACCTAACTGTAAGTTTTCCTTAAGTTGTAAAAATATTTTTTTTTGTTGTGTGTTCATTTGCGATCAGTCATCACATCAGACTATGATCAGGTTTGTTATGAGTAGTCAGGCATTTAAGAGATCTGCTCCAGTGAACATTTATCTTTTGTTTTTTGCTTCATTATCCATCCAGTTGCATGATGTGCATAGTCTGCATAGTCTTTTATGATGGTGGTTAGCTGAGTGGCTAGGTTATTTGGATAAGCGTTTAGACGCTTTTTGTACTTTGTCGAGAATTGCCTTATTTCGTCGTTGACTGTGTTGACATCCAGTTCGCTCTGCAGCTCAGAGTTCATAAGGAACCAGAAAGCATTAGAGAGGTTTCTTAAAATACTATTTTGTGCTCTTTGAAATATTTGTATATTAATTACCCCAGAGTTGTATGCCATTTATGTCCACCAAATAGGTTTTAGTTCGACCTTGTACATCAAAAGTTTGTTGTCTGTACTCAAAATTCAGTTTTTACCGAAGAGCCAATGCAGGTTACGGTATCTGATATTGAGCTCATCCCTTTTTTTCTTTATGTGTGTCCTCCATTATTTTACGATCTGTAAAGATAAAATACAATCATTACTAAATTATCGCGTATTATGATGATACATAGACCTGTAAGGAACGATACAAACCAGAATTAGCAATCTAGGAATCTGATCAATCCTTATTTAACCATATTCTGGTTTCAGATGTGCCGGAAGAGGAAAGCGGATGTATCTACAGCGTGCTACCCATCATCAAAGAATCGCGAGATGGATTTGATTACTACAACACAAGTGTAAGTTTGTACAATGTATAGTAGGCTCAATGAATCTAGGCATTCGTAAAGTTAGTCGCAAGAGCTGCGCAGTATCGTTTTTCGGGAGCAATTGGAGGTATGGAGAGGGGCGGTGGTACTGTACATGTGCAAACTGGTGCGAGTTTTTCTGTGGCTAATTTCACGAATGCCTAGATCCGTAGGTCTACCATGAGTTGTCACATTTAGATTGGCTGACGTTACTACAGTAGTAATAGTACGTTACTATGACGTCTGTCAAAATTGTTACTCATGGTACCAATTCTAAGCAAATTAATGAGCGCAAACTACAGTCGCTGTAGTACGCTGTGACGTAGGATAGTTAGCTACGTGAGGTTTTAGTACCCAACTATCCGCTAGAGGCGCTGTACCAAGTTTTCATACATTTTTTTAACTACAGTCGCTAGCGAGTGTAGATTGTGAAAACTCATGGTAGGTCTACCATGAGTTTTCATGAACTCCGTTGCATGAACTGTATCTACACTGTACATAATGATCGCTATAGTGACATTTTGATTTGCTCAGTGTTAGTTTGTCTTCTCTTCCACAGGACAACAAGTGCGTGTTTATCTTATACCTTAAAACGAGCAATTCTTGTATCTGAATCTCGGAAACGGCTCCAACGATTTTCATGAAATTTAGTATGCAGGGGGTTGCGGGGGCGCTAAATCGATCTAGCTTCGCTAGGTTTCATTTTTAGAAAACGTTGTTTACCCCAAAAAAACGAGCAAAGCTCGGTCACCCAGGTACTCTTGATTGTTAGTTTCTTATACGTTTCTTTGACGACCTCAGTGGCGCAGCGGACGAGAGTCCGCCTGCGACGCAAGAGGTGGCGGGTTCGATTCCCGCCGCGGAACAAATTTGTGTACGATCTGCAGAAATTTGTTCCGTTGGTCTGGGTGTTTTCTATGTATAATAAAAAGAAATATCTATCTATGTATATAATGTATTAAATATATCAGTTATCTAGTACCCATAACACAAGCTTTGGGTAGCTTACTTTGGGGCTAGATGATGCTGTGTGGATTGTCCAGCATTATTTATTTATTTGTATCATGTTAGCAAGATGATAGACAAGGGGTCCGCATTTTGTTTACATTGCATACGGCCCGACCTGATGGTAAGTAGTTACCACTGTAACAGTTTTGTATTGTTTACAGTTTGCTGTCTTCATTGGAACTTATAAGGAGCAGGGGTTGTACAACTTATATTTAAATAACTGCCCGCGCAGAACCGAAGGACAAGCTCCGAAGATCAACATGCTAGTAAGTATATTTTTAACATGACTGAAAGATTTTATGTATGCGAGTTCTTTTGACTGTCGCTGCAGCGCGAATGGCTGGACAGATTTTGAAAAATAAAGTGTCAAGTCGTGTGGACCACAAGAGTGGTATAGGAAGGACTATACAAAATATTTAAAAAAATACAGCGGCTCTAAGTAGCTATTTTCAATTCATTTCAGTTGTTTTTTTTATTTTTTAAATTAAAACTCACTTGTTTGCTACTTGATATTTAATTTTGTAAAATATTAAAACTACCTTGTGCCTGCCACTTTGCTCGTACTAAATAAAAAGAGTAATACACAACCTTTGATTCATACTCTCATGATTTTTTTGTTAACTAGTTTTACATCTCTCATATTCAGTAAGTAGGTCCTTATTACCCCCAAATGGGGCTTGTAGGTGACAAATTAGCGCTCCAGGGTAATAATGTAGCTAGAAAAGCCCTAGGGCGGTAATAAAAAGTAATTAAAAAAAACTACACTCTATCAAAAAGTTCGCGTACATCTAACCATCATACTGGCAATAGACATCATGCATTCAGCCCAATGACAAAAGAGGTCACTTCGCTATTCAGCTTTGTCTTTGAAAAATTTATGTGCGCAATGCCAGTGCTCTTAAACGGTGAAGGAAAACATCGTGAGGAAACCGGCATACCCTAGAACCAAAAATTCGAAGGTATGTGTCATAGGTTAGTATTCTTATAAGCGGCGATGGGCTTGCAACCTGTCACGTACGGAATACTAACTAACTGTGCAAAATGTGGGCATGTATCAAATGTCATGTTTGGACTTGCCTCTGACTACCCCCTTTAGATATCCTCAAAGATCTAAGTAACTAAAGATCTGAGGAGATATCTACCGAGCCTGGGGATTACAGTCGTGATCATATTTTTTTTTTTTTTTTTTAATTATTTCATCATCCTCCTACCCTTTTCTCATGTTATGTGGGGTCCGCAGAACATGTGATCTTCTTCCATTTCCCTATGTCATTCGTCATCTCATTACTCGCTCCTTTCTCACCCATGTTATCTTTCACACAGTCCATCCATCTTTAGCCTACCTCTTCCCCTGTATCCATCCACATTCATACCTAACACTCTCCTTGTCATTCATCTCTTCTCACAACATAATACATATAATTATTTGCAGATTGAAATATATGAAAGCAACGCTGGCAACTACTTGTCTGCGGGAGAGATGCCCCTGCCTACCCTCTACGAGATTATGTCTATAATATTCTTCCTGAGCGCCAATCTCTGGACCTACATTCTGAAGACTAGCCGCCAACCCGTGTTCCGTATCCACATCATTATGTGTGTGCTGGTATACCTAAAGGCGCTCTCACTGGCCTTCCATGGGATAAACTACCATTTTATAATGACACGTGGCGAGCACGTCACGGCTTGGGCGATCCTGTTCTACATCACGCATCTGTGAGTATCACTGACTGTTACAGAGACATCCCATTTTAAACCAATCCCTCTGCTCCCAACTATGCTCCGTCCGCCTGTAAAAACTACGTATCGGAGTGCCATAACAACCAAATAAAAACATTTTGCACAGTGGTTGGTATGCCGTACGTGACAGGTTGCAAGCCCATCGCCGCTTATACGAATACTAGCCTATGACAGACACATTCGAATTTTTGGTTCTAGAGTATCCCGGTTTCGTTCACCGTTTAAGAGAACTGGTATTGCGCACATAATTTTTTCGAATAGAATCATTGGTGCACGACTAGGTTTGAAACCCATGACCGGATCGTGAGGCAGGGGTGCTACCACTACACCACCGGCGCTCTTATAGGAAGAACAGGGTAGATTTGAAGATTGTGTTAATATTTTCAAAAATGTTTTCAGATTGAAAGGCGCAGTTCTGTTCGTCACTATAGTACTCGTCGGAACTGGCTGGAACTTCATCAAACACATACTCTCGGATCGCGACAAGAAGCTCTTCATGATCGTCATTCCTCTTCAGGTCAGTCAGTCAGTTTGTATCAGTCAGTGTCTATGACAGCGTAACGTTCCTCTCCAATTAAAGTACCACACAGATCGCTGCTTATAATCATTGATGTTGCGGCTTCAACTTAAAATGCAGCTTTGACTTTATGCTAAGGTTTATTGCAGTTCTTCAGAGTTTTGTATTTAATGAAAAGTAAATTATTGTCCGATACAAACGCACACTCGCGCGCGGCCATTGATCGAGAGTCGAGATCGAACCCGGAAAGCCGTCAACGCAGTGGTGCCAATCGATAGATAGATAGCGACACTAGCGCCCTCACTAGGGATGGGAGATGCCACTAGTGTTGCGCTGCGACATTGATGTGTAAGCACATAACTGCATCATCGCAATTTAGATGCTACTTAGTAAAACAGTCAGCATTGTTACTAAACGTGCCCTTACGTTGGCAGGTGTTGGCGAACGTCGCTGAGATTATCCTGGCTGAGAGCGAGGAGGGCGCGGCGGAGTACAACGCGTGGCGCGACGTTTTTGTATTAGTGGAGTTGCTGTGCTGTGGAGCAATTCTGTTCCCGGTTGTCTGGTAAACAAATAAGTATTGTGGACACTTCACACAGCGCCATCTAGCCACAAACTAAACAAAGCTTGCACTATGGAAACCAGATAATAAAATAGCCCAGACCAGAACAAACATCTGTGTTCATCACACAAATGTTGATACTGGGTGGAGATCGAACCCACAACCTACAGCATAGAAGGCAGAGCTACTACCGACTAAGCGGTGAGGCCAGTCAAAAGATTGGTGGACATTTCACACAGCGCCATCTAGCCAAGAACTAAACAACTTGTATTATGGGAACCGATAACTGATAGATTAAATAATAAACTTTTCCGGGAATACACAACTACTGTATAATAACAAAATGAACAAACAATAGACCTTAAACAGTTTTAGGATTGAAGTAATAACTGTAATAAATACTGGTGGACAGTTCACACAACGCTATCTAGCCCCAAACTAAGCAAAGCTTGTATTATGAAATTGAAATTGAAAAATATTTATTCAGTACAATCACAAGGATCACTTTGAAACGTCTTACATGCTAGGTGAATCTATGTGCCAATTCCAACCTAACCCAAGTACGAGAAGAACAGGCAAGAAACTCGTCTCGGTCCTAGCGCTTTTTTGTATGATCCTTCTTACAAAAAAATGTAATCAAGATTATCTCATAATAATAACATAAAAACAAAAGACAAAACAGAACATAAATACATAAAACAAAAGGACAGCGTTTACATTGCAAATTGGTTAGCTGTCGGAGGGCGGAGCGACATCGGGCCATGAGTTCCTATCATCAATATATTCATTTATTTTATAATATGCTTTCTTTAAGAGATTATTTTTAATGAAGGCTTTGAATTTTCTAACAGGAATATCCCATATTCTAATATGGGAACCAGAAAGCTGATAGATTAATTATTATACATACTTTTTTTTGTAAATACATACATACTTAGAATAAATAATAACACCCAAACACAAAACAAATATCTGCGTTCATCACACAAATCTTAGTCCTGGGTGGATCAAACCCACAAACCTGCAGCGCAGATGGCAGAGCTACTACCAACTGAGCTGTGCGACCAGTCAATATTGTATGAATACATACATACATAAAATCACGCCTGTTTCCCGACGGGGTAGGCAGAGACCACGGATCTCCACTTGCTACGATCCTGACATATTTCTTTTGCTTCATTCACTCTCATTACATTCTTCATACATGCGCGTCGGTTTAGGGTACTCTGGACCTGGCCTTTCTCTAAAACGTCCCCAATTTGATCGTATGAATATTATTTTGATATTGCCCGAAGAGCTTGTGGTAAGGTCCCAGGTCTTGGTTGAATGGTTCATGTGTTTGTTTCCAGGTCGATCCGACACCTGCAAGACGCGTCCAGCACAGACGGCAAAGCAGCAATTAACCTACGCAAACTTAAATTGTTCCGCCATTTCTACGTCATGGTTGTTTGCTACATATACTTCACTCGGTTCATTGTCTCCATAGTCAAGGTATGCAAGGTATCTTCTGACCGCGTGGTACAGTTGGCCCAACGAGTCGAGGCATTCGTGAAGTTAGCCGCAGGCGTTGCGCAGTATCGTTTTTCGGGAGCAATTGGAGTTATGGAGAGGTGCGACTGTACTTGCGCAAACTCGCACCTGTGGCTAATTTCAAGAATGCCTAGATCTGTTGGATAACTGTACAGTCACAAAAGTCAATCAACACTTTTAACCTACATAATTTCTAACACAATTTTTTGGGCTGTCACCTATCACAAAAACTGCTAATGCACTTATAAAAAAACTGAAGACAGGTCACTATGGCGCTCATTAGAGGAGAACTATGTCCAGCAGTGGATTATTGTACTATGATGATGATTATTATTATTATTTTCCCAGTAATCACATTCAAAATTATTATGTGATGGCACGTCTATGACCGCATATAACATAACTTTAGAAAAAATGGCACTTTGATACATAAAGGTTCGCCAACCCTGCCTTAAACCATACATTACATAAGTAACCCTCTTTGTAGTTGAAGGCTGGTCACCTTTTCAAGTTATTGTTTCTAGATCCTGGTACCGTTCCAATATGCTTGGCTGGATGAAATGTTCCGTGAGTTGGCCACACTGGTGTTCTTCGTGATGACAGGATACAAGTTCCGCCCTGCCGCCGCCAATCCCTACTTCACCCCGAGTCATGAAGAGGAATTGGAGCCGCGAGTGTGAGTGCAACAACTCTTTTTTACATTTATATGTATTATTTTGTTAGGTCTTACTATCACTTAATTAGCTTCAATTTTTGTTTTTTTTGCGAACTTGGGAATATCAAGTTTAAGTTTACTCTGAGGTTTGAGTATAAAAACATTGACGTTGCGCTGGCAACATTGTTTTTTTAAAGATGTTTAGTTAAGTAGTTTCTGTTGTGTTTAATCACAGTTTATAATTGCGTAATGACTAGACTAGAGTTTGTTTAATAAAAGAACAGTCGCGAGTCTTTGCATTTTGTATCATACGCCATTGACATAAATGTCACTGGACGACTGTTCTTTTATTAAACAAACTCTACCAAGGTAATTAAAAAAGACTAGGACTTATTTTGATTCTGTTGTGTTTCACGAAGGTAGTGACTATATCCTATTCAGTGGCTATGCCATGCCTGCCAGCCATCCATAGACAAGAATACAATTGTTTTAATTTTTTGAAATTAAATTATTCTAAAGTGGCGGTTCTTGATTAGAAAATATTCACATTTCAATTTCTTTCTAATATAACTTAATTTTTTATAAAATTAACTACGATACCTATGTTTATACATATTGTATTTATTTCCTTTGAAACTAATAACCAAGATTTGATTTGGTTTTCATTCCAATAAACCGTGATCAAATGCGTACTTCATTTATCAACTGTTTCATATTTTTTCAGACTGTCTGACATCGGCGTACTTGAAAATGTTTCGCGAATATCAAACCGGGGTGATTTGAAGAGGCGTGAGGATATGCAGCCCTTAATGCTGGAAACTGAGAACAACTCTGACTAAATGCCACCAAAATCCAATAATACCACAAAAAATGTAGGTTCCACCAAAGATTTAAATCGTAGATATGCCCGGACGCTAAAAATTGTGGCACTGTTTTTACTTGTGTGTGTTAACAAAATGCCGATGCACGCACACTAATGATTAGTAAAAAATGAACCAAACGGTTATTTCACGATTTATTGTGCAATTATATTGCACGATCTTTCGTAAAAAATATACTTATTCCTTTTGTAACCTAAAATTGAAAATATTTAGTGTGCCAAATGAGCGAGCTATCTCATTTCGTGTGGCAACAAAACGGCGCGGTCTCAGTACCGTACGGGCATATCGACGATTTAAATTTGGGTTCCACGGTAAGCAATAATTGATCGGGATTATTTATTGGGTTTAGTAGTCATACCCATATGACCACACTAAATAGTGACACAATGATAATATGTACCTAACACAAATTATTTGAATTAAAATATTCTGATAATTTTTAAAGCAATAATACATCTGTGATACCTTAACAAGATGTTTAGATAGCGTCACTACAAAGAGGTCACTACGTAATGTGTGTACAATGAAACACGTATAATGATCGAATATTGGAAAGACACATAAATATTCATACTACTGAAGCCCATTTATGACATTTCAGTATAGAATTTTGAATGATAATGGGTCTGAAACATGTAATTATTTGGGCAAGTTGATCAAATTAGATGTATTATCTGCAAAGCAGTTACTAGTGGTGGATAGTAAAGTAGCATTTGTATAAATAGGTTTATGTGAACTAGCGGCCAATTCTAGTGAGGAAGTGGCTAGCTCTGAACTATAACCACCATACTAAGGCCCGCCGCACATACTCACACTCGCACTCGTTCACGACACGGCGCCAATGTCGCTTTGACATTGGTGGGCACGTGTGTGTCCGCAATTGCTTTCACGAGTCGTACATCAGTCAGTGTCTCTACCATTCGTAGACGAAAACGAAGCAAGATGGACGCGATTGATTTAAGTTCAGAATCATATCATATCATCATCAGTTCGTTTCCAAATAAATCTTTAATTTTGCATTCATATAATCTTGATGTTTTACGTCGTATAAACATTTTTCGCTTCGAACAGCTTCAATAAGTTCCTCCATTTTGCAAACACTCGCGACACTGCCACTCGAAAACAATGTGTCGGTCACCTTGCCGACACGCGCGTACACGCTCATGTACGTGCCTGCGTCGACACGTGCGACCAAATGCGGAGTTTGGTACTGCGCCTAAGGTTTTAAATACTGCCACTCGCACGTGGCTCGTGACGGCCAATGCGAGTGTGAGCACGTACGGCGGGGCTTACAGATGTTGACATAAGCGGTCACCAATCAATTAATTACATTGAGCTGAACATTGTTAACTGATCCGGTTATAATCATATCATGTGAGAATTAATATGCTGAAGTTGGCTGGCCATGAAATAACGTGTTCACAAGAAAAGTCTGATTTAGTTTTTTCAAAGGACCGTAGAATTTGTGAGGGTTGTCTGTCCAAATAGGTGACAAATGTTACCATTGATTTTACAGGTATGTGATGAGAATGTGTCTTTGGTAAGGTAGTGATGGATATGGCCAGTTTTCATTGTGAATAGTAGTTTCTGTGCACAGATGGTGTGGGTTACACTATAAGTGCTCTGCTGCAAGAGTGCTAAGTGCTCAGGGCCCTGAGCTTAACAAATAACTTGTGGAAAGTATTCTGAACAGCTTATCTCATTGTTTTTCCCTTGCATTAGTTATGGCACCATTACCTTGAAATTTTATATGTTTGATGTTTACTCAAGTTTGCTTTATTGTATTTGGTACTTCATTGTTTCATTCTTCATATTAACTATATTAACATTATAGTATCCTTTAGTTTACAGGCAACATTGCACAAATTCTGAGATTTAAATCTATTTTTTTTATACTCAGCTCTGTCAGTCTCTGTGTTCTTTGCTTTCTCTTCTAACTTGCTTATTTTTCGTTGGTTATGCTCTAATATCTTGGGCACTATGTTTCGGCATTTTTGTATAAAACTGTGCACTTGTTGCTGTGCAAAAATAATGAGGTAAACTCAATGTGACAGAGCTGAGTCTTAGCTGAAAGATTTGATGTTTTAAATACATTTAAATCTCTGAATTTGTGCAATGTTGCCTGTAAACTAAAGGATACTATAATATTAATATAGTATTTGTTGACACGATTCGTACAATGATCAAACTTCACTGAAGTAAAATTGATCATTTATAATATACCTCACCAGATATCTTAAAACGTTGCAGGTCTCTGTGTACTAAAATACACAGGAAATGTACAAGTCTCGATATTTGAAAGCAATTTGTATGTAAGTGATTACGTGATATTTAGGTTGTTAGTATTCCTGTTGAAGTTATAATTGATTTGTTAAATCTTCAAACGCTGATATCAGTTTGTGATAATTTAAAAGAATTCCAATTGAATTTGTCTTCCGTTCATAAATTTCTTTTTTCCTTTTGTTTGTATTATATGGCTGTTTAGTCAGCTGATCCCGCTCTAAACACATCTCACGGGATGACTTTACTAAATTATTAATTTTGCTTTGTCAACTGATTCTGCTTTTAAAAAATAGAAAGTAATGTAAGTATGTACCTATAACCGAAATCTTTCGGGGAAAAAATTACACCCTTCTTTGGTTATACTGATATATTAAAAAATCACAGTCGTCAGTTTGTTTTTATTGTTGAAAAGCATGATTTAATTTTTTCGGACCACTAAAGATTGATCAATCATTATTTGTTCTTTTTAAAATATACTCGTATTCATAGCCATGCCTTATTAGCTTTTTAAAACCTCTTTGGTGGTACTTATGCACAGAAATTAATTGCTACGTGAAGCTAAAAGCGTTAAAAGACGGCCCTACATTAAACTATTCCTCAAAGAAAAAAAAACAAACAACTCGGGCCACTAGTTGTATAACAAACATTGAAAGTGTGTATATGTATAGTTTAAGTAAGTATTTTTACTCACCTTCAGAACTTTACTTAGTATCACATTATTATTCAATATTTAACTGTGAACATAAAAAGTAAGACTTGTACAAATTGATATCTCTAACATCTATATCACAAAAGTCAATGCACGACTAAATACGAAACAAATAGATGTGTGTCAACCCTTCCTATTTCGATAAAATTCTTGTCTGTGAAAAACGTTTTCTGTTTTCATAAATCTTGTCGACTTTTTTACGTGTTTATACAAATAAAATGTATCAATGGGATCAGTTGCCGGATTCAAAATATTCATTAGGTGAACTCATCCCGCGAGATAAGTTCGAGTGGCCTCAGTTGACTAACGAGCCATAAATATTCCTTTTAATTTATATAAATTTAACTGAAGTAAGTATGATTATTTGGTACGCCTTTAGCAAAACTAGTTATTTGTCCAAGCGATCAAATAACACTTGGTAGCTTAGTATTTATTTCTCCCAATTACGAAGTCTTCATAATTTTGAAACGGCGGCACGCTGACACCAGATTGTGAAACTGGTGTGACTAACAAGAATTTATTTTACTCGTGGTCATCTTGTGTGGTGTTACCACGAGTAAAATTAGTAATATTGACCCAGTTTGGGAACATTTTCAAATTATATGTATTTAATAAATTCATAAGGACCATTTTGAATCGTTTCATGCGTAGTTACATGTACCTATTCAACCAAGTGTATTGCGATCGCCGTTACTAAGAAAATGCTATTTAACCAAAGCTTTTCAGCAATCAATGAATATATACTTGCGTGCAAAAAAATCGGCCCACCCCAGGCTTTAAATACTGTACGCGGTGGATCGATTTTTACGCACGCAGGTGTATATTTAAAATGATTATAGTTAGGTTTAATTTATCATTTACGTGTGCGTTGTGTCGAATAGGAAATCGTTAATCACAATTCTGATTTTTGTATACCTACTTAAATTTGTGTTTAGTTGATAGCATGATAGTCTAAACTAGATTATTTTAATTCTAGTAAAGGTACGAGTTGGCAGCGGACGACATGAGGCAGCAGCGGACAACGTGTCGCAGCGACATTACTGGTTTCTATGTATTTCTATGAAATTCCTTCCGTAGTTAGCGACACGAAGCTAACTACCGACCGCGGATCAGTAATTCCGCTGACGCCGGAGCAAGTTTTTGATCAATATTGAATAAGTTCCCTCACTTGTTCTGCATTTAAGCATAGGACGTGTGGCTTCTCGTCTTTTTCTGTACAAGTACAACAAAAACATCACCCTCTTCTACGTCTTCTAATCTATACTAATATTATAAAGAAGAAAGTTTTGTATTTTTGTTTGTAACGAATAAACTCAAAAACTACTGGTCCTATTTCAAAAACTCTTTCACCGTTAGAATGCTACGTTATCCCTGAGTAACATAGGCTATATTTTATGTAGGTACCTCGCGAGCAAAGCCGCGAACGGAAGCTAGTAAAAGATATAAAAAAATGCGATCACTATTCTCGAACACGTCAGACATCTTGTTTCACGAAACACTCGGAACCAACTGGATGAACCGTTTGCAGTTGGGTTCGAAATCATGACTGCAGCGACAGGACGTAACGACGTGTCGTGGCGACATGAAGCGACGACACGTCGTCCGCTGCTGCCTCGTGTCGTCCGCTGCCAACTCGTACCTTTAGTCATCTTGACTCTTTATAATTAATTTTATTACATGATGGTTAAAGATATTTGATACTTATTATTACTTAGTTTACCAACAAGTAAAGATGAGGCTCAGTACACCATCGAATATTCAATATAATAGAAATGAAATGCTGTTTGTTGGTAAGCGCATTGAGAACGGTTTGACTAGGATAATTTTCTTTTAAATATTGTAATAGTGCGAATAAGGTCTTTAGGGAAGAAAAATTGGAAACACTTGCTTGGATAATTGAATTTTTTCGAAAAGTAAAATGTTTAATCTAAGTAAGTAAGTATAGGATTTTTTAACAAGTTTTTTGAAATTTGATCAGGACTACGTCCACCGGGTCATCTATTTATTAATAAAACATTAACATTGTTGAACCAAAATGAATATCTGTATCCAAATTGTTATCCGGATCGTGCGTGTTACCGCCAACTGCGTAATTTTTTTTAGTGTATTATCTAGTTTATATAAGAGTTTCACTCTTCAAGTAGAATGAATGACTTTTAGACCGATTATTACTGGTTCAAAGGAGTTATTCCTATCTGTGAGTTGCCCTCTTGCTCTGTTCCCTGGGGGGACAGTTGGGATAAAAAAGTTCGATCTATTTCCCTCTTTGCAATGGAGGGACAAGATAAAACCTATTCATTAAAAAGGTTCTACCTGTACCACTTTTTGTTACAGGGTGTCCCCCTGATATAACTTTAATTTATTGAAAAGGTTATATCTGTTTCCTCGTCACTAACAGGAGACGTACAGTGCTATTTAATCCCGATTGGGGATCATGTTTGTTTTTTTTTTGTTTTTTTTATCTAGAATAACTAGCCACTTTAATAAGTTGAGGTTCTTTTTCCTGACTGAATTATTTAATCCATGATGCCACCTTTCTAGAAAGTTTTTTGTCCGATTACGTTCGTTAAAAACACATGTTTTTTAAACTCACCAAATCTTACTTTTATTCGTTGTTTGATCATTATATAAACGGAATTTCTTGCTTATATAATTTGGACTTCCTGATGCAATGCATGTCCATCCATCTAAATTTAATTTTCAAGAACCAATGAAAGGACATTATTACTTATCAAAAAAGTTCTCTATAGTAGTGACGGTAACTTGATGACTTGTCATGATATGTACAGCTAGGAATAGGTTATTACGTCGCCCTATTAGTGACAGTGAGACAGATGTAACTTTTTTAACCAATAAAAGTTATATCTTTCTCCCCTTTGCAAAAAGGGGGACAAATCTTTTTTCTCAACTGCTGCTCCAAGGGGACAGTTGGGAATAACTCGTTCAAAGTGACCTCCATAAAATATCTATAGTTTTACTTTTGAACTTGCAAGGAGCTTTTTCTCTATATACATAGTTTGTAAGACGAACATAGTCAAATTAGATAGTTTGTACATAAATCCAATTTGTGTGAAGTTTGAGTAGCGTTGCTAGGACATTTGTTTTTGATTTTCTTACCTCTGAAACTCTGAGGCACTTTTCTCTCGGTAGAACTATCCGAATGTGAATACTATGTTCTTTGCACATAAAAGCTTGCACCAGAGATTGCGGGTTCTATTTCCAGTTTCTTATTTTCTCCACGCCAAACATTTACAGTTTGAAACTCAAGTTTTGGAACAAGTCTTAAACTTTAGTGTTGAACCTGATTATTTTTTTTTACTTACACTTAATTTTCAATTTAAATTTTATTACTCTTGTTTCATATGAATAATTCTACGAGTATTTAACTTGTCGGAAAACGCTGGCCATTCCTGCTTGACTTCACTACGTTGTTACTTAACTAAAGAAGAGTGTTGTTTTAAACCGGCTTTAATAAAGAGAAGGTATAATTGGCTGTATGTTTTTTTTTATTATTACTTTATCGTGTTTATGCACATTACCCCATATCTCCCCCAATTGTTAACAGATTCTTTCTCTTTGACGGTTTACACGTGTTCCTTCTTAAATCCGCTAATGTGTCACCATTTTTAATTTTTATCCGTGATTTTTCTTTTTCATATCGACAGTTTCAGCGGGTCTACTGGTATATTTGATTGAAAGCGCTTTTATCCGTAGACCCACGATTTTATGCCGTTTTTCAATTACATATAGACGTATTGTTTTAAAAATTGTGTAATCTCTCTTAAAAAAACCTTGTTTTTATTGTATTATTTTTTTATTGTATTCCATCCTGCAAATCTAAGAGGTCATCATTTCTTGGAATCCAAAAACGAGTTCTTATACATATAATATTTACACGGAAAATTGAGAAAATTTTTTTTTGTTAATCTTTATTGATAGCCTATTTCCTATGCTAATATGGTGCAAAACTCTATTTTGGAAATAACTATATTGTAAATGGTAAACAATATAGGTACCTAGTTATTTCTAAAAGTTCCAAAAGTCTTAACCCGCGATCCGTCGATTACCCGGTACATGGTTTTGGAGCTATGCAAGTACCTAATAATTTATCGTTTATAATATTATTAAAATAAGGTAGATAGTTTGTTTAAAATAAACCTGATTTGGGTGGATGATATTTACGGAATGACCCAAATTATATGATGGGCATAGTTATATTCTCTGGAATGGTACCATGGTAACCATAAGACAGAGTAATATAAATCCGGCATACAGACGCCGGATTTATATTACTTATTATGGTAGATAATATCTCTAGTATTTTTAATATTATCTTAGAAATAAAGCATTATTTCTTCAGCGATTTTTGCATCTCGCGACGCAAATAAATGGTTGTTTAAAGTTAGTGTGTATCTGTTTGGGTTGCTCTCAGTAGCATTATAGTTCCCAAACGGATAAACCGATTTCGGTTTAGTTTCGTTACGTTGAAAGGTTACATAACCATGAGTGTTCTTAGGTATGATTCTCGTTTTTTAAATTTTTGTAATGTCCTTGTATTGATCTGACTACACCCCTTTAGATATTCTCAAAAATCGAAGGAACAAGAGAGCTCAGTACCCCTAGTATGAGTTTTTGATAGTTTACGAAAACTTTTTTCGAATAGTATCCTTTCATACATTTGCCTCCATCGGAAATGTTAAGGAATTAAAATACAATCGATATCGTGAAAACTTGGTTTGGAAATCATTGCTGGGACTGCCGATTAGATAATATTTTCGATATTATCGACCTTATTTTAGTTCCTTAACATTTCCGATGGAGGTAAATGTATGAAAGGATACTATTCGAAAAAAGTTTTCGTAAATCAAAAACTCATACTAGGGGTACTGATCTGTTATGATGTCTACCAGTAGGGGGGATTAGTCGTGATCATTGTTATCCAGAGGATTGTCCAATAGTTTTAACTGAAGTCTTATACAATACACTTGTTGTTGACTCGTGCTCTTAGTCTTATCTAAAATTCTAGAATATTTTAAAGCTAATACTAAAACGAAATGTGGATTTGGTTATTTTATAAATAATAGTAAATAGTTCCGGATAATTGTTTGCTTAATTGATATTGTTACGTAGAATAGGGATCGAAGAAATTGCGATAGAATCTTTTAACATTGTTTAGTACTTTCTCTATTACCAACACAATATTTTTTTCAATTTCCTACTGACAACTGCTGTCAAACCAAAACATCAAAACTAAGGCTGATTTTAGTCTCACGCTGACGGCACGCGCACCGTCAGCGCTGATGATGGTCCGAGATTTATGAACTTGTAGGAAGCGTTTTTGAATGACGCGTAGCTATCAGTGCGCACGCTTCCTACAAGTTCTCATCAGCGCTGACGGTGCGCGTGCCGTCAGCGTGAGACTAAAAACAGCCTAAAAGTATCAAAAACCTTTCCGACCTCCGTGGTTGTGGTGGAGGCCGTAACACTACCTCCCTATAAGTTATGCACGTCCCGAGCATCTGTTTATCAAGACGATGCGTTACATTTTCTTGTTGAGTCAATAATAACGCCTGTTCTCTTCATGACGAGTAAGTTCACCTTGTTGCGTGTACAATAAAATGAGCATTTCCGCCATAAATGTACCTACTAAGTTCAGACGTAGTTGTCGCCTGGCCACAGGCCTCTCTTGAAGTGGATGCTGCAGCCCTTGTACACTCGGACCGAGTTTCGACAGATGGAATTGTCACACCTCGTGGTAGAATAGGCATTTTTATCTTTCCATCCCACTTCTGAAACCAATGTTACGTAGACTAGGGTTCGGGGATGGGAAGAAATTGCGACATAAACTTTTAACGCTGTTTATTTGCTTTCTTTATTGGCAACACATCACTTCACTTCTTTATTTTTGGCTTGGCAACACATCTTTTTTGCAATTTTCTACTGACTGCTGCTGTCAAACCAAAACATGAAAACTAAAAGTATCATAAACCTATCCGACCTCGGTGGTTGTGGTGGAGGCCGTACCAATATTAATGTTTTAGAAATAATAATATTCGAGAAAAATAATGGCTTGTTGTTTCTGGTTATAACTGTTCTACAATAATCATGGAGCATTATACGAGTGGAAATATTTAATGAAATATTCAGTAGAAATCTTTAAAAAACACTTATACAATTACTCTATATATGAATAGTCTGGAAATATCTAGTTAATAGACATATTTAGAGCTTAAGTCGTGGAGTAAGTAAAATCAAGAAAATATGATCTGATCACATACCAGTCTCAGAGTATAATTTCTACTATCCATTAATTATTGGTACAACTAGTAAATATCATAAAAACTGTAATTTTTGTATATACTCCATCCATTTTTACACAATGATATTGTTCGCACATTCCATCTGGTTCCTAGTAGGGTCTAGAGCCAGAACAATCGTAGTAGTGTGAACTCCAATGACAAGGACTGCTGTTTTTATTCAAACACCGATAATTTGTGATGATAGCCCTGAGTCAATGTCATCAAAATTATCCGTGGTCCCACAGAAATTTTCGAAATGAGGTAAATTCGACCTTGCGTGCAAGGGAATTACGTCAAAAAAAATAACCCATCAATGCGTTCGATTGAGGGTACGAAAAAAGATCACCGTCGTAAACAGTGGGAACATGAGTTAAACCTTATTAATTGTCAAATATCATTGAATCCAGTCAATATATTAATCTCAGAACTGAATTTCCAAGTTTTGATACGGCATATTATATTTATTTTCTTGTATGTTTTTGTATAGATTCATCTAAAAATTTATGTTTTGTGAAGATGTTTTTATACGTGTTTTACTGCATGGGTGTTTTATAAAATGGTTCCTTTAATGTTTTATTTCCAAGGACTTCGATGTTTGTCATAAAATTATTATCTGATTTCTGAGTAGTGCACGACCTGGTAAAAATTTTTTTGGATGAAAAAATTTGTGCTGCCTTAATACAATCAAAACCTACCTATTTATATACCGTAATTCTTTTTTACATTTTCTACAAATGGATTGAGAAAAAAACTATGTATTCTGTTCTCGTTTTTATTCTATGTGGATATTATCTCAGGTACTGTTGATAACTTGTTTACCAGATTTTTTAATTCAAGATTAGTCTACTTTGTACAAATTCACGTCAGATCATTCCTAAGTAAGTACCTAATCGTTAAAATCCATGGACTCATTAGTGAATCAAGTATCTACAACCATTCCTTCAGTTGATAAATTTAATATGTTCGATTTAAGTTATTTATGTAGGACTCTTATTACAGGGTTAATTCTATTATAATTACCTACATTATGTACTTCTTACCATTACAACTAATGCTTACACGTTACAAAACAATTCGGTACCTTTACCTACTATATTTGTATATAAGTCCCTGCTATTCATAAACATTTACTTTCCTCGTCCGGTATTTGATATTTCAATGATAATTGTACCTACTTACCTAAGCATAGTTTGTAAATAAACTTTTAATAAATTTTATTGTAAAATTAAATAAAGTGTTTTAGAAGCAATTGTGTAGAACAATAAATAATTAATAATTACTTACTAAGGTGTTTCTACTTTAAGCCTCAAAGGGCTTAGTACGGGTTTCGATATTATGTATTACGAAACTTTGTTTCGTTTCATATACATAATTTACCTCCTCTGCCGCAAGTTTCCGCTAGGGGCGCTGTTGGTATGGAAGAAAATTAAACGAAATAAAGTTTCGTAAACTATCAAGACCCGCATTTAGAATTTGTAATCCTCTGACTCTGCTCCACCAATAATCTAACTTTTCATTAAAAGATGCGGTTTTTCGATAAAAATTGTATATTATGCAACTAGTGTATAAAGGACGGATTTAAAGCGATGGCCATGAGTCACGAGTACCTAAGTGAAGGAATCTAATTCATGACGATTAAAAGTGTTAGAATCCTGAGCAAAGCGAGTGATTCATGGCCCTCGCTCTAAATCTGTTATATTCACGAGTTTCATACGATACTTTATACCATGACTCCGAGAAAATGAAAGATTTTAAGCGTGATTTTTATGATAAAAAGTTTTCTACTATATCGGCCTCATAACCTCAGGAGTTAACACATCTTCTTCATCACTTGAATGCATTTTTAATCGATTATTGTGTAACACTAAACTTTGTGTTCGTACAACATACAGTAGTAGGTACATTCAAAATAGCGCCATTCTAATGACAACAAAGAAAACAAAACAGTTTTTATTCAAATACTAAACTCCTTGTTAAAAATGTCAACCAATCAAAGCACGAGGAGTTATTTGCTTGGATCCCTACCAAGTGTACTAATATATGTATACAATAAGTGTACTAGCCGATAAATTAATGTACTCGTAGGTATTCCCTAGCTAGAGTACCTATCTACAAAAAAACTAGTAAATTTTCATAAGTACCTACCAAATACTTAGACACAAACTTTTTCGATGCCAAATAAATTTAGACAATTCAATAATACATAGGTACATATGGTTAAGTGTTTGGCAACTTGCCAAAAATTTGAGGATATACCGACCATAGTTTTAAGATGTGATAACGTGCGCTTATCTGTAGGTACGCCTGACTAAAGATAGATAATTCCTCAGTAGTGGCTCCGACGACTTCCGATCCAAAGATCGTTTGTTCGTATCCGGTCGTGCGCGAATACATGTTTTTGATTGAAAAATTTACTTGCGCTGTGTATTTCGTTACGAAGCCATTGAAGACGTGTCAACTGCACGAAAATAGTCTTGAGTTGAGGCGTACTTCAATCTTTTCACCACACGTAAACTAGATTAAAAGATATAAACTTAGCCGTTGACTCGAAAGAAGACCACACTGATTCGAACTGGATACATGGTAAAAAGAAGTGGATACGTAGGTAATTGCAGGAAGATCACTGATAATATTTACTTAATCCCTTTCTATTAACGGGATCTGGTATACATCGGCTTTTCGAAACTATTCTGTTGGATCTTATGCTTTCTTTTCTTTTATTTTTTCAGGGCTCCATTCGGTAGGTATAAACAAAACTTGAAGGAGATCTTTTTTAAATAATATGGTTATGTTTCATTGATTTTACATCCAGCGATGATTGATTAGATCGACCTACGATCAGAAAGTAGGTATTTACAATTAATCAGTAATTAATTCATTCTTAGATTTTAATTAGTTATCCAACCCTTTAGTTTTTACGACAGTCCGGTTTTCACACCATGTTTTACTGTTTTTATGTACCATCACTGTGTGAGAGTACCTATCTATTGGTTGGCACCTACCTATAGCGCACATAGTTTTATTCGAATAGAAAAATCTATTAGTGCACGACTGGGTTTGAACCTACGACATTCGTTTGGATAGGCTACTACCACTAGACCAGTGCTCTCGTTACATCATTCAGTGATTGCGATTGACTATCCGAGGTCCAAAAGTCATCTGATCAAAATACTATAACCCGCGGGAACATCTAAAAACAAGATCGAACGCCTGAAATGGCGTTGGACAGCAGCCACAGACACGTGGCGTTGCTGTCGCGTCAGGAAGCTCAACGACGTAAACATGCCTATTTGCACGACTGTGATCTTGGCCAGATCTTGACCCATTAACACGGGAACCGATGTCAGAGCTGTCGCTTTATATATTTTTAGCAGGCGGGCGGGTGCGGGGTAATGATCAGAGTGTACGCGCGAGCGTCGTGGCGGCAACATTCAGCGATCGTAGCGCGGCAATGCTCGCACCAATCAGGCGGGCAGCACATCATGTCGAGCCGCGGGATCCGACGCAAGAAGTCAGCGTTGGCTGAGGTGAAGGTAGCCGTGGTCGGCGCCCCCTCCGTAGGAAAGTCTGGTATGTCGTTTTGTGAAGTGTTTCCTGGGAAAGTTCCTGTAAAGATTACATCCGCGGTCATTTTCTTAAACCTATAAGACGAATTGATAAAAGTTCAGCCGAACTTTGTGTTTCTATGCGTGTATTGTTGCGAAATGTGTGATGTGCAAAATGTGATCGCGAAATTGACATAAATAACTACGCGTCTTACATTAGGTACGAGCACTACTTGCCTAAAAAAACAGAAAACAGTTAAAAACTCACTAAGAATAAGTGGCAGTTTTGCTTTTAGATAATTAGTAACAATAATATAAATAGTTCCCCAACACACTGGTAACGTTACATTCTTTAACACTCTCGTTATTGATAAACTTGTCCCAAGGCCCTGAATATTTTGAGAACGTAAACGGTTTCACCAATAAATTGTACGTTTTCAATTCGCAATAAAATACAAAATTTATTATCTATCGCACAGGATATGCATAGTTTTGGTGATCGTCATCGATATTTGGGAGATTTTTAATGCCGCAAGAATTTGCATTTTCCAACATGCTTTTTTATTCGTTAGGTTAGACTATAGTTAGTTAATGCAATAATGGCACCATGATTATTGATGATGTTTCATGATCGAGTCGGGAAGTGACCGTACATAACCTTGTTTGTAAAAACTGTTTTAACTATTTAAAAAGATATAAGATTTCAAATATTATTTTAGTAATAAAATATTTATTTGATTATTTACACGAATTTGTCAAAATATTTAGAACAAATGAAATAAAGCATCGCACATTCGCACGTAATAAGTACTTGGATACTTAGACTAAAATAACTCCCATTGCGGTAGGTACATACTTACTACATTATCTAACTTATTCATAAAAAGGAACTCTATTCTTTACCTAATCCATATAAGTAATACTTGTATAAACTAGCCGTTTTTGCAACATATTGCATTGATACTTCGCTCCTATTGGTCGCAGCGTGATGTTATAAATCCTAGCTTTCCTCGATAAATTAACTTCCCAACACAAAAATATTTAAACTAAAGTTTTTTAAACTTTAAAAAACTTAAAACCTTTTCAAAAATTGTAGTTCCTGAGATTAGCGCGTTTAACCAAACAAACTAACAAACTCTTCAGCTTCATAATATCAGTGTTAGGCTGGAGCGTGGAGTGGTGTTTTACACTCTACCTACATATATTAATTACGATTATGAAAGAAGCAACGTATAGTTTTATTTCCAATTGAGAAACGAAATCATAATTTCTAAAATACAATTGCCAAATCCAACCTCTTTCACCATGCAGATGGCACTTGTCGCCTGTAGCACAGCCCGTCGTTTACAATAAAAGTTAAATTAAGCCCGCTCCCGTAGACAACACTATACACATAATCATAGTATGTAAAAAAGATTATTAATATATTATTAATCTATCATCTATCTGGCTCCCATAGTAGGTATAAGCTATCTTAGTTTGGGGCTGGATAGCGATATGTGGAATGTCCACCAATATTTATTAATCACAAATTCTTCTTGGTATTTTTGTGCAGATTGAAACCACTTGATTTAAGGTTCAAATGAAAATGTTATCACTATTTGTCACTCAACTTCAATTCTATCAACACATCACACGGCAGGTTAAACGAGAATGTGTTACGAGAAACGATTTATCACGTAACATTCAGCTGAATTTAGCTTTCGAGATGACTAGTGTTAGGTAAAATATGGTAAGGGGCAACACCGCGTCTCGATCGGGCCGATCGGCGCCGGCGCCGCTCTACAATCGAAGTGATAGAGATGCAGAGCGACTGTCAGTTTTGTTCTAAAACAAACAAGCCTTCGCGCATTTAGCAGATCGCTAGCATTTTATAAAAGTTGAAAACAACCTACTTACAATATCATTGTAATGATTATGAAAACTCTTTTGGAAGCATAAAATAACTTTTAAAAATACGTCATCTCATAACTTCATATACCTACATAGTTTCTTCCATCCACTTTTCCGGATTCATCATCATCATCATCATCATCAGCCTATAGCAGTCCACTGCTGGACTCCCCTAATGAGCGCCATTGCGCCCTGTCTTCAGCTCGACGCATCCAGCCTCCACCAGCAGCCTTTCGCAGATCGTCACTCCACCTAGCCGGAGGGCGTCCTACACTACGTTTGCCGAGCCGCGGTCTCCACTCGAGAACTCGTTTACCCCAACGGTTATCGGTTCTTCGACAGATATGGCCAGCCCACTGCCACCTCAGCTTGCTAATTCTCTGAGCTATGTCGACAACCTTTGTTCTGTGTCGGATAGTCTCATTACGGATTCTATCCTTCAGAGAAACTCCGAGCATAGCTCGTTCCATAGCTCGCTGAGCGACTTTAAACTGGTGGACTAGCCGTACCGTGAGTGTCCACGTTTCGGCTCCGTATGTCATGACAGGTAGGACGCACTGGTCCGAATTCATTAATCTATTATACTAATAAAACTTACAAAAGAACATAAATATTGTGTTTTGTTTGCACCAAGTACTAAACTCACCTATTTCTTACTTGTAGTCTCGTAATATTGTTTGCATGTCATGCATATTCTCCATGCCGCGAAACATAAGGGCTTTTTATATTTAAATATTTCTTACTCTAACGTATTTTGTATCCTTTGAGATCATAGGAAAGTAGAGCACGCGTAATAGCTATTTGGTCCTAGATCTAACACTTAGAGCGAGAAGATCTCGTGATGCTTCGGAGAGGAAATTCAATTTAAATCTTGAAAGAAAATACGATGCAGTCTCTTATAAAGAGCGGAGTACCTAGGTACATGTGCTCATCGACAGAAGCTATAAATGACTGATGTACTTAGATGCGAGATCCTTTTATACAAAAAACTCTTAATAATTAGGTCCAAAACTATTGACTATGATGACGTAGATAGAATTAAAAGGTAATTCCATTTGGATGAGAGTTAAATCGGCGTCAAATTAAAACAACATTACTACTAGTAAATCTAACATAATATATTAATAACTTTGACACCCCATTCTACGCCCGTGTAAGAATTAGTTTAAAATATCCTGAAACAAATGTGAGTTTATTTTACATTTAAAATATCCATAAAAATTTTAAACAAATTATTCCACTTTGTATTATTAAAATACATATAGGTACATACTCTTAACAATTGAACATATAACATAATGTGCATAATAATTCGAGTACTAACTGTGTGTGTGACATGGTAAGGCAAAGTACCGTTTCGGAGACTAGGAATATAAATTCTTAAGAAAACTTTACCTTTTAAAGCACCCCTAAAAGCTGTGTACCTACAGTAAATACTACGGCTTAACTCGATGCATTTGTATTAGGTCACGGCTATATTGAATGTAAGTCAAGTGCCTTATTGGCTGGAGCACCGGAGCCGCCGCCGCCGGCCTCACGATAGGGCTTCCCAATTCGTCAGAACTCAAAATTCAAATGTTCTTTATTTACAGAAATACACATAATATCTATCTTAATATATTCGTACACTATGTATAATATAAGTTACATGTGCAACAGTTGGGCCATCTAAAGACCGTCACAAACGATCTATAGATAGCTCAACCGATCCAGATCACCGGCAGTAATATTTAGGCTAAATGCATTATTGTATCTCAAAATAAAAGCTTAAATGTCTGGGTGCCTGAAAAATGCCTGGATGGGACGCAAAATAACTGCCAATCCATTAAATATTGTTTAGATATAAATTGCATAGAAATTTAATATAGATATTAATGTTCTTCCTAGGTATACTCGTAGTAGGTTTATGCCCACCTAAATTTAAGTTTTTTATGGAAAATCGTTAACAGATGACGCTGTTCGTACAAGCTGTGAAGAGAGCATTATTATGCTGATCTGCAGGTTTCACAAACTCTGGCACCAATATCAAAATCCACGGTCTTCTTATCGTGTCACTAGTTCTTTCGAACCAGTGTGGTGAAAGGTTTAAAGTACGCCACAGTGGCTATGTTCGTGCACTTGACATCTTCAAACTTTTTAAGTTCTACGAAATTCATCATCAAATGTTTTCCTTCGCTGTTATTTTTTGCAATAAATACTAGTTTATCATTATTGTTTTTTAATAGCTGTGGGCCCATCCCTAGCTCAGTCCCTGAAACCATTCAGCGATCTAGTCGTCCTATTGTGAAGGTGCGCTATTGAAGTCGGGCACTATGTCACTGGCATTCTGCAGTTTCTCTATGACAAAAGCATTCGAAATGGGTCAGGATGATTCAAGTTATTTAGGTCGTTCATATTATTTAAATTTTGAATCCGTTTGGTTTGAAGGTACCTGAGAATCACACTTTGTTAATTGCACATGTCAAGTTAAGATTTGTAAAACCATTGGCTAGGTTATCCTAAACCACCATATTAATATTTTTCCGAGCAGTAGGACAAAACAGGTTATAAAAAAAATGTGAGCTTACCTTATTCTCATTATCTAATTAAGGTTGCCTGGCCAGAATATTATTAAATAATATTTAAATCCTTTTCCGTTTTCCTAACAGTAAGTATCTACATTAGGTAGGTAATGTAGACTGTTGCAGAGTAAAGTTTAATTGCATTATTACAATAATCGTTTTATTTGTTCGCAAAATATTACAACTATTGAACTGGTGGTAGTGACGTTTATTAAATACTTTGGCTGCCTCCCAGACTCAAATGTTCGTTCACTATTAATTCTACATTTTAGCATTATTTAATAACCGCATAATTTTATTGTTAGATCTCGGAAAATAGGAAGTGCAAAACATAATTCTCGCCATCGAGTGAAGGTTGAATTTATCTTTGTTGTTCAATTTCAATAAGTCTTTATTAACAATCTTAGCACTAGTTTTACAAACTAAAGTATATTATTAAAGTCTACTATTACTTGTATAGGTATAATCTATGACGCAGGTAGTCGATTGTTTTGCTTTGCAGCATGCCTCCCCAGACTCTTCCAGAGTTCGTGATCTCGAGCTTTCCGTCTCCATAGTGTACAGTCATCTTCCCATCTTCTGAATGCTCTTATTCCTCCCTCAGGGTGCCAGTCAGAAACTTCTTTGGCCTATTTATCTTTTGTTTGACACATCCTTGTAGTGAGGTAGGATAAAATTACATTCTTATCCGTTCAGTTTAAACAGAGGTACAAACATGAATTCACTTAACACATAACTTATGCTTTTATAATACCTAAGTACCTGGATGACCGAGCTTTGCTCGTTTTTTTTGGGGTAAACGACGTTTTCTTAAAAATGAAACCTAGCTTTATCGATTTATAGCCCCCGAAAGCCCCTGCATACTAAATTTCATGAAAATCGCTCGAGCCGTTTCCAAGATTCCAATTATTAGTTAGTAGGATATACTTATACATTCTACGTCACACTCATATGTGCGATTAAAGAATTAAGGAACTAAGTTCCTAGGTAATAGATCAAATAATGCCTAGCAGCATTTTATCAGGTTTCACGCGATGCTCAGTTGAATGGAGTTTAAGGTTGTTTAAATATAGGTCTTCAATATCGAGCAACGTAAAGTATTGTTATTACAATTGCGTAAAATCGCACGCATTTGGGTCAAGACCCAGGTTACTGTATGCAATATGCTTCGGATCAAGTACCTAAGTAGGTAGGTACTTAGATACATTTATACCAAAGTATGTACTTAGGTACCTATTTTTACTGTTAGCTATTATCTTTCTGTTTGTCAAATGTCAATATCGTGTTGGTCAATGTTGGTCGTTTCTTTTTTTGCTTTTAGTCACATGGGTTACAAGTGTTTCCTCGTTGGCAACGATTCAAAATTTCCTCTTTGACTAATCCTCATCTAACGTTTCAAGTGCCTTTTCTGAACTCAAAAATCCAGCCACCATGTATTTGGCCGAAGCATTATCCATAAATTATTCAAAATAGGCTAAATGGCTAACCGTCTGATTTGATGGTCTAGCTGTTGTTGTTGTTGTTTTTAGCCTGAGCTGTCCCACTGCTGGGCAAAGGGCTCCCCTCGACTCCTCGGGTCTTCTCGGCCCGAAACGCCATTTCTTTCCACTGGTAGTCGCTGAAGGTGTCCAGCTCATCGCGCCATCGCTTGCGTGGTCTACCGCGCCGTCTCCCTGTCTCAGGGCTCCACTCGGTGGTTGTCTTGGCCCACAGTTCGTCCGGCATGCGGCAAACATGGTCTAGCTAGCTAAATAAATTTACCTACATTCTTATAGTGATATCGCTAATGAAAAATAGCACAATTTATGAGAATATCATTCTAATCGTTACGCGACGCGATCATTTTCTGTCCGTTTTAGTTGATACCGTTTAATCCATCCTACGAAAATAATATTATTTGTGTTTCCCCAACTCACACTATTCGGTACGAAGGTTTTGGTCCGAGTTCGGGAACGCTCAGTCTAATAATGAGATTTACTGTTGAATTTTGTCCAGCCTAATTTCAATACGCCACGAATCCTAGAAAGGAGAAAAGCGGTTTTAATCAAGCATGTTGCTGAACTTATAGTACCGGTTATAAGTACCTACCGACATGATGGTTGTCTTAGAGTCTAGATTTCTAGCGGAAAAATTCTACGTGCTCGAACCATTGATTGAAAACTAGTAATGGCGCAAGACTCCGCTCGCGTGGTACCTACCCGGAGAAAAATTCTGTGTTATTCCAGGTCATAAACTACGCGTATTCCAACTTTTATTCCGATCCGTTTAGCCGTTTCAGCGTGAAGGAGTAACAAACATCCATACATCCTCACAAACTTTCACGTTTATAATATTATAGTAGAAATATCTGTTGATTAACACCCTGAAACGAATCAAAGACAGATTTATTTGTATTTACACTAAAGTAGTTTATTTATAAATTCTATTTATATTGCATACATGCGCCTACTAATATCAAGATACTCGTATCTACCTACACATTGATACAGTTGCATTTGGGTAGGTAGGTACTTTTGTGTATATTTTGAAGGGAAAATTGTTTATATTACTGCTTCAAGGGAAACCCTGATTTCGATAAGACGCAGTTGAATTTCTTTCATCTCAATAGTAATTGAGTCATAACAAATTACCATTCTCGTGAGAACGATTTTTAGTAGGTTACATCTAAGTACTTTACCCTTAGTATGAGTTTTTGATAGTTTACGAAAACTTTTTTCGAACAGTAGCCTTTCATACATTTACCTCCATCGGAAATGTTAAGGAACTAAAATAAGGTCGATAATATCGAAATTATCTAATCGGAAGTCTCAGCAATGATTTTCAAACCAAGTTTTCACGATATCGACCTTATTTTAGTTCCTTAATATTTCCGATGGAGGTAAATGTATGAAAGGATACTATTCGAAAAAAGTTTTCGTAAACTATCAAAAACTCATACTAGAGGTACTTGTACCTTCCTACCACGCGCTACGGTGTGTTTCGTGCTAGTCCATTACAGAAGTCACGTTTTACCGACGTCCTTGTTCGTTTTTCTGGAAATTGATGGCGAAATTTACGAACTTACACAATACCAAAAGAAACCTTACAAATAATTTGTTTAGAATTTTGGGCAATTGTTGCATTAATAAGTAAAAGTACAACAAAGAGGCATTTTAAAGTGAACTTAAAATTTCAACATTTCAATCTTGGAATATGGTGGTTCGTACAGACAGAGGTCAAGTGTTATAAGGTCTTCCCTTATAATACATGACCTCTGTCTTCATTTGAAATAAGTACCTAGGTAACATTGAAGATTTTCATTTGAGTCCGTTATCAAAATTTTTCCATAAAAACACTCGTCTATTCTTTTAAATTATTAAGTGGACCTGATATAATGGGTAGAAATAGACTAGGATCAGCCGGTCTCATTACTCACCTAGTAGGTACCTACGAGTAATTTTGAGAAATTTCGTATAATCTAATAATGCCTTACAACCTCGCCTTGTAATCCAGCCAAGTCAACTGAATCTATACATAATTTCAATATCCACAAGTTCGTAAAACTTTTCATGAATAAAACTGAAATATCTACTTTAATATCACTGTAGGTGTTGGTGATGTTTATTTTTAAACAGTTTATGTGCCGACAATCTTTCAAATGTTACTTATATGATTTTAAATAGTTTGTTAGGTCTACAGTCTAGAGCATTGGCGGTGTAGTGGTAGAACCCCTGCCTCACGATCCGAAGGTCTCGGGTTCAAACCTGATCGTGCACCAATGAGTTTTTGAAAAGTGTTCCTATGTGCGTAATGCCAGTGCTCTTAAATGGTGACGGAAACCGGCATACCTATCCTAGAACGAATTTCGAAATGTGCCATCAAGTAGCATTCTTATAAGCGGCGATGGTCTTGCAACCCTTCACGTTCGGAATACTAGCTACAGTGCAAAATGTGGGCGTTTACCAAAATGATGTTTGTATGCCTCTTAAGATATCCTCAAAATATCTAAGTTTTTCAAGATCTGAGGAGATTTCTACCAAGCCAGAAAATTACAGTCATAATATTTTTTGCCTACTATCTGCGTCAACAGAGAAGTGCTATAAAATGGAATCTCATTTTCAGTTCCATAGTGAAGAAAGCTGTTTTGTTTGAGATGAGATGATTATAATTCTTATTAGCAGCGGACATTGGCATAAGTAAAGAGAGGCTAATACCCAGCCGTGGGTGAAGTCGGGTTGCGGTACCATAATGTTAATAAATGCCATTCAAAGATTGACTGGCGGATGTCTGGAAACATGGTTTTGGTTGAATAATAATAAAATTCTGATAAACTGATGTATTTAGTTAGAGTAAATGGACAAATGATGAGGATATGTTAATACAAGTTTAGGTACTACAAGTAGGTAGGTATTGTATAATTATGAGAAAAGAAAACATTTAGATGATAAATTTATAAAATCTGCTTATTTTATCTTGTTATAACATTTTTTTATTAACAATCTAATTACGTACATACATTATATTATAAATATTTATAATTCGTCTATCCACTTCGTTCGCATGACGATAAATTTTTTAATTTTTTCCGACACACTATTTTAATCAAACAAAGCGTAAGTACATTTTTTTGCACCCAATTGTGCTCTATCCATCTGAGAAAACTACATGACTATCATTTCAGTAGTTTCGAAGATGTCCGCGAACCAAATAAAAATAAACACTGAAAATAATTCTAAACAACGCTGATCTGTGTTCTATTACTCTTCTTTAGTCACCTCCTTTTGTTTTTTTTATTACTTTTATTGTTTTACTAGCTTCCGCCCACGGCTTCGCCCGCGTGGTAATAATGAAAAACAAAAATAAATCTATCCCGCGGGAACCGTACATATTTTCGGGATAAAATGTAGCCTATGTATTATTTCAGATCGTATATCTGTGCCAAATTTCATTCAGATCCATTCAGCCGTTTTAGCGTGAAAGAGTAAAAACATACATCCAGATATCCAGACATACAAATAAACTTTCGCGTTTATAATATTAGTGGGATTATGTGTAGGTTTGGATATGTATATTTGACTGGCCTCACAGCTCAGTTGGTAGTAGCTCTGCCTTCTACGCTGTAAGTTGTAGGTTCAATCCCCACCAAGGATAAACATTTGTGTAATGAACACAGATGTTTGTTCTTATCTGATATTTGTTATAATGTATTCTATGTATGTATTTACATAAAAAAGTATATAGCTAATCTATCAACCCCATATTACAAGCTTTGCTTAGTTTGTGGCTTTTATTTTGGGACCTATATTTTTATTATATTTATTGATTTGTAACATGCTAGAAAAGTTAAATTAGTGTTGTTTTAATAATCTTCGAATTAATTGAATCGGGTTTTCTAAAAAGCGTTGGACGTCATGTGACGTAGCGGCAATCTGCGACACATTAGGTACAATAATTACGCCGTCTCCGACTGTGGGTGGGTAGGTATTATAAATTCTGCCTCGATGGCACGCGTTGATTCACTAATTCACAATGTGCCGATTGGTTACGAGAAGTTACGTTCTATATTTATAAATATCCCACATTCTGGGTATTTCTGTGAAACGCCAAATTATTGCATGATTGCTTGAGAACATTATTGAAATACCGATCAGTACCTACTAATAGACCATATTCGGTCAGTGTTTGTTTATCGTATAATTTTACCTATAGTTGGTAACTAAATAGGTGAGGTGCCACTTGGAAATCAGCGCTGCAATTTTACGGCAAAGTTTTCAAAATTTTATTTCGTGTCTTTTTCTTCAACGGAATTTTGCAACTTTATTTTACTTTAATTTTTAAGAGTTGATTGGTTATGAGCACTTATGTCTAGTGGTGATGTCCTGCTTTCCGTCCGATCCTAAGGTCATCGAAGCGATCGTGCACCAACTTATTTTTCTGTTCAGTAAATGTATCTGCGTTATACCAGTACCTCTAACTAAACGATGAAAATAAACATCGTGAGAAAACCGGGATGTCTTAGAATCTAAAAAGTTCCAAAACATGTGTCATATCGAAAGAATCCTCTGAAGCGCACTTTTATTCCTTTCACCACACTGATTTGAAAACACTAGTGACACGATAAGCAGGGTAGATCTCTTCTCTTGAGAGATGAATAGATGCATGTAGTTCGCGAACATGGCACAAGTGGTGATAATAGATACTAAAGGCTGATTTACATTGATACAGTAGCTGGCGCCAGCATCGCTGGACTAGCACTGTTAACGAGTACAATCCAGTCCAGCATCCAGTATCCAGCACTGGATCGAAATAGACCAGTCGCCTATTTTTCGATCTAGTGACCGCCCCCCTCACGCCGCACAGCCCGTGCCAGTGGTACTGGAGGCTTAGTGTCAGTAGTACCATTCTGGATCCGTACAAATGCTACTATAAATACCAGTGATCGTTGGTGGTTCTACTGGTGGTTTACACGCGTGTAGTACCACGCAGTCCAGTGCCAGTGCCAGTGAAGCGCCGGAATCCAGTGATACTGGTGCCAGCTACTATATTAATGTAAAATCAGCCTTATATGACATTAAATACCTAATAATGAATACATAAAATCTTCACGTTAAAATATAAAAATTTAAGGTATTCAAGAAAAAATATCAAGGTAAAGGTATGATTCCGTTTCGAGCGACAGCAGTTATTGATATTCGTTCTTATTCTATTGATTCTTATACCTCTTGGTCACTACTGGTTCTCGTACATTGTAGAAAGACTTCGAAGACAATACTGTGACACTGTGTCGGAATCTGATAGTTTTTAGTTTTTTATTATTCCATGTAGTTCATTTATTAACCAGAAAATAAGTTGATGTAGTTGTTCTTATTACCCACATAATATATTTTTTTCTTGTTTTCAGCTCTGACTGTTCGTTTCCTGACAAAGCGGTACATAGGAGAATATGACCATAAACAAGGTAGGTACTTCTCTATCTATCTTTATTATTTTCTTTCTATTCTCTATCTATTAAAAAAAATGAAATCGCCCTATTCGATAGATATTCAGATCGCTAGTTACTTAGATCTTTTGACGATATTTTTTATTTTTATTTCTTGGGGTGGGGGGTGATACAATCTAATTTAAGAAAGAAAAACATTTAAGAGAGGGGTAGTCCGCCGAGGACTTCTATACAACATAGTTTTCCTTGCATCGTATAGAAGTCAATTCCTTTTACAAGTCTTGATGATTTTTTTTTAATAATTTTAGAAAATAATTGTTTTTTATTTTTCAATTTCAGATAGCAAATACAAGCATGAATCTATGCTAGACAATGAAGCGATACTTTTTGAGATTCTGGACACCTGTCCAAAGGTAACATTTTGTGTGTACTTTAAAGGTAGATCTATATAGCCCGGCGGCTTTGTCATAAGCAAACCCAAAGCACATAAGAAGCCGGCGGCGAGGACGGCGACTCGGCCGCCGGGCTTGTGAAGTCACCTTGAGCCAGTGTTTCCACTTTTAGAGATTTCGCCCTTTTTTAGGGCGAAACTACGACATGTACGACTTAGGGCTATTTTTATTGCGACAGGGATTTAAGGAATTTTTAGGGTAAAGATTACTTGTTGTGGTAAACCTTTTTATTCTATGCTCAATACCTATTAGGGGATGGAAGACATCAGTGATAATAGTGAGCTAGTATTTTTTTCACCATTAATTGTGCGAAAAAGATGTGTATTACTTTTTCACTATTACACTATTATTCATGCGCCCTAAATTAGGGATAATTTCCAAAGAATTTAGGGCAAAACCGAAATCTTCAGTGGAAACATTGCCTTGAGCACACAATAGTTAAGTAGGTACCTAAAATTCATATTGAATTTCAAATTAGTAGTCTCATTTTCCGTTAAAGACTTGAAATACCTATAATGTGCTTGACAAAACAATTTTTCACTGTCAAATCTAATTGTCCGTACTCACATTCGGTATTGCTCGATACTCCAAAACGAGTAAATATTAACGTGTGGACCGCAACACTCACAGCTCGAAGGCTCGCGTCTAGTAATAATCCGCATCAAATGTAGGTTCGACATGATAGCTCGATCGTAGTATGTGAGTACACGGAGTAAGAAAATTGTATGAGTTATGATACATTTGCAGTACTATGAAACTATAGTGGACCGCAACACTCACAGCTCGAAGACTCGCATCTAGTCATAATCCGCATCAAATTTAGGTTCGACATGATAGCTCGATCGCAAAACCGTATGTGAGTAGGTACACGGAGTAAGAAAATTGTATGAGTTATGATACATTTGCAGCACTATGAAACTATAAAAAATATCATTAAAATTTCCACAAAGAAAAACTTAAACGATAGTATAATCTGTATATTCCTAAGTATAATCTGTATATAAATAAATTAAAAAAAAAATGTGAGCCGTCACGGGACGCCTGGCAGATGTGAAACATCGATCATCATATAGCGTGGCGACGCGTCGCCACGGCATGCGTCGCCACGCCAGAAATCGGTTTTACGTGCGGCTATAGATGATTCACATCAAAAATTGGAAACATTGATTCCAGGGTATGAACGACCTGCCTGCAAGTGAAGTTGCGCAATGGGCCGACGCGATATTCCTTGTATACTCCATAACTGACAGGGAATCTTTTAACTTCGTGCGGCGCGCCAAGCAGAGCTTGCACCCCGATGTCCCCCTAACCCTGGTGGGAAACAAGGCAGACATGGTGCATCTGAGACAGGTACTATAGTGACGAAAATATATCTGTAGGTCTACCATGAGTTTTCACAATCTACACTCGCTAGCGACTGTAGCTAAAAAATTGTATGAAAATTTGTACAGCGCCTCTAGCGGATAGTTGGGTACTAAAACGTCGCGTAAACTATCCTATGTCACAGCGTACTACAGCGACTGTAGTTTGCGCTTCATTCATTTGCTTAGCACCGACCGTTAGTCAGTATGACGATATTCACTGAATTGTGTTCTAATATTACTCTTCTTTAGTCATCTCTTCCTTTTTACACGCTTTTTATTAGCTTCACGTGTATATATCTATTGTGTAACGTGATTTTCACTCGATGACAGTAGGTATAATATTTTCATAACTTGGAACGGAACTAATATTCTAACCAGGATCACCAATATAATAAAAAAAATATGGTCATTATTTCATTAGAGGTCATTATATTATATAGTTTCGTGTCTGTACATTAACAGACACGCCTGAAAAAATAGAGATTATAATATCAAAATATAGAGGTACTTTAGGTGGGTAATCCAATCACACACAAGGCAAATCGAAAGTCCGTAGAGCAGGCCGAATCAAACAAAAGAGAGATTGTAGAGAGCCAAGGAAAAGCGGGGGTCAAAGATAAGGCAGTTACGGAGTCCGGTTTAACAATATGAGGCAAAATAACGGCATAAACAATAAAAACGATACTGCTCACGATAGCAAAAACGGATCGTTGAAATGTTCGTTGAATTCGTCATAATTAATACACAGATATTTCGTTGTCAAACTCAAATTATGGTATCGTCGAAAGTGGCTTAGGAGTAAGTTATACTTTTGACAATTGATCTCTTAAGATTGATTGTCAAAAGTATATCGGTCGTTTCATCGTTCGGACGATAGCCGAAACGATGTAGTTTAGGGGTAGCTTTATCACGATAATTGTCCCTATACATCGAACCGTTTTTGCGAGTAGCAGCCCTGGTTCTACTATTTTAAAGCATGACCATAAATATCAAATTGTTATCACGTCATTTTTGTATTAAAAAATATTTTTTGTGACAAAAATATGTTGTCCTTCCCCTGAATACAATCTTCTAATATCTCTTACCAAATTTCATTAAGATCCTTTCAGCAGTTTAGTCGCAAAAAGGTAACAAACAAACAAATAATTACTTTCGCGTTTATAAGGGTGGAAGTAGGGAAAATGGTCATAATATCTACACTAATAATTATAAAAAAGAAAACTTTGATTGTTTGTTTGTTTGTTTGTTTGAAATGAATAGGCTCCGAAACTACTGAACCGATTTGAAAAATTCTTTCACTGTTGGGAAGCTACATTATCAGCGGGTGACATAGGCTATATTATATTTTCAAAAAAATTAGGGATCCTTACTAAAACTTCAATAATGTAACCCAAGGTGTAAAAAAATGATCTAAAATATTCTTTACATCGCGTGCGTCGCGAAAACTATTGACGATAGAATAAAATAATGTACTACGACTTTGTAGAACACATCATTATTTACAAAAAGTGTGGCGATAGCATATGTCCAACTATTATAGTTATGCCACAATAAGAGTTCTTTTATTTTAACATTTTAATTGAAGGCTACGCTTAGAAAAACGCTCTTTATTTGTATCTTAGTATTAATCCTTATCAAAATAAATCACATCATGTTCTAGACTGCTTCAATACCTTTATATACTCGTAGCTTTTTAAATTACTCAATTCGGACATTCCATGCGAAAGATAACACGAAATTAAAAATGTAAGTATTAGAATAAAGTTGCGTGAGAGCCTCACCCTGCTCTCGGCTAGCTTTATGCAATGTAGGGGTCACTGAGTGTACTGGAGGGGGAAGTAAAAAAAAAAAGCAAAAAAAAAAAAATATGATCACGACTGTAATCCCCGGGCTCGGTAGATATCTTCCTCAGATCTTTAGTTACTTAGATCTTTGAGGATATCTAAAGAGGGTAGTCAGAGGCACGTCCAAACATGACATTTGGTACATGCTCACATTTTGCACAGTAGTTAGTATTCCGTACGTGATAGGTTGCAAGCCCATCGCCGCTTATAAGAATACTAACCTATGACACACACCTTCGAATTTTAGGTTCTAGGATATGCCGGTTTCCTCACGATGTTTTCCTTCACCGTTTAAGAGCACTGGCATTGCGCACATACATTTTTCGAATGGAAAAACTCATTGGTGCACGACCAGGTTTGAACCCACGATTTCGGATCGTGAGGCCGGGGTGCTACCACTACAACACCAGCGCTCTTCTAAAAAAAAAGTTCACTGAAATAATAAAACTAAAACTTTCTATATAAATTCTTTCTTTAAAGAAGAGTATCATGGTTATGACAAGTGTGTATTATAATTTTGAATTTTGTTTTTTTTTTAATTTGAGAGCTCTGGTGGTGTAGTGGTAGCACCCTTGCCTCATCATTGAAGGTCGTGGGTTCAAACCTGGTCGTACACCAATGAATTTTTCCATTTGAGAAAATAATGTGCGCAATGCCTGTGTTCTTAAACGGTGAAGGAAAACATCTTGAGGAAACCGGCATGCCCTAGAACCAAAAATTCGAAGGTTTGCGTCATATGTTAGTATTCTTATAAGCGGCGATGGGCTTGCAACCTGTGACGTATGAGTACTAAGTACTGTGCAAAATGTGGCCATGTGTCAAATATCATGTTTGGACGTGCCTCTGAGTGTGAGTACCCTCTTTAAATATCCTCAAAGATCTAACTAAAGATCTGAAACTAGAGATCTGAGGAGATATCTACCGAGCCTGGGGATTACAGTCGTGACCATGTATGTATATATAAATACCCGTGCGAAGCCGGGGCGGACTGCTAGTTAATAATAAAATATTCTCAAAATATTGGGTTGAAATACCGATAAATCGTATCTAGATAGTGCAAAAAGCATACAAGTTCGATAAACTAATCGCCTAATTTACGCAAGTTTGTTTGACTATTAAATTACGCTACGTTGTTGTCTCGTCTGAAGATTCTATAACCAATTTTAATTGTTATTATAAACTTTGGTCATTAGTTAGGTTGGTAGGTTTGTATACCTAATCATTAAAAAACAACTTCTAATATACCTTAACTTCTAATTAACAAAACAATAAGAATAACTTTGTATCAAAAGTACATATGTAGGTACTTATAAGATGAAACATTATCATAGTTTTATCTGAATTTTATCATAATCTAATTATTAAACACAACACTAGCGAAGGAGGAAGACTCAGCAGTCCAACCAACTGTTTTGCGGATGTCGTCTATGTTAACCCCTCTTGGCTAAGAAAAGGCTTAAAAAAATACTTTTTTAATTACCTAGCTGTTACAACTTAGTTTACATGTTTGTTTAGGTACTGGTATTAGAATGAGTAGGTATTCAATTCCTTTATTCGTTGAACTTTAAGTCTTTATTTAATCTTATACCTTTAAACGAGCAATTCTTGTATATAATCTTTTATATATATATCTTATACATATATCTTATATATATATATCTTATATATATATCTTATATATATATATCTTATACAGGGTGTCCCAAAAAGTAGTGTCAAGCGAAAGTCCAGAGATAGAACACCCCTTGGGGTACCCTAATCACCCCCATGTATGTTCCGCGATTTTCTATAGTTTTCGAGTTATTAATTTTTAGTAAGTAATTTTTAGTAAGTAATGTTTAGTAAGTAAATTTTAGTAATTTTTGGTTAGTTAACAAACAAATTAAGCTTAGGAATGATAAAATGGCCAAAATCTATTTTTTAATCAGATTGCTAATTTTAAGAATTTTCCACCTCACCGTCTTTGAAGGTCGATTTTAGCAAAAGTAGCCTATTAAGTACTACTTTTTTTAATGATTATGAAAGCTGAGAGTCTGGAGATTTTTTTAGACTTATTTAGGAACCATGAAATCACTTGTTAAGATTTTTAATTTGAAGTTGAAAATTTTAGTCATAATTCACCGAATGTAATTATTTGACTTTACACCAACATTTTCATAGTTTTCATCAAAGTCACGTAGCTGATTATTTTATGCATAAAAGAACAACTCATAACAATTCAGTAACAAAAAAAAAATCTCAAGAAAGTTATCTACTTTTTTTGTAAGAATGTTTTAAGTTATTCAAGTCGTAAATTTTCAAAAATTCGGAAAAAAATTAATAACTCGAAAACTATAGAAAATCGCGGAACATACATGGGGGTGATTCGGGTACCCCAAGGGGTGTTCTATCTCTGGACTTTCGCTTGACACTACTTTTTGGGACACCCTGTATAATCTGAATCTCGGAAACGGCTCCAACGATTTTCATGAAATTTAGTATGCCGGAGGTTTCGGGGGCGATAAATCGATCTTAGCTACGTTTAAAAAAAACCGAGCAAAGCTTGGTCATCAAGGTACTTACATTAGTGTAGACTAGCTTTCGTCCGCAGCTTCGCCCGCAAAGCACCTACATAAAACCTTTGTTGATCCCAAACATTGGTGAAAGAAGTTTTGAAATCGGAAGGGTAGTTTCGGATATTACCTCCAAAACAAAAAAAACTTTATTTACATCTTTAAAATATTAACTAGCTTCTGCCCGCGGCTTGAAAAAAACGGTGAAAGAATTTTTGAAATCGGATGAGTAATTTCGGAAATTACATCAATCTGTTATAGTTACTAAAGTAACATTAAACAAACAACAGTAACTGAATACTCGTAATATTTGTGTAGATGTAAAAAAAACGCACGAAAATCACGATATAAACTAAGCATATTAGCAAAACTATATGGCCTATTGCTGTCAGCCACTCTATTAAACTCACATCCCAATCAAATTACAAACGTTAATATTTTGGAGTAACGCCAGCGAGTTATAAGTTATACTGTCTTTCCCTTGAACTCGATCCTCGGACTACTAAAAGCCAAGGTGAGTTCCTGTGTTATAGGGATTTATAAACATGTTTATTAATCATCATCATCATTTCCTTGCCCTTAGCCCACGTTATGTGGGGTCGGCACATGTCTCCTTATCTCACTCTATCAGCCGTCATCTCAGTACTCACACGTTTTTTTCTCATCATATCGTTTTTCGAACAGTTATTGCAAGCTTTTCTTTATTAATCACTAGCTGTCCCGCCCGCGACTTCGTTCACTTAAAGTAGGTATCTAACTAAACTGAGTTTCAAACAAATCACACTACTAAAAAAATCCCATAATAACTTTGACACCCAATTTTACCCTTTTTAGAGGGTTATTTTGAAATATCCAGGAATACGTTTCCATTTATTTTGCATTTAAAGTATCCAAACCAAAATTAAGACCAATCGCACCACCCTTTAAAAAGTACCCATAGAATCATTGACCCCACATTTGACCCCTTTTTGAAGGTTATATTGAAATATCCTGAAACACGTGTCCGTTATTTTTGTTTTTACAGTACTTACACAAACAAAGTTTCAGACCAACGCACCACCCGTTAAAAAGTTCCCATACATTAAATTGACCCCACATTTGACCCCTTTTTGATGGTTATATTAAAAAATCCTGAAACACGTGTCCATTCATTTTGCATTTACAGTGCACAAACAAAGTTTCATGAAAATCACTCCACGCGTTAAAAAGTTTCATACTAACGTTTTCACCCTTTTTCAACCCCTTAGAGGTGGAATTTCCAAAAATCCCGCCTTAGTGGGTGGTTTTGTTATAAAAGGAAACCACCTTCCAAATTTCAGCTTTCTAGCTTCAGCGGTTTCGGCTGGGCGATGATAAATCAGTCAGTCAGTCAGTCAGTCAGTCAGTCAGTCAGTCAGTCAGGTTAAGCTCTTATATAGATATATAGATAATAGATCGATATATTTTGTTTTGTCTGAGATAACCTGTTTGTCCCTTTATTTTGGACTAGCTTCCGCCCGCGGCTTCACCCGCGTGATACCTTGAAAAACAAAAACAAATCTATCCCGCGGGAACCTTATATTTTTCCAGGATAAAAAGTAGCCTATGTGTTCTTCCAGATTATAATCTATATCTGTGCCAAATTTCATCCAGATCCGTTCAGCCGTTTTAGCGTGAAAGAGTAACAAACATACATCCATCCATCCATCCATACATTCTTACAAACTTTCGCGTTTATAAAATTACTAGGATTTCTCTGTGCTCATAGTAGTATGTTAAAGGTACTAATAGGTACTTACAATAGAATAATAGCAACACTTATATTGCGTGCATGAAACTAAATAGACATTTATGTAGTTACTAGTTTCCGCCCGCGGCTTCGCCCACCCTTGAAAAACAAAACAAATCTTACGCCACGGGAACCGTCATTTTATTCGGTATATTATAGCCTATGTATTATTCCAGTTATTCTTTGTATCTCTGTGTAAAATTTCATCCTGATCCGTTCAGCCGTTTCAGCGTGATTAAGAATTGTGAGATCGATTGATGAGACTTTGATGGGTTTGAAAATTATGGTATTTTATTTTGCCGTGTTTCGTAGATTTTGTAGCTTTCGATATAATTTCGTGTCATATTTGTCGGATTTCCTCCAGCGTTCGTGAGGATTGATTGGATCCAATCCTGTTGGTTATCAAAAGTCCTCTTAGTTTGTTTGGTAGACCTTTTTTATCCAGTTCCATTTGTAGGGTTTGTATTTTAAATATTCTTGTTAGATATTATTTTTTTCATTATTGTTTTGTGTAACGATGTTAATCTACGTTTTTGCTCTGTAGTTGTTTTTACTTCATTACTTCATATTTGATGTTTGGTTTTGTTTTGCATGTTATTAATGCAGCTCTCGGTAGCTGTGACTGTACTTTGGTAACGTAGGTTAACATCCCCTTATGTTATAGTATTAGGAAGTTGTTGTTTCATTATAGTTTTAAGAGACTAGGTACTTCTATCGGTAAGTTATTGTTTCTTTACCCGAATTTTGTTTTCTTTCCTTTGATATTTGAGTTGATGTCGTAGGTAGTCCGAATCATTCGATTGTCTATGTAAAGGGAGTTATACTGAGATAACTTCTGTGTTTTGTTTGTCTCTGGCCAGTACAAAATCGATTTTTTTTTAGTCCTTCCATCTGGTATTTTTTGAATGATGTGTTTGCTATTGAGAGTCGGTTTTCATGACAGAATTATAATAATTTTCGCCTCTTTCGTCAATTTTCCCCTATCCGTAGATGCCGTAGGTAGATATTTTGTTCCTCTTCTTGTGGATATCCAATATTTGCATTGAAGTCGCTCATTAATACTGTATTTTTCTTTAGCCTTTTCTAGTACTTATGTATATTTTAGTATGATTTTATATTTTTATTTAAAAAGTTATTCGCTAAGCTAATATGAATCTTCATATCCTTCAATCTTCATATATTCTAGATATCCTACTTAAATTATTATAAACGCGAAAGTTTGTAAGGATGTATGTTTGTTATTTTTTCACGCTGAAGTGGCTGAACGGATCTGGATGAAATTCGGCACAGATATAGATTATAGTCTGGATTAGCACATAGGCTAATTTTTATCCCGGATAAATGTACGGTTCCCGCGGTATAGATTTGCTTTTGTTTTTCCACCACTACTTTGATAGATTTGGTTTGCTACCACGCAGAAGCTAGTTTAAAATAATATAAACAAAAAAATAATATAATATTAGTTAATCTTATAACATAGATACATATACAGCAACAAACAAAAAAATAGATTTTCTATTACAGGTCAGTTCAGAAGAAGGCGAGATTTTAGCCAAAGATTTCGAGTGCAGATTCGCTGAGGTGGCGGCGGCGGAACAAGTCGCCCAGGTTCAGGAGGTGTTCCACGAGCTGAGTAGAGAGGTCCTGGCTCACAGGCGCAGGGCTAAGCTTAGTCTGATTGATAGAATGCTAGGTTCTAAGCACCCATACAGAGTTTACTCTCGCGGAAAGAGTGATAGTGCTCTGCCCAAAGACTAACTGCATTTATATATCTGAGGTTTCCTTGTCTCTTTTACGTTTTGTCCATAACGAATTGATATGAACTTTCATATTCATTTATTTATACGTAGGTAACTACTGTGCAAAGTGTGGACATGTGCCAAATATCATGTTGGGCCTCTGACACCCTGTTTAGATATCCTCTAACATCTAAGTAACTAAAGATCTGAGGTGATATCTACCGAGCCTGGGGATTACAGTCGTAATCATGTTTTTTTTATTGCAGTACCTACACTTGATTTGAAAGGTGGCTCCCCAAATGTACTAAAAATAACATTGACAAGTAATAATCGATGCTTAATGTGAACATATAAAAAAAAGCGTTTAATTTTATATTGAAAAATTATTCACTACTTTTTTTCTAGAACAGTAAAAAATTTGATTGGATACTTACTGAACTATTTTTTGTTAATATAAAATTTCAGTTGTTTTTTTTAATTATCAACGACAATAGTAGTTTTTTGTTCTAAATGAAACATAAATGTTACAATAAAATGTCAGTATCTGAGTATTTCTAAGATGTTACCATTATTTTCTGTAACAAAACTCGATAAAATAAAAAAGCCGTTTGTGTTTTCACGGTTCGTCATCAAAGGGTCTGGACTCGCGATACTTCTAAAGTCGCACCCCTTCTAATCCGGGATTAAGACGGACAATAGTGGATTTACTATATTTATTTTGAAATAATAAATACCTAATTTATTTATAGAAATACACAGATAAACATTTCCAAAAAATACACATAAAACAGCTGAGCGATCAAGTACATCTTAGTCAAAGTATTTTTTTGTATAAAAAATGGTTAAGTAAATAAATCTTTTTACAATTATAACAATGTATGCTACGCCACACTATTAAGTAGAGTAAAGCACCCTTTTACGTAGAGGAGATTTAGATAATTCTTAATAATAATAATAATAACATTAAAATCTATTCTTCCACTCAAACCGAGTTAGAGCATCTGATAAATATTACAGAAGAATTTTCACGCGACATTTCAATGAGCTTTGGTATTGATAAATGCAAGATCAACTCTATTAAAGCAGGGCAAACCTACCAGCATGAATATCAAATGCAAACCGGCGAAACCATAGATCCTCTATGTGAAAACGAAACTTACAAGTATTTAGGCTATCACCAATCAAAACAAATTAATTCTAAAGAAACCAAAACCAAACTTACACAAAAATTTAAACACAGGCTTAACTCAATTCTAAAGTCGCAGCTATACTCCAAAAATACAACCAAAGCAATTAACTCATTCGCCATACCAGTTCTAACTTACTCATTTGGAATATTAAAATGGAATAAAACGGAATTGAAAAACCTACAACGTTTAATTAATGTCACTATGACCAAACATAGAAAGCACCACCCGCGAGCTTGCATACAAAGACAGGTCCTACCACGATCTGAAGGAGGAAGAGGCATTATTGATATACAAAACTTACACAACAAACAAATAACGTCATTGAGATCATACTTTCACAATAAATCTGAAACATCCTCTTTACATAAATTAGTAGTTCAGCTAGATCGAAAACTGACACCGCTTAACTTAGAAGATCACAATAAACAAAACAATGAGAACTTAACAGACAGACAGACCTTAATTACCGAATGGACCCGAAAGTCTCTTCATGGAAGGCACCACCACGATCTGAGCCAACCCACCGTCGACATACAAGCGTCGAACGAATGGCTTAACCGCGGCGAACTCTTTCCCGAGACCGAAGGGTTCATGATTGCAATTCAGGACCAAGTTATCGAAACACGTAATTATCAAAAACATATTATGAAAACAATACCAACTGACATGTGCAGACGATGTAATAGCAATTCCGAAACAATCCAACACATAACAGGGGCTTGCAAAGCAATCGCCCAAACTGACTACAAGTTTAGACATGATCAAGTGGCCAACATTATACACCAAAATCTAGCAGTTAAATATAAACTTCTGGACGCGACAGACAAACCAACACCTTATTATAAATATACCCCTGAAACTGTACTGGAAAATGCTACACATAAACTTTATTTTGATAGAGCCATCCTGACCGACAAAACCACACATTTTAATAGACCAGACCTGACCCTTTTAGATAAAGATAACAATACAGCAATCCTCATTGACATAGCCATACCGAACACACACAACTTGCAGACCACAATCGCAGAGAAGCTATCCAAATATATTGACCTCAAAAACGAAATTACTCGAATGTGGCGTCTGCAAAAAGTTTCGATAGTCCCAATAGTACTGTCATCAACTGGTGTTATCCCTAAACAACTCTTCCAATCTTTAGACCACTTAGATTTACCAAAACACACATATATTTTATTACAAAAAGCGGTTATTTTGAACACGTGTAGAATAGTGAGAAGGTTTCTGCAAGCTGAGCCTCCCGGAGAGGTCCGGCCCAACAACACTGGGGTGCACTTGGCCTAGGCCCGTGCAATTCAGTTAATCCGGTTTTTGCTTAAAACCGAGTAAAACAAAATGTTTAAAACAAATAATAATAATAATAGATAATAAATAATAAATAATGCTGGATAATCCACACAGCATCATCTAGCCCCAAAGTAAGCTACTCAAAGCTTGTGTTATGGGTACTAGATAACTGATATATTTAATACATGATATTTGGTACATAGATAGATATTTTTTATTATACATACACACCCAGAGCAACTGACTTAATTAAATGACTTTTAAGGCTTCTACAATTACATATTGACAATGTAGAATGACACAACACTCAGTCTTGATAATCTGCGAGGAAAGGCTTTTTTTTGTCGGAAAACAAACTATAAGGTTCCCTTGTTAAGCTTTGGAACTCTAAAGTTAGGGTACTGTTTTAGTGTGTATCTATGCACTATTTCCCTACGCAAATAGTTGCAAAGTTAAGTATTTCTTAAACTAGCATCTAAGTATTAGTGAATACTACTTTTATATTATTTTAAGTAGGTGGTTTCTTTGTTTTGTTTTAAAAGAGTTGTAGTTGTAAGTACATAAAGTAGTTTAATTAAATTATTTATTAGACAATAGCTAATCATTTAAATTATCTGCTATAATGTCTTTAAGGTCCATTTGTAAAAGAATTTTGATAAATCATAGAATTATTTCTGCTTGTTGTACTATGTACTACTATATTAACGTTGCCGCATTGTGCATTGTAATTATACAGATCACTTATCTTTAGCACTGTAGGTACATGACGTCAAAAAAAACAACAAATATTCTGTAAAAATAAATGTCCTGATAGTATCAAATGTTTCATTGAAGTTGCTTTTTATATTAAGTTTTTATAAAGTTATATAAGTTTCCATTCCTACTGCAATAATCTCGTCATAGAATAGAAAAACAAACAGATAAATAATTGCGATTAAAAACTGGCCGACGAGCCGGTTATAAAATCAACCCCAGAGTCAGAAGTAGTCGGAAATACAAAAGGAAATGTCGGTAAAGTGGCCCCATAAATTAATATATGACCGATTTGCCTTAGGGCTCTACCCGCAGCTGGCCAATCAGATCGCACCATTCAGATTACGTCAACATTTAACAATTAAACGTTGAATGTCAGATTTAAAGATGGCACCCCAGTCCCCACTTTAGCGACAAATGGATGTTCTATTGTCATTCAGTCATTGTCAATAGTTTTAGGCAGGGCTTAGACCTATTATTGAGGTTACCCTACTGATAATGTGGTCCAAATCGGGATACCACCATGAGGTGTAGTTTGTTAATACTTTACTCTATTTTTAGTTTTCAATAAATCTGTCTGTAATCAAAGAGAATCCCAAAAACTTGTAAAATTGTTCGCTAATGTAATAGGTACTCAATAGGTAAACTTATACAAAAACTATCGACTCATATTTTGGTGGTAATAGGTTTTGATATTATTACGAGTATAAGTACTTATCTTGTGGGTGTCCTTTGCATGATGATCATAACGACCGATTTGTCTGTTGACAGATTTGACTTTGATGCGTGCATGATACAAGTCTATACTCACCTTTATTCTACCTCTGTTAATTTAAAAATATAACTGGTTTCGAAAGAACAAGTGACACGAAAGAAGATTACAAAAATGTGATGTTTCCTCCGACAGAAATTTTTAAAAAATGTTGACACTTATGTTTCAGTAAAAACTAGCGATGGGCGATTTTGAATGATTCATCCGAAACATCTATTAAATAAGAACTAATATCGACAATCGAATGATCCCATTTGTAGGTATTTTCAATCGCTCACCGCTAATAAAAACGGATCGTGGAAAATGCAAAAACATTATTTTTATGACGCCGATATGTAATAAAAAAGGATTCTAAAGTCAATATTGGTCACTAAAACAACTTGTCAAAAAAGGAGAGAAAGTATAGGATCGGGGTGGGATTGGGACACACCCCTGCCGCCTGCAGTCTACTACCACGGGCAACTGTCCACTGAAGCTTCATTAAAACCAACGCGTCACTCATGGTATAACACGCACGCTGGCGATCAATTAACGTAATACTTAGTATAGTACTTCATCATCATCATCTTCCTGCCCTTTTCCCACGTATAGTAATAGTATAGTACTTGAATCTAAATATTAAACTAAACGCATCTAGCGACCGAACGTGGTAACATAAAAGTAATACAGGTTGCTGCCTTGATTTTAATAAATTGAATAGAAAAAAACACTGACACTTTTTCCATTATTTTCCGAGAAACTTTTCAAATTCACAGACGTCTTGTCTTAATTTTAATAGCATTGTACGTTCTTACCGTATATAGGTATAAAATTTATCGGGTTACTTTTTTCTTTCTCTAAAAAGCTTATTCAGAATAATAAATAAAATATGGCTGAATCGGCCCAGTCATTCTCAAATCTCAAGTGATATTTAGTGTTTATTAAATGTTTTATTTTTATAGAAAACTTTCGCGTGTACCTGGATAAAAAGTAGCCTATGTTATTTCCAGGTCTTCAAAAACGCGTAAGTATATCAAGTTTTATCCAGATCCGTAACAACCATAACTTTCGCATTTATAATAAGTAGGATGGATGGTCCTTTTTTTTGATTCGCAATTCATAGATATTCAACTAACATTAGGTACTAAGTTATTTATGAAAAAAGATATTTTTTTTAATATAAACAGCTCACCGAAACCCCTCCCCCCACCACGAAAAAAAACTGAGCGCTTTGGTTCGAGCGTCCCTTGAATGCGCTTGAGTCAATCATAATCACTCGGGGACGAGCCGTAGTGATGTTTGCCACGACACAACCGGCCCTAGTATTTGCAACTTTACACAATAAGTGACAATCAGTTGTAACTTTCAGACTATACAATAAGTTATTTTTATCTAAATGAAAATCTACAGTGTGAAATGTGTGTTGAAGAGTTGTAGCGTTTGATTTACATGTAAGTACTTATATATAAAATTCTTATATCATTTTGATTTGATTAAAAAAACCGAAAACCTACGTGCTATTGCAGATATCCGGTTTTATATGATTTCAGCGTTTTAATACCTTTATTATAAGATGTTATGAAAATATTTTTGATTTTTTTCTAATTATAAGTATAGAAATAATTATAATTGTGAATCGCGATCGCATAATTGGACAAAACCACTGTTTATTTGGATATGCCTATAATATTCAAAATAGCATAAATAGGTAAAAAAATCCCTGTACGTACAAAATATCTTTTGTATTCATGATGAATGTCAACAAACTGGAACATGAGTGAGTGATAGATGATACTCGTAATTGATAAAAGCTCCAAATGCGAATGTTAACAATTTCATTGCGTTTTTATTTATTTTATATATTGCGTTTATATCTCTTCGCGCTATTTTAACCCGCATCTCTTTTTTCGGTAATATAAGAGTATCTACTGTAAATCTGAAACCCTTTTTCACACAGTGATTTGGATTAGTTAAACTATTTAAGGACCGGTATCCTATGATGCTTAAATCTCTCATACGAGTACATGTATTTTTTAATCCGTTTATGTTAATACATATTAGCCGTTACTCGCGACTTGTCATATACCTACGAGTAGGTATCATATATTGGTATATAATCTGAATCTCGGAACCAGCTCCAACGATTTTCATGAAATTTAGTATGCAGGGGGTTTCGAGGGCGATAAATCGACCTAGTAGATTATTGTTATGACTATAAAAAATGAAATGAGTCTTTGAGGCGCACTTTAATCCTTCCACCACACTGGTTCAAGTTGTCAAAAAAGTGACACTATTTATGAAGACGAACTATAAAAATATTCCTATGTTGTTTTAATCTAAACAGCTCTTTTCTTAGTCCGTAGGTACCAGTGTACATTTTAGTATAAACGCACCCCGCTACGAGGTGGTGTAAGTTCGATGCTCGTGCAAGCCATCGCCGAAGTTTTGTATTTCAACTGGTGCACATTATATAGTCTCATCAAGTTATTTTATTTTCTTAGTCTGCGGTAGGTCCAACTATTGTTTGTTTAAGGGTATATGATGCGGGCTTCCAATGCGTCAAAAGATTCCGATTAAAAAAAATAAGAATTATGTTATTTCCATCTAAAAAACAAACAGAAAGTTGATAAGGTGTATATTTTCAGAAATTTTGTAGTAAAATACGGACTTATTTAAAGAAAATTATTATTTTTCAACGATTTTCCACTACTACGATTACACAAACGAATACCTAGCGTGCCAATATGGTATTGAAGCAGTCTAGAATATGATGTGATTTATTTTGATAAGGATTAATACTAAGATACAAATAAAGAGCGTTTTTCTAAGAGTAGCTTTCAATTAACATTTTAAAATAAAAGAACTCTTATTGTGGCATTACTATAATAGTTGGGCATATTCGATCGCGACACTTTTTGTAAATAATGGTGTGTTTTACAAAGTCGTAGAACATTATTTTATTCTATCGTCAATAGTTTTCGCAGCGCACGCGATGTTAAAGAATATTTTAGGTATTTTTTTTACACCTTGGCTTACATTATATTTTTTAATAAGGATTTAGGAAATTTTAGTAAGGATCCCTATTTTTTTTTGAAAATATAATATAGCCTATGTCACCCGCTGATAGTGAAGCTTCCAAAATCGGTTCAGTAGTTTCGGAGCCTATTCATTTCAAACAAACAAACAAAGGTTTCCTCTTTATAATATTAGTATAGACTAGGCTTTACACCGCGGTCACATATGTGTTCACATCAATGTTTATTTCAATATCATATTCTATTTCTAGGCACTAACCCAAGACTCGATGTAAATTTTTTAGCCGTTACCTACTCGTACTATGGTGTTATTTATTCCCAAAAATATTTAATTTTTTTCAAAAAAAAGTATTATTAGACGCTCTTAGATAGATATTATATTACCCATTGTTAAATTAAAAAATATAGAGAGACTACCTACCGAGCCTGGGATTACATTCGTGATCATATATTTTTTTTATAGAGACTAGAAGTAAACACGGTGGCCACGGTGAAAACGAGCCTATCGCCCAAAGCGATTATAAATGAGCATTGATATATCAAATAACATTAGTGCGTAGGACGTCTACGCCGTAGCCGCATACTACAACGGTGACAGTATTACACGTTACTTTTGAGAGAACGCCTGAGCGTTGCCTCAAGACAGATTTTGTGCTTCATCATCAGGGAGTGCTTCTGAAGACAGAGAGGTGAGATCACGCTAGGAAAAGTTATAGCCTAATTCGATACCACAAGATGAAATAACTATTATTTGCAATAAATCAGTTTGATTTGCGGGGCTCTCGAGATCGATGTCCAATTTTGTTTCAAAACGATTATTTTTCCGTTTTTTTTCTTTTGTATTTTTTGCAAATCACACTTTGGGAACAATGACATTATATTAAAGTTTGTTTACTTTTAAACGTGATACAAATCAGCAATAGTAGATATATTAGATTTATATAGCTCTTTACAGAAAATTTCAAGTCATTATCAACACTTAGCTAGACGTAATCGTCGGTCGGTCGCGGTTGATGATAATACTATTTTAATTTCATCATCATCATCATTGGCAGCTCAAATAATGGCCCACTGCTGGGTATAAGCCTCCTCCCTCAAACGCCACTTCAATCGACCCTGTGCCGTTCTTGTCCAGGTATTTCCCTCTATGGCCTCTATATCATCCACCCACCGGGCTGGTGGTCTGCCCCGGCTTCTAGTGCTCTCCCTTGGCCACCACTCAGTCAGCGCTTTACACGACCTGCCATCACTAAATCTGGCCAAGTGCCCGGCCCAGCGCCACTTAAGTCTCGCTATACGGTCTCTGATATCTGCTACCTTCCTCCGTCTGCGTATTATTTATTATATATTTTAATTTATGTTACTTTATTTATTTATTGACATTCGCCGTGATAATACCGTCAGCATCTTCGGGACGCTCCATCTGGCAGTGATCTGGATTAGTTAAGCTATCTTAGTATATAGAAACCAACACTAAGCGCGTTTCCATACAAAAGTTTAATACCTACTTGGCCAAAATGTATGCAACAGCTGTTTTTTTCGCGCTCACAGTGTTGGTTTCTTATACAAAGTTGTTTATACTGATGGGTACTTTAACCCCCCGAAGGTTTAGGTAGTCGTCTTTTTACAAACCGTAAATAAATAAAAATATTTTAAATACTTTGTTTTAACCGACTGACCTAAAAAATATATTACTTCACCCCTAAAGGGGAAGAGTGGGAGGGTCGAAGTGGTATCAAACAAAAAATACGCAAACAAAGTCACAGGGTGTTCCTCTAGTTAATAATATAAGTTTATGAGAACAGTTTAAAGGCGTTAAATTAATTTTGCAAATTGGAAAACGATAATGTAACGTTAAAAAGTTTTATCTATGTACTTGTGAAGTCGTTAAGATTATTAATTGCGTTCGGACACGGCTCTTGAAAGTTAATTTTAAATTGTTAGACTACTAACCATAAAAACTATGGTACAAGTAGGTGTATTATAAGTAGGTATATTTCTACTGGGTGCCCAAGAAATGTTTTGATCGACTCACCAGAAATTGCTGAGTGAGAGGCTAAAGAAAACTAGGTTTTTCCATCCGCTATCTGAAAAATGAATCTGATTAATTTAGTCCATTAATAATCAGGCTACTTATTAATATTTTTATACGGTGAAGGAAAACATCGTTAATTTAGAGAGTGTTAGATATGAATGTGGATGGATACAAGGGTAGAGGCAGGCCAAAGAAAAGATGGATGGACTGTGTGAAAGACGACATGGGTAAGAAAGGAGTGAGTACTGAGATGACGAATGATAGAGGGAAATGGAAGATGATCACGTCATGTTGTGCCGACCCCACATAACGTGGGAAAAGGGCAGGAAGAAGATGAAGGAAAACATCGTTAATAAACTAAAGTCATTAATAAGTGGTATAAGCGTCCATTAGCTTGCAACCTATCACGTATGGAATACTGATAACAGTGCAAAACGTAGGCATTTTCTATTAATAATGTTTGGACGTACCTCTGACCATCCCTTTTAAACAGATAAAGAAGTCTTACAAGCTGGAGATCACGATTATGATCTTAGATTTTTTGCATTTATATTATCCTAGTACCTTCTAATAACAAGTAATTTAAGTCAAATTATATCAAAGTTATAGTCATAGAAAACGTCTAACAACTGTCGCAAAACTACATTATCATCATCATCATTGGCAGCTCAAATAATGTCCCACTGCTGGGTATCTAAACTAATATTATAAAGAGGAAAACTTTGATTGTTTGTTTGTTTGCATCGAATAGGCTCCGAAATTACTGAACCGATTTGAAAAATTCTTTCAACACTGTTGGAAAGCTGTAGCTATGTCACCCGCTGATAGTGTACTATCAGCGGGTGACATAGGCTATATTATATTTTCAATAATTTAGGGATCTTTACCAAAACTCCAATAATGTAACCCAAAGCGTAAAAAAATACCGAAAATATTCTTTAAATTGCGTGCGCTGCGAAAACTATTGATGATAAAATAAAATAATGTACTACGACTTTGTAGAACACATTATTATTTACAAAAAGTGTTGCGATAACATTATGTCTAACTAATATAGTTATGCCACAAAAAGAGTTCTTTTATTTTAAAATTTTAATTGAAACACTACTCTTAGCAAACGCTCTTTATTTGTATCTTAGTATTAATCCTTATTCTTTTGAGCGGCGATGGGCTTGCAACCTGTCATGTGCAAAATGTGTGCATGTGTCAAATATCATGTTTAGTCGTGCCTCTGACTACCCTCTTTATATCTTCGATTATAACCTCAAAGATTCTAAGTAACTAGAGATCTGAGAATTACAGTCGTGACCATGTATATATCTGACTGGCCTCACAGCACAGTTGGTAGTAGCTCTGCCTTCTGCGCTGTAGGTTGTGGGTTCGATCCCCACCCAGGACAAACATTTGTGTGATGAACGCAGATGTTTGTTCTGTGTCTGGGTGTTATAATGTATTCTATGTACGAGTATGTATATACAAAAAAAAACTATCAACTATCTGGTTCCCATGGTACAAACTTTGCTTAGTTTGGGGCTAGATGGCGTTGTGTGAACTGTCCACCAATATATATAATATATATTTATCTATATCTATAAGGTATATATAAATACCCGTACGAAGCCGGGGTGGACTACTAGTAATATATAAGCCTCCCCCTCAGACGCCACTTCAATCGGCCCTGTGCTGTTCCCTCTATGGCCTCTTTACCATCCAACCACCGAGCTGGTGGTTTGCCCTAGCTTCTAGTGCTCTTTTTTGGCCACCGCTCGGTCAGTGCCCGGCCCAGCGCCACTTAAGTCACGCTATACGGTCTCCAATATCTGTTACCTTCATCCTTCTACGTACTTCAGTATTTCGGACTCTGTCTAGCAAAGATATGCCGAGCATGGCACGCTCTATGGCCCTTTGTCACCCCTCATTTTGTGCACAGTTTCCTTAGTGTGCTTGGGTAAGACACATAGCTTAAAAAATTTCGTTTTCAGGCATTTTGCGGTCTCTGAAAATGTCCTCAAGCTTACCAATCGCTGCCCATCCCATCCGTTTGCGACGCGTGAACTCCATTATTTTATGCTCTTTGTGTTATTTATCTTTTTATGTAATATCGTAACTATGCGCTTTTCCATGCACTTGGCATGTGACCGCTAGCGAGAACTTTGTAGAAGAGATTTACAAGCAGCTTCAATACTGTCTCGGCGCCAACTCAACTGAAGCTAGTTTTATGCCCGCCTTCCACTGCGAGCGGAGCGGGCTCCGTACGGACTCCGTTTAACTCACAACGGCTTTTTTCATAGGAGTGCTTCCACTGTGAATGAGCGGATTTCAATACAATTTCAATCCGCTCAGGTCATTAGCTCAGTTTCCGCTCATTACCCTTTTTTAGTGGAAGGCGAGCATTAAGAGTTCCACTGTTACCTAGTATTCCGCTGGTGAATAATCGGATTTCATTTGCTTAAGAGCATGCTCTACTTCTCGAGGTACAATAAGAGGTAATTGTGCCGCGTTGTTTGTAGGAATAGGGCGAGTTCTTGGATCTTCTCTTTGAAGATCCGTTTTAGATGAAGTGGACGAGTCAAGTTCCTTTAAAAAATCCTCAACAAAGCAGTGAGATTAGCGTTACGATTCGTCACCTTATTGCATTTTCTATCAGTGAGAGCTTTAATTGGAGTTGTTCCTAAACTTAATTTACGTCTTAAAACTTTATTTACTTCTATTTATAATAAAAAATATCTATCTATGTATTAAATATATCAGTATCAAGCTTTAAGTAGCTTACTTTGGGGCTAGATGATGCTGTGTGGACTGTGCAGCATTATTTATTTATTTATTGTCTTTTTGAGTAAGATCTCAAATCCTTTCTAATTTAAAACTACATAGACATTATGTAAATTAATCAGAGAACCCATGCAATATTAAAAACAGCAAAATATTAGATGTTCGCGCCCGAGCAAGAGGAACCGAATTAATAAAGGCCAACACACATGGCCACGACACGACGCCATAGAATTGGCTATTTGACAGTTTTCAAAAAGATACTTATAAATATACGTAAGTTTATTTTAAACCTCTTACAATTATCTTTTCCTCAAAAAAGCGTTATTTATCAGAAAAAAAAAATTATTTTCCACCAGTGATTTGTAATTCGCGCGAAAACAGCTGGTCACGTGACATTTCTGACTGTGACGTCACGGGTCTCGGACGGATAAAATGATAAGTCCTGACTGATTTGAATAAATACAACCGCTGGTCGTACAGACTTGAAATTTGGAGGGTATGTTTGTCTTGGTATGTAGGCACCCACTAAGACTGGATTTTTGGAAATTCCACTTTTAAAGAGGTGAAAAGGGCTAAAAACGTTTGTATGAAACTTTTTAACGCGTTGTGCGATTTTCATGAAACTTTGTTTGTGTAATGTAAATACAAAACAAATGTATACGTGTTTCAAGATTTTTCAATATAACCTTTAAAAAGGGGTGAAATGGGGGCTCAATGTTTATATGGGAACTTTTTAAGGGGTGGTACGATCGGTTTGAATCTTGGTATGGATACTTTAAATGCAAAATAATTTAAAACGTATATATCGGTTTTTCAAAACAACCCTCCAAAAAGGGTTAAATGGGGTGTCAAAGTTTTTTTGACGAGAGGTGTGTTTTGTTTGAAACTCGGTTGAAATACTTAACAGGCAAAATAAATGTACACGCATTTTAAGGGTTTTCGAAAATAAACCTAAACCAAAGGAAAAAAAGCGGTGTCAAAGTTTGTATGGACTTTTTGACGAGAGGTGTGATTATCTATACTATCTATAGGTACTAATGTTATAAGGAGGAAAGATTTGATTGATTGTTTGTTTGTTTGTTTGTTTGTTTGCATGACTCTGAAAATACTGGATCTATTTCAAAAATTTTTTCACCAATGTGTAGAATGAACTTTCAGGATGAACATAGGGTATATTTAATGTAGGTACTTCGCGGGAAATGCCGCGAGCGGAAAGTAGTATTTTGCAAAAATACAAGCTAAAAAACTTGTACCATGCCTTTGTGTAAAAGTACTACAATGAAATATCCTGACAAATTGTTTATACCTACACGTTCCTAAATGTCCGAAACTCACATTCTGAAACTCAGCTGAGCAAAAGTTAGGATTACCTACATGCAAATAAATTTGCTTATCAGCTTTTATATATCAGCTTTTATATAGCCTGGCTACATTTTGTGGAACTTCTCACAAACACAAATTAAAATATTTAGAGTAAATCTTTTCAGCAAACTGCCAACGATAAAACACACGACATTTTACCATTGAGATGCATTTTACTGTGACACTTAGAGAAGTGACGTCACACGATGGTCAAGCATGGCCGCCCGCGTTTCGGCTTTTGTAATCCACGGACAAAAAAACTCTAATGAATTTTTCAAAAACGATACATTTACAATTTATTTTAATGCAAAACACATATTGTATGAGTATTGTGAACCTATAAGCTAATGTATCTAATATATGAAATATGTTATTGTTACTATTGTCAAATAACCAATTCAACGGTGCCGTGCCGTTACGGTGCCGCTACGTAAAACTATATTCATATAAATTGGAAACCCGTTGAAAAACCCCGATTTTAAAGTAGCTGCACAAAGTAAAGGAATACTGAGGAATATGGAAGCCGGATATTGGATTTTTGGATGTACAAACATGATTAATCCATCACTGGGTAAAGGGATAGTCCTTCGGTGCACGACGCAAGTTTGAATGCAAGCACTTCTTTAAAATCGGATCGCTGTAATAATGATATCAGAACTCCCATCCCATAAGTGCTCTAAAAAATTGAACGGCTAAACCGATTTTCATGATTTTCATGATTTTTGATTTGTTGAGTTTGTCTCCGCCCTGAATAGCAGAAAAACATTTAAAACATTTGTAAATAAATTAAAGTAAGCATCTAGTGGATTTGTCTCCGCCCCGAATAGCAACATTCCAAAATTAATTAAATGCGGACATAATTGGGCAATAGTTTGTCATATAAAAACGTTTTTCTGATTTACTTAAAATTTAGTGCGGAATGACAAAATTACAAGGCAAAAAAATAATATTAATAATTATAGTTCAGGTTGGGCGTCATGTAGGACGCATACAGGTTAACTGGTGCTAGCAGCTACAGAGCCCGCCCGTCTGTGCGCCAGGTAGGTTATGGTGATACGGCTGGATTCTAGCCAGTTCATTTAGTTATCGGACCCCAATCACTCGTATTGGTGCAACGCGCGCATTCGCGCCTGCCAACTGACGGCTATTCTCCCGCTGAAGAACTTAGCTTGGGCATTTGGGTTTCGTGACGTGAAGCAACAGGTACGAGTAGATAAACGCTTTTATTTGTGAATTTAGTTTTTACTTTCATGACCCGTTTTTATCGTTGAGTTAAATATTGATGTTATAAATTTCACATTGTTCTGTTGAGATGATTTATATACTGAATAGTTATTTATTATATAGGAGTATTTAGCTTTGTACCGACGCCGACGGGTGTAATAAGAGCTGGTTTCAGCTGATGGAATAATGTTGTTCTTAAATATTCCTTCGATCGATTAATAGGTGAAGGATACTTCGAGGTTCTTTCACGACTGTCTTCATCCATAGGGTTTATACTTAATTATGAACTAATCAAAAAATCTAAAACCAAAGTCTGTGTAATTTCAGTGTAAGGTGTTTGGATAATTTCAGTGATAGTCGGTGAGATTCTTTCTTGCGGTTTTTAAACTTCTTTCAAAAAGTCTTACTGTGATCCCAAAGTGTGAAGTGAAATATAATATTACTAGCTGATGCCCGCCCGCGGCTTCGCCCGTTTGGATGTCGGTTATCGCGACTTAAAAACTTGACAACTTATATTCTAAAACATTCCTCGAGAACCACTCTACCACTCTATCCATTGGTGTTTCAAACTAATCACACCTCTCGTCAAAAAGTCCTATAGGTATAAACTTCGGCTCCCGTTTTTTCCCTTTGTGAGAGTTATTTTGGGAAACCATGAAATATGTGTCTATTAATTTTGCCTATTAAGTATTTAAACAGAGTTTCAAATAAATCACACCACTCGTCGAAAAAACTTTAACATCCCATTTAACCCTTTTTGGAGAGTTATTTAGAAAAATCCAGATATACGTTTTAAGTTATATTGCATTTAAAGTATCCAAACCAAGATTCAGACCAATCGTACCACCGGTAAAAAGTTCCCATATACCTAAACATTGAGCCCCCATTTTACCCCTTTTTAAAGGTTATATTGAAAAATGAGATAAGTATATAATTATCATTCTGTCATGATAATTCGGTAGGTACTTATATAAAAAGTGGAGAGAAAATCACGTCATTAAGGTACAACACGACTTCTTTTACAAAGCTGAATATACAAGCTTCAATTTATGAGAAACTAGCTTCCCGCCCACGGCTTCGCTCGCGTGATACTTTACCTCTTATTTATTTTCAATTTTATTTTTTCGACAATTTTCTAATGGTTATAATAATCATTCTGCTATTCGGGACGGAGACAAATATAATAAACCATAAAGCATGAAAATCGGTCGAGCTGTTCTAGAGTTATAAGTGTTCGAACAAACCCGACTTTGTTTTATATATTAAGAAGATTAGCATCATAATATTTTTTTTTCAGTAACTCTATTGTTATATATTCATCTAAAGTGGAAGAGGATGTCTAAGTTCCATTGTAAAAAAGTTGAATCAAACTATAGTACTATAATAATTGAAGTGTGGGCGTTATCATGACAGGTAGGGTAGGTATCAAAATTAGGTTTCAATTACAAGATCGCTAAGCGTTTCTAGACTGAATAAATACTATTTAAGTACCTCTTTCTATATGAATATTATAAAAAGCTAAAATAGGTTTGTTTTATGTTGAAGGTAATTTCCAAAGCTACCGATTCATAACATTCACCTATGTTTAGAATGAAGTTTCAGGTTGAACATAGGCTATATTTTATGTATATACATCGCGTGCGAAGCCGCGGGCTGCAGCTAGTCAGGTAAAATATTGTAATAATATAACTTACTCAATTTTACTACAAAATTCACAGTTTATACGTAACGAAATTATGTTTCAAATTTTATTTCACAGGCATCGCTATTTTTTCCGAGAAGCGTAATTATCTTCTCTAAAGGAAACATTTTTCGTTTTTTATTACAACACAATGCAGGCACATAGAACACTGCTATTGTGTTTGCACTCATAGGTATTCAGGATTTCAGGGTATATAAGAGTTCAGTTTGAGATTTTTTTCTAAGTTTTTTGTATAAGCACGAGTCTACCTGTGGGTAGTATGATTGTATATTTATGTATGTTTGTTGAACCAATAGTACATTAAACTTGGTTGGTCAAGATACTGTGCTATGAAAATTTGCTGAGAAGCTTTATGAGCTTAATCAGTGAAGCGTAGTTAAAAATATTGGGTTCCCAGTGGGGTAAAAAAATATTTTACAATTTATTGAGTGAGGTATCAAATTGAAGGGATTTATTTGTACATTCGAAATGGTTTTTATTTACATCTATAGAATGAATAGTTTTTAAACTAGAACAAAAAGAAACTAATATTAAGAATTAGGAAAACTACGGACGTTTTAGCACAGATCTAGACTGATATTCTGTGACTACTTACGCAGTAGCCTCCTGCCTACTTACACAAAGCGTGTTCAAGAAACTTCAAAGCGTATATAAATTAAATTTTATTAAATAATCTTGAGGGTTGTAGACATCGCGAGCGAAATCTTAATTTGGGCCGAACTACTAAATTGTTAGGTATACCTACACTGTGAAATTTTAATGGTTGTTTTCCAGCGGCAGAACAACGTGCCATAAGGAGTACATTCGGAACATAGAGTAAAAGTGAAAAAATAAAGATGTTTTTGTTTAAAAATAATTTAAAAAATATTCATCAACTCGAAAACGTGAGGAACGATAGTAACATTAGACGTAACTTGTAGGTACTATTCGAATCGCACGCACCGCCCCGTCCGCCTTCGCGTAGGTATCGGGATGAATTACTATTTGTTCGTGGTCGCTTTCGAATTAAATTTTCACAATGGTATATCTGTATTTTTTGTTTCTGATATTTAATTTATATATACAACGATTGTATTACCAAGACAAAACCATTTCGCTGGGGGAAAACAACCATTAAAATTTCTCGGTGTAGAGTTAGGCAAGGAAGTGTAAACTGAAACACACTCACGAAACTTGTTTTTATAATAGTAGATAAAATATGATGGTTGATGTAGATGAAGTTCACATCGGTTAATAAAAGAATGTTACTATATAAATCCAACAGCTGCACTAAAGCAAATGTAAATAAAATGCCGATAAACGCTGGCTCGTATTAAATGCCCAAACAAAATGCAGTATTAGTGTTTTTGTTCGGACCCAATTTGAAAAGCAAGAAGCTACCGACTTTGCTGTGTTGTTATTGAATTCGCTTTTGTTAGTCATCCCAGTGTGCAGTGGCTCGTACTCCCGGATGGGCCGTGTCTATTGTCCTGCGGTACTTACCCGGATTATCCCACCTAATTATATGTTTGGAAAAACTGTAATTATGCGCAAAAAATATGCAACTCCACAAGTAAAGCTGCCGACAGAATTGTTAAACAATAAAGCTCTTGTACTTTAAGCCTAGCGTCATCTGCTTTAACAAAAATATTGCTGCATTCACTTTGCAATCTCTAATAAAGGACTAGCTTCCGCTCGCGGCTTAGCTCGCAAGGTACCTACATAAAATATAACCTATGTTATTCAGGAATAGTGCAGCATTCTATTAGTCAAATAGTTTTTGATATCGGACCAGTAGTTTTTGAGTTAATTCGTTACAAACAAAAATAAAACTTTCCTCTTTATAATATTAGTATAGAGTATAGACAATACTCGTATAAATAAGTCTTTGAGGCGCACTTTAATCCTTTCACCACACTAGTTCGAAAGCAGAAGATACGACCGACGGTACGGCGATAAAGTTACTAGGCATTGTCTAGCGACAATCAAGGTTATTTTAAAAATAAATGCAATTGTTAAATAGCCGGTATCATAGCACTCTAAGGGATCTACAAATAATAGTAGTCTAAATATAAATAAGTTCTTAAGTTCAGTATTATACTAAATACCTACATGCAAGATGCTTAGTACAGGAGCGTTGAATTGAATGTTCGCTAAGAATTTACGAGTATACTTAACAGTATTACTCGTACCTCAGATCTCTAGTTACTTAGATCTTTGAGGATAGTCAGAGGCACGTCCAAACATCCATTAGTTACATTCGGCACGTGCCCACATTTTGCAGAGTTTAGTATTCCGTACGTGACAGGTTGCAAGCCCTTCGCCGTTCATAAAAATACGTTAATCTATGACAAACCTTTTTTTTACTGTATGTAAGTATATGCTGGTTTCCTCACGATGTATCCTATTAATATTATAAACGCGAAAGTTTGTAAGAATGTACGAGTATGGATATATCTTTGTTACTCTTTCACGCTGAAACGGATAAACGGATTTGGATGAAATTTGGCGCAGATATAGATTATAGTCTAGAATAGCACATAAGTTACTTTTTATCCCGAAAAATTTTTCAATTCCATCCCGAAAAATTTACTATTCCCGCGGGTTAGCTCTGCTTGTGTTTTTCAAGGTACCACGCATCGAATCCGTAGGCGGAAGCTAGTACATAATATATTATCTAAAATTTGATACCATAGCATCTTTACAGTTGTGATTCCTGGTTCGTTATATGGTACGTAAAAATAAATAAATAAATAATGCTGGACAATCCACACAGCATCATCTAGCCCCAAAGTAAGCTACTCAAAGCTTGTGTTATGGGTACTAGATAACTGATATATTTAATACATTATATAGGTACATAGATAGATATAATAAACCATTGATATTTGTAAATACGCTCTATAGTTTTCGTGGAAACCTAGTATTTGTACGACTTTACTGCGGTATTATTGAAATGTGCGATAATTTAATTGGAGCTTTCAAATAAATAGTGAATATGGGATAATATTAAAATAAGAATAAGTACTTATATTTTCGGGAAACAATCGGCGAGGCGAACGTGGTACAAATCAAACAATTGGCTGTGTGGAATTCGAAAATTAGTTGGTGGTGTTTTACACTTTATTGTCTAGTTTACGCTTTGTTGATTATTCAATTGCGAGTGATAAAGAATAAATTTAATTAAAAAAGAGATGAAAAGGGGCCTTTGTTTGAATTTTATTTCTTTGTGATAAATAAACAAGTGCAGCTAGTTTTAAATCCTACTTATATAATATTACTAGCTGACGCCCGCGACTTCGTACGCGTTAGTTTCGTTTTATGAGTACCTGCCTACGTAGAGCAGTAGTTAATTTTTTTATGGTTAGTCAGTCTATAACTTTTACTTTCTCTTTTGACTTCAAGATCCTTTTCTTGATGATGTTTAGCGTGGTTTAGCTACATTTCTATGCCCAACTTATCGTCTTTATACCTCGTCATTTTATCTAGATCAGCAGGTAAAAATGTGAAAGAAGATGCAGTGTTGAACTCCGGCAATCAATCCTTAGGAGATCTAACTGACCAGCTGGTGACTTCGTATGCGCGTTTCAACACTGCATCTTCTCATTGGTGTACAACCAGGGGCCTTACCACGAATTCATAATACATTACCGAATTAGTATTACCTACATTGTTATTTCGTACTGACCTATGCAAATTGTATGGAAGTAGTGACGTTTCTATAATGGAATCGCTACGGAATCGTTCTGGAAGACTTCGTGGTAAGGCCCCTGGTTTGTACCCACGACCTTCAGATCGTGAGGCAGGGGTGCTACCACTACACCGCCAGTGCTCTATTTGATTAAATTCATTGAAATTTTGTTATTATTCATAATGGAACTCTTTAGTAACTATACTCAATGGTTCCACCATCGATATTACATAGGTACATGTGTAAATGAACATCGCAAACGTAGACACCCTCTTTTATTTTGTACAGACATATGTACATACATATAAAATGATAAGTCCTGACTGATTTGAAAACATACAACGCACAGCTAGGGAAAGGAAAAGGAAAAGGCTAAAAACGGTTGTATGAAACTTTTTAACGCGCTGTACGATTTTCATGAAACTTTGTGTGTGTAATGTAAATACAAAATAAATGTATACGGGTTTCGAGATTTTTCAATATAACCTTTAAAAAGGGGTAAAATGGGGGCTCAATGTTTATATGAGAACTTTTTAAGGGGTGGTACGATCGGTCTGAATCTTGGTTTGGATACTTTAGATGCAAAATTATGTAAAACTTATATCTTGATTTTACAAACTAACCCTCCCAAAAGGGTTAAATGGGGTGTCAAAGTTTTTTCGACGAGTGGTGTAACTCGGTTGAAATACTATCTGTCTTGGTATGTAGGCGCCCACTAAGACGGGATCTTTGGAAATTCCACTTTTAAGGGGGTGAAAAGGGCTAAAAACGTTTGTATGAAACTTTTTAACGCGTTGTACGATTTTCATGAAACTTTGTATGTGTAATGTTAATACAAAACAAATTTACACGTGTTTCAAGATTCTTCAATAAAACCTTTAAAAAGGGGTAAAATGGGGGCTCAATGTTTATATGAGAACTTTTTAAGGGGTGGTACGATCGGTCTGAATCTTGGTTTGGATACTTTAGATGCAAAATTATGTAAAACGTGTACCTAGATTTTTCAAAATAACCCTCCAAAAAGTGTTAAATGGGTTTTCAAAGTTTTTTCAACGAGTGGTGTGATTAGTTTGAAACTCAGTTTAAATACTTAATAGGCAAAATAAATGGACACATATTTCTGAATTTTTCAAAATAACCCTTCAAAAAGGGTTAAATGGGGTGTCAAAGTTCTTTTGACGAGAACTCGGTTTTAATACCCACCTAAAATGCAAAATAAATGAACACATATTTAAGGGTTTTCAAAAATAGCCCTCACAAATGGAAAAAAGGAGTATCAAAGTTTATACCTATAGGACTTTTTAACGAGAGGTGTGATAGTAGTTTCAAACACAAATGAGATAAGTACATGAATTGCAAAATAAATTGACACTATTGGTTTTAATACACTACATAGAAAAAAGAGAGGAACAAGTAAAAGAGTTTAAATATTTGGATACGCTGTTTAAGAGATGGAAAACATGATGACGATATTGAAAGGAGAGGGAATGCTGGAAATAGTGTGATTAAGCACTTCACACATTTATGAGCAGTCGGATCGTGTCCAAAAAGGCAGGTCTGGCTGTGCAAGGTGGAGTGTCAGTGTCAACATTGATGTATGATAGCGAAAGTTGGGTATGGCAGCAGAAGCATCAGAGTAGAATAAATGCAGTGGAAATGAGAGCTCTAAGAAGTATGTGTGGTTTAACTTTGAATGATAGAGCGAAGAACAGCGTGATAAGAGAACGTTGTGGAGTGAAAGAGGGGGTAGTGATGAAAATTGAGAAGGGTATGTTAAGATGGTTTGGGCATGTAGAAAGGATGGATGAAAGGAGATTGACGAAACAGTTGTACAAGGAGAGTGTAAATGGGACAGTTGGAAGGGGAAGACCTCGGCGTACGTAGGTACCTCGATCAAATTGGGGACGTTTTAGAGAACCAGAGGCCAGGTCCAGAGTACCATAAACCGACGCGCATGTATTAAGAATTTAATGAGAGTGAATGAAGCAAAAGAAGTATGTCAGGATCGTAGCAAGCGGAGATCCGTGGTCTCTGTATACCTCGTCGGGAAACAGGCGTGATTTTATGCATGTATGTATGTACATAGAAAAAGACGGGTTGGTTCGAACACTTATAACTTCAGAACGTTGGTTTTTGATTTGTTTTCTTTGTTTTAAACAAAACATGAAACGCGGACGAAGTCGCGGGCAACCACCTAGTACATACATATACGTAAACTCACGCCTGTTTCCCAACTGGTTAAATTAAGTTTCAAGCCGATCACACCATCCGTAGCCATAAGAAATACACATACTTTCCGAAGAAAGAACTAATATACTATACTAACTAAGTATCATACTATATACTAATATAATAAATACTAATATACTTAAATACTAATATACTATACATAACAAACTAATAAGTACAAACTATCTATAGATAGCTCAAATGATTCAGATCACTGTCAGAGTTAAGCGTCCTCATTATGCCGCTTTCATTAAACCGTTGTAGTATTTCAAAATTAATTAAATAAAATAGGAACCAGTCACGGTGAATACAAACAGTTTAAAATATAAAAGCGTGTTTACGTTGTTTTGTCAAAAGAAAATCAATGCTGCCGACATTTACTTTTTACGCGAATGCAAATTTGCAAAACTTTTTTCGTGCCTAGCATTTTCAACATTATAAAAAATTCTCATGAATTGCATATTTTGCACGATTATTGTGTTAATGAATTACTTCAATAATAATCCTTTTTAATGTATTAAACTGCTGCTACTAGAACTTCTCTCACCAACGTGTAGCTCTTAGAACAATGAGAATAACGAACAAAACCTAGTAGCACTTTGCTTTGTACGTAAAAAGATGTCTGCGGTAAGCGTTTAACAATAGCGCTATAGTTTCTTACATTGTGGCGATTCTTCCTGACCGATTTGTTTCTTATTCATTTTAATTTTACAATAGCACTTAGAAGCCGCGAGTTTGCAAGGGACTACTTTCGCACGCCACTTCACACTGCGAAACGCCGTACGTACCAAAAGTAAGAAGCCTAAATGATATATTATTTCTTTTCAGATAAATGATAAGGAATGTCGAATAGAGAAATAACACCAACGATGCCGACTACATCGAGTAAGTGAACTTATTAACCGATCTTGTATTGTCTAGTTTAGCTTACACAGTGTAAATTATACTTCGTTAATCTAAACTTCTACTTATCTAAGTGTTATTTTGTTTTAAGATAAACATACGTAACGAGCAGTGTTTTTGCCGTTACGTATGTTTACTTTAACTTATTATAATATTAGTCTTTAATACGATTAGGTTTTGTCTAGTGAAAAGTAGTCAACATATTTTGATATCTTCTAAATTATATCGCACAATGACGGTAATTAGATACCTACAACCTCATAAAGTTATGCCGTGCAATCGATTGGGGATGATTAGCGGTATTCCCACGAGGTGCGTGTACGCATCTGTCTGCTCTCATCTCGCCACCCTCATGATCCTATTACCCTTGCAGTTACTAAGTGTCCATCTATATGTTTTATCACTAAAAAGTCCGCTTTACTAATTCTGTAACTGTATTGCCCAAAAGCAGTTTTGCTAGGTAGACCCCGCATTTTCCTTGTTTTGACTATGAAAAACAAAATAACCAAAAAAAATGACTCTTTAATAATAATACGATATCAAATATAATATTATTATTATATAAGAGTGCTTTTTTTTAAGGTAAAAGTACCTAAAGTAGGGACTTGAATAAAATGTTTTTCTCCCACTTGCTTGGAAATTGCTTCTCTATTAAAAAATAACAACAATCGGATCTTTTACAAGATCATTTTTTTTTACAAGCTTTTATTTAACTTGCAATGTACCTTTGTATATTTGTCCGGATGGAATCTTATAACTGAATTTTAAATAAGTTATCTTTTGGTACGCAACAACAAGACAATGATGATTGCTTGGCGGTTGCAAATTCGATCACGACATTAATATACATAATACTGTACAGTTTGTTGGTTAAAAAGGTAACAGCTGTGTGATTCTGTAAGACCTCATTCTAAACTTCGAATCTGAATCCGCTGTGAGTTTCTTGATTGGCATTCTAAAAACTCGGTTGATAATTCGAATTTACACTAGCGCCACTCTTGCGAGCGTGTCAGCGAGTTGAACTAAATTGACGGGGAGATTTTGACAGATAAAGTATGAGATGACGTAAGAAGGGCATTCTATACGGTAATTTCCAAGTCACTTCGACGCTCGCTTCGCACTCGAACCAGAATCAGTGTCAAATAAAAAGGTCAATGTCAAATGTCATTTTGAACCCTAGGCGAAGTGAGAGTGAATTGCGATGTGAGAGGCGAGTTGATGTTTGAATTTTACAGAATCGACGTACTGCTGTCATGTCATCCTTTTAAAATTACTTAGGAAGGACGAGGCAAACCCAAGTCATAATTAGTGTTAGGTACTCAGCCGCGCAACTGGCCGGGCCTCGACAGGAATGTACTATTTTTGTTTATTATTGTTATTATGTTATATTTTTATTATCCTCTCTGTTAAGTTTGCTGTGAAAAACTAAAAACTCTTAAGGAGTTAAGTTAAACTCAATTATTGCTATCTTACAAGACGCTGTATTGCCTATCCACAAAAACAATAAATCATTTTCATGAAATTTAGTATGCCTGGGTTTCGGGGGCGATAAAACGATCGAGCTAGGTTTAATTTAAAAAAAAAACGCTTACAAAAAATCGAGCAAAGCCCGGTCATCCAGGTACTATAAATTTAATGTGAAGTGAAGTGACGTGGGAAAGGATCACATGACACCCTGTTTTCAACATAAATAGTAATTTAAAGAGCATCTCTCTAATGAGTCTGATTAATAACGATGTGTTTTGACCCCTGCGCGTGAGCACGCAACGCGTCCGGGGCCAAACGGCACAGGTGACCGTTCGCACGGTTAACAGTCATTGGCTCTCAGGATGGTAAAGATAGGGTTAACTAAAAAAAAACAATTAAAACAAACATGATCACGACACGACTGTAATCCCCAGGCTCGGTGGTTACTTCCTCAGATCTCTAGTTACATAAATCTTTGAGGATATCTAAAGAGGGTAGTCAGAGGCACGTTCAAAATTGTTTTTTGGCATATGCCCACATTTTGAACTGTATGTGACAGGTTGCAAGCCATCGCCGCTTATAAGAATACTAACCTATGACACACTACGCTTAATTAACTTAACTTACTTAACTTCTTAACTACTTAGGTTCTAAGGTACATACCTATGTCGGTTTCCTCACCATGTTTTCCTTCACCGTTTAAGAGCACTGTTCAGTGCTCTTGGTATAGTTTGCTATACTGATGCATATGTGTTTAGGAAAAAAGTTACGTGATTAAACACATTGGTGAAAGATTTGTTTTAAATCAGATGAGTAGTTTCGGAGATTACCTACTAGATACAAACAAACAAACAAACTTTACCTCTTTATTATAAGTTTAGGTCTATATTTAGTTTCCCTTAGCCATTGATGCCCTCAGCATTGGGATACGTATGCAAGTTAGAGAAAGGTATGTATGTATAATTACCTACTCAATTATCGATATACTTAAATAGTAACTGGATGTACTCAATATTTTGATTAGTAAATCACATTTAACTAAACTAAGACTGAATATTTTTATTGGACCATTTATATCTACACCCGTAGATTGTTCCCAAGCTTACTTCTTGGCTTCGAGTCTTTGTCTATGGACAGGGTCTTGTATATTAGGGTTCCGTACTTCAAAAGGAAAAAACGTAACCCTTATAGGATCACTTTGTTGTCCGTCTGTTTGTCTGTCTGTTAAGAGCCTTTATTTCGAGAACGCGTGGTAATTAGATGCATTTGTCAAGTCTACAGTACCTTGAAATTGTTAAAAAATAAAATTGATACGGCCGTTTATGCCGCAAAAACATAATTTCGACACACGGAAGGTAATCAAAATTTATAGGGAACTTTTCGTTGGCCTATAGTGACTAACTATGAAATTTGGCAAGTAATATCGTCTTATACTACATTAGGTACTTACATGAAAAAATCTGACGACTACTATTTTTACTTTAATTATGAATTAATCATAAAATTTATTAATTTAAAACAATTTGTACGGATCCTTCGGTGGGTGACTCCGACTCGCACTTATCCGGATTTTTTTTGTTTTCATTCGATACCGCACATCCTGTGCCAAGTGGTACATTCAAATCCCTGTGAAAAGGATGTTTTGAATGCCTTGCCTTTTTGACTACCGTCTTGCTTGGAGGTGTGTTCATAAAGGCCTATTTTTATCCAGTCGTGGGACCCTAAGTGAATAAGACATCGCATATTTTTTGTGCTTAACGATTTGAAATACAATTCTACGTGGAAGAGAGTGTATTCTTTGCATGTGATCTACACGCATGTTTTGATGTTTTTTTTTTTATTTTCGACATTAGATAGATTTATTAGCACAACAACAGGTACAAAACAGAGTTCAAGTCATGTAATGTATTAAATTTCGCCATAAATTGTTATGCATCTGTGCTAATATTAAAAATGCGAAAGTAACTCTATTTTTTTGTTACCTTTCTTGACTTAACTGCTGAATGGATCGTAATGAAATTCGGCAAGGAGATTATATCTTGGAAACGGACATCGGCTTTCTTCTTGTTTCATCATTTGTCCTTAAAAATAATCTTGAAGGGGTTCAAAGTTTGTATGAGATCCTGGATCATGTTATATCTACTGTACTCCTATTAATCCAGTCTACATTTATAGCAAATTTTATATAAATGCTTTTTGTCGTTTTAGCGTGTAATACCTTATCAATCGTTCGAATTTACCTGCGAGCACTAATCCCTAATAGGAATCGAAGATTACAATAACATTTTACTTGCATTCGACTTAACATTATTCTGAGAATAGTTGTACTTAGAGATGGTCCTTTTTGTAAAAAAGATTTTGAAAAACGGATGCCGATGCCAGGCGATACTGATGCCCGCGCAACGGAACAGAACGGAAAGCGAGCGGAGCGGCGCATCGGCACACGGCACCGGCGGCATCCGATCCAAACCGAAGACGGCTCGCTTGCTCACTCTCTGTACGATCGGTGATTGATTGAGACATTGACATTACATTAATCTTGGCAAATTCCGTTGTCGAATCGATGCCAAGGATCGGCTTGGAAACGATGCTGATCGATGTCAAAATTTTACGAAAACGCCCTCTAGTTATACCTACCACAAGTTGGCCGAATCCAACCTTTGCAATTACTGTAAAGATTTTCACAACAATAACTTTCGAGTGATTTAAATACTTGAACAGCGCAAAAAGGGCAAATCAATCGGCAATTACTGCACAAAACCATTTATGATAAGTATTGCTCTTTTGACGAGGGGCAGCGTGTCGTAAATTATACAGAGGCTACACCCTTCTGAAGGCGGGGTCCTACTACTCCCTGCCCTAGTAGTTAGTGTTATTGACGCACTGGTTCGAGGCATTTATGAATTCTATCTGTCAATGATTTGTGACTTTTACGTTATATAATTCCATACCGCATTTTACCCGCGTTTATCTATACGACCTACTTAATATTATAAAGCCAAAGAGTTGGTTTGTTTGTTTGTTTGGTTGAATGCGTTAATATCAGTTCAAATGTTTGTTCTAACATACATTTATAACTTAAGAACCGTTCATCCAATCTGCATGAAACTTGGAAGGTCTAGAAATTCTGCTGTACCTATAGATTTGCTGGGAAGCATAATTCATGAGCTTAATCGGTGAAGCCGGGGTTTTACATCTATTGGGTTAAAAACGTTTATATATTTATTGAGTGAGGTATCAAATGAAAAGCCTTTATTTGTACATTCCTAAATGATTTCATTATTATTCGAGAATTGATAGTTTTTGAAATATAATGAAAAAGAAAAATTAAGTAAATCGTCGAAGTCTTAGCATGGGTATGAGTACCTACATACCTAGGTAAGATAATCAAATATTTTGCTTTTGATTAGGACCAACTTACTTAGGTATAGACACTTACCTATGTATGTATATTATATACGTACGCTATACGGTCTCCGATATCTGCTACCTTCGTCCGTCTACGTATTTCCATATTTCGGACTCGAAGATATGCCGATATATATATAGATAATAAATAAATAAATAAATAAATAATGCTGGACAATCCACACAGCATCATCTAGCCCCAAAGTAAGCTACTCAAAGCTTGTGTTATGGGTACTAGATAACTGATATATTTAATACATTATATACATAGATAGATATTTTTTTATTATACATAGAAAACACCCAGACCAAATAATATAAATGATTTTATTGTTTCAGCAGGTCGTATTCTGTATGACATCCCTTGCAGCGTGTGCTTGGATAACTCCTCCGGCAAACACTACGGGGTGTACGCGTGTGATGGATGCGCTGGTTTCTTCAAGCGCTCCGTCAGGCGCGAGCGCAACTACCTTTGTAAAGCCAGAGTACACGGCTCTTGCATGATCAACAAAATGCAAAGGAACCAGTGCCGTTACTGCCGCCTAGCCAAGTGCATCAAGGCTGGGATGAATAAAGATGGTGAGACAGCTAATGTCAAAACGTTGATTATCCACTGTCTTGATAAGAGAACGTTGTCGAGTGAAAGAAGACGTAGTGATGAAAATTGAGAAGGGTATGCTAAGATGGTTTGGGCATGTAGAAAGGATGGATGAAAGGAGATTGACGAAAAAGTCGTATAAGGAGAGTGTGAATGGGACAGTGAACTGGGAAGACCTCGGCGTACGTACCTCGATCAAATTGGGGACGTTTTAGAGAAAGGCCAGGTCCAGAGTACCCTAAACCGACGCGCATGTATGCAGACTGTAATGAGAGTAAATTAAGCAAAAGAGGTATGTCAGGATCGTAGCAAGTGGAGATCCGTGATCTCTGCCTACCCCGTCGGGAAACAGGCGTGATTTTATTTATGTATGTATGTGGAGATAGATATGCTAAACTTGCATTTTTGCTATTTGTAATGTGTTTGAGGTGTATGTAAGTAGGTATAGTTCGCTCAACTAATCTAGGCATTCGTGAAATTAGCCGCAAGAACTGCGCAGTATCGTTTTTCGGGAGCAATTGGAGGTATGAGGAGGGGGGAAGGAACTGTACATGCGCAAACTCGCACCTGTGGCTAATTTCACGAATTCCTAGATCCGTTGGATGACCTATACGCGAGTTACTTTGGCTGTCGCAGAAGCCCAAACGGTTTCACGAATTTTAACAAATGAGTCGTCGATGGATTTGTCTGGATCACAAGAGTGTAAATTATAAAAAATGACAAAAAAATCCATAAAGGCGATTGTAAGAAGCTATTTTCAGTTAATTTCAGTCGGATTTTTAAATTTTAAATAAATACTAGTGGATAAGTATTATATTTGTTTCAGCTGTTCAACACGAGAGAGGCCCGAGAAACTCGACAATTCGCCGTCGAATGGCTCTCTTCTCCAAAGACATGATGCCATCAGCAATGTATAATGCAATACCTGATGTCGGATTCCCAATGAACATGCAGAACCCAGCCGTGCCTAACCCTAACCTGCTGCCCCCTCCAATGCCCCTACATCTATTCCCAAGCCCTTTCACAAATTTTAACAGATTCAATCTGTTCAACTCTCCGCCCAATCTGACTCAATCCGCATTCGTACCTCCGGTATTACCCATGAGAGGCAATATTATTCACGGCGACGATCCCGAGAAGCAATGCGAAGTGGCTGCTAGACTTCTGTTCCTAAACGTCAAATGGGCTAAAAGCGTCGTACCTTTTGAATCCTTGTCTCTCGCAGATAGACTGCTTCTGTTGGAAGAATCCTGGGCAGAGCTTTTCGTTCTGGGCGTTGCTCAGCACATTTACCCGATCGATCTGAAAGTTATCTACGAACGGGGCTGGTCTAGAATTGACCGTGCTTACGTAGACAATTTTGAATCTGTCCTGGCCGAGATAGCTAATATAAAACCTCATGCTGAAGAATACATATACCTTTGTTCGTTGATTCTGTTTAAAACGAACTTTACTCGTGTTGGTATGGACGGGAGAATAACGACGCTTCCACATAATAGGCGTTTGCAAGATCTGCCCGCGGTTGCTGATATACAATGTCGTATTCAAACTACTTTTAATATGGTGAGTGTTTCGTTTAATATTCGTGGACATTCTATGAAAATAAAAGAAGTATAATTTATAGCAGAAATGGTCACCACTTAATTTACCTTTGTCCGATGCTAAATAGCTGTTTGATCGTGCTTCAAAACCATAATATTTTCATTTTAAATGTAATTTTTTTCCACAGCACACAGCCCCAAATCCAAGCGAGCTTGCCCGCGCCAGCCAGCTTCATCAGATCCTGTCTTTGGTGAAGACAGTTTCTGGCCACACTATCATAGAGTTGTTCTTCCGAAATACGATCGGTGACATCACCATTGAGCGCATCATCACTGATATGTACCAGTCGGGACGTATTCCAGTGATACCTTTCAGCATTTGATTTTTAAGAGAACTGACCTTTTACTACTACCAACAAATTTTGGTATTAACGGGTCAGTTTCGATTTTAAACAATTATGTGGAACAAAGACTAAAAGTTCTTTAAAACGAACTATTGGTGTTGTTTATTTTGTGTAAATATTGAACGGAAAAACTATGTTTAATCGTGTGTATTCGCTTAAAATGTTTGCAAAATACCACTTCTTGAAATTAAAGCCTCTGAATATCTAGTAGGTAACTTACTCTCTAATCAAAGTTTAGAGTAGATACATAACAGAGGCCGCCCTAAAAAACGTCAGCCTGCCGCACATGCTAACAATCTTTGATGTAGGTACACACAGTGATCTGTTGTAGTTATTAAAGTAACGTACATACCTGTATTTATTGATGTCATTGACTCAAAGAGTAGCTGACTTCATAGTTGTCAAACCCTGGAAGCAAAACATGAATTCCTTATCTGATTCACTGAAAAGTGTAAAAATGTTATTTCATTATTAATTTTATGGAATAAAGACCTATACAAAATCAGCCCCAAATCATATAATTATCTATTGGTGCTTAAGTTGCTGTACTTATAAGTAAATAAATATAGGTGCAATATATTCTATAGGAAGGTGCTTTGTTCGTTTGAGAAGTAGGCTTTTGCACCTTAGCTATTACGATGTAAAACAGGCAATCAAATGCATTATGATGAGTAATGCGGTTCTTTTGTTCTTCAGAAAATTGTACCTAAATTATAGTAGCATTTTTCTTTATTTACCTTCGTTATAGGTCTTAATTATGCTACTTTGATGTTTTGCGCTTTAGATGACCCGCTCATGAGGGTTAAATAGTTACTCGTAGATTGCATTTAATCTGAAACAAGTCTTAAATTCGGTATGTGCCTAGGTACTTATCTGCTTTGATGGTTGCACGGCGCAATAAAGGATACCCCTTGCATTCATATTGATAAATGCATAGCAAAAGGAAAGGGGAACATTTTTTCATCACCAATGAACGACTGGAATAAGTCTGTCAAATATATGTAGGTACCTACCTACCTAAGCCTCGCTTAACGCTTTCACTGAATGAAAAGGCTTTCATTGATGTCTATGATTATTGATGTATAAAAGCTATTGTATTAAAGCTTTAGTACATCAATGTCTATGATAGTCTACATTATGTTTATGTTTCTAAAACCTAACATAACAACACAACAAAGAAATATTCAGCAACTCATAAAATAACATTCCCATTAAGAAGGCTAAGTGATTATGATCTAATATTATTTCTTGTATTGTAAAATTACCTACTTATGCATTATTCATAGATGTTTACTTAGTTTAAATCTAGTCAAACTATTAAATATATACGTTAAAATATATCATTTTATGTAATTACTTAGTATATTCGTACCTAATGCTTCATTCCAATCTATGGCAAAGATTTAAATCGTAGATTACTGAGATCGCGCCGTTTTGTTGCCACACGAAATGAGAAAGCTCGCTCATTTGGCACACCAAATATTTTCAATTTCAGGGTACAAAAGGCATAAGTATATTTATTTACGAAAGATCGTGCATTATAATTGCACAATAAATGGTGAAATAACTGTTTGGTTAATTTTTTACATTAGTGTGCGTGCATCGGCGTTTTGTTAACACACAAGTAAAAACAGTGCCACAGTTTTTGGCGTCCGGGCATATCTTCGGTTTAAATCTTTGATCTACGGTACATAATTTTTAACTTAGTATCTAGGTAAATATTAGTAGGTTTTAATAGATACCTACCTACCAGGAGTCTTACCACAAGCTCTTCGAGCAATATCAAAGTAGTATAACATTGATATTTTCTACCATGACCTATAAAAATTGTATTAAAGTAGTGTTATTTCTATCTTGAAGCTTGACGTTTCTGAAACATAATAGTTTGTAAGAGGTAGTGGTAATGCTCCACGAATGCACCACGGATTCATTACATTACCGAATTAATATTACATTGTTATATCGTACCATGAAGTAGTGACGTTTCTATAATGGAATCGTTACGGAATCGTTCTTGAAGACTTCGTGGTAAGGCCCTGGTCTATGTAGGTACCTGGTAGGTTGATAGAACCTAAAGATATTTAGATTGGTGCACAATAAAGTATACAAAATAAAATTAACTGAACATAAAACATTCATCAGTTTTTTTTGGACTCTGTTAAAAGATACCTAATGTTGTTGGTGACAGACAAAGTATTGACTTACAATTTACTTATTTTCCACTATGGAATACAAAGTTTGTTTATTTTTTCCTGTGATAAAAATCTAAAGTTAATATTATTGTAGTTTTAATATTAAGTAAATATTGTATTATTACTTAGGTACAGTTAATGTATCTAGTGCCACGTAATTGTAGGCATTTGTAAAAAGCTTTTATGTAGCTAGGTTATGAATTTAGCGTTTCGAGTACCTACCTACTCTTCTTTGAAAACTACCCTTAGGTAGGTAGGTACTGTAACTCAAATGTATGTTTCGGTACTTACTAATAAAGTTACGATTCCATTTATGTTATTTTATTTGGACGTGGTTATAGATTACTTAGATGAGGAGTGATAGGTTAGCATGGTATGGGCATGTTATGAGAAGAGATGAATGTCATGTGACGAGGAGAGTGTTAAGTATGAATGTGGATACAGGGGTAGAGGTAGGCCAAAGAAAAGATGGATGGATTGTGTGAAAGATGACATGGGTAAGAAAGGAGTGAGTACTGAAATGACGAATGATAGAGGGAAATGGAAGAAGATCAAATGTTGTGCCAACCCCACATAACGTAGGAAAAGGGCAGGAAGATGAAGATGATGATGATGATAATGATGATAGATTACATAGAAATACTCGTATTAGGTATTGTTTAGATACTTACGTAGTTTCGTTAGCGTAGTGACTATAAGTATTTCCGCGGTAGGTACGACCTACATTATGTACTAAAATTTACATTAAAAAATTACATAAATATCGAGCTACAAACACAACTGCACACTTAATTAGTAGTGAAAAAACTTTCTATAAGCGACCAGATACATATAACTAAAATTATATAGGAACCTATATCTAAATAGTTAGTTTTAGTTTTTAGTTTTTAATTTTAAATTTGTTATTGTGCGCCGACCTGGATCTAAACCGAATGGGTTGGCTGGTAGAAAATGCCCCTAGGCATTAAGCCCTCCTTTTGTAACACATTTTTTTTTAATTGTGTACTTACAATAAAGTATGAATAAATAAATAAATTAATTAAGGCGGCGAATAATCGCATTTACATTTTCGTATTTAAATTAATACGAACGTACCTACTTCTCAATAATATTTGTATGGAAGATGTGTACCTATCCTAAATAAATAGGTACGTTTCATTTTTTAAAATTAAGCCCCAAGTATTTTGAAGTTAACCATAACAAATCATCGAAGTTAACCAACGTTCTCCGAGGTCATGTTGCTACTTGGATGGGAGACCGCGATGGTACTTTCGCCGGTGCGGTTCCGTGCTTTGGAGGGCACACGGTCCCGGCTAAAAGTAACTGAAAGACCGAGCTTTGCTCGGTTTTCTGTGTCGGCAAAACAGTACTAAGTATGTAGCAGTTTTTCGTTGCGTTTAGACACGAATAATTCGACGTTATCTAAAAATGAAACCTAGCATAATCGATTTATCCCCCTGCGTGTACCTACCTTCAAAATTTCATGAAAGTCGTTGGAACTGTTCCCGAGATTATTTAGAATATTGAAATGAGCTTGGCTAAAAACTTGTTTTATTGAAATCGGTTGACAAATTAAAAAAAAATGCCTATTTACGCTACGTATGCGTACGAAGGTGCGGGTAACAGCTAGTCTTCAATAAATCTGTAACGTTGATGGCCCCCAATATTATGAGCTGGTAGACAAATGCGATGCAACCCTTATTGTTATCATGTCACTGCCAAACAGCCCCGAGCTGACGTCACGGCTCATGCGCCCATGACATGTGTGCGCGGCGTGTATATTGTGTCTAAATCCCCGATTAATCTCCAACTTTTATGAGCTTTTGTTCGCTCCCTTTCACATTTTTTGCACTGCTCCGACTTATTGACAATACCGTTAACGTTCTCATTAAATAAACTCCCTTAACGTCAAGTTCACACAGTCCAGTTTACGTTGCTATTATATATCTGTATGTTGTACTCTGATTTGAACTTTAGGTCGCAAGTAAGTAAAGTCATATTAGCCCACGGCGTATGTTGCAGCCGTAGTTTTAACTTTTGAAGTTTAGTCTTTCGTTCGTGTCAATTTGTGTATTGTCATGTGACATAATAGCGATGCCATCCACATGGGTTTATTAGTTGAAACCTGATGACAGATACCCTACCTTGGATTTTGACAAATAATTTCATCTTTCGTCTCATTTTTGCGCTTTCAAATAAAAGAGATGTATGTATGAGAAACTGGTGAAGTTCATTGAGTGAATTTAATGAAGTGTAATGATGGGATGTGGCCTTTGTGTTGGTTACAGAGGATTCTACGTGACAGTATTTTAAAAATGTGACTTTATTGTAAAGAATAATCCGCACACAATAGATTTTTAACTGATTTTTGATAGACAGCCGAACTTATTTTGGAATAACATTAACCTAAACCACTACTCTTATAAACCAGGGTAGAACCCTTTAAAAATTATAAAAAAAGAAAGAAAATAATAGTAGGATGAAACCCATTGGAGAATACCTATTAAACACACAAGGTAAGTTTCCACAAAATTTCGTGAAAAAAAAAAACAATTTTTGTAAAAGATAAAGATAAAAAACTAAAAACTTGGTTTTTTTCACATTAATTTTGAGGTTATATGAAAAAAGTGTGTATACAAAAGTTTTAGATCTTTTAATTACCTACAACTTTGCAATTTGATTTTTTTCCATAGGACTTTTAGTTTTGCTGGAAATCGAATTTAACCGTTTTTTACCCTTCCCACCCTCAACCCTTTCCCGACCTCAGATCGCCCGTAAATTATTTTTCCTTTAATTTTTATAGTAGTCTCTTCCTTTTCCAATGGGTTTCATCCTACTATTATTTTCTTTCGTTTTAAAAGCTATCGTATTATTTTTTCTTTTCTTTTCATTCAAGTAGGTAGGTAATCAGGTAGATAATCAACCTTAAGAGATATTATATCTACTGGCCTACTATTTGTAATTAACATTACGTAGGCAACCTAAGTGTTAGGTGTAGACGCTTTAGTAAACGTAGTATAAGATTTTTGTCGAGCTTTTGTCTAGTCTAGACCATGTTTTCTAAATTGACATTAGATGGCGCTGGTCATAAGAATAGTAATTACTATTGAATACGTTTATATCAATGTGAATTTTAGGAAGTAAGTAGGTAGGTATTAAGTATGTAAAAATAGTGCTGTAGGTAATCAATAATCTATAAGCCAGCATTTAGGTTAACATAATCTACCTAACTACGGACTTGAAATAAACAGTTTACTTCTTAAAAGTTTATTATTATAACCATAACCGGTTTTTTTTTTTTTTTTTTTTCTCCCATTAGGGCAGGCTATAACCATAACAGATCACTGGCTTACTTAACTAGGTAGGTACCTACACCAAACGATCGTTGTTTAGAACCTCTAAAAAAGTAGGTAAGTACGTACCTAAGTTTAGATAGGTAGTTAGGTACCTAAGTAAAGGTTTAAAAGCGTCAAACATACGGTCGGACTCGTCCATAAGCCGCGTCCGACGGATGCGGCTTATAGTGTGCAAGGGTGTTCGGACGATTTTGGGCCACGCCCATTCCATAGACAACTATTACACTAAACATAGACCAGTGTTGCCAGAAGGTTACTTTTATTACCAAGCAAAAATCGAAAATATTACTAAATTATTCATATTTCTGTAAGTTCATCTATCTATCGGCTGGTAGCACTGGTGTAGACGAAGAAACATGTCAAGTAGTGAAAGTGTGAGTGTCGAATAGTATTATTTTAAGTTCCATAGACAATAATTTTTCAAGGGTCTGAATCCAACACTGCTGGCAACACCGTCCGCGGACGATTCCAGATTGTTGTCGGACGTCTGAACGCTCAAGGTCAGCCAAGGGCACGACTTACGACTTCGTCCGATAGTGTGCAAGGCTCAGTGAAATTTCATTGTCCAGATACCTCTCGGACTCGTCCATAAGTCGCGACTTATAAGCCATGGCTTATAGTATGTTTACCGCTTTAAGTTAGTCAGGGGCCAAACGATCCGGATTCGTCTAGGTATTTTTTTTTACCTGACAGCGAAGCGTAGGAGGTCGGGTGTATCTATGTTTATATCTTATGTAGGTAGGTATGTTATGTAGGTACCCATGTATTAAAGTTCTTTTGGCTGTCGCTGTAGCACAGACGGCTGCTGGACGAATTTTGATTAATGAGTTGTCTTTGGATTCGTCTGAATCACAAGAGTTACGCTGTAAAAAATGTCAACCAATATAATATAACGGCTGTAAAAATATATTTCAGTTACCTACGTTCAGTTGGTTTTTTTTATTTTTTTTGCAATAAATAAATACAAGGCAGTGATCTTTAGTAAATAATAGTTACTAAAGGTACTAGGTACCGCTAGAGATATTTCTACATTTTGAGTGACAACACTGTCAGTCAGCGACATCTGTTGTGCAACTTCGAACTTTTTTTCATGCTAAAGAAAAGCTCTGGCCGTAGCAGCACCATTCCAACTTAATTAACAGTTAATGCCCTCTATCGAGTCAAACGGAACTATTATTTATTAATTTGAAGTCAGATTGCTAAAAATCTAGATCATCGCTGGCGGGATACAGTCACTTTGTTGATGCCAATATCACTTAAATAAGCTCAAGCCTTTTGTACCTACATACCTAAATTCTACAATAATTATTTAATTAGGTCCTCCCATTCGAGATTGTCCTATTTATTCGACACCCATTTGGCAATAGGTAGGCTATAAACAACACATTAGTATTAAAACCATTCTGTGCTTTTGCTGAGAAAATCAATGAGTGAACGTCCTCCAAATTAGTTCAAATCTCCTTACATAGGTGGCGCATCACACAATGCGTGCCTGTAAATTCCAACGCACCAACACTAAAGTATTTTAGCAATGTTAGCGTGCGAACAAAGTATACCCTATCGCACTAGCACAAAGCATAGAATGCTTTGTGTGCGGTAAGCTCGTAGTGTATAATTTATAAAAGGCGCGGAACACCGATACTACGTTTTCTTGTGTGATTGGTAAAAGTGTGTGTATGCTTTTTGTCTGTAGTTGTGTGTAGCAGCAGTGCGGCGCGGCGCGCGGCAGTCGGGCAGCAAGTAGCTGTCAAAAACCATTCAAAAGTGGAACGAGTGCAATAATTTACAAAATGTTTTTAAGTTTAATATAAAGTTACTATGTATATCTATATTAGTTGTTATAAAGTTATATTAACTCAAAATATAGCAAGCAGTACTTACGCAAACTACAGACACCATGGTTCATACCCGTCCGCCGTTGGAACTAGACGAATTACCAAAAGAAGACGAAGAAAGGCTAGAAAACTTATTTTCTAAATTAGATATTGATGGTAACGGCAAGATCGACATCCACGACTTATCTGCTGCACTCAAGGAGCTGGCCCCGCATATAAACCGGAGCTATGCAGAGGTTAGAATCGAGTTCTAATTAGGTAATAAGTAACTGAAACTAACGGTACCAGCTCCCATGGTTCGCCGACAACTGACTGTCTGGATGACACGACACGTGTTGCATGAATCATTCGCGAAATCATTTGAATTTGTACTATAGACATAATGCAATCATAATTTTCCACCCTCACCCAAGAAAATTCTTAAATAATGTGTGTAAAAAATCTGTCGTATAAATTGACCTAGAATCATTAACACTGACCTACTTAAATTTTAATTTATCAATTTGAAAAAAACCTTTTCAATTCCAATGACAATCACCAAACTACATAGTATGTACTTACCTAGTTACAAAAAAAAAATAAGTAGGTAGAGGTAAATCATTCTATGAATGCACCCCTCTCCAATGTATCTATTTGCTACACTATTATTTCCTCTACATGTGGTACAAGTACAAGTGGAGAAGTGTGCATTTTTAGATTGAATCATCTCTACCTACCTATGTCCCATGAAACTGCAGCAATCCAAATCAACCTTCATAAACATTATTGAAGTCGTTCATTGGCTCTCACTCCATCAACTGCAGAAAAATCATCGTATAAATACCTCTAAATATATAAATATGAAAAATTCAGTTAAATTCCTTGTAACAGATACATCACTGATACATTATCATGTCATTACGATGGCAGTATCTTCATAAGCCAAGTGTCAACAATATACTCTTACTCATGAATTTTAGCTGCCTTGAAAATTAACCATGTTAGAAAAAGAAAAATTCCAATAAAGAATGTATTATGCAATAGACAAATATCACTTGTACTGCCAGACATTTTCAAACAACCAAAAATAAGATTTAAAAAGAATAATATTAACTTTTAACCTGTATTATCTATTACAATAACTAAACATCAGATTTTATGATATTAAATTACCATTCATATATGAATGGTAATATATTCTTGAACTTAGAAAACTCTTTGTTAAATTTTTAAATATATGGTCTATTGAGGTACATAAAAAGTACCTAAATAACTTCAAGTTTTTAAACACTAATACCACAATGATACAAATTCCACCCAATTTATATAATACAAAATAGAACAACATTATCAGGGAGGATCCCGCATGGTGGTGAATATAATATTATAATTTGTATTATGAGTATCTATTCTTGTATACATAAAATCTGAATCTCGGAAACGGTTCCAACGATTTTCATGAAATTTAGTTTGCAGGGGGTTTCGGGGGCGATAATCAATCTAGCTAGGTTTCATTTTTAGAAATGTTGTTTTACAAAAAACAAACATGCATATCTCAGTCAACCAGGTATTTTTATTTATATTGATAGATACAAAGAAATGGACTTGAGTACCTACCCTTATTCCAAGCATTAGGATATGCCAACTCAGTTAAAATGTCAAGGTTGTTTCTGAGTGTACTTAACCTCCTCCGAGGAGGTAATTTGTATGTGTAGCTTATTTATTTATAAAACCATTAGGTTAGTGGGTTAGGCAAAGTGTTGATGAAATGGCCTCAATTGGTAGGTAAAACTTATATAAAATTAACATCCACATCCTGGGCACTACTACATTAGTTAGTACCTACTAGCTCCGTCCTGCAGTTTCACCTTGTTACCTGCTACTCATCTCAGTCAAAACCCCCAAAAAGATGAAAAAAAGGGTTGAAATTAGGATTGAAATTCATATTTTATAACTGCTTCAACAGCTATTTTCATCCTTTTAGGGTTTTTTTCTAGGATGAGTAGTTAAAAAACCTAATGTTATTAATTGAATAAATTCTGAGTAAGTATTATCCAAATTTCATAAAGTACATTTCGGCTTATAATGAGATAATTATAAGTCATAGATACTTTTTTTACCTACAATAAATTATATAGGTCATATGTGTGTATTTCAATTGAAGCTTTAAATATTCAGAATATACTTTATTATAGACATTGAGGAAAGGAAACTCTACCATGCCTTGAAGATTAGAAGTAACAATAGTCGCACTTGAGAATCCACACTAAAAAAATTAGAACACTCTAAAATTACTCTGTCTGTTTATTAAGAACATTTTCAAAAAAAAAAAAAAGTACCTTTTCATAAGTAATAGGCAAGTAGTTAAAACATATCCTCACAAAAGACAGAATGACAGGCAAAAGCTATTTATTTTTAAATTCATTGTGTATGAAATCGAAAAACACAGTTCATAATATTATAATGAATTTATCATAAAGTCCTGTTTTGACAGTTTTCTATGGAAATTCATAACACTCATATTAAATCAAAAATTCTCAGTACCTACCTAAATTATTTGTAGGTAATTACTAATCCTACTATCCTATCATACTAATAATTATAAACGCGAAAGTTTGTAAGCATGTTTGGATGTCTGGATGTACATATGTTATTCCAGACTATAATCTATATCTGTGCCAAATTTAATTTTGATCCATTCAGCCATTTCAGCGTGAAAGAGTATACTACAAACTTTCGCGTTTATAATATTAGTAAGATAGTAGGATGAATTTATTATTAACTAATTTATCCTGTGATGACACTTTTCAATGGAAATTCATAACACTCACATTAAATAGGAATTCTCAGTCAGTACCACCTACCTAATACAAAAGTACCTACTTAATACTCAAATAATTTGTAGGAAAATACTAATTAATTATAATGATTGGCAAGGCTTGCTTGAATAAATGAAAATCTTTAGAAGTAGCAAAATTAATCTTCAAGCATTGTACATAACATTATCACAACTGTAATCCCCAGGCTCGGTATATATGGAGATATCCATATAAGATATATTATATCCTCAAAGATCTAAGTCACTAGGGGTTTGAGGAGTCAAACCCCTAGTGACTTAGATCTTTGAGTATATCTAAAGAGGGTAGTCAGAGGCAAGTCCGAACATGACATTTGGTACATGCCCACATTTTGCACAGTAGTTAGTATTCCGTACGTGACAGGTTGCAAGCCCATCGCCGCTTGTAAGAATACTAACGTATGAACAATTTTATGGTTTTAGGGTATGCCGGTTTCCTCACGATGTTTTCCTTCAACGTTTCAGAGCACTGGCGTTGCGCACATATTTTTTTCGAATAGAAAAACTCATTGGTGCATGACCAGGGGCCTTACCACGAAGTGTTCCAAAACGACTCCGCAACGATTCCATTATAGAAACGTCACTACTTCCATACAATTTGCATAGGTCATGGTACGAAATAACAATGTAATATTCATTCGGTAATGTATTATGAATTCGTGGTAAGGCCCCAGGTTTGAACCCACCACCGTCGTGGGGCAGGAGTGGTACCACTACACCACCAGTGCGTTAAACATGAACGTTATTATTGATTCCAGAAATTCCTGGCCAAGTCCGGATGGAAAGAGACCGGTGATGTCACACTCTCTGAGTTTATTCACTATGTCCGGGTCCACGAGACAAATCTTAGACTGCAATTCTCACATATCGACAAGAATCAAGATGGTATGTATATTTTAAACCAACATTAAAAAGGAGATTCAGATATTTGGTGTTATTTTTTTGGCCGAAGGGTGTTGAGTTCAGGAAGTTTATCGGCAGACTGACTCGAGACACCCCGCATAAAATTAAGTAGTTTATTAATAATTGTGTTTTATGTATACATTTTTTAGTAACTATTTTTATAACAATAGCCCAAACTTTTTATTTTTATATATTTTTTATGTTATATTAATTAATTAAACTCTCCCTCGGACACCCGCGACACAAGCTTAAGCCTAGTGCGGGGTTCATTGTATATTATTTGCCCTTTGAAATTGATATGTTTTTGTGTAACAATGTTTTATTGAAATACTTAAATAAAGTAATCTTTAAATAATCTTAATAATCTTTAATTTTAAATATTTACACTGATAGGCTTGCAACCTGCCTCCTGCACGGAATACTAACTGCTTTGCAATGTAATCATGTGCCAAATAGAACGTTGGACGCGCTTCTGTTATCCAGTAACGACTGGCCCGATTTTGATAGAGTTTTCACTATTGAGTTAAGCATTATCCCGCGGTACTCAACGTTGGTTATAACATGACAAAGTCTGAACGCCAACCTTTATAGAGACCGGAATAGGCGACCCGACATAATGTATGTAGGTACGAACTCTATTTGTGTTCGATGTACGCGTCATTCTACCAGCCATCTTGAATAAACTACAAAGTAGTAATAAGTCATTGATTTTCTATTCTTCGCTCGTATTCAAGGGCAAAATGCTATGCCATACATAAATAAAATCACGCCTGTTTCCCGACGGGTTGGCAGACAGACACCACGGATTCTACTTGCTACGATCCTGACATACCTCTTTTGATCCATTCACTCTCATTACATTGTTTAAACATGCGCGTTGATTTAGAGTACTCCTTTATCTAAAACGAACCCAATTCGATCGAGATGTACGCAGTCTTCCCCTTCCAACTGTCCCATTCACACTCGCCTTATACTCGTTTCGTCTATCTCCTTTCATGCATCCTTTCCACATGCCCAAATCATATTAGCATACCATTCTCAATTTTCATCATTACTTCTTTTTATTATTAGATTTTTTTAGCCTCTCTTAGACCTAGGTACTATCATAATTTTCCAATCCTTTTCCCACGTTATGTGGAGTCGGAACAACATGTGCACTTTCATTTCCCTCTTTCATTCCTCATCTCAGTACTCCTTTCGTACTCATGTCATCTTTCACACATATTTAATGTCGTTTGTTAGCTCTATGTAGGTAAGTTTATGCGGAAGTATAGCACACAGTAAGATTGGATTAGTAGGCCGAGGATAGGTGGAACGGGGTGGTTATTACGTGTTGTAATCTTGTAATATCACTAACGTATCGACATTGAATGAGGCATTGAAAAATAACAGACAAACTAAGTATTAAGTATTTCAATCGCTTCAATACAAATTTTCACTTCAAGGCACAAATAAGCTAACTCGAAGCGCATTATGTCATGAAATTTATATTCATCTACCCTTATAATAAATATTTTTTATTGGTTACAGGAAAAGTGGATCTGGACGAGCTAATTTCGGCGTTTGCTGATCTTGGCATAGCAATTGGGGCGAATGAAGCTACTATGCTACTTAAAAGGTTGGTATTGGACAAAGTAAGGAAGGAAAACTAACGGGTTTATTGTGTGTAGTGGTAATTGTGTGGTTCTGTACTAACTTCAAATTGCTAAAATACGTACGATCGTAATTGCTGGCATTTGTCTCCTAGGCATCAATTTTTCTAGTGTCAAGTGTATTTTTATATTAGTGTTTTTAACGTCACAGAGTCATAATATTCAAGTTGGAAATAAATTTTAGCCATTTAAAAAGATGTTTGTTTAGTTTAATATTCTCAGATTTTTTTCTGATCAACTTCGAAAAGAACTTTCATTCACTTTAATTCACATAATTATCTCACACCCGTGCCAAGAACTGGGCTTTATTTGGAAAATAACCAACAAAACATCAGAAAAAAATCCTATTTGCGTCACTATACATAATGATCAAATTTACATGTCTTAATGACAGTTTAAAAAAAGCTACAATTGACATTATTGTTTTAAATTGAATTAATTGACAACAGCTGTATTTATTAATAGGTCCAATATGCATGTTTTCTAAAATAACCATAAACACGCGATCACATGTTAGTTTAAAATGTTAAGGCGGTACCCCGAGTCAAACTAGCGCCGCCACCTATTTTATCTAATTATTCTGTAAAACAAAGGAATTTTCAAAAAGTGATTGGGTAATTTGTGATACCTATCATAAGCTTTTTTTTAATACCTCTGTAATAATTTTATTTTGTATAGTTTAGGCAGAGAGGCGAAAAAAAGAATTTAGTGTCCACCAAGTGCAACTTCGTATCTCTTGCTAAATTAAACAAAATAAAACTATTACAGAGGTATTAAAAAAAAGCTTATGATAGGTATCACAAATTACCCAATCACTTTTTGAAAATTCCTTTGTTTTACAGAATAATTAGATAAAATAGGTGGCGGCGCTAGTTTGACTCGGGGTACCGCCTTAAGTTTAATATTTGAGATGAACAAAATATGATTGTGCGTATTTTAAAACACCATTAACGTTAGTTTATTAAAATCTTGTAATATCATAAAATTGTATTCAAAAGCAAATTTCATAATTTTGTAATCCTAATTTCTATTTGTATTTTTTTGCAATAATACTTTTGTTTAATACGCTTAGAAGCTGTAATAACTATTCTAAGATAGATACTTGTTCTTATATAATAGTCAAGATTTTAAATTGTAAACAAATGGTGGTAAAATAAAAGTACATAATTGAGTAAGTACGATGTATGTGTATTGTGTACACCTGTGAGGAGATTATTTAAATCTGATCCTAAAAAAACTGTTACTAACAACTTCTAGTTACGATATCGATGAATTGTATTACGGAAGGTTTATATCCTTATAATTATTATATTATTGGTTTATTGTTACGAAATGTAATTGATTGCAACTAAAGTTCCGTAATAGCCAATCACTAGTTCATTCGAACAGTGTGGTGAAAGTATCAAAATGTGTAATAGCCATTTATATGACTATTGTTGAAACTTCAAGTTTCATTTTGTTGAAACATCAAGTTTCAACAAACTGTTGCAACAGGATCAAACATGTTGAAACATGAAGTTTCACAAAATAATCATGTTTCAGAAAAGGTGTTTGGCCAATATTTTGGTGGTAAGTCGGGCTAGAGGTTCACATAGTAATGTAGTCTGGCTTGCCGCTGTACGACACTAAACATTTTGCTATTCAACATAACGCAGTGATACATTTACATAAAGATAAAAACCGACTTCAAAATATACTCTGGACGAAATATTCGTCGAATTCAGTCGATTTATACAATTGTTTTGTTGCTAAATTTATATTATCGTACCGTGAGTGGTGTTATACTCGTAGCAGATTTGGGAAATCGATTGTCAAAAGCAATGGAGGTCTTTCAAGTAATAGTCAGAAGTATCTTTTGAGTATGCTTTTCACGATTATTGTGCCGATATCGGAATATATACCTGAATTTCACAACCATGAAACTTTCCAAAGATTTTTTTTTCATGATAAACTAACTAAACTGACCTGGCTCACCTTTTTGAAGTCGGTTATAAATGGTCATACAAAGCTATTTTAATATCCATAACCTCAATTCTGGAAGGAACTTTTTTAAGCAAAATAAGAGGCGAGACCAAAAAGTGAAGAGGGCGCCACTTTCTTTGCAATAAATCAATTAATTCATTTTGTATGAACAAATTTTATTTACGTTGTACACTTTTTTGCATAGCTAGGCAAAAAAATGAAAAAAAAAGTTGGCTTTAGCGAATTGAAATAAAGTTTAGTAAACTATCAAAACCCGTACCACCTGTGTATTTAATAAAATGTACGCTTTCGTTATAGTTCCTCGTCACATTTGTTTAGTCTTCACCAATGTATAATTTAGATACTTCATAATTTATAAACACTGTAATATTATAAAAAAACCAGACGTTGCCCGCGATTTCGTCCGCAAAAGTCCATAAGGCCGCTCGCCCACGAGCTACTTTTTGTAGCGATGCAGTCGCGCGTTTGCTAAACGCACGACAGCATCGCTACAAAAAGTGATAAAAGCTTATATAATGTTATGACTTCGCGACTGTATCGATGCTAAGTGCGACAGCATCGCGACTGCATCGCTACAAAAAGTAGCTCGTGGGCGATCGCCCTAAATCCTACTAATATTATAAACGCGAAAGTTTGTAAGAATGCATGGATGTATGTTTGTTACTCTTTCACGCTGAAACATCTGAACAGATCTGGATGAAATTTGGCACAGATATAGATTATAGTCTGGAATAGCACATAGGCTAATTTTTATCCCGAAAAAATACAGTTCCTGCGGGATAGATTTTTTTTTTCCAAGGTAACACGCTGGCGAAGGCACGGGTGAAAGCTAGTATAACATATTAATTCTGAAATTAGTAGAAAATTTGTATATAGTGCTAAATAAGTTATGTAAGTATTATGCCATTGAATTAATGGATTTGCTCTTGTTAATCATAATTTTTTTTATAAAAAAGTTTTCGCTGATAATTAATGCAGAAGTTGGATTTCGTATAAATTTGATTTTATTGAATTATGAAGGATTACACATATTTTTTATTCCAAATAACAAAATATTGCATTAGCATAATTCGTTCTATAATAATTTTCCAGCTACTCATACGTTCCAGTAAATTCTTCATTTGTCAAAAGAACTTGAAATGTCTTCGATTTATTACAGAAATGCACATAATTATATACGGCTATAATGTATATACATATATTATATACACCGTGAAATTTTAATGGTTGTTTTCCCGCAGCGAAATGGTTTTTTCTTGGTAAACAAATTAAATATTAGAAACAAAAAATACAGATATACCATTATGAAAATTTAATTCAAAAGCGACCACGAACCAATAGTAATTCATCCCGATACCTACGCGAAGGCAGCCGGCGGCGGCGCGTGCGATTCGAATAGTACCTACAAGTTGCGTCTAATGTCACTATTGTTCCTCACGTTTCCGAGTTGATGAATATGTTTTAAATTATTTTAAAACAAAAACATCTTTATTTTTTTACTTTTACTCTGTGTTTCGAAAGTACTCCTTATGGCAAGTTGTTCTACGCGGGAAAACAACCATTAAATTTTCACGGTGTGTATATTACGCACAATACGTATTGTATTGAGCTATCGGATCATTTATATTGGACATAATGTCATTCCATATTCAGTGTGTGTGGTCGAATCGACCACCGATGGGACTAGAGCTTAAGAAATGTTTTGTTGTCAGGATGGATCAGGATGGCAGCCTCAATATCAGCTATGACGAGTGGCGAGACTACCTGCTTCTGGCGCCCGCCACTGACATCCATGCACTCATTCATTTCTGGCGGCACTCCACGGTAAGTTTTATATCATCATCATCTTCCATCCTTTCAAATCTCGTCTTATTGCTCGCCTACATACCAAGACGAACATACCTTCCAAATCTCAAGTCTGTACGACCGGCGGTTTGGGCTGTGCGTTGTATCTATTCAAATCAGTCAGGACTTATCCTTTCATATAGTAGACTAGGTGGTCACCCGCGACTTCGTCCGCGTTTCATGTTTTGTATAAAACAAATAAAACAAATCAAAAACCGTGAAAACCGTTCTCCGTTATAAGCGTTCGAACCAACCCGTCTTTTTCTATGTACATACATACATATATAAAATCACGTCTGTTTCCCGACGAGGTAGGCAGAGACCACGGATCTCCACTTGCTACGATCATCTTCATTCACTCTCATTAAATTCTTAATACGTGCGCGTCGGTTAAGGGTACTCTGGACCTGGCCTTTTTCTAAAACGTCCCCAATTTGATCGAGGTACCTACGTACGCCGAGGTCTTCCCCTTCCAACTGTCCCATTCACACTCTTCTTATACAACTGTTTCGTCAATCTCCTTTCATCCATCCTTTCTACATGCCCAAACCATCTTAACATACCCTTCTCAATTTTCATCACTACTTCTTCTTTCACTCCACAACGTTCTCTTATCACGCTGTTCTTCGCTCTATCATTCAAAGTTAAACCACACGTACTTCTTAGAGCTCTCATTTCCACTGCATTTATTCTACTCTGATGTTTCTTCTGCCATACCCAACTTTCGCTACCATACATCAATGTCGGCGGCACTGACACTCCACCTTGCACAGCCAGACCTGCCCTTTTGGAAACGATCCGACTGCTCATAAATGTGTGAAGTGCCCCATTCACACTATTTTCAGCATTCACTCTCCTTTAGGCATAAACTTTATACCCTTTTTTCCATTTGTGAGGGCTATTTTTGAAAACCCTTAAATATGTGTTCATTTATTTTTCATTTTAAGTACTCGTATTAAAACCGAGTTCTCGTCAAAAAAACTTTAACACCCCATTTAAACCTTTTTGGTGGGTTATTTTGAAAAATCCAGAAACATGTGTACATTTATTTTGTCTATTAAGTATTTAAACCGAGTTTCAAACAAATCACACTACTCGTCGAAAAAACACCCCATTTAACCGTTTTTGGAGGGTTATTTTGAAAAATCAAGATATACGTTTTAAATTATTTTGCATTTAAAGTGTCCAAACCAAGATTCTGACCGATCGTACCACCTCTTAAAAAGTTCCCATATAAACATTGTGCCCCCATTTTACCCTTTTTTAAAGGTTATATTGACGAATCTCGAAACACGTGTACATTTGTTTTGTATTAACATTACACACACAAAGTTTCATGAAAATCGTACGACGCGTTAAAAAGTTTCATACAAACGTTTTTAGCCCTTTACACCCCCTTAAAAGTGGAATTTCCAAAAATCCCGTCTAGGTGGGCGCCTACATACCAAGACAAACAGTATTTCAAACAAATCACACCACTCTTCGAAAAAACTTTGACACCCCATTTAACCCCTTTGGGAGAGTTATTTTGTAAAATCAAGATAAACGTTTTAAATCATTTTGCATCTAAAGTATCCAAACCAAGATTCAGACCGATCGTACCACCCCTTAAAAAGTTCCTATATAAACATTGAGCCCCCATTTTACCCCTTTTTAAAGGTTATATTGAAAAATCTCGAAACACGTATACATTTGTTTTGTATTTACATTACTCACACAAAGTTTCATGAAAATCGTACAGCGCGTTAAAAAGTTTCATACAACCGTTTTTAGCCCTTTTCACCCCCTTAAAAGTGGAATTTCCAAAAATCCCGTCTTATTGCTCGCCTACATACCAAGACGAACATACCCTCCAAATTTCAAGTCTGTACGACCGGCGGTTTGGGCTGTGCGTTGTATCTATTCAAATCAGTCAGGACTTATCTAAACTAATATTATAAAGAGGAAAACTTTGTTTGTTTGTTTGTTTGTTTGTTTGTTTGTTTGTTTGTTTGTTTGTTTGAAATGAATAGGCTCCGAAACCACTGAACTGATTTAAAAAATTCTTTCACTGTTGGAAAGCTACACTATCAGCGGGTGACATAGGCTATATTATGTTTTCAAAAAAATTAGGGATCCTTACTAAAACTTCAATAATGTAACCCAAGGTGTAAAAAAATTACCTAAAATATTCATTACATCGCGTACGCTGCGAAAACCATTGAAGATAGAATAAAATAATGTACTACGACTTTGTAGAACACATTATTATTTCCAAAAAGTGTCGCGACAGCATATGTCTTTTAAAATTGTAATTAAAAGGCCGCTGTTAAAAAACGCTCTTAATTTGTGTCTTAGTATTAATCCTTATCAAAATAAATCACATCATATCCTCGACTGTTTCAATACCTATAAATAACTTTTTGAATTATTCAATTTGGACATTCCATTCGAAAGAAATCACGAAATTAAGAATGTATGTACCTAGGTATTAGAAAAAAGTTGCGTGGTAGCCGCTCACCCTGCTCGGCTAGCTAGACAGCACCATAGTGTACGTACGTACGTACGGGGCGGGAGGAGAGTAAATTTCAAATAATAACAAAAAATCTTTTAAATAATTTTGAAATTTTTGTTAAATTTGAGAGCATTGGTGGTGTAGTGGTAGTACCCCTGCCTCACGATCTGAAGGTCGTGGGTTCAAACCTGGTCGTGCACCAATGAATTTTTGCATTTGAGAAAATTGTGTGCGCAATGCCTGTGTTCTTAAACGGTGAAGGAAAACATCTTGAAGAAACCGGCATACATTAGAACTAAAAATTCGAAGGTGTGTGTCATAGGTTAGTATTCTTAATAAGCGGCGATGGGCTCGCAACCTGTCACGTACGAATACTAAGTCCTGTGCAAAATGTGGGCATGCGTCAAATATCATGTTTGGACGTGCCTCTGAGTACCCTCTTTAGATATCCTCAAAGATCTAAGTAACTAGAGATCTGAGGAGATATCTACCGAGCCTGGGTATTACAGTCGTGACCATGTATAGGTAATAAATACCCGTGCGAAGCCGGGGCGGACTGCTAGTCCTTTTATATAGTAGATAAAATACGATACGGCGCCCAGATAACTAACCAGATAACTCGCATTTCACATCGCTATTCACTCTCACTTCGCTTAAGACGCTTTTTATCGACATTTATTGACATTTTTTTTCTTTGAATCGTGTTCAAGTGCGAAGCGAGCGTCGAAGTGACTTGGAAATTACCGAATAGAATGCCACTTCTTACGTCATCTCATACTTTATCTGTCAAAATCTCCCCGTCAATTTAGTTCAACTCGCTGACACGCTGACTCGCAAAAGTGGCGCTAGTGTAAATTCGAATTATCAACCGAGTTTTTTGAATGTCAATCAAGAAACTCACAGCGGATTCAGACTCTAAGTTTAAAATGAGGTCGACGAAGAAGAAGAAGAAGAAGCGTGGCAACGGCGATGTCGTGGCTCGATGCAATATAGGGTCGTTGAAAATTTACGATGTGTCAGTACCAAATACGCTCCAAAGTGCAAAGAAGCATTCAGACGCTAACATCGTTTCAGCTTGACACAAATGCAAACAATGATACACTTATTGCTTTTCATTTCTCGCTAGCAGTAAGTACTAGTACAGTCAACTCCAAAAGATAATTTGGATTGAAGTTCCAAATGCATTCCTTGGTACTTCAAATATACCTTTAGATAATGCTGCAACAATTCAGATTAAGAAATCATATCGAAAATCTCTTGTAGTCTCAGGAACTCTTAAGTTTAATATCATTGCAATGACGTAATAACGAAGGATAGAATCCGTAATGAGACTATCCGACACAGAACTAAGGTTGTCGACATAGCTTAGAGAATTAGCAAGCTGAAGTGGCAGTGGGCTGGCCATATCTGTCGAAGAACCGATAACCGTTGGGGTAAACGAGATCTCGAGTGGAGACCGCGGCTCGGCAAACGTAGTGTAGGACGCCCTCCGGCTAGGTGGAGTGACGATCTGCGAAAGGCTGCTGGTGGAGGCTGGATGCGTCGAGCTGAAGACAGGGCGCAATGGCGCTCATTAGGGGAGGCCTATGTCCAGCAGTGGACTACTATAGGCTGATGATGATGATGGTGATGATGACGTAATAACTAATATCGAAAACTATACATACCATTGGGGATTCGGTGAATGAAAAGCCATACAAGCAACTCTTCTCTTTACGGCAATTTATGCATCCTTAGTACAAAATATTTTTAAGAAGATTTCTTTGGCTAAATCATCACAATCTAATTTGATTTGTATATTTGTGCAGGGGTAGATTTGTGACTTTAACCAAAGTTTTTCGAGTTGATGCTCCTCCTTAACGCAATTACCCTCCTCACGTGTAATGGCTTGTGTTGTTATGTCTACTGTAAGTATGACGCGTTCATATCACATAATTATGGTGCGTTACTATGCACAAACCAAAGTTTAATAAAGAGTGTTTCGATAATTTGATCATACTTCTTTGATGACAATATTGTACTTAAGCCAGTCACAATATCTTATACCTTTAAACGAGCAATTCTTGTATATATATATATATAATCCGAATCTCTGAAACGGCTGCAGCGATTTTCATGAATTTTAGTATGCAGGGGGTTTCGGAGGCGATAAATCGATCTAGCTAGGTTATTTTCCAAAAAATACAATTTACCAACAAAAAAAGCCGAACAAAGCTCGGTCAACCAGGCCCCTATTCAATAAACATTACAAGTCTACAAATTTGTAAAAAAGTGACAATATTGTCGAATTTTATGACAAGTGCTGTTTAATTAAACTTACAAATATGTAGAATTGTAAGAAAACTTTACAATTTTGTAAATTTTCCTTCAGTAAATCGTAGTTTTTATTAAACAGAAACTTGTAGAATTGTAGCCGCTTACAATTAATTGTATTTTACAATTTGTAATGTTTATTGAATAGGGGCCAGGTAGGTACTTTTATTTTTATCAGCATAATGTATCATGCAAACATAACAACATAACTAGAACACTATAATAGCAATTTCTAGGAAATCGTCTCTGCTCGAATGTAGTTTTTCGGTGCAGAAAATTCCTCAGTTGGTATCATGCTAATACGCGTTTACCAGCATTTTTTTAAAACAATTTGATCTAATAGAGTTGCCTAGTAAATTGATTAGAACTTTTGAAAAATCTACCACAAAAAAAATATATATACGCAGGTGACATTTTCGTATTTGAGTGTCATGTCAAGTGTGACACGCAGACTTCGTTAGAGCTATAAACCAAGGACGTTCAGTAGATAGAACACCTTTGCTATAAACCCCTTCGATAAACTCGTGGTTTTACTTTGCAGCAACAATTATTACGATTGATATTGGCAGTGTATGTAGTCATTTTCAACTTTTTGTAATAAATATTAAATTTATTACAAAACGCCATGTTTCTCATGTGTTTTGTGTTTAAGACATTTATTTCTCATAAAGAATATAACATTCACTTGCATGAGAACAATTTTTACAAGTAATAATTTTAAAATGTAGGTATAGGCGTAACCAAAGTTAAATAATGAAGCTCATTGAGGGTAGACGTGCACTTTACACTGTATGAAGTTCACATTCCACAGAAACGTAGATCTAGCGCTTGATGGAAATGGCATGGTACGTTCATGATCAATGTTTGGTTTTTTAGTTATATGATATATTTTTTATATTTTATTTTCCGTAAAGTAATTATTTGTTTTATTTATTGTTTTTTTTGGCGTTCTCATGGCGTTAGAATCCCACGCCAGCCTCCCTAGAATGACGTTGGCGTTTTCCTCTACGGAAGAGGAGACATATTAATAACATTTGAGACGACAATCAATAGTGGCATGTTAGTTTGGCCAAATCTTGACAAAATATGAATGCTTCTTTGTTTAACTCTTCCGAAAATTTATTATCTCTCAAACATTTAATATAAAATTATCTGTCTTCATTACATCGGTGTTCTCAGTGCTATACTCAGCATTACTCAGCCGAAACAGAAACAGCTCAGATTGGTCTATTACATCTGTTATTGTTTGGAGTTTAGATCATTATTGCGACCTTTGTTACATCCGATTGTACAGAGCTGGAGTGGAGATTAAACTTCATTACAAAAATAAATACGGAAAAAAGGACGCTATACCAAAAGCTTATGGTATTATTTAGTAAAATATTTTTCACAAGAAACGTGGGCGTGACAAATGTGGGCGTGTTTCGGAGACAAACGGTCTTAGTCACGGCGTGACAACCCACGCTTATGCGTGGTCATCTATTCTTTCTTCTTCTTCTTCTCTTATGTATAAAAATGAATTGCTGTTCGTTAGTCTCACTAAAACTCGAGAACGGCTAAGCGGATTTATCTTATCTTGGTCTTGAAATGTTCTTGGCGGTCTAGGGAAGGTTTAAAAGGTAAGAAAAATTCGAGTAACTGCCGGGAAAACCCTAAAAATATCCCTTTTTTTTCTCATACAAACGTTTTCTAAATAAAATGTAGTCAATTTGAACTTAATTATTACTATTTAATAAAGTTCATATTAAATTATAATCACTCACTGTTGTCTAAGCAATGTAGAAGGCGGTACGAAGTTTGCCGGGACAGCTAGTAATGTACAGGGTGTGCCAAAAAGTAGTGTCAAGCGAAAGTCCAGAGATAGAACACCCCTTGGGGTACCCGAATCAACCCTATGTATGTTCCGCGATTTTCTATAGTTTTCGAGTTATTAATGTTTTTCCGAATTTTTGAAAATTTACGACTTGAACAACTTAACAAACAAACAAACAAATTAAGCTTAGGAATGATAAAATGGCCAAAATCTATTTTTTTATCAGGTTGCTAATTTTAAGAATTTTCCACCTCACCGTCTTTGAAGGTCGATTTTAGCAAAAGTAGCCTATTAAGTACTACTTTTTTTTTAATGATTATGAAAGATGAGAGTCTGGAGAATTTTTTAGACTTATTTAGGAACCATGAAATCACTTTTTAAGATTTTTAACTTGAAGTTGAAAATTTTAGTCATAATTAACCGAATGTAATTATTTGACTTTACACCAACATTTTCATAGTTTTCATCAAAGTCACGTAGCTGATTATTTTATGCATATAAGGACAACTCATTAAAATTCTGTAGCAAAAAAAAAAATCTCAAGAATGTTTTCTACTTTTTTTGTAAGAATGTTTTAAGTTGTTCAAGTCGTAAATTTTCAAAAATTCGGAAAAAATTAATAACTCGAAAACTATAGAAAATCGCGGAACATACATGGGGGTGATTCGGGTACCCCAAGGGGTGTTCTATCTCTGGACTTTCGCTTGACACTACTTTTTGGGACACCCTGTATAAAAAAGAAACATAATATAATATACTAAACTCGTCGACTTGTTTGTTTCGTCCAGTCCACCTCTCAGAGTTTCTTTCGTCAGTTGAAAAGCAAGCAAACGTTCATAGATAAAAAAAAAAAAATTCACCAGCAAAGTTCATCTCTGGTTGGTAGGTGTGTCCAGCTACGACGTATATCAGTGACCTTATAAAAACGACGTCACTACATTATTGTCGAGTGCCATCGGTCACTCCGTAAGTGGCACAAGTGCGAAATGACAGCACTCCATTCCCAGGGTTGTCAAATAATATAGACGGTCAATGTCTTCTGTCAACTTTAAATCTAATTATATAGACATAATCTTTAAATATTTATTAGGATTTTAAGCGGTGCATTTGCCTGACAACTACGTCGCTCTGGTTTTTATATGTTTTCTCGTGTTATTTTGAGTTTTATTGCGTAATTTTGGTGGTTATTTTGCCAATAAAGCCCGGGTTCTTGACGCGAGTGTAAAGTATGTGAATTAGAGTTAATAGTTCTCTTCAAATTCCATCGGAGGAAATCCCGAAAATTTTCAACAAAACAGCCACCTTTTGTTTAAAATTGACTTGACTACTTGACTATGACTCTGTGACGTTGACAATACTTATAAATAAATACACTTGACACTGGCAAAATTGTTCTCTAAGAGACAGATGCCATAATTTAAGAAGAAGAAGAAGACGACCTCAGTGGCGCAGCGGGCGAGAGTCCGCCTGCGACGCAAGAGGTTGCGGGTTCGATTCCCGCCGCGGAACAAATTTGTGTATGATCTGCAGAAATTTGTTCCGTTGATCTGGGTGTTTTCTATGTATAGTAAAAAATATCTGTCTATGTATATAATGTATTAAATATATCAGTTATCTAGTACCCATAACACAAGCTTTGAGTAGCTTACTTTGGGGCTAGATGATGCTGTGTAGATGGTCCAGCATTATTATTATTATATTATTTCATTATTATATACATAATCTTTAAATATTTATTATATTTTTATCCTTTTCCCGTTGTAAATCCCGCGCATGATTTTATGAGTATTGTTTGTTTCCCCTCATTTTGATTCTATATTCTAAAAAAAATATGGCAAAAACACAAATATTGAGACGTCAAAAAAAGAGGCGGTCAATGACATCGATAAAATTAGCTTATCTTGTTTTATGTTTAAGTGCAAATTAAGTCCCGTAATCATAATTATCTTCTTGAACAACCGATTAGTTATATAGCGAACGTCGCTAAAAGTAACCTGCTACTTCATTATTAAACAGTTGATTGTTTTATATCACACGTATATTATTACGTGTTTTTTTATTTCACAACTCTCCTTGTGTACCAATGTTTGCATTGATGCATGGAAACGTTGGTCCATAAGAAGAGTTGTGGCCAAAAAAAACCTTTACGAAGTGAATCTCACTGAATAGAAAAAAAAACCCCGCGGCAGATCGCAGTATCGGTGCAAAGACTAGCTTGACTCAAAAAACTGGCCTTCTCTAGCGCTAAAATAGAAAAAAAGACCTTTGGCCTTTCAGTAGAACATAAAAGAAAGGCTCAAAAATTTACAGAAGAGTCGATGCAAAAGTTTACCCTGAAGTTAGTCGTTGACGTGATTAATATTACCAGAGTATCAGCAACTACTCATACAAAATTCTAAATGTACTATTTGAAAATAAGCCAACCAATCTTTGGCCTACCTAAGGTTAGCTTTTTCGTATTTACATATATATAAATCTTAGCGGGCAACTTCGCAAAAACTCCCAAAAATTTATTTATTATTTATTATAGCTCAGTAATTTAACATAACTTCTAGTGAACTCTATGTTTGTTGCTGTATTATGTTTTGTTAGAAGAGTTATAGTAAAATTATTATCCGGAAAACAGAAGCCCTGCGTAGTGTCTAACTATATAAATGGGCGATCCATCAACCTCGCGGGCTTGGCCTGATTGACCAGTAGCTATACAATACACATCATCAGCGAGGCCTTACGAGTAAGTACGTCACGGTCGCGAACAACCAAACCCTGGCTGCGCAATAATAATAATTCGTTTAAAGTTATATAGTCGACAAGTCATACAGAAACAAATCTAAAAAAGACCCACAAAATACTACGAAATCATCGGTATTAATAGCCATCTTGTGGCATTTTGCTTTCGGAACAGCCTTTCAATATAGGAATATGTTTTATTGGCTTCAACATCAACGGTGAAGGAAAACATAGTGAGGCAACCGGCATACTCTAGAACCAAAAATTCGAAGGTAGTCATAGGTTAGTATTCTTATAAGCGGCGATGGGCTTGCAACCTGTCACGTACGGAATACTAACTACTGTGCAAAATGTGGGCATGTACCAAATGTCATGTTTGGACTTGCCTCTGACTACCCTCTTTAGATATCCTCAAAGATCTAAGTAACTAAAGATCTGAGGAGATATCTACCGAGCCTGGGGATTACAGTCGTGATCAAATCTATCTATCTATCTATCACCATTGATTTGTCAATAAGATGCTGTAATTACCATAATAAGAAGCATTATATACGTGTTTTTTTTTTATGTGTTCACTCTTACGCACCATGGGCTCGGAAACTTATCCGAAGATAAGCAACAGAAACAGTGGGTGTGTGTTATTTACGCGTAGATAATTACTGGTGGACAAAAACGTGATGCGATGTTGAGCTCAATACTCATACTGAGATATGCAATAACTGATATCGTAATCATGGGACTTTGAACCATTATTTGAAATTATCTGTAACTTTAAGAAGTCAAATGTTAATTGCGTTTCATGATAAATGTTATTCTATGTAAACACGTTTCACCGTGGTTTTGTACCAGCTCAAAATATTAATTTACCCTTCAGAGAAATTTTATGCGAATCCTTAGGGATAATGATCAGAGTGAATTTTGTTCTGAGTTTACAAAGTCTCAGTAAACCCAGCGAGCCTTTATAACCATGAAATAACCAACACTTTCGAAAAATTTAAATCCGTCTATTTATATATCGCTAAGTATAGAAAAACGCTCTTTTTTCCCTCACAATATCTGGTGTAGAATGTGGAGAGACGCTAGAGTACACCACAAATCTGAAATTGAAAAAATCGCAGTAGACCAAAAAAAAATTAAGAAACATGTGTGCTAATTTTCGTCGAAATCGGTTGAAAAATGTGACCTGCAGGCCAGAACAGACTGACAGACGAAAAAAAACATTTTTTTCCAATTTCGAAACTTCTGAGTTTCGAGATTTTAGAAGCGACTCCGCTACGCTCGCTCGGACAATAATTAAGAAGTTAGTTTGTTTGTATGTAGGATTTCCGAAACTACCCAACCGATTTCAAAAATTCTTTTACCAATTTGTACAAAAAACTTACAGGATGAACATAGGTAGGCTATATTTTGTTAAGGAACCTCACGGGCAAGGCCGCGGGCGGAAGCCAGTTTATTATAAACGGTACCAACGGATTACATCAATATCCAGCCACACATGTATACTCGTATATTTTATCAGTGTTAATATCACTAATATTCAGTTTGGTGAGTCTTAAGGTTTTTCACAACTTTCCAATGGTAACCATTTAGAAAGAGCAAAGACCAAAGAGCGCCATGACGACATGATTGCACATTGCATGAACAATAAACAAAAGGAATACTTAGTAGAATTCTCGTCCATAAACTATAATATAACGAATGTTGTCTGACTAGCCTGTGTAAATGCGGAAAATTTTGTTCGTACCTACCCGTTTGCAATTAGGTACATGAGTTCGTTTTAGATAAGGACTTGATACGTATATACTTGTCGCTGCGTTGTCTATCTATGTCTGGCTGGAGTAAAGCAACCGTTTCAAAACTACAAACCATTATTACCAAGACATTACAGTTATGTTATGATTCTTATGATATGAACCAAAATGAAATGAATTCGAAATTGAATCATACATAGGTTTTTGTTTAGCAAACCACACTGATTGTATTCGTAGTAATGATAAAGAGAAACACGAGCTTAAAATTATGAGTGTTTTGAAGTGTCATCATTTGAATGTTATCGTAAGACAATAATTTGCAAACTCGACTCACTTCTTATCGTCTCACTAGTTCTTTCGAACTCACTGGCAACCAACTCTTGACTACGATTTTTCGATAAAATGTATACCAACAAAATATGTCGACTGTCGTCAAAGACCTTGCATGCTTCATGTTAAACTTTTGAACATTCGCCAATTATTCATTTCCTGTTTAATTTGCATTTGTTCCAACAATCTTTATTACTATAAACGCTATAAGTGATTTTTCATATTCGTGGATAGTTTAGCCAATTTTAATTGATACCTCACTACGATGCGATGAATCTCGGTCACTCATAATTTTAATAACAGAAACCTTCAAGCTAGATGTACTTTGAACATCCAAATGCTTGTCTTGCTTTCTCCGGTTCTGCTGCGGAATATCTCTTTTACCTTCAGTTCGTATATAGTATACGCACACCTGTTGCCATGTGTTTGCTGCTAGCACATGGGCCGAGTCTCATATTATAAGCTTGGCTTTCGACTTGGATTTATTATCAGTTGCCGCGCCCTTCTACTTAGGTTGTCCAGTCCGCTTCAGTACTACTAGGATATTCTGTGCCTCTTCATATATTTTTTAAATGCAGCCCGTCAGTCGAGCGTTGGCGGGCCATCGAAGCTTGCGCTAGGCGCGGTCCTCGGGTTCGCTCATGATGACGTTACCATATCACCGAACCGGGTCGCTGACTACCGCTCAGTGCGATACCATCCGTCGACCGCACGAACGTGTTGCTTCGCGTTATACTCGAATTTATTTTTTGATCTGATTGAGTTCCGAAGAATATTGCCTGTGATCTTTAATATAGTAATAGTTATTAATTAATTATTTGACATAAAAAAAATACATAATGTCTTTGGAATTAGAAGAGCTATCAGGAGTGACCGGCGATGTCTTCGAAGATTTCCTGGTCGTGTTTCGTCGGTGCTTGGCAAAGGTAAATGTATTCTAAATTAGGTACTGAGAATGGAACACCAATTTGGACTTTGATATAAGTTAGTGTGTCCAGAATATACATTGCTTTGAATCGAATTTTGAGTAGGCACTTTCACATTTCTATACCAATTGCAATGCAATTAATGCTTTCAACTCCTTTCAAGCTCGCAACTTTTGGATCGTCTTCAAATATGTGTTTAAATAACTGATCTAAATTGTATGCTTTTCTCACTTGTCGAATGTTCATCACATATATACATATACCGAAGGCATTTATTCAGCAAAACACGTGGTTAACTGTAGTCCTAAAATAACCGCTTCGATTATTTTAAAGATCAATGAAACTAGATAAGGAAAATAACGATTCTTTAGTAATACAATTATAAATAGTTCTTTAAAAAGGTCGCCGTATGAGATTTCGATCTCAAGGCTAGAATGGATTCGTTGCTAAGGCAACAGCTCAGCTATGATTATTGCTAAAATATTCGCAAAAAAATTTTTAATTTACCGATCTCGTTTTATCAAATTATATGAGGCAGTTGATTAACATAATTATCACGTGTCGTTAACACATTAACCACTATCCATTTTAAAGACAGCTATGCAAATTCGCGCACCTGGCGAATTCTGTAATATACTATTTATGATCTCACAACTTTCTACGTACGCAGGAAAGAAATTAAACTTTCACATATTCTAATCAAATGCTTTCCTATTTAAAGGCTTGTTTAGACGACTCGAGACGAGCAACCTTTTGCGTACGACCTTGTCTGAATGACGCGTTCTTTTAAATACCTATCAAAGGCGAGCTCCAATACAATTCTCGAACTATCTAAACAAGCCTTTAACACTTTCAAGACCTTGATAATTACGAGTAAAAGGATAATTTATGTTATTTAAATATTAATATGAGTCATAAGTTAGTTAGAGCGCTGGTGGTGTAGTGGTAGCACCCCTGCCTCACGATCCGAAGTTCGTGGGTTCACACCAATGAGTTTTTCCATTCGAAAAATTTATGTGCGCAATGCCAGTGCTCTTAAACGATGAAGAAAAACATCGTGAGGAAACCGGCATACCCAAGAACCAAAAATTCGAAGGTATGTGTCATAGGTTAGTATTCGTCTAAGCGGCGATGGGCTTGCAACCTGTCACGTACGGAATACTAACTATTGTGCAAAATGTGGGCATGTACCAAATGTCATGTTTGGACTTGCCTCTGACTACCCTCTTTAGATATCCTCAAAGATCTAAGTAACTAAAGATCTGAGGAGGTATCTACCGAGCCTGGGGATTACAGTCGTGATCATATTTTTTTTTTTTTATAAGTTAGCTGTGCGAATTTTAGCGATATGATTAGTTACTAATAAAAGTCAATCTTGTATAAGTCAGCCAGTTGAATAGACCTGACAGCTCAAAAACAATATTGATAAACGAAACTAAACGTCATGTTAAACTATGTAATTAGTTACACGTGTAACACATGAGCACCAGACGACTCATATTCGTTCCGTATTTATAGATTCGTCACTCATGCGTTCGTTCGTCCACTGTGCAATTAAACTAGGCTAAAACCTATTTCTTCTTTTCCTTATCAGTCGATGACTAAATCCTACGTAGAATTCTGACAGATCTTAAAGTACGGTATGTTATGACAGTTTGAATATAGTTTTTCATGGAAATAGCTTAAGGTACGACGGCAGTATACATTGATGACGGCAGTCGACAGTCTAAAGATCGAATATTATACATTATCCTTTCCAACAGGGGAAATCCAATTGTTGAGTCACATGTTGCGTGTTATCGTATTATGTCGTCATCGGTCAGCACACAGTTAGTATAGAACAAACTCTGTTCTAATGACATAATTATAATTGAATAACGGGTATTTATCACGTACCTATTTTGTTTTTATTCCCGACGTTTCGAACACATTACAGCGTTCGTGGTCGCGGGCAGACTGATGTGCGGCGAGCTAGTTTTTATTATTGAGAGTAGAATCTGTATCTACCCTCAATTCGTCTTCAGATTCAGATAAGGCCAGGTTCACACTACGACACACTATACTTATTGTATCAACTTATTGTATCTGTTCTAATGGTTCACTCACCGAAAATAATTCACAGTGAAATACATAGAATTAGGCTAATGGGGACTTGCTAGTTTTATTACATTATGCTTAATATAGAAAAATCACGTGCGAACGAAGCCACGGAGAGTTTCATTATTATGACTATATCTTATACCTTTAAACGAGCAATTCTTTTATAATATAATCTGAATCTCGGAAACGGTTACAACGATTTTCATGAAATTTAGTATGCAGGGGGTTTCGGGGGCGATAAATCGATCTAGCTAGGTTTCATTTTTAGAAAACGTCGTTTACCAAAAAACGAGCAATGCTCGGTTACCCAGGTATGGCTATAAAGTTATATAAAGCCATGAACTTGGCAGCTGCACTCGCTGATACGTTGCTCGACCTTAGCCAAAATTCCGTCGTTATCAGTTGTAATCTTACTCGGAAGCAGACGTTTGTACTGACGCGACGGAATTATTTCTCTGATATCGCACATAAGAGCGCGATGAACTTGAATTAAGAGGGGGAAACACGCGAAACCACTATTCTTCTAATCGTGTCATTAGTTAGAGCAAGTGTGGTGAAAGGCTCCTTTCGTCCAATTGACACATGTTTTCAACATTTTTTAGGTTCTACGACATGCCAGTTTCCTCATGAATCTTTCACCGTTAAAACAGAAAAATGTAGTGCACGTCCGGATTAGAACACACGACTTTAGGATCGGAGACAGGGCCATCACCAGTGTACACGAGTATTTGCAATAGAGTAGAATAATAAGGAAGTAAATTCATAATGTACAAAGGGTTAGCTCCGCCTAAAGCAGCTATAAAACAATTAAATTTCCTTCCGCAGTGAGGAATTAGATATCTACTATTTTTCATTTATGTTTATATACGAGTGTGTAAAGAAGAAATATTTTATTCTGTATCACACACAGAGATGACAAAGGAATAGTAGGTAGCGAAACAACAACGAAAGATATTTAAGGGTTTTATAACTAAACTTAAGTAAAGCTCTACATATGCATAGTAAAAATTTTACCAAACAAAAAGTTACAGCCATTTTACACGCAAAAAAATAGTAAATCGCGTATTTCTCGCGATTTTGGTTTCGTCAGTTATGCAGTTTTCCTACTACAGGGACAATATAAAGGTCTTTCCCAATGTGAGCTGCTAAACAGGTCAAGCCTCAGCTTAGTGTCGCTATCGACGCTTGTTATCAATCTAAACCCTAACTGGGTGACGTCACGTTACTAGTAACGGTCCACTTGCGTTTCGGTACTTGTAAGTTAAAATACCTACGCATTACGCAATAACAATAAGGCCACTGTATCAGCAACCCAATACCCACATTTTAACGCAATTAAAACATTTTTGTCGTGAGCAGTTTCATAACATTGTAACATACTTGAAAAACGTTTGTTCGTGTTTCGAGATTATGTCTTTGTATTTTGTTGCATATATCGGTATTGGAATGCTTTTTAAATTATATTTTTTTACTTTTGTCACATTTTTTTTTCTGTACTTTACCTATCCCAATTTTCACCTGAATCAATTTAGTCGTTGCGTGCTCTCCGTAATGGCTTTTTTTTTGTCACGTGAATGTGAACCTCTAAATATCCTCGCTGATTTTCTATGAGGATCCAATTAATTATAGTTGTAAAAGCATGTATACATGCTTTCACAACTATAATTAATTGGATCCTATTAATATTTTCTCGAAAGTTTTTTTATTAATAATACCTACATTATTTATTTGTACAACAAAAAGTGGCAAATACGATTGAGGTTGGTTAGTCTTTGGAAAGATAAAAACTCCAAATAGTACAACAACGCGCTATAAAATTTTGGCTCTCGATAATTTATTGATTCAAGGATGACGCGACTCACGCGTCTTATTGCGTCACTTACACGTAAGTCAGTATTATTTATTCTGTCAGATGTATATATAAAAACCAATTTGCTTCGGCCTAAAACGTAATGGCAAATGCTAGAGTCTGCTTAATATTATCAAAATCATTGAAGAAAAAACAGAACTTGTCGATGATTATAACTTTTGTCATGCTCCGTTATCACATTCCTTATTATTCGATAGTCGAAACGAGTCCAAATCTACATGTGTGGAAATAAATAATTAAATGTAATTTCCTTTGCACCTCTAACAAAGCGAATCGAAAAAACGTCGCGGTTCACTCGAAAGATAAATGCCGAATGTGTGGACGAAGGCCCGTGCCGTGATTTTTACTCTACGCGTTTGCTCGATCGAGTAAAACCGTTCTTGATGTTTAGAGTTAAGACCCTAGTAAGGTTTATGAGTATTAGATGAATCTCTTACAATATACGCAGATTAAACTTGCACGTGAGGACAAGTACTTCAGCCATAGTTATATTTAAATAGTCATTATAAATATCTAATTGCGACTGCACTTTGGAGGAGCAGTGGAATGACATTTAGGTATCACGACTTTATGAACTTCGCGATAACGTTTGTTGTAATACAAAAATGGGTATTCTTCTTGATTCTGGGTGAACTGCATAGTACCTATCTTTACCTACTTTTCTCGTGACATAAACATTAGTTAGGATCACACTGTTAACACACACGATACGTCACAAAAACAAACTATCTTCAACGTGATGCTATATTTACTTGTTCAGTTCTGCAGTGATATCCGAGGGTAGTGCTCTTTCGTGTCGCGATATACGGTGCATTTGAATAACTATTGTGTAATATTAAAATGTTGTCATTGATAGTCTTAACGTCTTTGATCAAAATGGTAAGATATATCGATAAGCTTTAGTAATTGTTTCAACTAATACAAATACAGACATTGACATTGGACGAATAACCCAAAAACCTTTCAATTTATTGAGCCGAAACATGTTTACGTTATTGAGCTTTAAATTACAGCTAATCAGCTAATCATAACCACAACACGACATCAAAAGGTTATAGATACACGATCTTACGAAGTATAAGTACTTTATGAAACGTGTATTCTATAGCTTATTTAAATAAAATAAAATAAATATGATCACGACTGTAATCCTCAGGCTCGGTAGATATTACCTGTAGATCTTTAGTTACTTAGATCTTTGAGGATATCTAAAAAGGGTAGTCAGAGGCAAGTCCAAACATGACATTTGGTACATGGGCATGTACCAAATGTCATGTTTGGACTTGCCTCTCATTTTGCACAGTAGTTAGTATTCCGTACGTGACAGGTTGCAAGCCCATCGCCGCTCGCAAGCTTATTTATCATTGTTATAACTATTGATATAGTTACCAAAGTAAGTTAAGCATTTTCAAAATTATATCGGGGCGTCTGGTCGCCTATTGAGCCAAATAAGAACCAAGATTTGGCTCTTAAGACTAGGACGCTTCTCTCTAGCAGTTATCTAGATCAGTTGAGCTATCTTCTGATCGTTTGTAACAGTGTTTAGATAGCTCAGTTATCAACATATTTCGGTTAGTAAATGAAGCATTAATATTTAGAGAAATACAAATGTGGTAAGTACATAAATGTTAACGAAATCGAGACGGATATTTTGTTTCCGCTGTAGTTTCATTGTCGTCATTAATCTCGTTAAAATTGTTTCTAATCTTCAGCAATAAAAAACCGCGGTGATCCGGCTCAACCTTTTTGCATCTGGTTTGATATTAGCTAAAACTGACGGAGGTCAGATTCTTCAAGTACTTGAGAGAGTCACAGTACTTGTACAAGCTATTGTCAACCGTATAAGAATCTACAGAACCGTTTACAGTGCAATATATGTCCTATACATTTATAATTTATAGGCACACATAAGCGAGATTTAGAATTTACTCGTATAGGCGACCAAGAAATTGGTTTACCACTTTTGATGACATCTCCCAGTAACATAATTATTCGCTAAGGATTACTATGACAGATTCTGACGTAGCAGTTATTAATCTGTCAAGCGAAAATAGCCCTTGATGTTTTGTACGTGCAAATGATATTCAGCCAGAGTGGTAAACCAATTTCTTGGTCGCCTATACATCGCTCGTGTGATCGAAGACCTCGCAAAACCCAATGCTACGACATTGGGCTTGAACTTTCAAATGTTTCATTCAACCTGTCATGGCCTCTGTATACGTTAGGCAATTAACCTCTCACGACTCAGTTTCATAAGAAATGTCTCCCTTGACACCAATCTAGGCATGGAAGCCGTACATCTTAATATAAGACCGTTTACTTCATTGATTCATGGTCTAAAGGGACTATGATTGGTTGCAACAGGTACACCCTTTGATAAAAGTATGAATATATATATACTAATATTATAAACGCGAAAGTTAGTAAGAATGTATGGATGGATGGATGTATGTATGTTTGTTACTCTTTCACGCTAAAACGGCTGAACGGATCTGAATGAAAGGCACAGATATAGATTATGGTCTGGAATAACACATAGGCTACATTTTATCCCGAAAAATTTACGGTTCCCACTAGAGATGGGCCGAATGTGGTTTGAACCGAATCCGAACTTCGGCCGAACATTCGGTTAAAATCAAAAGTTCGGCCGAAGTTCGGCCGAACTTCGGTTCAATTTCGCGCGCTTTCTCGAGAGCGACACGTCGTTTTTTCGCAGGCAGGAAACGTATCTATATGAAAAAAAAACGTAACAAACTTCTGCCAGATAAGGCAGAGTCTTCGGTATTTTTGCACCATAACCTGCCTCTAGTAAATTTTAAATATGAGTGAGTAGATATATGAGAAAAGTTTGTTTAATTTGATCGTTGAAAAAAATACCCTTTAATTGTAATGAAAAATACTTGATGTTAATGAATGTTTAGTTTGTGAACCAAAAACGTTATTTTTTTATTCTTTTTACGAAATTTACAATCAATTTTGTAATAGTACCTACCTATGTCTAATTTTTATGTCTAATTAAATTAGGCAGAGATTTTCAAGACTAACTAAAAAGTGATTAAAAGACTTTATTTTATTTACAGTAATGCTATTCTAATTCTATTAAATTTCACTCACAATAGTGCATTATTAGTATTCATTTTCTTGTACCTAATGTTCGGCATCTGAACCGAATTTCGGCCGAATGTCGAAGTTCGGTTCAAGCTGCCGAAATTCGGTTGAACCGAATGTGAACCGAATTTCGGCCCATCCCTAGTTCCCACGGGATTGATTGTTTTTGTTTTTCACGCGGGCAAAGCCGCGGGCAGAAGTTAGTTATTTTATACATTAGTTGACCTTACTGGTCGTGAGCACTGGCGGTAAAGTTGTAGTGCCTTCCGATCCAATGGGTTCCGATCGTGGGTTCGAATCCGGCCGTGCACATCTATTATATGAAGCAGGTGGGCGAAACACGGGCTATATAAACTTCGTGTTACATACTATTAATGGAAATGTTTGCTATCGCACAATTGCACGTGTATTATAAAAACATACATAAACATAGGTATGTTCGTATGGAAAATCTACACGGCATTCTAGGGCTGCCATTTGCTAATTTTATTCTGAGCACTTGTAGGTCCTAGTCAATAGAATCTGATTGATACTTGATGTATTATAGTCACTATCGGATTGATATCGTTTCCATAGAACCATGAGTAATTGAATGAATTAAATAAATTCATATTGTTATATCTTTGACGTACTTAAGTCACCGACAGAGCCCACAGGATTAGCTCGAGTGGAGACCATGGAAAGACGACTTAAGTAAATATTGCTCGGAGCCGTTGGGTAAAATCGATAGCTCTAGAAATCTTTGAGGGTGGCCTTATGTTCAGCAGTAGACGTCATGCGGCTGATATGATGATATGTATAGGATTTTGAATTTGTTAATTTTATGGTTAGAGTAAAACCTTTGGATTCGCAAAAAATGCAAACTGCGCAGACCACAGACAGAAACAGTCAACGTCCCTTACGATGCTATGTCAAAGTTGTCAATCGGACCGCAAAACACAAAAATACTGATGTGCCGTTTTCTCGCCCCGAGTAGTCGAAATTAAAAATGCATAGAGTGGCAAACCTTGTTATTAAATTTTTCGTGTCTGCAGGCTTTTTTAAGACAAATACCATGTACTGGAAATTTTACGTTGCAGTCCTTACTTTGGCTTTGGACTGGGACAATCGGATACTGTGTCACTTTATGGACACAACGGTAAGAATTGATGGAAGTGTACGAATCGCTGTTCTGATCCTATCCTCGAGAGCTAAAAGTCTCTATTCATGTTACGTGTTCACAACACAAGACCAAGCCAGAGTCCCCGCAGCCATGATTCAAGTTAAATACATATTTTATAGTTCTTTCCACCTACACACGTCAGTCGTAAGCACAAGTAAACTAAACTTGTTTACGACTTTACTAATCTATATTTTCAACGCACTCGTTTATGGCGCATGTAAATGCTATCTTAACACGTCTACATGCGTTTGTTAATTTTTATATCTCAACTAGCTGACCCGGCAGACTTCGTACTTATTTAGAAAACGTTTGTATGGGAAATAGAAAAGGGCTATTTTTAGGGTTTTCCCGGCAGTTATTCGAATTTTTCTTACCTTTTAAACCTTCCCTAGACCTCCACGAACATTTCAAGACCAATATAAGATAAATCCGTTTAGCCGTTCTCGAGTTTTAGCGAGACTAACGAGCAGCAATTCATTTTTATATATATATAGATAGATAGAAGATAACAGTAACACCCAGACACAGAACAAACATCTGTGTTCATCACACAAATGTTAGTCCTTGGTAGGGATCGAACCCACAAACTACAGCGCAGAAGGCAGAGGACCAACTGAGCTGTTAGGCCAGTCAAACTATGTTATCATATACATTTTCATAAAAAGCGAAACTAAGTCAAAGTCAACGTGTGTAGGGTAACTGTGCGCCCCTGTGACAGCACCTAAACTTTAATGATCTCTTCATACCATAAAATTGACATCACGAGCGCTTTTTTAATCTTCTAGCTAGATAGATCTCAATAGATACTTAAACTGTTTTCTTTTTTCAAAGAGCAGACAGGGCAAATAAAGGTTCAGACTAAGTTTTGGAGTAGCAACATGAAGAAACGCAAAAAAATCGAAGATTGCATTGACGATCCCACGGAGGACCCCATATGCGGCACAGTGTAATACCGTTTTTACTTCCTTAGTAATGATTCGTTGCAGTTAGACTTCATACAAAATGTAATTGTGATATCATGCCAAGTCCCGATCAGAGTGTCTACTCCACAAAACAACATCGATATAATCGGAACGAAATACGTCGAATTAACAGTTACTTTGTTGTAGAATTCAAATATTCGAATTTTACAAAATTTCAAATAAGTAATCGAAATGATGTTACTTAGAGTAAGTTTTGCACGATATTTGTGCCGATATATCGTCAATCGTTTTGCGGAGTAGTTACCCGTACGTTTATGGTATGCGTTAATTACTGAAAAACATCATATATAACCGTATTTACGAAATAGTACATTCATATTTTGTAGCTAGCTAGATATTCTTGGCATTCTGTCGGGTAGAAAATTTTATATTCGCACAAGTCTCGTTGGTATTGGACATTGTCCTTGAGAGAATATAAATAGACAACTTTTCGCGATACGTTCTTATTCATTGTTTCTTTCGATACTAGTTTATGTCTAGAGGAACTCCTCGCGACTTCGTCTACTTAATGTTTTTTCATACAAACTTCAACCTCCCGGTACCTACTAACCTCGACGAACAAAGACTAACCTACTCTCCAAATTTTATGTCTCTACAAGCAGTGGTTCTAGAGGTTCCTCAGGAAGAGTCTCGCATTATGTCATATTAATTTATTTTACTAATAAATAAACGACATTATTATTGTAATTATCATATGTTTATAGATTGAGCGAGCGAAGTGAGCTAAAATCTGAGTGGCAAGTAGGGCGATTTGGCGTTGTATGTTTGTTAGATTATAACTTGAACTGTTAATCCTATATGAATATTGGAAGGTCAAGAGATTGCCCTATGTAAATTTGCTAGAAAGCAAATAAGCTTAGTGGGTAAAAGGATATAAAGATATCGGGTACTCAAGATAAAAAAAAATCCTTAAGTTTTTTGAGTTTTTTTTCTAGGATAGCACCTACCTATATAGGTACATAAAGTGTTTCCAAAAAAATTGTACGTGGCGAACTACTAGTAGTTTATGATACGGTTAGGTCATAACCATGCTATAGCATACAGCGAAATTTTGTAATTCCCTTTTAAGGGTCGGTTCACATCTGACGGAAGATGCGGCGCGCAATATCGGTCGCGTAACGCCAGAACGGACAATTATATGACAAAACATTCAACCTTTCATATACCTTACCGATGATGCGTAAGTGCGTCGAGCGTACAGCGTCTGTCCCGTTTCCGTCAACGCATTGTCGGCGGACGTAAGAGCGACAACGTGTATTTTGACTGATGCAAATAATAATTATATTAAAATAATGTGGCAAAACGAAGTTTCGCCCGACGCATCTTCCGTCAGATGTGAACCGACCCTAAATCAATAAGATTTACGCCTTAGCAATTCTTAGGAACATGTTATTAAGACATAGTTTATGCTGTGCGTTGATAAGTCATTCAGTCAGAGTAAGTGTTTTATATTTAGATTAGTTCAAATAGACGCACAAGTATGAGAGGAGTGCTTGCTATACGAAATTCTCTGTCATGGTCTATACGTGTTATTTTAAGACGAGCTGAGAATGACATCTTCATGTCTCCTTCGAAGCATGGGCAATAAACTCATGATATACATCACTTACTTGTAATATAATAGTATTTTCTACATAATTAATTTAGGTATATATTATACTCAGTGTAGTATTGGGGTAGAGGTAGGCCAAAGAAAATAAGAATGGATTGTGTGAAAGATGACATGGGTAAGACAGGACGAATGACAGAGGGAAATGGAAGAAGATCACATGTTGTGCCGACCCCCCATAACGTGGGATAAAGGCAGGAAGATGATGATGACTCTGTGTAGTATTAGGCAAAAAGGCGAAGTTGACTTGCTGTTTTAGGGCCTGTAAATTAATACTACGACGATAGTATCTAGATAATAAATAAGTAGTGTACAAATGCAAACATTTGTCTCTACTCTGCAGAACAGGCCCTGGTAGGCTTTTTTTATCCCAAAAAAAGACAAGGGTGTGGACATAGAGGTCTAAGTTTTAAATTCGCGGACCCTAGTGCTTAAGACACCATAGCGCCAAACAGTATCTAACTCTGTAAATTTGGTAAGAATGTAGATTTTACCCTGGATTAACATAGGCCTAAGGTAACACGCCATAAAATTTAAAATTGCCTAACCGCAGGACGCTGCTAGTTCTTTTTGTACTTCTGAACTTCTCAAATAACATTCTCCTTTATTTTTTCCAGTACCTCGACATCGGCGAAGACATGAACGTGCCAGATGATTTCACACAGAGCGAGTTGCAGACCGGCAAGTGGTGGCGCCATCTGCTGGCGGGTGGAATCGCTGGCGCGGTCAGTCGGACGTGCACCGCGCCGCTCGACAGACTCAAAGTCTTCCTACAGGTTCGTTTTAACAGATGCACAGAGATTAATACTCAAATCGAATCCTTACTATCCTACTTCCTACTAATATTATAAACGCGAAAGTTTGTAAGAATGTATGGATGTCTGGATGTATGTTTGTTACTCTTTCACGCTAAAGCGGCTGAACGGATCTGGATGAAATTTGACACAGATATAGATTATGGTCTGGAATAACACATAGGCTACATTTTATCCCGGAAAAATGAACAGTTCTCGTGGGATAGATTTGTTTTTGTTTTTCAAGGCACCACACGGGCGAAGCCGTGGGCGGAAGCTAGTAATATTATAAATGCGAAAGTAACTCTTGTCGGTGTTACGCAATCACGCCTAAACTACTGAACCGATTGAAATGAAAAACTTTTACAGAGATAGTCTAGAGCTTGAGAATAGACATAAGCTACTTTTTAATGCGAAAAAATGCTGTAAGGGGTTGAAATAGGGGATGAAAGTCTGTATGGAAATTACGTCATTTAACTAGAAGCTTGGAACTTATTTTTTAGGCTTTTGATTAGATATAAATATACGTACGACATTCATGATGGGGATGAAAGTTTTTGTGTGATGACGTCCGCATCAAAAGCTTTTTAATAAGCTATTTGCAGCACAATACTGTAAAAAGCTTCGTTTAATGTATGTATGTATGTGTTTTATTTGCAAAATAATTTGCCTTATTTAAAAATGGTGCCGAACGTCAAAGTTACAAAAAATCGCATCATAATCTACTTAATATTATAACGTTGAATGTCGCTGACAAAAACTAGATGTTAGATACTATAGATAGAGCATAGATCACAAATAATAACATGATTAGCAGAAGCTCAGATTAAAAATACTATAGCAGAAATGAAACATTAGATTTCAATGTTAAGTTAGGCGCGTAATTACTTCCAGCTTCCATCGAGGTTGAGCAATCAATCAAGCAAGACTAAATAAATAAAAAACCTATTGAAAAATATACGTCACAATCCATTGGGTCGCAACGAAGACGGTTAGCAAAGACTATTGAGCTATTTCCCATTCGCGTTTTTACCCGCCTACAAAGCGAAGGAGGGTAATGTGGGGTGTATGTATTTTTTTATGTATGCGAGTTTCCTTGGCTGTTGCTGTAATCCAAACGGATGGACAGATTTTGACAATCATTAGGTCTACCATGAGTTTTCACAATCTACACTCGCTAGCGACTGTAGTTAAAAAATTGTGTGAAAACTTGTACAGCGCTTCTAGCGGATAGTTGGGTACTTAAACGTCACGTAGTTAATTATCCTACGTCACAGCGTACTACAGCGACTGTAGTTTGCGCTTCTTTCATTTGCTTAGAATTTGGTACCATGCGTAACAATTTTGACAAATGTCATAGTAACGTACGCTAGACTTACGGCCGATTTCTGTACTCTATCTATCTGCGGATTTTGGATAGGTATTTGACATTAATCATATACGAGTAGAAGTAATCCCATCAAAAACATAAATGTGAAATGAGAGCCAAGTTCAATAAGTATGTTTTACTTAGTCGTTGACTTCAGCGACAAAAGAAGTGAGATCTAAACGGGTGCCAAGTACAATGGTCAGTCCTGAAACTTATTTATAACAATATGAAATATTTTTAACAACTTTAAAATATCATTTCATCTTAAAACTTAGGATATTATATTGAAGCCTAAGGTCTTACTTGGCTAGTTCTCATATAGGAATTAACTACTTACTTACTATGTCCAATCGCTAGTTTCTACCAGCAATCCAAATTTTTAAAAAGAATAAAATAAAAACTTGCAAAGGCTATACCTAATATAATTTGTACTCTTAAGAAAACTAGCCAAGTAAGACCTTAGGCTTCAATATAATATCCTAAGTTTTAAGATGAAATGATATTTTAAAGTTGTTAAAAATATTTCATATTGTTATAAATAAGTTTCAGGACTGACCATTGTACTTGGCACCCGTTTAGATCTCACTTCTTTTGTCGCTGAAGTCAACGACTAAGTAAAACATACTTATTGAACTTGGCTCTCATTTCACATTTATGTTTTTGATGGGATATCATTACTTTTTGTACAGAACTTATTAGTAAATAAGTACTTATTCTTATATTATTACACTTATATAATCTACCTGCATAAACGGCTCAAACTATTGGCACATTGTAGGTATACATACTAAGTAGGTAGGTAGGTACTTGAGTAGGTACTTACTGAATAAGTATACCTACCTACTACCTATCCGACAAGCCGAGACACACTATAATCTAGGCCTGAATAGTCATCTAGCCATATCTACCTACCTGCATAGACTGCTCAAACTATTGGCACATTGTATACCTAGGTACCTAAGTAGATAGGTTAACCCGATAATAGTAGGTACTTACCGAGAGTAGATATTAGTCTAAACCTAAATACTTATCTAGTCATACTTACCTATCTACATAGACGGCTCAACTATTAGCACATTGTATACCTAGGTACCTAAGTAGATAGGTTAGCCCGATAATAATAGGTACTTACCGAGAGTACTTTATTAGTCTAAACCTAAATACTTATCTAGTCATACTTACCTATCTACATAGACGGCTCAACTATTAGCACATTGTATACCTAGGTACCTAAGTAGATAGGTAAGCCCGATAATAGTAGGTACTTACCGAGAGTGTACTACTTACCAATCCAAGACACTACTTCCACTCGTTATTATATTCACGTCAAGACCCTATTAAAATCCACATAATGACCGACTGTCATCTATTTAGATTGCTATTCTTATATTACAGGCGCTAGTAAGGGTTCCTAGGAGAATCAATTAATTGAAAAAGTACGATAAAAATAAAAAAAATTACAAGTTTCAGATTTTTTCCTTTGTATCCACCCCACTACCTACCTGGATGCCAAATTTGAACGTTCTAGGTCATCTAGAACTGGGTTATAATTAACGTCTATAGATCAGTCAGTGATAAAATTTTCCATAACCAGCCATTTTTGGACGTTAATATCTAAATAACCGTTTGAGGTGTGTTTATGAAATTCGGTGCACATATTTTACTCGCAAGTGGCAATAGATGAGCCAAATTTGACTAGTTTATGTGAAATAGTTTTTGAGTTACGAGGGGGTGAAAAATCACCCAAATGGTTCCTGTAATATTACACTAGGCGCGCATCGCCCGTTCGCTTCGCTTGAACTTGGCTGACACGCTGCCGCGTGTCTAGATGTAGGAACATATTTTCAGTTTCAAATACTACATAGTTAGCGTAATTGCTACAGGATTTCCTGAGATGCATTTGACTGACAAGTACGTCTCCCTAGTTTTTATATTTTTTCTCGTGTCATTTTGAGCTTTATTGCGTAATTTTGGTGGTTATTCCAATAAAGCCCGGGTTCTTGACACGAGTGTAAAATGTGTTAATTAAAGTGAATAGTTTCCTTCAAAATCCATCAGAGGAAATCCCGAGAATTTTGAACAATACAGCCATCTTTTATTTAAAATTGACTTGACAACTTGACTATGACTTTGTGATGTTGACAATACATAAATAAAAATACACTTGACACTGGCAAAATTGTTCTCTAAGAGACAGATGATTATTCATAATTGAAGAAGAAGTAATTGCTACAAAACGTTAATCAAAATACTATTCTCCAATTCCAGGTGAACAACACCAGGGAGAACATGAGGAAATGCTTAACGAAGATGCTGAACGAGGGCGGCGTCGGCGGCATGTGGCGAGGAAACGGCATCAACGTGATCAAGATTGCGCCCGAGTCGGCGCTCAAGTTCGCCGCGTACGAGCAAGTGAAGCGGCTGATAAAAGGCGACGTCCGCCACCAGCCCCTCGAGATTCACGAGCGTTTCATCGCCGGCGCGACCGCGGGCGCCGTCAGCCAGACCGTCATCTACCCCCTAGAAGTGCTCAAGACGAGACTAGCTCTAAGGAAAACGGGACAATACAAAGGGATCGCTGACGCGGCGAGGAACATTTACGCGAGGGAGGGGCTGAGGTGTTTCTACAAGGGCTACATTCCGAATATACTGGGGATTATTCCGTACGCGGGGATCGATCTGGCGGTGTACGAGACGCTGAAGAAGAAGTACATCAGCCGGTACCAGGCGCAGAGCGAACAGCCGGGGATGCTGCTGCTGCTGGCTTGCGGCAGCATCTCTTGTACCCTCGGCCAGGTCTGCTCCTACCCGCTCGCGCTCGTGCGCACCAGGCTACAGGCGCAAGGTACACGCTTCACACTTTAAAGCGAATATCATCAGCCCTTTTCCTACGTTATAGGGGATCGGCTCATGTTATCGTCTTCCGAAAGCTTATAGGGAATATCCAAACTTATTTTTTTTACAAATTACTCTGGGAGTTCTTTCCGGGATAAAAGGGGTAACAACACAAGCTATAATAATAATAGAAAGAAAATACATAATCGTTAATTCACGGAGAGTTTTGGAACTGTGAATGGGCCTCGTATCGTGAATGATGTAGATCTGAACTAAAATAATAAAGGGGTTAAGTTTGTTCGTATGTATGAGGTAATCACCGACACCATCCACGAACATAGACTATTTTTTGGTGTAGGGACCACGCACGTAAAGCCGCGAGCGGAAACTTGTAATAAAATTACCCATTTAAAAAATCATTTAAGTACCAATTTTTAGAATTAACTTTCAGGATTTTATAAATTTCTTATGTCGAAACCAGTATCGTGTAAGGAAAAAGTCCTATTGTTTAGTAACTAGTATCGTAAAAAGAAGAATTTTTCTTTTACCGCAACTAGTTACGAAGCTCCGGTTACGTACGCGGCCGAAGGGAACATAGGCCATAATATTGGGTACGCTTAAAAAAGCCGCGGGTTGATAGCACCCCTGCCTCACGATCCGAAGGTCGTGGGTTCAAACCTGGCCGTGCACCAATGAGTTTTTCCATTAGAAAAAATTATGTGCGCAATGCCAGTGCTCTTAAACGGTGAAGGAAAACATCGTGAGGAAACCGGCATGCCCTAGAACCAAAAATTCGAAGGTATGTGTCATAAGTTAGTAGTACCTGGGTGACCGAGCTTTGCTCGTTTTTTGGGGTAAACGACATTTTCTAAAAATGAAACCTAGCTAGATCGATTTATCACCCTCGAAACCCTCTGCATACTAAATTTCATGAAAATCGCTGGAGCCGTTTCTGAGATTCCAATTATATAATATATATATATATATACAGGGTGTCCCAAAAAGTAGTGTCAAGCGAAAGTCCAGAGATAGAACACCCCTTGGGGTACCCGAATCACCCCCATGTATGTTCCGCGATTTTCTATAGTTTTCGAGTTATTAATTTTTTTCCGAATTTTTGAAAAAATTACGACTTGAACAACTTAAAACATTCTTACAAAAAAAGTAGAAAACTTTCTTGAGATTTTTTTTTTGCTACTTAATTTTAATGAGTAGTTCTTTTATGCATCAAATAATCAGCTACGTGACTTTGATGAAAACTATGAAAATGTTGGTGTAAAGTCAAATAATTACATTCGGTGAATTACGACTTCAATTTTCAACTTTAAATTAAAAATCTTAACAAGTTATTTCATGGTTCCTAAATAAATCTAAAGAATTTTCCAGACTCTCAGCTTTCATAATCATTAAAAAAAAAGTAGTACTTAATTGGCTACTTTGGCTAAAATCGGCCTTCAAAGACGGTGAGGTGGAAAATTCTTAAAATTAGCTACCTGATTAAAAAATAGATTTTGGCCATTTTATCATTCATTAGCTTACTTCGTTTGATAAATAACCTAAAATGACTACAAAGAATTAGTTTATGCCGAAAAAATCAGCAATATGGCTGAATTAGGAACAAAATTAAGCGGGCCGAAAAAAAAAAATTAGGGCACATAAAATAGCTTTCATACGATTAAAGGAAACCTTTTTAAGACGATGTAGGATTTGTATTGACTAAGAAGGTTGACATTTTGAAGACTTTGTGTAAAAAATTAATAAATTTTACTAGTTGTTTTATTTCACAAATTTAGCTAAACTAAATAAATAAAACCTTTAAATATTAATGAAATCTTAATTTCCTGCAGTCGTTTTTGGTTATTTATCAAACGAAGTAAGCTAATGAATGATAAAATGGCCAAAATCTATTATTTAATCAGGTAGCTAATTTTAAGAATTTTCCACCTCACCGTCTTTGAAGGCCGATTTTAGCCAAAGTAGCCAATTAAGTACTACTTTTTTTTAATGATTATGAAAGCTGAGAGTCTGGAAAATTCTTTAGATTTATTTAGGAACCATGAAATAACTTGTTAAGATTTTTAATTTAAAGTTGAAAATTGAAGTCGTAATTCACCGAATGTAATTATTTGACTTTACACCAACATTTTCATAGTTTTCATCAAAGTCACGTAGCTGATTATTTGATGCATAAAAGAACTACTCATTAAAATTCAGTAGCAAAAAAAAAATCTCAAGAAAGTTTTCTACTTTTTTTGTAAGAATGTTTTAAGTTGTTCAAGTCGTAGTTTTTTCAAAAATTGGGAAAAAAAATAATAACTCGAAAACTATAGAAAATCGCGGAACATACATGGGGGTGATTCGGGTACCCCAAGGGGTGTTCTATCTCTGGACTTTCGCTTGACACTACTTTTTGGGACACCCTGTATACAAGAATTGTTCGTTTAAAGGTATAAGATTCTTATAAGCCGCGATGGGCTTGCAACCTGTCACGTACGGAGTACTAACTATTGTGCAAAATGTGGGGATGTACCAAATGTCATGTTTGGACTTGCCTCTGACTACCCCCTTTAGATATCCTCAAAGATCTAAGTAACTAAAGATCTGAGGAGATATCTACCGAGCCTGGGGATTACAGTCGTGATCATATTTTTTTTTTATAAATTTAAAAAAATCTCTTTTCCTTACAGAGAAGGCAGCCAAAGTCACCGAGGGAACGATGAGCGGGGTGTTCCGCGACATAATTCAGCGGGAGGGGCTCTCCGGCCTGTACCGAGGGATCACGCCCAACTTCATCAAAGTGATCCCCGCGGTGTCCATCTCTTACGTGGTGTACGAGTACGCGAGCCGGTCGCTCGGCGTCAACATGACGTGATTGCGGCGGCGTCGATACCGCCTCTCGCACTGTGCGGTCCCGTCGCGACACGCCTCGCTCGCTTACACTAGGCACCACTAGGCACTCGTACGTCACGAGACGTCCCGTCCCGTCCCGTCGCGTCCCGTCGCGTCCCTAGCGAGCGTGCCGCCACTTAGTGAATTCCCCCGGTGGGTCGCGTGTCCGATGGAACTGAATTCTGACGCCCACGCTCGAACCCACATCACATTCTTATTTAAGGATATTAGCAAATTGTGCATTTGTAAGCTCTCGCGCGTTTTAAGAATTATTTATTTTAACATTATTCCCTATTAGCGATTATAATTGGACGTTTTTATTTAAGCTTAATATTTTTTGTTTTATGGAATTATTGGTTGCATTTCGTTCAAATTAATGCTGGTTTTTGTGTTAGTCTGAGTTGGAGTGACGGCCGGCGCCGGCGCCCGCGCCGCCTCGGCGCACTATGGTATGCATCTGTGATTACAATAAATTATGACAATTTTTATTTATTTTATTTTTTTCCGCATTTTTTTTATTATTTCTATATTATATAAGTACTGCAAGGTTGTTATAAAACTATTAGAAAATGAAAGTAGCTAAATATATTTTATGAGGTTTGGTTAAGATTAATAGGTGCTTGATTAGAACTACATAGACACAATATTTTTATTAAAGTTTATCAATGTTACATATAGATTGGAGTGAAGATTTGTCAAAAATAACGAGGAGCTGTGATTAGTTAGGCCTGATATCCTAAATCGAACCGATATAGATTTATTGAGGCGATTGAGATCAATATCGCTTAATTGGTGTATACTTACTATACTTTACCTATATTATGGTTGTAGTAATCATTGAATCATTTGATAGAAACAGCTTAAACGTTATTAGATCACAAATTGGTAATAATAAATAATGAACTGAAACAGATATTATTTTAACAAGAAAATAACCCAACAGAATATTTATATTATGCTATATTTATTACAAAATTTGTTTTTAATGTTATACCATGTTATTGACAAAGTTAAAAAGATTCAAGATCAGATTTCTATTTACATACCTGCTAATATTTTTGTAATAGGTTACTATTATAAAGTGTAAAATGAAAACCGTTGTTGTGACTTTGTTTTTAAATCGGTGGTAATTTTGTTATTCTGCGGACTACTTAGAAATGATGAGATGAAACACGCACGATATTATTTTGTTCACCCCGAAGAATATTCTTCTTCTTCTTCAATTATGGCATCTGTCTCTTAGAGAACAATTTTGCCAGTGTCAAGTGTATTTATTTATAAGTATTGTCAACGTCACAGAGTCATAGTCAAGTAGTCAAGTCAATTTTAAACAAAAGATGGCTGTTTTGTTGAAAATTTTCGGGATTTCCTCCGATGGAATTTGAAGAAAACTATTCACTCTAATTCACATACTTTACAGTCGCGTCAAGAACCCGGGCTTTATTGGCAAAATAACCACCAAAATTACGCAATAAAACTCAAAATAACACGAGAAAACATATAAAAACCAGAGCGACGTAGTTGTCAGGCAAATACACCGCAGAAAATCCCCGAAGAATATTAGCGGGAACATTTAAAATGACAGTTCTCAATCATTCTTGTATATATATACTCGTATAATCTGAATCTCGGAAATGGCTCCAACGATTTTAATGAAACTTAGTATGCAGCGGGTTCGGGGGCGATAAATCGATCTAGCTAGGTTTCAATTTTAGAAAAAGTCGTTTACCCCAAAAAAACGAGCAAAGCTCGGTCATCCAGGTACTACATATATACTCGTATAATCTGAATCTCGGAAATGGCTCCAACGATTTTCATGAAACTTAGTATGCAGCGGGTTCGGGGGCGATAAATCGATCTAGCTAGGTTTCAATTTTAGAAAACGTCGTTTACCAAAAAAAACCGAGCAATGCTCTGTCACCCAGGTACTTTTACTCGATGATCTGTTACGTAGTTACTTTTACTAAACTGACGTTTATTAACTTTTTTTTGGAGTATAGCTAATATAAGTAGAAGCCATGTAAATAAGTTAGGTACCTAGCTGACTAATTTAGATATGTAATTAAATCTTTCAAAAATTAAATCAATGGTTCTGAAAAAAAAATTAAAATGCTGGACAAAAAATCCAATTGGCTATTTGACAGTTTTCGGAAAGATATTTTTAAATAAACGTAAGTTTATTTTAATAACTTTTACAATTATCTCTATCTCAAAAAAAGAGTTATTATTAGGAAAAAAAATCCTCCACTTATTGTTAAGCTTTATAAAACTGTCACTTAGAAATGTTACGAAGTCTTTCTTGTGAACAACAAAAGATCGTAGAGATGATTCAGTCTAAAAATGCACGCTTTCCACTTGTACTTGTACCGCATGTAGAGGTAAATACATTGGAGGGGCGTGCATTTTTAGACTGACCTACCTCTACCTACCTATCAAAGCATTTTTTAAGTTAGTCTGCGGAATATCTGAATTACCTCTATTGTATGGTTAAATGTTTAGCTAAAATCTTTTCTAGTCCAAACTTTTTTAAAGGATTAGAAAAACATTTTTATTGGTTATAGTTGCTAGTATAGGTATAACCTATTTATCTTTAGTGGCAATTTTCAATAGCTATTGCTGGCTTACTCCTGTCAAAGTGAGTATAAAAAAAATATGTACAGTCACTAACAAAAGTAAATTAACACAAATAGGTGCCTCTATAATTCCTTGAATAGTTAGATCTCCAAAACATATGGGTAAGTCATATATTATGAATGTTATTTACATAAAGACGTTTTCTCTTGGTGCATAGTTTTTTAAGATATCAGGACAGATTATTTATGTAATATTAGTTGAATTGTAATCTGAAATCTATATTATGTGTATATAATGTAGTTAGTTCGAAAATATATTGTTATAATCAGAAAAATGGTCTCAAATACAATTACGGTGAAGACAGATGAACAGTAGAACAGAATAGACAGACAATGGTGGTGATTCTGTTGTTCCGCGGACTAACTAAAACTAACTAAAAAAATGCTGAAATATACCCTACCTTATTTTGTTCATGTCAAATACTAAATTAGCGTAAACATTTTAAATTACAATTCTAAATTTGACTAAACTTACGTATGATTGACGTGTTTTAGCTTATTTTAGAAGCCATGTAAATTGGTGTTGACTAAAGCTACGTGAAAATGGTGGAAAATTATTTAAATTAGAATGATTATGTCAATTTTAGATCTTTTTAAAACTGTCATTCAAAAATGTTATAATTTGGTCTTTATAGTAAGCCAAATAAGATCGTACCTATGGTAGCATTTTTTAAGTTAGTCTGCAAAACAACCGAATTACCACCAATATATATTTTATCAAGCTATTTACCTGCATATATTGTTTTATAAAATAAAGTAATTTCGTTCGACGTTAAACATTAGTGCCGTCAGAATCATTGCATTTCATAGCTTAGGTATTATTGTATGATGTAGGTACCTATTGCCTCAGCTCAGTTGGTAGTAGGTAGTCCACAAATATTTATATTATGGTAAGATGTGTGCAACAAGCATTGCTAGCCTTATCTTTCTAAATTTTTAGGATATTATGAAATTCGTAATCAAAATAGAATCTAAAATATATACCTACCTACTTACTCTTCATTAATTTAATAGATAGTTAAGTATTTCAATTATAACATACTAATTAAGATTTTATAGGTTATAACTTCCTTAAAAGGAAAATCTAATAATTAACTTTTAAAAATCCTAAAAGTTATAGTTACCTACTCATTACTCCTATTGCATAATAAATGTATCCTTCCTAGTAGGAAGTTTAAGTATTTATACAAAAAAGAATTAAGAATTGTTATTTAGGATTCAGTAGGTACTAGAGTTTGTGTGAAAACTGTGGAAAGTGTGGAAAACCCACTGCAAAACGGCGCGGTCTCAGTACCTACCGTACGGGCATATTTGCTGTAAGGTCTTCGCAGCGTCATCCATCACTGTCAAAAGCTAAAGCTTTGAGAACCGTACCACAGAATAACGAGTACTACGTGACCGTACGCAGCGTTTTCGCTACAGATCTACAAAAAAAGAAGAAATTTTTGACGGAAATAATTAACCTACTATAAAATGGGTAGGTACTATTAAGTATAAAAAGTTGTCTTACAGACTCTGCTTGCTTCTGGAAATTATCTAGGTACCTAATATAATTCGTCTCGGAATAGACAATACCTACCTAGTAAGACAATAGTACCTACTACCCATTGTTAGAGTTAAAACAAATCGATTTGGGTGCGATTGGCGTAGGTATTATATAAATGTTCGACAACCAACACTGCCCACCTAAGGTGGGTTTACAAGTGCAATAATTGCTTGACAACCAAAGATTTAAATCTTTGTTGACAACCAGTAAATTATAATTTATCATCATATCATTTGATAATTATCAACCTGGAGTCCTGGAGCATTGCAGGCCATTGTTTCGGCAACATTGCGTACTATAAAGATCTCTAAAATAAGTAGGTATTTCTAGTTTTCTAAATTGTTCCATATAGGGAAATTTACTGTGGCATTATAAACGGGTATTTAGCGCATTTTATTTACATAATTTCCCCGTGTTTTACACTGTCGAGGTCACGAGATGACTGATCAACCCGACTTAAGGATGACAGTGTAAACCCGTCGTAACGTCGGGAAAAATAGGTAAATAAAACTCGATAAATACCTACCCGTTTGATTGTAGGTAACAATAATGTGTTCAGATCGCGTAAGTTTAAAAATATATAATAATGTGGCAATACCTACCTAATTTTAGGCAAATATCTAATTACATACATAAGTAGGTAGGTGTTGTCATTTTCCGAAATTGCTAAAAAATTGCATTGTTCGTAATGTCTTTTATGACAAATATTGCCTAGGAGTGCGCAACTGCGCAATAGGATACCTACATTATTGCTAACACTAAAAGACGAAACAAATATTGTTTATTTTTTTTTACCTACGCCATTTTTATAGTTTTATGGTGTAGTACCATAGAACTCTATAAAAATGGCATTTTGTCATGATATCTACCAATATAGCGGGACGAATGGTTGTAACTACCTTAACTACCAACCAACAAAATGCTTAGGCTCAGATTATAAAAAAACCATGTAGGTGCCTAGGTTTGCCTTTCTTAGGGATAGGTACGTAGTTACCAACTCTACATAACTGTTATTGCTTCTGCTAGGGGTTGTCGGCAGTTGGTAGGTACACTCTTTTGTTATGCAAATAACAAACATTTTGGGGCAGTTAGTACACTGGCTACCTGGACAGTCGGAGTAAAAAGTGTTTTCTATGCGAAATAAACTGGTATTGACAAAAAATAACAGGATATTTATTACGATAAATATTACAAATGTTTTTTTTGGGGCTAAGTATTAAAATTTATGTAGTTCTCTTGTGAAACACAATAAAAACACTCGTTCGACAATCTATACAGTAAATAGCAAAATGAATACAAATTATACACATTTTGTTTAGATTGCGTGGGCGCCGGCTTTAAACTGACCAACAACTCACCTTGTATATAAATAATTAAGTACCTATCTTGCTTACAAGTTTTACTGTTTAAATCTTGTGCTGATCCCACTCACTGGGATAAGGGAAGGAAAATTATGATGATGATTATTGTTGTTTGTATTAAAACACGTAACACTTTTGCCAAGAACTGTATATTTTTCTGTGCCAATTTCAACCTTAAAGAAGGAGTGTACAAACTGACCTTCAATGTATGGAATATCAAAATAACTTTTTTTAGGGTCGAGTGCACGAAACGCCGACAACCCCTGCTAGGGACCCAGGTACTTCAATATCTATGTTTAGTAGGTAGATAATATAAGTAGGTAGGTACCTACCTAAGTACCTCTTGAAAAAAATATAGCTAACTGTCAGATGAATGAATAAATAAAAGCTTTTATGAATAAAAACTAGATTAATTCAAGAAAATAATTAGAACCTACCTGAAATCTACATAGTTCTAGCTACTTATGTGCCTAATGTAGGTATGTGTACCCAAGGTATGAAACTAAATTGATGTAATTATTATACCTACTTACCTATTCCGATTACTTGTTACTTATTAAAGTCACACTCATTACAAAGAATATAAAAATAAATTGTGCGTTTTATAATTTGCCAATAATATGCCTAAATCCTACTTCCCTACCTCACTTCTTACTTAAGCACTTATTACACTACCCTGAATTCAGGGACCCTTACCCTAAATAAGAGTCAGGGCGTAAAACGTAGAAGCTAGGCGTTAGTCTCCCTTACTGCCGGGCCCTGAATACCGTGTAGTGTAATATACCCGATTTAGTAGGTACCGGTATAAACCGGTTCTAGGGCCATAAGTAGGTAGCTAAATTAAGCTGGGGATACACATGCCTGTAAATCGGGAAAGTAGCTGGCATGTACGTGTAACTAGCACACTGCGGATACATTTGCAAGTAATACTGGCATGCAAGCTATGGCCTATATTACCATCGCGTACCTATACACAGGACATTTTGTGATAGTCACTCGTACCTATGCTTGCGCGCCAAAAATGGATAACAATTGAAGTGAATTAATCAAAATCGTGTTGTTACTAGCAGTCGGCTACTAGTATGCCCGTAGCTGTCGCGCGCCAGGTTAACAGCCCTTCGCGACCCCTCCCTCAACGGGCATGCAAGAAAATCAAATGTAGTGCTAGCTACTTACAACTAGCTAGCTTCCAGTTACAGGCATGACAGTTAGTGAATACCTACACATGAATGTAGGAGCTGGTATACTAGTGTGCAAGCTACGGGCATATTGTGTATCCCCAGCTTTACAGAGCAGCATTTTTACTATTTTAAAATATACCTACCTACATAAATACGACTGAATTTTGTAGGTAGGTAACAAAACTTGTGATTATATTCTGAATCTCGGAAACGGCTCCAACAATTTTCATGAAAGGTTTTGGGGGCGATAAATAGATCTAGGTTTAATTTTTAGAAAACGTCGTTTATCCAAAAAAAAAACGAGCAAAGCTCGGTCATCCAGGTACTAATTATAAAACGAATAATTTGCTCAGATAAAAGACTAATAATATTACATTTACTTTTAAATCTGTATCCCTAAGAACAAGATCTATTTTTTTTGAGTCCTTTTTCGAGTTTTTTTAGTTTAAGTAGTCTCGTCTAAACAATTTTATACCTTTGTGGCGTACTGTTGAGTCTGTGGGTTAGAATGACATTGTCTAGCGGCTTTGTTAACCTGTGGACATCAATTGCCATTTTAATTGACGTTTAGAACGAAATGATAGATATTCACGGAAATGTCTTTCTTTTCAATTCAGCACGTGTAGACGCGGACGACTTGCCCGAGTTTCTACACGAATTTTAGGTAAAAATAATGAATGTCTTGTATTCTAACTAATATCAAGTGTTTTATCGACTTAAGGTTTGATTGTGTAACAAGCTTCTCCAAAGCAAGTGATCGTTGAAGTAGAAATTACTTGATGAGTTGGTATGTTTTACGGTTTTTTTATTGACTTTATTCTTGCTTTTGTGCAGTTTTTGTAGCTGAAAGTTGGACCATGCCGTCAGATGCAAAAAAACGCGCCCAGCAGAAGAAGAAAGAGCAAGCCAGCGGCAGGAACAAGAAGCCTATTGCGAAGGTTACGAGTGATGAAAACGGTGACACTCCCAACGGAACCTCCAGCCAAGAACGCGAGCTAACCGTCGAAGGTTAGTGTCACTGATTAAACTATTCACGCTAACGTTATTTTCTTTTATATTGTGCGGTTTTTAAAACAAATAAAAAAATAACATTTCTGAAACATTTCTTTTGATCAATGTAAGCAATCAATTATTACAGAGGCGTTGTGTCTCAAGCTTGAAGAAGAGGCCAAGATCAACTCGGAGGCTCGTTCCTGCACTGGGTCGCTAGCAGTGCACCTTCGATCCAGAGACATTAAGATCGCCAACTTTTCCATTACCTTTTATGGCAGTGAGCTACTGCAGGACACTCTACTCGAGCTGAATTGTGGACGTCGATATGGTCTTGTTGGACTCAACGGTTGCGGTAAGTGTATATTTGTTTATAAAAAAAATATTCTAAAAAAGAATTCCAACAGTTGATACATTGACACTTTTATTAACTTAAGTTAGAGCTAGGCAAAATAACCCATTTAGTGTGAAATTTAACTCAATGAGCATGATCTCATCACGTAAAATTTCACACTATTGTATTTGTATAGCTCCATAGCTTTATAGGCAGAACAGTGATATACCAAATGACCGCAAACACAACATAGAATTGGCGAAATTAAAAATAATTTTAATATATAAAAGTACCTATCAAAATAAAACTTACTTACATAACTAGTAGATGAAATAATAGTCTATTGAATCCATTAAAACATAATATTTTAGTAAAATTGTTTTATTGCATTGTAGCACAAGCTAATAAGCTTATAGCACAAGCTTATTGTTAGAATGTTTCACAAGTAGACCCACAGTTCATACACAACATAGTTAAAATATTGGACACTATTTATGTAGTGAGATATGTATAATTTTTATTTATAAAAAGCCATTCAAATACACGTAATATAATTAAACTTGATTGGATTAGTTGATAGATAACCCTTATTATATAAGAAGGGTTATATTTAGATTGTAATTAAATTAAAAAAACTATATAATTACTATCTCTAGTGCGACCAATTTCAATTCACCAAAGGCGACCAATGTTTGTTATATCATCTGTAGTTTAACTATTGATTGTTATGTCATTAACATTCACACCAGTAGTGCTTAGATAAGAGTATAGCCATAGAAGCAATTGCATCCTACTAATATTTTAAACGCGAAAGTTTGTAAGAATGTGTGGATGTATGGATGTCAGGATGTAAGGATGTCAGGATCTCTGTATGTCTGGATGTGTTTGTTACTCTTTCACGTTAAAACGGCAGAACGGATCTTGATGAAATTTGGCACTGATATAGATTATAGTCCGGAATAACACAGGCTACTCCCGGAAAAATGTATGGTTCCTGTGGGATTTGTTTTTGTTTTTAAAGGTACCACACGGGCGGTACCACGAAGCCGTGGGCGGAAGCTAGTATGTTATATTTTCACTGATTGATACTGATTGTTTACTTAGAAAATCGTTTATAAGTCAAGTTCAATGTGGTTATATGGGACGATCATTATTTTTCACTGATATTATTACTGCACAAGCAAGGTTTTAGTATCTTAGTACTACTTTATGAGTTAATTAATAATGCATGTTGCATTATTAAGGAAAATGTACTTTTCCTTTGAAGTGTAATGGTGTATGTGTAGGAATTTAGGCTGATTGATTACATACTCTGTTGAATACATACCCGGTCTAACAAGAATTGAGTTACTCGTACAAAACTAAAAAGCAAATAGGCGGATTTTAATCATTTTACTCGATACCTTGGTAGGTTTATAAGTTACCAAAACGAATGAATTGTAATGTGTAACGTGTCAATCCCGACAATGATAATACGTTGTATGGTTATTGTTATGTACAGAGAATAGTCACTTATTCTTTGTATAGGCGACCAAGAAATTGGTTTACCACTCTAAGGCTGAATATCATTTGCACGTACAAAACATCAAGGGCTATTTTCGGTTGACAGATTAATAACTGCTACGTCAGAATCTGTCATAGTAATCCTTAGCGAATAATTATGTTACTGGGAGATGTCATCAAAAGTGGTAAACCAATTTCTTGGTCGCCTATACATAGAAGGTTTTGTTATAGAAAACATGAGAAAAAGAAACACTACATTATTTAATTATTTAATTTTAGAAGTGATATTTGTCAAAAAACTAGATCTAAAATGACAGTACGATCTATTATAAGTTGGTATCTTTCGTTGGTATCTCAGCATTTTTTAGTAAGTAAAAAAGAAAATATTGTACATTTTCTCGCATTGAACGTAATAGACACTTTTCGCACCTTGCGAGTTTTGACATGTTTCTAATTTGTCATTTGTTAATTAATACGTAATCACTCGTTTTAGGGTCTTAATCAACTGAGGCCGCTGTCAACTTATCCCGCGGGATGAGTTGGCCTAATGCATTTTTGAATCGGTCATCCCGCTGTCAAAAAAAACAAAAATAAATGTATATTTTTAAATTTATGTACTGTGAACAAAAATTAACCATGGTAAGTTTTGATGATGGTGTGTTAACCCAAGTACAATTTAGATTTCTACTCGTTGATGTTCTGGGGAGAATAAATTAATGTATAAACAATCTATTTCTCATGTAGTTAGGTACTTATTGTGGTAATGGTTATCGGTGCGCGTCATTATGTACGTACCTATTGTACGTTTCACAAGCTTTAAACATAGTTATGTACCTAATTAGTTTTTAGGATCATATAAGGTTTCTTTTAATTTTCTTGCCTCAAACAGTCTGTTGAAATGAGATAGTAAAACTTCTATATTCTATAATATCTAAATTATATTAACACAAACATGGTACCCCAAAATTCTATGGTTGATTGAGCATAACGTAATACCGCTCCGCACTTTCTCTCGGTCGAGCCAAAAATACCTATATTAGCCGATTAGTCGCGCCTAGCAACCATTTATTTGAACTTTCATTCTTATTAACTTGCAATTGAAATGAACGTGCATTGTAAGTTCGTTGTTAAAAAAAATAACAATGATGTTGAATTACTAATGGAATCATGATAACAAAATTCTTGACATCAGTATCATAGCGTTCTCGGACAATTTAATTGCCTATCCGTTGTTCATTGTCTATTCTAGGACAATCGATGGCCCTATAATGCTCCAATGGCGTAGGTGTTCATTAAACTAACGAGTGGGTCACGTTGCTATTTATGTGTTTTAATTTAGAAAATAGCAAATCTGAGATCTGTATCTGCTGTCAACATTAAAAAAAATCACCATATATAATTCATATCATAATCATAGATAGATATTTTTTATTATACATAGAAAACACCCAGACCAACGGAACAAATATCTGCAGATCGTACACAAATTTGTTCCGCGGCGCGAATCGAACCCGCACGCAACCTCTTGCGTCGCAGGCGGACTCTCGCCCGCTGCGCCACTGAGTTCGTCAAAGGTAGAGGTCTGTGCTTGCTTATACAGTTTATGATTATATTTTTTAGGCAAGTCGTCTCTGCTGGCCGCCCTGGGTCGCCGCGAGGTGCCCATCCCAGACCACATCGACATCTTCCACCTGACACGCGAAATGCCCGCCTCCGATAAAACTGCCCTGCAGTGCGTCATGGAGGTGGACGAAGAGCGCGTGAAGCTAGAAAAACTCGCCGAATCCTTAGCAGACTGCGAAGACGACGGTAAATAACGTCCCTTAGTGCGTGAATGGATCCTCTGTAGGTCTACCATGAGTTTTCACAATCTAAACTCGCAAGCGACTGTAGTTAAAAAGATGTATGAATACTTGTACAGCGCCTCTAGCGGATAGTTGGGTACTAAAACGTCACGTAGTTAACTATCCTACGTCACAGCGTACTACAGCGACTGTAGTTGGGGCTTCATTAATTTGCTTAGAATTTGGTACCATGAGTAAATTTTGACAGATGTCATAGTAACGTACTATTAATACTGTAGTAACGTCAGCCGATCTAAATGTGACAACTCATGGTAGACGTACTGAAAGGCAATTTGGAAATTTCATCCATTCACCACACTGCTTCTAAAGTATTAGTTACATGACAAGTGCACTTATGGTGGCCTTCCGATCAAAGATTCCAATCTGATCATATACCAATAAAACTTTCAGTTCGAAAAAATATGTATGCTATGCCAGTAGTCTGGTGAAGGAAAACATTGTGAGGAAACCGGCATGTTGTAGAACCTTGAAAGCTCGAAAACTTGACACCACAAGTGCACGATAGAAGTCTCTAAATTGGACTTCAACCCTTTACCACAATGTTTAAAAAAAACTAGTGACAAGATAAGATGATACATAATATACTTATTAAATAGTTATTATATACTTATTAAATACTAGCTTCTGCACGCGGCGTCGCCCGCGAAGTACCTACATAAAATATAGCCTATGTTCATCCTGAAAGTTCATTCTACACATTGGTGAAAGAATTTTTCAAATCGGTTCAGTAGTTTCGGAGCCTATTCATTTCAAACAAACAAACAATCAAAGTTTTCCTCTTTATAATATAATATAGAAATATAGATTATGTAATAGTAGAACTATCTGGAATTTTTTCTCATATATTGTTGTTTTCATACAAACTATTATAACCTGACAGAAAGACCGCGCCAGAACCAGCTTGTATGTTGCTATAGATGGAACTGAGCGTATTCTATCTATAAAAATATCTTTTGTTTGGAAGAAGAAAACTAATTTTGTAAACTTTTGACACATTTTCTGCAAGTTTGTGCACATTTAGTCTCACAACTTTTAGGTGAATGTAATTTAAAGTTTGATGCAACATGTAGAATTTAGGTTTTATACCTGTTTAGTGCAGCCTGTATATCCTACAATTTAGGTGCTGAGTAAGTCTAGAATCTGGATTCAGTAAATAAAATATATTTGGTAACTTACAACGTTTATTCAAACTAGTAGAAAATTAACATTGAATGTTGCCATATTTGTATTCTATGCAACAATACCTTGGCGTAAATTTTGTGGACTATGCTTACATGTTGTGTTTTCTGTTTCAGAGTCGCAAGACCAACTTATGGACGTATACGAGCGGCTAGACGAGCTGAATGCCGACACGGCGGAGGCGCGCGCCGCCAACATCTTGCACGGTCTAGGCTTCACCAAGCAAATGCAGCAGCAAGCTACCAAGGACTTTTCTGGAGGTATATCTTGAGCAGATTGCTCGTACTAGATTGGCGTAGTCTACCTTTATACTGGGTTACAAATAGAAACATTGTTCGTTGTATCACGGTCGCCATTTAATATCGTTGTTTGAGGAGGGGTAAACGGTGATGAGAACACATCCCAGTCTTTATACTTCACCAACATTTTATATATTATACTAGCTGTCCCGGCAAACTTCGTACCGCATTCTACATTGCTTAGTCAACAGTGAGTGATTATAATTTAATATTAACTTTATTAAATAGTAATAAAGTTCAAATTGACTCTACATTTTATTTAGAAAACGTTTGTATTGGAAATAGAAAAGGGCTATTTTTAGGGTTTACCCGGCAGTTATTCGATTTTTTCTTACCTTTTAAACCTTCCCTATACCTCCACGAACATTTCAAGACCAAGATAAGAAGATAAGATAAATCCGTTTAGCCGTTCGCGAGTTTTAGCGAAACTAACGAACAGCAATTCATTTTTATATATCTAGATAGATATTAGATCTTACGTGAGACCGTGTCTTTATATAATTTACAATACATTTGGTATCTTATTACTACTGAAACGATAACCATCCTACGTCACAGCGTACTACAGCGACTGTAGTTTGCGCTTCATTATTTGCTTAGAATTTGATACTTAGAGTAACAATTTTGACAGATGTCATAGTAACGTACTATTACTACTGTAGTAACGTCAGCCAATCTAAATGTGACAACTGATGGTAGACGTACTGGTAGACCTACACTTGTTTGTCTGTTATCAGGTTGGCGCATGCGTATAGCGCTTGCGCGTGCCCTGTACGTGAAGCCACATCTGCTGCTCCTCGATGAGCCCACCAATCACCTTGACCTGGACGCTTGCGTATGGCTCGAAGAAGAGCTCAAACAGTAAGTTAACTTTATCTTAGCACACAGTATCATATAAAGAACACACTGACGACTGTAAAAGATCTAATTTTTAACAACCGACTGCAAAAACGATGTTTTAAGTTTGACGTGTCTGCTGTGTGTGAGAGGGTGTGTGTGTTTGTGTGTCTGTCTATGGCGTCGTAGCTCCCGAACGTAAGTTATTAAGTAAGTTTATTTCCCGACCTCACTTTTGTCACACAAAATCATCCATCCTCTTTATCATCCCTTATTTTTATCCCTTTAGGGTAAAATTTTAACAAACTTTGAATGTCATATTTTATGATATATCTAATCAAACGCCTAAAAAATAAATTTCAAGTTGTTTAAAATTACGTAATTTCCACGAAAACTTTCATCCCCTAATTTACAGCCCTGTTTTTAGACAGAGTTACTTTCGCATTTATAATATTAGTAAGGCTAACACATGCACTAACATCGAAGGTACTAAATCAAAAATTCTAGAGATCTGAGAACTGAGATAAAGATCTTAGTTACTAGAGATCTGAGTAGATTATCTACCGAGCCTGGGGATTACAGTCGTGAATATGTTTTAACATGCTTATTTAATAGGACCTGTCTAATGTACACTACAATTTGCAGCTACAAACGCATCCTTGTGCTGATCTCGCACTCCCAGGATTTCCTGAATGGCGTCTGCACGAATATAGTGCACATGAGTAAGCGCCGCCTCAAGTACTACACGGGCAACTACGAGGCATTCGTGCGTACACGCATGGAGCTTCTCGAGAACCAGATGAAGCAGTACAACTGGGAGCAAGACCAGATCGCGCACATGAAGGTAAAATACAACAAAATGATGTACAAAACGCAGTTTTACCTGTAGGTCTACCACGAGTTATCACAATCTACACTCGCTAGCGATTCATCATCATCATCTTCCTGCCCTTATCCCACGTTATGCGGGGTCGGCACAACATGTGATCTTCCATTTCCCTCTGTCATCCGTCATACTTCTTTTCTTTTCTATTAGCGACTGTAATTAATTTTTTTTATGAAAACTTGTACAGCGCCTCTAGCGGATAGTTGGGTACTGAAACGTCACGTAGTTAACTATCCTACGTCACAGCGTACTACAGCGATTGTAGTTTGCGCTTCATTAATTTGCTTAGAATTTGGTACCATGAGTAACAATTTGGACAGACGTACTAGTAACGTACTATTACTACTGTAGTAACGTCAGCCGATCAAAATGTGACAACTCATGGTAGACGAACTGAGTGCAATCGCAGTACTCATTTACCTAAAGCCAATCCAAAGGCAAAACATATTTTTTGAAAAAGACCAAGACGAGTTTTTTGTCTATTCTTCTCGTACTTGGGTTAGGTTGGAATTGGCACATAAATTCACCTAGCATGTAAGACGTTTCAAAGTGATCCTTGTGATTATAGGCTATATTCTATGTAGATACCTCGCGAGCAAAGCCGCAAGCAGAAGCTAGGCATCAATATATTCATTTATATGCTTTCTATAAGAGATTATTTTTAATGAAGGCCTTGAATTTAACGAAAGCATTACATTAATGTTCTTTTCTACAGAACTACATCGCGCGGTTCGGTCACGGCTCCGCAAAGTTGGCGCGGCAGGCGCAGTCCAAGGAGAAAACGCTGGCGAAGATGGTCGCTCAAGGGCTCACGGAGAAGGTGGTTGACGACAAAACCCTCAACTTTTACTTCCCCTCCTGCGGGAAGGTGCCGCCGCCTGTTATCATGGTCCAGGTAATTCATTACCGTACCTTTCTTCTAACACAGAAAGCTTAGTACGGAACGGTACGCTTAGGAAGCTTAGTAAGGTTTTGATAGTATACGAAACTTTAGGGCTCCTGCAGACGATGCCGCCGCCGCGCCGTCGCCGCGCAATTACACTGTAGATACTGTCGCGCGAAGCCCGCCACCGCGCCGCCTCCACGCGCGTTCTCTCTGTTCGATTTATTCCTTAGATTGTTTTCATTCCATTACCGGCCGTACGCCATACGCGGCCGGTAATGGAATGAATCAAACAGAGGGAACGCGCGCGGAGGCGGCGCGGCAGCGCGGTGGCGGTCTTCGCGCGACTCGTATCTACAGTGTAATTGCGCGGCGACGGCGCGGTGACGGCATCGTCTGCAGGAGCCCTTATGCTAGACGTAGTTTAATATGCTGTTATAATTATGTACTTATGTATTTGTTTCATGGTCGTAATTAATTTTCTATCGATAAAGTCACACGTCTGGGAACAATCGATAAAACCACGGATAAAATGCAAATTATGAATCCGGTAATGGGTCGACCAACCGGGGCCATGGGTAAACACTCAGGGGTCAATAGTGTATAGATGATTTCAAATATATTTATTTTGTATTTGTGTTTCAGAACGTATCGTTCAGGTACACTGATACCAGTCCCTGGATTTACAAGAACCTGGAGTTCGGTATCGACCTGGACACGCGGCTGGCGCTCGTTGGACCCAACGGAGCTGGCAAGTCTACTCTTCTCAAACTACTCTACGGAGATGTGAGTACTGCACAGACTATAGTAATTGTAAAATTTAAAACTGAAAGTAATTCAAAATAGCTTCTTACAGCCGTCATCTTTTGGCTATTTGTATAGCCTATGCCCCTCTTGTAAACCAGACGAATCAAATAATACATCATTTGTCATAATCTGTCTAGCCGTTTGGGTTCCAGCGACAGGCAAAGGAACTCTCTAATTCAGTTTGCAATCCAGTTTTTAAAAATAAACTTAAGTAAAACTCTACACTAAAGTTGCACATTGTTCTCTCCCTGTGTGAGGCTAAACAGGTCCAAATTCAGCTCAACGTCGCTACAGACAGGACGATACCAACGCTGATTTTCAGTGAACCCTAACTGGGTGACGTCACATTTATAAGTCAAGAAAAAGTGGTCTGATTGTGTAAAAGTTGACGAATGATAGGAATGAGAGGAAGAAGAAAACATGTTGTGTAACCACTTACCGTAGGATAAGAAAATAATAAATAAATAAATAATGCTGGACAATCCACACAGCATCATCTAGCCCCAAAGTAAGCTACTCAAAGCTTGTGTTATGGGTACTAGATAACTGATATATTTAATACATTATATACATAGATAGATATTTTTTATTATACATAGAAAACACCCAGACCAACGGAACAAATTTCTAAAGATCGTACACAAATTTGTTCCGCGGCGGGAATCGAACCCGAAACCTCTTGCGTCGCAGGCGGACTTTCGCCCGCTGCGCCACTGAGGTCGTCAATAAGGCCAGAAGAATGATGACAGGATAACATTGACAGTTCTGTTGGTATGTCCGTTAGTTGGTGCCGTCTACTGGTATGATCCGCAAGAACTCGCACTTGCGCATCGGACGCTACCACCAGCACCTGCACGAGCTGCTCGACCTGGAGCTGTCGCCGCTCGACTACATGATGCGGGAGTTCCCCGACGTGCGCGAGCGCGAGGAGATGCGCAAGATCATCGGCCGCTACGGACTCACGGGCCGCCAGCAGGTACTTTACCATATACACCGTGAATTCTAATGATTGTTTTCCCGCGGCAGAACAACTTGCCATAAGGAGTACTTTCGAAACATAGAGTAAAAGTAAAAAATAAAGATGTTTCTGTTTTAAAATAAGTACCTGGTGGACCGAGTTTTTTCTCGTTTTGGCTCGTTTTTTTTGGTAAATCTTGTTTTTTGGAAAATGAAACCTAGCTGGATCGATTTATCGCCCCCGAAACCCCCTGCATACTAATTTTCATGAAAATCGTTAGAGCCGTTTCCGAGATTCAGAAGAATTGCTCGTTTAAAGGTATAAGATTTAAAAAATATTCATCAACTCGAAAACGTGAGGAACGATAGTAACATTAGACGTAATTTGTAGGTACTATTCGTATCGCACGCGCCGCTGGCCGCCTTCGCGTAGGTATCGGGATGAATTATTATTGGTTCGTGGTCGCTTTCGAATTAAATTTTCACAATGGTATATCTGTATTTTTTGTTTCTAATATTTAATTTGTTTATACAACGATTCTATTACCAATACAAAACCATTTCGCTACCATTAAAATTTCTCGGTGTATATATTAAACGAGCAATTCTTGTATATATACAGTCGTGGTCAACTAATTAGGGACATGCAAGATAGTGAAGAACAATAACCGGTTATGTACATACAAATATAAAACCCTATTGATTTCTCAGTAACTATTATTTGCATAATTTGGTCCGATTATTATGCTTTAAATGGCTGTAAATAAAAGAATAAATAAATAGAAAAAAGTATTTAATATCAAAGGTTGAACATGTATTCAATTTTAAGGTATAATTCTGTAGCTGGACATTTAATTAAGGACAGTAAACTATAATGAAAAATAGAGTTAAACAAAACTAATAATCTGCAGTATTATAATATCTTTAACAGCTCCATTTTATTACGTGTAAAATCAGTACCCAGTAGCAAAACCTTTGTTAGTAATTACCGCTTGACACCGATGTGGCATAGACATTATCAGTTTCTGGCATGTTTCGACAGGAATGTTTGCCCATGCCTCACAAAAAGCTTCATTAAGTTCATCTAAAGTTGTGGTACGATAAGTGGCTACTTTTTTCTTGATTTCGTGCCAAAGGTGCTCGATTGGGTTAAGGTCCGGGCTATTTGCTGGCCAATCTAGCACCGATACTGACTGACTGGTAAGAAACGACTTGACTGAACGGGCGGTATGTTTTGGGTCGTTATCATGCTGAAACGTCCATATAATAGGGAGATGCTCCTCAGCATAGGGAAGCATCGTTTCCTCCAATATTGCCTTGTATTGATGTTGGTCTAAGTTACCCTGAACTTTCCTCACAGGTCCCACTCCACGTCCAGAAAATGAACCCCACATTTTAATGTTTCCACCGCCATGTTTCACCTGCTTTTTTGTGAATCTTGGATTCATTTCCGCTTTTACTGGACGCCGTACGTATTGCCTTCCATCTGAAGAAATCAAATTAACCTTGGTCTCGTCAGAGAATAATACATGTTGCCATTGGGCGTAGGTCCAATGTCCATATTTACGTGCAAACGCCAAACGAGCATTTCTATGTTCTTTCTTCAACAACGGTACTTTGCGAGCCACTCTTCCGAACAACCCTGCTTCTACCAGACGTCGTCGAACGGTCCTAGCTGAGACACCAGCTCTTTCGTCTGTCCCAAACACTTCGTGTTTAATTAAAATAGAGCCTAGAAACGGATCTTTCTTAGCTAACCTGGCTATCATTCTATCTTCTTGCGGAGTTGTTTTTCTCGATCTTTTTGTTCTGGGCACATTTAAATCTGTGTTATTGTGTCTGACATGTTGCACTGCATTGTATACCATAGTTTTTGAACAATTTAAATGTTCTGCTATCCTTCGGTATGGCCAACCATGCTCGACAACAAACTTCATGATAATTTTTCGTAGTGTTGGATCGCAACTTTTATTTTTACCCATTTTTCTTCAAAATATTTTTCAAAACTTAAAATAAATATCGGGATTGCCGCCAAAACTACCACGAAACAATAAGAGAAGAAGTAAAAAAGTATTGAGATTCAAATTTTGAAAATAGAACGCAATATCTCAGTGTCCCTAATTAAATGGCCAGCCAGCATTATTTGAACAAATAGCACTACGATAATCTATCAGCTATACTGTAAAGAGGTTTAATGTTTAAGAAGTTGTTATTGTTTGTATAATCGGGCACATACATAAATGACTAATTATACTTACATGTAAGAGATATGGAATATGGTTTAGACTCGTTGGAAAATAAAAAATAAATTCACAATTCGGTTTAACCAAAGAGTGTCCCTAATTAGTTGACCACGACTGTATATATATATAATTGGAATCTCGGAAACGGCTCCAGCGAATTTCATGAAATTTAGTATGCAGAGGGTTTCGGGGGCGATAAATCGATCTAGCTAGGTTTCATTTTTAGAAAACGTCGTTTCCCAATTAAAAAAAACGAGCAAAGCTCGGTCACCCAGGTACTATACATATATACAAGAATTGCTCGTTTAAAGGTATAAAGAACTGTGATTGGACAAACATAGCGGGTAGTGTAACAGTGTGATCGGTCGCAGGTGTGTCCGATGCGGCAGCTGTCGGACGGGCAGCGTTGCCGGGTGGTGTTCGCTTGGCTCGCGTGGCAGACCCCGCACCTGCTGCTCATGGACGAGCCCACCAACCATCTTGACATGGAGACCATCGATGCGCTCGGTGACGCCATCAACGACTTCGAGGGCGGCATGGTGCTCGTCAGCCACGACTTCCGACTCATCAACCAGGTCATTACACATCATTGTATAGTTGGCTCAACGAATGTAGGCATTCGTGAAGTTAGCCGCAAGAGCTCTTTGACGACCTCAGTGGCGCAGCGGGCGAGAGTCCACCTGCGACGCAAGAGGTTGCGGGTTCGATTCCCGCTGCGGAACAAATTTGTGTACGATCTGCAGAAATTTGTTCCGTTGGTCTGGGTGTTTTCTATGTATAATAAAATATATATATATAAATATATATCTCTATCTATGTATACTCGTATAATGTATCAGTTATCTAGTATCCCTATCACAAGCTTTGAGTAGCTTACTTTGGGGCTAGATGATGCTGTGTGGAATGTCCAGCACTATTTAAAAAAAAAAAAGCTGCACAGTATCGTTTTTCGGGAGCAATTGAAGGTATGAGGAGGGGGGGAAGGAACTGTACATGCGCAAACTCGCACCAGTGGCTAACTTCACGAATGCCTAGATCCGTTGGATGACCTATAACTTGTAGCCTCGGCAGAGGATGTAGGCTTTTTTTTTTATCTAATTTATTTTATCCCGCTGGGCAAAGTCCTCCCCCAAATACCTCCAATCGTCCCTGTTCTTGACTGCGTCTCACTATTAATTAACCTGTAGACAAAAAAAAAAGTATCTTAATCCTACTAATATTATAAACGCGAAAGTATGTAAGAATGGATGTCTGGATGGTATATGTAGCGTGAAAGAGTAACAAACATACATCCATGTTAATTACTCTTTCACGCTTTTTAAACGGATTTGGATGAATTTTGGCACAGATATAGATTACAGTCTGGAATCATATTTTATTTCCTTAACATATTATGTGACAATGTTTTGTTATTATCACAATTACCACAGATCTCTTTATAAAACCTTTTTAAACTGTTTCCTACACATATATATTATTATTTCGTAAAATTAATAAAAATAAAAATCGTTACATTATACTCTTTCCTGATTTTGCAGTAATTTTTTGATTTTACTTTACAGGTGGCGGAAGAAATTTGGATTTGCGAGAATGGCACTTGCACGAAATGGCAGGGCGGCATCCTCAAATACAAAGATCACCTCAAGTCCAAAATATTGAAGGACAACGCCGACAATGCCGCCAAGATGCGCAAATAGTCAAATATATAGCTAACTTTTAGATTTATTTACAACTCGCTATTTCGGCCTCTCTATTTAACACCGGTTCGACAGTCGACGAAACTACAGTCGTGTGGACACGCTTGCGTTTATCGGACGTATAACGACTGTTGCATCCACACTAATACTATAAATGCGAAAATTTGTAGTTCAATTCCCGTGGTCGAATATACCACGGGAGTTGAATTAGGTCTACTATTTGTTCTTAAACATCTGTGCGTTGCTGAACAGTTGCAATCGTGAACACGTATGATGTATGTATTTATAAGCAATATTTAAGTGTCTTACTCTATTACATACGTAGGTAATCGAAATACTTTTGTTATTTTATGTGTGTTGATTTACACGATGGATACATCAAACAAAGTTTGTAAATCAAATTTATTTAACAATAGTTAAATAAAAACTATATTTATAATAGCTAATGACGATTTACTGTGGAGAAGGCTGTAAGTATTATATCAAGAATATGTATGTGAATTATAGTTAATGAATACAAACCAAACTTCCAGTGAGCATCGCGCTCGTGACTTGGTGTTAGTAGAGAATGTCGCGTAGTTACATTGTGATCATTAGTTACGGAATTGTGATGGTTCAAGCTGCCTATTGAAGCTTAGATGTAGAATGTAAAAATAACTAGCAAAATGTATTAAGTTCACACTGCGTTCGCTAAAATGATACTACAAGTATGTCTCTGTGTTGGTGTAAATATAGGAGCATTTAAAGGTGGAAACTAGCATCATTAAATTAATTAACATTGGGAATTAGCGTATTGTACAAGGTGCTATTTTGTGTTATACTACCCTTGTGGTTGCAAGAAAGAGAAATGGGGAACAAAAGTAAACATACGTTTCATAGAAGTTTAATATGGAGTGTTCCCCTAGTGCCGGCATATAACGCGTTGGCTGGTACACAGCTGACTGAAAGCTGTTTTCTCGCGGCCGCGGGTATGTTACTGACGTGAAAGTTAGATAAATAGGTTTCCGTTTTGCTACGGAACCCTAAAAAGATCTTTAAAGCGGGCTGTGTATAGTGTTAAAATATGAGCTCAATCGGTGCAGAACTTGAGTTTATGAAGCGTACACAAACAAACTTAACATTTATATATATATATATATATATCCTAGTTTAATTATATTTACAGTACCTGGGTGACCGAGCTTTGCTCGGTTTTTTTTAGTGGTAAACGATGTTTTCTGAAAATGAAACCTAGCTAGATCGATTTATCGCCCCCGAAACCCCCTGTATACTAAATTTCAAGAATATCGTCGGAGCCGTTTCCGAGATTCAGAAAATATATATATACAAGAATTGCTCGTTTAAAGGTATAAGATAAGCCATCAGAGCTAAGTTTCCGCGAATTATTTACAACACATAATGAACGACTTCCCTCTGGACTATAACTTACCTCCGTGGGAAAAAGGTTTACCCTTTGTCCTAAGTGGCATATGCACTTTGACTGTAAGCCACAATTGCATACGACAACATATTTTCGCATCGCGTTGCCTCGTATGTAGTTCATCTAGGTCCTAGTTGAACAGGTAGGTCCTAGGTGATATATCCATCTTTGTCCTAGATTCCAGGACAAATAACGCGCCGGTGGCCGCGAACTCCTTACTCGATATATTCGCAGCGAACCATATCTACCTAATGGTTCCATTATCTGCCACCCGTGGACCCCGTTGGTAGCTTACATCTCAGCCCCAACTAAATTAAACTAAGTTAGCCGTTATGAAGACAACCACAGTTGACTATAGTGCCGTCTGCGAGCACGATTTGTCGCGTAAAAGCACAGTGATAGCGTGCGCCGAACGAGCCCAATTAGGCTAATACTAGAATTATTTGATATTTCTTTTGAGTATTCAAAAGTGCGCTCAACAAATCCGAACCGAGTGCGCCATTGCCACGGCCACTCATTTTTTGACATATTTATATAACATCTAATCGAGATAATCCTGAAGCAAACAACGATAAAGTTTACAATTGTTATGTGCCTGTGAAAACTGTGAATGCTCCTCTAGTTTGTCCAGCACGGTCAGGGCTGTGTGGTTTCGGCCCCGAGGTCGCGGTCCGGGCCCGGGACTGTCGCCACTGTCAAAGACAAGAATTGTGAAGGCGCTAAGCGTCAATTCGCCAGTGAGATCGCTATTTATTTGCTGACAGCTGGCAACTGACGAGCAACAAGTTGATATTGTGATGTTGCATTTCCATTGCTGGCTGGCGGCTATTGAAAACATAAAATAATAATACCATCACAGCCAAATGGCTCTTTAGTCGACTGGCCCCGCTCGGACTGGCCCCTCGAGTCCAGTTGACCTAATGCATGTTTTGAATTAGTCAACTGGCCCCCGCTTACAGAATTTATTATTAAAATAGTCAAGAAGAAGAGTTTTTCAACTTTTGTCGATATACTATATTGTTGATTTTGACTAGTTCTTAGCAAAAGAACCCAATAAACATAAGTATCATATTTATAAAAATGTGGTTCAAATTAGTAATGGGCCCAGTCGACTAAAAAAAAGTAATAAATTAAATGCATTAGGTCGACTGGCCCCGTAGGGCCAGTTTTTTCCGGGGCCAGTTGACTAAAGAGCCAGCCAAATATACTCTCACAGTATTAGTGAACGATTGCCGTATTTATAACTGCACCGTTAATAATTAACTTTAATAATAATAGTGATACATATACATTGAATTATACATTTTTTCCTAAAGCTAAAATAGGTAGCCTACGAAATTTGCTATAACCGTTTTAGATCGCAATTTTTTATCTATATTGTGATTCTCTTGATAAGTTGTGAACGCGCCTTAGGTATTTATTATAACTTGGATATACATTTTGTGTTGTACCTAGACGTTTTATTAGGTCGTACTTTTTAAGATTTCCAATAGCCGACTTTATGGGCGCTGAGCAGAAGCGGCTTGTCTGTGGACAGAGGTTCTCAATAAAAAACTTGCGACCTCGCTCACAGCGGACAAAACGCACGCCGGTAAGTCCAGCGGACTGGCAGAATCGTCCGCTGTGTTTCGCGGCGATAGTCGATGAAAATCGTAATTTTTATCCGTCTGCGCAGCGCCTGATTGAATAAGCCACAGAACGTGGTTTCCCAAAATTAAAAGCTGTTTTGTTCAGAAAAGTGTCAATATAAATTAGATTTTAAATTACTTGATCGATCGGGTCCATTGGTTCGCTTTCCTGACTTCCTTGAATGTATGTATTAAAATTATTATTGTTACCATTTTTTTATATTGTAATATTTATCCATTTAGCAAGAAATTACCAGTCTTTATTGTAACTCGCTTTTGTTATTGCACTTGAATTAATAGAGAAGCTCAGTTTTTGAGCTCATTCATTATACAATACGAACTAAACACACTTTTTTATTTTAGAATTATGTTCCTCTTAGAAATAATTAATGACCTATACTTATAATAACTATCTGTGTATTTAAAGGTTATAATTATACTAGGTGCTGCTATAAATAGCAAAACAAATTTTATTAAAAGTTTTTAACGCAACGGTAATCGAATCCACACCTCTTGCGTTCTATCCTGACACTATACTATCGAGGTTGTCATCGTAACATATAGACTAGCTGTATAGATCATCCAACGGATCTAGGCATTCGTGAAGTTAGCCAGAGGTGCGAGTTTGCGCATGTACAGATCCTTCCTCCCTCATACCTCCAATTGCTCCCGAAAAACGATACTGCGCAGCTCTTGCGGCTAACTTCACGAATGCCTAGATTCGTTGAGCCAACTATACCTACTTGCAGCTTAGAATCATCAGTCTTAGATAGTGGTACAGTCGCCAACAAATAAAAAAATAATGGTGGACAGTCCACACAGCATCATCTAGCCCCAAAGTAAGTTACTTTGGGGCTATCTATCTGATAAGAGTGACGAAACAGTCACAGCGACAAATGTAACCCGTGCGCGCTTTCTCTAAATCTTGGACGGATAAACACTAAATAAATAAATAATTAATAAATAATGCTGGACAATCCACACAGCATCATCTAGCAAAGTAAGCTACTCAAAGCTTGTGTTATGGGTACTAGATAACTGATAATATTTAATACATTATACTTATACATAGATAGATATTGTTTATTATACATAGAAAACACCCAGACCAACGTAAAAAAATTCTGCAGATCGTACACAAATTTGTTCCGCAGCGGGAATCGAACCCGCAACCTCTTGCGTCGGAGGCGGACTCTCGCCCGCTGCGCCACTGAGGTTGTCAAAACTGTTGGAAAAACGAATGGAATCAATTACGGTCACAGAACATAATATACTCTGACGAGATCTGATCACGATCAACTAATTTTTACGGGGGGCGCGGGCGAGTGGTCTAGTTCAGCGTATAGCTTCTTCACTGTCTGACAATTACTTACTAAAAATGTTTATTCGAGCGAGTGTAAGCCGTGTAAGGTCTAAATGTTTCGACCATCTGCGGTCCGTATGTTCCTTTCCTAGGGAGATTGTTGATTCTGGCTGTTACGTGTAATGGCTGGCCCATGGCTGACGCTAAATTATTATCTGTTATTGTAGAAGTAGTAGCTATGAAGCAAAATATGACCATTTTTTGAATAATAGGTCCCAAAAAAATATGGTAGAAGTACAAACTCTTAGGTACTAAACTAAGCAAAAAGATCCATCAATTACTCCTTGTCATCATTCTAAATTCAAACCGAATCGTACATCTTTTGTAATAAATAATGTCAGTCAAGTAAGTACAGAAGAATTTTCAGAAAAATAAATTAATTTGTGTCATTTTGAGTGAAATTTTTGTTATCTTTCTGGTTTTGTGAAATATAATGGATAACCCTGCCGATGGGCAGGTCACGGTGTTCCAACGCCTCGGCTAATAACTTAGCGGCTGTCATATTTCAGGTAAAATTATTTTAAGCTCAGTGATTTATATGATAATGCCAAGATCCGCGTGCAAGCTTTAGTTTGGTAATTGCTATCCGTGACAGGGTATTCTAACAAGAATAAGTACCTAGGTAGATGATTCAATCTAAAAATGCACGCCCCTCCACTTGTACTTGTACCGTATGTAGAAGAAATAGAGTAGCAAATATATTCGAGGGGCGTGCTTTTTAAGACTGATCTACCTCTACCTATGTGACTGATGGCTTTTATTTATCTACGTGACAGTCCTTACACCTAAGTTGGTAGTGGCAATGCTTCGTGCAGTCGGGTGTGGGTTCGATTCCCACCCAGAGCAAACATTTCTGTGATGTTTATCTTGTACCTATCTTAGATTTAGTTATTAGCTTATATTTCAATTTTAATACCTATTAAATAAAATCTATAGTAAGTACTTATTTTTTTTATCTCTTGCTGGTTATGTACCAACCAAGAAATTTGTATTATCTATATTTATACGGTCCTCCAGGTACTTCCTTATACAACCTATTCAACAACTTTAGGTACCTACATCGGATTATTACCTCAAAATAACAGATAACTTGAAAACGTTTAACAATCTTGACCACACGGATTTCCATTGCAGGAATACCTGAAATTATTTTTCATCGGAACAAGATACATACAAACTCAAAATGTCAGATAAGGATAAAAAGAAGAAAGAGGATGAGAAGGCGGGGGCTTTCATGAAAGATTTCATAGCCGGCGGGGTGTCAGCGGCCGTGTCTAAGACTGCAGTGGCTCCTATCGAGCGGGTGAAACTCATCTTGCAGGTTCAGCACGTGTCCAAACAAATACCCGAGGACCAGCGGTACAAAGGTAAACACCACTTACGATGGATTGAGATCCCTAGTCCTAGATTGTCGACAGAAATCTAAACTAAGATAAAACAATCCAATTAATATTCAATATCTACTCAAATAACTTTATTAAGTGAAATCAGAGGGATCATTTTGTATCGTCTTACATAGTAGGTAATTCTAGGTGTCAGTTCCAGTCCTATCCCCAGTCCGAGAAGAACAGACAAGAAACTCGCTGGGCCCTAATATTATAAAGGCGAAAGTTTGGTAAGGATGTCTGGTTGTATGTTTGTTACTCTTTCACGCTGAAACGGCTGAACGGATCTGGATGAAATTTGGCACAGATATAGATTATAGTCTGGAATAGCACTTAGGCTATTTTTTATCCCGAAAAAATGTACGGTTCCCGTGGGATAGATTTGTTTGGTATTTCAAGTAACCACGCGGGCGAAGCCGTGGGCGTAAGCTAGTTAATAATTACATCCAGACATTCATACATTCTTACAAACTTTCGCGTTTATAATATTAGTAGGATGAGATATCTACCTATTAAGTATTTTTGTGGTAACACGGCTCCCGTTTCCAGGTCTTGTGGACGCGTTCATCCGCATCCCCAAAGAGCAGGGCTTCAGTTCGTTTTGGCGTGGGAACCTAGCCAACGTGATTCGATACTTCCCCACGCAGGCACTCAATTTTGCCTTCAAGGTTTGTTGCAGAAGTGTTGAGCCCACGAGTAGAACTGACCCTTACCATGGACACCGTAGTCACAGCGTTTTAAGATAAATAACTTTTATGACGGCAAGTGTTAAAATTTAATGTAGAAATGAAAAACGCTGCTTAAGGTGTTTATGTTTGGGGGCTGGACGACCTATGAATGAATTAATAAGGACTTGAACCAGATTCTTAGATCAGATAATATCTACAGGTTGACTTTTTGTGTTAGTTTTACAGGGATTTAGGAACTTCAATAATTGAATTGTTATTTAAATACATGTGAAATAGTTGAACTATCTACGGACCGTTACAAACTACAGCTAGCTAAACTGGACCAGTACGTCTACCATGAGTTTTCACATTTAGATCGGCTGACGTTACTACAGTAGTTAATAGTACCTACGTTACTATGACATCCGTCAAAATTGTTACTCATGGTACCAAATTCTAAGCAAATTAATGAAGCGCGATCTATACAGTCGCTGTAGTACGCTGTGACATCGTTTTAGTACCCAACTATCCGCTAAAGGCGCTGTACAAGTTTTCATACATTTTTTTAATTACAGTCGCTAGCGAGTGTAGATTGTGTAAACTCATGGTAGACCTACAGATAACTGCCAGAGGAAGCGTCCCCAAGACGCGGACGGCATTGACTAATGGTAAATTGATTGATCGAAGGACGTGTACAAGTCTGTGTTCCTCGAAGGCGTCAACAAGAATACTCAGTTTTGGAGGTATTTCGCCGGTAACTTGGCGTCGGGTGGCGCGGCCGGCGCTACCTCGCTCTGCTTCGTTTATCCACTGGATTATGCAAGAACTAGGCATGTACTCTTAACAACAAGGGCGGAACCAGAAGAGGGGGGGGGGTCATGGGTGTCATGACCCCCCCCCCTGGGTTGGGTCCAGGACCTAATTGGAACACTAATTAAAATTATATAATTTATAAGGATTATACCTTTTTGTGACTTGACCACGACTATGTGACCCCCCCTGGCACCAAAGCTGGATCCGCCCTTGAACAAGTAGATAGGTAGTGTTTATTTTGTCCGTAGACCGACTAACTACAATTGTATTATGTGAGCTTAAAAGTTCTATTTCATTCACCGTGCGATGCTACAAGGCATCACTTTTACCCGCTTACATTTTTACCACGAAGCAGACTTCACTTTTACCCACTTACATTTTTACCACACTAAACAGACATCACGTTTTTACAACGCTAACCCAGTTGACTTTAACCCTCTTACCTTTTTGATGGCGCTAATCTTGGCTATAAAAACTATATAATAAGTTTATGGACTCCTAGATCCTAGTTAGATCTAGTTGTACTTATACGAGTACTCGTATGACGATCCCTTGTTTACTGTTTATTTGGTTTGAATAGGTTAGCAGCTGACGTCGGCAAAGGCAAAGAAAAAGAGTTTAACGGTTTGATAGACTGTCTCATGAAAACCTTAAAATCGGACGGCCCCATTGGTCTTTACCGCGGCTTCGTGGTCTCTGTCCAAGTAAGTTGAAGCAGCTTTAATTTATTTATTAGCTATTGTCACTGATTTCGTCCGAATGACGATAACTTTTTTTACGACTTCCGATTTTAATTACCTAAACAAAGCCTATCTGCTCCTAATTATGCTCTGTCCATCTGTGAAAACTACATGAAAATCAGATCAGTAGTTCCGGAAATGTGCGTGGACAAGTAATATACCTACAGAGAGAAATTAAAAAAATCGCTGTTTTTTGTTCTATTTGTTTGCTCTTTAGTCATCTCCCCTTTCTTTTTTATTACTTTTAGGTAAATGTTCTTATAGATATCCCGGGTCTTATTATTTTATTATAGGTACCTATTCCAGATTGGTAAGTAGGTAGACTTTTTAGACAATGATCACATAATTAATTTTTAAGCGACTTTAAAAAAAGAGGAATTCTATGTTCGACTGGAAATTAAGTCCATCGATATCTCTACGTCAATTAACAGCGATTTAAAAAAAAATATGTTTTGTCCTAAAATGTTTCAAGACGTATCAAGTGCAAAAAATAAGCTTTTGTGAAGTACCTACTCCAATCCTTTCACATTGTTTCGAAAGAGCTGGTGACAATAATACGTACAGTTCATCAAACGGATCTAGGCATTCGTGAAATCAGCCACAGGTGCGAGTTTGCGCATGTACACTACAGTCCCAGTTCTACCGCCCCTCTCCATACCTCCAATTGCTCACGAAAAACGATACTGCGCAGCGCCTGCGGCTAACTTCACGAATGCCTCGACTCGTTGGGCCAACTGTACCTAGGTACTCACAATAAAGTCGAACTAAAACATGGCTTTCTCCAGGGTATCGTCATCTACCGCGCCACGTACTTCGGTTTCTACGACACGGCGCGAGGCATGCTGCCTGACCCCAAGAACACCCCCTTGCTGATCACTTGGCTCATCGCTCAGGTTATTTGTTGTATTTTCTAGCTGCTGCCAGCGACATCTTTTCAACGATGACTTTGTTTCCGACATCCGATTAATAAACTAAACCTGTGTTCTACTCCCATACTGTGCACCTGTTGAAAACTACATAAAAATCCGTTCAATAGCTTCGGATTTGTGAGCGAACAATCTAATCTTTATTAGGTTGTTCGCACACATTTTCTATAATAAACTTCCTATAACAGAAACTTTTCATGTTCCCCATTAATGACCATGATGATTACCTTAAATCATTTTTTTTTAAATATTTTATTATTTTATAAAATCTGATTTTCGATATTCTAATAATACAAGCTATCATAAAATTAACACTAAACATTCATTTGTGATTAGTTTTAAGGCCAGGTATTCCAGCAGCAGTAGACATTAGGCGCTGTCCCGGGCCGCTAAGCCACGTATATATTTTGTAGTTATATATTTTGGCACTTATATATTTTGTAGTTATTTAAACATAGTGATTATGAAAATAATGTTATCAAGCCAAACTCTGCGAATTCGTCTAGAAATAGTTCTATTCTTTAGTTTAGTACAAAAAAATATGTAAAATGTTAGTTTTTCAGTCATAATATTGAAAAAAAACAAATACAAAAAGGGGTAACTTTGGGACTCTTTTTTAGCAAGTGAAAATCATTAGATCTTGTAACTGACTGCGATTTTGACTGGATTAGATCCTTCAGTAATAGTAGGTACCTGGGTGACCGAGCTTTGCTCGTTTTTTTGGGGTAAACGACGTTTTCTAAAAATGAAACCTAGCTAGATCGTTTTATCACCCTCGAAACCCTCTACATACTAAAATTTCATGAAAATCGTTGGAGCCGTTTCCGAGATTCATATATATATTATGATATAAATTCATATAATTATACAAGAATTGCTCGTTTAAAGGTATAAGATATTTATTTTTTCAGAACTCTAAACACTATATTCCATGCCTCAGGTGGTTTTAAAAATCATAAAAGCGCAGCCTCTGTCGTACACGGCCTTAACATCTGTATTGTTGTTCAGACGGTGACCACGGTGGCTGGTATAGCTTCGTACCCTCTGGACACGGTGCGGCGGCGAATGATGATGCAGTCCGGGCGGCCTGCCAACGAGCGGCTTTACAAGAACACTGCCCACTGCTGGGCAGTTATCCTCAAGTCGGAGGGCCCCGGGGCCTTCTTCAAAGGCGCCTTCTCCAACGTCCTCAGAGGCACTGGCGGGGCGTTTGTGCTCATTCTATACGACGAAATTAAGAATGTACTCTAGTTACGAGAACACTGTAACTCACTCGTTACGTCCTGTGTTGTTGACTGCACTCTGTGATGCCCCGTACAGTCACGTGTTTTATTTAGGTGTTTGTTTTACTTTTGTAAGGTATGCTAATTTTTTCGTTTCGTAGATACATATTACATTTATTTCGTTGAATTTGGTGGTATTATTGAGTATTTTATAAGGTAGTGCCTATACAAAGGCTTAATCAGGATTTTGATAGTTTAGGAACTTTTATTTCGTTTCCTTCTATACCTGCAGCTCTCAGAAATAAAGTTGCGTAAACCATCAAAACTCGTACTAAGCCCCCAGATGAAGTGTCACTACTTTACTATCGCTTATCCCAATATATAAAATCGTTTGGCGACTGAGGTTTGGATCCTTGTGCATGGGTCTGAATTTATATCGTCTATTCCCACTAGTTTAGTTGTCCAGTAGTGCGATTACGGAACTCTGATACAATCAACACTTGTCAAAACTGGGTCAAATCGATTGAATAAACACTCTTATGTCATACCAAATCACTTGATTACAATGAAAACGTATTGACATTGATTGTAAGCAAAGATCCATAATCGCCGCATTGTTCAGTTGACTGAACTAGTGAGATTTCTTTTCTCGTTTGTTCCGGCCATGTTAGATAAAAAAAAAGTCAGTACAACCAGTAATAATGAATTTTATTGCTAGACCATTTATCTTAGTATCACATTCCATTGAAATTTCTAATCATCATTGACAATCTTTCCTAAGCTGAGAAAAAAGTGCAAAAATTTATTGAAATACATATTGTTTTTATAGGTAATTTGCGATGCGAAGATAAGAAACTCATTCACTCATTCTTTCAAGATAAATAAGATCTTACATTTTTCCTGTATTAGTTAGGTTCTAATAAAGGCGTATAGACGTGATGGTCTACTTGATGACAGAGTTATATTGATCATTTTTACCCGACTGCGAAGGAGTGTAGGAGTGTATGTGTGTACCTATGTATGCGACTTTCTTTGGCAGCTGGACAGATTTTAAAATAAATTAATGTAGAAAAAATAGTCCCGCTTTATTATATTTGGACGGTCCCCCATATTTTGGATTTCATGAGACGTTGTAGGTACCTATTAGGCTGAGTTTAGTCTCACGCTGGCGGCACGCGCACAATCAGCGCTGATGGCCCGAGATATATGAACTTGTAGGAAGCGTTTTTGAATGACGCGTAGCTATCAGCGCGCACGCTTCCTACAAGTTCCCATCAGCGCTGACGTGCGCGTGCCGTCAGCGTGAGACTAAAATCAAAGGACACGCTGAAAAGAACACGAAAACTAAGGCTAGTTTTCGTGTTATTTTCAGCGTGTCCTTTCATTTGATACTCATACTGTGGTAGTGCAGCCATCATAGTACAACAATTCGCGGCGAAAGTAAGTACGTGTTCTATTTGGCGAAGCCTTAACAGTCGGGTTATTTAATTTAATTTATTATTTAATCATTACAGTAAATAGATACCTACTTGATAGATAATAAAGAATTATTCATCATTCTCCTGCCCTTATTCCACGCTAAGTGGGGTCGGCACAACATGTTTCCTTCTTCCACTCACTCCTATCATTCGTCAACTCTGAATCAACTTCTCTTCCATTTATATCATCTTTCACACAATCACACCAGTTCTTCTTTGGCCTTCCTTTACTTGCGCATCCACACTCAAACTCATAACTCTTACTGACATAGTTTTCATCCCTCCTCATCACGTGTCCATACCATGCTAATCTAGCACTTCTCATCTTTTCAGTAACATAGACAAATACCTATACGTTTACGTAAAATGAACAAAGTCTGCAGGTAGCTTAGCTGCAGAGCAGCCACCGAACTAAAAGTATGGAAGGGCCTTAAAATACTAGGTTCCCTCTAAATTGCGTTCACATTGAAAGGAGTGAGCTCACACCATTCAAATCAGTAAAATATACTTGGGAGTAAAAGAGACAACATGTATGCTCTTGAGACGCGCGACCATAACTAGTGAATCTTGACCGGCCGCTGTACTCAGTACACGGTAAGCCAGAGATCATGTTACGGTGGGCTATAGTGAAAGTTAGAATATCAATGTGTGAGTACGTGTTATCATATTTTTGCCACGTTTTGGTAAATAAAGCGTTATTATTGGTCTATTTGATGTCGCAGAGCAGCGCGACGCCGCGCAGCGCCCAATGCCGGGGGTTACTCTCCGTCTCGAAGTCGATAGAGCCCACGTACTTGGCATCTGTTCTCTGCGGCTTCCTGAAATGGACACACACATCTTATTCAAAGTACACAATAACATTCATCATTCTACTGCCCGTATCCCACGCTAAGTGGGGTCGGCACACATTACTAAGCGTATATACAACTGTACACAATATCATTATTAGAAAATAACTTAAGTAATAGCTCACGGCTTCGCCCGCGTGGTACCTTGAAAAACAAATCTATCCCACGGGAACCGTAGGTAAATTTTTCCAAGATAAAAAGTAGCCTATGTGCTATTTCAGACTATAATCTATATCTGTGCCAAATTTCATCCAGATTCGTTGTAGTGGTAGCTCCCCTGCCTCACGGTCCGAAAGTTATGGGTTCAAACGGTCATTCCCCAATGAGTTTTCTCTTAAACAACAAAGGAAAAAATCGTGAGGAAACCGCCATACCCTAGACATTCGAAGGTGTGTGTCATAGTTATGTATATGTTATAAGCGATGGGCTTGCAGCCTGTCACGCACGGAATATTAACTACTGTGCAAAATGTGGGCATGTGCCAAATATCATATTATCTGGACGTGCCTCTGACTACCCTCTTTAGATATCTTCAAAAGATCTAAGTAACTAGAGATCTGAGGAGATATCTACAGAGTATTACCAGTCGTGATCATGTTTATTAATGTTTTTTTGTGAATAGAACCGTTTTTCCCCCAAAGGGTAAAAAACGTATATTTAGGTTTCTGCCGAAGCTTGAACCACATTTGAGATTACTACCCTTGTAACTCAGTCATTTATCGGTATAATCTATGGAAAGTTCTAACTACCCTCACTCTAATAGAATTAACAGATGCCAGGTGGACAGCGCTCGGCTGTTATTTCTTCAGTACCTTATAAAGCCGGCAAGGCCTTTAGGTGTGGTTCAAGCTTCGGCAGAAACCTAAATATACGTTTTTTACCCTTTGGGGGAAAAACGGTTCTATTTAGGTGTTCGTGCCTTCGCTTGAACCACATTTGAGACGTGTTTAACCTCTGCCGGCGCTGTCCAGGGCGTACTGTGAATACCTTTCTATGAATGGAAATGAAACAAACATTATTCTGAATAATTTCCTGTATTGTTCATAATTTTTCTTTGATTAGGTACAACAATCATTTATTTATTTATAAATACATTTCTTAAGTAACTAAATGTTAATCTAACGGTAGGAAACAATCACTTAGGTTGTTTCTCGAAGAGGCTATAGGCGATGGCTTGACTTCTTTGAAATAATGCTTAAAAAAAGTATTTTTAGATTTCCAGTTACCTCTTCTTAAGACTTCGTCAATATCCATATTTTTATGTGACCAGTTGTCTGTTGCAACACCTGCCCGGATACTGCCTGCCGTGGATGTTATTTGGGCTTCTTTAAAAAGTGTTTTTATCCACCCTGCAATTACAGCTCGCGATGCTTCCTTAACGTTCCCTCTTGTTGTGATGAATAGACTTTCTAACTGCTGTTTTGATCTGCGCCTCTTTTCAGATAGTGATATTACTTGTTTCACCCAGTGGATTAGGTTAAATCGAAGGATAGAGTGATATCTGAGGCACCATCCCGACTGCCTATGTCTGGCATTATCTGTTTTAGATCCATATTTTGGCCAAAAGATCAATTCATTATCCTGTTCTTGAAAGAGGTCAGGTTGGATACTTAGCAATGTGAGGTCGTGAACTCTTCTGCCTGATGCTAACAAGAGAAGGACACTCGTGTGACGAGAGACTGCAAATAAGCTTTCACAATTGAGGCTATAAGTTTCCATAAAACTTAATAAATCTTCAATTTTCCAAGAGATAGAGCTTTTAACCGTTGGTTTCCTTGAAAGGATTCCTTTAAGCGCATGTGCTACTATTGGATGTGAACTCAATGAAGAACTGTTATGTGGATTTGTAAACGTTGCCACCACGGATTTATGGACTAAAATAGTCCTAGGCGACAATTTTATCACTTCGTGTAAATAACACAGGAATTTCGCTAAATCCCTTGGTTGTGGATCATCTGCTTTAACATTTTCTTCTGATGCCCAGCTTAACCATCTTCGCCAAGCTGGACGATAGGTTTTTAACGTTGATGTTCTCCATGAGTCTTGCAATAATTGTACTTCCTGGTCGTTCCAGCCTAATATTTCTCTGGTCCAGCCTGTATTTTCCAAACCTGCAAACTGAGTTGATCCACCTTTGGCGGTGGCAGATTCGTCTGTAGGTCTACTAGATTGGATGGAAGGTTGGGTATATATATATTGCCCATGGTAGTTGAGTGGCTCGCTTTTTTATTTCCGGCATCCAATACGCTTTGCTCCAGTTCGGTGCTACTAGAAGATAAGCTCCTGTGCATGTTTGCAGATGGTGAAGAACTCTCGGTATGAGAGCTGGCGGCGGGAATTTTGTTAAACATCTCCATTTGTTTTTGAAAGACGTCCACTAAAAGCTGGTTACTGTTTGGGTCCACGAACCCTGCCTCACTTTGTCGTTTTGGTGAGGGTGAAGCCCCTCTGTCTTCACTTCGTCTTTTGGTGACTGCAGAAGCCCGGCCGCTATGTTCCGATGAGGTTTTGATTGTAGCCTCACTGAGTTTTGATGACGCCGAAAGTGGAGTGCTACTTGCGGACTGTTGTTGACCGCTTTCTTTCCTCATGATTTTGGAAGTCTTGTCGCGGTTAGTGAGTTTGCCTTGGGATTTTAGTCCACGAATAGTATTCATGAATTCATGGTAGGAAGGGTCATGGATTTTCGATGCGACCCCGTGAGGTGAATATATCAACGCTGTTCCCAGAGGCCAATTTATTAAGACTCTCCTTGCATGACGATATGCTCTTTCGGAAAGTTCTTTGGCGTTGGGATAAAAGGCGCGTACTAAATCCGTAGTTGGGATCCCAAATCTCAATTTGCTGTCCATAGTGGAAGAAATTTCTTTGCCGAACAAGTCTTCACACGATTGATCGGTCACTTTCCAAGTTTCCCATTCGACAGGGTAATTGCTTTGTATCGAACGTACGATAGCTCTGAAAGCTTCTGCTTCGTCTTCGTCCTCCGGCATCATCGAAGCCAGGCTTCCCATGGTTAGGGTTGAAGTCGCCATTATCTGTAAACCGTAATATCACCTTAATACAAGACATCATTGCAATGTCGTACTGTGTGCGGTGAGACGACGACGACGTTGTCGTCCTACTATGTTTCGCCCCACCGGCACCCGTTGGCGTGAAGCCTTGGTGTGGCGACACGACGTAGATAGCGTCGCCTCAAATGGGTATGTATATTTTTAGGACGGTATGTGACGCGTGCGTGGTGTGACATGTGTCCGTTGAGACGATATGATTTTGGTTAGGCGACATACGTTCAGTGAGACGACATGTGCTATAGGCACACATTTGACGGCTTACGTCACCAAAACGTGACCGCGTCTCGTCGCTGGGCCAAGGGCGCCGAGCGGAATTTTTTAGTCGTCGAACGAGAAATCATTGTACACTTACCAATTTTTGTTGTGTTCCTTTATTTTCTTGTGTACGTGTTTCTCGACTGAGTTACAAAAGCGTACTGTAGAAATAACAGCCGAGGTGGACAGCGAATGGAAAGTTCTAACTACCCTCACTCTAAAGTGAGGGTAGTTAGAACTTTCCATAGATTATACCGATAAATGACTGAGTGACAAGGATAGTAATCTCAAATGTGGTTCAAGCGAAGGCACGAACACCTAAATAATATCTTTTTCGACTTTTCGTTTGCACTATACTAATTGAATAAAATAATATATATTCTATGGTGACCAGGGGTTTCATCACGAATTCATAATTAGCATTACCGATTAAATATTACATTGCTATTTCGTACCATATGTACCAGACCTATGTAAATTGTATTGACTTCAAGCTTCAAATGTGACGTTTCTAAAACGGAATCGCTACGGAATCGTTCTGCCCCTTAGACAAGCGGCATAAACGTTACGAAATTAATTTCGTAAGCTAGTGTCATTCCCATACACTAAGAATTCCATTCTATTCTATTCGATTATGCAGCTTGTCTAAAAAGGCTGGAAGACTTCGTGGTAAGACCCCAGGTAGGTATACAATAACGTGGTGTGACGGTATAATCTGCGTAAGTCTTGCCTGTATATGGGACACTCGTAGAGGCGAGGGTCCTTTCCCGCCGTCGTGTTGATGGCAAAGATGTAGATCACTGGCATCTGCTCGTACAAAACCTTCGGTTTCGACTCAATCAGCTTGCCTGACTTGCGATCTAAAGATGCACCTAAATACGGACATTTATTATTGAAATGTTCAACGGCTTATTATTGAAATATGATTTTGGCTAGATGGCGCTGTTTTAAATGTCCACCAAAACTTTTATTAACTTATCTTCGAGAAACAGTCTCTACGCGTAGACTCCTGTCCCAAAAACCTACCTCCTACACGTAAACTTCTACAGGCATTTATTTCACGGACTCCTGCCGGTTAGTTTTTCTTATTTCACCTAGATGGCACTGTACTAAATTTCCACCAATAACCTACCTTCGAGAAACAGCTATGGAAACAGCCCATACACGTAGACTCCCTCTGCGGGCCCTTCGTGGACATCCTCTCGGCTAGTTTTCCTTATTTCGGATAGATGGCGCTGTTTTTAATTTCCAACAATAACCTACCTTCGAGAAACAGCCCATACACGTAGACTCCCTCTGCGGGCCCTTCGTGGACGTCCTCTCGGTTTAGTTTCGTGATGTGGTTCTGTAGCACCACGGAGTCTAGGGCCCAGCCCTTGTGACCGCGTGTCACCTCCTGACAAAATAATTTAAGACGACAGTTAAGGCGCGGTGGTTAGCTAGTGGCCAGCGGCAGACTGCCCGTTGTATGAAAAGTCTAAGTTTATCCTTTCGATTTGTAATTTTTAATAAATTTCAAATAATAATTTGTGTTAATTTTAAAGTTATATTTTTTGTTAAAATAAAACACACATTTTATTTATAAATTAATTATCTACCCGTTGAAAATGACCTCAACTTTAGAAGGAGAAGCAGGTTTTGTTTATTTTTTGAGGTTTTTTCGAGAATTAATACTAAAGTAAATACGACGTTTAAACCAAATTAAAAAAAAAACTTTACACTAGAAGAAGATAACATACCTACCTACTTAATTTTTTTAACAACCTTTCATTTATTTTCCACTTCCTTTATTTACCGAGGGTAAAGCATCTGAAAAACAGCAAAACTCCGCGATCAGCTGACCCCCGCGTCTTGTTAAAACTAAAGTATTATTTTTAGAGAGGATTGGAAACTTCGCCCTCCGGCCATATAGAGGTCAGGCAAAATTGTTCTCTAAGGGACAGATGACCAACAAAAAAGAGGAAGAGGTAGGTAGAGATGATTCAGTCTAAAAATGCACGCCCCTCCACTAGTACTTGTAGAGGTATACATTGGAGGGGCGTGCATTTTTAGACTGATCGACCTCTACCTAATCATGTCGCGTTATAGAATAAGTTCCGTACCTGACGCATAGCTGTCAGGAATCCTTGAGGGTTGAAAAACCCAGTCATCCAGAATGTCGTTGGACGTCCGTTCCGAAGCCAGATCCGGTACTGTTGCTCTCGCTCTAGCAGCTCCGTGTACCAGAAGCCGAGAGTGGCCGATTCCCATGAAACCTCAAGGAATAAAAAATATAATAAAACATTTTTGAAACAAACATTGGTGGTAATTCGGTTGTTTTACAGACTAACTTAAAAAATGCTACCATAGGTACGATCTTATTTGGCTTACCATAAAGACCAAATTAGCGTAACATTTTTGAATGAGTTTTAAAAAGATCTAAAATTGACATAATCATTCTAATTTAATTAATTTTCCACCATATTCACGTAGCTTTATTCAACACCAATTTACATGGCTTCTAAAATAAGCTAAAACACGTCAATCATACGTCAGTTTAGTCAAATTTAGAATTGTAATTTAAAATGTTTACGCTAATTTAGTATTTGATGTGAACAAAATAAGGTCGAGTATATTTCAGCATTTTTTTAGTTAGTCCGCGGAACAACAGAATCACCACCATTATCTATAAACATAAAGCTCAAAGAGTTGCTTAAAACTATTGTGCCCTTACTATAGCTCTCACATACCTCTTTTTTTCTTACATAACTCTTTTGTATAGCGATTGAAGAACCTAAGCCTGTAAAAAGTTATGTCCAATCCGGGGGTATATTGAGGTTATAGCCTGCTATAACACTTAGAACTTGTTTATAACCTAGAGATTTTAACGGCTCTTTTATGCATCTCTTATAACTCTTAAATTAGCGCCTAAATGTTACTTGGGAGGCATCTTTAAACACATAACATGACGAAATTTTCAGGCACGGCAGATATTTTCACAGATCTTTAGTTACTAAGATCTTTGAGGATATTTAAATAAGGTAGTCAGAGGCACGTCCAAACATGAAATTTGGCACATGCCCACATTTTGCACAGTATTCTGTAAGTGACAGGTTGCAAGCCCATCGCGCAAGGCGAAAAAAGAAGAAAGGCTTCTATAAACTCGTGTGAAATAATTTCAGCAAGGTTGCGTATGTTTCACTCTCAATTTTCCATTCAACAACAGCGTACTTAGGCTTTATGTACAAATCAATAAAAGCCTCTCTCCGCTATAGGCTAACTACCTACCGCCTAGTAGGTTATTGTGCCATGCTTGTGTGTGGTTTATACAAGGTGAGCAGTGAACAGTATTAACTCTAGCTGTTATGTTTTCCTGGTACAGATGCGAACGGATATAATATATATTGCGTGTCCTCACGCAGTATGCGTAGATCAGCCGTTATAGAATAAGGTGTCGCGTAGAATAGACATAATGACAGATTTTGAAATCCCCTGTTATAATGTAGTTAAACGTATATTTCCGAATCACTTAAAGATCTGAGGACAAATCTACCACGCCTGGGGATTACAGTCGTGATCATATTTGTTTTTGATTACTTTGGTTTTGAGCAACCTTTATGTAAGGGGCCGTGCTCACCGCCTCGGCGGCTGCTTTCTGAGATCTAGTTTTGTTCACTGTAGTCTTTAAGGTATCTTAAAATCCTAAACACCTATACAAGTAAGACCGCGACGGTGTCCCAAGTTTTAAGCAAGCATACTAACCTTTAGCCATTTCTCAGGGATTCGCGCATCGTACATAGCGTCCAATGATTCTCGCAGACCTTGGCTCATGACTATGGTGCCATCAATGGCCAGTTTTAAATCGCACAGGGTTGAATGCACTGTTTTGATCACACGCTGTATCCTGTCTATTTCTTGTCTAGAACATACAGTACAATGTTAAACTTATGTAGGTGCTGGCCGCCACAAGATGGATGCGCAATGGTCTAACTAAACCCACCAAGGATTGGACGCCTCTGAACGGAAAACAACCTCGCGGCAGACCAAGGCGGAGGTGGAGGGACGAAATAAATAAGATTATAAGTAGATATTACTGAGTGAATGGTCGGTCATTATCAAATAATAATAAAATGGTTTTTATCGGAACTTTTAAGGAAATTACTTGGACTAAAGCTTAGCGTAGGGCGCTTACCGTACAAAAATATTCATAGGAAGAAAAGCACCCATTTTTTGTAGAGCCTCTTTAACTTCAAAACTGACGTATTGCTTCGGTAACTTCTCCAACATGTCTTCAGCTAAGCGGTAGACAATGCTTTCTCTAGTCTCTCCTCCCTGACTCCCGCCTTCCTTGGGCTGTACGCTCAGTATGGTATCCAATATATCCTTAGCACTGTTGATCTGATATGTGATATCTGCATTGCTATGTAGCCCGAACACTTCGGGGGTATCCGTCAATGGTAGCTGGTTGATATAATCAACATAACCTTGAAGGTTTCGAGTTTGTGGAACTTTGTAGCCCTTGTAGAACTCAAAACCTGGGCGAAGTAGCACATCACAGAACCACACGTTTGTAAATGTTGTAAGCAAACGCTTATCGAAATCATCCGTTACCCGACCACCGTACATCACTTCACCGAGCATATAGCAAATGGTCGGCCAAGATATACCTTTCTTAGGATCGATTTCGTCGAGATGGTTTTGAACGAATTGTACGCTTGCAGCATAATCGGCTTGATTGAACTCGTAGGGAATGTTCCAGCCCAACGGGCCGAATTTTCTTCTTTCTTGAACAATTGTATGTAAAAACGCCACGGCGTACAAAAGTGGAGGCCATTGCGATAACGAAGAGTAGTCTAAGGAATCCTGTGTGATGTTTTGATAGGTTCTCTTCATACTGGCTCTGATGCCCTGAGGTGGTTCGTTGGTGAACTTTATAGCCATTTGCAAGAGACCTATCGGAAATTCTGTATGGACTTCAGTCGTTAACCATAATCGAAACGATTCCTGTATGTGTTCTGTTTCAATAAGAGCGTCCATGGCTTCAACGCAAAATGGTAAAGATAAATGTATATTTTGTAGCAGTACCCATCCACCTTCGTTCATGGAATCAGATATCATTTTTCGGGCTACTATCTCTTGACCTTGTCCCATCGAAACTGCTTTTAAAACTGTAAGTAGGTAATGCAAGAGTAACGCTAGCATGTTTTATTATGAAAGTTAAAAGATAACAAACATAGGTAAGGCAGACTTACCGATTTCTTTGGATTTTGCAAGTGATGCTATTTGAGTAGACGGGTCGGAGCCAACTGACAATATGCAGATGAGAGGGGTACGAGGTTCAGATTCTTCCCATGTTACTTCCAAATTTAGGATGCAACCTTCTCCATATTCAGGACCTAAGGAGTCTAAACAGTACACATTTTAGCAAACATATTCAATAACTATTACAATTTTTATATTCGTGGAACTTATCTGACTCGCATCGTATTCTTTGATACTTTCTTGTACGCTATAGATGGACAACTTATAATACATCTTGGTAAAGATGATCCTGGAATTCAAATATATTCGTGACTATAAATATAGTATTCGATAAATTAATTTATATACTCACCCACAATATACTTTCTTGCCTGAGAAAGTGTTCGGTCAGGACTCCACGATCTTATAAGCAGAAGTTTTCGGAATACGTCTAGGCTGTCATGATAGCCGCTGGGTATAGTTTCTTCTTCTGGCTTTGCTTTTTCGTACCAAACGCGCCATTCTTTTTCACTACTCGATATCTAGATAAAGAAAAACATAAAAGTTTAACAATTATCGTGATCACAATAAGTTTTTGATATTACATGCCAAAACTAATTACTCACTCTTGTAAGAACATCCGAAAACATCTTCAATTTACTGATTTCAACTAAATTCAACCAGGTTATGTCCAAAATCCACCTGAATGGTTTTGGCGTTACAGCATTCAAATCCAGGGAAGCTCCACCTTTTATGAAAGCCATAAACTCATCGTGTGATATCAACTGTCTTTGACAGTCTATTTTCATTCCCAACATCAACGTGAACAAAGCTTTGTGTCTTTCGTATAAGCTTCGCAAAGTAAACGCCCATACTTCATGTGTTAAATATTTTAATATAATATCGATTCTCTCTTCGGTGTCGTTACTTTTAGTAGATTTAGTTATTGAATTATCAAATATGGTTAAGAATTGCTTCAATGAGTTTTGATACATAATGTTGACATTGCTCATTTCTACGATTAAAAAGTAAAGAATCGACCCTCTGGCGGCAACTGCTCTGAATTCTTCACGTGCTTTAATGATTTTCTTTTCTGTAACTTCAGCCACTTTCAGCTTCTCGTTTACTTCTTCGGCAGTTGTTTTAGTTATTTGTAAAACTTGGATCAAAGCTTCATCGTCCACGAGTGATCCTTCTGAAGATGTTAATCGACACAACAAGTTGCTTTCTAACTCTTTCATGCTCCTTTGATTTTTCATAACAGATTCAAACAAAGCTACTCTTTCCTCCTCTAAATCTGACTTCTCCATTAGTATCACACGGCCCAGAAGTTGGTCTTCTAGACCTTGCATCGTTACAGTAAAATCTATAATCGACGTCTTAGCACTTATTTCTGGTGAGTATGCAGGATTCGGTAGTTTAGTCGTTATGTATAGCATAAACCCAGGCATAACGTCACATTCTTTGTCACCTACAATCACTTTTTCTATAGACCCAGATTTGATAAAGTTTTTTTCAAGAACATTGTCAATTACAGGATCTAACTCTACAGCTACATCTTCAATTAGCAATGGTCGCCCTAAAGATAAGCTGTCTTCCAAATGAGTTCGGAAGTATTTGTGATTGAGTGACGTAATTTGTAACTCGTTTGTACTTTCTTTATTTTTTATCCAATTTTTCCCTTGACTTTGTGGGTCAACTAAGAGCGGGTAAGAACTTGATTTTGTCACAATGAGGGCATTTTGAACAGATAGGTCGTCATTTGGAAGACCTTGAAGAGTCCATTCGGAAATTGTCGCATTCTCCACAAGCATATTCGTAATATTTAAATCTACCGTAACAGGAATTTCTTTACTCTTTAGTATTCCCATCCAGGTGTCCAGAAGACTATTCCGAAACTCCTGGTTATATGGCCCACAATATGAAAGAAATCCTGTGGCTAGAACTACATCTCCTACTAATCTTCCCAGTTGTTCTTTGAAGTCTTTACTTTGCTGGGTCCATCTAATCTTTTCTCCTCCTAAGCCATTGATTAGAGCTGTAGCAGCAGTCATTTTTCTCAAGCAGACATTAGCAGCATCTGTTAACTGTTGTTTTTCCGAAACAGCAGATTCGTATTGCTCTTTGACTTTTCGAAGAGACATTTCTCTTTCTTCTAGCTGTCTTTCTGCGGAAGCCAAATCATCCATGGCCACCTAAACAGATAAATTACTTTACATTCGACATGAATTTGTCTTTTACTTGCGTAACTACTAATTTATTATTAAACATACCTTTAGCCTTGCTTCTTGCAATAATAAATTAGCTTTAAGAGGCAACACCTCTTTGTTGACACTATGAAAGAATGCCATAGCCTTCGTCCAAGATAACAAGCCAGCTACGTCACCGCAGACTCGCTTTGCAGTATCCATGTTGTAATCTTCCATTTCAAAATATGGCACGAGATGCTCAACCATTTCGTTGTTTATAATATCCTTCGGATAGTTTTGAAGTTGCAGCAAAAACGTCGTACTCGCCATCATCTGCGTAAATAAAGATATGAAAACCTTAGAATGTCAACTGAATTATTATTTTCAGTTTATTGAGAAAGCTAAGAGCACCTTCAAGGATTCAGCCCATGATGGCTTCGGGCAAGGCGCTGCAGTATCCGGTATACATGGATGTAGTCGTCTTTGAAATAGGATCAGTACACAGTCCATGATACGCATAATGAGATGCGGTGGACGCCCTAACTTTCTGACAGTAGCAATGTGTGCTGGCTTGATGGTGTTCAATGCTGATTCGGCTTCTTCTAAAGCAGGCTTAGCTGCTTCTAACTTTATTTCAGCTTTTTCTTTCTCTTCAGCTATATATGCTACAAGTACTTCGGCTTTTTCTTTTACAATTTGTACTTGGTTCTTTACGATTTCTGCTTGCATAGCTCTTTCTGTGACTTCAGTCAAAACTCGGCCAGCTTTTTCTGAAGCTAACGCCAAGTCTTGCTCCATAACTGCCAAGTCTTTTTTTAGCACTTCTACGGATATTGACGCTTCTCGGAGTTTCTCAAGACCGGTGTCCATTCTTAGAGCACCATCACCAAGTTCTTTTTGTTTCATTTGGTAAATAGTCTTATAACCCCCTATGAAGTTCAAATACGATTTAGGTGTAACGTGTGAAGATCTGCGAAATCTCTGAAAGTATTCTGCGGAAACTTGTGAGACCACATCTTGTATTGTACCCAGTACAGTGACAAGTTCTTTTTTGACCTCCCTTGTGCATTTAATTTCAAATTCAGCAAGAAAATGGTCAGCAACGGAAACCAGCGCATCTTTTGGCCACGGCTGGAACCAATCGATTGTGCAGCCCGATATGAGGGCAGGGAAACGCATGGCGCGATATCTGAACGCCTCACTGACCTGTTCAGAAAGGGTATGTTATTTATTTATAACTATAAACATAACACAAAATTACTAGCGAAAGCCAACAAAAAAATACTCACAGGAGAAAAACAGAGCACTACATGTAGATTTTGACATGTCCTGTTTAGAAAATATTCCATAATTAACTCATTTGTTAGTGTCCGTTTCTGATTCTCGCGTTTCATTATTGGTGTAAGTTCAGAAAATATTTCTTGCTGTTCGTCTTTGGTAAATAAATTTGAAATGACTCCGGAAGACAAAATATTATTCAAGTACTCAAGGAAACCCTCTTCTTTTATATCTAAATCGGTAAAAATAAATGTGGTGCCTTTTCCCTGAACACCACAAGACCGATAGAGCAGTTTAAGGTCTTCTAAAAAGTTTCCAACGTTGTATGATCTGGTGAGAGCGATTTGGAAGGACCGGTACCCTGCTATGAACGTTGATAGTTTGGTCAGGGATTGTTTTCCCGAACCCCCTACGCCAACGAGCATGACGTTTCCTCTAGGATGCCGTATGACTCTAGATATTTTTACTAAATGGAGCATTGCATCAGGGAAGAATACCAAGTCCATTCCAGACCCTCTGACCATTTCGTTGAATTGTGATAAGAACATTTGCAACCGCTCACGCAGCTCGTCGTAATCGAACACAGGTTCGTATACTTTCGGTAACTCCATATCTGCGTCCTCGCCTTCTTCGCCAGTGGGTTCTGGAGCATCTCTATAAGAATTAAGACCAAGGTAGTCAAGATAGCTTAACTTTAGACATTGATATAGATTTAACGAAGTAGAGACGTAAGTTTTACTCACCTCATAAAGTCCACAAACACAGGTTCTTTTTCCATCATTTTTCGATATTCAGCGCCCAACATTTCTTGGACAATATCATTAAGGGCTTTATTAAACCAATCTTTATCAGTTTGATGTGTGAACCTATCAGAAAATACTCTAGAGAACTCGTGTTTCCACAATAACATGAGGCATTTTTCAGATTCGATAACAGTAGGCAGAGTTCCAACCATTCCTTGCCATACTCTTGACAAATCTCGCAACGAGAACACATAATGGAATTTAGCTGGTGTCGGTAGCAGGTTGAGCCTGGTTCTCATCCAGAGCTCCCTCGTTAGAGGAATTATCTTTTTAATTAATTGACGAACTTCCATTGCAAATCCCCTTTTTGTGTTGTAGTGACCTTCGCCTATCATCTTGAAGATCTTATCAATGGAATCATTGTTGGGCAGGGGGCAGTTAAATATGGCAAACTGGCGTTTAAGTCGGGCTGGGATGTCATTTCTACCACCGCCTAGAATAAAACTATTATAGTTAGATTGTTTAAGTTGAGCTATTTAGATATCATTTCATTTGTTAATCTTTAATAACTAAACTGTTTCACAGCTATTTTCGACTACGAAGAAGAAGGTTTTATGAAGTGTATGGATATATTATTATGTATGCGACTTCCTTTGGCAGTCGATAGGGACCAAACGGCTGGACAGATATGACCAATAAAGTGCCGTGAAATTCGTCTGGATTACAAGAGTGACAAAGATTATAGAATAAGTGAAAAAAGACAATATGGTGGCTGTAATAAGCTATTCATTACCTGGCTGGCCCATCGCACCCAAAAATTGGATGTCAATAACAGTGGTAAAGTCTCCTGGTTTTTCTAAGCTGTAAAAACCACTCATGCCCATAGTTTGCCTCACAATTTCATTGGTGATTTGATCACCCCATTCATTAATCTCTGGTAAGTTTATATCGTCTATAAATATTAACATTTTTTTTCCTCCTGGTGGACCGAAAGTCATGCCACTGCGCTTCTCAACGTAACTCTCTATGGTCTTCTGAAACTGATACGGACTAGTTGCTGATGAAAAATTGAACGAACGCCCCATAAACTGTTCCGGATTAGCGTTCTTCATGTATGCCTTCATCATGACTGTTTTGGCTGAACCTTGTTCCCCTAAAAGCAATACTGCTTTACCTTGCTTAGCGATACAGTGGATTAAATAATTGATTCTGACATTGTCCACAATTGGTACGAGAATGCTAGAATAATCCGGAGTTGCCGTATCAGGATATTGATAGTGCATCACCAGGTCATCCCAGAGTTCCCACTTTCCGGGCTGTTTCACGTAAAAGTCGTAAGCTATACTCGGCTTATTATTTGGGTGTTTCGGCAATTCCAAAACCTGATGAAAGTTCTTCTTTAAGTATGCATCAAAACGTACTCTGTCATCTGTTTCTAGAAGAGACCCGAAGCCCCAAACTAATGTGAATACGTATATCTTGTGCAGATGTTCCGGGGTGAAAAGAACTATTTCTTCACCCTTTTCTTTTTCTTCTTCGTCGTCGATGTCTCCGTTTATTGATTTCCCGGCAGAAGGGTCCTCCACCTCCACAATTTGCGGGGGAACTAACCCTTCCAGGAGACTCAACATTTGCAGGATAATATTGCTTTGAAGGACTCTCATACTGAAGGCAAGATTTTGGGTGCACCAAGTATAAACAGTCGCAAATGTTTGTTCGAATAGAGAACTGAATACTTCAACTTCTCGTTCTGATCTCGTTTTGAGCCAAGCCCGAAGAACTAAAATAAATAATCAACAATTAGCAAAAATCATTAATGAAACTCTTTCACTAAAGGGTTCACGCTAACAGATGGGGGTGTCATAAGTTTTTGAGTATCATAAGTATGTGGCATCGTAGCTCCCAAACGGATTAACTGTTTGATGAAATATTATTTTAATACAGGTTACTTTTACCTGGCTCCCAATCCAAACCGGAAGAGCTCATGTACACCATTCCATTTCGCGACACGGTAGCAGGTGACGCATTGTCAATATTTTCAGGTTCAAATATAATTTTAGTCGTCGGTGACATCGTCAGACGATCACCGTTAGCTAAGGTCAGTGTTTTATTATCATCTAATACAGAATTCAGATTTTCAATCCATATACTGTCTACTGGTCCATCTAGGACGAGCCAAATGTTTTCCCCCGTTTTTATCTTAAGCGTTTTCCGCCATAGTGCTGAGAAAATGCCGTCTGTCCAGTCATTAGTAGCGACATCTAGCCGGCCGAACATTTGTGCAGCAGTTATTGCTTTGGGGTTCATACGCATCTCCCTGAAACCCATAATTTAAACTGAGAGAATGGTGTAGGTGCTGGGCAAGCCTACTCCATCTAAAAACTGCAGGCACTACATTCTCCTATCATTGAGTAAAAAGTTCCACTTGATGCTGCCTAAATCATCCTGCTAATAAACATTAAAGTTTGTGATGTATGGAGGTATGGATTTTGCACTTTCACGCTGAAACGGCTGAACGGATCTAAGTAAAATTTGGCACAGAGGTAGATTATAGTCTGGTACAGCACGTAGACTTTTTAGGAAAAATGTACGATTTCCTTGGGCTAGATTTATTTCGTTTTTCAAGGTATCACACGGGCGAAGCCATGAGCGGAAGCTAGTCTAGAATATATGTATCCGTTGATGGTATTATCAAAGATTTAAATCATAGATATGCCCGAACGCCAAAAACTGTGACACTGTTTTTACTTGGGTGTGTTAACAAAATGCCGATGCACGCACACTAATGATTAGTAAAAAATGAACTAAACCGTTATTTCACCATTTATTGTGCAATTATATTGCACAATCTTTCGTAAAAAAAAACTAATTCCTTTTGTACCCTGAAATTGAAAATATTTGGTGTGCCAAATGAGCGAGCTATCTCATTTCATGTGGCAACAAAACGGCGCGGTCTCAGTACCGTACGGGCATATCCACGATTTAAATCTTTGGGTATTATGCGAAATGATTGTTTAGATGTATAATATTTGATTAGAAGCTATAAAACAACGCAATGTTAAATCTAAACGTAATGCTTATGTTGCTCTGTAGTTTTCATTTATTTTTAAATGCATCGCCCAAAGGTTTACACGCAAAAGAAACTAAAATTACCAATGAATCTTTTAAAATAATAACAAATGATTATCATCTTATCTCGTTCCATCAACAGGCATGTTTGACAGTGTATACAAATGTAGAAATACATCTTTTTACCTTAGTGGAGGCGTAGTGTTAGAAGACTTATTTTTATCTAAAAAGCATGATCATAATGTACTAATATCTATACATATATATAAAAATGAATTGCTGTTCGTTAGTCTCGCTAAAACTCGGGAACTGCTTAACGGATTTATCTTATCTTGGTCTTGAAATGTTCGTCGAGGTCTAGGGAAGGTTTAAAAGGTAAGAAAAATTTGAATAACTGCCGGGAAAACCCTAAAAATAGCCCTTTTCTATTTCCCATTCAAACTTTTTCTAAATAAAATGTAGAGTCAATTACTATTTAATAAAGTTAATATTAAATTATAATCACTCACTGTTGTCTAAGCAATGTAGAAGGCGGTACGAAGTTTGCCGGGACAGCTAGTTATATAATAAAGATCTGGTGCTTACTTGTGAGGCACTTCGAATTCCGACAAAGCGTTCATTAGGGTGTGTATACAAGTAGTTTTCCCAGCTCCAGGGGGTCCTAAGGTCATTATACCGTGGCGGACTCTCTGCGTCTCGTATAACTGTAATATTACAATGAGAAATTTAATATTACCTTCAAAGCATTTTGTGATATTTATTTTTAGATTTAACTAACACTACTACAATTCTTGTCAGTACTTTCAAACCAGTGAACGAACTATGGTAGGTACGTCTCTAATAGACTCTTTTCATAACCTTCAAAATTGAAAGGAGGATATTCATTTTGGGCGTAAATTGCCAAAATGCCAGTTAACAAAAACAAATGGTATGACTACGTTGAGGAACTTAGTTTGAGTATTTTTCATTGGCGCACCAAGTCTCTATAACAATTTCTTCAGATGATTTAAAAAATATATTATGTATGAAAATTGAAAATCTGATTTTTTAAACACAAAAGCTTAACTGAAGGAATGGTTGAAGAGATTTGGAGCCCTAATGAAAAATACTCAGACTGGCTTCCCAAACATGGTCATACCTTTTTTTTGTTGGCACTTGGGCATTTTGGGCCCAAAATGAATAACCTACTTTAGTACAGTAAAAAATAGTTGTTTACACAAACCTGAATGATTTTCAACATCCACGGTGGATGGTTGATCAGCCCAGCTATGTCCACTTGTTTCTTTATAGCATCTTCCAACTCGTTGTACGTCGTTTTTTCCAGAGATTGATTGGGAAATAGATCGGATACTAACGATATGAACAATGGTTCATCTTCATCTATCAACTTAGATAGATTCATATCTCGAAGGACTCTCATAACGATGGTGCTTTCGTTATCTTTAGAGTTGACGCGTTTCACGGCACCAAGTGTTCGTAGTACTGAGAGAATGTTTCGGAGGCCAAAGTCGTAGTGAACCTATTTACAAATAAGCTAATCAGTGGTGGTAACTAACAAAAAAATGCTGAAATGCACGATCTTAGTTTGTTCACCCAAAGCCTATATTAGCGTAAACATTTTCTGCCGTCCTTTTGTTAAAAGACGGCTAAGTGACAAAACCAAATTTTACGGTATGAGCAAAAACGTGGGAAAATGGTGTTTCTAGAAATTGTGAAGACTTACAATTTTTTTTGCTATATCAAATTTTTTGTATTATTATAAGCTTTTATTATTTATCTTACAATCAGGCGTAGCTTGTTTATTTAATTTTTAATTCAAGTTTTTGTGTTTTAGCCATCGACATATGTTTTTAAAATGCTATCATTTAAAATACTAAAAAACGGCTGGCTGAAGTACAACCGTTGTATAGAGTTGGATCCGATTGTAACTGCAGCACTCATTCCAAATGAGTCACAGTTTTAAACAATTACAATACTATATAACAGTTAAGTCACATAACCTTCTTCTAGAATTGAAACTTAACTTAATTACATTCAACATAATTTTTAAAAACAAGGTGAAAAGCCTAAAACCGTTTATTTACTGTTTTCAAACTTATTTTTTTTTTATATTTCTACACTTAAACACAGTTTTAGAATGAACACACAATGAAAACTGTTTTTTAGCGTTGGCAATAATATTTGAAATGTTATGATGTACTGTCAAATGAACGGCTAAGCGTAACTTTTTCCTACATTAACAAGGTATTATATTATGAAAATGATTGTTAAATAAAACGAAATAGTACTTGTTAGTTAAAAAGCTTTCGATGATGAAGTCCTTACACTTATAAGGAGCTCTTACAAATAAAATGGCACAACTTTTTACTATTATAGTAACTTAATTAAGTCTAATAAATATGTTCCAAGCAACTAAATGAAATCAATTATTAATTTACTTAAAGTATTCACAGCTTAATGTTATGTGCTTACTAGCTGGCCCGCTCGCAACGGCATTTGCGTGTTTTATTTTAAATAGTTAAAAAGTTCATAGTCAATCATTACCACCCCGATGTACGAGTACTATATAATAATAATAATAATATAGGTATCATGTACTAACTGTATTATAAAATTCTTGTGTCGTTTACACCACGCTTTAAGGATATTTTTTTAAATAATTGAATCATAAACATTGATGTCTTGAAGAGTATTTTTTGCTGAGTTTTAAACAAATCGCATCACACATTAAAAAGTTCCTATATAAACTTTAACACCCCTACCACCCCTTCGTATGAGTAGCTTTGGGAAAAGATACATAAATTTATTCTTTTTTTATATATCTTGAAGAATATTTTTTCCAAGTTTCAAGTGCATAGAATACGATTTTTCTTACAAACATATCCTCTTTTTTACCTCCTAAGAGATTGAATTTAAAAAAAAAACTTCTTAGTGCACGTCCACGTACTAAGAAAGTCGTATCCTCCAAATTTCAAGTCTCTACGACCAGCGTTTTAGACTGTGCGTTGTCTATAATGTCACCGTCTAGAATGAATATTTTAGTCAGGACTTTGATTTTTAGAATATAAAAAGATGTCCTTGAACTCCTATCTGTATCCTGCTTAATTATTATTTAGTAAATAAATAAGTTCAAGTTAATAAAACTCGCCAACAGTGTCTGAAAATAGTTAAATATTTAGATACATACATAAAATCACGCTTGTTTCCCGACCGGGTAGGCGGAGACCACGGATCTCCACTTGCTACGATCCTGACATACCTCTTTTGCTTCATTCACTCTCATTACATTCTTCATAAATGCGCGTCGGTTTAGGGTACTCTCTAAAACGTCCCCAGTTTGATCGAGGTACGTACGCCGAGGTCTTCCTCTTCCAACTGTCCCATCCACACTCTCTTTATGCGCCTGTTTCGTCAATCTCCTTTCATCCATCCTTTCTACATGCCCAAACCATACATACGCTTCTCAATTTTCATCACTACGTTTTCTTTCACTCCACAACGTTCTCTTATCTTATCATACTGTTCTTCCCTATAATTCAAAGTTAAACCACACATACTTCTCAAAGCTTTCAAAGTTAAATATTTAATTTATAATAAAGAGTTACATAAGAAAATAATAAGTACCTACTTAACCAAACAAGTTTTATCGTGCTAGACTTACTTGCCTTAATTTAAGTTCACATTTTGTAATGTGAACTTCTCTGTATTTCTTCTTTAAATCATGCATACATAAAATCACGCCTGTTTCCCGACGGGGTAGGCAGAGATCACGGATCTCCACTTGCTACGATTCTGACACACCTCTTTTGCTTTATTCACTCTCATTCTTTAAATCAGATAGGAGGTAAGCGGCGAACAGACCATAATATTTTTATTTTCTGGGCCGTAAGTTTTTATGCCAACGCCATCAAATAAATACTTTCATCTCCTATATTTACTCCCTTTAGGGTAATTTTTTTACAAACTTTGAATGTTGTATTTATTTATATCTAATCAAAGCCTAACAAATAATTTCCAAGCTTCTAGCTTTAAAAATGACGTAATTTTCACACAAATTTAATCGTCTATTTCAACTTCTTACACTTACTCCTTACTTTATTCGCAGTAAAAAGCAGCTTATGTCCTTTCTCAAGCTCTAGACTATCTCTGTACTAAATTTTATATATATCGGTTTAGTAATTTAGGCGTGATTGCCTAACACACACACAGACAGAGTTACTTTCGCATTTATAATATAAGTAAGGATTATGCCTATCATGAATCATCAATCACCTCAAGCCTATGAGAGAGAACAACTTCAACAACTATTTAATAACCTTCTATCTATTTAAAACGATACATAATATTGATATATCAAAATAATCATTCATCATTCTTCTGCCCTTATATCCATCCACGCTAAGTGGGGTCGGCACAACATGTTTTCTTCTTCCACTCACTCCTATCATTCGTGAACTCTTTCACACAATAAACCACTTCTTCTTCGGCTTTCCTCTACCTGCGCACCCAGCCACACTTATACACTTATACTGTTTTGGTATTCATCCCTCCTCATCACGTGTCCATACCATGCTAATCTCTAATAACGAGTGCGCGGATTGTACGGTACGTACGAGAAGGTACTGCAAATAGACGTTTTTTAGCGTTGGAATGTTGTTTAGTTAGTTTATAATATTGTATTTATTAGCATTCAGTAATAACTTTCAAGACTAAAAAACAGTCACTGTATTTTAGAGTTGTAATAGTTTTATACCCACGTGAGGTGAAAAACAAATAAGCGACAAAGTATGTCTAGCGGTGTTATAGAGTAGCAGTTGAAGGAAAACTGTCTTTTAGACGTAGTAGATCCCTTTGAGGATTACAATTTATAAATGACAAAAACACATCTAAAGTCGGGTAACGGCTAAGTAGTATAGTAACATCATTAAACCGTTTTTTAGGCTTGTTTCATAAATATAATTTAATGTTGAAATGTACTGTTAAGTGCATTTAAACGTATTGTAGTGTTTTAATACGAGTTAACCGTATTTAAGAATTGGACATGTCCAAAAAAGGTGTAGATAGCCGTGTACGAGGTGTCCAGAACTCAGTAACTATAAATGATAGAAACATGTGTCCAAAACTGGTCGATAGAGAAAAATGCGGGCTTTCGCGTGGTATATAAAAGTCATTTTTGACCAAATGTCACTTAACGGCCTTTTAGTGATCGGACGGCAGTTTTATCAAATTAACACAGAAGATACAATTGTAATTGATTACCCGAATGCGAAAAAGGAAGGAGGGTAGATATTTAGGGTGTATGTATGTATGAATGCGAATTTCTTTGGCTGACGCTAGAATCCAAACAGCTAATAAATGAGGTACTCGTATTATTCGAATCGTCTAAATCAGAGTGACGAAGGTTTTATATTTTACATAAAAAAACCCATTTTACTGGTAAAGAAGCGATTTCAACGACTTTCAGACGGGCTTTTACAAAAAAAAAAAAACAAACATGGTCGGCTGTAATCCTGAGGCTCAGTAGATATCTCCTCAGATCTCTAGTTACTTAGAGGCACGTCTAAATATGACATGCTCACATTTTCCACGGTAGTTAGTATCCCGTACGTGAAAGGTTGCAAGCCCATCGCCGCTTATAAGAATATTAACCTATAACGCACACCTTTGAATTTTTGGTCCTAGGTTATGCCAGTTTCCTTACGATATTTCCTTCACCATTTAAGTGCATTTGCATTGAACATATTATCCATTTTTCAAATGGAAAAACTCATTATGCGTAGGTTTGGACACTACGGGTTATTGATTTTTGAAATAAACTATTTGAATGTGCATTACCTGCTTAGTGAGCTGTTCTTCACAAAGCTTGTAGAGGGTATAGAACTTGCGAGCCAGGGTGATGTTCTCGAGAAAGCCGCATGAGGCCAGCTTGACCCTGATGATGATCTGCCTATCCGGGACCATCATAGCGACAGTGCGGAACTGAACTTTTAAATTTTCTGGCAACTCTTTGCGGCCAGCGTATCCTGGATTCTGTAAAGCATTGTTGTTGTTTAAATCAGTTCAGTTATCTACTGATCGTTTGTACCGGTCCTTAGATAGCTCAACTGATTGATATGTATTTTATACATAGTGCATACATAGATAAGATAGATCTGTAAATTTTTTAAAATAAAGTATTTATTTTACGTAATCTCCATAATGCCAAGGCTTGCTGGAATATAAATATTTTTGTTAAGCTCGTCTGTATACATGCTCAACATGAATACCACAAGGAACTATAGTAAAGTCACTCACTACATGAATAAATTACACAAAGGTAAATATTACAGACATATTGGCAAACCGCTCCAATCAAAACTACGAAAAAATAAACTTTATAATTATTAGTATGTAATCCAAATTGTTTTGGATGAACGGGACTTAACCCGCATCATTACCTGAAACCGTTCAACTGTGCCACTTAATGCTCAACGCTATTACACTTGTAATAAAGCGCAAAAACACAATGGCACCTTTCATAAACGTGTGTCACTAATACTTGTTCATTTGAACTCACCATAGTAATAAAAATTCCAAACTCAGGACACATTTCCGACGAATCCCCGTCAGTGAAAATAAACGTCTTTTTCTTTTCCTTCTTAGCCGACAGCACAACAGCCACTTGCTGGGCGGCGACTGATAAAACCGGCAATTCTATTCTGTTGAACTCGTCAAAGCAGCCCCAGGAGCCTGATTGAGCCAAACCTTTGTATATGCGGCCGAGACCCCTGAATATCCAAATACAAGATAAATGATTGATTCAGGCGTGACTTTGCGGAAATCCATTACAAATACTGAAAAGGACGGAAAAGTCTAGTACTTTCCCGCTAAATAAATTAATAAAAATAATTTAGCGGGAAAGTACTAGACATTTCCGTCCTTTTCAGTATCACCAAATACATTTTATACGCAGTCAATGACTTCGACTTCTCAGCGACTTCGAGAACCGTTTTTTTCATAAATTCTAATTTAAAATATTTTATTCAATTGAATCATAGAATCTTTATAGAATGCACGAAAGGAGCTTTTAACAGGGACGAATCAGGTTAACGAAACACAAGGTCCGTTTTGAAATGTCATATATTCAAACGAATATAGTCATAAACTTCAACTGAGGATGAAATTTAAGAAATTATTTCTTAGAGCACTTGTGTATCCAGAACCTATCCACTACATTTTGTATATCACGCTTAGGGTGGATTTGACCAACTTCTAATATTAACAAAAATAAAATAATGTAAGTGTAAGTAAAATGTAAGTAAAATGTAAGCAAATGTAAGTAAAATGTCAGTTTACTTTTCGGTAGCTAACTACTATTTAATCTGGTAGCGCTAACATAAGTTTGGTCGAATCCGCCCTTATACTTTTATCTATCTGTTAACTATTACTGTACTATACTGTTATCATCTAACTGACAATACCTACACACAATTTTCGTTACTGTGTGACTAAATACTCAGTACCGAAAGTTTTAGATAAATTATTTGCCGTAATATCATTGAATGGTTTTTTGCTATTCTCACCGGTAATCCATTTGATCGGAGCAGTTAAATACAACTACGTATTTAGCTAAGGTTTTGCCCATGTCTTTTACTGTCTCAGTTTTGCCCGTACCCGCGGGCCCGCAGGGGGCACCGCCCATACTCATAGTCAACGCTTGGGCTAAGGTTATATAGCATCTGGTGATAAAACAATGTCATTATATTATGTCACTCATATAAAAATTTATTATACGTAAAGGTCGCTCAACGAGCTAAGGAAATGGCTATGCTTGGTTTTCTCTACGAGAAAAATTAAAAGAAATGAAGAGACGAAACGGTACTCAAGCTAGGAAACTCAAGCTTACTAAGCAAGAATGGCTTGATAGGGAAGAGACTTTTAGTCAAAATTGGGAGTTATCAGCTGATTAGATTAAAAAATAGCCCATTAAAAAAAGGGCCAAGATCGGTACAAATAGAGTACGAGGCAGACAGTGACGTCGATAAAAGAATAGAAATCGAACTAGAGATGTTTTGTGACATTTTTGGCGCAGCGTTCTCTAGAGTTACAGTAACGTAGGTTATTCTTACCTGTCTGTCAGTGGCGTGATCACCAATCTATCAGTGCAACCCAAGTATTCGTTTTGATAAGCGAAGGTAACATCAGTGACGGAAACCCAAGTTTTATCAGCATCCTCTTTGAAGTAGAATCGACATTGTTTTAACCACTCAAAATCATGAGACGAACGCACGTTCAAACGTACCTAAGGAACAAGATGCTAATATCAAGGCGCATGCTTTGATTGGAGCTAGATGGCGCTGTGTTTACCCGCACTTATGCCGATAATTGAATTCTAACTATTTTCATTCCCATTGAGAGTTTTTTACGGGATAAAAAGTATCCTACATTTGTATCCAGGGTATAATCTACATACATACAAATTTTCATCCAAATCCGTTCAGGCGTTATAAAGTCACAGTGGTATAAATATACACATAAATAGTAGCAAGAGAAAGTGGGACTAACCAACATGTCAAATATATCTCTTTGATGTACATGAATCGTGATTAGAGTTTCGAACTTGATTCTCTCAATTTTGAGCAAATCTCTGGTTGTTTGGTCGATGAGGGTATTTAACAGCTCCAAAAACTTATTGTTGGTCTCCATCATTATTTTCTTGTCTTGTCTAGCTTGCGAGAGGCCTAATTCGGCATCTCTTGTCCAAATAATTTGAATACCTAAAAGTCCTATCTAGAAATAAAACATTATTTAGATAAATACTCGTATATACAGGACTAGTTTCTGCCTACGGCTTGTAAAAAAAGTTCATAACTGGCGGAGTAATCGAATAAATAACAAACACAAAAAAGAACAAAAAAATACAGACGAATTGAGAACCTCCTTTTCTTTGAAGTGGTTTAGAAATAGAAGTATATGGATGACCGAGCTTTGCTCGTTTTTCTTTTAGGGTAAACGACGTTTTCTAAAAATAAAATCTAGCTAGATCGATTTATCGCCCCCAAAACCCCCTTCATACAAAATTTCATGAAAATCGTTGGAGCCGTTTCCGAGATTCAAATTATATAATTATATATTTACAAAAATTGCTCGCTTAAAGGTATAAGATATGATAAATATCAAATTCATACAAATCCGCCCAGCCGTTTTGGTGTGATAGATAACAACCTTACTAACTTTCACAATTATAATATTAAGTAAGATATACACAAGTACCTGTGCCGGCATTTTGTCTAGGAAAAGTAGAAGGTTGAATGTAGGGTCATTCAGGACGGCGACGGCATTTCTTATGATAGAATGCAAGCTGCTTTGGGCAGATTGAAGTAGGGATGTCAGCCACGTTTCCACGGAGCCCTCAGCTCGAACTGCCCGCTCAAGTTTTATTTCTTCACCTTCAGATGATACTATTGCTATCATTTTATTATACTCTGAAAATTTAGGTTTAAAGTTTACTCTCAAAATAGATAATACATTCACTTACTTGAGTACATTTATAAAAAGGTAGAAAAGTCGTAACGAACAGAGTAGCTTTCTAGTATTCCAGTAAAGTAGGTACCTAATTGGGCCCAAAAGTCAAAGCACCGGCCAACATTTAGTTGAGAATGGGGTAGGTGCTAGGCAAGCCTACTGCATCTAAAACTGTGCCAGACATTAGTCTTGTAAGTGAGTAAAAATATTTACATGACGTTGCATAAAAATCATCTAGAATAGGTTCAAACTACTGTTTAGTTTGTCTACTAATCAGTGACCATTAATAATTAATTAATAATAATTAATTTATTCGAAGTAACAAGGTAATGTGGTACAAAATTTACAAACTAATGTACTTCGTAGGCAAATCTGCCTATTAACAACTGGTAGTTCCGATACTCGTATTTTCTACAAAATGTTAAAAACAACTTCATACACTGACAATCTTAATTGTAATTATTGTTGTTGCAAACTAAAACCGTGAGTTTATCAAAAGAGTTTGCAAAATTAAAAAAAAAGTAACATTATTTCTACTCACAGGTTAGTGCAAACTTCTGTTTAGTGCCGATAATATCTGAAACTACTAACCAATATCATTGAATTTGACGTAGCGAATGTTGTCGAATATCGACAGTAAATGATTTTGTATCGTATGTGAGTCCGATGCTTGACCTAGGATTTCCAGCAACGCCGGATCCGACACGAAAAAGAACCTCGGAAACATTGTTCGTTTCCTTTCCAAATATCCGCTGAGACTTTTCTGGCAGAGCTCGAGCTGTTCCTGCAAATGCGGCAGCAGCTGTCGCAAGAGATCATCGCCCACGCAACACGACACGACCCCTGGCGTCTCGTGAGCTCTTTGCATTATCTTTTGCCAGGATTTGTCTATTTTGGAAAATCTTTTAGCTTCCTTCGGTAGCTGTTTAGCAATGTCACCGCCGACAAACACCGCTTCAAGATATACCCACATGTTCTGAACGAGGAGCCACCTTTCTAATATTTCATTTGTCGTTTGCAAATCGTAAAGCCATTGTTGAATTTGTTTACGGAATGGAGCATTGTATCTAAAATTCAGTTTGGTTGTCAGTGAAGTTAAATAACTTTAATATACACCGTGACTTTTTAATGACAGTTTTACAAGAACAAACGTCGTTCAGGGGCCTTACCACAAGCTCTTCGGGCAATATCAAAGTAATATAAGTAATACCAGATAAGAGCGCTGGTGGTGTAGTGGTAGCACCCCTGCTTGACGATCGGAAGGTGGTGGGTTTAAGCCTGGTCTTGCACCAATGAGTTTTTCCATTCGAAAAATGTATGTGCGCAATGCCAGTGCTCTTAAAAGGTAAAGGAAAACATCGAGAGGAAACCGACACAGGCTTCTTTTATGGTATTCTTATCAGCGGCGATGGACTCGCAACCTGTCACGTACGGAATACTAACTACCATGCAAAATGTGGGCATGTTCCAAATGTCATGTTTGGACGTGCTTCTGACTACCCTTTTAGATATCCTCAAAGATCTAAGTAACTAAAACATCTGAGGAGATATCTACCGAGCCCGGGGATTAAAGTCGTGATGTCGCACCATAATACATGTAGCAGACTAGTTTGTTCTAGAAAAACATGGATTTAATGTCACTGCGTATGAGACAAAGACGTGGATCACGTGTGACATTTTACGGTTTCTTACCGATTAGATAGCAATGAACCTAAGATCATCAAACTATCCTCCAGCTGACCGATGGTTTCGGCCGTCGTGTCGCCTCTCAGTAACAGCTCCCCTCTATTGTTGAAGGTTTGGAAGGTCAGTTCGTGCACTGACCACTCATTCGTAACTTGACGCAATTTCGCTTCAATATCTTTTTCTTTCATAGCTGATATACATATATCCTGTAATCAATAATTATAGTAAATAGTTCGTTTAGCGTAAAGAAGAGTTTCTGTGCTATTACCTTATTATTAGTTTTTTTTGTGCTTTTTCTTCTTACAGTTTCACTAATTCTTTCAAACCAAGGGTGGAACAATGAAGTATAGAATCTTTAGAATTTTTAGAATGGGACCGAACTGTTGGTTTGTTTGATTCGTCGATGTTGGTTGGTTTTATTGTTGGATAGTTTAGGCCTAGATATCCTAGAATCCTATTTAAATAGCCTAATAAATATGCCCATAACACATACAGTATGTTAGAAAGGTATAAACGGTTGGGGTCAATAGTATTTGACTGTTATTCTCATTAACTATTTATAGGAATATTTTCATGATGTTTCTCTATTTTTTTTCTGATGTAAATTATATTTAGTCTGCAAATCCTATTCAACCCATTTTACTTTGACTAGGGTGCTTATACCGTGAAGTGGACAGTGACGTGGCGACGCGACGCGACACACCCCACCCGACCATGAATTCGGTCGGCGCGCGTGGGTCGATATTACCAGCCCCATTACGTCATACTTTCCGGTACACATTATTGTGACGTCGTCATGCTTTCATCGTTCCCTCGCTGACTCGCTTCAGCAAATAGGTCTTTAGGCTTTCGATCTACAAAACGAGCCTTCAGGCAGAAGTGTTAAAGTTTCCTTTTGAATGGTGCTTAACTTTATTTTCAGGGGAATTCTCGCTCTTTAACTCTTGTCTCTCTTTCGAGTCGCGCGTGCGCGGTAGGAACACTAGCACGTGGTGGCGGTTTATTACTCCTCAGGAGATATGCGCGCCTGGTATCCACGCGGGTAAAACACCTGTTGCAGGGTCATGATTCAGGGACTGGAGATCTACTCGCGGTCTGCACATCCGCAATTTCGGCATAAGATGAAATACAACAGTAAACCGTAACGTGTATTAAACATTAGCGACCAAGCCAAATATGGAGAAGAACCTAAATAGTAGGAAGTTTATTACGGTACTTTCAGTTCAGCTATTTAAATGCTTATTGTCATACTACAAATGAAATACATTGCTAAATTTCGTACTTTGGTGTACTAAGTAGACCTCCCGAACCGATCAGCGAAGGAACGCGAGTGAGCGCGACAGCCTGCAGCTATCTCACACCGCACCGCGTATTTGAAAATTACAGTGGCGTTGATTCTGTGTTTTAGGTGGACTAGCTAATATTTCGCGTAATATATACGATCTTAGTTAGAATTATTAATTCAAAATAAATAAATAAATAAATAAAATAAATAATGCTGGACAATCCACACAGCATCATCTAGCCCCAAAGTAAGCTACTCAAAGCTTGTGTTATGGGTACTAGATAACTGATATATTTAATACATGATATAAGTACATAGATAGATATTTTTTATCATACATACACACCCAGACCAACGGAACGAAATTCTGTAGATCGTACACAAATTTGTTCCGAGGCGGGAATCGAACCCGCAACCTCTTGCGTCGCAGGCGGACTCTTGCCCGCTGCGCCACTGAGGTGTCAAATAAGCGTAAAAAATACTGTTAGCTGCTTAAATTGCTACATTGTTCATCATTTTCGCATCAATTTACAGAGCTACTAAAATTATGAAAAAATATGACGGATCATTAAAGAAAACTAACTTCTTTAACTACCTCGTTCGTACTTTACGAAATTGTAGTCCAGCGAAATAACCGAATCACCATAAATGTTGTCGTGCTAACAAACATACCTCTATATCTTCTTTATTCGGTAAGAGCGGCGCTTCCAGTATATTTTTTAGGCAAAAGTCTTCGTTATCCAGTTCAAAGTTGTACTTAGTGACCTCCATGATTCGCTGCCAATGGCGCGGCTTCATTGCCTTGTTTGCCATTAGCTCCAGAAGCGGACACATGTCATTGAAGTCGTCAATTGTCTTCTTAAGCGCGAAGAATGCAGGCCATTCCTTCAATCTGAATGTTCACAAATTATATCTTTATGGAACAGTCATCTATTGGTGGACTGTTCACACGTCATCCAGTCCCAAACTATACCATGGGAACAAGATAGCTGATAGATTAAATAAATGCTTTTTTTTATTTAAATACATGCACATAATACATAATGCTGATACGTTGAATCAAATAAGAGATATAGATTTTGTAATAACTAGCCACCTGATTAAGAGAAGAGATATAAATCTTGTATTAGCACTGTATTGAACAAGTTCATGGTTAATTGTGAGCCGAGTGAGATAAAATGTTCAACCGTGCTTTTTTGGTAATGCTGATGAGTCTTAAAAAAAACCTTGATAATATCAAACATACCCTTTAGGGAGCTTACGGCATCTATTTTGGAACTCCATCAACTCATTATTGATCTCTTCAATATTAACTTCGCCCCATGGTATATCGTAATAGCTGCTCACTCTATCGATGACATCATTGTACAGTTTGTATAGTTTTTGAAGTAAATTTAGTTCCTTTCTTATTTGAGCTAGTTCAGGGTACTCTGTGTGTGGAAGACCAAATAATTCTTCCCCGTTCTGGTATGTTTGTAATTTTCTCCACATGCCGTCAAAACGATTCTGAAATATTATATTTGAATTCGTTGTACGCCTTGTAGTGAAATACGCGTGTTAGGGTTATTGCCCTCAGCCACCCCTTAAAAGCATTTAGCACAAAACAGTGCAAATAGAGGGGACAGTGTCGCCCTGTTTAAGATCTCGGGAGGGAACGCACCGGAATAATTTTATTGATGTTGTTAAATTCGTAGTAATATGTATTATAATGGGAAAAACACTTTGTTTGTTACCTTTTAACAAAAACTTTAAAGGGTGGATTTTACCAAATTCTGGTATAACTGAATCCCAGAATAATGTAATGTCAAATACAGGTAAAATGACAATTGTCTACTATGTGATAACTACGATTTGCTATGGGAATTGTGCTGAAAACTATTTTATCGAATTCGGCCTAAGCCATTGTTGTAACCATAATACATCAATGCCCTACGGCTAAACTCTTAATGGATTCTGGCAAGGAAAATATAAGTAGTGATATTATTAGTATTAGCTAGTATTTTAAAGAAGCACATAGGCCATCTTTAAGGGATATATAAACATTTTTATTTTACCCACAATTAACATTAAATGAAAATCTTATACCTTTAAACGAGCAATTCTCTTTATATAATCTGAATCTCGGAAACGGCTTCAAAAATTTTCATGAAATTCAGTATGCAAGGGTTTTCGGGGGCGGTAAATCGATCTAGCTATGTTTCATTTTTCGACAACGTCGTTTACCAAAAAAAACCTGAGTAATACTCGATCACCCAGGTACTTTATATTTAAAAGCCGAGCCGAAACAACAGACCTGGAATAGTATGAGTCTGTCAGACGCCTCTCTCGGAGTTAACCCCGACTGCATGGGACCGGCGTATCTGTACTCGTGACAGTACTCGGTATTATCCTCTCTGAACCGATCTAAGTTGCCTCTCAGATCTGACTCGAACTGTGGCTGCATGTAGAGCAGTTGAACATGCGATGCCAAAGCGGTAGCTTGCAGCTGTTGCCAGGAATAACGGAGATTATCCACCTGCTCCAGATCCTCTTTGCTGACCGGTAGATCATACCGAGTTATTATGTTGAAAGCTTCCTGAAATTCACAAAATTCACACCGTGAAATTTGAACCACAGCTTTTCTAACGCAAACGTTGTTCATACAATTTTACTTATGCGATTTCAAAATATGTTTCAGTGATAAATATTTGAATTATACCTAAGTGGAGATGTTTCAATCTAAAAATGCACGCCCCTCCACTTGTACTTGTACCGTATGTAGAGGAAATAGAGTAGCAAATACATTGGAAGGGCGTGCATTTTTAGACTGATCTACTTCTATCTACCTATTGTATGCTGTGTTTCGAAAGAACAGAACGGGATTTGGATCAAAGGAAATCTCAATGTACAATTTGCGCTATCTTTTGTTTAAAATTGTCTTGACAGTTTGACTGACTTTGTGACATTGACAATACTACTAATTTAAAACACTTAGCACTGGCAAAATTGATCTCTCAAATGAGACAATTGCCATAAGAAGAAGATTTTGGGAGAATCTTTAAACGAGCAATTCTTGTATATATATACAGTCGTGGTCAACTAATTAGGGACACTCTTTGGTTAAACCGAATTGTGAATTTATTTTTTATTTTCCAACGAGTCTAAACCATATTCCATATCTCTTACATGTAAGTATAATTAGTCATTTATGTGCCCGATTATACAAACAATAACAACTTCTTAAACATTAAACCTCTTTACAGTATAGCTGATAGATTATCGTAGTGCTATTTGTTCAAATAATGCTGGCTGGCCATTTAATTAGGGACACTGAGATATTGCGTTCTATTTTCAAAATTTGAATCTCAATACTTTTTTACTTCTTCTCTTATTGTTTCGTGGTAGTTTTGGCGGCAATCCCGATATTTATTTTAAGTTTTGAAAAATATTTTGAAGAAAAATGGGTAAAAATAAAAGTTGCGATCCAACACTACGAAAAATTATCATGAAGTTTGTTGTCGAGCATGGTTGGCCATACCGAAGGATAGCAGAACATTTAAATTGTTCAAAAACTATGGTATACAATGCAGTGCAACATGTCAGACGCAATAACACAGATTTAAATGTGCCCAGAACAAAAAGATCGAGAAAAACAACTCCGCAAGAAGATAGAATGATAGCCAGGTTAGCTAAGAAAGATCCGTTTCTAGGCTCTATTTTAATTAAACACGAAGTGTTTGGGACAGACGAAAGAGCTGGTGTCTCAGCTAGGACCGTTCGACGACGTCTGGTAGAAGCAGGGTTGTTCGGAAGAGTGGCTCGCAAAGTACCGTTGTTGAAGAAAGAACATAGAAATGCTCGTTTGGCGTTTGCACGTAAATATGGATATTGGACCTACGCCCAATGGCAACATGTATTATTCTCTGACGAGACCAAGGTTGATTTGATTTCTTCAGATGGAAGGCAATACGTACGGCGTCCAGTAAAAGCGGAAATGAATCCAAGATTCACAAAAAAGCAGGTGAAACATGGCGGTGGAAACATTAAAATGTGGGGTTCATTTTCTGGACGTGGAGTGGGACCTGTGAGGAAAGTTCAGGGTAACTTAGACCAACATCAATACAAGGCAATATTGGAGGAAACGATGCTTCCCTATGCTGAGGAGCATCTCCCTATTATATGGACGTTTCAGCATGATAACGACCCAAAACATACCGCCCGTTCAGTCAAGTCGTTTCTTACCAGTCAGTCAGTATCGGTGCTAGATTGGCCAGCAAATAGCCCGGACCTTAACCCAATCGAGCACCTTTGGCACGAAATCAAGAAAAAAGTAGCCACTTATCGTACCACAACTTTAGATGAACTTAATGAAGCTTTTTGTGAGGCATGGGCAAACATTCCTGTCGAAACATGCCAGAAACTGATAATGTCTATGCCACATCGGTGTCAAGCGGTAATTACTAACAAAGGTTTTGCTACTGGGTACTGATTTTACACGTAATAAAATGGAGCTATTAAAGATATTATAATACTGCAGATTATTAGTTTTGTTTAACTCTATTTTTCATTATAGTTTACTGTCCTTAATTAAATGTCCAACTACAGAATTATACCTTAAAATTGAATACATGTTCAACCTTTGATATTAAATACTTTTTTCTATTTATTTATTCTTTTATTTACAGCCATTTAAAGCATAATAATCGGACCAAATTATGCAAATAATAGTTACTGAGAAATCAATAGGGTTTTATATTTGTATGTACATAACCGGTTATTGTTCTTCACTATCTTGCATGTCCCTAATTAGTTGACCACGACTGTATATATAAAATCGGAATCTCGGAAACGGCTCCAGCGATTTTCATGAAATTTAGTATGCAGGGTGTTTCAGGGGCAATAAATCGATCTAGCTAGATTTCATTTTTAGAAAACGTCGTTTACCTACCCAAAAAAAACGAGCAAATCTCGGTCACCCAGGTACTAATAATTATAGCTGATCAATTGATGAACGAATAACTAATATAAATGGCTTAGTAGTAAGGATAAATGACTAGTATTTACCTCCACTGGATCAATTTTCAACTCCATATCTACCTCCTGTTCCCGTATCTTCCGCAGTGTTTCCATTACAGTTCTAACATCATCCAGATCACGAATTGGTCTTTCCAATTTCCTTTCCAAGTCATTCATGATTGCGTAAACGTAGTCCATTTCACGTTTGTATTTTTTGCGCATCGCTTGGCTTATTCTATGTGTTCCATCTATCAACATTTTAAATTTGATTACAGTATACTATTATTGAAAAATAAAACGCTTCAAAAATTTTAAAGTACGGTCATCAATAAAAGTGTCCCATTATTTCGAACCATTGGATAAGGATAATTATTTTATTTCACAACTAGCTGGAGAACGTCCGCACGGCGATAACTGTTTTTTCCGACATTCGAATTTAATGAAAGCAAATCAATTATCCCTTTATTCTGCTCGTAATTATGCTCTGTCCACCTGTGAAAACTACATGAAAATCGTTTTAGTAGTTTCGGAGATGTCCGCGAAAACGCCAAATAGACGGATAGATATACTTATATCGCTGATTTGTATTCTACTATTCTTCTTCAGTCACCTGCTTTCTTATTTATGACTTTTCTTCATTGTAAAGCTCAGTTAGTTACACACTTACTTTTTAATTCAGTATTTAGTCCCAGTTTTAATTTTTCTGTAGAAACGGCCATGCAATTCCCAATGATAAGTACATCTGGCTCAGTCGACAGTTTAATATCGAGCTCGCTGTGTCTTTTCAATGAAAGTTCAAAGTCGTTCAGGTTCCAAGCCAGAAGTTGACGCAGAGTTTTTTCGCATTTCCATAAATAGTGATACGGACGCCATCTCTTTACCAAAGCGTTTAGTTCCTGTTGGATTCAAAAACAATATAATTTAAAGCAATTCACTTTGACCTAGTCTACAAATTTATTTGAAAAATAAAAAAAATCGAAAGAATATTATTGAAAATGGCTGTTTACAGCGGTTATACTGGATTTTTGGACACTTTAAACTTATGTCACTACCATGGTTTGTCAAATTCGACACAGCCGTTTGGACTACAGGGCAGGTACGGAACTAAGTACATACCACATACATACTCGTATTTACATACGTACACCCCAAACAAATTTCCCTTCATCTTAAAAGTTTAGTTTTTCTTTAGGTTATAAATTTATTCTAAGCAACATAATTGCAACACCAACAGCAATTACCGTTTTGACATTCTGCGAACACGTAGACAACAAGGACAACGTTTTGATTATCTCCTTGTTCTCCATAACGTGATTATAGAAATTCTTTTGTTGTAAAGGAAACGTGGGTTTTTCCTCTGACTCCAGTCTGTAGTGTTTTTTCCTTTTCATCTTAGCCGCGTCTACTTTCATCGTCTTTTGCATGTTAACCGGTGCAGTGGACGAGACCTGTTCGTCAAGTTTGGTAACTACCTCCAATAGCTGATTCGCTTGGTGGCCTGCGACTTTCTTCCAGCTCACCTGGATAGCATGCACGAAGCCACAGAGAGGGAGCAAAATAATAAAACAACAAAAAAGTGTAGAAGCCACAGTAAGTGAACAGCGACGTGAACAAAATAAAGCATATAGAGGTGTTGCGGACGGACACACAGTCGAAATTACACATGTGAAGGTGTAATATTAAACGTCACAATACAATTAACATCACATAATGGGAAAAAAATAAAAAACACAATTATTTTTTTGTTGTGAAAAAATATCACACTTACATATAAGTAGTCTAAAGTTCCAGATTTCCTAGACGGGTTTAGTTAGAATAATAAATAATATAAATAATAATAATAATATAATATTGGTGAATATTTCAAACGATGCCATCATGCCCTAACTAAACTTATGTAGTGTGGGAACCAGATAATTGTTTTTGTATTATTTATTATAAACATTTTTTTGTAAATAAAACCATAATAATATATACGTGTTTGTTCTGTGTCCCATATACAGGGTGTCCCAAAAAGTAGTGTCAAGCGAAAGTCCAGAGTTAGAACACCCCTTGGGGTACCCGAATCACCCCCATGTATGTTCCGCGATTTTCTATAGTTTTCGAGTTATTAATTTTTTTCCGAATTTTTGAAAATTTACGACTTGAACAACTTAAAACATTCTTACAAAAAAAGTAGAAAACTTTCTTGAGATTTTTTTTTTAACACTGAATTGTTATGAGTTGTTCTTTTATGCATAAAATAATCAGCTACGTGACTTTGATGAAAACTATGAAAATGTTGGTGTAAAGTCAAATAATTACATTCGGTGAATTATGACTAAAATTTTCAACTTCAAATTAAAAATCTTAAAAAGTGATTTTATGGTTCCTAAATAAGTCTAAAAAATTCTCCAGACTCTCAGCTTTCATAATCATTAAAAAAAAGTAGTACTTAATAGGCTACTTTTGCTAAAATCGGCCTTCAAAGACGGTGAGGTGGAAAATTCTTAAAATTAGCTACCTGATTAAAAAATAGATTTTGGCCATTTTATCATTCTTAAGCTAAATTTGTTTGATAACTAACCAAAAACGACTACAAAAAATTAGTTTATGCCAAAGAAATCAGCAATATGGCCGAATTAAGAACAAAATTGAGACAGACAGAAGAAAAAATTAAGGAACTTAAAATAGCTTTCATACGATTTAAGGAAACCTTTTTAAGACGATGTAGGATTTGTATGTACCTAGAAGGTTGACATTTGAAAACTTTTTGTAAAAAATTAATAAATTTTACTTGTTGTTTTATTTCATAAATTAAGCTAAACTAAATAAATAAAACCTTCAAATATTAATAAAATCTTACTTTCCTGCAGTCATTTTGGTTAGTTCACAAACTAATTAAGCTTAGGAATGATAAAATGGCCAAAATCTATTTTTTAATCAGGTAGCTAATTTTAAGAATTTTCCACCTCACCGTCTTTGAAGGCCGATTTTAGCAAAAGTAGCCTATTAAGTACTACTTTTTTTTAATGATTATGAAAGCTGAGAGTCTGGAGAATTCTTTAGACTTATTTAGGAACCATGAAATCACTTTTTAAGATTTTTAATTCGAAGTTGAAAATTTTAGTCATAATTCACCGAATGTAATTATTTGACTTTACACCAACATTTTCATAGTTTTCATCAAAGTCACGTAGCTGATTATTTTATGCATAAAAGAACAACTTATAACAATTCAGTAGCAAAAAAAAATCTCAAGAAAGTTTTCTACTTTTTTTGTAAGAATGTTTTAAGTTGTTCAAGTCGTAAATTTTCAGAAATTCGGAAAAAAATTAATAACTCGAAAACTATAGAAAATCGCGGAACATACATGGGGGTGATTCGAATACCCCAAGGGGTGTTCTATCTCTGGACTTTCGCTTGACACTACTTTTTGGGACACCCTGTATAATTATAATTTTAAGACTGGCCTCACAGCTCAGTTGGTAGTAGCTCTGCCTTTTGTGGTTTGTTCTGTGTCCCCACCCAGGACAAACATTTGTATGTTTCAGGACTACCAACTGAGCTGTGAGGCGTCTTAAAATTATAATAAATAGACAGAATTAAATGAACAATAAGTAAATAGGTATAATAATAAAATACGTTGCCTCCAGTCAGCCTACCTACTCGCCATTTTATGTGTATAATACAGACAGCATTTAAGCTCAGTACGTTATGTAAGTATGTACAAAGCAAAAAGTAACCTAGCATTTTTTTAATTGTTACGCTAATTTAAATTTTGAGTTGAACAAAATAAAAACTATCGTATTTTAGTTAGTTAATCCGACGACAGAATCACATATGGCTGCATATAATGAAATGTCTATTGTTTTAGGCACAGTCCATAGTAAAACCAATGGCTGACACAGGTTACGTGTGTCTAGCTAGAATCTATAAAACCATAATTTTTTTTCAGAATAATTACCCTCGGAGTTTTTCCCCCAGTCCATTGGGCGACTCCTTTGGATAACCCGGAGATATGCTTTCCAGCCAGCACTAGAACATCCTGTATCTCTTCCAGTGTCGGAGTTACAGATACGTTGGGTATCATCAAGGCAGCATTCAGTAAAAATATAGGCTTTTTATACGGACCTGAAACAAGATAGCCATGCCATGGTCAAATCCTACTATTATAAACGCGAAAGTTTGTAAGAATGTCTGGTTGTCTGGATGTATGCTTGTTACTCTTTCACGCTGAAACGGCTGAACGGATCTGGATGAAATTTGCCACAGATATAGATTATAGTCTGGAATAACATAGGAAACTTTTTATCCCGAAAAAATGTACGGTTCCAGCGGGATAGATTTGTTTTTGTTTTTCAAGGTACCACGCGGGCGAAGCCGTTGGCGGAAGCTAGTGGTCAAATATGTGTTCCCTGCGAATTACTTATTTTGTTTTATGCATTATAATTGTAGGATTGAATGTGATTAATCTGGACTTTTCGTATAAATAAACCGACGACATAAATTTTATGAAGAACTTGGTTTTTCTGAAGATGATTTCAAAGGTTTAATGGATTCAAAGTTTAAAGGATTTTAAGAGTATGAATATATCTAGTAGTTTATTTATTTATAGAAATCATATTTGGACGTGCATCTGGCTACCCTCTTTAGATATCCTCAAAGATCTAAATAACAAGAGATCTGAGGAGATATTATCTACCGAGCTGGGGATTACAGTCGTGATTAAGTTTGTATGTTTTTTAAATAATTATGCAGGCATAGGAGTTCTCGTGCGGTTTTTAGAGGCATAAGTGGGTATTTTATTTTCGCTGGTCTATTCTAATCATATGTAAATCTATGTCATTAAACATTATATTAATTGAACTTGTCCTAATTTAAATACGACATTGTATGATAAGTAACTATAGTAGAACCAGAGTACTAGCAGATCATGAATCGATGGTGGTATTTTACGATTTGTAGGTCATGAGACTCGGTGATGATTCTGTGTTTTGCCAGAGTAGCTAAAAATATCTAAAATACAAACTTTAGTTTTTTCTAGCCAAAAACTTAACATCAAATATTTTTAATTTACAGTTTTAAAATAGTAATTTGGTTATTTTACTGTGAGCCCTCTTTTTGATTTATTCAGCACGAATTTCCATAGCTTCAAAGTAATTTTCTAAAAAACATCAAAAAAATAATTAAAGTCATTATAATTATTTTTAGCTGCGCGTCTTTAGGGTGAACAAAATAAGATCGTTGAATCTTAGAGATTTTTAGCTCGTTCCATAAAACAACGGGATTGCCACCATATTGTATCTCTATCCCTTTCACGCATACCAGTTGGAAAGGGATGAAACCGGAATCGATACAATGAAGTTGTGACGTCACTTTCAGAATATATAGTATTTAGTAGTAATCTATACTATGCGTATGTTTACACTAGAGTTGTAACGTTGACCTTCTTACTAAAGAGCTTATGTCGACAAGGAGGAACTAGTGGGGTGAAAGGATACCTCAGATAAAGTACACCTCAGAAGCTCATTCCGTGCACCTAACACGTGTCTTAAAATCTTTTAGGTTCAACGACATGCCGGGTCTATTCGATGTTTTTCTTCACCGTTTCAGAGTCGTTACTGAGTTAGAGCGCACATATTTTTTAAACCCCGACGCAAAAACTACGGAGTGTTATAAATTTGATGTGTCTGTGGCATTGTAGCTCCCGAACGCATGAACCGTTTTTTTTAAATGTGTTCTAGTCGGGAGTGTTCTTTTAGGTTTGATGGAAATCCAAGATGGCCGCCACAAAATGGCGGATTACATATTTTTTCACAAGTCTTTCAATTACTGTTCGTTAGTCTTGCTAAAATTCGAGAACGGCTAAACGGATTTATCTTATCTTGGTCTTGCAATGTTCGTGGAGGTCTAGGGAAGGTTTAAAAGGTAAGAAAAATTGGAATAACGGCCGGGAAAACCCTAAAAATAGCCCTTTTCTATTTCCCTATACAAACGTTTTCTAAATAAGTACGAAGTCTGCCGGGTCAGCTAGTCTCTCAATATTAATCAAATATAAGGACTTGAGTAGTAGGATACTATACACTATGACAAGTTTCAAACAAAGCTTGTGTCGGGGATTTTTTATATTTTTATTTATTTAACTTGTTTGAAACATTAAAACCCATTGGTGCACGCCCAGATTGTAATCCACGATCTTAATCGGAAGGCGGTATCGAAACCACTAGACCCAGGTTACGCTAGGTTAATTAGACAAAGTCACATTCAAAAATCACTATAGAAAAAAAAGAAACTATTAACAATGTATGCGATGATCACGTGATTTATTGATTACAATGTTACCCTATATTTTTCTCTTTTTAGAGACATCGCTCGTGGAATATCTATATTATTACTGTGTAACGCGCGTAGCTAGTTTATTTTTTACTTTCCATACATCTGCAGTACTTCTACCGGAAATTTTGTAGAGCTAAAATTGGCAGTACAGCAGTGCAGATGGATGGAAGAAAAAGAAACTCAATAAAGTTTCGTAAATTATAAAACCAATACTAAGTCCCCTAACAGCCCTCTCCACTTTAATAGGGGTTGGATTTTAAAAATCCTTGTCTTAGTGAAAATCTAGAGGGGACATAGGAAATTAAAGGAAAACAAAGTCAATGTGGACGCACTGCACTGTGTGTGCGTTGATAGACACAGACAGCCAGTTAGATAAAGATTACATAACAATTAAAAAAAGAGATTCGAAAAAGTTATATTTTTAATAAATGTGATATTTTTCGTTAAACAAACCAACGATTAACAGTGTGCTGAGTAACTCGTTGCACCTGCACAGTACATTTGATATCCCTACTCAGCTATTTATACGGAAAAATATTTAAAAATATAGAAATTAGAAATAAACCAAAACCTAAAAAATCTTTTTTCAATGGGATTTTTGACTGAATTAATTCGAACGATCAATGATCAAATAAAGAGTTGTATCGTTGGGATAGTATTAGTGTGGGGGTCGGATAACAATAAAAATTATATTCAAAAATAATTTGGGAACTGTATTCATCCTTGGTTCAAAATGGTGTCTCTCATACGCATGCGTTAATGACTGCGGTATGACCGAATAGAAGAATTGCACACTTGAGCTACATTCAAAGAGAACCGACTCTATGAGATAGACACCTAATGGTATACACCATAGCATTAAAAGGACTGTCATTCTAAAGATCAAAAACTTGAGTTGATGATGAAAAATTTACCCATATCCTATCACCACCATGGGAAGTTTGGTGCGAGGTGTTTCCTAACAAAAAAAAGTTTTATTAAGTTTTCACGTGTTTTGTAACTGCCTGTATTAATATATAACTTGGTAAGTCGTATTAATGTGTTATAGTAATAAAATATTATTATTATAGTATCATATTAAATATAATTACATTGGTATATAATAATTATATTTATATAGGTACCATAAATTCTATGAGTAAAATATATAGCTAACTAACTATTTCAAAACTAAAAACTATTTAACATAAGATTTCATTTAGAATTAGGGCTTTTCACCATGTTTTTTTAATTAAACTAACAGCTTGTTAGCCTTTTAATCGCATGTCAAAGTTGTTTTTTTTGTACAATATCCTGACAAAGGATTTTTTTTAACCTATATTGTCCCACTGCTAGGCACAGATCTCCCCCAAAATCCTCCCAATGCTCCCGGTCTCCCGCCACCAGCCTTTCTGAAGGTCATTTATCTTTCGTAAAATGAAATAACGTAAAATAGATACATAACATTCTTGTTAATTTTGATGCCCGATCAGATTATGCTTTTTTTATAGCTTAGTGAAATTGGACCTTAAGGTCGTAAATACTTATACCTAGCTAAGAAACACGTTTAGCGGTTGCGTGTTTGATAAATTAACAAAAAAAATTACGGTGGTTTTTCAATAAATTTTCGTAGTGGCGTAAATAATTTGTAACAATTAACAATTTACTTTAGTATTAATTACAAAAGATGCTTCTAAGGCACACTTTAATCCACTCAACACACTGGTTCGAAAGAACTAGAGACACGATAAATGCATTAGAAATTTCGAAATTGCATTTTGTAGTTTCGTGAAGAAACTAGCATTTATAACAAAAAAATAGCCTCTTTTTTGCAAAGCGAATAGGCTAGTAAATAGAGATAAAAAATAGTTGTGTGTCATTGATAAGTATTCCTATAAGTGGAGACAGGCTTTTTACCTGTCACGTACGAAATACTCATAAAACACGAGCAAGTGCCAAATGTGCCTCACACTGGGCACATTTGGCATTTTATATCCTAAACTAAAATATTTGTGTATATAATATCTGAAGATATAATCTAGTCTACCAAATTAATTATTCAGGATTACAGTAATGCTCATGTTTGTGAAAAATATGAAACTTAAAATGTACGAGGTATCAAAAAAGTATCAAAATTTAATAAATAAAAATTTGGCTGGCCAGTAACGCTTTGGTCTTCTGTGCGTACTGCGGTCGCCAAAAAAAGGTGACGTCACGTCTGCAACTTGCTTATAAAATTGATAATAAAGCTAATACTTAATCGGTCCTTGGATAGCTCATCTTCCGCCCGCGGCTGCGCTCGCGTGGTATCTTGTCAAATTGTAGCACAAGTGCTATACAGACTATAATCTATCTATGTGCTAAATTTCATCCAGATTCGCTTAGCGTGATTGAGTAACAAACATGCATTCACCGAAACTTTCACATTTACGAGTATATTGTTGTAATTTAACCCACGAGTTTATCGAAAGAAACGTGCTAATCAATTTCGATAAAACTAATATGGGACCACCTCTGATGACCTATCAAAAAAATAAAATTAAAATAATAAATCTAAATCCGTTCATAATTGACGGAGTAACCGCGTAACGAACATAAAAAAACAAATATAGACGAATTGAGAACCTCCTCTTTTTTAAAGTCGTTTATAAATACCTTTTTTAACATTTTTTAAGTTTGTCCGCGGAAATAAGAGTGTGTAAATAAGATAGGTCTGTATAATTATTTCTGTAACAGTTACAATGTTGTAACGATTATTCACCAGTTACAGTAACTGGTGAATAACCGAGCGGATTAATGGAGCGACTTTTTAAAAGACTTCAAAAAAGGACGTTCTCAATTCGTCCGTATTTTTTTTATTTTCTTTCAATATGTTTTTTACGTGAATAATCCACCAATTATTAACGGTTTTGAAGGTTATGTTTGTTTGAGAGGTCATATTTAAGAGGTAGTCTCATACGATAAAACTAAACAAAAAATGTGTTTAAATTTTTTAATTATATTATTATGAAGAAGAAGATGATTTAATACGGTGCATTTGGTGTTTGTGCAAGGACTTAATTTAGAATTTTAATCCAAATTTATTTTTGAAGTTGACTACAGCTTCTACTAATCCAATAAGTTAATGTAATTAGCAATAGAAGGAAACTACAGTGAGCGGTCAGTGTACCAGTCAAACTCGATTTTTTTAAATTATCTATACACTAGCTGTCCCGCCCGCGACTTCGTTCACTTAAAGTAGGTATCTAACTAAACTGAGTTTCAAACAAATCAAACTACTAAAGAAATCCCATAATAACTTTGACACCCAATTTTACCCTTTTTAGAGGGTTATTTTGAAATATCCAGGAATACGTTTCCATTTATTTTGCATTTAAAGTATCCAAACCAAATTTAAGACCAATCGCACCACCCTTTAAAAAGTACCCATAGAATCATTGACCCCACATTTGACCCCTTTTTGAAGGTTATATTGAAAAATCCTGAAAGACGTGTCCATTCATTTTGTATTTACAGTACACAAAGTTTCAGACCAATCGCACCACCCGTTAAAAAAATCCCATACAAACATTGACCCCTTTTTTAGAGTTACCTATATTGAAAAATTTTGAAACAGAAAACAAAGTTTAAGGCCAATCGCACCACCCATTAACAAACATTGACCCCCCCATTTCATCCCCTTTTTTAGAGTTATATTGAAAAATCCTAAAACACGAAATTAAGTTTCAGACCAATCGCACCACCCGTTGAAACGTTCCCATACAAACATTGACCCCACATTTGACCCCTTTTTCAAGGTTATATTGAAATATCCTGAAACACGTGTCCGTTCTTTTTGTTTTTACAGTACTTACACAAACAAAGTTTCAGACCAACGCACCACCCGTCCAAAAGTTCACATACAAACATTGACCACACATTTGACCCCTTTTTGAAGGTTATTTTGAAAAATCCTGAAACACGTGTCCATTCATTTTGCATTTACAGTACACAAACAAAGTTTCAAGGCAATCGCACTACCCGTTAAAAAGTTCCCATACAAATATTGACCCCACATTTGACCCCTTTTTGAAGGTTATATTGAAAAATCCTGAAACACGTGTTCATTTATTTTGCATATACAGTACACAAACAAAGTTTCAAGGCAATCGCACAACCCGTTAAAAAGTTCCCATACAAATATTGACCCCACATTTGACCCCTTTTTGATGGTTATATTAAAAAATCCTGAAACACGTGTCCATTCATTTTGCATTTACAGTGCACAAACAAAGTTTCATGAAAATCACTCCACGCGTTAAAAAGTTTCATACTAACGTTTTCACCCTTTTTCAACCCCTTAGAGGTGGAATTTTAAAAAATCCCGCCTTAGTGGGTGGTTTTGTTATAAAAGAAAACCGCCTTCCAAATTTCAACTTTCTAGCTTCAGCGGTTTCGGCTGGGCGATGATAAATCAGTCAGTCAGTCAGTCAGTCAGTCAGTCAGTCAGTCAGTCAGTCAGGTTAAGCTCTTATATAGATATAGATACAGCAGAACCCGGCATGTTTGTACATTGAAGAAAGTAATAAAAGGGGTTAAAACTGAAGGATAAGAACACAAATAAGCTATTTTTAGATTTCTTTTGTTTATTTGTTTCTTTGTTAGTGTCACTCTTTATATTATACATAATATATGTATAATATAAATGGATGGATACAGGGGTAAAGGTAGACCAAAGAAAAGATGGATGGACTGTGTGAAAGATGACATGGGTAAGAAAGGAGTGAGTACTGAGATGACGAACGATAGAGGGAAATGGAAGAAGATCACATGTTGTGCCGACCCCACATAACGTGGGAAAAGGGCAGGAAGATGATGATGATGATGATGATGTTAGTGTCACTCTTTGTAAGTTCTCAACGGAATTTTATGTTATTTCCACCGGTGGACAAAGCTTATTTTTGAGTAGAATTAATAATATATGAAATAATTTTTTAATATAGTAAAAAAGAAATCGTCACGCGGACAAAGTCACTGGCAACAGCTAGTAAAAATACCAGGGTGGGGCATTCACGTTTGCTAGTATAACTCTGTTTCTATTCTGTATAGGGGTCGCACATGCGCAGTAGTGATAGACTAAAAGAGCTCCTGTTGATTTATGTGCTCCTGGTGTAGACGCGGGTAAAAATATCTGCAGCGGATATATTTTATCGCTCAAACGCATTTTAAACGGCTAAAATCAATTTAACTTTCATATAATATAAACTAAAATACGTGTAAAAACGAATATATTTTTATAAAATTTACTTTCAAAATTAAATGTAATTTATTTATCTATTTACCCGCATATTATACTTAAATAAAAATTAAATGCTGTTGGAATGCGCATCACTCGAGAACGAAATATCTGTTGCGGATATATTTTATCATGTAAACGCATTGTAAACGGCTAAAATTAATTTTATTTTAATTTAATAGATAAAATACGTGTAAAATATATTATTTTCTATTTAATATACTTTTAAAATGTTATGTGATATATCTATATATATATCAAATATCTAGTCGAATATACTTCATAATAAATTAAAATAGCTATATTATGCGCATTACTCGAGAATGGCTGGAGAAATTTGATACTATTTAGTTATATTCGTTAATATTATTAATATACATTAATTGTTTGGTATTAAGTTGGAAAAGTTGCACAGACAGTGTTTTGGGTTGTACGAATGTAAGTATGTGCTCGTAGACATGAGCTACGTCATAGAAGTTACGAAACGCTACGCTTTTTAAAAACCTAAATTAAAACAGACTTTTCAACAACGTCTGATTAAGAAAAGCCTTTAAAATAATATAGGTTCTCATTTTCGTCTGAATGTTTCCACTCGATATTTCTCTCAGTTGTTTAACAATTTAGATTTTTCTTCAACTCTTGCATAGAGGTTTATCTTGCGGTAGTCCCATAAAAATTATATTCAATTTTCAACCATAATGTTGTTGAATGTGTTTTTTTAATCATCACCTGCCAAAATGTTTTTTTAGACGATTTTAATTTTGTTTTTAATACAAAGAAGTGCAGTGTCTATTCTCATGTCACGTATGTCATATTAGATGTGTGCTAGACGTTCGAGATGAAAACTCGTAATATTGCGATTGAGGTTGTAAATGTTATTTTAACCCGATTCACAACTTGTTTTTTTCAAAATATATTATCGATTAGCTTTCTTTTTGTTCTTTCTTAGACAGCCACCGGGAATTGAACCCAGATTTTCGTATTCAAAGTTCAACGTGCTAACCATTAGAGACAAGTCATAAGTCCATAAGTCCTACGAGTATTAATGTTGTGACAAAATTTTGGTTTAGTTACGAGTTTGCGAAATCATATGACGGAAACAAAAGTTATTATCATTCAGACGAAGTCACAGGCAACATCTAGTAAAAAATAACAGAGTGGTGCATTCTCGTTTGCTAGTATAACTTTGTTCTATTCAGCACATGCGCAGTAGTGAAGGATTAAAAAAGCTCCTGTTCAGTTATGTGCTCCTAGTACAGACGCGGGTAAAAATATCTGCTGCGGATATATTTTATCGTTCACGGCTATAATTTATACAGCCATTTTATATACAGAAAAAATAATTTGATAATACACCAAAAACAGTTTATATACATATATAAAAATATAAGTATGTATGCAAAAATATAAAAATGTAATATATTTTTTTACTTCCAAAATTAAATGTGAATTATGTCTATCTACTCGTAAATAAGTACTCAAATAAAAAATAAATGCTGTTGGTACGCGCATCACTCGAGATCAGCTGAACAAATTTGTCCATTATTTGTAATATTTGTTATAATCCGATTAAGTTTCAGGTTTTTAAGGAAACCAAATTGGAAAAGTTACAAATAAAATGTTAATATTACAACAAAACTGAAAACGTTTTTTTGTACGAACTTTATGTCATTTGCAAGACAAGACGTCAGCTAGTAACATAATATCAATTTTTTTTTCTTTAATTAACTAATTTAGTCTTTGATCATAATATTATGTTATTATTCTATAATATATACTAGCTGCTACCCACGACTTTGTCCGCACTCAATGAACTTTCAAATGAATTAATAATTATTCCGCTATTCAGGGCGGAGTCAAATCCAACAAATCAAAAATTATGAAAAAATAAACAAAAAATTAGGTTATCTTTTCGTCTGAATACACTCGATAATTCTCTCGGTTGTTAAAAAAATTGATTCCTCTGCAACTCTTGTTTAGAAAATTATTGCGGTGAACCATAAAAATATTAATAAATATTTTAAAAAAGGTCATCATTTTTGAAATTTTAACTAAATAAAAAAATAATGCTGGACACTAGCACACAGCATCATGTAGCCCCAAACTAAGCAGAGCTTGTATTTTGGCAACCACATGACTGATAAACTACAATAGATACATATATTTTTTTTGTAAATACATACATATTATACATAGAAAACACTTAGACCTGAGACAAATATCTGCAAATAATGCAAACATTTGTCCCGCGGCGGGAATCGAACCCGCGACCTTCTGCGTCTCAGGCGGACCTTCACCCGCTGCGCCACTTAGGCCGTCAACTAAAAGATATGTATGGAGATGCGCGCATGTTGCGACAACTGCGTGACATCTTTATACATAACTAGCTGTCCCGCCCGCGACTTCGTTCACTTAAAGTATCTAAACTGAGTTTCCAACACATCACAAAACTCATAAAAATCCCATACTAACATTGACACCCCATTTTACACCTTTTTGAAGGTTATATTGAAAAATCCTGAAACACGTGTCCATTCGTTTTGCATTTACAGTACACAAACAAAGTTTCAGACCAATCGCACCACCCGTTAAAAAGTTCCCATACATACATTGACCTCCCATTTGACCCCTTTTTTTAGAGTTATATTGAAAAATCCTGAAACGCGAAACAAAGTTTCAAACCAATCGCACCACCCGTTAAAAAGTTCCCTTACAAACATTGACCCCACATTTGACCCATTTTTGAAGATTATTTTGAAAAATCCTGAAACACGTGTCCATTGATTTTGCATTTACAGTGCACAAACAAAGTTTCAGGCCAATCGCAAGACCCGTTTAAAAGTTCCCATACAAACATTGACCCCACATTTGACCCCTTTTTGATGGTTATATTGAAAAATCCTGAAACACGTGTCTATTCATTTTGCATTTACAGTGCACAAACAAAGTTTCATGAAAATCGCTCCACGCGTTAAAAAGTTTCATACTAACGTTTTCACCCTTTTTCACCCCCTTAGAGGTGGAATTTCCAAAAATCCCGTCTTAGTGGGTGGTTTTGTTATAAAAGGAAGCCACCTTCCAAATTTCAGTTTTCTACCTTCAGCGGTTTCGGCTCGGCGATGATCAATCAGTCAGTCAGTCAGTCAGGTTAAGCTCTTATATAGATATAGATTATCGGACTTGATAATATAGTAGGGGAGACGTGGAAGAAGAACCTTCACCGATCAGATAACCAGACGTATTTTTTTGCAAATATAATTTATAAACAAAAATAGTGACGAAACAGCCACGGTTACAAAAGTAGCCCGCGCGCGCTATCTCTAAGTTAACAAAAATAACGGAACACATAACCGATTTTTAAATTTATTTTCTGTGTCTGTCTGTTTATTTGTTAATCCGAGCATATTTTCGAAACTATGTAACGAAATTTCATGTACTTTTCAAAGGTGGACAATGCATAATAGGAAACAGAATATACGAGTAGACTTTGTTTTATTTAAAATCGATTGTCAAAAAATATGTCGTCATGTGGACAAAGTCACTGGCAACAGCTAGTAAAAAGTAACAGGGTGGTGCATTCACGTTTGCTAGTATATCTTTGTTTTATTCTGAAAAGGGGTCGCACATGCGCAGTAGCGAAGGAGTAAAAGAGATCCTGTTCAGTTATGCTCTCCTAGTATGGACGCGGGAGAAAATATCCGCTGCGGATATAATTTATCATTTTTGAATGGCTGAGATTAAAATTATTTTCATATAATATAAACTTTTAAAAGACGTATAAACATAGATGATGGTTTTTTATTTAATTTAATTTCAAATTAAATGTAATTTATCCGTCTGCTTACTCGTATTATGTACTTAAATAAAAAATAAATGCTTTTTAAATGAGCATCATTCGAGAACAGCTGAAAACTACACCATTTATTTGTAATATTTATTATAATCTGAACGAGGTTTAGGTTTTCAGGAAAAATAATAACAGACCGACTTTATTTTATGTAAGATTTCAATGAATTCTTTTTTTATCTACACTACAAAAACAATTAACAAAATAAAAAATAGAAATCAGAGTTCAAATCACTGACCGCAGGTAAACTACCCAAGAGGCTGGATATTAATTACAATTTTGGATTTTACAAGTACTTAAATGCCTTTCGTTTAAATACTTTTTTTTATTTGACTTTAGAACCCAATATCTTTACAACCCTTCCACCGATATAGCATATTGCCGACATAGCAGAATCTCGGAACCTCCTAAGTTTCATATTAGCATATTGGATTAACTTTCACACACATACTCGTATTATACACAAACATATTATAAACATACTATTAAAAACTACCTGACAAAGAGATTTTCACTCGCTCAATCAATAAAGCAAAGTTATTATGATTAGATGAGTAATGTGGGTTGTAAATTGTGTTAACTGCCACCTTGCGAGGTTTGGAAGCATTAGGTTGTGATTCAGGTTCACAAAGTTATTACAGCGACGTGATTGAAAAGTCATTTATCACAATAACAGTAGATGGAGCTTTTGAAAGAATGATACAATGTATGTAATATCTAAAATAAATTTCCCCTGGTCAAAAATAATAAACTCAGATAACAAATTAGAATAGAATCAGATTTTGAAGTACAGAAAACAAAAATTGATATTCGAATGTCGCCCGTATCTCGAAACATTTCTATAATCGAATAATCGAATGATCCCGTTAGTATCCATACTAATATTATAAATGCGAAAATAACTCTGTCTGTTTGTTACATTCACGACTAAACGGACTGAACGGATCGAAAAAATATTTGCAAGGAGATAGATTATATCCTGATAGACGAACATAAGCTATCTTTAGTCAAAAATTAATCTCGAAGAGGCTAAAATAGGGGTAGAAACCTTGTATAGGGAACGCATGGTTAAGCAAAGCGTTGCTTTATCCAGCGGGATGCAGTCAGTTTTTGGATAAGTAACCTCTCTTTGCACTCCATAGAAATTTCCTAATTAACCGATATCAATAATTTCAGTTTTTTCTAAAATTATTTAAGTTAATTTAATTTATTTTTGCAGACAAAGTCGCGGTAAAATGCTAGCATCTCATAACTGCACGCAGTAAACGTGAAAATACAGTATAAACTGACAATCATATATCCGTTTCATTCGTCAGTAGTCATGGTAACGAGTTTCCCCCCTATTTTAGGGGGACAACCCCCAAAAATGGCAAGGGAAGGGGGTGGGCGGTTGCTTGAAACGGTCAGAAACTGCGATTTCTACTAGGGTAACATAAGGTACTAGGAGGTCGGATTCCACCCCTTCCACAGATGAATTTTTTCTTCAAACAGATAAGTCAAACATTTTTGCAAGAAACCAATGTTTTATGACTGTTTTATACTGTTTAGTTCAGTAGCGAGTTAAATTTAACTTGAAAAAACCCTCGTGTTCATCAATCATATTAATAAAACTTTCCAAAATAGTCAAAACATACTTTTGAAAAGTTTCGCAGTGATGTGACTCATCTGTTTGCATACTCTACAAGAACCGCCCCTAGTGAAAGTCAAATATTGCATCCTTTTCTCGTCAAAATGCTACCTCTTAACTTCTGTTATCTCTTTTACTCAATTTGATTCGTGATATTGTACCAGCGATTAGACAGAGATAAACAATTTGGGTAGTATACTGCAGTGCTAAGCGCAAAAGCGGCATCTCAAAAATGCTAAGTTCGAGAAAAAATCCTATAATCGAAACATCTAGTAACTATTATTTTGGTAATTATCACCTGTAGAAATGTTTTGGTAGACTTTACATTTGTGTTTAATTTCAAAGAAGCGCAAAGTCTATTCGCATATCACGTCTGTCTTATTTATTAGGTTTGCGCTAGACGTTCGATATACATGTAATATATTCTTAATATTGAGATTGTGAATATAATTATTTATTATTGAAGTCGATTCACAGCCGAATATTAAAAAATATTTTATCACTTAGCTTTATTTCTGTCCATAAATCTTTGATAGCCGATATAATACATATTAAATTACAAATAGTTAAGGACTCACCGGGATTTGAACCCAGATTTACGGATTCAAAGTGCAAAGTGCTAACCATACATAAATTAGGTAAACGGAACCTGAAATTATGTTTACTGCCACCTAGCGGGGTTTAGAAACATTAATTTGTGTTTCAGGTACACAAATATGATTTCAGCAACATGGTGGAAAAGTAGTTTATCACAATAACAGTAGACGTAGCTTTTGAACGAACGTGACAAAATATGAAACGTCTTACGAGCTTTACCATCTGGACAAGAAAAGTAAACTCAGGTCAAAATAATTGAAAATCAAAATATAAAAATTGACATTTTCATACAAGTAAAAAAGGGCTGTCTCCGTCCGGATTTGAACCGGAGACCTTCTGCGTGTTAAGCAGATGTGATAACCGCTACACCACGGAGAATTAATAGCTGAACACAAAAATAACACATCGTTCTTATTTCACATCATATTTTGTTTTGTATTTAAATACATACATTAAGGATGTTTAAGTACCTACATAACTTTTGCAGTTTTGAGGCGCACTTTAGTTCTTTTACCAAATTGGTTCAAACCAACTGGAGCCACTATTAAATGAACTAAGAATCACTGTGCTACGCCTTTGTAGCAATTCGCTACGAGCAAATTGCTACGTGTTCGTAGACATGAGCTACGCCGTAGACTAAACTTTTTAAACAAATAAATGAAAACCTGCTTATCAATTAAATTATGATAAACGTGTTAATAAGAAAGGTCTTTGCTATTTTTATGTAGCTTGATCTAATGTTTATTCATGTGTTTGCTAATTATAGTTTTTTGGTATTTTTTTTTAAATGATACCTAACTAGATCTATTTATCGCCCTCGAACCTCCTTGCATACTAAATTTCATAAGAAATCGTTGGAGCCTTTTTCGAGATTCACATACTATGTATACAAGAATTACTCGTTTACGGTAATTAATATGAAACAATCCAAAGCGCAAATATTAAAAACATTTTACATACAAGTCATGCGAACTAGAAAATAAATCAAGAACTGACCGAGATTCCTTTTTTTTCACAGGGATCGGAACCCAGACTCTTGGATTTAAAGTCCAACCAAACTAACCGTTACGCCACGAGTCCTATGAATGTAATGCATGATAACATGATACGAGTATGTCTTTTAATAAACAGATGCTCTAGTGTTGAGAATGTGCTATCGTATCGTAATATTGTAACATCGGATGTAAAAAAGAATGTACGAGTACCATGTGCATTTAAGGCCCAGAATACTCGTCACACTATTCCTTACGTAAAAGTTAAAAAAAAAGTGACTTAGGTCCGTATAGCAACGCGGATCTCCGCGGAATCAGACATAGCACGAAGCGAAATACCCAAATGACAAGTAAGTAGAGTGCGGCATGATAATATGGCTGCTCTGAATTATATAACGAAAGAGACAATTTATAAAAAACATAAATATGTTCAAGTAAATAGCTTATTTCAAAAAAAGGGCTGGGTTGATTTGTTTCAAATTAACTGATTTATATTCATGTGAAATAGAAATTCAAAATACCTTACTGTTCTGGATAAATTAGGGAATTTCTGAATTTTCAGAGGTCAAAATCAAAATCAAAATCAAAATATGTTTATTTTCAATAGAATCACAGGGATCACTTTGAAACGTCTTACATACTAGGTGAGTCTAAGTGCCAGTTCCAGTCCTATCCCCAGTGCGAGAAGAACTGGCAAGAAACTCGCTGGGCCCTAGCGCTTTTTTTGTATGATCCTTGTTAATTTTGTAAGGAATACCTAGTAGAGTTGGAGCTGATTCATCCCAAGCTTTTTTATCATCTAAATACTCTGATATTTTATAATAAGCTTTTCTAGACAGTTTCTGTTTAATTACATTTTTGAATTTTCCAATTGATAAATCAAGCATGTCACTTGGGATCTTGTTATAGAAGCGTACACATTGCCCTTTAAAGGATTTACTTACTTTAGTGAGCCTAACCGTGGGAACAGCGAGTTTATTTTTAAGTCTAGTATTAACATTATGATTATCACTATTTTTCCTAAATAAATTAATGTTTTTGTGAACATACATCAAGTTTTCATATATATACTGACATGGCATTGTCATGACGTTTATTTCTTTAAACTTATCTCTAAGAGATTCTCTAGGACCCATGTTATAAATTGCACGAACAGCCCTCTTCTGCAACACAAATATAGTATTAATATCTGCAGCACTCCCCCATAACAAAATGCCGTAAGACATAATGCTATGAAAGTAGCTGAAATATACAAGTCTAGCAGTTTCTACGTCGGTGAAATGACGGATCTTTTTAACTGCATATGCTGCAGAGCTAAGTCTCTTCGACAATTTATCAATGTGCGGGCCCCATTGAAGCTTATTATCTAAAGTTATGCCCAAGAATACTGTGGTGTCTACAAGATCTATATTTTCGTTATTTATTTTTATATTGGTATCTAAATGTCGAACATTTAGTAGTACAAAACGAACACATTTCGTTTTCTTTTCATTTAGTAATAAGTTGTTTACATTAAACCATTTTACAATTTTAGAGATTGCATTATTCACTTCGTCAAAATTAGTCAGACGCCGCTTTTGTTTAAATAAAAGTGACGTGTCATCAGCAAACAGTACAATCTCCTGATCATCCCTGACAAGTTTGGGTAGATCGTTTATATATATTAAAAACAAAAATGGTCCTAATATTGATCCTTGTGGTACACCCATTGTTACCACTGACCCCGGAGAACGTTTCCCATTTACGTCAACTCGTTGAAGTCTGTCACTGAGGTAAGATTTTAAAAGATTAAGTGCAACTCCCCTTACACCATAGTGATGGAGTTTCATGATTAATGTTTCATGGTGAACACAATCAAATGCTTTAGACAGATCACAAAAAATACCTAAGGTATCGAGAGATTCCTCCCAGTTATCGAAGATATGTGATACCAACTCAACACCGGCATCAGTTGTTGAGCGGCCCTTTGTAAATCCGAATTGTTTTTTATCAAGTATATTATTACTGTTAAAGTGTTTTTGTAATTGATGAAGAATAATTTTTTCAAATATTTTACTAAATGTAGGTAACACTGATATTGGTCGAAAATTACAAGGATCTGAATGACTACCAGATTTGAACAGAGGTGTAATCTTGCTATGTTTCATTAAGTTAGGAAAGACACCACTGTCAATACATTTGTTAAATATGAAAGCTAAGTCAGGTGCAATAATTTCAATCAATGATTTTACAACGCTAACAGAAATGCCCCAGAGGTCAGTGGTTTTTTTTACATTAATCTGTTTAAATGCTTTAATGATGTCGTTATTGTTCACATAATCAAAATGAAATGTTACGACATGGTGTTTTCGACATGATTTTTAGCCAAGGTTTTCTAACTAATTCGTGTTTTAGCTCCGGTTGATTTATCACTTATATCCTTGAGTATCGTGTAGTTCAATTTTAATGTAATCTATTAAGCGGCAATAGAATGATTAGGATTGCAATACTTGATATTTTCAAAATGCTGGGCCTTAAAAAAAGTGTTGTTATGAATAAATGAGTAATGCGGATTGTAAATTGTGTTTAATGCCACCTTGCGGGGTTTGGAAGCATTAGGTTGTGTTCAAGTTCACAGATGTGATAGCAGGGACATGGGAGAAAAGTCGTTTATCACAATAACAGTAGATGTAGCTTTTGAATTAATTAAAAGAGATCCTGTTCAGTTATGCTCTCCTAGTATGGACGCGGGAGTGCGGATATAATTTATCATCTGAATGGCTGAGATTAAAATTATTTTCATATAATATAAACTTTTAAATGACGTATAAACATAGATGATGGTTTTTTATTTAATTTAATTTCAAATTAAATGTAATTTATCCGTCTGCTTACTCGTATCATGTACTTAAATAACAAATAGATGCTTATTTGTAATATTTTGTTATAATCTGAACGAGGTTTAGGTTTTCAGGAAAAATAATAACAAACCGACTTTATTTTATGTAAGATTTCAATGAATTCTTTTTTTATCAATATTACAAAAACAATTAACAAAATAAAAAATAGAAATCAGAGATCAGCAGGTAAACTACCCAAGAGGCTGGATATTAACTACAATTTTAGAATTTACAAGTACTTAAATGCCTTTCGTTTAAATATTTTTTTTTATTTGACTTTGGAACCCAATATCTTTACAACCCTTTCACTGATATAGCATATTGCCGACATAGCAGAATCTCGGAACCTCCTAAGTTTCATATTAGCATATTGGATTAACTTTCACAAACATACTCGTATTAGACACAAACATATTAAAAACTACCTGACAAAGAGATTTTCACTCGCTCAATCAATAAAGCAAAGTTATTATGATTAGATGAGTAATGTGGGTTGTAAATTGTGTTAACTGCCACCTTGCGAGGTTTGGAAGCATTAGGTTGTGATTCAGGTTCACAAAGTTATTTCAGCGACGTAGTTGAAAAGTCGTTTATCACAATAACAGTAGATGGAGCTTTTGAATGAATGATACAAGGTATGAATATAATATAATGGTCAAAAATAATAAACTCAGATAACAAATTAGAATAGAATCAGATTTTGAAGTACAGAAAACAAAAATTGATATTCGAATGTCGCCCGTATCTCGAAACATTTCTATAATCGAATAATCGAATGATCCCGTTAGTATCCATACTAATATTATAAATGCGAAAGTAACTCTGTCTGTTTGTTACATTCACGACTAAACGGACTGAACGGATCGAAAAAATATTTGCAAGGAGATAGATTATATCCTGATAGACATACATATAGATAGATGAACATAAGCTATCTTGAGTCAAAAATTAATCTTGAAGAGGCTAAAATAGGGGTAGAAAGTTTGTATAGGGAACGCATGGTTAAGCAACGCTGGATGCAGTCAGTTTTTGGATAAGTAACCTCTCTTTGCACTCCATAGAAATTTCCTAATTAACCGATATCAATAATTTTAGTTTATTCTAAAATTATTTAATTTAATTTAATTTATTTTTGCAGACAAAGTCGCGGTAAAATGCTAGCATCTCATAACTGCACGCAGTAAACGTGAAAATACAGTATAAACTGACAATCATATATCCGTTTCATTCGTCAGTAGTCATGGTAACGAGTTTCCCCCCTATTTTAGGGGGACAACCCCCAAAAATGGCAAAGGAAGGGGGTAGGCGGTTGCTTGAAACGGTCAGAAACTGCGATTTCTACTAGGGTAACATAAGGTACTAGGAGGTCGGATTCCACCCCTTCCACAGATGAATTTTTTCTTCAAACAGATAAGTCAAACATTTTTGCAAGAAACCAATGATTTATGACTGTTTTATACTGTTTAGTTCAGTAGCGAGTTAAATTTAACTTGAAAAAACCCTCGTGTTCATCAATCATATTGAAAAAACTTTCCAAAATAGCCAAAACATACTTTTGAAAAGTTTCGCAGTGATGTGACTCATCTGTTTGCATACTCTACAAGAACCGCCCCTAGTGAAAGTCAAATATTGCATCCTTCTCTCGTCAAAATGCAACCTCTTGACTTCTGTTATCTCTTTTACTCACTTTGATTCGTGATATTGTACCAGCGATTAGACAGAGATAAACAATTTGGGTAGTATACTGCCGTGCTAAGCGCAAAAACGGCATCTCAAAAATGCCAAGTTCGAGAAAAAATCCCATAATCGAAACATTTAGTAACTATTATTTTGGTAATTATCACCTGTAGAAATGTTTTGGTAGACTTTACATTTGTGTTTAATTTCAAAGAAGCGCAAAGTCTATTCGCATATCACGTCTGTCTTATTTATTAGGTTTGCGCTAGACGTTCGATATACATGTAATATATTCTTAATATTGAGATTGTGAATATAATTATTTATTTTTTTTATTTTCATAGCCGAATATTAAAAAATATTTTATCACTTAGCTTTATTTCTGTCCATAAATCTTTGATAGCCGATATAAAACATATTAAATTACAAAAAGTTAAGGACTCACCGGGATTTGAACCCAGATTTACGGATTCAAAGTGCAAAGTGCTAACCATACATAAATTAGGTAAACGGAACCTGCAATTATGTTTACTGCCACCTAGCGGGGTTTAGAAACATTAATTTGTGTTTCAGGTACACAAATACGATTTCAGCAACATGGTGGAAAAGTAGTTTATCACGATAACAGTAGACGTAGCTTTTGAATGAACGTGACAAAATATGAAACGTCTTACGAGCTTTACCATCTGGATAAGAAAAGTAAACTCAGGTCAAAATAATTTAAAATCAAAATATAAAAATTGACATTTTCATACAAGTAAAAAAGGGCTGTCTCCGTCCGGATTTGAACCGGAGACCTTCTGCGTGTTAAGCAGATGTGATAACCGCTACACCACGGAGAATTAATAGCTGAACACAAAAATAACACATCGTTCTTATTTCACATCATATTTTGTTTTGTATTTAAATACATACATTAAGGATGTTTAAGTACCTACATAACTTTTTGCAGTTTTGAGGCGCACTTTAGTTCTTTTACCAAATTGGTTCAAACCAACTGGAGCCACTATTAAATGAACTAAGAATCACTGTGCTACGTCTTTGTAGCAATTCGCTACGTGCTCGTAGACATGAGCTACGCCGTAGACTAAACTTTTTAAACAAATAAATGAAAACCTGCTTATCAATGATAAACGTGTTAATAAGAAAGGTCTTTGCTATTTTTATGTAGCTTGAATCTAATGTGGCTGGTTGTGTAGCGGTAGCACCCCTGCCTCAATATCCGATGGTCGTGGGTTCAAACCTGGTCGTGCACCAATGAGTTTTTCCATTCGAAAAATTTATGTGCGCAATGCCAGTGCTCTTAAACGGTGAAGGAAAACACCGTGAGGAAACCGGCATACCCTAGAACCAAAAATTCGAAGGTATGTGTCATAGGTTAGTATTCTTATAAGCGGCGATGGGCTTGCAACCTGTCACGTACGGAATACTAACTACTGTGCAAAATGTGGGCATGTACCAAATGTAATGTTTGGACTTGCCTCTGACTACCCCCTTTAGATATCCTCAAAGATCTAAGTAACTAAAGATCTGAGGAGATATCTACCGAGCCTGGGGATTACAGTCGTGATCATATTTATTTATTTATTTTATTTTTGAATCTAATGTTTATTCATGTGTTCGCTAATTTTATAGAGTACCTCGATGACCGAGATTTGATTGTTTTTTTTTCGGTAAATAATTTTTTTTTTTTTAAAAATGAAACCTAACTAGATTTATTTATCGCTCTCGAACCTCCTTTAGTTTGCAGCTAAATTTCATTAAAATCGTTGGAGCCTTTTTCGAGATTCACATAATATGTAAGCAAGAATTACTCGTTTACGGTAATTAATATGAAACAATCCAAAGCGCAAAAATTAAAAACATTTTACATACAAGTCATGCGAACTAGAAAATAAATCAAGAACTGACCGAGATTCCTTTTTTTTCACAGGGATCGGAACCCAGACTCTTGGATTTAAAGTCCAACCAAACTAACCGTTACGCCACGAGTCCTATGAATGTAATGCATGATAACATGATACAAGTATGTCTTTTAATAAACAGATGCTCTAGTGTTGAGAATGTGCTATCGTATCGTAATATTGTAACATCGGATGTAAAAAAGAATGTACGAGTACCATGTGCATTTAAGGCCCAGAATACTCGTCACACTATTCCTTACGTAAAAGTTACAAAAAAAGTGACTTAGGTCCGTATAGCAACGCGGATCTCCGCGGAATCAGACAGCACGAAGCGAAATACCCAAATGACAAGTAAGTAGAGTGCGGCATGATAATATGGCTGCTCTGAATTATATAACGAAAGAGACAATTTATAAAAAACATAAATATGTTCAAGTAAATAGCTTATTTCTAAAAAAGGGCTGGGTTGACTTGTTTCAAATTAACTGATTTATATTCATGTGAAATAGAAATTCAAAATACCTTACTGTTCTGGATAATTTTGGGAATTTATGAATTTTCAGAGGTGTTTTTGACATGATTTTAACCAAGGTTTTCTAACTAATTCGTGTTTTAGCTCCGGTTGATTTATCACTTATATCCTTGAGTATCGTGTAGTTTAATTTCAATGTAATCTATTAAGCGGCAATAGAATGATTAGGATTGCAATACTTGATATTTTCAAAATGCTGGGCCTTAAAAAAAGTGTTGTTATGAATAAATGAGTAATGCGGATTGTAAATTGTGTTTAATGCCACCTTGCGGGGTTAGGAAGCATTAGGTTGTGATTCAGGTTCACAGATGTGATAGCAGGGACATGGGAGAAAAGTCGTTTATCACAATAACAGTAGATGTAGCTTTTGAATTAATGTGACGAAATATGAAATATCTAACAATTTTTTTTAAATCAAATTTAATAAACTCGGACAGCAAACTAGATCAGGATCAGATAAAATTTAAGTGCAGAGAACATTAATTGAGCTATTTCTGAAATAGCTCGCTTAATGTTAACTTGAAGTTATAAATCTACATATACTTATAATACAACTGTAACAGGTTAAATTCTGTAAGTACATTGAAAATCTTTTGAATTGTTTTTTCGGAGGGCTCTTTTTAATTGATACTGAAGCCTAAACTGTATTTATTTTCATTTTTGTCTGTCTGTTTGACATTTTGTCTGTATATAATGCTTAGCATCACGCTGAAATTTCGAATGAAATCAAAATAAACTTGGCACGGTTTGAGTTTATACTACGAGGTAGGATATAGGATACTTTTTATCTCGAATATAAGCACGGTTCCTTTGGAAGATAATCGAATAAAACAGTTATCGTCATGCGGACAGAGACACTGGCAACAGCTAGTAAAAACTGACGAGTAGTGCCATTCAAGTTTAATAATAATAATAACTCTGTCCTAATCTGTATAGGGTTCGCTCATGCGCAAATGTGAAAGAGTTAAAGAGCTCCTGTTGACTTATGTGCTCCTAGTATAGACGCGGGGATAAATATCCGCTGCGGATATATTTTATCATCTAAACGCACTCTAAACGGTTAAAATTGAAATTATTTTCGTATAATATAAACAGAATATTTGAAACACATAAAATCAATCATTAATTATAATAAACAAATAAAAAATATGTACAAAAAGGAATGTATTTTAAAATTTTCTTTCAAAATTAAATATAATTTATTTGTTTATTTACTCGTGTTAAATGCGATTGGAAGCGCTTTACTCGAAAACGGCTGAACAAAATTGACCATTATTTGTACTATTTGTTATAATCCAATTAACGTTCGGGTTTTTAAGGAAAATAAAATTGAAAAAGTTACATAGACATTTTAAAACAACAAAAAAAAACTTAATTTTCTTTTGTATGAACTCAAGTTCATTCTGACAAGACAAGGCGTCAGCTAGTAACATAATATTAAAGTCATTGATTATAATATACAAATTATTCTTTTATATTTATCTTATACCTTTAAACGAGCAATTCTTGTATAATTATAATCTGAATCACGGAAACAGCTTCAACGGTTTTCAAGAAATTTAGTATGCAGCGGGTTTCGGGGGTGATTAATCAATCTCTCAGCTAGGTTTCTTTTTTAGAAAACGTCGTTTACCAAAAAAAAAAAAGAACAATGCTAATTCACCTCAGGTACTTTATTTTACAACGTGTATTCTAATTTTATGAATTCTTTATTTATTAAGACTACAACAGTATTAAAGTAAAACTGTACATTAAATATTTAAGTAATTTTTATTTGAGGATAGCATAACAGACGCTGGTTATGAATAAATGCCTTACACGATATTAAATTGTGTTTACTGCCACCTTGCGAGGTTTGCAAATATTAAGTTGTTTTTCGGGTTCACAAAGCAACGAAGTGCTTGAGAAGTCGTTTATCACAATAATAGTAGATGTAGCTTTTGAATGAATGTGACCAAATATGAAACGTCTTATGAGCTTTACCCCAGAGGGTAGAGAGTCCAGAATGATAAACTCAGGTTTGCATATCAGATCAGAGTAAAAAAATATGATAATTAATTGAAATTATCACAAAAAAGGCCGTTTCCGCCCGGATTCGAACCGGAGACCTTCTGCGTGTGAAGCAGATGTGATAACCGCTACACTACGGAAACTGTGATGAATGTCCTCAGAAATAACATTATGGTTCTTATTTCATATCATTTTTGGTAATCTAATAAAACAAAGTTCGAAACTTTGAGGAGCTTTTGTAGCGCACTTTAGTTGTTTTAGCAAACTAGTTTAAATGAACTGGAGTCACAATTAGACCTTAGAACCACAAAAGCAATAAGGAAGGAAGTCTTTGCTCTGCAGTAAATAAATATAAATAAATAAATAATGCTGGACAATCCACACAGCATCATCTAGTCCCAAAGTAAGCTACTCAAAGCTTGTGTTATGGGTACTAGATAACTGATATATTTAATACATATTATATACATAGATAGATATTTTTTATTATACATAGAAAACACCCAGACCAACGGAACAAATTTCTGCAGATCGTACACAAATTTGTTCCGCGGCGGGAATCGAACCCGCAACCTATTGCGTCGCAGGCGGACTCTCGCCCGCTGCGCCACAGAGGTGCAGTGGAACGGCAGTGGCTGTATAATAGTAAATAGTGCTTTTGAGAGAACAGCAGACATCGAAAACCTTTAATCTCGTTGTTTAGAGCGTATTGCCAAACGTTTTACACGAGCAGCCTTTGGATCAACTTTACTCAGACTGCATACAGCGCCCTTCGCGTCCAGTATAACAATGCGTTCAGGATGTTGTTGGGGTTGCCACGATACTGCAGTGCATCAGGTATGTTCGCGGAGGCACACACTGATGGCTTCCATGCCATCATGCGCAAAAGAGTAGCCTCCCTGATGCGCCGTGTGCGTGCCAGCACCAACAGCCTCCTGACCACCGTGGCAGAGCGGTTGGATGGCCCGTTTCTCAGGCACTGGACCCATATGCATGTGTTAACATGCAACGCAACGCGGTGTGCCAAATAAATGTCCATGTAGGTACCGATTGTGAGTGTTTCATTTTTTTTTTTTTTTTTTTTTTTTTTTTTTAATTTAATTAATTGCAATGTTGACATGATCTGATTGATTTATTTATTTTTATTATAATGTATTGTATTGACTAATATTTAGGCTAAGAATTTTACTAATACAATATGGTGAAAACCGAAATAAATGGATATTATTATTATTATTTATAACTATGCAATAACACACAGAGAGACTGAAAGATAGATAAAAGCATTTTTTGGCCACTCTCGAAACTGAAACGCCTCGCTGGCTTCAGTCGCTTAGTCCATATTACAAATGTGCAATAGTTTATTATGCAACTAGTGAATAAAGGACGGATTTAATGCGAGGGCCATAGACAACGACGGTCAACGACCTGAGAACGAATCCTGAGCAAAGTGAGTGATTCATGGCCCTCTCAAGCAAGTTTTCTACTATACAAAGTACATTTAAATTAGCGCCATTCTAATGACAACAAAGAACACTAAACAGTTTTTAATCAAATGCTAAACTCCTTGTCGAAAATGTCAACCAATCAAAGCTCGAGGAGTTATTTCAAAAAGGAGTTTGTAATTCGAATATTCTTTGCGTAGAGATGCTTTTTATTCACTGTTTGCAGTGAAAAAAATAAGCTTTTTAGAGGGGGAATGGTATAAAAGAAATTTTTCGTTATCAACCAGTCAAAAATGGCTCAAGGGCTAGGCAGTCAACTGCGGTTGGAAAGGTTCTCAGTTCAATACCGCGTGCTATTCAACGTTTTGTTAAATTTATAACATTTGCCACATTTGCATTTGCATTTACAAATGCTCGTAGACATGAGCTACGCCGTAGAAGCTGCTACGCTTTATAAAAACTATATGAAAACCGGTTTTTTAAATTTCAATATGAGATAAAAAAGTACCAAACACTATTTTGATAAGGCCTTTCTTCTGTAGTGGGACTTTAGTTGATGTACGAGTATAATATAAAAAGACTTGAGAGGTGTCAAGGGACACCCGGATGAAACGAAGTTACTTTTCTTGCTTTCTATGAGAGAGAGAGAGAGAGAGAGAGAGAGAGACAGACAGAGAAACACGCGCACGCCGCACGGGTTAGGCTGGTTGGGCCGGTTACAGTGCTTCACTGACCGTCGGTGCGTATGTCAGTCGCGCTTGTCATTAATATGAAAATCCATAATTCGTACAGTGCTGGACCGACCGTACGCACGCGTATATTGCTACGCACTGCGTACGAAGACCGTCGGTCGAGCTCGTCCGCATACAGCCGTCGGTCGGCCGACGCGCTATGGAAACGTATGTACGCGTTCAGTGCTGCACCGATCGTTGGACCGACCGTACGGACCTACGACGGATGTCTGTATCATTTTTCATCTGGTCAGTTTGTTGGTCAGGAGAGCACTGAATGATATAAACTGACGGTCGGTGCGTGTGTATCGTCAGGACCGACCGTGCGCACCGACGGTCAATGAAGCACTGTAACCCGCCTCAGGACCAACCGTGCGCACCGACGGTCAGTGAAGCACTGTAACCCGCCTTACAGCTATAGCAAAAAGTGTCGTTACACCTTTTGGTCTTAATTTTTTCCGTCTAGCCCCCTTTATTTAGAGGAACTTCGTTCCAATAATAGAAATATGTAGGTAGGAGAAAATTATCGTCATTAACCAGTGGGTTGTATAGAGCTCAAGGGATAGAGCGATCGCCTGTGGTTCAATAGGTTATTGGTTCGAGTCCGTGTTCCCTCGTACGTTTTGCAGAGTTTATAACATTTTGCCACATCTTTGTAGCATTTTGCAAATGCTCGTAGACATGAGCTACGCCGTAGAAGCTGCTACGTTTTTTAAAAAACTAAATTTAAGCCGGCTTTTTAATTTACAACGTCTTAAGAAAAGACTTAAAAAAAGAAGTTATCATTTCGTCTAAATGTCTGGAGGTATTCGATATTTATCCCAGTTGAAACAATTTTGATTTCTCTTTAAACTCTTGTATACAGGATTATCTCGCTGTGGTCCCGTAAAAAATGATTAGTGTGATATATACTTTTTAACGAACAATTTTAAAAAAGGTCATCATTGGTTGGAATTGTCACCGGTCTGTTTGTCTGTTTTTTTCCCTCAACCAACCAATGGTGCAAATATTACTAACCAGTAATGTCTGCACCATTAATGGTGAAGTGGGATAGGTCTGTGTCCACATACAGCTTTCTCGGTAAAACGTTACCTTTGTACTGATAAACAACCAGACAAAGGCCTATAAACCACAAAGGAAGCAAAAATACAACTACCTACCTACCTACCTACCTACTTACCTACCTAGTTAGATTACGAGTAGTTACTCTGAGTTCATGTTAAAGTTAACTGTGGTTTGTTGTAAGTTTGGTTTGATTCCTTTTGGTTATCATTATGACTTATTTTGATTAAACTGTAAAGGATTAAAGTTAATCCGCCGTCCGACTGTATTTTCTTTATTTGAATCATTAGGTGATTCCTAAGATTAAGAGTGAAGAACAGTGTGATAAGAGAACGTTGTGGAGTGAAAGAAGACATAGTGATGAAAATTGAGAAGGGTATGTTAAGATGGTTTGGGCATGTAGAAAGGATGAATGAAAGGAGATTGACGAAACAGGTGCATAAGGAGAGTGTGAATGGGACAGTTGGAAGGGGAAGACCTCGGCGTACGTACCTTGATCAAATTGGGGACGTACTAGAGAAAGGCCAGGTCCAGAGTACCCTAAACCGACGCGCATGTATGAAGAATGTAATGAGAGTGAATGAAGCAAAAAAGGTATGTCAGGATCGTAGCAAGTGGAGATCCGTGGTCTCTGCCTACCCCGTCGGGAAACAGGCGTGATTTTATGTATGTATGTATGTAAGATTCTTTGATTTTAAGACGTTTGCACCATTAATGGGGCAAGTCAATGGCGAAAACATAACCGCGGGAGATGTTTTTGTAGACGATTTTTTTAGTGTTTAATTCCAAAGATGTGTAGTGGCTATTCTCACGTCGCGTATGTCACTTAGGTGTGTGCTAGACATTTGACGATTGAGATGAAAACTCATGATGAAACAAAACTCGTAATATTGCGATTGTAAATATGATTATTTAAATTTAAAGTCGATTCACAGCTGTTTGTTAAAATATATTTTATCACGTATCTTTATTACTCTTCATCTATCTTGGATAGCTAACAAAATAGATATGAAAAAACAAAAATTAAGGACTCACCGGGATTTGAACCCGGATTTTCGGATTCAAAGTCCAATGTGCTAACCATTACACCATGAGTCCTGTAACTGTAATGTCAAATTTTTGGTTCAGTATCTCTCTTAATAAACAAAATCAAATGCTCTAGCGCGAATGCACTATCGTATCGTATGGTACTTTGTAATAAATAGTGTACAAAATTGAGTATCAAGTATATTATGGACCAAAAGTTATTATGAAGAAAGGAGTTAAACGAAAATTTTATTGTGTTTAATGCCACCTCGCGGGGTCGGAAAGCATTAGATTGTGCTTTGGGTCAACAAAGTTATTGCAGGGACTTACTTGAAAAGTCGTTTATCACCATAACAGTAGATGTAGCTTTTGAATGAATGTGACAAAATATGAAATTCTTACGAGCTTTACCCCCTGGTCAAAAATAATAAACTCAGGTTACTAAATCAGATCAGAGTCGGACAAATTGAAAATCATGATATAAATAATAGTCATTTTCATAAAAAAAGGCCGTTTCCGCCCGGGTTCGAACCGGAGACCTTCTGCGTGCGAGGCAGATGTGATAACCACTACACTACGGAAACTGTGATGGATGTTCACATAAATAACACATGGTTCTTATTTCCCATCATTTCTGGTATTCTCGTTATTAAAAGGTACGAGTTGGCAGCGGGCGACGTGAGGCGGCGTCGGACGACGTGTCGCGGCGACACTATTGGTTTCTATGTATTTCTATGAAACTTCTTTCGTAGTTGGCGACACGAAGCTAGCGACGCGTCGTCGAGCGGCAGACGCTAGTGTCACCCGACCGCAGATCACTATTTTCGAACACGTCAGACATTTTGTTTCACGGAGCACTCGGAACCAACTGAATGAAGCGTCTGCAGTCAGGTTCGAAATCATGACTGCAGTGACAGGACGTAACTACGTGTCACACGCTACCGCTACCGCAACCTCACGTCGCCCGCTGCTAACTCGTACCTTAATACTTTGAGAAAATTTAAGTACCAAACTTTTAGACTGGCCTAAAAGCCCAATTGGTAGTAGCTCAGCCTTCTGCGTTGTAGGTGGTGGGTTCATCGACCACGACAAACATTTGAGTGATGAACACAGATGTTTGTTTTGTGTCTGGCTGTTATTATGTATGGTATCTCTGTGGCATAATTAAAGCACAATAAATACAGTGATCACATAAATCTAACTCGCTCGTAAATACATACAAAGGTGCTGCTACACTGCTGTTTAAAAAAGTTTACAAACGTTAGTAAGAAACATACGATCACAATATTAGAATTTTTTTTCATGTTAGATAATGTTAGTTAATATTTCTAAATTAGTTAACAACTTGCAACAACGCTTTTTCGTATATAAAACTTTTTAAAAACAAGCTTTTTCTAATTGCGACCTGTAGGTGAATACAGACAGAAAGACTGACAGACGGACAAAAACGTCTTTTGGCCAATCTCGAAACTGAGACACTTCGCTTACTTCAGTCACTCAGTCCATATTATGAAAGTATAGAAAAAATGTTTCGTTGACAACTAGTGGAATACGGCTCAACGGGTAGGCGGTCGACTGCGGTTGGAAAGGTTCTCAGTTCAAGTCTGTATGCTCTTCAACGTTTTGCTAAATCTATCCTTCTATACTAATATTATAAAGAGGAAAGTTTTGTATTTTTATATTTTTGTTTGTAACGAATAAACATAAAATATACTGGTCCGATTTGAAAAATTCTTTTACCATTAAAATCCTACATTATCTCTGAGTAATATAGGCTATATTTTATATAGGTACCTCGCGAGCAAAGCCGCGAGTGGAAGCTAGTTTATAATATTGTGCTACATCACTGTAGTAATTTGCTACGTGCTCGTAGACATGAGCTACGTCGTAGAAACTACGACGTGCAACTGCTTATAATAAACAAAATAAATCCGGCCTCTAATAAACAACTTCTAATTAGGAAATGACATAAAGACAAGATATCATTTCGTCTAAATGTCTGTACTCGATATTTTTTCCAGATGTTTAATCATTTTGATTCCTCTTTTTGTATAGGGGATAATCTTGCGGTGGTCCTAAACAAATTTTATTCGTAGGATGATAGGTTTAAACCTAAAATTTTAAAAAAGCTCATCCTTTTTTGGAATTGTCACCTGAAAAATGTTTTGGTAAACGCTGTTTTTCCAAAGAAGTGCAGTGGCTTTTCTCATGTCACATTTAGTAAAAAAAAATAAGTAGCAAGTGTATTTATAAAGCAAAGTATTATTATGATAGGGTTATACGGATCGTAAATTGTGTTTACTGCCACCTTGCGGGATTTGGAAGCATTAAGTTGTGCTTCAGGTTCAAAAAAGTGCAGCGACCGACGTGGTTGAAGTACAATACCTTACTAAACACATCGCATGCTTTTGCTTTTGAATGAATATGACAAAGAATAAAATAACTTATGAGTTTTACCACCTGGTCAAGAAAAATGAACTCAGCTACTTATGCAAATCAAATCAGAGTCAGAAAAATTTAAAATGAAAATATAAAAATGGTCATTTTCATAAGAAATAGCCTTTTCCGTCCGGATTTGAACCGGAGACCTTCTGCGTGTCGGGCAGATGTGATAACCGCTACACTACGGAAACTCTGATAGATATTTACAGAAATACCACTTGGTACTGATTTCACAACTTTTCGATTATCTTATAAAGACATAATATATATTATATTGCTTTTGGAATATTTGGGCACAAATCTTTTGAAAGATCAAAATAACACTGAATAGATGGAATGTCGTGATTTGAATGCGTCGCTTAGTGTCCTTATGTAAATATGGAAAAGTATTTTAACAGGTGGAAATCGTGTTTTTGTTAAAAAATCTTGTATTTAATTATTTAAAAAATAGATATTAAATAGATATTCATCGGTTAGATATGAACTATAAGGATAACTGCAAAGTTTGGTATGAAACAAATTGGACATACCTAAAATAGACGTCTCTGATAGCCCTAATACGAGTACAATAAGATTTTTCGTGACTGACTGGACTGAACTATTGACAGACAACGCAAAGCCTAAACAGCTGGTTCTAAAGAAGAAATTTAAGGTTCATTTTAGCACGTAGACGTAGACTAAGGAAATAAAATCTGAAATTCAACCTCTAAGTGAAGCAGCGAAAGGTTAAAGTTTAAGTAAAACATTACGGGAACTAAGTCGCGGTTATTCCGTAATAACTCAAAGGTGACTGACTGACTGACTGACTGACATAGTGATCTATCAACGGACAGCCCAAACCACTGGACGGATCGGGCTGAAATTTGACATAAGCATCCGCTAAGAATTTGATTAATTCTAACCCCAAGGGGATAAAATAGGGGTTGAAAGTTTGTATGAAAAATCGCGATAATCGACATTCACGCGGGCGAAGCTGCGGGCATCATATAAATGTCAATTACTGACCGTCTTCGCTGAGGGCAGCGTCAGTGTCGGAGATGAACTGCTTTATGATCAAATCTAAGGTCCGCCTCGTCACTTTGATCAGCACATCAATAACTTTGCGACTGTAGTAACGGCGCATCTCATTCACAGCATTCTTCACCATTTCCTGAGAAAGCAATCAATAGATTATTATAAATAAAGTAAAATAAAGGTGGACATTAAAAATATTGGTGGACATTTCACACAACGCCATCTAGCCCCAAACTAAGCAAATCTTGTACTATGGAACGGGATGGTTGATAGATAAATTATATACTTTTTTTTTGTAAATACATTCATAGCATACATAATACCCAGACACAGAACAAACATCTGTCTTCATCACACAAATGTTAGTCCTGGGTGCGGATCAAACCCACAACCTACAGCGCAGAAGGCAGAGCTACTATTAACTGAGCTGTGAGGCCAATCATATAATATATTTATTACATTATATGTATATGTTAATATGATCGTATGTTTATTACAAAAAGTTGAAAACCGATTTAGAATTATATAGGTTCCATGAACTGAATACACTTACAACTCAAACGCTATTTTATAAGGAGTTTATAGCTTGAATGTTTACGTGATAACAGCGGGATACTGAATAAAAAATATATTAAAAAAAAATATTATATTACATATATTATTTGGTTTATAATGTGCTGATATTTATCAGCACATTATAAACTAAAATGATGTTTTTGAGCACTGGTAGTATAGTGGTAGCACCCCTGCCTCACGATCCGAAAGTCGTGGGTGGCAAATCTGGTCGTGCACCAATGAGTTTTTCAATTCGAAAAAAATATTTGCGCAATGCGCTGATAAACGGTGAAGGAAAACACCGTGAAGAAACGATACCCTATAATACCCTACCATACCCTAGAAACGAGTTTTGTGTAACAGCTGTGATTGAACCACTGCGCTACGCAACACCTACCTAAGCTACGAGTACCTACTATCCAAATTACGATAATGATACTAGAGTCCAAATAGTTTTAAATAATAGATAGGTAGGTATGTATAATGTGAAATATTTTAAATTTGTTTTTGTTGTAAATTTTCCTATTTCGCTGTGCAAATATGGTTAATAAAATAAAATAAAATAAACAGGTTAATAAAAAATATTAAAATAATAAAAAAACAATGCGAAGATTTCATAAGTTAGTATTTTTATAAGCGGCGATAGGCTAGCAAAATCTGAGATCTGAGGAGATATCTACCGAGGCTGGAGATTACAGCCTTACAGATTACCTCATGTTTATGAATATATTTGTGTTTATGAATCAAAAGTAAGAAAACTTCGCAAATAACCAAAGGTTAATGACTCACCGGGCTTTGAACTCGGATTTCTAGATTCAGTGTCTAACATGCTAACCATTACACCATTAGTCTTATGAATGTAATGACGAACTTTTAGTTCAGTTAAGAGTACATGAAATCAATATTTCTGATATATTTATTTAGTACCTACTAGCTTCGCCCGCGTGGTATTTTGAAAAACAAAAACAAATCTATCCCACGGGAACCGTATATTTTTCCGGGATAAAAAGTAGCCTATATGTTATTCGACACTTTAATCTATATCTGTGCCAAATATTATCCAGATCTGTGCAGCCGTTTCAGCGTGAAAGAGTAACAAATATACATCCACGTGTTCATTCATTTTGCATATACAGTGCACAATCAAAGTTTCATGAAAATCGCTCCACGCGTTAAAATGTTTCATACTATCGTTTTCACCCTTTTTCACCCCCTTAGAGGTGGGATTTCCAAAAATCCCGCCTTAGTGGGTGATTTTGTTATAATAGGAAACCACCTTCCAAATTTCAGCTTTCTATCTTCAGCGGTTTCGGCTCGGCGATGATCAATCAGTCAGTCAGTCAGTCAGTCAGGTTAAGCTCTTATATAGATATAGATTATTACAAGGATCACTTTGAAACGTCTTACGTGCGGTGAAATTAAGTGCCAATACTATCCTAACCCTTGGGTTGACTAGACAATGACTTGTCATTGGGTGTAAAAATAATAGGTAGGTACCAAGTGTATTAAATGTCTTACGGTATTTTATTGTGGGGGAGTGCTGCAGATATTAACACCATATTTGTGTTGCAGAAGAGGGCTGTTCGTGCAATTTATAACATGGGTCCCAGAGAATCTCTTAGAGATAAGTTTAAGGAAATTAACATTATGACAATGCCATGTCAGTATATATATGAAAACTTGATGTATGTTCATAAAAACATTAATTTATTTAAAAAAAATAGTGATTTTCATAATGTTAATACCAGACATAAAAATAAACTAGCTGTTCCCACGGTTAGGCTCACTAAAGTAAGCAAATCCTTTATAGGGCAATGTGTACGCTTCTATAACAAGATCCCAAGCGACATGCTTGATCTATCGATTGCGAAATTCAAAAATGTAATTAAACAAAACCTGTCTCGTAAAGCTTATTATAGAATATCAGAGTACTTAGATGACAAAAAAGCTTGGGACGAATCAGCTCCAACTCTGCTAGGTGTCCCTAACAATGTTAACAAGGTTCATAATACAAAAAAAGCGCTAGGGCCCAGCGAGTTTCTTGCCAGTTCTTCTCGTACTGGGGATAGGACTGGAATTGGCACCTAGACTCACCTAGTATGTAAGACGATTCAAAATGATCCTTGTGATATTACTGAATAAAGATTATTGACTATTTGACTATTGACTATTTCTAAAGCCAAGTGTCGTTATGCATAGAAGAGTTAATTATGATATTTTAAATTGTATTTACTGCCATCTTGCGTAGTTTGGATGTATTAGGTGGTGCAATTCAGGTTCACATTGTTAGGACAGCGATGTCGTTTCTTACAATAACAATAGATGTAGCTTTTTAAAAAATATGAAAAAAAAGAATAACGAATTTTATCCCATGGTCAAATAATTATGTAAATCATAAATGGCCAAAAACCCTTTTTAATAGTAGGTACTCTTCAACGTTTATCATAAAAATATTTTTAAAATCTACAGCTTTTTTAAGCACTTAATAAATTATTTCTCCTACTTAGTAGGAGTCGTAAAGAGTCCATTAAAGTTAGTCTTAATCTGTTGTAAGACTAGAAAATGTCCATCACCGGGCTAGTGAGCCAGAAACTTTCACCATGCTCCCTATAGATCAGTGTTTATATCCAAAATTAAACAACTTTATTGTAACTCTCAATACACCAAAATTGTTTGTCTCTGTTTAATCGCAGGTATAATATCACAAATCAAACTGAGTAAAAGAGACGACAGAAATCAGGAGGTTGCATTTTCATTTTATCATGAACGAGAGAAGGATGCAATATTCGACTGTCAAAGGGGGTTGTTCATGTTGATTAGATAGCAAACAGATGAGTCACATCACCGCGAAACCTGTCAAAAGTATATAATTGCCTATTTTTGAAAGTTTTAATAATTTAATTTCTACACGAGGATTTTTCACGAGTTCAAATTAACTCATTACTTAACTAAACAGTTTAATCCAGTCATTAGATAAAAGCCAAAGCACGAATTGACCTTAAATCAATAGCAAACGCATGGTAAGAGTTTCGAGCTGTCAATTTCAATGCAAAATAAGTTCAAGTGAATAAGTCTAATAGCCCCCAATAAAAAATATAGAGCAAAAGTAAAACATCAAATATTGGTTTCTTGAAAATATGTTTGACTTATCTGTTTGAAGAAACAATTAATCTGTGGAAGGGGTGGAGCCTATTTAATTTGTCGAGCTCCTAGTACCTCATGTTACCCTGGTAGACTTTTTCAGCTTCCATACAAATAGGCAAAGTTGCGAACATCTCCCACCCCCTCCCCTTGTCTTTTTGGGTGTTGCCCCCCTAAAATTAGGGGGAAGCTCGTTACCATGACCACCGACAGATGAAATGAATATATGATTGTCAGTTTATACTGCATTTTCACCATGGTTTTCCTATCGATTAGAAGTCATGGTACTGTCAAAGTTTTTAAACTATTCTTGGCATTTAGTTATGGAGAATACTTGGGACGCTGCACCAGGAAATCATAACATGAGAAGAGGATTCCCTCACCCATTCCATAATAAGAGAGAGCAATTAAACATCCTTCTCGCTTGTTCAATATTGACTAAAACTCCATCTGTTGCAACGAAGCATTTGATAAATGTTTTTTGATAACAGACCTTATTTGGCTGCGCACTAGATTCTAAATATGCATTCGTGATGTATGGCTAAGAAGAGGATGCAATGACCGTGTCAGTGCGTACTGCAATAGTGTGCAGGGTCCTGTCCCCATGCAGATCGATCGAGCTTTAGTTCCGGGCTGCTCTTGGTGCGGCCAAGTCGCGTGTTTATTGTCAGTGGTTCCCGACAAAAGAAGTGAGTAAAAAATATTATGCTTTAAAGAATTGCTTCACTGTTCCTTCTGATATAAAAGCTAGAAGCTTGACCTTGACCGTGGTAATTCATTCAACTGGCCAAAGAATGTCAAACCCCGCACGGCTATTCCGTGGCATATTTTACACAGCTAAATTTTTTTTCCAAAAAGCGGGTAGTTTTTTCTCGAGTAGGTACTCGAAATATTCTTCTTAGGATACCCCAAAAATATATTTTTGGCTATCTTTATTTCTAGGTCAAATTGTTTATATATATCGCCAGGTATGATTCCGTCACCGGCGACAAGCGAGAGCGAAAACCTACAAGTCACCATGTCTTCGGAACAGGAAACCTATTACATCCTAATATCTTACTTAATATTATAAATGCGAAAGTTTGTATGGAGTTACATTGTATGGATGTTTGTTACTCAAACACGCTGTAGCTGCTGAACGGATCTGGATGAAATGTGGCTCAGAGATTATAGTCTGGAATAGCCTGTATAATGTAATGCCTGTTGAAACGTATACATTTGATTATAAAATAAAATTCAATTCGAAAGATTAATTGTATGAAAATTAAATTAAACGATCTTTCCGCTGGCGTGAGTGAATCTAGACTTCCAGAACTCGCATAAATCTTTATAAAAAAGTCACTTCAAATAAAGTTTTTTGTTTACTTTCAGAAAATGCAATTGAAGTACTATCATGTGGTTTTCGAGTTGCGAGGAAAGAACTGCCCCGGAGAGATTTGGGAGTCGATCCTGGCGGAATTCAAAGTGGTCCTTTCTATATACGGACATGCCCTTTTGCATCCGGATGATCCGCATCAACTGCATTGCATTTTCGAGGACGACCCGGCTAGCAACACCTACACTCTGCTCCCGCACAAGTTCAAAGCGAGAGTAAAATACTTTAGAGCAGTGAAGCACTTACTTCCGTACGCGGTACACCTAAAGATGGTTTTGCTTGATGAGCCTGATCTCTGCATCAAGGACTACACCTAATTACAAACATTCATTTTGTACTTTTTTTATTTAAATATACTCATTAACTCTATCTATCCTATTTCGGCGAGTGATCGACGACAATAAGAGGGTATTTGGAAATATGGCTGTGAGATGTGTAAAGGTTTTCTAGACCATACACAGACTGAGTTTGGAAACAACTGGGAAGGTACTTTCATACTATAAGCTACTTTTTTATATATGTAGGTATAAGAAAATAAAACATGGACCGTGTGAAAGATGATGAGTTAAGAAAGGTGTGAGTACTGAGATGACGGATGATAGAGAGAAATGAAGGAAGAAAACGTGTTGTGCCGACCCTACATAGCGTGGGAAAAGGGCAGGAAGAAGATATGTTAAAGTAATTCTATTGGTCTGTTACATAGTATTTTATAATATTTGTTAATTATAGATTGTTTTCTAGGAAAGTATAGGTTGAATAATGCCTTAAAAGAAAAAAAAAGCGTTATTGCAGGCAATGGTTATTTAATAGTCATGTGTACATTAAGCTTATAAGTACATTATGTACCCCACATAACGTGGGAAAAGGGCAGGAAGATTATGATGATGATGATGATGATGATGTATATACACGACCGTAATAATAATTTAATATTTTTTTCTTTCAGGTAAACAAAATAAACGATAACCGTCCTTAGAAGGTCTTCGTCTATCACTCTTCATGTTTATTTGATTTGAAGACTTTTTGTGGAATCGTAAATAAACCAGCGAACAAACCCAATACCTAAATTACTTTGGACAACGTGGAAATTTGTTAAGAGTCGTTCGCTGCTAATGATTTATTTGTTACAACATTATGGACACTCCGTGAACATAATACTTATTTTTAATAAAAAGCTCATTCGCTATTATTACATTTATTTTAGTAATTTAAACTTGGTGTTTTTAAAATCTAAGTGTTGATCTACATATCTTTGTCGTACGTAAATTTATGTGGTAGTTGCCCGATTTGTGGGATTTTGTGTGATTATAATAATCTAGTTGTATTTTTCACTTGATGTTAATATTATTTTACTCAAAATTTAAAAATATATTGGCAGTATTAGAAACAGTAGTACAACACTTTGAACATGTTAATTACACTTCTGAATTTCGACAAACATAATCATGATAATAAAGAATTTTAAACTTATAAGTAAGTTGCTTTATTTCAGTGTTATTTTAAAATGCTGAATCCTAAACCACACAACAGGGGCCCAACAAGTTGTAGGCGTTTCAATTATCGTAATCAGATAAGGACATTTTAGGCGAAGACATACGAAACCGTAATACCCTAGAACTAAAAATTCGAAGGTGTGTGTCATAGGCTCATATGGTAGAATTCTTATAAGCGGCGATGGGCTTGCAACCTGTCACGTAGGTACGATATACTAATTACTGTGCAAATTTTGGGTAAGTGCCAAATATCATGTTTGAACGTGCCTCTGACTTCATTTCCATAAAAAACTAAGAAAGTAACTAGAAATCTGAGAAAATCTCACATATTAATAAAATTCTTTAAGCACGGGTATATTTTAATAATAGGTATCAACCCTTTAAGAGGTCTAATTGTAGTAGTACCTAGGTACATTTAATTGCATACTTATTAAGTAAGGTGTTGTGCCTACTTAGATATATTAATGGAACGTGTATAGTGTCGTCAAATAGGTAGGTAGGTAGACTTAGGTAAGTAAAATTTACCTATATATCTAATAAGGGTGGTTTTAATAATTACCTAGCACGCAAGTAAGTGTACATACCTACTAGATTTGGATGAAACTTGAATTGAAATACTTACACAATACCCGTAGTGCCTACCTACCTATCTACTCGTAGCTTGGACAGTTTTTATTACTACCTAGCACGAACCTACGTAGATAGATAGCTCTCTATTAGGTACTTTTGAGCAAGTGTGCCTGCCTACCTGACACACTAACGTTCTTTATAAAAGTATACATCCAAAAATAACTGATTACGCTACGTTGTTGTCTCGTCTGAAGATTTTTACTCTGTAGTCCGGTCCTTTCCACTCAGAAGCGCTTACATCTTTTAAATTAATGCGAAACGAAACGTCCCGCTCAATGCCGCCACCATCTGGAACTTACTTCATTCGGTTTTTTGTACTCGCAACAAGCGTCACAAAAAAGTTTAAAATTTTTATTTCTAGTGTGTTTCTTGGTATTAATTCGGATTATTCAACTGAAAAATGAATAATATGAAAAGAAAACACAAAGAAAAAGATCAATTACTGAAGAAATTAAAGAAATTGGAGAAAAAGATACAAAAACTTGTATCGGATGATGAAGGTGAGGACGCCATTTCAAATTACCGCATTTTCAGAGTCTGAAAATTCAGTTTTTGATAGTAATTGGCAGGACAATAATGATCTAGGGCCGTCCTTCGGGGGCGTACGTGATCGATCATGACTTTTACTGGCAAACCTTTTGGGTTCTGCATCTAAAGTCAGACTTATTTGTCCAAATTACCTACCTTGCTATGTAGGTACCTACCTACCTAGGTACCTACCACTATGATCTAGGGCCGTCCTTCGGGGGCGAACGTGATCAATTATAAAACTTTCATCGGCAGGCCTGTGGGGTTCTACACCGAAAGTTTTCAATACCTACTGAGTAGGCTGGGTTTTACACAAGTACCTACGTACACATTGGTCTAGGGCCGTCCTGTGGGGGCGAACGTGATCCTTTTCTGTACAAAATATACCCAGTGCTAAGTTCAATCTGTTTTTTACAGAAAGTGAATGTGAAGTTGATGTTGAAGAAGAACATCTTTCTACTCCTCTGGTTTCCATATTGATGGATTCTCCAACTAGAGATTGTTCTCCAACAGAGATCTTGGAAGATGATGATGCTCCCATCTTAGATGAATCTATATTAAATATACTGGGATCCGTGCAAACGCAGCAAAAAGGATCAATTTTGCACAAAGAAATTGCCAGTCGTTGGACTGAAGTGATTGCTAATGGACTTCAAAAGGAAAAATATTGGTAAAAGTAATCTACCTTTTGAGAATTTTCCTGAATTATGTGCTCCAAAGTTGAATCTGGAGGTCAAAGCGGCTTTACCTGACTCCGCTAAAAAGCGAGATCAAATTATAGAAAGCAGACAAAAACAGATTTCAACTGTTCTGTCATGCCTGGGCCTGGCTATTCAAGGCTGTATCAATGGAGCTGATATCAAAGAAATTTTGGATAAGATTACTATGTGATACTTTTCGACTAGATTCTAAAAGTCGAAGATCGCTGATACTTTTTTGCATCAATCAGGATATGAGTCTCTACTGCAGACAAAACCAGAGGAATACCTATTTGGAAAAGACCTTTCTGAAATGATCAAAACTGCAAAGACTGTTCAAAAGTCAGTTCAAGATTTAAAAGTTCCTCAAAAGAAAAACATTGCTGGAACTCGGAACACTGATACTGTAACAAAAGGCAGTCCAAGGGCTTTAAACTGGTGGGGCCCTCCTCGTCAAAATGTGGGAACACAAAAACCAGTGGTGGCAGGGGACAAACTTATGGCGGAAAGTTGCAGACAAAGAAGGACGAGAGGCCACAGGAGCGGCAACCAAATCACAACTTCAGGAGATAGTGAGGTAGGCAGATTACAACATTTTTATTGTAACTGAAAACTCATAACTGATGATTCTACCATTCTGGAATGGGTGAAAGGTTATACAGTATACCTTATCAATCATCTGTTCTGGAGAATAACAATTTCTCCGATCCTGAACTTTGCCAGATAAGATTGGAAATCAGCATATTACATGATAAATATTCACCAAGATAGTAAAAAATACCTAAAATTCTATTTTGAAGAAAAATACTATTGGTTTAATGTTTTAGCCTTTGGCTTATGTACAGCACCAAAATTATGAAACCTGTGGTAGCTCACTTGAGAAATAAGGGTTTCATATCTGCATTGTACCTCGATGATTTTCTCTGCTTAGGTAACTCATTTTCTGCTTGCAAAGAAATCATGAATGCAACTATTAAATTACTTTCATTTTTAGGATTTTAATAAACAAAGAAAAATGCAATCTTGTACCAGCAGAAACATGTGCATTTTTAAGCTTTATTTTTAAGCTTTTTATTAACTCTATAGAAATGACTATAATTATTCCAGAAGAAAAAAGATAGAAATGATATAAGTTGATTATTTAATTGTTAGATAAAAACAGAGTCCAAATAAGGTTTTTAGCTCAAACTATAAGTACATTAATATCGGTGTGCACTGCAATAAAGTATGGTATCTATTTTTTCTTTATACCAAAAATCTTGAAAGATTAAAATACTTAGCTCTAAAACATAATAATGATAATTATAGTCACCACACCTTGTTAAATAATCAATGTAAAGAAGATATGCAATGATGGGCAAGAAATATTAAAACTTCTATACTGTTACACATTGATAACACAACAGCTATTTCATATATAAATAGACAAGGAGGGGTACAATACCCCTATTTACATAATATAGCAAAACAGATATGAAAGTGGTGCGAGAATAGAAATGTATGGTTATTTGCCACTTAGGTATATTATAATACAAAAGATAATGTGATAGCAAATTTTGAATCTAAGAAAGAGTTAGGACATACAGAATGGGCATTAGGGAAGAAATATTTTACTCACATTGTGTCACAATGGCAGTTTTTTGGTCAACCATCAATAGATCTTTTTGCGTCTAGGAGGACCAATACTAAATGCAAGCTTTATACAGTCTGGCACCCAGACCCATCTGCATGGGCGGTAGATGCATTCACTATAAATTGGTAAAAATTTTTCTCATGATTTCATGGGTTCATGGTTTCCTATATCTAAAAAACTCTTAACCTATGATCCTATAATTTTTGAACCAAGTATAGATCTACTTTACACAATTGCAGAATGCTGCACCTGCTTCACCAGAATCTATCATTAATGGCAGGAATATTATCAGGCAAGCCTTCCTAAGCACTTGAATTAATGATCAAGCTACAGAGATCATGCTTTCATCTATTTCAAGTAATACTTTAAAACAATATTTACCCTGTATAATTGGGTGGGCCAAGCATTGTCAATCTGTAGGGATATCCATAACAAAACCCAATGTTTCTGACATTATTATTTATTTAACAAGTAAATTTCATGAAGGTCAATCTTATGGTAGTAGTTTAAACTCCCTGCGCTCAGCATGTCTCTTATCATACCCAATTTGGGAAGTACCTAATGAAAAAATTAAAAGATTATGTATAGGATTTTTTAAATTGAAGCCTTCTGCACCTAAATATAATAACACATGAGATGTATCAATTGTACTTAATTTAATTGAGAAAAATTATAAAGAAAAACATAACTTAAAAATAAACACAAGAAAGACTGTAATGTTACTCGCATTGGCCACAGGGCTCAAACAAATTCATTGTTGGAAGTAAACAACATAGAGATTAAAAACACTTGTGTTAATTTCAAGGTAGATAAGTTGATTAAAACTTCTGCACATAATAGGTGCCAGCCTTTTCTGACTCTACCATTTTTTAATGAAAAAATAGATATATGCCCTGATAGAGCTGTGATTAACTATATAGAGTTAGCAAAAAATATAAGGTCTACTAATTACTTGTTTATATCTTTAGGGAAACCTTACAAACAAGTTTCAGCCAGTACAATCAGCCGTTGGATTAAGAAAACAATGCAGGACAGCAGAATAGATATAACAGCATTTTCAGCGCACAGTACGCGCCATGCCGCAACCTCTGCTGCTTACGCAAGAGGGGTTAGCATAGACGACATCCGCAGAACGGCTGGTTGGGCTGGTGAGTCTTCCTCCAAATTCAAATTCAAATTCAAATTCAAAGTATTTATTGCATTCATGAGCCATATACAATACACATGTATTGTATACATCTAACATGGGCCCGGGTGAGGCACCTCCTTCGCTAGATATTATAACAGACCTATTATTGATAATGAACACTTTGCTAGTGTTGTGTTTAATAGTTCCTAATTAGATTAAGATAAGATTCAGATATAACTTTTATAGTGTTTCATCTTGTAAGTACCTACATTAGGTACTTTTGATGTAAAGTTATTCTTAGTGTTTAGAAGTTAAGTTATATTAGAAGCTGTTTTTTTGTTTGTTTTTTAATGATTAGGTAGGTATACAAACCTACCGACCTACCTAATGTTTTAGAGTTTATAATAATTAAAATTGATTATAACATACCTAGGTTTTTTGATTTTACACTAGGCTTTTAACATCTACAGAGTAAAAATCTTCAGACGAGACAACAACGTAGCGTAATTTAATAGTCAAACAAACTTACCCCTGTAAGTGATGTTCGACTGGAATTACGCATAGTGTTGTCTCGTCTGAAGAAGAGTCCCTCCCGACCCAGTCATCTAATTATTAGATGCAAGTACCCTAGTAAAATCAAAAAGCTCCTGTTCTGTAAACGGAATGAAGTAAGTTCCAGATGGTGGCGGCATTGAGCGGGACGTTTCGTTTCGCATTAATTTAAAAGATGTAAGCGCTTCTGAGTGGAAAGGACCGGACTACAGAGTAAAAATCTTCAGACGAGACAACACTATGCGTAATTCCAGTCGAACATCACTTACAGGGGTAAGTTTGTTTGACTATTAAATTATAAATTGTAACTAAGTAGGTAAGTATCAATAATTTCCTTAAATCTCTTTGCTTTGCACTTTGCAGTAGGTAATTATAATATTAAATTGCTACTTTTTAGTTTAAGTTTGCACATAAGTACCTATGCAGGTATTATTTTTATAATCTTGAAGTCAGTTTCTCTTTTTTTCCAAAAATAGCTACTTTTTGGTTGTTTTTTTGCGCACATCTCTGAAACTACTGAACAGATTTTCAATTAGATTTTCAAGTACAAACACATTTTCACAGGTGGATGGAGTGATGTCTACATATTGCTCCTAATTGTGTGCTGTCCACCTGTGGTGATGTCACCCGGTTGTCACGTCGTAACATGCGCGCATATCCATCCATACATAACCACGGACTTGGTAAGAGTGACGAAAAAGTCACGGCGACAAAAGTAACTCGTGCGTCCTATCAGGTTAAATCAGTTAACATCAGTTATCAGCAGTGATCGGAATTGGGTGAGCTAATATAACTAAACTTTAAAGAATAGTAACAAAAGTGGAGACTTCCTTAAAACAATATTTTTTTCTGGGTTCGAAATAATACCTAAGTGTACTTAACTAAAATTAATACAGTAAGAGAACTATCGAATTAATAATTATTATGTTTCTTAAAAATAATGTTTAAAAAAACAATATGCCATTTTTGTATTCAAAAATTAATATTTAATGTTCTTATGTAATGTCCTCAAACCCGGAAAAAAGATGTACATAGTCGTAAGGAAGTCTCCACTTTTATATCATAGAACTTTAGGGATATAGCTCACCCAATTCTGATCACTGGTTATCAGTTACCTGCATGCCCTTAGACAGCCCCCCGGCCGGCAAGGAGAGCAGCCTGTGCGGGCTCTCGAAGCACTCCCAGACGGCGGACCAGTCCTGCTGCCCGCTGGACGTACTCTCATTGCCCGTGGACGCCGCGCCGCTAATCGTTTGCTGCTCGTCTGGACAACAAAGTCAAGAGTAAAGGTATGAGTTGGCAGCGGGCGCTGGTTTCTATGTATTTATTTTTAAACTCCTTCCGTAGTTAGCGACGCGTCGTCGAGCGGCAGACGCTAGTGTCGCCCGACCGCGGATCAGTAGTGTCGCCCGACCGCAGATCACTGTTCTCGACAACTTGTTTCACGGTGCACTCGGAACCAACTGAATGAAGCGTCTGCAGTGGGTTCGAAATCATGACTGCAGTGACAGGACGTAACTACGTGTCGCGGCGACATGAAGCAACGACACGTGGTCTTGCAAGCTTACTATTCTGCCTTGAGAAACTAGCCACGTGTATCTCAGGCATAAGACGATATCTTTTTTCACTTATATCGTCCAACTGCTGGGCAAAGGCCTCCCCTAGAACACACCAACTATCCCTATCCTTCAAGGTTTCCCACCATCTACACTCGATGGTGTCGAGATCATCCGTCCAACGCTTGCGTGTCCGACCACGACCTCGCTTTCTGTCGGGATGCGTGATGTCGCCATGAGACGATACTAAGATCCTACTAATATTATAAACGCGAAAGTTTGTAAGAATGTATGGATGGATGGATGGATGTCAGGATGTCATGGATGTACATATGTTTGTTTCTCTTTCACGCTGAAATGGGTGAACGGATCTGGATGAAATTTGGCACAGATATAGATTATAGTCTGGAAGAACACATAGGCTACATTTTATCCTGGAAAAATGTACGGTTCCCGTGGGATAGATTTGTTTTTGTTTTTAAAGGTACCACGCGGGCGCAATGGTGGATGGAAGCTAGTAATATTATAAACGCGAAGGTTTGTAAGAATGTGTGGAAGTCTAGATGTCTGGATGTATGTTTGTTACTCTTTCATGCTGAAACGGCTGAACGGATCTGGATGAAATTTGGCACAGATATAGATTATGGTCTGGAATAATACACAGGCTATATTTTATCCCGGAAAAATGTACGGTTCCCGTGGGATAGACTTTTTTGTTTTTTAAAGGTGCCATGCGAAGCTGTGGGCGGAAACTAGTACTAAGATAAAAAAACTATAGCTTTATGTACCTTCAGCGATGAGGAATTCAAAGTCCGGGTTGATCTCAGCGGGTTTGATCTGGTGGGCGGCCTTTTTCACCAGGTCCAGGACCTCTTCCACCGCTTCCTCCACCATCAGACTTTTGCGGTTCAGCTCGACGCAAGCATTGCTAAAATTAAAACCACCTGATGCACATGCCCCCGAGGTGACAGGGGTAGAGGTACGTCAAAGAAAAGATGGACTGTGTGAAAGAGGACATGGGTAAAAGTACGACTTGGCAGCGGACGACATGAGGCAGCAGCGGACGACGTGTCGCAGCGACACTGTGTAGTAGTGGTAACATCCAGTAGTGGTGGTAACATCCAGTAGTACGTCGTCCGCTGCTAACTCGTACCTTAAGAAACAAGTGAGAACTGCAATGACGAATGGCAGAGGAAAATGGAAGAAGATTACATGTTGTGCCACCACACATTGTGGGAAAAGGGCAGGAAGATGATGATGATGAATATGCTTTGGATATATTGTCTGACTACCTCGGTGGTTTGTCGAGAGAGTAGCTAAAACGCGACGAGAGAGTGGCTAAAACGCGAGGAGTACGGGTTCGATTCCCGCGACGAGAGAAATTTTTGTATGTTCTGTAAATATTTCTTCAGTCTCGGTTTTGTGGTATCATAGCATACTAGTAGTTATTCCAAAAACTTATATAAAAAAGACTGAATGTAATTGAAAATAGATTTTTACAGCCGCCATATTGGATTTTTTGACATTCTATATAACCGGCCTTGTAATCCAGAAGAATCCACATTTGTCAAAATCAATCCAGCCGTTTGGGCTCCAGCGACAGTCAAAAGAATTCATACATACATACAAACATAGGTACATACATACACCCCTAACACATTAATCCCCTTCTTCACTTCGCAATCGTGTAAAAAGTACGAGGACATGCGTTAAGAGCACGAATGGGGACTCTGAGGCACACTTAAATCCTTTCACCACACTGGTTCAAAGGTACTTGTGAGACGATAAGAAGAAGACTTACCGACATCCTGTTTCAACGTTGTCGACAAACTCCTCGACTGACCACGGCGTTTCTTCTGCAAAAAATGATTGTTAAAACTATTTGATTGAGCGACTCAGTGGGAAGTAGGGTGATTTGGTTTTGTCTGTTTGTGTATAAGTTTGTTATAACACAACTTGAGACCCGTTAATCCAATCTGCAGAAACTAAGGTCTAGAGATTCTGCTATTTAGATTTGTTGGGAAGCATGAGCTTTATCGGTGAAAGGGTTGTAAAGATATAGACAGATAGGGTTCCCAAATTGATTAATTATTATTTTTTTAGTGGGGCATCAAATGTAAGGAATTTATTTGTACATTCTAAAATGAATTTTATTTTAGGATGAATTTGATTTTGAAATATAATGAAAAAAGTAAAATTAAGAAGACGCAATCAATAAAGTTTCAGCATGATCCAAAGAAAGTCCAGTAACATGGTGATCAATAAGATCAAGTGACCAAGAAACAACCGTGCCCCGAAAACTCATTGTCTATCAATAGATGTCAGAAATGTTGCTAATGCTCCCTCTACACGAAGAGAGATGCATCTGCAGATGTCATCGGCGGACGCGTCCGAAGACGTGTAGACGGGGTGATTTGCTCGTCTGTGGTAGGTATTTGACGTCGGCGCACGTCACCAGATGCGTCTGGCACTTATCCGTTAGTTGTCGGTTTTTGTAGCACGGATCAAAGGATTTCAGAGCGATCTGACGACGGATCAGTGTTAAAAAAAATGGTAATAAGTATAAATTTGTGATTAAGATTTTTTTCCACATACTTTGTTAGGTAATAACACTACTGCGATAGACACTTAAATAATTCTCAAAGGAACTAAATAAATTAATAGCTGCGGCAGCTACGGTTCCAATATTCATTTTGCGTGCGTACGTGTTGCGTCTGTCGAGAACCGACACAAAGTTATCGACCAACAGATGTGTGGAGATGTGTGGAGATGTGTGGACGGCTTGTGGAGATCTATCTGCAGATGCATCTGCCGACGTCTGCGGACGCATCAGTACGTCTACCATGAGTTGTCAAATTTAGATCGGCTGACGTTACTACAGTAGTAATAGTACGTTACTATGACATCTGTCGAAGTTGTTACTGATGGTCCCAAATTCTAAGCAAATGAATGAAGCGCAAACTAGAGTCGCTGTAGTACTGTGACGTGGTATAGTTAACTACGTGACGTTTTAGTACCCAACTATCCGCTAGAGGCGCTGTACAAGTTTTTATACATTTTTAACTACAGTCGCTAGCGAGTGTATATTGTGAAAACTCATGGTAGACGTACTGCTGACGTGTAGACAACATCAGTTACCAACCCGGTAGTGTGATCAAAGTGACGTCTTGCATCCCCGAAAGCACGTAGATGATGCGATTCGTATAAATGTCGTGTACTCTAGACACGAGAACATCAAAACTGTTGATAGCCGCATTCGCCTTGTCAACGAACTCGTTCCAGTCCTCGCTGGTCCAGCACACCGTTCTTAGCCCCGGGAGCAGGAGCGAAGATAGCCTGACCACTTGCGGGAGAAAGAGAGGACGAACTTCCAGTTTCACCCGTCTGACGGTACGCAGGTAGTCTTCTAGAAGAAACTGAAATTTTTTTTTTAGTTATCGATAAATAAAAACAACTAACAGATGGTCTAGATAAAGTGTCGTTAGTCATCTATACTAATATTATAAAGAGGAAAGTTTTGTATTTTTGTATTTTTGTTTGTAATAAATAAACCAAAAAACTACAGGTCCGATTTCAAAAATTCTTTTACCATTAGAATGCTACAGTATCCCTGAGTAACATAGGCTATATCTTATGTAGGTACCTCACGAGCAAAGCCGCGAGCGGAAGCTAGTGAAATATATTTTTGAGTCGAGCGAGTCGCAAGTTTTCTCAATACCTGAAGCGAGTCATTGACGAGTGTGAAGTAATTCTTTTTGGCGTAGAGCGAGTGGCAGACGATAGGTAGCTCGATGCCCATCTTGACGAGACAGTCGGACTCGCGGATCAGGAGACGCACAGTGTGGTCCAGATTAACGCGGATCAGGCCGGAGTCGTCTATTTTAAGCAGAGTGTTGGTCAGGCAATCGTCTACGTCCCACAGCTGAAAACATGTGTAACATTGGCATCTTTTTCACCTTTTTCCTATTCCATTTCCCTATATCATCCGTCATCTTATTACTGACGCGTTTCTTATTCATATCATCTTTAACACAGTCCGTTTATCTTTTCTTTGGCCTACCACTATAAAGAGAGTAGTCAGAGGCACGTTTAAATAATTATGGTATTTGATACATGCACACATTTTGCACAGTAGTTAGTATTCCGTACGTGACAGGTTTCAAGCCCGTCGCCACTTATAAAAATACTAACCTATGACACACACTTTCCAGTTTTTTGTTCTACGGTATACGTTTTCCTCATGATGTTTTCCTTCATCGTTTAAGCGCACTGGTATTGCGCATATACATTTTTCGAACAGAAAAACACATCGGTGACCGTCCAGGTTTGAGCCCACAACCTTCGGATCGTTTGGTGCCCTTTCACCTTTTTAGCTTCTACGTCATGCCGGTTTCCTGACGATGTTTTCCTTCACCATTTGAGAGTACAGTCATATTATTGGAACGAAGTTCCTTATCGCGCGTTGCGAAAGGAGGCTAGATGGAAAAAATTAAGACCAAAAGTTGTAACGACACTTTGCTATACTTGTAAGCCGTGCGGCGTGCGCGTGTTTCTCTGTCTCTCTCTCTCTCTCTCATAGAAAGCAAGGAAAGGAACTTCGTTCCATCCGGGTGTCCCTTGACACCTCTCAAGTTTTTTTAGGTACTAACGTTCTGGTTCATCCAGACGGCGCGCATGGTTTCCTCATAGTTGTGTATGAGCGCGCGCGTGTTGTTGTATTTGCGCATCATGTCGGGCGCAGCCGGCAGCGCGCGCAGCACGTTGTGTGCCGACACGCTCTCTACTGTCTCCCTCATATTGAACATGAGACAGCGCGCCCATTTTATTCGCCCTGAGGACATATTATGCAATGAAAAGCTTTGGACATTTTTATTTTTTGCCATTAGTCTTGCAAAACACATCAATGGTTATAAGTATAGGTTGAGGGAGGCAAAACAAAACAGAGCCAAAGTAATACATCAATAGTTATAGGTATAGGTTGAGGGAGGCAAAACAAAGCAAGACCAAAAAATACATCAACGGTTATAATTAAAGATTAAGGCCCCAAGGGAGTCAAAAAAAAAACAGGACCAAAGGAATACGTCAATGGTTATAGGTTGAGGGAGGCAACACAAAACATACATAATAACACTATAATCCCCAGGCTTGCTAGACATTTCCTCAGATCTGTCAGGATATCTAAACAGGGGTAATCAGAGACACATCCAAACATTATATTTGGTACATGCCCTAATTTTGGACAGTAAAAGTTAATCCATATCATGTTTGATTTTCGGTCGTAGCAAGTGGAAATCCGTCATCTTTATCTGTCCCGGGCTGAGACTGGCGTGATCTTATGTATGTAAACTACTCAAAATAAAATAAGGGCCATCTGAATATTGTTTCCATAAAAGGTGATAAAAACCGAAAACATCCTAAGATGAGATGTGTTTTTGTCTAATTGCATTAAAATTCAATAAATATATTCAAAAAACATTGTTTTATTACATAAAACAATCAGAGCAGTAAAAACTGACCAAAAAATAAAAAATCTGAAAATTTGTGGTTTTCTTTTGTTTAAATAGTATCTTATACCTTGAAACGAGCAATTCTTATATAATATAATCAGAATCTCGAAAACGGCTCCAACGATTTTCATGAAATTTAGTATGCAGGGGGTTTCGGGAACGATAAATCGATCAAGCAAGTTTTCTTTTTTAGAAAACTTCATTTATCAAAAAAAAAATCGAGCAGTGCTCGGTCATCCAGGTACAGTACTTCCAATGGATCTAGGCATTCGTGAAGTTAGCCACAGATGCGAGTATGCGCATGTACAGTCACACCGCCCCTCTCCATACTCTCCAATTGCTCCCGAAAAACGTTACTGCGCAGCGCTCTGCGGCTATCTTCACGAATGCCTCGACTCGTTGTGCCAACTGTACTCTATGTACTATGTACTATATAATATGTATGTATGTATGTAACCTGCGACTGGCGAGTAGTTTCTAGGCAAAGGCGGGTCATCCTTTTGCCGTTTGAACATTTTCATGATTTTATCAACTTCCTTCTCACTGTATCGGAGGACCCTATCGTACTTTTCACTCAACTTGGTCAGTAGAATCTTTTGGCTGACCTACGAACAAAATGTAAATGGTTTCACCACAATAGTTTCAACGATTATAGTGAAACGACATATCAGCGGCTCCTTTTAGATAAACATAAAAATTGTTATTCCGAAATGTTAAGCTATGGTCTTTATAGTGAGCCAAATAAGATCGTACCTATTGTAGTATTTTTTAAGTTAGTCTGCAAAACACCGGTAACAGAAAAGATTAGGAGTAATAGGTTAGCGTGGTATGGCCATGTTATGAGAAGAGATGAATGTCATGTGACGAGGAGAGTGTTAGATATGAAAGTGGATGGATACAAGGGTAGAGGTAGACCAAAGAAAAGATGGATTGACTGTGTGAAAGATGACATGGGTAAGAAAGGAGTGAGTACTGAGATGACGAATGATAGAGGGAAATGGAAGATCACATGTTGTGCCGACCCCACATAAAGTGGGAAAAGGGCAGGAAGATGATAATGATGATGAGTCTGCAAAACAACAGAATTACCGCCATTATGTAACACGACGACACGAGGATCAAAAACGATGGTTTAGTACCTTTTCAAACCGAGTAAGAAACTTGATCCCTTGCGGGGTTTCCCAAACGCTCGAGAAGTTTGTCTCAATGGTATTGCCTATGGACTCTTGCAACACGTTGGTCTTCTCTGCAAACGTATTGTAGTCCTTATCAAACTCGTTGTTCCTATAATCCAAGTAATCATATTGGCAGGTTGTGACTGCCTTTTTGGCTTCGTCAAACACACGCATCGCGTCCTCCAGATCTGTTGAGAGAAACAAAGTATATTTATGAGCTGGGCCTCATACATTGTGGTTTGTACAAGCTTAGAGTAACTAAGCTTGTACAAACCACAATGTTTCAGAAACGTGACAATTCAAACTTGAAGTAACACTACTTCAATACAATTTTAATAGGTCATGGTACGAATATTACTTTGATATTGCCCGAAAAGCTTGTGGTAAGCCAAAAGGTACCCAGGTAAAGTAACCCAGCTTTTCGATCCTAGGTTGTGGGTTTAAATACGACCGAGAATTATTTTGTACGAAAAATGCTTATGCGCAGAGAGAGTACGCAAACGATGAAGGAAAACAACGTGAGGAAACCCATGGCTTACCTCCGCTGAATAAGTTGTGAGCAAATTTATCTATATAGGGTAGGCCAGACACACAGACATGGTAAATTATAAAGGCTCCTTGTTTGACTTTTGAATGATTATTATTATTTATTAAGAGCCTGTAGTGTCCCAGTGCAGGGCAAAGGCCTCCCTTCCTTCTCTCCAATCATCACGGTTTTGGGCTACTGTGGACCAGTCCTTTAAGTAGGCATCAATTTCGTCCCTCCACCTCCGCCTTGGTCTGCCGCGAGATCGTTTTCCGTTCAGAGGCGTCCACTCCGTGGAAGCTTTAGGCCATAACGCATACTTTATTTTTTATTTTTGAATAAATTAATATAACTATGTATATGATTATGTTGTATTATACCTTCTCCTAAAAGCAATCCCTCCATCCTTTTCTCAAACAGCTTATTGTAATCATCCATCAGCTCAAACATGGTTATAATTTTATTGAGTCTCTTACAAAACGTATCAAACTTTCCAAATACGTAGTTTTCTGAAAAGCTGAATTGCTCTGTGTTGGGTAGAAATGCTTGGTTCTTAACGAAAAGGTACGTCTCACGGTATGTCTTGTTCAAGTTTATGCAATGGATAAGTTTTTCTTTGACTTGAGATCTATCCTGTGACCAGATGGTCTCTTTGAATCGGCAGGTGATGTATTGCTTGCACGTTTCAATCATTTGATTTGTTATCTGAAATATTATTATACGTTCAAAATATATAAAACTATTTGCTTTTTTAGCTTGAGCACCATAAATAGATTACTACACATTATTACACTTCATAAATAGATTAAAGTAGTCCAACAAACGTCCAATCGAATTTTCCATAAGGGTACGAGTGGCAGCGGGCGACATGAGGCGGCGGCGGACGACGTGTCGCGGCGACACTGCTGGTTTCTATGTATTTCTATGAAATGCGTCGCTAGCTTCGTGTCGCTAACTACGGAGGGAATTTCATAGAACTACATAGAAACCAGTAGTGTCGCCGCGACACGTCGTCCGCCGCTGCCTCACGTCGCCCGCTGCCAACTCGTACCTTAAGTTTCAGTTTTTTCCTATACATAAACTACTATTATCTATCATCATCATTCTCCTGCCCTTATCCCGCGCTGATTGGGGCCCGCACAACAGGTTTTCTTCTTCCACTCACTATTATTAAATTCATTACTATTACCTTGACCATGAGAGACGATATTCTCTCCGAAGTATTATAGAACTGAGACACGCTGTTTATCAGGCGAACTGTCTGCAAGAGGCTCAGTATGGAGTCCTTGATTTTGACAGGGTCATCCAAGTATAAGGAATGGCAGCATTTCTCCATGGCTTGGATAAACTTAGCGTTGTCTCTCGCTTCGTTGTAGCAGAAGGTAATTTTGTGGTCTGTATCTCGCCACAGTTTTATCACTTTGGAATTCGATAGTTGAAGGCAGGTAAGTGTTAGCTGTACCTCGTTATCCTGACAATATAAAGATTTCATTTAAAGATAATGCTGGTAATTTTCTTGTCTTCTTCTTCAAAACGTGTCACAAGTTTGTCGAAGTAAAATTTACAAGTTTTTTTTTGTTTGTGTACTTATACTAGCTTACATATCAAATTTAGCTTTGTATAACACTTGGTACTTCCAAGTTCCCAGTTTTGTCTGCGAAAAACTTAAGAGATCATGTTTTTGACCTGACTGCAGGAGATTAATGAGTTTGGTATGTATGTATATTTCTTTGGCTGTCGCTGTAGTTTATACGGCTGGACCGATTTCGACAATCATGTCGTAAGATTCGTCTAGATAACAAGAGTGACATAGGCTATACAAAATTACATCAAATAATATGGCACCGGTAATAAACTTTTTCAATTACTTCCAATCGGATTTTTTTAATTTTTGCCCAAACTACTAGTTTATTTTTGAATAATTACTACTAATATATCTGAGGAGAAGATATCTACCGCGCCTGGGGATTAGTAACCATGTTTTTTATATAGTTTTTTATATATTTTTAACAATTTATTTAACCTAATTTATACCTGCAAATAAGATACAAGTTGCGAAAATTGTGCCCCACGTTTTTTCCAGTACTCAAGTTCGTCTTGCGGCCCGCTCGAGTCCACTTCACGTCTCAGTTGCTCACTTTCACTGAGAATCTGTTAAAGCAAAAGTTAATATTTGACGACCTCAGTGGCGCAGCGGGCGAGAGTCCACCTGCGACGCAAGAGGGTTCGATTCCCGACTCGGAACAAATTCGTGTATGATCTGCAGAAATTTGTTCCGTTGGTCTGGGTGTTTTCTATGTAAAAACTATCTATCTATATAAATAATGTAATGTAACGTATGTAATACAACTACTGTGCAAAATGTGGGCATGTACCAAATGTCATATTTGCCTATTTGGACGTACCTCTGACTACCCTCTTTAGATATCCTCAAAAGATCTATGTAACTAAAGATTGAGGAAGATATCTACCGAGCCCGGGGATTACAGTCGTGATCATATTTTTTTGGATACAGTAGATTCAATTCTTACCTCCATGACTTTCTTGATCCATTCATTTACTCGCTCTTCTAACATCGTGATAGTGGTAGGACTTTTTGTCATTTCCTTCAATTGGCTGTGATCGGTGAGACTGCCCATAATGGCTTGACCATCATCAAACAGGTTCACTTGGCCGCATACATCTTCACACACTAGTTGAAAAAGTATAATCTTATACCTTTAAACGAGCAATTCTTGTATATGTATATATATATATATATATAATTGGAATCTCGGAAACGGCTCCAACGATTTTCATGAAATTTAGTATGCAGAGAGTTTTGGGGGTGATAAATCGATCTAGCTAGGTTTCATTTTCAAAAAAACACAATTTAGCAAATAAAAAACCGAGCAAAGCTCGGTCACCCAGGTACTTATAATAATGTAATAGTTTAAAATGAGTGTAGTTTTAGTTTAAAGTAAAAACTAAACTGAATATAGATTTTTACAGCCACCATAGTTGTTTTTTGGCTTAGTGCCAGTAGTACCATTGTTACATGTGCCGACCTCAGTGGCACAGCGGGCGAGAGTCCGCCTGCGACGCAAGAGGTTGCGGGTTCGATTCCCGCCGCGGAACAAATTTGTGTGAGATTTGCAGAAATTTGTTCCGTTGGTCTGGGTGTTTTCTATGTATAATAAAAAAATATCTATCTATGTATATAATGTATTAAATATATCAGTTATCTAGTACTCATAACACAAGCTTTGAGTAGCTTACTTTGGGGCTAGATGATGCTGTGTGGATTGTCCAGCATTATTTATTATTATTATTATTATTTATTTACATAAAGTTGTGTCACTTGTACCATCAATGGTACAACTCAATGGTACTACTGACACTAAGCCGTTTTTTTAACATTTTGTATAGCAATTAATTTAGTTTTAGAGAAAGGCCAGGTCCAAAGTACCCTAAACCGACGCGTATGTATTAAGAATGTAATGAGAGTGAATGAAGCAAAAGAAGTATGTCAGGATCGTAGCAAGTGGAGCTCCGTGGTCTCTGCCTACCCCGTCGGGAAAAAGGCGTGATTTTATGTATGTATGTATGTATAGCATAAGTCACTCATGTGTTTGGGGTTGTAAGTATGTATGCGAGATCCTTTGGCTCCTTTGGCAAACGGCTGCACACATTTTGACGTATAAGATGTCATTGGATTCTTCTGGATTACAAGAGTGTGTAAGGCTATACAAAAAGTAAAAAAATCGAATATGGCGACTGTAATAAGCTATTTTCAATTAGTTTCAGTGGGATTTATTATGTAGTAAGCGGGTATTTATCACGTTTTATTTATTACCTATTTTTTCTCGACGTTTCGATAGGTTTACAAACTGTCATGGTCATAGGTAGACCACGACAGTAAGAGAGTGAGTCAGTGGTCAGTAAACCTGTCGTAACGTCGGGACAAAATATGTAAGTAAAACGCGATATATGCACGTTTAATACTAATAATAATGAGTTCAGATCGCGTAAGTTTAAAAATATATATGTGAGATTTCTTTATTTTTGCAGTAAAATAATGTCTCAAAAGCACCTAGCTACTGCACTACAATGTTTACATATTATAACTAGCTTCCGCCCACGGCTTCGGCCGCGTGGTACCTTGAAAAACAAAAACAAATCTATCCCGCGGGAACCGTACATTTTTCCAGAATAAAAAGTAGCCTATGTGTTATTCCAGACCATAATCTATATCTGTGCCAAATTTCATCCAGATCCGTTCAGCCGTTTCAGCGTGAAAGAGTAACAAACATACATCCATCCATACAAACTTTCGCGTTTATAATATTGAAATAAATAAATAAATAAATAATGCTGGACACTATCACACAGCATCATGTAGCCCCAAACTAAGCAGAGCTTATATTATGGGAACCACATGACTGATAAACTACATATACATTTTTTTTTTGTAAATACATACATATTATACATAGAAATGAAAATGAAAAATGAAAAAATATTTATTTTAGCCAAAAACTTAAAACTAGATACAAACATAGATAATAGTTGTTATAGGTACTTATTAAAAGTTGATTGCTAATTCAAGGATTTCAGGAATATGTAGTCGTCAGCGGTCTTCACACTAGGCAAAGCCCGTATCGTGAAGACCAATATTATATAGAAGACAAGAATATTAGTAGGATTGTTACCTTTCAAAGCGCTGCAGAATGATCGCAAGCCTGGCAACAGCTGATTCTTGACAATAGGAAACTTGGTTTCATCGTCGTCTCCATCACTGCTGGGATGAGCTAGTGCATTCATGTACACGTGTTCCATGACCCGCTCTATAGCCGTCACCAAGCCCACTTTTTCAGCGTTTAAGATTCCGCAAAACCTGAGAATAGCACCACATTAAATCAAAAGTTGGCCAAAACAAGAACATGGCGTTTAAGATTCCGCAAAACCCTGAGAATAGCACCACATTAAATCAAGGTTGGCCAAAACATGGCCACAGCTGTAATCCTCAGGCTCGGTAGATAACTCCTCAGATCTCTAGTTACTTAGATCTTTGAGGTTATCTAAAGAGGGTAGTCAAAGGCACGCCCAAACATGAAATTTGGCACATGCCCACATTTTGCACAGTAGTTAGTATTCCAGACGTGACAGGTTGCATGCCCATCGCCGCTTATAAGAATACTAAACCTATGACACACAGCTTCAAGTTTTTGGTTCTAGCTAGGGTATGCCGGTTTTCTGACGATGTTTTCCTTCACCGTTTTAGATCAATGGCATTGCGCATGTAAATTTTTCGAGTGGAAAAAGTCATTGGTGCACGACCAGGTTTGAACCCACGACCTTCGGATCGTGAGGCAGGGGTGCTACCACTACATCACCAGTGCTCAAAGCAACAAGGTTTTTTTTATGACTGGCCTCGTAGTTCAGGGGGTAGCTCTGCCTTCTGCGCTGTAGGTAGTGGTTCGTTAAGGACAAACATTTGTGTGATGAACTACTATTTTATTATGAGCTGATGTTCCAGTGGTAGTGGCTCTGTCTTCCGACCCCAAAGTCCTAAAGTCAAATCAGGAAAGAAAGAACGATGAGAAAAAGCCTATTTTTTTGCTATTTTTTTCTAACCTATTTCGTTTTTGGAGAGCGCTGGTGGTGTAGTGGTAGCACCCCTGCCTCACGATCCGAAGATCGTGGGTTCAAACCTGGTCGTGCACCAATGAGTTTTTCTATTCAAAGATTTTTGTGCGCAATGCCAGTGTTTTTAAACGGTGAAGGAAAACATCGTGAGGAGACCGGCATACCCTAGAACCAAAACTTCGAAGGTATATTATGTGTTATAGGTTAGTATCCTTATAAGCGGCGATGGGCTTGCAACCTGTCACGTACGGAATACTTACTACTGTGCAAAATGTGGGCATGTCCAAATGTCATGTTTGGACTTGCCTCTGACTACCCCCTTTAGATATCCTCAAAGATCTAAGTAACCAAAGATCTGAGGAGATATCTACCGAGCCTGGGGATTACAGTCGTGACCATTTTTTTTTTTTTTTTTTCGTCCCACTAGAGGGCATAATAATCACTTACAAATCTTTATGAAATCCTTCCTCCGGTAGCTGCTTGCTCACGTTTATACGAAACATGTAGATGCAAACACCCGTGAATCTGACATCCCAGCCATCAGACAGGAAAAGTTTCTTCTTAAGAGTTATGAGAGGGGGCGGCGGTTTCCCTTGCTTGGTCTTCGTGCCCTCTGGCTGGGGACGATTTTCAATCTCTTCCACGTCTTGGTAGTACCAGAGGAGTTTGTTTCTCATGTGTGGAAGAAAAAGCTGGTTTATGTCATCCAGCTACAATATGAATGATAAATATAAACAGCAGTCACATACATAGTTTAAACCCCATATTACCCCGCAATTACATCTACTAACATGTTTAATACACGATAATAACAAATCTTAAAGAGTCTACATGTTTTATTAAACAAGAAAACATTTTTGTCAATCTTTCACACGTATCTACAACTTTTGTACACATCTTGTTTTAGTTGTATGCTATAAATGAAAACAGTTTTATTTAACATGTAGAATACCTGTTTTATACTTTGGCGTAAACGTGAGGTTAAGTTTCTCAGTTTATTCAATGTCAGAAAATACCATAAAACAAGGCCTTACCACAAGCTGTTATAAACTATCATGATCCAGAAACGTCAAGTTTTAAGCTTTAGAAATAACACTACTTCAATACAATTTTTGTAGGTCATGGTACGAAATATTAAAGTTATATTAATTTGATATTGCTTGTGGTGAGACTCAGAAGAAATGCAAAACTTGCAAATATTTTCCCCCTGCAGGGATCGAACCTGCATCACACGCTTCAGCCAGACACACCCGCTACACTACCGAAGAATGCTTCAGGTTGTTTCTCAAGGTAAATTAAACGGGGCATTTACATCTATTCTAGGTGATTTATGCAGCGGTAAGTAAAACTATAAACTCAGAACGCTATATCGTGGACAGTTTTTGGAAAGAGTGGCATACTGCTAAGCATAGCCGTATCTACAGAAACACTATTTTTTCAAACTACATGAGTATACCATATTTCCTTCGAAAACGTGATCCATGATGGCATGTCGCGGAAGACCAGTCCCATCGATAAGGAGTTGGAATGTGAACTCCAACCGAGGGTCCATCTCCCCCCTTCTTGCTTTGCGCTCGCATTCTTCTCGTCTTTTCTAGAATATAATAGGAGGATACTCATATTCTGCCGTCGTCGTCCGGAAAAAGGGCACATCTATACTTTTTTCAAAATTGAGTTTTATATTCGGAATCAGGAAGAAAAGGAGCAAATGGTTAATAATATAAATACTATTTGATAGATATTGGGTCAAATAAAAATACTTTAAAAACATTAAGTGACTTTTTATCAAAAAACCCTAAACCAAGATCAAGATTTAGATTTCAGATTTAGAAATCTAAGTCTTGAGATTTACAAATTTTTGGTTGTGCCCTTTTTCTATATGACGGCAATATTACTTTCGCGTGATTCGGATAGTTTACGTGAAGACTCTGCAGACCTGGAGAATATCCATAACATCCTCTTCCTCTTCTTCTTCACTGGACCCCGGTTTGATTCCATGAACAAACATATTGCTTTTCTAACTTTAACCTCACAGTTGACTTGAATCTGACACGGTAAAATACAAATACTAATTAGGCACCTTACTTCGATGGTGCAATTCTCGTACTAGCGATAGTTTTGCCGACGATTTTATTACGAGTTGCGTGTCATTTTATCGTGTCCACAACTCTACTTTTTTCATTTGTTTGTTTTAATTTTTTACATTTTAAAATTCTAGGCTATGACAGCCTTTGCTAGCGACCTGTCTCAAACTATCAGAACAATAAAGCTGAATACAGGGACCGACAACGATTACAATAGTAGGTATGCAAATTAAACGAAGACGTGGTGTCATTATGAGTTTTGGGGGTGGTACGGCGTTGTTCTAGCCGGTATCTGTTAATGCTGACAGAAGCACGCAATGTTTCAAATTTATCACCATTCACCAAAGTTCAAAAGGTGGTGGTCGGGGTTAGAGCGAGAAACTTTATCGAATCAAAGTTTTGTAACTTATGTTATGTTATGTACACTTTCTAAAAAACCTTTTACAATTGCAATTTAATACAAAACACAATATCATTTCTTGCTAAGATACAGGTACGCCAACAGTGCTAAAGTATTGTCAGAAAGTCAGTCAAGTTAATTGTCTAGGTAAATTTAAACAAAATATGGCTGTTTTGTTTAAAATTCTCGGGATTTCGAAAGAAACTATTTACTTTAATTGACATATTTTACACTCGCGTTAAGAATTCGGGCTTTATTGGAAAAGAAAATCAAAATAACACGAGAAAAATATAAAACTAGAGCGAAAAAGTTGACAGTCGAATGCATCGCAGAAAATCCCCGAATCGACGCCTAAAAAGTGACAGTTATAAAAACATTACTGGAACATTACGTTATTTTGACAACAATAAATTCAACTGATAACGTGTCTTGTCTTTATTCACCGCAGGAAAAGCTAGTTACACATAAAATACTCACAAAATTACTGATGACTTTCCCAAGAACTGTTAAATCCATGTCGAAGGTATAACACAAACGCGAACACGGAAAACTATCCAATTTCCTATTGAATTTTAAAAGTTTATTATACTAAAGGTACTTGTTGAACGTCAAGTTCAAATTTTGAACGAATAAGTAGATAAGTATTGGATTTGCATATTGACTGGTAATGCTATAAAACATAACATCTTCGTCAAAACATTGTTATATTTGAATAGTCGTTAAAGCTCAATGATCCAATATGGATAATAAGCTGTTCCTCTTATCGTGACGCTAGTTTTTGCCAACAGCGTGGTGAAAGGATTAAAGTATGCGTCAGAAGCTCTTTTAATAAGCCGTTGAATGCGTGTGAAAGAAATCGCGCGACTAAACGCAAAGCCACATTTATTCGTTATGTACTGTCAGCATAGAATATATATTAGAATTTTTATATCCATACGTGAAACGATAAAACCGCGTAGACGAAGCGAATGTAGCACGAAAGCAGTTACGCGAAAAGTTTTGCGATGCGAGTCATCTAGGATCATAAATTTCTTGTATACATCAGTATATTTCTATACATCGTAGCAATGCCCAAATAAAAAGAGGCACCAACGTTATATATTACTAGCTTCGGCCCGCAACATTCCCCGTGAGGTACCTACATAAGTTATAGTCAATGTTCATTCTGAAAGTTCATTCTACACATCAGTGAAAGAATTTTTGCAATCGGATAGGTAGTTTAAAACAAACAAACTTAACCTTATTTTTTTAGTTGTTTAATTATTCGTAGATAGATATTATGTACTCATGGTTGTCACTGTCATGGTAATAATTTATAGCTTCATAGGTGGGTAGGTAATACTGTTAAAAACGATCTATTCAGTCATGTGGTTCCCATAATACAAGATCTGCTTAGTTTGGGGCTACAAGATGCTGTGTGATAGTGCCCAGCATTATTTATTTATTTATTTATTGTTTTTAAAGATTAAATTTAATTATCGGGACTAAACGTGATTCTGCGTCTGTAAAACCTAATAAGCACACCAAAGAGAGGTGACACTATATTATAGATTTACTCGTAGCTATGAGAAAAATAAACCTTTTATAAAACTTTTTGTTCATTTCCAAAATAGATGCACAAAAAGTAAGCGACCCTGCCAGGATTCGAACCTGGAATCTTCTGATCCGTAGTCAGACGCGTTATCCGTTGCGCCACAGGGCCGTATGGTGGTACGTTTGAATTTACGATCCCTAGCAGCGAATTATCGATTACAAAGTCTACGTCACACAAAGCGACACTCTGCAAGTAAACTTCGAAAGAGGATAATATACCGTTCACGCGTCCACGTCCAGTTTTGTAGATTAAGATTATTAATGCCTAGATATAATATATTTACATATTCTTAAACAAGGTAAAACGTTTTAAGCTGTGTTAAAATATAAATTAGCACTACCCTGTACTAAATTCCAAATTGTCAGCTCAGGTATAATAATGGCAATAAAAATATACAATAAACTACCCACTAACATAGAATAAATAGTATTTAATTGTTATTCTAATCTAAATTAATGTTTTGATACCTAGAAAAAGTTGGAAAATTAAGCTTCTATGTAGATATTAATGGCAGCCATTAAAAATGTGATACTAAACACCTAATGTAGGTAACTAGGTATCTACTATCTAGATGGTGTCATAATGTAAAAATATAAGCTATTTTTAGAGGTGTAAGTAAGGTACCTACTTAAAAATAGGCTATTTTTAGAATAAAAAACAGAAACTGACCTCAAGATTATAAAAAATAATAGGTACCTAAGTAGGTACCTATACTCGTAACACATAAGTATATATAGATGATTCAGTCTAAAAATGCACGCCCCTCCACTTGTATTTGTACCGCATGTAGAGGTAAATACATTGATAATACATTGGAGGGGCGTGCATTTTTAGACTGAATCATCTCTACTTAGGTACAAATCTAATCTAAAAAGTAGAACATAATATTTTAATGACCTACTTGCAAAGTTCAAAGCAAAGAGCATTAACGAAATTCTTGATACTTACCTATATACCTACTTTGTTTTTAAATCATTATTAAGCGAATATGGGATACTTACCTATTTATTTACAATCTATAATGAGTTAGTTTTGGAGTCGGTGAAATTTATATATGGGACCACCTTCTAAACTTAAAAAATCATAAAACGCCGCGGAGTAGGTAGGCGCATAACAAACACAAAAAAAAAACTAAGTCGAACTAAATAGGTCCTCCTTTTTTGTACTCAGTTAATAAAAAAACAAACTAATTAGGAATAAGTAAGTACCTAACTACTTATGTTGAAAACATATGTACCTATAGTCAGTTTAGTTTAGTTATATAATTTACTAGCAGTACTAAACCTACTTCATTTATTATAATGATAAGTATAGCATTAGCAATAACGCACTTAATATTACAGTACCCCAGCGGGGCCCATGTCTTTTGTACATACTTATTACATGAAAATAACATGAAGCAATAAATAAATTAATATGAAGCAATCAGAGAATTGCCACTGCGGTCGTCACCCATCTTAGAACTGACTTTGTAGAACGTTGTTTAACTTCGTTGAACTGATATGAATAACTTTTTGTCGGGTCGCTGGTTCTTTGGAACAAAACAAATTAAATGTCACAAAAAGGACTACATAGTTGTTTTCCCAAAGAAGTGTGGTGAAAGGATAGATCACCTTTAAGACTCTTTTCTAACTTGAATATCGTATAATAAACAATGCTTGTTCAAAAACTTTATTCATAAACAAAACATCTAATTTTCAAAAAGTTTTTTCATTTTTTGAGATTACAAATTCTTATTTGCAGAGCATGGAAAAAAAATTTGACCCTACCAGGACTCGAACCTGGAATCTTCTGATCCGTAGTCAGACGCGTTATCCATTGCGCCACAGGGCCGATGATAGCACGCTTGAATTTAGGATCCGTAGCGGCAAATTATCGATTACTAGGATAGCTAGGTCACATAAAGTGACATTCTGCAAGCTAATTTCGAAACAAGTTGGGTAGTATTCCCTCGTCCACCTCCAATTTAGATTATTTAGATTTATATTTACATATCTATATATGTACATATTTATAAAAGAAAGTCGTGTTAGTTACACTATTTATAACTCTGAACGGCTGAACCGATTTGGCTGAAAATAGGTGGGGAGGTAGCTTAGACATAGGATCCTTTATATCCCGTTCGACCGCGTTTCCGTTTGAAGTATTACTACACTAAGGCGGTACGCAGTTCGCCGGGAAAGCTATTTATTTTATAAGGTAAAACGTTTCAAACTGTGGGACCTAGAAAACCGACTTTAATGAACTTCTATGGGGCGGGCAGCCAATTTAAACTAAGTTTATTATTACAGCGTAAGTAAAAATAAATAGACAAAACCAGTAGTCTACCTTCAGTAGTCAGTAGTAGATTTGCTATCCGCAGTTGTCAAGCTCTTTATTCAATTGAATCGAAAATAAAAGTGCTGTCATTTTAAATCCTTTCTTGTTTGTTTATACGAGTATGTTCTTGTAGGTGCATATTTATATACTCTACATGTGTATTATGGTATTTTTAATATTAGGTATATGTTATAAGCAGTTAAGTTATATTTTATTTTAAATGCTTTTTAGTTTAGGTACACATTTTATCCACCTGTTATAGCTTCTCCCTAGTCTCTAAGGTTTGCTGATAGAAAACTTTTGTAGGGTTAAGCTCACCATTGTACATCTATTTTTTTCTGTTTTGATTGTAAATATTTCACTGTATACAATAAAGAATTACAAGAATTACGATCAGTAGTCTGATATGCAATAACATTTTTAAATCGAATGATGAGTACTGTTGGTTACTTTGTTACAATAAGACAGTTTAAAGGACAGCTTCTGTGCTTAAGAAGCGTGAATAACTTTCGCTAGTTCTTTGGGACAGAACGAGCGACACAAAATAGACAATTTTTTTTTAACAAGTGTGGTGAAATGATAGTGTACCTTTAAGACTTATTTCTAACACTTAATTACTTGTCCTATAATAATAAAAGCTTGTTCGAAAACGATTAGCATAAACTAAACATCTGATTTTCAAAAAGTGTTTAATTATCTCTTTTGTTTAATTTTGGGCTAACAAGTTTTTATTTGCACGGCAAACAAAAACACTTGACCCTACCAGGATTCGAACCTGAACTCTTCTGATCCGTAGTCAGACGCGTAATAATTAAATCAATTATTTGCAAAATTAGATTGATGTCCTATATAGTTGTTTCCTGTATAATAGATGTTAGATAGATATTTTATTTCATCTTATTTTATAGGATTTTTGAGAAGAATAGTTCAACAATTATTCTCAAAAAAAAAATTTCTTTTCAGTACCAAAGATAAAACATAACGCAGGCAAACAAATAAATAAATTAACGAAACAAACATGATAATGCCTGTTAGTCTCCAGGCTGGGTAGACATTTCCTTAGATCTTTGAATATATTTCATAATCATCATCATCATCTTCCTGCCCTTATCCCACGTTATGTGGGGTCGGCACAACATGTGATCTTCTTCCATTTCTCTCTGTCATTCGTCATATTTATACTATATAAACTGCCGATTATGTAAGAAAAGATCAATTTTTAGTGCAGTGAGACTACGAGTAGGAACTTTTGGATCAATTTTACCGGGATTCTTAAAAAAAATGAATTTATTAGCAAATTATATTCACCTGTATTGATTCTTCGTCCATTTTTGCTATTATAAATTGCTGCTATGTTTCCAAAATAACGATTCAAATTCAAAGACTAAAAACACAATTTATCACACATTATACGCGTTCAAAATGAACAATAACTTCTAATGATTTTCAGATATGAGCACATAGGTACACATGTCAAGTTGCTAAGAAAAAGTATTTTTGACTAAGCAAGATCGTGTGTGTTTGCGATATCATAACATGTTCGCTGGCATGTCGGACATAAAATGAAAGCAGGAATGGTAATTTGCATTGTTTTACCAAAATAACGGTTGCGTGGGACAAAAGAGCACGTTCATTTTTGAAAGAAAATCATCAGGTTACCTTATGCTTATAATGTTACCTCAGAATTTTCATCGTCTTCCTCCACATTATCATATTTTGCAAATGCAAACCGCAGTTGATTTTCGAATTGTTCTCTAGCTTCAGCTTTTTCCAACTCAGTTAGTTTTTTCACATCCATAACTTTTATAAACTTTCTTAACACATTTTTTTAAACAGTGTTTTTATGTTTAAGGGTTTTGAAATTAAAAGTCCACTTGAGCAATGTTTTGTGGCCGTGGCGAAGATACTAATACGATACGAGGTGTAAAAATATCGACAAAACAAGCGAGGTGTTTATGGGATGGGGTGGCACGGTCTGTGTATACTCAGTCAACCATAATTATTTTTTACCAAATGTGAATAGCTTATAAACACGCATTGTCTGAGCATCTAGATTTTTGAAGAGATTTGAATCACCACCTTTATTATACCAGTTACCGTTACAGCTTAGCCGTGAGCACCGCAGATAACGTTTTTCCTTAAGAAGGAGAAGACAAAGTAGAAGAAGACAGTAACTGTAAATAGGGCCATCGAAAATGCCACTTTTGTCTCTAAAATGTCATTTTGTCTTATGTTAGTGAACTTAGCAGATCATTTCCCAGCAGATCAAAAATAAATGTGAGTTCTATTCGCATGCAGTGAATTTCTATAGTTTCTGATACTTTTTAGCAATAATTCTAGTAATTTTACTAAAAAAAAAGTCGAATGAAATAGGATCTGCCAACTGTCCGTAGCAGACCATTTAGCAGCTGATCAAAAATAAAAATAAATGTCTTGCGTGCAGATGTGTTCCACAAATTGATAATTTTCAGGTTCTGGCGTATTGACTTAAATACCTACTTAAACAATAAATTGTTTTCGTTTCATATGCAAATAACTGCAATGTAGACCTTGATTCAAGTCCAGAACTCATGTCCAAGTGCCAGCAAATTCTGCAGACGCTAAATTCTTTGCACGACTAAAGTTCAAAATACTTACAAAATATCGAAGAGCTGCTAATTAGCAAGGAAGTCGACTATCTTAGTGCACAACACTTGAGCCTGACTAAATCTCGTTTGAGGTGACTGCACTATTATGTGTAGTATAATGCAGCGTAAAAACTACTATGTGATTAGCATCTCAGTCTCCCCCACTCAATATCTTCCTTCCCTTTTCCCATGTTATGCGGGGTCGGCATAACATGTGATCTTCTTCCATTTCTCTCTATCATTCGTCATCTCAGTACTCACTCCTTTCTTACCCATGTCATCTTTCACACAGTCCATCCAACACTTCTTTGGTCTACCTATACCCCTGTATCCAATCTCCACCGTCTGAATATATTCCAGCTGATAATGATTGGAACGTTTGTGAGGAATAAAGAGGATTAAATAAAAACGCAAATCGCACTTTTACGCAGTAGGTACGCAGGGGAAACCATTCGAAGTTCATTTAATTGTTAATAGTATTGCTATCCGACAAAATAACGTTGCCAGTCATTGACTACATTATCTTCGGTCAGTGACTTGAACTCTATCTATAACTTGTTACTCGTAGCAATTAGTTCAATTTTAGTTTTAATTAAGAAAAGTACATTTCCAAATGTTTTGCCAATCGGAAAATTTAATATTTCGCCATTTACAGATATATATACAGATCTACATATTTATTTGTTACTGGCCTCGCAACTCAGTTGGTAGTAGCTCTGTTTTCTGCGCTGTCGGTTGTGGGTTCAATTGCCACCCAGGACAAACATGTGTGTGTTGAACGCAGATGTTTGTTCATTGTCTGGGTGTTAATATTATGTATGTATTTACAAAATACATATGTATATATAATATATCAGCTATCTGGTTCCCATAGTATTAAGCGTCGTATGAAATGTCCACCAATATTAAGATTTATTTATTTTATCTTTCTAATTATTTTGTGTTACCTATAAGCCGGTTTATACGACAGGCAATTGAAAAACAATAACATGGCAAAGATGACAGTCAATGATGCTAACAGTGATCTATAATATTATAAATAGCTCATGCTTTCTGAATACAATACCACCGCAAATATGTTACCTTAATATACCGCTATGCGATTATCTTGTCCTATACTATTCGCTTGTCCATCACTGGTAAACATTAACACAACTTTTCCAAAAATGTATCACTGTCCACTAGAGGACAAACGAGTTGTGGACAACGGAATAATCGAAGCTATGAACATAAAATTAATACGTGTTGATATGTATGTACATAATCTAGAATGAACACGTTTTAAAATATATAGTTTACACGTCAATTCTATTTGGTTGACCTATTGCAAATTACTTTTACGATTTAGATAAAAGTTGTAGATTTTTGAGTGTCACTATTACGATAACATGTTAGTTTGCTAATAAAGCGAAACTCGGCCTGGATACTTAAATTAAACATAATACAAAATTTTGCAAAAAATATAATGAATCCACAAGGGACATATTCAATAAAGGAGTTTTAGTAAGCGACTGAAACTGCCGTCAAATAGTTTCACAGCAAAATAGTACCTACTGACGTGTAGGCACGTAATAGTGCTGTCATTATACAAAATTTCACACCAGTATTGGTGGTAGTTCTGGTGTTCCGTGGATTAACTAAAAAGATGACGAAATATACGAAAAAAATAAGATCGAACTTATTATTGCAATTTTGTAGTTAGTCTGCAAAAATACGTAATCATCACTATTAGACCAAAATATAATTAAATATTCTTCAGTTTTGAAAACCTACAAACAAAATCAACCGACAATAGACTTTATCCGCAGAAATTACAAAGCAGTATGAAAATTATCATTAAAATAATAGCAACGGCTTAAAAGGCATCAATCACAAATCAAAGAGGATTTCTTGATATCTCCACTTTGATAGATATTTAAAAAGCGTTACCCATAAAAATAAAACTATCAATAATTAATCAATTATCATCACAAACATCAAGATAGTTTGTTCTGGCCATCTTAAATTGCATTTCAGAATGCATTTATCCCTTGAAATTTAAATAGAGTAAGCTTCTTCTAAAATTAATAGTTCCAATCTTTACTTTTAACCAACGAATCAGTTTTATAAGTTTTTCGTAGAGCCATAAACTAACACACGAAATGATAGCGTGCGAACTTCGCTACACCCTCGCTCCACGCCGTATATATGTATAACATATGTACATGTACATTACATACCCTACTGATCTCTTCTTCAGTCAGCTGATTAGGCTGTTTCCTTTCTGTTTCCTCCATCTTTACTCAGCTATTCTAACAACTCAAACAATAACAAAATTCCCAAAACAAAACCAATTAACAAAACGTCACGGAATTAATTACATTTCAGACAAAAAAGAAAACGGATCCGCACAAAAAGTCGGCCGTCATGACGCAGATTTAAAAAACAACTGATAGGTACATTACGGAACGTTTTCCAGTGGCTTATTAAAAGAAAGAGAAAGTATGGTAAATTAGAGTAATATGGTTTATTAATGTTAAAAGTAATTTAGTTTGTCCCTTGGAAGTGGCGTGATGTCACGCTCAGCCCGCAACTGTCACCGCCTGGCACCGCCGCGACCCGCAATGGAACCGAGTTCCCTCGATACCAAGCCGCTGCCATACTTAACTTACCATATTTTACCGTTGTAGTTTTGCTCCTAACAAATTCTTTACGAGCCTATCAATATTAAATGTATATTAATTTTTATATACTCCTGCTAACAGATGTTTGTTCTGTATCTGCCTGGTACCTCGTTAAATTATAGCCTATGTGCTACTCCAGCATCTAACTATAATCTATCTTTGAAATAAATTTCGCCAAGATCCATTCAGCCGTTTCAGCGTGATTTAGTGACAAACATCAATACATCCAAACTTTCGCATTTATAATACTAAGAAGGATTTACAAAAAATACTATGTACTTAATTAGTTTATCACACATCTGGTTCCTATGGTAAAAGCTTTGCTATGTTTGGGCTAGATAGCGTTGTGTGAAATGTGTACTAATAATTATTTTATTTACTAGCTGCGCCCCGCGGTAATGCTTAATAATAAGCCTAATGGTAATAAGCTTCATCCTTATTAGTGTTTTTCCCGGATAAAAAATTGCCTAAATATAAATACAGGGCATAATTTACATGCTTATGCAAATTTCATCCAAATTCTCTCAGCTGTTAAAGATAAAGAGGGATAAATATACACACACGCACACAAACTACTTCTCGACTCATATCAACCATCATCATCATCTTCCTGCCCTTTTCCCACGTTATGTGGGGTCGGCACAACATGTGATCTTCTTCCACTTCCCTCTATCATTCGTCAACTCAGTACTCACTCCTTTCTTACCCATGTCATCTTTCACACAGTCCGTCCATCTTTTCTTTGGTCTACCTCTACCCTTGTATCCATCCACATTCATATCTAACACTCTCCTCGTCACATGACATAATTATCAACTCATATCATGTCGACATGTCGACTCATATCAACCATAGTATGAAATAGCATATTTTAAATCATTAGTATTTGGACAGTCCTATTCCATATAACGTTGCGTGTTCCAAAAACCTATCCTGAGTATCAGAGGTAAAAAATAATAAGATTTAGTATCGAAATAATATTTTATAAAATGTAAATAAATAGCAACAGTTACTCCGATTTATATCAATAAAATATAATTGGTTGGTATATAAACAAAATTCATCATGGAGATATATTGGTACTTAAAGATATCACATCATATTCAAAATACTTATTATAATTACTACAGTATCTATTATAATACCTATTAAATTGTCTCTTTTCTGATTAAGCGATCAATCAATCCCTAATCATGCCCACATAGAAGTATACGTAAGATATATTTTTTGTAATCAAATAATGAGATAATAATTTAACCATATAAATTACAGTGAGACTGGGGCAGCCTTAAGATAAAAATATCGTAACTTCCATAGCCGTTTATAGTACGGCGTACGGAAAATGTACTTCACTGTATTAGATTTTATAAAAAAATGCATAATAGCGGTCTTTCTATACAGACATTTTATACATGTTTTTGGACCCTTTGGCAATGTTTTTGTATCACGTGCATCATTATAATTTTTTTTTGTAAAAACAGCAAAAAATATCTTAGTCTCTACCCTAAATGTACATTCTCAGTCACATCTGTATGTACCTGTATTTTATCGTAGTTGAGATACTCACGACACGACATTATCTATACATTATTAAGAAATATTACTTTAGTTAAAAACACAGCGTATCAAGCGAAAATCTTTGAATCTCTGATGAAAACCTTACACAATTTAGGACGAATTTGACCAACTTAAGCATAACTATTCTCAGAATAATGTAATGTCAAATGCAAGTAAAATAACAGTTTACTCTTCGATGACTACAATTCATTCTGAGGACAGTACTTAAACTAGTTTGGTCGAATCCATCCATAATATTAAAAAATGAAGATGACATTACGACGCGTCATAAAAAAATAAGTGTTGTCTACGCATGATTTCCTTTATTTCTTATACACATTGTGATAATAATGATTATAGAATTCAGTTATTATTTACAGCTGGTGTTCCATCATGTGATCTTCGTCATCATCATTATCCGCAGCCGACTTCACCCCTGATAGGTGTAGGCCTCTTTTTGCATACATGCCATGATATACGAGTATAATAAAAAAAATCGTTCATCATAATATGTTTCAGTTCAAGATTAATTTCCGCTGGATACGCCGTTGAAATTATTCCTATGTGTATGACACATTTTTATTATCTAAGTGCGGTAACTAACACACGCTAATATACTATTATTGACTATAACGTAAAACTGCTGCATACATGCTTAATTTTTGTCAAGTATTTGTTCAAGTAATGGTAATAAAAACAAAAATATAATCACGATTTGCGACTTTTTCTTTCCAATAACACACAACAAGGAGTTAAAATGAGCTTTAGAAAATATTGCAAAGAAGGGTGCAAATAATCAATGAATAAACACCTCTGTGATAGCACAATGAAAAAATATGTTAATTGTTTTACTGCTACGTCATTTCAGTACAAAATCAGCCCCATTAGAATAGGCCGCGTTTATGTCTACGGAAAGAAGACAGTGGTGGTGATTCTGTTGTTCCGCGGACTAACTAAAACTAACTAAAAAAATGCTGAAATATACGCGACCTTATTTTGTTCACATCAAATACTAAATTAGCGTAAACATTTTAAATTACAATTCTAAATTTGACTAAACTGACGTATGATTGACGTGTTTCAGCTTATTTTAGAAGCCATGTAAATTGGTGTTGACTAAAGCTACGTGAAAATGGTGGAAAATTAATTAAATTAGAATGATCTTTTTAAAACTGTCATTCAAAAATGTTACGCTAATTTGGTCTTTTTAAAAAGCCAAATAAGATCGTACCTATGGTAGCATTTTTTAAGTTAGTCTGCAAAACAACCGAATTACCACCAGTGACATTCATTTATATTTGGCCGAGCAAAAATGTCATTTATATCGCCAGAAATGTAACTTTGTCATCTCGTCGAAAAAAAACTATGTGTTGGTCATGCTATAGACAAATCAAGCTCATTAATAAAAACAAAATTACATTCAAACATACTCAGTAGCAAACTCAAAGATGAGGTGAAAGAAACTTGATTACATATACAGCAGAAATGAACTATGAAAGCAAAAAAATCTAAGTCATATAGGAAGTAATGAGATTGTGTTATGTTTTATTTTGTAATCTTGTTACATTCGATTCTTCGAGCTTTGTTTTTGGCAGTATTTAAACGGAACGCAAAGAATAATGGTCTATTATTGAATCGTTATTTTTATACGGAATATTTATTACATTTTTGAACATATAAATGATTTATTGTTGTGTATTCTTTTGACTGTGCTTAAGTACACACTGCGTGGTAGGAATAGTTTTAACATTGCAAAACAATTGTTTTTAGCAGCGCGACACTAGTGCACTACGTCATGGGAACATAAAAGTATCATCTTGCAACAGATATGAGTTCACTTAAATATTCGTTATTATCGATATAAAACTATTTATATATGATTACTATCATTAAATCTTGAATCTCAGGAAGAAACTTTATGTACATTAACGAATACGTAAAATGTTACAAGAAAACGAAAAGATGTTATTTAAAGCCTAATTTCTTTCGTATCCATTATCATGACATAACCAAACATCTATAACAAAAGTGGATTTAATTTTGAAGAATGTATTCACACCAAGCCTTTAACCTTTTGTGTTTTAAGGCAAGGATCCTGATAACGACCGCTATCTGCTTAGACACGGATCCAGGACATAATAATCCGCCATTTTTTAACCGAATACGGAAAAGGAAGTGTATATGTGAGTTTCTTTTGCTGTTGCTGGAGTCCTGACAGATTTTGACAAATGAAGTGTCTTTGGATACAAGGCTATAGGCATTAGGCCATATAAAATAACAAAAAAAACCAATATGGCGGCTGTTAGAACCTATTTTCAATTACTTTCAGTCGGTTTTTTACTTTTTCAATAAATAACAGTTATCGAGTATGAATACGTTAAAGTATCACGTAGTATCCTAAACTTACACTATTTGCCAAAGATTGTGCATTAGGCAGCTACTGGTGTAGTGAGTAATATGTTTTACATACATACTGCTGAATTATTACGCTATGTAATGACAAGTCTGGGCGTCGGTAGAATATTGGCGTGTTCGCCGAACGCCATCGCTGTCATCCATTTAAGTTGATCTGCATCGACGGCGCCGGCGATGGTGCAGCCAAACCAGGGTTTATCCTTGCTTCTGTAACCAATTTAAATTCAAGATATTAATAACTAGTGGTCCGCCCCGGCTTCGCACGGGTATTTATATAGGTATACATGGTCACGACTGTAATTCCTAGGCTCGGTATATCTCCTCAGAGCGTTTTTCTAAGAAGAGCATTTCAATTAAAATTTTAAAATAAAAGAACTCTTATTGTGGCATAACTATAATAGTTAGACATATGCTATTGCGACATTTTTTGTAAATAATAATGTGTTCTACAAAGTCGTAGTACATTATTGTATCCTATCATCAATAGTTCTCGCAGCGCTCGCGATTTAAAGAGTATTTTAGGTAATTTTTTTACACCTTGAGTTACATTATTTTAGTTTTAGTAAGGAACCCTAATTTTTTTGAAAATATAACATAGCCTATGTCACCCGCTGATAGTGTAGCTTTTCAACAGTGAAAGAATTATTCAAATCGGTTCAGTAGTTTCGGAGCCTATTCGATGCAAACAAACAAACAAACAATCAAATGTTTCCTCTTTATAATATTAGTTTAGACTAGCAACACGCCCCGGCTCCACACGGGTAGCAGGAGTATCTCTATTATTTTTCATAAATTATAGCCTATGTTACTCAGGGATAATGTAGCATTCTAATAGTGAAAGAATTTTTGAAATCGGTCCAGTAGTTTTTGAGTTTATTATTTACAAACAAAAATACAAAAATGTTAAAATACAAAACTTTCCTCTTTATAATATTAGTATGAAAACCACGAGAATGATTATTACTAGAAAAGAGACATTATTACGAGAACCATAATTATTAAATAAATAAAATAAAATTCGTTTATTTCAGACAACTTAAGGTCCATAGCGTGTTAGTAACATAAAAAAAATAAAAATTATAAAGAATTAATCTAGGTGTTAGTAATTATTAACTACAAAAAAAAATGAAATATGGATACCCAAAAAAATCAGAAACCCAACGGAAAGTATTTCAAAATAACCTCATACAACCGTCATATTATTAAGAATTTTTGCCAAAAATGGCACATCCGAGTGAGACCGCGTGGCTTAGCTAACCTAACCATTTACCTTTTTTCTTTGTTTCTTGGAATTATTGTTATTGCCCATCGAGATTGCGGATTCCTTTTAGGCTCATGGCCAATATACCAAAGAATGTCCTTGATATTCCACTCTTCAATTTTGTGCGAACCCTGAAATAATCCTTTAATTTTTATTTCCATATTCATCATCATCATCATCTTCCTGCCCTTATCCCACTAGGTGAGGTCGGCACAACAGGTTCTCTTCCTCCACTCTCCCCTATCATCCGTCATCACGGTAGTCACGCCCTTCTTACACATATCGTCTTTCACACAGTCCATCCATCTTTTCTTAGGTCTACCTCTACTCTTGTATCCATCCACATTCAAATCTATCACCCTTTTTGTAACCTCTCGCCGCATAACATTTCCATACCACGCCAACCTATTACTCTTTTATTTCCATATTATTAGAAAAAAAATCGGTTGTCTGTAACGTCGGTTTTACAGACGATAGTTGAACGTGACAACAGCATAAGAATGGAACGCCTCAGAGCGAGGTAACGCCGCATGACGTTTTGTTTTTACGTGCGTGCAGCCGGCTCCATCGAATTATAAGACGTTGTCACGTCAATAATCCGTAAGTAAATTCTTACTAATTAATTCTATATGTCAGTGATCACTTGTGCTCGTTTGTAACGGTCTTTAGATAGCTCAACTGTTTCATATGTTTTATACAATAGCGTGTATATCTGTAAATTAACTATTCTAACTAATTATACACAAGTTTGGATGGATGGATGTATGGATGTTTGTTACTCTATCACGCTGAAACGGCTGACCGGATCTATATAAAACTTGGAATGCGCGTAGTTATTATAAATCTTATAAAGTTACTACAAATTCCAAGTTAAATAGGCTACTTTTTACCACGCGAGCAGAGCCGCGCGCATTCGCTAGTTAAACATATATTAACAACGTTATCGTCATTGCCAGTTTACGAAAGGAGTTACATTTTTTTATCCCTCTGCGACTTAGCGTAAGTGCAACTCGAGATCCATAAAAGAACCTACCTACCTCTTTGGCATCTCTAGTTTTAGTCTCTGGGATCAGTGGTTTATTTAGGCTCTGCGTTGTCTGTCAATAGGTCCAGACAGTCAGTCACGACAAAAATTCCTTTATATTATTAAAATTATGATTATATAAAAACGATTTTCATAAAATTTAGTATGCAGGGGGTTTTGGGGGCGATAAATCAATCTAGCTAGGTTTCATTTTTAGAAAACGTAGTTTACCACTAAAAAAAGCCGAGCAAAGCTCGGTCATCCAGGTACTAAAACTTATCAACCAAACCAACCTGTTTATCTTTGAAGTAACATAAACAACTATGCTGAAATTCAAACATATGAAGCTTAAACGTCTTTGCAGACTCTGTTGCGATTTTCAATTCGCCACATACAAGAGATATATTGTTCTTCAATGATTCCATTTCATACAATATACTGTTCTCTTTAACTACCAAATAGTTGCTCTTTCTGTCTTCTTCATCCCAATATCCCCATCGAAGTACAAGGTCCAGAACCACTTCGTCAATGTGGACAATACGTCTCATAGAATCGTTGCATATAACTTCCTCTAGCATAAGCATATGAGATTCTACATTTGCTTTCTCACACAGTTCTATGCAGACATCGGCCGAAGTTTTGCTAGGTGTAAGCTGTGAACAATGGTTAAGATGATTCCGGCATCTTTTTAGGGTTCTGTATCCAAAGGATAAAATGGGACTCGATTACTAAGACTCCGCTGTCCGTCCGTCCGTCTGTCTAATTGTCTGTTATCAGTAGTGCGATTACGGAACTCTGATACAATTAACACATGTCAAATGTCAATCAAATTGATTGAATAAACACTCTTAATACCGAATCACTTGATTACAATGAAAACGTATTGACATTGATTGTATAAGCATAGATCCATAATCTTCCCACAGGCTGTATTTCGTTAACCGTGATAGTTAGACAGTTGATTTTTTTACAGAATTTATGAAATATCGTACATACCGCTATTTGATAGCAGGCACTTTTATCTTTGACGTAGATCCACGCTCGAAGATCACCAGCCGCTTTAGGCGCTGACGGCGCTGAATTGCTTAGGACCCTCAATAGAATTTTCCTCATGGCTCCCTCTCTTCGCTTTTCTGATTCGGTAGTTTCCCATATAGATTCAAAGTGAGCGATTAAATCTCGCACCACAAAAACTTCTTTCGAAGACCATGACCCTTGAATTGCATCGTTGGTCTGAAAACATAATAACTGGTAAGTGCATAAATAATAGTAAGAGTTCCATATACAGGGTGTCCCAAAAAGTAGTGTCAAGCGAAAGTCCAGAGATAGAACACCCCTTGGGGTACCCGAATCACCCCCATGTATGTTCCGCGATTTTCCATAGTTTTCGAGTTATTAATTTTTTTCCCAATTTTTGAAAAAAATTACGACTTGAACAACTTAAAACATTCTTACAAAAAAAGTAGAAAACTTTCTTGAGATTTTTTTTTTGCTACTGAATTGTTATGAGTTGTTCTTTTATGCATAAAATAATCAGCTACGTGACTTTGATGAAAACTATGAAAATGTTGGTGTAAAGTCAAATAATTACATTCGGTGAATTATGACTAAAATTTTCAACTTCAAATTAAAAATCCGAAAAAGTGATTTCATGGTTTCTAAATAAATCTAAAGAATTCTCCAGACTCTCAGCTTTCATAATCATTAAAAAAAAGTAGTACTTAATAGGCTACTTTTGCTAAAATCGACCTTCAAAGACGGTGAGGTGGAAAATTCTTAAAATTAGCAACCTGATTAAAAAATAGATTTTGGCCATTTTATCATTCCTAAGCTTAACTTGTTTGTTAACTAACCAAAAATGATTACAAAGAATTAGTTTATGCCGAAAAAATCAGCAATATGGCCGAATTAGGAACAAAATTAAGCGGGCCGAAAAAAAAAATTAAGGCACTTAAAATAGCTTTCATACGATTAAAGGAAACCTTTTTAAGACGATGTAGGATTTGTATTGACTAAGAAGGTTGACATTTTGAAGACTTTTTGTAAAAAATTAATAAATTTTACTAGTTGTTTTATTTCACAAATTTAGCTAAACTAAATAAATAAAACCTTCAAATATTAATGAAATCTTACTTTCCTGCAGTCATTGTTGGTTAGTTATCAAACGAAGTAAGCTAAGGAATGATAAAATGGCCAAAATCTATTTTTTAATCAGGTAGCTAATTTTAAGAATTTTCCACCTCACCGTCTTTGAAGGCCGATTTTAGCCAAAGTAGCCAATTAAGTACTACTTTTTTTTAATGATTATGAAAGCTGAGAGTCTGGAAAATTCTTTAGATTTATTTAGGAACCATGAAATCACTTGTTAAGATTTTTAATTTAAAGTTGAAAATTTAAGTCGTAATTCACCGAATGTAATTATTTGACTTTACACCAACATTTTCATAGTTTTCATCAAAGTCACGTAGCTGATTATTTTATGCATAAAAGAACAACTCATAACAATTCAGTAGCAAAAAAAAAATCTCAAGAAAGTTTTCTACTTTTTTTGTAAGAATGTTTTAAGTTGTTCAAGTCGTAATTTTTTCAAAAATTGGGAAAAAAATTAATAACTCGAAAACTATGGAAAATCGCGGAACATACATGGGGGTGATTCGGGTACCCCAAGGGGTGTTCTATCTCTGGACTTTCGCTTGACACTACTTTTTGGGACACCCTGTATAATGGCCAATCCGACTTTTATCAGCCCATTCAGATTACAATTGACACTTCAATGTTTTAGGCAAAAATACATTGTGCTCTATTATATTGTAGCTAATTTGATTTGAGTGTAGTTTTTAAATTTTTTTGGAGACAGTCTGGATCTGATATACAAGAAAGTAGTACCTAATTTTCTTTATTATTTGGGAACGCATGCATTTAGATTAAAGTATATTTTTTACAAAAAGTTATAAACAACCAAATTAATTGACAACCTCATTTGTAATATTTTTGTTGCAAATTAAAACTGCCAGTTTATCGAGAAGTTTATATCTCGAACGACTGTGTGATGAACCACAAATGAAAACGTAATTTGTGTGTTATTTTTTTGTGTTGATGGATGATTAGGATCATCCGTCGTCTAAACAAGTAAAACCAAACCTTTTTTTTTAATTGGTGGACATTCTTACAAAGCCATCTAGCCTCAAACTAAGAAGCTTGTATTTTGGGAATCAAAGAGCTGACAGTTTTTTGATTATCTCACAAATGTTCGTACTTATTGGGTGGGGATCGAACCCACAACCTGTACAGAAAGTAAGGTTACTACCAACTGTGCTGTGAGGCCAGTCTTAACATATCCTCTTTCACACAATCCATTCATCTTTTTTAGGACCACCCTCTACCTACATCCATCTACATTCAAATCTTTCATGCAAAATACAAGGACTCGTTAAGTAAATATTTTTTAAGTACTTATCGTCACCGATTTGACTTCGATTAACCCTCATCTAGTATAAGGTTCTAGGGAACCCATCTTCATTCACAAAGACAGTGCTTTACACCTCCTACGTGCTATGATATCCTGGTATCGCAAAACTATTTTCACCATAGCGATCAATACATTGCAACTTGCGCAATTCCATAACGTACATGAGAGGATTTGAAAACAACGTCATCGTGAAATAGAATGGACCACGTGCACACCAAGACACCGACACCAACACACATACATGTTAGCTAATTTACACTGAGACAGTTGCTGGCATTCATATCAGCACTTGATCATTGCCAGTTACCAGTTGGGAGGATTGGCTTTGATGTATTATGGCTACTGAGCACTGGTGGTTTAGTGGTAGCACCCCTGCCTCACATCCAAAGGTCATGCACTAATGAGTTTTTCCATTCGAAAAATTGCACAATGCTAATGCATTTAAACGGTGAAAGAAAACATTATGAGGAAGCCGGCATACCCTAGAAACAAAATTTCTAAAGTGTGTGTCATAATTATTATGTTAGTGTTCTTATGTAGCGATAGACTTGCAACTTGTCATGTACGGAATACTAACCACTGTGCAATATGAGGACATGTGCCAAATATCATGTTTTGACGTGCTTCTACTACAATATCAATCAATATCTATCAATCAATAACTTGCACTTGAAACCCAAGCGCATACGCCTGCGCATGCAATGAGACAGACTCATAGAAAATAAAAGATGCTGTATCGTGTAATAGCAGACTTGCGCGCCAGCAGACTGACGGCAATAACTGACCTAGTACAAACTTAGTTTTAGCTTTGACATCTCCACACATTCCTGGCGCCCTGGTAGCGCGCCCCCAGACTACCATTTTGGATCAATAACTTGCACTTGGAACCCAAGCGCAGGCGTATCATGCAATGAGACGCTCATAGAAAATAAAAGATGCTGTATCGTGTAATAGCAGACTTGCGCGCCAGCAGACTGACGGCAATAACTGACCTAGTACAAACTTAGGTTTAGCTTTGACATCTCCACACATTCCTGGCGCCCTGGTAGCGCGCCCCCAGACTACCATTTTGGATCAATAACTTGCACTTGGAACCCAAGCGCAGGCGTATCATGCAATGAGACGCTCATCTATACCTATATAAGAGCTTAACCTGACTGACTGACTGACTGATTTATCATCGCCCAGCCGAAACCGCTGAAGCTAGAAAGCTGAAATTTGAAAGGTGGTTTCCTTTTATAACAAAACCACCCACTGAGGCGGGATTTTTGGAAATTCCACCTCTAAGAGGGTGAAAAAGGGTGAAAACGTTAGTATGAAACTTTTTAACGCGTGGGGTGATTTTCATGAAACTTTGTTTGTGTACTGTAAATGCAAAATGAATGGACACGTGTTTCAGGATTTTTCAATATAACCATCAAAAAAGGGTCAAATGTGGGGTCAATTTTTGTATGGGAACTTTTTAACGGGTGGTGCGATTGGCCTGAAACTTTGTTTGTGTACTGTAAATGCAAAATAAATGAACACGTGTTTCAGGATTTTTCAATTTAACCTTCAAAAAGGGGTCAAATATGGGGTCAATGTTTGTATGGGATCTTTTTAACCTGGTGCGATTGGTCTGAAACTTTGTTTCGTGTTTCAGGATTTTTCAATAAAACCTTTAAAAAAAAGGGGTCAAATGGGGGATCAATGTTTGTATGAAAACTTTTCAACGGGTGGTGCGATTGGTCTGAAACTTAATTTCGTGTTTTAGGATTTTTCAATATAACTTTTAAAAAGGGGGTCAAATGGGGGGGTCAATGTTTATATGAAATTTTTTTAACAGGTGGTGCGATTGGCCTTAAACTTTGTTTCCTGTTTCAGAATTTTTCAATATAACTCTAAAAAAGGGGTCAATGTTTGTATGGGATTTTTTTAACGGGTGGTGCGATTAGTCTGAAACTTTGTGTACTTACTGTAAATACAAAATTAATGGACACGTGTTTCAGGATTTTTCAATATACCTAACCTTCAAAAAGGGGTCAAATGTGGGGTCAATGTTTTTATGAGTACTTTTTAAAGGGTGGTGCGATTGGTCTTAATTTTGGTTTGGATACTTTAAACGCAAAATAAATGGAAACGTATTCCTGGATATTTCAAAATAGCCCTCTAAAGAGGGTAAAATTGGGTGTCAAAGTTATTATGGGATTTTTTTATTAGTGTGATTTGTTTGAAACTCAGTTTAGTTAGATACCTACTTTAAGTGAACGAAGTCGCGGGCGGGACAGCTAGTAGAAAATAAAAGATGCTGTATCGTGTAATAGCAGACTTGCGCGCCAGCTGACTGACGGCAGTAACTGACCTAGTACAAACTTAGTTTTAGCTTTGACATCTCCACACATTCCTGGCACCCTGGTAGCGCGCCCCCAGACTAGCATTTTGGATCAATAACTTGCACTTGGAACCCGAGCGCAGGCGTATCATGCAATGAGACAGACTCATAGAAGAAGAGATGCAACCGTGCTGCTAATATTGATTTGTAAATACAACTTTCACTTATCAAAATTACAATGACCATTATTTTTGCTTATTATTTAATTTATACAAAAAACATTTCATAAATATCTTCAAACAATTAATATGCTATTTATTGCTGCGTTAATTCTGAATTTTATCCCTAACACATATCAAATTGCTCTTGTCTTAAAATATTTTTTTACAAACTTAAGACATTAGTAACCTAGTTTACAAAAAGGTCTCGGAAGAAAAAGTTTGGGCTCGTCCGGGATTCGAACCCGGGACCTCTTGCACCCGAAGCGAGAATCATACCCCTAGACCAACGAGCCCTGTAAGTTTCAGAACAAATTTATGACACACATTCGATGTTTATGCGCGCTTTTTCGTATCCACAACTTTAAAATTCTAACCATTCAGTTTACACAACTTATAACTTGTGTCTGAATACAAAAACTGAGCGTCAGCAACTTAAACTCCTGTCCAGGAGTTAGGCCAGATGATGAACATTTTAATTATAATACAACGTTGTGATAGTTTTATTAGTTACAGAAAGATCTGTCACTTTTGTGATTTCATTACTTTAACAACTATTAATCAAGATGTGTCTTTAATTCCTCTTGCGGTCCGTTTCTATTTTTATATATCTATGGCTTTTTGATTTTGGATAAGTATTTGACATTACGAGTACTTCTATAGGATTAATGTTAAATACCTATCCAAAATCCAAAAACCGCAGATAGATTATAGAAACCGGCCGTTAGTCGGATCCTATTTTCGATAGTTTAGGCAATTAGCTTTCAAGGTATAAATGTGAAGGCGGATTTCAGTTTTGTAAAAAATAAAGAGCGCTGGTGGTGTAGTGGTAGCACCCTTGCCTCACGCTCTGAAGATCGTGGGTTCAAACCTGGTCGTGCACCAATTAATTTTTCTATTAAAAAAAATGCATGTGCCCAATGCCAGTGCTCTTAAACGGTAAAGGAAAACATCGTGAGGAAACCGACATATCCTAGAACCATAAATTCGAAGGAGTGTCATAGGTATTCTTATAAACGGCGAAGGGCTTGCAACTTGTCACGTACGGAGTACATGTACGTAGGCATGTACCAAATGTCATGTTTGGACGTACCTCTGACTACCCTCTATAGATATCCTCAAAGACCTAAATAACTAAAGACCTGAGGAAATATCTACTGAGCCCGGGGTTTACTGTCGTGATCATATTTTTTTTTTCATGTATTTTGTTATTGACATGAATTTCGCTTTCAAGAGCAGCAGTAGGCACATCAACATCGGGCTATATCATTGTTAAGATTCCAAATATGTAACGGTCTTATTTCTTTAATTTTTATTAAATTAATTTAATTTTTATTATTATTTTAATTTTTATTTTTATTATTTAACGGCATCACGCATGAACGGCTGTACCGATTTCGCTAATTATTTTTTTGTTGTGTTTCTTATTGTAAAGAGATAATATTATATTCATAGTTAAGACAAGACAACGTCTGGCGGGTCAGTTAGTATTTAATAAAATTGGTGCATTCTGTTACAGTTACAATCGAAACATCATAATTTTTGTCAGTTTGATGGAAATAGCTTAAAATAAAAATAATACGTCGAAACAACCAGAAAAATTAAGTGTGACCCTGCCAGGATTCGAACCTGGAATCTTCTGATCCGTAGTCAGACGCGTTTTCCATTGCGCCACAGGGCCTTGTGATAGTACGGGTGAATTAAAATGTATACATTCAGCCAATAGTTGCTCTGCATGCAATATTCAACTCTGAAGGTAGCATGTACACAGTTCAATTTCGAATGATGGATCACTCTCCTTGTTTTATTCACATTTATTGGTTTGGCAATATTTATTAGGAATCACGTTTCTTAAACAATTAATTGTAAAGACTTGCGGTGAGAGCTTTCATGTTAAAAATTGAAGTGAAAAAATATTACCACTGTATGAATTCATCGGCCGTTCCAAATTCGTTTTAACTCCCTCTAGTGGAGGGTTGTGACAACTAACTACAACGTAATTCCAGATTCTGGTCGCTTCAATACAACATTCGGATTCAAGCTAAAGACTACTCTTTTAACCAGATGGCGGTGAGCTAAATTTTGGGTTTTCACTATCGGACCCTTTGCATAGATAAGTTCTTGCGTGACAAAAAAATTATATGGTTAACAACCAGTTAACTATATAATTTATTTGTCACCAATTTATTTTGCAGTTTAGGTTGCAGTTTATGTAGGTACATGTTGTTTTTGTTATCTATCATAATCATAATCTATCATAATACCTAGTTTGCTAATTGTATATAAAATATACTTATATCAAAAAAAATATATGATCACGACTGTTATCCCCGGGCTCGGTAGATACCTTCTCAGATCTTTAGCTACTTAGATCTTTGAGCATATCTAAAGAGGGTAGTCAGAGGCACTAATTGTGTTACTGTTTAAAATGGTGATTTCTACTAGCCTGATTATAAGTCTGATAGATTTCTTTTAAAAAAAAATATATATTTATATGTTAAGATCTTATTAATTCTCTCAAGATTACAAATCACTTACGAGAACTAAAAACTATTCTAAAAGTTTTAATGGGGTAGGCATAACATCACAAACGTGGGTACTTATAAAAACTAGTAAAGAAACACGCGGACGGTGAGCGTTTGTCTGTCCACACTGGGTGTTTTCTCCTTCCTTTACTCTTGACAACAGTCATCGATGTAACATTTCAAAATGTGGCGTATCTTTTGAATTGGGGTAATGTTGTTAATTCTTTTATTATTTTAGGTAAGGCGTTATACAATTGTGCTCCCTCGAACGTAATATTTCTCTTTCCATAGTTGGTTCTAACTTTTTGTAGGTGGATATTATTGGCACTTCTTAAGTTGCGTTTATGGACGTTTTTTTTTTAATATATTTGTGAGTGTATATCATTATATCTCTTTCTCTTATATCCTTGATGTCATTCTTTTGTTATTTCTGGACAATCTTAAAAATAATAAGTTAAAAAAAGGAACCGACCCTGCCAGGATTCGAACCTGGAATCTTCTGATCCGTAGTCAGACGCGTTATCCGTTGCGCCACAGGGCCTTATGGTTGAACGTCTGAATTTACCATGGCTATCAGCGAATTATCGATCGCTCACTAATACAGTGGCATCACAGTGATGATCTGCGCCATAATGGACCTTATCGCCACGGGTGTAAAACTGTTACCATACTAGCGTAAGGACGTTATGAACTTGGAAGATCGTATGTAGCCCTTAGTTTTGATTCGTCGAGCCAAAAACTATAGTAGAGGAGACGTGGAAGAACGACCTTCACCGATCTAATAACCAGATGAGACGTATTTTTTATCAAATATAAAAATTTATAATCAAATATTTCTATGATAGTTTGCCTATTAAAAAGTGTTCATAGCTATTTTTAATTTAATTAATTTTAATCAATTTTCTTTTTATATTATTTTTGTGATTAAAATTTAAGTACCTGGATGACCGAGCTTTGCTCGGGTTTTTTTCTGGTAAATCGTGTTTTTTGGAAAACGAAACCTAGCTAGATCGATTTATCGCCCCCGAAACCCAGTGTACACTAAATTTCATGAAAATCGCTGGAGCCGTTTCCGAGATTCCGATTATATATATAATATATACATACATATATATACATATATACAAGAATTGCTCGTTTAAAGGTATAAAATACACAATCACAACATAGATAAGTAGCTTAAATATTTTATTGTATTTTGTAAATAGTTGTGCCTTGTATTTGTTTTACTTTTCTTTTTTAAACTTATTATCATCAACTCCGTCCGCACAACTTGTTTCTTTTTTCATTTTTTTGCATTGACAGACATAATATAAGCATGTTAGTGATTACTCCTGTTTCACTCATCCAGGGTCTTAGTACCTATTGCTTTTGATAGTCTTCAACCCACCTCTAATACACTTATCGTCGCGTATAATTTTGTTCCTTTTTATGTATGATCACATGATCACGCATAACTTTTTAGGAGTAAACCGATTTTGATGGTTCTTTATAATAGACTAGCTGTCCCGCCCGCGACTTCGTTCACATAAAGTAGGTATCTAACTAAACTGAGTTTCAAACAAATCACACTAATTAAAAAATCCCATAATCAGTTTGACACCCAATTTTACCCTTTTTAGAGGGTTATTTTGAAATATCCAGGAATACGTTTCCATTTATTTTGCATTTAAAGTATCCAAACCAAAATTAAGACCAATCGCACCACCCTTTAAAAAATACCCATAGAATCATTGACCCCACATTTGACCCCTTTTTGAAGGTTATATTGAAAAATCCTGAAACACGTGTCCATTCATTTTGTATTTACAGTACACAAAGTTTCAGACCAATCGCACCACCCGTTAAAAGAATCCCATACAAACATTGACCCCTTTTTTAGAGTTACCTATATTGAAAAATTTTGAAACAGGAAATAAAGTTTAAGGCCAATCGCACCACCCGTTAACAAACATTGACCCCCCCATTTGATCCCCTTTTTTAGAGTTATATTGAAAAATCCTAAAACACGAAATTAAGTTTCAGACCAATCGCACCACCCGTTGAAAAGATCCCATACAAAAATTGACCCCACATTTGACCCCTTTTTGATGGTTATATTGAAAAATCCTGAAACACGTGTCCATTCATTTTGCATATACAGTACACAAACAAAGTTTCAGGCCAATCGCACCACCCGTTAACAAGTTCCCATACAAAAGTTGACCCCACATTTGACCCCTTTTTGATGGTTATATTGAAAAATCCTGAAACACGTGTCCATTCATTTTGCATTTACAGTGCACAACCAAAGTTTCATGAAAATCACTCCACGCGTTAAAAAGTTTCATACTAACGTTTTCACCCTTTTTCAACCCCTTAGAGGTAGAATTTCCAAAAATCCCGCCTTAGTGGGTGGTTTTGTTATAAAAGGAAACCACCTTCCAAATTTCAGCTTTCTAGCTTCAGCGGTTTCGGCTGGGCGATGATAAATCAGTCAGTCAGTCAGTCAGTCAGTCAGTCAGTCAGTCAGGTTAAGCTCATATATAGATATAGATAGGATTTGATAGATTAGAGTCGAGTTAAACGGGCACAAATTAGGAATCTACGAAGAGATTTGACAGCAAAAATAACAGAAAACATTAAGACCTGAACTCCATTACGCCACCTAATCAAAAAAGAAGTCACTAACTCGAACCAGATGCTTTATACATGTATTTTTGGCAACTACAATCTCGAACCTTTTTCTATCATTTTGTTGTAGAAACCCTCCACTAGAGGGAGTCTAAACAGATTTTAAACGGCCAACGATTTCACACATTAGTAACTCAACATCTCGGCCAAATCTAACAAACGATTTTTTAAATAAAAGCTCGCACTGCGAGCTCTTACAATGTGAATGTATAAAAAATGCGACTCTTAATAAATATTGACAAACTTATAATGAGTGAATATAACCAGGAGAATGGGTCACATTCAAAATTGAACTCTGTAATTGCTACCTAGAGTTGAATATCGCATGCGGAGAAACTATTGGCTGGATGTATACATTTTAATTCACCCGTACTATCACAAGGCCCTGTGGCGCAATGGATAACGCGTCTGACTACGGATCAGAAGATTCCAGGTTCGAATCCTGGCAGGGTCACACTTAAGTTTTTTTGTTGTTTCGACGTTTTATTTTTATTACATTTAAGCTATATATATTTTTAAACTTACTTTGAAATGAAACGGGAATTTGTCGCGTTTTATTACCTATTTTCACGGGAAGACTCGACTGTCTACACGTGACCAAGACAGTGTCATGTAAACCTGTCGAAACGTCGGAGAAATAGGCAAATAAAACGCGATAAATACCCTACGCATTGTAGGTAGGTAAAACATTTTGAAGTTACTGTGAGTAATAATTTCATCAAGTTTGATTTAGTAAGATATACTTGTATATTTTACTAGTTTATACTCTTCTTTACAAACGAACGAACGTCGTTTAATCCCTAGAAATAAGAGTATGTGGACGGACTTATTATTTTTGTTTTTAATATATATAAACGATCTACCCAAACTTGTCAGGGATGATCAGGAGATTGTACTGTTTGCTGATGACACGTCACTTTTATTTAAACAAAAGCGGCGTATGACTAATTTTGACGAAGTGAATAATGCAATCTCTAAAATTGTAAAATGGTTTAATGTAAACAACTTATTACTAAATGAAAAGAAAACGAAATGTGTTCGTTTTGTACTACCAAATGTTCGACAATTAGATACCAATATAAAAATAAATAACGAAAATATAGATCTTGTGGACACCACAGTATTCTTGGGCATAACTTTAGATAATAAGCTTCAATGGGGCCCGCACATTGATAAATTGTCGAAGAGACTTAGCTCTGCAGCATATGCAGTTAAAAAGATCCGTCATTTCACCGACGTAGAAACTGCTAGACTTGTATATTTCAGCTACTTTCATAGCATTATGTCTTACGGCATTTTGTTATGGGGGAGTGCTGCAGATATTAATACTATATTTGTGTTGCAGAAGAGGGCTGTTCGTGCAATTTATAACATGGGTCCTAGAGAATCTCTTAGAGATAAGTTTAAAGAAATAAACATCATGACAATGCCATGTCAGTATATATATGAAAACTTGATGTACCTATGTTCACAAAAACATTAATTTATTTAGGAAAAATAGTGACAATCATAATGTTAATACTAGACTTAAAAATAAACTCGCTGTTCCCACGGTTAGGCTCACTAAAGTAAGTAAATCCTTTAAAGGGCAATGTGTACGCTTCTATAACAAGATCCCAAGTGACATGCTTGATTTATCAATTGGAAAATTCAAAAATGTAATTAAACAGAAGCTGTCTAGAAAAGCTTACTATAAAATATCAGAGTACTTAGATGATAAAAAAGCTTGGGATGTGCTCCAACTCTGCTAGGTATTCCTTACAAAATTAACAAGGATCATTACAACAAAAGCGCTAGGGCCCAGCGAGTTTCTTGTCAGTTCTTCTCGCACTGGGGATAGGACTGGAACTGGCACTTAGACTCACCTAGTATGTAAGACGTTTCAAAGTGATCCCTGTGATTCTATTGAAAATAAACATATTTTGAATTTTGAATTTTGAATTGTTTTTCATAATCTATTGGGGTAAGTATAAGCATACTTACCCCAATAGATTATGAAAAACCTTTTATGAGAAGGCAGTGATCTGTTATAGTTACAATATTATCTCTGTGGTAAGGTCTCTGTTTAGTTTTTCTATCTTACCTGTCATTCCTGTCAGTAGGTCCTACTAGGACTAGGAAGTTCCGGCTGGTACACTTATCCCTACCAAGCTATCCCTATTGGTAGGGATAAGTGCACCTTTGTGTAGATCTATTTCTACCGGTAGGGATAGGCGCACAGAAAATTTCCACTATTCCCTACTGCTATTTTAGTATACCAAATGTTAAATGTAATCCAGTTTCCTTTAGTTTCGTAGTTTTAATAAACAAATTGACTTATCGTATTATTATTGTATTTTTTTCATCGATAATTAATTCCAACCATATCGCAGTGGGTAAACAGGAATTACCCCTACACCCACCGGTGGGTGAAGCCAGTGGGTGCACGGGTCGCGCGCCGATTTTTGGTCTTAAATATACTAAAATAGCAGTAGGGAATAGTGGACATTTTCTGTGCGCCTATCCCTACCGGGAGAAATAGATCTACACAAAGGTGCACTTATCCCTACCAGTAGGGATAGCTTGGTAGGGATAAGTGTACCAGCCGGAACTTCCTAGACTTACTAAGGAGATTCAAACTTCTACTGCCAAGCCTTAAAAAAGTGTAACCGCTTTTGTTTTGACGACGTAACTTTGAAACCATAGACATTGAACCAAGCGCACCGCTTAACTATTATAACTTTTTTTTTTTTTTGTTATAAAAAAAATAAAAAAAGTCAAGTCTTGAGTTCATTACTGTACAGAATTATAAAAGAAAAGCGGAGAAACATGAAAGTTGCCAGTAAAGACACGGTAGGGCAGTCATGTTTTTATTTATTTATTCAAAGGAAAACCAGCAGCACAGAAAAAAAACATAATAATTGGAAAATAGCATGGAAATAAATGAAAAATAAAATGGAAAAAAAATGTTGCTGCCCTAAAAAGTCAAAAAAATACAAAAACCGCTCTAATGGCCTTAGCCGTACATGAAGCCAGGGTATTATAGCTTTCAGAAACAAAGTCACACTTCTGGATGACAATTTTCGGATAATGATAGAAGATTGCCTTGCAATTTTGAAACCAGTTACAGGACCTACTTATATTCAAACTTAAATCAAATGAATGTAATATTCATAACATATTCACCACATTTAAAGATATCAAATCAAAGATGGAATTCATTTTGCCCAATACTACCATATTAAATGATACACACAAGCAATCGATTTTGTATGCAGTTGAAAAAAGAACAAAAGACTATGTAAAACCTATACATTCAGCAGCCTATGTATTGGATTCAAAAACACAAGGATTAACATTAAATGAAGACGGAGATCTTGAGGCAATGAACTTTATTGATCAAATGGCCCGAAATCTTAATACCGTTGCAATGGTAGAAATTTAAAGATATTATCATCATAAGCAGAGAATTGACAACGGAACCCCAATATAACAGAAAACAATTAAGACCTAAACAGCTCAACGACATCTAATTAAAAAAGCTCGAAATAGATGCTTCATAGGTATTTGTGGCAACTAGAATCTAGAACCCCTTTCTATTAGTTTGTTATAGAAACCCTTTACTAGAGGGAGCCTAAACGGATTTTGAACGGCGGACGAATTGACAAAATGGTAACTGCATCATCTCAAATATAAACATAAAAGCACTCACTGCCGGCCCTTACAATTAAAGGTTAGGAAACATGACTCCTAATAAATATTGGCAAACTAATAATATGTGAATAAAACCAAGAGAATGGGTCTACATTCAAAATTAAACTGTGTAATTGCTGCCTTCAGAGTTGAATATCGCATGCGGAGCAAGTTTTGGTTTGGATGTATACATTTTAATTCAGTCATACTACCAGAAGGCCCTGTGGCGCAATGGATAACGCGTCTGACTACGGATCAGAAGATTCCAGGTTCGAATCCTGGCAGGGTCGCACAAAATTTTTTTGTGGTTTCAACGTATTATTTTAATTATATTTAAGCTTCTTCCATGATAATGTTTTGATAGACCCATTACTTAATGCATCAATTTAAAAAAATGTCTTTATTTTTAATAAAATGTATGCATAAAGTTACGTTACTTTTTTACATGCTAACAATGGTATTCCCGATTCTGATGTGACTGCCGTTCTTGAAAGGAAAGGAACATAAATAACAATAATATATTTTTTACAAAACCTTCAAGTATATTTGAATTCGATTTTACTACTTTTGTGGAATAAAAAACAAAAGTGAACACCAAAAGAAACATGACCACGACTGTAATCCCTAAGCTTGGTATTTACCAAGCCTAGGGATTACACTTACAGTCTAAAAAGAGTAACTAAAGAAAGTAATCTAAAGAAGGTAGTCAGAAGCACGTTCGAATTTAACAATTGGCAAAGTCTCACAAAAAAAAAACTTCTAAAAATCCTTTTAGAGAGGACCAAGAACATTCCAAGATATTATGAAATCTTTTAGGATTTCCGAGAAAAGTATTAATTTTGGGGAATAAAACTCATATGGGATCACTTTTTTTAAAGTCAGTTAAACGGACAAAAATCAAGATCTTACGCAGAGAATTGACAACGAAGCCCCAAAATAACAAAACACAACTAAGATTTGAATAACGCCATCTGATTAAAATAGAAGTCCCTACCTCGCACCAAATCTATATAGAATAGAATAGAATAGAATAGATTTTTATTCAGACACGGACACATACAGGAAAATAAAAGTAGATAAAAAAAAAACAAAACAAAGGTAAAACCAAACAAAATTAGAAAAGTAACACAGAAAGTAAAATAAAAAAAAGATATAAATTGTCTTTCCTGCATGCAAGTCGCGTGGCTGAATAGGACCAATCTCAGCTTAATGCTACCACCTAATGTTAAGGAGGTAGCGCTGGTTTTCGGATTGGACCTAACAGAAGTGACATCACTAGCGAAAACACATAGCAAACTTGAAAAAAAAACGATAATATAATACTACTGCAAACATAGCTCTAAATAGGTAGTTATTAACGGGAAATAACAGAATATAATACCATTACATACAATATGATAGCGCAAAATACATAAAATAGGTACATAATATACAAAAAAAATAATATGAAAAATGAAAATATCAGTGCTTACTGCATATAAAAATAACATAATTAAAATACTTATATATAAACTGGCAAGCTTACAGGCCGGCCAACCACCCACTCTACCGTCAATGTCACTGTCAAGTCAATTGACAATTGTCAGTCAAGCAACCGCCCGAACTCCAAAGTGTAGAGTATCTAGAAATGTGGGTGGTTGTCGATCTGTTTGGCAAAAAATGACACCATGCAAACGTGGCATCTTTGGAAACATACCTATATGAGTAAATATTACAATAGAAAAAGAAAATTGGTGTGATGAGTAAAGTGATGCATCGAACGAGTGACAACCGAACCAGGAGGACCGAAACTGGAGCCGTCCAGCCTGCCGGGCGCAAAAACAAGGTAAGCTAGGGCAGACGTCTATCAACGTCTACCCACACACCACACACGTCTTATATATCTATATAAGAGCTTAACCTGACTGACTAACTGACTGACTGACTGACTGACTGACTGACTGACTGACTGACTGACTGATTTATCATCGCCCAGCCGAAACCGCTGAAGCTAGAAAGCTGAAATTTGAAAGGTGGGTTCCTTTTATAACAAAACCACCCACTAAGACGGGATTTTTCGAAATTCCACCTCTAAGGGGGTGAAAAAGGGTGAAAACGTTAGTATGAAACTTTTTAACGCGTGGAGCGATTTTCATGAAACTTTGTTTGTGCACTGTAAATGCAAAATGAATGGACACGTGTTTCAGGATTTTTCAATATAACCATCAAAAAGGGGTCAAATGTGGGGTCAAGTTTTGTATGGGAACTTTTTAACGGGTGGTGCGATTGGCTTGAAACTTTTTTTGTGTACTGTAAATGCAAAATGAATGGACACGTGTTTCAGGATTTTTCAAAATAACTTTCTAAAAAAGGGTCAAATGTGGGGTCAATGTTTGTATGTGAACTTTTTAACGGGTGGTGCGATTGGTCTGAAACTTTGTTTATGTACTGTAAATACAAAATGAACGAACACGTGTTTCAGGATATTTCAATATAACCTTCAAAAAGGGGTCAAATGTGGGGTCAATGTTTGTATGGGAACTTTTCAACGGGTGGTGCGATTGGTCTGAAACTTTGTTTTCTGTTTCAAGATTTTACAATATAACTCTAAAAAAGGGGTCAATGTTTGTATGGGATTTTTTTTGACGGGTGGTGCGATTGGTCTGAAACTTTGTGTACTGTAAATACAAAATGAATGAACAAGTGTTTCAAGATTTTTCAATATGACCTCCAAAAAGGGGTCAAATGTGGGGTCAATGTTTTTATGGGTACTTACTTTTTAAAGGGTGGTGTGATTGGTCTTAGTTTTGGTTTGGATACTTTAAATGCAAAATAAATGGAAACGTATTCCTGGATATTTCAAAATAGCCCTCTAAAATGGGTAAAATTGGGTGTCAAAGTTATTTATGGGATTTTTTTATTAGTGTAATTTGTTTGAAACTCAGTTTAGATACCTACTTTAAGTGAACGAAGTCGCGGGCGGGACAGCTAGTGTTTTATAATACATTTGTGGCTAATAGAATTTGGGACCTCTTTCGATCAGTTTTGTTGTAAAATCCCTCTCTAGTAACTCATCGGTCAGATCTAACAAGCTAATTTTAACTTAAAAGAACTCACTTCAGGCCATTACAATGAATGTATAAGGAACACGACTCTAAATAGATATTAGCATAAGTACTAAAATTATTTGAGTAGAACCAGGAGAATGGGTCCACATTCAAAATTAAACTGTGTACTTGCTACTTTCAGAGTTGAATATCGCATGCGGAGCAACTATTCGCTGGATGCATACATTTTAATTCAGCCATACTATTACAAGGCCCTGTGGCGCAATGGATAACGCGTCTGACTACGGATCAGAAGATTCCAGGTTCGAATCCTGGCAGGGTCGCGCTAATTTTTTTATTGGTTTCAACGTATTATTTTAATTATATTTAAGATTCTTCCATCAAACAGATAAAAATGATAATGCAAACTAAAACTGAAAATAGCAACCATTACTTAATGCATCAATTTTATTAAAACTACAGACAACGTTAATTTTTTACATTCTAACAAAGGTATTACCGATCAGAATCGGGAATGTCGCTTTCAAAAACGGCAGTCACATTCTGATGTGACTGCCGTTTTTCATGGAATGTCGATGATAATAATATATTTTTTACAAAACCTGAAACCCGCCTTCAAGTATATGTATTTGAAGTCGGTTTTATTACTTTTGTGGAATCAAAATCAAAAGTGAATACCAAAAGAAAGATGATCACGTCTGTAATCCCTAGGCTTAGTAAATATCTTTTCAGATATCTAGTTTCTTAGATCTTTGAGGATATCTAAAGAAGGTAGTCAGAAGCACGTTAAAATTAAAAAAAAACTTCTAAAAATCTTTTATAGGACCAAGAACATTCCAAGATGTTATGAAGTCTTTTAGGATTTCAAAATAACAAAACACAATTAAGATCTAAATAACGCCATCTGATTAAAATAGAAGTACCTACCTCACAGCAAATGTTTCATACTACATTTGTGGCAGCTAGAATTTGGTTCCTCTTTCTATCAGTTTTGTTGTAAAATCTCTCTACTAGAGGGAGTCTAAACGAATTTTGAACGGCAGACGAATTCATACATTGGTACTCGTAACTTATTATCTCGGCCAGATCTAACAAGCTAATTTTAACTTAAAAGAACTCACTTCAGGCCAATACAATGAATGTACGAGTATAAGGAACCCGACTCTAAATAGATATTAGCATAAGTACTAAAATTATTCGAGTAGAACCAGGAGAATGGGTCCACATTCAAAATTAAACTGTGTACTTGCTACTTTCAGAGTTGAACATCGCATGCGGAGAAACTAGTGGCTGGATGTATACATTTTAATTCAATCATTCCATTATAAGGCCCTGTGGCGCAATGGATAACGCGTCTGACTACGGATCAGAAGATTCCAGGTTCGAATCCTGGCAGGGTCACATTTCATTTTTGAGTTAATACAACGTGTTATTTTTGAAATTTAAGTATATATTTTTCTCTTTATGGTTTCTTTTCGGGATGAAAAGCCTTTGTTATACAGCACATAATCTACATTTGTGTCAAATTTCATCTAAATCCGTTCAGCCACTAAGGATTTCCAGAGTTTTAAACATACATGCACACACACACCCTTGCACACGGATTTTTTTAGATAGATTATAAAAAAAAACCTATCATGATCACGTCTGTAATCCCCAGGCTCGGTAGATATCTCCTAAAATATCTAAGCCCAACGCTATAAGAATACTAATCTATGGCACACACCTTCCATTTTAATTCTATGGTATTCCGGTTTCCTTACGATGTTGTCTTTCACACACATTTTATTGAATGGAAGAGACTTATTGGTGCACGACCAGGTTTGAACCCACGACCTTCGGACCGTGAGGCAGGAAAGCTACCACACCAGCAGTGCGTTTTTTATGGTTCCAATATTAATAGATTCATGGACTGTGTGACTACTGAGATGACGGATGATAGGGGAGAGAGGAGGAAGAGAACCTGTTGTGCCGACCCCACCTAGTGGGATAAGGGCAGGAAGATGATGATGAATATTAATAGATTCATAAATGTCTTACCATAGGTGCCGGCATTATTGTAGGTGCCCAGACAGAGGCCAGATTCTCTGCGTTCATCTTATTCGCATGCGACATCGTGTGTAGGAAGTGTAGGTGCGCTAACAGCTTGCGGGCGGTATGGCGCGCCACTAGCGGCAATGACATCATTATATGGCGGTACTTCGCGAAACGGCTGGCTTCCTCATCTATAACTGAAACGACAACCGCTATCTAAACAATACTAATGGTTATCGGGAGATATCCGTAAACATTAGTTTTAGTCGGGGAGCCCACGATGCTAAATGGGGATTTGCTCGAGCAGTATAGACCTATTAGGTTGCAAAGCTTACATGATAAAAAGAAAAAAAATTGTATAGTGAATATGTTTTCATCGGTGGGGGCGGATATAGATTTTCAAAACGGTAAAAAAATATTTGTCGAGCGCGTCAGATTTTTTAAGGGGATGTTAAGTGAATCTATAAAAAGCTATCATTCAATAATCGTACGATTTGGATGTGACGCAAACGTGCAACAAAAAAGAATGCGCAACAAAAAATCGCCACTTTGAAATACTCAGCGCGTCAGATTAAGATAATATATGGTTCATCTTTATGTCCTAAGACTTGCTGTCACCTAATCTGACAATTATAAAATTTTATATAAATGGCGGCCATATAATATGGGGCTCATATTTGGTGGAGGTACTTAGCCGGGTACAAGGTATCCCCCTGTAGATTAATCTGCCGTGCGTAAATCCCGAAATCCCTTCTTGGGCTCCCCTACTATTTAGGATAGTCGGTGGCATAACTGGTGATGGGCCACATATAAATTTGAAGGAACTTATGGTTTTGAACATTTTGTAGTGTGCATATGGTAGGATAGTAAAATGAACGCACATTCGCGTCGCTTAACCAAGGAAGCACGCCGGCAAATAATTACAAACGCTCATTTATGTGCGATAGAATAATACACAACACAATATTTTACTTTTAACTTCTAGTATTAAAAACTAACTTAAGTGCCATTTTGGTGAGAATAAGGTAGATACTATAAGCAAGATCCTATTTCTTCTGATTGGTGATGCAAAATGGATGTAAGTATAATAAAAAAAACATGATAACGACTCATCGTAACGTAATCCTCAGGCTTAGTAGATATCACTACAGATCTCGAGTTACTAAGATCTTTATGAGAATATCTAAAGAGGGTAATCAGAGGCACGTCTAAACGTGATATTTAGCACATGCCCTAATTTTGCTAGTATTCCGTACGTGACAGGTTGCAAGCCCATCGTCTCTTATAAGAATACTAACCTATGACCCACATCTTCGAATTTTTGGTTCTAGGTATACCGGTTTTCTCATGATGTTTTCCTTCACCGTTTAAGAGCACAGCATTGCGCACATATTTTTTTCGAATGGAAAACTCATTAGTGCACGACCAGGTTTGAAGCACCTTCGGATCGTGAGGCAGGGGTGCTACCACTACACCACCAGTGCTCTTATATAACAAAGCTAATTTTATTTCAAAAAACTTTTCCAATAAGCCAACTTGTTTCTTTATAATCCCCCTACATCTATTCTATAATTACTTTTATCAAAGATAAAAAAGAGATACAATTTGTATGTTCAGTAGTAGGGGCAATATTTTGAAGTCCTGAATTGAATCTTAAAAATATTTCGCTTGTTTATATCTAGATCATTCGTGGCTTAGTTTTACGCGATATTTTTTTTAAACGTGCGATTTCGTGAGCATTCATCTAATAATTCTATAAACAGAAATTTTATGAGGAGCTAGTTATTCATCACATAATAAGTAGAAAAGTCGTCGCTACAGCAAGTTTAGACTCGTATAGTGCAAGGCATATTATGTAGCCAAATCTGCACAAAACCTATTAGGTACAATAAATAAATATTGATGAACATTTCACACAACGCCATCTAGCCCCAAACTAAGCAAAGCTTTTACATACTTTTTTCTGTAAATAACATAGAATACATAGTGACATAGAACAAACATTTGTGTTCAACACACATTTTTTAAACCTGTGTGGGGATCGAATCCACAACCTACAGCGCAGAAGGCAGAGCCGCTATTATATTGTCCTACATAGAAACGTTAATGATCAAAACTATTTACATGTAACCTGTTGTGGCTTTTACAGCGCAGAAGGCAGAGTTGCTACCAACAAAAGCCAGAATAAAATATGTTCTTTTTGTAAAAAAAACAGACAAGCGACTGTAATCCCCAGGCTTGGTAGATATCTCCTTAGATGTTTGAGAATATCTAAAGAGGGAAGTCAGAGGTACGTCCAAACATGTTGTGGCACGCGCCCACATTTTGCTCAGTAGTTAGTATTCTGTTCGTGACAGGTTACTAGCCCATCGCCGCTTATAGGAATACTAACATATGGCACACACCTTCGAAATTTTTGTTCTAGATTCTAGGGTATGCCGGTTTCCTCACGATGTTTTTTTCAACCGATTATGAGCACTGGAATTGCGCACATATATTACAATAACAAACACAACAAAAAATAATTAGCGAAATCGGTCCAGCCCTTCACGCATGATGCCGTGACCAAGGGCAATATAGGGAGTCATTTTTATAATATAGAGACTCCTTCCTATTGCTTCCATATTGGATTTTTTGACATTTCGTATAGCCTATGCCACTCTTGTAATGCAGACCAATCCAATGACAACTTATTTGCTAAAATATGCTCAGCCGTTTGTGCTCCAGCGACAGCCAAAGGAACTCACATATATACATACATACCCCCAAACACATTACCCTCCTTCGCTTTGCAGTCGGGTAAAATGGAGCGTTAAACCGCCAGAAGAAAGCAATGCCGCAAACGAAAGCTCGCTTGTAAACTTACACACTACGATCACAAAATATTTCATTCGCATTATTCTTATGATAGCAAATTACGAGTAGTATATTATTCGCAGCAACAGAATTTTGTTAAAAAACCAAGTTGAAGAATGACTATTGTACTGCCATCTATTTATTGGTAATTGTACTTTATACTATACTACATGATAACCCCGGTTTCGTTTCGCTTGAAACTTCAGAAACTCACAACAGCATAAAACACGAGTAGGCAAAGCTGATTTAATCCATGGCTACTCACTGTTATAATGAAATTACTAGCTTTTGGCAGCAACTGTTCGCATACATACTACATATTTATTATACATTTCGCTTTTTCGTTTTTGTTTGTGCTAGGCAAGAATTTACAAAATAAACTCAAGTATTCGAGATAATAAAAGGGCCATCTGTTACATTTTACCCGTACTTTATAGCATACCTTGTTCAACCTGAAGTTACATTTGTGAAAAACAGGAATACTGCTAAGTAGTCCACTAAATAGTACAATTATAATTGTAACAGATGGTTTTTCAAAAACATTCTCGAATAGGTAGTTGAAATTCCAGCTTAACTACTTTAAACTAATATAAGCCATGATTTGCATGGATTCCGTTGGGTTTAACTACTGTAAGCACTATCCTCAAAATAAATCGTAATTATGATCGACGTATTAACGAGTCATTAAATTATTCTGAGAATAGTTATACCAGACGTTGGTCAAACTCAAGGTGGGTACCTTGAAAAAATAAAATCTTTCATTCATTACCGTGGACTTCATTATTTCATACTTTTTTGAGCCCGATATTCAAACATTTGAGACTATTTGATGAATGCCATCTGTCAAATGAAAACTGTAGGTACTTTTTACTATGTTACTTGCAACAACCCTAACTTTACTCTGATTCCCATTGGCCTAACGTTTAGCTTAGTAGATCGCACAATGAGTACCTAATTATGGTGTCGTAAACCGATCGGACAGTAACGAATTAACATGACTTGCAAGCTGCCTTGCAAGGCTATTTTAATCTAATTGCAAAATAGATTAAAATAGAATCGTATTCTCTTGTTTATGACAAGTGATTCGTTACATGACGTATTCAAACATTCAATTTTAGTACAGTGAATAAGTGACCGGTAACAAGATGCATGTATTCTTTGACGAAGTTCGACCATTTGAAAAAAATGAAAAGCTACTTGTCTCACTGCAGTATTATTCACTAAGTACTCGCCACTTTACTTTTCTCTACTGCCTTTGGCTAAATTAAATCGCCTATTAGAGTACAACCCTTAGTTAAAGTTGAATCATTTGGTTTTACACTCTTCGTATAGATGGCGTTCCGTAGCAAGTTTTGTTTGCAGTTTGAAGAGGCCTTCACAAAGCGTACATATCGTAGAATAGGGGTAATAAATTCAATTTATCCATTAATCCATTAAGGGTGACAACGGCTTTTAAGAGCATCAAAAATTATCTTTTATATTTTGCATTGGTTAATAAAATTACCAATGCTCTTTATTTAAAATGCAATGGCGCTTTAAACATCATCTTTAGCCGTGCCCTATTTGTATGTGTAATCGCATAAATTAAAGATGTTCAGGGGTCTTGCTGAACATTTTTAAGTGTTCTACAAGCTTTTCGGGCAATATCGAAGCAATATAATTTAAATATTTCGTACTTCAAGTTCTAAAGTTTGACGATCCTGAAACACTACGGCTTGCAAGAGCTTGTGGTGCCACAAGACTGTAATCCCCAAGTTTGATTGTTCTCTGATTCCTAGTTCCTCAAATCTTTAAGGATGTTAAAGGAAGATTTATTCAATAAGTGCAATGTTAGGTTATGTTACATGGTAATTGTGTAACAATAGTACATCTTAATACATAAAACTTACGTTACTGACTAACTAACATTGTATTGCACAGATTATACCTTCGAAAGTCGAAACTTGGCCTAGGTTCCTTTCTTGGTTTTAAACGCACTAAGAAAAGAATTCCATGAAATTCGATCACTAAAAAGTGCAGCGGTCAAATAAGTTTTCAGAGTTTCGCTAGTATAATTTATAGACTCCTTTTGCATCCTTAAAGATATAACGAGGGATTTTGAGGCAAGTCCTAATTCTGTACTTTCCACATGCAGTTAATATTTCATACGTGTCAGATTGAAAGTTTATCGCCGTTTATAATAATTGATACAATTTGACTATTGCCGGTTTCCTTCACCGTTTTAGAGCACTGGCATAGTGTACGGTCGACCAAAAAATTGGTTTACCACCCAAAGGTTGACTGCCGCTTGCAGATTCATAAGTGATAAAGATTAGTTCCGCTTGCAGATCTATCTGACAACTTCTATTTTTTTAGTAGGTACTGAACCTTGTTGTAATTTTGATGACTAGGAAACTAAATCAAAACTGGTACACCACTTTCTTGGCCTACCGTACATAGACTGTTCGAATAAATTAAAGCCCAGGTTAATCATTGGTGAAGTTCATCAATTTTCTACACACATACATCGGTTCCAAGTTAAGTCCAAATTCATAATTCAAACCCAACCTGCGAGATTAGGATCGGATAATGGGGTGCTACTACTACACAACTCGTTTGCATAAAACATAAAGATAAATACAATAACCCAATTAAAACACAATGAACAAAATCTCTACTTAACCAAAAAACTACGACGTAAATATATAAATCAATACATAGTGATCCGTGCAATCCAAATAAGATAATAAACAAAAATAAAGAGGTACAACAATAAAATTGTGGCAAAATGCCGAAGACGCAACGTGAAAAGAACCACACAAAAATAATAAACATGCGAAAATATGAGAAAATAAAGTTTAAAAGCACCATGCAGTTATATTCGCTAATGGGTTAACAGATAAGAAAGATTTAAGAAATAACAAACTGTCAATTATTCGATTTTATTTGATTTTAAATGTTAGTTTTATCCAATTACATACATATTTCTAGATTATTAAAAAACATTTCATTAAATATTTAAGGTTTCAACGTATACGAAAAAATAACCATCAGAAGCTTCAAAATTTTAATGAATTCACTAGAACAAACATACCTAAATCTGTAAACCTTCTATAATTTGTTTTATATAACCTTAGAAGGTTAAGGTTATAAAATATATTTTAAGCACATTAATAATAGATTATTAATGTGCTTAGCACAGCGCGCACAGATATTAATCAAAAAGAAAACCTTAAGACCAGGACTTTTAGGATCTGAAAGCAAAAGTGCTAGGTAACACATCAACAGTACTCAATCGAGTATACATTTTTTTATTACCGAATAATAACGGGGGTATCAACACCTCATTTGTCAAAATTTGTCCAGCCGTGTGGGCTACAGCGATGGCCAAAGGAACTCGCATAGATACACACATACACCCCAAGCACCCCTTCCTTCGCAGTCGGGTAAAAAGACAAGTACCCGTCGCTCAGAGGGTTAAAATTAAACAAAATTATGAACTTTTCTCTAAAGACGCAATACTAACCCAAAATAAAACATATTCCAATAAAAGAGGCAATTTTCAGTCGAACTAGTGTTTTACGATTAGTCAAAGTATAGTTATTGAATTATTCTATGTATAATGATAGCTGATGAAGGCGATGATACTAATCATCATGACTATTGAGAAAACATTTTCTAAAACCCTTTCCTGATGTTGCTTATTGTAGTACTTGAAAGTAGCTACTAATAATTGAACTATCTACGAGTACCCCTAATGGATTCTACCTGTATACTCGTAGTTGTCTACCTAATGAAAATACCGATCTTAGATTTACTTTCTCCAATACAACTAAACTATTTACAATTCATTTTATAGTGGCTCATCTAGCGGTATCATATGAGTTTCAATACGAAAAACAGAGCTCGGCAACACATACCATGACACCTAGACTTCGTTTTAAGATGCATTACGAATGACTGTCTTACCGTGCGCATAATCAAGAGACGTTTACGTCTACAAATCTTTTCATAAACTCTATCAAGTATCAAGTATAAGAATAATGTCTCACGGCGGCTTTAGCCGTCTTATGCTTCGTATATTGTAGAGAATGCCAATACCTATCGCATCAAGCAACGCTTTGTTCTGTTGGTCTGGCACTAGAGGCTCGGGCAGTTCTCTGATGAAACGTTTGAGCACGCCGGCCACGTCGTGCTCCGAGTGCGTGCCTGGGCTGAGTTGGACCGCCCATGCGTCCCGCCTAAATTGGCTTAAAAGTTCGCCCAGTGAGCAACTGCCACCGTTCCGGCGGTATATCCCTTCCGATAGGCTACCTGAAAACAGCAATTAACATGTTTTTCTCAAAGATTTAAATCGTAGATATGCCCGTACGGTACTGACACCGCGCCGTTTTGTTGCCACACGAAATGAGATAGCTCGTTCATTTGGCACACGAAATATTTTAAAGTTCAGGGTACAAAAGGAATAAGTACATATATTTTTTTACGAAAGATAGTGCAATGTAATTGCACAATAAATGGTGAAATAACTGTTTGGTTCATTTTTTACTAATCATTAGTGTGCGTGCATCGGCATTTTGTTAACACACACAAGTAAAAACAGTGCCACAGTTTTTGGCGTCCGGGCATATCTACGATTTAAATTATAATTACAAAGAAACCTTCAACAATCCGCGCTGTGCATTTGGTAAAAACATCAATAGGACTCGCTTGAGTAGGCATGAAATCTGAACGGATTTGAACGTTGCGTACCGTAAGCGTAGACGAAGCTAATACACTTCTCCACGATAACCGGTACGTCGTCCTTTGTTAACTGTTGATGATGGATGTAAGCTCCATTTGTTTGAGCGGCCAGCTTGATCATATATCGCCAGTTCTAGAACAAAGATATTTATATTATTTATATATATTTTGAAACTAGTTACCTCTAAGACTTTGTGTTACATGGATGAAAATAACATTTTGAATTTCATGTGGTCTACTAATCAGTTCGAGGGCTCTTCATGCTCCCACAATGCAATGCGTACGTATCATGCGTAGGATATCCGTGGATATTCTATTATAAGAATTTTAGAATATAAATACCAGTTATAATTTTTTTATACTAATATTATAAAAAGGAAAGTTTTTATTTTTGTTTGTAACAAATGAACTCAAAAACTACCGGTCCGATTTCAAAAATTCTTTTACCATTAGAATGCTACATTATCCTTGAGTAATATAGGCTATATTTTATGTAGGTATCTTGCGAGCAAAGCCGCGGGCGGAAGCTAGTATCAAATATTTTGATGAGGTCGGTATGTTTCTTGCTAACTATAGATGTTGTTAGTACCTACACAAAGTATACTAGCGCTTGTCAGTATAATATATGATGTGACTAAGGCGGTTATAGACTAAACAAACACACCTTAAGCAGCCTTTCGTGGGGAAATCTCAAATAGATGGTAGCATGTGGGCAGTCCAGCAACAAGTGTGCACTGTCATCCGATGGGCAGGCCTGGTTTGCATCGGGCGTGGACGCTTGTGTCACTAAAGACAAAAAATAATAATTTGAAATATCGAAAAACCTGACTGAATGTTATTGAAAATAGCTTCTAACAGGTGATATATTGGATTGAAAGATGATATGAGTAAGAAAGGAGTGAGTACTGAGGTGGTGGATGATAGAGGGAAATGGAAGAAGAAAACGTGTTGTGCGACCCCACATAGCGTGAGAAAAGGGCAGGAAGAAGGTGCTATATTTGTTTTTTTTTAAATGTTTATAATCTATGTCACTCTTGACATCCAGACGAATCCAACAACACCTCTCATTTGCTAAAATTACATTTCCAGATGAATAAATAAGAACTCGAAGTAAAAATGTGTTTTTAATATGTTCACTAACCGAGTTTGTCTAATCAATATTAGTTTTGACTAATTTTCGCTGTCAAAATTGGCTTTGACAGGTATCTTACCGACGCATTTGGTTTTCCTCAGATCAATGGTGACAAGGGTTTGCTCCCGGCCCGCAGTATAGTAGAGTAGCACCCGCCGCACCAGCATCAACCAAGCGCCCCGCCATTCGCCTGTGACGCTCTCCTGTAGCAAATAATGCAGCATGAGTTATCTAATATATATCTGTCCTAATTCTTCTTATCGTATCAGTAGGTCTCACGAACAATTGTGGTGAAGGATGTCTACAAACTTGTTAGGTTCGTGGGTAAAATTGTATGTGTACTACCAGTACTTTCAAACGGTGAAAGAAAATATCGTGCGGAAACCGACATGTCATAAAACCTAAAAATTTGGAGACAATGCGTCAAGTGGACGAGAGAAACCTCTGAGGCGCATTTTATAACGGCTGAATGGATTTCAATGAAGTTTGTATTACTTTTTATCATTCATGTTATTACATCATATTAAAATTCAAATTCAAAATATACATGAAGATCTTCAAATATCATAGATTCGTATACGTTCTGCGTGTGATACCTACAAATGGCATGTTTTATGCGCAGATACTATATACATTGTATATGTATACACTATATACATAGTACATACATATATGTATACATATTATAGTATTTGCGCCGGGCCGTGTGTGCTACGCTTAAACAGTAAAATCAGAAAAATATACATACATGTCACAGATACATTATGTGGAACTGTGTTAAGTCTTTGTTTAACTAAAATCTTACATTCACTATTTCATAGAAGCGGACGAATTTCACTTTCGACTTTCATGTTTGGTTCCAGTCTCATAAAAAATCTGCATTCAAACGTTACAAAGCGAAATATATCCTAAAATCCGTCCCGAGTAAATCGGCATAGACTGACGTATTTTTAGCACTGTATTGCAAGCGTGCAATATGCCATGTTGACATAGCAGGCGCTAAGCTAAGCAATTAAATACTATCGCCTAGTGTGTATCTATTGAATCCGTGTTACGATGGACGGACGAACGAGTTAGTAAAAATGTATGAAAGCATGAATACGGATCAGGGGCCTTACCACAATCTCTTGCAAACCATCATATTTCAAAAAGTGACCTACTCCAGTAAAATATTTATAGGGAGGTACATTAATACCACCTTTGGTACAAAGTATCAAAGTTATCTATACTAATATTATAAAGAGGAAATTTTTGTATTTTTGTTTGTAACGAATAAACTCAAAAACTACTGGTCCGATTTTAAAAATTCTGTCACCGTTATCCCTGAGTAACATAGGCTATATTTTATGTAGGTACCTCACGAGCAAAGCCGCGAACAGAAGCTAGTATCATTAAATATTACTTTGATATTGCCCGAAGAGCTTGTGGTAAGGCGTGTATAACGTGTATAACGTAAAATGCCATCAATGAAAAGTGTATTGGCCAAACAAAATGTCATCTATATTTGTAGAGATGTCTAGTAGATTGTATGTCAAAAGTGATGACTGTTGTTCTACGAGTATAGTTCTAATCATAGTCGAAACCAGTGAATTGTAATAGTTACTAAAGGTCGAAACGATGTAATTATAGTAGATTTTACGCGATTATTGTACCCATATATTTTATATCATAATTTCGATCGTTTTTCCCTGTGCTTGAAAATACTCACCTTTAGATAGCACCAGCCCATTCGATTGTACTCAGCGTTATACTTGGGTGGGAAGCCCGATGCAAGGTGTTCAGCTATTTTCTGAACCCAGTTCCGCCGCTCAGAGATACTGCTGCAGGTGAACACATGCTTGCGTGGTACGACGCGCGGCCCGCTGGCTATATGTAGCTCAAACGAATATGTGTTTGTGGCACTGTGGAAATCAGTTCATTGCTGACTTGGTACTTCCTATCAGTAGTAGGTATATAGTTTTAACATAAATTGGATTGGTGAATACTGTTGGGATTTACATGTAACACTCCTATGCTTCACAATAGAGCATGACATAGTTTTGGTCTGGGTATATAAGACTACCAAGAATTACTTGCTTAATTTCAGCCTAGATGGCGCTGTGTGAAATGTTCACTCATATATATACTTACATTTATTTAAGAGAACCCTAGTGTCTAGTTAAACCTAATTTAGGATTTAAGACGCTAACCACCATTTAATGTCATGTTTTTTATCAATAAATGCTATCTATCTATCTATCTATTTAAAAAAAAAAAGCATGCAACAAGTCTTTTTGACTCACCTAGAAGATAATGGCAACACAACTTGAACACAGTAAACGGTATTTAAATGATGGATTTCCTTCACTATTGCATTTGTTGGATCAGAGTAACATACCAGTTTTTGTTCAGAAAGAACACAATACCGGGAGTGACTGGTTTTGAAGAGTTCTTCCACGAGACCTGGAGCAGCAGTTTTCATTAAAGTTCCACTAAAGTATGGCGCTGGCAAGGTATTGATTGGTGGTTTCTCCACAACATTTTTTTCAGGCTCATTTATTTTGACAGGTTTATGAAGAACATTATCAAGCTTTAGTTTCCGTGAAAATTTTTGGATCATGGAATTGGAACGTTTCACTTCTACCTCTGTTGTATTTTTATCCATTCCATCTTCTGTTAAGTACCAATTGGAATGGCTTTCACTCGGCTTCACAGACTCAACTGCAGCAGCAATGTCGTGTCTCTCCTGCTCTGCCAAGCTGTCAAAACGCTCTGGAGGACTAGGTGGATTAAAATAGTCATTCTCAACATACTCAAGAATATCTTCACCGCTGTCTATAGCAACTACAGTGCCATATGTATCACCAATCAGAAATGACTCCAGCAACAACAATTCATTGCTTATCCCCTTATACTTTGGTGAAGTTGTACTGGCGTTCAGTGGATCAAATTCACAGATTGTACTTTGACTCGCCCGTAGCTTGCTTTCAGCAGGGACGTTTCTGTGAGTCACCTCAGGTACAGATGAAATAGTGGGTAATTGATAATTTTCATATGAAGTGTTTCGTCTATTTTTGTCTGAGATATTTTCTACATTCTTCTTTCTTTCAGGTATCTCCGGTATGGAAATGTTGCTTACAATACTACTTGTTTTAGAACATCTAGGAGTATCATAAGTCATATTTTGTAGCATAAAAGACTGATCAAAATCACAGAAACTATCAGTGTTGGTATCTGAATTTGAAGAAAACAGTGATAGATCATCAAAGTTTGTATTATTTAGATGTAAACATACAGGTTCTTTATCATCAGAGTTTTTGAACTCACTTATGAATCTCTTTTGAAGAGGTGATATGAAGCTGATATTTTCAAACAAGTCTACATCGCCGGTTGGCAATGATGCACACCTTTGAAGTTCTGTTGTGGCAGCTGTCTCATTCTTTTTGTTTTTCAAGAGCTTCATTCCTGCAGTCGTGCCTTCTAAAACAGATCTCGCGACAGTGTCTCTAACAGCTCGGGTAGTAGTTTTCGTTTTTTCGAGAGTGCCTTTCGCTGAATTGCTTATTTTAGCTGCGACGCCTTCAGTAAACTGTTTGGATTTATTACTAATAGTGCTGAGAATGTCTGAAGCAGTGGTACTGTCTACCTTTTCTTTATTTGGCACCAAGCGACGGGGTAATGGTATGGGAGTGCCACCCGAACAGCCCTCCAAAGGAGCTATGTTCCGGGGCTTCGGCACCGGCGGGTTATCCATGATCAGGACACCAGTCTTTCGTTTAGTTATTTCACAACACAGTAAAAACTCTCATTGTTATTGGACAGAGATTATCTTATCTACTCACAAAGTAATGAGTCATCGAGACAGACATCGAGTAGGTAATATATCTTTTGTGTGGGACTCAAAGGAAATGTAAACAATTTAAGCAAAACAAAAACTTTAGTCAAATCGTCGCGTTTAACATTAATCTTCTTGTTTCAGATCAAATTTTAGGTTAGCAAACATTTTTACATTTACACAAATTATTTGACGCAATACTTGAACAAAAGCCATGGGTGGACAAAAAAAGGTTGCACACTGTCTGTCATTTGGGCTGGGATTAATCGATATTTAACTTATTATCGATGTTTTGTCTTAAAATACCTCATCTATTAAATCGAAAATCTATACAATACACTCTTTTCAGATTTTTTTATCTAAAATTTTCATTTTTTTTTTGTAAAAACAATTTACTTAATAAAGGTGATGTCATCAAATAATATAGGTATCTGAGGCAGTAAACCAATAATATTATTATAGGTTTAATAGTCTTCTAAATATCACTACTTATACTTTTTACTGCGCGCTGCTTTGCTCACGTGGTACCCCTAAACGGATAAAAAACTACGCGTATTCATTTCACCCAGATTAGTAATTTCACCCAGACCCGCTCATCCGTTTCAGTCTGATTGAGTAACAACATTCATCCAAACTTTCACATTTTTATGACTTGTAAGCTAAAATTTTGCGAATTGCCCATAACATCTTGTGTGCAGCATTTAACAGAATGTGCCTAGCATAGACTTAGACAGTTTAAACGGTCATGCACTAGATTCATATTTTTTTTTTATCTTCCTACTAATCAGCTCTCAGAATCTATCTGCTTCTAGAATCTAGAGTACCTACCTACCTAGTGATCATTCACTTCTTCTTCTTGAATGCTTTCAGATTGTGTGACACATTGATATTTTGAGCGGGGTGACAGCAGCGTAGTTTTTTTAATAAAAGGATTTTTTTTCAAGAGTTTTAAACAAAACAGCATCTTCTTCATCAATTATGGCATCTGTCTCATAAAGAACAATTTTGCCAGTGTCAAGTGTATTTATATATTTGGCAACTTTATTATGACTCTGTGACGTTGACAACACTCATAAAAAGAGACTTGACACTGGCAACATTGATTTCTAAGTGACAGATGCCATAAATTAGAAAAAGGTAGGTAGATAGTTAACCACAGACGCTATAATCAAAATGAATTCTAATAGACAAAACCTATAGAGTATTATGAACCTACCCAACTTATTATGTAGGTAGGTAGGTATCACTCTAATCAGAAACAATCAAAAAAATTTTTTAGTAAACGACGTTTTCTAAAAATTAAACATAGCTAGATCGATTTATCGCCCCCGAAACCCCCTGCCTATAATATTTCATGAAAATCAGTCAATCAGACAAAATTGCTCGTTTAAAGGTATAAGATTTATATTACCTATATGCTTATAAGTAGAGGTAGATCAGTCTAAAAATGCACGCCCCTCTAATGTATTTACCCCTTATGCGGTACGAGTACAAGTGGAGGGGCGTGCATTTTTAAAATGAATCATCTCTACCTGTTTATTTTCCTAAGTACCTACTCATGTGCACTTAGAGTCAAGCTATACCTAGGCAGCCCCGGATCTACAATTTTTTTTAGGCGGGGCAAAAATTTCGATATCGAGCTGTAGTTGTCAGTATGAGCTGCGACTTTGACAGCTCCGTTCAGTCGTTACAGCGTGAAATAAGTAGTACCTACCTTCCTGCCTAACAAACAGTAGGTCTACCATGAGTTGTCACATTTAGATTAGCTGCCGTTACTACAGTAGTTATAGTACGTTACTATGACATCTGTCGAAATTGTTACTCATGGTACCAAATTCTAAGGAAATTAATGAGCGCAAACTACAGTCGCTGTAGTACGCTGTGACGTAGAATAGTTAGCTACGTGAGGTTTTAGTACCCAACTATCCGCTAGAGGCGCTGTACAATATTTTCATACATTTTTGTAACTACAGTCGATAGCGAGTGTGGATTGTGAAAACTCATGGTAGACCCTCAGGTACGAGTTGGTACATCCAGACATCCACACATTCTTAGAAACTTTCGCGTTTATAATATTAGTAGGATATATGATTCAGAAGTTCATAAACTATTCACGAGTGCAGCAGCGCTAAAATTCCACTGGAATCTTTTGGTAAAGAATGTCCCATGCAGAGGTAAAGGCACCTTTTATCTCCAAAACTTGTCTGCAGTTTCAACAGATTCCGCAGTTCTAAAAAATATTTAAAACTTATCCCTTTAGCATTCGACAGAACACATTCATTCGTCAGTCATGACTTTTGGGAGTTTAAGAAATTTTCCAATTAAGGTAAACTAGGAAAGTACCTACTAAAGTAGGTAGGTACCTACAGCTGTGAGGCTGATTGATCATTATTGTAATGCTAACTACTGTGCCCAGAGATCCGTGATCGTTTTGGTATGTGGTGCCTATCGCTTATAGAGAATCCAAATCTTCTGCAATTGATTCGAGCCAACATAGGAAGCGAAAAAGTTGTCTAAAAACGAAGTGATGATTAACTTCGTATAAAATCAAATAGAATCTAAATATTTATTTATTTATTTTTAATAATACATGGAATTATCTACCTACTTAATTAACAAGATAACAACTAACATAGTATATTAAGAAAAAAAGTCCAAGTCGCTGACCGCAGGTGGCTACCTAATGCACCCAAAAGGCTGGCGTTACTTCGTAGGATTGCTATACTGATTGACCGAGGTACATTACTTGCGTGCAAAAAAATCGGACCACTCCAGGCTTTAATTACTATGTGGGGTCGGTCGATTTTTTTGTACACAAGTGTAGTATTTAGGCGGTGTGGTCGCTCAGCGACAAAGCCATTATTTTGTGTGGTGTTAAATACAAAAAACGTGTAGTATTAAGTCGAAATAAAATTACAAGGGATAACTTTGAAAATAAATTCCAAAAATGTAGGTACCTACCGTAAATAATGCAATATCCTTTCTACCATATAAATATAATACCTAAGTAGATTTATGGTAGATAGGTAGGTATATAATCATCTATCTATAGGTACATAATGACTGAGGTATCCACGCACAGCCTAAACCACTGATCGTAGAGATCTGAAACTTGGAGGGTGTGTTCTTTGTACGACGTAGGCATCCGATAAGAAAGAATTTTCCGAAATTCTACCTCTAAAGGGGTGAAAAAGGAGGGCAAAGTTTGTATGGGACAACGTGATTCCTTGGTCCAATCTACTTGAAATTTTGCATAAACCTTTTCAACAGAATTGATGAAAGACCTATATAGCATTTTATTGAAACTCATCCCCTAACGGGGTTAAAAAGGGGTAGAAAGTTATTTTGGTGGTGATTTGCTTCGAAGTTGATATCGATACTCCTTAGTGCTTTTGCTATAAAAACATTTTATTTTGACACATGTCATGTTTGAAACTCTCTCCGATATAATTAAAAAATGTTGAACTCACTTAAAAACATAGCAATTCTATACATTTAATAAAATCGTCGAGAAATCGTGTCTGTAATTTTGATATTTTCAAATAAAAATATTCACAATTTTCTCTAATACGTATATACATAATATGTAGATAAGCTTGGATTAAAAGATAGGCTATGTTTCATCGAAATCGGTTGACAAATAAAAATATATGTAAAACTAGCCGATTAAGGTGCGGTGGTCAGCTGATCGCGGAGTTTTGCTGTTTTTCAGATGCTTTACCCTCGGTAAATAAGGGTAGTGGAAAATAACTGAAAGGTCACTGAAAATAATCAATATTTTATCTCTAAAGTCTGAGTTTGAAATTTTGTTTAAACGTCGTATTAACTTAAGTATTAATTCTCGAAAAAACCTCAAAAAATAAACAATACTGCTTCTCCTTCTAAAGTTGAGGTCATTTTCATATTATTTTTACACCAACGGGTAGATAATTTACTTATAAATAAAATGTGTGTTTCATTTTTATTACTTAAATTTAACACAAATTATTATTTCAAATTATTACAATTCTAAGGGATAAAACTTAGATTTTTCATGCAACGGGCGGTAGTATGGCGCTGGCCACTAGCTAGCTGCCGCACCTTAAGCGTGAAAAAGTAACAAACATACAGTCTTACAAACATCCGCGGTTATAATACTAGCTTCTGCCCACGACTTCGCCCGCGTAGTACTTTGAAAAACAAAAACAAATCTATCCCACGGCAACCGTACATTGCAAACATGATCACGACTTTAATCCCCAGGCTCGGTAAATATCTCCTCAGACCTCTATTGACTCAGATCTTTGAGGATATCTAGAGAGCGTAGTCAGAGGCACGTCTGAACATGAAATGGCTCATGCCCACATTTTGCACAGTAGTTAGTACCTACTTCGTACGTTACAGGTTGCAAGCTAATCGCCGCTTATAGGAATACTAATCTATGACCTTCGAGTTCTTAGCTCTAGGGTATGCCGGTATTCTCACGACGTTTTTCTTCACCATTTAGGAGGCATTGCGCACATAAATTTTTCGAAGACTACACTACACCACACTCGCTCTTTTCCCGAGATAAATGTAGCCAATGTGCTATTCTAGACTATCTATCCCTGTGCCAAATTTCATCCAAATCCGTTCAGCCTTTTTAGCGTAAAAGAGTAACAATCATACATTCTTACGCACATATTTTCACATTTACACATAAACTTTTTCGTGTTTATAATATAAGTAGGATAGGATAGGATTAGTAGGATAATAAAAAGTCACATAATATGAAATAGTTTGTACTGGGCTTAGATTCAAACTTCGTGGCAATCGTGAACGAAGTCGCGGGTACAGCTAGACGGTGAAAAAGTGTCCCCCTTTTAAGTTTGTATGGTAACTACAAGGTGATTCCTTCGTCCAATCTACTTCTAATTTTGCATAAACCTTTTTTAAGATGGAATACCTACGTGTTTCGTATTTTATTAAAATTCATTTTTATCGACTTCTACGCGGACGAAGTCGCGGGCAAAAGCTAGTATTGTAGGTATAAGTATGCAAAAGTTTGGATGGTTGGATGTTTGTAGCTCAATCACGGTTGAAAGGATTAAACTTTTAACATGTAGTTTATGACCTGGAAGAGCTGAAGTAGGCTACTTTTTATCCGGGTAGGTACCACGCGACCAGAGCCGTTGGATGTAGGTACCTACATATGTTACTAAAACACGCTGAAACTGCTGAACGGATCTGGATATACTCGTATGGCGCAGATAGATATAGATTATAGTCCTGAATAGCCAAGGTACCATTGGGGAAGCCGCGGACGGAATCTAGCATGTCCTAACATTATTTTGTTGTTGTTTTGTGGTACTAGATAATTAGTGCCTATATTGACAGCACCACAATATTGTTTGTATACACTGCGTCGGGCTAATTGAAGTAAAAGCCTGGTGACCGCTTTTACATATCCTCCAAACAATAAACAAACTAAAATTCTATAAACAATTTACGAACATGAAACTTTGTTTAAAAAATATGGAAGTAGCCAAAGGTTTTTTCAAAGTGCCTAAAACCTATCGACGGAGACAAAATCCCGTGTTTTTTCCACCGACTATTTAATTAGGCAGATACTGCGGGATCGGCATGCTCTGTGAAAAAAAAAGTAAATACTCACCTGAGTTGCATTTGATGGCTTTTTAAACTAGAATATAAACATTTTAATTGATCTATAATGCCTGAACGAAAGAAAAAAAATGGAATTTACACAAGATTGCGTTATGTTACGTTAGATTTGCGTTGAACTTATTTCCAGACGTATCACACGTCTGGAAATAAGTTTAACGCAAGATTCTACAGGTGTTTCTACAGTAATCGCCCGGTGAACAGCTGTGTGATTCTGTAAGACCTCATTCTAAAGTTCGAATCTGAATCCGCTGTGAGTTTCTTGATTGGCATTCTAAAAACTCGGTTGATAATTCGAATTTACACTAGCGCCACTTTTGCGAGCGTGTCAGCGAGTTGAACTAAATTGACGGTGGGATTTTGACAGATAAAGTATGAGATGACGTAAGAAGGGCATTCTATACGGTAACTCCCAAGTCACTTCGACGCTCGCTTCGCACTCGAACCCGATTCAAAGAGTCAAATAAAAAGGTCAATGTCAAATGTCATTTTGAACCCTACGCGAAGTGAGAGTGAATTGCGATGTGAGATGCGAGAATTTTACAGAATCGACGTACTTAGGTTGAACATTTTTAAAAACTCATTTTTTATGAAATTGCATTTCTACCTAGTATGAAATTGAGTGCGCTTTACCTTTTGGTGATTCAATTACATAGCGTTCCTACCAAAGGCTATCTCACTCAGCTGAAAACGCACGTTTTATCTGCAGCCGCTTCCTCGTAGTTGCTAGCTGAGAATGACGAACGAACGAGTCGCGAACTTTCTCATTCTTTATTCCTAGAGATAGGTAGGTAATACCTAAGTAGGTATACAGGGTGTCCCAAAAAGTAGTGTCATGCGAAAGTCCAGAGATAAAACAGCCCTTGGGGTACCCAAATCACCCCCATGCGATTTTTTATAGTTTTCGTTTTAGTTATGAATTTTTTTCCGAATTTTTGTGAGTTTACGACTTGAACAACTTAAAAAGTTCTTTAAACAAAAGTAGAAAACTTTCTTGAGATTTTTTTTGCTACTGAATTGTTATGAGTTGTTCTTTTGTGCATAAAATAATCAGCTACGTGACTTTGATGAAAACTATGAAAATGTTGGTGTAAAGTTGTAAATATACCTACATTCGGTGAATTATGACTTAAATTTTCAACTTTAAATTAAAAATCTTAACAAGTGATTTCATGGTTAGTTATCAAACAAATTAAGCTTAGGAATGATAAAATGGCCAAAATCTATTTTTCAATCAGGTAGCTAATTTTAAGAATTTTCCACCTCACCGTCTTTGAAGGCCGATTTTAGCCAAAGTACCTAGCCTATTAAGTACTACTTTTTTTTAATGATTATGAAAGCTGAGAGTCTGGAAAATTCTTTAGACTTATTTAAGAACCATGAAATCACTTGTTAATATTTTTAATTTAAAGTTGAAAATTTAAGTCATAATTCACCGAATGTATTTATTTGACTTTACACCAACATTTTCATAGTTTTCATCAAAGTCACGTAGCTGATTATTTTATGCATAAAAAAACAACAATTCAGTAGCAAAAAAAATTTCAAGAAAGTTTTCTACTTTTTTTTAAAGAACTTTTTAAGTTGTTCAAGTCGTAAATTTTCAAAAATTCGGAAAAATATTCATAACCCTAAAACTATAAAAAAATCGCGGAACATACATGGGGGTGATTCGGGTACCCCAAGGGCTGTTGTATCTCTGGATTTTCGCTTGACACTTCTTTTTGGGACACCCTGTATAATTGTTTTTAATAATCGCGCAGACGAAATCGCTAGGAGGTCAGCTAGTGGTTATTTAAATATATAATACCTAGGTAGCAAAAACACGCTCGTAAATAAATGTTAGTCCAGTCCAAAAACTTTACACGGCAAACATGATTAATGAACGAGCGAGCTAAGCGAGCAGAGATATCAGAGACCTAGGGAGGTTCGGATTCTTCGAACTAAGCAAAGTCTGTATTTCAGTTCGGAGCCAACTAAGTACTAGTTATTCTATGGCCAGTGAATCCTCTTGTTAATGTAGCGCATGCTCTGTCGACACGGTAGAGAACCAGCAACCAGTACTCCTCTCAATGCCTTCCTAGACCGTATCGGTGTCGGACGCGATCAAAGATTGAAAATACAATCTTTCGGTACGATTTTTAGCCAAAGTTTTGTAGTTCGTAGTAGACATTAGCTCGGTTATCAACCTGAGTGCATTTATTTTTTGTTTTCGAGTGTAACCGTTTTTTACCGGACTAATTTATGGTTTAAAGTTTTTGAAACAACGTTACGGAGCAGCGTCCAAAAAAGTTTATCAAGTAAGTATCTAAGTAAAAAAATAATAAAAAAAACAAAATAATTTGATAGGACTCATGGATATTTGTTTTATACAGCAGATTAAACCAATTTTGTAACAAAATGTCCCTGAAGTAATAAAGTACTTCAGCTATCCAAGTTATTAATTTGAATGTTACTTATACAGTTATACCAGATGCGGAATAAATAAAAACTGGTTTTCAGGGTCCACTTGAGGTAAAAAAACTAAAAGATAATGTACTATCTAGTTTAATTATTGTTAACAGTGATTCTGTAAGAATCACATTAGGATCTCGCGAGCCCTTATAACCATGCAATAACCGACACTTTCCTTCACCCCTTTCCCTTTTCCTTCAATTTTGAATCGAATTTCGGTGCTTGAATTTTACAATAGGCAATATTTAACTATGTAAATTTTTGAGTAAAAGAAAATATAAGATTACTCGCTTTCCGTTGGTCCTAGGACGTCGAATCAGGTGTCTATGCGATTTTGTCTCGCGAACGCGGAGAGTAGGTACTGTAGTTTGATTGGCACGAAAAAAATCAGAAATTGTAATCCGTTCATTTATAACGATAGAGGAACTTTTCTGCCTTTTTGAATTTTGCAACATCTTGGGTAGAAGGAATGAAGTTCTAGTGTGCCTCTCAAATTTGATCGAAATCCGTCTACTAATAACGGCTACAACCCATACTACTTTTGCTACAAACATATTCTTTCCCTTTTACGTCCTATTTTTGCACCAATCAAAAATCGCGATCGAATAAAAGTTTCTATAAATCAAGGAACTCGTGTGCCAATTTTCAAAATCGGTTGACCTGCAGGCGAAAACAGACTGACAGACGGACAAAAGCATTTTTTGAAAAATTTCAAAACTGAGACGCTACATCTAAACTAATATTATAAAGAGGAAAACTTTGATTGTTTGTTTGTTTGTTTGAAATGAATAGGCTCCGAAACTACTGAACCGATTTGAAAAAATTTTTCACTGTTGGGAAGCTACACTATCAGCGGGTGACATAGGCTATATTATATTTTCAAAAAAATTAGGGATCCTTACTAAAACTTCAATAATGTAAGCCAAGGTGTAAAAAAATTACCTAAAATATTCTTTATATCGCGTGCGCTGCGAAAACTATTGACGATAGAATGAAATAATGTACTACGACTTTGTAGAACACATCATTATTTACAAAAAGTGTCGTGATACCATATGTCCAACTATTATAGTTATGCCACAATAAGAGTTCTTTTATTTTAAAATTTTAATTGAAAGGCTACTCTTAGAAAAATGCTCTTTATTTCTATCTTAGTATTAATCCTTATCAAAATAAATCACATCATATTCTAGACTGCTTCAATACCTTTATATAGTTTTTTGAATTACTCAATTCGGACATTCCATTCAAAAGATACCATTAAATTAGAAATGTTAGCAATAGAAAAAAGTTGCGTGAGAGCCGCGCTAGCTTATGCACTGTAGGCGTCACAGGGTGTACAGGATGTGTACAGGATGGAGTCAATGTGAAAAAATAAATAAAAAATATAAACAAAAAAATACATTATAATAAATAAAAACTTCATTAAAATAATAATACTAAAACTTTCTATACTTACAATTTTCTTTTTTAGTAACCTGACGCAGGGTATGGTTAGACGTGTGTGTATTATAAATAATGAATTTTGAAATTTTTGTTAAATTTGAGAGCACTGGTGGTGTAGTGGTAGCATACCCTAGAACCAAAAGTTCGAAGGTGTGTGTCATAGGTTAGTATTCTTATAAGCGGCGATGGGCTTTCATCCTGTCATGTACGAGTACCTACTCAAAGATCAAAGTAACTAGAAATCTGGAAGATATCTACCGAGACTGGGAATATTATATATATAGATATACTTACCTCTATATAATATAATCAGAATCTCGGAAACGGCTCCAACGATTTTCATATTATTTAGTACATATGCATGGGGTGTCGGGGGCGATAAATCAATCTAGCTAGGTTTCATTTTCCAAAAAAAAAAACACCGAGCTAAGCTCGGTCATCCAGGTACTTTAAAATTTATTTAACTCCCGTCGGAAGTTCCTACGAGGTAAAGCGTCCACTTATCGGCATCGTACGCATCGGACGCATCGCATCAAACGGATCGTAATATTCTTTGTCACACAAGTGCGTTCACCAATCCGCATCGTACGGATCGCTCGAATCTGGTCATCGGCAACGCTGACGCCGTTGCTTCGAGAGGCAACGTCGGCTATCCGATTGCTGGCAGTTGCGGCGGCTAATGCGATCGCTGCTGATCAGGTGGACGCATTGTGAAAAATTCATCCGTTTGATGCGATTCTTCCGATGCGTACGATGCCGAAAGGTGGACGCTTAAGTGTAAGTAGGCCTTGGAATTTTCTAGATCTACCAACATGGTAGATAGATAAAATGGTCTAGGTAGATAAAACAGCGTGGCGTAAGGAGTGTAAAATCACCCAGGTGCTTTGGTTAAGTTCATGTATTTCATAATATGTAATATTTTTAGCAAGCAGGTATACTAGACCTATTACATTATTTTAAACAGGTTATAATACTATTATTAAAGGTTACCTATATTTTGAATTTAAACAATGACATTAGGGATAAGTAGGTGTGATAGAAACGAGAACTTAATTCAAATGATTTTTTGGTCGAACGGGAAAAAGATCCTGCTGGGTAGAGAAATCTGGGTCAAAACGGGAAAGCACTGATTTTTTGTCTATAGTTTGTGTGCTTTACAACAGACTTCAACGAAGGGAGCAGCTTTACAGATTCGGTAGCAGCCTGAACTTGGTTTTACCCGACTGCAAGGAGAGTAAAACGATTTTTAGTAAAACAGAAGTCCTTCGGTTCGTCTAGATTGAAGATTGTCAGGAACTGAAAAACAATATGGCAGAGTTTCTAAGGATAGTGATTTCGACAGCCCCCTTAGCAAGGCGATTACTCTTCCGAAGAAAGACGAAACGTTTTCTTCACTTCCAAATTTTTCTTCTACTCTTCCGAAGAAAGACGAAACGTTTTCTTCACTTCCAAATTTTTCTTCTACCCGAGCATGAGACATCAAGACAAAACTTTCTTGGTAGACATAGCTTGTCCATAGCAACGGGGCGTTACCACAACATCTAATTTATCTAAAGCTTCGTACTCACATTCGGTATTACTCGATAGTTTTACCTACTCCAAAACGAGTAAATATTAACGTGTGGACTGCAAAACTCACAGCTAAAAGGCTCGCATCTAGTAGTAATCCGCATCAAATATAGGCTCGACATGATAGCTCGATCGAGCAAAACCGTATGTGAGTACGGAGCTTTACACGAGCAATTCTTGTATTAGGTACATGTTTTCAATTTCAATTTTAAAAGCCTTTATTTAATAATCTTAAAACTAGTTTTACATTTTATTTAAATCTATTGGACGCTTTGATTATTTTGCTCTCTAGCATAGGCCTCTTATACTACATCCTACTAATATTATAAACGTGAAAGTTTGTAAGAATGTATGGATGGATGGATGGATGGATGTATGTTTGTTACTCTTTCACGCTAAAACGACTGAACAGATCTGAATGAAATTTGGCACAGATATTATGGTCTGGAATAACACATAGGCTACATTTTATCCCGAAAAAATGTAGGTACGGTTCCCGTGGGATAGCGATGTTTTTGTTTTTTAAGGTATCACGTGGGGAACCCGCGGGTGGAAGCTAGTATTATATGTATGTGTATATATATTATATATAATCCGAATCTCAGAAACGGTTCCAACGATTTTCATGAAATTTAGTATGCAGGATGTTTCGGGGGCCATAAATCGATCTAGCTATGTTTAATATTTAGAAAAGTTTTAACTTTTATTTCGTCTATTTAAAATACCACACAGCTAAGTTTTTGATTTCTTTGAAATTTTCTTTTAGCCGATTTTACTGACTCGTTCGTTGGTGCTTTGAATAATATTTTCGATGAAACTTCACAAAATAAGACTTAAGTAGGTATTTATTTGTTAACGATTTCACTTTGTCACCTACAACACAAATACACAATTGATATTCACTATAATAGGTAAGCCCATCAAAGACATACTTAATATCTAAATTTGGAGAATTCTTCATGAGATGACAGACAAATAACGCGAAGCTAAGGGTGTTTTCCACCTAAGCTAAAGATGCGTGCTTAGGATGGCTATACGAGTATAAGCTACAAAGCTAGGCATGCTACCGTTTCCACTTAAGGCGCGGAAGCTAGCTAGTGGCCAGCGGCATACTGCCCGTTGCATGAAAAGTCTAAGTTTTATCCCTTCGAATTGTAATAATTTGAAATAATAATTTGTGTTAAATTTAAATAATAAAAATGAAACACACATTTTATTTATAAGTAAATTATCTACCCGTTGGTGTAAAAAAAATATGGAAATGACCTCAACTTTAGAAGGAGAAGCAGATTTTGTTTATTTTTTGAGGTTTTTTCGAGAATTAATACTAAAGTTAGTACGAACTTTAAACAAAATTTCAAACTCAGACTTTTAGAGATAAATATTGATTATTTTCAGTGACCTTTCAACTATTTTCCACTACCCTTATTTACCAAGGGTAAAGCATCTGAAAAACAGCAAAACTCCGCGATCAGCTGACCACCGCGCCTTAAGCTAAGCTATTCAAATAATCGATCTTATTGGTAGGTTTGATACGCATCCTCAGCTCGCCATCCTTAGAATGCATTCTTTGCAACCTTAATGGAAACAGTCACATAGCTTCGCAACTTAAGCTATCCATCTTTAGCTCCAATCTTTGCATATAAAAAAAACTTAGCCCCTTTCCACTTGATATTTCCTACTTTTATTATAAACGCGAAAATTTGGAAGGATGTAGGGATTTGTGGATGTTTGGTACTGGCTGAAACGGCCGAACGGATCTGAATGAAATTCGCAATAAGCTAAGTTTATATTACATTGGATACTTTAATCCACGCGAGCGGAGCCGCACGTTGAAGCTAGTAAGTTATAAAAATGAAGCGATCCCGGTCGGCTTGAGTCAGTTTCACAGGCATGTTAGCTCGATACCGCAGCGCTCTGGTGGAAAAGCTCCTTTAATAGCCATAAGTCTTTTTGGTATCGTCTCACTAGTTCTTTCGAATCATTATGGCGAAAGGATAAGTGCGCCATAAAAGCTTCTTTCGTGACTGAGGGCTTAAAAAGATGTTACGAGGTTAAATTTATTTCCAGATCTAGCGGCGTAGGTAGGTACCTACTAAGAAAGAAATTTCCGAAATAACAACAACCAAATTTGATTTCGAATTGATGAATTATATGTACCAAACCTGTACTTTGTAACACTACGCGAAACATTCTCCATTTGATTCAGCATTTTTGAATTACCTACCCTTTCCAGCGCTCTTTTATATCATCATCGTTGGTTAAAACACCTTAGGTAGGTATCTATCAACTTATATACGACTAAGGTGGACAATCTTTTGCATTCTTCTCTCTTTCTCTTACTATTCGGTGCCTTAACACAAGCCCCATCTTGCAGACTTAAACTTTAAAACTTGAAGTACCTAGGTACCTACTTCAAGTTTTGAACTACTTCAATTCAATTCCTATTGGTCATGGAATGAAATATATCAGTTATATTATATTGATATTGCCCGATGAAAAATTGTGGTTTTCCGATGAAAAAAATATCTCGGGGTGTAAAAATCTTTTAACACCGAGGAAAACTTTAGACTGTGTATGCCTACTTATCATGCAGCAAAAGTTGAATTTACAACCTTTACTCTTTTTTTTATGTTTCCCTTTAAGTTTTTATTCTCATTTATTTTTTATTTGGTTTTCGCATTTGGATTATTTCACGTTTAGCAGAACTTGCGATTTGATTTTTGATACTAGTTTGCTAAAACGATGTTAAGAAAATAGATACTTTTTATAATGTAGGTACACTTTTATTGCTATTATTTTAAAATAATATGCACACGCATTTAGGTTGATAGATGTTATGTAACGAATGAGGCAATTACTTAATGGTATTTTTATATCTTATGTGGGGCTTCTTGTTAAAGCACACAATCGGACTCATGGTGTATGCTTGTACTTACGTAAATATGAGTGCAACGCCATCAGACGAACGCGAATCGGAGTTATTTTGTTTTTTTTTTAGTGGACGCAGATTTCAAAACAGCCCGTTTTGATTAATTTCCATGCGAAGGGTAGGTACGGGTAGAGGTACCTATATAATGAACCTTTTATGTTGCAGCTAACCCATACTTTAGCCGGACTATGAAGTTAGCCTACATGCGTGCCTACCCTAACAAGTTTATTGGAAAATAACAAAAAGCTTTTAACCCTTCCCTTGCATTTGTTATTGAGAAAAATTTTGGTGCGTTTTTGTTCGTAGATTTCAGTGAAAATTAAAAGGAAAATTCTTTTGTATATAACAGGTACCTACCTAGATATTTATTTTGAAAATAACATTACGTATATTTATTTAAGCATCAATGCAATTCCTTTCAAAGAGCTACTTTTATTAAAATTCGCTCGAAATCAGACTTTATTTTTATATTGTAATCCGTTAAGTTTTATTATTGGGTCCTCGCAAGTTTTTTTAAAAACTCTAAGTTCTTACTTATTTTGTTTTTTCTACTCAGAAACGGTTTGTGCACCTGTTGCATTATTTATTATACACTAGAGGAACTGCCCGCGACTTTGTTCGCGTAATATTTTTTCATACAAACTTTCCAGCTTTTGCACCTTCCAAATTTCAAGTCTCTTCTAACCACTAAAGATGTATGGAATGTGAGAAAGACGATATGAGAAAGAAAGGTGTGAGCACTAAGATGTTGGCTGATAGAAGGAGATGGAAGAAGGAGACATATGATGTCGCCCCTCATAACATAACGTAAGAACAGGGAGATGATGATTATCCCTACATGGGAGCCAAAACACTATGAAGGATTTACCGTTTCCCTGATGGTCTACATTCCAATATTTTGCATTTTTCGAATTTTCGAATACCTATTGTGTGTGAATTGTGAAGAATGTGTGTATATTTGATCCAAAAATAAAGCAAAGCTTAAAACATAAATTGTTTTTCCAGGAATAGGCCAAACAAGAGAGGTATGAATATTTGGAATATTATTATCACGAAATAAAGCAACCAGTTAGGTAGGTATCAACGACGAAACGTACCTATTGTTTAAACACATTATTTTCTATTTGTACCTACCTTTGCATTATTTTCTATTTTTAGGGGAATTATATTGTGTTCTCTCATGGGTTTCTGGGTAGAAATAGAAAGTAATATTCGTAGAATGATTATAATAGGTATAGATACTTACTAATAACAATACATTAGACAACACACGAGATAAAAATAAGAGAAAATGTAGAAAAAAGTTTTTTTTTAACGACTTTGTACTTTCGGAATTTTGGTTTGTGAAATTATTTGATGGTAGGCGCCATGTGGTTACCATTTATTATTATTATTTATGGTTATTTATTTATTTATTTATTATCTACATCGGGTACCTACAACCAACTTGTAGCTTCTGATTTATTTAATTTACAACGTTTATCGATAGCCAAATTGTTTGAATGAATGAGCTAGTGTGTACTAGGTATATTATTGATCGAGCGAGCGAAGCGAGCGAACATCTCAGTGGCAGCTACGGAAATTTTTCGTTGTATGCTTGTATTTTGTGTAAGTAATGAGATGTTTGTTAGAGCATCAAGAAACTTGGAAGGTCTAAAAAATTCTGCTGTGTAGATTTGCTGGAAAGAATGAGCTTAATTGGTGAAGGAGTTGTTAGTGGTATCAAATGAAAGACTTTTACATTACAAAATGGGTTTTATTTTATTTCTAGGATGGATAGTTTTTAAAATATAACGAAAAAAAGAAAATTAAGAAAACCGCGGACGACTTAGCTAGCACTGGCGTAAGTACCTACCTACTAGGTAGGATAATCTGATACTACGATATACGAGCAATTCTTGTATATTTATAATATATACATAATACTTATAAGATTATTATATTATTATTATAATATTATATAGCATGGCACCTATGTATTAGTACTTACCTACATAAAGTGTAGTTAAGTAAGTAGGTAATGACTACTCGCCATCTAATGACAATAAATAAATAATACCTAAATAAATAAATAATGCTGGACAATCCACACAGCATCATCTAGCCCCAAAGTAAGCTACTCAAAGCTTGTGTTATGGGTACTAGATAACTGATATATTTAATACATTAGATACATAGATAGATATTTTTTATTTTATAATAACTCACAAACACTCAAAAACTCTCAGACCAACGGAACAAATTTCTGCAGATCGTACACAAATTTGTTCCGCGGCGGGAATCGAACCCGCAACCTCTTGCGTCGCAGGCGGACTTTCGCCCGCTGCGCCACTGAGGTCATGCCAATTCAGTAATGCTGGACCTCGTATGCTGGCTGGATCAGCCTGCATACATAGCTGGTAAAATCTCACCCTATTTCATAGCAAACATAGATTAACCTGATGGCCTATACCCAACAGTGGGTGCGAACGGGCTGAATGATGATGATGATAGATTAACCCCGAGATGACTACTAGGTTCTAACGAACAAACATTGTTACAGATTCTGAGCAAGATGAGCCAAGATCCAAGGGATCATCGGCCATCTACGAGCGGTCAACCAAGCAACCGAGGCGGTGGTCGCAACGTCTATCGCAATAGCAGCCCAGAGACTAACTCAGACTCTGTGCATAACGATGGTTACAGGCCCCCCAACAGGCTAAGACGCCTCCTCCCTCGGCTACCAATTTGGGGGAATCGGCCACAACATCAACCAAGATTACATCCTCAAAGAGCGGCCTCTCCTCCCAGCTCCCGCGGAAGTAGTCCGCCCTCGGATACTGAATATAGAGAATTTGAGAACAACACACATGACGAACCGAATGAACCTTCAAATAGTTCTTCTATCTCTGATATACTTCTCTGGATATGTAGAACCCTCAAGCTTGGTTTCGGGAAAGTTATTGGCTTACTCAGCGATATAAAAGAGCTCCTGATAATCGGTTTTTTACAAAAAAAAACTAATGAGCGCGAGGGGCGAGAGAGCCCGACTTCCGAAGATTTACCCGAAAATTATTATAGATATTTGTAAGTTTTATTAAATACCTTCTAGCTAACTAATCCCTATCCATTCACGATCTTAGAAGAAAAATCAATTATACTCGTATAGGTAGATACAAAATAAAAAATAACTTAGTCTAAGTTGTTGGTATTGGTTAGCATAGCATAGTATTATTGTGTCAAGCAAGTGTCATCATTATTATTATGTTATGAAAGTCCGTCTCGCTCGCAGTTTTGGAATAAAATAACAGACTTAAATTGGACAATAGGTACCTTGGAGGTGAGAAAATCCGAAACCGTATATAATACGATGAATTAGGCGCGTCAGTAAACCCTAGATGAATTAAATATTGGATTAGACAGACGTATTTACGTATATAACAATCATAATACAAAATTGAAAATTTTTAAAACCCCCCGACACAATAAACCTTACCCTAAAATATCATATTTGAAGTCATGGTTACCGTATCATGTTCTTTCAATATCATTGGTAATTAATTTTAATAAAAGAGCTGATGATCATCGAACGGCTGAACAGATTTTCATATAACATGGCTAAAAAACACTCGGGATAAAATTATCTATGAAACAAAAAAAACTAAACGAAAATCGGTTCATCCGTTTGGGAGCTACGATGCCACAGTCAGATACACAGACACACAGATACACTGACAGACACGTTAGAGTTATCACACCCCTCTTTTTTCTTCGGGAGTTAAAAATAGTAGGTAGTGTACGATTTAACTTTCTTGCAGCTGGAATCAAAATGAGTGGGGCGAAGAAGTTGAAATATCAGCCGAGCAGCATGTCCACCTATTGAGAACTGCCTTCTTGCGTCGTCGCATTGAGTTGGCGCTTCGCGAGCTTCGTAAATACTACCAGGGAGACTTTTATTAAATTATTTATTTAGAACGTTTAGTTGACCAGGGGCCTTACCACGAAGTCTTCCAGAACGATTCCGTAACGATTCCATTATGGTAACGTCACTACTTCCATACAATTTTCATAGGTCATGGTACGAAATAACAATGTAATACTAATTTGGTAATGTATTATGTATTCGTGGTAAGACCCCTAAGTTCATTTGGTTATACTATCAGCCCCCCTCATGCGTAACGTGTTACATCCTCTTTAGTGCGCTGGTCTGGATTGTGGTCGCGAGCCACATTGAAAATTACGGACTGTGCTAACTAGCTTCTTTCTTGGACACAATTAAGTATACGTACTTATAAGTAGTTGTTAAATTGATGTTGTGTTTATGCTAACTAGCTTATTTCTTAGACATAATTATGTATATTTATGTGGTTGTGGAATTGATGTTGTAAAAAAATAAAAACAACAAAAAAAAAAAACAAAAATAAGAAAATATCAAAAATATTTGTCAATTAGTTGTTAATGAAAAATAAATATTAGGAATAATAAAAATAAAATATATGAAAAAACCTGTAAAAAAATGTATGTTATAAATAAGTAAGTACCTTCTTAATTTAAATAAAGATTAGGTAATAACAAAAAAAAATATAAAATATGAAAATATAGTAAAAAAAATTAAAAAACAAAAGATAAAAATAAAAAAATTTAAGTACCTATAAGTATATTGTAAAAAAGGGAGAAAAAAATATGTTATAAATAATAAGTAATTTGAAAATAAAATTGTTAATACTAATATTTATTTTGTAAGTATAATGTATTTAAAACAAAGTTTTAAGTTATTTAATTTATATTTTTTTAAGTTAGTTAATTAATTCTTTATACTTTCATTCATTCCTTCATTCAATCATTCATCCATCCATCCATCCGTCCATCCTATCATTCATTCACTAATTCATTCATCCATCCATCTTTTCATTCATTCATTCACTCACTCATCCATTCATATGAATGGTTAATAATTACCTATTGGTATAAAAATGATAATAATTGAATAGATTAATTAAAGGATGGATAGATGGATAAATGAACGAGTGAATGAATTAATGAATGAATGAAAAGATGGATGGAACATTCATTAATTACATAATTATCTTCTTCTTCTTCACTCAGATCAGAGTTAACGAATCGTTAACTCTGATATCTACTGTCTTACATTTATCGCATCTTTCACACAATCAAACCACTTCTTTCTTCGGCCTTCCTAACATTCACGCTAAATGCTCGGCCCATCATGACGGCTGCTTTCAACCCCAGAAATAATTATGTCGAATCACATTTTTCATATAAACTTTACGGCCCAGCTTATGGATTGAGCGAGCGAAGCGAGCGAAATCTCCGTGGCGAGTGGGGCGATTTGACGTATGTTTGTACTCGTATGTTTGTTAGAGCATAGCATAGGAACCGTTTATCCAATCTGCATGAAACTTGGAAGGTCTAAAGATTCTGTTGTGTAGATTTTCTGGGAAGCATAAATGAGCATAATCGGTGAAGGGGCTGTAAAGATATTTTGTTCCAAAATCGAAATAACAAACTTTTTTAATTTATTGAGTGGTTATCAAATGGAAGGCCCGTACTGTACAATGTGTACATTCCAAAATGATTTTATATTTACTCTTGGATGGATAATTTTTGAAATATAACGAAAAAAGTAAAATTAAGAAAACCGCTGATGTCTTAGCATACTATTTTTTTTTATTTACTAAGTCTAAGCCTAACCTTCCAAATCTCATCAAATCTGTTTAGTAGTCATGGAGATATGCGTGTGGTAGTTAACAAAAATTCACTCAATATTAGTAAATTAAGATAAGCTAGCTTGTACCTAAGTGTTTGTAAAATGTATTTTAATCAAATACCTATTTATCATAGGTACCTACTAAAGCTAAACTTCCCGCGACTTTGTTGATACTTGTATAATTGTAATTTTCATACTACTTTCCCACTTGTAAGACTTTTCGTCTCAATCGATCGTTTATTGTATTAACTATCAGTAGGTACCTATGTAGGTATTGCTATAATGTAAGAAGTGTGAAAAATTGATGTAAGTAGTATAAATGGAGTAAATATGTAGGTACCTACTACATAGTAAAAAACAAAGTAACTTTATCGTCTATCCTTCTGTTTTTTTATTCCTTCTATTCTGTACCTACGCTTAGATTTTTTTAAACAATATTATAATAGTGATTCATGAAGGTTTAAGGCGTGGTGGTCAGCTAATCGCGGAGTTTTGCTGTTTTTTCAGATGCATTTTTAAATAAGGGTAGTGGAAAATAAGTCACTAAAAAACATTAAATATTTTATCTTTAGTCTTTTTTTAATTTTGTTTAAACGTCGTATTTACTTTAGTATTAATTCTCGAATAAACCTCAAAAAATAAACAAAACCTGGTTCTCCTTCTAAAGTTGAGGTCATTTTCAAATTTTTTTTACACCAACGTGTAGATAAATTATTTATAACTAGCTGTCCCGCCCGCGACTTTGTTCACTTAAAGTAGGTATCTAAACTGAGTCTGAAACAAATCACTCTAATAAAAAATCCCATATATAAATTTGACACCCAATTTTACCCATTTTAGAGGGCTATTTTGAAATATCCAGGAATACGTTTCCATTTATTTTGCATTTAAAGTATCCAAACCAAAACTAAGACCAATCGCACCATCCTTTAAAAAGTACCTATATAAACATTGACCCCAAAGTTTCAGACCAATCGCACCACCCGTTAAAAAATCCCATACAAACATTGACCCCTTTTTAGTTATATTAAAAATTCTGAAAAAGAAAACAAAAATTCAGGTCAATCGCACCACCCGTTAAAAAAATCTTATACAAACATTGACCTTTTCCCCATTTGACCCCCTTTTTTAGAGTTATATTGAAAAATTCTAAAACGCGAAATTAAGTTTCACACCAATCACACCACCCGTTGAAAAGTTCCCATACAAAAATTGACCTCCCCCCCCATTTGACCCCTTTTTTAAGGTTTTATTGAAAAATCCTGAAACACGAAACAAAGTTTCAGACCAATCGCACCAGGTTAAAAAGATCCCATACAAATATTGACCCCACATTTGACCCCTTTTTGAAGGTTATATTGAAATATCCTGAAACAATTGTCCGTTCATTTTGTATTTACAGTACACAAACAAAGTTTCAGACCAATCGCACCACCCGTTAAAAAGTTCACATACAAACATTGACCCCTCATTTGACCCTTTTTTTATAGTTATATTGAAAAATCCTGAAACACGTGTTCATTCATTTTGTATTTACAGTACACAAACAAAGTTTCAGACCAATCGCACCACCCGTTAAAAAGTTCACATACAAACATTGACCCTTCATTTGACCCTTTTTTTATGGTTATATTGAAAAATCCTGAAACACGTATTCATTCATTTTGCAATTACAGTATACAAACAAAGTTTCAGGCCAATCGCACCACCCGTTAAAAAGTTTCCATACAAAGATTGACCCCACATTTGACCCCTTTTTTATGGTTATATTGAAAAATCCTGAAACACGTGTCCATTCATTTTGCATTTACAGTGCACAAAGTTTCATGAAAATCGCTCCACGCGTTAAAAAGTTTCATACTAACGTTTTCACCCTTTTTCACCCCCTTAGAGGTGGAATTTCCAAAAATCCCGTCTTAGTGGGTGGTTTTGTTATAAAAGGAAACCACCTTCCAAATTTCAGCTTTCTAGCTTCAGCGGTTTTGACTGGGCGATGATAAATCAGTCAGTCAGTCAGTCAGTCAGTCAGGTTAAGCTCTTATATAGATATAGATTAAAATGTTTTATCCTTAATAAAAATGATAAAACTTAGACCTTTCATACAACGGGCAGTCTGCCGCTGGCTAGCTAGCCACCGCGTAGGTACCTACGAACTACGATTAATTAATCGAAAATGTTTGTTTCCATTTTCATTTAGATTTAATTTAATTTTAGTCTTAGTTTATTATTATTACTAGCGTCTCGTCCTGGCTTCGCACGCGTGTACCTATATTTTTCAGCATTTTGAAAAAAACGAGGAGTAATCTTTATGATGAAGGATATAAATTAAATATTATGTAGGTTGGAATTGGCACATAGATTCACCTAGCATGTAAGACGTTTCAAAGTGATCCTTGTGATTGTACTGAATAAATATTTTTCAATTTCAATTTCAATTTCAATTTCAATTACTTAGTTTTTTTTTTCAAATTGAGTATTACTGTACTGTCCCATTCCATAAATGTGTACCTACGCCGCGCTGCCCACTGCTCTGCGTGGCACAACCAGCGATCACTGTGTAGCGGCGTTTATTAGGTACCTAATATTTTTTGCATGGAATATCTTAATATCTATAATTAAAAAAGTTGTCTACAGGTTTTGAACCAGTCCTAACAAGTAATTGATTTATATGGATAAGAATTCTAGTAATAGTAGGTACTATGCCACGTAACCTAATCACAAACAAACATAAAGTGCATACCTACATAAAGTGTATCCAAAAACTTTAGGGCATGAATACAAATAAGGATTGTGGACATCGCGCGCGAGATCTCAGTTCGGAGCGAACTACTAGTTATTATTATTATGATTATTCAAATGCTGTTTTATTGTTTTGAATCTATGTAGGTACCTATATTGTATCCGTGCGAAGCCGGGGCGGGTAGCTTGCTAGTATATAAGTATTAACGGACATGTATTAGTTAAAATGAATATTAGTGTTGTTTAACCGAATACGGAATTAATAAATGTAGTAGATTTTTTAAAAAACAATGTTTTTTACCTATAGATACCTAACTACTGACCGGCGTATAGTTTGATTAGCCCAAGAGGGGATTTGGAGATTTACCTACTCGAGTGCGGCAGATTTGTTAAACAGAGGGATACCTTGCACCTTATTGAGTACCTCCACAATAGTATACGAGTCCTTTATGTTGGTGATGCGTCTAGATCAGAGTAGGTACCTACCTACCTAGAGTAAAAATAAATTGATCGTTAGAAACACTCGAACGCATCAGAATTAATTTGGGTGGGTTATTTACACGTTGAAATATGTGCATTTCAATAATCTGACGATTTGACCGCTACGCAAAGGACTGGGAGGGCTATAAAATTGCAAAAAAAAAAGTTGACTACCCATTCTAAAGAATAGTAGGTAGGTAGGTACCTACGTAATTATTTGTAAGGAACTAATTATGGGATAACGGAAAACGTTATCTATAATAAGTACCTACCTAATTAATACACAACAATTTGTTTGCGCAAAGCCCAAACCGCTGAAGCTAGGAAGCTGAAATTTGCACGCCCTCACGCGCGACTCACCTTCACACTGCTCTGTTACACTGGTGGTAGGTAGCTAACGGTTAAGAAATAATTTCAGCTCGCTCAACGAATCTAGGCATTCGTGAAGTTAGCCGCAAGAGCTGCGCAGTATCGTTTTTCGGGAGCAATTGGAGGTATGCGGAGGGGGGGATGGAACTAAACATGCGCAAAGTCGCACCTGTGGCTAATTTCACGAATGCCTAGATCCGTTGGATGACCATTAATTTCTTTATATTCAGGATTGCATCAGACACGATTGCAACGTTCGGTCCTTTATTATTACACAGTACCTACCTATGCTTACCTTACGGATCTCTCTGTCACTCAATTATACATTGGACCGATTTTTTTGCCTTATATTTCAAGAACGATGCCTCTTAGGTAAAAAGTACCTATTCAGACATGTTTTATAGATATATATTTCATCTACAATATTTGTCAAGGCCAATTTTATGAGAAAACTTACCGTTTTTCTGAAAATCGTGTAAAACCCGTTTTTGTGACCTTTGCCCCCGAGTAAATTTTTTTGCACGTGACGGATCGATGAGGACTTTTCACATTTTATTTCTATTAGTGTATTGAACAATACACTAATAGAAATAAAATGTACTAATTTTCAGCCAAGTGGGAATTATTGTAAACTAACCCCGAGTTTTTGGTCTAGTTTGACCGTACTATCGTAAGTAGGAACTCTTTTGAATCACACATCGAATCCTAATTATTAGTAGGATATTTCCGTCCTTTTCAATATTTGTAATGAATTTACGAACCGGGCGCAACTCGCAATCGAGCACAACCCGTACAATCTTTCGGATAGTGTGGCGGATAAAAGTATTATGTACGTGAACGAAAGAGATATAAACTACAGGCCAACATGAATGAAACGTTTTATTTCAAATGCACGTTTATTAGGGAATAGAAAAAAAAACAATTACAAACTGTATAAGCAGTACAAATATTCAAATGTCCCTCCACACATCAATGGTACAAAAATCAACACGATCAGTTAATTCTAAGGTGAAACAATCCAAATGTTGATATTCTACAAAAATGTATATAATTTTGTGCGTTAGGAAAATAAGTAATGCGAATACAAATGATTTGTGTAAATACTAATGTAGTGCCCGATAACGTATAAGCTAGTGGGGGTATCATGTGATTCCCTCAGGAAACTGTTGACACATTAACTATCCTCCTGCGTGAGTACCTTAACTGTGTGCTTAAACTATGCATAATAATGATAGAGATGTTCGGGCGTAAGTTTGACATCTAACATTAAACTACTGTATACCTTATGAAAAATGACTATATTGTATTATAATTTGATAGGTAGGTACTTACATAACTAAAAGAATAACAAACGTTCATACCGAACGCAAAACCATTTCTTGTTCGATAATTCGACAATATAAAGCTTAACATAGTGAAATCATTTAACGTAAAATTAAATAACAAAAATATATGTACAATTTTAGCAAATAAATAATTACAAATTTATTAAATAATATTTGAAGGAAACTATAAAATGTTATATAATTGTGAAATAAATTCAATTTGATAATTTATTATTTTAAATAAAATTCGTTCAAAACGTTCAATGGAATGAAACAAAATTAATCAATTACGGTAATGCGATTTGTTTACACTAGAGACTACGCCTGTTTACGTATACACTACAGCAACGATCTTCTAGACATCTAAATATATGTAATTGAAGAAAATAATTATCATCTATTTTGCCGACATAAGTGACTATTTAATCACATATAATTACAAACAATAGCTTGCAGATAAGTGATTAATGATTATTGCGTTTGTATATTTATTATAAAAGTGTTCTAATACAAACTAGGCCGAAAACGTGGCATCCGCCATGTCGATAATTATAGTATTTATAAATTATAATTACGATGTACCTATACTGCCTGGTCTTGTATTGATAGCAGTGGGCATAGTAGGTAAGGTATATTGTACAGAAATTGGCACTTTGGAATTGTAGCATTCAAGTATTGTCGTTTACGCTATAAGTCGGTCGATATTGCCAGGTGATATATATAATACTCGGATACATCCTACTTCAGTGCGAACCCTGCTATTAAAATGCGTTTACGTATGAAATCGCGTTACAGCAAAAATCTCTTTTACTAAATAGCTTCTGCCTGCGGCTTAGCACGCATGATACTTACATAAAAGCCAAAATACTATTCCAGATCACAGACTACATCAATACAAAATTATAGCGTGATTGAACCACAAAAAAAAACTTAGGTACTCAAATACAAACATCCATACAAACTTAGGCATTTATACTATAGAAGTAGGATTCTAACAAATATTAAGTCATTAAGTAAATTACACACATTAATTATTTATAAAATGTCTACTTATATTTTATTACAGGATGAAAAACACTTCAGAGTCAAGAGTAAATTGAGATAAAATTCTATGTGAAGTGAGAGGAGAAACCGTATTATAGAGATCTGAAAAATCGTCTTCTAATGTCAACGATTAAATGGAACAATAATCTTACATTAACACATTAAATGCAGTACATTTTTAATACACGATGAATACAACTATACCCTAACTTTATATTATTAATTGTAATACATTTACATCATACTAAGAATTAGAATACATTCAATCAACTACGACTAATAATAACAATATAATTGTGTAAAAAGACCGCTTGAAATGTTAGTCATTCACGAGACTTGGTGCAATTTTTTTATCATAATATATCATTGTCGTAAAGTTCACCGGACGCGTTTTCTACAAAATGCACTATATCCGCCCGTAGCATTCGATCCACAGAGAATAATGATCAAAACGTAAGTTAATAGTTCAGACTTACATCAGTCTTGTCGCACGAAACGTTTGAAGCGATTAAGCCACGTATTTAGTTCGAAAAGGAGACTATGAAGCGCCTGCTACGTGAGGCGTAGATCACGTGATGTTCACGTTATAATTTAAACTGAATTGATTCAAAGAATAAAAATGGTATATAACAATTATGCAACTTACGAATGGAGATTGAAGAAAATATACTAATTATTCAGTAAACTAACATTTAACTGGAAAAAATCTAGTTATAAATTACGGAAAATAATCGATGTTTCGATCGTAAACAAATCAAAACTTCTGTTGTTGGGCAGTGAATTCAGGACACAAGGACGCGGCCGCACTAAGCAAACAGTTAGTGATCTAATTGTTAACCAACTAAATGCTCTTATTTGCAGACTGATTCGCTTGTTATGAATATCAAACTGCAGAATTATTAAAACTGCACTCAAGAGATAAGGTATAAATTGGATTAATAATTGTAACACGATTTGAAACATATTACAAGCCAGGTTGGCCGTCCGACTGGCATTTCAAAATGATGTAACTTAGTGAATAATATGGTTTGAATAAGCATGAGATTATGTGTTTTGAAGTAGTTGGGAGAAAGTCGTGTTAAAAAGCGAAGGTACCCAAAAGAGCCCTAAAATATCACAAATCCACTTAGCAACAGATTTAGCAAACAATGTTACGGTAAATCAATAGAATATAAATAACTGGGAACTATGATTAACCTCTTGCAATTATAATACATATCTCTCAAAACCACATAGTATCGGATTTACTAAACAATATTGCAGCAAAACACGATATTGGTTTATTACATTTCCAGAAACGTTGATCGACTACAGTATTCATTTGCTAATTGATACATAATCCGGCTCTGAAACAGAAATACGAGTTACGGCTTCTATTTTCATTTCTCGGTAGAGGTATGCATTTGTAGTGATACTAGATAATTGTTTTATACGAAAGCGGAATATTCTGGAGTCGATGAAATTTAATCCCGACGAATTTTTTGCTGTTACAATTTGGAGTTCTTAATTTTCTTTGCGAGCGTCCTCAACCAGTACGCGGCTAATAGAGATATCGGCGAATCCGGCCAAATTTTATTACAAATATTTGTGAGATAATAAAAGACAGAAAAGTCGATAAGATTGTTACAGCATGGGCGTAAAATCACCCAATTATGTTTACTATAAAATAGCATACGTAAACTGCTTCATAAAGGGAACTACAAAGGATTATAAATTTACACACAAAATATCTAAACATCGCGACAATCCTCTGATTAGTATCAATCGCTAAAGTGCGCGCGTCAGTTCTTGCCTTTACATATTATACGCAATATATATCGCGTCAATCTGGTCGGAGAGGAAACCATCGCGTAAATGCATGCGTTGTTTTTCTCCGCGCGAGTTGATTGGCACCACGCCGGGGTCAACGACCACGACCACGCCGACTATGAGGTGATGCTCTTCCAGCACGGTGTTGGTGACCAGCGGGACCAGGTTCAGAGCCTCGTTGTCGCTGCCGTCAAGCTCCACCACCACGACGAGTAGATTCGTCCACGTGAACACCGCGCTGGGGAAAAATATCATCATCAAAATCATCTTCCTGGCCTTATTTTTTATTTTTATTTTATTTATTTATACAGTAACTTACACGATTTTAAGAAACCAATTACATAAGTTACTTAAGATTAGGAAATTAAAAAAAACATTTTGGTTTTAAACATTGAAAAATAAAAAGTATTCAAACAATGCAAATAAATTAATTATGTAATTGAAATAATAAATAAGATTTCCTTATCCCACTAGGTGGGGTCGGCGCAACAGGTTCTCTTCCTCCACTCTCCCCTATCATGCGTCATCTCAGTAGTCACTCTCTTCTTACACATATCGTCTTTCACACAGTCCATCCATCTTTTTTTAATTATACCTCTAATCTTGTATCCATCCACATGGGGAAAAACAATGGTGTTATATTTAATTCGAGAATATGAAATACCAGCTTTCGCCCGCGGCGTCGCCCGAGAGGTATCTACATAAATTATAGACTATGTTCATCCTGAAAGTTCATTCTACATTTTGGTGAAAGAATTTTCCAAATCGCTCCAGTAGTTTCGTAATCTGTTCAATTCAAACAAACCTTTCCACTTTATAATTTTAGTGTAGATGTCGAAAGCCCGCGCTGGGGATATTCAATATTGTTTTGTTGGATTCGAGTATATCAAATAAAACTCATGCTATGGTTTAAGCTAGCACGAGTTTTTTTTCTACAATCAGGGTGCGAGGGATGTTAAAATTTATAATTTACTACATACATATTCGTTAGATATACATAATTATATATTACATGTACTTTTTATGTTGCCAAAAGTAGTAAAAAGTACTTTCTTTATCACTAAGATATTAATCAACAAAATTACTAGTGTTATATGTACTAACACTAGACTGAAATAAACTTTTTCATTACCTCTTACAGATTTTTCTTCCCTCAACAACAAATGAAAAATCGTGAAAATCGGTCCAGCTTTTCTCGAGCTATAAATAGATATATTAAAACACGACTTCTCAACGAACTTATTATTATGTATAGATTTTAAATTATCTGTATGTAGGTAACCAACAATAATTGATCATTTGAAAAACTTAACCACAACGTTTTTTTAATTGATCTGCATATTTTAATAACAGCATTCAAATCTAGTAACTAGAATGTACTTTTTACTGGAATTAGTGTATTAACATAAGAATACTTAATGGGATCATGTGAACGTGATCAAGGGTCTTACCATTCGGCAATCTTCTTATGGCATCGCATGACCGAGTTCTCGATGTCGATCGGATGGTAGCGCATGCCGCGCAGCATGATGGTCTCGTCGAGCGCGCCCACCACGAACACAGCGTCGTGCGTGTCGTGCGAGTCCGGCACGTGCGCGGCGAGCGCGCTGCCGCACGAGCCGAGCGACTCCGTGTCGCTGTCGCGCGACACGTGCTGCAGCTGCAGCTCTTCGAGAGAGCACGCGCCCCCTCCGCCCCCGACCCCGCCCCCCAGCTCCGTGCGCCGCAGGAAGCCCAGGTAGCCGGTGCGCGCGTACACTTCGCCCGTGCTCCCCGTCACCAGCTGCGCGCTGAAGTGATCGGCGTAATCGCTCTCGTCTCCGTAGATGGTGAAGTAGCCGCTCGCGTTGTGCGGCGACTGCACCCATATCTCGCCGAGGTGCGAGTCTCCGCACTGGCCTTTGGTCTCCGGGTTGGCGGTGATGACCTTGACTCCGGGCAGCAGCTTGCCGGACTCCATCAGGCAGAGCGAGTGTGGGCTGCCGCGCTCCACGAGCGAAACGCGATCGTTGCGCAGCGCGCGCAGGTCCACGTACACCGTGGACGGCTCCGGGGACGAGGCGCCTTGGAGACAGATGGCGATGTTGACGCGACAACCAAAGGAGGTGGATACCGCGCGCGGACTCAGCCCCAACGCGGAGAACAGCTTGGAGAAGGAGTTGGTGAGGTTGATCCTCGGCCGCTCCTCGGCGACTACGACGCAGGTGCGCACGCACGCGAGCGCGATTCCCTTCGCCTTGAGTTGGTTCACGGAGCTACCCAGCCCCTTGGTACACAGCTCCATCACGCCGTACGAGCAGAAGGTGTCGCGAACCTTGTATTGAGACACGGCGCTCAGCCAGAGCGCCGGGTTCATCTCCACCTCCGAGGGCGGAATCAGGATCGAATGATGGCCGGAGTAGATGCTGCTGAGGCACCAGAGTGCGAAGCCGAGCCCGCAATACGGGTCGAGGCAGAGCGCGATATGCCGCGAGGGGTACAGCTCGCACGCGATTTTCATGGCTCGGCAGAGTGACGTCACGGCCGCGTGCGACATCTTGATCCCCGCCAGCATGCCGGTGGTGGAAACGCTGAAGTCCAAGTACGCGAGCATTTCAGCGGTGGGCGCGCGGTACAGAATGGGCAGCTTTTTCTTGGGCATGTCGTCAGTGTCGAGGGTTAGGGGCCAAGCCTTGCTGTCGAGCACGTTGCTAGCCTCCTTGGAGCGAAGCAGCTTTATCACAGACTGGTTGGAGAGGACTAGGGTCGCCTTGCTGACGTCGACTATCATGCGGACCGTGGGTAAGGTTGTGTGGAGGTTCTGAGGGTGCGGCGGTCTTATAGTCACAGGCACGGCGCCTACGTATAGGCAACCGTAGAATGCGCAGATAAGGTCGAGTCCCGGAGGGAATATCAGGGCTACGTGGTCGCCCGTGTTCACCCTCCCCTTTTCTAGAAGGAGACTACCGATCCTTTCGGCTTTCTTGTGCAGTTCCGCGCACGTGAGCGTCTTAGCGACGGCACCCTTTGAGTTAAGCAATGTGAAGATCACGTGGTCAGATGTGCTTTGAGCGCGCCATCTCAGGATCTGGGAGATGAACTGGTACTGAAAAGTTAAAATCTATGCTAGGAATCATAAATGAAGAACTAATAAACTTAAATACGTCACATAGATATGAATGTTCATGTGAATGTATACCTTTCTAGCGGCGTCAGAGTCGTCTGTGTATCCCATGTCTCGTCCTTGAGCGGAGGCCAAGCGGTTGCCTTGTACCAAGTTGCCTACGATCACAGAAGCGGGACCCACATCTATAAAACATTTACAATACTTACTACTGATATCCCTACGGCTGCGCCATTAACTTTTGTGTCATAAAGTTTCATGATTTTAACCCTATACTAAATTCCCCCAAATATAAAATACGATTTTGTCTATAGACAATAAAGTACAAATAAATAAATATACCCCGATCTATGCATAAGTGACTGGATTATAAACACAAATGATTATATAGAGGATATTTTCAATTAAATATCTATATTTGTTACATCTTACCGGAATGTATCTCCCTGGGTTTAGGCAGGTTGGTGACACAAGTGTGTGGACACATGAGCACATTGGCCGGATGCAGCGTGCCTTCTAGAAAGCGACGCTTGCACTCGCTGAGATGGATCCCACCGAGCGGCGTCTTTGGGAGGAAGTTGGGCTGGACCAGTGCTAAGCAGTATATTCCGACTTGGTGGATCGAATCTACCGCTTGCAGCACGCGCGACATCCATTGGAATGACTGTACGAACACACGTAAAATATAAGTAAACTCGCTGCAACTTCGCACGCGTTAGATTACTTTTATTTTTATAATTATTTTATTTATAATATATATTTTTTACCTACGTAGTGGAGCAGGCAATAAAAAACACGCAGCCTTTTATTTTGTATTTAACCTATTAAGCTAATACCTTTTAACGAGCAATTCTTGTATAATATACTAGCTGTCCCGCCCGCGACTTCGTTCACTTCAAGTATCTAAATTGAGTTTCAAACAAATCACACTAATAAAAAAATCCCATAAATAACTTTGACACCCAATTTTACCCTTAGAGGGCTATTTTGAAATATCCAGGAATACGTTTCTATTTATTTTGCATTTAAAGTATCCAAACCAAAATTCAGACCAATCGCACCACCCTTTAAAAAGTACCCATAGAAACATTGGCCCCTTTTTAAGAGTTATAATGAAAAATCGTGAAACAGGAAAAACTGGAAGTTTCAGGCCAACCGCACTACGTTAAAAAATACTCATACAAACATTGACCCCCTTTTTAAGGTATTAGTGAAAAATCCTGAAACACGGAACAAAGTATCAGACCAATCACACCACCCGTTAAAAAGTTTCCATACAAACATTGACCCCACATTTGACCCCAGTTTGAAGGTTATATTGAAAAATCCTGAAACACGTGTCCATTGATTTTGTATTTACAGTACACAAACAAACATTCAGACTAATTGCGCCACCCGATAAAAAGTTCCCATACAAACCTTGACCCCACATTTGACCCTTTTATGAAGGTTATATTGAAAAATCCTTGAACACGTATCCATTTATTTTGCATTTACAGTACACAAACAAAGTTTCAGATCACTCGCACCATCCTTTAAAAAGTTCCAATACAAACATTGACCCCCGATTGACCCCTTTTTGAAGGTTATATTGAAAAATCCTGAAATACGTGTCCATTTATTTTGCATTTACAGTGCACAAACAAAGTTTCATGAAAATCGCTCCACGCGTTAAAAAGTTTCATACTAACGTTTTCACCCTTTTTCACCCCCTTAGAAGTGGAATTTCCAAAAATCCCGCCTTAGTGGGTGGTTTTGTAATAAAAGGAAACCCCTTTCCAAATTTCAGCTTTCTAGCTTCAACGGTTTCGGCTCGGCGATGATGAATCAGTCAGGTCAAGCTCTTATATAGATATAGATTAATCTGAATCTCGGAAACGGCTCCAACGATTTTCATGAAATTTAGTATGTATCGTGTCACTAGTTCCTTTGATTTGATTTTGGTGAAAGGATCAAAGTGCGCCTCAGAGGTTCTTTTCGTTCACTTGATCGCGTTTTCCAATATTTTCCTTCACTGTTTAATAGTACTACTATAGATTAGCCTATACATTTTTCAAGCAGAATAATCTATTGTAACACGACCTTATCTGAAAGCGGGGTCACTATATCACGTGCTCACTCCGGTAAGTGTACCTACCTCTTCCTCGCCGCAGTCCGGTCGCTGTTCGGCCACTATGCAGATGCGCTCGTCCCTCAGAACACGCACGGAGAACACGGCGATGCGACCGCGATATATAAACTTCATAGGCTCAACCGCCAGAACAGTAGCTATTATATCGTCCATGTTGTGTTTCCGGCCAGTCACCGTCATCAGGCCGTCGCGCGAGCCGCACACGAACACCAAACCTGAGTGTTTAAAAAAAAAGGAATGTTAGAGGGAGACAATAATGTTTTGGACTATACCTACAGTGAGCGCGTAGCATCGGTGTCGGTCTTTGTAGGAGTATTAAGACAGATGTTCAGTCACCTCACCACAAGCTTTTACAAACTATCATGTTTCAGAAACGTCAAATCTCAGCTTGAAGTAACATACTCCAATATATTTTAATAGCTCATGGTAGGGAATATTAAAGTTACATTACTTGGATATTTCGTATCATGACCTATAAAAATTGACAATCTTGGGTCGAATGGAGAAGCACTCGTATTGAAGTAGTGTTACTTCAAGCTTGAAAAGTAACGTTTCTAAAACATGGTGATTTTTTTTTTAACGAGCTACAGAGCGACTACGTACCTATACTAAAAAAAGCTATTAATTTACCCTTTGATCTGCGTCAAAAAACCGAATGTGCTATCAATTTTCGCGAATATGCTATTCTACATTTTGATGGGTTCGCGCATTCGTAATGAATTTAGAATTCCGCAATACTTCGCCGTAGATATCATTATCTTTTTCTCTCAAACTCGTCCAGTGACCTTTGTCATTGTGGTATATACATAAAAATAAATGATTCACGCATCTTTATTTTATTACTAAACATACATAAAAACATAGTTAAGATCCACCTCGCTTCGATTTATCAGGTATTATCAAACGCAACAAATACGTAAGACTCGATATCACGACTCAAATTTCACAATAACTGTAGTTTCATTCCTATTGTTATCACGAAATAATATTTTTTTCAGCAATATTATTGGTAAAAAAGCTCGGCACGGCTTATACATTTCATTTTGCAAAACAGATATTTCTCTCAATAATTTTATTTTTACTAAACCCACGCAGGATTTTCTAAATCATGTGAACAATAGAAACAAATACAGAGAGCTTAAATTACTCGCTATCAATCTAATTGGAGCGAGACATTGAAATATTTGACTAGACACCCTATTTATAGGAACTCCAAAAATCTAGTGAGAATAAATCTGCCTACGAAAAGCTTCACTTTGTTGATCCGATAATATAATTAGTTCCAACTAAAAGGCTATGAGCGTGTGCCAACAAAGCACAGGCGTGCATCGCTACACAACAATAAATAAAAATACAGAAGGTCCACTCCTTACCCAAACGCTCTAATAGAAAGAAATAAATTTTATGCCGGAGAAATGTACCTACCGTTCCCGTGGGTTTTTGTTTATCTAGGTACCAATATTATAAACGCGAAAGTTTATAAGAGTGTATGGATGTATGTTTGTTACTCTTTCACGATGAAACGGGTGAACGGATCTGGATAAAATTTGGCATAGATATATGTAGATTATAGTCAGGAATAAAACATAGGCTATTTTTTTTAAAAATACGGTTTCCGTGGGATAGATTTGTTTTGTTTTCAAGATACACGCGGGCGAAGCCGTGCGCGGAAGCTAGAGTTGAATAAATCTTGTTACTATTGGCGATGATTGTGTTTCCGTATTTCTTACGTACGAAATTAAAATCGGAAAATAGGAAGGTCAGAGTTTGCTTTCTGTACTCATTTATACTGTGGCTCCACGGTATACGAGTAAGGTTAATATTCTGTAAATTTAATTAATTTAGTTTCCTCTGAAACTCTGTGACAGTCGAGAATCCAGATTAATTTGATTAAAATTAACTGAAAATGTATATCATCCAGAAATCTAGCTGTCGAAGGTTTCAGAGAATTCGAGTGATTCGAAGAACCAATAACGAACCGAACCTAACCTAGGACTTCATTTAACTAAGGCTGCTTTCTCAGTAGCGCGCGTGGCAGTAACTAAGCAAATATAACATGGATATTGGAGCTTTGAAATTAATTATATTCTGTAACACATATGTTAAACAAATGTCTAATAAACCTGAATGTTGTAAATCATTCAAAATTATTTTCAGGTATTAAACGTTTTGTACTGTGTAATAAAGAGACAATTTTCGGTTTGGCCAATTTGTTTCGGACCCTCTGCACGTATCTAACCTTTGAAAGCCATTTGTTTCGAAAAATAATTAAATTTAAAATTTCAATTAAAATTCAGTAAAAAAAACCATATTTGAGCTTGATTAAAAATAACTTACAGATGACATAAAGCGTCTTTCATCCACTTGAATCTGTATAGTTCATTGAGGATTTTCTGCAATGCATTTGCCTGACAACTACGTCGCTCTGGTTTTTATATTTTTTCTCGTGTTATTTTGAGTTTTATTGCGTAATTCTGGTGGTTATTTTGCCAATAAAGCCCGGGTTCTTGACGCGAGTGTAAAATATGTATGTGAATTAAAGTGAATAGTCCTCTTCAAATTCCATCGGAGGAAATCCTGAGAATTTTCAACAAAACAGCCATCTTTTGTTTAAAATTGACTTGACAACTTGACTATGACTCTGTGACGTTGACAATACTTATATATTATATATATATATATACTTATATACACTTGACACTGGCAAAATTGTTCTCCAAGAGACAGATGCCATAACTGAAGAAGAAGAAGAAGAATAGTTCATTGATTTTATTTTTATACGCATTCAAATCACGACGTTCCATCTAGGTACTTATTTATCAACGAGGCAAAGTTCAAGGTGATTTTTGCTGAAGATCGTTCGCCTGTCTATACAACTTAACTTACCACCTCAACGCCCACATAGAGATCAGGTTGAATTTTTCATTGTTGTCTCGGAATAAAAACGTTGAAAGATTTTCAACGAATTTTTGTAGTCTCCTCTGATAGAGGTTTTATTTTGATTGTCCTCATGTAGGTAGGTTCTTATGTTGTTTTACAAAGACTTGATAACATAAGTACGTCTATGAAAATGTTCTAGTATATTCTACAAAATCGTTTTCGCCGCACAATAGGCACGAGTCCTTAGTTTGTGCGAGGATTTTGAATTCCAAATTTCCAGTGCTATTGGAAATTCGATATTCGCGCTGATATTGAAAATAGGTCAAGTTTGTACGTTATACGTTTATTTGTAATATCTGCAACTATCGATCTATCGAACTAGATGCAAAAATGTTGAAGCACGTATATTTGATATATTTACTGGTTTTAGGCGTTAAGTCTAGTTTACCACAAAGCCATCGCTGGCTTATACTTTTTTCACTCGACTAAGGAGGTTATTTTTTATTTTTCGGACTGTGCGTCTACCATGAGTATCACGTTTAGATCAGCTGACGTTACTACAGTAGTAATAGTACGTTACTATGACATCTGTCGAAATTGTTACTCATGGTACCAAATTCTAAGCAAATTAATGAGCGCAAACTACAGTCGCTGTAGTACGCTGTGACGTAGGATAGTTAGCTACGTGACGTTTTAGTACTCAACTATCCGCTAGAGGCGATGTAGGCAAGTTTTCATACATTTTTTTAACTATAGTCGCTAGCGAGTGTAGATTATGAAAACTCATGGTAGACCCTCTGGTCAAATGCTGTTAGGTTGTCTGACAAGCTGTGACAGCGTTACACGGGCTTTGAGCGAAGGTAATTTGTTTAGGGTTTATGTATGGGTACGCGCTCCAAAGCCCCTCTCCCACCCCCCCACCCTAACGCAACAATATGATTATACTGTTACTTTGTCTATGGACGGCAAACGCACGTCAGAGCTCTTCCCCGCCCGGCCCCCGCACGTCCCCCTTCTTGCTGGCCAGTAAACCTTTGTTATTTTATTATTTTGTTAAACCTTTGTTATTTGCTATTGCGCTTGGTTTCATCCTATCAAACTAAAGTTCAATAATTTTGTGTTGTGGTTTTCACGACGGCTTATCAATTCACCGACAGAGAATACGTGTTTAATTAACTATGTATGGACGAGTATTTAATGTATGGTAGTTACTTTGGCTGTCGTTGTAGCCCAAACGGCTAGACGGATTTTAATAAAGGAAATGTCGATGACATAGGCTTGAAATGCAAAAAAAATATTGGTTAGTGCCGCTGTGCTCAGTTCCTACAACATCTGAATAAGAGGTCCCGCTATGCTCGGAATCAGATTCATGCTCTCGAAAGGAAAATATTTACTTAAGTTTATATATCACATCTAAAATGTACTTCTTCGACATATTGTGTAATGCTTCTTGATGGAATTCTATTATCATAATTAAAATAAATACTTACTGGTTCCTTACATTACTTATACACCGTGAAATTTTAATGGTTGTTTTCCCGCAGCGAAATGGTTTTGTCTTGGTAATACAATCGTTTTATAAACAAATTTTATATTAGAAACAAAATATACAGATATACCATTGTGAAAATTTAATTCGAAAGCGACCACGAACCAATAGTAATTCATCCCGATACCTACGCGAAGGCGGCCAGCGGCGCGTGCGATTCGAATAGTACCTACAAGTTACGTCTAATGTTACTATCGTTCTTCACGTTTTCGAGTTGATGATTTTTTTTTAATTATTTTAATACAAAAACATCTTTATTTTTTTACTTTTACTCTATGTTTCGAAAGTACTCCATATGGCAAGTTGGTCTGCCGCGGGACAACAACCATTACAATTTCACGGTGTATATAATGTATGGTGGAGGTAAGATACTATTTTATTACTTTCAGGCGGGTGTTTTGGTTTAAGAAATACTAGTATGTCATTTGACTTCTGGCACGATACTTCAGATACTAGCTCAGCTAACATATGTATCGTGCTGATATAATGATTAAACATTTTTAATATTTTTAAACGCGTCAAACAATTTTATTTTGTACTAGTTGATACCCGCGACTACGTATGCGTAAGATTACTTTTTAATATTCTGTGACTGGGGCTGTACAGGTGGATAAGGTATCTCATCAAATATATCAAATTCTTATCTTTTTTATTTGTCAACTGATCTCGATGAAACAAAGCCTAAGTTTTAATCCAAGTTTATCTCAACGCATTAGTGAAAATTGCATTCGATTTGGTTCAGCCGTTGCGGAGATAGCGTGCAAAAACGTAAAGGTAAACGATTTTATTGTATAGATAGATTTTGATAGATCCTGGGCCTCACCACGAATTCATAAAACATTACCGAATTAATATAACATTGTTATTTCGTACCATGACCTATGCAAGATGTATTGAAGTAGTGTTACTTCAAGCTTCAAATGTGACGTTTCTAAAACTGAATCGTTCTGGGACTTTGTGGTAAGGCCCCTGTATATTTACGTATCTAAATAAACTCCCCACAGACAGCTAAATTATTCATGACTAGCTTCCGCTCGGGGCATCGCCCGCGAAGCAACTTCTTCAAATATAGCCTATGTTCATCCTGAAAGTTTATTTAAATTACTACACATTGGTGAAAGAATTTCTGAAATCGGTCCAGTAGTTACGGAGCCAACAAACAATCAAATCTTTCCTTTTTATAATATTAGTATAGATAACGTTAATTTACGTTACGTTTTAGTAGGTTAGTAGGTACAGCTGAAATCGCGCGCAGCTAGGGTTCAATATTTGCGATGTTCATTTCAGTTGGCTTCAGTCGCATCGGTAGCCAAGCTCGCTCACCCGAACTTCTCTTATTAGTTTTATCAATTAATTCGTCTTTGCTCTTATGATAACACGTTTATATGAGTAACCTGGATATTTCAAGTCTGTTTGCTTTTCTCTGTCAATTTTGCAAAATTCTGCTTTGCTAAATGTCCGTCAGTCATCGCGCTAGCCTTTTTTGGTCTGTCTTGGGTTCATATTCACGACCTCTGTGCCGCAGCGGGCGAGAGTCCGCCTGCGACGCAAGAGGTTGCGGGTTCGATTCCCGCCGCGGAACAAATTTGTGTACGATCTACAGAAATTAGTTCCGTTGGTCTGGGTGTTTTCTATGTATAATAAAAAAATATCTATCTATGTAAATAATGTATTAAATATATCAGTTATCTAGTACCCATAACACAAGCTTTGAGTAACTTTTTTGGCTACTTTGGGGCTAAATGATGCTGTGTGGATTGTCCAGCATTATTTATTTATTTATTTATTTATTTATTTATATTAGATTGGTTTTAGTTAAGAGTTGAAGATGATGATCGCCTAATTTCGAGCTTGGCAGCCTTTGTGTACTGCGATGTCAGTTTGAGCGTGGCCAATCACGGGCAGATCAGAGTTTCGCAAACAACTTATTAAAACAAAATCGATTAGGTAGTAGTTTATTATGTTCCGAAACGACCTAAATTAATGGATGTTTTATAATCAAAATATAGGAGTAAAAATCGCTGGATAAAAGACAAACTGACAAATTGTTTTATATTAACGTTCTTTTGCTTTGGGCATTACCACCACCATGGTATAATTTTTTGGTTTATGCGATTTTAAGGGTCCATTACCTTAAAAAGAAAAATGAACGCTAAAGACGTGAAGCAAAGTCTCACAGCAGGAGTAAAGGAAAAAATCATGAAAAATTCCCACTTTTGCGGTTTTTCTTAAAAAAATGATAAACATCGAAAAAAATATGCTTTTACTGAGACTTTGTGCTTTTCCGCCTGTTCGCTGGAACCACTTTTATATACGAGCTCGTATATAACCAGTAGTGAAACGTCTTGTTATATTAAAATGTGTGTAAAACTAATCTTTTATTATACTTGGTTAGAAAATATAGTATATTAAATCCACAAATTCTTCATCGGATTCAATTTGAATACTTTGTTTTAAACACGGATCGCTCGTCGTATATCCACGTCATGCTAACAGCGAGCTTATTCATTAAACTAAAGATGTTCAAATACTGAAAAGGACGGATATATCTAGTACATTCCCGCTAAACTATTATTTAATGAGATTAACAACACAAACTGAATAGAGAATGCTTCGTGGAAAAGCGAAACAATGTCTAATTTCTATTTGAGTTTGTGTTGCTAAAAAGATGTTCGCAACGGCAGTGAGATAAGGGTCTTACCGCCAGGTCCGAGGAATCCCAGCAGGCCGCTCCGCACGTAGCTCTCTTCACCGATGGGTTCTCCATCAGCGTCCAGCGGCCGCACCCTGAACACCGTGTTGGTCAGACCGGGAAGGCCCCAGTAGCCAGATCCAGTGGCGCCGGACAGCACGCATATCTCGCCGACCTCGTCTGTCTTGCACAGAAACGAGGGTCCTTCCATCTTGACTACCACGATCACGCCTGGAAACAGATATAAGTTACAAATATCCAGTAGGTCTACCATGAGTTTTCACAACCTACACTCGCTAGCGACTGTAGTTTTGACCAATTACGTGATGAAAATACCGGCTGTTTTTATAATAGTAGGCTGTATCATAAAAGAGCAAAATAATATTTTTACGTCGAGGGATTCAAAGTACGCACTTATTCAAAAAGTGAAAAAGTGCGCGGAAAAGATGATTGCGGCGCACTTATATGTTTCTTATAGAAAACGACCACTTTAGGTGCACTTAAAGGCGAACCGAGTCGTCCTTTTCTAATAGATGGCATGAAAAAAATGATTTCTGTACTCACAGGAAGGCATGACCTGGCCGCAATCTTGCAGAGTGAGTGAGGTGAGCGAGTTTTCCGCATCGACTCGCACGACGCCGTACGAGAGGCCTGACATGGACAGCACGCCTCGGCCCGCCGTGGAGCCGCCGCGGCCGGCGCGCCGCACGCACACCGTCATGGTCTCGCTGCTACATGCGCACGGGCAGATTGCGTCCCCACGCACGCCTGTATATACACCGATAAATTTTAATGGTTGTTTTCCCGCAGCGAAATGGTTTTGTCTTGGTAATACAATCGTTGTATAAACAAATTAATATATACACTGTGAAATTTTAATGGTTGTTTTCCCGCGGCAGAACAACTTGCCATAAGGAGTATTTTCGAAACATAGAGTAAAAGTAAAAAATAAAGATGTTTTTGTTTTAGAATAATTTAAAAAATATTCATCAACTCGAAAACGTGAGGAACAATAGTAACATTAGACGTAACTTGTAGGTACTATTCGAATCGCACGCGCCGCCGGCCGCCTTCCCGTATGTATCGGTATGAATTACTATTGGTTCGTGGTCGCTTTCAAATTAAATTTTCACTATGGTATATCTGTATTTTTTTATTCATATATTTAATTTGTTTATACAACGATTGTATTACCAAGACAAAACCATTTCGCTGCGGGAAAACAACCATTAAAATTTCACGGTGTATATACTATTGTGAAAATTTAATTCGACCACAGACGCTGCTTTTTGGCAGTGATCTAGATCAATTGAGCTATCTTTAGATCGTTTGTTACGGTGAACAAAAAATTATATAAAAATCAACTAGTAAGCGATACCAAATATCAGGGGCCTCACCACGAACTCAAAATACATAAGTATTACATTGTTATTTCGTACCATGACCTATGAAAATTGTATGGAAGTAGTGACGTTTCTACAATGGAATCGTTCTGGAAGACTTCGTGAATTGAGCTTTCTATAGATCGTATGAATTGGCATATGCCCATATTTTCCATAGTGGCTAGAATTCCGTACGTGACAGGTTGCAAGCCCACCGCCGCCCATAAGAATACTAACCTCTAACACACACTTTCGAATTTTTGGTTCTAGGGTATACCGGTTTCCTCACGATGTTTTCCTTACTATAACTTAAATAATCTAGTCGAAATCTCCACGACTTCGCGTAGTGTTACTTTCATACAAACTGAATTATTCTTTTAATGCATCTTTAGTCCTGAAAAGAAACCTACCACCCCTAATTTAAGCTCTAAGTTTTAGGGTTTAGGGTGTGCATTGGTATGTCAGCCAGTCAAGAACATAAGACTTATATAGAATTAGATAAAGTTATTAGTTGCTCTTTTATGTTTTTTACGAAAACAAGTACTTTAGGAACCCCAGACGTCTTCAGGGAAAAGTCTAAAAACAATACATCACAAAACATGTGTTTGAATCGAACTAGTAAGTATTACTTCTTATTGTTGAAATACTACCATCAACGCCATCTCTCCAGCAGAAATGCAAATAGGGCAGTGGGCAAGTCGTACAAAGAGAAGTTTTACGTTGCAGAATCATGATGCACCAGAATTGCAGTTAACCGTTTTACCAATAGATGCCGCTTTCCCAAATTTTGTTTTAGTGTTCCGAACTGAATCGTAAGGACTTCAGGTTCGTGTTTCAGCCTGAACTAAGTACTAAAAGGTAAGGTACCACCGTAAACAGATGTCGCTGCACTTCCTTTATACCTGAAGATAACTTCTTATTAATGTATCAAAGGAGTGCTAATTTGTGCAATTTATATCCAGTACTTGGATGACAGAGCTTTGTTTAGTTTTTTTACGTTTTCAAAAAATGTAACCTAGCGAGATCGAAGTATCGCATCCAAAATCCCCTGCATACTAAATTTCATGAAAATCGTTGCTATTTCCGAGATTCAGATTTTATATGTATATACAAGAATTGCTCGTTTATATGTATATATGATTCACCACCACAGTACGAAAGAACTAGTGACGTGAGATGAGAAAAAAGATAAATTGAATATTCAAAAGATAAATGGAATATTAAAAGTGAACTTTAACTTCATGTTGTATGTTGAGAATAGACAAAAAAAGTGAGATATTTGTTTTTTTTTTTGTATATTTGCATGATATTTGTGGATTGTGAGAGAGAGTTAAATTAGACCATTCTACGTTTTTTTTAATGACCAGGTAAAATGGTTATAAATTTACTGCGGATGTAAAGCTAAAAGTGCGTAAATCTACTTTGATCGAATAAGCTTTAGGGCGGATTCAACCAAACTACTATAAGCGTTATCCCCAGAATAAATCGTAGTTATCAAAGAGTAAACTGACATTTTAATTGCATTTGACATTATTCTGAGAATAGTTATATTAGAAATGAGTCAAATCCACCCTTAGGGGTAGGTTAGTAAATAAAACAAATGACTTTTATTGGACCTTTGCTTTGGAAAACTGATAGGAACTGGTCACAAGAGGAGAGCGACCATGGGTTCGCTCCATCAGCCACTAGCAGCATTCGCAGCGAAGACAACGAGATCTCCTTGTGATCGCGTGTGGCGAGCAGACCCCAGTGCAAGTCGCGCGACTTCACTATGGCCACTGACGCCCTAGAATGTCAAACATATCAGATATTGATTATTTTTATTAATTTTTTACATAACATCTTTAAGCGAATCAAGCTTATCGAACGGGCGGGACTTGAATCCGCGTCTTTGCCAAGAGCCGACCACTATCAACTATGCCACCGTCTGTTTTTTTCCGGTGTTTATCACAGGTTATGGGCCCACCATGATATAAATGTACTTTTGTTATGCATATTCATGAACAGATATTATATTTATTTAATACTAGCTTCTGCACGCGGCGTCGCCCGCGAAGTACCTACATAAATTATAGCCTATGTTCATCCTGAAAGTTCATTCTACACATTGGTGAAAGAATTTTTCAAATCGGTTCAGTAGTTTCGGAGCCTATTCAAGTCAAACAAACAAACAAACAAACAAACAAACAATCAAATCTTTCCTCTTTATAATATTAGTATAGATAAGCTTTTATTTGAAGATCAATAAATAGTAGTTATTTTTTTAATTGACTTGATAATATTGTTTATTATTGTTATGGGCCCAGTATGAATCTTTTGTTAAAATAAAAAAATCCAAACATGATCACGACTGTAATCCCCAGTCTTGGCAGGTATCTCAGATCTCTAGTTGACCAAAAATTGGTACTTAAAAAAAATATGATCACGACTGTTATCCCCGGCTCGGTAAATATCTCCTCAGATTTTTAGGTAGGTACTTAGATCTTTGAGGATATCTAAAGAGGGTAGTCAGAGGCACGTCCATAGATGACATTTGGTACATTTTGCACATTAGTATTCCGTTATTCAATTATTGGTAGAGTAAACTAACCTGTACTTGGTTATCATATGCATCCAGGAGGCAGGGCTAACTTTCATCAGTGCGTAGGGAATGAATATGACGTGCATTCCATTCAGTACGCTGGAAAGCACGGCGTGCCACAGCCCTGTCTCCCGCTTGAAGTCAAGCACACACACCATGTGCTCGCCCTCCGTATAGTTGCAAGCCACAGAGAGCATACGGCAATGGGCCAGCATCGAAGCCCTGGAATAGAATAATTATGTTGGCTGCAATTTACATTTTATTTGTATACATAAATAATAAATCCCACTAATAATATAAACGCGAAAGTTTGTGAAGATTGTCTGGAAGTCTGGATGTCTGGATGTTTGTTATCTTTCACGCTAAAATGGCTGAACGGATCTGAATGAAATTTGGCACAGATATAGATTATGGTCTGGAATAACACATAGGCTACATTTTATCCCGGAAAATATACGGTTCCCGCGGGATAGATTGTTTTTGTTTTTAAAGGTACCACGCGGGCAAAGCCGCGGGCGGAAGCTAGTAAAATATAAATAAATATTGGTGGACAGTTCACACAACGCGATCTAACCCCAAACTAAGCAAAGCTTGTATTATGGGAACCAGATATAGCTGATAGATTAATTGTATACTTTTTTTGTAACGCCTGTTTCCTGACGGGGTAGGCAGAGACCATGGATCTCCACTCGCTACGATCCTGACATACTTCTTTTGCTTCATTCACACTCATTACATTCTTCATACATGCGCGTCGGTTTAGGGTACTCTGGACCTGGCCTTTCTCTAAAACGTCCCAATTTGATCGACGTACGTACGCCGAGGTCTTCCCCTTCCTAAGTACTTCCTTTATTTATATACCAGTTTTAAGCACGGAACCAGATTTTTTTAAAATAAAAATAAGCCTGGGTTACTTCTTATAATATCAGCTATCTAAAGTGAAGTCCTCATAGGTCCAACTGATGCGTAGATGAGCCGAAACAAACAGACATTAAAAAAAATCAAAACTGTGTTGTGTTTTTTTAAGTAACGGCGTAACTAAGTATTATAAAGTTACGCTATACAGCATTAAATGGATATTATAGGTTTTAAAGTATTTATCTGTAAGCGAATTTGTAAAATTATTCTTTTGAGAAAAGATCTTTAAACCTTCGTGACCGATATTGAATGCGTCGCTCTCTGTTTTATTTAGAAGGAACCTAAATAAAAACGAGCCCAAATACAACCTAGTTTGCTTTGTCCTCCACGGAGACTAATTGCTACAGGTATCAAAAAGTACAACCTAGAAGCGCGAGATGGCGTGACGCTAACGAAACCCCGAGAAAACTGGTGAAACTACGGCAGATTCAATGTGGTTTAAAAACTATTAGACTAGAACATGTTTCGGCAAATTTCCGCTAGATAGCGACATGATGCACAAAAGCACATCAGAAAGTTTTCAGAGTGTACCTGTAAGTTTCACCACTTCCATTATAAGTTTACATTGCAATCTGGAACATCGCGAGAGAATGGGAAAACTTTGTCGGCATCATACTGTGCTTTTGCATAGACACTCGGCGTTTGGTTATTATTGTTGGTGTGGTGTTTTTACCGACTACCCCAAATATTGTTTTTATTTACACTGACAATCTCAATCGTAATTATTGTTGTTGCAAACTAAAAACGCGAGTTTATTGAAGGGGTTTATCGGTCGAACGACGTCTGCTAGACACACTTGATATGACACTCACAATCAAAAATGTCATCTGAGTAAATATTTTAGTTATTGTTCATTTTATGAAAAAAAGCTACTAAATCAATTTCGATAAAATTATATGGGACCACCTCTGAAGTATTGATCTATCAAACAAAAATAATCATCAAAATCAGCTTTTACCGCATTTACAATAGACAAAGTTTCATGTAAAACGCTCCAAGCGTTAAATAGTTTCATACTAACGTTTTCACCCTTTTTCACTTCATTAAGGGTGGAATTTCCAAATCCCGCTTTAGTGGTTGGTTTTTTTTTATAAAAGGAAGCCACGTATAAAAACATCATAAATAAACAAAAAGGAATCTTACTAGTTACTACCTCCACCTATACGGCCTCGGATGGTCAAAGTGCTAGTCGTAACACTATGTCACGTTCATTTAAAATTCAAATTCATTTATTTACGATATACCTACTCCTCCATGTTTGGGAAAAGAAATGTATATGTGTACCAAATTTCCACTTGATCGGTCCAGTTGATTCGGAGCAAATCGGCTGTGTGTGACAAACAGACAGGCACACGATTGATTCTATAAAGATTTCGTTTTTTATTCGGAGTTATGGTTCTAAAAATATAATTACTTATATTTTTCCATATTTGGTGATGAACTAAATATCCATTCGCTAAATATTTTAAGTATCACGTAAGTATTAGGGTTTGACTTTGATTAGACTATTGTGAAAAAACTAATTCCATTCCATACTCTTTGTGTTCATTTTTATTTTCTATTGTATACCTCGTAGACTTACATTAGAAAAAAATCGAATTTCGGATCGAACAGAAAAGTTTTTGAATTGGAACGAAACTTCTAAACATTTTTTCAGCTCGTTTCGCTGTCTGGTTCGTTCTGCCTTTTTATACATAACTTTTTTCTTGTCTGTGGAACATGCCAATGTATTTTTCATTTTTAACGTGAACGCAAAGTTAAATATTCTGTTATTTTAACAATTACATACGCTTGAAAGGAGCCTAAGGCGCATTTTAATACTGCCAACACACTGCGACAAGATAAGAAAAATAAAAACGTTTCTGCTCGTTATTTTGAAAATAGATTAATATAACTACTCGTCCTAACTTTTACGCTCACAGTGACCTAGAAAGAACCACGAAGACGAGCGATCATTGGTAGGTACAACGAAACTCCAAATCGAACCCGGAACTGAACGCATTGAATGAGACTAAGCCCGTTTACTCCTGAAATGCGTTCAAATTACGCAACTTTAGTACATTCTTGTTTGGGAGTGTTGCTACGTATAACCGCCGATTCCAGTCTGAACAGGCTGGAATATTTCAAACATTCGAAACCTTGACTACGAAATTTATGATTCAACCGAACTTACGAAATCACTGGTAACCGGTGAGCAAGTACGAGATATTTTATGACAAATGCACTTCACCGATTTGCGTTAAACGTAAATACGACTCACCAGTTAAGCTTGTGTCATATTTAAAAGTAATTTGCATTCTAAACTAAACTTTATGCTTTACAATACTGCTTGGTATAACAAATTGGAAAGGAACACGATAACTTCATAGTTTGTAGCGTCCGCTCCAGTTATTCAAATGCAAGAAGTTAACTCGATATCGAAGTTTTTATACCTACTTTACAAAGTTCTTTGGCGATAAATCAGATAATACCTACTTCAGTGCAAATCCTATACTTACCCACATAAGTATTATCTTAGGTATACCTTTAAACGAGCAATTCTTGTATATAATTGTATATTGTTATACGAGTATATAATCTGAATCTCGGAAACGGCTCCAGCGATTTACATGAAATTTGGTATGCAGGGATTTCGGGGGCGATAAATCGATATAGCTAGGTTTCGTTTTTAAAAAACGTCGTTAAGCCCAAAAAAACCGAGCAAAGCTCAATTTTATCAAAATATCGTCAATGTACAGAATTTGATCTGTTACAGTTTTATTATAGGTATAGAAGTAGCATACGAAAGGAAGCTGCAAACATCTCGTAAGCAGTGATTACTCTCCGTGAGTAATGACTAACTTAGTTTTGAAACTTAACCGGGACCTAAGTTATATTTGAATTTCAAATCCTATGCAAATTGCAGTAAGCCGAATGAAAGCCGCTTGCTAGTTCTGTGTAAGAGCATCCCATTTTTATAAAATACTAACTCTGGCTGCTCTGGCGCTAAAAATAGATGAGTGAATTGAGTGCATAAGTTTATCACATGAATGAAATATTCATACATAAAATTACTATATATGGCACGTTTTAATGCCTTACGCCAAGGGCGAAAGGAAAATAATATTAATTTTGAAGGTGCCACCATGGGCCAACATGGTCCGTTAGATTTGGCCCATCGAAAAACTCAATCAAAGCGCGATAGGGCGATTAGTATTTTGACACTATTGTGATTAGCGCGTACATTACAAAAGAAAGCACGTGCATGCGTGTATTTCAGATAAGTCAGTCGAGCGAGGCGTTCTTAGAGACGATACGATACGAGCTTACAAACGCTTGCACGTAGTGGCATGTGTCATCGGTATTTACTTGCAAAAACAAGCTTTTACGCGCGGAAAATACTCCACACCTGTAACAGCCCTTTATTTTCACGTTTATTTACGTGACAAAAAAATGCAAAAGGGATCGGAATTTTACACAACCAAAACATTTATCGTTTTGCGCTCCGTGCATTATTTGTCCCTTAGCTACAAGCCCGCCAAAATGTAACCTGGAATTTCTAACCGTCGCTTGTCCGACAAACAAACTAATATCAATCAAAGTTTGGACGTTGAGCATTTCCCGGCGATTTAATGGAATTCTGTTGGAAATTAACCGATGCACAAGTTTTGAGTATTTGACGATTTCTACCTGCACAAATACGTAATGGAATAAAGTTTGAACGAAGTCTAATTAAATTGCAGAACCTCCATAGTTTTGTTAATAAAACATAGCAATCATAGTTTTGTTAATTTCAGTTTGAAGTCCAATTTCGCTTTTCGGTGTTTAATTTGAGGGAATGTAATAGTACTTACTCGTAGTTGCGTGTGTGTGATTGATTATCTTTATCTTTGCAACGGTATAGTCGATAAGAATAGACTATACCATGGATAAACATAGAAAAATTGTCTCTAAAAAATCACGGAGCGCTGCTAGTTATGTTATGCTGAAAACCAAATTTACCAAAATATTCTCACCAAAACGCGATGTATAATTGTATCCCAGCGGGGCTCATGTTGCGAACCAATTATTTTTAAAACCTACCTAAGCATCTTGAAACAAATATTACAATGGATATGTAAATAACTGTTTAAATTTTGATAAAGGTTAATGCAATTGCTAAATAAAATTCTTACCTAAAGATTTAAAAGAACACTACACAATAATAATGGTTCTCTTTACGATTAAAATCCAAAAGTCACAAACAGACACACGAATACACAGCCACTCAGATACATACATTGGACTTAAAGCAACCCTCTGTTTGCGTTTAGGGTTCCGTCAGCAGCTAAGGTGTGCTCGGGCACTCAGACACATAGATACACAGACGCATCTATACCAAGATACACAGATACATACGTTAACCTTATAACACCCATCTATTGTCGTTTCTTTAGCAACTGAGGTGTGAGAAACAGATACACAAATACATACGTTATACACTCATCTGTTTGCGACGAGTGTTAAGAACTAACCTGGTTATTATGACACCCTTGGCAGAGCTGTCAGCGATTAAGGTGTGCTCGGACACGCCGATACATAGATACCAAGATACAGAGACACAGATACATACGTTAGATACTCATCTGTTTGTGTCGAGTGTTAAGAACTAACCTGGTAATTATGACTCCCATGGCAGAGCCGTCAGCAGCCGAGGTGTGCTCGATGTGTGCGGGACTTTCTTCAGCGGGTCGCGGCGGGGGGATCCAGTCGCGCGGGGGACGGGGTAGCTTTTCTGTGGACACCCATTGGAGAGAGGGCCAGCCGCGGAAGGAAGCAACGTCTCCGGATGATGTTTTAGGCAATCCTGGGACGAAAAAGCAAAGTTGGTATCCGTGTAGAGTTTAGAACTCTTTGAGTTTAAAGTTCTTAATATCTCTAAAAGCCAATTTCAGTTTAGGTACAAGAAGAAAGCTAATCTCTAAAGCAGTTTGTTTATGCACTGGCATTGCACACATAATTTTTTTGAATGGAAAAACTCATTGGTGCACGTACAAGTTTGAAACGACGACCTTCAGATCGCGAGGCAGGGGTGATATTTTTTGAGAATTATTTATTTATTTAAAGAATTTAATATTTTGTAAGAAAAAAGAATTTTCAAAATGAGATAACTCTGTACAAAGTAATCCGTAGTCACTCTTGTTATTTGAAGAATCAACTTGTTAACGTCGGTTGAAAACTTTACATAACTATCACGGAATTACGCTCGGCGCAAACTTCATAAAACATTATTCAAAGTAAACATAAAATAGCCTAAGAAGATAGAAAATAATTTCATTTCCATGAATAGACTCTGTATCGTGGTTTCTCTTTCACTAAACCCGCATCCCGCTAAATAAAGTGAATGGAATAAAGCGTAGCGCGACTGTTGAAATGGAATTCAGTAAAAAATTACAGATGTTTATTCAATAAACTCAATGAGTATTCTTCAGGATGTTAGTTATGTTTCTTATATTTGTTTTTGTTGTTTTCTGCGACAGTAGAATTATGGTATGATAAACAAATATGCTGAAATTGAATTGCGATTTATTTCGAAACTCACAGAACTTGCATAAAGTTCGGGATTGAAACAAAAAAACAGACAATTTTGACTGCAATCTCAGGCTTTGTACCTCCCTAGATTTATAGTTACTTTGATCTTTTAAGTTATCTAAAGAAGGGTCAGAGGCACGTCCAAACATGATATTATCCTTATTATTAAGGTACTAGGTTGTTGCCCGTGACTTCGTCCACGTTTCATTCATTTTTAAATGGTTGTTTCATAAAAAAAATCTAATCAAATACCATGAAAATCGGTCCAGCCGTTTTGGAGTTATAAGTGTTCGAACAAACTGACTTTTTGTATGTATTTCGTATGTAGGACATAGCAAAAAGTCCTATAGGTATAAACTTTGACGCCCCTTTTTTCCCTTTTTGAGAGTTATTTTGGGAAACCATTATTATATGTGTCTGTTTATTTTGGCATAGGTACCGATTTTAAAACTAATCACACCACCCGTCAAACAGACCATACAAACTTTGACACCTCTTTTTTCCCTTTGTGAGGGTTATTTTCTAGGGACGTTTTAGAGAAAGGCAAGTCAAGAGTACCCTAAACCGACGCGCATGTATGAAGAATGTGATGAGAGTGAATGAATCAAGAGGTGTGTCAGGATCGTAGCAAGTGGAGACCTGTGGTCTCTGCCTACCCCGTCGGGAAACAGGCGTTATTTTATGTATGTATGTATGTGTGTATGTTATTTTGCCTTTTAAGTATTACTCGTATAACCGAGTTCTCGTCAAAAGTACGTTGACACCCCATTTAACCCTTTTTGAAGGGTTATTTTGAAAAATCCAGAAATATGTGTCCATTTATTTTGCCTATTAAGTATTTAAACTGAGTTTCAAACTAATAACACCACTCGTTGAAAAAACTTTTACACCCCATTTAACATTTTTTGGAGGGTTATTTTGAAAAATCTAGGTACACGTTTTAAATGATTTGGCATTTAAAGTATCCAAACCAAGATTCAGACCAATCGTACCACCCGTTAAAAAGTTCCCATACAAACATTGAGCCCCCATTTTACCCCTTTTTAAAGGTAATATCGAAAAATCTTGAAACACGTGTACATTTTTTTTGTATTTACATTACACAAACAAAGTTTCATGAAAATCGTACTACGCGTTAAAAAGTTTCATACAATAGTTTTTAGCCCTTTTCACCCCCTTAAATGTGGAATTTCCAAAAATCCCGTCTTGGTGGGCGCCTACGTACCAAGATGAACATACCCTCCAAATCTCAAGTCTGTACGACCGGCGGTTTGGGCTGTGCGTTGTATCTATTCAAATCAGTCAGGACTTATCCTTTTATATAGTAGATAACAGACAAATGTAAACGCTAACTGCTAAAATTCATCAGTCAAAAAATCAGTAAAATCAGTAATCAGTAATCATCGGATAAAAAGCCTTAACAAGAGAACTTACCTTTCAAACAGGCATCAGAGGTAAGCGCGTATTGGACACTGCACGAGCCCAGCAGAAAGCCAACTTGCTGTAACCCCGCGTCACGTCTTGAAAGCGGTACTTCAATAGGCACTGGCACGACCCCAGCTTGCAGACAGCCGTACAAAGCGCAGATAAAGTTGATGGGGTCATTGTTAGGGTACACGAGAGCGACCCTGTCCGATGGCTTGATAGAATTGTCGCCAGCGAGAGGGCCTCCACTACTGTTCTTGGATGTAAACGTCTTGTTGAGTAACGCGTGAGCGATCTTCAGGGAGCGGCTTAGCAGTTTACCTGTCGGGGTGAAACAGATATGACACATGTTCGGTTCTAAAGTACGATAGGAAGAGGAGCAGGCAAGGTGATGTGGAAGGGTTTTGATGTTTGATATCTGCTTGTATAGCAAATCTCCATAAACGATTAGCCCCACATGAGACGATTGTACCAATTGTACCCCAAGTGTACCGATTCAAGTTGATTCAACTAAAATATGACACGTTGGGCGTTATCTTAGGCGCATACTTTCACTACACTGGTTCGAAAGAACTAGTGACACGATAAAAAGAAGTGGCACAGAAAAGGTTAATAGTAGGTACAAACAGAATGATCACTTCATTTAAGTCTTAACAATATTGAAAGAAACTAACATTCATGTGTTTATTTTCTTGATCGGGTTTAAAGATCATTGTATTTCCAAGAGCCTTCGCCCGATCGACTGTTTGATTCAATGTATGCTGATGAGAAGTACGGGTAAGGGGCCAGGCAGTTAAGGTCATTTTATGCTCTGGGATTAGGAGGGGTCGCAGTACTCGCTGTGAACTGTAAAAATATTGATCCCAATTTGTCCCTTGAAGCTCTGAAGACGCGGTTGCCGATGGCCCGTTAGTTATGGATTATTACGTACCATATGTGAGGGAGCTGCTTAGCTTTCCGTTGGGATCGAGAACAGTAGCAACGTTAGCTTTGAAAGAAGCGGTTCCGTATCTTTGCAAAGCTGCTTCTAAATTCCTGGGTAGGCCAGTTGGCACCACCAATTGTTCGCCCACGGCTGGGGTCATAGTGCCTCCTTCTGGCTTCGGTGCATTTGGGTCTTTAGGGTTAGCTGCCAGTTCCAGTTCGATATCATCATCCTCGTAAAACTCGGGCAAAGGACGCCGCTTTGGCCTCTTTAAAGTATTCAATAACTGCTGGATCTTAGCGGATACCTAGATTAGAAAAGTATATTAATAACGGTATGATAAATATTAAATTTACCACATTCCCGAAAAGCGGATTTAAAGCTTAAGCTCATGCGCATTTTAGCAATGTAGGTATCTCATTTAAAGGCAAAATCAATTAAGAGCGCGCTTACACTGAAGCGGAACGAGGACAGCGCCGGCACCGTCTTCATTTAAAAATCAATTAATGCTACCGCCCAAAGAGGTCGTGATGAATTTTGACTTAATTCATTTGGTTCATTTCGCAACCTCTCGTTCCTCTTCAATGGAAACGCAACCTTATAAAACTTATAACACTGCGGTGCAATTCCACAGAATAAAGAAAATTATTACATCAAAATAAATTTTATCAAAAAGACGACTCCACCAATGTGGACATCTGAGGTGCAAATCAAATATTTTATATCTTTATTAAATACTTAAGTAGACTACAAACTTCATGCACAGATAATATAAAAATGTATGTCTAAAAATATAAACTTTTAAACCGTGATTCGTAAACCTTACTCGAACATGGCGTGAAGATGTGTGAGTAATAATGATGTGCGGTGGTGTTTTATTGTATATATTCCCGTTTAGGAGCAAGATTACCTACTTATGACCATGAATCATATTTATAAACTTGTAAAACTAAATAACATCTACTAGTACCTACAACTCGTAAAACAAAAAGTTAATCATGGAATATTTCGCCAATACTTGTCATGAAATTGCTAATTTGATTTCTTTAGAAAAGAAATCGAAAAAGGGTCGACGAAAATGTTACAAAGGTGAGAAGCAAATTGCATATTTCTAAGCACACCTCGCTACAAAAGCCTTTTTTAACATTGATAGACTTCGTCTACAACGTGAGGTGAACCTACTTCTACAGCTAGAGTGTGAAACTTTTAACTATAAACAAGTCTGATTGGTATAACTAACGAGCTAAGTGACATTTTAGGCCGCTTAGTACTCATGTTGTAGACAAAACTTGTAAAATACTGATGAAATCTACCCTTTTGGATCCAAGCCTTCCTCTGTGAGGGACACTCCGCCTAATAGCCCCACTGCTTACGCTGGGGCCAGTGTCCGAGCCACCGCCATAGTACCGTACCTTCCACCTGCCTGTGCCAGTGCCAGAGTCTTCGGGCTGGGCGTAGCATTGCACTCGGTCAGCTACTAGCCCGCCCCCGCGCCGCGCGGCTGCGGTCGTGTGGGTCACATCTGGCGGGACATCTGAACAAGAAATGAACGAAATCACTCTTTCATGATTGGAGTATACATCGCTTATAAGAATGTCGAAACTTTTGCTCTTGATTCGTTACGCAATAATCGTGAATACAAAATATATATATGTAATACAAGTATATTTATGTATTAAAGTACTATTGCTTATTATTATTTATTATTTATTGTTTATTATTTATTAGTTTATTTAGGCTCTTGTTTATTTACTTATAACTATCATTATTAAATGTATATGTGTGTACGTTGCTTCATCAGTTTTGATACATATTGGCACTGATGTTACCCCATGTTATTACACGTACAGTCCATTCCATCCTAAGGTTGTCTGGTAGAGATCGCTTTCCAGCGATAAGACCGCCCATTGTATGACATAGTTTTAAATAATTTATTATTTTGTTGTAATATTTATGGTGTGCAATAAAGTATTTTCTATTCTATTCTATTCTATTCTATATATGGAAATCACAAAAGACGATTTCTGTTGTCAATTCATTCGCTGAATGAAAAGCCAGCATATATAATATATCAAAGTTTCGCGTCAGGATTGCAGGTAATCTGTTTCATGAATGAGCTTTACGAATTTCCCGTCAAAAGCGGCGCTTCCGACCTAAATATGATTATGCGAGGTGTAAGCCGATTGTTATGCGCGATTATAATTAAGAGCGTGTTTAAAGGACCAATTAATGATAAACTATAATATTGTGAAAGCTAGTAGAGTGATTAAACGGTGAAGGAAAACATCATGAAGAAACCAGCATACCCTAGAACCAAAAGGTGGTTCGAAGGTGTGTGTCATAGGTATTCTTATCAGAGGCGATGGGCTTGCAACCTGTCACGTACGGAATACTAACTACTGTCCAAAATGTGGGCATGTGCCACATGTCATGTTTAGACGTGCTTCTGACTACTCCCTTTAGATATCCCTAAAGATTTAAGTAACTAGAGATACCTACCGAGCCTGGGGATTACAGTCGTGACAATGTTTTTTTTTAATTATTATTGAATTAGCCCGCAATCACAAGTACCTGTAGCGACTAGAAATAGATGCAAGCATTTTTTAATTGACGAACAACTCTTTATTATTCAGAAAAGCGTCAATCATTCCGCCATCGAAGTGGAATCGTTGAACACAAATCGGCTATTGTAAAAAAAGTTTATGGCGAGAGTTTCTATCGGTTTAGTTTCATTGAAAAGCAATTAACAGATGAAAAACTGTATTGCGCTCGAACTCCGCAGCTTTCACTCCACCGTTGAAAAATCAATTTAACGTATTTGGGGAAATACGTCTTCTTGACCAATGAAAGGTGCCGGTGCGATTTTGTGGAACAGGGAATATAGGTCGTTCAATTTATTTTGAAGCTGAGTATTACACAATGATAAATCCTTCACGTATTTCAGCATAGGCAGTCCATTGTGTCATAGCCGGTCTGTCCACTATTAATTTTTTAGATAACCAAATATTAACATAACACGAACCCAATTAAAGTCGTGACGTTTAGGATTATTTCAGTAAAATAATACAGTATGAACATTATTATATAAATAACGCTTGCGTAAAAATAGTCAACAAGTAGCGCGGAACAAACTTACCTATTTACTTCAGAGGAAATGAGCAAACAGATACAAGCTTCATGAGAAAAGTTAAACCGTTTATACTAGAGTTGTAGCAAACCGTATGTATTCGGTACCGAGTAACAGGTGCGCCATCCAGTACCGAGTAACGAAACTACGCATGCATCTCGTTACTCGCATGTTTCATTGCAAAAGTAGATTCCTTCAACAGTTCACTTGTAGTTCTAAACTAAATTTAGAAGAACTTAAACACAAGTCTGGTTCAAAATACGGAAAAGTGAAAAAAAAAACATCTATCGCAGTTCGGTATGTTATGTTTAAGTATGTTTTCTACAAATAACGAATGTTGCGAGACGCCGCGACGTCATGCTGTATGCGTACGCAATACGACTCGATTCATTGCTCTAACATTACAGCATGTTACATATATATACGTACAGGTATATAACAGGAGGTATCAGAAGTAACGAGTAACTTAACGATACGATAGTAACGAATACATACGGGTACTTACGCTTTTTTCGTTACTTTTACACCATTAGTTTATAGAAAACCAAATGCAGCACGTGTATAGTTATAAAAACTCTACAGTTCACACAACCAATCATTTACTTAGTTCAAAATGTAACAGATAGATAGATGAACAGTAATACTTGTAGAAGAAAAAAGGAAACAAGTTATACTTACATTGTGGCAGATGTGTGGATATCTCAGAGAGGTCAAGTTCAGTTCTCTCTCTCGGTTGATGTTTCTTTTCCCGCAGGTTCTGTGGATGTGGGTGTGGGTGTGGTTGTGGGTGTGGGTGTGGGTGCGGATGCGGGTGCGGGTGGGCGTGCGGGTGGTGGTGCAGCACCGGGGGAAGAGGATGCGGATGGGCGCGCGGGTGCGGCGCCGCTGGCCTGCGGGCAGGCGGCGAACCCAGCTCGGGCGGCGGCGGCAGCTCTTGCTCGCCAGCGCACGAATCATCCTCAGACGATGATGCTATAAAGAAACATCTTTAAATCCTACGCGAACTCAATCCGTATTGTAAAATCTATAATTTTAATACATCATCATCATCATCTTCCTGCCCTTATCCCACGTTATGTGGGATCGACACAACATGTGATCTTCTTCCATTTACCTCTGTCATTCGTCATTTCAATACTCACTCCTTTCTTACCCATGTCATCTTTCACACTGTCCATCCATCTTTTCTTTGGCCTACCTCTACCCCTGTATCCATCCACATTCATACCTAACACTCTCCGTCACATGACATTCATCTCTTCTCATAACATTTCTCATAGTATTTATAGTGCTAATATAGTAGACACTATGGAAACAGGTTAAATCAATCTATAGTCAAAGTATCAGTTCTGATTCACTGAATAATTGACAACGCAGAGTTTTCATTCCAAGTCTAGCTAAAGGTGCATTTAAAGGAGGTATTCCCACGAACGGCACAAAATATGATTTTAACTTGTGCAGAAATGGGAATAAAATCAAAATTGAAATCTCAGCGAGGGATTAAATTTTGAAAGAAAATAACATTATGCAAGCGAAATTGCAGTGAGTTTCACTAGTACCATAAAGATGAAAAAAAAAAAAGAGAACGAATAATTTTCGATGTGGCGAGTGGTTCAGCAAACTACAAAAACAAACCAATGAGAATACTTGAGTGCATGAGGGAAAATAAGAAAGACCAGCAAACAAACTATAACATGTAAGTTTACATCTCGGCATAAAAAAACATGTATTGAACAAGTGGAGTAGAAACTAATGATTAGAAATACTGCGTGATTTATTTGAAACAAAAATCCATTATGTATAAAAAGGAGGTCATTCCGGTTTCAGAAACGGTTTAGCCTAAGTTTCTACAACCATTTTTTCAGTAGATTTTTCTTAAAATAGGTAAGTACCTACTTATAAGAAATCAGTTTTTTGACCATAAAAAAACAACTGAAAGAATAAAAAAATAAATAATAATGAACTGTATAGACTTGGTGTGCTAATGAAAAATAGTCAGACTGACTACTCAAACGTGGCAACACCTTTTTTTGCACTTTGGTATTTTGGGCCTACAATGAATGACCTCCTTCACATACATATATTTTTTTTGTTAAATTGTCTTATAAAATAGCGTCTACTCCAACTATTTCGCATGTATTTTTCAGCAAAGACTGTATGTCATACTGATTGCTCAAAACTATTTCGAGCGGGACTCACGAGGCCGTCGTCCCGCGGGAGGGGGGCGGCGCGGCGGCAGCGGCTCCGCAAGCACTGCGCCCGCGCACGAATCGTCGTCAGAGGATGATGCTAAGGAAAGCAAACATTCTAGCTAGATCCTGGCCTGTCTATGAAAATATGAAAGATCAACAAATATTTTAAGAATTGATTCGTTGGCATAACAGAACAATAGCGAAGTTATGTCATTCGTGCAAGTGTCTACATTTTATGTTGGAGAGGTAAGTGTTACCAGTGCGGTGGGTCGTAGTTTGCCCATCACTGCCTTCGACATAGGTAATGAACGGCACACAAGGCTTTGAACAAAGAAGTCCAAACACAAGTTTTTTGTGAACACCGAACTACTGATACAGGAGGCGGCTTACATGTCCGGTTGACGTATCCAACCGAACTGCTGATACATAAGTCCCATGAGTTCGGTCATCCACTAATAACCGAACTACTGATACTAGGCCGTATATTCATTACTTTTGAAACGAGAATGAGAAGATACAATTTGCATCGAATTTACAAGGCAGTGTTGTCAGAGAATCGGAAATCGACTTACAAAGATCATGCCTTTCGCGATCAGGGCTTTTCGCCATCATAGATGTCCTTTTAGACGGCATCGGTAGAGAAGGTTTTGGTCTGTTTTGCATCTCCGCCAAGGCTTGTTGTACCGCCTCCTGCCTCACTTCTGCAAGACAAAGTTGGAATTAAAACCTATGTAATTAAACACGACTATGGGACAACCATGGATTACACTGAACGATAAAATTTGTCACAGAAATCTCAAATGTTTGCTGCGCTAATTCTACCGGAATAAAAACACAATACACGCGCGGTTACTGCACCCGATATAGCATGTCAAGTAAGTATACAATTTATCACTTTCTACCATATCAACTGAATTTACATGCTAATTTTAATAGGGTCTAACTAAACTATCAAATCAAACCAAACAGGCCAATATTATTAAAAGCATCATGCTAATGAAGCGTGCCTTTACAATGCATAACAAGAAATATGATGCAGGAGAAGATAAATAATTATTATTTACGAGTATATTAATATTTTAAATGTATACAATATGTGTTAGTCATTGACAAGCTACAACATCTGTAATTTGAAGATTGGGTGTAACTTATGAGATTGTAGTACTGAATAACTATCTTTTGATTTTGATGGTAAACTTATTGGACTTCAAAACGACCTATGAGACATTTCCGTTCTGAGCTCCTCAATAAAAACAAGTGAATTATTGCACTCCATTGCGTGTAAACATTTTGATCGGCATATGCGCCACGTATGTTATATCAATCTGTATTATTATTTATGTTGCACATGCATGATGCATTTAACTTGTTGACACATAACTACATTTAATTTTAAGTTTAAGTATGTAGAATACATTTTAGATATTAATTTTGAGCGCTAAAATTTACGAACTATTTCACGATACCAACTAAACGAATTTGGACCTTAATTGATATAAATTGCAAATCAATCTTGATTATGTGAAAGTAATAATCAATAATATTATTTGAGATTCACAACGCGACTCATAACTAATAACAGCCAAAAAAGAAACGGTGACAGAGCGACGAAATACGGAAAATGAAAATTGAAAGTTTGGTTCAATTACAGATTTTCACAATATCTCTTCTATTATTCTGATTTTAATTTAATTGTGCAACGTACTGTTTCTATGAAAATGTCAGACAAACCCTTCATAAACAAGGAATCTCTACTTATGCGGTGTATTATTTCAGGCACCTTTGTCTTCGCTCGAGATTGAAGCCTTAGAGAGCACCACAGAAGTTAATGCTGCGTATTCGAACAAACGATCACATTTTTAGCAGTTTTCGACTTTATATCCATTAGCCTAGACCTCAAAAAGCTGCAAAACTTAACCAGACTGCACAACACTTGGAGATAGACACTATTGTCATATGTGATTGCTTTTTGCTTTTGTAAGTGTGAAATGGTTTTCTAGAACAAAATATTGAACCCGGTATGTTTTACATTGAGCTCGTTCTAATCTATTTCAAACCAAAGATCTGAAGATAAGTTTAAGAGAGTTTTATGTTTCAGAAACGTCTAATTTCAAGCTTTAAGTAACTTACTAGTTCAATTTTTACTTAGAGATTATCAAAGTTATATTTATTTTTTTATTTTTATTTATTAGGAAAACAAACAGAACTATAAATCTTATAACTAAAATAACTAAACATAGAGCTTAATCCAATTAAGTTTCCACTAGTTAATAGTACTAACACGTGAAGAAATGGTGGACACATAAAATATAATATAAGAACAAATTACAAAATTTAAATATGTAAGTACCTAAAACATTAAACAACTGAAAGCGAACTAAGAGCCACGAAACAAAATAAATGAAATGATTAATACCACTGAAAAAAAATACTACTCGTAGTTTCCGTGACTCAATTAATATAAAGAATAAACAAAGAAAAAAATAAAGTACTAAATATGAAGCTAAACATCATGCAAAGATTGCAGTTCAATTCTGACTGCATGTTTGAATTTACAGAGCGAGAGGTCAAACAAATCTATATGGCTGAACATATCATTATTACTTTACATTATTATATTACTTTGATATTGCCCGAAGAGCCTGTGTTAAGGCCCCAGAACTTTAGGATCAAGGCGAGTGTATTGTCTAATTCTTCGCAGACTTGGATTAGGTATGGACTGTTTTGAAATGGTCATAATGATTTTATTGAATAAAACTATTTTGGGCGAGTGTCATATACACTCGTAGATATTCAATAGTACAATAGTACGAACATTAATAATAAATCAGAGTGAGTCCTGGCGATAGGCATAATGAAATTTAACAAAACAAATCCAAATAAAGGTGGCTCCACACAGTCTGGCGGCATTGCCGGCGGCGAGCCTCGCCGCCCTTGCCGCCAGCTTTGTGTCTGTTGCTTTGGCTTTCCTAGTGACAAAGCCACCGGCAATGAAACCGGGCTATGTGGATTCACCTTTAAAATGTGTCTTTTGAACGTGTTGATCCAATAATTTAAATCCAAAAAAGAACATTACACTTCAGACGAGAACATTCTGGTTAAGAACAAGTTTTATTAATCGAATTGTAAATTTTGTTATCTCTAGTATCACAGGTCTACAGGTAAATATAATTACCTGCGGAACCGTTAATGGACCGACAAAGGACCAAAGGTGAAACCACAGGGTTTATTCTAATTTACAAACAAAATTACACAATGAAAATATTAGTAGCGTTGCGTTACTTTTAGAGTTAATCTAAGAAACAAAAACCGCAAAATAATCGATTTGTCTAGTCTAGAGGGTGATTTTCGATATTTATTTTATATCGGAGGGCATCTGAGGCAACGTGTTATATATATGAAAACGAGCGACGATATTCAGCTGCAGGCAGGAGCGATAGATAACTAAGTTTCATCGCATCGCGCAAACGATGTCAAGCCTGCATGCCCAGAGATTACTTTACCGGATATGTTCGCTCTACGGACCTGCACTATGTAGAACGAGTAGTCTACGAGTATAACTTGCTTATCGCCTGATCGGAAATTAATATCATCAGACCCCTTGTTTGGGGCACACATGAAAGATCGTCCAGAATGCCTATCTTAGTCTTGTTACTCTGTTCACGTAACTTTGTTATGAAAATAAAGTGCATGAAATTTGTGGAGCCAATCGTCCTAGTCAGAAATTTTAATTTTTTTTATTTGTTTTAGAAAATTAACTATCGCACGAACACCTACTAAATACTTAGCCTTGCATTTACCCACAGCGACACAAGAATTTAACCAGGTCAGATGCCGGATTTAGAAAACAAACAGACGAGAAACCGAATCTAAAAATATCAACTATAATAATTGACCATTTAAGGTAGTCTACTCGTATGAAAATAGTTTCGCACAAACGAGTCGTTTTGGTTGAGGCAAAATATTTATTTCCGTAGCAGACCGCAATCGAAAATGGTCGGAAATGAATGTTAATTAAAATTTGGAAAACTGTTTTAATGGAAGTTGAATGATGAGCTGTGAATATTGCGTGAAATATAATCAATAGTTTGAGTGGATGGGGTGGTTGAATCGTATTGTACATTATTATAATTACGCAATTAGATCGTCTAGGGCCGTTTTAATGCGTAAATAAAAATATTAATTCGATTTATTTACAGACAAATTAAAAAATTGCTATAATAGATACAACCTTATTTAGTTCACTAGAAAGACTCTACATTTTTAATTGACAATTTAAAAAAAGCTCAAATCACACTTTGTTCTAAATTTAATTAAATGTTCCACCATTTTCCCGTAACTATAATCAATAAGTACTTGGATTCTACAATAAGTTAAAAACACATCGATCACACATCAGTTTAGTTAAATTGAGAACTATATCTATACTTATATTTTAAAGAGGAAAGTTTTGTATTTTTGTATTATTGTTTGTAACGAATAAACTCAAAAACTACTGGCCCGATTTCAAAAATTATTTCACCGTTAGAATGCTACGTTATCCCTGAGTAACATAGGCTATATTTTATGTAGGTAACTCGCGAGCAAAGCCGCGAACGGGAGCCAGTTAAAAATATTGACGCTAATTTAGTCTTTGGGTTGAACAAATACGTGCATGTTTCAGCATTTTTTATTTTCTCCACAAAACAACAGAATAACCTTACCACCACTCTAGTCATCGTAAGCGGTAGAATGAATAATGGTTTTGAAACTTAAAAACAGGATAAATATGTATAAAAATAAACAGATATCTTATTTGTAAGTTGTTATGTAAGTCATAGAACTAAGAAAGAAGAATACACCAAACAAAGAACAATAATTGATGGCTGGATGCAGGTGAGCCTCAAGCCAAGCCGATTAAAACTATTGAAGTATGACATCACACCGTGACGAGTCGCCTATGGCTGTGTTGACTCACCCGAGTGGTAACGGCTCTCGTTCCGCGTGAGTCGTCGATTGGTCCTCCCGGGCGGAGCGCTGTGCGCCGCGGCCGACCTCACTGCGACCCGACAAAACCATACTTACACGTACACGTACAAAACTCAACAAACATCGTTTTTGGACTAAGTTTCAAAATTATGTCAAAGAGCTTTCATTCATATTAACTCGTCATAACATAAACTCCGTATAATATGTAGAGATATTAATTGAATAATGCTTTTGTGGACCGTGAAGTGTAACTTCAACTATTTTTATTAAATAGATCCAATTGAGTGAGCGTCCACGAAGATTTATTTAATATTAACAAGATAGCTTTCGAAGGCAAATCCTTTAAAATGAACGCTTTTAAGCACCCGATAATTGACGATTAAACACAAACTAGTTAGTTTTCCAACAAATTGCACGTTTACGCTATTTTATGTTTACTCTCACGCCAATATTATTCCTTATTTTCATTTGAGTTCTGTCGGCAAATTTAGAATAACATTTAATTTAATAAAAGACCGGCATTAGAATAGATTTTATGCCAATGCGATGGATAAAGAGTAATATAGGGTCGATATAACATCACAAATGTACACAAAATTACAAGGTAAAACACCCAACCACATTATCATAGCACTTTTAAAAGACCTAGAGTTTAATAATAAATAGTAGACATAAACTAAGTAAGTACAAGTTTACCAGAAGTTTTTTCAGCAAACTTACTTTCAGAACGAGAAAAAAAACGAAAGTTCAGGAGCTAGTTTGGTATAATGTTTTTATACGTCCTGCAAGTGAGTAAAAAGTTCTTAGTTCTTTCTTCTCCTTAGCAACGCTGTCTTCTTCGTATTCTTATTGTGCCACAGCTCTTTCGAATCAGTGTGGTGAAAGTCTTAAAAAAAATGAGGCTCAGAGGATCCTTTCATGCACTTAGCACGTGTCTTCAAACTTTTTAATTTCTACGATGCCGGTTTCATTACGGTGTTTTCCTTCACCGAGTATTAATATAGCTCACATACACTTTTCGAACAGAAATACTCATTGGTGCATGACCGGGTTCGAACCCGCGACCTTAGGATCGGAAGGCGGGGCCACTACTACTAGACTATCAGTGCTTTCACGACGGTGTAAAAAATCAGGCAAAATATCTGCTTTTTATATTGATTGCGGATTAATTATTTCAAGTTTATACATAATATATAGCACATTATTTATATCTGCATAGTTCCATTAATATCACGGCCGGATACAGACAGACCCACTCAAACGCGATCTCGTAATGAAGTAGTCGCAAGTGAACCGTGGAAAACGCCATCACGTTATTAATATCAGGAAACTCCCAGTATGTACTTCACATATAGATTATTAATTAACTGGTGTAACTCCGCGCTAATACTCGTAGTTCGCATAACTATTTTATTTTCCAACGAGATTTAAAATCACGCGCGATCTGTTAAGGTTGGACTAAAAAAAATCTTTTAAGCTTCCAAAGGAATGTTCGCTTCACAGAAGCACTTAGCATATTTTCCTGGAAAATAGACACCAACGATGGTAACATTGAACGAGATGCGAACATGCCCGTTAGTTTGCATCGCTGGTGCCGGAAACTGGCACAGGATATTGCAAGTTTCAAGTGAAAATTGCTTTCACGATGGCGTTTTATTGAACGTCATCACATGACCAAGCCTGCAGACAAAATGAAACAATACTTCAGTATCGGTTGAATTTAAATTCTTTGGCTTATTAATATGATCTAAATTCATTGTTATCAGTCGTCGTCTTTTAATTGCATTTTAATAATAAAAAATAATTATTCGTTAAATGTAAAATTTGTTTTCGCGATATGATAATGTGATAATGGATATTTCAGCTATTTTGCATTTTGCTGAAATTTTTACACTTTCCAGATATCCATAATCTGGAAAGTGTAAAAATTTCAGCACTAATATTTCAACACTCTGTTTGTTTACATAAATTTACTTTGATCAATTGCAATTACATTACAGTTTTTACTTTATCGGTACACTCAGTGTACGTTATTTTGAATTATGAACATAAATATAAAATGATATTTTTTTATATTTATAAACATTATTAGCAGATCAGAGATATAGCGTTTTTGAAATTTCAGTCTAATATGCTATGCAGCAAATAGTGTTGTGGCAAAGGTACTAAGTGGGGCTTTAAACATTTCAAGCTATTGCGTATCTATGTATCTAATAAACTGATTGGATAATGTTACTTCGAACCAGATAGTGCACACTCAAGGTTTGCATTCAAATTTGATCATGCTCTGATATTGTCTCGCTACCAGCGAGGCGGCAAGTCCAACGTAACCCCCGCGCCCTCAAACCGCAAATCCAACCCGCGCTGTCCTTTGGCCCCAGCCCTCCTAACGATAGGGTTGTGCATTTCACGTCATCAAAATAAGTTCGTGACGAACCTTCCCTCTTTGGTAGTCGATAATATCTGTCTCCTTTGCTGCACACATATTGGTATTTAGTGTGATACTGCAAAAAATATTTCCCGATAAAATTGTTTTGGTACTAGCTAAGTGCTGTAAACATTTAGAGGCTTGAGCAACCCTGATGTTACCCTGGACGGACCAGAGCTGTATGTATTTAACTCCAAACTGAGCGGGAGTGTGGGACACTGATACCCGTAACACTTTAATTATTTTCGCGCGTTTACCCTATATTTGGATACTGTAGGTATATTCAAATGAGATACAAACGCCCAGACAACGGCGTTCCCTGTACATTAATTTATCGAGCTATTCAGGAACAATTGAGTGTAATCACAGTGAGGACGAGCAGGTCAATCACCGGTTTCTATTTATAGGGTCGTATGAAGCCTTGCGATTCGAAACAATACTAACGCGATTGCAGTAAAACTTGCAATATTAACATTTACCATCTTAAGTTTTCACAATTTTCCAGCTGAGCTTTCAATATCGGAATCTTATCGAGAGAAAACACTTAGGACATCTTTACAAATAATAAATGTATATTAGATTTCTCCAGGTTCGTATCAAACAGAATATGTATTGCGTTTCTGAAAGATACTCGTAGCACTCTGGAAATTTTATTGGATACGTATCTAAAATCCTATGTGGAAAGTCCTAACATAAAATACATGTAGAAGCGATGCTGATAGAGCAATTGTCATAACGTTCAAAAAAGGCTCCTTGAAGGACGTAGGTTCAACAGATTTGACCTTTAAAGGTAAATACGGCACGCAGTCCGCGGCCTCTCGACACATCTCTAGAGACGTCTGGAGATGTTGCAACTATAATAAACAGTATTATTGTGGCCTAGGCCTAGGCCGGTCTCTAGCCCAATAATAATGGTTTAATTAAGCAAACAATCGAATTACGTACACTCACTGATCATCAATATAGGTAATGCAAGCAAGCAAATTGAATATACCTGCACAGTGCAACAATTAGATGGCCTTGTAGGTATGATCAGGTGCTCGCAACTTGTAGGTATATAATGGTTAACGTAAGAACTAAGATAAAAAATGTACACCAATTCTCTGCAGGATATGCAATTTTTTAACCCGTACACAACAGGACCAAAAAGAAAAAGTTATTGCATGAAATATGTAAAACAGACCTAAACAATGCCATTTATAAATCAAACAATTCTGCCACCGACGACGATCAGTATTGTCGACATTTCCATAAATCGTACTATATTCATAAAATACATAAACTATAGCAGCAAAATCGACTTGCTTCACTGAAGGCTTGTTCGGAGAGCCTCAACCCGACAGGTGACTAAAGCTTAACCTCATACGGGCGGAAGCCAGTTACGGGTCTTGCCACCTAGAACGGTTTGTCAATGTATTAGAATTAAAATTGAACATCACTATTAAAATGGAACGAAACTGCACTACACTCATAGAGATAATAGTAACTATAACAGATCACTGACTACACTAAATTATTAATCTCCAAAAGGTCACTCGCAAAATATGCTGACTTAGCAAACACGAATAATATTACGTGGGTACATACAGTAGATATTTTTTGTGATCTTATCTTACTTATAATAAAGTCTGAAGGACGGCACGGGTCAACTTTGCAAAGTTAATGTAGTGAAAGTTCGTTCAACGGTCAGACTAACAATGTTATGTGAAATATAAAAAGAACTTGATTAAGAAGACATTTGCAAAGGGCACCTTGTTCTCGTCAGCAATTAATAAGTCAACAGGCACGTCAAAACTATCAATGGATTACAGATTTTTGTGGTTAGCTCAGAATGATCCCATCGCCTGAAATTATTTAAATTCAATTTAAGGCCCAGATTTTCTAAAGATAGCACATAGATGAGCTTAAATTTAATATCTGTCTATGCTTCGTTGAATAATAATGCATAAAATAAAAAAAAATCTATATAACCATAAGGATAATTTTAAAACGTCTTAGCTAAGTGAATTTAAGTGCCAATTCCAGCCAAACAAGTCCGTGAAGCGCAGGAATTTAGAATGCTTTCGACGACTATCCGAAACAAGATGATTTTGGTTGCAATATGGAACTATTTGAGGCTTCTACCCGTGAAGTGTAAATAACCATCTATGTAACCACCCTGTAGCCAATATTTGCCACACCAGCGATAAGGCAGTCGCCAGACCTAATGTCAACCATCGACACTTTCGTCCTTTCGCCTCCATGAAATGAGCACCTCTATATTAATTTTATCTCTCATAGAACTGAGGCTATTTTTCCTACTAACCAACTAAACATATTGATCCAGCCCGGCCAAACAATGGACACATAAATTATTATGTCTGAACTCTGAAAGAAATAACGTTTTAATAAAATAATTGACTCATATTGTGGTTAGTCACTTTGACTTCTCAGATTAACTGTCTTATAATACGTGCGAATGTGTATTTCCTCGGCAAAACGGCAACACTTATTCATACTTAAAAAATATGAGTTACAGCATGCTTTTACATACCAGCGTAAATTGTCGCATATTATGCAGTCACGCTTGGTTTAAGCCATATCACTTCCGTAAAACATTAAATGCTATGTGTCCAACACATGTGCACTTGACAGTTATAATATGTATGTACATGTATATGAAATCTATTTAGACGGCTGATTGTCTGACACAGTCCATAGGACCATAGGTCCTCAAAACTCTTTCAAGAAAGGTACGAGTATTTTCGAAATTCAACCACCACTCGGAACAAATTAGCGGGTAGTTAAAGTTTTTTTCTTAATAATATTACGCGATCAAAGTCAAGAGGAGTAAAACTAGTTAATAATCTTTGACTGGAAAATCCGAACATTCAACGGCAACATCCCTCTTATTTGGAGCATGCTACTGTCGCCAAGGAGCCGTGAAATGCCACAGCGGTAGCAACGTAGCCAGTCCGGTTTAAAAGTGTTAAAAATAATAAGAACAGCGAATCGAAAATAACATTTTTTTCATCGAAAACCACAACATATTTTGTAAATTTTCATTAAAATAAAATTAAAAATAAAATTCCTGATGAATTTCCACATATTGCTAAATTATCAGGAAAAATCTGACTAGTTTTATTAAAAAATAACTCACACCTTAGTCTTTTTCCGTAACCGGTTTTTTAATTGAACCCTTTGGGAGTGCAATGCAATCAAATTTGCGCTGGCAGGTTTCTAGCTACGAACGTTTTAGCCTGGCCTATTTTTGATGTTTTTTACCTTGTTACCAAGCTTCCCCCGAGGCCGTGGAAACGTAACGTGATAATGTGTGAGCAGGTAGTCCGATCAAGCCGGGCTGGCTTTTAGTATATCAGACAGGATATTATTGTAGATGTGTTAGTAGTTTCACCCTACTATCATATATATGTGTTTTTAGTATGTGTGTATATTTGTCCGGTCTTTACTCGCATCTTTGTAACGACTGAACGGATTTGGACAAAATTTAATATGAATGTAATACCCTGGATTAGCAAAAACGGCTATTTTAATCCATATAAACCCCTAAGGAAATAAAAGGGAAAGTTAAAGCTTGTATGTAAATTCGAAAACAAAAACATAACCTTGAATAAATAATTCTGTAATATAAAGTAAATTAAGATTTTATTTTTTTCTTTAAGCAAAGTAAGCTGACACATTAATAAACGAACTTGGACAAACTCAAATAGCTAAAAAGCGACTTTATTATAAGTTATGAGCACTGGTGACTGATGAGTAAACAACAGAGCTAGGAATTTATTATTAATCAACGTTTGACCGCCTTCTCAAGTGTTAGGGATTGGTGCGGTCGAGAATAAACCACAGTTTCCTGAATGAAGGGTATGCAAGTGTTTTGTAGGTTCGATACAATGATACAATACCATATGGTATTCTATGTTTACTATATATTCTATGTTTATCTGTTTACTTTGTTTAATCACACTTTTATGTATCTACTATTCTTCTTATTCGTAAAAACCTTTTAATAGCCTTCCGTTTATATTATTCTAAATTATATTATTTGTTTGTGCTGCTGGTTTTTCATAAATAGTAATAATAAATATGATCACAACTGTAACCCCCCAGGCTCGGTAGATTAGATATCATCCTCAAATCTTAAGTTACTTAGATCTTTGAGAAGAGGGTAGTCAAAGGCACGTCCAAACATGACATTTGGTACATGCCCACATTTTGCACAGTAGTCCTTTACATAAATAAATAAAAATAATGGTTGGATATTAGTAAGTTTAGTTTTTGCTCAATCTCGCCAAAATGTCTGGGAGAATTTTGATGAAAAATGGAATATCATAAATAATGACTTGTCTGGAATTACATATAGGCCACTGTTTATGTGAGACGCATGCGAAGCCGCAGACAGACGCTAGTTAACAAATTATGTCTAACTGTCTATATTTTTGAACTAGCTTCCGCCCACAGCTTCGCCCGCGTGGTACCTTGAAAAACAAAATCAAACTTTCATCCCCTAGCTGATGCTCGCAGCTTCGCCCGCGTGAATGTCGATTATCACTACTTTTCATAAAAACTTTCATCCCCTATTTTATCCCCTTATGGGGGTAGAATTAATCAAAATCCTTTCTTAGCGGATGCCTACGTCATATCCGATCCGTCCAGTGGTTTGGGCTGTGCGTTGATAGATCACTATGTCAGTCAGTCAGTCAGTCAGTCAGTCAGTCACTTTTGAGTTATATATATTTAAGATACGCAATCGTTATAAATGTATCATTAACAGAACAACAGAACCGGCCAAAATTAAACTTCTACAATTCAGATAATATTAAATCGAGGCCCTATTTGTATAGGATTAGGGTAGGTCGGATTATGAGCAAGCGCCGTGGCTCCTAATCCAATTTCAGCACAATCAAAGCGTCAACGAAAGGTGCCAGAGAAACCGTAAGCCAATTTCAGAATTTAAATCTAATGTTCCCTTTGCTGGCCAAGTGGATCCTAATGAACATTATCTTTTAGATAGCCACCGATAGCTATTCAACTGCTTGGAGAAGTGGCGTTCTGATCTGACTTTATTGGCTGTGATTGTGATTACATGACTCACAAACGAAAAGTATGAATACATTATTACTTATTAAAAAAAACAACATAGGCAATTGCACCGCCAAATCTCGAGGCAAGTTACAATTCAAATATATACCAGCCTTCATCTAAGAATGTGAATACATAAATAAGTTTGATATATGTATTATTGTATGTAATGACAGACATTATAAAATTAAATTCAACACATTTAAAGCTAAAAAAAGGGCGCACTAGAAAACTACAAAGCTATACCTACACATTATTCGACTCTTCATCTCATACCACAATGACATAGAAAACTCGATACGTTATTACAATAGCCAAAACGTGCAAATGTGCAAATGCGAACAAGCTAAAAAGGAGCATGTCAATAAAGTTACTTGAGTATTGGTAGTTGCCATTTTTGCGTGTCGATAATATGCAGTTTAATTTTAGAGCGAAATCTTCAAAGTAACTTCTGAAATGCCAGTGTAATAAGTGCTTAAAACTTCCAAGAAAACAGCGCATTGGTAATGAATGGCTATTAGATGAATTCCTCTATTATTATTATTTTTAAATTGACTCAATTTTAGCAGCAACTTTGTTTAACGGGTGCAACCTTTGTGTTTGTGATCGCTACTAAATATGCAGTTGATTCCTGCCCATTCCGAGCTTTTTGAATGGAGAATGTTACTAGGTGTGCCAAACCGGTTGAAAGTTTGTTTCAGTAAAGCTTGTTAAAATACACTAGTTTTTTTATGTACTCAAAAATACCTATTACACCTATTAGTTTTGATTTTACAGGCATTTAAACTTCGATAAATATCGAGTCCCGCTAACAGTCAAGTGACCACATGTGACGTCAATTTCCAACGCTCCGCTTAGTAGTTGTGTTATGCGATGACGTCACACTGTCACACGCATCGTACTAGTCCGCAGCGCACGTTTACTTCTATAAATCGGAAACTAATTGACGTATCGAAGTAATTCTTTCACCTTTATTTTTTATTTTTGATCGAGAATATGGAGAGATAATATTCAAAATTAGTTAACATTCTTCAGATGCGAAAACTTGAAGAATCTTTACATATCCTGACGTCCGCCCGAAATACCTTTCACCTTGCGTCAGTTGTCAGTATTTGTACCTAACTCGTGAAAATGACAGATGATGCATAGAGTATAATTTCGATCGTTGATTTTTTCCCCTTATCGTCAGCATTTATAGACTTTTTTCAATATTAGATTGTACAGAAGATTAAATTGGAAAGATGATATATGAGTAAGAAAGGAGTGAGTACTGACATGACGGATAATTGAGGGAAGCGAAAGAAGAAAACGTGTTGTGCCGACCCCACATAGCTTGAGAAAAGGACAGGAAGAAGAAGAAGATGACTTCCGAAATGTCATGTATATAATGTAACTTCCAGCGAATTATTCCAATACGTATTCGTATGCAAAAGTAAATGTAAAGTCACGGGGGAACAACTATGTTTTCATAAAATCACTCCTGTCTTCAAACGGGGTTAGCAGACTATGGATTATCACTTGCTATGATGTCAACATACCCTCATGCTCTTCAAATTTCTTTGAAAAGTTTGAAGCTGTCATCCATTTTAACACAGGTGCGCTCCACTAACAGACTGAATGTACATAACAAAACAATAGACGAGTACCGGACAACGAGAATGAAAGCGATGGAGCGAGTCACTTTTATTTATCTTCCACTGCCTCGTCAGTTTAACATAATTCAATATTAGTTGGAATATAATTCTGATGTTTTGCCAAACAAGCTAAGAAATCTGATATGTGGACCATTTATTTTTCAGTGTAACATGACAGTTTTAAGAAAAAAATAAATTTTCTGTCTTTTCTGTATTGATTTTCACCTTTTTTCCGAAACTTTCAGAAACAATTCATATAGCTACTAAAATGAGTTGAAACACAGCGCACACGCCAGTTCGGTTAAATTAAGAAATGTCATTACTTAGGTGTGAACAAAATAAAATATTTCGTATTTTATGAAATTTTAGCTACTTTAAAAAAAGACAAAATTTCCACCATAGTCACAATGTTATCGTATGCTCGTCGAATTATAATTTTTATTATTATAATTAACTTGAATTATCTGCGTCGGATCATATGATTCCGTTGAAAAATCCAAATGTGAACAAAACACGATCTTGAATCCCGCATTAGCTAACAAACAATGACGAGTATCATGTATTGCAACAATGCACTTGAGATGAGAAATCTAAGTAAAAACTCAATTAATGTCACGGATGAACGAAGACAACATAATTCAATGTATATATTGAATGATGCTGATAAATTCTTCGTGTCAATCTATGTGACGTAGAACGTAGAACTTTGTGCTTCCAAACGTCCAAAAGTAGCTACTTACCTACCTATCCAACATAGGTAGGTAAGTCAATTTGTATGAGTATGAATCACTTCCTGATTATCTCTGGCCAATCGTGATTATAATGAGTCCACTACTTAACTTGGCTGTATATTCCTAGCACTGTATAGTATACCAATCCATACTAATATTAAAAGTTATATTAAAGTTATAAAAAATTCGATACAATTAGGTATATCGGATCACCTCTGAAGTATGACTTACCAAACAAAATAAGAAACATCAAAATTCGTCCATAATTGGAGATGTAATCGCGTAACAACAAATTGAGAAACTCCTTTTAAACTCTTTAAAAATGCTGATCGTTGGTAATCGCAACACTTATGTACGTTACGAATATAGAAAATTATGGGAATAACTAAAAGAGCTTTTTTCTGAAGGATTAATTGAAATTAATTAACTACTTATTTTTTTAAAGAGATTGACGAACCAAGTATACTCGTATAAGGCGAGTGTGAACGGGACAGTGGTTATGGTGAAGACCTCGGCGTACGTACCTCGAGCATATTGGGAACGTTTTATAAAAAGGCCAGGTCAAGAGTACCCTAAACCGATGCGCATGTCAGTATGAAGAATGTAATGAAAGTGAATGTGTATATCAGATAGCAAGTGGAGATACGTGTCATCTGCCTACACCGTCGGGAAACAGGCATGATTTTATGTATGTATGTAATTTTATTTCATGCCCTACTAATACAAAAAACAATAAAAAGACGGTAATAGGATTATTAAATTTGTGTGATATCGGAAAAGTATTGGAATCAAACAATAAGGTTCAAGACGGAGCTATTGCATTCTCCTGAATAGAAGCTCTATCGTATTATGAACTCGTATGTGTTATTCATATAGCTAGACTATTATATAAAGAAGTAAAGTTTATTGTGTATGTTTGATCGAGCGTAAGTCGTCGGAACTGTTCTGGTTGTATGTAAAAACAAAAGAAAAAATAACCCTTTTTTGGCAGTTGGCAGTCGGCACAAACATGATCACGACTGGAATCCCAAGCTTGGTAGATCCTCAGACCTCTAGTAACTTAGATCTTTGCGGGCATCTAAAGACGGTAGTTAGAGGCACGTCCAATATGGATCGCACGTTTTAAATGGTGCACGACCAGGTTTGAACGCACGACCTTCGGATCGTAAGGGAGGGATATCACCACTACACCACCAGTGCTTCTATATAGCGTATATATTTCGTAAAAAGAAACCAGAGAAACCTTAATTTGAGAAAAATAAAACAAACAAATGACCTTTTCACTAAAGCCGTATCAACGACCTAAGAGTCTATAATTAATGAAGCGTTACAGAAATGTCAACACATCTAGGAAAGCGCTGATGGTAAACCGAGCTCCAGGATAAAGTTCTCTACGAATAGTTTGAGACTAGTGAATACCAAATTCGCAAACTTTGCTAGACATTTCCATTCCAGAATAAGTTAAGTTGAAGGATGTCCGATGCGAATATCGGCTCATAAGACATTTCCTTTTTAGAATAAGTAGAAGGAAGTCCGAAAGAATAAGCATATAAGATACGAAAACTTTTTTTTCTATTGTGTCACTAGATCTTTCGAAGTAATGTGGTTAAAGTATTTAAGTCAAAAGGCTCCCTTTGTGCACTAGATACGATGATTATCCTAATGCGTAGAACTCTTTCGTTACCGAGTGACTGATCAAAGCACAGCCTTAGCCATTAATGCAGGAGTAGCCAAGAACCATAAAGAGCTGAAATATGGAGGGTAGGTTCTTTATTGGGTCTAGTGAAACACTAAAAGAATTAGATAAAAGTCTGCCTTATAAGGGGTGTAGCAAGAGGTAAAAAAGCTTGAATGCAACAGCGAACGTAGTCACGGGGATTTTCACTACTAGGACAGAATATAAAATTTAACTTTAGAATTTATATTTAACTAGCTTACGCGCTGTGAATAAGTCGATGTTGCATATTTCAACATGCATGGCTCTTTCAATGTCAGGTGTCGGCTTTTTATGCAGTTATGCGTTTGTTTGCCTTCGTTCTGGCTCCCATAATCCCTTGTCGAGCTGTAAGCTACAGGGAACGTATTTTTGAAATGTAATTTTTCACTTTTTTTGTATGAAATCTGTTCGAGGCACTCTCATCCTGTGTGTAAAGTTTCAAATCCAATAGAATAAACGCATACGACCTGTTGAATGAGTCATGTAATGGGATGTGATAAGTCACTGATTCAGCAATAATTTTGTAATATTCGATCAAAAGCACTGGTGGTGTAGTGGTAACACCCTTGCCTCACGATCCGATGGTCGAGGGTTCAAACCTGGCAATGCACTAATGAGTTAGAAAACCTCATGAGCGCAATGCCAGTGCCTCAAACGGCGAAGAAGTCCGTCGTGATCACGTGTGTGTCAATTCGATTAACTAGCCGTAAGTTTTAATGAAGTGAATATAAACACGGGTTATATTATGGTAATTGTTACTCTTCCCAACAATAATGTCATGTCACAAAGGATTAAAGCCTCAGAGGCTTTGCTCACTTGACAACATGTCTTCCAACTTTTAAGGCCGGTTTCCCCACGATGGTTTCCTACTTATACTCTTTCCGAAGGCCGCTGAACTTGAGATAATGCATTTACTTGTGACCGAGACTGCAGCAGTTTGAATAATTTAATCCATGTGTGCCTCCACAAGCAACGAAGCTAAGAGACTAATCAGAGTTCGTACAGATACAATCTGTTCTGGAATCGAACCTCTTTATATTCCTACTTACTATCCAGTAGCATGCAACTGAAGAATAAAATATGTAGCGGTTACTCCATCTCCATGATTAACCCTTTGCTTTTATTAGTTGCTATCAGTTCAGCAGGTCGTCGTGGTACAGTTAATAGATACTTACTCAACAATGTGCATTACGCATTAGGTACACCAGTCTTAAATGCCTAGTGCAGTGGGAGACAAACGGCTCATAATAATAATAAATAATAATAATAAAAAATAATAATAACAAATCATGAATGATCATGCATGAGAAATAGACGTTGTGCCTCGAATTATAATGAAGACATCGGTGTGACGTGGGACTTGAAGGCGAGACCGACAATGGGCCAACTTACTAGTTCCGGCAGTCGAGAAAAACGATAATTTGTGCATGCTTTTAATTTGCTATGATTGTTTAGACTTAAATACGAGTATGCTCTTTTTTCCCGACTGCGAAGGAGGGTTATGTGTTAGGGGTATGTATGTGAATTCTTTTGACTGCACTGAAGCCTCTACGGCTGGACTGATTTTGACAAATGAGATGTCGTTGGATTCATCTGGATCACAAGAATGTCTTAGGTTATCTAAACATGTCAAAATATTCAATATGGCAGGTTTAAGAATGGGGTTTTTTAATTTAATGTTTATTTTATTAGCATCGTATATTACTTGACTATCAGTCAACTTTAATTTTCGGCAGCACTATCTATTCTGTGCATACAGCTTGTTCGTGAGCTAACACAAGTTTAACACGAACTGAACGATAGATTGTATAATGTAAAAGGTACTTAAAGGATTATCAAGAAACTACTGACCTAGGTTTACCAACATCTGACTAATGGTTTTAAAGTTTGCGTAGAATAGTGTAACGTACTACGTTTGTATGTCGTCGACACGATTTGAAATAACACTTTACAGCGATGATATAATGACGCTTGAACGCCTCCACGTCACGTCAATCACAGCTACACCGAAAGTTATTTGATATAAAAGTTTTAGTGGTTCGATTTTTCAGATGTTGTTCGTTTAATGCAACTTCGTATCTTTGAACTCCTACTGGCAGAAAGACAAGCGGTTTCTAATCAATAATAACGTCTAGACTAAAGTTCTAATATACTTAGTTAAAATATATCTTTGGTGCACGCATGATAGTATGAAAAGTCTGGCAACTACCTCTACTCAGTGGCCTGATCGGATACCTGAATGGTATCTCTTCTCGTTGTGCGTGACGCGGCGGTGCGTGCGCCGGTTCCGAGTGTGCTGGCGGCTGCTGCTGGGTTCACCACGAGGCCCACGCGGCGGCTGCGCGCCCGCTGCGCCCACAACATCACGCTTGACTCATGAACAATTATACTTGCATCAAGAGAACCCTTAGCCTGAACTATAAAATCTAATGAAAACGTCGCAATAAATGTTTTAAGCCTATTCCTGCAACAAAGACTATAATTGAATTTTACTTCTTTTTCCAAAATCGATATAATAAACATCGATAACATTACTCTACGGTCAAGCAACTTTATCACTCGTTATTTAATACTCAGACGACGAGTTAACGAGTTTACGGACTTTTCCACTTTCGAGCAAAATCCTAATCGCCGGAGCCACTAAACTAAATTTAAAGAGCGGATAATGATGTTCTGGACTGGAACCCGTTAAAGGAGCAAGATTTTTCGATAAATTGCATCGGAATTCCAGACGAAGTAAGCAAAATGTTGGGTCAAATGCCGTTCTAGTAAAGCCGTCTTCAATTTAAGCGACTTATCTGAGAAAGCATTTCTGAAATAACAAAAAATACGTTCACAACGCTTTAATAAACATATAAAAAATATATAGTATCTAGCAAAAATAAATGCATTAATAATGATAACACAAAAAAATAAAAATAAGAATGGGGTACTGTTTGGCATACCATAGAAGTTGGATAGAATTTGTTAAAAACCGTCCCTGCTTCAGACATCTATATATATAAAAATGAATTGCTGTTCGTTAGTCTCGCTAAAACTCGAGAACGGCTAAACGGATTTATCTTATCTTGGTCTTGAAATGTTCGTGGAGGTCTAGGGAAGGTTTAAAAGATAAGAAAAATTCGAATAACTGCCGGGAAAACCCTAAAAATAGCCCTTTTCTATTTTCCATACAAACGTTTTTTAAATAAGTACGAAGTCTGCCGGGTCAGCTAGTCGTTTATACAAATTTAACTCATGTGACATCTAGACTGGGTCAACCAAACTTCATATTACGAGTATATTCCCTGAAATTTTACAAAAACATTTGTGTTTTTGCCGCATCATTGTAATGGATTGTTCTACAAATTTCGGTGGTGCCCAATATGTCAAAACCGCAGTTTCCATTGAGTATTTAATAATAATAATAATAATAATAATAATAATGCTGGACACTATCACACAGCATCATGTAGCCCCAAACTAAGCAGAGCTTGTATTATGGGAACCACATGACTGATAAACTACATAGATATATATTTATTTACATACTTTATTTTATGACGAAGTGATTCCTGTGATGTTTGGTTTAAGTATTGCGAATTATTGTATCATGTTGTATTTCATATAATTATGTTTCATTTAGTTTTCGTGCACGAGTCCAACCCGCACCTAGCAGGTTTTATTTTTTTAATTCTGTCAAAAAAAATTACGAACCCTTCTAAATAAGAGGAAATGAGTACTTGTTTGAAGCAGGAAATCCACTGTTGTTTATGGATACTTGAAAGGCTTCAGACAAAGCTAGGCTGTTACCTATCCCTGCCTGTTCTGTGGGTCGGAACGAAGATGGATGACTACGTTAACTGCAGGCTATGTCCACGGTATAAATGTGTAACCAGTAAGTTTAGCTGTTGGTTGGTTGAAGATACATAAACTACTAAGCTTCACTGAGTCATACAATTTATGTGTAATGGTAACGATATTAGCTATCGAAAGAACTGATAAGTTTTGTTGATGTTTTATCATACCATTCTAGGTAACTTATAAAAGTATTATCATATTAGTTATGCACGTACGAATAATAGATTGTATTATAAATTATAAATGATTTGTTTATGTTTATAGGTCGTGGCACACTAAAATAAGTTAGGGTTTACTAGACTAAGCACCGAATGGGTTATCACGCGGGATCAATGACCTAAGCCAGTTGATAAGGCAGTCGTGTTATCAGGTGGCGCAATGCAGAGCCGAAAAACTAGAGGTGAGCAATCGATATGTTGGTACCTAGCGCGTGGCTGTTGATGTGGATAGGAAGGGGTAAAGGCCAATAAATATAGAAAACTAAAAATCACATCATTATCAGTGTACCTACAAATCATTAATATAAATTGAGAGCTTGGCATGTTTGGGAAAGGTAGTAATTACCTACCCAGTGGGAAATCCTGAATCAGACGTTGTTTGCACGACCGACGGCACCGCGGCGCTTTGGCGCCTGGTTTGGTTTGCGGTTTCATTTGAAACATAATTGCAAAACATAATATAGGTATTCTAAAATAATAAGATATACAGTTATCAAAAAAATATATAACCATTTGTTTGTTCATAGACTCGCAGTATTTAGCCACCTTGTGTTAATGAACATATTAATATAAGCTTCTTCTGGTGAATTAAGGAAAAATATCCTGAGAGTAGCGCCGGTGACGGAAAAGATGAGGAGTAGGTTAGTGTGGTATGGGCATGTTATGCGGAGGGATGAATGTCATGTGACGAGGAGAGTGTTAGGTACGAATGTGGATGGATATAGGGGAAAAGGTAGACCAAAGAAAAGATGGATGGATGTGTGAAAGATGATATGAGTAAGAAAGGTACCAGTACTGAGATGACAGATGATATAGAGAAATGGAAGAAGAAAACGTGTTGTGCATATCTCACATAGCGTGGGAAGAAGAAGAAGACTCGTAGGAATTATCTAAGTTTTAAGTCTTGTACTTCAGATTTTACTTATCAGCTTTAATATACTAATTTACTTGTCTAGACTACCCCGCCGTAAAACACATCTGTCTGCGAGATATACTCGTACAAACACCAAGTTAAGGTAAACTCACTAAGATATTTAAATGAATGTGTAGGACTTCTTAAAACTAGTATTTACTAAAAAAATATATATATTCAACTGAATGTATTTTTTTTATTTTTTGTTTTTTATGTCACGAATTTGACACCAAATTAGTCAAAATCCGTCCAGCGGTTTAGGCTACAGTTACAGCCTAAGAAACTCCCATATAAACACACATACATACATACATACATACATACATACATACATACATACATACACCCCAAGCACATTACTCTCCTTCTCCGCTTCGGCGTGTGGTAAAAAGTGATAAACATCATAATACTGGAAAAGTTGACTTCGACAAATGAGCCGAGAAGTAAACGAATTTGTCACTTATTAGGTGTATCAGCAGAATAAAAAACATTTATTTTTTATTTTTCATGCATGACTTTTGAGTTCAATCTATATCTATATAAGAGCTTAACCTGACTGACTGACTGACTGACTGATTTATCATCGCCCAGCCGAAACCGCTGAAGCTAGAAAGCTGAAATTTGGAAGGTGGTATCCTTTTATAACAAAACCACCCACTAAGGCGGGATTTTTGGATATTCCACCTCTAAGGGGGTGAAAAAGGGTGAAAACGTTAGTATGAAACTTTTTAACGCGTGGAGTGATTTTCATGAAACTTTGTGTGTGCACTGTAAATGCAAATTGAATGGACACGTGTTTCAGGATTTTTCAATATAACTATCAAAAAAGGGTCAAAAGTGGGGTCAATTTTTGTATGGGAACTTTTTAACGGGTGGTGCGATTGGCCTGAAACTTTGTTTGTGTACTGTAAATGCAAAATGAATGGACACGTGTTTCAGGATTTTTCAATATAACCTTCAAAAAGGGGTCAAATGTGGGGTCAATGTTTGTGTGGGAACTTTTTAACGGGTGGTGCGATTACCTTGAAACTTTGTTTGTGTACTGTAAATGCAAAATGAATGGACACGTGTTTCAGTATTTTTCAAAATAACCTTCAAAAAGGGGTCAAATGTGGGGTCAATTTTTGTATGGGAACTTTTTAACGGGTGGTGCGATTGCCTTGAAACTTTGTTTGTGTACTGTAAATGCAAAATGAATGGACACGTGTTTCAGGATTTTTCAATATAACCTTCAAAAAGGGGTCAAATGTGGGGTCAATGTTTGTGTGGGAACTTTTTAACGGGTGGTGCGATTGCCTTGAAACTTTGTTTGTGTACTGTAAATGCAAAATGAATGGACACGTGTTTCAGGATCTTTCAAAATAACCTTCAAAAAGGGGTCAAAAGTTGGGTCAATGTTTCAATGGGTACTTTTTAAAGGGTGGTGCGATTGATCTTAATTTTGGTTTGGATACTTTAAATGCAAAATAAATGGAAACGTATTCCTGGATATTTCAAAATAACCCTCTAAAAAGGGTAAAATTGGGTGTAAAAGTTATTATGGGATTTTTTTATTAGTGTGATTTGTTTGAAACTCAGTTTAGTTAGATAACTACTTTAAGTGAACGAAGTCGCGGGCGGGACAGCTAGTAATGTATAAAAACAAACACAAGGAAACATGAACACGACAGTAATCCCCAGGCTCGCAGGATATCTCCTCTTATCTCTAGGATATCTAAAGATGGTAGTCAGATGCACGTCGAAACATCATATTTGGCAAATTCCCACATTTTGCATAGTAGTCCCGCACGTCACAGGTTGCAAGCCCATAGCCGCTTATAAGAATAGTAAACTAAGACACACACCTTCGTGTTTTTGGTTCTAGGGTATGCCAGTTTCCTAACGATGTTTCCTTCATCGTTTAAGAGCAAGAAAACCTTATTAGTGGACGACCTTTGAATCCGTCGTGGATTCTTGGGATCGTGAGGCAGGGGTGCTACCACTACACCACCAGTGCTCTATGATGTTTATTTGATTAATAAATCAATTTTACACAAATACAAGTGGTGTTGTTAATCCTGTTGTTCTATAGAACTAGCTTAAATCGAACTTTGACAATATTATTTTGTCCACACCGAGTCTAGACTTGGCAGTAAAAACATTTCAAGTTAATGCTTAATGGACCAAGCTTAATGCTTGTTGCCAAAAGGTATACACCCATCCTAAGGCTTACTTAATCCTTTTTCTATCGAAAGAACTACACGCAAAAAGGAGAATCGCATTATGTCGCATTGCATTATATTTTACTAGCTTCCGCCCACTGCTTCGCCCGCGTGGTACCTTGAAAAACAAAAACCAAAATATCCGTACATTTTTCCGAGAAAAAAGTAGCCTGTCTGACTATAATCTATATCTGTGCCAAATTTCATCCAGATCTGCTCCGACGTTTCAGCGTGAATGAGTAACAAACATACATCCATACGTCCAGACATCCATAAATTCTTAAAAACTTTCGCGTTAAAATATTAGTTGGATTATTGCACGCGCGCCGCTGAACGGTTTACAGGTAAGAATGTGCAATATAGAGCCAGACATATAAAGCTCTTCAGAACCTTATGAGTGAAGTCATAAAGGCACGGATTTATTGTCAGACGGTAGATCGCGAGCGCCGACTTTCTATACTTCTTTCAAACCTGGCGAGCGTGCCCCGTCCATCGGTAGATAAGACTCTTATTATATTGCTGATATCAATGGAAAAGACGATTTTCAATTTTACTATTATGATCTTTTTTAACAAAAGGAATATACGAGAACTTGAGTATCAGGTCTCTTTCTTACTCATTGAATTAAAAAAAAATCCTTTAGCAAAATCCTACAAATATTATAACCGCGAAAGTTTGTATAAATGTATGGATGTATGGATTTATGTTTGTTACTCTTTCACGCTGAAACGACTGAACGCACTTGGATGAAATTTGTCACAGATATAGATTGTCTGAAATAGCACATAGGGTACTTTTACCCCGGATTTTTTCCGGGGTAAAAGGTACGGTTCCCGTGGGATAGATTTTTTTGTTTTTTAAGGTATTATGCGGGCGAAGCCGTGGGCGCAAGCTAGGTCATAATTGCGATTGAGATTGTAATTCACAGTACGAAGTCAGTTTTAAAACAATAAAAAAAATATATCATAGTGATTATTTTAAAAAGCTTTCCGCATCTACAATCAAAACGAATACAGAAATGACAAAAAAGTCAAGCAAGGGGCCGCTAATCAATAGTGTAGCAGGTAGTATGTAATGCTCTAGAAGGCGTGGCGTTGTTAATGTACTGTAATTGTAAGTACTATGTCTGGACTAGATGTCCGTTACGTTACGTTTCACTTGTAAAAAAACCCAGACAAGTAAAAAACTGACTCACGCATCGAGGGTTCCGAAAAAAACAAATTTTTTGTGACAACATTTCGTAATAATCATTGATTTTCTTTTTCAATGAAACAAGTGAAGAAAACCGCCTAAACTAATCTAGACAAGATCAACGGGAACTAGGGTAAAAGGTTTTGATTCATTCAGTTTTGACATACAGACAGACGTACAACGAAGTTACAGGTTTATTTTTCTTTAGAAATACGGAACCTTAAAAACCGAGTGATCTCTCATTCACGCATCTCTCACGAAACCATCGCGTAAGTAGTTTGTTATAATACAGGTATAATTATTGCGCGTAGTTCACGGAATGTAAATGCGTAGGCAGTTTTCTAGAAAAGTTTCATTTTATGTTAGAAATATACTTTACGTACAACAGCTACAAAAAAAATAATGAGAAAATTATTACAATGACGCGATATATGGATATAAGGATAAGAATATCCTTTAAGTTTTTTGAATGGTAAGTCTTTACTTAATTTTACGAGATTAAAGGCGGATTCCAGTGAATTGTAATAGTTACTAGAGTAACGCGGATTCGTCCGTTTGGACGAATCCGCGTTACTCTAGTAACTATTAGTTTAAGCACTAATCTACACTGTAGTAGACTCTTCGATAATTCCGATTTATTCTGTAGATTCTACAGAATAAATCGGAACTATCGAAGAGTAATCTGACATTTTACATTACATTAGTATGAGAATAGTTATACCAGAAGTTGGTTCAATCCACCCAGAGTTATTTAATTAGTCCACGATAAGAGTCCTCTAAATCGATCTTTCTTTACCACACTGATTCAAAAGAATTAGTGACACGTTAGAAAAAAAGATTTAATTAGAGGATTACAATTTATTAGCTATTCATCATCATCATCACTGGTCAGTTTTACGTTTAATAAAGATGATTTAGCTAGGAGGATAAGATCACCTAAGGTATTACGTCGAAGAGATATCATCCTATCTTACTTCCTAGTATTATAAACGCGAAAGTTTTTAAAAATGTATAGATGTATGTTTATTACTGTTTCACGCTGAAACAGCTGAACGGATCTGGATGAAATTTGGTACAGGTATAGATTAAAGTCTGGAATAGAATATATTATTATTATTATTATTTTAGCCTATGTTGTCCCACTGCAGGGCAAAGGCCTCCCTCTCTTTTTTCCAGCTTCTCTATCCTTGGCTGCAGTGGGCCAGTCTGGAAGATGCACATCTAGCTCGTCCCGCCATCTCCGCGAATATAGGCTACTTGTTATTCCGGAAAAATTTACGGATCCCGATATTGTTTTTGGTTTTTCAAGCCGTGGACAAGTAAAATATAAATAAGTGCCACCAGTATCGTCTATCGACACACACCTTTATCTTCTCGCTTGGTCGCGAAATCCATAATTTTGTGGGTATTTCTTGCGTTCCTTAAGTAATGTAGCTAGCGGAAACGTAGTTTTGCGACAATCGCAGATCATTTTCTACGATCTCGTTTTTATTAAACTTTGGTTTATGTGATCAATTTGTTCAGTATGTTTATTTGGTTAAATTTCGTGATAATAGACCAAGTTAACATTTTATATTAATGAAACTTTTTTAAACGCACCGTCGCGTCGTAGAAAATGGCTTAAACTTGTTGCAAAACTACATCAACGCTAGCCATAGTTCTTACTAAGAACCCCAAAACCTTAATACGAATATCATCAAATTTTCGCCAACTATGTCGACGGCGGCTTTAGCTTTTAATAAAAATTGTTTAAATAGTTCACACATTAGGTACTGACCGAATTAAGTGGAAAGAAAAAGACGTTGTACATAGTTGTAATTTTAAAATTGTAGCCAGAATTGTAGCTGCTTCATTTCTCACTTTATTCAAAGTCAAAGTCAAAAAATATATTTATTCAATAAAATCACAAGGATCATTTTGAAACGTCTTACATGCTAGGAGAATTAGAGAGGCAACCTGTTAGTAAAGCTCTGTATACCAGTAAAATCTTAACTATCCGCTATACTACAATGTGATGTGCCTTTTTGTGAGGTATAAGGTTTTGTGTCCAACCTAGGTGTATTAATAGCAAACTAATGGGTTTGTTGTAACAACACTAATTGGTGTACTATTAGAAACTTGATATTAAGGTAGGGCAATACCAGTTCGTGTCCTAAAATTCTCCCTTCGCCCATATGTTACCTTAAGAGACCTTACCAAAATTCTGATCCTCCTACAGCACGAAAACCATAATCTATCAAGTTAATTTGTTATGAAAATTTATTAAGATATATTTTTTTACTTTAGAACCGACTTTAAATACTATTGTTGTAATGCGAACTTTAAAACTACGAGTTTACCGAAGAAGTTAGCTAGTTCGTCTACGTGACACCTGATATAACACTAGCCTAGCCATTGCGCTTTTTGTTAGTAAAAAACGAAAGTGAAATCGTTTACAAAAACGTTACAACAAGCTGTGATTCAGAGAAATAACAATGTCTTTAAGATGAAGGAAAATTAGCAATCCTACGGAAATAAAATTTGTATGGGACCACCGCAAAATCATTCTCTATACAACAATCAAAGAACGGTTAACAATTGAGGAAGATATCGAGTACCAAACACAATAATTTAAAAAAAAGCAGCCAAATTGATAACTATCTCATTTTATTTGAAATCAGTTAAAATACACAATATCGTTTTAAATGACCCACTGTATATCTTCTAATTTTATCTGAATATGCAAGTGCCCAAGAGTTTCTAACTTTAAACGTGACCACAACGTAAGTGATAATCGATTCATCTCTACGTATTGGGATGGCCAGTTCCAGCACAGAATAGATTAAATTCTGCAAACTAGCCTTCCTAATACCGTATCACGCTACCGAGCTCTATTTATCGAGATTCCATCCGACGAGCTATGAATTTCCCATGCGACTACTGTGTAATCTGTGGTCCCAACATCGAGATTAAGTATGCGAATTTCACAGGCAGCTAACATTTTCCAATTCCAAGTTTTGCTATCACGAAGAATTATACCCGTAAGATGATTCGCTAGAAACTCAAACTAGAAAACAAACTTCGGAGTTAGTTATAATAATATAAGGTTTGGGAGTGGTATTTATTTTTATTTGTGTATGATGATTGTTTATCATCCAATAGCTGAAGCTTGGTTTAGTAAAATATTATAGGCTTTATCTTATGGCATAACACACCGCAAGCAAATAAAGCGCTCCGGCAGTGCTAGTTAAAGTGATGTCTAATGAGTGCCCTGATAATTTGTGGTTGTGTGCGTGTCTCATCTAACGAAATCATAATAAAAAACATAAAAGTACAAAACAAGGAAAACAAATCTAAAATGAAATTCGCGTTCAATGGGCGCTGGACAATGCTCGCCTACCGTTGCATTGTTACTTTTTCGAGGTGGCCGGGTCAACACTGAAGGCCATATTATTTTTAATAATTTCATCCTCCCGGCTCGATGAAACAATTTATCTGACGGCTGTAAAAATAATTTTACCGTCGCAGTTGACGAAGTATTCTCGTATCATAAATAATGAATCTTTGAATATTGAGCAGATAGTATATTTGTGCACTAAATGCTATGTTTATTGCGATTTGAAAATCATTTCCATACTTGTAGCAAATAAGTGATCTGCATTAATTTATGATCTCTAAATTTGAGGTCCATATTCGAGATGGCCCCATCGTTTGACCCTCATTGCTGAATCGCGCTGAGTTATATTTCGCGATTGTCCAGCATCCATCGACTGCGATCAAATTGACACTTGACCCTTGCGACACTTTCGTCATTAGATACTAAAAGATTTCAATATAATATTTTGTATGACGTGATCTAACCCGAGAAACTTCTACCCAATCATAGTAACATCAGTTCAGGCGTAAGGGTTAGCTGCTATTTTGAACTTTATAAAAGAACGTTAAGGTTGAACTTACCTTGCGGCTGCTGTTGCGGGATGAACGGAGTGAGGAGACGAGTCCGTTTTTTCTCATAGCCCTTTTGTGTTATATCACCTGGAAAATGTTAATTAACGTTAAATCCTTTGCAGCCGAGTGGGTATCACTTGCAGGCATTTACTCATAGATTAAGTTTTATATTGCGATTTCCCGGAACGACGATTCAGTAAATACAAAAGAATACAAAACACATTTTGAACTGCGAGAATTTCTTTTATTATGCTGTTATTGCTCTTTTCTTTAAAGTGGAAACTGTTTATCGTCTTTCAGAGAGCATGTCGATTGAACATAAAACGTGGAGGGATAATCGGGAAACTTTTTACAAATGTAACCGTAGATAAAATTCTGATTTACTGGTTTATATTAGCGGTTCAATAGTTTTAATCATTAACGTTTCTATGTAGGCCAATATATTCACGCCTCTCAGCGCAGTTGGTAGTAGCTCTGCCTTCTGCGATGTAGGTTGTGGGTTCGATCCCCACCCAGGATAGAAGACTGTGTGTTGAACACAGATGTTTGTTCTGTGTCTGGGTGTTATGTATTCTATGTATGTATTTACAAAAAAAGTATATAATTAATCTATCAGCTATCTGGTCCCCATAAGATTTGCTTAGTTTGTGGCTAGACGGCGTGGTGGGAAATATCCACCAATATTTATTTATTATTTTTATTTCTATACGATGGCTACGTACCGTACAAAGGCCTGGGTCTTAGTTTGTGGCTAGATGGCGTGGTGGGAAATATCCACCAATATTTATTTATTATTTTTATTTCTATACGATGGCTACGTACCGTACAAAGGCCTGGGTACACAGTACGAGCTGCAGTCAGTAGACAGCTGCTGCAGGTATACTCGTAGTACTAGTAGACTCGCCCCGAGAAGTCACACGTTTTATGCACGAAAAATATGACGAATTCACGGACTATTCATCAAACTAAATCTTATCCGATTGTAAACAAGTTTTAGTGAAACTCCTTTAGCACTTTCTTCGAAACGGAGCTTTTTTATGTTTCGATGTATGGCAATCTAATTAAAAACCAGACGGGGAACATATTTCGTAAAATTTAAATTATCAAGCTCTGCAAAGCGGAGTACGGAGACTAAACTCATTATTTAAGGGTGGGCGTAAGGTGTAAAACGAGGGGGTTGTGAGTGCATAGCTCGTCACGTGTCGATGACGACAGATCGATATATCAATGCATCCTAACATCGATATCAAAATAAACATCGTTGCTACTCTAAAATGTAAAGGCGTAAGGTTTGTGATAAAAATACCTTACTTATTGTGATGGAACTTAGTATGTACACAAGGAAGTCAAATTAATTGGAACCAAGACTTTTCTTATATAACCGAGCATTATTGCTTGGGTCTTTACTCCGCAAATCGAACACAATATAGTCGAAAGGATAGGTACCTACAATAGCGCTCCGAAATATTCGTCTTTGATTGTCAAAAGAAAATACAATGTTCGGAACAAATAATAGGAAAAGAAAATGATTGGAGAAAAAAAAAACATTTCAACTCACTTTACTTGTCCGTTGATATGCCTTTTAGGCAATGTTCTACAGAAGTCTAAAACAAAAATGAAGTCACACCGACAAATGAAATTTTGAAGTCACAAATAAATTATCATATATTTTTTAATAAAACTGCCGTTTTTCATTGAGTTTTTTTACATATGCCATGTCCACGAGTAAAATGTGTGCGCGATATTCACTAGAATATGACCTGCTGCAATGATAGGAAGGGCAACAGTGGGTCTTTTGCCTGTGAAACGAGAGCGCCCAGCTTCATGGCTAGAACTTGTGAACAATCTTCAAAAGAATGTTGAAGTTTAGTTGCAATCCCGCGTAATCAATCATACGTTATTCGCATCTTCAGAATAGTCGCGAATTTTAAAAATTTTCTATATTATTATTATCAGAAAAGGTCAGGGCAGGGAAGCATGGCATAAACAAAGAGGCTTATAGAAGCATAGCATGGGATGAGATGGGACGGGCTGTATAGACTGCTTGATAGAATGAGCATATTATGTTTGATCTAAGCCTCTTTCACGCAAGAAGATGAGTAAGGTAGATGAACTTTTCTATGTAGACTTAATCACTTGATGATACGTGAATATTTTTGATAAGATAAAAACAGTTGAAAGTACAGTTGCCAGCAAAATAATAGATTTCTTCGAGTACATACGGCTATTTTAAGACCGGTTATTGAGGTCTCGCAACCAGTACGAGGTGAAACTTTAAGGATCGTGTTTTAATACAGTTAATTAACAGAAATTATCATTTTAACTTCCGTTTGATTACATGTATAGATTTATAAGTATATATTGTTATTCCATAAGACCTGAGAGTGGATTTTTAAATATCGAAACTTTTTAGTGCAATTTTTGGCGTACAAATGCCCAAAATACGTTTCATAAATCTGGTGCAGCCCATTATAAACATTTGCTGATTAAAACATCGCAAGACACGAGTTAGTAAATAACGTTTATACACGTTGGCTGAGAATGAACACAGTAAATTGTTTCTGTGTATTGATACGACAAAACACACTAAGCTTTAACAAAACTGCAGGCTTTAACAAAAATGCCAATATAAAAACTTTATAGACACTTTATCGGACCGTGAAAGTGTACAGTAACTGAAAATTTCATAAAATGAACAAAAATTTGCTTTTCCCGTACACGTACACCACTTTGATGCAAGCTCTGTACGCGCCGGAATGGAAGAATGTACTGCAAAATGAAAACTGCTAAATTCTAGCTAGAGTTTATTTTATTTTACTTTTATAAAATAAAATAAACTCTAGCTAGCCACTCTAATGGTCGGCTTAGTAATAAAGGAACAAGTATTTTACAAATTTTTAGTAAAAGTAACGCCCGAATTTTGAAATGCTACATAATCTCTATATATATAAATCTATATAAGAGCTTAACCTGACGATGGTGGTGCGACTGAAATTTTGTTTGTATACTTTTTGAATTTTTTAAAGGGGTTAAATGGGGTGTCAATGTTTTTATGGGTACTTTTTAAAGGGTGGTGTGATAGGTCTGAATTTTGATTTGGATACTTTAAATGAAAATAAATGTACCTAAACGTATTCCTGGATATTTCAAAATAGCCCTCTTAAAAGGGTAAAATTGGGTGTCAAAGTTATTTAGGGGATTTTTTTATAAGTGTGATTTGTTTGAAACTTAGTTTCGATACTTTAAGTGAACGAAGTCGCGGGCGGAACAGCTAGTGACTAATATTCAGACAGCTTTTCTGGAATTTTAGCGTTTAACTTCATACTTTAGTAAGATGCTAGCAAAACCAATACTTTGAACATGAAACACATTTTTGACTTCACGAGCAAAATATTTATTTATTTGCCACTTCAGTAGATTTTTGAAGATTGTCAAAAGTTTTACTGTAAACTCGATTTGACGCGGTTTCCATCGGTAGTTTATAGTTTATGCATTCCGAAAATACGGCCTTAACTAAAGCTAGCGAGGGCTTTGCTCAACTAAGTTGTTACTTTTGACAACTGTTAGAAATCTCTTTGAATCTTGGTCTGGGTATTGCGGTATCCAAGCTCGTAGTTTCTAACATCAGTTGGTCAATTTATGTCATAAAGTGAGCATCAGGCGTAAAATTTTAATGCACAATTTATATAGATAACTATTCGGAGCAAAAGCATGTAATTCCACAACAAATTTTACTAAAAAAATACACCCTACCTTTCTACACTAGGATGTTTTGTATCAGAAACAATGAGTTCTATTAGGTACCACAAAACCTAGATCCTGAAAATTAACACCTACATTACAACTTATTTGTAGATCATGCAATTCTAATTCAATAAGTTGCAAGTCGCCCACCATTAGTAACCAGTGAGATTTACTCGCGACTCCAACTCGTATTATGCGAATTTATGTAGGTTCACGAGAGAAGATTATGCTTATTTAAAAATTACGACGTAAGAATGTGGTAAATTTACAATTGTAGAATATTTACATGATTTGTGCTCACCACACTGAGCTGTTACCAAAAATGTAAACTCAAGTCAGTGAACAGCTTTGTTTAAGTGGGGCCTTACTACAAGATCTTCGAGCAATATCCAAGAAATGTAACTTTGATATTTCGTTTGCGGCCTATGAAAATTGAATTGAAGCTTACTTCGAGCTTGAAACGTGACGTTCTTAAAACATGATGGTTTGTAAGAGCTCATGGTAAAGCCCCTGGAGTGCAAAGTTCTTAGAGCAAGATTATCGGAGCCAGTAACAAAAATCTGACATAGTCATCTATCTACGCACAGCCCAAACCACTGGACGGATTGGACTGAAAATTGGCATGCAGGTAGATGTTATGACGTAGGCATCCGCTAAGAAAGGATTTTGATTAATTCTACCCCCAAATAGGGGATTAAATTTTGTATGAAAATTTGTCAATTTAGTATTTAAAGTCGCCATAATCGACATTCACGCGGGCGAAGCTGCGGGCATCAGCTCGTATAATATAAGAGATTCTCCATGAACTACAACAATGGTGTATTGTTGAGGTTCATAGATTGCATTATCGGGACAGAGACGTGGAATTTTATGGAAACTGTGGATCTGGATAATTCTGACGCAGAATTTTAAGAATTGATTACAAGCGAGAACTATGCTTTTCAGGAATGCAAAATTTAATGAAATGGATTAGTTTTCTATTATTACTTGAGAAAGAAATAACATTGATGAAAGGGATGTAAAACGAGTGTTACAAAACAAACAGTTCACATCTTCTTTGTTAAGTCTGCAGTCCGCCGCTCTTACTTTTAGCACTTTAACGAGTTTCCGATGCTTATGCTCGCTATCCATTGTATTTTTAATGAAGCCAGGGGGTGCTTAAGATAAGTAATTATGTCAGTAACAAATGAAACACTTGCGCGAATGCTGCTTATAAAACGAGTAGTTTAACCTTCGAAGGAATAACCTATTTTGCTACTAGAATAATAATTTAAAATAGATTCTTACCAATACTTTTTCAACAAAGTGTTTATAAAAATAGTAATAGGTTACTCTTTAAGAGAGATCACGCCTAAAATAAACGCAAAGGCCTGTTTACTTTACAGATGTACTTGTAATAGAAATAGTTTGCTTTATTACGATTGTAATGACAATATGAAATTCATACTTGATATTTGGATGCTAGATAGAATCGGTGCAGGATACCTACCCATCCTACTGTGATGCACTAATTATGACGAGGGTTCGAGAGGGAAGCGACCAATTGTACTGATACGTAACTGCTTGGAGTAGCTAACGTATATCACTATCAAGTCTAATATGCTTTTGCTTGAATATACTTACTCACTTATCAAATAAAAAAACTACCCCTGTATGTAAGAGACCGTGTTCTCTCTTATCTTATTTAATTTAGGCAACAGCTAAATTTTTTCTCGGGTATTTGATCGCAAGTCTTTTGGAACGTTATTTATCGGAGCTATGCATCGATTTGATAAGGAAGCAGTTTGTATTGGATGTATCATAGATAAACCTTAAGATAGCACGCGTTGCACGGGAAATAGTTTTGTTATAAGAAATGAACGCAAACCTTGTTTTAACTAATGGAGAAAAATCTAACGAAACAAAAAGCGTAGTCTACAATAGAGGAAATATGAACTCAAAATGATCTTGTAGTATAGATAATAGTAATAGATTTAGTTAATATTTTAATAAGCAGTATAAGTAATATGACTTACAATTCAATATTATCATCAGTTGTCACACCGCTATCATTCTAATTGGATATTAACCCATTGACATAGAATGGGGCAGGATGGAATGACAAGCGTAGCGAACCCACCACTCTAATGGTAATGTCGCATGGTTATATAACGGAGTTATAATATTGTGATGTTGAGTATCATAAAAAAAAGCAAGAAAGGCATTTAGGTATTTAGATAGCTCAACTGTTTCAATATTGTTGTATATAATAGTGTAAACTTATTCTTTTCAATTCTATAAATATTTTTTAACAAATATTTGTATTGATGTATAATGCATGTATAGGAATGAAAGGAGACTCGCGTAGAACTGAAATAGAAAATACTACGTAGATAGCCTTTTTTTTCTTATTTGTATTACGGCGTCTGTCTCTTTAGAGAGAATTATTGCCAGTGTCGTAATAAGTAGCCCTAGGCTACGAGTTGGCAGCGGGCGTCACGAGGTAGCGGCGGACGACGTGTCGCGGCGACCCCACTGGTTTCTATGTATTTCTATGAAATGCGTCGCTAGCTTCGTGTCGCTAAATACGGAGGGAATTTCATAGAAATACATAGAAACCAGTAATGTCGCCGCGACACGTCGTCTGCCGCTGCCTCACGTCGCCAGCTGCCAACTCGTACCTATACTCGTACTACTATACTAAGCAATGCAAAAATGCAACACTTGCTGTATCATCACTTTGTCACGTGTCATTCATAAGCAGAAATCTTGCACAACGTTACTCATCGACGATGCTCGATTCGTACACTACTATATTAAGGTTCATATTCGCATAGAAAAATTTGACTAGTGCTGTTTTTCTATAAGTAATTACTACCTACTATTAACCAACGCGGAAATCGATGCAGTATAATACTTAAACATTATGTAGTAACATTCTATACCCAAAAACTTAACTGCAATTATCCTTAGGGCTAGTTTCATCATGCTATGTTAATTAAACTAACAGCTTGTTAGCTTTTAAATCGATTAGTTGTTCTGTGTTCTATTATGTCCTGATTATGTTCAAAATGAAATGACGAAAAATTTATAATATATTTAAACACTCTTGTTAATTTTGATACCCGATTCAGGTAATGTTTTGTTAACAAAAGTTTTGGAATTGGATCTTACATTTGAAAAACCTTCAAAAATCGATAATAAAATTAAAAAATTGGGGCAAAGAAAAAGTTTATATTTCTGTTGTATATGAAATTCTTTGGCATACTAGCTACAGGAATTAACAATTGCAACTTGCGATAATATCACGTGGCTATCATAAATTCTAAGCATTTTTCATTTTCTATTCGAAGTGAGTGCTAGTAATATTTTTAATTGATATTTTAACTTGACGAAATCAAGAAAACATTTGTTCAACAACTTTTGTTTGATCAAATAATGGATATTGATCGCTTTATCGCAACAAATTATTTAAAGAAATTCTCGAGATCGTTAGAAATGTTATTGGTAAACCAGATACATTATCTCATACCTTTAAACGAGCAATTCTTGTATATATATAATATATAATCGGAATCTCGGAAACGGCTCCAGCGATTTTCATGAAATTAAGTATGCAGGGGGTTTCGGGGGCGATAAATAGTGTCACGGGAAAGTAAAATTTCCCTTCACTCTACTAGTAGAGCCAAGCGGTAGTGCCAAAGGGAAGTAGTGGATAAATCGATCTAGCTAGGTTTCATTTTCAAAAAAACAAGATTTACCAAAAAAAACCAACCAGGTACTAATATTATACAGATATCTTTCAATGGTATTGTAGATGGATAACATTTTCTATACATAAATAACATAATTCTGCTACGCTCGTGGAGATCAGATAACACTGTTTGTTGAAACCAGCCTGACCGGAACTTTAGTCGCATATTGGATGACATAAATAAACAATGCACATCAACCATTGTTCGAATACCAAAAAATAGCGAGATATAAACACAAACAGGGTTGCCTTAATAACGGAAAAATATAATGACAAGTGAACAATGCCTACTCGTTAGCTCTTAAAAAGAACTTTGTACAAATATAAACATTTTTGTATATGGCTGCAAACACGTTTGATGAAAAATACTCTAATATAGCGTGTAACACATCTTTTTAATATATGACACCAACTCGCGGCTACACAATATACCCATATGAACAAAAACATTATATGCTATTTTAGATGACATGCTTTATATTTATATTGAACTAGGTGGTTGCCCGCGACTTCGTCCGCGTTTCATGTTTTGTATAAAACATCATCATTCTCCTGCCCTTATCCCACGCTAAGTGGGGTCGGCACAACATGTTTTCTTCTTCCACTCCCTCCTATCATTCGTCAATTCTGAATCTACTCCTCTTACATTCATATCATCCTTCACACAATCAAACCACTTCTTCTTCGGCCTTCCTCTACTTGTGCACCCAGCCACACTCATACTCATAGCTCTTTTGGTGACATGGTTTTCATCCCTCCTCATCACGTGTCCATACCATGCTAACCTAGCACTCCTCATCTTTTCAGTAATAGGCGCTACTTTCAGACTTCCCCTGACATACTCATTCCTAATCCTGTCCAACCGTGTCACCCCACACATCCATCTTAACATCCGCATCTCAGTAGCATGCACTCTTCTTTCATCCGTCTTCTTCATTGCCCAACACTCTGATCCATACATCGCGACAGGTCTGATAACCGTCTTGTAAATTTTCCCCTTAAGCTTAAGGGGCATTCGGGGGTCACATATCGTCCCTGAGACCTGTCGCCACTTCATCCATCCCGCATTCATCCTATTATTAACGTCTCGGTCAATGTTGCCGTCGTTTTGGAAAAGCGAACCAAGGTACTTAAAATCAGAGCAGGCTGGTAGGGTTACACCGTCTAAGGCAATTTGGGAGGAACTAGAGGAGCCACTAAAATTGCAGAATAGGTGTTCTGTTTTAGTGCGGCTGATCTTGAGGCCTACTCTCTCTAGTTTCTCTTGCCATTTTCCCAGTCTGCTCTGCACCTCGCCTGCTTCCTCTCCGACGAGAACAATGTCATCGGCGAACAGCATGCACCAGGGTGCCTCCTCCTGGATGTCTGATGTCAGAGCATCCATTACCAGGAGGAACAAATAAGGGCTTAAAGCCGATCCCTGGTGCAGGCCCAAAGTGTATAAAACAAAGAAAATAAATCAAAAACCAAGAAAACCGTTCTGGAATTATAAGTGTTCGAACCAACCCGTCTTTTTCTATGTACATACATACATTCATAAAATCACGCCTGTTTCCCGACGGAGTAGGCAGAGACCACTTCCTACGATCCTGACATACTTTTTTTGCTTCATTCACTCTCATTAAATTCTTAATACATGCGCGTCGGTTTAGGGTACCTGGCCTTTCTCTAAAACGTCCCCAATTTGATCGAGGTACCTACGTACGCCGAGGTCTTCCCCTTCCAACTGTCCCATTCACACTCTCGTTATACAACTGTTTCGTCAATCTCCCTTCATCCATCCTTTCTACATGCCCAAACCATCCTAACATACCCTTCTCAATTTTCATCACTACGTCTTCTTTCACTCCACAACGTTCTCTTATCACGCTGTTCTTCAATCTATCATTCAAAGTTAAACCACACATACTTCTTAGAGCTCTCATTTTCAATGCATTTATTCTACTCTGATGTTTCTTCTGCCATACCCAACTTTCGCTACCATACATCAATGTCGGCACTAACCACTCCACCGTGTATAGCCAGACCTGCCTTTTTGGACACGATCCGACTGCTCATAAATGTGTGAAGTGTCTTAATCACACTATTTCCAGCATTCACTCTCCTTTCAATATCGTCATCATGTTTTCCATCTCTTAAACAGCGTACCCAAATATTTAAACTTTTTCTATGTAGTGTATTAAAACCAATAGTGTCCAATTTTACCCCTTTTTAAAGGTAATATCGAAAAATCTTGAAACACGTGTACATTTGTTTTGTATTTACATTACACACACAAAGTTTCATGAAAATCGTACAGCGCGTTAAAAAGTTTCATACAACCGTTTTTAGCCCTTTTCACCCCCTTAAAAGTGGAATTTCCAAAAATCCCGTCTTATTGCTCGCCTACATACCGACACGAACATACCTCCAAATTTCAAGTCTGTACGACCGGCGGTTTGGGCTGTGCGTTGTTTCTATTCAAATCAGTCAGGACTTATCCTTTTATATAGTAGATTTCAAATTCGTAATTTTTTTAAATAATCAAGACCAAATCAGTTGAAACTAATTTTATGTAAAAGGCAAATAAAAAACTAATCAACAATAGGGGTCTTAAACAAGTAATATGTAAAAACCAAAAATAATATTCAAAATTTGATTAGATAATAAAACCGGCCTGAGTACCTGACGGGATAGTGTGAACTGCTACCTCTTGGCTTTATGACAAGTAGGTTATAGGTTATAATGACACTGTTATACATTACAGACTGATAAATCAGGATAAAACACAAGTTAAACTAAGAATAAGGGTTTCCGATCAAACCGCAGAACCATACATATATCTACACAAAAACTAATTGCATAAATCTGATGAAAATTGGATGGTAATTAAAATATTAATTACTAGCTTCTGCACGCGGCGTCGCCCGCGAAGTACCTACATAAAATATAGCCTATGTTCATCCTGAAAGTTCATTCTACACATTGGTGAAAGAATTTTTCAAATCGGTTCAGTAGTTTCGGAGCCTATTCATTTCAAACAAACAAACAAACAAACAATCAAAGTTTTCCTCTTTATAATATTAGTATAGAAAAACGTTCCATTTTAACGTTAGAAATTTGCGTCGTTGCGTAATTGAAATGAATAAAAATGTGTACATGAAAAGAGAATTGTTTTCTACAGCTCAATCAGCTTTTTGCATGTATCTTAAAATGTATGTTGTAGTTTAAAAGTATAATAAAATCACTGACGACATTGACCTTCAAGACAAACAAAGTCGTGAGACAGACACCAGAGATATGTTTTATTGATTTGTTCGGAATAAATACGCATAATACCGCATATACTCGTACCTAGCGCGATATTATGCGAATTCATTAAAGCAGCTGAAAAAATCTTAAGGAGACAAGATAAATCTGAATCGTAGTATTTTAAGGCCACACTTATAAATAAAAAAAATAAAATAAAAATAAATAATGCTGGACAATCCACACAGCATCATCTAGCCCCAAAGTAAGCTACTCAAAGCTTGTGTTATGGGTACTAGATAACTGATATATTTAATACATTAGATACATAGATAGATATTTTTTATTATACATAGAAAACACCCAGACCAACGGAACAAATTTCTGCAGACCGTACACAAATTTGTTCCGAGGCGGGAATCGAACCCGCAACCTCTTGCGTCGCAGGCGAACTCTCGCCCGCTGCGCCACTGAGGTCGTCAAAACAACACTATCGGTAAAACTAAACATAAAATAGAATGAGACAAAATATACATGACACAAGAACTAATGGTCCGTTCATTTTCTGTTTGTCACAATACAACCATTTTTCAGGCACAGTTTCAGATAGATATGATCAACGAAATATAACTGATATCTTAAGGAGCGTTTTGGAGCGTTGTTTAGATCGTCAAAGCTTAATTCAAACTGGGGCAGTCAGAATGTAGAATGTAAAGCTGTGATTTGTAAATATTTTTGATAAATGCTTATGAAAGCAATGAATTTCGTTTATAACAAAAGATAACATAAATTGGAAAATACAGAAAGAATGGAAAGTTACTGAAATTTGGACAGAACAACATCTGTCGGGTCAGCTAGTCGACAATGAAACTTGTTTGCTGCGTAATGAATACAAAGAATGCAATACATCTATTCAAATATTAGTTACTAGCTGTCCCGCTCGCGACTTTGTTCACTTAAAGTATATAAAACGAATTTCAAACAAATCGCACCACACGTTAAAAAGTGCCCATACAAACATTGACCCCACATTTGACCCCTTTTTGAAGGTTATATTGGAAAATCCTGAAACACGTGTCCATTCATTTTGCATTTACAGTACACAAACAAAGTTTCAGACCAATCGCACCACCCGTTAAAAAGTTCCCATACAAAAAATGCCCCCACATTTGACCTCTTTTTGAAGGTTATATTGAAAAATCCTGAAACACGTGTTCGTTCATTTTTTTATATACAGTGCACAAACAAAGTTTCATGAAAATCGCTCCACGCGTTAAAAAGTTTCAAACTAATGTTTTCACCCTTTTTCACCCCCTTAGAGGTGGAATTTCCTAAAATCCCTCCTTAGTGGGTGGTTTTGTTATAAAAGGAAACCACCTTCCAAATTTCAGCTTTCTAGCTTCAGCGGATTCGGCTGGGCGATGATGAATCAGTCAGTCAGTCAGTCAGTCAGTCAGTCAGTCAGTCAGTCAGGTTAAGCTCTTATATAGATATAGATTGTAATAAATATTCTAGTAACTATAACTTTACGCAACGCGTTTGACACAAATGTGCGAAATGATAGGGAAACCGTTTTCAAAATAACATGAATTTACTGGAGAGAGTGTTCAATGTTTACATTAGCATCATGAGACGCGCGTGGTAAAATTTAAAAAGCAAACATTTCTTTATGTTCATAAGAGTCACAATAGCAGTAATATCGTTCAGGCACGGTTTTATCGGTGGTCCTGATGGTCTTAACCCATCAAAAAGTTTCGATAGGAGCACCAGGGGAAAGAGCCAGCACGCTTTTGACATCCTTGAATGCCCTGATAAAAATGCTTAACAGGAAAAGTTAATAACAATGTAACATTATTTTTCAAATCACTTTATTTATTTTGAAAAATAATGATTTCAGGCGTTCTGTGAAAACAGATTACGATATGATGAAAACGAAAAGGAATTTTTATCGATAGATATCTTTAGAAGACGATTCTGATGACAAAGAACATACAATATAGGATAATCATCAGTACCTCATTTTTCTTATTTTCTATACTTTACATTGTAAATGAAAACAAAAATAAGAAAAATCAGGATAAAGGAATTTGAAAAATGATTCAAGTAAGATATTTCTTAATGTAGGTTGGCTATTACGTGGTTATAAGGATTATCAGGATTAAAAAATAAAAAAAAATAAAAAAATATGATTACGACTGTAATCCCCGGGCTCGGTAGATACCTTCTCAGATTTTTAGTTACTTAGATCTTTGAGGATATCTAAAGAGGGTAGTCAGAGGCAAGTCCAAACACGACATTTGGTACATGCCCACATTTTGCACAGTAGTAAGTATTCAGGAGGATAATTTCAGGAAAATATTCCTAAAATCTTTACTGGCATTAAACTTCTATTGTATTGCCTATTTTCTAAATAAACGATTATAGTGCAATATTAATGTGCGTTCAACTGCTGGCATAGCCGACGGGGGCAAAAAATACTTGAGAGGTGTCAAGGGACACCCGGATGGAACGAAGTTCCATTCGATTAATTTGTGAGAGAGAGAGACAGACAGAGAAACATGCGCACGCCGCGCGGCTTACAACTATAGTAAAAAGTGTCGTTACAACTTTTCGTGAGAATTTTTTCCGTCTAACCCCCTTTCACAACGCGAGATAAAGAACTTCGTTCCAAAAACAGCCCGGCTCAGGTGGGACTGGGCGGGCCACGTCAACCCATGTGTCTGAAGACATTCGGTTAACACCGTAACAACCTGGCAACCCACCGGAAGGCTTGGTCGTGGTCGGCCACGCAAACGTCGATTATGTTGATACCTTCGTGGTTAGAGGGATGGTTGGCATGATTTGGGGGAGACCTTAGCCCAGCAGTGAATAGGTTAAAAATAGAAGTGCAATATCTAATCAATTGCAGCTGTCTTCATGCCATCTATTAATGAATATAACATTTTTCCCCAAACTTCTCTTACTCTCATTAATATACTTTTAATAAGAAATAACGTGTAAAATTCAACACAATTGTACAAACGCTACCGTAATGGACATGGAGTGTAGTCGAAGCTAGACAAGATTGTGAAAATAAATCCGTAAATAGAGTAAAAGTTAGTAAGTCCTTTAACGTAGAACAGAAATAACAGACGGGGTAAATATTTGATGCAGGAGTGACGGCTCCTCTGTTAGTCTCCGTCACGTTAATTTATAATAGCATCCGGTTTTAGATAGGCTGTCTATATCCGGGTAACAAGGTTTAGCTTTTTACCTGCTCTACCGACTGTACAATTGTAGCGTTTGTCTTTGAGCACGTTTTAAAATCTTTATGTACGAGTGTATGTTTGTTCCTCCATATCTCTGTAACGGCTGTAAAGATTTCGATGGAATTTGAATAGATAAAATACATTCTTATGTTAATAAAATGGAACGTCAAAGTTTTTATGAAAATAACAATGCGCGAACAAAGTCGCGAGGTCGAACAAATTATGATCTGATTATCAAGAAAGATTTTTAATTACCATTAAGCACGATATCAGCAGTTTTTCTGATATTCATCTTCACATTACACTGACCAAAAACAAGATTCCGTTCATAAAACAACATCCCGTTAAAGTATGAATACACTACGTTATTCAATCAAACAATCATAAAATGAATACCTAGTTAATATGTGATGCGCGGACGAGCTATGAGCACGCGCATCCAACTATTTTTATGGCTATCTCACTAAAGCTGTACTGTACCGCAGAGACTCCACATTACATTGCACTCCACATTTTAGTATGCACACCTGCTAGTACTCATTATACATGTAGTTAACTCACATTATACGTAATTTAATACAGTTATAGTGAGATATCATAATTTACTATGTTTCAGATATATGTATATTGTTATTATGGATAGTAGTAGATGAGTAGATGTAGGCCAAAGAATAGATGTATGGATTGTTTTATGATATGAGTGTGATAGGTCTGAGTACTGAGAAGATGGCTGATAATGGAATGGAAGAAGGAGACAGAGTGCCGGGCTCCACATAGCGTTGATAAGAGTAAGATTTAGAGATAATATTACTACTGATAGGTCTTCACACAGGCGAAACTATACTATAATGTTATAATAATGGAACACAGCGCGACTTCGTTTACCCTTTTTTTTCATACAAACTTCAACCTTCCACTGCAAGTTTTAAGGTTAACTTTCTCGGGAAATCGAATATAAGGGACGCTGAATGAGACTTTAAGGAGATTATTCATCATTTTACGAAAGTAGGCATAAATAATCGTTTCTGTGGACTGTCCTGTGTGGTGGTCTCTCGCTGTAAGTCCATCGTCACAATGCTATCATTCGTTTTTCTTAGTAAAGTTCTCGTTTCTTAGACTTGCTATCAAATCAATAGAGATTGAATTTCGAAAAAAAAAATTCTTAGTGCTTCTCTAGATCCAGAAAAGAACCTCTACATTTTATCATTGATCGTTGATCAGTCAGTCATTAACGTAACTGTTTTATATATTTAGAAAAGGATTAAAACACAATCGGACCGATAGACAAGATAAAGACGACCAACATTTAATAAAGTCGAGCACACACCGTCTAGAAATCTTGCGCAAGAGTGTGTGTAGCAGAATAGCAAGATAAACACCTTTACTATGTAAAGGTACTAAACCCAAAGTAAACATTATACTAACTGAATTCTTTATCAGTTATCAATCAAGATGTGCACAACACGATCAGTGAAAAGCATTTATAAACAGTTATCTAATAAGTAAACCAGTGTTTAATAACCAACTTGCAGATGGAAACAGTTTTTGCTTTTGGAAATACAAACGGATAGGGGGGAATAGTCCAGACAATCCTTAAAATGGCCAACCACATGCTCACCATCTCCGTCTTCAGCACATAGAGGAAGCATTGTTTATTGAGAATAAGATGCATAAATTGACTGACATTTATGTAAAAGTGAATAATAAAAATGTGACTAGGTAGCACTTACAACTTAAATCAATGAACTTATACTAAAAATCGAAATATGAACATAAACCAAACTTTGTTCTCAATCACAACTAAACGAATGACATTTAGTGAAAGCAGTCTTAAATATCACTGGTTTGTTTAAAAAATAAAAAGCGGTTTGTAGGTTGGTTACATACAATAATGGAACTCATTCGTAAGGCCTCAACCAGACTGATGTGCCGAGCGTGGTAGCGCGCCGGGCGGAAGCGTGCTTCGCGCAAGTTAGTCAAACGATCTATTCCGCGAATTGCGGTTACATTGCTGTCAGAGTGGCCGAAGGTGTAGATAGTAGCATAGCTAGCTAGCAATGGGTATCTATTGTATACGAGACGTCGGAAACTGCATCTACCTGTCACAACAAAGTGCTTCACCATAGAGTTACGAATCCTCATTTAGAATTGCTGCCGATCTCATACAACCTTGTAAAAGATACGAGTTTGCTACCAGTTACTGGCTACCTCGGTCAATTCTATTCTCATGTTATCATTGACGCAATTTTGACGTTGACATATTGAAATTTCAATCAGGGGTGCGACACTCCCGTACATAAATGATATTATTTATTATTTTATTAAAAAAATATAGTAACCAACAATTATTATAATTTGTAATGATTATAATTTGTATTTTTATATAAATTGCCGATACAGTGCGTTTTAGTACCCGCCAGTTTATTTTATTACCTTTCGAGAAAGCCTGCAGTTGCTAGTTAATCTATCTAGTAAGAGGTGTATTCTGGAGCAAGTAGGGTTTTGCACTACTACTTTGTAGGAGAATTGGGATCAATGACACAAGTCTCAGGGCAAGTTTACACCACACACAACCGATGCATCATGCTACTGACACACCCGTTTTTGCCCCTCTCCTCATCAGAAACACACACGGCAATTTCAAAACGAAAACCTTTTAGAAACGTATTTCAGAACCCACTAAAATGTCTTTAAAACTCAAAAACAATGTAGATTTTTTAATCAACTTAACACAAAAGACTCTATACGACTTGATAACAATGAAACGTTATTTAAGTAGGTACTTATGTCAAATCTTTAGAGGAAAAGCTTTTTATGCGATAGAAGTAACACACATTTCAATGAGATTCCTAATTTGTTGAGGAAAATTTAATTTTGGAATGATATATAAAAAAAAACTTATCGTTACGTGTAAAAAACAAACTGCAAGATACTTAGCTTGTTAGCAATTTAGGATTGACTTTACAGGTTTTTCGCTTTTTACCTGGCACATTAACATGCAAAATTTGATATAAGTAATGTATATAATGTGAAGATTAGGTACATACAGTACACCATTTTTAACAATTAAGTTACTTTAGTATTACAACGTAATTGAGGCCATGTATTGGTCGGGTTAGTCACAGCAGGGCCCGTCACGAAGACAGAACGAGTTTGTGTTGATGCGTCATGCTATGCCGAAGATCGAAAGGACGTAAGCGCACCGCGTCGGCCCGAAGCGCACGCGCCGATCGCTAAACTAACGCTCTTGTTTTACAAGCAGGGTAGGGGATGGAAATAATAATGGTGTGAAATAGTGAAAATGGCGTAATTAACACTTATTAGCGTCTCTTGCACTGATTTCACTCGGACACTTATGATGTAAAAGTATAGGTATCAAACCAGTGCTGTTGAAGGATTAAAGTGCGCCTAAGGTACCTTTAAGGAGGCTGCCCTGGAAAGAACTAAATGGAGAGAGATTCATCAGTTATGTACAAGAGTCAAACTCTTAAATGAAGAAGAAGAAGGTACCTTTCGTGGAGTCCTACGAAATTTGCCAGGGTTAAGACATGCTGGCTTCTTATGTTTTCCGCCACCGTACGAAGTTTGTATGGTTTAATTAAACTGAAAAATTAGATGCATTTTTCTAATGTTCTATTGTTTTATGCAACTCGATATCTTCGCTAATTGTCGATCGACCCATTGAATATAAATTTGAGTCACGAGGGATTACAACTTTTTCCGTAAAACTTAAAAAGTCATCTCTTGGATTCACTTTGTCGATTGTTTGTGGATGATTTTACATTTTTTGTTAAATAACATAAATATTTTTCACAATGACAGACCTTTGCACTGTTTTAGACGCACTAGTTAAATGCTGTGATTAAGTTGTTGACGCTATCAGCCTCACTGTTAAGGCCCCATATATCTGTCACACTAGTTTCAATTTTCGCCTGCTCTTCCTAACCCCGAAGTGAATTTGTCGATGCGGAGAGTAGCAGAACTAAGTATTAAAGTCGATTATAACACCATCTGTTGTCGAATAGAGTCGACTATTAACACCATCTATACTCGAATAGTCACACTAGAAAGACGCGCGCTGGTGCCACAGTGAACAAAATGTTGCAGTAGGACAATCATTTTGTTTGGTACCATAATAAAAAAATGTATAGCTATATAAAAGAGCTTAGCCTGACTAACTGACTGACTGATTGAAAGCTGAAATTTGGAAAGTGGCTTCTTTTTATAACAAAACCACCCATTAAGGCAGGACTAATGTGGTCAAATAAAATATACAATTACTTTAATACGTCCATAACGTGTTTCCAACGCCTAATGCACATGTTTTGTGTGATATTTTAGCTATTTGTTATGGTTTTTATTTCGTAAAAGTTGCGAAAAAAAGTGACACAGACCCGTCTAGCAACGCGGCTCGCCGCGGAATGAGACAAAGCACCGAGCAAAATATCCAAGTGACAAGTAAGTAGAGTGCGGCATGATAATATGGCTGCTCCGAATTAAATAACGTAAGCGACAATTTATAAAAAAACATAATTTTGTTCAAGTAAATAGCTTATTTGAAAAAAGGGCTGGGATAATTTGTTTCAAATTAACTGATTTACATTCATGTGAAAAAGAAATGCAAAAAACCTTACTGTTCTGGATAAATTAGGGAATTTCTGAATTTTCAGAGGTGTGTTTGACATGGTTTTTAACCAAAGTTTTCTAACTAATTCGTGTTTTAGCTAAAGTTGATTTATCACCTAAATCCTTGAGTATCGCGTGGTTCAATTTCAATGTAATCTATTAAGCGGTATTAGATTAGTGAGGGTTACAATACTTGGAATTGTCAAAATGTTCTACCTTAAGGGGATTTCTGTGAGAACTTTAGACCTACATATATTCATAGTGCAAAATACTTATTTTTACATAAAGGAACTTAGTAAACGAGTTACTATGATGCTTTAATGTTCAAATTTGTTCATTTTAAACATAATTAATACATAACAATGAAGATCCTTATCATATTTAATGTGAACGTGTATCTATAGTTTACTGTATGTATAAGAAGTTAAACTTATATTAGGTACGTGTTTACGTGCGTATAATTTTCGATTCAACACGTTTGTAGCTAAGCTAAACCAACTGTACATAATGTTTTAGTCATGGTAATAAATAATAATATGCACTTATTTATTGACTTTACAATAATTGCAAAAGGAGCTCAGAAAGTTAAACTTGACCGAGAATTTCGCTGCAAGTTTTTTGCAATATTATTTCTCAATGTCGTTGCCCTAAATAAATAAAGACAAGTGTCGGCCACAGTGTACGGTCTTTCACAACTATTTGTAACTAATATCTTAGCCCTGTCGTCCACGGCGTTATTCAAAAGTGACGGAATGCGTTTGTAATTATGATTACTAGTACGAGTGACTGTTTACAAACCAGTTAGTGATTAGTAGCTTCGCAGACGAAACGCCATTCAGTACCAATGCTGTGAAATTGACGCTACTCATTGGTGATTTGAAATTATAACTAGGTAGGTAAGTAGTTTATAATTTCTATAATTAGGCATTTATAATGATGGGTTTAAACGAGTAAGCTCCAATTTCACAATCACGGTTCCTTTCATATTAACGTAGTAGATAAGATACCAAGAACAACTGTTTTATTTTTTTAGAATGAATATCGAACCACAGACACGGTAACTCAGTATTTTGCTCAATATGTCATGCGATGCCAATTGTCTTCCCTTTGCAATTTCATCAATAGTTAGAAATTGTCGCGCAGGAGTCGTAAGGCCATGATGTTGACGAAGGCGCTTAGACTACGTAAGCCTATACGCAGTCAGTTCCTTAGTTTTTCATTAAGGCTTGGTCAAACAGAACGCGTACTTAGCGCGCGTCAAGTACGTCTAAGCGTACAAGCGCAGCGTTGTGTTATTCCATTCAAGTTTTAACCTGTCACAAGAGCGTGCGAGATAAAGTATGTGACCGACCGACGACGATGCGACGCAACACTTAGACGCGACGTCAGAACACGCCGCTTTAAATAAAGTTGAGATTTGTTATTGTATGCTCGGAGTTTTTCCATGAATTTTTGATTACCAAGGTAGCGTCGGTATGTACGTTCGAGCGTCGAGCTTGTTTGACTTTCAAAATAAGCTATAACACCACGCTATTGACAGCGACGTCGTGACGCGCGCTAGATTATGTATTCTGTTTGACCAAGCCTTTAGTGTTTCAGTTCGTCAAAGCATCTTTCTGGGCTGAATTATTATTGTCTTTTTTTCATAGTATTATAATTTTGCAACGTGACACATTTATTACACTAAATGATTTATTCATAGGTAGGTCTAACAGGCATCAATAGCTAGGTTAAGGTAAATTGGTTAATAGCAGGTACCTAAGGGCCAAATCACATAGATACGACACAGCGTCGCGTAGTTGCAAGTTGTGACGCCGTGAATAATACGTAGTGCCGTGAAAATTTACGGTGTCCATCGTATAAACTAACACGTAAACACCGTAGATTTCCACGGCACTACGTATTATTCATGGCGTCATCGTATGGTTTCACGCGCCGTGTCGTGACTATGTGTTTTGGCCGTAACCTGCTCATAGAGAAACTAGTCATCATCATCATCATGGTGGCCTCATCTTGATCCAATCTTGGAGGCCTGTTCTTTTCGTCTACTCTTATCGATCTTGAGCCTGTCTCGTCCAGCCATATCTTCCGTACCGTCTGATGTTGTCCACCCAACGATTCGCTGGTCGGCCTTATCCTCGCGTGTCGGCCATAATACGAAAACGATATAATCCGAACCGAATGTTCGTCGAAAAAACAGCTGTTTCGTTGTCAAATTCAAATTATCGTGTCTTCATTAAGTGGTGTTATTGTAGATTTATGATATCGATCGTCAAAAGTAATGTCGGTCGTTTCATAGTTCGAATGATACTTAGTCGAAACAATGTAGCTGAGAGTAGGTCTTGCACGATTATTGCGATATATTGTTGGTCGTTTTGCGGAGTAGACACGCTGGGTCTCCATTCCTCGACTCTTTTGGTCCCTTACACCTAGTAATAGAGGATTTTAAAACTCTACCGAAATCACTGCGTATGTTAACTAGGAATCAAGGTAGGTACCGTACCTACTAAATATCGTCTTGGCGGAAATTGAGTGAATGTGTCGAGGCATATTCCTATATAAGTAGGGATTATTTTTTCTTCAAAAGAAAGGCGACGCCAACGTTTTGAAGCAAACAATGTAAATATGCTATGTTTACTGGAATTTTATCACCAAACTCTTTGTGGCAATAACATAGATTTTGGTAATATTTATGTGGAGAATGTGTGAGCCGAAGTAATTTGGTAGGTATTCAAAATAGTACTAGCGGCGCCACGCGGTTTTAACTGCGGTTATGGAGTCAGTAACTTTTTTCATCCCTTTGGTTAGAGGTTTTTTTTCGGGACAAATATATCTAACGTGTTAATTCAAATTACGTTATTATACTCCTTTTACGTTTAGTTTTACTCGTTTGCGTGATAAAGTAAGTAAAATCTCTACTAATGTATTATAAAGAGGAAAAGTTTGTTTGTATGTAGAAGGTACCTAATCTCCGAAACTACCCATCTGATTTCTAAAATTATTTCACCTATGTTTAGAATGAACATAAGCTAGGTATATTTTATGTAGGGGCTACCTACCTACTTCGCGGGCGAAGCCGTGGGCGGAATTTAGTATACCTTATAACTATTAGTACGAATAGCAGGTTCTTGATTGATAGTTTTTAATATTTTTAAATTCCTGCTTATTGAAACTGAATAACACTTTTCATATTTGATTGAGCAGAGCAAGAACAATGACCATTTAAATGAAATATCAAATAAAAATGTACCTAGGTATATACCAACCTAAATAAAAAGATTTTGTCTTTGTATTCATTTATTTAGATGCTAGTTAGGTAGGTACCTACTTAGGTACCTACCTTACCTTTAAGTATTTTTAGTGTAAAAAGTTGTCCGTATTTGTTATAAGTAGGTAACTACCTACCTTTATGTACCTATATGTTTACAAAATATGTAATTGTTTAAAGGTATGTAGGTACCTACCTACCTGTAGGGTAAAAAATCTTATTGGACTCATTAAAATCATAACGTAAAACGTAACATAGATAGGTTACCTCTAGCTTGAATCATGGTATAATAATTCTGTCTAATTATTAGACAGAACCATTGTCACTCGTTTATGATAGCAGACAATAAATTCCTCAAACTTCTAGCAATACAAGTCCATAACACGCAATAAGACACGATGAGTCGAGCGTGAACTTAACGAGTGAATACCTAGTTAGGTAGGTAGGTTTTTTCTTCACAACATAACGGCAATAGAGTCTGGACTACCACTATCAGCTGCTGAATTTCGATGCTAGGTCAGTAGTCAATAGTATAAACTTGTTAGTTTACTATGCCTTGTCTACCTAACTTTTGTAGGTAGGTAACAAGCAAACACTAAACTCTAACCAACGTTTCTTTGTCTTAAAGGAAAATAATACAATTAAAAAACAATATAATAACAAATTATCGATCTATAGGCATACAAAGCTACACACTAGTAGGTACAAAACTTACCTTCGGATAACTCCAAGTCGAGCTCGGCGAGTTTATCCCTAACATCATCCGGCAACTTCGTAACATCAACACTAAAGTCAGCCATTGTGAAAAAACACTTTTCTCTCACACGACTTAATAAAGTTTTTACCGACAACAATTCAAGAAATCATCATGACACATAGCCATCTTGGATCAAACATAATAATCCGCTACCTTGTCCCCTGCTCCGCACAAACTGACGCAAGGATGGGATAGCAGTCATCGGCAAGGTAAATTCGTTCGGTTGTCTTAGCTTGCCTCCAGATGGCGTTTGCAAAACAACGGATGATTTGTTCTCATTTACTAAAAACTTTTGGCGGGACACTTTTACTAAATCTACGAATAGAAACAAACAACGATGCTTGTGATTGGTTGATATTAAAGTCACATTCTTAGACAGTTTCATGGGTCAGCCAAGTTGGTAGACCTTGCCAAAATTTTGTTGATATTCTCGATAGCATCATTGACAAAAAATGTAAATCACATAGTAGGTATCATTTGTGATGAAAATAGTGATAGATTCAAATTCAAACTCAGTATTATCGTATTAGCAGATTATGATGGATGGATGTGAAAGTCTTAATGATTTAATCACCAGACATCCTCAGTTTGAACGGAATTGTCCTAATTTCTGTGAAACTTTATTGTTGTAAGTAGGCGTGTAAGACTTAACTTTAGCATTACTAACCCTAAAAATAACTAAAATATTCACAAACAAAAACAAAAAGTTGGATACTAACCTAATATTGCACTCTGCATCTAAACATAAAACTCAAAACTGAAAATTAAGTTCTTAAGTACTAAGTACAGTACTTATTAGTTAGGTATCCAAATTTTTGTTTTTGTTTGTGAATATATTAGTTATTTTTAGGGTTAGGTATTCAATACACATAAAAATCTAAGTAGATTACAGATACTTATTACATAACGTTTGTATAATATCTATACCTATAAACTTCAGGTAAATATATTTTTTTGGGCTGGATTGATATATTTCTTTTACTATGAACTATACTTATTTCGAGAATGCTAAGAATAAAAACGTTGATGACGATAAATCGTTGAATCTTGAAAATGATTGTCAGGTTTGACATCTGTCTGTATGACATGACAATCCTTGACAAGCGCTCCAAAACTCTTCGCAACTCAGTCGCAATGTAATGCTCCAACATAACACATAGAGTTCACTAGGTGTCGCTGCGCGCGTTTTCATCTTCCGTTTTCTTTCATCTTCTCATTCGCTCGCTCGCTCGCTGGCCAAGTGCCTTGCCTAGTTTTTCTTTTTACTTTGCGTTCGGTATGTGGACGGATACTTTAGTTGGCTGGTTGTAAAACTTTATTCTTGTAATGGCTGCCACGCTAAATGTGTAGCTTATTGGTTATGTCATGTACATAGTATTTGTGTCTGTATGTGGTATTCGCGATCAACAAGTGTACGGGACGATTTTCATACTATGAAAGCAGTATAATTTTTATCTCCCTGGGACGTTTCCTCTTTCATGTTTCCTTTTTTGGCAATTAAGTTATGGTCTCGACGTTTGTGTACTCTATTCAATAAAAACATAATCTATGCTGGGTGAAAAGTGTGGGGACGTTCCATATTGAGTGCCAAGACGTCAGACGAAGCTCAAGATGACGGATAACAGGTCGTCCTCGGCGCTGTTCAAGAGAGCCGAACAGTTGAAGAGATGGGAGGAATCGGACACTAACAAGCAGAGCACGGCGCCGAAACGGGCGTCCAGGATCCAGTTCTCATCAGGGATCGTCTTCTTGGCGGCATGCACTTCTGGAGATAAAGAGGAGGTACAGCGCCTGCTGAAGATGGGCGCTGACATCAACACCGCCAATGTAGATGGACTGACAGCTTTGCATCAGGTTAGTACTGACTACCCTAAACTTTCCAGCAGGCTTCAATGTTCCAACTACATTAAACCCTGTTCATATAGGTACATATTCCAACCTCATTTTATACTTGGCTATTGCTAAGCAATGCCCATGGTTTGGTGAATACTCAATAGAGCTTCTAAATGAATGCACTATAGATTATCCAATAGAATTTTATGTTGATGGGTGCCATGCTTTATGACTAGTAACTATAATTACCTATAATTAGCAGATCTGTCAACTCTACAGCATTGGGAAATGTATAAATCTAAGCATTTTTAAACTGTTTGATTGACTCACAAATGTAGTCATGATTATGGGTAAATAAGATCATTTTTAGATTATTTACCTATCTATTACCAGTTTTTTATTAAAGACCAGAGGGTATAAGTAAGCCAAAGATACAATAGATGGATGAAAGATGATATGGGTAATAAAAGGGTCAGTACTGACAAGTGAGAGAGGTATAATGGAAGATGACATTTGTGCTGGCTGTACGGGCACAATGTGTGAAAAAAGCAAGTTAATAATTATTTCTTAGACCTCATTATTGCCTGAATTCAATCTATTAATAGTTTTGAGCCTACAATTTGATGTTGGGCTATGATTTTAAGGAATAACCAAGTCTCAATTGTTTGAGTAGTTCCCAGCTAAATTGTGCTTTAGTATTCAGGCAGGTCTAAACTTTAGACCCTAATGCCGGAATACTGAAGCCTTTGGCCCACGGGCCGTAGTTTGGAGACCCCTGATATAAACACAATGAAACAGTCGATAGACTTTTAATGCTGAGAGTGTTTTAGGCCATGATGGGATGCTTATGGCTAGCCTACTAATATCTTCAACCACTATGGCAATGGACTCATACCAATTTATTTACCTACTTGGGTATTTTGAATCTCGAAATATAACCACAATTGAGTGCAGCTGTACATTAAAGCAGAAATTTATTTCATTACAAGAGCGTAAAGTGTCTTATTAAAATCATAAAATGTAAAATTTGTAATATTTCTAAATTTTGAGTCACCCACGAGAGGAACTAACTTTGATATACACTCATACTTAGGTATAGTATTGTTGATTGAGCAATGTAGGCCAGATTTCTAACAAATCAATAGTAGATAGTTTTGTAGACATTGTATAGATCGAATAACTTCAGTTTGTTATAAAATTGAGGCTTATTAACTTAGGCAAAGTGGCAAAGGCCAGTATTTAAGCTAGCATAGTCTAGCATTTCCTATAGTTTTTATAAAGTAATGACATTGTGAGTTTTATGCTGTATGTATATTTTCACTATTCCTTAAAGAAAATAAAGGTATTAAATTTCAGCAGAAATGCCATAACTATATGGTACAATAATTATGCCATACCAGGTTAAATGTAATCTAATTTTTTTATGTTAATCTTTTACATATTTCTCTTATATTTTGTGTATAAAAAAAAAGAATTGCTATTCGCTAATCTCACTAAAACTCAAAACATCTGAACTGATTATATTGGAGTCCAGGAAAAGGTTAAATAGTGAGAAAATATAGAATTTTATAAAATTAATGGAGGTCACTTTGACTCTTTCTCAATACTGGTATTTAAATCAGTAACACGTTTAGAAGATTAGTTGAGATCTAGGGACATTTTTATCAATTGGAGGTTTTTATTTCTATCCTTCATCTCGGTCATCAGAACAGCTTCCTGCCACTTGAACAAAATTTCAGCTCAATCAAAGTAGGTACATGGATATAAATTGGTTTTCAATATTTAAATTATTTAAACGTAAATAGATATGTTTAACCTAGATCTTGAATGAAAGTACTTATGTTAAATTTTACCGACTTCTGTTAAATAACTATTCTCAGAAGAAAATAGAAATAAATAAATGTTGGTGGACATTTCACACAACGCCATCTAGCCCCAAACTAAGCAAAGCTTGTATTATGGGAACCAGATAGCTGATAGATGAATTATATACTTTTTTTTGTAATAATTATACATACAACAATACACAATATCACCCAGATGCAGAACAAACATTTGTGTTCATAACACAAATGTTTGTGCTGGGTAGGGATCAAACCCAACCTGCAGCGCAGAAGGCACAACTTGTACCAACTGAGACGAAAGACTAGTCAATGTAACAAATGCAAGTAAAATGACAGTCTGATCTTCGATAACTATGATATGTTTTGGGTATTGTGCTCTAACTAATTTGGTTGAATCCAGAAGTTGGTTAAATCCAAATTTATGAAAACAAACAGTCAATAAAGATAACATAATCAACCTAAAACTATAACTAAAGACCTATTTACATGTTTTCACATATTGAACCCATATAAAGGCTTGCATGCACAAAAAAACAATGAACAAATAACGTGAGGAATAAAGATACTCATTTTTTTATCAAATTGATCTCAAGTAGTCAATGAGTATTCGAGCATTAGTTACTTTGCCTATGTTACTGCGGCTTAGTGTCAGAAGTACCATTGATTTGTACCATTGATGGTACAGGTGACACAACTTTGTATCCTTGGTACCATTAAAGAAAAATTAGGATATTCCCCCTTAATTGTTAACCCATACCTATGGAACTAGTGATACAACTTTGTATCTCTAGAATGTATAACCAGGGGCCTCACCGCGAATTCATAATACATTACCGAATTAGTATTACATTGTTATTTCGTACCATGACCTATGCAAATTGTATTGAAGTAATGACGTTTCTATAATGGAATCGTTCTGGAAGACTTCGTGGTAGGCCCCTGGTCGGGGTGTTGCCTGTGCTGCTGCTGGTAGTAGGCTTGTGGTAACTTATGAGACAAACGGTTTTTTCTTATGGATTTAGTCATTAGGATTTAGGATTTGGTTATTTTTTTAGTCATTTTCCACTTCTGTTTCATTTTTTTACTTGCTGGTTCACTGTGTGTGTCAAATAAACTATCTTACTTTCTTTCTTCTTTTTTTTCAAATAGGCTGGTAGAGATGATTCAGTCTAAAAATGCACGCCCCTCCACTTGTACTGGTACCGCATGTAGAGGTTAATACATTGGAGGGGCGTGCATTTTTAGACTGATCTACCTCTACCAGTGCTGATGCTTTCTGCACAATCTAAAAGGAAAGACCTTTGGACATCATGCAGTAGTTTAATTGCCTATGAATGCGCAGCAATTGATACTGTACAGTGCCTAATTAACAAATGACTTGTTTGTGATTTCTTCAATAACATTAGCCATTGTTGTGACTATATTGTGTAGGTTCCTGTTACTGATATTATGTTATTGTGTTATAGTAGTCCCATGGCTAAATATTTACTACTCATAGTATACAATATTGTTGGCTGCACCACGCGCTTTTTCATTCTTCTGGGAGTTTTACTCCGGGATCAAATTTAGCCTATATATTTAAACAGTTATAATCTACATTCATATGATATTTCATCAAATTCCATTCATTCACTACGATAAAAGTTAGACAAATACACAAACTTTCTCATTAATAATATTAAAAGTTTATTATAAATGTCGTTCTAAAGCAGTAATTGGAAGAAGTAAACATTTGAATCCGTCTTCGAAGAAGTGATTAAGTGATTATTGGGATGTACGTAATGGATTATGTACGAGTGTGGTGTGGATGCGAGTTAAATGGTGTCGCTGTTGCCCAAATGCTTGGACGGATTTTGAAGAACAAGGTGTTGTTAGATTCGTCTGAATCACAAATGACATAGGTAATATGAAATGTCAAAAAATCCAATATGATTGCTGTGAGAAGCTATTTTCAATTACTTTTATTTATGTTTTTTATTTTTGAAAAAAATTGTTTTTCAGTAGAATAGTACCTAAGCGCTCATGGCATGGCTAAATTGGTCATTTATAACAGATCAACGAAGTAAAGTAACTGCAAGATACCCGGATTGTTAACCGCAGTGGCATTTATGTCTGGCATGTTAAGCCGTCAGTCCCTGCTTTTAAAAAGGTCTGGTCGTAGTCTATGAACACCCACATCTGAGTTGGCGTCATACGATTTTACTATGCGTTTCTCCTAATCTATCTCTAGTTTCATAATAAAGTCAATATTGTAAAATAGACTTCCGCGAATCGCACATTCGGCTAGAATGCGACACAGTATCACGTGCGTCGAGAGTTAGCACTCGGAATAACTTTCGATTGTTTCTGTCTTGCGAACGTCACCCGGACGGAATTAGACTCTGACACTGTCCGACGGCTCATGACGGCACACACTGCCGCTTCCCTATGCGCCTCTATGATTAGTACTATAGAAAAATCGCCATGGATGACAAAACATCATCCCGACGTGATCGTAGCTGGCTATGCTAGGTTGAACTCAAATTAATCTTTCTATGTAAAATACTTCTGGTTTGATTTAATTATCTACAGCTCGGCATACCGCTTTAAAAATTACAGTACATATTTTTGTTTAATATACTTATTATACATTAGTGGTTATAAAAAGGTTTTCATCGATTCGATCGCCGTAGCGTGAGATTTGATAAACGATCGGACAGTTTAAACTAACCCACAGGATATTATTAACGAAGCTTAATAGATGCAATTAATATGACCTCACTTGAGTACTATTAAGTTTGACGGAAGATAATCTCGTCAACCTGTCATTAATAAAAACTCTACATGCAGATCGAAGTAATAATTAGGTTTGCTGACAACTTGCTGAAAGGTATCATTCCTTATTTGCTCTTGAATGTTGTATTAGCCCTTGCCCGCGTATTTCTTGAACAAAAGTAGCTTTCAACTCATGTTCTAGGTCACAAACTAAATCGATTTTGTTACGTATTGCGTGTTATTTTACCACAAACGATAATAAATTTCATGGATATTTATTTTTATGCAATAAATAACAATGTAATGTTATCTGTTTTTTTATTATAAATAAAAAAATTAGAAGTATAGTAATCAGTATGCCCGACCGCGTGTTTGTCCGCGCGCTTAAAAATATAGAATATAGCACAAGTAGCAAATACCTACTTAAACCAAATTTCTAAAAAACTAGTGCATTAACTAGTATATTAATTACCGAGAAAAAGCTCGTTGACACCTAGCCCAGAGATTTGGGACGCTAGACGCGCGAGAACCATACCGAACCGTGAACCTTTACAACATGCATCGTTTATATTGGATTAAAAAAATTACCAGGTGGGTAATTGCTGTATTTTTTAACGTATTTACAATAACCAAAACAAATTTTTATGTGCATAACATAACGGTTACGAATATGTTAAATTTCCGCGATTCCCCTGTTGGAGATTAAAACAGAATAAAAAATCTACATATATTATTATTTTATTATTATTATTAAGAGCCTGTAGAGTCCCACTGCAGGGCAAAGGCCTCCCTTCCTTCCTTCTCTCCACTCATCACGGTTTTGGGCTACCGTGGACCATTCCTTCAAGTATGCATCAATTTCGTCCCTCCACCTCCGCCTTGGTCTATATAAAAAAAATCGAGGAATTAGTATACTTAATATTCCTCGTCGTGGAATTCAGTTTTCAATAAAGTAGTTCATTGAAGATCCATTAGTCAGTCAATCGATATTGACTTTAGCTAAAATCACCAATGAGTAGCGTGAACGTCACAGCACTGCTATGAATGTGGGTCCGTCCACGTATCTACCAATCATTAACTGGTTCGTAAATTGTTCCTCATATAAACTTTTAGTACCTGGATGACCGAGCATTGCTCAGTTTTTTTTTGGTAAATTGTGTTTTTTGGAAAATGAAACCTAACTAGATCGATTTATCGCCCCCGAAACCCCTGCATACTAAATTTCATGAAAATCGTTGGAGCCGTTTCCGAGATTCAGATTAAATATACCTATATTATACAAGAATTGCTCGTTTAAAGTTGCACCTTCATTGTTTTACCTAAATGTCGGACGAACTATGGCAAAAAAACAATAGCTTACGAAGGCGCACAGCTTTATAATAAACTACCCGCAAATGTAAAAGATGCAAACTCATTTAACGCATTCAAAACAAAACTTGCTAAGTATATTATGACTGTTTATGACAAATAGTGTCTATTAATTTATTACCTACCTACTTACCTCTAAAAATTGCGATATATCTGCGTTAACTGAGTAGGTACCTACCTTAATTTGAACGACTACTTATAATTTTTTGTAAATATTCTATGATTCTCATGTAAGCGATATTTATATCTTTTTGAGAATAAATGATTATTAAACTGAAAGGCATAAAATTATTAATACGTTCCGGCCTTGCACGAAAAGGTTCCGTCACTTGAGTAGCGTCATGGACGACAGGGTAAAGAGTCTTATTCATAAAATATTCATGTATGCCAAGGGTAGTTCTACAAGGGTAGTTCACGATCGATATTTCAAAAATATATGTGTTTGCCCTTCATAATGTCATTGTCACGACACCACGTCAAGTTACTATTTTTCATTCAAGGCTGTTAACTAAGAACGCTTTAGTTCAGTCTATACTACGGGTATACCAAAGAAATTCATACGAGCCTGTCACTTTCAGCCAAAAAACTAGATACTTGCATGCATCCCCATCACATCACATCATCCTCCCTAACACATTACCCTCCTTCGCAGTCGGATAATAAAGACATTATTCCATAAGCATTGTTATTCAACTTCGAATCCCGAAAGGTTTGATGCAATTAAAAATAATGTGCAATAAACAAACTAGCTCAAAGTTTTGTTCAACCATTTCGTATTTTATATAAAAAAAATTGGGTAAGTAATCATCATCATCATCATCATCTTCCTGCCCTTTTCCCACGTTATGTGGGGTCGGCACAACATGTGATCTTCTTCCATTTCCCTCTATCATTCGTCATCTCAGTACACAGTCCTTTCTTACCCATGTCATCTTTCACACAGTCCATCCATCTTTTCTTTGGTCTACCTCTACCCTTGTATCCATCCACATTCATATCTAACACTCTCCTCGACATTGGGTAAGTAATATGGTGCAATAAATTGTTCTTTTTGCCTTCGATCGGGTAGTGGTAGCGTCGCAAAAGTTTTCAAAGAAAACATTGACAGGAGAACTCCAACGCGATTGTAAACATGATTGTATGATTCGTGGATCTATAAAGGTTATTTATTCGTTGTATTTATAGTTGTAGCGGATCCGAGGTTACGTTCAATACTGTAAGTCGATACATAACTCAGGGAATGTTCATAAAAAGTGATACTAGCATCTGCCCGCGGTTTCCGCGCGCACAAAAAGTAGCCGAAATGTTATTCTAGGTCACAGGCTAGTATTTTAAATTTCATTCAAATCCATTGTCGTTTTGGTGGCTAGTTCGAAAATATGCGTCAAATGCAAAGACTCTTTGTCGCAGTTTAACCCTTTCTCAATCCCACTGGTTTCGAAAGAACTAGTGACACGATAAGATGGTGACTTTCTTTCCTTGCTATCTTTTAGCAAGTATTATTTAATTTACCTATTATAACATAAAAAATAAATATAAGCACGACTGTAATCCCCGGGCTCGGTAGATATCTTCCTCAGATCTTAAGTTACTTAGATCTTTAAGGATATCTAAAGAGGGTAGTCAGAGGCACGTCTAAACATGACATTTGGTACATGCCAACATTTTGCACAGTAGTTAGTATTCCATACGTGACAGGTTGCAAGCCCATCGCCGCTTATAAGAATACTAACCTATGAAACACACCTTCGAATTTTTGGTTCTAGGGTGTGCCGGTTTCCTCACGATGTTTTCCTAATTATAGTTATACATATTTGACAATACATACCCCCGATATGCTTACCGTTGCAGTATAATTTGCAAAACATTTCTAAATTCATAATTTTATAGAAAATCAACTGGGACATTGTTTCGGTGATTGACCTCAATGATATTTGAGTGACGTAAAACGTTTAGTGTCGAGTCGATCTAATAAATTGCATGACATTTTATAAACAAACAAAACGTTCTGTTCTGGCTCGAGTGGAAAATATGTGGTGAAGCCATTTCAAACATTTATATACAAGCGTTTTTATATTCATGCGTTCTTATTCGTTAATGTATGTAGGGGCTCTAAAACTTTGCGTAAGTAACAAAGAGATCGTAGCAAAACGCGTTCGACCCTAGATAGTAGGTACAATTTAAAAATTTACTGCCTTACAAATCAGCCTTAATTTGATTGAAAGTTGTCAAAGAATACAGAATATTATCTGTACAAACTGTAGAGATGTGCTAAATATTATGTTTGGACGTGCCTCTCACTACCCTATTTAGATATATATCATTAAAGATGTAACTAGAGAAATGAGGTGATAACAAGCCTTGGTATTACAGTCGTGATCGTGTTTGTTGTTTATGTAACTATTTTTTTTTAATTTTTAGCTTGTTAAGCATCAAATTTGGGACTTACTTAAAAATTAGATACTCCTCTATAATTTACATTCAGTAATTAAACGATTCCGTTATTCTCAGTAGCCTGTTGATTCCATTTGCTCTCAACCCGATTTGCGTACTCGAGCTACGTGGTGATTGCATCACGGCTCCGATGACGCATAGGAACTCGATACGCATACACTCCGTGGCATGCCCGCGCGCACGAAATGTAACAGTAGGCGCAAAATATGTTCTCTATTGTTATCAACAAACGTATAAACGTCCTTGTAATGGTAATTTAAAATAATAATAACTTTATTTGGATCATAGAGTAAAACCTGTACCAGCTTTTGGTCTTATAATACCCGTAAGTAGGTAGGTAGTAAAAAGTAAAACAGCCAAGATAAATCTTATAAAGAAAAATGGGCACCAAAAAGGCACCAAATGATCTCCGACGTGCCGACGATAGTAGGGTGACTCGCTTCGGACACTCATATAATATAGAACAAACATAAAAATAAAAACTAAAAAGTCTACGTATGTATTTTTCCATAAACATTAGTACTAATTTCACGTTTCCAAAATGAGATAATAACCCAACCCCTAGTTTAGCTTTTTCATATTATGTCACTTCGCTTAAACTAGCTTGTGTTTGTAGTAAATTAACCTATTTTTTTTTTTTCAAAAGAAACGACCGCAAAAATTTATTTGGAAGATTTAACTTTGAATAGAATAATATAGATAGAGCAATGTTTCCTCAATTGTGTTCCGTCTTTAGGAAGACGCACTCTAATCTTTTCACCACACTTGTTTCGAACACGCGACACAATAAAAAAAATAAGAACATGACTTTTTTAATGTCTGCTGGTGTATGGGGCGTTGGTTTTTATATCTATTCTACGATTCTTTATACGTAATATGAATTTGCTAATTCCTAGACCGTTCGGCCAAAATTTAACGTGGCGATCTTAATTTAATTTTTAATTTTACTGGTAGCCAATTGACTTTTAAATAGTGATAATGTACGCTGTATTCTGGGCAGTAAAACCTTTAGATTTACGATGCTACGATACGATGTCGGCTGCTGGTTTGGCAGTCGTTACGGCCAATACCGCGATGCGTCTGCCCATCAGAACCGGTGCCGCACGACCTATAACGTTTTACCGTGCGCCTGCGCCAACTACCGCTAAATATGACAGCTGACCGATACCCGGCATAGAAATCCAATGTTTAAAACAGTAGGTCTACCATGAGTTTTTACAATCTACACTCGCTTGCGACTGTAGTTAAAAAAATGTATGAAAACTTGTACAGCGCCTCTAGCGGATAGTTGGGTACTAAATCCTCACGTAGCTAACTATCCTACGTCACAGCGTACTACAGCGACTGTAGTTTGCGCTCATTAATTTGCTTAGAATTTGGTAGCATGAGTAACAATTTTGACTAAATATGTCATAGTAACGTACTATTACTACTGTAGTAACGTCAGCCAATCTAAATGTGACAACTCATGGTAGATGTACTGGTACTCCGTGTTAGATGTTCATAGATTACAGACAATCAACTTCATAATATCAGAAGACTTGTTGTTCAAGAATATTTACATAAGTCAAAGAACCGGCTCTTCCTCTGGCTTTGTCGCTTTAATCAAGATCATTTAATTATTAATTAGTTCAATTTCCACTAACATTGAAATAAATGTTCACGTAAATCATAATAGGCTGTCAATAAATCTGCCTTCCATAACGAACGTAAGTCTCGTTTAATTTACGACATGTCTATAACTGACTAAACGATAACTGTAAATATGTTCGACACAGATTTAAATATATTGTAGCAACCTTGCGTTTAAAAATAAAAGAGTTTTGTTAAATGTTCGCAGAGGACTGGATATGAAACGGAAACTCGGTAAGCAGGCAGCTTGTAGATTTTACACTACGTCAATAGACTTTATATTTGGAGATAAAGAATTGAATATGTATCTGTTTTATTTTATATTATCCAAAAGTTAAGTGACCCAGAGGAATATCATTACGCAATGAAGAGAAGCATTTGTTAGTGGTTACCTAGTAAAGTTTGGCATTCGCTATATAAAATCACGTGCCAGCCTTCAGGTAATTAATTGCGGTGCGGCATAAAGTCTATTATAGTTATTGCATGGTGAATGGCCGATAATACATAATATACGCTTATTGGCTGTTCCATTGGTTCGCTTCGCCAAAATGTGTTGTCTTGATCAAAAGATATACTACATTGCACAATATTAATAACTGTCCTACTCGCAAATTCGTCCACTCGTAACTTAGTCCATTCGTAACTTCGTACACTGGTTTTGAGTAATATAAAACTTGGTACTTTTAGATTTTGTTAATATACGAGTATACCAACAGTTATCTCTGTTACATGCGCCATTTCGCTCTGAATAGAGTAAAGTCACTCGGCGGCGCGTGAATTACGTAGAATCTAATTATGTATTTTAACAGGATTTAAACAGATTTCTTTCGAAAACCGGTAAAACATGTGTTTATTAATGTATTTCTATATATATACGTATTTAACAGTAGATATGTTTCGTATATGTTCTTTAATATAGTGTAGATACTGGATCTCTTAAATGAAATAGGACAGAGCACTTTTATAAATTATGGCAGTATCTTATCGAGTTCTGTCACAAATCAGAATATATTTATTGTGTTTGTGTCGATGATCTCGCTCGAAACATCGATTGATGTATCTAGCAGATTACGTATCAATGTTAACGTGCGAATGTGCAATCGATTCATAAGATTTGGTCCCAGCCCCCTCTTCGTATTTGTAATCTCTCATTGCACGAGCGCAGTTGACTAAACTTTGTATCAGTTTATTCCGGTACTATTCTCGCCTAGTTACTAACTCTGCCCGCGGCTTACGTCGCTTCGTACCTAGATAAGGTAGCCTACATGCTATTCCAAGCTAAAAACTATAATCTATTCCTATTTCTGAATTACATCTTAGTTCTTCCAACTTTTGCAGTGGCTAACCCACCAATAATACACAAAAAACATATTATAATGATTGAAAATATTATAGCTTCTGAGATGTCTTTTCAAAGCTCTGTATAATATCGAAGCGACGTCCGAACGACAGGCGCGTCTGCTGCTAGTCTGGGACGTTTGTAGCCATTTGGCACGATTTCGCTGTGACATTATACTATTCCGTTACACTTTATGACCAAATTAATTAAAAGAGTGTCATTTACTCTCCGAAAGCTTGGACTAATTACATTAATTGGTCGACGAGACAATAATTTGAGGAAAATATCTTGACCCGGGAATTTGCGAACTTAGTTTTGTTCACCTTGAATCGCAATAACATCAAACCCTCACTAAAACAAAAGCTTTTATAAGTTTGACGCTTATAAGACGACGAAGAAGGCAGTCATGTCGAAGATTGTTCCACATTGGTCCAAAATTTTCAAGTCATTCATACAAGGAAGGGCATTTGCTTTTGCAATAGAAAACTACAGATTTTGAATAGCAATAACTTTTTGGTTCGCTCGTCAATTTCAATGATGATGTCCATTTATTAATTATTTTGCATTTCGTAATTGTTAATCTATGTATAATTTTAATGTTATATCAGTCGCTATGTATCAAGAGTGCAATAACGTGGCAACATGAAGTAACTAAGTCTTATTGAACCTTATTGTGAATTGTGCTAGTTGTGTTTGTCCTCGATTCTTGAGTTGTAATTTTGGCAACGTTTGATTGCGGATGCGTTTTGCCTTAGCGACACGTCTTTTAATATATCAGGTAAGTATTTTATAGAGCGTTATAGTCGTCTCGTTAGTTAATTCAGGAAATTAGGTAGATTAATCTTGCCCAACATTAATTCCTTTTATTCGGTTAAATTTTACTCTGTGTTAGTTTAATTTTAAACAAAATTGGGTGTAGATACTATACATTTAAAAGAGGGTCTTTTATTTTTGTAAATACTTGTCTAGATTTATATTTCGCATCGTGTTGATAGAATGGCAACGTTTAAAAGTAAAATGTTTAATTTCGTAGTACCTATCTATACTAATATTATAAAGAGGAAAACTTTGATTGTTTGTTTGTTTGTTTGTTGGTTTGAAACGAATAGGCTCCGAAACTACTAAACCGATTTGAAAAATTCTTTCACCAATGTGTAGAATAAACTTTCAGGATGAACATAGGCTATATTTTATGTAAGTAGGTACTTCGCGGGCGACGCCGCGAGCGGAAGCTAGTGAGTAATAAAATGACCGGGTCACTGTATTGCTTGTGAAATGTGTAGTACGAGTATATACTCGTAGCAAGCTATATTCTTCTATCTGTATATAATTTATCTTCAGTAAGAAACTTTTACTTCATATCAAGAGAACGACCCAAATATTCAGTTAGTATGACGAAGGATGACGAATGTACGATACATCGCAGCGGCTAGCGCCGTGTTATTTTTGAATCGGAAGAGAATAAATTGATTCCGAGGTTATGTCTGAACCAGAACTAGAGAAACATGCAGATTATCATAAAATTACAGAATAAGTAAAATTATAAAAATAAAAACATATCACGACTGTAATGCACATGCCTTCATTTCGCGCAGTAGTTAGTATTCCGTACCTGACACACCTTCTAATTTTCGGTTCTAGGGTATGCCGGTTTCCTCTCTATGTTTTCCTTCACTGTTTAAGAGCACTGGCATTGTGCACATACATTTATCGAATTGAAAAACTCAATGGTGCACGACGGGTTAAGGCCCAAAATACTCGTCACATTACTTACGTAAAAGTTACAAAAGAAAGTGACATAGGGCCGTATAGCAACGCGGATCTCCGCGGAATCAGACATAACACGAAGCGAAATACCCAAATGACAAGTAAGTAGAGTGCGGCATGATAATATGGCTACTCTGAATTATATAACGAAAGAGACAATTTATAAAAAATATAAATTGACATGATTTTAATCAAAGTTTTCTAACTAATTCGTGTTTTAGCTCCGGTTGATTTATCACTTATATCCTTGAGTATCGTGTAGTTCAATTTCAATGTAATCTATTAAGCGGTAATAGAATGATTAGGGTTGCAATACTTGCAATTTTCAAAATTCTGGGCCTTAAAAACCCACGACCTTCAGATCGTGACGTAGGGGTGCTAGCACTACACCACCACTGCTCTTATAAGCTAAACTAAACTATTGCCAAGCTTCTTTAAATACAGTGACTATTTAGATTATTGCCTCCTGTAGCATAATGTCGGGAATACATATTATGTAAAATAGGTCAGTAGCTTGTATGCCAAAACATGGTATTTATCAGTAGATGGCACACAGAAAACACATTTGCCGGTGGCATGCTATTTAATTGCATAAGAAGCATACCACCTCGCGGTCCACCGCACAATGAATGCCAAAAAATTAAGTCTGCAATTCCCTTTGGTCGATACAATGCAAGGGACAAATATTCCCAGCATGATTTTTGTTATATTTTACTTACTTATTTAAAAACCCACCAATTGGTCGCTGTACGATTAGTGCTTTACTCGATTTTTTTTGGTAAACAACGTTTTCTAAAAACTAAACTAGCTAGATCGATTTATCGTCCCCGAAACCCACTGTATACTAATTATATATGTATTTACAAGCGTTTAAAGATATTAGATAGATACTCGTATTAGTTGCAAATGACATTACAGTACAGTTGCTTGTGTCACTTATAGTATGTTGTGGTTGGTCTTATCTGATCTTTCAAATAGTGCTTGTTGTCCAAATAATACTCTACACATCATCATTCTCCTGCCCTTATCCCACGCTAAGTGGGGTCGGCACAACAGGTTTTCTTCTTCCACTCACTCCTATCATTCGTCAACTCTGAGTCTCCTCTTACATTCATATCATCTTTCACACAATCAAACCACTTTTTCTTCCGCCTTCCTCTGCTTGCGTACCCAGATACACTCAATACTACGATAAAATAATAATACTTACTACATATTTTTTTGAAATACTCCCAATATGAGAAGTGGTAGACCCTCAATCCAAAGCAACCCCTATGGTTTTTTATAGAAAATATCAATGACCTACTACTCTCGAATGACCGGTGACGTGGAAAAAGTATAAATGCTGCTAAAGGATTTTTTATGTTATTAATACGAATTGGAAGTTAATCTTGTCATACGATGATTCAGTTCTATATATACACGCGAGTACTTGTTGGACAGTGCATGTCTTGAGGTGATGTCAGTACGGTTAGATACACTTAATTTTTATAAAATTTTGGCTTACACTGAAATAATGAAAAATTCTGAGTGTTTGATTTTATAATGCAACTAGCTTCCGCCAGCGGCTTTGCTCGCATGTTACTTTGAAAAACAAAAACATATCTATCCCTAGGAACTCTCCTTCTCAAACACTATTCTATTTATGTATCAAATTTCATGAAAATCGGTTCAGTAGTTTAGGCGTGATTGCGTAACACACAGACAGAGTTACATTCGCCGAGTTACTTGTGCCAATTTTCAGATCTCTGGGCTCTAGATTTGGAGATTTTGTTATAAGGGAATTTCTTTATAGCCTGAAACACCTTTATCAGACCCAGACATAGCTTTGGCTAAAGGAGACAATCGATTTAAAAATCAAATGCTCGCTTCTCTCGCTCAATCAAATATGATATTAGTTTGATAGTTATGAACAGAAGTAAATAAGGTAGGTATATACTTACCCAATTACGTATTGAAAATATCGTAATTACATGTAATTTCTGCTTCTAGAACGCTAACGTCGGTGACATCCGGAGTTCCCTGATAATGTTGACCCTGATACGGTTCTGTCCATTGTTCGATTTGTCTACCGTCACGTGTTGTGGTGTGATAGGTTCTCCCGCAAATTTTGACAAACATTCATTAGTTTTAAACCATAGAAGCAATTTGCATAATAGTACAGTTTCAGAGAATTCATGGATAGGCATTACTTTTTGTCTGATCCTATTGAAGTAAAGCGAGATCAGTTGTGCCGTTCTTTAATGCCTCAATAGACAGTAGTGATTCGTCAACAATATGAATAGGTTCTTATGTTTACCTCAAGGCGGAACAGTACGTCTACCATGAGCTGTCACATTTAGATCAGCTGACGTTACTACAGTAGTAATAGTACGTTACTATGACGTCTGTCAAAATTGTTACTCATGGTACCAAATTCTAAGCAAATTAATGAAGCGCAAACTACAGTCGCTGTAGTACGCTGTGACGTAGGATAGTTAACTACGTGACGTTTTAGTACCCAACTATCTGCTAGAGGCGCTGTACAAGTTTTCATACATTTTTTAACTACAGTCGCTAGCGAGTGTAGATCGAGCTGGTGGACACGCGCCAACGCCAGCGGTCATGGCACTGACCCTGTGGTTCTGTGCTGTTGCACAATGCATCTAATGCACTGTTGTCTTGCTTTTGACTGCGTTTTTCAATATGTTTTTAAGTGAAGTCGATGTACTTACGTACGCGATAAATGCAGCTTTACGTTTTCTTCCCGGGTGTTTCCTGATGGTATACGTATACGTACAATCAGATTAAAAATATTATAGCAACGCCAAAGTGACAATGCGTAGACAAAGCAAGTACGTAGGTTACGTACGTGGAATCACTGGAGATTTTGATTTGATTTTATTATGCAGTTGTTATGTGTTAAAAAAACATCTACAAAAATGCATTTGTGAAAGAAAAATTAGAAATGATTGGCCAAGTAAAAAGTATAATAATTATTTGCTTTTCAAATAATCTATTAAAAGTTAAATCATTAAATGTGCATATTATGTAAATAGTGGGAAGGGCACTGTTGGCGTCGGGTGTATAGCGAGTATGCTATACGGTACTATTAGATATCCTATTTAATCATATTTGTTTCTTGTGTCATGCCAACTTCTGTTAATACGTTACTTTGCATTGTCTTGTTTTAAGAACTTACATATAAACACAGTTAAAATACTCTATAAATATTTAAATTAGCTACATAGATTTGTTTGGTTTTGTGTCTGATTTTTGCGGTCGATTCATAGGTACTAGAACTTTTGACTCATATTATTTCTGACTCACTGTGGAGCAAATATCAAATATCTGCAGTATTTGAATGACTAGCTGTTTAATGTGTCCATATTGATTTATTCATTGTTTCATATTACTTACTTGAACGGTGAATACGATTCAGTATCAGTCCAAGTGATTGAATTTGGTTGCTATTTTTTACCACTTCTCTAGGTATTATTTTTTAAACCTTTCATGGTAGAACCTGTTAATTATTTTAGCTAACGCTTATTAAAAACCACAAACATACATGATCATGATCACTATATGGTTTCATTGGACCTCAGGTTTAGTAGATATTTTTGGTTCCGTGGATCGGTTTGCGTATAGATACGTGCATTTTCTAAATAAACTTTTGATTTAAATATTTTAAGACTTTACTTGTGAAAAATACATGTGGTTGATTTTACATAAATGTTGTATATAAAGTACCAGCTTGGGTGGCATAAACAGTTATACAACTTTTGCTTATCGTGAATTGAATTTAAATTAGAGTTAGATAACAGTCGGCTCAATCATTATGTTTAGCAATTGTTTGTTAATAATACTGTGGTGTAGTGTCAACTGATGAGGGTTTTTGTTATTTGCTTAGCCTGATCATGTAACTCCTGATTTCAGGCCTGCATCGATGACAACCTGGACATGGTGGAGTATCTGGTGGCTCACGGCGCTGACGTGAATCGTGGGGATAACGAAGGTTGGACGCCTCTTCATGCTACCGCTTCATGTGGCTTCATGAGTATAGCCAGGTAAATTTCCTTAACAGAATCTTATCAACATAGGAATAACAATAAAAGATATTTATTATTTTGATAAGTAGATATTTATTTTTTCGTTAAATTTATGCGTACGTATCAAAGCTGGTAGAGGTCTCTAAAGTTGCGTACAACCATCTTACGTGTAAAAAAATTATCAATGAGCAAACGCAGAAAACACAAATAATCCCACGTTATGTGCGGTCGGCACAACATGTTATCTTCTTTCATTTCCCTCTATCATTCGTCATCTCAGTACACACTCGTTTCTTACCCATGTCATCTTTCACACAAAATACAAAAAAAAATAATGTTATAACGACTTAATATTAAAAAAAAATCAGAATTTCATTATGAAAACACAATGTAATTAATAAATCGTAATGTTTCCTACAGCAGGTCACTCATTATTTAAATCTTACGACAATTACCCAGTCGCTTCAGGGCGTCTACTCCGAAAAACGATCAACGATATATCGGCACAATAATCGTGCAAAAATTACTCTTAGTAACATTGTTTATGCTATTATTTGAACAATGGAACTACCGACATTACTTTTGATAACCGATCTCGTAAACCAATTTCCAATTTGACAACGAAACAACTGTTAATTCGACTGAATTCGACGAACATTCGACTCCGATAGTATCGTTGTCGTTTTACGGAGTAGACCCCCAGAGTTCCACAGTAGTAACCACATTTTTCAGTGACGTATAGATCGTTACTAGGTTCAGTAAACAAAAGCTAGAATGAATCACTGACCTCATAGAAGGGTTTGTGTGAATCGCGCTGATGTGTAGGTACTCTTGTAGCTATTAACATTACAGTGTAATACTATACCCTAATACCTCTGCGGTTTGTTGGTTTTGTAATGAGAACGAGTAGCGCAGTTTTGGTGGTTAAAGTGTACAAGCTGTATGCACTGAAAACTTACTCAACTTTATATTTTTAATTCGTCGCACAAAGTAGATGCTCGCCTAGTAAAGCGGCGCAGCTTTTTATTTACATGACAAACTAACCCTAAGAGATATAATGTATTGTCATTAAATCCCTTCTTCAAGGCTAACAGATTCATGTTTTAAAGTCGGGTAAATTCAGGAACGTAGGCACGAAAGCATTCGAAAATGAACCGTTTCAGACGTCAAGGCAACCTAGACATTTTGACATCTGTTATAATGTAACTTGTCAAATCATATGACTCAAAAGAGCTAATTTAAATTTTTAAGCTAATTATAAAGGCGCAGGCGCTTGAAAATCCCCAGTTTCCAAACTGATATGTGCCACTGTCGAAATCAAAAAGCGAAACTGTAACAGTAGTTTTGCTGGGAAAAGTGTTATGTCGCCATAAGTATGCCCACTGCTACAGATTCGCGCGAAACAGAAGCTGGTACGTAACAAAAAAGCGGACAGAGCGCGGAATTGTAACCGGCTTCTGAGCAGACCGGCGAAATCACGCGAGAAAGAGATGGAATTATAATCATATGTACGTTAGAACGGCCAGTTTCGCTTTTGGTTTGCTTGTCATACAACTGACAAGTCCTGGCGGAACTATAGCAGTTTCGAATGAACGGCGAAAAAGTTTGTAATAATAAGGATGGATTTAACCAACTTCTGGTGAATTCTCAGAATAATGTTATGTAATGTTAAGTAAAATGTCATTTTACTCTTCGATAACTAGAAATTTATCCCGGGGATAGTGCTTAAACTAGTTAAGTCAAAAAAAGCTAAGTATAAAAAATATATAATAAATATTGGCTTAACTACGTTTACTTTTGGTTTTAATTTCAAATCAAATGACATAGAGGACTTATTGCACTTGTTTGTCATTAGTTTGTGATGTTGAATGTTCAATATTCCATATTGAAATGTTCTATATTCCAGGTATCTCCTGGAAAACGGAGCTGATGTGGCAGCTGTGAACTATGATGGAGAACTGCCTGTGGACATCGCCGAGAGCGACGAGATGGGCGACTTACTGCAAAAAGCTATTGACGAAAAAGGTTCGTAAGTACATTTTACAATAGCAACTAAACGAAGACCAAAACTGGTGGTAGATTAATACGACGTTATAAATCATAAAAAACGATGTTATTTTGTTCATACCAAAGTTTAAAATAGCGTAAATATTTTAAACTAGATTCAGCGGCTTCGTCCGCGAGGTACTTACATTAAATATGGAGATTCTAGATTCTATTTAGATCCTGGGGCTTTACCACAAAATCTTTGAAGTTACCAGTTGGTCATCGTTTTAAGTTTTCAATAAAATAAACACCCATTCTAATGCATTCCACAATATCCACTGGACAGGAACAGTAAAAAACCTAGGCATGCAGATTGTAGATACGCGATCGACCCAATCAATGATTGATTGTTCCCGCGCCAAAGCCAATTGTTGCAATTTAAATAAATCACAAGGTCACGGTCAATCGCAGTCTCGTGTCTTTTAAAATAAATACTGGTATTATTGTGTTCATTTGTCAATTGAGCCCATTAAAACTGCAATGTAGAGAAATGTACTATGTTGCATTGCTCAAATAAAAGGTAAATACAATGTGACTATGCGTCTTATTTCCTCCTTACAGTCCACTAGAACACTCATCCCAAACGTAAATACTCGTATAATAAATAAATATAAATGTGGATTGAGCCAGCCTTGTGCTATATCGATGTCATTGATATAACCATAGAGATAAATTTACTAAAGTATAGAGTAACAAACTCCTTTTGTCAAGCCTTAAAATAGTGTCACCGCTTTTATGTTTTGACGACGTAGCTTTGAAACCATTGACATTTTGAACCAAACGCACAGCTCATCTCTTTTACTCCTTATAACCTACTTCGAAAGTGACATCGATTTTGATAGAGATAGATAGATTGCTTCAAATAAGAAACTTGGAGTTACCAACTTCTTAGTAAATTTTGCCAAAAAATTCACTAGTACTTTGGGACCAGTGTGGTGAAAGGATTAAAGTACGATTCTGAGGCCCCTTTCATACACTCGGCATCATGTCCTTTTACCTTTTTTTTGTTCTACTATGGGTATGTTTATTGACGTCATGTATGCTATGAATACCTAATGTGACATAATTTTTGAAAACAACATTGTGTAACAAGATCGCCAACAAAAGATGACAATTACTGCCTATCTAATTATTACACATCATCATCATCATCATCATCAGCCTATATAGCAGTCCACTGCTGGACATATGCCTCCCCTAATGACACAACACCGATTAAATACACCTATCTCAATTTTTGGATTAGTAAACATCATCATCTTCCTGCCCTTTTCCCACGTTATGTGGGGTCGGCACAACATGTGATCTTCCATTTCCCTCTATCATTCGTTATCTTTTGGATAAGTAAACAATGAAATAAATAGCCATTTTTAGAATTTCTTTATTTTAAAACTAGCAGTTCGCCCCAGGGTATTAAACAAAAAATTCAAAATTATAATACACACAAACACTTCTATTTGCGTCAGGTTACTAAAAAAAGGAAATTATAAAGACTCTCCTTCCGTACGCGTACTCCAGTGACGCCTACATTGCATAATTTCGCTCCTGAAAGTGTTTAGACCAAATTCTAGACGTGTTTGTAGGAATCCAATCTGTCTCTTTTCGAAGCAACCTAATTGCTTTAATCCATTTCATACGACGCTCTGGATCTTTTGGAACTCTAAAAAGTAAATAATCGAAAAACATTTTATTTAGTGATCATGAGCTCGTTTAGTAACTCTATTTATTCCCAAATCTCCTTAATGTTATGGGAAAAACTGCACACTTTTTGGTGGAAACACTAGATGACAAACAATGATAAATTTATTAAAAAAGAATTTCTCATGTTACATTAGGAGACGAACTAAAAATAAGTAGGCTTACAGGTGAAAAGTTATTCCGTTTGCTTTTTTGCACGTTTGCGTGTGCGAATTGCACTTTTTCACTATACATTTAGTCATTTTTCTTTAGATGGTATTTGATCGACGTCCATAATGTCAGTGATGGACAATTAGACAGAATTAGGCTTGCAGGCCGAATTCCGGCAATTATTACGTTGCCATGGCAACTACATATCTCTAAAATAACAGATCACTGGATATAACATTATAATATGTGAAATATTACAATCGAAGAAATTCCAAGGAAATATTTTTATTCAACAAATTCTTTAAGCGAGATCTCAATTTGAGAAGCATACGAATATTGTCTGATTAAACTAATTGAAGATCTTCTATTCCTACACCTTTACACCTCCTAAATTTAATACTTTTAAATGAGCAATTATTGTTGTATAATATATCTATATATAATTAGAATCTCGGAAACGGGTTCAACGATTTCTTGTAATTTAATATGCATCGGGGGCGATAAATCAATCTAGCTAAGTTTCATTTTTAGAAAACGTAGTTTTATCCGTGTTTTCAGGCAATGAAAAACTGATATTTTACCGATACAGCAACATTAAAGCTACTTGACAATAGATGGCGTTGTTAAGCAAACGTAAAAAAAAGAGCAAAGTTCTATCATCCAGGTACATCATAATTATATATTAAATGACGATGTCTCATTGCAGGTATTGACTGTGAGAAATCACGAAATGCTGAAGTGGACACGTTGATTGGTGATGCGAAGAACTGGGCCGCTAATGGATATGTCGAAGTTCGTGATATGAAGACTGGCGGTACACCACTCCATGTCGCCGCTGCTAAAGGATACATAGATGTAAGTTACCACAAATCTTGTATAGGCGACCAAGAAATTGGTTTACCACTTTTGATGACATCTCCCAGTAACATAATTATTCGCTAAGGATTACTATGACAGATTCTGACGTAGCAGTTATAAATCTGTCAAGCGAAAATAGCCCTTGATGTTTTGTACATGCAAATGATATTCCTTATTGTGCCTTAGAGCGGTAAACCAATTTCTTGGTCGCCTATACCTTTAAACGAGCAATTCTTGTAAATATGTAAATGTATAATCTGAATCTCGGAAACGGCTCGTGAAAGTTAGTGTGCAGAGGGTTTTGGGGGCGATAAATCGATCTAGCTAGGTTTCATATTCGTGATGAAAACGTCGTTTACTCCTAAAAAAACGAGCTAAGCTCGGTCACCTAGGTTCTAATATTTAATGCTGTAACATCTGCCTTTGACTTGAGGGCGAATTTGACCAACTTTTGGAATAATTCTTAGAATAGCAGGTAACTGAAATGCTAGTATAGTACAATTAATCAATGCTTCTTTTAATTAAAAATCATTTTTTTCCTATACTAATAGTTTCCTTAAGGTAGCTTGTGGAAAGGTAAATAAGGTCAACGGGGATTTATTTCTCACTAGCTTATGCACGCGGCGTCGCCCGCGAAGTACCTACATAAAATATAGTCTATGTCCATCCTGAAAGTTCATTCTACACATTGGTGAAAGAATTTTTCAAATCGGTTCAGTAGTTTCGGAGCCTATTCAATTCAAACAAACAAACAAACAATCAAATCTTTCCTCTTTATAATATTAGTATAGATAAAAAAAATATACAATTTCACTGACAAATTTAACTTACATATTACCTCTAGGACCTACTTTAACGTGGTAATCGCAGTTCTTATTATAATAAACACTATTAACATAATTTAGGATGAATAAGCAAGCAGATGTAATAACAATTTAACAAAACAATTCTATGATAACTTCGATTTATTAGGGCTTTTACTAGTACGTATCCGCCCTTTGGGATTCAACTTAAGTTTTCTTTTCTGAAACGTAATATCAAATATAAGCAAAACCTCTAGTTACATATTAAATAAGGTAGTTATTGGTAGGTATAATGTCCCAGATACAAATTGATAAAAATCTAGAACAATCCAAAAATAAATTTGTCTGACACATTGAAAATTTGGATCGATGTCAGTTTGGCCTCAGTCTGTACGAATAGTAAATACTGTAGATTGAGGTCGTTTATCAAATTTTATATTACAAAGCTGTTCGCATTAAAGCTTTGTTTTATGTTCTGAACTTAAATAGAAAAAAAACACGGTCACGACTGCTCGGTAGATATCTCCTCAGACCTCTAGTGACTTAGATCTTTGAGGATATCTAAAGATCTACATGGCATTTGATACATGCCCACATTCTGCACAGTAGTAACCCTACTATTATAAACGCGAAAGTTTGTAAGAATGTCTGGGTGTATGTATGGATGTCAGGATGTCTGGATGTCTATGATGTATGTTTGTTACTCTTTCACGCTGAACGGATCTGGATGCAATGGGCACAGATATAGATTATAGTCTGGAAAAACACATATATTACATTTTTTCCCGGAAAAATGTATGGTTCCCGCTGGATAGATTTGTTTTGTTTTTCAAGGTACCACGCGGGCGAAGCCGTGGACGGAAGCAAGTGTAGTATATAGCATAGTATATGTCATAGATGCTTCTTTCTCTTATCGTGTTGACAAACCAGTGCTACTTAAAAACTCCTTTCGTGCACTACAGATGTCACTATCGTAACTATTAGAAACCTTCGGTGTCTGCTTACATACGTGAATTGTAATGCAGGTGGCCAAAACGCTTCTAGAAGATTGCAATGCGGAACCAGATTGCGTTGACTACGAGGGCTGGACGCCGCTGCACGCCGCAGCGCTCTGGGGGCAGAAGGAAGCAGCTTCTCTGCTTCTGAAGTACGGTGCTGATCCGCATCTAAAAAACTACTCGGTAAGTAACAGAGAACGGACGAATACTTAAAAGGTCGCATACGCAAAAAAAAACACATCATCATCTTCCTGCCCTTACATAACGTGAGATAAGGGCAGGAAGATGATGATAATGATGATGATGATACGCAAAAAAACCCGCACGGTATAAGGACGTGACGTAAATTTTTTTACAAGGTTGAACAGTTAAAAACTACGCAGCCCAGTGATCATGGATCTCCCGTCACATTTGTAAACGTTACGCTATGCACATTTTCGTATCGGGATATTTTTTTACAGAGTATAACCTAACCTTTAGTTTTTCGAAATGCTTCAATCATTAACAAACAAATGTTTTTGATTTAGTTATTGCTGAGGAACTTTCCCGTTGAAAACGTTGAACAGTACGAAATAAGCATAACAAAACGTTAATTATTTAGAAGTAAGATATTATTGTGTAACGTATTGACCAAAAACAACTTTATCTGTGAAGTAATTGAGTTGATATTGCGAATCAATAAATCAGCTACAGTTGATTTTAAGATAGAGTCACTTTCAATGTTAAACAATACATGCAATACATAAATAAGTATATTAAACATATATTTTCTTCGTTAACGAAAGTGTTTTGACTTTCGTAAATACGTCAAATTACCGCGACCGCCCTCCTACCCTCACGACGTAAACACTTCCCGATCCTTAAACACCTGTATCTAGCGACGACCTCAGTGGCGCAGCGGGCGAGAGTCCGCCTGCGACGCAAGAGGTTGCGGGTTCGATTCCCGCCGCGGAACAAATTTGTGTACGATCTGCAGAAATTTGTTCCGTTGGCCTGGGTGTTTTCTATGTATAATAAAAATATATCTATCTATGTATTTAATGTATTAAGTAAATATATCAGTTATCTAGTACCCATAACACAAGCTTTAAGTAGCTTACTTTGGGGCTAGATGATGCTGTGTGGAATGTCCAGCATTATTTCATTTAATACAAGTTCATATAGCGAGTTGCTATTGCATTTTCCAGGGTCAGACATGCTTGGATCTCGTGGATCCGACGATATCGTCGTGGCTCGCGGATGCTATGCTGAAGGCTGCGCCGCGCCGCGTCAACAACAACAACAACAACAACAAGCGCAAGCGCAGCCCGCCGCGACACGACGTCGTCAAACGTGTCGATATAGAGATCACGCCGCACACAGACAATAAAATTGTTAACGGTGGGTTCAACAAAGCTTCAACGGTTTTCTCAAACTAACTTTGAAGGTTAAAGTGATATCGAAAAATACCTCTAATACTAAGCACATTGCTAACTGACTTACAACAAACGGAGCCTGTCTAGTAAAATGGGAATGCATGAAGGTGTCAATATCATTGGTCAAACATAATTATCATTGAATGTTATTTAATCTGCCGAGTGTCTGCAGATTTCATGACGTAACTCACATTATTTTGGACAACATCACTATACAAACCGATTATTTCTTATCTAGATGCTTAATGTTGATTTATTAATTCAAAAACACTTGTATGTCTTGAATTTTCGCGATCAATATACAATTAATATTTTTTGACATTATTCCGTGTCAATCAAAGAAATCTATAATATTAAAATGAATTGCTGTTCGTTAGTCTCGCTACAACTCGAGAACGGCTAATCGGATTTATCTTATCTTGGTCTTGAAATGTTCGTGGAGGTCTAGGGAAGGTTTGAAAGGTAAGAAAAATTCGAATAACTGCCGGAAAAACCCTAAAATGGCCCTTTTCTATTTCCCATACAAACGTTTTCTAAATAAGTACGAAGTCTGCCGGGTCAGCTAGTATAAATATAAAGATTTTGATACGGTCCGTTATTAGATGTGAGTGATAGACAGCGGAATCTAGCGCCTGGTGTACACTTTGTAAAGTATAAAGTTCCAGTGCTAAATGCAAGTGTGTTAATACCTATCACTCGCATATTTTACGTAGTCGGTTTTTTTATTTACCCAACCATTTTTGTCCCACTGTTGGACAATTGATTTACATAAGCGAGACGATGCAAGAAAGGAATCTCTGAGGCGTATAGTTGAATCTAGGCATTCGTGAAGTTAGCCGCAAGAGCTGCGCAGTATCGTTTTTCGGGAGCAATTGGAGGTATGAGGAGGGGAGGAAGGAACTGTACATGCGCAAACTCACACCTTTGGCTAACTTCACGAATGCCTAGATCCGTTGTATGAACTACTAGCTTCCGCTCGCGGCTTTGCTCGCGAGGTACCTACATAAAATATAGCCTATTTAACTCAGGATTAACGTAGCAATCTAACGGTGAAAGAATTTTTGAAGTCGGACCAGTAGTTTTTGAGTTTACTCGTTACAAACAAAAATACAAAACTTTCCTCTTTGTAATATTAGTATAGATATCTTAGTCTCACTCCACACTCGGTCGAAACGACATGATGAAAAAGTGAGTGAGATAGATACACGAATCGGGTGTAGCTGTTGATATTGTCCAAAGTCGCACAATAACCGCATTGTGACACCCCTCATTCATGTAACCGTGCAGACAAGCCGGCCGCGCCGCTCGAGATCATCAAGCTGGGTGACGCTAAGCCGCCTAAAGGGCGCGCCCCGTCGCCGTCTACCGATGACGCGGAGCCGCCAACCGACGAGTCGCCGTCATGGCGTCGCTCTGCCTCCTTCCGCAACCGACAACCGGACACTCCTAGTGAGTACTCATTCATCCGCCCATCGTCACTTCTATGTTATATTACTATTTTTTCCTAACCTGTTGTCTATTGCTCTATTATCTTCCAGATTGGCTCACTGCGGTCAAGGATAGAAAAAGCTGGAGAAAAAATTGCTTTTTCCTTGTAGTAGGATAAAATAGGCTAATTTAATAAGAATGTTGTCCGACTGCTGAAGCCAAGAGTCTCGTCCAAATCGTCCGTTCTAGACTGTCCGACCATTCCTTCTTAAACGTTCCAAGGTCTTTCTGACAACGCTTTTCGGCCGACCTCGATGATAATCATAACACGTAATATTACTATTATGTCAAATATACTGTATATATTACTGTTATGTACTATTTACAGCTGCGTAAAATTATCAATTTTTAAATGAAAAACACGCTAAAGATAATAAAAAAAAAAAAAATTAAAAAACTTTCGATGACAAAAACCTCAGAATACAGAAAGAACCAGAAGCCGCGTTCGACTGTAATCGGAAATCGCACGCTGTGTCCAAAAACCAAACAAGCGTCCCGCACCCACCTCACTTCCCACCCGCGTTATGTTGCTAGCTAGACATCGCTTACTCGTTTTTTTGGGTAAGCGTTGAGAGTATTAAAGGTAAGATAATAAATCGACATTGTCCTTTCTTATAAATGTATTCTTTATATCTATGTAACTAATAATCTCAAGAAATAAAAGTTTTATAAATAAAACACGAGACTTAAACTCAAACTCAAAATAACTTTATTCAGCGAAATCAAAATGTTAAAATGTTTTTTAAAGACGTATTCAATAATTTAATATCACTCAAAATAAAATCCCTCAGTACCTACCTACGTAATAAAAAGCAGGGAAAATCAAAACTCTTACATTGGCAACACTAACAAGATGGACGCATCATTCTCTATGACAATTACAAACAAAACAATTTATTCAGTAATTAAATAAAACGACATCTAAATGCACTACTTACACGTGAAATGTGATCCCATCCTGTTTTTTTTGTAGCCCCGCTGTATTTTTACAGGTAGGAACGACTCAAGACGGCATAATTTGTTTAAATTGCACACCGGTAAGTCACGTCACGCGATACGACGTCCACAGAGTGACTGATTGGCTGCGCTTCAAACTACTCATTTTATGAGTAGTATTTGACGCTTCAGTATTAGGCGCGTTCACGGTTTCTGTTCTTTCTGTATTCTGAGACAAAAACCTTAGTAAGGTTAGAATAAAGTTCGTAATACATAGTAGCTTCAGGTTGGATTTGACCAATTTCTGGTATAACTATTCTCGGAATAATGTAATATCAAATGCAAGTTAACAGTAACTCTTCGATAATTACGATTTATTCTGGAGTTCCTTCACTAGTTCGATTGGATCCGCCCTTAATATACTAGACACAAAAAATAAATTCTTCCTTAGAAAAATGGCTGTTTACGACGCACCAAGGGGTCCGCTTTTTGATAAGAGTTTCATAGTTATATGAAAATGTATGTTTGTGTTTCAGGAGACAATAATAAGCCTGCCACCAATGCCGTTGACAATGATACTATCCTACGAAGGACACACAGCTTCGAAAATGACAAGACGTGAGTTTTTATACAAGTTCATACATGGTTTTTGTTTATTTTTTTATTATTCCTAATAAACATGCGATAACTAAGATTTTTTTCTTCTAGCATGTGACAAAACTAAACATGTCATTATTATCATCTCGATGCTAGCTGAAGTGGCTTTGAAAATGTTTTTACGGGGTTAGATTTTGTCTATTGTGATCTTTAAAAAAACAATAAATTTTGTTTACTCAATGATCACGACTGTAATACCCAGGCTCCGTAGATATCTACAAATATGTATACATACATCTATTATAAGCAATACATAAAATTATTGCAAAACTGTACCTGATACGGCGCCAGAAAGTACTATACAGATAAACTAGCTTTTCTAGCTTTTCAATGAATCTACGTTATTTAAATCAAGGCGGTAATCTTAAATTAAAGTATTGCATAAAACATTAAATGAGTAGTACTCTTATAGTAGTAATTGTGAATCTCATCTTGATGATATAATGAATAAATATGTTTTGTCATTAACAATCGAACCTATCAATCGCCAGTCAAACTGGCTCGAGATAGTAGCTCGAATATAAGTATTTAAAAACTTTCTAAGATGAATCTTAGGATGCCATAAGGTCTGATAGTGCTTAGGGGTCATCCATAAATTACGTCACACGAATTTCATAATTTTTTGCCCCTCCCCCGCCCTTGTCACAGCCGGTCACATTTGTGAGACTCCCCCCCTCCCTAGTGTGACGTCACATATGTCGACCGACAAAACAAATTGGTATCTTATATTTATATTTATATTTTTATATGTACTTATATGTTTTTGAGGTTTCCGTCAAGTAATAGAGTTTAAAGGTCATTTTTTAACACTTAGATTATAATAGATTTTGAAATGTGACGTCACGAAATTTAGGACCCCTCCCACAAAGTCACGAAATTTTAGACCCACCCCCTTGTCACACAATGTCACACTTCGTCGACCCCCTCCCTCCGCCTTAACGTGTGACGTAATTTATGGATGGCCCCTTACCCGTCTCATTGTAATCATCATTTGTCAATTGTCAAAAGAATAATTTTCTACCATTAATATGCTACTTACTTATACTCGTAGTGGTGCCCATTCGCTCGGGCGCAAAATTCAAATAATTTGCTGCTTTTTATATTTCCATTGCAAGCCATTTTCTAAGTTGAGCAACTTTGATTTATGAATCAGTTTGATAATTTATGCTAATTTGACCAACCGATTTTTTATTTAATCTATCTTTATATACACACTACAATATAATATACTGAAACAGTTAAGCTATCTAAGGACCACTACAAACTACCTTTAGATAGCTCAACAGATCCAGATCACTGCCAGAGATGGAAGCGCCCCAAGATGGCATTACCACGTTGAATGGCTTATTTATTAACTGATTGTATAAATAAAAGTTTATTAAAAATATAGTCGTAGAAAATGGCTCACAATTGTGCCAAAACTTCATCTCAGCTGTCCGTATTACTTAACGCTGTAAATATGAAAAACAGCAAATTATTTAAACAAGCAAGAACCACCTTAAATCAATGTGCTAACTATATGTCTCACATAATGCTGTTTTCAGACATAGACAGTAAAAGACCATAGTCGGCTTTCTAATAAGCAGATTTGATAAGCATCGACCGCCAAGGGCTTTCCGAGATATCAATAGAAATGAGTTAGTCATGACATAATTGTGTGTTTATACTCGTTAGATTGTACAGTCCTGGGAGGTAGTTGTGATGTTCAGTGTGCCGTGGCGGGGAGCAATGTTTTGTCAGTACTGTTTGGCGGGATGGAGAGTGATTGTGCACTTAGTTGCGATAACTTAAGAGTTATATTTGTTTGTTCTACTAATTGGGAGTCGATATAACTGAATAACAAAGCTCAAACACACATGGTTATAATGCCAGACAATAAGCAAATATGTAATATGTATTTTGACAAACTGATTACATCATCGTAGTTTGCATTTTGTTGTTATTGAGAACGAGATACACTTTACTATTATCTCCTTTAAGGAGTTTATAGAAATATGTTTATTAAAAATATCGGCATTCAATAATTTCACGCAAGATTTTTTCGAACCGAAAAATCATTGATCAAATCCACGACCAAGCCACTTGACCAACATTGCTTATCAAATTAATAACCATAATGACGTGTGTGGAAACGTTTTTAGCTCAAAATGTCGATATGGTCCAATTCGTATATTAACAGATTTATTTTTCCAGCCACAATTTTGCCAAAACTCATCTAAACAAAACACGCAAAGTTATACGCGAGCTTCGTCCATCTCGTTTCATCAAGCAAAACAAAAAAATGCAAACTAATATACTCGTATAGCTAACTAGTAACAATCGCATCTTCGTTCGTCGTCCACATGTCACGTACGTCGTCCACATGTCAGCATGCTTGTGTGTGCACAGCTTCTACCAGCGTTACCGTGACGTCACGGCGCGCATTAAGGCGTCGTCTTGCCCCTCCATACCACCGCTGCCGCAGTCAACGCTCGCCGCCATCGAGCTAAGGAAAAAGCAGCCTAACACAACAGACACTAACGAGGATGCTCAGACGAGGTTGCTATACTATACGTCACTACCTCGGAGGGAACAACACTGGAAGTAAACATTTCATAGTCTGAAATCTTGTCAGGGGGCTATAAACGAGTTTTGATAGTTTAAAAGTTATTTCGTTTCGTTTCCATTCATACATTTACCGGCACTATCGTAAGTTCTAGAGCTGTAAACCGTATGTATTCGGTATATGGTGCGCCATCTAGTAGCGAGTAACGAAACGTTACACACGAATGCATTTCGTTACTCACGTTTCGTCATACTGTACGGTACGCGTTTGCTATACGACTCCATTCGTTGCTCTAATATAGCATAGCATATGAGGTATCAGAAGTAACGAGTAACGTAACGATACGATAGTAAAGAGTACTAATTGTTATAGTTGCGAATACATACCGGTACGCTCTTTTCGTTACTTTTACAGCTCTTTTAAGTTTTTCTTTAAGTTTTTCGTTACTTTTAAGTTTCGCTACGCTCTGCTGGTAAAAGTATGGAAGGAAACGAAACGGAATAAATTTTCGTTACTTTTAAAACCCGTACAAGCCCTACAAGTACTAAGCCAACATAAATATCAAATGAACAAGATATTCCAGCGTTATTCCTTCTGAGAACTCCATAATAAAGAACTTAAGAACTTTGTGGTTGGGTAGCGAATATATGGTATTTTGAAAACACAGCTTTGATTAAATTGACAGCGGTACCGTTACCGACCGAATTTAATTTAATTTGCTTTAAAATATAATATTAATATAAAAATTGGCACTAAGAATATTACTTCTGCTTTAAAAACTTTTAAAAAATTTTGCTTTAAAAAATTTTAAGTTTTAAACATAACAAAAACTAACTGGTGTCTCTGGCAATATTCTCAAAAATAAAACAAACTATCCACTTCACGTTTGCTTATCCATACTAACTATTTGTATGTCTATTATATGTAAATATGTTTATATAGAACCTATGTATATAACCTCTAGTCAGCTGTCTTCAAGTATTATTTAGTACCTATTATTTTGGCCACATTCCCAATTTGATTTAATTATCTACCTATCTCTCCTATGCCACTGATTAATTATACTTTTCTGCAAGCTTTTAAGGTTAATTTTTGAAAGAGTGTTAAAATAGAGATTTACCAAGTATAATATTCAACTTAGTACATTCACATTTCAAATTATTCTCGTTGAACAAATTGTTCTATCTGAAACTTACCAACCTGTTACTCGAAATTGAGCTCTATTTTGTTCTATGCAAAACATTAATCTTTATTATGTTATACAGAGTCAGTCCCACGGAGAAGTCTCGTGAAGCCAATACGTGGACGGCACCGACCAACACCAGTTCCTCTTCAAGTCCAACCACGACCACTACGCAGACCACTGTTAGAAGGTTTGTACAATACATAAACGATAGCATACAATACTTCTGCCATAAAATGAGCGCTACGACAACGTTTTATCTCGCTCGTTCTCGTATATGAGACAAGCTCGACAATAGCGATCAGGATTTGGGACGCATTGAAAAAGATGAACTCACTCAGTCTTATCCCCAGTCCGAGAAGAACTGACAAGAAACTCGCTGAGCCCTAGCGCTTTTTTTGTATGATCCTTGTTAATTTTGTTAGGGATACCCATCGGGGTTGGAGCTGATTCGTCTTTTTTTTGAAATTTAAGTACTCTGATATTCTATGATAAACTTTTCTAGACAGTTTCTGTTTAATTACATTTTTGAATTTCCCAATCGATAAATCAAGCATGTCGCTTGGGATCTAAGCGTACACATTGCCCTATAAAGGATTTACTTACTTTAGTGAGCCTAACCGTGGGAACAGCGAGTTTATTATTATGTAACTAGTAATACTGAATGTTGCGTATATTCACGCCAGCTCGACTGACAGTGAGACCAACAGTAGCAATTCCACGCCGAGCTCCACGACGCCGACGCGACTCTCACCAGGCAACATATTCAAGAACTTCTTCAAGTACATACATCTCGTTGTATCATCTCTTTACTTGAACACTGGCGCAATATAAGATAAAAAAATAAACACTGTCACATCCCTATATATTTCTTATTTTAACCCCTTATCGGTTTTTTACCTGTGGTCCATTTTAAATATAGAACTACTCGTAATTGTAGAAAGGAGATCTCTGTTTAAAAAAATTGAAGTGTCGTCTAATCCAAAGTGTTCAAGTAAAGAAGCAGTGTTCTTGTTTCAGTATGTTGTGGTTTGCTCTTTGCCTTTGTTTTTGCCTGGAGAAATTTAATTTTCCGCATTTTTTTTATTTATGTGCAACGATTGCGCATGTTCTTAAATATAATTCGTTTAGATAATGCATGTATTATTTTTTATTTGCAACGTCGACCTAACAAGACTAGCGCAGCTACGATTTCGGTAGCTTTTTTTTGCACTATATCATTTCACTTGTCCTACTAAACAACACTTAATACGTGCTAAACTAATTCCAGGTCGTTCGTTCCTCCTGTGAGGGACGAAGAGAGTGAGACTCAGAGGAAGGCTCACGCGAAGCGCGTGCGCGAGACGCGACGGTCCACGCAAGGCGTCACACTAGACGAGATCAAATCCGCGGAGCAACTGGTCAAGAAGAAAACCGGTAACGGCACCACGGAGAGCCCTTCGCCCGGCAGCCTCAAGAAACCAGATGAAATAACATCGACCTTGAATAACGACAATGGAGCGGTAAGCAAATCATGGAAACACCGTTCTTTCACTTTGCGTACTGATACCCGGGCTAAAAGTACCCACAGCGGCCGGTGAAGGGTTAAAAGTACAATTAGTTTTGAGGTGTATATTTTTATTTAATATCGCTCCATGTTCATTGTGTCTCATTATCTGAAATTACTAATTAGTGCCGGACAGTAAAGGTGTTTTGAAGTGACTGTTTATTTTCATGTAAATAATACTCATTGGGAACTTGAAGCAAAATTATAACTATTTGGCCTACCTATTATCTCATCTACTAGTTCGTTTTTATATAGTTTGATTTAGTACGTAGGTACTTAGTGATATGTATTATGTATATACGTTGTGGTTGGCTTGATAAATAACGTGTTTCGGTTTACCCGATAACATGTTTGTATATTAACTGTAATCTTAATGTATACTTGTAGATTAATCCGTTTTCCATCGTAATTATCATTCTTATAAACGAATATAATGGCCCTCTTCTATTATATTTTATTTTACAAAAATATTTAAGTACAATAGTTAAATTAGTACGTACTTTAATACTTATATCTTATTGGCTTGAATTCAAGTAGTTGAGTTTTCATTGATATGTTATTTTTTTTATTTAATCGTATTTGGGCATTTAATTTCATAGATATTTTGATCTAAAGTGAAGACTCGTTAGGTGACCTTTATTTCATTGGTATAAGAAACATTACAGTAAAACACATTTATTAAACGACTATGTAGGAGAGTAATGTGTATAGGATATGTCTGTACATAATGTATGTTTGTTTGTTACGGTATATGTAACCTAACGGCCAGACAGATTTCGTGTGGTTGGATTCGTCTGTATCACAAAAGGGACGTGGGTTATACAAAATATTAAATACTAGCTTCCGCCCACGGCTTCGCTAGCGTGGTACCTTGAAAAACTAAAACAAATCTATCCGTACATTTTCCGGGATAAAAAGTAGCTTATGTGCTATTCCAGATTGTAATTTGCCAAATTTCATCCAGAGCCGTTTCAGCGTTAATGAGTAACAAACATACATTCTTACATATAAAATATTAGCAGGATAGCCTAAGCAGTTGTTTACAATTATTTTCAGTCGGGTTGATTTTTGATAATAAGTACTTAAATTTAGTGCAATGAAGTGGCTCACGGAAAGCCGTTTTGCTACGCTGAGTGTAACGAGAGTGAATGAAGCAAAAGAAGTATGTCAGGATCGTAGCAAGTGGAGATCCATGGTCTCTGCTTACCCCGTCGGGAAACAGGCGTGATTTTATGTATATTCATAGTTGGCTCAACGAATCTAGGCATTCGTGAAGTTGAAGAGCTACGCAGTATCGTTTTTCGGGAACAATTGGAGGTATGAGGAGGGGGGGAAGGAACTGTACATGCGCAAACTCGCACCTGTGGCTAACTTCACTAATGCCTAGATCCGTTGTATGAACTATAATTATGTTAGGATCGTAGCAAGTGAAGATCCGTGGTCTCCGGGAAACAGGCGTGATTTTGTGTATGTATGTTAAATCTAGTTTGATATACATAAGTGACCATCTGTGCAATAGGCGCGCAGTGTGAACAGCGGCGAAGTAGCTGTGACGCTGGCTCTGGCGTGCGCGACCGCCACCGCCACCGCCACCATCGCGGCCACCAGCGAGCGCCGCCCTTCATGGCGGCTGCGGCTCGACCCCGCTAATAAGGTCCCTATGCCGACGTGATAGGACCCAAGCGAGATTGTCGATCGAATTATACGAAACCATTTTCCGCCCGCGGCTTCGTCTTCTATCCTTAAGAGATAGACATATGCCATCGTGGACTTTTCTGTAGAGAAGATACACTACTCTACCATACATCATTTTGTTATCTCAAAAGATTTAGGCAGCGTTTTCGTTAATAGCTCCCAGACGTCTTATATTTTTCCGACACCTCCAACAAATATCATTATATTTTAGCTAATGTATACAAAAAATGGTACAGTGTGTAGTGGTACATGCCCACATTTTGCAAAGTAGTTAGTATAGTGATCGAGCTATGTACCAGTTCCAATTTGTCAGAATCAGTTCTTATCAGTAGTTGCCATGATTACCAATTAACCAATAAACACACAAACAATCTCATTTTTTTTTGTAATATTAGTGTAGATTCAGTGTTAGTCTTATTATAATTGAGTTTTAATTATTGAAAGCCAAAATAAATCGGCCTCCCCCCGGATCATTGACTTTACATTGCCGATTTTAACACGTGTGTCAATTTTGTCTTCTCTATGCAAGAGGAAATTCTTGTCTATGGCTCTATGTCTATGTGTTACTATAAAAAAAATCATCATTGTTGATAACTAAAAAATAATGCATTGCATTTTGTCGGCGTGTCGCATTTACATGATAATTTTTTCCACATTAGTTGAAAGTATTACCTAATACTTATTACCATCTTGAAGTTGCAACTTACAAATAATCTCATTACCGCCCTGCTGGTCGTACGTACCAAAAGGTTTGTTTAATAATGATGCAACTTCCAAATATGCGAGAGAAAAGATTTTTAAAATAGTCAATATCTTTTTGGTCACGTGAAATACATGTTCCAAAACATCTCATTACTCGTTTATGACATGTGTTGAATATTTTGTATAGATTTACATTCCATCGACAATCTAGCTTGACCATTTGGGCCATATCTCGCAACCGCGCATGGTGTGCAGGTCGCTCCTATATATCGTTCGTCTTGTGTTTACTGTACTTTTCAAAATTATTTGCACTATTCGGCATGTATTCGTTCGCTGTTTTTTTTTAGGATTGTATGTTTTTACTTTATCGACTGTCATGTCATGGATCAATGTCTAGCATGTTTGTTGCATTTTGACCTTGTTTTTAATATATTTGTGTCTAATACTACTGATTTTGTAATTAAAGCACTAAATTTAGCTATTGATTCTGATGTTGTATCTTTTAAAAGCTTTCAATAACTTTGGCTTGTTTGTATATTTATTTTGTTAATTAGCATAAGTAGTTCAAATCTTCCAAGTCGACCGTAGCAACAGTCTGAATGCAAGCGAGTAAGCGACGACTCTCTACACTCACGCAGATTTACCGCAGATTTTTTTTTAAATAGACAGGCTACATACAAATATGTTGAAGCATACGCTATATACAACTATTATGTGATACAAACAACTATGTTGGGTATACACTACATACAACTAATAATGTTGGGCATACGCTACATACAACTGTTGAGGCATACGCTATGTACAACTATGTTGGGGATACGCTACTTACAACTTTATTGGGGGATAAGCTAAATACAACTGTGTTGAGGCATACGTTTAATACGACCGTTGTGGCATATGATACAACTATGTTGGGGATACGCTATATACAACTTTGTTGGGCCATACGCTACATACAACTGTTGGTACATAAAGTTTCTAACAACTGTGTTAGGGGAACATATGCTTCATCTACACAGCACACGCTCGTACAACTGTGTTGGGGCTTGCTGAAGTTAACGTTTTTAAGAAATTTCTGTGTTAATGCTCCTGAAATAAATTGTTTCTTTGTTTTTCTTGACTTTGGCACGTTCCACGCATGCGCTTTCAATATATGTGTTATGGCTGATTTGCAGTAGCGCGACTGTCTGCGCTGGTGAAGACTATTTACAGTTGTTTTTACTGTAATACATACCTAGATAACACTACGTTATTATTTATTCGTTGCTCAACGGTGACGGTCAGCGCTATTGTCAAATAATCTTGTATGAAAACTGTGACGCACTTCGGAATTTAACACAAAATGATTTTGCAAATATCCGTTCATTTATCTGGTAAAACTTTTTATATACTTACTTTGAGTTGTTAACTTAAAAATCTTCTTACTTCAAATTCTTATCTTTTTTATTTGTCAACCTTCGATAAAACAAAGCCTAAGTTTTAATCCAAGCTTATCTCAATACAAAACTGCATTCGATTTGGTTCAACCGTTGCGGATATTAACGTGCACAAACGCAAAGATAAACGATTTTATTACATTGATAGATATATAGATTTGGTCTTTCTAGTGAACAATTTTTTTTAAGTTAATCTTCTGAACAAAAGAATTACCACCAATGTCAAAGTATAATAAAGTTTTACGTGATAAATGTGCGTTTGAAAGTGTTGTGTTCAATGGGTAGAGGTAGATCAGTCTAAAATGCACGCCCCTCCAGTGTATTTACTTCTACATGCGGTACAAGTGGAGGGGCGTGCATTTCTAGACTAAATCATCTCTAACAGTGGTTTCGTTACAGTTTGATTTGGAAGACGCGGGCCGGGTGTCTCCGCGTGCCGTCCCCGCCACTGATGCGTCGGTGACGTTGCCGCTGCGACGCCCCCCGGCCGGCTCCACCGCCAACACCGCCAACACAGCTTCACCCCCCACCAAGGAGGAGCCCGCGCCAGGTACTAATTTGTCTCTCGCTCTCCTCAAGTTAAGCCAGGACAAACATCTGTGGTGAACATAGATGTTGTTTCTGTGACTTACTTAACACTAGCTTCCGTTCGCGGCTTTGCTCGCGAGGTACTTACATAAAATATAGCCTATGTTACTCGGGGATAACGTAGCATTCTAACGGTGAAAGAATTTTTGAAATCGGACCAGTAGTTTTGAGTTTTTTCGTTACAAACAAAAATACAAAACTTTCCTTTTTATGATATTGGTAAGGCACAGAATATATAGATAAGGCACAGAATGGCGGATGGCGAAAGTTACAGCCATGCGGACGACTGCATAACTGTAACTTGCGCCATCCAATATTTCGGTGCACCTGTAAAAAGTACATGAAAATCTGTTTCGTAGTTTCGGAGAAACGCAAATAAACATGAACAACAGACAATAAGCAGTATAGAATTCTAAAAATCCCCGATTTGTGTTCTACTACTCTTTAGTCACTCACTTTCTCTCACTCTTTTCTTCGATGTCAAGTGATACCGGGTTAAGTTTAATTAATGTATAGATTTACAAGAAAAACGGCCTATTTTAGGTTTCCGTACCTAAAGGGTAAAACGGGACCCTATTACTAAGACTCCGCTGTCCGTCCGTCCGTCCGTCTGTCACCAGGCTGTATCACATGAACCGTGATAGTTAGACAGTTGTAATTTTCACAGACGGAACCCTTCGTGTGCAAGTCCGACTCATACTTGACCGATTTTTTTGAATGTTTATCAGGTGAAGAAAAAGAACGTGAAAGCAGCACAGAGAGTAAAGCGTCGAGCATATCATCTCAAGCGAGCACGCAGGCCGCGCTCAACGTGATCCAGCGCAGGCGCCGGCCGAAGCGGCGCTCCACCGGCGTCGGCCATGTCGACATGGATGTGAGTATAATTATGAATGTTACTAGGTATTATTATTACCCACATAACGTGTGAAAAGAGCAGAAAGATGATGATGACTAGGTATAATTATAATTGAATAACGGGTATTTATCACGTACCTATTTTGTTTTTATTCCCGACGTTTCGAACACATTACAGCGTTCGTGGTCGCGGGCAGACTGATGTGCAGCGAGCTAGTTTTTATTATTGAGAGTAGAATACCCGTTATTCAATTATAATTATGTCATCAAATCACGGAAGTTTAAAAAGTTTGATGACTAGGTATGCCTAATCGGTTGTTTTTTTTTTAAATTTACAGTAAGGCTTGAATGTATACAAATACACTAGTTTTTGTTGTAGTCAAAAATACCTTTTAGTTTTGATTTTACAGGCATTTAAACTTCGATAAATATAGAGTCCCGTTAACAGTCACGTGATGTGCATGTGACGTCAATTTCCAACGCTCCGCTTAGTAGTTGTGTTATTAACTAATTATTGTGTGCTTATCAAATGAAAGGGTTTGAGTAGTAGAATATACACTATGACAAAAATCCAAATCAAATCCAAGATGGCCGCCGCCACAAAATGGCGGAAATGTTAGTGCCGGGTTTTTTTTTAAATTTTAAACTTAAATGTTTTACGGTGCTTATGCTAGGGGCTGGTGTTCTTTTGCATAATTTCCCTCAAATTACGCAACAAGATAAAAGCATAATGATGTCAAGGACACAGCATCACTATAGAACACTCCCGAAATACTCGCGCGGAAAATGTCAAGAGTTTCCAAACATCAATTTAGCTTTCATTCGGATCGTAATCTGAAAGTATAAAACGAAGCAAGCATCTAGTAGTAAATAAGATTTCTATATTATTCGCTACTAGTTGCTTGCGCCTGGATTCGCCCGCATAATAAATTTAATAAATTTTATGAATCTTTGCAGGGCTTGGAAACCGGAAAAATCTTCAAATCGGTATCGCTCTAAAACCTACAACCTTTTCTTTTCGGTTACGTAATACCGTAACCCCTATGAAAACGAACGGTTAATCAAGAACGATAGGGTTTCGCTCAATGAACCGGTTAGATCGAAATGATTTCGTTCTTTTTGATATTAGTGACCTCCGCGACGCGCCCGCTTACGGCTATAAACGAAGCTCACTTTAACCGGTTAATCAAAGTTCGAGTTTAATACCGATTTTTTTCCAAGCCCTGCTTCTTTGAGTTGATTTAAATGTCAGTAAATGTCAGTTTAATCTTCGATAACTTTTGTTAAGAAAAATTGGCCTATTTAATTAAACTTTATAAATTATATAATTCTAGTACCTACCTACCTCGGTAACTTGTCTGTGTACCTACTTAATCTATCGCTTAATTTCTCTCTCTACTACTTTTTCCTATTTCTTTTTATTGATTTGTGCATATTTTAATACCTTCTACAGACCGAACGCACCTCCCCTTTAACTCTTACTTTCATAAATTATTACTTTAAGTTAATTAAGTATTCTCATGAAAGTGACTGTGTCTATTTTGAGAATAAATATCTTTAACCTGTGACATGCCGGAACGCAGATCCACGCGAGACATAATAGATTTTCTATTATGTCTGGAATCCCGGCATACCACAGGTTAAACCTAAAGCTACCCGGATCTAAGTGACAATACATCTGAGGAAATATCTACCGAGCCTGGGGATTATAGTTGTGATCATGTTTTTTATTAGTGTTTACTAAATAATTAACGCGGGCCTCGCTATTTAAAACTTTTTTTCTGTCTATAGGATATCGTGAACGACCGCGGCGGAGGCGGGGAGGGCGACGGCGACACTGATACTCCACAAGTAAGTTTATCTATATCTATCTATCTATCTTCTATCTATATATATAAAAATGAATTGCTGTTCGTTAGTCTCGCTAAAACTCGAGAACGGCTAAACGGATTTATCTTGTCTTGGTCTTGAAATGTTCGTGGAGGTCTAGGGAAGGTTTAAAAGATGAGAAAAATTCGAATAACTGCCGAGAAAACTCTAAAAAGAGCTCTTTTCTATTTCCCATACAAACGTTTTCTATATAAAATGTAGAGTCAATTTGAACTTTATTACTATTCAATAAAGTTCATATTAAATTATAATCACTCACTGTTGTCTAAGCAATGGTAGAAGGCGGTACAAAGTTTGCCGGGACAGCTAGTTTTTTATAAAAACAGACCTATATGACCAAAAAAAAGCCTATACCCATCAGTGGGCGAGGTCTCTACTCGCCCACTGATGGGTAAAAAGACCTCGCCCACTGATGGGTACAACCCCAGCTGTGGGCAAAGTGCACGGAGCCTTTGATGTGCAATTTAGACCTTTCACTACACTGGTTCATAATAACTAGTGACACGATAAAAAGTAATAGAAGTTGTGGATGATGAAATATAAAAATATGTACATACATATACATAAGAGCGCTGGTGGTGTAGTAGTAGCACCCGTGTCTCACGATCCGAAGGTCTTGGGTTCAAACCTGGTCGTACACTATTGAGTTTTTCCATTCGAAAAAAATATGTGCGCAATGCCAGTGCTTAAACGGTGACGGAAAACATCGTGAGAAAACCGGCATACCCTAGCATCAAAAATTTTAAGATGGCGTCATAGGTTAGTATTCTTATAAGCGGCGATGGACTTGCAACCTGTACCTTCACGTACGGAATATACTAACACTAACTACTGTGCAAAATATGTGCATGTGCCAAGTGTCATGTTTGGACGTGCCTCTGACTACCCTCTTTAGATATCCCCAAAGGTCTAAGTAACTAGAGGTCAGAGGAGATATCTAACGAGTTGGGGATTACAGCCGTGACTACGTTTTTTTTTTTTTGCTTATAAAAAGTCCATGCGCTATTCTAGATCACTGACTAGCTATTCTCTTATCCCGTTATTAAGCCACAAACAGTGTAAAGTTCCACGCAAACATTGACATGTTATAATATCAATCATCAATTTACGAAATTAGTAAGTTTATTTTCTTCTAGCTTCTGCCCACGTTTCGCTCGCGTGGTACCTTGAAAAACAAAAACAAATCTATCCCGCGGGAACCCTACATTTTCCAGGATAAAATGTAGCCCATGCGTTCTTCCAGCCAGACTATAATCTATATCTGTGTCAAATTTCATCCAGATCCGTTCAACCGTTTCAGCGTGAAAGAGTCATCCAGACATCCATACATCCACACATTCTTACAAACTTTCGCGTTTATAATATTAGTAGGATTATGACGAGTAATATAAAATACAAAATATCGTCAGTTAGTAAACATAAAGCAGTTACCGTTAATCCTTGTAAGCTTTGACGTGTTGTTTGATCTAAATCTTAGTTATATTTGAGCACGCTTGATATGAATCACAGTATTATTGTATGACATTATTGAAATGTTTGCAAGTTTGGATCCCGAGATTTCGTTCATATCGGCTTGCAAGTTTGTGACGCATCATGTATTAATCATTAAAATTTAGTCATTTTACAAAAATATACTTTCTCATCAAGAAAAAAATACCAAATATTTAGATCGTTAGTGTTAGAAATGTATAAGTAGTAAAACTATTTGTAGTTTCCATAATCTATACTAATATTATAAATGATCTATTGAAGTAGTGTTACTTCAAGCTTCAAATGCGACGTTTCTAAAACGGAATCGTTCTTAAAGACTTCGTGGTAAGGCCACAGGTTTTGATAGTTAATCTTATACCTTTAAACGAGCAATTCTTGTATATATATATATATATTATATATAATCGGAATCTCGGAAACGGCTCCAGCGATTTTCATGAAATTTGGTATGCAGGGTGTTTCGGGGGCGATAAATCGATCTAGCTAGGTTTCATTCTTAGAAAACGTCGTTTACCAATAAAAAAAACCGAACAAAGCTCGGTCACTCAGGTACTGAAACTTTATAAGAGTAAATGTATGTATAGGCGACCAAGAAATTGGTTTACCACTATAAGGCTGAATATCATTTGCACGTACAAAACATCAAGGGCTATTTTCGCTTGACAGATTAATAACTGCTACGTCAGAATCTGTCATAGTAATACTTAGCGAATAATTATGTTACTGGGAGATGTCATCAAAAGTGGTAAACCAATTTCTTGGTCGCCTATACATTTACTCTTATACGAAAGTTTGATGAACTAAAACCAAATGTGTATATCAAACATGTTCATCGATGTAAAGGCACAGTAATACATACGCGTTTGTTTCAAAATGCAGTCCAATACAGTGTCTAATGTTGATGTGGCATTAAACTAATGGCAAATATTTCCGAGAGCTAGCCATAATATTTCATTTTGCACACCGCTCCAAACAGTCGTTCCATCAGTTCTTGTATAGCATCAGAACAGCTCCATATTTCCAGCCCACATCTGAACTGAATGACTATATTTCGATAATTATGTCGGCCATATATGATTCATGTCGCTTTGTTTGGTAACATAGAGAAATGGGTTGTTATAACTTGGACGTTCCGTTATAAGCCACTTAAAAATATAGTACCTGGGTGACCGAGCTTTGCTCGTTTTTTTTGGGGTAAACGACGTTTTCTAAAAATGAAACCTAGCTAGATCGATTTATCACCCCCGAAACCCTCTGCTAACTAAATTTCATGAAAATCGTTGGAGCCGTTTCCGAGATTCAGATTATACAGGGTGTCCCAAAAAGTAGTGTCAAGCGAAAGTCCAAAGATAGAGCACCCCTTGGGGTACCCGAATCACCCCCATGTATGTTCCGCGATTTTCTATAGTTTTCGAGTTACTAATTTTTTTCCGAATTTTTGAATATTTTCGACTTGAACAACTTAAAACATTCTTACAGAAAAAGTAGAAAACCTTCTTGAGATTTTTTTTCTTGCTACTGAATTGTTATGAGTTATTCTTTTATGCATAAAATAATCAGCTACGTGACTTTGATGAAAACTATGAAAATGTTGGTATAAAGTCAAGTAATTACATTCGGTGAAATAAGACTAAAATTTTCAACTTCAAATTAAAAATCTTAACAAGTGATTTCATGGTTCCTAAATAAATCTAAAGAATTCTCCAGACTCTCAGCTTTCATAATCATTAAAAAAAAAGTAGTACTTAATAGGCTACTTTTGTTAAAATCGGCCTTCAAAGACGGTGAGGTGGAAAATTCATAAAATTAGCTACCTGATTAAAAAATAGATTTTGGCCATTTTATCATTCCTAAGCTTAATTAGTTTGTGAACTAACCAAAATGACTGCAGGAAAGTAAGATTTCATTAATATTAGAAGGTTTTATTTATTTAGTTTAGCTTAATTTATGAAATAAAACAACAAGTAAAATTTATTAATTTTTTACAAAAAGTTTTCAAAATGTCAACCTTCTAGGTCGATACAAATCCTACATCGTCTTAAAAAGGTTTCCTTAAATCGTATGAAAGCTATTTTAAGTTCCTTAATTTTTTCTTCGGCCTGTCACAATTTTGTTCTTAATTCGGCCATATTGCTGATTTCTTTGGCATAAACTAATTCTTTGTAGTCGTTTTTGGTTAGTTATCAAACAAATTAAGCTTAGGAATGATAAAATGGCCAAAATCTATTTTTTAATAAGGTTGCTAATTTTAAGAATTTTTCACCTCACCGTCTTTGAAGGTCGATTTTAGCAAAAGTAGCCTATTAAGTACTACTTTTTTTTAATGATTATGAAAGCTGAGAGTCTGGAGAATTCTTTAGACTTTTTAGACTAATTAATAACTCGAAAACTATAGAAAATCGCGGAACATACATGGGGGTGATTCGGGTACCCCAAGGGGTGTTCTATCTCTGGACTTTCGCTTGACACTACTTTTTGGGACACCCTGTATATGTATACATGTGTACAAGAATTGCTCGTTTAAAGGTATAAGATAACAATTTATTTGATTCTGTTGGTTTTTCTAACATCAGGTTACCACAAACTGTTCAGGTAATATAACTTTGAAATTTCAATTTCATACTATAACTTACAAAAATTGTATTTAAGTATAAGTAAGTAATGTTACTAAGTAGTGTGAAAAATATCGTGATTTTCTCTTCATTACCCTACAAGGGTTAAAACTACTTATTGTCTGAGAGAAAGCAAAGATCCCACCGTGTCTAACAAAATAAACAAGGTGAGAGTGTGAATCAACAGACAATTATCATAGAATGCGCGCGTTATGAATATAATTGAAATATGAATAGCAGGGTCGATAACCTGACTGAGAAATAAGAATGAAATATCAAAGAAATATTTTGAAGCGTCACATTCAGTGACCGGAACTGACACCTTATGTTTGTAATGGCCGGAATGAAAGAAAAATGTTTATTTTTTTTTGCTCCACTTTGTCATAGTTCGTACATGATTATGTATAATATTAACAGTATCAAACACAGCGTTCCGATTTGCGAAATAAAATGAATTTATTGAATGTTTACGCAAATGTAACATTTCACAATTTGTACACCAGTGAATAATATATTCAATTTTCCTCGAATCATTCTCGGATTTAGGCTTAACATAAATATAGTTTAACATTTTGTTTCCACAGTTTTGGCACTTATAATATCATTTTCAATACTATTTAAAGCCGTCTTTGGTCGTTCAGTGCTGAACTTAGTTTAGTCCACTGTTTTTGCAAATATAATTCTACTTAAAATGTAATGATGATATCATAAAAAACTATGAAATGCCTATGCCTCAGGGCATATAGAAGTAATATTTGATGGACATCGCCATACTTGAAAAATTGGGCGTATAGTAAAAAATTGTAACTATTATTGACCAACGACAAAAAGATTACGATCAATCTTATACATTTTCGAAGTGTTTCCATACCCACGCTCTTTTCTTATTTTGTCAACGGTCCCTGAACTGATTTCATTATAATTTGGTAAATAAAATAAACCGAATACACGAGCGAAGTCGCAGACAGCTGCTAATTAACAATGATAACTGGACCATTACTCTTGCCACAAATTTCACAATAAAAAGCCCCGAAACTAAAAATATAATTATATAGTTCAACCGAAGCGAAGGTCTTGAAATCTAGTTTATAAACTACATTAATAATTGCTTGACGTTTAGCATTGATGATTTTAATCCGACAGTTAAAACAACATCATACTAAGGCTGGTATGCATTATATCTGTTCGTCGTATATTCAGTTAGGATTGGGGATGGAATAAAACAATCGTATGTGTATATAACATCGTTGTTTTATACAACCTTATGTCTCTCGCTGCATCTCTTAGAGATTGAATTTTAGAGATTTCTTACTTAGGGCAAACCTAGACTCAGCAAAGGATCTACTCTCGCTCGGATGTGCGTTGATATATCAGTTAGTTAGTAAAGCAAGAGTTATATATTAAAATCTAAGGGGATACCATTATGGCGATGTTTGCCTCCAAATATATTATTATTAGAAACGTTACGCGCCATTAAAAAATGGTGGCGGATATGCTAGCTTCCATAGAATAATGATCGAACTCCTTTCGAAACAAGTAAAAGATACTATTTCATTAATTAATCTGATTCACAACATGGCAAAAACCTCCCAGTTTTCTCGGTCCTTGGCTGGAAAGTCTCAGAAATTACTGTTTGACATCGACCCGTCATCTTTCCCGATGTCTATTTTTGTATACCTTAAATAAAAATATGACATGTAAAGATTGTGTAACTGCCCTTAGCATAAGTATATTGTCTATGTCTTGTGACAGCGTATTAATTGAGTGTTTAGTGCGTGAGACGGCCACGTAATTGGACGACGAATTGTTTCATGGTCTCATGCATTTATCAGACAAGTGCGATATGGAATGATAAAAGAGTTGTTAGAAACAAGAATAAGTTTTGGGTCAAAAAAATGTCGAAACCTATTGAGAGCACTGGTGTGGAGGTAGCACCCAGGTCGTGAGTTCAAACCTGTTGTGCACCCATACCGAGCCTGGGGATTACAGTCGTAATTATGTTTGTTTTTTTTTGTTTTTTTTTTCTCTATCTCCGTTCGCTACAAAGCCCGGCATATAAAACTAAAATCTGTAAAAAAAGCTCCGGCTAGTGAATAAAGGAAAAGTGATTCACTAGCGCCATTCATCAAACTAACCATACAGCTTTTCAACTATCACGTTTTAAAATAACGGGGTCTGTTTCAGCACCGCTCCACTAGCGTATTGACGTAAGCAAACACAACAATAGAGGAACAGAAATACCGGTTTATTTTTGTCGGTACAGTCGATCGGTAGTGTTTCACATGGCGGCGGGAAGAGTGAGCGCTAACACTGATCTGTACGTCTACCATGAGTTGTCACATTTAGATTGGCTGACGTTACTACAGTAGTAATAGTACGTTACTATGACATCTGTAGGTCTACCATGAGATTTCACAATCTACACTCGCTAGCGACTGTAGTTAAAAAAATGTATGAAAACTTGTACAGCGCCTCTACTGGATGGTTGGGTACTAAAACGTCACGTAATTAACTATCCTACGTCACAGCGTACTACAGCGACTGTAGTTTGCGCTTCATTCATTTGCTTAGAATTTGGTACCATGAGTAACAATTTTGACAGAGTCATAGTAACGTTCTATTACTACTGTAGTAACGTCAGCCGATCTAAATGTGACAACTGTAGGTCTACCATGAGTTGTCACATTTAAATTAGCTGACGTTACTACAGTAGTAATAGTACGTTACTATGACATTTGTCAAAACTGTTACTCATGATACCAAATTCTAAGCAAATTAATGAGCGCAAACTACAGTCGCTGTAGTATGCTGTGACGTAGGATAGTTAGCTACGTGAGGTTTTAGTACCCAACTATCCGCTAGAGGCGCTGTAAGCAAGATTTCATACATTTTTTTAACTACAGTCGCTAGCGAGTGTAGATTGTGAAAACTCATGGTAGACCTACTGAAACTTATGTTGACGTGTTTTGACTGCGTCAATCATACAGTCGAAACGCGGTATAGTATTAAAATTTGTGTAGTAATTTCTTATTTCGAAAGTAGCCTCTGATTTGCACTGCTTTTCATAACACTGGTACGAACTACACAAAAAAAGTAAAAAAAAAAGATTTGAATTTTAAATTTGACCGTGACAAGTTTGATACCATAAACTAGTGGAACCCACGAAACGTTTTGGTGGGCTTTGATAGTTTCGTAGCATCGTACTCTTAACTCACTGCTTAACGACTTGCAATGTAATTTAGTTCATCTAATAAAGATCTCAGTTCACTTTGAACATTTAGGAACAGATAATAATTCAACTTCTTTATTCGTTATACAGCAACATTGTGATGAGTAGTCATATTGCGGTGTATTACTAAGATTTAATTTTAGCGATTCTCGAGCGAGCCAGAACTAGGGTGTACTCGACTGTACTCTGTACAGACATATCGAAAATACGCAGCCAGCAATCAATCGGCTGATGATTCTAACTGCTTCTTAAAAGTGTCTTCTTCTTTTTATATGGTTACAATTTCTTTAAAACCAGTGTAGTAAAGGGTTAAAGTGCGAAAAACATAATTTACTTCTAGTATACAAAGTTAAAATGTTAACTTTTTACCCGTCTGTGAAGAAGGAGAGTGCTTTAGGTGTATGTAGGAGAGTTTTTTCGTTGTCGCTTGAGCCTAAACAACTAGACAGATTTTGAGAAATAATGTTTCGTTGGATTTGTCTAGATTACAAGAGTGACATAGGCTATACAAAGTGTCAACAAATGTAATAATATTATAATTAAATTATAAAGAAGGTAATTAAACATAGCTTCTTACAGTCACCATAATTTTTTATTACCTTCTGTCGGGCTTATATTTTTTGTCCTGAATGTATCATCCCGTTACCTGACAAAATAGTGGTATAATTCTGCTGTCAAATTAGCACCTAATAAAATGCTGCTAAAGTAATTCAAAGCTTTCCGTAAAGGGCGCTTCTTGTTGAGTACAGTCAACTATACAACACTATCTACGCGTCGGCACTGAGTGATTCACAGATATGAGTGACACGGGTTTATTTATGTGCTAGCTTGCAAGGTCGGCACACGCTTAAAAAAGGGACGCCTTTTGGCGAGTCATACAATTCGCTCATACCTTTAAAAGTACCACAATTTACGAATATACCATAAGATGGGATATCTATACTAATATTATAAAGAGGAAAGATTTGATTGTTTGTTTGTTTGTTTGAATTGAATAGGCTCCGAAACTACTGAACCGATTTGTAAAATTCTTTCACCAATGTGTAGAATGAACTTTCAGGATGAACATAGGCTATATTTTATGTAGGTACTTCGCGGGCGACGCCGCGTGCAGAAGCTAGTATTAGATAAAATGAACAGATACTCAAAATAAATATCTCAGGACTAGTTAATAAATTTGCCGTATTCGCTCTCTAGACTTCACAACACACAACCATTCAATTAGTTCGATTCTCGTTATTTCTCAAAAAATCCGCGCTATATAACAAAATGCAAAGTAAGATTGTTTGAATCGCAAAAATAAATCTTAGTAACTACGACAACATTGGCGTTAATCCAGTACTGAAAACACTCATAAATTGGGGCTGACTGATAGTTACAGACAGATACATACTGCTTTTGTTCGATTCTTGTCATTTGGCCGTTTAGTTGTTTCCTGGATCGAGTTCATCGACCTTTAATGCACTCTTAATATCACACCTTATTTAAGATCAATTTCTAGACCTAGTATTAAAAAACAAGATTTTAGTATGTTTGAGAGATAGTTTACTTTTGAATTGAGTGTGATACAGCCGATATCGTCTTATCTAGTGAAAACTTCATACATTCCCGTATTTAATGTAACTGAAACCAGAGGTAATAATGACTTTAGGAAATTATTATTTTTGGCCTGTTCCTAAATGACGAGCGCGTTTGAGTGCACACATGGCCAAATGACGTCAGACCAGTCGTATACTCCGGTTTACAACCGACGACGCATCTATATTTCCAGTAATACAATGTTCATGGTAAATTAACACTTATATCGAGGTACTGTGTAATATGCATTTATGCATACATCACGTACTCACCATAGTCTTCGATATTACCTGATTCAAATTTTGGACATAGAAATTAGTAACAGCAGTATTATGTATATGTTTGCACCCCGTTTGCTCCTATTTACAGATAAATCGAAGTTTAGAAACCTGATTTACCTTATAAAATTGTGCGTGCGAACGTAGAAATGGTTATAAAAAACTTTTTAACCTCTGGGATGCCGGGATTCCAGACACAATAGAAAATCTATTATGTCTCGCGTGGATCCGCGTTCCGGCATGTCACAGGTTAATGTCGTTCTCTCCTCTCATTATTTGAGAAACGTCAGAGATTATGTTTTATTTCGATCGATTTACCCAAATGATCAAAAAAGTTGAAGAACATATTTCGATGTTGTTTTTCTCATGAAGTTACACGTTTATCATCTACCGGATGTGGGAACGCATTCACAAAAATAAATTCATTTTGTAATATTGTGCGCAACACAGATTGAGGCCGCCCTCGTGAATTCCACGTTAAAACATAAGAAAGTTCCAAACGTGATATAATTTAGGTCACACTGTTCTGAACTGTAGACACGTAAACTTGAAAATAGAATCTATATATAGCACGCATAGACAAAAAGCTGACCGACTTTTCATGAATCAGTTCATCTATTGTCACTTTCTATTTCATAAGACTGTTTTATTTTTAGCTTTGACTATCCTCTATATTTAACGACGCAATGGTTAAATTATGGCGTTTTATTTTTGTTTCATTTGTTTAAAAGCGATGTTTACATTCGACGCAGAGTTTATTTATAGGAGGCGCGCGCGCTTACCTGTCCGTTGAAGACGGGCCGCGTTAGTTCGAGGCCTATCTGCCAATTCCTGGGCGAGCTGTTAACTGATCGATGAGGCGTCGCCGACGATAATAGGGTGCTAGTAATCATTGTTCGCTACTGACGTGTCCTTGAGTTGCCATTTTTACATCGATCCTAGATAAGGGCCGATGATCCCGATCTAATTCGCCGTCACGTTATACATATTTATACAGGTGATACCCACATTAGAGTGACAGCACAGACACCAGCTCCCAGTCCAGTCTCAACATCTCAGTGCGTCACCAACCGACATCGCACGCGCTTGTATCCGGCGGCGTAGCGTAGGCGTCGACAATATTTTCACTCGACTTAAAACTCAAGGAAACATTCAGTGTGTTTTCGAAACGCGCGGCGTCCGCCCGCTCGCTCTCGGTGAAATCATAAGTGAGATGTGATCGAAAATGAGTCGAAAACAGGATAGGTACACTACACGACCGCGAAGCCTTACCTCGAACTATGGCTCGTCGCCGAGCATGCTGGGCTCCGTGCTCGGCAGCCAGTACGGCTCTTACGGCAACCCCAGCTACTCCAGCTACAGTCCCACTAAGTACCGGAACTACAACCCTTACAGCACGGGCTTCGGTCGCCCCTCCTCCAATCTGGGGATATACGGGGGAACGAGCTCGGGGTACGGAGGCGTTTATCTGAGTGGTTCTTCGTTGGGGTCGTTGAATTTGATGACGCCTGTGTTGAAAAAACTGGACAAAAGGTTATTGGCTAGTCAAAAGAACTTTAAACCGAAACCAGTGCCTCCGGCGAAGGTGCAGGAGGCGCCGCCGGAAGAAGCGGCTGTGAGTCCGGCTGCTGCGGTAGCACCGGCAGTCTCAGCTGTGGTTGATCAGGGGGCACCGGTGCGGCCCGAGCGGAAGTCCCGCGCCAACAAAGCCAGCAACTTGAGCAAGGAACGCTCGCGATCTCTCAACTCGCTCGATACCTCGGGAGGACTCGGCTCTCGCTCGCTCAGCCTCAACTCATTAGCTTCAGATGGATATTGTGTACGTTTTGCATTTTCTAACAGAATATTTCAATAGTCGACGAACTAATCGGTATTCAGTTTCGATAAAAGTACCCTGTGTGTCTCGAGCCCTCACAAGGTAAATGCAGCATACACCGAGTGTGCCTATTTAATTGCCAAGTGTCTATTTAATTGCGCTATTGACAAAGATGTATTGCGCTCTAAATTGCGGCGTGTCGGTTTAAATATATAGCATTAATAAATATGCCAATCCATTGAGATCGTGAGTTTAATAAAATTGTAAACTATTTTAGGGCTCGCGTTAATGTTTCATTATTTTATAGATTCGGAAAAAAACAGATCATTAAAAACATCCAGATGTGTCGGAAATTGACAGAAGTCGTTTTTATACCATCCAACGTAGTGTTAATATTTTCTAATTACTGTACTATATCTCAATCTCTCCAGCTATCACTGATTGAATTTACTACTATTAGGATTTATAACTCACGCTCCGCGTCTTTACCTGCGGTTGTGCACTTTTATATAGCTTACGTCATAATTACTTACGAAATTATTATTTTAATTCACCACAATGAACTTGATATTAAACAAGTTAATTATTTGCGTTGCATCTTACATTGAATCATCCCAGGTAGCGAGGGGGGCGTTGAAGAAATTGATATAAGTTATCAACAAGTCGACTTTTGACGGTGCGTCCTAAATATTAATCAATTTTAGGCAAAACCACAAAGGAGTTTCGATGTGTGAAATTTAGTGCCAAGTTTCGTGGATATTTCCCTTGATATACGGCTTCCACTTACGGCACTTGCGGTCACCATAAGTCTATAAATACTAATATTATAAAGAGGAAAGATTTGATTGTTTGCGTTGAATAAGCTCTGAAACTACTAGACCGATTTGAAAAATTATTTCACCAATGTGTAGAATGAGCTTTCAGGGTGAACATAGAATATATTTTATGTAGATACGTCGCAGGCGACGCCGCGAGCGGAAGCTAGTAGGATTATAAATGTAATGTTTTCATTTCCAGTCTGGCAGTGAGCGCACGGAGGAGGGCGAAGAGTGTTCCTACAAGGCGTTGTACGAGGCGTCACAGGGTGAGGTGAGGCGCTTGCGCGCGTTGCTCGCCACTTCCGAGCACCAGCTTCGCGACGCTCGTTCCACCATCACCAGGCTCACACAAGTGGTACGTAGCACTCCGCACCGTACCCACACCATCCTACCATAGCCTTGGTACGGTGGTGAATATTCTGAGCGTATTTAAATAGTCTCAATTTGCCAGCCAAATGTCTTCAAATATCATTGTGTTTCAAACAACGTCATTATCTCGCTACAATATCTCCAATAGGCTTGTGCGATTTCGGCTAAAAAATCATCGATGCGTTGATAATCGATTATGGAATATAAAATAGAAATCATGTATTTTACGTCACGTTGCAGATAATTGTGATTTACTATATTTTATATCGTTGCTAAGGTTGCAGTAAAACAGGTAATTCGGCATTAGTTGCAGCAGCACACGCGAACATGGAAGCTGATTTAGCGCTGACTTTCAATGGCTGATTAGACACTGATCTGCAATGTAGTCTGTAAAATTCTGATAATGCGGTAATTCCTATCGATTAAGTATTCGGCTTTGGTATTAGGCGATGCGCTGCTAATCCTTACTAATATTATAAATGCGAACGTAACTCTGTGTGTTACTTAATCACGCCTCAACTACTGAACCGATTGAAATGAAATTAGGCACAGAAATAGTCTAGAACATGAGGAAGGACATAGGTTAATTTTTAATACGAAAAAAGGGCTTGACATAGGGGATGAAAGTTTGTATGGACATTACGTCATTTTTAAAGCTAGAAGCTTGAAACTTATTTTTAGGCTTTTGTTTTAGATATAAATAGATACGAAATTCAAAGTTTGTCAAAATTTTACCCTAAAAGGGGTGAAAATAAAAAAATATTAAAGTGCTTCCGAAAGCCACTATTCCACGCGAACGGAGTCGCGGATACAGCTAGTCTCAAATAACGCAGCTACTGCAGTGATTTGGATATCACATTGGCGGTAAGCCAATCGTAAATCGTTTCCATCATAAAAGTTAAGTTTTTATTTTGTTTCTCTGTCTTCATTATATCATTTAAAAGAGATAGAAATATCTTATTAATCCAAGGCTTTAAATCGTGATTTCAATATTCGAGTACATACATAAGTGTCTCTCCGTCAATTGTTAAGTGTTAATTATAACGTATTGCTCAACTGCTTGTCCAATAGATTATGAAATTATTTTAGCACAAACATTAGTTTGTATGAAGTTATGTGTCAAGTACACGAAAGGAGTCTCTGAGTTATCCTTTCACCAAACTAGTTCAAAAGAACTAGTGACATGATACTAAGAAGTTTGTATGAGCAATGTGGTCAACTAAGTGAGTTTATAGGACGCTCGAAGGCCATAGGCCAACGCTGGGATCGAACCGCTTCAAATAATAAGTACTATGCAGAATAACAGCTGCGGTTAAAAAAAAAATACAACCAAGTGCGAATCTGTAGCGGAAAGATATTTTCTTAAAAATATGAAAATTCTTTAAAATACTAATATGAAGAGTCTGTTTTATTCTATTAATATGCGTGCTTGCTTAATATGTTATAGTCGTCTTCATATAAAGTTTATTTTTTTGTTGGGATACTTGAATCTATTTATAAATAGAGGTAGACCAAAAAAAAATGGAGGGACTGTGTGAAAGACGATATGAGTAAGAAAAATGAGAGTACTGAGATGACGGATGATAGAGGGAAATGGAAGATGAAGAAGAAGAAGACTTGTAACTATTAATACTAACAAATTGGCGACTTCTATTTATGACGCAAATCATACTTCATACTAATATTATAAACGCGAAAGTTTGTAAGAATGTGTGGATGTATGGATGTATGTTTGTTAATCTTTCACGCTGAAACGGCTGAACGGATTTAGATGAAATTTGGCGCAGCTATAGATTATAGTCTGGAATAGCGCATAGGCTATTTTTTATCCCGGAAAAATGTAAGGTTTCCGCGGGATGGATTTGTATTTGTTTTTCAAGGTACCACGCAGGGAAAGCCGTGGGCGGAAGCTTGTACACGAATATTTCAGTGCGATTGACTAATTCACGCCCACTGAAAAACGCTAATTAAGCGCGCAAGGCGGCTAAATGTTCAACTCACGTGACTTATGACACTTGTAAACGAAAATACTGGCTCAGAAAACAGAGATTGCATTCTCAATGTGTTGCTACTTGCACTTTGTGACTTATAAAGCCAAAATAACTTGAGTTATAAAATCGCAAAGCCTTTACACTAATATATGACTTCTAATTCTTGACGACCTCAGTGGCGCAGCGGGCGAGAGTCCGCCTGCGACGCAAGAGGTTGCGGGTTCGATTCCCGCCGCAGAACAAATTTGTGTACGATCTGCAGAAATTTGTTCCGTTGGTCTGGGTGTTTTCTATGTATAATAAAAAAGTAAATATATCAGTTATCTAGTACCCATAACACAAGCTTTGAGTAGCTTACTTTGGGGCTAGATGATGCTGTGTGGATTGTCCAGCATTATTATTATAAATGCTAAGTGAATTTACGAATAAAATCACCTTAGTGCCGGTAATGCTAGCGTTGTAGACAGACTTGAATAACCTTATAATATAACGTATAGGGGGGTGAGGGGGAATGGGGTTTAGTAAGTTATGCCATCCGGTGGAACATTATAAACCGTGTCATCTAATCACTGTTTTTTTTAGAACAAATGCTGTTCAAATCTTTGTCTACTACCATCTTGTATCATCAAATAAAAAAACTACGTAAAAATATTACAAATTATATCTCTTTGCATTGGCGAGAAGTCCAGTCAGAGGTAACTCGTAATTCCTAAGTATTTTAACGCTACAGCGATGAATTTACTATTGTTTAAGCGAATAATATTCTAATAAGACATTGAAAACTCACGGTGTATTTAAACAAATGACCACGTTACGATAATAATTTCTCAAATCTGCAATTACTATTTCCAGAACCAGAACTCGTTATCCGAAATCGAGAAACGAGAAAAGAGGGCCATGGAGAGAAAACTTTCCGAAATGGAGGAGGAACTAAAGGTACCGTTTTGTCCGCTACTAAACACACACACACACCCTCACACACAACACAATACCTATATACAGACATTAGTGAAACGATAGACAACTCATAGTAGCCGTGAACGTTCAGCTTGTGTTGTCGTATTCAATATGGCGGACGTCAAGATGGCTACCGCCGCCAAATACAGGCTAATAAAGTGGTGTTCGTTTTATAGCAATTGCAAAAACTAAAAGCTGAGAACGAAAGGCTGCGGGCCGAGAACCGCGCCCTAACACGAGTCGTGAGCAAACTGACCAACTCTGCCTCCAAATAGGTAATTGTACTGTGCTCTGTGACGTCACGGAGCGACTGTGCCGCCTCTCATTGAACACGCGATACTTGTGTCGGCGCATCGCACGCTCTGTCCGATCGATGCACTCAAATGTGTAATACGACGAACACATTTTCTAAGTTTGTTCTCGCTTACATGAAGACGTAAATTCCATAACAACATATTAAATTAAAACTGACCTTTATACCTATCTGGGGCCTTAACACAAGCTCTTGCTTTTCATATCAGAAACGTTAAAGTTGCAAGTTGCAAAAGTATTAAAGTTATATTACTTTTTTATATGCTTTGAAAACATAGCACAGTATCGCGACTTTTGGAAATAATGGTGACAATGCCCAGCAGTGGGATACCAACAGCTCGTAATAATAATGATTACCCGAAGAGTTTGTAGCAAGGCCCCGGGTATAAACAATACGTTTATAGTCACGTGGATCATAAAATAGTTGAATGAAAGTTGAGTGAAGGCAACACCTTTCAAATTCAATAGAAGGTAAATTGACTTTTCACGTCAAATTTTTCTTACAACAAAGTTGTTTCTATCGATGAAGGTACAGTTCTTCCAACGAATCTAGGAATTCGTGAAGTTAGCCACAGGTGCGAGTTTGCGCATGTCCAGTCCCACCGTCCCTCTCTATACCTCCAATTGCTCCCGAAAAACGATACGGCGCAGCTCTTGCGGCTAACTTCACGAATGCCTAGATTCGTTGAGCCAACTGTACTGCTCTAATGTAAGCGAGTGCAGACAGTCCCGCGGTGTCACAGTATGTCGCGACCCCCCCTTAACTGTGTGTTGCAACGGAGCATGTTTTGATTCGTGTTTAACTTGCAACTCGGCATACTTACAGCGCACGAATGCGTTGTGTTTTATCGGACACCTTTTTGCATCAAATATAAGGTGTTTCTACTCAATTTTGTATACAACAGTTATTTTAAAATTTCTCATCCTTGATTTTAGAGCTTGTCTTTCAAGCTGCTAGCATGAAAATGCCTTCAAATATTGGTTGATAATGAGTTATTTCATGAAGAGTGCATTTTAAATTAACTTATATTTTACAAGATAAACTACATTTTTTGTTGCGAACAATGACAAAACTCTTGAGTAGAAAGGCCGTATAATCTATTCATAATGTGTCTAAAGATATCAAATTAAATTAAAACGGGTTGTGCTTACAAAAGCCATAATTATTGCGCCCAAGTCTTATCAATACCTGATACTTGATTAATTAAGCACATTATACACTATATAAAATAGTTGAGCTATCAAAGGATAGTTAAAAACAATCTATAGATAGCTCACTGCCAGATGGAAGCGTCCCCAAGACGCTGGCGGTTTTGCCACGTTAAATGGCAATGCTGACACATTTAATTAAAACTTTAAATTTGCTAGAATTTACTGAAAATTTAAGTCGGCCCAGTAACTCCCCAGAGTTAAGCCAGAGAACATCACTTACAGTAATTTTGATAATGTTACACGTTCCTGTCTAGTTAATTCAACAATATATTTCATAGTGCAGTAAGCTACAAGCTAGATATACACCGTGAAATTTTAGTGGTTGTTTTCCCGCGGCAGAACAACTTGCCATAAGGAGTACTTTCGAAAAATAGAATATAAGTAAAAAAATAAAGATGTTTTTGTTTTAAAATAATTTAAAAATATTCATAAACTCGAAAATGTGAGGAACAATAGTAACATTAGACGTAACTTGTAGGTACTATTCGAATCGCACTCGCTGCCGGCCGCCTTCGCGTAGGTATCGGGATGAATTACTATTGGTTCGTGGTCGCTTTCGAACAAATTTTCATTTTTTTTTTGTTTCTGTTATTTTATTTGTTTATACAACGATTGTATTACCAAGACCAAACCATTTCGCTGCGGGAAAACAACCATTAAAATTTCACGGTGTATAATGTACGAGTATAATATCAAATCTGACTAAAACACAATGCATGCAAAGTGTTCGCTAGAGTGTGTTGCATGTCTCGTCTCCGTTCATACAGCAATACATTCATCCACATCCAAAAGATATTCAAAACATTCCTAATATATTTTAAGTCGAAACAATTTACATTCGGATCATCCACTCATTTGTAATGAGAGTAAGTGAGATACCACATGTGTTGTTGGCTTCGCGTGACTGGTCCGTTGCCAGTACCATTGAGAGAGCTTGCTTTTGTCCCGTGATGCCTGAGTCGGACTAAACACCACTAGGCCGGTTCTACACAGGTTAACCTTACCTAACTGTTTTTCTAGGTTTGAGTTTATCTAACACACAATATATAGCACATGTAAGTACACATCGCTTTAGTTTGAGCCATCGGTCTTAAGTGAACGCGCGAAATTTTGCTGCAACCCAGACGAACGAGATGTAAGAATGGAACGCGACGCACATTTTATTATAATTCACTAGCTTCCGCTCGCGGCGTCGCCCGCGAAGTACCTACATAAAATATAGCCTATGTTCATCCTGAAAGTTTATTCTACACATTGGTGAAAGAATTTTTCAAATCGGTTCAGTAGTTTCGGAGCCTATTCGTTTCAAACAAACAAACAAACAATCAAAGTTTTCCTCTTTATAATATTAGTATAGATTAAATTCGAAGACATGTATCAAATGGGCGGACTTAATTCTTTCACCACACTGTGCGAAAGAGCAAGTGACAGATAGGAAAAAAAAAGAAGTGCCTCCATGTCAGATTAGGATGCGTCCTTGTCTAATATATCTTCTATCTGTCTTGTTGCGTGTTATGACAATACACGTTAGCGTGTCGGTACTACGGCCGAGCACTAGATTCATATTACAAGGAAATATAATCGAAGATGATAAAACTAAAGATGTTTCATGTTTGTCTGTCCTAGTATCGAACTCTATAGAGATAATGTATTCAGTTGACAAAACTGATCGAATTTCGGAATTTCAGTAATAGAGAGTTTCATTTGAGTACTGGCTTTAGAGCTTTATTAATTGTTGACCGATAACACACGCGCAAGGAATACTGTTTGTATGTAATGTAATTAGGTTTGGTTACCCTAATTTAATTAATGGGACTCCTGAAGACCCTGTTTCCTCCTTCTGAATATACTATCACAGTTATGAAGCAAACAAAATGTTATAGGTACTTATACCTTTTTACAACTATTAACCTGTGACATGCCGGAACGCGGATCCACGCGAGACATAATAGATTTTCTATTGTGTCTGGAATCCCGGCATCCCAGAGGTTAAATACAAAATTTCACATGTATAATTTTGCCGACCTCCCCTTAATTTGGACAAATTTCTGAGACGAAGTTTTTGTCTACGGAAAAGAAGATAAGGTTACATAATATGTGACATATTATTTCTTTTCATCTTATATTTAAAGCGAATTAACACTTAAAGCGTTACATCACATTAAATTCAAAACGATCGAGTAAAAGTAATATTATCGGGAGAACCCAATTAACATTGCCTTATCATTTAAGATTTTCAACACGGCCTGGAAGTCGAACGGTGGCATAGTTGATAATGCGTTGGCCGGCTTCATGCTAAAAAAGAGTGTTCAAGTCCCGACCGATAGAAATTATTTTAAACAATTTTAAATTTTAAATAAATGACCATAATAATGACTTTAGTTTGAAGAAATAACAAATTACTGTTATTTTGTCTTCTTTACCGTAGAGAAACGCTGTCCACGATGCTCACGGTAAAGGGCACAAGGAGACTTTGTTTTGGCCTATGTAACTAATTAGTATGATATGATATTGCAGATACCCCCTTGATACAAATTTAAAATTCTAAGATTGTCTCCCAGACATGATATTAGACCCACTTTTTTTCCCAAAACCTTTGTTGTAAATACGTAATTATGAGTTTTTTGAAATTAAAAAAAACCTCACATCTACATTAACTTCTTTATTGCACGAAGCTAAATACGTTGCCCTACCTGTATCACAAAGATTTCATAAGAACTAACTAGGCTGTTGATATTTGGCATGGTATGGCGTCCGTATAAGTTTAAAGTTACATAACTTGATTGTTAAATATTATAAATACAATTTTCAGTATCAACAGGCGTTGCAAGCTGAAAACCAGAGGCTGAAGGATGAAAACGGAGCACTCATCCGAGTGATCAGCAAATTATCTAAATGAAACCAATCAGATTTAGCACGCGATCCCACTCTGTAGTCATCGGATAGCACGTGCCACCAATTGTTACGGTAAATTGTACTCTGTGCACACTGCGTTTTAGGAGCATTTTTAAATATCTCATTATCGTAAATAGATTTAGATGACACGGCTGGTTATGTTATGGTCAGATAGCACTATCTGAAGAGCCAAGTTTTTTATAGAGAGGAAATGTAATGCCTTTTAATTAATGGGCGATGAAACGAGTAGATATAAATTGATGTTGTTGTCTTTTTGATGAGTATTTTAATGTTGTATTATGTAATTTAGAATGAATTTCATCGTAGGTTTTAACATTTTTTATGCTTCACATTTTATAAATATAACGAAGCGACGGAATGACGGAGTGATCATCATCTTTGGCCAACCCTCCATATTCATATCTAACACTCGTCACAAGACATTGGTCCCTCATAACATGTCCATACCACGTTAGTCTATAACTTCTCATATTTTCCGTCATTGACGCTACTTTCACGGTCCCAACCATCTCTGTCGCATGCATTATTTTCTCATCCGTTCCCTTAGTGGCCCAACACTCACTCGAAGAAGTCGTTCGGGATATAAATTAATAAAAGCGGCCTAAACGAAAATATTGGCCTTTACCGGTTTGTCTGACATCAGACCTAACCGCATCAGTAGTTAAGCGAAGGCCTTACGGTTCCTAAAACGCACCTATTTCTACAAAATAATCGCATTATCCGATTTGTACCTGTAATACGTAAGTAGCTTAAAACCGATTGGTATGCAAATGCTGAACACAAGTTAATTCATTTCGGTTATCGATGTCACCGTGGGAACAGTCACACTATAAAACCACTCCGACACAGTTCTTGTCATTAAGTGCCTCGGGGTTCCCTGTTTATTGTATGTATAGTAAAAATAGTTATATGTAATTTTATTGTTCGCGTATTCTGTTCTTGAATAATTAGTCACAAACATGCCCTGTTATAATCGAAAATATGTAGTTTTTGGACATTGTTTCTGTGATGTCAACAGTCAAGTTAAAACAAACTTGCCATTTGTGTGGACTCTATGAAACAATGTTAGTGATTCTGTGGTTTTTATCGGAACAGCTAAGAAATTTAATCTATTGTTAAATTGAATTACGTAAATATCTGACCGTTTTTTTTTTGGTTCTTTTTTTAGTTACCATATAATTGGTGCTGAATGAAACTGCGGAATTGTCCAAAAATGAACGCAGTTTAGAACAAAAAATGAATAATATTTTATTAAAAATGAGTTTATGCTATCATCATCTTCATCATCTTCCTGCCCTTATCCCACGTTATGTGGGGTCGGCACAACATGTGATCTTCTTCCATTTCCCTCTGTCATTCGTCATCTCAGTACTCACTCTTTTCTTACCCATGTCATCTTTCACACAGTCCATCCATCTTTTCTTTGGCCTACCTCTATCCCTGCATCCATCTACATTCATACCTAACACTCTCCTTGTCACATGACATTCATCTCTTCTCATAACACGTCCATACTATGATTAAACGAAATCAGATTGTTTATATTCTATACATTTTTAGCTAGTCCGAGAAAATAACAGAATGACTATCAATAATCTGGAGCTATATTACTGAATTTGGCAGCGCTAAATGTTATACATAATAATTATTATTAAATTGTGTTATTGTATGTTATTATTAGTATTTTATTAATTAACGACGGCATTTTAGTTTGTGAGTTGAATGAAATCTTAGAATACGTTCTTATGTAATGTGACATTGAATTTATGTTTCCTAATGAAATTGGTTGTTTTTGAGACTATTGGATTTAAAAAATATGTCATTTTTCACACTTTTTTCTATGATTTCCGACATTGTATTGTTTTTGTATAGTTTAGGTATAATGAAGTATTCCGCATCTTGACATTTTATTTATTTATTGAAAGAAGCCTTAAATTCTGTATTTATTTTGCAAATTTTCTCGTGTAGTTGATATGATAATGACGCGATATGCGCCGCACAGACTCGGCGAGATAACTTGTGATATGAAATCAGCTTAAAATTTCTCTTCACGTGGCGCATATCAAAACTAGTGAACACTAACTTATAAAACGGATTCAAGTACTATGTTTTCTCGTTATGCATTCATTTAGAAAAGGCTTAGTCCAATTTGACTTCAATGATGCCATGTATTAACACCTCTATGGAGGTGCTGAATACTCCTTAGACATCACCAAGGAGCTAATCGAATCTGACACACGGCTTAACAGTAGTGTTTTATAGAATGTATAATTTTGTGTATCTTTATCAATTTTTGTTTGTATATGATATTAGTGGGATATTATAAGATTGTTGTTTACACAAATATAAAATATAACATCACAAACTAACCGGTATTAGTATAGTGTCCGGTGTTGCAATACAGTGACGTGGCACATACTGCGTTCCTTGATACACTATTTACATTTATAATAAGAAATCGAATAATCCATGTACTATTGCATACATAGCATGAATGTTACTCTAATATTCCGAAATGAACTAAGTGTAAAGTAGTTTTAGTTATATTTAATTGTAGGCCGTGACATCGGGTTTGTTCGCCCGCCGTTCTATCATCTCTATGTAAGTGCCTGTCTGTTAGTATTTTGATTGTTTTTGTACCATACCCACGCTGACAATGAGCTGGTGATGCTGGCTATAATATTATTTATCGTATAATCTCACACTATGCTAAAAAAGCTTAGTATAAACATAGCATTTGTGTTAGTTTGTTGAATTGTATAATTGGCAATTTTATGATATTACATTTTAATAGGCACTATGATTGTAATAATTGAAATTTTACTTCATTACAATTTTATTTATTTCATGATCTAAGAGTTGAATTAAATACATTTCGTCATTATATTATTTTTGTTTTTATTTGGTCTTTTTAATTTAAGATCCGACCAGTGTGAAAAGATGCCTATCCATGTAACGAAATTTTCATTTTGTTTTTCACTTTTCATTTCTCTCCGTCATTTCTCATAAATTTTCGATTTCGAGCTGTAATTTAATTTCTATTTTTTTTTATTTATTCCATCACTCAGAATACGTTTATAGTAAATTCTAATAGTTTTTGTAAATGTTATGGTTTTACAGCTATACCTACATTATTTATAATCCTAAATTTTCCGTTGGAGATGAGATACTGACATTAAATAATATGACAATAACACCTTTGTGGTAGCTAAAGGCCTATGTAACCAGTAATTTTGACCAAAGATATAATATTATAGGTGTAGGATGCGTATTTTCTAGTCTCCAATGAGAATGACTCTCGTACTAAATTACATTGATTAAAGTTTATTATTTATCGACTAAGAGGTCATCGCGATTTCAACTGGAAGGACCTAATTTTTATGGGCGTTTATAAGGTTTATAATGAAAAGGTAATTTTACAAAATATATTATGTATTATACATATATTATTATGAAAATATCAAGTCTCATGGATGGATAATATATAATTATCTAGGTTATATACTTGAAATAAAATTATTTATTGTTTTTGTATGTAAACATCTGTTTGGACATATCAAGTCTTTAGTAAAAATTACATTTAGTATTTTGTTGGCTACATTATTACACATACATAATTATTATTAAGAACTTATTTATATAACTGAATATATATCTATTCAGTATGTGACTGCAGTAGTTGAATATTAAGTCGAAATATTAATAAATAAGATTATTAAATGACATCGAGGTTTTTTTATAAAAGTTTGTAAGACAATATACACGATCTGAAGATTTTTTTAATTATCCAAGGCAAGATTGTGAAAGAATCACAACTCAAAAGCACAAAAAGAGCCTCTAAGTTGCATATAGATTGGTTCAGTTATAGGGGTATGGTTCCGGGCGGCAAACGCCATGATTTTTTCAATTAGTAATAAAAAAAACTAGGTAAAATATATTCCTACCTACCCCTAAAATATTAAGGGAAAGGTTCTTTCATTGTTTAAACATGCACTCATAGTGGAAGTCCCGAAATTCAACGAAATATCTTATTGTAACGAAAAATTGATGTGCGCAATGCCAGTGCTCTTAAACGGTGAAGGAAAACATCGTGAGGAAACCGGCATGCCCTAAAACCAAAAATTCGAAGGTATGTGTCATAGGTTAGTATTCTTATAAGCGGCGATGGGCTTGCAACCTGTCACGTACGGAATACTAACTATTGTGCAAAATGTGGGCATGTACCAAATGTCATGTTTGGACTTGCCTCTGACTACCCTCTTTAGATAGGTATCCTCAAAGATCTAAGTAACTAAAGATCTGAGGAGATATCTACCGAGCCTGGGGATTACAGTCGTGATCATATTTATTTTTATTTATTTTATTTTAATATTGAAAATTGAAAATTGTTATAATCTTATCTATATCTTCAGAATAAAGGTTTATTCGTGCTGTTATTACCTAACCACAGTAAGAAGCTGGTGTGAAAATAAAATCAACATTAATTTAAAGTTTTATTTATTGAAAAAAATACAGATATATAGCTAGTGATCTATAAAAGATATAAAGTAGGTAAGTATACTAAGGAAAAAAAACATGAAAATTGTTAAACAAATACTGTAGAATAATTATTTAATTATGATAACAAGACCCCGTTTATATACCTACGTATAACACCAAAGACGGTTATGTAATATAAGTACTTACTCGTATCTATATAAAATGGTAAAAGTATTTGTTCTGTGTCATTCATTCCATAACCTCTACTATATACATCTATGATAAGTAGGTACCTACTTATAATAATTGATTCGGATTTAAGTTAATCTACCTAAATACTCGAATATTATATCAAAATACGGATTCAGTGAAAAGATGCAGCATTGTGGCTGATGTTATTTATGGTATTATTTTGTATTATATACAAATGGTATTCATGTAACGAAGAAGTTAAAACGATATTGTATTTAGTAATGTTATTCGAGACACTATGGAAATTATCACTTTATAGGTAGGTAACTTTATATGTACCAAATGTAAAAAGCAATAATCCAAATAAATATTATGCAACGCTTTAAATGAAAAACGATGCATAAATTAAATCATTATCATCAAATTCATCATGAAAAAAAAGCGATTAATTAGGTACAATCTTCAACAAAAGGATCAGCTCAAGCCACTAAACATAATTATTAAATACTAGCTGACTCGGCAGACTTATTACTTATTTAGAAAACGTTTGTATGGGAAATAGAAAAGGGCTATTTTTAGGGTTTTACCGGCAGTAATTAGATTTTTTCTTACCTTTTAAACTTTCCCTAGACCTCTACGAACATTTCAAGACCAAGATGAGATAAATCCGTTAAGCCGTTCTCGAGTTTTAGCGAGACTAACGAACAGCAATTCATTTTTATATATTAGATAGAAATATAGATATTTTGTGGTTTGTGCTGATCATCTATTTTTGAGGTTTAAGGACATTAGGAATTTTGGAGATTTTAATTAGATTGACTTGTTGGTATCTATACATATTTAAAAATAGCAAAACATTGCATAGTAATTATACAGTAATTTAATTTTATTATAGTGGATTACTTACGAAAAAATACATGATAGGTAATATGAATTTTATTCTAAAAGGCAGTATTCGATTGCTTTTATATTTTAACTTGTAACCTACAGTTACACCGATCTAGGTACCTTATAACTAATTGATATAATAATATAAAATAACCTTAAACTTATAAATACAAGGGTAGGTACTTATTAACAAATTAAATGAAACGCTACCTTGAACTAATGATCTTGACGAACTTACAAGTAGACAGCTGTAGTCTCTTAAGAGACGAAAAATACATAAGTTAAGATCTTTCTCAGAATTAAGTAAGTTTTGAAACAATTTGAACTTGAAAACAAAGCGTTATTAAACATGCAAAATGTACAATGTAGGTGCTTATTTTTTTAACAAAAAATAATCATGATCCCGGCTTTGGGTTCCCAGGCATGGTAGAAATCTCAGATCAATTAAAGAACGAGTTTTTTAATTCATACCTAAGTTCCCGTATCATCAACTAAACAAGATAGCTTCTATAAAGCAGCAAATAATACGTTGTTTTTCCTTACAAGACCCTTAGCCCAAGGTAAGGGCCATAAGACCTAAAAAAATATTAAAATAACCTAGAAAAATACAAATTACTTATACCTAAACAGTTACCTAACTACTTATGGCTGTATTATCCTGACACGGTGAGTTAATACGAACTTTAACTTTGTCGTGTTCGTAAGCTGACGCGGTCATTTCATTATCTAACAACACAGTTTTACTCAAAGATTAAGGCGGGTTACAGTGCTCGACCGATCGTCGGTGCGCACGGTCGGTCCTGACGATACGCACGGACCGACCGTCAGTTTGTATCATTCAGTGCTCTCCTGACCAACAAACTGACCAGATGAAAAATGATACAGACATCCGTCGTAGGTCCGTACGGTCGGTCCAACGATCGGTGCAGCACTGAACGCGTTCATACGTTTCCATAACGCATGCGGACGCGCTCGACCGACGGTCCTCGTACGCAGTGCGTAGCAATGCGCGTGCGTACGGTCGGTCCAGCACTGTACGATTTTATGGATTTTCATATTAATGACAAACGCGACCGACATACGGACCGACGGTCAGTGAAGCACTGTAACCAGCCTTAAATCGTAGATATGCCCGGATGCCAAAAACTGTGGCACTGTTTTTACCAAAATGCCGATGCAAGCACACTAATAATTAGTAAAAAATGAACCAAATAGTTATTTCGCTATTTATTGTGCAATTATATTGCATGATTTTTCGTAAAAAAATATAAGTACTTTTGAACCCTGAAATTAAAAATATTTGGTGTGGCAAATGAGCGAGCTATCTCATTTCGTGTGGCATAAAACGGCGCGGTCTCAGTACCGTACGGGCATATCTGCGATTTAAATCTTTGATTTTACTTATATTATTTCATTATATTCATTCTACGAGAATTATTTTTTGCTGTGAACTTTTCTATTTCTTAATTTATGTAAAAAAATGTAACATTTGTTTTATTGCTATAAGTTTAAGTTACTCGAAACTAATGTAGTTAAGTATCATTTAACTTACGCATTATCGACACACTGACCGTCACAGGATGAACTGAGTACAGCATAAACTGATATAAAATCATTTTCTTAACACGCACAGCCATACGCGTCAATTGTTACTAGTAAGTACCTATGTTATTAAAAAAAACATCCAAGTTTTTTAATTAGTAACTCGGACAACAAAGAAATTTAAAAGAACCCTATTAAATTAAGGTTTGCCATTATGTATCCATAATTCGTAACCTACATACATTTCAAGCAATCAGTTTGGCATCAACTATTATAACCATAATATTATACTTGTTAACAATAAATACAATATTTATGATTACGCAGCTCGGTGCTAATTGGAGGATAATATAATATACATTTAGGTAGACCTAATACTCAAAAACTCACGTTAAGTTCAATTTCACAGTATCCCCCACACCCTATATATACTAACTACATTCAATTTTAGTCATCCAAACATCACCGAGCTTTTTAACTACCTATGTATATTACAAAACTAAAAACCTACTTATACGAATATAACTAAACATTTATTCAACAAAAATATAGTAACAGGTTTATTTAAGCTATTATCTAGGCCATCGGTTAATTAGGTATTAAAAAAAGCAATATAATACTCGTATTTGCTTCAACTTTGTATGAAAACTTATTAGAATCGTTTTAAATGTATTTATTTTTCAAATTATAATTATATTCGTTTCATTTATAAAATAAAATAGTATGTGTACGAATACATACTATTTAATTTTTTAAATAAAATGAAAAACAATAAATATAACACACTTATTCAAAGCTATAACTAAGTTATTCTTATGTATAACCTTTAATTTATAAACAATAAGTATAATGTAGTTATACCTTATATTTTACATAAAATATACCGCCCCAGTTACCTATAACTAGGTCAAAATGGAACTGGGAGCTATTACAAGAAGCTACCTTCTTCACATCTTTGGTACGATGCCTAGTAAAGGTTGGTGATCGCAACGAACACATAAATCTTACACTAATTCAGTTTGAACACTTTAGTATGTGGTAACCGCAGAAAAAAATCGTTCAACGAATTTGAAACCAAATCAATCTATGAAACGAATTGGTTACTTAAGTACAATATAAATGTGATGATTCGTTCGAAGCTGTGGGTTTCCTAGTGATTCCTTCACCTCTACGATCTAGGTATACCTTCATGACGGGTCTTCTCTTAAGGGTCTAGAATTATAATAACGCTCTGTTAGATTTAGGCCTAGGTATATTGCTGGTAAGTATATTATGTACACTTTTTAGTACCTACCTACTGCAATATTTTGGCAAGAAAATTGTTGAATTTGGCCTTGGTTCGTAAAGTTAGCTTGAATTTCTACTTCCATCGTAAATCATTCGGGTTCATTATGAACAAGAGATATTTTAAAACTGTATTTTTTCATGAGGGTTTGTAAACAAATAGAAGTGTTTTTCAATTTGTATATTTTTACCCGACTGCTGACAAGGAGGGGTATGTGTTTCGGGTGTATATATATGTATGAATGTATGCGAGTTCTTCGCAGTCGCTGTAGCCCAATCGGTTGGACGGATTTGATTCGTCAGGATCACGCTAGACTTACGGCCGATTTCTATATTCTATCTTTTTTTTCTAGCTTTTATTCTAGCGATTTTTGGATTTTGGATAGGTATTGACATTAATCCTGTAGAAGTAATGTCAAAAACCAATCTAAAATCCAAAAACCACAGATATAATATAAAAATCTGCCGTTAGGCTAGAAATGTCAAAAAATACAATATGGCGGCCGTAAAAAGCTATTTTACATTACTTTCAGTCGGGTCTTTTGTTTTGGAAATAACTTGTTTGTTACTACCGCGTTCCGATACCGTAGTGGGCACAATTGCATGCGCCATGGAGCAATGTAAGTACTCCGAGTGGTGAGTTTAGAGTGGTTGATCGATGGTGGTCAGCGGACGGCAACGCCGTTGATGGTGACGACAGCACTGGGGCCGGTCGGCTCCGGCTCGTACGCCGAGTCGGAGTCGCTACGTCGCCCGTACGCCGCGTTGTCGGCTATCTGCTCGCTGTAGACAAACAAATAACTTTCTACAAACGTACCGAGATAAAATTATCAAGTTATCGCGGTACAGGCGCGTTTTTATAACTATAGGTGACAGATTGCAAGTCCATCGCCGCTTATTAGAATACTAAACCTACACAGTACACACATCTTTTAATTTTTGGATCAGATTAGTAAATTTTCAAAGTAGTTTGGTACTAATCTGTAGGTATAAATAAGCCAAATAGTTGAGTATTGTACAAAACGTGTTCATAGACGGTGAAGGAAAACATCGTGAAGAAATCGGCATACCTAGGGTAGGTATGTCGATTTCTTCACGATGTTTTCCTACCATAAATTCGAAGATGTGTGTACTGCGTAGGTTTAGAATTCTGGTGAAGGAAAACATCGTAAAGAAATCGGCATACCTAGGGTAGGTATGCCGATTTCTTCACGATGTTTTCCTACCATAAATTCGAAAATGTGTGTACTGCGTAGGTTTAGAATTTTATAAGCAGCGAATATGGGCTTGCAATCTGTCACGTACCTACGGAATAGGTACTTACCACAGGTACAGGTAAGTGTACCGTGCAAATTATAGGCATGTGCTTAATATAATGTTAGCGCGCCTCTTACTAGACTCTTTAGATATCTGCAAAGATCTAAAAAGAGATCTGAGGAGGTATCTACCAAGCCTAGGGATTCAGTCGTGATCATGTTTTTTTTATCAGGCACTGGCATTGCAATGAAGCAGAAGCGGTTAATCAATTCGAATATTATTATTTGTTTATTAAGATTTTTATAACTTTAGAAACAAAAGTCAGAAAAACTGTCATGAATATTCCCTCTCTCCAACGAAAACCATTACAGGTTTAAGACTGTTTGTCGTTGCTAGATCGGTATACCTGTAGGGCGAGTCGTACACGTTGTCAGTGACGTGGTCGTACATGTGGCGTCCTGTGGCATCGTGCAACGTCGCGTAGCTCATCACAGCAGCGTTTTGGTCCTCCTTGCGTTCAGCGCCCTCTATGTTCTCTGTATTCTTCACAGGCGTCGCTTTACGACTGGAAAAAAATTAAGTTAAAAATAAATCCTTCTAATATTATAAAAGCGAAAGTTTGTAAGAATGTATGGATGTATATTTGTTACTCTTTCACGCTGAAACGGCTGAACAGATCTGGATGAAATTTGGCACAGGTGTAGATTATAGTCTGTAATAGCACATAGGCTACTTTTTATCACGAAAAACGTACGGTTTCCGTGGTATGGAATTGTTTTTGTTTTTCAAGTTACCACGCGGGCGAAGCCGTGGGCGGAAGCTAGTAATTAATATTAATATCACTGCTCCACCTAGTCGGTACAAACTACGTTCATCATACAAAATGTTTGTCCTGGGTGGACAAAGAACTCACAACTAACAGCAAAGCAGAGTTATCATCAACTGAGTTGTAAGGCCAGTCCCTATCTATAAGTCTGAATTTATAATTATAAATGTTTAGGTGACTTGGGTGAGTGAATACGGTAATAAGGGCTGATGAGAGTGGAAGAGAAGACAATATTGTGCCGTCTCCGCTTGAAGTGGGATAAGGACAGATAGATGAAAACAATTACAGCAAAATAGATGACTCCCGGTACCAACAGTAGGAATAACATAGAAGAGTGGAAGAGAAGACAATATTGTGCCGTCTCCGCTTGAAGTGGGATAAGGACAGAGAGATGAAAACTTACAGCCTCAAATAGATGACTCCCAGAAGCATCAGAAGGAATAAGACTACTCCGCAACCGACGCCGACGCTGAGCGGCAACGCCCCGCCGTCCACCGCCTCGTTAGTTGCCAGCTCGCAAGTAGGCTCCTCGCCCGACCAGCGCCCGTCGTCCGCACACTTCCGTAAGAACGGTCCCACACGGGTGAACTGCGGCAGACAGTGGTACTCCACAGAGCTGCCGAACAGCGTGCTGCCATTGGTGATTATGATGCGTCCATTGTCGATGTTGCCAGGTGACTTGCAGTCTATCGCTGCGGGTAAAGTAACAAAGTCAATATAATTATTGGAACTCACGAAAACGGTATGATTCAAGTTCAAATTCAGTTTATTACGAGTATACTCAAAATAACCTAACAGATAATAATTATCCAATGATTATGATGTTAAAGTATAAACGCCTGAAACAAAAGCGCGTCGCCCTACAAATCGTCTTATCATCAAGTCTTTTAAAATATACTTTCAGAGTATAAACAGACCATCGACTTTGGAGCGACCGGACCACGAACGCAGTCCGCCCTCGGACCATATTCGATCGTGTGGCGCACAGTAGGTACCCACGCAAAACTTTATTATTATTAATATTGGTACGGCTGGTTTGATGCGCTCGTCTGTTTCGTAGAGTGCACCGCACAGTCCGCTGGTCTGGTTGCACCAAATTCGATCGTCGGTTATACTCTAAAAGTCTATTTAAAAGACTTGATGGTAGGACGATTTGTAGGGCGACGCGCTTTTGTTTCAGGCGTTGCAGAAAACAAAAATTTGCACCTATGTACTTTTGTTTTTTTTTATTTTTTTTATTAGGTACCTACATATATACACGTAGAAGAAGAAAACATGTTGTGCCCACCCCACTAAAAGACTAGTAAGGACAGGAGAATAAATGAACTAAACAAAGATGCTTACGTATGCAGACAGGTGGCGCCCCGTTCCACTTTCCCTTCTGCAGACAGGTCCTTGTCTGGTTTCCTTTGAGGCTGTACCCTCGCTCGCAGCGGTAGTGAGACTGGCCACCGATGCTCAGGGTCGAGGATGCCACCAGAAGACCCACGCTACCCTTGATCTGGATCGCAGGATCCGGACACGTGATTTCTGTAATGACGAAATCATTCAATAAAAGTATCGCTGGAATCTATAGCTTTAGCCAGAACCGATACTTTATAGGTACGTGTACTTAGTTTAATTAGTTTTAGTGCCATTTATATAAATCGGATAGCGAAAGGCAGGTAGGTCCTTATGTTACACTAGCTTCCGCCCACGGCTTCGCCCGCGCGGTACCTTGAAAAACAAAATCAAACTTTCATCCCCTATTTTATCCCCTTGGGGGTAGAATTATTCAAAATCCTTTCTTAGCGGATGCCTTCGTCATAACATCTACCTGCATGCCAAATTTCAGTCCGATCCGTCCAGTGGTTTGGGCTGTGCGTTGATAGATCACTATGTCAGTCAGTCAGTCAGTCAGTCACCTTTGAGTTATATATATTTAGATTAAAACTAAACTTATGACCATTAAACAATTATTTATTTACAATACATGCATACTCGTCCGAAAAATCCTTAAAAAGTCGATCCATACTAACCTTACGTTCACGAAAATAAATGAACTGACAAAGCGTAGTACGCGCCGCGCTACCTTCATTGTTTTACCTAAATGTCGGACGAACTATGGCAAAAAAACAATAGCTTACGAAGGCGCACAGCTTTATAATAAACTACCCGCAAATGTAAAAGATGCAAACTCATTTAACGCATTCAAAACAAAACTTGCTAAGTATATTATGACTGTTTATGACAAATAGTGTCTATTAATTTATTACCTACCTACTTACCTCTAAAAATTGCGATATATCTGCGTTAACTGAGTAGGTACCTACCTTAATTTGAACGACTACTTATAAATTTTTGTAAATATTCTATGATTCTCATGTAAGCGATATTTATATCTTTTTGAGAATAAATGATTATTAAACTGAGATTAGATAAACAAAACACATCTACAAAAACAATATAGGTATCTACGAATAACAAAACAACGATTAATGGTAAGAAGCATAGAACAGACATTTTTTCTGTTCTGTGGTTAGTTAGAAGCAATATTGTGCACCTTTGCAGCGAGGTGGATCTGAGCTCCAAGTGCCGTCGTCCTGGCAGAGGCGACGCGACACGCCGTCCAGCACCCAGTTCGGCGCGCATTCATACAGCGCCGCGGCCCCATAGTAAGTCGCATTGGTTGCCAGAGTCACGACGCCATTCTCCATGCGGCCGGGATCACCGCATTCAACATCTGGTAATCATATATTTACAGCGGTATTCACAAACAATACTTGCCTCAGTAAACTAGCATTACTATGCGAAGTAAGGCATTTCTCGATTCTCATTGGCCGATCGCCACTCAAGTATTAGCGATCGGTGACGAGTGTGTGTCTTTAGTACCTAACTATATTTCGATGTCCGTAGGTTCAATTGGTGTAACTGACAAAAGTCGAAAAAATGACTTGAGTATACAGTCTTTCTTAGTTTTTCCTGCTCTTTCGAATAGTATGATCAAAACAATTCTAGCTATTAAAAAATACAATAACATCATATTTCTTGGGTGTGCACATTTCAGATTTTCTGCAAAGTTATGGTGCAAGTGACAAGTTACTTATTTGTACAAGGCAAATTGGTGTTATTGTAGGTATACCCAAAGTATGTAAAGTAAAGCTGGAAAAAAATAAACCTACACTTACAACAAAAGTTATGTACGATTTGGCACGAACAAAAACTACAAATGCTTCCCCTGAACAATCGTGTTACACCAATTGAACCTCGGCCATCGATATATCACTGGAGACTGTTGGGATGCTGTATGCTGCAGAGTTCTCATCGATGAAGTTAGACGTTGAAACTCCTCAAATACTTACACTGGCACTTCGGCGTGACTCCGCCCCACTGTCCATTGTCCTCGCAGGTGGAGAGGCTCTCTCCAACCACCTTGTACCCTCGCTCGCAGCGATACTTCACGAGCGCACCGATTCGGTACGTGCTGCCTACATGGGTGCTGCCCGAGGTACGTATCAACGTGCGGCCGTGCATGCGGTCATTGCCCGTAACTGAAACTATGCTGTTCTCGGGCACTATGGGGTCTGGGCAACGGATTTCTGAAACCATAGTAATGAACATAGAAGTATGTGTTAAGTTTTCTGATCTTCTAGCAGTCTGGCTGTGCACGGTGGAGTGATAGTGCCGTCATTAATTTAGACATCGTATAGCAGAAGAAGCATCAAAGTAGAATAAATGCAGTGGAAATGTGAGCTTATAGTATGTGTGGTTTAACTTTGAATAATAGTGTGATAAGAGAACGTTGAGGAGTGAAAGAAAAAAAAAATATCATGACTGTAAAATCCCTAGGCTCGGTAGATATCTCCTCAGATCTCTAGTTACTTAGATCTTTGAGGATATCTAAAGAGGGTAGTCAGAGGCACGTCCAAACATGATTTGGTACATGCGCACATTTTGCATAATAGTTAGTATTTCGTACGTGACAGGTTGCAAGCCCATCACCGCTTATAAGAATACTAACCTATGACACACACCTTCGAATTTTTTGGTTCTAGGGCATGGCCGGTTTCCTCACGATGTTTTCCTTCACCGTTTAAGAGCACTGGCATTCCGCACATAAATTTAACGAATGGAAAAAATTATTGGTGCACGACCAGGTTTGAACCCACCATCTTCGGATCGTGAGGCAGGGGTGCTACCACTACACCGCCAGCGCTCTTACAGAACATTTATAGAAGTATGTGTTAAGTTTTCTGATCTTTAGCAGTCGAATCGTGTCCAAAAAGGCACGACTGGCTGTGAACGGTGGAGTATTAGTGCCGACATTAATCTATGGTGGTGAAAGGTAGGTATGGCAGAAGAAGCATCAAAATAGAATAAATGCAGTGGTAATGTGAGCTATAAGAAGTATGATAGAGTGAATAATAGTGTGATAAGAGAACGTTGTGGAGTAAAAGAAGACGTAGTGATGAAAATTAAGAAGGGTATGCTAAGATGGTTTGGGCATGTAGAAAGGATGGATGAAAGGCGATTGACGAAACAGGTGCATAAGGCGAGTGTGAATGGGACAGTTGGAAGGGTTGGTTTGAAATAAGTAGCGACACAATAAAAAAGCTTTTGTTTTCTTAGTAGACTAAGTTTTCTGGTGGGAAATGCAGAGCACAGCTTTATACTTATTGCTGTCCAAGGACTAACTGATCCCAATATAATTTTGAAGACTTACATAAGGAGCCAATAAACAATTTCTTTCATTAAAATTCAATTCAAAATTCAAAATATGTTTATTTTCAATAGAATCACAGGGATCACTTTGAAACGTCTTACATACTAGGTGAGTCTAAGTGCCAGTTCCAGTCCTATCCCCAGTGCGAGAAGAACTGACAAGAAACTCGCTGGGCCCTAGCGCTTTTTTTGTATGATCCTTGTTAATTTTGTAAGGAATACCTTACAAGGAATACCTATTATGTTTATGGTTTTAATTAAACTACCGCCAAGCACCAATCCATATACCGATCGTAACTGTTATGTAAATCATGAATACGTGGATACTCCTATAGATATGTGACGAGGGTATACCTTCACATCGTGGTGAGGTGTCGCTCCAGGTATACTGTTCAGTGCAGACGCGGCGCACGGCGCCAACCAAGCGGTAGTTAGCTGCGCAGGAGTACTGCAGAACACTGCCGAGATGCGTGCTATCATTCAGTAGCACTGTCGACCCGTACGGCAGCGGAGGCAGCTTGCCGCAATCCACATCTGTAATATAAAATCACGTATAACTTTTCATTTTCAATAAACCAACAGCTAATTGTACAGTTCATCCAACGGATTTAGGCATTCGTGAAATTAGCCATAGGCGCGAGTTTGCGCATGTACAGTCCCACCGCCCCTCTCCATACCTCCAATTGCTCCCGAAAAACGATACTGCGCAGCTCTTGCGGCTAACTTCACGAATGCCTTGACTCGTTGGGCCAACTGTAAATTGCGACTGACATGACCTCCGTATAAGAGACTGTTTCTTTTGTTGTTAAATTATTCGCTCATTTGAGCAGGCTTATAGTCATAGACCTTACTGCCTAGTCTTGCGTAAATTAATTTCTTCCGTTTTCTATAATCTAACTTAATCTAACCTAACCTAACCGCCATTTTCTCCTTGGCGGGAATCGGAAAATAAGAGACTGTTTCGTTAGAACAGATGGGTTAGGTGCTCATTTTTTTAATAGCTTTGAATAAAGAGTTGCTAAAACAAGTTTACTTTAATTGAAATGTAGGGTCTTAAGTCAACTTATACCGCGGGATAAGTTGTCCTAATGCACTTTTGAATCGGTCAACTCATCTTATTGTCACATATTATGATTTGTAAAAATAAAAATAAAAATGAATAAATTTATTGTAAGTGTGGGAATGATCCAACCTTTTCTTCTACACTAACATTCCCAAGTTGATTCCCCAGACGAATATCCTACTTCCTACTAATATTATTAAGGCGAAAGTTTGTAAGAATGTATTGGATGTCTGGATGTATGTATGTTTGTTACTCTTTCACGCTGAAACGGCTGAACGGATTTTGATGAAATTTGGCACAGATATAGATTATAGTCTGGAATATCCCATAGGCTACTTTTTATCCCGGAAAAATCTACGGTTACCTTGGGATAGATTTGTATTTGTTTTACAACGTACCACGCGGGTGAAGCCGTGGGCGTAGCTTCCGCCGTATCTAATATGTATTCTCCACTCACATTCACATTTGGGTGATTCCCCGGACCACTCGCCGTCGGGTCCACACACGAGACTGGCCTCACCCACGAGTCGGTGGCCGCGTTCACAATGGAACTCAATCGTAGAATGCACGTTGTAGTCAAAAGCCTCCATATACCCCCCGGCTGGGACCTCGGGATCGGCGCACGATATCACTGCAATAACACATAGGTAAAGACATAGCCGGCATACCAAGAAGACGAGAAACACAAACCCACACTACAATTCTCTAAACTAAACTAAAATAAGACCAAGCACCAAGGTCATTGAATATCTGACTGAAGACCAATACGCGTTTTTATCTCACAACTAAATATATCAAAGTACCCTAACCCTAGAGACAGAATCGTGAATATAAAAAGGCAATTTAATCTTGAGAATAGATTGGAATAAAAATTTTATTACGCGAATTGGTCTTTAGTTCAGACACGTGGAATGCCTCAATACGGGCTTCCGTATTGATCACAGATGAAAATGCTTCAAGCGATGGCGCTGAAATTGATAAAAACTTACATTCGCACGAAGGCATTTCGTGGGACCATTTCCCATCTCGATTGCATATGAGCTCTTCCGAGCCGGCCAGCCAGTAGTCGGGCTCGCAGGTGAACTGGGCTACGGAGCCGTACGTGGTGGTTCCATTCAGCAGTCGGAAAGAACCCTTGTGGACGATCGCGGGGGTTCCGCAGTCCACGTACTTGCAAGACGGCGGAGAGCCAGACCAGCTGCCGCCGAGTGTGCATGTCACGCTCTGGAAATACAAAGTTCAGGAAATACACCGTGAAATTTGAATGGTGGTTTTCCCGCAGCGAAATGATTTTGTCTTGGTAATACAATCGTTGTATAAACAAATTAAATATAAGAAACAAAAAATACAGATATAGGTACCATTGTGAAAATTTAATTCGAAAGCGACCACGAACCGATAGTAATTCATCCCGATACCTACGCGAAGGCAGCCGGCGGAGCGTGCGATTCGAATAGTATCTACAAGTTACGTCCAATGTTAACTATATCGTTCCTCACGTTTTCGAGTTGATTAATATTTTTAAAATTATTTTAAAACAAAAACATCTTTGTTTTTTACTTTTACTCTATGTTTCGAAAGTACTCCTTATGGCAAGTTGTTCTTCCGCGGGAAAACAACCATTAAATTTCACGGTGTAGATTATTACCAGTTCTAAAAATACAACATTCGTTGCTTCCTTTAACTAGAAATTACAGACGAGACGTCAAAAGAGATTTCAACGTAAAATTTAATTAGAGCCTTGTGCTCCTATATGTAGATTTGTAGGTACAACGAACTTTGCTACGAGATAATTGGTGCTCCAAAATACTTCGAATGCAATTGCCGTTACAAAGGTACAAAGGATTGAGCTATTTAATTACAAAGCCTTGTATTCTGGAGTTCGTTTTTTCATCACAATGTTCGAGTACATACCATTAATCGGAGAGGCGAGCTTGAACGCGATTTTCAAACAGTCTAAACAAAGCTAGATAATAAAAGTGGTAAAACTATGGTAATGACCAGATGTTACCCGACAGACAGTCCGCGTGCAATTTTTATTTATTTTGAAACAAAACATACTCACGTCCTTGCTAAATTTTATTATTTTCCGGTCCTCTGTTTTGTCGTGAAAAGGTAACAAAAAATTGCGTTACTTTCGTAGATTTATTTCTAAAATTTATAGTAAGTATGGTATTTTTACTTTCAAATTTTTTATATTCCCGCTTTATTTGTAAAGACCTCTGTAGAATACAAATATTACTTTAGTGTTCCTTGTGTGTTCCTATTGAGAGTGTGACGCAGAGAATGCTGGTAAATTATTATCAATCATAGTCACTGATTACTTATTCAGTTATAGCTTCGGTAGCCATACAACTTTAACCATAAACCATAGACTTTTCTCTCGGCGCTCGGTGGAGCAACACCAGTGCGGAGCGAGTCAACGGTCCTGAGGATGCTTCGTGGAGAAGCGAAACACGTGTCGAGTTTCTATTTGAGGTATGGTGTTGGGATTATTAATATTAATAATATTTCTATAAGGCATTTTGTGGGGCTCATTAATATTAATAAGCTTAATTAATAACCTCATTAGATAATAGTTTTAGCGGGAAAGTACTAGACATTTCCGTCCTTTTCAATATAAGTAAAAGAGACTAACCGGCGAACCAAACAGTATGAATCCATTCTGGCAGGTGTAGGTAGCCAGCGAGCCAGCCGTGCGTCCGCTGACGGTAACCACAGCACCCGCGACAGGAGGCGGCTCGGGACACCAGTCGAACAAGCACTTGGGCGCCTCGCCCTCCCAGCTGCCCTGATCCCCGCACCCCCTCTCCGCCTCCCCAACAAGGGTGTAATTCTCTCTGCAGGAGTAAAGTGCCCTTGCGCCATGGGTTGTCCTTCCATCGAGCAGTTTCGCCTCGCCGTCTTGAATAGGGGCGATGACGCCGCAGTCCACATCTGGAAGATCCACATCAAATTTTCATATAGCTACGTAACAGCCAAACACTTATTCAACTATAGTAAAGCCGGGTTTACACTGTACGAGTGAGCTCCGACCGAATTATTTGAATTTAGATTCGGATTATTCCGACCCTAGTTATAAACACGTGATCGAAACGCACTAAGATAATGGGCTCTTATGATTACCTAGCTCGTACAAGCACACTCTGTAAAATCATCATCATCAGCCTATAGCAGTCCACTGCTGGACATAGGCCTCCCCTAATGAGCGCCATTGCGCCCTATTCTCTGCTCGATGCACCTTGCCAGAGGGCGTCCTACATTACGTTTGCCGAGCCGCGGTCTCCACTCAAGAGCTCGTTAAATGTAGTCAATAAAACCTGGAAGACACTGGTAGATCTTATAGCCCAAAGTACTTACATTTACAGCTGGGCGCGGTTCTGGACCAGAAGCCATCATTCAAGCATTCTCGCGTCTTGTGGCCTGTGAGCATATGGCCTTGAGGACACTGGTAGGTGATGGACGCCCCAACGCGGTAGTCCTTCCCCTCAATCGTGGTATTCAGTTGTTTGTCGGGGCTACCACACGTTGGAGGAACTGTCAAAGATACTTGTATTTAGCTATGTTCAATTATAGGTAAAAAACAAAATGTATTCAATATTCGCTAATTGGACATAATTAATGTGCTGGACAGTATCTTATACATAAAATAAAAAGATTATACTCGTAGACACTGATCAATTTTGTTTCGAGTTTGATGTGGCTCAAATAAAATAATTGGCGTTCGTTTGGAGCTTCGAATATAACAATCACGTGTAGTTTTAAAAAATCGCAAAATGTAAATAAAAAATAACTATAACCAGCTATTTATGCATTTTTGATGTAAATCTAAGTAATTTTAATAATAAATGGGCTGTATATTGCATTGCTGACGATATAATGTACCTACTGATAATGTTCATTAACAGTAGTAGGTACCTACATGGTTGAGAGAGCATTGCATATTTCAATTTTAATGTTCGCTTAGGCAGTAATAACTCTAAAATAGGTAATTTAGTCCGAAGGTAAGACTGACAGGCATGCCTAATAATTAATATCTTTCAAAACATACGTAATACCTTTACGTCAGGGTCATAGTTTGTAAAACGACCTACACTAGGTATCTTCAGAACAAAATGGTCAAAATCAGACCTCGTAATTTTGAATTTCATATACTTATTACTAAACAGCGGATAAATTGATACGACCTCTTATTTGAGACCACGAGCATTGTACCCAAATGACTACTACAAAATGTTTGATAGACCTATCCAACGATTAAAAAACCATTTTATTTTAGGCCTAAACGTATTGCGGTGCAAAACTTAACAATGATTAGGCCAATAAACTGTGAGCAGCTAATGTAGAGTAGGACAAACCAACAGACGTTGTTTGATTTCAGTGTGATACTACGGTGCCCTGCTCTCTATTGCAGACAAAACCATAAGCACTATGTCTACATGCTAATGCGGTGGGATCAAAATAAAACAGTTGCATATTTCCTTCGCTCTTAGATTAGAATATAATTTAATTAGAAGACACGAACACAAAGTGAAATACTAATACAAAACTAAACATTTTGAAAACCCCCCGAAATCTAAACCTCACCCTAACATGTCATATTGAAAGTTATGGTTACCTTACCATGTTCTTTTAATATCATTGAAGTAACACGGTACCAAATTTCGAATCGATCGGACATAAAGATGTTAGTCAGATTCCCTCATCAACTAGAAAAGAGCTGAAGATCTTCAAACGGCTGAACAGATTTTCATGAAACGTGGCTGAGAACACTCGGGATAAAATTATCAATGACACAAGAAAAACTAAACGAAAATCGGTTCAGCCGTTTGGGAGCTACGATGCCACAGCCAGATACACAGACACAGATACCTACACTGACAGACACGTTAAACTTAGAACACCCCTTTTTCTTGGGGGGGTTAGAAATAAATAAACATGTAAAACAAAAATAGCCTTTTCGCCAGGCGTAACAAAAGTATTTGATATGTACCTATCGGACATGCGACACTCACGGTACTGGCAGATCCAGTGCAGATAGTCCAGGTTACAGCCGACATCGTTCCACAGCCAGCTGCGACCGCCATCCAGCACCACACAGTTCTGTTCGCCGTTGTAGTTGTTGGGCTGGTCCTTGCCCCATGTTGGTTTTGAGACTACTTCGCCTGCGGATATGGAAGTTACCAATAGCTTATTGGCAATAACTTACTTGATTGTAGTAACTTTTAGGCTGTGTCCCCAGTAGGCAAACTGGCGAAAAACAACAAGGCGCACGTAACGCTGCAAACTGCGTAAAGTGAGCGCAAAACTCGCAAACGTGGACACTCCATCTCAAATATATGGAAGGGCGTACTAAACCGATACGCCGCAAACTCAGTCGGTCGCTAAAAGTTTGCCTACTGGGGACACAGCCTTAATTGTGAGCTATGTTATGTTGTGTTTTGTCATATTAATAAGTACAGTTGGCCCAACAAATCAAGGCATTCGTGAAGTTAGCCGCAAGAGCTGCGCAGTATCGTTTTTAGGGAGCAACTGGAGGTATGGAGAGGGGCGGTGGTACTAGACATGCGCAAACTCACACCTGTGGCTAACATCACGAATGCCTAGATCCGTAGGAAGAACTATACGTTGTTACTAAGCAACGATGTACGGAATGTACAGAATTTGACCTGTTACAGTTTTATTATAAGTATAATGATAATAATGATAATTGCACGCGAGACGTGCCGATTCATTAAAAAGTGTTCCACTCAAAATGAGTCACATTATCAGAAAGACTCTCACCATCCACCCATTTCCAGGTTCTAGAAGTAAGTCCTGGTTCCTTTTGGGCGCCGATCCAGACCATCTGCGTCTTCAGCTGTGACTTGCGGCGCTCCAGTTCCTGGATCAGGAAACTGGATGTAGCTCCCTGTGGAAAAGAAAATAATCATGAGTATTTTTCACATAAGTAATCGAATTAATCTATATCTGTACTAGCTTCCGCCCACAGCTTCGCCCGCGTGGTACTTTGAAAAACAAAATCAAACTTTTATCCCCTATTTTATCCCCTTGGGGGTGGAAATAATCAAAATCCTCTTTTTAGCGGATGCCTACGCCATAACATCTACCTGCATGCCAAATTTCAGCCGGATCCGTCCAGTGGTTTGGGCTGTGCGTTGATAGATCACTATGTCATTCAGTCAGTCAGTCAGTTACCTTTGAGTTATATATAATATTTAGATAAGGGCTTAGCCTGACTGACCGACTGTCTGACTGACTGAATGACTGATGCATCATCGCCGAACCGAAACCGCTGAAGCTAGAAAGCTGAAATTTAGAAGGTGGCTCTTCCTTTTATAACGAAACCACTAAGGCGGGATTTTTGGAAATTCCACCCTTAAGGAGGCAAAAAAGGGTGAAAACGTTATTATAAAACTTTTTAACGCGTGGAGCGTTTCTCATGAAACTGTTTGTGTACTATAAACGCATGTTACGGGATTTTACAAAATAGTATATTTATAGATAGTATATTTCATAAATAGTATATTTCAAAGTATATACGATGAGTTGACCGATTAAAAAATGCATTAGGTCAACTTATCCCGCGGGATAAGTTGACAGCGGCCTCAGTTGACTAAAGACCCAAGTATCCAATGTTTGTCTCGTTAAATCGTTTTTTTATTGTAGCATCTTTCTGTAGCTACAACGGTTCGATATGTGCCTATCCAGCCCCGAATGAACTTTGCACCCTTGGGTTTAATAATTCTGTCCCAGATGCATGCAAACACAACTGATTATACAAGATCCATTGTAATTGAAGAGCAACGAATACGTGTCCATTGTTAGGGTAATGGCTTTTAGATCTGATGCTGGAACGAGTGGACTACATTTCCATATTCAACATGGAAAGCTGTTCAATATCGTTTTTAACAAACTTCAAAAAAGGAGTTCAATCAAGTCAGCTTTTCTTTTTAATTTTATGTAGCTTCCGCCCACGGCTTGGCCCGCGTGTTACCTTGTAAAACAAAAACGAATCTATCCCGCGGAACCGTACATTTTTCCGGAATATAAAGTAACCTATGAGCTATTCCAGACTGCAATCAATATCTGTAATTTCATATACATAGGTAGATCCGTTTAGCCATTTCAGCGTGAAATAGTAACAAACATACATCCAGACATCCAGACATCCACACATTCTTACAAACTTTCGCGTTTATAATATTAGTAAGATTGGTTATTAAATTTTTGGGTCATTTGAAACAGCTGAGCTATCTAAGGACCATTACAAACGGTCTAAAGATAGCTCAACTAATCCAGATTACTGCCAAGACACTGGCATTATCACATTAAATGGCAATGCCAAATATGAACTAGATCTAGGGCCTTACCACGAATTCATAATACATTACCGAATTAGTATTACATTGTTATTTCGTACCATGACTTATGTAAATTGTATCGAAGTAGTGACGTTTCTATAATGGAATCGCTATGGAATCGTTCTGGAAGACTTCGTGGTAAGGCCCCAGAAGTCCCGCGTCGCTTCGACTAGATGCTCTGATATATATTTAGATACACCAATAATCCGCGAAAATCCAGTGAAACCTATTATAATGGCGTAGTCTCAGCTCACAAGAGTGCTCAAAACTTGGAAACCACTAAGCCGATTTGAGAGGTTAACACCGGCTATCACGCCATAATCGGGTCACTTCCATCGAACCCAAGTCTTAAATCAGGATGACAAAGAAATCACACTCCACGTTGTTGATCCGTTAGAAATACGATAGGATAATACGTTATCATTATCAAGATAAGGTACTTGAATGGTATTTTAGTTTGTTATATCCGAAGCTTGCGAATCGTAGATAGAAACCTAGAAACAGGATTAGGTAAGTAATGTACCTAGACAATTTTTCGAATGTCAAACCTGCATCGCACTCTGACCTTGAAACAAAATCGGCGCAGAACTCGTTTCAAGACTAAATAGTTTATTCACTTTATAACTTGAAATTTCCTACAGATACCAATAGGCACTAGGTACCTACAATATTATACGGTACCACATAGGTAGGTACATATACGACACCAAAGCACCTACATACGTGCAATAGATACCTACATATGTATATAAACCGACATTCCGCTTTGGGCGTAGAAGAATTCTTGCAATGCGAGTCAAGTCCAATATCCATCAGGAGCTAAATTAACTATTTTGTATTTTCTGGATTGTAAGTAACTTCATACATACAAAGGTACGTACATAAAATCACGCCTGTTTACCGACGGGGTAGGCAGAGACCACTTGCTACGATCCTGACATACCTTTTTTGCTTCGTTCACTCTCATTACATTCTTCATTTTCTCTCTAAGTAAGAGGGTAGCTAAAGGAACGTCCAAACATGATATTTTGCACATACCTTCATTTTGCACCGAGTTAGTATTCTGTACGTGACAGGTTGCAAACACATATCAGTTTTTAAGAATTCTAACCTATGACACACACCTTCGAACCCAACTTTCGCCATGCCCTTCAATACTTTTTAAAAGCCGGGACTTCTCAAAGTACCTACTTTTGATTACGTGAGTAAATTATTCAAGCAAATAACAGAAGGTACGAGTATTTAAATCCGTTCAGATGAAAACGCCAAACATTGCATAACTTCGTTGATCTGTTTGAAGCGATCAAAGTTAGTTTCAAGCGCTTCAATCCAAACATTTGCTCAGCGTAAACCGTTCATGCACCAATTAATGTTTCTGCTAGCTTAAGATCTAGCAAACGATGTATTATTGATTATCTTTCTAACTAGTCGGGCAGCCCCTTTATTGCCATGCCAGCGCTAGCGCAAACGTCATTATTAGTATACCTATACTTACTAGTGGTTGCCCACATGGGTATCAAAAAAAGGACTTGTAGTAGAATACTATGACAAATTATAAATCCAAGATGGCCGCCACCACAAAATGGCGGGCAAATTGTGTCGACCGTTTTTAAATTTTTTAATTTAAATTAACTTGTTGCTGAAGAGTCGAACTAACCTGAAAACCGTGGATGAGGTCGCCACCGTGGTTCTGGCACTGTTTCCTGGCATCCTCGAACGAGCCGCCCTTGGCCACGTTAAACTCGTAACAGTTCCGCGAAAAGGCAGCTAGCTCGATATCTGCAGGCGCGCTGATGGGCGCGCAGCGGTCGTTGGAGAACTCTACAACAAACCAACTCTATCATCTTCCGTCAAAGATCTGGCGAGGTAGAATTTAGTATTTCGATGTCAGCGCGGTAAGGACTAACTAATATTTATTTTTGCTGATGCCCGCGGCTTCCCGCGTGTGTCAGTTACCGCGACTTATAAACTTGCGAAATTGTATACTAAAACTTTTCTCGAGAACCACTCTATCTATTGGTGAAAACAACATGAAAATCGGTGCAGTAGTTTTTGAGTAAATCGCGAACAGACAGACAGATAGTCTGACGCGACGGAGGACTTTCTTTTATAATGTGTAGCTAAATAAAAAATCCGACTATAATAAGAAATAGCTTCTAACACCGCCATATTAGGTATATTGTTTTACCTTTTTTTATACCCTTTGTCACTCTTGTAGTCCAAACAAATCTAAAGGCACTTTGTTTTCAAATTCTGTTCAGTCGTTTGGGCTATAGCGACAGCCAAAGTAACTTACATAGATACATTATATACATACACGCCCCAAACACATTGTACCTACTCCTTCGCAGTCTGGTAAAAATACTATAATAGTTACTATCCTACGTCACAGCGTACTACAGCGACTGTAGTTTGCGCTTCATTAATTTGCTTATAATTTGGTATACTTGGCTCAACGAGTCGACATGCGTGAAGTTAGCCGCAAGAGCTGCGCAATATCGTTTTTCGGGAGCAATTGGAGGTATGGAGAGGGGCGGTGGGACTGTACATGCGCAAACTCGCACCTGTGGCTAATTTCACGAATGCCTAGATCCGTTGGATGTACCATGAGTAACAATTTTGACAGATGTCATAGTAACGTACTATTACTACTGTAATAACGTCAGCCGATCTAAATGTGACAACTCATGGTAGACGTACAGTAGAATAATAGAGCTTACCTTCTGTCGTGAAGACCTCGACTTCGCAAAGAGACAGCGAACCCTCCACGCCAACAAGCTGCAGGAACACGTGCTGGCCGATCAGCTGACGCGCGCATGTGAAGGTCTTAGTCACCCCTTCATCTAAAAAAAAGTAAAATGTTTCATATAGCTTATAGTTGGCTCGATGAATCTAGGCGTTCGTGAAGTTAGTATCGTTTTTCGGGAGCAATTGGAGGTACGAGGACGGGGGGAAGGAACTATACATGCACTAACTCGCACCTGTGGCTAACTTCACGAATGCCTAGGTCCTTTGGATGACCTATACATGCCAGTAGTTAAAGAAATTTCATTTTGGACTAGGTCGTTGTAACTGTACCTTCATAAAAAAATAAAAAAGAGATAGTCACTATTATGACATTTATATCTTTAAAGAGCAATTATTTTATATGTATATGTAGGTGGTACCTATATATAATCTGAATATCGGAAACGGCTCCAACGATTTTCATGAAATTTACAGGTAGGAAAAACAGGTAGGAATTTTTATAGGTACACAGGGGGTTTCGATAAATCGATCTAGCTAGGTTTCAACAAGTTTTACCAAATAAACCGAGCAAAGCTGGTCAAGCAGGTACTATATTTTTACATGCAATGGATATTATCATTAATAATATACGAAGTCGATATTATTGCCTCATACCACGTTGTCGATTTATTTATGACTGTTTATAGAGTTCACTATCGATCGGCAATACCACCTAGGTATTCAACACCACCCCGCTATATTGTTATAAGTTTTGTAACTTTCCGTGAAAAAGGCATTTTAGGAACATGTTCTAAATAGAGCAAAATAATAAAAAATTACAATAGGCAAGGTATATCATTATTATTATTTAGCTATGTTTATAATAAGTATACAACTACTAGACCTGTAACATATCTTTTAAAATGTTACGAGTATCCTATTGCGTATATTAAAGAGTCGCAAGCATCCATCCATCCATCCAAACATTCACATTCATAATATTAGTAGGATTATGCAAATGTTTTGGTAACCCTAACTTCGTTTCAACTTACCCACATGGGGTAGAATAATGAGCCAGACCAAACGGCCATACTTTGACCCCTCGATTGATGAAACTGTTCGTTTTGTCTGGATAAAACCAGTTCATAGTTGTCGCATTTTTATTGTCATTTTATCCTACAGTGCCAATTGTACGAGACACGAAGATAAAGACTCTGCATTTTATGAATTCTTCGTCGGCACGGATAAAATGTCTAATGCACGCAATATAACATCAGTCACACGGTCTTTTTATGTAGGCACTTAAATGGAATAAAAATTATAAGTAAGTCTATCATAGGAATAATTATGCTGTCTAAAGTCGTAAAAAGTCCAAGGGTTTTTTCTGTTAGGATTATGGCCTAATGTATGAAAAGCCGGGATTGATAGCTTTAAAAGCTATGTAAGCACGCAGATATAACGCCTATATATCTTATACCTTTAAACGAGCAATTCTTGTATATAAATATATATATATATAATCGGAATCTCGGAAACGGCTCCAGCAATTTACATGAAATTTAGTATGCAGGGGGTTTCGGGGGCGATAAATCGATCTAGCTAGGTTTCATTTATAAAAAACGTCGTTTACCCAAAAAAAAACCGAGCAAAGCTCGGTCACCCAGGTACTAAGTACCTATATGCCTATATAGCGCCTATAAAAGCTACGAGTAATATCGCATTTCGCATAAGATCGTTGATCTTTTATTATGAAAAATAATTTAGCTTAACCACGAGTAATACCATGAGCCTGCCTTTACTGGTAGGTATTTGGTGTAAAATCATCTGAATAATATTGGTATATACGCAAGGGGCCCTATACTAGTGAGCTGAAATTTGAAAATATTTGACAGCCCTTCACTTCATCCTCTCAGCCACTGACATTTTAAGTTTTTTTTAGCAAAGCTATAATTTAGGCAACTGTCAATTATATTGACAGTACATTTCTCTCTCAGCCAAGCATGAAGCGTCAAAGAGATTTTATCTTGAAACGTACATAATTAAATCTTGCTGACATCGACATTGGCAAAATTGTGGAAAACTCAACCACAGATGCCATATTTAAAAGAAGAAGAAGAAGCATGAAGCGTTCTTTAAACCTTTCACCACACTGCTTCGAAAGAAATAGGAAAAACCTCAGCTGACATTGATAGTGTTGTGAATACACACACAGTAATAATAAATAATTTGTGTTCATTCATATGATAACTATTCACCTTGTGTTGGTATTAGGTAAGTTTGTTCCGGTTTTAATTATAGTTCTGGAATGAGGGCATTATAACATAAATGAATAGTTTAAACGAGTACCTACTTACTATGTGAGTGACACACAAAATAACAATGAGATAAGAAGTGCATAGTGTTGTTACGTTACGCATTAATTACATGATTACGATTCGGTGTGACAGAGGGCTCTCGTAACAAGCTCATTATAGCCATTATAATGATACTGTGGGAATTGTTTTGTAGTAGACATCTCAGAAAACTATGAGTGGCTTAGAAAGCGCAAGTTAGTAACACTTTCGCGATATTTATCTATTACACAGGCACAACTCATCGCCTGCAGTCAGCTGATATACCTACTATTGTATTATGTATATATAGGTATCTACCTAGGAACAGCCGGAACTCGGCTTATTCCCAAAGTACTCCACGTTTTAGTTTCAAAGTACTCCAAGAAATATTCTCAAACTACTCCACGAACAAAATATTGTTTTTTTTAGTTTAATTCGACTCCACCCTACTGGTGTCCAAATATAATTATCTCGACACGACTACGTTTGTATATTTTTCCATACAAACTTCAACCTCAAACATCCCGCTGCACCTTTTTAGAGTTTTTTCAGGAATTACTTTTTAGTGCACATCTCAACCCTGAAAGGAACTTTTGTTTGGCTATGCGTCGATGCATTCAGTTAGGTACTTACATTAGTTTTATATAAGTATTTAGATTTTTGTTTACAGGATGAACAATGAATAAATAAATAAATAAATAAATAAATAATGCTGGACACTATCACTCAGCATCATGTAGCCCCAAACTAAGCGGAGCTTGTATTATGGGAACCACATGACTGATAAACTACATAGATATACTTTTTTTTTTTGTAAATACCATACATATTATACATAGAAAACACCCAGACCTGAGACAAATATCTGCAAATAATGCAAACATTTGTCCCACGGCGGGAATCGAACCCGCAACCTTCTGTGTCTCAGGCGGACCTTCGCCCGCTGCGCCACAGAGGATGAGTTAAATGATCTTTAAATAGTCGAAAAATGCGAAGTTTATCATTGAAATTAAATAATTAATGGATTACGGAAATTGAGTTGCTATCTAAACTGTACATTCTTTAAATGGATACTTAGATAATTAAGTTGATAGTACGAACAGCGTAGGTACCTACAAGTTCTTGGTCTATTTACCCATGTAGTGTAACGTAGTCTGAATAATTATTTTCTTTGTGTAACATTACATAACTTTAATAATTATTATCGCTTCACTGACTTAATTCGCAGTATTTTTTATATTCAATGTCTCAGGTCAGATACCTTAATTCGTTTTACTTTTAGCTTTTAACCGACTTCAAAAAGAAGATTATCGGCTGCAGGTTTTTTTATCATTTAACGTTTACGTTGCTCGATATCACCCTTATCATAGAAGTTGGCTTTTAGTTTTTGTAAAAAGTAGTAAGTAAGTACTTATAGTTATGTATTAGACTGTGTTCATAATTAAAACTAATGGAATCTCTTTCATGACGTCTTGGTGTTTCTTTCGAAGTAAACTTACTTAGCGACTGAATCCAAATCGGAATGAAAGGGATACTTATGTAATGAAGTTTGTGACCTGGAATAGCATTATACTCAGGACTGACGTTTTTAATCTGAGTAAAACGCGAGTGACGCAACTGGAAGAAGCCAGTGACTTATAGTTTGTAGTAAGTCTCGTATCAACACTGCGTTAATGAAATAGAGTGCAGTATGCCATAATTTAATCTATATTTAAAGGTCCAATGTCCAATTGAAGATATTTTGAATGTTTTTTGGTAACCAATTTAATCTTTACTGAAAGCTGATGCCAAAACTGTATGCCGTACCTAACTACTAAATTGGCATGATTTCAGATCATCCTACGTGTAAGGACATAAAAGACTTGGAAGGGAGGATGAAAGTCAAAATGCGTACCTAATTCGTTGTTAATTATCAAAGCGTGGTCCGATTTGATTGATTATTTTTTGTTACAAAGAAGTTATTTGAAGGATTGTCCCGTAAAAAATCAAGGTTTTTAATAAAACTTTTTCTTAAAAACCAACACTGTGAGCTTTAAAAAAATCAGGTGTATCATACATTTTAGCCAAGTAGGTAGGTATTGAACTTTTGTATGAAACAGCGGTTTTTTGTTTTTGTATGAAAAATTAAGAAAAACCTACGCAAACAAAATCGCAGAATATTTCATTTATACTCGTAATAGGAAACGTTTAGAAAAAAAAACATATGTTTGTACAAGGAGTAAAGTATTGAAAATGTTATCCACTTATGCTATACATACCTACTTACTTTCATTCACATCCTATTATAAGTAGTTAGGTAGGTACGCCCTATTCATACCGCTGCTGGTAGCTATCGGATGAAACTAGCCGGCTCTCGGCTCTCAGTTCTCACAGCGAGAGCCGGGCATGTGAAATAAACGCGACACGATTTCCACTTTCTTTCGATTGACTTGTAAGAACAACGTGATTAGATCGTTATAATTAATGTAATCGCGGTAATGCCGCCGGCGACTTGGGGACGCTTCCATCTGGCAGTGATCGTGTCTACTTCTCAAAACGAAAACGATGTAATCGAATCGGAGTCAAATGTTCGTCGAAATTTCGTGTCGTCCGTAAGTAGTGTTACGAGATTGCTTGTCAAAAATTTTGTCAGTCGAAACGATGTTAAAGTAGGCATTGTACGATTACTGTGCCGGTTTATCGTTAATCGTTTTGCGGTGTAGACGCCCCGGATCAGTTGAGCTATCTATAGATCGTTTGTAACGGTCCTTAGATAGCCCAACTGTTTTAAAATAAAAAAATGATTACGACTGTAATCCCCGGGCTCAATAGATATCTCCTCAGAGCTTTAAGTACTTAGATTTTTGAGGATATCTAAAGAGGGTAGTCAGAGGCACGTCCAAACATGATTTTGGTACATGCCCACATTTTGCATAGTAGTTAGTATTCCGGACGCTAGGTTGTTAGCCCATCGCCGCTTATAAGAATACTAACCATACAATTATAAGAATACTAACAACATTTACCTTCGAATTTTTGGTTTTAGGGTTTGCCAGTTTCCTCACGATGTTTTCCTTCACCGTTTAAAAGCACTGGCATTACGCACATAATTTTTCGAATAGAAAAACTCATTGGTGCATGACCAGGTTTGAACCCACGACCTTCGGATCGTGAGGCTGCGGGTGCTACCAATACACCACTACTAATTTTGTTTTATTCCATTATCGTATATCTATAAAGATGTAAACAAGAGATCGCAGGAAATGGAAGGAAATGTCTACCTAGTCTGGGGTTTAGATACCGTCATGATCATGTTTTTTTTACCTACTACACATACCGACGAGGTTTTCACTATGCGTTTTGTTGCTACAAGAAATGAGATAGCTCGCTCATTTAGCACACCAAATATTTTCAATTTCAGGGTAAAAAAGGAATAAGTTTATTTTTTAACGAAAGATCGTGCAATATAATTAAACAATAAATGGTGAAATAACTGTTTGGTTCATTTTTTACTGATCATTAGTGTGCGTGCTTAGGCATTTTGTTAACACACACAAGTAAAAACAGTGCCACAGTTTTTGACGTCCGGGCATATCTACGATTTAAATCTTTGATTGGAATGATCTAGCTATTTTAAAACTATAATTATTGTCGTGCATCATCGATAAGTACCTACCTAATACCGGTTGATGACGTAGGTAAAAAGTCTAATTAGGTTATGTTGTGTGATTACAAGTTATGTGGACTTCGGTGTACCTATTTATATATTACCAGCACAGTACTAAGTATCGACCTACCAAATTTAGTGCAAGCACTCGTAGGATAAACGGTTCAAAAGTTATGCTATGCCCTAAACAAAATAAATTGCTCGTTTTTCATTATCTTATACCTTTAAACGAGCAATTCTGAATCTCGGAAACGGCTCCAACGATTTGCATGAAAATTAGTATGTAGGAGGTTTCGGGGGCGATAAATCGATCTAGCTAGGTTTCAATTTTCCAAAAAAACGATTTACCAAAAAAAACCGAGTAAAACTCGGTCAACCAGGTACTATTATCATAAGTTTTAAATAATTACTTATGTTGTATTTTTTCGCTTGTACGTTTCATTCATTCGTTCATTCTAAATGTATACGTACTGAATACTATAAATTGCAATACCCATCACTATGAGTGAACACAAGAGCTTACCCACTAAGTATCTGAAATTGGATTATCTTACAAAACAATGGTGTTACACCATCGCCCCGATTCCCGATTCTCTGAAATACCTAACCTAGTTAAGCCCAATATGCTTTGGTGATTACAAACTGAATAAGCTCTGAACTATATTGTAAGCGTGTCAGGGACTTGTGGAGCAATTTGATGTTAAAAGTGGGTATTTTGTGTAGCAACGAGTGCCGGCTGGTAGATAGAAACGTTCACCAACACAGCTCCCGAGGGTGGGAAGCAAAGTGCTCTGAATAAAGTTATCCTAAGTACAAATATTATAAACTCGAAAGTTTCTGTGTTTGTGTGAATGTTTGCGGCTGGTACACTTATCCCTACCGAGCTTTTCTTACTGGTAGGAATATGTGTACGTTTTTTTGTCACGTACTACGTAACTCAATTGGTTTTTGTGAAGTTTAGAATGTTACGGTTCTGGAATAATACATAACTGATCTAATTTTCGAAAAACAATCTATAAGTATACCTAAGCAAAAGGTAAAGTTTATATGAAAAACAATGATCAATAAGTATGAAAATAAGAAAAATACAGGATTTTTTAAAATAACCTTCATAAAAGGGCGAAATTGGGTGTCAAAGTTTGTATGGGATTTTTCGCACACGATTTTGCATGTGCGCCAGCTAGTCTATGTACACTGTATGTACCTACAAAAAGAAAAGTAATAAAAAAATAAAATGGGAGTATAAGAACTAAAGAAGAGTAATCAAATGAAAATCAATTGATTTCTCATTGGATTAACTTTTTTGCCTGTCTGTCTTTTTGTTTATTTGTTCTGAACGGATTTTCATGTCCTTTTCACAGCTAGACAGATATATAATTAAGCGCAGAATTAACATTTATTTCATTAAAATCGGATGTCAGTAAAAAATATTGTCTGCGAACAAAGTCGCTGGCAGTAGCTGATTATAGCCTTAAGTTAAATCTATGGTAAGACGTTTTAAAATAAAACTATTATAATGCCTGGTGTGTTAGAATCTAAACTGGCTGGGAATTTCCTTTATAAGTGAATCAATTATTTTTTTTAGTTTTATATGTTTTCTTAACTAAAGCTTGTGTGTAGTGCAGTGGTAGCACCCCGGTCTTGCGGTCCGAAGATCATGAGTTTGAAACTGGTCGTGGACCAAGATTTTTCCATTCGAAAAATTTGTAACACTGACGGAAAACATTGTGAGAAAACTCTCATACCCAACTCGAAGGTGTGTGTTGTAGGTTAGTTTTCATATAAGCAACTAACTACTAACTACTGTGAAAAATATGGGCATATGTGCCATAAACATTGTTTAGACGTGGCTCTAACTACTTAAATACCTTTGCCTCAAAAATCTAAGTAACTAGAGAGCCTGTAGATACGAGTATTTACCAAGCTTTAAATTTTTTTTTCAATGTTACCAATTAATATTCTTCAACATCATACTTAGACAAAGCTTTGATAGAGTTAATACAAAAAATATCTGTTATCAGCACCACTTTATGACGGGAGTCAGCCTTTAAAACGCTCTGTTAATAATTTACTTACCAATAGTTCCCGGGAACCAGGCACATAATGGATTCCTTTGAAGATCCGAACTGCTGTTCCCAACTCGAATCTCCAAGTCTTGAAGTGGTTGGTGGCCTGTAAAAATATATTTCATTTTTTTATAACAAGGAGATAGATATAGATGTAAAGTCAACTAATAAAATATACTTTGAGTAATGTTAGCGACGCACAAAGTTATGTGTAAGTGATTATTGGAAATGCAACGGATAGCGGTTCGTCCGGGTTTCGGATATTCAGCGTAGGCTTTTGACGGAGTGCCGGATTTCCGGCAACCGGCGCAGAAATTGTGTGATCCCGTGTGACTCAATTCAAATTGCAACCTGGACACGGTATGGACAAATCAGTACACCGTTCTCTTCGGAATAACAGGACCCACGCCACGCCTTTTCTATAGGTTAATACGTAATAATAAACTTACAATAATGCTAAGTCATCGATCTTTTTTTTAAATTTTATTTTATGGAATATCCGGTAAAAACGGCCGGATACCGAATAGTGATCCTGATATCCGTTGCATTTCTAGTAATTATGAATTCACTAAAAATCACCTTGAAAAACAAAAACAAATCTATCCCACAGGAACCGTACATTTTCCGAGATAAAAAGTAGTCTATGTGCTATTCCAGACTCTAATCTATATCTATATCTGTGTCAAATTTCATCCAGATCCATTCAGCCGTTACAGCGTGAAAGATTAACAAACATACATCCACACATTCTTACAAACTTTCGCGTTTATAATATTAGTAAAGCCCGCTCTACACTTAGCCCGCGGATCGCGCGCGATGGCCGCGAAAGGGCGCGAACGCTAAGTGTGGAGCCGTTTCGCATATTCTTCGCGGATTCGCGCTTTGTTCCCCATTTTTTGTCGGTTTCTTGCTCCGCGTCAAAGGGAGCGCGAAGCACGAACGCGACGCGAACGTGCATGACTCCACACTCGCAGTCCGCGACGGTCAGTATTGTTCGAGCCGTTGTCTGAGCTAGACCTGCACCGTGATTTATCAAAAAAAAAAAAATTAACGTAATATTCATTCTTAAACTTCGTTTTCTCCACCGATTCTTAATTTGCGTTTCATTTTTAATGTGTACAAAATTATAGTACGCTAACGCGCACATTGTTAGGGACGCAGCAACAGCTACTTCAACGTCCATTTCATTCAACGTTGCGAACGTAACTGTGAAAATTACGCGAACCATTGCGAGTGTAGAGTCATTGTTAAATTCGCGGCAAGTTCGCGCCGCGAAATCGCGCCGTGATCCGCGGACTAAGTGTAGAGCGCCCATAAGATTAGTAGGATCTTTGATGAAGCTAAATATACATATACCTATACATAAGACTTTTGCGTTACTGTCTGGCTGATTGACAGATCAACAACAGTCTAAACTAAAGTTCTCAAGAGCTAAAATTTAGAAGGCAAGTTCTTTCTGGATCAAGAAAGTAATTCCTAAAATTAGCCTCAAAGATGTGCGGCGGAGGCTTTAGTTTGAATAAAACAATTTTGCTAATAAAGTCCTATTAGAAACTACTCGTAGAACCTAGTTTAAATATACCTAAGTATCTAGACTAGTTCTAAAACTTTTGCAAGTAGTGTGTTGCATATTTGTAGTAAGTATGCCGCAACGAGGAACTTCTGTTGCACCGATTGCAACACTCTCTGGCCATCTGTGACGAATTACTGTACACGTCGGTAATAAACATGTTGACTTTCTGGAAACTATGGTCGCAAGCTCATTTCGGAATACAAAAATATACTTTGATGTTGCTGACGTCTGCTCTGCAAAACAACAATGTCCGTCGAACTCAGTGGATTTAACAGGTATTGTTGTCAAATTAATATTGTACCATCCAAATTAAAATAATTTTTTTTATTCAATTAAATCATAATGATAATTTTCGAGTGGTGATAAAGTTAGGTAGATAAAATACGGAATGAGTATATTAGGAAGCTTGAAAGTGGCGCCGGTGACGGAAAAGATGAGGATTAGGTAATAGGTTAGCGTGGTATGGGCATGTTATGAGGAGAGATGAATGTCATGTGACGAGGTTAGTGTTAGGTATAAATGTGAATGGATACAGGGGTAAAGGTAGGCCAAAGAAAAGATGGATGAACTGTGTTAAGATGATATGAGTAAGAAAGAAATGAGTACTGAGATGACGGATGATAGAGGGAAATGGAGGAAGAAATCATATTGTGCCGACCCCAATAAGCGTAGGAAAAAGGCAGGAAGAAGAAGAAGAAGAAGAAGGAGTTAAAGTAGGTTTGCTTGTCGCTCAATTAATGATCAAAACCATATAATTTAGGGCAGGATGTCTACTCTGCAAACGAGAACGATTTAATCGGAGCCGAACGTTCGTCGATTTCAGCCGAATTAAAAACGTGCGGTAAACGCAAATAGCCATCGTTATCTTTATCACATAGGTACCTCATATCTACAAGTACAATAAGTACACAGTAGGAACTTGGATCCTTACAAATATTTAAATAATGAATTCAGAAACTCCTCAGTCAAAACTGTTTTTATTGAAGTCTATTCCTTCTTCACAACAGCTGACATTGCAAAGGTTGAAGTCAGGATTAAAAATAAGAATAAAAGGGGAATATTTGACAGTTTCAAATTCTTCCCTCGAATAGTACATAAATTAGTATTCAAGGGAAGAGCTTAGCATCGTTGGGATAATAACTAGTAAAGTGAGTACATTGATATTAACTACTTTCTAACAGTTAAGTCCCAGAGACGTTAGAGTGCTAACTTTTACTTTGATTGCTCTTTTATTGCGCAGTTTGAGACATACCTAGCGCAGATGGTCGCGGTAGCGGCAATTGAAGTTTCTTACAAAACACACTTTACTGAAATTATATGAAATCGTTGCGTGATTGACTGCATTGCTCACAGTTTAGCCGCCATTTACGACGCCTCGATATACTGTGACAAGGAAACCAACCTTAAACCTAGGCCTAGATAGCTGTGGTTATGACGCTAGAAACGCTATGAACTACGAAATTAAGAGAGAAAAGTAGAAAAGGAGAAGTAAAAAAATAACATTCCACAAGCAAAGTCACGGAGAGTTTCAATAAGTGTTATTTCGTTCCATATCGTAGAATAACTCTATATTTCTGTACCCCTAGTATGAGTTTTTGATAGTTTACGAAAACTTTTTTCGAATAGTATCCTTTCATATATTTACCTCCATCGGAAATGTTAAGGAACTAAAATAAGGTCGATATCGTGAAAACTTGGTTTGAAAATTATTGCTGGGACTGCCAATTAGATAATATTTTCGATATTATCGACCTTATTTTAGTTCCTTAACATTTCCGATGGAGGTAAATGTATGAAAGGATACTATTCGAAAAAAGTTTTCGTAAATCAAAAACTCATACTAGGGGTACTGATTCGAAAGTCTTTAGCCATCATAATTAACTACTTAGGTGTCACTAATTATTATTAACCGATGAGGTGAAAGGATTAAAGTGCGTCTAAAAGGCACATTTCGTGCGCGAGTTTCTTGCCTGTTCTTCTCGTACTTGGGTTAGGTTGGAATTGGCACATAGATTTACCTAGCATGTAAGTAAGACGTTTCAAAGTGACCCTTGTGATAATATTGAATAATTTTTTCTTCTTTCTTTCGTTTTTATTAACTAAAAAATAATTTTAGTTCTTACCGCAACAGCCCCTAGTAGTGACTCTAACGACCTTGACGGCGTAGTGCCTGAGTAAGTCCACTTGCCACCACGGCGATGCCTCCCTCTGGGTCTCGGTGCATCTCTTGCCGTCGTGCTCTGTGGTGCGCTCGCCATCGTTGCCATTGGCAGCAGCACCACCTCGAACGGTCGTCGACTGGTTCGCCGGCTTTCGAAAAGCTACATTTGTACCTGAATGGAAGATAAATCTGTTATATAAAAGGCTTATATCTGGATTTTTCAAAATAAAGGGGTTAAATGGGGTGTTAAAGTTTTTTCGACGAGCGGTGTGATTTGTTTGAAACTCGGTTTAAATACTTAACAGACAAAATAAATGGACACATATTTCTGGATTTTTCAAAATAATCCTTCAAAAAGGGTTAAATGCTGTGTCAAAGCTTTTTTTGTGAGATGTGTGATTTGTTTTGAAATTCGGTTTTAATATGTACCTAAAAGGCAAAATAAATGGGCACATATTTAAGGATTTTCGAAACTAACCCTCTCAAAGGGAAAAAAGGATGTCAAAGTTTGTATGGTCTTTTTGACAGGTGGTGATAAAACAAAGTCGGGTTTGTTCGAACACTTATAACTCTAGAACGGCTGGACCGATTGTCATGCTTTTTGTTTTGTTGTATTTGATAAATGATTGATTCAGGCGTGACTTTGCGGAAATCCATTACAAATACTAAAAAGGACGGAAATTTCTAGTACTTTCCCGCTAAAACTATTATCTAATGAGGTTATTAATTAAGCTTATTAATATTAATGAGCCCCACAAAATGCCTTATAGAAATATTATTAATATTAATAATCCCAACACCACACCTCAAATAGAAACTCGACACGTGTTTCGCTTCTCCACGAAGCATCCTCAGGACCGTTGACTCGCTCCGCACTAGTGTTGCTCCACCGAGCGCGCGAGCGCCGAGAGAAAAGTCCTGTAGACTTTTCTCTCGGAATGGTGCTTCGTGGAGAAGCGAAATACGTGTCGAGTTTCTATTTGAGGTGTGGTGTTGGGATTATTAATATTAATAATATTTCTATAAGGCATTTTGTGGGGCTCATTAATATTAATAAGCTTAATTAATAAATAACCTCATTAGATAATAGTTTTAGCGGGAAAGTACTAGAAATTTCCGTCCTTTTCAGTATTTGTTGTATTTGTTTTCGTCTCGAATAGCAGTATAACTATTAAAACATTAGACAATGAATTAAACGCGGACGAAGACGTGGGAAACCACCTAGTATTATATAGATACATACTTATAATCACGTCTGTTTTCCGACGGCAGAGATCACGGATCTCCACTTGCTACGATCCTGACATACCTTTTCTGCTTTATTGGGGTAAGCAGAGATCACGGATCTCTTGCTAAGATCCTGACATACCTCTTTTGCTTCATTCGCTCTCATTACATTCTTCATACATGCGCGTTATTATATTTTATACCTTTAAACGAGCAATTCTTAATAAATCTCGGAAACGGCTCCAACGATTGTCATGAAATTTAATATGCAGGGGGTCTCGGGGGCGGTAAATCGATCTAGCTAGGTTTCATTTTTAGAAGACGTAGTTTACCAAAAAAAAACCGACCAAAGCTCACCACCCACTAAGTCACCCAGGTACTATATTTTTAAATACAGAGAGCTACAAAAAAACAAGTGATGGCTAATTTACTTTTTTCTTGTTTTAGCTACGGTAGGCTAGTTATTGAATAATGCAGTCTTGGTTGCACGCACACTGTCACTCAGTCACTGACCGAGAGCCGGCCCCTACCAACGAGTTCATGGAATATGATTGATACTTAGGAACTCTCTTTTTGCCTCACAATATCACTTGGTACTTTAAATTGTAGCCAAGTCTTAGCACGTGCCACGTGTGTCATGGTAAAATGTATATGCTTTTCACGGGTTCCAGTTTTTAGTGTTTAATCTTTTAGTAGCTATATCCTTCAATCTCAGTAGATCCATTGTTCAGATACATAATGGATCTAGTGAGATATTTTTATCTTTGTAGCTATCCAATTTTTGATTGTGTTGATCTACTCGGAAGTATTATTCATATAAATGTGTTAATCGCTGCGTAAAATTTATCAGCGTGACAATCCGTGTGATTGTCCGTATTTGTAACTTTAGTAACTAAAACAATTCACTCGTTTGCACGGTCACGGAGCCATGATGCAATTGATATTATACATAATATAGTTACTAAGTAACACGGTACCAAGAAATGTCGCGAATAAACAACGAATGATTTTTTTCCTATTCTGGTCTGGACTCATCCACTTACGTAGAGGCAGTGAACGAAGAATACATGGAAGTATTCCTTGAGCTAAAAAATTACCCCACAAAAATAGAGCCCTGGTAGGCGTGGCCTGTCAGTTTTGCCAAAGAAATATATCAATAATATACACGTTACGTGGCAATTTAGACGCCAACATCGAGGGAATAAAGTTTTTGATAAATAAATTTTTGCCAAATCCACGAAGAGTTTCAATGTGTAAAATTTGGTGTCATGTTTCGCGGATATTTCCCTTGAAGAAATGCTTCTATGTTTTTTCGTTCACTGCGTAGAGGTTTATTTGGTGGAGGTACACAACAGGGTGCAAGGTATCCCCTTTATAATTAATCTGCCGCGCTCGAGCAAATCCCATAATCCCCTCTCGCGTTCCCCTACTAGAGTGTAGTGTAGACGTACGCTATAATTTGTTTCTCCTTTTTATTGTGTCACTGTTTTTTTCTGAAACATTTTTTTTATTGGTGTACATTTCACACAACGCCCCATCTAGCATTCACATCTAGCCCCAAACTAGCAAAGCTTGTAGGTACCCAGATATGGGAACCAGATGTTGATAGATTAATTATATATGTCGGCGCATTCGCTCTCAATCCGTCTGATGTCACTTTATAATATGTCAAACGTTAATGTCAAACGTCACTGTCAGATGTCATAATTATGACAAAGTCCATAGCGAACACCGAGCACTGGTGAGGCGGCCATCTGGTAATAATGGGACTTGAGTTTGGACCGCCGTGGAGTGCGCACGCAACCTCGTGCTCGGTGGACGTTAAGTTCTAATCCATGTTAATCTTAGTTTTGCAAAAGAAGTAATTGCGATATCGAGAATTATAAATGAAGTGATTATAGCAAAGTTATTTTATTGAAACATTGTCTTCCTACCCGATAATCCACGCCTATCCGAAAATGTCTCATAATCCTGATAATGGGCGAAAGACTTCATATAATATTTTTTTGTAAACACATACAATGAAAATACAAAATAACATCAAAAAAATGTTTATCTTAGGTGGGGATCGAACCCACAATCTACAGCGTAGAAGGCAAAGTGACTACCAACTGAGCTGTTTGCTCTACTCTACTTACCACAAAAAGGTGGATCAGCCGTCCAGTCACCCCGCAGAGTGCACTCTCTCTGTTGCGCTCCGAAGAGCTCGTAGCCATCATCACATTCGTAGGTGGCTGTAGTCCCCGGTACTATACTGGTCTCGCTGGTCAGCGAGACCCTGGCGTTCGGAGGCACTGCTGGATGCCCGCACCGACGTTCACCTGAGATCAACAAAAGTTTGGTTAGTAGATCATACTAATATTTAAAACCAGCTTCCCATCGTGGTACCTTGAAAACAGAAACAAATTTATCCCGCGGGAACCGTACATTTTCCGGGATATAAAGTAGGCTGTTTGCTATTCCTGACTATAATCCATATCTGTGACAAATTACATCCAGATCCGTACAGCCGTTTCAGCGTGAAAGAATAACAAACATACATTCATACATCCACACATCCATACATTCTTACAAACTTTCGAGTTTATAATAATTAAGTAGGATGCCCGACTATCAAGTCGTCTTGAGACATTTCAATGAGCAAAGGTTATACTGATTCCTAATTGTATTTATTGACTAATATTAACTAACTGACCGTCTACTCCACAAAAGACAGTAAATCAGTCAAAATGTTCAAGGATTTCAGTCGAGTTATTACTGTTGTTTTCTATTAAATTCAAATCATCGCAACGTCCACAAATGGTTATGGGTTCGATTGTCAAATTAATATATCTATCGCTCCATCATTCAAATAATAGTTGAAACGATGTAATATAGAGTAGATTTTGCACATTTATTGGGGTGATATTGTTCGTTTTGAGAGACACCCTGAACGGCATCCGATCACCTACGCAATAATAGACAGTTACGTATGATTTTCTCGGCAATGTGAACATGAGATACTCTCATATCTCATACCCTGAGGCGGTTTCACATGCGTGATTTGATAGAGCATACTCATTCCAGCATTCATTATGCATCAAAGAAAATATGATACCCGTATAGTTCGACTGTAGTGTGGGCCTTGTAGCTGTTACTTCATTTTGTAGTTCTACCATCTAGCTAGACTTAGCCGTCATTAAACTAATTGCATGCAAAAAGAAACGCGGAAGACTATTGCACTATTATACTAAATCAGAATTGCGTAACTATTGGAGTATGTTGGTTTCATTGCGTACTACATTGGAATAATTCAATAGTGCTTCCTCTGACGCCCGTAGACCTACGGTATGTACAGACAATAGTTACGTGGAAGGACAGTTACAATGTTACAATAGCGATATGCATTATCAGTTTGGATATTACGGATGTTTGTGAGGTAACCTAAGATTTAATCAATGTTTCAGATTGTATTTAAAACGTTTTAGTGGATGAAAAAGTTTATTTCTTTTTTTCTCTTTCTTCTGTGGCGTACTAAAATCCTTTTACCACACTGGTTCAAAAGAACTAGAGACACGATATGAAGAAAATTTAAAAAGTTGCAGTTAGTAGGTACATACCAACTCGTAAACAAATTCTTGTTTTCAATCATGTATTAATACTGTCTTTGTCACGGTCTATGCTTTGTTAAAGATGAAGATAATCAAGGATTCATGAAAATGGATCGCACAGTACCAAAACTTAAATCTAAGTTGCTACATAAATGAGAAAACATTTTTTCAAACGATAAAACGCCTGCTCAACTTTTTACTCGCTCGACTAAAGCATTGAAGATTGGGCAACCAAAAAGTAAGTACCTACTTCACAAAATCGTGCTGTTGTTTCTAGCGAAGGACAGTCTGGCATTTGCTCAAACAGTAATATTAGCTATATGGTCAGCAATCTTGCGAAAGACGAAATTAATGTAGGTACCAAATTCTAGATAAGGTTACTAACATTATAAGCGCGAAAGTTTGTAAGAATGTATGGATGTATGTTTGTTACTCTTTCACGCTGAAACGGCTGAACAGATCTGGATGGAACTTAGCACAGATATAGATTATAGTCTGGAATAGCACATAGGTTACTTTTTATCCTGGAAAATTTACGGTTCCCGCTGGATAGATTAGTTTTTGTTTTACAAGGTACCACGCGCGCGAAGCCGTAAGCGATAGCTAGTACACAATAAAGACATAATATGTTGTTAACAAATAAGACTCTTAGGCTGTATAATTAGTTGTAACATAAAGTTTTGTTATATTATATTCTGTATATAATTTTCTCGCTCTACCATAACGTAACTTAATAAAACAAAATATGCCAAGTAATAAGTACTTGCTATATTGATTGACTACCTTACTGGTTATAGGTACCTACTAAACTATGCAAACTTATTACATACACCGTTTACCTCTGGTATTTGAAGCGTCCTGGATGCCTCAAACGGCATTGATTAGTGGTTTCACAGAACTGTCGTATCAATGTAGACTCATAGATAGTTGCATTTCTCCTTGAGAGCCACCCCACCCGTTTGTTGTTTGCTGGCACGATCGCAGATTGTTTAATGAAGCTTCTAATGAGTTTCATCTTTGTGTTTCTTCCTAAGAAGGCGCTTTGTACAAAAAACTTTAAATTATCTTTGTATATTACTAAGAAGCTTATGGTCGCGTCTTCATGTACACTTACTTTGATATTGGCTTAATCTATTTCAATTTTTATCGTAATATCTAAACTAAATATTGTAATTATGGTACCAGTTGGGTTATTGTTAGTCATAAAAGAAAATTCAAGAATCTCATAAAATCGTTTCCTCGAAGCGGCGTCAATGTGCGTGTAGTGTGAAGGCTGTAAGTACCCAATACGAGTGCATCAAAAAGGTAACTTAGTGTTATATTGGTATTTATAGTAATAATTATTACGTCACGGTTAAAGATAAACATTTAATAATGACGTAAGTCAGAACAACGTTTGACCTATTCTTTTGCTTATTGTGTCACTTATTCTTTCGAACCGTAACCTTGACCTATTAAAAACCTATAGGTATGTGCCCAGTGTAAGATGTCACTAGGTACCTATGTGAGCAAATAAACGTATTGAATTTAGTCAGGTTTTTTGTCGGATACCGACTGTCTTGAATCTAGACTGTTGATCAATTGGATAAATAAGTAAAACCGCGTTTACATACTTTTTTTAAACGCTCTAAAAAGAGGAAGTATTTAGCTGTGTTTTTTATCATATTGTTTGTAATAGCCAAATGGGTCAATCATCGCGATCGAAGTATTCATTATAGTATAATTGAAGTTGGTTTTGAGATTATATTATAAATACTTATATTGCGGTAATACGGTAATAATGCAGTATAAGCCAATCGAAAGATTGCAGTTTCCGCCTGAGCAAATCTAATGAAGTTGTTTGTCCCTTTGCGTACTTTGCTAACAAGACTCGCCCCATGAGATGCAGTTCAATGGTAGCATTTCCGATTGTTATTTGTTATACTTGTTTTTATCGAAACTCGTTATTTCTAAGGCTGTAAACAAGCCAGCATTTTTGCTCTCATTTTTTTTTTTAATCTATTATTATGTAATACATATTAGACATCTGTTCTGGGTATTAAACAAATTGAAGTAAGTAAATGATTTTATACAAGACCAAAATGAAAAAATTGTTTGTTGTAAGTACCTACCTGCCCCCTGCCTACACCTATCTACATTTGAGATGAAATATCCCAAACATGTTCCACGTTTTCTTTTCGAGAGTAAAAACACGTGTAGTGATATGAAAATGTACTTTTTCTCACAGTATTCAGCACATTGCAAAATGTTCCGTGATAATATCGCGCGAAATTGTTCCTTTATGTAGGTATATTGCTAGCACTTGTGAATAATGGGATCATATTTGCTCCACTTTTCAAGATGACTGCGCTCAGACTAGCTAGTATATAACGTTTAAAATGAGGCCCTTTCGAACGCAAAGATTAGGCTAGTAAGTAAGGTTCAAAATCATAAGGTTAAGTAGTCTTTGTGATTAAAAATCAGAGCAACCAAGATGTGATTAGGCGAAGCGCGTTTATCTGGAAGTAACCTTTCGCAATACGTTGAAAAATTACACTTAACGTTAAATCAATAATTTTAAGTTTGAAAAATAAACGTGATTGCAAAATAAATAAAAATCCGTTCACCTATGTGGTATAACGGCTACTTCCAATTCCACCAAACGGCTAGAAATTACTTATCTCACTACTCCAGCTTCGAGGTGAAAACTGGATTGAATCGTTCATCCGGTTAGAAGTCCTACAATGCCAAAGACACCTGTACGTACAGACAAGCAGAATACCCCTTTTATTCAAGGGGTCAGAGGTACTTTTAAATTTATACTTTACTGTACTTTTAAGTTACCTAAAGTACTTTTAAGTTTTTTAAAGTAAAATTAAAACAAACTATTCTATTTGGTCATAACTTACAAATAATTTTTAAACAAAATAGGAACTACTGAATAATTTATGTCCAAACATCGATCGTCCGCAACCTCGATTTGAACTAACTTGTTTTTGAATTCAGTCACAGAAACCGTAATCATTTATTATGACCAAACCTTATTCTGCAAGCGAGCGAGGTCCACGTCTGGGAGGTCGCACGTCTGCAGGGTTCGAATGGACTGTGGCCCAGATACCTACTAGTAATAGTGACCGATTGTTTTCTTAACACAAAACCTATACGCGGAGACGCGCGCCCTACTTGGCCTTTGGTGTTGGCAGTCAAGTCATGCAAACCTACTCATATCATGAATATGAAAGTTTGTGTCGATGTTTGGATGTTTATTTTCACTGTCACACCTAAACGGCTTGACAGATTTAAATGAAACTTAGAATAAATCTACGATCTGAACAGCTTAGAGTCATATTTATTAAACACGCGTACAAAGCCGCAAACAGAAGCTAGTTTTAAATAGTCACTACGTAGGTACTTTACCGATAACTACAAAAAAAAATTAATAGCGGTTTTATCAAATTTTAGATCATATTTTTGCCTGTTGTAACTCTACATAGTTAGGGTGACAAATCAACATCGAGCTATGCTGCGCTGTACTGCGCTGTGCCATAGCACAGTTGGTCAACTCGCTCGTCTAATATTTTAATGAGGATACAAACAAGCCATGCTGTGCTGCGCTGTGTGAGGCTACGCTCTGTGCCTCGAACGAGGCGCGCTACCCGCCGTGCTGAGCCGCGCTGTGCCGAACTGTGCTATGTTTTTGACGAGATAAATGACTACACGAGCTGCTGATTACTTTTAATACTGAGCTAAGCAAAGCGCAGCACAGCTTGATGTTGATTCTTAAAAAAACGTAGCTTAAAAAACACAGCACAGCACAGCGTAGTACAGCGCATCGTAGCTCGATGTTGATTTGTCACCCTTATGTGTTGGTACTGTCTGTTGCACAATAAGCTTAAGCTAGCCTAAAGAGACGAGGCTAATGCCTTGTCTTGTCGAGTGTCAGAGCTAGTAAAGCCTGGCTTTGGTTAGCATCGATTTCACCTCTGTGATCTAAGGATTTTATACTAAGCTTTACTTTAGCACAATACTTGAGAATGGCTATTACGGAACTCTAGTGGCAATCAATTACAATGAATGTCTATCAGCAACAGTGCGTAATTCTGATACTTAAAAACAATATACTCAACACAATAAACCAAAAATATAATTATAATAATTTTATGGCATTAAACTTTCCATAAAACAATTTAAAGCTGTTAGTAATAATGTTTGTTAGTATTAGAATTACGTAATTGCAGCTCTAAAATTATCAAAAGTAATGATTTGCTAAATTTAGAATAACAATATGACTTTTAGTACCTAATGTCAAATATGACAAAAAAATACGCATTCTTCAAAGATGGATTTGGCTAAACCCAACCAGGCTTGGCTTAGATAATAAATAATAAATAATAATAAATAAATAATAAATAAATAATGCTGGACAATCCACACAGCATCATCTAGCCCCAAAGTAAGCTACTCAAAGCTTGTGTTATGGGTACTAGATAACTGATATATTTAATACATGATATAGGTACATAGATAGATATTTTTTTTTATTATACATACACACCCAGACCAACGGAACAAATTTCTGCAGATCGTACACAAATTTGTTCCAAGGCGGGAATCGAACCCGCAACCTCTTGCGTCGCAGGCGGACTCTTGCCCGCTGCGCCACTGAGGTCGTCATAATGTACTAGTTTTACGAGTTGCATAACATTAGGTAAGCTATTTTTTGACATTTACCTAGCGAGAGTAGCTAGCTGTAGCCAGTTTACCAATAAAAATTATAAGTTTAGTAAGCCGGCCAAATGGAGTAGTTTTCAATAATAATATTATAAAGAGGAAAACTTTGATTGTTTGTTTGTTTGTTTGTTTGTTTGTTTGTTTGTTTGAAATGAATAGGCTCCGAAACTACTGAACCGATTTGAAAAATTCTTTCACCAATGTGTAGAATGAACTTTCAGGATGAACATAGGCTATATTTTATGTAGGTACTTCGCGGGCGACGCCGCGTGCAGAAGCTAGTCAATAATAAGACAGAAGTGATAAAAGCTTGAACTGGCGATACTTTGCCAGTTTTGTACTCGTACAAGCAATACTAGACTTTAGTGGGTGGTGTCTGTCAGCTGTTGGCACCACAGCTATTTGTGGTAAAGCATTGTGAATTTTTAAAATGGTGGTTTAACGTTTTCATTGTGTCCGGAATTTCCAGAACGAAGTAAATAAAGGAACTTTCAAAATCAGCTTATTTGGTTGACTTCTCTGGTGCTTTTTAGATATTATTACTGTTATGAATTTTTATTTCAGAAAAGAGCTATATAAGCTTATTTATATTTAACTCAACTAGTTTTCGAAATATTAGGTCTCAAAATTTCGAGATCAGAGCGATCAATAAAAGAATGATTTGACCTATCGGGCCACTAGTTTGTAACAACTTAAAGGATTTCATCATCATCATCATCATCATCAGCCTATAGCAGTCCACTGCTGGACATAGGCCTCCCCTAATGAGCGCCATTGCGCCCTGTCTTCAGCTCGACGCATCCAGCCTCCACCAGCAGCCTTTCGCAGATCGTAGCTCCACCTAGCCGGAGGGCGTCCTACACGACGTTTGCCGAGCAGCGGTCTCCACTCGAGAACTCGTTTACCCCAACGGTTATCGGTTCTTCGACAGATATGGCCAGCCCACTGCCACTTCAGCTTGCTAATTCTCTGAGCTATGTCGACAACCTTAGTTCTGTGTCGGATAGTCTCATTACGGATTCTATCCTTCAGAGAAACTCCGAGCATAGCTCGTTCCATAGCTCGCTGAGCGACTTTAAACTGGTGAACTAGCCGTACCGTGAGTGTCCACGTTTCGGCTCCGTATAAAATAAATAAATAAATAAATAATGCTGGACAGTTCACACAGCATCATCTAGCCCCAAGTATGTCATGACAGGTAGAACGCACTGGTTGAAAACTTTCGTTTTCAGACATTGTGGTATGGGTGACGAGAAGACTTGACGTAATTTTCCAAAAGCTGCCCAACCCAGCTGAATCCTCCTCTTAGCCTCCTTCTCAAAGTTGTCTCTACCTAACTGTAAAATCTGTCCAAGGTATGTGTACTGCGAAACAACTTCAAGAAGGTTGCCATTAACAGCGGCAGGTCTCGGGTCAATTTGGTTATTAACCATGACTTTGGTCTTATCCAAATTCATGCCGAGACCCATCATCCGCGAGGCTGATGCTAGGTTGTCCAGCATCTGTTGCAGCTCCTGCAGTGACTCCGCCAGTAAGACTATGTCATCTGCGAATCGTAAGTGTGAGATGTGCTCGCCATTTATGCTTATGCCCATGCCTTTCCAGTCCAAAGTCTTAAACATATCCTCCAGCGCGCTTGTGAACAGTTTCGGAGATATAACATCTCCCTGTCTCACTCCTCTGCGCAGCTGGATGGGCTTAGACTGCTGGTCCTGTACTCGGACACTCATGGTGGCGGCTTCGTACAGACATCTCAACACTTCGATATAACGATAGTCTACTTGGCATCGCTGTAAGGATTCCAGAACAGCCCAGGTTTCGACAGAGTCAAAGGCCTTCTCATAGTCCACAAAGCCAGACACAGGGGCTGATTATACTCTTCTGACTTCTGTATAATCTGCCTCACTGTGTGAATATGGTCTATGGTGCCATATCCTCCGCGAATCCCGGCCTGCTCCGGTGGCTGGTATTCGTCGAGTCTTCTGGCGAGACGATTCGTGAGAACCCGAGAGAACAGCTTATAAACGTGGCTCAAGAGCGAGATGGGTCTGTAATTTTTAAGAAGAGTTTTATCTCCCTTCTTAAAAAACAAAACCACCAAGCTCTCGTTCCACGCCTTTGGAGTTCTCCCACAGAGAAGGACGGAGTTAAAGAGGTTTTGCAGCTCCTGCACAACAGGAGCTCCTCCTGCCTTCAGAAGCTCTGAGGTCACTCCGTCTTCACCGGGGGCTTTTCCATTTTTAAGCTGCTTCAGGGCCAACACGATCTCGTCTTTGCTGATTTCCGGCAGGTCGTCGGTGTAGTGGCGGGTGAGGGTGGCTCTGGAATCGTGGCTGTTACGCTGGGGGCAAGGAGCATGTGCCGCATATAGCCGGCCATAGAAGTCCTCGATCTCTGACAATATCTCCGGCTTTGACAATACGGTTCGGCCATCGCGTGTTGTTGACTTCGTCAGATGGCTCCTGCCAAGCTGCTGAGTGAATACTTTGGACCCTCGGTTTCGCTCTATTGCCTCTTCAATGAGACGTGTGTTGGAGCTCCGAAGGTCGCGCCGTACCATCTTCGCAATTCGCTTGTTCAGGTTTGGCCTCTCTGACGAAGTGGTTTCCCGTCTTTTTGTCATTAGCCGAAGAGTCTCATCCGAAAGTTTGGACTTCTTGCCTTTAGGCTGCATTTGGCAGAACTTGATGCCCTCGTCCCTTAGTGCTCCAACCACGTTTCGTAGGGCCTCATCAACGTCCTCGGTGGGTTCCGCAGCAACGAATTTATCACCAAGAAGCTTCTGAAACTTTTCGGTGCCCGCCATGATCTGGAGCAGATTGGGTCGGAGCGTGGACTTCATCAGAAGGTTTCTTTCAAGCTTAAGATTGATATTCAGAGTGCCTCGGACAAGTCTGTGATCAGATCCGGTATTAAACCTGTTGATCACGGAGACGACTCTGAATATGTGCCTTTTATCCGTCGTAATGAAGACAATCTCGTTTTTTGTCACATTGTCGGGGCTTCGCCACGTCCACTTCTTGTGGGGCTTCTTCTTAAAGAACGAGTTCATCAAGAAGAGCCCCTCCTTCTCTAGAAAGTTGACGAGCATTTGCCCCCTGTGATTTCTGCTTCCATATCCATGCGGGCCCACTCTGGATTCGTCACCAACTCGGACTCCCACTTTGCCGTTAAAGTCCCCCATAACAACGTTGAAGTGAGCCTTCGTGGTGTTATGCAAGGCTTTGGATATGTCCTCGTACATATCCTCCACCTCATCATCCAGATGTGTCGAGGTCGGTGCGTATACCTGAATGATCTTCATACTATACCGCTTGGATAGTCGAAGGATCAGGTACGCTACCCTGTTCGACACACTGGAGATTTGTAGAACGTTGTTACAGAGGGCTTTATTGACGAGAAACCCAACGCCACCCTGTGATTTTTGGTCACCCTCGCGGAAGTACAGAAGATGGCCCGAGTCTAGGGTAATGGTGTCCTCTCCCTCTCTACGGACTTCACACAACCCCAGGACATGCCACCTTATGTTCTCCAGCTCCACTTCCAACTGCGCTAGATGTTCGTCGAGCCTCAGAGTTCGTCCATTATACATTGCCAGAGTCAGTTGTTTGAGGTAGCCTTCGGTAGCCCGGTGATTCTTAGCACCCCCTGTCACGCCGTTACCATGGCCGCTACCATGGCCAGGAATAGCGTGACGGCCGGGAACTGGGGGCCATTTTCTATTTGTGCTTATCATAAGGGGGTTTATGCCCATAATCCCCACGCTGGGCAAGCGGGTTGGGGATCGCAGGACTCAGCTTATCGCACCGCCAACGCTGCTACCCGTCGACGGCCAGAGTGTTTAGCTGTGCCGATGTAGGCTGTGCTATGCCGCCATCAGCCGGCTGCCAGAGCCTCGTTTGTTATTTAGCAGGGTGCACCACGTGCAGGTGAGGTTGGCTTGGGTACCGAAGATGGTGGATGTTGGAACCCCGTACACCCCCAAAGGATTTCAGTTATTAATTAATTGCCTTAATTGCCGATCTCGTGACAGCACTCTTAAGTTCGACTTCGCGTTGCTACTCGTATAAGATAATGCGCTTCACTATTGTCTAATCATGACTCATAATTTAGTGTCAAAGCATGACACTTACATATATTTTAATTGACTCAGCAATGCACATAGTAGTTTTTAGTCATTCCACATTTAGAAGTGGCATTTGGGTCCCCGAAACGGTCAATAATAATACTCGTAGTACCGAGATGACTGGTTTTTTTCAGTAAATCGTGTGTTTTGGAAAATGAAACCTAGCTAGATCGATTTAACGCCGATCCCGTAGACCGTCCAGTCAATCGGCATCAAAAAGAGCACTATGCTCTTTTTTTAAATTTATTTTTTATCTCAATTATGCATCTAAGTACTTAATTTCTTGATTTTTATTCTGACAGTTTACTGGATTACCTAAAATATTTTATGCTATTTTAGGATTATATCCACTTATACTTGACAAGATCTCCAACCAATTCTTTTGGAGGTGACTGTACTGTACATACTTCGCAAAAGTCCTTCACTTCATACGAATTAAAAGCCTGGTTTTCTCACGATCAAGCAATTGGCCAGTTGAATTAAAGACGCTATAACAATCTAAGTGTTTCTTATACAACAATTACACATCATTTACCTACTTAGAACAAAGAAAAAATATATCCTGTGTTGATTATAATATTATTTAAGAATTTTAAGATGGTGTTAAAGTGTGGGAACAGAGCGACAATGGGGCAAAGAATTGCGCCATCGACTAGCTAGCCACTGGCTGCCCTTGACGGCTCGCACTCCTAGAAACACGCTAAATACATCTAAGCGTAGGCTAGGTACGGTATTGTATAACCTGGGGACTTACCACAAGCTCTTCGGGTAGTATCAAAATAATAAAACTTTGATATTTCGTACCATGACCTATAAAATTGTATTGAAGTAAATAAAGATTTGGATCTACCTCCAAACTTAGCAAGGCTTGTACTATGAGAATCTTTTGAAGTCTGTTTGAAGTTTAAGCTTTAACTTTAAGCTTCAAATGACTGTTTTTTTAATTGTGTATTGAGCAACGTTGTTGAGTTGTGGCAATGTTCATTTCTGAACTTTTTTTTTCTTTCGTTTGAACAGTGTGGTGAAAGGTCTAAGGTTTGAACTAAAACATTCCATTTTGAAGAACGCTTACTTTCTGGCATGTCTTACCAGCCTTCTTCTATTTGTAACAATATAGATTAGTCACTGAGATCACTACTCAAATGGTCAGACTGACCTAATTTGCCAAAATTGACGAAACTATTTTATGATGACACAAAAGCAAATATAACATTTTTATGATGACACAAAAGCAAATACCGTTTTAAAAGATAAAAAATAAGACACAATGTCGTTTTGTAGAAGAAAACAAGTAAGTAAGTACTTACTTATTTATTTCAAACTTTGAAATCATTGTGAAATTAGTGGAAAATAGCTTTTTACAACCGCCTTAATATTTATGACTATTTTTTTTGTAAAGCTTAGTTAACTCTTGTGAAACATTGCCAAAAAGCAGTATTAGTTAAAAAATATACATTAGCTAACGTTTTTTATACTTACATTTTTGATGTTTTAGCTACCGAAATCAAAACATACCTACTACACCTAATCTTTTTTGTATTGTACATAGTTTTTTGAACCAATATGCTGTACAATCCTACTGAGCATAATAAATAGACCAGTCTCAAAGATAAAAACGCATGGCGACACAACTTACAGACGCAAACGCATGTTGTACAGATGTCGTCAAAGATAGTTCTGCCGACTGATTTATTAGTTTCGGTGGTGGCACTTTTTGTGGCCAGGGATTATGGCCGGAAGGATTTGAGGGCATCTGTATGGACGACTTGACCTTAAAGTGGATAATAAAAGTTGCATTACCGAGCCAGACGCAATCAGTGTTTTCGTCTTTAGTCTATTTCGAACCAGTAAGGCGAAGGGATTTAATTACGTCTTTGAGGTTTCTTTTGTACACTATACCTCTCTAGCACAGTCAGTTAGCCATATATTTCTGTATTCGTGAATCAATACTAGAAAGTGGCAATTGTCGTTATAATTGTATAATGTCCGCAATTATTATAGCCTCAAATTATAGGGTAATAATATTTAATGATGACTGGCCTCGTAGCGCAGTTAATAGTAGCTCTGCCTTCTACACTGTACCTAGATTGTGGGTTTTATTTCCAATAAGGGTAACCTATAGCTGTTCTGCAGGGTTTTTAAGTTTTTTCTTTCTAACAACCTTTTCAACTCAAATAACTCTTACCTACTCAAATGGTCGATAACATCAAGTTACTACGGGCGGACGGTGCAGTGCCTAAATTGTATTCTCCCACAATTTCTGCCTTTTCCATGTAAGTAATGTAATACAAGTCGTGCCTCGCTACAAAATTGCATGTTACCGCCGAGCCGTTGTCTGTCCCCTTTCGTTTACTCCCCTTGCAGGAAATTCGCGTTTATGCATACCTACTGAGACAAACACATGACGGGTTTAACCTGGCTGCCCAGAAAGAAGGTAATGTTTTCTATATTAAGTATTAATTAATTTCTGTTTAAAGAATCATAACGACTGGTGGGTTTGATGGATATATTATTATGGACTAGCTTTCACCCGCAGCTTCGCCCGCGTGGTACTTTGAAAAACAAAAACCAAACTATCTTACGGGAATCTTACATTTTTTCGGGATAAAAAGTAGCCTATGTGCTGTTCCAGACAAAAATCTATATCTGTGCCAATTTTCATCCAGATCCGTTCAGCCGTTTCAAAGTGAAAGAGTTACAAACATACATCCGTACTACACATCCATATATACTTACAAACTTTCGCGTTTATAATATTAGTAGGATTCGTATTTAATTAAAATGGAAGATTGGCTCACAAAGGTGTTCCATCAAAACTCTTTAAGAGACGCCAAATTCACCTCACTTAATAAATTTTGTACTAAATCGACAACAATATTTGTATAGCAGTAGGTATAACTTTTGCCCGACACGCCAGTAAGATCTTCAGAAAATTTAGTAACACACATTTCTCAATTCAACATGTTGTTGAGGCTAATTGTATTTGTAACACTTTATTGTCGATAGTTACGTTTGAGTTCTGACGAAATATTTTCCTCTGTCTTATAGATTCAACAGACAATGCTGAGAATTCGTGTAGCATTTTAAACAGTTGAGTAGGTACCTAAAGTCGGTAAAAATTGCAACACCGACTTGTACAGCTATTATATCAGACTAGCTAGCCCGTTCCCAACTTCGTCTGCGTATTTGATAACTTAGTATTTACTATGTCCAAACCTCATTAATTTTGTTAATAAGTTCCTATACAAACAATAGAAAGAAAGTAAAAAAAAAAATGTAGAAAGGATGGATGAAAGGAGATTGACGAAACAGTTGTATAAGGAGAGTGTGAATGGGACAGTTCGAAAGGGAAGACCTCGGCGTACGTACCTCGATCAAATTGGGGACGTTTTAGAGAAAGGCCAGGTCCAGAGTACCCTAAACCGACGCGCATGTATGAAGAATGTAATGAGAGTAAATGAAGCAAAAAAAGTCAGGATCGTAGCAAGTGGAGATCCGTGGTCTCTGCCTACCCCGTCGGGAAACAGGCGTGATTTTATGTATGTATGTATGTATACAAACAATTTCACTCGCTGCATCCCGTTCTACGGGTAGTTTATTAAAATAATTTAAAATGTTTATACCTACTTAACAAGTGTCAAGCAAATCGCATTAAAAAAAGTTCATACAAACTATATCATCCCATTGCACCCCTTCATAAAAGTAGTATCGGGAAAAAAAATTGTCTTTAAAAATATTTTTACCAAGTTTCAAATTTGTAAGTTCAAGGAATACGATTTTTACATACTCATCATACGGGTAGGTAAAGAAGTTAATTAAACGAAACTTATCTTCGAAAAATATTATTAAAAAAATCTACATTACTTGTTATTGACATTTAAAAACAAAATACATAATATGAAACAGATGAAGTAAGTATCGTAATTATAATGAAGTATTGCAATTTTAAAACAACATAGTTTTTTTTAATATGACCAAATTTGATTATTTTGTGACATGAGAATGACCACTCGGTGTGACACATGTTGGCCACCGGGCTGTCAATAGTCATTACTATCATGTGTCTTGGATCTTTGACCAAACCAATCTTCTCGAACATTGGTAAGACCTTCTTAGAAAAGATGCTTTGTTGCAGTAATGCTCAACAAAATAATAAAGTCGTGTGTTTAAAGATTATATTCCTATGGTGCCGCTGTTTGAAAAGATTTATACTTTACTTTTGTTTTACCACTGGCTGCACCCCGCGGTTATGCATTTTTTGTTTCGTCGCCAACCCATTACCAACAACCCCCCTCTGTCACCCTTTTAGAGGGTTGGGCTCTTACGCGGCCCTACCACACAAGCTCTTACACATAGTAATATAATTTTGATATTTCTTACCATGACCCATAAAATATTTATTGAAATAGTGTTACTTCGAGCTTTAAATGTGACGTGTCTTTGTAAGAGCTCGTGGAATACCTTCGAGGACTTATTCCCCCGGTATCTCCTTTGGGGGAGGTAAAGAGATTCTGATAGTGGTTGTGGCTCCCCGGGGCCGCCGTGAAGACAAAGTAACCACAATTTTTCCGCATTAGGCTTCGTTCAAGCCAGGTTAAACGGTATTCAAATGAAGTTAATGGTCCAAATAGCATGTTCGTTTTAGGTTCGGATAATGTAACTGTATCGACATTTTTGTATTGAAAAGTCAAGGATGTGTTAGAGGCTCGAGGCGAGTGCAATGCTCGTTCTTACTCGCCTACGCTTTTATAATATAACATTGTGTTTGTTAAGTTCCCCATACCTAGAATGGGAGCTAAAATGTAACATAGTGCCAGGCCGTAAATATTACATCATCGGCTATAACAATCATAACGCATGCATAGCAGCCAGTCAAACCATGCACCAAATACGAGTATGATGTAGCAATGCATGACATAAACCGATCGTTTTTTTCTAAACCTCTATTAGAAATACATACAGCCGTAATATGATTGTAGGAACTGAAGTTTTGTTTCATTCTTTGCTCGTAAAAAATATGTAAAATATTAAGTACTAGCTGAGCCGACAGGCGTTGTCCTATCTTAAAACCTTCTCCTGACACAGGCAGACATGACAAAAAATGAATTAGCGAAATCGGTCCAGCCGTTCACGCGTGATGCGATGGCAAATAGTGATTCATTTTTATATTATAGATAGTACTTAAATTATTAAGAACCTTGTTGTTCATGATTCACGATTCACCTTTTGTTAATTACGTCCACTACTTTTCTTTGGCACTAACGCATAGCTCTACTAGTAGAGTGAAGGGAAATTTTACTTTCCCGTGACACTAACATTCTTATTGGCTAATTAAACGCATATTATAAAATCTCCCGTGGATTACCTCATTACCAATGGCACTAATAATAAGTATATAAATAAATAAATAATGCTGGACTTTCACACAGCATCGTCGATGTTTTTTACCAAATGAGCAATGTATAAAATAAATTATTTAAAAAAAATTAGTGGCGTTGTTTTAGCGCTCCTCTCATTATAGGCAAGCGCGTAGGCAGTAGGTATATGTGTTCATTGACAGGCAAAAAGCCGGTAGTTGGAACAAACAATATCAAATCTGCGTCACGCTGATGACTGCGTTTATTGTGAGAGCTGTAATGTCAAATGAGCAAGATAAATGTGAAGCTGAAGTAAGACAGAGCCGTCAAACATATTCATGATGATTATCTTTAAAATCGGTAGTTACCTTCGCGCATCGGAAGTATTATACTTTAGGTTTTCTAGCTACATTGAACTAGCTTCCTATTCATGACTAGCTATTTCCAGCGACTCTAAAGGTATAAGATGTACCATAATTAGTGAACCTTCACCATTCCGATTTAAGGAAAATGTCGAATATAGTACAGTTTTTAGATTATTATAAACGGCTTAAGAATAGTGTCTGATATTTCAATTCGCAAAGCCATTTGGACTTATTCACGCGTCCATTTCGCTTCAAATTAATTCCTTTGTTAATATCCTTGTTAATTTTAAACAGACATGTAAGTATGAGAACTGCAGAATCGAGGTCGCGGTCTCTGTGTATGGTTTAAGAGAAGAGAGATCGGTTCGAATATAAATACATGGTTAATATAATAAAAATATGATCATAACTGCTTTATAGTTATCTCCGGTTTGGTAGATACAGACGGTTAGGTCCAATTTCACCAAAATTTTGTTAACAAAGCATTACCTGATGGAGCATCAACATTATTTATGTTATTAATTATTATTTTATGTTATTTCATTTTACGGATGCTAATCTTTTGTCAGGACATGGAAAACACGTAACACTTTTGCCAAGAACTGTATATTTTTCTGCGCCAATTTCAACCTTAAAGAAGGAGTGTACAAACTGACCATCAATGTATGGAATATAAAAATAACTTTTTTAGGGTCGAGTGTACGAAACGCCGATAACCCGGTGGAACACAAAACAACTTTACCATTCAACGTTGTAATGCCGTAAGTATCTTGGTCCTTATTTCTCGCGGTGATTTGAATCATTTGAGAGAAGTTAATCGTATGTTTCGGTCTTTTAATAGCTCAACTGTTTTACATGTATTTAGTGCTACCTAGTTATACTAGTGCCTACCTGCGATTTAGTCTGCATAACGTACAAATGTTGATCTTGCGTGAGCGTGATGATTTATATCTTAGAACTAATAGTTATCTTCTATAGTCTATGCTAGCGTTATATCAAGTTTCATTCATTCATCACGTAGTTTTGACATTATCCGATTTCAGAAAAAACATTTAAAAGTGCTATTTCTAGATCTATATTATATGATATGCTATCCTCAATTAAAATTGACTTAAATATTTCATGTTCAGATTTTGATCCTCTACAGATTTAATATACTTAGTAATATTATAGATTTTAAAATTGATTATCTAAATATTTTTGTAACTAACGTATTTGATTTACCAGTGTATGCTTATCAATCTAAATATACGTTCTTTAAAACTTTCAGGAGACACTTATATACAGTTCTAATATTTTATTCGTATCTCAGCCAAACGTGTCGCAAATAGCTTAAGACTTGAAGCCAAAACTTTATCTTTCTGTTTTAATACAAAGTTGTTGCTACCAACTACCAGCGTTTCTTGATCCGTGATAGAAATAATAATGGAATAAGCACGAGGCTCGACTAGTCATCTTTGTGGCGTCTGCTTTACTCATCAAGGCTTCAACTGTCACCCAAACATATTTTAATAAAAATAATAATTATTAAGATCCTGTAGTGTCCCACTGCAGGGCAAAAGCCTCCCTTCTCTTCAGTCATCGAAGGTTTGGGCTACTGTGGACCAGTCCTTCAAGTAGACCTAAATTTCACTCCTCCACCTCCGCCTTGGTCTTTATTATAATTCGTTTTTATTTTTTTATCGTTGGAAGAGAATACATTAGAAGGAGCTAGGACGGTTCGAATGAGTTTTATCTACGCCTTTTGTTTTATTACTGTTTTTAAATAAGCTGTTTATTCTAGTTATTTATCCTATAAATCTATCATAATACATAAGCACTTCGTAGAAAGTTAGCTAAAATTTCTCCGGCTGAAAAGAATCGAGTAAAGAAAATTATGTTGAGCGATTTAGTTTAAATTTATTATGTAAAATACAGTTGGATATTTTACTACATAATAAATTGGATGTATTCGATTTTTGTACAATATCAAAATCTTAAAAACTTTGCGTGTATTTATATTTTTTTTACGACGTGATTGTAAAAATAAAACTATAATCGCACCGACTCTAGGGACTAGCCGTTACTCGCTCCGGTAAAAGCTATTTTGCCTAGAAAAGTTTTCTCTTAGATATTATATGAGACAAAGTACGTCAGCCGCAGTGCTACAAACTTTGGTTTAAAGCAGCTTTGGTAAGTGCTGTTGTCATCATAGTGCGCTTTGATCAGAATTGCCTGCCACGATCAAAATAGCGTCTATATTGTGAACATTGTCAAAGTAATTTCGACCGTATGAAGCATGTCTAAAGCAAAGGTCTAAGGTCTATTATTAAAACGGGTATTACACTACACGGTATTCAGGGCCCGATAGTAAGGGAGCCTAACGCCTAGCCTCTACGTTTTACGCTCTGACTCTTATTACACCACTCTTATTTAGGGTAAGGGTCCCTGAATTCAGGGTAGTGTAATAAGTGCTTAAACTAGTAGGTACACCTATTATAATTATTTTGACAAAAAAACCACCATTTGACACTTACCAGTGATCTGTAAGTGTCCGTACTGACATTCGGTATTACTCGATAGTTTTACTCCGAAACGAGTAAATATTAACGTGTGGACCGCAAAACTCAGTAATAGTTACTAGTAAAATAATAGTATAGAGCTTCTACAAGTTTATCAAAAAATATTTATGTTGGTTTTGACAGCAACATCCATCGAGTAGTAACTATTTGCAATGTACATATTATTGCATTGATGTAGTCTGTTAAACATTATACTTACTTAAATACGAAAATAGGTATCTAATGGTTCTTTTAATGCCAATTAATGGGAGCTATTAAGACAAAACTTGTTACCAAAGACGCCGTTTGAAACTGGTTCTGAGACCTTCATGAAGGTTTCACTTTAATAAAAAAAGCATTTTGTTAGTTTCTCTGAGTCGCAACAATGAATGTTGCGAAATGCTTGATCATTCCCAAAAAAGCAACAAGTATTGAGAATCATAGTATAATAGCCATTTACACAGTTAAATTTTAGGGGCTAGATTTGAGTATTATAAAATATCTCTTCTTTTCTGAGTTGAAATCTAAGATAGTTGTAAACCACTGTGGGCTAGGAGAGTTGGTCATTGGCACACTAATCGGTGCTAGCTAGCGGTATACCCAGTGATAGCTGTTAACACCTGCACGCTTCATTGCCACTCACGACTGCGGCTGATTGGCAAACGGTTTTTGAGAATTGCTTGACTGACACACTAAAGCCCAATTTTGCCAAGATGATAAATCAAATAAAACAAATTAATATTGGTGGACCGCTGAACGCCATCCTTCCCCAAACTTAGAAAAGCTTGTACTATGGGAACGAGATAGTTGATATTAATTAAATACTTTTTTTTTAAATACATATGAGATTACATAGTAACACCCAGACACAGAACAAACATCTGTTTTCATCACACAAATGTTAGTTCTGGGTGAGGATCGAACCTACAGCGCAGAAGGCATAGCTATTGAGCTGTGAGGCCGGTCATAATAGTTATGATAGTTATATTATCTAGTTCCTGTAGTTACGTACATGCGAATAACGACCGTTTAATGTGTTAATCAGCTTAAGCTTAAAGCGCATCATCAAAATCACCCCAATGGCATTGTCCGTATTTACTTCAGTGGGTACAAATTGGGTGAAACGCGTTGTTATGTCAACATGGATATACATAACCGGAAATAATGATATACAGCCTAATTAGAACATCATTTATTATTATATTGTTTTGTTTTTATATTATTTTGAAAATATCGTCACAACCTTATTTATTTTAATAATAATAATTATAATATTATTTTATTATTTATTTACCAAAACAATTACAAACTAAGTTAATCGTTTTGTTGATTTTGGAACGAAACATCTAAAGTTTGAAATACGTAAACGTTGTAGAATATCGTCCATATAAAATGTAGTATCACATTATTTTTGTATTTATCTCTTTTAATAGTGGACATAGCTGCTTGCGGTTTGCTTGCTTGGCGACCGTGGCGGCCAGAGAACGAAGGCCAACGGCCAACTCACCTTACCTACCATGTTCAGACACATAGGAACTGCTAATATTAAACAAGTCGTAGGTTTATAACTTTTATAAATCAACTTATTTCATTGTAGATTCCATCAAACATTCAACTTCTGTTCAATTAATTATCTATGAAAGTTCTGATCTTAAGTTTTTTTGAAATTGTGTATTTACTCGTATTAAAGCATCAGATTTAAATAAAATTGTAAGTATCGCCTGCCTACCAAAGATCCGGTTCACCTTAAGCGCACTTATATTAATTAAGACCTGTTTGAATCAAACGAGACAAACAATCTCTTGAATAATTCGCACAGTGAAGGAGGATCAACTTTAGGTACCTATACCTACCTACATAAATACTGAAATGTAGGTTAATAGATTAGTACTCGTAGATTCACCAATATAGAAAACTTCTTAAAAAGCTCTAGTGTCTTAGTTTTATGAATGTTGCTTTATTTTCTGCTTCTTTGTCAAACCGGTCCGGTTGTCGCTGACGTCACTTTTGTCGACACTGGGACTTCGGCATATAGCAACTTAAATTTTCTACATTGTGTGACATTATCATCATTAAATTTTCAAAGTATCAGTTTGTTGCTTGTGTTAGGCCGGAACTCCACCAAAGCGGAGACGAAACGAGCGGAGAGAAGATGAACAACCAATAGAATTGTTTTATTGACACATCTCCTCTCCTAGAGATGGCTGTGTGGAGATGTGAGCTGTGCGCGGACGACGCGCAGTGGAGACGGGAGATGTGAGCGGATCTCGCTGATAAAGAGTTGATAAAAACATGTTCATTATAATTATGGTAGTTTACGAAAAATCAACAAAAACTTTGCCATAGCCTGCTAATTAAGAACTGTTATACACCACGCCAAGTAATTTGCGTGTTAAACCTCTAAATTATACATACGTAGTCTGTGACCAGCTTTCTACTTCCTCCGTATTATGGGAAGGTCAACTAACTAGCAGTGACAAACGTAATATAAGCCATGTTGAGGTTTTTAACTGTTTTATTGGATAATTTAAGGCTTTAGATCAACCTATTATCTATTATCTTGTAGGAGATGCCGTATAACTTTGATCTGGTAGCTTAGTACCTACTGAAAGTTACAACAGTGCAGGTAAATGTATGTAGCCCTCTGACTCTAGATTGAAGCAATTTGATTAGCTTTATCACATTATATTCAGTACCTACTAGCTGACCCGGCAGACTTCGTACTTATTAATATTATAAATGCCGTGTAGGTAACTCTAATCTGGTAGGGTACTACGGGTTCTGATAGTTTAAAGAATATTATATTATGTAGGTACATACATTTACCTGCATTGTCGTAACTTTCAGTAGGTACTAAGCTACCTACCAGATCAAAGTTATACGGCATCTCCTACAAGATAATAGATAATAGGTTGATCTAAAGCCTTAAATTATCCAATAAAACAGTTAAAAACCTCAACATGGCTTATATTACGTTAAAGAAAACATAAAAAAAAAATTATTTTCTTTTTACCTCACAAGGCGAGTATGCGACAAATAGATTCATTATATCTAGAGCTAGTTAGTAACATAAACTTTCTCTCAACTTCCTGCAGCCGATTTGCATTCCTACCTATAATATCTAATCTAGATATATTTAGTACTAACGTTACGTTACATAATTTAAATTAAATGTTGTTTCAAAAGAATAATAAAATAAAATAACAAATGTTATTTAAAAAATCTTTTGAATCTTAGAGAAGTTTTTCCAGCGGGAATAAGCCTTCGTAAGTATTCATTACAGACGCCATTTCTTGCAAACAAGTCTCTGTACGAGACTTTCTTTCTGCTACTTATCTAGCATCTAGACTCAGAAAGTCCTATCCTCCTCATCGACCATTTAAAACTTAAGATGCGTCATGTCACTGAGTCAGTAACGTAAGAGTTTTATAATATGTAAATTGATATTTAAGCACTGATAGTGGGCGTGTGATCGAATCCAGTTGAGAACTAAATTATATTTTAGTTCGAAAAAAAATTACGTTGTACCAGTAGGTACCTTTAAACAGTGAAAGAAAACATCGTGAAAAGACATATACGAAAAGAGCCTCTTACGCTCTTTAATTCACCACACTGTTCCAAATAACTAGTAACACAATAAGAGCAAGAAGATGGATTTATACTCGTAGTCAATAGATGGCACACTACATGGGTATAACACCATATGCATTTCCCGTATACCTTGGAATAAACAATAGTTAGTGAAGCAAATATGGGAAACCGGTCGCAATATCGTTCAGTGGAACGTGTCAGTTCACACAAACGGACAAAGCCTGTGTGCTTGTGTCCGTTGTACAGACAAACACATAAGCGTACTACAGAATAAGTGAAAGCACTCGCGCTTGTAACGCACTTCACAAATCAATCGGCTTGGATGTGTACATATGTATATAATATGTATGCCTATTCTACGATATACTCTGCCATACTAATTTAACTACGTTTAACTACGATGAGATACTTATTCATCAGAGGCTCAACTCATCTCGATAATTTAGGGAGAACAACAACAAAAGAAGGTTTTGACTAACTTCTAGTATACATTCCAGTACTCGTAACTAACTATTTTCAAAATAAATAACAGATTACTCGTTGATAACTATGTTTTTTCTGGCTTCTACTAAATTTTCTTCTTATTCTACAGCAGATTTTCTCTCTGTGATATATTTTTTAATTATATTTTACTCGGTGCTTAATATAACCGTTACAATTAAAAACCTTTAGATTTGTTTTATTTCACAATTTTGGCATATAGGGCATAGAGAACACTATCAAGTAGGTAGGTAATTAATTTGCAGATCATAACAATTGACTTATACTATTATTTTAAAATAAATCGACAATCTGTAAATTATTCAACATAATTGGAAATATCCTTTTAGTAAAATGCACTCAACACCTAATTAAACACAACCGGGGGCATGGTCAATATATTACATTCATTCATGCCTTTATACGTACATAATTTATTGGGTATAAAGTTTCACAATCAGTGCCTCAGATAGCTACAATATTACGAGTAGGTATGACCCAGGTAGGTTATGTATTAATTGGAGGTTAAAGCTATCTAATACCAAGCTCGCCAGGGCGGCGCTTGCGCACGATTTTTCGCGTATTATTATGGAATTGTTCATTGTTCCACTCACCTTGGGTCAGAGCCGGTGCGAGAACAGCGCTCCAAATAAAAAGACAAACACACACCAACATTTTGCAATTGTCAATTTTTTGGCAATTACTAATACGGATCTTTGTACACGATCATGACATCACGCACTACACATAAGTGTAATAACACTATAAGTAAAAAAAATTAAAATTCCGCGCGAAAGTAAAAGTTTGACATTTGTCAGCCTCGAAAAGTGGTGAGGGGCAGCGCGCAAACCGTCGTATCTGGCGTGAGGCAGCGGGAGACTGCCGCTGCGCGTGCGCCTCCCCACTAGGCGTCCGCCTTTCACCGTTACAATTCATAACCCAAAAGACTGCGTTGAGCAAGGCTGTATGACGATTGACATTCAACAAAAACGGCATGTTAGCCGCACGGAAATAGCGTGTTTCTGGCTGCAGGTATCTTGGGAGACTGCCCTTATTATTTTCAAATTCATATTTTCCAATGTAAAACGACTGTAAAAACAAATCAGAGCGGATTTACATCTTAAAGAATTCAATAAGAGAGTTTTTAATTGATAAATTAAGCAAAGTTCTGGTGGAATTATGCCTTGCGGCCAAAACACATAGGTAGTCATCACACAACGTCGTAATGTGGAACGATGCGACAATGTGGAATCGAACGATGACGCGTCGTGAAAATTTACGACATCTAAGTTTATATCACGTCGTCATGTAGAGCTATGCTTGATAGGGTTGCAGAAGGGCAGCATAATAAAATTATAAGAAAATTCAAGTTTGAGACTCTCATTGTACTTATTCGTCATAAATATCTTTGATTTTCTCTTACTAACCGCGTCACAGAGGCCCGTATACGAATCTCGAACCGTATAAGTCATAAATATTTTCTCTCTAACCCGTTAGATCTTTTTAGATTCACGTTATTATTTTGTCTTATACTTTCGTGTAGGTTCTGCAGGTATTAAAATTCTAGTACTATAGATGATAGAGCACTGGTCGCCTAGCGCTAATGACCCCCTCTTTTTTCAAATCCGGTCGCGCACCAATACTAATTAACTGTTCGAAAAATGTGTGGGCGCTACCAGCATTCTTAAACGATGAAGGAAAAAAAAACATGATCCAGACTGGTAGTTATCTACTCAGATCTTTTGTAACTTAGGTTTTTTAGGATATCTAAAGAGGGTAGTCACACGTCCAAACACATTTAGCACAGGTCCAAATTTTGAAAATTAGTTCCCAGGGAAAAAATCTTGTGAAAATTCACAACTTATTTCCTGTGGATATGACGGGCTAAGCTGAGGGGGTGGTATTAGTGCTGAGCAAGTTAATCCTCGGCAGTTTTCCATTTTCCGTCAAACAAAACGCAACTGTTATTTTAAGACTTAAAACAGTTTGAAACAGTTGTTTTAAAAACGCTTTTTTGTTCAACAGTAGGTATTTAAATTATGTTTACTTAAATGAACTTCCCTTCATAATTAACCCAGGCATAAGGCAGTCTTAATAATTAATAATTATTCTATAATTTTGGTATATATTGAGATAGTTTTTGTAAATAAGATCGTTTTGTTTTTTACAACAATTAAAAACGCTTTTTATGCCAGATCAATGACAATTTTACTTTCTCAAACATAAGAATCTGTTTTGCTTGTATAGTTCCATCAAAAACGCTTTTACTGTAATGCCACAGAGAGAAAAATTTAACACTCAAACACAAGGATCTGTTTTGCTTGTACTTCACAACCTTTGTACAAAAACGTTTGCGGGAAGGCAAAGCAGGGACAAACTCATTTTGATTTTGAAGTTACACATGCAAAAGAGGTTATTTGAAAAAGTGTTTTATGAACGGACCAAAAAGCGTTTCTCCGTTTCTCTTAGCAAAAGTGTTTCATAGAACTGTTTTACAAAAAAAATGCCCAGTACTAGAGCAAGTCTACTCTATCTAGCGTCCTATATGAGTATAAAGTTCTTCGCAACACTGTTTATACCTATAAGTTAGGCTAAGTAGATGTAAAGGCTTTTTTAATGGTACTTAAAAACCTAAGAAGCTTTTTATACACTTACCAATATAGAATTTTTCGCTCACGTATTTTATTCTTTTCATCTTTTCAGGATTGCATGTATTCATTTGCTGCCTATCCTGGTGTTTTTCTCGTGGTTTTTATGCTTAAATCGGCCAAAACCCACCATTCACACGCCGCAAAACTCCGGATTTGAGTTATAAATCCGAAGACAAATCCGTAAATAATTGGTATTGGTCGTTGGCTTGTGGCCGTTTATTGCCTACGCTTCATGACGTATTTTAACCCAGGCAAGCACGATTCATATTTCACCGTGCTCGGACCGGGACGAGCCACTTACGTTGGGACAGCGAGATTTTACAAAGAGGCGGCGGCGCTTAGTATTGTTTTTTTATAGATAGAATTCCTGATCGCAGGTTATAGGTATAAACATGAATTTCAATATTGAATGTAAGTTGCATTTCAGGATTACTTACCTATTAGGTACATTTAGACCTCTACACGTTTACCTACATTTTAGCTGCATCAAAAAATATTTCAAAGATTTTAAATCTAAAATAAATTAGTTTTTCATTTCAGTTTGTAAAAAATGAGATTTAAGACGGCCATCGATTGTTATTATTGTTGAGACATCTCCAAAAAACAGCATTTTTGTCGTTAAGCGCGGAATTCTAATACTTTTTTTATAATAAAGAAAATAAGATAGTTGCATTCATTCTTATGACGGGAAGAATTTCCGGTGTTAGTGGGGCTCGGCTCTGCTCCGCCACGGTGTAGTATGATTCCCCTACGGCTTCCCACTGTTGTGGGCTGGTATTAGTGAGTGAACATTTGAAAGTTTGAAAACATAATCTTTAATCCTTTCACCCTTGTGTGTGACACGATAAGGTCATTGAACTTTAGTTTCTCATTACTAAATTCATTAGTAATTTTTCATTAATAAATATTATGTACTTAAATTAAATTAAATATGAGTGTCGTCTAAGTATAAGTATACAATAAAGACGTGTGTAGGTAGACTTTTTTCTTAAATATTATTATTATCAGACGTATTACAATCCAGAACTCCAAATAGCTTAATTTAATAAGCCTTTCTTAGGTTATTTTTGAACTATAAAGAAATACTTAGAGGTGCTAGTCAAAGATTCAATCGTAGATATGCCCGGACGTCAAAATTGTGGCACTGTTTTTACTTATGTGTGTTAACAAAATGCCCATGCACGCACTCTGATACACACTGCAATGATTAGTAAAAAATGAATCGAACAGTTATTTCAACATTTATTGTGCCATTATATTGCACGATCTTTCGTAAAAAAATATACTTATTCCTTTTGTACCCTGAAATTGAAAATATTTGGTGTACCAAATGAGGGAGCTATCTCATTTCGTGTGGCAACAAAACGGCGCGGTCTCAGTACCGTACGGGCATATCCGCGATTTAAATCTTTGGTGCTAGTATGATCTTACGTACCTAATAGTACTTGCGGTGATACTTACGAGTAGGTACCTACGTACAGTAGGTACTTGACAGCATCTCTAAAAGTATTTATTAATTATTTTGTGATAATATTGTAATGAAACACAAATTGGATATCTATTGAATATATTCAACTTTCTGTAACATGCAAACATTGATTAACATTCATCTCTGGCTAGTACTGATTATTCATATTCATTTTATAGTGAAGTAAATAGAAGAAACATAATATACATAGTATTGGGTAGGTTTACATACATAATATGGTTTAAATACGTTGATAGAATCGTATAATAGACACTTCATAGCCATTTGAGCAGTGACCAAGTTTTAAGTTATCTAATATGAAATACAATTGTGATATATAAATATTTCTCATAAATAGGAGATAATACAATATTGATATATAGAAATAAAATATATAAAATAGAGTATAACCACAAAATTCGAAATGTATATAGAGGATGTATAATTATTTTTAAATATCTAGTAAGAGTAAGTCTTACATAACATTATGTACCCACATACTTACTACCTACATTTTTTTTCGTTTTTTTTAATATTTTTTTTATTTTTTTGTTTGTCAATAAATAATGTATAACTACATAGCTTTATATTACGAGTAGTATAGTGATTAAAATTATGTATTATTAACTTTATTACCTTAATATTTAAAACAATACGAGTACCTACTTTGCAAATTAAGTTCGGATTACTAATTAACAGTTTTCCCAATTACGTAGGCTAGATACAATCTTTTTCTCTCAGTCACATCTTACTTTAGCCTCAAAAGCCGCAGTTAGTTCAATTACATTCTTTAAATAACTAGCACCACGTTTCATTCCATTACGTTAAATTCATCCACGAAGCAATTTGAAGGAGATAAAAACAAAAGAAAAACATCATTGTAACCCCCCCCCCCCCCCCATACGCGGTAGACATCTCCTCAGGGGCCTTACCACGAAATCATAATACATTATCGAATTAGTATTACATTATTATTTCGTGCCACGACCTATGCATATGCAAATTGTATGGAAATAGTGACGATTCTATAATGGAATCGTTACGGAATCGTTCTGGAAGACTTCGTGGTAAGGCCCCAGATCTCTAAGTGATCGCGCGCACGAGTTACTTTTGTCGCCCTGTTTCGTCACTCTTATCAAGTCCGTGGTTATGTATTCTTCTTCTTCTTCTTCAATTATGGCATCTGTCTCTTAGAGAACAATTTTGCCAGTGTCAAGTGTATTTATTTATAAGTATTGTCAACGTCACAGAGTCATAGTCAAGTTGTCAAGTCAATTTTAAACAAAAGATGTCTTTTTTTTTGAAAATTTTCGGGATTTCCTCCGATGAAATTTGAAGAGAACCATTCACTCTAATTCACATACTTTACACTCGCGTCAAGAACCCGGGCTTTATTGGCAAAATAACCACCAAAATTACGCAATAAAACTCAAAATAACACGAGAAAACATATAAAAACCAGAGCGACGTAGTTGTCAGGCAAATACACCGCAGAAAATTCCGTGGTTATGTATGGATGGATATGCGCGCATGTTACGACGTGACAACTGGGTGACATCTCCATACATAGCCACGGATTCGATAAGAGTGACGAAACAGTCACGGCGACAAAAGTAACTCGTGCGCACTATCCCTAAGGATATTTAAACGGTGGTTGTCAGAAGCACGTACCTATACATTTTGCAAAATACTTGCAATACGATCGCTGCATATAAATATTAACCTATGAACTTTTGGTTCCAGAGTATGCCGGTTGGGTTACCGTATGGGAGATTGCGTATTCATACCTACACACTTTTCAAATATTTTTTGTTGACGATTTTATGAATATTTTGTGAACAGGAAAATATTTTGGTTTTAAGGATTTTTTTACGGTGTACTATCTAGTGGCAGTTATTAGTTGAACACGTCATTATAATTTTAGTGCGCTTAAGTAGAATATCTACCTCTGTTTCATGAGATTGAACACATCTTGATATCTTAAGAAGTACTTTAGTTATTACATAGGTAATACAATTGATACGTATATAAGCACATCATTATGGCGATATTTTTTTTTATTAACTAAGTAAGCATCTACTATTTTAGCTAGATACTAAAAGAACCTAATAAAAATGACTGTTTAAAAGAAGCATCTAATCAGTTAACAACTGAAGGAGTTATTTGAGTAGCATACAAAGGTATTTCTAAAAAAATATCAACAACTTTCTCCTTTTAGGAGTCGGTTAGAAAAGTAAAACTCAAAATTATTTTAGGAATTGAATTTAAACAAATACTATTACGGGAATTATACTAATAATTTTAAACAGTATATTATAATAATTATAAATACGTATACTCGTGTCTTTATAATAAATAACGCAAACACAACATCAAGAATAAGTAATTTATATATGTAATGACGTCTTAAACGAATTTTGCTAATCTTCACACATAATATACAAGCTATATGTATGAAAATTAACCGTTGCTCTCATGACTTGCACGTTGCAGCTTTATTGTCACGTCTTTTAGCAGTGGCCAAAAATCTGGCATTTAATCCCTTTCCTAACAAATAAATATAATTTTAAGATATAAACTACAAGGTCAAAGTCTCACAATTGTTTTGGGTTGCACCGTATTCGGCATACGGTGCAAGTAACTAACTGGTATAAAAACCGTTAACGTGGTAACCTAGGTCACGTAAATACATTCAGAATTTATACCTAGTGATATAGATTCAATTGTACAGTAAGCGTAAATAATTATTTAACCTACATCCTTTCTTTACATACATTTAGTACTTAGGTACCTAATAATTTGAGCTAGATTTTTTATGAAGCCGTTGTAATATTACTTTTATTATTTGGTTAAGTGTTAACAATACAAGATACATCATTATTAGCTCTGAGGATTGTTAATATTACAAACTATTTCTACGAGTACACGAAAGACACTAATATGTATTGAATTTCTAAAAGCAGTGGTTTAACACGTAATCACTTATTATGTCACAGTTCTTTAACTTCTCGAAATAAATTAGAAGTGTGTTTAATCACATATTATGAAGAATCCGCAGGCGGTCGCTTTTTAAACCCATTGTGGTCGTTGGTACGGACGGCGTTTAATATTACCTGTTGACAGCGCGGAATTGTGACGTAATTGTGGCAACTCGCCTCTCCAGTCACTCGGCACGCGAAAGACCGGGTATGCCAAGATCAGACGCGCCTCTGTATCCTGCGATTCTTCAATGCCTACCTACATGACGTACTGGATCTGGGGCTCGGGGCGGCGCACGTTGGCCGGGCTAGAATTATTCAAAATCTGCGCCTTCACTCCATTGACCGCCTTGATGCGCCTGCGCTTGCGGCTGTTCAGAGTCTGAGTGTTGTAGCTCTTGCAGCAAAAATAAATGAAAAGATCGTGGAAAGCGTGGCGAAAGTGTTCGTTCATGGCGCTGTAGATGAAGCTCGTTATGGCTGAGCGGATCAGGCCAATCCAGATCAAGGCGTAATATTTGGCGTCGGTTGCGTTAGGATACACGTTTACTAGAATCAGGTACGGAACCCAGGCAGTGACGAAGAGCGAGTAGCATCCTAAATGCAAATTGGTCAGATCTTTATCCTTTTCGTACTGCTGGTATCGCTTGTAGCGGATGAGTCTTACGACTCGGTCCTTCATGACGCAAGAGGTGTTCAAAAGGAGACAGATCGTAACAATGCATGGAATAACATAGAAAATAATAGAAGTGACGAGTCGAAACCAAAAGTTACCATAGTGTTTGCGATTGCAATAATCATAATCTAATCCATAGTAAACGCCAACGCTGGCCGTCGCAAGGCTGATGATGAAGTTCAGGACTGCCAATAAGCAGATCGGGTTTGCGATGTAGATCCGATAGCGAGTGTAGCCACCCACCAGCCGCGTATAGGTATCCACGGCCACTAACTGTGGACAACATAGGCGGTGGTTAATCAACAGTCTACCTTAAATCCGACGAAGGACGCTGGCAAATTCAATTCAATAGGCGTAAAGACTTACCATGAAGAACACGCTATATGCGTACGTAGCCCATTGGGTCAATAGCTGCAATATTTTGCATGTTTCAGTGGACTCTTTTATTTGTGCTAGCATTACCACGATAACGGAAGGAACCACCATTGCCGTTATTATAAGATCAGTAAAGCCGAGGCAGGCCAAGAATACGTTTCCTGAAAAACAAACGTTATTAACAAGTTGATTAGAAACCAAAATAAATTAATGATTATATTTGATATTGGAATTACCTTTCTTTTTCAGTTCTTGGGTTATGCAGAAAGTCGCAACGAAAAAAGCATTTACTATTGTGCCTGTCCCGGTAAATAATACAAGAAAAAACAGTCTCCAAATCCACGACCATTGGTGATTCATTGTGATTGGAGAAAACTCGCGAGTTGAATTATAATCGCTTGATATCTCTTCACCTGTAGAAATATTTTGTTAATTAATTTCAAGTCTTTATTCTCAGAAATAGTAGATCTATCTTAGTATACACATTGCATATAATAATATACCTACGCGTGAAATAGTTAAGCTATCTAAGAACCATTACAAACGATCTATAGATAACTCAAGTGATCTAGATCACTGCCAATGAGAAGGGAGACGCTGGCGGCATTATCACGTTGTACGGCGATGATGATAATGGTTTTAGGCGAATGAAATCGTAAAATACTATAATGTGAAAGTATTCAAGGAAAAAACTGGAATAGTGAACTAACCGTTACCGTCAGAATGATGAGTCACTTCTCGTATTTAACGTTGAAATACTATCCAAAAATTGCTTCCGCAATGCTTCTATTTGCTTCCATCGATGAGAGAATTGCTTCCTCTATCTATTCACATGTATAGCTTTACTTATTAATATGAAAAAGTGTGATTCTGATGGTTTTATAATCGACATATCATTTTTCCTTGATAGGTAGGTACACCATTTATGTTGGAAAACTTTGGAGGAAGCAATTATTGGCATAATTATATTGACTATCAGCGATTCCACACCGAGCATGGTCAACGACCGGCCATTCTGACGTCACCTCTAAATGTTAAATTTCTTCTAAAATATAGAGAAAGCAATTCTCTCATTGATAGAAGCAAATAGAAAGAATTCGGAAGCAATTTTTGGGTAGAAATTCAACGTTAAATACGAGACGTGACTCATCATTCTGACGCTAACAACTAACCGAAGTACGTCCGTGGGGTTTCATCCGTCCCGATGACAGCTGCGGCTTCCGCTAGTTCCATGATGGGTTTTGGAACTGTTGCTGCAACAATAATTCAACGTGTGTACTGTCACTCTAATTTTACTAATATTATAAACGCGAAAGTTTGTAAGAATGTATGGATGGATGTCAAGATGTCAGGATGTCATGGATGTATGTTTGTTACTCTTTCACGCTAAAACGGCTGAACGGATCTGAATGAAATTTGGCACAGCTATAGATTATGGTCTGGAATAACACATAGGTTACATTTTATCCCGGAAAAATATAAGATTCCCGCGGGATAGATTTGTTTTTTTTTTTCAAGGTACCTCGCGGGCGAAGCCGTGGGCGGAAGCTAGTAATCTATATCTGTGACAAATTTCATCCAAATCCGTTCAGCCGTTTTAGCGTGAAAGGGTAGCAAACATAATGTACATCCATATATCCATACATTCTTCACGTTTATAATATTAGTAGGATAGGATTTTCATTCCGGATCCCTTCCAAAATTGTGCATATTTACCGAAGACTTGGTTGTAAGTTGACATAATACACGTCCGATAGAAATTGTGAAGAAACAATAAAACTGTTTTAATTCATAAACGATAGAGTTAGCAGCGCCGGCAGTATGAAATTAAAACAATGAACTCAACTAGATACGTATGCAAATAAAGGCAAAATTAATCAAACTAAAATGGCTAAAATGGTTTCCGACTACTAAAGTTCCAATTCTATAATTGGAAAACGGCTTTAATACACTTGCAAACGAATGCAGGGGCTCCAATTAAGCCCCTTTCACACTTTGCCGAATATTCGGAGTCGATGTCATTGTCGTCGGTGTGCCTTACTCTATTGGGTATCAAACTGTAGGTAGGTACCTTATACTTCCAGATAACTCTCGTATTTTTCAACTGATGAGGAACGGAGGAGCCAACGCCTTTTTAAATCCTTTTTACGTTATTGACTGTATCATAATTAAATAGCGAAACGGTGATAACCGGATACTAGCGAGTACCTACCCGGCGCCGAATACCCGGCAACCACAGCGTGTGAAAATGGATTTTGCGGTTATGTATGCAAACTGCTATTTCCGTAATAGACCGGACAGTTGGAAATGGCAAAGGAAGTTAGGTTGGAAAACCATTTACAGCGGTTGATGTTTTAAAATTAGATTGGAACTTACATAATGAGGTTTTCTGTTGTCGTAACACGTTTAAATGACTAAATTTGAGCGTGCAAAAAGTGCATAAAAGGCACTTTTGACGTTCAAAACCACTACAAGGAGCGGCGAGGTGCCACGAGTGATATCGTAACGAGTTTTACGATGGATGCCGTCGATTTACGTGATACGGCATCGTAAGTGTGAATGTTTTTGCCCTAAAGCGTACTCTAATCCTTTTACCCCTTTGTCCACGTAGGTACCTACTACGACAATGGTTCAAAAGAATAATGAATTTACGCGTCATTTTAGAAGGATATAGGTATTTTACCTACCCATGTTATATTAATTTGTAATCGATAGATACATATCCAAAATGTTGATTATTTGTACTTCTAATATACAATTGTTCATTCAAAGAGTGTTGGTTTATTTCACTTAATTCTCATGCTGACTGTACATAAATCCACGATGGAGGAACCGATGACGAATTTACCGATAAAAAATAATATTTTATTCAACGGTGACAAATTTACCCTCCAAGTATGGAACTTAAAAGTAGCACAGAAAATGGACCGATGACGAATTTACCCTAACCCCTTTTGAATCGCATACAGCATGGTTATACTGTAAGCACTTGCTAAATCTAAAACTAATTTTGTTTTAATATTTTTGTAGTAATTACTTGAGAAAACTTAGTGATTTTGTGCCCGTTCTTGGAGATTTATGATAATATGGCACTTGTCGCTGTCGCAATTTGCTGGCGCTTGCCGCCAGAATCAGAATCACACCTTTAAAATAGCAGACTGTAAAAATATTATCTATTGCAAAAATACCTCCGCAATATGAATGTTTTCAAAACAGAAATAGAATCCTGAAAACGTTCTTGACGGTTTCGCGTAACCCTTTGGGAATATCTTTTAAATTTTCTTTCTAGATTCAATATCGCCTATGCTTAAAATAGAATTTCCGCCTCAGGGATGCGATTTCCACTTACGAGGATTCTCGTACGAGGAAGTAGGGTGTAGATTGTAGAGGTGCTCTACACTTTGCTTCCTTGAAAAAGAATGTACACAGTCTAATCAAAATTATTTTACAATGAGCTTATCGACGAATTATCATTTTCAACGAACGAAAAAAGTATATTTTTAAAATCAAAATGCCTGACTGAAAATGTTTAAAAATAGCTTCTTACAGCCGCGATTTTATAATTAGTACCTGCGATGACCGAGCTTTGCTCGGTTTTTTTTTGGGTTAATCATGTTATTTGGAAAATTAAACCTAGCTACATCGATTTATCGCCCCCGAAACCCCCAGTACGTCGATTCTGTAAAATTCAAACATCAACTCGCATCTCACATCGCTATTCACTCTCACTTCGCCTAAGACGCTTTTTATTTGACACTTTGAATAGAGTTGAAGTGGGAAGCGAGCGTCGAAGTGACTTGGGAATTACCGTATAGAATGCCACTTCTTACGTCATCTCATACTTTATCTGTCAAAATCTCCCCGTCAATTTAGTTCAACTCGCTGACACGCTCGCAAGAGTGGCGCTAGTGTAAATTCGAGTCATCAACCGAGTTTTTAGAATGCCAATCAAAAACTCACAGCGGATTCAGATTCAAAGTTTAAAATGAGGTCTTACAGAATCACACGGCTGCATACTAAATTTCATGAAAATCGTTAGAGCCGTTTCCGAGATTCAGATTATAATATATATACATATATACAAGAACTGCTCGTTTAAAGATATAAGATACACATTTTGTATTACTCTTGTGATCCAGACAAATCTAACAACGCATTAATTGTCAAAATCTTTCAAGCTATACAGCGAGCGACTGCCAAAGGAGCTCAAATACCTTCACATACACTTAAACACATTACTCTCTTTTTTTGCAGTCGGGTAAAAATGGATAAGGTTCTTCATATGTTTTTTAATCCTATTCTATATTTTTAATAGTTCTGTCCGTATCTTTGTGTTTGTAAATAAACAAACACGATCACGAATCACGACTGCAATTCTCTGGCTTGGTGGATATCTAGTTTCTCTCCTTAGATCTTTGAGGATATTTACAGAATCCTATATTATGTCAGAGGTATGTCCAAATATGATAATTAGCACATTAATTTTGAACAGTTGTTAGCATTACGTATGTGGCAGTTTGCAAGTCCGTCGCCTTTATAAGGACAATAAGCTGTGACACACCTACACACTTAGAATTTTTGGTTCTAGGGATTGTCAGTTACCTGACGATGTTTTTTTCAATGCTTAAGAGCACTGGCATTACGCACATACAGTTTTAGAAAAGCCCATTGGGGCACAACCAGGTTCGAACTAACGACCATAGGATTGTGAGGCGAGGGTGCTACCACTATTATAACCAGTGCGCTTGTGTTTTCAAAACGGAACAGTGTTGTCTAATAATGATCTCGTTCACGGAAACATGGGCGTTCAGCACGTTTGTCGTTGCGTTGTATTATGTACGTCCATTTTTCATAAACCTGTTTGAATAATTACGCCTAGAACTGAATAAATTGTCCTCATTAATTTGAAACCACCATAGAGTTTAAAATTTTTAAGTGGTGAGCTTAGACAATACCTTTATAAGTGCACTAAGCGACGCTGAGAGCGCCACATCTGCGCTGTATCAGTTAACGAAGGTGGCCTTATTTCCAAAATTGAAAGACCTCATAAGTTAGATATATTCATACGCCAGCGCTTTTGTACATTATGCTTTTGTATTGAGTTGCATTGGATTTAGAGCGTCGGATGATGAGCATTATGTTGAAAATTGAATTGTCATTTTTTTAATGGCACATTATAATGTCGGGATTTTATTTAACGCATTGGATAATTATTTTCTGTTATGTTATTTTGAGTTTAATAAACTGAATTTGAACTTAACGCAATGATACTTTGTGTTACCAAGTCTTGCCTGTAATCTTTATAGATTCACTATGCAATGTGCAACTGTTTGTCTGTCCATCTGTCCAATCCTATTCAAAGTCGTTACTCGCAGGCTATTAAGTAATCATAATTCAAAATGAATTTCAGGAATTTTATTTAATAAGACTTTAGATATATTATTTTTTATGTTAAATGGAGTTCAATTAACGTGTGTTGTAAGTTTAACCCGTGTTACCGTGTATTTAGGGGTTTGCCTGTGGTATATGATAATATATGATGTACGAGTATACACCCGAACGGATGACTATTTTGATTTTTTTTGTTTTGATCGAGAGTATACTACTTATTATTTCCGATGGCTTTTGGAACGAGTTGGCAGCGCACGAAATGACGCAGCAGCGGATGACGTGTCGCAGGCGAGACTCTGGTTTCAATGTATTTCTATGAAAATCCCTCCATAGGACACGACGCTAGCGACGCATTTCATAGAAATACATAGAAACCAGTAGTGTCGCTGCGACACGTCGTCCACTGCAGCCTCATGTCGTCCGCTGTCAACTCGTACCTTTATTGTTTTTCTCTTCGTGTCATTAGATAGGTAGGTAGCACCTAAACATCAGTGGGGCGATTATGGATCTTTGCTTACAATCAATGTCAATACGTTTTCATTGTAATCAAGTGATTTGGTATTGCATAAGAGAGTTTATTCAATCAATTTGAGCCAGTTTTGACAATTGTTGATAAATAAATAAAATAAATAATGCTGGACACTATCACACAGCATCATCTAGCCCCAAACTAAGCAGAGCTTGTATTATGGGAACCACATGACTGATAAACTACATAGATATACTAGATATGATTGTATCAGAGTTCCGTAATCGCAGCGCAGGAAACCGTCATCAATGATTATTACCAATACGTTTACACTTATTGACATGAGTATTCCAAATATATTACTTTATTTTTTAAATACTAAACTGACGTTGTATTTTTTTTGAGCCGGCTAAAACAGTTTTTGAAAATATCTGATAGTGTTGCTATTGTTGACGATTAGTATAAAAAACTGGCAAAAAAAAAGTTTTCACTGTGAATATATGACCGACTAAGCTAAGTTGCTGGGCGAACCTACTCCATTCAAAATCCGTCCTAGGCATCTAGTTGTTAAAAAATTACTTGAAAGAGATGAAACGACCTAAATATTTCTTATAAAGAAAATAAAAACAGCTAGAATTGAAAACAATATTGCAAGCTCTATACTAAATTTATTTGTTCTTTAATCAAATCTTTCTAATCAAAGTAATAACAATTCAATCTTATACCTTTAAACGAGCAATTCTTGTATATATATATATACATATATATATATATAATTCGAATCTCGGAAACGGCTACAGCGATTTTAATGAAATTTAGTATGCAGGGGGTTTCGGGGGCAATAAATCGATCTAGCTAGGATTCATTTTCCAAAAAACACAATTTACGAACAAAAAAAGCCGAGCAAAGCTGGGTCATCCAGGTACTTAATACTTATCCAATGTTCTAAATATAGAGAATTTTTATAAAGTTATAAGTAACAATAACATTGAAGATAATTTGATAAAACATAATATGTACCTACCTACATGTACGTATGCGTATTTAATAGATACGCAAAGGATGCGTGTATTTCATAGTCGCAAATATCTAAGTTATGTAAATATCCAAAAAGGGAAGGTTTATGTTTTCCTCATCAAAACTTTTAACGGTGTTTTTCGAGTTTTTTACGAATAATTTTGAAATTTTGACTAAATAAATATTTCCATCGAATAAGAAAGCAACGCAGTTTAGTAGGTACCTACCTAATACTTACAATTGCGCACCCGTGACGAAAACTTAGGCTTTTTAGTACTTAGAAAAATACATTCATTAAAATCCAAAATAACTAGTGAAAAAAAACAATTAAATACAAAGATGTGACATATTTTACTTCACAAACCGGCCGTGATAAAAATATTATATTATTTGTAAATTAAAGCACTCTGATTTTATAAAGCTATTTATATGTGCTCGGCGAAAAAATTACGTCTCAGAGTAACAATGTCTCACGCAGTGTCCATTCCATTTTTTGTAATCAAGTTTTGAGCACATAGGTGTTATTGGTAAGATGTGTAAGTATTTTTTCGTTTCATTGATAAAATATAATTAAGTACTTACATGTTTATCTTAAACCTTTTTTGTTCATTTTTATCACTACAATAAAAGTGTAGAGAAAAATACTTTTTGATCTAGAAAAGTTGAAAGTTGTATAACTCCATTACTTTGTGCGCTGTACCTACTAGAAATAATATAATATAGATTAGATAATAATAAATTAGTAAGTAAGTTTTTTAAACACAAAACAACTTTAAGTTATTGAAAAGTTTTGTTGGATGTGATTTACTAAAATGTTTGTATTTGGTGAGGTTTGCTAATTTTAAAGTTGCTGAATAACTTAGAACTTACTGAAATAAGGGTGGGCTGTGTGACGACCGCGGATGGCCGAGAGTACTAGCCAGGAGTGTACTCTCCAATTTCTACGGTGGAACTGACGACGGGTAGGTACAATTTGATCGTATATAACCTAGGTCAGGCTTCACCTACTTTCGAAAACTAGGTCGAATTCGAAGACTCCTCCCACCTCAACGCTATTTTAGCTTTTTAATAAGGGATGTAACCAATTGCATACCTTCTGACTCCGCCTACAAAACTAAAATAGGAAGGTCTAGAACTTAGAACTTATTTTTTTTGAGTAAGTACTGCCCTGGAATTTTAGTGCCAAGTTTAGAACAAAATTCATGTAAATAGTTCCTAATAAGGAAGAGAACCTGTTGTGCCGACCCCACCTAGTGGGATAAGGGCAGGAAGATGATGATTTCCATAATTAATGTTGTAATTTTATTTTTTCTCTTTTGTGATACTATTTCTAGGGTACCGTACCCGAAGGGTAATCAACCGGAAATTACCAAGTCTCCGCTTTTCGTCCGTCCGTGTGTCTGTCAGCGGGCTGTATCTCTTCTTCTTCTTTTAACTTATGGCATCTGTCTCTTTTGAGATCTGTTTTGCCAGTGTCAAGTGTTTAAATGTAGTTATTGTCAATGTTACAAAGTTAGTGAAATTGTAAAATCAATTTTAAGCAAAAGATGGCTTTTTTGTTCAAAATTCTCGGGATTGCCACCGATGGTTTTAAAAAGGAACTTTTCACATTTATTCACATATTTTACACACGGGCTTTATTAGAATTTACCCAATAAAACTCAAAATAACACGAGAAAAAATATAAAACTAGAGCGACAAAGTTGACTGTCTAATCAAGTTTAATACATCGCAGAAAATTCCGGGCTGTAAGTCTAACTTAAAATAGTTATAAAGAACTTAATATATTAATATCTATCTATCTATATATATAAAAATGAATTGCTGTTCGTTAGTCTCGCTAAAACTCGAGAACGGCTAAACGGATTTATCCTATCTTGGTCTTGAAATGTTCTTGGAGGTCTAGGGAAGGTTTAAAAGGTAAGAAAAATTCAAATAACTGCCGGGAAAACCCTAAAAATAGCCACTTTCTATTTCCCATAAAAACGTTTTCTAAATAAAATGTAGAGTCAATTTGAACTTTATTACTATTTAATAAAGTTCATATTAAATTAACTTGCTGTTGCCCGCGACTTTGTCCGCATGAATATTAGTTATCGCGGAACCCGTGAACATTTTGTATGGGAAAATGTTTTTTTAGTTTTATTTTTTCGAAAATTTTCCAACGTGTTTCATAGTTATTCTGCTGATTCGGGACGGAGGCATATATATCAAATCTAAAAAGATGAAAATCGGTCCAGCCGTTCTAGAGTTTTAAGTGTTCGAACAAACCAGACTAAAAAAGTGTTTTATCTGTTTGTCCGTTTCCTGGTTTTAAGCTACCTCCCCACCAATTTTCAGCCAAATCGGTTCAGCCGTTCTTAAGTTATAAATAGTGTACCTACTAACGACTTTCTTTTATATATTAAATGTGAAAGACGTTTGTGTGTATGTTCTTCCGTCTAAATATCTGTAATGGCTGAAAGGATTTGAATGAATTAATTTTGTATGGCTTATGAATACCCAATAATAACTCTGGTTTTTTTTTATCGCAGAAATACCTAAGAGGATCAAAAATGTGTAGGTAACAAAAAACATTTATAAACATTTTACGTACTTATACAATACACGCAGATGGTGTACCTATCTATTTGTTCGTAGATCCTGTACCTGCCTATAGATTAATGAAGTCATAGAAAAGAGTGCAAAGAGATTAGAACGAGTAATAAATTCTACATAATTTTATTTTAAATTCCACTAAACAATAATACCTACGTGGTAAATTACATTACCATTGAGTTTATTACATAGATGGGTGTTGATTCGTTCCGCGATTATTGATAAGCTTCTTGTAATTGGCGAATATGTATTTCGAATGCCTTTGGAACCCGGGAATTTGCTTTCTTACGTCATGCTTCGCTTTGGATAACTATACATTTTCTTTAGCAGTCAGTCTTCGAATTGGAGCCACCACCACCGAGCCTTATCAGCATCACTTTTTACAGATGGACTTTCTGACACCGAAGCGTAGGCCGCATAGTCTAAGTCCCTGGAGCTGTGGTTGGCCACTGATGTGAACCATTAGTGGATTGTGGTGGTGATCTAGCTCGAGTTGTGACGGCTAGAAAGGAAAAATAAAAATACTGCAGACGTATTGAGAATCTCCTCCTTTTTTTTAAATTGGTTAAAATAAACGAATCATGCAAACATTTTTCGCACAATATGCCGTATAGGTTTTTTATTGTGGCTATTAGGATTAAATGGAGACGGTGACGGGCGAGATCACAAGCTTTGTATAGTGGAAGAATAATATTATTTGAATAGGTATCCAAGGAGAGCAAATTCTAGACGCGTCTTACGCAGCAGATCTTCTAGATTTTTCTCTTCTTTGGTATGTATTTTTGTGATGGAACATTCGTAGCCATATTCCTGACACTTCATCGATCAAAATGAATTATTTCATTTATAAGAAGCTAGGTATTTTTAAATAATGCTTAATGAAGTCAGAGTGTTGTGTACGTAGTAGGTCTGCTAAAGTGGTTATAATTGAAATGAGAGGTAAACTATAAAATATGCATAAAAAAATATACTTACTGTGTACTGAAAAATAATTAAGTACTATGATGGTTCGTGAGAAACTAGACTTTTTTAATAAAGTTTTCTTTATTAATTTTAAGTTTTTTAAGTTTTAGCTGTTGTCTGTTTCCTTAAACATTATGGTAAATGTTGTGCATGCCTGTAATTGGCACACATTTCATAGTATAATTTGTTTTCATGTTGTTTTTTTTAATGTTTTGTTGTGTGTGCTGTTGGCGTTGCCTAATAAATAAAAAATAAAAAAAATAGACTACATTGGCTAAATGGTTTCCAGAAAGGGGTAAGATGGATGCCGGCACGTCTAATAAACACAACACTTACCAGTTGATACAGTGCGGCGGGAATGGCTATGGATTGCACTTAGACCAACATAATCAATAATAAAGGTACCCCCAGCGTCTAAACACGAAATGGAACCGAATAAATATTAAATTCCGATAAATTGCGATGTTAATAATGATCCACATTTTTTTTTTTTTGTCAATTAACGTTCAATCACTCACTGTTTAGTACTTTCAATTTTGCGAAGTCTAAGATTAAAGACTGAGATTGACCATTATTGATATTGTGTATTACAATGATAAATAAAGTACACTTAATCGGTTTTATAGTGAATTTATTGAGACGGTATACGAAACTGGGGATGCCTGTTGGTAATGCTATCAATAAGAGAAGCTGCGCAGAAATGTCTCATTTCGCCACTTTATGCGCATCGCCCATCTCTGTCCATCGCTCGTGTGAGGGTCAAAGTGTGAGTGTGAATACACTATGACGTCAATTTTGATGTCTAGAGGGTTAATAGGTACTTCCTGTAAGTATTTTCCAAAGTCTTCATCAAAAAATTAAACAGAGCATTCCTCTAGGTACTACAAGTATAATAAGTTTTTTACTCTACATGTCATAAAAAGTTTTGACGACCTCAGTGGCGCAACGGGCAAGAGTCCGCCTGCGACGCAAGAGGTTGCGGGTTCGATTCCCGCCTCGGAACAAATTTGTGCACGATCTGCAGAAATTTGTTCCGTTGGTCTGGGTGTTTTCTATGTATGATAAAAAAAAATATCTATCTATATTATAATGTATTAAATATATCAGTTATCTAGTACCCATAACACAAGCTTTGAGTAGCTTACTTTGGGGCATAGTGAATTTAGTAACTATAACAGATCACTGCTTTGGGGCTAGATGGGGCTGTGTGGGTTGTCCAGCATTATTTATTTATTTATTATTTTAGTTTTTCGAAAATTTTTGTGACTGTTGGAACTTAGAAATCTTTGAAAATCATTGCGACATCAATCTCATTAACTTCATATAAGTACTTAGTACCTACTACACAAACTTACGCATTTACAATACAAGTAGGTTTGCAGACCTATTTGTGAATACCCAACTGTAGGCACATCACACTTTGACGCTGGTATTAAGGCGCAGTCCCATTACGGCGCACGAAGAGGCTACGCACGTGTATTCGCTGTATTCGTGTATTCTTCGCTTTGCAAGAAAATATATGTGGTTGTGTCCAGTGCAACCCACGGACACGGCTTGTTTGTACCATGTGTAGGTACAGCTCGCATGGCGTTGAGTTACGTAGGTAGGCAACATTTCGAGCGAGACGCGTGACGTCAATTCTAGCATTTACGTGTCCGTGGATTCCAATGGCACGTGCGTAGCCTCTCTGTGCGTGATGGGCCACGCTATAGTTATAGATACATTGTCGTGAGTTCATATTCGTGTACTGCAGTGGAAACGTAGACCCACATTGTCAAACTAATTATGCCACGCAGCTAAAATGTGCCGCGTGCTCGTGCACAGTATGCGCTGCGTTGGGACCGCGCCTTTACGTGGCCTACAATATTTTTTATTGTAAGTACACGGAAGTTTATAGTAAGTTGAAAGTGTGAAGTTTGTTGCTGATTGAATACCGTAGAAGTAATATAAACAAACACAAAATAATCCCGACTCTACAGTCTGAAGTTACTGGGACCGCGCCTTTATGTGGCCTACAACATTTTTTATTGTAAGTACAATCCCGACTCTACAGTCTGAAGTTACTGGGACCGCGCCTTTACGTGGCCTACAATATTTTTTATTGTAAGTACAATCCCGACTCTACAGTCTGAAGTTACTGGGACCGCGCCTTTACGTGGTCTACAATATTTTTTATTGTAAGTAGGTACACGGACTTTCGTAGTTTATAGTGAGTTGAAAGTGTGAAGTTGAAGTATTATAAGAAAAAACAAAATAATCCCGACTCTATTGTCTGAAGTTACCCACTCTAGAAGTGATCCAGAACTATCCTTTTCATAACAATAAGGTGGTAACTCTTCATTATAGCTATATTGAAGCAAGATGCATAACACAGTCGTCTAGCAGTGGCTAGACGACTGTGTTGTTACTAGTGAGTAGAAGTCGAAAAGTGTGAAAATTTAAAATATTTTTTATAAAAAAAGGTTCAATGTGTTTAAATATGTATAAACATTAGCAGGAAAAGACTATTATCTAAATTTTAGAATTAGGCCAATTTAGTTTAACTTTTATTTATTGAATTATTGGAGCAACTTTTATGGGACTCTCTTAATTCGCTAGCTGACCTGGGTGTTCGGCCTACCTAGTCATACTTTTTTCTAACCGTACCTATTAGGTAAGTAGAGGTAGATCAGTCCAAAAATGCACGCCCCGTCCAATGTATTTCCAATGTATTTACCTCTACATGCGGTGCAAGTACAAGTGGAGGGGCGTGTATTTTTAGACTGAATCATCTCTACTTACCTAGAGACTTTGTTTGATATGACTTTGTAATTGGATTTTTAGAAAAAACGGAAAAAAAGGATCTCTTTCCATTTTAATTTTGATTTTAATCTTTTTGATCATTACATTGACGGTTTATATCAAAACATCGGATCTTGATAAACTTATTATCCTGACATCTATTGATAAAAAATAATACTAATAGTGTACCTAAGCGTTACTGCCAAAATGTGAAATTGCCTTTTTTTCTAAAGTCTACCATTTTAGAAGAATGCTTGTTTAGTAATGGAGTTTTAGAAGAATAATATTAAATTCTTGAGCGTGATGTAGGTAGTAAGTAAGTTTAGTAAAAATAATTATATTTTTTATATAGATAGATGTTATGGTAGGCCTATAGTATTTATACGAGTAGATAATTGTATAAGTTTTGTAACATTATTAACTATTGCTTGTAGCTAGAACTCAATCATTTATGTAAGTTCACTAAGTGTTTACACTTAGGTATAGGTCATACAACGGATCTAGGCATTCGTGAAGTTAGCCACAGGTGCAAGTTTGCGCATGTTTATTTCCTTCCCCCCTCCTCATACCTCCAATTGCTCTCGAAAAACGATACTGCGCAGCTCTTGCGGCTAACTTCACGAATGCCTAAATCCGTTGGATGAACTATAAATAAATATTTTTTTTTACCCGACTGCGAAACGTAGAAGGAGGATAATGTGTTTGGGGTGTATACGAGTTTCTTTGGTTTCGCTGTAGCCTAAATGGCTGGACGGATTTTGACAAATGCGGTGTCGTTTAATTTGTCTGGATTATAAGGGTGTCATAACTAGGTCTACATAACATCAAATGTATAAAAAAATATTTTGTCGATGTAAAAACCTATTTCAAGTTACGTTTAGTTGGGTCTTTTGTTTTTTTGCAAGAGCAATAATAATTAACCTCTACCTAGTCATAAATATTAAGAGCTTACTCTACTAGATAGAAGTTAGACTCTAGAAAACTTACCTAATAAGAACGTAGGTATATACCTAGAGTATATACTCTGTTTTTAATATAGGTAGCTAATTTAAAATTAGTACCTAAGTAGCGGATTGGATAAGTATTTGAAATTAGTAAATAAATAGTGGGCGTTGTGTAGTAAGTAGGTACTTTTTTATTTTATACAAATACATTTGAATTAATATAAATAATAACCAATCATACAAACAATAATATTATTTGTATTAGAATATTAGAAAACTTTAATTTGGCAACACTCCAAATGTCAAACTGACAGCAGCGGGTGTCAAACCAATCGTCAATTCGTCACCGCTCCCTTTTATTGACGAAATCTCCCAGTAGGCGATACTGCGAAGCCAGGGTTGATCGATTCAGTAAATTATAAGTTAAAATGTTCATTTTAATGGATGTAAATTAGTTAAACTCTGTGCTTAGAGGTCGAGTTGTGATAGAAGCAGTGCTGGCGGGGCCCGAGCAATACATTGCCCGGTAAGTTTATTATTGATATTAAACCTTTGCGGACTTGGTGCAAATTACCTAAAATTGGCGGCACAATTGATTTATTTCATCTCTTATAGCAGTTTGTTATCGTAATAATTCGTTTATTGTTTCGAGTCTCGCATTTAGTTGAATTTCAGTTATAAAAACTCTACCTACTCAGATTCGCCATGATCGTAACCCGGGAACTGCATTTGTGCTATTTGATGTGATCGCGTAGGTCATTTAAATTTTAGGTATAAATTATATTCGTAGGTTCTGATCAGGGCGCATTATATTCCCTTTGCTTTTGCTTTCTAGTTAGGTACCTAAAGGTCGTTTTTGGTTGCTACCTGAGTCGCAGACCGGCTGGACCGGCGCGTTGAGCTCATGGCGGGGCGGGGGGGGCGGTACAAATCAATAACTGCAACGGGCGTTGAGCACCCTACAACCCCGGGAGATGAGTTATTACGACTTAAACATAATACATATAACATAACATAAACCTACTTTCATAGAGAGAGGATTGGTATAAGTTCCTATCATAACAAATCAAAACGTAGTTAGGTAATACCTGTTAGGAAAGTCTTTAGCTGAATTAGATTAAATTGGTTTAAAATTACAGATAACTTCTCTAAATTAGGGTGCTATAGTTTACTACGATATATGGTAGGTACACTATTTTTCTATGACTTCACGTTCGAACACGCGAAACGTGTGCTAAAGATTTTGTTTCCAAACCTTTATTACATTATCACGTGACTTGCTACTATTGGAAGCTTACCAATTTTTTTATCAATAGACCAGATAGTGTAGGTAGTTAGTTATCCCGTGGGTGACGACCGGTGACGGCCATTGGCGACAGTCGTCAATTGCTAGACTTAGCTTCCGCTAATAAACCATTACTTACCTACTTTTAACCGCCATTTTCGTTACAAAACCATTCGACCGATCGTATTTACATTTCTAAGTCATAATAGGTAGGTCATTAAGCTATCGTCAAATCCTTAGATTATCAGCGTGTAGTGAGTAGAAGCGGGAATTGATGTTGACAATTGAAAATGCGCGCATCCTTTCTTTGAAAAGGGTACGATGACTTTGACTGAGCTCCTCCTGTTCGCCGCGACTAAAATAGTAGACTAGTTATTATCCATAGTTACAATAACACGCGAGTTTGATCGATATAGATAGGAATGATAGCATTTTTCTTCCTCATAGGTCCAATATGGCACTGTCAGGATGGCTGCAAGACGATCTCGACATGGAGACAGTTGTGCCGCTTTTGGCCAACACCTTAAGCATGCTGACTATCATGTCATGCTTATTCATGAAGGTCCCGCAGATCTTGTCCATCAGACAAAAACAGTCTGCGGAAGGGATTTACATTCAGGCTTTGCTCTTGGAGGTCGTGGGGTGAGTACGAAAGAAGCGTCAATGTAGAGTTCAAGAAAACTGGGGTTGCTGCTGCTGCTACTGCTACTGAACCATCACATACTGAACTACCCATAGCAGTCTGAAGGACTGCTATGTTCTAAGTTAGTAAGTTAAGGCAAAAAATATGTTTATGGTTTCCGACGATCAACTGTTATGGACCATTGTCCAATCTCATTAGATTAGTGAAAACGACATTACTTTACAGATTATGTTACTTTATTTTATGTAGGTACCCTATTTTAGGATTTATTATTTTATAGCCGTCTGCCAATTTACGTGGGCTATTTCATCATGGTGAAATTCTTCTTTTATTACCAGATTTACCATCATGACTCTCTACAATTACTTGAACAACTACGGAACGCTGACTTATTTGGAATACCCAATAATCCTCTCTCAAGTCTATGTGATGATGTACTTCGTCCTCAAGTATAATGGAATGTTGGATCTGCCAATCGTGCCTCTGATGGTGGCATTTTATTTTGCTTTCGTCTCTGGCTTTCTATTGGAAATCCTCCCTAAGGAAATACTATCGTATTTGGTAGTAAGTATCAAGATAGGTGTCTCTTAAGTGCATTTTATATTGTTTTATGATTTGCTTTTTACAGTTTTTTTGGAACAGTATAACAGGCATATTACGACTCGGCGTTATGGAATTCAGAATGTCCACTTCATTTTTTATTTTTACAACTTAAAAATATCTAAACTAATAATACTTGGTTGCGTGTCCAAGTTAGAAAATATAAATTCAAGTCTTTACAGATGATAAAATCTGCGGTAGGTACATTTCTCAAGGAAACTGCTTAATGGCAAACAAAATTCGAGCAAGAAGTAGGTATATTATGTACTAATTCTGTCACATAAGTAGGTAGGTACTATGCTAAATGTCACGTTCGCTAGTCGATATTCTATGCAACATTTCAAATAAAAAAATTAACAGGTAATAGGTAATAATAGTTGTGATGGAACTTGTATCGAGAGCGATAACCAATAAGGTATTTTGTAAAAGAATAATATTTATGGTTTTGAATTCCTCGCACGACATAAAAATGAGTCTGCTTCAATGCGCGTGAACAGTAGTGTGGCTCTGCTTTCGTCATCAAAGGATTTTGGGTAACTTGGGACTTTTTGTAGAGATTAGTAATACTTAGTAGTTATTTTATGTCTGTAAATTAGCTTTGAAATAAGTTTGAAACAATCAAATGATTAGAAATGGAACGGTGAATAAAAACGTTGCAGCATTAAAATTATTATTCAAACTCAACAATGCCATTTAAAAAGTAGGTAGAGCCTCGTATTCTACCGAAGTATGGTATGGTAGGTACCTATTTTCGTGAGTTTTTAATAGGTAAAACTTAAAACAATCTTATTATTAATTTTACGAATGTAAATGTTAGTCGATTAGTTAACCAAGTTTGCTTAGATAATGTTTACAGTTCCATTTCTAATAAAATAAAATCTCTTATTTTGACATGGCTTGCTTTTTATTTTTATTTTGAGAAGTAGTGTGTCTGCATGATTTTCAATTTAATAAAACTTCACGAATAGCAAGCTGCGTCTTTTTTTCCCCAGTTGCATCGCTGGAGCCATGGCCGAAATAATTCGCCTTTTATATTGCAGCCCCTTTGCACCCCTCTCAGTGGGTTTGCGAAGGTCTTCTACATTTATGGAATAATTAAATCAGGCAATGCAGATAACGTGTCTCTTACCACCTGGATTATTTCTATGCTAACCAATCTTTGTAAGTCATCTCTGCCTTAGATATATTTATAAAGTGCTTTCAATCTCTAGATCTAATATTCTTTATTTTATTATTTAAAAAAAAATCCCTCTGTATGATTACTTCATCTATTTCACCGAATCAATGACGTAAGTAGGTATACGGTTAATAGAAAAAAATCGCGAACTATGTTACTTACCTATATCTTTTTGCACCTATGTCATTAGTTAAAATTATTTATGTTAAGTTTATTTACGAAATGTTTAGCTTTGCGATAAATATCTTAATCAGTAGTTAAAATTCCACAGCTCGCGTGTTCACGGTGTACGTTGACTCTGCCGATCCGAAACTGATGTTTAACTTCTTCGTGTCTACCATCCTGAGCTCTGGCGTCCTCGGCACCACCATCTTCTATCAGGCCATGGTGTGCCCCGCGCACCGCATTGCTCGCAGGAAGGCTGCACGGCGCCGCAGTCACAACGACTAGAACGACAACCGGATTGCCTTCCAATATTACTCAGATCGTGTCGCCTATATACCATTTGACTATCTTAACCCCGAAGAAGACATCGACCCGTACCTCGATTCCATCGAAAATACAATTCCCAAAAAGAACTACGGGAAACGGGTACGTGGCAAGAAAGATAAGAAAAGGACCGTTGTTATGTCCCGTCGAGAACGTCTCCAAGTGCTGGCCCTACAGGCCCAGCAACTAGCCATCCAGAAGGAGATCAAGGCGGAGAAAAAGCGCTTGAAGAAGCAGATGCGCAAGCAGAAAAAACATAACAACAGCCCTTCTAATGAAACGACGAACTAAGTGACTTGTTAATGTTGAATTTGAACCGGCGTCTTAACATTAAAGATGAAGTAACATCGTCTTTACTATGACGTCGTGTTTTGCGTTGCGTTGTGCGTTCAGACTAAACAATAGGGCGATGTATGACAGCGTCCACGCATTGCGGCGTGGACGCTGTTGATAAGCTTCGTTCTGTTGATTGAAACGCAAACGCGTCAATAATCGTGACGCTGCGTCATACTGCTTACCGCAGCTTAGTGCGTTGCGATCTACAGATCGAAGCTATATGGCAATGTATAGGTAATACATCGCGTAATGTATTAAATGGTCATCGTAACGCCCACAACGTTCTACGTAAACAAGGCCTAACGCGTCGATTTTCATTCAATATGCATTGTCAAGTTTCGTACGTCATACTTTCTTCGAAGATTTTGGGTGTTGATGGGCAAATGGTGTAAAAAGTGCACGATGATTTAATTTTTGATCATAATACTTATGGTATTGTTCAATAAGCTTGTTTTCTACCCGGAATAGATGCAGTGGTTAGTTCAAATCACTCTGTATGGTTCTGGTAGGAGTTCGAATTGTTGGTATTTTGTAAGCGTTATTGAATGGGGTGGCTAAAGCAAGCTTATAGAACACTTTTACTTTATCTGAGTAATGGGAAGGCAATTCCGCGGTTTGAGCCCGCGTGTTTACAATTAGTTAAGTAAAGAAGATGGTATTTATTGGAATGGAAAACAGACAGAAAAGTTTGAACGAGTTTTTTGAATTCAGATGGTAAACTGTGAATGTTGGCAACATAGTTCACATGATGCAATGAGTATTTACAAGAAATGGCTTTGTTTGAATGGTCTGCTAGATTAGACATCATAATTATACTTAGATTACATATAACCGATAGTTTTAGACTTGTCCTTACATGATTACCTATTGATATCATAATCATAAGTCAAAGGCAGGCAACTACCTTTAATAGCAACTTACGAATGGTGTTGCACTTTACTGGTTTTTTTGTGGGCACCGTAGTACAAACCAACCGTACAGAAACCGTGCATATCTATTCTGTTTGAAGTCACAATGGATGGTGATACCTTGGTGGTATAATTTCTAGTCAAAGACACCTAGTTTACTGTCAAGTAAAATGACACGCACGAGGCTGTAAATTTTTGACTTTTATTATTTTAAATAATTTATAGTAGTTTGCTTTGTTCAGATCTGGCGATATAAATTGTTATTTATAATTTTAAACTGCGCTACATTTAGTAATCAATAATAGTGAACGCACAATTTCATAGATAAAATTGTAAGTTTCAAACTTGTCTGCACTAACATTTTCTCCTTCCATCGATCCAGTAATCATTTTCGACCCACTTTTATCAGCAAATTGTAAGAGATAGCAACTGTTAGGTTAGTAAGACACACGTAAAGAAGTCTCAATTGTTCTTTTATAACTTATTTATTTCTTGATCTAAGATTAGTAAATTACAGTACCTATCCAGTACAAATACTTAATTTACCAAAATTATTTTTGGGGATATTACAATATGTTTCTTACATAATATATTTGACCTAATTCTCATTTTTTTGAGTGCCATTTATTTTATAAACAAATTGGATAGATTGTGCCAAATAGGGACATAGAATTATCGATGTATTTAGATTAAGTTTTTGAAATATTTCAATAAAGGACGTAGATTAAAACTGTTTATTATTTAGTGAAAGCACTGGAAAGCCAACAAATACCAAGCCGTTCTTAGGTTACAGCAATAGCTTAGCTAGCTAGGTACTTAAGACAAACCACCGGTGGGATGATGATAGATGAAAGTTATCTACCTAGTCAGTAGTATTCATATTATATTCCCTAATTAAAGTTTTTGTAGTTAAATTCCAGTAAAACAAAATGGGATTAACTAAGCAATATATCTTCACTTTTTAAGTCCCTGAATCTCTGCAAAACCTTTTGCGCTGGCGACATATTCACAATAGAAGAAGATTTAATTGTAAGCAACTTGGACCTAGTCTTGCGTGGGATTCGCGAACTATACTTTCGGCTGGTCAAGGATTCTCTAGACGAGTGTAGCCGCTTAGTTAATAAAAGCTTCGAGCAGAGCGTTCTTGGCGATATCATTTCGAAAGAGGATGAAGATGATATTTTGGTCCTCGGAGATGTCAGTGATCCGGGCCGTGGAGAACTCACGTAGCTTTGCTCGCATCTAAAAACATTATGTGAAGGCTCCGCCTCACTTTTCACTTCTGGTAGAGCCGGTAAACCATCCAAGTCATTTCCTTTGGACTCATTGCTCTGTAAATTCTCAACCTGCATCATTCCTTGGGGCTCTTGAGCGGCAAAACTAGCTTGGCTCGCTAGTTGCCTTCCTATTTGTCGAGCTCTCGATTTAGCAGCCTGAGCTGCGCTTTCTGTTTCCATTAGATGCATATTTTGATCTATGAAATTGCAAACGGCTTCAGCCTCTTCTTCTGGCGATAGATGAGCATCTCTGAAAAATCCATAGCCACTGCGTAGATCATGGATGCCTTCGATAAAGAGCCATGCTAGTGTACCCAGTACGAGTGCCAAAGAAGTGAACACAGCAATTGCAGTCGTCGTATCAGGACCTGTTAGTTTATGCTGTATTTTGCCTATAACTCCGTAGGTAACTATGTTTCTGGTTCGCTTGTTGCTATGTGCTCTACAGGTGTAAAAGCCTCGTAAGTCATTATCTGCATTTACCACGAGCCTCAGAACTCTTCCGTTGTCGGTAGAGCGGACGGACTTCTCTTTGGGTGAGCCATCAAGTAAAACGTCCAAATACAACCAATGAGCTGTATTAGGTGACCGTGCAGTTCGTGCATGAAGACAAGTGAGATTCAAACGATTTGATTTACCCCAGGCAGTTTCATGATAAGAACCAGATATGCTTGCAGTACGTGATGATACTTGAGTTTTACCGTCCTTGTAACGCTCCTTACTATAATCGTGAAGGTCTAGCAAAGCGTTGTTTACACTCATTGAGGCTATAATTCCGGAGAATGAGTTGAAATCTTCAGAAATTCGTGTTCTTAAATCAATCGGTCCGCCGCCTATGAAGTATTCATCGGTGCATAGATTTAATGTTGTGTTTTCATGGTTGCCATTTAATTTATATGGAATTTCAAGGTCTTTTATATCCCTCGATGATTTAAGGATATTGTCTTCCAGTAGAACGTGTAAACGTTCTTTTGCATTAATCGACGCCTCTATTGTATTAGCATCTGGTTTTTTAGATAAACTAACATCAAACCATTGATCTGGGAGACATTCAGCAGAACTGCTCGTTTCAGATTGGAAATCTTCATAAACCAACTTCAGTTTCAACCTCATGTTCTGCAAAGATAAATGTAGCCAGCTTTTTTTATACTCGTTCTGTAAAAATAAAATAGTACCTGATTCTCTCTTAGATTTTAACGTCAATTCGATTCGCCATTCTTCCTGATCGTTGAAACAGGGCAGGCGCAAATACTGGTCATTATTCAGCGTTAAATAAGCTTCTTCTACGCCGGTCTTTTCGTAAGCAACATTGGATCCTGTTGTGGGACAAAAAGCAGACTTGATTGATCGGTTGCTTTCGATGATCATACTCAATGGAATAAAGTTAAGGATTAACTCTTGAATTTCTCCATGTAATCTCTCGCCGATGTATATATTCATTTTTTCATCAGGTAGCTCTGGATCACAGGGAAATGTACTTTTGATTCTTATTGGAGCGTCATCTAACCGCAAAGTGGCACCTTCACTCGTAAGAGTTATCAATGCTGAGTGCCAAACGGCGGGCTCTATAGCAGCGTGTGAACAAATTCGGGGAATAGTGCATGATCGCGATACTCCATTTGCATCCAAGCAAATATGCCATTTTTGTAAACTGAGACGTATTAGCGGGTTACGTACGGATCCTCGACGCAATAAGGTGCCATGTGGCGATAACGGCAGGAAGCGTACGTAGAAGTGAAGTAAAGTAGATCGTTTGTTTTCGAAATTGTATTGCAAAAATGATTCGCCATTGAAAACCGCCACAGTATGAGCAAAGCCTTCGCATGGTCCTAAATGACAAGAGCCAATTTCTTTTCTTGGACCACTGCAAAGAGCGCCGTTTCCTGCCGGCACCGGTCTAGTGCATGACCGAGTCCGGGTACGTCCTCCAGCTCCGCAGCTTTGGGAACAAGGACCCCACGTGCTCCAACCTGACCATCCTCCGTCTAGATTACAGTCTCTGCTTTCACAGACCTCTAGTTGATCGTGTTGGCCGCGACAATGTGTTCCCCAGGATCCAAATAACCGTGGTGTGTTCATTTCGAAGCAAGTTCTTTTGCGGCGCCTTACTCCTGGACCGCAGTTCTCTGAACACAGAGACCACTGTCCCCACTCACTCCAAGTTCCGCCAAAGTCTCGTTTATTGATAGCACACTGGTCTCCTTGACATTCATCTGCTTGTAACGGAGTTCCTGTACAAATGAGGTGCGCATTAGACGGTGGTGGTGTGTCGCATCTTCGAAGTCTCCATCTCAAGCCGTACCCGCATCGAGCGCCACATGCTGACCACGCACCCCAAGCTCCCCATTCTCCGAGAACGGGACATCCTAAATTATGTTTAACGCATTGCAACGAATTCCATAGTGATTCGGGACTGATTTGCCATGTGTTATCAGTTGCTAGTGCTGCGTCGATGGCTTCGTAAGGGCACTGTTTGAGTAGACAATTCTCCATCAGCGCAGGCACAGCTTCTAGTTGATGTAAAGCTTCAGTCCTAACAGCATCACCTTCCACGATTTTCCTATAGTCTTGCGTTGTGCAGTTTTTGAGATAGCACGCTTCTATTTCTTGGTCGACGCCGGAGCATGGAAGACCGTCTTGGGAAGGAAGTGGGTTGATGCATTCTCTGCTTCTGCGGCGGTGCCCTACGTCGTCGCAGGATCCACGGCAAGCGGACCAAGGGCTCCACGGCGACCAGCCTCCATCGACGGGACACTCGGAATCCGTTATGATGCCCAATTCACACTCGAGGCGCCATACTTGTTCACGTTTGCCAAATGGTTTATTTGCTTCCACTCGGCAAATAATATAACTGGTCATTATCAACCAAATAAAAAGTAAGTAACACATACCTTCGCATGGACTTTTCCAGTTAGGTAGGTAAGCATTAGCTAAGTAGGTACCTACCTACATAAGTTATATCCAACAGGATCAATTCACTGTTTATTTTCGTCTATGATATTTAAACCACAGAACATTATATAAACGTAAGTGGATAAGTAGGTATATACCAACCTATTAACCAGGTAGGTTTTGACAGTTCTGAATGAACTATCAAATTGTAATCCCTGTCTAAATTATTAATAATTAATTATATAAATAATAATTAATTAATTATTAATTCAAAGATTCAAAGATTTCCTGTATACAAAACTTAAATAGAAAAGTTGTTAAACTACCTACTAAACGTAGTGATTATATTCTCTTTGCTACCTACTACACTACACATACTATACAACTACTCTCGGTTACAAAAAAAAGGTTCAAACTAAAACTACTGAATCAATCAATAATGGTATTTTTATTCAATCACAATCCCACTTGTAAGATGATTAATCATAAATACAAAATACTATGTTGTACCGATACGACAAACAGCTAATACTGTTTTAAATAAATTAACTTAACTACTCACGTAATAACTAATACAAAATATATAAGTTAAATTAAATCAAAATCAAATTACCATCTTGTAAGTACTACTCTCCTAACATGAGCATCATAGGCAGCGTTGTTTTCCACAGAATAAAAGACCAAGCGATATAATGTTGTGATAATGACAAAAATGACACTCTTTCATAGAGAAAATGGTGTCTACGATGTAAATACTAAGAGGGGCTTGAGTCAGTTAAAAATAAAAAAAAAAAATAAAAAAAAAATATGATCTGTAATCCCCAGGCTCGGTAGATATCTCCTCAGATCTTTTAGTTACTTAGATCTTTGAGGATATCTAAAGGGGGTAGTCAGAGGCAAGTCCAAACATGACATTTGGTACATGCCCACATTTTGCACAGTAGTTAGTATTCCGTACGTGACAGGTTGCAAGCCCATCGCCGCTTATAAGAATACTAACCTATGACACATACCTTCGAATTTTTGGTTCTAGGGTATGCCGGTTTTCTCACGATGTTTTCCTTCACCGTTTAAGAGCACTGGCATTGCGCACATAAATTTTTCGAATGGAAAAACTCATTGGTGCACGACCAGGTTTGAACCCACGACCTTCGGATCGTGAGGCAGGGGTGCTACCACTACACCACCAGCGCTATTAGTTAAAAATTAACAAAATATATAAACAATATTCTTTAGACAGCTTTATAAATATAACAAGCAGAACTAAAAATAGCACAGCACAAAAGCAACATTTAATGCTGCTACAAAATCATCTTACACAAAACCACAGGTCCTTGAAGTTAACACAAAAAAATAACATCACAAAGTTCACTAACCAACAATTGAATTGAAACAAAAATTAGCATGTTAAGGCGCGGCAGCTAGCTAGTGGCCAGCGGCATACTGCCCGTTGCATGAAAAGTCTAAGTTTTATGCCTTCGAATTGTAATAATTTTAAATAATAATTTGTGTTCAATTTAAATAATAAAAATGAAACACACATTTTATTTATTAGTTAATTATCTACCCGTTGGTGTAAAAAAAATATGGAAATGACCTCAACTTTAGAAGGAGAAGCAGATTTTGTTTATTTTTTGAGGTTTTTTCGATAATTAATACTAAAGTTAGTATGACGTTTAAACAAAATTTCAAACTCAGACTTTAGAGATAAAAAATTGATTGTTTTCAGTGACCTTTCGGTTATTTTCCACTACCCTTATTTACCGAGGGTAAAGCATCTGAAAAACAGCAAAACTCCGCGATCAGCTGACCACCGCGCCTTAAGCTTAACTAGGTAGCAAACCTAGCCCATCAACTCAATTTAATAAATTAACACCCAATTTTGAGGGTGATTGTATCCAAATAATATAGGACAGTGTAGCACGAGAGAGTATGATGCTTTATCAATGTGTTTGGATACATCCAGCCATCTGTTCATCCACTTTATCATGTCCTTATTCGATAGATGGGCATCATTCAATCCTCGCAAGTGGCATGCACTTCTTAAGGCATCGGTGCTCAAACTATTTGTTCCACCTTCTCGGAGTATAGCCTTATCCATTTGCAAGAGTAAGAAAGCCTTATATTTTAGTTTATTTGTCCTGAAAATGGATTTTCTCAAGCCGTGCATTTTCATGAGGTAACCCTGGAATTTAAATAATGATTACTTACTGTTTTAGATAGGTAATTATGTTTTACATAAAATATAGCATAATGCAATGAAAGACATTAGGATCAAACGTTAGGATCACTAATTACTAGGAAACTATTTCACCCAGGGGTATTATAGGATTATAATGGTGATATATTTTGAAATTGGTCCAGTAGTTTTTGAGTTTATTTGTTACAAACATACAAAACTACAAAAATACCTATTTACTAGATTAATTCACATGATATTGTTATTTTTGAGTAAGTTTTGAAATCTTTCTTACTTTGTGTTTGTAGGTTAGATTGTTCAACTGATAAGGTCCATTTTTGAACAAATCCTGACAATCAAGTACTTCTTGTGGCGTTGGATGAACTCCAGATCCTAATAATCCAACTATTCTGCCAAACTTTTTATTCATTTCTTTTTCAGGAATAGCCGACACTTTGGCTTGCAATGCTCGGAATACTGGTTTGTTATATTTGAGCCGTTCTTTTAAGTCTTGAGTTGAAAACTCTGATCGTTGTTGTATGGACCAAAAATGTGAACATAGAAGTATTTTCGGTTTCCAGAATCTGCAATGCAATTAAAATTGTAAGCCTAAGTATTGTGCAAAACTTTTAGGTACACTGATTAAAGCCATTATATAAAAAAATTACTTACGCAAGAGGAAATATAATGTAGTTTCCAAAAGGAATTGCTGATAATATTAAGACAGGTGCTATCTTCAACATATCAGAGGGCATTTTCTGATACAACTCGATTTCCTGACGAGTCAGTTTTGAAAAGCCTTGGTCTTTTATGATTTTGAATCGAAGAGATATGTATTTTTTGAGGTCTCGTAGAAAATCCTTTATGCCAACACTGAACACTCTGTACATATTCATAGCTGTGGGAAATCTTTCTTCTAAGAATTTTGTGTAATTCTTTACATAGTCTATGTATCGTTGGACGACGTATGTGCGTAGTTTTTCTTTTTCTTTCTTTAATGCTATATGCTTAGAGCGGGTTACGTTCGTAAATCTAAAAAAAAATTATCTTTATGTAGTTTAAATCTTTGATAAGTAGGTTACGTAGCAATTATTTTGTTATTGAATTATGAGTTTAAAGGTAATTTATATATTTTATTGTGTAGAGGTAGGTACCGAATGGAAAAGAGCGAACAAAACCTGAGATAGTTTTGCTTGCATAAAGTAGTTGGGTAGATAAGAACTACGGATTTCAAAACGTGACATGACCTTGCTATTTATCAATAGGATCTTAAAAACAGTCCACCAATACTTATCTAACAATAAATGATGGCATGTGGTAGGAAAACATGTTTACTAATCATTGGTTTTGGCAACAGTATTAGTTGTTTACGACAATTTTGCGCATAGTTATAGTTTGTTACATTACAAACTTACCCAAAACATCGAAAGGATTGATGGAAACTTTGTCTTATCACAGGACTAGAACGACAACAATGTAACATAGAATTTGATAATGCCATTATTCGGAAAATTGGCATCTTTATAGGCGAATAAGATGTAACAGCAGCGATGAAAATTGAGACAACTCAGTAACGAAAATAAATAAAGAACTAGAAAGCACAGCGCGCTCGCAATAATAAATAAATTGTTGGTTATTTTTCTTGACACTTGACAGTAAAACAATAATATCAAAAATGTCACTGTCAAAGACCAGTGCTACCAGGTAGAAAAATTCTGGTAAGTCTGAGAACTCGGAATGGACGGAATTGCCAACTTTGCTTTAAGCCTCGTTTAAGCCAAAAATGCTTACATTGCTGTTGGTTGCGTGAGTTGTCTGTCAATGACACCTTCTGTCACTAACGATAATTCAGCCAATTAATAATACCTACCTAACCTTCAGATCTTATAGAGTCCTTTTATTTCCGGGAAGATTGTGAATCCGCTGTTTAAATACATTTTTTGTAACTACTCTTCGCCTAAAACTTTTTCCGTTGACCGTGATCCGTGGTGCTAGCTTCCACGTACTTAAATATTTTTTGGGATGCAATGGAGGTTAAGCAAAGGTTACCTACATTTTTTACCAACACTAGCCCTAGCCTTTGAAATAAGTGGGTAAGTAGGTAGTCCTACCTACCTACTTAGATAAATAGTAGGTATCTATGTCACGCACGACCACGGAATACCTACATAGGCAGAATAGTTATCCAACTCTTAGGTAGGTAGGACTTTAGGTAGGTAGGTAGGTAGGTACATACCTGCCTAGATACCTACCTAAGTTCTAATAGCCAATGAGGTACCTAATAAGTACCTAGGTATATTGTACCTAATTCTATCATGAAGTGTCACAGGACTTCGTGAGATAAAATGAACTCCAGGTAGGTATTACATTATAAAACCTAGGTATATTAAACCATACCTACCTAAGTACCTAGGTAGGTACCTTAGTTACCTACCAATAAAAGATAAGTACCTACCTACCTAGGTAGCTACCTACCTAAATAATAGTAGGTATGTAGGTACCTACCTAAGTAGACCCTCTAGCTAGGTACCAACACCCAGAATACCTGGAGATACCTACCCTAAATATAATGTCTGTAGGTACCTATCTTATTTCTAAAAATAAAGTACCTGGGTACCTAGGTAGGTACAGTACCTAATAGGTACCTACTTACTTAATGTTTTCAATGTTATATTTTCAAGGGAGCTTCAAATATGTGAAAACTGTAGGGCACCAAGTGTTAGCGATTTCAAAAAAGTTGTTGGTCTACGAAACTCGGGCTTACTAATATATTTACATAAGAAGAAACAAACAACGGTAAGTGGGCATTTTTCAAAAAATTACACCCCCCTGTTTAACAACTGTCCCTTGATTTCGATTATATTTATCTAAGAAGTAGTTATGTTAGTTATTTGTTTTAGTTATTAGAGTGAATAAACGTATATCATATTTGTTGTTTATACAAAAAAAATACATTAAACTCGAATATATTTCGTGATAATTAAAAATAACAATTGATAAATGGGTGATTTTGCGCTGTCCCCCGCTAAATCCTACGATACACTACCAAATTTCATATCTTTTTTGTAAGAAAGATGCCCTCTTTTAAGGTTTTATTGAATCAAGAATTCAATCAGTTATTGAGATTTAGTAAAATATAATGAGCCATAAGAATAAAAATGAGAAAAAAATTAAAATATGTGTAAACTTGAAATCATGTTCTTTCCGGAAAAATCAGTTTTGTCACCGATTTTCTAACAAATTATATATTACGGTAGTAATATATTTTCGCATTATTATAAACATTATTTCTAATGCTACCAAAAAAATCAGGATACAAACCTTTCAGTGCCCAAAAACTGCTCTGAAGGAGAACATGTATGTTTGCAAGCCGTGTGAACGATTTTTTATCTCAGTTATGTGACCATTATTTTGTCTTGTATCTTATTATTTATCGTGTCGTTTTTAGTTGATTAGTTTGAAAATGTTATTATATCTAAGTTAATCAAAAGTTTTGATTAATTTTTATATTGTGGCTATTTTTAAACAGTTTTTATTACTAGAGGAAAATAAAATGTGACTTCCAGTGTGTGACTATTTGAGCAGTCACATATACGCTGAACGGAAAGTCACAACAAGCCTGAACACATAAAGTATGGTTTACATGGCGATTTTCTCAAGCTATAAAAATATTAAAATTAAAAACAACTTGCGACTATTTGAAGTTGTATTTGGTCTTATGTCTATGTTTGGAAGTCGTTTTTTGTATGTTATTATATTAGATAATAATATTCGTTTGTTAATATGAATGTATTGTACCTACCTATTACATAAGTGAACTAGTAGGCGCTTTTTTCCCATGTTAGTACGTTAATATGAAATTTGTTTGTGTTTGTTCTTATATTTGTAGGTTTGTACTAGTGTACTACTCCCCACGACTTTTTTCGCAAAACGTTTTTTTTTTTCATACAAATCTTAAACCTCCCGCTGCATCTCTTAGAGGTTCAGTTTCAAGAATTCCTTTCTCAGCGCACCTCTAGACATTGAAAGGAATCTATTCTCTAAATTTCAGCTCTCTAAGACTTATGGTTTTGTGTGTTGATATAATTAGTTAGTCAGTCAGTAACGTAAGACTTTATATATTTAGATGAGTGTAAGTGTGGTTTTATGTTTGTATGTTTGTCCAAGTTCAAGAACGCATTTTGTTTTAGGAATAGCAACGAATATCAAAATGCCTTTTACTGGGGCCGAAAAAACTAGACGATATAGAGAAAAATTGTTTTGTTTTGAAAAGTTTGTTTTTTGTCCTGTTTGCATACTATTTTCGCGCCATGTAAACCCAGTCTTTTCCGTTTTAGGTTTCGGTTGCGTGACTGTCCCCGTATTTACGAAGCTGAATATGTTGATTATTTAAGTAGATTTATCATTTCAGGTTTTCTAAACAACTCTCTCAAACGCAAAATTATTTTTTGTATAATTTTTATAGATATGTTTCTCTAAAAATGTGTCTAGAAATCTAATAATGAAGATAATTACAACAAATAAAGTACCCAAAGTCACATAACTGAATAGTTTATTGTATTTTTGATCAGCTCAGATACAACAATTTTGGATTGTGAGTGTTTTTTAAATTGAATAAGCATTTAAAAGTGATCAAGTAAACAATATTTGAATATTCTTATAATTTTCACTGTTTTTTCAACTAATGAATATAGTCACACAACTGATATAAATTTTGGAGACTTTCCATTTTGTTTTAGTATTTTTTACAATATTACTATTCCAAGCACGTTATATTCTATTTTTTCTAAAAATATATTGAATTTCTAACATAAAGAGACCAGACACAATTTAAAAAATAAAACTTTTCAAAAAGCATTGATTTTCAAAGGGGGGTGTAATTTTTTGAAAAATGCCCAAGTACCTACCTACCTACCTACCAATTTTTATTCAATAAAATTATTAGGACCATTTTGAAATGTTTTACATGCTAGATGAATTATTTATGTGCCATTCAACCTAATCCAAGTCCGAGGAGAAGAAACTGAATGGCAAGAAACTTGCCTTGATTCTAGCTACTTATTTAGTATCTAGTAGGCAGAGATGATTCAGTCGAAAAGCCCCTCTGCTAGCCCCTCCACTTTTACTTGTACCGCATGTAGAGGTTGAAATTGTGCAGATGTAACATTAGAAATACATTGGAGGGGCGTGCATTTTTAGACTGATCTACCTCTCTACCTAGGTCAGTTTAGTAGATTCTAAACTAGAATGTATAAATTTAGGTACCAAGGTATAGATATAAAAACGGTGCTCTCCCGTGTAAGGCTAGATGACATCTAAAAATGTAATGACAGATTTCGCAAACGACTTCTCTTTCATTCCTCCCTTCACCACGTTTCTTTGAGTCTCGTTCGCTTTTGAAATACCTAGTCAAATCATTTTGAATTTTTCTGTGCTAGTGCCTCCTTCATTTTTTGTCAACTCCAAATTCCCTATGTGCCACCAGTTTACTGGTATCTACTTACTATCGTTTTTTCTAGCTCGAAAAAAAATCAAGGCCCAAAAAAGAGGAAATATTTATTTTGCATAATGCCAGCGACAAGCAGCTCAAAAGACCAGATTATATTGTCGAAATGTGTAAGTAGTAGTTAACAACTATGTCTACATTATCTACTCGTAGGAATAGTCATGATGATGAAATATTAAATTAATCTAGCGACCCACCACAACTTCGAATGAGTGCAATGTAGTAAATAGGTACCTACTAATGTGGTGTATAAACATTTTTATCGAATCACTTATTGTATTCATGAAAACCGCATTAAAACCCGTTGCGTAGCTTCAAAGATTTAAAGCGTTGGTACTTACAGAGGAAGCGACTTTGTCTTATAATTTGTATGTAAATTTGATTATCCAGGTCAATACCGCACAAAGTGCTTTCAATGTAAGACGGTAGTTCAGAGAGTGAGAAGCTTATTGGACGAAATAACAGACATCAAAAGAAATGAAGTATTAGGAGTATGCGAACACTGTAATCGCGCAAACCCCTCAGGGAAGTGTAGGAGATGTGAGTATATAGTCAATAAGTTCTTATGCAACAAAGTCAAGATGTATGAGGAAAGACAGAAACGTTTCAAGTGCTGGATAAGCAAAGTAAACGAGTTCCTAAACAGTATTCTGGTAAATGAGAATGTATGCAGATATAAATCATTCAAAGACTCATCGACTTTGGAGCTAGAGAAACTACTGGAGGAGTTAAGGTCGCCTCTAGAAATGCGACAACCCGATATAACATTTTTTCCAACGGAGCCGGGGCAATTTATTTCTATGGCACAAAGCAAGGATATGCTAGAAGAGCTATTGATTAAACTAAAGTCTGAAAGTTTTAGGGATCGCTCGTCCGATGATAGTCTTTTTGTTTCCCCATCGGCGAATAATACTAGTTGTATCTGTAAATACTTTATGGACAAAAAACTTGAAGAAAGTCGAGACATAGAAGATAAAGGTAGACCACCTCTAACTCAGACTCTGATGGAACCAGTGTCTGATATAAAACCGCGAATTGATGTCACCGGAGATAACGGCGATGCTACAACGGTAGGAGACAAAGACTTGTCTCAATCCAAAGTAATGAAAATTAAAGAAACTCCTTCAAAAGAAAAATCTAAACTTCAAACATCTAAAGAAAAAAAACTTGGAAAGGAAAATCTTTCGCTTAGTAAAGAATCTAAAGAAAAAACCACAAAAGAAAAATCATCTAAAGAAGGTAAAACAAAAAAGCCTAAGATCAGTTCAGAGGAAGCAATGATGCTAAAGATGATGAAAGAAAGAGCGAAAGAAAGAGAAAAGAAAGAAAAGTCCGTGAAGCTTGATAAAGCTAAAGAGTTTAAGAAAGTAGAATCGCTGCCACAGCTCAAAAAGCGAGAGGTGATTGAAGTTGAAGAAGTGAAATCAGAGAGTGTTGTGGAGTGTGGTCACGTGGACTTTCATCCAAATGAGATGATTAAAGGAATACACGTGGTTCCGTTCGATCCCCACTATAAGGATAAAGCCCCTTCTATTAACGCACCACTTTTATATAGAATCGATGCAGTTTTTTCAGAACCTGAAGAAGTAGAACTAAAACCTCCAAGTGCTACTACTACGACCACTACGACAACCACAACTGTCGCTAAAGATAATAAAACAAAGAGTAAAAAAAGTTCAGAACAAGAGGTTAGAGGAACTATTTTACCATTAGTAATTGTAGAAAGTAAGCCATTCCTTTAACCATAATTGCATTCACAAACAAGTAGGTACCTACTTAGGTAGTTACATATTTTTTTTCAATCAAAAAAAGTAAGTTGGTAAATAGTTTTTACGTCTCTCATATTCGGTAAGTAGGTCCTTATTACCCCCAAATGGGGCTTGTAGGTGACCAATTAGCGCTCTAGCTAGGGTAATAATTTTGCTATAAAAGCCCTAGGGCGATAAGTAATTAAAAAAAACTTCACTCTCTCAAAAAGTTCGCGTAAATCTAACCATCATACTGGCAATAGACATCATGCATTCAGCCCAATGACAAAAGAGGTCGATTCGCTATTCAGCCTTGTCTTCGTATGAGTATAATAGTCATCAATTTTAAACATCGAACGGTGAAGCCCAATTTCGTTCTTAAAAAAAAATTAAAAAAAAAGATGAAAAAAGGCGGGAATAGAAAACTTTTACTCTAAAATGTTTTATTCTTGTAATTCCGGTTTTTTTCTACTTACCTCACAATCGAGATGTAAAGCAGAGTAGTTAGCTCGGGTGTAAGCATCAATTGCACCCTCGAACTATAGGCGCCCTCGCTGCGCTCGTGCGCCTAAATATTTCGGGCTGCAATTGATGCCTTACAGCCCTTGTCTACTAATCTACTATTAACAGCCGCCATATTTAATTTTCTGACATTTTGTATAGCATAGAGCAGGGGTCGGCAACCTTTTGGCAGGCAAGGGCCACAAAGTGGCAAAATAAACTAAAGGCGGGCCGGGCCGCACTTGTGATATTAACCCTAGAAGCTCAAAATATGGCTCTCAAATGCTCATCTGTGAGACGAGAAGCAAATTTATTTATTCTTTAATTGACCATTGAAAAAGTTAGTTCGCATAAATTATAAGTGCTACCAAAAATTGTAATGAACTCGCGCTTCGCTCATTTGTTCGTTCGCGGTCAGAGCGAAGCGCGTTTTAAGGCTGGGTCCACACTATACGGTCGCTCGTGGTTCGTTCATGCGTTTATCTTGATATTTAACTTATATAAAAAACATTCACGGGCCGCGCGTTGCCGACCCCTGGCATAGAGTGTCACTTCGGGAAAGATATGAACCGAACTAAAGTTTCGTAAACTATCGAAACCCATACTAAGCCCTCGGGCAAATCCAATGACACCTATTTGATGTATTTCCGTTGTCTCCATTGACTCAATAAAGACAAATTAAAAATAATTAAAAATAATTAAAATTTATGCCCGTTGTCCCCATTGACGGTGACTTGTTAATGGGGACAGCGCAACTTCGGGTAACTTTCTGCAATATAAAAGTCGGTCTTGTAGGTGAACTTGTTAAAATAAATACTTACCTACCTACAAAGCAGGTTATATTATTTCCAGCCACTGTCAACAAAGGGTGTAATTAAGTACGAACTGTCCAATAGAGACTTTATAGAAAAGGGCTGGACTATTCTGCCAACAACTAAACTGATGAGACGAGTAAGCTCTCAATATAACTTTTAATTATTTCTATGTACTGACTACGCCTAGCGTTGCTTAACCATTACGTTCCCCATACAAACTATTAACCCCTATTTCAGCCATATTAAGATTATTTTTTGAGACAAAGATAGTCTATGTCCAGGATATAATCTATCTCCTTGCCAAATTTCACTACGATCCGTTCAGCCGTTCAGTCGTGAAAAAGTAACAAACAAAAAAAAATCTAATTACAAATTTCACACCATAGAATTGATCATAAAATGGAAAGCTTTTTGAAACGTCTTGCATACTAGGTGAGTCTAGGTGCCAATCCTATCCCCAGTCCGAGAAGAACTGACAAGAAACTCACTGGGCCTAATGTATGGTATTGATCCCATTCAATGACATAGCACACAACCTAAACCAAAAGCCTAGAGAAATTTGGAGGCTGGTAGGTTTCTTCCTGAGTTAATTGTAAAAGTAAATCTTATGGGTACTTTTCTGTACCATTAACTAGCTTAATCGCCCTACGATAACTTTAAAGCTCTAAAGTCTAAATTTGGTCTGAAAACATTTCGTAGGTATCTGTCTAGGTAGGTAGGTACTTGATATGTTTCAATAACGTTAGGTTGAGAAGTGGTTTCAACGGTCTATAATTTTAAATCTGACTTCAGATGAATATTTACAAAATGAAACCAGCAAATCCACAATACGATTGGTTCGAACGTCATAAGTACCAAGAAATGATGTTTTACGACACTGGTGAAAAACTAGCTGAAATTACGGAAAATGGACGCGGCAAATGGTTTTACAAGAATGGAATTGTTGCATTGGATTATTATAATGCTCAAGGTATTTGATAAGAACTTTATATTCATTATCTTTTGTCCTTATCCTACGCCATGAAAGGAAGGCAGACCATATTTCTTTCCATTTCTCTTTTTCAGCGGTCATTTCGTAACCTTACCTACTCATATCGTTTTTCACAGAGTCTTTCGGTTTCTTCTTCGGCCTACCTCTACTTCTACTCGTATAAGTTCTTATTCATAATCTCTTACGCTTTTCGTCACATGACTTATCCCTTCTCATAACATGTTCTCAATTTTTCTGTCACTGGTGAACCAAAAGTACCTAATTAGTTATAACGATGGTAGTTTTTACATTTTCGTGTTTATCCAACGAAGAGCCTACACTAAGTTGATTTCGTCATTGCAATAATAAACTCTCTTTCTTCGCAGATAGGTAAAACATTTGAGACGATTCATCGCTGCTTTGTCCAAAATTGTTTCAGAACATATAACAGGCCAGCGGTACGTGATATACAGCTCCGGGGAAGAATCAGAAAACGGAGGAATCAAACCGATCACTGTGCTAGCTTCTTTTGATTTTCTTGGGAATGGCGTAGTCTATGACCACTACGGAAACGTAAGGTAGATAAATAAATAAAGCATTGCCAGCATTATGAGATACTAGTATAATCTTCGCAATTTCGCTTGCACTTGTGGTGTTAATTCCTGTCTAAGTATGTGCCTCTTTATTACTACAGTAACTAGCGCAAGGCAAAGCTATATACTTGTAGCTTTATACTGCGTATATGTTTATTCAAGCTTAAACTTACCAGTCCATATGTCCAGGTTGAAGTACAATCAAACTGAAGGCTTAGTGGTAGACGAAAAGATCGGACCTCCAGGCCGCTGGAAGTGGCATTCACTCAACGAGCCACCTACTCTGCAGCCGGTGTTCATCGACTCTCACTTCAAAGACCACGACCCCTGCTTAAACAAGCTGTTCAGTGACCATAAAGATAACAAGTCTGATACAAGCAGCAAGCACGATAAGAGCCTAAACGCTGAAATGCTCACTATAGAACTCGAGAACTTCGTCAAGGAAAAGGCGCATAAGATGCTTCAGAAATTTGAACCCTATCAGATAAGAATGAAAGCGATGAAAATCAACGAGCAGTTTTCGTTGAAGATCCTGGACCAGGCTAAAATTTATCTTCTTTTTAGAAATGGTTCGGTGTCAATGAAGTTGAACCTTGGTATGTTGCTTATTAGTACTGATATTATTGATACTGAGACGGCTGAGGTGTCGCAAGTAGCGACCCCGTACGACCGTGTTCCACCGAAGACTCCGAGCGTTGCTGAAATACAGCGTACGCTAAAACATGCCAGGATGATAGGCAAGACACGCAATAAACTAATTCCTATGAAAAACTCCACCGTGTCTAAAATGACAATATAAGTTAGCGATTTAGTTTAGTTAAATAACTCAGTAAATTTGAATAATTCCTAAGTTTTATGCAGGGCAGCTGCACTGGTTGTTGTGTTTTAAAAGAAACTTAAGTTTAAATTTATAGAGGTATACATTAAGTAAGAGCTAAAACCGTATTATAAATTTAGATTTATAATAAGTACAAATTCATAAATTTAGTGTTTTTTACTCGAAATTACTTTAGTAATGTCCCTAGTCTAAAAACTAAACTAAACTAGGTAAATAAGTATATTTTCAGTTTTTTATATCTAAGTTATGTTTGTGAGTAAAAAGGTCCTGATACAAGTAGGAAGTCAGTAGGTACCAATACGAGTGTAGTACCTACTTACTATCCAATATTGAAAAAAAAAATGAAGTTGCCTGAGCCAGTCCTACCAGCAACACTTGCTGTTTAGTTAGGCAAGCAATAAGTGCAGCTGTCTTTATTTAGGCCTCTGTTAGAAAGATTATGCCCACAAATTGGCCTGAGTCTGACGGCCTATGTTGGGCCATGGTGGAATATTTAAAATTAATTTTTATTTTCTTTCCGGCCATGTTGTTTATATTACGAAAGGTATTGACTGAATTATTGTCTTCCACAAACTACTTAAATTGTTTTATTTATTTGTTAAGCGGCAAAGTGGCAAACAATTTCTTAAGAGCGGAATGAAAAGTTGAAGCGTGATATCATCATAGACCATTTGCTCCGGAAGACCTTAGGGTTGATATTTTAAGTTATACCTTTGTTTATTGATCGATAAGATTTATCTTTTCATTATCTACCTACGTTAATTTTTATTTCATGTTCTGAGACTGGCGGTTGAAAATGAAATAATGGTCTGTGTTTAGAGTTTTGTGCCCATCTATTAAAAGTTTTGTGGTTATACTCGTATACCTAATGTTTTATTTTGATTTAAGTTTGTTTTGATTAACTTTGGAAAGTAGTTGAATTAATGAACTTAGCTGCAGTGTGGTAAGATAGGCGCATCACACACGCTACCATGCATTGCAGTCTGTAAGTAGGTACTGAGCTAAGATATGCCCGGACGCCAAAAACTGTGGCACTGTTTTTACTTGTGTGTGTTAACAAAATGCAGATGCACGCACACTAATGATTAGTAAAATATGAACCAAACAGTTGTGTCACCATTAATTGTGCAATTATATAGCACGAACTTTCGTAAAAAAAAAAAATTAGTCCTTTTGTACCCTGAAATTGAAAATATTTGGGGTGCCAAATGAGCGAGCTATCTCATTTCGTGTGGTAAGAAAACGGCGCTGTCTCAGTACCGTACGGGCATATCTACGATTTAAATCTTTGGTACTGAGAAGGTACATCTCCGCCTAGGCGTTGGTCAGTTGTATCTAAGTAGGCATACTAGGTAGTTTGATAAACCAAAAAAATAAACATTTCAGAACTTTCTACAGTAATATTTATTTATTTATTGAACACTAAAAATAGAACATTAATTTTACTACCTAGACTGTCACATTCTTGCTTAGGTACCTACCTCACACGCAACAAGCTAAGTTATACACGCTAAGTTATGCATACTAATGAGTATTATGATTAATAATAATAATTAATAATACTAATGAACATTAGAAATGTGTATAACCTTTCATACACGAAACATTTTAAATTTATAATACTAAATCCGGTGTTTCGATTACGCGCATGTGAGAAGAAACACCAAGAAACTCACTGTGGTCAGAACAGAGGGCATTGCCCCCTTGCAACACTAGGTACTTTACGACAATACTAAATAGTAGAGGTAAGTAGATCAGTCTAAACATGCATGCCCCTCCAATGTATTTCCAATGTAGGTATTTACCTCTACATGCGGTACAAGTACCTACAAGTGGAGGGGCGTGCATTTTTAGATTGAATCATCTCTACCTGGATGACCGAGCTTTGTTCGGTTTTTTTGGGAAAATGACGTTTTCTAAAAATGAAACCTAGTTATGTCGATTTATCGCTGCATACGTCTTACTAAATATCATGAAAATTATTGGAGCCGTTTTCTAGAAGCAGATTATATGTATACCTATACTTATATTTATATAATGTAAGAATTGCTTATGATATGTACAATACATAAATAATAACAAGTACTTAAGTAAGTATCAGTTTTTCGGCATAGATTTTTTACTTCTTATTCCTAGTACTTACGTAAAAAAAAAAAAAAAAATATGATCACGACTGTAATCCCCGGGCTCGGTAGATAACTCCTCAGATTTTTAGTTACTTAGATCTTTGAGGATATCTAAAGGGGGTAGTCAGAGGCAAGTCCAAACATGAAATTTGGTACATGCCCACATTTTGCACAGTAGTTAGTATTCCGTACGTGACAGGTTGCAAGCCCATCGCCGCTTATAAGAATACTAACCTATGACACATACCTTCGAATTTTTGGTTCTAGGGTATGCCGGTTTCCTCACGATGTTTTCCTTCACCGTTTAAGAGCACTGGCATTGCGCACATAAATTTTTCGAATGGAAAAACTCATTGGTGCACGACCAGGTTTGAACCCACGACCTACGGATCGTGAGGCAGGGGTGCTACCACTACTCCACCAGCGCTCTTAGTACTTACGTAATTAAAAATAATTATTTTTGGGTTTATACTTGTTTGTTTTTTGGATGTTAACCAACATAGTAGGTATCTAAGTACCTACATGTCTACTGTGTTTGGACATTTATGCATTATGAATAAAACTAATATTTCATTGTTATGGGTGTGCTCTGTAAATATCTGGTAGGTTTATTTTAGACACTTCTACAGCCGTACAAGTATTGTGTATCTGGTTCCTAAAGTTTGGAAAAGGCCATGCCCGAATATAAGTTTTTTTTTTCTATAAAAAATAATACCTAATTACAGGTTGAAAGTTATTAATATCGAAAAATATAATATTGTGTAATTTTACAGGACCGTTTTTTAACATACTCATTTGATTCAATCACATTGCAATTAAGTCAAACGGAAGATCTAGCAGGAAAACCTAGGTCATCGAAGATCGTTATAAAAGATGAAGGTAAAACAACTTTTCCAATCACCAAAGATTTCAGTTATTTGATGATATTAGTTAGGCCTTTGCCCAGCTGTGGGACACTAACGGCTGATATAATAATAATAATAACTAAGTAGTTAAACTGACACAGGCCTGAAACAAATCATATTCAAAGCTTTGACCTGTAATACGCAAATAATGATGGTTGTCTGAATGTAATGACATTTATCCATATAACATCGACATAACAAAGTTTAAATGTACTTATTTCTACTCACTAATTTTACAAAATGGTAGGTACCAGCTACCCGAACATAATTGAATTGTGCAACAAACACCATGAATACCTTAAAGTTTTTTACAATACCTATTACAAATATAATGATAGAGACAATACAGATTTTATTGTTTTGCAAAGTAACACGACGCACTAAGCGAATGGCCGTTTCAACTCAATTTTATATTTTATTGTTATTTTAAAAACTATTTTAACCTTGATTATAAAGCTCGTCTTTCAAGCTGATAGCATGAAGATGGAGCAATAAAAGATTGGTTGATGAAAAGTTATTTCACGAAGAAACAAAATTGTTTGTTGCGAACGACAAAAGTGAGAACAACGACGAAAACAACGACGTTGAGTAGAAAGGTCCAGTCCCTTGTAACATATTTTGCTATAGGTAAATGTAGTTTTGCAAAAACCTATGACCTAGTGACCTGAATTTAATGGGTACATACACCGTTTGATAGATAGGACGTAAGCCTTTATTATTTTTACAAATACCCTTCTATTTCAATTATTATTTTGTTCTTTAGCTTTGACAAAGTAAGTTATAAGATCGATAGGTAATGGAAAAACGATTGTAGAATTCTTCTCGGCGGATATTGTGTTCAATGTCTGAAAAGAAAATGTTTTGTTGGTCTATTTGTTTCAGATTTATTAAACGAACTAATTGTTTTAACCAAATTATAAGTAAGTAATATAACTCGGTAATTTTATTTTATATTTAATCGTGGCGGGTGTAAACTGACAAAACGATTGATAACTAAAGTGAATACCACAGTAAACAGAATGATTTTGTTAATTACACATTGAAAACTAAAATAAAAAAATGGGTTAAAAATTAAAATGATGGCACTAGTTAATTAAATGTTTTTTTGAGTGTAAATTGCATTGCCACAAAATTTCGTCTAGAGTTTATTTTTTGTCCGCTAAAAATATAAATGCGATAAAAATTGTTTTGTTTTGTAAATAATAAACCACGGATTTGTATCCCTTGATTGGTGGCATTTTGAACTCATAAGCATTAATTTGGTATACGAGTATAATCGATCATGACAGCTCTGCAAAGCTTTGAGGTTTGGCACATAACCTAATATTTTATTGGGTTGCATATAAAAGTTATTTTCCCTAACGATTTTTATAGTCGAGGCATTTTTTCATATCTCGATTAAGCTTTCCAGCTTGAATACCAAGTGTGTGTGTGAATATGAATTTGTAAATTGCGAGTATGTAGTAACTAATTTTAAAACAAATTCAAATTGATCTGATCAGTAAAGTTTAGACTATCTGTCAGATTAATTCAAATAACTTTAGTGCGGCATGTTACTTTCAGGCAAAATAATGAACACTGCAAAACATTTTAGGTACATAAAACAGAAGTAAAGCTGATGGGTATAAACATGAATTTTGATATTGCTCTATGAATCGTAGTGTATTATAACAATATAATATTTTACGTGTTTGCATATTGTATAAAAATGTAAAAATGTCTTTATTTACAAATGTATATGATCAAATAGAAAACACTGAAAGTTTACATTGCTTATGTACTGATATGATTTTTATATACATGAGATAAGCAGTTAATTTGAAGTAAAGCTTAAACTTATATAAAATAATATTTAATCACTACTGAAAGTCTTGTGTACCAACACACTATCTGAAGTCCGTGAAATTGAAATTCAACTGTAGCCAAGTCAAACGATCGGTGCGCGCGCCGTCAGAGGAGTCTCTGTCTCTAGAGGTTCACGCAGACTCCTCGCTGGTGCTAGACTCGGCAATCATTTCACGGACTGTTGTGTATCACACGCGTCTCTTCGCCCTATTTGTCTTTATGCTCTCACTAACCTGTAGATAGCGGAGTTGTAGTGCAGCAGGGCTATCGCTGATGACCTCGGAAGCTTCTCGCAGAGCTCTGGAGGCTTTCTGCTCACCTTCGGCGGCGATGACCTTGGCACGAGCCTCGCGGGCTGCTTCCGCTTCTGCGGCCATGGCTCGTTGGAGTTGGACGGGCAACCGGACGTCCTTGCTGTGAGGAATTAGGCAAGACACCGAAGCGCTATTTACTCTCCGCTGCGAGTATTCGGGATCTGTTTAGTTTTTGAAATCTAAAGTTCGCCAATTGTTCGAAAACTCTAGTTACCTCTTCAAAAGATATAGTTATATCAGGAATACGAGTATAAGCTAGACTTGTAATTATTACCAATAGCTATTTTGCTATACCCAGAGGGTGGGCTTGGCTTCAGTAGCCTATTTCTCACGGACACATTCTAACTTGTCAACAAAATTGAAGGCAGGTTCGCATGATACGGGCAACTTTAAACCTTAAACCGTTAAAAATACATTGCTAAATGGTACTAGCTCGCATTTTAGATCGATTTCATTTTGTATTTATGAAACTGCTATAGAAGTCTGATATGTTTGAGTTTGATGTACAGTATTATAAAGTCAGGCATTATGTTATTTTTATAATGTGTGTATGTTACTCGATATTGCCGCTAGTTGTAAGCTGATTTTGATGATTATTTGACCGTTGTCTATAGAATGACCCTCAAGTCATCTATGCAATTGGTAATTTTCTCGTAAAACACGTCATCATCTCTTGGAATCAAGACTTGTTGAAATATTTTTTGTGGACGATTCTTCTTTTTTTTAAAGTGCAACAGAATAAAATATATTGCCAGTGAGGCGCGTATTTAAAGTCGGTATTGTGCGTTATTATATTATTGTGAGGACTGTTCGTCTGTAACGTCCAGTAGCGGTGCAACGTACATTTCAACACGTTCGACTTTGATGCCCCAACAATCGGTGGCTTCGTCCAGGGATATTTGCATGTTGCCTGAGATGGTTTCTCGCTCGCTGAGGATCTCGTGCAGCGGGCGGGTGCCCATGGTATTTCTAAGGGTGGTCTGAGCGAGTAGCCTGGTCGAGTGATGAGCGTTTTCCACGTTTGTAATGGAGACGGTCGCATTATGAACCCGGTAGTAGACCACGGCATCCACGGAAACCGTGACGCTATCCTTAGTGAGCACCTAAAAATTTTACATTATTACACCACACTTAATATCTAATAAAAAAACTTAAGGTACGAGTTGGCAGCAGGCGATGTGAGGCAGCGGCAAACGACGTGTCGCGGCGACACTATTGGTTTCTATGTATTTCTATGAAATTCCCTCCGTAGTTACCAACACGAAGCTAGCGACGCATTTCATAGAAATTCATAGAAACCAGCAGTGTCGCCGCGCGCGACACGTCGTCCGCCGCCGCCTCATGTCGCCCGCTGCCAACTCGTACCCTTATAATTGGTGAGCGAAGGGAGCGACAGATCTCTCCCTTATAGGTTGGAAACGCGCAAATATTGTTTATAGTGAGTGAGCGTGATAAATTATATCTTAGATCTTATTAAACAGTATAGGCTAGCATTATGTTCAGTTTCATCAAAATCTATATCTTATTCCGAGAATATTACCAAGGTAGTGGGATTATTTTTTTGATGGTAATCTGCACAAAGCTTCTTGCGCTACATGATGCTGTGTGATAGTGTCCAGCATTATTTATTATTATTATTGTTATTATTAGTAGGTTTTTATGTAATTTACAATTTATTTTTTACCTCTTGAGGAGGCACGTCGTAGGTGCGCGTACGGAGGTCTACGCGAGCGTAGGTGTCAATGCACGGCAGGATGAAGAAGATACCTGTACTCATAGGAAAATTATTATATATAGGTACATTTTATTTAGTTGAAATTAAACATTATACATATTATAAAAAAAAACCAGCTGATTATTTTGTTTGATTTTTTATGCAGTAATACGTTACTTATCTTTTCTTAGTTGACATTCTTGAAATTTTTTTGACCTGACAAAAAGTTTACATCAAAATAAAAAAACGCTGTTCTAATTTTGATTGTCTGTTTTTAAACCAATCCCCTCTAAACATGTTTCAAAACAAGTTTTTTTCAGTAAATAAAATGTCTTTGGTTTTTTTAGGGACACACACTGAACAGAGAAAACGAAAAATTTTTTTTCGGAAGAGTAATTACTCTTGTGGGGGTGTATTAATTATTTGTGTACATATGTATATTTTAAAACATTATCTTTTTACAAGCTATGGTTCATAATGATGCTGATATATGGAAGAATACGGATGGACAACGAAGTTTTTAAATAAAATATGATCTAGTGTCACCTGGTCCTTTGGCTCCTCCCGATTGAAGGCGGCCTAGTCGAAAAATGACGGCTCTTTCATATTCTAGCACGACCTATTCAAGAACAAATAAATTTAATGGCGAGAAAATAATAAAAAGATAAAAAAATAAGAGAGTGGTTGGAGATGATAGGTGTAAGGAAAGAGATTCTCAAACTTGTAAGTTTTGTTTGGTAAAGGTACCTATACTGATTGTAGCTATTTCAGAAATATTAAAAAAACCCTAACTATTTTAAACAAAGTCTTAAGTCTCGATCTTAAGATAAAGGCTACCAACACCACATTGCGGTTTTGATTTCATCCTTCGGGTACAATGGCCAATGGGTAAATGCCTTTAAATATTACAGAACACACGAACACTTTTTTGTACTTATGCGTAATTAAAACAAAATTGTATGTATTATAAGCGCCTACGCAATTAGCTGAAAGCCTTTTTTAATGTTAGATCACAACTTACCTTGAAACAAATGAAGAGCGAAAACGGCATTGTTACGATGACCAAGAACCAAGAGAGCACGATCAGGATATTCGAGCATGTTTTTTGTTGTTTACTTATTTCTTCAGCAGCTAAAATAAAAAAAGAAACACCAGATAAGAATCTATTGTTTGTAATATTTTACTTTTAAGAATAAACTTGGGTTTCTTGAAACGTACAATTAATGATAGCAGGATACAATTGCTGTCTGCTGGACATTTCCAACATTTACCAGATTGATTGATTTAAAAATTCTAATGTCGTGACCGTCCGTTGCTAGTGGTATGTTACGACTGACTGGCGGCGAGGCTTTTATCGGATATTTCATTATTAACGTGAGAAATCGACAAGCTGATACAAACAACAATGACCAGAGCTTATTATAATTATACGTTTTACATACCTGGCTCTTCGATTTCTAAACGTATAGGGTCTTGCGAACCTACAATGTAGCGCGCCATTTTGGTTTCCGGTAGATGCTATTTGTTAAGGTGAAGGTGACTGTTCTCGGTGACCAGTCAGGTAAAACTGTTCTGCAGCTGAATGTGGCGAAGGTTTATAAGGGCCAGCGATCAGCAGACCCTCCCTCTAGTGTTGGGCGTAGCTCCGCCCCTAGCTAATTTGGCAAAGAAATGGCCTTGCAGTTGGATCCGTCGAGAAATGCACCAAAAATGTAGTTAAAATGCCAATGAAATTATCTACTTACACTTTAATCCAAATACATACGAGTAAAAAAACATGATCACGACTCTTATTTCCAGGGTCGGTAAATATCTCCTCAGATCTCTAGTTACTTAGATCTTTGCGGACATCTAAAGAGGATAGTCAGAGGCATGTCTAAACATGATATTTGGCACATGCTCACATTTTGCACAGTAGTTAGTATTCTGTACTTGACAGATTGCAAGCCCATCGCTGCTTATAAGGATACTAACTTCTGACACACACCTTTGAATTTTGTTTCTAGGGAAGTATACCGGTTTCCTCACAATGTTTTCCTTTACCGTTTAAGAGCACAGGCAGAGTAAGGTATGAATGTAGATGGATACAGGGGTAGAGGTAGGCCAAAGAAAAGATGGATGGACTGTGTGAAAGATGACATGGGTAAGAAAGAAGTGAGTACTGAGATGACGAATGACAGAGGGAAATGGAAGAAGATCACATGTTGTGCCGACCCCACATAACGTGGGATAAGGGCAGAAAGATGATGATGATGAATATAGCGTCAAAGGCAACTCACTCATGAAGCTGCAGTGCCTGAGACTAAGACTGTCGCGATGGAGTAGGCTTGTCCAAATGGTAATGGTTTAGGTAACATCGACTCGAATCTATTTTGGTAATCTTGCAAATGTTCAGTTAAAGAAATCAATGGAACGCCTCATTTTCAAGATTTTTTTAAATAAATATGTTTTTATCCTTATAGTAAATTAGTGCCCAGCATGAAAAATGCCTGCTTACTCAGAATACAGAAAGAACTTTCTTTCTGTATTCTGAGCCTGCTTAGTAACTATTACAGATCACTGGCTTTGAACAACAAAAAAAAGTTTAAAATTTTTAGTGTGCAATCAACATTTACATTTTGCTTTTGATGAAGTACTCGTAAATTCCTATCTGAATCATTTTTTGTGTATAATTTTGTAAATACTTTTCTATGTATATTATTTTATTCTATCGCCTATTTGAGCAGCTGAGAACTTTTAGTTCGATCTTATGCACATAAAATAGCGATTTTGTTGCAAAAAATTCTTATAACACTCGAGGGAGAATAGGTATAACTGCTTTTTGCCAGAATTTTATAGTGAAAATCCATTGGATGGACACCAGTTGAATGCAGCTCGATCTTTGGTACGTACCTCAAATATCCTTGAACAATTGAAACCATTTTTTCTTATGTTTCTGTAGTTGTATATAAGTACTCAAGGGCTGGACATTGTAGACTAGATAACTCTAGATGAACCATACGGGTGACTGAGTGGATACCGCTGGAAAGGAAGAGAAGGCAGGGAAGATCAAAAATGCGATGGCGAGATACATTCACAAAGCTTTGTGGACTGGACTGGATGAGGAAGGCGCGGGAGAGGGACGTATGGAGAGATTTAGGGGAGGCCTACGCCGTAGAGGCGACTATTGCTGAGTCAGACACAGATGAGGCAAATAGTGACTAACTAAAAAACATTGAAGTAAATACGAGTATAGTAAATAAGTATGTTATCAAATAAGTACCTAGATTAGTCCAGATATATGTAACTACTAGTAGTCCGCCCCGGCTTCGCACGGGTATTTATATATACCTATAAATGGTCACGACTGTAATTCCCAGGCTCGGTAGATATCTCCCAGATTTCTAGTTACTTTGATCTTTGAGTAGGTACTCGTACATGACAGGATGCAAGCCCATTGCCGCTTATAAGAATACTAACCTATGACACACACCTCGAACTTTTGGTTCTAGGGTATGCCGGTTTCTTCACGCTGTTTTCCTTCACCGTTTAAGAACACAGGCATTGCGCACATAAATTGTTCGAATAGAAAAACACATTGGTGCATGACCAGGTTTGAACCCATGACCTTCAGATCGTGAGGCAGGGGTGCTACCACTACACCACCAGTGCTCTCAAATTTAACAAAAATTTCAAAATTCAATATTTATAATACACACACGTCTAACCATACCCTGCGTCAGGTTACTAAAAAAATAAAATTGTAAGTATAGAAAGTTTTAGTATTATTATTTTAATGAACTTTTTTTTTATTATAATGTATTTTTTTGTTTATATTTTTTATTTAATTTTTCACATTGACTCCATCCTGTACACATCCTGTACACCCAGTGACGCCTACAGTGCATAAGCTAGCGCGGCTCTCACGCAACTTTTTTCTATTGCTTACATTTTTAATTTAATGGTATCTTTTGAATGGAATGTCCGAATTGAGTAATTCAAAAAACTGTATAAAGGTATTGAAGCAGTCTAGAATATGATGTGATTTATTTTGATAAGGATTAATACTAAGATACAAATAAAGAGCATTTTTCTAAGAGTAGCCTTTCAATTAAAATTTTAAAATAAAAGAACTCTTATTGTGGCATTTCTATAATAGTTGGACATATGCTATCGCGACACTTTTTGTAAATAATGATGTGTTCTACAAAGTCGTAGTACATTATTTCATTCTATCGTCAATAGTTTTCGCAGCGCACGCGATATAAAGAATATTTTAGGTATTTTTTTTACACCTTGGCTTACATTATTGAAGTTTTAGTAAGGATCCCTAATTTTTTTGAAAATATAATATAGCCTATGTCATCCGCTGATAGTGTAGCTTCCCAACAGTGAAAGAATTTTTCAAATCGGTTCAGTAGTTTCGGAGCCTATTCATTTCAAACAAACAAACAAACAATCAAAGTTTTCCTCTTTATAATATTAGTTTAGATATAGATTCCTTTAAGCAGTAGAATAAAGGCTATTTTTTGTAATTTATTTATTTATTTTGTATAAGTACTCAAAATATGCATGCACATCAAAGTTTCGTTTGAACCTTAGTGCATGCAATCTTAAGTACAGGCTACAGAAGGTAAAAGCGATTAATTGTAATTAAAATAAAAGTCTATGATTATTTCATATTTTATTCAAACAACAAATTAAAATAATAATATTATTGAAAACCAGCACACATTTTCCAAGTAAACTATATATTACTAGATTAGATTACCTACTAAATTAGATGCAAATTGGGAGTCATCGTCAAAACAAAAAAAAAATGCTGTCACTTTATATAATAGTATCTAGATGACATTAACAATCCTCAATGTGGACTTATGCCATATACAATGTTTGGACATGCCTCTGACTACCTTCGTTTATACTCATAGATTTTAAGACCAACGATCTGAAAAAAAAGCTACCAAGCTAGAGATTGCAATCGTGATCATGTTTGCTAGAGGATTTTTAAGGATTTCAAAAGGGTTGTAGTCAAAGACACGTCTGAACAGTGAATTTTAATAGTTACTAATGCGTCTGAATAATATGATTAGCTAGTATTTATTTCAAAAATCAAAATATCCTACCAAACGTTACTGAATTTAAATTTTACAGTCCGCTTTTACTGGAGTTTTGTCATTTTGTATTTTAATCTACTCGTATATCACGTTTGTGATCTAGAATCCAACAACACCTCATTTATCAAAATCCGTCTAGCCGTTTGGGCTATAGTGACAGCCAAAAGAACTTGCATATATACACATATGTAAATACACACATACAACCTAAACACATTACCCTCTTTGATTGCAGTTGGATAAAAACACGTTTAAACACTGTTAGTACAAGGCTGTTGAACGTAGTTAAGGCAGAAGCCGCGATTTCCAACATCGACAGGTGCCTCAATGTTATCCGTATGAAACCATAGCCGAAATGGTTTCACTGTACCTGAAACGAAACGCACCATACAATTTTCAAGTATAGTAAATACAAATGGTGAAATGTAAACGATACAAATGTACAGAATATATACTCTCGGGACTTAATCGCGTATTGTGAATTCACAATACGCGATTAAGTCCCGAGAGTATATATTTAAACATGTTTCCAAGTCGCGATAGTTTAAAAAGTGTTCTAACAAACCGGTACGGGCCGGAAATTGTTACAAAAAAAAAAAAAAAAAAGTTCACAATACGCGATTAAGTCCAGAGAGTATATATTTAAACATGTTTCCAAGTCGCGATAGTTTAAAAAGTGTTCTAACAAATGTACAGGTTCTATGGGACGTAGACAGTCTACGGTGCTACGCGACGTAGACGTTCTACGATATTTTGTTATAAAGACGCTACGCGCTATTATTTACAAAGAAATATGTAATGCTTGTGCATAATTTATAGCTTTTACCATGTTACATAGACGAAAAAGTCCTTCCACCACATTGGTTCGAAAGAACTAAGTGGCCAGTAGAAATACAGTGGATATAAAATGGTTTTATAATACAGATATATAAATTATTTTAGAGCGCTGGTGGTGTAGTGGTAGCACCCCTGCCTCACGATCCGAAGGTCGTGGGTTCAAACCTGGTCGTGCACCAATGAGTTTTTCCATTCGAAAAATTTATGTGCGCAATGCCAGTGCTCTTAAACGGTGAAGGAAAACATCGTGAGGAAACCGGCATACCCTAGAACCAAAAATTCGAAGGTATGTGTCATAGGTTAGTATTCTTATAAGCGGCGATGGGCTTGCAACCTGTCACGTACGGAATACTAACTACTGTGCAAAATGTGGGCATGTACCAAATGTCATGTTTGGACTTGCCTCTGACTACCCCCTTTAGATATCCTCAAAGATCTAAGTAACTAAAGATCTGAGGAGATATCTACCGAGCCTGGGGATTACAGTCGTGATCATATATTTTTTTTTTTTTTTTTTTTTATAATACACATGTATTGCTCGTTTGAAGGTATAAGAAATAGCTTTATTTAATTTTGAACCTTAAAATAAATAAAGCCATTTCCTTTCATAACTATTGTTTAACTTCAATTACGAGCATGCAAGTTGCGCATGAAACAGGTTAATAGCAATACCAATAGCGTTTATAAATGCACATAATTTGATGTAGAAAATAAATATAACCAGTGTACGTATCAATTATTGTATCGAATGGTGTTGTGGGTAACAGTAATCGATTAGTACTGTTCAAATACTAACCCTAGCCTTGAGCCACGGCTAAACCGTTGCACTAACTACCCCTATTACTCAGATGCCAGTTGACTCTTTAGTTATAGGGTTTCTCTACCTAGAGGGTTCAATTTCGACCCTTTTACTAAGCTGTACTTCGATTCGACTTAACTACTATAAGCACAATTTCCAGAGTATAAATACACTAAGTATACAAACAAATATTTAAAAAATATTTTCTATATTTACGCGGTCAGTTAGCTTACGACCCACTGACGATAAAATTAACGTAACGTGTATCCAACGATTATCGAAACGAATTTAAAATATAATGTTTATTTACTAAGTAATGTAAGTAATACAACAATTAATGTAAGAAATCTCGAACCAGTTTTAAAGATCTTAGTAGCTTTCATACAAGCATCTTGCTATTTTCCAAAGTGTTAGAGTTTAGGATTATGGAACTACACGCACTTGGCCAGTTTTCCTAAGACGTCATACGTGCCTCATGCATTTTATTTATCACACGTCGATGGTAAACAAACAACCAACAATTATTGTCGAATTAGTCCCTCGTGCCTAATGACCTATGCTAACATTGAATTACGTCAATTGTGGGGCGTGTGAGTACTGGACTGAAGGTATGAGTATATCAATTCTTGTGACTAATTGTGTTTGCAATATTCAAATTCAAAAATAGGTACCTGGGTGACCGAGCTTTGCGTTTACGTTTTCTAAAAGTGAAACCTAGCTAGATCGATTTATTATCCCCGAAACCCCCTGCATACTAAATTTCATGAAAATCGCTGGAGCCGTTTCCGATATACGAGTATATTATCTTATACCTTTAAACGAGCAATTCTTGTATATATATATATATCTGAATCTCGGAAACGGCTCCAACGATTTTAATGAAATTTAGTATGCAGGGAGTTTCAGGTGTGATAAATCAATCTAGCTAGGTTTCATTTTTTGACGACCTCAGTGGCGCAGCGGGCAAGAGTCCGCCTGCGACGCAAGAGGTTGCGGGTTCGATTCCCGCCTCGGAACAAATTTGTGTACCTACGATCTGCAGAAATTTGTTCCGTTGGTCTGGGTGTGTATGTATAATAAAAAATATCTATCTATGTACCTATATCATGTATTAAATATATCAGTTACCTAGTACCCATAACACAAGCTTTGAGTAGCTTACTTTGGGGCTAGATGATGCTGTGTGGATTGTCCAGCATTATTTATTTATTTATTTTTAGACGTCGTGTACCCCAAAAGATAACCGAGTAAAGCTCAGTCATCCAGGTAGAGATGATTCAATCTAAAAATGCACGCCTCTCCACTTGTACTTGTACTGTATGTAGAGGAAATAGTGTAGCAAATACATTGGAGGGGCGTGCATTTGTAGACTGATCTACCTCTACTATAACTTACTGAGCACCGATGACGACTGCATAGACAGGTCAGCTGAGAAGGTTCCACCACAGATCCTGTCTGTGCACAGCGCTTGATTTGGCTGGATGCGACCCACGTTGGAGGCACATGGTACCAGGAGCCAGTCGTAAGCGCAGTTGTTAGGGCCCGCGCCGGACCCGGTCATCGCGTTCACTGGAGCATTGCTGTTGCCACTCAGAGTGAACGAACGAGAGCGATTGTTCACTGAAAGAATACGATCACATTTACCAGACTCCCGAAAGTTTTAATTTGTACTAGCTACCGCCCCACAACTTCAACCGCGTGGTACCTTGAAAAAAGCAAATATACCCCACGGGAACCGTACATTTTTCCGGGATAAAAAGTAGCCTATGTGTTCTTCCAGACTATAATCTATACTGTGCAAAAATCCAGATCCGTTCAGCCGTTTCAGCGTGAAAGAGTAACAAACATACATCCTGACATCCTGACATCCATACATCCACACATTCTTACAAACTTTGGCGTTTATAATATATTAGTAGGATATATAGGATTCGTTACTATAACAATTAGTACTCGTTGCTTCTGATACCCCATGACATGCTATGCTATGTTAGAGCAACGAATCGAATCGTATTGCGTACACGTACCTACCGTACAATGAAGATTGCGAGTAAGGAGATGCATTCGTGTGTAACGTTTCGTTACTCGGTACTAGATGGCGCACTTACTCAGTACCGAATACAGTCTCCAGTTTTCAGAAGCCCCAGTTTTTCTTTTCATCGCCACAGATAGATGAAGAACATATGGATGACATGATATGGAACAGAGACATGGTCCCTCACTACGGGCCTCATAAGAAGGCTCAAGGTCGCTCAACGAGCTATGGAAAGGGCTATGCTTGGTGTTTCTTTTCGAGATCGAATGAAATGAAGACATCCGTAGACGAACTAAAGTCACCGACATAGCCCGCAGGACTAGTAAGTTGAAGGGGCAGTGGGCGGGGCACATAGCTCGTAGAACTGACGGCCGTTGGGGCAGAAAGGTTCTCGAGTGGAGACCACGTACTGGAAATCGCAGTAAAAGACAGTCTCCCACAAGATGGAAAGACGACCTAGTGAATGTTGCTGGGAGCCATTGGGTGCAGGCTGCACAAGATCGATCACTCTGGAAATCTATGGGGGAAGCCTATATTCAGCAGTGGACGTTATGCCGCTGATATGATGAGATAGATGAAGAAAGTCAGATTTTTTGTACGTTTTGTGAGGATGTTTTAGCTACCTGTGTCCGGACAAGCCGTGTATTGAATCCCGCAGAAGTTTCTCTCCATGCGGACGCAGATACCGTAGTCTTGGTTGCTGAGCTGTAGTCCCGACACTGGGTCGTAGTTGAACGAACGTAGCTGGCCCGACACACCGGTGTAGTACTGCAGGCAGCCCTCATCAGCTGTTCAAAAGATTACATTTAAATGAAATTTAAATAAAAACTAGTAGGTATTTAATTCAAAATCTAAAAACCTGTCTAAGAGTTACTTAAAATAGCTTTTCACAGCCGCCATATTGGTTTTTCGAAAATTTGTAGTATTATTGACTTCTGTAATCCAGACAAATCCAAAGACAACATATTTGTCCAAATCTGTCCGGCTGTTTGGACTCAAGAGTCATAGTGATCTTATTTTTTTAGATAGAAGGAACATAGAGACTAAGAGTATAACGAACTTGTGTGATTTTTAAATTCAAAAATAAGCAGAAATAATAAGCAATGTACTAAACGGGCCCGCTTTGTCAACTTACCCCTGTATATCGTGCTGCACGGAATCTGTGTCACCTTGACTTTCCACATCCTATCGTAAGAGGTTCCGCTAGTGACGAATGTAAGTTTCACCGGATTTGTTGTACCAATCCCAGCATCAATGTACACTGAGAGAGACATAGAAATTCAAAACGGTTTTCTATACTACCTAATATTAAAACAGAAGAAAAGTTTGTTTGTAGGAGGTAATCTCCGTAACGATTTATCCGATTTCAAAAATTCTTTCACCAATGTGAAGAATAAACTTTTTGAAATTGTTAGTGCTGCCAATTCTAGCCAACAAAATGCATTCGTGTGTAACGTTTCGCTACTCGATACTAGATGGCAGACCCCTTACTCAGTACCGAAAACATACAGTTTGCTACAGCTCTATGTAAATGCAGCTGCACAGCCTCGCAATATCGCATTTCGAATTAGAGTTTTGCTTCATTTATTTCTAATGAACTCCCGAATCAAGAGTCAATTTATTTCACGCTAATGAACTTCGTGAAATGAAATACGAAATATCATTTGCACATTTGCTTTGTTTATTTTGCATTAATTTATGCGAAACTATCAAGATACCTGTTTGTGTCTGCGGAATATTATTTCAGAAATGAGAGACATGCAGGCTTGTTTCCATTGAGTCGGAGCAGAGTTGTGAAAAGCCAAACAATGTTAACCCGAGAAAATGACGTAGACAGATATTGTTTACACAACAGCGATTATACACAACAGCGAAGTCATACGTAGAAAAACAAGCTTAGGTGTGCATAACGTGACTCTGTAGATTACTGTATCAAACCGGTCAATATCGATATGCTTAGTCAGTGTTAACAGTTTTCTCTGTATTTTCGATTTCTCTGTTGTATTCATGATAAAAAACTAGACATTTTTGTTGATGTATTTTACTGCCACTCTTTTTCAGTCTCCAAATTATGTTTTAACCTCATTTTTTATCAGGTATAATTCATAAAAAGCTTTCAAATAAAGGAATGTTTTAGATAATTACTTCTTATCCAAGTATGACACGACTTAAAATTTTATGAAGATGCTCATGAATATTGTACAAGATACCACGAGCGGCTCCACTCACATGGTACGTACCCTTTAAGAAGTATCAGTAGCCTATTGTATGTTATTGCGTCATAAACTACGCGTATTCCAAGTTTCATCCAGATAAGTTCGGCCATTTCAGTTTTAGCCGCGTGTTTATAGAATAGAATAGCAAACATTTATTTTACGTCACGTTACAGATATCTTAGGTTTAATTATGAAGCTTTGTGACAATAAAACAGGCAACCATTCAGCATGAGCTGCAGCAGCACACGTGGTAACTGATGCAGCGCTGATTTTCGATGGCATAAACAGTTTGAGTAATAAATATCCATACATCTATCACAAAACTTTCAGATTTATAACATTAGTAGGATATACTTACATATTATTGTAACAGTCTTCAAGTATAGGCGACCAAGAAATTGGTTTACCACTTTTGATGACATCTCCCAGTAACATAATTATTTGCTAAGGATTACTATGACAGATTCTGACGTAGCAGTTATAATCTGTCAAGCGAAAACAGCCCTTGATGTTTTGTACGTGCAAATGATAATCAGCCTTAGAGTGGTAAACCAATTTCTTGGTCGCCTATACCTCAACTGTTCACATTATCATAAAGTGTTTCTACTTTTTTGTCTATTATTTTAATATAATGGTATCTATGAAACTCACTATGGCTGCCTTGGTTGATGCCACAGATTGTCGGTATCGGGTTACCACCAGAGACGATGAACTGGTCTTGATTACAAACGTTATTCATTTGTTCGGGACCCGATATTGAGAACCTATCAAAGTCTAATCTGAAAACCAATTAAAAACTTCAGCTTCCGAGGGGCACTTTCTTTCACCACAAAAGTTTCAAATGAACTAGTGACACGATAAGACAAAGAAAACTTTGTGATGCCTATTACATGTTTTCATTTTAACTGATGTAAATAAATTACAATCATAACGATGAAATTAAAATATTAATTACAAATATTATTTGTTAAATTTCGTGCCAGGTTAAGATAGTCACAGATCACCATGATTTAAACTGGTACTGCCTCAGTTCCAAGGCCGATATTACAAAAATAATGTTTTCATAAAAGAAGCTAGAAAACTATATCTGTAAAAGAAAGATAATTTATGCAATAAAATCACAAGGATCACTTTGAAACGTCTTACATGTTAGGTGAATCTATTGTGCCAATTCCAACCTAACCCAAGTACGAGAAGAACCGGCAATAAACTCGTCTCGGTCCTAGCGCTTTTTTGTATGATCCTTCTTACAAAAAATGAAATCGAGATACCTAACAAAAGAGAAGACCGTGAATACCGAGACTTTCGTCGTTGGAGATCGTGTTCGAATCCTGGCTGACCATCTGGTATTAGATTAGATTATTTAGCTTCACCTTATTTGGCATATGTCAGGATGTGTCTTCAACACGGTGAGATCGCAAGATCCGGTGCCATCGTATGACGACGGGTATCCAGAGTTCACGAAGTACGTGCCGTTCTCCGACGTGGTACTGCCGCAGGACGTCATGACTGAAGCAAACGCTCATGACAGAGTGAATTATCCAATGCTCTTCGGAATGGATCATTAGATTAATTCCAAAGAGCATTGGGGATAGGGGACTCCAGGTTTCCGACACAGAAGAAACATTGGAACCGCTTTTTAAAAACTGGAAGTGACAACACCATGTATAAAATGCCTCTGTAGTAACCCATCCAAAAACTAACTTCTGACTTACGCTACTTAAATATTAGTAGCTGGGTGACTGAGCTTTGCTCGGGTTTTTTTTTGGTAAATGACGTTTTTTTAAGAATGAAACCTAGCTAGAACGATTTAGACCCCCGAAACCCCCTGTATACTAAATTTCATGAAAATCGTTGTAGCCGTTTCCGAGATTCAGATTATATATATATATATATATACAAGAATTGCTCGTTTAAAGGTATAAGATTACAGCAAAAATTTATTAATATTTAATTTTTTAGTGATGGGATACTTATCGTAGGTTTTAAGAACTTTTTTCAAACTTTTCAACTTTTTTAGAACGAGTCATTTGAGCTGTTTGGGTTGTGGTCTGGTTTGACTCAGGCATATTCAGGTTGACCTAGTTCAAGTCGTTACCCATGGCTAGATATGAAACAATAAAAAAAGTCTGTCATGTGCGAAGTTTTGTGAATGTGAAATTATTTCACTTACAGATGCAGCAAAGGCCGAATCCATTAGCGCAGTATCCATTGGCGGAGCCCGACCGAGCGGAGCATTCGCGCGCCGTCATACATGTGCCGTTGTCTCCAGATGCGCCAGCGCACGCGCCGTTTGGAAAAGTCACAACAGTGAATAATGAAAGAACTGAAATTTTGTTTATAAAAAAATAACAATGTAATACTAATTCGGTAATGTAGGTAAGTATTATGAATTCGTGGTAAGGCCCCAGGTCTTGACACTTAACTTTCTAGAACCTACAGTTTAGAGCGTGCCATCATTGATGTCACAATTATTATAAATAAATAGAAAATATAGATATAAATCCCCTGCCTCACGATCCGAAGGTCGTGGGTTCAAATCTGGTCGCGCACCAATGAGTTTTTCCATTCGAAAAATTTATGTGCGCAATGCCAGTGCTCTTAAACGGTGAAGGAAAATATCGTGAGGAAACCGGCATACCCTAAAACCAAAAATTCGAAGGTACCTATGTGTCATAGATTAGTATTCTTATAAGCGGCGATGGGCTTGCAACCTGTCACGTACGGAATACTAACAACTGTGCAAAATGTGGGCATGTACCAAATGTCATGTTTGGACTTGCCTCTGACTACCCCCTTTAGATATCCTCAAAGATGTAAGTAACTAAAGATCTGAGGAGATATCTACCGAGCCTGGGGATTACAGTCGTGAACATATTTATTTATTTTTTATTTATTTTTATAATAGAAAATAACAATTAGCCTTTTGCATATAATCTTAGGTAATGATTATATTCAAAACTTAGTACTTTTTACTTACAGGACGCTGTACAATAGTGCTAAATACACCTATGGTTTGACTCTAAGCCACAATACTTACATCTGCCTTCTTTTTGTGTCGGCCAAAACCTGGAACCTTGACCTTGTATTCTCTTCATACCACCGACACTATAGCTCCTGCTTAATTTTGAAAACGCTCCATGCGATTCTTTTCCAGATAATGTATCTCTTATACTATTAGTACTTATCATGCAAAACTTTAGCAAAATAAATATAACTATGGTCCTTTTATAATCCATGATATATCACTTTGAGAGAGTTTAGTTATTTTAAAAGCGACACAAAATGTTAAATCAAGATGTTCTAAATGTGTCAATATATGTTATGAAACACGTTTACATTTGTTATTACAATATATAACGTTTTCACGGGAAGGGGAAACGGATTTCGCCCATTATATGTTGCGATGGTGACAATGGCCACTTTATGATAATTCCCATTTGTTTAGCTCCAAACTGCAACGGGACGGAACGAACATTTCACTGTAGCTCTTATGTGACAATTGTGCTGCTACTCCTGTCATTAGCTACCTACCTATAATATTGCAAAATAAAGGCTACATCGGACGGTGGTTAGAGCACTGGTGGTGTAGTGGTAGCCCTGCCTCACGATCCGAAGGTCATGGGTTTAGACCTGGTCGTTCACCAATGGGATTTCTATTCAAAAAAATTATGTGCGCAATGCCAGTGCTCTTAAACGGTTAAGAAAAATTCTAGAGGAAACCGGCATACCCTTAGAACCAAAAGAATATGAAGGTGTGTGGACATTTTGCACTTATAATAATACTAACTTTATAAGTAGGTTGTCAAAAAATTACATGTTTGGACGAGCCTCCGACTACCTTCTTTAGATATCTCCAAGAACGTCATCATCATCATCATCCGGAGCCCGATTTCACCCACTACTGGGTATAGGCCTCTCATTGCATATGCCATTGACCACGGTCTGTCACGTCGCGGGCCGGACCTGGATGAGGCTAGCAGCAGACCATGAAAATCTGACAGCGGGATGAGTCGAACGATTCAAAAATGCATTAGTTCAACTTATCCCGCGGGATAAGTTGACAATGGCCTCAGTTGACTAAAGATCCAAAAAAAGAACGTAGATAAGTCAAAATATTTTTGTGTTTTTTTTTCACCAAATATTTTCAGAATTGTGGTCTGATTGTAAATCACCAATTTTTCGGTAGTAGTCTCTTTACACACCGTTTACGGAAGGCACCCACTTGATTGGTTGCTATGGTTCCAAAACGTTACGAAATATCAATAAAACTGGTATTTTTTGTATACTCGTAAAACGAAGATGTGATACTTTGGCACATTGCAAATTAAATGAATGATAAGTAATAATGCTAGTATCAGTGCTTATCTGCTTTGCTCTCGCAGCTTTCTGGGTTTGGAGACAGAACCTGACATGGACAGATCAACTCCCCGCTGCTCCTGTGATAAATATGGGCAGATGGTCACTGCTTCGATAGACGAAACTATCGTGAACAAAAAAGGTATAATTATTATAAGTAAACTAGAGAGACTCTTTGCGACTTCATTCACGAAATCCTCCGAACATCTCAGAGTTTTAATTTCAAAAAGTCCCTTAGTACACTTCTACAAACTAAGACAGACAATACCCATTAAATTGCAAGTTTCTAGAACCAGCGATTTAGGCCGTTAAGGCAATTTTTATATGTAGTCCATGGTACGAAATAGCAAAGTTATATTCCTTTGGTATTGCCTGAAGAGATAGTGATAAGGCATAAGGACTTTGATTCGTATAATATTACCTAGATAGGCCTTACACTATTAAAGTCATCTGTAAGTAATAGATATTTCAGATGATTTGTATAGCGTCATGTGGTACAGATTTTAGATGGACTAAACTTGCCCGTCTTGAATAGACAATCTCCTCAGCCGAGTCGGCTGTGTTCACAGGAAAAACATCATCAATAATAATAAAGCCACCGGTTTCCTCACGATTTTTTCTTCGTCGTTAAAGTGAAGGTACGTACAATACTTCATACAATTGTCTAGAAACTCTGAAAAGTTAGAAGCATTTTAATAAATGTTTTTTGGTGGAAACAATCCGAAGAGTAGACAGTGGACTTGACATCCTCCCCTTCTAAGGAAAGGTCAAGGTCAAACCTCCAGGGTACGCTTCGTCCCGCCCAAATCATTAAATACATGTCTGTTTCTAAATTTTTATTCAATTACCAATACGTATGCTTGTTTCACATTTTATATTATCTAAAAATAAAAGACGGAGCTTCATAACACCGCTTTGTTTTGATATAAATAAATAATTTATATTTTTATTTCGTACATTTTAAATCATATTAATTAACATTGTACGAATACTAAATAAGTCATATAACACGTTAGTAGTACGAATACGAACACCAAATTAATATGTACCTATTGTGATCTGTTTATTTGCTAAGTAAGTACAATAAATTCAAATAAATAATGGTACATAATAAGTCTTGACATAATTTATATTATCACATCGTGTTACGTCTTTTTTTTATAAATTTCAGTGAAAGTTTTTTTACAGAAACGATAGTGATAAGAAATATTTCTGTAATTTAATTATACCTAAAGTATAATTATTGATGAATAATGATTATCACTAGCCCCAAGCGCGTGTTTTACAATGTACAGTGAGAGGTGCCGAACATAAACAATAAGTATTTATTTTGATACGACATATTTTGGCAGAATTGGTTGGCGTGATTTGGGGGAGGACTTTAATTACTAAATTTAAAAATATGTAGCAAGCTGGATACAAATTGCCTGACAAAAGCGGCAGAAGACGAAGTGACATAAGTGCTATATGAAATAAGTTATAGACGCTATGTTGATAGATGTTTCGCGTGGAAGCTGATTTCTCCGATAATTTATTTTCAGCTTTGGACAGCTGACATTCTAGCTAACCTTTGTTGAAGTTACGGCAATTATAACACATTTTATAAATGGATAAAAATAGTTATAATTTTATTTTGTATTGTAATTACTCTAGTAGTGTAATATTTTATCACTGGACGATGAGCTGTGAAGTACATAATTTCTAAATATTTTGCAAATAAGTTATTATTATATGTATATAAACTTGTAATTAATATAATAACATTATATTAAAAACTTATTCTGATTGCAAAAATAAAAACTAAATACAGTTCATCCAACGGATCTAGGCATTCGTGAAATTAGCCACAGGTGCGAGTTTGCGCATGTACAGTCCCACCATCCCTCTCCATACCTCCAATTGCTCCCGAAAAACGATACTGCGCAGCTCTTGCGGCTAACTTCACGAATGCCTCGACTCGTTGGGCCAACTGTACTTAGCAGTCGGGTTATGATAGTGTTTTTTTAATATTTATTTTTAAATTCTTATAACTTAAGGTTGTTGTAAGTGGTCCTAGTGTCCCTTGTTGAACGAGTTGGCGGTGCGTAGGCGCCGGATGCGCGGAGAGCTCCAGCGTGGCACGACTCGAGCCTCGCTTGGCGACACCCCTTCGTCCACGTCGTCTGCTTCTGTGCGGATCTCCATTTTCTACAAGCATACCATTCCATTGCCAGGGGATTCTTTTTCGAGGGGGTTTGACTGAGTTTTTTTGCCGGTTTCCTCACTATGTTTCCCTTTACCGTTAAAGAGCACTGGTATTGCGCAGATAATTTTTTTGAATAGAAAGCCGTGTACCAATGTACACGACGAGGATTGAACCCGCGACTTTCAGATCGTGAGGCAAGGGTGCTACCACAAACCTACCAGCGCTTTTAAAATAAAAAGAAACTTGACTGAAAGTAATGTAAACTACCTAACATTATTATATAATTTGTCAATTTTTTTGTCTAGATAACCGACATCCACGCGGGCCAAGCCGTGGGCATCAGCTAGTGTTTCATAATAATATTATAAAGAGGAAAGATTTGATTGTTTGTTTGTTTGTTTGTTTGTTTGAATTGAATAGGCTCCGAAACTACTGAACCGATTTGAAAAATTCTTTCACCAATGTGTAGAATGAACTTTCAGGATGAACATAGGCTATAATTTATGTAGGTACTTCGCGGGCGACGCCGCGTGCAGAAGCTAGTGTTTCATAATAAAAAAAATGTATTATTAACGACATAAACAATAGCAAAATCTTGTTAAGCTAGCCAGTGGCGCCTCCAACAGATATTGATCACCGTTTACCGCGCATGGCAAACGTAGCTCACTATAAACTTTGTAACCACGCACGGATTTTCATATATTTGGTAAAAATACAACAATTTTGGGAACCTATAACGCCATCTGTAGAGTTTGACTGGCAAGTAAAACCAGCGCCATCTATCGAAGATACAGTTCACAAACTGCCTTGCGTTCCAAGGGGCACTGTTTCGAGTTCGTATTTTTGTTTAAATAACATTAGATAGATGGTGTTTTTCTAAAATTGCTAGTAACAATACAGTCCAAGCTGCTTTCAGGAGATTTTGAAAACGTTTGATATTTATTTTCTTTTTATATAAAGGCGGCTGTTTCCATCAGTGATCTGTAGTGCGATTACGGAACTCTGATACAATCAACACTTGTCAAAGCTGGCTCAAATTGATTGAATAAACACTCTTATGTCATACCAAATCACTTGATTATAATGAAAACGTATTGACATTGACTGTAAGCAAAGATCCATAATCGCCCCACTGTTATAGTTATTTATCTTTATGGTTTCCATAGACTCCATTATATTTATAAAAATACCTGTCAACTTATTTCTAAACGACTTCAAATCCAAAATATTCGTGTTACCTACACGGTACAGTTAAAGGAAAAACCATGTCAGTTTGTAGAGTAGAACATTCAGTACGGTATTTTCAAATTTGAAACAATAATTTTGAAGTTTCCTTTTTACAGCTCTAAAAAGTCACTGTTGCTTCTATAAAAGTTAAAAAATAAATGGGGGTTTTCTGCGGTGCATTTGACTGACAACTACGTCGCTCTGGTTTTTATATTTTTTCTCGTGTTATTTTGAGTTTTATTGCGTAATTGAATGCTTTGGTTTCAAAATCAGTAAACTCCAAAATCACGATTTTTTAAACTGGATATGACGTCAGAATCTCTAGAATGAACTTCAATACGAGTAAAATCCACGCTAAGTCGGTGAAAAAGTGAATAGAAATACGGCTTGCGTAACAAACTCAGTAAAATCCAAAGCTCTTGCTTTTTCAAAACTGGATACATCCGCTCAGCCAATCAGCTTCGAGTATTTTGTATGGAATTGTCGTCCATATTGTTTTCTCTTTATTTCTCGGAATTCACGAGAGACGTTGTCATGTCAGTTTTAATTAGATATTAATTAAAATAATGGAAGAAAGTCTAGTGTGTGTGGCAGAAACACTGCCTGAATTATCTAGGAAGAGACCGGAACAGAAATCTAACTGGAATTTCAACAGACAAAAAGTTAACCGGTAAGTAAACTTTTCGAGTCACCTGTGTTTATAACTAAAAACTTTTTTAATGCAGAGGTTGTCAACCTCATATTGTGTGGGTGTCATGGCGTTCCTAGCTGCAACATTTTTTTTTGCTGTGGATCCTTTTTGTTGGTGCTAGTGTATACATTTGATCTTTGCTTCGATTTATTTATCTACCTAACCTACGACCAACGTTATAATTTATTTTTTGATGACCAGTTTCTGCCGTTCGCTCACGAGTTTCGTTGATAAAAGCATAATAATCTATTTATATAATTTCATTATTCATAATTAATCTTTCTTAATTTAATTCTTTTTATTAAAAAACCATTTTGAAATTTTTGTGTTTAATTTTATACAGATTTTTTATGAAGACTAAAAACTGTCCATCCACATAAAACCATTGACCACTCCTGACCCTTTAAATGAGTCAATAACAAAACTGGCTAAATCCATCAAATAACTTTCAAAATAAGCAAAATCCATGGTGAGTTAATTTCAAAATTGTCAAAATCCAAGATAACTATCAAAACCAGCAAAATCCATCAGATAATTCATAATTTTCGACTCTTTTCGTATGAGGCTTGAGCTGTTTTTTATGTAGAAGTAGTCTTTTACCCCATCTGAATTACCAGCCAAAAATTCGCTTTTACTATTGGCTGCCATCAACAAGAAATAGTTTTCGTCCATTACTGAAAAAATGTATCAAGTGGACTTTACTGATTTTGAAACCAAACCATTCAATTTTGGTGGTTATTTTGCAAATAAAGCCCGGGTTCTTGACGCGAGTGTAAAATATGTGAATTAAAGTGAATAGTTCCCTTCAAATTCCATCCGAGGAAATCCCGAGAATTTTGAACAAAACAGCCATCTTTTGTTTAGAATTGACTTGACAACTTGACTATGACTCTGTGACGTTCACAATTCTTATAATACCTAAACAATATAATAATATACTTTACAATACATAGGTACACGACACTGGCAAAATTGTTCTCTAAGAGACAGATGTCATAATTGAAGAAGAAGAAGAAGAAGAAGAAGAAGAAAAAGACTATAACAGATGGGTAGAAGATGTTTCAATCTAAAAATGCACGCCCCTCCGCTTGTACTTGTACCGTATGTAGAGGAAATAGAGTAGCAAATACATTGGAAGGGCGTGCATTTTTAGACTGATCTATCTACCTCTACCTATTGTAATTCTGTTGTTCCGCGGTCTACCATAAAAATGCTAAAATACAATTAATGCAATGATCAAAGGTATTTTTAACCCCCGACCAAAAAGAGGGGTGTTATAAGTTTAACGTGTTTGTCAGTGTATCTCTGTGTCTGTCTGTGGCATTGTTACTCCCAAACGGATGAACCGATTTTCGTTTAATTGTTTTGTGTCATAGATAATTTTATCACGAGTGTTCTTGCCATGTTTCATGAAAATGTGGTCAGCCGTTTGAAGATCATCAGCTTTATAATGGTTGATGAGGTGATCTTACTACCTTCCAATGACCTTATAATTAGAAATTTGGTGTTATGATATTGAAAGAACATGGTAAGGTAACCATGACTTTAAATATGACATGTTAGGGCAAGGCTTAGATGTCGGGGGGGGGGGGGGGGGGGGTTTGAAATTTTTAATTTTGTATTGTTATTTAGAAAGAGAGTGTAGGTATGAATGTGGATGGATACAGGGGTAGAGGTAGGCCAAAAAAAAGATGGATGGACTGTGTGAAAGATGACATGGGTAAGAAAAGAGTGAGTACTGAGATGACGAGTGACAGAGGGAAATGGAAGAAGATCACATGTTGTGCCGACCCCACATAACGTGGGATAAGGGCAGGAAGATGATGATGTATTGTTATTTAGAAAGCATTTACGTCCGGAGTAACTTATCACCGGAACCCCTTGTCATAACTGACCTGCACCATAAGCCTCATTAGCTGCTGCTGCTGTTCCATTGCCACCACCAGCTTCTCAATGCGACGCTTGTTCATCTCCATCTCCGCCACCAAGTAGTCCTCGCTGGTCTCCAGCACCAGGTCTAAGCCAACTGGAAGAAAAACAGGAAGAATACTAATTTACTTACAGATCTATGCCGCAGGAACCGTAAATTTTTCCTGAATAAGTAGCTTATGTGCTGTTCCAGACTATAATCTGGAACCGTACATTTTTCCAGAATAAAAAGTAGCCTATGTGCTATTCCAAACTATAGTGTATATCTGTGCCAAATTTTATTCAGATCCGTTTAACCGTTTCAGCATAAAAGAGTAGCAAACATACATCCACACATCTGCACATCCATACATTCTTACAAACTTTCGCGTTTATAATATTACTAGCTTCCGCCCACGGCTTCGCCCGCGTGGTACCTTGAAAAACAAATACAAATTTATTCCACGGAAACCGTCCATTTTTCCGGTATAAAAAGTAGCCTATGTGCTATTCCAGACTATAATCTATATCTGTGCCAAATTTCATCCAGATCTGTTCAGCCGTTTTAGCGTCAAAGAGTAACAAACATCCAGACATCTATACATCCACGCATCCATACATTCTTACAAACTTTCGCGTTTATAATACTAGCTTCCGCCCACGGCTTCGCCCGCGTGGTACCTTGAAAAACAAAAACAAATCTATCACGGGGGAACCTTATATTTTTCCGGGATAAAATGTAGCATATGTGTTATTCCAGACCATAATCTATAGCTGTGCCGAATTTCATCCAGATCCGTTCAGCCGTTTTAGCGTGAAAGAGTAACAAATATACATCCAGACATCTTGACATCCATCCATCCATCCATACATTCTTACAAACTTTCGCGTTTATAATATTAGTAGGAAGTAGGATTAAATAAGTAGGACTAACCATCATTAGAGAAAGGGTTGAAAAACCATTTGCGCAGGATCAGGTCGAAAAAGCCCAGTTTACAGCTGTTGTTATTAGGGTACTCTATCAACTCGTTTTTGTCCACCTTTTCGAGAAGGAAAGCCGGTAATTTGCGTTCCAATTCTGTGTGAAGGACCACCTGTAGGACGCATAACATGTTATATCCTACTAGTATATCGTACCTCGACAAAAAACCCAGAAAATTCTACAAACTAAAATCTTATACGCTTCCTTAACTACCGTTTGCTACATTTCATCGAGACCAATATAATTATAATAATAATTGTAAGCAACATTACCATAAACAAGAGTCTTAAAATGCAAATTTCTTTAAACCCAAATTTTAACAACCAATATAAGTCAATGAACACTTTAGAGCCTCCATAATTCTTACAAATCACAAAATATGCCGAACATAATAAAGACTTTTTGGTGTTTAACTACTTTTGAAGTATGAAGTATTTAAATTAAAGAGGTTTTAAGGTGTTCATTGATAAGGTCGGTGTGGGACAAGGTATCTTTACAAGTCAGCATGGTAATGCTACAAAGTACTCTATGGTATGGATGGTAAGTGAACCAGGCTTTTGCATCTACTTTAGGTGACTTCAACAGAGCCAAAATGAACTTATTACTCAATAAATTGTAATAAAATGTGCTATATTATGCATGTGTTATATTGCCTAGGACAGTTTTTAGATAGAGTAAGCTTGCTCAGCACCTTATCAGTCGGTCGTATACATGGACGACATGGTCGATTGCCATAGGTTTCCTCACGATGTTCCTTCGCCATTTAAAGTATATCATCATTTTTCAAAGCAGCAAAAATTCATCGGTATCTTCAGTCTATTTTCATTCAATCAGTTAAAACGATCGCACGCCACTAATTCAATCAACTTTACCGATTTATCTAAACAAGATTTTCATTCTATTAGCAAAGCATGTTTTGAATTTATCAGTGTGAGAATTCTAGTGCATGCCAATAGTAGTGTGTCATCACCGCAGATAGTTGTACTGTTAGTACCTAGCTATTATAGTATCGATATTTTTGTCCGATTCGTAAGATGGATGAAGCGATTGAATAATATGCTAATTATACGTCAGCAAAACAGAAGGAAACTTATGTTATAAGCTTCATTTTACAGACACTCGAACTATAACCATTGAAATCACAACATAATATTATGATTTTTAGAAGTTGCTAGTGTTTAATTTCTAAGTACACATTATTATATGTGATTTAAATAAGTTACAGATCTTACTTGCATCGCCAGTCTCTTGAGTTGAGCATTTCGCCGAACGCTCTCAATATCACCAACAGCCAGACCGATCAGCAAGTTCATTAGCAGTATCGGCATCAAAACCATAAACATGCATAGGATCAGAAAAGTTGGAGTCGGAAACGGTAGCCATTGCTCCTCAGATTTTATGTACGGCTGAATGTATGTTCCGACGAAGTCTAGTTCCCCTAGCATCATGGCGAATGTTCTCATCAGGGATAAAGGAATACTGTTGAAAGACACGTGGTTGCCCTGCAAATAGTATAACATCTATGTAGTTCGGTGAATTCGCGAGGAGGCATGTCGCAAGGCAAACAAAGCAATAGCAGAACTTTAGATTATTATAATAGTATGTAGGTAGAGTTGACCATGCTAATGGTTTGAATGAACAAACGAATTTCGCAATCAAATTTAACAATCAGATTTTCCTGGCATATTGCACAGAGACCAAACATGATCTTGAGTAGGAACTTGAGATTTCGATTCAATCTCTAATTAACACTGTAGAGGGCAATAAGTCTGTAATCTAATCTTTATTAGAATAGGTTAGGTTAGAGGATAAGACATTTTATCACTTTTTAGAAATTCTGTCTGTCTGTCTGTTTACATTTAACCCAAAACTACTGGAGCAGTTTTATGAGACTTCTGTTTTGACCTTCAACCAGTGATTTGTTATAGTTACGATTGCCTTCAACATAATAATTCGAGTAGGTTTCATATATGCCTTCCTGGAAAAGAGGGTCAATGATTGTATAAAAAATCAATCTAATGCACGCATTATATTGATCAACTTCAAAATTTTGTTCAATTAATGTAACAAAAAAATTATAGAACGGGCCACATATTACGATGGGACTCGTGTTTCCATGTTTAGTCCCCATGGTAAGGGTCTAGAGATTGTCTCAAAATGATAGTTTTATTTGTTCAATGTTTACGCCTACTCGTATAATAAAAAAAAACAATAAATACCGTTTTTAAACGCACTTTTGACAATAATATGTAAAAGGATAGACCAAAGGCAATGAAGAGAATAGAAAACACCATGAGCACTCTGATTAGTGTCTGCAAGATCTCCAGAAACATCACCACGTAGATGCCGACTTGATCGAACCGTTGCAGTAGAAGCAGTAACTCAACCCATGCCAGAAATATAGTTATTGATGCGGCTGAAAACTGAAATAAAACAAATATGTTGAAAACGATCCCAAAATGCCGAGATAATAATGGTCTGGATCAGTCTATCGAGCTATCGTTTGTGCTAGCTTAAGATACCTCAAACGTTTTTCTGGACAAACCTATTGACTTACAGAAAATCTGTAGTCTCTTAGCCTGTTCTTCTCGTACTTAGGTTAGGTTGGAATCGGCACATAGATTCACCTATCATTTAAGACGTTTCAAAGTGATCCTTGTGATTTTATTGAATAAATAAATTTCAATTTCAATTTCATGAGCATCACGACTCCTCTTCGATTTGTCCGTTTGTCACATCCAAGCTAAACTAACGTACCTAGTGCTACCTAATACTTTTGTTGAATCTAGTAATCCTTCAAACCAATCGTGCGGGTGTTTAGTTTAACTAACTTGTATATCATCGCTCCTGCCAAAGACTGAGGGGTAGACGGTGATAGTGGAGCTGATGTATAGCATCCAAGATACCAGGTTCCAGGGGTCTACGATGTAGTGCCACTTCTGTTGCTTCAGGTTATAAGCCTCGCGGATAACACAGAAGCCGTTGTAAACCAACACCACCACTGCACTTGTGAATAGCGTTAGATGCATTTCGAATGCTGGAAAAGACAGTCATTTTATATGAATAACTAGTGGGAATCTAAGCGACTTTGTTTGTGTAATTTTTTATACAAACTTCACCAAAAATATGTGGCGCACGAGTCTGTATTTTGATTAAGCCCATTATATAATAGTTTAGCGGAAAAGTATTAGATATTAATTTTCCTTTCAACAAACTTCACCACTTAATCATATTTTTTTTGTTCTTAGTGCAACTCTAGATTTAGAAAAGAATTTGTACTCTCATTTTCTAAATTCTCTAAATCTTTTTTTCTATAAATATATGTAAGTACTTTTAATACTGAGAAAACTAATTAATAACACCAACAACAAATTAATTTTATATCAAAAACACAGTTTATAAACTCTAGAACTTAGTGTACCTATGTTTTGTTTTGTATTATACGAGTATATATATTTATTTAGGTACTTACATTTTACTTCTTCTGGACTCTGTGCCAATGAGCCTACAATAATAAGATCCAAAATTATTTTACTTAATTTATATAAGCTATCTGGTTCCCATAATACAAGCGTTTCTTAGTTAGGGACTAGATATGCGTTGTGTGAATGGTCCACCAATATTTTTAGTTATTACTAGCGTGTGGCTACGCTCGCGTGGTATCTACCCTGGTAAAAAGTAGCTTAGTGTTATTCCAGGTCATAAACTACACCTATTCCAAGTTTCGTCCAGATCCTTTTTGCCGTTTCCGCGTGATTTATAATATTAGTAGGATAGAATATCAGGGTTACGTTTACCTTCATTATTTTTCTGATGTTTGAACGTAATGCAACGACTAAGCTCACGGAATGACTATGTCTATGAGTGATAATCGCGAAAGTTGAAGAACATAATTATTGAGGATCACCATAGGGAGATTTATCAACTATATAAAAAGATGAGGAGTAATAGGTTAGCATGGTATGGGCATGTTATGAGGAGAGATGAATGTCATGTGACGAGGAGAGTGTTAGATATGTGATTGATGTGTAATTGTGGATGGATACAAGGGTAGAAGTGGGCCAAAGAATAGATGGGTAGGAAAGGAGTTAGTACTAAGATGACGAATGATAGAGGGAAATGGAAGTAGATCACAAGTTGTGCCGACCCCACAATAACGTGGGAAAAGGGCAAGAAGATGATGATGATAAAAACCTGAATCACGGTTATGCTCCAGCTCCCCGGTGACATTGACCACTGGTCCGTTCTTTTGCAACATTCTGCTCGTATTATTCAAATCCACGTACTCCATAAGCAGATAAGCGAACAGGGTCACGAAGGCGAGGAAGATGCAGTAAAATAGAAGATTCACCAGATGAAAGTACTTTCCGTACGAGTGCCATTTCATCTCTAAATACTTCTGGCTGAGTGGATGTGCTAATAGTTCCACGCGGCCGTGAACTACCATTGCCTGAAATATTAAGCCAACGTCTTCTATATTAAAGAGTAATGCTGGTGTTTTGAAAGGTATACCGGTGAAATGTAGATACGCGGCAGTATGTTACGTTCGGAAAAGAAACGGACGATGCTCTAGCAGTGTGTATGCTCAAATGAACCATTATTATCGGTACTTAAGTCACTCCGATAATTTAAAAACTAGAAAGCTAATGCATGAGACTTTTCACTGTTGACTCAAAGCGGTAGCCGTGTGCTTGCTATCACTACACTACTCCTCCACCCTCCCACTCTTAAGCACCCTCTAAAATTAAGGTAAGTTTACAAGAAGAATTTCACAATACACTTTTTCTTAAAAAAGTAAAAAGAGGTGAAATAAACCGAACACCCAATAGTCACTCACCGAAAGTCCTGAGTAAAAAAACAGTCAGTGCTGGTTAATATTAAAATCAGAAATTAATAATAAATAAACCCAAATGAAACACGTTGAATCCGTCACCATTTATAATTAATAATTTGTGCGAGAAAGCGTTCGCTAGTGATGTGTATGTTCAATACTTTGCGAATACCATGGAACCTTATGGAACTTATTACATAACGGTTAGTTTTTCATGGCATTCCGTGAACATGTAAAGCAGGCTCCAGTCTCCTGGGGACGTAAGACTCACGTTGATCACACTCAACGGTTCAGGTCGGAACTTTGGATCGTTCCGCGCCGCTCTCAGCGCGTCGATCTGATCCTTCGAATGTTGGTAGAATTTGAAAGAGTATTTTATCTGCATACAATAAAATAAAAAAATTAAACAAATCACATTTTGAACTTACGTTCAACGCCGGCAGAGGAATATTTGGCGAATCGCCCTTCCATTCTTCGTTTTTAAGTTGAGGGCACAGGGTGTCAAAGTTGTATTTGATCTAAGTAAACAAAGAAAGGTTAGACAAGGCACTGATTATCTATGTAATAAATAATAAAGAATTACGCATACTAATTGGTATTTTATGCGCAAGCACGAACTCAATGGATTAACGAAGATAGATAATTTTACCAAGCAAATCGCGTTCAATGCCATATTAATTTCTAAAGCTTGAAATTTAAAACACACCATATAATATACTCGTAACTAGTACTCTAACTAAAATTTAATATATATTATTGTTGATTTTATAGAACAAAACGTTCGTCTCGACAAAATACTTTATTAAAAAATACGCTGAGTGTTATTTAATGTTCCAAAAACTCTTCATCGCTACAACCTCACTCATTAGTGATGACTAGGATAAGAGTGACGAGTATAAGTATACGCGGACTGAGTGAATTTCTATCTATCTTTGTAATGTTTAAGATTTAAAAAAAAACAAAACCTAGTTTTATATTTGTTTTTGTATAAGTCGGTATCTAACTATGGTTTTTACAACGTGTGTTAGGTCTGAATCTGAAACAACGTTTCTTCTAGAGAAACAGTTATTGAAATGGCACAGTGCAATATTTATAATTATTATTTTTCAGCCCTTCCTGCTATCCACTTCTCATCATTCAACGCTGTAGGCCAAGATGTTAAATATGCGTCAAGCTCGTCTCACCATCTCCTGGATCTGCCACGGTGTAAATAAAAATAATTAAAACAGTTTGTTATGTTTTCAACTTATAGAGCTCACGGTCTTAATATTTGCAGCGCTTTTTCTTGACGATCAAATGTTATCGTACCAATTTGGATTGAAAAACTGTATGTTTACGTAAAATGGTACTTACGTAAAAGCTCTTTGAGTCTTTTTTGCAGTTGGCCTTAGTGATGCACTTATCCTGTACGGCTTCGAAAACACGTGGCATGTATGCGATGAGGGCAAGCGTCACGCACGGGTGCCGATCTGAACGCAGCACCATCACCTCTTTAGCTCTAGAACATACATCCAAGTGATGTTTTGTGACGTAAACTATTTTGTACGTTTCCGCGTTTAGTAAACTTTAACTTTTAAATAGAAAAGGCGCGAGTTTGTCGCACTAAGGTAATATTTAGAGAATAGTTCTATAGACCATATGGGCTTATTTTCAACAGTCCTACCACAGAACTACAGGGATAAAAAAGTTTTATGAGTTCTATGACGTCACAGTCCTTTAGAACAAATGGGAGTTACTGGACGACCTTCCATAAGGGAGAACTTTGGCCGAAGAATGTGTTTTGGCTTAGGTTTTTTAATGTGTTAGACTAAGGTATATTTTGATATGGGGCGGAGTTTTTAAGTATCCTGTACTAGACTTATGTTGCCTGAAATAAAAGATTTATTAGTATAAAATTATTTTTGAACCTCGTGGCCCGAACAAGGTGAAAAGAGACAAACATGCGCAAAGTCGCATAAAAGCGCAGGATGGATGACGATAAAGAGTCAGCTATCTCACCTTTCCTCGTGCGTGACCATAGCGAGAGCTGACTCTGGAAATTTGTAGTAAATGGCGTAGTCAATAGCGCTCATATCTAAGTTGTTGTAGGTCAGGTGACAGCCCATCGAGAGAAGCAGCGCGATTGACTTCGGCTTGTTTTCCATCGTCGCCAAGTGCAGCGCCGTGTTCTGGAAATGCAACCTTCTATTTTAAATCCATTAATTAAAGAGCACTGGTGGTGTAGTGGTAGCAATCCTGCCAAACAATCCGAAGGTCATGGGTACACACCTGGTCGTGCACCTATGAGTTTTCCATTCGAAAAATATACATGCGCAATGCCAGTGCTCTTAAACGGCGAAGGAAAACATCGTGAGGAAACCACTTAGAACCAAAATTTCTAAGGTGTGTGTAAATATTCTTATAAACGGCGATGGGCTTACAACCTGTCACGTATGGAATTATGACTAGGTACTGTGCAAAATGTGGACATGTACTAAATATCATGTTTGGACTTGCCTACCCTCTTTAGATATCCTCAAAGATCTAAGTAACTAAAAATCTGAGAAGATATCTACCGAGCCTGGGGATTACAGTCGTGATCATATTTTTTATTAAAAAAAAAATCATAATTCGTTCTGAAATTCAGGTTTTGCTAGAAAATCCAAAATGAAACCCTTACCAGCTAAGTATTAGTTTAACATGGCCAACGTACGTAGGTACTTCTTAAAACCTTACTAAGTATAAAAATAAAACCTTACTAAGATATACTTTGAAGATAATATGATTGAATTTTCGCTGTATGATAGAACTTTATTAGATTTAAACTTCATTTTAGATGAGCCGCCTAAAAGTTCTAAGCGTTTGAAAATGTTATTGAATTATAAAGTTAATTGCTGAAATATAGAGCAACAGACCGTAATCCTACCAATATTGTTGAAAGCGTGAAAGTTGCTGTCAATTTTGTAACAGCTGAATCGATGGCAGAAATAGTTCTTTCTAGTTAATCGTGTCTAATCAGACCATTATTCGAAGTAAGACTGATCAAAAGTAGTCACTTTTCTAGGTGTAACAAATTTTATTGTGGTGACAACTGGGAAATTCAATCTCTTTCTATGCTATACTTATCTGCTATACTAAAGGAACATATTTACCAGATCCTTGTCCACTTGGTTGAGTAGATGCGAGTGCACGGAGTGCAGCAGAGTGATAGTCTGCGTATAGCCGCTCATAGCAGCCAGATGCAGCGGGTTCCTTCCATTATGGTCACGGTGCAACAGAGCCCCTCTGTTCAGTAGTAGCTGCACCACCCTAGTATGACCCTCGCGAGACGCTATATGCAAAGGTGTTAAACCTTCGCCGTCACTCTCATTGATAATAAACGTGCCTTTGTCGGAGTCAAGAAGCTGACATGCCGTGTGATAGCGCCCGTATCTAAAATAACATAAAATAAAATTAATATAACTTTGATATTTCGTAACATAACTTAGTCTTTACCAAGCAACGACAAAGGTTTAAGCAAAAACGTGAGCTTGATAACGCCAGCGCAATTATTCTGAATAGTACATATATACCTGGCAGCGAAGTGCAAAGGACTCTCATTGTTATTGTTCTTTAGATTGATGCAAGCGCCGAGGCGGATGAGGTTTTCCAAGGATCTGATGTGTCCGTCGCGGCTCGCGTAGTGTAGTGGTGAGCAACCACTTGCATCTTTCTCGTTCAGTAGTAGAGTAAGGCTTTTTTCACAGCGGTTCTGGAACACGCCGAGTGCCGTCATAATAAATTTTAATCCACTTAAAAATAAGAGGTTTACAACGAGGATAGTTCACTATAAACACAGATCTGTATTGGCATAAAACTGAATAAGTATATAAATACAGAAATCGTTGACTTTTTTAGAACACACTTGAAAGAAACAATTTGGTGGCTAGCATTCTGACGATTTTTTATTGGTTCTAGCAAGGTTCTAGCCTAGATTTATTAGACGTTTTAATCAAGTGGCTGATATCAACCCATCTTCAGCACCCTAGTTCGAATTACAAAACTTTTGATCGACGATGTGGTTTCGCAACGATTTAAATAGATTTACATCACAAAGATATTTGTATTAATTGTTGAGGCGGTCAGCTAAAGGTTTTTGGGGTTAGGTCAGGGTCAACATTCCTAAAGGAAACAGTCATTATATAATATATGTCTGAATTTTGTGAATCGTAGGGTCATTCGATAATTAAATTCTTAATTTCAGTTAGCCATTGATTGTGTAGGTTTGTATCTACGAGTATATGGTATGTGGAGAAAGTTAAGTATGGCACAAGAAGCATCCTAGTAGAATAAATGCAGTGGAAATGAGAGCTTTAAGAAGTATGTGTGGTTTAACTTTGAATGATAGAATGAAGAATAGTGTGACTATGGGAACGTTGTGAAGTGAAAGAAGACGTAGTCATGAAAATTGACAAGGGTATGCTAAGAGGTTTAGTCAAGCTGAACAAGACTGATGCCAACTGCAAATCGCTAGATAGGTTTGTATTTTGAAATCTAATCAATGTGCATGAAGTCATGATGATGTATGGATGTTTGGTTTTGGAGATACGAGTATATCTCAAATACAAAATGAGTGCGGGGCTCCAGTTTAAAATTAACGCAACTGTCTTGTCTTCTATGACCCACGCCATGCAACCAAGAGGATCTTATCAAGACGACCGATGAAACAGAGCCATGACTACTTATTGGCCTACTATCTAAAAAGTTTAATTATTAACACGCAAAGAAGAAATGGCATGACCAAATCAACTCACCTGACAACTGGCAGCAAACTCTTGCAGCCGCCCTCCGTTGATAACAACTAAATGCAACACATTCCTTTTATTGATATCCTTCTGAAGGATATCAGCTCCGTGAAATATCTGCAAACAAAAACGGCAAAACGTTTATTTGTATGTCTAACACCATAATATTCCAATTACCTGTGGCGTTATTAGAACCGCAAGTTTACTAGCACAGCCGAATGACAAAAGCCAGAACAGCAAGTTTTCAAGGACAAGCGATTATCGAAACGGTGATAGTACCAAAGCATCCACCGTCCTCCAAGCAGACCTTGCTGCGGCAAGGAGCAAAGGAGATCTGCGCTCCTTATCCAGGGGGTTAATATCCGAACCCTGGACAATCAGATACGTCACAATGTCCGGGTGATCAAACATGGCGGCGCAATGTATTGGCGTCATCTTTTGGACGTCACAAGATGTTAGGCACGCCTGCTTTTCTTCCGGTTGCATACGAAACATCAATTTTACTATCTCCAGAGCTCCCTGTAAAATGTTCTTTTTTAAATTTATTATGGGTTGAAAGTTTTATATGTTCTTACAGATTTGTTTACCCAGATTACGTTTACCGCATCTCAAACCATCATTGGCACAGCACTACAAGCCATTTTAAACAGAGATTAGACACTTACACATTTTTTACGGTTTATCTATGATCCAAAAAAACTAGGTTCAACCAAGTATTATGTAAGAAAAAAAAGATAAAAGCACAATTTTTTGTTCATATCCAAAGAACAATAGTGTTCGAAAACGTTAAAGTTTAATTAAATAAAAACTTACCTATAAAAGAGTAACAATAACAGATAGGAATACATTTATTGGACATCACATAAATATCTACATTCAAAGGACAAAATAGAGTCACCTGCGCGCACGCGAGATGCACTGGCGTCGACAAGTCGTGCTGCTGGGTGGATATCTTGGCACCAGAACGCAGACACAGATCAACAGCGCGAATATCCCCACCGTGGACTGCTGAATGTAACGGCACATTGCCCTCGTTGTCATATAGAGATATCATCGATTCCCTGGTACAGCCACGGGATTCCCCCCATTCGAGAAATACTTCCATTGTTCGCGATGACGCGTTCTTTGCCGCTTCGTGGATAGGATAATAGCCGTTGTTACAGGGACGCTTCCACTTTGCTTCTAACTCTGTGATCTGCGCACACAAGAGTCATCATGATTCTCCTGCCCTTATCCCACGCTAAGTGGGGTCGGCACAACATGTTTTTTTCTTCCAATCTCTTCTATCATTCGTCAACTCTGAGTTTACTTCTCTATTCATATCATCTTTCACACAAACTAACCACTTTTTTTGGCCTGCCTCTACTTGCGTAGTTCTGTTTCTTCTTGTTTTTGCGCACACAAGAATATTATAGCTAAACGCATGCCAAATGTGGACTAGCCGAACTCCTATCTACTTCTGCACCCCTTAAAGGTTGAATTTTAGGAATTCCTTTCATAGTTCACCCCTAACTCCAAAAATGAATCTATCCTTTCAAACTAGCTATCTAGGATTTGCGCTGATAATGTCGGTCAATTAGTAACACTGGAGTTTTATATGTTACTAACGACCCGTCCCGTTTTCACGTACATAATATACTAATGTGGTGTATAAACCTTTATCTTGAATCACTCTATCTTTTAATGAAAACCCCAAACAATTCGCTGCGTTGTTCAAATTTTCTAAGCGTTCATACAGAAGATGTGACTTTGTTTTAATGTAGAGATGAATTTGAATTTTAATTGAAATAAAACAGACGAAAAGTCAGCCGCGTGCGCACTGATTTAGGAGACACTTACAAGTATTTTAGCGCATAGATCGTGGTCGTGAATCGCAGCTATATGTAACGCGGTGCGGCCATGCTCTCCTCCAAGGTCCACGTTGAACAGACTCTTGTATTTGGTAAAAACCTTTAATACTGCCACCTGAAAAATGGTGCTTTGTCAGTTATAACAAAAAAAACATGGTCACGACTGTACTCCTAAGCTTGATTATCTCCTTAAATCTTTATTTTCTTAAATCATAGTATAAGTAAAAAGACCTAAGTAGGTACAGCCAATACAATTAGTTGAAATGTAATAACAGATTTGGTTATACAACCAAATTTTTCACCCATTCCCACTTGAAATATAAGTAGGTACTTACTACACAGAGGTTTATAAAATCTTTCTCGATAAATCTTTCATGACAAAGAAACCAGCATTAACCATTCAGTCAAGCTGAAATTATATTTTTATGTAGAAAGTAAAATAACGACTTTTAGATTTTTGTATGTAAAATTAAAGTTCCTCTGACCCTGCAGTTACAATAATGTAATTCAAAATTAAATAAAAATATTATGTACTTACCTACTTTTTTCATTAATTAATAACAAAATTAACAAAAAGAATTTGACCACATAATCTATACTAATATAAAGCTATATATAAAATATATATAAAGCTGAGGAGTTTGTTTGTTTGTTTGGTTGGTTGAACGTGCTAATCTCAGGGTGTATTGATTCGAATTGAAATTACGCGTATTATTGTTGTATTATAGTTGATTTATCGAGGAAAGCATTATCCTGCGACCGAGATAGGAGCAGAGCATCAGTAAATAATGTTGCAAAAATGTTAAAAAAATATATTATTTAAAACATGAAGACAAATTTGCGCGAGTGTCAGCTAGTATTTTATATAACACCCTCCAGTTTTTTAATATTCGTACAAAAAATTACACCGCAAAAAGAGATGCCAGGTGTGGGGTTCGAACCCACGCTCCCTCTCGGGAACCAGAGCTTAAATCTGGCGCCTTAGACCACTCGGCCAACCTGGCTATGAGGGTAGTGACGAAATTTACCAACTAGTAAAAATTGAGATACAACCCCTGTTTTTAACAAATTTTACAAATAATTTTCTTATGTTTGCTTTGTTTAGTAATATACTTTGAAGAGTCAATGTTAACCTAAAAATGATAACCTAATCATGATCATAATTATTATAATTCTTGTGTCAGTAAAAAACATTTCATGGGACACGAAATTTTTTCGTGGTCGTATAGACCCTCAAATTCATATGGGTTACTTTTGTGTAAGATAATAGGTACTTATATTGTTTCTATAACACATCGATATAAATAGTTACTAAAGTAACTCGATGCTATAATATCTACTATCGATTAAATGTTGGAAAAAATCCTTTTAATATTGTTCTGATATTCCAGCCGCTTAGTCCCGATGTTTTTTAGTCAGCCTAAGTGGCCTAATATAAAATCGGCACGACTTACTTTATTTAGTTCGACAGCCAAATGTATAGGCGCCTGCTTCCTGTTATTCAAAAGGCTGGTGTCAACGTGTCTGAAACAAAGTTGGATATCCTCATTACATCATAACACTGCATTATTACGAGTACTATTAAGGTCCAGAAAATAAGAGTTACAATCGCATCGGAATATAGACCTAAACAGCTATGTGATGAGCTTACTTGTATTCTTTGTATCGAGTTATAAGTAAAACTTATTTAAAAAAGCAGCTTTCTACCAAAACTATAAACACATTGACAATTCATTCATCAAAATCGGATCGGTAGTTTTTGTTACAGTGAAACATACCTATAAACACAAAACTCATACATACAAAAGGGTTAGACTGCCAAGTTGTGTTGTCTACATGAATTAAATTGAACAGTGAAACTATTAACGATCACAAGCTGAAAGTTTGTTTGTAAACTAAATTGTTTATATAGGTATTCGTACTTCACGTCATCTATCTCTATTTCAGTTTAGATATATTGTTTGGAAACAGAAATTAATTTTATTTAATTTTAGAAACTGGACATGTTTTACCCATTATCAAATTTACTTAGTTATTTTTTATGAGCAGTGGCACTATGTGAGCGCACCTGCCTTTTCGTTATAACATAGTCACAGGCTCGTGGTATACCTGCAACTTTTGCTGACTGCCTTATTTGGGAATTTTGAAAACCATACAAATAACCAAAATATTTTGTAATCAATCTAGTGATCGTAGGTGAGTCGAAATTAAATTAAAATCATAAAAGTTTAAGACATATTTTACCATACATGGCTATGAACCAACTCCATTACTTTTTGTTGGTACACTTAGTAGTTCAAGTATGCTGAAATTTAGCCAATTATCATTTGGATTCTATCCTACATAAAAAATGCGAAAGATTGGATGGATGTATAGATAGATTGTATGGACGTTTGTTACTCAATCAAGCCGAAACGGCTGAACGGATCTGAATGAAATTTAGCATAAAGATAGTCTGGAATAAAACGTAAGTTACATGATCCCAAAAAACGGTTACTATTTCCGTGGAATAGATTTGTTTTCGTATTTCAAGGTACCAAGCGGACGAAGCCGCGGACGGAAGCTAGTATGAAAATAAACTAAAAAAATACCTCTGTAACAAGAACTCAATAGCTTCAAGAGCATCATTTTCCACTCCTACATGGAGCGGGGTATTCAAAGACGTGTCTTGTGCATTCAAATCTGAAACAATTTCAACAAAAATTTAGCTTGAGTGAAACAAAATAAAAGGCGCCATAACGACTCTATATTCAAAACTCGACATCTCTGCATATCTTGTATTGTAAATCAATACAATAAAAGTCATACAATTGATCAACTGAGTCAATCAAGTATGTTTTGATTTCCGTGGACTAGGAAATACAAGTATAACCTGTAAAACCCTTAAACCTTATATAACGAAATGGCGCAAAAAATACGATATTCTTTGAGGTATTTAGTTTGAAAGTGAGCGGCTTTCCGAACCTTGAAAACAGTTACAGAGCTTTCCCCGAGAAAGCTTATTACGTTAATTTATTTCCCTGAAAAAATCCTTTTACTAACTGTATGGAAATTATCATAGTAAAAATTACATTACTCTGTAAGTGTTGCCCTTATTGAAAAGGACTTGAATAGTACCTGCATTAAGTAATTCTGTATATGAAAGAACCATTAATCGTGGCGGATTCTGAATGCCTGATATATAGTTCTTCCCGAATATTAAGTATGATACATTTTCGCCTTGCCCTTGAAATGTCCTCATGTCCACAAGTTCCAATGATAAATAATGTTTAACCTACTTGTCATACTCCAGCGCGTGCCAATTTGTCCCTTTTAACAAATGATCGATGCTCCATTTTTGTCAGGATTAAATTCGTGAAATAACAAGTTTTGATGAACGGATAAGTTACTAGAGTTTATTACGTAAGTTACGACTTATGAGTCTTACCCTTAAACAATAAGTTATACGTTTCGCTAGACAAAATCATTACTTGAGCCGTCAGTTTTTATCCATTAGGTACACCCATGTTTTTTAGGGTTACTCAGAGGAGAAAACCTTTGTAATATCACAAGGTGGCGTGTATCAAAATTGAAATACCAAACATAAAGCAAGGCGACGTTTTTTTTAAAGCGATTGACAACGTGTTAAGACGAAATACAGTTTTTATGTATGGAAACGGCTTAAGTTACTAGAGTGAATAATTTTTAGCGATTCTTCTATAATTGACAGAAAATCCACAGTTTCTCATCACTTCAATTTTATTCCTGTTCCTGTCTGAAATAATGTCGGAGTTTAACTCACTATGAAAATAAAGTATGTTTGGGTTAAAACCCAAATATATTTCTGTTTCAACCCGTAGCCAAAAGAAAAGGTGAAAACATGAAAAAAAATTGTTTCAAAGAACAATAATCACCTCCTGAGAAGCTGAAGATGAGAGATAATATGTTGATATTATTACGAGCGGCCGCCTGGTGAGCCGCTGTGCGTCCACGGCCGTCCCTTACCGTCAGGCGAGACGGCTCGTTTACGTACAGCCGCCGGAAGTCTTCTGTGTTGCCGCTCTCTGCAGCCTACAACAATAAAAGCAATATAGGCAAGGGTAATATCAAAGTTATATTACTTTGATATTACCCTTGCCACAATATCGTATCACTTAGTCACTAAAATAGTGATACTAGCAACGTATCCCGACCACGTCTTGTGTTCGAATGGATACAGTGACCGGAATATAACTATGAGGTATCACAAAGTTCAATATTCGTAAACAAGATTAAAGTAAGCATACTATAAACCAGTTCCAAATCAAGAGTTACACAAAACTGTAGTTAAAGAACTGCAGCGTTGAAGCGTTACTTTAATCTCAGTAAGCTGCAGCATGAGAGCTACGAGCTCATTACCTTCAAGATTAATCCAAGATCTACACTAGATATAAATCCAAGTGTTTGACCGCATTTGAACTCGACAAAATGCTCTAAGACTCTGATTACTACAAATAGTTCTGAGGGTGCACTATACAATTGCATAGAACTTGTAGAGTAAACAAATGTTAGTGTATTCACTGAAATAATACAGTTCTGTTTTTATTTTTAAATTCAGCAAGCTAAACATAAAGTCAACTTTAGCTTAGGTAAGGGAGGGTAATAAAATAAATAGTTTGTACCAATTATGGATGTAAGTACCATCTACATACATACGTTGCAGTTGCATAGTCACAGAATGTGGACTGTAAAAGGTGTTTTATTCTAACACGTACACATTCTTTACATTTAATTAGTAGATTGCTGAAATGGAAACTATCAAGAAACATTCATATGTCATTCGGTCTAATTGAGCTACATCACGTAGGACCTATCTTTGAGCACTATATGACCTGCTGTTGACCTGAGTGTTATTAAACAAATGGTGCTTCGCAAAATGTATTGTTTTTAACTTATCTATCTACTATGCATGCGCAAAAAAGGCAAATTGCATTTATTCCTTTCATCACTAAACACAGTACCTGGATGATTAATGTTTTCTAAAAATGTAACCTAGCTAGATCGATTTATCGCCACCGAAACCCCCTGCATACTAAATTTCGTGAAAATCTTTGGAGCCGTTTCCGAGATTCAGATTATATACATAAGAATTGCTCGTTTAAAGGTATAAGATAAGATAATTTTTGTATGCCTTATAGTTTTGTATTTCGTTTGCCTATAGTTTCGTATATTTAGAAACAAACACGATCACGACCTGGGGGCTTACCACGAAGTCTTCCAGAACGATTTCGTAACGATTAAACGTCACATTTGAAGCTTGAAGTAACACTACTTCCATACAATTTGCATAGGTCAAGGTACGAAAGAACAATGTAATATTAATTCGGTAAGTTATTATGAATTCGTGGTGAGGCCTCTGTCCTCAAGTTTAGTAAAGATATGTAAACATTTTTTTTTAAGTTAAAAACATTATGTTTTTTTTTGTTTTTTGTTATAAGTTATTATTATCAGCTATCTCGATTACATTTTTTGTAAGAAGGATCATACAAAAAAGCGCTAGGACCGAGACGAGTTTCTTGCCTGTTCTTCTCGTACTTGGGTTAGGTTGGAATTGGCACATAGATTCACCTAGCATGTAAGACGTTGCAAAATGATCCTTTTGATGTCATTGAATAAAATATTTTTCAATTTCAATAAGAAATATTATTTATAAATATTTTTAAGTGTTAACATTTTATTTTTATTGCACTCCGTAAAACGTTACAGATTCTAAGAAAAGTTAATTTATGTACTTCCTAGCAGATGTAGCGTAGCCCGCGACTTTCGTACACCCAAAGTCGTTTATCCTGTTGTTTTTTCTTTCCAACTCTAACTAATAATATCTCTATATTTGTCTAAGAGAGTGATTATTCCGTCCCTGAATTTTCCCATAGGCTTTCCTGATACACTATGGCCCTTTCTATTATGCTTAGTAATGAAGGGTCTTTTGAAAATTACACTACACTAGCTTCCGCTCACGGCTTCGCCCGCGTGGTACCTTGAAAAACAAAAACAAATCTATTCCACGGAAACAGTATATTTTCCGGGGTAAAGAGTAAGTAGCCTATGTTCTATTCCAGACTATAATCGATATCTGTGAAAAATTTCATCTAGATTCGTTCAGTTGTTTCAGCGTGAAGGTGTATTAAACATACATCCTTACATCCACACATTCATACATTCTTACAAACTTTCACGTTTATAATATAAGTACCTGGATGAACGAGCTTTGCTCGTTTTTTTATGGGGAAAACGACGTTTTATAAAAATGAAACCTAGCTAAATCGATTTATCGCCCCCGAAACCCCCTGCATACTAAATTTCACGAAAATCGTTGGAGCCGTTTCCGGGATTCCGATTATATATATACAGGGTGTCCCAAAAAGTAGTGTCAAGCGAAAGTCCAGAGATAGAACACCCCTTGGAGTACCCGAATTACCCCCTTTTAATTTTCAACTTTAAATTATACAAAATCAAAAAAAATTTATAAAAAATCGCGGAACATACAAGGGGGTGATTCGGGTACCCCAAGTGGTGTTCTATCTCTGGACTTTCGCTTGACACTACTTTTTGGGACACCCTGTATATACATATATACAAGAATTGCTCGTTCAAAGGTATAAGATTATATATTAAAGTAGGACTGAACTCGTATGTTAATTTTAACAGACTTTTTTAATTACCTGTAAGATTAAGTAGTAAGTGCAGTAAGATTTTCTTAGCTATGGCCGTGACACTGTAGGTTTTTAACTTTTTTTTTTTGCGTAAAATTTTTACCATCGTTTTAAAAATTACCTTTATTGCACTACGCAGCTCAGCTGACATAGTTTGGAGTGGTTTAAAAAAAGTTGGATTATATAATCTTGGCGCCCAACATGGTGCGTATAAAAATCTTCGGGTTTGTATTATTTAATTATTTATTATACGTAACTTCATAAAAAATACTGCAACTTGATGGTTTACGTGATATGGGGTAGACCTTTGCCCAACAGTGGGAAGAAATATGTTAATGAAAAAAAAGGAATGTGAGAAATTAATTAAAACTACTAACTGAAATATCCCAAAATCAATATTTATTTATTGTTTAAATGCCAGTATTATTTTCCTTTATTTCGTTTTTAATGGCCACGCACGTTGACCGTATGGGTTTTAATGGAACCCATATACGAGTAAATAAGGTACCTCATCATTATTAAAAAATATTTATTAAATGTATACCAAACGGTAGGTATACTTGCTAACATAATTAAGTTTATTTTCCATCATAACTTTACAAAGGCAAACATGGCGAAATATGAAAAGTGTCTGTAATGCTATCAACTATTTGAATATTTTATGAGCGTTTTACGAGACACTTAAAAGAAAAAATGTTGTATCAAAGCCTTTTATAAAACTTGAGTGAGTAGCTAACAGTAATACAATTCTCTTAAGCTTAAAAGCATACAATATGTGAAACGATTATTCCAGAAAACTAACGAAATAGCTTTCATATCATAGGCTAAACAAACAAGCTGATTCAACTTTAATTTTATCAACCTTAACTTTAATTTGTATAGGACAAAATATATTACATATGTATATATTTTGTAAATAAGTAAGAAAGGTGTGAGTACTGAGCAGACGAATGATAGAGGGCAATGGAAAAATAAAACGTGTTGTCAAGACCTCACACAGCGTGAAAAAAAAGGGCAGGAGAAGAAGAAGATTAATTTACCAAAACACCCGTTGTCAAAATATCCATTCCAAAATGACCGTTCGCCATTTCTCGTAACATTAGCCAAATACCCATTTCTCATAGCATGTGTGTAAAATAATTATTTTTCTTTATTTGTACACCACTCTATACACCGTCTATACGAAGGTATAAAACATGTTGTGTTACATGTTGTATCAACTACTTTATTATTGTTAACACCTAAAACATGTGTGAATAGTACGAGTATAAGTATATAGAAAACTTTCCAAATATTGAGAAAATATTTTCTTGATTGAAACAACACATGTAAGACTTTTTTACATGTTTTGTTGATGACGTGTATGGATATTAACGAGAGATTATCACATCTACGATAATATAATCTCTCTCGTCAACATCCACAAACATATTCGATACACGTCATCAACAAAACTTGTATAAAAGTCTTTTACATGTTTTGTTTTTTAGATGAGCTGTGACATGATGAGGCAGAGGTTTTTAACTGTTTCTATTAATAATATTACATCCATATATTTTACACAGTGCGTTTTTTTTTTTTTTTTTTTTTTATGATGACTTTATTGCGCGGTGGTCAGCTGATCGCGGAGTTTTGCTGTTTTTCAGATGCTTTACCCTCGGATAATAAGGGTAGTGGAAAATAACTGAAAGGCCACTGAAAATAATCAATATTTTTTCTCTAAAGTCCGAGTTTGAAATTTTGTTTAAACGCTCGTAGTATCAATTCTCGAAAAAACCTCAAAAAATAAACAAAATCTGCTTCTCCTTCTAAAGTTGAGGTCATTTTCATATTTTTTTTACACCAACGGGTAGATAATTTACTTATAAATAAAATGTGTGTTTCATTTTTATTATTTAAATTTAACACAAATTATTATTTCAAATTATTACAATTCGAAGGGATAAAACTTAGACTTTTCATGCAACGGGCAGTATGCCGCTGGCCACTAGCTAGCTGCCGCGCCTTAAGAAATCAAAATTAATTGTATTGTTTTTACCCGATTGATAGGAGAAGGGAATGTTTTTGAGGTGTATGTAGATAATATAATGTATAATATATTATGTATGTGTAGTTCCTTTGGCTATCGCTGGAACCCAAATGGCTGGACGGATTTTGACAAATGAGGTGCCGTTGGATTAGTCTGGATAACAGGATGGCATAGGCTACAAATTGTCAAAAAAAGTTATTTTCAACTACTTTCAGACAAGCTTTTTTTTGCTATAAGTACTACGAGTATGTATAATTTGCAATAGTGAGCATGTTTTTTTTTGGTCTTTAGTAACTCTGTACATAGTAACAATATGTGATTTTTTTTAACTTTGTCAGCTGGCTAGCTTATCCGATTCGTGAATTTATAGAGGTTGTAGGTACCTTATATTATTATACTTACACAATTTAATAAAATAAACAGCCAAAACCGCGCGAACCATTAGTTATAAGGAGTTGTTCCGTGTTCGCCTTTAAGATCAGATCAGCTGGCTGCCATATTGCCATCAGAATGTAACAGGATCACTCAATTGGAAATTGGCGAAATGAGATCAAATACGTATTAAATCAGTACCAACTAAGTGCGAAATAAATAAAATATCGTAAAAACGTCTCTATGTATTAGTGGCCAGCTCAGATGACAGTGTGCTTAGGCCGCCTAAAATTCAAATTCATATTAAAAATATATTTATTTAATATCACAGGGATCATTTTGAATTGTCTTACTTGGTACGTGAATATAGGAACCATTTCCCATGCCAAGAAATACTTTTTGTAAGTCAAAAATATGTTACGTAATTAATCTAAAAGTACTTTATTCATTGAAAGCAAGTTTAAATATTATAGTTTTATTTGGACCCCTTTTTGCATCATTACTTTCGGTAGCAAGCTCATCGCTTTTTAACCGTCTTATATTGTTTATTATGGCGGCGTGTCAGTTTCCTTACTTATGTTTTAATTCACTGTTTGAAAGCACTGGTCGATATATTTTTGTGAAACAGATTGTTTTCGATTCACGGGTCCACCGGTTTTGAATCTGTGCTAACTACCGGGATTACTTGACTTTGGAATCTTAAAGCAGGGTCAATGCCACAATGAAACAACCAGTGCTAACTTCTTATTATTAAACTTACTTCCAATAACTCATCAATGGATGGTTCATTTTCGTTGACCCCACGCCACATTTTTGAAAAGTGCCGAGGTAGTTTTGTAACACTATTCTTAATAGTTTGCAATGGTCTCAAGAATGTCTCAATTTTTACCGTAGTCATACTCACTGAACTCGGTTAACTATGAAAACTTTGTTGGTAAGCTTAATAGAGTTTCATGTTTAGGGTCGACCCGCGCGCGTATAAGTTTGAACTGCGTCCGGCGTTGGTGGCGACCGAACTGCGAGTGATAGGGTTGGAGCTGACAACCCTGTGAAAGTTTGTACTCATCTCGTCTAGATGTCATGGCTGAGCACATTTTTTGTATTAATGTACTTTAATTGTATTATTTATGTGGCTCTACCACGATAATATTTACTGTGCGTGCTATACACAAACTTGGTCGTACACCAATGTGTTTTTCTTTAGAAAAAAAAATGTGCGCAATGCCAGTGCTCTTAAACGGTGAAAGAAAACATCGCGAGGAAACTGGCATACCTTAGAAAAAAACATTTGAAGATATGTGTCATATATTACTATTCTTATAAGCGGAGATGGGCTTGCAACCTGTCACGTACCGAATACAAAAAACTGTGAAAAATGAAAGCATGTCCATACACCATGTTTGGACGTGCCTCTGACTTTCCTCTTTAAATATCCTCAAAGATTTAAGTAAGTGAAGATATTTACCTGGGGATTACTGTCATGTTTGATTTTGTATTTATTTTTTAATTATTTTTGTCTTTATGTACTTATAGGTATTATTATGTAGTACCTGGGTGACCGAGCTCTGCTCGGTTTTTTTATTGGTAAACGACGTTTTTTAAAAATGAAATTTAGCTAAATCGATTTATCGCCCCCGAAACCCTCTGCATACTAAATTTCTTGAAAATCGCTGGAGCCGTTTCCGAGATTCCAATTATATATACATATATATATACAAGAATTGCTCGTTTAAAGGTATAAGATGTTAGTTTGTATTTGTGTATCTACGTAACATACCTAATAATGTTTACCAAAATACGTATGTTGTATAGTGTATGACTACAAAGATTCGCAATAAGTAGCTAAAAACACATGCTATCGTCTCGCGAGCATCGACACCTTCCATAGTTACTAATCCATAGTTTTAAATGTTACAAAATTTTAATAAAGAATTGTTATTCTCCGCTTTTAAAACGAGAATAAGGTTGCCTCGTTAATCGTAAGAACCATTTAGCATACTGAATCAGGTACGTGTCCTGATAACCGACACGGTACTGAAATTAAAGTTATTCCTAGCCCGCATAATATTTCAACGACTTTAGGTAATTGAGTGAATAGACTGTTGCTTTATAGAATGCAAGTAAAAGTAATTTTCCAAAGAGAAACGATGACATGATTAACTAGTACTATAACATGCAATATCTTTGGTTGGGCTAGTGTAGCCATTACCACAGGAGAACTACTCACAGAATAGTCAGTCATTTCGTTTATACACCTCAAAATATCCCCAATGTGCACCATAAGCCACTCTGGCTTAGGGTAAACAAGGGAATGTTAATTTTCTGTAACGCATTTCCTAGAGCAGTGGTTCTCAAACTCTTTTCTTTCATAGACCACTTTCAAAATTTTGCTGGATCCGGTGGACCCCCTGCATCTATATTACTACCAGTTTCTAGATCTTGAAAAAAAAAGTGAAGATTAGATCTACCTATCTATGGAAACTTGCGTTGTGGCTGAGTTTGTGGCCAACATTTTAGTTCTTCACTATTGAAACCAAATTAATTTTCATGCACCAAATTAATTCCCGTGGACCCATGGAGGTCCACCTGGACCACTTTGGGAATCACTGTCCTAGAGTGAAATTGGTTAAACACAGTGTTTTTGGAAATGTGACTTTTTAAAAAACATGATTATGACTGTAATCCCCTGGCTCGGTAGATATCACCTCGTATCTCTAGTTACGGATATTGAAGCAGGGAGTCAGAGGCACATCTAAACGAGATATTTGGTACATGGCCATATTCTGCAAATAAATATTTAAACTATACCTATCATATTCCCGCAGTTATGTTCGCACCATTGACTTGCCCCATTAATGGCGGAAACGTAACTGGTTATTTATATTTGCACCATTCAAATTGATACAACAACTACACTTTGCTTTCCTTGCCGTAGATAAAATCAATAACAAAATTGTTTGTCTTATGATAGAAATAATAATAATGCAACTTTAATTTTTTACCAAATATTCTAAACAAAATTGAAAATTCCAAAACGGTATCATGCTAACAGTTGATTAAGAATATATAAATAATAATAATAAATATTGGTGAACAGTTCACACAACGCCATCTAGCCCCAAACTAAGCAAAGCTTGTACCAGCATGGGAACCAGATAGTTAGATTAATTATGAACATATTTTTTTGTAAATACATAGTACATAGAATACATAGAAAGTGCTACACAATTACATTGAAAAGTGTTTTGCCATTGATCACTTACTATTCACGTCAGTAAGCCAGTGTATCATTGATAGACTTCTTTGCTACGGCAATTGGGCAAACACAAACTAATAATCTACGATATATTGCAGGATCCCGTGGCTGCTTCCCATAAGGAAAACTTTTTATTTCGTAACCTTCATCTAATACTTAAACAAAAGTGGCATTTCGTATTCCTTAAATGTATTTCATACATTTGTAACATTTCGACAATCTTCGGGTAGCAAAGTCTACGACATTTTTCGCGCATGAAATGTAAGTAGGTACTTATTATAAAAGTTCTAAAGACTATTTCTCATACTACGGAAAATAACTAGCGTTTGATGTTTAGATCATAAAAGTAACATCGTGGTCTTTGTGATACTGGCACTCAAGTTTTGCCATTAAATTTTTGAGTTTTATAAGCTAATTTTATACTCTAGAAACTATAACAAGTACCGGAATTAAAGAAGAAAACGAAGAAACTTACATTATTGAGAAGCGACGGCGTTACCGATAGAATAGGTTCGGTGTTGGCTCGCCGAAATAACCACATTTCTAACAAATAGTCAGCTTGGCGTCAGATGAACTCCTATTATAGTGACCGTATCGACGTGATTCAGGGCGTTATGATATGAAGCTTTCAGCTTATCTGCGCTAATCCGTACATGGTATGCCCATTACATTTGCTTAACAGGTAGACGCATTTATGCTAGTTATGAGATATACCGCTCGCTTTATTCTCCGGCCGCAATCAGGATTAGCGAGTTGATACCATGATTGCATGATTGCAAAAGGGAATAGCGTAACAACGATAGCAAGTTTTAAATTTTTCATGTCTATGATATTGATTAGAATAGTCACGTACGAAATACTTACTACTGTGCGAAATGTGGGCTAAATATCATATTTAGACGTGCCTCTGACTACCCTTTTAGATATCCTTAAAGATTTAGATCTTGATATTGAGGAGATATTTACCTAGACTGGCGATTACAGTCGTAATTTATGTTTGTTTGTTAAAAATCGTGGTATAGAAATTCTATACATTTGATGATAGAATACTTATGGGTAATATCTGGTAATATTTAACTTGAAAAGCCTCCGTGAAGTGAATATCATCAATATTATTTTGTTAGTTCATAGCTAGGCTTACCATAGTTTGAAGGTGAAAACAATTTCTTGACCAATTTGCCTAGTTTGCAATATTTTATCTCGAATACCGTCATTTGGGTATTTATTTCAGTTACGTTGTGTCAAACTATACGGTTTGATTTCAAACTAAACGTATAGTAAACGCGATAATATACATATAAAGTACTTGTACTTGTTTTTTGTTTACTGTTTGTAATCGACCTGAATTGAGTTATAAGATTCGTGAGATTAGAGATGATTGACTGACACAAATTAAATATTTCAAGATTTTATATTAATTGCCTACAACCATAGAGATAAATTACTATAACAGATCAATGCCTACAACTTTCCGCGCGCAGCTATTGTCACGTGGTAACTACTAGGATAAAAAGGTAGCCAGTGTTACTTCAAGTTATAAACTAAGCTATTTCAAGAGTTTTCTAATCACCGTGATTGAGAAAAAAACAGAAAACAGTTATTCATCCATACTTCTGCTATATAGTTATATCTAATACCTTTAAACGAGCAATTCTTGTATATATGTTACTAGCTTCCGCCCACGGCTTCGCCCGCGTGGTACGTACCTTGAAAATCAATTTTTTTTCTTAGCGGATTCCTACGTCATAACACTTTCAGCCCGATCCGTCCAGTGGTTTGGGCTGTGCGTTGCAGTGATCTGTTATAGATACTAAAGATACGTTGATAGATCACTATGTCAGTCAGTCAGTCACCTTTGAGTTATATATATTTAGATTATATAATCTGAATCTCGGAAACGGCTCCAACAATTTTCGTGAAATTTAGTATGCATGGGGTTTCGGGGGCGATAAATCGATCTATAGGTATCGATAGGTACTATTGTTTTTTTAGATCAATAAAAATAAAGCAATCTTTTTTTACCCGCATTTTTATTTTTATGTCAGGTATGCGTAATCTACGCCACTGATAATTAGGTGTCTACTTATAGTGAGAGGTCATAAACGGCAGATAAGTTATCATTGAGTGTCACTAATGTTAGTGTCCATTAGGTGATGAAAAATTACTAAATTGCTCGGTAATATGCTCGGTTCATCATCGCATTACGAGTATACATATACGTCCAATTTGATTCCTATGCTATTGTATATAGCAAGTATATGAATCTGAATGTTGGACAACTGAGGCGACGGTTGAACAAAAAGTGCATGCGATGGAGATGCGACTGTTAGGGGAGAGTGGAGGAAGAGAACCTGTTGTGCCGAGCCCACCTAGTGAGATAAGGGTAGGAAGATGATGATGTTATTTATTATTTATTATTTTATTATTTATTTATATAGGTATATATATCAATGATTGTACAAATATTTCTTGATAAATCAACAATTTCTTGTTAATGATGGATCTACTGATTGATTTGATCTTGTGGTTGCTCACACAAATTGGTTGGGTATACCTACAAAAAAATTAAAAATGAATGGGTAGGTACTTAAAATAAAAAATGAAAATTATCCGCTGCGTTAGATACTTACCTACTTAGGTGAACTTTAATCAAATCCAGATAAGTCTTAGAACATCATTTTTTGTTCGCATACATATACTCGTAAGTGTCAAGAATTGTCTCCACCAAGTCCAAAATAACATATTAGTTCCGGGACACCCTGCATACATGTATCAGATGTAAAAAGTTAATTTAAAACTTACCCTTAATATTCTGAATGGACTCTCCGCAAGAAGGCACACTTCGCCAGAGCTGAGTCTCTCCGATGTGTCAGGCTGCAACATGATTTGCAACTCCCCACCGGCGTCCACCTTCTCTTTATGCTTATCGCGACGAGCCAATGTCCACATCAACTCCTGCAACAGACGACAATGGATTCTGCTTCATGTTTACGAAGTGAAAAATCATACGAGTCCAATCAATCTCTGATGCGAGCGTCTCTCAGATGTTCCGTAACAAATTAAACAATCTTTGGGTATAACGACAGATGCAGTTATTGTATCTGATTAGTTTACTATGTTGCAGTATCTGTCACTCCAATATTTATACAATTTTTCTACGTCATGCTTAGGTAAGGTAACAAAATTATATAAAAGACATTATAAAATTGTTACTTCTTACCCGCAACTTTGATTTGTCTCAGATACTGTTGTCTGCCTTATCTACCCAATTATATAATGTCTCTTTTAAGATTTGAGATAATAGGTTCTAGTGAACGACTGTGATAGAAGTGGACAGCCTAGAGTCAAATAATGTAGTAGAATAGGCCAAAAGTATTTTCAAAAGCATTTTGAGGGAATATAGAGGGAAAATAGAGAGAGGAAAGAGAGAGAGCAAAACCAGTAAGTAAGTACGGACAGCGCACACAACTAGGTAAGTACATAGTTTTAGCAAAAATTCTAGATTCAACTTTTGCATTGAATCAGAATCATTCGGATAGAAGTGGGCAACATCACCTACCAAAAAACCTCATGTATAACAATTAATTAGAGTAAAGTAAGTAAGTTCATACTAAGGTACAGTTATGCCGTAAAAGCCGTTAATTAAGTTGTCAGGACAAATCTCTCGAGACCTAGGTACGGTCTTTGTACGAGAACGTTTGCAACACTTTTTGAAACATTCATGAATGGAAACGCTAATAAAAAATGACATAGTTAGTGAAAGCATCGTAAACGTATCGTTTTTTTTCATACAAACTTCAACAATCGCTTCTTGCCCTACGTTTACACCAAAGTATTTAATTTTCTTTTAATATTATTTTATATTTATTTTCATTTATTGTTTACACCTAAAACTAATTAACAAAAACAAAATCAAATAAACATATAACAACTTGTAAGAAACGTGTTAAGATTGTCAAAAATGGTTTTTGTTAAAACAAAATTGTTTTATGACTATTTTAACGTTTTGTTGCTATCGCTCATCAAACATGACGACGTCAGTGGCGCAGCGGGCGAGAGTCCGCCTGCGACGCAAGAGGTTGCGGGTTCGATTCCCGCCTCGGAACAAATTTGTGTACGATCTGCAGAAATTTGTTCCGTTGGTCTGGGTGTTATCTATGTATAATAAAAAAATATCTAATCTATGTATATAATGTTTTAAATATATCAGTTATCTAGTACCCATAAATCAAGGTTTAAGTAGCTTACTTTGGGGCTAGATGATGCTGTGTGGATTATCCAGCATTATTATTTATTTATTTATGTTTGTAAATGTTACCGCGGGGTTAGAGGTTGAATATCAAGAATTATTTTCTCTTTCTTGTCTAGATTGAGAAAGGATTTATTTATAAACTAGACCCCGTAAGAGTAGCTATTCTCATAACCTTAGCTCTTTAGGAATGGTTAAGGTAGTACATTTATACGAGTACATCAGATATACCTATATTTGACTAAGTGCATTTTAATTTTGCGGCAAGCCAGATTCAAATTACGCTGGTATTTTATTTCCTAAACGAAACAAAGCAACTTGCTAGGTTTAAATATGAACATGAATGATATTATAGTCTTAAAACTCTTTGTGACAATACTATAACAGAGTCGTTATTTTTATCTCCCTCTCGAGAATATTGTTTGTGAATGTACGTGCGTTCTCGTTCCAACACAGACAGTTAAAAATGTCTTTGCCATTTGAAGCAATATGTTGAGATGTGACCTGAAATAAGAGTATCTTGTTGGTTGCAAAGTTATATGCTTTGCAGAAGGAAAACCCGTACCTGTTTTATTAAAGACAGACTTTTATGGAAAGATAATTCTGTATGTTGAATAAAATAGAATCATCATTCCGATACTAAATGCATTTATACTGTAATAATTGAACAGTGTCTGCGTCTTTATTCATTAAGGAAAGATTTGTAGAATTAACTTTTTTTAAAAAGTTCCAGGTTCTCCAGGCAAGACAATTACTTATCTGAGCACAATATTTTTTCTTATAATCCGTTAGACGTCGTTTAAATACTTACGTAAAAATAATAAGCAATAGAAATACACAGCTATTTAATTATAAAACTATGTGTAACTCATAAATGAAAAGTTGTACCCAGGAAACTCTAGATATAATCTAGAGTTACGGATATTTGCATGTTTTTCTCATTCCGTCAAGTTCAATGTTTTGTATAAAAACATCTGCTATATTTTCGACGAAGCCACAAATTACTACTAAAATACTTACAACTAAGCCCCTCTTTCTAGGTGCGTGACTGTAGTTGTGACTGATCATTTGAACTGCTGGTATACCACCGTCCGCGGAAGCCACAATCGCTGGGCCTCGGTTCTGAGGATCCGAGGAATCTGACACCGGCCTAGCTCCTTTAAACCACATCATGGGCATAACACTAGAGCCTGCAACGATAAACAAGATATCAAACCTTTCATCCCAAAAACTATCAGGGTAATATTAATAATATTTATTTATAATAAATAATATATATTTATTTATAATATATATTTATTATATTTATTTATTAATAATATTTATTTATTACCACCAAAGGAAGAATATGACGATTTACGAGTATCTATCACTCATATACTGTGTACTTACTTAGGAAAAAAACTCACTCTTAGGTACTTATTGAATCTTAGTAAAAAAAAATAGTTTGACAATGGGTAAACGGGTCTTGTAATCTTAACAATAACAATTATAATTTGTTAAATCATTGAACAGGTTTTTGAAATGGAATATTATCAAATAGAGTCTAAAAACTCTATGTCATAGACGTTATAAACCAATTTTTCCGTCAATGTATCAGAAACTTGTTGGATCAAGACTTGCACCTTGTGACGAATATGGCAAGATTCATTTTTATGAAATTTACGGATACGTATGCAGATGGTTTTTTGGGCGATAAATAGATTTAACTATATTTTATTTTCTAAAATACACAATTTACAAAAAAAAACCGAGCAAAGCTCATCGGTCCTCTGCATTTTCTCTGCCTCATCCAGATACTCTGCATTTTACTCTGCATTTAATTCATTGACATTGTTTTGCTCAATGATTTGACCCATAGATGAAGGCTGCAGATTACGTTGGTCGTAAGAGCCTCCCTAGTCATCAATAATTTATGAGGTAACAAAAACAAAACTAGCGTAAAAAAAAAAACTATGATCACGACTGTAATCCCCGGGCTAGGTAGATATCTCCTCAGATCTTTAGTTACTTAGATCTTTGAGGACATCTAAAGAGGGTAGTCAGAGGCAAGTCCAAACATGACATTTGGTACATGCCCACATTTTGCACAATAGTTAGTATTCCGTACGTGACAGGTTGCAAGCCCATCGCCGCTTATAAGAATACTAGCCTATGACACATACCTTCGAATTTTTGGTTCTAGGGCATGCCGGTTTCCTCACGATGTTTTCCTTCACCGTTTAAGAGCGCTGGCATTGCGCACATAAATTTTTCGAATGGAAAAACTCATTGGTTCACGACCAGGTTTGAACCTACGACCTTCGGATCGTGAGGCAGGGGTGCTACCACTACACCACCAGCGCTCTAAAAAACTAGCGTAGGTAGGTAATAATTGAGACTGGCCTAACAGCTCAGTTGGTAGTAGCTCTGCCTTCTGCGCTGTAGATTGTATAGGTTTGATCCTCACCTAGGATAAACATTTGTATTTGAACGCAGATTTTTGTTCTGTGTCTATAAAAAACGTATTTATAAAAAAATGTATATTATGAATCTTTCAATCATCTGGTTCGCATAGTACAGGCTATGCTTGATTTTGGGGGTAGATGGCGTTGCGTGAAATGTCCACCAATACTTTAACAAAAAAAGTTGTTTGAAAATTAACTACTTTCATACAAATGTTGCGGAAGTTTTGCATTGCGTGTCCTGTCTTTCGTAAAGAACTTGTTTCTAACTTTAAAAATGGAAAGTAATCAATTTGATGTTATGGTAATTTGATGTCACTATCAGCTGTAACATCACCCATCTAGCAAATGGAACCACGCCCTCGGTAAAGTTTGACTTACGCTTAGCAATTATTATTTGCTGGCAATACGAGTATTGTTATGTACCAGTTGTTCTGTACCTAACCGGTAACTAGTAAATAATTGAAAATAAAAAACCTGTATAAAAGTAACTGAAAAAATTGCTTCTTACGGATGCAATATTGGATTTTTGAAATTTTACGAGTACTTCTATAGCCTCTATATGAATCCAACGGCACCTCATTTGTCAATATCGCCACGGCAAAAGCAAAAAGGTATATACTTGCATACAAACACCCCAAAGACATTACAGGAAAGTATTGTGTTAAAAATCGGATAAGAATATTGTCAAAATATCGGACAGCCAAAGTCTAAGAGCAGTATCGCACTGCGTCCAATCCGAATCCAATCCGAACCCGTGAAAATATGTACGAGTATCTAGAAAACTCGGACCGAATTCGGATATTGCTTACTCAGACATAATTAGAACTAGTGCGTAACTAGTTCGATGTCTGATAGAAATCCTAAGGCGAATGCTACACGCTCGATATTTATCGTGATATTTGGATCGTAATCCAGGATCACGATATTTATCGAGTGTGTAGTGAAGCGTATCACCAAATCTCGCGTATACCAAAATATTACTCGATAAATATCACGATAAATATCGAGCGTGTAGCATTCGCCTAACAATTCAGGAGCCACCTTTTGGCATACGTCATTTACATGGACCCATAAACCAACAAACAATCACTAAGTATTTCTCTTCTAAACAACAGGCTTTTTACATAATCTATTATAAATGATTTGTATATCTTCAAGTAGGTAATTAGAACATTTTTATACACCTTATATTTATGGTGTGTATAAGATTACAAAAAGTTGGTAACACGTGAAAGTTTTTAAAAGAAAGCAATCTTAATTTCTTTTATAGTGAGTCACAGAAATCATAATATGAAATAGGTTTGTTAATTTACATGCAAGTTTTCTATACATAGCCAAAATAAGTACACCTACACTGAAGCATAGTAATATTGATAAAAGTACGAAGAGCAATCTATGGCTTCAGTTCTTGATTGAGTTGACTCAATCACAGAGAGAAAGTAGTTGATGTAGGTACGTTTAGATGTTTATTTGGTGTATTGGTTTAAGGGTCGTTATTGGTTAAGTAAATATAAAATGCTAGCGGCGCCCCGCAGTTTTACCCGTGGTCATGAACTTGATATATAAATGTAATATTCAATTGATTTAACATGGACCTATAAAACAACAAAACAATGACTATGTATTAATCTCCTTAAAAAAACAGGCTTTTCGTATAATATATTAAACTGTTTTAACCTGTAAATAATTTTATATATAAAATTTCTACCGAGCCTGGAGATTACAGTCGTGATCATGTTTTATCTTATACCTTTAAACGAGCAATTCTTGTATATATGTATATATATATAATCTGAATCTCGGAAACGGCTCCAACGATTTTCATGAAATTCAGTATTCAAGGGGTTTCGGGGGCAATAAATCGATCTATCTAGGTTTCATTTTCCAAAAAACACGATTTACCGGAAAAAAAACACGAGCAAAGCTCGGTCATCCAGGTACTATAAAATTATATAGCGTGGAATTTTGACCTTGATCACGAATGTTTCCGTATATGCCGTATATATTGGGATCATTAAGCTTCATGATCCGTCGTAAAATCCATCGCTTCGAAACTTTCATTAGAGCTAAGTCTACAGTCACTGACCACACCATATAAAAACTTAAGGCTAGTTAGACGGTTCGAGCTGCTGACTAGACAGTAGACAGCTACTCGGCTTGTTTACTCGTACGCCTTTAGCTCGGCTTGCCTTTGCTGTCTACACGACACTCGAGCTGCTGCTGTAGTCTTGCGAGTTACCACGATGTCGAGTGAACATGTTATAAAAAATACGGTGATACGCTCTATGACAACAAGGCGAGCATGCGAGTGAAAACAAAAAATCTTGAAGAAACTCGGATGCGAGCTACTGTCCAACTCGCACGTGCGTTACTCGTAAGTGACGTCCAAACAGTGCGAGTTACTGCAGTGCAGCTACTCGGCAGGCTGACTCGTAAGCTAGCTCGCACTGTGTATAGTCAATAGTCAATAATCTTTATTCAGTAATATCACAAGGATCATTTTGAATCGTCTTACATACTAGGTGAGTTTAGGTGCCAATTCCAGTCCTATCCCCAATACGAGAAGAACTGACAAGAAACTCGCTGGGCCCTAGCGCTTTTTTTGTATTATGAACCCTGTTAACATTGTCATGTGTAAACTAGCCTTTACTCTCACATGGATAGTGTGTGGCGTAAAGGTTTTGAATTACTTACTAACATTAGTGATCTTTGTCTATACTAATATTATAAAGACGAAAGTTTAATATTTTTGTTTGTAACGAATAAACTCAAAAAGTACTGGACCGATTAAAAAAAATAATTTACCATTAGAATGCTACATTATCCCTGAATAACATAGGCTATTTCGAAATTATTCTTTTCAAAAAATATAGAGATACTTTTCTACCCATGTGAAGCCGGGGCGGGTCGCTAATAATTTTACCAACTCAATTATTTTTAAGTTTAGCTGTAATTTACAGCAAAGTCTAGCACTGTATGTTTGGTAAGAGTAAAAAAAATATCAAAGTTATTCAGTTTTCGTGTCAGTAGTAGGTACTTACTATTAAAATTTAGTTAAAATGATACAAACTTGTACCTCTAGTACTACCAGTCATCCGAGCATATAAAAGTAGAACTAAGCCATCTACTTTAGTTCTTGGTCATCATATTCGTATTATGCAGATAATCTTGAGACCATGAACATTCCAGCTACATTACTAAAGATTTAGAATTCGGTTTTCTCTCGATGTTTTCCTACACCGTTTGAAAGCATATGCACTGTGCGCATAATACTAATAGTACCTGGATGACCGAGCTTTGCTCGTTTTTTTTTTGTAAACGGCGTTTTATAAAAATGAAACCTAGCTAGATCGATTAATCGCCTTCGAAACCCCCTTCATACTAAATTTCATAAAAATCGTTGAAGCCGTTTCCGAGATTCATATTATATATATACATAAGAATTGCTCGTTTCAAGGTATAAGATTATCAAATCGGAGTATCCTGATTCGGAGTCCAAAAAACTGGAGCATAAAGCTAGGAAACTATCAACACCCCATTTCAAATCTATTAATCTTATACCTTTAAACGAGCAATTCTTGTATATATATATAATCGGAATCTCGGAAACGGCTCCAGGGATTTTCATGAAATTTCGTATGTAGGGGGTTTCGGGGGTTATAAATCGATCTGGCTAGGTTTCATTTTTAGAAAACGTCGTTTACCCCAAAAAACGAGCAAAGCTCGGTCACCCAGGTACTTATCCATTATCCAAGTTCAACAAAACCAAGTGCAAACAAGGTCTCCAGGCGACCTATTAGCTTAATCACACTTCCCTACGGACTCGCACTACTAAATAGCGATACGGTGAAATTACGTTTTTCAAAAAAAGCATGGTCACGACTGTAATCCCCCAGGCTCGTTAGATATCTCCTCAGACCTCTAGTTACTTAGATCTTTGAGGTTATCTAAAGAGGGTAGTCAGAGGCACGTCCGAACATGACATTTGGCACATGCCCACATTTTGCACAGTAGTATTTAGTAGCGGCGATGGGCTTGCAACCTGTCACGTACGGAATACTAACTACTGTGCAAAATGTGGGCATGTACCAAATGTCATGTTTGGACTTGCCTCTGACTACCCTCTTTAGATATCAAACTCTTTAGTAACTAAAGATCTGAGGAGATATCCACCGAGCCTGGGGATTACAGTCGTGAAAATATATATATATATATATAGTATTCCGTACGTGACAGGTTGAAAGCCCATCACCGCTTATAAGAATATTAACCTATGAAACACACCTTCGAAATTTTGGTTCTAGGTTCTATGCCGTTTTCCTTCGCCGTTTAAGAGCACTGGCATTGCGCACATATTTTTTTCGAATTGAAAAACTCATTGGTGTACGACCAGGTTTGTACCCACGACCTTCGGATCGTGAGGCAGAGCCGCTACCACTACACAACCAGCGCTCTAACATTAAATAACGTTTTCAATAAGAGAAAATATGAAACTTCATAATATCTACCTTTAAACGAGCAAGTTTTGTAATACGAGTATATCTGAATCTCGGAAACGGCTCCAATAATTTTCATGAAATTTAGTATGTAGGGGACTTCGGGGACGTTATATCGATCTAGCTAGATTTCCTTTTTAGAAAACGTCTTTTTACCAAAAAAAAACTGACTATTATCCTAACCTAACCTACTGATTATAATACTTTCAAACTTTATCCTTTCTAAATAGAATAGAATAGAATAGATTTTTATTCAGACACGGACACATACAGGAAAATAAAAGTAGATAAAAAAAAAACAAAACAAAGGTAAAACCAAACAAAATTAGAAAAGTAACACAGAAAGTAAAATAAAAAAAAGATATAAATTGTCTTTCCTGCATGCAAGTCGCGTGGCTGAATAGGACCAATCTCAGCTTAATGCTACCACCTAATGTTAAGGAGGTAGCGCTGGTTTTCGGAAAAAACATTTTTTTAAAATAAATATTCACAATAAGCAAAAAATAAATTACCTGCAATGTGTATCACAAAAAACACTGATTCTATTTTAAACGTGTGCTAATAAAGCGTTCATTGTAGATAATTTATTTTTCGCGTCCCTATATTCTCGCGTCTACGTCTGTCGTGGTCATCGCAGCGCGAATGGAAGTCGAACCGACTACGGGACTACCCAGTATTTATTGTGCCTTGGTTTAGACATGCGTGTTGCGATCAGAGGGTCTACCATGAGTTTTCACAATCTACACTCGCTAGCGACTGTAGTTAAAAAATGTATGAAAACTTGGTACAGCGCCTCTAGCGGATAGTTGGGTACTAAAACGTCACGTAGCTAACTATCCTACGTCACAGCGTACTACAGCGACTGTAGTTTGCGCTCATTATTTTGCTTAGAATTTGGTACCATGAGTAACAATTTCGACAGATGTCATAGTTACGAACTATTACTACTGTAGTAACGTCAGCTGATCTAAATGTGACAACTCATGGTAGACGTACGGTTACTAAACGGGACGCGACCTGTAATTTTTTTTACACGCATGTCATGTAATTATCATTTAGAATTTAGATCATTATTATTAAGATAAATGAATAAATTGATGTGAAATTTTGATGCATGCGTACTATCTACCAAGTACGAGCTTAGTTGCTTATGTTTTGTTTTAACGAAAATACGTTTTTTAGACTTACACTCGGTATTGTGCCACAAGTTTAACTACGAGTATTTAATTAATTAAAAAAATTGTGTAGCAACAAAGATATCTATAATCTACAACATAATAAAGTATTAATAATAATTAATTATTTATAAATTGTATTTTCTAAATTCTATCTGTTATGTGTATATGTGATTGATTAGTGTAAGTGGTGTAAACCGTTCTAATTAAATAAATAAATAAAACAAAAATAAAATAAAATAATCTTATACCTGTAAGTACCTGGACGACCGAGCTTTGTTCGTTTTTTTGGGGTAAACGACGTTTTCTAAAATGAAACCTAGCTAGATCGATTTAATACCCCTGAAACCCTCTGTATACTAAATTTCATGAAAATCGTTGGAGCCGTTTCCGAGATCCAGATTATATATATCTATCCAGGGTATATCTTATACCTTTAAACGAGCAATTATGGTATATACAATAATTGCTCGTTTAAAGGTATAAGATATATAATATAATATAGCTCGTTTAAAGAGCTATATATAACGGCTCCAACGATTTTCATGAAATGTAGTATACAGAGGGTTTCAGGGGTATTAAATCGATCTAGCTAGGTTTCATTTTAGAAAACGTCGTTTACCCCAAAAAAACGAACAAAGGCCGGTCGTCCAGGTACTTATGGTTAAGCAAGCAACATTAATTATTGTAAACTAGAACCAGATGACACTTCATATTTGAAAGAAAGCAACTGGAGTTAGGCATTATTAAGAGTCAAATATTTCGCGCATTAAAACTAAAACCAAACAATAATACCACATATTCATAAGTTAACCAACTCCAATAAAAAAAACTTAGATGGAGTTCTTTGATGAATGAAGCTTGGTAACCATTCATGTCTAATCGACTGTAAAACGTTGTACACTGTGGTAAAAAAAATTCCTTGTCGTGAAAAATTCCTTGCTTTATCAGTAGGTGAACCATCTAACCGGTGTAGGTCTTAAATGTTTCGTTTGGCCCCGCACTTGTGTTGAGAAATAAATAAATAATGCTGGACAGTCCACACAGCATCATCTAGCCCGAAAGTAAGCTACTCAAAGCTTGTGTTATAGTACTAGATAACTGATATATTTAATACATTATATACAATACATAGATAGATATATTTTTATTATACATAGAAAACACCCAAACCAACGGAACAAATTTCTGCAGATCGTACACAAATTTGTTCCGCGGCGGGAATCGAACCCGCAACCTCTAGCGTCGCGTACGTTACTATGACATTTGTCAAAACTGTAACTCATGGTACCAAATTGTAAGCAAATTATGAGCGCAAACTACAGTCGCTGTAGTACGCTGCGACGTAGGATACTAAGCTACGTGAGGTTTTAGTACCCAACTATCCGCTAGAGGCGCTGTAGGCAAGTTTTCATATATTTTTTAACTAAAGTCGCTAGCGTGTGTAGATTGTGAAAACTCATGGTAGACCTATGTATATCTGGAATAACGCCATCTATCTGAGAACAAGCAAAATATCGTTGCGCTCAGTATTGTTTGGAATAACTTTACTCATTACTATTGCTAAAATAAAACAAATTTAAATTTACTTATTTATTCAAAATAATATTTAATCAGAATAACTTGAACTTACAAGAAAGACAATTAACAATATAGTAAAAATAATATCTAATAATAGGTACATAGTTCACTAACACATAATGTCTATCTTGTTAAAAATTGACCAAAAATACGTCTATACATTATGTCTAAATATAATAGTTTACGAAAAGATTACGATTTATGTATATAATAAATTAGTCACGGGTCAAGTTTGTGTGTTTACATAATACAAAATAATCAGCATTAAATATTGAACCTGAACTTACAAGAGCACGAGTAGATAAAGCATGTAACCAAGCCTGTAAAATATCCTGGAAAATTAAGTATTATTAGTTCAATAATTTGATACGATTATATTTACTGTCTCAAACCGTGTTAAGCAACATTGATACGTACCTACGTATTACAAAAAAGTAATACTTCGATTTATCCCAGTAAAGAACCAATCAAAATATTAGGAAATTCCCAATAAAACGCAGCTGCACACGTTAGTAGTAAGATTACTCCAATCACCAAGTACTCTGATCCACCGCTTTGGAAAATCGTTTCCAGAAAAGAAGACTTAGATATTCCATGATAAGACTCAGGTCGGCTGAAACATTAATATGAAATTGCTGTCAAATTAACAGACAACTACCACGTTAATATGAGATAAATAAAAACTCAACCGTCGAAACAAAATAGTGGAGTAATCATTGGTGATCATTATACAGGCCTTAAACATTAATAAAAATCAAAACATTACATATTTTCCTTACATGAAGTAATTATTGAGCGAAGATTTACTGAACACTTATAGAACGTTAAAATACCATTGCTGCTAGAATTTTGTGTAAGCTTTTTATAGTAGATATCTGCTAGGCAAAAAATATAAAAAAAATGATATATATACCTTGGCTCTGGAAGTGGAAAAGGTGGATCTCGACCTAAGCCCACTGGCATTATATAAGCCATCTCCTTCGGTATCAGACTCATTTCCAGATCAATAACGCCCTAAAATAATTAAAGTTCCGATTACAATTGAATCTTTAAGCAGACCATTAAAAAACATTTCATAATAAATGATGCTTGGAAATTACAGCAAATTTTGTGGTTCCAGAATTCATGTCAACACATTTCAATGACCACCACCCACGGATAGATCTCATTGAAAATAAGTTCACCCTTTTAGTGTTATCCAATGTACTCAGTTTACATTCCTTGGCAAGCTTAGATCCCCTTGGAATAGAGTTTAAGTCAAGGCTTACTGTTCCTGTAAATATAGATACATTTTATGAAAATACTCAAAATGATTATCAGTTTCTTTCAGAAACAGTTTATGTTTAGTATTAATAATTAAGAGTATGTAATCACAGCACTTTGCAGCATTAGAATGTTACATTTGTATCACCATTTTGCATACAATAGTAAAACCAAACGAAGGTATAGATGTAAGACTATTATCATAAATATTCATAATATAATTATTAAAAGTTTTAATACGAATTATTGTGTTTTCTTGATAGGAGTGAATGGATGAAGAAAACATGTTGTGCCGACCCCACTTAGCGTAGGACAAGGACAGGAGAATGATGATGATATTATGTTTTTCTTTGATTAAATTGTTCCACGATTTTAGTACTATTTATTCTGACGAATAACTCTGCTATTAATTAGTTTGTAGAAACATCAGCTGTATATAGTAGTAGGTATAGACTTATTGTCAGAACCAGTGGTGGCTAAGAGAGGGCACTTGAAGCTGGGACCGACCATCAGCACGGTGGGTGAATGATAATTAGAGGTCATAGAGGGAAAGACTTGGATGAGAACGGCACAGGGCCGACAGAAGTGGCGCCTGAGGGAAGAGGCTTACACCCAGTAGTGGTCCTTTATTTGAGCTGCCAATGATGATGATGATCAACACCGAGCCAACAACAGTTTGGAAGGCTAGACAACTAATAATAGAAGATTAATAGAAGACAACTAATTAATTATTAGATTGAAGTGCAAATCAAGAGTCAAAAATAAAATAATTAAGAGTCAAAAATAAAATACTGGACTGGAAAGGTGGGTTTCTATGACATACCTAAACATCCATCATTTGAAATAGCATCACTGTCAATGACCTGTACTATTAGCACGGGAGGCAAATGTTCTTCCACCTCCGTAAAAGGCCCTTTTTCTTTCAGTATCATCTAAAAATGTTTTATTTTATCAATTTATAACTCGTTAAGGTTTATATTCGTACATAAATAAAAAAAATACGAACAGATTTTTCTGCGTGTTGATATTGAAAATGAAAAATCATGCGCCAGTTAAATATTCCTTCATCGTACAAACTTTGGTAATGGATATCTGTGTATTGAGCTTGTTCAACAGAACCAATCCAACTACAAAAAAGGACCTTTGTTAAAATTTAATGAAGAACATTTCTTAATACAATTGATTCTCTATTTTACTCACGCTTTAACATATATATCTCTTCTTTTATTTTCGACTTGTATTGAGCGAATGCCCTGAACGCTCCAAACAGTTAATCTCAGTTCATAATCTTCCACCTTGCGAGGAGCTATATCCACTGGTAAAGGAATATATTTGCCAGTTTCCAATGGAAATATATCCACCCACATTTGAATTTTGCCCTGACAAAAAAACAAAAAACAATTAAACAAAAAAAAAGCGCCGCTTCCACTTAATTATAATATTATAAGGATTCAGTACAATAGGGAATATGTAAACAATCTTTTGGAGGAATTGCTCTAAGTGTTTGGTAAGTTGTTTTCCAGAACTGAATTCAAACAATCAACAATAGTAGACTTATCTTATTTTAGTGTCATTTTTGATTGATGAGATGACGAAATGATAGAGAGAAATGAAAGAAGATTACATGTTGTGCCGACCCCACTGACGTGGGAAAAGGGCAGGAAGATGATGAGTGTCATTTTTGATTGGTTTTGAAAGTAGTTTTTTTCTTCCATATTACCTGCTCACTCCCTGGTCTGTCAGGGTTGTAAAGACTTCTGGTCTCCACGTGTTCCGGTACCATATGATATCCACAAAGAGGTAATGTTTGCCACTTGTGTAAAAGCTCTAGACAAATGTTTTCTATACGTTCTGAAGCCGATATATAAGTCTTATCTGAAACATAAAAGTTTTATAAATCAAACTGATTCAAACAAAATTTTTTGTTTAAATTTCTTACATAAATAATGCTTACTCGTTTGATCGGTATCTTTGTATTGAACATCATTGACTATAACAGTATTGTTATCAAGAAATACTGGAGATGGAATATGATTTTTCATACAAACTTCTTCTAAAATGGCAGAAGGTTTAAGGAAGTCCCTCCATTTTGCTGGACCAGTCCTAAAACAATTATGAGGACAAATGCAATTTCAAGCTGTGAAGTTTACATAAAAACACTTTAAATCTATTGACTCACACTTTGTAATCAGTAGCCAAACCAACGCGGGCTCTATGCTTGGAATAAATACGATCCTCCAAGTCGATGGTAGTGCTGCCAATTAAATCATCTGGAGACAAAGCTTCGTGATCGTATATCGAAACGGTTAAAAGATAATCTTCTGGTAAGCAGCATTGGAATTCGTACATTCTATTTGAACAAAAAAATAAACTTAGCAGCTAAAGATCTAAAAAGTAGGTTGTTTTTTATAAAACGCTCCAAAATATATTGTAGGATTAGTTAATTATGAAAATTAACTAAATACTTACTTGCCAAACACAGGATTTAAGTTATTTGTAACAAATTGATTGTTATCTTCAGTGTGCTTACTGCCACAACTTATAACGACGTACGGATCAGATTGGCCAGTGAAACTGCGAGCTATTAGGTTCAGTCCTTTGACTATGTAGACTCTTACAAGAAATTTCGCAGCGTCATTTACAGGAAGGTCGTCAAAGAAGCTGAAATAATAAATAACAACGAATTTTACAAATAATATTTCCCGGATCATGTACTGGATACAAAATAAGTGAAGGAAAATTTAGCTCCATATTAAGCAAGGCTTGTACTATGAGAACCACATAGCAAATCGATGAATTATATATAAGGTTTTGTATTTACATACATAGTATGGATACTAACACCCAGATTACAGAACAAACATCTATGCTCACACGAATGTATATTCTGGATGAGAATCGAACCCACAAAGCAGAAGGCTACTATAACTACTAACTGAGCTGTGAGGCTATTCAAGAAATCAAGAAAAAAATATTCAAAGAACTACCCCCTCATCAAATTAACTCCACATGAGTTCACTGCCACTGTGTTAGTGGGTGGTGGCCAGTTGTATATAGCAATTCCAACTTTCATGAAGCCGCACTGAAGTTTGACATCTCTTTCCGCTATGCCTGTCTTCTTGCTGCTATAAAGTTTCAAAGTTTTGCACCAGTCTTTGAATTTAGAAAATTCAGGTTGACTTTCTAATTCAGAGTTGTAAATCTGAAATTTAAAATCGTCCTACTTATTAATTTTTTCTTATTTTTAATAGAAAGTTGGTTCTTTAAAAATATTTTTTATCCATCACCATTTTATTTAAAATTTTATAAAAATTTATGCATGTACCTACCCTTAAATATGTTAATAGAATACTTACTTTTATTTTGCCGAATTTATAATTGTTATCTGACGTACGACCCTGAAAATAAAATATAATTAGTTTAAAGTTTCGAATGAATATTCTAAAACAAAACTACCCGCGATAACCTATCTGGTATGATAATTAAATATACTGATGTACCTTCTGAGATTCAAAGAAGCGCAACCACCAATCCTGGTGTTCAGCAACAGCAATAGGAATATTTTTAGCCAAATTCAAATTCTCCTTTCCCTTCGAGTTCACGGGAAGTAGTACGAACTCCTCTTCATCGGGTTCCGGTGTACAAAACAGTGATTTCCAAGCTGGTTTCACTTTACTAGACTGGAAAAAGGCGTTACTGCCATCGGGCTCCTTTTTATTGAATAACCGCTTCCAAGCTGGTCTTGATCGACGTGGTTCAAGAAAGCTGCTGTTGACAGTTACCTTACTGTATTCAGAACTATTTTCAGAAGATATTGTATTTTTCATTACGTAACAGCTATCGCTTACTGAAATGTAAAAAATGTGAAATAAAGTATACCAAATAATTATATAATAGACTGGCCTTACAGCTCTGCCTTCTGTGCTGTAGGTTGTGGTTTCGATCCCCACCCAGGACCAACATTTGTGTGATGAATGCAGGTGTTTGTTGTGTGCCCGCGTGTATTATGTACGTAGACTTGTTCGGGAAAAGCGGTGAAATGTTTTTAAAAAAACATAAAATTAATTGAATTAAAATTATTTAATGTTTTAACTGTTACATGAGGTGATCAAAGATGGAATGAATTAATTAAGCTTACAGTACTGAGGTCGGATATGCTACATCAGCAAATACTCAGCCGTCTGGCCCGGCGATAGTGCGTGGGCGCGAGTATGAATGCACCATGAATGTGCTTAGCTAGCAATAAAGATAGAGCGGCTAGTTGGTTCAGGTGATGTAACTACGTATTTAACAAAAAAGTACTTATACAATTTATAAAACTGTCATCTATCTGGTTTCCATAGTACAAGATTTGCTTAGTTTGGGGCTAGATGGCGTTGCGTGAAATGTCTACCAATATAATTTCCCAAGTCATAGTACGAACCTCGTAAAAAATTAGAAGACATTATAGAAACACTTTTCAAGGAAGCTTCTCTTGTATTCTCTGGAAGCCATTGCACCATGTATTTATTTGGATTCTTGACCACATTTGTACCCAAGAATAAGGTCCTTCCAAAAGTGCTGCTATCGCATAGTCGTATCATTAAGGGAGGGCAGTATGCCTCGTTCAAAGGAGCTTCAAACTTCTGCGAAATACGTCCACTTGGAAAGTTGCAATTTGGTTTCCCTTCTGTTATAATGTCAGATTTAATGTTCAAGTCATCGATTTCGAGGAGAGCGCATGGTTTTCTGCTCGGTAAGACATCACGTAAGCCCCACCAATAAATGTCTACCCTGAAATTATAATCAAACTCTTGTTCAATATTCACTTATTTTGTGAGGACGATGGAAGATACAGGATACAGGGGTAGAGGTAGACCAAAGAAAAGATGGATGTACTGAGATGACGAGTGATAGAGGGAAGTGGAAGAAGTTCTCATGTTGTGCCGACTCCACATAACGTGGGAAAAGGGCAGGAAGATGAAGATGATGATGATGGTGTTCAGCAGAATAAGACTATTTCCGATGTGATCAAACATAAATCATATCATCGTATTGATGTTGAAAACGCAGTATTTTGTGTGTGTACGAGTAGGTACGTTTCTGACTCTGTAACGGCTAAACAGGTGTATTTAATGGATTATGTAGAATAATCTATATACTTACTCGTAATTCAATAATTATGTAGATTGTAGATTATAACCATGCAGAAGAAAACCAGTAAAGAGATGAAAGAGGGATGGAAACCCGAAATATTTTAAACTGTTTAACCACGGGGCGCGGGGCTAGTTTCATCATAAGTGAAAATTATATTCAATTTTCATTACTTGTATGTTCTTAGAGCTTACTTATATAGGCCTAATTTGGGCATTAGGCATTGTGGCAGTCTTTCCATTATCAGATCTTCCGGGACCACTTCTTTCTGTTCATACTCATTAGTTGTTTCATCCACAGTGTATACCGTAGACTTCACCAAGGATTCAGGAACCTGAAAAATCCCAAGCAGACAAAAATAAGTACCAAGGCACCTGCTCAAATAAATAAATTATATTAAAAAAACACTCACAACAAGAGAACGGGACAAAAATATAACGATTGAACTTTTTTTCCGTTAGTTTTGTACTTTTTTTTTCATTGAACTCCTTAACTTCTTATACAATGGATTATTATATCGCAAAAAAAACAAATCTACAACTCAAAACACTACCAAGCTCATTCAAAATTAAAGCGACATCTAGGTCACGTGGAAGTAACTAAATAACACACGAGGTAAAACATAAAGATTGGGAAGGTTGGGAAAGCTGGGTTCCCCGGCACCCTAGCATTGAACAATTTAGTTCTCACATAACAGCACTAGATGGCATTGACTGCTACCTAAGTGATACATTTTAATTTTACTAAAGAATCACTTATTACTAGAAACTCTTCAAATGTTTAAAAAATATTATATAATTGTTTACAAATATTGTCATTCTATTTAAATTTAAACTGGACTTGATAAATAAAAGCTCCACATCACACTGTTTTGTCAAGTAGAGAAGGCCTTTGCAATAAATACTCATTTGCTAAGGCCTGTTTTCTTTATTTACTCGAGTTTATTATATTTTACCTCAAATATAAACGTAATCAGAAATGATCGATTATGGGACTTGAACCCACGTCTTGCATGGAGCCGGCCAACGCTCTTTAGTCCACCCATCTAGTCAACCTTCTAAAAATAAAAAGTTCCTGGGTGACCGACTTTTGCTCGGTTTTTTTTATTGGTAAACGACGTTTTCTAAAAATGAAACCTAGCAAGATCGATTTATCGCCCCCGAAACCCTCTGCATAGGTACTAAATTTCATGATAATCGCTGGAGCCGTTTCCGAGATTCCACAAGATTTATATACAAGAATTGCTCGTCTAATGGTATAAGATTCCTAATAATAAAAAATTCTTAGCAAAGTTTTTTTACCTGTAAAAGTTGCACAGACATCAGAATCTGTCCAGTTTTCTCGACTCCTCTCAGAATATCGTACCATTGTAATTTTGGTGCGCATTGGTAGTTCAGTCTGTCGTCTACAACTGGCTGAATCTCTAAGCGACCTATGAGATCAATTTTTCCCTGAAAATTGTAATACATCCAATTATTGACGAGTAAAATAATTAACAAACAAGTATAAGGCACAAACAGCACACTTCCGCGAAATCAATGCAGCGAAATATGTGTTTAATATTATGATATTATGTAATAGACACTATTAAGCCGTAAACCGCTACACGGGTTCCGATGGTTGAGATGTGCCATAGACTGCCAAAGTTGCACGCGAAATAAATGCGTTACCGCAACCTTACCGTGGCGTCATTATCAAAGACTTCGACCAAAGCTGTCGGGGGACACGCTATCAGTCGACTTTGAGAAATAAGCACCATGTTCTGAATCTTAAGCACCACGTTCCAAGAAGGCGTTACCGTATTTGATTCTACCTGAAAGATTTTTTTAATGACACTAAGTGGTATCAATTGCCCAAGACTTTTACGCTGCTAAGTCTTGAGTCGACTTAAACCCTTCCTATTAAAATTAACTAGTAGCCGATTCTTTGCATTTAAGTAGTTTCACCATGTTCTGCTAATTAAACTAAGAGCATGTTAGCCTTTTAATCGCCTGTTGAAGTTGTTTTGTGTTCCACCATGTCCTGATAAAAGATTTTCATCCAAAAAATGACGTAAAATAAATAACGATACTTTAACATCTTGTTAATTTTTTTGCCCGATTAGGTAATGCTTTGTTGACAAAAGTATGGTGAAATAGGACCTAAAGAAAATTGAATCACTAACTGATAAACATTTTACACAACACGTAAAGAAAATAATTGGTTATATAAATAATAGAAACTTAGTAAAAGCCAACTATACAAAAAAATCAGAAGTGAGTACATATTTGTTTTCTAGATATTATATAATTAACAAGGATCATACAAAAAAAGCGCTAGGGCCCAGCGAGTTTCTTGTCAGTGCTTCTCGGACTGGGGATAGGACTGGAATTGGCACTTAGACTCACCTAGTATGTAAGACGTTTCAAAATGATCCCCGTGATTTCATTGAAATAAATATATTTGACTATTGACTATTGACTATTGACTATTGACTATTGACTATTGATATTGCTAGTGATACTAACCTTGGTTTCTATAACACAGTTCAATGCATGGACCCGCACAAATGTACTTGGTAGGCAAGAACTTTCCGAGCCAATATATAATTTTGCGCGATTTATGAATACACGGCATTGTAACATCTGAAATTTGAAACTAAGCTAGTATTTTTAATTAACAGATGTATATAAGGCTAAGCCCAAATGGGACCAGGCGACAATAAACGTATGAAGTTTGGGTCGCTATCGGATCTCTGAAGAAGGATAATATTCGTATTTTATCATCTTAAGTATTTGACGGGATATACAATTAAGTAATATTACACGCGTGGTAAAATAAATATCGCTTTTTTTTAAAATGCAGGTTACCAAAATTAAATTATCTGAAACAAAATGACGAATTAAGTGCAGTAGAAATGGTAGGTTATCTTTTACTTATATCCATTATGTTAAAGTTTAACCGCCTGAAGTATGATACGAGTATTTTATCCGGTTTGGAGTAAAAGTAGATTTAAAGTAAGTTCAACCTTTAATATAATATCTGTTTACATTAGAGGTGTAAAAATAACGACAAAAAGCGTACCCGTATGTACCCGTTACTATAACAATGAGTACTCGTTACTATCGTATCGAACACGTTACTCGTTACTTCTGCTCGTACATTACATGCTGTTATGTTAGAGCACCAATTCGAGTCGTATTGCGTACGCGTATATGACGTCTCGGCGTCGCAACATTCGTAATTTACAGAAAACATAACAAACTGCGTAAGGTGAATTTTTTCACTTCCGTATTTAGAAACCTTTTTTTTTCAGACTGGACAAATGCTTTGTCTGACAATCTGTGACACTAGATTCCGATACTTCAAAAAGATGCGAGTAACGAGATGAATTCGGGTGTAACGACTCGATACTCGGTTCGAAATGGCGTACCCGTAACTCACGAATACATACGGTTTACTACAGCTTTAGTTTACACAACTTTGCTCAGAAAAAAATCAACCTTACCATTAACGAGGTTTTCAAACACAAATCGAAGCTTTTTATCTTCAGTTTATACTCATCAGGCAAACATAGCGAGAACACATCTTTCTGATGGAACAGCCCCATCCATGCGACTATCTCAATTTTTCCAACAATACACGTGCAACTACTTGGCAGAGTATTCAAGTGCTTCGAACATTTCAGTGTCTAAAAGAAGTACCTACGTGCTAAAGTAGCGACAAAGGCTCAAATATTCTCTAAAGAGCTCCTTTATAATAAGGTGCAAAAGAGTTGTGTAGATTGATAACACTTCAGTTATTAATTATACATAAATAATTGAATTAAATGGATGAAGAGAAGTTGGATAACATTTATAAGTTATACTAGCTTCCGCCAACGGCTTCGCCCGCTTGATACCTTGAAAAACAAATATAAATCTATCCAACGTGAAATAACACGGTAAATAGTAAATAGTAAGTACTTATGTTTAAGTTTGTTTCTTGTTTAGTTTATAATTACTGTTTGTTTTCCGAATAAAATAAAAATATAATACAACCGTACATTTTTCTAGGATAAAAAGCTTACGTGCTTTTCCAGACTATTATCTATCTCTGTACTAAATTTTGCCCAAATCCGAATGGATTTGGGCAAAATTTAGTTTAGTAAGTTTTGCCGTTCGTAAGCTTGATTGAATAACCAATATCCATACATCCACCTATCCATCCAAACATTCGCATTTATAATATAGATTGAAAGTAGGATAAGTAGTGTAGTAGGCACTCGATAAAATTACTAATTGATAAAGTATATACCTTTAAATAGATTGTTTGTATACGACCACAGTGTTTTCCACATTGATCCGTCGTTTCAGAATAGACAATATCAGCAAGAGACATCCTGTAATATGCCACTCTGGATACACCACTTAGAAGCCATATTACGATATCTGGCCATCCTTCGGGAGACTGTCGATCAATTAATAAATACAGATTTACATGCAACTTTGAAGTTATGTCACATTCATAAAATTACTAGCAACCTCAAGCGAAGCCGCTTTCATCCATAAATTTATCCATCCAAACTTTCGAGTGACAACTTCGCAAAATTTGAGAGATTTCAATCATCAAATCATAGCCCATCACCCACTAGCAATGACTATTATAGACTTTACCTCACTCCTATTATGTGCACGATACCGGCAAAAAATCTAGCAAAAATGCCAAAACATAGTCCTATTTTGTAGTTTGCGAACCGATATTGGCATACTGTATTTCCAAACCGAACGTTTTAGCGGGCGCCACGTAGGACTTTCTCATACTATCGTCAACAAACAAAAATTAAAAATGCATGTTTGAATATTTGAAAACAAACGTAAAGTTAGTTTATGGTCTCTATGGTAAAACTAGTAGTGAGTTGCGATCTCCTCTGCATTGAATTGAAAATACTGCTGAGTTTTCAACTTACCGCAAAAACTAAACTACTGATTTTCTGTTTCAGAATGTTCACTTCGGCCAACAAGAATTTCACTTCTTTCTTAGTGACAGTGTAGCTCTCGCAAGATTTTTTACGCCCAACATTGAATGCGTTCAAAGTAGAGTTACTCCTTATTTTTTTAGATATTTGGTGATATATTTTATTCTGTTCAATAATAAAAATATCATTAGGTAAAAGTATGAGATAGATAAACCTTTTGCACTACATCACTACTTACAATTTCCTCTTTTTGCAACACATACTGTCTATGATCGAGTTCAGTTTCAAAACACTTTCGGAAATCATTGTTACTATCAAGTCTCTGGTCGCTAAAATCTTCTATCTCAAGAAACTTTCGCATGCTCGATGCAGCATTGTCCATTGCGTCATATAGTTCAACGACCAAGTCACTATAGACGGAGCACTCAACGTAGTTTGAGAACTTCTTTTCCACCGCATTCAGGCTTATTTCCTGTCCAAATATCAGGCGTTCAAACAGTCTGTGTGCAGGACTCATAAGACAAAAAGTCTCACTACAGCATAGAACTAAGTAGTAGCAATCCACTTGTTACATACAGCTGTTTACGTAACTATGTACAGTTGATAAAAAAACTTGTAAGTAAAAATATATCAAAAATTGTGTTTTGGTTATACGAGTAGAAAGGACCAAGTCATAGGAATCTCGAACAAAAAGGCTAACATAAAGAAGGTATTGACGTACCAAATCGGTTGCAATCATGCGAACCATGTTGTTTGCGTAAACCCTGAACCTAAAGTCAGGGAGGCAAGTGGCCAATTGTAACACTGGAAATGCAGTGAAGTTCAAGTAGCCATAGCCAGAGTTATTCATGGTAACATCTAGAGGTCCTGTGTAGTGCAGCTTTCTTGATTCTGACAATAAGGGTGGAAAAGTTAATTCAATTACAATTTCAATGAGTGTTTCCTTTACATCACCTAGTCTCTAAATTTTTTTTGGGAGATTAAATGATTCAATGTGTCTGCTTTTAATATAAAGATACTAACTTATTTCATTAGTCATCATGATAAAATCTGAAAAAAAAATATAAATAATAAGAATAACATTCAATGCTATTTATTTTGTACGTTGGTAGATTTTTCCAACTCAAATATTTATAACCTTTGTCTGCCTCATATTCGCAGGGTATTTCTCCAACAGTTAGTGCAACGCCGCTCACTGTACCAACAAAACGTTTATCCAACATTGAAACTTCAAAAATAGGACAATATATGGTGAAACTGTCCCACACCCACAAATCGTCCTGAAATTATTATTTTTATCAACAAGCTGGTCAGTAAGATTTATAAGTAATCTATACTAATATTAAAGAGGAAAGTTTTGTATTTTTGTATTTTTTTTTTGTAACGAATAAACTCAAAAACTACTGGTCCGATTTCGAAAATTCTCTGAGTAACATAGGCTATATTTTATGTAGGTACCTTGCGAGCAAAGCTGCGAACGGAAGCTAGTAGTTTTATATAAGTTTATGTGAAGTTTATATTATTTTTCCGAAATTTTGTCGAGTTATATATTGTGTAAGCTTTTAATTGGCTTTACTGAGAGCCTCGGAACTTTACTGAGAGCCTTAATTTTTGTATGCAAGTCAAAAAAAGTATATACCGTTTGCAGGGGAGTAACAGGCTCCACATTAGTGCTTCTTAACCCTTGTTGACAATATGGAACCACTGTCTTCAGAGCTACAAGTAGAGCTCCTTTGTGATAAGGCCCACTTTCTCCTGAAGTCCCACATCCTGATGATACGTTCCCGTACATATGTAGTAGAGACGGCCCAAATGTGGGGACGAATCCTGAAAAATACATGATGATTTAGCAGAAGCTGACCAGTAGTGCAAATTTGAACACGCCCTTTACATCGTTACAAGATCATTTATACGGCGTCAAGTGGAAGTTTAAGGCATTTACATGGTCAATGCAGAGCCGTCTTATCCGTGGCTTACCTCAGGATCTTTTCCTTCCCCGTTTGAGAATACTTCTTAATATAGCGCAAATAAATGTTCTGCACAGATACAGACAGAAAAAGAAGTGGGTATTATATCTAATGGTGGTAAGATGATGATTGGTAAATGATGACTGGGAGAAAATAGCACAGGATCGCGACATCTGGAAAGATTGGGGGGGAGGCCTTTGCCCAGCAGTGGGACACAAACGGCTCATAATAATAATAATAATAATAAAATATGATGATTATCGAACCTCTTTCTCCGTCGTGTGAAAGCAGTGCGAGTCGCATATCAACGCTGGCTATCAATTTATTGAAGCAAGCATCAGCAGAACACACTTCAAGTCTGATAAGCTGGCACAAGTTAGGAAATGTTTCCACTATTGAAATTTGCTCGCAGTAAGCAGGATTAAAACTTCGATGTTGCACCGCTGTTTTACCCTGTGGAATCAACTTTGGTCTAAGGTTAAAAATAAAAAAATATGATCACGACTGTAATCCCCAGGCTCGGTAGATTATCTTCTCAGATCTTTAGTTACTTCGATCTTTGAGGATATCTAAAGGGGGTAGTCAGAGGCAAGTTCAATCATGACATTTGGTACATGCCCACATTTTGCAAAGTAGTTAGTATTCCGTACGTGACAGGTTGCAAGCCCATCAATTTTTTTGTTCTAGAGTATGCCAGTTTCCTCACGATGTTTTCCTATACCGTTTAAAAGCACTGACAAACCTTTTTCCAATCGAAAAATTTATGTGCGCAACACATACATTTTTCGATTGGAAAAAGGTTTGAACCCATGATCTTACGATCGTGAGGCAGGGGTACTACCACTACACCACCAGCGCTCTTATGGTTTACGGTTAGGTAAACTACGAGTATATTTTCCCCGGGGCGTACTTCAAGGCAACGTGCAATAGGGGCATCAGATTTCCTTTTGAAACTACCAAAGTTTCTTCAAAACTAAACCCCCAACCACCGCGGAGTTTTTAGTGAGTGGTCGACTCTGAAAACCTCACTCACCTCTGCTGTACCCTACATGAGGCGGATGGTTTGTTAGCAAATTACTCCACGTTTATAAAAAAAATAAGTATGAGTCGGACTCACGCACGAAGGGTTCCATACTTATCTATAAAAATGGGAGCCCCCTTGAATAATTATTTTATTCCGTTTTTTAGTATTTGGTGTAATAGTGGTAATAGAAATACATCATCTGTGAAAATATCAAGTCACGGTTCATGAAATACAACCTGGTGACAGATGGACAGACAGACGGATGGACGGACGGACTGCGGAATCTTAGTAATTGGGTCCCGTTTTACCCTCTGGGTACGAAACCCTAAAAAAATATACCAAAATTATTGATCAGTTTCAATCAAAATACCACGATTACGGTGGATATAAAACAATCTAGTCAAATTCGCAGTCAGTTACAAAATGTAATGAACTTCACTTGCTAAAAAAAGTCCCAAAGTTACCCCTTTTTGTATTTGTTTTTTAAATATTATGACTGAACTACTGACATTTTACATATTTTTTTGGACCAAAACTAAAGAATAGAATAATATCTATGGCTTGATAAAATTATTTTCATTATCGCTATGTTTAAAGGGCGGTGACTTGGCGGCCCGGGACAGCGCTGTATACTACTGCTGGAATACCTGGCCTTAAAAATAAAAACTAGATGTCTGTTTAGTTAGTCTACATCGCCGTCATGTACCACCCCGGTCACTTCACGTAGTAATAATTTATGTATGAACTTTTTTTTGCGTTGTACTACAGTAAATTGCTGATGCAATTATATTACCGATAGTCCACTGAAGTATACTTTCACGTAAGTGCTGGGTGGCTTCACGTAACGACGATCTCCTTGGCTCTGTGGTCCAGGGGGAAGACCAAAAGCTCCGTAAATAGTTATCAAGTAATTTGCCGTTTGCTGCTCTGAGCCGGGTAAACTAGGTGCAATGGTCCTGTAAAAGACTGAGACTGCTGATTGATTCTTGTGTGGTTTTGCAATAACTAAGAATCTTATATCTTTAAACAAGCAATTCTTGTATGTATATATTTATAATCTGAATCTCGGAAACGGCTCCAACGATTTTCATGAAAATTTGTATGCAGGGACCTAATATCGATCACAAGATAGATATCGATCCTAAGATCTCCAACGATCGGTTTCTATACATACATACATACATACATAAAATCACGCCTGTTTCCCGACGGGGTAGGCAGAGATCACGGATTTTCACTTGCTACGATCCTGACATACTTCTTTTGCTTCATTCACCCTCATTAAATTCTTCATACATGCGCGTCGGTTTAGGGTACTCTGGACCTGGCCTTTCTCTAGAACGTCCCCAATTTGATCGAGGTACGTACGCCGAGGTCTTCCCCTTCCAACTGTCCCATTCACACTCTCCTTATACAACTGTTTCGTCAATCTCCTATCGGTTTCTATATTCTATCTATATTTCGTTTTTGGTTTTTGGATAGGTATTTTACATTACTCGCCTTATGAAAAGCCTCACCGCCATAAAGCTTTGTGTGTACCAGAGGTTTCATTATGTTACAATAAAGAGGTTGCAAAAAAAAATATCAAGTTACAGGTCTGCTTACACTTTTCCCCTATCATGGTCCACAATGGCTATCACATCCTGAGCGTCATCGCTTCGGCATATAATAGATACGTCCACTTTCAAGAAGCCAACGGCACCCGCCTCTGGCTCCCGGGGCAGACTCAGCTGTGCCCATTTGTGAAACACTTGGTGATCTGTCAAAAATCATTTTCATAGTGATCATCATATCCCCTTTATCCTACTAGGTCGCACAACTGTTTCTTTTTCCTCATTCTCTATTATTCTTCAACTCAGTAGTCGCTCTTTTCTACATACACAAAATAATAATCTTTTTGTTTATAGAGTACACACATATTATAAATTAAATTTATGTGAAGGAGTTTCCTGAAAAACCCCGGTCTTCACATTGATTTCTGTTTTATTTAACCTGTCTGCTTCTACGTAGTCTTTAAATATACGAACTAACGGCTCATATACACGAGCGGCACTTTGCCAATGGCAAAGCATCGTATTATGCCCGCCTTCCACTGCGAGCGGATAAAGCTCCATAGGGACTCCGTTTAACTTGCAACGACTTTCTTCATAGGAGTGCTTCCACTGTGAATAAGCGGATTTCAATACAATTTCAATCCGCTCATATCGTTACCTCAGTTTCCGGTCATTACCCTTTTTTAGTAGAAGACGGGCATAAGGCCGTTCGTTCACCGACGCCGTCACTGTGACACCAACGAGAACGAGATGACGTCACTAAATTATTACTACAGCCGCGAGTCTATCGCACGTCCGTCACCCCGTCAAGTTTTGAGAGTAGTTCGGCGTGATCTAGAACTCGGTGCGATTTAATAATGGGTCGATGAGCAATACAAAACACGTTTGTTTATGTCCACTCACTACCGTCTACCACTACGAAAACATGAATAACACGCACGATAAATCTAGGACTAACTGAGCGACCAATATCGGCGCGGTGGACATACGATCGCGGTCACGTCATTTTAAACTCGGCCCGACATAATCTCGTTCTCGGCGAGGTTACGGCGCGGCGACGGCGTCAGTGGACAAACGCCCTTAGTGACGACGCTTACGGCGTCTGCATTTGGCTGCGTTACTTTATAATAAAAAATAGATTTTACTAACTAGGCTGTTCCCACACTGTCGCCAAGTTGATACTCGTTTCGCCCAATAAACGTGGTGGAGCACAACATTTAGGCTCCATGACGGCCAAATAAACGCTGGCATGTTGCACTTCACATACGCTTGCGTACCATTCGAATAGAAAATACTGAATGAATTGAAAACATTAGTAAGATGAACCTTTATGTACATAACTTTTAATGTGGCAATATAAACAGCCGTATGGGTAGAAATAGGCAAAGCAGAAACGGAGGCTGTTCAAAAACTTATCATCGCAGCATACCATTCCTAATTTGATAAAAAAATCCATCACAATACAAAAAAAAGTATTTAATGCAAATATTTAAAACCGACTGAACGTAACTGAACATAATTTTTTTCAGCTGCAACATTGGATTTGTTTATATTTTGTATAACCTATGTCACTCTTGTGATGCAGACGTATCCAACGAAACTCGCTTTATACAACAAACATACACACAATACTTACGCCCCAAATATATTACCTTCTTCGTTTCGCAGTTGGGTAAATAATGTATGTTGTAAATAAAATACCTCTCTATAACAAGGGTCTCCCGCGTCTTTTGTTATTCGAGTCCTATGCTTTTCTTTTCCCAGCGTCACAACGACATACGAATTGGCAGAGTGAGGATTGGCCCATGCCAGTTTTCGAGCCTCCAACACGTTGACTGAAATCTGAGAAAAAGTTACTAAGAAATACTCCAAATTCCATACAAAAATCTGAGTGAAATTAATTTCTGAAATCACATCAGAATCATGCAGCAATTTGGTTTTTCAAAAACACGGCATGAAGTAACTTCGCCGTTTGGCAGTAAATGTATCAAAATTGATAGGTATATGAGATGTTGAAAACGTGACTTTTTAATCGGGACAACTGTGAGTAATTAACACGTTTTTACTCGAATCCAAGAGAACGCAGAGCGTTGTACGGCTTTAAATTATTATTAAAAACTCACGACCTAAATAACTACTACCACGGAAAACCTAGTGCTCCGGCTAAGTATATTTTAACAAACTTTCGCGTTTATAATATTTGTAGAATAAATATTTACCTAAAGGTACACTGACCTTGTTGATGAGCTATCACAGGTTATCAAAGGATTTTTCTGTTCAAAAAAAAATGTGAGTTGTCACGGGACGCCTGGCAGATGTGAAACATCCACATTATTTTGTAAAAGTAATATGCAGAAAAGAAAATCGCACAGTCGATTGCGCATGGCGACGCGTCGCCACACCGTACACACTACTGCATATAGACTGTATATATATATGTACCATCGTATAGCGTGGCGACGCGTCGCCACGGCATGCGTCGCCACGCCAGAAATCGGTTTTACGTGCGGCTATAGATGTTTCACATCATAATGTGTGCGCTATACCGCTATACTAGTAGGTACAAACGGTAAAGGAAAACATCGTCAGAAAACCAGCATGTCGCTAAGATTTGTCAATACTTTGAGGTACACCTTAAGATTTTCACCACACTGGATCAAAAGAAAAAGTTGGTGAGTTCTTGATAATTTACAAACAATTTGGACAAACCCGTCCGCGACTCCCTTTACGTTCAAGCATGGCAGGCGCGCATTGTATTGCAAAAACGGACAGTATACGATGGGCGTCGGCGGCTGCAACTGCGACTTCCAATAAGGACGCATAATAAATAATGCATGAGTCTACCTATTGAATACAACCTGAAAATATTCCAGCGCAGCTTCCGGGTTAAGGTCTTGGATTTTATGCTTCACTTTTTGCCGATATCTTTTGTCAGGTGACTGGGTAATGCGCACTTTGCGTTTCATAGGCATCTTAGAACTAATTAGGTCCAAAGATTTATTAGACAAGGAATTATTAGCATTGTTTTGTCAGTTTGCCAGTGTTCATTACATAACATAAGGTATGTATGTTTTATATGATTATATGTTATATTATTTGGTAGTGGAAAAGTTGCTGAAAATTTATGTATCGTGTTACCGGTATAATCTATTTGTTTCTAATTTACTATTCTTTGTTGATGGGAATCGAAATATTAAAAATGTTGATGCGATAATTTGTCAAGTTCTAGTTGTCTGTCAAAATTATGTAAGCAGGCCATTTGGAATTAAATCAGATCAACTAAAAAGTCCTCATTTTCTTTGTATAATTATAAGTTCCTAACCTAACTTACAAGCAGATCGGAAAGTGGTAAGAAATATTATTTTTACATTATTTATTGTAAGTAAATATTGTCCTTAATACTGCAGAAACCTATATAAACAAAAACTTTTACTTAAATGTAGAATAGATGCAAAATGTCTATTTACATAGAGAGGTAGCAGATATAATATGAGTAAATGTAGCCATTGTTGTGCACGTTCGATATCAAATACCTATCTCATTTATATCAGCTATACTGACTGTCACTCCATAGCCCCGGTTAACCAGTGGTGATTCTGTTGATCTTTTAGTTTGCATACCGCTCTAATTAGGTGTGCATATCTAGGGAAAAATGCGAACAGAAGTCATCAAAATATCTACAATTCCAAAAATGTTCCCAGTCGTTGATAATATGGTTCGATACTGATATATGTCTCTCTATATCAATGGCAGCTAAAACCGCAAATGTCTTGTTAAAATAGCTCCTAAGATTTATAGTGAAACCATTGATATATACTATCGATCGGTGTAACATCTATATTTTAATTAAATATGCTATGGTTTTACGGAACGGACGAGAAAAGAGTGCATGCGGCGGAGATGCGAATGCTGAGATGGATGTGTGGAGTGACAAGGATGGATAAAATAAGGAATGAGTATATTAGAGGAAGTCTGAAAGTGGCACCGGTGACAGAAAAGATGAGGAGTAATAGGTTAGCGTGGTATGGGCATGTTATGAGAAGAGATGAATGTCACGTGACGAGGAGAGTGTTAGATATGAATGTGGATGGATACAAGGGTAAAGGTAGACCAAAGGAAAGATGGATGGACTGTGTGAAAGATGACATGGGTAAGAAAGGAGTGAGTACTGAGATGACGAATGATAGAGGGTAATGGAAGAAGATCACATGTTGTGCCGACCCCACATAACGTGGGAAAAGGGCAGGAAGATGATGATGATGCTATGGTTTTACGAGTAATGTTCCGTGCTGATTATGGCGTAACAAAGAATCATTTTGATTAATTATTCTAAAACATAAAACAAACCTACATATGTATCAAAAATAACTGGAGTGAAATCAAACAACGAAGTATGTATTCTAATGACAATATATATTACTGCATTTTCGTATAAATAGGTTTCCAATAAATATTATTCTAATTACATACTTACTTGGCTACATAACTAATTTTACGAGTATACGATTTATTTATTTATTAATATTTTCACACTTTGAAAGAACTAAGAATAATAGATAGACTTATATTGCTCTAATGAGCTAATTTATGTTTTTAGGAATCTTCTCAAAGGTACCTTGGCTCCGATTGAAAAAAAAAATTAAATGGTAAAGTAGTTTAAAGTGCACGCAAAAGTCTCTGAGATGCACTTTAAATCTTTCACCACACTTTCCGCATTTAGTGACATGTTAAAAGAGTAGGTACCAGTGAACGAAAAAACATGAAGCATTTCTTCACGCAAAAAATATGACACCAAATTTCACAAATGGAAACTCTTTTGTGAATTTGCCAAAAACTGATGAATGTTGACTTTATTCCCTCGACGTTTGAGTTTAAATTGCCGTATAATGTGTAATATAAGCTTCTGTACATTGATATAATTCTTTGGAAAAACTGACAAGCCAACGCTACCAAGGCTCTATTTGTGTGGGGTTATTTTTTTACCCTCTTTATGTAAGTTTGAATAGTGTTAAAGCTGTGTGTATACCTAAAATGAGTTTTCAGTTTTGGTATTTCGATTTTTTCACTCGTATCGTATATCGTCTTTTCAGGAGTGAAAGAAAGTAACTCGTCATGGCACTATTTATTGAAGGTTATGTATAGAATCGAAATAAGTACTGTGAGGTTATTACTTGCGCCGCGGTAGAAATTCATCTCTTTTTCTCTTGTGTGGGATATTGTGAGAGTGAGTAAGATAGGGGATAAAAGTTTTCTAAAGATCTGTCAAAATAAATTGATATGTTCGTGTCTTAAGCACTTATTACACTACACGGTATTCAGGGCCCGGTAGTAAGGGAGCCTAACTCCTAGCCTCTACGCCTTACGCCCTGACTCTTATTTAGGGTAAGGGTCCCTGAATTCAGGGTAGTGTAATAAGTTCTTTAGTTTTCAGTAAGTAGGAACCTTTTTAATAGTGAACTGTGTAGGTACCTAATAAATGCCAAATTATGTGCTTGAGGGTGTGTGTGTATCTGTCTGTCTTGATTTCTGTAACGGCTGAACTGTTTGGGATTCGAGTCATGATAGATTATGATTCCTTGGATTATCGCATAGGCTACTTTATAACCTAGAATTTATTTATTTGCGATTATGTTTAGAACCATTTTTTTATATACAAAATGATCTTTAAAAAATGTATCTAATTGGTTATGTTAGGTATAAGTAGAAACTTATACATTTTCATCATTAAGATTTAGATAATTAAGTCAATTACACTAATTATGAAAGATACTATTTCATTTATTTGAGGGTTGATTACAATACATATTTTTTATTGAGGGTAAAAATATTTACGATATTATGGCCCTCCTACACAAGCATCTTTAATTACAATCAAGCCAATTACCGATTTATTTCTGCTGTATTTTTTAAGTAGATTTTCAACTCTGTACTGGTTTCAAATAAACAGATATTTTTTTGTTTTAGTAGGTGTATTAATAATCAATTTTTGTTCAAACTTGCACTATTTTACTTATATTGAAAATGTTAAAATCGGTTATTAGCTTAAGGGCTAGTTTTACTCTGTTAATTAATCTAACAGCTTTGTAGCCTTTTAATCGCCTGTTAAAGTGGTTTCCACAAGGTCCTGACAAAGGATTATCTTCCGTCAGATGTGAACCAACCCCTAAAGGAAATGACGTATAATAGACAACGATATATTAACATTCATGTTAATTTTGATGTCCGTTCAGGTAATACTTTAAAAAAAAAATTGTACATTAATGTTAATAAATATTATAATGTTAAAAATATTCTGCAATGAAACCTAACAGAGTAACTAGTAACATAATAGTACTACAGAAATTGTTGACTAACATAAACAAGTTTGTAGATACTTTTGATATTTACAAAGTGATTAAGTAATATGATTTAGTGAGAAACAATTTCTAGGAAATTGAAGATGTCGATATAAATATGTTAGAAATATCACAATTATTTTTGGCTATATTACGCAAACAATACCAGAAGAACCAACTTTGGAATAATGTAAGCAACTACATGTAACTGCTTACTTATTGGTGCACTTATTTAAAACTCACTAACCAGCTAACGTATCTTAAACCTAGAATCAGAACTCAAAAAGAGAACTAAAGTTTAAAAAAAGAAAAAATTACTTTACCGTTTTTTAAAGTTTAAAATTTTGAATCTACTGAAACATTTACTTGTACAAAATTATCTTGATTGCGTAACAAACATCAGAAAAATACGTGTCAGATTAAGAAAATAAGAGATATCAATGAGTCAAGAACAGAACTTAAAAAATTGTGCAAAATCTTTAAGTGATATTATTTAATAATGATATAGGAGCAAAGCTTTTTATTTTCAAAAAACAATTTAAAATAAAGGCGGTTCGTCACACTCGGGCGCGAAATTTCATAATATTTGTCTGCTTTTAATATTGCATGCGTTCCCTGAGTTATAAAGCCAGCGAAATTGACGAAAACTATATTTTTTACGTAAAAAAACATTTTTCACTACTACGCGTTTAGGAAAATTTGATTTATGTGAACACTTTGATAATTATGACGATTTGGTCTCATTTCGTAAAAAACCTATTAAATTATGAAACTATATAAATCAAAGCTTGCTCAACACGAGGTCGTACTTAATAGCTTAGAACTGTCGCAAAAAAACTACATCAGAACTACAGAGAACGTAGGAAATATTAGATAGCACATTTTTTTAAATTTTACGCTCAACCAAGAAAAAGCCTCTGAAGTCTATCTAATGCGATGTTGCGCGAAACCTTTGCCAAAATAAACAAACAATGATTATAACCTTCTAACATACTGCTTAAGTTGACTAGTATCAATAACAAATACTTTTAATACAAGTAAGTATAACATCTAATGGAATGTTTATTGATATGAAATAGTAGTAGTATTAGTTTATAATTAGATAAATTATGGTATGATTCCGTGTTGGGCAAATACAGCCATAACGCGACCGCTTTTAGCCGCTAGTAACGGAATTACACCTTTATGCTAGCCTCGCATTGAACGGAGAAGCCTTTGCCGTTACCACGTGGCGTGAGCCAGTGGGTACATTTATTTCAACTTCAGTTTCCATCGTCAGGCTCATCGAGTGGAAGATTGGTTTGATTGGATCTGTTGACGGATTGATTCCGTGATCGACGATTGACGATCGGCAACGACTTATCCGTTCAATGTGGCACTAGCCTTATATTAAGTTTCTTTATTAAAGTTCACAACATAAATGTATGGAATGGTATCAGAACTGAGTATCGATCATTTTGATGTTTATTATGTAAGTTTAGCTGATGGCAAATTAAAAAAAAACATTTTAAATTGTTAGTATGTAAGATAATATACCTAAACTTATTTATGTAGATACTTAATACATTAAAATACTAGAATCAAGAATACAATAATGTTCATATTATTTTTAACGGATTTAAAATGTACTCGTACATACTCAATTGGTCTCTTTTTTTGAATCGATGGTTCTATTGATCATATATTTCATTTTGCGACGTGGATTATTGCTTTTGTAACAGTACTTTTTTTAGGATTTGCTATTGTAAAATTGGGATACGAAACGGTGTGAAATTTCAATCATGTTTGACACTGAAATGCTGATATCAACACACGCTAGCTCAAGCATGGTTCAGTACATCTCGCTGAACACCATAGTGTGTGGGTGTGGTGTATGGCGCAGCTCGTCCATGGTCTGGAGCGCGTCTGAAAGCAACATGGAGCCCGACACGGCGGGAGTTGACCCTGAAAGAAGGGACCCGTTGCCAAGGCCAGAGGTTCCGTTCGTCTCCTGCCTCATAATGTTGCGACGCCACTTAGCCCGCGCATTTTGGAACCAAACCTGGTTAATAAATAAGATCTTATCAGATAAACACACATATTTAAAGACTTGTTATAGGTTTAAATGAATCAGAAGTCAAAGGTGATAGTTGTCTATACAAAAGAATTTATGTAACAATTGGAAAAAATATCAGCATTTTTCTATAACAATTAGAAACAAAGCACAAGAACTCAAATTTTGCTTATAAATGATGATGAGTTGACTGTTGATTTTTAAGAAAAAAAAATTGTTACAGGATTTCCGAACTAAGTTAATAAACTTTTGTCTCGTGATTATTTTGTGTGTACTAGCGGATCCGGCAGAAGTCGTCTTGTCCGCGCCAAAAAGGAGCGCCAAATTCTATATTTTGTAGATTTAATTTTAAAATCAAATTTGGTGTCATACCAACAACAGCGCTGACTACCGGGTCCAATTGTGTTCTTAAACTATCCAGGAACCCGTTAAAATATACACAAATATTCACCGTGACTGTTTCGTCACTTTTAGGTTATGTAGATGTCACCCAGTAGGTATCACGTCGTAACATGCGCGCATCTCCATACATAACCACGGACTTAATAAGAGTGACGAAACAGTCACGGTGACAAAAGTTACTCAATTTAACATTGCTAACCTGCAACACCCTTTTTGATAGACCGGTCTTCTGAGCCAGCTGCTTCAGATCCTTAGCGTCGGGGTTCTGGTTGATTGCGAAGTAGGACTTCATGGTTCTGAGCTGGTGGTGCTTGAAGCTAGTGCGCATCCGCTTAGTGCGCGCTGCGTGCCCGTTCACGCTGCCCGGAGAGGCGACAGACGAGTCGTAAGCAAGGGATTCCATGGAAGACGACAGCTCGCCGCGGTGAAGAAGTTCTGTAGTAATGGGTATATTTATCTGACTAAGAATAGACTGGCCAGCTCAGTTGGTGGTAGCTCTGCCTTCTGCGCTGTAGATTGTGGGTTCGATCCCCAGGATAAACATTTGTGTGATGAACGCAGATGTTTGTTCTGTCTCTGTGTGTTAGTATGTATTCTATGTATGAATTTACCAAAAAAAATGTCTATCAATTATCTGGTTCCCATAGTACATTTGGGGCTAGATGGCATTTTGTGAAATGTCCAACAATATAATCTATATTACATAATATATCTAAATTATTTTCGTCAACTGACTCATTTGCTTTAGTGTTTTACTGAGTCATTTATTTGATTAATTGGCGGAATAATCACTTATCAGACATACAAAAAATCAATACAGTCGAATTCCTTCTTCTATTTTTGAAGTCGCCTAGTAAATTAGGTAAAACGGTAACTTCTTAACAGTAGCAGAGTGTACTTTCTCTAATTAATATTCGGAATCCAAAACTAATTCACCTGCTTCATTGATATGAATAAGTATCTACCAATAATTTTGGAAAATCTACCCATTAATTTACAATAAATTAAAATATAAAAACAGGGCAACACCTTTCTGAATATGGGAAACAAAAAAGTAAATTGATTCCAACAATATTAACCCTCGTTGGAAGCATTCAAACTGTTTGATATATTTAATTATGAATTTGATAATTAGCTCGTTTTGCACCGTTGCGTTCGTGGTCCCTGCTTACATACCACCTAGGTTTCGGACCGAGAATTTAATGCATTTCCTGTTACAGGGTTCCGTTTTAAGGCGAAATCTTTTTTTATTGTTCATTTTGGATCAGTCGTCTCTTAATAATGGCAAGCAGTACTAGGTATTGATAACATGACAATATCAACATGATCATCATGACTGTTATGCACAGGCTTGATAAACATTTTATCACATCTCTGGTTACTTAGATCTTACAGAATATCTAAAAAAGCATCATCATTGAATGTCATTTGCATGTCTAAACATATTTGGCATAAGCTCATATTTTTTTCACAGTCGCTAGTATTATGTACTAAAATGTATTATGTAGGTACCCGTGAACAGAAAACGGAACCCAAATACTAGCCAAAGAAACACCCCTTGAATTCACTTTACTCTATTACCCAGACAAGCCGTCTATTACCAGTTATCGCTCGATCAAAATATGTACAATTATCGGAGCATTCATCATTTCGAATTATTTGTTTTGACATCCCTGTAAATGGGTGCCCACCGCCGGCGGTATCATTTTGACAGTTGCTCTTACCATTTCCGTTTAGTAAGTTATTAGGAAGGGATTTTCTGCGGTGCATTTGCCTGACAACTACGTCGCTCTGGTTTTTATATGTTTTCTCGTGTTATTTTGAGTTTTATTGCGTAATTTTGGTGGTTATTTTGCCAATAAAGCCCGGGTTCTTGACGCGAGTGTAAAGTATGTGAATTAGAGTGAATAGTTCTCTTCAAATTCCATCGGAGGAAATCCCAAGAATTTTTAACAAAACAGCCATCTTTTGTTTAAAATTGACTTGACAACTTGACTATGACTCTGTGACGTTGACAATACTAATAAATAAATACACTTGACACTGGCAAAATTGTTCTCTAAGAGACAGATGCCATAATTGAAGAAGAAGAAGTTATTAGGAAGTTCTTTTTCTGATGCTTCAACTGAACTTTATCGCTCATATTTTGTTCTTTTTAATTTTTATTTATTGAGTAGGTATTTTATTGATATTTTTTCAATAAAGTTTGAGTTCTTGACACGACTGTAAAATATGTAAATTAAAGTGAGTAGTTCCTTTCTGAATCCATCAGAAAATATCCCGAAAATTATAAATAAAACGGCCATCTCCGTTAAAAATTGGCTGTGACTCTGTAACGTTAACAATACTATAAGTACAATAAAAAACTTGACACTTGCCTAAATTATATCAATAAAGATAGATGCAATAAATAAATAAAAAAAGAAGTAGCTATTACGAGTAATAGCTTTTTTTCACTTCTAGGAACTGTTTCGATGTTTGATAAAACTAGGCTATTTTCTAGCATTTTTCCCAACATTTCGAGCATATCTCCTCCAATTTAACTGTATACCGGGTAGCCACATCCTAAAGTTTTTGTCATAAACATTTCTAGACTCCATTGTTGACAGGAAACTTATCGGTTCCATCTGATTGGAATAATCGGATGTGGTCGCCGAAGAGTGAACCAAATAAACTTTTTGCTATAGTTAATTTAAAAAATTCCTCTTCACATCATGTCATAAAAGTGGTGATAAACAGTTTATTATTCTTGACTTGGGCGCCTCGGTCAACAAACTTACAAATAAAAAGAACACCTTTTACATTACTCAATTGTGTGAACAGAATTACTAATTTTGAAACGCAACGATGATCATAACACTCGATGCATCTACATTAATTGATAGATGTACTTATAATTTAAACACAGCCGATAGTGCTAACACATACTCATCACGTTTTTAAAACTAAAACGAAAACAGACTTCAATGTTGTAGTTTAGTGTATTACATGGAAAATTAAAAGCAAGAATTCAGAATTTCTTTTACAGAAGAAGTACCAGTCCCTAAGGCATAATTTATTTATGGAACTACCCAAGAGTATGCACCGCACACTACAAATTAAATAAAATATTTTACTGTTTCTTAGACTATTTTTATGTATCGTAAGTAAATGTTTTATTTTACCGTCGAAATTAACATGTTAGGGAGTCGAAAAATGTTTTTTCTCTTAAAACTCTGTAATAAAGCATCTGGCTGTAAAGGCTTCGATATTAATGATCGGTTATAAAAAAAATAAAGGAGCTATGCGGCTATACGTGTTTTATTGCGCTTACAGGCGCCGCTTTCGGTGTGCCGCGCGTCACAAGCTGAAGCGGATGCATGAAAATAGAGAAGTTAATTAAGTATATAAGTATTCATAAGCACAACCTTACAATAGTAAAGCATCTAAACTCTAATGTAATATTTAATTATCTGAACTTTGAAAATGATCGAACGCAATTTCAAAATCAATGGAAAAACCGTGTGAAGAAATGGATATTTTTATTTTAATAAAGATCACAGAGGTTCTGTGGTATCGAACAGTCTGAAATAATTGTTTTACGGGTAATACTGAAGAGTTACAGAAGTAATTTTCAAATCTTTAACTGTAAAAATAAAATAATAATACGATAAGTCAATTTGTTTATTAAAACTACGAAACTAAAGGAGACTGGATTACATTTAACATTTAACATTAAGTATACTAAAATAGCAGTAAGGAATAGTGGAAATTTTCTGTGCGCCTATCCCTACCGGTAGAAATAGATCTACACAAAGGTGCACTTATCCCTACCAGTAGGGATAGCTTGGTAGGGATAAGTGTACCAGCCGTTTTGGTCGTGGTGATAACACTTATGACGTTCACTGTAGTTTCAATAATTTTGGTATGAGGGACGAATGTGGACAAATATTATCATGAGGGACAAACAAAGACTTTTTAATGGAGAGGGCCGAACATTAGGGACGAATATGGCATAAATCGTGAAAAATAATCTGCAAAATATATCTTCAATTTAAACTGCCAAATGTATCTACAAGAGAAATGACAAAGAACTTTGAAAAAACTACATTCATTACATTGACATCTATCAAAAATATTGTCAGAAGAACAAAGAAACTCCAGTGAACTAAGCTAAGCAGGCGGCATGTCGCCCCACTACTAATTGAAGCCATTTAGCCAGTATACCTAACAATATATAGGAATCTCTACACGGTAAAGCCCCAACAAAGGGGTCATCCTGGCTTGGTTGTCAAGCTCTATTTATCTTACTAGTACATCGGGCTAACAATGACCCGGGTTCACAGGCGTTTTAATCGAGTAATAGTCCATGTTTGCGGTTAGCACAAGACCATGGCATGTGCAATTGATATATGTTTCAAAGTAAACTATAACTTTGTTTACGAAGACAACCAAATTAGCAATAAATATATATTTTTTTAACATTAAGAACTGATTAATTAATAAAATATATCATAATATAACAATTTATTTGTAATTTTTGTTAAATCGCTATCTCTTGTAACTAGTTACTATAAACATCAAAGAAATCTTGGACACTGTAAAATAATACCTATGGAAATTAAAGCTGCTATCTTGACGTATTGATATATTTGTCGCAATCAAGTCACAGCTTTAAAAAACAACCATCATCAGAAACAAGTAACTGTTATAATCCAAAGCAAATGTATTTAAACATTTTTAATGAAGAATTCACGATTGATTCAAATTATAACGTTATGAGAACACATAAAATATATATACCTACATATAAGAAAACAGATTGTAACTCATACTTGCAATTTAAATAAGTGCTTACTTACAAAGAAACACCGAAACAAATAACTTCACATTGAATATAGAAAATAATTGGCGAAGTGTGTCTAAATGGACAGTGCAGGGTTCCATAGCTATTAAATACTAATAGTTCGCTCCCAACTGAGATCTCGCGCGCGATGTCCACAATCCTCATCTGAAGTTTTTGGATATACTTTATGTATCTACTAATATATAGGTGCCATGCTTACGTAACCTAATCACAAACAAAAATTTTATTATCCTACTTAAATAAATACTTATGCCAATGCTAAGACGTCCGCGGTTTTAGTAACTTTCTTTTTTTCGTTATATTTCTAAAACTATCCATCTTAGAATAAAAAATGCAAAGCATGCAAACATTTCTCCTGCGGTCGGTTTGGAACTTTTTCACGTCTCCTCCGGACAATCGTCCGCCACGCCACCGAAGTCATCTTATTAATCTTGCCGTTGCTATTTTGTTATCCAAGCAGTATAGCTTGAGCTTTTAGAATGCTAAAATATGGTTCACTATTGGAATATCCGCGACTTTATTGACTTAATGGTTTTTCAAAATTACTTAAATCCCTCCGCTACAACCGTAAGATGTAACTTTTTTTAGTTCACTTTTAGACGTTAAACTAATCCTAATTTCAGTGCTCTAGAACTATGGCTTAGGCTGAGTGTTAATGGTAATTGTCAGACAGTCAGAAACAATAGTTTGAAATTCTAATTAGGTACTAAATTTGACCCATCAAACAGGGCAAGCTGAATAAAAACATTAAAAAATGTTGAAGTTCTGACAACAAGGATTTTTAGTAACACTACGGAACTCTAAGATACTGATCAAATCTATCTTGATTACTCCTAATTAAAATCTATAACGAACCCCAAAATTAACTCAAATGATTGTCAATAAACAATAGAATACTAACAGTTCTGACCGCAATAAAAAACTTCCGTTAAACATAAAACCGCAGATCACCTGTCGGTTTATGAGACAAAAAGGTTGTTTGAAATAGAGGGGTGGGTAAACTTGCCTTCTCTACATCACATTAGCGATTTTTGATCGAGTTCAAAGCGAGTTTGCGATGAGCGTGAGACGAACACGCCGCGGGTGAGCAGCGAGCTCGTCGCGAATAGCGCCGTCTACGCCATTTTGTACCTACACTCGCGTTCAAAAGCCGACTTCGCTCCACAAAACGCGGATGGAACGCCGCGTGTTCGCTGCGCGCTCGAGGCGTATTCACAGTGAATTCGGCGCGCATCGTTGTGAACTTGCTTTGAACTTGAAAATCGCTAATGTGATAAGGCCCTAAGTGGTTTTGGATATACGTTTTGATTTCTTTGAATATTGCAAGCTTCTTTCTTAGTAGGAACTCCTTGGTTTTGTGGTAGCAGTTTTTACAAACATACTTACCTATAGTATCGACTGTGCAAAATTTAGGAAAACGTTTGGACGCACCTAACTATGTCTGACCCTCGTAAATATCTTCAACCAAGGCTGGAAATTACAGTCGTGATAATTTTGTTTTTTTTTTATTTTTCTAAAAAATACAGTCGTACGTAAATAGAGGTATTTATTTCAAAACGGCCGTATCCTTGGTGCGGTATTGTAACCAGCAATGCCAGTGAAACCGTGAGCAGAAGCATATCACGATTAATGTTTCCATTCATTGATCTCGTACTGATAGAGCACGGGCCAATGAAGAGGTTCCACTCAATCCCTTTCATATTCCTCACGCGCGAAGCTCGAGTATCGGTGTGTTGCCAACAACACTGCTACTTATCTAAACAGGATTTAAATAGGAAAAAAACCGACGGCGAAGTATTAAACGACTAGATCTGCCTTATTCTGAAATCTGTTAAAAAAGGAATGTGCCGAATCTGTTTTTATCTATGCAATAGTCTTTTTTTATGTGTCCAACAAAATTGGTCCTCGGTACACCAAACAAGGGATTTTCATACCCTTTGGTACCTTTTTAGTTCATTGGATTATTTTGATCACTCAAACTACTTTCGCCGTTGTTTAAAGAAAACAAATAATGGTTCAAGTTCAATTGATCGAGTGAAGTAAGTACCTACATAATACTTACCAATATTTTAGGGTTCCGTAGCCAGACATAGTTTTTCGTTTTGTTTATTCTGACTACAACCGCCTGTTCTGGTACGCAACCGCATATATATCTTAGGAAGAAAAATGCAGTATTTTTCAAGATCATTAGATAATTTCAATACCGGAAATAATACAATAGAAATAAGCAACCTTATTTTTCGGTAAATTTGAAACTGAAAATGCCAGTAAAATAAATTAAAAAGTTCTAGTACAGAACCTAGATGTTACGTGTCCGACTCACTCTGTACGTGTTTACTGAAAAGTAGTCTCCGTGAGCCTTTAAAGGTCCAGTGTTGTTAGTGCTGGTACATTCAAATAGTACAACCACCACAAAAAAATATAGTAAATAGATGCCAATCAAAAAATAGTCTTAAGCGGTTGCGGTCCATTCAATCTAGCACCATGATTAATCGGGTTGAGGAATCACAGCCTGAATCCACATTTTGAAGCTATAAAGAATAATCCAGACTGCCGACCTCGGTTGCCGATCCAACGGGCTGAAACGCGAACCTCTCGTTTAGCCCCACGAAATTCGACCGCGACGGAGCGAGACGAAGGAATTTTGACAGGGCAACGTCTATTCATTAGTCGTGATTACGGTACGGGATGAATTGACATCTGGGACATCGGTTTGAGGGTAGGCCCGCTTGGCTTCCCTTGTAAGAGTCGAAGGTTTCTGCTAAATTTAAGGTCTGAAGTTTGATAAAATTATGTAGTTAAGGGTTAGTCTACATCCTTATGCTAAAATTATTGCAATATTTTTTTCATCTCCTTAAAAGCCTTGTTAGCTAAGTGAATAAGTTCAGGTTTTTATTTCACTCTGTATTCACTGTATCTATTGGGATAAATTTAGTAAGTATGGTAGTAAATGACATAATCTTATCTTATACCTTTAAACGAGCAATTCTTGTATATATGTATAATATATATATATATTTAATTGGAATCTCGGAAACGGCTCCAGCGATTTTCATGAAATTTAGTATGCAGAGGGTTTCGGGGGCGATAAATCGATCTAGCTAGGTTTCATTTTTAGAAAACGTCGTTTACCAATAAAAAAACCGAGCAAAGCTCGGTCACCCAGGTACATTATACCTTTAAACGAGCAATTCTTGTATATATATATATATATAATTATAATCTGAATCTCGGAAACAGCTCCAACGATTTTCATGAAATTTAGTATGCAGAGGGTTTCACGGGCTAAATCTATTGAGGCATACCGACGCGTACCCCTTTGTAATCACTAGGCCCCTTCAGATACTACGACTCCAGACGTAAAATAATAATCTGCTTACTCATACTTAAGCAGTGAAGAGCAATTACAGTTACGCTATGGCGCCTTTTAATAATAATTTGAGTAAGTTTATTTTCATCGCACAATATTTTTACATGTTACATATTAACGACTGAATAAAACAAAAAATCGTCAAATGATGTTTAAGCCGAGAATTTATGTACTTAATTTTTTTTTAAATCGAGCTGTATAATATAATTGAATCAACCCATATATGGTTAATTCTATTATATTATACTAGCTCCGCTGTATAATTTTATTATATAAGCCGTGTCTTCGCCCGCGTGGTAACTTGGGAATTAAAAACAAATCCATCCCACGGGAACCGTATTTTTTTCCGGGATAAATGTAGCCTATGTGTTGTTCCAGACTATAATCTATTATCTGTGTTAATTTTCATCCGGATCCGTTCAGGTGTTTCAGCGTGAAAGAGTAGCAAACATACATCCCGCTATCCATACATCCACACATCCATACATTCTTACAAACTTTCGCGTTTATCATATGAGTACATAGATTCACCTAGCATGTAAGACGTTTCAAAGTGATCCTTGTGATTGTACTGAATAAATATTTTTAAATTTCAATTTCAAGTAGGTTTTTTTTTTATTGAAAAGCTCAGCTCTTGTAGGTGAACTGATGCATTTCTTTTCATTTCGTCCTCGCCAGCGCCATCTCTTTCAACTTCATAAAAGACATAACAGCAACCTTCTCTTTTATTTGGCTTATGTAGCTTATTCTAAGCCTTCCTCTTCCTCTCTTCCCTTCTATCTTTCCTTCAATGATGTTCTTTATGAAGCTGTATAATCTATCTACGAGTATACTAATACTAGCTTCCGCCCACGGCTTCGCCCGCGTGATACCTTGAAAAACAAAAACAAATCTAACCCCGTACATTTTTCCGGGATGAAAAGTAGCCTATGTGCTATTCCAGTCCATAATCTATATCTGTGCTAAATTTCATTCAGATCCATTGAGCCGTTTTAGCGTGACAGAGTAACAAACATCCAGACATCCAGACATCCAGACATCCTCGCAAACTTTCGCGTTTATAATATTAAGTAGGATTATAAAAAAGAAAGTTTTGTATTTTTTTGTATTTTTCCAGTAGTTTTTGAGTTTATTCGTTACAAATAACGAATAAACTCAAAAACTACTGGACCGCTTTCAAACATTCTTTTACCATTAGAATGCCACATTATCCCTGAGTAAATTAGGCTATATTGTATGTAGGTACCTCGTGAGCAAAGCCGCGAGCGGAAGCTAGTTAGTAGTATTACGCTTACCTAATGCAGTGCTTGCCATCCTCATGTTCTGAACTTGCATATCTTCAGGAGACCCTTGGGCGAGCTTCCTTTTCCTTGGTCGGCCTTTTGTACTAGGTCCAGGATAGTATTGCGATGGAGAATCTCCTTCACTGTGATCTTGACATCTGTATTAGTAATAAATAATAATAAATATTCGTGGACAGTTCACACAACGCCATCTAGCCCCATATAAGCAAAGCTTGTACTATGGGAACCAGATAGCTGATAGATTAATTATATTATACACTTTTTTTTTTGTAAATTCATACACAGAATACATAACAACACCCAGAAACAGAACAAACATCTGTGTTCATGGGGATCGAACCCACAACCTACAGCGCAGAAAGCAGAGCTACTACCAACTGAGCTGTGAGGGCGGTCAGTGTATTGCAAGTATTGACATAATGAGAGACAAAAATCGATTCGTAAATCCAATCGGAACGGAATTCGACAAATATTGTGCATTTGAGGTCAAAATTGTAAGACACTACTTTTATTCGCGGTTATGCAGTTTTAAACTAACCCCTTTTTCGTCCCTTTTCCTGGAATAAAAAGCAACCCATGTATCAAAAATTTTTTCGATTGTTGCCTATTTTAAGAATAGCAAAACACATACACTCCCACATAAACTTTCAGGTTTATAAAATGTGATAAATATATAAGTGTTATATCTAGTAACTGTAGTGTTTATATATAAAAGATTTCGCCCACAGCGTCTTTTTGCAGCGACGCTGTCCCGCTTCAGTGGCGCTTTAGAGATAGCGCGCACGGGTTACTTTTGTCACTGTGACTCTTTCGTCACTTTTATCGATTCAGTGGATATGTCACCCAGTGTCACGTCGTAACATGCGCGCATCTCCATACATAACCACGGATTGATAAGAGTGACGAAACATTCTCGGCGACAAAAGTAACCCGTGCGCGCTATCTCTAAGTTCGATTCAGCATTGCCCATGCGACTTTTGTATACTTTTTGACGCGCAAAGCTGCAAAAAGTCACCGTGGGCGAATGCTCTTAATAATACCGATATCTTCTTTAAAATCGTATACCTTTAAACGAGCAATTCTTGTATATAATATGTATATACGAGTATATATAATCGAAATCTCGGAAACGGCTCCAACGATTTTTGTGAAATTTAGTATGCAGAGGGTTTCGAGGGCGATAAATCGATCTAGCTAGGTTTCATTTTTAGAAAACGTCGTTTACCCCAATAAAAACGAGCAAAGCTCGGTCATCCAGGTACTTAGTTTTATTTACCCACTTATGTTTGTTGATTTTATTAGAATTTACAATAAATAGGTAGAAAGAACTATTAAACACTAACAGGCCCCTACTCAATAAACATTACAAATTGTAAAATACAATTAATTGTAAGCGGCTACAATTTTACAAGTTTCTGTTTAATAAAAAAATACGATTTACTGGAGGAAAATTCACAAAATTGTAAAATTTTCTTACAATTCTACATATTTGTAGGTTTTATTAAACAGCACTTGTCTTATAATTTGACAATATTGTCACTTTTTTACAAATTTGTAGACTTGTAATGTTTATTGAATGGGGGCCAGGTCAAATTCCGTAAAATGAAGATTTTTTTTTTAGATTTTGTTTGGCACCTTATAATCGATACTAGAGCAAAAACTGTATATATATTTTTTTTGTCTGCCTACCTACGCAAACATTGTAATCAAAATTGATTGACTAAAGTGTCTTAATATGCATCCCTGAATATACGATCAGTTTCGGAGAATTTCAGGATAACTTCATGCGGAGCCAGACATGAGCTTGTGACTGCAAACACACCTTTGGAGTTAAACCGACCTTTCATAACCTTTTGTTAATCGACTTGTATTCTGGATTATAACGGGTTGTTAACTAGAAAATGCGTTCAATTAAAATATTCAGTTAAATTAAAATATTAATTATTTGACGACCTCAGTGGCGCAGCGGGCGAGAGTTCGCCTGCGACGCAAGAGGTTGCGGGTTCGATTCCCGCCGCGGAACAAATTTGTGTACGGTCTGCTGAAATTTGTTCCGTTGGTCTGGGTGTTTTCTATGTATAATAAAAAAAAACATATCTATCTATGTATCTAATGTATTAAATATATCAGTTATCTAGTACCCATAACACAAGCTTTGAGTAGCTTACTTTGGGGCTAGATGATGCTGTGTGGATTGTCCAGCATTATTTATTTATTTATTTATTTATTTATTCATTTAAAATTAGAAAATCTATGATTTATAAAAGTTTTCGAAAAATACTTTCATTGAGTTAGCAGGAATTTAAAAAAAAAATTGAACAAAAAAGCTCATGGTTTGACGGAAATAAAAAGATATGCCATTTAAAAAAAGAAGAAGTAAGTATGTAAATCAATTGGAATGAAAACCAATATTAAAAGTAGTCTCGTGGTTGTTTGCGCTACTGCAAGTTTGTTTAGTTGTACTATTCATGGTACTAGCGATACATTAATATTTATGATGGTACTACTGATTCTAAATAGTCCCTAATACCATTAATGGTACTAAGGATACAAAGTTGTATCACTTGTACCATCAATGGTACTTCTGACACTAAGCCAAAATAAATAACTCTTTCAGAATCGACAAAAATATTGGTAACGAGAGACTTAGACCTAATAACAAAGCTTGCATTAGAAAAGCCGGCATAAAAATTAAAAATCCAATCGGAGCATTAAACATTATCTAAACGGAAGATACTGCTGAATACACGGTGTCTCCACAAACACTCGCAATTAATAATTGCTGTTGCTCTTTCCACGGCCCATTTAATACCAATATTCTACAGGTAATATTATTTGAAACAGAACACCGCAAACACAAGTTAAAATATACAGAACTTTAAGGCAGAGCGCACATGTCATTACAGTTTTAGACCACGTACACATTAGGCGCTTGGCGTTGCGTTAGGCGCGCGTTGGTAGCGAAAATATAGCGCGCTTAGCATGGCGTTTGATCAGAAACGCGCACTTGCATGTGTACACCTAGATACAAACTACTGGTTCTCAAAACGCGCGTTACCAAAGCGCGCGCTTCAAAACGCCTAATGTGTACCAGCTCTTAAGCAAAACTTGTCTAGGAAAGTAACATAAAAAGCCACTGTGAAAATTTACCGAGACTCACCTATACACATTATTAACAGCATCATCTTCACAGTACTCATCCATGCAAGCTGTGTCGTAGTGCGGCCGGCAGTAGACGATACCGTCCCGCATACCAAACACGTCTCCCTTGGTGAGCTGCACCCCGCACGCACTGCATGTGAAGCAAGCCAGGTGGTAGACCAGGTCCCGAGCGCGCATTACCAGCTCATTGGCAGTGATGCCATTGCCGCAGCGGGCGCAGCGTTTCACGCAAAACAACCTGACAACGAGATATTGGATTTGGATGTTATACTGGTATAAACCTTTGATCGATTAGAATACCAACTGTTGTATGTATTTCATATGTGACTAGTGGAAGTTTCGCAGTTTTGTGCACGATCTACCCTCCAATTTTCAGCTTAGGAAGTTACTAGGTATTATTAGTTCCATAGAACAAATGGGCTAATTTTCGTTTCAACAGTCCTACCATAGAACTACAGGGATAAAAAAGTTTTAACAGTTCTATGACGTCACAGTTCTATAGAACAAATGGGAGTTACTGATTTCGACTCTACGACGATGAATCACTCAGGTTAAGCTTTTATGAAAATATAGATGTACTCGTATAACACTTATTACAGTTATAACTATTAGATATTGCAATATTACAGGATCGAATTTAATTAAATAAATGAATTATAAAAGTATGTAAAGATTTTCACGAGTGCAAAATGAGGCGGGCACCCACTCCAAAACTGACCGCACCCAGCCTTACTTAAATTTGTTCCCCATACGAACTTTAAACATTATAATTATTTTTGTAAAAAGGTGTTAATAAAGTAAAATTATAAATAATTAAAAAAAAAACAATATAATTTTCCACCGATCGCAACATGGTTTAAATCAGTTTAATAATCGAATCCCTATATTCATTCTGTTCCAGTGATAGTAAACCGTATTTGTGAATTTACTGCCGTGCCACCCGATTGATTTGCCGGAGCAACCGGCTTCGATTCGTCTCTATTAATTAGTACACAAAAGGTGATTCGACGCCGGTTTCAGATTACTGTTTGTACGATTAACTTACGTAAATTGAACTTTGAATCAGTGGTACGTAGAACATTTAAATTAAGGTGTAATTCAGTAGTCAATCACAGTCCATTTATGTTATGTCTTATATTATAAAAGCAAAAAGTATACCAACAGTTTATATTCGTAATAGTATTCAGCGCGTGTTTATATTTATCTATATTCATAGAATGAGTATGTATAATTATAGTTATGGTTGGCGTGACTTAAGAAAAACCTTTTCCTAGCTATGGGATGAAAAAGGTTAAAATAAATGAATTTTTTTTTAGGATTTTTATCTTATTTTTATCTAACTATTAATGAAAGTTCAGAATCAAATCTGTTTGTTTTTACTGTTCAATAATTACAATGTTAAAGTCGTAATTATGACAAAGGGTGACCCCCCTTTCCGCGAAATCAATCATGCGTAATCGCCAAAACCATCTTGACACTATTTGTGTAATGTCATACTAGAGCCCACACAAACAATTATACCATATGTTAGCTTTGCAGGGGCTTACGATACCATCGCCTCGAATTAACCCGTGCCTTTACAAAAGGGACGGGCTATACTGGAATGTAGTAGGCATCCACCAAATCTACAACTTGTAGATATTTACAATTAACTACACAATTTGTGTTTAGTTTCTTTTTTAATTATTTTTTTTTTTTAATTCATATTTGCTAAAAGCAACATTTATTGGCATAACGTCTGGGTTGAAGGATTGTGGGTTAAACCGAAAAATTCTTCGAGACACAAGAAAGGTTATCCGGTTGAAATGGGTTTAATGAAAATAATCGCTAGTTCGATATTTATTCATCATCATTCTCCTGCCCTTAACCCACGTCAAGTGCAGTCGGCACAACATGTTTTCTTCTTCCACTTATACCTATCATTCGTCAACTCTGAGTTAACCTCTTACATTCATATCATCTTTCACACAATCAAACCAGTTTTTCTTCGGCCTTCCTCTATTTACGCCAGATACACTCATACCCATAACTTTTTTGATGACGCTATTTCGATATTTATTGAACGATCTAAAAAAAACAAACCTTCGCAAACGCTCCGACAGGTGTGAGAAAGACACAAGTGCGTGTGACTATGAGTGACGGCCCAAACAGCACCCTTAACGACCCCTGCGTACATGTTGACACGAAGAGACTGTCACGACGAACTTCTTTCTACAGCTGACTTTGAGGCTAGTGTCAAGTTTTATTGAGTCACTAACTTTGATAAGTTACTTTTGAGCACAAGGCGAAAAATTACGCTCGACATTTTAAAGACTATGATGCTCAGCGTATATTGTGGCTTTTGCTGATCAGCGTTATCAAGTTTAGTGTTCATTGACTTTTGTAAGTGAGTGGTAGCTACTTGATCGTTTCATTCTTATCTTCATTATACCTAGGTACTCATTTATTTAGTTTGACTGATGAATAACCTTTAGATTACAGCAACAGGTAATTATGCAAAATTTCATAGGTTCACTAAACATCGAATCCATGTACTCCTATCCTTAATCACATCTTTTTAGCGCGAAATAATGACGGAATAATCGCATTACAAACATACATATATGCAAAATAAATACAAAAAAATTTATCAACTGCCGAATTGCGAACCTCGTACTATTTGTCGGCTTAAAAGAAGATACCTAAAAACAGAGTAAAAGGCGTTTTACAGATCTGCTGGACTCAACGGACGATGAAAATAACGAGGTGGGATTTAGAAAAATACACATTTTGTACTTTGGATGCAATACGAAAACACGTTGGCTACACTGAAAATCGTTTGATCGTTTAGAACTTACCGACAATTTTGGTTTAGAAATTATCTTCAATACCATCATAACTTTATATTCGCAGTAAAGTTTTAAATGAAATCCGCTCGATGCAAGCATAGTGGCATAAATTGCGCTAGCTAATACGAGTATAATGTGAAAGTGTACTGTGACAGTTTCATATTATATCAAGTGCAAACGCATCATCACATGTTTACGACATCCGTTAAATGGCGCGGTAACTTTTCAGCAAAGACGGCTGCCAGGTGAAAGTGCATAGAACTTATTTTCTCATAAGCAAACGTTGCCCAAAGAATAGTATTAATCATAATACAAAGTTCTTTTTTTATAGATTCTTACCTGTAATAGTCTTCTTTGCAGTAAATATTTCCATCTCTCGAGAAGCAAGTGAGTTCGGAGTCCAAAGGGAGGCGGCATTCGCAGCAGCGAAGGCAGGATCCATGCCACTGACGGTCTACCGCAAGCAGGTAGTACCTACACAAGTACTTATTAGAAATTTATTTTTAAAATTCAGCCAAGTGCGTTTTGGACTCGCGCATGAAGGGTTCAGCACCATCCATTGTAAAAAAATTTATTAAAACTTTAAAATTTTAAATTTATTTATGTATTTTTTATTATTTTTTGTTATAACAATGCACATTCTGTGGAAATTTCAACGATCATGAGATACAGCCCGCTGACAGATAGACAGACGAACGGAAGGATGGACAGACGGACTGACGGACGGCCAGCAGACTAGTAAGAGGGTCCTTGGATTTTCTGCGGTGTATTTGCCTGACAACTACGTCGCTCTGGTTTTTATATGTTTTCTCGTGTTATTTTGAGTTTTATGGCGTAATTTTGGTGGTTATTTTGCCAATAAAGCCCGGGTTCTTAACGCGAGTGTAAAGTATGTGAATTAGAGTGAATAGTTCTCTTCAAATTCACACTCACGTCAAGAACCCGGGCTTTATTGGCAAAATAACCACCAAAATTACGCAATAAATCTCAAAATAACACGAGAAAAAATATAAAAACCAGAGCGACATAGTTGTCAGTCAAATTCACCGCAGAAAATCAGCAGTAAGTTCAACCGTTTGAAAACTACAAGTGCCACAGACTTGACCTTGATTTTGCGACTGCCGGATTCCTCATAATGTTTTCTTTTCTCACAGGCTTTGATGAATTACCCTCTAGTTGGAACTTCGAAGTTTAAATTCATCGGAAGAAAAAAAACAGTGAACTGTCAGCTAAGCATTTCTCAGTGTATGGCCCGGTTTCTACCAAAGCAGAGAGAAGAGGAGAGAGAGGAGATGTGTTCGAATAAACCGATCACATTTCGTTATTTCCACACCGCTTCTCTGCTCAGCTTCGGTGAAAATGGATCAAGCGGAGAGGAGACGTCTCATTTTTCTATAGGGCTAGCGACGTGACAGAGCGGAGAAATGTCTATTCGGACGGCTTACTCACACTCGACTAGCTGGCATCTCTAATAAATCATCTACACCGCTACACTTCTCCTCTCTGCTTTGGTGGAAATAACCTGCCAGCATTGCAGCACATCTCCTTTCGTCTCCTCTCCTCTCTGTTTTGGTAGAAACCGGGACCAAATTGGACCGTCAAAGCGAACGGTGCCACTCTGTCTATAGAATAAATAGACGTTATATTATTTAACGACTCTAGAATAAGAAAGATTTGAACGCGCTCTTTTGTGAATAAATAAGTTAGTTCCACTTTGTTACCGATCTTGAATCCTTCCTCCGCAGCCGGCGCACTCGTCTGGGGTTGCAGGAGAACCCTCCGAGCTCTCTCGTTCCTTTAACATAGCTTCCTGGTCGCTCCTGCTACCGGAAGACGACTCTTTGTCTCAAATAACAAGGTTCAGTTCCCCATTCGCCCCCGTCTCGCAGTTGACTCCATTCGAGGCAGCCATTTCGTGGCTTTCAAGTTTTTGCTCGGCGGTAGTAATTTTGGAAGATTTAGGTATCTGTTGACAATTTTTCATTTATAGAAAGGTTTATTCTTGAATAGGCGTGGTAAAAAGGTCAAAATGAGTCTCTTTTAGTGCATTATAAACTAAGCTACGTGATATCATGAGACTAAGGCAAAGGTAATCTACATTTGAATAGGTGCTTAAAACAAATGGAAAGAATGAAACAGTAAATAGTACGCCGCAAATAAGCGAATAAAGGTTTATCCAAACAAAAGTTGGCATCTTAGCATATCATTTATTATTCCCACATTCACAAATCTGCTACCATACACAATGGGGTAGCTATAGCTATATAAACGCTATATATGCTATATAGCGTCTTATATCAAGAGACAATGGTCTTGATTCGATTATGTATGTACTTTTGTTTTATTTTTAAAAATGAATACGTCTGCGGGTATTCTTTTTTAGAGTTTTGTAAATCAAAATAAAACAGAATGGCTAGTGGAACTCTGCGCTAGTTTTTATTTTTATGCAAAATTAAAATAATACATTTTAGTCTAAACTGAATCGGTTGAGTCATCAAACTCAACAAAAGATAGCTTAACTGATCCAGATTACTGCCAGAAGGAAGCGTTCCCGAGGTGATGACGGGCATTGACACGTTTAATTTAACTTTTAATGAATCTTGTGTACTTAAACTACAAGTTAAGACAAGTTAGGTAAATTTCAATATTGTAATATTATGTTATACCTTTAAATGAACAATTCTTGTATATATAAATAAATAAATAATAAATAAATATTGGTGGACATTTCACACAACGCCATCTAGCCCCAAACTAAGCGAAGCTTGTACTATGGGAACCGGATAGCTGATAGATTAATTATATACTTCTTTTTTTTGTAAATACATACATAGAATATATATATATATATATATATTCTGAATCTCGGAAACGGCACCAACGATTTCATGAAATTTCGTATGTAGGGGGTTTCGGGGGCGATAAATCGATCTAGGTTTCATTTTTAGAAAACGTCGTTTACCCCAAAAAAACGAGCAAAGCTCGGTCATCCAGGTACTAGTAATTATAGTAAACACTTTTATACTAAAATGTTATGTTGATGTTATTAATTTATTAATTATATTATAAATTTATATATTAATTTTTAAATTTTAATTAAAATTTACTGAAGTAAAAACTAAAAGGTATTTAAACGTAGCAAAAGCTCTCTCAAGTTCACTTGCAAAAGTAGTATTAATCTGTTTTGGTTTCAGGCCAAACACTCTAAAACTGAATAAACAAGCAATATAAATTAGTTTCAAGAATTTGATAGGCAATCAAAGTTTATTGCTGGTCAATAAAATACTAGAAACTGTACCTGATACAGAAATAACGATTATTTCACAGTATTGCGATTATTTCTTTTTACACTCAATCGGTTGGTACAATCAACCTAAAAAACATCTTATACCTTTAAACGAGCAATTCTTGTATATATATATATATATATAATCGAAATCTCGGAAACGGCTCCAACGATTTTTGTGAAATTGAGTATGTAGGGGGTTTCGGGGGCGATAAATCGATCTAGCTAGGTTTCATTTTTGGAAAACGTCGTTTACCCCAAAAAAAACGAGCAAAGCTCGGTCATCCAGGTACTAGTTTTTTCTAATAAATACAAAGATGGCCCGTTTAGGGATGGTCTTCATCTGATCGACGATACGTCGCGTATTATCTCGACGCATTTTCCGTCAGCGACCCTTTATAAAGGAATATATATAGCTTTCATACCTATGCGACTCGCCGTGAGCCGGCGGGCGTGAGTTTCGTTTCGATATTTTACTGAATAAATATTTTTTGTCGGTGAATTTCACGTGAACTTTATGCCGCAAATGATATACAATACAATACCGGTGCCATAGCAAAAATCCACAAAACTTACAAAAGAATGGTACATTATTATTGCCGATAGCTTCGTTGTGCAAATAGTAGCACTAAATATTAAGCAATTACTATCTATTAGTCAAGCAAACAACGGTTTATTTCGAAATCGAATATCTAGTTTCTTTGTATCTTATCGAATAACAAAACAACTTTTTTGTTATCAAATACGTTTAACCACAACAGTATATTATTTTATGAGGGCCGTTAGTTTTGATAAGGCTCAAAAAGCTAAGGTTTTATTGTACGAACGCAATAAAAGCCACTCGTTGGTTCGTTAGTAAAACCGCGTAATACACAAGTCATAAAAGGTCTCAGCATAAGGGTAAATTAAAGGACTTTTTGGGACCACAGCGTGTATTGAATTATGATCTTGTATTGCTTCTATTTAGAAATGTAAACAGCAAAAACGTGGGCGCAACGGAAAAAAAAACCCAAAGTCAATTAGTCCTCAGTCAAGGTCACACAATCCTATGAGAATTTTACTCATTGATAAGATTGATTGTTTTTATGTCAATAGCTTCAATTGCATTCGGTAAACGACCGAATTTTCGGCTATAGACTAGAAATTTCAACCACCAAAATAACGTTTTGTATTTTATCTTATTCTAGCTTTCGGCTTGGCATGGATGGTTTATCTAATGAGACAAAATTTAAAAAAATATTTTGTAAAAACCTTGTTCTGACATTATCAAACTTAATAACTACTCGTATAATAGAATTATCAAATTTTGGTCAGTCGTTGCAAAATTATGCGCGTATTACATTTAGGCGATTCTTTTTTATTTATTAAGATTTTATTCGATTTTATAAATGGGAATATTCATCTATTTCCGTTTATTATCTGAATATTAATTTATATAATATTATTATTATTATATACCTTTAAACGAGCAATTTTTGTATATATAATCTGAATCTCGGAAACGGCTCTAGCGATTTTCATGAAATTTAGTATTTAAATTTTTTAAATTTTGGGTTTCGGGGGCGATAAATCGATCTAGCTAGGTTTTTTTCAAACGTCGTTTACCCCAAAAAAACGAGCAAAGCTCGGTCACCCAGGTACTAATATATTATCTGTTTATAAAAATTGTATTTTATTTTATTGTACTTTCTTATATATTGTCGGATTTACCATAATCGTAATTTTCGTCCATTTTCGTTTATTATTAGCAAAAAGTAATTGATAAACAGAAAAATGGCTATGTACCAGAAGAATACTAATATTGTCTGTTATGAGCATTAGTTTTAAGTGCATAGCTCTGACTATTTTATCAAAGTACTGTAGAGGTAGACCAAAGAAAAGATGGATGGACTGTGTGAAAGATGACATGGGTAAGAAAGGAGTGAGTACTGAGATGACGAATGATACAGGGAAATGGAAGAAGATCACATGTTGTGCCGACCCAACATAAAGTGGGAAAAGGGCAGGAAGATGATGATGATGATGAGCTCTGACTATTTTAAAGAAAATTTTAACCATTATTTAATGTAAGCATTATTTTACGAGCACGACACCGCCTCAGTTTTGATCGTTGAAATAGACTTTCGAGACGTAACGTAACGACTTTCTGAATCGCTTCTCAAATCTCAAAGTTCATGTTAAAACATGGTTGTTTGGTAGGTACTCTAAATATAACATAATATCTATTTTGGTTAAGTAAATACACTTAAACCTGCTTAAATGTTCCCGCTTCAGTTATATTTTGTTAAAAAATAACAATAAACATTTTGCGTTAGTTAAAAAACCAGAGATTATAATTATTTCCAATGAAACTTAGTTCCCTCTGAAATTTTTTCATTGAGTACCTACTTACTATGGAAAAGAAATGAACAATTTATTTCCACAGTATTCTTTAAAAGATACGAGTATTAGGGATTAAGTTGAAAGTTACTCAGTGAAACGATAACACATTTATTTACATAAAAGTCATTATTCAACGAATTTTTGTGCGATTATTTAGTGAGATATTTTTATAATATTATTTTTTTTGCTGAAACTGCATGATTTTGGTTAAGTACATGTTTGTAGTGGAAATTTATTCAAAACTTGAGGGCAAAACTTTTGCAGGCGGCAGCATCATTTCGTCAATATCTTCTTTTCAGACTAACGCACACAATACACTTGCGAAAGGGAGACATTACTGTCCAATTCGCACATAGATAACTAAATTTCAATTATAATCGAAATTCAAGATACGAAAACAAACGTTTGCAGAAAAATTTAATTAATGCATAAAGTTACTCCTACAACTGTTAGTAAGCTATAAGCTAGGTCCCAGATCTTTACTCAGTGACTAAATAAGGGTGTACCTAAGTATTTTTATTTTACCTTATTTTAATTTTAATTCTTTAGAGTAGATTAGGAACTAATGTATGAGATTCTTATCTTTTTTGAACAAAAGAATGGAGCACTTTGGGAATAAGCTCATGTAAGTAGTAAAACGTATGAAAATACCTTTATCATCTTACAACTGAGTCTGGCAGTACAAATACGGGAAATAATTATTGCCCAACTTACTACTGGGGTACAGTTGGTAGCACGGACAACTAACGCAAGTGTATGCCGCGCCGCATGTGAATTAACCCCTAGGGGAATGTTGGAGGTTGGTTTGGCTTAGTAATAGGCGTTGATTGCGAACAGCTCTTTGTATATAATCCTTTTAATATGATTACGTTTGTTTCATAAAGGGTAAATAACTCGAGTAGGTAAATGATAAAAAAAACTTCCATTTTAGAATATGCACGTATCTACATACTTTCTGAGGGAAGACAGACTTAAAGACCGGTTATTTAAAGTAAGACATTAAAATAAAAAACACTCAAATGACTGATGACAAGAATAGCTTGTATTCAAATAATAAATAAATTCTTGTATATATATATATAATTGGAATCTCGGAAACGGCTACAGCGATTTTCATGAAATTTAGTATGCAGAGGGTTTCAGGGGCGATAAATCGATCTAGCTAGGTTTAATTTTTAAAAAAGTCGTTTACCAATAAAAAAAACCGAGCAAAGCTCGGTCACCCAGGTACTTCAAATAAAGACCATTATTTACTGAACAACTGCAAGCGAAACCACCGATAGAAAAACAGCTGATCGATCAAAGCGCTGGTTTCTTAATGAAGACAGCTTATTATTATAATTAATACCTTGCTACGGCCTTGCTTAGTACTAACAACATTGAGTAGTAAACTATTAAAGAGCACAAACAAAACTGAAATATTATGATAGAATAAACGGAAGTTTGTATGAAAACCGCCCTAATGTAATGTAATTTGTTATATAAAAATTTGGTTCTATTATGCGGCGGGAGGAAAGTCATGTTACAAGAAGGGTTATGGATTTGAGTGTGGATGGATATAAGAGTAGAGGTAGACCTAAGAAAAGATGGATGGACTGTTTGAAAGACGATATGTGTAAGAAGGGAGTGACTACCGAGATGACGGATGATAGGGGAGAGTGGAGGAAGAGAACCTGTTGTGCCGAACCCACCTAGTGGGATAAGGGCAGGAAGATGATGATGATGATGATGATCGGGTACCAAATATTTCCGCACAGCTTTTTCTAATGGGGCACAAAAGAAGCCACTTAGGTGCACTTGAATCCTTTCACCACACTAGTTTCAAGGAAACGGATAAGAAGAGAGAAGAGAAGAACTGATGTATTTTCAGAACAAGTTTTTGTATAAACGTGCTCTAATTATATAGATATTTATTTTAATGACAAAAACTTATGTAGTTCCAGTGTTATGAGATAATAATAATACTTAATAATAACTTTATTTATGGCAACATTAGTCTAAGTGTACAAGATGGAAAAAACTTAAAAACTACGGCCCATTATGAAATAATATAGTATAAACATATGAAACTAGCAAACTGATAAGTAAAAGAAAAACAAAGAAAAGATGAATGGACTGTGTGTGAAAGACGACATGGGTAAGAAAGAAGTGAGTACTGGGATGTCGAATGAAAGAGGGAAATGGAAGAAAATCACATGTTATGCCGACCCCACATAACGTGGGAAAAGTAGTAGGAATATATGATGATGATTGATTCAATGAAAAATGTTTTCATGAAACCGTCAAGCATGAAACTGTAGAATAAAAAGGCACCATTTCTATAAATACTGAAACAGTTGAATAAAATTATTTTCTACCTTTCGAAATGATGTTAATGACCCCCATCTCCCCCAAGAAATATACCAGCCCTTAACGAAACTCCGTAAACTGAAAATAAATTGCAACTGCAGAACAACTGAGGCGTCTAGCCCCCAACCCTCCGAGACTTTTTAAGGCCCAGCATTTTGAAAATTGAAAGTATTGCAACCCTAATCATTCTATTATCGCTTAATAGATTACATTGAAATTGAACTACACGATACTCAAGGATATAAGTGATAAATCAACCGGAGCTAAAACACGAATTAGTTAGAAAACCTTGGTTAAAAATCATGTCAAAAACACCTCTGAAAATTCAGAAATTCCCTAATTTATCCAGAACAGTAAGGTATTTTGAATTTCTATTTCACATGAATGTAAATCAGTTAATTTGAAACAAATCAACCCAGCCCTTTTTTTGAAATAAGCTATTTACTTGAACATATTTATGTTTTTTATAAATTGTCGCTTTCGCTATGTAATTCAGAGCAGCCATATTATCATGCCGCACTCTACTTACTTGTCATTTAGGTATTTCGCTTCGTGCTATGTCTGATTCCGCGGAGATCCGAGTTGCTATACGGACCTGTCACTTTTTTTGGAACTTTTACGTATGGAATAGTGTGACGAGTATTCTGGGCCTTAAGCCCTCAAAATTCAAGAGCTCTCTTTCTTTCAAAGACTTCTATCTCGTCCCAACCAATGACATTTGTTGAAACTAAATGAAAGTAATAATTATTACATAGTGCCAATACAACCAAGGATTAATACGTTACTCGTGAGTTTTCAGCCGGGTACACAAATCACCAGGGCTGCCGCAGTTCAACGCGTACATTCTGTTACATACTTCAAGTTATGTTCAAGTTTGTTTAATACTGGTTGCAATATCAAAGAAAGGAGAAAAAATCTATTACCTACTTAAATAATTAAGGTAACTAGGATCTAAGAACCTCGATTTTACCTATTTTTATGTCGTCAACTCGCGTGCACATTATAGAGTACAGTCATCTAAAAAACGGATTGAAAGTAGTTAAGTACTTACCGACTAGATAATGTACTAACTACAGAAATAGTTGTTACGTGTAACCCTATAAAATGCGAGATGGGCTTGCGGTAAGTGAGCGCTGGCATCAAACTCGCCACCATTGCCGCCTGGCTGGTATGAATAGCAAGCGAAGCAGGACCTTGAGCCACGAATATTGAACCAAAATTAAATGCAACGAGAGTGTAGTATCTTCTTCTTTAGGATTCCGTACCGAAAGACCCTATTACTAAGACTCCACTGTCCTCCGTCTGTCTGTCTGTCTGTCTGGCTCAGGCTATATTTCATGATATTTGACAGTTTGTTATTACAACATAAATATACTCGTACTAAAAAAAAGAAAAAAAATATTTAAGAGGCTTCTATTTACAACAAAGTTTTTTTTTGTCGTTTTTATAGATAATGGCACGGAACCCTTCGTGCGCGAGTCCGCCTCGCACTTGGCCAGTTTTTTTTTCAATATTATGTAATCTGTGTCCAGCAGCTTTTGGAGAATAGTGCGCACACCTGCTGAATTACAGTTACGAAAACTATGGAAAAACTTAACGGGAATTAAATTTTTATGATCAGTTCAGCTTGTTAGCAAACCGCATTAGCCGAGAAAATGGTATATCCATCGAAATAAGTTGTCTTATTTTTCCTGATTGTTATTGACACTGCAAATCTCGAGGGATGAAATTCTGATCAACATATTTTGGGTTTGACTAAGATTTTACGTCATCGAAGATGATTTTATGTATTTCTACTTAAAAACTTTATTTGATACGTCTCCTGAAAAAAACCGGTGCCATTTATCAAGATAGTATACGTTGAGCTTAGTATACGCCTTTTTGGGGTCCTACAACAATCTTTTCGGGCAATGTCAAAGTATTATACCTAATTTTAATATTTCGCACCAAAACCTATAAAATTGTACTAAAGTAGTAAGGTGACGTTTCTGAAACACAATAGTTTGTAAGAGCTTGTGATAGCTCCTGACTTAGTTCCGATAAATAGGATATTATAGTCCTGTACCGAGTACAATCAAGAGTATCAAACACCCATAAGACGGTTACGTACAAAGAGGATTCCTTTTGAGCAGTTCATTATTGAAAATATATTTAATATTTGGATCAAAGGGAATCGGAGCTTTGAGAACACAAAGGTTGCAAATAACAACAGGTATGTATACACTTGTAACTGAGTAAAAGTAACAGTTGATTGATATTTAACACTATTTGGAACTTAGGCCAAGTGTTCCGATTGTTATATTTTTATTATTTTGCTGTGTACCTAAAAAAAATGTACATCGGGGCGGTGTTGAGATGTTTTGACAGCTGTTGACAATCCTTCTGGTAGGTTTTTGAAAATTTAAGCTACATTATGAGCTACATTTAAGATAAAAGAGTTTTCTGAAGTTCTACCTTTAAGGGGGTGAAAAGGGGTAAAAGCCTTTTTATAAGAAAACTTTTTATAAGAAAACATTTTCAAAACCACTTTTGAGTTTGGAGGGTAAGGTTTTTTCAGTATCTAAAGGTGTTCCCGAAATTGAACCCAGTCACCCCGTTTAGTCTTGAAAAGGTATCAAACAGAGTTACTTTCGCATTTATAATATTAGTATAGATAAACTTCGAATTCATTTAAGCGTATTTTATAAAACAAAATACTCGTATTATATTTCAGTCTGCAGTTCAACCAAGCATCTAAAGCGTGTAGTCAAGTTTTCTTCCGATCAACTCGAGACGGGAAACTTCCCAGACCAGGGAAATCATGCGTTATTTAATTTTCACACGTGCATTTTACAAAATAACCACGCAATTTCTATCTTCATGAACTTTGCAGCTTGCGGTTTTCGCTGCAAAAGAAAAACGGCAAATTCTACTAATATTATAAACACGAAAGTTTGTAAGAATGTGTGGATGTAAGGATGTCTGGATGTATGTTTGTTGCTCTTTCACGCTGAAACGGGTGAACGGATCTAGATGATTTTTTGGACAAACATAGATTAGTCTGGAATAGCACATAGGTTAAATTTTATGCCGAAAAAAAATACAGTTCCCGTGGGATAGATTTTTTTGTTTTTCAAGGTACCACGCGGGCGAAGCCGCGTGTAGAAGCTAGTTATAAATAAAGTGGATTTATGGTGCATACTAAGTTTTTACATACTTTCCACTAAGAAAGTTTTGGGGGATTTCTTCGGATGCGACTGTGAACTTTATTGCTCTAATTTTTATATTAAAAGTAAACTAACGCGTAGGAAGTCACGGGTATCAGCTAGTATAATATAGAACAGATGCAAAAGCCTGTTTAGGCCTTGAGAAATTTCAGTTCATTATGGAGAGGTCTCGAACGTCTTAAGTTGTGCATTCTTTGTCAATCAAGGTAACAGTTTTTCCATATATTTAATAGCATCAGAGAAAGTCTGAAAGTGGCACCGGTGACAGAAAAGACGAGGAGTAATAGGTTAGCGTGGTATGGTCCTGTTATGAAGAGAGATGAATGTCATGTGACAAGGAGAGTGTTAGATATGAATGTAGGTGGATACAGGGGTAGAGGTAGGCCAAAGAAAAGATGAATGGACTGTGTGAATGATGAAATGGGTAGGAAAGGAGTGAGTACCGAGATGACGAATGATAGAGGGAAATGGAAGAAGATCAGGGCTGGTACACTTATCCCTACTGGTAGGGATAAGTGCACCTTTGTGTAGATCTATTTCTACCGGTAGGGATAGGTGCACAGAAAATTTCCACTATTCCCTACTGCTATTTTAGTATACTTAAGACCAAAAATCCTGTAATTCTTTTAAATAAAAATGTATTCATAAAAGTATCAAACTAAACGAGTTTGATACTTTTATGAATACATTTTATGCCCAAGTTACATTTTAGGTTTTAGAAGGTTCTGAAAAGGTTCTAGAACTTTTGTATGGAAATCTGCTCGCAAGTCTTAATAGGATCCTAGGACTGTATGCTCTTGAAACACAAGTCATAATAACGTTAATTTAAGGACGTAATTACAGATTTGACGTTCTCAAATTCAGCTATCCGCGTCAGCAGTCAGCACACTACAGCAAAGTTCACACGATTTTATATATTAGCTAACTAATCTTGGTACTTGAAGGTCAGATAGGTAAGTTATGAAATTATTTTGTGATGTGGAACTCACTGTATGTTAGGTTGTCTGACAGCTCGTGGCGGCATTACGAGAACTTAAGGCAAGCGGATTTTTTTCCCAACAAATCACACTTTGCTAACCTGTGCAAACTGAAGTACCCAAATGGTTTTCCTACAAGTACCACCCAAACGAGTCGCACTGTTGAATTTTTTTTGTTTTTGTTAGATATTTTATAAAAATATAAAAAATAATACATACTAAAGAAACTGGAAAGTGAAACAATAAAATAAGAACTCTGGTGGTTATTCTGTAGTTCAGTCACACATATTTACTAACATAGATTTTAATGATACCTAGCTATGATGTCCCAAAATACCATTAGTCTACAACATCTAGTTTCCGAGATATTGCTGTTTGAAGTTTGACAGCTGTCACTTAAAATGTAGATTTCATGGATACCTATGACTTCTCTTAAGAGACCACTAGCCTACCACGTCTAGTTTCCAAGATATTGCTGTTTGAAGTTTGACAGCTGTCACTTTAAATGTAGATTTCATTGATACCTATAACTTCTCTAAAGAAACCACTAGCCTACCACGTCTAGTTTCCAAGATATTGCTGTTTGAAGATTGACAGCTGTCAAACAAAATGTAGATCTTGTGGATACCTCCCTTCCAAAGAAACCACTAACCTAAGACGTCTAGTTTCTGAGGTATTTCTGTTTTTATTTTGACAGCTGTCAAACAAACTAGATCTCATAATATAACTATTACTCCTACACCTATAACTCCTATAATATACACCTATAACATCCGCAAACTTGATTGAAAATTATACCTAACGTGATGGATGAATGCTTATGACGTGATGACGCTGATGATTTACCACAAAGTCCAAAAAGTATCAACTTTATCCAGGAACAGTATACCACACACACGATGCTTTAGAATGCGCTGCGAAAACTATTGATGATAGAATAATGTAGGTATGTACTACAACTTTGTAGAACACATCATTATATACAAAAAGTGTATGTGTAACTATTATAGTTATGCCACAATAAGAGTAAATAAAAAAAAAGTATAAGTATTTTTGCTTTGAATAGCGAAAAAATAAAATAGCAAAAATTAAAAAATAGCAATATGGAATATGGAAGTGGAAATTTTCTGTGCGCCTATCCCTACCGGTAGAAATAGATCTACACAAATGTACACTTATCCCTACCAGTAGGGATAACCGAGTAGAAATAAAAAAAAATTCTGTGCGCCTATCCCTACCGGTAGAAATAGATCTACACAAAGGTGCACTTATCCCTACCAGTAGGGATAACCGAGTAGAAATAAGAAATTTTCTGTACGCCTATCCCTACCGGTAGAAATAGATCTACACAAAGGTGCACTTATCCCTACCAGTAGGGATAGCTTGGTAAGGATAAGTGTACCAGCCGGAAGATCACATGTTGTGCCGACCCCACATAAAGTGGGAAGAGGGCAGGAAGATGATGATATTTAATAGCATTGTTGGAGCCATCAGAGTATTCAAAAATTCCTTCTGTTGTGTTTCTTTCTTATGTCAAAAAAAAAGTTCTGGAAAAAAAATATACCTATGGCCCAACCGACGAAAAAGAGAATCTCTGGTTGTGCCGTGGGTGTTATTGAGACACAACTTTTGCAGGAGATCTTTGCCCAGCAGTGGGATCAACGACAAGGAAAATAATTATTACGAAACCTGTGAAAATTTTTTGAACCAGTAATAACTCTATTATGAGTTTTTGATAGTTTACGAAAACTTTTTTCGGATTTTTTCATTCATTTACCTATAAGTACATAAAATTATTTTATTATTATTGTTATTCGATTATTATCGAAAATGAGCGCTGCATCATCCACTATGTGTGCTGCTGCAGCTCATGCTGAATGGTTGCCTGTTTTATTGTCACCTTAGCAACGCTTTGTAAGTAAACCTAAGTTAACTGTAACGTGACGTAAAATAAATGATTTCTATTCTATTTCTATTCTATTTCTATTCTATTTCTATTCTATTTCTATTCTATTTCTATTCTATTCTATTATTATTTTATTGGCTTAGGTATATTGTTTGGAGTTATCAAAATATCGTAACACTGTTGTGCACACATTCATTGTAATTGATTGCAATCAGATTTCCGTAAATAGCCACCGGTACGGAATCCTAATTAGTTACCTCGACTCCCCCTTTTATCCGCAAATACGAGAAAAATATATACACACACACCCTTACACCTTCACATACCCTCCCAAACATTTTATTTAATCAATAATCACGTTTTTAATTATGGGTATTTTTTTTAAATAATGTTTAGTAGTCAAAGTTATTTAAATTCAGTCCTAGTGGTGACTAACATCGAATTTTACTATTGTTATTGCATGAAAAGTGTTTCCGAGGCGCATTTCAAATCGTTTACTACATTAGTAGGAAAGAGTAAGAAAAATGAGAGCCTTAAGTAAAAAAGTTATTGAAACACTTCCTTTTTTACCCTATAATTTTCTGAATGACAATAACGGAAAAATAACATCATATTTTTACGTAAATAAAGGTATTATTTAGCAGGATAAAAGTATCTAAATGGATAATTATTATAGCGTTCGAGTAAGTGTGAAGAAAAATAAAGCAAGGATACGCGAATAAATGGACGAGAAAATCGAAAAACATTTCTGCTGTTGTTAGTAGTAATATAAATACAAGCTGTTTCACGTGACTTCGTCCGCATGTAATTTTTTTATTTATTTTGAAACAAAGGATAACACGGCCTTTCCCCGGATGCGAACTATTTCTTTGCCACTAGGACAGACTTTGACAAGTGCAAGTGAAATGTAAATTTTTTGTTCGTTGAACTACGAAGTCAAGCTTTGTCGTGGAAAAATTACATTTATACCAGATTTTTTTAGCACCAGATTTCACCCACGGCAACAAATCTATCCCGGGGAAACAGTAAATTTTTCGGGATATCTGTGCCAAATTTCATCCAGATCCATTCAGCCGTTTCAGCGTGAAAGAGTAACAAACATACATCCATACATCCATAAATTCTTACAAACTTTCGCGTTTATGATATTAGTAGGATTTTATAATACGAGTTGGACAGTGAAACTCTCACGACAACGCGCTGACGTAAGTTTCTTTCATACATTTCTCGTTTTATTTTAAAGGAAAAATTTAACGAATTCCTTACTTAGTGTATTATATAGTCCCAGAAAAAAATAATTTCTTATTTTCAGCTCATATAAAATCAGGCCTTCGTTCAGCGACACAAACGGCTCATAATACTCGTAGTACTAATAATAAAAAATAATTTCACCTCTGTATCATTTTATGATTTAATATTTTAATTGTACCTAGGTTGTGCGTTGATATAATCAGACAGTCAGTAACGTAAGATTTTTATATACTTTCCTGGTGTCTCGCCGCGTTACCTGATACGCCTTAACGTAATAGTTCTTGGAAACTCAACTACTGTTTTTATTTAACACCATATAATATTGATGTTAGTGTTAACCTGCCTAGAATTTAGTACTTAAGTAGTTTTTTTTATGAACACAGATAGAATATTTAGCACGCACTAAAAAAAATAAAAAATAAACAAAATGAAAACAGAATAAAAACAGTGTGGCCCGCTCAATTAGTGGTGTTACTTTTTCACTACTAAACGGGTGAACGGATGAACACCGATAGAAAATATTCAGCACAATTACAAAATAAAAAAAAGTACTACGTGAAAATTAAAAAAAAACAGTATGGCCGCTTGCTCAATTAGTGATGCCATTAATATTATTGGTAAATGCAAAAGTAGCTCTATCTGTTACTTTTTCACTACAAAACGGGTGAACGGAACGTAAAGAAATGTAGCAAGGAGATAGATTATATCTTGTAGATGGATATAGGTTATCTTTTGCCTGAAATAATAGTCTAGAAAGGGCTGAAATAGGGGTTGAACGTTTGTATGGGGAACAACGCATGGTATTTTTGGATGACTGACCGCCCCTTTTTGCACTCCATAGAAATTTCCCAAGAAACCGATATCAATAATTTTGGAATGAATATGTTAGTTTGCTGGATTTTTGCGGACAAACAGTAAACTTACTACTAGTAATTAATAATAACACACTGACTTAAACAGGCTTAAAAATACCCCACGTACAGTACCAGGTAAGTTCACAAAGCTCAATTATTACACAAAGTGTTTTTATGTAAAGTTATAACAAACTCTACACTTCTGTAGAAAAGAAATATGCTTTTATTTAGAGATTTTTTTGTATATTTTTTTATTTTAGAACAGAATTGTGTTCTTATTTTTTTGTAAGATACTTTTTATTTTACCCACTTTTTCAGTTTTTTGGGCTTGCACTGCGACACCTTTACTCATCGCCCCTACAGCCTGCGTCTATTTAGATATTGTGGTTCCTACTAGAGAATAAAAATGAATAAACTGAAGGTACACTAAAAAAAGGGCTAAGGTATAGTGTGAAAAGTTATAGGTAAGTACATCGAAAAACTCATTTGATCCATCAAATACCTAAACAATCTAAATTAATATTGTGACTTAGATTGTTTTATTTTATTGCCAGTAAGCAGAACAGATAAAAACTAAAAAGATACCACAAATCTACGAGCAAACACTTTCATACCATTGGCTGGTGAGACACGTTTATAGTTCTTAATTTGAATTTTACCTCCTAATTCGTAGCGAGAACAGGCAACGTAGCGCGGTAAAGTACGCTGTCAAACAGTTTACAAACGCATACAACTGTTCGAAATCTAAACGCGGCACTGTTCGAGCTCCGCGGACATCTGAGGGGCGACGTGTCTCTGACGTTGCCACGCCTACGCTTGCCACTCGCGAATAAGAATTCGGTATTCATCGGGCATGCTTTTCGCTCGGGGCGAATACGCCGGTCGACTATCTCTTTCCAATATTGAAATGTCAAGCTGCGGGGAGAGAGACGACGAATTTGTGGTAGCGTGACAGTGCTCTACATCTAAAAATAATCATTCATTAGAACAGTAGTTAAATGTGAACACTACGTTATTTTGAAGTACGAGTATAGGGGCTACATCAAAATTACCTAAATACTGCATTTTTTTTAATTCCTAGATTTATTTTTTATGACTATAATTATAATAAAAAAAAATTGAAGTACATTCATTTTTTAGTTTTCCTCAAAATAAAAACCAAGCCTATAAAATGCTTTCAATGTTATAATGGGTAGCATAAGTTTTGTGAGTAAACTTTGAAATTTATTAAGTATAGTCCGTATATTCTATCGTCTCAGCATTTTATATGTATAGTCTGTGTATTCTATCGTCTAAGCAAATTTTTCTGCCAGCTGTACCAAAACTAACGTTAGAGAGCCAAACGGATTGTTTGAACCCGCGCGATCAATAAAAATAAAAAAGGAGAAATGCGTAGACGGGTTGGTTTTTAAAATCTGGCTGGTTAGACTCTACAATTTTTGCGACTACGTACGCGCAGTGTTATTTTGAACCACCTTTAACTCATTGATTAGAGGGTTTAATTTCAATAATTTAAATTAATACTAGCTTCCGCCCACGTCTTCGCCCGCGTGGTACCTTGAAAATCAAAAACAAATGTATCCCACAGAAACCGTACATGAAATAAATAGTAACCTGTACTATTCCAGATTATAATCTATTTCTGTGCCAAATTTCACCCAGATCCGTCTAGCTGATTCAGCGTGAAAGAGTAACAAACATTCATACATCCCTTCAAAGAAAGTTTTACGTTTATGTTTAATATTGCGTAAGAAAGAAAGAAAGAAAAATAATTTATTCAGTAAAATCACAAGGATCACTTTGAAACGTAGGTATTTATGTAACTTGTATGTAAGAGAACTAAGGGGCTATGAAATTAAAATCCTTTGAAAATGAAGGAATTGGTGAATATTTGAAAATAAATTATAAACTATAATATTGCTGAATTGATGACTTAATTTTTTTTAAGTCGGTTAAATGACGCGTTCTATAAAATAATATCGACTTCATAGAAAATCCAGACACAAGGAACAACTACAGTTCATTATCAAAAGGCTACGGAAGCCGACTTGGCTTGGGAAAAAAATTCTATTACGAACCAAACCGCCAAGTAAGACATTTGGTAAACAAACTGTCGATGTGCAGATAACACTAATTAATGTATTGTAAATATGAAATGAACACTGTTTTAAGTTGAAGTCACAAAAAAAAAAGAAATTTATAGAGTAGCTGCTACCACACAGTGCGTGAAAGCTGGCAGTGTCATAAAAAAGTTAACCAACCCTCATTCAATATGAGAAAACTTTTTATATTTAGCAGGTAATATTTTCGACAAAAAGAAATACTTAGTAAATTTTACAGCTGTTTCGATTGTTTAACCAAATTCTATGAAAGTATTGGAATATATATTACGTGTTTTTTATGTAGGGACATTATCAATTAAAATAACATTATAACAATACTTAACAAAAAAAACTTGAGAGGTGTCAAGGGACACTCGGATGGAACAAAGTTCCTTTCGATTAATTTGTGAGAGAGAGAGACAGACAGAGAAACATTTGCACGCCGCACGGCTTACAACTATAGCAAAAAGTGTCGTTACAACTTTTCGTGAGATTTTTTTTCTGTCTAGCCCCCTTTCACAACGCGTGATAAGGAACTTCGTTCCAATACTATACATAGAAATCGGCCGTAAGTCAATGCTCTATAGCTCCCGGTTTTTTAAAAGAGGTATCAACAACTCTGTATCAATGAAATGAGGACACAGTTGCGTCAAAGCTAAGCGATACGGTGTTCCGACTAAAGTAATAAATAGTTATAACAAGGAACAAATGAAATAAAGTAATATTGTTACAAAAATGCATTAAAAGTACTGCGATTGTCGCGATAACTTATCAACTCACATCCGTTGATAAATAATTAATAAAAGCTAAGTATAGATTATTTGAAAACCATAATTATTATGTGGGATAGAAAATGTTATACCTACATATGTAGGTAGGTATATAATATTTACTTGTTACGTGAAATAATACGAATGAGCATATCAGAGGAAGTCTGAAAGTGGCACCGGTGACGGAAAAGATGAGGAGTAATAGGTTAGCGTGGTATGGGCATATTATGACAAAAGATGAATGTCATGTGACAAGGAGAGGGTTAGGTATGAATGTAGGTGGATACAGGGGTAGAGGTAGGCCAAAGAAAAGATGGATGGGCGGTGTGAGAGATGATATGGGTAAGAAAGGAGTAATAAATACCCGTCTAATACTAATAATAATGTGTTCAGATCGCGTAAGTTTAAAAGTACATATAGAAAGGAGTACCTAAGTACTGAGATGACGAATCATAGAGGGAAAAGGAAGAAGATCACATGTTGTGCCGACCTCACATAATGTGGGAAAAGGGCAGGAAGATGATGATGATGATGACGTGAAATCAATAGTTACTTTAAACTATAAATCGGTTTTTTATTTCTTGATAAATACTAGTTTGTTTAAGGAAGTACTACGGTAGTTTTAAAGAATAAATTTAAATTAAATGCAGCGGAATACAAAATCTGAACTTATAATTAACAGCCCTAGCACTTGCCCGTGTGATCTTTGAATCTTGTTTAAAAAAAACTACACAGTGTCGTCTCGGATTAGCGACGACAGATTTACAATATTAAGAATTACTACTTAAAATACACACAGACATACAATCTAACAACTTTAAACGAGCAATTCTTGTATATATATATATACTTCATAGGTTAGTATTCTCATATGCGGCTTGCAACCTGTCACGTACAGAATAATAGCTACTGTGCAAAATGTGGGCATGTGCCAAATATAATTTTTGATCCTTCCTCTGACTACCCTCTTTAAATATCCTCAAACATCTTTACCGAGACTAGAGATTACAGTCGTGAGCAGTTTTTTTTTACTACTAAGTATATCACATACAATACATGTATACGTATGTATATCCTACTGAATAAAATTGAACTAAACAATTATACTTAATGCTGTATCCAGCAAGTATCTAGTTCGTAATAAGCAGTAGGTACTGAAGTTAAATTGTAGTTATGACCAAACAAGCGGTTTTGCCTAACAATATAATTATATTCTACCCTCGGCTAGGTAGTTTTCTGACGGTTGTTTGAGAGTTCGTTAGTTTCCAGTAAGAAGATACACCAATTTAGACTATCGTATCAAAATTTGAACTTTCTATTTTCTGAGTTAACTTCGTTGAGATAAAGTTGAAATTCAAATGTGTTTTACCATGGCATACCTATTTACAAAAGGGTAGCGCGGCTCGACATTGTAAAATACTTAGGTTTCATACTTACCTACTCTATTCAAAAGAATACTAGTAGTTCGCCTCTAACTGTGATTTCGCACACAATGTCCACAACCCTCATTTGTATTCAAGCTCTGAAGTGTTTGGACACACTTATGTACTACATACTACATACATAAGTAGGTGCCTATTCACAAACAAATATTTGAATATGATAAATGATTTTCTCGTAAAATTAAAAAAAAACTATACTCTCAGAGTTTCTTTTAGTTTTTATAAATTTATTGAAAATTGTGTAAGTAAGTACTTAATGTTTTACTGATTGATATAAAAGTGTACCTCCAATCTATTCTTGATTTTAATTGATCAGGTATTTGAAACAATCCTGTTGTTAGGTTATATGAATTTGTGAGAGCATCACACAAGGCTTAAAAAACCAGGAAGTAGGTAGGTAAGCGATTAGTGCAGAATAGGTGTAGATGAATTTCACAAGTCACGTATAACATAGTATAACGTCTACTCCACGAACTTTTGCAAATATAAACCATGATTCATCCCAAAACCTCGGTGGCGTGGCGGTCTGGCTGAGTAATCAATTTTCTATTATGTCTGGAATCCCGGCATACCACAGGTTAATTAATATGCCCATATTTTGCACAGTTTTCAATATCCAGTACAAGATTCAAGCTCATTGTCGCTTATAAGAATCTTTGACACACATCTTCAAAATGTAGGTTCTATCCCATATAATTTTTCGAATAGAAAAACCCAACAACAGGTTTCAACCCACAACCTTCGGATCTTGAGGCAGGGATGCTACCACTATACCTGAAATGATTTTATTAAAGCTCGAAAAACTTTGAAGCTGTGTGTACGATCCGCTCCCGAAAATAGACACTGTTAGCTGTCATCTCGTTATAGCACGACAATTACAATATCGTTGATTGAAGACGTCACTTATATCCTCTAACACAAAGGCGTAAGGTTCAAATTACGATAAAATACTTAAAGCAAAATATTTCGGCTTACTCAAACAATTTTCATTAGAAATATTTCTAGTTTGCAATAATTTTTTTATATAATAATTCGTCCATCTTCCAATTTACAATTGTGGGTTCAAATCCAGTCGTACACCAACGGATATTTCTGTTCGAAAAATTTGTGTTTAAAAATCAGGGGCTTAAAAGCGCTTCGGACAATAAATAAGTAATTAACCTTGATATTTCATACCTTTAGAAAATCTATTGAAATAGTGTTACTTCAAGCTTGAAATGTGACGCTTTTGAATATTATAAAAAAACCGCAAGATGCCAATGCGCCACACACCAAAATTGATAAAAACTTGAGAGGTGTCAAGGGACACCCGGATGGAACAAAGTTCCTTTCCTTGCTTTCTATAAGAGAGAGAGTGAGACAGACAGAGAAACACGCGCACGCCGCACGACTTACAACTATAGCAAAAAGTGTCGTTACAACTTTTGGTCTTAACTTTTTCCGTCTAGCCCCCTTTCCCAACGCGCGATAAGGAACTTCGTTTCAAAAACTGAACCGAAATCCGAACGGATTTAACAGTCACCAAAACACGAACAGAATTCCCGAGTGCAACCCGAACATACGCTCGACACTAATTCCTGGACACCCTGTAATCTGTACGCTCGGGTCAAATGAATCACATCCCTGCACATAGCGCAGTAAAGTTGTGAGAACGCTCAAAATACATTGTAATTACAGAAAAGTGTCCTCTACGTCGTCAGCGGCTGTCGACACGTGCCAGGTTCAGGTGTCACGGTGAACGGTCACATGCTCAGCTCCGGTGACAAAGAAGCCGAAGCGCTTGATACACAGTTCAGGTTACAGGTACGAACCCCGCGTTCGTGCATGCTGTTTCCCGTTTCAGTGACGTGACGAGTGATTTTGTTCGAATAATTTGTAGCAACTGGAGATTTTGATGCAACTGTTTGGCTTCACATAATTTGGCATGTTTACATTCATATTATCTGGAACTGAGATTCCGCCCGCGGATTCGCCCGCGTGCTAAATTTAAGCCTATATACTATTCCAAAGCATAGTTTCGTCAGATCTGTTAAGCCGTTTCAGCGTGATTGAGTAAAAAACACCCACAAATCCATCCATCCAAAGTTTCACATATATGCACGAACGAGTACGACCTTAATATCGGAAGATGTCACTACCACCACTTCACCGTCAGTGCTTTACATCAGGAATATAAAAAATCTATACTAATATACCAATAGTTATATAAATTCACTTGGAGGCAGTCTAGCATCATGCGAAGGTTGAAATTCCTCAAACATTCAGGTGTGAAATTTGATGTTAAAAAGTCACAGCTGCGCATAAACAAAAGGGTTATTGTTTAATAAATTGTTTTAGTTACCGCAGAGCGAGGTGCAGAGGGCTGAAAGCCGCGGGCCGAGATAGTGCTAATTGGAGAGTGTTATGTTTCCTTACGTAAAATAGTGTAGTGTCTTGTCGGCTCCTATAGATTTGAAAAGTTGTGTGTGAACTTTTGCGTATTTTGTCTAAGCTTTGAGTTAACATGAGATTGAATTTCAAACAAGAACGATTGTATAATTAATTGTCTATTTATTATGAGCAATTCGTGTCCTCCATTCGGGACCTCCATCCAGACTTCACGATTCTGTGCTATTTTCTCCCAGTCAGCTAGTTTATCGAGTTCGTCCTGCCATCTTCGTTCCGATCTACCTCGTCGCCTTCTAGCCGGGTCAGGGTGGCAATACAATATAATATTATAGATGGTCAAAAACGATGTTTCAGTTATGATAAAATACGAAAAATAAAAAAAAATACCAAAATATTGTCTATCGAGACATATAAAACTGTGTTAAGGAACCGTAGCGAAATATAGGTAAACCTGTCTCACTGAAACTTATTATAATAATAATTCTTTTTTTTTAACGTGTCACTAGTTTTTTCGAACCTGTGTGGTAAATAGATTAAGTGCGCCTCAGAGATTCCTTTCGTGCGTTAGGTATAATAATAAAGTTCCACCCTTGCCTCACCTAACCAGCTTCTTATATAAAAAAATCTTTCGTTCATAACTTCAACACAGTTCATCAAACAACTCTGTTTGCACCACACAAAGCCAGTCCCACAACTATTAATCTGCTTTATTACTACGATCATTAAACCCTTTTTTCAAACATTAATGTCTTGTATACCTATAATATGTAAGTACAGAATGTCAAACAAAAAAATCTTATTATGATGTCGAAGATTATTAACTTGCAAAAAATACAGCGGAATGGACGCTGGAAGAATATGAATGAGTGAGTAGACAAGAGTGAAATACTCCACGATATCCCATCACTTAAGTAACCTATGTACGAGTATTCAGTAGATACTTTATTTAGTATTTATTTAATATGTAGATAACAAGATAAGAAATTTAGATCAGCTGAGGTATTTATTGATCGTTTTAACGGTCCTTGAAAACTCATCTCATCAACAAACAACCCCAAGCCCACAGGCTTCACGTAATAATGTTTTATATTTAACTAGCTGTCCCGCTCGCGACTTTGTTCACTTAAAGTATCTAAACTGAGTTTTAAACAAATCACACTAATAAAAAAATTCCATACATAACTTTGACCCTCCTTTTACCCTTTTTAGAGGGTTATTTTGGATTATCCAGAAATACGTGTCCATTCATTTTGCATTTACAGTACACAAACAAAGTTTCACACCTATCGCACCTCCCGTTAAAAAGTTCCCGTACAAACATTTTTGATGATTATATTGAAAAATCCTGAAACAAGTGTCCATTTATTTTGCATTTACAGTGCACAAACAAAGTTTCATGAAAATCGCTCCACGCGTTAAAAAGTTTCATGCTAACGTTTTCACCCTTTTTCATCCCTTTAGAGGTGGAATTTCCAAAAATCCCGCCTTAGTGGGTGGTTTTGTTATAAAAGGAAACCACCTTCCAAATTTCAGCTTTCTAGCTTCAGCGGTTTCGGCTCGGCGATGATCAATCAGTCAGTCAGGTCAAGCTCTTATATAGATATAGATTGATATCTGATTTGACTGTAATTATCAAAAACTTTATTTACTGAAGACAAATAAAATACATGTGAAACAATACCAATTGATCTAAGTATACTGTTACAAAAAAATATACTTAAAGAAATCTATGAGATTCTTTATAATAATTTAAATTGGGGTATCTATAACCTATTAGGTAAATGTTTTTTCAATTATTATGATATTCTTTTACATATATTTTTATTTTAAAAACTTTTTCATCTGTGAAGTCAATCGAATAACATACAAAGCGGCCAATCAGTGCTGGCTGCGTAAATATTCGGTTCAAAAATTGCTCACACATTTCATATTCAATTATTAGTAGCTGACCCGCCCTACATTTTGACTGTGTTTTGAAAAATATTAGTAAAATAAAAAAGAGGTAAAATTTATATTTAAATAATCTTATAAGAAAGCGATTCAATGAATTGAAAGAAAAAAAAATCTGAAGAAAAATCTAAATTTTAAATTAACAATTATACTGTTTTTATGCAGAAACATTACATGCAAATATGCAAAATACATGTGGAAACTAATTCATGTCATATAATGTTAATGAAAATTATATGTATTGTTCGAAAAATACGGGTGTGTCGGTGGAGAAGAAGATACACAACAAATAAATAAGTTCAAAAATCACACAAAAACATACACATTTACGATTGTCATAAAACATATTATATACTTTTACAATCTCACGGCGCTCTCTGTAATCAACAATTTATTAGAGGCGTAGTAACTCTATCGAGAGTCGAGCATTGGCATCGGCTGTATCGTGAGAAACCAAACTCTGACCATTCCGAGAAACCTACAGTTTTAACATCAGGAATAAAGACGAAATACTACTTTTATTGGACTATTGATGTTGTTTTTTTGCTACTTGGAATAATAGCGGCCGCTCGAGTCTCCAATAAAATTGTTATTTTTTCGAGTTTCAAATGTTGTGTTACCGCACCCACCGGCACTTTTGTAGCCATCTCGTAAATTCACAGTAGCGTTTGAATAAAAATATGGTGCGTTCGCGCGCGAGCAAGCAGGTTCAGTATATGAATAATAACCAATCAGACAAATAAACGCTCGATTACAGTTTTAAACTTTATGAATAGCATCTATAAAACTAGAGGCCTACCTCTAATAATACCGCACGTATATTTGCTCGGATTTTGGTAGGTGTTTACAGTATTCGCCGCAGTTTGTTAAGCATCGTTGTAACAAAAAAGTTCATACTCGAGTAAAAGAATAAGGATCAGTTAGCCCCCGCGTCAGTCTAGTAAGGGAATAGATCATAAAACGTAAACGTCACCATAGCCTGTGCAAGCGCTGCATGCATGTATAAAATAAGAGGTTGAGCCGGCAGGTCATTTACTTAATGCATAATGGATGAAAGAACGAATGCCATGGCAAAATGAAATCATTGGTTATATCTTCTATCTATATATATAAAAATGAATTGCTGTTCGTTAGTCTCGCTAAAACTCGAGAACGGCTAAACGGGTTTATCTTATCTTGGTCTTGAAATGTTGAAATGGGAAGAAAACGTATATTACTTACTCAAAACGCGCAGACGAAGTCGCGCGCGGGTCAGCTAGTATAACATAAAAAAACAATATTACAAATTAAAAATTCTCAATTTTTTAACTAGCGACCCGCTAGGCTTCGCACCTGGTGCAATGTAGCTACTTTATGTATAAACTTTCCTCTTGAATCGCTCTATCTATAAAATCCGTTGCATAGTTTAAAAGATCTAAACGTAAATACGGAGGAAAGCGATTTGGTTTTATACGAGTACTATGTAGAGATAATATGTTTGGTTTTAAGTAAAATATACGTACCTAACCCTAATTTACACAAAAGTGTTCGAGTGTTATGTTAGGATGAAGAACCGTAAAACTCAACAATACTATTATTTATGATAGATTTGCAACCGTAAATACAACTATATAATAAAACCTGTCAAGGTCAAAAGTTTGGAGATATATAAAAAGATGTATAAAAACCAGTATGATTATAAAAACCGGTGTCTTTCTGTCGGTCAATTACCTACATCTTACTATTATTGCGACATAACTTTAATATTTTACAAGAGTATTGACACAAGGCGATCATTGGCTTACAAAAACATTTTATTTATTAAATTAATCAAAACAACTACGTAGGTATTCCCAGTTTTATCCAGATCCGTTCAGCCTTTTCAGCGTGATTGAGTAACAAACATACATCTATCCATCTTCTCCTTTCAAACTCCTTTCTTAGTAGGATCAGTAGCTAAGTTAAGTATAATTTTTTTGTTTGCTAATAAATTTCTGTAAAAAAATTTAGAACTAGAGCATAATCAGAACTGAAATCCCCAAGCTTTTGATTTGGATCTTTAGCTACTTTAGATCATTGATTATATAAAGAGGGTAGTCAGAGGCACGTCGAAATATGATATTTGGCACATATCCATATTTTACACAGTAGTTAGTAATCCGTAGGGGACAAGTTGCAAGCCCATCGCCGTTTATAAGAATGCTAACCGATTTTTTTGTTCTAGGGTATGTATGCATGCCTATTCTCTATATTATATTTCTGAGGTATTTTTATTATATTAATTATTAATATGATTATAAATAAGATTATTGACAGCATTTCTCATAAACAGCGTAAACTGTTCCAAAAAGGCCAAAACTCAAATATCCACTTAACATCCCGAATTCCCGAACAACTTCAGTCTAATATCATCCAAAGACCGTTTGCACGTCATAAAATACAGAGGATCGGCAAAAAAGTTGAAGCGAATTCATTTAACTTGCAAGCCTATATATCAGACAAAACACACAGTCTGGAGCAAGCGTTCGAACTTCGATTCCAATAGTTATGCAAATACCCGATTGGAAATGTAATGAGTGTTCGGCAGTTATTTAAAACCATGCCGTAAGTCAAACGCTGCTTTGGGAATTGAGTCTGGACGTAGAAGGCAGTGGAGCAGCATTACACTGTTAATGTTTTTAAAAGTAACATATTTTTATGTGACATTTTTTTTATATAAATGAATTACTGTTCGTTAGTCTCGATAAAATTCTAAAACAGGTGTTTGACTAATTTTGGCTTTAAACCTTGAATAAATTGTGAGGATAGTAGGCGATATGAAGTTCACCAGATCAGCTAGTTAGTAATAAGTATGTCTTTATTTTCAGCTCATAGTATTTTAAGAGTATACTACACGAAAGGACGCATACTTCAATCCATTCACCACACTTGTTTTTTTGAACTAAGGACAAATACGAAGACTACTAATATAAATACAATAATAAAAGTACCTACAAACTTGTTTTTTGATTTTATACACAACAAATCATCATGTTTTTTTTGTGTTACGACTTTATTGAAATAGAAAATTAAGTTAATTTATTGTTATTTCAAGGTTGTAATTATTAGTTTAGGATTTAAGGTTAAGATATTTTTTGTTGACCAAAAAACCTTATTTTTTTTAGATAAAGTTATCAAGTTATGTTTTCAACAGTAATTTACTAGTAGATGCAATCTAGAATAGATGCATCTGTTTAGATTTTTTAGGAGCTAAAGTAACTTGAAATAGAAACATAGTTACTTTTACTCTTACTCTTCCTTGGGATGCGTTGTTTTATTCCACGATTGTGAGTTATGTCTTTCTAAAACAACTGTTCTACTCGTAGTACAAATCCGCTCCATGCCATCCCTAGTGAGCTCATCTCACACCTTGGCTGACCACGAAATTAATAACACGTGGTTATTCTTTTTAATTTTTGTTCTTGCACTTATTATTATTTAAACTGAATTTCGAGGCATTATTTATGACTATTTATATAACATATGTTGACCATTTTTCAATGCTTCCAAGTAATTAACACTTCATTTCACCGTTAATCTCTTTTTGTATGTAAATGTTTTTGTTTTTAGTGTATTTATGCCCTTGAGATCTTCGTTGTTGGTCGATAAATTATTATTCTCGAGCATGTTAACAATACAGTAATGGGATATCGAAGACAAATTATATGCGTATGTTCGCTTGTGGTGATCACCTGAGTGGGATATTAGTACTAAATCTCCTCTTTTTATCACGGCATAATATGTCAATAAGTCGCATTAAAGTTATTTTTGTATGTCTACTATTAATCATTAAACGGAACATAAGGTTTATGAAACTGAGCGTTGTGTCGAAAACGTTTATTACAGAAATCGTTCGCTCTGTACAGTGTAAAATAGGTCATGCATCACGTAGCGGTTGGACTATTTTATTTTGTCCTATTCAAAATTCGAAATATCTTTACTCAATAAAATCACAGGGATCACTTTAAATTGTTTTATAATGCTAGGTGACTTTAGGTGCCAATTTCAGTCCTATCCCCAGTCCAAAAACCCGCCATTTGTATAAAGAGAAAATGACAAGTGACGGATAATTTCATAGATTATAGATGTGTGTTCTAATGGTATCCTAGTACAATTCCAGTCATACCACCATGTCACATTTATAAAAACATACATACATTAAATCATGCCTGTTTCCCGACGGGGTAGGCAGAGACCACGGATCTAAACTTGCTGCGAAACTGGCATACCTCTCTTGCTTCATTCCTTCTCATTACATTCTTCATACAAGCGCGTCGGTTTAGGGGGCCTTTCTCTAAAACGTTCCCAATTTGATCGAGGTACGTATAATATACATATATACGTAGGTATTTATAAAAACATCTTTTACAAACACATTGACCTATTACTGCTGAGCGATACCGATTACCGACCTATACAGATTCTCGTCCCGTTTTTATGACTGCACAAATTATAGTGGACTTTTTATAGTAGGGGATTTTACAGTCGACCGACGTGCACCTATCCGATCGGAATTTTGTTATGCAGTAAAACTTGATTGTTTGATGGTTAATTACTTTAGTGAGGTGCCTCGACAGGACTGCCTGATTCTTGGCTTGGGTCGGCATGACTCCAAGTTTGGGAGCTTAGGTATTATTTATTGCTTTTGGGAAAATTATTGAGTAAATAAATGTCAGCTTGAAGTTATTGTCTCTTTTGTTATTTATTTTATAGTTAGTGAAAGTGGTGTTCAAATATAATAAGAGTATTTTTGCTCGTATTCCTATAATGACTGGGATGAACAAATAAAAAAATTGAAAAAATATAGGCGAACGTCATGTAGCATGCTTCTCTCACTACTCGAATTACCAGGCGCCATATAAACGCCATACAAACTGTATATAAGTGCTTTTACACAAACAAACTGGACTAACAACAGAAGCATTCTATTCTATAGCACATCTAAAACAAATAAGTACCTTTAAGGCATATCATTATAATTCTAACCCTTAGTTATTACTTTAGATTTACGAGACATGTTTAGTGTATATTGTTGATTGTTTAATTATATGTCTGTGAATAAACTCGACTCAGATCAGAATCGATTTTGAAATGCAACCAAGGAAACCGAGTTTTCATTATCTTTGGCGGTTTTACGATGCACACGGGCGGATGGATTTGTGTCCAAACACGTGGATTTTATGTTTTGCAATTCCTTTTCAGGTTTATTTCATTTGCATAATTTATTGCGAAATGTTTTCTAAATTATAGTTAAAAGCTGGTTAAAAGACAATAAAATAAAGGTTTATTTACGTGGCCTCACCATGGACATAGACTTAAAGATGCGGGAACAGCCCGTCAAACTTAATTTTTTTTCTCTGATTATAATAAGTAAAATAAAATGAAAAGCTGGAAATATTTAATGTAATATATCTGATTAAACCTGTGCTTTATAATGAACTAGCAACCGCGCGCGACTGAGCCCGCGTTTTACGTACCCAGATAAAAAGTAGCCTGTGTGTTATTCCAGGTCATAAACTACGCGCATTTGAAGTTTCATTTAGATCCATTCAGTCGTTGCAGCGTGATTGTGTAACAAATATCCATACATGTATCCATTCTTCGCAAAATTCGCATATAAAATATTCAGAATATATAAAGATGAGATTAAGACTTAGAATTTAAAAATAAATAAAAAATTTTGATTCATTGGGAATCTATTTTTTGGAGTGGTCTTCTAATTTTAGCTGCTGATTCTGATCGGCCTTTCCTAATCAGAACATCAAGTCATTCATATTACTTAAATTTTCTAATAAGACACAGTTGTATTTGAGTTCATATGGTAAAGAATCTTATAGATTAATGAAGTTCATTCCAACGACCCCGGGGCAAGCATTTGTTCCAATAGTCTTTAGACGCTAACGAATCGATGTTGGTAGGTACTATATTCATTCATCGTACGAAACGTATATTGAGTTAAGACTGGATCGATCATCCTCTATAGATTAAGTTTAAATAATATACCACATTATATTAAGTAAGTTTAAGTTATATACCGTATGAACTTTCTAGAACGAATACAGCAGAATAGACAATTTCAAGGTTATACTGATTACCGGTAACTTTAAAGTAAGTGTTTAGTTAATATTGTACCTACATTATCTATTATATTAAGGAGGAAATGTCACAATAAACTTGCACAACGAATGCTGTTCGGTGGTTGCCAAACTGTACCTATATTTTAGAGCATCTCTTTTTTTATCACCACGGTTAGGGCTTTTATATTAGTTATTCCTTAATATTCTTATTTCAACCTTAAATGCAATGGGATATGAAAGGAATGAAAATAATATTAAATTTGGCCCAATACGGGCCGTCGGACTTAGGCCATCGTGGACATAACTCCAGTTTGATCACATTTATATTTATATACTTACCCTATTAAAAACATTCTAAGATATCCACCAGCCAATTTATCGATAACATTTTACCTCATCTCAAAAACAACTCCCTTTGAAATATGATAGCAAACCATGCAAATGAGGCTCGGTTTTCTAACAATTGTATATTTTATACCAGAATAAATATTCCAACATTAACATCAATCTAATCCAAAGCACTGAACAAACGTTAAAACAATAACCATGTTAAGCTACCGTTAACAAATAACCGCAGTAAAACATAGCTTCTAGACTATAAAAATGAATAATCAAAATAATTGAGGTGCTGTTACAGACGCGAAACGGCGGGAGTTGAGCGAAAAAATATAAAAACAGTAAACAAAACGTTCTCGACTACTCTAGTTTGGAGTTTTTTTCGTTACAACAGCTCGTTAACTCTCTATTGTTCACGCTTTTCGAAAAAAATGCTTCCTAATGAAAGCAGATATAGGATCCTTAGTTTCAGCGATGATAATTTATAAACCCTACTAATATTATAAATGCGAAAATTTGGATGGATGGATGGATGGATGTTTGTTACTCAATCACGCTGATATAGTTGAACGGATCCGGATTTAACTGGAAATAAGTGTAGTATATGATTTAAAATAACAGTACTAAGCTACTTTTTATCCGGGTAAGTACCACGTGAGCGGAGCTGCGCGCGAGTGCTAGTAGAAATATGAATTCAACGAGTATTTTTCACATTTTCCACCAATTCTCTTAGTATATAAAAAACACACAAAACATGATCACGACTGCTCCCCAAACTTGGTAGATATCTTGCCAGGTCTCTAGTTACCTAATTATTTGAGGATATCTAGAGGGTAGTCAGAGACACGTCCAAACCGTTATGATATTTGGCATATGCTCACATTTTACACAGTAGTTAATATTGTCTTTTCTCTAGTCTGTATTTGTTTTAAAGTTTTAGTGATCCCAGATTAGATTAACAAGAAGGAAGGAAGTTTACCAAATGTTTTCATAACATCATTATAAAACATTACCACGACACGTGTACCAAAACAATATGTAGTATAATATCTGTAACAATACCTTGTCAATATCCAAAACATGGAAAGAACCTCATGAATTTATAATAACACGCGTCGAAAATAATACAAAAAGAGATGATCGTAATACGTCTGAAATTCTATTGGAAATTCATATCATGAAAATGTGTCGGTCAATTTACAATGTTAAATAAAATTAATTTACTGCCCTGTTGTTGAGCAGATAGGTAAAGCAAATACGGCAATCGTATTTTCAGATATTCATACGTGATTGCAGTTTTATTTTACTCATATTTCCATTTCATAAAACAGTAAAATTAGACCAGATTCCTTGGTATAGCTTTGCTCGGTGTTTTTGTTTAGTAAATGACGTTTTCCAAAAATGAAACCTAGCTAGATCGATTTATCGCTCCCGAAACCCCCAGCATACATATATTTACAATTTCATGAAAATCGTTGAAGCGGTTTCTGAGATTCAGATTATATACAAGAATAGCTCGTTAAAAGGTATAAGATAAAATAGTTTACGCGATAGCGACCCGTTATATTTAATGTATAGGTATAAAATTTTGGTTACAGAACCCCAAATTCTAAGCTATTATTTTGAAAAATTGAGGATGTTGTGTTTTTGCTGGTTTGCGCATGAGTGGAGACTTGGCGACGGCAACGGCGGTGGCGGCGCGGCGGCGCCTCGGCAGGGCGCGAGCGGAGTCATATTACAAAGCATCTCCCGCGCTCAAGCTACTAGTAAAATTCGAAATAGACTATTTGAAACTACGATCTCATTGATAAACTTGAAATGTTTTTAAATAGTAATTGTAAACCAAAAACGTACGAGTGAGCATATAAGAATGATTATTTTGCTATCAATTTTCATCAAAATCCTGTCACGTGCGTAATACTAAGTACATTGAAAAATGTGAGCATATTTATGCCGAGTATAATATTATTATCCTCAAAGATCTGAGGAGATGTCTACCATTCTTGAGGATAACAGTTGTGATCATGTTTTTTTGTTTTAATTATCAGATTTATATTATTTTACAAGATCTAGTTTGAAGCTTGTAAAAATATTTAAAATGTCGCATAACTGCCACAAGGAGTAGGTACTTAAATGTCATAATTTATGATTTATTCGCTCTAAAACAAAAAATAACCATTAAGAGACTAAACGGTAAACTGAAGATTTAGTTACCTTCTAGAGAAGCTTTGAATACAGAGGTTTACGTCAGTGAAATACTAATAAGCGTTCAAATGTGAACCATATACCAATACATTTAAGAGCGACGTTTATGTTCTCAGCTAGCAAGAAAAAGTTTGTTCGCCCGTAATTCATTAGACCGTGGAAGACCCTTTTTCCATTTTTTAAGTACCACATTTGATGGATTGCATTAGGAAGCTGGCGAGTTAGATCTGATATGAACCATAAACGTATGTTCTAAAATAGATTTTTGCCAAGGGCATTACTAAGTAAACCGGTGTACGGTTTCTGTATTATTGTATGTTTAATTTTGTACATTATAAAAGAGTAATAAAAACAGAAAGGGGTGACCAAAAACGCGTAATAGAATAAAAATAAATTTTAAGTAAGTATTCTTTTCTATCTGTCCGTTTGACTGTATTACGCAATGTGTCGAAACTTTATTTAGTTATTCGCGCACATCTCTGAAACTACAAAACGGATTTCCATATAGTTTTAAAGGCGACCGAGTATAATTGGGAGAAAAATATATGCTTCATTTAATTAAAATCGAATGACAGAAATAAGTTATCGTCATGCGGACAAAGTCGCCGGTAACAGGTCAAAGGTTCAGTAGTTTCGGAACCTATTCAATAAAACAAACAAATCTTTCATCTTTATACTCGTAATAATTATTATTATAATATATCAATTATATATCTACTGTACTGTATATATATTATATATCTGCTGTAGATAGATTAACAAATATTGATATCGGTTAATTAGGAAATTTGTACGGAGTGCAAAATGAGGCGGTCACCCATCCAAAATGTGATTGCGCCCAGCGTTGCTTAACCATTCGTTCCCTATACAAACTTTCATCCCCTATTTCAACCTCTTACAGTCCTTTTTGCCTATGTCCATTCTCAAGCTTTAGACTATCTCTGTACCAAATTTCATTTCAATCGCTTCAGTAGTTTAGGCGTGATAACGTAACACAGACAGAGTTAAGTAATAAGTAAAATAAAAAAACTTTCGTATTTAAACATTAGAACGGATTGATCAAATATTTCTGTTAATAAAGCCATACCTATTTACCTCTGCATGTAGACGGCTCGTCTATTCCAAACTAGAAGCTTTGCGCCATCATCTTGCGGCATCATCTTGTCTAGCATCCAGCCACTGAATTCCGGATGTCATGTGAACGTGAATCGCTCAATCAGACTAACGCGTTAACTCGTCATTGTAGCTGAGAATGTAAGGTAAGGAATGACTGCCGGAACCGCAATGACTTAGCGCATTTTAACTTTTGAATGACGCATTTTGTAAGAGTCGGCGAGAACATTTAAAGGCGTATTTGTTGATGACTTGGACCTATAAAAAAGATAGGTTGTCATTATGGGCAGGTATGTGGCGGGCACCATAAAATCTTGTACATAATAACTAGAACCACTTTGAAGTAAAAAATCACTACATTATTAGAAAACGAAGTTCTCCACCGCATCCGTCTGTTCGCGATAAACTCAAAACTACTACATGGATTTTCATGCTATTTTCACCAATGGATAGAGTGGTTCTCGAGAAAGGTTTAAGTGTACAATTTGTCAGGTTTTTGTATATTCCCATGGGTTGTGGGAAGGGGATCAATATTTCATGATTTTTGGTCGCGATAACCGACATCCAAGCGGCGAATCCGCAGGCATCAGCTAGTCTACATATAAAATGAGATAAACTTACTAAACTCAATTTTGTTTTAATCCAAATTATTAACTTTACTAACAATAATCAAACAATACACTACTTAGTTTAAAAAAAACAAATTGTTTAATCGAAAAAAGAGCAAACATCTCAAATACACACATACATACTTAAACAATTCAAAACTAGTTTGTAGTTATATTATTATCAATCCATTAGATCTGAATTAGTTCAGATAATGATAAATCTTTTTTTATAAATTATCGTATTATTAAATACACATTTATGTAAATATAAATGGCGCTAACCAAAGCAAATTGACTAGACGAATTAAGAAACACAGCGTTTATTGGTTTTGTATATAAAATTTCAACTATAACGCGTTTTTATTTTAAATTATTGTAGTGTAAAATCATGATGAAAAATTTGAATGGTTGTCCATAAAACAATATATGTATTTTTATCCTTAGAAATATAATGGCGTCATTTTAGTTGTCGCTTGGGCCACAATGATGGCTGGCTGTAATAAAAAAGCAAGGTCTATCAAGTCGCAATCATCAATAACGATTGATCAGTAAATATATCTGACGGATGACTACTGCAAAGTGCATAATACTGCAGAGCTATTGTATCGTGTTGCAATGTAATTACATAATTATATTGCCAAAAGATGTCTTCTCAATAATAAAATTATAATCTGCATCTGATATTCAATATTTTTTACCTTATTTACCGAATTCATTGAACGATGAAAAATAATGGAGCAAAATGTTCTTTTAGCATGAGCATCATTAGACAGCGTGTTTTTCTTCGGAAGAGAAAATAAATTAACATTTGTGACGATAAAAGTGATATTTTGGTTTGCCAAACCACAAATTAATGTTATTTTGTCTTTCTTTTAAAATAAATAAAATAAAATAAATATGATCCCCGGGCTCGGTAGATGTCTTCCTCAGATCTTTAGTTACTTAGATCTTTGAGGATATCTAAAGAGGGTAGTCAGAGGCATGTCCAAACATGACATTTGGTAGATGCCTACATTTTGCACAGTAGTTAGTATTCCGTACGTGACAGGTTGCAAGCCCATCGCCGCTTATAAGAATACTAACCTATGACACACACCTTCGAATTTTTGGTTCTAGGGTATGCCGGTTTCCTCACGATGTTTTCCTTCACCGTTTAAGAGCACTGGCATTGCGCACATATATTTTTCGAATAGAAAAACTCATTGGTGCACGACCAGGTTTGAACCCACGACCTTCGGATCGTGAGGCCGGGGTGCTACCACTGCACCACCAGCGCTCTTGTCTTTGCTTAGTCTTTTTTTTACTAAAAAAAAAACGTTGCCAAACTGTCTTTAGGTATATTTGGAGGGTTTAGTGATCTCTCATCACAATTAGAGTCAAACCAAATGACATTGTTATCATTCAACTATCGTTGCAACGGGTGATTTTTTTTAAAACGTTTAAAACTTTTTTTTTTTTTTGATGTTTCAACTGAGTATTTATTGCTCTAGTTTTATATTTTTCTCGTTTTATTGTGCAATTTTCTTAGTTATGTTTTCAATAAAGCCCGATATCTTGACACGGATGTGAGATATGTGAATTAAAGTGAAAGTTCCTTTCTAAATCCATCAGAATTCATTACAATAGTTTTAAACAATATACATTAAAGTATACATATAATATACACTTGACACTGGCAAAATTTATCTCTAAGACAGATATATAAAAAAAGAAGAACAGAGATGTTTGACGCAATTGCGCCACGCTGGGAATTGGAGATAAAATCGCATTCGGAGGAATTACTCTAAACTCTAAACAATCGTTTTAGGTAGGCAATGTGTTAACTATTATTGAGACATTACGCACAATACCATCTCATCTTAGATAGAGCGGTAACAAGTCGTCAGGAGCGGTAACATTTCAATCGATGTTCACTTATGCTGAGTCACGAACGTTAGGCAACTGGGATTGCTGGATAAGAGTATAATACTGCAACGTTTCCTGAATGTTACTCGTTGATATGAAAATTAACATGAATAAAATAAAATAAAGTTTAAGTTTAAAACTTATTTTTCTTTTTAACCGTCTTCAAAAAAGAATTCGATTGTTTGTTTTTTTTGCATGTTTGTTACGCGATTACTCCGCCAATTATAAATAGATTTGTATGATTTTTTTGTTTTGTAGCACATCTTTTAGAGAAAATCTATACCTATATAAGAGCTTAACCTGACTGACTGACTGACTGACTGATTGACTGACTGATTTATCATCGCCGAGCCGAAACCGCTGAAGCTAGAAAGCTGAAATTTGGAAGGTGGTTTCCTTTTATAACAAAACCACCCACTAAGGCGGGATTTTTGGAAATTCCACCTCTAAAGGGGTTAAAAAGGGTGAAAACGTTAGTATGAAACTTTTTAACGCGTGTAGCGATTTTCATGAAAATTTGTTTGTGCACTGTAAATGCAAAATGAATGGACACGTGATTCAGAATTTTTCAATATATTCTTCAAAAAGGGGCCAAATGTGGGGTCAATGTTTGTATGGGAACTATTGAACGGGTGGTGCGATTGGTCTGAATTTTGGTTTGGAACTTTAAATGCAAAATAAATGGAAACTTATTTCTGGATATTTCAAAATAACTCTCTAAAGAGGGTAAAATGGGGTGTCAAATATATGTATGGTTTTTTTTTATCAGTGTGATTGGTTTGAACTCAGTTTAGATACTTAAAGTAAACAAAGTCGCGGGCGGGACAGCTAGTTCTATATAAATTTAATCGAAATCGATTAAGGACGTAATTACAGATTTCACGTTCTCGAACTCAGCTATCCGCGTCAGCACACTACAGCAAAGTGCACACGCACACATTGAAGCCGCTTGACGCTCGATTTTATACATTAGCTAACTAATCTTGGTAATTGAAGGTCAGATAGGTAAGTTATAAAATTACATTTGTAATGTAATTCCATAACTCACTGTATGTTAGGTTGTCTGACAGCCTGTGACGGCGTTACGCGGGCTTTAGGCGAGCGGATTTTTTTTACAACGGATCACACATTGCTAACATGGCAAACTGAAGCAGGTACAAAAAATGGTTTTCTTACGAGTACCACCAAAACGAGTCGCAAAGTTGATTTTTTTTGTTTTTGTTACTCGTTAGATATTTTTCCAACGAATAACACTTACAAACACACGATAAACTTCAAGCAGCCATATCTAGAAAACTAGATGTCCTAAGTAGTGAAGAACATTTCCCGTGACAGATCGATATCATACGTACTAAAGCAATTGGAAAATAAAATAATAAAATAAGAACACTGGTGGTTATTCTGTAGTTAGTTTAGTAACACATATTTACTAACAGAATTTAATGATACCTATATTGTTCCAAAATACCATTAGCCTACGACGTCTAGTTTCCAAGATATTGCTGTTTGAAGTTTGACAGCTGTCACTTAAAATGTAGATTTCAATGATACCTTTAAATTCTCCAAAGAAACCACTAGCTTACGACGTCTAGTTTCCGAGATATTGCTGTTTGAAGATTGACAGCTGTCATTTGAAATGTAGATTTTATTGATAGCTATAACTTCTCCTAAGAAACCACTAGCCTACGACGTCTAGTTTCCGAGATATTGCTGTTTGAAGATTGACAGCTGTCAAACAAAATGTAGATCTCGTGGATACCTATAACTCCTCCAAAAAAACCACTAACCTAGGAAGTCTAGTTTTGGAGATATTTCTGTTTTTATTTTGACAGCTATCAAACAAACCAGATCTCATTTTATAACTATAACTCCTACACCTATTATAACTCCTATAATATACCAATAACATCCGCCTTGATTTAATATTATACCTAACGTGATGGATGAATGATTATGACGTGATGATGCTGATGATCTACCACAATGTCCAAAAAGTATCAACTTTATTCAGGAACAGTATACCACACACATGATGATTTAGGACTTTGTCGTTCTAAATATGTAAAAAAAAATGCGTTACACCCGTGCTTCCATGACCGCGTCTGAGCGCGGAATGAGGAGCAAAATAAAATCCCGTCAATATAACAGCGCGTCGGCATACAAAAATGTATGGAGAAATTCTAGTGCATTTTCTATTGGCTGTTCTTTCTCATAAGTAAAAAAGTAATTTATTTGAAAACGAAATAATAACCTAGACGTATAGAGGACTATATAAGCCACAATTTCTTATGATTTCCACGATATAATATCCAGTAGATTAAGCTATTTTGGTACCTAACCAGACCCCATTTTTCGTCATTTTTCGAGCATCTTGCGATGGTAAAACCATATTTATATGAAAATGTTGTATAGAACTGTCCAGTTTTTATTAGCTAGCCGCAAAGATGAATATTTGACCTTTAATTTGATGTCATAGCATCTTTACAGTTGTGATTCCTGGTTCTTGAAATGGTACCTAAAAACCATTGATTTTTGTAATTTCACAAAACTGTTTAAACTTTGTTCGGATGTTTCAAACGTTCCAAAGTACTGTCATGTAGACAATACGAGCTATAAACTTTTTCGTTAAAAACGCCGTTGAGATTGTAAGTGTATTCAGTTCAGGGGTTCAGGGTTTTTAAAAATATATTATTATTCTTTATCATCATATCGTCAATTTTGATGCAATAATCAAAAAAAATTGTGATGAAAAATCAATACGTTGTGTTTCCTGTTAATTTTTTTTTATAAGGTTTGATAGTAAAGATTGTTCAGTTTTGTTAATTCATTCCATCTTAAAAAGGTCTGTAATATTTCCCTTTTTTAATCATAATCTACATATGAATTCAATAAAAAAAATTTTTTTAACTAATTTCCTATCCAGTCGTTTCTTACCACAGGCGTTTACGTTCTTAGCTCTACAGCTTGATAAATGAGCAAAAGTTTTCATATTTAACTCAACAAGATTTCGTCTGGAGAAGGCTGCTGGTTTAATTCAAGAGCTACTTAGTACATAATCCTATCATAATACCTTCAGTTTCATTATGTATCGCTCTAATATTAAAAATGCGAAGATTACAAGAATACAAGACTACTAATAATGGCTTAACATAATTTTTTTATTTATAAAAATATCTTTCTTTATTTTTTGCTTATTTGGGGAGAGATATCGTTGTGTGAAATGAGCACCGATAATTATTTATTAACCTATTATTTATGTTCGACTATAACAGTCATGGAACGTTTCGAATTATAAAATGCTTTGTCCAAGTTCCACTACTCGTAGTAGTGAACCAAACGTCTTTGTACTCGTATTGTCTGCTCTTGATCAAAGCTTCCAAACGAGGACCTTGTCTTCAACTAACAATAAGACTCGGATTCTATAATGACTACGCCTCCGTTGGAGCCCACGGTTACTTTAAATTGTAATGTAACCTTTCTGAACCATAATGGTTTGTAAGAGCTTGTGGTAAAGCCCTGATCTCAATGCCCGCCTCAGTATTGAGATTTATTATTCACGTGACACCAAACAACAGCCGAACTACTGTAAACTAAAATCAAAACTCTAAATACCCAAAAAAAGTATTCAAGAAAGTACAAGAAACCACATATCGTAAAATATGCCCAAAAAATTCGATAAACTAAATATCTAAACCACACCACTTCGATAAATTTTAGTTTGGAAGCTTACGTTCTCCAATGTACTCAACCTCAAAAAATGTAAAACCAACGATACCTGATCCATGGGGATGCATGAGACTCTAATTGCTGTCGGGTATTGTTCAAGGAGACGTATGGCTCGTTCTCGGGACGGTCAAAACATAAAATATGGTGTAAAAATACAAAAAAAAAACCACGTGGTGCTATGAATGTTTACTTAAATTTTACACGGTTCTGATTCGGATCATTCCTATTTGTCCCCCTGCTCTGTCCTCTTGGTGGGACGGATAGATATTTTTCAATTTGTAAAAGTTCTCTTGTCCCTCACTTTGTTACATAGTATAACTTTTATGGTGTATGCCGGTTTCCTCACGTTGTTTACATTCACTGTTTTGAGCATTGGCATTGCTCACATATTTCTTTCGAATAGAAAAACCCATTTTTAGGTACAGGTTCAGTATCGACCACTACACCACCAGTGTTCCTTTACAAGCCTAAATATGTATTAATTTCACCGCTTTGTTAACGACGGCTCTTTGATGCACCAAGAAAACAATATACTTACGTATATAAGTACTAGTACCTGGATGACCGAGCTTCGCTCGTTTTTATTGGGGGTAAACGATTTTTTTTAAAAATGAAACCTAGCTAGATCGATTTACCGCCCCCGAAACCCCCTGCATACTAAATTTCATGAAAATCACTGAAGCCGTTTCCAAGATTCCGATTATATATATTATACAAGAATTGCTCGTTTAAGGGGAGGCCTATGTCCAGCAGTGGACTGCTATAGGCTGATGATGATGATGATGCTCGTTTAAAGGTATAAGATAAGTCTACTACTACGAGTACTAATAGTCAAATATCATAGAATGTCAGTCGCCAACGTAACTACTACGTGGAAGTTGGCAGTGGGCGACACGATGCAGCAGCGAACAGATATTTATTTATTGGTTTACAAAACTGTTACACTAATATTATAACTATACTTATAAAATAATAATTATGAACTAAATGCAGGTTTTTACAGTAAACACAGCATGCTTAGAATTAGAACAAAGTTTCAGTAGATATCTAAACAATTGTGTAATAAAACATGTACTTAATTAAGTTATTGAAATGTAGGTAGGTACATTATAAATGCGAAAGATTAATAGTTAGGTATCTCACATTACATTGCTTGCATATAAGTTATAAGCTGTATCTATAAAAACTATCTACGATAAAGCAATACAATTTTCATACAATTACTGGCGTTTCTTTCTAATTCAATAAGAGGCTATTGTTTTTTTATAAAATGATTCGTATCTTTTTGTGTGTATCCGCCCCGGATAGCTTCTATTGAACTAGTCATTTCACACTCGTGGAAAACACACATAATTACATTATTCGACAGTCGGGAGTTTTTTGTTATCTACAAATTATGAACGAGTACAATTATTTTGAGAAGGTCATGATTGCAGGCTGGCGGATGACGTTGCTGTTTCAGACTCAATAGGGCTCTATTCTCAAGTTTATGATAACCTAAAATGTTATGCTTGGAATCGAATGTATTTTTCTTTCCAAGTTTTTAAACCAAATATATCAGAGTACACAAATGCCATATTATCACTGTGTGTAGTAATATATGTGTATTTTTTACAAAAATTTTGATATTACATCAAATTACACTTGTTGCTGCTTACTAAAACCGTGATTTTATCGAATGGTTATACGAGTATAGCTCGAATGTCTGCGTAACATAATATGTAAGTAGTTGACATGACACTACAACCTGCACTCTATTGGAAGAACCACATAAGAATGTTCTGTGCCCTAGCACGAGTCTAGGAAGAGTACCATACTACTATGGTAAATAACTATAACACAAAGTAACATTTGATACGACGAAGATAACATTTTTATATAGACAAAATCACAAATTAATGTTTGGTGGGAGTGTATTGCAGTTTGCTCGCGATGTAAATTGTCATGGTGCTATTGATTTGAGAATAGGGCCTGTGTTGGGTCGGTAGCCTTTGAAAAAGTTGACGTCGGCTCACGAGGGCGGCAGGTGGCAGACAGGTACTTGTGTTATGTACGGGACTGCGGACATCACTCGACGAACCTATACGTAGTAGTATGTACCTATATATGTAGGGTGGTGTTCGAGACTGTATAAATTGTTTGAAAATAAATCATTTATAGATAGATAGATAGATAGATAGATAGATAGCATTTATTGATAAAAAACATCACATTAAATGGTGGTTAGCGTCTTAAATCCTAAATTAGGTTTAACTAGACACTAGAGTTCTCTTAAATAAATTACAGACACGCTTAAAAAATAGCTATGCACACAGGCACAGCGGTGTCACCACATTCTAGCTGCAGGTATGGCGCGGTGTGCAATTAGGTAGTTACACACACGCGCGCGCGCGACTTTGATACAAATAAATAAATATTATTAATTAGGTATTAGAACGTCACTTATTATTGAAACGCGACTAGGTATGTATTTGAGCTAATTTCAAATATTGAGACCTCTTTTCTCTTCTACGATATCCTTCAAAATCCTATTTCGAAACATCATTTTGGTGGTTCAGCATCAAATCGCGCGCGCTCGCAAGTTTAAGGCTCGCGAGTTGACGAATAACTTTCAGAGAATATTTTTCTGTGTTTCCGAGAACTTAAAAAATGTTGAACTACACTCGATCTTATTATGTTCACCCCAAAAAGACATTAAATAAAAGACAAATTAGCATAAACATGCTTACTTAGCTACTACATGCGAGGACACATCAATGGTTATTAGTTATTTTATGTAAGTTTATTTGTAAAGTGTGTAAAACTGTTTGTTCTCCGAATATAACAAAATAAAATAAAATAAAATAAATAAACATTTTAAACTGACCGAATTTAATTCTGATCTAATAAATCTGTTTTTCTGGTCTTGTCAGAATAATACATAATATATTATATCAAAACATTATAAAGCGGTAGTTTTCCAACTCTCCATAATTCCATTTGCAGCTTACTGCAATTATTTTATACTAGCTTCTGCCCGCGGCTTCGCCCGCGTGATACCTTGGAAAACAAAATCTTATCTATCCCGCTGGAACCTTATATTTTTCCGGGATAAAAAGTAGTCTATGTGTTCTTTCAGACTATAATCTATTATCTGTGCCAAATTTCATCCAGATCCGTTCACCCGTTCCAGCGTGAAAGAGTGACATTCTGACATCCATCCATACATTCTTACAAACTTTCGCGTTTATAATATTAGTAGGATTCATCGCCGCGTATTAATCCTACGTTTCACTTTTATTTTCATAAAATAAATAAACACTTTAATCCTTAAGTCGAGATATTTTCTGATAAATCTTCTAAACCCTTTGGGTGGAGCTGAATAGACTAAGCCAGCTGAATACCAGCTGAATGTTTTGTTTAGAACCTTGCCTTTTAGAGCTTAGTCTTCTAGAAGAGAAAGTTTTTTAATTAGTAGAATAATAATAGCGAGTGCTTACTTTAAGTATATTTTAATTAGTAGGTATTTCGTATAGGTTGGTCTTTGAATTTTAATTTCCTATTAGAAATCATCATCAACGGTTTCTCTCTACTGGACATAGACCTCTTCGTTTTAGAAATTCACACCTATTTTTTGCAATCTATCTAAAAATAATAAATTAAATTTTATTTCCAACTAGCTGACCCGGCAGACTTCATACTTATTTAGAAAACGTTTGTATAGGAAATAGAAAAGGGCAATTTTTAGGGTTTTCCCGGCAGTTATTAGAATTTTTCTTACCTTTTAAACCTTCCCTAGACCTCCACGAACATTTCAAGACCAAGATAAGATAAATCCGTTTAGCCGTTCTCGAGTTTTAGCGAGACTAACGAACAGCAATTCATTTTTATATATGTACATACATATATAGATACTAGCTGACCCGGCAGACTTCGTACTTATTTAGAAAATGTTTGTATAGGAAATAGAAAAGGGCAATTTTTAGGGTTTTCCCGGCAGTTATTAGAATTTTTCTTACCTTTTAAACCTTCCCTAGACCTCCACGAACATTTCAAGACCAAGATAAGATAAATCCGTTTAGCCGTTCTCGAGTTTTAGCGAGACTAACGAACAGCAATTCATTTTTATATACATATATAGATACTAGCTGACCCGGCAGACTAATTACTTATTTAGAAAACGTTTGTATGGGAAATAGAGAAGGGCTATATTTTGAGTTTTCCCTGCAGTTATTCGAATTTTTCTTACCTTTTAAACCTTTCCTAGACCTCCACGAACATTTCAAGACCAAGATAAGATGAATCCCTTTAGCCGTTCTCGAGTTTTAGCGAGACTTAGGAACAGTAATTCATTTTTATATATATAGATAGATAGATAGAAGATAGAAGATAGAAAATAGAAGATAGAAGATAGAAGATAGAAGATAGAAGATAGAAGATAGAAGATAGAAGATAGAAGATAGAAGATAGAAGATAGAAGATAGAAGATAGAAGATAGAAGATAGAAGATAGAAGATAGAAGATAGAAGATAGAAGATAGAAGATAGAAGATAGAAGATAGAAGATAGAAGATAGAAGATAGAAGATAGAAGATAGAAGATAGAAGATAGAAGATAGAAGATAGAAGATAGAAGATAGAAGATAGAAGATAGAAGAAGAAGAATAGATAGATAGATGTAGTAGTAAACATAATATTTTAGTTTCTCTCAACTACTTTATTATAATTAACCGGCCCGAGAAACGATCAATGATATTTACATTCAATACAACTTGTACCATAACTAAATCAAATGACCAAGTGCGTATCGGACCACAAAACGCACAGTGAAGGTTCCGAAGTCAATAAAGATCAGAATAAAGCTGTATCAAGAATGATTGGAATGTATGAAGCTTCCACTACATATTAGAGTTTATAAATAAAGTTTTTTTTTTAAATGAAGTTGTTGTCCACAATCTTGTATGTATTGTATATACTCGTATATAATCTGAACCTCGGAAACGGCCCCAAAGATTTTCATGAAATTTAGTATGCGGGGGTTTTCGGTGCAATAAATCGATCTAGCTAGGTTTAATTTTTGAAAAAGTCGTTGACCAAAAACAACGAGCAGTGCTCGATAATCCTGATACTATTAAGAGACAGACTTGTTGGACTACGGAACCCTAAAAGCTCGATTGAAAAGCATCAGCCAATTATTCGGTCGTTTTACGGATGTCAGCTAAGCGAATTCAGAGGGTAAAATCACGTGGGGAAAAAACCCTTAAAAAGTATTACATTATACCCTCATTCAGTCTAGTTATATTGAATGTTTAAAAATTTTTTTAAGCTATTGTTTTACTATTTTCATGTTGTAGTATCCCATTAGTTATTTGATTATTTGAATGTGTGAAATCATTATTCTTAGGTCTTTACGCGATCGCTCATGATTCTCACGTGTTATTAATATCAGGTTTTACATTATATTGCTAGCCGTGTTTTAGACACATAAAACACAAAATAGGAGTATTTTCATGTGATTTCTTATTAGATGTTACCCTGAATTAGAGAGCGCGTGATTTTTTATCAGGTCTAATTTTTTTTAATCATCTATTAAATGAAAGACCTATTATTAAATTATGGGGACCGGAGAGAGTGGCGTAATAAAGAGGAGGCCTATACCCAACAGTGGGTGCAACAAGGCTGAGTGATGATGATGATGATGATCTATTAAATTACCATCATGCAGATTAGGATGAGTTCAACGTCGGGTGAAGTTAAATTCTAAAATATCCACAGTAAAACAGTTAATAAAAACCTTTAATTAGCCAGTTACATTCAGTAAAGTAGCCCACATAGCGAAATAGTTGAAAAAAGAATAGCAAATAAGTTTTCGAAATCGCACCGATCACCCCGTGGCTTATCTCATCGAGTGCCGACCCTACTTACACGGCTAATCCGTGAAATCTGCTCCGAGTAACGCTTGACTGTTGCTGTAGGGCTGCAACAAAGGACTCACCCTACTGTTGCCCCTAAGATTGTTGCTAACCCACCTGTGCTCTTTGATTTATTATCAGTCGAGGGCTGGTATCTGCCGTTTGGATTTTGTATTTGTAACGCAAATAGTTCAGCCCTAAAAAGATACAAAATTATATTCATAAGTCGACGCAGTGAACATTTCAAACTGATCTTTCAATATTGTAACTATGATAAGTTTGAATTCCATCGTTATAAAGCGTTTTTTTTTTTTTTCTTAGTACCAGCGAACTTCGTACCGCCTTAAAAATTATGATTTATTTTCAAATGTTTTAATACTTACCTATTTATTATCTTATTCCGGACAGAGAAATTACAAACAAAAAAAAATCATAAAATTTTCGAACGGGTTTAAAATATCCTATGTTGGTTCTAAGCTACCTCCCCAAATTTTCAGCCAAATCGGTTCAGCCGTTCTTGAGTTAGAAATAGTGTAACTAACACGACTTTTTTTTATATATTATAGATATACCTACTAGTGTATAGTAAAACGAAGAGTTTCAATATGTATACAAAATGTAAAAGCAAATTTTATATTTCTAACGTAAATACTCGTACAAACGCGTATGCGTTGCTAAAATATGTTGCGTGAATATCCATTATCAATTTAATAAATACTACAATGACTACAAACAAGCGTCGCCCATACAATAACCGCGATACATCACAAAAACCTCGAATAAACGAATCTGTCAAGTGGCATAAGGCTCACTGCACACTACGCAATTTGCCACTAATGAAGTTATTGTCACGCAGCGCATCCAATGGTAGGCAATTGTTCCGTTCAGTGGTCCCAACCCTATGCTTAATTTTATGGTTTTTGTCATACGATATGATAATCATCGAGTTAAAATTATTACTAGTCAATTTAGGAGCTTGGTGGATAGTTTGGTTTATTACTTGCATCCGCTACTTTGCAGTAGCTAATTTGACACATTAGCTGTTGCGCGCTTGACGTTTTGATGCGGTGTAGGTAATTCAATAAGAATTTGAACTATAGCTAATTGCCTAATCTACGCAGTTTAGTTCTAACCGTTATTTACAGACAGCAAAGCGCGCGTATTTTGTAAAAATTCCAATTTTTTTCCATATCTTCTTTGACAAAAAATAAGCGACGTAAATTGTAAAATCATTTTACTTAAATATTTTACCTTTCATTAACAAGCTTTGTTCACCCACTCTTGTGATTTCAATAACGAAACAATGTCCATTTCACGGGAATAACTGAACTGAAAAGCCAATCTGTTTATTATTTTACCCTCTTTAATTAGGCCGTGTGTGGAGGTCGCTTTGACAGCACGTCAAGGCAGGCTTTCAAAAGTTATAGATACTTTGCGAATCGAGCTGCTTTATAAAAGCTAAATTAGAATTTCTCTCGCAGTCTATTCACACTCCACAAGCATAGGTACATGGCAGCATAAAAAGAACCTCAAAAAGTAAAGAGGAGTATAAAATTACTATGCTGAAAAGCTCATAGCAGCCTTCTTGAATATTCTTTATAATAATGACTACCTACGTTCATCGTTAGGAATTGCACTGCAGATTTAATGTTATACGTTTTAATACAATGAAGTAGTATCCACTTACTTATCTCCTTAACAAACAGGGGCTTATCACAAGCTTTTCGGGAATGGCAATATGTAAGTAATTAAGCTTTCACAATACCTATTTCGTACTTCTATCTTTGATTTTCTGGTACTTATGCCGGAATGCACAAATACTTCGAATCAAAAAACTAATTGGCGCGACCAGGTTTTGACCTTCGGATCGTGAGGAAAAGGTGGTACCACTACACCCACTATTCGTACAAGCGGCGATCGGCTTGTAACCTGTTACGTATGATTTTAAAGACCTGTGCCTCAAAAGAATTCAGTTATTTATATAAACGCGACGAGACTTTGTTTGTGTTTTTTCATACAAACTCGGTAAAAAAAATTGGTTCAGCCGTTCTTGAATTATAAATGGTAATAACACAACTTTGTTTTACATAAATACAGATTGTGGTTATAAGCTCAGCCAAGTCCATAACAATACTGGTGACTTTATTGGTACTATTCACTTCTATTCCTCAGAGACACGAGTAACAGAACCCGTAAGAATAACAAGGATGAAAAATATAATATATTTGATAGACACATTCCGTTTGATTGCAGATAATGATGTTTTAGGGTGGGACATATGCCGCGATGCACCCCGTCCACCCTTAGCCAATTACTACAACATGGAGCGCAGTACGAGCTCCTAATTTACTACCGAATTGCCAATACTTAACTAAAATAATAAATAGAAATAAATAAAAATGTGCGCACTGCAAAAAATATTGGCTTAGGCTGGTTGATTAGTCTCATAACCTTTGTAACTAGAGATTTACAAAGGTTATGAGACTAATTAACTGAGCCTGGAAAATACAGTCTTTAACATTAACTAGCCTATTAAAGATAACAGTCATAATCTATATTGTTTACATTGTTTTACCAAATGTCAGGTTTAGACGTGCCTATGATTACCTCTTTAGATATCCTTAAAGATCTAAGTAACTAAAGATCTGAGTAGGTATCTACCGAGCCCGGGGATTACAGTCGTGATCATAATATAACTACTTTTTTTTAATTGAAAAAAATGATTTTTATTACCATTTTCAGAAAAGATCTTGTGCAGAACGTGTACAATTTGGATTATTTATGAAAAAAACCATAGGATGATAAAATCAGAATTTCTCTGACATTTTAAATACCTTAGGTGCGCTTAAATGATAAATTGAAATTGCTTAATCCTAGGCAAAACTGGTGACTTAAGACGTCAACATCAAGTAAGTTTTTACAAATTTGAGTCCTATGTTAATTGCATAAATGTGATTTTGAAATCCTCGTACGAAAACTGCATATACTGGTCACCAGCCGCGCAATAACGGCACGTGAGTTAAAACGTGCCCGTCAGTACGCGGCCTAAAGACTTGACGATTATACATGCGGATCTTAAAGGCTTGTTATAAAAAAATGTAACATTCAAAAAAAAGGTTCATTAAAATTATAAGGGCAATTCACGCCGTCCAATCAAAGTTTATTGTTTTTGAACAAAACTCAGTAGAAAAAATATACAGATAAAGTTGTTGAGTGTAACAATCGGCAAACACACAACCCCTACCAACGTGCCTCTCGCCAGTAACACTCATATAACATAACCGACGATGGTGCATAAGTGATAAGCGACAGCGATTTTCTAATTTCCATATGACATAAATAATAGTAAGTATTAACACTAATTTGCAACGCATTCGTTTTTAAAAAAATACGATAAGTGAAGTTTAGTGTTCTGAATCGGGAATTTTGTCTTTTCTTCTCTCAGTATTATGACGACATTATTAACGATTAGAGCACGAAACAAACGACTGCCTATTTTAGTCTTTAATATTTTTACTAGAGGCGCTTCAGATAAATGAAAGGAAACTATTCGAAAAAAGTTTTCATACGCTATCAAAAACCTAGACTAAAAACTAGAAAGCAAAAGTATCGCGATAAGAAAAAAAAGTTCCTTCAAATCAATAATCTAGAAATAAAATTGTGTAACTAAGCAAACGCTCGTCGCTCACTCCCGACGGTCTGCAAAGCAAATAATATGCGGATTAAAAGTGTAATGTACACAAGCAGGGTGTAAACCAGTCAGTCCGGGGGTTGTTAGCTGGCAAATAATATGAAATATTATAAATTTCACGGTGACACTGGTTTGTAAATTGAGTTTACCGTAATTGCAAGCATTTAATTCCCAAAAACAAAAAAGGTGTTAATTTAAATAAGTTCTCATTCGCGGTGAAAGCATTTCGGCTATTATCATTATTACCCTATGTTTTATTTTTACCTAGAATTATCGCATATACAATTGTTAAATCATGATCCATCTTTAGTGTTCAGAAGTAAACGTCTACTTAACGAATTTTCACAACTATGAATTTTCACGTTTACAAAGTTTGAGGAAAAGTGACAATATTGTCGTATTTATTTTATTCTACAAATAATGTAGAATTTTTGTAGGTACTATTTTACAATATTGTCAATTTTCCACCATTTAAATTTGCAAATCATACATTTTTTATTTATCAGAAACTTGAAGAATTGTAGCCGGTTACAAATAATTGTATTTTACAATTTGTAATGTTTATTAAATAGGGGCCAGAACGTCTATATTCTATCTTTTTTTTATCTTAATGCTCTTAAAAATGATTGACTGACCGACAATATCAACATCCTGATGATGTTGCGGGTAGATATTAAATACTGGCAATGCCATTCAGATATTAGGGGCCAAGCATATCGCCCGGCCGAAGGCATTCTGCGTTCCGCGTTCATCTGTAGTCTATGTCAGACCGCGACGGATGGTGTCCTCGGTGCTTTACTAATTAATTTGCTAAATAGTGTACCTACAAATTTGTAAATAAATCATTATCAGGTTGTATATCGAATACGTACCTCATTAGTCAGACGCAAATCAGCGATTGTCAGAACAGTTCAAAGAGCTTGCAAAATTAAATGACGTTTAAAAGAGGCTTGCAAATTAATGTAATTACAGAAGCAAAATTCAGTAATGAAAATAAATAGTTATGCATATTGAAGCTGTATAATATAGCGCCGTTATAATAAGTAATCAATATGAATTTCTGAATAAAAATATCAGTCCATTAAAAAAAATACACAACAAAACAAAATTAGTTCGGGCGAGTCAAAATTGGTCCGATCCAAGCGCAAAACAAGCGGAAACGGCTTATCAAAACGAACTGTTATCCGACATCTCTATCGGCTCACGTGTGAATGAATTTCAATGGGCCTTTCGTCGGTCAGAACCCTTCTGAGATGTCCCCGCGTTGATAAGCCTCAGCGCTGACTAACAAAATGTCCTTATGTATCTAAATAAAAAACCTCAAGTACATGTGGACACCTTTCAAATGGGGCTACAAAGTTGGAAGTAACAAGTGTGTTGCTCACGGACTTGAAAAAAATATCCACAGTTTTGATGTTCTCGAATTCAGAAAAATATTACTTAACTTGTACTTAACCAGACTCCATTTTTCGACATATTTACCGCATCTTGCGATGGTAAAAACGTATTAATATGAAAATTTTGTACTGGACAGTTTTTATAAGTACGCTACTTTTAGAGATTTATTATATTCTATAAGATCATTACAGATTGGTCTTTCTTAATTATGTACAAAATACACATGAAACAGTTGAGCTATATAAGGATCGTTACAAACGATCTATAGATCGGTCATCTGATCCAAATCACTGACAGATAGAAGCGTGCCCAAAACGCTGGCAGTGTAACTTCAAAATACATAGACAAAGTTGCGAACGGGCCAGGCTTTAAAGTCCTTTATAAGATTACTGAAATAAAAATATCTGACATAAATTAACATAAATTAATAAAAATAATCATTAAGCAATATGGTAGATAAAACAATTCAAAAACCTCTTTAGTAACTATAACAAATCACTGTTGTCGAGAGCGAGCTCTTCATCTTATACCTTTAAACGAGCAATTCTTGTATATTATACTAGGTGGTTGCCCGCGACTTCATCCGCGTTTCATGTTTTGTATCAAACAAAGAAAACAAATCAAAAACCAAGAAAACCGTTCTGAAGTTATAAGTGTTCGAACCAACCCGTCTTTTTCTATGTACATACATATGTACATACATGCATAAAAACACGCCTGTTTCCCGACGGGGTAGGCAGAGATCACGGATCTCCACTTGCTACGATCCTGACATACTTCTTTTGCTTCATTCACTGGACCTGGCCTTTCTCTAAAACGTCCCCAATTTGATCGAGGTACCTACGTACGCCGAGGTCTTTTCCTTCCAACTGTCCCATTCACACTCTCCTTATACAACTGTTTCGTTAATCTCCTTTCATCCATCCTTTCTACATGCCCAAACCATCTTAACATACCCTTCTCAATTTTCATCACTACGTCTTCTTTCACTCCACAACGTTCTCTTATCACGCTGTGCTTTGCTCTATCATTCAAAGTTAAACCACACATACTTCTTAGAGCTCTTATTTCCACTGCATTTATTCTACTCTGATGCTTCTTCTGCCATACCCAACTTTCGCTACCAACATCAATGTCGGCACTAACACTCCAAAGTGCACAGCCAGACCTGCCTTTTTGGACACGATCCGACTGCTCATAAATGTGTGAAGTGCTTAATCACACTATTTCCAGCATTCACTCTCCTTTCAATATCGTCATCATGTTTTCCATCTCTTAAACAGCGTACCCAAATATTTAAACTCTTTTACTTGTTCCTCTCTTTTTTCTATGTAGTGTATTAAAACCAATAGTGTCTATTTATTTTGCAATTTTGCAATTTGTTTCAAACTACTATCTCACCTTTCGTTAAAAAGTCCTATAGGTATAAACTTTGATACCCCTTTTTTCCATTTGTGAAGGCTATTTTTGAAAACCCTTAAATATGTATTATTATGTATTTTAGGTAGGTATTAAAACCGAGTTCTCGTCAAAAGAACTTTGACACCCCATTTAACCCTTTTTGAAGGGTTATTTTGAAAATACCAGAAATATGTGTCCATTTATTTTGCCTATTAAGTATTTAAACTGAGTTTCAAACTAATCACACCACTCGTTGAAAAAACTTTGACACCCCATTTAACACTTTTTGGAGGGTTATTTTGAAAAATCTAGATACACGTTTTAAATGATTTGGCATTTAAAGTATTCAAACCAAGATTCAGACCAATCGTACCACCCGTTAAAAAGTTCCCATACAAACATTGAGGCCCCATTTTACCCCTTTTTAAAGGTAATATCGAAAAATCTTGAAACACGTGTACATTTGTTTTGTATTTACATTACACACACAAAGTTTCATGAAAATCGTACAGCGCGTTAAAAAGTTTCATACAAAAGTTTTTAGCCTTTTTCACCCCCTTAAAAGTGGAATTTCCAAAAATCCCGTCTTGGTGGGCGCCTACATACCAAGACAGATAGTATTTCAACCAAGTTACACCACTCGTCAAAAGAACTTTGACACCCCATTTAACCCTTTTGGGAGGGTTATTTTGTAAAATCAAGATATACGTTTTACATAATTTTGCATCTTAAGTATCCAAACAAAGATTCAGACCGATCGTACTACCCCTTAAAAAGTTCCGATATAAACATTGAGCCCCCATTTTACCCCTTTTTAATGGTTATATTGAAAAATCTCGAAACACGTATACATTTGTTTTGTGTTTACATTACACACACAAAGTTTCATGAAAATCGTACAGCGCGTTAAAAAGTATCATACAACCGTTTTTAGCCCTTTTCATCCCCTTAAAAGTGGAATTTCCAAAAATCCCGTCTTATTGCTCGCCTGCATACCAAGACGAACATACCCTCCAAATTTCAAGTCTGTACGACCGGCGGTTTGGGCTGTGCGTTGTATCTATTCAAATCAGTCAGGACTTATCCTTTTATATAGTAGTTTCGGGGACGATAAATCGATCTAGCTAGGTTTCATTTTTAAAAAACGTCGTTTACCCCAAATAAACGAGCAAAGCTCGGTCACCCAGGTACTTATTCTTTATTATGTAATGGCAAGCAGTTTTAAAACGCATCTAGAACTAATCGCTCTTCCCGTCGCCTGCTTCGGAGCCCAACGCAACCTTTTCAATAAGTTCCTGCTGACAATCGATCATCGCCTCTAAACCATTGGATTAAGAGTTTGGACTCACAACATAAAATCAAAAATAAAACGAGTAGGTTCTTAGCAGGTGACCATATTTGATTAATCGACTGAATGAACCGAGATGATGCCTTCTTCGACCATTATTTGATCATCTTTGACATTGCTCAAGTGTCTCTATTTACACCACAAAACTTTTCTGACCAAGAATCTCAGATGCTGTTAGTTAAATTCAATTTATCTTAGCTAGTATTAGTCACATAAGTTATTTGCTGTTTATCGGGATGTAACTAGACTTCTTTTATAAATAAAGTGGGGGCCCGTCGCGGCTTTGCAGTAGCGGACATTTATTTTTTAACATTTTGAGATAAACGTAGAGTAAGTTATTATTGAAGTTTTATTCGGGATTCCTATTTTTTCTAGTAATAGCCTAAATATTAGCTTAGAGATACCTACTGTAGCATTTTAATGGTGTAAGAATTTCTGAAATCAGTCTCATGGTTTTTAAGTTTATTCGTTAAAAAAAAGTCTTTACTCATTGTAATATAAGGTAGAAGTGTAGATGTAGAGTCTACATCTACACTTCATTTACTACAATGTAGACGATAAAGTAAATGAAATCATAAACCTTGGGTGCTCACATAGATTGGTGGGTAATTTTCCAGTTCCCACCTTGAGATTTCCCCAAAGAGTCTACGTCAGCGTGTAGCATGCGGTTGCACTGAACATCCTCTCATTACGACGCCGGCGCCGCCGCCGCCCGCGCCGACACGTGGCGCGCTTCATTATCCAACTTTATTATTTCCCGACACGTGTCTATTGCCAGTGGTTTTTATTATTATTTTAGAAAATAAAAAAATATATATCGTAATCGGATCGCGGATTACAATGGTAGGTATGCGTTATTCATAAACAAACTATTTAAAGAGGTTAATAGTGGCATTAGTTTAAGCCGTGTTTGTAGGGTTGTGCTGGTTGATCTATTTTCAATTAATCATTTTTATTATTTCTTTGAGAACTTTATGTTTCTTAGAATTAACGTTCATTTATATATATATATATATATATATGATCACGACTGTAATCCCCAGGCTCGGTAGATATCTCCTCAGATCTTTAGTTACTTAGATCTTTGAAGATATCTAATGGGGGTAGTCAGAGGCAAGTCCAAACATGACATTTGGTACATGCCCACATTTTGCACAGTAGTTAGTATTCCGTACGTGACAGGTTGCAAGCCCATCGCCGCTTCACGTTCATTTGACTTTTCTTATATATAAAAATGAATTGCTGTTCGTTAGTCTCGCTGAAACTCGAGAACGGCTAAACGGATTTATCTTATCTTGATCTTGAAATGTTCGTGGAGGTCTAGGGAAGGTTTAAAAGGTAAGAAAACGTATATTACTTACTTAAAACGCGCAGACGAAGTCGCGCGCGGGTCAGCTAGTATTTTATAAAAACTTACTTTTTCATAAGTAACACCACAATCGAGCTGACGGTGCTGAATCATACAATGTCGTATGATGAAAATTCTAAGGTGTCTATTAAGGTTCATCGTAAAAAAGTTACGACACGATATCGCATCGTGGTACGATGCGACGTGATGTGTCGTGATTTTGTGTTTTGGCCGTAAATCAACATTCATGTACCAAAATTTGCACAACATTGTGCACATGTACCGATTGTGTAGGTACACTCTACACAAAAATATGAATTCTAGTTTCTATAAATTGCGCAAGTCGTTTCAAACTGGAACGAAGTCTTATTACAAAGTTTCGCAATTATTTACTCCACTAGTTCCGCCTTTTACATAAGGATAACTTTGTTTGTTCAGGTTTACCTAATTTACGTTTTCCTGAACATCAATAACAACTGCAAAGTATTGCACTTCCAAAGGAAACTGTGCACTATTTCGTATTCAATTAAAACTTTAGCTACGTAATAGTGTTTTTCCCAGGGAAACAAAAACTGAACTAATATTATTCGAATGCTTGACGCTGGTACTTAGACATAGGAGCTCTCGAGCTCAGTGTGACGTCCTCCAGATTTCACGGTTTCGAATAGGCACGCGTTCATTACCGACGTGGACCATGGGCGCTGGCGGCCCCTCGCGCCTTGGCCGCCGCACGGCGAGGCGCGTGGCACGCGGCGCGCGGCGCGTGGTGCCAGCCCTCAACAACTATTTGTTTTTACGTGATTTAACGTGTTTATTCGCTATGATATTCGGTGTTTTTTGTGTGCTTTGTTATTCAGCTAATGCCTCGGTGAAAAGATTTTGTTGGTCGTATTAATTAGAATGGTTATCGGATACGTGTGATGATTTGCATGGGAACGAGTTATTATTATTTATTTTTACTTTTAATATTCGTTCACTACAATAAGTAAGTACTTACTACTGATCGTTTCACCAGTTCTTTCAAATTAGTGTGATGAAAGGATTATTGTGCGACTCGAAGCGTTGAACTCAGTTAATCAACCCCTCGATGAGGATATAGATTGCAACAAAAGAAATAAAACACCTGCACATGAGAACGGATCTTTGATATAAAATTTGACATAATTGGATTTAATATCATCACGATTCGCTTAATGTGGACAAAACTAACTGAATGAAGGATAGATGAAGATCGACTTATTCGTTAACTTTTAAATGTTTTAAGGTAGAAGAACTGAATAGGTATCCAAATGTATTTTATGATCATTTATGGGACCTTTTAAGACATGACCCAATAATCAAATGTGATTTTATGTGGGATTTGCTGTACAAAAAACCAAGACTATCTTCTAAGGTGCTTGGCGTGCGTAAAGTAGACGGTTCGATAAATTATTATTAATGATTAGGTCTGGGATCATTATGCTCAGTAAGTAAATGGTAAGATAAATGTCATCGGAAAAGTTATGTTAAATCTCTGCAGAAACTGCTAACCAACGTTGAAACGCAGATTTGATGTCATCTCTTCCGATGTTCACGCATCAGAAAAGAGAATAGTTATTATACAGTAGCCACAGGAGCCAAGGGAAAATGTGGCACAAAGATCCCTTTATAACAATGCCAACGAACTTATTGCCGTATTGCGCTATTTCCCAAGCAAGAACGCCGACCTCTTTTGTTCACAAAAAGGGCGAAACGTGAGTTTTCGCTTGTTTTTTGACCCTAACAATGGGGCGGGAGAGACCACGGAGCTTGCCACGTGGCCACGTAAAATAAAACCATTGTATGAACCGTTTTAGCAAAAATATGCCAAAACTCATTTGCTATAGGTGCATTTTGTTGTGTAGCGAAAAATTGTTCAATATGGAGCAAAATCTCGTTGGCGGTTGTGCGGAAGCGTTCATAGAACTAATCAACAAGGTTCAAATAAAACTTGCACATCGAAATATAAGTTTATAAATACGAGTTTTATCGTTCTATATTAAATATCAACATCAAAAATTACAGATCACAAAGTTTGAGAAGGGTTTTATGTTTCTAGATCAGGGGTCGGCAACCTTTTGGCAGGCAAGGGCCACAAGGTGGCAATATATACTAAAGGCATTTGTGATATGAACCCTAGAAGCTGAAAATATGACTCTCAAATGCCCATGTGTGAGACGAGATGCATATTATTTTTTTCTATAATTAACAATAATTGAAAAAGTTTGTTCGCATATTTGTGCGAGTTCATTAAAAAAAATTTGAGTTTCAGTTCTAAGTATGGGGAACCCCCAAAATTTATTGTTTTTTTTCTATTTTTGTTTGAAAATCTTTATGCGTTTCACAGAATACATCTACTTACCATGTTTCAACATGGTTCATAGTTTTTATAGTTTCGTAAAAAAGTGGCTTTGACATACAGGCAGACAGATAGACATGCCGAATCTATAAAGGTTCCGTTTTTTTACGGAACCCTAAAAACATTCACGGGCCGCGGGTTGCCGACCACTGTTCTAGATAATTGGCTGTACTTTAGACATCTTCAAAGATCTAAATTACTAATATACAACAAAGTCGTGTTAGTTACACCATTTATAATGGCTTGAGCGATTTTCATGATTTTTTATTTGTTCGATTTGTCTCCATAATTAATTAAATGTAGACGAAGTCGCGGGCAACAGCCAGTTTTTTATAAAAGTGGAAAAATTGACGTGTCAAATGCTTACCCGTGTATTTTCATTTAACCATGCGCTGTGTGATTCTAAAAATCAATATAGGTACTCGTAAAATCATTGTGTCCGTACCCTGTTGCTAAACTTATGAGCGTTGGCGCGGTCAATCGCCCAACCCAAATTATAGGGTAGCTTTCTATGTACTTATTCGTAGGTAACTTACTCCAGCCACTCTATTAGAAACGCGTTAAAAATACTGTATCATCAGTTTTCAAAATGTACAGTCCTTTCAAATTTTGTTATGCAACTATAACTTAGCACAGGTACTCGTAATTACCTCGTTCACCAATATGGATGATTTTCTTGACTGATAATATCCTCAATGGTAGGCTTAACTTGTAAGTAATTTATTTATCATTATTGGTAACTATTCCTTATAATATTTTGATTTCAATTTTGAGGAATTTCCGCATGTGAAAATAATTGTATTATTGGGTATTTTGGAAACTTTACCTCATTGCCTAACGAGCCAGTGATATATTCAAATCCAGGGTTTCTTTTATTCCTTTTGACCACTGAATAATACGATCTTGAGTATTCAATTACTAAAGAAACAAATTTTTTTACGCACTTTAATTATTTCACCACACATTCAAAAGAACTAGCGACACCTTATGTAGACTTACTGAATTTTTAGAACATCGTCTGACAGAGCTGATAAAATAATACTAAGACACAAAATAAATACTCGCCTAATATTTTTCACAAAATTAATTTAAATTCAACAAAAGCTACCATGAATAAAATATTGACGGGAGTGAAGAAAAACATCCCATACCGCGGTTCGGATGTTTTTTTTTGTCCCGTTTTGGCCCATTTACCCGGAAGTAGTGTGGGGCCACGATTTATTCCTGACTAGTTTTTGTGCGCGGCGCTTAGTCTTATCTTAGTGTCTTAGTCTTAGTGGGCTGGCCATATCTGTCGAAGAACCGATAACCGTTGGGGTAAACGAGTTCTCGAGTGGAGACCGCGGCTCGGCAAACGTAGTGTAGGACGCCCTCCGGCTAAGTGGAGTGACGATCTGCGAAAGGCTGCTGGTGGAGGCTGGATGCGTCGAGACAGGGCGCAATGGCGCTCATTAGGGGAGGCCTATGTCCAGCAGTGGACTGCTATAGGCTGATGATGATGATGATGCTTAGTCTTATCTATCTACTCTTAGGTGTTACACTACGTATAAAACACGTGTAAGTATTCATATACATGTTGGATTTAATGGTTTTCATTTATTGTTTACACGTGTAAAAACATCTGATAAAACGTGTAATTGTAAGACTTTTTTACACGTTTCGTTGGTAGCATACCGGCATACCCTAGAACCAAGTATTCGATGGTGTCATAGGTTAGTATTCTTATGAGTGGCGATGGGCTTGCAACCATTCGCGTACGGAATACTAACTACTGTGCAAAATATGGGCATGTGCCAACTATCATGTCTGGACGTGCCTCTGACTACCCTCAAGTTCTAAGTAACTAAAGAACTGAGGAGATATCTACCGAGGAATTAAAGCGTGATCACGTTATGTTTTGGTAGCGTAAATTAATTATTAGAACAAAAGTAAACGAGTAACTTAATATGTAGAAGAATAAAATTGTCCATCTATTAATATCAAGTAGTCACAGGAAATTGTTAAACACGATTTCTTAATATTACTAACATAATCGTAAAAGCAATTATGTAGTAAAAAAAATCCGTTAATAAGATAATGATTTTTATCTCTTTGTAATATTTAAAATATATTATGTAATAATGTACAAAAAGTATATAATATTGTGTACAAGCAGACGAAGTTGCGGCTTAGGTACATACATACCAGCAATACTCACTTCCAAGTAATGATTTAATTTTAATAAACCCTCTATCATTTCAACATTTTCTTCTGAAACCATGTTACACGTTAACGTACCTAGGTACACGTACATAACATGTCTTCGTTTCACACGATGTACGACATGTGACACCGACACCCAAAAGTTTAAAACTGCACGCAACATTTAATATGAACATGATTTATATGCACACTCACGCGTATAAAAACCAAATAAATGATCTTAGCGCTCCCATTTCTTCCAGCATTTCATGATATAGCCGACACGCAAATCTAAACTCTATCATTAAAGCTTCAAAGGTTATCCGCATGGTTATAATAATGTGGATTAACGAGCGTATCGAATAGCGTCTTACGAACTTTGGGATGCTTAAACAGTTGCATGAAAAATGTTTACCATTGCTGTAAAACGGACTGAAAAACGCAAAATAAAGACTGTAAAGTGTGAAAATGAAAACTATTGTTAAACCTTTTTTATACCCACACTATGTGCTTTCAAAATTCGCATTTAGATATACCCTACCACATACATCCTACTAATATTATAAACGTGTACCTAATAACTTAAATGCGAGAGTTTTGATAGATGGATGTATCTATGGATGTTTGTTACTCAATCACGCTGAAACGACTGAACGGATTTAATTGAAATTTGGCACTGATATAGATTATAGCAAACGTAGTGTAGGACGCCCTCCGGCTAGGTGGAGTGACGATCTGCGAAAGGCTGCTGGCGGAGGCTGGATGCGTCGAGCTGAAGACAGGGCGCAATGGCGCTCATTAGGGGAGGCCTATGTCCAGCAGTGGACTGCTATAGGCTGATGATGATGATGATGATAGATTATAGCCATACATTTTTACAAACTTTCGCGTTTATAATATTAGTATGAGTGAAACGACAAAATCAGGATAACAAAAAAAATAACAAGGCGATATAAGTTCTGCAGATTTAAATGACAGTGAATCTACAAAATTAGTTCCGATATATACATATACTAGCTGTCCCGCCCGCGACTTCGTTCACATAAAATATCTAAACTGAGTTTTAAACACATCACACAACTCATAAAAATCCCTTACTACTTTGACACCCCATTTTACCCCTTTTTGAAGGTTATATTGAAAAATCCTGAAACACGTTTCCATTCGTTTTCCATTTACAGTACACAAACAAAGTTTCAAGGCAATCGCACCACCCGTTAAAAAGTTCCCATACAAACATTGACCCCACGTTTGACCCCCTTAGAGGTGGAATTTCCAAAAATCCCGCCTTAGCGAAACCACCTTCCAAATTTCAGCTTTCTAGCTTCAACGGTTTCGGCTGGGCGATGATGAATCAGTCAGTCAGTCAGTCAGTCAGGTTAAGCTCTTATATAGATATAGATTGAAGCCTGAAAAACAGAAGATAATAACATTAATCGTTTATATTTCATGAATTTATAAACAGTATGCATTTGTTTCACTTATCAGTATTAAAGTTCATTAACTCTCAGATAAAAATGATAAAAAACCAGTTTCCGCTGTTGTCGAATTAATTGCAGTATTTGTTATTAAAATGTTCATTTACGATCGCTTTAATAATGAACGATTCTCATAAAATATATAATTTAAAATCTGATTGAATTGAACTACGACTAACATTTCCTCATTGAATGAAAACGGTAAGTGGTTTAAATTATCAGACCTTCAGGCAAATCACAGCGACAGAGGAGTGAGTTCTTCATCTTATCACTGTTTCTTTTGGACCAGTGTGGTGAAAGGATAATTGGTAAAAGTGGATAAAGGTGGATAAAGGCTCATTTTGAGCCTCAGAGACTAATAATGAAGAAGTTGGTAAGTGATACAAAGATAACGACAGAAGTAGATTTGATTGCGATTATCACATAATATCTTAATAAAAAAAATCTCATAAATCATCAATGACATTATTTTTTCACTTTATAAAATCCGAATTCTTCTTTAATGATTTCTTCGTAGTATTTATTTCAGTGAATCATTTATATATATTTACGAATAATTTCTTACATAGGAACTGCCAAACATAATTCCGATGAGACCAGCCACGTTCTTTACCAAGAATTATTTATACCAAAAACAAAGGCACCAAACAGAAACCCGAAAACCTATCCCGTTATATGCTTGTACGCTTTCCTTCTCTTCACCTTTATAATGACGTGTTTCTTCTCTTTCCCCCTTGAATGGGCATCCGGATTGCAGATTCTTCAGTATTGCGAGACCAGTTTTTGTGATCGACAAAAGGTACCTACCTCCAAGACTTAAATTCATGATGGAGTCCGAACAAGAATACCGTATATTTAGTTTTTACCCGATCTTCAGTAAGGGCGAAGCCCTTCGCTCGTGCTGTCACTCTGCAGCTGCATACAAATAAAAACTATACGTTTGCGACCACAATCCAGTCACAGACGATGATTGCTTTCGAACAATTAAATTAAAAAAGTTGCAACAAAAACTAGTTTGAACAATAATTAATATTGTTCAAAACCTCAAAAGCTAAGCAGTATGGAGTACAAATAATTATCATCTGCTAATTAATTTAATTTCTCATTAAAACTGAAGATTATTTTTTATCATCAGCTGAAACTTTGAGTCCATCGTCAACTAAACCGCAAAAAACTCGGTCGTTCGGAACAGTTGATTTTACAAAACGCTGAGAGACAATTAAAAATAAAAATCATAATTAATCGTTGATAAAAACAGAACGGAAAAAGAAAATTGTTTTATTAATAATGATAACAGAGCTTTTTATGTGAGGCTGTTCGATAAATGCCATTATGAGCAGTTTTAAATTGAGATTTCCTCAGGGCTCATTTTGTTTGCTGTAAATCGTTTCCAGCAATCGCAAAGTAAATCGTCCTGAGATTTCCGATGACTATCCAATTAGGATTCAACTTCAGTTTACTGAGATATAGGAATACCTAGTTTTAGTTGTCTAGAAGCTATATTTAAACAAGGAAATGGATTACAGGAGGCACCATTCTAAATAAATATCACGGAGCGCAGCGGCACCGATGAACGTTATTATAATTTTGTACTGTGAACTGAACGCAGTGAAGCGAATCTCTCAATTATTTTCTAGGGATCTTAATTAAAATATCAACTTAATTGATACGCTTGAATGCTACAGGTAGTTAGACTAAAATTGATTTGATGGCGCGTCGATCGTCTTTCGCAGTTTTGTCAGACACTTCAGGCGAAGGTCAGATATAGTTTAACTGGGTGATGGGCATTTTTGCTACCCGTTTCTTAATCATACTTTTATATTATAAAGGCGAAAGTTTGTAAGGATGTCTGGATGTATGTTTGTTACTCTTTCACGCTGAAACGGCTGATCGGATTTGGATGAAATTCGGCACAGATATAGATTAAGTATAGTCTGGAATAGCACATAGGCTACTTTTTATCCTGAAAAAATGTACGGTGGGATAGATTTGTTTTAGTTTTAGCGTAAACACGCGAGCGAAGCCGTGGGCGTAAGCTAGTAATGTTATATTGCAAATGAGTAAAAGGAGATAATAGGAGGGTATGAACTAAACAGATATACTGAAGTCACAAGACGAACAAAAAACTTCTGGGATGGTTAGGTATTTAATTATTGAAGAAAATGAATGAAGTAAGTAAATATTATAAAGGGGGAGATAAGCGTGTATGATTGTGCCCCCTCACGGATTAAAGAGTTAATAACTACTCCAAACAAATTATTTAAATTGAACTAAACCAATAGTTAAACATGTGACGAAACACCGCTGCATTATATGAACCCTAGTATTAGATCAAATGTTGATCAGGAGTAAACAAAACACAAATTAGGGTCAATAACGAAATCCAAATAGAACGGGGAATTATGAATTAGCAAAAAACAGCTCTACAAAGTCAATAAGTCAACATAATATTTTCTTTTTATTTTAATTCTTACCTACAATTATTTACTAACTTACTTACCTACTTGTTTAAATTGACTAACTTAGAAAAGTTATGTTTCATATTTAGAAGTAGTTACTCGTAGGTTATACAAGAAATGACAAATCGTTTTTTTGGAAAATCAACTGTTTACTTACTTAACTGAACTTAACAGAGGGTCTACCATGAGTTTTCACAATCTACACTCGCTAGCGACTGTAGTTACAAAAATGTATGAAAATATTGTACAGCGCCTCTAACGGATAGTTGGGTACTAAAACCTCACGTAGCTAACTATCCTACGTCACAGTACTACAGCGACTGTAGTTTGCGCTTCATTCATTTGCTTAGAATTTGGTACCATGAGTAACAATGTTGACTGATGTCATAGTAACGAACTATTACTACTGTAGTAACGTCAGCTAATCTAAATGTGACAAATCATGGTAGACGTAGGTACAGGTGGGTGTTTCATTGTGTTGACGTCAGTAAGTATAACTACAGCCAGTGATCTTACTACGTAGTAATATTTTCTCGATGACTACAGCACATTGAAATGTAATTAGTATATTTACTTACATTACCTAGGTATACCAACGGCCTCAGTGGCGCAGCGGGCGAGAGTCCGCCTGCGACACACGAGGTTGCGGGTTCGATTCCCGCCTCGGAACAAAATAGTGTACGATCTACAGAAATTAGTTCCGTTGGTCTGGGTGTTTTCAATGTATAATAAAAAAAATATATCTATCTATGTATATATTGTATTAAATATATCAGTTATCTAGTAGGTAGGTACCCATAACACGAGCTTTGAGTAGCTTACTTTGGGGCTAGATGATGCTGTGTGGATTGTCCAGCATTATTTATTTATTTCTCAACACAAGTGCGGGGCCAAACGAAATATTTAAGACCTACACCGGTTAGATGGTCCACCTACTGATAAAGCAAGGAATTTTTCAAAAAAGGCATCAGTCGGGACCACCCAACGACCCAGCTGCTACCGACCTTATTTATTGTTTTAATTAAAACAACTTAACAATCTCCTTTTTCGTACGCAACGCGCCTATAATGTGTCAGATCGTAACTCTTTGCTTTTGAGCTTCCGAAGCATTCCGAGGTGGCCGCATGCCCGAGCAACGTGCTCCTTCACCAGCCACCAGTGTACATGTGACTCAATGTTGAGCGCTTCGACTAAAGTAATTTTTGAAACAGGGATTATAATTGGGCGAGCATGCTTATCAGGATGGCGAACGATGGGCACATGTGCCCACATTATATCAATAATATCGTATTTAGGATATGCAATTCATGAAGGGTTTAATGCACCAGCAATGTTTGTAAGCAATGTCATTATGGATAACCCATAAAATACGTCGTCGGTCGGACACGAATACCCTAAATACCAGAATAAATAAAAAAACACTGTTAAAACTGATAAAAGGGGGCCCCTTTTTATGTTACTGTGTAATAAATCATTATTATAATAACAATATTTTATTTATTTTAACATTTTATCAAAACTTAAAAGTCTTATATCTTTGAACGGACAGTTGTGACAGCAAAGCTGTCATAGCAATAGTTGTTCCAATTGAAAAGACCTATCCAACGTCATATATTTTATTGCTATTGGAGGGTGGTCCCAATCTGCCCATTGTCCTTTATCGAATTCCAAATTAGTTTTAAATTAGTAACTCAAAAGTATGTGCCTTGAAGTGTCAAAGCCTGCGGCACGAGAAAATATTATAGACAGATTAGGCACTACAGTCTAAATCTTAATTTTTGATAAAACATTTTTCACTCTTGAGTCCAAGTTAAATCAATTAAGTCAATTAAGTATGTGGTGAGTAATGTGGTGATATGGTTCCACACATTAAAGATGACGATTTTGTTAACTTTATTATTTCAACGGGCCATAAATAAAAGTACGTGTACAGTTGGAATATTATTATTAACAGGTCTGAGTCACAAGTTTTTTATTTAGATAAGCATATTGATATTTCCATAGTACGTACCGATAAAATGGATGTTAAGAATATCCCTTTATTGAAATAGGTTTTTTACACATTATTATCTATGGTTTATTGAAAAATTTTAGGTAACGAGGTACCTAATTTTAAAGTACTTAGAGTTAAGTTAACTTGAATTAATATAAGATAAAATGGATATGTTGAATGGGTAAACGAATCGTTCATTCGAATCGTTCACTGATTGAATGGCGATGAGTGACACAACAATGCGACTACCTAGCTACTTACATTATTTGTGATACTTTTAATTACAATAAATCTACTAAAAGGAACTAACAATGCGTCTATTCAGCCGGAATAATTATATCTAACTAACGATCTAGTAAAGACATCCATATTATCAAGTATTCTGAGTTGGAAAAAAAATAAATTAATTGTTTAAAGTTTAAACCAATTTCAATGTCGCGTTACCGGCCAATCACTATGACTTTGCTACGAATTTTCTACATACTAAATAATATTCTACGGAAATTTTCACATCAACCAGTTTTCACTTAAATACCTAATCTAAGCTTATCTAATAATTTAAATATAGTTAATCAATAAATAAATAGTATATATTAATAAAACAAATCTTTATTGTACATGCTCATTGAACCAATATCCTAGTGTAGGTAGGTAAATGACGTTTGAATAATTTATTAGTACATTTTGAAATTAATTCACCACCCTACCAAGAAAACCACCGAAAGCGATATTAGAAATATTTACAAAATAAATACCTAGGTGCTTTTCATTGTCATTACCATCTCATTAAGAATAATTACTGCTTTTCTTCTTTTGCTCAAATTTCTCGACTACCGCATTATAGATTGCGATAAAATGGATAAAACACATTAACCCGGCACTTGATATGATATTTTTTTATTATTGAGTAGTAGTAAAACATTGCTACTATGAAATTAGCCAACAATCTACTTCTATCTATCACTACACATTTAATTGACATAATCTAAATGTACAGTCACGGAATGAAAAGGTTGACCACCTTTAGATCTGTTATTGATTGCTCAGTAGGTATTAGTTTGCTAACCAATCATAACTATCTGCTTTATCGATTGAGAACTTTGTTGTCAAATGGTTAAACATAATTTTCAGTACAGCACTCTCGTCTACAACGCAGTTTAAAAAACGTAATATGTGCTTGCAACGCGTAATGAATTTATTTGAAAACTGGTCAACCTTTTAATTTTGCGATCTGTAGTACAATTTCCTAGTAGGTACAAGTCCCATAACAAGTAAATTTTGACAGATGCAATTTCATGTTTGAATTTCCACGATTTTAAGTAACGCCCAAAACAGATTGGTACTAATAACTTTCTTTTTTAGTAATTATTTTATAAAATAACGGAATGGCATTTTTTTATTATTAATCAATCACTTGCAAAAACTTTTTAAAAATAGATCACTTCAAATCGCTACCATTATGCTACGCCTACCGAGTTAAAGATATATTTTATCTACACTAATATGATTATGAGAAAAAAAAATTTAAGTTTATTCGAAGAGATTACTTTTGGAGCTATTGAATTGATCTTACAAAAATTTCGCCATTTATATAGGTTATTCCTGAGTTCTACATGCTATGTTTTAGTGGATTATGTACTCATTTCAAGTTGGTTTCACCATGTGACAGGCAGCTAGCTATTGTGTTATAAGTACTAAAATGGTATTGATATTTTAGCACAAGGAAGGACTTGTTTGTTAACATACTCTGTTTATTTAAAACATAAAAATCAAGTCTTCAATCTCATACCACGTCGAAAAGACCTGGCGGTTTAGAAAAGGTTTGATTATACTAGCGATGTCCCCAATGGAAAAGAGAAAAATGTATGGGAAAGACATTTCTAATCGATATGTCACGTGATCACTCCCTCACATTTTTTAAGTTTCTTTTCCATAGCTATTTTTGAATGTTAATTTTGAAAGTCTAGCCTCCCACCCAGGTCAAATAAATAATAAACTAGTCAAATCTAGTCAAGATGAATATTATTTTGAATGCCACTTATTATTTGACCTATAGCATTCTAAAAAACTTTTATTTACTTATAATAGAGCTGTATCATAAGCTAATATTTACTAATATGTGAAATATTTATATTTACCTATCGAGTAAACCAAAAGTATAATAAGTATTTTTATTAGCAATCCACAAATTAATAAAATATATTATAGTGTTGTGGGCGTATCGCGTTATGTGCGACACAATTGCGGATAGGAATGACGCAAATTTAATTAATCTGGCTTTTAAAAATATAATTACCTTGGAAAGGACACATAAAAGGAACATAGGTGCAATTTGCTTTAGCATACATACTCGTATGTAAAACTATTACAAAAAATAGCATCGTTATAGCAGTAAGCTGATCTGCTTTGGTACATGCTTCTTTTGAAGAAGCTATTATGCAGGGGTAGGAATTACATGCCTACAAGTTAAAATCATGGAATGAAACCAATGCAAATAACTGATACAACGAGGACGGATATTTAAATAATGAATACATCATGCTAAAACTCAACATAATGAAGTAAAAATAGAGTAACAAATTATTGTTCCAGAGCAAGGTTATGCTTATTAATAAAAAACACACTGAGGTTCGGCAAACACGCCTAGTTATGCCAATTAAAATTCTATTTACCCAAGCGGATCGAACAAGTTTTGAAAGGAGACTTCGAAGAGTTCTTTATCCACAACTAGGTATAAGAAAGTAAACAACACTTTCACAACAATCAAATCTCATCACTTTTATCACTCTTTCAAATCCAAAGTTAAGTATTGAGAACCGTTAATCTGAATCTGCACACAGACGCTGCTAGACGCTTCAGCCTCTAGTTTCGTAGAAGGAAGGCCACGCGCTCCACAGTTGGTTCTCACACTGCGCTCATAAGGCGCAGAGCTGGCGCTATGGACAATCCATGGAGTTTGGGCTGGGTGGGCCGCCCATGACGCTGTACGGTGGGCTGTGCGGCGGCAGCGACTGGATGGAGCCCATCGAGCCGTGGTACATGTCCATTTCCAGCGAGGCGTCGGGCGAACATTTCTCGGCCATCTTGTTTTCCTGTTTTGTCACCATTCGCCGCCACTTCGCTCTCGCGTTCTGGAACCACACCTGCGAACAAAAAACAAAGTTGGTGTCGGCCGAGATATACTGCATTGAAACGTCGCCAGCAAAATGAAGATACGATTCCCAAAGCGATCGTAACAGTTGCGCAGCCCGCGAGAGAAAATACTTCTCGGACCTCAAGTTTTCCACGGTAGACGTCATCCGACGCGTTATGGAGTCGGCCCGCCGTTTTGAGCACGTTTATATTCTTATGCATATTTTAGCTGACTTTTTAGAGGCACGCATTCTGCAGATTTTACGTCGTAGACGACTGGTTACCCCGTTACAGGACTATGCGCGAGCGCCGGACGCAGCATCGTTGAGTGGACCTCGCGCATGGTACCTACGCCGCCGCCGGCACCGCGGCGGCCGGCCGAGATGCGCGCGCATATTCCCCGAATGTGCAACTTTTGACCCCGTTGTTTCCGATAGATTTAGCACACATGCAGTACATTATTAGATCTCGAGTTTTTTAAATAGCGTTATAATTTTGATAGTACCTACGGCTGAGTCGAAAAGCGCGCAATATTTGAACATTTGAACTCGTAACGTAACCGCGACGCGCAAATCTCACGGCCAATAGCGCGCGGCCGAGCCTCTAGCCCCGCCCCCCGCGTCATGGCCGCTACGTCAATTTTAGATGACCAGCATTATTCTAAATAGCATCTTAAACATTTAACAAAGAGCTTGTCAATGGTAAGTACCGAACTCATCTTCAAACCACTTACAACATTCTATCGCTGTCTCGTAAGTTGGATGTTGTTCCTCTATTACCAATAGCTACAACAACGTTCCGCTTAGATGGCAATTTAGTATTCGTCTCTCTTTATAACTGCCTACCAGTATACTAATAGCCTGCTTATCAATGTCACATTATTTAGCTTTTTTTTAACCCAGAAACTCATATTACGTATACTGATACAGTTTCGACAGCGAACTAATTACCACGAACCGCCCGAAGCTGTCAGACTTCATAACTAGACGCTATCGACTGCGGCGCATGAGGAATGGCTGGAAAGAAGCGCGCGCGCACGATTGATGACTACATGTCAGCGGACGCGCTGACAGGGCCGATAAGCCACGGTGGTCCCAAAACTATGATCTCGTTATGAATGGCACTGTTTCATTCATTGCTGTATCTGTGAAGTGATAGGTACACCTCACTTTAATCCTTGTTAGGTATATGCTATGTTTTTTATTTTAATGTAATAAGTACCATGGATTAGAGTTTATTACAGACTTCTATCATTATTATAGAATTATACAAACTCATCTGGAGTGATATTCCATACCTACTGATATTCAATATTTTAATTCACTCATAATGTTTTGTACCTAAAGAAGAAAAGGCCGAGCACAGAAACATCATCTCGAAATAAAGATTGTATCTGATTGCTTTCGCTCATATTTTGGACCAGCTCCGAGCTATTCTTACCATGAGACTGTTTGCCATTGGAATAAACCATTTGTTATAACGTCACATTCAACGGCACTTCATTCAAAAATAACTTTTCACGATCATAATTTACGTCTCAATTTGCTTTGGAGCCATCAGTGACATATATAAGAAGATGTTAACATTAAAGGAGAATTATTTTTTTGTGTTTGTACTTTACTTACTATGTTTAAATTATTGGTTTCGTGATGTGATTAAATTGATATCTTCTGAGAAAATATATTTTAGGATGCCTTTTTCTTCTTATTTTTCAGCAAAAATAAAAAAATACTTTAGTGGGTAAAGTTCAGAAGCGGCTGTGAGAAGCGGGCAGAGTAACGCAAAATCTTTATAAACAATTTTTGTAGCACAGATTATTTTTTATACTTAACAGATGGTCAATTTTCATTAATCATAGCGATACTGATCTGCCCCAGTAGCTGGTCGCAGACATTGACTAAACGTTCTTGAATGTTTATTTATGTTACGAATTTAATAGACTCGCTAGTTCCAACTTGTATTAGGTATTGTTTTCTAGCGTGCCTGCCCTTTTGTGTACAGGCAGCAAATTAAGGCTATAATGCTTAAATTAGCGTAAGATACGCTAAAACGGGCATTATGTTCTACACGATTAATTTTAAGTTAGTTTGCAGCCGGACTTGATGTAATTGCCAAAAAGTATTTGTGTTTGTATTTTAATATAACTGCATTTGTTTTTTTTATATTTTTGCGCAGTATTATTCAGCACCAATATCCATGGTCCATTGAAATACCTAAGTTAAAAAACTTCGATCACACACGTCAATTTAGGTAGTCGAACTAAGAAATGTTATATAAGTAAAATATTTACGCTAATTTAGACTTTTGTGTGTATAAGATCTTTTGTATTGTAGAAATTTTAAAATAGCCCAAATAACCAAATAAAAGGAGCATTGTATAAGTACCTAATATACAACCTAAATAACTGATGAAGCGACGGTATTATTAATATACAACCTAAATAACTGATGAAGCGACGGTGTGGATAATGTTTAATTAACGGCTGTTATTTTATATTAATTACAAGCTGTTGAAAACCAGATTTTGTATTCTTTGTTAAAGAAAATTAATAAAATTCTATCGTTTGGATATACCCCAGTACACCCACCCACACAATAGATTTTCTGAAAATGAAACTCAATACTTTTCACAGATAAGTAACAGCGGAAACGAAATTTGTCAAAAACTTATTTAACGAAAACGAACATTCTATGTCTCAAAAATATTTAAATATTCAGTGCCATTGAATTTTCTTTCCAAAACTTAGACTTAAAAATAAATGTGATTTTTTCAGACTTTACTTACATAGGTAGGTAGTACTCGTAGATAGGTACCTATTTATCTCATGAACATTTATCTAATTTCCCAATGCCACTTTGCATTACAAATCGCGTGTTTGCGTGGTGAAGCTATAACAAGCACAAATTTGTACCGGGCAAAGAGTTTTAAAGTTATTTTAATACACACTAAACTAAAAAAAATCTATTCAATTCTTTCTTCTTTTTATCGTGTCACTAGTTCTTTCGAAACAGTGTGGTGAAAAGATTAAAGTGCACCTCAGAGGCTCTTTACACTGTCTTTGAACTTTTTTAGGTTCCCGATTTCCTCAAGATGTTTTTCTTTACCGTTTGAGAGTACTGTAGTAGCACACATAATTCTTTCGAACAGTTATACCGATTGGTGCACGGCTAAATTCGTACCCACGACCGTAGGACGGAAGTACTACACTGGACAACCAGTGCTTTCAAATAATTTCCTTTCACAAGCCTCCTCTTGTTAAATTGGCAACACAGAGGAGTTTTAAATTTTTTGTAAAAGTTATCATACGAAAAAGCGCATGGGCCGTGATGTGATTTTTGGCGGTTCTCGGCTTTTGGTTTGGCTGGAGCGCTGTGGCTAGCTAATAACTTTTGAGAGTATGAAAAGTCTAAGTTTTATGCTTTCGAATTGTAATAATTTGAAATAATAATTTATGTTAAATTCAAAGATATTATATTTTTTGTTAAAATGAAACTCACATTTTATTTATAAATAAATGATTTATCCGTTGCTGTAAAAAAAATATGAAAATGACCTCAACTTTAGAAGGAGAAGCAGGTTTTGTTTATTTTTGAGGTTTTTCGAGAATTAATACCAAAGTAAATACGTTGTTTCAACAAAATCAAAAAAAAACTTTAAAGATAAAATGTTGAATTTTTTAGTGACCTTTCAGTTATTTTCCACTAACTTTATTTACCGAGAGTAAAGCATCTGAAAAACTGCAAAAGTTTGCGTTCAGCTGATCACCGCGTCTTAAATTGATTGACCTAGCATGCAGTTTTAAAATGATCCTTGTGACTAAAATTACTTCTTGACTTTGAATTTACATCTCATTACGCTAATAAGCCTCCAACGCCGGCAAGGCAAGCGAGCGACTCTATAGCAAATTGACCGGCACACCGGGATAGTACAAACGAGCGTGAATAACTCATTACCCGAATTATGCCCTCACATTTGGTGCCCTTACACCGTCATAGGTAATTGCGTACGCACAAATCATGCTGGCTGGTTTTGAAATTACCAGTGCATTGCATATTAAGCACCTTATTTATAACTAGCGATGAAGCTCTAAGTCTAAGTGAATGCATTCTAGTAAATAATATAAAAAATAATATAAATAAATAATAAATGACAATTTAATTGCACTACATTATTGACGTAGATAAAATTCAACTAATGAGAATCGTATTAAGCTGATAACTTTCTTGTTTTATTATTAGTTTGTATGAATTTATTCAAATTTGTTAGTGATGGAACTGGCACAAAAATAAATAAGTACTTATTCGTTTTCTGTAATATTTAACACGTCAAAGTTAACATATTATTACCTTCCAATTTCATTTCACACAAACCAAAAATAATAACATCTCCATTTATTATGTCCCATTTAACTAATACAGTTAGTATAATCACGTAATATTACTGAACCGAAAATTTTCTTACAGGAATGTTTCGGTAACTAAGCATAAAGAGCCCCACATAGAAAGACCCTAATACATTTCAAACAAAAACGATCAAAGCAGCTCAAACATTCCTCTTATGTGTAAATAAAAACTGTAGAGATGTGATTAATTGCCCCGTATTCGCTGAATAAATAATAAACGAATAAATTAGGAGGGAGAGTCGGGATGTCCGCTCGCCACGAGTTCGCGCGGCCAAGTGACAAATGGTCGCCTTTTGAACGTGCAGCGGAAATTATCTGCCCAACTGAGCGTCTCCAAACGTTGCGCCGTACTAATTACTAGAGCGTTTGATTGTGATCATCTTACGCCGACACACCACAAGCTTGTACCTTCGCGACGCCCAGACAAAGTTCAAATTCCCATAAAACGAGCAGTTTATTATTGTCACAAAATGTACTTAGAAAGTCAAATTATATCTGGCCAAATGTCGAGGTGTGACCGACCGATACTAATTGCGGGGGTTGGAGCATCTTGGTTGACGGAAGGATTTGTGTGCCGTTAAGATGCATCTTTACAACTTTTGTGATCATGCCGTGAAATGCTGATAAAAATAGAAAAAAAACTGTGAGTTAAGTCATGATTTCAATCTTCAAATATGTAGACTTATACGGTTAAAATCGTGAAATCACGTGAAGTTTCAAGATAAAACCGAACGATATTTAAACAGCGTCGATAAAATTGAAAAATCCGGTAGCAGCCTACGATTGATCGCACAATAAACGAGAACAGGGAAAGGCACTTTTTCAGCCGACTAATTACGGTGATATTTGAACCGGCGTCGTTTTTCAAGATGGTTGGAAATAAAAAAAAGGCATCGAGTGACAAATCACGTAATTGCGGACGCAAGGAGAGAAATATGGCACGGTTTGTTCTAAATGCGCCCGCGCAGTGGTATGGGTGACAGCGCGCATCTATATATCAGCCGCGGCGCCCGTTTGCCCGCTCCCCGTAATTACGAGGCATGCACCTGTTTTGGGGGGTAGGATTTTAATTTTGGATATTTTTTAATTACCACTTATAGTCTTGTTACGTATAAAAAAAAGTTATTTTATTATGTTTACAGAAGCAAAATAAGCTTTTAGTATTCAACGTTAACTGTTAAAATATAACAGGTCTAAAATGTGCTTAATAATTAGTATTAAGTGTAGGTACTAGGAGTTACCTGCACACAAAATTTCCGTTATTGGCTCGTAAGATTAAAGCAAAAAGCAAATAACTTTATTGCTCACTTCTTAGAAATGTTTGTACAATTTTATGTTATGCCTACCAAAGAAAAATTGGATCCAATGTTATAAAAGGCTAGAATTCTTTGTAGAGGTGTGTTCCTTTAAACACCACATATCTACGCCTTTGAGCGCTCCGTATGGGTCCTTCTGAGCACAACCGCGCATACCCTTCACCCACCATTCACAGTTCACACGGAGCCTTTGAGGTTTCCTACTTCTTCAAAACGCTAATTGCAACCAATCCTTAAATCTAACGCGTTAAGGTTCAATTTTGACGTCAAAAGCAATTAGTGTCGTAAAAGTCGCGAGGTGAGAGACATAAATCTTCACATTTCAGTCTCCCCGCAGCATTATTTAGTACGTTAACTGAAAAACATTCGCCTTTTTGAACCGTTTGAAATCGAATTGCGTTATTCAACACACTGCTATTCGTGTTTTATGATTTTATTGGGGGCTATAATTTCTTTGATGGCTGCAGTGCAATCGAGTGTGAGTGCTTAGGCATACCGATTTTATGCGAAACTAAAATATGCCTATTATGCAAGGCGGCATAGGGAAAACATTATTTCTTTCTGGCGAATAGAAATTAACTAAATTGAGTGTAAATATTACCAATAAATACTCTACACTTCACGTGTTTTACATCGATAATCAGCCAAAAGATTGGGAATGTTTTGATTCGGTAAAAGTTCTTTTTTATCGCTGAAATCCGATGAAATAACTATTCCTAACTTTACCTATGAAACGAAATTTTTATAACAACGAGAACAAAATGCATTTCGTTCGACGAGTGACTGTTTGTTGCCGAACCGCTGACTGGTAAATAGATGCACCGATTTTATCATATGGTATTAAAAAAAATATTTCTGTCGAAGTGAACAATCGAAGATGCGCGAGGCCAAAATAAAAAAAAAACAAATATCTGTATAAAACAAAATGGCGACTGACTTTGGCAAGTTTTTGTCGTAAAAAAATGCTCGATCAATATTCTGTAAGCCGGAGGGACGGGCTCTTATAATTGGTCGGGGGTTCCTCCACCGAATCTGGTTTTCGTTGAAAGTCGGGAAGGCTCGGCTGTCCTGCGATGCTGCCTACCAGTTATATTTCAAGCCATACCTTATGTGATGCCGGAGAAATTTCGGGTATATCGATTTACTCTGAATTCGAACCCTCGCTTTAAAGAGCCTCCGTTGGACGGATTCGTTCCCGCTACAATTCAATGGGATATAAGGGATACCTACTAGATATTTGCAACAGAAAAACCAAGCATGGTTTTCTACTTGTCGAGTGTCTGATAAGAAAATGCGACGCTGCCTACCAGTTATACTCGTATTACAAGCTTATGCCTTATGTCATGCCAGAGAAATGCCTGGATGTCTGGATGTATGTTTGTTACTCTTTCACGCTAAAACGGCTGAACGAATTAGAATGAAATTTGGCACAGATATAGATTAGATAGGATAGATTTGTTTTTGTTTTTCAAGATAACACGCGGGCGAAGCCGCAGGCGGAAGCTAGTAATGTATGTATGGATGTGGATGTATGTTTGTTACTCTTTCACGCTGAAATGGCTAAACGGATCTAAATGAAATTTGGCAAAGGCATAGATTATAGTCTGGAATAACACATAGGCTACTTTTTATCCCGGAAAAATGTACGGTTCCCGCGGGATAGATTTGTTTTCGTTTTTCAAGGTACCACGCGGGCGAAGCCGTGGACGGAAGCTAGTTAAAAATAATAGAGGTCCCTTTGTAGTAGCCGAAGCTCTATATTTAAAAACTGCCGCTAGCAAACAAATTAAATGCAATACGAAGTTCTAAATGCGAGAGTAAGCCGAAGTGTGCATTAGCACTTAGTGCGCGATGGTAAAAGGCAGTGCCGCGGTCTGTGGCGCGCCGGCTGCATCACAAAACTACCGACTTGTGAATGAGCTCGAACAGAGACAAACATTGTGTTCCCCGTATCCTTGAGCACTATAGCTGCTACTGAACTTAGGTGACAAACTCACTTTTAAACAACACCCGATAAAAAACATCTCAACTGATAGTTTTTAACACACAGAATATGTCTCGGAAGGCTTGTCTACTAATTTGTGGCAAGCCGATGTGAACAGGTAAGTCTAGGTAACAGTCTAACGAATATATCAGAGTCATTGAGAGTTTTAATGATAAGTTTAAATCATTTTAATTTTTGGAACGAAGTTTCCTATCGCGCGTTGTGAAAGAGGGCTAGACGGAAAAAGTTCTCACGAAAAGTTGTCACGACACTTTTTGCTATAGTTGTAAGCCGTGCGGCGTGCGCGTGTTTCTCTGTCTGTCTCTCTCTCTCTCTCATAGAAAGCAAGGAAAGGAACTTCGTTCCATCCGGGTGTCCCTTGACACCTCTCAAGTTTTTTTTAGTTTTTTAAGCACGGGGTTGTTAAACAACCTCGCATTATAAGGTTGCTACTGCAATATTTTTGTCAGATTACTTTCCGCAATGTCCGAGAGAACGAGAGAAACAACCGCCCTAATTGGCGGCGACGCGATCTGTATCTCAATTGTAGCCAGGTACGAGTATAGGCTGGTGATTCACACAAGTCTGCGTGCAACTAATAACTAATGCAGCTCTGATGATCTAGACAAGATCCATTTTCTTTTGGTCTTCACGCCAGCGGAAAGAACAAATTGTATAGAAATTACATTAGCGGTCACGTGACATCTCACACATTTTAATGTCATTCCCAGTATCATACACTCCTACGTTGTAAACCTTCATTTCTCAATTACTAACAACTGTGCAAAATGTGGGCATGTACCAAATGTCATGTTTGGACATGCCTCTGACTACCCTCTTTAAGTAACTAAAGATCTGAGGAAGATATCTACCGAAGTCGGGGACTACAGTCGAGATCATTTTTTATTATTATTTCTCAATTGTCCATATTTTTAGTCAATATATTTTTATTTAATCTGTTTCGGCTCACATATTAAAGTAAAAAGAAAACGTGGTAAAAAAATGTTTTGTGCGTACCCACCTATGTATTTTTAATGTGTACTGTGCAAGTCTTTAATACCAGTAGAACTCCAAAGTGAAAGCATTATTCCCTACGAGGAATAACATTATAAATGTAGTTCTAAGTTTTGGGTAAAATATAACCCACTCACCACTTCAGTTCCTTTCTTCATGCCTTACCAACCTTACTTGTAGTAAAAGTGTGTCTTTGTTGAGACCCGAACAAATTGTACCTGGAACAGTACAGTGTTCCGCAACACTGACGTGTTTCATTTGGGAAATTTGGGACATCAACTCGGAGTAACGATTGAAGTATAGTTAGAACTCAATCTCAGACTCAGGTAGCAAATCAAAGAGAAATTATTCTTATCAAACAAGTTAGTAATTATCTTTAGAAAGTATTTTTTTGATATTCCAGAACACTGAGTCGTTTTTCTAAAGAGCTACACACGTTGAACTTGTAGCATTAATAATGTAGGTGGTGTATACCTGCTGTATATTATACACAGTTTAAACGGGATTTCTCTTAGCCTCTGATCTTGAAGGTCCAGTTTCGGTGTATAATAATATACTGGAACATAATAATTACGATGTATTGAGGCAGTAATTTGTGCCACCAACACGCGAATTCCTTGAAACATTCATCGAGAGACCTGTTGACATCCTATGGCGGTATTTGGTAAACATATCTCTGTTTTTTGTATTCATCTGCAAGGTAGAGCCAGTAGTTTAAAAATAATTATTGCCCGAAGTTTGGAAAACCTGTCCCAAGTATATATTTTTTTGTATGATATTCACTACGTGAATGGAATAAAATGTAATTATTTTATTTTTATGAATTATAAAATGCTGCACAGTCTTTGATGAGATATTTGCAAGCTTACCTTTTTTGTACACTGTGCCGCTGCTATTATGTGCTCAAAACGATAGCCGAAGCCAAAATAACGGCCTGTAATTTAAAATTAAAGCTCCATTTATTCTGCAAATCAAACCCTCCCCATGACACACGTCAGAAAATAAAGAACAGTAGTCATATACATATTAAAAATACATTCGCAAAGCGTTCATATCGATACAAGGCGAGGCGATATCGACGACATTAAATTCGCATTAGCTCCCAACTACCGGTTTGTACGGAGTTACTTTATGCGTTTGACACACTTGAGTTGAATTTACGAATGAGTCATAGGATTTGTTCTCTAAATATCAAAAACAAACCTAAATGGATAACGCTGGATGCAACTGGAGCGTTTGAAGGGTCACTGATATTTAAAGATTTTTTTATCAGTTTGATACATATTTTGCTATGACTGAAAAGTTATTAACCTGTTTTAAATTCAATTTATATTCCTATATTGTGAAGATTTAACTTTAATAAGTTGAAGGCATTTGTAAAAGCTAATCTTTGTTACTACTGAACCGATACTCAAAACATTTCATTAGACTATATAAATAGTCAAATTTTCCCTGAGTGCTAATAGAATATGTTTTAATGGAACAAGTGTTTGATTACATAAAAGTACCAAAATTATAAAGGTTTTACGATTATAAATAATTATTCTTGAATAGAAATTTTATTAATAACGAGTCGTCATAAGTTTAACTGCACGGTCACAAAATCTTACAAGAATCGTCCATCGGTCTGTCAGTGAGTCCTTTAAGTTGAAAAATCCTGTTAAATAATCATTTTATAGCAGATATTAAGATATTTCTGCGTATTTCTAAACTAAAACCGATCGAGCCCTATCGACACCACGGTAAAACATTTTGTATCTGTTCGATCTAAGATGGTCATAATAAGGACGTCTCCACTTGCGTTTTAAATGCAATTAGAATTTGAATTTGAATTTGAATTTAATATTGATATTGCAATGACGGTTTCTATTTTGTGTTTTTTTTGCAGAAAATTATTTATATCTAAATGTAAAGAATACTAAGTGGAAATCTGCGGTCTCCGCCTACGACGTCGGGAAACAAACTTGATTTTATGTTTATATAAGTATTCAAAAAACCTACAATCAAAACGATTTGTCAATTAAAATACCAACAAAAACCTTATTTAAACAGCTACTTCTGAAGGTTTCTTAGAGTGTTTGGCTAATGTGATTTTTTTATTAAATTTCAACCAGTTGTGTCAAACTAAAACAAAGTGTAAACCTTACGTCTCTACAAAACAAGAACATTGACATGAACAAAGTAGAGTAAAACGGTGGTAAAATGTATTAAGAAACTCTTGCAAGAATACGTACGAATAAGTCAGATGGATAACGACGCGTTTTGTTCGACAGTGTGCACCCTGTTTTGCTCTACTTTTACAAGATAAAAATGCATATTACCTGTAGAACTCGTTTCGGCAGTCCTGTCTTTTGGCTCAGCTGTTTCAGGTCCTTGGCGTCGGGATTGTGGTTGATCGCGAAGTATGACTTCATGGTGCGTAGCTGGTGGTGTTTAAAGCTGGTGCGCATGCGCTTGGTGCGCGAAGTGGAGCCCAAACCGCCACCGCGGAACCCCATCTCCAGATACTCGGGGTTTAGATCTGGTTAGAGAACAGGTACGCTTCTGAGGACTTACATTTCAAATCGTTTATTTCATTACGTACTAACCTAGAGTCAACAAATCAGAATGCTATTGATGTTTTTATCATTAGCGTCGATGATAGAAACTCGAAGTGTTACCATGTCATGACAGCATAATGACATTAATTTCGGTCTAGTCATGAAAAAGAGTCTTATTTTTTATAAGACTGGAACCTTTTTAAGTTGAGCAACACCTACTCAGGCGAAATAAATAATTATCACCCGCTGTCGCAAACAATCGCATAGCACTTTCGCCAAGTGTGTGTACATTTAGTAAATGTAAAATATTGAAAACTATTGCGTCCGTGTAATGCCCGGAATTATGAGATGTAGGAAAATCAGAAAAATGAAGTCGTCATTTAAAATGAATATGCCTCCATGCAACGTGCGTTTCCGCTTGATTAAATGGATGCAATCTTTATAAATTTTACAAGTTACTGTTTTTTTTTATTTCATCATTCAACAAATGTACCAGCTACAAAAATACACCGCACTTACATTACGTAATTCGTATCGTGTAGCCTTGTGAAATGCCATTTATTTATTTTCACATTCCAAAATAAGCGTGACCCTTGCTTGCCAATTCAGTTAGAAATGTCCTAACTATTCAGGGTTTCCAAGCCGAAAATAACTACGTACTTTATGTGGTACACTGTGGCGTACCACCAATGGGCCCGTGGCACGCACGATGTGTTCCGTTCCGAGCCCGTGAGGTTACCGTGACGACACGGGCGCGCCGCCGAGAGGGTTTACGATTACAAACACAGTTATATTTTGACTACGCCACTTGTTTTTCACTGTTAAAGCTTTATATGATCGATCGTGTAGAGCCGTTGTTTCAAATGTTTCGTCAAAATAGAGTTATAAATTTTGGCGTTATCCGGCCCGTATAAATGATTAATAAACGTCACGCTAAGGAATATCAGAATGCTATGGAACAACATAGAGATATTCAAAGAGTTTGTCGATATCAGATAAGCCTTAAGATAAATAAACAATATAAGGACGTCACAGTGAAGAATATCATAACGGTAAAACGGTAATAGCGATTGACCTAAAGATTTTTTAGTGAAAGAATAAAAAGTGACAAATAGTTAAATGAAAAGTTTTATAAGGTACGCAAATAGATGGAAAAGGACGTTATATGGCCTTTCTTATTAGTTATCCATGCGTAACTACGAGAAGGTATGAGTACCAACATCATAATAATTTTGATTGCCGCGTGGGTTTGGTGGTTTACCTAAAAATCTATATCATTTAAAATCGATCAAAAGCACTATGTCTTAAAGTATTTTATTTCTAGTTGGAATTCTCAATCTCTGTTGTTGAATTTGCGAGAGCTTTTAATAATTTCCGCAGTTTTTCTTCAAAGCTTTAGACTACACTTACTTATCTCTGACTTTTTCAGACAATTTAAGAGCGTTGGCAGTTAGCAAAGTACAAAAAACTTTTTATTTAGCAAATCTACGAAATAAAGTCAAATATTGCAATCTACATTTCTTTTAATATTATAGTTACATTTAAAAATCAAAAGTTGAGGCCGAAAAAAGGTACCTAGGTGACTACAAAATCTTACACCACGCGTCTTTCGACGCGCAGTTCTACCCGTTTTTAGGGTTCTATACCTCAAAAGAAAAAAGGAGCCCTTATGGAATTACATCGTTGCCCGTTTATCTGATAAATACATGTCAAGGAAAAAGTCCGTAAGTACATATTTTGTACTTAGTACCTGGGTGACCGAGCTTTGCTAGGTTTTTTTTGGTAAACGACGTTTTCTAAATATGAAACCTAGCTAGATCGATTTATCGCCCCCGAAACCCCCTGCATACTTTTCATGAAAATCGTTGAAGCCGTTTCCGAGATTCAGGCTATGTATATTATACATACATCATCATCATCATTCTCCTGCCCTTATCCCACACTAAGTGGGGTCGGCACAACATTATTCTTCTTCCACTCACTCCTATCATTCGTCAACTCTGAATCAACTCCTCTTACATTCATATCATCTTTCACACAATCAAACCACTTCTTCTTCGGCATATATATATACATATATACACGAATAGCTCGTTTAAAGGTATAAGATTTTTAGCGGAACCCTCGGAACGCGAGTCTAGCAGCACTTGTCCGGTTTCTTTTTGTGTGGGTAAGTTGCACGTTCTGCGACAATTTTCGTCCGTTCCGAGGCTTGGCCGCGAACAATTAGCCCTGCAGTAATTATGCAGAGGCCCGTTGGACCGTTTTACCCGCAGATTTATGGTCGTGCGCCCGATTCGCTTAAATACTCAGCAATTCCGAACGCGCCGCAACATAAACGATGTTTACTTTTCAAAATTAAGAGAATGCTAGTGATGCTAATTTGCTGTGCTAAGTAAGAAAAATTGACTTTTAAAACAACTTTTAGGGCCAATAAAACAATTACAAGAATTACATATTATACCGATTTGTTGTATGTAGAGTTTTAACTCCAGACGCTTGCATCTTAGTTTATTTGTCATATGTCCTTGCGTAAAACTACGCGAGAATACATAGGTAAAAGTTCTAGAACTTTTATTTAAAAGAAAAGCACGTATCAAAGAGAACGCGAAGCAACCTCCGGGCGATCGTGCAGTTTCACAACGATATCGACTCACTCAACAGAAAAAACGCTACAAAGCATCTTCGACCTTTCATCGTTATAATAAATTAATAGAACGTTTTCCACAACAAATGGTATCAACCAGAAAGTCATCTAGAGATGTGAGAGACATGTCGCACGCTATCGTAAATTACATCACAGCACAAAACGTCTCATCTGCTAAAAGAAGACATTATTAATAGATTGAGACACAAAATGTAGGAGATAACGCGTTGAGCCGAGAAAAAATGGCATAAAAAAGTTGGATGGTGTATAAAAAAAAGATCATTGTGATCCCATAAATTGTACTAGCCATTCATGTATAACGTCAGCAAAAAAATGCGATTTCCTACAAGATAACACTTCGTCCGGTGAGTTTTTTTGCGGTTATCGTCCCAGTGATGATGCAAAAAGATAGTTTGATCGTCTCAATGCTGCACAATCGAAACGGCATTAGTCGTTACGCGTAACAAAAATAGTAAAAGTTTGTTTGGATGGTTTTAAATCTGTATCTATAAATTTTGCGTGGTAGGGTTAAAAGTTGTACTTTGGAAAAAGGATATTGTAGAGCTATAAGCTGTAAATATGCCGTTGTAAATATTTTAAAACATCGAAACGGAAGCTCGTTTGTTGCTATTTTATTGTTGGGCCGCCGTGTTGGGATCCTTTAAGGCCTATTACCATCTACAAGAGTTGGCCACTGACCCATACGAATGAAGAAATTACTGTGAAACCAATGCCTTCTACGAGTATATAAAAAATACAATACTATATAATAAAATTGAAGTGTCTGTTTGTTACTAAGTTTCTAATATCATAATTTAGTACTAAATGCACATGAAATTATGTACTGTGTAACTAAAATAATAACAATTAAAAAAAATTGTCTGCCTATTTATTCCGACTAATCTACAAAATGGCTATTTTGACAGGACTTTCACTAGCAAACAGCTGATGTTGTATAAAGTAACTTAGGCTGCTTTTTTAAGTAGAATAATCAAGATTCCTCGAAAAAGAACATATTTTGTAACTGCATAACCGCAGCTAGTACCCATCTAGGAAAAATATTATTTCGAGTTGGAATACCCGTCGATTAATATCGTCGGCACTAGTGTTGTAGTTGAACAGCATAACAAACTAGCAGGGGGCGCTACTGGTGGCCCTAACTCAGCCACGAAGATAACAAACTTCACATGTTATTGCTACTATAATACGTAGAGTTATATTATAGTGGCCGTAGATATTAAAGACATGGGAGACATTGGGAGATGTCGACAAATAACCTGTTGGAATCAGCCCATGGCTTCGCTCGCATCGAACTTACTTGCAACCAATTCTGTGCGTGATGGACTAAATCTTTAAAACGACGTCAATTTTTTATACTAACTATACGATAAGAAAATTATTATAGGTATGCTATTCCTGGGTTTGGGTAGAATTAAAAATAAATCAGCTTAATATAATAAATATATCATTCAAATGTAAAATTCACAAGTAAAAATACAATGATATTTACTCGACATAACAATATTCTGTTAGTGATGTAAGTAAACAGTACAAGTTATGCATGATCTTTGTTTTGTTTAATTTATGATTAATCTTAATTTTATCGATAAAAAGTCAACACTTCTTAGTGGGGAAGGATGGCCACTTTCGAACACCACGGTTCAACAAACATTTTATGATCTTGAAGCGTTTAATGTTTGTTCTCACCAATGAGTTTTTATTTCATGACATAAATTAATAAAAACAACAACATAAAATATAAAAACACATCTTATTTAAACAAATATATACGAACCGAGCCTAGGGATTACAATTATGATTGTTTGTTTATTTATTTAAACAAATGAATGATCAGAAATTAATATTTACTGTTAAATAGAAATGTTTAGAGGTGACCGCGCTCTTGCTATTTTTCCAACAGAACTATGTTCAGCGCGGTCATTTGGATGACTAGACACATTTACATCTATGCATTTCCGTGCTTTAGAGGGTTCGTCAAGTTGTCAGTACATCCTTTAACAGTCGTTTGGACTACTCACTTTGATACAAGGTTTTATGATTTTATAATAAAGTTGGTTACAGATTTTATGTTATAAACATATTGCAATACAAAAATAAATAATAAAATAATATTGGTGGACATTTCACACAACGCCATCTAAAACTAAGCAAGCTCGTTTTATGGGAAACGGATAGTTATACAGATAGATTATTCATATACTATTTCGTATATACATAGGTACATGTAGAATACAATAACACATAGACACAGAAAAAAACATCTGAGTTGAGCCCTATCCACAACCTACGGCGCAGAAGGTAAATTTACTACCATCTGATCTGATAGGCCCAAATAAACGTTTGGTTAGCCTAAAATAAATAATGGATAGAATTGTTATTTTAACAGGTCTACGTTAGCAAAAATTATATCGAATTCATTCATAGTTCTAGATGATTCATAAGATTTCTTGTTTTTCTTAATTTATGGCATCTGACTGAAATCAATTTTGCCAGTATCAAGAGTATTTTTGTATAAGTAATGTCAATGTAAACAAGTCACAGTCAAGTTGTCAAATCAATTTTAAACAAAAGATGGCTGTATTAATTTAAAATTCTTGGAAATTTTTCAGATGGATTTAGAAAGGAACTTTCACTTTGATTCACAATATCTTACACTCGTGTCTTCACAGTAAAACTCAAAATAATATAAAAACTAGAGCGAGAACTTCTAAGTCCAAAATATAAAAATCTCTCTGTATTCCTATATTAGGACTTCAGACTGATTATTTTTGCTAACATTGTAATTTTTTGTAATGACAATAATTATATAACATAAAAAAAATTAAACGTGTCCAATTCTAAATTTGTATATTCGAAAGAGGTTTTGGTTCAAGTAATAAATAAAGAAGCGATATAAAGCTATAGGGTCGGTGTGCCACTGATACAGATGTCTTGCGCGCGATAGCGGCGGCAACAAAATGAACTTACATGAATACCACATTAACCAACTGACATGTGTAGAGTGACCATACTTCTACAAAAAAAACTACTTAATAAAAAAGAGTTGAGAAATACTTGATACGAGTGTGAGTTACCTGACTTTAGATTAGTATCTTAGTTTCATTTTGAAGATTTAAATTAATATTGTCATTTTAATAACGATATCTTTACCCAGTTATGAGACGAAATAACGTTTATACAGCTGATAACATATATATAATTAATTTTGTATTTACTCAAAAGAGATGCTAGACAATCATAAACTTATTTTAATCACGGAATTAAAAAGTATTATTTTTCTAAAAGTGCCACAAGTTTTCTTAATCCAGTGTGGTGAAAGGATGGACTAATAAAAAGGTCAATGCTCTGTTTACGCAATAATATCCTGTCTTTACATATCAGTGGGCTAGTTTCATGCAAAAATCAACTTTATTATATTATTTTGATCATGACTGAGTAATGGGAAACAAATTGATTAAATAATATCTAAATTGATATGGATAAAATATAAACAACCAACATACTACTTGGAAATCTCTATTGTATTAGACATACAGGGTTGATTTTGACATAAAATTTTAACCCGACATTAACAATATTTTTTTGTTTCTTCTTACCATTTTCGTACTTTTTATTTTCATAAATTTGCATGAAAACATATACTCGTAGTCTTCAGAGGTTTTGAATATTAAACCATTCAAATAGACAGTTTTTCTAAAACTTTTCTCAAACGTAATTAGTTTAATTTGATTTTTTTTTTCTAGTTAGCTTTTAATTAAAAAGTATTTACAATATAACAAGCAACTACAAACACAAAAAATAAAGTAAGCAATTTTAAAAATGGAATTATCTACGTGATTTTTTTTATTTTCAAATACATCACTCTTTAGCACACCCTGTATAATAATATTAATCTCAATAGCAAGAAATTGAAATTCAAGCAAGTTAGTTCCGTTCAATCCAAAGAAATAAAACCTAGCTCATACGATTGTTTTGTTGAAGGTAATTGAGCATGAATATTACAATAATGTTCCATTTTATTATTTATTATTTATATTACCTTTGAATATTTATCAACACTATAAATCATTCACATACGATAAATTAATAGTTTACCACCATAAATATAAAAACAACTTTAATAATAATAAAAGTAATTTTATCAGCTGAGCTATCTATAGATCCTTAGATGGTCCTTAGATAGCTAAACTTTTTAAAATGTGTGCAAAATGTTGGCATGTGCCAAATGTTATGTTTGCACGTACCTCTGACTACCCTCTTTAGATATCCTCAATGATCTAAGTAACTAGAGGTCCGAGGAGATATCTACCTAGCCTGGGGATTACAGTCTAGATCATTTTTTTTTACATTTATACAGTAAAGTATTATCTAGTAAATAATAAAGTAGGTAGGTAAAAAGGTTAACTACAGCTTCCAAACTGGTTTTACTGAACACCCCATTCACGAGACGTTCGTTTCTATCTTTTAACGGAAATTCCAAAAGGAATCAAAAATGTGTCCCCACACTTTTTGTTTTAATTGAAAAATAAAGAAGTGTCCCTCGGACCCAACTACCGTCGGCGACGGAACGCGCAGTCGCCCTATCAGCATCATCGTCGAATGCTACTCGCAACGTCCGATACCAAAAAAACAGACGACACATATTTTGGCGGGAAATAAATCACGAAGCAGCCGTAGACGCGGCCATACAAAATTTATGGCGGTGCCGCAATGAAACCCAATGCTGTTGGTAGAAAAATCTACACTAATATTATTAAGAGGTAAAGTTTGTTCGTTTGTTGTACGTAATCTCCGAAAATACCCATATAATTTCATTTTTTTTTTCTCAAATGCTTAGAATGAGTATAGGCTATATTTTATGAAGGTACCTAGCGGGTAAAACCGCGGGCGGAAGCTAGTACTAAATACAAAAGGAAAAAAATAGAATGGTACCACGTGACGGCTCGGCAGATGCGACAACTTCATTACCACCTATAACTTACGTCTAACGTCGCTCCCGTTATTGAAGAAGGAAGCGTTGGTTTTTTCGGTCCGCCTGTTAGTGCTTTATTTATGGTCACACCATATCAAAGTTTAAAGAAAGATTGACAAGCTACATACAATTTTCGTCGAGAATGTAGTCTAGCTTATTTTTTCTACTTAATACAAATGCGAATGTTTGCGTATGTGAGTGTGTGACTTTGTACTTTTTTTACTTTGTAATGGCTGAACGGATTTAGATGAAATTTGCCATGAATGCGGAACCTAAATTAAAAAAGCGCATTATATTTGGTACATGTCACATTTTGCACAGTTAGGACTCAGTATAAGCAAAATGGGCCCAAACGCGGCCTAATTGCGGAAACCAGTCTGGTCACCCAATAGGACTCCGTAAGTGACAGGTTGCAAGGCCATTGCCACTTATATGGATACTAACCTAAGACGCACCTTCGAATTTTCTGTTTTCGAATTAAGTATGCCAGTTTCTTTATCGTGGTAAGCCTTTTTTTAAAAATATTTTTTCGAACAGGAAAACCCATTGGTGCACGATCAAATTAGAACCCACGACCCCGGATCGTGAGGCAGAAGTGCTACCACTACACCTACACTGCACTTAGGTATATTATTACTAGTTTCTTCGCGCAACTACTTTCGCGTGCTACCTACACGGAAAGTAGCCTATGTGCTAATTCAGTCTGCTGGTCGTAAACTACGCGTATTCCAAGTTACACCCAGATCTGTACAATAATTGACTGTGATCGAGTAACAAATGTAATTTCATCCATCGATCCAAACTTTCGCATTCATAATATTAGAAGGATAGGAAGTAGGATCATATAACAAACAGTGATAACATAAAAGCTAGTAGTTGGTAAGTAATTTAAAACAGACATACCGAACCCAATAAAGATATTAAGCAGTGCGTGGGAGTGACGACGACTACATATCAACTAGATCTCTGAATACTAAAATACGCTCAATATGACGTCTGATACGAGTACGTATAACTGAGATAACTCGTATCTCCAGTGTCTATAAAGTTTTGTAAAATATAAACACGGGTTTATAATAAAGGAAAACTTAACCTTTACAGCAACAAACCGATTTTATAATTCTTATAAAAGTTTTTTAGGGAGGGTTATGTTTTTAGTGTACCGAAACTAGAAAAACAGAACTCACTCGAATACTGAAACGCCGTTTTAATATTCAACCAGCTGAAGTTGTTGCTGTACTTTCTATATTTTTTTGTATTTTCTTTTTTAACGCCTTCCAATAATTATGTTTTCGATATCGTGTATTTTTTTAGTATGATTTTTTTAAACTAGCGCGGTAATCGGATTAAAATACGTTTTTTTTTCTTTCGTAATTAAAACTCACAGTCGAATGTCAAAATTAAAATGGACTTGTGTAGATAGATATTCTCGCTTACACTGGATATTCCAAAACATATTATGAATGGCAGATTGGCAAAGGAAAATAAAGATTCTCAAGTAAATTTTCATATTTACGAGGAGCATTATTTATCAGCAACGTCAGGTAAATGCTCCACAGACGAAGCTGATTACAGTCTTTGTGTTCAGCACAAGTGCTGCCTTTGTGTAAAATGAGAGTACTATGGTTTTATCCGGAGTTTTATCCCATCCCCTCGTTTACACCACAACGTCCTATACCATACTACGAATATATTTTATACAAGCGTCCGCTCGCGGCGTCGCCCGCGAAGTACCTACATAAAACATAGCCCATGTTCATCCTGAAAATTCATTATACACATTGGTGAAAGAATTTTTCAAATCGGTCCAGTAGTTTTGGAACCTATTCAATTCAAACAAACAAACAAACAATCAAATCTTTCCACTTTATAATATTAGTATAGACAAATTATGAACAAAACATGTGAAACATTTAGCATAATATTTTGAACATAAAATTGTTATGATATTGTTTCAAACGTATTTTATTTTCTCTGTACTAATTTTGACACGTTTTGTATATAATTATTCTCAAAACTTGTTTAAAAATTTTAAAATAAATAAGATCAGTACGTCTATTCTGTAAAATTCAAACATCAACTCGCATCTCACATCGCAATTCACTCTCACTTCGCCTAGGGTTCAAAATGACATTTGACATTGACCTTTTTATTTGACACTTTGAATCGGGTTTGAGTGCGAAGCAAGCGTCGAAGTGCCTTGGGAATTACCGTATAGAATGCCCTTCTTACGTCATCTCATACTTTATCTGTCAAAATGTAATCTTTAATGTCAAAGTGGCGCTAGTGTAAATTCGAATTATCGACCGAGTTTTTAGAATGCCAATCAAAAAACTCACAGCGGATTCAGATTCGCTGTTTAGAATGAGGTCTTACAGAATCAAACAGCAGTGGATACAACATTATACAAAACTTTGGCCAAACCTTGCGTAGAGGCGGTGAAAGTTTGGAAAGCTCATTGTTGTTGGGAACACCGAAGGCAGACGAAGTTCTCCAAATTTCACTCGATAGTAAGGGATGACAGGAACGGACTAACGGACAGGAACCGGTGGAGGCAGATCATCCGCTCCAGATGCAACCCGATCCTCAGATATGAGAGACCGACCAGAGACAGAGGTGTAAAAAATATTTCAATAATATTCAATCGCGTTTTCTGATCCCCTTCTGTTATGTGGCGTTATCTTTACCTGACATTATTTCGTAATACTACAATTTCAAGATAACGTTTGAGATTCTAGCGTATTAGATCCCTCAATCACGAACCGAAATCTTTTTCTATACATAAATACCAAACGTGTATTAAATAGCAATCGTGTTACAAGTCTTGCCAGATAATTGCTATTTTACAATCAATGAACAGCAAGACGGTTATTTATTGTTTTCTATATCTGAAGAAAAAATGAAAGAACGAGAGCCGGCTCATCGCAAAACTGCACTAATGCCCACCCGTGAGCCTTAAGAGAGGCGTTAAAAACACTAAAACACCCATCATTACCACTAGCTTGTTATAACTACAATATAAATGCTATAAAAACCGTCTTATGCTGTATGGAACTATAAAAATCGCTATTAGCAATAATGTTGCGGCTGGTCGCGACTTGCCTTGCAACACGTTTGTCGCTCCGCGCTATTCACATTGGTATGTTTGTTACGAGGGTATAGAAATTTCAGTGGCCTTTATGTTTTAATCAAAAATATACTTTATTGCCTTTTAAAATTCCAACATCCTACTAATATTATAAACGCGAAACTTTGTAAGAATGTATGTATGTGTGGATGTATGGATGTCTGGATGTACCTATGTTTGTTACTCTTTCACGCTGAAACGGCTGTACGGATCTGGATGAAATTTGGCACAGATATAGATTATAGTCAGGAATATGCTATATATATACATATTTTATGCTACTTTTTATCCCGGAAAAATGTACGGTTCCCGTGTGATAGATTTGTTTTTGTTTTTCAAGGTAACACGCGGACGAAGCCATGGGTGGAAGCTAGTAGTAAGTATATATTATTATAAGCTGTTTATAGGACAGTATTTTGCATGTTTTGAAATTTAAATCGTGATTATAAAGGCCCAATAGAGTGCCCAATAAGTGATACTTAGCCTATAATAATATTTATAGGCCATAGTTAAGTTATACGCGAACGTTGAAAAATAGTACTATCGTCTGGTAAATCCCAATATTTTTAGTGTGAATGTTGTTAAGTTTGGTAGTCAACCACGGCAAAAACGGCAGAACGAGTTTAAATTAAATTTGGCACACAGCTATTTTATAACCTGAACTAACGTAGAATATTTTTCGTACACAGGCGCAGCCGCGGGCAGAAGCTAGTTTATAAATAAAGCATCTGCCACTGGGTCGCGATGAGTACATAAAACTGCCATCTAAGGCTGATTTTAGTCTCACGCTGACGGCACGCGCACCGTCAGCGCTGATGGTCCGAGATATATGAACTTGTAGGAAGCGTTTTTGAATGACGCGTAGCTATCAGCGCGCGCGCTTCCTACTAGTTCCCATCAGCGCTGACGTGCGCGTGCCGTCAGCGTGAGACTAAAATCAGCCTAAGTCAATGTAAGTATCCGCGTCACGTCACATCAGTACGTGACAACCCTATTCTGTTCTGACGTGCGACATTATTATCGCGATTATATCGCGGCTGTATTTACGTGCCCACTCGGGTGACACCAAAATAACCCCGCACTATATCTGATAGGTGCTCTTCGCCATTTACCTCTCTGGGAAAATGTTGCTTGTGATTTTTTCACGATAGTGAATTATAAACGGCTGCTTTGTTTAGAATAAGGAAGAGAAAACGCCGGTATAAACATATTGTATCAATTAATAGAATATATAGAATATAAATGTGGGAGGGTGATTTAATGTGATGCGAATTTGCTTAGCAGGATTGGCACGCAAGACGGCTTTAGGTTTATTATAAACGCTCGTTTCTCTTATCCCTGATTAATTGCATTATTTGTGTCTAAAATTGACTTAGAATGGATTTGACCAACTTTTGGTATAAACATTCATTGAGTTATCGTGTCACCCACGGACCAGCCTACATACCACATAGTTAATTTTGAAATTCTTGTACGTGCATTTGAAAAAAAAAACGTGGGCCCGCAACAGGGCCCGCCAGACTTCTCACGTAGAGGCGTGGGACACAAGCCTCGCCTTTAGACGCCTTTCACTGCATTACGCAACCGCGTTCCCTTATAATTGATATGCTCGTATAACTGGTACCAAACTCGTATCCGACAGGCTGATAAAAAGCCGGACCGCTCGCAAAAATGGCCGCATGGACAAAAACCGACCCAACCAAAACCGGGAGCGGCAGCGCGGCGCGGCGGACGCAGCAATGTTGAATATCCAATAGAGTGTCGCATAATTTATTGGTCCGTACCCGACGCTCACATTGTCGCCACTAATCGCTTAATCTAAAGGCAGGTGCCTCTAGCTCTTATTAGGCAAATTGTGCACCTTATTCGCACAAGGTTTTATTAATAAAAATGCAATTGTACTATGCGCGGTTACATCTAGTCGTTTTTGTGACCTCGCTCGTGTGCTGTCTGCTTTCGGGCGACGAGCTCTGTTGATCGCATCGCAGCGCAGGTATTCTGCACATGCTGAATGTATTTTTAAAATAATACAACAAACTATAAGGCCGCACTGTATGCCGGTATCATTAATTTCTTATTGGTTGTGCAGTTATCCACGCGGTTAGTAAATAAATGTATTTTTTCTTGGAACTTGTACGCGCTTCATACTTGAAATGTCGTCTACTTGTTTAATATGGTGAGATCTGTGAGTCTCTACATTCTTGAAACTTTTGCATAAAATTGAAGCCCGTTAAAATTTGCATAAACCTAAATAAGGACTTGTCTCATAAATATCAATACATTCTACGGCTATGATGAAATTACGACGCAGGGCATCTTTAAAACGAGCTAGAAAAACTTACCTAAAAAATTGCTTGTTTTAATTGCGCTTATACTCGTATTAGTTGTATTAAGAAAAGTATGACTACATTATATTTCAACGTGTACACGCATTTTTACAAATCCATAAAGAAAAGTGTTCCGCCCCTATCCGGGGGATGATTTATGAGTACGTACATAGCGGGATTCGTGTCGTGTTTCAGTTTCATATTCCTTGGGGTGGCACACCCAATCATACACAGATAGGACTATAGAGGATATGGACAATTTTTTTAGTTTCACACTACAAATTTTATGAAATCTAGTAGTAGTACTTGGTGGCAAGCCGCAAATGTTAAAAAAAAATGGAATCGAGAACAGTAAAAGTCAGTATAAGTGCGTCCGAGAAAATAAAGAAAAACAGATTGTGATGTAAATAATATTATACTAAAAACTTATCGCTTTAAATTGTCATTTTTTCATGTGTTATTTTGAGTTTGTTGTGTAACTTTGGTGTTTGTTTTTCCAATAATACCCAAGTTCTTAACGCGGGTGGGAGTCATCCATAGTCAATGTCACAAAGTCATAGTCAAAATGTCAAGTCAATTTTGAACTAAAAAGGAGGCTGTTTTATTCAAAATTTTCTAATTTCCTCCTATGGATTCATAAAGGAACTTTAACTTTCATTCACATATTTTACATTCGCTTCAAGAACCCGGGCTTTATTGGAAAAATTACCACCAAAATTACACAATAACATTCAAAAAAACACGAGGAAAAATATAAAAACCAGAGCAACATAGTTGACAGTCGAATGCATCGCAGAAAATTTAGAAACTTGACACTTGCAAAATTTATTTCGAATAAGACAGATGCCATAAATTATGAAAAAGAAGAAGAAGAAAATATATTCATTTTACAATAACTCAATAATAACGTGACGAGAGCCTGGCCGAGTACTAGGAGACAGCCCGGGATCGAGGTAAGCTCTAAGTTTATGTAGTCATTATCTCTTTCGGGGAATCGACTGATTCACACCACCCGTTTAAGTCAATACCTAAGTAAGCCAGTTGAACCTGTGACCCTTCAGTGCTCAAACAACCATAGTTTAGAGATGTACATTGTAATTATAGTGAATTCTGAAGGTAAATATAAGTATTAAATCAGTTATCTAAGTATATATAATTCAAAGGTGACTGACTGACTGACATAGATAGTGATCTATCAACGCACAGCTCAAACCACTGGACGGATCGGGCTGAAAGGACAATGGGCAAAAATGTATGGAACCTGGGACCACCCTCCAATAGACATAAAATATATGTCGTTGGATAGGTCTAATCAACTGGAACAACTATTGCCTAGACAGCTTTGCAGTCACAGCTGTCCGTTCAAAGATATAAGACTTTTAAGTTTTGATAAAATGTTAAAATAAATAAAATATTATTATTACAATAATGATTTATTATACAGTAACATAAAATAAAACACTGATAAAACTGATAAAGGGTCTCTATTCTGGTATATTTAAGCTATTCGCGTCCGACCGACTACCTACGTATTTATAGGTTATCTACAATGACATCGTTTAAAAACATTGCTGGTGCATTAAACCCTTCATGAAATGCATATCCTTAATACCAGATTATTGATATAAGTGTGCACATGTGCCCTCCGTTGCCTTCCTGATAAGCAATGTTTTTAAGCAATGTCATTATGGATAACCCATAAAATACGTCGTCGGTCGGACACGAATACCCTAAATACCAGATTAAATAAAAAAAACACTTTATAAACTGATAAAAGGGGGCCCCTCTTTTTTATGTTACTGTGTAATCATTATTATAATAATAATATTTTATTTATTTTAACATTTTATTTAAACTTAAAAGTCTTATATCGCTGAACGGACAGTTGTGACAGCAAAGCTGGCATAGCAATAGTTGTTCCAATTGAAAAGACCTATCCAACGACATATATTTTATTGCTATTGGAGGGTGGTCCCTATCTGCCCATTGTCCTTTGGCATGCAGGTACGAGTAGATGTTATGACGTAGGCATCCGCTAAGAAAGGATTTTGATTAATTCTACTCCCAAGGGGATAAAATAAGGGATGAAAGTTTTTATGAAAAGTCGCGATAATCGACATGCACGCGGGCGAAACTGCGGGCATCAGCTAGTCTATGATATACAAGCTTTGTTTCGTCTGAAGCTAGAAGGTGCAAGTGAGATGTCCAACAATATTTATTATATTATAATTAGCTCATGCTTAATGGTGTTTGGACCGGGACCATTAATCATTCTAATCCACCATTTCATCTTTTCACCAAAAAAGAACTAGTGACGCGATAAGATGACAAAATTCTAAACCTCTCTTGACTTCAAAAACCTTCACAATGCTGTTAAATTTTTTATCAAATTGATGACACAAAAATATGCTTTTTTAATACTATATTTTCAGAAATACTAAAATTTAAACATAATTTTATTATTATAAAAGGTTAAACAATCACCGTGTTCAATAACTATACAGTTCCCATGAAAGTTTTATGTACGTAAATATTATAAACTGAAAACAATGGGCCGTCATCAGAATCAAGATAATTCCATCTAACTTAACAATGAACGGCAAGTACCTAGGTTGTTCAAGCACGTTATAAAGTTCATACCATGAGCTAAGGTCGCGGTTCAGCATATACGACGACAGGTTTCTGTAACTGTACCACTAGGTAACAAAAACCAAAACCCCAACCGAATGGATCGGGCAAAGTCTTATAATCCAACTCCTGCGCATATGCTGTTTAAAATGATTGAATCCGGAGAATTATGTTTTTCCTCAACAACATTTTACAGCCATTAACCAAAAAATTGCAAAAGGCTATTTTATTCGGGATAAAAAGGTAACCTCTCACGGATTTAGATGTAGATTAAAAGAACAGTAGAACGGTGTGTCTGTTAATTGAATGAAAGTAATAAACTAAAATAAAAAAGTCACTGCTTTGTTTTTTTAATACAACACAAATAAGCTATTTTCAAAATTATTTTGTATGTTTTTTCTTTTTTTTTGTTTATTTGTTTGTTTGCGCATATTTTCCAAACTATAAAACGGACTTTCATGCAGGTAGTTTTTACAAATTGACAGAGTATTATTAGGAGCAGAATATAGGCTTTGTTCGATTAAAATCGCATATTGAAACAAAAATAATAGTCACGCGAACAAAGTTGCTGGCAACAGCTAGTCTATTCATCCAAAGTAGTTCAGCTGTAACAGAAATATAGATGGACAGACATACATTATTACACAATTATTACCTACTCGTTGGGATATAATTCTCGAACTTAAAATACCTCAGTAGTAAACAAGTACTGTGTTAACTTGCCATCGTATTATGACCCGAGTAATTTATATTCCGTTATCCGTCTGAATACATTATTATTATGTGGAACATCAATTGTAAATTGGATCACTTTCACATGTTTCTTTCAACAGTAACAATATTTTGTAAAGATCAACTTTCTTAAAAAAATTGACGTCTCCTGTGACACAATGGCGTGAAGAAAGAGTTGGTAAGTGTCAGTTCATTGGTACAGTGACGCAGAAAAGGGGGTAAAGCACACAAGGCAAGCCTTAGGGCATCACGTGAGGAACTGGTTCCTGCATTTTACTTAGCAAAGGAATACGCCAGTGAAGGTCTGCCACGTCTTTCGTACACCAGTTTTCGAAGTTTTGACACAATACTTCCAACCAATTCCTATCTTATGAACACGGTTAATGGTGTGATCTTATTGTTACGTGTATTTAATGTATACCGTATTAATTGATACTTCATTGAGTACGTAATGAGTGCAAAAAGAGAGGATTTAAAAATCTTCGTTTTTTTTACATAACTCCAGTTCTGGTCCAATGCCGATTGAGATGGTTTTTATATGCAATCGCAACCGGCAGTCACAACCACAACCACCAATAGTCAAATGTTTAAAATGATTTTCTGTTTCGCGTCGCACCTCGGTGCGCGCGCAACGTTCTAATTATATAAGAATAAAGAAGGAATTCTTGACAAGGCACATGGCGGGACGCGGGACCCGGCCGATCGATAAACGGACTGGTTTCGGTATCTCGAAAAAAGTTTTTTAAAACATACGGGAAGTCGCTCTCGATAATCTGGCGAAGGTAAGTGCAGTTTTGACTTTTATGTGTTAATAAAATGGTAAGCGTTTTGTCGGCAAAACGAAGTCGAAGCCGGTGTAAGATACTAAAATGGTACAAAATGGCGGCATACGAATGCGAAGCCGGGAAGATCCGATTTCATTTAACACGCATCGCTTTATTGACGACATGGTTGAAATCTCTCGATATGCGAAGAAACAGGGGCGTTTCGCGTCAGCTAACAGTAACACGATGACTTACCGAGATTCGCCGTCATGATGTCTTGGTCTTTGGGTTTCTTTTTCCTCGGCCTTCCTTTCTGCCGGGGCGGAGGTGCTGCGGTCCCATTGAAGTAGGAGCCTTTAGGAACTTCGGCGTCGACCCTTGTGAACTCGGGGGACGGGTAGGGGGGGTAGTGCGCACCGGGCGGGGGGCCGGGGTAAGGCCCCGAGCACATCTGCGGCGGCCCAGTCAACGGCATGTGAGGACCGTACTCCGGTATAGTTTCGTAATGCAGCCTGCCGAAAAGTTACGGTGTTACGTCGAATTTCCCATTTATATTGAATTGATCCATCTGGTTCCCATAGTGCAAGCTTTGCTCACTTTGGGGCTAGATGGCGTTGTGTGAACAGTCCATCAATATTCTATTGTTTACCCACATGTTTTTATAACTATTTCATTTGGCTATACTTTCCTTGATCCCTTGAAATATGGTCATATTATAAGTTAACCCGCCCCGCGTTTTTGAGTATAGAACGGTAAACATTTTTTGTTTATATCGAACCAACTACGTTTAGATCAAAACTTTACTGACAGATCACACAACATACCATTCCACCAAGGCTAAGGCTTTAGCATTTCAATAAGGCTAAAAAACATTAAAACACACCTATCCGTTGACAGTCACGGTCACGAAACGTAATGTCACAAGTGGGGAGAGGCCTCTAACATTCCTTTTTGTCTTTTTTTTACAGCGGGATGAGTCAACCGATTCAAAAATGCATTACGTCAACTCATCCCGCGGGATAAGTTGACAGCAGCCTCAGTTGACTAAAGATGTGACGTTCCTGAAGCATAAAGGTATGAGTTGGCAGCGGGCGACGTGTCGCGGCGACACTACTGATTTCTATGTATATCTATGAAATTCCCTCCGTAGTTAGCGACACGAAGCTAGCGACGCATTTCATAGAAATTCATAGAAACCAGCAGTGTCGCCGCGACACGTCGGGCCGCCGCTTCATGTCGCCTGCTGCCAACTCGTACCCTTATGGTTTGTAAGAGATTGTGGTGAGTCCCCTGTAAGTACTTGATCGTGAGGCTGAACTCACCTGCAGTACACAGCCCCGTCCCTGATGCCAAAGGTGTCACCCTTGTTGAGGGGTGTGCTGCAGAGTGCGCACGAGAAACAGTGGACGTGGAACACCAAGTCACGTGCTCGCATCACTAATTCCGACGAGCCAATAGGAGTGTTACAGCGCGCGCAACGTTTTGAACCATACAACCTGTAACAAATAACGTTATTACTAGATAAATATGTATTATACTATGTATAATATATTCACATATATTATAGCCTATGTGCTATTTCAGACTATAATCTATATCTGTGCCTCATCGAGATAAATTTAGCCACTTCAGCGTGAAAGAGTTAGGTAAAAACATACATCCACACATCCATACGTTCTTACAAACTTTCGTGTTTTTATTATTAGTAGGATACTCTCCAAACACAATCCCCTCCTTCGCAGACGTGTAAAAAATAATCAACGCTATTACTAAACTTGATATTAAATAAAACAAATTCCCGTAATATTGTTCCCCTAAATAAATGTCGCTCAGGCACAAATGTCTGGAGGTTTTAGTGAGGTAATTAAACCTGCCAGTGGTTTCCGAGATCTAAGATACAGAGGAGGCCAGTGTGGTCCTTTTCCCCGACCCTGTATCGAGATCTTAAAACGTTGTTTTTAAATGAAGACGTTTCGGAAATTCTTCATTTGAAGTTTTGAATTTAGTGGGATGGTGCCATACAATGATGTAGCGACGCGGTGATAGATTTTTTGTGATTGCTTTTTTACTTTGATATCAAACAGGTCAAATCAAAATCAAGCAGGCGACCTAAGCTATCTGTGTAGGTATATATTTTAGTCTATCACAGTTCTCTCGTATATTTCAGTAAAATGCTTGTCACTATGAAGTATGAACCAGCACCTGTCTGTGAAAGCACAAAAATAAATCAGCAACGCAAAGCCGAAACCAGTAGATGTGTTTAGTGGATGTGTAAGTTACACGCACACTACGAAATAAATTATATAGCACAAGCTGTGGCCCGTGGTTTCAAACGCGGTTTATTAAAAATGAATGATTTTTTAAATTTAGTATAAACTTTACCCCTTTCATTTCATCACTTCGTTGGTTTTATTCAACTTAGAAACCGTATTATATTAGGATACTGTAACTGCATAATCAAAATAAATTTCATCCAAATCCGTTAAGGGGGAGTAGGTACCACTATTACATACGTACAACATTGTTATTGACAAACAGGCCATCAACGTGTCGGGTTTGTTTGAACACTCATAACTCTAGAACGGCTGGATTGATTTTCATGATTTTTAATTTGTTGGATTTGTCTTCGCCCCGAATAGCAGAATAACTATTAAAACATTTGAAAATTAAACAGTTTTTATTAATTCTAAAGTAGAGTTTGTCGGGTCTGATAATAATTAATTAAAATAGACTAAATTTCCAAAAAATCTAATTAAATATGCTTATGTTATACAATTAAAATTGACTGTGCATTGTACAAATACTCCCGCAGACATTCCTTGTTTCAGTGCGGTGTAAAATTATGTGGCCAAAATGCCAGCTAGCTGTGAGAAATACCTTATTATTTTATACATTTTTATATGCTCCTCTTCCATTACGTAGTTACTTAATCCAGGTAAAACTAACGTGAATAAGTATGAAAGTATTTCGAACTAGAGGGAAATTAACAAAGTGTAATATAAAATCGACCTTATTTATACTAGCGCAGTAGGTAAAATGATGTGTATTGATGGTTGTTCATTCACGGTTCAAGTTGTCCGTTGATTGTACTGGTTGAACTGAACTTTTAAGATTTTCATGAAATTCGTTGGCCGTTTACGAGAATCAGTACCCCTACTATAAGTTTTTGATAGTTTACGAAACTTTTTTCGAATAATTTAACTTAACTAAAATAAGGTCGATAATATCGAAAATATCTAATCGGCAGTCCCAGCAATGATTTTCAAACCAAGTTTTACGATATCGACCTTATTTTTTTAGTTCCTTAACAATACCGATGGAGGTTTAAATGTATGAAAGGATACTATTCGATAGAAGTTTTCGTATACTATCAAAAACTCATAGCTACTAGGGATACAGATTATATAATATATACAAGAAATGCTCGTTTAAAAGTATTAGATATATAGATAGATTTTAGAAAAGTGCTATATAAAATATAAGTATTTCTGCCTACGTACTTATACCCACACATTCTCATTACTAGCGACCTGCGCGAACCCCGGACTGGGCTTGCGCGGGCGCGTCTAAATGAAGCGATCGAGGGTCGTGGGCGCCGGTCACGCGCGATGTTATCGCCCAGGCTGGCCACACAGTCCGGCCCTGTACACTCTAGCTAGCCAGCTACAGTGAAATCTCATTGCATACATAACGTGCCAATGCCATTTTAATACACTTAAATATATAAAAAACTAAAATTGGCAGGCTATGTTGGTTCCACTAATCTATTAAAAATAGATCCTTGTCACGTATCCAGTTCAGTCGGGTATCATATTGCGTTTCGATCTTTCTATTGTAAGCGTTGCAGTTCATTTTTATTCCCATTCAAAAGTTAAATATTGGCATAAGTTTCAGTGAACTTATGCATCGGATAGAACTTTGAATAATGTAGCGAGGTCTTTACCAGCACTCGGAATTATCATGAATAACGAGATCAACTCAAGCCTTAACCACTCAACTAAAACTTTGCATCTTTCCTTTTGAACTTTGGAACTCGATCGCTTCCATTTTGTTTCGCATGAGTTTATTAAACATCAATAACGTTTACTACTTTATTTTCTTCAATATCATAATATTTGCTTCAATGTTTTTGATTTTCTTAAATAAGAAATAGACTGATATATATACCAATTGGCGTCCAGTCTTTTGTGAAACTTGTAATTCTCATAATCCGTGGTCCAACTCACCTGCGTAAGACAAATCCCATAATAAATAACTGATTATTGTCTTAACTAGATTGCAAACCTCTTCGGCCCTGGTTACAGTGACCGCGCTGAAGCGGACACGAACGCGCACGCGGAAGCCTTATACTTATTTACCTAATGTTAAGTTAAAAGTGATAATTTATACGTTTGACTGTAGTTTTACCGCGTACGGTTTTCTGTAAATGGGAACGCTGTCTTTTAATTTAATAATTTAGTATGTAAACAAACCGTAATAGGTACTATCATCGCATTTAAACGCTTTCTTTGCGGCAACCGCCTGCGTTAGTTTTACGACAAAACGCACCCATAAAGACGATTGCACACTTCACGGTAAGAGCCAGATGGCACGATAACCGTTCCGGTCCCGGTCGCAAACAAACAAACACTACAATAATTAGCATTCATTCATTAACTCATCAAATTATTCCGCCATTATTTTCTTTAGATATCTGCTGCAAAGGAATTAGTATCTTTTCATGCGGCGTGCGCGCTTTCTTGTGGTTTGATGTGTTAGATTGATATCTAATTTTCATTACCAATGCCAGATAGTCGTTACATAATTACATGAAGTGGCAGGCAATTTGTACTTTTAGCCGTTTGCACTGGATCTCTAATTGTGATAAATTTTAAATAATGGACGCTGTTTTTCAGTTTGCCGACAGCCAAGTTAGCGTATCGTCTATGCGAGCTTCATAGCGGACTTGTTCATTCATTTTTATATGGTTATTGCTTTTTGTTCTATTTCCAGTTCGAGCAAAGCACTGGGTAATTTAACACGTAATGTTACCACTAGTATTCAGTTCATACTTACAAAGCATTAAAATGGTATAATCAACTAAAATGTCTCACCATTATTATAAGAAGCTAACAGCACCTACCTACTTGATATTTTCTTCTAAATCAGATTTTGATTATTATTTTCCCTCCATCCCAGTCGTCCTATCGTGGGCCTCGTATTGCATTTGGTTTGACAGGGTTAATGGGACGTAATTATTGGGCCAAGTTAACCTAACGAGTGTCAAATAGAGCATTCGTTCGGCATTTGAAATGGAATCCTGCGGATCGCGTCACGCGTCCTGCTAGCCGTGCGCACCGCGCTTTTCACGCTACGAGCTCATTCGTCACGCCACCAATAACAATAGTGCGCGGCAAGCTTTATTTGTTAATAATATGCCACGCCAAACGAATACTGCACGCCATTCAGACCGTGATAATCTCTGAATATTGGTATTTTAAATCTATTGGCAGGCAGACTGACCGTTCGTCTGACAGATCAACGTATAGCCTCAATCAAAATCTACGAGAGCTGAAATATTGAGGTTAGGTTACTACTTGTTTACGGAGGTGCGTTAGGAAAAAAAATTCTAAAATTAAACGAGTCTAATTTAAGGGGTCCAACGGGAGATCGAAGTCTGTATTAAAAAACTTTACGCGGACAAAGTCGCGGAGAGTTTCACTAGTTATTATTAAAGCTTTTTTCATAGAGGGTTCAATAAAATTAGTTACCTAGTTCTACCTACTTATAATCTCAATGTTTTTATGTTTGACATTCTTGCTTGTTTGTCGGTTCGGTACAAAACTTGCAATTGGTTTTGATACCATACTTTAATGGTTAGTAGTATAACTTAATATAATGGTTAATAGTCAACTCTGATTGAATTGGATATGTTCTAAACAAAAAAACGACAAGTCACAAAACACATTGTGTGCATATAGTATACCTAGGTAGGTACACATCAATATATTCTCGATTCACACGGCAATCACTTAAGGCCCAGAATTTTGAAAATAGCAAGTATTGCAACCCTAATCATTCTATTACCGCTTAATAGATTACATTGAAATTAAACTACACGATACTCAAGGATATAAGTGATAAATCAACCGGAGCTAAAACACGAATTAGTTAGAAAACCTTGGTTAAAAATCACGTCAAAACACCTCTGAAAATTCAGAAATTCCCTAATTTATCCAGAACTGTAAGGTATTTTGAATTTATATTTCACATGAATGTATATCAGTTAATTTGAAACAAATCAACCCAGCCCTTTTTTTGAAATAATCTATTTACTTGAAAATATTTGTTTTTTATAAATTGTCGCTTTCGTTATATAATTCAGAGCAGCCAAATTAACATGCCGCACTCTACTTACTTGTCATTTGGGTATTTTGCTTCGTGCTATGTCTGATTCCGCGGAGATCCGCGTTGCTATACGGACCTATGTCACTTTGTTTTGTAACTTTTACGTAAGGAATAGTGTGACGAGTATTCTGGGCCTTAAACATCGAAGCTATCGCCGAGTAATATTCAAAGCTCTCTCTCCGAAATACTCTAGCTAGCGGGACAAATGGTCGACAAAACTGTCGGCGCGTGATTGATCGAGCGTCGCCGATAGATGGCGGTGTTATTAATTAACACCAGACGCGTTTGAGGTTAAGCCGGGCTCGAAGCCGTCACGGTGTTGGTTGCCAATCGTCTGGAGAGAACCGCAGTGTTACTATGCGTTCCTAAAACGCATTTGAGATCATTTTAAAATTCTGAGTTGGTAAACTTATTTTTAACCGCTTTTGAAAAAGGAGGTTATCTATTTATTGAATAAACATTTATTTTCATTAAATACAAAAATTTACGAATTTATTTCAAATCGTGACTACTTAATTCGATTGCGCATGGCGACGCGTCGCCACACCGTACACACTACTGCATATAGACTGTATATAATTATATACCATCGTATAGCGTGGCGACGCGTCGCCACGGCATGCGTCGCCACGCCAGAAATCGGTTTTACGTGCGGATCAAAAAGTAGGTATGTCAGGATCGTAGCAAGTGGAGATCCGTGGTCTCTGCCTACCCCATCGGGAAACAGGCGTGATTTTATGTAGTATGTATTGTATATTTATTAATGTAACTTAAGGCCAATAAGAGATTTTCAATTTTTAAAAGACACTTACAAATGTACCTGTATCTTCTTCTTCTTCTTCTTCAATTATGGCATCTGTCTCATAGAGAACAATTTTGCCAGTGTCAAGTTTGTCAGTGTAAGAAGTATTTACCTGTATCTTGAAATCTTCTACTATTTTACCGACTTTGATGCTTTTTGGACAGTTGCATAGAGTTGAAATAAACAAATAAATACCTGACACAATGAAGAATAAATATATAAAACTGCATAGAAGGAATCTACAAACAACCTTTACGTTTCATAAAATGTATCTTACCTAGGTCAATACTCATATTAGGTATGCTGAAAACCACTTGTGGCGTTGACCACCGTAGCTGGTTATTGCATAAAATAGACTAAGTGTGATAATTAATTATATGCACTACGGCGTGATAAATCTGTAGTACCTAGTTTAATTAATTATATGCACTACGGCGTGATAAATCTGTAGTACCTAGCTACCTAGAATTTACCAAAGCCGAAACACATACAAAAGGTGTATCGTATCATCCAACGTTGCTCAGCGTCTCTGAAAACTCTCCTCGTAACGAAATCAAAAAAGTTTGTTTGATAGTGTTCTATAATTGCTGAGTCACAGATACATATACGTAGGTATATACTCGTAATTGTAACCTTTAGGTAAAAATATAATCTCATTACCGATTTTGTCGCTTCTCGCGCTGAAGCGGGGAAACATTTTGAGACCTATTCAATAAACATTACAAGTCTACAATTTTAAAAAAATTGAATGTAGAATTGTAAGAACATTTTACAATTTTGTAAATTTTCCTTCAATATCGTATTTTTTTATTATACAGAAACTTGTAGAACTGTAGCTGCTTACAATTAATTGTATTTTACAATTTGTAATGTTTATTGAATAGGGACCTGGCCACTACTAATTCTTAAGTTATCTACTGATTAAAGAAACTTACATTACGTGGTCTTACACATTCATGTTCACTTTATTTAATACACTAATATCTTTGCTTATTAGTGTATTCTCAATCAATTATTTCTAGCTATAGAGACAGTGGTAGGGGCGACTGATTTATTCTTAGGATCATAATTTTAGACGCCGCATCGGTAAATCAGTATGAATTGATGATCCCAGCCTCACCTGAGGCCGTTTGCTGCTTACTTTTCTACAGTAAATTAAACTGTTCAGAAATCAGTTCGCCAAGAGTCAATTCAACTAACTTCTCTCATATATTCTCAAAACTATATTTTGAAACATCAGCGATCTGAACAAATTATTATTAGTATTAAACGGGTTTATTTATTTATTTATTTATTTATCGCGTTTTATTTACCTATTTTTCCCGACGTTTCGAAAGGTTTACACACTGTCGTGGTCACGGGATGACTGGAGTACCTACAGGAGCTACCGTCTCTGCGAAGCGAGGGCAGCATTATTTGAAACTACCTTATCAAAACTAGTATTTATTACAAAAATCTGAGAGTAATTGAAAATAGCTTTTTACACCCGCCATATTAAATTTTTGTCATTTTTTATAGCCTACGAGTATGTCTTGTGATGTCAACGATTCATTTTTCAAAATCGTTTGGATTTGTATCGTTTCAAAAACAGCGACAGTGAAATTGGAATGTGTATTCTTTGTACGACGTAGGCCTCCAGTAAGAAAGGATTTTCCGAAATTCTATCCCTAAGGAAGTAAAAAGGGGTTAAAGTTTGTATGGGACAAAGTGTTTCCTTGGTCCAATCTACTTCAAATTTTGCATAAACCTTTTTTACCAGACTTGATGGAAAATGTGTTTCATATTTTATTGAAATTCATCCCCTAACGGTAGCTGACTCTCGCGTAACTTTGTATGCACGTTTTATGTAATATATTTTTTTCCGTTTTTGCAACATTTTTTATTGATGCCGCTCCTATTGGTTGTATAGCCTTTATATAGCCTTCCTCGATAAATGGACTATACGACACAATAATAATATTTAAATTCGAACCAGTAGTTCCTGAGATTAGCGTGTTCAACCAAACTAACTCTTCAGTTTTATAATATACTCGTAGTATAGATACCTTATTGTACATGGTGTGCCGATATGACGCAAGAAAACTATTATTACAATCAACTAAACGGTCGATTGAATTCATTTTCCGAATCATTTGCGCAGACAACGCGGGAAAAAGCTGACACGTGCGTGCGAAAAAAAAGCCACACATTACAACGGCTATTAAATAAACTGTTGGAGTGTGTAAATGGTTGTGCGGTTAAATTGCAACGTAAGTAGTTTATACAGCGATGATAGTGTAATTGTATGCTTGGTGCGTCGCTTTAATGTCGCCATGCTATTGCAGACTAATGATTACAAGTACATTGCTTTAATTAAATAGTAAGGCAGGCGACTGTCGTTTCTTATTACTACTTGACGAGTTATCGGGTTTCGTTCCAGTGGAAAAACATCGTGAACGAACCACTTGGTACCGTGGATCTCTATCGTAATAAACCATATTTTTATTAGTTGTAATGGCACTGGTGGTGTAGTGGTAGCACCCTTGTCTCACGATCTGGAAGTCGTGTATTCGTTCCTATTCAAAAAATGTATGCGCTCATAGACGTTAAAGGAAAACATCGTGAGGAAACCGACATAATCTAGAACTTAAAAAATTCGAAGGTGTGTGTCATTTGAGTATTGTTATAGCGGCGTTCGGCTTGCAACCTGTCACGTGCGAAGTACTAACTTCTGTATAAAATGTGAGCATGTGCTAAATATCATGTTAAGACGTGCCTCTGACTACCCTTCTTAGATATCCTTAAAGAACTAAGAACCTAACTACAGATCCGAGGAGATTATATCTACCTAGACTGGGGATTACAGTTCATGATCATGTTCATACTTTTTTGTTTGTTTTTCAAAGTATTTGGATTCGCTTTTTTTTCTTGGATGAGGCAAAGTAACATAATATTCTTACAAATTATTCTCAAAACGCATCGATAGCGCGTTTGAGTTTTTTTTTAAATTTAGCTCGTACCTACATTATATTTTTTTTACAAAACAATCTAACGATCTTGCTGGTTATTATATTTTACCTATATAAAATAAAAAATTTCGATGCGTTTCTTTTCAAGCAAATTAATTTTCGTTAGAAATTAAAAAAAAGTTTTTATGCGTCCACATAATCGCAAGTCAGTTAACAATTTTATGATGCTTTAAAATGTGTAGTGGTCGACAGATCCCAATCTGCCAGTCAGTCGTACGTACGAGATAAAATTTGACTTTTGCACAGCAAAACGCACCACAGTATACCATAGACAGTGTTTCAACTTTAAATACACAACTTCTGAAATTTATTTCAGCCTTGGATCTGAAGGCTGAGCCATTATCACTAGACTACCATAACCTAGACACTCGACATTGAAGCCAGTTTTTCAGCAGTATGTTCAAGTAGTTATCATAAAGTAAACTTAAGTAAATATTGTTAGCCCATTTCACAACTGAGACACTGATTCTAGTACACGCATAAAGTAAACTACTACCTATAATAAGATCATGTTAAACAAGGATTCATAAAATAAAAATCCATACTAATATTATTAATGAGAAGGTAACTCTGTCTGTTACTCTTTCTCGTTTAAACCTCTGAACCGATTTCGAGAAAATTTGGTACATGGATAGACTAAAGCTTGAGAAAGGATATAGGCTACATTTTATGTAGGTACCTTGTGGGCCTTACCACAAGCTTCGGGCAATATCAAAATAATAAAATTTTGATATTTCGTACCATGACCAATAAACGTTGTATGGAAGTAGTGTTATTTCAAGCTTAAAACTATGACGTTTCTGAAACATGACGGTTTGTAAACCTTATGGTAAGGCCCCAGTACTTACGTGTACGTCAGACGTACTACGTCTGCACCACTATCCGTAAACCTTACGCTAATACCTTCCACCAACTGCAAATAGCCTACTGCAGGTTTTCTCTGTGACATTCACAACATCATACTACGTCCGTGCCGGCGACCCGGCATTATTAGGCTTAATTTGTATGCATATTGAATTGCATTCCAGTTTTTGGGAGAGAATATGGTGTACACACATTGAATTGGGTCACTCTGACCTTTTAGGCACTTATTATTTAGTGAAGCACTCAGTAAATCGCGCATCTGCAATGTAATAGCCCTATTAGATGACTTTTTATAAGAAAAAATATCTTTTTGAATAAGTAACTGTGTAGGTAGGTGCATTGTAATATTACTACCAGTACTTGATATTTTTATACTGACACAAGAATGGCACGCTGACGTGGGATGTCATTCGTATAAAGGTTGTGACTTGTGACGTAGCAAACATCCACACGATTTATTCAACCGTGAACTTAATATTTTCTCGTGTTATTTTGAGTTTAATGTGTACTTTTAGTGGTTATTTTTTATGTGAGGTATGTAAATTGAATAGTTTCTTTCAAAATCAGAAAATCCATGAATTTTAAGCTAAACAGCCATCTTTTGTTGAAAATTTACTTGACAACTTGACTGTGTGACGTTGACAACACTTATATAAATATACCTACACATGACACTGATATTTCTGATAGACAGATGCCATAAATAAATAAGAAGAAGAAGAACATCCACACTTTCGAATAGAAAATGTATCAATGCACGATTCGAACTCACAATCTTAAAATCTGAACCCTAAGTACACAAACCACCCACTACACCACCAATAAATAGCTGACAATGTCATATTGTATAGTACAACTAAAAGGTCTTTTTCCATTTTTCATCAAACTAAATTTTCAATAAAAGTTCTAAACAAATATACAAAAACACTGCACGATTTTAATGTTTATTGCCCTTTATTGATGTCCAAAGTAAACCCATAAAGACTGTCGTTTATGTAAGTGCTAATTGAATCCATAAAAAATATGGAAACTATCTAAGCAAGTTTTATTTATTAGTCAAATAAATTGAAAATACCTAAAGTACCTAAATAGCGCCGACGGCATGCTTTCTGCGGTCGAGTTATGCGTTCACTGTTATCGATGTGGTGGATTATAACCACACCAATAGCAGTCAATGCGATCAATAATAACTGCGATCATTGACGCAGAACGTAGGGCTTGTACACAAAACTGCGAAGCGAACATCGCATCGCAAAAATCTGTGATCTAGCCCTATCTTTTGTCACTAGAAATCAAATCGCGTCGCACCAATTCGCAGTTTTGTGTGCAAGCCCGTAGACCTGGGGCCTCACCACGAAATCATAATACATTACCGAATTAATATTAGATTGTTATTTCGTACCATGACCTATGCAAATTGTGTTGAAGTAGTGACGTTTCTATAATGGAATCGTTACGGAATCGTTATGGAAGACTTCATGGTAAGGCCCCAGACTGCCAGGGCTCTCGGTGCCTAAGAACCTTTATAAGATACATTCCAATTTCTTTGCAAGTAATACACACGGCTACCAATACTCGATTCAAATATCAAGTCATAAACTGTGAGGAATTAAACACAGTTGTAAAACCGAGAGATTTGTCATTCCAATTTTACAATACCTATTTACTTTATCTAAATGTGTATTTTATTTGTCTCCGTTCGCCTACCGTATTATTTTATTGTATTGTTAATGATAAATATTGAAAGCTTTTCGTGGGAATCGTTTTTTATTCACCAACCAAATGACCTAAACACGCTTGATTACAATATCTTAAAACCTAACTAATGGGACCACATTTTTGTTTACGAGTTCACAAAATAAGATATATCACCTTAGCAAACAAACATAAGTATGCAAGCGTCTGGCCGCGAAGCGATACAATTAATACCTACAGACGCAAAAATATTTATTTTGCTGTGAATGATTAAAAAATTATTTATTGCGTCTCATTGCTGGGCGAAGTTCTCCTCCTTATCTTACCAATCATCCCTGTTTTTAGCTATGTCCCACCATTTTAAGCCATATCCTACTAATATTATAAATGTGAAAGTTTGTAAGAATGTATGGATGGATGGATGTATGTTTGTTACTCTTTCACGCTAAAACGGCTCAACGGATCTGAATGAAATTTGGCACAAATATAGATTATGGTCTGGAATAACACATAGGCTACTTTTTATCCCGGAAAAATATACCTAAGGTTCCCGCGGGATAGATTTGTTTTAGTTTTTCAAGGTATCACGCGGGCGAAGCCGCGGGCGGAAGCTAGTAAATATATACATATAGGTACAATATTCATAGCTCTCGATTAAAACTATTACAGTATTGATTTCAATTTGATCGGAATATTTCGGATTCAAATTCAATTTGCGGTTTCAACTGAAACCACAAAATCATTTACATTTTCATAGAAACATGGACAAAATTGTTTAAATATTATGTTTTAAAATATGTCTAATGTAGGCATGTTATGAGGAGAGATGAATGTCATGTGACGACGAGAGTGTTAGGTATGAATGTGGAAGGATACAGGAGTAAAGGTAGGCCCAAGAAAAGATGGATGGACTGTGTGAAAGATGATATGAGTAAGAAAATATGTTGTGCCGACCCCACTTAGCGTGAGAAAAGGGCAGGAAGAAGAAGAAGAAAAAAAATGTTTTAAAATATGTGTAAATGTTGAATAATTATTGGTTGAAATCGGCCTTAGATGTCATGAAGCAGACATCCGTTTTTCTATTGCTATCAATATTAAGTCTAATGATTTTGGACAGGTTTTTAAGTATAGCTAGTAGGTAGCTATCTCACCTCACCTATATAAAATTTACGTTGAACCACCGCTAGATAATTCACGAAATAAAAGTGAAAACTCCATTAAAATCAGACCCGTTATACATACGAACAAAAAATACGCATCAATTTGAGAACATCCTTTTTTTTGAATTCGGATAAAAATAACAATTGAGAACCCAACAACGCCCAACGAGCGGGCTTCTACACGGAAGTGTAAATGTGTTTTAAGCTCCGTATCGCAATTTTATAGAGTCCCGTATCGTATTACCGAAATCGCTACAAATTGCGATATCTGGGTAGCGAGGGGACTCAGCGGGAAGGCGCGCTTTCTGTTTGCAAATAAACACCCGGTGCGGCATAACTGATTATTAATCTGTGTGCGGGCATGGAGCCCCGGGGAGAGCGGCCGGGACGCGCGACCCCCGAGCGCCACCACAATGGCTAGCGCCAAGCGCTTGCACAATGCTTGCCAGCGTGCTGCCAGCGTGCGGCCAGCGCGGCGCGACACCGACCCGTTCTCACGTGAAAAATCAAATACGAATGGTATGTCTGGGAATCGGCTGTACTATTCTAATATTATTTAATAATGTTTGTATTGCAGTACTTCGAAAAAGGCGTGCTACAGCGGAGGCCTATTCCGAGCACACCTGGTTACAATTTACATAAAATAAAAACTGAGCAAATATTAGTCTTTCCAGATCTTTGTAAAATGTATATGTCAAAATTCCTTTTTGACTGGAAACTTTTATAGTCTCATAAATAACCTCTTTTGGAGCTGCAAGTTTACGTTGAAGAGGATTTTGACACTAAAAATACCAAAATTCCCTTTGAACGGCATAACATATTCCTCTTTTGTGTAATCTATCAATTTATCAATAGCGGAGATTCTGACGATTAATATTATCTGTAAATTATGATGATGACTATCTTATACTTTTAAATAAGTACGAGTGTGACTGATATGTCAACGCACAGCCTAAGATAACTCCAGCGAGTTAAAATTTGTAAGGGACAGTACAATCTTTTCAGAATATAAAGATGCACTAAAAAATGAATTCTTAAAATTAAACCTTAAAGGGATACTGCGGGATGTTGAATTTGTATGGAACGAATCATTGCGCGAACGAAGACGCTGAGAATTTAACTAGTTTAGTAATAGAGTGTGTTATTAGAACGTAAATAATCATCTGTAAATATTAAAATTAAAAAAAATAATACAACATTTTGAAGGACAATAGGAAATGATTGAACAAAAACAAACGCCTCAACAACAAAAACACTCGAGCGCTAACAACAGCCTTGTGCACTCGAAATAATTATTTATTTATAACAGTCAAGAGTTTTTCACCCTTTTGGATGTCGATAAAAACTCAAGTACCTCTGTGACAACTGAATATAACATATCTAGACTATAATGAACTCTAAGTCTGTGGGATAGGGGACGATTAAATGACTCAAATAACCACAACAGCTCACGCTTCGTCAGACATTGGAGCAGTATACGAGAGACGCGATGCGAAAAATCGTATTATATTGCTAGTTTCGTGTCGCATTGTATAAATCAGCGTGGAATCTAATTCTAAAAACACTACCCTATTCACGTAAACATTTTTTTGAAAATTATTTCTTATTTTATTCTTCGAGTCTGTCATACTATTATTATAAATGCGAAAGTTTGTATGGATGGAGGGATGGTTGTTATTCAATCACGCTGAAACGGCTGAACGGCTCTGGATGAAACTTTGAATGCGTGTAGTTAATGACTTGGAATAACACATAGGCTAATTTTTATACAGGTGCCACGCGGGCGGAGTTGCTAGTTTATTTTATTTTTCAAATTACGATTTTTATTGGTCTTGAGTCTACAAACTATAAATTTACTAACACACAAATTATCACTTTACTTAGACCTTACGAAAATAATATTTGTAACTCGAAAAATAGTCTCAATACGTCTTTCTTTTATCTTAGAATATCTTTACTTGGAGTCACAAACAATGAATAGCATTTCAATGCTCTATAAAAATCAAAGCTTATACGCAACATAGCACCGATACAATTTATGTAACTATTACGTATATTATTATATAGGATGTTCATTATTTTTGCATAGTACTTATAATACAAAAAAAAACACTACCTACACAAAAGATATGTATTTAAATAAAAAAATTGATAAATGCGCGATGTGCCCCAGTTTCACAGTATTACACAATGATTTCACACGTACAGTTTCACATTTATAATATTAGTAAGATGATGCGAACATGAAATTGTGCTGTTTTCGAAATAATGCTCGTTTGAAGGCACGGTGCTGCGGTTTTGCAGCACCCCTTACATCCAACGATGTTGTGTGTGGTGAATAGAGACGTCAAGCACAAAGGGACTGTGCGGAACAAAATCACACAATAAAATTGTCAACATTCATTTGTCAGCGGTAACAATACACCAAAATTAGCCCTTATCACAATGGAATAGGAGCTTGACTTTCATTGAAAAAAAAACTTCCGCTAGTGGCATCTGCTTTCGTTTATAGGTCAAATGTTTTGTAAACAACACATTGTGGGGCCCTAACATTGTGGTTTATGAATACGTCAGCATTGTGAAACCATATTTTATGGTGTAACGAGTCAATAAGATCTTAAATAGATCAATGCTCAAAACATTTTCGTTTGGTTGGTCAACCTAAAGCGACGACGTCTTGATTGAGCAGCTGGTAAGTAGCTACATATTTCAAAGCTGATGATGCAAAATACGTTTATTTTTCGGATTTTCAATTAATATCGAAATCACAAGTGAATCCTTACAAATGCTAAAAACAATAAACTCATGTTTGACGGCCTCTGTGGCGCAGCGGGCGAAGGTCCGCCTGAGACGCAGAAGGTTGCGGGTTCGATTCCCACCGTGGGACAAATGTTTGCATTATTTGCAGATATTTGTCTCAGGTCTGGGTGTTTTCTATGTATAATATGTATGTATTTACAATAAAAAGTATATCTATGTAATTTATCAGTCATGTGGTTCCCATAATACAAGCTCTGCTTAGTTTGGGGCTACATGATGCTGTGTGATAGTGTCCGGCATTATTTATTCATTATGTTGTCGACGCAAAGCGAATAGAACATCTCTTAAACGTGTAAAATACTTTAAAAAAGGATCTAGGAAGAATATTCCTCCTCATCGTCATTGGCCCCGAACTGAGATTGATTTTTGCGTGTCTCTAACTCACACCTTGCAGTACGAAATTTTTGGTGCGAGTTAACGAACGACTCGATTTCACGCACGATATCATCTATCCTCATTTGTATTCACGCCCTGAAGTTTAGGACACACTTTATGTACTAAATACGGGTCTTTCGTTTACATATGTATGTGGGTGCAAGTAACGTAAGATGGTCCTAATCAAAAAAGAAATATTTGATTATCCTAACTAGGTAGGTACTTATACTAAGACGTCCGCAATTTTCTTAATTTTACTTATTTCGCTATATTTCAAAAAACATGCATCTTAGAATAAAAATAAAAACAATTTTGGAACCCAATATCTTTACAACCCCTTCACCGATTAAGCTCATATGGTTTCTCTAGACCTTTCAAGTTACATGCAGATTTGATTAACGGTTCTTAAGTTATGCTCTAACATAACACACAAACATACTCGTACAACACCAAATCACCCTACCTGCCGCTGAGATTTCGCTCGCTCAATTAATTACACTCTGAATTTAATACATTACTTCAAAATTACAAGGTTGGCAGTACGTGAATTTAATAACGATTTAATGCAATAAAAAAAAATAAAAAAAAATGATCACGACTATAATCCCCAGGCTCGGTAGATATCTCCTCAGATATTTAGTTACTTAGATCTTTGAGGATATCTAAAGAGGGTAGTCAGAGGCAAGTCCAAACATGACATTTCGTACATGCCCACATTTTGCACAATAGTTAGTATTCCGTAGAATATTTTTATTTAAATACTATTTTCGTGTTCTGCTGTGGCTTCTACGGTAGGTAAGTATCTTTAGTCCCATTACAGTGTCACGCTGCCTTTATAGTACGCTGATACATAAACTGCTAATCATCCCGATACCAACCATCTGAACATGGTGAGGGCACGTGAACGGTTCAATAGTTTATCTATGCTAACTTGAAGATAGTACACCTTTGTATCTATTTTTATTTAAAAATACCGGTGTACACCCTTATTTTGCTATACTACTATTTTACCGATATTTCAGATAATGTTTGTAACTCAATCACGCCAAAACGAGTACCTACTACATTTTGATCTATAACTGCAAGCAAGTGAATATTTCGGTTGGTTTAAAACTTGAATGGCTTGTGGTTGATCGTGATTCAAAACTTCCCAGGCGAGCGCAGGGTCCGCAGCAGATCATCAAAAAACGTCTACCATAAAGAAGGTTTTATTGTTGAACCACCTATAATATTCTAGAAAAATCCATAGACAGTCCGATGTTGTAGTGTCGTGTAAGTAATGTAGCGTTATCTGATTATCTGCGATCCACCCAACCAGCTATTTCTAAGAATCACATTGAAACTCTCAGAACATTTCACCAAAGGTTAAGATTGTGAACTAAGAAGTAAAGTCGCTAGTTATATCGTATTGACGGTTAAGTGTCTCCATACTATGTAGGTAAGTAAGGCTCCTACTATTAGGTACTAACTTAACTGATACCTTATCGGCATGTCGGTATTATTAATACTAATGTAAATTGTAAAGGCAGGGTACATGTAAGCGACGACGGCTAATAATTAAAACTATCTAAATTTTTTTTAAAAGTTGATTATAAAGGGACAGCCCAATTGACATCACAAACGTTCTCCATATCTTTAGTAAACTGAGGCCGCTGTCAACTTATCCCGCGGGATGAGTTGACCTAATTAATATTTTAAATCGGTCAACTCATATATTCTCACATTTTATGATTTTTATAGACACGTAAAAAAGTGTTTCGATATAAGATTTACGAAAACATCAACGCAACCACAAACGCACAAACGCTTTATAACGGTAGGTAAGGTAATTAATTTTATGGCAAATTTAATTAATTTTAAATTTATCTAAAGTGTAAAATGTACAAAATCTTTAATGAAGCAGTCAGCGATTCTGAAATCGCTCTAATGAAATGTCGTCTGAAGTCTTATCGTCGTAGACTCGGAGACCCAAGCATGAAAGCATTGAATAAGATAGTACGTAGGTATACAATTTCTCAGTCCTACTTACCTACATTTTATCTTGTGTTCTTTCAAAACTCAGTATAACTCGGTGTAATTTACCTGTGTCTAAGCTTTTCCTCTCCCTGTTTTTCCTTAAACGATAAACAGAGAAAGCATCCCAAAAGTAAGGCAGAACTCATGTTTATTATTACCAACATTCCACTAGAGTTGGACTCATACAATTTTACTTCGCTAAGCAACGTTCACCTGTTATTAAATAAGCTAAGTATAGAGGTATTACCGTACAGCTATGTACTCCTATCGATTTGCGGTAAAAGTGTTTATAACTAGAATTAACTAGATCATTACTACGGACGGCTTCCATTGCCAAGATAACAGGTCCTACCCTTAAAAGAAGAAGAAACAAACCGCACAAATTATATTTTTGCGGTTAAAGAAAAATATCCACACTTTACAGATAAAGTGGGGCAAGTACATTTTTATGTAAAGTTCAGTTTTCTTAGATAAGAAACAGCGTTGTTTTAGCTTCTTCGATCGCCGGCCATCTACATTCTTATTTAGATACGAGGCAGTGCAGACACAGTATCGTAATATTGTAATGTTCGCAGTAGCACCACTGACAATACGGATGACCCGGACGCAGTGATAACCGGCGTCTGGTCGACGCGTGAACCGATTTGTTTATAAAACACTGCACTGTTAAGTTTACTGGAAGGAGCCAATGCCCAAGATAAAGTTAATACGATATCAGCTTTACTTAAGAACAATTAAAGCAACAATACACCTTGAATCTAAAATTAGCACATTGATGAGAGCAACTTCCAATATCCATCTTAGTCACATTAAAATAGAGATGAATATAGAATGCGTTTAATTGCGGCGCTTCATCGGTGTGGTGAATGGATAAGAGTGCGACTCAGAGGCCTCTTTCGTGCAATTTACGAACGTTTAGGTTTTACCATAGGTATGCTGGTTTCCTCGCGTTGGTCACTTCACTGTTTGAGAGCTAAGGTCTGAAATACGAGAGTAAAATAGACTACACCACCACTACTCACCAGTTTCAAACTAATGTAGGTAGATACTATTAGGACTTTTGTAGATGCATATTTTTAAATTTATAGAGTTTATTCAATAAAAGAAAAGTCACCAGAGACATTTATGTCAATGGGCTAAGAAAAGCCTTATTCCTTGCAGAACCTCCGATAAATTTCAATGCTTTATCTTCCCCTTTAAGACTAAAAAGGAAGCAAAATATAAGCAAGAAACCAAACCTAAGAGCCTGAACACTTACCCATCATACCCATCAAACGGCTTTTCATTAAGCAGCAGACAGGAACCTCTGTAGAGAAATGCTTTACAGAAAATTTCCGACAACGAAGACACGGTTGAAGACATTAAATAAATAATAAATAAATAAATAATGCTGGACAATCCACACAGCATCATCTAGCCCCAAAGTAAGCTACTCAAAGCTTGTGTTATGGGTACTAGATAACTGATATATTTAATACATAGATAGATATTTTTTACATAGAAAACACCCAGACCAACGGAACAAATTTCTGCAGATCGTACACACATTTGTTCCGCGGCGGGAATCGAACCCGCAACCTCTTGCGTCGCAGGCAGACTCTCGCTGCGCCACTGAGGTCGTCATTAGAAAAAAAGGAAAGACAAAGAAAGAAAAGAGAAAATAATTAATTTCACGATTTATTTTAATAATCTTACATACTATAGGAACGACCTTTCTGATAAGTAAATGACATTCTAAGTAGCTTGCACGAGTACAAGGTTCAGACGATATCAGCGAAATGTTGTATGATAAGACAGTGTTCTTTGTCTGATGAGAACCGCATTGTGACCCTTTGACATGAGCCCTTTGCATCATTGTCCACATACAAATTAAAAAGTATTTATAGTGCGAGCGCTGGTGGTGTAGTGGTAGCACCCCTGCCTCACGATCCGAAGGTCGTGGGTTCAAACCTGGTCGTGCACCAATGAGTTTTTCCATTCGAAAAATTTATGTGCGCAATGCCAGTGCTCTTATACGGTGAAGGAAAACATCGTGAGGAAACCGACATACCCTAGAACCAGTAATTCGAAGGTATGTGTCATAGGTTAGTATTCTTATAAGCGGCAATGGGCTTGCAACCTGTCACGTACGGAATACTAACTACTGTGCAAAATGTGGGTATGTACCAAATGTCATGTTTGGACTTGCCTCTGACTACCCCCTTTAGATATCCTCAAAAACCTAAGTAACTAAAAGATCTGAGGAGATTTCTACCGAGCCTGGGGATTACAGTCGTGATCATTTTTTTTTTTTTTTTAGTATTTACATGAAAAGCGAATATAACCCATTACTCATTCAAGCACTTGATTGGAACCATTTCATTTAAGGGTTGAGGCAGACGTAACGATAAGACGCAGATGACTTCTAATCTGTCCAAGAAAATGTATATTAAGGGTGAAAAAAATACGTAAGAAAAATAGGAAATTGGCCCGTGTTCATTACATCCAGTTGTGTATGCTATGGCCTAAAACAAAAATATTGAACAATCATAATTTATTTGGATTTCAACCTAATCAGAACAACTCTGCCAGGGATGTATAACAGCATAGATAAGCTACCTATTTCTATCATTACGGAAAATTAAGACCCCTTTTCACTCGATTATGTTGCCAGTAGTATAGTATCCAGAGTTTAAATTCTTCATAGGTTCTTCATACATTTTAACGTTCAGGGCTATTTTTTTTAGTATGCGCGACCGCATTCGAACCCACAACCATAGGATCAGAAGGCAGGGCCACTACCACTAGACCACCAAAACACTCATCATCCATCAATGACTATCAGTGACGCCATGATAATAATTATGATACGCTTAAAACATAAAAGTGGTTATCCGGGATTGAATGCAAATGAATCTGCGGCCGGGCGGAGTTTACGACGACCGACGCGACGGTAAATGTAAACCTTTACTTACTTTAAACGGGTATTACACTACACGGTATTCAGGGCCCGGTAGTAAGGGAGCCTAACGCCTAGCCTCTACGCCTTACGCCCTAACTCTTATTACACCACTCTTATTTAGGGTAAAGGTCCCTGAATTCAGGGTAATGTAATAAGTGCTTTTGATCGCTTTCATTCCACGACTGATGGTCAGTGCGTACCTCAGTCGCGTTCGTCATATACAAAGTAGCTGTTATTCTGCTATTCGGGGCGGAGAGAAATCCAATACTTCAAATTCATGAAAATCGGTCCAGCTGTTTTCTAGTTATAAATGGTGTAACTGACACAGCGTTTGTCATTTATATGAAAAAACGCGTGAGTACGCTCGTTTCAATATCCATAAAACGTACAGTACCGCAGTGAGCGTACGCACGCGTTTCTCAATGTAAATGCAACGCGACCGGCGTACGCGCCGATCATTGCTCGTGAACTGAAACCGGCCTTAGAATTAGTGACCTCGTCTCACCACTTCGGCGGAGGGTAACTCTAGTCGTCCGACGATCGTTTTTAACCGACTTCAAGAAAAGGAGGTATTATGTCAACTGTACTTTTTGATAATGTGTTTATGTTGCTCGAAATCACCGATTTTGATAATAATTAACTGATGTATAGAGAATTAACTCAGGGTGGTTTTAAATTATTGTTTCCCGAATTGCTACTTCTTTCTTAAACTTATATACGAGTAGGTAAGGACTGTATTTTTTATTTTTACTTTTATTTATTTATTATACCATAACGGTCATTGATGTTATAAAGAAAAGATGAATGGACTGTGCAAAAGAAAATTAGCAGTAAGAGAGATGTGAGTACTGAGATAACGGCTGTTAAAGAGAAATGGAAGGACACCTGTTGCAACAACCCCACATAACGAAATATAAGGTCAAGACAATTTTGATGAAGATGATTTATTTATTTTGGAATACCATCAGCTAGAATAATGTCTATATAGTTGTAAAAACAGAAGCTAATAGCTAGATAATATGATGAGATGATAAAGATTGTAAACTCCATAACTCCATCATTTTCTGTTCTGAAAATTGATTTGTTTTGAAAAAAAAAGTAAATGTGTACTACATTATAGCCAACCTGTTTAGGCTGTATAATTTGTTTTAATACTTCACATTATCAAATCAAATAAGTTTATTTTGTGTCACAAATACAGAACACAATACATAACTGAAACTTAATATTAATTACTATGACAGCAAAAAGGGTCGTCACTCAGCTGTGTGCTATAGTAACGCTAGCGCTATAGCTAGTGCTGCTATAGCGCTGGGGCCTCACCACGAATGCATTATACATTACCGAATTAGTATTATAATCTTATTTCGTACCATGACCTATGCAACTTGTATTGACTTCAAGCTTCGAATGTGACGTTTCTAAAACGGAACGTTACGGAATCGTTCTGGAAGACTTCGTGGTAAAGCCCCTGGTCTTCCGTGGCGCCGCATTATGTAAATAGTTTGACATAGATTGTTCAATATGTGTAATTTTGAGTCAAATGAACTCAGTATTATTTCGGCGCATAGCCAGTGTCTCGGACGGTGTGAGTTCTTCAACAATATAGTCACACGAGATAGGAATCTTGTAAGAATGAACGAGAAATGATCACAGACTGATATGATAATGCTAAGAAATGGATTACGGAATTAAAACTGTTGCTGTGATGCTTGAAAAATAATGACAGTATTATGCTGCTGTTCACCGAGTTCTAGATAGAGACGTGCATCCATTTAATGCAGTAAGAATTAACTGTACCATAATGTAAGTAGCTACAGCTAAGGTATTTTTTAATGTTATTGTTTTCGGCCATACGAACTATGAAGTGGTTACGCTATTTAAAATTTTATGACCTGTTTTAAGTAGTTGCTTTATATTAAACAATAAAATTGATAATGTATATTTTTTTCTTTGTTTAACATTTATAACTAGAGTTATCTCAGGAACGACGTAATTTGATGGCTCTTTTGACTCAACACGCTTTGATTGAATGTAAGTAGTAAGTTTACAATAATCTTATATTGTTTTTATTTGTATTGCGATACCAAATAATGTAGTGATTTCAATTAAAACATGTAAATACTATGGCACGTATTCTATATAAATTGCGTCAAAGCTTTTTTAGACTAATAAGCATCATGCATGAATTATTTGCGCTGGTGGTGTAGTGGTAGCACCCTTGCCTCACAATCCAAAGGTCGTGGGTTCAAACCTGGTCGTGAAGCAATGAGTTTTTCTATTCAAAAAAAATTATAAGCCTGTGGCTCTTAACGGTTAAGGAAAACATCGTGAGGAAACCGGCATACCCTAGAACCAAAAATTCTAAGGTCTGTGTCATAGGTTAGTATTCTTAGAAGCGGCGATGAGCTTGCAACCTGTTGCGTACGGAATACTAACTGTGCAAAATATGGGCATGTACCAAATGTAATGTTTCAACCTGTCTCTTACTACCCTCTTCAGATATCCTCAAAAATCTAAGTAACTAAAGATCTGAGGAAGATTATCTACCGGGGACTATACAGTCGTGATCATATTTACTTAAAATCGGATAACAAGTTGATCAGATATCGGTCAAAAAACACAGAAAAAAGAAAACAGTCCATTAAAAATATATCACGTTAGATCTACTAGTAAGGATTCGAATGAAAAAATCACCATGAATAAAATTGTTTAAAAGAATCGGTCAAACAACACAATCTCATCAAATTTTTAGTTAATATTTAAATACGCGTGTGTAGTATCTTTCTATCGTAAAAATTAATGAAGTATGTCTTATATTGTTTGAATATTAGGTATACTTCATTAATTTTAAGTATAATTACGTAAAATAAAGTTGATAAAATTATATTTCCCACCGAAAAGGTAAATATTGAATCCTGAAAATGTAATTTTGTTTGTTTCATTACTTATTATTTTCATAATAAACACTATTTTGTTCTTCTATTCTATTATAATTATATTCGTATTTTCTTTGCCAAGCAGTGGGACAACAAAAGGTTTAAAAAAACTTATAAATTTCTTCTTATAGTGCTACTGGTACGAAGCATAATATTTTTTTTTTAATTGAATTCGAAACTTTTAATGCTGCAAAAATTTCGTCCGCCCGCGGCTTTTATCGCCTGCTCAAGGTATCGTATGCAGTTTATTCCAGACTACGAGTATAATCTATCATTCAGCCGTTTGAGGGTCTTTCTAGTAAACAAAGCAATATCTTTACCTATTATAGTATTTTTTAAATAAGTCTGCAGAGCAACAGTAGTACCTACTTATTATCCGTATCTATTTAATTTATGAGTTGCAATAATAAAAATTGTAAACAAGGTCAAGTGACAAATGAAAGATTACTTACTAAGTAAGAGGATAATTTTAGATCGAAACTCTCAATAAGTAGCTAAGTTTTAATTACCTTTGTTTTTGTTTGTATATTCCGTAGTGGCGTGGATCATGAATTTAATGTTTCTTTCTTGGCATTATTTGAATGAAAATAAGCTTAAAATTATAACCTAGGCCATAAACGAAGTAGAAATATAAGTTCTTTAATATTTTTTATCAGAACTCGTTGAACCGCACTTATTTAATTTAACTATCGATTTTATATTGAGATGCTCGAATCACACTTACTAAAAGAGAAAATAATTAGTAGGTAGGTACCTACTCAGGTCGAGTAAGATAGAGAATATTATTTTGTTGTAGGTATTTACTCGTAGGCAATATCGAGATACCTATAACATTAAGTACATCACCTAATATATTAGTAGGTACTATAGGTAAGTATGCATGTTTTGTATATCCCGCTGCAGTATTCTTAGAAAATAGCAATAACTGCAATTACAATACTTCGTGCACAGTAAAGTAATGAGAATGCTTTCATCTCACCGACAAAGTGACGGTGTGAAGTTAATAAGAACGATTTATTAAAAGGCCCGATTCTTGGCATACCACCGCCATACTTGACCCTTGAAGTTGTCAAAAAAATAATAATTACAGATCGCGTGATCCACACGAGTTTAGTCGGGTTAATCCGGCAGACATGCGCACGCGCATGATCCGTGACGTCACGCGAGCTTCCGCCGGGAAAATCATTTTTATACACCCGCCATCAGTAACTCATCCACCAAATGTGATGCAAGCTGTTATGATCTCTATTACAACCTAATAAAGTGTATTGGAAAAAAATAAGCGGCACTTTAATTGTTTAACTTTATGAAGACACGGTCTGCTAAAGAAATGGTGTTACTCTGAGAGTAACGATTGTCAGTTCAAGTAGTTGTTAACATTCATTCGCAACTTCAACAAGCTTTTCTGACATGGAAGCAGCCAAGCTAAATGAGAATAAGATGCGCTGCTTCCGATGGCCAATGGAGAATAGGTAAGTACCATGAAATTATTTTAATGGGTATATTTCAACGGCCCGAACATTCACCTCAACCGGCGATATTCATTTATTTTGAAATTATAAGACGGAATCAATCACAATTTCTCAAAATCGGGTAAGGGTAGAATCGTAATTATGAAAAAAAATTTACTCTGTGAGGGGAAAATCAGTTATTTGCCGGAATGTAATTTTTGAAAGAGTAAATACCGCAGTCATGGGTAAGTAGGTGCCTACTTAAATTTCATCAGAATACACACAAAAGAACTTACTTAAAATGACCAAGCAAAGTTTTGTGAGATAGTTGTTTTTCTACAAATAAAAAGTCCTAATAAGCTTAAAATAACATATTGAAAATTGACTTCTGCTTTTAAAAAAAATTAAAAAGATTTTAAAATTTTAGGTTGAAGGGCACTAGTTATGGTATTTTTAATAAGAATAGTCAAAATTACTGTCTACGGTCGGCAACGAGCGTGTGACACCTAAATTCAGTTAAATGCACCGCAGAAAATCCAACGATATAGTCGGAACGAAACGTTCTTCTTCTTCTTCAATTATGGCATCTGTCTCTTAGAGAACAATTTTGCCAGTGTCAAGTGTATTTATTTATAAGTATTGTCAACGTCACAGAGTCATAAACGAAACGTTCATCAAATTCAGTCGAATTAACAGTTGTTTTATTGTCAAATTCAAATTATAATATCACGCGGACGCAAGGACTTTCTACGTCAGTAGATAAAATGTCTTTGCGTGGACCAGTGATCGTAGTAATATTATCTCTATGGCGTGGACGTGGTATTTTTAGTAGGTGTACAAGATCGATTGTCAAAAGTAACATTTGTCATTCCATTTCATTCAACTTTGGTTTTGCACGTATAGCCGATATAATGGTTAATAGTTTTTCTAAGTGTACACCCTGTTCATATTGCACTTACCAACAAGTAGGTCATAAGCAAGTTTCCGCATAGGTTTTAAAAAAAAAAGAGTAAGTACTTAAAAATGGCGAAAAAAATACATTTATTTCTATTCAATAAGCGTATCATCAGATTAGACAGTTTACAAGAAAATATGCATGAAGTAAAAATATTACTTTGTACTGTGTCACAATATGTAGATAAAAATATGATGTATTAACTAGGGTCCCATAACTTCCTTGGGAAACGCTAAGCGCAGTCAACCGGCAAGGTAATGACTGATTATATATTTATACTTTTGTTCCGCTTTGTATCCTCTTTTTATTTATTACTAGCTGTATCCCGCGACTTCTGCTACGTCGGTAAAATTAAAAAATATGTTTAATTTTTATTCCCAACTAATATCGGGATTTTCGCCAAGGAGAGTGATTATCCCGTATCTAAAATATCGTTGCCGTAACGACTGTTTTCGCCAGACCGGTTCAAAAGAGCTGGGGACAAGATTATAGAAGAAGACCATAAGGGCAAAATATGGAACGTTCAAAAGTAGAAGTTGCACACGTCGAGTGGCGCGCCGCAGACGTGAGGAGTTCACGACAGCTCTCCAGTAAAAGGTCGCCTCACGGGCTGCCGGCGGCGCCCGGCCACAACGCCTGACGTTTCAACACATCCGAAGACGTTATCTCTACGTGGGCGCATAATTAATTCAGCTAATTTTGATAAAGCCACTATCCATTCCCATGGCCATCTCACTCAGTGGGAAGCCCATAAAGAAATTTATTCTTTATCTAAATTTTATAAACAGAAACTTAGATGACATTGATACGACACCGCGGGAAACCGAACTACGTCTGCGGCGAAAGACGACATTTAGTTTCTGAATCTTACATTGGATGAGAAATTAATATGATGATTTAATCTCTTTTTTATGTTTACAGATTTGATCGAAATTTTGAGGGATAAATTATATTTTATTAATAAAAATGTAAGTGTATCTCTTAGGATTTGACTAAATAAATGTCCGTTTTCATATACTTACCATTTACTATGGTACAAACTAATTTGATTTGCAGTTGTGAGTATTTTTGGTAGGACAATGATGGTATAATTTGATGCGAAAAAACCGTAATATTTTTTATGCGTTTAAATAATACCCATTAATATGTATGCAGTGTGTAGACAAGTACTAATTATTTATATTATTCGACTCAACATATTTGGCACATAAATTGAGCACATTAAAAATAATAACCGTTTTATTATTAATTTATGCGAACATTAGCTATGTATAACAAGCCACTTTGATATAAAATAAAATTGTTTATTCAGACGCACGCATGGAATACACACAGGTCAAAGAAACGCTTAGAAATTTAGTTTTATATTTAACTAGAACTCTGTGGAACTGTGGAAGCATGAATCGGGAATTGGTGAAGATTGTACAAAAAAGATATCCTTGATTTAATAGTTTGACTCTTGTCGGCATAACTGATGGATTTTTCTCCACTTAGTTCTTTCCAGGGCTACCTCCTTGAGCCTTTTTACATGACGACTTTCTCTTTCATTTGGCTCATACCTATAGCTTATCGTCGGTATTCCTCTCTCTTTCTTTCCTTCCACTTTTCCTTCTTTAATGTTTATGAACAAACTGTCATCCTACTAATATTATAAACGCGAAAGTTTGCGAGGATGTCTGGATGTCTGAATGTTTGTTACTCTTTCACACTCTTTATCTGTAGGTGCTCGTACATGGTATCAGACCGAAATGGTATCATATTACGTGGTATTACACGTGATATTTAAATGTCAATGATACGAATCACGGCTTGTCACAAAGAATTAGAGACCACGGGCTTTTAAAAATTATTGTAGCTAGTACTTGTTTGTCGAAAAATTATCACCCGTACCAAAGTTATAAACACAACATGTTACTAAGCTTAGCTTTGCATCAAGAAACCTGTTAATTTATTAAGCCAAAGAGCTAGCCAGTGCTATGCGAAACAAACCATTTCAAACAATAGCCGGCGATTCGTTCCCACATAATACATCCTAGATTAAATTTTACCATTATACGGTTTATTATAAAATTGTTGCGCCACGATAATCCAGTTTAACGGTTGTCGTAACGTACATTATTAATAACAGTTTTAATATATTTACTCTTAGGAAAATTAATTTTCTATCACACAACCTTATACATACGTTTCGAAATTTTGATTCTAGTGTATGTAAGCCGGTTTCTGTACTGATTTTAGCACTGGCATTCCGCACATAGGTAAATTTTTTGACAATCACTCCAAAATTATATGAATTTGATTTGTTTATTAATCATTTGCATCCCACCTGTTAGATCGTTAAGTAGTTTTTATTTACTGTATGTATAGTGTTTTTAAAAGTATTTTTTAACAATATAGGTATTTAAGAATTTCGAAGTCATATAATTTAGGCAATAAAAACTCAATCTCAAATATGTAAGGGCACTTAAGGTAGTTTTTGATTTAGGTATTAAGTGATGTACTAGGGTGTCATATAAATAGTGGTAAATTGCCTTGTCCCAGTCCACAGGCGCTCAGCCTCTAAGCGTAACGGCTCCGGTGTTGACTTTACATTTATTTCTATGAGGAATAAGTAACCATGGGGTTACCATAATGGTATGGTATTCGTTCATATGAGATCTGACAGAGGAGTATAGACGACCCTATTATAATTATTTTTCCGTCAGCCATATTATAGATGGATCACTTGAAATATTTAAAACCGCAAATTATTTCGAATATCGCGCCCGAGCTAGACAAACCACCTTAGCTAAAACATTATTATTGTCAAAGATTTTGAGTTTTTTTTATGGACACAAAATCGTTTGTAACTATCGTCAACCCCAACATTGCGGGTAGGTTATTTAGGTAGGAGTGTTATTTGATAATTCATTATATTTATATCAGCATATTCCACACTCGGTTGGATTTGGATTTTCAGCTTCAAATTCCGAACTGTTACGGTGCGGGTATAATTTTTAATTTAATAGGTTTATGGAATTTTATACAATTTACAGCAAAAGTTTATAGGAAAAGTAAAGTTATTGCGGCGGCACCAATTGTTGTATTATTAAGTACTTATAAAACAAAAGCCATTAACAGATTAATTATTAACCGACTTCACGAAAGAGAAGACAAGTATTTTCGATATACTTATTTTAATTATTTTTGGACGATTAAAAGTAATAATAATAATAATTGAAGTTACATTCAAGTTTAACTATTTTAAAAAGGTACAAATCATTATACTTGCACGATGTCTGATCATTTTGACTAAGAAATTATTAAAAAGTTAAGAAAAAATAAAATGTGCATGGATACAGCGGTAGAGGAAGGCCAAAGAAGAGATGGATGGACTGTGTGAAAGATGACATGAGTAAGAAAGAGAGTACTGAGATGACTGGAATGGGAATGAGGGAAATAGAAGAAGATCACTGTTGTGCCGACCCCACATAACGTGGGAAAGGTCAGGAAGATGACGATAAACACACTGAAGAAAAAGCACATTTTTTGTTTTCACTTCTACGTAACACGGAAATAATGGTTGGGTTTTTACCGTTTTTAAAACACTAAACTTTGCCACGATAGGCACAAAAAATCTTGATCTATATTTTTTTTCTCAATACCGGAATAAAAACATATCGATGGACACGTCAAATTCCATATCAAGTGACAACGAGCGATGTAATCGATAATAAGAATCGACTCGCTGAACACAAGTCACGATCAATTCGATACAATTTTTACTTGATACTACTCGCCGGTAAGCGTGCCATAAACGCATCGTCGAATAAAGGCTATTTTTTCCACGCATACAAAGCAGTCACACGAATTAAATTTTAATTTTAAAATAAATAAGGCCAGACTCACACGTGATCTTTGTCTTTGCACGAAAATATAAAATCGATAAGATCAACTCCCTCGCCAACGCCAAACCACTTTGAGAATATGATGCAATCATTACGATTTAATCTTTGTTCAAGTCATAATGAATCAAGATCTAAACACTTACATTGCTTGGTACTCATATTTTTGTTTTTATTGTGTTTATTGCTACAGGCACATTTTCAAATTTACTGTCTCTTATTAGGTATCAATATTTAAGTCTTCATTATATTGTAGTATATACTCGTAGTTATATCAGTTCTACGCGTCACTGATAATTATATAACTACTGGTGCCTATACTGCTTAGAACAGACTGATCCAGATTTTTGGATTGAGTAGAACGGAGCATACGTTGAAAGTCGAAAAGAAAAATAAATAATATTAAATAGAAAAATTATGAGTTGAGCGACGAAGCAGTCAAATCTCCGCTTAGTTTTATTTAAACATAATATTTATATCGTCGACAATGTTCATATCAACATCGTTTATCCATGAGATCGACAATGCAAACATTTAAATTTGAATGTATGACGGAAATAAAACAAGACTTATCTAATAGCTACATGCGCCGTGGCATGGTCCAAGTTGTAAGCGCAATTTGCTATTGAACTTATCGGAATTTACATAGGTGATAGTATTGTTTACTACCAAGTAACAATTAACTTTCTGTTAGCGACTCAGACTATCTACCTACTTTATGAAACAGGCAAAACTAATACGCTCGATTTTATATATATATTTGTTTGGAGATTAGGGTACTTGTTTTATACTTGTTTAATTCCCTAATTCTACCCTCAGAATAAGACTTTGTTTTGTAAAATGATGAGGGTAATTTCGTGTTAAAAGGAGTCTACGGCCATATTTCATGCGATGTGCCACGAAAAGTGTAATAAAATAATTTTGAAGTCAATCGTGCGTTGTTTTCGTTTTAAACATTATCCACCTAGGCTACAAAGTCCTACGAGCCGGATTTATGTTTAAAACACCACCCGCGCCGCGTAAAATGGTGAATACTCGAGGTTCACTGCAGCGAGAACGTGCTCGCCACGAGGCGGACAACCGCACCCAGGATGGTGACTTGCCACAAAAGAATCTGCAACTCCAAGATCTTATGCCTTCGACTTCGAAAACTACAGAAGAACAAAATAGTGAAGTGATCAAGCATCCTATTTTGAGCCGTGCAGCGATGCCGGCTAGCAGTATCAAGTCGGAACAACCGCCGCCACCGCCCCACGTGTCACACAAAGACGACCGCCGGAGCTTGAAATCTAAAAAAGGTTCCACTACTTCGATGCGGGCGAAACGGCAGCAACTTATCCTGGAAGCAGAAAGGCAAAAGGCGCAAATTCGCATGGAACTCATAAATAAAAAGCTAGATGCCGATCTAGCTAGCCTAGACGAAGAATACAGTTCACACGAGGGATCCGAAAGCCGTAGTCGTGTTGAAGAATGGATGGAGCGTAGCTATCAGGAGCTGAACAAAGGCCTGCCTGCCCCCGCACATGGCATCGATTCGGGTGAGCAGTGCCTACAGTCTGGACCGCCGGCACGTACGCCCCCGGCCGGGGCCCAGCCCGCGCCGCGCCCGGCGCTGGCCGCCGCCGCCAGCACAGAAGGTACAGTTCAGATGCTCGCCAGTGCGTTGAGAGATCTCGCCGCCGCTTCCACCAGTCACGCGCCGAACGCGAACCTACTCAGCCGCATGTGCACGCCCCGGGAGCTCCCAGAGTTCTCCGGCGACCCTTTGGAATGGCTGCAGTTTAAACACGCGTTCGATGAGTCTACGGAACTGTGCAGTTTCACAACGAAAGAAAATATGTGGAGACTGAGGAAATGTTTGCGTGGAGCTGCCAAAGAAGCCGTCTCAGCTCTGCTTATAAGTGCATCATCTCCTGAAACCATAATGTCAACATTGAAGTTGAGGTTTGGTAATCCTGAGTACATCTTATCGAAGCTTGTGCACGACGTTAAAAAGTTACAGCCATTGTCTCAAGATTACCACAAAGAAATTGTGTCCTTCTCGGTCAAAATACAGAACTTCGTAGAAGCTGTGCGTGCCGTCGGCCGAGAAGAGTACCTACGAGGTACGAGTACTGTGTCGGTAATATTATCGAAACTACCTACGGTCCTATTGTCAAAATGGACGGATTACAGTTTCGTACCGATAACAGAAGGCAAGAAATCACGACTGGTATTATTATCAGATTTCTTGAAGGAAGAAGCTGTAAAAGTTTCTACTACGTCAAATACCTACTATGTGCCTGCGCGCAGCGATAACCATAAGAATAAGAATAGCGAGTACAATCAACATCGCTCACAAACAGTATTGATGCACACAGATGAACAAGAAGTCACTAAGTGTCTATTTTGCAAGACAAGTGCGCATTCTAAGATAACAGCCTGCAATAAATTTAAAAAGGCTCTTCGCAAACTTCGGTGGAGTTTTGTGAAACGCAGTGGGCTATGTTTCAAATGCCTACTTTCACGTCACGACCGTGACACCTGCCCAGCCCCAGTCTGTGACAAGGATGGATGCGGCCGGGCGCATCACCCACTACTCCACTACCCCACGGCACCCGAGCGGCGCGCTGAGTCGCAGCCTGCGCCGGCGGCCGCGTCTCAGGAGCGGCAGCCGCCGCCGGCGCCGCCTGCGCCGGCGCCTGTCAACGCCGTCTCCGGAGCAGATATAGTGTCGAATATAAATACGGACGAAAGTGAGTGCAAAGTGTTATTGAAAGTCGTGCCTATACGTATACATAGCGTTAACGGTGTCATAAACTCTAGCGCACTACTCGACGACGGGTCTACTATTTCGTTGATAAGCGATGAACTAGCGAAGCGCGCGGGTTTGCGCGGCAGGCCTGAGGTGATTCGAGTGCGCGGTGCCTTCGATGATGAACTGTCTTGCGAAGCGACTGTCACGAACGTGAACCTTTCTGGTGTGGACAATAAGATTTATTCAATTAGAGCTCGCACTGTAAAGAACTTAAATTTACCTGTGCATAGTATGTCGGTTGTTGATTGCGATAGGTATAAAAGTCTGTCAGATTGTGAATTTTTGTGTTCCACTGATTTAAAACCTGAAATGTTAATCGGTCAGGATAATTATCACCTGTTAATACCTATAAAAGTTAATCCAGGTAGTCAGTTTGAGCCGTTCGCAACACTCACTCCCCTAGGTTGGTGTGTCCATGGTAAGTGGCACGTGCCGCGGAGCGTCCCCAGGTGCGCGCCCGCAGCCCACGCGACTCTGCACGTGACGGGTGCGAAGCCCGAGCCCGCTCCCTCGCCGCTCACACCGCTTCAGACAGACCAGCAGCTTCAAGATCTCCATGATGAAGTGAGGCGTTTCTTCGCCTTGGACTCGATGGGAATATGTGGTAAGCCTCGTCATAATAAAAACGACTTACTTGCTGTAGCCAAGCTGGAGAAGACTGCTGAACTCATCGCTGGTCGCTGGTGGGTAGGGTTGCCGTGGAGGAATGAAGACTGCCGAATGCCGGACTCCTATCAGACAGCCCTGAAAAGGCTGGAAAGTATAGAGAGGAAGATGGAAAAGGACCAAGGTTTCTCTGAAAGGTATCGAGACAGGATTAAACATTTATTAGATAATGATTTTGCTAGGGAACTGACAGATACTAGTACTACTGCGAAAACTTGGTACTTACCGCACTTTGGGATCGATAATCCCAACAAGAAGAAGCTGCGACTAGTTTTTGACTCGGCTGCGAAGGTAAATGGTCTATGTCTCAATGACTATTTACATACAGGTCCAGACTTACTGCCATCACTGCTTGGCATAATGCTGCGCTTTAGGGAACATTTAATTGCAGTAACAGGTGACATTCAAGATTTCTTTCTCAGGGTCAAAGTTCAGCCGGCCGACCAGCACGCGTTTAGGTTTTTGTGGAGAAACAGCCCTACTGAAAAGGTAAAAACTTACATAATGACTTCACTCATATTCGGCGCGAACTGTTCTCCATTCGTCAGCCAGTTCATAAAGAACAAAAATGCTGAGCGCTTCGAGTGTTCACTGCCCGAGGCTGTGCATGCTATACGTAAGTCGCACTATATAGATGACTATATAGACAGCATGCTAGATGAAACGAACGCTACAGAAATGGTAAGAAACGTTTGTACTATCCACCAACAGGGCGGATTCCAGATTCGCAACTGGACAAGCAACAGCATTCAGGTGTTGAACTCTGTACCTCAAAAGAGTTTAGGTACAGCCGCGTTCAAATTCAAAATTGATAATCAGTTTGAAGGTGAGCGCACACTTGGTCTAATATGGTTCCCCGGTACGGACGAACTAGGTTTCGACGTATCACTTAAGAAAATTCCCGAAAGTATAATTCAAGGTAAGGAAATACCTACGAAGCGCATAATGCTTCAAGTCGTTATGTCGATATTCGATGTTTTTGGGTTTTTAACTCCATTTACTATACAGGGTCGCATAATGCTACAAAATACATGGCAGCTACATATTGGCTGGGATGACATCGTACCTACCGATATCTACGAGAAATGGTGTAACTGGATCGATAGGCTAAAGGAAATAGATCGCATACGCATACCTAGGTGCTACCACATGACTGCGCGTGGTCCACCCCCCGCTCACCCGCCTTCTCCGCAGCCCGGTCCCAGCGCGTCATCAGATGCGCATACGACAACAGCTGTGAGTTTACCGCCATGTTATAGCTACCTACAGTTACATGTTTATAGCGATGCCTCGTCTAAAGCTATGAGCGCCGTAGCGTATTGGCGCTGGGTAGATAACAATGTTATTCATGTTGCATTTATAGCTAGTAAGTGCAGAGTGGTACCTGTGAAACCGCTGACGATACCTCGTGCGGAACTACAGGCTGCGCTGCTAGCTGCGAGATTGGCAAGTACTATTATGAAAGAACATAAGCTACCAGTCGAGCGACGAGTATTTTGGTGCGATTCTACCACTGTTTTACAGTGGATTAGAAACAACACCCGTACGTATAAGGTTTTCGAAGCGAACCGTTTAGGTGAGATCGACGAGCTGACGCGCGTACAGGAGTGGAGGTATGTACCTACAAAATTAAACGTTGCGGACTTGGCCACGCGAGAAGATTTTGACCATGCTGTTTTTAAACGTGAGTGGTTTTCTGGACCTTCATTTTTATACCTAGATGAGTCATCGTGGCCCGCCGACATCTGCCAACCTGAAACAAACGAACCGAACTTAGAAAACATTATGGTTACAAGCGACTTACCTGTTCCAAAAGACTTACCGGTTCCGGATCCGCTCCGGTTTTCTTCGTGGCTGAGACTGCTGCGGAGCACGGCGACAGTCTTAATGTTCGTTGACAGGTGCAGAGGCCGCACCTGCAACATAGACTGCCACACACTGGAGAGGGCGGAGCATCTTCTTCTGCGTCAGGCTCAGGTTGACACGTTCGCCGACGAAATATCTGCAATAAAAAACGGTAAATGTTTACAGAAGTCTAGCAAGTTACTTACCTTGTGTCCGTTTCTCGACGAACACGGTGTTCTCCGAGCCGGCGGGCGCATCGACGCCGTCTCCGACGTGGACCTGGAACTGAAAAGACCGGTCATCCTGGACGGCAGGAACCCGACAGCTCGCCTGATTGTCCGACATTATCATGTCAAGTTAGCTCATGGCAATCAGGAAACTGTAGTCAACGAGCTGAAACAAAAATATTGGTTAATTAGGCTTAGGCCTACAGTTAAGTACATAGGCACAAAATGCATGCTCTGTAAAATACGCAAAGCTACACCTCGAGTACCAAGAATGGGTGATTTACCTCAAGCTCGCATGGCGCACCATCAGCGCCCCTTTACCTTCTGTGGTCTCGACCTTTTCGGCCCCATGGAAGTCACAGTAGGTCGTCGCAGAGAAAAAAGGTATGGTGCTTTGTTCACGTGCCTTACAGTCCGTGCTGTGCACGTTGAACTCGTTTCTTCACTCACCACGGACTCGCTTATTATGGCTCTGCGACGGATGGCAGCCAGACGTGGTTGGCCACGCCATCTATACTCCGACAATGGGACGAACCTCCGAGGTGCTGACAAAGAACTGCAGAGATCTATGCTAGAGGTAGACAACGAAGTACTGAAAGCTGAAGGGGCAAACAATAGTATGGTATTTCACTTCATCCCGCCGCTTAGCCCGCACTGGGGTGGGGCGTGGGAACGCCTCATTCGAAGCGTGAAAACATCGCTAAAGGTAATTTTGAACGAGCGCGCCCCGCGAGAAGAAGTGTTGAATACGTTGATGGCTGAGGTGGAAAACATAGTCAACAGCCGTCCCCTATCCCACGTATCCGTCGAGCCAGGTACCCTCGAAAGTTTGACACCTAACCATTTTCTCCTAGGTTCAAGTTCTAACTTGCCAGTCATCGGAGCGTTTGACGATTCAGACCTGTTTCTGAGGAAACAGTGGCGTAAGGCTCAGAAGTTGGCCGACATGTTCTGGCAGCGGTGGCTGAAAGAAGTTTTGCCCCAGCTGCTACCTAGAAAAAAGTGGACCGAAGAGCAGCAACCTCTTAAGGTGGGTGACCTAGTGTTAGTGGTCGATCCCGATTCTCCCCGGAACGTATGGCCGAAAGGCGTCGTCCAGCAAATCTTCAAGTCTAGAGATGGTCGCATCCGGCAGGTTGACGTGAAGACCAGGACAGGTACTTGGCGGCGCTCGGCGGCACGAGTCGCTTCTATATCAATGGGTGATGAGTGCTGACTCAGCACTAGGGGGGAGTGTTAGCGACTCAGACTATCTACCTACTTTATGAAACAGGCAAAACTAATACGCTCGATTTTATATATATATTTGTTTGGAGATTAGGGTACTTGTTTTATACTTGTTTAATTCCCTAATTCTACCCTCAGAATAAGACTTTGTTTTGTAAAATGATGAGGGTAATTTCGTGTTAAAAGGAGTCTACGGCCATATTTCATGCGATGTGCCACGAAAAGTGTAATAAAATAATTTTGAAGTCAATCGTGCGTTGTTTTCGTTTTAAACATTATCCACCTAGGCTACACTTTCCACTAATCATATTGTTTATCGTAATCTATTACTTTTGGTAGAAGTTAATTTACTATTCTTCATAGTCTTCGCCATTCACAGAACTGTGCATAACTTATATTTAAAAAACCGCCATTATAGTTCTTATATCTGTCCGTTTATTCAAATGTCTTGTGTTCATAATAATAAGAATAACGTAAGTGCATATTAGCTATTTTGAGGGAGGCCTATATCCAGCAGTGGACTGTTATATGCTTATGATGATTATAATAATTTACTTGATTTATCTGCTCATTTGTAACTTTTTCACGTCCTTAAAAAAATTGCCGTTCGTGGTAAGAAAAATGAGCTGTACATGAGCTAGTGTCTAACTTGTAAAGCCTCACCGTACTTGGGGGCTATTCGTAATTGTGAAAACACGTGATTCAAGCGAACTCGGGTGTCGGCATAAGTACTTACTATACGACCTAGCTCGTGCACTCGGGCCGAGAATACTCTTATAGTGTAAACCCAGCTTTACTGCTTTTTTGATTACCCAAGTCTATTGCTCGCGTGGTTTATTTGTATTTCAGCATATAACAAAAGTCAGTACCCACTGATTCTAACAGTTAGATTTTAGAGTGAAGTTCATTGGCCCTGATGCTAGGCTAACGGCACACGCTGCCTCCCGCAGCCTCGGCCTCACGTCTGACGCCCCGTCGAGATGTCCCACAGATGGGACGTGGCCGAGGTGGGCCGATAACAGAGACCAGTGTACCGGTGGAACGTTATACGCACATCAGATAGCCGGTGTGGGTGACAGGCCGGTGACAACCCGGGCATGCTACCGTGAGCTCCACCAAATAGACACCGCAACGGAGACTTCGTCAGCTCTTTTTTTCCAATATTACGATTTTAATCAAACAAAACTTATATCTACTTACAATTATGCTCTGTCTACTTATGAAAACTAGATGAAAATCCGTTTAGTGGTTTTGAAGATGTGCACTAACTATTAAAGAGACACAGACAGAATAGAATCTTAAAAACTCTAAAAAGTATATGTTTTATATTTCTCGTCTTTTGTCTTCCTTTTTTTTCTTTTATACGCTCTGTAGAATTTTTAAATTATAATGTCTTTTAGGTGAGATATTTCATCACTAAAATGCTTGATGTGTAGGTAAATAAAATATCTGGAAACACAAACGCTTTTAAAAGATATTAAAAATGTTGATAAGTCTCAACTTTATAGCCTCTTAAATTCAATAAAGCTTTTGGCACATACTTAAAACTCTGATCTCACATCATAATATCTTCTAACGCATAGGCACCTCCCATAACTTACATTCACAAAAGCTCATAAAGTACTTAAGACATTATTTCGACCGGACAATGTGGCTATACTTAACTTAAGCCTTCGACACATCTCCATGCAAATGTGGTCGCATCTTAACAATATAATAACAGAGAAGACATTTCAAAAGTTAACAAAAAATCATAAATTTTATTTTCACATAGAATAATTCATTCAGTCAGTCTTTTATTAAATTCATCTATATTTTCTATCTATATAAAACTCAGCCATATTAAGTTCTTACTATTTTCTTGTCATATAACTTTCATACATTGGTGGATGAATTTGATGCCATTCACGTATACTGGCGATTATAACTTTTCATGAATCAGCTAAAAAGTGTGTACTTATTCACATTTACGTCGCATGCAGAGGTAACTAATCACAGATGAAACACTCGTATCTTCTTCTTTCTCTTATATATATACAAGTATAAGATCATATTTGTCTAAGAAAGAATTGCTGTTCGATAATCTCGCTAAAACTTGAGAACGGCTTAAAAGTGATTTGATTTTGAAATATTTGAAGAAGAAAAAAAAAGCTAAACATGAAAAAAACGAGATAATTTAGATGAGCACTGTTCCAACTTTTCCTTCCGTAAAAACCTATTCAGATTTTTACAAACATTAAAAAAACTAAATCGACCCAGCATTATCAAGAGATGTGCACAAACAAACAGTATATATTTTTTAATTATTAAGATATCCAAAGATATTATATTGATACCTATTCAATAAAATAATTTTAAACTTGTACATACATAAAATATGCAAATGTATTTAAAGTATTCGTCACAAAGTTGCAACTTGTAGTTAACACACTAAACAACTAGCTAATGCCTACAATTGACACCATGATAAACATTCTTATTCTTAAGGGACTTCAATTAACGTCATAATTAATAAATTCTCGTAAAGGCACAACTGAATTGCTGCATAGAGAGAACATCAAACTCATGCAAGAGGGCATTATCTTGAACAAGTCAAGTTCTTTCAACACCACTTGAATATCAATTACTTTTCAAATATTACGTTTATATTTTCAACTTATACTAAAGTTTCTAAGGAGATTACTTGTAATAATGCACAATTGTTATACATCGCCGCTTTTAAAGCGATAAATAAGATACTTTTAAAATGTTCATAATAGCTTCAATATGGAGGATTTTAGGGAAAGAAAAATTGCTAAAGCTGTACAAAAAACCAGGAAGCTTTTTTTTACGGTACAGTGACAGTTAATTTGGAGAGTACAACGATTTTCTATGGCTTATGTAAAAAAAAGGACGCTGTTATTCGATGAAAGTAAGCTTAACAGTAGCACGTGTTAGTCATACATTCATAAAGTCATATAGAGACAATAATAAAACTGTAAATTTAATATTATCTACAATAACTGTAGTCGTAAATTCATCATTAATGTCTACTCTCAAACAACCTTGTTAAAACCTACAGCTACGTATAATTTAACCCACATTCAACGCAATACCTAAGCATTCTATGCTTTGAAATTTTAGTTGAAATCTGTAACTTGGATAATCCTAAATATCTATCCAGGGGCCTCATCACGAATTCATAATACATTACTGAATTAATATATCATTGTTATTTCGTACCAAGACTTATGCAAATTGTATTCAAGTTGTGTTAGTTCAAGCTTCAAATGTGACGTTTCTAAAACGGAATCGTTCTGGAAGACTTCGCGGTAAGGCCCCTGGGAAGATGTCGTTGACGGTACTCGAAGTTCAATAAAAAAACACTTGTCACAATGCTTGTCACCGACAAAAATGATTTTTTAATGACAAATTCCAAAATAAAGAAGAAGAAAAAGATGTCAAGCCAAGTATAGGTCATCCAATGGATCTAGGCATTCGTGATGTTAGCCACAGGTGCGAGTTTGCGCATGTATAGTTCCTTCCCCCCCTCCTCATACCTCCAATTGCTCCCGAAAAACGATACTGCGCAGCTTTTGAGGCTAACTTCACGAATGCCTAGATTCGTTGAGCCAACTATACAGTCGTGATCATTTAATAAAAAATGTTACTGACCTGAGATAGTCATTTTTGCAAAAGATGTTACTGTCGCGCGCATAGCACCTCTGCTCGGAGTCCAGGGGCATCTTGCACTCGTTGCATCGCAGACAGGGCGTGTGCCAGCGTCTCTCCAGCGCCAGCAGGTAGAACCTGAACAAACACTCCAGATTACTTACTGGTTACTTATCAGTACGTCTACCATGAGTTGTCACATTTAGATCGGCTGACGTTACTACAGTAGTAACACGAGTAGTATAGTAGGCTCAACGAATCTAGGCATTCGTGAAGTTAGCCGCAAGAACTGCGCAGTATCGTTTTTCGGGAGCAATTGGAGGTATGAGGAGGGGGGGAAGGAACTGTACATGCGTAAACTCGCACTTGTGGCTAACTTCACGAATGCCTAGATCCGTTGGATTAACTATACGTTACTACGACATCTGTCAAAATTGTTACTCATGGTACCAAATTCTAAGCAAATTAGTGAAGCGCAAACTACAGTCGCTGTAGTAGGTACGCTGTGACGTAGGATAGTTAACTACGTGACGTTTTAGTACCCAACTATCCGCTAGAGAAGCTGTACAAGTTTTCATACAATTTTTTAACTACAGGTGCTAGCAAGTGTAGATTGTGAAAACTCATGGTAGACTTACAGTTTAAGATCATTAAGGTACTTCAAGTACATGACTTAAATTTGACAGGGTTTAGATCAAAGAGGTCTTTTTAGAAAAAGGTCAGGTCAAGAGTACCCTAAACCGACGCGAATGTATGAAGAATTAATGAGGGTGGATGAAGCAAGGGAGATAATATGTCAGATTCGTAGCAAGTGTAGATCCGTGGTCTCGGCCTACCCGTCGGGAAACAGGCATGATTTTATGTATGTATGTATTTATCAGTAAAACGGGTATTACACTACACGGTATTCAGGGCCCGGTAGTAAGGGAACCTAACGCCTATCCTCTACGTTTTACGCCCTGACTCTTATTACACCACTCTTATTTAGGGTAAGGGTCCCTGAATTCAGGGTAGTGTAATAAGTGCTTTATCAGTCAGTGTATCTTTATATTAATTGAGATTTAAGATATGCTTAGTTATAAATATTAGCACAAGTTATGAATCAATGTTATTAGATCATTTAGTACCTACCAAGTTTTGTAATCACATAGATGGTAGGACTAAAATTTTCCAATATAAATGACAAACGCTACCGACCGTAGGAAGCACTGTCGGTGTGTGATTTTTTTGGGTTAGGGTAAATTTGTCATCGCAAAAATCTAGTGTAAATTCGTCACCGCTCAAATTGTTTAAATATTTTTAGGGTAAATTTGTCACTGCCTACTTTTAACCGCTACAGTACAGTCAGCGAAAAAGTGACATGCCTTTATACCTACATTTTCTCTAAGAGCATACAAGTACTATTGCTGAAACTGTGGTATATTTTGCTAGAGCCACAGAGGTCTTACCTAATTATGGACACTTTTAGAGCACTCTAATGGTGGTTTGTTTGTTCAAACGTGCCTTTATACCGCTTAATTTTTATATTCATGGTTCATTTATTTAAATTACAATCAGTATGTAGCTGTTATGTAATTTGCAGCATGGTGCTTGATCTGTTTGTGGTAGAGGTACGCGTAGTTTCAGTAAGTGTTCACATTTAATTTCTACCCTGCTTCTATTAGTGAAGACCTCTAATTGGCTATTTCTATTCTTTCTTTTTTAATGTCATTTTATGTTAGCTTTTGGTTTTCCGAAAATTAAATAAATAAATAAAAGATCTATCTGTCAAGCTGACCGTATAGGTCATCCAACGGATCTAGGCATTCGTGAAGTTAGCCACAGGTGCAAGTTTGCGCATGTACAGTTCCTTCCCCCCCTCCTCATACCGCCAATTGCTCCGAAAAACGATACTGCGCAGCTCTTGCGGCTAACTTCACGAATGCCTAGATTCGTTGAGCCGAGTATACCTGTCAGTAATTCGCGCACCGCAACCGGCGCAGGAGTCGTCCGTGGGCGCCTGTGCCGTCTCATCTGGGGGCTCGCGTTTTCTGCACGAGGTGCAGTCCCGGGGCGAGCCGGGGGATGTAGCCGGTGCCACCGGGGACAAGTCTCCACCCCCCGAGTACGACGATATGTACCGCTCGCTTTGTTGCTGAAAAACACGCCTTATTATGCGCACCGTCTGAAAATGACCCTTATTTACACGCGTGATGTTCACATAAAAAGTAGCCTATATAGTTTTCAAAGTCATAGATGATGTCTATCTAAAACTAACTAGCCGCTGCAACGTGACGAACCGCCAATAATCATTATTTTCAGCTAGAATTATAATATTCGTAGGAAAAATGCAATGATTCATGCATTTTTTGTCTTCACAAAGACGTAACTTTATTATTATAATTACAATAATTCTAGGTAATTATGATTATAATTAACTGATGGTGTGGTGGCAGCACCCTTGCCTCACGACCCGAAGGTCTTGGGTTCGAAATTGGTCGTGCACCAGTGAATATTTCCATTCGAAAAAAATATGTGCGCAATGCCAGTGCTCCTAAGAACGGTGAAGGAAAACTTCGTGAGGAAACCGGTATACCTAGAACCATAAGTTCGAAAGTGTCTCTCATAGGTTAGTATTCTTATTAGCGGCGATGGGCTTGCAACCCTTCACGTGCGGAATAGGTACTAGTTACTGTTCAAAATATAAGCATGTGAGAAATTATCATGTTTGGAGGTATCTAAGCAACTGAGGTGATTTCTACCGAGCCTGGGGATTACAGTCATGTTATTTTAAGTCAATTTATTTAGATTCTGTCAATAAGAAAAGTTTTTATTTCAAAAATTTTGGTTTTGAACGTAGTCATGTCAAGTTACCTCAATAAGCCATCATTCTGTAATTAAAAAAACATTTCATCATGCAATTTTCCCACCGTTACACATTTATTAATACCATGGCTGTGGTAACTGTGGTAACAGTGCGACCAGTGTACATAGGTAAATATTAATGTCTAACTTTTTTCAATCAAATTTTGTGGCTTGATTGTAAATCATATAATTTTAAGTTTTAAATAACGAAAGACTTATTTCATTATTTCCTTACCTTCAACATACACCTACCGGTAAAAATCCGCCTACAAAATTCCATTGAAATCCCAGTGCAAATTAATTACAAAGTTTATGCGACTGTTCACTGGTCTCAACTCTCAAGGTATGAATAATTTAAAATGCCATCATCTCAAGGAGCGTGATAACAAAGCAGAACTAAGTGTAGATATATATAACTAATATAGGGCGGTTGTTCACCTTTCCCGAACAAAACAACTATTCAAGGAGTTAAAAACTTAGTGTATTATCTTGCCATGTTTGTTGATATTTATAGTCTAAAACTGTTACCAAACTTTTTATTCCCGGTTTTTTCCGGGATAAAAAGTAGACTATTAATCTAGAATATAATCTTCATTAATCCAAACCCGTTCCCTACTAAAGTTTAGTGGTACAAACACACAAAAATATAATATTATAATACTAAGTACCGATAACCGAGCTTTGCTCAGTATTTTTCGGATAAACGACGTTTTCTAAAAACGAAACCTAGCTAGATCGATTTATCGCCCCCGCAACACCCTGCATACTAAATTTCATGAAATTTGTTGCAGCCGTTTCTGAGATTCAGATTATTTATTAGTAAGATGAAAACCTTAAATATAAAAAAAGTCGGGTTTGTTCGAACACTTATAACTCGAGAACGGCTGATCCGATTTTCGTGATTTTTAATTTGTTGTACTTGTCTTTGTCCCGAATAGCAGAATGATTATTAAAAACATTGGAAAATTGACAAAAAAAATAAGAGATAAAACATTTTCCCCTGATTTCCCATACAAAATGTTCATGGGTTCCGCGATAACTGATATTCACACGGACGAAGTCGCAGGTAACAGCTAGTAAATCTATACTAATATTATAAAGAGGAAAACTTTGATTATTTGTTTGTTTGTTTGTTTGAAATGAATAGGCTCCGAAACTACTGAATCGATTTGAAAAATTCTTTCACCAATGTGTAGAATGAACTTTCAGGATGAACATAGGCTATATTTTATGTAGGTACTTCGCGGGCGACGCCGCGTGCAGAAGCTAGTATTAGATAAAAATAACGGTAAAAAAATAACTTGGGACTGTACAAGCGACTGAAGTGTAGGTACTACTACCAGTGTTTCCACTTTTAGGGATTTCGCCCTTTTTTAGGCCGAAACTACTTAGTTCATGTACGACTTAGAGCTATTTTTACTGTGACAGGATTTAGGGAATTTTAGGGTAAAGATTACTTGAGGTGGTAAACCTTTTTATTCTACGCTCAATAGCTCTACCTATTACGGGATGGGAGACACTTGTGATAAAAGCGAGCTAGTTACCTTCTTCATCTCAAGATAAAGGAGAGAAGTCAATGAAAGCCTGCAAAGTAATTCTTCTTCTTCTGAGTCTACGAATGAATTAGTTATGTTCAATTTTTTTCGCATTAAAATGTGCAAAAAAATATGTGTTATTTAATAATTGTTCATGCGCCCTAAAATAGGACATTTCAAAAAAATATAAAGCATTTTTATGGATAATTTCCAAAGAATTTAGGGCAAAACCAAAATCATCAGTGGAAATACTGACTACTACCATGAAATAGAAGCCTGTGTTTGTAGAGTTTTTACGAGATATTCGGTAAAATTTCAAATGTTACAACCACAAATATCGAATATTTGCATGAACGGATAAGGTTTTTTGACTAAAGCTTCTGAAACTGTTTGCAGTTTAACAAATAAACGAGTACCGGGATGGTGCGCAGTTTTAGATTTATTTGGCACTTTTTACTATAATTCTGCAACCAGAGAACCAGTGAATCGATCAGTAATAGTTTATTTTATAAGTAGTGAATAATTATTATAGAAGGAATGTTTTTTCATACAAACTTATCCCCCCTTTGCACCTCTGAGGATAATTTATCTTGAGGATTTTTTATCTTCGTGCACTCGTACCCTTATGTTTCAGGTTTTTCGATTTTATTTTAAAGTCTAGACCATATCTCAGTCAGTCAGTAACGTAAAAGTCTTATATATTTATATAAATAAATAAATAATAGTTATTATTACTTATCATAATTACATTTAGACACCGAAACAGCGCGTTATTATAATTTTGACCACATATTTGCTTTGTGAGACAACCAAATTGTAACTGTATAGCCCTGCTACAGTCAGTTGTCCGAGTCAAGGTGCCTGCTGAAAAGCCATCTAAAGACAAATCCCAGCAACTGATAGTATCAGAATCTACGTAAACCACAACCAATTCTCGTGTTCGCTGAGCACTGTGTTGGTGACGCGAACAACTCCTGACTGCGGTGAGAGCGCCACGTGTAGACGCGTTGGACTGTGAGAGCATCAAACCCAAATATCTGTTTGTTGTCCGTTTTCGGGATACCGTGGACCTACCTCAATATCAAATATATATTCGAAAAAATCTAAAATGTGAGTTTATGTTAGTATTCTTATAAGCGGCGATGGGCTTGCAACCTATCTCGTATGGAATACTAACTACTCAGACGACCTCAGTGGCGCAGCGGGCAAGAGTCCGCCTGCGACGCAAGAGGCTGCGGGTTCGATTCCCGCCTCGGAACAATTTTGTGTACGATCTGCAGAAATTTGTTCCGTTGGTCTGGGTGTGTATGTATAATAAAAAATATCTATCTATGTACCTACATCATGTATTAAATATATCAGTTATCTAGTACCCATAACACAAGCTTTGAGTAGCTTACTTTGGGGCTAGATGATGCTGTGTGGATTGTCCAGCATTATTTATTTATTTATTTATTTACTGTGCAAAATGTGGGCATGTGTCATGTTCAGTTAATAGAGGTCTGAGAAGATATCTGCCGAGCCTGAGGATTACAGACGTGATCTTGTTTTTTATATATAATATTATACTAGCTTCCGCTCGCGGCGTCGCCCGCGAAGTAGGTACCTACATAAAATATAGCCTATGTTCATCCTGAAAGTTCATTCTACACATTGGTGAAAATCGGTCCAGTAGTTTCGGAGCCTATTCAATGCAAACAAACAAACAATCAATTTTTTTCTCTTTATAATATTAGTATAGATTATTTATCTTTTTAATATGTATTAAAAAAATTAAGTCGGTTTCGTTACAACATTTATAACACTAGAACGGCTGGACTGATTTTCTGATTTTTGATTCGTTGTAATTATTTGTCTCAGCAGAATAACATTAAAACACTTGTAAATGAATAAAATTAGCACGGGCAACAGCTAGCATATACATACATACTCTAAAATCTGAGGTACTCATCACGACTTTGTCCTTGTACCTATTGCTTTATCCAAAACAATTTAAAGTAGATACTTAACACCTTTTTGGGGGTTGAAGGAAAAAAAGAATTAAAAAGATAACATGCTAAATTTGCAACCTGTGGAATCGAGAGATGAAGATATTGCCGCCTCAGGTAAAGGGGGGTGGGTGGAAGCTGGGGGGTGTGCTAACAATGCTGTGATCTTATCCGATATGTCAAAAGGAACGTTACCTTATCCAACAACACTTAAGGCCCAGAATACTCGTCACACTATTCCTTACGTAAAAGTTACAAAAAAAAGTGACATAGGTCCGTATAGCAACGCGGATCTCCGCAGAATCAGACATAGCACGAAGCGAAATACCAAAATGACAAATAAGTAGAGTGCGGCATCATAATATGGCTGCTCTGAATTATATAACGAAAGCGACAATTTATAAAAAACATAAATATGTAACAAGTAAATAGCTTATTTCAAAAAAAGGGCTGGGTTGATTTGTTTCAAATTAGCTGATTTACATTCACATGTGAAATAGAAATTCAAAACACCTTACTTTTCTGGATAAATTAGGGAATTTCTGTATTTTCAGAGGTGTTTTTGACATGATTTTTAACCAAGGTTTTCTAACTAATTCGTGTTTTAGCTCCAGTTGATTTATCACTTATATCCTTGAGTATCGTGTAGTTCAATTTCAATGTAATCTATTAAGCGGTAATAGAATGATTAGGGTTGCAATACTTGCAATTTTCAAAATTCTGGGCCTTAACGCAGCTCTGCGCAGGGAGAAGAGACCCCGACGTTTTGACCCTAATCAATTATTGTAATGAATAAATAAATAATAAATAATGCTGGACAATCCACACAGCATCATCTAGACCCAAAGTAAGCTATTCAAAGCTTGTGTTATGGGTACTAGATAACTGATATATTTAATACATTATATACATAGATACCTACAATATAATATATAATAGATACTATATAGTGTACTGACAGTGATCGTTTGTAGTAATCTAAAGATTGTTTGTAATAATGAAAATAAGTGTAGGTAATTGTATAAATTGTATTTTAAAAATTTCATTGTATAAATTGTATTGTATTTTAATTCAGTTTACTATGTATTATCAAATTTCATCCGAATCCGTTTAGTTGTTTTTGCGTGATTGATTTCACATTAATAGTAGTACTTGGGTAACTGAGCTTTGCTGTTTTTTTTTCTTTAATTTCAATAAAATCGCTATTTTAATTATAATATATTTGGCGTAAAGTAGTAGTAGCGATATCCTAGCTAGACTCTAGAGTCTAGCTAGGATAATCGTTTCTGTACTAAAACTCTGACTAGTAGTCAAAAAGTAGTAGAGGCACTCTAGCAATTACACTTAAAAAAACATTAAAAATCTTTTTATTACTTCATTCTAGATGTCAAAACCTGGTTTTAGATGCAAATACCTACTAAGATAATAACAGCCTTAACCTAATAACATATGACACGATAACAAAATAATGCGCAGATAATCTTATATGAGTATAATATACGGGGGTTACTGACTTGTAACTACTAATATTTTTATATTTAACTAGCTGTACCCGCGACTTCGTCCGCGAAACGCGCAAATGTTGATCGTGAGTGGGACACAGTCGACATCTTAGATTCTATTCTATAGTATCATCATCATCATTATCATCAGCCTATAGCAGTCCACTGCTGGACATAGGCCTCCCCTAATGAGCGCCATTGCGCCCTGTCTTCAGCTCGACGCATCCAGCCTCCACCATTCTATAGTATAGGCTAGCATTATCAAATTTCATCAAAATCCCTAAAATCCTAATTAAGATTTACCAAAAATATTTCATGTACAGATTTTCTAGATCGTAACCTAGCTCGGTTAGTTTTATTAGACGTCCTTATAGATTCATCATTCGCCCGCCCTTATCACACGCTAAGTGGGGTCGGCACAACATATTTTTTTTCTTCCACTCACTCCTATCATTCATTAACTCTAATAAATTCATCAAATCTACTCCTCTTACATTCATATCATACAACACTACAGTTAATTTTGTTTTTTTTTTATATTAGTGTATTTATACTATTTAGAAATATGGTATATTATTTATTTATTTTATAGATTACGCCAACACCACACATAACAAAACATTAAAAGCAACATGAAGACAAATTTTACCATGAAATGTGTGCCAATTACAGTCATGCACAACATTTACCATAAAGTTTAAAAAACAGACAACAGCTTAACATTAAAGGAACTTCTCAAGCGAACATCAATCCTTTCACCACGCTAGTTAGAAAGAAGGTATTTCTATCTTGTGTCACGTTATAATTACTAGAAGGCCATTAAACACGTATACAAAAACAAAGCCAAAGCTGACCAGAGTAAAATCATGTTAATGATTATTAACTGAAAGTAAAATTAAAAAAATAATTAAATTGTTAGAAAGTAAATTTTACCTAAAAAAATCATAAGTACATCATTTATGAATTATCTTAGTAAGTTTCACTGAAAAATAATACTGCCTGATTTTATTACGAGTTTAAATTAATTATACATAAATATTATGAATATTATTACCACTACAGTCTGTGTTTCATTTCATAAAGTAGGCGTGTTTTAAGGAAAACGTAAAGTTATTAGTTTCAGATACCTGAAAAAATAGGCATCAAACCATTGTGAATTCCAGGAAAACAATAAATTATTACTACGTTAAGTACGAGGGACCAATAAAGGTTATCAATTCGTTTCCTCTCGGCAATCTAACATAAAAATAAGGATATTCTTAGAAACTACACGATACAAAATGTTACGTTACTTACTGACTGAACGTGTAAATTAAATTCCTACCTTAGTGGTACTCCAAAAAAGGCACTTGTGAAATCCTTGCACTAACTGTAGATTGCATTATAAAATGCTTACATACATGACAAGACATACAACAGCCATCTTAAAAAATCCTCTAAATCTACTAAATACAAATATGTAGGTCTTAAATCCCTTTAAGACCTACATATTTGTAGAAGAAGATGCCCTTTCAAGACCTACAAATTTGTATTTCATATTTTATAACAGTACACAAGAACCAAATCGTCATAAATTAATTTTGCCAATGATAATGCACTAAGAAATCACGCATACAACAAAAAATCACGCATGTTTCCCGACGGGATAGGCAGAGACTACGGATCTCCACTGGCTAATAAAGTACTAATATAAGGGATCCTTGAGATTAAACCGTTGAGGCGATAGTGGAAGTTTTTTAAACTCATGACCCAAGTCGCGAGAATCGAACTAGTGAAGTTATACACTAGTTAGTCGTAACCCACAGGATGTACGCTCTTATCGATAGCAAAGTTAACTAAATGTATATAATATTGATAAAAAATATAAAATAAACTTCAAACAGCATAAAACGAGTCAAATATGTCTCTCTATACATCGTAGCCAAAGTAACTGTCAATGTTTTAACCGATCTCCCCACAGGAATGTCCGCGTAATGTTTATTTACATAAACTTCAACCTTCTACTGCACCCTTTAGAGGTGAAATCTTCCAAATTTCAGTTCTCTAGGTAGACCTAGATGCTGTGCGTTGATTGTCCTTCAGACAGGAAGTCACTATGAATATTATATATTTATATTTCGGCTCTTATTTGTTTTCTGATACGGTTTTTATATATTTTTGTAGCTCGAGTACTAAAAAATATTTTTAAAAATATATCCTACTAATATTATAAATGCGAAAGTTTGGATGGATGTTTGTAACACAATCACGCTGAAACGGCTCAACAGATCTGTAGTGACACTACTTTTATTAGGGTAGGTATCACGCGAGCGGAGCTGCGTGCGGTTGCTAGTAATGATGCCTACTCGTATAATGAATTATCAAAGTTAAAGTCTCTATTTACATAAAAAGATATGTCAAAAGATCTTTTTTATTAAAAATCGCCAAAATCCACCGTCTCTTAAAGCTTGTGCCTACCAAGCGCATAGAATTTGAGAAGGTCCTATCCTACTAATATTATAAATGCGAAAGGTTTTCTGCGTGTGTATGTTTTTGAACTCTTAAGCCACTTTTTATCCAGGAAAAATTCTCAAGAGGATGAAAACAAAATTCACCACTGCATTACCGCAGATGAAAAGGCCAGTAGAAAATAAACTCTTAGTCGGATTTGAATGCTGTTCCCCGTAGATAAGTACGAGTACGAACAGTAAGCGCCTAACGTCAAGGATCTATTTTGTTCAATCGTTTCGTAAGTTTTCAATAGAGCTCTCTCAAGCGGTTTAGTTCGATATTTAAGACGGTTCAAGAAACCTACTCAAACTTTCTTTATTATTAAACAACAATTCACAAAACCTTGAACTTGACACATCGTGAAAGCAAAGCCTATACCGCAAACATCCTGTGGATTATGAGTATTGAATCTTCGTTATTTTTCGTGTCATTTGAGCCTACCTACGCATGCGACTACGTTAGACTACTCCCAGACGGTACTTACAAAAGACATAAACGCGAAACTCAATAGAAATATAATCTGAACTAGCTTCTGCACGCGGCGTCGCCCGCGAAGTACCTACATAAAATATAGCCTATGTTCATCCTGAAAGTTCATTCTACACATTGGTGAAAGAATTTTTCAAATCGGTTCAGTAGTTTCGGAGCCTATTCATTTCAAACAAACAAACAAACAAACAAACAAACAAACAATCAAAGTTTTCCTCTTTATAATATTATTATTATTAGTATGGATAACAATGGGTATTAAATTAACAATAATTTTGCAAAGATGTTATCTTATTTTTTAGTAATATTATAAATGCGAAAGTTTGTTTTGATATTTATTTGTGCCTAAAAGCAAATGTTTTTTTTTTCATCTTTCATAACTAGCCTAAGCTAAAACATTATTTACAAGAACAACTGTACATAACAAAAACAAAGTAATTTAATAAATACTTTACAACTTAAAAAAAATTAAATATAAAAAAACATAACTACATAGGTACTACATAATAAATAGTACTTACCTATCATTTAATTAAAGCAGTTTTGATTAAGAATAATATAATTTTTGTCTTATTTGGATGGTAGTTTAGGTAAGAGTTGCAATAACCTAATAGTAATAATGCAGACAGATTGGATGATACTATATAGTATGCACCTACCAAGCGTGCTATGCTGCGCGCTAAAGCTAGTAATAAAATATAGTAGGTATTAATTTATACTACGAGTATACTAATACCTTGAAAGTTTAAGTTAACCATAATACTCGCATTATTGAACAACGCGAAAAACGGAACACTTCTGAGGTTGAAGGTATGCTGTGGCACTAATAGATGACACTGTAAAATTATATTCATCATCATCAGCCTTTCTCATCCCACTGATGGGCATAGGCCTCTCTTCGCATTTGCCATTTGCCTCTATGTTGCGGATCTAACTATGTCGTCGACCCATTATATTATTATTTATAAATACGAGTATAATTAATTATGATACACTTTCTTTTTATGGTATTTTATTTTATTCGGAGAACAAATGGTTTTACACATTTTAATCACTACATACTCGTAGTATAAAGCAAAGTCGCTTTCTCTGTCCCTTTATCCCTATGTATTTTTAAAACTACTAGTAGACACTAGTAGAGGAACACTGATAATTTTAGAGGTTTTTCTAATGTGATGTCGTAAATAAACACATTTTAGTGTAAGTATTTATTATCAGCATCGCACCCGTGCGAAGCTGGGACGGGTCGCTAGTAAACTATAATGTAGAAGATAAAAGACTGCTTGCTTGCGATATGTACCTACGTACATTTATAGATTACGCTAAATATTTAGGAGCTCATTTCGCGTCATAAGTAAGTTCTTATACAAAATTGTTTTACCTGCTTTATCTTTTCCCCTAAGGTTGAGATGATTATGTAAATTCAGCTAAGGACTCTTCTTTCTATTATAACCTGTATATAATGAGCCGCTCTGCTATCAATTAGGTACATTTACTTAATAAATATGTTGAATTCATGATATTCTTTAATTTCTATTATTGTTCGAGCTTTGTTATTATTTTATTTATTCCTCAATATTTTGTCGCTGACATCTTATACCTTTAAATGAGAAATTCTTGTATATGTATATTATGTATACTTATATATAGGTAATATACGAGTATAATCTGAATCTCGGAAACGGCTCCAACAATTTTCACGAAATTTATTATGTAGGGGTTTTCGGGGGCGATAAACCGATCAAGCTAGGCTTCATTTTCCAAAAAAAAACGAGCAAAGCTCTGTTAACCAGATACTAACTATTTAATGATCATACTTAAGCATCTAAGAACCGTTACAAATGATCTATAGTTATCTTAACTGATCCAGTTAATTTATGTTATTGTATTAACTATTAAGTAACAGAATCTTAATTATGTAAGCAGCTATTGAAGCCTTTCCACCAGATTCAGACTGATAGTGATGATGTGTGCTGACAAATGCAAACTACAAACTAAAAAAAAATAAAATCTGAACTGAACATAATTATGAGAATTTTATAACGTTAATGTATTCTTATTGTTTTTTTTTTTACTTCTTTCTAAACTATCATGAATCATAATTTTATCTATAACATATTTTTAATAATAACTAACGATAGATATAATAGCCCCCAGGTACCTATAGTAGAGTAATCTTCAAATTTTGCCATTATACATCATGCCTACTCATAAACATAGCTTATTCGTTTTTAAGGTAGGTACTTACCTAAGTACTAACAAAAACTTATGATCGCTTCACACAAAAAATAAAATAAAAAGTATATCCTAGAAAATATAAAAAGTGCTTCCAAACTAAGTTCAACTAAAAGTAAACAAAGTAAAAACACTGAATAATAGACAAAATCACTTACCCAGTGCATCGCTCCCCTCTCCTCGTATACTCCCATTGGGGGGTTAATTTTTTCGTTTTCTATTTTCGAATGTATGGGCCTATGCCCCACTACACTGCGCCACAGTCACTTGACATTACAGCATGAACGTACGGATCTCGCCACGACCGGCGGACTACTGAGTCTCGCGACGACGGCTTGCCCGCAGAAGGTGGTACAGGCGCCGCCCAAAGCACGCCCCCCAGGCCCCAATGGAGGGCATACGACGACACCACATTTTTTTCACGAAAATGTTTATGAACTTTCGGCGTTGCTTGCCGGACCGGCGAGAGGCAATTTTTCACGCGAAAAAAATGCTAGCGCTTGTCAATATTTTTACGATAAAAAAAAAATTACGGTATTTCTTCTTGATAGTTGCGAATGACAGGTTTACCTTTTACTTTGAAACTTTTTAAGGCGATAAATGAAACAACAGAAACACATTTTAAAATCTGATACTACATCAATCATTGTCAGCAACTCTTTAAAGTGACATATTTTTCAGCATAGCTAAGCAAGTTTTTTATGTAGGTTACAATAGGAACTACCGATATTGTATTATGCCACCCATACTGCGCGTCGTATCGAATAACCTGCAATATTTTCGCAAGCTGTTTTTGATCTAGTAGGTAGCTGTACCTACATTATGTAGGAACTTATTATGCATATATTTTCGCAATTGGTTTTTGTTTCACTATCACTAGTGCTGAATTATAAAATTCCTGTGAGGCAATTCATATTACTTTAATAAACAACCTAGCCAACTACATACTCGTACAACAAATATGGATAATTACTTAATATTGGTTATTTATTTTTTCAGGCTAACTTTAAAATTGCCAGACCTAGTTAACAAAATAAGTCAGTTAATTTAATTTATATTAATGTATACCTACTTACTCTATTGTATTAGGATAATCCTGTAAAAATAGATGTTAGCGATAAAGAAATAAATACCTACTTAAATAAATAAATAAATAAATAAAAGTTCGTATTTTGTGCAATAGAAATACCAAATTAGTGCAACCAGTACCTAGTGCAACATTTCTATACTAAACGGTTTTTAAAAACGCTAATTGGTATATTGTTCACGAATCAAAAAAAAAAACAGCTGTCTCTATAGAACATGAAAGATACAGGAACCAGAAACACATCAATGAGATGAAATATAGAAAATGAAAAAAAGAGTAGGAAATAAAAATATATATCGGTTCCCGAATCAGTCTCAATACTAGGAATGGAAACATGTCAGGGAAAACGGATAGGAAAAAAAAGTAGATAGGTACCTACCTACAAAAATAATAAAAAATATGGAAAAGCCAAAAATAATAAAGCATATACATAGGTATAGAACGCTGAAACTAATTTTAACAAAGTAGTTATTGATCAGTTACAATACATTGGGAGCTTCGAAAAAATCGTAAATAAATGATCGGAGATAAAATGAGACATATCTTTAATTTTATAAAAAATAATTTTATTTACAGAAATGTAGGAAACAGATAATACAATTATAGTAATATTATTATGTATAATACATTTGAAACAAAAAATGTATTGTGTTGCGCTATCTGAGGATCGTTACAAACGATCTATAGATAGCCCAACTGAAACTCATGTTTTTTTTATAATTATGTAATTACCTATTAATAAGTACCTACCTAAGTAGGTACCTAAACAAATTTTAAACCATGATAGTAATAATAAATATCAGACTCTAATGCTCGTAATAAGCACAGGATATAAAATTACTTAGGTACTGAATTCAAATTATACAATTATGATATTAGTCGAAAAAACCGAGTAAAAATTAAATAACATTTTAATGAAACAGTGTTTAGATTGGTATATTAAGAAAGACCAGTAAAAAATACTAGTTACAAAGTAAACCAAATTTGAATAAAAAACTGTTAAAAAACATCGAACACTCTAGTTAGAACATTCCGCTGTTAATATTTAAATATGTTTGCTGTAACTTATCCTTCAAGAGAGTAGCAAGGACGATTGCAAATTGAATGACCTGAAAAAAGAAATTTAAAATCAATAAAAACCGAGTCATTTCCATAAAGAATAATTACTTTTTGTAGACTATTAGAAAAAAAAGTATTTGCTTTTGAATTGACTAAGTGTTTCGTAAACCACAATAAAAATTCAATGCATTCATAGACACCATCTAGTATACAGTTCGCGAAATTATGTAATACTAGCTTCCGCCCACGGCTTCGCCCGCGTGGTACCTTGAAAAACAAAAACAAATCTATCCCGCGGGAACCGTACATTTTTCCGGGATAAAAAGTAGCCTATGTGTTATTCCAGACCATAATCTATATCTGTGCCAAATTTCATCCAGATCCGTTCAGCGTGAAAGAGTAACAAACATACATCCATCCATACAAGCTTTCGCGTTTATAATATTAGTAGGATTGACGAGTGTGTAACAAGACCCCCGGAACTTGCTAGGTTTGTCGTTTTGGCAAATTCGAAAACGTAAGTAATTATTGTACAAAAACTGTCTCAATAGTGTACCTAATTGTAAAATATCAGAATAATTATACTATCTATTCATTCATAATCATTCTAGTTCTTGTCATAAAAAATAAACAAATAAAACAAACATGATTACTAGGTGCTGTAATGTCCAGGCTCGGTAGATATCTCCTCAGACCTCTAGTTACTTTGATCTTTGAGGACATCCAAAGAAGGTAGTCAGAGGCACGTCCAAACATGATATTTGGAACATTTCCACATTTTGCACAGTAGTTAGTATTCCGTACGTGTCAGGTTGCAAGCCCATCGCCGCTTATAAGAATACTAACCTATGCCACACACCTTCGAATTTTTGGTTCTGGGGTATGCCGGTCTCCTCGCGATGTTTTCCTTCACCGTTTAAGAGCACTGGCATTCCGCACATAGGTACATTTTTCGAATAGAAAAACTCATTGGTGCACGATCAGGTTTGAACCCACGACCTTCGGATCGTGAGGCAGGTGTTACCTCTACACCACCAGTGCTCAGTAAAATATTATAATAAAAATTTGGTATTATTATAATTAGGTATGTACTTATATTCTTAATAATGTTTTTGAATAAACCCTGAAGTGGCCAGCAGCGCCATCTATTTTATACAGCGGGAACTATACTTTTAAGGGTAATATTAATTATAGTTCGAGAACGCCAACCAAAGCACGAACCTCGCTCTCGTTCGCTGTGATTGTAGCACTTTTTTTTAGAAATAAATACATAATAATGAACTTTTTATTTATTAATTGAATTTTAATGGATAGAATAAAAAAAATGCACAATTTATTCAGCTTGTAACTAAAAATAAAACCCACTTCAATGTTGAAACAACGTTGAAGTATCAATTATCATCAAGTCCATAAATCAATTGACTAAAATATCGGTGAACATACCTACTTAAAAAACTATACCTACATAGAACTTTCTACTTTTTGAAATCAGTTAAAAATAACAAATCGTAGTTTTTTTTCTTTAAACCAGGTGGCGCTGTGTCCTGTAGCGCCATCTGGTTTGTAAAGCGGGAACCATTTTGAGATTGGTTTCGGAAGATAAAGTACTTACGAACCACCACTTCCTTGGTCCTTACAAAGGTCAAAGTTACCTTCAACCATAAACTGGGGTAAATTGAAATGCAAGATAAATAATAAAAAAGTAATTTTCAAATCACCCTTTGTGGTGACCCTTTCTTTTATACATTTTCTCCAATGTACAGAGAGACACACTAGGATCTACTGTTTGACCTATCACATGGTAGGTAGGGGAAGGTGGTTTAAAATGATCCCCCTAAGGGATATTAATTGAATTGATAAACTGCTGTAACTCGAATGTTTATTGCTTTTTATTTGACTTAAAGTGTTTAAAGGTTACCGATAATATCAAGCTACAAATTTTGTTTCGCATTTTACAGCATAAAGCTGATAGAAAATTATTTATTTAGGTTTTTGTGGAGGTCTACTATAAAGTCACTTTGAAAAATATAGGGGCAAAATGATCCCGGGATCATTTTACCCCAATAGGGTAATATGATCCCCGGATCTTTTTACCCCATTACTTAGGGTTTTAAATTAGAAATAAAACGTTCAATAATTATGGAGTTTTTTCAAAAGCCTCAACTAGAAAAAAAATCAGCAAAATAAAAAATGATGGGACAGAAATAAAACAAAATTTTATTTAAAATTCCAAGGAAATTTTTGTTAAATTCTTTTACAAAATGTTTTATATTGTTGCTGATAACTAGCTTAATACTCGTCATAATTCAAAGTCACGATTCGTGCCCCACCCTGTACAAAGTTAATTGAAAACATCGAAGGATCATTTACCCATCCACACCAAAACCGGGGGTAAAATGATCCCAGGATCATTTTACCTACACCACCCAGGGATCATTATACCCCCAATGCCTTATTTACGCAAAACAACAAAATACAATCTATGAGTTTTAAATGCCGTAATAATAAATGGTTAATTCCATTGCTGAATGACAATAGAAACTGAGGAAAACATAACTACCACATAAAATGTACGTGTACTAAACTATGTAAAGTCAAATAATGGCTTACTTTACATTGAGCTAAGAAATTTTAAACCATTTGTCCTTATAACTTTTCCACTGTCACTGTCGCCATGACACATGAGAATGCATGGCTCAGCCTTGGGAACACGAGGTTCACTTAAAAGATACTAGAAGACGCCTCTAAGTCGGTAAATCAACCAGTGATCGTTTTACCCCCAGGGATCATTTTAGAACACCTTCCCCTAATGGGCAAGTATCACGTACCGTCCCATACCCAAAAGCATAGGTAAGCGTAGGTACCTACTCTTTGTGGTGACCTTTTGTTCTACACTTTCTGACAGATGGTAATGTGCTAGTATCACGTACCGTCCCACACATAGAACCGAGCACGCGTAGTGCTGTACGGGTAGTAGGCGCACTGCGTGCCGGACAAGTTCTCCATGTGCGGCTGCAGCCAGCAGTGGCACCAGCAGCAGCAGTTCAGGCAGTACTTGGCCCAGTCCTCGGACGGAAGACGATCCGTCTTGTAGTGCAACCAGCCAAACCATTCGGGTGTCACCTGCCAGTCATATCGTAAAAAAGGTTCACGTAGCGCCAAACGTGATAATCTATCTCGTTTACCAAAGCCAAACCCAAGCCAAAACATAAATGTAAGCCTCAATTGTAAGCGTTACGATAAGCACGTTTCGTATCGCCAAACGTTGCTGAACGTCTCTGAAGATTCGGAAAAAGTTTATAAATCAACGTTTGTTTGTTTGTTTGACTGACAGTGCTTGAAGCATTCCGAACGAAACAGTTTATTAAGACAAAAAATACCGCTACACGAACGTGCAAGGTTTTTTCGTGGTTTTTGACAAAGAAGTACCAACCTACGAAGACATCGCTCTAGTTTTTATATTTTTTCTCATAATAAGTACCTACCTAATTACCTATTTTGAGTTTTATTGTGTAGTTTTGGCTTTCGGTGGTCATTTTTCCAATAAAGCCCGAGTTCTCGATATGGGAGTGAGATAATGTGAGTGAATTAAATTTAAATTTACTTTCTAAATCCTCCAAAATTAAAATTTTGGTGAATTTCAATATTAAAAATTTTAAACAAAACAGCCATCTCTTGTTTAAAATTTTAAAATTGATATGACAATTTGACTGACATTGTGGTGTCATGTGGTGGATTGACAGTAGCTATTACCTAGCCAAATCACAGCCTAATTAAAAACTTCACACTAAACAGACACTAATTATTGGAGAAGAAGAATGTGTTGATTCGAAACACTCGTCTGTGTTTAAGCGGTATTATGCAGCTACCTCACAACGAACTCGCGCCGTATATTTGAAATTATCGCGCAGATCGGACTCTTTAATCGTTGTTACCAACAACGATTAAAGAGCAGGTTTCCCAACACACAGATTAAATAAGAATTGATGAAAACATAAAATATATTGTCTATGACTAACAAGAGAAAAACTGAAAACTCATGTAATTTTTTTTTTTAAATAGATACAGATCTGTACCTAGGTACAGTTCATCCAACGTATCTAGGTATTCGTGAAATTTGCCACAGGTGCGAGTTTGCGCATGTCTAGTACCACACCGCCCCTCTCCATACCTCCAATTGCTACCGAAAAACGATACTGCGCAGCTCTTACGGCTAACTTCACGAATGCCTCGACTCGTTGGGCCAACTGTACCTACCTACCCAAAGAAAGAACTACCTATTTCTTTGCATTCAAAGAAACAGTCGTCACAGACCTGGCTAGCGTCGTATTCCCACTTGACTGCCGAATTGTATTCGACCCAGCGACTTCGACATATCATGTAGTTCTTATTCTCAAAATAGCGGTTCCCGTAACAGTCTCTGCCCATGTATCTTCCTTCCTGAAAAAAAAATTACACAAAGGACAAAGAAATTAAAATATTTGGTAGGTAACTAGCTGCCTGAAAGCAAACAGAGATGGCAGGACGAGCTGAATAAGTTCCTTCCTACCTTGCAATATCGCTCGAGACCGCGAGATCTGGAGATGGGCCATTTCACGGTGGTACATTCAAAATTTAACTAATATTTTACGAGAAAACTAAAACTGTTTATTGCGAACAATAACGAATAGTAAGAAGAATCATGAAACTGTTGAGGAGAATCGACCGCCTTTGCCCATCAGTGGGACCCTAGCGGCTTAATAGCTGTCCGCAAATTGAACTGCGGAATATTACAGTTACCTACTACTAACTTACTAGCAGTTATCCTAGAACAAAATATAATGATCACGCGACTAATTTTCAAGTTTTAGTAAACATCTCAGTGAAGTGATGACGTTAATAAATAATAAATAAATAAAAAATGCTGGACAATCCACACAGCATCATCTAGCCCCAAAGTAAGCTACTCAAAGCTTGTGTTATGGGTACTAGATAACTGATATATTTAATACATTATATACATAGATAGATATTTTTTATTATACATATAAAACACCCAGACCAACGGAACAAATTTCTGCAGATCATACACAAATTTGTTCCGAGGCGGGAATCGAACCAGCAACCTCTTGCGTCGCAGGTGGACTCTCGCCCGCTGCGCCACAGAGGTCGTCAAACCGACCGTCGTTAGAAACACATCAAACCGTCGTTAGAAACACATCAAACATGTAACATGAGCAAAAGGGTTTTTATTTTAGATAAATTTCATCAGAAATATTAGTTTATCTAAATAAATTAATAATTAATTTTACATCTCTCATATTCGGTAAGTCGGTCCTTATTACCCCCCAAATGGAGCTTGTAGGTGACCAATTAGCGCTCTAGGGTAATAATGTAGCTAGAAAAGCCCTAGGGCGGTAAGTAATTAAAAAAAAAATTCACTCTTTCAAAAAGTTCATACTGGCAATAGACATCATGCATTCAGCCCTATGACAAAAGAGGTCGCTTCGCTATTCAGCCTTGTCTTCGTATGAGTAGGTATAATAGTCATCAATTTTAAATATCGAACGGCGAAGCTCAATTTCGTTCTTGAAAAAAATAATTTAAAAAAAAGATGAAAAAAGGCGGGAATAGAAAACTTTTACTTGAGAATGTTTTATTCTTGTAATGCCAGTTTTTTTCTACTTACCTCACAATCGAGATGTAAAGCAGAGTAGTTAGCTCGGGTGTAAGCATCAATTGCACCCTCGAACTATAGGCGTACGAGCGCAGCGAGGACGCCTATATAGTTCGAAATATCTCGGGCTGCAATTGATGCCTTACAGCCCTTGTCTACTAATCTACTATAACCGATATCAATAATAGTAGGAAGGAAAAAAGGTAGGTACTGGCTGTTTTTAATAATTGTATCGTAAGAAACTTTCTTTAGTGATAATAGATAGGTAATATCTATTTTTCTATCTAACTCAAACTCAATCATTGTATATAACAAGCCTTCTACACCACGAAGGTGCGAAGCGCTCTTTAAAAATAGCAATAGTAGGCCTATGTCCAGCATAATCAGGACCTGATGATGATAATGTAGAGAGCTCTACGTATCCCCTAACGCGGATTCGCAAAACGCAACGATAGCGCGTTCTAATCTACTAGTAGCGACATCTAGTTACAAATTTGTTAAACTGAAATTCAACCAAAGGACGAATGTGTTAAAAACATAAATTCCTTCTGATATCTAGAATCCAAAATCCATTACAAAAATAAGGATCACACAAAAAATAACTGAGAAAGTTTCTTGCCTTCCCAAAGCTAGATTCTACCTAAATCTACGAACTCGATCGCGAAGACTCCACTTCATCTCTCTCAATAAATAAAGTTGTAAGAACTTAGGTTTACCTTTCAGGGAGAATGGAAACGCAGGATGCGTTTGTGGAAATTTTTATACAATAAAAATAAGCATCTCTCAGTGAAGGCGCCATACTTGAACAATAAAAGACTATAGTTGAAGAAACTGATTATCGCTATAGAAGAAACCCAGAGTTGCAATATTTTTCTATAGGTGCCTATTTAACTTATAATCATCATAACCACGAGAGCTACCTACACCAACGCGACTGACACCACGCACTACGTCCGATCCGAATCCGATCCGAACCCGTGAAAATATGGATCTAGGATACTCGGACCGAATTCGGATATTGCTTACGCACTAGTCCAATCTCTGATACAAATCAAGCAAGCAATACAAGCAAAAATCATCTAGGTACGGAAAGAAATCGAGCGATGGAAATCGGATCTAGTGCGTGAATTAGGTACCATAGAAATAGTTCTACAACTAGGTACCTACTCCGGACCATAGGTATTTTCACGGGTTCATCGGACGTAGTGCGAAACCACTCTTCTTACTTTTAGCGTGTCCATTCTCCAAAGCTTGGACAAGGCTCCGAATGGGCCTCCGTTCTGGGATATAATCCTTATGAGGCGAGCCCATTTATCCATAGCAAGCATCGACATTTTAGTGACTAAAACAAGGAGGTATCTAAATAAAAACTTTATTTTACTACTAATAAGGTAAATATTATTAATTTACTAGGATTTTATATTTTTTTAATTAACTGTCTGCACTGACGCACTGCTAATGAAGCTCACTTCATTATCCAAAATGTCAGAAATAGGTATATTAAGCAAAGAGAATATAATCACTACGTATAATACTAAGCTAGAGAGCCAAAGTCAAAGAGAATATAATCACTACGTTTAGCCAAAGTCAAAGAGAATACTTATAATCACTACGATTAGCCAGTGTTAAATCCAACTAAAGAGAATTTAGTTAGGTATTGCGTCAACTTTAGGTTGTTTTATGTGCGTATTTACTGTGATTATTTATATATCTACTTAGTACCTGGGTGACCGAGCTTTGCTCGTTTTCTGGGGTAAACGAAATTTTCTAAAAATGAAACCTAGCTAGATCGATTTATCACCCCCGAAACCCTCTGCATACTAAATTTCATGAAAATCGCTGGAGCCGTTTCCGAGATTCCAATTATATATATATATATATATACAAGAATTGCTCGTTTAAAGGTATAAGATATAATATATATCTACTTATAAGCGTAAATGATACTCAAAGAGAATATAATGTGATACTTTTGTCGCCGCGACTGTTTCGTTACTCTTAAGCACTTACTACACTACACGGTATTCAGGGCCCGGTAGTAAGGGAGCCTAATTCCTAGCCTCTAGGTACGCCTTACGCCCTGACTTTTATTACACCACTCTTATTTAGGGTAAGGGTCCCTGAATTCAGGGTAGTGTAATAAGCACTTTATCAAGGTATGGAGATGCGCGCATTTCACGACGTGACACTGGGTGACATCTCGATACATAGCAAGAGTGACGAAACAGTCACGGCGACAAAAGTAAAGGCCTATCCGCACACAACAGTGCCGGCACAGTGGCGATGGCGACACGTGCCGATCAGTAACGTATCCATCAGTGTCAGCTGTGTCAGTGAAAAATGATATTGTAGTGTAGCATACATTTTGTACGACGCTATCCGTACTCGCATGCCTTACTTAATTTATACGCACGGCACGTGTCGCCACTGTGCCGGCACTGTTGTGTGCGGATAGGGGTAACGGATATTACACTACACGGTATTCAGGGCTCGGTAGTAAGGGAGCCTAACGCTTAGCCTCTACGCTTTACGCCCTAACTCCTATTACACCACTCTTATTTAGGGTAAGGGTCCCTGAATTCAGGGTAGTGTAATAAGTGCTTAACTCGTGCGCGCTATCGTAAGATTATGAACGGGTACCACGTATTTAGGTCATCCAAGGTATCTAGGCATTCGTGAAGTTAGCCACAGGTGCGAGTTTGCGCATGGACAGTTACTTCCCACCCTCTTCGTACCTCCAATTGCTCCCGAAAAACGATACTGCGCAGCTCTTGCGACTAACTTCACGAATGCCTAGATTCGTTGAGCGTACTATACCTAACTACCTATAGGGATGGGAGAATCTTGAACTGGTTTTAAAAATAAAACACAAATTTTCAGAAAAGCCTTTATTCATAAAATAAAATTAACTAGTTTTACAAACTGAGTCACAGCCTAAACTAAGTGATGATTATCCAATAGTAAGTAATTACCCACATTTTTGATAAAAATAATATTTGGTAATTTTTTAAATTATAATAATTAACACACATATTTGCCAGTTTTGTAAATATTCACGTAGTTAATACAAAAGGTTTTCTGTTTTTTATATAAAATTCTAAGCGCGTACATGAAGCGGATGGTCAAGCTGTTATTAATACTCAATCTACTTATTATCACTTCACCCTCAGCGAAGACAACAAAGCACGCCTTCCACTTGCTTGCCACGTGTTTGTGCGAAACCAGAAATACAAGCTTCATGTCAAAACACACTACCTACTGTTTAAATAGCATACAAACTACATTTAATATAGCAGAGCAGAAAACACACCGAGCATAACTGATAATAAATTAAATAAAAAAAAACAGCTTTCAAGTAGCTTATTTTCCAACAGCAATAAATATAAACAAAGACTAAGAAACCAAGCATGACTTTTATTTCCAGTCTGTATGTCTTCTGCTTGGTCGCGAGGAAGTTAAGATTAAATGTATCCCCACAATTATAAATTATTTAAATAATAAAACAATTTAACTGATTTTGGAAGTAAATACATTTTTGAGATTTCGTTTTAATGAAATAAAGATGTATGCAATAAGAGATTCAACTTTAAAACCTGATATCTAAAAAAGTTATATTACTACAGTAAATAGGATAGAAAATTACGTCTTATACTACTAATAGTCCACATACACATTACATCAGATTAAGGAATGAGAAGACATTGTTTTTCACGGTAGGATAAGACATAAAAGATTTAAATAAACATAAAGCCATAGGCCAATATCCCGCAGTTAAAACTATGTCGATAAATTAAAGCACATTACTAAATTAAAATACAGAGAACCCGCTTAAAACACAATAGAATTTTCACCTACAACAGCTCATTCTGAATGGCACTACATCGGTAAAAAATGCTGCGTAAAATTTCGAGAAATATAATATTATAACTAAACCCAGAGTAATGAAAATAAAGGTATAAAACTAGAGAACAATTAAAACTTAAGTATCAAAAAGTAACAACATAAATTTAGTCAGCAAACTTATTTTGAAGGAGTATTAAGTTTTGATTTCGATAACATAATAATTATAACTCATGACTACGTGACTTTTACTTAAAAATCTACGAATAAAATGACAAGAATTCTAAATTCCCAATCGATTAAGTTTACTTTAAGTACGTTTTTTAAGATAGTTTCTTAAATCTAAACATTAATATAAAATAAAATCAAATATTTCGATTACACATTTGGACAGAGACGCAATAGGTTATCTGAAAATATCAATGTTCTCAAAAAGAGATAGTAAATCGAAATATGAGAATTAACACAATTTTTGCTTTGCTTAGCTAATTTTTTTTTCTAATCTGCTATGTTTACAAGGAAAACAACCTCAAAATGTGCGTAAAACACGGAATGATCAAATTATATTATTAAGAACAGGAAAACGTCCGAAAAACATATTGATAATAGGTAAGTAGGTATACAAAGTCATTTTTTCAAAATACTTTACACACTTATAGCTGACTGATTCGCCGTTTTCTAACATTTGCGTCGTTGCCCCAATGTGCTTCGTGTAATATATGCCATGTTAGAGACAGCGCGCACAGGTTACTTTTGTCTCCGTGACTGTTTCGTCACTTATAGTCCCTGGATATGTATGGAGATGTCACCCAGTTGTCACGTCGTAACGGACTTAAAAATGTCACGGCGACAAAAGTAACCCGTACACGCTATCTCTTAGAACGAGTACAGTTACTCTGGTAGCAATCAAACACGACCATTCTTCGGTGTGATAGGGTTTTAATGAATGAGCGTTTGCCCCACCTACACTCCAGAGCACCTTTTAATAGAACCCGCGTAATAAAAAGCCTCGCAAATCCAATCTATAGCCTCCCTACACTCAAACATCGAACCCTGACACCTTGAAAATGCAACACATGCCTAACATGGTTACATTATTATGCATAATTTGTCATAGATAGATACAATATTCTATGACACCAATATAAACACCAAGTTACACCAATTTACTTTTCTAATAAGTATAAACATACAAGACAATTAGCACGAACATATCACTTCCTTTTAACATTTAACATCGATTCTATCAAATTCGTTAAAGACATACGAAATGATTATCTAGTTTAATTTTTTCTATTGTTCGATTCATCTAATACGGGAAATACAATCGATGTTATAATACTTTGGCTTTAGTTTTATTATAATTTATGATAGAAGTAAATAGCCCGTCAACTATATCAGTATGTAAAGATTAGTGGTAATACTGTTTTATTTGGCACATTTTTATATTTTTAGTAAAGTTAATTACGAGTATTTTATAAATTTATGTAGTTTAGACCAATAATAGAACTGTTAATTCTGAAGGCTATATCGTATAACGTATGTAATTCAAAAAATATATCAACTAGGTAGTTAAATTTCAAATAGTCGTTCAAATTGCCAGAGGAATTATATAAATTTTTATCATTATCAGAACTACAAGGGTGTTGATTATCCACTTTATGCCTAAAATAAAGGCGGCTACACATTCATATTAACTTTATACCTAAAATAAAGGCGGCTATTATATTGACAGTAACAATATTGTGCAGAATATTTAAAAAGTTGAGTTTACTTGTGTTGGTTGGTATATCAAGATACTAAGTATATCTACTAGGAAAAACAGCTTAAAGTTTATAAGTACTTTGTATTGACAACTACACTGAGTATATATTATAAAAATGACACCAATATTAAACACACTTACTAAAATATCCATAGAATACTACGACTAACGACTAAAAATGTCAATTGACATAAAATGCAATGGATTTTTCGAATATGTATCGATAAGGTCGGATTAGATCAACTTCTGATAGGTGTAACCTATTCTCAGAATAATTTCAAATACAAGTGAAATGATAATCAATCAAGTGACAAGTATCCAACCAATGTGATGATTATCTTCTCAGAGGAAGAAAAATCTAATCACTTTTACCAATCGATCAAAACCGTCAAAACTTGGGCTTTTAATGGGACATTGAGATGTAATAATATCCCTATACGTCATTACCGAATAGTTCCCGGTAATACTTCCCCCATAATACGAACTATTGTCTGCTATTATCATATCATTAGATTAAACCAGCTTAAGGCCGACCTTATGGTAGGTGGATTTACCGTACAAGTACCATTTGTTATAGGATAGTCATCAACAAAAGTCAATTAACACTTTAAAACCTTCATAATTCTTACACCTTAACCTCAAAAGTACCAACCTTTACAAGCCATAATACATGCTGAGCATAACTATGATGTTGAATGACGTATGAATTTATAAAGGTTTAAAAGTGTACATTGGCTTGTTTGCTGATAGCCTTGCACCGCGTCCGTCATGAGGACAATTTGGTTGATAGATGCATTGGTTCATACAAACTGATTTATTTGTAAAGTAGCCAGATTGATGTTATATGTTTAGGTGGGAGCAGTACAACGGGGTCACGTGTCGTATTTACGTGGGAGCGGTCCCGTAGGAGCCTTGCGGCGGGCGGTACTCCGCAGGCAGGGACTTCACCTGCTTCTTAGTGAACGCATAACGGGCGTGGCCGATGTTCTTCATAGTATTCTCGCGGCGGCAGCCATCGCTGGAATAAAATATATTCATGTTACAATGTCTTTAATTCACAGGTCATCCAACGGATCTAGGCATTCGTGAAGTTAGCCACAGGTGCGAGTTTGCGCATGTACAGTTCCTTCCCCCCTCCTCATACCTCCAATCGCTCCCGAAAAACGATACTGCGCAGCTCTTGCGGCTAACTTCACGAATGCTTAAATTCGTTGAGCCAACTATACTCAATTTATACGCTACTTAAAATAAGACATTTATTTACTTATAGATCAATTTCGTCATTGAAAAGTGTTTTTAAAATCATAATTAGATTATTTTCAAAGAATTTACATTTGTCTTTTTAAGCCTTTAAATTTTTCTTTCAAATAAGTAACTTATCAAAATCACAATCATATATACTTGAGCTAAGTCAAAACATTATTGGGTTGTATGAAATTTAGAACTATTTTAACAGATTTTGAATAGCCTAAAGAAGTTATTACAGTAGAGTTACTTTGAGAGACTGAGATACTTTGATTAGATGAGTGACTTTGGATGTTCGGTCCCACAAAGTCACTCAAAGAAGCTCTAGAATCTAGAGCATGTAGTATGTAGATCTACATACAATAGACAATAACTATTATAATATAATAATTAGTACCTGGATGACCAAGCTTTGCTCGGGGTTTTTTCTGGTAAATCGTGGTTTTTGGAAAATGAAACCTAGCTAGATCGATTTATCGCCCTCGAAACCCCTTACATTCCGATTATATATATACATATATACAAGAACTAGCTGTCCCACCCGCGACTTCGTTCACTTAAAGAATCTAAACTGAGTTTCAAACAAATCCGACTAATAAAAAAATCCCAAAAATAACTTTGACACCCAATTTTATCCATTTTAGAGATCTATTTTGTAATATCCAGGAATACGTTTCCATTTATTTTGCATTTAAAGTATCCAAACCAAAACTAAGACCAATCGCACTACACTTTAAAAAGTAAGTACCCATAGAAACATTGACCCCACATTTGACCCCTGTTTGAAGGTCATATTTAAAAATCCTGAAACACTTTTCCATTCATTTTGTATTTACAGTACACAAAGTTTCAGGCCAATCGCACAACCCGTTAAAAAATCTCATACAAACATTGACCCCCTATTTGACCCCTTTTTTAAAGTTTTTTTGAAAAAGCCTGAAACACGAAACAAAGTTTCAGACCAATCGCACCACCCGTTAAAAAGTTCACATACAAACATTGACCCCACATTTGACCCCTTTTTGAAGATTATTTATAAAAATCCTGAAACACGTGTCCATTCATTTTGCATTTACAGTACACTAACAAAGTTGCAAGCCAATCGCGCCACCCGTTAAAAAGTTTCCATACAAACATTGACCCCACATTTGACCAATTTTTGAAGGTTTTATTGAAAAATCCTGAAACACGTGTCCATTCATTTTGCATTTACATTGCACAAACAAAGTTTCATGAAAATCGCTCCACGCGTTAAAAAGATTCATACTAACGTTTTCACCCTCTCTCACCCCCTTAGAGGTGGAATTTTTAAAAATCCCGCCTTAGTGGGTGGTTTTGTTATAAAAGGAAACCACCTTCCCAATTTCAGCTTTCTAGCTTCAGCGGTTTCGGCTGGGCGATGATGAATCAGTCAGTCAGTCAGTCAGTCAGTCAGTCAGTCAGTCAGTCAGTCAGTCAGTCAGTCAGTCAGTCAGTCAGTCAGTCAGTCAGGTTAAGCGATAATAGATTGCTCGTTTAAAGGTATAAGATTATACAATAATTATTAGTGGTTAGACATACCTGCGCAAAGCGTCAAGCGCCCTCTTGCGATCGTGGTCGGCGAGATGATACTCGGAGGAGAGTATGTTGGTCTCCTCGAGAGTGACAGACATGCTGGTGCGATCCTTGGCGCTCTTGCACGATGTGAACCTTATGCCTAGAATTAAACAATAAGGCGGTATTCATAAAGCTTTCTACTTTAATTTAGCAGTGCCAGTGCTCTTAAACGGTGAAGGAAAACATCGTGAGAAAACCGGCATACCCTAGAACCAAAAATTCGAAGGTGTGTGTCATAGGTTAGTATTCTTATATGCGGCGATGGGCTTGCAACCTGTCACGTACGGAATACTAACTACTGTGCAAAATGTGGGCATGTAAAAAAAAAAAAAAGATCTAATTAACCAAAGACCTGAAGAAGATATCTACCGAGCCCGGGGATTACAGTCGTGATCATATTTTTTATTTTTTTTTATTTTAACTTAGCATCCTTTGTACGAAATGTATGAGATAATGTGGACATGCACAGTTTACTCTGCTGTAAAATCACAGTTGGGTCCGTAGAAAATGTATGGTCAACGGGCTGAGCTGCTGGTTTCCCCAAGGTATTCTTTCACAGAGCATTGGCTTTATATTCTATGCATCTACGAGTATTAGTATCAGTGATCAGAATTGGGTGGGCTAATATACCTAAACTTAAAAGTGACATAAGTGGAGACTTCCTATGACTATTTTTTTTCCGGGTTCAAAATATTACATAAGTGTACTTATTAATACAGTAAAAGAACTATCGAATTAATATATTGTTTCTTAAAAAAATATATACACGATTTTTACTGTTTAAAAAATAAACCAAATGTAACTTCTGTAAGTATTAATTAAATTAATATACACCGAGAAATTTTAATGGTTGTTTCCACGCAGCGAAATGGTTTTTTCTTGGTAATACAATCGTTGTATAAACAAATTAAATATTAGAAACAAAAAATACAGATATACCATTGTGAAAATTTAATTCGAAAGCGACCACGATGCAATAGTAATTCATCCCGATACCTATGCGAAGGCGGCCGGCAGCGCGTGCGATTCGAATAGTACCTACAAGTTACGTCTAATTTTACTATAGTTCCTCACGTTTTCGAGTTGATGAATATTTTTGAAATTATTTTAAAACAAAAACATTTTTACTTTTTTACTTTTACTCTATGTTTCGAAAGTACTCCTTATGGCAAATTATTCTGCCGCGGGAAAACAACCATTAAAATTTCACGATGTATATGTCCTTATGTAATGTCCTCATCATCATTATCAATATCCTGCCCTTATCCCACGCTAAATGGGGGGTCGGCACAACATGTTTTCTTCCTCCACTCACTCCTATCATTTGTCAACTCTGAGTCTACTCGTCTTACATTCATATAATCTTTCACACAATCAAACCAGTTGTATTTATACAAAATAAATGTAATGTCCTCCTAAACCTGGAAAAATATTCCGGAAAAGATATTTAGTTGTAAGGAAGTCTCCACTTTTTCTATCTTTCCTAAAACTTTAGGAATATTAGCTCGCTCAATCCCGATCGTTCGTACTCGTGCACGCCGCGAGATCGCACGTGATTGCACGTTCGTACTCGGCCGGTAATGGAATGAGGTGGCGGGCTTCGCGCGACTCGTATCTACAGTGTAATTACTATTGCGCGGGACGGCGCGGTGACGGCATCGTCTGCAGGAGCCCTTACCCTCAGAATACAGAAAGAAAGTTCTTTCGAAAGAGAAGAAGTTCTTTCTGTATTCTGAGCCCTTACCGTGCATGAGGCGGACGGCAAGCGCAGCCAGCTGCAGCACCTCCACGTTCTTGGAAGTGGTCTTGGGCACGGCTGCGCGCAGATTCTCCATCACTTCCTCCAAAGGCTTGTTGCGCGACGACGCTGCAACACAAGTTATTAACCTCTCACTTAAATCATCAACTTTCAGGCATTCGTGAAGTTTGCGCAGTTTGCGCAGTACAGTTCCTTCTTCTCTCCTCATACCTCCAATTGCTCCCGAAAAACGATACTGCGCAGCTCTTGCGGCTAACTTCACGAATGCCTAGATTCGTTGAGCGAACTATACCAACTCACCTCTAATCGGTTCCATGGGATCGTTGGGGAAGAACTTGGTGTATTTGTGATAATAGTTGTTGAGGCGTTCCAGGTTGTCGTTGTTGGAGTGGTACTGCGGCCTGAACTCCCCGAGTGCCTCCGCCACCGTGGCCTTCTCGTTAATACCGATGTTGAAGAACACAGCAGTCACCGTAAAGATAGTCCTCGACTGGAAACATAAACAGAAAACTTGTTGCGGCTAGGTATACATATATAAATAAATAAATAAATAAATATTGCTGGACAATCCACACAGCATCATCTAGCCCCAAAGTAAGCTACTCAAAGCTTGTGTTATGGGTACTAGATAACTGATAATTTAATACATTATACACATAGATAGATATTTTTTATTATACATAGAAAACACCCAGACCAACAGAACAAATTTCTGCAGATCATACACAAATTTGTTCTGAGGCGGGAATCGAACCCTATATATACTAGATGACCCGGTGTACATGTGATTTATCGCCCCCGAAAACTCCTGCATACTAAATTTCATGAAAATCGTTGGAGACGTTTCCGAGATTCAGAATAGAAGAATTCAACAAGAATTGCTCGTTTAAAGGTATAAGATATTTTGAACTTTATTTAATTGTTAACTTTAAATGGCTTTAACCCATCATATTGGATTTTTTTTACATTTTATACTCATAGCCTTTAGTCACTCTTGTGATCCAGAGAAATCTAACAGCACAGTGACAGCCAACAGAACTTGCCTATACACATACACCCTTACTTGCATATACTCAAACACCCCAAGCACATTGGTTACATTACTTACAGTGCAATTTTCGAATCTAGCGTACAGTGATTCAGAGACTGGCAATTCCACCATCACAGCGTTGCGATATCCGGTCACTTGCGGAACCACCGACGTGCTGCAACAATTATTATTACAATCTCTTCATCAGAAATATCGCTACATTTATACATGAGCCAATCAAATCGAGACGGCAAATAAATTGAGAGCACGTGACAGCGCAGAATACGATCCTGTATAGAACATGTTTACTGCGCAGTAGGTCTACCATGAGATTTCACAATCTACACTCGCTAGCGACTGTAGTTAAAAAAATGTATGAAAACTTGTACAGCGCCTCTAGCGGATATTTGGGCACTAAAACGTCACATAGTTAACTATCCAACGTCACAGCGTACTACAGCGACTGTAGATTGCGCTTCACTAATTTGCTTAGAATTTGGTACAGTTGGCTCAACGAATCTAGGCATTGTGAAGTCAGCCGCAAGAGCTGGGCATTTCGGGATCAATTGGAGGTATGAGGGAGGGAAGGAACTGTACATGCGCAAACTCGCACCTGTGGCTAACTTCACGAATGCCTAGATCCGTTGGATGACCCATACCATGCGTAACTATTTTGACAGATGTCATAGTAACGTACTATTACTAATGTAGTAATGTCAGCCGATCTAAATGTGACAACTCATGGTAGACGTACTGGGATTACGCAGACAGTCGTCAAATTATTGATTTGTCAAATTTTATACTCGTCAAATCTTAGTCTTAAATTTGTCTATTGGCTCACCTGGAGGTGAGTTTCACCAGTTTGAAGAGCACCGTGTGCATATCCTCGATGGCGACCACCATATCTCCCCACATGGTCTTCTCGAGCGCATATAGACTGAGCAGGCCTTCGAAGCCCAAAAGCGGGCCGAGCCCCGACTGAATAATCTTCGCGACCAGCTCTTCGGGCTCCGACGAAAGCCAGCAAAGCAAGCCGGCAGTAGCGCTCGTCAGCTGGGAAACAAAACAAATAATGATACACAACAATATTCAACACTTTTTTCCTGTACTAGTTTTCACAGATCGTTCTTCATTTATATGTCAATTATTTTAATTTGAGATTTAGTTGGCTCAACGAATCTAGGCATTCGTGAAGTTAGCCGCTAGAGCTGCGCAGTATCGTTTTTCGGGAGCAATTGGAAGGAAACTCGCACCTGTGGCTAACTTCACGAATGCCTAGATCCGTTGGATGATCTGTAGAATACGAACCGCCTGTGAGAAGCAGATGTCGCGTCGGCAGCGCAGCGTGGCATGCTCCAACGTCCAGGCCGTAGGCTCGGACTCGATCCGCATCGCAGTGATCGCCATACGCGACCACTTGTGCGCTTCATCCAACACCCTTAGAAGCAAGCCCATCACGAAGTTTGAGTCCCTTATCTCCTTGGCGGTTACCGTTCCTGGAAATACAACACAAACATCAATAGAACACTTTAGTAATTACCTATTTATACTTATCCCACGCTAAGTGGGGTCAGCACAACATGTTTTCTTCATATCATCTTTCACAAAATCAAACCTATTCTTCTTACCTATTACTTTATTCTACTTATCTATTACAAAAAATCGAAACCTTGCCGCCGTATTGGTTTTTTTTTATATTTCATTATAGTCTGTCAAAATGTGTCCTCCAGCCATTTAAGCTACAGCGACAGGAGCTACAGGAATGTTTTAGGTAGTTCTAGTGCGACAATTTACCTTTCTCAGTAATATCATTGATGTTGAGGGCCACACTGTAGGTCATATCTATCAAAGCTTTGGTGACTAGTTTGAAGAAATTGAAGTTGTACTGGCGGATTTGCGGGTCGGGCACGAACGGCGCCGGGGTCCTGTCCCAGTCACGCCTGTTCTTCTTGGCCTGGGAATCAGAAATAACCTTGGAATTAGTTTTATAATACCTACTAGATTACATTTATTATAGCGAAACAAACAAGAGCAACTTAATCAAGTGAGTTTTCTATCTATTTTTATGTAAATATCAATCAAGAAATAAAAAACAAGATTAACCTTCTTTTTGTCAGCCTTTTTGTTGTTGACCAGGCTTTTGTAGGAGACCTGTTCCAAAGAGGCGGAGCACTTGAAGTCTGTGCGAAGGCTTCCGTTGCGTTCGAACGGCGGCGGGGGCACTTCGGCCATCTTCGGCATCGGATCGTTCGTGCTGCGCTGGGCATCGTTCCCGTTGTTCCCGTTACCGCGATTACCTTTCCCGTTGCGGTTATTATTCCCGCCGTTCTTACCGCCTCGGTTATTCTTGCGGTTGTCTTCGGCACCGCGGTCGCTCTGAGCGCTGGCGCCGCTGTTGTCGCTGCGCTCGCTGCGGGGGCTGCTCTCGGCGCCCTCGCTTTTGAAGTAATCATTGTGGAATTGGAGTTCATTCTCTTTGACTTGCATATCGGGGACGCTGGCGGAGAGCGCGCAGGCGAGGTCGGCGGTCGGAGTGGTGTCCATAGAGCTGGAGCTGGACGACGCGGATGGAAGCGGGTCCGAAGTCGGCGATGCACCCGGGCCCGTCAGAGCGATCAGCGCCGCCATAGCGTCTTCGGAGGCCGGTCTGCTGTACAGCGCCACTAAAGAGGTCTCTAACGCAGCCGCAACTTCCTTGGATAATGGAGTGTACCTCGGTACACGAGTTATAACAGCTGCAGCACTTTTCTGGTTAGCCAAGACGAACGGTGTAGGTGCGTTACCGTCTGAATCGTAATCAAAATTATCATCATCGGCCTCTTTCCCAGACAGGTTTCCAGCCAAATTTATCTGAAAAAGACAAATATGTTTCAGATTAGGTTTCAATAGATTTCATGTTTAGTAATGACTAGCTTCTGCACGCGGCGTCGCCCGCGAAGTACCTACATAAAATATAGCCTATGTTCATCCTGAAAGTTCATTCTACACATTGGTGAAAGAATTTTTCAAATCGGTTCAGTAGTTTCGGAGCCTATTCATTTCAAACAAACAAAAAAACAAACAAACAATCAAAGTTTTCCTCTTTATATTATTAGTATAGATTAAGATTAGCATTAATTGGCAAACGGCGTTGCAGTTATTAATCTATCATTGTAATAAAAATACAACTTTGTAATTTAGAGGAATAATAGTCTGAATAATTCCTGTGCCTTGCCGCTGTCGGCCAAGCTATGTATAGGTCATCCAACGGATCTGGGCATTCGTGAAATTAGCCACAGATGCTAGTTTGCTCATGTTCAGTTCCTTCCCCCCTCTCCTCATACCTCGAATTGCTCCCGAAAAACGATACTGCGCAGCTCTTGCGGCTAACTTCAAGAATGCCTAGATTCGTTGAGCGATCTATAGTAATGAACTAACCGCATCAAATTCTGTGTCGATGCGTTTCTTGTTCCAGCCGACAATGCTGAGAGCTTCTGCACATGCTGCGCCACTCCAAATATTGAGAAACTTGCACATGTTGTTTCGTACAACTGTTAAAGAAAACGGATAAATACATTATAGTACCTCGCATTTATATTTCATAGTGATATTATTACTGAATAATTAATATAGAAGTGGAGGAAGAGTGTTAGGAAGGCTGACCCCACCACCATGTAGGATGAATAGTCGGGAAGAGAGAGATAGAAGTGATACAATTACAAAAGCTATGTATAAACAGTGAACATTTCAAATATGAAAATGACAGAACAAAACACAGACTGCTTTAAAATAGAGACTAGTTAGTTTAGGTATCATTTTACGCGTCTTTACCTTCGATGGCGTCCCTAGCGCCAAGCAAATTGGATGTTTGCAACAGCGACACAGTCCTGTCCATGTTACTAACTATGACGTTACGGAGAGCCTGCATGGCGTGAAGCTTCTCATACTCCGCTTCGAGTAGGGTGGAGTTGGCCACCATCTCAGCTTTCCGCGACGATATATCTTTGGATTGCTGCACCAACCTAGAGAAAACATGTAATTTTCATTCAAAACTGCTTGTAGCGTGGTCAATTCATTATGTCTAAGTGTCCGTACTCACATTCGGTATTACTCGATAGTTTAACTCGAAAACGAGTAAATATTATCGTGTGGACTGCAAAACTCACAGCTCGAAGGCTCGCATCTAGTAGTAATCCGCATCAAATGTAGGCTCGACATTATTATTAGTATTAGACGGGTATTTATCGCGTTCAAATTACCTTATATTTTCCCGACGTTTCGACAGGTTTGCACGCTGTCGTGGTCACGGGTAGAGTCTACCACGGGTAGAGTCTACCACGGGTCGAGTCTACCACGGGTCGAGTCTACCCGTGACCACGACAGCGTGCAAACCTGTCGAAACGTCGGGAAAATATAAGGTAATTTGAACGCGATAAATACCCGTCTAATACTAATAATAATGTGTTCAGATCGCGTTAGTTTAAAAGTACATAGGCTCGACATGATAGCTCGATCGAGCAAAACCGTATGTGAGTACGGAGCTTAAGCCGGAGTTGACAGCATACTGCCATGGCTTGCTGGCTGTTAAAGGAACGAGAACACGAGTAAGTCTGCGTTTTTCAAATGGAAATAAACATCCTAATTTATGAGAATGAGTTAGAGCCGTAAAGTCAGCGGCTTAAAAACCCCCGTCATGGCCGGAAAAAGATGCAGCCTATCTACGCGTCTCGCTCGCACCTTGGGTTGGCCAATCGGAACGCAGCAATTGTTGTCAAACAAAATGCATGACATTCCCTCTCATATGAGTATGTGGTCGATACTACAAGCTGTTTGTATCACCGCCGCACTCTCACCTGATCAGTCCACCTGGTTTGTCAGCGCGGCGGCTGTGAGCGCTGAACGCCCCCACAGTCACCACGTCATGAAAACCGGTCTTGTTGAGGGTGTCATTGTGCACCCACATACGTTGAAGATGCAAATTGATCGGCACGAAGCCAAGTTCGGGTTCTTCTGGAATTTCAATATCTGTGAAATATGAAACTAACTGTTCCTAGGTACCCCAAGCGTGTTATATACAATGTGTAGGACGATTCAGATCTGACGCGTATGCTTCACATTTTATAAAGGAAATTCATCTGTCTACTCAATAATTAACGTTTATATTGGCTTCTTCTTCTCTTTTTAACCCCCAACGCAAAAGTGACGTGTGTGTGTCTGTGTCTGTGTCTATGTCATCGTAGCTGCCGAACGCATGAACCGATTTTGATTTGTTTTGTTTGAAAGGTGATCTAGTCGCGAGTGTTCTTGGCTATGTTCGATGTAAATCGCGCCACCACAAAATGGCGGATACATGTTTTTCACAACTCCCTCAATACAGGCATCAAATTAAAGAGTATGAGTAGTAGAATACTATACAGTATGACAAATTTCAAATTCAAGATGGCCGCCACCACAAAATGATGGACAATATTGGTGACGGGGGTTTTTTAAATGTTTAATTTAATTTAACTTGTTATCGTGTAGCAAGTTCTCTCGAACCAGTGTGGTGAAAGTATTAAAGTGCGCTTCAGATGCTCCTGTCATGCACTTTTGTGTTTGATTTCATTTGTGAGACGATGCCATAAAAAAAGAAGTTTAAATATTGAAGAGAAAGATTCATATTTCATTACGAAAAAATGCGTTCCAACGCGTTCAGTCAGATCTGAGTCTTATATTAGTGAGAATAGCGTCGATACCGCACCCAAATACAAAGCTTAGTGAACGCCCAATGCAAAGGTTAACTGCAATTGGTTAATTGTTACTCCTTATACCGCACCCAAATACAAAGCTTAGTGAACGCCCAATGCAAAGGTTAACTGCAATTGGTTAATTGTTACTCCTTAAAGATAACCCGAAAATATGCACAACTAACAATCTACTTTGGATATTTTTAGGTCGGTTTATAGGAACTTCGCGCGTCGTACAATCCGCTACATATTTTACGCGAAGTACGACTGCTGGCTTGTGTATTAAAAAGCGTTAAAAGCAAAACAAAGCGGATAGTATCAGCATATTTTAAAAATTTACCTCCTAGTGGTAAAGGCAGAGAGCTTTACTTTGGGCTGTTAGGCTTCTATGAATGAATGAATGAATGAATGAATAAACAAGTTTACTGCACATCATAGGAAAGAAAAACACACAGGAGTTATTAAACAATGTACAATGGGCGGTCTTATCGCTCAGAAGCGATCTTTTCAAGACGACTAAGATGGTGAGTCGTATTAGATGGTTATTGTACTATTCAAAGTTTAATTTATGAAATATCGACACTATACCGTGACATTTAAATCATAGTTTTTCTTAAACAAACTTTGTTCAGATCATTGTCTGCTACCATTCTGTTCCATCATATTGAAAAAACAAAATTGTAAAGATTTTCGTATTTGTGGCTGAACGGGCCCAAAATACAGAAATGTAGATATCGTCATACTACTTTGTAAGAATGTATGGATGTGTGGATGTATGTTTGTTACTCTTTCACGCTGAAACGGTTGAACGGATCTGGATGAATTTGGCACAGATATAGATTATAGTCTAGACAGGCTACTTCTTATCCCGGAAAAATGTACGGTTCCCGCGGGATGGATTGTTTGTTTTTCAAGGTACCACGCGGGCGAAGCTGTGGGCGGAAGCTAATAAAAAAAAAGAGATGTAAACGCGGGGTTCCGAACACGAGTACTTTAGTTTAAAACTATCATAAGCATAACGTATTTCATTTTACAGAGGGGTCAGATAAAAGTTTGTTCTAGAAAAACAGTGTTTCAAATGCCACTGTGTTTAGACACAATAGATAAATACCTTTCTCGGAGCTAGGCTTGTAGAAAACGTCATTACGCTTCAGCATAGCTATCTTAGCGGCCTTGTACACCTTCATCACGGAGAGATGGGTGTCGAAGAGCTCCTGGGCCTGTCCACAATCAATCATAATTATATAAAACTTGTTACTTTTTAATTTGGTAGGACGACCTCAGTGGCGCAGCGGACAAGAGTCCGCCTGCGACGCAAGAGGTTGCGGGTTCGATTCCCGCCGCGGAACAAATTTGTGTACGATCTGCAGAAATTTGTTCCATTGGTCTGGGTGTGTATGTATTATAAAAAATATCTATCTATGTACCTATATCATGTATATGTACATATATCAGTTATCTAGTACCCATAACACAAGCTTTAAGTAGCTTACTTTGGGGCTAGATGATGCTGTGTGGATTGTCCAGCATTATTTATTTATTAATTTACTGTAATCTGTATGCTTGATATAATAACCTTTTTAGCGGATTGGAAGAGTCTCATCACAGACAAATAGGAGGCGACTTCCTCGAACTTTCGCTGCGGCAAGCGTTTCGTGATCTCGGCGAATGCCAGCATTGCCTCAAGGTGCTCCTTCTCTCGATCGATGTAGAAATCCCTGAAAAAAAATCTGCTATTATACACATCTAAATATTAATTAGTAGTTCGCCTAGAACTAAAATTTCGTGTGCGATATCCACAAATCTTATTTGTATTTACGCCCTGATGTTTATTTGGTCACAGTTGGGATATAGAAATCCCAAGTCACCACCAGTGGCTAGTTCATGGTGGTCAGATGGTCGGGAGAGTTTTGGATACACTTTATGTACTACATACTAGGTAGGTGCTTATGCCTACGTATGTTGGTCCTATTCAAAAACAAATATTAGATTAGATGATCCTACCTAGGTAGGTGCTTATTCCCGTGCTAAGACGTCAACGGATTTCTCAATTTTACTTTTTTCCTTACATTTCAAAGACTATCCATCATAGAATAAAAATCAAAACCATTTTGGAATGTACAAGTTTCATTTGATACTCCACTCAATAAGTTTAAAAAAGTATTTTTCGACTTCGGAACTCAATTATCTTTACAACCCCTTCACCGACTAAGCTCATATGTTTCACAGCAAATCTGAATAACAGGATCTCTAGATCTTTCAAGTTTCATGCAGATTGGATTAACAATTCTCAAGTTATGCTCTAACAACATTTATACACAAACACACAACGCCAAATCTCCTGACCACTAAGATTTTCGATCGCTTCGCTCGTTCAATTAAATACTAGGTGACTAGATAACAGCAAACTATGACCTAGGAACATTTCAGTCATTTTTTTTTTTTGAAATAAATACTCGTTATTTGGTTCCAGCGTCAAATGTTCAAATTAAATCAAATCAAAATCATGTTTATTCAATTCAATCACAGGGATTACTTTGAAACGTCTTACATACTAGGTGAGTGTAGGTGCCAATTCCAGTCCTATCCCCAGTGCTAGAAGAACTGACCAGAAACTCGCTGGGCCCTAGCGCTTTTTTTGTATGTTCCTTGTTAATTTTGTAAGGGATACCTAGCAGAGTTGGAGCTGATTCGTCCCAAGCTTTTTTGTCATCTAAGTACTCTGATATTTTATAATAAGCTTTTATATTAGAGGAAGTCTGAAAGTGGCACCCGTAACAGAAAAGATAAGGAGTAATAGGTTAGCATGGTATGGGCATGTTATGAGAAGAGATGAATGTCATGTGACGAGGAGAGTGTTAGATATGAATGTGGATGGATACAAGGGTAGAGGTAGGCCAAAGAAAAGATGGATGGACTGTGTGAAAAATGACATGGGTAAGAAAGGAGTGAGTACTGAGATGACAAATGATAGAGGGAAATGCAAGAATATCAAATGTTGTGCCGACCCCACGTAGCGTGGGAAAAGGGCAGGAGGATGATGAAGCTTTTCTAGACAGTTTCTGTTTAATTACATTTTTTAAATTGAACAGAATCTGTCTAAGAAAAGCTGTTACTCACACCAACTGCAGGGGCATGGTGTAGCAGAAGCGCGGCTCGGCAATGGCTTCATGCACGGTTATATCCCCGCCGAGGCCCGAGTGGAACCGGAACGTCGCCTGGTGCGGGTTCGCGTAGTTCATGCGGACCATCATTCCGTACGAGGGATACTTCAGCTTCAGACCGAGGCGGGGCGGCAGCGACTGCGAGCGGCGGTGGCACAGGACATGCTGAAAACAATTGATAAGGCCCAAGTACAATTCATCCAACGGATCTAGGCATTCGTGAAGTTAGCCACAGGTGCGAGTTTGCGCATGTATAGGTCATCCAACGGATCTAGGCATTCGTGGAGTTAGCCACAGGTGCGAGTTTGCGCATGTACAGTTCCTTCCCCCCCTCGTCATACCTACAATTGCTCCCGAAAAACGATACTGCGCAGCTCTTGCGGCTAACTTCATGAATGCCTAGATTCGTTGAGCCTATACCTATCTTTCCTCTTTATGTACATACTACCTTTACGAGCAATCCTACTAATATAATAAACGCGAAAGTTAAAACTCGTAAAAGAGAAATCTTAATCTGACCGATGAATAGCAAAAGCTCACCTTTGGAGTAAGATCGATGGAGTTACGCTCGGTGTTTGGGTGCGTGGGACTGGCGCCGGCGTGTGAGGACTCCAGACTCCACCCGTTCATGGTTATGAAGCCCACGGTCTTGTCTCCCACGGTTTGCAACGGCACGCGAAGGCGTTGCGCTTCCTGCCGAAACCATTTGACAATATAAAATTTTCAATTTGAAACCATTGACCAAGGACGGCGAACTAATGGCACGCGACACAATATTCTAGGCACGTCCCCTATCACAAAAACTCATAATGCACTTATAAAAAAAGTATGAAGTAAGTAAAGATATACTATTTAACGAAGTCCATTGGGCTATGTATGTCATAGCGAATGACGCTCTTTAGAGGATGTCCAGCAGTGGACTAATATAGGCTGATGATGATGATGATTATTTTTATTATTTTCCCAGTAATCACATTCAAAATTATGTGATGACACGTCTATGACCTCATTTAACATTACTTTAGAAAAAATGGCACGTTGATACATAAAGGTTCGCCAACCCTGCCATAGACGTATAATTAACGAATATTTTTTGTCTACCACTTATAACCAATTAAGCATTGCATACGTCAGTTTATAAAAACGTAATAAATGTGAATGAACGTCGATTCTGGTGTAGAATCAACCTAGTCGAAACCATCTAGTGAGCAGGCCTTTGAATCTGTTTTAGATGATTTAAGTGCTATAATAACGAAGAAACTCAATGTAAGTTTGCACTTTACTTTATTTTTGGCTTTCTGTTTTCATCGACACACCTGAGTTTCTACAAAAACGGTACTGAAAAATGATCACAAAACTATTATTACCTAGTACTCGTTTAGCAGTCATCGATACAACAAAGTTCAAAGGACGAAGCACAAGATTTACGGACGCTTTGTACCCGGGGCCTGTGCCCCGGGTACAAAGCGGGTGTGAGGGGAGGGGTGCTCACCTGAATGTGGCTGAGCCGCATGGTAACGGTGCCCATAGCAACGCCGGTCTGAGAGACAGACTCCCTCATGTTGTAAACCACGATGCGGATAAGCGAGTCGCTAGAAATGCCATCGCTGCCGCGAAACATCATAGTGCGAGAGAAATTAGGGTTGCTGCATCGCTGGAAATTAGAATAATCAGTTTAATACCAATAAAAGTTGATGATTAAACGGATAAAACACAAAATTACACAAAAATGTATCCTCTATGCTTATCTCTTAATCTGATTACTCAGTGTAAATATCCTTCGTAGTGGAGACCATTCGGAAACAATATTATAAGTGGACTTAGTCAGCCGCTATTCGAGATAACTGTACTTAGTATATAGCAATCAGTTATACTCCCTAGCCTGAGTACCATAGGTTTCCTCTACGAAAGAATAAGACAGTGTTACGGAGCTTATGATATGGGGAGGGGAATTAAGTAGGGAGTACATACATCTACGGTTTCAGTGCAGCAGTAGCGCACGCACAGTTCCTTCTCCGGAAGCACCAGGAAGGCAGTAGCAAACGGCGACGGAGGCATTCCACTCGCGTCGCAAAGCAAGTTGTCGCACGATAGAGACAACTCGCAAAGCGGAACTTCGTTAAAGTCTGGAAAAGTGGACTCGTATCATCTCCTGAACGTCTTGTCCGACTGAATAGTCCCCTCGAACGGACGTCGTCGTCTTTTTTCCTATTGGTCCGACTCAGACAAAAAGGAATTACGATTCCAATATTTCCAATATATTTCGTCAGATGTATTCTTATGGTGAGACTTCTGCTTCTGTCCCCAAACTTAAAGAGGAGGATAAGTTGAAAACTGATTTTTATTAGTTTCCCAAAGTCAAACAAGCAACCCTTATACTCGTAGCTTCGATGTATCCTAGTCCGAACTCTTATAAGGTGAAAAATATTTATATACTCGTATAAAAAAAATCTTAATTGTATTACTTTTTTGTGAACTATTAAAATTTTTAAACGAAACTCTTGGCATGATTTTCTCATTTTTAACCTCCGACGCAATAGCGCTTGTAAATGAATAAGAGCAATCTAAATAGATGACAGTCGGTCATTATGTGGATTTTATTATGATCTTCACGTGAATATTATAACGAGTGGAATACAACCTTTCATTTTTTTAATCCAATAATAATAGGTAGTTATCCTATTAACTGCATAAAAGTAAATTAACTGCATAAAAGTAAGAGTATAGTCGACTTTCGTATTTGAATACCTACGTTATAAACTGGGATTTAGTATTAAATTTATTTCAAGAACGCACATCAATAGTGTAAGATCATTTACCTACTTATAAATACCTAATTAAACTAGTACCTAGTTCAATATAATTATCCTAAGTTACCTATAACATAAAATTATGTTTTAAAGATGTTAAACATATTTCTTATTGTTATAAATACATTTCAGGACTGACCATTGAACTTGGCACCCATTTGGATCTCACTTCTTTTGTCGTTGAAGTCGACTAAGGCATATGCCTTAGTCGACTTCAACGCCAAGCCAAGTTCAATAAGTACCTACTATGATAATATTATCATAGTAGGTACTTATTGAACTTGGCTCTTATTTCACATTTATGTTTTTGATGGGATTTAATTTAACTTGTACAGACCGAAATAGAATCAATTACTAAGGCTTATATTCAGTAGTGGGTGAAAAGAGGCTTAATCTTTTCAAAAGCAAAAACTTCAATGAGAAAATATGTTGTCAAAAGGCTTAGGCACCTACTCGCTAAGATATTATACAAAGATTACAAAAAATGAACGAGCGAGCTTCTGAGAGACCAAGAAGTATCTACCCACTAAAGTCTGAAAGAATATTTAAAAAAGATAGATACTTTAGGGATCATTTATTATATAAAGATCATTCTGTAAAAAAACTAAGCTTTTCGTTAAAATTGAAATTGTAAAGAAAGCCTTATATATTTGCAAACGTTTTTTAGATGCTAAAATCATCTAAAGTTTAATAATGTATCAGGTAGGTACTTCATAAGTATTGCGTAAGTAGTTTTCATCACGGCAAAATATCTCTGAGAAGAAAGCGTTCTTGGATTTCATTGGTTTTATTAATAACTTAGTCGTAATTATAAAATCGTTAAGACATACGATTTGGGTTAGGTATATTTTAATAAACAATGGTTATACGAGTGTTAAGTGTTTTTTATACCACTTGCTAGGTCCCGTCTGCACCACTCGCATAATTGTTCAAAGAAACGCAATAATTTTCTTAAAAAATTACTTACACTCCATTTGCACCCCTATGAGTACAGATTATTGCACTTATGTGGTAAGAAGTATTTGCTAATTACACCCATTTACTCCATTTGGCTTTCATCCCATTATGTTGTAGTTACGCCGTGAAAAATTTTCCATCCCTAACAAATCCAATTAACAATTCTGGTATGGTGGGATTAGGATGCATGAGCCAACCATACACTTTAACTTAAGTCATAATATAGGGTCGGAAGATTATCCAAAACCAAAATCTATTAGGATGTAGACTGTAAATAAAACAATCGAAAGAAAATATGATTCTGAATAACCGCTAGAAGATACAATGAGTGGCTGTATGTGCCCAGATAACAGGGCTCATTCTATTTCCAGGAAACTCGGTCGCTAAGTTAAGGTATCCTACCTAGATACTGCTTCATAACTATCAGCGTCTGTACGGGTTGGGAACCTGCAACTAGGTCGCTGGATCGATGCAGTTTTACAAGGCACAAATTGATAAATGATTTCCAGTCATAAAGCATTACGTCTGTCCGACTATTTAAGTCACTACTCGCAGATTATTAGTACAGGGTGTAAATATTAAAACTGTAAAACACGCAAATTAAACATTTTTTAGCTTAACTAGAATAGAAAATAATCCCAACCTCTGCATGACAAACACTCAACAGTTACATACATAAACTCGAATAACAATAAATATCCAGCGCCTCGCGGTTACGAGTACCTCGTATCAAAAACCATGTTATATGTACCTACCAAAACAACGCAACATGTTTGCTTGAACTCGTAAACATTTGTCCAACAGCAATAATCGAACCCACCAACCTTTACCGCGTCTCAGCCGGTTAGTTCCAGAATACAACTAAAGGTAACAGTTTATTCAAAAATAGTTTCGTACTCAGCAGACTTACCATTGATGATCTTGTTCATAAATCTGTATGTCCTCAGGTCGATCAACGTCCTGGTATCCTCCAGTTGGCGTTGGAGATCAGCGATCCGCTGGGTCAAGTGTTGGTACGGAGCTATCTCCATGGCTTTCAACCACAAAGTACGCTCAGACTCGAGATATGTTGCTATACGATAGCAAACTCCGTTTTCCCAAACTGTAAGAGGAAAATACTGTGAATAAAACTCTTATTGATCCAATGAAATTAGTACCTAAAGTCCCCCGGAAAATTTCTATTTTTCAACAATAAAGCCGGGTTTAATGATAATAATAAGAATTTGTGTCCTGCCTGAGTCACTGGATTGCAGAGCTGTATCAGCAATGTTTCATTATAAACACGTTTCAAATCAGTCCAGCGTCAAGGAGACAATGCCAAGTTCTGGAGTTCATGTATATTTAAAGCAAAAAAATATGAATATTATTTATGTACCGACACCTAATTGCCTAATGTACAAAACTTCAGCTTATTAATTTGGAATAACTCCAACAATAACTTCAATTCGAATAACAGATCAAATTTATCGGAGATTATCGATGAACTATAAGTACCTACGAATGAATTAACAGATCAAGTACCTATATAAAAGTTGCAAAACATCAAATCGAAAAAATATTATGTTAACAACTCCCATACTTCTAACTGCATTTTCACAAATTGTTATAGATGTACGACATTGATGTTAGCGACCAAACCAGCCGGATAGATTAGCTCTGTGCTCAAAAAATATATCGAGTACCTATTTGAAAAGGCCAGTGTCCGTTTTCATCCGGTGTCTGCACGCTTACTTGATGGTTGCCGAGGACGATCACGCCCAAGGGTTCATACCATGGCTCCGGCCCCTTTAGATAGAACAGAAGGTTGCCACGAAGACGAAACCACCTTACAGAATACCCTGGAAAAACAATCACACTAAAATACCAATCAAAACGGTCCTTTTGTTTCTAACTTAAATTAGAACCTACGTACAAGACAAGTGAAAGATTTCTCAAAGCACATAGTAATGCCTTGCATTATAGTTCATGTAACGTTCGAAAACATCACTAAAGTTATCTTGTAGAATGAAAAGGCAGAACCTTTCTGAATACCACCCACGCCTTGTCCTTTTCACCTTCGAGATTTTCTTTAGGAATATTACGAAGAATATTGCGAGTATAAGTGAAAATAGAAGTATAATTTTGATCCTCTTCAAAAGCTACTTGTAACCTGAACGTGGGTGGATGTCTGCTGAAGGATTATTGATTAGAGATACTACTGGAAATTTCCACAGGTTGTTTTCATACAATCTTTAACATTTATAAACCGTCTCCTCTGCAGTATGCTTAACTATATCTATAAATCTTTTTTATCTACACCTATATAAGACGCATTAAGAGCTTAACCTGACTGACTGATTATTCATCTCCGAGCAGAAACCGTTGGTCATAGAAAGCTGAAATTTGGAAGGTAGCGTCCTTTCTTATAAAATCCACCTTTAAAATTTTTATGAAACTTTTTAACGCGTAGTGCAATTTTCTTGAAACTTTGTTTGTTAGTGGGTCAATTGTAAGATCAAAGTTTGCAAGATATTTTTTTAAAGGGTGGTGTGACTGCTCTGAAATAGTTCTGGCTTAGAACTTAAAATTAAAAATTAATCGTCACATATTTCAGGATATTTCAAAATAACCCTCCAAGAAGAGTAAAACGGGATGCCAAAGTTTGTATAACTTTTTTTGACGAGTGGTGTTGTCTATACTAATCATAAAATGTGTCAACAGGATCAGTGGACCGATTCAAAATATTCATTAGGCCAACTGATCCCGCGGGACGAGTTGACATCGGCCTCAGTTGGCCAAAGAGCCGTGTGATGGTTTTGAAATTTAGTCTAAATATTTAAATGGCAAAATAAATAGTATGTATTACAGGATTTTTCAATATAACCCAGATAAAAGAGTAAAATAGGGTTTGATACCCTTTTTTTGTCAGAGAACGTTTTTAGTAGGTACTCCATTTTTCAAATCACATACTTTCTGACTGATACAGTTTTGTTTTAGTATAGATACATAGATATCGATTATTATTTCATTAGTAACAGCAAAATGGCCGATTCCCGCCCCGTGGCCATGTTTCGCTCGCCATAGCAACGCCTCCCCCACTCCTCCCTCCCACTCCCCCCACCCGCACGGCACGAGGCACGCGCTAAGCGCAACGCATATATTATGAGTAGTCAGCGCAGTTTCAAAAATCCTTCGAGATGACTGTTAAGTACTGCGTTGCCTAGATTCGATCGCGTTATTGATTTTTCGTAACAACTTTGTTTAACATTAAACTAACTGTGGAACTGAAGAACGGCCATTTTTAAAAAGCACATTTTTGTATGGAAGCTGACAATTATTATTCACCCGTCCGCAATTTTGTTTTTTCCGCCCACGGTGAAAAAAGTAGAATACCACAAAGATTCTATTCTCTTTACTAAACGTATTATCTTTAGGTACTAACGTTTCCTTAAGTCCCGGTATTTAAATCGTTAAGGTATATATTCCGTCACAGGCGGCAAACGACAACGAGCGGCATACGCGACAGCGACAAGCGACATCACTAGCAGACGTAAGCGACATTATCCGACTGGGCCGCCAACCGAAAGCGACACTACCGGTTCTAGATTTTAAAAGTCGATCTATCTGTCATGTCGTTTAGTAGAGCAAATTGTATTAAAATAATTTCACATACTGCCTTAACATAAACTGAGATATTTAATCAAATAGCTATAATAACAAATTTACCACAACGGAGTCCTTTGGGCGGCCTATTAAATCCATAAATCAAAATAATAAATCAAACATACTTTTAATTACAGTGTAAATGTACGACATATTTTGTAAAATAATATAAATTAATTAGAACGCATACTAAAATAAAACAAAAAAATAAACCTGATCACGACTATAATCTCCAGACTCGGTAGATATCTCCTCAGATCTCCAGTAACATAGATGTTTGAGGATATCTAAAGAGGGTAGTCAGAGGCACGTCCAAACATGATATTTGACACATGCACAGTGGTTAGTGTTCCGTACGTGATAGGTTGCAGGACATTACTGGTATTGCGCACATAAATTAAAAAAAACTCATAAGTGCACTATCAGGTTTGATACTACCTTTGGATCGTGAGGCAGGGGTATTACCACTAAGCCACCAGTGGTCCTGCACTAAAACACCTTATCTAAATCAAAAGATACCCGAACAATTATTGGAATCTCTGTAAGCTAAGTAATAAAAGTACCAAACAAAAGCCGTTTCCTGATTTCAAACTGATTCCGATTCATAGACTAAAAACCTTAACGAACTTCAATAGCATAAATAAAATCGATATGCGTCTGTCACCCTCTCCGCACCGCCCGGTCCGCCTATGCAAGTATCAATCCACTTACCAATATGACTGCACAGCACACTCTGGAATCACGGCAGCAACCAGACGGCGACGTCCGACCCGTACGAGAGGTGAGCTTGTACTGTACAGTGTATAAACGAACGAACCATCGAAGGTTCTAGCCAGTCCGGGATTTGTGTGTACAGGTATCCCTATGTGGGTGTGCACTACATAAATCTAACTATTAGCAGGGAACGCTTGGGGCGTCTCGTCTGCCTGAATCGATTTTATAATTTATTACTCATGTTTTGTGATCTCGCAAAACAGCCGAGTTGATATAAGATTTGGTACATACAGGTACGTTTACTTCATTATCAGTTATTTCTAAGCTTTATGTGAGATCAATTCTGATCACGACTGTAATCCCTAGGCTCGGTAGATATCTCCCCTCTAGATACTTAGATCTTTAAGGATATCTAAAGAGGGTAGTCAGAGCCACGATTAAACATTATAGTAGGGGAGCCCAAGAGGGGATTTCGGGATTTACTAAAGCGCGGCTGATACAGGGGGATACTTTGTAGCCGGTTAAGGCCCAGAATACTCGTCACACTATTCCTTACGTAAAAGTTACAAAAAAAAGTGACATAGGTCCGTATAGCAACGCGGATCTCCGCGGAATCAGACATAGCACGAAGCGAAATACCCAAATGACCAGTAAGTAGAGTGCGGCATGATAATATTGCTGCTCTGAATTATATAACGAAAGCGACAATTGATAAAAAACATAAATATGTTCAAGTAAATAGCTTATTTCAAAAAAAGGGCTGGGTTGATTTGTTTCAAATTAACTGATTTATATTCATGTGAAATAGAAATTCAAAATACCTTTCTGTTCTGGATAAATTAGGGAATTTCTGAATTTTCAGAGGTGTTTTTGACATGATTTTTAACCAAGGTTTTCTAACTAACTCGTGTTTTAGCCCCGGTTGATTTATCACTTATATCCTTGAGTGTCGAGTAGTTCAATTTCGATGTAATCTATTAAGCGGTCATAGAATGATTAGGGTTGCAATACTTGCAATTTTCAAAATGCTGGGCCTTAAGTACATCTACTAAATATGAGCCCCATATATGTATGTGGCCGCGCGTCAAGGATAAAGGATAAGATTATTAAAAAAATATTGATCATCAGAAATTCTGGAGCGCGTCAGATTAAGGTAGGGTAATAAGTTAATTACATGATAAAAAGTGTCTATTCCAATAATCTGACAATTTGAGCGTCTCGTAAAAAAAGGGGAGGGCTACAAAATTCAATCACTGATAATCTGGACGTCGATCAAATACTAAGTAAAGAAAATTTGATTTCAAAAAGACAAGACAAAAGTTCTAAAAAGTGCTGTTTCAGCGTTTACGTATACGAGTATATGGCGTATATTATGCTCTCTCCAATTATTTTTTCAAATATATTTCATGTACTTACAGATTTTGCTCCGTTACAGTTTTATTAAATAAGTATAGAAGAAGATAGATACTCAAAGATCTTCAAACATCTTCAAACTTATATCATAATAAGTTTGAAGTCGCGCGTATTTTCCTCTGGTTCGCAAAAGCCAATAGGCATGAAGACTTTTTTCTAAATCCCCTATTATAATGTACACTGGGTGTACGTCTACTATTTCCGAAATACACATTAATTCAACAATACTTTACAAGATCAAAAGATGTTGAAAAAAAAAATATATAAAGATATTCTTTATTATTACGACATGTGTATTTCGGGATTTTTCAAAATAACATACTTACCTAAAGCACCCAGTTTGTATAAAAACTTTTAAACGGGTGGTGTGATTTGTTTGATACTTACATAGTTTGTATACAAGTAGGTAAAGTACCTAAAAGTATAGAAATCATCATAACGTAAAATAATCTGAGACCATTTGTTATGTATGGAAAGGGCACTACTACGTATATGTATACCTACTTAAAAAAATTAACGTGTTCGAAGTCGCGAGTAACACATAGTGCTAGGACCTATGATAAAGCTTGAAGTTGACTTCAAACAAGAACTTACATATGATATAAGTTTGAAGTAGTATGCTGTTGCTTAAAATGGATATCAGTTATATTCAACTCTCATGGATATCAGTTATATCATCTCCCTGTCCTTATCCCACATGTGGGGTCGATATCCATTTTTTAGCAGCAGACCAAAATTATAATTCAATTTAGGTGGTTGCCTACCTAAAGACATAATGTTATTTCGCTAGCGATTTCGAAATAATCACGTTTCTCGTAAAACGTTTTCCTATTTACAGAATATAATTTTTCAAAACTTTGAAGGATTGCGTTGAGTTCAACCGTTTTTCACAATTGAACAACAGGAAGCCATAATGTTAAGATTTCTTGTTTTTTTTTGTTTTAATGTTGGGCGTTGGCCCTGTTTATTAATTTATTGTATAATCTTTCATGTAATAAAATATATTAGTAGGTCGCCCCGACCATTTTGGAATGTACAAGAAAAGCGGGAAATTTATTGAGCGGGATATGAACTGAAAGGGCTTTCAGTTCATATTACTCAATGAATAAAAAAAAAACCTTTTTTTTTCAACTTCGTAACCCAATAAGTTTACAACCCCTAATTCACCGATTATGTTCATAATATTCTTCCCAGCAAGTGTAACTATACTTCCAAATTTCATGCAAATTGTATTAAAGTTCCCTAAGTTATGCTCTAACAAATATAACATACAACGCCAAATAGCCCTACTTGTCACCGTCATCATTATCCGCTACTCAACATATAGAATAGACCTTTATTTGTGTGCCATCGTCCACGGTCCGCTAAAAAATACACGATTCCGTAGTAGGAACCTACAGAATCATGTATTTTTTAGCGGACCGTGGACGATGGCATGTAATTAATTATTTAACATGTAATTAATAAATTAATTTAAGAACGCTCGTGGTGCAGTGGTAGCACCCCGGCCTCACGATCCGAAGGTCGTGGGTTCAAACCTGGTCGTGCACCAATTAGTTTTTCCATTCGAAATATTTATGTGCGCAATGCCAGTGCTCTTAATCGGTGAAGGAAAACATCGTGAGGAAACCGGCATACCCTAGAACCAAAAATTCGAAGGTGTGTGTCATAGGTTATTATTCTTATAAGCGGCGATGGGCTTGCAACCTGTCACGTACGGAATACTAACTACTTTGAAAAATGTGGGCATGTACCAAATGTCATTTTTGGACATGCCTCTGACTAGCTCCTTTAGATATCCTCAAAGATCTAAGTAACTAAAGATCTGAGGAAGATATCTACCGAGCCCGGGGATTACAGTCGTGATCATATTTATTTTTATTTATTTATTTAATAAATCATTTGTCGCAACGAACAAAGCAGTATTGATCACTCACCTAATAATGCATAACGACTTCTCTATATGATACACAGGTCAAAGCTTCGGCCCCCATGCAAAATTAATCATCCCATGTGATGATGGACAATATAAAGCTGCCGGCAAACATAGTCCCGACGATCTATAAATATATCAGTAGTGGCTGTCTATGTGCAAAAGGTATGCGTTTGTAACTACAGCCTGAACTGCCGATCGATACCGATATACCAGATTTTAAAAACCTATATTTATATTCTGTATATTCTCATCGATGAGTTTAAGGGTGTTACCAGACCCATCGATCGATTGTCGATCGACGGCATCGATCGAAGTGGATCGACTGGTCTAGTAACTTCAATTGATCGACAGATACTGTTCGACTAACCAATCGATCGATTGCCGGTCGATGGCATCGATCAATGTCGATCGATGTTGATCGACTGGTAGAAACTATCGATCGACTTCGACTATTCCATTCTACCATCGATCGATGCCGCCGATCGACGATCGACCGATTGGTCTGGTAACACCCTAAAGGAAAAAGTGATGGTTGCCCCTTGGTCAACTGGTCAAAGCAAACGATGAGCATTCGACAAGGATTCCAACATGACAGATCGAATTTCATATTCTTGCAGGTGTGTGAGAAACGTGATTCAGAAAAAAACCAACTAGCAACAGTGAGACTCGTTTAAGAAAACCAATAAGTGTTTCTTTTATTCGCTACCTTCTTTGTCAAAGTTTTCGACTCCTTGCTTTCTTTTCAATTTTTTTGTCAATAAAATACGACGAAAAAATTAAACTTTTAACTTGAGTAAAAGTAGGTCCGTATAGCAACGCGGATCTCCGCGGAATCAGACATAGCACGAAGCGAAATACCCAAATGACAAGTACGTAGAGTGCGACATGATAATATGGTTGCTCTGAATTACGTAACGAAAGCGACAATTCATAAAAAACATAAATATGTTCAAGTAAATAGCTTATTTCAAAAAAAGGGCTGGGTTGATTTGTTTCAAATTAATTGATTTACATTCATGTGAAATAGAAATTCAAAATACCTTACTGTTCTGGATAAATTAGGGAATTTCTGAATTTTCAGAGGTGTTTTTGACATGATTTTTAACCAAGGTTTTCTAACTAATTCGTGTTTTGGCTCCGGTTGATTTATCACTTATATCCTTGAGTATCATGTAGTTTCATTTCAATGTAATCTATTAAACGGTAATAGAATGATTAGGGTTGCAATACTTGCAATTATCAAAATGCTGGGCCTTAACGGACTTAAAATCTTGAAGGTATTCTGATTTAGAGATTTTTTTTTTGTATTTATTATACATTTCAAGAAAAATCGTGCGACTTCTGCACTTTTTCCTGTCATAATAAATGACGATTAACTAAAAAAGTTTTATTGCACTTTAAAACAAAGGTGCCACCTAAAGTAGCCACCAGAAGAGACGAGACCCGTTTGGGAGGGTAACTAAAAAGAGGGGTAAGTATCCGAGCTTTTGCGCCCCTCTGTCTGGGAAGCGCAACGTCAGACTACAATAAATGTACTACATTATATTCAAAATTAAATGAAGCAATTTATGTATTTGATAGACGGGTTTCGTAAAACCAATTCAGCAACCCTTGCTATTACTGATCTAAAAAAACGATAAGGACAAAATAACTGGGCCAAAACAGCCGTTAATACTCGTATAATGTACTCGTAAGGTACCAAATATACAATGTTTAAAAACATTACCAGAAATAAAAACCAAAGATAATGATTGGCTAGTTTTGCGCCTAGGTTGGCTGGCACTATGAAGGGACCCATATTGTGTATGCAAAAAACTTGGGCCTTTTGGCGATTCTCAAAAAAAATACTTATTTGATTGAGCGAGCGAAGCTAGCGAAAATCTCAGTTGCAAATACGCCAAATTGGCGTTGTATGTTTGTGTATAAATACTGAAAAGGACGGAAATATCTAGTACTTTCCCGCTAAACTATTCTTTAATAACCTTAACACAACACAAACTCGTAAACGTAATAAGATATTAGGTATGGTTTTTGTTTGGAGCTTTTTTTTAAAATACTAACTAAAAAGACAGAGACAATCAATTAACAGCACAATCATAACGACAAATACATAAAGGTACAAGGCCTACAATGGTAAAAATTAGTCATATTCTTTAAATAACTTACTTGCTTGTTATAATGACATAAGTGTTCTTAACATGATTTTGCAGAATGTTGAAAGCTATGGAATTGGAATCCAGTTTAAACTGAGCCTATCATAATATAATATCAAGCAGAGATACTACTAGCTCCACCTGTAAACCCTATGTGAAATATTCTCTATATTTTTTACTTATTTTCATTATACTAGAGTAGTACCTGGATGACCGATTTGACCTGATTTTTTTTGGTAAATCAATTATTTTTGGAAAATGAAACATAGCTAGATCGATTTATCACCCCGAAACGATTTTCATGAAATTTTGTAAGCAGGGGCTTACAAAATTTCATGAAAATCGTTGGAGCCGTTTCCGAGATTCAGATTATATATATACAGGGTGTCCCAAAAAGTAGTGTCAAGCGAAAGTCCAGAGATAGAACACCCCTTGGGGTACCCGAATCACCCCCATGTATGTTCCGCGATTTTCTATAGTTTTCGAGTTATTAATTTTTTTCCAAATTTTTGAAAATTTACGTCTTGAACAACTTAAAACATTCTTACAAAAAAAGTAAAAAACTTTCTAGAAATTTTTTTTTTGCTACTGAATTGTTATGAGTTGTTCTTTTATGCATAAAATAATCAGCTACGTGACTTTGATGAAAACTATGAAAATGTTGGTGTAAAGTCAAATAATTACATTCGGTGAATTATGACTAAAATTTTCAACTTTAAATTAAAAATCTTAATAAGTGATTTCATGGTTCCTAAATAAGTCTAAAGAATTCTCCAGAGTCTCAGCTTTTATAATCATTAAAAAAAAGTAGTACTTAATTGGCTACTTTGGCTAAAATCGGTCTTCAAAGACGGTGAGGTAGAAAATTCTTAAAATTAGCTACCTGATTAAAAAATAGATTTTCACCATTTTATCATTCCTAAGCTTAAATAGTTTGTTAACTAAGTTTAGGAACCATGAAATCACTTTTTAAGATTTTTAATTTGAAGTTGAAAATTTTAGTCATAATTCATCGAATGTAATTATTTGACTTTACACCAACATTTTCATAGTTTTCATCAAAGTCACGTAGCTGATTATTTTATGCATAAAAGAACAACTCATAACAATTCAGTAGCAAAAAACAATCTCAAGAAAGTTTTCTACTTTTTTTGTAAGAATGTTTTAAGTTGTTCAAGTCGTAAATTTTCAAAAATTCGGAAAAAAATTAATAACTCGAAAACTATAGAAAATCGCGGAACATACATGGGGGTGATTCGGGTACCCCAAGGGGTGTTCTATCTCTGGACTTTCGCTTGACACTACTTTTTGGGACACCCTGTATATGTATATACAACAATTGCTCGTCTAAACGAATAAGATATTAGTACCAATTTTTCGTTAATTTTTCTATGAGAAAGTAAACCATCTTTTTCTTAACCATAATACAAGCTTTGAGTAGCTTACTTTGGGGCTAGATGATGCTGTGTGGATTGTCCAGCATTATTTATTTATTTATTTATTTATAGAAATCAATCGAGCAATATTATTATTGCTTGTTTTACTTAATAAGAATTTAACAACAAATATGATTTAGAAATAACAACTGGATGTTTGTTAGGTTCAGATTACTATGCTCAGAAGTTTATTAGATTGGTACCTATGTAGAAAATGGACAGAACCTTTGTGGCATATTGAAAAATTCAATTGACAGGATAGACATGCCAGCTTCCATAGAAAAATGTTCCGGTTTGAATATTTGCATCATGGATTATTGATGGAAGATAAATGATTGATTCAGGCATGACTTTGCGGAAATCCATTACAAATAATGAAAAGGACGGATATATTTAGTACTTTCCTGCTAAACTATTATCTAATGAGCTTAACAACACAAACTCAAATAGAAATTCGAGAGTGTTTCGCTTCTCGACGAAGCATCCTCAGGACCATTGACTCGCTCCGCACTGGTGTTGCTCCACCGAGCAATTTCTTTCGGCGCTCGGTGGAGCAACACCAGTGCGTAGTGACCAATACATATATTATCCAAAAGTAGACCAATATACTATCCAAAAATAGGTACTTAAATGAAATGATTGAAGGTAAACCCACTTCATATAGTAAGGGCAGCCTTACATTACACTTGTAAATTTTACAATTTGCAAATGTAAACACTCTTTGTAACAGTGTTGCCGGCAGTCAAACTGAAAAAGTTCCACACCCAAGGCTTAAAAAGTCCAAAATTGTCAAATTTGACCAAAAAAGTTCGTTTTAGTCCAAATATATAAAACAATTTTTTTTTCCCTAGTTCAGGGATAACAGTCGTGTTTTTACCAGACTGCTATAAGGAAGGGTTGTGTTTTTCGCGCGCATCTTTTATCGGTTGTTTCTTTGTAAATTTATTCATTACCTCTTAATTCCAAACGGCTGGATGGATTTCGACAGCTAGGGTATTGTTATTTCGTCTTAAAAAACCCAACTTAAAAAGGTGTTTGAAAACAAAAATTATCAAAATAGCCGATTTTTAGCGCGAAATAGTACCTAATACGTCATTGAAAAAATGTAAACCAAACCTATCGAGTTCCTATTAAAAATAAAGGAAATCAAACCTATCAAAAATAAAGGAAATTAAAAAAGATATACAAAATTATAAGTTGCATCTTTCAATTTAACTAGGAATAATAAATTGGTTTATTACGAAAAACGAAAAACTCTAAAATAAAATAAATAATTAAAACAATCAAATACCCGACTGCAAAAAAAGTCAATTTAAAAGTAGGTAATGCACTAAAAAGATGGAAATGAGATTGAGAATAGAAAATAAAATTATTATTTATTAAAATAAAAACTCGATGGGGGTTGATCCAATCTAACCAACAACGAATTAAAAATCCCAGAGTACTTTGATATAATAATGAAAACTGATCAAAATAAGAAAATAAGTCACTAAGTACATCAGTCAGATAATGCTAAAAACTTAGAAAGATAGATAAAACCGTAGACAAAGAAAGCAGTTAGTTCTGCAAATTAGTTCATCTGAGTACGAGTAAAAAAGTCCGAAAAAGTCCGCAAGACGTCATGGTCCGAAAAAGGTCCGCTGACCTCTGAAAAAGTCCAAAAACGGAGCAAAAAGTCCGCACCGGCAACATTGCTTTGTAAGTTACTAGGTAATTTCTTACTTCTTGCAAATACAACCGTAAGTACTTTATAAATTTTAGGAAAGCAACTTACAAGTGTAAAGACGGTAAAAGTTGAATTTGACTTGTGAAGTCCGGTTCAGCTCACCAACTTAGTACTTATAATCTTCTTTCAGAGTTGTACTGCTGAAGACACAGTCACCAAAGTCATTAAACACTTAAAACCTCCATAATTCCTATACATCATAAACTTTGAGAGTAAATGTTATGCGCAAAAAATGCTGAAAGCCATAAATAATTTTACAGATGTTCAGCATATTTTATGGCTTATGTTATATGTATAGGAATAATGGAGGTTTTAGGCCGAGACTCCACCAAAGTGGAGACGAGACGAGCAGAGAGATGTTTTTTAAACAACCAATAGAATTGTGTTATTGACACATCTCACTCAGCTTCAGTGAAGATTGCTGTGCGGAGATGTTTAATATTTGTACAAATCCATGATGGAAGCGGAGATGTGAGCTGTGCGCAGACGACGCGCAGTTGAGACGAGAGAACCGCACACATCTCCGCTTTGGTGGAGTCCCCCGAGCTGAATAACACCTCTTCTCGCACAGCATACAGCACACCGAACACATCTCCGCTTTGGTGGAGCGACGGCCTTATAGTGTTCATTGACTATGTTGGTGACTACTGAAGTCATGGATTATTAAGGTACTTCTTAAAAGACCCAAATCGAAGATATTGTCACCAAAAGTAAATAGGTATGTAAATTACATTACCTACCTTCAGATCGTCGAAAAAAGCTGTCCTGTCGCTCCTTGAGTATTAGGACACCCTCACGATCAAAATTCTGTGACGTCTGAGAAGCCAATGCGAACAGTTCCTGCTTATTGTACCTCATAATATTTTTGTAAAACCAATGAAAAGTTCAGCACTTTCGCACAATTTCATCGGTAAAGTCAATATTGTTTTTCACACGAGAAAGTTTTTCAAGTTCTTGAAACAGGAGCAAATTCTAATAGGTATTTCAGTTCGAGAATAGCAGAGCGTAGCAAGAGCGGTACAAGTAATCTTTTAATCGATACATTAAAAACATCTTCCAACAACACTTCTTTCAATTACAAAAATAATGTTCTCACAATTAGAAGAAGATATCCGAGTTTTAGGAATCTCGGAATTTCAGCGGCTGCGGCGAAATTAGAGATCGAAAATATCGGGGAAGCAAGGAGGAAGGGTAAATAATAGGTAGGAGGGAGAGGAACTTAAGATAATTATACTCTATGGAATGAATTTGAAGGAACAAGGTAATCGAACATTGAATTTCAAAGATTTATTCTCTTTAATAAGTCTAAAGCAAAGTTAAAGCTTTAAAAAATATATAAATTTTAATAGTTAATTCTGACGCCTACATTTTTTTAAACTTGTTTGGTTTCAGTATGACACTTTTATCAACGTAAATGGAATTTAACTTTCCGTTCACAGTTTTAAAATGGCAAGTTTAGTGTTCTTGACTCGGGTGTGAATTATGGGAATAAGAGTGAATAACACCTTTCTCAATTGATCCGAAATTCCCCAAGAGTTAAACAAAATAATTTTGTTGAACTCTTGGGATTAATTTGATTGTAAAACAAAACAAAAACTAAAACTTTAATAAAAAAAATTGAGGGTGGGCTGGGCAAAGATAATCTTTTTTGCTTCTTTTTTTGAGACCATCAAAAGAGATCGATACCCATCAGATTCCATTAAAAAGAAGAATTGATACTTTTTATTTATATTGGCTTTATTTAACTTTCATTACCTGCCTACACTTGTATAAATTCCACCATTGCATCTCTCCCAAGTCCCAACCCGTTTTGTGATAATGAATGGGAAGGAAACGGCAAGTGAACGGTAGGTATTATATATGTACCTTGCCTTTAGTTGAGTCAGTCAACTGATAAGATAGATAATAGAAGAGCTGTAAAAATACGAAAAATACAGTCAAATTTTATCTTTACTCTGAGAGTCAAATAGAGTCAAATCCTCAAATCCATAGAGAAATATAGAATTGTCTATGCCATCAAACTTCAAATCATAAAATGGCTGCCTGCTGTCAATTATCTGACAGCGTGCAGTTGCGCTCTGTCGCCGTGCCATTTTACTTTACTTTACTTTGGCGTTTTACTTCCGCTTTGCTCCCGGCGCCGGCGTGTGGTGTGAGCTAAAAGAGTAATTTAGATTTTTACGTCCGAAATTTATGGTTATATCGCCGAATCATGGACCACGTGAAGCTTACTGAGATTTTACGCGCAACGATTGATCCAAATCAGCGGCAACAAGCCGAAGAACAGCTTGAACAGGTAATTTTCTCCGAAACCACATGCTCAGGGATATACGCGACCATGTTGGAAGCTTAGTTGAACCTGATGACGACCCATTGTGTCCAAAACTTCTTGATTCTTCCGTATCATGATCATGCCGCGCTGTTAAATGGAAACCTTCACAATGTTTTAACTTTATGGTTAGGATCTGTCGAATATTTCACAGCCACTCATCAGGGAGTCAAACAAGTGAATTGTTCTATTTTTGCCCTGTGAATTTATCTGATAATAATACTAAAACCACTTTAGATTCAAGTAAGGCTTAGTAACTATCCATAAATTTAGAATAATTACTGGAGACCTAAAAATAGATAAATACATAGGTAGTGGACACTGATAATCACAAAACTCATTCTCTCACTGGAAACTGAGTCCATTACCAATCATCAATCACAATGTTTATTATTCATCCTTACTAAATTAATGTCTATCATATTCCTATTATCTGAAGTTAGCACCACCCTAACGGGGTACTTTCCCCTCTTCCCTACCATCCACCATCTCAATAGTCACTCTTATCTTCCACACTATCATCTTTTACAAAAGATGAGTAGCTTTTGTAAGACCTTATATTACATTTATCCCTTGTTTTGTAACATAACTTTCTTCCCTCCACATGATTTGCCCATTCTAAACAATTTCCCTGATATTGTTGCTAATATACAAATAATATAAAAGTCAGTAGGTAATATATAAATGAGTTGTATAAAGTTTTGTAAAAGTTATTCATAAATACACTTTTAGGTAATAATCATCAACAGATACTTTTATTTATACTGGGGGTAGGTGAACTGAATCAATAATTAATTAGGTATTTATTCCTTCATATCAGTGAATATAAAATGCCAAATATTATGTTGGGACATGCCTCTGACATGGATAGACATCTTTAGATATCCTCAAAGCTCTGAGGAGATATGAGATATCTACAAAGCCTTGAAATTATAGTTGGTTGTGTTTTTGTATACCTTCCAGATTCACAAAATAATTGGTTTTCCACCATCACTGCTGCAAGTTGTAATGTTGCCTGACGTGCCCATACCTGTCCGACAAGCTGGTGCAGTGTACCTAAAAAACTTGGTTTCCAAAGGATGGCATGACAAAGAAGCAGAAGAAGGTGCAGTTCAGCGCTACAATATCCATGAGCAAGATAGAGCAGTGATCAGAGAAATAATAGTGGAAGCCATTGTCCAGGCTCCTGATATGCTCAGGATACAGCTCTGCCTTGTTCTCAAAACTATAACCAAATGTGATTTCCCATCCCGCTGGACACAAGTAGTGGATAAAATACATATTTACCTACAAAATCCTGACCCTTCTAACTGGATGGGAGCACTTTTGTGCTTGTACAATTTGATAAAAAATTATGAATACTACTCATCAGACAAGAGAGCTCCTTTGATTGAGGCTATGAATCTGCTGTTACCCATTCTTTACAATATAATGGTGACCCTCCAGAGCGACCAGTCAGCAGAATCTGTACTTATACAGAAACAGATTTTGAAGTGCTACTTTGCTTTGGTGAAGGTAAGTCATTCTACATTTTATTCTATTTCAGTTCAGTGCAGATCAAAGTTTGAAAATTTTATTGTTGAACTACATCTATGCAAGCAATATCATTCAAAAAACACAGTAAATATTTAAAACTATATATATTTTTTGAATTTCGCGCCCGACCTTGATGAACCACCTTAATCTAATGGAATATAATGCGCGTTCAGACTGCTAGAAACAAGCGCTGATCCCATAAGAATTTAGGTTGAGGACAGCATTGCCAACATCGCAGATTGTAGTAACTATGATCTGATTGATAATGCTCTATCACTTTTCTAGTACACTCTATCACTTGAGCTACACACCAAAGAGGTATTCACCAAATGGATGGAAGTTCTCCGAATCATATTGGAACAGCCTATCCCAGAGCACACTCTACAAGTCGACGAAGAAGAGCGTATGGAACTGCCGTGGTGGAAGATCAAGAAATGGGCGATACATATTTTGTTCAGGCTCTTTGAGAGGTAAGGTTTTTCTATCATCATTTCAGTCCAGTTAAACCTGGCTTCCTTATGTCACAGTATGATAGCTTAAAATAACCATCCATGTGGTGGTCTATTAAGTATTTAGATTGTAGTTCCATGCAATAAACTAACACTAAATATAAAATATGGTCAAATATGCATGACCAGTGCGAGTATACAGATGCTTGTACATAGCTTGATAATTGTGTTATAAAAATCCAATATCTAATCCTCAAAAAAAAACGGAAGTTTGCATCATATTGAACTAATGCTGAAGATAGAGGCAAATAGCAAAAGCGAAGAGGCCTATGCCCAGCAGTGGGATGAGAAGGGCTGGTGATGATGATGAACTGATGCATCATCATTCTCCTGCCCTTATCCCACGCTAAGTGGGGTCGGCACAACATGTTTTCTTCTTCCACTCCCTCCTGTCAGTCGTCAATTCTGAATCTACTCCTCTTACATTCATATCATCCTTCACACAATCAAACCACTTCTTCTTCGGCCTTCCTCTACTTGTGCACCCAGCCACACTCATACTCCTAGCTCTTTTGGTGACATGGTTTTCATCCCTCCTCATCACGTGTCCATACCATGCTAACCAAGCCTAACATACTTCCCTGGCACTCCCTTTTCTTTCAAAGCCCACCACAGAACTTCCCGGGGAACACGGTCATACGATGATGAACTGATGCATTCTTGTATTTTACAACAGATATGGAAGTCCAATCAATGCTCGTGACGAGTACACACAGTTTGCAGACTGGTACTTGACCACATTCACCGGTGGCATCCTGGAGGTTCTGTTCAGGATCTTGGACCAGTACCGCAACAAGATGTATGTCTCACCGAGAGTACTTCAACAGAGCCTTAGCTACATCGATCACTGGTAAGTTAAAAAGTAATTAGATTATCTTCTTTCCCTTAGCAGCATTATGAAAATTACTACTTGTATTTTCTGCTATAAAACAGTAATGAGCAGTATTCAGGTGTTTCAGTTCTAAATAATAGGGATATTGGTGTAATTATATTATTCACTTCATTTTTTGTCTCGGGGGGAATGATTTGATGCAGTGACACTTACAGCTTGTGTTGTAGTGTCATTATCTGGATTACCTACTGCCAAGTTTCGGTATATAATATTATAATTTGCGTTGGGCCTTGGGCGCGCCACGTCAACTAGCCAAATGTAGGCGAACTGCGCCTTGGATACCTAAGGAGTGCTTAAAAAGTGCATTATAAAGTTAAAAGTATTTAATTTTTACCCAGGAGAGCCTTACCACAAGCTCTTAGAAAGCTGTTTCAGAAACGTATGAATTTCAAGCTTGAAGTAACACTACTGATACAAATTTTTATAGGTCATGGTACGAAATTCAAAGTTATATTACTTTGATATTGCCGCAAATACAAATGTTACCACGCGTAAATACCATTTATAATGTCACGGTTAGAATTTAGCGTTGTAATTAAACAGTTTAATAATACTAGTTATTTACGTTGTTTATAACACATGAAATTACCCTTTTTTATGAAATATGAAATAAGTTGATGTAATAAATAGAAAAAATGCGTTATTTAAATCGCACCACTGCTGCAATTCAACCATACTGTTAAAGATGATGATGAATTCTAAAACTTTGTCTCTTTCTACAGCGTCAGTCACTCTCACTCTTGGAAGTTATTAAAGCCGCATATGTTCGCGATCATCCAAGATGTGCTCTTCCCTATGCTCTCCTACACCGAAGCTGATGAAGACCTCTGGAACACGGATCCTCATGAATACATTCGAATTAAATTCGGTACGTAAATAGAAGTAAATGTCCTGTTTGATTTTACATAACACAAATAATTAACATTGGACTACATTTCACACGTCATCGAGCCCTAATCAAAGCAAAGCTGGGAACACACTATATTTTTGTAAATACATAATAAAAAAAATAGTGTCCGGACCCAAACAAACATAACACAAATGTTAATCCTTGCCGGAAATTGTACCCACAATCTATAACGTAGAAAGCATAGCTACTATCAACTAAGCGTTTAGGCTAGTCCAATGGTGGTGGTCTTATCAATAATTTTCATTTTGCAATAGAGGTTAATTCTCCAGATATATTCGAGGACTTCGTTTCACCTATAATCGCTGCGCAATCGTTGCTCACCTCATCCTGCAAGAAGAGGAAAGACATGCTAGAGCGCACTATGCAGCTCTGTATGCAAGTCCTGACATCCCAGAACGGCGAGTACGGGCCGAGGCAGAGGGACGGCGCGTTCCACATGGTCGGCACCCTCCACGACATCTTGATGAAGAAAAAGAATTACCGGGAGGAGATCAGCTCCCTGCTGAACCAATATGTATACCCTGAGTTCGGCAGCGCCCTGGGGCATATGCGTGCGCGGGTCTGCTGGGTGCTCCAGTGCTTCGCGGGCATCCGATTCAAGAATGACAATCTGCTGCTACAAGCGGTGCAGCTATCCACCAACGCTCTACTGCACGACTCGGAACTGCCTGTGAAAGTGGAGGCGGCTATCGCTCTCCAGATGCTCCTTTCCTCTCAGGAAAAAGTTCACGGCTTCCTGGAGCCACAGGTCAAGGAAGTGACCTCTCAATTGCTGGAGATAATCCGCGAAACGGAAAACGACAATATCGCCAACGTACTCCAGAAGATTGTACCGCTGTATACTGCCCAGCTGCTGCCGATGGCCTACGAGATCACCGACCATCTCGCGACCACGTTCAGCAAGGTGATCGAGACTGATGCTGGAACTGATGAGAAGGCGATCACTGCGATGGGTCTACTGAACACCTTGGAGACTGTCCTGGGCGCTATGGAGGAAAACCCAGAAATTATGGCACAAATTGAGAAAACCGTTCTCCGAGTGGTTGGTCATATCCTACAAAACAATATTATTGGTATGTTAACTGAATTAATGCCTTTTTAGGTTGATTTCAAAGTGATCTTAAATCATTTTTCTGAGGACACTTCTGAGGAAAGCTGTAATTTGGTAGGTATATTTCTTTATAGTAAAACCACCCGCTAAGGAGGGATTTCTTGAAATACAACCTTTAAAAACGTGAAAATGGTGAAAACGTTTGTATAGTACTTTTTAACGAGTGTGATTTTCTTGAAACTTGGTAAGCATTCTTTGAATGGACGATAAATTTAAAAACAGTTATTCTGAAATTCTAAGAATACCCCAAAAGCAAAATTGATAACTCCAGCAACAACAAAAGTGTGAGGGTTTGTGTAGAACTGTGTTCTGATTTAAATTTCTTTTTTTTTTAACCCATAGATACATATTTCACCTATTGATTACTAGCAATACACGCGCCTCTGTGTAAGTTTTGCACTTAAATGTCTCAAACGAAGTTGCGGGGGCGACCACTAGTCTACATATAAAAATGGAATAATCCTACTTATATTATAAACGCGAAAGTTTGTAAGAATGTGTGGATGTATGGATGTCAGGATGTCTGGATGTATGTTTGTCACTCTTTCACTCTGAAACGGCTGAACGGATCTAGATGAAATTTGGCACAGGTATAGATTATAGTCTGGAAAAACACATAGGTAGGCTACATTTGAAAAATATACGGTTCCCGCGGGATAGATTTTAGTTTTTGTTTCTCAAGGTACCACACGGGCGAAGCCGTGAGCGGAAGCTAGTAGGTCATAATTCTGGCACCTGATTTGTTTGAGAGCTTAAATATAAAATTTATCATTACAGAATACTATGAAGAAGCGATGTCGCTCCTATGCAACTTAACCGCCAAGAATATCTCTGAAGACATGTGGAAAGTGCTGGAGCTACTCTACCAGGTCTTCGAGAAGGAGGGCTTCGATTACTTTACGGATATGATGCCAGTCCTTCACAACTATATCACGGTGGACACCAATGCGTTCCTCTCCAACGAGAACTATATCCTGGCTATCTTCAACATGATCAAAGCTGTAAGTATATTAATATTATAAATGCGAAATGTTTGTTTATGAAGTTAGGTTTCTTTTTCTCATTTGGATTATTTCACGTTTAGCAGAACTTGCGATTTGATACTAGTTTGCTTAAATGATGTAAAGAAAATAGATAGTTTTTATAATAATTTATATATTTTATATTAAATATGTAACACTATAGTCGTTTACCAGTGTATTCAAATATAGGATCATAAGATCTTAGTCTTTTCTTAATGAAGTTAGTTTAGATTAGGCAAGTTAGCAACTAGCCTGGAAAAATACTACTTATTACTTTATAAATCTATGTGTCAAGGTTTTTAAATCCGGCGATGCCGCGAGAGATAGCTAGTATCTTATATAAATCATCATTTTGTTAGTAATCTAATAATCTTGTTCACTATATAGTGCTAAAATTAGTTTTAAGTTAGTTGTCATCACTTGATTCGATCTACATAAAAATGACAAAGACGGATGGTACTTTGTGAAACGTTTTTAAAATATGTCTTTTGAATATATTATAAGTACTGTGCTGGGCAAAATCTTCCTACTTTCTTGCAATTGGTGTTTGCAGCCAATGTCTATATTTTTTCAAAGCAATCTTGCTTGGCACATCTTGTCAATGTCAAATCTTAACCACTCAGACGTAACTTAACATCGCGCCTGCGAGCTTTGCCCAATCAAAAACATCACGACTGTAATCCCCAGGTTCGGCAGATATCTCCTCAGATCTCTAGTTACTGAGATCTTTTTGAGGATACGTAAAGAGGGTAATCAGAGATACGTCCAAACATGACATTTTCCACATGTCCTCATTTTGCACAGTGGTTAGTATTCAGTACGTGACAGGTTGCAAGCCCATCGCCGCTTATAAGAATACTAATCTTAATCTATGACACACACCTTCGAACTTTTGGTTCTAGGGTATGCCAGTTTCTTCACAATGCATTAGTATACTTGAAACTGCGATGTTTGTAAAAAATAATCCTGATTTGTTTCCTCGACCCTCAGAAATTGTAATTCGCAATAGAAGAGATCAAAGTAAGGTATGTGTGCATTCATCAAAGACCACAATGATGCGCAAGAGTATCTTTTGCATGGCACCTTCCTTATATAATAATCTGCCTAAAACGTTAAGGGAACTACCGACCCCACTGTTTCGGAAAAAATTAAAGGACACATTAATAAATAAATGTTATTATAAAATCACTCAATTTATGAATGATAGACATTTCCTTGATAATTCTGATGCATAATTTTATTCTGACTTAATTTGACTTTTTTTTTTTTTTTACTTGTGTGTTTTTGTATTCCTCTTTGACATTTGTTCCTCTTTTATAATTATTACTAGCTGTCCCGCTCGCGACTTTGTTCACTTAAAGTATATAAACCGAATTTCAAACAAACCGCACCACCCGTTAAAAAGTTCCCATACAAACATTGACCCCACATTTGACCCCATTTTTGAAGGTTTTATTGAAAAATCCTGAAACACGTATCCATTTATTTTGCATTTACAGTACACAAACAAAGTTTCAGACCAATCGCACCACCTGTTAAAAAGTTCCCATACAAAAATTGACCCCACATTTGACCCCTTTTTGAAGGTTATATTGAAAAATCCTGAAACACGTATTCATTCATTTTGCAGTTACAGTGCACAAACAAAGTTTCATGAAAATTGCTCCACGCGTTAAAAAGTTTCATACTAACGTTTTCACCCTTTTTCACCCCCTTAAAGGTGGAATTTCCAAAAATCCCGCCTTAGTGGGTGGTTTTGTTATAAAAGGAAGCCACCTTCCAAATTTCAGTTTTCTAGCTTCAGCGGTTTCGGCTGGGCGATGATCAATCAGTCAATCAGTCAGTCAGGTCAAGCTCTTTTATAGATATAGATTGTAATGTTTTATGTAAATGACAAAATATTGTACACCACAATACGGTAGAATACATTGATGCAAAGTTTGACATTGTTACCATCTATATTTTTAACATGTATTCATGCAATAAATAATTACTTTACTTACTACTTACTACTTTACTACCATTTTAGTTTCAATTTGTTTTTTTAATAGGGGCCAAAAATCATAGGCCTCACCACAAGCTCTTATAAACCATTATGTTTCAGAAACGACACATTTCAACCTTGAATTAACAATACTTTAATATAATTATTATAGATCATGGTACGAAATATCAAAGTCATATTACTTTGATATTGCCCGAAAAGCTTGTAGTAAGCTTAGGTGTCACCCAAAAATCTGTAACGAACGACTGTATTAAACTTGTCTGTCAAAACTTATGCAAATTAGTCGTACTCGCAACCAATTTTACTACTCTCTCACTCGCTACCTTAAAAGTTAACGGTTTTAAATTTACTGTATCGTTATGACCAGTGGTGCATCGTACAATTTATTAGTAAAATAAAATATTATTTTACGACTGCCTATTTCCTATTCTAAACATAATATTTGCCTAGAGCTTGCTAAGTTTTTAATTTTGCTCTAGTTACTACTTAACCCTAAAATGTCCCATCTCACATTACGGGATTTTTTTGTTCATAGAAATATTCCTCTAACTAAACTAATGGCATGTTCACACTCGAAACAGCAATACGGCGCTGGATTATGTCGATGTGAATTGCCATTAGTACTGTGCTGGATATCAGTTTCGCAATTGGTTTAAAGAAAGATTGTGTCTGCTATGCAACGAGTTCTCATCTAAATCCTTGATGCTAAGCAAAGTTTATAGCCGTGGTAATAATAGCAAATCATGATCACGCTCAGCTGCCACTGTATGCGCGTGATACACCGCGAGATACGCCGCACAGCAAATCACGCATCGCGCCTCGTCTTTCTAAACGTGCCCTTATATCTTAATTTAATAATAAATAACCGTGAATATAACGAGTATACAAAGCACAGGCTACCCGTAAATTTTGCGTAGGCGCATACTAAAAAGAGAATTCGCGAAAGTTGATCCCTTTACCAGTTTCATGCATAGGCTAAGAATGCAATTAGAGGTGCAAAATTTACAAAAAGATAAAAACTTACTCAAATACTGAATACTTACAACCTCAATCGCATACATTATTGATGACCTATAAAATAAAACTAAAAAAAGTCCTTAAACCAATTAAAAAAGAATCACCAATATCTGACTACTATCGAAGAAGTAGGTATACACGTAAAAAATAAAATATAAACATTGATTTGAAAATATTCTCTTTTTGTTTACGTCGGTTGAAAGTTTTAGGCACTTGAGTCATTGACACACTAAGAAGAATCCTTACAGTCGACCAAAAACCATTAGTCGCGAAGAGTTTCAGTACTGTACAATATGAAAACTATTTTGTACCGCAGGTGTTGAACTCGGACCAAGAAGATGAGCCCGAGATGTACGCAGCGAAGCTTCTCGAAGTAATCGTGTTGCAGTGCACTGGCAAGATAGATAACTGCTTGCCTTCCATTGTGGAACTCGTCCTTAACCGGCTCACTCGAAAAGTCAAGACGTCTGAGCTCAGGACGATGCTACTGCAGGTGTGTTTTTACCAGCGAGAGCACTGGACTACCAGACCAGAGTTATTCTGACATAATAAAAACTACGGTTTGCACTGAATCTCTTGAAACTATGCCAAATTAAGGCATCTGTTTGAAAGGTCTGCCCCGTTCTATAGCAAAAATGCCGTTATACAACATTCAGTAAATTTCTACTTTTTTATGCCATTGTAATCGGGTAAAAAAGTTCTATCGGCCAATCTTACCAGCACTCAAATAGATCTTATAGTTTTAGAGTTATGAAGAAAAAAATTACGTTACCGGAATCAAAATTTACATCACTTCAATGCTTAAAATGACGGCAGCAGTCTTATTGAGTCATTAATTCTTACGAAAGGCCACGATAACTTTAGACTAAATTCACCATTATTTGTGTCGATAGGTGCTGATCGCCGTCTTGTACTGCAACCCTCTCCTGCTGTTCACTATTCTGAACAAAATCCAGGAGTCTGTGCCTAACACTTCCATTATTCAGCATTTCATCAAGCAATGGATCCACGACACTGACTGCTTTATGGGGTAAGTGGTGTTAGTAGAGAGTAGTGAGTATTTCCACTCTAAAAATTATATGCCATTACTATGCCAATGCTCGAAATGTGTGTGTCAAATTGAAATTGAAAAATACTTTATTCAATAAAATCACAAGGATCACATTGAAACGCGTTACAAGCTAGGTGAATCTATGTGCCAATTCCAACCTAACCCAAGTACGGGAAGAACAGGCAAGAAACTCGTCATAGGTTAGTATTCTTATAAGCGGCGATGGGCTTGCAAAGTGTCACTTACGGAATACCAACTACTGTGAAAAACGTGAGTATGTGCCAAATGTCATGTTTGGACGTGCCTCTTTCGGTATCCTCAAAGATAACCGTGCTTTTTTTTACTATCCTACTGATATAAACGCGAAAGTTTGTAAGAATGTATGGATGTGTGGATGTCTGGATGTATGTTTGTTACTCTTTCACGTTGAAACGGCTGAACGGATCTAAATGAAATTTAGCACAGATATAATGTAGATTGGCTTATTCCACTAATCCCTTGTGACGATCCCCGTTAACGGGGATTAGTGAAGTGTATAGTCAGGAATAGCACATAGGCTACTTTTATCCCGAAAAAATGTACGATTCCCGTGAGATAGATTTTTTGTTTTTTCAAGGAACCACGCGTGCGAAGTCGTAGGCGGATATTATTACATACTATTATTCTATAAATTCCTGTTTCCAGTATCCACGACCGCAAGCTGAGCGTTCTCGGGATCTGTACGCTGCTGGAAATGGGCCCGGCGCGGCCAGCGCTCGACGAGGTGCTAGCTAAATTGCTGCCAGCCTGCTTAGTACTGTTCGATGGACTGAAGCGCGCGTACGAGGCGCAGGCCGAGGCTGACGAGGACTCCTCATCGGACGAGGAGGAGGATGATGAAGAGGATGGTATGCACACTAACATATAGGTCATCCAATGGATCTAGGCATTCGTGAAGTTAGCCACAGGTGCGAGTTTGCGCATGTACAGCTCCTTCCCCCCCTCATACCTCCAATTGCTCCCGAAAAACGATACTGCGCAGCTTTTGCCGAAGGTCGTGGGCTCAAACCTGGGTGCACCAATGAGTTTATTCATTCGAAAAATTTATGTGCGCAATGCCATGCTCTTAAACGGAGAAGGAAAACATCGTGAGGAAACCGGCATACCCTAGTACTAAAAATTCGAAGGTGTGTGCCATAGGTTAGGTATTCCTGTAAGCGGCGATGGACTTGCAACCTGTCACGTACGAAATACTGACTACTGTTCCAAATATTATGTTTGGACCTGCCTCTTCCTACCCCGCTTTAGATATCTTCAACTAGAGGTAATATCTACCAAGCTTGGGGATTACAGCCGTGACTATGTTTATTCCTAAATACCTAAAAAAAATGGTAACTCAAGAGATCAAGAGCTTAATAATATTTTCAGACGTTCTGTCGAGCGATGAGGACGACATTGAAGAAATGACGAACGAATATCTGGAGAATCTGGCGCGCATGGCTGTGCGGAACAGCGGCGAGCAGGGCGTCGCTGTCACAGCCAATATAGAACAAGATGATGACTCTGATGAGGTAAGTACATACTTACACAGCTTATAAACTTGTATAGAACATAACTCGGTCAGACCAGAGCAAAGATTTATGAATCAAAAATCTATGCTCCGGTTTCGTTCACAGCACTAGCTGCACGTTACGCTCAAAGGCTTTATCCGCTTGGAATATATGCTATCCCGCTAAAACAAACCCTTAGGGATATTTTTCAGCGATAAGATTTTTAGAATTTATTCGGTAGTTCCAAAGATTACTCCTACAAACAAAACTACAAACTTTATCTTATTTTGAATTAGTATTACCTAGACTTGGTTCTTCCAGTGCTCGTATGGGCCGTAATGCGCAGGCGCGATTTCGAGTAGTTGTGACTTATATAACCATGTATGGTGGACTAACTGCAGGACTGTTAGAGTATATCTGGATCTAGTTAAATTTTAAGTAGAGAGATGCAGTTTTTGGTATAATATAAAGTTTGTATTGGCACTTACCTACACAACTTCGGCTGCACTAACTAACATACACAACACACGAATATTATTTTATTAAATTTGCGCACTAGAACAATTTGGCGGACCAAAATGCAGAACTTCCAGTCCTCACCTCATTTCAATATCATTCGACACGTTAAACTTAGCAATAATGGCTATCAGAATTTCCCTGTAAAATAACGCTTATAACCCTTTAACCGCCTTTCTTTTCAATCGAACCTGTTGCTTTATTCAGAAATTGCAAGTAGGTACAGCGAGTGCATCGGGTGAGCCAACTTATTCATATAAAAAAAATAAATAAAGACCCGGACTTATACTTCTATCTAAAAGTATTATCAGTATCACTAACTTATTTTTTTTTTTGCGAAGATTTATAAAGGTGCCTTATCAAAACACGTACCAAGTATCTAATCAAAAAAATCGGTTGTCTGTAAAGTCGGTTTACCGACGATAGTTGAACGTGACAGCGTCATAAGAATGGAACGCCTCAGAGCGAGGTAACGCCGCATGACGTCATGTTTTTTCGTGCGTGCAGCCGGCTCCATCGAATTATAAGACGTTGTCACGTCAAAAATGGTCGGAAATCAGAACGCCCACGCTTCAATTTTTCTAACTAGAAACATTAGATAATCTTTCTTCTTTCTCTCCTTGACTTGTCTTGTTGACCAAATGTCAATGAATGATATTGATGGGTAAGTTATCAATACGCACCACGATTCAAAGACCCGACAGGTCAACGTCGTTATTCGCATCAGTTTACACCCGGGCCTAAACAATAGCACGCGACACCGTTTCAGCTATACCCATTAACACGCTTTGAACTGTAACACAGTCGATTTAGTTACTATTTTTGCATCAATTAAACGCACGCTGCGCTCGTCTGAATCAATTGGAGGAAATGCTTCCGTGTGACCAAGTGGAGGCAGCACCTAAAGTCATTAGGCTCCCTCGCTACTGGTATCGCCGGATGGGAATCGACGACACAGAAGCTATTGGTGTAAGTATATGAAGACGCCACCGAAAATGGCCGAGATTTATATACGTAAGAGGCATGCCACACGATGCGTTGCGACGTCCGACGGAGCGATGAGGCTAAGCTTTACATACAAATTATAACGACATGCCACGACGTGCGTCGCCGGACGCGTAACGTACAAGGGCTACACGGCTGCGACGTCGCACTGAGTCGACTAGAACATCCTAGCTGGGTGACTACTCCGAAAAACGACAACGATATAATCGGAACGAAATGCTCGTCGCATTCGGTCGAACTAACATTTGTTTTGTCGTCAAATTATCGTATCGTCCGTAAGTGGTCTTAGTTTTACAAGATCGATTGTCAAAAGTAATGGCACATGATAGTCGAAACGATCTAACTAAGATTAGGGGCTTCACAAACTAATTAATAATACATTACCGAATTAATATTATATTTTTATTTCGTACCATGACCTATGCAAATTGTATTGAAGTAGTTACTTCAAGCTTCAAATGTGACGTCTCTAAAACGGAATCGTTCCGGAAGACTTCGTGGTAGGGCCCTAGGTATTGCACGATTATTGTGTCGATATATCGTTTTGCAGAGTAGACAGCCTGGACAAAATTCGTTATTTTCCGGAAATTCGTTCATAATTCAGTAGGTAAAAAACACGAACCTCGGATGCTAAGAATTATATTTTACCTAGATGCTCACAAAATCAAAAAATCAAAATATACTCGTATTTATTTCAATAAAATCCCAGGGATCATTTTGAAACATCTTACATACTTACCCAGTCCGAGAAGAACTGACAAGAAACTCGCTGGGCCCTAGCGCTTTTTTTGTATGATCCTTGTTGGGACAATTACAAGATTAGGTTGGCAGGTATCTATATCTATATAAGAGCTTGACCTGACTGATTGATCATCGCCGAGCCGAAACCGCTGAAGCTAGAAAGCTGAAATTTGGAAGGTGGTTTCCTTTTATAACAAAACCACCCACTAAGGCGGGATTTTTGGAAATTCCACCTCTAAGGGGGTGAAAAAGGGTGTAAACGTTAGTATGAAACTTTTTAACGCGTGGAGCGATTTTGTTTGTGCACTGTAAATGCAAAATAAATGGACTCGTGTTTCAGGATTTTTCAATACAATCTTCAAAAAGGGGTCAAATGTGAGGTCAATGTTTGTATGGGAACTTTTTGACGGGTGGTGTGATTGGTGTGAAACTTTGTTTATGTACTGTAAATGCAAAATAAATGGATACGTGTTTCAGGATTTTCAATATAACCTTCAAAAAGGGGTCAAATGTGGGGTCAATGTTTGTATGGGAACTTTTTAACGGGTGGTGCGGTTGGTGTGAAACTTTGTTTGTGTACTGTAAATGCAAAATGAATGGACCCGTATTTCTGGATATTCCAAAATAACCCTCTAAAAAGGGTGAAAGGGGCGTCAAAGTTATTTATGATTTTAATTTATTAGTGTCATTTGTTTAAAACTCAGTTTAGATACTTTATCACTAAGTGAACGAAGTCGCGAGCGGGACAGCTAGTAAAATATAAAAGGAAAGTGGGGAGTAGTTTGTTCGTGTGGCACCCTCCGTCGAAATCATAGCGTTGCGACGAAGTGCGGCATGCCCCTAACTCAGCACGTGGCTTAGCTGTCACTGGCAATAGACAAAACAACATGCAGACACAACAGCATGCTCTCTTCAACGACTACATTCCTTGCACGATAAGTCCATGCTGTTTAGGTATCACATTTTGAGAAATTCATTATATCTTTGAATAAATTAGGCCATTCATTTACGAAAATACACCACGTGCACCACGCACCACGTTGAGGGTACGACCCGCCTGACGAAGCGTATTCTAATCGAATCTATTAATGTGTGTTAATAAAATAATTAATGTTATTCTTGTGCGCCTTGTCAGGTGTGGCTTGTATTCTTTTATTTTTTGAAGTGAAACTTCTAATGCGACTTCCAACAAGGTTGCGTTAAACATTTAACGCTACCATGGGGGTATAAAAGAGACAGCAAGAGTGAATGCGTTGCACTCGAACGCATGCGCGTAGTATACCTGTTACATCTTACTGTATCATCATCATCATTATCAGCCGCATGACGTCCATTGCTGAACATAGGCTTCCCCCATACTAACTGTGTATGACTAATTAAATGCCTGCCTTTTATGCATGAGTTTATATTATTATTTATAATGAAAACTGAAACTTCGTTATACTGGAATGTAATCAACTCGAAGTTACTACTGTGTTAGTATAGATGACCTTCGTAGTCAGTGATTTTCTATAGCCAATTTTTCTGTAAACTACACTTTGGCTTCTATCGCTCTGATCTCTATCTGTATTCACTTCCTCTATATACAACATTCATATCTACACAATTAAATATATTGTTTTAGGTACTTGTACTTAGTGACGAGAGCCATCTGTATCTATGTTATTAGAAATGGTGGTTCAGTACTTAGCATGCTAAGTAGCGTAAGTGATGGCATTAACTTACTCAAGCTTTTATATGTGACTTCTGTTTCCTCAGGACGACGAGTACATTCCTGACGACACGCCCATCGAATGCTACACGACACCGCTCGATGAGAAGGACTGCCCTATCGATGAATACATTAAATTCAAGAATACACTACAAGGTAGGCGTGCCGTAGTAAATGATACAAAAATGCCTGATAACTTTGTTGGCACTTTGACTCCTGCAGTAAATAGCCAGGGGCCTCACCACGAATTCATAATACATTACCGAATTAATATTACATTGTTATTTCGTACCATGACCTATGCAAATTGTATTGACTTCGAGCCTCAAATGTGACGTTTCTAAAACGGAATCGTTACGGAATCATTCTGCCCCAGATCATCATTGCGATCACAGTTTATAGATTTTTTAAGAGTTACTCGTAAAAGGCATGTATTTCTGACATGAACCCTCATTATACTGCAGTAAAAAATAATATAACTAGCCTATGTTCATCCTGAAAGTTCATTCTACACATTGGTGAATGCATTTTTCAAATCGGTCCAGTAGTTCCGGAGCCTATGCAATGCAAACAAACAATCAAATATTTCCTCATTATAATATTAGTATAGATTATTTAATACGTGTTCTCAGGGTTAGCGGCGAGCGAGCCGGCGCTGTACACTGCGCTGACAGGGGTTCTGAATGAGAATCAGCTCAAGAAGCTGAACGCCGTGTTCGTACTAGCCGACCAGCGCAAGGCGCAGCAGGACAGCAAACTCATCGAGCAACAAGGAGGTAACCTTTCTATTATGATTTTACAACGTATTCCTATCATCATCTTCCTGCCCTTATCCCACGTTATATGAGGTTGGCACAACATGTGATCTTCCATTTCCCTCTGTCATTCGTCATCTCAGTGCTCACTCCTTTCTTACCCATGTCATCTTTCACACAGTCCATCCATCTTTTCTTTGGCCTACCTCTACCCCAGTATCCATCCACATTCATACCTAACACTCTCCTCGTCACATGACATTCATTTCTTCGCATAACATGCCCATACCACGCTAACCTATTACTCCTCACCTTTTCTGTCTTTTTCAACGTAATCCTATCCTACTTATATTGTAAACGCGAAAGTTTGTGAGAATGTATGGATGTCTGGATGTATGTATTGAATAAAAACCGATAACGACTGTATTCCCCAGGCTCGGTAGATATCTCCTCAGATCTCTAGTTATTCTTTTTGAGGATATCTAAAGGGGTAGTAAGAGGTACGCCTAAACATGACATATGGTACAGGCCCAGATTTTGCTCAGTGATAAGTATTCCGTACGTGGTAGGTTGCAAGCCCATCGCCGCTCATAAGAATACTAGCTCGTGATATACACCTTCGAATTTTTGGTTTTAGGGTATTCCTCACTATGTTTTCCTCACGATTCACTGTTCAAGAGCACTGCCATTGCGCACATACATTTTTCGAATGGAAAAACTCATTGGTGCACGACCTGGTTTGAACCCACGACCACGACCCACTATCGTGAGGCGCTACCACTACACCACCAGTGCTCTCAGTGTATAATATCATGTTATTTTTACAGGTTACAGTTTTACGGTTCCAGCTCAAGTGCCGACCACTTTCAAATTCGGTTCCTAAAATGAAGTAAAGTTTACGGAAAACTTTGTAATTGGCGAGAACCCGAGTTGTCTATGTCACCTAAAATCTATGCCTGCGGCAACCATGTATATTGTTAAGCGTGCCGCACATCGCACCATTTATAATGCAAGGCATTACACTATATTAACAGCTTGTTGGATTAGTATGTATACTATAAATATAACTACTGTCTAAAGAAAGGACAATGATCACGCTAATATAAAAATAATCTAAGATTTTGCATACCTAGCGTTGATGTTCTCTTTCTAAACGAGGCGGCAGTGTAAATAATGTGCTGATACACAGAACATAGATTTTAGTTAATTATACCTAGTTTGTTTGAAAGCATTTAGCTATGTACCAAGTGATATTTTTTATTTTAGCTAAATGCATTGTTCAGTTAGTCAGCACTTGAGACTAGTCTAGTATTACAGACATTAAAATTTCAGATATTTTGGAATTGAATTCAAACTAATATTGTTTTTACGTGGCACTAGTTTTAGTATCACTGCAAATCAAAAATAAAACTGAATATTTTTATATATTATATGACTTATGCATGGACATAAATATTTATATAAAACTCACCCACATATTTTTAACGAATAAACAAGATACATGATACTACTACTAGCATATGCTATAGCCTACTCTCATGGTGGCTTAATTTTTTTTAAACTAACATTTGGTAGATTTTTTAATGAGTAGATTGGTAAAATCTTTCGATTTAAATCGATCGAGAAAATTGTATCTGATTTTATTAAATTATTATGTAGTTATATATATTACTGTATAATGATATCGTTACTGTCGCAGAACAACGGCTGTTTGTGTATCGCCAATATTTATATTATACTCGTAATATAATAAATATGTAATAGGTCCAATTCTGTACATTGAACATGTTATATAAAAAATTTTTGGAGGCTACTCTATTATCGATATTGAAGCCAAAACTGTATTTTTTTCACGCCGAAACTTTGAATAAAATCAAATTAAATTTGACATGATTTGAATTCATACTACGAGGTAGGTAGGACATTTTATCCCGAAATTTAAAAAAATGATAGTTGTAAACTAATGATAATCTGAAGTAAAAAACAGAACCAAATTGACATACCCCGGCCAGGTTAGTTACGTTGCTAATTAAAAAAACTAGAATCGACCCCCATGTAATGTAGGTGCCCCCAGTGTGCCCATCTTAGGCTGTGTCCCCAGTAGGCAAACTGTTAGCGGCCGACTGAGTTTGCGGCGTATCGGTTTAGTACGCCCTTCCATATATTTGAAATGGAGTGTCCAGTTTGCGAGTTTTGCGCTCACTTTACGCAGTTTGCAGCGTTACGTGCGCCTTGTTGTTTTTCGCCAGTTTGCCTACTGGGGACACAGCCTTATGGCAAGTTAATTTCGAATTTTCAAAGTAGATTTCTCAAAATACTGGATTTTAGCGAACGAAATCGCGCGTAACTGTTAGTACTATATTAAATACTTTATTGTAACTGACTGACCTATTATTCCCAACACAGAACCTAAACCGCTGGTCATAGAGAGGTGAAATTGGAGGGTGCATTTCTTAAAGTACGTAGATGAACACTAAGAAAGGGATTCTTGATATTCAGTTTTATGAGTTTAATCTATGCCAACTAATTTAAATCACTTCATTGCACGATCTGTTCCCGACCGACAATAAAAAATAAATTGACTTCTAGCACAATAAAAAAGAACAGGATTTTGCGTTTGTTCTGGATATAATACAGGGTGGGCCAAAATTTTTTGCACTTTTTAAATTACCATAAAATATAAACTACACATTGTATTTACATAAATGTTTATTGAAATCAAAGAAAAAACTCAGGAATTTAATTATTTGAAAATAATATCGTCCAGGTGGCCTCCATCTCGCCGCTGGCACTCTTCAAACCTGGCCCTCAGATTTTCGAAAACTTTTCGACACAGAGTGCTGGACCAATCACGCCTTTTGAAGTCATTGCCGCCCAAATTGTCACTTTCGGAGAATGCAAAGGTCTTTGATGTTTTAGTTTAGGGTTTTTTACACTCCAATATCTGCAATTTTGCTTGTTTACATGTCCATTCAGGTGAAAATGGGCTTCGTCAGAAAAGAAAATGTTGTTGAAGTTGCTGAACCACTCTAACATTGTATCGACGAATTTTTTTCTCAAAATCAAATCGTTTTCTTTCAATTCTTGCACCAATTGAATCTTATAAGGATGCATTTTCAACTCCAACTTCAATATTCGACGCAAAGACGTTCGGGGTATAGCTAAAGTACTCGAACGTTTGCGCGTAGACAAATTGGGATCGTCCCGCACAGACGCGTTTACTTGCGCCGCGGTTTCATCGCTCCTCCTGCTCCGTGACCGCCCTGTTTGGTTATTATTTACAGTCGAGCCGGTTGCCTCGAAGTTTGTCAACCACGATTTGATTAAATTAACACTTGGGCACTTATTAATATCGTGTAATTGGTATTTCCTTCGAAACAGACGGCGAACAGTGACGTAAGAATCATTGTTCTTGTAAAATTGTTTTACACAGAACGCACGTTGTTCTCCCGTAAAGCGATTAATTGTGACAAAATTTCCCTGAAGCGAGCTACCGCGCGTGAGTCGTCTCTTCCTCACTTCCCGCGCGGTTATCGCGCTATGTCAATTTTGTAAGTGCAAAAAATTATGGCCCACCCTGTATGATTAAGGCCCAGCATTTTTAAAAATTGCAAGTATTGCAACCCTAATCATTCTATTACCGCTTAATAGATTACATTACCGCTTAATACTCAAGGATATAAGTGATAAATCAACCAGAGCTAAAACACGAATTAGTTAGAAAACCTTGGTTAAAAAACATGTCAACACCTCTGAAAATTCAGAAATTCCCTAAATTATCCAGAACAGTAAGGTATTTTGAATTTCTATTTCACATGAATGTAAATCAGTTAATTTGAAACAAATCAAACCAGCCCTTTTTTTGAAATAAGCTATTTACTTGAACATATTTATGTTTTTTTATGAATTGTCGCTTTCGTTATGTAATTCAGAGCAGCCATATTATCATGTCGCACTCTACGTTCTTGTCATTTGGGTATTTCGCTTCGTGCTACGTCTGATTCCGCGGAGATCCACGTCGCTATACGGACCTATGTCACTTTTTTTAAAACTATTGTACATATGTATGTAGAAGCGCTTCTAAAAAATTGCCGAAATCACATCCGATGTTCTCTGACGCTGACTGATTATAAGTTATATTTTATACATTTACATCATAAAATGTATATTCTTAAAACATACACACCTATCTTAAATAACTACTAAGTGCACGATATTCTATTCTCTATGATAATTATCTCTGTCTACTGTCATTCACACTTTATTTAAACTCAAAGTTGTCATAGTCAGCCTTTTATGTTATTTCAAGTATTTCATATCTATCCGCTCAGTGGTTATGGTGAGAATAAGTAGGCAACAAACTCACAAACGTTTGCATATTTATATATGTATTAGTAGCATTATCATTCCGACGTTATGACTATTCGAAACCATAGCAACGTACAAAAATATCTATCTATTGCTATATACACCTAAATATTTCATATACCTAATCATGAGTACCTAACTATTAAGAACGTCGTTAGGTATAATATTCTTCAAAAATCTATCGCAAAAACATTTCTAAACGTTATATATTTGCATTATTACAATGATACTTTGTCTATGCCTCGGTCAAATAATTGTACAACTCTGATGACGTGCTTTGACTAGCACTATGCACCGAATCGTCCTATAGCTCATTTAGTTTTTAATTTTTTTGTAAAATCTAACTACTACCTGTAGGACGATCGAGATTCATCTCATAAATATATTGGTGTAGGTACTTATACCTTTTTACCTTCTTTGAGGTCGTCAAGTAACGTACGATTTACGAATGTAATCTACTGTTGCTTCAGATTATTTTGCGCACACAATAAAATAATCATGCTTCAATATTAACCAAGCAAATTTTCTCTGTAGGAAAATAACGGCTAGTCCGTTTTAAAATATGGTATCCTTACAGACTGCGCCAGATAATTTTACAGCTATGACATACATGATTATTACATAATCTATTGCTTTAATCCAAATAAATCTATAATGTGACCACGAATAAGTTAAAGATTACACAAATTATGTATTGTTTCATTAGTTATCTTTTTATTCAATATAGGTAATTTGCTTTTGTTGAATGGTAGGTGTATCATAAGTAAATTGGATTTGAATTGCATTGTGGTCGAAGTTTTTAATATATTGGAATGCACCACAAAACTTGAGATATAGGTTAGGTCTCGATATATTTTTAATACTATTGCTACATTTCTGCGATTACATTATATTCTACTTATAATCTATCTATTCATCATAACATAACCCATGTTGTACATAACAATGTACTATTATTTCGATAGGTGCACTTATTTAATTTCACAGGTTTTGTATCTTCTAAGGGGGCAATATGAGAAGCAAGCATTCGTCTTCTATAATGCCAGTTTTGCAAAAACACACCTTAAACCCTCAAAATCGTACGATTTATACAAATCTTTCCATACCCCATGTCTTGTATTGAAAAAACATCTATCAATATAAAGTATGCCATTATTTATTGCTTTCGATGGTTTATAGTTTAGAGCCATATTAAGAATCTACTAACTGAAATGGTGCTGCTATTGTAGTGGGTAACGTCACGTTTAAATCTTATACCTTTAAACGAGCAATTCTATATATGTATATATATATAATTGGAATCTCGGAAACGGCTCCAGCGATTTTTATGAAATTTAGTATGCAGAGGGTGTCGGGGGCGATAAATCGATCTAGTTAGGTTTCATTTTTAAAAAACGTCGTTTACCCCAAAAAACCGTGCAAAGCTCGGTTACCCAGGTACTTTAGTTTAGATGTGGAAGTATCAAATACATAAAATTGTATTTTAATTGTGTACTAATTGACCAAAATTTGTGAATAACAGATCATTGCAATTACATAGCTATATGGAAGAGATATATTGATGCTGCAAAGTATTGTAGGTTTTGTAGATCAAAGAAGACTAAAACAGAAACAGTGCTATTTATTGCATTCAGAAGTTAAATAGTTACGTCTTTCAAGATTTGAAGTAACCTGAGACTAATTTGGCGCATCACAATTATAATTTGATCATTTTTAGAGTTTCGGTTCTCGTATTCTATACTGTCACCGTTATACTGGTAGGAATCAGGGAAATTGTTTTGTGTAATCAGTAGGTACAATTCGTACATAAACAATAATACAAAACCAAGCTCAAAATGTTGTGCATTCAAATCCGGAAATCAAAAACTGCTTACTATTGGTTCGCGGCTGTAAATAAAATGAATTTTATAACCGACCCTTTTTTATAATGATTAACATAGGTACCTATGTTAACGTAAGTAAGTTTGATGTTTTGAAGATGTTTTATCTCTACGTAATTATACCTACCTAGGTACCTATTTCCGAAATTTTGTGTTTGGTCTTTATATGTTGATGTTTGTAACTAATATACTATGAAGTGTAGATTTGCCAATAGGTTAGGTACTTATATTGTGAATTCTTTGACGACTATTGGACCTACACAATGATAATTTGCAAACACAAGTACCTAAATCTCTCCCAACATGCGCGCCCAGTATATAGACCATGTTTTTTTCGTTGCTGATTGTCTGCATTTATTTGAAGTATAAGGATACTTCTACAAGCTATTAGGTATTTCTTGTTTATAAATTATTTTCAATAAAAACTATGTAGGTACCTTATTTGTTTATTTTTTTGATAATCTTTACCGAGTACATACAAGGGTATTTATTTGTAGGTTTTATTAAACAAGTAGGTACACTTGTCATAAAATTCGACAAAATTTCTGTTTGTTGACCTGTAATGTTATTGAATAGGGGCCTGGCATTTCACTCGTCTGCCATTTCTTTTCAATATTACCTACCGCCACTTATGATGAAAGTTGTAGAGTTGGTACAGGGCGTCTATTTCGCAAAAAGATCAACTCAACTACTCGTATATATCGGCACATTAATCGTGCAAATTCTATTCTGTGTTAGGTACATCGTATCGACATTTGAGTTTAAATTATAATAGCCTTACTTATCTTATACCTTTAAACAAGCAATTCTTGTAATATATGTAAGTACCTATATTATAATCTGAATCTCGGAAACGGCTCCGACGATTTTTACGAAATTTAGTACGCAGGGGGTTTAGGGGGCGATAAATAAAACCTAGCTAGATTTAATTTTTAGAAAACGTTTACCAAAAAAAACCCAGGTCACCCAGGTACTAATATTGGTGGTAAGTATTTGTTCAGTAAAGTTGAGTTTTTGCCACAGTTGTGAACAATGTAGAATGACAGTGTATCGCGTATTTCAAATTTTGCCAAAAACAGATGAAAAAACTTCTATCGACTTCTAGAACGCCCTCATAAAATGATTCTGGAAGCATCTATAAACAAATATAAAACAATACTTTATAGGTAGGTAATGTATTGTTTTATATTCTTCCATAATGCTCATTTTATTAAAGGTATAATGAAAATACCTCTGGGAAAATTAATTGAATATATTTATCAATTATCTCTGTAGGTAGTAGGTACCTACATAATATAGCACAACACATTTTTTTATCAGATCATACTAAATCTTAAATTTCTTTTGTCTTCTATCCTTACCAGCATCACAAGTCTCGAGAATATTTAACAACAAAGTTCAAACAGTGAACTCCAGTGTCAAACAAACTCACAGGACCTACATTAAGATAAGTATATTTTTTTACTATTATTTGCAATTTACAGTTTTATATTTCCTAGTTACAAAGCAAATACCTGCACCATTGATACAAAACTCCTAATCCGTACATTAAAATTAATAAGTATTCCCAAAATAATAATTGTGTAACAATTCTGCATTCAAATAGCAATACCTCGGAAATAGTCATAGCGGTCACGTCTTTTGTCCTGCATGTGACCAATTTTTGATGCAGAATCGATGTCTCTACAGACTCCACAAAACATGCTGGTGATTATATGAAATGGGCTGCGATAGTACATGTTAGGGTCTTTTAGCCGCTTGTTTTTTTTGTGACAGCAGATGTGCAAGTAAACTTCCAGAATAGACAAGACTGAGCACAGGATAGCAGGATAGACCATCACAGTGGGCAATAGTAACAAGCGGTGGCTCAGAGTGTTAGATCCAGAAATTATTTTAGCTTTTAGTGTTTTGTACTTTTTAGTCTTACACATGTAGCCATTCTTTGGGAAAACTGTTTTCTGCGTTTGAGGTGTTTGTCTGTCGTCATAATAGTTTGCAGTGCAGTTCTCAAGGTGGGGCTCACCAGTTTCTTCGTTCACTTCATATGTTATCACTTCTCCTGTCTCATCATCGCAGCAAAACCGCCTTATCAGGGACATGGTCTTATTTACTGTAAAAAATATATTATGTAGGTTAGGCGGTCATTAGAGCTAAGCAATAGGTCAATAAAGTAGCCTATTTGAAATTTGAACATTCTTCTAACTTTATTTGGCGGTTAATATGCCCATGAAACACTAATATATTATAATAAATATCATCCCTGCAGCCAATAGGTACCTACTTACTGTAGGTAGGCAATGATAGCTGTATGTACCTACGCTTAATAGGCTTTATGCAGCTATTAAACTTATTAACAGCTACCTTCGGTATTATAGGTATATTCACTTAATATTGTTTTGCTAAAAATATATGATCACGACTGTAATCCCCAGGCTCGGTAGATATCTCCTCAGATCTTTGAGGATATCTAAAGGGGGTAGTCAGAGGCAAATCCAAACATGACATTTGGTACATGCCCACATTTTGCAGTTGTTAGTATTCCGTACGTGACAGGTTGCAAGCCCATCGCCGCTTATAAGAATACCTACTAAATTAGGGCACATTCCTTCGAAATCTATCGTTTTGCTAATTGTGCATGTCTACAGACAGAACTATGGAACACTTTAGAAGGTTTATAGGTTTACTCAACCTTATTATTTTTACAACATGGTAAAGCCTGTTGCAATGAATTATTATAATGCAAAATCAATAAAATATCAAAAGTATGCGACTACTTACCCAGATAATAATTAAATCTTTCCAAATTCCTTTCCAAAGTCTTCAGAAACTATGCTTCAAGTTTGCTTGCTGTAGGTAGAAAACGTAGTGATTATATTCTCTCTCCTTGGTAGGTAGTTAATTTAATTTTTTATTTCGTTCTTTACATTACCTACACAAATAAATTATGCATTCTACATAAAAACGTAGTGATTAAATTCTCTTTGATTCTACCCAGATATTCTACCTAGCTACCTACCCATCTAATAATAATGTAGCTCTGTGACCATACTGTTGTATATTATATTGTTCTTCGTTCGTTCAATTTTTACAAAGAAGTACTAATCAAAGAGAATATAATCACTACGTTTTGTACTAATGTAGGTCTAAAATCCGTAATTTATATTAATTTTTTTTACTCCAAGAGGATTTAATCACTAAAAAACCAAGCACAAACTTTTTTTTCTTTATCGATTTGCGAAAGCAAGGTACCTACGAGAATAACAATAAAAACGAACAGGGTTTGGAAATCGGAAAAAATTCAAACCGGTATTGCTCTATTATGTACCTAACCTTTCCTAACTTTAACTAAAGGTTACAGTAGAACATATCCGAAAAGGAAATAGGAACATGTATGATGTACCAAGGAAAACAAAGGTATATGAGAATTAAAACACAGTCTTTGTAGGTACCTACTCTATTTCAGCATTGTTATTGTGAAATAAATAAAATAAATAATGCTGGACAATCCACACAGCATCATCTAGCCCCAAAGTAAGCTACTCAAAGCTTGTGTTATGGGTACTAGATAACTGATATATTTAATACATTATATACATAGATAGATATTTCTTATTATACATAGAAAACACCCAGACCAACAGAACTAAACTAACAATGTAAGCAAGCAATTGTGAAGGATACATTAATGCTTCAATATGTATTTAATCACTGCTATTGAGCTCAAAAGAGAACTTAAGATCATCATGCATGAGAATAATTTAAAAGTTCATTCTTAAAAACAATAGGTACTTATTTTAAAAATTATGAATATTTTTGATTTTGTCTAGTTTTTTATCTTCATTAGTCGGAGCTATTTAACTTGTAATTCCTATGACATGCCACAGTTTTCAAATTCAAAATTAATAACTTGGTAAGAGCTCCAAATGTTCGCAAAATATATATTATTTTTGTTTATTTAGGAAATCTTATTATATAAAACAAAGTCAGGTTTGTTCAGACACCTAAAACTCTAAAACAGCTCTACCGATTTTCATGGTTTTTGATTTGTTGTGTTTGTCTCCGTCCCAAATAGCAGAATAACTATTTTTAAAAAATTAAACAGAACATTTATAAATAAAGCCATACGAAGTTCACTAGTCAATAATAAAAGTGTCTTTCTGGGACTTTTTTGTATATTTCTTTTTGGCAGTTCGTTCTTTACAACAATCCTTGTACATCTTGGCCTCACATTTGCCCTTGTAGTAGAGCTGGGTTGGCTCTATGACAATTTTGCGTTCGGAAAGCTTCTTTAGCAAAAGTTTCCTTTCAGCTAGCACCTTATTGATTTCTTGATTGATGGCTGCAGCTCTATCATTTTGATCGGCATTCATCTGAAATATAACACTTATCTATAATAATATTATAAAGAAAGATTTGATTGTTTGTTTGCATTGAATAGGCTCAAAACTACAGGACCGATTTTAAAAATTCTTTCATGAATGTGTAGAATACTTTCAGGATGAACATAGTAGGGTATTTTATGTAGGTAGTCTCATTTAGATAATTAACTTCAAAGATTGGATGAGGAGATGGTCAACCTGCCTGGGGATTACGCCAGTATGATTATGTTTATTTGTTTTTAATGAATCTGTGATTTCTATCTAGACAACCTCTGTGGCGCAGCGGGCGAGAGTCCGCCTGCGACGCAAGAGGTTGCGGGTTCGATTCCCGCCGCGGAACAAATTTGTGTACGATCTGCAGAAATTTGTTCCGTTGGTCTGGGTGTTTTCTATGTATAATAAAAAAATATCCATCTATGTATATAATGTATTAAATATATCAGTTATCTAGTACCCATAACACAAGCTTTGAGTAGCTTACTTTGGGGCTAGATGATGCTGTGTGGATTGTCCAGCATTATTTATTTATTTATTTATCTCGATTGTAGAATGACTGATTGTTTTCTAGCTTTATTTAATCATATTATCGGTAAGAGAAAATATAAACAGTTTAGGAGACGGGCCAATTTCTTACTTACCTAAGTACTTACCCAACTTTGTAATGTTTAAGATTTAAGTAGATACTTACGATTGCCATCATTTTAACAATTTTTTCAAACCTGATGCATTTTTTTCGATACTTTTTATCAGAATCTTGAGCATCTTTCATTTTGATTGTTTTCATTTTGAAAAGCTAGGAAAAAGCTGGAAACATTCGTATTATTACGGGTTAACTTGTTTATTAGGTCAGTTTAACTTCATATTAAACTACATTAATTCTAATGTACTTTCTTAATGTATCTAATGTACTTTTTAGCTTACTTTTAAATTTAATTTATCTCTCTCTAAAATTTTAAGTGCTGTTAGCTGTTTCTTTATAATTTTATGGACTGAGGTGCATGCTTGTAACTGGCATACATTCCATAATTTAATTTAGTGTAATAATGTTGTTTTTTAGTGTTTGTTGTGTATGCTTTTGGCGTTGCATAGTCAATAAATAAATGCAAAAAAATAAATACGGCACTTACCTACTTTAATACTGTAAAGGTAGTAGGTAGGTACCTTCTGTCTGCTCGCACACAGTCCAACTCCAATTCTATTAGTTTATTGTAACGTTAAATAAATAAATGGCTAAGCTGAGGCACATTCACAAAATCAGCAATTTCGTCTTCCTTCGATTGAATGAAATGAAATGAAACTCGAGTTGAATGAAAAGCAGTGATGAGGTTAAGACAAAACGTAGTGATTATATTCTCTTTGGTTATGACAATGACAGACATGAAATACAAATATCAGAAAGAAAAACTGACTAGACACTGGCAAACAAAATAGTTCGAGACAGTCAACGTCACAACCGTCACAACCCGAACACCACCCAATCCACAGAAAAAGTATCTCAGTAAAACTACAAGATACTACTCACCTAGCAAAAGAAAATAAGTATGTATCAAAAAAATATTATCTATGGAAAAATATTGTGACAAAAGGATTCAGAGTCAAGTTTAAAAAAAAACCTTACTCACTCTACTCATTCATTCTCTTGTGGGATCTGTCTGGGAGGGTCTGTTATCTGTGCTGACGGTTAGCCGAAAGGATGGAATCGAAAAAAAACACCTATTTTACACTTGGTATTGGGAGTGTCTTTCGTTAAAATACAGTCATTTCTAACTAAAAATTCATAGAATACACAATTTCAATTTAAAATAACACCGTGTGTAGTGTAAATATTGCATAAATTTTGCCAGATTTATCAGCGTTTCGTTCACAACTATGTAAGATACCTATGTTTGTTTCAATAATTTGTGTTTCATCGAGCGCATTGAACGCAACGCGTTCACAAATTTTACAATCTTTAAATTATTTGGGTTAAAACTTGTTAGAATATGTAATTGTTCATCTCCATAATACACATTATGTTCATTGATTGGATTGGTAGGTATTGGTAAGTTTTCTGAATTATTTTGATCTATTACCTACAGTACCTACCTAATTGTTGAAGGATGCTTAGCGTACCTTAGCTACCTAGCATATTCTTGCTGACAATTTATATTAGTGTAGGCTACACGTTCGTCCTCAAAAGAGATCGTACTTAGATTTTGGTAAGCTCCCCCTAACCTCTTGTGTTTCATGGGTCTTGGTTACTACCGTCGTTTGTATTTACACGGATCCGGGATGAAATTAACTCTGTTACTTTTCATTGAATATTCATTTACCATCATAAAGGTTTCTTATTCAACCAACACCTACTTGTACCTATGTAGGTACAGTTGTTTACATGTATAGTTTTTACATTATTTGTTCAGTTTCAATACTATTGAACATCACATTCACAAACTAATGTATTGTCACACTAAGCTTGGATTCAACTAACTTTTGGTATTAACCATTCTCAGAATAATGTAATGTCAATGTAAAGCACTTATTACACTACCCTGAATTCAGGGACCCTTAACCTAAATAAGAATCAGGGCGTAAGGCGTAGAGGCTAAGAGTTAGGCTCCCTTACTACCGGGCCCTGAATACCGTGTAGTGTAATACCCGTTTAACTGGGCACCACACTTCTACAGGAGTATATATTGAATGGCTATTTGTACACATGTATGGTATTGGCTTTGTCAATTTATGCTACTTTTGAATGTCAGTTTTGTTTGCTATAATGGAGACACAGAGGAAGATGAGTTCATAGCTGCCGTGGGGCTGTGAGCTGTATTTTACCTGTTCCTTTAATTACCTAAATCGCACCTTGTTGCCCAATCAAATATTTGCTTCCATTTTATAACCTACATGAGCAAAAAATTATGCAATGAAACAAACACCCATATTATTTGCGATTGAGCAAGCTAATGGCGGGCCCTCAAATGTTTTGGAAACACCGAGTTTCATCCTTTGATGTGCATTAAAAAACTGACCCAGCTTGAAAAAGCTTAAATATGCTAGAAAGTTCGATAGTCAAATATATTTATTTCGTTGAAATTAGGGATCATTTTGAAACATATTATATACTACTCGTAGGTGACTCTAGGTGCCAATTCCAGTCCTATCCCCAGTTCGAGAAGAACTGATAAGAAACTCGCTGGGCCCTAGCGGTTTTTTTTGTATGATCCTTGTTAAATTTGTTAGGGACACCTAGCAGAGTTGGAGCTGGTTCATCCCAAGCTTTTTTGTCATCTAAGTGCTCTTCTATAACTATGATTTACTCTGGGGATAGCTTCAATTAGTTTGGTCAAACTATCCTGAATAGGATAAACAAGCACTTGCTGATGAATCTACACCACGCAATGTAGAAATTCAGTATCTCATATTCTTTATACCCAACTGTGAAGGAGGGAATTTTTTGGTTTGATCAAAAGTCAAAAGTCAAAATATGTTTATTTTCAATAGAATCACAGGGATCACTTTGAAACGTCTTACATGATGTATATACATGTTGAGTGCCTGTGGCTGCCCCTGTAGCCCAAACAATGGGATGAATTTTGACAAATGTGGTCTCTTGTTTGAATTACAAACATGACATGGCTAATAAAAAAAAAAGACAAAGTAAGATAGCTGTGTTGATTTTTAAAATACCTAAAATAGTAGTTTGTAGCCATTAGTCAAGCTAGCTTGTTTTTGAGTTAATTAATTGAAATAGCAGTTATAGTGACTTTTTGTTTACAGATCAACTTGTGACGTTACTTTAAATCCAGTTCACCATGGGAAAAGAGTAAGTGACCATTTTGCTAATTATGTATTTCAGTTTAAGTTTTCACAAAAAAGAGGTTTTATTATTCATAATAACTTAATGCCCCCTAGGCATTAAGCCCTCCTTTTGTCACACATGTTATGTAATTTGTGTACAATAAAGTATAAATAAATAAATAAACAAACTTTTTTTATAGCATCTGTCAACTTTGCCATTGTGACATTGTTGGCACAATACTCATGCACATACACCACAGGCACTTGTCACAATAACTACAAAAAAATTATTCAGTAAATAAATATACAAAATTAGGACCATACCATGATGCTTTTTTTTTTTTCGTTATTGTTTCTTATAAGAATGTGTAATGCAGACTTAACTGTAAACATATCCATAGAATTAATTAATACACATAACTTAAAGACAAGGTAACAACAAAGCTCAAGTGCAAGGTGTGTATCTTGCAAGCAAATTCATAAATAATATAGTGTAATATTGCAGAGTTGTTCAATATGTTGTCAATGAGAAAACAGGGAGAAACCAAGAACCCTCGACTCCAACACTAGTAAGTACCTACACAATTCATGTATTTGTTTGCAGGAAAACCGATACAGATTCCAGCAGTGACGATGTTGCCTATGAGCAAGAGAAGAAGAAAAAGAAATCCAAAAAGCACAAGAAACGCAAACACGTCGATGACAGCGTCAAAGTGCACAAGAAAAAGAAAAAAATAAAGAAAGAAAAAAAGAGACATTATAGTCCCATATCAGAAAGTGAGACTTCCTTGTCGGACGTGGACGATCTCATCAGGAAGTCTCAGCAGTGCAAGAAACAGAAAGAAGCGAAAGCCAAACCTAAGAACGGTTCAGGCTCTATGCCAAAGTCACACAAGAAGGATAAGGTGGAAGACGACACGCTGGAAATAATATCGTCCTCCGAGACAGAGAACTATCAGGAGGACTGCGCGAGTCCTGAGCTGGTCATGCTCGACGACAAACTGAATTTAGAAGAGCTGATGAAGCAGAAAGCGTTGCTTCAAGCGCGCCTAGTGGCCTGCAACTCCGAGCGTAGTGGGAGCGGCGATCGCGGCCCGTCCAGCGAGATTATATGCCTGGACGACGAAACACGATCTTCGAAAAGAAAATCCAGACGAGAGATAGAATACACAAGCAGCAAACATAAACATAGCAAGGATCACTCCAAAACGAAGCACAAATCTCGGCGGGCTGAAAAGGATCTTCGAGAGATTATACGGAGAGAAAATAAAAAAGAGATGGAGAAACGTCTTGACGGGCGGGAGCTCAGAGAGAGAAAAGAACGTGAGCGGAAGAAGATAGAAGATAGGGAAAGGGAGAAAGTCCGCGAGCGCGAGCGGGATAGGGATCGAGAGCGCGATCGGATTCGGGAGAGAGAGCGGGATAGAGAGAGGGAACGAGAGCGAGATAGAGGCAGGGAAATCGAGAGGGAGATAAGAGCTCGGGAGATTGCGCGGGGAACTCGTAGAGTTGAGGCGGATCGTTCGTTTGGGCGTGGTCACGGCTCGCGTCGATCACGGTCGCGGTCGCCGATGCGGCGTCGCGACTTGCGGGTCTCGTACGGGGACCGCGACAGGCGGTCGCGTGACCGTATGCGCGACCGCTCTAAGGAAAGGCGCAGAAACAGCAGAGGCAGTAGAGATCGTAAGGTAATCTATATATATAAAAATGAATTGCTGTTCGTTAGTCTCGCTAAAACTCGAGAACGGCTAAACGGATTTATCTTATCTTGGTCTTGAAATGTTCGTGGAGGTCTAGGGAAGGGTTAAAAGGTAAGAAAAATTCGAATAACTGCCGCGAAAACCCTAAAAATAGCCCTTTTCTATTTCCCATACAAACTTTTTCTAAATAAAATGTAGAGTCAATTTCAACTTTGTTACTATTTAATAAAGTTCATATTAAATTATAATCACTCACTGTTGTCTAAGCAATGTAAAAGGCGGTACGAAGTTTGCCGGGACAGCTAGTGAAATATAAAAAGCAAGGGAAAAATAAAACGTTTGAATTAAAGTAATAAGTGCGGGTGCGCGCTATCTCTTTTATAGACATCCTTTACGAACTGAATAGGGCTCCAAAGTAAAAAAAACCTTTGTAGGTTCGCCATTTTCCTCCTTTATCAGAACCGTTAATCGCAAAATTCACATTAGTATTTGGTGTCACACCGAAATATTGCACAGGTATCGGATGTCACCATCAAAGATTGTGATTGTTGTACCTCCGTGTAAATGAATCCGAGCGGTTCAATCTTCCACGATGTTTCATCGACACATTCCCAATGCTGTAATTCATTTATTGAATGTTATGGTTGGAAGTGGTCATTTTTATTAGTCCAAGTGTCACTACCCCGGCTTAACCGCTGTGGTATATCTGAAAAATTATCAAAATCGTTTTACTGATTTAATCATAAGAAAAAATGTAAAGCTTTCCTACATTTTGAGTCTTGCTAACTAGATGGAGTTTTGTGTCGGGCTCTGTCCACTATGACTAAGTAGCTCAGTCAATTGCATTCATGAGCTATAATAGCTCATGAATGCAATTAATACTTTGAATTGAATTGAATTGAATTGAGTACTTTTAGATTACAATTTTATATCTCAAGTTTGATGTGCTATTAAGTTATAAAATACAAATTATTTTAAAGGATTAATCATTATTGCATTTGTTTGATCAAAATAATTTGACCATAGTAAAAGGGAGGTAAGGGTAGGTAGTATTAAATCTGATTCCAAAAAAAATATTTAAATCTAAATAATTTCAGTACTCAGGTGAAGTGGCCGAGATAGTCGCCAGCTCGAGCGGTGAAGAGTTAGACATATCCATGAACACCGATGATGAGGAGACCGAGGAACAAATTATTGAGCGCAGGCGGAAAGAGAGGAAGAAACTAGTGAAGGCATGTAAACCCTCGTTATAATTTAATAATCCATAACACAATATCTTAATTACTATGTCTTTCAAGGAATAAGAATCGACTGCATTACATATATCATATTGTATAAGAAAATACATAACTAAAACTAAGCGTGTGTTTAATGTGTGTTACGTATTTATATTTTTATTTATTTTCCCTAACATTTTACACGCGTTTCGTTTTAATTATACAAATGTAAGTACACTGATAAAACATAGCGGTACAGTACTACGATTTGAATTTGACGCATCGCTAAATTTCATCTGATAGATGAAATTTAGCGATGTAACAGCTCTATATAAGTATAGAGCTGTTACAACATAACATGTTTTTTAAGTGCTGTCGTGAAATTCATGGCTGGATATGAAACGACACTCGAGTTTTCTTAACATGAAAACACGGACGCTGTCGATGCGACAAATTGAATCATAGTAGGTACATACTGCAAAAATCAATTGGTGCAAATTTTCAGCGATCAATTAACATAAAGTTTTCTACAGAGTCTCGGTGGAGACGGAAACAACGATTCTCCGATCGAAAATACCCCAGTCATGGCCGTGTCTCCCACCAAAGAAAAATCAAAGTCCATCACATCATCCAAATTGAACATCATAGAAGATGATTCTATTGAACTTGAGAAACCGGTGCAGGAGGATGACTCTAACTCTAAAGATTCGGACGAGGACTCCACCAAGGAGAAAAAAAGGGAGTGGGATATGTTTGCCGATCAAGACAATTTCGATGCTATTGATGTAAGTTTTTACAAAAAGTTGAAAACCGTAAACCGACTGCTTAGTGGTCTATAAGGACCATCACAGAATTAACAGGATATAGGATACTTCTGACGATCTTATTAAATTTTACATAATTATGTTTATATTTCGCCACGCATGAGTAAATAAATATTGAAAATATGTATTTAAGTACCTATACTATGTACTGGTTGGTGTCATCAAACGGTCCATGTGTATTTAAGGCGCGGCAGCTAGCTAGTGGCCAGCGGCATACTGCCCGTTGCGTGAAAAGTCTAAGTTTTATCCCTTCGAATTTTAACAATTTAAAATAATCATTTGTGTTATATTAAAATAATAAAAATGAAACACATTTTGTTTATAAGTACTTAAATTATCTACCCGTTGGCGTTGGTGTAAAAAAAATATGGAAATGATCTCAACTTTAGAAGGAGAAGCAGATTTAGTTTATTTTTTGAGGTTTTTACGAGAATTAATACTAAAGTTAGTACGACCTTTAAACAAAATTTCTAACTCAGACTTTAGAGATAAAATATTGATTATTTTCAGTGACCTTTCAGTTATTTTCCACTACCCTTATTTACCGAGGGTAAAGCACCTGAAAAACAGCAAAATTCCGCGATCAGCTGACCACCGCGCCTTAACCATACAGCTCAACTACTAACATTATTATTACATCTCGTTGTAAGTTGAAATGTTTTTCAGAATGTCGTATATAAAAAACTCCGAAAAAGCGCTGTAGAGAACCCATCCTTGAACGACAACTGGGACGACGCCGATGGATATTACAGGTATGTCTACCTTATTTATATCTGTGCCAAATTTCATCCAGGGGCCTAACCACGAAGTCATCCAGAACGATTCCGTAACGATTCCATTATAGAAACGTTACTACTTCCATACAATTTGCATAGGTCATGGTACGAAATAACAATGTAATACTCGTACTAATTCGGTAATGTATTATGAATTCGTGGTAAGGCCCCTGATCCGTTCAGCTGTTTCAGCGTGAAAGAGTAACAAACATACATCCATACATTCTTACAAACTTTCGCATTTATAATATTAGTAGGATAGTATAGCGACAGTACTAGATATTCGTCAACCTTTTCAATATTTATGATGGATTTCCGCAAAGTCACACCTATAGGTCTACCATGAGTTTTCACAATCTACACACGCTAGCGACTGTAGTTAAAAAAATGTATGAAAACTTGCCTACAGCGCCTCTAGCGGATAGTTGGGTACTAAAACCGCACGTAGCTAACTATCCTACGTCACAGCGTACTACAGCGACTGTACATTGCGCTCATAATTTGCTGACAATTTGGTACCATGAGTAACAGTTTTGACAAAATGTCATAGTAACGTACTATTACTACTGTAGTAACGTCAGCTAATCTAAATGTGACAAGTCATGGTAGACGTACTGAATCAATCACTTTGTTTTTTCTATACAGAGTTCGTATCGGCGAGACACTGGATAGCCGGTACACTGTCTATGGGTACACCGGACAAGGCGTCTTCTCAAACGTAATCCGCGCGAGAGACGAGGCGAGAGGCAACATTGACGTTGCTATCAAAATCATACGCAACAACGATATTATGTGAGTGTCTACTTCAAAAAAAACCTGCCTCACGATCCGGAGCGCTGGTGGTGTAGCGGTAGCACCCCTGCCTCACGATCCGAAGGTCGTGGGTTCAAACCTGTCGTGCATCAATGAGTTTTCCGTTCGAAAAATTTATGTGCGCAATGCCAGTGCTCTTAAACGGTGAAGGAAATCATCGTGAGGAAACCGGCATACCCTAGAACCAAAAATTCGAAGGTATGTGTCATCATAGGTTAGTATTCTTATAAGCGGCGATGGGCTTGCAACCTGTCACGTACGGAATACTTACTACTGTGCAAAATGTGGGCATGTACCAATGTCATGTTTGGACTTGCCTCTGACTACCCCCTTTAGATCTGAGGAGATATCTACCGAGCCTGGGGATTCGTCGACCAGTCGTTATCATATACTCGTATTATATTATTATTATACTACTTCAAATAAATAATTGACGTAAAATAGTTAATTTGATTCACACGTATTTTTTACTAGCTTCTGCCTGCGGCTTTGCCCGCGTGAAAAACAAAAACAATCTATCCCGTGGAAACCGTACATTTTTTCGGGATAAAATGTAGCCTATGTGTTATTCCAGACCATAATCTATATCTGTGCCAAATTTCATTCAGATCCGTTCAGCCGTTTTAGCGTGAAAGAGTAACAAACATACATCCATCCATTCATACATTCTTACAAACTTTCGCGTTTATAATATTAGTAGGATTAGTAGGATACTCGACTGCGGAGAAGGAGGATATAGTTTGAGGTGTATGATGTATTTTAACTGCAATGAGCTAGTAATTCTAGCGGAAAGGACAATTCGCAAGCTCTAGATAAATTCCGCAAGACGTTATAGCTTCAATTAAAAACGCACCTTGAGTGTTTATACTCGTACGTCTCATATTTGCAAACAGATTTTGACGTGCCTCATGTTTCCGTAGGCACAAAACCGGCCTGCAAAACATTAAGCTTCAATTAAAAACGCACCTTTGAGTCCTGTTTATACGTCTTATATTTGCAAACAGATTTTGACTTTCATGTTTCCGTAGGCACAAAACCGGCCTCCGTGAGCTCGAGATCCTAAAGCGGCTCAATGATGCCGACGCTGAGGATAAGTTCCACTGTCTGCGTCTGTTCCGGCACTTCTTCCACAAGCGCCATATATGCATGGTGTTAGGTAATATTTTATTTAACCAACCTTACTCAGACGACCTCAGTGCCGCAGCGGGCGAGAGTCCGCCTGCGACGCAAGAGGTTGCGTGTTCGATTCCCGCCTCGGAACAAATTTGTGTACGATCTGCAGAATTTTTTTCCGTTGGTCTAGGTGTTTTCTATTTATAGTAAAAAATAATATATCCTATCTATGTATATAATGTATTAAATAAATATAGCTGTTATCTAGTACCTATAACACAAGCTTTGAGTAGCTTACTTTGGGGCTAGATGATGCGGTGTGGATTGTCCAGCATTATTTATTTATTTATTTACTTATATTGTAATGCAGACAAAGTCGCGGGCAACAGCTTAGCCCATAATACAGTCTCACTGTCGTTAAAAGCCCTCCCTTTTCCAGGGGGCTTATTAGCGTCCCTAGCTGAAACAAGGCACCGCAGGTAAAACTATTTGATAGTTTTAACCGTACTAAGCCCGGTACTATCCCGTCACTATTTTACTAACTGCAGCGGGATAGTCTAGTCGGCAAATATGACTAATCCCCTAATTCCATTTACCTAGTTTACCTACTAAGTATAATACATTTTATTTGACTCCTCTCCCTGTCCTTTTCCCACCTCATGTGAGGTTGGCACAACGTGTTATTTTCTTTCGCTCTATTTTAATTTGACTACGTTACGTAAAAAATTGGGGCCTTACCACATGCTCTTACAAAAAACGCTTCAGAATACTCACATTTCAAGTTTGAAGTTACACTTCAATACAGTTTTTATAGGTCATGGTACTATGAAAGTGGTATAACTTTGATGGCCTGACTACGAATTCATAATACATTACCGAATTAATATTACATTGTTATTTCGTACCATGCAAATTGTATTGAACTAGTGTAACTTCGTGACGTTTCTATATTGGGATCGTTACGGAATCGTTCTGGAATACTTATTTTATTTATTGGAAAACCAACTGCTTACAATTCGTCATAAAAATTATCAATAGCATCAGAGAGCCAATTAAAGCTTTTCACGTGTAAAAGAGTAAGACTTCGTGGTAAGGCCCCTTCTAGCTTATGTAAACCTTTAGCAAAGTAAACTTATAATTGAAATTTATAATACTTATTGTTTATCTAGAGCCCCTATCAATGAACCTTCGGGAAGTTCTCAAAAAGTATGGCAAGAATAGCGGCATCCACATTAAGGCGGTGCGCAGTTACACACAGCAAATGCTCTTAGCTCTCAAGCTCCTGAAGAAATCGGGTATTTTGCATGCTGGTATGTATTTTTATCTATACACCGTGAAATTTTAATGGTTGTTTTCCCGCGGCAGAACAACTTGCCTTAAGGAGTACTTTCGAAACATCTAGAGTAAAAGTAAAAAATAAAGATATTTTGTTTTAAATTAATTTGAAAAATATTCATCAACTCGAAAACGTGAGGAACGGTAGTAACATTAGACGTAACTTGTAGGGTTCTATTCGAATCGCACGCACCGTGCCGGCCGCCTTACCGTAGGTATCGGGATGAATTACTATTGGTTCGTGGTCGTTTTCGAATTAAATTTTCACAATGGTATATTTGTATTTTTTGTTTTTAATATTTAATTTGTTTATACAACGATTGTATTACCAAGACAAAACCATTTCGCTGCGGGAAACAACCATTAAAATTTCTCGGTGTATATAAAAAAAGCCTACTTCTGGTACGTAAGTAACCATTTTGCTTCATATTGACTGGGGTATAAAATGTTATACCTACGAGCAATTCTTGTACATTATATTAATCTGAATCTCGGAAACGGCTCCGACGATTTTCATGAAATTTAGTATGCAGGGTGTTTCAGGGGCGATAAATCGATCTAGCTGGCTTTCATTTTTAGAAAACGCTTACCAGGTACTAATACTTAATGTAAAGAGTCTAGAAAGGTGAAATCTTATATATAAAAATGAATTGTTGTTCGTTAGTCTCGCTAAAACTCGAAAAGGGTTAAACGGATTTATCTTATCTTGGTCTTGAAATGTTCGTAGAGGTCTAGGGAAGGTTTAAAAGGTAAGAAAACGTATATTACTTACTTAAAACGCGCAGGCGAAGTCTTTGATAAAATCCAATTTCGCATTCAAGTGAGTATAAAATTTGTTTCGACTAATGTACGCAATTTGTTTCTTTGATATTATTTACTTTTAATAGGCTTCACACAAACATCAAACCAATTACTTTTTAAGGGCTTTGTGTTTTCCTTTCAAAGTCCCGCGCAAGCAATCGTAATGAAAAGTTTATCCTCTAGTTACGAACCTGACCTTTTAAAATGAAAAAGACGTGTTGAAACATTCGTAGCGAACCAATTAGTCTTTATTTTTCTTTATAATTTTCCAGTAAAGAATTTTGCGTAAGTGCCTATTTGAAAGTTACATAACTGTTTTCTGTTCTGTTTGTTGAGAGAGCGCTGGTGTTGTGGTCTGCCCCCTGCCTCACGATCCGCAGGTCGTGGGTTCAAACCTGGTCGTGCACCAATGAGTCAATCAATTCGCAAAAAAAATTAATGAATGTATGGATGTCTGGATGTATGTTTGTTACTCTTTCACACTGAAACGGCTGAACGGATCTGGATGAAATTTGGCACTGATATAGATTATAATCTTGAATAGCACATAGGCTAGGTTAAGGTTAGATATTTATTCGCAAAAGACAGTCACTTACATGAGAATACTTATTTAACTTAACGTAATAATTTATAAAAGTAAAATTAAAGGGGCAGGTGCGTTCGGTCTGTATTAGGTATTAAAATATGCACAAATAGATAAAAATAAATAGGAAAAAAGTAGAGAGAGAAATTAAGCAATAGATTAAGTAGGTACACAGACAAGTTACGAGGTTGATAGGTATTAGAATTATATAATTTATAAAAAGTAATTAAATAGGCCAATTTTTCTTAGCAAAACTAGCTAGTTTACTTTTGAATGCACAAGGCGAGCCATCATTTTTCAATGTTTGGGGTAGTCTGTTATAAAGTTGCGCTCCTTCAAATGTGAACATTGGTTTGCCGTAATTTGTTCTGACCTTGGATAAAACAAGATAGCTCGGCAAGTATTAAGTTTTGTAATTTGCTTTGATTTTAAGAACGTCTGAATGGAGTTTTTGGTTATTTTGCGAACTAATAGTACCTGGGTGACCGAGCTTTGCTCGTTTTTTTGGGGTAGACGATGTTTTCTAAAAATGAAACCTAGCTAGATCGATTTATCGCCCCCGAAAACCCCCTACATAAGAAATTTCATGAAAATCGTTGGAGCCGTTTCCGAGATTCAGATTATATATAATATATATATATATATATATATATATATTTATACAAGAATTGCTCGTTTAAAGGTATAAGATACATATACTAGTATGCATGAATTATAGATGTACAGTTGATTTATAGTCATAAGATTTGTTTCTTCATAGATAGTTTTAGTAGGTGTTAGGTAATCTTATACCTTTAAACGAGCAATTCTTGTATATATGTATATACAGTCGTGGTCAACTAATTAGGGACATGCAAGATAGTGAAGAACAATAACCGGTTATGTACATACAAATATAAAACCCTATTGATTTCTCAGTAACTATTATTTGCATAATTTGGTCTGATTATTATGCTTTAAATGGCTGTAAATAAAAGAATAAATAAATAGAAAAAAGTATTTAATATCAAAGGTTGAACATGTATTCAATTTTAAGGTATAATTCTGTAGCTGGACATTTAATTAAGGACAGTAAACTATAATGAAAAATAGAGTTAAACAAAACTAATAATCTGCAGTATTATAATATCTTTAACAGCTCCATTTTATTACGTGTAAAATCAGTACCCAGTAGCAAAACCTTTGTTAGTAATTACCGCTTGACACCGATGTGGCATAGACATTATCAGTTTCTGGCATGTTTCGACAGGAATGTTTGCCCATGCCTCACAAAAAGCTTCATTAAGTTCATCTAAAGTTGTGGTACGATAAGTGGCTACTTTTTTCTTGATTTCGTGCCAAAGGTGCTCGATTAGGTTAAGGTCCGGGCTATTTGCTGGCCAATCTAGCTCCGATACTGACTGACTGGTAAGAAACGACTTGACTGAACGGGCGGTATGTTTTGGGTCGTTATCATGCTGACTGAAACGTCCATATAATAGGGAGATGCTCCTCAGCATAGGGAAGCATCGTTTCCTCCAATATTGCCTTGTATTGATGTTGGTCTAAGTTACCCTGAACTTTCCTCACAGGTCCCACTCCACGTCCAGAAAATGAACCCCACATTTTAATGTTTCCACCGCCATGTTTCACCTGCTTTTTTGTGAATCTTGGATTCATTTCCGCTTTTACTGGACGCCGTACGTATTGCCTTCCATCTGAAGAAATCAAATTAACCTTGGTCTCGTCAGAGAATAATACATGTTGCCATTGGGCGTAGGTCCAATGTCCATATTTACGTGCAAACGCCAAACGAGCATTTCTATGTTCTTTCTTCAACAACGGTACTTTGCGAGCCACTCTTCCGAACAACCCTGCTTCTACCAGACGTCGTCGAACGGTCCTAGCTGAGACACCAGCTCTTTCGTCTGTCCCAAACACTTCGTGTTTAATTAAAATAGAGCCTAGAAACGGATCTTTCTTAGCTAACCTGGCTATCATTCTATCTTCTTGCGGAGTTGTTTTTCTCGATCTTTTTGTTCTGGGCACATTTAAATCTGTGTTATTGCGTCTGACATGTTGCACTGCATTGTATACCATAGTTTTTGAACAATTTAAATGTTCTGCTATCCTTCGGTATGGCCAACCATGCTCGACAACAAACTTCATGATAATTTTTCGTAGTGTTGGATCGCAACTTTTATTTTTACCCATTTTTCTTCAAAATATTTTTCAAAACTTAAAATAAATATCGGGATTGCCGCCAAAACTACCACGAAACAATAAGAGAAGAAGTAAAAAAGTATTGAGATTCAAATTTTGAAAATAGAACGCAATATCTCAGTGTCCCTAATTAAATGGCCAGCCAGCATTATTTGAACAAATAGCACTACGATAATCTATCAGCTATACTGTAAAGAGGTTTAATGTTTAAGAAGTTGTTATTGTTTGTATAATCGGGCACATAAATGACTAATTATACTTACATGTAAGAGATATGGAATATGGTTTAGACTCGTTGGAAAATAAAAAATAAATTCACAATTCGGTTTAACCAAAGAGTGTCCCTAATTAGTTGACCACGACTGTATATATATAATCGGAATCTCGGAAACGGCTCCAACGATTTTCACGAATTTTCGTATGTAGGTTTCATTTTCCAAAAAACACCATAAACCAGAAAAAAACCCGAGCAAAGCTCGGTCATCCAGGTACTGATAGTTAAAAAGTGGTTTTATTATTTTATTTTGTAGAACATAGGCTACTTTTTATCCTGGAAAATGTATGGTTCCCGTGGGATTGATTTGTTTTTGATTTTCAAGATACCACGCGGGCGAAGCCGTGGGCGGAAGCTAGTAAATATTTTTTTTTATGTACAGACATAAAACCAGATAATATCCTCGTGAATGAGACCAAGCTGATGTTGAAGCTTTGCGACTTCGGGTCGGCCTCGCACGTCTCGGACAACGAAATCACGCCCTACCTCGTCTCCAGGTAATGCGCTGTACACGCCACAGCTGTATGACCTGTAGGTCTACCATCAGTTTTCACAATCAACACTCGCTAGCGACTGTAGTTAAAAAAATGTATGAAAACTTGTACAGCGCCTCTAGCGGATAGTTGGGTACTAAAACCTCACGTAGTTAACTATCCTACGTCACAGCGTACTACAGCAACTGTAGTTTGTGCTTCATTAATTTGCTTAATGTTTACCATGAGTAACAATTTTGACAGATGTCATAGTAACGTACTATTACTACTGTAGTAACGTCAGCCGATCTAAATGTGACTCATGGTAGACTTACTGTACTTCTACCATGAGTTGTCACATTTATATCGGCTGACGTAACTACAGAAGTAATAGTACGTTACTATGACATCTGTCAAAATTGTTACTCTGGTACCAAACTCTAAGCAAATTAATGAGGCACAAACTACAGTTGCTGTAGTATCTGTGATGTAACGTAGGATAGTTAACTCTGTGACGTTTTAGTATCCATACATTTCATATATTTTTTTAACTACAGTCGCTAGCGAATGTAGATTGTGAAAACTCATGGTAGACCTACTGAGGCCTTACCACAAGCCCTTACAAACCATGTTTTAGAAACGTCAAAGTTTCAAGATAAGTAACAATACTTCAATACAATTTGTATAGAAATAGAAGATATTGCTCGAAGGGCTGTGATAAGGCCCCAAATCATTCCAGAAACAAAAGATATGTATACAGAAGAAAACAAACGTAATACATTAAGTGCGGTTACGCACTGCGTCCGTTCCGAATCCGTTCCGTATCCGAAAATATGGTCCGGCGTAGTCGTAGAACTATTTCTATGGTAGCTTACGCACTACATCCGTTTTCCGTCATCCGATTTCTTTCCGTCATTTTAAATCTCCATCAGGAGATGATTTTTGACGGACCGAAGTAGCCATTGTATTAATTGTACAACGTATGCCAAAAGGTATATCCGAATTCGGTCCGAATTTTCTAGATCCATATTTTCACGGATACTGATCGGATTCGGATCAGACGCAGTGCGTAAGCAATAGCCAAATTCGGTCCGAGTTTTCTAGATCCATATTTTCACGGATACGGATCGGATTCGGATCGGACGCAGTGCGTAAGCAATAGCCAAATTCGGTTCGAGTTTTCTAGATCCATATTTTCACTGATACGGATCGGATTCGGATTGGACGCAGTGCGTAAGCAATAGCCAAATTCGGTTCGAGTTTTCTAGATCCATATTTTCACGGATACGGATCGGATTCGGATCAAACGCAGTGCGTAAACAATATCCGAATTCGGTCCGAGTATTCTAGATCCATATTTTCACAGATACGGATCGGATTCGGAACGGATGCAGTGCGTAACCGCTCTAGAACATCATTTTGTTAAAATTTGCCTTGCAGGTTTTATCGGGCTCCGGAGATTATCCTCGGCGTCCCCTACGACTACGGCATCGATATGTGGTCGGTGGCTTGCACGATATACGAGCTGTCCACCGCTAGGATACTCTTCAGTGGGAAATCTAACAACGAGATGCTCAAGTACTTCATGGACTTGAAAGGGAAGTTCCCGAATAAGATGATCAAGAAAGGCCTGTTCAAGGAGCACCACTTTGACTCGCATTGCAACTTTACTTACCACGAGTTGGACCGTGTTACTGAACGGGTGAGTCCATCTCAATGTTCATATCAAGTACATGTATAGGCGACCAAGAAATTGGTTTACCACTCTAAGGCTGAATATCATTTGCACGTACAAAACATCAAGGGCTATTTTCGCTTGACAGATTAATAATTGCTACGTCAGAGTCTGTCATAGTAATCCTTAGCGAATAATTATGTTAATGGGAGATGTCATCAAAAGTGGTAAACCAATTTCTTGGTCGCCTATACTTGAGTTATTTTAATTTCAACTAGATGAAAACCCGGCTTCGCTCGGGTGAAATGAGCCTCATCATAATACACAATATGTGTCTCTGAGCACCATTAGAATTTAACATAACAAATAATAACGGATATTATTCTACCAAGTTTGCGATTACCTAGGTACCTACCTACCAACGTACGTAGTGCAGTAGAACAAAGAGGTTGGTTGCACTGTTGATTGTACCTACTTACCTACTTTGAGTTTTTATTACCCAAGATGTCATCCGGTGTCAGTAACGAATATGGCGACTGCGATTTGTCTCTCAGCACCATTAGAATTTTACAAAATACTCGACAATCCGAATTTTGCGGATGTATGTTGTCGACTCGAAATCTTTACTTTTTTATGTTTTATTACTCAGGTAAGGTTTCGATCGAGTCTACCGTACCCCTTGACGAAATTATTAATATAGATAATAAGCCTTCTAATAATGTCATAAATGACATTAGACAAGAATTCCTATGGTTGAACTCCTATTTTCTCAGAGTATGTGGTGAGCCTATATAAATATTACTTTAATAGTTTTTCACCTATGTTTCGCCTTTATTGTTACAGGAGAAGATAGTAGTGATATCGAGTGTGAAACAGACGCGAGATCTTCAAACTGAGCTGGCGCCGCCTCACCACCGCCTCCCTCCACCAGAAGCTAAGAAAATTGGCCAATTCAAAGATCTGCTGGAGCGTATGCTGATGCTTGACCCATCCAAGCGCGCCTCCGTAAACCACTGCCTCACTCATCCGTTCATACAAGAGAGGATATAGCAACAACTTGGCCCGGGACGGGCCCCCGCTACGTCGCGGAGGAACTGAGACACGGGATTATCAATGAAGTGTTTTTATACGGCTGTTTTGTCTAGGAAGTCCGTGTAAATCAGTTTAGAGGCTAGACTTTTCCTTGTTTAATTTTTAATAGTGATAATGCAGTTATGCTGCCAAGATGCCAAAAATTGTTAAGACTTTCTATTGAAGTATCTGTACAGTTATATATCTTACTGAGCGATTTCCAAAGGATATCCTCTCGAAACAATGTCCCAAAGACTTTGTGCTTGACATTAAGATGTATACTCAAGTAAAATAACCAATCAAGTCTCATTTTTATTCTAAACAGTCTAGAAAATATTGTATTGCGCTTGACTTCCTAGAACAACTCCGTTCATAAGTTCCGTGTAAGACAACTATTGATCAGTGTTACTTGTGCTATCATAGACACTTAAAGACACAACCATTCCAGAATCTGACTTAAACTGAATCCTTATCTAATGGAAGCGAAGACATTTGGATTTCCTGAAAATTCATTGTGTATCCATAATGTTAACAGCTCAATCATTGCTGAGCCCACCTGTTCAATTACTACAAAATGTGTGTTGAGTTGGCTCGAGTCTCAGCTCTGCTCAGTTGCTTTGGAATATAGTATACTTGGTTTAATATATTTGTGTAAGTATAGGTCTTAGTTATTGTTATTCGTAATGCTTATACCTACTAAATGTTCTGTGTTTACGGATATACATTGAATAATAAGTTTCTCAATGTAACCAATTCTGAGGTAGTAAAGTGGTCTCAATTTGAACTACTTTAGGTAAGTGTGCACTTAAGGTTACTATTGCTTAATGTGAATCCTCAGGCGAATACTACAAATTAATTTTATTTATCATTATCTGTATCACCAATCAACGTAATGAGTAATGAATGAGATTCATCAATTCTCAAGTTTACACGGTCAATAAATATCACGATATTTAATAAACGGGTGTTTATCATAATATTTATTGAATGTGTAGCATTTGCCTCACATATAATAGTAGATGAACCTATCCCTGCTATTTAATTGTACTTGTATACTATTATTATGTAAATGTTTTTTTTTAAATAATGAATACCTATGATTACATATGTATGTAACCATTGAAGTAAAACTTGACTAAATTGCAGAAAGTTACATCTGAATCATAAAAACTATCAGATGGAATCATCTCAAGCATAGATAGTTTTGTTGCAATCACTGTAAAATGTTATATTTTCTCATTTGTTCGACCAGCTTAAGCCAGCAAATTAAAAATAGCTTGTGAATAGCTTTAACTAAGCTTGTTTTGTTTGTAAAAAAATAATAAATAAATCGGAGATTGGTATACCACAGTTTTGTACCGAATCATCTATTATGGTTTGTGCATACCGCAAGTACTTACTAGTCTGACCGCTTTATAATACCTACCCCTAAGATTGGAAATATTTTCTCGTATTTGTGACGCGATATATCTTTAAATGAGAAAATTTCGAGAACTTATATTGTTTATAAACCTAGAGGGAATTGTTGACTTTCATACCATGTGTGTTATTTCAGTAAATTATAAGTACTTTAATGTAATATTGTTTATAAGTACTAATTTTTGCATTTATTTTTTACATAATAATGTCAATAAGTCATATGAATATGTATTTTCAGAAACTGTGTAAATGATTATTGATTTAACTAAAAAAACAAATGCACCTTGTTCTATCCATAAAATGAAGAACAGTTACAATATAAATTAAAAGAAAACTAGGCAGATGTATTACTGTAAAATATTTCATTGTATTCTATTTCATAACATTTTCTTTTAGGTGCATGTCATAAAATATATTTCAGTTTTTGAGTGGGACAATAATACAGCATTGTATAAACACTATTCGTTTCTTTTACTATCAGAATTATCGATTTAAATTTAAATTATTAATTATTAGCGCATTAGTAACGCTTAAAATTACGTAAATATTTATTTGATTTTTATATCCAAAGTTATAGGAGCAACAAAGGTTTAGCAGGACGCGTGTGCTTTTTAAGTACATTAATATATTTGGAACTGTGCAAATCCTTCTGTATCTTTATTCTTACCTACATATGCAATTAGGTATATTATTATACACCATACTCATAAGGTATAATATACGTTTTGTAAAATAGAGGTATTTTTTGGTATGTAGTAACTCAAAATTCTTATTGGAAACAAAAACTATGCCAAAAGTTAAGATCATTCCTTATATACTTACTACTCAGTGGTGGTGATTGTGTTCCGCGAACTAACTAGTAAAATGCTAAAATACTGACCTTATTTTGTTCTGCCACAAAGACTAAATTAGCCTACACATTTAAAGTACAGGTGTACAGGTAAAGTACAGGTGTTAATTGAGTATTTGTTTTTTTTTATGTATTTTAAAACTTTATTATTATTATCAGTAATATTGATATATAATGCAAAAAACTTAAATTAATAAATTTTCAATTAGTTATAAACAATAAAAAATTGATGAAATTTAGTAATTAATATTAATTTAATAAGATTTAATAAGTCACGTGACTATAAACGCGCCATAATTGGGTCACCACGGATGTGACGTCACAATGTTAACAGTACAGGCGGATCTGTAATAGTTACTAAAGAGCGGTGACCAGGGGGGCGATTATGGATCTTTTCTTACAATCAATGTCAATACGTTTTCATTGTAATCATATGATTTGGTATGACATAAGAGTGTTTATTCAATCAATTTGAGCCAGTTTTGACAAGTGTCGATTGTATCAGAGTTCCATAATCACACTACTGAGCGGCGAAAATAAATACATACATCGAAATGATCTTCAAAACAAAAAAAAAACAACTTTGTTTTGGGATTATCACGCTGTTTGAAACCATTTATTTCGACGTTCGTCATCTTGGGGAGTTTATTTCGTAGTATTCGTACATAATGGTACATCATTGTTAACATTGTGACGTCACGCGCGCTCGGGAGCTGTCGGCGTGTCTTCGGTACTGGATTCAAAGTATAATTTTTATTTTGATAAACTTTTGAATTATTGCGAAAATATAAAATAAAAAATAGTTTTGTTATAAAACTTATATAAAATATGATCTTTCCATTTATCACAAAAAAAAACATTCAAATACTCAATTTAACTCGTGTTTTAGCCTATTTTTTAAGCCATGTCAATTGGCTACGGGAAATTGATGGAACATGTCTAACAAAAGGTAATTTTTAGGCTTTTTTGGTTTTTTTATGATTATTGTCATTTGGGATTGTTGCGCTAATTTAATCTTTGCGAACAAAATAGACCGTGTATTTTTTGTCAGAATTGTTTGTAACAGAATTACCACCAATAATATTGATTGGTAATAGAACTGGTAATTATTGGTCAAATTTTGTATAATGCTCTTTATAATATTCTAGAAATTAACTAATATTTTCTAAGATAACAGACTGTTTGTTGCGAATGACGAATAGTGAGAACAATGATAAAACAATAGAGGAGAATGACAAGTATTTCAATACCGTTGTAATAATTATATTATATGGTCATGGTATACATGGTTTTCAGTTGGTTATATTTCTTAGTGACATATTATATGTTATGGGATTTGATGGCCCGCTCTACGCCTCTACTTAGTATGTGCTCGCGATGACAAATCTCATAAATACATATGTCAACCAAAAGCCTAAATATTAGCAAGTATATTTGTTTGTCAACAGTCGTACTCATCTTATTAGGTATTTCAAAACATTCAAATCTAATGATGTAAGTTTAGTATAATAGGTACATGCAGTAATTTATTCTGTTGAAGTAGAATTTTTCAAAAAAAATATTATATAATGCATTTTTTGAAAACGATGTAGGTAACTACCGGTACTTAATGTATTATGTAAAAATAAGGTATTTTCTATGTATTGATGTTTTTTACTATTAAATAACCTTTATACCTACAACTTAGGAGTAGTGTATCGCTCTTTATATAATATGTGAAACGAATTTTTTTTTTGTGCTGTGGAAACGTTATGCTTAAAATACGAAGCTTATCGTATCGACTGTGTCGAGTTAAATCGATTGTAAGTAATATTAGCTAACAACTTAGTATTGCCAGCGATAGCTTTCCCCACATCAGATTTCAATGAAACAGTCTAAATGTCGCTCCAAACTAAACTTAATCTTCCTGTGAAAACTGCGTGAAAATCCGTTCAGTAGTTTTGTAGATAAACGTGAACAACAGACAGACAGACAAAAAATATCAAAACAGTTTTTTGCCGTAAAAAACCCAATGTAAACTCGCGATTTCTACTCTTTTATTGTACAAGCATAGTTTTTAAAATATTTATTAAGGCCCAGCATTTTGAAAATTGCAAGTATTGCAACCCTAATCATTCTATTACCGCTTAATAGATTACATTGAAATTGAACTACACGATACTCAAGGATATAAGTGATAAATCAACCGGAGCTAAAACACGAATTAGTTAGAAAACCTTGGTTAAAAATCATGTTAAAAACACCTCTGAAAATTCAGAAATTCCCTAATTTATCCAAAACAGTAAGGTATTTTGAATTTCTATTTCACATGAATGTAAATCAGTTAATTTGAAACAAATCAACCCAGTCCTTTTTTGGAAATAAGCTATTTACTTGAACATATTTATGTTTTTCATAAATTGTCGCTTTCGTTACGTAGTTCAGAGCAGCCATATTATCATGCCGCTCTCTACGTACTTGTCATTTGGGTATTTCGCTTCGTGCTATGTCTGATTCCGCGGAGATCCGCGTTGCTATACGGACCTATGTCACTTTTTTTGTAACTTTTACGTAAGGAATAGCGTGACGAGTATTCTGGGCCTTAAATAAATATTTTAAGTATTGGGTTATTTTCCAGGCATAAACAAATAGTTTGCCAATGTTGGGCGGTCTCAGTTATATTATCACCATTCGAATGCATTTATTGTTTTACCTAATTGGTTATTGTATTTTTATTTATTGGTTCTGAAAGCTCCGAACACAACTTTCCGTATTTCCTCGTTTTTGGTATTAGCCCTCGTAAACTCCGAGCATTGTATTAAAGCAGTATTTAATTCGATTATTTTTAATATTTTTTACATAACCCCTATTTTGTTGCTCGGTAAAGTTGGTTTTTAAAGTGTAGCGTTATCACAGTCACAGCCATCAACTAATTAGAATATTCTTAAATTACGTATCTACTGTCCACATAAAATAAATATTAAAATAGGTTGGTACCTACTTACTGTTTCATTACACCTAAATATACCTATAGTTGGCCCAACGAGTCTAGCCATTCGTGAAGTTAGCCGCAAGAGCTGCGCAGTATCGTTTTTCGTGATTGTAGTTGAGGAGAGGGGCGGTGGGACTCATGGTACATGCGCAAACTCGCACGTGTGGCTAATTTCAAGACTGTAGACTGTAGACAGACGATAGAGTAGACAAAAATGACATTTGGGTGAAGACATAGCGATTTGTCTTCCGTCTCGTGCATGACGATCTCAGAGAATGAACGAAAAGTGAAGTGTCCACATCACACTTTCTCGACTGGGGCATTATCCCGTATGATACTTTGATAACTTGATTCAAATCATGAAAAACCATTATGACCGTTGTTGTCTGTGATTTAACTGACTAGGTACTGATTTTTCGTATAATTGCTAAAAACGGAAACATTTCGTTTAATTTTTAACATTTTCTTAAAAAATGGTAAAACTAAAGATGGTGTGCTTTAGTTTTACCATTTTTTAAGAGTAAGAAAGGGGTGAGCACTGATATAACGGGTGACGAGAGAAATGGAAGAAGAAAACGTGTTGAGATGACTGCATATTCATCATCTTCCTGCCCTTATCCCACTAGGTGGGGTCGGCACAACAGGTTCTCTTCCTCCACTCTCCCCTATCATCCGTCATCTCAGTAGTCACTCCCTTCCTACACATATCGTCTTTCACACAGTCCATCCATCTTTTCTTAGGTCTACCTCTACTCTTATATCCATCCACATTCAAATCCATAACCCTTCTTGTAACATGACTTTCCTCCCGCCACATAACATGCCCATACCACGCCAACCTATTACTCTTCAACTTTTCTGTCACCGGCGCTACTTTCAAACTTCCTCTAATATGCTCATTCCTTATCTTATCCATCCTCGTCACTCCACACATCCATCTTAACATTCGCATCTCCGTCGCATGCACTTTTCTTTCATCCGTCGCCTTAGTTGTCCAACATTCAGATCCATACAATACGACAGGTCTAATGATCGTCTTGTAGATTTTCCCCTTATGCTTAAGGGGCATCCGCGGATCACACGTAGTGCCTGTGACCTGTCGCCATTTCATCCATCCCGCATTCATTCTGTTTTTCACGTCTCGGTCTACTTCACCGTCGTTCTGGATGAGTGAACCGAGGTAGCGGAAATCGGAGCAGACACACAGGGATGTAGGGATACACCGTCTAAGGCAATATGAGAGAAGCTGGGGAGACCGCCGAAATCACAAAACAGGTGTTCTGTTTTGGTCGTGCTTATTTTCAGGCCAACACTCTCCAATCTCTCTCGCCATTTTTCCAGCCTGCTCTGCACCTCGGTTGCATCTTCTCCGACAAGAACAATGTCATCGGCGAATAGCATACACCAGGGTGCTTCCTCCTGTATGTCTAATGTCAAAGCATCCATTACCAGGAGGAACAATAGGGGGCTTAGTGCCGATCCCTGGTGCAAGCCACAGTACAGCCACACTGAACTTGTCTGTAACGCCAGCTTCTGACCGAACGTGTGTACTAGCCTGCCTGTGCATGGCACGTATGTTATTTATCATTTATATAATAATTGAACAAACCTTAAATATCCCTAGACGTTGACGTGTGTGTGTAAAACTTCGAACAGTCGCTCTTTACGGTACCTAAGAGTCATCATAAAGGTACCTACTGACTAACTAATTATCCGCCATCTTGAGAAAAACCGTCATAAGTAGGTACGATTGATTACACAAACGAGTGACTAATATAAATACTATAGGGTGGTTATATTTGAAGGGCCGATGTTGATTTTGAATAAAACACAAATTATTTAGGAAATTAGTGTCATTTCTTTTTATTATGATATATTGGTATGGTTCAATTATGTATGGAACAAAATATCGGCCAAATGGCCGCCGCGACTTCGGCGGCACCCCTCGATCCGATGGTTCAAATTTTCGATGACGCTGAGGCATAATTGAGGTTCTATGCCTGTAATGTGCCGAATTATCTCATCCTTTAGCTCTTCAATTGTTGCTGGCTTATCGACGTACACCTTTTCTTTCAAATAACCCCATAGAAAGAAGTCCAACGGTGTCAAATTACATGATCTTGGCGGCCAATTCACATCGCCACCACTTGAGATAACACGGCCATTGAATTTGTCGCGCAAAAGAGCCATTGTGTCGTTAGCTGTGTGGCAAGAGGCACCGTCTTGTTGAAACCACATATCTTCCAATTCGGGCCATAAAAAGTTCGTTATCATCTGACGATAGCGAACACCATTCACAGTAACCGCCTGACCAGCCTTCTTTTGGAAAAATTACGCCCATTTTCATAATAAGCCTTAATAACTTTAACGCGTTGCTCGGTTGTGTATCTTTCCATGGTTCAAATTGAGTTAGTTTGAAATAGAGAAATGTCAAATTAAATGCAGAAAAAAACTTCACGTTTAGGTGTGGTTCACATTCAACATCGGCCCTTAAAATTTAACCACCCTATATAAACCGATTTTTCTTCAAACACATCTATGATTTAGTCAAAATAGGTAACGTCATAGGGTAGCGTAGGTATACTTAGGTGCGCTTGTGCGCAAGTTCCTCGATAGATTTCACCCTAATATTTACGATTTTCCGTAAAAAAACCCCTAAAACCCACCCCTAAAACTACTACAAATAGGGTGGTTCTAGAGTAGTTCCAAAAGGGCGTGAAATACTCGTAGTCCACCAATGAAACAGTCCATAATTTAGAGATTTTTAAACAGCTTTGTGTAACTGGTATCTAGTAATTCAAAACGGGCTGAAATGAGTTCTTCCCACTGAGTCACATGAGTGAACCGTGGAAATATTTTTATAACGGTTCACCTCTACGCCTAGTAACTGAAATTTATTTTTAAACTTCACTTATTCACGGGATATGGTACCTAGCTACCTACTCACGAAAGGACTTACCTACCTCATCAAAATAACAATATCTATCTATTATATTATCTGTATATGTAATACCTTTTAAACGAACAATTCTTTTATAATAGTACCTAATCTAAATCTGTAAATCTATATGTATTTAAGAGCTTAACCTGACTGACTGACTGACTGACTGACTGACTGACTAACTGACTGGTTCATCATCGCCCAGCCGAAACCGCTGAAGCTAGTAATTAGGTATATATGATCTGAGTCTCTGAAACGGCTTCAACGATTTTCATGAAATTTATTAAGTAGGTAGGTATGTATGCAGGCGGTTTCGGGGGCGATAAATTGATCTAGCTAGGGTTCAATTTTAAAAAACGTCGTTTACCAAAAAAAATCATCTAGGCAGGTAGGTACTCGCAAATAAAACAAGAACGTCACACCAAATACATTTATTGAAATAGGCAGGATTTAAAAATGTTACATGAAAAGTTACGTAATAAGAAGTAGGTATTAATGTTTCCTGCCAGAGTCAAACCAGATCTTACGGTAGAAAGAGCCTTGCTTGCTTAGATTGGGTTAGAAAAGTGTTTTATAAAAAAGGTAACTATACTTTTAGAAAATTTTACAAAAGTAAAAACCTTCGAAAAGTGGACGTGTAGATGAATTTTTTTTCTAGTTCCTTTATGTATCACAACCATACACGACATTTACAAAATAAGTAGGTTAGGTACATATTAGAGGTACTTATCAAAATAATTTAGGCGGACACATTAAATATAAATAAAAAAAATATTGGTTCCATAAAACCGTGTAGGTACAAAAAATTCGTGTGGAGGGCGCGTTAACATTGTTAGCCTTATTATCGAAACAATTTTTTTAGACTCAAGTTTGATCTAAGCAGACTACTAAAATACATGTGAAATAAGTAAAATAAGTGTGTAAAATAGTGTAGTAGATACAACAAACCAAACAAAAACAGTTTAAAAAGGTGAAAATACCTTCACCTGCCAACCGAAAATCATAAAAACTACTTACGACACGAACGACAAATAGTGTTATGGCTAACCCATAACGGGATAAGGGGACCCTTGCGGCTGGCAACCGTTCAGTGCCAGCCTAAGGCCATATATAAAGCTGTGGCTAGGTGACAAGCCGTCAGGTTGGCCGTGAACAAAAGGCTATAGTTCAGCCCAAAGATGTTCACACGTATAGTGAACACAATCAACATGATTTGTCTCCTCGTGCTTCCTTGTTGATGCTCGATGCAGCGAGGGCGACCTTTGCCGAGCGTTATCTGCTTATTGCTTAGCAGATAATCTCCATAGATCCCCAGCACGAAGCTCCGTTCTGCGAAGAAGAAACGGATATTGATATCGCAAGTTCGTACCCCTTGGACTTTGCTGCCGTATTGCAACACAATCGAAAGGATGATCGTCAATTGCCACAAAATAGGTTTATAGCAAAAATTAAAATTTCACAATATTCATTAGGTAGCTACCTATTTCAAAAAAGTATCAGGAGACCATACATAACAGGTTTTGGTTATGAAAATGGAAAAAAAGTCTTGTTTAATAACTGGTTACGAAACAGTGAAATAAAATCCTTTTAGATAACCAGTTATGAAATCTTAGTTACGAAAGTGGACGAAGGGAACTTGACTGGTGCTAGTTCTGTTTCTTCAGAGTACATAATTTTAAGCTATAATGCTGCTACCCTGTGAGCAAACAACGTAGTGTTAGGTATCTATTTATGGACACTTTTTTTTAATTTGTTTTATTAAAATAGTGACCAAGACCTTGTGTGCAAGACTTCTGTTTAATTTTCAGTTTTTTTTATATTTGAAGTTGATAGGCAAAGTTTCGGGCGTTGAATGTAGGTAAGTGCCTATTTAACCGTGGTGAAGGTGGAATATTACCTAGGTATAGGGTTGATCGTCTCGTTAGAGCGCAAAATTCAAATATTTTACTGTTTTTAATAAGTACCTACTTAATTCCTGCGTTCCCTTAATAAGGACCTACCTACCTAATAAGTAGGTATACTTAGGTACCTACCTTTAGCTTGTGTAGAGGATTACGACCTCGTGTCGAAAAATTTTATAAGTAGGTAGGTAATAAATTACCAAACTGATCAGTGATCACATTAAATCAAAGTTATCTAAACGCAAAGAACTGGAAAATGTTGTTTGAGATTGTCGCAAAAATACATTTTCGCTGGCATTAAGTATTAAAAAAAAATAGTTTAAAAAACAGCAAAGTATTTAAATTTCGCACCCAACCGAGACTAACTGTCTATAGAGTGTACCACATAGACTAAAGTTTACAAAAATGCCAAATGTTAAAAAAAAATGTAGCATAAAGGTAGGTACCTTTATTTATACTCTTCTAGAATTCAAACTAAACAATAAAAATGTAAGTAGTTAGTAGGTAAAAAATAAACTTTCTGTATGGGTCTGTTTCTTTCGAGATCAAATTTGCCAGTGTCAAGTTGTTTTTTTATTAGTAGTATTGTCAACGTCACAAAATGTCAAGTAAATTTAAATCAAAAGATGAGTCATCTTTTGTTTAAATTTGGAAGATGACTGTCATGTTCCAAATTTATTCAAGGATAATTTTCTAATGAATTTCGACAGGAACTTTCACTTTAATTCACATTTATCTCTCACACCCGTCTCAAAAACTCGGGCTTTATTTAAAAAAATACCACAAAAATTTAAAAATTATAGCATTATGTTTTCAGACTAAAACCTAAGAAAAATCTCCAAAAAAAACATAAAGTAGGTAATAATAGGTGCAGGTATGTAGGTATGTATTATCTTGTCTTCATTAAATTTAATAAAAACAAAAAAAGTCACGCCCGCGCCCTATCGCCTTGCTAATTTAATTTTAACCGCGCGCCGGCCAGCAAATAAAGCGCCAAATTCAAATAATTTCACGTTTACATAAAAACGCCATCTAGAATAAAACATAATGTAGGTAATTAAGATAACTTACCTCGGATCGCAAAATAGCGTCGTCCCCACACAAAGCCCTTAGCGGCAAAATTCACCAAGGTAGCAACCAGCACTACACTGTTGAGAAGCTCGTCTAGAAATGAGATCTGCATGTGGATATACATTTGACGTTCCCGGAGTCGTCGACTTATTGATTAATTTCATTGCAGTGGGCTGGGGCGCCTGTGGTGTGCGTGAGCCGAACGACCTATATGAATTCGCGGTGTTAAAGTAAGATAAATGCACCACCCACACTATCCGCTACACCCGCATCGAAGGATGCACCTTAGGGGTAGTAAAGTCACAGATAGTGCCATAGCATGTATAGGGTCTAGTACTGCTAGAAGCTATTGATTCATAGGGGGCCCAGTAGAGACGCCCCTTTCGCGTGAGAGCAGGACCGTTGACGATTTTCCATGGCCAAATGTGCAAGTGCAACGAAAGAGGCAATAATGCTTTGTGTCAACACTCGGCCAGGGTGGTGACGGGTTAAAGCTGGCGTTCCAGCGAAAGCTAAGCGTAGCTCGAGTTTGACTTCTGTGATTTTTTCTACGCGTGTCGTGGAAGTGTATGGCGCCTTTGTTGTTAAAATTGGTAAGTACCTACAAGTTTTTGCATACCTAATCATCCTGAATATCTACTGCATATTTGTAAAATTGTACTGTTTCTAGTAAGTACCTAAATAACAAAAGTTTCTCAAACAAAAACACGTGTTGCCGGCGTTGTTGTTGCGTTGAACGCACGTGTTGAAGAAAATCTTCTTCCGGTCCACGCAACAAGTAGTTGTATTGAATAAATTTCTTTCGTTTGGTTCTGTATGTATTACTAAGTAAAGTGGGTCGTTGGCAGGGTTTATTTGTACCGTTTTGTAGTACCTACCTAGGTACCTCTCTACGACCTAGATACAAGTGCCTAGGTAATAAGTAGGTAAGTACCTATTAAATTCTAGAATTATAAGGTTGGTATCCAGCTGTTTTATTAGATACCGGTACTTGTTTTGGTAACCTCTCTGGCGCAGTGGATGGCTGGCCGGATGGGTTGCGCGAGGTGCCGGTTCATCCGAAATAAACTTGGCCCTAGCTAGATGATACGCGTGATGGGTATTGTGAGTGTGGGTAGGTGGGTGGGGTAAGGAGCCTGTTACCAGGTAGAGATTTATAAGCGCTTTGCCACTCTATTCACGTCGTTCTCACCAATTGTAACTGTATATAGCTGTGCTCCTCACACTCATTTGTCATTGTGTGCTTCGACCGCGCCGCCGGCGCCGCCACCTCGGCACCTTTCACCTGGTTCGATGATGGAGGTTCCGAGGGAGCGAGACCGCTAACGTTTGAGGGTGCGGGGTGGAGGGGTTGTGGGAGGTGCCTTTGCTCGCTCACCTCAGCCGTCGTGGTCTCTACTCTAGCGTTATTATTGTCGAGTACAGCAACCGGCCGGCCGCGCCGCTCAGGCGGAGCGGTGCGGGCCGGCAGAACGCGCGACGCGCTACCGGCGACCCAACACTCGCGGCCCGAGAAGAGCTGGTGAAGACGCGGCCCGCAGCTGCGGCTCTGAGCGCTGACATTTTAAATAGGTAAGTTAACATTTTAAATAGGTATCTATGAATTTAAGGGGTACAGTTCCTAATATTAGCACATTGTTAATAAAACTTTTGCTAACTTCTGTAAAATAAATATTATTTTATAAAGCGTTCGGCTTTTTGTGCTAACGACAGTTTATGCAGTTTTTTTTGGAGAAAATCATTGTTTATGTACCAATTTAATTACTTACCTAGGTATTATTTTTAATAAATTAGGTAACTTGCGTATCAATAGGTAGGTACACATAGTAACTTATTAATGGATTTGTGTTCAATTTGGCGTTTTAGTACTAGGTAACATTTTTATCCTTAAATTTAAAATAAAAAGGCATTTTTAAATTTCAATGGAATTAAGCCCTCCTTTTGTCACACATTTCTTTTGTAACTTGTGTACAATAAAGTTTAAGTAAATAAATAAGTGGGTAAATCACAATGGATTCTGCCCTCAAAATAATGCATAATTTAAAAAGTAGGTAGGTCAGTCTACCTTAGGTACCTACTCGCATTTATTTGTAAAAATATTTGCTAATTATACCTACCTAGGTAGGTACTTATTTGTTAGTAATTTTTCTTTTTAATTTTTACGAACTTTCCAACTGTTTTTATTAATAACAGTAAACAGTAGGTAGGTATTTTGTCCAGTAAATTTTAGTGTTAATTATGCAAAATTATACGTAGGTACCTAAATACATAAATAAAAAATAAAAAATTAAAATTAAAAAAAAATACGTAAATTATACGTAACCTACTAAGGCACCTACCTATGGATACCTTTTTTAAATCTTTGGTAACTAGTTTGGTTTTGTAAAAAAGTTTTTTAAAGCCATTTAGTAGGTACCTGCCTGTCGTCTTACCGGTTAACAAACACAGAACAGACCATGAGTTGTCACATTTAGATCGGCTGACGTTACTACAGTAGTAATAGTACGTTACTATGACATTTTGTCAAAACTGTTAGGTACTCATGGTACCAAATTCTAAGCAAATGAATGAGCGCCAACTACACTTGCTGTAGTAGGTACGCTGTGATGTAGGATAGTTAGCTCTACGTGAGGTTTTAGTACCCAACTATCCTCTAGAGGCGCTGTACAAGTTTTCATACACTTTTTTAACTACAGTCGCTAGCGATTGTAGATTGTGAATACTCATGGTAGACCTACTGACGTAAGAGGACTTATAAATTAAAATAGTAGAGGTACTTCATTCATCTTATTGAACGAGAACGAAGCGCATCACTATTACTTTGAATATGGCAGCATTATTTTACAAAGTGACATTAGCTACTGTCAGATGGCTTCATATAATTAAAAATTCGACTATGTACCAGGGATTTTCTGCGGTGTATTTGCCTGACAACTACAACTACGCTCTGGTTTTTATATGTTTTCTCGTGTTATTTTGAGTTTTATTGCGTAATTTTGGTGGTTATTTTGCCAATAAAGCCTGGGTTCTTGACGCGAGTGTAAAGTATGTGAACTAGAGTTAATAGTTCTCTTCAAATTCCATCGGAGGAAATCCCGAAAATTTTCAACAAAACAGCCATCTTTTGTTTAAAATTGACTTGACAACTTGACTATGACTCTGTGACGTTGACAATACTTATAAATAAATACACTTGACACTGGCAAAATTGTTCTCTAAGAGACAGATGCCATAATTGAAGAAGAAGAAGAAGAAAGAAAATTTGCGACCTTGTTTGACACTGGCAAAATTGTGAGCTAATGCGATATAAATAGACTGAATTTGAATATGAATTTGAATGACACATCAATTTTGCCTGTGCCAAAACCAAGGACGTTCTATCTACTGATGAGGTAGAATGAAATCAAAACTGAGGTCAAAACTCAGAGCAAGAATGATGTTGTCTAGTCACAGAGCAACAGAAGTTAGAAATAACTGTATCTGTCTTTGTGACGTTGACAATACTAATATTCATTAAAATCACTTGTCACTGGCAAAACCGGATCTCTACGAGACAGATAACATAAAAAGAAGAAGAATAGTTGACCTCTTCCTTGTCTCTTGTAAACACGCAACATACAGTCAAGTAGGTACCTAAGACAAACCTATGGTTTGTTTTACGTATATTTTACTTGTTACCTGCTACCTATGTTAGTCTTTCTTCCTCAGAGTTTTGGCTTTAGCCAATTACTTTGAGGCCAGACATTGTACATTTATCTTCTGAAATGAAAACTGAAACTGTGGCTATGTAGGTTTTGTGTCCAATGCCAGGTGAGATTACATAAATTATGGGTTATAAAGGTTATGTTATGAAAGTTTCGTAACTAATTTTTCGTAATTATTGCTAGTGGTTGCTGGTAACAATCTTACTATCCTATCCTACTAATATTATAAACGCGAAAGTTTGTGAGGATGTCTGGATGTTTGTATGTTTGTTACTCTTTCACGCTAAAACGGCTAAACGAATCTGAATGAAATTTGGCACAGATATAGATTATGGTCTGGAATAACACATAGGCTACATTTTATCCCGAAAAAATGTACGGCTCCCACGGTATAGATTGTTTTTGTTTTTCAAGGTACCACGCAGGCAAAGCCGCGGGCGGAAGCTAGTTATAAGTATTGGTGGACATTTCACACCAACGCCATCTAGCTCCAAACTAAGCAAAGCTTGTGCTATAGGAACCAGATGGTTGATAGATTAAAATTATAGGTACCTTGAAAAACAAAAACAATCTATCCTGCGGGAACCATACATTTTTCCGGGATAAAATGTAGCATTATGTGTTATTCCAGACCATAATCTATATCTGTGCCAAAATTAATTCAGATCCGTTCAGCCGTGTTAGCGTGAAAGATTAACAAACATCCAGAAATCCTCACAAACTTTCGCGTTTATAATATTAGTAGGAAGTAAGGACATACTTTTTTTTAAATATATAAATAGAAAACATTGTACCACCCAGACACAGAACAAAATCTTTGTTCATCATACAATGTTTTACTTGGGTGGGGATCGAACCCACAACCTACAGCGCAGAAGGCAGAGCTACTACCAACTGAGCTGTGAAGCCAGTGAATTGTTATAGTTACTTGTGAAGCCTGTCGGTAATGCCAGACAGTTCACATGAGATATGTAGTTAAATTCTTATTTCCCTGTGGCCAAGAGAAGTTTAATCAATACCTACCAACCTGCCCTAATGATAATATGAAGCCGCATAACAGATACTAGTTTTAATATTAACTTTCTGTATATGGAACACTTAGTGGGTTATTCCCAAGAAAATGTTATTTCCATGTAGGTCAGCCCATAGGTAGACCTGACTAATGGCTCTTTAAATATTCATCAAATCAAGCACTCATTCCAGAAATAGTGAGTCATTTACTGGCTGATCAAATTTAAGACATTGGGTGCACACTTCCAGTGAAGGGGGTGCATACCTAATAATAAACTTGATGATTGATTTTCCTTGATCAATTTTCTTGTCAAGTTTTAGATACTTATCCCACCTAGGTATTTTTATTTTTTACATCAACTTTTATTTATCCACTTTTACATCCACATTGAAATTTGTTACTTCTGTGAAACTAGTCTGTATACCTAAGGTTGTCTACAATCTGTCTACTTTCTAAATTTAACTTAGATTATCTTCAGCTATCTTGTTAAAAAGGTTTATTACCTTTGCACATTCAGACGCTTCAGACATTTGCATTTATAATATCAGTATCAGGAGCAATTATCACCACACATAGTCTGATTCAGTTTGGTTGTTTTATACACTGGTTATATGAGCCAACTGTCAAAATTTATAACATTCAAAAAATCCTTTTACTGTTGCGGAATCAAAAATAGTTTCAATATTTCGGATATTGATGATGCTATCACCACATATTAATAATATCGATAGCGCTTTATAAGCAATACTGTTGGTAATATAAGTATATTGTTATATTTAACAGTTTTAACCAGAAACAATTGATACTGTTTATAGTATGATTAGTTTTTTACTATCGATTTCCATTAATTTTTCAATACTATCATAAGTCAACTAAATAATAATAAATAATTCAATTCAATTTTATCTCGAATCTTGAAACTTTATGCATCAAAACTCAATTATGCACAGAATAGAATATTATTCAAACACTGAAACTTACTGGAACAGAGTTCAAGTTAATGTGGGAATTTTATAAAGGGTGCTCACCCAAATGGTTTTAAAATGGCGCCTTTGTTCACAGTATGTCTTGTGGGCACGTGGCGCGCGTGCGCAAGCTATTCAAGTTGATTCTACGTCTTCATCGTAACCTGCCCGGGGAGCTGCAAGTCCTTGGCGATAATTACGTAAAGGAAGAGTTCAAACGGCACAAAAACTGCAAGCCACAAGAAGCCCACACCTTTCTCCAGGCGTGGCAGGTAGGTTTTCCATAATGCTCTAGATACTACTTCGTTTTAAACACTTTAGCTGGACTGTTGGATTGCTGAGCTGCTGAACTGCTGCCCCCAAGCGGAAACAATCAATTGTAAATAAAATACGCGATCTTATTAACACATAGCCTAAACTACTTGCAAATTCTGCGCTATAAAAAAACAAAACAATACCTATCAAATCAGCGAAATATTTTTCGAACTGGTTCAATTCAAAACCAATAAGTCGTGCGTACAAAATGAGACTTAAATTGGCATTTAAATAATAATGTTGGTTAAAATAATTATTTAAAAATTCAATGCACTAGTGCTTTGTTGGACTGTTTCTTAACTAATCAAGGTTTTTTTCTTGGTTGCGCGTTTTCGAGCTTTAGCTTTGGGAGGTAATTATATCTTATTTGGGCCATTGCGATCGATCTCGTTCGTTGCCGTTGCATATCTTTAGTGACATCTTGTTATCATATCATTAGTTATTTAGTACCAGTGTGGTGGAATGATTAATGTACTTCTCGGAGGCTCCTTTCGTGTTCTAGCAACATAAACCATGCGAGGTTTAAAACTTTTTATCACATTTTTTCTCAATTCTCTGTAGAATATAAAGAAGATCATTTAGCTTTCATACATGGTTGGGCCCAAAACTCGAAAGTGCTGGCCAACAAAAAAAGGTGTTACTTACCACGTTTGGGAAGTCGGTCTGAGAACTTTTCACCTAGTCTCTACCGCCATTTCTTCGGTCGATTTTTTAAGGTAGGTATATTAGAATATTAAATTCTCAAAAAATATATATTGGCCGGCACTTTGGGCCCAAAATTAATGTTCTCCTTTATGCTAATATAAAGAAAATAATGAGTGGGTTGAATCGAACAAAGTTTAGAGCAATTTTATAAATGCGAAAGTTTAGATCTTCAGATGTTTGTTAGTTTATTTGTTTGTAATATTTGAAACTAATAAAATAATTCTAAAATGTATTTTTTTATTTTATCTTATACCTTTAAACGAGCAATTCTTGTATATATGTATATATATATATATATATATATATATATATAATTGTAATCTCGGAAACGGCTCCAGCGATTTACATGAAATTTAGTATGCAGGGGGTTTCGGGGGCGATAAATCGATCTAGCTTGATTTCATTTTCCAAAAAACAAGATTTACCAAAAAAAAAAACGGTCAACCAGGTACTTTACTTTATTCGGAGAACCAACAGGGCGGCCACATAAAAAAAAAAAAAAAAAAAAAAAAAAAACACTCGTAAATCCGTTTCGGAATTCCGAAACGGAATTTTATCGAGCGCAGTAAGTCCATACAAATCTATCGAGGCTGGAGATTACAGTCGTGTTCAAGAACTCTCCTTGATTCTGAAGTAGTTTGCTATCAGTTATTGCAACGATCGGGGAGGAGCCAGCCAATCTGAGCTAAACTTTTAACATAGCATTTTGGTAACACACATTTTTTCCACAGGACTACGCAGCCAGGATGTTGCGCCAAGCTTCGCCGCTGCAGGGACAGCGTCCAGGGAACTTAGAAGGGAGTAATGTAGCATGGGGCTCTGGTGTAGCGTCAGCAAACGAGGTAGGGACTCCTCGCTTCGGAGACAACCTTACGTCAGATGTAGTCGTAAGCATGACTGCCGACCAGCTCTACAATCTCTACATGCTGCTGGCAAACGCACGCGGTGTTGATCCCGATAACGCAGAATACCGCTCCCTAGATGTTGAAACTTACATTGATAAAATTAAAGAAGCAAAGAAAAATATAATTGAGCTAGAAAAGATCGAGAAAGATAAGATAGCGCGCGGGGTTATCAAGAAGCAAGATAGAACTTTCAACTCGTCTCGTTGGGTAGAGCTTTTCGATGTAGCCGTGATGAAAGATCTGGCGGATAGGGAATCTAACGATAAATCCAATAAAAGCGCTCAGGAAGTCAACCTCGACCGCACTAACACTAAGGAATAAATTCGTCTGTTTTTAAAATGCCTAAAGTTACACCTTTACATTTAATAAGCATTATCATTGTTTAACTCGAGTTCTAACTATTGTGTGCCGCTTACAATATTTATGCGTACGCGCATCATATGTGAGTGTTAATTTAAGCGAAAATGATGAATATAACCTAGATTATGGAAAACCATTCAAACAAACACGCTACCTCATAACGTAGTAAAGCACACAGCAGTCTGGGTTGTTCGACCTTATCTGTAAAGAGAATTCTGGACTCCAAGGGCCCATTTAGTGCTCGACCGCGCTTGTGGTGAGCGTTGGTGACTGCCGAGAAAAGCTATCAACAAAGTTAGATAGGTACAGTACAACGAATTAGAGCAATCAACTCAAAAAAAACATGTCCAAATATTTCGATATCTTTAGGTAATAATATTGCTTCCGGTCCATAAGAACTTAATCCCAAAATGTCTGATATCGGTACGACTTCCCATTATGATGCGTCATCTCAGTGCTCACTCCTTTCTTACCCATGTCATCTCTCACACGGTCCATCCATCTTTTCTTTGCCTACCTCTACCCCTGTATCCATCCACATTCATACCTAACACTCTCAAGAGTTGTGTTGAGCCGATGATATATAACGTGGGCGACGTTAGGAGTCAATATTTACCTAAATAAATTTGGAAAAATTATTTTGGTCAAGTCTCTGAAAACCCCTGGAGTTTGACGTATGTAAACCGTACTGCCTCAAAAAAACATGTTCCTATCTCTATACCTACAGGTGGAAATATTCACCGGGAATAATCTTGGCAACAATCTTTTGGTCGTCTCTAAAAACACCTTGAATACGTAAAAACGTCATCATAAGAACATGTTAAATAAAACATATCCCCAAATACTATATCTACAGGTGTAAAGATCTTTGCTACAATCTCTGGCCTCTTAAAGCATCTAGGATTTGTCAGATGTAAACCACACGCCATTTGTCAAGTTAATTTAACAACTTATTTGTCAGCTCACGGTGACTTTTTGCCGCGATGCTATCTAGATCTTTTGGCAAGTGCCACTGATGAATCACGCCCACGCGCGGTCGAGCTCTGTAGCCGGCCCGAGGACGCCGCCACGCGACGTTGTAACTACAAGTGGGTGATAGACGTACGAACTTAAAGTACGCGCTTTTTAAGATCGTGAACTTACTCGGCTCAACGTCGGTGGCACACATTGCGTGTCCACGAAACTGGCGAAACAAAATGGCGGTTCGCGGCTCGTAGTGCTGCCACACGTACGATCGGAGGCGGGTTACGAGCAAAATTTCAAACTTGTCGGATCGCCAGCGAACTTACGCGGCGATTTTAAAATACGCGTACTTAGGATGACACACCAGCGAAAAAGGTCGTCGAGTCACAAGTTCGCGTACTTACTCGCACGTCTATCACCCCTTTACTAGGTACTAGGGCTGGAGCTGATGCTCTTGTAAATAGGGTCGACAATACCGTGCTTTTTAAAGCATGACGCTGGATGTGTATCTTCGTCGTACGCGGTTATTTTCGCTTATTCTGTAGATTGTACATACAATTACGAGTAGTAAAGTTGCTTGCCGCTTTATTATATTATTCTTAGGGTTTCACGAGCGGTTGAATGTTGTCAATTTTTTTTAAAACTTTGATTTTATCTTAACTACAAGTGTTAAGTTCTGAAGTATGTGAAATTTCGATAATTTTCTAGGATGAAGTTTCTATTTTTTGAGAGAGTTCCAACATTGCCGATATAAAACTCTTAAGATACATAATATCAGTTTCAAATTAACTAATTTTAGATCATATAAATTCAGATTCAATTATTCAAAAAATTTGCATTATTAAGATCTTTAATATTATTTCTGGATTATTTTTATTTTCCAAGGAACTTTTCTGTTTTGATTACTTACAATTTTTTTATGTTATCCTAGAGTAAAGAAGTGAAGTAGTCTGATGAGTAAAAGCAGGTTCACTTCGGTAATTTAATTAGGTATGTATGAAAACTATCAAGATTGACACTTTCAGCTGACAGTTTATTTAATATGACTAAACACTGCTAAATTTACCTTAACTATAAATTATAATATATTATTATGTAGGTAGGTAAGTACTTGTATTTATATATTATTATATAAAACACCATCCAGATTCAAAAATAGGTAAGATGCACTTTCAAATAAATAGGAAACAAAATAGACCAGGAAATAACCTCGCAATTACAGAATTCACCACGCCTGTGAGTTCTGTTAGAATTCACAAAAATTACTAATTTAATTTTCAGTATTTTTCTTGGTCTTCAATTTTTTTTAGATCTTTTCTCCTTTGTAAGGTCTGATTTCAATTCAACTAACTAACTATCTGTTAAAAACAAAATGCTGTTTATTTTCTTCGAAATTGATATTATTTTGTTTTTATCTGTTTAGAGCTAAATTCAATGTATTTTATTTTCTGCGCAAAAAAATATCTTAGTAAAAAGCCGAACTGAAATTCAAAATTATCTTGTTTTCTCTGGCTCTTTTGGGCGGGTAGGCGTGTACAGTAAATACTCAACAACGAGCACCCACAGTACTTCCGATTAATACTTGATGTTGTGGCGGCATCTATGCGCTGATTTTGTTTAGCTTTGTCAGTATCTGTAATACATAGTTTGTAAGTTTTTAAGGTAGAAGTAAGTTAGATTAAGGTAAGTTGTTTATAATACTAGCTTTTAAAAGAGTTAAGAAAGGCTCCTTTATAAATATAGAGAAGGGTTAAATACGCCTGAGTTATGTAAGTATAGGAGTCGGTTTTGTTATTTTCTGTTAAGGTAATTTAAAATGAGTTTTTTTTTATACGTAATTATTTTTAGAATCAGTAACGCCATCTATTGCATTATATATTTAATCATGTTTGTGTTTTATCCAAGTATGAGTATTAATTACTACTTTTGTAGCTTTATTTTTCGTTTTACTGACTGCTATCAAGAATAGCAAGATTGCAATTTTCTAATCAGATTGTTTTATCTCCAAATCTCCAAAATATTTATTATGTTCGTCGAATAAAAAAATCCGATTTAATTAAATTCGCTTATATTCTAATCGTAGACAAAGACATACCTACTAAGAATTACTTGCTTCTTATCATACAAATTCTATCAAGTTCAATATCTTTTTTATATTTTTATTTCTCACCATTTTCATCAGCAACTTAAAATAATAGCGATATGGAATTTGATTTAAGAGTTTTTGACAAAGCTGCATTCCATTATCTAGATTATGGACATTTTTTTAGTAGAAAATTACCGTATTTTGTTGTTTATTTTTTTGATTGGACGCTTTCTAGTGAGACGAACGTTCACAATCACAACAAACAAGAATATAATATTACATCATTGAAAAAATATTACATAGTACGACTTATTTTAACGGTGGACATAGAAAAAAACATACGCATACATTTCTTATTTACAATAGATTATGTTTTATTACAAACTTTAAAGTTATCGTGTAAATTATACAATTTGAGAGATCTTTTATTCCAATATCGAACAACGCTCCTCTATAGTGTTCTATTATATACTCGTATTTGCATGTTCTTAAATTTTATTAACACACAATCTTAGATTACAATTTTTACAATAGATCCTATAATTAATTCTAAATGCATTTCATAATACATTAAAATATATTTGAGTATTCATAGTAATTATAAAATATAGATTCGTATTTTATGTTTGTTTGTTTAAGTGTCTCATAGGGTCATAAAGCTTACAAAATTTCTTTCGAAAATAATTTTATCAGAGTTAAATAGAAAAAAAGCATAGCGTCACTGAGAAAAAGTTAAAAATATCGAATAATATTATCGCCATCCAAATTCCATCCAACTATCCACAAAGAAATAATAACTTCAAGTTATTTTTCTAATCCCTTCACATCTTTACAGCTAAACGGAATAATTAGGTAAACAGCTTATTAAGCTTACATTTTTTGGTTGCTACAACTTTTTAGCGGCACATACCTTCAATTTTGCTAATTTCTAGGTGTATGAGATGTTAGGTATAACCGTGAAGTAATTATAAGATTAGTTTAATTACCCAGCGTGCCCGGCCTCCTGCGGGGTGCACGATGTCGCGTGGAGCCCCGCAGGGCGCCGGCTGTAAGTCCGGGGTTCAAAATCCGGCGCTTCCGAAATCGTAATTTTTATGCAGACAAACGTTTAAGTACGTAAGCTTTACTTGTTGTAAATGTAGCGGTACGCCGGGCTTGTTTCAGTTTCAGCACATAAAGGAACAATGAAGCCACTGAAAAAACAATACTGGGTTAAAATCCTACTAATATTATAAACGCGAAAGTTTGTAAGAATATGTGGATGTCAGGATGTTTGGAAAAATGTACGGTTTCCGCGGGGTAGATTTGTTTTCGTTTTTCAAGGTAACACGCGGGCGAAACCGCGGGCGGAAGCTATTTTTATCAATAAAATTGATACATCAGTGTGGGTATTTCTTTGTTCATTCGATTTTTATATCGGTTTTTTTGGTAATTGAAAAATATTTTTCTAAAAATTGTTAGGTACTAACATTGTAATGTTTTATTTAATTTTGTTTTACACTAGTTTTATTGCCATATTTTATGTTATATTATTAAAATCATTCAATACAATTAATAACCCATCCAAAAACTATCCGCACCTTTCGAGCTTTTTAGATCTAGTCAAGTAGGTACTGTAGGTAGGTACTTTAGGCAATTTTAGTCCACTATTTCACTATTTTATTTCGAGCTAGCTACTTAGAAGTTGTCATTATATTAGGCTTTTACATAACCAAAGGCCAACGTTAAGAACTCATTATATCTAAGCTTTAAAATACCTAACCAAAGAACGTTAAGAACGAAAACAAATAATCCTGTCTTTATTTACCTACAGATATTTTTTTTACATCCTTATCTCATTAGTGACATGACCAGTGATGGCCAAATAGATAGATTTGAATAAATTAGATGGATATCCCTTCGTGATGCTCGCTTTTGTATAGATTTTAGGGAGAAATCCACAATAGTATTGTGTAAATATAACATTTAGGTAAAAGTAGATAGGTAGGCATTTAGAAATTTTAGATTTAAACTAGCGCTAAGTATTTTGTTTTGCATTATATTTTAATTTAACTTTCTGAAAACGTGTATCAGAGCAATAGCAAAGTAGTAAGTAGTTTTTAAAACCCTGTCAGTCGTTTTTATGATGCACATACGAATCAGCTTTTTTTATATAAAAGCTAATAATCATCTCAACTGTACTAGTGTCCATGTGTTTATAATAATTGTTTAAATATAAAGTAGATAGGTAAATACTTAAAGTATTTTTAGATATTAAGGCCCAGCATTTTGAAAATTGCAAGTATTGCAACCCTAATCATTCTATTACCGCTTAATAGATTACATTGAAATTAATCTCCACGATACTCAAGGATATAAGTGATAAATCAACCGGAGCTAAAACACGAATTAGTTAGAAAACCTTGGTTAAAAATCATGTCATAAACACCTCTGAAAATTCAGAAATTCCCTAATTTATCCAGAGCAGTAAGGTATTTTGAATTTCTATTTCACATGAATGTAAATCAGTTAATTTGAAAGAAATCAACCCAGACCTTTTTTGAAATAAGCTATTTACTTGAACATATTTATGTTTTTTATAAATTGTCGCTTTCGTTACGTAATTCAGAGCAGCCATATTATCATGGTCGCACTCTACGTGTTATTTGGGTGTTTCGCTTCGTGCTATGTCTGATTCCGCGGAGATCCGCGTTGCTATACAAACCTATGTCACTTTTTTTGTAACTTTTACGTAAGGAATAGTGTGACGAGTATTCTGGGCCTTAACTAGCGTTAAGTATTTTGGTTTGCATTATATTTTGATTTAACTTTCTGAAAACGTGTATCAGAGCAATAGTGAAGTAGGTTAGTATTTATTTTACTCTGTCAGTCGTTTTCATGATGCGTATGTGCATCACCAGCCTTGTTTTATTTTTAAATCAGAGCTAATAATCAAGCTTAACTGTACTAGTGTCATACCCATTGTATATAATACCCATTTTGTAATATTTTTTTAATAATAAAATAGATAGGTAGGTAGGTACTTCAAGTAATTTTAGATTTAAACTAGCGCTAAGTGTTTTGTTTTGCATTATATTTTAATTTAACTTTCTGAAGACGTGTATAAAAGCAATAGCCATTTTTGTAATAAAAAAAACAAAAGCAATGTTTTATTATTTCTTTTACCCTTTCAATTTGATTATTTCATGAAATCACAAGTTGAGCTATTATGTAGGTACATCGCCATATTGATTTTTGGAATTTTGTATAGCCTGTCTCTTTTGTAATCCAGACGAATCCAATGATTGACTGATATGGTACTATGAGCATGTAGGTACTTACTTCGGAAAGGTTCATTTGCACAGTATTGGAACGAAGATTTTCATTTGAGTTGAACACATCTGCAACAAACAAAAAGGTTTATACTTAAAACTTCATGCAGTTTGGATCATGGGTTCTTACTTTGAAGTTATGCTCCAACAAACATGGAACTTAATACGCAAACAAACAACGACAAATCTCCCTAGGTGCCACTGAGATCTTCGCTCGCTTCGCTTGCTCGATCAATAATTGTGACAAACTAGTTACAGAAAAAATTGGTGTTTTCGACTTTAGTTACCTAGAGACCAAGTTAGTGTCACTTTCAAATTGACAGTCCTAAAAATAAGTGAAGTATTCACTAGGCAAAGCACTAAGTAGGTAGATAGGTACTATTTCTTTCAGCAAAAAAAACTAGTTATTCAATAAAAAAAGGGTAGGAGGTACCTACTTACCTATGCAAATACTTGCATGGCACAGTTTGACGCGTTTTAAAAGACCAAAATTTTAGAGGATAATTTTGGTCTTTCAAAACGCGTCCACACTAGTGACAAACTGTCGTGACCGTGTCTCCGTACAGTAACAAAGACAATTTGAAAAGATTTTGCGAAAAACAAGCAGCTGCATTTTTTTGTGCATACCGGTCTGACTGGTGGCCGGTGGACACATGGACGGATGGGCTTTAGGACTCGTGGAAACGTGGAATAATGAAGTATTTACATTGAAATAAGTGCTTTTTATGCGTCGAACACACTATAAAATGGAATGTAATCCTTGGAGGGTGAACTTATTTACAATTAAATTGCGGACCATGTAAATCGGTAGGTATCAAAACTGGTTTACAAACATAAAAGCCATTCAAAGTTACACTCGCGGTCGAAACATTTCTCCAGTGAATTGTTTTGTCGTTACGCACAATTCTCCAGACTCCAATAATACATTTTTGTCAGAAGGGCAAATTCAACGGTCAAGTTGGAGAAAGGTGATCTGTCAAAATAATGTTTTGTATAATTTGAAACCGTAATAGCACGTTAGTTTGGTTGAAATGAAAGAAGCACTCCAGGATGTCTACTGCAAACCAATCAACGATATAATATCGGAACAATAATCGTGGAAAACCCATCGATTTTATATTTTACTAGCTTCTGCACGCGGCGTCGCCCGCGAAGTACCTACATAAAATATAGCCTATGTTCATCCTGAAAGTTCATTCTACACATTGGTGAAAGAATTTTTCAAATCGGTTCAGTAGTAACGGAGCCTATTCATTTCAAACAAACAAACAAGCAAAGTTTTCCTCTTTATAATATTACTAGCTTCTGCAAGCGGCGTCGCCCGCGAAGTACCTACATAAAATATAGCCTATGTTCATCCTGAAAGTTCATTCTACACATTGGTGAAAGAATTTTTCAAATCGGTTCAGTAGTTTCGGAGCCTATTCATTTCAAACAAACAAACAAACAAACAAACAATCAAAGTTTTCCTCTTTATAATATTAGTATAGAGTATAGACTAAAGGCAAAACCTAATTTAGGTTACTTACATCGTTTCGACTATCAGCATTAGGTAGGAAGGAACCTACTTTTGAAAATTGATCTTGTAAAACAATGATCTGTAATAGTTACCTACTATCTCAATGTTGTAAAACTATAACACCACTTAGGTACCTACGCACGATACGGTATTTTAATATGACAACAAAATGACTGTTAGGTAGGTTACCTACGGTATTATTATTTAACTTTTATAATAAAGTATGTAAGTATTTAGGTTAACGCCGTGCTGCGTTGTTCGACACAAATAAAAAAAATATTATATTCTAAGTTATATGTAAGGAATCGATAAAAGACCTTTCTACAACTATTGTCCAAAATACAAAATGTCCAACTAGGATTTTTGTCCAACACTTACCAAAAACTCTATGCAAATGTAGCACTGCCGAGACGTAGTCACCGAACCGGAGCATACCGTCTTTCCTCATGTACCGCAGCACCAATAAACTCATCACCCGTTCCGGGACGTCGAAGCCGGCATCTCTCAACGCATCTTTGAACCTGTAGGCACAATGTGATCAATGCTTTATCATTGTTCTCTCTATTTGTCATTGTTTGCAACAAACAATTTTGGTTATCTCGTAAGATATTAGTTAATTTTAAATGTACCCTTAGTGAATAACTTATCTTATATTGCTTCATCTTTATGCTATCAGCTTGAAAGATGAGCTCTAAAATTTAAGATATTTTATTTTTAAATAACGGTATAATAGGTATAACGTGAAAGGAATACCCAGAATTCTAAAAAAATCGTCAAAAAACTCCAACGGTACGACAACATAGACTGGCCTATAAGAAATTCTGAATACGTTACCTACTCCCTAGCGCCTAGTTTCAATGAAATACCTACCTGCGCTTCCTCGTCAATAAACATATTGTACGCAAACATTCGCAGTATATGTACATCTGGAAAGTTCGATGAATTGAAATGTATTGTTAAATCTATAAAATGTTTTACTCACCTTATTATACTAACCGAAACATGGATAAAAAATGAAACAGATGCTAAATCTTTTTACTTACAAAATTATACACATATTTACAATTACCGCTCGGACAAGAGAGGGGGTGGAGTATCAATATTTCTCCACAACAGCTTACAACATGACTTGGTTGATGAAATTTACGATGACGGTGTACACTATTTATGGATTTACTTGAAAAATATTTCAATTAACATAGGAGCTATTTATAACCCCGGAAAGAAAAATTTACAAGCCTTTTTTGAAAAGTTTTCAGCACAACTAGAAAAAAAGAAAAGAACCATTGTATTAGGTGATTTCAACATAGACCTTCTAAGTAGCAGTAGGGATACAACAAACTACATGGAGATGATCGAATCAATTGGATACAAAATTATTAACAAAATAGACGCAGAATACTGTACACGAGAAACCATGACCACCAGAACTATTTTGGACCACGTTGGAACAAATCTTCACAATGATCAGTTTCATATATCAATCATTGATTCTCCACTATCTGACCACAAACAATTATATATTCAGCTAAAGAAGCACAGAAATCAATCAATACAATACAGTTCTTACGAAGCCTTAGACTATGCTGCTCTGTATAATTCAACAAAAACTTGCGAATTCACGAATGAAGACCACGTATATGAAGCCTTAGAATTACACATCACAAAACAAATACAGAAAAATAAAATAACAAAAGTAAAAATATTAAATCTACCACAAAAAGACTGGATTAACAAGACTATTACGGATGGAATACACACTAGAAATAATATTTGGAACCAATTAAAAAGAAACCCAAAGAATGGTTACCTACGAGACACATACAACGAAGAAAAAACAAGAGTGGACAAATTAATAAAATGTGCGAAAAGAGACTACTATTATACTAAATTCAAAGACTGTAAGAGTGACCCCAAAAGGATATGGAATCTGATAAACACATTAGCTAACAATAAGATAAAAAACAGTGTAAACCCTCCAAAACTTATAGTAAATAACAGTAACATTACTAATGGGGATGACATTTGTGACCAGTTTAATAGTTTTTTCTCTCAAATTGGCCTTGAGCTGGCCAAAAAGATACCAGGAAATCATCCAGACAAATTAGCTTATACCATGACCTACTTAGAAGACGAACCAATTTACAAAATAGAACAATTTGAACCCTGTACAGTAGATGAAACCACTTGTATAATCAAAACCTTAGACCCTAACTCAAGTATAGGTACTGATGGCATAAGCACAAAAGCTATTTTGTGTTTGAGCGACATTTTGGTATCTGATTTGACAAACTGTATAAATAAGTGTATGGAGTCGGGTGTTTTCCCTAATAGCCTTAAAATAGCTAAAGTTTCCCCAATTTATAAAGCTGGTACTAAAACAGACCCAGAAAACTACCGTCCTATATCGGTACTTCCTGTCATATCTAAAATTTATGAAAAAATTATATATAAACGTTTAAATGCTCATTTGGAAAATCTCAATTATATATATAACCGCCAATATGGGTTTAGACCAAAATCTAGCACATTATCAGCTGTAATTGATTTAATAACTAAAATTAATACAGAAATCGATCAGAAAAAAATCTGTTTAGGCATATTCATCGACTTAAAGAAAGCCTTTGATACAGTAAGCCATTCTCTCTTACTTGCTAAACTTAAAAATCTGGGTATATCTGGAATAGCTCACCAATTATTAACATCTTACCTCAATGATAGAAAACAGATAGTAAAAATAGGGAATTATTCAAGCACACCTCAAAACATAAAATGCGGTATACCCCAGGGTTCCATACTAGGCCCACTGCTTTTCTTGGTTTACGTAAATAATATTTATAAGATCAATCTAGCTGGAGAAATTACATTATATGCCGATGATACTTGCCTTTTCTACTATGGGAAGGACATTAAAGAAGTAACAGACCAAGCGCAAAGCGATATCAATAAATACAACACTTGGTGTCAATGCAACCTACTTACCATAAATACAAAAAAAACATCCTTTATGCTATTTACATCAAAAAATAAACACATTTCCCCAATTTCTTTAACTATAGATAACGAAATTATACTTAAATCTAACCAAGAAAAGTACCTCGGCCTTCTCCTAGATGACAAATTAACATTCAAACCACACATTGACCTGGTAAGAAATAAATTAACTTCATTTTCTGGACAATTATTTAGAATAGCAAACTGTATTCCATATAAAATGCGTAAAATTATTTATAATTCAATAGTAAAATCTAATATACAATATTTAATAGAAATATGGGGAAGTGCTGCTAAAACAAACCTTAAACCACTCCAAATTGCCCAAAATAAAATAATTAAAACCCTTTTCAAATATGAGAGACTTACTCATACCCCAATAATATATAAAGAAACTAAATTATTTAACCTTACGCAACTATATACACTAAACATCTGTACTCTAATTAAAAAGATCATGTTAGGTGACCTTCACTCCCAAACTGTTTTTACCAAGAGATCTTGTAGATATAACTTGAGAAACGCAAACAAACTTATACGATATACACCTAGAACAACGTTGGGAAGTAGAAATATATTGTGCGATGGAACAAAAATATTTAACAGCCTTCCAGATGAAATAAAAGACACAGGTAACATCACTACTTTTAAATCAAAGCTTGTAGAATATATATTTGAAAACATAAAAATTGTTTAGCATAGGATACAGTATTTATAATAAAATAACAACCTAAAGTACAAAAAAAAAAAAAAAAAAGAAAAAAAAAAAACTAATAACCACTCCACGATTTCTTGCGCTAGGAATGCATTCGCAACGATGCGACACACACTGTTTTTTGTCTTATCTACTACGCCTACCCACTTTACTTTATTTTATTTTAATCCTAACTATGTACCTTCCTTTGTTGGGTCACTTATTTTTTATTTTCTTGGGTAGGTACTGCTTTCATCTATACCTAACTGTTAACGCCGTAGATCTACCGCAACTTTGCTTAAGTAATACTTTATCTTTAGATACCAATGTATACTCATTCTAAGTGGACTAGTTTGTTCTTTTTGAGTATAAATAAAGATCTTTAAACCGAATATCAAATTGAGTAAAAAAGTAAATTAAACGTATAAATCATGGCCCAAGAGCATTGGCGGTGTAGTACCTACCTACCCCTGCCTCAGGATCCAATGCTCTTAAACGGTGAAGGAAAACATCGTGAGAAAACCGGCATAGGTACCTACCCTACAAGAAAAAGATCTAAGGTGTGTGTCACAGGTTAGTATTTTTATAGTTAATGGAACCGCCGTATACAGTAGGAACTACCTACCTACCTACCTACAAGATGGAAGGTTGAAATACTTCTATATAATGCTAACCTATTATACATATTATATACATCTCTATTCTATTGGAAGATAAGTTTTACTTATATCAATATGTAACACTAACACGACCTATTAGCGGCGATAGACTTGCATCCTGTCAAAATGTGAGCATGTGCCGACTTTAGATATCCTCAATTAAAGTAGGTCTATCTGAGGAGATATCTACCAAGCCTGGGGATCACAGCCTGGTTTCATGTCGCAGTAGGTACCTAGCTAGTTACCTTTCCGCTCGAAGGACGCCCATCTTTTCAACGGCGTGCTTCTTGAAGAGAAGCTGCCAATGCTTCAAACTGCACATCAGATCTTTGAAGTCGGACAATGAAATGCGTCCTGTGCCGTTTTTCTGGTAATGTGGCTAAGGAATATTCGGATATGACTGGTGGTCTAGTGGTAGTGGCTGCCTTCCGACCCTAAGGTGGTGGTTTCGAGTCAGTCGTGCACCAAAAGGTTTTCAATTCGAAAATGGTATGTGCGCTTCTTAAAAGGTGAAGAAAAACGTAGTAGGCAATCGCCATGTTGTCGAACTTAAAAAGTTTGAAGCCCCTTCCGGAGAACCAGTGACAAAGTAATATAATAATCCCTTCTTATCGGATGCCTACGTCATACAAAGAACACACCCTCCAAGTTTCAGGTCTCTACAATCAGCGGTTTAGGCTGTGCGTTGATTCCTAAGTCATTCAGGACAAAGTTTTTTATGAGTCTTTCTACCCTTTTTTAACCCCGTTAGGGGATGAGTTTCAATAAAATGCTATATACGTCTTTCATCAATCTGTTAAAAAAGGTGTACCTATGCAAAATTTCAAGTAGATTGGACCAAGGAATCACGTTTTCCATACAAACTTTGCTCCCCTTTTTCACCCCCTTAGAAGTGCAATTTCAGAAAATCCTTTCTTATCGGATGTCTATGTCGTACAAACAACACACCCTCCAAGTTTCAGGTCTCTACGATCAGCGGTTTAGGCTGTGCGTTGATACCTCAGTCATTCAGGACAAAGCCTTTTATATGTATAGATAGATAAAGGTGGTGACTAATGAAAAGTAAGTACCAATTTTTAAAATAATTTTCTGTCAGTCTGTCAGTTTATTTGGTTGTAGGAACGCGCACTTCTCTGAACTGAACGGATATTATAATATATATCTTATACCTTTAAACGAGCAATTCTTGTATAGGTATCTACCTACGTCGTATATCGAAAAAAACCGAGCAATGCTCGGTCACCCAGCCTAGATGAGGCTATAGCAGCAGACCGTGGACAATGGCAAAGAGAGGCCTATACCCAGCAATGGGTGAAGTCGGGTTGCGGATGATGGATATAAAGTAATTTTCACTGGTAGACCGAGCACAATAAAGCAGAATTTACTTAGGCGTGTTTCAGTAAAATCGCATGTTGGAAAAATTTTATCGTATGCGTTAGGCGCATCGCTGGCAACAGCTTAAAAGTCCTATAAATTAAGCTTAAATTTTCATATCTGCTAGAGCAAAGACGATTTGAGATATCAACAGAAATCTCTCCAAGTTTTTTTATTAAAAGCTGTATGGGAGAAGGAGGCACCATTGAACATTTTTTCTTATAATATTTCGCTAAATGTACCTATATCAAATTATAATTTATCTAGTACCTAAGTATTCATAATTTTGTCATATTTGGTGTTCAGTGAAGTAGGTAACTCAAATGTTCAAAATTGCCACTCTTCTGGGACTGCCTTGAACCTACCTAGTACCTAGGGCACCTTTGAATAGCTGATGAGTTTAAACATTAGAATAGGGGAGACCAAGGGCTGAAGTAACACGGGGCAATTGAACCATTGCGAATATCTAGACTCTAGGATAATTGTAATACAGCAGAACTGTAACTATAGAATGTGGGATACTGAAAACATGATCATAGTATAAAATACGTAAGTAGGTAGACTTACCTAGTACAATCGTCCGAAAACCAAAAAGTGTTACCGTTGGTCTACCCTACTTACTTATCGATGCTGAAAGCAAACATTAAGGTCGTTGCACACATATCAACTCGGAAAGGGATCGTCACCGTATCGCCGCCGTCAACCAGGCGTCAACTTAACGTAAGCGCGTTACCAAGCGATCAGCAGCTCCGAGTCGACTCAGCTACGGCTAGGCGACGCCGCGCTTACGGCTCGTCGGCAGCTGGTTGACGGCTAGGCAGGGTGACTAGTGAATGACAGCACGTTCATCAAAGCAGCGCAGGCCGCGGCGCGAGGCGTATACGAAGAAACTAAGCTAGGGTACGGAGAGTCGTAAGATAGCGTATGGTGAGACGTAAGCGGGGAAACGGCAAGTCGACCACGCAATCCGTTTACGAGTTGATATGTGTGGTACGACCATTAATGTCTCACATAATTTTTCGCCCACACAGCCTTTTACTAATGAATAATAACAATGACAGGTGACAGGGTCACCTGTCATTATTCTTCGGTCGGTATATTGTTTGCTCAATTTCCATTGAAAGTGACGTCGTGAACTTGTTTGTTCAATGGTGGCCTTTTCTCTCCAACATCATTGAACCGCAAGTTCAATTTGACGTGTTCAATGGTCCTGAAAAGCACTCTGACATTAGCAAGTGCCAAGGTAAAAGAGAGAAAGGCTTTGTTTTTAGCTTTTTAGAAGTGATAATTATTTTTATTTTAATCTTTTACTAGACTATTCGCTATACGAAGATGGGCCTAAATTGATCATTGCTTCTTAAGGCTTTATAGTACCTACTGACTATAAGCAGCATTGATATTATTATGGTAAGAATTGATTTTACTGGTTGTCTATTTTGTCTGCAATCCAGACAATCCACTGGTTATACGCTAAATATTCGTAACAGCCAGCGTCTTTCACGTAAATGTGACTATCGCAAATTATTTTTTTCTGAGACTTCCGCAAACTTCTTTCAGATTTTATTTTCATTTTCTAACTCGAAATGAAAATAATTTGATGCAAGACGAAATGCACAATTCTTGTAGAACTTGCAAAACGGAACATTTTTCTTGTAAACTTTTGCAATTACGGAGTTTTACAAGAACCCGTGTCGTTAACAGACGTGAAAGTTCGTTCAATAAAGGATACATCTATAGATAGAACGATCTGTCGACAGGTGTCTATCGACGCGCAGCTTTTAATGTAATCATTGGGCAGGCAGGCGTCCAGCAGCTCTTGCAGCTCGAAAATATTTATAGTCTTATGCTCGTCCGCTAGCTGAAGGAATAAAGCTTCGTATTGCGCGAAACTGTTGGTCTTCGCGCCTTGGGGTGCTTTCAGCAAGGCAGTCTTCGTCTTTCTAGGAGTATCGTCTAGCACTTTCATCTTGACTGGCCGGTTTGAAAATATCCGAAGTGTAAAGTGCGTTTCTTCGCGTGGCGCGAACGTGGTCGGTATGATTAGGTAAGCGGCCGCTTCCAACTCATATCTGAAAGATACAAAAGAATATTAACTATACTTAACTATTTTTTTATAATAAATAAGTACCAAAAATAGTCATTGAATAGTTTCATAATGCGAGGTTTTTCTCAATTCATATTAGGTACTGTCGTTATTTTCAAAAACTCTTTTAACCTTTATTTTAAAGCTTGTCTGTCAAGCTGATAGCATGAAGATGTAGCAATATAATAGTTGGTTGATAATAAGTTAGTGAGAGTAGTGTGTAACCAAAGTAGGTGTAAAACAGGTATTCTAGGTTCATGTAGTATCAACCTGTTTTCATTTATTGTTTACCTACACCATTTGAGAATAGGTAAATGACGTAAAACATGTCAAAGACTGTCAAAAATGATGTTAAAAACAAAAAATGTCTAAGACTCTTATGCGTTCTTATATTTTGTTATTATCGTGTATCAAACAATTTGTTGATGTAAACGCAGAGAAGTCTTACCTACCTAAAGGATTACCTATACAAAGATGCAATATCCGATTGCATTCAAATATAAATAACGCATGTGTATGTTTGTAAATTAAAAATAAAATGGTAACAATCTAAAAAACAGCTGAAATCACGCTACTGAAACCTATCACAAAAATATTTTAGATATGATCTAGATTAACTATAGACCTGGCCCCTATTTAATAAACATTACAAATAGTTAAAATACAATTAATTGAAACCGGCTAGAATTCTACAAGTTTCTGTTTAGTAAAAAAAATACGGTTTACAATAGGTAATGATGGAAAATTTACAAAATACTTAGTAAAATTGGTCCGACAATTCTACATATTTGTAGCACTTGTCATAAAATTCAACAATATTGACATTCAACATTTTACATATTTGTAGACTTGTAATAAAGTATGTTTATTTAATAGGGGCCTGGTAAAACGCGAGCAAATCCGCGAGCACAAACTACTAATAAGCCAGCCATTCTTTGATCTCATGGCCTGAAAGCAAGTTCAAAGGATAGTCAGCTCAAACTTAATAAAAATGATACAATGTCCGTATAATAAGTAGGTACAGGACAACATCACTGAACCCCTTTGAAAATCAAATAAAGAGGGATGAGTGAGCGAGACACGCTCCATCATCGATTATGGTGCCTAGCGTACCTTATTTACATGTAACTAAGGCCGATTTTAATAATGAAATTGTCACATATTTATTATTAGATACTTATGGTTGCAGTATTATTTAGAATAATCGAAATGCATCTGCTCATGTTTTGTAAGCCTTTGTACTAGTGCTTTTAATACTTAGATATAAAAGATTACTCAACTGAGTAGGACGTCGCGTGTCTGTCGCTATAGTTGCAATAATTAAGTCGGTGTAGGTACATAACACATTTTAGTATATTAAAGGTTACACCATCGCATTTGTGATGAACGCTGGTGAAAGCAAGTTTACCTACTGATTGGACCAACTTTTGGTAAGTAAGTACTAAGTTTTCTCAGATTAAAGTAGGTAGGTACTGTCATTTTTCTTGCATTTGACATTAGGTAATGTCAAATGCAAGAAAAATGACAGTTTACTCTTAGATTCTGGGGATAAACACAAACCGAAACGTGATCTGTGTAAGTATATATATATATATTTTTTTTTAAATTTTCAAGGAGTCCCGAATCTTTTATACTTGTACTTAACATTTATATGGGACCACTTTTGAAGATCAAAAAAATAAATAATCATCAAAATTCATTCATTCAATCACAATTGGCGTAATAAATATAATCGCAACAAATATACAAAAAAAAACAATTTTAAGTCGCTTAAAAATAGTAAGTACTTACTTAATTATATCTAGGTACGAGTATAATAAATAATAACTATCAGCTCTGGCCCTATTTATTGGCTCTTTATTTTAAGAGGAAAATCTCCTTGCCTTTTCTCAACATCCGTTCGTTTATTTAATCGTGAAAAGGTAACAAACAGAGTTATCTTTATGCCTACTTTTGCATTTTGATAGTAATTATGTATCTGTATTGAAGTTAATAAACTGAATTTGAATTTCAACACTGTTATCGCTAGGCTTTAGTAACTATTACAGATCACTGTCGCTAGGTTGTCGGCGCAATAGTAAATCGTCATATTATCATCATACACACGAGTATAATATCTAAAATTAAAATCGAAATTGAAATTCATTTATTCAATAAAATCACAAGGATCACTTTAACCTCTTACATGCTAGATGAATCTATGTGCCATTTCCAACCTAACCCAAGTACGAGAAGAACAGGCAAGAAACTAGTCTCGGTCCTAGCGCTTTTTTGTATGATCCTTCTTACAAAAAATGTAATCAAGATCTAATAATAATAACATAAAACAAAAGACAAAACAAAACATAAAACCTATTATAAAAAAATAAAGATTAAAGATTATTTATTTCTATAAAACATTGTTACACAAAAACACATAAAGACTATCAATTTCAAAGGGCAAATAATATGTACAATGAACCCCGCACTTGTCGCGGGTGTCCAAGGGAGAGTTTAATTAATTAATATAATTAAATCTATTATACTTACAGCTACGCAATAACTTAATACGCAATTTGAGAATACGAGTAGAATATTTGCAAGGGCATTGGAGTATTGAGTTCTTAAGATTTACCTATGACTTATCTGCCGGCTGTTCGAGTAGTTTGAGTTCATGTTGCTTTTGAACCGCCTGAAGAAAGAAGGCGTCGCCCTCTCTGGGATCACCGACGGCAGTACGTAGATGCTGAACCCTATGACCTTGGGCTCCATGATCTTGTGCTGGTTCAACGAGACTATAACTGTGGCGGGCTCGTTCAGAACTACTTGGACTTGCGGGTTCATATGGAAAAAATCTGGAATCAAACACGAATGATTATCATCGAAATTTCCGCGCCCGACTAACGTTCACACTGCTCTGTCACACTGGTGTTACGGTTAGGAAATAATTTTACTAACCACCTCACTGTTATTCTAGCGGTGTGACAGACAAGAAAACTGTTTTCCTGAAAAAAACTGAAAAACTGAAAATCCAATTTCCTGACCAATAACACTACTTACTTTCTTAACGTGGCATTATCTCTTTCAAATTAGCGTGTGTTCGTTTAGAGAGGATTAATGAATGAATTAAGTTCCCAGTGAATATGAACCATCCTACTAATATTTGGCGCGAATGTTTGTTTGGATGTCTGGATGTTTGTTACTCTTTCACGCTGAAACGGCTGAACGGATCGGGATGAAATTTGGCGCAGATATAGATTATGGTCTGGAATAACACATAGGCTACATTTTATCCCGGAAAAATGCACGTTCATACCTATGTTTTTCAAGGTGCCACGCGGGCGAAGCAGTGGGCGGAAGCTAGTACAAAATATGATAAGAGCTAGGTCAAAGTATGATTTGTCAACCCAATCCTTACCTATATTGTTCCTGCAGCCACCGGCATTGACGCCACGCTTCCAACCGCTCTGGTAAATTTTCATCTGCCACTTGCTACGGTCAATGAGAGATGTCTCCGCCTTCGAAAAAACAACTAGGTACTTAATAACCAATGAGTCTCTTATATTGTGTTACGTGTGATTTATCTACACGTTTTACTACACCACATTATCATGTTCAAGTGTGTTTTCTTTTTTTGTTTGCACTGTGAATTCAGCTTAACGTTGTTTTGGGGATACTGATGAACTGATGAGTTTACGGGGACCCCCTACTAGGAGATCGGGTTAGGGGACGCTGGTGGACGAACTCGGTACGTCTTACGAGTACCTACATAAATTCCTCAGTCTACCAATAGCTTACATACCCTACTGAGACACGACGTTATAAATAAAACGCCACTTATCATCATACCTTGCTGGTCTCTTCATCCAGATGCACTGTCTCCAACCGCGGAAAGAGCTGCTTAAAGTCCTTGAAGAGCATCCAGAACCATGTGGTTGTCTTGGTCGTGGATATGAGGTACTCGCGTTCTCTTGATGGTATTGACATCCACCTGCATTATCGAGGAATTCGTGCCTTTACCACATTAAGTTTTAGAAAAAGGACAGGTTAAGTACAAGAGTAAGAGTCGTCAAGAGTACGTTCAACCGACGCGCATGTATAAAGAATGTAATGAGATCGCATGAAGCAAGAGAGGATCGTAGCTGGTGAAGATTCGTGGTCTCTGCCTACCCCGTCGGGTAACAGGCGTGATTTTCCACAATCAAGCGATGTAGTCGTTTTAATGATGCTATAAAGGATGTTTGCCATCTATCTTCCTATATCTTATTTATAAAAATAAATCCCTATCTCCCTTGGTTACGGCATCAGGCGTGAATGGCTGGACCGATTTCGCTAATTCTATTTTTGTTATGTTTGTTAATGTAAGGAGAAAGTTTTTACAGGACAACGCAGCTAGTAAAATATAAATGTAAGTGAATTAAAAATTTTTCCTTTTTTAAGAAAAGCCTATGAAAGATGCTGGTGAAAGAATTTACGTGGAAAAAAGCTTTTCCTCGCTAGGTAAAATCCCGCCTGTTTCCCGACAACGTGTTAGTCAGAGCCAATTTCATGGGTAGGTATTGTGTATGGAATCGCGAAGGATAAATGCATGCCTTAAAAACGAGTACCTACTTGTTCTAATATATATTTTTTTTATACAGAGAATATTTATTCTTTGTTATTAGATATTTTGCTTTCTTATATCTTTAGTTTTAATGGTTCGAAATCGAACACCTCAGCCTATTTCTAACATTGACTTTGAGGTTTCAAAGAGAGGGCTTACAAACTGAACTGTGCTTTCAACTATTACGTAGGTGGGTACCAAAAGACACTGATTTAGGTACTATGGATTTACTTCGATAAAAAGTTAAATCAAATAACAAAACGCCTACCAAACATAATTATCATGTAAGTGTCGCTCTTCACGCCTGTTTCACTTTTTTAATTGAGCCCATATTGTTATGTAAATATTTTTCCTCATCCAAATCCATTTCGAAGAAATCGACAAACTTACTGACACATAAAAATCATGTTCGACAAACATCTCACCTTGACCTGTTTCTTCCTTCACAACAAGCGGTATCCCAGCGACCCCCTTATGGTATTATAAAGGCACCATTGTATAGAATTAGGGAGATGAAATCAACTAAATCATTCTATCAGAAATATAAAATTGCTCAGAAGTGCTCGTCGCTATGAAACGGGTAAGTACCGATGTTCAGATTGAATAAGCCACGATATCTATTAGTGGACACCTATTATAGCCTAATAGCCATAACAAATTTCCCACTCAACCGATGATGCGTTAGTCTAATGCGTTAGTGGGTTGATACGCTCCACCCTGTAACTTCATTTAGGTAATTTAACTGTGTATTGGGAATCCAATTACTAAATTAGGAATACTGAATAGCGAAACTTTTTCGTTTTACCAAATCGCATTCGAATAATAACTGTATCCATCGCTATTTAGATTTTGATAAGGAGTGTTTGATTACCCATAATAAAAAGAAGACCATAACACAAAAATGTTAGTTTCGCTATCTTTAGTTTACAAAAGGGCCCTAAATTGTTGTGTGCCCAAAGGGCCCCAGGATAGTTTGACGGCCTTTGATACAGAGGTGATATTTTTCAGTGGACACTTACATGGCTTCATCCAGTACCACATGTGACCTGCCGACAGTGCCCTTCGGGAGAGGGCGTCTTAACCTCACCACATCCACAGGACCATTCGACGAATCTACCTAGAAACAATGTCAATTATCATGCCAGAAGTTAATACGTAGTACTAGTTTCCGCCCACGGCTTCGCCCGCGTGTACCTTGAAAAACAAAAACAAATCTATCCCATGGGAACCGTAAATTTTTCCGGGATAAAAAGTATTGCTATTCCAGACTATAATGTATCTTTCATCAAAATCAATTCAGTAGTTTTTGCGTGAAAGAGTAACTAACATAGGTACATCCATACATTCTTACAAACTTTCGCGTTTATAATATTAGTAGATGTACGTTGGGTTGGAACTTTGCATTGCTAACTTATTGCAAGTAATTATTGGGTAGGTAGGTAGGCATAGAGATAAATTTACTTGACCGTAAATGTGATATTTGCGTTCGCTGTTTCTACTTAGTTAATAAGTACTACTTTTTTTTAATGATAATGAAAGCTGAGAGTCTGGAAAATTCTATAGACTTATTTAGGAACCATGAAATCACTTGTTAAGATTTTTAATTTAAAGTTGAAAATTTTAGTTTAATTCACCGAATGTAATAAAATTTGACTTTACACCAACATTTTCTTAGTTTTCATCAAAGTCACGTAGCTGATTATTTTATGCATAAGAAAGTTTTCTTTTTTTTTTAAAGAATTTTTTAAGTTGTTCAAGTCGTAAATTTTCAAAAATTCGGAAAAAAATTAATAACTCGAAAACTATAGAAAATCGCGGAACATACATGGGGGTGATTCGGGTACCCCAAGGGGTGTTCTATCTCTGGACTTTCGCTTGACACTACTTTTTGGGACACCCTGTATAACAGTAGGTATTAATTCTCGAAAAAACCTCAAAAAATAAACAAAATCTGCTTCTCCTTCTAAAGTTGAGGTAATTTCCATATTTTTTTTACACCAACGGGTAAATAATTTACTTATAAATAAAATGTGTGTTTCATTTTTATTATTAAAATTAAACACAAATTATTATTTCAAATAATTACAATTCGAAGGGATAAAACTTAGACTTTTCATGCAACGGGCAGTATGCCGCTGGCCACTAGCTAGCTGCCGCGCCTTAATGTGGCACTGGTTTTCCGGGCAGGGCGACGTTTGTCGTTATAATAAGTGTGATAATATGTAATATTACGTTATAATATGACCTCTAGTCAAACATCTCTAAAACGCTAAAACAGTTGGTAAGTAACCTATCTACCTTCTCTAACAAATATGTCTATAACAGACTTAATACTGATATTGCCTTTCTAGATCTCACCGACAAACTTCTAAGCATACTGTACCGTTATATAAATCGGGTACCTCCACTGCGCTCCAAAACCCATTGTTCTCAAAATTTTAAGTTTCACACATTGATTCCATTGCGCTCCAAGAATTTTTAAGTGTTAAAATTATTTATTATTTGAGTTCCACCGCGCTCCAAGAAATTTTGAGTAGAGTTAGCATATAAATAAATTTAGAATGAAACATTATCATCTTCCTGCCTTTTTCCCACGATATTAACGATATTTCTTCTTGTACAAAACATTAACATATGTTACCCTTTATGCTGACTCTAACTTTTTTATTTTGGAGCGCAGCGGAAGCATTTTGGAATTTGTATTTTTAAAAATAATAATAGGTAATAAATACTTGGAGCCCGGAGTAACGCATTCTTGGAGCGCGGTGGAGCTATCCTATAAATCCGTTATATAAATAATGAATTAGTGACCTTATTTCTGTTTTATAAAGTCGGCATGATGTATTATGAGCCTAACTTTAATTACTTACTCAATTCAAATTTTTGATTGGCTTCGTTTACGTATACCTAGTTACGTTTCTTAACAAGGCTTGTTCATATTTAATTAAAAACTTTTTCTTGTTAAGCATAAAGGAACAAAACGAAAAAACTAAGTTTGTTTTTCCATTAGTCGTGATATTGTGTAAAATAATGATTACGTTACTGGTACTTTATGTAGCTTATATAAGTAGGTAGAACAAAATTCACTCTTTTCACGAATGGGATTAATGCGTATCGTATGGAATTAGAGCTTATAGGTACCTACTGCCGTAACTAGATTTATTCGCTGTTTCCCTCTAGGGGTTTTGTTCAGAGTTTTGTTTGACAAAGTGAGCCATGGATAGTTCAAAATAAATATAATTTTCCTTAAATTATCTTGATTTTGTTTCCAAAGGCCGACCGCCTTGGTGTAGACTCGTAGGGTTCCTGAATTTCAATAGGATACAATAAATAAATAAGTAGGTACCTTAACAGCTATGTAAACAGGCCTTTGCGTATGTGATAATTTATGTAGATCTTAGATAATTTTAGATTTTATCTTATTTAGCCTTTTATTTGATAGGTAAACTATTTTAAATTAATTTCAAGTTTTTTAAGCTGTTGTCTGTTTCTTTAAACAATAAGGTAGGTACTTAAATGTTGTGCATGCCTGTAATTGGCACACATTTCATGGTAAGTATATTTTTTTCATAATATTGTTTTTTATAGGTTTTGCTGTGTGTGCAGTTGGCATTGCCTATTAAATAAATAAATAAATAAATAGATATCTTAATCTAAACTAGGTAGTTTTGAATGTGTTTTTTTGGTAATCTACGAAACTACCCATCCAATTTCTAAAACTCTTTCGCCAATGTGTGGAATTAACTTTTAGGATGAACATATTATGTCGGTACCTACTTCCCCGGCAAACCGCGGGCAGAAACTAGTGATAATTATGATCTAAGTAGACTTGCTCAGCTCCTACTTATATGATCTTCTCAGCTATGACGGCTGCAATAAATAGTACCTTCCTACCGTACAGGCGTACCTAGGCGTACAGGCTACTTTCAGATAAAAAAAGAAAAAAAACCAATGCAATTAAATGACAAAAAGCTAGGAACGAATCAGCTCCAACTCGGCTCGGCAACCTTAACAAAATTAACAAGGATCATAAAAAAAAGCGCCAGGGCCCAGCGAGTTTCTTGTCAGTTCTTCTCGGACTGGGGACAGGACTGGAATTGGCACCTAGACTCTTCAAACATGTAAGTCGATTCAAAATGATCCCTGTGATTTTATTGAATAACTAGCTTTCGTTCGCGGCTTTGCTCGCGAGGTACCTACATAAAATATAGCTTATGTTACTCAGGGATAACGTAGCATTCTAACGGTGAAAGAATTTTTGAAATCGGACCAGTAGTTTTTGAGTTTATTCGTTACAAACAAATATACAAAAATACAAGACTTTCCTATTTATAATATTACTAGTAGTCCGCCCCGGCTTCGCACGGGTATTTATATATACCTATAAATAGTCACGACTGTAATTCCCAGGCTCGGTAGATATCTCCCAGATTTCTAGTTACTTTGATCTTTGAGTAGGTACTCGTACATGACAGGATAAAAGCCCATCGCCGCTTATAAGAATACTAATCTATGACACACACCTTCGAACTTTTGGTTCTAGGGTATGCCGGTTTCTTCACGCTGTTTTCCTTCACCGTTTAAGAACACAGGCATTGCGCACATAAATTGTTCGAATAGAAAAACACATTGGTGCATGACCAGGTTTGAACCCATGACCTTCAGATCGTGAGGCAGGGGTGCTACCACTACACCACCAGTGCTCTCAAATTTAACAAAAATTTCAAAATTCATTATTTATAATACACACACGTCTAACCATACCCTGCGTCAGGTTACTAAAAAAGAAAATTGTAAGTATAGAAAGTTTTAGTATTATTATTTTAATGAAGTTTTTATTTATTATAATTTATTTTTTTGTTTATATTTTTTATTTATTTTTTCACATTGACTCCATGCTGTACACATCCTGTACACCCAGTGACGCCTACAGTGCATAAGCTAGCGCGGCTCTCACGCAACTTTTTTCTATTGCTTACATTTCTAATTTAATGGTATCTTTTGAATGGAATGTCCGAATTGAGTAATTCAAAAAACTATATAAAGGTATTGAAGCAGTCTAGAATATGATGTGATTTATTTTGATAAGGATTAATACTAAGATAGAAATAAAGAGCAATTTTCTAAGAGTAGCCTTTCAATTAAAATTTTAAAATAAAAGAACTCTTATTGTGGCATAACTATAATAGTTGGACATATGCTATCACGCCACTTTTTGTAAATAATGATGTGTTCTACAAAGTCGTAGTACATTATTTTATTCTATCGTCAATAGTTTTCGCAGCGCACGCGATATAAAGAATATTTTAGGTAATTTTTTTACACCTTGGCTTACATTATTGAAGTTTTAGTACGGATCCCTAATTTTTTTGAAAATATAATATAGCCTATGTCACCCGCTGATAGTGTAGCTTCCCAACAGTGAAAGAATTTTTCAAATCGGTTCAGTAGTTTCGGAGCCTATTCATTTCAAACAAACAAACAAACAATCACAGTTTTCCTCTTTATAATATTATTATTATTATAGTTTAGATATTGAATAGATAATGATATTTTGATATCGAATCAAAGTGAGATTGAGAAACAGTCGAATACCTAAAACTCAGTTAAAGTTAAATCTCGATTGGAAAATAGTCGAATAAAATTCGAAAAAGCCCCTGGACGGGACTCAGTGAACAGCGGCCGTAGTGCCGAAAGTGTGACCGTAACAGCACGCCCACACTTGTTACGCAGATTTGTATGTTTACGGCAAAATTACAAAGCGAAGTTCCGACAGAAATTTATCTTCCGTTTCGGTCCAAATGAAACTTTGCCAAATTGTCACGCGCGTTTAGTTGTGGAGACACGGTCACAGCAGAATGCCACAAGTGTGAACCCACGCTTAGTGAAAAAATCTCGATGTTCGACGACGAATTTTCGACTGAAACGAAGTCCGTTTCACGACAGCTGCAAACATTAGTACATATAGATATACCTAGGTTTATATCAATGGCTGTAAATAATACTTCCTTTGTAACTGGAAACGGGCTTATACTAGCTTCCACCCGCGGCTTTACCTGCGTGGTACCTTGTTTAATTTTAGCCTATGTGCTATTCTAGACTAAAACCTACCTCTGCCATACTTTATCCAGATTCGTTCGCCGTTTCAGCGTGATTGAGTATCAAACATCCGTACATCCATCCATCCAAACTTTCTCATTTACAATACTTATTATAAACAATATGAATAGTAGGAAGTAGAATTAAGTAGGACAGATCAAATTGAGGACGTTTAAGAAATAGGCCACGTAATAACAGGTCAAGAGAACCCTTTATGCCCGCCTTCCACTAAAAAAGGGTAATGAGCGGAAACAGAGCGTATTGAAATACGCTCATTCACAGTGGAAGCACTCCTATGAAGAGTCCGTACGGAGCCCGCTCCGCTCGCAGTAGAAGGCGGGCATAAACCGACGCGCGTGTAATATGAAGAATGTAGTTACCTTCCTAATCTTCCTAATGAGAGCGAATGAAACAAGAGAGGTAGGATGTCAGAATCGTATCCGGTGGAGATTCGTGGTCTCTGTTTACCCGGGCCGGAAACAGACTTTTTTTTATGTACCTACCTACTTACCTAAGATACTTATTTAGCCTATGTATGTAAATTTTTTGTAACTTTTTATATTTTTATTTTGACTAGGTACACTGGTAGGTAGTGTAGTGGTAACACCCTGCATCAAGTTTCGGAGGACGTGGGTTCAAACCGTATCGTGCACCAATTAGTTTTTTCATTCGAAAAATTGTGTGCGCTATGCCAGTAATTTTAAACGGCGAAGGAAAACATCGTGGAGAAACATAATAGAACAAATAATTCAAAGATGAGTGTCATAGGTATTCGAGCGGCGATGGACTTGTAACCTGTCAAGTACGGAAAGGTAACTGCAGTGCAAAATGTGGGCATGTGCCAAATATCATGTATGGACGTGTTTCTGACTACTTTAGATATCCTAAAAAGATCTAAATAACTGATCTGAGGAAATATCTGGATACCGAGGATTAGAATCTTGATCATGTTTTTTTTTAATATTTTGATTACACAACAAATAACAAGAAAACAGAAATCAAGTCACTGACTGCAAGTACCTAATAAACCCAAACAGCTGGCAAGCAGTTAACGGAAAAAACATTCGTTTTTTCAGGTCACTTTAACTTTACCTCGTTGGATAGGTACTAAGAGTGTGTACCGGAGGTAATTTTACCCCCGGAGATTAAGCGGTGATTTTGTAGAATAACCGGTGATTCTCCGGATACTACGGATATTCTACAAAATGTCAAATACCTATCCAAAATCCAAAAAAAACAAATAGATAGAATATAGAAATCGACCGTAAATCAACATTGTAAGGTGAACCGAGGCGAATGTAATATCAACTTCATATTTTTGACATAAGTAGGTAATTTTACAGTAAGAAATCCACAAATAAAACGTTTATCACATTAAAATAAACATGAAAAGTATTTAAGAGGTTAATTCTATAACAGATACTTAGTTAATTGTTGTATTACTCGTATTACCTATACAGGTAGGTTAGGTTAGGTAAAAACTAGTTCCAGTTTTTTAAGTGAACCCTTGATGCGCTTTGCACATCATTTTTATGGTTCCGTACCTACCTCAAAAGGAAAAAACGGAGCCCTTGTTCTAATAAAGTAATACCTTACTACTTATTTAGACTGTATTCTCATTCCTTAGAGACACACCATGATCACAGATGCGTCATTGAATTTCATTATTTTTAATACCTAAGTACATAAAAACTAAATTGCTTTCAAGCCGTCATGAAGTCCATGATCTAGTGAGATTGAAGGCTAATTAATAATTTTGACGTTGTTGAATTTTTAGATTAACTACTGTGCAAAATGTGGGCACGTACCAAATGTCATGTTTGGACGCACGTACCTCTGACTAGGTAGGTACCTAGGTACCCTTTTTAGATATCTTCAAAGATCTAAGTAACTAAAGATCTGAGGACGATATCTACCGAGCCCGGGGATTACAGACAATTTCTATGCCAACTAAGTAGGTAAGTAGGTACTTATGATATTGATTATTTATTAGGTACCTATCTATTGTAGTTTTTGCTGGATAATTCTCGCGAGCCATTATCTCACCACATCGACATACCTACCTGCCTACACGTTTCTTAGAAGCTTAGAGATTTTTCGTGGTTTATTTTTCCAATATTCTTTTATCTCGATAGATATTTTTTTTTGTAACACGATACCTTTGTTGTCTTTATCTTCTCGATGAGCTTAGCTAGCATAAGGTTCTGTAGGTACTCAGGTATTATTGTACATACTTGGCACTGGACACACGTCTCGTCTTCGAACTTTTTAGGTTCTACAACATGCAGGTTTTCTCACGATGTTTTCTTTCACCGTTTGAGAGTAGGTGCTGGTGGCCCTGCCTTCTGATCCTAAGGTTGTGGGTTCGAATTTAGTCGTGCCCCAATGGATTTTTACTACCAGATCCCTATTTATAAATCACTAGCTGACCCGGCAGACTTCGTACTTATTTAGAAAACGTTTGTATGGGAAATAGAAAAGGGCTATTTTTAGGGTTTTCCCGGCAGTTATTCGAATTTTTCTTACCTTTTAAACCTTCCCTAGACCTCCACGAACATTTCAAGACCAAGATAAGATAAATCCGTTTAGCCGTTCTCGAGTTTTAGCGAGACTAACGAACAGCAATTCATTTTTATACATAAGAAGAAGAACAAGAAGATAGATAGATAGATAGAAGATAGATTACAAATTGTTAAATACAATTAATTGTAACCGGCTACAATTCTACAAGTTTCTACAAGTTTTAGTTAAAAAAAATCGATTTACAAATTTAATATGGTGGAAAATTTACAAAATTGTAAAATTGTACACCTACAATTCCACAAAAAAATAAAATCGTACCCACATTTTCAGTTGTTGTTAGAAACATAATAAGCTATTGATAAGTATATTGTGCAACGGGCTCGCTTAGCATCACCCGAAACTGGTGCTCTTCTGACACTCACATTTACTTGACATAAATCCCGTTTACTTCCCCATAATCTCCTCAAGGCCCAAATAGAAATGCTCAAAGGAAGATGGTGATTACCACCTTCGCTAATGCTATTTTCTATAACCTATTTGACATCATAACGTATCATGTTACTTTATCACAATAGTTTGTTTCTAAGCTCGAGATACCTACTGTGATCTGTGAGTGGGTGGCAATTAGCCTCTACACGTGTAGGGTGGTCTGGGGGCTGCCAGCCCTGTCTTCTGATCAAAAGGCTCTGGTTCCAATATTGGTAATTGTCAGCTAAAGGCAAACGGCAAAGGCTTATTTTAATTAAAAAATCTTTTTGCGCATTTTGCTGAGCTCATATATATTAGTAGAGGTAGATCAGTCTAAAAATGCACGCCCCCCCATTGTATTTACCTCTACATGCGGTTACAAGTACAAGTGGAGGCGCGTGCATTTTTAGACTGGATCATCTCTACCTACCTGGATGACCGTTTTGGTAAACGACGTTTTCTAAAAATTAAACTTAGCTAGATCGATTTATCGCCCCCGAAAACCCCTATACTAAATTTCATGAAAATCGTTGGAGTCGCTTCCGAGATTCTGATTATATGAATACAATGTATAATACAAGAATTGTTCGTTTAAACTTTAAATAGATTTGACTTCCTCATCTTATACCTTTAAACTTTAAAGGTATAAGATGAGGAAGTCAAATCTATTTTCCCGTCCTCATACATGATGTGGTATTTTGAGGTGGAGTCTTGTATGTTTGGATTTTGGATAAGTCTCGCACTCGGGCCAGATTACCAAAAGTTTCAGCAATTTTACCTTCAAAGGATATTTTAGTGTCAAAATATTCTAAGCTTGCTCAATTATTCAAAGGGGATCTTAATTTAGTCAGTCGTCCATCACGCGCATATTCAAAATGCGAAAGTATTAAAACTTCAAAACGAAAACATCTGATCATTGCTGATCATCGCAGATGCTGGCTGTAATAGGTAGGTATAACTGACACAAAATTTGATAATCTAGACACGCGGTAGCGTGTCAAGCCAAGTTCAAGCGAACGGCGAGCCGCGCACCGTGTGTAATACGAGTATTACACAAAGTATTTGGAGCCATTTTTCACACCCTCGTAACTCAAATACTACCTACCTCTCTGACTTCGCATACAGTGTAGTTCATCTGCATTTCTAGAGGAGTTCGTTTGATGAGGTCCTGGAAAAAAACAAAGTAAAAGCTTTTATAAGTAACAGTAAATTATAAAGATAAGTACCTAAGTAATATTCTATTCAATTTTTAATAAAATAATTATACTGGGACTAGCGTGTAGACATACAAATAAATTATAAAAATCTAGATTTTATATTTTAGTATAGGTAATTATACTGGGACAGAGCGTAGGTTTGCGTAGCCCGTAGGTAGGTATAGGTCCAATAGGTAATAGTTAATAGTTAAGTAGGTAGGTACTTGTTAATGTATGTTGTGCCGACCCCACTTAGCGTGAGAAAAGGGCAGGAAGAAGAAGAAATAGTTAAGTACTAAAGTGCTTTGATAGCACTATTTTTTTCCTCAATTTATATTTTCGTCGTTATGAAAAAAAAATTAACCTTGGTTTTAGAGATCGTCTTTCACGCTAATAGCATTAAGATGAAGCAATAAAAGATTGGTTGGGGTACATACATTTAAAACATAATATATTAAGAGATAACCAAAATTGTTTGTTCCGAACAATAACGAATAGTGAGAACAAGAAGAAAGAAAGATAAAACTGTGGAGGAGAATCGCCCTATGAGCACTTCACTTCACAGTGCCTTTTACCATTTAAGGAACTGATGGTAGCTCAATAGTCAATACCTATAGATATATTATTATAATTATCAATACATATTATATATTCATTGAAATCACAGGGGTCATTTTGTATCGTCTTACATCCTAGGTGAGTCTAGGTGCCAATTCCAGTCCTATCCCCAGTCAGAGAAAAACTGACAAAATCCTCGCTGAGCGAGGATCGAGGACAAAGAAAGCGCTAGGGCTTTTTTTGTATGATCCTTGTTAATTTGGTTAAGGAAACCTAGCAGAGTTGGAGCTGATTCGTCCCAAGCTTTTTTGCCATCTATGTAATCTGCACACTACTATATGTGCTGTGCTACACATGCCTGTAAATCGGGAAAGTACCTGGCATACGTACGAGTAACAAGCACATTGCGGATACATTTGCAAGTACCTAATACTGGCATGCAAGGGCATAACTTGCATGCCAGTATTACCATCGCGTATACACAGGACAGTTCGTTATAGTCACTCGTACCTATTCTTGCGCGCCAAAAATGGATAACAATCGAAATGAAGCTACTGGCATGCCCTTAGCTGGCACGTCTGTTCACATGTGCCAGGTTAGCAGCCCCCTGCGTCCCTCAACGGGCATGCAAGAAAATCAAATGTTGTGCTAGCTACTTGCAGCTAGCTAGCTGCCAGTTACAGGCATGCCAGTTAGTGAATACACATGACTGTAGCTGGCACTTGCAAAGAGCTGGTATGCTAGTGTGCAAGCTACGGGCATGTGTATCCCCAGCTAAGAGTAGGGAGCGCTACTTACAGGTGGGGAGTAGTGCGCCGTCACAATGCTGGTGATGTCGAGCAGCGTGCGGAGCTCCCGCGCGTCGGTCAGCTCGGAGGTCGGCAGCATCTCTGTCAGCCCCCCGGTCAGGTCCGCGAGCCCGTCCACCAGGCTGCCATATTTCAACGCCTCGTATGAACCGTGCAGTCTGAAATAATTCTGAATAGTTGGCAGCAGACAATGGCATATGCAAAGAGAAGCCTATACCCAGCAGCGGCTGAAGTCGGGCTGCGGATGATGATGATGAATTCTAGCGAAGTCAAAGAGCACTATCTGTTCTTTAATTTTTATCCTATCATCATTCTCCTGCCCTTATCCCACGCTAAGTGGGGTCGGCAAAATGTTTTCTTCTTCCACTCACTCCTATCAGTCGTCAACTCTGAATCTACTCCTCTTACATTCGTATCATCTTTCACACACTCCAACCACTTCTTCTTCGTCCTTCCTCGATATTATAAACGTGGAAGTTTGTATGTGTGGATGTATGGATGTTTGTTACTCTTTCACGCTCTTTTTTGCCTTTAGTATCAGAGATCGGACTAGTTCTTATGCAATATCCGAATTCGGTCCGAGTTTTCTAGATTCACATTTTCACGGGTCCGGATCGGATTCGGTTCGGACGTAGTGCCAAACCGCTCTAATTTTGACGTTTTAGTTCATAAACGATTTTTAAAGATGACGTGATCTCAAATATTTCAGATGATCTCTTTCTGTGGCGTTGTTATATTCGGTCGGGGTCGCGACTTTGTTCTTTCTAACTCCAAACAAGTCTACTCTTCAACTTACTTAGCATACGCCTTCTCAAGCAGAGATGGCCAGAGCTCCTCGGATGAGCTGGTCTGCATAAACGCGAGCTTGCCATTCACAGTTGGTAAGCGATCGTCCACCAGCACTTCCACCCACTGCCCGCACCACCACAGACGGAACCTGACAACAATAGACAAAGTGATACAAACAATAGTACAAGGCATAACGAGAGTAGAAGAACTAAGAGCGGTTACGCACTGCGTCCGATCCGAATCCGATCCGTATCCGTGAAAATAAGGATCTAGAAAACTCGGACCGAATTCGGATATTGCTTACGCACTAGTCCGATCTCTGATACAAATCCAAGCAATTCAGGAGCCACCTTTTGGCATACTTACGTATTTTTTTTTTAAATGATACTATGGCTACTGATTTCGGTCCGTCAAAAATCATCTCTGGGATGGAGATTTTAGAATGACGGATATAAATCGTATGACGGAAAACGGATGTAGTGCGTACAATATACTATATATAGAAATAGTTCTACGACTACTTCGGACCATATTTTCACGGATACGGATCGGATTCAGATCGGACGCAGTGCGTAATCGCTCTAAACCTTAGATTCGTAAAGGCGTCTGCTTCAAAGTTGTCGCTATTGTAGTCGGGCTATGAACTTACTACGCTCTCTCGTAGAGGGTATTTCTTTGAACGCATCAGCTGTCGAGATTACAAAAGGCTTTGTCTTTTGCAAAGAAAATCAAAAGCTATATTCTTTTAATTTTCTTTTTGTTATTCTCTTCATGTTGTATGTAAAAGTATGTAAGTACCTATTATGAATGACAGTTGATAGTATTATTAAAAATTATTATCTACTAAAAGAAATAAATCAAATTAAGATTGCTAATTAAATAAATAATATACATATTTGCGGACAATTCGCAAAACGCCATCTAGCCCCAAGGTTACCAGACATAGTTGATAGAATAATTAGAATTATATACTTACATTTTCTTTTGTATGTACATACATAGAATACTAAGTGCGGATGGATGGAAGTGGCTGAGTTTATTCTTCAATAAGTTGTTGCAAGAGGAGGCGATCCCGGACGAATGGTGCAACAGTTCGCTGGTCTTTAAAAACAAGGGTGATGTACAGGACTGCAACAACTATCGAGGAATAAAGCTCATGTCACATAGTATGAAAATTTGGGAGAAGGTAATAGCGAGACGAATGCGAGAAGAGAGTGAGATATCACAGAGCCAATTCGGGTTTATGCCAGGGCGAGGGACGACGGACGCCATATTTGCAATTCGCCAGCTGTGCGAAAAACACAGACTGGCACACACAAACTTACATATGGTGTTCGTTGACCTGGAAAAGGCATACGACCGAGTACCCCGGGAGGTTCTGTGGTGGGCTTTGAAAGAGAAAGGAGTGCCAGGGAAGTACCTGCAGCTTATTCGGGCCATGTACAGTAAAGCTAGTACACATGTTAGGTCCGAAGCTGGCGTTACCGATGAGTTCAATGTGGCTGTAGGCTTGCACCAGGGATCGGCTTTAAGCCCTTATCTGTTCCTCCTGGTAATGGATGCTCTGACATCGGACATACAGGAGGAGGCACCCTGGTGTATGCTGTTCGCCGACGACATTGTTCTTGTCGGAGAAAACGCAATTGAGGGCCAGAACAGGCTGGGAAAATGGCAAGGTAAACTAGAGAGTGTCGGATTGAAGATCAGCAGAACAAAAACCGAGCACTTGTTCTGCGTCTTCGGTGGTCCCTTTAGTTTTACACCTATTGCCTTAGATGGTGTATTCCTACCAGCCTGTTCCGATTTTCGGTACCTCGGTTCAGTAGTACAGAATGATGGTGAGATTGATCGGGATGTAAGGAATAGAATAAATGCGGGATGGATGAAATGGCGACAGGTCACCGGAACTACGAGTGATCCGAGAATGCCCCTTAAAATTAAGGGGAAAATTTACAAAACGATCATAAGACCTGTCGTATTGTATGGGTCTGAATGTTGGGCCACCAAGGGAACGGATGAGAAAAGAGTGCATGCGGCGGAGATGCGAATGTTGAGATGGATGTGTGGAGTGACAAGGATGGATAAAATAAGGAATGAGTATGTTAGAGGAAGTCTGAAAGTGGCACCGGTAACAGAAAAGATGAGGAGTAATAGGTTAGCGTGGTATGGGCATGTTATGAGAAGAGATGAATGTCATGTCACGAGGAGAATGATATTATATATGATGTTAGATATGAATGTGGATACAAGGGTAGAGGTAGACCAAAGAAAAGATGGATGGACTGTGTGAAAGATGACATGGGTAAGAAAGGAGTGAGTACTGAGATGACGAATGATAGAGGGAAATGGAAGAAGATCACATGTTGTGCCGACCCTACATAACGTGGGAAAAGGGCAGGAAGATGATGATGTACATACATAGAATACATAATAATACTCAGTGTAATAATGTCTGAGTGTTGATCAGAGAGTTTATCACATCTGTGTTTATCACACAGATGTTTATCCCGGATGGGGTTCGAACCTACAACCTGCAGAAATTGAAGGAATAATGTTGTAACTATGTGGATATTGAGGGTTTGTAAATGAAACGTATCTGTCTGTGGTAGGTAACTGGATAGGTCATGAGTCGTGACGTGACAGGGACGGACGAGCGCCCTTACCGGTACGCTCGGGCAACGGACTTTTGTATTAAATACTAGAAACTGCGCGCAGCTCCACTTGTGTGGTACCTACCCGGATAAAAAGTAACGTATTTCCAGGTCATAAACTACACGTATGCCAAGTTTCATTCAGATCCTTTCATCGGTTTCAGCGTGAAAGAGTACCTAACAAACACCCATATATCTTTAAATCCTCACAAACTTTTATTAATACATAGGTACATAATAATACAAACCTTCACGTTTATTGATCGAGCGAGCGAAGCGAGCGAAGATCTCAGTATTGAGATATCTCAGTATCTCAGTATCGATTTGGCGTTGTATGTTTGTGTGTATGTTTGTTAGAGCATAACTTAAGAACCGTACATCCAATCTGCATGAAACTTGGAGGGTTTAGAGATACTGTTAATCAAATTTACTGGGAAGCATATGAGCTTAATCGGTGTAGTATCACTCTTTATTTCTATTTATAAATAAAAACTTATTATAATAAAACCTTTTTACTGTTATCTCGAACTAAAAAGCAAAAGAAGAAACGTCATATTTGAAGGAAGGAGCAGAAAAAGTATAATATTTACATCGATGGAAAAAATGGAAGATAAACATATAAAAAATCGGACGCTGGTCTGATCTCAAGGTCTGAGTGAAGAAACCATCCTACGAGGAATCGCTCAAAATTTTCTTCCAAGGATTTCTTTATCTCAACAACTCTGGAAAATATTTTAAAACCTTGACCACTCCAGTGCTAACCCCGTTAAATTTCAGATACCTACTATAATACTATAAAGCATAACTAATCCTGGAACCAATATTTTGAGCAAAGCCTGGTGAGGCCCTGAGGACGAAGCTTGGAAAGCTTGAGGAACGAACCACACTAAATTGGGTCAGTTTCTACTAGCGCGACCAACAGAGTCATACAGAATCTTAAGGGACTCTCGCGAGTGAAACTGAAAGAGCTAGATGCTCCTGCTAGACAGTCCTGGACTCTGAATAAAATTTAAAACAGAAGACTACCTAAATATAATGTCCTCAATCGTTTATCTGTATTTTAAATCCAAACTCTTTAATTTCTATTAGCCTCAGTTTTATTTTTATTAATTTACTGTAAATAGTATAGGTAGGGACTAATTTGTAATATACATACATAATATATCTTTTTACTCAACATTTTCTTTTCTTTGTTAGATAAATAGCAGCAGTAGGGAGATAGTTTTCCTTTCTTAGGTAGGATAATCAAATATTTGTTTGTGATTAGGTTACGTGGCATAGTACCTACATAAAGTGTGTCCAAAAACTTCAGGGCGTGAATACAAATTATGAGGATTGTGGACATCGTGCGCGAGGTCTAAGTTCGGGGCGAACTACTAGTAATTTTAAAACGTTAAATAGGATAAGTTGGATAGTGCCTTTCAACAACATTTTCAGATTTATCATATATCTACGTACTTATTATTGTTTCCACGTGTTAGGTAACATTACGAGTATAATTAGGTCGTTGTTATCTATTTTGGGATAATAAGTACCTACCTTATTTCTTAACATAGGGAACCTACTTTTTATCCCAAAATTCAACACAGTCCTCTTAGGAGAAGGGATGAAAGTCAAAATGTGTAGTTAGCTGTAGGTATTTCATCAACGCGTAGTCCGATTTCATTTCATTGTTTAGATTTTCCTTGGGCATGCTTGTTAGAGTGGTAGTCGACGATCACTGTAGGTAGACCCTATCGCCGACTTGCCTTGCCACCGTAGGTGGATTGCCAAAGGCCGAGGTTTATTGCACTGGACGGGGGTCAGCCGTCAGGACTTAGTGCCAAAGCAGTAAGTCCCCCCTCACCAGGTTTAGCCCACAAGCCGATGTGGTTACCGGGGTGTGGCCGCTGCGTGCATGACAGCTGCTGGGAGCCACTGGTGAGAGTTTATGGGTTGTCAACGACTTTAGACCCCATTCCACCTCCTGTCAGACAGACCGGCTGGCAGAGGAGTGGGTCGCTAACATCCCACTACATTCTTTTTTTTTAGAAAGTGTTTGTTTTTTTTTGTTACTTTAAGTGTTTTCCCGTTATAAGACATTGGTTTTGTAGTTCAGACATTAAAAACAGCACAACCCGTAGTATTAGGTCCAAATAACTTGAATCCCGGAATGTCCCTATATTACCTCCAAAAGTACGTCGTGGACGAAGTCGCGAGCGGGTCAGCTAGTTGGTACCTCCACATTTTTGTAACCAAGCAGATATTAAGATCACTGTCATTTTCCTCCCACGCTAAGAGGGGTCGTGTGACAATATCTATTCAATAGCTCAGTGATAAAAACACAGGCCTTAGGGTCAGTTCACATCTGACGGAAGATTCGTCAAGCGTATCACGGTCGCGTCTATTCGGTCAAATAAGGTGTTTTCATATCTGACAGAGGATGCGTCGGGCGTAACTTCGTTTTGCTGGTCCTATTCAGTTTTTGCATTCAGCATCTATAAAATGGTCGTGTTATGTTATAATTAATTCTAAAATGAAGCCTACCTTAGACTTCAATATAATAAGTTACCTATAACATAAAATTATATTTTAAAGATGTTAAAAATATTTCTTATTGTTATGAATTAATTTCAGGACTGACCATTGAACATGGAACTTGGCACCCGATTAGATCTCACTTCTTTTTTCGTTGAAGTCGACTAAGGATATTATCATAATAGATACTTATTGAACTTGGCTCTCATTTCACATTTATGTTTTTGATGGGATAATTAATTCTAAAATGAAGCCTATCAAAATAACAGCTATTTGGGGATTCTGGCCAATTTCATTGTCTATGCAATTTTAAGAGAATATCCTTCAAAGTTTATTTACCTTGTGTCCATAGAATCTTTTGATGAACTCCTTACGACTGTGAAATGTTTAATTAATTACTAAAATGTTACGGTGTCGTGCTTATTACTATGTGTTTTAGATAAGTATTTCATCGGATAACTGTTTCAAACATAAAAGTTGATAAAAACCACCTGCGGTTCTAATTGATGCGCCACAGTAGCGGACGCTAACTGTCTTGAGTAAAATATTTCTTAAGCTCTGAAACAATTTTCACCTTGCCATCGACTAATTGAATCTTGGAAAATGTTATTATACTATTTTTTTAAATACGGACTGCCAGGAGCGGATCTAGGGACGACTATTAATAATTATTTTTACTTGCCACAACAGTATTATAGGCAATAGTGTTTTACCATAAAAATGGAGGACATTATCAATTCGGCTGTATTTTTTATGTTGTGAGTTGTGTCAGTGTCTATGTTACTCGATATCTCCGACAAAAATACAATTATTAATCGATTTTTTTAAACTTCAAATTGTAAGTATATTATGACTGTTTATGACAAATAATGTCTATTAATTTATTAACTACCTACCTATTTACGTCTAAAAAAAATTGCGATATATCTGCGTTAACTGACTAGGTACCTACCTTAATTTGAACGACTACTTATAAATTTTGTAAATATTCTATGATTCTCATGTAAGCGATATTTATATCTTTTTGAGAATAAATGATTATTAAACTGAAATATTCATGGTTTTGTAATTTTAAGCTTTTTTGAAATACACTCTTTATAAAACGGTTGCGTCCGCAATAATCCATCAAACTAACTCAATGAATACTAAAAATATTGATATCGGTCAATTGGGAAAATAAGGAGTGCAAAAAAGAATAATATAATATAATAATATTATATCGCATTTATAATATTAGTTTAGGTAAGTACGTATATTATAATCAGAGCAATTATAATCTAACAGTTGTATTGTCTGTTTACGTGAAAAAGTATTGGTACAAAATTTTGTTAAGACTCACTGTACATTTGCTTGTTTTCCAACTTGTGACTTGGGTAGGTTTCATTACGCCCTCTACCCTAGAAAGGGGCAAGTTTGTATTTAAAAGTTGTGTGAATCGACTTCAATTCAAAGCCCAAGTAGCCCACACGAATTGTGAGTGGGTCGGTATTTAATAATAGGTATTATTCATCATCCAACTCTGCTTCATTGTAAAACTTCTACGGCACTAGCGAAATTAAATTTTATATTGAATTTTCTATTAGAATAAAATAGAATCCATAATTATAATCCCATACTTAGTAAGATCCCATCAATAAAATAACGAAGGCTTTGCCTCAGAGAGGAATTAAGTACCTACTTATATAATTTATCGGGAGATTTTTAGGTGCCTACATAAGCTGCTTTGCTGTATAGCGACTGTAATATTTTGTTTTCTCTGTGCTATTTTTATTACCCGACTATGAAGAAGGAGGATAATGTGTTTGGAGTGTTTTTATGTACGTATGCGAGTTTTATTGGCTGCCGCTAATCCCAAACGGATGGACATTAACTTAACTACCTACTGTGCAAAATGTGAGAATGTGCTAAATTTCATGTTTGGACGTGCCTCCGACTACCCTCTGAGCTGCCAATGATGATGATGATGATGATGATTGACGACGGAACGGAGAACTTAGAGATTGTTTATTTGTGTGTGTGTGTGCACTTGATTGTTGGATTCAGATGCGGGTTTCGTTTCATCTGCGCTGCCGTGACTCTTCTGGGATAGGGCAGATAATTTTGTTTGAAAGGTGACTTGGTAGAAAACGCTTTATATGAATGTTTTTTTTTTAATTTTTTAATTTATAACTAGATAACTACGGAATTCGGAAGCCTCTCTGTGCGTGGTCATCACGGTTAATTTATTTATGGGTAGGTATTTATTTAAAGTTATTCACAGCCTTTTTCAATTTTTAACCAAAGATGATCTTTCTGTTTTTAAAGTTTTCCGTCGAATCATGGAGCAGATTATTTTGATATTAAAAATTTTATATTCACTTTTATTCCAGTTTTTCAAAGCCATGCCGCGAACACAGTTTTTTCTGGAAAAAAAAATATGGTAGGCACCTACCTACACAATTAAATCTAAAACAACTATGAAATACATTTTTTTATTCCTATCACAGAAGATTTAGCGAATTAGAGCCTTTGAATATCTAAGCCACACGGAGCCTCAAAGCATAATAGGATACTTAATACTTACAAGGGTGAAGTACACATCATAATATTCGGGAACTTTACTTTCTTAAAGAGGTGAGGTATATTATTGTAAGATAAAAATTTATGCCACAATGTAAGATAAGTACCTACTCATAGTTAAGTAGTTAAGTACTTAGTAGGTTAAGTCTGTAAAGAAGCCGAATGTTTCGAATGCGATCCTGGGCGCCGATGTTGATATTTTTTAAGAATAACCATTAAGACATCATACATCGACAATTATCATTTTTCTGCTTTTGGTATTCTGTTAGGTAGATGTTAATTGCTATTGTTTATGAATTACTGTGGTGTCTTTATTTTTCTTTTTACGTTTGTTCTTCTTTGTTTTGGCCCCTGATTTGATGTGTGATACGACCACTGAACAAAATATGAAGTGCCAAAAATATTAATTTTATTATGCTCGATTCTCATCTGGACTACCTACCAAGCCTGATAGTTCGTTTTAGAAAACTTTTGATTTCGACTGTCTTGCAGAATCGCTACAAAAAACAAGAGCTTTTCATTACTATGGAGGGTAGGTAAGTAGGTACGAATCGGGCATAACCCTCTTGACAGGTCGTTACCCTTCCCGCTCTTTGACACCCGAAAATATTCATAAAAGACATAACCTACCTCAAGCCTCGTTTGGTTTGGTTTGGGCATGCATTATCAAGGCTCATTCAGGGCATAATTCAGGGCATGTTTGTTCTGGTATCGTGCGGAATAAACAATGCATGACATAATTACATTTTAAAAATGCCAAATCGCTTGACATGCATTTTATGTATTCATAAAACAATGTCGTGTCATAAAATACACACATAGGCTCCTTTTTTATCCTGGAAAAATTTACGGAAAATTGAAAAATGGCCGGAAGCTATAGTTTGGGGAGTTTCTGTCTTCGTTCTTCTTTTAACATCGAAATGAAAAGTAGATATACCTAGGTGCCTTCCCTAGTATTCAGCTCTGATAATATAGTCAGTCACCTAAAGATTTTGGAGAAAGTACAGAACCAAAGCGGAAACCGGCTACCTGATTCTCAATGAAAGCAGGTACCTAAACTACCTGAAGAAATACTGAAAAGGACGGAAATATCTTGTACTTTGCCATTTTCCGCACTGGTGTCGCTCCACCGAGCGCCGAAAGAGAGTCAAAGGTCCTAAAGATGCTTCGTGGAGAAGCGAAACACGTGTTGATGTAGCGGGAAAAGTACTAGATATTTCCGTCTTTTTCACTTTTTGTAATGGATTTCCGCAAATTCACTCCTGAATCAATCATTTAAGTACCTGAAGACTCCTGCGTAGCTGACGTCCATCTTCTGATCTGCCGGCACCACTCTGTAGAGTAGGCCCTTGCACTGGTACAGCACCCCAAGGCATGACACCAGCCATTTGTCACCTGGAAATAGACTATTATTGATTTGGATGATCACATATGCTTATGATTTTTGTGACTAGCGCAAGTTGCCGGCTAATCGGTACAGAGTGGACACAAAACTTCCATTCGCTCAAACTAAGCTTAGCTTGAGTTATGGGAACTAAGATAGTTGATAGATTAATTATATAAGTACATTTTTTTTGTAAATATATAGAATAGATAAACACCCAGACACAGAACAAACATCTGCGTTCATCATACAAATATTAGTCCTGGGTGGGGATTGAACCCAAAACCTACAGCGAAGAATGCAAAGCTACTACCAACTGAACTGTAAGGCTAATCAAAATATGTAGTAAGTACCTACTATGTAGAAAGTAAGTACTACTTATGTAGAAAGTATTATAGGCATCTGTGTATCTGTCTGTGGCATCATAGCTCCTGAATTTTGATCACGTTTTTTTTCGTTTGTAATGTCTCACGAAATTTGCTCAGCAGTTTGAAGATCATCAACTCTTTTCTAGCTGGTGAAGAGATGTGATGTAAAGAGTTTCCTAAGGCCACCACAGTTAGGCACCACAAGTTCTTACAAACGTTCATGTTTCAGAAACGTCAAAGTTTCAAGCTTGAACTTACATTACCTCAATACAACTTTCATATGTGATAGTACAAAATATCAAAGTTATAGAACTTTAATATTGCCCAAAGCTTGTGGTAAGGTCCGATTAATTCGAAATGTGAAATCCTGCCACTTGTTTACGATATTATTTGTTGAGGGAGTTTCTGTTTCGTGGATTTATTCGCAATAAAATTGCCCGTAATTTAATAAATTGGTTGTATTTCAAAGGCGCGGTGCTGCGGTTTGCTTGATGGAAATGGTTACCACAAGGTGCAGTAAATATAGGTGTATAATGTCCAGCAGGCATAAATTATTAATTAAGCCCTGTCATTCTGCCCCTGCTTGTCACGAGGCTCGCAACTTCCCCCGTCTCCTCTATTTCCCCCTGTCTCGTAGCTAGCCCACAGCTTACCTATAAAGTGGCTAGATAATTTAAAATCAATACCTAGGTAGGCAGTTATTGAATGAAACATGAATTCGAGTGGTAAGGGGCAATCTCCAAGCGTCATTGCGTTTCTTTTTATTCATTCATCCGTTCGTAGCACATTATGTAAGTAAGTAATCCAGGCAAAAAACACATGTACGACTTTTGAACTCTACAGTATTCTTGACATTTTTCATAAATCTAGAGGTAGGTAGGTACTTATTTTTAAAGAATATCCAGTTGGATATTTTTTATTTCAATATGAAGTCGTGGACAACATCAAAGATCATTGAAATCGGTCCAACCGTTTTCGTGCTATAAATGGTGTAACTAACACACATTTATTTATTTTGTATACAGGAACCAGTATAAATGTCCCAAATTGACTTTTCTGCTCATTTTTTCAATAAAAATCATCAGATTGAAAAATGACGTTTTATTCGCGTAATCGTGAATCGCCTCCCAACGCGACGACAATATTAGTTTCACAGGACACCCTGTATGTATACAGGGTGTCCCAAAAAGTAGTGTCAAGCGAAAGTCCAGATATAGAACACCCCTTGGGGTACCCGAATCACCCCCATGTATGTTCCGCGATTTTCTATAGTTTTCGAGTTATTAATTTTTTTCCGAATTTTTGAAAATTTACGTCTTGAACAACTTAAAACATTCTTACAAAAAAAGTAGAAAACTTTCTTGAGATTTTTTTTTTGCTACTGAATTTTAGTAAGTTGTTCTTTTATGCATAAAATAATCAGCTACGTGACTTTGATGAAAACTATGAAAATGTTGGTGTAAAGTCAAATAATTACATTCGGTGAATTATGACTTAAATTTTCAACTTTAAATTAAAAATCTTAACAAGTGGTTTCATGGTTCTTAAATAAGTCTAAAGAATTCTCCAGACTTTCAGCTTTCATAATCATTAAAAAAAAGTAGTACTTAATAGCGGCTACTTTGGCTAAAATCGGCTTTCAAAGACGGTAAGGTGGAAAATTCTTAAAATTAGCTACCTGATTAAAAAATAGATTTTGGCCATTTTATCATTCCTAAGCTTAATTTGTTTGTTAGCTAACCAAAAATGACTACAAAGAATCAGTTTATGCCAAAAAAATCAGCAATAATGCCGAATTAGGAACAAAATTAAGACAGGCTGAAGAAAAAATTAAGGCACTTAAAATAGCTTTCATACGATAAAAGGAAACCTTTTTAAGACGATGTAGGATTTGTATCGACTAAAAAGGTTGACATTTTGAAAACTTTTTGTAAAAAATTAATAAATTTTACTTGTTTTTTTATTTCATAAATTTAGCTAAACTAAATAAATAAAACCTTCAAATATTAATGAAATCTTACTTTCCTGCAGTCATTTTTTGTTAGTTATCAAACGAATTAAGCTAAGGAATGATAAAATGGCCAAAATCAATTTTTTAATCAGGTAGCTAATTTTAAGAATTTTCCACCTCACCGTCTTTGAAGGCCGATTTTAGCCAAAGTAGCCGCTATTAAGTACTACTTTTTTTTAATGATTATGAAAGCTGAGAGTCTGGAGAATTCTTTAGACTTATTTAAGAACCATGAACCCACTTGTTAAGATTTTTAATTTAAAGTTGAAAATTTTAGTCATAATTCACCGAATGAAATTATTTGACTTTACACCAACATTTTCATAGTTTTCATCAAAGTCACGTTGCTGATTATTTTATGCATAAAAGAACAACTTACTAAAATTCAGTAGCAAAAAAAAAATCTCAAGAAAGTTTTCTACTTTTTTTGTAAGAATGTTTTAAGTTGTTCAAGTCGTAAATTTTCAAAAATTCGGAAAAAAAATAATAACTCGAAAACTATAGAAAATCGCGGAACATACATGGGGGTGATTCGGGTACCCCAAGGGGTGTTCTATCTCTAGACTTTCGCTTGACACTACTTTTTGGGACACCCTGTATATATACCTAGATGCAAAGATTTAAATCGTAGATATGCCCGGACGCCAAAAACTGTGGCACTGTTTTTACTTGTGTGTGTTAACAAAATGCCGATGCAAACACACTAATGATTAGTAAAAAATGAACCAAACAGTTATTTCACCATTTATTGTGCAATTATATTGCACGATCTTTCGTAAAAAAATATACTTATTCCTTTTGTACCCTGAAATTGAAAATATTTGGTGTGCCAAATGAGCGAGCTATCTCATTTCGTGTGGCAACAAAACGGCGCGGTCTCAGTACCGTACGGGCATATCTTCGATTTAAATCTTTGCCTAGATGAAGATGCTCAGAGGCACGTCCAAACCAAATACCTAACTATAACCTATGGGTAGGTAACATAGGAATTGGCCTCATGACCATGTTTCGCAGTAGTTATTTAGTATCTGTAAGTACGAGACAAACTTTTATCGTGCATCTGTAGAAACAAATGACACTCATATGAAAATCTCCAACCGTATGTTGAACTTCGAAGCGAGTTTATCAGAAAGCAATTGTAAAGTGAGCTAGCTGTTTACTACTTTTTAGGTACCTACCTACAGGCGACGGGATGTTAATTTCTTCCCGTCTGGCGCACGCCGATCAAAGGGGACTAGGTTGTTTCATCGTTCATATCGATTTATTACAATTTACTCACCTGGCGTTACTAGATTTTAAACCTATACCTACCAGTTGCGTAATAAATTTCAGGACACATGCATTTGTGAGATATTTCTGTCTGAAAATGATAACGTAGTACCAAAAACTAAGTTAATTAGGTAATTAGGGTACTTATATGAGTTTATAAGTACTTTCTAGTGTGCCAAAATCTAACTAGCCACCGTGCGTGAAACCCTTTGCCATAGCCCTAGCCATTCTTACCACATCACCGTAGTGTTTTTCTCTACAGAAGATTATAGTACCTACCTAGGCTGGTTTCTTAGCTAACCTTTGTAACAACAAAATGTAATTTTTGTGGACATAGAGGTAGGTCATCATGCGAGTCTTTTATATGGGCATTTTTCAAAAAATTACACCCCCCTGTTTAACAACTGTCCCTTGATTTCGATTATATTTATCTAAGAAGTAGTTATGTTAGTTATTTGTTTTAGTTATTAGAGTGAATAAACGTATATCATATTTGTTGTTTATACAAAAAAAATACATTAAACTCGAATATATTTCGTGATAATTAAAAATAACAATTGAAAAATGGGTGATTTTGCGCTGTCCCCCGCTAAATCCTACGATACACTACCAAATTTCATAACTTTTTTGTAAGAAAGATGCCCTCTTTTAAGGTTTTATTAAATCAAGAATTCAATCAGTTATTGAGATTTAGTAAAATATAATGAGCCATAAGAATAAAAATGAGAAAAAAATTAAAATATGTGTAAACTTGAAATCATGTTCTTTCCGGAAAAATCAGTTTTGTCACCGATTTTCTAACAAATTATATATTACGGTAGTAATATATTTTCGCATTATTATAAACATTATTTCTAATGCTACCAAAAAAATCAGGATACAAACCTTTCAGTGCCCAAAAACTGCTCTGAAGGAGAACATGTATGTTTGCAAGCCATGTGAACGATTTTTTATCTCAGTTATGTGACCATTATTTTGTCTTGTATCTTATTATTTATCGTGTCGTTTTTAGTTGATTAGTTTGAAAATGTTATTATATCTATGTTAATCAAAAGTTTTGATTAATTTTTATATTGTGGCTATTTTTAAACAGTTTTTATTACTAGAGGAAAATAAAATGTGACTTCCAGTGTGTGACTATTTGAGCAGTCACATATACGCTGAACGGAAAGTCACAACAAGCCTGAACACATAAAGTATGGTTTACATGGCGATTTTCTCAAGCTATAAAAATATTAAAATTAAAAACAACTTGCGACTATTTGAAGTTGTATTTGGTCTTATGTCTATGTTTGGAAGTCGTTTTTTGTATGTTATTATATTAGACTAGACGATATAGAGAAAAATTGTTTTGTTTTGAAAAGTTTGTTTTTTGTCCTGTTTGCATACTATTTTCGCGCCATGTAAACCCAGTCTTTTCCGTTTTAGGTTTCGGTTGCGTGACTGTCCCCGTATTTACGAAGCTGAATATGTTGATTATTTAAGTAGATTTATCATTTCAGGTTTTCTAAACAACTCTCTCAAACGCAAAATTATTTTTTGTATAATTTTTATAGATATGTTTCTCTAAAAATGTGTCTAGAAATCTAATAATGAAGATAATTACAACAAATAAAGTACCCAAAGTCACATAACTGAATAGTTTATTGAATTTTTGATCAGCTCAGATACAACAATTTTGGATTGTGAGTGTTTTTTAAATTGAATAAGCATTTAAAAGTGATCAAGTAAACAATATTTGAATATTCTTATAATTTTCACTGTTTTTTCAACTAATGAATATAGTCACACAACTGATATAAATTTTGGAGACTTTCCATTTTGTTTTAGTATTTTTTACAATATTACTATTCCAAGCACGTTATATTCTATTTTTTCTAAAAATATATTGAATTTCTAACATAAAGAGACCAGACACAATTTAAAAAATAAAACTTTTCAAAAAGCATTGATTTTCAAAGGGGGGTGTAATTTTTTGAAAAATGCCCATATATAAACGAGAATAATGGGCATTTTTCAAAAAATTACACCCCCCTGTTTAACAACTGTCCCTTGATTTCGATTATATTTATCTAAGAAGTAGTTATGTTAGTTATTTGTTTTAGTTATTAGAGTGAATAAACGTATATCATATTTGTTGTTTATACAAAAAAAATACATTAAACTCGAATATATTTCGTGATAATTAAAAATAACAATTGAAAAATGGGTGATTTTGCGCTGTCCCCCGCTAAATCCTACGATACACTACCAAATTTCATAACTTTTTTGTAAGAAAGATGCCCTCTTTTAAGGTTTTATTAAATCAAGAATTCAATCAGTTATTGAGATTTAGTAAAATATAATGAGCCATAAGAATAAAAATGAGAAAAAAATTAAAATATGTGTAAACTTGAAATCATGTTCTTTCCGGAAAAATCAGTTTTGTCACCGATTTTCTAACAAATTATATATTACGGTAGTAATATATTTTCGCATTATTATAAACATTATTTCTAATGCTACCAAAAAAATCAGGATACAAACCTTTCAGTGCCCAAAAACTGCTCTGAAGGAGAACATGTATGTTTGCAAGCCATGTGAACGATTTTTTATCTCAGTTATGTGACCATTATTTTGTCTTGTATCTTATTATTTATCGTGTCGTTTTTAGTTGATTAGTTTGAAAATGTTATTATATCTATGTTAATCAAAAGTTTTGATTAATTTTTATATTGTGGCTATTTTTAAACAGTTTTTATTACTAGAGGAAAATAAAATGTGACTTCCAGTGTGTGACTATTTGAGCAGTCACATATACGCTGAACGGAAAGTCACAACAAGCCTGAACACATAAAGTATGGTTTACATGGCGATTTTCTCAAGCTATAAAAATATTAAAATTAAAAACAACTTGCGACTATTTGAAGTTGTATTTGGTCTTATGTCTATGTTTGGAAGTCGTTTTTTGTATGTTATTATATTAGACTAGACGATATAGAGAAAAATTGTTTTGTTTTGAAAAGTTTGTTTTTTGTCCTGTTTGCATACTATTTTCGCGCCATGTAAACCCAGTCTTTTCCGTTTTAGGTTTCGGTTGCGTGACTGTCCCCGTATTTACGAAGCTGAATATGTTGATTATTTAAGTAGATTTATCATTTCAGGTTTTCTAAACAACTCTCTCAAACGCAAAATTATTTTTTGTATAATTTTTATAGATATGTTTCTCTAAAAATGTGTCTAGAAATCTAATAATGAAGATAATTACAACAAATAAAGTACCCAAAGTCACATAACTGAATAGTTTATTGAATTTTTGATCAGCTCAGATACAACAATTTTGGATTGTGAGTGTTTTTTAAATTGAATAAGCATTTAAAAGTGATCAAGTAAACAATATTTGAATATTCTTATAATTTTCACTGTTTTTTCAACTAATGAATATAGTCACACAACTGATATAAATTTTGGAGACTTTCCATTTTGTTTTAGTATTTTTTACAATATTACTATTCCAAGCACGTTATATTCTATTTTTTCTAAAAATATATTGAATTTCTAACATAAAGAGACCAGACACAATTTAAAAAATAAAACTTTTCAAAAAGCATTGATTTTCAAAGGGGGGTGTAATTTTTTGAAAAATGCCCTAATAATAAAAAAAAAAATGTAATCATACAAGTAGTGCCATCTAGAGTATCAGTGAGTAAATAAATTAAAAACTTTAAACCAAGTGGAAAAGTAAAACCGAGCCTCCACGCTCCATGATTTACAAAAAACGAAATTAGTTAGTGGAAAAGTCAATAGATGGCGTTCTTTATAAAAAAAACGAGTTTGAGATTGTGGACAAGAAAAATAATAATATAGACAAAAGGAACATCGATGTATTATACTATCGCTAGAGACAAATTGTCTGTAAGTTGACATTTTTTCATTAAAAACGGTATAAATACTACATAAAGAATGATGACAGGCCGTTAGTTAGATGTTCTACTTATTTATTAAAATAATATAGGTACTTACGTAGAATATACTCGTAATAGGGCCTTATTAGGTACCACAAGCTCTTTGGGAAGTATATTAAAACTTTGATATTTTCTGTACTACCTTGTCCTTTAAAACTTGTATCGAAGTAATGTAATTTCACGCTTGAAATGCGACGTTTTCAAAACGTGATGATTCGTATGAAGCATTACGGCTGCTGAGTAGTGCCTATGTAAGTAAAAAAAAAATCAAAAATCTCGCACTCACCTAATTTCCCTGGTATGACATCGAAGGTCTCATTGTTGTCCACCACAAACACTGGATTTTCATAAATTTCCTAAAAAATAGAAAATACTTTGTTAGTGGAACAATATTTATGGTAGTGACTAATTTTTATCTCAGCCCTCCTCATCCCACGGCTGGGCATAGGCCTATCTTCGCTTTTGCCATTTCAAATTTCTATGTAAGTAATCCTAATATTTCATCTCTCTCACTTGCTTTTCCTAATACTTCATCTTCTCACTTGCTTTACTAACGAATAAGTTTAGCAACGGTAGGTAACTTTTCAGCAATAAGAGCTTTGGTGATTGGCTTCGTCTTCCAATTCTAAGATCCCGGGTTAGCATCTGGCGTGCACCAATAGATTTTCCTACATAAAATTATGCCTGTTTTCTGACGGGGTAGGCAGAGACCACGGATCTCTACTTGCTACGAACCTGACACACAAATAACTTTTATTTTTTATTTCTGTTAGGAAAACTAAAGTTTTGAGCCAAATTTGCCGCCCTAGACCTGCTCGCTTGATGGTAAATCCGCCACTGCGTGTCACTAATTATTTCGAACATCTTTTCTTTTTTAGTGCAAGTCTGGATTCGAACCCAAGACCTAGGACCGGAAAGCGGGGCCACTAACACTAGACCACTGACGGTCTAAGGTAAGTACCTAGGTAAGTACCTAGTTTTGTTTGTGTATACCTAGGCATAGGAATTTTTGGGATGCCTAAATATTTAAAAAATGTTTTGCTAGAATAGCTAAGTAATTATCTTATCCTTTCTTGTATATACATATGTATGTATATATTATGTATATCTTATACCTTTAAACTAGCTTCTTGTTCTTATCTTACCTAATCAAAGTGCATGCTCCAGCCAGCCTTGAGACAAAAGAAGTAGGCTATGAGCGTACCTAAACCATCAAACGCCACTTTCCGTAATAAAGGTGCACCGACCTGTGATTGGCCACACTTTCACATTTTAGTACAATACAAATCGCTCGCCTTCTCACTGGAAAAAGACCAGCTCAGAAAATGCTTTTATGTGACGATCGTTATTTAATTATGCTGCTTTGAATATTATAATTATCATATAAATCTAAATCTCGCTATACCTGGCCTCACAGCTCAGCACCTAGTATCTCTGTGGCCATAGTTACATACACACCTAGAAATTTGTCCCTCAATAGTGAAAAACACGTGAAGGAGGTTTTCACGGTGTCTTAACACTATCCTAGACTTTACTTTACACATTTTGTATATTAACTGTTTGTGGACAGTACTTATTTATATAATTTCTAGATTTTGAAGGTTTAACGTTGAAATATATGCATTTTCAAACAGAATCGCTCTGCAAGTGCGACCGACATTGCACCATAAACGCAGAATAGACGCTTGACCAAAGCGTCTAACTCTAAAGCTTAGACCCAAAACGTCTAAAGTTTAAACCAAAGCGTCTAAAGTTTAGACCAAAGCGCCTATTCTGTGTTTAGAATCCAAACCATATTCATAATAGAGATATACGCTAAAAAGTAAATACCTACCCATTTACTTATAAAAACACTTGACACCGACAAAACTTGGTATAAGACCAATGGCATAAACAATAGAAGAAACAGTTTTCCAGTTTTTATAGTGATTTCGATCCCGTATACAAGTTTCTATCAACTACACTCAAGGTAGAGCTTTGGGTACAATTTTCGACTCACTAAGATTTGTGGCTAATAAGGCTAAGGCATCGTCACAATCATGTCAAATAGTCATACGAGGGTTTTACTACGTGCCTCTGACTACCTCCGTTTAGACATCCCAAAATCTAAGAAACAAGAATTCTAAGATGTCTCCCAAGCTTGAGATCACAGACGTGATCAGGTTTGTTTTTTTATAAATGTAGCCAGTGGCTGTGGATCAGTTACCGAGGGTCGTTTTGATCAGGTTTTTTTTTATAAATGTAGCCAGTGGCTGTGGATTATTTACCGACGGTCGTTTCCAGATGAACTGGAAGGGCGGTGTCTGGTGGTAGAACACGGAGGTCTCGCAGGCTGGGAAGTCTGGGTCCTCCCATAGCTGGCTGCGCGTCAGACACGAGTTCTTGATGCGCTCGTAGTCGGTCATACTGGAAATTCAGAATAATTTACATCAAAATTTCCGTCAATCATGTTCATTGAACAAATACAATAGCTCTATTGTATTTGTTTTAGCTCTATGGTTCGTCTTCTAGCTTTTGTCTCTTTTGAGGGCAAGTTTTCCAGGTCCATGTTGTATTTTCAACAAAAGATGAATGTTTTGTTTAAAATTTTTAGGATTTTTTCGATATTAATTAGACACCCGTGTCATGTCAAAAAGTCTAGTGCTGTTTTGGTGTTCATCATATCGTATATTATGCTAAGGTACCCAATTTAAAATTTTCTAAAAATATTTCATGTGCTTACAGATTTTGCTCCGTTACAGTACAGTCGTACGTTACAGTAATAGTAGACGTATCATAAGAAAAACAATAGAACTTCAGTTGGTATCGAGTACCACATTTTCTCTAAGCGATGGAAACTGTCGATTGTTCCACTTACAATGGAAACGTATTTTAAATAGGTACCTACAAGTAAATCGTGTTCATTTCAATGTGGTTTCTTTACAGGGAAACTTTCTCGCTTGCATAGAAAACTAGTGAAGCTCACCAAGACTGCGTATTTTGTCTTTTTTTTAACCTCCTGCCTCCTTACCCTCCAGATTTCGAAAAAATCTATACTCCTTTTTTTCTAGGGTTTAGGCTGAACGTTGATATGTCAGTGTGGGTTGAAACAAAAAGTAGATAATATTTAAAAAACACGGTTGAATTAAGAATAATAATGACTGTTAAAACGAGAATACTCAATAACTCTTAAGTTTTAATGGCCACTTTCAGACAAAGTTTGTTTACTATTCTTGCATATAAGGTAAAAAAAAATGTGCGTTCTACTGACTGATGAGTCAATCGGTTCATAAATACACTTGACCCGTGCGAGGACAAACAATGGCGTTTTAAATATAAACCCATGGTAAGAGTAAGTAACTCGAAGCAAAGTTCTTTTGGACCGCCATTTATGAAAGCTGACTTTTTTTAAATGAAAAGATATGAACGCGCGTCTTGGGCATAATCAGCTTTTTTTTACTGTAGGTAATTTTATCGCTATGGAATGCAAACATTACTCAGGTATAATTTTTTGTGTAGGTAGAACATTCTTCATCGATTATTTTTTTATCTAGGTACCTACAGAAAAATGTAATCAATAATATACCAACAACAAATAAGTTAGGTATAGGTAATAGAAAACAGAGTTCCAGCGACTAAAATTATAAGTTTTATATAAATGTAAGTACATCCTACTAATATTATAAACGCGAAAGTTTGTAAGAATGTTTGGATGGATGGATGGATGGATGTATGTTTGTTACTCTTTCACGCTAAAACGGCTGAACGGATCTGAATGAAATTTGGCACAGATATAGATTATGGTCTGGAATAACACATAGGCTACTTTTTATCCCGGAAAAATATACCTAAGGTTCCCGCGGGATAGATTTGTTTTTGTTTTTCAAGGTATCACGCGGGCGAAGCCGCGGGCGGAAGCTAGTATAATATAATATTATATAAAAAAAATATACCTGCTACTACTACCTACAGCCCCGTTTGAAATTTGTCACCCGACAACTCAACACTGAATGACGGCCTTTAGTGGGTATCGCCTGTAATGTTTTGCTTTATTGTACCTAGAGTATTTTTATATGGTCGAGTTTCAAGCGAATCCCATCACTCAAACGAATACAATAATAGGAAGGTATCTATACCATTTTTAAATTTGGGATAGAAATAAATTTAGATTTTAACAATTTGTCTTTCAGAATATGTTTGTCAAGTTTAATTTTTTTCAGTTACGGAATATGATTTTTCATACAAAACATTGTTCATCTTTTTTACTTCTATGGTTCTTACTTCCATAGGTTTTAAATTACGAAAAATACGTTTATTTACAGAGAAATACAGATGATATTTATCATTATACACACATACTTATATTAAATTTCAATTAATGTTTTGACGAGTACTTATTAAACATTTTATTTTATAAGAATTTTATCTAAGTAGTTTTTAGATCATTTTTAATTATTGTTATATAATAAAATCAATACTAATAAAAACATACACACTGAACTGAATATAACATGTGAAACCGTTAATACAATCGAAAGATAGCTAACTGTATATTTTTAAATAAAAATAGAGAAACTAGAAATATAGACAAACGTTTCCTTCAAAATAGAGAAAAAAACTGATAGGTACTATCAAAACTATGTTCGAAAAAGTTTCTTTCTGAATTGAAATAGAAAAAGAAAACCTACACTTCAGTTTACTACATATATTATTTCGAAACTCCATGTCAATTATTTTTCAATAAATTTTTGTGTGAATTATTATGACAATTCGGGAAAAGTTTCAACTTTCAACGGAAAAACAACATAAAAATATACTTATACAGAAAAATAATTAACAAAGTACTTCATTTACTCAGGATCATAATGCAGATAGAGAGTAGTGCGACCGCTTTTATTTAATGGCAGATAGAAGTAAAGTTTCTTTATGGAAATGTCTCTATCTGAGAAAAGAACCGCCTGACCCAGTTGCTCAGCTCTCGACTGTGACACGCTCGAGATTACATGCTCGGCCCAGAGGAAGAGAAAGAGCGATTTGAGAAGTAATAATAAATTAAAATAAACTGTCGAGCAAAGCAGCTGTAGAAGACTGCATAATATAATAGATTAAAATCCACGTGTCCGTACATTGAATATAAATATTTGCTAAATATATAATTTGTACAGGCGACGACAAAAAATAACTAAAAGAGAACGAAAATACGATTCTTGAAATTTTGTTCTTTCTTTCTTCATTTCTGGATTCACGCTTTTTTTTCACAATTTGCATATCATGTATTTTTCCATGTGGTTTTAACAAGTAGATTAAGCTTAGATGATACATGATTTTGTTTCATTAAATTGGGCTATTTGAAAAAAGGTATCGCCATTTAAATAAAAATACACGGTATTCAGCCGATTTCAGCCTGAGTCAAGTCAGTCGTCTCATTTTGATAGATACTACACCGTCAATACGTCTGCCCCTTCGCAGGGGAATCTTTAAGGGGATTATTAGACCAAGCCATTACAGATCGCTGCTAATACGCGACCGCCTTTCCTGCGCACCGTGACTCACGCACTTCAAAATACCGGATGTGAGCGCTTGGCAAGCACGTGTTTGCCTAGGACGGGCCATGAGCCTTTAGAATCACCATTTATTAAAGTACTGTTCCTTTTATGGGCCTTTCACAGCTAAGAAATTTTTGCTTATTTAACTATAAATGCTCTTTGCGAGTCTCACACTAAGTATACTTCGCTCAAATTAACCTACCATTATTTTCGGAACAACATTTCAACATCAAGATAACCACGGAATATAAATACTAGACAACTAAGTGCGTAGCTTCGTCTCATATATTCCACGAAGAGCCCCAATGTTAATTATGCTTATGCTTCTACAAGACTAACGTACGTGTTAATTGTAATTTAAAAAAATCTGTGAATGAAAATATCCGAAACCCATGGCATAGTAATCTCCGTACGATTTAATTGCCTATGTGTTTCCTGTAGATACGGGAAACTGGGCTGAGAAGATAGTATAGTCAAGTATATATAGGCTAGGCAAGCTTACTTCATCAAAAATTATATTCCAAGCATAACACAGCGTCCTGTAGTAAAGAGAAATGGTTCCACTGACGTTGTCTACAACATATAAAGCCTGTTTATATGAAGTGTCATGAGAGGGACGCGTTTAACCATACAACTGAATCAGCTGATCTTCATATTTTTGTCAGCCGCATTTTTAGGATGTGTGGTTAACGTAGTGAGCACCGTTACAGTAAATCTGCTGCTATACTGCAATAATACTATCCCGTAGCAGACGAACGTTAAAAGCAACAAAGTTTTACTTAATATAAAAGCAGTAGGCAGCAGACAACACGGTCGACTTGCTATGCAAGTCTTATAACGTCTAACCGGTCTAACCACAGTTACAGAAGTGCAAACATAACACGATAGAATTTTATAAATAGAACCAGATTTATAAAATAAAATAGGTTTACTTGACCTACCTTTTAGTAGTTTTATTTAAGGAGCATTATCAAACAATCACTGTCTTTAATTTAAACTCAAAACAGGCTGTAGGTATAACTTTGACACTCGTGCGCACGTATCGAGGTCGTTGTAGAGACTGTCTTCCCCCCGCGTCTCACTATCCCCCCCTCTAAGATTGGTAAGCGGAGCGCAATCGCAGGCAATAAACAAGTAAAGTAAAAACGATAGCTGCTGATTTTATTAGATAGATTGATACCAACAGAGCTTAGAAGGGACTTGTAGAGTTGTACTTTAGTGATTACAACCTTACCACTTTATATTATGGTTATTTTCATAATCTTATTACGTTATCACTTATTATCATACTTAATATAGGTAGGTACTTTGAAACAGGTCAAAAGTTGTATCGGAAAATTACATAGATGTAGATCTGAACTTGGAATACTTAAATTTTACGTCGTAACTTCTTAATTATAATACGAAGGAATATATAAACTAGAGTTGATCAGCCTATTGTTCTTCCAGGTCTTGCCGTGAACAATTTAACCGTGGCCGGCGGCGGGGGCGGCGGGGGCGGTGGGGCGGGCCTTGTTCCTGCAAAGAAAATAGTCATGGTTACAATTCAATGTATCTACTTACCTAAATACATATCGATATCGATAGCACGCTGTTACCTGCAACTTAGTACGCGTAGATTACTTTTATAAAACACCTACCTACGTAGTGCAGTACCTACGTAATAAAAACACGTGGCTTTCAAGTTTCAAATCTATCAAACCGTTACCAAGTTCTCATACTTACTTGGGTTATTTTGCAAAATCCATAAACGCATGTTCATTTCTTTTTCATTTTTTACCCCCATTATGGGTTAAATTAAAAAAACGCACCTCAGTGGGTTGTTTTACTATAAAAGGAAGTTACTTTCCAAATTATTTAGCTTTCTAGGTTCAGCGGTTTCGACTCGGCGATCCATATTCCATAATTAAGCTCAATTACAATAGATTTCATAACGCGAATCAAAAAATATTTTTTAATCGGCGCAAAAAAACCTCGGCTTAAGACACCTACATACATGTAACTATAACAGATCACTGCCTACATAATTATGTGTAGGTATATATTTATAGATTTTTGTTTAAGCTTCGCTCGGTTTTTTAGTAAACGACGTTTTCTAAAAATGAAACCTAGCTAAATCGATTTATCGCCCCCGAAACCGAATTTTATTTCTGACACTATGTTATTGAGCAAAAATTAATCCTAATGACGACCTCTGTGGCGCAGCGGGCGAGAGTCCGCCTGCGACGCAAGAGGTTGCGGGTTCGATTCCCGCCGCGGAACAAATTTGTGTAAGATTTGCAGAAATTTGTTCCGTTGGTCTGGGTGTTTTCTATGTAAGTATAATAAAAAATATCTATCTATGTATATAATGCATTAAATATATCAGTTATCTAGTACCCATAACACAAGCTTTGAGTAGCTTACTTTGGGGCTAGATGATGCTGTGTGGATTGTCCAGCATTATTTATTTATTTATTTATTTATTTATTTATGATGAAGCCTTTCGATCGGTATGATAAAGCTACAGGTGATTATTTTTCTCGTGTAACGGGTTCGATTTCCGGTTCAACCATGTCATTATTTAAATATCTAGTACCTGGTTGACCGAGCTTTGCTCGGTTTTTTTTTGGTAAATCTTGTTTTTTGGAAAATGAAACCTAGCTAGATCGATTTATCACCCCCGAAACCCCTTGCATACTAAATTTCATCAAAATCGCTGGAGCCGTTTCCGAGATTCCGATTATATATATATATATGTATATATATACAAGAATTGCTCGTTTAAAGGTATAAGATGAATGCAGTTACATTATTTTTTTAATTCAAATAATGACTTCTTTCAGTAAAATGTTCCATCTTGAATATTCAAGGTAGTTTCCCTTCATGTGGCATAGCCGTGGGACGCCCTGTATACTCAGATCCTGAGATATTATGAAAAATACAAAATGAAACAGAAGTGTATGTAGTGTAGATGAATATATTTGGGTGTTATTTTATTTTATTAACTATTCCATGAATGTGTTCTTCTAACAGTCGATCCTGGGGCCTTACCACGAAGTCTTCCAGAACGATTTCGTAGCGATTCCATTATAGAAACGTCACTACTTCAATACAATTTGCATAGGTCATGGTACGGAATAACAATGTAATACTAATTCGGTAATCTAAATATATATAACTTAAAGGTGACTGACTGACTGACTGACTGACTGACTGACTGACTGACTGACATAGTGATCTATCAACGCACAACCCAAACCACTGGACAGATCGGGCTGAAACTTGGCATGCAGGTAGATGTTATGACGTAGGCATCCGCTAAGAAAGGATTTTGATTAATTCTACCCCCAAGGGGATAAAATAGGGGATGAAAGTTTGTATGAAAAGTCGCGATAATCGACATTCACGCGGGCGAAGTTGCGGGCATCAGCTAGTGTATAATAAATTCGTAGTGAGGCCTAGATGTAAGGTTTCTGGAGTCTATCCTGGTCGTGCAATGTCGTCCGGGCGACCGGGCCACACCCGAATAGGTTGGTTGAAGGTCTGCACTTGCTCGGTCCAGGTATTGCGTTGTTTATCTGGTCGGATCCACAGAATCGCTCGAGCCCTACCCAGGTGGGTTGGTTTGAAGGATACTCAATTTTCGTCCAAGTCACTATGTCTACAGAGATTAGCATTTGATGTTGAAGGATGGACGAGCGGAATGAGACTAGTTGTTGAGCTTCCTTTGTTACAGAAACTACTAGTGCCCGAGTTTGGTCGTATGTCCGTCCGGCCGTGAGGGCCATTGTCAACTTCTCGGGAAATCTCCTTTGTTGCACAAATTAACTAACGCACGAGGGCTGTTGGATGACAGTCCGACCCTGACGGCGCCGGCGATTGTCACTTTCTCGGGAAATCTTAGGAATGAAATATTCAATTTAATTCTCTTATTTTACACCAGTGTCAAAAACTCTAGCTTTATTGAAAAATTAACCACCAAGATTACACAATAAAAGTCAAAATAACACGAGAGTAAATAAAAAAACTAGAGTTATAATCCACAATCGTAGAACATCAGAATATATGCCAGATATACGTTATGTACAACCGTCAGTTTTCTCTGTCAGCTGTTCCATTAAAACATGGCACTTTTCGAAAAAAAAAACAGAAAAAGGGCTCAAAGGGGAAGTTTTGGATTTTTCTGGCACTCTTTGATGCACAAAACATAAAGGAGGACACAAACTGGCATGAACGAGGAGAATAATGATGTCAATGAATGAAAAAATGAATGAATCAGGATAGTTTATTTATATGTAAAATAATGTTTATAATCTTCACATATTTTTTATATATATTTAACAAAATATACTTATACTTTACTATACAGCTTACAATTATGTAAGTACCTAATATATTTTTGTTAGGTATTTATTTATTTTAAGTACCTACTAATAAGGCTTTCTTCATTAAGAACATACTTGACTAAGTTTCGTGTGTCCAAGCTATAAAAAATATAGTGATAGGTAAGTATAGGCAATACATATCATATTTTGATATTTTTCAAATGTTCAATGATCTTAATGATTTCGCAATGGTTTTATGGAGTGTAAAGCAGTTAATTGTAATAGTTACTAAAGGTGTAAAGGAGTTCAAGTTATATTATGATGTCAAAGGATGCGTCCTGTCGTCCACGCCATTATACTGTGACGAAATGGGTTAATATTAAAATAGGTACTCTAACAAGGTTGAATAACAGTCATCAAAGTGGGCGGAATTGTGATAAAGTACGGAAAATTAATGAACATCACTTGTGATTTATTATTTACACGAGAACAACTAACAAATTATAGGTTCTTTGATAGAAAACAGAGATCAAGTCACTGAACACAGGTAATGTAACCAAAAGGCTGGCTACGTTACCTCGTTAGTACTACTATATCTATCTGATTGTCTGTCTGCAACTTCTTTTTCATCATTGGTCTCATCTATCATTTGTTTTGATTCTTTCAATAGGAGCCATGCTTAACTTGTGATTCGAGTGATGAAAAAATCATAGGTTTGGTACTTCACTACCATAGACGGCTGAGAAATAGCGAAGGTTTGGATCTCACCCTATATTGATAACCAACTGTAGATTGTTTTTCAGCTAGCAAACTGCGCGAAAATTATTAAAATGTCAAAAATTTATTGCCTACTTACTTGACTGGTTTAGATCAGTTTCTAGCCGATTACCTACTACGACTACAGTTACTAACGCGTTACTAACCAGTTGGGGAATAATAGCTTCGTGGACGAACCTCCATTCCATACATAGTGCTGTGACATTCTTGCGACTCATTCTACTCTACATACTACCTACTGTTTAAACCTCAACCATGCTCATTCTTCAACGGTTTCAATTATATTCCACACCCAAAGCATTTCATCAAAGTCCTTTAGCGGTTCCGTCACATAATAAATCAGTAGTTACTTATAAGTAAAACATTTATACATATAATATAATACAAAATTAATAATTTAAAAAACCCCCCGACTTCTTTAGATGTCTCTAACATGTCATATTTAAATTTATGTTACCTTACCATGTTCTTTCAATATAATTGAAATAATACGGTATCAAGTTTCGAATCAATAGGACATTGGAAGGTAGTCAAATTCCCTCATCAACTATTAAAGAGCTGATTATCTTCAAACGGCTGATCAGGTCATTGTTACCTTACCATATACTTTCAATATCATTGAAGTAACACGGTACCAAATTTCGAATTGATCAGACATAAGAATAAAGCAAGTTAGTCAGATCCCTTCATCATCTAGAAAAGAGCGGATGATCTTTAAACGGCTGAACAGATTTTCACGAAACATGGCTAAGAACACTCGGGATAAAATTATCGATGACACAAAAAAAAACTAAACGAAAATCTGTTCATCCAATTGGGAGCTACGATAACACAGACAGATACACAGATACACAGACACATTGATACACAGACAGACACGTGAAACTTATAACACCCCTCTTTTTTCGTCAGGGGTTAAAAACAAACAAAGAGAATTAGTAAAAAAGACATAAGTAACTAAAATACACAAATCAGTTATTTTTAGAATTATTTTCTGTCCTTCTGTCTGTACGCGAACAACCAATTAATTGTTCGCGTACCTACGTCTTCGAAATATGTAGTTTTTATCAGTTGGGCAGAACATAATTGACATTTTCTGAAAAAAGTTTTCATCGCATGCAAACAACGTCACTGACAACAGCTAGTAAGCAAAGACATTTTCACCGGTATTCACAAATAATTGGCCGATTGCCACTCAAGTATTAGCGATCGGCCAATGAGAATCGAGAAATGCCTTACTTCGCATAGCAATGCCAGTTTACTGAGACAAGTATTGTTTGTGAATACCGGTGTATATCTACTGACGGAAAAGTCCTTGCTGGTAAGTGACTAAAATATTTACACGTAGTAATACTTCTGTGGCAGCTGGCCGTGTTGCGGGATGCGCTGTTGCGAGATGCAGTGTGTCTCGTGCTGGAACGTCACGCTGGCTCTTCCTACGCGTGCGTTATTCTGGTTCTGTAACAAATAATAGCAGCTAAGCAGGTATTACCTAATGGCATGGATTCATTATCCAATTCCAATTTATACCAACTAACACCACATTTACACCAAAGTATAAAGCTCTCTTAGGTAGGTAGGTACCTAGGTACTTATAGGTCGGGGCGGCCACTGCATCTCTACTTACCACATCGAGTTACGAAGAACTCCTTTCGAACTAAATTAGGTACTTTTAGTCTAGAAAATACTAAACTTAAAATAAAAATAACTAAATTAGGTACTTTTAAAAAGTTGAGGTAGTAAAAAGTATTACAAATTTTGATAGCATGTAATGTAATGTAACTAAAGAACAGATTCATAGTTATGTTTTACAATGACTGACGAACTAATATTAGTGTAATAAATAATAGGTACTTTTTGTGGAAGGCCCTAGGTACCTACTGCAAGAAAGCCAGTAAGATATAACCCGTAAAGAAGCAGTGGACGCCGGACTACGGTAAACAATTTTTAACATGTTATTTTTCCATTTAAGAGCGCTGGTGGTGTAGTGGTAGCACCCTGGCTTCACGATCCGAAGGTCGTGGGTTCAAACCTGGTCGTGCACCAATGAGTTTTTCCATTCGAAAAATTTATGTGCGCAATGCCAGTGCTCTTAAACGATGAAGGAAAACATCGTGAGGAAACCGGCATACCCTAGAACCAAAAAATTCGAAGGTGTGCGTCATAGGTTAGTATTCTTATAAGCGGCGATGGGCTTGCAACCTGTCACGTACGGAATACTAACTACTGTGCAAAATGTGGGCATGTACCAAATGTCATGTTTGGACTTGCCTCTGACTACCCCCTTTAGATATCCCCAAAAGATTTAAGTAACCAAAGATCTGAGGAGATATCTACCGAGCCCGGGGATTACAGTCGTGATCATATTTATTTTTTTTATTTTATTTATTTTTCCATAGTTTACTTACAACGGGTGTTATTTCATTTTCCAAGCACTCCATATTGATTATTTCTTCATTGCAACGAGATCCTTCTTAAGCATGAAACAAAAAAAAACAGCTGAATCATCACATAGGTAGGTACTTGGTTAAAGTTAGGATTAAGAATTTGCTTTGTTACTTCGAAAACACCGAAACCGAAAACGAAAGCACAAAATGTTAGTACAACGAAGAATTTGAGAGGATGCATGAAGATAATGACTTCGTAGGACGCATTAGCTAGCGGTCAGAAGATCACGTCAAAATCAAAATTATATCTCACCATCGATTGTTTCACCATCATTTGAAGGGCGGCGGCGGAAGCATCTCCAAATCGACGTGAAATCACAGTCACAGCTTTCGAAGTAGCAACACAGGAGTATGATGGAAAGAGTCAGCATTCCGAATAAAATGAAGCTGTTCATCACTATTGTCCATTTCGCCGGATAATCAGTGTAGGGACTTTGCGTATCAAAAACTGAAATCAAACAAAAATACACCTTCGGTTAAGTAAATGGCAATAAACAAAAGACGAAAGCTCCTAAAAACAATCACATTCACGCATAGGTATATTTACGAATCAATTTTTTTAAGTCGATGCTTGTTTTGATAAAAAAAATTGTGCTGCAATGTTTTTTGAATTATTCGGTTGTAGATTTATTGCGTCCGCGTCGGCATCTTCCGTCACTAAATACGAGGAGCTCGTTACCGACAGGATGGTGAGTATTATTTTTTTGGAATTTAAAGCCAAAACAATACTCGTACCTAGGCATGACACCGTGAAAATTTACGGTTCCATCGCAAAACCTTCTTCTAGCTAGCCTGCCTTGATTTCATCGTGAGTTTTTACGATATATCTACGTACGTCGTAGAGTTCCACGGTGTCTCATTGTGCCACGCCATTATATCGTGTCGTTATTTTTCATAATGGACAACGTAAAACCGTGCTAATTTTCGACGCCCGCTCGTGATGTTTTATGGCCGTACAAAGTTGTACAACAAAGCATGCGATAGGTAGGTACTCGTAGTACTACCGTGGTGCTGCAAATAGCAGTGTCAAGCCGTAATCTAAAGTAGTCATTAAATACTTTTTCTCATATAAAATTATTTGTGTTTTCCCCCATTTTTGATTGAGCGAGCGAAGCAATAGAAAAACTGTGTCAGCTAGGGCAATTTGATGTTGTTTTATTTGTATTTTTGTGTATATGCTTGTTAGTTAAAAACCGTTAATCCAATCTGCATGAAACTTGGAAGGTCTAGAGATTCTGCTGTGTAGATTTGCTGGGAAGCATATAAGTTTATTCGGTGAAGGGGTTATAGAGTCATTGGGTTCCTAAGTCTAAAAAAATAAAAGTCCTTTACGTATACATTCCAAAATAGTTTTTATATTTATTCTAGGATGAATAGTTTTTGAAACATAACGAAAAAAGTAAAATAAAAAAGTAAAATTGAGAAAATCGCTGACGTCTTTTAGCACGGGTAGGTATAAATACCTACGTAGGTAGGATAATCAAATATTTGTTTTTGAATAAGATCAACTACGAACTACTAGTTAACTTTAGTATAAGCATGTTTCTCTAGCTAGAAACATTTGTACGTGCCTTTATGTTTTAGGTGGGTACTAATTTCAATTGATTCAAACTTGCAAGACTAGCGTATAACTAATAGGTGTGTTGCCCTTATTTTGTACCTGGTGGTTCTGGTAATGCCAGGTGGACGACCGAACTCCTGCCTCTACTGTTGCTAGCATACAACTCTGCTGTGGAGTTCAGATTGAGATCCAACGAGCTCATGTTTACTTCGTAGCCTTTTCTAGAAACTTTTCTAGTCCCTTCTGCGGCTTTTACTTCTAAATGGATCGTTTGCGGACGACCACCGTCCCAGTCTAGCATAAGATGGAAAAAAAATAAATAATTTCGCTTATTCAAGTAGCTAGAAAAAAATCATAAAGCGTGCTGTATTATTTTACTTCTTTAAAACTGAAATAATTCTTTTTTATTGTGCGAATTCTTACTTTTGCCACACTGAACTTTGAGTGTTGTACGGTCCTCCCAAAACATTTTGCATTCTGGGGTGGTGGGTGGTCCTCCGTTTATTATGGAGAAGGTGCAAGGTTGCTTTTGCTCTCCAAAACGGTTGGATGCGCGGCAATACAGAGGACCAAAATCATCCTCTCTAGGCACCCAGACCAGGGTAGATGAGTACCGGTTATTGAACCCGGAAACTTTCTGCTGAAGATATTATTCCCAGTAAGCCGTTTCGAAGGAGAAAATTGAACTATTTATTCCAGTACTTGAAAGCGAGGTGACTGTTCGGTCGTCTAATCGTACAAAAAGTTATTTTAGCGATGAGTAATCTTGACTGGAATCGTTTTTTAAATAAACAACACATTAAAGCTGATTTATAAGTCAGTAAGATTAGAAGAGATCGCGATTTAAATATGGTTTATCCATTGGCTACATGGCGTGTAAAATATTTGGTTAGAAAAAAATTAGTAGGTAGAGAGATTATGCTGCGTGTTTAATTTAATATTATTACCTTACTTGAGGTGTAGATTATTCGTCCATCAGCGAAAATCCAGATGAACTGTTCTGGTTCCGGATCTGACTCTACGATACATACCAGAGTTTCAGATTCACCTTCTACTGCTCCAATAGTTTTGAAACCACTTTCGATGCAAATCGGACGGTCTGGAGATGAATATGCGAAAGAAGAGGATGATGTTAAAAATAGAGCAAATTAAAGCCTGAGAAAGAGAAGTGTGATTGTAAGTACTTATAAAGTGAAGGTAAATAAGTAAAATTATGCATGACTGTGAAGTTTCTGTGAAGATTTTGGTTTTATTTGGTTAACAATAACTATTGATAGATTTGTCTATAACAGAGCTAAATACTAAGAATTTCTAAGTAAATAGATTCTCTCTATCTAAGTATTTGTATACCAGTAAGTAGTCAAGTAGGCAATTCACTTACGAATACTGAAAAGGACGGAAATTTCTAGTACTTTCCCGCTAAAACTATTATCTAATGAGGTTATTAATTAAGCTTATTAATATTAATGAGCCCCACAAAATGCCTTATAGAAATATTATTAATATTAATAATCCCAACACCACACCTCAAATAGAAACTCAAAAATAGAAATTCACTTACGGCCAACGCTAACAGTGACTCTATCTTCAAAGGTTTTAAGTGTATGGCCGTTGTTGGTGACTTTGCACACCAACTCCTTGCCATTGTCCAGCAGTGAGGGAACGAAGGTCAATGATGAAACTGTAAAGTTTCCTCTGTTCACCTCCTACCAAAAAAATAACATTTAATAATTTATTTTACCTGCCTGCGAAGAAGGAGGTCTATGTGTTTGGGGTGTATGTAACAACTTTAGTAACTACGAGTATTACAGATCACTGGTATGGTATGTAACCCAATATAGTGTATCAGCTTCGCTACTACAATACCTACGTAAATTTACTATAAGTAAATATTACCTATGATATTTATTCGTTTTTTTTTAAACAAAGACTAAACTACGTTTGGACTATTTATATCTTTTAAAAAATAGTGTTTTTTAGTTCCGGTCTTCAAAAGTATGTATTTTCAATGTATTATTACCGGTTTTAGGACTTTTTTATTAGATACCTACAGTTGATGACAAAAAGAAAAAAAAAACTCAACTAACAAACAAAGGCAGTTAGCGTCCTCTCTGGAGTACGGATGCGCTCAATATAAATGCCATGCAGCCAGTCAACCAAATTCGGACGTCGCCAAAGTGATTTGACCCAAAACAAAGAAGTTAGGTAGATAACTTACTACGAGCAGTAAATTTGACCAATAAATTAAAAGTATGGAATAAATGAATGACGTCATACGTACCTTATACACGTTAGGCCTGAGCATGGTATTACCAAGATACCAAGTAACGGTCGGCGAGGGTATGCATCCGTAGACAATGCATGCCAGCACCCGTGGAGATCCAGCCTCGAAGTTGTCGTTGTGGTCCGTACGAATGCTCACGTTCACTGATGGAGCTGTGGTAAGGGTAGGTTTGGAGGTAGGCTGTGACACTTGTCTGCGATTGTCTGTTGGCCGTTCATGGAGCACAAGTCTACCCCAACAGCTCACATCCACACAGTGATGTGTTTTGTTTAATTGAACCTTCGCCACATTAGATCGTAGTTACATCATCTTAAGTAACCAAGGGGTAAGCTATATCGAATACCCGGTACCGCGGAAAAATTACCAATTCATATTCGGAATGTAATTTTGTCGTTCTTCTGAATCTACATAATTTTGTTTAATCGTGCGATTTATGTTTCTGTGGACCTATGAATAGTAAGTACCCAAAGTTAATGTAATAAAAATTAAGTTAAGTATAATCTCTTTTTTCTTTGAACTTAAATGACTTTGTAGTTCAGCTTTGACTGGGTTGTTTTGGCAGTGGTCGTCTCCCGGCCTTGTATGTAGCTTCGGAACTGTGATGCGATTTCTGCTATTTGCGAGATACCTAGTTCTTAAATAGGTATTTATTTTATCTACTACTATCTTAAACGTTTTGTATGACTATAAAGATTTCTATCGACACTTCCATGCACTTATAGAGCAGCGGAGCGTAGACTTTATTTTTATTTGAAGTGAAAATTTATCAGTATTAGCCTATGTAGCTACTAGTAGGTTCAGACTTGCTGTAGGTAACTAATTACGGATATAGCGAGCGAAGCGAACGAAAATCTCAGTGGCAAGTGCAGCGATTTGGCGTTGTATTTTTGTGTATATACAACACACAAATATGTATGATATAATATAACTAACCTACAACAATGAGCATAATTAATTTGCCAAATGTCGCCTTAAGGGCTAGATTCACCGTGCTCTGTTAATCAAACTAACAGCCTTTTAATCGTCGGTTAAAGTTGTTTTGTGTTCCACCATGTCTTGACAAAAGATTATCTTTCATCATTTAATGACGTAAAATTGATAACGATACTTTGACATTCTTGTTAATTTATATGCCCGATCTGAAATACTTTGTTAACAACATTTTGGTAAAATTGGACCTTTTTGCTAAAATCTCAGAGGAACAACTATCTAGGTACTGTTATCTGTGTATGACGACCTCAGTGGCGCAGCGGGCGAGAGTCCGCCTGCGACGCAAGAGGTTGCGGGTTCGATTCCCGCCGCGGAACAAATTTGTGTACGATCTGCAGAAATTTGTTCCGTTGGTCTGGGTGTTCTCTATGTATAATAAAAAAATATATATCTATGTATAATGTATTAAATTTATCAGTTATCTGGTACCCATAACACAAGCTTTGAGTAGCTTACTTTGGGGCTAGATGATGCTGTGTGAATTGTCCAGCATTATTTATTTATTTATTTATTTATTTATCTCGAAATCTAAAAGAACCCACAAAATACCTATTTTTTTTTTAAATAACTACTATTTACGTTGTTACAAGTTTATTAATGAAATTATAACAATACTCATAAATTAAAATAATATATGTCAAAGGTAAATGCGATATAAACCCTGTTAAAGTTTCATAAAATCGCGAATGTTTAATTAAAAAAGACTATTACTATAAGTTTCCTAAAAACCTTCCAAAACAATGCCTGAAAAACGATATTTGTAAAAGCCAGTTAATAATATTCAGTTTCGGAGTCACAACAAAGTCAGTTCAAATGTTTTTGGTTTCATTGGTTGGAATTTCTACGAGTATAAACGGTAAAAGCTTTGCAACTTTTCATACTAATACCTACTAACCACTTAGAAAAAACGTGCATGTGCCGTGCCACACATAACGTTGGACGTGCCTCAGACTACGTCCTAAGTAACTGTTGGTCCTGAGGTGCTCCTATCCCACCATGCCCTAGAATTATAAATGACTAACTTGCGTTCGCAGCTTTGCTCGCGAGGTACATAAAATATAGCCTATGTTACTCAGGGATAACGTAGCATTCTAACTGTGAAAGAATTTTTGAAATCGGACCAGTAGTTTTTGAGTTTATTCGTTACAAACAAAAATACAAAAATACATAAATACAAAGCTTTCCTCTTTATAATTATTAGTATTAGAAGTATTAGAAGAATTAGAAGTATAGATAAGCATACTTATTCATTTTCAGCTTACGTAATGAATGATTCAATCAGGTTACGGTTCCGATATAAATAAATATTTTGATTTTATAATGAGAGACAAAGAAAAACCAGGCAATCTGCTAAAAGCTTGCTAAAAACGGCAAAATAAAACAAAAATAGACGGTAACATAATATTTAATTAATTACTAAAACACATAATTATTTGCTACATAATAATAAAATAAACAAGATTAAAAATAAGTAGATTAAGCAATGTAAAACAAAGTGCAAAAAATCATGTCGGTGTAGGTAGGTATCTTCTGATAGATATATTGCAATTATTATATGTAAGTACTGGATGGTTTTTTTTTGTTAAACGACGTTTTCTAAAATTGAAACCTAGCTAGATCGATTTATGGCCCTCGAAACCATTTATTACACAGCATACTAAATTTCATGAAAATCGTTGGAGGCGTTTCCGAGATTTAGATTATTTAAATTATAAACAATAAATATAAACATACTCAATATCTACTTAAAATCTAATTAAAAGATAACAATAGCATAGAAAGTAAAAACAAGTAGGTACTAACTAAAAAATACAAGCTAACAAAATATTTTAATAAAAAAAAGCTCATATTATTTCATACATTATCTGAATAATAAAAAAATAATATTCATACTACCTATGTGGTAAAAAAATTAAAAAAGAAAAAAAAGTTAAATCTGTTGCCAGAACCTACTACTTTTTACAAAAGCTCTGCGTAAGATATTATCAGTTGACCTACGTTTTTAATGCTAAGTGGGCGCCTACATACCAAGCCAAACAGAGTTTCAAACAAAACACAACTCTCGTCAAAAAAACTTTGACACCCCATTTTACCCTTTTTGGAGGGTTTTTTTGGAAAATCGATATATACGTTTTAAATCATTTTGCATTTTAAGTATCCAAACCAAGATTCAGACCGATCGTACCAACCCTTAAAAAGTTCCCATATAAACATTGAGCCCCCATTTAACCCCTTTTTAAAGGTTATATTGAAAAATCTCGAAACACGTATACATTTGTTTTGTATTTACATTACACACACAAAGTTTCATGAAAATCGTACAGCGCGTTAAAAAGTTTCATACAACCGTTTTTAGCCCTTTTCACCACCTTAAAAGTGGAATTTCCAAAAATCCCGTCTTATTGCTCGCCTACATACCAAGACGAACATACCCTCCAAATCTCAAGTCTGTACGACCAGCGGTTTGGGCTGTGCGTTGTATCTATTCAAATCAGTCAGGACTTATCCTTTTATATAGTAGATTTACTCTAGCGTCTAATGAGGCATACAGATCAAAGAAAACTTTGATAAATCATCTAAAAAATCAAGCAGAACTACATAATTCGTAGGCGGACCATACTCTTTGATAACAGAACATATATAAATACCGGAGTCTTTATCAGAAGCGTTGTAGAGCGTGAACTGGGCATTTTCAGTTAGCGGAAAGTCGATACTGTGCAAAAAATAAATAAATATTATACTAAATAACTGCGAGTATTCCTTGAAACTTAGGGTGCTTTTCCACATAAGCTAAGGATGGATAGCTAAGCGATGCGATGCTGTGACCATGCGTGCTATGTCAAATTAAATAGTCTAGTAGCTACATAAATATGTATACTCGTAATATGGATGGCTTTTGCTTGTACTTGTATGAAAATGAAGATGTCAACGACAGAGTTAAAAGCAGAGAAATTCCAGTAAAAGTTATATTAGTTATAGTGCATCATTCAGCAACTGTTAGTACCTATGTAATGTACCGTGTAAGTAAAAAAAGTGGGCTCTTGTACATGAATCGTTGAAAGAAAGAATCGTTGCCAAAATCACACTTTCCATATTCTATGGCTACTTCTCTTTAGGTCAACTTTTCAGTGATCTGTTATACTCGTAGTTACTAAAGTAACTTTTCATTTCGTAACCCTCATAGAATATGTCAAAACTATTTTTTGCAACGACTTCATTAATTTTGAAATGATTGCATGATTTTTGATTAGTACCTAATGATCAATGTTTTAGTAGGCAGGAACTAACAACCTAGTTAGTTCACTATACAGTTAATGATTAAGAGGTTCAATCTTACTTCAAAGTTAGTACCCGTTTAAGTTATTATTGTTTAGGAATACGAAGGTTTAGTTTCTCAACAGCTGGTTCACTCACCATCATCATCATCATCTTCCTGCCCTTATCCCACGCTATGTGGGGTCGGCACAACATGTGATCTTCTTCCATTTCCCTCTGTCACTCGTCATCTCATTACTCACTCCTTTCTTACCCATGTCTTCTTTCACACAGTCCATCCATCTTTTCTTTGGCCTACCTCTACCCCTGTATCCATCCACATTCATACCTAACACTCTCCTTGTCACATGACATTCATCTCTTCTCATAACATGCCCATACCACGCTAACCTATTACTCCTTGAATTAAAAGAGCTTTACAAAAACAGCACAAAAATGTAAAGATGATAAAAAGCAAATGATAAATAACCTATGTTGACTATAATATATCTAAGATATATATAAACAACATAGATATATATAAGAAATAGTAATAAGAATTAGAGTAGATATAAAAACCCTTTGTGGTGCTAAACCTTATTTTATAAGCATAATAATAAAAATAGTAATAATTATAAGCAAAAGCCGTAAAAATAACATAGCTGATAAGAGATGAGAAAACGAGAAAATAAGAAAAATAAATTAAATTATAAGTTTTATAAATATTATAAGTAAACCCATTTCACAATAAGAAAAACATATGAATAAGTACATATAGAAATTTGTATAAATATATTAGACACAAAAAATTATTACAAAATACTAAAGTAAAAGCAGAAGGAAAATTAAAACGTAACAATATCAGGTAAATAACAAAAACCCCAAACCTCTCCTTCCGAACAACATAGTAAAAATAAAACAAAGATAAAAAAGGACTCTGACCCCCATGTCAGAGGGACAACAAGCGCCATCGAAAGATGGATTTAAAAAAAAAAAAAAAAAAAGCTATTACTCCTCATCTTTTCTGTCACCGGTGCTACTTTCAGACTTCCTCCTCACCGGTAATGCGAAATGAGTTTTCCGCCTTTGAACCAGCTAATGCTGTCACCGTAATTGACAACGGCGTATCCCCCGCACGGTAATTTCGCATCGGCTCCTCTTTTTACCATAACTTTCTTTGGTTCCTCGGCTGTTAATAAAAATTTGGACGACAAATAAAAAATATAACAAAAAATAACCCTGCCTCAGCGTGACATGCGTCGCTGCTCGTTATAATGCACTATAAAAGTCATACAGAACGTTTGTGAGACAGTAGAAACTTAGCCATTACCTATAGAGTACCTAAATGATTCAAGCGCAAGTGAAGGCTTACATGCGTGCGACACGACAGCCATACGTAATATAATAACATAAGTATATTTTGCCACCGACTTATTTCTTCTTAATAACCTTTTTTTTTGTTTTATAGAAGTCGCGTGTACTTGTTTTAGTTATAAAATATTATGTGGTTAATTTTATTATGATTATGATCAGTAAATAAAGTTAGTATAAATAAATAAAACTCGCACTGTTTTACATACTTATATTGAAATTAGTTTTTAGTCAACTTTTAGGTGCCTAAATCATGTAGATAAGCACATTTGTATACTCGTAGTAAACAAGAACTGACCCTTCACAATCCTAAAATAAAACTTATGTAAACATAATCATTTTAATAAGCTGTTCTCTGATACTTAATTTTACTTTAAGAGCAACAGATTTTCAAAGGGGTTGATGTGGCCCGCAGGTTGAGATAACTACAAAAAAAAAATTAAAAATTTCGTATTGGACATTTTGGCCCGCGTGCTGAGTGAGGTGCGGGCTGAGTTGACCCATGAACCACTCAGAGTCGTGACAGTCCTTCGTTTAGACTTACCTATATCGAAATCCACCTGAGCCTGCGCGCTGGATGGCGCCGTCAGCATTAAGGTCAAGTACAGCACTTTTATCATCCTTCTGGTCATCTGAAACAAAAACCATACAACTACATTTTAAAATCTTACAAAAAGTGACGTTCAAAGCAAAACTAGAATCAGACGAAAATTTTAGACTCCGGTTTTGACGGTTTTGGCTGTTTGGTTTTGAAAAACGGGGCTTTATTTTTTTGAAGTTCCTACAATACCACCAACTTATAGGATATTCCGTATTTTTTTAATTATGTAGGTGCTCAAGCTACATACACACCTACATAGCTACTCAAATTACTTAAAGGTAAAGGTATATCAAACTACCTAAAGGTATCTCTGAGGTCTTATCATATGTTCCGCCCTATTATAATTAAGTAGTTACGCGTAGTTACGTTACCCAGCCTAATTAAATGCAGAAACAGCTGACATCATTGACCTTTGTTTTATCAAAATTTAGTTATATCAAAATTAAGGCCAGCCCTGTGCCAATTAACTTGTGTAAGGGAAACAAATGACATTTGGTGTCGCTTTTTAGATTGCTTAATCAGTGAAAATATTTAATAGTTATTGAAAAATGTTTTTGAAGCTATGTTTCAAGTTATTGTTGATTTCAAATACTAATTATGATAATTATATGGTATCAAAACAACATTACTTTTCATCTCCTAAAGTAGAAAAAGTTTCAACTTGCGGTTTATGTAAATAATTTAAACACTATAATTGATTTTCAGAAAATACTTGGGCTTTTTTATTTGAAATTTATGTTATTAATATCTTTAAACGAGCAATTCTTATATATATGTATATAAATCAAAATAATCAAAATCTCGGAAACGGCTCCAACGATTTTCATGAAATTTCGGTTTTGGAAGGTTTCGGGGGCGATAAATCGATCTAGCTAGGTTTCATTTTCCAAAAAACACGATTTACCAGAAAAAAACCCGAGCAAAGCTCGGTCATCCAGGTACTGTTATTTATATTGTCAACTCAACAACCGATCATCCGCGTAGTGTGCCCTACAATATGTACGGGCTGGCTCCGGTATCCATTCAAATTATCACTAGCTTAAAATCGTTTAGGTAAATTAGTCAGGGTTGTGCCTTAACGCTGAATCAGAGGGTTAGAGGTGAAAGAGCTCGACCGAGACGGCTATAGCTGGAGGGCGAGTGCAGCCGACACGCGACTACCCTTTTCATTATGACTCCCGCACATGTTAACTGCTCGTAGACAGGGTGTTTTAAAAATCAACTCGAAAATTATTTCTCCCCCTAGGCATGAGTCACGTATAGAGAGATATACGATTTTCTTTACAGAAAAGAATAGAGAATGCAAAAAATGACACTTTTACCGAAGCAAATATTTCAAGCAAATACTTCAAGGACCTTTTTAACCCCCGACGAAAAAGAGGGGTGTTATAAGTTTAACGTGTCTGTCTGTGTATCTGTCTGGCATCGGAGCTCCCAAACGGGTGAACCAATTTTCGTTTAGTTTTTTTTGTATCATAGATAATTTTATCCTGAGTCTTCTTAGCCAATTTTCATGAAAATCTGTTCAGCCGTTTGAAGATCATCATCTCTTTTATAGTTGATGAAAGGATCTGACTACCTTCCATAATGTCCTATTGATTCGAAATTTGGTACCGTATTACTCCAATGATATTGAAAGAGCATGGTAAGGTACCTTACCCTAACATGTCATGAATATAACAAATATGACATGTTAGGGTAAGGTTTAGATGACGGGGTGTTTTTTTTTTTTTAATTTGTATTATTTGTGATATAAAGTATAACGGTGCGCCTCAAGGTTTATGATGATTTATTCCTTTAACGTTTCATGGCACTGCTTATTACATTGAAACCTCCGAGTACGACAAAGTCCGTCGTAGGATTAGTGGGCTAACAAAGTAGGTTACAATAACTTCCAAACTGTGATGATTCTATGCAGACTTACTCACGTGACTGCAGTGATCTACGAATACCGAGATATTATACTTTTTTATCCTGTCTTATTTCTTCCTAACTAGTGTGGTGAAAGCAGTAGATTGCGCCTCGAAGGCTACTTTCCGTGACTTCCCCGCACGCCCTGGGTCTGCCGAGGACCGAGGTAGAGTTAGCCGCATCTTACAAGAACGAGGAGACGATATTAGAGTATTACGTACTAACTGGTAATTTTAAACAATATAGAACCTAATACGAGTAAGATATAAGTATCTACTCTGTACACCAGCAACCTTATTTGGAAATAAAGATTTTTAAAATTTTTATTATTAGTATAGTATACTGTTAAATACAATAAAAAAACTAACCAAAATATTGGGTTTTATTTGACGATCGTGAGATTTGGAATCTTTTTTAAAACCCGTCAAGTTTTTCTGAATAATAGAAATTTATATTTTTAGTATAAAACCCCAAATACTTTTCAAGACAAATTTAACTATCAGCGTTAAAAAGTATTGTTCATTTCAAGCCAGAAAAAAAAAATCCGTAAGCCCATCCTGTGAATCCTCTAGAAAAAGAACCGCAGATATAAATTATTTTAAACTTTTCTAAAACATGAACCCCTTGCATAAAAAGTCAAAAACAGTTACCGATATGTTGCAATCGACACGCTAAGTATACATAAGTATTGCTATTGCCAAAACATATGCGAATACAGTAGGTAAGCTGCAGTGCCAAAACTATTCGCTACATAAAATATGCAAATAAAATTGATAAGCAATAGTCTACTAAAAATAAAATTTACTTACACAAAAATCTAGTTTTACTTGCTTTTTTGTTAGAATTTACAAATAAAAATAAATAAAATACTTTAGCAGATAAATAAATCGCTGTTATTGTGTAAAAAGCTTAAATTCTAAAAGCGAAACTCTACCTTGTCTAGGTAAAACCTTCAGTTATCGGAACGATAGAAAACAATTGAATTTACGACCGACGACGCGATGAGAGCACACCACGGGAACGTATGCTCAGTGAGCTTAGGCTACCAACACTGAGGAAACTCTGGGAAGAGAGGACTACAAATTTTCCCTTTTAAAGCATCAGCGCGCGCAACTGCATACGCTCCCGCCTCCGCACTCGGCACCCCCGAACACGTAAGGGGCTTAATGCAAACGTAGTTATCACATAGTTATGTATATTATATCGTAGCAGTCTCTGTTCGTTGTCATCCGTAATATTGATGCAATAAGTTTATGCATTATGAAGGACTATGATGATGACATGATATTCGTAAATGATGAAGCGGTAACAGCGGTGGCTGCTATTAGAAAACTACAGAATATTCTGTATGCATAGCGAAATTCCTTGTAATTTTGGCTTTCAGTCGATTTCAATAGAACTGAAATTAATTCCGCCATTCAATCTAGTTTTAATTAACGTTGGGTTTTAATGCAATTTAGGTCAATACTAACTAATATGTACTTATTTTAACTGTTTGGCCCTAGCTAGGTATTTAATAATTTTCAGTCATTCCATGATATTTAGTTGAGAGTACCTAGGTATGGTTTCTTTGTGGAATAGTAGGTAAATACCGTCAACCATAAGCATTACAGAGCTATCTACTTACGATTTTAATTTATACTACTTACGTAATTCCATGTAGAACTTCATCGTCGATTTTTTTAATAGGTAGGGTCTGACATGGGTCTGACAGAAGCGCGCTCTGCGGTCCTCAAGATTTTCCCAGAAAACAAAAGTACTACATATTTACCTACTGTATAGTTTCACTCAGTTTTTGCTGTTTAAATTGTCATCAGAAAATGTAATTGAGCGCATGCAAAAATGACGTGTCTTGAAATTTCAAAATACGCGTAGCGGAACGTGGCGAGTGGCGACGCGTAGCGGCAGGTACTCGTAGCATGGCGTAGCAAGTGTATAGGGTACCTAGCATACAGCAATGACCTAAATAGCTTGACATTGAACTACGCAGCAGTCTAGATTGACTGATTTAATTTAATTGTAGGGCGATTTATGCAAGGGAGTCACTGATAGATTAATACGTTGCAATACCAGGTTTTCACATCGCAACTTATATCTGATTGAAAAAGTGGGTAATTTTAAATTGTTAACTTGTATGTACTTGTAGGATAAGCGACTATAGATCTTGTTGAATAAGTTCATGGTCCAGTATGAAAACTCTCGGTGATCAAACTAAACGCAACGCAGTGTAAATGTATAAAAAACTAGCCCACGGCTTCGCCCGCGTGGTACCTTGAAAAACAAAAACAACTCTATTCTGTGGCAACCGCACATTTTTCCGGGATAAAAAGTAGCCTATGTGCTATAAATAAAAAATAATCATCCAGATCCGTTCAGCTGTTTCAGCGTGAAAGAGTAACAAACATACATCCATACATTCTTACAAACTTTCGCGTTTATAATATTAGTAAGATAGGATTGGCAAATACAACTTTAGGCACATGTGGCATGAAACTGATTATCACTCATGAAATAAATGTAGATTATGCTGTGTGTGAATAGTTATTTTGATATATAGTAATATGAGCTGGAAAAACACCTAAGTATATGAAACTTTTACTGACTGATGTATCAAGGTAAAACCTAACCAAATCATATGCTACTAGAGAGCTGAAATTTAAAGAGTAGGTACCTACCTTCTCTTAATATTTAAAGGAACCTTTCTTTGGAAGGTAAGGAAGGTTCCTTTAAATATGACACGAAAGTTTCCACTTGTTCGTGTAGGTAAATATGGTTACATCAAGAAATCAAGAATAATTCCTCTCGTACCATCAATCATCAAAGTATTTATAAAACGGACAGGGCCGCGCCGACCCCCCACAGCGCCTGTGTGCGAAACCTATGAAGCGCCTTTTTTTTTCACGAATCTTCATGTTTCAACTTAGGTACCTATGTGTCGCCTGATACGGCAAAAAATTTAAATTTGGTCTATAAAAGTGGTGTAAATTTTTTAGGTTTTACTTATCGATACTCCACTACAAAGAATATGTTGTTGTGTAAGTGTATCAAAAATAATTTCGATGGCGGCGCCTCTATTGTCTTGGCGCCTGTGTGCGCCGCACACTTCGCACATAGGGGCGGCTCGGCCCTGAACGGAATCGTCTATTTCATTCATTATGATTTTCGAAAATAAGCTTGAACCTAGGTATATGAAATTAATTTTCCTTTCAGAACGTTGATAATTGAATCAGTAATTAATCCTTTCAACGCTTCTAATAATTTTGCTGCAGGTATTGTCTAGCGAAATGAAATTATTGATCTGAAATAATCTGGTTATCTTCTGCACTTCAGTCCATGAACGCATACGTAGGTGCTTTTGTTACGTAGATTATTGTGTAGATAGATGCCTATATTTTTTTTTACAAAATCAGTATCGTTCATTTTTGTTTGCTCGTATGTATGTACCTATGTTTGATATAAGTAAACTTACCTATAATATTGCCCATTGCAGTATGTAGGTAATTGTTTTAAAGAAGAAGAATTTGTGCAATTTGGAAAAGAAAAACCTCGGGGTAGGTACCTACCGAGACTTTGAAAATGGGAAATGTTTTAAAAACAAACCGAAGCACATTGCTGTGGTAGGATTATCTGATTGAGCGTCTGTTCCTTTTATTTAGCTTCTGAAGCTGGATACATTGATGTTCATTCACCAGTTGAGCATACTAGTAGTGCCTTGGGTCCGGAAGGGTATAAAGACATTTAGAGACATTAAGTTTTGAGATTAGGTAGGTATAATGCGTTCGGTGAGTTTCGACATTTTGTTCGACGTCACAAATACCGATCACTAGCGTTTGCCGCCTACCGCAGATAAACTCCTCCTTCATGGCTCAAATAAGTTTCCGTCGTGAGTATTGAAAAATCCAAATGTCCAATTTCATGTTCCTATTCAAACGATTGTGGTAATGATGACCAGCCGAACTAACATGAGCGCACGACAAAAATTTGTGGATTAGTTTGTCTCACTCTATTTTGTGCGAATATTAGACAACATTGTCGACAAAAGTGTCGAGAAAATTTTGTCGCGGTACCATGTTAGCCTAGCAAACAGAAGGAGATTCTATAATATGTTCGACATAATGTGTCTTTTTTTATACCCACCGATTTCTTCGGCAATTATGGACCGAATTTAAAATTATTTTATGTTTGAAAGCTGTTTTCGAAACAGTTGAATAGATTTCTAAAATTGATATCTACCTAGATAGATTATGACATAGCCAAACTGAAACAGGCTACCTACTTTATTCCAAAAAAACTACCATTAGGGGGTACTACCATGGGAAGTCGGAGTTTTTATGAAAAACTAACCTTACAGACAGTAGTCAATATAGTCAATAGTCAATAATCTTTATTCAGTAATATCACAAGGATCATTTTGAATCGTCTTACATACTAGGTGAGTCTAGGTGCCAATTCCAGTCCTATCCCCAGTACGAGAAGAACTGGCAAGAAACTCGCTGGGCCCTAGTGCTTTTATTGTATTATGAACCTTGTTAACATTGTTAGGGACACCTAGCAGAGTTGGAGCTGATTCGTCCCAAGCTTTTTTGTCATCTAAGTACTCTGATATTCTATAATAAGCTTTACGAGACAGGTTTTGTTTAATTACATTTTTGAATTTCGCAATCGATAGATCAAGCATGTCGCTTGGTATCTTGTTATAGATATGTGATCTGTTATAGTTACTAAAGTTCTTACAGCAAACAAAACGGAGTAGGTAGTCTAAACCGACGTAGGTATAAAGAATGTAATGAGAGTGAATGAAGCAAAAGAGGTCAGGATCGTAGCAAGTGGAGGTCCGTGGGATCTGCCTACCCCGTCGGGAAACAGGTGTGATTTTATGTACTTACTTATTTAATAAAAATTCTATAGGTATAGGTACATATATGTACCTATATACAGACAGATCAATCTTAATCTCTACATTGTTGTTAATAAGTTGAAATTCTGCTTTACTTTTTACGCGTGTTTATCAAAAGTTTAAATAGGTAAGTAAGTACCTGCACAGGTACAAGGTATGTATTCACCTACATAGCAGTAGGTACAAATCGATGCTAGCGAAACATTTAGACTGCTTTGAAAAAACTTACCTACACATTTGAAAACAATAAGTACATGATAGGTAGTATGTGCTCTAATCGAACGTATCTAATGTCAGAGCGTATAATTTCCAACGGAATTGATTTTTAGGGTTCCGTACCCAAGGGGTGAAACGGGACCCTACTACCCCATATAATATAATACTAGTATTATATAATATATTACATATTAACTATATTATATTACGTATAATATAATACTAGTATTATATTATACTAGCACTACTAATAATATAATACTAGTATTATATTATTAGTAGTGCTAGTAGCTATTACGGGCTATTACTAAGACTCCGCTGTCTGTCCGTCTGTCACCAGGCTGTAACTCATGAACCGTGATAGTTAGACATTTGACATTTTCACAGATGATGTAGGGACAGTGATTTGTTATAGTGTGTAGGGATTTCTGTTACCGCTATAACAAATACTAACAAACAGTATAAAATAAATATTTAAGGGGGCTCTCATAGAACACACATGTCTTATTTTGCCATTTTTATAGATAATTAGCTATCCAGGCGAATTTCGTACCACCTTAGATAGTGACTTGTATTCTCTTTGACGTTTTATGTCACGTCACACGGGAACGCGGTCGAACGGGATAAAAAATATCCTATGTCCGTCTCCTGGTTCTAAGCTACCTCCCCACCAACTTTCAGCCGTTATTGAGTAATAAATAGTGTAACTAACACGACTTTCTTTTATAATATTATATAGATCGATACATGGTACCGAACCCTACGTGCGCGAGTCCGACTCGCACTTTACCGGTTTTTTATACCTACTCGCAAGAAATGCACTGAAATACATTGTAGGTCAAGCAGCTGGTTAAGACAGGGTGGATTACCCATCCCACCCCCACCAGTCGGAAATTACTAATAGAACGAGCATAAGGCCACTTTTAGGACATAATGGAACTATACTACCATTCTTTATGTGGTTATGGACTGTTTCTTTGTTTTTGTTTTCAAGTTCTATAGAGTGAATAGAGATCTTTAGATCACATTAGATGATCTAAGAAGTGATCTAAGATAGCTAATTAAAGTTCTTACGTCTAAAAAACAAGAGAAATAAAATTTGTAACTACCTACCTATATAATAGCTGTGTTGTATATAAGCGGCCATGCCGTTTTTAATTTTTCATCTCATTAAAAAATTAGGTAGTCTAGTGCTAATTCAAGGTTACCTACCTAATTTACAGCCATAACTAATTTTGTTCAAATTCGTTTGTCCACTTACACACCCTTCCTTCATACGTATTAGCAGGAAGTACCTACCTAAGGATGACTGTATCGTGTTAGCTAATCTTTTCACCACCTGTGATTCATGCACCAAAAACGTCATGCGAACCTCATTTTTTCAAATATTTTTTCTTCTCATACAAGTTCTGAAGTTTTTATGATAAATACAAAGAAGCGTAGGAAGGGAGATTTCGGCGCACTTCAATCATTTCACCACGCTGGTTTGAAGGAACTACCTAGTAACACGATAGTAATAATACACAAACATACAAACACGACAACGACAAATTTCCCTAGCTGCCACTGAGATCTTCGCTTGATCAATTATTATTTTTTATATTGGAGATGTTCATCAAAAAATCTAAGTCAGTGGGTACTTAAGTAATGTAAGGAACTAGTAAGAAATTGTTTATTTTAATTATGACTAGCATCCGCTCGCGGCGTCGCCCGCCAAGTACCTAAATAAAATATAGCCTATGTTCATCCTGAAAGTTTATTCTACACATTGGTGGAAGAATTTTTCAAATCGGTTCAGTAGTTTCGGAGCCTATTCGTTTCAAACAAACAAACAAACAAACAATCAAAGTTTTCCTCTTTATAATATTAGTATAGATAATGTAATTCCATCAAGAAGCATTAACACAGTGTGTAGAAGTACATTTTTGATGTGATATAGATATATCACATAAAAATGTAGGTACTTCCTCTACGGTCCAAGAATCTTTTTCCGAGCATAGCGGGACCTTTTATTCAGAGGTTTTAGAAACCGAGCAAAGCGAAACTAACCGAAGAAGAGTTATTTTAAATTTTTGCATGTATCTAGCTATGAGCAAGGTAAATAAACAATGAGTTTGTATGATGCCGATGCTGTAACCGTGATACTTGGATACTACCGAATGGTGCTACTCATGACAGGGTGCCACGGATCGTGAAATGTGAACATAATTAAATAGGTACTACACATAAGATTCCAGTGAGCACTGTCCTTAACAGAGCATAAATCAGGGTGTTTTTTAAAGGGTTGGGGTTGCACGTGAGTCACCCTGGCCTCGCTGATGATTCACCCAAGAATCTACGACACGACACGATAGTTTCATCGATTGCTGCCGACCTTTTTGTATGCATAACTAGTATCCGCCCGTGGACACTACTTATCAAAGGAATAAGCTTGTGTTATTCAAGATCCTAAACTGATCCTAAACATAACACCAGTGAATTGTAATAGTAACTAAAGTAACACAGTTTGAACAATAAAATTATTCTTATGCGTAGTTGCAGTCATTCAGCCACTTCTTAGATAAATACGGACAAAACAAAAAAGATATGATCACGACTGTAATCCCCGGGCTCGGTAGATATCTTCCTCAGATCTTGATCTTTAGTTACTTAGATCTTACTTAGTCCAAACATGACATTTGGTACATGCCCACATTTTGCACAGTACCTAGTTAGTATTCCGTACGTGACAGGTTGCAAGCCCATCGCCGCTTATTTAAGAATACTAACCTATGACACACACCTTTGAATTTTTGGTTCTAGGGTGTGCCGGTTTCCTCACGATGTTTTCCTTCACCGTTTAAGAGCACTGGCGTTGCCCACACAGTTTTTTCGATTGGAAAAACTCATTGGTGTACGACCAAGTTTGAACCCACGACCTTCGCATCGTGAGACCGGGTGCTACCACTGCACCACCAGCGCTCTAATACGGACATACATACACATACATACAATTAGTAATTCCCTTCATAGTGCACTTCTGGGTTCAGAAAAAACCTAGCCTCCAAATTTTAGTTAGTTCTCTAAGATTTGATTTAGGCTGTTCGTCGACCTAGCTCCAAACCAGGCTAGGTTGGCTGATAGAAAATACCCCCTAGTTATTTAAGCCCTCCATTTGTCACACATATTTTATAATCCGTGTACAATAATGTAGGTATACCTAAATAAATATATTAGTACCTGGATGACCGAGCTTTGCTCGGGTTTTTTTTCTGGTTAATCGTGTTTTTTGGAAAATGAAACCTAGCTAGATGGATTAATCGTTGGAGCCGTTTCCGAGATTCCGATTGTATATACAGGGTGTCCCAAAAAGTAGTGTCAAGCGAAAGTCCAGAGATAGAACACCCCTTGAGGTACTCGAATCACCCCCATGTATGTTCCGCGATTTTTTATAGTTTTCGAGTTATGAATTTTTTTGCGCATTTTTGAAAATTTACGTTTTGAACAACTTAAAACATTCTTACAAAAAAAGTAGGAAACTTTCTTGAGATTTTTTTTTTGCTACTTAATTTTAATGAGTTGTTCTTTTATGCATAAAATAATCAGCTACGTGACTTTGATGAAAACTATGAAAATATTGGTGTAAAGTCAAATAATTACATTCGGTGAATTATGACTTAAATTTTCAACTTTAAATTAAAAATCTTAACAAGTGATTTCATGGTTCTTAAATAAATCTAAAGAATTTTCCAGACTCTCAGCTTTCATAATCATTAAAAAAAAGTACTACTTAATAGGCTACTTTGGCTAAAATCGGCCTTCAAAGACGGTGATGTGGAAAATTCTTAAAATTAGCTATCTGATTAAAAAATAGATTTTGCCCATTTTATCATTCCTAAGCTTAATTCGTTTGTTAACTTACCAAAAATGACTGCAGGAAAGTAAGATTTCATTAATATTTGAAGGTTTTATTTATTTAGTTTAGCTAAATTTATGAAATAAAATAACAAGTAAAATTTATTATTTTTTACAAAAAGTTCTCAAAATGTCAACCTTCTATGTCGATACAAATCTTGCATCGTCTTAAAAAGGTTTCCTTTAATCGTATGAAAGCTATTTTAAGTGCCTTAATTTTTTCTTCGGCCTGTCTTAATTTTGTTCTTAATTCGGCCATATTGCTGATTTTTTTAGCATAAACTAATTCTTTGTAGTCATTTTTGGTTAGTTAACAAACAAATTAAGCTTAGGAATGATAAAAAGGCCAAAATCTATTTTTTAATCAGGTAGCTAATTTTAAGAATTTTCCACCTTACCGTCTTTGATTTACCGATTTAAGCCAAAGTAGCCAATTAAGTATTACTTTTTTTTAATGATTATGAAAGCTGAGAGTCTAGAGAATTCTTTAGATTTATTTAAGAACCATGAAATCACTTGTTAAGATTTTTAATTTAAAGTTGAAAAGTTAAGTCATAATTCACCTAATGTAATTATTTGACTTTACACCAACATTTTCATAGTTTTCATATTCAGTAGCCAAAAAAAAATCTCAAGAAAGTTTTCTACTTTTTTTGTAAGAATGTTTTAAGTTGTTCAAGTCATAAATTTTAAAAAATTCGGAAAAAAATGAATAACTCGAAAACTATAAAAAATCGCGGAACATACATGGGGGTGATTCGGGTACCCCAAGGGGTGTTCTATCTCTGGACTTTCGCTTGACACTACTTTTTGGGACACCCTGTATATTATACATATATACAAGAATTGCTCGTTTAAAGGTATAAGATATCAGTCACTCAATCAGGCAGTATCATCATTCTCCTGCCCTTTTCCATAATAATTACATAGATATTAGGTATTTAATTCCAGATCTTTCCGAACTTTCATTGCAAAGGCATGATAGAAAAAAATAAATTCGCATTAGGTATTGCGAGTAAACCTGTGTCACGATATTGGCATATAACGTAGGGGAAATGTAGGTACTTATATAAATTTATTTAAAAATACAGATGTCTTTGATGGTAAGTAGGTATATTATCAGATAAACCTAAAAGGTACCTACCTACTTATACAGTACCTAGCTGATTAGCAAATAAAAATACTTAATTAAAGTAAAAATATTATTATAAAATATCTAGTGTTGCACGCCGATCAACACTGCCATTAACATACATAGGTAGGTAGATCAGTCTAAAAATGCACGTCCCTCCAATGTATTACCTCTACATGCGGTACAAGTACAAGTGGAGGGGCGTGCAGTTTTAGACTGAATCATCTCTACTATACTCATCTACTTTCTTGTAGATAAAAGTACCTAGGTATACAATCGAGAACCTACCGAACTCGTGCCATTATAGACAGGTGGGTATAGGTACTTAAATAAGTATTATACTTAGTTAACCCCAGTCTGTGTTATATGGTCATGCACATAAAGTACCTGCTCATTCGGTCCAATTTCAGCCTAATCCAAAGCCCAATTTCATTCAAGATTGCAGCGCAATTCAAAGCTTCTCGAATCATAAATCTTCCGAACCGATTATGCAAAAGCTCAGCTCTGTCAAAATAAACAGGCTACATATTCAAAGTAATCAAATACATTATATAAACGTACCAATAAGTTGACGGTTTGGACGCTGCGTTACAGTAATCTTTCGAGCAGACACACACGTGATAACGTACATACAAGGAGACTGCTTTACTGAATGGCGTCAAAGAGGCACTCGGTGAAAAAACACATCCTTCAGTTTTCCTTTTTAGTAATCTCTCTAAGTAAGCCATTCGCTGAGAGGTAAAGCTTTTTCCTCTCGCTGGTGGCCAGGTTCTGCATCCTCTTTCCACATAACAGCTTTCAACATCTATCCATCTCTTAAAGCATCCATTTAAGTAATTGTTGTCTACACATTTTTTTTTAATATCTTTCTTACTTTCATCAGATTTGTATTCACCCCCGAAAAGGTCACCGCAGTCTCTGTTGCTTAGTTTCGTCAAATCTAATCCACAATTATAGCATTTCGTAGGTTTACCTGTTCTTTTATTCTTTTTATATCTCACTTTTGAGGTATTATAGTTTTCTATTTGTTCTATTAATAGGTATTGTTGTGGGGTTGTGATTGAGGGAGTAGTTTCTGGTGGGTGAGTTGAAGTAGTAAAGTTCACATCAATTCCTAACCTACTAAACAGCGATGCCTCCCTCCCCCCCGATGGCCTAGACCGAGCCAGTTCTATATAATCCTGCCATCGAGGTATTGCCCTAAAATATGGCTTCCAAGTTGTTGCTTTCCTGACTTTGATAGTCTCGGATAACTTCATTGTGAGCTCCTTACGAGAAACACTCATATCAGTTGTAGTCGCGCTGGTAGGCCGTGTTTCTAAATCTGATGTGGTTGTGTTGGGTGGCATAATAACTGCCGCAAGAGATTTATTTAATAAAGGGCCATCAAAATGCCTTTCCTCTCTAGGTTTGAAATCGAAATCTTGATATAATTCATTTCTTGCACTCGTTAAATCAAGCTTGTTAATAAAATTGCCTACATAGTTATATTCTGTAGATGTTTGTTTGTTTAAACGACTCACTTTTTTTGTTGGTAAAACATCGTACCAGCCGTATATTTCATTTTCGGCGTTTGCTGAAGCAAATACGTCAGAAATGTTGTCGTGATAGTAATCCTGTGGTAATATCACAAGTCCTTCAGTAGGTTCGTACCTAGCAGGGTTTTTCAATCGTGACAATAAGGACAAACTCACAAAATTAAAAAAAGTGAGCAAAATTATAAAACACAGCAAAATAAAATCAAATGTAAACATTTCAAAATGTAATGCTGACATGGCCCTTCAAAAGTTTGTCAAATTGCTAAAGTATGACATAATATGAAAAAAATGCTCGAAGAGGTAGGTAGATCGGTACAATTCAAATCAATTCAATTCAAATAATCTTTATTCAATAACACAGGGATCATTTTGAATCAAACATAGGATGAGTCTAGATGCCAATTCCAGTCCTATTCCCAGTCCGAGAAGAACTGACGCCTCTCGTGTCAGTAGTACTACTAAGAAGTTCAACTGGTAGTACCTACAAATGACACACCTTTGTATCTTTAGTAGTTATTAATACTACAAAACATAAGTAAATTCATTCAACGTTTTACGCCTCCGCGTCAGTAGTACTACAAGAAGTTCAACTGGTAGTACAAATAATAAAACTTGTATCTCTATTATTTATAAATAAACAAAAAAAACTTGTACCTATCTCTAGTACAAAAAAAAGATAATCGTAACGAAAAGCGAAGCAACTTTACAAAAAGGATAAAAAAAAACCAAACGGAATTTGTAAAAAATCGTCAGTTTATGCATGGTGTTGCCGCTTCTCCCAGAAGCAAAAATTGAAGAAGGGTTTAGTTATATTATGAAAGTGTAGGATGTAACTGAGGTGATTTGCGACCTCCGCACCGTATGGGTGCGATCTCCATGGTGTTGACAACTGTCACGTCATTTTGTTATTTATTAATTTATTTATTTATTAGGCCAACAGTACACACAACAAAACATTAAAAAAAAACAACATGAAAACAAATTATACTATGAAATGTGTGCCAATTACAGGCATGCACAACATTTACCATAATGTTTAAGGAAACAGACAACATTTATAATATTTATAATCATAGAGATAATATTACTATAATCATTTGGTTTGTCTAGTTCTCAGTTAAATAAAGCCAATTTTTTCTGTTGGTTTATCGTTTATTTCGCCACAATTTATTTAACTGAAAATGCCTGACGAAAAACTAAGCAAGCATTCGCTGTCAAGATATCTGCGACCCGATAAGTTTGACATCGAGCCTGATGTCGCGGACGCCGATGCAAAATGGCTACATTGAAAATCGATATTCGAAAGCTTCAGAAGAGATTACCGAAGATGTACCAGACTCCCTTAAGCGTAAGCTGCTAGTTAACCACTTATCGGCATCCATTTACAAGCATATCAAAACATGCTCCACTTATAAAGATTCGATGAAAGTTCTAGAAGACATCCGAATAATACTATTCTAGCTCGACACATTCTCTTCAATCGCAAGCAACGAGCCGACGAAACGATCTCTGACTATATTAGAGCTCTCCAACTTTCCGCGAAAGATTGCAAATTCGAAGACGTCATAGCCCAAGAGCATGAAGATCAAGCAGTTCGTAGTGTTTCATATCCGGCTTACTATCACGAAGGATTCGCGAGCGGTTATTAGAAAAACTTTAAACTCACTCTCTCAGAAGCACTTAATCAAGCCGTAGCTCTGGAAACGGCAGAAAAGGATGCAGTTGCTATTGGTATCAGCTCTCCGCAACTTACCGCCATATCGCAAGGTAGTTCATGGGACAAGGAATCCGAAAAACTTTTCACATACCCTAGACTAGAAGATCCACGAACGGAGATTCACTGCCATCTTGGCTCATGCTGGGACCGATCCTAGTTAAGAAGAACGTCCGCTCTTCAAAAACGGACCCTCTTGTCGAGGAAGCCGAACTCCTAGAGACCAATCCCTACTACTCTCTCATAAGACGGGATAATGGGGAAACCTCAACGGTATCAACCCGTCAATAGGCTCCTTTCCCCAGTACTACTGATGATAGCAGAGACGATAACTTCGAAACTGCCTCCGAAGATGAAAATAACTCCACACCTCCACCTGAAAATAGCGCTCCTTCGTCACCGCCTCCTTTAGAAGAGCCGTCGACGTCCTCGCTAGTTCTTCGGACTGGACTTCCCAGGAGATCTAGAAGGACGCGAAAACTACCATCCTACCTGGCGGACTTTGTTGTTGATGGGAGTGACAGTGAAAATTTAACCGGGGGAGAATGAGGTGATATGCGACCTCCGTACCGTATGGGTGCGATCTCCATAGTGTTAACAACCATCATGTCATACTTTGTTATTTAGAATCATTCGGTTTGTCTAGTTCTCAGTTAAATAAAGCCAATGTTTTCTGTTGGTTTATCGTTTATTTTGCCACAGTAACAAAAACCTGCAACAGTTTTTATTTTACGTAAAAAATACTGGATGCCGAAAAAAACTTTATGGTGAGCGACACCGGGCGAATAATGTCTAAACAGTTGGAACGCTCAATTCTATAAACTTTTTAAAAGAATACCAACAATACATTTATACAGTTTTGAAAATTATCAAGGAGGATGCAGAATTTAACGCTGTGAATTATTTAACATTAGAACCAGCAAAAAAGCGTTCAAGAAATGTTGTAGAACGGGATAGGTTCTTATATTCTTCACGTTCAAATGCAGTTAGTCAATGGGGAAATTGACGTACTCATCTCTCTTCTTGGAAAACAAGAGCGTGCTCCCACCATTTTCGTGGTTGTTTGCCTTCTATGATTTTTTTGTACTAGATATACAAGTTTTCTGTTGTTTATTTATACTAGAGATATAGTTACAAGTCTTTTGTTGTTTTAATATACTAGAGTTATTAGTTTTAGTATACTAGAGTTTGTATCATTTGTACTATCAGTACTAACTATATCATATTATGTGACATTTAATTAATAAATAAATAAATAATAAATAATGCTGGACAATCCACACAGCATCATCTAGCCCCAAAGTAATCTAACTCAAAGCTTGTGTTATGGGTACTAGATAACTGATTATATTTAATACATTAGATACATAGATAGATATTTTTTATTATACATAGAAAACACCCAGACCAACGGAACAAATTTCTGCAGACCGTACACAAATTTGTTCCGCGGCGGGAATCGAACCCGCAACCTCTTGCGTCGCAGGCGGGGACTCTCGCCCGCTGCGCCACTGAGATCGTCAATTATTTAGGTACTTACATATCTTTTTTATTTGTCAACCGATTGGTGAAACAAATTGGTTTCATCGAAATCATTATAATTATTTTCTCTAATGTGAGCTTGGATTTTAATAGAGAATTAATTTAGAGAAAACTGCATTTGATTCGATTCAGCCGTTGTGGAGATTCACTGAGGCCGGATCTGGTGTGATTCGTTGGGAGTTTTTTCCCATCGAGTCACACTGTTACACAAGTGTAGCATGTTGGTAACTCTTCTATCAAAAAAGTTGCAACGAGTAATAGTGTGACTGTATGGGGGAAAAACTCCCAACGAGTCACACTGTAACTGGATATGGTGCGACTCGTTGGGAACCCACCGAACTTACGGACAACAATAATATCATAGTCGTAAAATACATGTAGGTAGGTAAATGGGAATACATTTTGGCAATGCTACAGAAAAGAAATATGTGTGGGGAATATTACCTGCCTACATTTAGCAACGAAAATTAATGTGTACAAGAAAGTAGGGAATCATGACGTTGATTGTTTACGAAACACATCCAAAAATATAGTTGTAAAGAAAATGACCTTAATGAGAACCAAAGTCATTAATAATCTGACCCATTCATAAGCAATTCGAGGAAATGATTTCTGAATTTGAAGATGAAGGTGTGCATGCACTTTACAACTGATGCACCAGAATTCAATAATATTATGGACTATACAACACAAGACATAAAAATATGGGGGTATCAAAACTTCATTTCCAATCAACTTGTATGAAACTTTGATAGTTTACTGGTATGCTGCATACCAGTAAAGTATCAAAGTTTCATACTACTAGCTAATTTTATGGATAATGAAACTAGAATATTGCTCTTTTTTGTTCTCCATATATAAAAAAGAAAATAAAATGTTACAAACATTTATTTCTAGATATGGCACTTTCAAGTCTTGTCCGAATGCGTTTCAACAAATTTACACTATTCACAAGCTCAATGAGGTAACAAAGATCAAGTCTCAGCTTTCATTTTGGAATCTCATAAAATGACACTAGACTTTGAAAAATCCACAATGAAAGTGATACAAAATGTTATATGATAGGTACAGAAATAAAGGGGAAATGGAATGTTTTTTTTCATTTTTGGTATAAAAAGTAGGGTAGGTATAGTAATGTCATACAGCCAGATGTGCTGGGTTGGCACATTTACCAAAATATGTGATGTCTGGGTATAAAATTATATTATGTTGGGATCACCGAAAAGTGAGAATATTACAAAAAATGAATACCAAAACATGGTTCCATGACTCCAATTTCTTATAGAGATGGTGCTGTTTTGGTGAAGAAGTTAGAACAACTAATAATCTTGAAAGATGGCATTCCAGACTCAATGAATTTGTGGGTAGCAAAAACCCATTACTAGCGAAAGTGCTAGACGTTTTATTATAGAAACCAAAATAAGCTACCTAACTACAAACAATAAAATAAAAAAAGCAATACCTATGAAAGAATCCACAAAAGACTACAAAATCAAATCAGCAAATCTCATCATTGATTTTTGGCTTTTAATTTTAACAAGTGGAGATCCGTGCTCTCTGCCTACCCCGTCGGGAAACAGGTGTGATTTTATGTATGTATGTATGTCGCACCCCCAGTCGTAAACTGGCTCAATCCAAAATTCATGTTTTTTGGGAAATGAAGAAAACGTGTTTAGATCATCAACAACTTTTGGTAAATCACACTATAACTTTAATGAATAAACAGTAATTTACAAAATTTAAAGTCCTACAGGTTATTTTGTCTGAGGACTACTGATACGGATAACAATATCCTTAAAAATATTGAAACATTTCTAAGTAAATCGATGCTAAACAAAAAACTTCCAATAATGAGTCACTTTATTAGTAATCACCTACTAAAAAACCTATGAACTTTTGACGTATCTACAAAGAGGTCTCTTTAATTCCCAGCAACACAATCAAACACATATAATATTCAGCACGAAACCGACCGAACTTGGTTTAAGTCACAATAATACCTTAGTTTACAGTTGTAAAGTGACTCAAAACTAACCTCAGTCGCTTTAAGATTGAAATTAATTTAGTAAATTTACCCCGAGTTTTGTACTATAATGACGCATTGAGGTTTATGCCACTTTCTCTCTAGTTGCGCAGCGAAAAACTCCAACGCAACACTAAATACGTCACTATCGTAATGACGATAGGCGCCGAACTCGATATTAAGAAAGAGACCAAAGATTAAGTATCTCCTTTTCTAGCCTTAATCGGGCAGTTTCTGATTTACCAGGCGATAGAGCGTGATTTTTTGAGTCGTTCTGCATATTTAACTCAATTCACCAAAATTTTGGATTGAGCCAGTTTACGACTGGGGGTGCGATGTATGTAATTTTAACAATACAATACATAGAATGAATTGCCTGCCTTTCGGATTATCGATGGCTTCCTACATATTTGCAAAAATTACTAATTGGGTTGCAAATCTTTTCAGAGAAATGTCTGTCTAGACAACCGGGTGTAATAGGAGAACTACACCTAGACCCAAACCAGTTATTCCAGCAAAATCAACATGTTTTTAGAAACTATCAAGAAAAAAGGACCTCAAGTACAAGATCGAACTGTAATGTTCCAAACAGACAGCAAATCTGTTGTAGCCTACATCACCAAACAAGAAGCAAGTACCTATCTTCGCCTTCTTCATGTACCTACTACACAGTATCCCTCGCCAATCAACATCAGATAAACCATAAAGCTCGGTATTTTCCGGACGGTCCAACTAATACCGCAGACAGCATTATCAAGGTCGACAGTACTTTCGGAATGGACGCTAAGCCAAGAAAAACCTAATCTTAAAAAAGATGGGAACACCAGAGGTAGACCTTTTTGAAAGTGCTCAGTCAGCCACTTTCCACAAATAAGTCAGCATGGAATAGCACATAGTACCTATTATGCTACTTTTTATCCCGGAAAAATGTACGGGTCCCGAGGGATAGATCTGTTTTTATTTTGTTTTTCAAGGTAGGTAGGTACTAGTGTTTCTTCATACACACTGTCCTTCTTCTTCTTCTTCAATTATGGCATCTGTCTCTTAGAGAACAATTTTGTCAGTGTCAAGTGTATTTATTTATAAGTATTGTCAACGTCACAGAGTCATAGTCAAGTCGTCAAGTCAATTTAAACAAAAGATGTCAGCCATCAGTCACTTACTGTCATTGTCATTTTGCTTCACTTCATGAATGTCTATGTCTACGGTCTATTACTCTGCCATAAACAAAGAAGATAAATAAAATAATTTAAATAAAATTGTACAATTATTTAGAAGAATAATCTAGTGAAAATAAATGAGGTGTCTCTAAGAGAAATGAGAATGAATGAAGCATAAGAGGTAGGTAGGTACCTACCTCTTATGCCTAGTCAGGACCGTAGCAAGTGGAGATCCGTGATCTCTGCCTACCCCGTCGGAAACAGGCGTGATTTTATGAAGGTACCTACCTATTCTAGAATCTAGACTAGACGAACCATCATAATAATAGGCTTAATTGAATTGAATTCATGCTTTTTCTTCTTCAATTATGGCATCTGTCTCTTAGAGAACAAATTTTGCCAGTGTCAAGTGTATTTTTATTTAAGTATTCTCAACAAAGACGTTATCTACTGACGTAGTTTCTCAAATAATACTTACATACAATAACGTTATGGTACTATTTTTGTGAAGTTTGTGAAGATAAGTATAAGCTGCTTTTGACAATTCAATTTCCGTTGTCACTTAACTTCACTTCTTTAATTTAGCCTCTGTGTCAATTTCCGTTGTCAAAAGTAAATGACAGGCAGCCACTACTACTGTCATTGGTTATATGTGTGTGTTCATGTTCAATCAAATCAAAATGTTGAAAAGCTGCTGCTGAATGCCGACGGACGGATCATGTTTTGATTTGCAGTGGGTAAAAGTTAGAAGTGTTGTTTTGTGATGATTGTACGTGATATTTGTAAGGTAATTATTATAAGCTTGCGCTTTTATCTTTAGTTTCTTCTCGAAAGTTATTTTAACGTACCACGTGACGTTGCGTTACTACTACCGTCTAGTCATTGCCGAGGTGGCAATATTCAGAATCTGATGTCACACACAGCCCTCAAAATTATAAAAGTCGTAATGACTTCTAGATAACATTTTTCAAGTTTTTATTACCAAAACTTTAGTTTAATTACGCTCTAAATCTATATTTGTAACCCAATTTCATGGGCTAAGAGACGGAAGTTTTTTTACCTACTGCGTATCTACGTCATTGTTAGACAACAGCAGTTAACTTTTATCTGATCGTTTACAAAATAATGATTATTACCAACATCTGCCCGTGTCTTTGTGCGCGTGGCAACTTACGGCATAATAAGTAGCCATAGGATAACCAAATCACAGGCAAATATCTATTCCAAATATAATCTAAATTAGCCCAACCATTCGTTTGTATACCAACTCATGCAAAAACTTTTGCATACCTAGTTCCCTATTAACATATTATATCATCATTATTCTACTAGCTTCCGCCCTCAGCTTTGTTTTGCCTGTGATTTACCTACATTATGTTCATCCTAAAAGTTCATTCTACATATTAAATTTTTTTTTTAAAATATTTTTATTTTTTATAAAAAAAAAATTTTTTTTGAATATGGGTAATTTCAGAGATTGCCTCCTACATACAAACAATCTTTACCTCTTTATTATATTAGTTAAGATTTTTTAACTATGACTACACAGGTAGTATTCTGAAATGGTGTTTTGTTTTGGTTTTCAATAATGCAGTTAATTATGGCATGGTTTACAAGATTATAATGTTAACTACTCCTTGGTGATTTTTGATGCTTAATTGGTCCAATTGAAAATAAATAAAAGTACTACTGTAGTATGGTACCACAATCAAAAATTGTTTTAATCCACACCACAATTTTAAGCTATCGGTATTAGCCCTAATCTAAGACCCAAGTATTACTGACATTAAGAGACTAACAGTGCAGCTTCCAGTGATATTTTGAATGTTTTGGTAACACTATTTTGATTCTTATTAACTAAAATACTGGTGCTCCTCAAAGAGTTTGATTTCCAGAACATTCTCCTAATGCACCCTTGAGAAAGTAAGCCAGCCACCCACCAAATATGTTAGCATGTTGTCTGTCCGACAATGATTTTCAGCAATAAATTTTAGGAAAAAAAAGGATTACTGGAGATAAACTTACAAGATTAACTGCTCATATCAAACCTAGAGCTAGAACACTGAAACAAAAATAATCTTATTAACAACTGTCTACTTGAAATGTTTCATTGGATTAGTTTTAAATTAAGCTATTCAGAGTAGTTGTCTCCTTAATGTGGATAAAAATATCATCCAACAATCAAAGTCACTCAGAGGTCAAAAGTTCTTCATAATGTAATTGTATTCATTATATCTGCCAAAACTATTGGCTCAAATAAATAAGGTTAAATACTTGCTTTTTACATACATACATACATAAAATCACGCCTGTTTTCCGATGGGGTAGGCAGAGACCACGGATCTCCACTTGCTACGATCCTGACATACCTTTTTTGCTTCATTCACTCTCAATACATTCTTCATACATGCGGTTTAGGGTACTCTGGACCTGGCCTTTCTCTAGTATGTCCCCAATTTTATTATTATAAATACAACTTATTTGTTTATTTATCTATATTTCATTGTAATTATACATCATCGTGACAAGAGGATGGCTGTTAATTCATTTTAATTCTATTCATCAATATCGCCCAATACTGTTGGCTCATTCACATAAAATCTTGCTTTTTATCATAATAAATACAACTTATTTGTTTATTTATATTTTTTGCAAGCCTACCTAGCCAATCTGCATGAGATCTGCAAGAGAGCTAGGTCAGCATACAATAAGATAAACATTACACCATGTGTATTAGGTATAATAAATTGTAAGCACATTCTATTCTCTCTTACTTATTCACATTTAATTTCAATGTTTGGATGTTTTTATTTGTTTTACATGAATATGGCTAGGTAGGTAGTCGCCAAGGTTTACCTTTTTTTTGTATTTTTAGTTACACTTCATTAAATAAGATTATTTTACTTTCCAGCATGCCCATACAGGCTCCGCAATGGACAGACTACCTGAACTGTCCAGCTTGCTGTCGAGAGTTCGCGCCATCACGCTCCCCTATTAGTTTAGGGTGTGGGCACACACTATGTAGAATCTGCCTCAAAAACTTGCACAGGCGACAATGCCCTTTCGACCAGGTCAGTTGTATGTTCAATTATTATTACTCTCAAATTGAGAGCCAATGTCATAGTGAGAATTATTTATGTTAGATCAATAGTTATACACTCCTTTAGGGTTCATATTTCCAAAAATCCTTTGTTATTAATGTTGGATCAATAGTTATACACGCCCTCCAATGTGTGTCCTTGAAAATCCTTTGTTAGTGTACATCTACATGTTGCATTTTTCTTCAAATCAATACCTAGTTTTTGTCTTTGACCATTGTTACCATTTGCTATTGTTTTGAAATACCTATGAAAAACCATTACCTACCTTGATGCAGTGATGAATGCGTCACAGAAGTTGGCGACTTATCACTGAACTGCACTACCCGTAACTGAGTTTTTGATGTAGGCCGAGATCACAGCCTCCGTCGCGCACGTACACAGCAGTTGTAGGTAGATGTATTCGATTCTCGAATACAAACTTGCGGTACTTATTTATTCACAATTGGTAATTTTTCAGCAATCGCGTCTAGGAACCGACTGAGGTCTAAATCTAGGCTATATCCGTCTTTCCTGGAATTTAAACCGCAGTTCCCAACGCAGTCGATATTTTATCATACGCACAGACGAATAACCGAGTCATTCTCGTAAATTACACTAGCAATAAATTTTGGGCTGTCAAACTATTATTGATGGACACTGACATGTACGAAAATATACTTCCTACCTTACACAAGATCAAGTTAAAAAGTTACTCTAGCTTGATGTTGGTGATACTCTCGCTCGGCACAATCGCACAGCACAGCACATACTAAACTAAGGCATGCACTATGACTAGATTACTAGACTAGAGATAGTATAGTAGGTGTGCCTAAAAGAAAGTTTTAGAATCTTCAAAGAAAATCAAATTGATGTAAATTACGCGCGGTATTTTTTGAAATGACATACAATACCAATTATTTAGGCGTGCCCAGGGTGTGCTTTTTGAACTATTTTATTTATACGAGATTCTTAACTTATTTTATTTGTGTAAAGTATACTTACTTATCATACTTATAGTGCCTGAGTTCTTTTCACTCAAGATCGGTGCATAAGAAGATTGTTTTTGTTAATTTTTCTCCCCGATTTACTTCCCTTCTGACGGTTTTGATGTGTAAGGCCAGTTTACTGAGTATGTGAAGTGAGTGGCTCAACAAGCATTTGTGGAGAGTGATGGTCTGATGCAACCACTTCCAGGTTTGGGGTCTGGTTCGAAATCATTGCAAAATATAGGCACCTAATGTAAAGAATATGTATGAGGTAGGTAGGTAGGTACAAAAACCTAAATATACTTATTTTATAAAAGTATCGTAGGGCTGTGGCCTGCGAGCAACTGCTCTGTTGGACACTTAGAAAGGCAGACATGGTGAGCCAACTTCCTAAGTTATTCTAAAATTAATCAAATTCTTTTATTTTCAGACTATGATCTCAGTGGATTTGGAGGAGCTGGTGGTGAATACGGCTCTGCTACAACTAGCAGGGTACACCCCTCCTTCTCAGCCGTACCACCCCCCTTGCATTCAGGCCCTCAGTGAGCTAGACAGGCATGCTTATGATGTCATCGTCAAAAGCCTGGAGCAGCTTGCTGTTTTTCTCAAGTTCTGTGGAAATGGTAAGATATTGTTGGTAAAGACGGTTACCTAAGTGATGTTTTTTGAATCTTACAACTAGTTACCTAAATTTAAAGAATCTGTAAATGTGCAGAGTCCATGTTTGTCGTAATACAATTTTAGCTGCACTTAAAAACCCTTACTGATACAAGTAACTTCAGGTTAGAAGGCAGGTGTGCTACCACATTACTAAATCTACTCTATAGGCCACTATTGGTCAAGTTGTGTTACAATAATTTTGCTCTCATCAATTAATTATGGTCTCTATAAACTTTGTTGCTGCATTATAATTATTATCTAACTAGCTTCCGCCCACTGCTTCGCCCGCGTGGTACCTTGAAAAACAATACAAATCTATCCCATGGAAACCATACCTTTTTCCAGGATAAAAAGTAGCCTATGTGCTTATCCAGACCATCTATATCTGTGCCAAATTTAGCTGTTTCGGCATGAAAGAGTAACAAACATACATCTAGACATCCAGACATCCTGACATCCATAAATCCACACATTCTTACAAACTTTCGCGTTTATAATATTAGTAGGATTCTTGTTGCAGTGTGATATAATGTATTGTGCTGAAATATAGAAAATTAAAGAGATTCCTATAATGTTTCAGCTAACATGATGGGCAGTCGGCTGTCGCGGCCTATGCAGCGCAAACTTGTCACTTTGCTGCAGTGTGCCATGACTGATGAGGAAGGGCGTGGGAAGGCGGCGCGTGCGGCCAGGTCGCTCGGAGAGAGAACCGTAACTGAGCTGATTGTGCAACACCAGGTATTTATTACCTGTCTTTGAAGGTGTAGGGCATTTCTATGTATAAACAATTTCTTGGTCGCCTATACATTGTACGTACTAGCTACTACTTCGTGCCCAAAAATCCATCAATAACATATTAATTCTGAAATCAATAATATTGGTTAATTGCTATTGTCTATTGAGTGCAAAAAGAGGCAGTCACTCATCCAAAAACTGACTGTGTCCAGCGTTGCTTTACCATGCGTTCCCCATACAAACCTTTTAACCCCTATTTCGGCCCAGATATTTGATCTATCTTCTTACCAAATTTCATTATGATCCGTTGCCGAGCCGTTTGAAGATCATCAGCTCTTCTATTTGATGAGGGGATCTGACTAACTTCCTTATGTCCGATCGATTCGAAATTTGATACCGTGTTACTTCAATGATATTGAAAGTATAATGGTAAGGTAACCATGACTTTAAATATGACATGTTAGGGTATGGAATAGATATGGGGGTGTTTTAAAAAAAAAATGTATTATCTTATCGTGTCACTATTTGTTTTCTAAATTAACGGTTGTTTCATACGTGATTACTGTTATTGCAGAACCCGCAGCAGTTAAGCGCAAACCTTTGGGCAGCTGTGCGGTCGCGCGGATGCCAGTTCCTTGGCCCCGCTATGCAAGAAGAGGTCTTGAAATTGGTCTTACTAGCTTTGGAGGATGGTTCTGCGCTCTCGAGAAAGGTATATAGAATGTAGATGGCGTTTCGATGGCGAAAATTCTAAGTATCATCAATTATATAAGAAAGTCGTGTTAGTTATACTACTTATAACTCAAGAACGGCTGAACAGATTGCTGAAAATTGGTGGGGAGGTAGCTTACAACCAGGAGATGGTCATAGGGTACATTTTAATAATACATATAACTTAATATATAAAACAAAGTCCGGTTTGTTCGAACACTTAAAACTCTAAAATGGCTGAACCGATTTTCATCTTTTTTAATTTGTTATGCAACGTGTTACAAAATACCCCGTAAAAAATATAATTTGTCACCGTCCCGAATAGCAGAATAACTTTTAAAAACATTAGAAAACTTACGAAAAAATAAAATAAGAGAAAAAACATTTTCCCTTGATTTATGCAAAATGTTCACGGGCAAATCGCGGGCAACAGCTAGTTATGATATCTGAATCTGATTAAGTTTCACTGATTGTTTCATTGTTCACAGGTGCTGGTGATGTTCGTGGTCCAAAGGTTGGAGCCGCACTTCCCGCAGGCTTCGAAAACTAGCATAGGACACGTTGTTCAGTTGCTATACCGAGCGTCGTGTTTTAAGGTATCAGTTTTGACATTATAATTAGGCCATTTACTGTGTTCGTGTCGCGATTTGTGAACGCTATCGTACATTGCCATACATAGAAACCAGTAGCGTCGCCGCGACACGTCGTCCGCCGCCGCCTCATGTCGCCCGCTGCCAACTCGTACCTTTAGGCCTATAGCTGTTTACATAGATGACATGATTATATGTCATCTATGCATATTAATTTATTCAAGTTTTGGCCCATAGTAGCCATAAAAACAAACAAATATGATTACGTTTGTAATCACCAGGCTTGGTAGACATCTTCTGAGATCTCTTGTTACTTAAATCTTCGAGATATCTAAACAGGGGAAATTGGGGGTTGTAAGAGGTACTATCAATCATAAATTATATGAGGTAAAAGCCCAAATTTTTCACTGTTGTTTGCACTCGTGACAGGTTGTTAGTCCATCGCCGCTCAGGAACTTTGACCGATGATACACATTTAGACATTTTTGTTCTAGGTTATACCGGTTTCCGCAGATTATTTTCTTTCACTGTTTAAGATGACTGGCATTGTGCACATAATATTTTCGAATAGAAACCTATTGGTGCACGACTAAGTTCGAACCCATGACCTTCGGATCGTAAGGCAGGGTTGCTACCACTGCACCACCAATGCCCAGGTAGCTATACAAGATTAATAAAAAATGTTGAATGAGTGTATTTTTAAATAGTGTACATAATATATTATGAATAAATATTTCAGTAAGAGCGCTGGTGGTGTAGTGGTAGCATCCCTGCCTCACGATCCGAAGGTCGTGGGTTCAAATCTGGTCGTGCACCAATGAGTTTTTCCATTCGAAAAATTTATGTGCGCAATGCCAGTGCTCTTAAACGGTGAAGGAAAACATCGTGAGGAAACCGGCATACCCTAGAACCAGAAATTCGAAGGTATGTGTCATAGGTTAGTATTCTTATAAGCGGCGATGGGCTTGCAACCTGTCACGTACGGAATACTAACTATTGTGCAAAATGTGGGCATGTACCAAATGTCATGTTTGGACTTGCCTCTGACTACCCCCTTTAGATATCTTCAAAGATCTAAGTAACTAAAGATCTGAGGAGATTTCTACCGAGCCTGGGGATTACAGTCGTGATCATATTTTTTTTATTTTTTATTTTTCAGTAAATACGGAATACTAACTACTGTGCAAAATGTGGGCATGTACCAAATGTCATGTTTGGACTTGCCTCCGGCTACCCCCTTTAGATATCTTCAAAGATCTAAGTAACTAAAGATCTGAGGAGATATCTACCGAGCCTGGGGATTACAGTCGTGATCATTTATTTTTTTTATTTCAGTGAATAAAACTTTATATAATGCAACATTAACTGACAGGTTTCCAAGCGTGTCTGCGATTCGTCTTTGATGCAACTAAAGGAAGAGTTCCGTACTTACGATTCCCTTCGTCGAGAGCACGACGCGCAAATAGTCCAAATTGCGACGGAAGCTGGCTTGAGGATCGCGCCGGACCAGTGGAGCGCCCTGCTGTACGGCGACACCCAGCACAAGTCTCACATGCAAAGTATTATAGGTAAGCGGTATTTGTTAAAGCCTAAAGTACCATATGCTCAGCGGAGTAACTTTAAGTTTCTGGTTCAACAAATGTTAGCATGATCATTGATTATTGACTGCGAGTGACGTAATAAGTTCATATCATCATCAGCCCTTCTCATCCCACTGCTGGGCACAGGCCTCTCTTCGCTTTTGCCATTTGCCTCTATCTTGCGCCAACCTCGCCCATGTACGACTTGTGGATTTAACTATGTCGTCGACCCACCTTGTCTGTAAAAAAAATGTAAGTTCATATAGAAAAAAATACTTGTTGCAGCCATCTTGCAATTTTTATTTCATAGAAAACTTAGAAGATGTAAAATTACCATTTTTTATGTACCTCGTACTATTTTTTTGTACTTAACAAGTTCCCAATTCGTAAAAGTGCCATTGTGTAAATATGCTAAATCATTGTTCATGTTGTATACATAGCTCTCGGTATTTACGTGTGGTATAGTTCATACAACGCATCTAGGCATTCGTGAAGTTAGCCACAGGTGCGAGTTTGCGCAAATACAGTTCCTCCCCCCCCCCTCATACCTCCAGTTGCTCCCGAAAAACGATACTGCGCAGCTCTTGCGGCTAACTTCACGAATGCCTAGATTCGTTGAGCCAACTATACTTATTGAGTTTTTTACCTTTCAGACAAGTTGCAAACTCCTCAATCATTCGCTCAATCAGTGCAAGAGCTTTTTATCACACTCCAAAGGACCGGTGATCCGGCTCAGTTGATCACCATGAGCCTACCACTAGACTGTCTAGCTAATATAGACGCTAGTCCGGGTGAGTAAAGCTTAAACTACAGTAGCATGGCTGTTTATTGGTGGTGATTTTCACCACCTCATAGTTTTAAGGCAAGCAAGTGCTACTACCTTGGGGAAATAGGCCACCACTCGGTCAACACTCTGCTCCACCTGTCGTCACCGCGCCTGACCACGAGTCCTGCCCAACTCCACTTGAGCCCCAATATTCGCTTGCTGACATCTTGTACTTTTGTCCGCTTGCGAATTTCGGTATTGGGGACTCGGTCTAAAAGGGTGATATATACAGGGTGTCCCAAAAAGTAGTGTCAACCGAAAGTCCAGAGATAGAACACCCCTTGGGGTACCCGAATCACCCCCATGTATGTTCCGCGATTTTCTATAGTTTTCGAGTTATTAATTTTTTTCCGAATTTTTGAAAATTTACGACTTGAACAACTTAAAACATTCTTACAAAAAAAGTAGAAAACTTTCTTGAGATTTTTTTTTGCTACTGAATTGTTATGAGTTGTTCTTTTATGCATAAAATAATCAGCTACGTGACTTTGATGAAAACTATGAAAATGTTGGTGTAAAGTTAAATAATTACATTGTTTGTTAACTAACCAAAAACGACTACAAAGAATTAGTTTATGCCAAAGAAATCAGCAATATGGCCGAATTAAGAACAAAATTGAGACAGGCCGAAGAAAAAATTAAGGAACTTAAAATAGCTTTCATACGATTTAAGGAAACCTTTTTAAGACGATGTAGGATTTGTATCGACCTAGAAGGTTGACATTTTGAAAACTTTTTGTAAAAAATTAATAAATTTTACTTGTTTTATTTCATAAATTAAGCTAAACTAAATAAATAAAACCTTCAAATATTAATGAAATCTTACTTTCCTGCAGTCTTTTTTGGTTAGTTAACAAATTCAGCTTAGGAATGATAAAATGGCCAAAATCTATTTTTTAATCTGGTAGCTATTTTTAAGAATTTTCCACCTCACCGTCTTTGAAGGCCGATTTTAGCCAAAGTAGCCTATTAAGTACTACTTTTTTTTAATGATAATTAAAGCTGAGAGTCTGGAGAATTCTTTAGACTTATTTAGGAACCATGAAATCACCTGTTAAGATTTTTAATTTTAGTCATAATTCGCCGAATGTAATTATTTGACTTCACACCAACATTTTCATAGTTTTCATCAAAGTCACGTAGCTGATTATTTTATGCATAAAAGAACAATTCAGTAGCGAAAAAAAAATCTCAAGAAAGTTTTCTACTTTTTTTGTAAGAATGTTTTAAGTTGTTCAAGTCGTAAATTTTCAAAAATTCGGAAAAAAATTAATAACTCGAAAACTATAGAAAATCGCGGTACATACATGGGGGTGATTCGGGTACCCCAAGGGGTGTTCTATCACTGGACTTTCGCTTGACACTACTTTTTGGGACACCCTGTATTTATAAATACATATATATATATAATATGTATACATACATACATACACCCCAATCATTCTTTTTCGCTTCGCTGTCGGGTAAAAATTAAAGGCGGTTTGTAAAGTTTTAACTTGTAATCTACATAACACGAAGGCTTAATAATACTTTAGCTGTTTCATGCGGTGGACGGGTGGGCAGCACCTTTATCATTCTATACTTATTCGGTATTGTCCACAGAAAGAATGGATACGTGCAGACTAAACCGCGGGATTTTCCTCCCCCATTTAAAAGCAAACAAATTATTCGGAAGAAAAATTCCATTGTTCTTCTTGCTGGGTCACTGTTCTATCCCTTTGTTTGGTGTAGGACAGATTTGTAACGAATCAGTGAGGTGAATGGATGAATGGTTCGCCTCAGAGGCTCCTTTGTTGCATAACGTTGAAAGGACGGAAATTTCTAGTATTTTCCCGCTAAACTATTATTTAATGAGCTTAACACAACTTAAACTTAGATAGAAATTCGACTCGTGTTTCGCTTCTCCACGAAGCATCCTCAGGACCATTGACTCGCTCCGAACTGGTGTTGCTCCACCGAGCGCCGAGAGAGAAGCTTCTCTTCGTAGAGCGAAACACGTGTCGAATTTCTATTTGAGTTTGTGTTGTGTTAAACTCATTAGATAATAGTTTAACGGGAAAGTATTAGATATTTCCGTCCTTTTCAGTATTTGTAATGGATTTCCGCAAAGTCACGCCTGAATATTTTTTTTTTATTAGAGTGAGATTTACGGATATAAAACGATAATTTTTAAATTGTATACCGTTGTAAGAAAGCACGACTTTACAATTCGAAGGCTGGTGCTACCACCTATAGTCTGATTCATAATCAGAGAACTTACTTCACTTAATTTTGGCATCTGTGTCTTAATCAGAGAACAAAATGTAAACAAAGAAATGCCACTGTCAAAATGACATCTCAGATGTCAGAAACAGTTTTTGGCAAAGATCAAATCCAATTTTCGTCAATCGTCATCATCATTATCTTGTATACTGCAGAACGTTAGACAAATAAACTCAACAAATCAACCAATAACAAAAACTAAGTATAGCAGCAACAAAAAATCTCACTAATGTACACGCGTACGCAAGAGAAAACACATTCGAGTTCAAGAAGGCAAGTAAACAATATGGCGCGCTTCGTTCTCATAAAATGTTTGCCACCAAATACACTATGGCAACCCCTTTGTTTACATTTTTGTTCTCTAATTATGAATCAGACTCTAGTACAATTGGCCCAACGAGTCGAGGCATTCGTGAAGTTCGCTGCAAGAGCTGCGCAGTATCGTTTTTCGAGAGCAATTGGAGGTATAGAGAGGGACGGTGGGAATGTTCTGTACCTACATGCGCAAACTCGCACCAGTGGCTAACTTCACGAATGCCTAGATCCGTTGGAAGAACTATACCTCTTTAGTAACTCATCAACTTGCTCATTCCAGACGCAAAAAATCCTACGTGGCAACAGCTGTCGACTATAATAACGGCTCTCAAGGAAGTGGTCTCTAGGCTGGTCCACTTCATGCAGCAACAGAGCACGGGACGAGATAGCAACCATAACGCCAGGGTCATTGACCGCTTGCCTGAACCACCCTGTAAGTACAACTAACAACTTATAGAGGATTTTTTTATTAAGGCATGTTTATATTGATCTAGTTACTGGCGAGCTTGGCGTACTAGCACTGACATGCTATTAGTCTGTGTGAAATAGGGCATCAGGTTATTTATTTTAAAGCGCGGTGTTTTTCAGAACAATGTGAATGATTATATATAAGATCCCAAGTTTTATGTAAAGGCTAATAAGAATCTTTGACGTTGTGAAGGATTAAGTCTGAAACAAATAGCTACTTTTAACACCGGAGAACTTTTAAAAACTAGTTTGAGAAATAATAATTTTCAAAACTAGTCTTCTGTGTTAACTTCTGAGGTTCTTCATTGCTCATTTCTATTTTTATATTTTTTTATAACTTTTTTTAATAAGTAAATTTTTTTTTCTGAATTGATTTAGCCAATGAAACAAGGACCATTTTGAAGTGACAACGTTCTATTTCACAAAGTCACTTCTACTAACGTTTAATAAATTGACACGCAAAAGGTCATTTTGGGTTATATTTTTAGTAGAATAAACATAGCAGAAGTTATAAAAGTTTAGATGTATATTAACTAAACGGTCCAGTGGCGTCATTCGCTGGCGAAAGTAATCTGTGCCAGTCACTGGATCAATGTAAATCAGCCTTTACACAGGCATATCCCGCATACTCTGAACATTACCGTTACGAAGTAGGCTCTAATATGAGAGTTTCTAGTTAAAATCGAGGCGATTGGTTGCACGGTCTACAAGGCTGGGTGTTGTAGTATCTGATACCGTCGTTGGTACTCTTAGCTTCTGAACCGTACATACTAAGATTAGGGATAAAAAAGCATACGTTCATGCTTCGTTATGTAAAAATGCTAATTTTTACAAATGAATGCACAAGATCGTGTATAATTTCGTTTCTCCAAGGTCGTACATAGTACATCAAAATACTCGCAAATGACGATATTTCAGTTTCATGATATTAAAATACATGTTCGCTACTCGAAGATCGTACATTATGCCACTAAAACAAAGAAAATGTCATAATTTGCAGCGCACACCGCTAGAACTTTTTAATCATGTTAAATGCTGTTCCTCCGCATTTTGCCGAGATTCGAAAAAGATGCGACGTGCGGGCGACCTACATAGCGGGTATCGCGAGATTAGTTGCAAACGCGTAGGATACCGGTAGCGAAGTGTGCGAGTTATCATACAAATGCTTGTGATATACTCCTTGGCGACTAATCTACGAAACTCGCGTATGATTAGTATGTTATGTAATGTTAGAAGTGCATTATTTAACTCGCGATTTGATGATTCTCGGGTGATTTTAATAAAAAAAAACAGTATGTATCCGGCACCGCATAAGGGCCGTCCATTAATCACGTGATGTTGTTTAGCATTTTTTAATCTCGCATTCGTTTCGCTATCGTTTTCCGACGGAAGAAATGATATTATTATTAACACCGTCTTTAAAGTCTTTAATACACCACAGCATATTATCAGAAAAATATCCTAAATAATAAATATTGGTGGACATTTCACTCACGCCACCTAGCCCCAAACTAAGCAAAGCTTCTACTATTATTTATTATATTTGATTACAATACCATCAAAATATGCAGTGAGTATTCAACACACCACACAACCTACTATCAGAAAAACACTACTTCCCTTTGGCACTACCGCTTGGCTCTACTAGTAGAGTGAAGGGAAATTTTACTTTCCCGTGACACTATCATTCTTATTGGCTGATTAAACGCATATAATAAAATTTCCCGTGGATTACTTCATTACCCATGGCACTACTGATACTAAGTCCATTATATATAAATAAATAATGCTGGAATTTTCACACAGCATCATCCGGCCCCAAACTAAGCAATGCTTCTACTATGGGACCAGATAACTGATATACTACGACATTATATACTTTTTGTTTGTATATAGGTACCTACATAGCATACATCAATACATACATAGAAACATCCAGACTCGAGATAAATATTTGCAGATCATACAAACATTTACACTGCGGCTAGCTTTATACTACTTACTTTTTACCACCTACTAGATACCAGGATAGCAGAAACGATGGAGAGGTATTTCACTGTAGATTCACAAAGAGTCAAAAGATCACGGGTCGCGAAAACCTCTCATGGTTTATGCATTCCTGGTACTTGGACTTCTATGTATATGTTTCTCTCTCAAACACATCTACCTATTTCTTTCACACATATTGTTCAGGTTACAAAAAAAATAGTTTAAGTTGTGTGCTATACAGTTGCCAATTTATTATCAATAAAGATTGTCATGATAATTGTTCAGTTGTACTACCAATGCCGCATTACGGTCACTAGTACTACTGGTAGTACTAGAGATACAAGTTTGTATCATATTTGTACTACCAGTTGAACTTCTTAGTAGAACTACTGACACGGAGGCCAACTTTCGTCCACTATTAACCCTTTGTAGGACGTTTAAGATTAGTTATTAGTTTAAGATTGCAGTTATAATAGAGAAAGAGATTTGATAGCCCACTCGTGCCACGGGAATAAATATTTCCCGTGAAACTACTGCAACAGGGTAGTGCCACTGGAAATGTACATTTACCCGTAGCACTACCAGTAGTGTCACGGGAAAGTAAAATTTCCCTTAGTAGAGCCAAGTGGTAGTGCCAAAGGAAAGTAGTGCAGAAAAATACCCTCAAAATATTCAGCGAGTACCTATTCAACACCACACACACAAACTATTATCAAAAAAATCTCTCAAAATATGCAGTAAGTATTCAACACACCACACAGCCTATTATCAGAAAAATACCCTCAAAATATTCAGTTATTATTCATCACACCACACTCTCTATCATCAGAAGCATGCTGCTTTGTAACTTTAATAGATTTATTCGTAGATTAATCAATTTAGTTTCATTTTTTTGCTACAGATTTGTGTGATAGATCTCTACTTGTTAAAGATATTGATGAGAATGTAGTATATACTCCCATTTATGTAGTCTTCTCTGACTTCTAGGGCTCACTGTTACGCCATAACGAAAAGCACTAATTATATGTTGGATAATCTATTTCTGCATTGCGTAATAACTGTTTCATTCTGCTACGGAGAGAAGTTAAAACTTTCATATGATTGCCCTGACAAACGCAATCCAGGCTTATAGTTATTCCGATTAATTGTCGTTATCCAAATCCGCCAGTTCTTACAATAGCAATAGTTTTTTTTATTTACTTCTAACCTGGGGCCTTACCACGAAATCTTCCAGAACGATTCCGTAACGATTTCGTTCTAGAAACGTCATGATGTAACACTACTTCAATACAATTTGCATAGTTCATGATACGAAATGGTACTCTTTTTTAATTACCTGTGCTAGAACCGCTTTGTTTCTCGATTATATGAACAAAGTGTGAAGTCAATTTACGCTTAATGTCAAACTTTTCCATATAAATGTTGACCCACCTTTTTGCTCGTTTCTGGGGTTGAGGGCATGATGACATCTATCCTAGTCGCTAAGCTGGAGAATAAGCTAACGTACAATGATAATCCCATGCAAATTACTCAAGGACTTTTTGCGTAATATAAAGACAGAAGTCTTAAAGGAATAAAGAATCGAGAATCGTTAATAGTTTTAAGTATACTCATAACCCTTTTCCATATTTTTTCATCAATATACTGCAGACTATTCGAGCTCTACAGTTTTTCTGCATCTCTTAATAATTCTCACTAGGCTTGTTCTATCCCTCTCTAACACATAAGCAAAAGAGGTTAGGTTAGATCGTTTCGTTGACCTTTTACACAACACCTCACCGCATCGAAACAGCACATAACTGGCGATTATACGAGTAATGTGCTGAAGTTTCGACCTTAAAATGCGTGAGATTAGGTTACTTTTAAAATGACAAGATAAAATATTTGACCCTTACGGGTAGCTTTTGAATATTATCTTGTCATTTTAAAATTTACTTTATCTCACACAATTTAAAGTGGTAACTTATACGCATGTTTATGTATTCTGTCGGTGCGGTGTTGTTATGATGACCGACTTAGGAATCTATAGGTAGAAAACGTTGCTGTGGTAAAGATTGTATTCTAACGAAGGCGGAATGTTTTTTTTTATAAGTTATGGCACGTCTGTTTGGTTTTCCCTCTACTATACATCATCCCTCTCGCTCGCTTTAGTTGTTAATCAGCATCGTCCTTTTCGCATTTTTTTTGTAGTCTACGTATAAAAGAGTATCGACGACAAAAGTGAAGATTATAAAGGTAAGCCAGTAATTATGTTCTTTTATTTCTGTTAATTTCAATTTTATTTAAATACCGTTTAATTTTTTTTAATCTTTTCTGTAACTTTTTTTAAATGGTCAGCCGCACGCAACTCTACGCACAATGGAAATCAAGGATGCTATTTATATTGGAATATGTAACTAACAAATAAGGTAAATGTAGTCGTTTCGAATAGAAAATAATAGATTTAAAAATATTATTCACTTTTTGATCACATAATAAATGCTGTTTGATTCAATTAAATAGAAAAATGGAAAAGTTTGAAACTTTTAGTCCAAATTTATTAGATGTTATTCACTTTTGTATAAATTAATTATTTTGTTAATAGCTTCTTTAGCTTTCTTAGTTATGACAGATATATTATTAGACGTAGAAGACTTCAATTATGTATAGAAATAATCACTAGCTAAATAAAAATAATATAGTATTTAGGTATGCTCATTTTCAAAGTAAACCAAAAAATATATTCAACACAGACTATTCTTAAGCATCAAACGCGGCTATGCAAATGAATTTTTTTTTTTATTTCTATATTTACATATACTTACCCGTCTTTTTCACCCCCTTGTATGTTGTTCCGGGATAAAAATGCGTATATGTTAATTCAGGGATTCAGGATCTACTTACACCATGTATCATCCTTTCATATTCAGCCATTAAAGAGATAAATACAAGTTTTCTTAGCTTAGTATCATCATCTTCCTGCCCTTATCCCACGTTATGTGGGGTCGGCACAACATGTGATCCTCTTCCATTTCCCTCTGTCACTCGTCATCTCATTACTCACTCCTTTCTTACTCATGTCATCTTTCACACAGTCCATCCATCTTTTCTTTGGCCTACCTCTACCCCTGTATCCATCCACATTCATACCTAACACTCTCCTTATCACTTTTCTTAGCTTAGTATATTTGTAGTAATTGTTAACTATCCACTGTCTAGCATCTTATAGAATGTTATGTAGGTAGGTTAATTGTTCCTTAGAATTTATTAATTATTATCTGTTATGATTAAATAAAGAAAATTAGTGTCGCCTACTCATTTCCTCACCCTGTTTCGCGATCAATTGCAGGATCATCTACAAATGCTTTCCGGCTATTAAACACTGCTGTCTCCGAGCCAATAATTGAGCTAGAAACCTTAAAACGATTTAAAGAAAAGTAAGATTATATACAATGAATAAAGTTAGTTACCTACTGGTTTTGCACGACGCAGCATTCTTGGTCTCACGCTAAACTAGCCTCTATGGCCTTATAGAGCAGCTATCAGTTTTGGCAACTGTCGTAAAGCTTTCTGCGGCTTAGATAATGCTATATAAATACACTGATAACAGCGCCTCGCTACTAATTCAGCAGTCATCGATTCATTAGAAAAGAAAACGGTAAGTTGGTAAGTACTTTAGTTTTAGATTCATACCTTAGTTGCGAGAAAACACTTGTTGATTTGACCACTAAATCATACCTGTTGCATACTAAGAAGCTAAGGATAAGATATTACACAAAAGCGCGCTGCTTACCTGTATTAGACAAGCTAAATAAAAAAGTGCCGAATATCATGTTCAGGAGTGCCTCTGACTACTCTCTTTAGATATTGTCAAAGACTGAGTACCTAACTAGAGAGAGATCTGAAAAATACTGCCGAGCTTGAGGATTACAGTCGTGAGCATGTACCTATGTATGTTTGTAAACAAGAAACGCGTGCGAATGTGGACGTGTTTAGATAAAATTCTACTTACGAACGGCAGATTTCCTTTTTTTGTAGTACTGACGCTGTCTACGCTGAAGTGATAATGTCCTCAACCATTCTCAACTAAAGAGAACTTGTTTTTAAAGTATTCAAGATAAATAAGCACTTACATCCTTACTCGCGCAATTTTTGCTGCTAATGTAATTATCCACACACTTTCGATTGAACTTACACTTGGCTAATCTTCATATTTTAGATACACTTCTTACCCCTTTATTTCTCGTTTTTTTCTCCTCTCTGATTTTAGGTTAATTTATCTTTTGACCGGCATGGCATGTTCAATTTATTTCCAAAGTGATGCTAATTTAAAATCTTTCCTATCACATTCAAAATAATTGAGGTTATAATAACACCAATTTTCATCTTGTGAACCAAAACATCGCAAATGAATGTTTCAGAGAACGTCACTATGGATTCTGACACTTGATGCATTGATGCATTACTTGCTGTCTCTCTCTTTGACTTATATGTCGGAAAGAGATAGATGCATAATCCCTTATGCTTCACAACTCGTCCAACTCGCTAGACGTGTCGTCAATCAGTTACGAAACTATTTTAAAATCGAATATAATGTTATTACCTATGAAAAATAAATGGTTTACATTTATACATGTAACATACCATGTGCTAATTTAATAAGTAAAGTTGAATTTTTTAACCATCTAACAGGTTGCCACACCCTACACGTTGTTTTGATTGGAACGCGCCCTTAAACGCCCACTAACTCAATAAATCAATACATGACAGCAAAGCTACGTATGTACGTAAATTAGCTTATTATAAAGCAATTAAAAGTCTTGTAGTTGTATTTTGGGCACCTCAGTGCAGGAAAAGCTATTGCACTTGATCAGACCGAGTTGCATCGGTTGAATAAGACAGGTAGCATTGATGTGATTATTGATTGGTGTTCCGCCGCGCAGGTATCGAACTAGGCTTGTTTGTCTGTAACGTGGCTTCGAGGTGGTAAGACGTGTTGGTCATTGATTTAATTGAGAACACCTATCTATCCCAAACGAATCATGTTTTGGATAATCCATCCATATTTCTCAAATATTATGGGTAAGTAAATTTTATTAGCAATTCAATCCTAGTTATCTGTAAATTCTATCTGAATCTCTTCCCAGGCACATTTTTTTCGACGCATTTTGTATCTATGTTTTCTTTGTGTAAAAAATGAACTGTTTTTATTATTCCCTTTTCAAAAGAATATTTTACTTAAATTGAGTGGATACAGAGGATAAAAAGATGTACACGCATTTGGGGTAGATATCTGCCATCAGGTTTTATTTGTATTTAACGGTGTGACATTAACTGCCGGTTTGTGCACATTCGAAGGAATTATTATCACTATTATAATTTTCTTTTTTGTAGTAGATACTAGTTAAACATATGTATTTATCTACTTATTTCATTTTACCCGCATTGTTAAATATTATTAAAAAAATAATAAAGTAGTGCGGTTGTTCTATTTGCCTCAGGCTATATCATATTTCACACAGTCCATCTATCTTTTCTTTGGTCTACTTCTACCCCTATATCCGTCCACATTCATAACACTCTTCTCGTCACATGACATTCATCCTCCCAGTACCTACCTACACAAACAAAATGTTTAAAGGAACACACGTTGAAACGTCTATATTAAATCATACGTCATCGCCTCATCCATGTATACATGTAAAAGTATAAAAAAATACTTATTACAAAACTTTTGCCTTCTTAAGTTGGTTTTGAATGTATAAGGTCTAACTAGATGGTCAAAGCGTTTTCGAAAATCAAAGCGGTTAGCTACAACACTCAGCCCTGGAACATAAATTACAAATCATGTAAACATTTTAGACCTAAGATGAACTTTAATTAAGTCAACAAACAGACGTGTGCTTTTCTGCGCATTGTTCTACCTCTATATACTTCTTTTCACCAGACTGTTATGAAAAGAAGTAGTAACACGATAAGAATAAAATTGTTCCAACTAATTGTTTATTTCTCCGCAGCTCAACAATCTACGGCGCAAGGTCTACCGGGCAGGTACAAGGTGGCGATGTGCCGAGATGCTCAAACCCGCACTTACTGCCCTCGTGGAAATAACTGCACCTATGCCCACTCCGAGGAGGAACTAGAACGGTAAGACATACCTTTTGTTAAGATGACAATCCTGACAATATCATTCGTAATTATTGTATTGCTACAAGTACAAACTACTGTGCAAATTAAAACCGCGAATTTGATCGAAGGAGATAGCTCGAACGACGTCTATGACCTATAAAAAAAAAGGAATCATCAAAATCCGTTCACAATTGGCGGAGTACGATCAAAACAAATACGATCGCGACTGTATTCTTTAGTTGGGACATTTCATTTCATCTTTCATCTTTCAGAGATATGCTCTTGGTACTTAAATCTTTGAGGATGTTTAACGGGGTGACTACCCCGTTAAACATCCTCAAAGATTTAAGTAATGTTTGGGAGTGCTACTGACTAGTAGCACTCCCAAACATTATATGTATATAGCGCTTGCCCACATTTTGCACAGCAGTTAGTATTCCATACGTGACAGGTGTCAAGCCTATCGTATATAAATATACTCAGCAGTGACACAAAAGTTAGAATATTTAGCCGGTTTATACCGGTTTCCAAAGTATATGATCAGTCTAATATCTAATAAAAAATATACAAATAAAAACGGCAAAACACAAGCCTCGGAGCTCTAAGGATGCGATTAGCGGACTGGACTGGAAAGTAGACCTATACACAACAGTCAATGAAATGGTAAATGCAAAAACTGGCGAGACTGGTTTGACTGTCAGTCAGTGTTGGATTATACAATACAATACAATACAATATATCTTTATTGTAAAACATAAACCAAACAATAACAAAGAAAAAAAAAATAAGTATAGGCACAGAAAAAAAAATATGAATTACAATGGGCGGCCTTATCGCTAAAAGCGATCTCTTCCAGGCAACCTTTGGATGGACAGGACATATTTGAAAGATAAGGACAGTAGAATTTAATAAGTTATTCGAAAAATATGCATTGATCCACCTACCAATCTGATAAACTACTAATCTGAATATAAGTACATACCTACTTACAATAAATATTAATAAACATACAAAATATTACATAAATACACCTACATTAAAATACATATTATACATATTATACCTACATAAATAAAATAAGTAAAAACGGAAACAGTAAATAAGAAATTATTATGATGTTCACAGTAGAAGTTAAAAATTCTCATGTTGACAATGAAAGGTAATGTTGTTTAACTAAATTTTTATAATAGTCAAGGATTTCGCACGACGAATTGTTACAGGCAGAGCATTCCATAGTTTAACAGCTTGAACTGTAAATGAGTTATCATAAAACCTCGACTTGTGAATAGGAGTAAATAATTGAAGGGTTTCAGAAGAGCGCAACGTATGAGGATACGAGTATTATGATTATGTCTTTCTCAAAACCTTTTTGATATGCAGAAACGTTCAGGTAATGTTCAAATATAAACGAGAGTTTCGCGATACGATACATACATTAAACAATCCGTGAACTTAATCTTTTCAACTTATTTGAATACACTTTGTTATTAACTTGTCAATCATTGTCCAGACTCGAAATTCGCTGTTCCATTCACACATGCATACACTCACACATTACGCACGATGTGAGTAGGCTACTATATTTTTTTCCCAACAAAAGTTGCAATACAATAAAGGGTGAAGGGTCCCCTTTCAATGTCGTTCATTGGTCCTGCCTGCAAGGGGGGCGTCTCAAGGCCAAATAGAGCAAAATTATTCTGTACCAGACGGCTCGGTGAAATATTTATGATTCCGTCAAGAGCGCTTTTAATTTGAATTTTAAGTTGTCCATGATCAAAAACATATATGTACATTTTTAGGTATGTTCTTCTGAACGTATCTTGGTAGCTATTCATTGCTATACACAGAAATGAGCCACTAAAAGTACCTGCGATCATACAATAACTGCTTAGCGGCGGAAATCGAATCCACGCTTTTCAGTGTGCGGCGAGTCAGTCCTACCATAGTTGCATATATAGTGATGCATTTTGTGGGATCACAGGTTTTCGAGCCGGCTAGGCGTACTTCTACATCCTATTTGTCAAATACTCCATCTGAAACATAATTAGACTGCATATCGAACGCATTGATTGAGTTATTATAAAAATGCCCTAAACACACCCTATACCACCTATAGGTACTGGCCGGCAACCCCTCGTCTGCACTCACACCAGCAACTCCCCTATTCACCCCGCTCCCCTCGCCCCTCGCTTCTTGCGGCGGAACTAGCTTGAGCAGGCTTGTTACCATTGCACAGCCAGCCTCTCACTCGAACGGACGTTTTCAAGTTGTGAAATTTGAAAATATAATATTGAGTTCTGTTTCGATAGTGGTTGAATATATTCTTTTCGAAATGTATACGGTTTATTACCCTGTATGGTAAGTTTCTCTGTCCTTTAGAATCAATCAAATCTGTTTGTTAAGTTTCAATATTTCTAGTTTTTTCACCTACATGTACTGTGTACATTTATATTTTCTTTTTTTTTAGAACTTAACATCTTTTGATATTTTCTTATCGTTTTTTTATTCTGTTAGATACAGAGTGCAACTAACTTTGCAGATCGAAGCCGCGTTGTATTTATGAGGCCTCTTTAAAAATTCACATAATCGATTTAGTGTTCGGCATCGGCTATCGATTGAAATGACCGCCACACAGTCGACTTAGTTTTAGCTGGTGGAACTTTGTTTGCGAATTATTAAATTCATAACCTTTGATCTTCAAGTTAGATTGTTTCATTTAGGGAGGTTTCTGAGATCTTTATATAGGTACCTGTTAATCATATTTTGTGGTTCGGTGACCTACTGTTTAGGACCGTTGCAGCTGCATATAAATGATTTTGAGAGCCTACACAATCCTGAATTGGCAGTTTTTACGAAAAGTTTTAATTAATTCCATTCTCTTAGAGATAGGAACAAAATTATCATCAGTAAGTTGGCCAGGGTCAGTTAGAGTTTTTAAATAAATTTACGACACATTTCATGGGAGTTTTCCTTTACACAGGGAACTTTGTTTATTTGAAGTGAATTGATACGAACTATCGATATTATATAACTTTGTTATTGCCCGAAGAACTTATGGTAAGGCCTCTGATTTATTTTTATCAAGGCCATTCTCTTTGTTTTGCTACATATAGTAAAAAAGAAATGAAATATTGAGCGCCATCTTTTCGAAAGCGTTCAGATTTTCATTATAACAATACCTAATGGCTTACCTGAAGATGGTGTGAACTTTAAAAATCTTTTTTTGGCAACTAATATGGACATGTGCAAAACGCGTTTTGACGTATCTCTAACAACCCTTCTTTGGAAATCCACAAGATCTAAGTAACTAAAGTCAATTCTTCTCGGACTGGGGCTAGGACTGGAATTGGCACCTAGACTCACCTAGAATGTAAGACGATTCAAAATAATCCCTGTGATATTATAGAATGAAACAGTTTGACTTTTGACTTTCAAAGATTTGAGATGTCTACCAAGCATGAAGATCATCATAGTCTATATTGAGATACCTATATGTTGAAGAAATCTTAAAACCTAGGTAGAGACTGTCCTCACAGCTCAGTTGGTAGTAGCTCTGCCTTCTACGCTGTAGGCTGTGGGTTCGATCCCCACCCAGCATAAACATTTGTGTGATGTACACAGATGTTTGTTGTGAGTTTGGCTGTTATTTGTATTATTTCTTTGTATTTTCAAAAAAAGTTTATAAACAATCTTTCAACTACCTGTTTCAAATAGTAAAAGCTTTGCTTAGTTTGGGGCTAGATGGCGTTGCGTGGAAAAATATCTTTAGATATCAAACTGATGTCATGTGACGAGGAGAGTGTTAGATTTTAATGTGGATTGATACAAGGGAGGAGGTAGGCCAAAGAAAAGATGGATGGACTGTGTGAAAGATGACACGGGAAGGAAAGGAATGAGTACTGAGATGACGAATGATTGAGGGAAATGGAAGAAGATCACATATTGTGCCGACCCCAGATAACGTGGGAAAAGGGCAGGAAGATGATGGTACGAACTATCGATGTTATATATTGCCCCAAAAGCTTATGGTAAGGCCTCTGATTTATTTTTATCAAGGCCATTCTCTTTGTTTTGCTACATATAATAGCGGAACATCCCACATAACGTGGGAAAAGGGCAGGAAGATGATGATGTAAATGATGAGATAACAAACTGATATTTTGGCCGCTGTTATTTTTCAGAAGAGCGCTGGTGGTGTAGTGGTAGCACCCCTGCCTCACGATCCGAAGGTCGTGGGTTCAAACCTGGTCGTGCACCAATGAGTTTTTCCATTCGAAAAGTTTATGTGCGCAATGCCAGTGCTCTTAAACGATGAAGGAAAACATCGTGAGGAAACTGGCATACCCTAGAACCAAAAATTCGAAGGTATGTGTCATAGGTTAGTAAGCTTATGAGCGGCGATGGGCTTGAAAACTGTCATGTACGGAATACTAACTACTGTGCAAAATGTGGGCATGTACCAAATGTCATGTTTGGACTTGCCTCTGACTACCCCCTTTAGATATCTTCAAAGATCTAAGTAACTAAAGATCTGAGGAGATATCTACCGAGCCTGGGGATTACAGTCGTGATTATATATTATATTATTATTTCATCATCATCATCTTCCTGCCCTTATCCCACGCTATGTGAGGTCGGCACAACATGTGATCTTCTTCCATTTCCCTCTGTCACTCGTCATCTCATTACTTACTCCTTTCTTACCCATGTCAGCTTTCACACAGTCCATTCTTTATATAATATTACTAGCTGACCCGGCAGACTTCGTACTTATTTAGAAAACGTTTGTATGGGAAATAGAAAAGGGCTATTTTTAGGGTTTTCCCGGCAATTATTCGAATTTTTCTTACCTTTTAAACCTTCCCTAGACCTCCACGAACATTTCAAGACCAAGATAAGTTAAATCCGTTTAGCCGTTCTCGAGTTTTAGCGAGACTAACGAACAGCAATGCATTTTTATATATAAGATTCATCATCATTCTCCTGCCCTTATCCCACGCTAAGTGAGGTCGGCACAACATGTTTTTTTTATATATAAGATTATTTATTATTATTATTTTTCAGGTACCGCCGCATCAACACGGCGGTTGGAAGCTACCCGTATGTGATGCAGCCGGTGGTGGCTGTGGCTCATCCGATATACCAGCGCTACTCCGTGCCCCCACCCCCCCTCCCGAACATGGAACATAACTACAATATGCCACGTAAGCTTTTTAGATTATGTTGTGATGCGAGCGTCACGAGCTATGGACTCAGCTGACGTCGAAGGTTAGTGATAGTGCGCACGAGTTACTTTTGTCGCCGTGACTGTTTCGTCACTCTTATCAAGTCCAACTAACTATATAATTCTCTATATATATAAAAATGAATTGCTGTTTGTTAGTCTCGCTAAAACTCGAGAACGGCTAAACGGTTTTATCTTATCTTGGTCTTGAAATGTTCGTGGGGGTCTAGGGAAGGTTTAAAAGGTAAGAAAAATTCGAATAACTGCCGGGAAAACCCTAAAAATAGCCCTTTTCTATTTCCCATACAAACGTTTTCTCAATAAGTACGAAGTCTGCCGGGTCAGCTAGTATTATATATATACTTGTAATATATCAATCTGGCTAATATAAATATCTGGCCATATCTGTCGAAGAACCGATAACCGTTGGGGTAAACGAGTTCTCGAGTGGAGACCGCGGCTCGGCAAACGTAGTGTAGGACGCCCTCCGGCTAGGTGGAGTGACGATCTGCTAAAGGCTGGTGGAGGCTGGATGCGTCGAGCTGAAGACAGGGCGCAATGGCGCTCATTAGGGGAGGCCTATGTCCAGCAGTGGACTGCTATAGGCTGATGATGATGATGATGAATATATCAATAAGTGGATCAAGATCACTTGATGCCTGGCACATTGTTTTTTTTTTTATAGTTTTTATAATGTTATGTCACCAGCGATGCAGCAGCAGGGATCGCCATCCTCGCGCGGGTCGTTGGTCGGCGTCGACGCAATGGACCGCGAGCAATCGTACGAGTCCTCGTACGAGCTTGACCGCGAAAAGTCGTACGATCACCGCGAGAAATCGTACGATCACCGTGACCAATCGTACGAGCGTCCACCACCGAACGCCTCGGCCGACAACTATGCTGCGTAATATTTTTTTTTATTTGCATTTGTCCGAGTATGACAGCAATCAACAGAATTGACCTTTGACTCATACGAATTTACTGTACTTGATTGCGAATTTGTACACCAATTTTCTATCAGCTCACTATTCCGTCTCGGCAAGTTTCAAGTCACTACCTCTCATTCGACAACCACTATCACGATACTTATTAGGGCTCATACACACGAGCGGCACAATGTCAACGGCAGATGCAACCGCAGCCGTACTAGTAGCGTGCCGCGTCAACAAGTCCGCGACAAGTCAACGGCTGCCGCCGACGTGTGTTGACTGACTGCAATTGCATCTGCCGTTGACATCGTGCCGCTCGTGTGTATGACCCCCTTATAAGTATTGTGATAGTGCTTGTCGAATGAGAGGTAGTGACTTGAAACTTGCTTTGCTTGAAACAATAGCTGAACAAAACTGATAAAATCTTGCAAAAAAAAAAAAGTTAGTCATCCAGCATGAAACTTACTTTGAATCAACATCTTTCTGCAATCTCTCTGTAACGGAAATAATCACCATTTCCAGATCCTATGCCAACGTTCTGATGCATGGCGGACCCAACAGCATGGCCAGACGTCAGAACAGTCATCATGAGCGCCAACACCAGAACGGCAACCGCAGCACCATGATACCTCCCCATAGCGGCTATTACCCGCGCTACAGCGAACACGCTGGCTACCCCTACATGCAACATATTGACACGTAGGTCACATAGCCATTTTATCCTACTAATATTATAAACGCGAAAGTTTGTTTGGATGTCTGGACGTTGGTTACTCTTTCACGCTGAAACGGCTGAACTAGATTATGGTCTGGAATAAGACATGGCTAGATTTTATCCCGAAAAAATGTACGGTTCCCGTGGGATAGATTTGTTTTTGGTTTTCAAGATACCACGCGGGCGAAACCGTGGGCGGAAGCTAGTGTAATCATAATGCTTTTGCTATTTGTTTTGTGCTTTTTATATAATTTTTAATTTTGTTTAACCTATCGTATCCTATTGCCTCCTCTAAAATGATTTTATAAAATGATGCTTTGCCTCCCCTTAAATTTAAATTTATCACTTTTCCTGTCCTTGGCGATAATATTTATCATATGTAAATTACTAGATCGGCTCACGACGCGTCTGCGACTAGCATCCACGAAGTGAAGATATCGTTTGAAAGCATCACTTAAATGTTGAGGCATTAAGGCCTTAACACTCTTATGAGTGGACAAAACACGAATTGTTTTATGCAAGTTTTCAGAAGAAAATATGGAGCTTTGAAATTAGTTATATCCTATAACATATTAAACTACTGCCTAATGAAACCTGCTTACTGTTAGGCATTCAAAACTATTTTTAGGTATAAGACGTTTTGTAAAAGTACATAAGAGAGACACGTTTACTTTCGGTATGTCCAATTTGTTTCGTATCAAACTCTACCTACACAGCTATTTTTATATTTGTATCTGATCCGTTGAAGAGGCAAAGTTAAAGGTAATGTTTGCTCAAGATCGTTCGGTTTTACCGTAACCTTATATGAATACATCAATGTATGATCAAATAATCAATCATTGTTTGTTTCTCATCGAAATTTCGGTTTTCGGCATTCGTGCTAGCCAAGCGTGTTTGTTTCTTTCTCATCACGATTTCGGTCTTAGTCACGCGTGCTAGCTAGAAGGGTATGTTTGTTTCTCATCGACATTTCTGTTTTCGGCATTCGTGCTAGCCAAGCGTATTTGTTTGTTTCTCATCGACATTACAGTTTTCGGCATTCGTGCTAACCAAGCGTGTTTGTTTCTTTCTCATCACTATTTCGGTCTTAGTCACGCGTGCTAGCTAGAAGGGTATGTTTGTTTCTCATCGACATTTCGGTTTTCGGCATTCGTGCTAGCCAAGCGTGTTTGTTTGTTTCTCATCACGATTTCGGTCTTAGTCATGCGTGCTAGCTAAAATGGTATGTTTGTTTTTCATCGATATTTCGGTTTTCGGCATTCGTGCTAGCCAGGCGTGTAACTTTGATGACAATTCCGTTTTTCGGTAGTCGTGCTTGCAAGCTTTTTTTTATTGTACATTTGCAATGCATACTCGTTTTGCCTATTCGAATCTATGTACAATTGCCTGAATTCAAAGTTTCGAAATTGCGTTGTCCAAGCTTGTTGTATTTTTGAACTGCAAAGTAAATAAATATCCTAAAGCAAAGCCAGATTGCCAGTCCTATTACTTATGGATTTCTATAAGCTGTGATATCACGGTGGGCCTACCTAACGTTATTTCATGACCTACCTTGTCTCCTTTGTCTCCTTTAATTTACTTTTGTTTGCACTTTGCGATTATTATTATTTTGCGTTTTTTTTTTGCACAATGCGATATTTTCTTATTTGTTTTGTCATTTCTTTTTAATAAAAAGCCCTATCAAATATTGTAAAAGCATTATATTGTTTTCAATGCTCATATTTAGAATACAGAACAATGCCTTATGTATGTATATACTTTATCTGAAAAATAATTACCAATTATAATGAACTAGTAACATGGATCAAACAGCGGCGATGGGCTTGCAACCTGTCACGTACATAATACTAACTAACTGTGCAAAATGTGGGCATGTACCAAATGTTATGTTCGAACGTGCTTCTGACTACCCTCTTTAGATATCTTCAAAGATCTATGTCACTCGAGGTCTGAGGAGATATCTACCGAGTTTGGGAATTACAGTCGTTATCAGTTTAGTAACATGGAGACTGGTGGAAATTACACTTTCAAACAGCATTCGTTTTTCCCAGCGGGCGCATGAACAACGAGGAAATGCCCCAGTACCCGGGTATGGGCAGTTCGGTCGCCTCAGACCCGACTCACGACTACACCGAATACCCGCAAATGAACTACATGGACGAAAGTAAGTATCTGTACAAATATCAGCATTAAGGCTGATTTACATCGATACAGTAGCTGGCGCCAGCGTCACTGGATTCCGGCGCTGCACTGGCACTGAATTGCGTGGTTTTCACGCATCCAGTTGACGCGTGTAAACTACCAGTAAAACCACCAACGATCACTAGCGCGTAGTGTTTATACAGATCCAGTGCCACTAGCACGGGCTGCGTGGCGTGGTCACTGGACCAAAAAATAGGCGGCCGGTCTATTTCGATCCAGTGCTGGAAACTGTATGCTGGACTGGAATGAAACATGTTCACATAGATACAGTGCTGATCCAGCGCCGGAATCCAATGATGCTGGCGCCAGCTACTGTATCAATGTAAATCAGCCTTAAAGGGTTATAGAGTTGTACCATCCAGTTGCACCAAATGTTATTTCCACCTTTCAAGTCGCGCAGCATTCGTTATTCTTATCCAGTGGTTCTGTTAATCAATGTGGTGAAAGATTAAAGAAGCACATCAGAAGCTCTTTTCGTGCATTAAAGATATTTTATTTCTGAATTCACCTTTAAGTTCAAGGGATAAACACTGAAGGGACGCCTAATTAACCCACGGGATCAGTGGCGTAGCGTGTCCTGGCGGGGCTCCGTATAAGAATTTGTTTGGGGGGCCCTTATGACAAGTAAAGATATCGCACAAAAAAAATGTTTGCATAACATTAAAAGAAATATTTATGCATCATAATTATCTGTCACTTTTTTAACAATTCATATTAAATATACACTCTCCTTGCCCTTTTTTCGGCAAACTGATTTATGAAATCATTTATAGCTGATTATGACTTTAGTTTTCCTAAAGTTTTTGACTTTAGTCATTTATGAAATAAAAAAAAATTGGGAAGTTTTTATTAATTTATGCTTATGCACGTCGGGGACTTCCGAGCCTCTAGGGCCCCGTATAATTGATACAGTAGATAGGGCAGTAGCTACGCCCCTGCTCGGGATAAGAAACTAACTTTACATTTGACAGCCGGTCACTATATTTCTGACATGACACTGACATTCAGTGTTAGTCATTCGGACTTACATACGTCTGAATGTGACTCACTCATTCGCGAGATTTGACAGATCATAGTAGCCAACTGCATAATATCAAGAGTCTCCTCATGTAAGGCTCTAAGGCTGAATATCATTTGCACGTACAAAACATCAAGAGCTATTTTCACTTGACAGATTAATAACTGCTACGTCAGAATCTGTCATTCCTAATACAGTAATCCTTAGCGAATAATTATGTTACTGGGAGATGTTATCATTACTGGGAGATGTCATCAAAAGTGGTAAACCAATTTCTTGGTCGCCTATACTTCAAACCCCTTTTCTTCTCCATTTGCATAAGCACTTCCTAATTATTAACCTTTTCCGTTCAAGAAAAGTATTACTGAATAATAATAATACATTAATACAGAACTGGTTTGTACATCTCTACGAACATTATGGCTACGATACTTTACTTCTAAAAACTTCAATACCTGACTTAATTAATGTTCACTGATCACCGTGCATATTTACAAATAAACAAATATGTTTTGATTTAACGAGAACTTTGTACAGTCTTGTAAAACTTAGGTGTAAAATAAATATAATAATTTTATATAATGTATACTTAAAATAAATATAAATGTGCATTAAACGTCTGGCAAAAGCTTGACCATTTCGTCCCTTTGATATAATAATTAAAAAAAACATAAATATCATCGTAGCCACACTGTATTGAACCCGCTTTAATAGCCACTAATATACCAACTGTAATATAACCAAATATAGGTCTTCCAACGGATCTAGGCATTCGTGAAGTTAACCACAGGTGCGAGTTTGCGCATGTACAGTTCCTCCCCCTCCTCATACCTCCAATTGCTCCCGAAAAACGATACTGCGCAGCTCTTGCGGCTAACTTCACGAATGCCTAGATTCGTTGAGCCAACTATACGTATGTATTTCTTCCACTAATCAAAATTCCTCGCAACACCAATTGGCTGTAAGTACAAAATTCTTTATGTGAACCACCATGGCTTTAGAAATGAGAGTTTCAGTCTTGGGGGTCAAGCTACACATCATCGCACCTCACCGTGTCATCGATGATCTCATCCGGACGTTGTTGATCAGTCTACCATGAGTTTTCACAATCTACACTCGCTACCGACTGTAGTTAAAAAATGTATGAAAACTTGTACAGCGCCTCTAGCGGATGGTTGGGTACTAAAACGTCCCGTAGTTAACTATCCTACGTCACAGCGTACTACAGCAACTGTAGTTTGCGCTTCATTAATTTGCTTAGAATTTGGTACCATGAGTAGCAATTTGACAGATGTCATAGTAACGTACTAATACTACTGTAGTAACGTCATCCGATCTCAATGTGACAGACAACTCATGGTAGACGTACAGTTATTATTTTGCCTTGATGACTATCACAGTGCTAATGAGTGCGATGTGTATAGGTTGACCTTGGCTGTAAGCTTGTTATGTTACTTAGGATTCATTATCGTAATAATCTAGCGTCAAGTCGCCATTATACACTTTTTGTCATTTTATTTTGTGATTTAGACAAAGCCATTGGCACATCATTTGTCAAAATCCGGCTAGCCGTTTGGACTACAGTGACAGCCAAAAGAACTCTCATATCTATACTAATATTATAAAGGGGAAAGATTTTATTGTTTGTTTGTTTGTATTGAATAGGCTTCGAAACTACCGGACCGATTTGAAAAATTCTTTCACCAATGTGTAGAATGAACTTTTAGGATGAACATAGGCTATATTTTATATGGGTACAGCGCAGGCGGCGCCGCAAGCGGAAGCTAGTATGTTATACTTCCATGCCAAAAACATTACTTCTCAAAATGGCGTTATGGTTTCCACTTTAAACTTATAAATTTGTTAAATATCCATCGTAAATACTCGTGGTTTGGAAGATTTAAAGTGTGGCTTCGCTTTTTAAGTATTTTTAAGGGGTAGAGATTTAAGCTCAGTGAAGATATAGTGAAGTTTGTTAAAAGTTGAAGCGTTACTCATTGCTACCATCATATAATTTTCACATCGCTATTAGTTATAAGGCCCTAGTTCGCCAACGTAAACGGACAGATAGCTATTTCGTACGATCAATCAGTCATCTAATAAAAACTCATAAAATGCTGAAGGTATTTTTTTTTCAGGTTTGCCAATTGATGTAGCAAAATTATTTTAAGAAAAACACGTTAAGCGATTGAAGCAACCCTCTTTTCATAAAAACATCCTATATAATAAATAATCCAGGTTATCATCTATCTGTGTGCCTAACTTCATCCAAATTTGTTGAGCTGTTTTTGCGTGAGTTTTTCCATTCGAAAAATATATGTGCGCAATACCAGTGCTCTTGAACGGTGAACGAAACATCGTGAGGAAACCGGCATACCCTAGAACAAAAAATTCGAAGGTTGTCATAGGTTAGTATTATTATAAGCGGCGATAGGCTTGCATGTACGGATTCTAACTACTGTGCAAAATGTGGGTATGTGCCAAATGTCATGTTCGGACTTGCCTCTGACTACCCTTTTTAGATATCCTCAAAGATCTAAGTCACTAGAGATCTGAGGAGATATCTACCGAGACTGGGGATTACTGTCGTGATGTTAGATTTTGCGTGACTGAGTAATAAACATCTAAATATTCAAACTTTCACATATAGTCAATAGTCAATAGTCAATAATCTTTATTCAGTAATATCACAAGGATCATTTTGAATCGTCTTACATACTAGGTGAGTCTAGGTGCCAATTCCAGTCCTATCCCCAGTCCGAGAAGAACTGACAAAAACTCGCTGGGCCCTAGAGCTTTTTTTGTATTATTATTAACAATGTTAACAATGTTAACAAGGTTAACATTGTTAGGGACACCTAACAGAGTTGGAGCTGATTCTTCCCAAGCTCTTTTGTCATCTAAGTACTCTGATATTCTATAATAAGCTTTACGAGACAGGTTTTGTTTAATTACATTTTTGAATTTCCCAATCGAAGCTATGCTGCCGTTTATGTTGTAGAACTTTGGTTTTAAAATCTTTTATCGATTATATTTGGCTAATACGTTACCATAATATTATATTCTTTTTGTTCAAGCTTACGACTATTGGATGGTAGTAGGTATGTATATCACTTTTCACGTCGTGACATATCTACCCTTGTTTATTATAGATGTAGCTGATTTGCATTTCGAGTCCCGGCCGTACGGGGCATCGGTACTTCGCCAGATGCCTATTGCACAGCAGCAGGCGCAAGAGCCGGCCTGGCAAGCTAAAAATACCGTAAGTTGCATTTTTACAGACAGCTCTGGGGCCTTACCACGAAGTCTTCCAGAGCGATTCCGTAACGATTCCATTATAGAAACGTCACTACTTCCATACAATTTTCATAGATCATGGTACGAAATCACAATGTAATACTAATTCGGTAATGCATTATGAATTCGTGGTAAGGCCCCAGTACGTCTACCATGAGTTGTCACATTTAGATCGGCTGACGTTACTACAGTAGTAATAGTACGTTACTATGACATTGTCAATATTGTTAGTCATGGTACCAAATTTTAAGCAAATTAATGAAGCGCTAACTACAGTCGCTGTAGTACGCTGTGACGTAGAATAGTTAACTACGTGACGTTTTAGTACCCAACTATCAGCTAGAGGCGCTGTACAAGTTTTCATACATTTTTTAACTACAGTCGCTAGCGAGTGTAGATTGTGAAAACTCATGGTAGACCTACTGGAGGCTTAGTACGGGTTTTTATGTAAAGTAAAGTTGATTATACTCAAAATAACATAACAGAATGTTATCCGACGCGTTTTAGTGGAACAGAAAATACTAACATTCCTACTTCGGTAAATAAAAATACTAACAGTATTATACAAAATAAAATTTAAGCATTACTGACAATAAAAATAACAAAATTATTCACAAACAAAAAGGTCAGGACACTAGTAGAACACTAATAAATGTATAGAAGGAAACGAAACGAAATAAGTTTTGCAAACTATCAACATTTTTACTAAGCTCCCAAGCTTTGCTTAAACTTGCGTCGTGCATTTTTTCAATTACTCGTATATGTCTATGTATTATCAATTTATAAAACGCAACGCTACATTAAAGAAGCTTAAAACGCCTTTAATACGATACTAATGCGGGCATTATTTCGAGAATGAGATGCATATATCAGACAGAAATCGACAACCTAAATAAATAATTTAAATGTTCTAAAATGGTGTTTACAGATGAAATCCCCGCCGATGTTCAAGTTCGATGAAAGGGCAAAAAATGTGCCAGCTGGCATGGAAATTGGGAAGAGCATGCCAATAGGCATAGATATGGGACGAAACGTGCCAATCGGTACGGAGAAGGGGAAAAATATGCCAATTGGTATGGAGCTTGCGAAGAATATGCCAATTGGCATGGAGATGGGGAAGAAAATTCCAATTGGCATGGAAGTGGGGAATAACTTGTCAATGGGCATGGATATGATGAAGACCGTGCCTATCGGTATGGCGCAAACCAATGGCGAAGTAAGTGGTCAATAATATAATACAACCTTCATATGAAAAACTATAAAAAAAAATAAACAGTGGGGTTACTCTTACAACATAAAGATATTATTCCACTAGTCTATTCTTCAATGAGCTAAAAATAATAAAGGAGCTAATAAAAGCTAAATATAAATTTCAGCGTTAGGTGAAACTAAGGGTTCAACTATAATAATATATCTAATGAATGTGATATTATGTATTTTACAGATGATGCTCCATGGAATGGATAACGTGAGGATGAAGCCTAAAATGGTGATTCGCACTGAAACTGAAAAACGAGACTATGTAAGTTATTCTTTTATTCTCTTCAGAACGCTGCTGGTGTAATGGTAACACCCCACACGATCCGAAGGTTGTGGGTTCAAACCTGGTCGTACACCAATAACTTTTTCCATTCGAAAAATTTATGTGCCCAATGACAGTGCTCTTAAACGGTGAAAGGAAACATCGTGAGAAAACCGGCATACCCTAAAACCAAAAATTCGAAGGTGCGTGTAAGGTTAGTATTCTTATAAGTGGCGATGGACTTTCAACCTGTCATGTACAGAATACTAACTACTGTGCAAAATGTGGGCATGTTCAAAATGTCATGTTTGGACGTGCCTCTGACTACCCTCTTTAGATATCCTCAAAGATCTAAGTAACTAAATATCTGAGGAAGATATCTACCGAGCCCGGGGATTACAGTCGTGATCATTATTTTATTATCTTCTTGCAATATCACAATAAATATTCCACGGCCAACATGTAGGTAAAGATGAATAAAAAATTTACCATGTTTATTCCCAAAAGATTTCACAAGTTTATTGTATTAGCGAGGTATTCTTGGGTCTCAGGTAACAGGTAGGTAAGATAGCTAAGCATACCTAAAGTAAGATTAGCTATTATCGAGGTCTATTTCGGCTCACAAAGTTTAATTCTTGTGGCCAGTCAATGAAAATTTAAAATAACAAGAAATCAAAATTTCTTGATTAAAAGGGAAATTACTATCTTTAAAATAGAAAGACTTATTCTTAAAATTATTTTAAATACTTATAAATAATATTGTAATAACAAATTAAAATAAAAACCTATTTATAATTTATTGTTTTGGTTATTTGAACGCTTACAACGAAATTTATGTTGATTTTATGTCCGTTATTCGGTTATTTAATTCGACTGCAATAAAAAAGATTGTTATCATGTCGTATAGAGAAGTTAAACTGAATTGGATATAAAAAAATGAAAGAAATGGCATCATTGCACCAAGAAGAGTCTAAACACTTTTTGGTGCAATGATGCAAATTCTTTTTAAGTTTTATATGAATAAACTAGCTTCCTCTCGCGGCTTTGCTCGCGTGGTACCTACATAAAATATAGCCTATGTTACTCAAGGACAACGTAGCATTCTAACGATGAAAGAATTTTTGAAATCGGACCATTCGTTTTTGAGTTTATTCGTTACAAACAAAAATACAAATATACAAAACTTTCTTCTTTATAATATTAGTATAGATAAGTAAAAGTGTAATACCTTAACATTACCATAATGTTCTTGCAGCAAGAGTTGGAGAAGGAGTTGAAGGCATTGGAACAGCGTATCTCCACGGAGTTCTCCAAGGGCTTTTAAGTTTATAAATAAGTTAAAGTGTAGTACCTAAACATTACCATAATATTCTTGCAGCAAGAGTTGGAGAAGGAATTGAAGGCGTTGGAGCAACGTATCTCCACCGAGTTCTCCAAGGCCTCCGATCAGGTCGACACGGACGTCGAGGAGTAAACACTCCTCGCAATACAATCATATTTATATTTTTAAAATAATTATTCAATGTGTAAAAGCGCTTAGCGTTAAATATTATTTGTTTTCTCAAAACAGCATATAATCTGAATATGCATGGCACATTATCTGTCTCCATTGCTCCCAACTGTTGACTGCCCACCTAAGGGCTTGTCTAAGAGCAGGCCCCTATTCAATAAACATGACAAGTCTACAAATTTGTAAAAAAGTGACAATATTGTCGAATTTTATGACAAGTGCTGTTTAATAAAACCTACAAATATGTAGAATTGTAAGAAAATTTTACAATTTTGTAAATTTTCCTCCAATAAATCGTATTTTTTTATTAAACAGAAACTTGTAGAATTGTAGCCGCTTACAATTAATTGTATTTTACAATTTGTAATGTTTATTGAATAGGGGCCAGATCTATTCAATAATTTCGATCTTGTAGTCCGAGTTTATCATAGGTGTCGATGGGTGTAATTCTGTTGTTCACTGTAATTAAAATAGTCATACTTAAAGATACAACGCAGGCGGGTTTAATTAGCTGTACATAAATTAAATTGTATAAATAAATATTTATCCAAATCAGAACTACGGGACTAAAATTGAAAAAAACTAATCTAAATTGATAGAACGCTGAGCGCTAATTGATTTTGTGTAGGGGTTTAACCCATTATTATGTATCCAACGTGTGTTTTATATCGAAGGACATGCCGTGGTATGGCCACGTCTCATATAGTTTCGTTTGAAGATTGTATTACGCGCCTAAGGGTGGATTTGACCAACTTATGGCATTTATAAACATTCTCAGATGTCATGTCAAATGCAAGTGAAGTGACGGTTCACTCTTCGGAGATAGTGCTTGAACTAGTTTGGTCGGATTTTCTGCGGTGCATTTGCCTGACAACTACGTAGCTCTGGTTTTTATGTGTTTTCTCGTGTTATTTTGAGTTTTATTGCTTAATTTTGGTGGTTATTTTGCCAATAAAGCCCAGGTTCTTGACGCGAGTGTAAAGTATGTGAATTAGAGTGAATGTTTCTCTTCAAATTCCATCGGAGGAAATCCCGAGAATTTTCAACAAAACAGCCATCTTTTGTTTAAAATTGACTTGACAACTTGACTATGACTCTGTGACGTTGACAATACTTATAAATAAATACACTTGACACTGGCAAAATTGTTCTCTAAGAGACAGATGCCATAATTGAAGAAGAAGAGTTGATAATACTTATAAATAAATACACTTGACACTGGCAAAATTGTTCTCTAAGAGACAGATGCCATAATTGAAGAAGAAGAAGAAGAACTAGTTTGGTCAAATCCGTCCTAAGAGATATAAATCATAACGCTTGTTGAGCCATCAAGTACATGATTTCGAACATCTATTATAAAAATTATGTCTCGCCCGTCGTGGTTTGATCAATGTGTGAAATCGGTGTTTAGAATTTACTCTAAATGTGTATATTTTTTTAACTATTAGAAATCTGTCAAACGCTTGTAAGATAAGCGCGTGTTTACGACTAAAGCGTTTTATTAAAATATATTACGTGATTACATTACTGTGTCACTCGTTGTAATCTGTATTTTTCAGAAACCGTCAAAATTGCCGCCATGTCACTGTATTTTTCGACGACCATAGACTGTGGTAATTTGTAATGTGTGAAGTTGTTAACATATCTCACTTTCAACAATGTGTATTGTAGGCTGTATCACTCGTTGACTAAACACTTTTAAAAGCATTATAATTATGTAAAGGTACGATTCCAGGGGCCTCACCACGAATTCATAAAACATTACCGAATTAATATTACATTGTTACTTCGTATTATGACCTATGCAAATTGTATTGAAGTAGTATTACTTCAAGCTTCAAATGTGACGTTTCTAAAACGGAATCATTCTGGAAGACTTCGTGGTAAGGCCCCAGGTCTGGCGGCGATGATCGTACTAGCGGTCAGAAGTACCGCTGAACGCCGGTATGTGAGTCATACCTCAATTACTTTATTAAATCTTGACATTTGTCAGAATAATCCTGAAATTTTACGACAAGTGTACGGAATATTAATTTTATTTTGGATTGAAAATATAAGAATCTGTAAAACCAACGCTAGTGACACGAAACTTTAAAAGGTACGTTGTGAACTAGTCATCGGAGCCTCATATATTTTTGCTCACAGATTCGAGGCACTCGCATTTCTGCGGTTCGCAGCATTCAATCATAATGTACTTGTAGGATCACAAGTTATGGGATCTGTGACATGGTATGAACGTGCCCGGATAAAGGGAAAAATATTTTATTATTATATCGAGAGGAGCATTTAACTTTCTGTAACAAAATCTTGTGATCCGAATGAAATAAATGAATAAGCAGCCGTCGAGGAATAATTTTAACTGACGCCTTTGTTATTGATCGGTATTCGTAGCTCTTTTATTGGTCGGCATGATTTTATCATATATTTTAATTTTTCAACTTTGTTTTAATTATTTTGACTTGTAAACTTATAGGTGACCTAATTGTGTATATTTAAGGGTTAATTTATTTTTTATTATTTTACCTGTTTTTATTTAAGCTTCATGTCGACCAATAAGTACTGTAAATTGACACATGAATTATGTCTGTATATTATATGAAATCTTAATTTTATTTTTTATGTCATGAATTGAATCGAATATATCAGAGCTACTCAATACTGATCCAGCCCTCCACCATAAATCGACAAAGCCTCCAAAATTTCGTATCAAAAATGTAATATGGTAAAAAATGGTTTTTATAATCTTGAGCGGTTACTAAGGCTGGTGATAAAAAAAATGTAAAAGGCTGTATGTAATTTAGACAAAACTGAGAAATGCAACTCCACGCCTGATGTAATTGTACATTTTATTATTTTATTTTTATGTAATAATAGTTTAGGTTGCTTGTGATTTACAAAGTGGTTTCAAAAAGATGAAATTACCAAATTATTTAATTTATTTATCTTGAGTTCCTTTGTAAGTTATGGTCTGATTTCAAGGCTAAGATAAAAATATTTTTATCTCTTTTAAGCAACTGTATAGCTACGTAATAAAACGCGATCTCAAACAGCATTGAATAGCGTGGGCGCGGATTTTGTAGATACTGGCTCTGATTCTTGGTAGCGTAACTATAGCTAATTTTAAACGACTTTTTAGCTGTCGCAATAACGTACAAGCCCGTCAATAGTAGTTTTTAGGCGTCATGTTTACGAATCACTCCCATCTGGTAGTAAAATTAAAACAGTCGGCTGTCTATTTTACTCTGAAAATAAACGAAAGAACATAGTCCTTTTAAATTAGCTTTAGTTACTGTACCCATAGTCGGGGCCATTGCTGACTGCTGTCATCGTTTTAGATGATAATTATCTACATCGCGATAATATAGTCAATGTTATCAATGTGAACGGTTCTGCTTTAAAGTTCGTTTCGTTATCGGTCAGTGTAAATATTTGGGCATAAGCGTAGTCGTGATAACATGCTTCTCCTTAATAAAATAATAATAATTAAATGCACAGACGAAGTTTCTGTTTAAAGACTCCTTCGTCTATAAAGTGAAAATTACTTATAAGAATATTTTATACTAGTGTCAGATTATTTATTATTAAAGTTAATTTGTTTTTAAGTTATTTTATCGTTTAACATAATGTTTCTTGCGGTATCTGTGTCCGTGAGTCGAATTTAATTTGCTTATTTTAAAAAGGTTCGGTAAATTATAATCAATGATATGCATAATGTGTTATTAGATCAATGCCTATACCTAAATATATATTTTAAATTTATAAATCAATTGAAGCACAAACCAGTATTTTAACTATGCTCGAGTAGCACCAACTAAACAGAGCGCCGTCTATAGCTACAGGTTTTTAAAAACAAATATTTTAATTTCTTTTATCATAACGAAATATTAGTTTAAAACATCACAAGTTTTAAAGTTAGATATTATCATCATGTTTTCTACAGGCGTACAGATGCATTTCTGAGTGTTATTTTATATGATATTTAGATTTTAAACGATTATTGGAAGCAAAATGCCTCCAATGATCTTTTGTAAAGCATTTGTTTAAAAATGCATAGATTTTTTTTTATATCCGTCGTAAGATTTAAACTTTAAACACCTTCGTATCTGTGAAAGATAAATTTTAATATTAGGTTCATAGCACACAGCGCGGTAAAGATATTTAAAATCAGAAATTATAGTATTATATAACTCTTGTATACTCCTGGAAATGAATTGAGATTAGACACATCACTGAGTTTTTGAAATACATAAGGCAGTCTCTTTAGCGCGCTGTCTGCCAGTTGCAGTAAATTATTTCAATCGATTCCTGTATGGTTTTAGTAAAAGCTGACAAGGGATTTACAATTTCCTGTCCATTATATAAAATATGTATCCTAAGACTAGCAAGCACGTAGTTGTGTGTATGTTCTGTCATTTAATGTATTGATAAATGAATATTTACTTCATGAAATCATGTATTTGCTTCTATTTTATGTTGCTTTCATTTTGAGGAATTAAAGTGTTAAGAGATGAGTATTGTTTTATTTTGACTTGGAATAGTGATATAGAGCACTGGTGGTGTGTAGTAGCGCCCCTGCCTCACGATCCGAAGGTCGTGAGTTCTAATCTGGTCCACCAATGAGTTTTTGGGATGAAAACCATTTCACCAAAAAGTTATGGGTATTAGTGTATCTGGGTACGCAAGTAGTGGAAGGCCGAAGAAAGAGTGGTTTGTTGTGTGAAAGATGATATGAATGTAAGAGGAGTGAGTGGAAAAAGGAAACGTGCACTTAGCGGGCGATAAGGGCAGGAGAATGAATTGCAGTGAACTAAAAGACTGTCTGTTCTGCTTGCTCCCTTTCCGAGTTCATAGCATCACACTTATTTTTAGCCATCCATAGACATCGGAGCAGGTATATGGCACCGCACCGTCTGCCCCATGAAGGGCACAAAATGGTATCCCATGCCAAAGGACTTTTTGGTCCCGTGGGTAACCGGAGAGCTTAGGCTATCGGTGAACAAGGAATGAAAGAGCAGCCACTAGTGGCTCTGTAGCACTGCGGGGTGCTGGGTGTGACATGTGTCCCACCGGGAAGTGCTTACGGGCGACGCGACGTGCGATAGGTGCACCGGCAGACCGATTACCATATTCGCGACAGGTTTGCAACAGACGTAAATCTCGCAATTATCGCTGTCAAACGTTAATTTTGCATTAGCCAACAGGCAACAGCAACCGAACACACTGTCTCCCTCTGCCTGACAATCGGTGAACAATATTTGTTTCCACCAATTTCTGTTCTATCGCTAGTGGCGCTAGTGTTCAAAGGCAATGTGCATTCAGCAATAACTTAGCGATAGGCGGATGACTGCCTTCCGTGATACCGTTTATGGTATCAACTTGCAACTGATCGCGTAGCGGTCGCTGTCGCTACTGCAAAGTTTAACATAATAAGCCTGCGGATCGTTTCTTCTTGCTCAAGGGGCTCTGGTAACTCCCGGAGCCCGTTGAAAAGCCCCGAAGCCAGCCCGCGGAGTTTTTAGTGAGTCGTCGAATCCGACAACGGACGGTCTGTTAGGCGGAAGCTAGAGTTGACGTAAAATAAAACAATTTTTTTTTAGTTTTTTTATTCGTCGATTAAATATATTTAAAAAGAACAAAATATACAGATAACCACAGAGACAAAAATAGGTATTTTATATTCTTGCACATATTCATTTCGTTTTTAGTTGTTGAGTATGACCCTAATTTAAAACAAAATATATGTAAAAATACTTATTTATATGATAGCTAGACGTAAATTAATCAGCCTAATAAACAACGTACATAGAAGTTTGGGTTTCCATAGAACTAAATTTCCTTAGAGTTTGTTTTACTAACCTTTTTTTGCGTTTTGTGTTACTAAACACTTCATAAATCCTTTGTATTTCGATTACTAGATTAGTTTGCGTTTTCTTGTTACAAAACTTACGTTCCGTGTTACTGAAGCTACGTTTCCTGCTGCTGTCAGTACTAGGGTGCTTAATTCTTTCGGTACCGGTACACCACATGGTGGTAGTATGCTGGCTGGGCCATGGCCAACGTCCAACATATGGAAAGGTTTGTATAAGCTTGCTGATTCTTGTACTGTACACTCCCGTAAGTTTGTGTTAATCTACTTTTGCGTTGGTGCTACCACCAACAAGAGTCGACGTTAGATATTACTCATCCACGGTTCGTCTACCATAAGTTTTCACAATGTACACTCGCTAGCGACTGTAGTTAATTTTTTTTATGAAAACTTGTACAGCGCCTCTAGCGGATAGTTGGGTACTAAAACGTCACGTAGTTAACTATTCTACGTCACAGCGTACTACAGCGACTGTAGTTAGCGCTTCATTAATTTGCTTAGAATTTGGTACCATGAGTAACAATTTTGACATAAAATTATGTCATAGTAACGTATAGTTCATCCAACGGATCTAGGCACTCGTGAAGTTAGCCACAGGTGCGAGTTTGCGCATGTACATGGAACTGTACAGTTCCTTCCCCCCCTCCTCATACCTCCAATTCCTCCCGAAAAACGATACTGCGCAGCTCTTGCGGCTAACTTCACGAATGCCTAGATGCGTTGAGCCAACTATATTATTACTACTGTAGTAACGTCAGCCGATCTAAATGTGACAACTCATGGTAGGCGTACAGTAGGTCTACCATGAGTTGTTACATTTAGATCGGCTGACGTTACTACAGTAGTAATAGTACGTTACTATGACATCTGTCAAAATTGTTACTCATGGTACCAAATTCTAAGCAAATTAATGAGCGCAAACTACAGTCGCTGTAGTACGCTGTGACGTAGGATAGTTAGTTACGTGAGGTTTTAGTACCCAACTATCCGCTAGAGGTGCTGTACCAAGTTTTCATACATTTTTTTAACTATAGTCGCTAGCGAGTGTAGATTGTGAAAACTCATGGTAGACCCTCAGGCAGTGGCGGATTTACCAGCAGGCTGAGTAGGCTTGAGCCTAGGGCGGCAGATTTTTGGGGCGGCAAATTTGGGACCGATTTTTTTTTTTTTTTTTTGCTACCAGAAATCAAAAAGATTTCTGGATGACGGTTTTCTGTATTCTGTTTTCTGATGTTTTACAGATAGAAGTCTGCAACAAATTTTTCCGACGACTTTCTCTTTTCACTTATCATTTGTCATTGTACGATCCGTAAATCCGTTTAGCAATCTTACATATTCTAGAGTAAAACAGCTAGTTCGCTGCCCCCAACCAATAATCGGTCTTTGCGCCCTCTCCCCGCACTTTGAATGAGTGTAAAGAGCGAAATTATAGAAAATGTATTTTTCTTTTCCTACCGTCAACCCATACAGCCAGTCCTACTATTGGTTTGTATATAATTTGGTGATTTTAATTTGAATGTAGTAAATAATTTAGTGAATCATTTTACCGATTTTAATCTTATGTATCGACTATTATAGCATGCATTACCCCGCCTTCCAAACATGATTGAGCTTTAATTAGCTCAAAAATATAACTAAAAATTATTTTACGTGCAATTCCAACGAAATTGTTGAATTGTAAAAATAATCTAGGACATGACAATTTGAAAATTGTGGAGGCAAGGGCGGCAAAAGCTTTACAGCCTATACCTTGAAAATTTGTAAATCCGCCACTGCCCTCAGGCCCGTAGGTAGTAACCAGATAAATGTTCTTAGTTGAGCATGGTATGCCTGTCGTAAATATTGCGTCGCTGTTCGCGCACCTGCCGCTTCCACTTGTCTTGCTGATGCGTGACGCGGTTCAAGACGTTGCCACTAGGGCGCAGCTGTGTAGGAGGACCGCTTGTTGAACCTTCGTCCTGGAAAAGGTACAAAAAAAGGTTACAACATGCAGTTAATTTTTTTTATCATTGATCTTCGGAAGATTTATTCAGCACCATTTACGTGGCATCTTAAGCTAAAACATGCAAACAATGAACTAGTATTAATGCAAATTACAATCCTAATCCCCAGATTCGGTAGATATCTTCTCAGATCTCTAGCTATTTAGATCTTTGAAGTTATCTAAAGAGGGTGGTACGAGCGTCCAAACATGATATTTGACACATGCCCTTTTGTGTGTTGTATTTTTTCATGTTAGTATTCCGTACGTGACAGGTTGCAATGCAAACCTCTCGTCGCTTAAGGCCCAGCATTTTGAAAATTGCAAGTATTGCAACCCTAATCATTCTATTACCGCTTAATAGATTACATTGAAATTGAACTACACTATACTCAAGGATATAAGTGATAAATCAACCGGAGCTAAAACACGAATTATTTCTAACTAATTCGTGTTTTAGCTCCGGTTAAAAATCATGTCAAAAACACCTCTGAAAAATCGGAAATTCCCTAATTTATCCAGAACAGTAAGGTATTTTGAATTTCTATTTCACATGAATATAAATCAGTTAATTTGAAACAAATCAACCCAGCCCTTTTTTTGATATAAGCTATTTACTTGAACATATTTATGTTTTTTGTAAATTGTCGCTTTCGTTATATAATTCAGAGCAGCCATATTATCATGCCGCACTCTACTTACTTGTTATTTGGGTATTTCGCTTCGTGCTATGTCTGATTCCGCGCAGATCCGCGTTGCTATACGGACCTATGTCACTTTTTTTGTAACTTTTACGTGAGGAATAGTGTGACGAGTATTCTGGGCCTTAAAAGAATGACTCAAACACACCTTTATATTTTTGGCTATGGCGGTTTGATTATGACGTTTTCACTGATGCTGTCGTATAAAATGTTAAGCTGATTAAAAGATCTGTGAAATTGGCTAGTTTTTTGTACTGTGCATGCAAATCCACTGGCAGAAGCTAATTAAGAATAACTAGACTCCATAACTCGGGTACTTACGTCTTCATTAGTATGTTCCTGGTAAGAAGCCTTGGCGCGCTTGTTGATGAGAGGATCCAAGCAGATCAGGAAACCCATGTAGACCACAAGCAGCATTATCACCCATATCACGATGATCACCACCACCTATCGATGATGCTTACATAAAGTACAATCCCAGGACATCCTGCATACCAGCCCGCTTAGCATATGCACTGTAGACAACGGTTTTGTCGACAATAGTGAAGACAAAAATGACATTTGGGTTAAGACAGCACTGTAGACAACGAATGACATTTGGGTTAAGACATAGTTATTTGTCTACCGTCGTTAGCATGGCGATCGTAGAGAATGAACGAAAAGAGAATGTAGACAACGAATGACATTTGGGTGAAGACATAGTTATTTGTCTTCTGCGAGCATGGCGATCTGAGAATGAACGAAAAGAGAAGTGTCTTCACTTCAAGAGAAAAGCCTACAGCGCCGATCATGGCAGACATGTTTTCTCTACTTTTGACAGGGGCGGAAACACTCGGATATAGTGGAAAATCTTGATTGTGAATTTGAAACACTTTTCTGGTCAGTTGGTATTGTACCTACCTAGTTATGTTTTTTTATACAGTACCTGGATGAATAAGCTTTTGATAAATAGTTTTTTGGAAATGAAACCTAGCTAGATCGATTTATCGCCCCCGAAACCCTCTGCATACTAAATTTCATGAAAATCGTTGGAGCTGTTTCCGAGATTCAAATTATACATATTCACAAGAATTGCTTGTTTAAAGGTTTATATGATAGGTACATAAAATAACGCCTGTTTCCCGGCGGGGTAGGCAGAGAGAGACCACGGATCTCCACTTGCTACGATCCTGACATACCTCTTTTGCTTCATTCACTCTCATTACATTCTTCATACATGCGCGTCGGTTTAGGGTACTCTTGACCTGGCCTTTCTCTAAAAAGTCCCCAATTTGATCGAGGTACGTACGCCGTGGTCTTCCCCTTCCAACTGTTCCATTCATACTCCTTATACAACTGTTTCGTCATTCTCCTTTCATCCATCCTTTCTACATGCCCAAACCACATGGTCTTCCCCTTCCAACTGTTCCCTGTTCGAGAATATCGTTCCATTCACACTCGCCTTATGTACCTGTTTCGTCAATCATTCTTTCTAGATATTATCATATTAAGTACATATTTTTTTTATGAGATATAATAACAATAACCTTGATAATAGTGGTGTTTCTGTTCTCATATTTGCATTCGCAGTGCGGACAGAACTCTTGCTCCCTGTTTTGCAGTTTGTCACCAATGCGAGGCAGGATCACACCAAGACAGTTACTGAAAGAATAGTCCCAGGTATAGTTCTTTAGTAGCCGGTACTTCCTGTTTTTGATTCATCCATCTAGGATGTATGTCTTTTCAGGCGCCTCAGGGTGCTGTTAGGTCTACTGCCGGTTGGTTGGGATGGCAGAGAAGTTAAAGAAGAAACAAGAAGTCTTCTTCTTCTTCTTTCGAGTCAACGGCTAAGCTTATATCTTATTTTCCCAATATTCGGTGACTCTTACACCCCTCTCTGTTGCCTGGTTAAGGTCCTCTCGTGTGCAGGTGGAACGAACAAGAAGTTATATATAAAAATTAAACAATCACAACTGTAATCTTTAAGTTTTCATAAAAATCTCTGATACTTAGTACTTAGTCTCTATTTACTTATATCTTTAAATAATCTGAGAGTGCTGGTGGTGTAGTGGTAGCACCCCGGCCTCACGATCCGAAGGTCGTGGGTTCAAACCTGGTCGTGCACCAATGAGTTTTTCCATTCGAAAAATTTATGTGCGCAATGCCAGTGCTCTTAAACGGTGAAGGAAAACATCGTGAGGAAACCGGCATACCCTAGAACCAAAAATTCGAAGGTATGTATCATAGGTTAGTATTCTAATACGCGGCGATGGGCTTGCAACCTGTCACGTATGGAATACTAACTAATGTGCAAAATGTGGGCATGTACCAAATGTTATGTTTGGACGTGCCTCGACTACCCTCTTTAGATATCCTCAAAGATCTAAGTGACTAAAGATCTGAGAAGGTATCTACCGAGCCCGGGGATTACAGTCGTAATCATGTTTTTTTTTTTTTTTTAATAATCTCCACTGATCTGTTTCTCTACGTCTATCCAACAAGCCAGTGGATCTAGTCTATTCTGAAGTTAGCCACTTTAATGAGTAAAAGATTTAATATGAAAGAGCAGGACTGCATATCGAAACAGCTAACTTCACAGTACTCTAGATCTGCTGGCCATAATGTACATCACACAGGACCAGAACTTTCCCTTCTAAGTGTTAAGATAATTTTATAATAATGTTGATTTTTGTTAGTTCCTTGTATTGGTAGTTTTAACAAGTTGTGTTTTAATAAGAGTATGCATTCATAGGTACAGTTGGCCAAACAAGTCGAGGCATTCGTGAAGTTAGCTGCAAGAGCTGCGCAGTATCGTTTTTCGAGAGCAATTGGCGGTATGGAGAGGGACAGTGGGACTGTACATGCGTAAACTTGCACCTGTGGCTAATTTCACGAATGCCTAGATCCGTTGCATGAAATATGTATATATATATATATATGTACTACGTCACATACATACCATTTGTTTGGTGGTACATTGTCAATGAAGGGTGGGCAGCCAGTGGCGCCTGTATTGTTGAGCACAGCCGATATGCATGGACAAACACATTTACATCTCTTATCTTCATACTGACCCTGTAATTAAACGCAAGATTTCACTCAGTGAGATCTGATTTTACACTATCAGCACTACGAAATTTACAATGAAGAACTGTAGAAATTAGTTGCAATATCTATTATCGGGAGCTTTGAATACTAATACTATTATTGTAATATTAGGTCTTCTATTAACGGCAGTGAGAGACAGGTAGGTACTATCATAATTTTATTGGTCGATAGCCACCCACATATGTATTTTTTTATGTTTTGTATGTCAATTTGTATGCTCGAGTACCTAATCCAAGGGTAATCCTGATACTTACGGACGCGGAGAGCACGCAGACACCAAGAAAAACTAACAAAATACATTTATGCATGGTAATTACTTTAAAGCAACACCGATACAACGCAATGCATGTAAAAAGTGGAATTGGAAAAGAAGATTCACATTGAAAACAAAAATTTGCCAAACACTGCTGAGCCAACTCTTCTTCTTCTTCGTCTTCAATTATGGCATCTGTCTCTTAGAGAACAATTTTGCCAGTGTCAAGTGTATTTATTTATAAGTATTGTCAACGTCACAGAGTCATAGTCAAGTTGTTAAGTCAATTTTAAACAAAAGATGGCTGTTTTGTTGAAAATTTTTGAGCCAACTCCACTGTAATAAATTATTATTGCGATGAGATGAAGTCAGTCAGTGTCAAACTTGTTTGACAAACAAATTTGTCATTAAACATGATTTGTCCTTCATGACGACAACGGATAAAATGTTTTGAAGTAAGTGCCGGGACATCAGAGGTATCGCAGAAGTATTTTGCAAGTAAAAACCTGTGCAACGTTTCTGATGTCCTGGTTCTTTAAAAAAATACAAATCACAATTCACACATAGTGCATAATTGCTATTGCCAAAAAGATAGATACTATGTACGAAACAAAAAACAAATTAGGCGAAAACTAATAGAGAAGAAAAATATGTTTACCTATTGTACCTACTATTAAAATATGTATTTCTTAAGCTGACTGTACGTTAGTTACCTTGTGGAGTAAAATGCGAAATAAATCAGTGTGCTTAAGACTAATATTAAATGTTTGGAGTAGTTTGAGAACGAATGTATGAGATAATTATTTTTGGACACCAGTAGGGTGGAGTCGAATTAAACTAAAAAAACAATATTTTATTCGTGGAGTAGTTTGAGAATATTTCTTGGAGTACTTTGAAACTAAAACGTGGAGTACTTTGGGAATAAGCCTATTTTTAACCGGCTAAAAGTAGGTAGGTACCTATACCTACCTACTTTTAGGTACCTACCTACTTTTATTTCAGACATACAACACATTTTAAAAGCTGGTTGTGTTTAGTTGGTATTTGTAAACAACTGTAAGCATTTGAGAAATCATAGTTATTTTGAAATCACAGAAAGACACTTCAATTTTATTCATAATAATTATTGATAAATTTTATTACTTTTGATAATAAATGTAAATAGATTAAATGCAAGTAGATCTTTTTTTTAAAAGTAGCTAAAAAAGTAGTAAAATCCTTCTAGCTAATATTATATTTAAAAAAATCTTATGTTTGTGAGGATGGATGAATCGCTATTTGTTACTTTAACAAGATAAAATGTGTGGAGTGGAGTAGTGGGTATAATATTTAAAGCTACGATCTACGTAGGTATCTACAGCCTATCAAAGTTTCATCCTAATCGGTCCTAAGGTGTGATTTTACAAACATTATCATCTAAACATATGATGTAGGTACATATTTATATAGATATCTACTTTAAAACTTGCAGTCCATTTTAAAATAACTTACGTGGCCAAGGTAGGTGATTAAATTACTGAATATTGCCCGAAAAATTCATAGGATTTCTATCTACCTACTCTCTTTTCTATCCGTAAAAACTATTTTAATTTGACAAAAACATTCTTACGCTATTCAAAGTCAGCCCAATAAATTTTGCATAATATGATAATATGCAGCAGCCCGCTAGCTAGCTACCAAGCCCGCTAATCATTGTAATTGTCGACATCAAACTATCGATATGACCCCACACTAGCTTTTCTCCCCAAACTCATGTACAGTGTACGTGCATGTGTGTGTAAAATTGAACGTTCTCACAAATCTGTGATTATTCTTCTCTTTCTAACACACCAAACACGCCATTTGCCAAACAAAGATGACTAAATGGTGAATTTTATACTTCCACCCTTGGTCTTATCACTTGAAGATTAACAGATTATAAAGACACTGGCAAAATTGTTCTAGATGTTCTAGAGACAGATGCCATAATAATGAATTAATTTTCCATTATTTATCTAACTTAGGTACCTATCAACAACACTGATTATTATTTATATATGCTACCTACTCATCTAGGTACTTACCTGTTTTGTTATTCTTTTGTAGGCAATTATATGTAGGTAGGTACGTCAAGTACCATAGGATCTAAGGTAGGTACTTACTTACCTATTTATTTAAAAGAAACGTTTTTACCCCATTTCATGCCCATAAAGGTAGAAATTCCAAGTGTCCTTTCTTATTGTATGTACCAACATATCGTGTTCTAACCCTCAAAATTATAAGTCTTAAGTAAAAAATGTGCGGTTTAAGCTCTGCATTGTCTGTCAGTTAGTCACAAATGTTTTTTTGCGTTCACTTATCACGAGAAGTATTTTTGATCAAACAATCGAAGATCCCAGCAAGTTTAAGAAATTTACTGAATCTAAAGATCATAGCTAGGTACTAGGTACTTAGCTATGATTTTTACTTAATTATTATTATCATGGAATAGTACCTAACATTATTAGACTGAAGTAAGTAGGTAGGTACCGTTGTGCCGTTTACTGTACATTACTGTTGTACCGTTGTTTTAGCACAAAATGCTTATGAAATATGACCACTACATACCTATATACATATCGGGTACTATTTCAGAAGCCAAGTGTAGATGTAGGTAGGCACCTGCAAATACAGAGGTATCAAAATAAACAAAAGTTACAGATACTTAGTTACATTTATTGACATTAATTAATTTAGACATAGATAGGTAGGTATATACTATAATATTATAACAATTCATATTATTTTTATTTGTGAAACTACATACCTGCAACTTAAACATGTTAAATAAAAATTACCTGCATAAAAATTATCTTACCTATTACAATTATTAAAACATACTAACATAATAAGTAGATAGTAAGTGCTCTAAAAAAACTAGCAACCTGATTGACACTCAACATGGTAGAAACCTAACAGGTTTAAATAAAAAAAAAGTAAGTAATTGTTGACTGACACTAAAATAGAAACACATTTTTACTTATTGGAATGCTTTATGAGAATGCAAAAGAGTTATGTTTTATGAAGTTTACATACAATTTATATCATCTAAGTTATATTATATCAGTTAAAGGTTTTTTCGTATTGCTGTGGAACTTAAAAATTGGCATAGTATACTTGTTACTTTAATTAAACAATCAATCACAAAAGAGTAAAACAAGTAACTAATAATTAGGTAAGTATATTAAAGAAGTCAAGTACGAGAACGTACGAGAATTATCTGAAGAGTGCGAGAATAGCCACCGAAGCGCATAGGTAGAGGAAGGGAAAAAGGGACTCCACACTTTCTGCAATATAATCCCGCTTAAACGGGCAATAAGGGAAGGGAAAAGGTGCGCTGGCGGTCATCTCACACGATAATACTCGTACACTACTCATAAAAAAATACAAGTGTAAAATAAAACAGTATCTAAAAAAACTTGCTTAAGAACATGTGTTTAATTAATAAGAAAAAAAGTAACATGATCACAACTGTTATCTCCAGGCTTGGTTGATATCCCCCTTTTTCTAGTCACTTAGATCCTCGAAGTTATCTAAGTGGGGGTACTCAGAGGCACGTCTAAACTTGGGTTTAACCTATGCACACTGTTGCTCTGTAGTATGTAAATAATTGATTATAGGTATTAGTTACTGTTACTTGCCGTCGATAAAAAAATTAGATATAAGAGTAATAAATTACGACGAAAAAAAATATAAAGGTTTGTAACATTATAATATGTAGTTCAGAATAAATTTTATATTTTTGACAACTGTGATTTTTGTTATACACTGCAATCTTATATGACACAAATAGTGATATTAATAGGATAAAATATGAACAGAATTACAAAAAAAAGATTACGATTTAGAAACTTAAAATATGAAGAATTATAAACTATTAATTTAATAAAATAACTAGTTCTATATCTCAATACAGCTTTACATTTTAATATTAACTGAAATTCCTTCTGAAATTTTGCGACAATTACAAGGATTTGAACTATGCACAACTAAAGAAAATTCTACAGATTATGTATTGTGAGTTTAAACAAGCTAGTCAGACGAGATAGCGCTAACTATGTTATGGGTAATGGAATCTCCATGGGCCATCCAAATTAAAAAAAACATTAATTGCAGTACGGAAAATGTTAGTGCTACCTTACCTACATCCTTTAATATATTAGTTAGACAATTAAAACACCCACTAAGTTCCTATTGATATTACATAATATATTTAATATATTTGGTGTACTAACCACTATTATTTGGTAATTATAATATAATATGCGAATACAGTAGAAACCGGATAAGATAGTAATTATGGTGTAGCGGAGCGGTTTAGCTTGTGGCCTAGTACATATTGACCCATACATTTGATAGTCACGCTCCTTGACGGCAATGAACGGCAAATATTGATTTTGAAAATGCCTTGTTTGGACTCGCCGCCGGACACCTTGAGACAGTTATTACGTCACATGTGCAAGTTGTTAGAACCGGCAACCCTACTCTTTAAGGTGGAAACCAGATCGCTTCTTTAAAACGCAGTAGGGCGGTGGTACTTCCCCGGACGGGCCCGGCACTAGACCCTACCACCTATAAACTTTAACGAAACTTCAAACATTTACTTTGGCGCTTTGTGTTTACTTATCCGATATCTACCTAATTAATAAGCATCCTAATTAACACGATTAACATTCAAAAAACCATTTTATTCTAGACTCGATGAGGATATACGAATATTGTTAAAAATTATATATTATGTGAATTTATGATGTTTCATATTATATTACTATCAATAACTATAATCACAAAATGTAGATAAGTACCTACATTTGTCATGTTTTTTGGTATATATTAAACAAATTAACATGTTTTCACACTGCACCTATTGCTGTAACCAACTGAGGCGGAACTTCATGACGAATTAAACCTGTGTATACGAACGTCTCATAACGACAATTTCATATTTATTTACAAAGCAGAAGGTAAAAAAAAATTATAATGGCTAAGAGACCGTTTTACAATATATAAGCATCTAACACAAGTTGATTCCATCATCAAAAATTAAAATAAGCAAATAATTTCGTTGTTTTTAATTACTCGATATTGAGAACATTAAAACATATAATTACATATTATATAATACTATCGGGCCGTTGCCATCCTGTTACCGTCAGATCAATATTCCTATCAGTCCTTTATATCGTATCAAATCCTACCTTCTACGGAAAATATGATACCAAATAATAATAATGCATTTCAAACGCATTTGCAGCCAATGAATATAAGTAAATAAAAAAACTGTGATTTCAGCAAAGTAATATGTTCATAACTATTGTGACCCCGATAAAAACGCGAACCAAAACCCTACAACAGTCTAACATTTCGGAATAGAAAACAACATTTATCCATCATCTGCTATTTCCAAGAAGAGTAAAATGCCATAACAAGTACTAACTAACACACACTCACGCACACACCCTCACTTTAAACCCAGCACAAACGTTTCATCAGGGTCTCAAACTGTTCAACGATTTCAAGCGTATTAAAACAAAATATAATATTAATTTGTACAAATCGAATCACTCTGATTGCACCAATCATTGTGCGAATTACAAAAATTATACCTATTCAATACCCATTACCTTTATCATTGTTATTTCACTAGGGTTCCTGACCTTTCCTTTCATTATCTGACATCACTTTTTCAATACTAAAAGAACCTTAAACAATTTGGCTAAATCATACCCAAATAAGCTACATAATGAGTGCATTTTATGATGTGAATGTAAACACTGTATTTTAAACCTATCTTATGCTAATATGCCTATTGGCTACAAGTATCTGACTGAAACCTCGCCATCCAGATATTAATGTTGTAGAATAAAGATTATACATATGGACGTTCTATATGGATAGAATTAGGGATGGATTTTGAAGTCATGGAGTGGTCAAATCACCTTTTGTATTTATATGTATCAGGACGAATTTATAAAACCACATACAAAATATAAAATGATTGAATCAATGGTAGGTAAACCGTAAGTACAATAACTGTGATAAACAGTTATGAATGGGCTATATAACAACACCGATACCAAGGTAAATTATATAAATATAGAGTGGTTTTCAAATATATATCGATGGCGATTCCAACACACGACAGGGGTAGTGATAGCAGCATTTTCTAGGCGTTCATTTATAATACAAAGTGAAAATGACTTCACCCTAAAACTGAGGAAGATTAGACGACGATTTTCTATACGGAAGAGAAAATAATGTAGTTTTTGATTGATTATGTAACAGTTATTTTATCAGGAGAAACTTTTCTACAGTATTCGTGCTATGGTGCAATATATAAACCAATTTCACATAAAGTCCCTTGCATTTTTGCAACACATGATTTGCAAGACAAGAGTTGCAAGACTACCTACACAAGCATTATAATGCATTCTACATTAAGAAAAGGGACAACTAGAAAAGAAAGTAATCTCAGAAAGAGCAAAAGAATATAGTAGAACAATATTTGTAACTATTTATAGAAAACAGGCGAAAATATATCAATAATGTATTATTATATTATAAATATACGGGTCTATATTAGTTTTAAAATGAACATGGAATGCGACATGGAGATATAATATGATATGTTTCTCCAGTAAGAAGAAGTTATTATCATATCGGTTCTAAGATTACGAGAGAAGTTCCTTGATTATTCTTTATGCCCACCGCGCACCGGTGGGGCTAAGGTATTAGGGCTTACGAATATAAAACAATGAACCCACAGATCTAGTTACTCAGATCTGTAACACTACGTTTACAACAAAGTATAAAACGTGTATTTCTACATACTTCAAACTGTGTGTGTGTTTTCATTTATTGTTCACACTTAAAAGTTCTGGGAATTATTGTATACAAAACTTGCTTAAGACATGTTAAAGACTGTCAAAAATGTTTTCAATGTTTACAACTTTTGTTAAGCGTGTATCAAACATGTAAGGAAACGTACCACACCTACTACGTGACCCATTTTTTTTATCTCCCCCCCCATACAGATATTATATGGTTTTATCATTTTATATCATTTTTTCAAGCAGAAAGTAAAAAAAATATATTTTGGCTCACGTTTCTCTTTATTAAATACGGCACTTACCGCGTGACGCCCAGAATGCGTGCACACCTTTTATAACAAGTGAAAAAAATAAACTTAACGTGACGAAAACCTTAGACCACCCCCCCGCGCGTGATATTTTGACCCCCCTGAACGGATCACGTAGTAATGCCCGCCTTCCACTGCGAGCGGAGCGGGCTCCTTACGGACTCCGTTTACCTCGCAACGGCTTTCTTCATAGAAGTGCTTCCACTGTGAATGAGCGGATTTCAATACAATTTCAATCCGCTCAGATCACTAGCTCAGTTTCCGCTCATCACCCTTTTTTAGTGGAAGGCGGGCATAAGGGTACGTTAGCTAAGTACAACTATAAAATGACAGATGAGTAAATGAATCTACAAATAAGACACTACTCACATACCAGGCTATATAACCGAGCAACATTGTCCATTATCAAGATCGTCGCGTTGTGTCCCCCACGGAAACCGGCGGCGCTAGGCTTCAGAAGAGGAAGCCTCATCTCATATGATGAAAATGGACTCCTGGTTCTCAATGAGGAAGTCGGTGAAGCTGTTGATGGGCGCGATAGCCTGGAGCGACATCAGGCCGTTGGGCGGCCACGCCAGGTTGGGCCCGAAGACCACGGCCAAGTTGCTTGACGTCATCCGGTTCAAGCAACTGCGGTCCTGCACCTGGTATTATAAAATCATCATCATCTCCTGCCCTTATCCCACGCTAGGTGGGGTCGGCACAACATGTTTTCTTCCTCCACTCACTCCTATCATTCGTCAACTCTGAGTCTACTCCTCTTACATTCATATCATCCTACACACAATCAAACCACATTAAAAAAATAAAATTAAAATTTTAAAAACCCCTCGACATCTACACCTTACCCTAACATGTCATAAAGTCATGGTTACCTTACCATGTTCTTTCAATATCATTTAAGCAACATGGAACCAAATTTAGAATGGATAGGACATAAAAAAGTTAGTCAGATCCCCTCATCAACTAGAAAAGAGCTGATGATCTTCAAACGGCTGCAAAGATTTTCACGAAACATGGCTAAGAACACTCGGGGTAAAATTATCTATGACACAAAAAAAACTAAAAGAAAATCGGTTCATCCGTTAGGGAGCTACGATGCCACAGACAGATACACAGATACACTGACAGACACATTAAACTTTTAACACCCTTATTTTTTTTCGGAGGTTAAAAACTATTTTTATCCATCTAAACAAAGACAGCAGAGCGCTGGTGGTGTAGTGGTATCACCCCTGCCTCACGAACGGAAGGATGTTCAAACCTGGGGCCTCACCACGAAGTCTTCCAGAACGATTCTGTAACGATTCCGTTTTAGAAACGTCACAGTTGAAGCTTGAAGTCAATACAATTGGCATAGGTTATGGTACGAAATAACAATGTAACATTAATTCGGTAATGTATTATGAAACCGTGGTGGCCCCTGGTCGTGCACCAATGAGTTTTTCTACTCGAAAAATGTACGTGCGCAATGCCTGTGCTCTTAAACGGTGAAGGAAAACATCGTGAGGAAGCCGGCATAGTCTAGAACTATAGTGCATGTGTACTAACCTTCCACAGAAACTCCATGACATATTTCAGCAGGTTGTAGTTAGCCAAGGGAAGACTTTCTAATATCAGGATCTTCACTTGCCGCGGCTTTTCACGGTGGGTGTACGCTGGAACAGGATAATAAACTAGTGTTTATTGCCACTGATGGTGTAGCAGTAACCCCTGCTTCACGATCCGAAGGGCGTGGGTTAAAACCTGGGGTCGTACCACAAAGTCTTCCGGAACGATTCCGTTTTAGAAACGTCACATTTGAAGCTTTAAGTCAATACAATTTGGATAGATCATGGTGCGAAATAACAATGTAATATTATGAATTCACGAATGCCTAGATCCGTTGGATGTATACTTACATTGGAATCTGAGTATTTCATCGTACAACTCGAAAGTGAGCAGCGGTTCCTCCAGGTCACGGAGGAACGTCTTCAGAAGCACCGCAGCATTGTGAGGGTCATTGTGGAAGTTGATGGTCTCCCCGCGGTTCACAGCGCGCTGTAGCTCTTTCACGATGGCCGTGTTGGCAGAGCGACGGAATATCCCTTCGGTCTCCATAGCTGCGAAGGGAAATGAAGTTCTGGCAATGTTGGTCATTACCAATTTGTTCTCCGAAAAACAACGATCATCATCAGTCTCCTGCCCTTATCCCACGCTAAGTGGGGTCGGCACAACATGTTTTCTTGTTCCACTCACTCCTAACATAGACCAGGGTCGATAGCTTTTGAAACAAAAAAAAATAATAATGTGATGAAACCCATTGGAAAAGGAGGAGAATACTATAAAAAGTAAAGAAAAATAATTTACTTTACGGAAATCGAGATAAATCGTTGTTTACCCTTAAAAACTCACCCCCACCCCCTTCCCGACCTCAGATTATTTTTCTCGTAAATAATTTTATCTTTAATTTTTATATATTCTCCTCCTTTTCCAATGGGTTTCATCCTACTATTATTTTCTTTCACTTATTATTATTTTTAAAGGGATCTACCTTGGTCTAACATTCGTCAACTCTGATTCACACAAAATCACTAAAAACAACGATAATAATCGGAAATAAATATTCGTCAAATTCAGAGAAATCAATAGTGTATTTCAGATGACGATCAAATAAGACCACCAAATATGTTCAGCACATTTTGTGGCTTGTCCCGATTAAGTACTTTTAAGGTTTAAATTTTGAGTTATAGCATAATTGAAGTGGCTGCCTATCATTCGAAAACGGGCAATGAGGCATCGACATGATAAAAGAATTGAGGTTTTAAACTGGTGAATGTACATCGCCTGCTGAATAGAGCAGTTCCGAAGACTTAAGAATTAAATCCTTACCATCAGGCTGCGAAAGGAACTCCACGCATGCCCTCACGACGGGCGGTATACCGTCCACCATGTTGATGTTGTTCTCTCTGATAAAAGCCAAGGACACCCCGAACTGCTGTGTAGGCGGTGGATTCATCTCCTTAGCTTTGCCCTTAGCACTAGGGCCGTCACCGAACAGTTGGTTCCCCACTTTTGCGATTTCAGCTGCTCTCGGGTTCTTTGAAAGGAGTAGCTTGTCGTATCTGGATCCGGGGGAATGTTTTAGAGACAAGGCAAGGGTTACACTGAAGTTCACCTTTACGGTTGGATTTAACATTTTCAGAGTATTACGATGTCATTTGCAAGTTATAATTTTACTCTTCGATAACTACCTTTATTTCGGGGATTGTGCTCAAACTAGTTTAGTTGACTCCAAGCTAAGTATTATATTTAATAACTACTACTTGTTTTATTAATATTTCTATAGTAGGTATGGATTAGTTTTAAAATGTTAGGATTTTTTGACGGCAGGAACAAGTAAATGAGACCGTATATATCGATATCCCATAATTTCGTTTTGAATCAGTTACTATTTGAAATTGCGAAACGTGTTGTGCGAAATAATTTACCCAGGTAGGTAATAACCGTTACCCGTTTAAGTAATCTATCAGTTATCTGGTTTCCATAGTACAAATTATCGATGCTCTTTTACGTTCTACCGATCATCGGAATTGGTTTTCGACTACTCGTATATTAAAGTCAGGAGACAGAAACGCGAAATTGTCCGTCTGGGCCCGTTTGGACGAGCAACAACATTGCTTAAACAAATATATCAAAAAACTTTTTTTTACAGATCTCTTAATAACTACATACGTTAATGATTATAATTCATTATCTCCTATGTATTCGTTTAAAGCGCAAGCTTACACGAAGTTAACTTCAGCAGACAACTATAAAATGTATATTTACTAACATTTTATTTTACTTGCTAAAAGTTTTGAATTAGTTTCTCCATTTCTGCCAAACCTATTAGTCTCACTCGATACGAGCTATTGAATCTGTGCCGTTCAACTTATGATTGTCTATCACCGATATTGAATTTTTTAAAGCGTGGGCAACATAGTAAAAATAATTGTATTCGACTCTGATTGAATGAATGTCCAATTCAGCACTAGTAGCGGCAGCGGGCTTTCGTCGAGACATTTTTAGGACTTCGTTTCAAACACAGTCGTCGGTCGTGTCGAGATCGACGATCGACGAATCATCGATATCAATCGTCGATAGTTTTTTTAAAGTCACAAAATATTTTGAAACGAAACACCGAGACACTTAATATTTTTATTTTTACAATTGTTAAGTTGCTTTCCAAACAGGAATGTCAGAAGACAGTGTGAACATTAAATACCAACCGTCATACTACACAAAATAATTACTTGAATTATTCTTATATATTCTGTTAGACACATATTTTTACCTTAATTTTCAGCTGATAGATACCATTTTGTGATTATGTTTATTGGTGTTAAGATAATTGCAAATAAGTGTGTTTAGGTATAACATAAAACAAACATGCATAGCAAACTAGATTATGAAAGCTGTGAAGTGATAAAAATATACAAAATATATAAAGAAGAAAAAAGTCTTCGAAGTTTTACGTTTAGCTGATACCATGCGAACGCGGTAGAAATTGGTTGTGATTCTGTTGTTTACTCAGTACTTAACTAAAATTTCGTAAGAAAAGCAAACGTTCTTATTAAAAACATTCTTCTCAAAAATCAAAATAAATAACATCCCAAAAATTAAGTTATTTGAATATATAATAGCATTGCTTGCGGGATTTAATAATACCCATTTTTCTTGCAGTCCAAAAATACCCACAAACCGCCTATTTAACTTAATTTTAGGAAAGTCATGTTAACTTGGTCAATTTTTTTTAACTTTTACTTGATACAAAATTGAGTAAGTATAGTAAAATGCGCGAAAATTTATACAGTATTTGAAGCGAGATAATTTGTAATTAAATAGTTAAGCCAATCAGCGTCGCTTATCCACAACCTACAGAAAATATACAGCTCTAACCAAGTACCCGCAATTAGTTAAAAAAACCTTTACTCACTCAAGCACCGCGTCGGGTATGCAAAGCTTATCCAAATTCAAATACTGCTGCAGCTCATGCAAATAATTCACATACATCATCTTCCTGCCGAACTTCACGCTAATGGCAGGTCTGAGCATCTGCCACACTATACGAATGAAGTTAGTCGGGTGCACCAAATACAGCGCTTTCAGGTTCTTCTTATATTTCCTGTGGAAGGCTTTGTAAGCCTTCCACAGCCATGATAGGGGCGGTTTGTTCTTGCTAGTGAGCCCACTGTGGAAATATACCACGCTGTAATCCTGCTCCACGTATTTGTCCAACGTGAATATTAAAAATCTGAAAGAGTATTTGGGAGGTGAGAAAGGTTCAGGTGCAAACACCATTGCACCCCTCAATTGGATTTCACAGGAAAATGAGTGGCACTGAAGTATCTTTTAGCCTAATTTGATGTATCGTCTTAGCTAGAGCGAATCTCACGATCGCATTTTGGAATGCAATTAGCTCCGTTTGCGTATCCGAAGGTTGCAGGGGCGAGCTCGGAGCCGCAGGCCGTGCCTGTATTCCGTGTCACTTAGCTTGCGGGCGGCCGACCGAAAGGATACGAAATTAGTTTACCTAAGATCTTACCCTATAAAACACTATATTTCAATATTTTAGAGATCAAAACTTACTTGATATTGCTAAGCTATGTGTTTTTATCGAATTTAATTTTGTTGCCTTTGTATGTTTTACATAAGTTGAAATAAAAAATAACAATATACACATCAAAAGCGTAAATGTATTGTTTGAGCTAAAAGCAACTAAACTAACACAATATCAAGTGTAGATAAGCAAATAAGAGCATTTAGTGAGAAGTGTAAGATTTCACTATATGCAACGAAATTTCAGATTGTTTACGGTTCATGATTGGTTAAATTAGATAGAACTACACGATACACTATTGATTATTTATTTGAATAAGTTCAAAGATAATCACAAATAATTGAGCAGCAAAGTAATCAAACCAAATTATGATTAGTCGTACATTACAACTTTTTCGTAGGTACAAGTAGTGTTTAAAAATCATATAGTAAAAAATACCATGAAATGATTTTCAAGAAAATAGAGATTCCAAGAAATGGGAATGGCTAGATAATATTAAGTAATATCAGAACGTTTTTAAAGCGGAAAGAAAACTTGCAGGTTTTCTGTAACAGCTAAAAAACTTTTATTTTATAATATTATTTATAAGCTTTCAAAAGACGCTGATTTTACAGAACGCATTTCATTTGAAGGTACAGGCAGACGGAGAAACCTGTCGTGACGACTTCTCAGAAATTAATTTATCTCGGTTGGAGGACGAAGGAATTGCCTTTGCATGATTGAATTTAATGTTAGTACCTGGCACTGGACGAACGAGCGGTTATTCAGTGAAGAGTACCTACAGATGGAATCCGAGAATTTTAAAGTAAATTTAAATACGGCGAAATATGAGGAAAACCATTCTGGCTGTTTATTTTCCATTTCCAAAACTTCCAGTTTGTTTGGCGGTTATTCCAACATTTGTATTATAATTTTATCGTTGCAATATCAAATCATATGTTTTTCTTTAGTGAAATCGAAAGGAGCCACTGAAACGAACTTAGTTCTTTTCACCACGGTGTTTCGTGAAAACAGCGACACGATTAGAAAAATAACTTAGCGAATACGCGGAATGAAAAATAAATATTATCCCAATAAAGCACCAATACTTTCAAAAGTGCAAGAGTCAAAATGTTCTTTTCAAACTAACTAAGCTTGGTTATTAACTGTCCTCTGTAAGTAATCTTTGTCAAATAAATCTTATTTCTGAGAATAAAATCGAAATAACATTACGAGTATAAATTAGGTTATATTTACGTTCAAACCGTTTTAACAAGTATAAAATTGATTTTTCTTATTTTAGTTCAAGAACTATTACCGGATTGTTTGGGGCCGGTCACCATGGTAGAGTTAGGCCCCCTTTCTAGGACTTACCCCCTTTCACAAACGTCGCTCAGGTAATAAGACAAGATAAACGGTATAGTCGGATGCTCTTTAATACGATGCAATTATCGATTCACGTTCGATGTAAAGGGCATTGAATTTAATATTCATGTCTCATCAAAACGTAAAGCTGGCCACATGAACCTGAGCTGACCCATGCACGATAATTTTTTGAGATTTTTTTAGTGACTAAAACCAGCCAGTTTCCGAGGTATTATCTAATTCAGAATTAAATATCTGATACAACAAAAACTACAGCTTATAACCTAATCCTAGGTATGTTAGTTTATATTTTATGTTATTCTCTTAACTTGCAATGTTTTCTGTTCCACTATAACGCAATCGGTAACAATCTGTTTGTTATTTTGACTATAATAAACTGAATTTGAATTTGAATTCTATAAAACATAGCAAGGTCATTTTACAAGTAAATAAGTACTTGCTGAATCTAAGCAGCGATGTTTCACAACATTAGAATTGTGTTTTGACCTATAAATATACTTAACTAGCTGTCCCGCCCGCGACTTTGTTCACTTAAAGTAGGTATCTAAACTGAGTTTCAAACAAATCACACTAATAAAAAATCCCATAAATAACTTTGACACCCAATTATACCCATTTTAGAGGGCTATTTTGAAATATCCAGGAATACGTTTCCATTTATTTTGCATTTAAAGTATCCAAACCAAAACTAAGACCAATCGCACCACCCGTTAAAAAGTTGACATACAAACATTGACCCCTCATTTGACCCTTTTTTTATGGTTATATTGAAAAATCCTGAAACACGTGTTCATTTATTTTGCATTTACAGTATACAAACAAAGTTTCAGGCCAATCGCACCACCCGTTAAAAAGTTCCCATACAAAGATTGACCCCACATTTGACCCCTTTTTTATGATTATATTGAAAAATCCTGAAACACGTTTTCATTTATTTTGCATTTACAGTATACAATCAAAGTTTCAGGCCAATCCCACCACCCGTTAAAAAGTTCCCATACAAAGATTGACCCCACATTTGACCCCTTTTTTATGGTTATACTAGCTGTCCCGCCAGCGACTTCGTTCACTGAAAGTATCTAAATTGAGTTTCAAACACATCACACAACTCATAAAAATCCCATACTAACTTTGACATCCCATTTGACCCCTTTATGAAGGTTATATTGAAAAATCTTGAAACACGTGTCAATTTGTTTTGCATTTAGAGTACACAAACAGTTTCAGACCAATCGCACGACTCGTTAAAAAGTTCCCATACAAACATTGACCCCACATTTGACAAAATCTTGAAACACGTGTCCGTTCATTTTGCATTTACAATGTTCAATCAAAATTTCATGAAAATCGCTCCACGCGTTAAAAAGTTTCATACAAACGTTTTCACCCTTTTTCACCCTTTTAAAGGTAGAATTTCCAAAAACCCCGCCTTAGTGGGTGGTTTTGTTATAAAAGAAAACTACCTTCCAAATTTCAGCTTTCTAGCTTCAGCGGTTTCGGCTCGGCGATGATCAATCAGTCAGTCAGTCAGTCAGTCAGTCAGTCAGTCAGTCAGTCAGGTTAAGCTCTTATATAGATATAGATTAAGTTGTTACATCAGTTCCATGTAGTTGGTACGAGTAAGTGGTAACGTCAGCTCAATATAGGACCAGGCGCCATTCATAAAGTTACACCCAGTGATACACGTTCCCCAAGTTTAGGATAATGCAAAGTTTTGCATTCACTAAACTTTGATTGCATTTCAAAACGTACTTTACAGAAGGGACGCTTCTAAAATTCAGTTCACAGGGCCGTGATTCCGTCCAACATTTAAATTAAACGAAAATTCAAAACTTCATTGCGGTATTTGGAATTAGCGGAGTTTGCTTTTTAAACTTTGAACTGCTGCACCCAAGTTTGAGAACTTTATTCGGTGTATCTTTAAGCCACGAGGAGATACACCCTCCGAACAGCTCTTTATGATCCACAGTTTACCTGTGATTGCCACGTCCCCAATAGATTGTCGAAGTAAGGCAACGTGGAGACCCATTACCGGATCCATCGGTAATTAAAAATCCCCATGGTTCCATGGCATTACGGATTGATCCTTGGTCTTCTGACTATATTGATAGAAAATTAATTTGTCGAAACCAGAATAGCAGAAATGATGGAGATGTATTTCACTGTAGTTTCACAAAAAGTAAAAAGATCTCGAATCGCGAAAACATCTTCATGGTTTATGCAGTCCTGGTACTTGGACTTCTACTCTTGCACTATTGATACACTAATGACTTATAAAAAATCTTTAAAAGAATAATACGAAGAGAGTCTTCCTATTATGTGATCTCTTTTGACGTACCTAATATGCTGTTATTATGGATTTGTATTTAATCATAAGTAAGTTCTATGGTTGTAAATAATTTTCTATAGTCAGAAATACAGGGAACAATCCCTAATGCTATGGAACCACGGGTAATTGAAATTACCCATAGACCCGGTAATGGGAATGCCACACCGGGACCACGGGTAACCACGGGCAACGTTATGCGACGTCAGTAATTTATTTGAATAGACTCAGTAGCATTGTTGGAAGCACCTTATCTATCGGTCCCAGCTCTTCAAAAGGCTTAGGTTATGACAAAAGCCTATTCAAATAATTCAGTTCAATAGGCTTTAATTTTAAGTTTATTTTGGAGAGACGAAAAGTTTAAAAGCTACCGGGTCGATCGGACTTCAGATTCGCGGAAAAGCGGTAATATTGTTACTGACCTATGCCACAGTTGAGCTAACTTCGAAGTTCCATCAGCCCGTATCGGAAAATCTAGGTGACCTACATTATTAAGATTTCAACTTAAGGAGGTCGTGAATTTGTGGATTAGTATTACTTGATGGAGGGCAAGGGGCGCTCAGCAACCAGATCAGATTAACCACCACTTTGCCGGCTCACTAACTTTTCTAGACTTAATTAAGCGTGCTCCAAGCTCAAGAGGACGCTAGCAAGTTATCTTCTCAAATTGGCAAAGTAACAAAGCCTTGTCAAATTAAGGAACCTACGAGAGGCGGCTGATAAGGCCTAAATGACTTATTAATTTAAATACTGATAATTCATTGCACTGCACTCACTGTTAGTTTAAATTTACTTTGATTATTTTTGAAAATATTAATTAAATCCTTGGGTTATTGAACATCGTGTCATGTCAGCTGTGAGCTGTATCAGCGAAATATCGCAATTTTGAACACAAACATTTTTAAATCTTTATAAACTAATTGGCGAAACGTGTATCAGACACAGTTAAAGGCTCATTATGGTAAATTAATTTGAGGTTCAAAAGAGATCAGAAAAGCAAGGATTAATAAAAATTGCAGCATCTTTTGCAGTTTTCAAGCAACGACGACTTACAAATGAAAGGATTTTTGTTTTTTTTAGAAAAAAAATGGATATCAATTTTTGTAATCGAAGACCGCTGATGAAACGTGAATTCATCATCATGATTCTGACTGAGTTTAGTTGTATTTTCTTCCATTAAAAAAACGCAGTCATGATGCCGACCCCTAAGAAATTAGCGTTAATTTTAATTTAACAGATGCGCGTTACGAAGAGGGCTTCTTGGAAATAGTTTATCTATATAAAATCACTAAAAAGTTACTAAAGCGACTAGATAATAATTTTGGTAAGTATAACAATTAGCCGCCTGAAACAGGTCAGATGCTGCAATAACAGGTAACTTTTAATCACTGACAATCTGGACGTAGGCGGTCAAATATTATATTACCAAAATGTTGAGTGATGAAGTATAATTTGTCATTGTATGACATGTATATTATATGTATTGTTGTATTGTCTGTTATTTTATTGTGTGTAGATTTTGTTTTAAAATATCGTTGTTTTTCATTTAGTGTTTCCACCAAACAAGAGTGCAGTTTTTCTATAATAGAATTGTGAATGAATAAAGTTACTGCAAAAGCTTACTGGGATGGGAACTAAGTAGTCAAATAAGTATGTTTTGTGGTTACTGTATTTTTTAGAGTTTTAAAAGATCCAGAGCGGCGTACAAAGAGGACAAAAGCAATTGGATCTCTATCAAAATTTAATTTCACTCTCGAAGTAGTTTATGAAAAATAATAGAGATAAGATGTGCGTTTGGTTCAAAATATCTATGGTTTCAAAGCTACGTCGTCGTCAAAACATAAAAGTATTACATTTTTTTAAGGCTTGACAGAAGTTTTCATCTCTTTATGTTTACCTCAATGCCTGACATACTCTCTAGCTATTTCTTTTAATTAGTTATTTTTTTTGGTTCATTCGTTTATCGTGGCAACGATGCCGCCTCGTCGTGCCGATCGTATCTAAAAAATAAGGTAAGTACTAATATTATGAGCCACCTTTCTTACTGAGTGTATGTAGGAAAAGAAAACAGAGGCGTGAAGAAAGGTGTTATGCGTGCATTTTGGTGTGGCTTGATTTGTGATCGAACGTTATATGTATGCTATTTTACCTTACCTTACTATGTAACGGTAGATCGTAGTCGTTGTTCTGTTCATTTTAATAAATCTCAGAAAAATCACTTTCAGCCTTCAGGCTTTCCCATAGTTTCCTTAATTTTTTCCAAATTAATGGTCCATAAAGAAAAATGTACGGACTGTCACGAATATTTTAGAAATTTGCCAAATCGGTCCAGCCGTTCCCAAGTGACGCGCTTACCAAGGACAAATTTAATTTTTATTTTGAAAGTTTTTGAGTTTTATTTCTTTAGGCTAAATAAAATTTCATGAAAGACATAAATTAGCGTAAATTTCTGAAATAACAGTTTCATTTATGTAGGCTTTATTTGATATTTTGACAACATTTGTTTTTTTTTTTCGCGATTTTAACCAGAGACGATCACTGTCAATTTAGAAAAATTTAAAATTGTTATTGATTTTTTTACGCTTGAACTTCAGGCTTAAGTGTGTATTGTTTGTGTCTCAAAAAGTTGAGCATGCCAAGGGAAGTGCGTTGAAATCTTTTCCTTACAAAACCAACGGAACTCAGGCTTGTAAGCGATGTAAAATTATTAGCGTCGTTTTTTGGCGTTACAAATATTTTAACGACGAGAAATATTATTTAGATTTTCAACTAGAACAGCAAGAGACTACTAAATAATTTAATTTTCTATATTTTTTTTAAATAAATACCACTTGTTTTTTTGGAGAATACAAATAAAAAACTGTTCGTTGGTATGTACGTTGAGAAAGGCAGGAATTAATAATAGCAATTTTTTAAATATTTGTAATAATAATATGTAGTCCAATAAAATGTGTACGAAAAATGCTCGAAAAAAAGAGAAAAAATAAGGTAGTGCTTTTTTATGGAATTTATTGTAAGGTGTTTGTCAGGTTAAAAATATTTTAATAGAATGTACCTAAGTAGACAAGATAAGGGCTGTTGTTGCTCAAACAGTTTAGTTAAAAGTAAGACGTAGATTCCAATAACATAAATCTTTGTACAATCATTATAGAAACTGAATATACGGTAATCGATAGTATCTACCCGAAGTGATTTAAGATATCAAGGAAGTTTGTCCAACTGGGATGTATGTTGATCGCATTTCATGATTACTCCCGTCTGTTTTCAGCTTCTAGACTTAAAAATCTAAGCTAGGAGTAATTCCAAAAAAATCACTAAGTTTCCGGACCTAGTTCATAACTATCAACGTAATCCGCAACACTACGATTTAAAAAAAATACAATGCATTAATTCCAGGAAAACATTAAATTGTAGAGAAGACGCAGCTGTTGAAGAAAATCTGAAATTATGAATACTCACCTAAGAAGTTTATCGGGAAGCAGGTCTTTGCTCGGTGGTAGGCGGCAAGCAGAGACGACGATGATTCGTCTGCCGACTTCGTCGTCGCCGACAACCTCGACCAGGCCCGTGCCGGACAGCTCGAGAAAGCACTCGTCGTCCAGCGAGCAAGCCGCAATCTAGACAAACAAAGACCATGTAACATCCTAAAATCTAAGGAATAAGACGCCAAGTAACCTAAAGCATTAATGAACGATGCACCTGTATGCAAGCACCGTTCAACTCGACGACCAACAGCTAACTACGCTCAATCAAAGCGCGGGAGGGTGGTGGCCGAGGGTGGGTGGGTGTATCGATTTTAATCCCTACCTGAGGAGGTTGTTCAAGAAGTTGCACCTGCAATAAAAGCGTCGTACGTACATGATGACAACATGTCGAATCGTAGATTGTGTTAATTAGAGACAAACAAAAAAGTCCTTATCCTATAAAAAGGTCGCATATCTATGCAACCTTTTTATAAGGACCTTTTTGTTTGTTTCAAAATATACTTTTTATTGTCTACGGTTTTTTTTATGTTTTAAAAACAAACGCGGAGTTATTGCGGGCCAGTAGGTACGAACGTATGATAAATACTGTACGAGAGTTACATCAAGGACGAATTTTAAGTATTTTTATGCATGGCAATTCTACAACCATAAAAACACGCCTATGTAAATGAAAATGAATCAATGTATGATTGAATAATATCGTACGGAAATTTTTAAATGGTATAAAGATTTTTAGAAGTTGAAAAAGTATTTAGTTTCTGATAAAAAAATTGAAGCTCTTTTGTAATTTGTCTCAAAATTCAATGGTATTACATCATAATCTATTATTTTTGAACATATATGAAGTATCACCTTTTCCTCTGAAGTTTGAAGTGTATTTGTACAGACGCGGGCTAACTAGACGAGTACGAGCCGTTGCCGAAGTGTTATGACCGCAAAAGATTTCAAAGGACTGCGCTGATGGACTGAAGAGAACCTTTGGTTTTATTTACTTTAATTGATGTTGGGTACTGTTTTGTGTTTGTCTGTTCCCGCAGGCGCGGAGGGCGCCGCCTCTTCCGTTTTATTTACGTATTTTTTTTTAATTTTTTTAGAGCGCTGTTGGTGTGTGGTAGCAACACCGACTCACGACCCGAGGGTCGTGGGTTCAAGCCTGGTCGTGCACTAATGAGTTTTTCTATTCAAAAAATGTATGTGCGCAATGCCATTGCTCTTAAACGGTGAAGGAAAACATCGTGAGGAAACTGGCATATCCTAGAACCAAAGATTCGAAGGTGTGTGTTAGTATTCTTATAAAGCAGCGATGGGCTTGCAATCTGTCACGTTAGGCATGTACATGTACCAAATGTCATGTTCGGGCATGCCTCTGACCCTCTTTAGATATCTAAGTCACTAGAGGTCTGAGGAGATACCTACCGAGCCTGGGGATTACAGTCGTGGTAATTTTTTGTTTTTTTTTTAACTGGTTGATAGCTAGGCTTCCCTGAGTGCTAAAGGCTTTAATCCCGAACACCCTTGGGGATGAAACGAAGGTATTGGATATTAAATTTCGCACGTCTCTGTTACTTCCTTCTTACTACACAACTTTTAGAGATCAAAACAGAATGACAATCGAAGAGACAATTTCTAAAATATAAAAAAACCATGACTTTAATTCTCAGGCATATTAGATATCTCCCTAGATCTGTAGTAAGTTAGATCTTTGAGGATATCTAAAAAGGATAGTAATGTCTAACTAGAATATTTGGCACACAAATTAAGTTATAATACGAGTAAAATAGGCGTGTTGGTGTAGGTAGGTATCTATACCTAGTAACACGTGACCAAAACTAGCCGCAAATTGCGTTTTTAACTTGTTTTGGATGTTAATTTGAATATCATCTAATTTAGTCTTTCGCGTGAAAAAAAGAACGAAATTTTATTCTCTTCACCGACTAAAATTTCGTTCTCTTTTTAAAAAAACAAACAGAATCAGCACAAACGTATAAACAGTTAAATAAAACTGCATAAAGATGAAACCGCGGGCGCCCCTTTAAAGAAGAACCAACAAATCGTATTCGCTAGTTAAACGTAATAAAAGTAAGTACGAACCTCGGCGTAAACTTCCGGCGCACGGGCGAGCTCTTCTTCAAAGTTTTCCTCAATCGTGCCATCGCTCGCCGAATGTTCTAGAAACTCATCGCTTATATCTAGAAGCTCGGGCGGCAGTGGCGCTGAAAAAACTCAAAGTTTAATATTCACTGCAACTTCGAACACATCAAACATAATGTCGATGAATATTAAATTATTTAAAACTACTGGAAATATCCACGATATCGTTCCCGGAATATATTTTTACAAAACTTTCCGCTAAATCCCTAATGTTACGGCTACATTATCACCCAAAGATTCGTGTTGCGTTGTCGCGATAACAACTTCGTGTTCGATCTACGACGAAGTGCTTCGCCACATCATAAAAACTTCGCTACGGCCAAAGATTTAAATCGTAGATATGCCCGTACGGTACTGAGCCCGCGCCGTTTTGTTGCCACACGAAATGAGATAGCTCGCTCATTTGGCACACCAAATATTTACAATTTCAGGGTACAAAAAGAATAATTCTATTTTTTTACGAAAGATCGCGCAATATAATTACACAATAAATGGTTACATAACTGTTTGGTTCATTTTTTACTAATCATTAGTGTGCATGCATCGGCATTTTGTTAACACACACAAGTAAAAACAGTGCCACAGTTTTTGGCGTCCGGGCATATCTACGATTTAAATCTTTGGCTACGGCGTGATAATCAAAAGTCGCAACAATTCATTTTGCGGAAAAAATTGGAAGAGTCTTCTTGCAGTCAACTGAGCGCTCGCAAGTGTAGCCAACCGCACGAACTTTGTAGCGATAAAACCCTTTGATGTGACGATGACGCGATGACACGATAGTGTAGCCGTAGCATAAGAGTTTTGAGTTTCAAGATATCTTATTGCACTTCCTTACAGGGTGTTCTGAAACTTAGTATGTTATGACTGACAGGGATGATAGTGCTTGGTGCTCCAACTGGTTTCCGCAATTAGGCCACAGTTGGGCCTATCTTGCGTGTATCATCTGAAGGGGATGATTCAGACCATGAAAATTACCAGTTATTACAATTCTTAAGAATTCTTTTTTGAGATTGCCATACATTTTTTTTTCACTTCAGTTAATAATCTTGACAACCCTTATTTGTCAACAATGTTGCTAAGTAGGCAGGTATTACCTTATTTCCGTTTTCGTAAACTTTTGCGGTTCTGCTTATAGTGAATCAGGCAGTTTAAGCTCTTATACTAGTAGAACTATAAACTCTACTGTACCTTTCTAACAATTTCTGTAAGTTGTGTTTTGTTTTAGTTAGACTGTCGGTATTTTGTAAGTTTTTATAAAATGTAAATCTCTTAATGGTCACATTATTAAGGTTCGAAGTAATACATAAGGGCTGTTGATTTTGTTTGAACAATAAAATAAAATATATGAAGGTGTATCACTTATTAAGTATGATAGATACATAGAACACTAAAAATTTGTATGATAACATATAACGATTCTCCGTGCGAGTATAAAATTAACAAACAAACGCGTGTCCGACCCGCGTAGATATCATCGCGATAATGTTACAGCCAGAAGCGATGTAGCTACGTTACGTACGAGTATATACTTACCTACTTCTCGTCAAAATCAGCATTTACACAACCTATGTCACGAGCTTTATTTGGGACCCCATCTCCTTGAAATGTTCTGAGATCACTCAGAATGCAATAAGGTTGAAAGTTTATGCCAAAAATCGTGATTAAAAATGTCAAATGTAGACAGAGACTTTTATATAGCCTTACTTTGTTTTATTGAATTTATTGACGGTTTAGAAATGATAACCTCTTTAACGTAGTGATTACATTCCATTTTAATCATTATTCTATTTTTGTGAAGAAAGTCATAGTGACAAGATTCAAGGTTCTCAAGTTGAAACGACAATAAGTCAGTGACAAGATCGTAGTAAAACGGAAGGAAATAATCGTGTCCGCCTCGTTCTATCGTAATTGTCAAATACCTATGTGCACGTCAAAAATAATAAATAGCTCTTACAGTAAAAATTTTGCTATGCGATATTCCACCTTAGGTGGGTCCCAAATTAACGATCGTAAAAAAGAATCAATGCAACAATCTATATTTTGGTTATAAATTCAGGTCTTTAGTAAACTGAAGCCGCTGTCAACTTATCCCACGGGATGAGTTAACCTAATGCATTTTTGAATCGGTCAACTCATCCCGCTGTCAAAAAAAACAAAAAGGAATGTATAAATTCAACAATGTTGACTCACTTCCAAGCGACAAGTGTCAAGTGACAGGTGCAATTTGCGAATGATTCTGTCGTAAGATTCAATGATAATGCAACAATCTTGTCAATTGGATCAAAGGGTGCACTCTTTGGTCTACACCAGTGATTCCCAAAGTGGTCCAGGTGGACCCCAGGGGTCCACGGGAGACTCGACGGGGGTCTACGATAGACGTGACAAAAAATGCGAGTCCACAATCGTAAGCATGCATGTAAGCAAATATGAATTTGGTTTCGATAGTAAAGAACTAAAATGTTGGCTTGTTATTTTAAATAATTATGATACCTAAATCAAACCTTCTCAATAAGACAATTTATAAAAAAATTGAGAAAAAAATGGTAATTTGGAAATGGAAAAGATTTTTTTTCAAAATCTGTTAATCGTCGTTGTAACTCAGCCACAACGCAAGTTTTCATAGATAGATAGATTTAATCTTCACTTTTTTTTTTCATGATTTAGAAATCGGTAGTAATGTAGATGCAGGGGGTCCACCGGATCCAGAAAAATTTTGAAAATGGTCTATGAAACAAAAGAGTTTGGGAACCACTGGTCTACACAGTGCGTTGATCTCATTCTATAAGCAACAAAGACGCCAAACTGTGTCAAGTTGTTTTGTATAGAAAATTGCTTGATCTAGAGAAGATTCATTCATAGACGATGTTATTCAAAAAACAGTCTTAATACGGATGAAATAAAGGCTTTTCTAACACGTAGATAATTGAAATAGTAGTGTATCTACATATATTAGCACTAATATATAATAATTAATCATAGACCTTATAAGCAATTCTTGTATATATATACATATATTAATTTGAATTTCGGAAATGGCTCCAACGATTGTCATGAAATTTAGTATGCAGAGGGTTTCGGGGGTGATAAATCGATCTAGCTAGGTTTCATTTTTAGAAAACGTTGTTTACCCCAAAAAAACGAGCAAAGCTCGGTCACCCAGGTACTCAATATTATAATTATCATATAGTTTTTGGTGACTAGAGATAATTTTGAAGCGAAATGTAATAGAAATTTCCTGGACTTGTGGTGAGTGACTTCATATTTTGTCACAAGTTCTTTTGAACCAGTGTGGTGAAAAGATTAAAGTGCACATTTGGGGCTCCCATCAAGCACTTGACACAATATCTTCGTACTTTTGAGGTTCTATGACATACCGGTTTCCTCACTATGTTTTCCTTCATCATTTCAGAGTACTGGTATCATCATCATCATCATCATCATTGGCAGCTCAAATAATGGCCCACTGCTGGGTATAAGCCTCCTCCCTCAAACACCACTATATTAACTAAGTATTGGTATAGCGCACATAAATATTTTGAACAGAAATTGGTGCACGACTGGTTTCCACACAATGTTTTCCTTCACTATTTCAGAGTATTGGTATAGCGCTGATCGATTTTTTAAACAGAAAAATTCTGCACTACTGGATTCGAACCCACAACCTTACAATTAAAAGGCATGGTTACTACCACTAGACTATCAGTGACTTGGATAGTGCTAGCCATAATTATAAGTATTAAACGGGTATTTATTTTCCCGATGTTTCGACAGGTTTGCACGCTGTCGTGGTCATGGAGACTCATAATATATAAAAATAATGTGTTCAGATCGCGCAAGTTTAAAAGTATATAGTGCAAGCCATAATTTTTTTTTTACTATTAATCTTACCGAGGCCCGGCGCCTGAATTAATTCAGAATCATCAAATTCCAAGCTTGGTTCATAATCATGAAACTCAGACAAGCTTGGGTAGTGATCCTCTGGGTCCATATTACTTCCATGAAGAGCTACAGAAGAAATAAAATGTGTAATTCATACATCCAAAGACAATGTCACCTTACCTACCAAATTCAAAGATATTGTTGAGTAAATCAAACTCTATGGCACATAATACTAATGTAATATAATTCAAAGTTCATGACAAATCTAGTCGGATGTAAGGACAATTATAAAATGTCTGATGTAGGTAGATATAAAAATTGTGCACTTGTGTTTTTATAGTGAGTAGTAATGTGTAAACATACCTTGGAAAGCCCGCACGGGGTTCAATTTGGGATGATGGTTTTGATCCATAGTCCAGCTAAAAGCTGCGTTCTCTGTCTAAACACAGAAGTGATTGATATCACTGATTCGCACATCAAATTCGTTGTGCCAAGATGGTCACTACCCTTCCCACACTTGATCAAATAAATTCAACACCCTTCAAATATAAGTGGCGCAACATTTAATTGTTGTATCATTAGACCAACAAAGCTGAGGAAACTGAAACAAAATTAGGCACCGATTTATTGAATTTCTTGTAATTTTTCGCAAGGTACAAAAAAATCATGGTAGTAGGTGGGCGAATGAATTTTGTGACTAATTAATTGTGACACAGCACAGCAGCAGACAGAGTAGTGTACGTGATTATATTCTCTTTGACAGAGACTGTGGTTTATTTATTTTAATCTGTGCACTGAAGAGCTACTGGCAATGACAGCAACTAAATCCGGGCGGTTAGGTTAGGTTAGATTAATTTAGATTATAGAAAACGGAAGAAATTAATTTACGCAAGACTAGGCAGTAAGGTCTATGACTATAAGCCTGCTCAAATGAGCGAATAATTTAACAACAAAGCAACTAAATCCTAAAATAAATGATACAAAGTCATTGAAATTATTGTACATGTAGTACGTACAAGCAGGCGGGGCCTTTTAGATAAGAAGTTGAAGTAGTACACGACGTACTACACAGTAACATTTCGTAGTAGATTTTTTGTATGTGCATTGTTTAATTTTAGCTGCAAACTTAGAAATCTATTAAATCGACGTTCAAATTCATAGAAAGAAATACAGACAATTCCTAAATCGATTTTATTTATTCTTGATGGTTCTGTAATCTGTACAATCTGTGGTCGTTTAAAGTAGTTTTGTAGTAGGTACCAAAACGTAGTGATTATATTCTCTTTGGTAGTACCCGCCCGAATAGTGTCAGTGTGCGTCTAGCGTACCGTGAATTTATCTTACTTGGCCAAAAGAAAAGAAAAACAAAACGGGGTTACAATTTTATTTATTCATTAGGTAGGTTTGCTACGGCCTTTACAAATTTTACAACAATACAGCAGTTTGATTTCACAATGCTTACGTTCCCGGGTGCCGGTATTCCTGACAAAACATGGCAACCACCAGTGGCCGTGCTGGAGACAACGTAAGTTTCAGTCATACTTATTTCTGTTATATTTGGCATACATTTACCATATTACTGTCCTTAAAAATGCAATAACAACCAAAATATATGTATTTTACCTTTTATATTGTGCATATATAATATAATCTGAATCTCGGAAACGGATCAACGATTTTCATGAAATTTTGAAGGCGGGCGGTTTCGGGAGCGATAAATTTATTTATTAAATCGATCTAGCTACAGTGGTGTCTAGCTAGGTTTCATTTTACATAAATCACGATTTACCAAAAGAGCTTACAAACAAATCTCGGTCATCCAGAATCAATAATTTGACGACTCTGCGTAATCCCAGATACTACTATACCAAATGAAACACAAGGGCGGATCCAGGGGGGGGTCATGGGGGTCATGACCCCCCCCCTGGGCTGGGTCCAGGACCTAGGTGGACCACTAATTAAAATTATATATGTTAAGGATTATAACCACCTTTTTGTGATTTGAACACAACCCCTGGCTCCAAAGCTGGATCCGCTCTTGAATTGAAACATTCCTCTTCATTTTCCAGCATGGGCGTCATCTCCTTAGAAATGTACTGGAAGCACGCGCCAAACACATGCAGAAATTTCATGGAGCTGGTTCGCAGAGGTTACTATAACAACACTAAATTTCATCGGGTGATAAGAGATTTTATGATCCAAGGAGGCGATCCCACCGGCACGGGTAAAGGCGGTCATTCAATTTACGGACTCACATTTGATGATGAGATATCCGTTGACTTGAAGCATACTGGTGCAGGAATACTTTCCATGGCCAATTCGGGACCCAACACGAACTGCTCCCAATTTTTTATTACCCTAGGTGCCACACAATGGCTTGATGGTAAACACACCATTTTTGGTAGAGTAGCAGATGGGATGCATGTTGTGAAGAGAATAGGACTGGTCGGGTGCGATAAAGACGACTGTCCAATTGATGACATCAGAATTGAAAGAGCAGTCATACAGAAACATGGTGTGTAACATTTTGAAGAATAATGCCGTAACACTAAAATGATTCTTACATTATTTGAGGTCATCATACTTTATCTTCTTCCTGCCCTTTACCATGTTTTGTGGGGTTGGCACAACATGTGATCTTCCATTTCCCTCTGCCATTCGTCATCTCATTTCTCACTCCTTTCTTACCCATCTCTCACACAGTCCACCCTTTCTTTGAGCTCATCATACTATTCCTCAAAACCATGTAAAATAGTAGGCCTTACCTTACTAAGTTGTATTCCTGTATTTGGGTGTAAGATTACGTAAAACATAATTATAAGTAAATTTTGAATACGTACTAAGTGTTTATTATTTTCCTATACCTATAACTTAAAGAATAAGACTGAGACTCGAGCAATGATATTGCCTGGTGTAAGTTACTAAATAAGTACTTGTGGTACTCAGGTGAACTGTGATGAGCTAAACCGCTCTCAAGCAAGGATTTTGAATAAGAAACTACTTAAATCAATGTTACAGTAGATAAATATCTGTGAGTACAGGCCTGAATGTTGTGCAACTAATTTAACTACAAGATACATAGGCACAAATGAATACAGATACCTACTGAAACTTGTGTTTGTTACAAAAAGCATAAAATCCGACTGAAATTAACTAAAAAAAACTTCTTACAGCTGCCTTTTTGACATTTTGTGTAACCTATGTCAATCTTGTGACTCAGACGAACCCAAAAATAACTCTTGTCTTTGTCAAAATCTGTCCAGCCGCTTGGGCTCCAACAACAAGCAAATAAACCACTCACATACACCGCAAACAAATTAGCTTCCTCTTCGCAGTAGGGTAAAAAGTATCATGAATTTTTTTTTGGCGTCGCTGTTTTGACACAGACATGCAGACAAGAGTATCCTAGTAGTCTGTGGGCAGGAGCCTGCAGGAGCCGAAGCACGCACTCATGAAAATACCAGTTTTTCGGTACCATAAAAGATTCTATTGATTAGGTAATTACTTTGAAAATAATTATTTAAAGCCGATGACAGGCTGCATAGAGCACATCGTAGCGATAGAATAAAAGGAGCTTGTACTAATAATAATATTCTGTGGCATGTCATTGGAAATGTTTCTCGATCACGCCATGCTCGAAAGATACTAATACTTAATTAATCTTGCTCATTACTAGCAATGTTGTACCTCACATGCTACTATGAGTAGATTTAAGGCATGTATAAGGCTAGAAACTTATTTTTATCAAGTTTATTTTTTATCTGTTGCCGTAGGTATCTATTGCATGTAGTCTGTTGCATTTGGATATTTTGGTATGGCGTCTATAACCAAAGAGTACTTTGTGTTGTCTGTGGTAATAAACTATGTGGTTGGTTGGCTGGTTTGATGCTGTTTGATTTAAATAATTGATTTGATTGACGAAGCAAACGGCCGCGGCAACGTTAAACGATAGCTAGCGGTATCGCCGTATCGCGCGCGCTTTGTTGCGTTTCATCTTGTGCACTCGTATAAAATATGTGATTTTTAGATAATTTTTCACTATTACAAGTGATTCTTTTTGTTTTATAAATGTATTTTGCCAATTTTTAGTGAGGTAACACCCAAGACCCAACCTACAAACACTCACTATGACAGTCATTTCATAGTTTTTTACGCCCGCCATGTTAGTCACGTTTTGTCAGTTGTGAAAAAAAAAATTGCCAAATTCGCTAAAAGTCGATGAAGATGCCTCAATGAGCTTGTGGTGTAGAACTTAGTCAAAATGAATTTTGTGTTTGCGAAGAACAAGAAGCGTTCGCGGTCGTCCACAGACGAATCCAACAGTGTAAGTTCTGGTTTTGTCGAATCCTTGCCAAAGAGATGTTAGCATTTATCATTCCAAGTCCCAACGTCCTTCGACCTCACGCGTAGTTAAGTATTTTTACTCACATAATACTTACGCTACTACATAGTAACCACTGTAATAATAACCTAAGTTTCCCGCTAATGTTATAAGTACTTGTACAGTTACTGATGCTGCACAATGATTAGCATTTCTCATCTTGCATATGAATTACACTCCATGAGGAAAGAATCGTTTACGTAGCTTCTTTCAAGTTGTCATATTTCCGATTGCCTCATTGTGATTTTTAATAACCAATGGCGTCACAAAGCATTAATGCAGGGCCACCTGCATTCCCAATACAAAAAAAATATCAAAATGTAAGTTCACTAGAAGGTTGAATTCAAATTTACATCTTCATTTAAAAAATATAGCTATACATACATACAATAAACAACAATGTTCATGACAAACTCGTTATTGTAGTTTTGGTATTTGACACCTTCCCAGATCCTAATTAGTCACTTAGATCTTTGAAAATATCTAAAGGTAGGTAATCAGAGACGTGTCCAACCAAACACTATATTTGGCACACGTCCACATTTTGCACACAAGTTTATTTTTCGTATTCCTTACGTGACAGGTTGCAAGCCCATTACTGCTTATAGAATACTAACCTATGATGACATGCCTTTGAATTTTTGATAGGTAGGTATATAAAATTTAGAGAATAATTTGGGAAAACCTTGTCATTTTTTCTATTTTTTACACCCAATCTCTATGTTATGCCATTTTATTTCAGTCTTTTGTAAAGAATGTGAAATCAAGAGTATCGGGCCTTCTTCCCTCTACAATCACCAAATGGTTCAGCAGTCCGAGCTCATCCAGCGGCAATGGATCTGTCGCCGTCGCTGATGGCACGGACTCATCCTCAACGGATGACGAGGCTCCAGAGAGCCCCAGCATAATACAACCACCACTAAAGCGGATACGTTACTCATCTCCTATGGGAAATTACTCACAACTAACTACATCTGAAGTAAGTTTTTAAATTGTTAATATACAGTCCTGTATTCAGGTGTATATTGATAATCAAAGAAGCCTGTTTGTGGCTTCTTAGCAAGTTTAACTTATTACATGTATATATCTTGCTAATGCATAATGTGGGAAAAGACCACAACTGAATGGTGCCTAAAAGATATACGCCATTTCGAGTTCATAACAAAACTAACTTTATTTGAAGTACCCTCGACTTACAAATGTAATAATTAATAATCAACCGTCAAATACATAACATATCTCCCTTTATAAATTGAATCCAACAAAATATTAATTAATTTCACAAATCCAAAAGTAAACAATATCCAAAACTAATTTTACTAAGTATAAGCAATAATATATCTAAATATATATTTTAATCAGAGCAATTAGGCATTCCTATTATGTCAGGCCACATATCTGGTGGTGGTATCTCAATAGGTGGCTCATCAGATGCTTGCGAATCCGAATCTACCACCGCTCTGTTCTCCATCAGTCTAGCCTCAGCCTGTACTGTTCTTGCCAGTATTTGGTCAGCATGTCGGCGGTGTAGCTCTCCATCTTCCGTCCTCACCCTGTACACACTAGGTCCTTCCACCATCTCTACCGTGGCTCTCCGCCATTTCTCACCAGAGCCATACATGTGGATGAGCACAGGTTGGTCCACCCCAAACGTTCTAGCGGGCGCGCGCTGCGCCGCCGCCTCCAACTGCAGTTCGCCAAAGCTCGGTGCGGAGTCAGGGTGGAGTGAAGACATTGCCGTTCTATATTTTCGACCGTTGAGCATCTCCGCCGGAGTTTTGTTTGTACAGCTATTTGGAACTGTACGCATATAATACAGTACCTTGCTCATCATTTCTATCCATGGCCAGTTTAAATTTTCCATTTTCTTAATTTTATTTTTAAAGGTCTGTATTGCTCTCTCAATTTGGCCATTCGTCGCTGGGTGGTATGGTGGGGCAAACAAGTGTTTAATTCCATTTTGCTTCAAGAAATTGTTGAATTCTTCAGATGTAAATGCTCTCCCATTGTCAGATACAACCACCGCAGGTAAGCCTTGTGAAGCAAAAATTTTCCTCATCACAGTTATAACAGCTCCACTACTCATAGTGTTAACGATCTCTGCTTCCATCCATTTACTGTGGCTGTCTATCAACACAAAAAATGTTTTCCCCTGAAACGGTCCAGCAAAGTCAATATGCACTCTATGCCAAGGCTTTTCCGACATCACCCAAGTCTGTGGATCTCTTGGAGGACTATTTCTTACTAGCTGGCACTGCTCACAGCTCGCCACCATTTGTTCAATTTGATAATCCATCTGGACCCACCATACATAGCCTCTTGCATATGCTTTTGTTTGGACTATACCCGCATGAGGGTCATGTAAAATTTTTAATACCTGTTCTTGTAACTTAGCAGGTACTATGACTCTGTTACTCCACAGTAAACAGTCTTTACTATGAGAACGAGCCTCCCTTCTCGTCCAAAACGGCTGCAAAGCCGAGTCTGTGTTCTTAGTAGGCCAACCATGCAGAACATGGAATAATACTCTTTGGAGTAAAACATCCTTTCTTGTTTCCGCAGCAATTTTCTCTGCACTTAAATTCCAGCCAACCAGCTGTTAATCCAACAACAATACTTCCTTCAGCCCTTCTTCAGCTACTGTTCCAGTAGATGGTGCAGTCCACCTGCTCAATGCATCCGCACTGCCGATTGACTTTCCAGGTCTGTGTTTGATTGTATATTCATAACAAGCCAATTACAAAGACCAATGCAACATCCTAGGTGAGATCTGGTCAGGTATTAGTTTAGCTGGATTAAACAAACCAACTTGGCTTGTGGTCAGTTATTATGGTAAATCTGCGACCCAATAAAAATTCATGGAATTTTGACAGTCCGAACATAATAGCCAAGGCTTCCTTATCAATCTGACCATACCGCCTTTCGTGTACCTGTAGAGTACGCGACGCCATCATGATTGGTCTCAGATCTATCATCCATGACATGTGCTATGATAGCGCCCACTCCGTATTCTGATGAGTCACAAATGAGCAATAACTCTCTATGTAGGTCATATCCCACCAATGTTAAATCTGATGACAGCAAGAGTTTGGCTTTCTCAAACGCCTTTTGTTCGAGTTCACTCCACTTCCACGGCGTCTTTGACTCCAGCAACCGATACAAGGGCTCCAGTACAGTAGCTTTATCTGGTAAAAACTTTTGATAAAAGTTATACAACCCAAGGAAAGCTCTCAGTGTTTCCTTATTAGTCGGTGCTGGTTTTTCCTGTATCTCTTTCACTTTAGCGGGTTCCGGATGAAGTCCCTCGCCGTCTATCATGTGTCCCAAAAATGTAATGCTATTGGCCGCAAATATACACTTCTTGTTAATAAGTTAGCTTCCAGAGTAAAAGATAGAAAGAGCTGGAATTAAGAGTTCTTTCTGCAGTAGGACAATAGAAGCTAATATAATAAAAATAATGATAATGCATAATCAATATCTCTAACAATGCATGCTTGAGGCATTCTGTTATAAATCTTTATAATAAATGTTTGAATTTTGTGTTAGGTCAGTATACTTGATTATCAACTTAATAGAATTAAATATTGTTGTAGATCTTATGTATCACTATTTCTTTCAAACAAGGGTGGTGAAATTATGTGTGACTCAGATTGTCCTTCCGTGCATTTTTTGCATTTCATGCATCCTGTGCTCACTGTTGTAAATGGACACTATTAATATGTTTAATGTACTTTTTATATAAAAATTAATGTAGTATTTTTTTCCACAGACTACCACTACCAGCAACATTGTAACTGAAACAGGAAGTGTGCTTTACACCAGTATACAATCTCCCCCTGGTCGAAACACCTTCAGAAAAGAAACCAACTGTGTTTCAACACCTATCAGAAATTACACTGATATTAATAATATGAATTCTTTGATGGAGAGGAATGATAGGGATGATTCATATACCCAGCACACTGTGTCTGCTATTGGTCAGTCTATAGCACAGAAGCGGAAGTCTCTGTTTTTCGACTCGCAAACACAGAAAAAAAGATCTTTTACTTCATGTGGTAAGTTAATCATAAATATTTAGGACTGATAAAAGTAGAGGCCAGAAAATCAACGCAAGCTAAAAAAAATAACATGGCAGCGCCAAACTTTGTATTAAATACCTGGAATATTTATCTTACCATAACCTTATTTGCTGGAATATGTATTATAACCTAATCTGCATTATCTTATACCTTTATCGATCTAGCTAGGTTTCATTTTTGGTAAACGTAGTTTTATCCGTGTTTTCACCGAGTAAACCGAGCAAAGCTTGGTTATCCAGGTACTAGACATTTATATAAAATAATTAAATTTATTGAGGTGTTTTATCATCATCATTATTATCATTAGGTTTTTTTAGGTAACCCTACCTACTGATTTGGTGATAGTTTGTGTAAATCTGATAAATAAGTTCAATCTGCTAGTTGTGTTGCAAATACAGTACTTGAGTCTAGTTTGCAATTTTAACATTGTAAAATACATCTCGTATTACTATATTTTTGATTTCTTGTCATATTTATGACCTAGTCTCTATCTATCAACATTGTTATAAGGCAGAAAAATTACTGATAATAATTCAAAGTCCAGCATTATTTAGTACTTGGAAAGGGTCTGTCTATGTTGGTAGAGATGATTCTAAAAATGCACGCCCTTCCACTTGTACTTGTACCGCATGTAGAGGTAAATACATTGGAGGGGCGTGCATTTTTAGACTGATCTACCTCTACCGCTGCAGTGCCTTGTTATAAAAATAGTTATACCAGAACCAACTAACTATTGCTTACTATCACAAGCATGAAGTCATAAAAACAATTTATAGTGTTTTCAATAATACTAAAACAACAATAGTAAAATATAATTTACTGTAGAGAATACTTTTCTGCTCCTATATCTAAGATACAGCGAATCCTAGTAGAGTCTGAATTATGTATGTGACTATTGGGCGTCGTTTATTTTTATTCCAACATTGTTTCAGCAAAAACAGCTGCACACCAAGTGAAGGATAACCAGACATATTTCAAGCCTCATTTGTTTGGATCACCATTCTACCCCGGAAGAACCATGTATGGAGGGGCTTCTGCATCGTCCACACACATAAACATGCCAAACGTACAACAACAGAAGCGGACTTACGTCAACCAATCAGAGAATGCTGCCTCTGTCAACATGAGCACATCATCGAGACGTGTCATGGACCTACTGGAAAACTACTCATCGCCATTGATAGAAGCTAAGAGGTTACAGAGATATGAAATGTCTGAGCTCTGTGATGTCAACAGGAGTATACTGCCGAGCCCAAGTTCAAGAGTTTGTAAGTATTCAATAATAAACCATATTTTAGTTTAGTGCACATAGCCAATTTGTTGTCATTTTAATTGGATTACTTTACTAGCATATAGAATTAGTTCTTTGGCTTATTTATTTTAACTCTATAAAAGCTTACCAGTATAATATTTTCGATAAGCACTTTCGGTGTGCTCACTTCAGTACCCAATATACAAGAGCTCCACTGCATATCCCATGCTATCAACTCATTAATATAATGCTATTTGCAGTAAATGCGCATAAATGAACACCAGAAGCTAAGGAGATTGATTAAATTTGTCTTGATATTCATTTTTTTATTTGTAGCATACAAAACACAAGAGCTGTATGTACCGTCAACAGCTACTTTGATTAGAATGAAGGCGCGGAATCGTCTAATGGATTCGACCAAAGCAGCGCGGCAGATTATAGCGTCGCATAGTAGCACTCTCTCTCCCTACAAGATCTGTTCCATAGACGAACCCAAGAAGTAAGTTTTTACTTATATTTATATTTGTTTATGCCCCTGAGGACACGTTTGCCATAATGTAAGCCTTTGATGAGCGGCCTCTACTCTAGAATTAAATTAAATAATGTAAGGAACAGAATTTCCAGTCTTTACAATAATTAATAGTGCATGTTGTGCTTTACTGCAGCTGACACTATAGCACTGATCAACTACTGAATAATTATATTTTTTTTAATAAATGTACTTTTTCAGAGACCAACCCAACGTTGATACGGGCCCTGCCAAGTCTCAGTCTAAATTGAAAACGCGATTAACAAGGCCTAACCGAGGAGATGATCCCTTTGAGATGCCTGATAAAGTCCAGTTACCCACTGTTGTTCTACAAATAGACAAAAACAACCTACCAAAGTTTTCGTTTGAGGGCCCCACTTCCAACCTCAAACCAACAAGCAAACCGAGTGTTGAACCTTTCAAATTTTCAAGTCCCCTTCCTATAATGCCAGATGCAAAGACAACCACTCGACAGGCCCCTGCATTCGACTTCGGCAGTCCGGATAAAGCTGCAGTCAACACATCACCACCTAAATTCTCATTTGGGAATCAAACCAGTGAAGAATCAACAAAAATGAAAGAACAACCAGAGAAAAAGGATGAACCTGCCAAAATTCCAAATACAGATAAAACGGTTATAGCATTCGCTAAAGCGTCTAACAATTGGAATTGTCCAGATTGCTGGATTACGAATAATACAGACGCGCAAAAGTGCGTCTGTTGTGGAGCCAAACAGCCATCGAAGCAAACGGCAGTAACACCAACCACAACACTTCCACCAAGCAAATGCACCATTTGTAAACTGTCCAATAGTCAGCCAAACTCTGATAAATGTGTAAACTGCGCAAAAATGCCAGCAAGTTTAATAAAACCAACCAACTCGTTGATGGTTACTAAAAATGCGAATTCTTCAAAATGGAAATGCAGTGAATGCTATGTTGATTACGAAGAAAAGGTAGAGAAATGTGTCTGCTGCGGTAGCCGGAACCCCCGGCAAAGTGCGCCGGCCGCAACACTTGATAAACAGACCGAAATACAACCCGTCGCGGTATCCACTGAGAAAGACTGGAGGTGCGAGGATTGCTTGATTACAAATAATCCCGCTACAGAAAAATGCGCAGCTTGCGGCGGCGCCAAACCCGGTACAAAACCTGCCGCTAAAACATTGCCCAGCTTTGTCTCGACCAATAGTTTTGCCAAGGATACAAACAACACATTGGCAAGTATAGTTGAAGCCCAAAAGTCGTACTGGGAGTGCTCCGTTTGTCTGGCGAGCAACGCCAACGACAAACCAACGTGTTTGTGCTGTGACGCGGAGAGATATCCCCAAAATGGTGATAAACCTAAATTTTCGAACTTCAAATTCAACGCAGGCTCGAACACCGGTTTCAAGTTTGGTATAGATCCGGAAGTACAGGAGAAAAACATTGCTAAAAAAGTGGAAGTGACACCTAAACCAATTAACACAGAAGAATCGGAAACTAATAACAATATTGTGCCAAAAAGTTTCATTTTTACACCGCCTGTCCAAAAGCCAACTGACAATGTAGATAGCTCAAAAACTTTGGAAGAGCCCAAACCATCGTTCTCATTCGGCATCCCAAAGCAGAATGCTACGCCTATCTCCACTAGCATCCCTCCCACCTCGGCACCGGCTAAAAATCAATCTGAAACTGTGAAACCCGCTGAAGATAATGAAAAACCACATGAAGTGCCTTCTATTTCATTCCAAGCTCCAGAGATTACGAAAGCCTCGACGGGCTTGTTCGCATCGCCCGTGCCGAATGCAAATCCACAAAATGTAATGAACACATTCTCGAGTAAGTCGACGGAGGCTAAAAAAGTATCGCCACTGAGCAAGTCTCTGTTGAAACAGAGTACAGCTTTGGACACACCAAAGCTGCAGTTTTCATTCTCCGCTAGCGCGGTGAAGCCGACTGCAAGTAGTCTGTTCACTACACCTGCGTCCACCGAAATTAGTAAATCTTCTACCACTCAAGAGCCTCAAGTGTCGACGCTAGACACAGGAGTTTTCAAAAAACCAGAAGCTACTACTACTCCTGCTATTACATTTTTCTCAAAGCCTGAAACGACACCAGCGCCTTCAACGAAGCCAGAAACTGCTGTCACTCCTGCGTTGACTTTCTTCTCGAAGCCTGAATCGACGCCGGCTCCATCGACGACACTCTTCTCGAACAACATCCAAAGTAATCCTGCTGCGCCGGCGTCCACGGAGCCAATGTTCAGTTTTGGAAATAACGCGAGCACTGTTCCTCCGCTCACGAACGAAACGAAAGGTTTTAATTTCACTTTTGGAACCAGCACGACCACGCCTGCTTTTGGCGCAGCAGCACAAACTAACACGAGTACCTTCAGTTTACCTGCTGCTAACTCGTTGACCAATGGACCTGCAAACCCTTTAGGTGGGAACAGCATTGCACCCTCAACATTTAACCCTCTCGCCCAGACTATAACTGGAAATCCCATGGATGGCACCAATGGGAACAACCTAGCGTCCGGGAATGCGATGCTCGGATCAGGCAGCGTTTCAATGTTCAACGCGCCCGCTAAGGAACCAAGTATGTGGCCAAGTACCACCGAGCAGACAAACCAAGCTAATCCATTTATGGCGAACAATCCGGTGAAACCGGCATTTTCGTTCGGAGCGACGCCGGCAGCTCCACCGTTCGGAGCGCCAGCAAACAACGCGCAAACACTCGTGTTTGGTGGAAACCAACCGCCGGCGCAGAACATGTTTGCAATGAACCAGAACAGTGCGAGCCAGCCGTCGATGTTCGCTAACACTGCGAGCCAGCCGGCGCCTATGTTCGGCAGCGCGCAGACAGCGACTCCCGCTCAGCCGATGACCATGTTCGGAGGACCTAGCGCGACGCCCTTCGAGGCCTCCAATGACTCGATGAGCACTTTCCAAGCACCTGCGCCCGCGTTCAACTTCGGCGCCCCGCAGGCTTCACCCGTTGTGTTTGGATTTGGCCAGGTAACTAAAGTTATATTCTGCATAAAACCATAGAAGTAACAAGTGCATTTGTATTACCATTACAATAATTTATAATTAAATAATCAATAATTTATTTTATCCCATCAAAAACATAAATGTAAAATGAGAGCCAAGTTCAATAAGTATGCTTTAGTCGTTGACTTCAGCAACAAAAGAAGTGAGATCTAAATGGGTGCCAAGTACAATGGTCAGTCCTGAAACTTATTTATAACAATATGAAATATTTTTAACAACTTTGAAATATCATTTCATTTCAAAACTTACGATATTATATTGAAGTCTAATGTCTAACTTGGCTAGTTCTCATATACGAAATACCTACCTATTATTAACTACTTACCTACTATGTCCGATCGCTAGTTTCTACCAGAAAAGCCAAATTTTTACATACATAAAATCACGCCTGTTTCCCGATGGGGTAAGCAGAGACCACGGATCTCCACTTGCTACGATCCTGACATACCTCTTTTGCTTCATTCACTCTCATTACATTCTTCATACATGCGCGTCGGTTTAGGGTACTCATGACCTGGCCTTTCTCTAGTACGTTACCAATTTGATCAAGGTACGTACGCCGAGGTCTTCCCCTTCCAACTGTCTCATTCACACTCTCCCTAGGCACCTGTTTCGTCAATCTGCTTTCATCCATCCTTTCTACATGCCCAAATCATCTTAACATACCCTTCTCAATTTTCATCACTATGCCTTCTTTCACTCCACAACATTCTCTTATCACACTGTTCTTCACTCTATCATTCAAAGTTAAACCACACATACTCAAAGATCTCATTTCCACTGCATTTATGATTTACTCTGATGCTTCTTCTGCCATACCCAACTTTCGTTACCATACATTAATGTCGGCACTAACACTCCACCGTGCACAGGCAGTCGTGCTTTTTTGGACACGATCCGACTGCTCGTAAATATGTGAAGTGCCCCATTCACACTATTTCCAGCTTTTTTCAATATGTTTTTCTTGTCTTTTAAACAGCTTATCCAAATTTTTAGAAGAATAAAATAAGAACTTGCAAAGACTATACCTAATATAATTCGTACTCTTAAGAAAACTAGCCAAGTCAGACCTTAGGCTTCAATATAATACTTATCCTAAATTATAAGATGAAATGATATTTCAAAGTTGTTAAAAATATTTCATTTTGTTTAAATAAGTTTCAGGACTGACCATTGTACTTGGCACCCATTTAGATCTCACTTCTTTTGTTGCTGAAGTCAATGACTAAAGCATACTTATTGAACTTGGCTCTCATTTCACATTTATTTTTTGATGGGATATCATTACTTTTTGTAAAGTACTTATTAGTAAGTAAGTACTTATTCATATATGATTATACTTACAGTCGTGGTCAACTAATTAGGGACATGCAAGATAGTGAAGAACAATAACCGGTTATGTACATACAAATATAAAACCCTATTGATTTCTCAGTAACTATTATTTGCATAATTTGGTCCGATTATTATGCTTTAAATGGCTGTAAATAAAAGAATAAATAAATAGAAAAAAGTATTTAATATCAAAGGTTGAACATGTATTCAATTTTAAGGTATAATTCTGTAGCTGGACATTTAATTAAGGACAGTAAACTATAATGAAAAATAGAGTTAAACAAAACTAATAATCTGCAGTATTATAATATCTTTAACAGCTCCATTTTATTACGTGTAAAATCAGTACCCAGTAGCAAAACCTTTGTTAGTAATTACCGCTTGACACCGATGTGGCATAGACATTATCAGTTTCTGGCATGTTTCGACAGGAATGTTTGCCCATGCCTCACAAAAAGCTTCATTAAGCTCATCTAAAGTTGTGGTACGATAAATGGCTACTTTTTTCTTGATTTCGTGCCAAAGGTGCTCGATTGGGTTAAGGTCCGGGCTATTTGCTGGCCAATCTAGCACCGATACTGACTGACTGGTAAGAAACGACTTGACTGAACGGGCGGTATGTTTTGGGTCGTTATCATGCTGAAACGTCCATATAATAGGGAGATGCTCCTCAGCATAGGGAAGCATCGTTTCCTCCAATATTGCCTTGTATTGATGTTGGTCTAAGTTACCCTGAACTTTCCTCACAGGTCCCACTCCACGTCCAGAAAATGAACCCCACATTTTAATGTTTCCACCGCCATGTTTCACCTGCTTTTTTGTGAATCTTGGATTCATTTCCGCTTTTACTGGACGCCGTACGTATTGCCTTCCATCTGAAGAAATCAAATTAACCTTGGTCTCGTCAGAGAATAATACATGTTGCCATTGGGCGTAGGTCCAATGTCCATATTTACGTGCAAACGCCAAACGAGCATTTCTATGTTCTTTCTTCAACAACGGTACTTTGCGAGCCACTCTTCCGAACAACCCTGCTTCTACCAGACGTCGTCGAACGGTCCTAGCTGAGACACCAGCTCTTTCGTCTGTCCCAAACACTTCGTGTTTAATTAAAATAGAGCCTAGAAACGGATCTTTCTTAGCTAACCTGGCTATCATTCTATCTTCTTGCGGAGTTGTTTTTCTCGATCTTTTTGTTCTGGGCACATTTAAATCTGTGTTATTGCGTCTGACATGTTGCACTGCATTGTATACCATAGTTTTTGAACAATTTAAATGTTCTGCTATCCTTCGGTATGGCCAACCATGCTCGACAACAAACTTCATGATAATTTTTCGTAGTGTTGGATCGCAACTTTTATTTTTACCCATTTTTCTTCAAAATATTTTTCAAAACTTAAAATAAATATCGGGATTGCCGCCAAAACTACCACGAAACAATAAGAGAAGAAGTAAAAAAGTATTGAGATTCAAATTTTGAAAATAGAACGCAATATCTCAGTGTCCCTAATTAAATGGCCAGCCAGCATTATTTGAACAAATAGCACTACGATAATCTATCAGCTATACTATAAAGAGGTTTAATGTTTAAGAAGTTGTTATTGTTTGTATAATCGGGCACATAAATGACTAATTATACTTACATGTAAGAGATATGGAATATGGTTTAGACTCGTTGGAAAATAAAAAATAAATTCACAATTCGGTTTAACCAAAGAGTGTCCCTAATTAGTTGACCACGACTGTATATATCAACCTGCATGAACAGCCCCAACTATTGGCACATTGTATACATACCTAAGTAGGTAAATAAGTGTACCTAATACCTACCTATCCCACACACTAATATATGCTCTTACTTATATAGTATAGGCGCTATAAAAGTTCATAAGAGAATAAATTAATTGAAATTTTATATAAAAATTTACTAGTTTCTGAGTTTTTCCTTTGTTTTCACCCAACCACCTACCTGGATGCCAAATTTGAACTTTCTAGGTCATCTGGGACTGGGTTAGAATTAACGTCTGTAGGTCAGTCAGTGATAAAAATTAGGATTTTTGGACGTTAATATCTAAATAACCATTTGAGGTGTGATTATGAAATTTTGTGTACCTACCTAGGTCGCAAGTATCAATAGATGAGCCAAATTTGACATGTTTACGTGAAAGTTTAGGTGAAAAGTGGGTTCAAATTCAAATGGTTCGTGTAATATTACACATGGTGTGCTTGCCAGTTTGTCAGCTTGAACTTGGCTAGACAAGCTACCGCGTGTCTAGATATACCATACTAAAGCACTGACTTTTAATATTAAAATTCCAGCAACCCCAGCAGACACCGATGCTGCAGCCAGGCGTGCAACAAATGCAGAACAATCAAATGCAGCAGGTCGGCGTGCAGTCGGCCATGTACAATTTCGGCGGAGCGCCTTCCCCGAACCAGGTGCAGTTCAACATAGGCAGCGGCCAGAACGCAGCGGGCAGACGCATGCGTAAAGCTGTCCGCAAGCATCCCCGATGATCCGCCACGTTCTAAAAAGTGGGTACAACTGTGCCGCATACATTCGCTCCACATTGGAGCTACATAATGTCTCGGGCTGTGGACCATATTTACACGTGCGGATATATAATAGTAATAATAGTGTAAAGTTGTCACTTGAAAATAATGAATAATTGGTTTGAAGCAGCAAATTACGATTTTTATAGTTCATTGGATGAGGTAGCTCAACAAAGGCAATCCAGTTGAGTACTCTCTCAAGGCATGCGTGTTTTGCAACTGGTACTCTGGTGAATTCCTTCTCATAATGTATTGTATTAATCGAGTTTGCTATTACCAAGTAAATATTAATGTACTTTTTGTTAACTTTTGATTTTTTACATACATAATATCCAAAGGGATATGCATTTAATTGGTTTTAGGTGTAATTTTTAAAACGCGTCTATCTTCTGTATTACCCTTTCTAGCAAGCTGGTTTATGCTTATATATCATCATATTTCTGGGAACATACTTCTGAAAGACTCACATGTTGTTTTTTACCTGTTTTAATTTGTGATATTTTGTTTAAACTTTAAGTAAGTACATACAAATCTATTGATTAGTAAAAATAAAGTTAGTTTTGATTTATTCCATTAAATTAAACCATTGATTAATAGAACTATATTTTGTTGAATTACTTATTCAGTTTTGTAACAGTCGATAAGAGCGTAAAAAATTGCATTTTTAACTTAATTTATGCAAAATTGTTTGACACTACATATATTAAAAGTTAAATTAGATACTTGACTTGGTTAGTAATAAAATTGTTAATTTAATAAACAAAATGGATAATAATGGATAGTAAAACATTTATTGGACATAGAGAAAAAATTTACTGAAATGAACAATGATATCAAAGTTGGATATATTGAAGATTAATACAGGGTGTGTTTGTGAAAAGCAATCAGTAGTTCTTGCGCAGCAACTGTGTACGAAATTGATGTTGAAAAACAAGATTGTAAACATAGATGATTCTTGTAATAACAGACCTAAGTGCTAACACAAATCAACCCAATGAACTGCGGAGAGAAGATAAAAGTGAGCCTAAAGTGTAAACAATAAAATTAAGTGACCTACTTCAGATATATTTAAATTGATCAACAAACACATTCAGTTAAATTCAGAACATCCTTTTTTGAAGTTTTTATGTGGCTATGTGTAGAAATGAAAAATGTATCTCGGATTTTCATTCAAAGTGTATCTACTCTCTATATCAAACGCTGGCGCCTTTACCACGTTGAGCCAAATGTGAACCATCTCTCTTGGGTTTCAGGTTGCATATAATGGATAATATACCTATCTATACTTACTGCTAGCAAACACGAATTAGTAGAATTAGGTATTTTTAGTATTCAAATAGGTACGGAACTTTCTAGGTCGCTCTTGCAACCCAGTTTGGGTGGATTTGAGCAACTTATAGCCTTTTATTTTCAGAATAAAGGAAATGTCCTTTGAGTCTTCGATAACGACTATTTATTCTGAGAATAGTGCTTTACTAGTTTGGTCGAATCCGCCCTGTCTCATTAATTTATTGAAAACAGAATCATTCTATATTCAATGTATAATAAATGTAGGCGTACAAATAAAAAAAAAATGTGTTTCTTACTTTTTGGCTGTAAGTATTATGTGCCGCATCAGTAACATTTTTAGTGTCAATGTAGGTGGCAAATAGCTTAAATAATTCTCAGACGGAATATCGTATGAATCATTTAAATTATTTGGTACATACCAAAGTTTGGGTAATTATTATTATTTCTCCATTATTATCCATATAATACTAATCATTCATTCATTACTAATAATAATTATGTAGTTTTACTTTATTTGTCCTAAGTCGCACAAAATTTAGTAGGTCTTTATAGAAGGATCTATAAATTTTAAGAGTTCTCATTTCATAAAGAGAAATGTATTGTTTTAAATATTGTTACTGTGTACATAGCAATTTAACAAGAAGACTAATCATGCTGAGTTCGGCTTTCATGGTGTTTGTGTTATACTTTGTTTGTGTGGCTGTTAAGACACCAGACACTGACGCTGCCCCCTTAGTATGAGCATCGTGAGCACCTGCTTTCTTCACGAAAGAGTAGACAAAACAACGTATTATTTTTGATTAAGTAAAAATTTATATTTTGACGTTTGCGTCACTTTGTCTTCTCTTGGGTGGAGACTATTTGTCTATCAACGGCGCTCATGCTCAAAGGTAGTGTTCACCGTGATGTATTTCGATACTTTTCAAATTTATCGTCACAATAATCAAAGTAAAGGCCTAGCGTAACCTACCAGAACCCGAACTGAGCTCAGCACGGTGTGACTTATCTTAACAATAATCGACTTATCTTTAGATGTAAGGTAGCTACAGTGGCGGTGATAAACCGTTCACAAGATTAGAACTGATTCAAATTGTTAGAAATATGTAAATTAATGCGCGATATGTAGGTAGTATGTAGTAATAGTTTTAGTTACAATATTCTCACTGCTGTAATATTAAGACATACGTATCAAACAGGTCAACAATACTATGACTGTCGGTATAAAACTCAAGTCCTAACGAAGTTATACCTAAATCAACGTGAATTAAGATAATATTTAAGTTTCATATAATAATCACGTCAAATAGACATTATTTTTGATTCGTTGTTCACATACAAGCATTAGTGAGGCGTGGATCTTAAATGCACATTATGTTACAAAAGTAATTGTTCTAAAGTTGAGTATAGCGGAAGGCTTCGAAAAAGATAATTAATAAATGACAAAAGCTAAACATGAAAAGTTTAATCTATACTTGTGATAAAACTAATCGGTAAAATTTTGTACATTGAAGACATTTTGATTTTCTTTTGGAGGGCACTTTATAATCGTTACTGAAGCCAAAACTGTATTTAGAAACTACAGAATGAAATCAAATGAAACTTGGCACGGTTTGAGTTCATACTACGAGGTAGGATATAGGATACTGTTTATTCCGAAATTCAGTACGGTTCCCTTGGGAGAGGGATGAAAGTCAAAATATGTAGGTACTTAGCTGTAATTCATTAACGCGTAGTTCGATTTCATTCATTCTTTTTTTTGTTGAAGGAGGTACTTTAAGAATTGTCAGGATAAGGAACATCGATTTTGTAGTTTAGAAATTCGCAATCTTCACTATTAGGTCCAAATAACTTGAAACCCCTCGCTGATGAGATAGGAAGTAAGTATTTAGTTATATTTAATAAGCGCGCAGACGAAGTCGCGAGCGGATCAGCTAGTATAATATAATAATATACGTAATTTGAAAAGCACACTACATGATCGGTATTACTCTTGGAGCAATTCAAGTAAACCATCATAATTTCATTTAGAGCTGTAAACTAGCAACATTTATTACGACACAAAAATAAAATTGCTTTCTCTTTAAAAAACCTTGCGAATACCTAACTTTTAGAAACAAGTACCCGAAGTTTTTGACTGTCAAGATTAAATTGAATAAGTACTACTTTATGTTATGTGCTTTTGATGTCCCGCCACAGTTAAATCCATGTTCTATAAATATCAAGTTGAAACTTGTTGTCTCTAGAAAAGTTTATTTACTAAACTGTTTTATAGGAATATAGATTTTATATAAATGTTGTTCATTTACCATTCCGTTGTTGTAGGTAGAATGGAAGAAAGCTGGTCTTTCCTCGGACCATTATCGAACTCAATTAAAATAGCCCCGATGCCAATGTATAGTAGGTATAACTATATTTTTTTAGGTTTGAAAATGAGCTTACAGGATGATTAAACGTCTGGTGTGTAGGAAAAAAGATAAGCAATTGTTCAAAAAGTGGAGTGGCAGCGAGTCCGCCTAGCCCGCAGAGGTCAGGTCATGTCAGTCTGCAGGGGTAAATCAGTTTATACGAGCTTCACTTGCGCTCATTTTGCTTTCCTCTACTCTTTACTTCAACCGGAACCGGTTAATGTATCGAGGTGTGTAGTGTCGCGCCAGTTCCACGATACACCATCGATATCCATAGTATGTTATATAAATTATGTTAAACGTACCTGTGGATCCGATACACTACAACGAGCGACATGACACATCCCGACAATACTGTGATTCCGGCTTTAGGCGTTAAGTCAATCAATATTTTTCATATTATTGGGGGCTTTATCTCACGTGGACACCATGGAAGCGGCAGTATCTTCGATTTCGATCTGATTCGGTTGCCTTCATCAAATTGGTTGCCCAACCAAGCGGACAAAAAGCGAGATACCCTCCTTAAAGCTGTATACAATTTGTTGGTGGCGCTACAATTGGTATCCCAGTTGGATAAAGTCCTTTTTTTAAATAACTTTTTTTATGGTTTTAATAAATCGGGCAATCACATCAAGTGTTAAGCTTTCACTTATTAGCTGTGGCCCTAATAGTTAGCAAAATAAGTTAACCTGTTAAGTTAAAGATGTTTATAATTGATATGAAGCAAAATATTGTGACAAGTGAAACATGCGATTTGTATAATTATTGTAATATGATTGGTTAGGTGATTTTTAGTGAAATTTATTATTGTTGTTCATAGCGGGCTATGTAACCGATCTCAATGTTTTGCTTCGCGGTTGTGTTGTTGATTTTGTATATTACAATTACAATTATTTAAGCGATGTGTTAGTCCCGTTTGGATCTTAGTAAGGACTTTGGTATCCCGGCTCTAACGGCTGCATGGCATCCAAACGTGCACTACACATAGTCAGTTCTGTAATGTTAAAAGGTACTTATGCTTATATGATTTTTTTTTTCATCAATTGACATGCAATAAACGTAAATGGATAATTGGGGAGCAAAACTAATAAATATATTAGCAATTATATTGAAACAGTATATTTGATAATATTTTGAAAATGTTAGTAAATTGTATGAAATTAACTGATCGTCTATCTATTAAATGACTTTAGATTTGTTCCTCAATCGAAATGCCATTAAAATAATATATTTACTTATTTTCTTTTTTGATCTGTGAAATGATTATTGTTTCTTATTGGCGGTAATTGTTAAGTATTTTCATTTAAAGTGGGTGATTGACAAAGAAGTACCTCGTGGGTCGCGGTGGCCCCAAGTCACATCTCACAAGTGCTCCAACTTGCTCCAACGTCTATCACATTTAAAGACAAGCAAAAGGCTTGAAAGTCTGAATACAAGGTATTAAATATTATGTAGCTAGAAACTGATAAGCCTGTTGTTCTTGCTGTATGTAGAGTTTAAGTATAGCATATATATACTGTAGTTGGAATATAATGAACCTTATAATAGATAGTAAATTTAATTGATTTGAAAACTGGACAAACTGTGAAATCAAAAGGAGTTCATCGGTTGGGGAATAATGGCACCGATGGTACGGCCTTCCTTACTGATGAACACGTGGCGATGTCCTTGGCCGATGATGCCGCAAGTATGGGGGTGGGCGTTGTAGCGGCCCACACCCGGCCACACTATCACGCGTTTGTAGCCCGGCGGCTTGTCGTAAGAGCTGTTGAATGCCTGTTTGTTCTGCTTGAACACTTTTGGCTTGTCTATGTTGTAAGCTGCAGCACCCGGCTCCTCTGGCCGACGCGCGCACATCGACAGATCCACCAAAGCGCTACGACCTCGGTACGGCAGATCCCTTCCAGTCTTATTCATCACTCCCAAGCGAGACTTCTTGTATGTGTCGAAACTTCCTTTCAGTGCTATGGGCCAGGTCGCTGCCGAGCATTTCAGCGAAGTATTGAAGTGGTTCTTAACAGTGCCGTCTCTTCTACCCGTGAAGAGATCGTACGGGCCGCGCAAAGACACGAGCTTCTTAGATTTTTGCTCGATGCATTCCTTGTCTACGATGTTGTAGCGGTCGGGTGCTAGGGACCATTTTGGACTATCGTCCTTGAATCGGCACGGTTCCTCTCTGTCGAAAGATGGTCTGGTAGAATGTGGGCCGTAAGGCACTTTGAAAGGCACCGCTTTATAGTACGTCCCGGGGCCGGGCAGTCTGTTCTTCGACGGTCTAGACCTAGGGGTCCTCCCAAAACCAACATTTTTGCACGCTGGCTCGTACCTCGATCCGCCTAAAGGCGGTTCATCTATTTCGTGCCACGCGGGTCCGAGTACGGACTGTCGCCACTTTCGGGCCTCGAGAATTTTTTGATTCCTGTAGCCCAAGTTCTTTGCCCATTCTTCGAGTTCTTTTTTGTATCTCCATGGGTCTTTGTCGACCTTTCTGTATCTATTTACTTCGAATATGATGTGTAGCGGCTGTGGGGAGTAGAGGCATGGATCGCAGCCATCAGGTCGGATAGTATAGAGTCCGCTGGGATCCAGGCTCGGATGGACTGTGATCTTGCCGAATCTTTGGACGCTAGTGCCAAAAGGGGCAATGTTTTTCGAAGTCACCATTATATCCTATTATTTATCTCCCTAACTAAAATGCTATATCAAATGCAAAAAATTGCATCGTAAAATATGTACAAATGTCACTTGGATATTTTGACGTGATGGCATGTATAACAATCCTATCATTGACGGCTGATCTAGGCTTTCCGTCAGCACAGGCATTCGGAAAGTTTGTAAAAAAACAGCGAATTCGCACTTTTAAGAGTGAGACCTACTTTGGTCGTCTTTTTATTCTGTGATTTAGAATAATTTCTTAGTTTATGTCCTAATCAAAGAGAATATAATCACTACGTTTTGTCCTAATAACTAAACTTGGCAGGCTTACGCCGTGTGTGTGATGACATCACCGACCATTGGTGTGTTATAATATTTATTATGCACCCGCCACACTTCTCGAAAGCCTATCGGAAGGTGACTGTATAGAACGATCTTGAGCAAAAATTACCTTCAACTCTGCCTCTTTGGTGAAAAAGTACCTGCAGAAAAAACATGAGACATGTTTCTTCTGTTACATATTTTTAAGGCGCAAATAGTGTTTTCTTCAACGGTTAGTTGCGACCTATAAGACTAACTGTGCTGAGTTTGAGTGTGCTTTAAATTTTCTTCAGAAAACTTGCATAAAAATACTTAGTTTTCGTGTTTTGTCTAAGTACTCCCTATCGTGGCGGGAACAAGTTATCGGACGCGTTTGTAAGCCATGACTAACACTTGCGACCGATTCGTGTGCACAATCGTTCCGACGTCGGCTCTTCGGATGTATTCTTTAATTCATTGATTTTGATTGCCTAATCGTGCAATTTGGTTTTCATGAGAATTCTGAATAGTACATGGATGGGTTCCAAATCCCGTTCACACTGCGCAAACGTCTGCGCTGACGTGACTTCGAGCTATTCTTGAGTGTTTGGAGATGTGCGTCTGATAGTTTCTACAGACAGTGCGAAATGTCCGTCGCATTTGACTGTCGGTGTCATAAGCACCCTAACGTCTCCGTTCGGCCGTGGTCGGCGCTGATCGGCGCAACTTTCAGTGACTTAGGCGTTGTTTGGCAAATTGACAATTCATTGTTTTCCCGTCGGCGGCGACAGGACACGTTGTGTCGTTGTGTGTCGTCGCTTGAACCGAGTCGAGGCACGTCCATAAGTCAATGGCAAATCTTTTTCCGGCCGCCTTGCCGATTTGGGCGAAGAGTATAGATTATATATGTATATAGTACATAATATAAATTATACTATTTAAAGATATTGAACTGACTGTCCCGCTCGTGACTTTGTTCTGAATTGAGTAGATACTTATAAACTTACACGGCGGCGCGTGAATTACTTTAAGTATTGTGTTTAATTATATTATTCAAATGATTAGGTAGGTATATTAGTCTATTCAATCTGATTGTATAGGAAAATTGCTAAAACACTACCGATTAAAATGTTTTTAATATTCGAGTAAGTACCTAAATTTTGGGTCGTTTACACAATTACTTAAATAAAACTTTTAACGGAAATTAAAAAAATAATAGAATATTAGGCTGGAATAAGATTATAATAATCCTGAACTACTTTTATAAAAATATGATCAATGTAATACAGACTTTCAATCTCTACAGGTTTATTGTAGTAAATAATTATTTGAATCTATAACCGAAACTGACGAACGGTACGAAGTTTGAATAGAGTTGCAGCGTTGCAATGTCAGTGAAGTAAGCGCGCGTCCCCGACGCGTAAACCCCACAGCTGATTCGTTACAACCACGGACAATGTTTTCTTCAAATTAAGGATAAAATATTCTGTGTTATATGAAGGGGGAACTGAGTTCTCTGCATTAGTAAATACCGCGCCTTAGGCGGGGTATTTCAAAAATCGATGTAGAGGGGTCGAATGAGGTCGCTGGGCGCTTGCGTTGCGTCCTTCGTAAGCGCTGTCGTTGTTGAACCGCCGCCGTCTCCGCACGCGACCCGCGCGACCTGTGGAACGTATCCTACATCGCCCGCGCACACGCGACTTGTTGCCACCACCACCTGTAGACACATGGAGACTCCATGAACCACAGGTAAGTTCCCATGAACTTTCAACAGTTGGATAAGGCCGCAAAAAAACTTTTTTACCTACCATTTTATTGCTCGCCAAAGTTTTGAATCTCGCGCCCATTCTCGCAGCGTGGTGCTAGGTAGCCGGTACGAATATTCGACAAGCGTCCCCCACGATGGTTACGAAAATTTTTTGAAATATTTTTAAAAAGTTGGTAGTTACCTACTATGCCGATTATTACGTGGTGCTTTTTTCGGTTATTTATGTATTTGTTTGTACGAAGCTTGCGCGATCATACGAAGATTCAGGCTACCTAATCCACTCAGCGATTGTCTTACTTTCGTTAAGAAAATTCGGTGAAATGAGAGCGGAGGACGCTACCTGCGTCTGTTTGTGTTGTAGGCTTTACAAGAGTTTTAATAAGATAATAGGGATAATACACTTTTACCGCTTCCGCATTATACCTACCGATACGTTGGTGGTACCTGCTTTCTAAATCAAATAGAATAGGTTCTGCTGCTGAAATATGAAAACGCCAATTGTGACTAGATCATTATTCATCAAGAAACTTTAGAAAGCATCTGAGAGATAATTAAACTCAATTATAATTATAAGTACTTACCTAACTATTTACCTATTTATCAGACTTCCTAAATAGCAGAAAAAACCTACCTAAGTACGTAAACTTAGTTTAGTAGTTACGTAATTTTTTTTTCCAAAACGTGCTCCAATTTCTCTAATCTTCTCTTGAACCATTTGAAATTATGGTACGGGCATATAAATATCAAGAGAATTTCAACTCAAACGCTTGTTATTTAAAGTTCACAATGCTATATCTTAATCCTGACATTCAAACGTAACCTCATTTCCTTTTAGGAATGTGGGCTCGCTCGCACCGTATCGAGGAAACCGCGTGGCTTAACCTATTACCAACACCCAGCTAGATAGGTAATACTTTGCCTACCTGCTGGATTCAAGCGTATAATACTCTAATGGCAAATGAAATAAAATAAGGGGATAATAAGGTTTGTCAAATGATGTTTAACTCTTAACCATCAAGTTAACTAAGTATACCTAAGTACCTACTTAACTATATAAATAAATTCATCAATATAGTCTACCTATAACGCTTACTTTGAGCAATCCCTTCAGTAATTGTTCAGCAATTCCCAGCTAATTTAAATAGTTCTGATTTATCTAAAGCGGCGCATTTAGACCCGCCGGGTGAAAACTAACTATGGAAATTAGTAAATTGGCTCACTAAAGAGGGATTGCCTGTGACACTAGACAGACGATTGAATTGCTAATGATTTGCTGGGAACTCAGAAAATGAAGCTTGCTTTCAGGGAAATTGCATTAGATACCTAACAGCTTTTGATGGGACTTTTACGTAAGCTGTTCTTCAAATAAATTCAACTAGGGTCATCACGCTCTTAAACTCAAATAGCCAATAAGAAAGTCGAATTAACGCGTAATCGCCTTAAACTTCAAGAAACTGTTAAAGAAGGTCTGTTAGAAACAAAGAGCAGACGAAGCCGCGAGCGGGTAACTAGTTTATCTTTTAAAGGTTAGTACCCACAGGTACCTAAATCAGAAACATTAAATGATGTTAGTATAGGCGACCAAGAAATTGGTTTACCACTTTTGATGACATCTCCCAGTAACATAATTATTCGCTAAGGATTACTATGACAGATTCTGACGTAGCAGTTATTAATCTGTCAAGCGAAAATAGCCCTTGATGTTTTGTACGTGCAAATGATATTCAGCCTTAGAGTGGTAAACCAATTTCTTGGTCGCCTATACATAGCTAGGTATTGAAAACGGTTAAACCTATTATGGTAAGGTATCAGGAAAGAACAACTGCCCGGAAAATTTGGATAACTGCCAGTGCCTTCTGAGATGTATCGTTTGGGCAGGACAACGTCTGTCGAATCAGCTACTTATGATATAGAAATAGTCAAGCCGATGTCTAATTAATAAGACATCGGCTTGACTATTGGTCACAATCGGTTCGTGTTATGAGTCACGGAAACATTATGCATTTCAATTGTCTTCCTAAAGCTCGATCCATAAATATTTACAGACGTACGAAGTACTTAGGTATTGTATTTAGACAACAATAACTATTATTATTAGTCAAGAAATCTCTGTCCAGCGTAAACAGTTTGTCTGTGCTCTACACAGCTTAAACTCATTGTGGCAAGCTAGCAGTTTCTCAACAGAAACGTTTTGGTAAACTGTGACTAGATACTTCCCAAGTAGGTAGTAGAGATGCAACGGATATCCGGCGCTCTGACCGAAGCCTACGCCGAATATCCGAAATCCGGTCCCTGGCCGAACCACTATCCGATGCATCACTACATCTTACTATCATAACCTAGGTACCTACTAACAATATAAATAAACGAAAAAGTTAGTGCGTATGTGTCTGTGCTTCTATCTCTGTAACGGTTCTACGAATTTGGATGTTTACTTATTATACCTACCTACCAGTTTTGGGATACTCTGTAAGTAGGAATACTCGTAAGTATGTAGGTACTTAAACATTAAATCAATATAAGTATTTAATCAATTTTAAACAAAAGATGGCTGTTTTGTTTAAAGCTCGTGGAAAATTTTCAGACGAATTTAGAAAGGAACTATCACTTTCACATATTTCACACCCGTCAAGAACTCGGGCTTTATTGGAAAAAATTCTAAATTAAACACTAAACAAAATGACACGAGAAGTAAATATAGAAACTAAAACGATAAGTTGTCAGTCCAAAAAATAAGAAAACTCTCCCAAACAACTGTGCTAATCCACAGTGAAGTGTGAAATATGTCATGCAGCAAATGTCAATTCGTTAGTTAGACCTTAAACGCCTTGGGAGCGGAGCCTTAATAAAATTTAGCTTGCTTTGTTCCGCATAAGCACATTGATGAGTGAAACTTCCAATTATCTGTCTTCGCTTCCGTAGCACGAAAAACAAAGCAAACATGATCACGACAGCGATCCCCAGGCTTGGTAGACATCTCGTCAGATCTCTCGTTACTTAGATCTTCGAGCATATTTAAAGAGGGTAGAGGATTATAAGAATTCGAATCTATGGAACACACCTTCAAATTTTTGAATCTTCCTAGATTCAAAACTTAGCCTGTTTCCTTACGTTGTTTTCAGAACATCCGGATTTGGTTACCTAATATGATTTGGGTTGCAATATCTACGAGTACCTACATCTTATCTTATACCTTTAAACGAGCAATTCTTGTATATATATATATGTATATACATATATATATATATATATAATCGGAATCTCGGAAACGGCTCTAGCGATTTTCATGAAATTAGGATGCAGGGGGTTTCGGGGGTGATAAATCGATCTAGCTAGGTTTCATTTTTAGAAAACGTCGTTTACTCTCAAAAAACGAGCAAAGCTCGGTCACCCAGGTACTAAGTATAAAACGTAGTTGTGTTGGTTACACAATTTTAAACTCGAGAACGGATTGACCACCTCTGTTTCGAATAGCAGAATAACTATTAAACATTTGAAAATGAATTCAATGCGGACGAAGTCGCTGGCGTCAGATAGTTGAGGCTAATTGATACTTGTGCTTCTGAACAGTGGGGGCCCAAGTACCGCGATAGAAGGAAAGGGAACCAGAAAGGGTGCCATTTAAAGACAACAACAATGTAGGACAAGGAAAACCACTGGGCGAGGCCAGTCAAAGAGAGGGCTTTTGTAAGAGAGGCTTAATTTAAATCGCCTAAATATTTTAACTCATAAATAAAATAACGCAGTAAGTTCCTATTCGTAATTTAATCATTTCAAATAAAAAGTAGGTAAGGTAGTAGCCGAGTCTGATGACAGAATTAATAGGCCTCCGTGATGGCCCAACAACGTTTTAAAGCCGGGAGCGACAGATTAACTTGCCCTCCGAGGCGTGAAGTGCTCAGTGAATTTTCGATGTGTGAAGAGTTGAATGACGCCTATCCTTTGCCAGTACCATCAAAACTTCTCACACAATTTTCAGCTGCAACAATCCCCACAATCTGCTGAAAGCTAGGCAGTTCTGGAAACAGTTGCACCAATTAGGTACCTGAAAACATATGAATGAAAAAAAAATATTTAAAAAGCATCAAAATAAAAATAAAAGAAGCGAATCTTTCAAATCTACGAGGCCACAGCCTAAGTAGATATACTAACAGATTTTAATGTTTGGCACACTGATATTTTAAAATCAGGATAAGTGCTTACGTAGGATATTTTTTAATCGCTGAAAACCCCCCGAAGAGATGAAAGGGAGTGAAAGTTAAAACTCCATAAATGCAGATGAAACCGCGGGGAGCCGCTAGTTTTGTAATAATAAGAAATTTTCATATTCAATACTGATTCGCTCTATTGTGTACGAGGCTTTAGACGTACTTACAACGTAGTTTTTACGTCTTCATGACAAGCTTATGTTTAATAACATTTTATTACGAGGATACTCCCTTAGGTAGGTAGGTATTACATCATTATTACTTTTGGTAAAATATATAAAATAAATAATCCCAATCTTATACTTTACCGAGAAAATTATAAAAATAATAATAATAATAATAATGCTGGACACTATCACACAGCATCATGTAGCCCCAAACTAAGCAGAGCTTGTATTATGGGAACCCCATGACTGATAAACTACATAGATATACCTACTTTTTTTTTGTAAATACATACATATTATACATAGAAAACACCCAGACCTGAGACAAATATCTGCAAATAATGCAAACATTTGTCCCACATTTGCATAATTAGATCAGATTTACGAGTGTTAAAGGAATTCTCAAAATTCAACCTCTAAATAGAGCAGCGGGAGGTGGAAATTCGCGTGAAAAAGACCATAACACATACACAGGGAGTTACATATTTTTAATGAACTAGCTTCCACCTGCGTAGTAACTTGTGTTATTCCAGGCTACAATCTATCTCTTTGCCAAATTTCATCCAGGTCCGTTCAGCCGTTTCAGCGTGATTGAGTAACAAACATTCATACATCCAAGCCTTCGCATTTATAATCTTATACTTTTTAATCCTTATATGTATCTGAATCTCGGAAACGGCTCCAACTATTTTCATGAAATTTAGTATGCACGGTGTTTCGGGGATGATAAATCGATCTAGCTAGATTTTTAGAAATAGTCGTTTAACAAAAAAAAAACCGAGCAAAGCTCGTTCATCAAGGTAATTAAGTAAGTAAGTAAGATTAATAAGATAAGATTTCCAAGGAAACTTATTCTTCTAAATGGCATCTTATAATAGGTACTGTTTATTTATAAAACTGGACACTGGCAAAATTAATCTCAAAAGAGACCATATAATAAAGAAGAAACTTCTCAGTATTTTTTTCCAAGGAAACTTATTTCGCAGTTTTTTTATTAGATATACTAGCTTCTGCCCACGCGGCTTCGCCCGCGTGGTACCTTGAAAAACCAAAACAAATCTATCCCGCGCGAACCGTCCTTTTTTCCGGGATAAAAAGTAGCCTTTGTGCTATTTATTTATTTATTTATTATTAGGTACAAAAGCAGTTAACAAATCAATACAGGAGAAAGTGGAACAGTTGCTAAAATATTAAAATATTAAATTTGTCAACCCTAAGATACACGACACATAAAGAAAAATCTTAAAACATCAGAAAATAAAGCAAAGATTAAAATTAAAAACAGATAGCATAGTATTATAGAAACTTATTACTAGAGATTTGTTAAGTAGGTACTACGTATTACAGTCAGTGTCCAGATTAATTTTGGACAAATGACATTTGAAGCTTGTTATGCTTTGATGAAAGATATCAAGATTGTTGCAGTGTTTATTATAGAGTTAGGACATACGATTATTAGACTATTGCAGACTATAATCTATATCTGTGCCAAATTTCATCCAGATCCATTCAGCCGTTTCAGCGTGAAAGAGTAACAAACATCCAGACATCCTCACAAACTTACGCGTTTATAATATTAGTAGGATTCTATCAAGTGCTCAGATAATGCAGCGAACTTACATCGTACCTGTTGACTTGATTTTATTTATTCAAACACCACAGCAACAAGCTTCGGACACTTTATGAGTTATGCATTAAGCAGTCAGATAAACGGACTTCGCACCAACCGCCAGCGGCTTAACTTGGGCAAAGTAAAGTATTTAGAATTCCCAACAATTTTATCCGGTCGCTGATTGAATTCTTTATGAACCGGCTTTGAATTAAGTATAGAGAAAAGCGATTCTTTTTTATTAGGGTTCCGTAACAAAACGGAACCCTTATAGATATCTGTCGTCATATCTGTCTGTCTGTATGTCACACACTTTTTCCGAATTAAAAAAAATATTTTTTTTCATCATGAGTTATGCATTAAGCAGTCAGATAAACGGACTTCGCACCAACCGCCAGCGGCTTAACTTGGGCAAAGTAAAGTATTTAGAATTCCCAACAATTTTATCCGGTCGCTGATTGAATTCTTTATGAACCGGCTTTGAATTAAGTATAGAGAAAAGCGATTCTTTTTTATTAGGGTTCCGTAACAAAACGGAACCCTTATAGATATCTGTCGTCATATCTGTCTGTCTGTATGTCACACACTTTTTCCGAATTAAAAAAAATATTTTTTTTCATCAAACCCATACGTGTGATCTACATATATCCTATCTATGGATAGATCTTCATTTTTCTAAACTAAATAGTTAGCAGATTCTTTTTTCTAAACTAAATAGTTAGCGGTAGAGACACTTCCAAAGTGGTAAAATGTGTGTTTTTTAATACGTCATAAATCTTTAATTCAATCGACTCAAATAAAAAATTTAAAAAAATCATTTAATTTCATAAACATAAACTTCTTATTATGTTACTTGCTGCTACGGAACCCTTCACGGGCGAGTCCGACACGCACTTAGCCGCTGTATGCTAAAGGATTAAAAATTCAGTTAAAACGTGAACTAAAAGGACGATTCGCTAAATCAACGAGCGGATGAGTTCAACGGAAAACTCACTCTGTGAATGTGATGTTGGAGAAAATATTTTGCATGAAAATATTTTGTGAAATTCGAATATTACTTTTTACCCGACTGCGAAACAAAACAGAAGGGTAATGTGTTTGGGGTGTATGTATGTACATATGTATGGGAGTTCTTTTGGCTTTGCTTTATTTTAACAAATCTTATACCTTTAAACGAGCAATTCTTGTATAATATATAATCTGAAAATAATATATAATCTGAATCTCGGAAACGGCTCCAACGATTTTCATGAAATTTAGTATACAGGGGGTTTCGGGGATGCTAAATCGATCTAGCTAGGTTTAGCTCTTAGAAAACGTCATTTACCAAAAAAAAAAACCGAGCAAAGCTCGGTTACCCAGGTACTAAGATTTCAATGGATGGATCATAAGGGCTCCTGCAGACGATGTCACCGCGCCGTCGTCGCGCCGTCGCCGCGCAATTACACTGGAGATACGAGTGTTCCCTCTGTTTGGTTCATTCATTGTATCTACAGTGTAATTGCGCGGCGACGGCTCGGTGACGGCTTCGTCTGCAGGAGCCCTTAGAGTGGCACAGGTATACAAAATGTAAAAAAAATATAATTATAGTGGCTGTAAAAAAGAAATCTGTTTTCAGTTCCAGTCGTTCAGTTGGGTTTTTTATTTTTCTGTACATAGATCATTTGTGACAATCCCAAGACAGCTCAACTGTTTTATTATATATACTAGTTAATACCCGCGACTGCGTACGCGGTACATTACTTTTTAATCCTCCGTGACTGGGGCTGTACGAATGCATAAGGCTTTTATATAAAACTAGTAGTCCGCCCCGGCTTCGCACGGGTATTTATTACCTATACATGGTCACGACTGTAATACCCAGGCTCGGTAGATATCCTCAGATCTCTAGTTACTTAGATCTTTGAGGATATCTAAAGAGGGTACTCAGAGGCACGTCCAAACATGATATTTGACACATGCCCACATTTTGCACAGTACTTAGTATTCGTACGTGACAGGTTGCAAGCCCATCGCCGCTTATTAAGAATACTAACCTATGACACACACCTTCGAATTTTTGGTTCTAATGTATGCCGGTTTCTTCAAGATGTTTTCCTTCACCGTTTAAGAACACAGGCATTGCGCACATAATTTTCTCAAATGCAAAAATTCATTGGTGCACGACCAGGTTTGAACCCACGACCTTCAGATCGTGAGGCAGGGGTACTACCACTACACCACCAATGCTCTCAAATTTAACAAAAATTTCATAATTCAAAATTATAATACACACACATAACCAACCCTTCTATTTGCGTCAGATTACTAAAAGAAGAAAAATATAAAGAATGTTTGAATAGGTATTATTATATTTATGATTTTATTTTTATTTAAAAGATTTTTTTGTTATTATTTGAAATTTACTCCCCTCCCGTCCCGTACGTACGTACGTACACTATGGTGCTGTCTAGCTAGCCGAGCAGGGTGAGCGGCTACCACGCAACTTTTTTCTAATACCTACATACATTCTTAATTTCGTGAGATCTTTCGAATGGAATGTCCAAATTGAGTAATTCAAAAAGTTATTTATAGGTATTGAAACAGTCAAGGATATGATGTGATTTATTTTGATAAGGATTAATACTAAGACACAAATTAAGAGCGTTTTTTAACAGCGGCCTTTTAATTACAATTTTAAAATAAAAGAACTCTTATTGTGGCCAAACCATAATAGTTAGACATATGCTGTCGCGACACTTTTTGGAAATAATGATGTGTTCTACAAAGTTGTAGTACATTATTTTATTCTATCTTCAATAGTTTTCGCAGCGCACGCGATGTAAAGAATATTTTAGGTAATTTTTTTACATCTTGGGTTACATTATTGAAGTTTTAGTAAGGATCCCTAATTTTTTTGAAAACATAATATAGCCTATGTCACCCGCTGATAGTGTAGCTTCCCAACAGTGAAAGAATTTTTTAAATCGGTTCAGTAGTTTCGGAGCCTATTCATTTCAAACAAACAAACAAACAAACAAACAATCAAAGTTTTCCTCTTTATAATATTAGTTTAGATATATATTAAGATATATCAAATTCATATCTTTATAATTTGTCTACAGATTTCGATGAAACAAAACCTTAGTTTTAATTCAAGCTTATTTTAATTCATTAGGGAAAGCTACATTCGATTTGGTTCAGCCGTTGCATTGACTAGCGTGCACAAACGCAAAGATAAACGATTTTATTCTACATATTATGATAGATCTGTATATTTCTGTAAATAAAGTATTATTTAATCAAATTATTTTATGTTAACTAGTTAAGTTAAGAAGCATAGCATAATATATTTATCGTAGAGGGTCTACGGCGTAGGTGTAAATGCTACGAATTTATTCATTTTGTTCAACCTCTATGCAAAATAAATATTTAAAAGGAAATACGTTTTGATTACCCGTAAAGCAACATAATATACTAATTTTTTTACTCATACACTTAGTAAAAATAACAATACCCTCCATTTTAAAGATTTAGGTACGTAATCCCATAGATTAATAGGCTAACTCCACGGAAAGGGTTTTAAAACGCATAACCACAGGAAAAACCTCAGGGCGCTGCTTTAAAAATATTATAAACTTTCTGAGCAATCACTAAACCAATTTACAAAAGAGTACTTGTGCCAGTGTTCCGATAATATTCTTATTAGTCTTGGCTATTACAGGCCAAGCTGGTTTGGACAGCTTACAACTTAGGTATTAATATAAATAGGTCCATAGAATGCTCAACCGTTTAATACGTACAATGCATTTACCTATGCAAAACTTCTACGTTACTGGCTGACAGACTGAATGCACGGCCTTACACTAAAAAAACTTACACTAAAAGTATACCACAACTGTTGTTACTGTTGTATATTTCCAGTAATAAAATGTACTAACCGAATCTTTTACGGAATTTGCCATCATCATAAACTTCTTAAAAGTTTTTACCATCTCGTAAAGTCATCGCAACGATTAATTATATACTTCATTATCGTAAAACGTAACCGATTAAGTCTCCAAAATTGTTTTCGGTAGCCATGTAATCTCAAATACCTACACAGACAACTCAGTTTCGAGGTGCGTTCAAGGTGGGTCGCGAAATATCTTAGTTGACAGTTGCTTCCTGCATTCGTATGAGGTAATTTGTAAGGAACGTTTTAGTAATATTTTTTTTACGATCCTACATATGCATACCGAAACACAAATTGGAAGTCGTGTGCCGAAATTACATAGTTAGACTTGAGATGTGGGCGTTAACCGCTTGAGAGTAAAATTTCTGTGTTCTGTGTAATTTTTAGACGCAACAATACCTTTATCCGTACATTTGATAATTACTATAATTAATTGAACAAAACACATTTAAAGTACTGAACGCACTGATTGACTCAGTGTGGAATACGTAGTATGGGTTCAATTACTGGCGTTGCAGAAGTGGGCAAAAAAACAGCTCGGCTTAATCGAAACTAGGCGGGTCATATTAGCGGGATGTCTTCAGATAAATGGGCGGGTGCCGTAATAATCTAGCTGCCCGTCGGAAGGCGTGGATTCGATACCTTTCAAAGGATGATGGTGGGATTTGGGGAGACCTTTACTCAGGAAGTAGGACGAAATAGATTTAAAAAACATTTAAGTAGAGATAGGCTTAAGAATGGATTGTGTGAATGTCTCAAAACCCTCCTTCGCAGTCGGGCAATGAAATAGTAGGCACAGATAGTATATAAACATGTACAATACCAACACGTGTGGTGAATCTAGCGGTGGACTTTTTGTGGATGTGAAAAGCCTGTGTTCAAAATGCGATATCAAACAAAAAAGGAACATAGGCGGAGTAATCGCGTAACAAACATACAAAAAAACATCCACACTAATTGAGAACCTCGTCCTTTTGAAGTCTTTTAAAAATGTGTTGGATAGAAAGTACCTAATATAATTTGCGTTGTTACCACGCCGTTTGACCACGATTCACTACACGACACGACAAGGTTAGAACCCGCGTGACCCGATAAACGGCACACGAACGCGGTTTGTAACACATCACTCCAGACGATAAAATATACCTAAGCGAGTACCGAATGAATACTATTGCGACGTGTAGTGAGCAAGTTTAAACTGGTCCCTATATTCCTACAACCGTTACATCGTCACAGCAAAAAGTCGCCCAGAAAACGTGTGTCAACACACTCTGCTTGTGTCACGTGTGTCAACACAAGCAGAGTGTGCATTCTGTCAAAGACCGAGCTATCGTCAGCTGATAGATTTTATAAAATTTCCCAATGAAACAGAATTGTAAGCAAACATGATCACGACTGTAATCCCCGGGCTTGGTATAGATCTCCTCAATATCTAGTTGCTTAGAGCTTTGGACTAAAAAGTGTAGGTAAGGTAAGGTTAGGCACGACCAGACATGGTATTTGGCATATGCACACACTAGTTTATTCAGTTCGTTGCAAGCCGCCGCTTATGTGACTGGTTCACCTTATTATTATTTTACATCACAAAATCTGTTTTAATGTCTGGGAGTGAAATTTGCTTAAAACCTTAAGGAACAATCGAATAGGCTAAGATCGAGCTAAAGATAGCAATCTAGGTGAGTAGCTCAATTCGATTCAGAATTTGAAACGAAACTTTGAAATCAGTCAACAAAACTCGAAAATAGCGATCTCAAAAAGTTGTACCTAGTCAGAAATATGAGTGGGCGGGGAGGGAAATTCTAAAGGACAGAGAATTTCGTTGCAATTCAAAGAATTCGGGTAGGTTAGGTTAGTTATTCGTCTGTCTCACCAACTAGGTATTTAAGTAACCAGAAATAAAAGCTTGGCATATTTAGAAACGCGAATTATCTATTTATTTGTGTCATTGGTCGTTGAATAAATAGCGGAAAGTCTTAGTGAACATTCATTCGCACTCGTCTTGCCAATTCAGTAGATACAAACAAAACTTGAAAACTTTTGGCAAACCACGTTTAATTATGATATTTAACTTACTACAAAAATAAATTGTACTCCGTCGCACCTACACAATAAGATATTATTTTCTATCAATATCAACGTGGTAAATAAAATGCCCGATTATCCGAATACACTGTCTGATACTGCCTTTATATCCAAAGATCTAGCAGTACCTACAGTTGTATAATCGGATAAGATGTACAGTACATATAAGCCGAGCGACATCTCCTGTGCCTAAAGCCACATAATCTGCCAGCTTAACATGGTTGACTAAGGCATCAATCCGTACTAATATTATAAATGCGAAAGTAACTCTGTGTTACTCAATCACGCCTAAACTACTGAACCGATTTAAATGAAATTTGGTATAGATATATTCTTGAGCTTGAAAAAGGATATGGCTACTTTTTGATGCGAAAAAAGAACTGGAAGAGGTTGAATAGGCGATGAAAGTTTATAAATAAAATAAATAAATAAATAATGCTGGACAATCCACACAGCATCATCTAGCCCCAAAGTAAGCTACTCAAAGCTTGTGTTATGGGTATTAGATAACTGATATATTTAATACATTATGTACATAGATAGATATTTTTTTATTATACATAGAAAACACCCAGACCATCGGAACAAATTTCTGCAAATCATACACAAATTTTTCCAAGGCAAGAATCGAACCCACTACCTCTTGCGTCGCAGGAGGACTCTCGCCCGCTGCGCCATTGAGGTCGTATTTATGAGAATCTTTGTATGGAAATAACGTCATTTTTAAAGTTAGAAGCTTGAAACTTATTTTTTAGGCTATCTATACTAATATTATAAAGAGGAAAGATTTGATTGTTTGTTTGTTTGAATTGAATAGGCTCCGAAACTACTGAACCGATTTGAAAAATTCTTTCACCAATGTGTAGAATGAACTTTCAGGATGAACATAGGCTATAATTTATGTAGGTACTTCGCGGGCGACGCCGCGTGCAGAAGCTAGTTATAATATAAATAAATACGACATTCAAAGTTTGGAAAAAATAAAAATTCCCTTAATGTTTGATGAAAGTTTTTGTTTGATGACGTCGGCAAAAAAGTTAGCCTAAAAAAATCAAATGCTGCCGAAAGTCGCTATTCCACGCGGACGAAGTCGCGAACACAGCTAGTATCCACATAAATATATCAGCGGATCTGGAAAAAGAATTAAATAAATTGATTGTTCCTGCAAAGGAGTCTTTTCAAAGTAAAAGGTCACATTTAATCTTTAGCAGTAGGTATGCGTAGGCACTGGGCACACTATCATCATAGGGGAAGCTAGCCTATGTCAGGCCTTTTTGGGCTGGTCTCTCCTACGTATTACCTTTATCGTTGTACTGATCTACTTTGTTGGCACTTTTGTTTATGCCACTAAGTCAGTAAATAAGCAATGGGTACCTATCCATTGTTACTTTAGGAACCTTCCGAAAGTTAGTTGTTTTTGTTTGTGAAAAACAATAAATAAATAAATTATAAATTAATATTGTGGAAGAATGATGATGGACTGTTCAAACAACGCCATTTAGCTCCAAACTAAGCAAAACTTGTACTTTGAGAACCAGATAGCTGATTGATTAATTATAAATTGCTTATTTTTGTAAATTTTTACATAGAATAAATAATATCAACCAAACACAAAACAAACATCTGTGTTCATCGCACAAATATTTGTCCTGGGTGAGAATCATCTATTCTAGGCTAGTTGTGAGATGTTTATTCCAATTAATATTGGAACCAGTTCAGGCGTGGCGGCTGGCACATGCAAATATCTCTAACGATTTTCAATCAGTTGATTATGAACAATGCTATAAGGTGTGCAATATTGTTACAGGCTGAATATACTCGATCTCTTATTTTTCAACAGTTACTTTAAACTATTATTTATTGCAGAAATTAAAAAAATCCAACAGAACGTAACTGAAAATAGATTTTTACAGCCGCCATAGTAGATTTTTTTAAATCTCTTATAAATTATGTATCACTCTTTTGATCCAGACGTAACCAACGACGCCCTTTTTCTCAAAATCCATCCTGCGTTTGGGCTATAGTGACACCCAAAGGAACTCGCATACATACAAACATGCATACACCCCAAACACATTATAAGTAAATCGACGTTGTTTAGGTATATATTATTCACTTTCACGGGCTACCTATCAAACGCGGTCAACTTTTGCCACCTCCATCTGCGATTTCCTAATTATACCGGTTCTTTTTATGAGCGACCCAGTCTTTTGAAACCGCCTCCGTACTCGCTGGACAGTAGATAACGATACGCCCACTATTCCAGCTGTTTTTCGCTGGCTAGTCTCTGTTACGATTGAAGATTCGATTGCACGTGATTTTTTTCAATTTTTGAGAAAAAAAAAATAAGAAAAATAAGAGCAACATTCAGTCATATTCAAATTTTATTACAAAAGGTTTGTGGTTTATTGAAATTCAAACTGTAACTGGATTAAAAAGGTGTATAAAGTTATTTTGGCGGTGATTTGCTTTGAAGTTGATATCAACACTCCTTAGTGCCTTTGATTTAAACAGAATATTAAAAAACAATGTGACGTGTACGTAGGTAGGTATGCTGATACCCTATAATGGCGCTATCAAATGTGAAAAACCCAATATGGCGGCTGTAAAAAGACACGAGTATTTTCAATAACTTTCAGTCTAGGTTTGATTTTGGAAATAAACACTAGTTAAGTACCTGCCTTGTGTTGACTGTGAAGTGTGTTTTTATATCGTAAGCCCCTACAAAGCTCCATACTCACAAAGGGAATAATATGTTTCAATGAAGATTTTCTAAAAGCTGAAAACGCATTCAAAACACAAAACCAGTACTTAGAATCTCTTTGTGTGTGCTCTATTTTATGTTGACGACAACAACATTGAAAGAAGAAGCTAAATATAATATAATAATAAAAATATAAATTATATTTTCTTTGAAGCGATCTTTAGTATTTTGTCGGAAATTTACGCAAAGGAATGAAGGTACTTATAGTAAAATTAACATCAACAAGATAACATCATTTCTTTCTTAACTTTAATCCGATCAACTTTTCATGTAACTAAGGCTCGTATAGACTTTTCTCCTATGTACGATTCTACGTCGGTCGCCATGAAAATGCAATTATAAAATGCATATTGAATCGTTTAAAGTATTTCTATTATGAGCTATCTAAAGATCGTTACAAATGATCTATAGCTCACTGCCAGAGGAAAGCGTCTCTCTGAGATTCTGGTTTACTTTGGAAAAAACTGATTATGTAATATTAACATACAGTCAAATTGGGAACCGGCTCCTTTTTGAAGTCGGTTAAAAAGTTTATTTCAACAACATTTGACACAACAAATCTTTTTAAATCAAAAAAACCGTTTTAAATCGTTTAACATTTTATCTTTTTGTTCTTTTTCTTATCGTTTCCATGGTTATTTTGGATTAGTGTCAGTAGTACCATCATAAATATTGAATGTCTTACCTACTAGTACCATGAATGGTACAACATACTTGAAGTACCGTGCGTCTATTCTCACCTGTTCTGTTGAGTATAATCATTCAATCAATCAATTAATCATAGTTGCCTATAAGGCCAATGCCACCTCCTACTAGTTTCTGGTCGCCTGGTACTTTTTTGAACCTGTGTGCTGGGAGTAAGGATTAAAGTTTGACTCAAATCTTCCATGCACTTAATTCCTATTTTTTCCTTTTACTTTTTCATCTTTCGCTAACCTATTCCAGCTTAATCCAAGAAAAATATGTAAGGAACTCGTATTAAACGATCCAACGACAACAAAATATGATCACGACTATAATCCCGAGGTTTTGTAGAGATCACCTTAGATCTCTAGTTCTTAGATGTTTGTGGGTATCAAAAAAGGGTAGTCAGAAATACTTCCAAACTTGATATCTGGCACAAGTTTGGCACATGCCCACATTTTGCAAGTGACAGGTTGCAAGCCCATCGGCGATAAGCGGCGATGGGCAATGACACACCCTAAAATGTTTAATTCTAGGGTATGCCAGTTTCCTCACAATGTTTTCCTTCGCCGTTTAAGAGCTCTGGCATTGCGCACATTAATTTTTCGAATACAAAAACACATTAAAATCGATCTTTCTTATGAAAATGATGAAACTCTAATGAACTTACCTTTAGCGAGCTGTGAGACCTAACGACAGAGTCCGGTTTTGATAAACATTTAAATGAATATTCTTAGCATTTTCTTTCAAAAGCTTTCTCATTACGCCGTTAATAAAGCACCTGCAGCTTTTTTTATATTCAAAGTAGCTTTAAATTTCTGCTTCATTTCAATAAACATAATTTTAATAGTTATAAAAATCCTCAGAGATTAAGGTTTGCGATAATCATGCTATCAAAAACATTTCTCATACTAGCATATTTTTTCACACAGTTATAATGAGTGACGCCTATAATTTACTAGTTAAGGGCCATTTAGATGAGTTTCTCGAATCGAAGATACGATTATCGAAAGAACATTAAAAAAGTCTCTTCGTGTAAACATTCACAATTATCACCCTGCCCCTTGGGCGACAATTGCCTCGCAATAGAATAATCTGTCTCCGTGTAAACTGAACTCGTATGAATCTCGTATGACATAATCGTAGGCGAGAATTTAGCTCTTATTTAGTATTGCTTGCTATAGTAGCGTTCGATTTCTCGCCAAGAAACGTTCGAGAAACTCTCTCCATCTAAATGGCCTTTTAGGTCTCTCTAGGTCTCTCTTATACTCACTAGCTTACTCATGTCAGTAATGGCATTATCTTATCTTGCTCTAATTATTCACTAGCAATGCAAGACAGTGCTAATGAAGACTGTCGTCGTAGAGCCTCTACGAATCGTAGCAAGGCTCTACGTCATTCTACGGCGTAGGTAATTGACTCTGTAATTCTATTATGCGGTTGTTTCTAATGATTATTAATTTAAAGCATTGTTAGCACTGGTGGTCTAATGGAAGTAGCTTTGCCTTCCGATCCTAGGGTCGTGGGTTTGAATCCTGTCGTGCACCGATGGGTTTTTCTATTCGAAAACTTTTAAACGGTGAATAAAAACATCGCGAGGAAACTGACATATCCTTGAACTAAAAACTTGAAGGTGTGTGTTATATGTTAATATTCTTATAAGCAGCGAAGCTTGCAACCTGTCACGTACGGAACACTATATACTGTGAAAAATGTGGGCATGCACCGAATGTGGACGTGCCTCTGACTACTCCCTTTATATAGCCTAAAAAATCAGAGGTCTGCGGAGATATCCACCAATCCTGGAGATCAAACCATTTTGTAATATACAAAGCTCTTCTATTAAAGCCCTTTTTTATAATAATAACATAAGCTTATAGCTACAAAACCACAAGGACGTGAAAACAAGGTGATACAATACTATAATGTTCAAATTGCATACCCGCGAGTGAAACTGCGGGGCGCAGTTAGTTGCCACTTATTAGGCATATCCATAGCAGACAATAACTTTGCGAACGGATATGCCTGGTTTACACTATGATAATATCATAGTGTAAAAAGTCATATTATGACTATGGCAGTACGACCAGCATATTGCTGAAAACGCGTCAATTTATTGTAAACCCTCCTTATAGTGTCACCAGTTCCTTCCTGTGAGGTGTTAAGATTAAAGCACCACTAAGGCTCTTAGTGTTAACTCTAATTGGCATCATTGAATCAGCCTTCAATAGCGTCGACTGCACGCTACCTGCCATTAAGCTCCGTACTCACATTCGGTATTACTCGATAGTTTTACTCCAAAACGAGTAAATATTAACGTGTGGACCGCAAAATTCAAAGCTCGAAGGCTCGCATCGAGCTGGCTCGATGGAATTAAATAAAAGTAATTTCCTTCGCACCTACTCAGTCTTGTATCGAGATTTGCTTAATGTAGCCACCTTCTCCTTTGTTGAACAGACATGTTTTGGCTCGGACGGTTCGGTGAATACTGAACGGTGCGCTTCACTCGATAGATTAATGCTGAATGTGTGGACGAAAGCCCATGCCATGGTTTTTACTCGACATGATAGATCGAGCAAAACCGTATGTGAGTACGGAGCTTTAGACATCCCTTGGAAATAAACAGATATACGAGTAGTAGCACTCGCTTTATTTGGCGGGATCAATAATAGGAAACTAATTATTAGCTGCACTGATGCATAAGTCATCAATAGTCAATAGTCAATAGTCAATAATCTTTATTCAGTAATATCACAAGGATCATTTTGAATCGTCTTACATACTAGGTGAGTCTAGGTGCCAATTCCAGTCCTATCCCCAGTACGAGAAGAACTGGCAAGAAACTCGCTGGGCCCTAGCGCTTTTTTTGTATTATGAACCTTGTTAACATTGTTAGGGACACCTAGCAGAGTTGGAACTGATTCGTCCCATCAAAGTATACCTATAACCTATAGTACTTGGTTACTCGGTTTTTTTTTGGTAAATCTTGTTTTTTGGATATATACATATACAAGTATTGTTCATTTAGTAATGACCTATCAAACAAAAAAAGAATCATGAAAATCTTTTCATAATTTGTGGTGTATTTGCAAAACAAACATACGGAAAGAAAAAAAACCAACCTCGTGTATCCTACTGTCCTACTAATATTATAAACGTGAAAATTTGTTTGGATGTCTGGATGTCTGGATGTATGTTTGTTACTCTTTCACGCTGAAACGACTTAACGGATCTAGATGAAATTTGGCACAGATATAGATTATAGTATGGAAAAACATATAGGCTATTTTTTATACCGGAAAAATATATGGTTCCCGTGGGAAAGATTTGTTTTCGTTTTTCAAGGTACCACGCGGGCGAAGCCGTGGGCGGAAGCTAGTACTGTATATTTTAGTGTCCGTCCACACTGGTGACAAACTGTGACCGTGTCTCCGTACCGTGACAAATACGCGTGACAATTCGTCAGATTTTCAAGAGACTTCGGAGAGAAAGTGGGTGTGTTTCGGACACAGCGTATCTGAAACACACCCACTTCAAACTTCCACACCCACTTTGACTATCAAGTTATCACTCGTGTTTGATACGTACGGAGACACGATCACGGCAGTTTGTCACTAGTGTGGACGGACACTTATACTGTCTCTGTTTTATTAGTATACTATTTAGTTAGCAGTCGCGTTACATGTATCTGTATACCCCTGAACTATGCAATCATGTGTTTCAGGTTTGAAAAGAGATAGCTCTTCCAGTATTTATAAATATTCTTGAGGTCTTTTCCAAGTGCGGGGAAGAGTAGATACTTGTTGCTCAAGTTATTGAAGCTCCGCAAAGTTTCCGACGGAACGACCGCTTTCTGTTTTATCATTCTATCCTCTTCTTAATTATGCCGACGCCGCCATTTTTTCCTGCCATGTTAATTTTCAACTTGCTTTCTTAAAACTGGGTCGTTGAAAATCTTTAAGGTTTCATAAAGACGGGTGAATCAAAATCCTACTAATATTATAAACGTGAAAGTTTGTATGTATGGATGTATGGATGTTTGTAACTCTCACGCTGAAACGGCTAAACGGATCTGGATTAAATTTGGCACAGAGATAGATTATAGTCTGGAATACCACATAGGCTACTTATTATCCCGAAAAAATGTACGGATATCGCGGGGTAGATTTGTTTTTGTTTTTTAAGGCACCACGCGGGCGTAACCGTGGACTAGTCGCATATACTCGTATTTTTATCAAAAAGCCTAAAAACCGACTCTGAATATAGATACCCTGAATATTTAAAATCTCAATCGTAAGCGACCTATTGTCTTAATAATAAATAACAAAATGGAAAAAGAAATATAAAACAAAACGCGTACAATACGAAAACAATACGCGTCAACTTAAGAACCTTCTCTATTTTCTAATTTGGTCGGTTGAAAATACACCTAAGGACTGAAAATTTATATAAAACTATGATTAAAAAAATAGAATAACCTGAATTATAACCTAATTTAAAATAGTTTCTTACAGCCACCAAATTTAGATTTTTTTGTCATTTTATACAAAAGTACCTGGGTGACCGAGCTTCGCTCGGTTTTTTTTTTATTGGTAAACGACGTTTTCTAGAAATGAAACCTAGCTAGATCGATTTATCGCCCCCGAAAACCTCTGCATACTAAATTTCATGAAAATCGCTGGAGCCGTTTCCGAGATTACAATTATATATATATACATACATATATATACAGGGTTATAGGTATCTAATCAATAACCTCTTAAAGGCGACTTGGGTAAATCAAGACTAACAACTTTTGTTCTATGACTTTTGCCAAAACGTAATACATCTCAAGTTTTATTTTTTTTACTTTTTGTGAGAATTTCTATCAATTGTTAGCTCTATGTCTCATAAATACCTACCTATGTTTCATTTATTCGATTCTGACGTATGCGCAGTCAGCTGAGTCACGCTGAGTGCTACGACTTTTACGCAATCGCTCGGCCGAGTGTGCTACACACACAGCGATTAGGGCCGAGCTAAGAAGATTAGAACTGGAAATTTGCCTATTTATTTTTTTGTATGGGAAAAAAATCATTGAATTAAAAAAAATCGTAGAACAAAAGTTGTTAGTCTTGATTTACCCAAGTCGCCTTTTCAAGGTTATTGATGAGATACCTATAACCCTGTGTATAAACAAGAATTGCTCGTTTAAAGGTATAAGATGTCAAAAAAATAATGCCTAGTAAGACAAATCCAATGATATCTCAGTAAAAATTTCATTAGTCCAATGATAGTCAAAAGAACTTGCATACATACGCATCCCAAACATAACCTTCCTTTGAAATCGGGTAAAAATAAGCAAAAATAGCTAGCATAGGTACTTAGCAGTCGTTCTAACAGATCAACAAAGCAAAACAACAGTCTGCCATGCCTGACTTTGGATGAGACTGTAGCAAGTTAGTATTATACCTGTATTACTTATATAGTTTTGAGAACTATCAAACTCAGGCACTGCCTATTGAGGAAGCCAACAATATAGCTATTAAGTACTTATAATACTCGTAAGTTCTCTGCAAAATTTAGTGTTCTATATATTCGTGTATTTATCATTTTTACATTGTTAGATGCAAGGATACTTGATTTTTGGAATGGTTACCCGTGGTCCCGGCCGGTCTATGGGTAATTTTAATTACCCGTGGTTCCATGGCATTATCGATTATTCCCGGAATTCTAACTTTAAAATCTTTTTTTCATTTTAGGATGAAATTTGGCACAGATATAGATCATAGTCTAGAATAGCACATAGGCTACTTGTTATCCCAGAAAAAAATATGGTTCCCGTGGGATAAGTTTTCTTTTGTTTTTCAAGGTACCACGTGGGCGAAGCCGTGGGCGGAAGCTAGTAGTTTAATAAAAATGAAGAAAAAGGCTTACCTTTGCATTTATTATATTAGTGTGGATGCGGGTACACTATGTACCTACGAGTGCATTATTACCTATAGCTAAAACGTACAATAACCGTGAGTGTTCGGATCAAAGGCATAAGCTAACTACAAAGGGAGTATCTGAACTACCCTTACCAGGTTTCACCTATGCAAAATTATTGATAGAAACTATGAGGATGTACGGGAATCATAACAGAATGTCAGCTTATACATACACAGCGTATCCAAATATTGAAATAATTGAACTTCAGCTAACTCGAACTTAAGTTTCAACAACAAAGCATTTCTCAATAACCACACTTGAGTAGGATGTTCAATCTTGCTGATCTTGCGAAGCCCAGAACGAAGCTAAAGAGGTGTACAGTACCCACTTACAGTTAACATTTTATGTAGAAGTGAATGAAAAGAGCATTTAAAGCACCTTGATCGCCCTAATCGCCAAGTTCGAAAGCTTAATGTAGCAAGAAAAGACAAAGATTTTAAAACAATGGTGAATGTTAACTAATTTTGAATATTAGCTCTCCATATTCTCGGTCAAAAATAAAAAATACAGGTGAGAGAATTACTTCGATACGCCAATTAGTTTCCGATTTATAGAAGTAAAAAACATGCGATGCGGACTTGTAGTGAGTTTTTCATCGTGGCGTTATTAATTGTCACCTATCTCTAATGTTAGCACCACCGCCTTCTGATTCTAAAATGATGGGTTTCACACCTTAGATTTTTCAGTTTAAAAATGTATATGAAGGAAAACGAGGAAACCGACATATCGTAAAACAGTTCAAAGACAAAAGCCTATAGTGCATTTAATCCTATGACAAAACTGGTGACCTGATAAACAGTAAAGTGTATGAACTCATTCGGTATTATGTCGCGTACATATGCATGGAAACACTGACTTATGGTTGAGATCATAATGAGTGTGCAAAACATAGAAAAGCTTAAAAAACTTCAAAGCTTTCAGAAATTCTTCTTTTCCTCGCACCCACACACTTTGTTAAGTTATCGCAACCTTTGTTTCATGAAGTTCTATTTGCGTACGAACTTATTCTCCAGCATTTAAAAGCATTAACGGTAGTATATTTTTGTTATACCTACCCCAGACTCAGACTAAATAAAAAATGCAAAAATACATACGATCTTATTTTGTTCACGTATTTTGTGCTACAACAAACAAACATCATAATTGTAATCCCCAGGTATGTTAGACATATTTTAAAGGCCTTACTACAAGCTCTACAAACCATAATGTTTAAGAAACGTCAAATTTTCATTTAGAATATTTATTAGGGTTTATCAAAGGCACTTCCAAACTACATTTCTAACATGTTTTCTGATTTTTAAGGATATCTAAAAGGCGGTAGTCTGAGGCACGTCTAGCCAATTTTTTTAGATGATGATGATGATGACGATCTTCAATTTACATAATATTTTTTTTTATAAAACAGCTTGGTCCTTCAATTATATTGCGTAAGTATTGCGTATTGCGTAATACTTTTGCAATTACGGTCAGTGAAGCCTACTTGAAATTTTTCTTTTGATACTACTTATTTCGATGAAGTCTAGTGAAAGGATTAAAATGTGGCTTAAGTGCACTTGAAATATGTCTTCAAACTTTTTAGGTTCCACGATATTCAGCTACTAGAAAAGAATAGAAATCATTTATTTTATGTAACCTTACAGATAACTTAGCGTTGCTATGGTGACAATAAAACAGGCAACCATTCAGTATGAGCTGCAGCAGCACACAATGATAGCTGATGCAGTGATGATTTTCGATGGCGCCTCAGAGCAGCGCAGCAATGACATGCGTCACCATATTCACTAATATTAGGTTAGGTAATTACTACTTATCATAATCGGGTGCGCGCACGGGTTACTTTTGTCGCCGTGACTGATTCGTCACTCTAGGTTATATATATGTCACCCAGTGTCACGTCGTAATGCGCGCATCTCCATACATAACCGCGGACTTGATAAGAGTGAAGGTGCGTACGGATAGCGCGTACATTTGTACGCGTAGTCAGTTTACGCGTGTCCGGAACGCCATGTCCATACGTGTAGTACGCGTACACTCTTGGGGAACGCGTACCACGCGAGCTAGCTCGCAGCGCGAGCCACCGTCGGTCGGTCTTTGGTCGCGCGTCAAAGAGGACGCACACGACGGTGTACGCTATATTTGGACGGCAAAATGAATAGACACGCGTGTTCTTCGAGTTTCATGGCGAATGACTGGCTGGGGCTCGCGGAGCGCTTTGGATCGATTGACCTTGCGTACAGGTTCGCGGCGGTCCGTACAGGAGCTGTACGCGTATTCAATGTACGCGTAGACATTGTTTCCCAACTACGCGTAACACAGGAACGCGCTATCCGTACGCAGCTTGACGAAACAGTCACGGCGACAAGAGTCACTCGTGCGCTATAAAGTTACGACGTTTTCCATCTTAATTGGTTACACTTACAACTTGGTCGTTGCGTCGCGTCGGCCGTTGTGTCGTGACAGAAAATTTCGCGAACCCTCCACCTCTCAAAAGTAGTACATTTTTTATGATGCCCCCATTACGAAACTTTTTCAGAGCAAAGGCAGGCGCTGAAAAGAATAGTGAACCGTGATTTCAACATTGCCCAAGAAAACTGAAGCATAAATATTTCTTAAAAATTAATTGATTACATTTTCTTTATGCTTAGTCTTTTAAGATGTTTGCTTTTTGTTTTGCTAATATTATATCCTTGGTATTATTATTATATCTTTAATGGAGGTATAGGCGTACTCAAGTTTACTGCATATTTCTCTGTATTTTGCTTTTTACCCGACTCTAAAGCGAAGAAGAGGATGATGTGTTTGGGTTGTGTAGGCGAGTTAGATTGCTGTTACTAGTCCTCGAACGGCTGGATAGATTTTTATAATAATAGTTATCGTCGGATTCGTCTGGATTACTCGTACAAGAGTGATATAAGCTATACAAAAGGTAAAATAAAAAACAAAACGCCTGGTTTTTAGAAACCTACTTTTAATTACTTTTATAGGTAAGTAAAGTAAAGTAAAGTAAATATATAAAAATAGTAAAGTAGGGTATTTTTATTTTTTGCTATAAATAAAATCATTTTGAGCGCTGGTGGTGTAGTGGTAGCACCCTTGCCTAACGATCCGAAGGTCGTTGGTTCAAACATGCGCAATGCCAGTGCTCCTTAAATGGTGAAGGCAAACATCGTGAGGAAACTGGCATACCCTAGAACCAAAAATTCGAAGGTATGTGTCATAAGTGAGTATTCTCATAAGCGGCGATGGGCTTGCAACCGGTCACCTACGGAATACTAACTACTGTGCAAAATGTAATAGGGCTTCCACATGTTGGTGATGATTGCTCAGTGTGACAAGGACAAAAAATTTAGACAAGGATGGCGATAACACCGGGCCACGCCCGGCGTGCCATCCACACGTTGGCCCTCGCCTCAGTACGCTCCGATCAGGCAGGCAAGGCGCACGTCGATTTCGACTCGGCTCGCCGGCGAATTACGATCGACATTTTAAAAAAAAAATGAGGTCATGGATGGAATGAAATATGCAGCCTATATACCTATTCCTGAATGCATTACATAAAATAAAATAAGTCTAGGTACTTATTTTATTACCATCATATCACATACTTACAGTAGGTACGTACATACCTAGTAGGTAGATAGGTAAAAATTACTACCTACCTTTTCTACCTATTCCTGAATGCATTATTTATGTATAAAATAAGTCTAAGTACTTATTTTATACTTAATATATTTTATGACTACCACCTACATTATGCGATGTTATGGAAACCAGCGCTGTACCTATGGAACCTACCTAGTTACTTACATTTATTGATCATACCTAAATAAATAAATAAAAAAGTAGCTCAATAAACATCAAATACGTTCATTGGACCTGTCGCTCATTTTGCGACACGTATCATAGTGCATTCGGCGAGTAGATACGCACGTCCGTCCCGTGCGCTAGTTTGCAAGAGACTGAATAGCAAGCCAACGTGTAGACGGCAGGCGGGCCGCGCGGCCAACTCTCTTTGATCTTAGCCCAAAAACCGACACTCGACGGGATCGGCGGCCAGCCTGTACAGGCCTGTACAGGCGTCGGCGACCCTACGCCAACCACCTCACTACACGCTGGGCGTTGGCCATGATTGGGCGTCGCCAGGCAGGCCAGGGCCAACGTATGGAGGCCCCATAAGCATGTACCAAATGTTGTGTTTGGACGTGCCTCTGACTACCCTCCTTAGATATCCTCAAGATCTAAGTAACTAAAGATCTGAGGAAGATATCTACCGCCCGGGGATTACAGTCGTGATATTTTTTTTTTAAATCATTTTCATCCACTTTTCCCCAACTTTATTATTATTTATTTATAGTACGAATAAAACAATTTTTTTAGCCCGCTCAAACATTCCATGTCATTAAAAAAAAACCAACAATCATTATGCATTTAAAAATAAAATTGCATGCAAAATAAAAATATCCTCGGCTGGAAAACGGAAATTGAGAATCCAACCATTTTCTACCGCAGCTAGTTAGATCTGATATTAGATTTCTCTGGCAACTCGGTGTAGGTCTTTATCAATTTAACTTTTAAACTGATTGAGGAATGGTGCAAGTTCATTTTACATTAAAATATTTAGTCTGATGGCGCCGCTGATGGATTGACGAACCAAGCAATACTCGTATTTTGTAGGTACTTATAATACTTAAAAGTTCGTACAGTAAGTAAGGTATGTTCTTTCTTTCCATAGTTGTTATTATGAAACTTGATAAGAATATTAAAAATATTTATTAACTCATCGAAATTTAGCCCTAAACTAAGCAAAGCTATGAAAATCTATAGATATTATAAAGCTGGAGAGTTTGTTTGTTTGATTGAACGTGCTAATCTCGGGAACTACTGGTTCAAATTGAAATATTATTGTTGTGTTGTATAGTCCATTTATCGAGGAAGGCTAAATAACATCACGCTACGAACAATAAGAGCGGAGTATCAATGCAATAGGTATGTTGCAAAACGGGAAAAATTATATCACTTAAAAACCGTAAAGCTGCGTGAGAGTCAGCTAGTCTAAATATATATAACACAAAAGTGACTGACTGACATAGTGATCTAAACGCACAGCCCAAACTACAGGCATGCAGGTAGATGTTGTGATGTAGGCATCCGCTAAGGATTTTGATTAATTCTACCCCCAAGGGGATAAAATAGGGGATGAAAGTTTTTATGACACTTTGTCAATTTAGTATATAAAGTCGCGATAATCGACATTCACGCGGGCGAAGCTGCGGGCATCAGCTCGTTTTATAAACGTGCTTAACCCCGTCAGAACAAATGTCGCTCATCGCACAAAGAGTTTTTTTTTGTGTGTGGGTGATCCACAACCTACAGCAAAGAAGGCGAAGTTACCAACAAAACGAGCTGTGAGCCCAGTCACACAAAGGAAAGCCTCACAAAACAAGTGTTAATTGAATTAAGTTTCTGAATTTCTGCAACAATTAAGTATAATAATAGTTGATACCCGCGTCTATACGCGTTAAATTACTTTTCAATACTCTGTGACTGGGCTGTACGAATGGATAAGGTTTTTTTCTATAATAAGTATATCAAAAACTTATCTTTTTTATTTGCAAACCAATTTCGATGAAACAAAGCAAATTTTAATCCAAGATTATCTCAAGTACCTGAGTGACCGAGCTTTGCTCGGTTTTTTTATTGGTAAACGACGTTTGCTAAAAATGAAACCTAGCTAGATCGATTTATCGCCCCCGAAACCCTCGGCATACTAAATTTCATGAAAATCGCTGGAGCCGTTTCCGAGATTCCAATTATATATATATATATATATATATATATATATATATATATACAGAGTATTAAAAAGTAATTTAACGCGTATAGAGAATTACAAGAATTGCTCGTTTAAAGGTATAAGATACATTGGTAAAAACTGCAATTAATTTGGTTAAGCAGTTGAGGAGATTAGCGTGCACAAACGCAGATAAACAGACAGACGCGACGACTTTTTAAAAAGCGGTTGTTTTAGGCTTTGTAGTAAGTCTTCTTTAGATAGCACTTATTTTTATTTTAAAACATCATACACGGCTTTTCAACGATTTTATTTTATGTAAGTACATATATGTATAAGACTATCCTAATTCGTTTAGTAATTTTTGTACCCACACCACCATCCTATTTGTGTCCATTGACGAGTCCCTGTAACATAGGTATCATAAAAAATATTTGAGTAGGCTTTTCCTATTCAGAGTGTTAGTGGTCTTGTGGCAGTGGATCTTCAGATCGTATGGTTCAGTGTTCAAATCCAGTCGAGCACCAAATCCGTTTGAAAAATTTGCGCTTAACCAGTACTCTCAAACGGTGGAAGAGGATACCCATGTATTTTTGTGGATACAGCCGACTTAGCTAAGAAGATGGTATATTATGTGCTGGGCAAGCGTACTCCATCTAAAAACTAACTTAAGCACTACAGCGTGCTGTGATTGAAATAAGTTTTGAATACCATGATCACGGCTGTAATCCACAGGCTCGGCAGATAATCTTCTCAGAACTCTAGTGACTTAGATCTTTGAGGATATCTTATCAGGGTAGTCAGAGGCACGTCTGGACATGACATTTGGTACATGCTCATATTTTGTACAGTTGTTAGTATTCCGTAAGTGACAGGTTGCAAGCCCATCACCGTTTATAAGAATACTAACCTATGACCTTCGAATTTTTGGTAAGCCGATTTCCTCACGATGTTTTCCTACTATTAAAAGCACTGGCAAAGGGTACATACATTTTTCGAATGGAAAAACTCCTTGGTGCACGATCAGGTTAGAAACTACGACCTTCGGATCGTGAGGCAGAAGCTACACCACAAGTGTTCTTATAAATTGAATAAATAATCTAGATTAGACGCAATAGGGCCTGTTTTTTCGTAATAGTATGTAACCTGCTGTATGCAACTCCCGCTCATAGTTCAGTGCTAGCTTGGACGTCTCTGGAGGCGGACATCGGTGCTCTATAACGGGTCTCTCGCTCGCGTTTCGACTCGTCACAGAACAGTTTCAACTCTCGTGAAGTAACCACGTGAGCCTTCACTGTGCGATCGTACTGATCTACAGGTTGAATACGAAAGTTAAGAAAATGGATCAGTGTGCGTATTAAGCATTAAAAATATATTAAATATAATTATTGTTTTTTTTTTTGTTGCGTGTTATCATGATTTTTATAAATAACGCATTCAAATGCAATATGGTTATTAAGTTACTGTTGTTACTGTTTTTATCTAAATTTAGATTTATTTATTACAATTAAAAGCTCTTATTTATTTATATATTTAAAAAAAAGCTTATTTGTGTTTTAGCTTTTTAAGTTTATGCTTATGTATAATTATCTTGTTTTGAGTTGGTTATTTTATTATACTTATTATATTTCTCTTTTATGTAAAGATAATGAATCAGATTCTATAAATCATTATAATTTTACATTTCATTTGTCATTAACAGAAAACAGTTAAGATAAATTATTTTTTTAAAAGTGAAATTAAAAAAATAAATCTTACATATTATTGAATTCCTTAAACGCCACATTTTGGAATGTTATATCGATGACTGTTGTCAAGAGTAAAGGAAGGAGAAAACACCCAGTGTGAACAGACAAACGCTCACCGTCCGCGTGTTTCTGTAATAGTTTTTATAAGTACCCACGTTTGTGATGTTATGCCTACCCAATATTTTTCTGATATAACTTTTAGAATAGTTTCTAGTTCTCGTAAGTGATTACTTCTTGAGAGAATTAATAAAGATCTTACCATAATTTGTCTCTATGAATTTGCCGAGATTTTTTCAAATTTAAAAACTAGTAAATATTACTTGCATTGAAAATAGTAATAATTAATCGTGGTCTAGGCTGTTATTCGCTGAAATCAGCATTGAAAAGTGCTGCGGAAACCAAAGTTAGTATGTTCTTGCCTCTATAATGGCATTGTTTGAATTATCTTTTTCCAAATAAAAGTTCTAAAACAAAAAAAAAAATACGTGAAAACTAGAAAAATGTGAAATATATTATACTCTTATAGTCACAGACACCCTCTAATGCGAGCAGTTTTTGATCGTCACTTTTGTATCATCCTGTATAGTGAACGAGCTTAAAGTTCCAGTAAACCATTTTCTTAGTAGAAAAAAAAAACAAAAAAAATTGTTGGCTAATATTAAAACTAAACTTAGGCATTGTATTTGAAACCAATGCGAGTTGTATTACGGAACGCTTTTATTCAATTCACTAGCGGAGACCCGCGGTTGTTTTAAACTTTAATTTATTCATGCCTTTCAAGTTTTTGATGGGATAAAAAAATCATATGTTAAATCAGGTTATATTAACTTTTATAACTCATATATATATGTAGGTATACGAGTATTATGTGAAAAAAACAAAGTTATTTATCTTCATACATCCACTTCATACATCACAAACTTTTACTTCTAAAATACATAATATTAGTAGGATACCTAGAAGTACCTACCTACCTCATAGTTATGTATATTTTTTATACAAAAAAAAACATCAAATCTCACACGTTTCCACTTTGAAATGCTAGGCTTAGATATCGCCATTTATTAATAAAAAAAATCTGTTGAAACTTGCAAATTTTGCGTTATCGCGCGGTGCTATGCCCCAGATATAGCAAAAAGCTTCTTGGAATTAATTTAAATAATTCTTTGAATTTCTGATTGATGGATCAGAGGCCTTACCACAAGCTTTTTGGGCAATCAAAGTGATAGAACTTTTGTGATACTTAATATTTCGAACCATGACCTTCAAAAATTTAATTGAAGTAGTGTTACAAAATATTTATAAAACTATATCGTTTTTTTTATTTTCCCTTATTTTCGACCGTCTTGCAACTACTGAGGCCACGGGATGACCAAAATGGTGTGATCGTGATAGTTTAAGAAATTTTTCTTCTTTGTATCGCATCAATTTCTTTACGTTGTAAAAATAATGGTTTCCAAAGTAGAAAAAAAAAACTTTTGAAAATTTATTGATTGGGACATCAAATGCAAGGCTTGTAGATTACAAAATATTTTTATTTTTTTTAGTCTAGAATGGATAGTTTTTGAAGTTAATGAAAAAAGTTAAATTAAGAAAACCGGGTGGTACGTGTATAAGTACCTATCTAGGTAGGATAATCAAATGCCTGTTTTTGATGAGGATTAACTTACGTAAACATAGGCTCCTACCTATGTTTGTAGTAGGTACATAAAGCGTGTCCAAAACTTCAGGGCGTAAATACAAGTGAGGATTGTGGACATAGCGCGCGAGATCTCAGTTCGGGGCGAAATACTCGAATAATAAGTAGGAATTAGGATTGGATATGTTAGTAAGTTAGTTATTTATTCAGGAGATCAACATTACAGACTATCTTAAGCCTAAATCGTTAATACATAATTATTTACAACACAAAAATTAAAACTTACATAATTACTCTAAGTACCTACTTACTAAAAAATAACATGAAAATAAAAATGTACTACGAGTACATAATAAATAACAAACAAAACAATATAAATTGCAAGTAAACTAAGGTCAAAAAACAAAGCTACCAGGGAGAACAAACTACCACGGTAAAAGTGAGCTGGGCGTCTCATATACATATCATCTCATACAATTTCGTTGTATTATTGGCGATCTATCAACGAATACGATAGGAGTGTAGGATGTAATGCGACTGAAATTTAGTGAGTAAGGGTACGAGTTGGCAGCGGGGGACAAGAGACTGCGGCGGACGACGTGTCGCGGCGACACTGCTGGTTCCTATGTATTTCTATGAAATTCCCTCCGTAGTTAGCGACACGAAGCATTACGCTACCAAACTACCAAACCAAACTACCAAACGAAACGCGCGCTTGCATGTACACCTAAATAAGAACTACTGGATCTCAAAACGCGCGTTACCAAAGCGCGCGCTTCAAAGCTTCAGCTCTTAGTGAATGTTTTGTCGGCAGCGTCAGGCGCTATGCCGCGCTGCTACATGGTGAAGAAGGGGGCGCCGCGGGACGACGCCGACCCGCAGCCCTGCAGCCCTACGGAGGCCGCCGTGGCGCCCCCTAGCTACCGGCCGCCAGACGAACATAGCGCTAACACAGGTACGTCTTTTTCACCCGACTGCAAAGGAGTGTAATGTGTTTGAGGCGTATGTACATAATGTACGAGTATCTAAGTTTCTTTGGTTGTCGCTGCATTTAAATGTTGTGTCGTCGAATTTGTGACTATACAAAATTTATAATTGGGTACTTTCAGTTGAGTTTTTAGATATTTCAAATAAATGCTAGTTTAAAAAAATCTAAATTGTAAATCGAATATGGGGTTTTGTGAGCCTATGCAACTATACCCACAAAAAAAAATACAAAAACATTTCAAAAACTTTTTCTTTTTTGTCAGAACTAACTGTGACAGACAGTTTTTGACCATATCATGGTAGGGTGATGGTTCCACACCATTAACCGGTGAGGTCAAAAAACGAAGGGGGTAAAGTTTTTATGGAAAAGTTTGATAATGCATGAATCGACTTAAAGCTTTGTTTGTAGAAAGTTAAAAACTAATTAATAAAAATATTCTTAAAACAATATCAAAATTCGTGTAAGATGAAAGAGACGTCTGAAGTACATAAAAACCTTCAAAAAGCGACATTAAAGAACAGGCTAAGAATAAAATAAAATAATTTCAATGCCAATTTTAAAACACCTAAATGATTTAATAATTTTCACATCTCATACCTTTAAACGAGCAATTCTTGTATATATATATATAATCGGAATCTCGGAAACGGCTCCAACGATTTTTATGAAATTAGGTATGTAGGGGGTTTCAGGGGCGATAAATCGATCTAGCTAGGTTTCATTTTCCAAAAAACCAGAAAAAAACCCGAGCAAAGCTCGGTCATCCAGGTACTAAATATTATACGAGTAATTTAGTTATAGTAAGTACATTCGTGCAAATATGAATCCTAATGAACGAGTGTGCTAATCGAGCATCAATGTATGGAAATTTGAATTAACATTTTTGGCACATCAGAGTGTACGAATGGAGCATAACCCCTACTAGCGATATTAATATATTATTATTGTATTATATTATTAGCATGGAGATATGAAAGATATAAGAGCACTGGTGGTCTAAGTAGTGGCTCCGCCTACCGAACTCAAGGTCATGCTCAAATAGATTTTTCTGTTCGAAAAATGTATGTAAGTACGCTATACTAGAGGACTTACCCCAAGCTCTTACAAACCATCATATTTCAGAAACGTCAAAGTTCTAAGCTTGAAGCAATTTTATTTCAATACATATTCTGTTATTACAGTGTATAAAGCGTGTTTGTAGACGTAAACGCGGGCATATAACGTTGCCATATAGGTGTTTAAAAATAAATATTTTGTATTAGTCTATTCGCTGAGCGAATATGGGACTTAATAAGAAAATATACAAATGATATCCAACAAAAATAAATCAAAACTTAATATTATCTGTTAATTCCTATTTGTCCTCTACTCTGTCTCTTGGGGTGTCAGATTGCACTAAAACGTTCCATTTGTCGCAGATAGAACTCTTATTATTTGAAAACCCACCTGTTCCCTACCTACTTTATTTGTCATTCCCCATTTTGCAATTCCGTGTAACAAGGTTTGCTGTAAACAATCAACCGCGCGCCTAGATCGTTACATCAGCGCTGGAACTTTGTAAAAAATACGCTAAATCGAATTACAGAGCTCTGCAACAAGTTCATATTAGCATGAAAAAAAATTGTACAATCTTATAAGCTGTCGTTAACGTTATACAGGGTGTCCCGGAACTAGTATGTTAAGGGGGTGATTAAGATTCTGAATTGTGTGGGTACAACTCATTTTAGGAGCTTAAAAAATAAAAAAGTTAAAAATAAAAGTTTTAAAAAATAACGACTAAATATAAATTGAGAAGACCCTTCCTTCGAGGCATTATACTCGTACTAGTTTCGGGACACACTGTGTGCATAAGGTGAACGTCTGAAGGCTTTTTAATTGAATAAACTTTGTTATTATCGGCTGAGACCTGAGACCTGAATGTGACGGGCTTTTATCGTAAGATTAATAACTGAGAGTCTGATAAGACGTCAGCCGGTGCGCTATTTTTAATTAGGCGGTCAGATTTTAATACTTTTTTTATCTTTATTTAGTGAAGCTTCCTGCAACTTTGATTGTAAAATGCTAAAGAAATATATTAAAAACTTTTCAAATCCACCTTAATACGGTTTTCGCGTGGATTATCGGTCAGTCAATCGCCTAATCAAAGTTCAAAGTTTTCATTTCATATTTTCAAAAATTCATAGGCTATTGAAAAATCACGAATAAGGTCTTTGCCAAAATACAGCAGTACCACGGATTTTTACTTTTTACACAGCTTTTACAGTACCTAAAAACGTAGCTTGAATCACTTTGCAACAAAGATGAAAAGTTTCAGGTCTCGATTTCCGCTCATAGGCTACATCCACGTACTAAACCAGTACGTGAATATCGGCATAGCAGTAAGCGAAAAAAATTTTGACGTCAAAAGGAAAATATAAAGAAAACAAAATCGCCTTTAACACAGAGAGCTGTTAGCAAGCTGAGTGCGAACATTTTCGGATCGATTCTCGCAATAGAACATAGTTTGGCGTGTTAGTCAATGAGTACTAGAAGTTATGGGTTGTTCGGTGTTTATTTAATAAAGCTTACACAAAGTTCGGATTGGAGTGGCAATTTCTAGCGGCGAAAGCTGTGGTCGGTAATACAGATCAAAAGTCAATATTGCACCCTTGTTCTTGTACAACACAATTAATCTACAACTCCCGCCATCTCCCTGCACTGCTTCTGTATTGATGCCTCATTACTTGCTTTATTGTTTTATTGCTTTTGAAAACTGCAGCGAAATAAATGAGCGAAGAGGATAATTAAATTTCTTAGAAAATAGAATGTCATTCGTACGTACTTAAGGCCCAGAACTTTAAAAAATTGCTTGTATTGCAACCCTAATCATTCTATTACCGCTAAATAGATTGAAATTGAACTACACGAAACTTTGAAAATTCAGAAATTCCCTAATTTATTCAGAACAGTAAGGTATTTTGAATTTCTATTTCACATGAATGTAAATCAGTTAATTTGAAACAAATCAACCCAGCCCTTTTTTTGAAATAATCTATTTACTTGAACATATTTTTTTTTTTATAAATTGTCGCTTTCGTTATATAATTCAGAGCAGCCATGTTATCATGCCGCACTCTACTTACTTGTCATTTGGGTATTTCGCTTCGTGCTATGTCTGATTCCGCGGAGATCCGCGTTGCTATACGGACTTATGTCACTTTTTTTTGTAACTTTTACGTAAGGAATAGTGTGACGAGTATTCTGGGCCTTAAAAGAGAAGGGAGTCGACGAAGTTTTAAACTATCCATAGAGATGACACAATTGTGAGAATAAAGAATACCTACATTTACTTATTTAAAAAAACGGAAGATCCTTACATGATTCTTATTATATAACTAGTGGTCGCCCGCGACTTCGTCCGCGTTTCATTCGTAAATATTTTGTTTAATACAAATACAACAAATCCAGCAGGACCGATTTTCATGGTTTTTGATTCTGGAGTTATAAATGCTCGAACAAACCCGTCTTTTTGTATGTGTTTCGTATGTAGGTAGTGTATTTAAACCAATAAGTGCACATTTATTTTGAAATTCATGTATCTAAATTGTGTTTCAAACTAATCACTCTTCTCGTCAAAAATACCATACAAACTTTGACACCCCTCTTTTCCCTTTGTGAGGGTTATTTTCGAAAACCCTTAATTGTGTGTCCATTTATTTTGCCTCTTAAGTATTTCAACCGAGTTTCAAACAAAACACACCTCTCGTCAAATAAACTTTGACACCCCATTTAACCCCTTTTAGAGGGTTGTTTTGAAAAATCTATATATACGTTTTGCATTTAAAGTATCCAAACCAAGATTCAGACCAATCGTACCACCCGTTAAAAAGTTTATATTGAAAAATATTGAAACACGTGTACATTTGTTTTGTATTAACAATACACAAACAAAGTTTCATGAAAATCGTACAGAGCGCGTTAAAAAGTTTCATACAACCGTTTTTAGCTCTTTTCACTCCCTTAAAAGTGGAAGTTCCTAAAATCCCGTCTTAGTGGGCACCTACATACCAAGACAAACAGTATTTCAAACAAATCACACCACTCGTCGAAAAAACTTTGACACCCCATTTAACCTCTTGGGAGGGTTATTTTGTAAAATCAAGATATTACGTTTTACATCATTTTGCATCTAAAGTATCCAAACCAAGATTCAGACCGATCGTACCACCCCTTAAAAAGTTCCCATATATACATTGAGCCCCCATTTTAACCCTTTTTAATGGTTATATTGAAAAATATTGAAACACGTGTACATTTGCTTTGTATTAACAATACACAAACAAAGTTTCATGAAAATCGTACAGCGCGTTAAAAAGTTTCATACAAACGTTTTTAGCCCTTTTCACCCCCTTGAAAGTGAAATTTCCAAAAATCCCGTCTTAGTGGGCGCCCACATACCAAGACAAACAGTATTTCAACCGAGTTTCAAACAAAACACACCTCTCGTCAAAAAATCTTTGACACCCCTTTTTGGAGGGTTATTTCGAAAAATCCAGATATACCGTTTAAATTATTTTGCATTTACAGTATACAAACCAAGATTCAGACCAATCGTACCACCCGTTAAAAAGTTCCCATACAAACATTGAGGCCCCATTTTACCCCTTTTTAAAGGTTATATCGAAAAATCTCGAAACACGTATACATTTGTTTTGTATTTACATTACACACACAAAGTTTCATGAAAATCGTACAACGCGTTAAAAAGTTTCATATAAACGTTTTTAGCCCGTTTCACCCCCTTAAAAAAGGAATTTCCAAAAACCCCGTCTTAGTGGGCGCCTGCATACCAAGACAAACAGTATTTCAACCGAGTTACACTACTCGTCGAAAAAACTTTGACACCCCATTTAACCCTTTTGGGAGGGTTATTTTGTAAAATCAAGATATTACGTTTTACATCATTTTGCATCTAAAGTATCCAAACCAAGATTCAGACCGATCGTACCACCCCTTAAAAAGTTCCCATATAAACATTGAGCCCCCATTTTACCCTTTTTTAAAGGTTTTATTGAAAAATCTTGAAACACGTGTACATTTGTTTTGTATTAACATTACACATACAAAGTTTCATGAAAATCGTACTACGCGTTAAAAAGTTTCATACAAACGTTTTTAGCCCGTTTCACCCCCTTAATTGTGGAATTTCCAAAAATCCCATTGTACGGTCCGTACACCCTGGCGAAGTGATAGTTAATATCAGTAAAACTCAGAGATAAATTTTAACTGATATATTGATAGAAAAACTTATGATAATGATGAAATGATAATGAGACGCGCGGTTTGATTGATTACCGAACGCGAACTGATTCGCGGATTCTAATGACTGGCGTAAAGTGCAAATTAAGTGTTTAGATGGCACTATTAAGTAGAACAGTGTACGTGCTCGTACATATTCCCGGGCCAGAAAATAGAGATGATAGGATGCTAATAGATGCATAAGTGAATGACGTGAGTTACAAGGTGATAAAACAATAGTTTTTTCCTTAAAATAGGTGATTGTCCTTGATTGTCACTCTGTGATCTGAAGTAATTGTTTACTGATAATTATAACGTGCGATCGAAATGATTAGGGAAAAATACGGGAGAGCTAGCTTTATTCGAGAAACGCGCACTAAGCGATTTTTGTTTGACCTCATTAAGAACACAGCACTGATTCACTGCACTCTCACTGACACATTTAACCGTCGGAGGTTTGAAGCTCGTTGCTCGAAGTTCTATCTCTGGTCCCGCTGTACACGCTGGTGCAGTCGGCGGCGCCGCGGCGGGCGCGCCCGGCTGCGCTGCTCGCGCCCGCCGGCGGTGCCACACCAGGATCGCGATCCCGACGACAGCCGCAAACAACACCAAGTAGATGACGACATAATGATGGACGTCATGATATGAAACGCGCTCTGTCAGTACTCCATCTGACGCGCTATCCTTCAGTTCCTTTAACTGTCTGTCGATTTTCTCAAAATACTGTTGATTTTCTGAGTATGCTGATTGATTTTCGACCGAAGAAGTAGGTATTGATATATTTATGATATTATTGATAGGAGGGATTTTAATCTGGATAACATCGGCTTCCCTTCGTAAAGTGTTTGATTGCTTTTTGTGTGCATAGATAGTAAAAGTATTACTTTTGATAATGCATTCTTCGCTAATTGATATGATTCCGTTCTTATGTAATTGCTCTGCGGTAATTTGATTCTCGCATATGATACGTACAGAGCATTGACCGCAACATACATATAAGTAAGTATTTATGTTATTCAACTCAATCCAGGAATCTTTACAAGTAGTTGTCTTTATTTGACATTGTTTGTCAAGCTGGTTTTGGACACACAAATTCTCTTCTGATCTCATCTGATAAATTGGCTGTTTTAAAGGACATAAGTGAGAGTCATCATCAGACTCGATACAATCATGTACTTCTCTTTCTGTGATGCGTACATAAGAGTCCTTTTGCATGTTTATAGCTACGTAATCGGCTATTGGTACTAAGCTGATCATTCCGTTTTCCTTTTGCTGTGGGATAGGTATGAGCTTAAATAGTTCGAAGTTATCTCGGCTCACTAAAGGAATCTTTATTTCAAAAATGATAAATTTATTCGATGCTCTTGCCTTCACGGAAAGAAGGTGGTACATCTTTGATACATCTGATTGCAGATTGTTCAAGGGCAATGTCAGATCTTTTGATAATAATCCAGTGATAATATTCATCTCGTTTCGTAACTGCTCAGGGGTAAGGAGATGGAAGTTGAATTTTCCAGCGTAGACGTTTGTTAAGGAATCGATGATCGTCTCTTGAATGCTCCGTAGATTCACTAGTATACCTTGTGCGATAACCGATGATAAAGTGAAGTCACATGAGGTTGATACTACTTGTAGATCATCTTTCTGTCTATTCAGCGATTTTTCAAGTTTGTTAAGATGCTGGTTGAAAATCTTTCGTTGCTTGTCGATAGACGCTTCCACTCTTTTAATTAGATTAAATTCTCCTTCGACGACAGAAGTCTGATTTTTCCAAAGTAAAGATAGATGTTTCTCATTCTCTCTGATAGACTCAATGTCGCGCTCGTACTGCTCTGCGAATTCTTGATCGAGTACGCCGAACAGTTTGTTTGCAATGAACCCGACACCGTTGATAAGACCGCGCGGTACTCGCGAGCGCGCGCTCCGTGGGAACTGCTTACCGAGCAAAATAGAGTTGTAATGCTCGAGTTCGTTGAGCCCATGATGTAATTGAAGAAGGATGACGTCACATTGTGCTATCTTTTTATTAGTTTGATCGTTACAAACGCCGTTTAAATGACTGATATATTGCCCTAGTAGTTCAGTGCTTTGCCAATAGGGATTCATGTCGTAGTAAATTACTAGATTCCATTGATCTCGTTCCAGGTGAATGTTTGTAATACGATCGAAGTAAAATCCTTGGCTGATATTTAGGCTTGATATTTGATATTTGCTGTACACGGGCGTCGCCATCATAAAAAGAAACATGAATAGCATGTAGATAAAGTTGCATAGGCTTGTTTTCTTTAAACGATTGCTAGTAGCGGAGTCCGTAGTGGGAATTGTTTCTTGTTTCTGTTGAAACTTAGAGTCTTGTTCGACTTTCTTGTTCTCCTTTACAAGTAACTTTGATATTTTCGTGATAGGTCTCTTGATCTCACCGTTCCTGGTTTTTAGGCTGACTACGCGAACACAGTCATCTTTGCCAGGATGTAAGGCTATGATTCTGCCTAGGGCCCACTTTCCCGGAGGCAGATTTGCGTCGTGAATGATGACGACGTCATTAATATTTAGATTTTCTTTAGTTTGACGCCATTTGCTGCGCGTCGATAATTGGCTTAGATACTCCAATTGCCACTTTTTCCATACATCTTCGAATATTTTTTGAGTGAGTTGCCATCTTGTTCGCAGGTCTCTCTCGGTTTCTATGATAGTTAAGGTGGGACCACTTGCCAAGAAGTGTGCTGGAGTCAGATATTCCAGGTCCTCCGGATCTTCAGTTAGCGGACATAGCGGCCTTGCATTTAAGCACGCTTCTAACTGAGTTAGCAAAGTGGTGTATTCCTCGAAAGTCAACTTCTGTTCGCCGATGACTCTCTTTAAATGATATTTGAGGCTCTTCACTGCAGCCTCCCAGAGACCTCCTGCACTAGGCCATCCTGGAGCATTGAAGTGCCACTGGATTTTCATATCCGTGATGGATGTATAGAAATTTTCGTCCAGTGTTGCTTGGAGATCTAGATATTCTCTGTTGAGAATCTTGTGAGCGCCTACGAAGTTTGTGCCATTGTCACTATAGATATGACTTGGAGCTCCTCTCCGAGCGGCCATTCTTCGTAGAGCGGCTAAAAAGGCTGATGAGGTAAGATCGGACACAAGTTCGAGATGCACAGCCTTGGTGACCATGCACACGAACACTGATATATATCCCTTGGTTGATTTGATACCGCGGCCCTTGCTTGACTTGACATCTACGAACCCAGTAAAATCGACGCCAGTATGATAAAAGGGCCTTGTAGGTTTTGTTCGAGCAGCTGGTAAGTCACCCATTATTTGTTCATGTTTGATAGGGTCGTGGCGTCTGCATTTGACGCATTCACGTAGCTGTTTCTTCGCTATTTTATTGCCTCCTACGAGCCAATACTTCCTTCTTAGAAATGCTGATGTTAGTCTAGCCCCGCCGTGATATGAGGCTTTATGAGCTTCATTGATTAGAAGCTCTGCTAGGCGACTAGATCCTGACAGGATGATCGGATGTTTCATTTCGTGAGGAAGATTTGCATTTCTTAGCCGTCCTCCAACTCGTAGGATTCCATTTTCATCGAGAAAAGGATTCAGTTGTGATATATTGCTCTTGGGTTGCACGTGACCGTTCTCATTAATGGCTTTTATTTCCTTTGAAAATTCAAACTGCTGGGTTTGTTTAATGATGAGGTTTTCTGATTGATTGATTTCTGCTAATGATAGGTATGCTTGTTTGGTGTCCCGTTTTTTGATAAATCTGAACATCCAAGATACGATTCGAATAACTCTGCTGATAGTGCTGTGATTCGATAGCAGTTTATAAATGATATTGTTGTCCAAATCTTGTTCAGTGACAACGTTGACTTGACGAACTTTCTTTACCTCTTGATCGGTAAAAAATTCTGGCTGTTTGCCTTGTCCATCAAAGTCCGGTAGCCAGGACGGTCCCTGCCACCACAAACTATGCTTTGATAACTGTGAGGCTGTTAATCCACGGCTGGCACAGTCCGCCGGGTTTTCCTCTGATTTAACATAACGCCAACATGCTGCTGGCATTGTACTCGTGATATCTCGCACTCTATTTGCGACGAAGGTCTTCCACCTAGTTGGGTCTCCGCTAAGCCATCCTAGGACAATCATAGAGTCGGACCATCCAAATAACTTGATATCGTATGTACTCAAGCACTGTTGCACTTTGAGCACTAGTTTTGATAGAAGATGAGCGGCGCTTAATTCCAACCGTGGGAGAGTAATGTTTTTTCCACATGGTACTATCCTCGCTTTGGCGACCAATAGTGTGATAATAGGTTGTTCACCTCGTTTGATTTTACAATAAATAACGCAAGCGTAAGCTTTTGCCGACGCGTCACAAAAGCCGTGTAACTCGATGACGTCGCGTTCGTTTGTTGATAGCCACCTTGGTACTTGCAGTTTATTTATGTTTTCTATGTCATTTTTTATAATGACCCATTCTGATAAAATATCTTCGGGTAGTGGGTCATCCCATTTGATGTCGGACAACCATACCTTCTGAAAAATGATTTTTAGTTTGGTTGATATCGGTGCAAGCCAGCCGAGCGGGTCAAATAACTTTGATATGTCTGATAAAAGTGATCGTTTTGTTTCTTGCTCGGTGGTAAACACAATTTTTGATTCGAAAATAAACATGTCCTGCTGGTGATTCCAGCTAAGTCCCAGTGTTTTGGATGTTTCCAATTGCTTGAAATTGAAGCTTTCTTGCTTACTGCTTTCTTTGATAGCGTCTGATAGTTCCGGGACGTTTGATTTCCACTTTCTTAAGTTGAAACCACCTGATTTCAGTAGAATGATAATATCTTCGCGCAATTGTTTTGCGTCTTGTAGTTTATGTGCCCCATGGACAAGGTCATCCATGTAAAATGAACTCTCAAGGACATCAGCTGCTGGGCTACTTTGATAATTTGATCTTTCATCTGATGCCAATTGTCGAAGAGTCATCATTGCTAAGAAAGGAGCCGCTTTTGTGCCGTATGTCACGGTCGTCAGCTCCCATTCTTTGATAATTTCATGCTCAGAATCTCGCCAGATGATTTTTTGAAGCTTTCTGTCGAGATTATTGATAAAAATCTGCCTGAACATCATTTCAATATCTGCAGTATAAGCGAATTGATACTGTCGCCACTTTATGATAAGAGACTGCAGGTCCTGTTGAAGATTGGGTCCAGATTTCATGACGTCATTTAAGCTGTAGCCTGACGATGTTTTAGCCGATCCGTTGAATACGACCCTAAACTTAGTGGTTGTTGATTCTGACCGTTCTACCCCGTGATGAGTGAGATAAAATTCAGGTTTGATGCTACTTGTATCGGAAGTCATGTGGCCCATGGATTGATATTCTTTCATAAATAATTTATAGCTTTGCTCCATTTGCTGATTCTTTATGAATTTTCGTTCTAATGATTTGAACTGTGCAACTGCTCTATTTTTAGACAGACCCAAATTGTTTTCGAAATCTGATTTTAGGGGTAATCTTACCTCATATCGACCGTCCTCTCGCCGAGTGGTAGTGCTTTTGTAGTACTGAACGCACTCCTGATCTTCCAATGATAAATTTGATTCTTCTGCAATGTCCTCGATTTCCCAAAATCTTTGTATTTCGTCTAAATTGTTGATAATTACGTTACATTGCAATGTCCTTGCGCACCCACTCAATATCCACCCTAAACGCGTGTTTTGCGCAATGGGAGAATTATTATGCTCGCCTCTACAAATTCCTTCTAAAATGATCAAAGAATAAATATCGGCTCCGAAGAGAATGTCGACTGGACGGCTGATATTGTATTCGGGGTCTGCTAGAGTGATATGATCCAAGTATGACCAATCCGGCGTCTTGAAAGAATGACTTGGTAGATTTTTGATAAGATTTTTCATGATAAGTACATCAGTGCGAAACTCAAAATTCTGTTTTGTAGATATACATTTGATATTGATTGCTCCTTTGCAATTCGCTTGCTTTGCGCCTATTCCATTGATCACGCCCTGACATCTTTGGCGAGGTAGACCCAAAAGCTGTGCTGCATTTTCAGTGATAAGGGATGTTTGGGAACCCTGGTCTAGGAGTGCGCGCATGTTAATAAAGGAACCGTTTGAAGTTTCTACTCTGATCACAGCTGTTGCTAAGAGTATCTCCGGTATTTCAGTTTGCAATGACACGTGCGAGCTTCGAATTGCTGATTTTCGCCCTTGTTTAGGTGTGCTGACGTTCGCATTGCTCGAACTCGACGTCGCGGCCTCGTTGTCATGCTGCGCAAACGCTTCGTGTAAAAGTGTGTTATGTGCTTGTTTGCACTCACGGCAGCGCTTTTCTGAAATACACTCATTGCCATAGTGACAATAAAGACAGTTTTCGCATAATTTCAGCTTCTCAGTTGTTTTGCGTTTAATTGCCGGGGTCATTTCTCGAAATTTATTACAGCTAAAAATTCCGTGGAAATTAGTTTTGCAAATTGCACATTTATAATATTTTGTCGTATAGACATTTTTGCTGTTGACCGCTTGCGCAATGCTACGTTCGGTCGATGATTGCTTCATGTTAGACTTATTGTTATGAGTTTTATGATTTTGATGTGATTTTGGTTCAGCTTTTCTTTGAGAAGTTTCTAGAGTTGTGAAAGTCTTCTCTAAAAATGATAAGAACTCTTCAAGTTTCGGTACCTCCTTAGGTTCCTTTACCGAAGAGAGATAATCGGTGAGGGTCTCTGTGTCCAGTTTTTGGCACATGAGATGAATGATAAGAGGATCCCACGAATCTACATCTACTCCTAAATTCTTGATAGCGTTGAGGCTTTCTAGGGTAACATCGTGGATTTTCTTGATATGATTACGTGATAATTGCTGGACCGCTGGTATGTTGAGCATTAAGTCGAAATGCGAACTCAAAATTAGCCGTTTGTTGTTATACCTATGATTAAGTAGATCCCAGCTAACAGGATAATTGTCAGATGATATTGATAAATGTTGAATCAATCTTTCAGCTTCACCCTTCACCTTGGTTTTCAAAAATTGCATTTTCTGAGCGTTAGATAAGGTCGGATTCGCATGTATAGTTTCCGTAAAAAGATCTTTGAAACTGGACCATTGATGATAGTTGCCAGAAAATGTTGGAATTTCCATTTTAGGTGTGGAATGCTCCCTGTGCGAGACAGAACACATCTTCTTGTTTATGGCTTTGATTATTTCATTGAACTTTTTCTCAGCTTTGAAAAAATGCGATTCATACTCTGAGCTGTTGTGACCTGATTCACTATCCAGCTCCCAATGAAGAGTGTCGATTGTAGTCCAACGAGATTGAATGGAACGCAACAAATGATCGAATTCCCATTTTTCTGTTATGAAATCTAAATTGATGTTCGAAATCGTATGCTCAAATGCCTTGAAATTACTGCTTTGCTTCCGCAGCATCTCATCGGTCTTGCTATTGTTACCCCGAGCTTGAAGCGAGAAATCCTGCATGGGAGTCCCCGGCACTGCCATGGGGGTGGCTGGTTTGATAAGTGGAGTCGAAGGTCTGGTATCATCCTTCGGCCTCGTATAGTTTAGAATAGCTGCCCTGATATTAGTATATTTTTCTCCAGTTTTCTCAAATTGATTAGTTGTAAAGTAAGAATCAGACTTAGTACCAAATCCGCACAGCTTAATATGATTTGACTGATATTCGTTCCAGTACTGATCTAGTGTGTCTAACCTTCGCTTAACATAATCTGGAGTTTTCCTATCCGACCCGTCTTTCTTAAAGTTCGAATAGAGTTGTTCAATCGCGTTTGATATTTGCTCTTGAACTACTAGTAAGTCTTCCATGCTCGACATACTGATGAGTTTGATGACAAGAGAAGCAAAAATGGAAAGATCTTACTTGATATCTTGATACTTGATGAACGGTGATCGCGAGCTGATCTGCTGCGTACCCGTCCTGTGGTATCTGTTGATACCCTGCTTTGGTGATCGCGAACCAGCCTGGCCCACGTCTCCTGGTTGGCAACTGTTGCTGCCCGTTGATACGATAGGGTGAGCTGTTTGCTCACAGCCCTGGTTGGTAGCTGTTGCTACCCGTTGATATTATGATAATGTGAACTGTTGCCCACTATGATAGTTGATAGTCTACTCGCTGATGTTTCTCCTCACTTGCGTTAGAGTCACTTTTTGCGTAGCACACTATACACTGAGTCATATCAGTTTTAAAATTTAAAAAAAAGGATGTACGGTCCGTACACCCTGGCGAAGTGATAGTTAATATCAGTAAAACTCAGAGATAAATTTTAACTGATATATTGATAGAAAAACTTATGATAATGATGAAATGATAATGAGACGCGCGGTTTGATTGATTACCGAACGCGAACTGATTCGCGGATTCTAATGACTGGCGTAAAGTGCAAATTAAGTGTTTAGATGGCACTATTAAGTAGAACAGTGTACGTGCTCGTACACCCATCTTAGTGGGCGCCTACATACCAAGATAAATAGTATTTCAACCGAGTTACACCACTCGTCTAAAAAACTTTGACACCCCATTTAACCATTTTAAGAGGGTTATTTTGCAAAATCAAGATATACGTTTTACATCATTTTGCATCTAAAGTATCCAAACCAAGATTCAGACCAATCGTACCACCCGTTAAAAAGTTCCCATACAAACATTGAGGCCCCATTTTACCCCTTTTTAAAGGTTATATCGAAAAATCTCGAAACACGTATACATTTGTTTTGTATTTACATTACACACACAAAGTTTCATGAAAATCGTACAGCGCGTTAAAAAGTTTCATACAACCGTTTTTAGCCCTTTTCACCCCCTTAAAAGTGGAATTTTCAAAAATCCCGTCTTATTGCTCGACCACACACCAAGACAAACATACCCTCCAAATCTCAAGCCTGTATGACCGGCGGTTTGGGCTGTGCGTTGTATCTATTCAAATCAGTCAGGACTTATCCTTTTATATAGTAGAAGACTAGCTGTCCCGCCCGCGACTTTGTTCACTTAAAGTAGGTATCTAAACTGAGTTTGAAACAAACCACACTAATAAAAAAAGCGCATAAATAACTTTGACATCCAAATTTACCCATTTTAGAGGGCTATTTTGAAATATCCAGGAATACGTTTCCATTTATTTTGCATTTAAAGTATCCAAACCAAAACTAAGACCAATCACACCACCCTTTAAAAAGTAAGTACCCATAAAAACATTGACCCCACATTTGACCCCTTTTTGAAGGTCATATTGAAAAATCCTGAAACACTTTGTTCATTCATTTTGTATTTACAGTACACAAAGTTTCAGACCAATCGCACCACCCGTCAAAAAAATCCCATACAAACATTGACCCCTTTTTTACAGTTATATTGAAAAATCCTGAAACAGAAAACAAAGTTTCAGGCCAATCGCACCACTCGTTAAAAAAATCCCATACAAACATTGACCCCCTTTTTAGAGTTATATTGAAAAATCCTTTAACATGAAATTAAGTTTCAGACCAATCGCACCACCCGTTAAAAAATCCCATACAAACATTGACCCCCCCCTTTTGACCCCCTTTTTAGAGTTATATTGAAAAATCCTAAAACACGAAATTAAGTTTCAGACCAATCGCACCACCCGTTGAAAAGTTCCTATACAAACATTGACCCCCCATTGACCATTTGACCCCCTTGTTTTAAGGTTATATTGAAAAATCCTGAAACACGAAACAAAGTTTCAGACCAATCGCACCACCCGTTAAAAAGATCCCATACAAACATTGACCCCACATTTGACCCCTTTTTGAAGGTTATATTGGAAAATCCTGAAACACGTGTTCATTAATTTTGCATTTACAGTGCACAAACAAAGTTTCATGAAAATCGTTCCACGCGTTAAAAAGTTTCATACTAACGTTTTCACCCTTTTTCACCCCCTTAGAGGTGGAATTTCCAAAAATCCCGTCTTAGTGGGTGGTTTTGTTATAAAAGGAACCCACCTTTCAAATTTCAGCTTTCTAGCTTCAGCGGTTTCGGCTGGGCGATGATAAATCAGTCAGTCAGTCAGTCAGTCAGTCAGTCAGTCAGGTTAAGCTCTTATATAGATATAGATATATGTAGATATAGATAATATCCTTACGGACGCTATGCTTACCGACTTTAGTAATACTTAAAAAATATTTTAAATGAAATAAGCACATTATACCAACTTATTTAATTATTACCTACACTCCTACAGCCGTATAATTCTACAGCAACTATAAATCGAGTTAAAGCCAAAATAGTTCTATTCATCAAAACTTCAAATCACAACTTATTGAAACGTCACACGTGAATTCAGGTGTCTTTCCTTTCACTGGTTGAGCCCAAGTTCGAGAAGAATAGAAACTCGTCATGATTCTAACGCTTTGTTATGATTTTTTTGTACGATCCTTCTTACAAAAAGGATAACGCTCAAGCGTGTTAGGAAATTCTAACGATGGTAACGAAGTATCCTATCGTACTTTACAACAAGTACCTAGATGACCGAGCATTGCTCGGTTTTTTTTGGTAAACGACAAAGTGCTTTCTAAAAATGAAATCTGCTAGATCAATTTATCGCCCCCGAAACCCCCTGCACACTAAATTTTATGAAAATCGTTGGAGCTGTTTCCGAAACTCAGATTTTTACAAGAATTGCTCGTTTAAAGGTATAAGATTACATATGCGAAAGTTTGGATGGATGGATCTATGTATGAATATTTGTTACTCAATCACGCTGAAACGGCTGAACGGATCTAAATAAAATGGCACAAAGATAGGTTAAAGTCTAGAATAGCACATACAATATAATTCAACAAAGCACCATACGGACAAAGCCGCGGGTGGAAGCTAGTAATAAAATAAAACTGAATCGCGTCGTTCGCGAATATGTGCTGGATAATTCTAACAAAAGTTTTTTCATACGCCATATTTGACGATTGCGAATGCCTTGCTAGTGTTAGTGTGCCAGTGCTATAAATGTGGGTAGTGTACCGTCTGGTTCATTTGTTCAAACCAGTCGTAATCATATTCACACTAAACTCATCTACATTTCTCTACAATATTATTATTGTAGGTTGTTTAATTACTACGCATTGATTGTGCGTAGAGTTCATAGTCTAACTAAATTAATGAAGCCATCATTTGCAGTTGATACGCATTTGAGTAGGATACTCTGCAGAGCGTTTTGAATAAGCCCATTTGATTGTCTAAGGTTTTTTATAAATCTATAGAATAATTACCATAATTGTAATTTTTACATACCTACATACCTAAATGTGCAAAATGTGGACATGTGCCAAATATCAATACGGCAGTTTGTCAATAGTGTGAACGCGTTTTAAGATATTTTCCTTTCTTGGATGGGCAGACAATCTCGAGCACTATTGTGTCCTATATGCGAGTATAAACTTTCACTTGACGATGCATGAATCTTATAAATGAATACAATAGGTTGAACTTCGGGATTTCCTTTTTCAGTGTACGTCTACGTGCTTTGAGAATTTCATCCTTCAAATTTCAAGTCTCAGACCAGCGGTTTAGCTTTTGCATTGTCTGTCCATAGGTCAGTAAGCTTATTATAAAATATCAGAGTACTTAGATGATAAAAAAGCTTGGGATGGATCAGCTCCAACTCTGCTAGGTATTTGTTTCGTTTCCGCATCATCTGAATGTTCATAGTTTCAAAACATCGATCACATCGCTCTATTTATTTTTCGTATCAAATACCGCGCGATGTTCACGTCAGTCTGAGCTTTTCATCAGTATGAATCAGTTCTTGTTCTGAGCTGTCATGCGACAATAATCTGTCAAAGCTCAGAGTGAAAGCAGTTGCATTTTGAATCGCACCCACATCGGTCGCGCGCGCGCATTGAACAATCGAGAAGGCAGCCCCGCTTTCATCAACCCTCGTGCGTGTGCTCATCATCTTGGTGTGACTTCTGATGTACTCAACAACCATCCCGGTAGCTTGTGAGAATCGTGAACCTACGGTGGAATTTCAACGCTCTGCAGATCATCACAGTCTGAGGTTAGTGTCGTATGATATTCTATTGGTGATTTGCAGCTCTGACATGAACATCGTAAATTATCAAAAGTAAACTCGTTAGACCTTCTATTTGCCTCTAGAAGGCCCCCCAGAGTAGCAGAAAGCCAACGACTCAATTCTTTCGGCGGGTCAGTTGCGTATGCTACATTCTTTTTGGTGCCGAAACCAGGGAACTTCCACTTTTCAAATCGTAACCGCCATCTTTATACTGCGTATGGTATTTCTGGTTAAGCGTAGCTTAGAATATTTCAATCGATCTATTGTTTTAACTAAAACCTTAGGTATTTATCGCATTCTTAGTTATTCCATTCCATCAGAATTACGACATACGAAATTATCGTATTTTCAAACTCGTTACATATCGTTCACAAGCTATCACCATCGAACGGGAACTTCAAAAATTAAATAGGTACTCGTGCAAATATATTGTATTTGTATTTATTTAATTTAATCGTTATATTTGTGAGATCAAAATTGTGCAATCACTTCATCAAAATCGGTGCATAATTTTATTTCGGCTCGCAAATAATCTAGTTCCATCAATCATTACCTATAACGAATATCTACTTAATATCAATCATTAATCATAGTACAATCGTAGGTAGATATTAATCTAAATCTCTAAAGTTCTAGAATCATAAAACATCGTGTGCTTTTCACATTTTATCTTTAGGGTAGTTCATAAATTCTTGAGCCACCTGCAGCGGCCGAGCGCTGCCGTTGAATATTTTCTGTACAGCGTGAATGAACAGATTATCACATAGTTAGTTCGAGAATCGTCATCGGACGTACAGTCTATCACACAAGATCGGGAACATTGTTCCGCTTCATACAAAACTCAACTTGTTTGGTGGGTTGTATGTACCTCATTGTGTCAAGGTCTTATCTTTTTTGTATTCACTTTTATTTGTGCACGATTAGGTACATTCCTATCTGTTTATGCGAAGTTTATGCTATTGTGTGCAATTACTTATCTATGTAGGTTATTTACGCCCGTTTTTAACGAGTAGGCATTTTTCTGTAGGTTTATTTTACACTATTTCTAATCGCATAAAATAATACCTGCTGACGCATTTGCTTGTTTATATCGGGACGAAGTACTTACCTCTGTATCTAATACTTAATTTACACAATGTCGCTTGCGAAGCCTCTTACTCGTAAATTAAGTACTTTAAAGAAGTCAAAGTCAAAATCTTTTGAAATCAAGTACACTACTCAGGACTTGCCGTCTTTGCGTAGAAAACGAACTATCGCATTCAAACGTTTGACTAAGGCTTTAGAGGTAGGTATTTTAGCCGCTAATGACTCATCACAACACGACCTATTTTTATCGTATTATCAGGAAGTGAAACAAATCGCAGCTACGTTTGAGGATGCGCATTTTACAATTCAAGAGATTGTTGATGAGGATCCTGAAAAGGAAGATAATGAAATTCAGGAACGTTTCGACGAAATCTATTACAAAGTATTATCGATTTATCGTAACTTGTCGAAATTAGAACCTACTCCTTCTCATGGTGGTCATTCTTCGAATATTCGGTTACCGAAAATAGTACTTCCGACTTTTAATGGTGACATTAAGAGGTGGCCCGAGTATTTCGATACCTTTAACGCTTTGATCCACAATTCAACCTCGATTACCGATACCGAGAAATTTCATTATCTCTTGTCGTCTCTCAGCGGCGACGCGCTTACCGTAGTTAAACCGTTTCCCTTGACACATGAACACTATCACGACGCGTATCAAGCTCTCATCGCGCGTTACAAAAATAAACGCGAACTTGCATTTACGTGTTGGCGCGACATTTTGAATGTCAACTTTAAATGTAATGACGCTTATGAGTTTAGGAAATCCCTTGACCTATTCGAAGAAAACTTAAGTATTCTAAAAACAATTGATTTGCCTGTCGGTCAGTGGAATTTCATTTTGGTCTATCATATCTTATCGAAACTTGATACAAAATTACGTCGTGATTTTGAAGAAAAACATTCGGAAGTCGAACTACCTTCCTACACGCAACTTAAAATATTTTTACAATCGAAATGTGAGGCATTACTACGCGATACACATTTTACTGAATCAATTAAATCGAATCAATCCACATCAAAGCCTGCGCTTGCGCAGTCGCAATCAAAACGAACCGCTACTACGCACACGCTTGTTGCCGCGATGCCGTCTGTGTCGACGCCGACACCGACGCCAAAGCCAACAAAATCAATTTCTGATCAAAAGCAAACCGGAAGTAGTAGTGCTTCAGTTCCGTACACAAGTAAATGTTCTTTTTGTGCTGAGGCACATTCTATCGCGACGTGTGCGGAATTCCTTAAGAAATCGTTAGATGAACGCATGAAAATCGTTAATGAGAAGCATTGGTGCTTCAATTGTTTGAAGCCATCGCATCAATTAAAAGACTGCAAATCTATCTTTTCGTGTCGCTCGTGCAAACGGAAACATCACACCTTACTCCATCGCGATAATCACATCGAATCAAATCAACCGGTATCGTCTTTGGTTTCAAGGTCATCTCATACGACCGTTTTGCTAGCGACTGCAATCGTGCAAGTCAGAGATGCCTCAGGTGCGATGCAATCGTTTCGTGCTTTATTCGACACCGGAAGTCAAAGCAGTTTTATCACAGAATCAGCTGTAAAACGTTTAAACTTGAATCTCAATCAATCTAACGCAAGTGTAAACGGACTTGGAGAGGCAGTGGCTTCCATTGTAGGTGACGTCACGTGTGCAGTAGGTGCGAACAATAAAGTGTTGTTCCAGTTACCTATGCACGTGATTTCAAGCATATGCGGTGACCAACCCATCGCAAAATTGAACACATCGGGGTGGTCACATATTAATTCGTTACCACTCGCTGACCCCGGTTTTGACATTCCGGGATCTATCGATCTCCTGTTGGCTGCTGATGTTTTCGCTGATTCACTTCTGAATCAACATATCAAAGGTTATGCAAACCAACCCACTGCGTTTAACTCTGTCTTCGGTTGGCTTCTCTTAGGCAAAACTGGATTGGCTTCTAGTACTTTAAACACATCGTTGGTTATCGACGACGAGTCGGACTGTTTGGTTTATAATTTCCGGGAACTAGATTCTATATCGAAAGTAAATCGTTTATCTGAAATTTCCCGCGATTTATCTGGATGCAGTAACGATGCTGAACTCATCTCGGATCTTCCCAGTCAAGATTGCCTTACAGGTTCTATCTCTCTCGATAATTCAAAACCTTCAACTCTAAAAGTTCTTGGTCTCAAATGGGAACCATCAACGGATGTCTTCCTCTTTGAAATTAAGCCCTCAGATCACCCATGTACAAAACGTTCCATTCTTAGTGAACTAGCTAGAATGTTCGACCCGTTAGGCTTCTTATCCCCCATTACAATACAAATCAAATCATATATCCAAAAGCTTTGGATACTCGGTATTGGATGGGATCAAACGCCACCTGATGAGGTCATCAATACATGGGCTCGTTATAAAGATCAACTTCCGCAACTGACGCAACTCCGTATCCCTCGCAAACTCACTCGCTCTGAGTCTCAATCGTGCGAGCTGCACGGCTTCTGTGACAGTTCTGAGATAGCGTATGGAGCTGTTATTTATTTACGCGTCACTGATAAGGACGGTACAGTCCAGGTCTATCTCGTCTGCTCCAAGGCCCGTGTAGCGCCGCTAAAACGTACCTCGTTGCCTCGCTTGGAGCTTTGCGCAGCTGTTCTTCTCTCGGATCTTTATACATTCGTACGCGAAACATATCTAAATCGTATCAGAATCGACACCGTCTATTTGTGGTCTGACTCTACTGTGGTACTCTCGTGGTTACGCTCACATTCATCTCGCTGGACCACATTTGTTGCAAATCGGGTTAGCCAGATTCAGGAACTCACACCTACTGAATCTTGGCATCACGTCTCGTCGGGAGATAACCCCGCTGACGTTTGTTCGCGTGGACAATTTCCTCGTGAGATTATTCACAATTCATTATGGTGGGCGGGGCCTTGTTGGCTATCTAAAGACCATACCTTCTGGCCTGTAGGCTTAGATGGCATCAATCACGCCGACGAAGCTTTGATCAAAGCCGAAGAACGTAAATCAGTAACATTAGTAACCCGACAAGCAGATCAAACCGTAGTTCATGATGACTCCATCATCAAAACCTTGCTCAATCGTTTCTCTTCTCTAACGAAACTTGTTAATGTACTCTCTTATATCTATCGTTTCATTAACAACTCTCGAAATCCGAATCAAGCAAGTCCTCAGGAGTCTATAAATAATATCGAACGTCATACCACTTTAATGCGGATTGTCAAACACGTACAAAGTCGAGCATTTTTGGAAGAAATTGCTCATCTAAAATCAAAATCAAAATCGTTATCACACTTATATCGAGTAGTAGGTGATCAGGTCTTGACATTTGAAGAACTGACGACTCTTTTCGTCCAAATCGAAGCAATATTAAATTCGAGACCTCTTTACCCTAACAGCTCTGATCCCAATGACCTCGCGTGCTTAACACCAGGTCATTTCCTCACCTTAGAACCTCTAACTGCTGTCTCCGATGAAGATCTCTCAAACGCTAATATCAAACGGCTTCATCGTTGGCAATTGTTACAAGCTTTTCAACAGAGTTTTTGGTCCAGATGGAAATCAGAATACTTAAACTCATTAACGCAACGCGCCAAATGGACCAAAGATTCTAAACCGTTATCGATAGGTTCGATGGTGATAATCAAGTACGACAATCGGGCTCTCTTGCATTGGACCCTCGCAAGAGTTGTTGATCTCCATGTGGGTGTCGATGGAATAGCTCGGAGTGCATCCGTAAGGAATGCAAACAATCAAATCATAAATCGACCGTTGGTAAAACTATGTCCTTTACCTATCGAGGACTAGTTTTAATCGAATTCTTAGCATCAATAAATCGTAATTTAATCAAATCGTAGTTAAGAATTATCATTAAGTAATCAATTTCAATTGTATCGTTATCGTTTCTGTTTAGGTCTTTTAGGCTTTAACCGGAAAATACCATAGGCATTTTGGTGGGCGGGATGTTTCGTTTCCGCATCATCTGAATGTTCATAGTTTCAAAACATCGATCACATCGCTCTATTTATTTTTCGTATCAAATACCGCGCGATGTTCACTTCAGTCTGAGCTTTTCATCAGTATGAATCAGTTCTTGTTCTGAGCTGTCATGCGACAATAATCTGTCAAAGCTCAGAGTGAAAGCAGTTGCATTTTGAATCGCACCCACATCGGTCGCGCGCGCGCATTGAACAATCGAGAAGGCAGCCCCGCTTTCATCAACCCTCGTGCGTGTGCTCATCATCTTGGTGTGACTTCTGATGTACTCAACAACCATCCCGGTAGCTTGTGAGAATCGTGAACCTACGGTGGAATTTCAACGCTCTGCAGATCATCACAGTCTGAGGTTAGTGTCGTATGATATTCTATTGGTGATTTGCAGCTCTGACATGAACATCGTAAATTATCAAAAGTAAACTCGTTAGACCTTCTATTTCCCCCCAGAGTAGCAGAAAGCCAACGACTCAATTCTTTCGGCGGGTCAGTTGCGTATGCTACAGTATTCCTTGCAAAATTAACAAGGATCATACAAAATAAGCGCTAGGGCCCAGCGAGTTTCTTGTCAGTTCTTTTCGGACTGGGGATAGGACTGGAATTGGCACTTAAGACTCACCTAGTATGTAAGACGTTTCAAAGTGATCCCTGTGATTCTTCTTCTTCTTCTTCAATTATGGCATCTGTCTCTTAGAGATCAATTTTGCCAGTGTCAAGTGTATTTATTTATAAGTATTGTCAACGTCACAGAGTCATAGTCAAGTTGTCAAGTCAATTTTAAACAAAAGATGGCTGTTTTGTTGAAAATCTCGGGATTTCCTCCGATGGAATTTGAAGAGAACTATTCACTCTAATTCACATACTTTACACTCGCGTCAAGAACCCGGGCTTTATTGGCAAAATAACCACCAAAATTACGCAATAAAATTCAAAATAACACGAGAAAACATATAAAAACCAGAGCGACGTAGTTGTCAGGCAAATCACCGCAGAAAATCCTCCCTGTGATTCTATTGAAAATAAACATATTTTGACTTTTGACTTTTGAGTCACTTCAGAAACATTCCTTTTTTCAAGATTGCCAATATATTAGATCCTATTCTATAATATAGGCTAGCATTATGTCAAGTTTCATAAAAAACTGTTACCAAGTTTCGACAACATACAAACACAAATTTCACTCCGTTACAGTTTTGTTATGGTAGGTATAGATAGATAGATTGTGCTTGTTTACTTACATAAATAGTTTTCGCTAAATATGAACACAAAGGGTATCAGAAAGGCGTAAGTCTGTAACTTTAATTACGTAACTTGTGTGTGATAGACATTATAAAAGCACCGAGTACCGCTGCGTAACTGAATACCGACACATCATGGAATACGTGTAGTTGAAACTTGTAATTTAGTTCGGCTTGCATTTGTATCCCCTAAAGTTACCTTTCACAGTTGACGGTCATGTGGATGCTATTGTCAACATATTAGTAACTAGTCTAGTCTGCTGTTTCGTGTGCTTCCTGCTATGATATTCCAGGTAACACATATCACTATCATACTGTGCTTGGACTTAACAAACTTCTGGAGCCTTACAAATCATCATGCTTCAGAAACGCCACATTTTAAGCTTGAAGTAAAGCTACTTCAAGCTTAAAAGCTTGCAGTTTTGATTTTGCATACTGAATATAATATGTGATTATTATTATTATGATTGAATATGTATGAATTTTTGTATTACGTAAAGATTTTATTCAGCACAAGACCGACAAACGCTGTCTTGTCCTAATTTCAATAAATTCAATAGAAAAAAGCACTTTCAGCTGTTCCCGTATTTTATGTTTCGTTTAATTTTTCCAATTTTATTTTGCCTCAAAACATCAATCAGAATATTAAGATCATTAAAAAACATTACGACCTCAGTGGCGCAGCGGGCGAGAGTCCGCCTGCGACGCAAGAGGTTGCGGGTTCGATTCCCGCCGCGGAACAAATTTGTGTACGATCTGCAGAAATTTGTTCCGTTGGTCTGGGTGTGTATGTATAATAAAAAATATCTATCTATGTATCTATATCATGTATTAAATATATCAGTTATCTAGTACCCATAACACAAGCTTTGAGTAGCTTACTTTGGGGCTAGATGATGCTGTGTGGATTGTCCAGCATTATGTATTTATTTATTTATTTATTTATTTATTTATTACGAAATCGGTCCAGTTGTTCTCAAGTGATATCAGAAATCAGTATTTTTAACGATACAAGTAAAATCAGAATATCACGCATAATGAAAGAACATAATAAATAATATTATGTTATAAGAGATACACACCTAATTATGTGTGTTGAGTTGTTAAAATTTTAATTAACTCATGTGTCTGCTGTACGTTCAAAAGTAAATGTGCAAAGCTTGGGATGAGTTCTGTTTGCACACGGTTATCCTTCCTACTATATAAAATGTATATAATGCGAAAGTTTGGATGAATGGATGGATGGATGAATGTTTGTTACTCAATCGTGCTGAAACGGTTGAACGAATTGTAGAGCCTTACCACAAGCTTTTCGGGTATTATCATAGTAATATAACTTTGGATCTTTAAAAATTGTATTGAAGCTTGAAATGTAATTTTACTGAGACGTGATATTTTGTAAGAGCTTGTGCTAAGGCCCCTGGATGAAACTTGGAATACGCGTAGTTTATGATCTGGGATATTTTAGAAGCCACGTGAGTGGAGCCGCGCGTGTTTGTTAGTTAACATAATATTGGATTGTTCAGCATCGTTTATGTGAATTTTCAATATTTGTCGCGCGCGGCCCGTTATAGAGAGATCACACTTAGCTACCTACAGTTGCTGGTTTATTTGATAGTGTTTTAATCAATATTTTTTAGTGTTTCGTGCTTTAAATAGAAATAAAGGTTAAATGTATATGTTTTGTATCGTAGATATCATCAATTTTCCCTCTATCACTCGTCATCTCAGTACTCACTCTTTTCTTACCCATGTCATCTTTCACACAGTCCATCCATCTTTTCTTTGGTCTACCTCTACCTCTGTATACTTTCTCTCTCTATAATAATAAATAAATAAATATGATCACGACTGTAATCCCCGGGCTCGGTAGATATCTCCTCAGATCTTTAGATACTTAGATCTTTGAGGATATCTAAAGGGGGTAGTCAGAGGCAAGTCCAAACATGACATTTGGTACATGCCCACATTTTGCACAGTAGTTAGTATTCCGTACGTGACAGGTTGCAAGCCCATCGCCGCTTATAAGAATACTAACCTATGACACATATATTCGAATTTTTTTATTAAGTAAAAAATAATTTCTCCGAGCACCTTACAGATTATAAGCTCACCGGCTCATGCATGCGGTGAGGCAAGCGAGATACTTACATAAAATGCAGCTTATGCTATTTCAGATCATAGATTATATCGATTTCAAAGTTCGTCCAAATACCTACATCTAACTACAACCACATACCTACATAAAGCATGTAGGTACGTCTAGTTTCGTACTTATAGATGCAGTTGACGCATATTTCCTGAATGTTGACGGCACATCAACCGCATTTCTCAAGAATAGCGGAATTGATATGCAGATTCCCAACTTCGTAAATCGTGTTTTGCAAAACGGTGATATGCATTTGAAACGAAGAACTAAACGTTTTAGTGGAACTCCTTCGGGTTTTTTGAAAATATTGGGTCGCAAAGTCTTGTGCCGACCCCACGTAGTGTGGGAAAAGGTCAGGAAGAAGGGTTGCAACGTTTTGAGTGAATATCACCGGAACCACGAATCTAATTATGTATATAATCAGTAATATCAATAGCAATACTAAATAATTAGAAAATTTATAAGTGTCTTATAGTTATTAAAACTTTAGTACTCGTAGAACAATGTTGTAACAGACAACCCCAAATAAGAAACTGAGTTCATATAAATAACAACAGGTAATATATATTATTATTGGTCATATTCAAATAATACCGTACCGGTATAGAGGGATTTCTAGTTACGAATGCACGGTAAATTGACTTGGATATATCAAAAGTACCCGGTCGTTTCACAAGCCCGCCTGCCAATAGGATTAGTGTGAGCTAACGTGCAATTGCTGATGTCAACTTCAAAGGCATGTTGCCGCTAAATAATTGCATTTTGCTGCTCTGCAAATAAGGATTATCTTCTCATAGTTTTTGTTTGTTATTAATTCTTTATTAGCGAGTTTCGTTATACCTGAAGTTATGACAGAGACTCCTTTATTAGGTATTAGTTTGGCTTTATCGAGTTTCGATTAATTTTCTGACAACTCTGGTAATGAAACTTTCAAAAATTATTCCAGTTATATTCTGGAATACCGGCCTTTGGCATTCATTATTGTTTTGAAGACTTCAATTTTTTCTTCAAGGGTAGCTTTTACAATATACTCAGAAGTATAAGCATTCTGGTGTAAACTGACGTTTGTCATTTTCTGTCTAATTCGCCTTTTAGCTTATACTTAAAAAAGTTATGTTTCCTACACATTGCCTGTTCAGTTGGACACTATTGAACATGAATGCACCTGTAAATAGCCCATAAAAAAATATGTTTATATTAATAAAAATAAAAGTGCATTTGAGCCCGCGGGGACCATTATGATAGCAAATAATATAAGTGCTTAATAATAAAACAACAAAATCTCACACGCCTCCGCGTCGCAACACGCGCGGCTCAAAGCTATAGGATTATGGGATGAAAATACTGAAGCGATATAATATTGCATTTTACAAACAGAATGTTAAGTACTTTGCGTCTGCAAATGCTTCATTTTAGAACGATCGGTTTATTATGTTAAACTTTGCAGTAGCGACAGCAGCAGCAACGCGACAGCGACCGCTACGCGATCGGTTGCAAGTTGTTACCATAAACGGTATCACGGAAGGCAGTCGCCTATCGCTAAGTTGTTGCTGAATACACGTCATTGCCTTTGACCACTAGCGCTGCAAGTGGCGCTAGTGTGAACAGCAGTTGGTGGAAACAAATATTGTTCACCGATTGTCCGGCAGAGGGAGACATAGTGTTCGTTTGCTGTTGCCTGTTAGCTAATACAAAATTGACGTTTGACAGCAATAATTGTGAGATTTACGCCTGTTGCAAACCTGTCGCGAGTATCGTAATCAGCCTGCGGGTCAGACTAAATAGATAGAATGAAATCGTCTTTCACGTAATAATTAATCACATAAAAAATGTAATACCTACTACAATAAATACTTTACGGCTACGATTCACCGAACTAGGATAGGACGGGCGTTAGTCAAAACTTTGTACATTTTAGTAGGAAACGAGAACTTTATTTTTTGGTTCTAGGGTATTCCGGTTTCCTCACGATGTTTTCCTTCACTGTTCAAGAGCACTGGCATTGCGTACATAAATTATTCGAATGAAAAAACTCATTGGTGCACGACTAGGTTTGAACCAACGACCTTCGGATCGTGAGGCAGGGGTGTTACAACTACACCACCAGTGCTCTCAGTGTATTTAGTGTAGTATGTTTTTTATTGATAAAACATTTTGAACTACTTTTACTTATAAGAGTTTTACGCTCGTGGCGTCCATTCCAAACATTAAAATTAGGTTTATTTCAAATTTCCGCGAAATAAATCGATATTGACCTAAAATCTAGAATCTGATTAGAAACATGTAAGTACTAAAGTTTCTTACGTGGCTTTCTGTCCGTTTTCGCCCTACTGGTTTTATAACCATTCGAGACAAAGCTCGGCCAGATTTATCAGAACTTATGCAACGGTGGTTCTGTATTCTTACAGACGTGATATTCTCAAATTCACTTTATTCACACTACAATAAATAAAAGCACTTAGGTACGGTCGACCAAAAAATTGGTTTACCACCCTAAGGTTGACTGCCGCTTGCAGATTCATAGGTGATAAAGATTAGTTTCGCTTGCTGATCTATCTGACAACTTCTATTTTTTTAGTATGCACTGAATCTTGTTGTAATTTTTGATGGCTAGGAAACTAAATCAAAACTGGTACACCACTTTCTTGGCCTACCGTACCACAGCCCACAATGAGAGAATAGAAAGTAGGTATAGGCGACCAAGAAATTGGTTTACCACTTTTGATGACATCTCCCAGTAACATAATTATTCGCTAAGGATTACTATGACAGATTCTGACGTAGCAGTTATTAATCTGTCAAGCGAAAATAGCCCTTGATGTTTTGTACGTGCAAATGATATTCAGCCTTAGAGTGGTAAACCAATTTCTTGGTCGCCTATACATTAATGGACTACATGCTAGGTTTTTAAAGGACCGATTTAATTTTTAACCTATTGAGGTAAAAATGATAAATAAATAAATTTTAGCGGACATTTTATCGACACGTTAGGAAGAAGAAGTCGCCTCCCGTGTCTAAAACGTCTCTATTTCGGACTTCGGGGAACATTTGATTTCAGTTGATTGTTGGATTGAGATAATGCTACATTGTCAATAATAACAATACTCCTACAACAAGATTAAAGATGAACGCAGAATCAGGATCCATAAAAAATGTTTTTTTACCCGACTGCGAAGCGAAAAAGGGTAATTTATGGCTTTGTGATGTATGTACCATGTGTTTATAAAAGTATATATTATGTGAGTTCCTTTGGTTGTCGCTGGAGCCCGAACGGCTGAGCGGATTTTGACAAATGACGGACAAGAGTCACGAAGGCTATAGAAAATGTAAAAAATCTTATATGGTGGCTGTAAACATTTATTTTTAAAACTAGAATGCCAAACTAGTTGGGTTTAGAGACCGCTAATTTTTTATAACTCAAAGTCCACTCATTTATCGAACTGAAAAACTGTATATTCTCAAAACGTAATGGCATAAAAGCTATCTAAGTACCGCCAACATTGCTACTTACCTTCTACGTACTGTATTTTCCTTCCTCTACCTGATATGATATGCGAAGTCTCACAAAACGTTGTAGACAACTTCATTCATCCGTTAGGAACTAGTTAGGAACCACTACGTTGGCTATGCCTTGAGCGCTTTATTTTATTAGCTTTGGAGCAACAACAGAATGCGATCAAGAATCAAACACACACAAAGCTTTATGTTACGAGTATAGGTACAGCTTAACGCAATAATGTATCCTAGTTACACTACTCAGCTGCATTTAAAGTACGTATTTTGAAGAATAAATTAATGCTTTACACGTTCTGGATGTTTGTTGTGGTGTTTACAGCTCAGGGAGGCAAATGCGCCATTTATTTACGCATTTACCAATGCCAAAAAAAGTTACGTCATCATCATCATCATTCGTAATCATTCTCTTATGCCACCCTTTTTAGAAGGTTATTTTGAAATATTCAGAAATACATTTAAAGTATCCAAACCAAAATTCAACCCTATCGCACCAACAGTCAAAAAGTTCTCATACAAACATTGACACCCCATTTCACCCCCGTTTAAAGGTTGTATTGAAAAATCCTGAAACAGGTGTCAATTTATTTAGCATTTACAGAACACAAAAGTTTTATGAAAAACGCTCCACGCGTTGAAAAGTTTCATGCTATCGTTTTCACCCTTTTTGCCCATTTAATTCTCAGTACCTGGTTGACCGCTTTTTGACCGAGCTTTGCTCGGTTGTTTTTTTGGTAAATCTTGTTCTTTGGAAAATGAAACCTAGCTAGATCGATTTATCGCCCTTGAAACCCCCTGCATACTAACAATCGCTGGAGCCGTTTCCGAGATTCCGATTATATATATATACAAGAATTGCTCGTTTAAAGGTATAAGATTCTAATCTAATTTGAATGAATTATCCCACCATTTTCTTGTAGCCAACACTAATTAACATGGCTTCTAAAATAAGCAAAAACATGTCGCTCACACGTCAGTTTGGTCATGAACAATGTCAATGAACACCTGTCATTTACATTTTTTTCGTCAATTTAGTCTTTGGGGTGAACAAAATAAGGTCGTGCATATTTCAGCAATTATTTATTAGTCCGCAGAAGAACAGAATCACCGCCATTGTGACTGATTGTGGCTATCCGGATATCGTGCTTGAGAGTGCACAGATAATTTATTTGATCCAACTAATCAGTCAGACGGACACCGTCTGCTGAGTACAGGATAAACTCATACTGCAAGTGCCAACGTCAAGCATTATTATATTTAATCGTGCCAAGCTCAGCTTAAGTAAAGTGCGGGCAAGTGCTGAAGTGCACGTAGGCACTTCTGTAAAAAAGGTTCAAGTATCAGCGAAGAGCAATGTCAAAGACAAAGTCAAAATATTTAAGTTCAATCTGGTAAGAAACTATTTTTGGTAAAAGCGCTTTCTTATATAACTGATATTTCTATATCGAAAATCAAAAAATCCGGCTAAACTTAACCCTACTATAATCCTTCGTACCTATACTCGTACGTAAATACGCATGGAGGGATGGATGGATGTTTGTTACTCAATCACGCTGAAACAGGAGACCGGATATAGACTAAATTTGACATAGAGATAGATTATAGTATGGAATATCACATACAGATTACCATGCGGGCAAAGCCGCGGGCGGAAAATAGTTGATAATAACTTCTTCAGTCGCTATATTGTTTTTTTTACATTTTATTTTTAATTTGTTTGATGTATATAGTTGTATACCTCTCCACCTAATCGCATATTCGCTCAGCGAAAAGATAATTAAAGATTAAAAAAAAAACTCTTTACAGTCAGTGTAACTTTTTTGTGATTCAGACAGACTCAATTTATTAAATTCCTTCCAGCCATACACCCCAAACACATTAACCAGCTTCTTTGCCGACGGCTAAAATAAAAAAAAAAATGTGAATCTTATACCTTTAAACGAGCAATTCTTGTATATATAAATATAATCGGAATCTCGGAAACGGCTCCAGCGATTTTCATGAAATTTAGTATGCAAGGGGTTTCAGGGGCGATAAATCGATCTAGCTAGGATTCATTTTCCAAAAAACACGATTTACCAGAAAAAAAACCCGAGCAAAGCTCGGTCATCCAGGTACTAATACAAAAACATCGTTGGTTTTGACATCACTTCCTTCACTTTGCACTTCACCCTGATTATTCGTATGGCGAACAATGACGAACGTCCAAATTTATTCTGCACACTTTTGTAGTTATTATTTGAACTTTGAAAGGAAATTTATCAGTTATAAATTTTAGTAATCTGCTAAATGCTTTTAAGGTGTTTTTACATAATGGCTACGCTTTTCCATCTCAACGCTCATTATAACGTGTAAATAAAGTTATCTACGGTACCAGGAGACGAGCAGTTTTCTTTATAAACTAAGTATTTTGCTACAAAGTGACGGTAAATGCAATGCATTTTAAACAAGAACTATACTCGTAGATATAACACGATAGAACCAGACCAAACACAATAGAAAATAACGAAGAGAATAATAGATATCAGCTTTTTTTATTTATTTTAATTTAATAATATTATTAAATATATTTAGAACTAGCTGTCCCGGCAAACTTCGTACCGCCTTCTACATTGCTTAGACAACAGTGAGTGATTATAATTTAATATGAACTTCATTAAATAATAATAAAGTTCAAATTGACTCTACATTTTATTTAGAAAACGTTTGTATGGGAAATAGAAAAGGGCTATTTTAGGGTTTTCCCGGCAGTTATTCGAATTTTTCTTACCTTTTAAACCTTCCCTAAACCGCCACGAACATTTCAAGACCAAGATAAGATAAATCCGTTTAGCCGTTCTCGAGTTTTAGCGAGACTAACGAACAGCAACTAATTTATATATATATAAATAGATTATTTTGTCTTCCTGTTTGTTTTGTCCGCGCACATTGTTGAAATTACTGAACGGGTTTTCATGTTGTTTCTACAGGTGGATAGAGCATAAATGGATGCTTGTAAAAAAATATCGTCATTTTGTAAACATTTTTTATCAGTGTAGGAGCACAACATTTAACAATTCATAACAGAATATAACAATTCCTAACATTTGTTAGTAAATGTATTGGTGTTAGTTAATATTTGTAAACATTTTTTAACAGCAGTGTGGCAGCACCTTTAGGCAAAGTTGTTTACAATCGGTTTAAATAAAAATAAAAAAAACTTAGATTCTTTAATTACTCACGTTCTCATTAATAATTACCAACCTATACTTCCGGTACTCTCACAGGAAGTAATTTTCCTTTCCACACTGCTGACCATAGTGACGCGGGTAATTACTTTCGGGGGTGTAGTGGTAGCCTCCTTGCGACCCTAAGGTCGTAGATTCAAAATTGCCTGGTGTACAAGTTAAAACAAAAAAATATATGAATTCAATGTCTATAGTCCCAAAGGGTGAAAGAAAACATCGCGAAGAAACCTGCAGTCAGAAACCTGTTTACTCAGCCCCGCACGTGGTCAATATGTCTCTGCTGGTGTAGTGGTAGTACCCTGCCTCCCGACCCGAAGGTCGTGGGTTCAAACCTAATCGTGCACCAATGAGTTTTTCCATTCGATAAAAATTATGTGCGCAATGCCAGTACTCTTAAACGGTGAAGGAAAACATCATGAGGAAACCGGAATACCCTGGAAAGAAAAAACTTAAGTTATAGTACATATGTTATAGTATTCTTATAAGCGGCGGTGGGCTTGCAACCTGTCACGTACGGAATAATAAAAACTGCAAAACGTATTCATGTGCCAAATATCATGTTTGAACGCGCCTCTGACTACCTCCTTTAGATATCCTCAAAGATCTAAGTGACTAAAGATCTGAGGATATTACTTAAAGATTATTACAGTCGTGATCATAATGTGGATACGGCAGACTAAATTGAGAGGCGGAGCAAGCCTACTTCATTCAAAACATGCCCCAGACTATGGAAGTGAGTACAAAGTACTTGACGCTTTATGAATGACCTTAATAGCCCCAAAGACCTGGGGCTTACCACAAGCTCTTACATAGTATCATGTTTCAGAAACTTCGTATTTCAAGATTGAAGTAACACTACTTCAATACAAGTTTTACAAGTACGAAATTTCAAACTTTGATATTGCCCGAAGATCTCGTTGGCCGGGCCCTTCATACTTTATTTCATATCAATAAAACATTATTGGGTAAATTTTATTCAAATATCAAGCAGTAGGTATTTTATTTTTGTACAAATTTCGTGATCGGTTCTGTGATCCCATTCATGTCGGAGTTCTGAGAAATATGAATGTACAATCACCAACAAAAGTCAATGAACACATTGAAACCTCCATAATTCCTATAAGTACACCTTAAAAGTAGCTGATGAAGCTACAAAATATGATAAACATCATGACAATGCCATGTCAGTATGTAATATCAAAAGTTGATTTACGTTCACAAAAACATTAATTTATTTAAGAATAAAAGTAATAATCATAATGTTAATACCAGACAAAAATAAACTCGCTGTTCCCACGGTTAAACTCACTAAGTACATCCTATATACGGTAATGTGCACGCTTCTAAAACAAGATCCCAAGTAACATGCTTGATTTATCGATTAGGAAATTCAAAAAGCTGTCTCGAAAAGCTTATTATAGAATTGCAGACTACTTAGATGACAAAAAAGCTTGGGACGAATCAGCTCCAACTCTGCTAGGTGTCTCTAACAAAATTAACAAGGATCATACAAAAAAAGCGCTAGGGCCCAGCGAGTTTCTTGTCAGTTCTTCTCGGACTGGGGATAGGACTGGAACTGGCACCTAAACTCACCTAGTATGTAAGACGATACAAAATAATCGGAGAATTATTGACTATCGAGTATGCTGAATACAATAAAGCCTTTACAATTTTCAGCATGTTTTGTGGCTTGTGTTGATTTGGGGCTATGAGGTTTAAGATTTACAGGAATTATTCAGTTCGGCAAATTTGGATGCGTTGAGCTGAGGTCAGGGCGCAACGGCGCTCATTAGGGAAAGCCTATGTCCAAAACTAGACTGCTAAAGGCTTATGATGATGATGATAGCAGTTTATTAGCTTTTGTTGGTGATTGTACGTGAAGAGTGGATGACGGTGACTGTCTCACCACCGCCACCCACCCCGTCCAACTGAGCGGTACACTGCACACCTTCCCCCAGGAATTCCGATAATCTTGCCACAAGCATACCATCCCCCCTCTCCCCCCTCACGTGGAGCAGTGCTGGTCTGTATTCTAATTTAATAGAATTGTGTTGTTATTGTCGACAAATCTTTTTTATTTGTCAACCGATTTAGATGAAACAAAGCCTATATGTACTTTTAAACTTACGCGATCTGAACACATTATTATTAGTATTAGACGGGTATTTATCGCGTTTAAATTACCTTATATTTTCCCGACGTTTCGACAGGTTTGCACGCTGTCGTGGTCACGGGTAGACAAAATATAAGGTAATTTAATAAAAAAAAAAAAAAAAAAAAAAAATATGATCACGACTGTAATCCCCAGGCTCAGGAAATATCTCCTCAGATCTCTAGTTATTTAGATCTTTGAGGATATCTAAAGAGGGTAGTCAGAGGCACGTCCAAACATGACATTTGGTACATGCCCACATTTTGCACAGTAGTTAGTATTCCGTACGGGCTTGCAACCTGCAAGCCCATCGCCGCTTATAAGAATACTAACCTATGACACATACCTTCGAATTTTTGGTTCTAGGGTATGCCGGTTTCCTCACGATGTTTTCCTTCACCGTTTAAGAGCACTGTCATTGCGCACATAAGTTTTTCGAATGGAAAAACTCATTGGTGCACGACCAGGTTTGAACCCACGACCTTCGGATCGTGAGGCAGGGGTGCTAAGGTAATTTAAACGCGATAAATACCCGTCTAATACTAATAATAATGAAACAAAGCCTAGGTTTTAATCTAAGCTTACTTTAATACATTAGTGAAAACTGAATTCGATTTAATTCAGTTGTTGCGGAGATTAGCGTGAACAAACGCACAGAAAAACAGAAAAGCAGACAGTCAAATTATTTTTTCAAAAACGGATTTTTGTTCTAAGTAGCATGTCTTCTTTAGGTAGCACTAATTTTTATTTGAAAATATCAATAGTACAGACACGGCATCTCATTTTATTATTAGATTCTGGTTTCCGCCCGCGGCTTCGCCCGCATGGTACCTTGAAAAACAAAAACAAATCTATTCCGCGGGAACCATACATTTTTCCGGGATAATAAGTAACCTATGTGCTATTCCAGACTATAATCTATATCTGTGTCAAATTTCATCCAGATCCGTTCAGCCGTTTCAGCATGACAGAGTAACAAACATACGTCCTCACTAACTTTCTCGTTTATAATATTAGTAGGATACTTGTAGATGTCAGTTTGGCAGAAACCTCGTTTCCGTGTTCAATAAATGCAGAGTTCTGTCTGTCCAACTAGTCCCGTTAAAACCTGCCGAACGTGTAACAATTTGTTTAACGCTCAACTTTTGTAGGTATCAGCTGTTTTGCGAAACCAGCGTTGTTTACAGCTGCTCAAGACGCCTCCAGCTAGACGGCCACGTTCTAAATAAATGTTTCGAAAGTTACGTACTTAGTTATGTTAGTAACTTTGTAATGAGTTTGATCTTCGTTTACTCTGAGAATTGTGTGCGGAACTGCCCATATAATCGTAGGCGATATCTCCGAGCGATTCTCGCATGCAACGTTTACACGGGAAAAGTTTCTTGCGTTTTCTGTGGCGCGACTATCAAACAATATATTTATTATTTTTCCAACGTTGATCATATTCCAACGATCGTGGTCTTATTATAGCGATTCCGACCGACGGACCGATTTCTTAGTGCAATTTAGATTCTGTACAAAAGGAATTTTCTGTTCTGCGTCTAGATTTTCAGTTTTATACCTAAAAGTTCTAATTTTCAACAGAACCACATCAAAATGCGGACGCGGCGGCGGAGTACGCTGAGCTACGAAGCGCTCTCATATCCGAGCGGTCAGCGGCGGACACCGAGGCGGCGCACGAGCTGCTCTCCCTCGCGGCCGGGGTGCCCCCCCTGCCCCCGGCCACCGTGCTCACCGTGCTGCAGCCCCCGGAGCCTGTACCAATCTACACGTACACTATACAACCAGCCACCACCATCTACATCGTGGCGGACGAGCAGCCTGAGCCGTTGTACCAAGCAGTTCACACCATTCCTATACAACAGGTAACCTACCTCAAGATGGAATCGAAGGTGCCACCGAGAGTTTCACACCGCGCTCGGAGGCGTCGGGCCTGACTCCTTCATTTTCTAACCTGTGGCTTTGGCCGGCAGGTCGAGTTCATCGATAGCCCGCCAGTGAGCTTCGTCACGTACCCTACGAACAACCTTCCCCCGATACCGCCGCTCCAGTACCACCCGCCGCAGCCGCAGGAGATCAGCATCGTTGACAACGAACCTGGCACCCTGACCACCGTGAGCATCGAGGAGTGTTTGTCGGACTCCGACCTGGACTCCGAGGCGCTGTCCGTGCAGGTATCCGACTTCGAGGAAGTGCCCCAACTGCAGGTGCAGCCGGCCGAGCCACCGCCGGCCGGGGACCTCGACGACTCCGACGAGGAATCCCTGTGCATAGTGACCTCGAAGCAGAAGCAGGGCAAGCATGACTGCAAGGAGTGCGGCAAGTGCTACGCGACCTCCTCTAACTTGTCGCGGCACAAGCAGACGCACCGCAGCCTCGACTCGAAGTCGGCTAAGAAGTGCGAGGAGTGCGGCAAGGCGTACGTGTCGATGCCGGCACTGGCGATGCACGTGCTGACTCACCGCATGGGGCACGTGTGCGGCGTGTGCGGGAAGCTGTTCTCGCGGCCGTGGCTGCTGCAGGGCCACCTTCGCTCGCACACCGGCGAGAAGCCGTACAACTGCGCGGCGTGCGGCAAGGCGTTCGCCGACCGCTCCAACCTGCGCGCGCATCTGCAGACGCACTCCTCCGACAAGAAGTACGAGTGCCCGCGCTGCAAAAGGAGCTTCGCGCTCAAGAGCTACCTCAACAAACACCAGGAGGCCGCCTGCATGCATGGAGACGAGGACGACGGCTCGGCATAGTGCCGGCCGTCGCGAAATTATACAACGAAAGATTTCTCTATGAACTTCTTTACATCTTTGTATAATTCGCAAAAAAAACACTTTAAAAAGACGCTGTTGGATCGATGGCGTCTAGAAATTATAAGCAATAATAATGTACCTAAATAAAATAGCGACTTAACGGTTTCAAAAAATTCTAGATATAATGTATTTTTCAAACGTTTTATGGGCTGCGATGACGGAATCGGTGTCAATTTATGGCGTGGGCCTGCAACGTTACGGATAAGGATATTTATTTGTTAGTTTGGTCTAGTTGATAAGTTAACGTCACTCGAGTGTTGACGACTTAGATAGTAGTTACGGTGATACGTAGAGACTTATTGAAACCGTCGAGCTGTGGTACAAAGAGAGCAATAAAGTAAAGAGTGTAGAGTGACAGTGTTAGGCGCACGAGTAGCGTGCGGCGCTTAGCGAGTAGCTTCGCGGAGGCCCGAGAAGACCAAACTGTTGCTCGGGTGCCGCCACCGCCGCCGCCGCCCGCCGCCGCCGCCCGGGCCGGCCTCGCAGCTGGAACACGGACGTCGCGGGTCTAGCCACTCGATTGCTTTGAATTTTGTAACAAGTTTATGTATAAGATCTCTATTACATACCGTTTGATAAACTTACCAAATATCTTATATATTTATATCTGTTTCGAAAAACTAAAGCTGTACACTAAAAACTGTAGCGAGCGACGAAAGAGATTAGTTAGCGCGACAAAACATCTCTGTAACGGGTTTTTTTATCGCTAGGTGGCAATTTAAAGTATTTTTCAAAAGCCAAAATTATTCCAAATACTCGTAAAATAGGTACCTACGCATATTAAAGAAATATATGTAATTTAAAAAAAACATAGAATAGTTTTCTTGTTTAACTGTATTCGGAAGCAACGGATACTCTAATGTACAGTGGTGGGTGTTACTCAATAAACAAAAACCATAAAATTAAGTATTTAAATTTCTAGCTTCAGTTTTCCGATATAAATAGTTAGGTTAGGTCCACTACGTAGTGCCTTTTACTTACGACGCAACTTTGCACATAAATTATGTAAAGTTAAATCGAATAATTTCAAAAACAATCTTAATCGATAATTCTTCTGTAGTAAAAAATACCTCAATGAGTTCGTGTAGACTCAAATTTGTAGAAGCGAGAGTAAATCTGCACTGAAGTCACTTTTTCATGTCGGCGTAGGGATGGCAAAAGAGGCTTTACTACGAGTATATAAATCGAACTCCAATGAAAGTTAGAAGTAAAATATATTTACGTCGTTAAATTACTATTAAAACGTGCGAGTGTTGCCTTGTAGGTAAAATAACTACTTCTTTATTTAATAAAATTCAAATAAAACCACTAATATTTATGAAAAACTTTATTTATACGTGGTAAAGACTTCTCGTTAAGTTTGTTTTTATTGGTTTTGTATACTCGTAGTTTTATCGATCATAAATTGCGATTTTTTGGTTGTAGACATTTTGGAAATGGAACTAAGTCACAATAATCGTTGAGAAACTGTTTTATATTTTTTTAAATAGCTACTTAAGTTGTAGTTAAATGTGTTGTTTGATATGGAAAGATGAAAGAAAAGTCTGTGAAGTAACCAAATGAGCAATGGAAATGTATAGAGCGAGTATTTTTATATAATTATTGTTATGTGAATCTATTGTGATATTTCACAATTCAGTTCCTATTATTTGCAGTGTTTTGATTAGTTTGCTTGTCGCGTGTTTCTGCCATTTACCAAACATGAATTTTATCTGTGGTGTTTTTGTTAGTTGTAAAACCAATAGAACAATTGTTGATCTCAGTTTTCTAGAATTAATGCTAGGTTTTATAATTATAATTATAAACTTAAGGCTTTTTAAACTTCACATAGGTAATCATATCATTAGATAAGTTATTTTATTCATGCGTTAATGTTTATTGTATAATGTTTATGAGTAAATATGTACCAACTGTTTCCCTAGATAAAAAAAATGCTTTTCATTGTACGAGGATCTACTGTTTTTTTTTGTTTTGGTAATTAAGAATGTGATGTTTGAATACTGGTTTGATTTAGTTATTTGTCTTTTACATTGATGTCCTGCTTTTAAAATCATAACATGTTTTTATACCTAAAACCGATTCCTTCCGGGGCGGGGGGCATAGGTACGCCATCTCACAGGTTCTCCTAGTTTGGGTACCTATGTTTTTCCATTCAGGTCACACCATTAGGTTTAAACATATAAATAAATAACTCCGATGTACCTACTTTTAGCATTATACAAGTTTGTTACTGAAATAAATTTATCTTTATCTTTATCTTTATCTTTATGTTATTTTAGTGTAAATTTAGTTATAATTTACGTGTGTATTCTAGTCTAAAATAATAACATATTATGTCAAAGTAGGTAACGTTTAAATGAATATTACTATTAACTCATCATAAGAAATATTCAAAACACGATAGTACGATTTCCAACGAATGAAGCGAACATTACTAAACTATATGATAAAAAAGCTAACATATTTATATATATTTTAGTAAAAATATAAAACAAGTTACTTAATTCCTTGTTAACTCTTACTGTAAACTGAAAATGTTTTTAGTTTGATTCTGTAAGTTGGTTACAGACGTACTCTGTACTCTGATAATAAGTTTTATACTACTCTACTACTATTTTTTATTTATTTGTATTATTATAAATTACTTAGTTGAAAAAGATATTTTTATTAGAGTGCAATTTAAGTTTAAATCTAGGTAATTCTTGAATGAAATTCAAGGTACAATCTTGAAGACAATATATGACTTAATTTCGAGGATAAGCTCATTTTATTGATGGTGATTTCCAATTTTAACCTTAAATAATCTAAATTATCTACTATTAAAATATTGACATGTTGCTTAGATTAAGTCAATTAAAAACATGTCAATTTTTTATATCTTATAAATCTCGTTTTTCATACTCTTTAATACTCAAAGGATGAATGCTCACCTTACACCAGTTAGCAACAATTTAATTTACTAATTATAATATTGTTAATGTTAATCACTGACAAGCTGAAACACTCTGTGGATGAATGCTCACCTTACACCAGTTAGCAACAATTTAATTTACTAATTATAATATTGTTAATGTTAATCACTGACAAGCTGAAACACTCTGTCGTGCCACATAAATACTTTTATATATTATCAGAATACTGTTATTCATTGTTTTTCACATAACAGCTGTAATTATTCTCACCAAAATAGAAGCAAAAATTATTATATTTACTTCATGTATTAATTAAGTTTATCGATTATTGCGCTACCAAACTTGTTGTGTTAAAATAAATACCTTGTTGACCGAGCTTTGCTCGTTTTTTTGGTAAATCTTGTTTTTTGGATAATGAAACCTAGCTAGATCGATTTATCGCCCCCGAGACCCCCTGCATACTAAATTTCATACAAATCGTTAGAGCCGTTTCCGAGATTCAGATTATATACCTATATACATATATACAAGAATTGCTCGTTTATAAGTAAAAGATAAGATACACGCATCTGTAAATAAGCATTCTTAAATAAAAATAAAGATGGATCATTATTTTAAAAAGGGCACGATTTTTTAAGTATTACAGTTTCTAAAATTATGTATGGACTAAGTTAAAAATATGCGTTTACGGAGCAGGTTAACCTATTGCTCAATTTTATTCGCCTCTTTTTTTAAGCTTGTAAGCTTTGTAAGCTTTTCAATGAGCTTTAATACTATCAGCATCAGCATTACTTGCCTCGAATTTCCTCAATTTACAAACATGGGTATAGTAATATATGTAGTTAATTAACGATTATCGTAAATATCAAAGCTGAAATTGGGGCGTTGAATAGAAAATTAATTTATAAAAGGGTACATCGGCGAGCGAGGCAGATTCTCATTAAAACATAAACCTGTGATGCGTGCGTCGTTCATTGGCCGATGAACTAATTAAAAATTATATTAAAGCCGGTTTATTCTAAGCTTATAATGTTGTGAAAAACAATGGCATCAAATTATAAGTGAAACCAAATTAATAAAATCAAAGTTTTGAACTTCGAAAACCTTCGAATTCATCTGGGGGCAACCGTTTTTATGTAACGAGTTCGTTTAAACCGTAAATTATTTGGTTTTGGTTGAACTTTGGTTTGGCAGATGACAGAAAATGTACCTACATAGCGTAACGTTCACAATCTAGTTTTGTCTAAGGTCGAGTCATTAGAAGAGGTTGCTTGAGGAAATGAAAGCCTGATATGTTACTTTAGTAATATATACATCAACAAGTGATACCCATAAAATCCGTATATTTAAAGCGAAATAGACAATGAACAAAGCTTCAAAATCTTTTTCTTTGAACTCGAGTTTCAAATGTTTTACTGCTAAGGTTTCAAGTAACAAAACAACTTTTCCAGCTCTCGAGGTTGTATCTGAATTATATTTCGTAATATATTATGTTTGCTCCACCGTGCACTCTTTGTATAAATGAAATGCACATTATTTATTTTAGTTCTTTTTATTTTTCCGTAACCACATTATTTAACATGAAACTACACAAACTCACAATTTAACTTTTCATAAAAAAATTAATTGTAAATAATCACCTAGCTATGATAAAAATCGACTGCGAATGAAAGAACAATTTTCCAACATTCTCACTCATTCGATAACTGTTTAACGATGATCACGAATGTAACTAGTAATTACAGAGTACCAGTACATATCAGTCGGTTTATGAAACTAGTAAAACTCCATGCGATTTTGTTCTTCCACTCCACACCTTACTTAGAGGATAAGTTTCAGGTTTTTTTCATAGTACACCTTATACTATGAAAAAAACCTAAAATTAATCCTCCTAAAACTTATCATCTCCAAGCAGGGCCTTACCGCAACCTCTTCGGGCAATATCAAAGTAATATAACTTTGATATTTCGTGTCATGACCATTGAAGTCTTATTGACGTTTCTGAAACATGATCGTTTGTAAGAGCTTGTCGAAAGGCCCCAGTTATCTATTATTGTGCGGTCAGGCAATCAGTCAGTACCGTGAGTTTTTTGTTTAGATATGTAGCTATTAGGCGCTTGCATGATATTACTAAAGAAAGAGTAAATAAATAAATAAATAATATTGGTGGATAGTTCACACAACGCTATCTAGCCCCAAACTAAGCAAAGATAAAATGTGAAGAACCTACCGCCTTCCACGTGGCATGGAGCCAGTGAGCCATATTTTTATTGTCATAATCCCCACTAGAGCGCTGGTGGTGTAGTGGTAGCACCCCTGCCTCACGATCCGTAGGTCGTGGGTTCAAACCTGGTCGTGCACCAATGAGTTTTTCCATTCGAAAAAATTATGTGCGCAATGCCAGTGCTCTTAAACGGTGAAGGAAAACATCGTGAGGAAACCGGCATACCCTAGAACCAAAAATTCGAAGGTATGTGTCATAGGTTAATATTCTTATAAGCGGCGATGGGCTTGCAACCTGTCACGTACGGAATACTAACTACTGTGCAAAATGTGGGCATGTACCAAATGTCATGTTTGGACTTGCCTCTGACTACCCCCTTTAGATATCCTCAAAGATCTAAGTAACTAAAAATCTGAGGAGTTATTTACCGAGCCCGGGGATTACAGTCGTGATCATATATATATTTTTTTTTAATCCCCACTAACCTGTCAGTGGGGATTATGAAAAACTCGAATATTTTTTTGCGTTTTATCCACTTACATATTGTATCCTGGTTGGTGGGGAAAGTGACTGTGAAAATAATGTAGGTTTTTATATATTATCACTAATATAATATAATTTAATTTATCTATTATGACATATTTTTTGTAAAAGCAACAGATATTTAATTGTATGTCCATGTCATGGAAAATCGTATTAAAATTTGATTTAAATGAAAGTTTTATTTAAGAATGCACCGAGTGTGGAGTGATAATATAAAATAAAAATACATTATTTTTATCGTCATAATCCCCACCAACATAGTGGGGAAAACGCCAAAAAATATTTGAGTTTTGTCATAATCCCCACTGGTGGGGACAGCTTAGTGAGGGCTATGATAGTAAACCTTTTGACCGCTTTTACACATAATATTACTATTTTAATACATATTTTTCAATCACATAGTTTTGTCACGATTTCGTGCTCGTAACACATGATAATTAATATTCAATATACTATTGAAAAACGTAACTACTTATTCTAAAGTAAGTGATTGAATCTTCATTGTAGGTAATCTAGTTTCTCATCAAACAAAGTAGCTGCAGATAGAAAACATTTCACAGAACAGAGTTCATTTATGACCGCAATGTACAAAGTTAATGTACCAAAAACTAGGCAATATACGCAAAATAAATAATTTGATTGCTTTTATGCAATTTCAACAGTTATAAAAGTGTATCTATGTAGTTTATCAGTCATGTGGTTCCCATAATACAAGCTCTGCTTAGTTTGGGGCTACATGATGCTGTGTGATAGTGTCCAGCATTATTATTATTATTATTATTATAGCTTACACCAAAACAAACAATGGTTAAACGCATTTGTTCAATAAAATAAATTGTTAATCTATTTTAACTAGTCATTGTTAATAAAACACGGTTTGTTACGCTAATGCAAGAAACATAAACAAGACACTCCATTTTTTGTACGAAACGTAACACAAACGTAACACCCCATTCTTATAAATAGAGAGTTATTAAAGTAAATAGAGTTGATTATTGTCGTTTAACAGTCAGTTGTTTCTGCTTTTCATTCACGCAATTCTAAGGATTCCTTTTACCGTAACCTAAGACCTTTTAAAGTAGCCTCAACGTGCCTCTAAACTAAAAAAATGTGTATCTAACAAAAGCAACTTTTTGATTGACTTTCCTACTTATTCATACTGAAAGCTTTGTCTGTGGCCTTGTCCATAACAAAATATTTACACTTTTACTATACATACAGTAAACAAAGTTGCATAAGAAAAAACGTTGTATAATCATAATTAGACAGTCAAATATCGAGGATAATTTTCTCATAAGCTCGTTGTGACTATTTGTATGACGTCTTGCTATTATTGCTAGTTGGATGTTTCGCGTTTGGACCATTTGCTACATAAATACCGATAGTAAAGCAATTTTTAAACAATATGTGAATAATAGCTGTTGCCTGCGACTTCATACGCATTTAATTCATTTTAGAATGTTATCATCGTAACTGGAAACAAGAATCTGAAATGTATATTGTTTGGAGTCCCACTTCACTTATATCCATTAGTAGAGTGATTTCAATGGGCCGTTCTGCTTAGCAACTTTGATAGGCACTGGTCAATGCGGTCGCAATTTCGATGGGTGACCGCAACTAAAGGCTATGTGTATATACTAGTCGGCGAAACATTCACTAACCAAACAACCAACAGCACTTGCGTAATAAACTAATTCTATGAACAATTTAATACCATACTAGAAGAATTTACTGCGATGTTGTCCAAATTACATTTTTTCATGAAAACTTATATTTTCCGCTTCTTCTTTTATAGATTTGATTAAGGGGTTTCGTTTTTAAAGGTACCAACCCTCAAAGACCCATAGTTCAAGGCTATGCGTTGATGTGTCAATTCATAGTAATGAAATTTTATATTATGGACTAAAATATAGACGAAAATCTGTAGTTCATTATTGTACTCGTATTTATGCGGGCAATAGTGTTTAAAAAATGTTTAAGCTTTCAGTATTTATAGCGATGATTGTCTGTTTAATGTATTATTGTACTAGTTTTTTCTGAATACAGTAGTAAATAAAAAATATCAATGAAATAGTTATTGTTTAATTGTTTATTGTTAAATTGTTTAATGAAGAAGACGGATGAAAGAAGAGTGCATGCTACTGAGATGCGGATGTTAAGATGGATGTGTGGGGTGACACGGTTGGACAAGATTAGGAATGAGTATGTCAGGGGAAGTTTGAAAGTGGCGCCTATTACTGAAAAGATGAGGAGTGCTAGGTTAGCATGGACACGTGATGAGGAGGGATGAAAACCATGTCACCAAAAGAGTTATGAGTGTGAGTGTGGATGGGTGCGCAAGTAGAGGAAGGCCGAAGAAGAGGTGGTTTGATTGTGTGAAGGATGATATGAATGTAAGAGGAGTTGATTCAGAGTTGACGAATGATGGGAGTGAGTGGAGGAAGAAGACATGTTGTGCCGACCCCACTTAGTGTGGGATAGGGGCAGGAGAATGATGATGAGTTATTATTTTCGTTATAACTACATTTCCGTCCGTGGTCTCGCTCGCGTGGTAAGTACCTAACTACATCCTATCCTTTCAACTAATTACACAGTGCCATTTCGCCCTTATCATCTCATTGTTTTTTTTCTGAAAAAAAGTATCTTATAAAATGTCTGTAAGTATGTAAAATTTCATATAAATCTGTTCAGGCGTTTTTGCGTGATTGATATACATATATCCATTATGTAAAGGTCTTTACAAAATACACATTTACGTAATATTAAAGTTAGATAAGTGTACAATAGCTATCTAACTACTTAACGACCGTCGTAGCTGCAGCTACGTCGTAGATAGGAATTACGACGTGATCTACGACGTGACGTGTAACTTTTCATTGCATTGGTCTAAGGCTCCGTACTCACATACGCTTGAACTCTATCGAGTAGACACGTTGAGTATAAATCACGGCATGGCTTTGGTTCAGTATCATAGTATAGTATAGTACAGTTAGCAACTATTACAGATCACTGAGTGTAGTACGAGTAGTAATAGTATCAACTCGCGACGTTCAGTATTATTTATAGTAGTTCGACTCGATTCGAGTAGATACGAGGGAAATTACATTTATTTATATGTGTAGCATTAATTACATTGATTAAAAAAGCGCCATCTTTCTTCAACAGTTTATTGTTGTTGGAAACATTGAATCGGTTAAGCGTTGTGGTTGAGCTAATTTTCGTTAGATGGCGCTGTCAGAAGAATCCGATAAACATTGCTACGATTCAAGATTTTTAGCAAGGGCTGAAGGTCGAGTGGTGGTAAAGGCGCGGGCTTGCAGCGGCGCATGGAGAGGCTACGCACGTGTATTTAGCTTCGCTTTGTAAGAAAAAGGTATGTGGTTACGAGTATGTCCACTGCAACCTACGAAGAGGCTACGCATGAATTGACGTCATTGATACACGCGTAGCTTCCTCGAATAGGCGGTTACATAGCTTAAAGCTATCGACGTGGGTCTACGTTTCCACTGGTGCACACGAATATGACCCACGACTTGACCCACACATTACTTATTACTATAATTTGCCATAATGGACATGCATTTGTAAATTATGTGAATTAACAGCGTGTCATTGCACTTAATACAGCCTAATATATCCCCGACTGTATTCAACGGAGGCGCTCTATAGTTACACGTAAGTACTTTAAATAGAAAATCGACACTGGCCTGACAACACACGTCTTGTTATTGGATCACAGCATCTATTCTCATAATAGAACGCCTTGTCTAACCCGATGATGTATAGGTCTTATTGTTACTAACGTAACGAACTGTAAGACTGGGTCCTTGACTTTTCTTAAAAAAAACAAGATTTAAAAGGACAAACATATTTATTTCACTATCATATACTTTTGCATTTCGACTTCGATCTTTATTGGATCGACCGGGTTTGAAATGAACACGGGACTACTCGTCAGGAATACTCTGGAGTTCTAATGCAACCGATAGGTAAAGTACCAGGTCTATGGCTGAGGAGAGGCAGAGTAACCTTCAAAGAACTGGCTATGACGAATTATTGAAAATATCCTACTTCCTACTATAATATTGTAAACGCGAAAGTTTGTAAGAATGTATGCATGTCTGGCTGGTACTATGCATGAGAGAATAGAAGCAGTTGTGCTATGGGGAATCAGAGTGGTTTCAGAGTTCCCTACGACTCAACCGGCTGGACATAGTAGTTGGGCCGTGGGCCCGGGTTGAGCCGTCGGTACCTTAGTTGTGTAGAAGGGAAATTAAAGTACCCACGGCACAACTAGCTGGGCATAGCATTTGTGCCGTGGGGCCGGAACGGTCTGGCTGTATGTTTGTTACTCTTTCACGCTGAAACGGCTGAACGAATCTGTATAAAAATTTGAAAGAGATTGCGCTCCGAACGCTATTATCTAAATACTGGTTAATCCCGGTTTTTTTCTAGTAAATTATTAAGAGAGCGCTGGGGCTGTAGTGGTAGCACCCCTGCTCACGATCCGTAGGTCGTGGGTTCAAACCTGGTCGTGCCCCGATGAGTTTTTCCATTCGAAAAATTTATGTGCGCAATGCCAGTGCTCTTAAACGGTGAAGGAAAACATCGTGAGGAAACCGGCTTACCCTAGACCCAAAAATTCGAAGGTGTGTGTCATAGGTAAGTGTTATTATAAGCGGCGATATGCTTGTAACCTATTTATTTATTTATTTATTTATTTTTTAATTATTAACCAGTTTCAAGCCCTGGGTGGCATATGGACGCCTTATCAACGTCAATAGAATTGAATATCTTTTTTTAAGTAAGTACCTACTATGTTTATTATTGAAATGGATTTTTATTTACAGTATAGATGATTATTTAACATTACTTTGAGAAAATGTTGCCAATTCTGTAGAACTTGGGGAACATTAGCCTTGCTGTGGGAACATTGGGAAGTAAAGTAGGAATAAAATAAAAGAAAACGAATAGTTTGAGGTCTACTGGGTACTAATATCCGTTTTATTATAATATTTAAGTAAAAATGTACTTTTGTATACATCAAAAGAGTTTTGAAAACTTTTACAAAAGTTGCTCGTAGATGAGTAAATGCGAAAATAGATACGAGAACGGTGTGAGGGCGAAAGGCGCTCACTTTTTGTCGATTTATAGTAGTTATTTTAACGTGTAATTGTGACTTCGCGTCAAGTGCGTACAGTCAACTAAAAAAAACTTTGCTTAAAGTACTATACCTACAAAAATTAAACTATTGCATTTCCAAATTTACCTTAGGTCACTAATACTGCCAAAATGCGGCAAAACAAAAATCATCCCAAAAATAGTTTGAAATTCGACGCGTATCAAAGATTTTGGAATAACTTTTATATGACAATGCAAGTTTAAAAAAAAAAAATTTTGGTGTTGACTGTACAAGATGATCGTGTGTTGGTTTCACGAGCTCCGTCAAAGTATCGGCGTAAGTTGGCGCGACGCGTATAAAGTTTCGTGCGGACGAAGGGGGGCTATCCTCCGCCCCCATCGATCGAATTGCGGCGCGCGCACCCCTTCCCCTACTATATAAGGTCAGACACCCATAGTAATTCTCACAATAGCAAGAGTACGCGCGCGAAATCGCCCGCAACGCCGCTCGCCCGGGGCGCCGCTCTTTCTCTTTTCTCTCTTTTTCTCTGTTCGTCTGTCTCTTGTTGATGCGGCCGCGCTGAGGCTGATGCAGGCGCCGCCATGCCGCGCTGCCTCATGGCTAAGAAGTGGAAGACGGTCTCGTCATCATACCTGGCAGACGACACCGATGAGGAGATCGACGTGGTCGGTGAGGGGCGCGGCCGCAGCCGCAGCCCTGCGCCTGCCGCCACCGCACCGGGCCCTCCGCCCCGGGATCCCGAGTCCACTTTGCTCTACAATGGTAGGTACCAGCTCTTGTCTCCTCAAGGTCCTGTCGGTCGTGTCAGCACGCACCAAGGTCTCCGGGAGTCACGCTGTGCCGCGCCGTGCGAATGCCAGGGCCGGCCCGCACGCGGCTAATTGCCGCCATCGCCTATTTTCTTCCAATACTCTTTTATTATTCTGACGTTTTGTAAATTTATTTTTTATTTGTTAGTCGATACGAATTGCAGAAATGCGATAGTCACCTTCGCAGCGATTTTTATAATATCTGTGGCGCAAGCGAGGCGAGTTAAAAGACAAACAAACAAAACTCTATTAGTACCAAAATACATCAAAAATATAAAAATATTGTTAAGCCATTTCTGCAATTCAACACAAATTAAATGACGCAACGAAAACCTACCTACAAGCAGAGAAGAGAGTAGGTAGGTACCTACTACAGTAGCTACTGTTGGAAGCTTGCCATCTAAACCACATTCAAAAGTATTCCGTTCAGAAACCAAATATCTAGGAAAGTCTCGAAAACAACAAGATTCAATTTACTCGGTTCATTTTAGAAATGAAATTTTCTTTGCGAAAACCAAAAAGTCACTACTAACATTGACCAACGTGCTGTTAATAAAGTAAGAAATATTAAAACTTTCTAGACTACAAAAAATGGTGAATAACGACAGCCGTATTATAGAATTTTCTTCTTTATAAGAAAACCAGTAGCATAAGCATTAAACTAAACAGTTAGACGTACCTTCAGGCTAATGCTAAGAGAATCAAAAATAAAAGAATCACAATGACGAAGAGATACAAACAAATCTAACAAACGCATCACTAACCTCTGTTTTTCTGCTATACCCTTTTTTTCAAATGTACGAAACATTCAACTTTGTAAATGCATAAACTTTTTAATAAAACAACAATTTACCTGATACTTTTAAAGCTCTAAAGTAATATTTTTAACGAAGTAGAAATAAAATATATGAAATGCGGAATGGCACTGAGCGATTTTTTGTAAAGAGCATTTCGATTTACAAAATATAAGCTTCATAATAAAAATGAATAGGTAAATTGAATATAAATCCTAAAAAATATCGAGTTCGCAATTTCATATTGTCCTCTGAATTCAATGAAAATACCCTTGTATTTATTGCAAAAACAATTGAAAAATATAAAATAAACCCCAGATGAAAGTAATTGAAAATGGCTTCTTACAATTGCTATATTGAATTTTTTGACATTTTATATAGCCTATACACACCACATCCCAAACATAATACCTTCTTGCTTTCTTCTTCAGACTGCGGTAAGGTAATTTTAGAAATAATTCTAATCAAGTATAATTCATCAATAGGTACATGTTTTTCATCGATAATCAATTTAATTATCAGTACCGCAGAAAGGAGTACTATGATTAAGACATTGATAAATAATAAATGTAAAAACGGTTTTAACTAATTATTTATACTCAAAAACGATTGCTGCAGTCTGAAGCTACTTCAAAATAATTCGACAAAAATTGGCATCTCACAAAATCTAAAAACATCTTATCTAAGTATAATTTATTTCAAATTTGTAGAATTAATATATGAGAAACAGAAAATTTGATTGAAACTAACGTAACAGACACTCAATCTCCGCGTCGCGAACCGTTTATCAAAGGATTTACGTTCAAACGAATATAGATACATATAGGTAGAAAGATGAAGATTTTAATAAATGGATTCTCCAGTGCTCTTCTCAAAAAAGTCGAGAAACTTTTTTTCATCTCTGTGGATCTAAAAAATAACAAAAATACTACTAAAAGAGCTTTTCAACTTTCTTTCAAAACTATAATTCGTTTGAAATGCTAAAAAGTTTGAAGTCAATGCTAATCCAAAAATATGGGAAATCCAAAAATATGGGAAATTAATAAAAACATCTCTTAACTTTTTTGAAAGAGAAGAACATATCCATTTGTGAAGATCATCATCTTTCTACATACCTGTCACATAATTGTTAAAACTTTATTTGCTGTAGTAATTTTTTAGATTTCCAAGAATTATACTTTCTTCACGGTTATAATAGGTCTGATACCCAATGTGGTGGGCAGAGACCACGGATATCCACTTGACAGGATCCTGACAGTATACATGAAAAAAAAATCTTTGACTTCATTCACTATTACCTACATTAGTCGTTCACGCGTGACGGACTATGGTAGGTATTATTCTTTAAAACCTGGTTTAAGGATTTCTGATTTTATCAAATTACTGTCGCTTAATCCACTCATTATAGGTATTTACTTCGTTATCTAATATATGATCCGATACCATGTTTCTTGAAACACTAAATCGGATAAAGTGCCTACACCATGATACAATCTCTATAAGACTATCTGGTTTATATCCTCTTATTATTTTATGGGAAACGTTACGGCCCCATTTATGTAATTTTAGTTTACAACGCCAGCAACATGGCGACGAATGGCAATTACGCTATAAATATATTTTTATAATAATAAATAAAAGTGTAATACAATAATAATGTTCGCTTAGGCGTTCTTCACAATCAAGCTTACATAAAACGGTCAATGCATCAAAATTTCATTTTGTGACATGAAGAATTTACAAGATAATAAATAAAATTAGAAAATTATTGCCGATTATGACTAAAAATAGAAAACCAGTCACAGCGAAATTTAGTAAAGTCATTACACATTTGTTGGCGTGAATTGATTGAGGTTATATAAATCCATTGAAGTCGATACAAGCGACTTCGATCGAATGCTATTTGAACAGGCAGGTAGTACATTCTTTACAATAGAAAAAATCTTTTCCTCCCTAAACCTCCATGTAGGTATGAATGACCACACCCGAATAAAAACAAGCCCAGCTAAGCCAAATAATTTTCTCTGTAATGCTGTCTGGAACGTAACACCGAAATACAAACGAGACGAAAGGGATTTGTTAATTAGGACGATAGTCAAAGCGTTGGCTCACTTTGTGACCGAAACAAAATTACTCGCCAGGAGTTATATATTTTCCAATTATATAAAGCAGCGAAAATTATGTTACTTTAAATATTTGTTTGAAAAATTACGTACTCCTTATTTGCTAGCGACTAGCTTGAAATATATGAAAATATTTTGTAAAGAAAATGCACAAATTTGTCTATTTAATTACTTACTACGACAACTTCTCACTATTGATTTGTTTAATTACAATTAATTATATTAACTAAATACCTTTAATATTTTCAACCACAAAAAATAATAAAGAAACAAGGCTTAAAATCATATAACAACAATAAGAGAAATAATTAAGAGTGCATAACGATACCTACTTAATAATAAAAAAGGTCAAACATTATAAATATTGATTGTCCTTGCCTTGAGCTTGGTCGATGTCTGGCGTCCTTGGCTTGATTATTATTCTATATTTATATGCTATTTTGTGTGGGTTTCAATAACAGCCGTTTCATAAAGATGGTATTTCTATTGTCACTGCTAAGTGCATACCGCATCTGTAGTTATGAAAAAAACGAATAAAAAAATAAGCTAAAAAAATCAATCGCTGCCTTGACAGTCGGTTTTCAGTCTCTTCTTAGATCTTTGAGCATATAATGGAAGGTAGTCAGAGGCACGTCGAAACAATATTTTTGGTACTTGCAAACATTCCGTACTTGACAAAATGCAAGCTCATCGCCGCTTATATACTCGTATACACCCCAACTAGAAATACATCTTCGAAATTTTAGTTCTAATGTACGAGTAGGTACAGCATTTTGCTAAATAGATCAATATACAAACAATATTATAGAATGTGCAAGCTCCATCGCCAATCACATAGTAATTTCGTAAATCCGATTGGTTTCGCCAAATATTTTGGCTTCATAATTAGTGCGATTCGCAATGAAACACAAACCCTCCGCTCTGCTCGCTCGGTGACCAAATTGAATTACTCGGCATACGGCAATTTAAGGTATTTATACGGGGACTAACAACATACGGGACGAGGACGTGACGGAAACGGGATTTTTAAGGGGTTGAAACACTTATTGTCCTTGATAGTCTCTGCCACAACCTGACACTTTCCGACCTACATTAGGTACTGCGAATTAATTTTAAAAAAGCTAAGTCTTTGGAAAAAATTGTGACACGGTAAGAAGAACTGCATATTATAAAATGATATACTCATAAAAAAAAAGTATTTTGAAATATACAACGTAAATATACAATGCATTCGAAAACTCATACGATACATAAAAACAGCCAATTCACAGGTCAAACCCTATCACCGTAAAGTAAATGCTACACGGTCCACCTACGTAAAATGAGGCAGCAATTTCACCTTTCCATATTAAAACGTTAATTACCGTTATGTAATCGAATTTTGAAGCTGTTCTTGGATGTTTTGAAATATTATACTTTCTCTGGTTAAACACATGGAGCAAGTGTGAATGTTTTTTGGAAGTCAGGCGTCAACGTTAACGGCAGCTTATAACTTCCTACCAACATATCTACAACAAATTCCTTCAGCAAGCTTGTTGAAAACAACCCATTTTCAACATACAAGTGGCACGCATAAAGTTTAGCGATTTATCATTGAAAATATTACATCATTCAGACTCGTAAGAGGGTTCGAAAATTTTTCTTGTGAAAGAAAAATAAGCATGTTTTTAAAGGTACTGTTTCTCTTCTAGAAATACGAAACGCCTCCACCAGTATATGACAGTATCTCTGTTTCTTTTATCGCACAGATAATTGAAAGATGATTTCGCAGCTCATGAATATAATGGTTCGTTTTCTGCGCCAATGCCTTCGGTAAACATACCTCGACGTTCAACACGCCGGTCGCAATTTAAAAACTCGATTTTTCGTTTTTCTTCGAAAGCACCCGAGACACCGGCGTTAGAGCGGTTACGCACTACGTCCGATCCGAAACCGATCCGAAACCATGAAAATATGGATCTAGAAAACTTGGACCGAATTTGGATATTCCTTACGCACTTGTCTGATCTCTGATACAAACCCAAGCAATTCAGGAGCCACCTTTTGGCATACGTCATTTTACGTGGCGGAAACAAGTCCTTGGACGAAAACGACGAATGACGGAAATTAGATCTAGTACGTTACCATATTTTCACGAGTTCGAATCGGATTCGGATCGGACGTAGTGAGTAACCGCTCTTACTCGGCACTTGGATTGGAACCGACAGATAGGTAGGATAGATAAGACTTCAAAACATTTTTACAGTATCGGAGCATGGTCAGTGACTGCTTTAGTAAAAATTACTTCAAAATAATTTTAGATGCATAACAGGTACTTATTACTATTTGTTCTATATTTTAGTCAAGAACATTTATCTCGAACAGGACAGATATCTACATATAGTGTAGGTAGAGGGTTATGATTTTTCGAGCATAATAGAATAAATTAGAAAAATGTTTATCTGACATACAACAAAGAAGAACTTACAATAAAAAAGTACACCAATAGACTATAGTAAGGACTAAAGTTAACATAACAGAAAAAATAAAAAACGAAATACGAAAATTATACTACGCACAAATAATACATAAGTCGTGAACCGTAGATCCGATCTGCATTAGTAGGCTGATAGTTTGGAGTTGGGAAATGTGCTTATTTCTTCTCCACGTCAAATTATATCACCAACTTTCATAGTTTACGGTTGCGTTTTGTTCCGTAACCCACGACCACCACCTGACTGTTAACCCCATTAAAGCCATTCACCACACTACATAATGATCTAAAAGAGCATAATCTTTAACTTTATCAAATATTTGGACAAGAAGACTATGAAATAACAAGTCAAGCAAACTAGTACAGGTAGGAATTAACCTATTTATGCCACCGGACCGTGCTTAGCCAACTTTGACCACAGATACCGACGCTAGTTTCCACATTGTTATAAATGTGTTTTAATTTAGAAAATGACAAACAGACTAATTCCGATTTGAATTATTTAACAGTTTCTAATATCATGCGAGCCAGCTCGAATGCAATAGTCGAACCTGTAAACAAGCCATTTAAAACGACTAAGCACATCGCAAACGTTTTTTATTTATAACAGAGTTTCACGCGGATACAACTTTCCTAAAATCTCTTTTCATTCTCGCCTTGGATTTATAATATTTCAATGTCTGGGGAGCGATTCGTTATTTCTACTTGTTATTCCCGCGTCGAACTGAAATGATGCATCGCGTCCCACAGCGAGACCCTTATCGTTTGCTACCTAAAATATTACAATATTCATTGGAGTGTAGAAAGCTACTTGTTGCTTAAGACGTAGCATTTTTACTTACACTTTGAAATCGTAGTTCGCGCCTAAATAGTTGTTTGGCATTTGAAACTATCGTAAGATATGGTAAGATGTTCTATGGCTTGAAAATTAACGTAAAGGTTCCTTAAAAATTACAACTCAGGCGTAAGAATCAAATACATAAGCAAAACACGACAACGCTTCGTGACGTCACTTTTTACGATGACACTGTAAATCGCGACACGACATTGTTTGATTCCACGGTCTTATACCTGTGTTGTGGCTACGCATAAAAACCCGCGGTCAGAAAACAAAATAAAGGTTAAATAGTAGTACAGCATAAAACATTTCAAGTACAAAACTTCGTCGGCCAGTAATTTACGCGCCCGTTCTCGCCCAGCCTAAACTTTACTAGCAGGCTAGCAGTTAGGTAATAAAACTTGATAACTACGGTAAGGTAACAAAGACTGCAGTTACACGAATGCTCGAGTCGTAAATTGAATTATGAGTTTATTTTAATACTCTAACTTTAGTTCAGTCTGAAAAATTCTCACATTACGTAAAAATACTTACGTAAACTCGCTAAGCTTATAGAGTAATCTTTATTTACAAAATATATACCGATAACATATTAAATATACACGCTATATAAAATATATGAAAAACAGTTTATCTTTTACTATACTCGTAATACCGATCACTGCAAGAGATTCTTCTTCTTTTTTCTCTTTTTTTAATTCAGTTTTACCAGTGTCAATTGTTTAAATTAGTAGGGGCAAGTGCGGAACATGTGGACACTTTCCAGAATTTGGAATAAAACATTTTTTATATCTGAATTACTTAAGTTTTCTTTATGTTTAGTATATCACATGTCTTAAGAGATAATCAGCCTTTCTTAAACTTAAATTCTAGTCTCAATATCACTTATACTTACGAAAATAATCAACTTTTTTTAAAAACACCATATTTGTCCAGAGGTACAACAGGCGATTGTACCTATGTACAGTGAAATTGTACCTGAAGACGGTGTTGTACCTAGGGACGGTTCACATTAATTAGACAATAAAAAATTAAAAAAACAATTATAGACTTCTAGAAACAACTTCAAAGTAACGTAAATATACTCTGTTATACTTATGTGTATGCATTACGACAGTCTTCATACAAGTTTTGAGTAAATTCATCACTATCGTCATCATTGTCTAATACGAAGCATGCCATGCAAACGAAACCTTCACCCTCATCATCAGACTCAAAGTTTTCTCTGTGTGACTTCGGAACACAATAAATATGATAGCTATGATTACAAAAACTACATTTGAGCATTTGGTTTTTGTCTTTGGAATAAGTTTTACACTTTGTACATCTAACAAACGATAACTTCTCTTGTTGAATTATTTTAATATATTTTTCACCAGATTTCTCAATGTTTTCATTCGAAAGCGCTTTGGAAGGACCAGGTTCAGAAAGATTATTAGCCAGCAGAGGAGTTGGATGACTTTTAGAGCAACAAGGGTCAACTTTGGTGGAACCAGATTGTGCAATAGCTTTAGCAGCAATTATTTTTTGAGTAGCTTTTGTGTTTTTTTTCTTGTCCGTTTTCAGGCCTGCTATTTTCTTCTTTTCAGCTTTTTTTAATGATTCACTTAGAATTTCATCTTTTTCTGGCGTGTCAGTTAAAATTCTGGTTCTTCCGGGCTTTTTTCCACGCTGAGCACCCTTTCGAGGACCAGCTTTTTGAAATGGGCGGACGGTTTCGGGCGTTATTTGTGAATCTATAATCTTCAGTGGAGTTCGGAATATAGGTTGTTCTGGTATCAGCCGATCATCCTTAGGGATCGGCAAAACTGGTTCTCTGATGGCCTGAATAACAGAATGTCCAACTAGTTCGTTTCGATCCAAGGTATCTGGGTAAGTTTGACTGGAAATCTGGTCAACCGGTTGTTGTAAATCCTCAGTTCTAGTGACTTCAATATCAGACTGTTCTTGATTTTCGGACGGGTTCCCAGTTAAGTTTTGGCTTGGGTCTGGACGATCAGTTACATATGAGCATAAGAAATCTTCGTCTGAAAATATGTTTCTATTGTATGGATAAATACCTGAAACCTCGAAGCCTTTTACGATGTTTTTTGGTGTAAACGAGACTCCATATGCTTCGCCAGCTATTTCTGCTACATCGTAAATGGTAATAGGTTTACCAGGATTATTGAGCATCCATCTGTCGGCTGCTTGGCTGTATTGGCTTTTAAATGGTCCAAAAACCGTGCGATCTAGTGGTTGCAAATGATTGGATGTATGTGGAGGCAAAGTCAATAAGACAATTCCATTCTCTCTGGCTTTGTCAATTATCTCAATGGAGATATGAGTCTCGTGATTGTCCATTGTTAAGAGAACTGGAGTTTCTCTCGTTGGTTTAGCGAATTGAATAAAGTGATCCATGAACTTTTTAAAAATCGGTTCTGTTGACCACCCTGATTGGTTAGCCACACCCAAAGAACCAGGTGGAGCTCCTTTCAACATGTTGTCTTTGTAGAAAACCCGTGGGAATATGAACACAGGAGGTACAGCGTTTCCAACCGCATTTATGCAACCTATCATTGTGGTATTCACTCCACGTTCTCCTGAAGTCATCTTTCCTAGCTGGCGAATCTCTTTAGGAGCCAATACTTTCCCTGGCTTGTGAACAGTGGAGATCCCAGTCTCATCAACATTATAAATCGATCCTGGTAGAAAGTTGTATCGTGTCACGACCGATTCTAAGTTGTTGAAGAAATCATTCACGTTTGCCCTGTTAAAGCTAGTTGCTCTCGCTATGCTCGTTGGTTCAGGTTTGCGAAGAGATAATTCCGGGAAACGAAGTCGAAAATTACGGAGCCACCCGATTCCTGCCATTTTGTGCTTTTCCCAGTTAGCAGGCACATTTGTTTTCTGTTTAGAAACAGCGTATTGGTAAGCCAGCTCTCTACATTGTTTTGAATTTAAACCCATGTGTAGAAATGCAGCTTTTCTTAAATATTTGGACAGCAAAATTTCTTCTTCCGGGTCAAATACCTTTCTTACATCATTTTTCAATAGCTGAATGCTATTCCTTAAATCATTGCCTTTATGTAACTTTAAGTATTTAAAAATGGTTGACTTTGGTAATTTATACATTTCAGCTACTTTTCTTATGGAACTGCCACTTCTAGCTTCCTTTACGGCTGCTGTAAGTGTATCAGAGCATATTCCTTTTCTTTTTTGACCAGTTTTACTGCGAGGCACTGAAAATATTAAACAAAACGGCTGATCAGGTTTTGTAAGTAAACATAATGACGCTTTTGTACCTGTGGACAGTCCACAGGTACACTCATATTATTGTCCACAGGTACAAATTCAGACATAAAAAATAAAACTGATCTAACTTTGAGGATAAAACAGACTTACAGGCAAGGGAAAATCACTAACTAAGCAATAAATAACACAGATCATACTGCAAACACGATCAAACCGATATCGTAAGTATTTTCACGGTAAAACTCATTTAAATTAAGCAAAATAACTTACTTTTTGGCGCAAAAAACTTTAATAGCCGGCATACAAAAAACCACACAGAAAACAAAGATGGCAACACGTCAAAACTGTCAACCATAGACAAAGCTTTACCGTCGCGTTCAAATTAGAATTTTAGGGTTGCTAGTTTCGTCGGAAACAATTGTGTCCACAGGTACAAGCGTCCATAGGAACAGCACTTGCCCCTAATGTTGTCAATGTCACAAAGTCAGTCAATTTTAAACAAAAGATGGAAGATTTGTTCAAAATTATCGGGATTTCCTCCAATGGATTTAGAAAAGAACTCACTTTAATTCACATATTTAACACTTGCGTCAAGAACTCGGGCTTTATTGGAAAAAAAAACCATCGTTGCACAATAAAACTAAAAAGTAACACGCGAAAAACTATAAAAACTAGAGCGACAAAGTTGACAGTCAAATGCATCGCACAATCTAATAAAGATAATCAAATTTCTGCTGCATTCACAAAGATGCAAAGTCGGATAAGCTCTTTTGACAGCTTGATAGGTTTATTATCTATGCACTGACCGACTCGCTCCGCTCTCCGGGTATCATTAAACGCCCTTGAGACTTAAACTGCTGCATTGCAGATGTACACAAAATTAATTGAATTTTGATCATCGTTTTGCTCTACACTCTACAATTTCACTTCGAGTTATATTTCCTGATTTGTGCAGAACATATTTATGCAATTGATTTCATTTAAACTAGCTGAACTGTTTCATTTGCATTTTATGTCGATAAAACTATCACTTGAATGGTTTTTTGAATTTTTTTTATTATTCGTCAGAATATTTCGATTAAAAATAGCCTACTGCTCCAGGCAGAGAATTTAAAAACCGCATGTAAATCCCTTCAGTAGTTTTAAATAGATTAGTGAGAAAAATCATTTTTTTTTATATTGACTCTTTGGAACGTAACATAATTTTGATTAAATTTATATTCCTTCAAGACATCTCTCAATTTTCCGTAAAAATTGTAGACCACAGCTTACTTTTACATAATATTATAAACACTTGTGTTTTATTATTGTTATCTTCATTTTTGTAAATATCTATCAAAAAATTGCGGTCAATTAGTTAACTAACGTATTTATTTTATTAAATTAAGCTGTCATTTTACATAAAAGAATTATAATATAAAACCTCCATCATGGCCACGCTTGGTGTTCTAATCAAACTAAATCACTAAAATTAAATTGTTACTAATAGAAACCTATTACCACCATTCACGTAAAACAGTCGGTAAACAAGCCATAACTTTTGAAAAGAACTCGGAATTTGACAAAACACGTTTAAATTCCTGTCAACAAAGAGATGCTTAGTACACTGAAAGCCATTATAACTGAAAGCAGTCTGCGTACTTCTGCACAGACCAACTCCGACCGCAGCGAAATATGGAGTTTCCAATTCGCTTTAAATTAACACCAAATCCGGGTTCAGCTTTATTCAAAAACAGTTACAGATTCAAAGCAAGCAGGAGCTAAAGTAAAACTCAGTAAACAACATCCAATCGTTGATTTATTATATACGGGGTATTACAAAAAAATAAAATATACGTAAATAGTAAGTACAAGCAAAATGCCTCTGAGACGCACTTTAATCCTTTCACCTAACTGATTGGAAATAATTAACTAATACTACTTATAAATACAAAAAAAAAACAGTTAAAGTATATACTAAGTCAAAAAACACAACGTGATTGCGTATCATTTTGTTACAAATGTCACGACGTCACGTGCATATAACTAAAACTGTCACGCGTGTTTTTATGTCACGCAGCCACAGTCACGGTGTAATTTTTCAAGTACACGTCTTTTTACTAGATGCGCCCCTCGGTGTCAACCGCGGCTTTGCAATTTTAAACTTTCAACCCCATGTTTAATCTCCCTTTACCCCTTGATAAACCTATAAACCTTCACTGCTTCTGAAGTACAAAGTGATTGGAAAAAGCGCCATTCGGTGCAAAATTGTTTTTGGACAGTAAACTTTTGACATGGAAATCTATCACAATATACATATACATCATTCATAGTTTTAAAAATAATATTAACTCGTTGAAATATTCACGCCTAAGTTTATGTGAGTAAATATTTGTTATCACGTATCTTCGTAACTACAAAATGGATTAGTATTAATTTTAGATAGTTTAGGTTCTGGAATAACTCATATCCTCAAAGATCTATGTCATTAGAAATCTGAGGAGATATCTACCGAGCCTGGGGATAACAGGCGTGATCATAAAAAGCTGGCAACATTGCTATGGTACTGATTTTCTGTCCGAGGTATGAATATCAAAATACGTACGTTTTTTAATTAAACCTAGACCAGTGATTCCCAAAGTGGTCCAGGTGGACCCCCAGGGGTCCACGGGAGACTCGACGGGGGTCTACGTTGGACGTGACAAAAAATGGGGGTCCACAATCGTAAGCAGGTGGTGCATGAAAATGAATTTGGTTTCGATAGTGAAGAACTAAACATTTTAGGCTTGTTATTTTAATATGATACCTAAATCAAACTGAGAAAAAAATGGTAATTTGGAAACGGAAAAGTTTTTTTTTTCAAAATCTGTTCATCGTCGTTGTAACTCAGCCACAACGCAAGTTTCCATAGATAGATAGATCTAATCTTCACTTTTTATTTTTCAAGATTTAGAAATTGGTAGTAATGTAGATGCAGGGGGTCCACTGGATCCAGCAAAATTTTGAAAGTGGTCTATGAAACAAAAGAGTTTGGGAACCACTGATCTAGATAAACAGTTCCCGTTGCGTTGCTCGTGATGTAAGGTGTACACACTATTGACATAGAGCTGTTTGTTTGGACTGTGAAATGAGAAGTTTCAATTCACAGTCAGAATTTCAGGCAAGTCGAAAATACGCTTAAACGTGTTTGTTTTTTCGAGTACGAATTAATTGGTAAAAACTCAGAATACTGAAATTCCCACTCATTTTGATGAGGATTTCCTCATTTCAGTAAGTAATAGTAAACATGATATTTGGCATCTACTTTAGATGATTTATACAGAGTCAAGTAGAACGTTTTTACTCTGCCTATTTGTTTACAGAAAATATTTGCATCGAATCCAATACTTCCATATTTTTTCCTTCGGTTGTAAAATAAATAATCAGACCACATCAAGTAGTTACTTCCGCTTTTAAATGAAAAAAAAACTCTGCAACCTGGAAACTTTTCTATCTTCAAACAATTGAACAGACAACGTTAATAGCACACATAATTATACAACAAACTTGTACTAACCTGTGATTTTTAACTTGTGGGGATTGTATGTTTGGCAAATACAGGTGTTAACAACATATTCTATAATATAAAAATGAATCCCTATTTCCCTTGGTCACGGCATCACGCAATAACGGCTGTACCGATATTGTTGATTCTTTTTTTGCTGTGTTTATTATTGTAAGAAGGTTTTTAATAATAGTTAAGACAGGACAACGTCTGTCCGGTCAGCTAGTTGTTCATAAAAATACTTACAATATGTTTAGTATGTAAAAGTGACATTCGCCAAATGGCGAATAGGTCACATGCAGGTCACATGTGAATAAATCCGTCTTTGTCTGAGCCGTATTACTAAAGCCTACATGACCTTTAATCACCAGGCTTAAAACCAGTGATCTGTTATAGTTACCAATCTCAGTGCTTAAAGCCTTATAAATTTTGTTTACTAAATAGTACTGGCAGAGAAAACTAACATTCACCTTCACATGAATAAAGACCACAATCGTGTATTTGATATAAGTACCTGAAAAAAATAATCCGTGCTCATACGAAATACGAAATTAAAAGAGCCCAGCTTCCCGCTTCGCCCGCAGCGCGCTGGTCTACAGACTGCTCACCTTGCAACAAGCACTTCCTGATAAACCTTACAAGCAATTTTTCGCTAGGTCGATTTGTGATTTGATTTGTGCCATTTTGGTTTTGTTTTAAATGGATTTGAAAAATGTCACGCAAATTATTACCATTTCTAGGGCAGTGGTCCCGCCGCGCCGGCGAGAAAACGACAATAGTATACATTATAATAAGGACCTGGGTGACCGAGCATTGCTCGAACGACGTTTTCTAAAAATGAAACCTAGCTAGATCGATTTATCGCCCCCGAAACCCACTGCATACTAAATTTCATGAAATTGTTTGAGCCGATTCTGAGATTCAGATTATAGTACCTGGGTGACCGAGCTTTGCTCGGTTTTTTTATTGGTAAACGACGTTTTCTAAAAATGAAACCTAGCTAGATCGATTTATCGCCCCCGAAACCCTCTGCATACTAAATTTCATGAAAATCGCCGGAGCCGTTTCCGAGATTACAATTATATATATATATATATATACAATTATATATAATATATGTATATATATATATATACAAGAATTGCTCGTTTAAAGGTATAAGATATACATTCCGTGTAAACAAAAGAGAATAGTTGATCGCTGACTGTTCACACCGCCGGCGAGGACTCGCTTCACTAGTTTGTCGCTGGTCGACAAGATCCAGGAAAGATAACACTCGTTCAGCGATCAGAACTCACGCCGAGAGAGCAACCAGTGGTCATTTCAACTGCCGCGAGCGAGTGATGCGAGTAATCGCTCGTCTCACTCGCACACTCGCTTATAGCCGAGCCACACAACTATTGGAACTACGCGCTCGCTCCTCGCGGCACGCCGACTCGTTCCTACATTCTAGCTCTGCTCGCTGCTCGTTCGTCGTTGCCGGTGGGAGAACTGCCTATGTAAAACTGCGGTGCTTCGCAATAACTCATCACCCGACATCAAAAACATACAACCGAATTGATAACTTCCTAACTATAAAGTCGCATTTTAGAGAAACCAATATGACCGCTGTATTCGTAGCCCCGTAGCAGTGCTACGACGCTATGGCGCTACGAAATATGCGTAGGCGCAGTTACATTATTTTCTTGTAACAATCAGTTCTAGTAGCTGAATTTTTTATTATTATCATCAGTCGTTTGTGTCTCACTGTTGGCAATAGATCTTTTGCTCTTTCCAGTAGTAGCTTAGGGTATTTTGCTTATATTATTATGCTTTTGCTCTCATAATGTGGACCGTAACTCGCCAGGCAGGGGCCTAACCACGAAGTCTTCCAGAACGATTCCGTATTAGAAACGTCACATTTGAAGCTTGAAGTAACACTACTTTAATACAATTTGCATAGGTCATGGTACGAAATAACAATATAATATTAATTCGGTAATGTAATTATTATTATATTAATAATTGGTTCAACAAATGAAAAGGTACAGTATGGTCTTATATAGTACAGTAGTATATTTATTATATTATTAAATGGGCACCAAATGACCAGAGTATGTACCTGACGTAACTCTGTCCCCTACACTAGATCTCTGACGCGCCTGTGTTGTAGGGTTACAGTGATTCGCTTCGGACTCTCATTATATGATTATGTGTTATGGACTAATTATATCAAAGATAAGGTTATATATATATATATATATATATTATATATGTCTCTAGGTTTCAATTTAGATTTAAGGTAATAGGTTTCTAGGTTTATATGTGTGGGTGTATGTGCGGGAGGGTGTGTTTGTTTTAAGTACCATCCGAGGACATGCGTATGAATACACAAGGCACGACCGAGGACATTTTCAAAGCGAGGACATTTTCGAGGGTCCTCGGTTTGACTTGACCGAAGATTCGTATTCTGCGAACGATTTTGAGTCATTCTGTATACGTAATCCGAAAAAGTGGCCCTAGCCTCGGTTTGATCAAAAATATTCATAATCTTACATTTACACTTTTTATTCACTTCTGGCGCCACTATCGCTTTATACACAGCTTCTTTACATTCATATCACGTTTGTTGTATTATCCGAGGACCTATGTGTTAGATTTTAACACATAGGTCCTCGGATAGGTAGCTTTTCTAAACAATGTGTATGTAAGACCTCGGTATGCTATATTTTCCAGTGTGTAAAAGTTAAGTCCTCACTTTGACGGTTTTTCTTGTGTATTGTTCATCTATCAATTACAATAAAATTATATCTGAAAAGGTGGACTGAATCCTCAAAAAATCTTTAGTAGCTACTAGGTGCAAGATGAGAAAGTGCTACTTCTGCAGTGATAAGTACCTACTTAGGTTTGCTTAGGTTAAGCTTAAGGTAAGTAATTATTGGTGCAAATCTTTTGATTCGTATTTAAATGGGTAGTTTTCAATGTCTGTATCGATACTTTAATCGTTTGGATACCCGGAATGCAAAACTAAATTAACAAGACTAGTGTTTCAGGGTTTCTCAAAGTAACTTAATTGGAGGGATTTAAATTTGTGTGGAAACTGTGGTGCGATAATATATGAAGTAAACGTTATCATCAAAACAAAAAATTACAGTGTCTAAAGCAAGTTTAAGGTCAAATGTTCCTGTGGAAATATTACCACCCCTGTAGTCTACACCCCGTTTAGGGGTAGCTTTGAAATAATTTAATCATAGATTTTTATCTATCTATATCTATATAAAGAGCTTGACCTGACTGACTGATTGATCATCTCCGAGCCGAAACCGCTGAAGCTAGAAAGCTAAAATTAGGAAAGTGGTTTCCTTTTATAACAAAACTACCCACTAAGGCAGATTTTTGTAAATTCCACCTCTAAGGGGGTGAAAACGTTAGTATGAAACTTTTTAACGCGTGGAGCGATTTTCGTGAAACTTTGTTTGTGCACTATAAATGCAAAATTAATGGCTACGTGTTTCAGGATTTTTCAATATAAGCATCAAAAAGGGGTCAAATGTGGTGTCAATTTTTGTATGGGAACTTTTTAACGGGTGGTGCGATTGGTCTGAAACTTTGTTTGTGTACTGTAAATGCAAAATGAATGAATACGTGTTTCAGGATTTTTCAATATAACATTCAAAAAGGGGTCAAATGTGGGGTCAATGTTTGTATGGGAACTTTTTAACGGGTGGTGCGATTGGTCTGAAACTTTGTTCCGTGTTTCAGGATTTTTCAATATAACTCTAAAAAGGGGGTAAAAGGGGGGGGGGTCAATGTTTGTATGGGAATTTTTTGACGGGTGATGCGATTGGCCTGAAACTTTGTTTCCTGTTTTAGGATTTTTCAATATAGCTCTAAAAAAGGGGTCAATGTTTGTATGGGATTTTTTTAACGGGAGGTGCGATTGGTCTGAAACTTTAAGTACTGTAAATAAAAAATGAATGGACATGTGTTTCAGGATTTTTCAATATAACCTTCAAAAAGGGGTCAAATGGGGGGTCAATGTTTCTATGGGTACTTTTTAAAGGGTGGTGCAATTGGTCCGAATTTTGGTTTGGATACTTTAAATGCAAAATAAATGGAAACGCAAACCTGAATATTTCAAAATAGCCCTCTAAAATGGGTAAAATTGGGTGTCAATGTTATTTATGAGATTTTTTTATTAGTGTGATTTGTTTGAAACTCAGACTAGATACTCTGAGTGAACGAAGTCGCGGGCGGGACAACTAGTATATTATAGAGCACTGGCTGTGTAGTGGTAGCACCCCTGCCCCACGATCCAAAAGTCTTGGGTTCAACGCAAAATGAGAGCATGGTGCCAAATAATAATGTATGGACTTGCCTCTGACTACCATTTAAATCTAAGTACGCTATATATCTGAGAAGATATAATATTCCAAGCTTGGGGATTAGAGTCGTGATCATGTTTGTTTTTGTTTTGAAGAATATTTATCACAAGTTTCAAGCAAATAGAATCTTGAATGAAAAATCTAATAATGTACAAAAATACAAAATTTAACATCACAATGCACCAAGTTTTAAGGGTAGTTTGTGGGAATATAAATTCAGTCTTTAATTATTGTTTTAAAAGTACTTTTCCTAAGTTTCTAGATTGTTTAGATTTTTTTGATTCGATTTCGTTGACGATATTTTATTAAAACGTCCCTTTTTGGTTGATTTTCAAACAAAAAAAAATATTAGTGTCTACAACAATCAGTTTAGGTTGTGCGTTTTGAATATTTCGATGAGAACTTTGATTCTTAAAGTAATAGAAGGTATCATACGTTACATGATTGATGGTGATTAACATGATGATGAACACGACTGTAATCCCAGGCTCTTAGAGAATCGCCTTAGATCTCTAGTTGCTTAGATCTTTTGTACGTATCTAAAGAGGGTGTTCTTAGGCACGTCCGAACATGACATTTGCCACAGAACCATATTTTGCACAGTAGTTAGTGTTCCGTACGTGACAGGTTGCAAGCCTATCGCCGCTTATAAGAATACTAACTGACCTACGAATTTTTGTTTTAGGGTATACCGGTTTTCTTACAATGTTTTCCTTCACCATTTGAAAGCATTGCGCTCATAATTTTTCGAATGGAAAAAATCATTGGTGCATGACCAGGTTTGAACCTCGTGGGTTCCTTCGTGAAGCAGGGGTGCTACGACTACACCACCAAATACTCTCGTATAAAAACTAAATACCGATGGTGGACCATAATTTTTTTCTCTTTTGTTTACTTACGTCAAAAACAACTGAGAGAACTATATAAATACGTGTTATGACTATTATATAAAGTAGTGACTTTCAAATCTTTGACAATAATTGAGAGCACTGACAAGTGGTGACAAACGTCAAGACACCGACTTGTCCTCGCTTGGTACTTCATTTTTGAAAATGTGTGTAAGTAACAAATCGAAAAAATTTTAATTATTAGATTATCCTACACGTAAAATGGTTTAGGTAAATTTTCCATGTCCTCGCTTTATACAAGTTCTACTAGTGAAACTGTCCTCGGTTTGGTTAAGTAAAGTCTAACACAGCGTCCTCACTTTGTATAACACATAAGAGATATTGTGTATAAATACGTCCTCGGAAGGGTGTCGCACAGCTCACGTAAGAGGTCCTCGGTTGGCTTTACACAAAGTCCTCGTATGTGCATCGCTGGTCACGTTTGGCTGTGTATTTCGCGTCCTCAGTATGAAAGCGGCAATTCACACGAAAAAATGTTGAGATAGCACTATCTGGATAAGCTCATCACTCTAGATTTGATCTCCCGTCTCATTCTATCTCATTCTCAAAGGTCAACGACGTCATTAAACATGTTTTTCGGAGGGTCCTCGGTTTGGTCAAAAATTTACAAGGTCCTCGTAAGGGTGTCTGTACAAACAAGGGTGTGTCAATGTGTGTGTGCATAGGAGTGTGTGATAGTAATTTAAGTGTTCGTCGTATACATTAATTTTTCTGTGTCCCTGTAGTTTAATTTACTAAGGAATGAATGTATGTTATATTTGACTTTATAGATGCGTTTACGATATTTTTTATGTATGCGTATTAATGTATTATGAATTCGTGGTGAAGTCTCTGGTCTCGTGCTTGTTGGTGGAGCGTTAGAAGTCTGCTTGGGTTTCGAAAGAGTCTTGCATTTACTTCATATATCACAACTTATTCATAAACTTTCCACCTTTTTTAGTAAGACATGGCCACGACTGTATTTCCCAGGCTCGGTAAATTTTTCCTCAGATCTCTAGTTATTTATATCTTTGAGAATACCCAAAGAGGGTAGTCAGAGGCACGTCCAAACATGATTTGTTTATTTATTATTTATTTATTTTGCACAGTAGTAAGTATTCCGTACGTGGTTGCAAGCCCATCGCCGCTTATAATACTAACTTTTGACACACACCTTCGAATATAAGGTATACCGGTCACGATCTTTTCCTTCACCGTTTTAGAGCACTGGCATTGCGCACATAAATATTTTGAATAGAAAATCTCATTTGTACACGACCAAGTTTGAACCCACGACCTTCGGATCGTGAAGCAGGGGTGCTACCACTACACCACCAGCGCTCTTAATACTGATTTTAAAATACTCAACAAACAACTATTAAATATATAAAATAGGTTATTTCAACGAGTTCAAGTTTCATTCTCTTTAATAATACATTGCCTTGGATTGACATTGACAAGTTAATAGTCGTCTATTCGCTATTTATAATTTAAAGTAGGCATTATTTATTGCTGTGGGGGTGATTCTGTAGTTTACAGTTATTTGAATTATTAAATACTAACTTTCTTTTTACATTCTCCTTCATGGTTAAATCTGAATGGCATTCACGAATATATTAATGAAGAATGTTTTTTTCATGGCCAAAACTACCCAAAAAATATCCTTTTTAATTTAGTAAGTACCTGGTTGACCAACGTTTTCTAAAACGTTTTCGAAACCCTGCATACTTAAGTATGATATTTATTTCATGAAAATTGTTGGAGCCGTTTCCGAGATTCAGTATAATATAATACGAGTATACGAGTAGGTATATACAAGAATTGCTCGTTTAAAGGTATTAGATAGATAAATTAGTCTATTGAAAATGTCTTTGAAAGTTATACTAACTTGGTCTTTAGCGTGAAGTAAATAAGAACATTAATATTCTACGAAATTTTAGGAAATCAATGAACAACCGAATCAGCCCGTGAATGATCCGTGACTTTGTTCGCGTGGTGTTACGTCGCTTGATATAGAACCTCTTTACTATGGTAAGAGCCTTTAAACTAGTATGTGTTGCGAAAAATAATAAAACTCAAGCTGAAAGTAATTGAAAATAACTTTTCACATCCGCCATTTTGTATTTTTTAACATTTTATATAGTCATGTAATCCAAATGAGTCTATTTGTCAAAATCTGTCCAGGCATTTGGGCTTCAGTTATAGCCAAAGGAACTCTATATTATACATACATTCCCGCAAACATACCATATTTCTTCTTTACAGTTGGGTAAAAATTTAGATTTGAGAAGAACCTAAACTTAGGTCTTAGAGAGCTGAAATTTCGAGGGTAGGCTTCTTGGAGCCTCTCGGTCTAGAAATGCACTAAAGATAAAATTCCTAAAATCCTAAGCATGAATCAGCATTTGTGACATTTTGCTTTGACTTTGACTGTGTTTGTGTCCGAAACATGCTCACTTTTTCACGAAATCCTTTGAAAATCTGTCAAATTGTCACTCGTATTTGTTACGGTACGGAGACACGGTCACGGATTTTCTGCGGTGTATTTGCCTGACAACTACGTCGCTCTGGTTTTTATATGTTTTCTCGTGTTATTTTGAGTTTTATTGCGTAATTTTGGTGGTTATTTTGCCAATAAAGCCCGGGTTCTTGACGCGAGTGTAAAGTATGTGAATTAGAGTGAATAGTTCTCTTGAAATTCCATCGGAGGAAATCCCGAAAATTTTCAACAAAACAGCCATCTTTTGTTTAAAATTGACTTGACTACTTGACTATGACTCTGTGACGTTGACAATACTTATAAATAAATACACTTGACACTGGCAAAATTGTTCTCTAAGAGACAGATGCCATAATTGAAGAAGAAGAAGAAGAAGACACGGTCACGGCATTTGTCACTATTGTGGACGCGTTTTTAGAGGTGAATATCGTATGAATAAAATATTACGATTGAAACCGTAATACGTAACATTTTTGATGAAGACGTTGATAAATAAATGGTTGTGCTTTATTTTCGCTGTACCATCCAACTATAAGCTGTACTATAAGCGTTCTTTGTGTTCATAGCCCGAGTATCCTGAGGGAAATCTCAGATTTCCAGTACACTATTTTATTTACTAAATATCAAAGAGTCAACGAAGAATCTAAAAACACTCTGTCTTACTTTTCGCTAAAATTATAGTGAGACAAGGCGCTTTCACAAGTAATTAAGACCGCTGTTCGTTCTTTGACGAGTCGTTGTTTACTATATCTACGGAAACCAGGCCATTTTTTACCTGACTCGTTAAAAATACGACAGAACGGAGTACCTTCTCCTTTACAGTAGTAATTTAAAAAGGTAATCACACTTAGTGTAGCTCAAGAAAATGAAATTTTAAAAGTATATGTTTGTTAGAATCAAAAATCAAAGAAAGTTCTGCATCACCTAACACTCATGAATTCGCGATAATTTTTTGCCGAAAATCGGTACAAATGAGTTTGGTATGAGCGTTCAAGGTAGCTGACGAAATCTCATTACCTAACATAGGTACCAGGCCCATCTATATTTTGACGTGCCTATTAAGTAGGTTCATTCCAGGGAGCTGATATTACAAAGTCTATCGATTTTACTGACGAATAACTTAATGAGTAAAGTTACACCGCAAAATTGGCCTTTGAAATTAATCGACAAGGATTCACAGCGGACGGCGACAGATAGCTACCACGGCGATCGTATTTAGGTTACGTCTACACACGCACGTTACATTATATCTACTAACCTAAGCTATGTCTATACTATTGTGTGTCGGCAGTAGTGTCTATGTGTGCGAGCACGTCTTAAGAGGGTGCGAACGCTCTACGACCTGGCTGACCTTTTGCAGTAATTCCATTAAATTAAGTCTCAGGAGGTTGGTTGAGTGCATCCTAACTTAGTTGTCTGAGTCCAAAGACGGTCTAACGGTCGGTCTATTCTGAAACAGTTATTGATCAACTCAATTTCGATAGAAATGCGATTTGACTGGCCCATTTGAACCTGACGCTTTGAAGTGAAGGGACCGGGAATCTGCCCGAATTAAACATCGCACTTACTGGTTTGTCGTTCACATAGGACAACGGGTTACTGAAGAAAGAAAAAAAGAAAAAAGAAATAGATTAATTGAAACAGACATAATACACACTCAGAAAATAATCAATTAACAGAACAGAAAGACTAACAAAATAATAAAAGACATAAAAACACATACACAAGAAGGTATAAATGTGTTATCTGATGCACCCGGAATAAATGGACTCGGAGAAATTAGGCGGTGAGTTGGTGTAGAGTTTACGAGTAGCTCAGAGAGTACCCAGGTCGACTTCTCTGCGGTCGGCTCTTAAATTAATATATATATAATAAATAATTAACAACTGAAATACCGAGTTTGTATTATAACGTACTAACACTGATAGTCTAGCTATCTACTGTTATGGATAGCAAGATAGATACTATGGGTAGCTTAAAATAACCTTTCCTTATCTCAAACTTTAAACAAGTAATGGAAAGCATTTTAGACGAGACTTTTTAAACTGTTTATTTCTGGTTAATTTTGAATATTACTTAATTTAAAAAAAATTAATTTGTTTGACTTCGTCCGTACCAGGATAGCTAGCTCGACCCCTAGGGGATCCCCGTGAACTTATCAGTTCATCAGGATACCCTGTATCTAAAATGATGATGTGATATTATGATATTGTGTTCACATAATACAAAAAATAATTGCTTTAGTGAAGGTGTAGTTGAATTCCCAATCATAATTTAGATTTTGTTAGTGTGTATCTACACGTTCACAAATATGTACAATATTCGTTCGTAAGTTGATGTAATATAGACATACATATAATATATAAAGCCTATATTGATTAACATTTACATCGGTTTTCGTTTGATATATTAAAACGTTCTTCAATTAAATTTGAAATTGGTCTTTAAATGACGAAGGTATCGGTGAACATGCTAAAAAACACATACTGTCCAACATAAAGTCTCGATCTTTTTTGAAGTTGGTTAAATAACTGGCATGCCTTGTTTACAACGTGTTTTAGCAAACCCTCGCCTTTAAAATGGAAGGAATTTCATCATGTAGATACACTTTTATGCGAGACCTTTTTCAGGATAATTCCTTGTTATTTACCGGGTAAATAGCTTTTATGCTGCACTGCGGTTTACTCAGCCTTGGGTCAGCCTTTAGTATTATTGACCAAGAGTTTTACAGGTGAACAACAAAAGGGATATTAAATAAATACGTATTTTTAAAGTTTTAAACCATATTTTTTTGGATAAACTGTTGCTTAACTTTTACTTAACTTTATACTTAACTTTTTTACTTATCTTTCTGAGAGCTCTGGTCTAGTGGTAGTATTTTAGATCCTAAGGTCGTAAGTTTGAATTCGGTAGTGTACCGGTTATTTTTTCTGTTTAGAAAATGTATGTGCGCTACACCATTTCGTTGACCTAAAAAGTTCGAAAGCGTGTGTCAAGTACAGTGAAGGAGCCTCTGAGGTGCACATTAATCCTTTCACCACACTAGTTTGAAAGAATTAGTGACAAGCTACTTCTTAGCTTGTCACTAATTTCCAACTATTTTTAACACCTCGTTCTGTGGGGCGATTATGGATCTTTGTTTACAATCAATGTCAATACGTTTTCATTGTAATCAAGCGATTTGGTATTACATGAGTGTTTATTCAATCAATTTGATTGACTTTGACAGGTGTTTTGTATCAGATTTCCGTAATCGCACTACTAGTGATCCCAACTGAATCTACAAAACACACCCTTACTTACCACACTAAACGCTTGCCGGCATTTTCATATTTCAGCAAAACATCCGTACTATACCCTCAGGCTATTCCATTTCATACGTCCCATGTCGTATACTTACTCAAAAACACTAACAGCGTCTACAATAAACGCCTTTACATGCTGCTTATGTTTTATGCAATAGAGTTCTTTATCGGTTGCATTTTCTACAAAAGCTTAGCTAGCCAGACCACTTCACAGGCGGCGAATAGATGCAGACTGACGTTAGATATTCTGTTTTCAAATGGCGGTCCTGTACAATGTCCACAACTTGAGCTAACTTGAGACTCGAAGCGGGTGTAGATGGCGCTTGTGAAAGTATTTCCTGTTAAACTTCCGGTCGTGCGCTACCGAAGTCTTGTAACTTAGCTTAGCTACTAAGATCGTTTTCCTGACATGCTAAGTGACTGATATTATCTTTGTGTTCGAGAGTATTTGCTTTACCTCTAGTTTGAGAAGTTTGACCAATTGATCAAAGTTTCAACAGGATAACAAGTTATGAGAACTTTGTGGCCATCTAACGGCTAGCAGCTTAATGCCAGGCTTTCTGGCGGTACCATTGTATAATATGGTTAAGGTTGTAATATTTTTATGCTAGCTTCTTTGCCTTTTTCTTATTTTTCGTATTTATTAATGGTATTTATCTCAGAGAACCATTATGCCAGTGTGAAGTGCATCCACAGATTCAGAGTTGTCAAGTCAATTTTAAACAAAAAATGTCTGTATTGTTTCAAATTCTTGAAAAATTTCCTGATTGATTTAGAAAGGAACTTTCACTTTATTTCACATATCTCACGCTTGTGTCAATAACTCAAGCTTTATTTGAAAAGTATCCAACAAAATTACACAATAAAACTTATAACTTGTAACAACACGAGAAAAAATATAATTAAAGTGATACTGTTCACAGTCGGAATATGCCTTCCGGACCCACGGCACAACTGTTATGTTTAACTAGTTGTGCCGTGGGTACTTTAAGTGCTTGTTGATTCTCGACACTTTGATCGCGTATATTCTAATCTGTTTATCACGTACAATCTCTTTTAAAGGTATGTGCGTTAAATCTTATGAATTTATGTGTCTGTCTCTTTTTACTGTCGCTTTTTCGTTTCATCGAGTTTCCATTCAACTATTATATCTGAACTATTTCTCCAATCAACAATAACCCCACCCTGTCAAAGTGTTACCAGCTTAATACAATTATCTAATAAATCTCCTTCAATTTTGAAATCACGGGACGTTGCGAGTGTCATATTTAATTACTTAGCCGTCGGGACGAACGTTAATTTCTTTAGGCTCTAATAAGTTAGAAGGTTCTTAGCCTATAAACTTGGTCGATCGATGGAGTTATTCGCAGTTAGATGCGCCTAAAATCTTATAAAAAATTTCACAATTAAAAAACAATTACCTAGATGACCGACTTTGCTCGTTTTTTTTTGATAAAAGACGTTTTTTAAAAATGAAACCTTGATTGATTTATCGCCCCTGATATCCCCTGCATACAAATTTTCATGACAATCGTTAGAGCCGTTTCCGAGATTCAGATTGTATATTATACATTAACTCTACCGTTAATTTTGTCGTGAATCCTATCAATTAGACAAACGAAACGAAAGCTTAAGCTTACTCATTTCTTTTTTAAACGGTAGACGAGACGTGATTGCTCTCAGCGCTGCAGAGTGGATTTCGTTGGTTGCAAAATGGAATTATATTTTCATTTCCGTCTACTTCGTTAACGGTCTAGACACTTTATTTTCCGATCGTTTCCTACTTGTTTATCCATCAGTAATTTTTTTAACCAAAAATAAAAATGAAAAAAAAAATCGGATTCAAAGTTTTATTCAAATAGTTCTAGTTATACACTAGTTTACTTTGCGGGTCTAAAACTAAAAACCCGCTCTAAATTAATGACATTCTTTTTTCGAAATTGTTCGAAGTAACCATATTAGAAATTATCAACAACGTAAAATAGATAAATACCTATCACAATATATTGAACACTTTGATTCAAATTGGAGACCATGTTTTTGAAATCAGGACCGAAATTGATAACAACGAAAAGTACGAGTAGATATCGCTCAGTATCAAATAAATATTTTGTTACAAAAAGTTGAAACTGACTCATGTTGAAAAAAAAACACTACTCGATTTCGATAAAATTTAATTTTATATACCACCTCCGAAGGATGACCTACAAAAAAAACCATCAAATCCATTCATAATTGGCGGAATAATCACGTACATACAATAAAACAAACAGCCGAATTGAGAATCACATTTTTAAATTCATTTCAAAATATAAATATATCTTAATCATTTTGAAAATAGAGGTCGTATTTTAAATCAATATTTAATTTTATTTTTTATAGAATATCCAAAAACTCAAAATAGCAGGTTATTTTTTAAATTGTGATTGCAGTGACGCGGACTGGTCGCTGCTTGCATCATCAATATGCATAGTTTTTGCTGGTGTAGACATGGTTTGTTTACTATGTTGGTAGGGGTCACTAGTAGGTATAGGTTATAAAAGTGGGTAGGTATCTATCAATATATTTGCAGTATCGCGAACAGAAAACTATTATACATTTATCAATTCTAGTTCGAGCAATGGCGGACTAGGTCTATGATTCGAATCCAAACCAATGGAATTTTATATTCGTAAAAATTCTCCGATGCTCAAGGAAAATATTGTGGAGAAACCGGCATATTGTAGAACCTAAAGAAATCGATGACATGTGTTAAGTGTACGAACGGAGCCGATGACGCACATTTATTCTTTCACCACACGATAAAAATAACATAATCTAAGACAGATACCTTCATCTCTTTTTGTGCTTTGTTCTAGGTAAGTTCCAGCCTTTCAATTGTCGTACTGAACCAGCGCTATCTGGATTCCTTGGGTACGTTTGGTAGTTTAGTCACCAAAAGGCAGAACTATTATAATTTAACCACCGCTGACAGATTGACAGGTCACAGATTTACGGGACCCAAAAACTCAAATCGATGAGTTAAAAAATGTTTTAAACACGACTGCTCTAGATGATATAGATATATTTCCCCTCGATTAAACCATAACAGTCTCAACAGCACTTTTCTATATAAGTCAGCCATTCGTGTTACCATTGTCTACTCGTTGTACGCTAGAGAGCTTTTTGTTAAACCCTAACGAAGGCTCGCCCACGCCACCTCATTTCACACACAGCTACATATTTGTACGTACATCAAAGCGTTCAATAAAGTGACAGGGAAGTTAGCTGGACCGTCTGTAATTCATGCAGCGTTTGCATGTGGACAGGAACTCGTCAACACCGGCCTACACACCCCTATATCGGTTTCATTCCAGTTGCCTGCCGGATAGTCGGAAATCGATAAATTGAATGCAGTGACTGAGCTCGCCTAAATCTCGCATCACATCCAGTCAGGTTCAGAGGTGGATTGTTAGCGATGAACATTGATACGAGTGCAAGCGGCCGCTTTGTGTCTACGAAATACTCGTATCTATACTCGTACGAGTATATACATATGAAGTCCATGTCCCCTATTTGCGCTCACCCTTTGCTCTGAGCGAACAAGTGTCCCAGTGTGTGGGGGCGTCCGTGGACAAAGACTCTCGTATAACAAAGCTGTCGTGACAATTAAAATGGCTCAAATAGGTACCTTGGATGTATAACTATTTATGATATTGTAACTGAGTATGTACTGACTGACCATGTTTTTCTCTGAATAATAGACTGAGAGGTGAGAGTTAGGAGGTGTTGGGCGAATCTCAATACTCAATTATTTAAGACTGTTTTTGTTTTGGGATATAAGAATCTATGTCAGAATCGAAAGTAAATGTTATATTTTTTTCTTTTTAAACATTTTTTTCCAAGAAATTATATATAATAATGAACAGATCATTCAAACACTTAACTATAAAATGAAATGGAAAATTTTCTAAAACTTTTCGTTTTCAAAGATCAACATTTTAAATCAACTGTTGGCAAATCTAAAGGAACTCTGTGACGTTGACAATACTTATAAATAAATACACTTGACACTGGCAAAATTGTTCTCTATGAGACAGATGGCATAATTGAAGAAGAAGAAGAAGAAGAAGAGTACCTACCTGTCTACTTGCCTATGATTGAGTTGAACCATTGAAATACTTTATGAAAGTCTGAAGGCGAACTTCAATCTCCCAACTCCCGCTACGCCCCCGTAGTATTGTATTACAGGATTAGTATATTAGTGCCTCAGACATCTATTGTGCGTTACCATTGTACATGGCCAGACAGTATCGTATAGTTAAATATTTACGCATCTACTTGCTTTTAATAATTAAATGGTACGATAGTTTATCACACTTTCATTACTTGAACTTCAAACTAGCCAGAAACTCATCTTTGCGAGAGCCGCCGAGTGAGTTCCAACAATAGTATTAATTCTTAGGGCTGACATAGATGCTAAGCGACTTGGAAGTCCTTTGTCAAATATAAGAATAAAATATAAAAGTATTGATTCAACATTTTAATAATTGCATCTTAGAATAAAGACTTGCACAGGACAGAGAAGATGGTCTATACAAGAAAGATTTTAGTAAGTTTTGTTCTCTTGAAGCTTTAAAACAATAAGAAACTTTGCGGTATCGCTTATCGTTTCTCACAAGAAAACCCACAAAAGCTTGTGATGGCGGCCGCAGTTCTCAGCAACGTTTGGCTCGATTGAGGTTTTGAGGTTCGATGGAAATAAAATAAATTTTCTTTTTGCCTTCTTGAAAACCCTTGACCTAAGAACGGGTTATTGGAATATAAATCAATTAGGTTAATAGGGAGGGCTATCGTCGAATTATTAGGATTTTTATCGTTAGTTAGAATTTATGATCTGTCGATTGGTTATAAAAAAACATAATCACGATACTTATATGTATCTTAAAATAAAATATCTATAGACAAACAACTTTATAATATTAGTTTAGATAAGTTAGTATTTTTGGGGTTTATATGTGAGAGTGTAGCCTAATCGAGCACTCATCTAATACTCGTTCTAAGATAGCAACTCAATTGTTGACATTTGAAATTATAATTATAATTTTTGGTAGGTACGTCATTTGTTAGAGTGTAATAGCACATTTATTTCTATGTATACATTTTATAGTGCTCATATCCGATTCATACATTCCGTTATGCGTATATTTTGTAGCGATTCGAACGCTACTCAAATTTTGACATTTTGATTAAAATACAAGGAGCGCTACGCCGAATGGCCCGGCTGTGACTTCCAATACCTACTTACTATGTGCATGGAGTGATGAAAGTGGTTTCCGTGTGTGTGCGTCCCCCTACCTTCCATCTGCGCCAGAGGCTGTTAGCAAACTATGATGTATTCCTTGTTGAGGGGTGATCGGAAATGCAGAGTTTTATGATAATGATTGTAAAGCAATCGATTGAATGAAACCTCTCGAATGCATACGTGTTAATTATTATTTAACTTGCTAGATAAATTGTAGTTCTTATAGAAAGAAACTCGTTGCTATTAAAACAAGTTACCGTTTAGATGTTTAGTTAGACTTTTTGAGAACTGCGTGTGTGATGTCATAGTTACAAGTCACAGGCGGTGATGAATGCGATTCTCAACGTTTGTATAAAAAAATATAACACGTCTAATAACAATTTTAGAAGTTGCCATGCCCGTTTCACGCGGTCTTTAAAACGCAACAAAGGCCCGCCGACAGGTTTGGCGTCGGCTATTTCTGCCAAAAGAGTTTGTCTTGGCAAACGAGAAAAGTCCATGCGATGGACATGCCCCAGCCAACGCAAACGTTTTTGCATAAGCATGGCCATGATGCTGGGTTTATGATGATGACATTTTATTTGCAAAAAATGTGGCCGCGGCTGTCATTCTCGCATGGGTCTTTTTAGCCACGAACAGAAATGTTCGAGTGCGAATTGTTCTGTAACCTGACGTCACCTAAATCATCTTTATTAGGTGTAAACAGGCCGATGATGATGATAAACAAAAATTGGTGCGATGCTGAAGATTTATTATTGTTATTGTGTTGATTCTTCGAACAGCTTTGTGGATTCGCGGGAAAGTAAAATGTCATATAAAGTTTTGTCAGTTACACTGCTCAGCTCTGGCTCTGGCTTCAATAAAATTGGGTCCTTATCGTTACTACGAGTAGATGTCGACGTATCGTGATCTGGGCTAACTAGCTAGAGAGACATATTCTATTTCTTCTTATTGTGTCATTAGTTCTTTTAAACCAGTGAGGTGATAAGATAAAAGAGCGCATTTGAAGTTCTTTCGTGCACTAGAGACATATTGATATTATGATAAAAAATACGAAACCCGAAATATTTTATCGTGAGCTATATCTAAGGAAATATATCTAAAGAAATATATCTGAGGAAAATATGAAACACTAGCTTCCGCCCACGGCTTCGTCCGCGTGGTACCTTGAAAAACTAAAACACATCTATCCCGCGGGAACCGTACCTTTGTCCGGGATAAAAAGTAGCCTAAGTGTTATTCCAGACTATAATCTTTATCAGATCCATTCAGCCGTTTCAGCGTGAAAGAGTAACAAACAACCAGACATCCATGCAAACTTTTGCGTTCATAATATTAGTAGGATTCAACTTCCAACGTGTCCAAATGTCGTTAATTGAATGCTCAATTTGTTAGCATACGTTTTAGTTTATAAACTACACAGTGATGAAGCGACAGGCGTATAAAAATCATAGAAAATATTTTTTTCTTATCTTGAGCTTGTGTCAAGAAGAGAGTAAGCAATCGATATGAGAAATGGAGTATTGGCACAGGGCCCTGTAGTTGTGAAGTGGCGACGGAGTAGTGACCCCGAAACCGTGACAATAAACGAACATGTAGACCAAAGATGTAGACAGATCTATAGCAAAGTCACTTCAACTCAACGGCGTAAACCAACCTCTATTTCTGAGATAAAAGGTTCAGTTTAGGTTACATAGAGGAAAAGGCTACAAAACAGCAACTGTAGCATTTTAGACATGACGTTCGAATGGATAATAATACAGTAGTTCAGATGAATGAAACCGGCGACACAGAAGCGGCGTCGATGCCTCATTCACACATGTTCATTAATTAACACCTGATATGGAAAAGGAACCTCTGTTTCATCCAATGTTACTGCATACATTCGTACCAATTAGGAAGAATGTATGCTGGTGCATTTCCTAAAACCAACTTAACTTGACTATCTACGTAATTTCATTTTAGTGAACGAAGCATTGTTTTTATTTTTATTAAAACTTATGAAAACGGACTTATGAAATAACATGAATAATAATTCTTTCGGGTACACGCAAGCTTTTGGCCAATTAAAAATTATGGCCAATATTTTTAAAGGTAATAAAAAAGAAAAGCAAGTAGGTATAATATACTTGCTTGTACTCGTATAATATATATAATATAAGTTCGTATAATATAAACTCGTATAATATAAGTTCTATGTAAGTACTAGTTAATTTCAATACTTTGTAGCCATTTTGGTGAACTATTATTAAGAAGTGTATTTTTGTATTATAGTTATAATGACGTCATACAAAATAAAATATACAAAAAGATCAATTCTGACAGTGTCAGGTAATTTTATATTGAGAATAGCAACAACACGTTGAGTGTGTCATTAAAAAAAATAATGTTTTATTCGAAAGCTTCAGAAGATAATTGTTACATAATTCACTTTTATTACAATAACCTACGAAGCAGATAGTGTTTAGAAATCAAGCTATAGGTATTTAATGAAAACAAACACACAATTACACAATAAAAGTTTAAATAGCACGTAAAAACGTATTACAATAAAAACAGTCATATTGCTTGAAAAATTTGCCAAGAACACCTAGTCTATACTAATACTAATATAATGTTATAAAGAGGAAAAATTTGATTGTTTGTTTGTTTGTTTATTTGCATCGAATAGGCTCCGAAACTAAAGGACTGATTTTAAAAATTCTTTCACTGTTGGAAAGCTACACTATCAGCGGGTGACATAGGCTATACTATATTTTCAAAAAAACTAGGGATCCTTACGAAAACTCCAATAATGTAACCCAAGGTGTAAAAAAAAAACCTTAAATATTCATTACATCGCGTGCGCTGCGAAAACTATTGATAATAGAATAAATAATGTACTACGAATTTGTAGAACACATCATTAGGTATATAGGTAATAAGCCGGGGCGGACATCTAGTGTAACATAAAAAACTTCGAAATATAACATGGCTGCTTTGGATCTAAACCCGACGTGGTATTATAAATTTTGGAAAAGTCTAAAAAAGTACATTGTCATCAAACAAACTGTTGTATAAAGTAAATCGCAATAAAATAACTTTTTCACATTAAAAAAGAGCATGTCCACAAAAATATGTCAACGAATTTATGCAATTTTTTAACCTTTACACGGAAAAAGCCACACAATTTTTAGAAATTTTCATAGTTCCCTAAGGTAAGTCTATAAGTTCGACAAGTTGAGGTCAGAATAAGAAATCAGTAGTTTGGCCTTTCAGAATAGTTAATATGTATGTATTTTGACTAATGTATGCATGGAGGCTAGTAACTATACTATCGATGAATGTACGTGAATATTATTAACTACCTTGACGCGTTATGTAAACCAGCTAAGGTTCCAAATAGCTACATGTACTAGTGCAAACCGCAAACCACTCGGCCCAGCACGCCAACTCAAATAATTGAATATGCTACACCGGTCAGGTAGGTATTTGCTAATAAACGTTGTCACGGTGCAATTCGATTGCCCGACCGCGCTACTCTGTCAAAGTTAATTGTATTCGTACGGAAAATACTTCAAACCTAGTCCGTTTCACTAATATGATTGGTTTTATTTGTGTATCTGAAACCGCTAAACCACTCGAATTTTATCACACCACAAACAAAGATTGCAATTTTCACATTTATATTATTATTTTCTTCCAGCAATCATGTACTCAATACTTTTGTGTATAAGTATCTTACCATCACTTATATAAAATTCTCTAATTGGTAATTCCAGCATACAAAAGACGTGTGCGGATGTTAATATGTGCAAAGAGACTATGCCGCTGGTTTTTCATGTCGGGAAAATAAAAAATGTAATATGTGGAATGCAAATTTCTGTATGATATTCAAATATACTCAACTTTTTATTGCTAGCCTTAAAACCTTTCACAACGTAGAGCTTGTAACGTGGCTGAAGTAAGTCTTCGTGTGAATACAGACACCTTTGTATGTAGGAGGAAAAACGACAGACAAAAACCGTTTTACAAACGATCGTTCTCCAATTAGTGTGCGATGGAGCAACAGCAAAAGTAAAACGTAGACTTTGATGCATTCTCTTCAGTTGTAGAGTGTACGCATCGGGCACTATGCGTATTATAATGAAATTAAAATTATCATAGACTAGCTGACCCGGTGAACTTCGTATCACCTACTATTTTTCGCAATTTTTTTTATTTTCTTAACATTTAAACCTTCCCTGAACTCGAAGGAATATTTCAAAACTGAAATTACCCAAATCAGGCCAGCCGTTCTCGAGTTTTAGCGATACTAACGAACAGCAATTCATTTTTATATATAAGTTTAATTTAATTTAATTTAAATTTAAATGGAAATACACACGGTGTACCTACCTTGGCTACTTGGCGTTCTAAAACTTGAGCTGTTTCTAATCAGTTAAGTACAGTCCTTATGTCCTTAGAACCCTTTCAATATGTTTGGGATACGTTTTTCTGTTTATTTTAAGTTTTTTTTTGAATGTTTTGTTGTGTGTGCTGCCTGTTAAATAAATAAAAAAAAAAAAGATTTCAAAAAACACAATTCTAGAGAAAAAAATATTACTTTTATTCCGAAACAGAGACTTAAATATCAACAACATGTCAAAAATAAACCTACCATTTTTGTTTTCGTGTGTATTTTATCGTCTGCTTTGGAAAATTGAATTATTGTTACACCTTTTATTCCAAGCCGAAATTAAATACTCCAAAATTCTTCACTTTCAATTTTTATTACACAAAGGCTTTGGGAGGGTTCATATTTTGTACACCAAATGCCTGTTAACAATCCATGCTATCTAGTTTGTTATTTGGAACTTAAAAAAAAAAATTTACATAAAGGGTTTTATTCTCTAGTACATGAAGGCGATTCTGGTGCTTTCCTCGCTCTAATAGGCTTTTAATATTTACAACTCATCCTTTTTAAACGATTCTCAGAGACAGACAGGACGGATAATTCATCTAATCAAAACTACTGGAAAAACTTCCAACTCGTCGCGAAAGATTTGCATTCGTGGCGGGCAGCTTATTCGACTTTCTTGTAAATGGATCTTGGGAATATTGCAAAGTTGCCGCTGTCATTTTTCTTGTTTATAACTCGAGAGAGCTTATCGGGAAATGGAGCAGTCTCAATAGGGCCGGCGCAAAACGTCAGCGTTATCAAAACAGCTGATAATACAAAAATGTTTGTTTTTAAATGAGTACTCAAATTTTGATGGCGGAGTCAGCAAAAAAGAACCTAATAATGCACTTCAAGAGCACAACCCAGAAGTATCTATTAAAAAATGTGAATCACTTATGCATTCGTTTTATAAAACACAAGGTAAAAATAAACGTATTAGCAAAGAGCTTGTCGAGAGCGAGCTTGGACGAACATTGGATAAATCGGTCCATTTGTTCTCAAATAATGCGCTTACCAACGTTCAGATTTTTTTATAAGTAGATGTTGCATAGCAACTTTCGTGAAACAACCACTGAGCAATTTCTCTTTCTACCGTGCGTGACCGCCCGTGCCGTAACAAACACGCGTGACAATTTGACAGATTTTCAAGGGACTTCGTGAAAAAGCACAGTCAGGTCGCCGTGACCCGTACAAACCCGCGTGACAAATGTGGGCGTGTTTTGGACACAGTTACGGCTGGTGTGTGGACCTGCTTACTTTCCAAGATTCTGAACGCTTTCGGAAATCTATGATAATCATCACAGTAAAGTCACTGTGATGATTATTCTATCAGAGTTTGCCATTCATACGAACCAAAATTGAACGATGATGAAATGATGACGAATAAAATTGAAATCGACAATCGCCGCTAAAGGAAGAGTATCATTATGCCTGAAAATGGTAAAGTAACAGAATAATGTCAGCAGTTCCCATCAGATCACGCCAAGATCCAAAAGATGATTCGATTCAGAAAGGTAATGCAGACAGACGGGGACCAGACATCTACCTACAAGGAAGGACGTTTAACTTTCAATTCAATTTTCCGGTAAAATATGGATAGAATGCATTAGTGCTTCTACTGAAGTCAAATATTTGAGGTTTAAAATTCACTTTAGTTCAGTAAAGTTAGGAAATTGAAATGGGTACCTTGGGCAGACCTGTATGATAATAGATAGTTTAAACTGAAGTTTTATGTTTGATGAGGTTTACCTGGGGTCTTACCACAAGCTCTTACAAACCATCATATTTCAGAAACGTCAAAGTTTCAAGCTTGAAGTACTTAACACTACTTTAATAAAAAAAATATGTGTCATGGTACGATATATCAAGGTTATATTACTTATATATTGCCCGAAAAGTTTGTGATAATACTTTTTGATTAAATCAGTAAAAAAATGTAATAAGATTATTCGTTTGTCATTTTGATACAAGTGGCACAATTTAAAATCAATAACATAGGCCGTGCTCATTAAAACTATAGATCACCTTACAAATTACTCTTCTTGTGATCCTATTACAATATAGCACATCATTAAGCACCAACATGAAATAACGCTACATTTTAAAATGTTGACGTACAAACAAACTGTTTTCAAACATGTTGACTGTCAACGTGGGTCTCTGAGGCGTCTTGCCTAAAATGCAATTTGGTGATTAGTTAATATAACTAACCTTCCAGATCCGGCACACGGGCTCCACGTAACAATCGCGTTGAATTGGCTGAAGCGACGATCTACTAGGGAAGTTCGTAGCCTAACCTGCTAAATTGTGTGCATATGATGGAAGCTCTTAGCGTAAACTGAAATTGTAACGCACGACAGGGCTTTATAGTGGAAACATGATTGAAACGGAGTTAATTTAATTTTGGATAGGTTTAATCTGATGAGCGCTGGTATCAGTGTTGGATTGTTTGAGCATTATGAAACTCTATGGAAACTCACACAGTAACATTTGATTATAGAGATTTATGTGATGTGGTCACTATCTGATAAAGAAGTTATACCTATTATTAAACCATTTTATGATTGGCCATTACCACATACAAGTATCTAGTGATTAAGTCGGTTTAGTTTAAATTTAGCTATATTTATGTAAATATGTATATTGTATAGTAAAATAGGTAAAGTTATTTGCTTGTTTCCTCCGTGCCGATGTTTGCTCGATGCTATGTAAACTTATCGGCTGTTGTAATCTCCCTGGTTGCCAAATATTTGATCGAAACTATGCGTTCTCATTCTCACATTGTTCATTTGACTATCACACGATAGCTCAGATTACAAGACGCTGTTTGGCTTTAAAACCCAAGTAAACTAAACTTTTGTCTATTAAAAAAAAACTCAAATATCATACTTATTTTATGGCGCGACAGCTTCCCCATAGAAATTGTATGGTGAACACAAAACGGGACGATTCTAATTTCAATAATGTGGTACCGTGCCAATATTGCTACATTAAAATTCTGATTAAACAGATCAAAGACAAATACAAACAAGTAATTACAAATAAATAGGAGCGCAAATAATAAATTCAAATTCGTTTGTAAAAAGTGTAGCCATGGCTGTCACAATATCAGCAACAAAAAAATGTTATAAGGTAATGTACCTAGTTTATAAATTTATATACCTAATGCGAGTATTAATAATGATGTTTTACGGCCTATTAATGTTGTAAGCCTAGTCGTGCAGCAATGAGAGTTCCATTTGATAAAATTATGTGCGCAGTGCTCTTAAGTGGTGAAGGAAAACATCGTGAGGAAACTGACATACCTTAAAACCTAACATACGAAGGTGTGTGTCATAGGTTAGTATTCTTATAAGCGGCGATGGGCTTGCAACGTGCGGAATACTAACTTCTGTCCAAAAGTGTGGTCATGTGCCAAAAACACTTTTGGTTTTGTAAAAACTCTGGTTGTGTTAGCACTTTATTACGTGTAAAGTTATCTGGACGGTAAGCACAAGTATCAAACGCCCCAACAGGCAAACTCCACGTAGACAAAGTTAGCCCTCTGTGTGAGAAAACATTCCTGTGACTTTAACACAAATATTCCAGGTACTTCGGCTCTATATTGCATTATTGGCGTTGTTTATAAACTAATAGGTAGTTTATTGAGTGGGCAATAATGGTGCGCAAGTTTATTGGAATTCAGAATGTCGTTTTCAATTTTTCTCTGTAATGTTCGTATTTCAAACACTGATTGCTATAACTTTTCTCTACGCCGAGTGGTACACAGATGGTTGCAACGTTGTCTTGTTTTTGCTTATTAAATTAAATTGTGTACATACCGATAAAAACTTAGACGGACTACAAGTACTTGCAGATGTTTTACAGAGAAACAACGTTGCTAATTCCTCGTAGGTATTCTATTAATTTTTTTATCCATGTTTGAAAAAAAAACTGGAGGTTTTAGAGAGCTTTCGCTTTCCAACTGCAAGCTTTTACGTGGTCTATGTTACGCGCGTCACTTGAAATTATCTAAATTATCCCATCAAATCAAGTTGGTACCGGAATATCTATATAAATAAGTAAATAACACAAACTCGTTATTACCATTTGTAACTCGAGAACGCCTGGACCGATTTTCTTGATTTTTGATTTGTTGGATTGGTCTCCACCCCAATAGAATAACTATTATAACATTTAAAAATGAATTAAATGCGGACGAAATGATCGCGCGCAACAGATCCTACTAATGTTATAAACGCGAAAGTTTGTAAGAATGTCTGGATGTATGTTTGTTACTCTTTCACGCTGAAACGGCTGAACGGATCTGGATGAAATTAGGCACAGATAGAATATAGTCTGGAATAGCACATAGGCTACTTTTATCCCGGAAAAATGTACGGTTCCCGTGGGATATTTTTGTTTCTGTTTTCAAGATACCGTTTTATAAAAATCAGTTATACTCGTAGTCAACAGGGTCTCTGACTAAGCATCAAAAAACTGCACTAACTGCACTATGCAAATGCTCACCGGAGCGTAGGAACGATGCAGCTGCGCAGTGCTTTCAGTGCCCTTTGTGTGCCCATATCGTTCCCAATGTTGAAAAAATATTCCGACAACACACGAAATTCGAAATCCCAATACGAGAAATTCAACAACAAGTTAAAATCATCCTCTAGCTGGCTGAATTTGTCCCGATACAAAAAGTCCTAGGGCTATTTTCGTTGGATTCAGGGTTTATCTTTTGATTTGTTGTAAACTGATAATAAAAAATTACAAGCAGTGTCAAGGCAAAATGACTGATTTTTCACGGATTCCGTTGAAAATCCGTCTAACGCGTGTTTGTTACGATACTGCACCACGGTCACGCCGTAGAGTCACGAGTATGGACATAATTATTACTCTTAGCTGTCTTTGTAGAAAAAGTTACAAGAGTGAGATTAAGCGGGTTTGGTGTACCGATGGATCATGTTAAGATATTTCGGCACACTATAAACAAAATACTTACTGAATTTATAAAACACTTCTTTACCTTTCCTTACTTACTAACTGCTGTAATTATATTATAAACAAGCTTCCGCCCACGGCTTCACCCGCGAGGTACTTACCTACATATAATATAGTCTATGTTCATCCTGAAAGTTCATTCTAAACATTGGGGAAATAATTTTTAATCGGTTGGCTAGTTTCGAATATTACCTCGTATATACAAAGAAACTTCACCTCTGTATAATATTAGTGTAGATGCAGGTACCTGGTACAGTCAATTGCATTGGAGACACTTTTGTCAGATGTTCGCCATGGTAAGATCTTATTACGTTCTAGCCTTCTATATTTTCCGTGGTGGGAAAGTTGAAATGTGACCGAAGTATTGCAGAACTCTGTGAAGAACACGCTCAACATTCTAATGAATCCTTCTTCTTCTTCTTCTTTTAGATATGGTGTCTGGTTTAGTTTTCCACAATTTTGCCAATGTCAATGTCAGCAAGATTTAATTATGTAAGATGTTATGAGGTCTCTGGCAATTTGAAAGATGTTCAGTTTCTCTGAGGGATACTCATTACTAATGAATCCTAAGTAGCTAGATTTTCAATCATTCACAGCTCTCAAAATGTCAAATATGTAAATCGTGAGAACGAGCGCGTCCGCACAGCTGTACAAGCTTACTCTGAACATGGAAACGATCTCACGGGTGGAGGTCTTATATTATAATCGTACAATATTATAAATGCGGAAATTTGGATTGATGTATGGATGTTTGATGAATCACGCTGAAATTCGTTTGGAAAATCTTCTTGTTAGTCACAAATTATGCTAAAAATTACAAAGACAACTATCGAAAGTTATCTTAAGTTATTGTGTACTTTAACAGGGAACTGTCACAACACTTAAGGCGTCTTTGCATAACGCCTGCAAACCGAACCGACCCTCAATGCCAAGGTGCTCTTAAGTATCGACCTAAATTTTAGCATAAGTGCTTCATCGCACGTTGAATATATACGTTTATATACGTATTTTTAGGTTTTTAAATAATTCCCCGTTTTAAAACTAAAAAGAAAACCGACTTAAATGTTGCACTACGTAGAAAACTACAAGCGAGGATGGTTTTATGAAAATAATGGCAGATAGGGAATGGGTAATAAGTATCACTCCTTCGGGAATCATGTTTATAAGGGACTACCCCTTAAGTAGAACCTACCAAACCAAAAATGATCAATTTATAATTTGCCGAATAATCGCGTAACAAAAACTAGTCGAAGTAAGTATTTCCTTTTTTGAAGGTTAAAAAATGTTATTCGGTTTACTAAAGGTATTATTAAACCAATATACATACAATTAATCACTGATCATTATTGAACTATGTAGAAATTTCAAATGTGCGGCGTGTGAAAATATACTGAATTTTCCATTCAGATTAAAAGCTTTATATTGGTTTCAGTATTCAATTAATGAAATCGGAATTAATTTTGTTTTCGTTCGTGTAAGTTCATAGTTTTTTTGTGCGATAGAAAACCGCGAATCGGCTCGTATATTTTTCAATATTATATTATAGTGATTTCTAATAGTGATTTTAGTATTCTTTCTTTCCATGCGGTTTCTATTCTTGCAAGTACCTCGTTCAACTCTCAGTATCACTCGCCTATCTATAATGTTCCGTGAAAATAAGGTTCTAAAATATTCGGTAGGGGGGCATTCGTTACCGACCCCATCTCATAAACATCTGAGACATTTTAAATTTTGTGGTATCATAAACACCTATTCTATTATCTACATCTATCTACTAGGTTTTTTTAAACCCTCTCTTTTATGGTGATTAAAGACTAAAACCACATTCATCCAGGATATCTAGAAAAAATCAATCCCTTTTACATAGGCGACGAGTGTTAAATTACGACTAGATAAGTATGTCAAAACAATATCGTCATGTTTGGCAATTTTATTTTGCAGATTGCATTCGATATTAAACGAAACTGAGCGAAGTCAGAAACTCTCGGCGCGTACGAATATACCTACTTTCGAGGACAGCAATAAAGCCTAGGGTTGCCAAAACAAGTTTGCCAGAACTAGTTTTATTCGAACTGCTGTCTTTCTTTTAGGTCAGTGACTTCGTAAGGTTGAGCCTTTCGTCTACGGCAGTATCAAATAAACCCCGAAAATCATAATTGAATCATAATTGATACGACTTTTCAATATAGCAACCACGCTCGCTTTAGCAAGAAACAAATATGTTTGAATTGTGATTTTATTAATCCTTAACTTTGAATCTGACATTAGATTTTATCCAGTGATTTGTTATATTTTATCTAACTTTTGAGCATGACACTCAATTTTACATTGGAACTTAATACTAAGTCATTATTGTAGCTCGTTTCAGTAAGCTTGCGTACCTACATCTCGGCTTAGTTCACAAGTGAGCTTGTAAGAAACACGTATTCCGCCAAACACGCTCTAACTTTAGTGTTCTCATTTTTACTCGACTCTCCTTAACGTGCTTACGCTGGCGCCGCCGTAACAGAGACACATTAAGGACAAATACATTTCAAGACCGCAAACTTAAATTAGCCAAATCAATACTTTTACTATTGACCCATTTAAAATAAAACCTCTCTTAAACGTAGCCACCTGATAAATGTAATGCACCCTTTAGATATCCTCAAAGATTTAAGTACTTAACTTTAAGAAGATATCTATAAAAACTAAGGTTACATAATGTAGTATGTTTAACTTCGGAATGAATTGGGTATGGTTCTGAAATATGAATGAATAAGAAACATCTGACTTGAACTAGATCTAAAACTTAATAAAAATTACCACAACGCATTTTAGTAGTACGTTGTAGTAAGCTATTAGGCAGCAAGAAGTTGTGAAACATGGGTTAAATAAACCAAAATTATTTTGCTATTCAATAAACAAATTAAAAATACATTTTTTTTATAAAACAAAATGTCGGTACTTACCTTACAACATTTTATATCAGATATTTAATAATTTTATTTTCCGATGTAAAAATACAATGTGTTTATAGGTAAAGCTGTAGCAAACCATATGTATCCGGTACTGAGTAACGGGTAGGTACGCCATCTAGTACCGAGTAACGAGACTTTACACAAGAATGCATCTCGTTACTCGCATCTTTCGTAGTATCGGAACCTAGTGTCACAGGTTGTCAGACAAAGCATTTGTCCAAAAGAGATAAAATACCTACGGAAAAGTGAAAAATGCACCTTACACAATTTGGTATGTTTTCTACAAATTACGAATGTTGTGACGCCGCGACCCCATACTTTACTCGATTCGGTACTCTAACATAACAGCATGTATAGTAACGAGTAATGATAGTAACGAGTAGTCATTTTAATAGTAAAGGGTAATTTTTTTGTCTTTTCTTTTATGAGCTTAAATCCGCTTCTGTGCTTAGGCTAACATAAAACACAGTTTGAAATTGAAGCTGCATTTCGTATAAAGCCGGCAATAACCTTCTCAAAGTTAATCTCGAGAGTCCACAGCTAATACCTGACTGCCGAGGTATTTCATCAAATACTAGTTTATAACTTTAAATTATATAAAGACTAGCGTAGAACTCTGAACTCTGCAGTTTTAATTGTTATAAGAAGCCTTGTTTACTCTTATTCATTAAGTTGCCGCTTTTATGCTGTGTTCTCAAACAGACGCTTCAGCGTCGTAACATTCATTTAAAAAAAAATCATGACCACGAGATATATCGGCATAATTATCTTCTCAGATCTCTAGTTACCTAGATCGTTGAGAATATCTAAAGAGGGTAGTTAAAGGCTCGTCCAAACAGAATATTTGGCACATGACCACATTTTGCACAGTAGGTTAGTATTTCGTACGTCATAAGTTGCAAGCCTATCGCCGCTTATGTATGAGAATACTAACCTATGACACATACTCGTACCTTTAAATTTTTAGTTTTATGGTTTGCCGTTCTCGTCACGATTCCTTTCACCGTTTAAGAGCACTGGCACATACATTTTTTAAATGAAAAATCCCCTTGGCGCACGACCAGGTTTGAATCCACGACCTTCGGATAGTGTGGCAGGGATACTACCACTATACCACAAATGCTCTATCATTTTAAAAATCACTTAAATCAACGCCTGTCTCAAATTTTCAGTTAAAAAGAGCTGAACTATTCAAAGCAATTACACAGGAATGAATTTCTCTAGAAAAAAATAGTCAACAATTTACAACTGCAACCGAGAGTTGGTTTTTCAGTCAGCAGTTTTGTTTACTTAACTGTAAACTCAATTTTGCTCTTATTTTCCATAATTCATTGGTTCACGGCGGTAAAAATGAAAGAACATTTTCTAAATTTTATTTTAACGATTCATTTCAACCAACAGACGGGTCTGTTGACACGGAAAACGTGAATTTAGCTCGTAGTATGAACATCTGCGTTTGTCCTTGCACACTGTTCATACTTCTTTCACGAGTTTATGCGAGCGTCAAACGAAATAGGTTTATCGAAATTGAATGGGATAAATCAGTTTTGCTTGTGCACTTGTTGTGCCAGCTGCGATAAAACAAAGCTAAAGCCACGATTGATATGGTTTAGTTTCCGAGAGAATATTGTTTTAGCGCACGCAACTATGCCGCAGCGGAGCTGATTTCTTTAAAATCAATGGTTTACGCAGTACGCATCCGACCCTATATGAGTCGGCGTCAACAAGTACCCTCTAGCCCCCCCGGAGGGGGCGAAGAGGGGGTGCCTTGAGTGGCTCCCCCAGGGGTTTTTAGGGGTGAGATTCAACTGGTGCAATGCGGCGTGCCCCTACTTTCATCCTACTGGTGAATTTCGTTTTTGGTACGAGTATAATGTCCGCGACTATGCGGCGACGGTAGCGACGACCGACAATCCGAGCACGCTCTATCTTCCTCGCCCGTTAGTTTCGCCAACTTTATTTTGTTTGAAGAACCAATGCCATAGATGAGGATGGTTGGTAGTGGACGGTAGCAGTAAAACCTTTTTCCCGTCAGTTGCTCGGGTAAAGCTCAGAAAGGTTTTATTGTGATCGGGCGTGTTGATTACGTTTTGTTATGAATGTTGTACTTTCGCACCGCCACCGTACCTACTTTAAATCTATCCTATTGGTTTTGGTAGTTCGGGGCATAGTAGCATTGCGTCGAGGATTGGTAGGCAGTTAGGTCTCTAGATTGACGGCTACAACCATAACAGTATTTTTAATATCCATATTTGATATCGAAGCGAGCTATACGGGCCGTTAACTCGGTTTGCGATAATGTTCATACCAAACTTTAAAATCATTTTATAGATACCCGATAATCAAGGCACTTAGGTACCCGTCTATCTAGCTAGTTCAGTGCCGCTGTGCCCTAATACAGTATTAATAAAATTAAACGTTGATTGGATTTTGGTTCATATCATCCCAGCCCCACGTAAGCGAGCGAAGTTAATGCAATTATAAAACACAAGCTTACCCGCGCGGCTTTACCAAACGTGTTTGTTGCCAAATTTCATTCCGATCCGTTCAATCATTATGGCGTGTGAAAAAGTAACAAAAAAAATACTAGCTTACAAATTTATTCGAAAACAAATTTCTAGCCTCTGAGCTAATGTACCAAATGGCTGGCAAATCTACCTCGTTGGATAGCGATACTGATTATCTGTTCGAGACATCAGCTCTTTCATCTCCTCTACCAGTTTTAAGTAAGTAATTACCAGATAACTAATTAACTACCACACTCAGAAATACAGCTAGATATTTTGATAATTGGACTTACCCAAGTGAAGTCCCACTGTAATTATAGTAACAAGTAGGTACTTTTCTTCATGGTTGTCGGTCATCGCGTATTAAATGAACATTTTCCACTGTATACTAGTCTCGGGCTGGAAAAAGTATGATACACGTGAATAATATGTGAATGATCAAAAACCTAAATAGTATAACTAACTAACAAAATACGGCTAGACATACATAGCTTGTTTAGAGCTGATGCGATCAACCGAACATTATTGGTTAAACCGACACTGAGTTTTGAGACGGGCTTTTCATGTTTCATTTCGACGGCAGAGTTCAAAGGTTTTAAAGAAAGTTTTGACGTACGGTTCGGAAGAGATCCGGACACTAGGGCTGTCGCGGACTTTTAAATTTCAATTCAAGATTCTTGTTGTGACATCATTGTTGTTTTTAATTACTTAAGATTAAGATCTGGTTTTAAGTATTGGTTGTTCTTCTGTGGATGGAATAATAAATTTAAAAGACATTTAAACTTAAAGACCGTCCTTGTATTTTGATTTAAATTTGCTACCCTCTTTAGATATCCTCAAAGATCTAAATCACTAGAGGTCTTAGGAGATATTTACCGAGCCTGGGGATTACAGTCGTGATCATGGTTTTTGTTTTTTAATAGTCAGCATGGTCAGTACAGTCTGACAAACAGACAATGCCACCACACAGTAATTTTATTAGTCACGGTTTGATGTCTCAAAAGTATCTCATAAGAGTTTATTGACTCAAACCTATCTCAAATCTTGAATATACTGCAACTGTTATTGAAAACATCGAACGAGACGACAGAGCTTTTGTAATGAGCTTAGTCAGGCAAGGCGCTCGAGGCTGTCTGATTTTAATCTAAGAAAAATTTTACCTTCTCCATAGGTATTTTTAAAAAATGCAAATATCTGCGCTTGGTTGAAAAGGAATGTTTGGATGTTGTATTTTAAATTTTATGTTACTTACTTGTATTTCCACGAACGCTTAATTATTATTAGTATTAAACGGGTATTTATCGCATTTTATTTACCTATTTTCCCGAAGTTACGACAAAAACCTGTTGTGGTCACGGGTAGACTGACAACTGAGTCTACCCGTGACCACGACTGTGTGTAAACCTGTCAAAACGTCGGAAAATATGTAATATAAATGATCTGTAGTGTGATTACGGAACTCTGATACAATCGACACTTGTCAAAACTGGCTCAAATTTATTGAATAAACACTCTTAAATGTCATACCAAATCACTTGATTACAATGAAAACGTATTGACATTGATTGTAAGAAAAGATCCATAATCGCCCCCTTGAATCTCGGAAACGGCTCCAACGATTTTATGAAATTTTGTATGCAAGGGGTTTCGCGGACGATAAATCGATCTAACTAGGTTTCATTTTTAGAAAACGTCGTTTACGCAAAGGTAAGTAAAGTTAAGTAAGTACGCGTAAGTTTTAAAATACACAAACGCTTAGAAATTATTTTATATGGGTTCGGTCCGTATTTACAGTTGAGTCAATGAGTTTATTTTGCCGAGTCTGGCCGCTCCCGCAGACGATTTTATGAAAAGATGCTAGTACTTTTATAAGTAAGTACTTACCTAAGTATATAAAATTCATTCACATTACTAACAAGTGGGAAATATTATTTACTGAAGAGGATGGGGTGAGCTTAAATAAAAAAATAGTTTTGAGATATTTTCTCGCTGTTATTTACAGTCATTGAAACTTGTGAGAAACCTTTTTTATTAACATTTCTAACAGTTGGTTTTTACTTTATACCATCTTCTACTATTATATTTATACCATATTTTGACAATTTGAAATTTTGAGGATGTTTCACGTAGGAATAACATCATCATCATCATCATCATCTTCCTGCCCTTATCCCACGTTATGTGGGGTCGGCACAACATGTGATCTTCTTCCATTTCTCTCTGTCATTCGTCATTTCAGTACTCACTCCTTTCTTACCCATGTCATCTTTCACACAGTCCATCCATCTTTTCTTTGGCCTACCTCTACCCCTGTATCCATCTACATATTCCGTATTCCACGTAGGAATAACATAATCATACGAAATTCCAAAACATTCCGATAGTGCTAGTAACACATATATAAAGTTGCGGTAAAGAGAGCAAGTATTGAAGAAAATAGATAAGGTAACGTACGTAACTATATATTTTTTATTAATTGAAAGAGACAAAATTCAACAGTTTGTATTTTTTACAAACACGTAGGTACTTAATCCCGAACTGACAATATTGTTTTGATTAATAAAGTATATTAGTAAAATCATTGCTAAACTCTGCTAATTTGCACTATCTAAATCATATTTAGTTTCGTATATATATAAACAACTAACCGTTGCGCACTTCTGCCACAAGTTTTATTTAAGTATTAAAAAAAAGTTAGCCTATGTCCATCGAAACTATCTCTTGATTACATTTTTTTTTAAAAAGGATCTTACAAAAACGTGCTAGGACCGAGACGAGTTTCTTGCCTGTTCTTCTTGTACTTGGGTTAGGTTAGAATTGGCACATAGATTCACCGCATGTAAGACGTTTCAAAGTGATCCTTGTAATTTTATTCAATACATTTTGTTTTCTTTCTTCTTGTCAAACATAACTAAGATCCGCTCAACCATTTAGTTAAATAAAAACAAAGCTACTTTCGTCTTTAGAATATCACACAGAGTATGATTAACGTTAATTTACACAGAGGCAACCCTAGCTTTTGGTTCTATTGTGAAGAGGTTCGTTAAAAACGCCTACTGGGAATACAATGCAGTCGGGCATCGCTTGTCGGTCTTCAAACAACGTTAGGCTCACGTGATCTTTGAAAATGGCATGCTGTTGTGTTGCTCGTGGATTTTCATCCGCTTTGTACCGGCCTTTTGAGCTTTATGACAATTATAAAGTGATTGAGACACAAAGGCTTATTTAAAGCTTGCTAGAATCGCATTTGAGCTTGCCTGCATGACGCGATTGACGTAGAAATTTTGCTTTTATTTCTCTTATTTTCTACTGAAAACTGCGTCACACAGGCGACTTTTTTACTCGATATTGAAGGAGCGTAATGCTTGGGGTTTTTGTATGTTTCCTTCGGCTGTCGCTGCAGCCCTTATTTTTTTCTTTATTTATGGGATCTGTCTCTTAGAGATAAATTTTGCCAGTGTCTAGTGTATTTTAAATAAAAGGTTAGATGACAAAATTTATCTCTGAGAGAAAAATCCTATATATAAAGTAGAAGAAGATGAAGACGAAAATTAAATAATTTATTATTTTGTTGTAATATTTATGGTGTGCAATAAAGTATTTTCTATTCTATTCTAAGACGAATTTTCACAAATGGCGTCGTTGGATTATTCCGAATCAATCTAGAGTTATGCATGTATGCATGAGTTATGCAATTACATTCAGAAGGGTTTTTATTCTTGAAATAAATAGTAGTTAGCAAAATATTTTGTATCTAAGTACGGGCATATACTTATACTGATATATCGATCAGTTTGACGCTCTGATGCAATAAGTGGGTTTAAAGATGACTCAGGAGATTTCTCCTCTCCATAATTATACAAATCTTGCAAGATTTGCAAAAAAAAGAAGTCAATTTTTAAAATTTCAATCCATTTTGCTATCTAACACCTCACTTTTAGGCAATTCCTTCATTCAAACTTGGCTGCCCCTTAGCCTCGAGTATTCCTCCTAAAGCATACTCGAATTTGGTATGCTAAGTCGTTGATTTTGTTAAATCTCAAAGCCACTTGTACAAAGTTAAGTCGCCATTATTGGCGACAAAGGCAACCCACAATTGTTACAATTGCTGACTTTTACTGAAACCGCCATCGTTGTAAACTGTCTCAGGGCTTTCAGCATCTCGTAGTTTGCAATGAGTAATTATATACTTCATTATCGTAAATGTTACTCATAAAGTCTTCAAAATCGGTTTTTGTAAGCCATGTCATCTCAAATACACGGTAAATTCAATTTTGAGGAGCTTTCAAGATAGGTCGCGACGTAGCTTGAGGTGACAGTTGCTTCCTCCACTCGTATGAGAAAATTTCATAAGAAACGTTTGAGTAAAGGAATTATTTACGATCAAGGATACCGGACGCATGTTTGTGCTTGAATCGAGTCGAGTAAGATTCGAGTTAAGGACTAGTGATATGGGTGTCAGTTTATGCGAGCTTCCGGCGCAGGGTATTATAGGCCTTGACGTGAACACGATAGACGGAAACGGGAATTATAATGCAATTACAGATACGACGATATCAAATCAACTGGTTAAATCTATACAGAACAATGTCTCTGGAATGAGCATAGCGATAGTGTTAATGTCTACGGAAGAAACGATAAATTAACTTTTTTGACGACAAAAGTGCTATTTTTGTTTGGCCAAATCACAAATTAATGTCACTTTCTCTCTGTTGCGCAGAAAACAAATAAGTTGTCTACGGCGCTCTTGCTTGAGTGGTTGAAGGCATACCACACAGCTCTTAATCGATGCAGTATAGCATCGTGAATATTATATCGTGATTAATGCAAACGTATTCTGTTTTAAGTGACTGCTACGTGTGATACGGTGCTGTATATGAAAGACAGGAGCGACGCCTTTAGTCATATAGATACGATTAAGCGCACACAACGTTTATCGAAAAGGGACCGATTAATTAAGACCCCGCCAACTGAGATATGTATCTTTCCGGTGATTTATAGGAAGTGTGACTGGAAGAATTTCTGTGAGCTGAATTTAAGCTCTTCTAGTCCAGAGCTCAACGAATGTTGGTGCTAGACCTGAATAGAGCAAGGCTTTAAATATTCGGCCTAGTTGACAAAAAATAGCGCCCCGTGGCTATGCACAGGTATAAAAAAATCCTCTTTTTCATCCTCTTTGAGTATTTTCCGGTATATAAATGTAAGCGTTTCTAGGGTAAATTCATACCAAATTTCATCCAAAGAGTTAAAAGATAAAGTCATTAATCTGGCTAATGCTTAGCGGACCAATTTGAGTTGTATGTTTTATCATTTGAAACAGCAGAGGTACTTACTAGGTACTTTTAACCGACGACTAGAAATATGGGTTCAAGCGAATATTGTCCTTATATACTAGGTCTTAAAGTCGAAAACCTCTTCGAAATGTTGGACTATGTATAAGGTTACCTGGTTATTGTGACCTAGATTTTTCGTTTGATGTAGGGAAATGCCGATAAGGTGGAGTCAAAGATTTATTAGAGTCTGCTATTGGTTCATCGATGCAGCCAATAGCAATTCTAAAATACCTAACGTGACCCAAATTGAAGTTTATTAACGAATACCGTGCGCGTAGGTAAATTATCAGTGATCATTCACAATATACGATTGTAATATAAATATAATTCAATATCCAGCTCTGCAATTGTGATAAAAGTATGTGTTGTTTGATAACTTTCTGTTGTTTATGGGCCTGTTACTATCTTAATTAGGTATTTAATCTAAAGAGCCCACTGAATCAACCTCCCTTTCCATCCTTTCGTCGCATTCAAGAGCTTCCGCCGATCAGTTCTCGGAATATGGGGAGCTATTTCGCATTGGCATACCGTAGAACCAAAAGCTAATTATACACTGGTTCTGTATCTGTATTAATTGTTCTTTTTGAATGGTGAATTCGCTACTCGTCTTATATTTGAAATGGCCTAGGCTTGGCTACAAAAACATATTTGAGTCGTGCGCATGTGTGCACCATTGCCAACACTGCATGCAACAGACGCAGTACTGTCCTCAAATATACTTTGAAGCAACAGTGTTTTATATTACAGTTTATCTTTAAGTATCTGGATGACTGAGCTGTGCTCGGTTTTTTTAAGATATTTGCTAAACAACGCCATCAATTGTCGAGTAGCTTTAGTGTTACTGTGTCGGTTAAACAATAGCAGTATTTCATAGCCTGAAAATACGGATAAAACGACTTTTTTTTTAAATTAGACCTAACTCGATCGTTTTATCGCCCTGAAAACTCCCTGCCTACTAAATTTAATGAAAATCGTTGAATCGTTCCGAGATTCCAAGACAGAATTTTTGGGGTTGAAGTCAATTTGCCATAGTACGAGGCTACGAGTAGCAAAGTGTAAGTAAATCCGCAAAAATATGAAGTCAAAAAGAGTATTGGAGTGTTGGATTTACGCTCACTCGTACGAAGCGCGGGTCAAAGGAACGTACGATCGGTGATTCATGAACTAGATGAAAAGAGATGATGTAATCGAAAGAGCAGAGATATATCTTTTCAATAGGCGCCTCTGGATTTGTTAAACTTTATTCATTTACGTATCAAAATCTGAATTATGTATCAAAAGAATTATAAATACTTGTGGTAGGTCAGGCCACTTTCTTGCCTCTTTTTCACTCTTTGTCTGGGACTCGTAAATAAATAAGATCATATTAGTTAGTGGGAAACTGGTGCTGGAGCCAAGACTGGTAAATACTTTAGAAAAACCGCTATTGACAGCTTAACCTGCCCTTCAGTAGGGAAGGGCTCCTATGGAAAATACCACTGCGCCAGCTCATCCAGGTACAGACCTTAGATAACGTTGCTTAACTCTATTGATGTGTTAGGAACAGCTAAGTCAGTTCAGCCCCAAGTTTTGCAATGTCGAGCAAGGCACTCTTACAGGTAGGACATAAAATAGCGAGTTGCGGCATCGCATTTGGCGCCGCGCCAAGAGTGCCGACCCTAACTCACGCGGTTTCAGTTTATCATGGATTAAAATACGAACTTAGTGCTTCCTAATGTTTACTCTGGTCTATTTGTCTAAACTAATATTATAAAGAGGAAAACTTTGATTGTTTGTTTGTTTGTTTGTTTGTTTGTTTGAAATGAATAGGCTCCGAAACTACTGAACCGATTTGAAAAATTCTTTCACTGTTGGGAAGCTACACTATCAGCGGGTGACATAGGCTATATTATATTTTCAAAAAAATTAGGGATCCTTACTAAAACTTCAATAATGTAGGCCAAGGTGTAAAAAAAATACCTAAAATATTCTTTATATCGCGTGCGCTGCGAAAACTATTGACGATAGAATGAAATAATGTACTACGACTTTGTAGAACACATCATTATTTACAAAAAGTGTCGCAATAGCATATGTCCAACTATTATAGTTATGCCACAATAAGAGTTCTTTTATTTTAAAATTTTAATTGAAAGGCTACTCTTAGAAAAATGCTCTTTATTTGTATCTTAGTATTAATCCTTATCAAAATAAATCACATCATATTCTAGACTGCTTCAATACCTTTATATATTTTTTTGAATTACTCAATTCGGACATTCCATTCAAAAGATACCATTAAATTAAAAATGTAAGCAATAGAAAAAAGTTGCGTGAGAGCCGCGCTAGCTTATGCACTGTTAGGCGTCACTGGGTGTACGGGATGTGTACAGGATGGAGTCAATGTGAAAAAATAAATAAAAAATAAAAACAAAAAAATACATTATAATAAAAAAAAAGTTCATTAAAATAATAATACTAAAACTTTCTATACTTACAATTTTCTTTTTTTAGTAACCTGACGCAGGGTATGGTTAGACGTGTGTGTATTATAAATATTGAATTTTGAAATTTTTGTTAAATTTGAGAGCACTGGTGGTGTAGTGGTAGCACCCCTGCCTCACGATCTGAAGGTCATGGGTTCAAACCTGGTCATGCACCAATGTGTTTTTCTATTCGAACAATTTATGTGCGCAATGCCTGTGTTCTTAAACGGTGAAGGAAAACAGCGTGAAGAAACCGGCATACCCTAGAACCAAAAGTTCGAGGTGTGTGTCATAGGTTAGTATTCTTATAAGCGGCGATGGGCTTGCATCCTGTCATGTACGAGTACCTACTCAAAGATCAAAGTAACTAGAAATCTGGGAGATATCTACCGAGCCTGGGAATTACAGTCGTGACCATTTATAGGTATATATAAATACCCGTGCAAAGCCGGGGCGGACTACTAGTTATTTATATTATATAATTAAAAATTGTGCATAGCTACCAAACATTATTAGGAAGTAAAACTTCGAGTATCTTCCTATTTAGGCATGGCATTTTCTTTTTTTTCTTCTTTAGAGATAATTTTGGCTTGTGTCAAGTAATTATTAGGTATTGGAAAAATATTGTCAAAGTCACAAAGTCAAGTCAATATTAACAGAAAGATGATAGATTTGTTTAAAATACTCGGGAAATTTCCCCAAAAATTTAGAAAGGAACCATTTATTCATGTATTTCAAACCCGTGTCAAAAACTCGGCTTTATTGGAGTAATACTAGCAAGCTAACACAATGAAAAACAAAATAACACTACAAAAAAAAATTACAGCAATACATTCTCACAATCACAAAATATCAGAAGAAGTCCAAAGTCTGAACAGTAGTGTCGCTTGTGGTCGGCGCGACACAGTCTTTTGACACGGACGCGTAACTCAGACGCTTTTTTATTTGTCGCTTGCCATTGGAGCTGAATAATACCTTTATGTCATAAGAATAATATCAAATTGTGTTTAAATGTATTGAAATAAGAAGTATTTGTTTATAATATTTATGTTGCAAGGAAAAAGTTAGTGTATAATACTAGTTAACTATATGCAAGGTAGAATTAGCAACGTAAATGAAACTAGGGATCCCTTAGACATTACGAATGCCAAAATATGTTTCACAAACGCTTTATACATTTTTACTCGCAAAAAACTAACAAAGCAGAAACTATTTGCGGTGAAATTTTCGAGGTTTTTAAAAAAACTATTGCAACTATTGTTCTGACATTCAGTCAGAACAATAGTTGCGGAGTAGAGGCAACGTTTTCGAATTCAAATAGCTGATATGTGAGCCGGCACCCGGGACCATAACTACAGACGAAATAAATCAAATAAATCTCAATTTGCTTCCAACGCGCAACAATGCAGCAGCTCTAGAAAAGTTTTTCTCATATTCGTACAAAGCTTGCCCGTGTCGCATTCAATTGATATTTTCATCACGTCGATGCCACGTCCGGACTGTCACCCTCGGGTACCTATAACATCAGTGAAGAGTGTTGTATTGAACTAGGTAGTATTTTCACATAGCCTTTTATAAACTCGCTACTTGTAAAACATTATCGATTTGTAGGTACTTTCCTATATTAAATATGTTTTATTATTTTATTATTCAAACTTGTGACAATGCCAGATTATAAATTATGTAGCACGCATTCTCTTTCATTCGCGTCTTTGTCTGATTTGGATTTAGTAACTTTGGCCCTTATGTGCACTTCTTGGCAGGAGATTTATAGGGTCAAAAGTAGCTAACCCATATTGTTATTCCAGGCTATTTTCCTGACAAATTTCATCCTGATTTTTGCATCGGGATGAATTGTTAAGCCATAATAAAGTAACAAACATACCAAAAAAAATACTTCAGCATAGAATTATATAATGATAGAAATCGGTAACATAGCAGTGGATTATGGTGAACCGATTTGTAAAGTGTGAATAAACGTGATAATACTAGACGTGAGTCTGAAAACATATTTATTGAAAAATGTGTAATATCGAGGACCTATCACTTTTTGAATTGGAACGGGTATTGTTGGTATTGTTGGTCGAAATGCTGTAGGTAATACGACGCAAAGCCTCTTAAAAGTTGTCAAATAATGATGTAGGTATCATCATCATCATCAGCCTATAGCAGTCCACTGCTGGACATAGGCCTCCCCTAATGAGCGCCATTGCGCCCTGTCTTCAGCTCGACGCATCCAGCCTCCACCAGCAGCCTTTCGCAGATCGTCACTCCACCTAGCCGGAGGGCGTCCTACACTACGTTTGCCGAGCCGCGGTATAGACGAGTGCACCTGTGATTTCAGTGTTATTTCAATATAATTATGTACATAATAGATGAATATCGTAAGCAGCATTTTTCGACACTATTTTGTGATTGACCAAAAAAAATGTCAAAACTTTTGCCGTCACAAATTTTATATTGTGTAACTCTTCCAAGAGGATTCGAAAAGGAGTGAAAGTGACTAATATCTCGCAAGACAATAACGATGCGTATTATCTTTAAGTGGGATTGTCACTCTGACTCGGACGTCAATGTCAACCAGAAAAGACATGAGCGCGGAGAGAATTTTAGGGAAGCTACTAAGAAAGAGCGATGAGAAAGTAGACTGCAACATTTGAAGAGTTATAAAATTATGAAAGAGATATTTTTGGACCAGACTCGATGACCGAAAAATGTATTGCTGCTGCAATATTTGAGACTAAAATGCTGACTCTTTAGTCAACTGAGGCCACTGTCAACTTGTCCCGAGGGATGAGTTGACCTAATGCATTTTGAATCGGTCAACTCAGCTAATATTATTTTTGACAACCACACCTTTTTTATTTGCCTTTTTTACAAAAATAATATCAGATAGGTAAGAAATATTGTAGTTTTATATCATATCTTAAGATGTGACGTGATTTTAATTTGTTAGATGTTTAAAGTTGTACTTATATAAGCTCCATATCCATATAAAAAATATCAAAAAAGTCTCCTCCACAAAAAAAAACGTTTCCTGCGATGTTCATGCTTGGAGGCTTGGTAACAAGACTCTTAAAGCAACAATACCTAAAGTATGGCAGTTTATTCCGCATTTTCTAATCTAAACTTTTACCAGGAACATTTTATAAGAAGATAAGAAATATTAAGCTAGTTTGCAGTGAAGTTTTCGTTCTAATTTATTTTCTAAACCGTCAACTGCAATACGGTTGAGTTTTTTACAGGCGGGTTGACGGCTGTCTGAAAAAAAATACGCTGACATTTTAACGTTGAATGGCAATACAACGTTGAGCCAGTTGAGAGCCAGCTATTGGCTCTCGTGTTTCCAAAACGATGAAATGGTTCGGCAATTGTATTATACAAAGCGAACCCTAGCTCTGCGATTCTTGAATGGTGTCTTCAAGCCTTTAGCTGTCCATTATTCTAACAAATTATTGGTAATATAGTTCATGTTTGGGGTTTTGACCAACAGTGGGATAAAATAAGTCATAAAAAAACGCTGACAATGAAGTCTCTACCGTTCACGTATTTGAAAAATATATGGCACAAAATATAAAATACTGTATGGCATAATACTCGTACCTACAAATAATAATCTATAAATGAAAGATTTTTATCTTAGTAGTTTTAAAGGTTTTAAACCAAGAAAGTTCACCCTACAGTTAAACATACATACATACAACTTTACCTGTTTATAATATTAGGATTATAGAAGCACGTTCTTATTTCATCATACCTTTAAAATTCAGAAAATATAAATTCAATCCACAATTGATGTTTACATTCACCTGAATTTTAGACTTCAGAGCTGAAACTGTTTCACCCTAATCCGTGGTTCTGTGTTTACATGCCGCAATGCGAGGGAACATTTCAACTTTTGTTTTTACAAATGTTTGAGCCAATCAAAAAATGTGTTTAACACGTTCACTGTTGCATTTTTTACTTTACACATTGGCGTGTCATGTGTGCATGGCTGGAAAAACAAAAAATATTGGTGAATAATTTCACCGAGCGTCATTTCCAAGCTAAGCCTGTAGGTACTATGAAAAACTAGCTGATACAGAACAGTACTATTAATATTTTATTTACCTACAGCAAATTATAGAATACTAGCTGTCCCGCCCGCGACTTCGTTCACATAAAATATCTAAACTGAGTTTTAAACATATCACACAACTCATAAAAATCCCATAATACTTTGACACCCTATTTTACCCCTTTTTGAAGGTTATATTGAAAAATCCTGAAACAGATGTCCATTCATTTTTCACCCCCTTAGAGGTGGAATTTCCAAATTCAAAAATCCGCTTTAGTGGGTGGTTTTGTTATAAAAGAAAGCCACCTTCCAAGTTTCAGCTTTCTATCTTCAGCGGTTTCGGCTCGGCGATGATCAATCAGTCAGTCAGTCAGGTTAAATGTTAATCGATGACGCATGACCTCAGGACTCATAACTTTGTATAAACTATGTTCTTTAATTAATTATACTCATCTAGTGAAAGCATGTCTGGGACTTGATTGAAATTAGTTTTAATCATGTCTTAAGACATCGTCTTTTTCTAGAGACAGTAGGTAAGTTGTTAAGAGTATAGAGTGCTCTCATTGGCAGCCGAGACATTATTTGATTAAATACTGTCAGACAGATAGAGATATTCTGAGGTTAAATTAAATAATACTGAAGACAAGATCAAACATTTAAGAAACGAGACGCTTTTCAAAGTGATATTTAAAAAGGTTTGCAAAAGTAGAAACGGATATTCTCTCTTTTGAAAGAGTTTCTTTCTCCTTCGTAACATTACTAAGTTCTTTGTGACTATTGAATATGCACTGACTATTCATATTACGAGTACTATTGTATGTGTTCAAAACGAGTACTATTGTGTTGTTCTGCGTACACTTCAGAGAGTAATTCATATTTTTATTTTACTATCGCAACTGTTTGCTAAAAATGTATCTTTATGAAAATGAAGATAATTTTTTTAAATATCGAGTTTTTTTTAACGTCACACATTTTTTTTACAAACAATCTTCTTTTGTATATCACAATAAAGTGCATTTTGACACCGCTCTGTACGGAATTTCCCTTAATACTACTCGTATACTAGCTTAGTAACAAACATCCAGACATCCAAACAAACTTTCGAGTTTATACGAGTAATATTAGTAGGATACAAACCAAGAATCAAACATTACCTCTCTATAATATTATATAGTGCTGAAAAAAAAAACCCAATATCTACACCATCACTTGATGCGGGACTATATTTGTGCATTAGTATACATTCAATCTGAGAACAATACCAGGGAACTGTATTGAACAATAGCTGGTATTGAAGGACTTACAATAAAACAAAGAACCTTCCATCAAAATTGAGCTCCGGCAAATATCGATAGAACCTCGTTTTAATTAATAAAATACAATATAGGATTTCTCGTTGCCGCGCACACAAAACGTTGTGAAATTATTTTCTGGGGGGCAACTCGATGGGGCACTTAAATATTACTTGAAGTAGCATCCGCACGGAACGGCTGTTCATATAACGAAGAGTCTCGATTCAATGCATTTTGTATCTTATACCGTAGGCAAGGCCAAAAGATGAGAAGTGCTATATTAGTATGGTATGGAAACGTGATGAGGAGGGATGAAAACCATGTCACCAAAAGAGTAATGAGTATGAGTGTGGATGGGTGCGCAAGTAGAGGATGGCCGAAGAAGAAGTGGTTTGATTGTGTGAAAGATGATATGAATGTAAGAGGAGTTGATTCAGAGTTGACGAATGATAGGAGTGAATAGAAGAAAACAATTGTGCCGACCCCACGCGTGGGATAAGGGCGACAGGAGAATGATGTGGGCAAGGCCAGCACTTGAAAAAATATAAAATACACACTATAAAGTGATAGTCTCAAATTCACGCAGACGGACGTTTCTCAATCACTACTGTGATTCACTGCTGTGGAATTGAGTGAATATCGCGCTTCGCGTAGTTTTTTTTTCTGTGTATTTATTAACAGAGAGTAACATAATATAATATTTTATACAAAAAATACAGTCAATTTGGTAACTTTTATTTTTTTTTAAAGACGGTTTTAAATTGAAAACTGACTTCGAACTTACTGTTAGAAATTTTCTTTAATTCTGCAAAATTGGCTCTCACCCCAAGATCCACCTAAATGTCGATTGATGTTCGAGCGTTCGTGATATTGTTTGGCGTTATATTGATGTTAACCTTTAAATTCTAGGAAATAATTAATTGCATAGTCGGTTGTTATACCTACAATGTTCTTCCAACTTCCATCCTTAAAATTGAAGTTGAAAGTTCAACGCAGACACGTGTTCGAAATGCCACGTGTAAATGTCGTATAATTTGAAAAAAAATAAAGCATTTTCTAACTAACAGGTAGTTGTTTCTTACATTACACTTACTAGCCTAAACTGAATGATGAAACTGGTCACATATTTCAGTTATGTTTTACTAGTTGATACTGCTCGCTGAGCTCGCTTGATCAAGCAGTATTTATTGCATAAATCAAAAAACCCGACTGAACGTACCTAAAAATAGCTTCTTACAGCAGCCATATTTGTTTTTTTTTTGCATGTAACTCAGATAAATCCAACGACATCATTGTCAAAATCCGTCCAATCGTTTCAAAAATAACTCGCATCATACAAACAACCACACATACCTATATAAACCTTGGGGTGAACGAAAAAGGATAGATTGAGGTAGGGATGTGTTTGGACACATCTCTACCTCAGTCTATCCTTTTTCGTTTCGCATTCTTGAGGAAGCTGAAGAAGCTGAACAACAATTTGAATAACATGCGGCCTTGCTGTAGTCGGACATTTGCTCGAAGGCGAAGGCCGATGGTTCGTACACCTTGAACGAATACTAAATGAATGGTTTGGATCTACCGATGCGGCAGTTTAATGGAATGGAAAACGGTACAATTCTAAATCCTACCCGCTCAATTTGTAACGGCTCAATGGGCAACAATAGCGGCAATACTTGGTTGCAAACGATATATTTTGTGATGTTCGAATATAAATACGCAAGTTTGTGCTAGGATTCAATGGCTCATAGGCATACCGGATACTTGCAATGGCAGAGATGATACGCGTGTTGCTGACCCTAGAGATATCAATGCCCTAGAGTCTAGGGCATTGATATCTCTAGGGTCAGCAATATTACTTATATTTTTCTTATATCTTTTTACGTTTCTTTCCACGCAACCTGATTACTTTGTAAATCTACGAGTTTAAATTCTTACCTACTCAGTATTTTTTAAATGGTGCAAAGTTCTCTTATCTTTCGAGGTCTTTCACCATCCAATTACTACTTGTTATAATTATAATATACAGTTTTATTTATTTGTCAAAAAAATATATTATTCTCTCAAAAATATATTTGAACTTTTGTAAGTTTATTTTAGTCAACTGCTTCTACTGTGGTACAGATTTGATATTTTGATTAGATACTAATATGATTATACGGCTCAACCAACTTTGATTAACTTCAGTAGGGTATTTTGGTTTCCTTAAGTAAGTATGTACCTACGAAGCGTCGGTGGTTGTTAGTGTAATATAAATAATGCCAACGCCGGTTGACGGAACTCGAGAGAGCCTATTAACATTTGATTCACTGCCTGTCGCGCTATTAGATATTGAAAGCTACAAAACCACCATTTCATAACTGAATAAACGATGAGACAACCTGGCTAAATATAGAAAGCAATCGGTATTCAGAAATTGCATTGTGGCAGACTCTTACGGTCAAACACATAGCCACAACATGAAGTCGTCTCGTGGCACGATGCGACAACGTGGAATCAAAATATGTCGTAAAAATGTACGGTGTCCATCGTAAAAACTTTTTAGCTAATTGGAAAATTCAGCTAAAGAGAACCTTAGGACTTGCTTTTGAGTATTGAGTATTTTTTACTGAGTATTTTTTATGAGTCTTATCGCAAACTGGATCCACTGTGTCATTTTTCTCTTCTATTTCACTTCACACTCAATTTAATGAATATAAATATGGATGTTTACAATTTGGAGCAATGACATGGAAAAGTTATCAAACAGTTTTTGCTCTATTTTTACGAGATACCTAAGCATACCAAATGCAAATTTGAAGTCTGAGAGTTCTCAAAACATTCCAGTATCAATAACATCGAATGTTTCCGATGTTTTGTTTTTCTGACACCCAAAATACTATAAAAGCGTACGAAAGTAGTGACACAAGCCATACGCAGAATCATGCGACTGCTATTAATACTAGTGACGGTAGCAGTGATATCTGAAGCCAAGAAGAAACGGCTAGTGATAACAAAGAAAATAGTCGCAATCCTAGACGATATGAGGAAGCAACATATGGACTTGCAAATGGACTTGGATATGCTAGACAGTATATACGAAAAATGGGACGTTGAATCACAAGAAACTTCAATAAAGAAAACCAAAACATATCCAAAACAGAGGTTAAGAGGCTTCGCCAACCTGAAAGACTCATTTTACTTCAGTGAAAAAGAACAACCTGTTTAGTGATTTTAAATTATAAGAAGGGAAATCAAAAGAGATATGAAAATAGTTTTAGAAAACTTGATATTAAAGTTTCAACTGAAATCTGAAACACGTGAAAAGTCTGAGAATCAAACTATTTTAATTTTAACCCGCCTAAAAATTCAAAGAATATCCTTTGATTCAATCAATATTAAATTTTTTTTTTTGGATTCAAGAAAATTGGCCTTTTTAAAGTACTTATCACTTTATTGCAAATTATAGTATCCTCATTTTTATTAAGTGACCGAGTAGTGCCTAATTTTCAAATTTGGTAGGTAACTACATAAAACTTATATTATGTTTTGTTTATATTTCACTATAACTATGATTCCTATGTGCGTTAGAATATTGCCATGTATATTTTCAACTTAATTTCTCATTTTCCGGGCAACATTTCTAATGTTTCTTTCTCTAAAAATCTTATTAACAAAATAAAATAAAAAATACTAATCGGTCAAGTTATGTGCTCATCTTACGATACGAACAAACGAATTATCATTTTGCTGTAACAAATTATACTCTGCAAAATTAAATTAACTAGGACCGCAGATATATAATGCAAAGATAAAGTGAACAGTTCTTAAGTTAATTTCACCGATTGTAACAGAAAAGGGTCGGCTGAGACTAAATTATTTAAAAGAGATTTAAATAAGAGGATTGCATTCAATTAATTAAAAGTGTCTCAATTATAAATCTCCACAGCGTCTTCCGCGTGATTGTCTATTTAGGTTACAGTCGGGCTGGCCGCGTTAATTTCACCGAAACTTCATTGTTCGACAAACAAAGAAGGATTATGAGGTCGCATGCAAACTCGTCGCTAGACACTAGCAATATATAGCCGGCGAAAAATAATTTTCATAAAACAAAACTGCCTGTATACCACGCCAATAAAAATAGTCTAGTGACGTTTATGTCAAAGGGATAGGATGCAAAATTCAATGATTCACGACACTTTCTTTCTTGCACTCTCTGATAGCTTCATTGAATTATGCAGTGCACTCACCGTCGGTTCCGTCTAGGAGCTGTGGTTTGTCCACCGATTGCATAATATATTTGAAATCCGTTTATTGGATAATCCTTAAAGGAAACGTTTGAATAAAAGAGAAGCTCCCTAGGCTTCACAGAAGCTGTATTGATGGTTATACTCGTATTGCACATGATAAAACGCATCCTTTGCAAAATTCACTTTGATACGTTTTATCAAATTCATAACTTGCAGCTAAAGATCTGAGATGTAAGTTCACAATGTGTCGCCGTAGGTCCACGAATGTATTTTCGTTCTCCGTCTTATACTTCAGAGTGTAATAAAAGAAAATACGTCTTTTGACATTTTAGTTATGAAATAAGATATTATATTGGTTTTGTATATTTCTGTTTCAATCAGTGTTTCCCAAATGTGATATCTACACTAATATTATAATGAGAAAAGATTTGTTTGTTTGTATTAATAGGCTTCAAAACTACTGAAACGATTTGAAAAATTCTTTCACCATTGTTTAGAATTAACTTTCAGGTTGATAGGCTAAATTTTATGTAGGTACCTCGCGGGCGAAGCTGCGGGTGGAAGTTAGTGTGATAATATTTTTTTATGTTTCTCACATCGAGGTTTATACTTAGCTAAGTGACTATAATAAATGATTTGTTACCACTTGATTTTTTAATTAATATTTCTGCCCACACTGAAAAAAACCACTTAGGTAAACTTAACTTAATTTAACTACGTGGCACGTTGCAGCACAAAAGCGTACTAATTTTTTAAAAGACGCTAGTAGCACTATCATGTGTATATGAATAGTTGGTATGCTTGTGAAAAGCACGCTACATAATAGCATGCTTGTCTATCTCTCCGCGCTGGCACACACGGTGTGGAGTGCTTCTCCGTTCGACCCAAGATTGTTCTACCCAATAGGTATTTTTCTCCTTTCGGCCCAAAACCTTTAATATGTTATGCTCGTTTCTACCCACACCTACTTATTCCTAATTTCTATTGTGTAAATTTAAAGAAATGACACAGTGTAAACACAGAAGCAGCAGGGTCAGCAGATCAAAAACAAGCATGTAGATATTCAACTCAACACAAGAACATTTTTATAAAAAAAAAACTCAAATCAGACTTATTTAGGTAGTGCTCAGTTAAAATTGTCTACTGGTCAAACAACAATATACTAAACAACTTTTAAAGTACCTAATGGATTTAATGTTGGCAATCATTAGTGTCTGTACCTACTGCTTAAAATTCACTGTGACTCACATTTATGGATTGGGTAGAAAGGAGAATATGTTTTTGGTTGAAAGGAGATAAATACCTATTGGGTAGAACAATCTTGGGTCGAACGGAGAAGCACTCACGGTGTGAATCCCGTGTGGATACAAAGCAAGTATGAAGGCGTATTTAGCGAACACGCCACTTATTCAGTAGGCAACAAAGTGGCTAGATAGATAATTAAGCATATTCTTTCGTCACTAGTCTGAGATATCTACCGAGTCCAGGGATTACATGTGATTAAGTCCTCGTCGTCGCGTATTCTTTACGGCAACTAAGTACGTATACAAAGAATCGTTGTAATCAATTATTTTGTTATTATCACATTATACATACAGTACCTGAATGACTGAGCTTTTTTTTGGTAAACGACGTTTTCTAAAAATGAAACCTAGCTAAATCGTTTTATCGCCCCCCTGCATATGTACTTAATTTCATGAAAATCGTTGGAGTCGTTTCCGAGATTCAGATTATATTATATATTACAAGAATTGCTCGTTTAGAGGTATAAGATAAGAGAGATAAGTCCAAAACTATTATTTATCTCAAAAATAAACAACACAACTGAAAGAAAATTAAATAGCTATTTTTAAGAATCGAAAGTTAAAACGCTTTAACATTGCAACTAACTAACAAAGTAAACCAAGCCAACTAAAAATTTTTCGTCGAGAGAGAAATACGAGTATTTGCTCGTGAAAAATAATAACTTTCGAGTTTATTGGAGTTTTATTGGAAAAATACTCACCTTTACTAGTCAGAAACAATTTAACACAGTGAGAATAGTCAACATTTAAATAGGTGTTGAGCGCTGGTGGTGGAGTGGTAGTACCGCTGCTTTTCAACGGTAAGAACATAGGTTCGAACTTGGCTCTACACCAATTATGATATTTGTTTGAAAAATGTACTTTCCTACTACATAAAGTCAGTTAGACAGTGAAGGGAAAATCGTGGGAAAACGGCATATAACAAAAGAGTGTGTAATTCTATATGCGCTTATGGTTTGCAACTTGTCAATTACGGCACAATAACTACTATGCAAAACGTGGATATATGCCAAATATACAGTTAGGACAAGCCTCTGACTACCCCCCTATTTATACCAAAGGTATTGCTATAAATCCGAGGCGATGTCTACTAAACCATGGTCGAACGAATTCATCATTATACTTTTTAAATATACTTTCAGCTACAAATAAAGTATATCTTTATCTTTATCATTCGAATATCGATATGGAATAGAAAAGATCAAACATGTTTTTTAAAATGATCTTGTGAGATTAGAAATGTCGTTTGCTTTTCAATATTTTTTTAGATGCGCTAATTATATTATTATTACTATTATACTAGCCTTATATACGCGCCTTGCAAAAAAACCTCCAAAAATGTAAAGTGCAAAGTTGGTAATATAAATGCAAACTCGGAAATGAGCTATGGAAAATAAGAGCATTCATTTGCGAAATTCTCGTGCATTTCGTACCTTTCAATAATGTTTACACAGAATGTTCAGTCAGCGGTCCAGCTTTTCACACAACTTGCATGAAATTTTTTCGCGAGAGTTGGGCAAACTTTTCTGTAATAACTTTATGAAGGAAGGGAGACATTAATTATTCTATGAAGGGGGTAAATTTAACACGCAATGGAATCTCGTTTGAAAGCAGAGTATATTCAACAACTTTTACTGCACGCTAGTGTGGACAATTTGGTTTCAGTAGTTTCTTCATTAACTTTATAGCTTTGTATGTGTTCTTTGTATGTTGTTGGTATGTGTTCTTGATGCTTTCGAATAGATTGCGGCGAGAGTCAACTTCTCGTGGCCATAGCTGTCTAGTACCAAACTTTTGCATCTATTTTTACTCATATTGAGGAAACTGTGATACCTGGGACAGTTTTAAGATTGAGTGTAGGCAACATAGTGATGTAACGATCTCGAAATTTTCCAAACCGTTTGAAAATTGAACCGCGAAAATCTATGTAAACCGAATTGGAACTGAGTTACAAATCGAAGTGACATTGTGATTAGAATTAGTATTAAAATTAGTAAACAGTGCAGAAAATGACCCGAACTGACGTCGGCACTGGATTGTGTTTACATTTTTAAAACCGTTTAATCGAATCTATACTAAACCAAAACAAAATGGAATGACCTCCTATATAATGCAATGATCGGCTTGACCAATGATCTTATAAATAGGCTGTAAAAAAAAAAAATAGAAACACTAAACCCATCACTTACTGCACTTTCTCAACCACAAGTAGCGAAGTACGGACTCGAACGGAAGAGGGACAGCGATCGACAAACACTTCGCTCACCTCAACAGATGGCAATCGATAGAAATAAAAAAAAACTTAAGGTTAAGGGGAACCAGTGCAGCGTTTTCATTTAAGCGAAGCAGATGCGAAATAAATAATAAAAGTTAGCAAAAATCTAATATAAATAAATCTTTTCGAAACCTTTCAAACTATCATTTAATTTTTTTTTGAAATCAATGCAGCCTTTAAAAACATAATACATGTAAAAATGTCTTTTTCTCATGCTGAACAAGTTTAAGAAATATGATTTTTGTTTTTCGATAGAGCACGGAGGAGCTTGTAGCTCTAAGTAATTACGTTGGGTACTTGTACTGGTTGCGATGACGAGCGACGACGTCGACAATAATTAGTCCGTCTCGCGGAATGCGGAATGCAAGACTCCACAGGTTGTGTCACGCCACAGGTTGCTTAGAGTTATTAACTCCAGAAATAACTTTTTCCAACCTCCCTTTCTGCGAAGAAGCCAAACTTCACTGCCAATATAGTGTTATTTGAAGTTCAAATATCTGGAAATATAAATTTATAATCATGATATATAAGACTAAAACTTTAAAGCCCATTCAATCCGATTTATTTGACTTAATGGCTTTTACAGCACCAACGTTTTCCATGTTCACTTTATCATCAAATAAAAAAGGCTATTAGTCGGCGTCGTCATTGCGGCTCTGTAAATTTGCTTTTTTAAAGTGTTTCCCCACCGTCTAGTGATTAAACAGCGCACTCCGTAGAGTGGACTATTTATACACTGTAACTACCTAGTTTTACACAAAGGGGACTTGGTGATCGTTTCACGAGGGACACCAACTAATTTAGCGGTTAAAATGCTATTAAATGTTTAAACTTTGACTGTGCCCACCAAATGCATTAAGGGCCATTTAGATAGAGAGAGAGTTCGAGAAACTCTCTCCATTTATATGGCCCTATAGGAAAGTAAAATTATTAGGGTAAAAAATAACAAATGGCGAGACATTACAATGACACTTAATTTTTTTGTCTGCAGGATACACCGAGGAGCAGCCTTCCACCCAGTTTACGGCGCTGCTGCCGGGCCAAGTGACCGCGGGTTCGCCCTCACCTCAGCCGACGCCTCAGTCTGTCTCCTACGCTCTTCTGCAGCTCTCCGCCTCCCCCGAACCCGTTGCTCCACCCTTTCTCCAGGTCCAGCTCCAGTCTTCGCCTGTCTCCCCCCCTCCGCCACTGGCGAGCGGCAAGTCAATCTCTATGTGCTACACGAGCACCGGTGACATTTTATCTCTGCCGCCAAAAAAGAAAGACATCTACAGGCCGTACTGCCTTGAGAATCGCGCGCTTCACCTCAATCGGCCTTTGGAGGACTTGAATGCTGCTCATGCGATACTAGATCTGAGTCAGCACGCGGTGTTCTTGCCGCCGCGCGAGCCTCCAACACCGCCCGCACCTTCACCTCCAGCGCCTTCACCGCCAACACTGCCACCGGAACCCACCACTCCCGATCCACAACGGTTATGTCCGTCGCCGTCTCCGTCGCCGCCGCCTCTGGGGCCGCCGACCGTCATCGTCAGAGTCGCCGATTTGCCGATCCCGCAGCTCACTGACTCCAGCTTGCTCATCCCACCTCCGCGGTCTGCGCCTGTTCACCCAGATCCTCCCCGCGAGACGGTCGCGTACACTTATGATGCATTCTTCATCAGCGACGGCCGCTCCAAGCGGAAAGATTATATCGGAGGGCATGTCGTGCCCGCCATTCCCGGGGCAATCGTCGAGAAGCATAAGTACACTTGCAGCGAGTGCGGCAAGCAATACGCGACCTCCTCCAACCTGTCGCGGCACAAGCAGACGCACCGCAGCCTCGACTCTAACTCTGCGAAACGATGTGAGGAGTGCGGCAAGGCGTACGTGTCGATGCCGGCGCTTGCGATGCACATACTGACGCACCAGCTGTCGCACGTGTGCGGCGTGTGCGGGAAGATGTTCTCGCGGCCGTGGCTGCTGCAGGGCCACCTGCGCTCGCACACCGGCGAGAAACCCTACGGATGCGCGCACTGCGGCAAAGCGTTTGCCGACCGATCGAACCTGCGCGCGCACATGCAAACGCACTCTTCCGACAAGAGCTTTGAGTGTTTGAAATGCTGCAGGTCGTTTGCGTTGAAGAGTTATCTCAACAAGCATCAGGAGTCCGCGTGCACGCGTGAAGACGACGGTGATACCGAGGAGATGGTCGATGCCGAAGCGCCCGCCGCCGACGCCAGCGCCGGCGCCGACGCCAGCGTCGCCTGCAAGTAGCGGGCCGCGCCCCATACGCGCGCAACCAGGGACCGTAACCGAAACAGAATGGTTTACATTTAACATAGAGTATTAATATGAATTTAGCTTACTAGAATAACATAAGTTTACAAGATAGTTAAAGGAGCGAGCGCGTCCGGCGACGGAGTGGCATGGCGTCGGCCGGCGGACGCGCCGCGACGCAATCGAGCAACGTTTCGCATACAACGAATGAAGTAAGACCCCGTAGCGCGCGACGCTGGCTGTAGGCCGCAGCGCGACACTCGTCCCTCTAATCTAGTTGTATATACTCGTCGGTAAATATACCCTTAGAATTAATGAAATATGAATGAAACTAATATCTTTTGTAGGTGATTTTTACAACCGCAAGGTAGCTGTAGGTTAGGGTGTAAGTGTATTGTCGAGACGCGATAGCCGCGGAGGCGACCGTCTCGGTGCGACTCGCAACCGATCCGTCCCAGCGCCGCGCCCGCACGCGCCACGCGCCGCTCACGCTGCCAACCCGCTGCGACTCGATAGTCACTCGTCCATTTTTCGGTGTTCAAAAACTTATACCTCTATCTTTATTTCTAAAACAATAATTTCAGGCGCTATAACATGGTATATTTTCATTATTTCTACGGTGTAAAAGAATGGGTTGGCAGTTAGGCGCCTGTGCGTCGGCCCGTGACAGTGCCTTAGCGGCCCCATGCCCGCAGCGTCACTATGTCGCTCTTTACCAAAACTGATTCCTTACGACCAGAACTCCGTCACCAAAGTTGCATAATCTTTCAAAATTTTACTCCTAAATACACAGAAAATGATATTTTTACGCAATCAATAACGTATTACCTAAAAAAATATACGCATGGTATGTCCACAAAAACAACATTGCATTCAATATTAGCAAAATCATGTGTTGTATTTCTTTACTCACCATTGCTTTACTTATTTGCTGTATTGTTATTATTTCAGACATATTTATATACTCTTTCATCACACATAAAGCCTACGAGTGTTTTCTTTGCTAGCCTTGATGCCAATGCGAAGTTACTGAGGGGGTTAAGAGGAAAAAACATTACCTACATAATTTGCAACAGTATTTAATATTTCTCTATTACTTTTTGCTATACAAAACTTAGTTTTCTTCATGATCGAGAAATACGTAAGTACCTTTATATTTTAAAATCAAATCAAATCAAATCAAATCAAATTATTTATTTGCCAAATACATTAATAATGGTAACATGTCAGGTCTTATAACTAGAGTAATGTCAAATGTATTCAACCCGCAAGCAGGTATGCAAATATTAAAAGTGGTCATTTATTCTATGTCAAAAATCAAAAATAATCAAAAACAAAAAAAAATAAAAAAAAATAAAAATAATGATCAAGAAGCAAAATTATAATTAATAACTAAAAGCTAACTTTGTATTTACATTGTTTTCAATAAATAACCATACCAACAGTAAGATGAAGGTGCTTATACTCGTACCACCTACTCAGCTACTTAATATACATTTCTAGACCTGTTATACTAACTTAAAACCGATGAAACACTTCAGATCGATAAATTAGAACGAGCCTTGACCTGGTCCTACAATTCAATTATCTGATGGTCGCCTAGTTAAAATATTTACTAGGACGCGGTAAAAAAAGAAATGAACGAACTAAATTCTATTAACGGTAACCGCACACGAAAACTTGTTGCTTCCGCTTAATCATGTAACAAGTGTTGCTCTTTAGTTTTTTACAGCGTGATTTCTGCGATAGAATTTCATATATCATTAAATATGTCTAGTCTTTGAGCATATTGTGTCTAATAAATCTTGTTATTTAATACTAGCGTCCGCTCGCGGCGTCGCCCGCGAAGTACCTACATAAAACATAGCCTATGTTCATCCTGAAAGTTCATTCTACACATTGGTGAAAGAATTTTTCAAATCGGTCCAGTAGTTTTGGAGCCTATTCAATTCAAACAAACAAACAAACAATCAAATCTTTTCTCTTTATAATATTAGTATAGATTAAAAATAATGTTGAACATTTTGACGAGACACACACTTCTAAATAGGGTCGGCACCACATGTTTTCTTCGTCCATTTCCCTCATCATCCTAGACTTTATATACGAGTACCTACTCTAGACTAGACACACACTACAGTTGGTAGTTGGTATTACTTCTGCCTTCTGTGAAGTAGGTTGCGAGTTGGTACCCCACCCAGGACAAACGTTCGGTTTTTTCTGTCTGGATGTCAAGCTTGCATAGTTTAGACCAATGTAAAAATTTTATTTGTTTTTTTTTTATACCATCATTAGATTATTCTGCTTGTTTGACCATATTTCTAGAACCCTTCAGATCTGCGTGTAATTTGGTAGATCGATAGTTGGAAAATGTGCTGGTTATATTATTATAACTCTTAATAATAAACTTGGTAAAGGGCGGCTGAACGGCGCCGTGTTAACAACAAGCATGCTTTGAAGTGGAGTGTTGAGGAGACAAGTCAAAAGTAACTGGCAATAAATTAAATAGGCTAAGCTAGGTATAATTAGTTTTAAAAGGAACACGAGGTGTTCGGAGTGATGGGTATCGAAAAGCAATAATAACGTAGGCACGTACTAAGCCACGCACAGACGCCGAATGGCGCAGCGGGTAGTATGTTAGATATTAGAAATAATTTTATCATCCAGTAGCCCTGTAGCTGCTAATCCATTTGTACCGACTTCTTGACGAACAACTGTGAGACCAACGTTTTCATTGGATTAGTTTAATTAGATTCACGTTAAGGCAAGTGCCGACCAAAAACGTAGCACAGAGTCTGCATAAAATTAAAAACCTTTCCATTCCTGTGCTCGTAAGTACCTTGTTAAATGTAATTGCATTATTCAACCAAAGAGTTCGCAGACTGTGCAGTTGTTGGAAAAAAAACCCATCGGTAAACGAAAATGAACTCAAAAAAGTCAAACGTCGTCGTCTAGTAAGTCATGGTGCCTCAAGTCAATTCGCCATTAGTGAATTTCTTTTAACCCTGTCAATTAAACAAAATCTTTCCAAAAGATAATTACTTGCTATCAATTAATCGTATGTTTAATTTATTTTTGTCTATCTCGGCAAATATATACCTACTGATCACTTAAGTTTTTCGAAAACATTTACTTACCTATTAGTATTTATTTGTACTGTTTCGAAAATATATTCTGAGCGGCGGTTTATTGTTATGTTTGTCGTTTTGTTTTTGTTTGTTCATGAGGTGTTTTACGAAGATGTGACGTCACGTCAAGCCTATGGAGGCACTCCACTCTAGTCAGTATATTAATGCTCCAGTAATGTTGTAGTGCCACAGTTTTAGATATTATGGATCAATCGTTTTCTTGTAATCACTTAAAATATGTATTATTAATTACTGTAGCTTTATCGGACAGAGGTATCGCATGAAAGCAATAAAGTAATTGAATAAGCAATATTAATATAGGTTTAGTTTTTAAGGTTTTGTAGTTAATAGGTACATTTGGGTAAGTGCCGAATATTAAAATTATATTGAAACGAAACGTACATCGAACATTGAATCGAAAATTGTTTGCAAAAATTTATCAAGCTTAGTTTGGGGTAGAGCTCTGGTTTAGTTAGATCTCTTTCGACTTTCCCTTGTCCTAGTCGGTACTCTAGTCTATGTAGATCTAGTTCTATCTATTTCCTAATTCCTTAACGTATATATTCCTTGTCTATTCTTTAGTACATACTATTATTCAATTTTATCCTTACCTAGCGCCCCATCGTTAGTATCTAAATAAGTATTATATAACTAGTAAAGCAAAAATATTGGCTTGAGTAACATAAAAAATGAGGATAGAACTATTTTATTCCAAATTTATACATTAATCATTCTAGTAGTATACTACGTAGGTATATTGTAAGTCGTATATAAACATAACTTAAGACACAACTTATATACAAAATATATACATGATTGTAAATATACCCTTGTGTACCAAATTTCCCTTCTTTACAATTTTTGTAGGTGTAGCTGTAATTTCGTAATAATGATAAAGTATACCTAAGCAAACGTATTACATAGTGACACAAGTAAAGGTTAGAATAGTTTTACAGTATGTACTAATAAGCATTATTTAATATCCCAATGTTGTTGTAACTATACAAAAGTTTGATCTGTTCCGGTTACTTTCGATATAACTCAATATAAAGAAGACCACTTTGAGTAATGAAAAGGTCGAAACCGGCCAGTATGCCGTAACCCATCAAATTTTTAAACCGTATGTTTTACTACGTCAGTATTATAATAAAAAAAATAGAAATCTACTTTTAGGAATAATAAATAATTGTAACATGACTTCTGATTCTGTTTTAGATTATACGGCTAAGCATGGCAGTGATAAAATTAAAATTGTCCAAAATAGCAATATGATATACTTAATATTTAGATATTATTATACAATAAATTTTAGGCGATAGCAATAAAGCAATATAAGAAAGCAATTTGAAAGCAATACTGTTTTAATAGATTTAGTTATGGAAAGTGACTTATATAGCAATTTTACGGCTAATTAGTAGACTGCAAACAGGTGATATAGTATTTTAAAATTATATTTCGTTATGAATTTATTGCTTAGAATTTAAAGTGTTTCGGAGTTTTCATTTGTTTAAATTGACGATCGTCATAATTATGTAATCTAAAATCCTATTCGGCTATTATAATTCCATACTATCACACGAAATATGCTTACTAATTAGCAGATTGAAAAGCGATACTTAGTTCATTTCCATATGTTCATTTTCAACTTGGATCGCTGCGTAGTCAACGAATAGAAAACGAGAGTGATAGAGAATTTTCCAAAGCTGCAATTGTTCGAGAGCCAGTGTCACTTCACCCGCGCACCACTTTCAATAGGTCTACCATGAGTTTTCACAATCTACGTCGCTAGCGACTGTAGTTAAAAAATTGTATGAAAACTTGTACAGCGCCTCTAGCGGACAGTTGGGTACTAAAACGTCACGTAGTTAACTATCCTACGTCACAGCGTACTACAGCGACTGTAATTGCGCTTCATTATTTTGCTTAGAATTTAGTACCTACCATGAGTAACAGTTTTGACAGATGTCATAGTAACGTACTATTACTAGGTACTTTAGTAACGTCAGCCGATCTAAATGTGACAACTCATGGTAGACGTACAGTAATCCTTCGAACGCTGAGTTTGTAATTTAAAAATAGTTGTCTACCAATCTCTGTAATATATTAACAAAATTTTAATTTAAGGAAATATTATATTATAATTAAATTATGGCAATTCACCGCGTGTCGAAACTGATTACATTTTAGTAGGCTCATTACAATATAATATTACTGTCGGATCGTTTGTAACGGTTTGAAAAAAATTTGAGTATTGTTTTAAGTCTTGGCTATATTTTCTAATTTTTTTCGCAAGTTGAAGATTTGATATGTGCCTGAAGTGATAAAATGTTTAAAAAAAATATAATTATGACAATTGTGGCATCATTAAAATTATGAGAAATTAAAGTTTGAGTAGTGAGTCTTAATTACGTATAAGATGAATATATAAAATATCAAGTATGAGTAAGTTACGATAGCAATAAATCGATACCCACGATTTTTTATTTTAAATTAAATAGCACAACGAATTATTTTAAGGATTATTTAATATAAAATTATCGTGTATAATATATTTTGTCATCATACTTGTGATGTTTCTACAACTATGAAAACAAATACTTAATTTATTTTACTTGTATAAATTGTGCTGAGTATTTAGCTGCTTAGTTGTACTTAGGTTTAAGAATACATTATTTACAAAATGTAAAATTTTTCGAACTTAAATCACTCGGTCATTTTAGAGTTGTGTTGGATATGCAATATCCTGCTTATTTCAGTTTAAAAATAAAAATACGCAGAATAAGGTATGAAAATTCAATTCCAGCCATTTGTTGAAAACAGCTCTTTTGTTTGATAAAAAATAACATTTTAAGAAGTATTAGGTGTAATGGTTTTTGCGTTAAGTACCTAGGTACCACTTACTTTAAACGTAAGCCCTTCAAGGCGAAGCCTAGGTTTAGAGTAGTACTTAGTTCTAGTCATTTGGTAATCATGTAGGCTAAGGTGTAGAAATAAAGGTGATTACCTATTACTCATGTGATGAAATCAGGCGTGAATGTGCATAGTAGGTAGTAACAGATTGGGATAGAATAAGAATGTAAATCGCCTTACGTAAGTTTGTATAAGTGAGATCAGAAATCAAGTTGATTAACTCTGTTTAAAATTAACTTTAAATGTTCAAATATTTAATAGCCTGCTTACGTAAAGCATATAAAAATAGTGCTATACTAAGTTTGAATACCAAACACATTGGAAAAAACTAGAATTGTTATTGTCCTCTCACTTATACAAATTGGAATGAATCGAATTGAAATGTAAGTAACTGAATAAGTCATAGATATTGTACTGAACACCAAAAGGAGGGAAATAAAGAAATCAATTCGATAACGACCAATATTTTATGAACTGCGGCTTGAATAGGATAGTTTTGGGAAACTAAAATGACCAATCGTGAGCATGGTCTATTGCGACCAGTCAAGTTAATGTGCATTATGATAATGTTCCTAAAATATTTGGTGGTAAAAATAACTTTATGAACCTACTGCATCGTCCTTTCTTTATAAAATCATACTTTTTATTTTGATTATTAAAAATAGTACATCAAAAAGATACCGACTCATATACTTAGTGTTTTTGTCATCGTAGAGAAATTATATAAAAATATAGCACTGCGTTTGTGTTTATTTAAATTTATAATATTATAACGCGTGGTAGTTAATTTAACTTGTGATTTCGCTGTGTTTCTTTAGCTGTGTGATTTCGCTAGCAAAACTATAGCATACGACTATTATTAGGTTAATAACGAATCTAGTAAAAAAAACGTAGTCAGTGAGTCCATAGCTATTTGGCCGGATGATTAAATATATAGGATCCAATAAATATAAGCCAGTGTTGACTGTATTAATGTCTTGAAATTTTTAGTTTCTTCACTTATTGTACAACTTCAAATGCGTATTATATTTATACAAACTTTAAACTCTTAGGGATTGAATTTCAAAAATGACTTTTCCTACACCTTTTAACTGACAAAATTCAAGTTTCTAGGACCAATGGTTCAGACTCTGCGTTGTTTGTACCTAAGTGTGGCATTTACTATTTTTTTATACATAGATTACTAATTATCGTCGAAAGGCATTAAATGCGTCAGCAGATCGGCAACTTTCAAGATCTTTGATAGAAAATCTCCAATAAGCTTAGAGTCAATTTTTAATTCAATCATTCCTTCCTAACAAGCAATTATTATAAACCAAAGTACATAACTTAGATACGTAGCAGTAAATTGCATGATTAATGAAAGTAACGGTATTTTAAGTAACTTTAAAAATATATAGCTATCTTGTAATTGTACGTAAAAGATCTAATTTTTCCAGATAAAATCTCATTTTTATGATTTATATTGTCAAGTGTTAAAATATCAAATATTGAGAATTAATTCTATAGTTACGAAATAGAATGATATCGATCCGAAACTTATTTCGCAGTTTTTTTTAGACTAAAAAAGGTAAGTACCAAAATTAACGGCTTAAAATACGTTCAATTGTTAATATAATCTTAAAATAAAGAAACCATTTATTATTATTATAATAATAATTATAGCTATATTCTGAACCTGTGTGAGATAATATGAGCATAAGATGGTCAGTATGACTCATTGAGCAACTATTTGAGTTGCTCGTTTGCAAAATGCGCAACAACATCGCTGCAAACAGTCACCATGGACGAAAGGCGAAATTATGGTGTAACAAGTAGGTACCAAGAAATTACCAAAAACCATACCAACTGGTAGTTTACCTTCAACACAACAATTCATACAAATAAGACTCTTTAAAAATGTATTTAGCTAGCGACCTGTTGCATATCAAAACAAAGCAAAATATGTATGCATTCTGCAATAGAAAGCTTGATAGACACAGGTATAATTGACTAGCAATTTATCAAGCAACAGGCCTATTAATTATTTAGCTACGTATTTATGACCGCCGCGTTTACACTCGTTTACATAATACATTACTGAGATATAAGGCCGGTTACAGTGCTCAACCGATTGTCGGTGCGCACGGTCGGTCCTGACGATACACACGGACCGACCGTCAGTTTGTATCAATCAGTGCTCTCCTGACCAACAAACTGACCAGATGAAAAATGATACAGACATCCGTCGTAGGTCCGTACGGTCGGTCCAACGATCGGTGCAGCACTGAACGCGTACATACGTTTCCATAGCGCGTCAGCCGACCGACGGCATGGTGCGCACGCGCTCGACCGACGGTCCTCGTACGCAGTGCGTAGCAATATACGCGTGCGTGCGGTCGGTCCAGCACTGTACTTATGGTGGATTATGGATTTGACACTGGATTTATGGATTTTCATATTAATGACAAGCGCGACTGACATACGCACCGACGGTCAGTGAAGCACTGTAACCGGCCAAGACAGCAGGTTAGTTGTAACGGGCACCGTTGTAATTGTGTTTGGGTATATTTTATTTCAGTTTATTGATTATAGAAAGGTCTTTTTATCTTTTTACGCTTTTCTTAAAATAGATTTGTTGTCTGTTTGTAAATAATATTGTTTTCTTGTCATTGTTTCTGACCAATACTTTTTTAATATACAAGTGAAACGGCCCGTTCAATTAATTATATTACGAGTAAATGTAATAAAAAAATATAATAGGTATATACAAGTTTTGATTAAGTAAAAGTCACAAGGAACCAGCATTTAATTTGAATTAAAAGTGGTATAAACATATAAAAAATATATGTAATATACAAATGTCATTCATTAGGTATACCTAATTATTAATGTGTGTAAAAGTATTGATGTAAACGCGGGGTATTTTTTTTCACTGATGAGTTTTAAAATAGAATAGACGTAAGAATCTAGGGTCCACTACGTTTTTATAATGGGTGTGTTCCTAATAAGAAATGCACATAATAATCGCGTAGTGAAGTTTTTAATTATTATTTTATTCAAAAATTTTGGACGTTTCAATCTCAAGCCAGTCTCAGCATTTTTACAAAGCCATTTAATTTTACCAATGCAAAAGTTAATTCAATAAAAATACAACACGATAATTAGATTTAAAAGTATAATACATTTCAGACGGTACAGATGAAGAAACAAGTAAAAAAACTTTATAACGAGATAAATAAGAAATATAAAAAAATATGATCAAAAAGTTAAAATGTAAACACTATTACAATGGCCCAAAAATATATATTAGAACCTCAGTAACATAATAAGCTGGCTATGAAATAATGAAAAATGTAGGGTTCAATCATGGCATGGCTAGGAGGAGGTTTTAATAAAACTGAAAACAATAGACAATCAGGTACCTACGGTTTATTTTATTACTAGTCTTGTCCAGTTTATAGGATCCATCGCAAGCAAGCTAGAGACAGTGATAATTTTAGTAATATACATAATAATAAATAATAAAAATAAATGAATAATAATAATAAAGTACCTTCATAATTTTTTATCATCGATAGTTTTTTTTTCGGCTTAATCAGAAAGTTTTTCGTTATATTTGAAAAACAAGTAAAAAATATTCCCAAGTCCATTTTAACATTCCTATCATATATACTGTAATTACTACTTAGAAAATATTAATAAGATCGGGTTTTGAAATGATATTATGGCCCGCATTGTGAAAACATAATGTACTTAGTCAGTCAAATGTAGCACAGGCTGTTAGAAAGTATTATAATAGTGCATAGATATTAAGGTTTAGTGAGTTGATTCACATTATAATCTTTTATTGATGCTTTTTCGCAGTGTACAGGCACTGTCATCGAATTGTCTTCCGCAATAACATTAATGAGGATACGGGAATTTGCAGTAACAGCTTTTATTTTAAAGATAAAATTTTTGAGAAAAAAAATCTGACGCCGACACCCAAAGCCACAGAACGATATTTTCCAAGTAGGCCCCTACACAGCCGGACTAAAAATAGAATTCACTCACAAACATTTATTTATTTAATTATTTATGAATACTACCATAATTGACTATAACTCAATTAATATATGATAGCTCCGTCTGATTTCTAGTTTGATCGAAAAAAAAAGAAATGCCTGAATGTAATAGTTTTTGTTATTTATATTACGCCTTTGTCAAAGCTGTTAGTAAGAATTAAACTATCAGACCAAAAGATTCTCATATCCTCAAAATCAGCGCTTCGTTTTATAATTTATATGACATTATTTTATTCAACAACGCCGTAGCAGTCTACGAAAAACTTGTGTCTACTACAAGAATTGTAGCAACTGCTACAACGTTTTTATAAAATACTGATCCTACATAATTTACTACATAAATTTTATACTTATTTAAAGGCTGGTGTTTATGTACTTATTAGATGATACGAAACTGATAATTTTTAAAGTTCTTACAATATTTTTTTGGGAAATATCGCAACAGAAATGTCAAGTACGAACATAAAGTATCTATCGTGCTCCAATGAATACTAAACCTTATGCGATGTACCTTAGGTCTTGTTTAGACTGAATAAATTACCCGCACGAGACCGCAATATTAAAAATAACATGTTTAGATTGTTGAATAAGTTGCAACGTGTGATTTTTGTTAAACTAGATTATGATTTCATTATAATGTACATCAGAATAAACTGTAATAATATATCCGGGTTTTATTTGAAAAGTTCCAACAGAAACTAAAGTAGGTGTAAAGAAGTTATGGCTGAGTGTACCTAGGTACACTTAAGTCAATGTTATATTCGCCGTTAATTGGCTTCTGTGCCAAAACATTACGAAGAGAACCAAACATTATGTAGGTATAGAGATACAAATGTAGGTAGGTACTATTTTTTAAAATAAATCCCAAAAGTACTTCAGATACCCGCGAGTACAAACTTACTCGTAGCTACTAATCATTTTATGAACATTACTAAAATTCTCGAAAATAATAAAGTGATAAAAAGATGACTGATAATGTTGGATGCTCTACGCACCCAGAAAGGGATGATAATGAGGCCTTGGATAATAAAAAAAATCCCCTTCAATCTTTCATGAAACAGTGGATAATTATATTCGTAGGTCGTTATGAGAATACCCCCGGTAGGTTAGACAAGTTGAAAAGTTACTCATACCTGGCAACATTTACCAAAAAGTTATGTAGGTAGGTACATAATAAACATTGATTTAAAGGCCATAAAGACCAAGAATCCAGGCTTTGAAAAAAGATCCCCCTGATAAATCCTGCCACCCTGAAAAGGATGCTACGGTTGCCATGGCCAACGGACGCGAAGCCGCGTAGCACCGCTAATATATTGAACCTTAAACTCCCGTAATAAACAAGAAAATTGCTTATTCATGATTTACGATGTATCTTTTGGTACACGTAACGCCATCTATCGGAGCTGTGTGAAAACTTGGAACCACGTGGTGCAAGTTTTTGTTTCAGGACTACGCTCGTAGAAGGCATAGCCCGACAGGATACGATACGTCAGATAGAATTAAACTAATATACCTAGGCATATTTTAATAATTATGTAGAACTAAATAGGATATAATTATTAACTCAAGCTTGATAAAAGGTATCTACCCTATTTTTTGCTATTCCAGGTCATAAACTATGCGTATTCCAAGTTTCATTCTGATTGAGTAACAAACATCCATACTCCATCTATTCACCGAAACTTTCGCATTTAGAATATTAATAGGAAGTAGGATGCACTGCGAAAAGCTTTTCACGCCAACATAAGCTCATATGCCTTGAATATAATTGTGTATGGACCTGCTCGTAGTAGGTAATTGGTATAATAAGCTGATAAAGCTGAAAAAGGGTATTGACAGACAAACAGACGGACAACAAAATTATCTTCTGTGGGATCCTGTTTATTTATAATAAAGTTTGGATTTTTCACCTACCTGCCTACGGCTAAAACTTTTTGAAAAATTCCAAGGCACTGTCGTAGCCTAATTCATCAAAGTAGGTTGCATATCTTTTGGGATTTAAAACTTAGTTGGAAGTATTGTCAATGTCACAAAGTCAGTCAAATTGTCAAGTCAATTTTATTGAAAAGATGGCTGTTTTGTTTAACTTCTTGGAATGTTTTAATGGATTTAGAAAGGAACGTTCACTTGAATTCACATGCCTCACACCCGCGTCACAGAACTCTGGCTTTATTGGGAAATTAACCACAAAAATTACACAATAAAACTCAAAATAACACGAGAAAAAATATAAAAATTAGAGCGTAAGTTCTCAGTCCAAAACATCAAAAAATTACCTACCAAATGACGGTATTACCTTTACGTCAGTAGTTATAACGTCTTTGATTACCTACACCAATAGTAGGTAGGTAGGTAATGTAAAATTTTGACAATGCTATAAATAAAGAAGATGATATCGTTGGGTGCGGCACAGTGCAGCAAAGGGAGCATTCAACATTTGACAAAGATAAGAACACAATGGACTTGTTCTGAACGTGAGCCCCGTGGCCGGCGCGACTGCTATCAGCTGTAAAGGCGCGGGCCCACCGCGGCGCATGCTGTGCACGGGCACGCGGCGCATTTTAGCTGCGTGTATTAATTTTTTTGACAACGTGGGTCCACGTTTCCACTGCAGTACACGAATATGAACCCACGACATGTATAGCGTGGCATGGCACGACGCACGGTGAGGCTACGCACGTGCTACTGCAATCCATGGGATTAAAAAAACGGGAAAACTGCGCTGCGATAAGCAGGCTGTAGGTACATACCTAGTCGTGTCGTGGGTCATATTCGTGTACTCCAGTGGAAACGTAGACCCACGTCGACAGCGTTGAGCTACATAACCGCCTATTCGAGCAAGCCACGCATGTATCAATGACGTCAATTCATGCGTAGCCTCTGCGTGGGTTGCAGTGGATACAACCACCAAAGAGAATTATAATCACTAGTGCGCCGCGGTGGGCCCGCGCCTTAACACAGCAGTGATTTCTTTCAATAGATGACAGCTAGTGACTGGCCGTTTCTAAAATAACCTTTCCAGTGAATTGTTATAGTTACATGAACCTTTCAAATAAACTACCTAGATACAATATTCTTTCGTTTTAAAAATAAAACGTCAGGAAATACGAAATCCCCGCCCACGCTCTAAAGTTCAATAGGTACTTAAGAACATCCGGGTTTGAACTTGCGAGGGCCGAGAAGTGTGCTTGTAACATTTTTGGAGGTTTATCCAGCATCTACTCGTATTTATAGATACGTCTCAGGCTAATCAGCTTTATCCACAGGAAAGACGTGTCAAAAGTTCGGAGCTAACTGTAGGTCTATCATGAGTTTTCACAATCTACACTCGCTAGAAACTGTTGTTAAAAAATTATACTTATGAAAACTTGTACAGCGCCTCTAGCGGATAGTTGGGTACTAAATCATCACGTAGTTAACTATCCTACGTCACAGCGTACTACAGCGACTGTAGTTTGCGCTTCATTAATTTGCTTAGAATTTGGTACCATGAGTAACAATTTTGACAGATGTCATAGTAACCTAGGTACTATTACTACTGTAGTAACGTCAGCTGATCTAAATGTGACAACTCATGGTAAACGTACTGAACCACAGGGTTCCCCGTGTATTCTTGGCCAGGGGTATGATGGGTCCGCAGTGTCTTTCACATACCTGGGCGATTCTCTTCAACGTTTCATCATTGTGCTCATTCATCACTATTATTCGTCATTGTTCGCACAAACAATTTTGGTTATCTCGTAAAACATTACTTATTTTGAATATACCCTTCATGAAATAACTTATTATATTTTACTGCTCCATCTTCATGCTATCAGCTTGAAAGACGCTAAAATCAAGGTTCAGGGTTTTGAAATAACGGTAAAAAAATATCGAAATGGGCGAACCGCCTACATACTCTCATTTGGTTCTAGGGTATGCCAGTTCTCTCACGATGTTTTCCTTCACAGTATTAAAAGCACATACATACTCAATACTCACACAGATACTACAGAATACTCATTGGTGCACGACCAGATTTGAACCCAAGACTTTCGGATCGTGAAGCAGGGGTGCTACTACTACAGCACCAGAGGTCTTTAATAAAATAAAATATATTTTCTAAAAGTATTTTGTATTTTAACTATAGAAAAACCATATAACTTCAGCAGTTCTTTATTTATAGCATGACACAACCAAAAAATCGATTAGCATGTACATATCTATAGCTGACTATACATTATGCATGCATCCTTAAACAAACATCCGTTAGTACGAGTAGCCGTCAGTTTTTAAAGGTAAACAAAAACTATTCGATCGTATTTGTTAGGAACCCGGTAATAATGGGTGATGATAGTGGCGACTGGGTTAAGTTGTGTGAGGATCGAAAATCATCACCATCATTCCAATAGGACAATTTTTCGGCTTTAGTTGGAATTATTTTCGCACGATTTAATTCGGGCAAACCCTGAAGGGTCTAGACTCTAGACAAAGTGAAATTCGAAAATCGCTATGGAAAAAAACCTTACAAAATCTACGGGTGTGATCACGTGACTCATGGGTTAGAAATGTCATTACAATATTTTTTTTATTAGCATCATCGTTAGCAGTATGTCACTTTATCTAAAGTATCTGCTCGGAAAAGTAATATAGACTGAGTTACAGACCGTTACAGCCAATTCAGCGACAACAGAAGATTATTTAAGCTGAGAAGCGGGTTTGTCGTTTGTCCCCTCTATGACATTCAATATCACTTGTCCACTTGTCTTTATCACTTGAGCCTATGGTCCCGAAGAGGGCCAATACCAAATAACATGTCTACGTAATTATATAGATTGGAAATTACCTTTTCATACATTTTTGAGGGGGTTTAGACAGTGATATTCTACTAGTGATGTTAATGGAAAATAAATTATGTGAATGACCTTTTTAATCGATATCTAAGACACGTGAAAAAATGATATTGCACGTTATTTTCCTGTTCCCTTCAAATCATCTAGCCCAAGGTTTTTTGTTCTATAGCGATGTCTCGATTTTACTTTATCTAGAGCCGTCTAGGGCCTTAACGCTGTCCATAAGTGCATTTACATTTGGCGTGAGTCCAATAAATCGTACATACCCGCATTTTGCAGATGTAATTCCAAACATATGTATTAGAAGTACGTTTGCTTAAGCTATAATATAACATTAAGTTTTGAATATTGCTTAATAATAACAAGAACAAATATTAAATTTATATAGGTAATATACTGGGTAAATATTAATAATTCAGAATAAATTAGTACTCTATCTATACAAACTACTCTAGAAAACCAAAACTGAAGAATGTAAAAAAACGAAAAAATAAAAACTATAATTTATTAAAAACACCACAATATAATTCATAACTTAAATAAAACCCGTCGCACATAATCTTTGCAAAATAAATAAATATATCAGGGTAAGCTTCAGAATAAGTCATTTATACAACAAAAAAATCTTAGAAAAAATAAACTTAAATCATAAGTAAAAAATAAATACCTACTTAGGTATAAGTGATGAAAAAAACATACAGGGAAAAATATTTTGAGATAATGGTGGTAATTCTCTAATTCCGCGGACTGACTTTTTGTGTTGAAATTTGGTCTTTCTAGTGAACAAAATAAGATCGTACCTCTTAACGTTTTTAAAGTTAGTCTGCTGAACAACACAATCCCACCATTATATTAGTAGATACCTAGCATTTATTTCACAAACCTTAAAACTTCTACGAATTTGTTATTGAACATTGATTCTTATAAAGTACTTTATTATAATAATTATTATTATTTCTCTAGGACTATTTTCAGCGCCATTTTAATGGAAATCAATTCAAAAACACTCACAATAATTACCAAAATATTAATCTATTAAAGAATTTGACTGTTACAAAAAAAATTACCTCTGATATAAATAACTAGATCGTCAGATATAAATAACTGTTTTTCTAGAACCAACAAACAGACCGTGATCTTTCATTGCTACCATTCGGTACCTACCGTTACCATCAAATTATAAAGAAAATGATTTTGAATCAGTTAAAATAATATACGAACAGTCATGATCAGTTATTTTTTAATCTTTTTGTTTTCAAAACCAAAATAAGTAGTTCCCATTATGTACAGAATGGCAGCTGAAATGTTCAAAACGTTCGAGAAAAAACCAGCGATCAAAATGCCGCCACGTCATATACTGCAGACTGTCAATTACTTCACACTTATGCAAAACAAAGCCTAGCTAATATTACATCTAAATAGATATAGTTGACTAGTACTTACAGTGAACGCTAGTTGATGAAGTAAAAATTAAGTGGAACTCCAGCGACTTTATTTACGCAATTTTATTAAAAAAAAAACTATTTTTTATTTTATTTTTTTGAACATATTATTTCGACCTGTTAGATGCTGAATTTCGGATTTCCTTTGTGTATTGCTTCGTGCTATTAAGACCCTTCGATTTTCAAGTCTACAGGACCAGCAGTTTAAGCTCTACGTGATTTGTCAATAGATCAGTTAATAGATAAGATGAAGTAATCTTATTTTATATACACCGTGAAATTTTAATGGTTGTTTTCCCACGGCAGAACAACTTGCCATAAGGAGTACTTTCGAAACAGAGTAAAAGTAAAAAAATAAAGATGTTTTTGTTTTAAAATAATTTAAAAAATATTCATCAACTCGAAAACGGGAGGAACTATAGTAACATTAGACGTAACTTGTAGGTACTATTCGAACCGCACGCGCCGCCGCCGGATGCCTTCGCGTAGGTATCGTGATGAATTACTATTGGTTCGTAGTCGCTTTCGAAATTTTTACAATGGTACATCTGTATTTTTTGTTTCTAATATTTAATTTGTTTATACAACGATTGTATTACCAAGACAAAACTATTTCGCTGCGGGAAAAGAACCATTAAAATTTCACGGTGTATACACCGAGTACACTATAGTTCCGAGTACACTATAGAGTATACTATAGTTCCTCACGTTTTCGAGTTGATGAATATTTTTTAAATTATTTTAAAACAAAAACATCTTTATTTTTTACTTTTACTCTGTGTTTCGAAAGTACTCCTTACGGCAAGTTGTTCTGCCGCGGGAAAACAACCATTAAAATTTCACGGTGTATATAGTAGGTAGACATTACGATAGTTTATAAAATAGTATCACCAGTATTAGGTACCGTCCAATATATACTTATAAAGGGCCATATTCTTGTCACTATAAACCAATTGCTTTATTTATGCGCTTGCGTTATTTAATTAGTCCACAAGTATGACCTACTTTAGTTTCAAATCATACATTTAATTCACCAAATTTACCAAAAAATAACAAGAGCCGGTTGCATCATAATCAACAATAACTAGTGAAATATACACACTTTTCAACGTGTTCTTAATTCCTTTAACCTAGTGCGGTAAAAGGTTTAACGTGCGGCCCAGAGACACCCTACGTTCACTTTACATAACACTTAATCGTGTCACTAGTTCCCTTAAACCAGTGTCGTGAAAGAAGAGACAGAGCAGGGCTAACAGGTTAAAACGAGCTTCGTCTGTCGTCGTAAGAGTCGCGTTTTAAAGGTCACAAATATGGAAAAGAACGAAATAATTTCCAAGCCCTATTTCCAACAACGAGGTGGGAATGATCCAGTCTAACATACATTACACTCGTATGACGCAACAGGGGCCTCACCACGAATTCATAATACATTACCGAATTAGCATTGTTATTTCGTACCATAACCTATGCAAATTGTATTGAAGTAGTGTAACTTTGTGACTTTTCTATAATGACTTCGTGGTAGGCCACGAAGTCTTCCAGAACGATTCCGTCTTAATGTAACACTACTTCTATACAATTTGCATAGCATGGTACGAAATAACAATGTAATACTAATTCGGTAATGTATTATGAATTCGTGGTGAGGCCCCTGGTCTTTGGCAATTTGTACTTCTTGAACCAGCGTTCTCTGCAAGTTTGAATTAGACTAACTTTATTGATAAACACTAAATGAGTCAAACATTAAACAACACTTAATAAGAGAAATGTGAAATTTCATTGTTGCAGAATGAAAACGATTCCGATTATAAGAACAGTCGGGCTAACATACCAGCCGCGACAATAGTTTCATACTTTATTTTCACAGAACGGCACGTAATGGTGATTCTGTTGTTCCGCGGACTAACTAAAAAAATCTAAAAAAAATGATGATCTAAACACGACCTTATTTTGTTCACATCAAATACTAAATTAGCGTAAACATTTTAAATTACAATTCTAAATTTGACTAAACCGACGTATGATTGACGTGTTTTAGCTTATTTTAGAAGCCATGTAAATTGGTGTTGACTAAAGCTACGTGAAAATGGTGGAAAATTAATTAAATTAGAATGATTATGTCAATTTTAGATCTTTTTAAAACTGTCATTCAAAAATGTTACGCTAATTTGGTCTTTATAGTAAGCCAAATAAGATCGTACCTATGGTAGCATTTTTTAAGTTAGTCTGCAAAACAACCGAATTACCACCAATATCGTAAATTTGTCTTATATTCACATGTGGAAGAGCTAGAGAAAACCTTTTTTTAAACTCCGCGATCTGCGCTGCGATAACGTAATTCTGATAGTATCAAAACATAGTTGTATTATGGAAAGTTTATTGCCATAAAAATTTTATATTATTTGTTTATTGCCTTAAGTATTCGTATTTTGTTTATAAATATCAGAATTACGTAATCACAGTAAAGTTGCTGATAGACATTCATTGCAATTGATTGTAAATAGCAACTCTGAACACATTATCATTAGTTTAATGAAAGTCAAGTAAATACTAATAATAACGAGAGAAAACTGTTGATAACTCTGTCGTTGCGCGCATGTTAGCTCTTCTGATCTAAATTTGACAAATGGCCACTCCTTACATTCAGAAAGTGGCTGATTGATACGCCTTATCGCTGGATACAATCTCTTCGTGTGAATTTTATTGCAAACGCTTGCAACCGCCGCGTACTGTGCTGCGATTACGTAGGTATTTAATACTGTACTTACCCCTAGTATGAATTTTTGATAGTTTACGAAAACTTTTTTCGAATAGTATCCTTTCATACATTTACCTCCATCGGAAATGTTAAGGAACTAAAATAAGGTCAAGCAACATAATTTATAAATATTACGTCAATTAAGTCTTTGTACGAAATAAGATCGTTCGTATTATATAAATTTTTTTTAGTCTTTACGTAATCGCAGCACTTTTCCTAATAAAATGGTCAATCTGATGGTAGGAATGGCCACTTACTCTGTCGTATCATACATGACTAAAATAATCTTAAATAACATTTGCACCATTGGTTAATTAAGAGATACTCGTACAACACCATACGTTACATTAAAAGGTTCCATGTCTAATAATATTGCTTTTTAAGTAAAGAGAACATCAATCGGCAAAGTTATAATGAGTAATCTGAATTGGAATTCAAGTGAACATCTATGTTATTAGGGTTGTTGGTGATCGTGAGCTACCTACGTGGTTATATTACGAGTAGTTACTCTGAGTTCATGTTAAATTTAACTGTGGATTGTAAGTTTGATTTGATTCCTTTTGGTTATCTGTATGTCTAATTTTGATTGAATTGTAAAGGATTAAGGTTAATCCGCCGTCCGTCCTATTTTTTAATTTGAATCATTAGTTGATTCCTAAATCGAGCTAATATAACTAAACTTTTGTCCTTATGTAATGTCCTGAAGCCCGGAAAAATGTTGCGGAAAAAAGATTAAGTCGTAAGGAAGTCTCCACTTTTTCTCTTTCTTTGAACTTAAGGTATATTGGCTCATACAATTCTGATTACTGGTTATATACACGATCAAGACTGTAATCCTCAGGTAAGTACTTCTCAGATCTCTAGTTACCTAGATCTTTGGGGATATCTGTGTAACGTATAGCTTAACGTGTAGCTTCTGTAAATTTTTGATATAATTCTTTGGAAAAACTGACAAGCAACGCCTAAGGGGTTAATTTTTGTGCGGTCATTTTTTTAGCTCAAGGAATACTTCCATGTTGTCCGTTCACTGGTCGTGCCAAGTGATAGTCGAAACGATGTGAGTTAGAGTAGGGTTTGCACGATCGTTGTGCCGATATATCATTGATAGTTTTGCGGAGTCGACCCCAAGATTGGTAAGCTATTTTGCCACTCCGTCGGCAGATAGCGAACCATTTATTTATATATCACGTACAAATTGTTGCCGATTGAATGAACGCTTTACTATCGTGTAAATATATTAAAACTTATTAAAATGTAACATAACAAAGTATGTATTATTGTATTATCTTAAATAAATAATATGATTGAGATGCGTATGACAACCACAGCCCAAAATGGATTTCAAACGTTACATTATTAATAAAAAAAATCATAATAAGTATCTATAATTAAAGTGTATATTGAATATTATTATAAAACTACAATCCTAATTAATTATTATATTCATCTATCATGAGACTGTTTCACCATCGCTCGTAGTTTGAAAAATAAGATAATATTTAATTTTCATAGTAATATACAATAGCTTGGATGGCGAAACATACCTCAGTCATCTATAATATTATTTGGTGGTTACATCTTGTACATAACTCTATATGAGATTAAGCTTTAGCTACTTTTAAAGCCGTAATAATGTTAAATATCCCCAAATGGACTGTACAATCAGAACGGAGAAATCGGTACCAAATCGTTCCGTTATAACGTGAGCAAAACGCGCCAAGTAACCTACACTAATAAAGCACATAGACAGAATAAATATGGTTCAAAAGTCCAGTGCCGTGCACACATTCCGATATGAAGAGACGATGACGTGAGTGATAAACACAATGCAAATTCCATCAAACATACAAGTTATATTGCTTTGTATGACTTTTCGTTGTATTAAAGTGTATGTTTAGTGGATGTTCACATGTGAATAGGTGGTGAAGGAGTACGAAGACCATCAAACAAAACACTCCGTGTGGCAGATCCTACAAACTCTAAACTTCAAACACTTCGCGCTAATCCATTGCAATCCGTCGGTGGATGGGGTGTATATACAACTAGGATTACAGTATACGGCTGACATAAGTTAAAGGAACATTTTGTTGAAAAAATCATGTATTCATAACTAATCATTTAATAAATTAATCGTGTCTGAAGTTAATCTTTTGGTAATTAATCAACTGGCTTATTCCCAAACGCAGAGAGTGTGGAATAGACTGAACATACTATTGCAAAAATAGAATGGTCAACCTTTTCATAGTAATTTCATGTACGAAGCTGCGTGATTCACGAATTGTGTAAATTATAAGTCGTTGTGTAAAACTGACAGTTGTTTATGAAAAGGTTGAATATCTTAAGATCTGTTATTACTTGCTCAGTAGGTATTAGTTTGATAACCATTTGATAACCATCTGCTATGTCAAAGAACATTTGTCTAAGTGAATTTAAACTGTTGTCAAACAATTAAACATAATTTTCAGAACAGCACTCTCGTCTAGTACGCAGTTTAAAAAGGTAACATGCAAACGAATTTATTTGAAAACTATAGGGCAATTTCGGAACTCGGATACAATCAAAACGTTCATACTAACAGCTGTCAGCGCCTATCGATGAATTGGTATTACGGAAAGTCTGTCATTTAGATTGACATCGAACGTACGTAATACACAAGCCATACAATCGATAGGATTTTACAATTGACAAAACTGGCTCCAATGTCAATCAAACTTTAGATTGAATCAATACTCTTACGTAATACCAAGTTGATTACAATCAGAACGGATTGACATTGACTGTAAGAGATCCATAATCGCCCCACTGGTCAACCTTTTCATTCTGCGATGACAGTTGTACATACACAACCCCGCCACCGACGTGTCCTATTCACTACGTCGACGCGAGCCGTTCTATTCCACAAGGGTTTCCGGCTTCGTCGAGGTACACACGTAAACGAAGTCACACTCGGATTCGATGCGTACGCGGCGGGCGCTGCGTTAGGCGGTGGCCACTTGCCACACGATCAAGTGGCTCTTGCTAGCCCGCTCGGCCAGCGAGCTGTGGCCGGACGAACCATCCTCAGCCACTACTACACTGTCTTCCATCTCTGAATCGGCTGAAAAGTAGATAGCTGTTAATAAATATGGTGCTGGTGAGGCTATCTCATAATGTCGGTCGATCAGTTCCTCAAGAGCAAAATATACAGAGTTAAGTGAGATTTGTTATAATTAAACGTGTAGGTCATCCAACGGATCTAGGCATTCGTGATGTTAGCCACAGGTGCGAGTTTGCGCATTTACAGTTCCTTCCTCTCCTCCTCATACCTCCAATTGCTCCCGAAAAACGATACTGCGCAACTCTTGCGGCTAACTTCAAGAATGCCTAGATTCGTTGAGCCAACTATACTTTCTTTGTTCAAAATATTTGTATATTTTGATCCATTTGTATTTATGATCGATTATCTTTTACCAATTGAATCGTACCATATATTGACAAAATTATTTTCATATTTACCAGAGTTATTATGTATTGTTGTTTGTTAGAGTTTTTTTCATAAAAAGAGAAGACAAAGTAACTGTAATTTGTGATTTTATAAAACAGAAATGTCACAATTTGTCTTCGCTTCCTAGAACGTATTACGGTGCTCATATCCCGATTAGCGGCTTCACGGAGTAACTACCATATTCCATTATTATCAAAGTCGTTTTTGCGTTTACCGCTAAGGCTGGTTACAGCGCTTCACTGACCGTCGGTCCGTATGTCGGTCGCGCTTGTCATTAATATGAAAATCCATAAAATCGTACAGTGCTGGACCGACCGTACGCACGCGTATATTGCTACGCACTGCGTACGAGGACCGTCGGTTGAGCGCGTCCGCATGCGTCCGTCGGTCGGCAGACGCGCTATGGAAACGTATGAACGCGTTCAGTGCTGCACCGATCGTTGGACCGACCGTACGGACCTACGACGGATGTCATTTTTCATCTGGTCAGTTTGTTGGTCAGGAGAGCACTGAATGATACAAACTGACGGTCGGTCCGTGCGTATCGTCAGGACCGACCGTGCACACCGACGATCGGTCGAGCACTGTAACCCGCCTAAAGCAAACTGACATCTGACAATGGCATCGATAGATGCAAATTGGACTATAAAATACTACGGTGGTAGTTTATTCTATAAGCCGCTTATCTAGGCGCCTATCTACACACCTGTTTAACCATCTCAGTCAAGGCTTGCCCAAACGGCAATCGAATCAGCAAGCGGCACGGCAGTTTTTATATGCATTTGATTAGCACCGAGCTGTCTACTGGTCCGTATAAACAAACATGGTAGGATGCAGTGGAACTTTGATGAAAACCCGCCGCGTCTCAAACTTTTACTAGTAAATCTATTGTTTTGAATCACGGTATTGCCGGGATATATCAAAGTATTACTGCAATTCTACAAATTTGTGATTATTCTATAACAGTACCCAGGATAGTAAAAGATCAAGAAAGACGAGAAAAGTATCACTTCACACGCTACGAGAAATCGCTACAGTTTAGTTGTACCGTTAAAACTGCACAAACCATCATCGGTGCAGGCATTCCGCAAGACGTATAATCTGCACGGAACAAATTCGTTCGAATGAACAGTTGTTTTGCTGTCAAATTTAAATTGTATCGTATGTAAATGTTATTAGTGTTTACAAGATCGATAGTCAAAGGGTTATGTAATTCCATCGTTCAAATGATAATCGAAATGATGAATTTACGAGTGAAGTTTGCATGATTATTGTGCCGATATTATCGTTGATCGTTTTGCAGAGTAGCTCCCCCACTTTGTACGATTAATCGTGGAGTGAATGACGTGTATACGTAGTGTACGAAAAACTGTACAACCAAACCAAAGGATTATCGTGTGTTGCGATCACTTCATGGCACAGGAAATGGGACCGAGTTTCGTCAACATAACTCGTGGCGTGAAAATATCCATTTCGCCAAAGATTTAAATCGTAGATATGCCCGGACGCCATAAACTGTGGCACTGTTTTTACTTGTGTGTGTTAACAAAATGCCGATGCACGCACACTAATGATTAGTAAAAAATGCACCAAACAGTTATTTCACCATTTATTGTGCAATTATATTGCACGATCTTTCGTAAAAAAAAATACTTATTCCTTTTGTACCTTGAAATTTAAAATATTTGGTGTGCCAAATGAGCGAGCTATCTCATTTTGTGTGGCAACAAAACGGCGCGGTCTCAGTACCGCATATCTACGATTTAAATCTTTGCATTTCGCCACCACTTTTAACAATGAAACAGCTATGAATAAAAATTACACGGAAAAATATTTTATTTATAAAATTAGCTATTGACAGGATAAAGTTTGGATGAACTGGAAAATAGTTTAGCTGAAAGAAATATATTATACAAAGATCGAAGGTATTGAGTTACACATATTTACAAAGTTAAACGATCCTAAATACAAAAGTTAATTTACAAAACTGTATTAGCAATATACACGTTAGCGAATAAATATGTATTTTATTTTACATGAAAATACATTTACCTATTAGTAATGTTATGAGTTATGAACTTCCAAGTTGTGGTAGTGATTGCAAATGTAACATACATAATGCTACTTGAATAAAAAGGCATAAAAAGAACTACTAGTTAAATGTACGTGAAGAAATAAACAAACAAAATTCCTTTGACATTTGTAATGTCAGTTAAAAACGATGGAATTAAAGTGAAACAAAAAACCGTTTAGAAAATTCTTTGAGCATAATTACAATAAACCCTCAAGCACGTAGCTTTAGTATTACGAATGTGTGAATTCTTTCTTTCCATGACAAAGCAAGAGTGAAGTTTATTTTTCTTTGTGGAACACAACACCTGCATCACAAAGCTATAACTATAATAGACCAACACCTCCACTTATCCGCAGAGAACTCGTTGCGAATAGTGAGGAAAAAATCCACTAAACACATGAACTAAGCTCAGTATTAAACTCGAAAACGATTGTCATGTTACCGCATTTATTTTTCATATCACAGAGATTTTCTCGCGGCTTTAGAACTTTGTTATTTTCCGTATTACCAGTTCTTCGACTTTAGAGCCTTGGGATATATTGAAGCCTTTTTACCCAGTAACATAAATGGTAGTGACGCTACATGCAATAGTAACATAGCGTTAGTGTGTTACGTGAAGCCGTGCCTTTAAAACAAATAAACGTACCCGGTATTAGATAGATTATTATTTATATTCTATCGGGTAAATCAGGTCTCGCTCATAATCTGCCACACAATGAGGTGGGAGGCTGTATCTCTTATGTCATCAGCGTGCTCTTCTATATAGTCGAGAAAAAAAACGATAGATATATCGACTATGGTTCAGACGGACCGAGTATTCGACCTGCGGGCCGCAGATCGGATACGCGGTCTTTAGAAACGTAGCCGGTAAACGGAATAGTCGGCTAGAATTAGATGTTCACAGCCTACGGGTATATAGAATGGAATATTTGCCTTTTTGAGTAAGTTTTTCTACCAAAATGTAGTGCATTGAAAGGTTGCCTGTTTCACCAAAGTGCAAAAGCATTGGTGCGGACTATGGTATACTTATCTGCTTTGTCTCGCTTTGGGCAGGCAGTCAAAGTGTTATCGAGCATGAAGTCAAAATATACAAAGAACAAAGTTTGGCTTGAAGGTTAATGATCATTAAAAATTAAGATATTTATTTTTTTATGAAAACATTTTAGTAAAAAAACTGTACCTCACACTCAAATCAAACAATAGGCACCAAACCATTCAAACTAATTGATTAACTTAAATAAAAAAAACTAATTTTGACTAATTACGCCAATAAAACTAATCTAGACTTCTATAATCTATTATTCGTTTAAAGCCGTTGAAACGTGGTTAAATCAAAAACAAAAAATTTATGATTGTTAATCTATACTCGTACTACAATAAAACTATACCACAGGTTAAAAATCTGTAAATTGAAAATAGGGTTAAAAGTACTTGAAAACACGATTCTAGCATTTTTAGAATGCCTGTCTGCTGTACGCATGTTTACGTATCAAGTAAAAACTACTGGAGCTATTTTGATCGGACTTTCATTGTACTAGCATATTCTATAACTTAGTAACTCGACACACTGAATCGGTTAGATATAATGCGTGAATTTATGTAATAAAGAATCTAAAACGCACATGATGTCGCGAGGGGGTCAACTATGTAGTAAAAATAAAGGCGTTTATGTTTGTAAAAAACGGTTAGATGGATTTCAATGAAATTTGAAGCAGTCTGTGACCTGGCTAAGTTACTTCTACGAGTAATGTAGTAGCCGCGAAGATGCGAACTGAAGACATGTTATATTATATTATGACAGAGGGTGAAAAGGGGCGACGTAGTGAGGGTCAACGCTAGATCCACGTAAAAATTTGTTTGAGTTCTAAGCATGATATTAAATGGTAAGCTTAGCCACTATGATTAGCACGAATCAAGTACGAAGCTGCTTATATTGTTGTTCTGATGGAAAATGATTCGTATGATTACTAAGCTAACGTGCATATTGCTTGTTTTGATATTGTCTTAAGATGGAACTGGAGCTTATTAAGGCACATTCTAATGCAGTTAATATTAACTTTTTTATTGGTATGTGACAATGAGGCATGATATTTATTCGAGCACCTATTCTAATGCCCGCCTTCCACTGCGAGCGGAGCGGGCTCCGTACGGACTGCGTTTAACTCACATTACCCTTTTTTAGTGGAAGACGGCCTCGCATAAACTCTAAAAAAGGGTAATGTGAGTTAAACGGAGTCCGTACGGCGCCCGCTCCGCTTGCAGTGGAAGGCGGGCGTAAAGTTAATCCTAATGTTTATCTCACACGATTTGGACTGGAGAATAAACTGGTAGGCTTTGGAGTGAGTGGCTCTGGCGACAGTCGACATTGACATGGCGATATTATATCACACATTATGGCATTATCTACATTTACTTTCACAGTGCGTTATTGCCATACCGCTCTGGGGGCTATCATGTTGTATGGGAATAACATTTTCAAACGACTGTGGCCATTCCCATAGGTTTTTGAAGTTTTCTATTCCACAGTGACTGTAGAATTTGAATTTTACTACTTTTGGCGTTCATGCCAGGGGAAAGACCAAATTGTATGAAAATTACATCATCTTGTAAGATGTCCGTAACAATGTGATTTCTATATAATTTGACCTTTGCGCTGGCATGAACGCCAACAGAAAGTAGATCTTAGCTAGGCCCCCAGCTTAGGCAAATTCAAATCTATATATATAAAAATTAATTGCTGTTCGTTAGTCTCGCTAAAACTCGAGAAGGGCTAAACGGATTTATCTCATCTTGGTCTTGAAATGTTAGTGGAGGTCTAGAGAAGGTTTAAAAGGTAAGAAAAATTCGAATAACTGCCGGGAAAACCCTAAAAATAGCCATTTTCTATTTCCCATACAAACGTTTTCTAAATAAAATGTAGAGTCAATTTGAACTTTATTACTATTTAATAAAGTTCATACTGTTGTCTAAGCAATGTAGAAGGCGGTACGAAGTTTGCCGGGACAGCTAGTCTAAAATAAAGAGCATAAAACTTTAAAAACCCATTCGAAAGACCATGTTTGGATATTTAATTCCACTATTAATGTTGTTATCGCGAATAGAATGTTACCGTGTCAATAGCCACAGCCACTGTCGTCGGCCTGGGGGTTAAATAGATGCATAATTAGTAATGCAAGGGCTTACCTATCCTAAAGTCGATGTAACCCTCCCCGCCGGATAGGACCAGCATAGGCGGTGGTGCGGGCGAGCGGCGGGTAGCGCGGGGCGAGTCGGGCGAGTGCGCGGGCGAGCCGCTCGCCCCAGGCACTGCCACGAAGAACTTCACCGCGTCCCGGTGACCGTGGAAGCTGAGCTGCGCGTGCGCCATGGAGCACCACGGGATACTGCCCGTGGGACTGCCCGGGCGGACCAGCGAGCCGTGACCTAAAATTAAAATTAAAAAATATTATAAGGTCGCCCATTGTCACATTAATTTTAAGTTTGTTTCTCTTCTGTATTTCTTCTTAAGGTGTACAATAAAGTGATATTCTATTCTATTCTATTCTATTCTATGATCACGACTGTAATCCCCGGGCTCGGTAGATACCTTCTCAGATCTTTAGTTACTTGGATCTTTGTGGATATCTAAAGAGAGTAGTCAGAGGCACGTCCAAACATGACATTTGGTACATGCCCACATTTTGCACAGTAGCTAGTATTCCGAACGTGACAGGTTGCAAGTCCATCGCCGCTTATAAGAATAACCTATGACACACACCTTCGAATTTTTGGTTCTAGGGTATGCCGGTTTTCTCACGTTTTTCTTCACCGTTTAAGAGCACTGGCATTGCGCACATAAATTTTTCGAATGGAAAAACTCATTTGTGCACGACCGGGTTTGATCCCACGACCTTCGGATCGTCAGGTAGGGGTGCTACCACTACACCACCAGCGCTCTTAACGCGCTGTGACCTACGAGTATGATATACATTGTACATCTATACTAATATTATAAAGCTGAAGAGTGTTTGGTTCGTTGAAAACTTATAATACATTCACTACACTGGTTCAAAAGGACCTACAAACTAACCTGATCTGGATTGAGGCAGGCCCCCGACGGAGTCTCTCGAGCTATCGGAGAGCGGCACGGATATCACAACGCCATTGCTAGTGCCGATCCAAAGCCGGCCGGAGCTGATCAACAGAGCTGTGATCCGCACTAAGGAGAAGCCGAGCTTGCCCGTCCCTAGCATCTTGCTGACGTACGGCTCGATGTCCACATCGTTCAGGTGTTGATAGGTGTGGGCGTGGTAGAGACGGAGGGTGGAGTCCATTTTGATTGACACCTGGAAGTTCCGAGTTATGGTAATACTACTTGGGGCCTCACCACGAATTCATAGCTTCCACTACACTTTACTACACATATACTAGCTTCCGCTCGCGACTTCGCCCGCATGTTACCTTGAAAAACAAATACATTTAAGGTTTCACACGGGCGAAGGCGGATACTAAAAAAAAAAAAGTATGATCACGACTGTAATCCCCGGGCTCGGTAGATACCTTCTCAGATATTTGAGGATATCTTAAGAGGGTAGCCAGAGGCACGTCCAAACATGACATTTGGTACATGCCCACATTTTGCACAGTAGTCAGTATTCCGTACGTGACAGGTTGCAAGCCCATCGCCGCTTATAAGAATACTAACCTATGACACACACCTTCGAATTTTTGGTTCTAGGATATGCCGGTTTCCTCACGATGTTTTCCTTCACCGTTTAAGAGCACTGGCATTGCGCACATTGGGCGGATACTAGATTGATAAACATTGCTACAGGTATATGACGTACCCAGACACCGTCGCCGTCGCAGGCCATCTGCCTGACCTGGCTCTCCTGCCGCGGATGCGCCTCGAGCGAGTGCAGCAGGGAGCGCGAGCGAGGGTCAATCACAAGTACCTTGTTACGGTACCCGCACCATACTGTACATCCCACCGCGCTAAGGCAACGCACTGAAATTTAACAAGTTTTTTCATCATCATCATCATTTTCAGTCTGTTTACCCACTGCTGGTATAGGCAGGGTGGAGCATATATGGAACAGTCCATTTTGTGCCATATAGATCTTGATAAAGCGGATCGCATCCAAGACTTTCCCCCTATCTTCTCTACGTCATCGACCCATCTGGCAGTTTTATCAAACATTAATTAAACTATAGTTAGGTCATGTAACGATTTGATATACTTTTCTTCTTTATTAATAGCCTCTGTTTCATGTTTGATCATTTTTTCCAGTGTCAATTTTAAACAAAAGATTCTGGGGACTTTTGCAAGCTCTTTGGGCAATATCAAAGTAACATAACTTTGATATTTAAAACTGGTATTGAAGTAGTGTTACTTCAAACTTGAAATGTGATGTTTTTAAAACATTATGGTTTGTAAGAGCTTGTGGCAAGGCCCCTGTTCCAATATTGGTACTATCAATACCATAAAGACAACTTTTGAACATACAATCTTCTAATTCTGTCCTTAGTTTTTTCGAATTGAAATATTGATCCTTTCTCATTATGATTATTATATATTTTTTTTTTATAGTAAGTAGTTATATACCTGAGCATTTTGGGTCACCCAATGTCATAAGCCAGTGTTGCGTAAAGTCCCACTGCCCGTTGGAGGATCGCGCGAATATCGCCACGCTGCCGTCCGCTAGCGCCACTACGCAGCGAGAGGAACACGCGACGATAGATAGAATCGCATCGTGCAGTTTCACCCTGGAATAACAGTTTACATCATCAGTATGATTAAGTAGTATTTATTACAAATTGCAACTTCTCCACCCTCAATATAACGTTAGTCTTTAACTTAAGGCGCTCTGGCTAGCTAATGACTTGATTGTATGAAAAGTTAAAGTTTTATCCTTTCGAATTGTAATAATTTGAAATAAAAATTTGTGTTAAATTTAAAGTTATATTTTTCGTAAAATGGAACTCACATTTTATTTATAGATAAATTATCTACCGGTTAATGTAAAAAAATATGAAAATGACCTCTACCTTAGAAGCTGGTTTTGCTTAAAAAGAAAATACGACGTTTAAACAAAATAAAAAAAAAGACTTTAAAGATAATATTATATTAGTATTATATATTATATTATATAGTATATTGAATTATTTTAGTGACCTTTCAGTTATTTTCCCCAACCTTTCTTTACCGAGGGTAAAGCATCTGAAAAACAGCAAAACTCTGTGATCAGCTGACCACCGCGTCTTAATGTACTCCACCAGGGGCCTTACCACGAAGTCTTCCAGAACGATTCCGTTTTAATGTAATACTACTTCCATACAATCCTATTAACAAGGTAATACTACTCGTAATACGGTAATGTATTATGAATTTGTGGTGAGGCTCCAGGTTCGTAGGCCGAGTGACTATTACCTTGCTAAACACTTCCTGTAGTTCCCCATAGCTGAATGCACATAGAGATTGCCACTCTTGGTGCCTAGCCACATAGTGGCCATCAATGTTGACATCTTGCGATCCTGCGGGATGTCGTCACGACTGTCTGCGTTGGACTGCTCTTGGGCGAACGCATCCACACCCGGCTCAGGCGATCCCAAATGAGCTCCTACTGTAACGAAAGAAACAAAAACACTATTAGAACATCACGGAGTTTCCGGTCTATTATGACCAGTGATCGGAATTGGGAGAGCTAATAAACCTGTCCAAAGAAAGACAGAAAAAATGGAGACTACGACTAAATCTGTTTTCCGGAATTAAGGCCCAGAATTTTGAAAATTGCAAGTATTGCAACCCTAATCATTCTATTACCGCTTAACAGATTACATTGAAATTGAACTACAAGATACTCAAGGATATAAGTGATAAATCAACCGAAGCTAAAACACGAATTAGTTAGAAAACCTTGGTTAAAAATCATGTCAAAAACACCTCTGAAAATTCAGAAATACCCTATTTTATCCAGAACAGTAAGGTATTTTGAATTTCTATTTCACATGAATGTAAATCAGTTAATTTGAAACAAATCAACCGAGCCCTTTTTTTGAAATAAGCTATTTACTTGAACATTTTATGTTTTTTATAAATTGTCGCTTTTGTTATATAATTCAGAGCAGCCATATCATCATGCCGCACTCTACTTACTTGTCATTTGGGTATTTCGCTTCGTGCTATGTCCGATTCCGCGGAGATCCGCGTTGCTATACGGACCTATGTCACTTTTTTTTGTAACTTTTATGTAAGGAATAGTGTGACGAGTATTCTGGGCCTTAAGGACATTAAATATTCATTTTAATTTTAATTTTAAAACAATAAAGATCGTGAATATTTTTTTTTATAAAACATATTAATAATGAGTTCGATAGTTTTTTTACTGTATTAATTTTAGTTAAGTACCTACACTTAATAATAATATCAAACCCGGAAAAAAAATAGTTATAAGGAAGTCTCACCCAATTCCGATCACTGATTATGACTGATATCCCTTAGTACTAATACGTTTTGAACAAATCCTTTAATCACTTTTTCGCAAAACGACTGATTTTCTAAATGCCTTTCTTCATAAATGTTTTAATTCGTAATGTTTGACAGAAATGGAACATTCACGCACGTTACATAATATCAAAAATAAAAATTCATGTTCACGACTGCAATCCCCAGGCTCGGTAGATATCTCCTCAGATCTCTAGCTACTTAGATATTTGAGGACATCTATCCACATCAGAGGCATGTCCAAACATGATATTTGGCACATGCCCACATTTTGCATAGTAGTTAGTTTTCCGTACGTGACGGATTGCAAGCCTTGTCCCTTATAAAAATACGACACGCTGTCATGTGTGCTACCTTTGAGATTTTTCATGTTATCTCTTACCAGTTATGGGCGTGGAGCTTAGTGGGGGACTGTCGATCGGCGCTGTTTCCACCGACTGCGGCGACTTCACTTTGGGCTCCGGCGCTTCGGGCCCGTTGTCACCGGCGTCTGCATCTCCAGCAGGTTCGGCCTCCTTCGGAGTACTGGGTGGTGTAAGGAGTGTCGAAGATGTCTGCAAGATTATTTACAACTCATCACAAACACAACCCCTCAGATCCTCAGCTACCTAAATCACCTCAGCTACCTAAATCTCTTCAGCTACCTAAATCTCTTCAGCTAGGTACCTAAATCTCCTCAGCTACCTAAATCTTTATCTAGTACCTGGGTGACCGAGCATAGCTCGGTTTCTTTTTGGTAAACGACGTTTTCTAGAAATGAAACCTAGCAAGATCGATTTATCGCACCCTAAACCCCCTGCATACTAAATTTCATGAAAATCGTTGCCGTTTCGGAGATTCAGATTATATATAATTATACAAGAATTGCTCGGTTTAAAAGTATAAGATGCATATAGTAAAATCGTTTATCTTTGCGTTTGTGCACGCTAATTTCTGCAACGGCTGAACCAAATCCAATGCAGTTTTCAGTAATGTTTTGAGATAAGCGATCGATGATTTCATCGAAATCGGTTAACAAATAAAATAGATAAGAATTTGATATATTTTATAAAAAAACCTTATCCGTTCGTACAGCCTCAGTCACAATATTAAAAAGTAATATGACGCGTACGTTGTATTTTGTACGTTGTACGATATGATTTGGAGAAGTATTTATCCCTGACTGTAAGTCTTACCAATAGTGCGCTTCCAATAAGAAAATCGTCAACATTTTCCGGAGCGTTGCTTCCGAGCGAGCTGGGTTGGCCGTTAGCTTGACTCTCGCCAGACTCACTCTTGGCGCGAAGTGGGGTGTTCTGTGGATTGACATACTAATTTAAGGTCTTACTACTTCTATATCTATATCTACAGTTATCTAGTACCCATAACACAAGCTCTGAGTAGCTTACTTTGGGGCTAGACTAGATGATGCTGTGTGGATTGTCAAGCATTATTTATTATTTATTTATCTTCCGATATCTGTCTTAGCTTCGTTAAAATAAAGTTGAATTTAGAATGCGTTCGGCCACGGCGCTTACGACAGCTGCACGTTCCGAAACACAAAAATGTTTTCACATCAGTAGAACAATTTGCAAATGACGACCGTTTTAATATATATACATATATATATATTATCACGACTGTAATCCCTGGGCTCGGTAGATATCTTCCTCAGATCTTTAGTTACTTAAATCTTTGAGGATATCTAAAGGAGGTAGTCAGAGGCACGTCCAAATATGACATTTGGTACATGACCACATTTTGCAAAGAAGTTAGTATTCCGTACGTGACAGGTTGCAAGCCCATCGCCGCTTATAAGAATACTAACCTATGACACACACCATCGGTGTGTGGTTTTATTTTATTTTTGGTTCTAGGGTATGCCGGTTTCCTCACGATGTTTTCCTTCACCGTTTAAGAGCACTGGCATTGCGCACATAAATTTTTCGAATGGAAAAACTCATTGGTGCACGACCAGGTTTGAACCCACGACCTTCGGATCGTGAGGCCGGGGTGCTACCACTGCACCACCAGCGCTCTTAAACCGTTTTAAATAGTTGCTAAAATTGCTCTAGTTGCTTAAACATTTTGATAGTATTCCGTTTATGACAGGTTGCAAGCCCATCGCCGCTTATTAGAATACTTTTCGTTATATTTTATAAAATATCCATCTTGGAATATAAACCATTTTAGAATGTACAAGTATTTGATACCCACTCAATAAATTAAAAATGTTTGTTTATTTTTCAACTTCGAAACCCGATATATTTACAACTCTTTCACCGATTAAACTCATTATGCTTCCAAACAAATGTACATAGCAGAATCTGTAGACCTTCCAAGTTTCATACAGCTTGGATTAACGGTTCTTAAGTTATGCTCTAACAAAAATATAAACAAACATATGTACATACATACAAACAACGCCAAATCGCCCTACTTGCCACTGAGATTTGTTCTCGCTTCGCTCGCTCAAACAGAAAAAATATTTACAGTCTGTAGTATAGTTCCAGGATCTTCGTTATTCATTCTCTCTTCATATTCCAAATAGTCCTCTTCAGTAGCGCCGGGCACCGACGCCACGCAAAGTATGTGTTTGTCACTAACTGGAAATGATTCTATCACCTCTGCCGGGTTATTTGCGTCTATTATCTGAAAGATACAAAGTATTTTCTATACTTATACAAAAAATACAAAATACAAAATCGTTTATTTCAAAAATATGTAAAACAGATGGAGGTGGACCCTGTTACTTATAATAAAAAAAGTTATCGTCAAGCGAACGAAGTCGCTTGCAACAGCTAGTAATAAATTGATATTGATGGACATTTCACACAACGCCATCTAGTACGCAACAAAGTAAGCAAGCTTAATCCATAACTCCATACTAATACGAATATTATCAACCGGAAAGTAACTCTGTTTGTTTGTTCATAACTAAACGGTTGCACAGATATTTATGTAATTGTATTATGATAAATCTATTTTAGTAAAGGACCTATGTCCTTGTCCGGGATACAACATGAAACGTCATGAATCACTCCCTACGTTCGTGATTCAGTCGTTAGAATCCTTCACTTGCTCGTGACTCATTATTGGCCCTCGCTTTAAATCCGTCCTTTATTCACATTATGATTTTACTAGTTCTTCCGAACGAGTATGGTGAAAGGATTAGTGTGCTTAGTATGAAATACGCACAACATGCTTACCATAACAACGCCCTTGGTTTGAGTACTAGAGCAGATCCAAACCAGGGAGGATAGGTTCTTTTCAGTATATTCCACGCTCTGGGTGGACTGCAGTTGCCGATTGATTTGTTCCACTTCAGGAGAATGCACTGACGTGGCCTTGCTGATTTCTAGCGCTGAAATTTGAAATTATAGTATTTTTTACTACTATTATTATTAGTATTAAACGGGTATTTATCGTAGGGTCACTGGTAGTCTACCCGTGACCACGACAACGTGCAAAACTGTCGAAACGTCGGGAAAATAAATAGGTAATTAGAACGCGATAAATACTCGTTTAATACTAATAATAATGTTTTTACTACTATACAAGACGGTACAAGGCAATATACAAGACGGTTATCAGACCTGTCGCGATGTATGGATCAGAATGTTGGGCAATGAAGAAGACGGATGAAAGAAGGGTGCATGCTACGGAGATGCGAATGTTAGGATAGATGTGTGGTGACACGGTTGGACAAAATAAGGAATGAGTATGTCAGGGGAAGTTTGAAAGTGGCGCCTCTGTTACTGAAAAGATGAGGAGTGCTAGATTAGCATGGTATGGACACGTGATGAGGAGGGATGAAAACCATGTCACCAAAAAAGTTATGGGTATTTGTGTATCTGCATAATCACTGCATTAGTGGCTGATAAGACTAGTAGTAGTAGGTTACCTAGTGACATGATATTTTCTGGTTTATCCTCTTCTTTGGCGTAAAAAACACTCTCGCCGATCATACAGCCGCCGTCGGGGGTGCGTCCACCATTCAGGTTCACTGCAGCGGCGCAAAGCAGGGACATACGAGGCTCGCTCTCTGCTATCGGTCTGTTGGATGGAGTCCTTTATTTTATCACATAGTAAAAAAACCTATCCAAGGTACGCAAGGAAAGCGTAGGTGTTTGTAGCGGTAGCGTCCGCCTTTGAGTTTCTAACTTTAGTGGTCAATCTGGCAGTCACAACCATCTTCGTACCAGGGGCTTTACCACGAAGTCTTCCAGAACGATTCCGTAACGATTTCGTTTTAGAAACGTCATGAAGTAACACTACTTCAATACAATTTGCATAGGTCATGGTACGAACTAGCAATGCAATACTAATTCGGTAATGTATTATGAATTCGTGGTGAGGCCCCTGATAATCGATGCAAAAGGATTCTGGTGAAATGGGGTTTTAGTGATTCACAAATTAAGGGATCATAAAAGAAGCGCTACGATCGAGACTTCATGGCTTCTCGGGCTTGGTTTAGGCTGGAATTGGCATTTATTTCACTTAGCGTGCAAACGATTTAACGTAATCTTTGTGATTTTATTGAAATAATATTTTCATTTATTTGAGCGATTCACACAAAACACAGTGAGTGAGCGACATCGGTTCAAAATATGGCGCACTTACTGTATGGTCATCTTTATAACGACCTGCATCATGTAAAACCTTATGAGGTCGCCGATAAAGCCGCCGAAGTGGCTACTTATAGTCTAAACTCATGTAGGTATTATGTTATTGACACATTGAGGTTTGTGTGAAATTTAGAATATATAATAACCTATGACTTGGAATAGCATAATAGGCTATTTTGTAGATACTACGCGTGAAGAATTCAGTATGAGATAAGGTCTTGTATGAGTGTTCTGAATGATGGTAAGGTTTACCTGCAAAATACCGGTACAGGCACCGGTACACCTCCCGATGAGAGCGACGTGCAAGGACTTGGCCCTTTTGGCTGTCCCGTTTTCCCAGGTAGACTCCACCCGTAGGCGTGGGTACGGCCGTCTTCTTTGCTCACGTGTGCTCGCACCTTCAAAGTATATTTTTTTTAAAACTTGACTGCAATTTTATTTACTAACTTCTCACAGCCGCCATATTACATTTTTTTTACTCTTTGTATAGCCTATGTCACTTATGTGATCCAGTCAGCAATACGACAATTGTCAAAATCCTTTTTAAATAAGTCTTTTTTTTAACTGACATACAAAAGTGTTGGCAGGGATATGAAATAATAGATGCGGACTTTGATAAACTCAAATGTTTTATTTTTTATGTGGGAAAAACGCAAAAATACCTAACTTTTATGTGACCGCCATTTGTCTCGGCTTCTCTAACAACTGCCCATTCATCCATCATTCATCAGTCATCTCAGTACCATAAATTATAACGCCTTTTCATCCTTCATACCTCAAACATTAATTTTCTTTTTCAGTTGTGTAAAAATATGTATACTGACTTGTCTAAACTGCTCTCTTCTCTCGTGGCGCCTCACATGATGGTGATCAGTCAGCTGGGTCTCGAGAAAATCCGCCTGTGTCCGAGAGTGACGCAGGGTCGGCTGTGGAGCGGCTACCGCGCGCAGATGCGGCGTCGATAGCGGCCGCTGCGGGCGATCGGTGCTGCAAAAACCAACATCACTTTCATGCACACCGTAGCGTATTAACAGCCAAATTCCCATCCTATGCAGAGAAGTACAGTTGGCCCAACGAGTCGAGGCATTCGTGAAGTTAGCCGCAGGCGCTGCGCAGTATCGTTTTTCGGTAGCAATTGGAGTTATGGAGAGGGGCGGAAGATCCGTTGGAAGAACTGTATACTAAGTGGACATATAATCGCAGAAACTTTAGCCGTGGCTCTCATATAAGTTTTATGAGATATATTATTCAAATAAGTTTTCTGTTTTTTTTATATTTTCTTTCAATCGTGTCGATGCTTCTTACGGTAAAGGAAAACATCGTGCGGAAACAGACACACCATAGGTTAAAAAACTCGAAGGTCACTCGTATTTCTATAGCAGCGTTTGGCTTGCATCCTGTAATTGTATTTCCATTGAAAAATAGTATTAAGTCTAATGGCCTCTGCGACGGTAAATTACACACAATAAACCATTTAAATATTGGTACCCTCTTGGTCACAAACTAAACAATACTGCATAGGATTGGGCGGCTGGTTGAATAATAGAGTTTTAATTAAACAATAATTGATTGCGATTTTCAATACTCTTTCTTTAGCTTGGTTATATCGTAGGTATTATTTTGGTTAATTATCCCCTTTTTTATTTATGACATGTCAAGTGTATATTTTTATGGGTTGTCAACGTCACAGAGTCATCGTGAAATGATTAAGTTGAATAAACAAAAGATAGCTGTTTTGTTTACAGGAATCTTCGTATGAAATAGACAGGAACAAATTCATTCTAATTCTCATAACTCACGGCTATTTAAAGAACTCGGGCTTAATTGTAAAAATAACAACCAATAAAACTCAAAATAACACGAGATATATAAAAATTAGAGCGTTAGATGCTCACTGTTCTATAAATAACAAGAATCAAACATCTTATTCAATTGAAAGAAAGAACTATGTACAAACGTCAATTTGTGTGGGATTTTTTACCTTTGTTTCGCGCAAAATTTATATTGTTAATCCTACTAATATAATAAATGCGAAAGTTGTGTGGGGGTTTGTTACCGCGTACCCCCGTAACTACTCAACGGATTTTGATGAAATTTGGAATGTAGATAATTAAGGTTCTGGAATAACACATAGGTTAATCTAACTTTTGAAATTAATCTCTAAGAGAGTTAAATAGATTATATGAAAAATTAGATTTTCTTTGTTGAATCCTTTCAATGCTTTGGTTTGGATAACTTAAATGCAAAATAAAATTTAAAAAAAGTTTTTTAATAACCCTTACAAAGGAGTGTAATGGGATGTCAATGTATGGGATTTTTCACAGACAAAAATCAAAAAACCAAATTAGGTCTAGAATAAATGCAATTACTAAAAAATATTTCACTAATATGATAATTATATTGTGTTATTTAGCGAGCGTGACATGCGATAGTCCCACGTGTATGAAATTACGGAGCTTGCGGCTTGGAAGATAATAAACCTTTCGCATTTTCTTCGTACCAACGAGCGCTATTAGCTATAATCGCGACTGAATTTTGATTTTCTAAGCAAAAAACACGTATTGGTAAGTACGGTCTAACTTTTGGTTGCTCAGTCACTCGCACTTTGCAACATGACTTCCACTATTCTTCGTACGTAAGAAATGTAACGTGCTGCGATTGCGTTGCCACTATAGCCTAAACGCTGAATACAATATATTATAAAGCTGAAGAGTTTGTTTGGTTGAACGCGTTTATTAGGAAATACGTAGACGGACGAAGGTAGCAGATATCGGAGACCGTATAGCGAGACTTAAGTGGCGCTGGGCCGGGCACTTGGCCAGATTTAGTGATGGCAGGTGGTGTAAAGCGCTGACAGAGTGGTGGCCAAGGGAGAGCACTAGAAGCCGGGGCAGACCACCAGCCCGGTGGGTGGATGATATAGAGGCCATAGAGGGAAATACCTGGACAAGAACAGCACAGGGTCGATTGAAGTGGCGTTTGAGGGAGGAGGCTTATACCCAGCAGTGGGCCATTATTTGAGCTGCCAATGATGATGATGATGGGAAGTACTGGTTTGAATTGAATAAATATTTTTGTGTTGGATAGTTCATTTATCGAGGCTTTAGGCTTTATCATCACGCTGCGACCAATAGGGGCGAAGCAATCATGCAACAAGTTAGATTAAACTAAAAATTGAAAAAACCCTCGACACTAATTTTGCCCGCCATTTTGTGGTGGCGCCATCTTGGATTTGAAATTTGTAATAGTGTATTCTACTACTCAAGCCCTTTCATTTAATACCTATATTAAGGGCTTAAGCTAATACTTGTCATCTTTTTGTAGCCGGAAACGAGCTCTACACTAGCCCTAAGTGCATAAGTGCTTAGGCAATATACAATACATTCATGCTAACAGACAATATAAAAATGGCTGAATAAATGCAAAGGATTCTCTCGGCTCAAATAGCTATTTGAACCGAGAGTGGCAGTTAAGTTTAATCATAAAAGTGCTTAGGATATCCGCAAAACGATCAACGATTTATCGGCATGAACATCGTGCAAAATATACTTTAAGTTTTATTATTTCTATTACTATCAAATAGTCATGGAAATCAAAATAGAATGGATCTCTTTTCAAAAGTAATGCCTATCGTACATTACTTTTGAAAAGAGATCTCGTTAACCTACTATAATTTCATTTACGAACGATATTATTGATACGATACAATTTGATAGCAAAAAATCTGTTAATTCGACTAAATGCAACGCACACATAGTTTAGATTAAATCTTTGTCGTTTTGCGGAGATTATCAGCCTTCACAAAAGAGCTCACACTACATTCATGCTGACTATAAATGGGTCAAACAACCGTTTCAGATGTTAAGGAAAATTATATTTCGATACACGATAATGATCAGGGACCTTACCACAAGCTCATGGGTAATATCAAAGTTATATAACTTTGATACATAGTAGCATGACCTATAAAAATTGAATTGAAGTAGTGTTACTTGAAGCTTATATTGATGTTCGAGACAAGCTTTTTAATAACTTGTGGTAAGGCCCTAGGAATAAAATTAGCAACTTTTAAACAAATATGTAAATTAAAATTGCGAAGCCAGGGCAGGGTTCAAATCGATCATAATGGAGATATATACGAATAGATTAATAATGATCGTTTGACCATATAATATATACCTTTTAAGTACTTTTGTTTTTTGTGTTTCCAAAAAAACAAATAATACATAGTACAACCAACACATAGTTATAAAATTTCATCAATATTTTTATTGTAGCTAGATTTATCTTAGTAATCATTCAAAAATCATTATCAAAATATGTACTTATATAATTATCATTATCAAAAGTATAAGAATATTGATGATTTGTAACCTTATTACAAGGTACAAATATTTTATTTAGCAACTCATAAAAAGGAAAATAAACAATGTGCCTAGGTTAGACATTCCATCGATTGAAATATCAGATCCTATCCTACACACTAAGCATTAATGCGTTGCAATTTATGGATATAACATATCTATAGATCGTTTGTAACGGTCTTTAGATAGATTAACTGTTTCATGAAATTATTTTATATTATAGTGTACATTTAAGTTAGATTTGCATATTTCTGTAAATAAAGATCCATGTGAACTTTGTCATAAATTATTTTTTATCTTAATTATATACACTTTAATAAATTCCTAAATATAAAATTGTTAGATGACTGACTGATTACATAGACGCTCTTTAGACCAGAGGTGCTCAAACATGCGATCGCGATCGTGGTAGCTTTTCATGTTATTTTTTATCATTAAAATTCAATCAACAAAAGCTTAATTCACATTTATTTACGCGTACCCAATTAGGTATGCAGCCTTATTGCTGGAATGTTTAGTAGGTAGATCGCCAACATTATATGTTTAAGCATCCCTACTCTAGACCCTATAACTATAACCTAACCTATAGCTGAAATTTGGGGGTATGTTTGCTTTTTAGGCCTAAAGTTTGTAAAAAACACGTTACACTTATCGCAAGGAGTTCGTGTCTGGCGACAACTATTAATCATCGATCATTATGGTCTGCAATGCGATGGTATTTGGTAAAACATAGCCAGTATCATTGAAATAACAAGATCTTTGGTCTTCTTGATCTCTTGTCAGCGCAAAATATATATAATATATTTTTTGAAATATTTATTTTTAATAATGATATTTAATGGTACCTTCAGTGCTTGTGCAAGAGAGATCAAGAAGACCAAAGATTTGTTATTTCAATGATACTTGTTTTTAGATCGTTAGGATTACTTCGCTCGAGTCTATTGATTGTGGCTTTAAAAATCAATTAACGAACACAATGATAATATTTTTGAACTGTAGAAATTTCAAGCGGCTGGGCTAATATGAGTCTACATTAATACTATTTAATGAGATAAAATTGTATGTTTGTAAGGTTAGGGATAAAATTGTAATTACTTTATCGATTCTAAATATTTGTTCGCTAATAAATAAGATTTTCGCGATTTTTGGTAATAAGTTGTTTTAAAAACTTTTACTTTTACATAATTTCAGAGGATTATATTGTTTTAATTGCATTTTAATGTAAATTATACCACACACCCTACCTAGATCAACATAAAACCATACCCGAACACAAGTTTTATGAATTTCCATTCAAAACCTATCCTACCTCACGTACGGTTCTATAATCACTTCTAGCAATACCTGGTTAGGTTACCTGAACAAATTGCTGAAGAACTTCCAAATGCTCTGTTTGCTTTTCTTGTCCATTGTAGAATCGACACGACTCGCGCGCATCATTTCCGTCCAGCGCACCGCATCTTGCAATTCCATGAATCGTTCCTTGAAATTATAATAATAGTACTTAGATTATATATTATTTGCAACTACTAATATCATAAACGCGAAAGTTTGTGAGAATGTATGGATAAATGGATGTATGTTTGTTACTTTTTCACGCTGAAACGGCTGAAAAGATCTTTTTACTACTTTTTATCCTGAAAAAATGTACGGTTCCCGTGCATAGATTTGTTTTTGTTTTCAAGGTACCACGCGGGCGAAGCTTCCTGAAAACAACTTCTGAAATTTAACTTCAAAGACTAGAAGCGGGAGGTTTTTGTTTATAGATGTCCGAGTAGTGTGAAAATAAAGAACGAGTACCTTGTACTGGTTTCTCTCCATAAGAACTCGAGCCATCTCGACCCTGGTGAAGCGTCTGCGCTGCGCCATCGGAACATCAGCCTCGTCTTCATTCTCCCCTCCACCTGCACTGTTGCTCACAGTATCCTGAAATCATGAAAAGCATGAGATTAGATTGGCTTACGGAACTCATATCCTACTAATATTATAAATGCGAAAGATTGTAAGAATATTATGGATGTGTGGATGTATGGATGTCTGGATGTATATTTGTTACTCTTCCACGCTGAAACGGATAAACAGATCTGGATGAAATTTGGCTGGAATAGCACATGGGCTACTTTTTATCCCGGAAATATGTACCTGCGGTTCCCGTGGGATAGTTTGGTTTTCGTTTTTCAAGGTACCACGCGCGCGAAGCCGCAGCCGGAAGCTAATTCAAGTATAAGCATATTCAACAGAAAAGATGAGGAGTAATAGGTTAGCGTGGTATGGGCATGTTATGAGAAGAGATGAATGTCATGTGACAAGGAGAGTGTTAGGTATGAATGTGGATGGATATAAAGGTAGAGGTAGGCCAAAGAAAAAATGGATGTACTGTGTGAATGATGACATGGGTAAGAAAGGAGTGAGTAATGAGATGACGAATGACAAAGGGAAATGGAAGAAGATCACATGTTGTGCCGACCCTACATATCGTGGGAAAAGGGCAGGAGGATAACGATGACTTACTACAATGTTTTTGATTCAAATGGCGCCGATGTAATTACATACGAAACAGGTTTACGTCGTAGGCTAGAGTTAGCTATAGCGAATGTTCCTTACAATATCGCGTTACATCAGACGGGATTTCCAGTTCCGCCATTTTGTTACTACCAAGTTTACCTTCAAATGGCGTAATTCCTCTTCGAGTTGAGTGACCCGCTCTCGCAACTTCTCACGGGCTGAGCTCAGGTTGTTGACCTCCTCTCTCAAGATCTCTTGCTCTCCCGTCAACTCGTCCACCTTGACTATCAGGTCATCTTTCACAACGTTCAGGGCATTCTTCGTGGCCAGCAGTTCGTTGTTTTCAAGAATGAGGTTTTCCACCTCCTTGCCCATACCTGTCAATAATAATGAGGTTGGTTAACAACATAAGTGATAGCAAGACGTCTACTCTGCAAAACGATCAACGATATATCGGTCGGCATAATAATCGTCTAAAAACCTACTAAGTTACACCGTTTCGTCAAAAATCAGACATTACTTATGACGATAGATCGCGTAAACTTACTATAGAAACACTTACGAACTTACAATGAGAATTTGACCACAAAGCCATTATTTCGACTGAATTTTACGTTTTCGTTCCGATTATATCGATGTCTTTTTCGGGGTGAATGCCCAGGAAAGGCGTAAAAACATTGTCTTACGAATGGTATTTTTATGTATAGGTACCCTAAATTTCTTTCTATAGCCATGACTTTGTTATAAAACTAGTCTCATAAAGGCTTCGTTATTACTATTTTTAATTTCACAAACCAAACACACTAACTACACACATACCTACATAACTTCACTACACATTACACTGGCTGATTGATCAGGTTAAGTTCTAATTTAGGCTAGTCCTTTTTACTTTATTTCCTTATTGTTAAACGTAATTAGTGAACAAAATTACGTGCATAGACTATTATATATATAATTTTCAATATAAGATTTGCTTGGCCGTTTTTGAGTCTGCCGAAGTAGAGAATCTCTCGCGTCTACACACAAGTCTATACTTAGTTAGAGCGAGGAGTCGAAACATAGACAGCACCCAGGTTTTTTGACCAAAGTATTTTATTTGTACCAGGAAATGTATACCGTATACCTTGTATAATCGCGCACAACATATATGATAATAATTATATAAAATATAATACCTACTTATACTTAAGTTTAAAATACTTTGTAAAACCAGTTTGAAAATAAATACATATTATTATTATTATTATTATATTATTATTATGACTGTTATTTTTTTCTCTGATGATAAGATAAATGAGTTAAATTTTGAACACGAGTGAGGAAACTGCGTAATACTTTAAAGATATTCCATGTGCATTTTGCAACAATTATGATATTTTGATAAGTTAATTATCTACGGGCAAATGAAATATCAAATAAATAAAAATATATTATAATATAGGGCTTACTCACAAAATGCCGTCATACGTTAAAAATTATACAAAATTACTCGTCTCTTTGTTTTTTTAAGAGTATAAAGTCACAAGGACAACTTTGAATACACGCGCTGAAAATATATATACCTACTAAAGTGTGACAGCGTTTTGCGTTAGCCACTTGTCGAGAAGTTCACTTACCGAAGTAGTTATCGTTAACTGCGATGCGCGGATACAACAATTTGTTAGAACGCATGGAATAGAACGAAAAATGTATTAGTACGACGAAATTATACATCGAGCAATATTTAAACTGATTTTTCAAGTGACGTGCTATATTATACGAGTTTTGGCAAACTTTAGTTCACATTAAGCTTAAAATTTAAAAACCTCTGACTCAAATTTTGCCCGCCATTTTGTGGTGGCGACCAACTTGGATTTTAAATTACCTTTTTGTTTGATACCTATATTGAGGGAGTTGTGAAAATTATGTAATCCGTCATTTTGTGACGGCGGCCATCTTGGACCGATTTTCATCAAACTATCAACTAATTTTCATAAAAAATAGAATACCCGAACACGCGCTACAATATAGCGCGTCACTTGAATGCAATTTTATTTATTATTATAAAAAGCCAAGCGTTAATTCTTTTTATCTCTGAATATAGAAATTATAGTAAACATCGATACATATTATTTACATTTTCAAAGCATAAGTTGTTTGAGAAAACTGTCAATATTTACGTATAAATAAATATTCTATTATCCTTACTAAATATAAATATGTTACTGTTAATATTAACGTAAACAAATTATGATTACGTAGAGTTCAGTATTGGATGACATGATTCATAATTGATGGCATGATTTGAATGTAAGCACACTTAAGGCCGGTTCCGACCAAAGCGTATAACTTCTGTGAAGTTCCTAACGAACACATCGAGACCACCAAATCTTTTATTAAGTCGACCCAGTGATTGAGACAAAAATAAGCATGTCGAGAGATTTGAACGGCGGTGTCGATGTGTAACATGCACGCGTACACATCGCAACACAACACTGCAACTAGTATAGCAACAGTACTCGAACGTTCTACGAACATGAATCAAATTTTACAAACTGCAAACTTCATCGTGATCTATGTCTATATACTCGTTGTTTTATTTTTATCTGTAGGTCTACCATGAGTTGTCACATTTAGATTGGCTGACGTTACTACAGTAGTAATAGTACGTTACCATGACATCTGTCAAAATTGTTACTCATGGTACCAAATTCTAAGCAAATTAATGAGCGCAAACTACAGTCGCTGTAGTACGCTGTGACGTAGGATAGTTAGCTACGTGAGGTTTTAGTGCCCAACTATCCGTTAGAGGCGCTGTACAAGTTTTCATACAATTTTTTAACTACAGTCGCTAGCGAGTGTAGATTGTGAAATCTCATGGTAGACCTACTGACTACGAAAGAGGGTAATGTGTTTGACATGTATGCGAGTGACATTCAAAATGACAAAAAATCCAATATGGCTGCTGAAAAAAGCTATTTTCAATAATTTTCAGCCAGCTTTTTTATTGATTTTGAAAGTGTAAATCATAAGTTAGTGTTCCTATAAACGGCGATGAGCTTGCAAACTGTCACGTTCAGAATACTAACTACTGTGCAAAATGTGGGCATGTACCAAATATCGTATATGGGCGTGCCGATTACCCTCTTTAGATATCCTCAAAGATCTAAGTAACTAGATATCTGAGAAGATATCTACTTGAGAATAAATACCAATTTTATGCGAGCATTAAAGTTGCTATACATGTTGCAGTATATCACATGTTGCCGTATATCAATTATGTTGCCGTATATCATATGTTGCAGTATATCACATGTTGCAGTATATCAGTATAATCACCTGATGAGGCATACTCCCCAGGGTGGACCCAGCTTCCTGTGAAAAAAATGAACACGATATTAACAAAACGGTTAATAATGTGTTTCATAACTCAAAGTTAGTATTCTTGTAATCGACGATGAGCTTGCAGCCTGTCACGTACGGAATACTAACTACTGTTAAAAATGTGGGCATATGCCAAATATCATGTTAGGACGACTCTGACTACCCTCTTTAAAACTCCTTAAAGATCTAATTAAGTAGATATCTGAGGAGATAGTCTACCTAGCCTGGGGATAACAGTCGTATTCATGTTTGTTTTTTTTTACACACCTTTTGTTTACACCTATGATTCAGTCTAAAAATGCACGCCCCTCCACTTGTACTTGTACCGCGTGAAGAGGTAAATACATTGGAAATACATTGGAGGGGTGTGCATTTTTAGACTGATCTACTTATGTAGGTATTACATAAAGTATTTTCAAAAACTTCAGCTCGTGATACAAATGAGGATTGAAGGCAATGCGCCCGAAATCTCAATTTGAGACTAGTAATTAATGAATACTAGCTGTTGCCAGCGACTTGTCGATTTCTATATTCTATCTTTCTATGGTTTTTGAATTTTGGATCGGTATTTGACATTACTTCTATAGGATTAATGTCGAATACCTATCCAAAATACAAAAACCGCAAGTATATACTCGTAGAATATAGAAACCGGCTGTCAATCCGCATGACTTTTTTACGATATCCGATTTTAAACTATATGCTACTAAAGTTGACCAGCGCATGCTAGCTCCTACCAAGATACCTGTTATATCTGCACCCTCGTCTCCCTCGACGATATTAGCGTCTGTATCGTGAAACGCCAGCTCTTGGTACAGGGTGTTGCCACTTCGCTTCTCGCTCTTTGTCTGGGACTTGCCAGAGTTGCTGTTAGCCGGCCCCACCGGCGATGTGGCCTGGAATTGTTTGAGAAATTATGTTGTATCCTTTTAACATATCTCAGGCTAAACGTTTACATGTTAGAATGTAGATTGTGTAATAGAGAGTAGAAGTAGGCCAAAGAAAAGATGGATGGTGTGAAAGATGACATGGGTAAGAAAAGAGTGTGTACTGAGATGACGAATGATAGAGGGAAATGGAAGATCACAATGTTGTGCCGACCTCACATAACGTGGGAAAAGGGCAGAAAGATGATGAATGTAGATTGTGTAATGTGTAATTTTGTGGCTATTGTAGTTTTCTTGTACGGCAAGGCCTAATCAAGGACTTTGATATTCATAATGAGATTTTATCTACACAGGTTTTTTTCGTTTTGTATCATATAATCTTGCATTGATACTCATTGGTCTCCACAAAACCTCATTCTCGCGCTTTGAAAAAACGAACTGTTTTATTCTAAATTCAAATTTAAATTTTATGCTAAAGATAGGAAGGCAAAAGGTTTTTTTAAACAGAGATCGAGCGTAAACTCTTTGTTGATACACCTTTCATGATGACAATTACATCAAGTCAAAACTCAGAAACGTCATTACAATCGTTATCTTTCGAGATATCTAGATAAGAAAAATAATGTATATTTTACTTCCTATTTTATTAATATTAGCGTGTAGTGGAGTGACTACTTTGAAATGCTATCAATGCACGTCTATGCATGACAGAGGATGTTTCAAATATAACCTTAATAGTGAGCATTTGAAGCACTGTGCTAATAAAACTGTTAGCCCTGTTTGCCGCTCCTTATCTCAGGTAAAACATGTGAGACATCAGCGTGTTTACAGTTCTTCCAACGGATCTAAGCATTCGTGAAGTTAGCCACAGGTACGAGTTTGCGCATGTACAGTCCCACCGCCCCTCTCCATACCTCCCCTTGCTCCCTAAAACGATACTACGCAGCGCTCTGCGCTAACTTCACGAATGCCTCGACTCGTTGGGCCAACTGTACGTTATCTAAATTAGTTCATAGATTGCTGACTGCGACTGACCAATCACAGCCTAAACCAATCGAGAGCTAAAATTTAAAGTACAGGTCTAACGGGGTCTGAGAAAGGACATCCTGAAATTTAACCTCTTTAAGGTGCCACGGAAGGTTGAAGTTTGTATGAAAAGCGTGGAGTTTCCGTGGCTACTTGTGATAAAAATGTTTATATTTTATGTGCGAGTGAACTAGAAATACTCAAGATTGGCACAATATAATTCTTGCCAGAGTGTGATAGCATGCTTTCGCGCGCTCCGTCCGTTGGCGAGGCGACCTATATTGAATTTCTCTATATTCCAGGTACAGTATTTCACGCCGGGACAAGATGTGTCTATTATTCGAGAATGTGCGTATTTGCACGAGGAACCGTTGCAGTGCGTGCAATCCAAGTTCAGCGGTCTACATTACTCGCTCTCCTGCGAGTGTAGAGAAGACGGCTGTAATACAGCAAGCTATGGTTACATGGATTTATTGTTGCTCCTCATTTGTTTGTTTTGTACAGTCGTACAATGAAAAGTTAATCAGGGGCCTCACCACGAATTCATAATACATTACCGAATTAATAATACATTGTTATTTCGTACCATGATCTATGTAAATTGTATGGAAGCAGTGACGTTTCTATAATGGAATCGTTGGTCTAACTGGTTGAGTTGATTCCCAATAGCACAACTACCTCTATTCCATAAGTCAAGCGGGACAATCATGTTGATTACAGCAATGGAAATATATTTTTTTGCATTGAATTGCATTAATTTTAATATTCTTTTCTAGTTCGTGGTCGCCATTCGAGAACCTTTTTTCCCCAGCACAACATAAATTAAACAAACAATAGAGTATAAAGTATTCTTGTGATAAAATACTAAAAACATCGATTTAAACCGAGAAACCTGGAAAGAAAGTATATTAAACTAGTAGTCCGCCCCGGCTTCGCACGGGTATTTATATATAAATGGTCACGACTGTAATTCCCAGGCTCGGTAGATATCTCCCAGATTTCTAGTTACTTTGATCTTTGAGTAGGTACTCGTACATGACAGGATGCAAGCCCATCGCCGCTTATAAGAATACTAACCTATGACACACACCTTCGAACTTTTGGTTCTAGGGTATGCCGGTTTCTTCACGCTGTGTTCCTTCACCGTTTAAGAACACAGGCATTGCGCACATAAATTGTTCGAATAGAAAAACACATTGGTGCATGACCAGGTTTGAACCCATGACCTTCAGATCGTGAGGCAGGGGTGCTACCACTACACCACCAGTGCTCTCAGATTTAACAAAAATTTCAAAATTCAATATTTATAATACACGCACGTCTAACCATACCCTGCGTCAGGTTACTAAAAAAGAAAATTGTAAGTATAGAAAGTTTTAGTATTATTATTTTAATGAAGTTTTTATTTATCATAATGTATTTTTTTGTTTATATTTTTTATTTATTTTTTCACATTGACTCCATCCTGTACACATCCTGTACACCCAGTGACGCCTACAGTGCATAAGCTAGCACGGCTCTCACGCGACTTTTTTCTATTGCTTACATTTTTAATTTAATGGTATCTTTTGAATGGAATGTCCGAATTGAGTAATTCAAAAAACTATATAAAGGTATTGAAGCAGTCTAGAATATGATGTGATTTATTTTGATAAGGATTAATACTAAGATACAAATAAAGAGCATTTTTCTAAGAGTAGCCTTTCAATTAAAATTTTAAAATAAAAGAACTCTTATTGTGGCATAACTATAATAGTTGGACATATGCTATCGCGATACTTTTTGTAAATAATGATGTGTTCTACAAAGTCGTAGTACATTATTTTATTCTATCGTCAATAGTTTTCGCAGCGCACGCGATATAAAGAATATTTTAGGTAATTTTTTTACACCTTGGCTTACATTATTGAAGTTTTAGTAAGGATCCCTATTTTTTTTGAAAATATAATATAGCCTATGTCACCCGCTGATAGTGTAGCTTCCCAACAGTGAAAGAATTTTTCAAATCGGTTCAGTAGTTTAGGAGCCTATTCATTTCAAACAAACAAACAAACAAACAAACAAACAATCAAAGTTTTCCTCTTTATAATATTAGTTTAGATAATCAATTGCATTAAACTTATTGCGACCGACCCGCGACCCGTGCACCCACTGGCTTCACCCACCGGTGGGTGTAGGGGTAATTCCTATTTACCCGTGTAGCCACTGCGATAAGGTTGGAATTAATTATCGATGAAAAAAATAAAATAATAATACGATAAGTCAATAATAATAATTTGTAGAAAAAAATGCATTAACTTCAGGAAACATGTAGAAGTCCAAGTACCAGGAATGCATAAACCATGAGGGTTTCAATGGCAAGGATAATATCCTCTACTGACCTCGACATCAATTGCAGCTGCTACTTTTCTCACAATGGACATACACTTTACTATTTCACGGTCCAATTAAGTTTAGCATATATTACCTAGCGTATAAGGTAGTTTTTCGTTCAATTTACTGTACTTGGAAATGTTGACAAATTGATATAACTCGTATTATACAGAAATATATCAAGAATAAATAAGGTGATATTTGAGTTTATTATGCTATGGTTTCAGCTCGTTTATATAAACCGAGTGGATATCCGGGAACTTTGCATACCCTGACAATGATAGGCGTGATTGTATGTACAATGTATGCATGTGTATGTGTGTATAAGTATGTAAATAGACCTAATAATCTAATTAAGAGGTGCGTTTACGTCAGAGTGCTTTAGATATCATACTCTTCTGATAATACGAATGGCATTGGCCATCTCATTTGACTTTTTCCAGGCATACTTTTCACTATTCTATAATGCCTGCCTTCCACTGCGAGCGGAGCGGGCTCCGTACGGACTCCGTTTACCTCGCAACGGCTTTCTTCATAGGAGTGCTTCCACTGTGAATGAGCGGATTTCAATACAATTTCAATCCGCTCAGATCATTAGCTCAGTTTCCGCTCATTACCCTTTTTTAGTGGAAGGCGGGCATAAGAGCTGGTACACATTAGGCGTTTTGAAGCGCGCGCTTTGGTAACGCGCGTTTTGAGAACCAGTAGTTCTTATCTGTACACATGCAAGCGCGCGTTTCTGATCAAACGCCGTGCTAAGCGCGCTGTATTTACGCTACCAACGCGCGCCTAACGCAACGCCAAGCGCCTAATGTGGACGTGGTCTAAGAGTTCTGCCTACCTGGGTCATTTGAGTGATGGGATCTGTCTGATGCGATCTCTCTACGGTCCTGACAGCCGCCAGTTCCGAGCTGATCGGCGGCGTCGGAGGGGAGGACGACAGGCTCACAGGACTACCTGGCATACTCTCCGTCTGCTCAACATTATGCAGAGAACTCTCCAGTGACGCAAACCCGAAGGATATCGGACCTGGGGACAAGAAATAAAGATGTACAGACATTGATAACGAAATGATGGATATAGGGATAGAGGGATCAAAGAAAAGATGCGATGGATTGCGCGAAAGACGATAAAAAATCACGAAATATCACAAGGGAGGGTGGGTGTAGTAACATATCACGTGTAAGTATTATCATTTCGTCAAACTCGCGATTTCTAATCTCAAAATTTTAAGATTTTTTGTAGGTAAGTACTAAAAAGTACATGTGATTTTGGGTGAGGGGGGGGGGGGGGGCTTAGCACGTATAACCAAGGGGAGGGGGAGGTTAGAAAATGCTAGAAAAAACATCACGTGATTAATGGATGGCCCCTAGCAACCCTTAGAGTGATTTCAGACTAGCGTATTTGTCTGCGCGTATACGGTCGCTTTCAGCATACGCGCTTATACGCGCGCTTCAAAAATCCGGACTCGCATAAGCGGGCTTATTCGGCGTGTTCGCTCGAACCGGTAGTGTCTAGTGTGACAAAGCAGGCGCGCGAGGAGGTGTCCCTCGCAGCTCGCGCTTATACGATCTTAGAAGCGCGTCAACGCTCGTACGAGTGCCAAAAGGCGCGCCTATACGCGCCCACATGCGTTTCAAAAACGAGCTCATACGCGCGTATAAAACGCTAGTCTGAAACCGCTCGCATCCTTACCGCTAGACCTTCCGACCGGGTTCAGACCCAAGCGCCCGCGCACTTCACTGCGGTCGCTGGCGGTGCTGAGCAGGAGTTTCGTCCGCTCCATGTAATCCATATGCGTTTTGAATAGTTCCGTATACCGTTCGTGCAGCTTCGCGTATTCCTGTAAACAGAATATATTTTTATAGTCCTACTAGCTTCGTCTAGGTACTTTGAAAAACAAAAACAAATCTATCCCACGGGAACCGTACATTTATCCGGGATAAAATGTAGCCTATGTGCTATTCCAGACTATAATCTATATCTGTGCCAAATTTCATCCAGATCCGTTTAGCCGTTTTAGCGTGTTACTCTTACAAACATACATCCAGACATCCAAGCATCCAGACATCCATACATTCTTACAAACTTTCACGTTTATAATATTAGTAGGATTATTTATCACTACATAGTATTAAACAACGTCGCTTCCCGCTGTCTGTCTGTCCCATATGCTTAGATCTTTAAAACTACGCAACGAATTTTGATGCGGTTTTTAAATAGATTAAGTGATTAAGAGGAAGGTTTATACAGTCGTGGTCAACTAATTAGGGACATGCAAGATAGTGAAGAACAATAACCGGTTATGTACATACAAATATAAAACCCTATTGATTTCTCAGTAACTATTATTTGCATAATTTGGTCCGATTATTATGCTTTAAATGGCTGTAAATAAAAGAATAAATAAATAGAAAAAAGTATTTAATATCAAAGGTTGAACATGTATTCAATTTTAAGGTATAATTCTGTAGCTGGACATTTAATTAAGGACAGTAAACTATAATGAAAAATAGAGTTAAACAAAACTAATAATCTGCAGTATTATAATATCTTTAACAGCTCCATTTTATTACGTGTAAAATCAGTACCCAGTAGCAAAACCTTTGTTAGTAATTACCGCTTGACACCGATGTGGCATAGACATTATCAGTTTCTGGCATGTTTCGACAGGAATGTTTGCCCATGCCTCACAAAAAGCTTCATTAAGTTCATCTAAAGTTGTGGTACGATAAGTGGCTACTTTTTTCTTGATTTCGTGCCAAAGATGCTCGATTGGGTTAAGGTCCGGGCTATTTGCTGGCCAATCTAGCACCGATACTGACTGACTGGTAAGAAACGACTTGACTGAACGGGCGGTATGTTTTGGGTCGTTATCATGCTGAAACGTCCATATAATAGGGAGATGCTCCTCAGCATAGGGAAGCATCGTTTCCTCCAATATTGCCTTGTATTGATGTTGGTCTAAGTTACCCTGAACTTTCCTCACAGGTCCCACTCCACGTCCAGAAAATGAACCCCACATTTTAATGTTTCCACCGCCATGTTTCACCTGCTTTTTTGTGAATCTTGGATTCATTTCCGCTTTTACTGGACGCCGTACGTATTGCCTTCCATCTGAAGAAATCAAATTAACCTTGGTCTCGTCAGAGAATAATACATGTTGCCATTGGGCGTAGGTCCAATGTCCATATTTACGTGCAAACGCCAAACGAGCATTTCTATGTTCTTTCTTCAACAACGGTACTTTGCGAGCCACTCTTCCGAACAACCCTGCTTCTACCAGACGTCGTCGAACGGTCCTAGCTGAGACACCAGCTCTTTCGTCTGTCCCAAACACTTCGTGTTTAATTAAAATAGAGCCTAGAAACGGATCTTTCTTAGCTAACCTGGCTATCATTCTATCTTCTTGCGGAGTTGTTTTTCTCGATCTTTTTGTTCTGGGCACATTTAAATCTGTGTTATTGCGTCTGACATGTTGCACTGCATTGTATACCATAGTTTTTGAACAATTTAAATGTTCTGCTATCCTTCGGTATGGCCAACCATGCTCGACAACAAACTTCATGATAATTTTTCGTAGTGTTGGATCGCAACTTTTATTTTTACCCATTTTTCTTCAAAATATTTTTCAAAACTTAAAATAAATATCGGGATTGCCGCCAAAACTACCACGAAACAATAAGAGAAGAAGTAAAAAAGTATTGAGATTCAAATTTTGAAAATAGAACGCAATATCTCAGTGTCCCTAATTAAATGGCCAGCCAGCATTATTTGAACAAATAGCACTACGATAATCTATCAGCTATACTGTAAAGAGGTTTAATGTTTAAGAAGTTGTTATTGTTTGTATAATCGGGCACATAAATGACTAATTATACTTACATGTAAGAGATATGGAATATGGTTTAGACTCGTTGGAAAATAAAAAATAAATTCACAATTGGCTATTTGACAATAGTAACGATAAAATATTTAATATATAAAATACAGTACCTTATAGGTTCACAATACTCATGCAACATGTTTTTTGCATTAAAATAAATTGTAATATTTTATTTTTGAAAAATAAATTTGAGTTTTTTACATCTGTGATTACAAAAACTGAAACGCGGGAAGCCATGTTTGAGCATCGTGTGACGTCACTATTTTTAAAACGTCAAGTTGTATGTTTGCTGAGAAGAATTTACTTATCTTAAATAACTAATATTTTGCAAAGTTTCACGAAATGAGAAGTTTTTTAGACAACGAATTTAAAGGAGAAGTATTTTTATCTTTAGTTTGACTGAAAGTTTCCACATATTTGCTTCTAGGTAATCTTCGCAGACAAACATAATTGAATTGATTTATTAGTTGTTTCAGGCCATACTTGTGTCGCCTGATCTTGGAAATTAGAACAGACATTCTCCTCAGTAGCAGACAGAAAATCTGAAAAAAATCCAAACATATTATTTACTTAGGTACTTACTTACCTACTAGCTTGTACATTTCGTAAATATTGTATATCGACTCCTGTTGACAAAGTATAAAGGTACTCTACTACTCCAAAATTATAGGTAGGTAAGTATTAGTAAAGATGAAACTTTGAAAACGAACCTATTTTTAAACAATTAAACTGATAACTCTTTCACTCACCACTATTGCATGTCATGCCTGATGTTGCTGGCATTTCAGTTTCCTCCGCAAGTATTTCTTGTATTATGTCCATACGTCATCTTTTACGCTTATATATACTTTGATTGCTTCTATATACTCGTAGATACATTAAAGTGGTCTTCACAAAAAAATCACGGTTTTATCAGATGTCGAATCCAGGTCTCTGCGTGCTAATCGTAACCACTGCTTTCGACGTTTGGGGCATTTAGGATCAGTTATAAACAGTTTCTAACTTTTACACAAAGGCACGGCACACGTTTTGTAGCTTGTCATTTTTATTTAAGCTTGTTATTTCCAGGGAAAAAGCTACACTCTCCACTCAGTTGGAGCGTATTTTATTGTTTATTAGACCCGTGACGTCACAGTCAGAAATGTCACGTGATCGGCTGTTTTCGCGCGACTTTCAAATCACTGGAGGAAAATATATATTTTTTCTGATAAATAACGCTTTTTTTAGGAAAAAGATAATTGTAAGAGGTTTAAAATAAACTTGCGCATATTTCTAAGTATCTTTCCGAAAACTGTCAAATAGCCAATTCGGTTAAACCAAAGAGTGTCCCTAATTAGTTGACCACGACTGTATGTATAATAGATGCATAATGTAGTAGAGAAACACTTATTTTACACTTATTTTAGAGGTTTCTAATGTGATTTTCATGCTGTTTTTAAAGTTAAAAAATATCTCTAATTTTCAAAAAAAACTATAGATACTTTTCTAAGATAAATAATAAATAATAAATATTGGTGGACAGTTCACACAACGCCATCTAGTTCCAAACTAAACAAAACTTGTACTATGGAAACCATATAGGTGATAGATTAATTAAATACTTTTTTTTAAATATACAATAACACCCAGACACAGAACAAACATCTGTGTTCATCACACAAATGTTTACCTTGGGTGGGGATCGAACTCACAACCTACAGCGCAGAAGGCAGAGCTACTACCAACTGAGCTGTGAGTCAAGTTTCGTGAGTGTTTATCCGTGATGTTACTAACCAAAGCAGATGTACGGAATGATATAAATAAGTACATATTTGAGTTTAATTCGAGGCCGAATAAAACACGCAATTTATCAACCGATTACATAATTACAACCAGTGATCTGTAATAGTTACTAAACATTACAACGTGAGAAACGTCACGCCTTGCATATATATACCTACGCCATGAAAACTATCAAAAATCGTTCAACTAGGTATTATGTAAATGTATGCTTTCTTTAGTTAGGACATTTCTAACAGCGCCATCTAGCCCCAAACTGCGTAGCTTGTACTATGGGAACCAGATATCTGATATGATACTTTTTATATGCCTATCTGATTTTTATTTTTTTTTATTTGCCCATCTAACACCAAATATAATATGTTGCCCAAATCACAAAATAACATCACTTATCGTCTATTTCCTAAAGAAAAGGATGTCTACGGTAAAAAATACAATGATTATTATAAATGCAAAAATAAATGTATGCTTGATTGTTACCTTTTTTAGCATAAATAGCTGAATGGATCTTAATAAAATAGATCCGTTCAGCCTTTAGTTGTTAAAAGGTAACAAACAAACAGTACGTAACTTCGCATTTGTAATATTAGTATGGAATAATAAAATAAATAAAAACAATATAATGGATGCGCAAATTGCAACAGATGACCCAAAATATGTGCGTTCGAAGATAGACATCGTGGCTCACTCATTACATCGGACGTGACGTATGATGTAACTCTTTGTAAATATTCTGACGGTAATCTACTTAAAGTTAACGCTTGTTCTGTTGCGTAAAAGATTAAATGGATACTTTTAAGAATTTACTAGCCTAGTTCTGATAGAGATCAAGTACACTAACTAATTAACTATTCGAAGATGTACTAAATGTTGCTAGAAAATTAATTTATTATTTTTATTTATCTAAAACCTTTAAACGAGTAATTCTTGTATATAGGATCAAATTAGGGACGTTTTAGAGAAAGGCCAGCTCAAGAGTACCCTAAACCGACGCGCATGTATGAAGAATGTAATGAGAGTGAATGAAGCAAAAGAGCTGTGTCAGGATCGTAGCAAGTGGAGATCCGTGGTCTCTGCCTACCCCGTTGGGAAACAGGCGTTATTTTATGTATGTATGTATAATAATCTGAATCTCGGAAACGGCTCCAACGATTTTCATGAAATATAGTACGCAGTGGTTTTCGGGGGCAATACATAGATCTAGCTAGGTTTAATTTATAGAAAACGTTTACCAAAAAAAACCGTGCAAAGCTCAGTCATCCAGGTACTTTATATTTAACGTCGTTTTCCCAAATATGTACAAGTACTCTAGTAAAGTACGTTCTTATATGTAGTTAATGCAAAGAGACAGAAATAGATAGCTTGTGTGGCGATAAGAATAGCAGTATCATAACAACACGAGCTAAATAATAAGACAATAATGAATGCTTATGTAGGTTCATTGTATTGTCGGTTATCCTGTCTCCTCCACTCCTAATTATAATCAAAAAGTTTTGTTTGTAATTCTATATCTCTAACAGATTTGCATGCAATTTAGTGAATTTGGATTATACCCTGGCTACTAATATAATATAGGCTTTTTGTCTTGAATTAACCAAGGATGAAAAAATAATCAATAAATAAATATTGGTAATCATTTCACACGCCAACCAGTGGCGTAGTGTCAAGGGCCCAAACGAAGCAAGCTTGTGTTATGGCATTCCCTCACGATGTTTTCCTTCACCGTTTATAGATATCACATAATTTTTTACTACAGAAAAATCTATTGGTGCACATCAGGATTCGAACCCATGACCTTAGGAAGGCGAAGTCACTACTAGACCACCAGTGCTCTAAGCTACACTATGTTATTTACACTATGTTTTGTTATTTTCTGGTTATTTGCCGCACACTACACTCGTCAAGTATTTATATTTTAACTAGCTGACTCTCGCGCAAATTTGGTCTGCACATTTTACGTTATATTATGTTTTCCCATTTTTGGCTAAAATTTTTATGGATGCCTTCCTCGATAAATGGACTATACAATACATAAATAATATTTCAATTCTAACCAGTAGTTCCTGAGGTTAGCGCATTCAAACACACAAACAAACTTAACTGGCCTCACAGCTCAGTTGGTAGTAGCCCTGCCTTCTGGGCTGTAGGATGTGGGTTCAATCCCCAGACAGGATAAACATTTGTGTGATGAATGCAGATGTTTGTTCTGTGTCTGGGTGTTATCTATTCATTCTATGTATTTTATAAAAAAAAAAATTAGTAGGTATATTTAGTCTATCAGTTATCTGGTTGGTACCCATAGTACAAGATTTGCTTAGGTTGGGGCTAGATGGCGTTGTGTGATTGTCCACCAATATTTATTTATTACTTATAAACAAACAAACATACCTACTCTTTAACTGTATATTATTAGTATAGATTACATACCTTCTTGAGTTCATTCTCCCGTTCTTCAAGCCTGCTGGCATGGTCAAGAGAGTTCTTATGCTTCAACTCCAACATCCTTACAATGCTGTCTAATGCTTCAAGTCGGCCTGTCAGGTCCTTCCGTTCTCCTTCATAATGGTCCTCGGCTTCCAAGAGCTAAATTAACATAACAAAAATATTCAACTTGTGTAAATAGGATATACTGTACATAAAAGTAATGGACAGTGCTTTTTTAGAAAATTGTTGTTGTAAACTCATCTTTTAATGCATGTATTTACACAACTTTTGTGTAATTATATCTGTTGGTATTTATTAAAACAATAAGCATAAATCAACCGAGGTCACTCATACATGCATTCATATAATTATCTTGTCCATGATACACAAAGAGGCCTAAATATTATAATATATAAAACAGTTATGCAAGAATTAAAAATAGCTCAACTTGTTTACCTTGAGGGCTGGGTAACAAAACGGCTGGCACATCTCAATTTTTTTTTTTTTAAGTGTTAGGCAATAATACAGTTACGTGCAATTTAATTGGGGTGCAGTAAACAACTGCAATAGGCCAACAAACTAACAGCCTTGCAGTGTGAATACAAAGGAACTGAATCAAGGTTTTCTGTGCTGCCCCAGTGAGCATAACTTTATTGGGAACTAGCTTCCGCCCGCAGCATTGCCCACATGATACCTTGTAAACAAGAACAAATCTATACCACGGGAACTGTAATTTTTTCGGGATAAGAAGTAGCCTATGTGCTATTCCAGACTATAATCTCTGTAACAAACATACATCCATACAAACTTTCATGTTTACAATATTAGTAGCATACCTTCTGCTCAGCGTGTTTCCTGGCAGCCTTTTCACGCTCGTACTGAGTCACCAGCTGCTCGTTATCTTCACGGAGCAACTCCAGTTCCACTTCGTGTTCCTGGTTGGTCTGGTACGCGGAATCCAAGCACTCCAGGACGTTCACGAGCAACGGCATCAGAGTTTTCACTACATCTTCGTCGTACCGAGCTATCATACGCTCGAACTCCTGGTAAATACTCCCCGCTAACGACTGTACCTTCTCCGACATCACTACGTGGGAATCCTCGTGCGTCCCGTATATAGTCTCCGTAGTGACATAGCCACTACTGGAGCTATCGTCGAAATTCATATTGGAAACGCACAATATCCGTACTGCGAGGAAATTACGTCTAATCGACGAGGTCGTCTAGTGAATTTTACGCAAAAACATGATTATAGAATTTGTGTTCGACGCATGATGACGCGCGGAGTCTTCGTATTTCTATTCTAAATGTTTACTTTACTGATCATTGGCGGAAATTTGTAACATTTCGTTTTAACTGTAGCAAATCGTAGCGCAGATGATACGTACGGAAAAAGATAGGAAATTAGAACGGAATGGATGTAAAGAAAAGCTTTTTGTGACTAATTTAATTTGTGACCCGGAGGGAGGGAGTCAGGGAGACTGACAAACAGAGAGAGCGGACTTTTATCTGTGGCGTGGTTGGTACTCGGTACCTGACACTGACAGCAACTGTGTGACATTGTCAAAATTAATCTCAACTAAATTTTATTCAATTCAAAAAGCCCAAGTTGACGCGAGTGTAAATTAATGTGAATAGTTCTTCCTAAATCCATCAGGGACATCCAAACAGCCATCTTTTGTGTAGAATTAACTTGACAATTTGACTACGACTTTGTGACATTGACATTACAACTAAATTAAACATTTGACACAGGCATGCCATATCTAAAAAAAGAAGAAGAATTAAATATTTAGTCTGTCAGTTTGTCACACGTCATGTTATTTGGAAAGTCGCGTCACTGAAAGAAACTATTTTGTCGACATAGGCATTTTGAATATGAAATTACGTGGAAAAGTTTTACGAGAACAGCTTTTTACAAAGTTAATAAGTTATGCCAGCTCATGCTGTTTAATTTAATCTTTTTTCTACGGTTATAAGCCATTTTGCATTACAGTAAAAATCCACCAGCACACTAGTCAACAAGTAACGTTATCTGGCATAGTTTTTTGGAAGTGAAAATGCCTGCTTCTGCTAACGGTGTTGGGGTTGTTGTAAATCCAAATCGCCCTCAGAAGTCTACATTTGTAGCATACTTACTATGGCTTTTTGGGGGCATTTTCGGAATGCATCACTATTACTTGGGTCGGGATAGGCATGGATTTGTCTGGTGGACCACATTAGGCGGCTTCGGCATAGGGTGGCTAGGTGAAGTGCTGAAGGTCCGGAAGTATGTGCGCGACGCCAACGAAGACCAGAGATACATGGCCGAGCTCATCAGCAAAATGCAAAGGAATCCAAAGGTATTGAGGTCACTGTATGCTATATACTTGATTAGCTTTTCTATATCTGCCTATATTATACCTCGTGGCCCTGTTAAATGGATAGTAAGTTGAGTAAGTGAGCTAGATGTATGATATTGGGTTGCTCGATAATAGTTTCTGTCTATTCATCATTTATACTGTGATATTACTAGAGACTAGTATATGTATCACTTGTTGTATACTGATATAGTCTCAAACGGTGAAGGAAAACATCATGAGAAAAGTGGCATTGTAAACCCTTACTTGGTACTTGATGAATAGACTGGTTTCTGCAATTAGGTTGCAAGTGGGCCTAAGCTGCCACTTGGGTGGAGATGTTTAGTACTCCATCCATCTGATGTCCTCCAGGTAGGCCAGCAGGTCGCTAATGTTGGTGTAGGCCTCGCTCAGTGTCCTCGGACTCCCAAACCTAAGATTTTTCTGGAGTATCTCAGGTTTAACGCCGAGAATGCCTCCCTCGACCGCCTACAGGCCGTCATACCTGACCATGTCTTTTGGTGAAGTCAGCCTAACTTTTCTATTTGAAATTGTTTGAAAGGCTTTGGTTAAATGATATGAGTTGCCGATGTCATAGAAATTAAAAGTTTGTCAAGTGCACGAAAGGAAGAGAAAGAAAAATATAGGTACTTACACATTTTTATCTCTTTTATTAAGACAAGCTGCTTGCCATGTAGTTTCTGCATACTATCACAACTGAAGGAATGGTTGTAGAAACTTGGTGGCCTAATAAAAAGCTCTTTTTTGTTGGTTGACACTGGCATTTTGGGCCCCAAAGTGATGAACGTTTTGGTCTAAATTCAATTGATTTTTCACCATTGTAAAAACAAAAACTGCCCTAAAAGCTTATTATAAAATATATATATATATATATATAATATCATAAGTACTATTTAGATGACGGATGAATGAAAGAATGAAGGGAGGCCTTTGCCCTGCAGTGGGACAATAATGGCTGAAAAATAATAATAATAATAATAATTTAGATGACAAAAAAGTTTGGGAGGAATCAGCTCTAACTCGGATCGGCATCCTTAACAAAATTTACAAGAATCGCACAAATAAGTGATAGGTCTCAGGGAGTTTCTTGTCAGTTCTTGACTGAGAATAGTCACCTCACCTAGCATATTTTAAAAGTAAGATTATTCAAAATGATCACAGATTTAATTAAAAAAAAACAAATATTTTATATTCAATCAAATTGTCAACACTTGACTACCAGTCCTTATCATAACCATTCAAACCATAGGTAAATAAAAATTTTCGTACCATGACCTATAAAAATTGTATTGAAGTAGTATTACTTCAAGCTTGAAATGTGACGTTCACGTGACGTTTTTGGGTTGCACAAAAAAGATCATGCATGTTGTAGAATTTTTTATTAGAAACTGGCCCTAAATTACTGATACATAGCCTTATTTGTCTTGACCCGTTTGTCTTATTGTAAAAAAACAATTTCCAATGTTATTATCGTAAAACATAGGTAGTAAATGCAACCTAGATCAAAATCTAAAAAAAATACACCTGTCTATCTAAGGATCAACATTGTACCTAATCCCCAAACTTGTTAGATATCATAAACCTCCAGTTTTACCAATTAAAAGCTCGCGTAGTAGGTTGGTCTAGGTACCTAGACCTACTTTAGTATTACCTAATCTTTATTACATTTTTGAGGATATCTGAAAAGCGGTTGTCAAACGTCTATAATATTAAATTACCTAAGCAAATGCCCACGCCATAACTATATTAATTACTAGCTTCCGCCCACGGCTTCGCCCGCGTGGTACCTTGAAAAACAAAAACAAATCTATCCCGCGGGAACCTTATATTTTTCCGGGACAAAATGTAGCCTATGTGTTATTCCAGACCATAATCTATAGCTGTGCCAAATTTCATTCAGATCCGTTCACCGTTTTAGCGTGAAAGATTAACAAACATACATCCAGACATCTTTACATCCATCAATCCATACATTCTTACAAACTTTCGCGTTTATAATATTAGTATGACATGACCTGTATTTATCAACACATAAACCAGCGGTTACAGTAACCTTCGGTTTGTGTTATTATAAAATGGCAAAGGTTCGTGACGAGACTATGCAATTGGCTCCGATTCCCGACCTACCCAACCGACCCTTCCTTGTATCCACGATTCTGGAAAATTCTGCGCTTGCGTACTTGACCTGCGCGTTGTTCGTTTCTACATACATCAACCACTGGTCTGCGTCGATATTGATTTAAATTCAATCAAAAGGAAGCCGCCCTCGCCTCTGTTTATTATCCGTCGCGTATTGCAGCCAGACACTCGCTTGCCGTGTTGTACCACCATTTTATTTGTTACTGTTAAAATATGAGTTTCCAACTGCAAACCTTTTAAAATCATGTAGAATCAGCCTAAAACTAGCCGCGCCATGAGTAAAAGCATTTTAAATATGAAATAGTGTTTGCATTCCCATTTTGTTTCGACCATGAGCAAGTGTACAGTATACGCTCTTTGTCTCGTGCTTCTCACATTGTGTTGCGACCGCTGGAACATTGAAAACCTGAAATATGATTTTGAACACCGCAGCTCTCCTCCATACCGAAATAAAGTATGCATATTTTTAAATTGATCTTTCTTGCAATAATATTCGTGTCTTTTTTCTAGATGCTGTCTTTAATACATTCGTTTTAATTAGGTTCCTTGTTAAGAGTAGACAAAAACCTTTTCTAAATCTTGAATATGAAACTGAATGAAACAGTATAATGACCGAAGCTAAGATTCGATAATTTAGTCTATAAATTATAGATGGCGTTAGTGATGAATGCCATTTTCAATACGAAGGCGACTTGCCAGCCGCCATTTTGAATGCAGTGACAGCGGCCATTTTGAATGCGCTGACAGCGGCCATTTTGAATTCTACCTTCGACGAAACCTTTTGTTGAATTCGGAAATTAATATTAGACTAAGTAATAGAATCATTAAACTTATAAAGTATTTTTAATAGTATCCTTTGTCCAACAGCCTCCATTCTCGATGAACCGTTTCACTGGAATGCTGATGGTTGGCTACTCCTGGGCTCAGATGACGATGTACGCTATACCTCCGGATGCTGTGTGGGGCATCAATCTCCGATACCTCAACCTGCTGATACCAATGGCTGCTGCACTAGGTGAGTACCACATTATAAATAACAATTTATTTGGCGTAGCGGATAACCGGCCGGCTGAGACGGAAGATCAACGTTCGATACTTTAATTTGGTGAAGCTGTTGACTGTGAGTTCGTTTAGACAACGTGGAACTGCGCGAGCGAGGAGTTCAATCTCGATATCTGCGGCAAATGTTGGCGTGATATCCGGACTTGGGTAATCCATTAGCATCCTGGCATTTGTATTTATACCCGATTACGAAAAGAACGAAGAGGGCAATGTGTTAGGGGTGTAAGTATGAATGCCACTTCCTTTGGCTGTCGCTGTAGCCAAAATGGATGGACGGATTTTGACGTTACCAGATTTGTCTGTGATATAAGCTATAAATATGGCGGCCTTAGAAAACTATTTTCAATGTACAGTCAGCATTAAAAGTAAATGATGATCTTGCACGTTTTAAAACTTGTTTGGATACTTGAATTGCAAATTAAATGAATACGTATTTCACGATTTTTCAAAATAACCCTCACAATGGGTCAAAGTTTTAGATTCCCATAAATGATTTTACAACAACTTTTGTATGAAAACATTACAAAATTTAAGCGCTATCGATTCCAAAGGCTTGCAACATTTAACTAAGTTGCTCGCGCGTAGGACATCAAGTGACCTATAAAAGATGAACCACCTAGTGGTGGGTGACAAAAGGTTCTAGAACACCCGTAGGCTTGCCTCTTAAATTACGTAATTACACATTTACAACTTCGGGACAATCCCAATCGTTACTAAAATAGTAATTTCCCTAGGTTACCTAGGTAACAGAAAAACTTATTCATCTAGAATCCAGGCTAATTTGCTCCTGCAGCTCCAATATCTAGGTCAATAATTTCCTATTAATTTAATGGGAAAACCTGACTCGCGCGTGGTGGAAATAGTAATCTCGCTGGGTTATTTAGGTTACAGATTGATTCAACCAGAATCCAGGTCACTAAAATTTGTTTCTTCAGCAGCTACAAAAATCTAGGCCAATCTCTGAGGTCGATTAAAAATTAGATGGGATGACCTAAAATAGCGAGGTGGGTTACCTAAGTTAATGAAATATTAATTGATTCAGAAGCCAGGGCTCCTAAATTAGTTTATTGCTGCAGCTACTTATATCCAGGTTAATCAACACCTATTAAGAAGGAATGACGTAAAACGCACGACTTAAATAGCGATCGCGCTAGGTTACCTTGATTACAGATGTATGGCTTTAACGATAATCCGGGTCGCCTAGATTGGATTAGTTCTTAAGCTACTTACGGCTTCGGCCAATCACTTAAATGCGGTTTTTTATCGCAGTGCTTCTGTGCTTCGATGGTCGTGTCGTGGTCGGTCCATGCTTACACAAGTTGTTAGGTCATGACAAAGGCGGATAATAATTCCATCCGTGAAGTAGGTGACTATATATCCACTTCGACCTATTTCAGGTTAGGTTTCTGAATGACCTGATTTGCGGGTCAGCTGAAATAGCTCGATCTCGTCCGGATTATTTAGGTTACAGCCGTATTCATTCTACTAGAATAGTTTAGGTCACCCAGATTGGTTTTATCCCTCGGATATAATATAATAAATTTGAAGATTGGTCAATGTTATTTAGGCAGCTTAGGTCTCTATTCCTTATTTATAAAAACTCTATTTTATGTTAGTAGTCAAGCTGTTTTAAATACTTGTCTAGACTTGGGCACTGATTCAAACGAAGTTATTTATCTGAAGCTTTTTAATATCATGAGGTACTTATCATGTTTTAATTGTTCTGCTTTTTACTATAACCCCCTCTTTTTCTCTTGGGGTTTATTTCGTGAACAATAAGATAACGGTCGCTAAGCATATAAGTCGTAATGCCTTTTAACATGGATGGTATGATGGTTTAAATATGGCGAAGATTAGGGCCTGGTGACTGGTTCATATATGGTAGACTTTAGTAGTGATTTCCCGCAGGCGTATGGAACGTTGGCAACATTGGCCGGGAGAGCGGAACTCTGAAATGGCCCATGATCGGCGCGTACGCAGCCTACCCGCTCCGGTACTACATCTTCGACGAATCCATCTGGTTTATGACCATGGTGATCGTGTCTGCGCTTCTATTTGATTCGTTCTCCAAGAAATGGAACCGCCAACCTAAGAAGCGTCATCTGGCCAAGTAAGTCTCTAATTACAGGCGTAGGACCACCTAAGTGTGCAATTTGTTTCAAAGTGATATACTTACAAGTAAAATTAAATTAAAAAACACTTGCCACAAATTTTATCTGCCATTTTGTGGTGGCGGCCTTCTTGGATTCAAACTTTTCATAGTGTATAGTATTCTACTACTGATATTACCCATGTATCCAGTTCACTGCCTTCACTAGTTCTCTCAACCAAGTCCTTGCCTAAACAGCCTTCATGTTCTTATTTTCTTCAGGCGTGTAGCTGTGATTGGACTTTGCACTTGCCTGTACCTGTCTTTATGGGGCAGCTACCTGTACTACCACGGTACAGTCACCGACAGCGCCGGAGACGAGATCCCTGTCTACGAAGCCCTGCATCACTTCTTCACTAGTCCTTGGTAAGTTTTCATGCGTGTGGCCAAGCTAAGTGACACAACACAAGCCATCTGGAAATCTTCGTCATGGTTTAACGACTGTTTATAGTTTGAGACGTCCAAGATATTGTTTAGTTAGTACTAATGTGTGATAGGTATATTTTAATAGTTATTGTTCGTTTTAGGTGGTTGGATTTAAAGCAGTGCCTTATAGAAACGTACAATTACGCTCAACACCACGGCTGGTACGAAGTTTGGAAGCAGATTATAGACCTTTCTGATCCACATGGCGAGCAGAATGCGTACAAGGTAATACTTTGCAACTCAATTAGATTTTTTTACTTTTTCTCGTTATACCTTGGTATAGGTCATCCAACGGATCTAGGCATTCGTGAAGTTAGCCACAGGTGCGAGTTTGCGCATGTACAGACCCTTCCCCCCATCCTCATACCTTCGATTGCTCCCGAAAAACGATACTGCGCAGCTCTTGCGGCTTACTTCACGAATGCCTAGATTCGTTGAGCCAACTATAATAACTTTTTTGTATTTTAATAACCAATAATTGTCCATCGATTCACAGGTGTTGAACCTAGGACCCGATTCAACCCAGCAGGAGATAACGTCTACCTGGCGTCGACTGTCGCGTGAAAACCACCCGGATAAAGTGAAGGATGAGACTCTTCGCCGCGAGGCACAAGAAAGGTTCATGGAGATTCAGCAAGCCTACGAAATCTTGTCCAACAGCAAGCACCGCCGTAACCGCAAGAACAAGCAAGACAACTCCGCGCCCACACCTATGTGATACACATCCGTAGTTTGTGGCCTGACAATCTCCATTGAGAGATTTACCCACATTCTCTACGACCCCTCATTGGCAGTGACAAACACTTTGACCTTCTTCGCAGTAATTGATTTGCTCTGTTATTCTATCACGATATGTGTGTTCTTTATACCGATATTTAAGATTGTAAAGAGTCTTGAGAAATGGATGCTGAAAAAAAGGTACCGCAAGTTGCTTAGTATCAGGCGTAGGGCAGAAGACCGTTTGTCATTGGGAATAGAGGATAGAACTGACGAAGCGGTTATTGTCAAAGATCTGATCAGGGAGATGAGAAGGCTCGGACGCGTCCTACCACCAGTAGCGATGCCAATAGTGCCGATCCGACTCTTGCAGCACTATTACATATGGCGTCGGTATGGATAACTTATTGCATTGTACACGCATTTATTTTACTAAGCTCTACAAAACTAGAAAACTGTAAAACAAAAACAATCGGAGTATTATTTTTACGCTTCAGTATGACAACTCGAAATAACAAGGATCTGAGATATCTAACATTGATTATAAGCCGCTTTTTCCACATTTTATAAATCTGAACGTTAATTTTTATTTCTATATTATTTAGAATAGTAACTTACTTATACAGATTACAACGAAAATAATTATGAGTAACAGATTAGTAAATATTCAAAAAAGCTTCATACCAAATTGATTTTTACTCGTTTGAATCATATTATGACAAATTTTTAATTTTGTGGTTGTCGTCAAAACAATCTTTAGTGGTAAGTTTTAATTCTTGCTTAAGATTTAGTACTTACTTCCTTTTGAAGCTATTATTTATTTGCGGTTTATATGTTTGTATAAATAATCTAACTTTTTCCGAAGTTTTATAATAATATTTTAAATTATCGTCAATTCTTATGGACTAGTGTTAAGTGTTCTTAGGTCTGAAAGCCGTAACAACCTAAATGGCTTAATAACCTTAATGACTTAATGCCTCTTATGGCTTAACGACTTTCATAACTTAATAACCCTCATGGCTTAACGTCCTTTATAGTGAATATTATGACACCGGTTCCAGATTATAATTTTGGCTCTCTGTTTTAAAATCAAGCTCTTTGTACATTATTTTGCCTTTATCTATTATTCATGAAAAAAGAGACGGAGATAGTAAGAAACCAAGGTTTAATTTTTGATTCTAAGGACGATAAACCATGAACTAGGTTTTGATTCTAAGGGGCGCGTTAGTATACTTACTTATTTTATATCGATATGTTATATATAATCGATAATCTCATCGTGATATCGATAAAGATAATCTCATCGTGTCAGTAGTTTTTTCGAATCACTTTAGTGATTATGGTATTTTTGTGTCTTCCAACTTTTATTTTTTTAGACATTTTTATTATTACGTCTATTTAAATCATATCAATGATTATTGACTAAGCTAATCGAAAATTCCCTAATGTTCTTTTTATGCTGTAATATTATACCATAACAAAAGGAGTGTAACTGTGTAATTTTTTAGTGTTTATTTATATGCCACGGCCATTTTAAATAAGCTGAAGCGGACGCGCAAGCGATTATCGATCTCCGTATTGTACCGTGGCATTAAGATGTGATCTGTTGATCAAAAGACATAATATACTAAAAATTGTAACTATTTACTTAGTGATCCTTAGGTATTAGGCGCTCAATTATCAATACTTTTACAAAATTTATTTATTTATTTGTATATTTATATGATACTGTTTTTTTTATAAACGCCCACACGTCCTTGTTTGGGAACCACCGACGACTTGTATTCATAGTGTTTAACTAAACTTACTACTTTTTTTAAATATTATTTATATTTGATACTATTAAGAGCGCTGGTGGCCTGCATCAGGATCCGAAGGTCGTGGGTTCAAACCAGAGGCCTCACCACGAATTCATAATACATTACCGAATTAGTATTACATTGTTATTTCGTACCATGACCTATGCAAATTGTATGGAAGTAGTGACGTTTCTATAATGGAATCGTTACGGAATCGTTCTGGAAGACTTCGTGGTAAGGCCTCTGGTCGTGCACCAATGAGTTTTTCTATTCGAAAAATTTATGTGCGTAATGCCAGTGCTCTTAAACGGTGAAGAAAAACATCGTGAGGAAACCGGCATACCCTATAACCATAAATTCGAAGCAGTGTCATACGTTAGTATTCTTATAAGCGGCGATGGGCTTGCAACCTGTCACGTACAGATTACTAGAATCTTTAGATATACTCAAAGATCTAAGTAACTAGAGGTCTGAGGAGATATATATCGAGCCTGGGGATTACGTGATCATGTTTTTTTTATATTTACTATTCCACGAGTATACTTATTGAGTTTCGAGTCTTTTTATAAAAACTATTACGACTTTAGTTAATAGAATCAATACTTTTTTTATCGGATATTTTTAAAATTACATCGAATACTTAAGATTTTAGCAATTTTTATTTTTGAACTCTTATGAACTGGTCTGTAACAAACAGTCTGATAAACTTAATCTCAATAGCTCAATTTCGTGATTATTAAGCAATTTATTAAATATAAAACTTTGGTACTTACTTATATTAATTTTTACTTAAAAAAAAATTGGATTTCAAAAAACTTTTGTTCAATTATGATAAGTATAATTTCAAAGTCTATTATGGTTTTGTTACAAAACTAAAATTGATGGTTTTTTATATTTGCCTTACAGCTAGGCAGAAAATTTGCTGTTACTGTGATTAATTATTTTCCCGTCCCATTTCGACACTTTGATAACATTCCATTTGTTTTTAATTATATTATTTATTATACTTGTATCTATTGAAATTTTTTACTGATATTCTGCACAAAACCTGATTATAGTTTTAAATCTAATTTATTTTTAAATATGTAGGATCTTGGACTGCAGATTGTGAGCTTAAGATGGATTTGTATGTTTATAGAAAAAATAAAAAAAAATGATTTCATAGTCTTTGAACACCTACAACTGTTCAAATCTTCTAACATCAGCCATCGTCTATTCACATAATATTTAAAGTCCAAAGGAAACTGTAAAATTAGTCGAGATTGTAACAAGGTATGCGTCCACCTGCTCGTCTAGGCTGGCAGCCGAAGGCGTGGTCGTCGTTATACCTACGTAGGACCCGCTCGGTGGGCGCCTAGCTTAAGTAATATTAATAAAATATCGAACTAATAATGTACGTGTGTACGTCACAAATACTGTACAGTCCCCCTGTCTGTCCGGGCCCGTTTTAAGTAAGATCTAAGTAAATTATCATGTTTAATTTAGTGGCCAAATATTAAGAAGGCATTTATTAAGTATAATAACTAAGTATAAAATAACTACTTCATCATTTATTGAAGTACCGTTAACATAAACATAAGTAACTGGGCGTCTACTCCTAAAAACGATCAACGATATATCGGCACAATAATCGTGCAAAACTTACTCTTAGTAACATTGTTTATGCTATTATTTGAACAATGGAACGACCAACATTACTTTTGAAAACCGATCTCGTAAACCAATTTCCAATTTGGCAACGAAACAACTGTTAATTCGACTGAATTCGACGAACATTCGACTGCGATAGTATCGTTGTCGTTTTGCGGAGTAGACCCCCTGGTAAAAAATAGCAGTAAGGACTTGACTTTATTCCATAGTTAGATATTAACTCATTTATAAACGTAGATCATTGAAACCTTGCAGAAAAGCGTTGATAATTATAGAATCACAGCTGATTATAATATCGGCTTTATTATTACCCACTCAAAAGATTTGTACTAGATCTAATAGCAGAGTCAAAAGTCGATTTTAATTAGTACAGCAATCTGAGTGGAATAGTTTGGGCATGGCTGGCTACACATTACCATTACACTCAGATTTGCATCTAAGTCCCTGCTGTTTTAAAATAATATAAAAATGAATACAAATTTCAATATATTTTATATTAAATTTTAATATAAATTAGATTGAAAATATATGAAATACTCGTACGGCACTTTCAATTTAAGCACCACTTATGTCCAAGTTACTTAAAATCCTGACAAATTTACTAATTACTTACTATGTACTAAGTACCTGAATGTTAGTACCTAGGTAGGGCAGGTACATACTATTATAATTACTAAATTAATATATTTCGTAAAATTAGAGAAAGTTAGGCACCATTTCAGGCCAAAAATAATATTTCTGGTTAGTAACTAAGTACTTATAATATATGCTAGATAATATTTTAAAAAATACATAGTTAGGTACTTACTTCAATGAGTTTCTTATAAAACGAAAATTCACAAATTAAATGTCTTCAAATTTTCTCGCTATTATGCAGTTTTGGATTGTTTTTATAAGTTAAATAGGTTACTTCAAATACTGACAAGTTACTAATTACTTACCCAACGTATTTACCTGAATGGTTTGTAGGTAGCATCCTTAAGTTATTTATATAAGCGGGACGAACTGGACAAATTTCTAGCTGACTGGGAGAAAATAGCACAGGATCGCGGCATCTGGAAAGATTGGGGGGAGGCCTTTGCCCAGCAGTGGGACACAAACGGCTCATAATAAAATAATAATAAAATAAAAAAAAGTGTATTGTTTTGTATAATATGAATAGGCTATGTAAGAGATAGGCACCACTTCAGGCCAAGAAGAGTAGTTCTGGTAATATATAATTCATTATAATTATAGTTCTTTTAATATCATCATCATCTTTTAATATAATGTTATATAATATTTTAAAACTTACGTGATCTTATATACGGAAAATCTTCTCAAAAAGTTAACTAAATGACGTCTTTTTGAACATTTTTTCCGCTGTTATAGTCTCTAGATGTTATGAGTTGAATAGGTTACTTCAAATACTGAGTTTGACTATTTACTTACTTGAATGTTTTGTAGATCGTTATAAGTATTTATCTATTTTGTATAATATAAATAGGCTAAATTAGATATATTTAGGCACCACTTCAGGCCAAGAAGAGTAGTTCTAGTAAGTAGGTACCTACTTATAATATAATGCTAGATAATATTTTAAAACCTTCATAGTTACTTCAATCAGTTGCTTATAACGGAAATTCTTCTCACAAATTTAAGTAAATGACGTTCTTTTGAACATTTTGTCCGCTGTTATACATTTTCTGGGTGTTTTTATGAGTTAAATAGGTTACTTCAAGTACTAAGTTTGACTAATTACTTATCTGAATGTTTTGTAGATCGTTATATTTATTTATTTAGTTATATTATTTTGTATAATATAAATATGTATAATATAAATAGGCTAAATTAGAGATAGTTAGGCACCACTTCAGGCCAAGAAGAGTAGTTCTAGTAAGTAGGTAGGTACTTATAATATATGCTAGATAATATTTTAAAACGTTCATACTTATGTACTTCAATCAGTTTCTTATAACGGAAAATCTTCTCGAAAAATTAACTAAATGTCGTCTTTTTAAACATTTTGTCCACTGTTATGCATTTTCTGAGTGTTATTATGAGTTAAATAGGTTACTTCAAATAAGTTGGACTAATTACTTTCCTGAATGTTTTGTAGTGGCATCGTTATGTTTTTTTATATAGTTAAATCATTTTGTATAATATGAATTGGTTAAATTAGAGATAGGCACCACTTCAGACCAAGAAGAGTTAGTTCTAGTAAGTAGGTACATATAATATAATGCTAGATAATATCATGATATTAACATAATAGTTAGGTACTTCAATCAGTTTCTTATACTTATAACGGAAATACTTACTTTTAAACATACGCGATCTGAACACATTATTATTAGTATTAGACGGGTATTTATCGCGTTTAAATTACCTTATATTTTCCCGACGTTTCGACAGGTTTGCACGCTGTCGTGACGTGTCAGTCTACCCGTGACCACGACAGCGTGCAAACCTGTCGAAACGTCGGGAAAATATAAGGTAATTTAAACTCGATAAATACCCGTCTAATACTAATAATAACGGAAATACTTCTTACAAAATTAAGAATTCTCTTAAACATTTTGTCTGCTGTTATACATTTTCTGGGTATTATGAGTTAAATAAGTTACTTTATAAACTGTCAAATTGACTAATTTTATTTACCCGACGTATTTTGTAGGTGGCATCATTATATTTACATTGTTATTATATTTTTTTATATGAATATGCAAAATTAGACAAAATGGGTACTACAACAGGCCAATAAGAATAGTTTTATCATATTTTAGGCAGCTCTTTGCGTAACAGAAATACCTCGGTCACACACATTATAATATCGTCTCTTTAAGCATAGGTATAGGTACCTAGGTAAGTTTTTAGTGTTACTAAGGTTAAGTATGTACTTCAAATACGATTGGGTTAGTATACCTAAGTTATTTATTTTTTGTCTGGTGCGAAACTATAGGTTTAGATGTTACGATTTCCTTCACTGGACAGGTTTAGGTACATATTAAGCTACTACGTAGGTACTAACATTTTCTGGTATTTTTATAGGTCATCTTAATAAAAAAGGATCTTGTTATAGTCATTCTAAATATTCATCTAGATGTGGGTACCTATATAACCATAATTAATAGGTTTGTTACGTGTAATATATATACCTAGTTAGGGACCTATAAATTATTTTGGATGTACTTAAGTGTAGGTAATTGGATTGTTTCTGCGTACAAGTGTTGGAAATATTGTATGTTTTGTCAAAATGTATGGTTTTTAATAAATTATAATACTTACACTCATATTTTAATCAAACTGGAAATTGAGTTTTTTTATTGTGCCAAGGCTTATTCCATTAATTTCATTATATAGCACTGAACTTCCATTAAGTACCTACCTACTTATGTTTTTTTAGGTAAGTACCTACCTAGGTACCTGCTTAGGCGCTTGGCCTGAGTAAGTGTGATGTAGGTAGGAAGGTAGTTACCTAACTACCTGTCATCAGGTGATAGCAGAACCTGGGAATTGATAGGTGTACCTACCTTTCAATTCGCAGGTTCTCTATCGTGTACCTACTACAATAAAATATGGATTAGGTATAGCTAGATTTTTAGGTAGGTACATAACAAATAGGAAGTTTTGCTTTCATGAATGGCAATTATTATTACCTAATCCATAATGGAAGAAGCATAACTATATATCTTGATCATTTTATATAATTTCATGTTTTAAATTGCTTTGTTGGAAGAACTAATAATATTCATTTGCAAGTTCTTCTGCCGATGCGATGCGAACCGTTATTTTAAAATACCGCTATTCCAAGTCCTGCTCAAAAGAGACAGATTCTTAAACAAATACGAAGAAGAAGAAAAATTTTACAAAAAGAGACTGCCATATACAAAGAAGAAGTTTAAGGACTGAGGGGAAAATAAATAAGTAGGTAGGTACAGTCCGAAAAGAGATAGGTTTTGGACGAGAAAAAATATGAGAACTAAGTGATAAGTTCTCAAACTTATCACCTAATTTTCATATTTTTTCTCAAATGCACCGCAGAAAATCCCACAGTACTATCTATCTATTATATAAACATGACACTGGCAAAATCAAAGACATTCTATCTACTGACACAGTCCAATCATCAGTCACACAGTTCCTGTGCTGTTTTGATTCGGATGTCAACCAATCAAACAAATGCGCATATTTACGAAGAGAGTGACAACAAAAGTTTTCAGTACATGTAGAGATGATTCAGTCTAAAAATGCACGCCCCTCCTCTTGTACTTGTACCGTATGTAGAGATAAATACATTGGAGGGGCGTGCATTTTTAGACTGATCTACCTCTACCTACCTAGTAGTAATTTTAGTTAATTTTAGTAGTATACCTACTTACTTCAAAAAAAAAACTTGAAACTATAGCAAAAAGCGTCGTTACAACTTTTGCAACAGAGATGTCACTTCGTTCTTAACACCAATAGTAATACGGCTTTTCAACGCAGCATAAATAGTATTATTATTATTATCTGTTATTATTATATTAGGAGGGTCCTCCCTTTGGGGCCTCCTTGTAATAGTCTCCATCTAGTTTGTTATTTTGCAAACTATTAAACAACACTAACGTTCAGATCTCAGAGTAAAGATAAAGATGCTACGCGAGCTTTCGCCTGCACTTGCGGGCTGCAGCTAACTTTTTTGATGCGACGAGTATTCCTCTTCCATAAACCAATACATTCCAAGACCATTAACCAAGCCTGCATCAAGTTTAGCTTAAACCACATTATCTAGCTAGATTAAACTCTGTGAGTAGGTAAACTTTTCTAAATAAAATGGTAGTTGAAGTTAGAAATAAAATAAAATAAGTACTCATATTACTACGTAGTATAAATAACTAGATATTTGTCGTGGTGGAGTGATATTGTTGTTGTTAAATTATTCGCTCATTTGAGCAGGCTTATAGTCATAGACCTTACTGCCTAGTCTTGCGTAAATTAATTTCTTCCGTTTTCTATAATCTAACTTAATCTAACCTAACCTAACCGCCATTTTCTCCTTGGCTTTGACATTCGGTGGAGTGATGTTTGGTGCCTTTGTTCTTCTTTTTCAAAAAGGTCTCTGTAAACGTACACCACCTGCCTGTAATGTCAGAATGTCACTGTCAAGAAAAAGCTCTACAAATCAAATCATTATGCCGTACAACCGTCCGTACCGTACAACTTTGCGCGACTTTAGTGCGCTCGGTCGTGTTTTCTACTCATGGTGTATTCTGCGTTTTTCTTAATAAACAGCGGTTGTTTTTACAGTGAAGAGATCATCATGGCAAACGCCGTAAGTTTTCCCATCTCAGCACTTACTTAGTATCAGTTATAGTAACGTCTAATTTCCTGTTTTCATATCTTTTTCGTGCGACCCAATTCAATTCTTTTAATATTTATTTAACGTGAATTTATCTATAATAGGCTAACGGGGTGGAAGGTGATATGTTGGATGAGTTGCAGGGCTTTCATCGTCGCCACGGCTTGCAGGTAAAATCAATTACCTTGAATATTTTATTTAAAGTTATTCGCCCGTCTAACCGGCGCCACCGCGTATTACAAAATATACTTTGCTATCGATCATGATTGCTTGTTCCATTGACAATCAGTTTTGTAGGTACATAATAACACTTAAAATTATTGGGAGAATAGAATATAATAGGTGTAAATATGGGACCTAAAATAATCATGATAAAGTTTAGGCACTTTGTTCTTTATGCACTCTAGCTTGGATGAAACTTTTTAAATTAAATGTAAATTTTTTAGATAGGTAAGTTTAATACAATGTTAGATACAATGTATTCAGATAAAAAAAAGTATGTAGGTATTTATGATCTGCACGAGCAATTGTAATCGTACTGTCCTACAAATATTTTATACATTTGCAAACGTTTCGATGAATGGACTACTCGAGCACTCTGAAATGGCTGAACGGATCTTGATGAAACTTGGAATACGCATAGTTTATGACCTGGAATGACACAGGCCACTTTTTATCGAGGTAGCTATGTGAGCCTAGCTGCGTGCGGTTGCTAACTAGCAACTGCAATGCATAACATAATATTTTATTCAAATATTGAGCCATGTTTGTTTTATAATTGGTTGTTAGTTTGTACATGTTAGCCAACCAATCATAGTGAATAATAAATTAGCTTTCTAAGGATTGTGTCACAGACTAATGACTCTTAATAGCTTAAGACTGCAGGTTAAATGTACAGTCACCATGGAAGCTTTAATGAAAACACCACTAGAAATTGATCCTACTGTTATTGATTATAAAATTACCAACAAGTATATTAGCAGCACCACAAGCTACATAGATTATTAAATAAATAAATAGCGGTGGACACATGACACTTTTTTGATTAGCCAACCCCGAACTTAACAAAGCTTGTATTTATCTGACACAGACACACCCACACACATTATCATGGTAATCTCCAGACTTGATAGATATCTACTCAGATCTCTATCAAGGTCTATACTCAGGTCTATATATCTAAGGAGGGTAGTGAGAGGCACATCCAAACATGATATTTGTGACATGCGAACATTTTGTACAGAAGTCAGTATTTCTTATGAGTGGTTGCAAAAATCCTAATACCTTATCAAAACTTTGTTACATACATACATTAAACATAGTGGTTCTGGAAGTGTAAAGCATTCCATTTGTGGACAGTGGAACATCCACCCCTGTCCAGTACAGTGTTGAAGACGCTATTGTGCTACCTCACACAGGGCACAACAAGGAGGCAAGTTGTTTCTGCATAGAATTCATATGTAGGATTCTGCGCACATTTCTGATGCATTACAGAAATGAGGCAGTCCCCAAGCGTTCTCAAGCTATTATTGTACTGGACATGCAAACCATTGAGAGGATAATGATAGAATACTTCCTACTATAATATTATAAACGCGAAAGTTTGTAAGGATGTCTGGATGCATGTTTGTTACTCTTTCACGCTGAAACGGCTGAACGGATCTGGATGAAATTTGGCACCTATATAGATTAGTACCTGGGTGACCGAGCTTTGCTCGTTTTTTTGGGGTAAACGACGTTTTCTAAAAATGAAACTTAGCTAGATCGATTTATCACCCCCGAAACTCTCTGCATACCAAATTTCATGAAAATCGCTGAAGCCGTTTCCGATATTCCAATTATATTTATATATATATATTTATATACAAGAATTGCTCGTTTAAAGGTATAAGATAGTCTGGAATAGCAGATAGGCTACTTTTTATCCCACGTTTTTTTAGGCTACTTTTTAAAATGTATGGGTCTCGCGGGATAGATTTGTTTTTGTTTTTCAAGGTTACACGCGGGTGAAGCCGTGAGCGGAATCTAGAATTATGTAATATGCGAGAATATAAAAAAAAATATTATACCCATGTAGTCTACTAGCTAGACTATTCTAGGCCCAGACACTGAACAAACATCTGTGTTCATGGTGTAGTTAGTAATTACATAAATTTAAGAGCTTCCGGGGTACACTTGAAGCCTTTCACAGCACCAAAAGAACTCATCATCATCATCATTGGCCTGTTAACATCTAATAAAGATGATTTATTTATTTATATTTTGGTTTAATCATCTTTATTAAACCAAAAGAACTAGTGACACGATAAAAAGGTGTGATTACATGAAAGCTTTCTGTCATTTCTTAGTTTGGAGATGTTGGCCTCGAGGACATTTCTCCTGACTCCCATGACGACAACAATACAGGACAAGGTAATTTCAATTAAGTCTTACGTATAATTCTGACTTATTCGTACTTTTCATGCGGGAGATAATATACAAAACTACTCATCGCACTTCAATAGTAGATTAATAGACAAGGGCTGTAAGGCATCAATTGCAGCCCGAGATATTTAGGCGCACGTGCGTAGCGAGGGCGCCTATAGTTCGAGGGTGCAATTGATGCTTACACCCGAGCTAACTACTCTGCTTTACATCTCGATTGTGAGGTAAGTAGAAAAAAACCGGCATTACAAGAATAAAAAATTTTAATGTAAAAGTTTTCTATTCCCGCTATTTTTTTTTTCAAGAACGAAATTGAGCTTCGCCGTTCGATATTTAAAATTGATGACTATTATACTCATACGAAGACAAGGCTGAATAGCGAAGCGACCTACTCTTTTGTCATTGGGCTAAATGCATGATGTCCTTATTATTGCCAGTATGATGGTTAGATGTACGCGAACTTTTTGAAAGAGTGAAGTTTTTTTTAATTACTTACCGCCCTAGGGCTTTTCTAGCTACATTATTACCCTAGAGCGCTAATTGGTCACCTACAGGCCCCATTTGGGGGTAATAAGGACCTACTTACCGAATATGAGAGATGTAAAAAATATTTCTTTGATAGATAACTATCTATATTATCCTTACGTGCCATAGGCTGTTCAAATCTGAGAACAGACGTGCAAATGTGAGCGAGATAAGCGCCTTAAGGGTCCTGTAGGTACTGTAAATTAGAAGTTTCAACAAATTTTAGACATTTCCCTTTATCTGTGTATAGAAGAGGCTAACTTAATGATGTGGCAAAATAGATTTTACTGTTCAGAATTTAAGAATTGTTAGGACATAACATGGTACCTACTTCCATTCCCCATCCATTTCTTATCTGCTAGGGTTATACATACATACATACATAAAATACGATCCTGACATACCTCTTTTGCTTCATTCACTCTCTAGGGTTATACTATTGTTTTTATGTTATACTCTTACAGTATGTTTCTTGTCAGATGGATAAGACCTGAATTGTTCTAGATGCAGATCCCATAAACATGATTCTGGAGCGTCAGGCTCAGGCCATTGAGAAGTTGGCCACAGGCATCAAGGAGATAGCACAAGCGTTGCGCGAGATCGCTGTGGCCATTGCACCGCAGAACTTGGAACGCGTGATGCCGATCCAGAACATTGAAGTTAGAGCCTGTTATATCTATCATATATATGATAAATTCATCAAAAACTCTTACGTGAATGACTGACTGACAACATAGCCTTAGAAAGCTGAAAGGGAGATGGTGCCTGTTGGAGTATACAGGTGTAAGTACTAAAAAAATATTCCTAAACTTCAACCTTAAAGAAGTGCAGGAAGGTTGGAGTTTGTATGAAAAAAATCTCTAATAATGTTGCCGGGAAATACCTATATAATCCTAATAGTCCTATATAATTTAAGGAAACAAAGAGAACAACTTTGCAGTGGAATAGGGCATCCTCCATGGGTTCCTGTCTCAACAAATTACAGGGATCACCATTAATTGTTGACCTTGTCCCACATTAAGTGGGGTCAGCACAGTTCTTCCTTTCCCTCTATCAGCTGTTATCTCAGTCCATCCATCTTTTCATCTACCTCTAGTATACATCCAACATTCAGTTGTGAATTATTTTATAAAAAAATATTCTCATCTAGTAACAGTGTTAAAGTAAACAGGTTTGTGCAGATGCAAATATAATAGATATTTTAGATGATTATAAAGCGTCAAATGTAATTTTTTATTCTTTTACTGGATTCTCTAGTACCTGGACAGTTTTTTTAATAGAAAATACTTTTTTTATAAAAAAAACTGACTAGTCGCTACATAAAAATACCATACTCAGCTTAATCGAGTCGCCTGGTGTTATTGTTAAAGTTACTAACAATACTATTGTCTATTGTTACAGTCCCCAATCGACTAATCAGCGAGAGGGATAGCAACGTTTTATAAGCTTCTATAATTATTATTTGCTAATTTATTTTTAAGATCAGTGATTTCGTGATCTCAGCTTTGTAGTGCAGGTATAATGCCAATAAATTCTTACTTTTAAATGCATCTTTTATTAAACCCATTTTCCAATATATCGGATCCAACACCAATGCTGTAGTTACCTACTAAAACCTAACATGTTCACGACTGTAATCCCCCTGGTAGATATCTCAGAACTCTAGTTACCTACTTAGATCTTGATATCTAAAGGGGCAGTCGGAGGCACATCGAAGCATTAGGTATATTTAAAGCGAAATGTTTAGAAGTTCAACCTCTAAGAGAATGAAAAGGTGTGAAAACGTTTATATAAAATGAAAATAGGTAACGCGTGGTGTGATTTTCTCGAAACTTGGTTATAATACTTTAAATGCAAAAAAAAATACATTCAATTTAGAAATTCTCAAAATAATTCTCAAAAAGGGGTGAAATAGGGTGTCAAAGTTTGTATAGGTTTTCGTAACGGATGGTGTGGTAGTGATTGGTTTTGATACTTAGAATGCAAAATAATTGGACACCATATTTCAAGCTTTTTCAAAATAACTATTATAAAAAGGTAAAATGAGAACTTAATTATATGTGTCGTGTGATTGACTTGAAATAAGATTTGGGTATGTGTAAGTACTAAGAGTACAAAATTAGTAGAGACGCATTTTAAAATACTAACCCGTCAAAAAGGGGTAAAATAAGGTGTCATATTTTGTATGGAATTTTTTAACGGAACTGTGATTGACCTGAAACTTGATTCGTATTATTAGATTTCAAAATAAATGGACTCCTGTTTTAGGTTTCTTCAAAGAACGTAACCCACGCAACGGGGTATAAAGGGGTGTCAAAGTTGAATTAATTTCCTTAATTCAACCAGCAAACGAAGTTGAGGGGTTAAGTTTCCTCTAGACTCTAGTTTCTACGTAATATTTTTCACTTTTGGTCGAACAGTTAGTTTGTGGTTGGAAGGGACCTATTGCTCGATAGGCGAGTTGGAAAACATAGGACATAAATGAAACAAAGTATAAAATTTTAATTTCATTTATCAAGGTACAAGTACCTATATTAGAAACATCATTATCTTCAAGTTATCTACAAGAAAACACTTAAGGCCATTAAAAACTTAAAATAAACGTGTCATGACAAAAAAGCTGCTTAATACAATTTAACATTGGACATTTTCAAACAGCGCCCAAATTAAACAAGGCTTCTGATAGCGGAACCAGATAGCTGATAATACCTACTAACATATTTTTTTGTTAGGTAATAGGTACTGATATAATACCTACATATTAAGTTCGTCACACAAATGTTTGTTCTGGGTGAGGATTGAACCTACAACCTACAGCGCACGAAGCAGGGCTACTACCAACTGAGTTGTGACTCGACCATTTGAATAAAAGACGGGATTTAATGGAAAAAAGTAGTAAACGAGGTAGCGCGAGAGTTATAGGTACCTATAATAATATTTATACTGTAGTGGTAGTAAAGTAGGTGTAGTAGTGGATCTGTTTAGCAATGGCCGAAAAGGATTTTGAGGTCACAGGGTCTATAGGTGAATGTAGGTAGGGGCTTAAAAAAAGGATGATTTATTTAATTTGAATCAAGTAGAGCTCTGATGTAAGGTAGACCCAATATTTTAGTCGAATTTGCCTTCACTTCAAATCCTGTGTCCCATTCTAGCTTCAAGCCTGTAGTAGGTTTTGCTAGTTCTGAATCGAATAATTTCATCGATTCCGCCTATCGTTAATGAATATTTTAAGCAGCTACATTGCTATAACACTTGTGAAATATACATATACATAATTACATATTGCACATGTTTACATGGAATAGAAAATAGCAGCCTTAGTATTATAGTTTTAAAAAAATCCTAGATAATAGTTGAAGGTTTCCTATGTAAACACATACAGTTAAATTTTCATAAAAACTATTTCATTCAATGGCACGATATAAATTTATAGCGTCAACAGCGCGAATAGTAAATAATATAATAATAAAATGATAATTACAGATTTGAATGTAAACAGTGACTAGGTACTGAATACATAGTACCTACGTATATTTATTTACAATCGTGTCTAAAATTAACTCTATTTACATATTTCATGGCATACGAGTTTGGTCTAAATAAGAATAACTATCTAGGAGATAAAAGTATTTGCAAATTATAACAAAACATTTTGAGCTTGTTTTGTGCTAGGAAATAGCTAGGAGCAGAATTCTTAAAAATAATGTCTTTCCATTTTGCCATAGCTTAAACTTATTTACAATAAAGCCGACACGGCAAGTGAAATAAGCAAGTAGACGGCCATCATCATGATTAGGTATTAATGATTAAAAAAATGGCAAGTTCATATTTGCATTGCTATTTATATTTCACCAGTAGACTACATTTAATAAGACATCGATCTTCGATTCATCGAACTAAAGGGTGAATAAATACCCTAAAAAATAAAACGTCGAATGTACAAGTTGCATAATGGGAATGCAGTCGAAATAACTTAATTTGAAACTAATGAGTTTCTATCTATCTGGGACCCCTATTTTTAGGGCTCAGAAATGGAACTCATAGCATGTTAGCTACCAGCCTGGTTTGTTCTCGTACTTTTCATTCACAGCTAAGGGCCAGCGCACACCGGCATACGACAAAATATTTTAAAATCTACCTTATTTAGACTTGAAGTAGGTACATTACCTACATTATTTGAAATACTCTGTCGTGCCATCAGGCTGCGTCGACTTTTTTGTATTAAAAGGTGATCCCATTGTAATAAAATAAATCTAATTATCACAGTTACAAAATTAAAATAACACACGCTAAGCTACAAACTAGTAACTACATTCTGGAATTTTAAACATAGCCATCCTTAATTTAAATTAATAAATAACTTTGTTTATGCATCGACTGACGCACGATAAAACGTATATTACAAACAGTGAACCTATACAGAATTTAAGTAATAACAAACTGGTTTTAAATCTATTATAGAATTTGACGGAGCTATAGCTAGCCATCGCGATGGCACCGCGCGCTCACGGGCGCTTCAAAATAGTCAGGACGTTATACGTAGCACAGTGTCGACACTCACTCACACTGTTGTCTCATTCCTGCGCAACGGCTGCAGTTCCCGTTGCAAGTCGTTGTAGTATTCGTGGTCGGACATGGATTCCTCTTCAACGGAACGTTGGGGAAGGTACTTCCCCGCCGGGGCGCTCTCGCTGCCTTCACTCGTGCATAGTGATTCTGGCGCTGCTGGCGGCTCCGCTGTCGGAATCCCTAGCGTCTGTGTTGGAACGTTCTCCTCCGTCATAAGATACTCAGGATTATCTATACAACGCTTGGATCCCACGAAGTTATTGAATCTTAAGTCTTTGACGTCCTGAGCTTCCTCATCTTCCCCTATCAGGTCCATGTACGACGCGTTTTGATTGTGTTGCGGCGATGGCATCAAATAGTCATCCTCATCTAATGGTAGATTCAGCTTCAAGTTGCCGACCTGTGCTTCTTTGACTTTTGACATGTCGTCCAAATTGCCCTCATCAGGTCTGGTCTTCATGGGGTCGCTACAGTATCGAGAACTAGAGGTGTCCGATGTGCATACCCCGTTGTTAAAGTAGTGTAGTTCCGCTGCATCGGGTGCGGCTTGGGGATTGTATCGAAGGAGCTCGTGGCCCCAGGCAGGCTTAGAACAGTCAGGCGTGGCTCCGTCCGGATTTGTCCCATTATTGGCCCAGGAAGAAGAACTGCACGGTTTCAACGAACTGGACTGCGTTTCCGTTCCGGCGCTCATTTTATAATTCGTGGTAGCGGTCCCAGGTAAGGTTTTAAACTTCGGCTGCAGATACTCGTCTGCCTCGACCAGCGGTTCAGGGCCTTCCATTGCCGATGACAGATTTCTGATCATTTCCTTTTCATCCTGAAAAACATATAACATTAATTTTTGCTTAACAAAATAAGCAGGCGTTTTTGCGTATTACTTCTAAAACTTGTCATCAAATCTACTGTCTACATGCAAAGTGATGAAATGAAATTAACTTACAATACACACCTGTGTAGAATAGGATGGGAGTCGCATGAATTTGTCTCCTGGTATAACGAGGTAGCGGCCAGGGTCCCTCGCCATCTCTGCGAACGTGTCTGCAAGGTGCTTGAACGTTGGCCGGCTGTCCGCATCCAGCATCCAACACGACACCATGATACAGTAGATATCTAGCGTGCATATACTCGGCTGGGGAAGCTTCAGCCCGTTTTCGATCAACTCAGGAACGTTTTTAGCTGATATAGTCTCGTACGGTCGTGCCCCATAACTCAGTATTTCCCATATCGTCACGCCAAAAGCCCACACGTCGCTCTTGTGGGTAAATATCCTATGCTGAATGCATTCTAGCGCTAGCCATTTAATGGGCATCTTGCCACCGGCCGCTTTGTACTCATCTTCATTTATGTCTAAAAGTTTTGCTAAACCGAAATCTGTGATCTTCACACAGTTCGGTGTTTGTACTAAGACGTTGCGAGCAGCCAGATCCCTATGTACTAGCCTTTTTTCTTCCAAGTATGACATACCGCGCGCTATTTGTGTGCACCAATTCAGGAAGGCTTTTGACCCTATTTTTTCTTTGTGCGTTCTGACGTAATCAAGCAGGCATCCTAGAGGCATCAGTTGCGTGATCAACATCATTTGATTTGTCATGCACACGGCCAACAGTTGAAGTAAGTTAGGGTGCTCGACGCTTGCCATTATGTATGCTTCTTCTAAAAATTCCTTACTTGTGTTGGCACCCGTTTCTTCCTTTAAAACTTTGATGGCAACGGGAATTTTCACATTTTCTCCTTCCGGTACCCAGACACCTTTGTATACTTTTCCAAATGCGCCGAATCCGAGCATGCCCCCTCTGCGAAGCTCGACTTCTTTCACAATGCGCAATTTCGCAAGGTTCGGTTTGACGTTCGTAGGTCGTAGTGGTTCATTGTCCTCGCAACCTGTTAGAACCATTGTCATTTTAACGGCTTCTTTCTTAGCCTTGGCTTTTTGTCTGCAAGTATAGCCGATGATGCCTAATATCACGAGCATTATGAAAGCTAAAACCAGTATGATTACTAGAACAGTAGGTGTTTTAGCAGTAGCCATCGTCGAGAGACTGCTCGCCGATTTAGAACAAAACGGTTCATCTATAGGATTTTGCAGCTGTTCGTCGAAATATATTTTGTTAGGCATGTCACTAGGACATTTGTCGGTGCAGTTAAAAGGGGCTTTATCGCTCGAATCAGATTCGATAAATATTTTCAAGTTCTGACATTTGAGACAATCTGTAGAAGATGGTCCTGTGCATCCTCTACATTCGTAATGGCAAGGCGTGCATGTCCTGGATTCTGCATCAGTGTAATGATCTGAAGGGCATTCATCTTCGCATTGATCTCCTCGTTTGAATCCTTTGCAGACGGTGCACACTTGTTTGTGAATACCAAAACCAGTACACTGTAGACATCGAGGGTGGCATTTTCTGCATACTATATTTACTTTATCTCCGAGATCTTTGACGTTGCCTACCCATTCATTATAATAGCCATCGGGGCACGTTTCGTTATTTCCAAGACAATTTCCGATTGTGCTTTCTTCGGTGAGGATAGCCTTCTTGCAAGAGTTGCAGCCTTCATCCCCAACAGTGTTCTCAGGGCCGGTGCATCCAGTTTCACAATTGTCATGGCAAGGTTGGCAGGTTCCGTTCTCTGACAGGTATCTGGAGTCGGGGCATTTGGCGACGCAGTATGGTCCATCACGAACGTGTTTGCATCGTGTGCAGTTGGCACGACTCGGTCCCGAGCAGCCATCTAGACACTCAGCATGGCATTGCTTGCAAGTCTTAGGTCCGCTTTTGTACAATCTGGAATTTCGAAAAAAAATGATTACCAAATCAGTTCCGAAGCTCTGTATTTTCTAATTTTACTTTACAGCTGCACAAAATGAGGTCAAGACGCTGTTGGTCCGTCAAACCGGTGCTACCCACTCGTTATGTTGATAAGTTTTTGTTATGTTAATAAGGCCGCCAGATTTTACGAAGGCTGCTGCCAAAACTGATAGATATATCACACCTTTGAAACCTAGCGTTTGTTCTGATGCCGTAACATGTATGCTCACTAAATAAATAAGACTCTCGCTTTGCTGTGTTATTGTACAATAGTTTCACGTGTCAGTTATCTCGACAAACGCGTTGGCGTTTGTTGAGTTTGAAATTATTAGTTGATTAGAAAAAAAGTAAGAGAAGAAAGTCCTTACAGTTGAGACACTTTATTGTCAATCTTTGCAATCTTGTAAACTAATGATAAAGCTAAGATATACCCACCCTGGATGTAAGCTGCAGTTCTGGATACAAGTTTCACCGAACTTATAGTTTTGACAGGAAAGACACTGGTCCGGCCCTGGACCCCAGCACCCATCAGTGGAACATTGAGGATCACACATCAAATTGGATTTTTCTGTGAAGCATAGTCTTATTAGTAAACTATATTAACAATCACAAAAATATCTGGAAGTGAATGTAGCTTTAAAAACGCGCAGTCATGTGTTGCATGGGCTGTTAATAGTTGTGTTGTGTTTTCAGTGTGTTATTTTACCGGAGTGTAACATCAAGATGGCGTCGAAATCTCCTTGCTAATTTCATTATTACTCATATTTAGTGCTCATTTTGTACCTTCGTTATAATTTGTAATGCAACGGCTTTAGATATTTGATTTGGGGTTACCTGCTCACGGAATAAACGCCGTCTTCGTACTTAATCAAGGTACATTAAGTACATTATCAAAAGTACAAAAAGGTACGAAATAAGTACAAACTATGTTAGTAATTAGGGTATAATGATTAGCTTGGAGTTTCCGTCATCTTTAAGATAGTAGATATAAATGAGGGGTAAAATAATTCGCATACCAACCTACTCGTAATAGACTTTGATAAAAAAAATCGCTTCTGCAGTAAAAACTAAAATAATTTAAAACTATGATTCTACTTGAGGATCCTCAATAAATATCGCTGAGCAACTCACCACAAAGTGTAGGATCTCCGTTATTCTGTATTACTTGCTTGTGCTCTTTCGACTTGACCAATTTATTCCAAGCTATCTTATCGGCGTAGCAAAGGTTCTTATTTTCCATTATTGCAATCGCACCAGAATTTACACGCTTCAAAGATTTCAATCCCAGAGACTTCAGCGACGTCTTCACGATGTAGAGAGAGGCGAACAAGTTCTCGACCATTTGTCGTCCCCCAATCACTTCCAGGTGGCGGAAGTAAGCAAGGCTCGTGAAATTCGGGTGGTGGGCTTGCACGTTCAGGTAGCCGGTCACTTCGCGCACTGTGCTGAACACCTCCAATGCATCAGGATCCATCTTCGCGTAATGCTCTCCAAACGAATAGTCGGCGTTAACGTGCTGGAACCCAGTGAAAGTCATCTCCAATATTTCGATCGAACCATCGATGATAGTGCAGCCTTTGAAGCTGGCAATGTTTCCGGAATGTATCGGCTTCTCCGCGTGGCACGTCTTCGGACAAGTGACGTTGCAAGGTATGCACTCACCGTTCACAGCAGTTTTATTTGGAGGGCAGCTTCTAACGCATGCCCCGTTGTCCTTCAACAGATGTTCGGGGCAGTTACGCACGCACGTTGCACCGTAAGCGTACTTCCCATTCGGGTTTGGTTCCCATGAGTATGTGGTAGGATTGTAGATTTGCATTGGTGGACATTCTTGAGAGCAGGTGCCCTCGTCGTAGAAATTCCGGCAGGCGAGACACTGACTAGGTAGAGGGCCTGTGCAGCCGCCAGCGCAGAATGTGTTGCAACAGTCTCTCGGGTTGGGTCCGTAGCAGCGGCCCTGCGAACATTGCGGACTGCAAGTCGTTTTCGAGAACTTCTGGCAGTTCTCTTCACCTTCACCCCAGCACCCGGCTTTACATGTCAGATGACAGCGGGGACAGTCTCGCTCCGGAGCTGAGAAGTTATACACGTAGACGTATGATGCGTTGACTCCCGTTATAATCTCGTCCCAATTGATCGTTTTCACATGGCAGAGGTTGTAGTTATTGTAGATGCCGACGCTCCCGCGAAGAACGTCGCGGAGGGCTGGTAGCTCTAGCGTGAAGGCCGACGACATGGTGACCATAAGCGCGAACTCTTCTTCTCTCACATTGAGCTTGAAAAGCGTCCGCCCGCGGATAATCTGCAGCTGAGGCAGAAGGATGTGTTTCACGTTCACATGCGAGATGAGCACATAACCTGTCACTTCCCTTATATACTTGAGAAAGGACAGGTCTAGGGATTCGTTCTGAAGCCATGTTAGCTCGAGGTTGCCGTCGACGTAGGTACAGTTGGTGAATCGATCGCGAAGATTCCGGTAATGGGTGTCGCGATTCGAGGGCACCGACATGCGGCCATTTGTCCCGATGCATACTGAAAAAAAAAATGACCGTGAAAATGACGTAATGTAATATGACGCTCGTCAATATCGTCTAATAAAAGCAATGTCTTTATTTACATATATTGGTTCACATCCGACAGTGTTAAGGTACCACGCGTCTGAAGAGGCGTACTGTGTGGGCGGGCTACGAAGCAAGTTTCTTCTACTACGCTACAAGTAACACCGCTATTCCTGATTAACGACAGAATAGTTTACAACGCCGTTTCGCTTCAGCGCGTGAGTCGTCATATCAAACCGAAGCGTTTATGTAAAGCGTACATGTGATTGTGTCAGATGTAGAGTCGCGAGAGTTTTACCGTTGTTTGGACTGTCTGTTTAACAGCGCACAATAATACACGATTGTGTGTATTTAGAAACAAAATAATCACTGTTGTTTGATTTACAAAAAATAGAATCGATCTATTTATTTTTGTACCTGAGATTTATTCAGAAAAAGCTTGTTTCTCAACTTTTAAATTGTTCGTAAATGGTAATTACTGCATAACATTATAACTTAAAACTGTCCAGATGTACCTACTTGTATTTTGCGTATGAAAACAACCAACTATGCTTCGGCAACTACGAATATTATCGCATTTGAAGACTCCAGCGCGTTCGAGAACGGATAATAGACTTGTTTTTTTCCCCTGACTCTATGGGAGCGATTCTGTTGAAGGCTTTCAAGGCGCAAGGTAGATTTTACCTGCCTGTTTAAATAATAGGTTTTTTTTAGTTATGTATACCTTAGAGGTATGATGTTACCGTCATATGATACGGTTTCGTTAGAGTTTTTGGGAACTTCAAAATAGGATAGAGAGATACTTAAGATAAAGAGAATGAAGAATTTTTTTAAATGGGAAATAAATAGCAATCAGTTTGAAAGTTTATCGAGTAAAACATGTTTAACATATTGTGAGCAACCTTCGTCGAGCCTATCAGAAATTAGCAGCCTTCTGCGGCGATAACTTAAGGTAATAATCATTTCGTAACACGGTGTGCTAATTTGGATCACTAATTTAAGAATTACTTCGGGTTGAAAATCGCGATGTTTTTCTGAGTATTTTGTCAAAATAATAAATGAATCCTTAATTTTAGCATATGTTTTTCCTCGTCTGATTCGTAGCCTCCTACGCGAAACTTTCAGAGTACACAAATGTTAAAATTTAAAGATTTTAAATACACATTTGATTCTAAGGTTGATTTAGATTATGATCTATGTATCCTAGACACCTGCTTAGCTAGGAATGTTTTGATATTCACCAGTATTGTACTATTTTAATCTCCTGCGATTTTAAAAACTTACCAACCAGCCAGTATTTTCTAAAACAATGACCACAGTCTAACCATAAATTGTACAAACTTTCCAAAATGCCACATAGATACCTACGCTCAGTAATTCGAGTGTTCGCTGATACGAACGCAGCCTCTATCGGGGCCGCCAACACCTATGACGACCGATTTTAAATGTCATCCCACAGTTTGAACAGTGCTAGTTATTTATGCACATTTGTGCTTAGTCGCGTTTCGTGTGGGCAGCTGAGCGGTGTCCGGTCGACCCAGTTGTGCTGATGACACGCCCGATAATGACGTCTGATCAATGCACTGATCTAATGATATGCTGTTTTTAAATGTGAAAATTATTTTTTATATTCCAAACAAGTAGGAACGAGCACCCTTAGCATAAGCAGCGTAGATAGCAGTTTTATTACGGAAGAGAATATAAAATGATCAGTGTCAACAAAAGCGTAATTTTCCTTCAAATCAAATATTATTATTATTTTTCTTTCATTTTCGTAGAGCTTAACGCTGACCACGGTGCTCAAGACGACAGGGGTCTTACCACAATCTCTTATAGACCATCACGTCAAAATGCAAGCTTGAAGTAACACTACTTCAATACAATTTTGTATTATAGGTCATGGTACAAAATACCAATATTATTACTTCGATCCTACAGCCCGAAGACACCAGTTGGCGTAATAGTCCTGCATTGATGACAATACAGTCAAGTTTGGATCTCTCTTGAGCAATCTGAGCACAAGTAATCCCGCCTCGACTGGTTTCTCTCTGGCGCCGTTTTTATCCAGTTACTTGCATTCTGAAGCACTGGAACCAGTTTTCTTGGACCACCATTTCGTTTGTAACTCGACCTTTCACTGCAATCGCATAATGTACTACGTAGCTTGCTTCGCCGGCTACGATTTCCTTATAAGTGTGGGATGGAACACGCAATGGTTGGGGTACACTGCAATCTGAGCGATAGATCACGGGACGTATTCGAAAATCAAACCTGGCTTTTCCACGAAAGTGAACTTAAGATTTATTTTTGTATCAACACAATGTCCACCAGATAAACAGTGGACATAGCAAGCACCTTGCCATGTCTTTCAAAGCAAGTCATAGGCAGCATTGTTCTTGTCACTCTCGAGGTTTAGTGTTTTTACTGTAGTTAGACAAAGACAGAACACTTCAAGGTTTAGCTCGTGTTAATTATTATTTGGTATTAGCTCAGCTTCAAGAAGACGCCCTCGCAGCTTTGTGATTTTAGATTGGGTTGGTACGTACAATATTGGGTAAGTAAATAATATTCTAACAAAGGCACGTGCTATATTAAGCTAAGGTAGGTACCTAGCTACTATGATAGTTACTTATATACTCGTAGGTGTTTAATGTAATTACGTAGTCGGATTGCGTCCGTACAACTAGGTACATATTATTACATATATACTAGTCGGTAAGTACACACAACACACTAGATTATTAAAAAATCGTAAACCTTGACCTCGATCCCCGCAGCGGAATTTAAAGTTTATATTATACGACATAAATGCCATAATTGAATGAGTAAAAAAACTTACGAATATCAGCGAGGACCATAATTTTGTCGCTACCAAGGTACTTTTGTCGTTCTTTACTATGATGGACATAACAATCATTTTTACCAGTCTCTTTTTTTTCATGGCATAAGCCGAGCCAAAGTATAAATTATATCAGAAGGTTGTTGGTAGATTAGGTACCTACTGACCAAACTTGGCGTGACAAGTGAAAATCATACGTAGAATTCTAACTCTACCTATTAAATTTGTTTCGACAAAAAAAAACAGTTTTCATGCTTTTTCAATACACTGTGACGCACATTTTTTAGATTTAGAGGAAATAAAAAAAAAATTTGGATACAAAAATAAACTGGATCAAAACATCGTAGGTTGAAATGAGATGCCCTTAAATCTACTTACGTTTATCTTCGGGTCGGATATAGAGTTCTACTCGACCACCAAGATCAGTGGCACAGCGAGTAGGTAGGTAGGTGTAGGTACACTAGATTACCCGATTACCAAATCGGTGTTGTGTCCCACACGAAACCGTCTTTTTGCATATTGTTATAGGGCTCATAATACCTCCATGTTTATGAAAATGTTAAGCTATTTATCTACAATACCTTAACAAGGAAACGGGCAATGCCAGAATATTGTTTTTAAATAAAAAATAATTTGTTCTGAAAACACGAAAAGGATGGAATGTAAAATTGAAAATGAATCTCTTCTTCAATTTATTATTTCCAACAGGCGATCAACTTAGCACGAAGTTTAATTATGTAGTACCTGGTAGACCGAGCATTGTTCGGTTTTTTGGTTAACGAAAAAAATAAAATGAATAAAAAATATATTTTATTTTTATACTTATTATTTTATTTTATTTTTATTTTTATTGGAAAACGGCTTTTTCTAAAAATGAAACCTAGTTCGATTTATAGCTCCCGAAACCCCCAGCATACTTAATTTCATGAAAATCGTTGATGCAGTTTCCGAGGCTCTGATACCTACAAGAATTGCTCGTTTAAAGGTATAAGAGTTAACACTTGACTTATCGCTCGCACTTTATGCTTAATAAAGTGTTAACCGGGCATAGCAAAAAATAAATTTAAAATATTATATTAAATCGATAAAATTCACATTTTTGAATCGTCTTACATGCTAAATGCCAGCTCTTTAGGCAATGTCAAAGTAATAGAATTTTAATATTTCGTAATAAATTCGTATCATGACATTGTAGAGTTACTTCAAGCTTGAAATTTTGACGTGTCTGAAACATAATGGTTTGTAAGAGCTTGTGGTAAGGCCCGAGGTGCCATTTCCTGTCCTAGCCCCAGCCCGAGTCAAGCCGAACTTACAAGATATTTGCTGAGTCCTACACTAAAATTTATAAATAAAATACCTAACCTTTATCCAGTGTCGGTCGCTATAACGGCAATCGATCTTGCAAAATCGCTGTTCTATTCTTCATTTATTAATTCATTCTATATTCTTATAGCCGTTCTCTAATCTATCTATTATTATCTAAAAAATATAATAACAATTACAAAGCTATTCCGTTTCCGAAAGTCTTATAATAATAATAATATATTAAAATATTCACAAGTTTTTATTTTCATTCAAAAATTATAAATTTCTGGTTGTAGCGCGTTGATGTCTTTACTTAAACAAAATTCACTCCGACGGTTTTCCCTATTTCATATCAGTATATCTTTTAAACAGTTTATGCTATTGTTATTTTCTGTAGTAAATGATTAATATAGGAACTGATATGATTACAATGGGATTACGTTGATAAGTATACCTAAATACCTAGTAAAATAAACTAAAAATTGTACCTACTTGTTTTTATCATTGTAAGTTCGATGGGCTCACTCGAGCTTTCCAGTATTTTCACATATAATAATAATGAGGTCCAATATGATGGTGTAATTTTCATCTTTCGCTGTTATTTCTAATGGTCTTTATTTGTCGATTCCAGAAAATTATAAGATTTTGCACCTTATAATCAATGTTATAAATGTCACTTTGCGGGATAAATAAACTCTTTTCACCTTTTTTATTTTACTAATAGTGAGTAAAAATAATATTAAGTCTAGTAATTTCAACACTCAGACCGGCTTTTAAATTTCAAAACATAATATTAGGTTTTTTATAACAAGTTAACTGTTAAGTTTTTATTTTAAAACGTAAATACCTTTGGGCTAAAACGTATCCAATAAAATGCGTCTTTCGATTTAACGGCCCCATAGATATTCTTCGATATAAAGCCTCTCATAAAATACCATGGAGCATAAATTAACTATAGAGCGCACGTGTCATAATATTCTCGCGCTAAGCCATTAAAAACTGCCACACGCGTTAAATTGACGTAGGTATTTGCAAATTACTGGAGATTTCTCTTTAATTATCCTTCCTACTATAATCCTACTTATATTATAAATGCGAAAGTTTGGATGGATAGATGTTTGAATGATCGTAACTCAATCACGCTGAAACGGCTGAACGGATCTGAATAAGGCACAGAGATAGACTATGGTCTGGAATAGCGCATAGGATATAATTTAACAAGATACCACGTGGTCGAGGCCGCGGACGAAAGCTTGTTTTGTTATAAAGTGCAATAAGTTTCTTCAAAAATGTAAGTTACGTAAGTTTTATTTTATATTTTGTATAATATAACTGTTTTACTTCGACGTTAGCTGTTGACTTATATTATTTATAACGTATCAGAACGAGTGTTAAAACCTAGCAGTTAATTTGCTAATGTTCCCGCTGGTAATAACATCTTATTATTTTTTTATATTAAATGTTTATATCATTCTGAATGTTATGTACAATAAGCCTGTCCTTACTGGGTTATGTATTGATGTTCATACTACGGTTCGCACACGCCCGCTCTGTCACAACTTTCCCCTCACTTTCTTTCGACTTGATTTTCAATATTCGTTTACGTGGGTCAAGAAACTTTAATAGCTTCTGCATATAATTATAACTTGATTACATCTAATGTGGACGTTGCTCTGAAGTGTTTTAGTACTTTAATATACCAACAAAACGTGATTTTGACGGGTCCATAAAATTTTGTGAGATGTAAAAAGCATGATTAAGATTTTTTATATTAATTGATTGAGCGAGCGAATCGAACGAAAATTCCAGGGGCAATTTAGCGTTTGTGTTAATGTTTGCTAGATCCTAACTTATGAACCGTTAATCCAATCTTGGTACATCATGGAAGGTCTAAAGATTTTGTTATGTACATTTTCTGGTAAAGTAAAGTAAGTATATGACTTTAATCGTTGTAGGGTTTGTAGAGGGGTGCTGAAATTAAAATTAAACTTTTTTTAATTTATTGAGTGGGATATCAAATGAAGGAGCTTTACTTGCATAATCTCAAAATGGCTTTCATCTTAATTCTAGGATGGATAGTTTTGAAATATAACGAAATAGGTAAAATAAAATAAACCGCTGACGACTTACATAAAGTTTTGAAGACTATCAAAACCCGTATCGTATACCCAAGTAACTATAACAAACAAATCACTGATTAATACCTTATAGTAGTTCGCCCGAACTGGGATTTCGCGTGCGATTTTCACAATCATTATTTGAATTCACGGCCTAAAGTTTTTGGACACATAATTTCCTATGCTAAATTGGTCCCAATCATAAACAAATATTAGATTATCCTAACTATTTGCATATATTGACTTTGTTTCAACTTTGATTGAATCAATTTTAAATTTCTTATAATAAGACTTAAATTATTTTATGGGTACGTATATATACGTTTTCTTTTTAAGTCCTAAATAAGTACCTACCTAGGTACATACTTACGACTTATGATAGTACTTGTGAGAAGAACAGCGTCTATTTTGTCTTGAAAATATAATTTCACTAAAGACTGTTCGAAGAATTGTGTACAGTATCAATTAATCCGTCCTAATGGCGATTAAGAAGGTACAGATTATTTTTAAGTGACTCAAAAAAAAGAAAATATTCTCAAGTCGACTGTATGTTTTTTTTGTTATACGATTATTCCGCCAATTTATGATTCATTTTTGGTTTGGTAGGCCATAAGAGGTGGTCCTATATAAATTTGATTAATTTTTCCGTAGAACTTAAAAATTTTCGTCATCGCTTGGATTTTCTGAGAACATCGAAGTCGGAATCGGAAATTACTCGGAGAATTGTATCGTAACGTACCTAAGTACCTATTAGTCTTTACTTATTCCGATCAAGTAACCTATAGATTATTTTTATAACGTTATAATGTTGATGTTGATATTATACAAGTAGGATTCTAGTTATTTTCAAGGATTTTACACTCGTAAAACTTGAAATACTATTATAGGAGGTAATAATAGTACTTCACTCGGTTCTTTCATGGTCACCCTGAGGTTGAGTATGATTTTTAACCGACTTCAAAAAAGGAGGACATTCTATTTTCGACTGTAGGTACTTAAGTTTTTTATGTAGGTAAGTACTATATTCACCGTTGATTAAAGACCGTTTTCAAAAGTATCAAAACAAATTTATATTTTTAGTTTTCAATTGTCTAATATTTTTTTAACATAAGTACCTAATAACTACTGCCTGCTTGTATGCCTCCTTGTACGTGTAATGTAAACACAACAAATAAACAAAATACCTGATAATTGTTTATTTATTTTAAAAGTTTATCATAAAAATGAGATCATGCCTATTTCCTGACGGGGTAGGCAGAGACCACGGATCTCCACTCGATCACCACGATCCATACATACCATACCTCTCTTGCTTTATTTACTCTACATTATTTAGGTATAGGTATACATGCGCGCCGGTTTTGCATACCCTTGACCATGCCTTTTTGTAACCAAACTAAAAGTATTACCTAGTATATAAATATGTAGTAGTTAGTAAACTACCGTTCCTTTCCATCCGGGGAGAAATCGTAAAATACAAAAAATCTTGACCTCGTGACATCTATCATGTCCAAAGTCATAGATAATTATAATTGTTTCCAAAGAAATAACGCTGTACAACTGGTTTTCTAAATGCAGCAATTCATATACATTCCAATATAAGCTGGCAGGCGCTTGATGATTACTAAACATTTTACAATCATAGACAAAGTAGTTTACTTGCAATTATGTATTACTAGTTTCAGTCCGCGGTCTCGCCCGCGTGGTACCTACCCAACAACAAAAACAATCCTATCCCACGGGAATCGTACATATTTCCGGAATAAAAAGTAGCCAATGTGTTATTCCAGACTATTATCTATATTTGTGCCAAACTTCATCAAGACCCGTTCAGCCGTTTCAGCGTGAAAGAGTAACAAACATACATCCAGACATCCTGACATCCATACATCCACACATTCTTACAAACATTCGCGTTTATAATATTAGTATAGTGTAATAAAACGAGTGACATTTTTATGAAGCTTGAAGTACTTAGGTACGTTTTAAGGTTCCGTATCCAAAGGTTAAAACGGGACCCTTTACTAAGACTCCGCTGTCCGTCCGTCTGTCACCAGGCTGTATCTCATGAACCGTGATAGTTAGACAGTTGAAATTTTCAAAGATGATATATTTCTGTTGCCGCTATAATATCGACAGATACTAAAAAAAATTATAAAATAAGGGGGCTCCCATACAACAAACGTAGTTTTTTTTTATCCCGGAATAATGTACGGTTCCCGTGTGATAGATTTGCTTATGTTTTTCAAGGTACCGCGTAGGCGAAGCCGCTGGCGGAAGCTAGTATCCTACAAATATGTAAATAAGTAATACGCGATACGCACTTCATCGGATCTAAATTAGCCCGAAACACGTCATAAATAAACAAGTATTACAAATCCGAAAAGTTGCGTTCTTTGTTCGCTGTTTCGGGCGGTATATCGCAACGGAGGTCAAACAGTCTATTTTTTGACTTCACAGAAAGAACCTAAGCTTCTGAGAATAAAATATTAAACAATGAAGCTTTTAATTCTATAAAATAACACAGCTATAAGTACAACAATCGGTCAAAACAAATCTTAAGTTACTGAGCTAAGCACTAACAAATCGATGGCAAATAAAATACTCGTACATTTCTTGTAACATAACACAATATTTGCCTCTAGAATGGTAATGTGTTTACTTTTCGAAAGAAATGGACGTGGAGGAATTTAATAAAACTTAAGATTCTAAATTGAATAGTAAGTTAGAATTATTTTATACTGTTAGTGCTCGAATGAGCACTGACGTTAAACTATCAGTGAAGAATAGAAACCTCTAAAATATCAGTGTTTTTCTACTATATTAGGCATGTATTATAAATAGAAACCTTCCTCTTGAATCACTCTATCTATTAAAAAAAATAGCATCAAAATCGGTTAAGTAGTTTTAAAGTTCTAAGCATCATAGGGACAGACAGACAGCGGAAAGCGACTTTGTTTTATACTATGTAGTATGAAGCGATCTATAAATAAAAGCTATTTCACAAGAAATAATAATTAGAAAAGTGAATTTAGTTATTCAAAAAAAAAAATCTGGTATGTAATGGGATAAACAGGAGCCTATTTGTTATTCCAGACTATAATCTATCTTTGTGCCAAATTTAATCAAAATCCATTCAGTATTTTTTGCGTGAAAGAGTAACAAACATACATCCACACATTCATACATTCTTACAAACTTTCGCGTTTATAATATTAGAAGGATTGAGCTTCATATCGCACGACTGTGGACGAATCGACTGTAAAGTCAGGTTGTATTGTAAAGGCTATATTTCAGTAGTTGTACATCACACACACAAAACCTAATACCACCAAGTGCGCGCTTTTACTTCCAAATGTTTCAAAAGCATCTGTAGAAAAGGTACGCTGAAACTATAGATGTAATTGTCCGCAAGTTGGATCGGTTCACTGTACCCTGTACCCCAGAACATGTATAAGGATGTGTACCTATACGGTTTGAGATAAGCTTTATTTATTTTATAGCGGCGATTAGCTTGTACTTTAATACGATGTTTCACAATAATAAAGCCACTGAAAATACGTTTTATTTCATGCGCAGTTTAAATACTATACTTATATCAGTTAGCGGTACCAACTTGAATGACACGCTTTTGATAGTTAGGTTCTTTTGCTTTTGTGTGGGTTGAAACAAATAAAAAAGCCAAGTGGTGAACACAAAAACATTATTACTTTATGACTTTGGGTTGAAACAGAAATACACCGAATTCACGTTAGTTTTCTAAAGCTTCGGAGCACCAATATTGGTCATCGTCCAATCTATTTGATGGTAAAGCCTTTGTTGAAACCACGACTGAAGAATTCAACAAGTTCACTCAACAAGTGTATATAAAGGCAAAAACAACAAAATCCCGAACGCGACGGCGCGAAAATTTGAAAAAGTATTAGAATTTTTCCGAGAAACATTTGTTTTAAAAACCAGGTAAATTGTAGAAACTCACTCTTTCCTTTTACGAATTCAGAGTGACGGGTGTGCTGGTGGCCCACCCCGTGGTGCGGGTGCGGGTGGGGTCGCCCTCTAGCGGTGACATGGTCCGCGAGCGCGACGAGGCACAAGCACCAAAAAGCGCGCCCAACGATCATGCTGCGTCATCACACCACCTCACTACACACGCGACCGGCCGGCACAGGCTTCCATGGTGGACTGGTGAGCGAGGTGAGAAAGCGTTTGCGCAGCCATAGAGCTCAGGCGGACGAGACAGGGCGGGCGCAAAAGCCTTACCGTACCAGACCGAATAAACTTAATACTGACTTACAAACTATCCAAGATAAAAGAGTCTGTTGACGTGCGTCTGAAATTCACGGTGCTGTAATCAATAGCTAGGTATAAACAAATAGAGTTAGGGCGGTTTGTTAATTAATACCAAATGATTTTATGTTCTTATATTAAAATACTTAAATGTAAGTACGATTCAGGGATAATTGAACTTTGATTCCAGAACAGTTATATATATGTTTTAGGTTTAGATTCGTAAAAATTTTGTCGCAATAATTTTCCATGCCATGTCTATCCATGCTTAAGTATAGTTCAAGCACAGGTAAGATTTAAGCAGGTATGCGGGCGTCCACACAGAGCCAGTAAAAAGTCTTGTAACTATACTCTATTACCCAGATTGAAAAATGACGTAAGTATATTTTTAAAACTTCTGTATTAATTTCCACCTTAGGATATCCCGCGTGGTACAATTGCTTGGATAAAATAAAATAAGAATCAGATTATTAACCGCTAGATGTAGAGAATGGTAAATTTCAGCCACTAGGATGCAGTTTGACAGTGAAATTTTTTAATGTATAATGAAAGTTTGTAATGTACCTAGTTTGTATGAAAGATAAAAAAATACGCGTATAAACCAAGTCGTTGAATACGAGATTTGGTTTAGATTCAAAAGCAATAATTACATAAAATTAGGTAAATGCTAACTCGTTGTATATAATAACCTTGTTTGATCACGTAGGTACGTATGTGTGACGGAAATATCAACATACATAAATATAATTGTATAACATGTAGGTACCTAAGTACTTTTAGATTTGTTATGTTTGATCTGCTTTCAACACTTTTAAATATTTTTTTGTCAACCCCGGATATTTGAAATGTAACATTATGTAGGTACTTATGCCTTTGCATAAGACTTCGTCCGCATTTAATTCATTTTCAAATATTTTAATACTTAGTTATTCTGCTATTCGAGGCAGAGACAAATCTAACAAATCAAAAATAATGTAAATCGGTCCAGCCGTTCTTATAATTATTATAAATGGCGTAACTAACACGTCTTTGTTTTATATTATTATACTAGGCTACGCTCGCGTGTTACCTTGTTAAAATGTGCTCATCCAGACTATAAACTAACTCTACCAAATTTCATCCGGATCCGTTTTTGAGTAAACGTGATTGAGTACAAACATCCGTCTATCCATCCAAACTTTCGCATTTATAATATTAGTAGGTAGCATGGGATTGGGGTAGTAGGATAAATTAATCCAAATTGTTGAACAACTTTTTGTTTTGACAATGCTAATATAAAAAATATAAGTACCTACTTACTATAATTAATCTTATACCTTTAAACGAGCAATTCTTGTATATATACGATTTTCATGAAATTTAGTATGCAGAGGGTTTCGGGGGTGATAAATCGATCTAGCTAGGTTTCATTTTTAGAAAACGTCGTTTACCCCAAAAAAACGAGCAAAGCTCGGTCACCCAGGTACTACATATTTACAAGAATTGCTCGTTAGGTATAAGATGTAAGTACCTTAACCAAAGTAACAAAGGTAGCTCAACTTTGATTGGCTATTTAGTTATCTTAAAGTCATTTAGTTACACAGAGTGTAAACTAACCATTGTAGTATTTACTCTACTTAGATAAAACTTGTTAAGGTACATTATAAGGTGTAGGTATAAGTAGATATAAACTGAGTAGGTACCTACGTGCGCGTTGAACTCCTTAGGAAACTGGAGATCTAGCCCATACTAATGCACAACACAAAAACCACAAGGTCCAATCATGCCGCTTAGCTCTACAACCATTGCTGTACGTATGAGCTCCTAGTATTGAACGTTGGAACGAAACCAGCATACGACAGTGCGGTGATAGTTGTGATTTGTAACGGAATAACTGAGTACGCGTTCAGTTGCTTGCAAGTTCGCTTGCATTCCTGGACTATCGGAGGTTTCAATACTCTGAGATTGCACGGTAGGTACCTACCTGACCTATCCACCAAGTTCACATGTTAGCTAACCTGGTTAAATTTAAAATTGCGAATGTCAATTCTATTCAATCCGTAGCGATTTCTTCGATAGGATTTTCGAAAACCTATTTCGTGCATTACCTACTCGAGGGTAAAAAAATAATTACTTAGGTACTTATTTCTCATTCTTTTGTTTGTAAGTAGTCTACCTATTCAATACACATTCAACTCTATAAATAAATGAATATGACATAATATTTATTCATGAATTACCAATATGAGGAAAATTGTTCTTGAATGCCACTTCATAAATACCGCAGGTCACTTCGCCATTTCCTGGTATAGACAATACTAGCCTGTATAACTCAAATCACAATTTGAGGCCTAGGTATATTTTTTAATTAAAAAATTTTTTTTGTGAGAAATTACCCATAGAGCCTTGCAATTTATTCGACGACAATATAGTTACTCAGTGACGGATTTATATTTTTGATGAGTGTAGGCCACTTTATTTCTGCCGCCCCATGTAAATACCTTTCTAAAATAATATTTTTTTGGAAAATTATTATTGATATAAACGAATGAAAGTTAAAAATCCGGTCAAAATTGACGTGTTTGACTTTTACCCTCTGAAATCAAGTGACCGTTCTCTGAAATCTGCCACCCCTAGTACGCTGCCGCCCCTAGGCCGCGGCCTATACGGCCTATTTATAAATCCAGGACTGTAGTTACTCGTGATGCTTTATTATCGTTAGTCAACCTTTTCTTTACTTCTAGAGCAATGGTAGTGATCCCGCTTTCGATCATAAAGGTCGTGGGTTTAATCCTGTCGCGAACCAATACATTTTTCGGTTTGAAAAATGTAGGTATTTGCGCTTTACCAGTAGGTACTCTCAAACGGTGAAGAGAAATATCGTGAGGAAACCGGCATGTTGCACGAAAAAAGCCTCTCAGGTACACTAAAATCCTTTCACCACACTAGTTTGAGGACAAGTGATAAGAAGAACCCTTCCTTTAAATAACAGAAGCGTCAATAAAAACTTGATAAGACGATAGTATTGAACATCGAAGTGCCTATCTTAGTTTGATAAGTCAACGGATGGCTCATAGCAACAGCTTGCTAAATAATTATTCATAGAAATTCACCGTCAATTTTGTCGAACGCATAGCGTGTTTTTATTTGCTAAAAAAGTTCTTTGGAAACCATACACAGTACTTTCTTGTGGATTTTTTGATGCTTGTCTCAGAAAGTCGCGTATTCTTTTTTCTCTAATTCATTCAGCACACATCATTTTGCATCACATTCAAATATTATTATACCTATTTTCACAAGTTATACACATTTTTTTTATAGTTGTAGGTAATTAAATATAAGGTAAGTACTTGGAAATTCAGAGCTTCACACGCAGTACATTTTCGTTTAAAACTTTTAAATCGCAATAATAAGTATAGTATCTTCATTTTTGATTTTAAACTTCGCCGAGGGCCTCAGCAAACCTTTACATCCTCTTTTTACAATTTGGTTGAAATCATAGTACTAACATAAATACACGTTATACGGATTCAACCTATTAATCTTGAAAAAAATACTTTATCTTTTTATAAACATAGCCATGGTACCCAGCCCGAAGCGTTGTATCGCCGGTCAGCCAGCTCCGAGCCTTCTCTGTCTGTAGGGGCAAAACCTCTTCAAAGCCTCAACCACTTGACTCCATTGTCTGCCACAATAGAACTTTGATTTTGTCTATTGTGTGCGCAGGTAGCCAGCTTACTGCCCTTACGCTCAACCTTCATCAGCTGCTTAGTTTTGAACCCTATTTTCATGAGAATAAGAACTCGTTGCATGGTGTATAATCCTTACATTATGGTGTTTGTTTCATTATACAAAGAAGTACAAGTGCTTTAATTGTTGGCACTTCATCTTAGAGCGACAATTGTTTTATCAATAGTATTGAAAATTATGAAGGAGTGACAGATATACTCGTACCTACAACGCATAGCCTAAACTGCTGGTCGTACAGACTTTAAAACGACTTTACGGGAATTATCATTAGTTTGGATAATCTATAAATTAAATAGTTCGAATAGTTTTATTGTTACAAAAAAAGTATAAGTACTTATTTACAAATCAGATACTTACAAATATTATTTCAGAATTAAAAAAACAAATTAAATTGTATTAATTTATGATATTGTAGAAATATTAAAGTTATTGAATAAAAACATTTTATGATGTTGTTTGTCCAAATGATAAAAAAACGCGTCGACTTGAGAAACAACCCCCTCTTTCGTTGCTTGAAAAGACGTGGACGCGTTTCAGTATAATTGTAAGTACTAAAAATATTACTCACATCATCATCATCTTCATTATCATCTTCCTGCCCTTTTCCCACTTATGTGGGGTCGGCACAACATGTGATCTTCTTCCATTTCCCTCTATCATTCGTCATCTCAGTACTCACTCCTTTCTTACCAATGTCATCTTTCACACAGTCCATCCATCTTTTCTTTGGTCTACCTCTACCCTTGTATCCATCCACATTCATATCTAACACATATCTAACAGTACTAAAAATATTACTCACATGATCTTGATAAATATTTTTACCTACATAATAACTAATTGTTAGCATATATTTTTGAGTTTTTTTTTGTCTATTAATGAAATTCCAATACTTAATAATATGCCACTACAATTTTTTTAAAATTTTAATCTGTACATTCTCACAAGAATATTAACAGTAATTCGTTTTCAAATAAATTATTATTCAATTAGCAACATTCTTCGCCAGATTTGATATCTGACGTAAATTTAAGAACCAGTATTTAATGCTATTAACAGCTTATTAGCAAAACTATGCTGTAGATCAACAACGTCCAAAACGCATAAAAATAAGGACTAGTTATTTTTAACATTTTAACCAACAAAGTCGAGTTTGTCGAGTTTGTTCGAACACTTATAACTTTAGTACGGTTAGACCATTCTCATGGTTTTTGATTTATTGTGTTTGTCTCCGTCCCGAATAGCAGAATAACTATTAAAAGTATTGGAAAATTGTTGAAAAAATAAAACAAAATCAAAATATAGTAACTAAGATCCGCAGGTCGTATATGGGCGAAGTTGGCGCAAGATAGAGGCGATTGGCAAAAGCAAAGAGTGGCCTGTGCCCAGCAGTGGGATGAGAAGGGTTGATGATGATGATGAAAACATTGTCTGTTGATTTTGCCATCCAAAATGTTCATGGGTTACGCGATGACTGATATTAGCGCGGACAAAGGCACGGGCAACAGCCAGTTATTCATTTTATGACTGTCTGACATTCGTCGCAAAAACTCAACTCTATAATATGTATATCCTACTAGCATCCGCGCGCGGCTCCGTTCGTGGTACCTAGCTACTACTAAGTTTCATCCAGATCCATTTAGCCGTTTCAGCGTGGTTGAGTAACAAACATCCACCCATAAACTTTCGATGTTATAAAACTAGGTGGATTACTAGGATAGGATAGGACATACAGGTTGACCAAAATTCATTTTTAAATCTACGGAGTTGATCTAAGAAAATAGTTTCTCTAATAATTTCTTATAATTATAATAAATATAACATAGAGTTCATTGCAACCCAACTCGTCTCAAAACATAAAAATCTCAAGATCTCTAACGAAGCCGCCATCTAAGATATAAAAATTAAATTTTGTTTCATTAAGTATACGTAGAACTGTTAATAACTGCGGTATTATAAATGTTGTAATAAAAAACACATTCTTGGGGTCTTTCTGTACCCCACTGTGAGGGAAACATCTTTGATATACAACCAGTCAGCTAAACAACTACATCAGCCAAGCAATTGACAACCTAGAATCCTTTAAATTGAATCCATAATCGTTTAGCGGATTTGTTGTATCATTTTAAAAATAACTTATTTATTACCGTACCGCTAAAACTTTAAGGTTCAGTTTCGTTTGCGGTGATTCGGTAGAGATTTTAACTATGCGGTGTTAATAATATAGAGAATTTTAATGTTAGAATCGGTCAAGCATCTGCCACCCCCAACTGTTCTATGTAATCATATCAATAACTCACCTTGTATTCGATATTATGTAGATAGATCATAAGGATTCCTAAGGTGCAGATAAAAAATATGACTGTTACTTAGTCTTCGATCTATTTATTTAAATAAAAATGAAATTTTAATTATACGAGTAAATACAACAGTAAATGAAAACAGCGGATACATCAAGAAACAAAACTTACAAAACTTAAAAAACAGAAAACGTGACAAAAACTAAGCCAAATGTAGTATTACTCTTTATTTTTCGTATTTTTATTTGTATAAAAACTTGAAAACTAATTTTAATAAATACTTTTTACTATGATTTTATATTTGGAATACGAAAAAGCAAATTTGAAAATAGGAGATGTCGGACATAAAAACGCCAGGCAGCCTGACGAGACTGGAACGAGGAATTAAAAAGAAACGAGTGGAAAATTAACAGATCTGGAGTTGAACCTAGATTCTTACTAATATTATAAACGCGAAAGTTTATACCTACACATGTTTGAAACAATGTCGATATAACCTGTATCAAACATGTTTGGATGTAAACGAGAGAACTCTCCCGATAGCTGACTAATCTCTCACTCCTCGTTTTGAAGTTGGGGGAAACAGGAAGCTCGTGGCTTAAGTTGAGGAGTTTCTAGAGCGAATTTCAGATCGGGGTAATGGAACTTGGCAACCTATAGGTAAACCAATATAGGCAGAGCACACAATTAAAAAGTATTAAGTCTGTGTTTTCATCTAAAATGCCCCGTTTGAAACAGTTCTTTGTTTTCCGAGACATTCCTGTCTACATATTTCGGAAAGTATTGGATGAGAACGGCACAGGAGTCATGCAGGACCGATTAGAGTGACGTTTGAGGGTTATACCCATTGGGCCATTATTTGAGCTTTCGATGATGATAATGATTGGTATTCTTCTTCATACTCAAAAACTGGGCTCTTAACCATAAATTTTTTAAACCATCGAAAAAACCTTTTGAGTAAGCGACGCAATTTGCGTAATGAACTGTATGAAGGTTAGCTCGTAAGTATATCGTAATGAATTAATTCTAGTTAACCTGTTGTATGAATCGGAAGACGTTAATACTTCAATAATTTTATTGTCCAATACATACCGCATTAATACATATAAATACAGGAAACCACCGATTATGTTAATAATATGACGCGATTAAAACATATTTTTTGTTCATTGATACTGATTATGTTAAAATAGGTAATGTTAGGTAACTACAATAATGTGACTACTGTACAATATTATAAGAACCTTGGTCAGAATCATCAAATAGAGGTAGTATCACCAAGTATACTAAGTAAATCTTCATCATCATCCGCAACCAGACTTCACCTAAATATAAGCCTCTCATTGTGAGTGCCATTGTCCACAGCCCGATAATACGGCAGATAATACGTAGGTGACGACCTCAGTGGCGCAGCGGGCAAGAGTCCGCCTGCGAAGCTAGAGGTTGCGGGTTCGATTCCCGCCTCGGAACAAATTTGTGTACGATCTGCAGAAATTTGTTCCGTTGGTCTGGGTGTTGTCTATGTATAATAAAAAATATCTATCTATGAACCTATATCATGTATTAAATATATCAGTTATCTAGTACCCATAACACAAGCTTTGAGTAGCTTACTTTGGGGCTAGATGATGCTGTGTGGATTGTCCAGCATTATTTATTTATTTATATATTTATTTATTTATTAGGTAGTTCGGCTCGCGATGGATAAGTAACGTATAACAGACAAGTAAAACATAGGCTATTTATCCTGACAAAATGTGCGGTTTCAGTGAGTTAATTTGTTTTGTTTTTCAAGGTACACAGGCGAATTCGCGGGCGGAAAAGTACCTACTTCCAACAAAACTCCGTCGGCGTAACCTTAAATATAAGTAATCTACTATCGCTACAAACCACCTAACAAGCAATAAAACACGCGGATTATTTAAAAAGAATAACAATAAAAGGTTAGGACAAAATGGCCGGGTTACCTGCGTGCGCGCCACTTTGCCTTTATTTTTTCCTTTTGCTACTCGGCCACGGCGTCGAACAGATAAAACCCTGTAGACATGGGTAAGACAAAAGCCCGTCATTCTCTTATTTTGATTTTAATCGTCCATTTGAGTCGGTTTGTGCTTTGGACGTTTTTATATTTACATCGTAGGTACGTCAGTTATAATCAATTCTGTGGTTTTATAAACTCACACTTTCTTGTACACTTCGCCTTATAAGGTTCTTACAGTTTTACAACACTTTTTACGCGACAATGGCTTTTCATAGTCATCATTACTATGGATGCAGACGCTTTGTTTATAGGTACGTCTTTTGTAAAAGAAGTTTACGAAAGTGATATAAATATCATTGGAAGTGATGACGTCATTTTTGCGCCTCAATATTTGTTGTTTTTCGAGATTTGACGTAGGTAGTCATAGAGATAAATTAAAATAACAGATCACTGTAGGTAGTAAACAGCAGATTATTTATATAATTTCACGCAATGACATTTACCTATGTCACCGTTGTCACATTTCTTGAATTCATACATAGATTTCCCTCAATCCAAAATGTTTTAGTCATTCTCAGAATAATTCAATGTAAAAGTAGTAGGATAGGGTCGGGAACATGGCATTACCTATGTCACGTTCCCGACCCTATCCTACTATATACTAAATGCTAATGAAATACCTAATCTTTGTTGTATAGTCTTCTCAAAACACAACCAGAGGAAATGCGACAGACAATCTCAAAAAAATATCAGTCTCGCTCCCAAAATGTGATTCGCGTTTAGATTCCATACAGATTCTCAACGAGGAAAAAAAACAGTGATTTGTTATAGTTAAAAAAAGGATTGTAGCGAGAGCGTGCGAACAGTCTCCTTTGTTCGACTTCGTACGTCAAATGTGCATCTGTCAAAATCGTTTGAATTTCAGCTCTGAATGGTTATTTTGCCAATAAAGCCCGGGTTCTTGACGCGAGTGTAAAGTATGTGAATTAGAGTGAATGGTTCTCTTCAAATTCCATCGGAGGAAATCCCGAAAATTTTCAACAAAACAGCCATCTTTTGTTTAAAATTGACTTGACAACTTGACTATGACTCTGTGACGTTGACAATACTTATAAATAAATACACTTGACACTGGCAAAATTGTTCTCTAAGAGACAGATGCCATAATTGAAGAAGAAGAAGAAGAATACGTACTACATAATGTCTACCTACGTCTTTTCGATAAAGAGTCGCCCGGTGACATTTGTGTCAATGCAATAAGGTGCAATATCGGAGAGTCTTCATTATGTCAATTACTAGCTGCTACCCGTGACATTGTTCTTAAAAATCCATCAATAGTACCTTTAAACGAGCAATTCTTGTATAATATATGCATATAATCTACTTATTATATAATCTGAATCTCGGAAACGGCTCTAACGATTTTCATGAAATTTAGTATGCACGGGATTTCGGGGGCGATAAATCGATCTAGCTAGGTTAAATTTTTAGAAAACGTCGTTTTTAAGCTCGTTCATTCAGGTACTAACTTATTAATTCTGAAATTATATGTAGAATGCAACGGGCGGTCACCCATCCAAAAACTGACTGCGTACAGCGTTGCTTAACCATGCTTAACAAACTTACTACGCCTATTTCAGGCTTTTCAAGATTATTTTTTGAAACAAAAGATAGTCCGTCAGCAGGATATAATCTATCTTCTCGCTAAATATTATCACGATCGGTTCAGCCGTTTATTCGTGAAAAGGTAACAAACAGAGATACTTTCGCATTTATGATATTAGTATGGATATTATCTCACGTGATCGCTTCGTGGATATGTCGGTAGCAGACAAGGTGCTCATGTGGAAACTCTGTGGAAGCTTCGGTCGTGTATAATTTCACGAAGGAGCGTAAGTATCAACATTTGTTTGTGTTTTACATAAATAAGATCAATTAAAACAGTTAAACACAGAAAAGTACCTAAAAAAGAAAGGGAATGAGAAGGAAGATTAATAGATTACAAGTCAGCGGTTTTTAGAATTATATTTGTCTGTTCTATTGTTTGTTTGTGCCCATGAATGTACTGTACGTCTACCATGAGTTGTCACGTACTATAGTCGCTAGCGAGTGTCGATTGTGAAAACTCATGGTAGACCTACTGGACGGATTTTCACGGTTTTCACAGGTAGGTACCTACTGTACAGAACATAATCAGGAGCAAAAATATTGTTTGTTTTATTTTAAATCGGATATCGGGAAAAAGCTTATGTGGTGGTAAAACGGATAAGATAGCCAATTTCATTCGGATGGGTCACCGACCACATGATAGTCCCCTGAAGCGGCTGGTCCATTCTACTCAATGGGTTCGTCATTGTTCTCACTATTCGTCATTGTTTGCAACAAACTTTGGTTGACTAGTTAATTAAAAATTTACTTTTTGTGAAATTATTATCAACCATCTTTTATTGATCCATCTTCATGCTATAAGCTAGAAAGACGAGCTCTAAAATCAAGGTTCAAAAAGATTTTAAAATAACGGTAAAATATAAAATTAGGTAAAATCTGATTTTGTACAAAAATATTATATAACACGTGCGTCGCCATGCCAACTACCAAGTATCTTCGTTCGAACATTATGCCCGCCTTCCACTGCGAGCGGAGCGGGCTCTGTACGGACTCCGTTTAACTCGCAACGGCTTTCTTCAATGGAGTGCTTCCACTGTGAATGAGCGGATTTCAATACAATTTCAATCCGCTCAGATCATTAGCTCAGTTTCAGCTCATTACCCTTTTTAGTGGAAGGCGGGCATTATTCTATGCCCTCGTGTTTGGTAATTCTTATCTATTAGGTATGCACTTTTCGTTCTACAAACAATACCAATTTATATTCGTAAATAAAAACACCTACATTGTGTTTAAACAGTAATATTGTTATTACGCTTACATTACAGCTATGTCAATGTCAATGACTGACTGTTGACTTAGCAAATGATGTTCTAAAAACTCTAGGCAGCAGTAGCTAGGAGATATATAAGACTAATTTTTGCCCGCGACTTCATCCGCGTGAAATAATTACTCTAGGCAGTATTCATTATTTTAGGATTCTTATTTTTGTCCTTTTTTACGTTCAAGTCTATCTTTGTAACAAATTTCATCAAAATATGTTCAGCGGTTTAAGTGTGAAAGCGTAACACAGACAGAGTTAGTTTCATCTTAATATATAAAACAAAGTCGGGTTTGTTCGAACACTTATAACTTTTTTTTTAAGATTTTCAAGATTTTCAACTTGTTGGATTGTCTTCGCCCCGAATAGCAAAACAACTATTGAAACATACTTATACTTTTAATACCTATATTATATCTTTAAACGAGCAATTCTTGTATATAATACTAGCTGTCCCGCCCGCGACTTCGTTCTCTTAAAGTAGGTATCTAACTAAACTGAGTTTCAAACAAATCACACTAATAAAAAAATCCCATAATAACTTTGACACCCAATTTTACCCTTTTTAGAGGGCTATTTTGAAATATCCAGGAATACGTTTCCATTTATTTTGCATTTAAAGTATCCAACCGTAGAGTTATATTGAAAAATTCTGAAACAGGATTCAAAGTTTAAGGCTAATCGCACCACCTGTTAAAAAACATTTCATATAAACATTGACCATTTGACCCCCTTGTTAAAAGTTATATTGAAAAATCCTAAAACACGAAATTAAGTTTCAGACCAATCGCACCACCCGTTGAAAAGTTCCCATACAAACATTGATCCCCCATTTGACCCCTTTTTTTAAAGGTTTTATTGAAAAATCCTAAAACACGAAACAAAGTTTCAGACCATTCGCACCAGGTTAAAAAGATCCCATACAAACAAACATTGACCCCATATTTGACCCCTTTTTGAAGGTTATATTGAAAAATCCTGAAACACATGTTCAATTATTTTGCATTTACAGTACACAAACAAAGTTTCAGGCCAATCGCACCACCCGTTAAAAAGTTCCCATACAAAAATTGATCCCACATTTGACCCCTTTTTGATGGTTATATTGAAAAATCCTGAAACACGTGTCCATTCATTTTGCATTTACAATACACAAACAAAGTTTCATGAAAATCACTCCACGCGTTAAAAAGTTTCATACTAACGTTTTCACCCTTTTTCACCCCTTTAGAGGTGGAATTTCCAAAAATCCCGCCTTAGTGGGTGATTTTGTTATAAAAGGAAACCACCTTCCAAATTTCAGCTTTCTACCTTCAGCGGTTTCGGCTGGGCGATGATAAATCAGTCAGTCAGTCAGTCAGTCAGTCAGGTTAAGCTCTTATATAGATATAGATTATTTATATAATCTGAATCTCGGAAACGGTTCCAACGATTTTCATGAAATTTAGTATGCTGGGGGGTTTTGTGGGCGATAAATCGAATAGTTTCATTTTAAGAAAACGTCATTTACAAAAAAAAATTGAGCTAAGGCCGGGACTCCACCAAAGCGGAGAGATGTTATTTTAACAACCAATAGAATTGTGTTATTGACACATCTCCTCTCCGCTTCAGTGGAGATCGCTGTGCGGAGATGTGTAATATTTTGTATGGCGCGATGGAAGCGGAGATGTGAGCTGTGCGCGGACGACGCGTAGTGGAGACGAGAGAACCGCACACATCTCCGCTTTTGTGGAACCCCCCGAGCTGAAAAACATCTCTTCTCGCACAGCACACAGCACACCGCACACATCTCCGCTTTGGTGGAGTCCCGGCTTAAGCTCGGTCAACCTGGTACTAGCGTAGGTTTAACAATAAGATTGGAAAATATAACGACCCTTCTAATGAAACCGATCTGTTTACGACTAGCTGTACTATTTTAAGCTATTGCTGTAACAAAAGAATATCACGTTACCGAAATCTCTAGTTAATTATTAAATGTGTTGTCGCAGTATTTTTCTATAAAGCTCTTACAATGCCGTCTGTACAACTGAATATCGTATTTTGAAATACCGATTATAAACATTATGCCGAAAGTGTAAGAAAACTCATTATACCCTTGTCTAAAGACAGAATGCATGCTCGATGGCGACGCATGTACCTATGGAATAACTTACATTACGATCTCGAAAGAATACTACCTCGAAAGTATGTAAAATCGATGATATTATAAACTGCAATAATATTATAAAGGTAAAGTTTGTTTGTTTGTTGGAGGTAATCTCAGAAACTACCCATTTGATTGCAAAAAATATTTCACCAACGTGCAGGATGAACAGGCTATATTTTACGAGTAAGTAGGTACCTCGCGGGAAAAGCCGCGAGCGGAAGCTAGTTGAGAATGTTTAAATATATTAGTTTTGATCTGTATTTGACATTAGTTAGTTTTTAGTTTTCAATGCTTTCTTCTTTTTCAAGCATTTGGAGCCTACATATTATATACCTATACGTATGTATGTAAAAAGTTTCATATTATGCTATGTACATATATTATGTGATATCACATTATACCGTGGTCCGCGCCGGAGTGCAGAGGCTTTACTCGGGCAATGCCAAAGAAAACGAAACCAAACTAAAATTGGCACGGTTTGAGTTCATACTACGAGATAGGACATAATAATTATTGTGTTACTTTTTATACCGAAATTCAGTACAGTTCCCTTGGGAGAGGGTATGAAAGTCTAAATGTGTACCTATTTGTAATTCATCAACGCTTAGTCCGATTATATTTTATTCTTTTGTTAGAAAGGAGGTACTTTAAGGATTGTCCCGTGAAAAATTCAATGTCTTGTAGATTATAAATTACTGGAAACCCCTTGCTTAGGTGATAGGTACTTAGTAAGTATTTGATTTGGTTGTATTTATTTAATAATCGCGCAGATGAAATCGCCAGATCAGCTAGTTTTTAATATAATTGTGTAACAGATATTATCAATAGTACTAATCTAAGACCTCACAAGAACATGTCTTGGTTCAAGTATACATGGAATTCAGTAGACCCTCCAGAAAGTAGGTACTCCCAAGCAGCTATTCCGGCGGGGGATCGTGCCGCGCGGAGCACTGATACTACATTATCCCAGCTGGGCCTGAGGCCTATTACTATCATAGATTACCTTAGAAATTGCATATGAGGGCACAAAAGAAAAGCAGTCATTGCATTTTTAATGATAGAAAAGTGAGCAACATCTATCTTCTATACATACACTTACGTGCAAAACAAATTTACTCACCTCGGACAGTATTTAAAGTCTATTAAAGTTTTTGATATAGAGTGTTTCAAATATGAGATCTTAGGGTGGACCGATTATTTTGCACGCAATCTACATCTATTATAAGTACATACCTACATAAAATTCTATTCTATTAGGTAGTTAGCTAATTCGAGACCGGTTCGCTTTCATCTGTTGAGGATAGTCAGGTTTTTATCTTGCGTTCTACCATCAGATTCTCATGAAAGTATACCTAAGCGCTGAATTGAAAATCGTCTTTGGAGTAGGTTAAAAATAATTAGCTTATTGTATTCATTTTCAAGTTCACTGATTATGTACTCAGAGTCAACTCAAATAGACTCACTATTAGCAGTAGCATCACATTATGATGCCTTTACAATACAATTAGGTTGACACGCGATAAAACATGACATCTTTATCAACATCCATTGTGTTTAAATACTTTCGGTGCTAGAACTGATTTGTAGTTCCGTTAAAATGATTCCAACGAAGTTATCAGACATCTCCAAACGTCTTACGGAGTCTGTCATAGACACGGCTTTTAAAAAGAACACGAACAGCCAGGATAGCGCGGAAACCATAAATGTGACTAGGGCAGCCCAACCAGGCGAGGGTCTGCTCAGTGCCGTATACAGAATCCATGTCACGGGACGCGAGCATTTCGCAACGTTTATCGTGAAAGGACTCATTCGCAACCATATTCTACGCAACAGCCTACAATGTACAAAATATTTTGCGAGAGAAAGTAAATTCTTCACAGATATCTTACCCGCTTTGATTGAAGTCCAGAAGTCAGCCGGAGCTAAAGAGAGCATTCAGGACTACACGCCGAAGTTCTATAGTTGCTGTTTAGACGGTGAAAATGATTATATATTGATGGAAGATTTGTCTGCGGTCGGGTGTGTTTCGGTTTCTGAATATCCGACTGTATATGAAAGAAATAAGGTTCTAAAGACCCTAGCTCATCTTCACGCTGTGTCTATTGGTTTGAAGGTCAAAAAGCCTGATGTTTTTCGGAAAATCGTTAAAGGAACCCCTGAGTTGTATTACACAGAGGTAGACCGTGACTGGTATAGCCCTTACCAGATGAACGCAGTAGACCTGGACCGTGAAGTTTTAAGAGAATATTTCGATCCCTCCAGCTATTACTACAAAAAGTTTGATGATATAGTCAGCAATGATCTATACGGGAATATAATTGAATCTTTGACAAGTGCCGTCGAAAACCCGGTGTTGTGCCATGGAGACGCTTGGTTTCCGAACTTCCTTTGCTCAAAAGACAAAGCTGTGGCTATTGATTTTCAATTATACCGCTGTGCATCTCTTGCTACTGACCTGACGTATCTAATCTTACTGTGCAGCAATCTATGCAAAGAAAAACAAGATTTCCTCAACGCTGTGGATATATACTACAACAATTTGGCGTACTTTTTGAAAGACATGGGTTTGGAGGCGTCTGCAGTCTTCACGCGAGCGACGCTGGATGAAGAAATAAATAAGTATGGTAGGTATGGCTTCATGGCGTGCCTAGCTTCAATTCCTCTGATGGCTAGTGAGCGGTTTGATACTGTGACGTCTGTGGTGGATGACGTCACAGGAACAGAACGGCTGCCTTTGGAGAACTTATGGAAACTGGCGCCAATTAAAGACGAGCATAAGGTTCGGGTGGTAAATCTTGTCCGTGTATCGGTTGACGTTGGGTTGATATAATGACCTAACTGTTGTGTTTCGAGAAGATGAATTTTGTAGTTTCCAAGGAACCCGTATAAAAGATTATTGGTATTCTGGGTTTCTTTACAAGGTATTTGTGCCCAACCTTCTACTACAACCTCTAACTATTCTAAGTTACCAACATCGTTTCGACTTCCATTGATAAGACAATACCATAAGATGTAACAATTGCCATTACTTTTGACAATCGATTTCGTAAACTTACACCACTACTACGGGTGATGCGATAATTTGAATTTCATAACAAAACAACTGTTAAATCGACTGAATTCTCAGACGTATATAGATATTTATCGCCCCCGAAACCACCTACATATTAAATTTTATGAAAATAGAGCCGTTTCCGAGATTCAGATCATAATTATGCATTATCAATATGCATTTTATAATATACAAGAATTGCTCGTTTAAGGGTAAGTACAAGATAACTTTTAAATACTTTTTTTGTTAATGCATAGAAAACACAATAACACTCATGTAAGTACTAAAAGTGAAATCTTTGGTAGTTGGTGTTTTACAATAAAAATCATGAAAAGTCAATAAACATGATCGAACAAAGCCCTGTTGTAATCAAATATCCAAATGGATGGAGTTACAAAACCCGATAAAATGACGTAGAAATCTTAAAGATGGCCGGCTTAACAGTAAACTTTTAAACAAGCCATCCATACTACATAATATTATAAATGCAAAAGTATATTCTGGAAACGGACAAGCTATCTTTTGTCTCAAAAAATAATTGGAAGGATTGAAAATTTGTATGGGGAACGCATAGTAAAGCTGGACGCAGTAACTTTTGGATATGTGACCGCCTCTTTTTGTATTCAATAATTTCAGAATTAATGTAAAATTGACGGATTTTTGCGGGCGAAGTCGCGGTTATCAGCTAGTTTTCAATAAGTGCCTCGGAGATGTACAAAACACTTGTATCTGTAGATAACCGAATGACTCGACAGTGTTGAAAGTTAAATTTCGGTGTGTCTTATAACATTGGAATAAGGTTGAAAACGCAATTGTTCACGTGTCTACGTAAAATGAAATTACTATAGTTACATCGGAATGTCGGCTCGTGACGGGACTGTCGAAAACTAATTATCGCCATCGGTACCTCGTACCGTATAGTGCATTAAAGAAGCCTCTGAGAACTGAGTCGTTCTTTATTCCTTTCACCACACTGGTAGGTAGGTACATAAACTTTGCATTATATAATAAGAGAAAATAAAAAAAAACCTTCCGACATTACCCTAACATGTCATATTTAAAGTTGGTTACCTTACCATGTTCTTTCAACATCATTGAAGTAACACGGTACCCAAAATTTCGAATCGATCGGACATAGGAAGTTTGTAAAATCTCCTCATCAACTAGAAAAGGGCTGATGATCTTCCAACGGCTGAATAGATTTTCATGAAACATGGTTAAGAACACCTGGGATAAAATTATCTGACACAAAAAACTAAACCAAAATCGGTTCATCCGTTTGGGAGCTACGATGCCACAGACAGATACACAGACACACAGATACACTGACAGACACGTTAAACTTAAGAACTCACATACCTACCTACTACATAGATGTATAGAAAATACATACTTTGTTGCACACCATAAATATTACAGCCTAATAATTAAGTAATCTTAATTTATTATTATTATTATTAATCATTTAAAAATCTTATATTAATCATTTAAAAATCTTATCCTTACAACGGGCTGTCTTATCGCTAGAAATCGATCTCTACCAGACAACCTTTCGATGGAAATGACTATACGTGTAATGGACTTCCTTTGCAGTCTGATAAAAAGAAAAGATTTTGGCATTCGCTCCTTTGACAGTCGAATGAATAGCCTTTTGTTAATGTTGTTGTGTTTCGGAAGCATTAGATATTAGATAATTAAAATATATTCTAATGTCAACCCAAACGTATCGAACACAATGATTGTTACTTGTTACATCAAACTTCGTTTTAGGTATGTAAATAACTTTAACACAATACAGGTCAAATGGCAGAGATCAAGAAACTGAACTTCTCTATTCTTCGAAATATATTATACTTATTTCATGTAACTTTAGTGCCTTTTCTTTACCCGTCTGCTAAGATAGGTTTGGGGTGTATGTATACCTACAAGTTCCTTTGGCTGTTGCTGGAATCAAAACCACTGGACAGATTTTGATAAATGAGGCGTTGTTGAATTCGTCTGGATTGCAAGAGCATAGGCTCTCCAAAATATCAAAAACTTCAACACGGCGGCTGTGAGAAACTATTTTCAGATACATTCAATCGCGTTTTTTTAGTTTAGCTATAAATAAGTACTAGTTATTATGTGCCGTTTCATGAATAATTAAATAAACTTTCAGACAAATCATGCAGATTTGTCTGAAAGTTTCTGCAAACAGACCTTTCGATCAGTCATAATGCGCACTTTGCCTGGCCCTGGCAAATTATGACCAGCATTTGTAGCATAGCATTTATAGGAAATATGACAATGTACTTATAGCACAAATGTAACATTAATAGGACGATATAATGTAGTTCAGGTTTATTTGCTTTTTGAACAAAAAACCGTTTCTTGTTTTTAAATTAGTACCTGGATGACCGAGCTTGGTTTACTCGTTGAAAACACTGATGAAAGCGACGTTTTCTAAAAAGGCTTATTCCCAAAGTACTCCACGTTTTGTTCCCAAATTACTCCAAGAAATATTCTCAAACTACTCCACAAACAAAATATTGTTTTTTTAGTTAAATTCGACTCCACCCCACTGGTGTCCAAAAATAATTATCACATACATTCGTTCTCAAACTCCTCCAAACATTTAATATTAGTCATCCAGTAATGTGAATAATACTGATTTATTTCGCATTTTACTCCACAAGGTAACTGACGTACAGTCAGCTTAAGAAATACATATTTTAATAGTACAATAAACAGATTTTTCTACTCTTATTATAGCGATAAGCGCCTATAACGTCATAAAATGCCTTACCTAAACCTAAATGAATGAAGATTTAAAATAAAATACAGTACTTAACTGATTTAAAAAAAAATATTAATCTAATCAACATCAAGAAAAAGAAGAAGAAGATCAACATAAGTACACATTTTCAAAAATAGACGGTAGAATAAAAAAAAAACAATATACCTACCTACTTAATTATGAGAAACCAAAATTTAGAAGTTTACCATAAATATTGATAGAAAAAAAACCATGACGTATTAACAGAAGGGTGTTTTTTTAAAAGCTTAGAAACTTTAAATTGAAATAAAAAAAACGCTATGAATAAAGCCAACTGGATGTATAAATTAATAACGTTTTTCTCTGTTTTATTTCAGTTTAAAGTTCTTCGCCTCTAAAAAACACCCGTTATTATAACTTACCTGTAAAAATCAGTCTCTTCAGCTATGCATTATGCTAATGCAAGACATATTAGGTCTTAGAATATATTCAGAAATAAAAAAATAAAATAAATAAATAAATATGATCACGACTGTAATCCCCAGGCTCGGTAGATATCTCCTCAGATCTTTAGTTACTTAGACCTTTGAGGATATATAAAGGGGGTAGTCAGAGGCAAGTCCAAACATGACATTTGGTACATGCCCACATTTTGCACAGTAGTTAGTATTCCGTACGTGACAGGTTGCAAGCCCATCGCCGCTTATAAGAATACTAACCTATGACATATACCTTCGAATTTTTTGTTCTAGGGTATGCCGGTTTCCTCACGATGTTTTCCTTCACCGTTTAAGAGCACTGGCATTGCGCACATAATTTTTTCGAATAGAAAAACTCATTGGTGCACGACCATGTTTGAACCCACGACCTTCGGCAGGGGTGCTACCACTACACCACCAGCGCTCTTATTATCAGAAATTAAATCATTTGTAATTTGGTATTTGCTTGTAACATTAACATACCTAGGTGTAAACAAAACTTATCTCTTTTGCTACCCTTTTTTTCTAAATAATAATGCATTAAAAGTATGTACCTAAGTGATATTGAAGTGATATTACAATTTACTTTATTTACCGCAGACGTAAACGTTCTAAATTCCTAATTTGAAGAAAACTTTTGCCAGCATAGGTACCTAATTTTATTACAGAAATACTGTGACAGACTGTACTCCTAACATTATTTTGTTTCGATGTTTTGAATGGAGTAGTCTTGAAAGTTAAACGCACTATTTTTATTTTACTTTTTTTTAATAATAATTCTTTGGAGTAGATTGGGAACTAATGTTCGAGATTCTTATCTTTTTTGAACAAAAGAATGGAGTACTTTGGGAATAAGCCTCTAAAAATGAAATCTACTTAGATTGATTTTTGTAGCCCCCGAAACCCCTTGCATACTTACTAAATTTCATGAAAATTGTTGGAGCCGTTTCAAAGATACTTACAGATTAAGCCGACCCCACATAACGCGTGAACAGAGAATATGACTGATGATATAAAGGTATTAAATAATATATACATCCATACAAAAATTGCTCATTTAAAGATTTACAAGATTTAACTATTTCAAAATCGAAAAACACGATTAAAAATAAGAACACGCATAAAATACATGCACCCCAAAAACATTACCCTGCTTCTTCGCTTCACAGTCGGGTAAAGAAACGATGGACGAGACACGACTGTAACTTAACTGTTCCAGCACGCTTTTAGAGCTGTCAGAAAGCACTTCTAAAAAGAGATAAAGAACCAAAAAGGTCGGTGCTTTAAAGTAAACAGGTTGTAAGCTTGTAAACGACGCCCTTCCGATGTGGTGATACAGATTAAAATGTTCATTAAAGAATATATAAATACTAGCCGCTACCTGCGTAGGTATATCGTTGGATTCGTCTGGTGACATAATTATAAGCTATATATAATGTAAACAAATTAAAGAGGCTGTATGAAGATATTTTCAATTAATGCATTACCACAAGCTGTTATACGAGTATACCTACTATCATGTTTCAGAAACGTCCAGTTTCAAGCTTAAAGTAAAGGCTAGTTTACACGAGGCCACCGCTTGGCATTTGCCTTGTGTAAACAATTTTTCAAGCCAGTGACCTCCGCCCGCATACCCCTCGACCCCCGCGCCATTGTGGCGGACACGTCGTGTAGACGCATCACGCTAGTCACTGTCATTATTTGTTAGCTTCAAACGTGTACCCACTCGAAGAAATCCGTGAATGAATGGCCTCGTCTAAACAACAACTTTTTTAAATTTAATATAAAATATAAATAGATAAGCCAACGCTGACTTTTCTGCAGGACTGGCGCCAGCATTACTGGCTTCGTATAAATTCTGCTTTAGTGTTACTTCAATCTTGAAATGTAACAGTAATTTTCGCGATCACCACAAATATTTGTGAAAATAAAAAAAGTAAATACGATTAAGATCCGCTATAGATTCATAAATACCTAAATGTGATGTTTCTCAAGCATTATGGTTTGTAAGAGCTTGTGGTAAGTTCTCTGCGCGTAGAATATTTGTCTTGGAGCGTGCTTCAGTGTGGTTTGACCCAAAAATTAGTAATACAAAATGTAAATAAGCACTGGCGCCGACGATATTGTATGTAGGTACTCATGTATTTAGGTAAGTATGTATGAAAAACAGTATCTACGTGAACAATATCATACATAGATAATTTATGCCTGTTTCTCGACGAGATAAGCAGAGACAATGGATCTCCACTTGCTACGATCCTGACACCTCTTTTGCTTCATTTACTCTCATTACATTCTTCATGTTTAGGGTACCTACTCTTGACCTGGGGCCTTACCACGAAGTCGTCCAGAACGATTTCGTAACGATTCCATTATAGAAACGTCACTACTTCCATACAATTTGCATAGGTCATGGTACGAAATAACAATGTAATACTAATTCGGTAATGTATTATGAATTCGTGGTAAGGCCCCTGGCCTTTCTCTAAAACGTTCCCAATTTGATCGATACGTACGTCGAGGACTTCTTCTTCTAACTGTCCCTTTCACACTCTCCTGTCCCGTCAATCTCCTTCCATCTTTTAGGTATTTTTGTTTTGTATATTATGTACTAGTAGATTTTTAATTTTTAATATTATGTATATTGATTATGTTAGTTTAGGATTATATTTTATCTGCTCCTCTATAACGCATTGGATAAGTATCTGTTATGTTATTTTGAGTTTAATAAACTGAATTTGAATTTGAATTTGAATCTTCTACTCTCTCTTCTCTCTCAAAAAAAAATGTATAAAAATTTAGAGAAATAATTTTGTCAGGATTTAAGTGTATGATACGCATACCTACCCTTTAAATGTATATAACATAGGGTTCATTTTACTTTTTGTTTACTAAGTCTAGTTGGTAGGTACAGTCAATTAGCGGATATATGTGGAATGTGGGGCTGCTCAATGAACTCCAACTAAAAGTAGGCTGCACCAGGTAGAGGGGGAGGGGGGGATCGCTGTAATTTTTACCCAACTGCGAAAAAAGAAGGTAATGTGTTTGGGGTGTAGACCGTAGTATGCGAGCCATTCAATATTGCGGCTGTAAATATCTAGTACCTGGATGTCCGAGCTTAGCTCGGGTTTTTTTTCTGGTAAATCGTGTTTTTTGGAAAATAAAACCTAGCTAGATCGATTTATCGGTCCCGAAACCCCCTACATACGAAATTTCATGAAAATCGTTGGAGCCGTTTCCGAGATTCAGATTGTATATATATATATATACATTATATACAGGAAGGTATAAGATGTTCAGTTACGTTCAGTCGGGTTTTTTTATTTTTGCAAATAATATTACTTCGTTAACATTTTAAGTTTTAACTAGTCGCGCGTGCGCTCACTTTGCAAAAGACCGCGTTTAAAATATTTCAATTCTAGACTATTTAAATTTTCAATTACTTTTATTCACGCCATATTCAACCTAAACACTATGATAAAAAGCTTATATTAGAATGGTCTGGTACACGCGCCTGCTATATTCAAAAACGCGGTAATTTAACGTATTTACCAAACAATTACCAAAACAAAGACAAAAGACATTCGTTAACGTTTCGTATTGCACATTTTCGTATCGCCGTATTTAAACCGTTCGGAATAAATAAAATAAATAAATAAATATAAATGAGTTTTGGTTTTGTACTTACGTTATATTACCGCGATTTTCCCCGTACGGATTATTGCCATTAGCTCTTCGGGTACTCTTCGTCACTCTTATCGGCTCTTTAGTCGACTGACCCCGTAAAAAACTGGCCCTAAGGGACCAGTTGACCTAATGCACTTAATTTATTACTTTTTTTTAGTCGACTGGGTGGGGGGCCCAGTCGACGATTTCAAATCCATGTATATAATACAAAACGTACTCAGAGAAAAAAAATGAAACACCATTTTTATAAATATGATACCTATGTTTATTGGGTTCTTTTGCTTAGAACTAGTCAAAATCAACAATATAGTATATCGACAAAAGTTGAAACACTTTTCTTCTTGACTATTCTGATAAAAATTCTGTAAGCGAGCCCAGTTGACCAATTCAAAACATGCATTAGGTCAACTGGACTCGAGGCGCAAGCTTGAGCGGGGCCAGTCGACTAAAGAGCCCTCTTATCAAGTTGGTTATGTATGGAGATGCGCGCATGTTACGACATGACACTGGGTGATATCTCCATATATAACCTGGAGTAACGAAGGATTTTCTGCGGTGCATTTGCCTGACAACTACGTCGCTCTGGTTTTTATATTTTTTCTCGTGTTATTTTGAGTTTTATTGCGTAATTTTGGTGGTTATTTTGCCAATAAAGCCCAGGTTCTTGACGCGAGTGTAAAATATGTGAATTAAAGTGAATAGTTCTCTTCAAATTCCATCGGAGGAAATCCCGAGAATTTTCAACAAAACAGCCATCTTTTGTTTAAAATTGACTTGACAACTTGACTATGACTCTGTGACGTTGACAGTACTTATAAATAAATACACTTGACACTGGCAAAATTGTTCTCTAAGAGACAGATGCCATAATTGAAGAAGAAGAAGAAGAAGAGTAACGAAACAGTCACGGCGACAAAAGTAACCCGTGCGCACCCGCTAACCGCCCAACTAGGTGGACAGGACAGTGTGGTTGGTCGGTTGGTAACCAACGGTGGTAATGTTGGTAATGTTAAGGTCAAAACTCAACATCTATGCCGGCACCGTAAACTTGTGGTCATGTACCGAACCAGTCTTCTAACCCTCAGCCGTATAATCATCAGATCATCTACAAACGTGTTACAAGCTGATACTAATCAGAGAACCTGATATTTTGTGTTTGTGACTTGTTATGCTCCCGATTCTGAGCGTGTTCAATTTGACTACAACGCGATGTGAAAGCTGCTTAAAGTTAAGCGTCCACATTTCGGCATTGAACGCATCGGACGCATCGCATCAAACGGATGAATTTTTCACAATGCGTCCATCTAATCGGCAGCGATCGCATTTGCCGCCGAAACTGCCAGCAATCGGATTGCCGACGTCACTTCATTCGGGGTGTTCGGGCGGGGTGTGTCCACTGAACGGCATTCCGAATGACGTCATTGGCACGCATCGCAAAAGTTGCCTCTCGAAGCAACGGCGCCGGCATTGCCGATGAGCAGATTCGAGCGATCCGTACGATGCGGATTGGTGGACGCACTTGTGTGACTTTCTATACAAAGAATATTACGATCCGTTCGATGCGATGCGTCCGATGCGTACGATGTCGAAATGTGGACGCTTAGTTTAAGAAAGTCCTTAAAATACTTAGGTACATTCTTAAGATTATTCCTTCGTAAGTAGGTACTCAGACGGTTTCAGCACGGCTCGAGAGAACTCGAGAGATAAAAAGATAAGAAGAAAAATGAAGGTTTTAAAAACTGCTTAGTTTCTACAAAGCGAGGTCAAATCTGTTCCTAATCAATATTTTTTAAGTCAAGTCACCTATAATTATCAGTAACTCCCATTTGTACTATAGAACTGTGACGTCATAGAACTGTTAAAACTTTTTTATCCCTGTAGTTCTATGGTAGGACTGTTGAAACGAAAATTAGCTCATTTGTTCTATAGAACTAATAATACCTAGTAACTTCCATTAGTTCTATATTAGGAACCCATCACTCAAAATTCGTTATAATGTCAACAATTATGTCTGGCTTCGCCCGCGTGGTACCTTGATAAACAAAAACGAATCTACCCCACGGGAACCGTAAATTTCTCCAGGATAAAAAGCCTATGTGCTATTCCAGACTATAATCTATCTCTGTGCCAAATTTTATCCAGATCCGTTCAGCCGTTTCAGCGTGATAGAGTACCAAACACCCATACAAACTTTCACGTTTATAATATTAGTAGGATAATATGTCGCGACAGGCAAAAGTATTCAGACAAACGGTTTAATTTATTTTATTATACATAATATATGTAGAAAGAGTAATGTTGAGGATATGATTCAAGTTTTTAGATGGATAAGATTACATTTTCGAGATAAAATAAATAACTAGTAGTTCGGCCTGAACTGAGATCTCGCGCGCGATGTCCACAATCCTCATTTTGTATTCACGACCTGAAGTTTTTGGATACACTTTATGTACTAATGTATACGAGCCATTACGTAACCTAATCATAAACAAATATATTATGATCCTACCTAAGTAGGTACTTATGTCCGTGCTAAGACGTCCGCGGTTTGCTTAATTTTCCTTTTTTCGTTATATTAAAAAATTATCCATCCTAAAATAAAAAAAAACCATTTTGTAATGTAGGTAGGTACATATAAAGGCCTTTCGTTGGATACCCCACTCAATAAAATTAAATAAAAATAAAAATTAGTAAAAAGAGTTAGACAAACAACGTGAGGTTTATAATTTCGCATTTATTAGTAAAAAAAAATATCTATAAACTTGAGCCGGCAAACAAGCTTATGGCCCACCTGATGGTAAGTGGTTATATTTTGTATATTACTCATTAAGCACAAGGACCATATAATTTCATTGTAGCGTGGGATAGGTCCCAGTTGTGGGTGTTTTCTATACCTACGCTCAACTTATACAAGACTAGCCATTGCCAGCGACTTTGACTTTATGGCAATAAGTAGTTTTTTCCAACATCCGATTCTAATGGCACATAGATTCACCTAGCATGTAAGACGTTTCAAAGTGATCCTTGTGATTGTACTGAATAAATATTTTTCAATTTCAATTTCAATTAATAAAACCTAGGTATATTCTGCTCTCAATCATGTCCACCTGTGAATTTCATGAAAATCCGTTCAGTAGTCCGGAGATGATACTTATAAATATTCTCAAAATCGGTTTGTGTTACCTACCTATTAGTTACTTTCATTTTATTTTCGTCAAAATCAAAGTCAAAGCCATAGTCAAAATATTATTTACTAGCTTCCGCCCACGGCTTCGCCCGCGTGGTACCTTGAAAAACAAAAACAAATCTATCCCGCGGAAACCTCATATTTTTCCGGGATAAAATGTAGCCTATGTGTTATTCCAGACCAAAATCTATATCTGTGCCAAATTTCATTCAGATCCGTTCAGCCGTTTTAGCGTGAAAGAGTAACAAACATACATCCATCCATCCATACATTCTTACAAACTTTCGCGTTTATAATATTAGTAGGATTCAAATAAATCACAACAATCATTTTGAATCGTCCAAGAAACTCGCTCAGCCCTACAGCTTATGTAAAACTACTTTTTTACCACAAGCTCTTACAAACCATCGTGTTTTAGAAACGTCAAAGTAACACTACTTCAATACAATTTTAATAACTCATGGTACGAAGTATCATAGATATATTTACTTTACAGTTAACAATTAGAGTGGGATATTGCGTACCTAAGAAAAAAAGCTGACTTGAGAACTAACCTTTTTATAAAGTCTTTGAGAAAAACGGACAAAAGAGTTTAAAATTATATAGGTAGACTAGCTGATGCCCGCAGCTTCACCCGCGTGAATGTCGATTATACCGACTTTTCATACAAACTTTCACCCCCTATTTTATCCCTTAGGGGTAGAATTAATCAAAATCCTCCCTTAGCGAATGCCTACGTCACAACATCTACCTGCATGCCAAATTTCAGCCCGATCCGTCCCGTGGTTTGGGCTGTGCGTTGATAGATCACTATGTCAGTCAGTCAGTCAGTCAGTCAGTCACCTTCGAGTTATATATAGGTAGATTCAGGTTCGGCGCGTGGCTACATTTTGTATCTGCCAAAACCTGTAGCTTGTTTTCTTCCAATCCAACAACACAAGTAACAAGATTCGAATTACGAATGTTCCAACCTCATTTCGAGGGTTGCCAGATCTCCACACTTTTACGGAGATTTTCTGGTTATAACATTTTTTATAATATCTAAGTAGGTAAATGCGGTAGAGTTTGTTTGTTTGTTTGTTTAGAGCAGGTAATTTCCGAAACTACCCATCAGGTTTAAAATATTTTTCATCAGTGTGGAATCAACTTTCAGCATGAATAAAGGCTAGTTATGTTATTATGTAGGTACCTCACGGGTTAAGCCGTGGGCGGAAGCTAGTAATGTATAAGTAACAACTGTTAAGCTTAATCTATCTCTTGATATTTTATTTTAATCTGTAAAGTTTTAAATTTCGATCTGGCAACATTGTTCGGGCGTTAGGCGCGGGCATTGAGTAACTAAACTCGTTCGACTGGTCATTAAAATTCCCGATAATTCGTCCCGGGGAACTGACTGTACGTCGTGTTTAACACTTACCACTGTTACAATAATTTACGTACAGTTTCGTGTTACACGCGCGGTCGCAACCTTGAACTATTTTAAACCGACTTTAAAAAAGTCCTTTTTATAGTTGGCTAAAAATAGATTCATATCCAGTCTCCTCATTTTTTAATTATCTTATTATCTTATACCTTTAAACGAGCAATTCTTGTATTTATATACAGGGTGTCCCAAAAAGTAGTGTCAAGCGAAAGTCCAGAGATAGAACACCCCTTGGGGTACCCGAATCACCCCCATGTATGTTCCGCGATTTTTTATAGTTTTCGAGTTATGAATTTTTTTCCGAATTTTTGAAAATTTACGACTTGATCAACTTAAAACATTCTTACAAAAAAAGTAGAAAACTTTCTTGAGATTTTTTTTTGCTACTGAATTTTTATGAGTTGGTCTTTTATGCATAAAATAATCAGCTACGTGACTTTGATGAAAACTATGAAAATGTTGGTGTAAAGTCAAATAATTACATTCAGTGAATTATGACTAAAATTTTAAACTTTAAATTAAAAATCTTAACAAGTGATTTCATGGTTCCTAAATAAGTCTAAAGAATTTTCCAAACTCTCAGCTTTCATAATCATTAAAAAAAAGTAGTACTTAATTGGCTACTTTGGCTAAAATCGGCCTTCAAAGACGGTGAGGTGGAAAATTCTTAAAATTAGCTACCTGATTAAAAAATAGATTTTGGCCATTTTATCATTCCTAAGCTTAATTTGTTTGTTAACTAAAAATACCTACGTACGTAAAATACCTACCTAGGAACTTGTTACTTCAATAGCAAACACCAATCGAATCACCTGATCGTAGAAAACAAAATATCAAAGCGAAAGTAGGTATCCTTCATAATTGCGAAATAAAAATTTGGGGTTGCGTGGGTCGCCATTTTGATATCTTTACCACACGAGATTATACTTTCTAAAATGAACCTTACTGCTATCATAATAAGCTTTTGAATGTATCTGAATTGTTTACAATGTTTTTTTTCAACACCACGTGGGCGCAGCCTACGTGGGACATTAAAAAATAAACAGAGCCAGTTAATAGGCGCGAATTCGGCACTGGCGTACCTACCTGTGGTGTTCGAAATTCAAAATAATGTTCCGGTCTTCAAAACCGTGTTAGTTGGAAAACTTTATGAAATAAAAAACAAAGAATTGGTAGGTACCTACATAATCTAAAAAAAAGCGCGACCAAGTCTGAACCTACGACCTTCAGATCGTGAGGCAGGGGTGCTAACACTACACCACCAGTGCTAAAATATTCAATTAATATTATCATTTTTATTTATACTAGCTACTTAAATAACGGTTGTCGCGACCAAATATACCTACCTAACCATGAAATTTTGATACCACCACTTTGATCACCTCCAACAAACATCATTATATTTTAGCCAATGTATGCAAAATACTTGACAAATTATTATTCAAACCTTTCTCGTAAACTACTACATTCATTGCTGAAACCAGCATGAAAATCGGTGCAGTAGTTTTTGAGTTTATCGCGAGCAGAGAGCCACGGCGAAGGACTTTCTTTTATGATATTACTATCTTCCGCCCGCGGCTTTGCCCGCGTGGTACCTTGAAAAACAAAAACAATCTATTCCGCGGGAACCGTATATTTTTCCGGGATAAAATGTATACATACATACATACATAAAATCACGCCTGTTTCCCGACGGGGTAGGCAGAGACCACGGATCTCCACTTGCTACGATCCTGACATACCTTTTTTGCTTCATTCACTCTCATTACATTCTTCGTACATGCGCGTCGGTTTAGGGTACTCTGGACCTGGCCTTTCTCTAGTACGTCCCCAATTTGATCAAGGTACGTACGCCGAGGTCTTCCCCTTCCAACTGTCCCATTCACACTCTCCTTATGCTCCTGTTTCGTCAATCTCCTTTCATCCATCCTTTCTACATGCCCAAACCATCTTAACATACCCTTCTCAATTTTCATCACTATGTCTTCTTTCACTCCACAACATTCTCTTATCACACTGTTCTTCACTCTATCATTCAAAGTTAAACCACACATACTTCTCAAAGATCTCATTTCCACTGCATTTATTCTAGCCTATGTTTTATTCCAGATCATAATCTATATCTGTGCCAAATTTCATTCAGATCCGTTCAATTGTTTTAGCGTGAAAGAGTAACAAACATCCAGACATCCAGTCATCTTCACAAACTTTCGCGTTTATAATATTAGTAGGAAGTAGGATAGTAGGTTATAGTAGTTGATATAACAACTAATTACTTGATATATTGTGGACTTTCACGTCATAATGTGTTTTGACGGTCGACAATGACGGTGAAAGGTTTTTAGAAAGATAAAGTTGTATTGCCGCTAAGTGGGTTGCATCCATTAGTATTTCTCTTTTGTTTTTATCAGAAAGTGGGTGTCTAATAAATGAGTACTTAGTGCAACTAAAGAATTGAATTCGTTTATCATAAACTAGCTGTCCCGCCAGCGACTTCGTTCACTTAAAATATCTAAACTGAGTATCAAACACATCACACAACTCATAAAAATCCCAAACTAACTTTGACACCCCATTTGACCCCTTTATGAAGGTTATATTGAAAAATCCTGAAACACGTGTCCATTTCTTTTGCATTTAGAGTACACAAACAAAGTTTCAGACCAATCGCACGACCCGTTAAAAAGTTCCCATACAAACATTGACCCCACATTTGACCCCTTTTTGAAGGTTATATTGAAAAATCCTGAAACACGTGTCCATTTGTTTTGCATTTACAGTACACAAACAAAGTTTCAGATCAATCGCACGACCCGTTAAAAAGTTCCCATACAAACATTGACCCCACATTTGACCTCTTTTTGAAGATTATATTGAAAAATCCTGAAATACGTGTCCGTTTATTTTGCATTTACAGTGTACAATCAAAGTTTCATGAAAATCGCTCCACGCGTTAAAAAGTTTCATACAAACGTTTTCACCCTTTTTCACCCTCTCAAAGGTGGAATTTCCAAAAACCCCGCCTTAGTGGGTGGTTTTGTTATAAAAGGAAGCCTCCTTTCAAATTTCAGCTTTCTATCTTCAGAGGTTTCGGCTCGGCGATGATCAATCAGTCAGGTTAAGCTCTTATATCGATATAGATAGATGAGTACTTAGTGCAACTAAAGAATTGAATTCGTTTATCATAAATGAGTACTTAGTGCAACTAAAGAATTGAATTCGTTTATCATAAAGTCGTGTGCATTTGAAAAAACATGATCACGACTGTAATCCCCAGGCTCGGTAGATAATCTACTCAGATCAGGATTTCTAAAGGGGGCAGTCAGAGGCACGTCCAGACTTGCTATTTGGTTACATGACCTTTTAAACAGTGATTAGTATTCCGTAAGTGGTAGGTTGCAAGCCCATCGCCGCTTTTAGGAATACTTATCTATGTCACACACCTTCGAATTTTTGGTTCTCGGGTATGCCGGTTTCCTCACGATGTTTTCCTTCACCGTTTAATTAAGAGCACTGGCTTTGCGCATATACATTTTTCGAATGGAAAAACTAATTGGTGCATGACCAGGTTTGAAACCAAGACCTTTGGTTCGAGAGGCAGGGGTGCTACCACTACACCACCAGTGCTTTTATTTAAGACATTATTTTTTTACATTTAGAGCACAAGTCTACATCCATTTTCTACATCCATTTGATGTTTCCGCTGGCTTGATGGTAAGATTCGGCTAGCATTGTAGCTCAAAAAATAACTAGTGTATTTGATGTCAGTGCCTACAAAAATATAGGTAAGTATGTACTAAATAAGTTTAGGTATTTTTTCAAGCCAATTTGACCTTTATTTCCCATGTCCTATTGAAGTATTTACTTGGAATAATCTCGCCAAGGCCATAACTCACAAGGGTTTCTTTGTAAACAAAATTATAAACGAATAGGTACATTTAAATATATACACTTTACGACAGTGTGAGTCTGTCCGAATAATATGGATTCTATACTTAGCTAACTTTTAGCTCATATTTATATATTTAATTCACTATTTTTTAAGTATTTTCCAAATTATTATTGTTATTTCTGCCTTTTTTTAAACTCTTGTATTTCATCGTCCACGTAAAACGGATTAAGTATTTTATTTTTTGACTTAACATGAAAGCCCGTGACTACCTTCTTTAGATATCCTTAAATATCTAAGTAACTAAAGATCTGATGATATGTCTACCGAGCCTGGGGATTAAACCCCATAAATCTCTCCAAAACTCTAGCTTTATAGCCTGTCTCATCCAATCTTTTCTCTTTATTTTTGGAATAAGTCATCTCAAAATGTTTTAGGTCAATGTTGATCGATGCAATGATCGACGACTCTTTATGATTTGAACAAAACATACGAACAAAGTCAGGGGTGTTCTTAGTTATAAAAATATGACCGTACCTCGCGGCAATTTTTTTGGCCAAACAATATTTCAGTGTCGCTCAAAATATTCGGTTTGAATCAACAACCTTATCTATGTGTGCCGAAATGGAGATGTTATTGAGTACAGCTCCCGTAGATAATTGACAAAGCGCTTATTAGCGTACTTATTTTAATTCGCTAACCAAATTATGAGGCAGATTAGTTTAATAAAAACATAGGGACCATTTGAAACTTACTTTTAGTGTTACTTGCTAGGTGAATGTAGGTGCCAATTCCAGATTAACCTAAGTTCGAAAAGAATAGACAAAACTGTCCCATAAAGTTTATTTTCTTTGGGCAAATTTTGGAAAAAATAAGCTAGAAAAAAGAAGATGGCAACTTTATGCTGGATGGACTAATCGTAGTAAATAAAAAGAATCCCGAGAAGGATGGATAGTATTATAACATAAGCGTAGCCATTCTATTCTGTGCCAATTCGTCAAAAAACATCGACAACCGCGATAAATTTTACTAAATATTTTGAGGTTATAAATTCTTGGGGCAGCGGAAATCGAAATCGATCGTGAAACTAACGCTAAAGGCTATGACTGCCACAGTACATACTCGTAAATGACAAGCCAACAACACTTATAAGTAGCAAATAAGGAGCCTCACCAATATTTAGGTTCCATTAAATAAAAATATTAAAAAAATTATTAAGTAAGTACCTACATAATGATGTTTTGACACATACTTTCTATAGAATATCCACTGATACCTACGCACAAAGGAATTGCGTTAATGGCGTGGCGCTTTGTCTAGGGCTGAGTGATGAAGGAATCAAACGCTTTATTCAGCGTCGGTAGGTAGTTATCGATTAGGTATATCAATAACATGAACTTGCGTTGTTTTGTTATTATTCTCAGAATTCAAGTTGATACTTATACTGATATAATCTTGAAGATGGCGGTCCAACAGTACATACCAACAGAATCACAGCTGTAATCCTAAGTTTCATTACTCAGCTTTTTGAGTAAAGCTAAGGTGTTTTTAACCCCTTTTAAAATTTAAAAGGCTTGAGTAGTAGAATACTACACTATGACAAAATTCAAATCCAAGATTGCCGTCTGAAAAAAATGGCGGACATAGGTTGTGTCGGGTCGGAGTTTTTAATTTTTAATTTAATTTAACTAATTTTGCACTTTGGCTCGGGATTACGGAACTTTTTCTAAAACTGACCGATTGAGTTCACTCCTATCATTCGTCAACTCTCTCCTCCTACATTTAGGTGTATCATCTTTCACACAATCAAACCACTTCTTCTTCGGCCTTCCTCTACTTGCGCACCCATCCACACTCATACTCATAACTCTTTTGGTGACATGGTTTTCGTCCCTCCTCATCACGTGTCCATACCATGCTAATCTAGCGATCCTCACCTCATCTTTTCAGTAACAGGCGCCACTTTTATACTTCCCCTGACTCACTCATTACGAGTACACTCTGATCTATACATCGACCAAGTCACGTTAATTACTTTTTACAGAAATAAGAAAACCACAATTTTGTACCACTAAATTTTCCATTCTAAAAATTACGTGTGGCATTGCTCTGAAACGGTGATGAAAAACATCGTTAGGAACCGGTATTCCAAGTTTAGGGTCGTGAACCGTGTGTTGCAAGCGCCTATAGGTTATAGCTACTTACCATCAGGTGAGCCGAATGCATGTTTGCCAGCTCAATTGTCTATAAAAACAATATCAACAATAAAATCTATGAAAACCTATTTATATAGTCATATATTTCAACATGGCGTTTCAGTAACGATGCTGCGCAGTGAAAACACGGCTTTACACACCTGTCATTGTAACAAGTGTATTCGAGTCATTAATATATTTAGCAACAGACCGGATGTGTCTATAGCTATAGCTGATAGGAACGTCTTTGACTTCTTGCATTATAGTTCCCGCCTCCGCTCGACACTCAAAAGGCTGTAAAATATCGAATAAATACTCCTACATCTGAGGCGATGTAATGTCAAAGCTGGTGACTGGGTTATGCAAACGTATATCTTCTTTCTTCTTCTTATATATAAAAATATATATAAAATTGAATTGCTGTTCGTTAGTCTCGCTAAAACTCGAGAACGGCTAAACGGATTTATCTTATCTTGGTCTTGAAATGTTCATGGAGTTCTAGGGAACGTTTAAAAGGTAAAAAAAAATCGAAATACTGCTGGGAAAACCCTAAAAATAGCCCTTTTCTATTTCCCATACAAACGTTTTCTAAATAAGCACGAAGTCTGCCGGGTCAGCTAGTTCTTAATAAATAAATAAACATGCCTTTGCATTTTTATTAACACGACAATTTATAGTTAACTAGCTTCTGCACGCGGCGTCGCCCGCGAAGTACCTACATAAAATATAGCCTATGTTCATCCTGAAAGTTCATTCTACACTTTGGTGAAAGAATTTTTCAAATCGGTTCAGTAGTTTCGGAGCCTATTCATTTCAAACAAACAAACAAACAAACAATCAAAGTTTTGCTCTTTATAATATTAAGATTATATTATTATATTATTATGGTATAGACAAATTATAGATCTAGTAGTTGGATGACCGGTTTTTTTTGGTAAAACAGTTTTTTGGAAAATGAAACCTAGCTAGATCGATTAATCGCCCCCGAAACTCCCTGCATAGGTACTAAATTTCATGAAAATCGCTGGAGCCGTTTCAGATTAATTATACAAATATATACATACATATAGACAATAATTGCTCGTTTAAAGGTATAAGATATATTTTAACACATTTGCTAATTTTGATGCCCGATCAGTTAATGCATTTTTATCAATATTATTCGTAGCAACGTAAGTAAACGTGATCCAAGGGCCGCGCACGTGCCGAGTTCCCATTCTCTCAGAGCTTGGAAGTGCTACAACTGCGCCTCACTGCTATTTCCCAACACCATGTAGGCTGTTACGAGCGTTGGAAGGTTTACGCATACGACACACGAATATACACTCTAAAATTCACAAGCTTAAGTCTAAAGTCAAAAGATCATAATTATATACGTACACCTCTACCTTTCTGAGAATGTAAATAGTCTGTCGCAATCGACGCGTGCCTATTTATTCGGAAACTGCTGATTAGTGGTTTTGCTTTTGGATTCTCGACCTTATGATGGTTCAGGACCGGTTTTTAAAAGTACTTTTGACGCCACTTTCTGTCTTTTGTCTTTTTGTTGAAGGAGCATAATAGGTTAGGTATAAATTGTAACAACTACTCGTAGGAAACTTATCTCATACCTTTAAACGAGCAATTCTTGTAATATGAATTTCGGAAACGACTTTAACGATTTTCATGAATTTTAGTATGCAGGAGGTTTCGGGGGCGATAAATCGATCTAGCTAGGTTTAATTTTTAGAAAACGTTGTTTACCAAAAAAAAACAAACGATGGTCGGTCACCCAGGTATTATTTTTTAAATGGAGTTGATTCCTTTGTTTCCAGCCCGATCTGTCCTAGAGCCGTCTAAAGGCATGCTCTCAAGTTTTCCAGTCATGGTCCTATGAGGTTGTTTGTCTGGTATTCGCTGAAGAGTCTGACTACAACCTCGTCGGCTAATATAGGAGCGAGTGGGACTGTTAATGATTTCAGTAAGTTGCTGGAAATAGATCTGTTTCTTTTGAGTGTCTGTGTGTGGCCATATCTGTCAAAGAACTGATAACCGTTGGGGTAAACGAGTTCTTGAGTGGAGACCGCGGCTCGGCAAACGTAGTGTAGGACGCCCTCCGGCCAGGTGAAGTGACGATCTGCGAAAGGCTGCTGGTGGAGGCTGGATGCGTCGAGCTGAGGACAGGGCGCAATAGCGCTCATTAGTGGAGGCCTATGTCCAGCAGTGGACTGCTACAGGCTGATGCAAAGCAAGGCGGTGCCTATCCTTCAACTTATTTAAGTGTGTAGGTTATTTATAATTATAACCAGTAGGCAGCTAGCTTGTTATCAGCAACATGTTGCTTGATCTGTTTCTGTTTGTGTTGTAGGCGTCCAATCTGCTTCTATTAGTGAAGACCAGGGGCCTTACCACGAAGTCGTCCAGAACGATTCCGTAACGATTCCATTATAGAAAAGTCACTACTTCCATACAATTTGCATAGGACATGGTGCGAAATACCAATGTAATACTAATTCGGTAATGTATTATGAATTCGTGGTCAGGCCCCTGTAATTGGCTAGCAATTCATGTTTTTTTGGATATTGTGTATTAGCTGGTTTTCTGAACTTAAATAAATAAATATCAAAGCCTAAATATATAAATAACTTAACGCTTATAATGTGTTCTGGCTTTGGTAAAATGTTAAATTACCCCGATTGGATTTTAGATCACTGCCAAAGAGGTACGTCCCCAAGACGATGGCTTTACCACTTCTAATGGCAATTCAAATTCAGTTTAAACTCAAATTTAACAGATAGAATTTCTATCCGAGGCAATGTATTTTGCCGAACTATACCTACACTTATTTAAGTGTTACATAGGCATGTAGTTTTTAAACAGTACATTATTATGCATATTCAATATTAATCGGTGACGTCATTATAACGAAAAACGTCCACTAACTTCGCAACACAAGACACACAACTGTCTGTCAGAGTCATAATGATAAGGTAATTCCGACAAATCTCTTGATTCCGAGGTTATGTAGGGCAAATTGTGTAAATTTTAATATCTGAGTCTTCTAAGAAGTGAACAGATATTACTTTATAAAGAATATAGCCACGTTTGCATGGTAAAATAATTGCGAGTTGCTTTACCCAACTGCCAAGAAGGTTGACTGAATGTTTGAACAGATTTTGACGCATGCACGTTGTTAGATTCTTCTGGATTACAAAAGTGGAACAAGCTATAAATGACAAAAAAACCAATATAACGGCTCTAAGAAGCTATTTTTAATTACTTTATTTCTTTTTTTTTAATTTTTTGCAATAAATAAGTAGGTAAGTACTAGTTAATGTTTGTAATACTTAATTCCGAATAAGGTTTTTAAGGGTAGGAATAAAATTAATAACTGAAAATGCTAATTCATTTGTAAGTACCATTATTTTTAAGTACTAGAACCGACAGTTTCAGAATATTTCTGTTCTGAAACTGTAGGTACTCAAAGACCAGGGATTCATAGATAGAATCTCGGAAAATACTAAGCAAACGCACATTAATAATACCGAGTTCGTGAAGGTTACTAACCATCTATCTCACTCGCACGCACGTGACATGCTTTCGTCCGTCTCGGTTGCGCTGGCGCAGCCTCCGAAATTATTTCCTAGAACTCTCGGCGTTGTAACATAGATTATCATCCTTGTCTTAACATGGTTTTCTGTGTAAATGCATTTAAAACAAGCATTATACATCTTGTCTTGTGTTTTTATATTAAGCGTGGCTATTACAAACTTAAAAAAAAAATTTAACGTGTGATGTAGGTAAAGTAATCAGTAAATAGCACTGGTGGTGTAACTTTGAATGATAGAGTGAAGAATAGTGTGATAAGAGAACGTTGTGGAGTGAAAGAAGACATACCTAGTGATGAAAATTGAGAAGGGTATGCTAAGATGCTTGGGCATGTAGAAAGGATGGCTGAAAGGAGATTGACGAAACAGGTACATAAAGCGAGTGTGAATGGGACAGTTGGAAGGGAAAGACCTCGGCGTACGTAACTCGATCAAATTGGGGACATTTTAGAGACAGGCCAGGTCAAGAGTACCCTAAACCAACGCGAAGAATAAGTAATGAGAGTAAATGAAGCAAAAGAGGTGTCAGGATCGTAGCAAGTGGAGACCCGAGGTCTCCGCCTACCCCGTCGGGAAACAGGCGTGATTTTAAGTATGTATGTGCCAGTAAGTACCAATACAGGTAAACATTAATGTAATGACCTAAAACGCAATTTAAACTGTTTGTATAAACAGATAATGATAACCGCTGAGATTATACAAAGTCGTTGACACTGATAACGTTGATAGCAGGCAGTAATCAAATCACTTACCATCCACCATTTATTGCCAGCTATCTAGTCTCGGGTCTTAGAAGAAATAATTTCAAAAGGAGCTTTTGATACTCGTATATAATGACGTTTGTGAGATGATCAATTCATTATTTTTAGTATCTGGATGACCGAGCTTAGCTCGTTTTTTTTTTTTGGGTAAACGACGTTTTCTAAAAATGAAACCTAGCTAGATCGATTTATCGCCCCCGAAACCCCCTGTATACTAAATTTCACGAAAATCGTTGGAGCCGTTTCCGAGATTCCGAATTGCTCGTTTAAAGGTATAAGATTAATGCTTTTGACCCAGTGCGGTGTATGAATTAAAATTTATTCAAACACATGGACATAGAGAACAGGAAAATTAAAAAAAAAATATTATTCTTATGCAGAAAGTGAATAAATAAACACAAACCAAAAAACATAGCAAAATATTTACGACAGTATGGGTTAAGCCATCATTTTTGCGTCGGGGGTTAAAAATACTCCTAAGGAATATCATCAAAGCTGGCAACATTAAACATCGCGTGAAGCCTTACAAATTAGTCCCGTGCCAAATTGGGCCTTAAACATGCCAAATTACTATGAAAAAAAAAACACTTAGATAATTCAGCAGTTTGGAGTTTTAGACATTTTAATAAACTACATGATTTGCATGCTTTGAACGAAATTCCTTGAATTGTTTTGCATTTTTTACTCGACCGTGAAGGAGGAGGGTAATGTGCTTGGGGTGTATGTATGTACCGATGTTAGTTCCTTTTGCCTGTCGCTGTAGCCCAAACGGCTGAACGGATTTTGATAAATGAGGTGTCGTTGGATTCTTCTGGATCACAAGAGTAACATGGGCTATACAAATTGTTAAAAAACCCAATACATCAACTGTAAAAGGCAGTTTTCAAGTACTTTCAGTAGGGTTTTTTTTTATTTTGAAATAAATATTAAGTACACCTACCTAGTTTCTACTTAGTTTTATATATACAGTCGTGGTCAACTAATTAGGGACATGCAAGATAGTGATGAACAATAACCGGTTATGTACATACAAATATAAAACCCTATTGATTTCTCAGTAACTATTATTTGCATAATTTGGTCCGATTATTATGCTTTAAATGGCTGTAAATAAAAGAATAAATAAATAGAAAAAAGTATTTAATATCAAAGGTTGAACATGTATTCAATTTTAAGGTATAATTCTGTAGCTGGACATTTAATTAAGGACAGTAAACTATAATGAAAAATAGAGTTAAACAAAACTAATAATCTGCAGTATTATAATATCTTTAACAGCTCCATTTTATTACGTGTAAAATCAGTACCCAGTAGCAAAACCTTTGTTAGTAATTACCGCTTGACACCGATGTGGCATAGACATTATCAGTTTCTGGCATGTTTCGACAGGAATGTTTGCCCATGCCTCACAAAAAGCTTCATTAAGTTCATCTAAAGTTGTGGTACGATAAGTGGCTACTTTTTTCTTGATTTCGTGCCAAAGGTGCTCGATTGGGTTAAGGTCCGGGCTATTTGCTGGCCAATCTAGCACCGATACTGACTGACTGGTAAGAAACGACTTGACTGAACGGGCGGTATGTTTTGGGTCGTTATCATGCTGAAACGTCCATATAATAGGGAGATGCTCCTCAGCATAGGGAAGCATCGTTTCCTCCAATATTGCCTTGTATTGATGTTGGTCTAAGTTACCCTGAACTTTCCTCACAGGTCCCACTCCACGTCCAGAAAATGAACCCCACATTTTAATGTTTCCACCGCCATGTTTCACCTGCTTTTTTGTGAATCTTGGATTCATTTCCGCTTTTACTGGACGCCGTACGTATTGCCTTCCATCTGAAGAAATCAAATTAACCTTGGTCTCGTCAGAGAATAATACATGTTGCCATTGGGCGTAGGTCCAATGTCCATATTTACGTGCAAACGCCAAACGAGCATTTCTATGTTCTTTCTTCAACAACGGTACTTTGCGAGCCACTCTTCCGAACAACCCTGCTTCTACCAGACGTCGTCGAACGGTCCTAGCTGAGACACCAGCTCTTTCGTCTGTCCCAAACACTTCGTGTTTAATTAAAATAGAGCCTAGAAACGGATCTTTCTTAGCTAACCTGGCTATCATTCTATCTTCTTGCGGAGTTGTTTTTCTCGATCTTTTTGTTCTGGGCACATTTAAATCTGTGTTATTGCGTCTGACATGTTGCACTGCATTGTATACCATAGTTTTTGAACAATTTAAATGTTCTGCTATCCTTCGGTATGGCCAACCATGCTCGACAACAAACTTCATGATAATTTTTCGTAGTGTTGGATCGCAACTTTTATTTTTACCCATTTTTCTTCAAAATATTTTTCAAAACTTAAAATAAATATCGGGATTGCCGCCAAAACTACCACGAAACAATAAGAGAAGAAGTAAAAAAGTATTGAGATTCAAATTTTGAAAATAGAACGCAATATCTCAGTGTCCCTAATTAAATGGCCAGCCAGCATTATTTGAACAAATAGCACTACGATAATCTATCAGCTATACTGTAAAGAGGTTTAATGTTTAAGAAGTTGTTATTGTTTGTATAATCGGGCACATAAATGACTAATTATACTTACATGTAAGAGATATGGAATATGGTTTAGACTCGTTGGAAAATAAAAAATAAATTCACAATTCGGTTTAACCAAAGAGTGTCCCTAATTAGTTGACCACGACTGTATCTGTTTTTATTTAAACTTTTTTTTATTTTTAACCTTGATCTTAGAGCTCGTCTTTCAAGCAGATAGCATGAAGATAGAGCAATAAAATATTAGTAGAGAATAAGTTACCTATTTCACGAAGAGTAAGTTTAAAAAAAACTAATATTTTTTTTGTTGCGAACAATGACGAAAGTGAGAACAATGACGAAAGTGAGAACAATGACGAAACCGCTAAGTAGAAAGGCTCAGGTGGCCAAGAACGAACCAGTGGCCCGACAAACGAATACCGACAAGTCTATCGGGATAAATCTAGGTGAGTCGACTTCCTGCCGACATAGTTAGTCAGCTAATATGTTACCATAAACGTATATAATATGTTATTTCCTACGAGTTTCTATTTGAAATCATGATGTATGATGCTATGCCTATCTGATTGCGTACGCAATAACACGTGGACAGTTTTTATGTAGGTAGTAGGTATTGTAATGAGCGCTGGTGGTGTAGCGGTAGCACCCCTGCCTCACGATCCGAAGGTCGTGGGTTCAAACCTGGTCGTGCACCAATAAGTTTTTCCATTTATGTGCGCAATGCCAGTGCTCTTAAACGGTGAAGGAAAACATCGTGAGGAAACCGGCATACCCTAGAACCAAAAATTCCAAGGTATGTGTCATAGGTTAGTATTCTTATAAGCGGCGATGGGCTTGCAACCTGTCACGTACGGAATACTAACTACTGTGCAAAGTGTGGGCATGTACCAAATGTCATGTTTGGACGTGCCTCTAACTACCCTCTTTAGATATCCTCAAAAGATCTAAGTAACTAAAGATCTGAGGAAGATATCTACCGAGTCCGGGATTACAGTCGTGATCATATTTATTTTTTATTTTTTACTGATCTGCTATCAGTTATCATCCCACAAACACGGCTCCCGATGCCTATTTGCTTTTCGCTGTTTATCTGTATTTAAAATAAACAATCCACAGATAAGCTCTAAACTCAAGGACTTTGATGAGGCGCTAGCACCAGTTCGGGAGCTATCACATCGGTAGTGAGCACGCGAAAGATTTAGTCCTGGCGATACTATGGCGGTTTATTTAAAATTAGATCTATTAGCAATAAAAATTCTCAATTCCAAATGATTGGGAAACCGATCTACGGAGACAAAATTATCTCACTAGATCCATTGGATCTGGACAATGGATCTACTGAGATTGATCGGTGGTTTTTTGCACATTTGCATTTTATATCATCTTGTTCATGCCAGCTACTGGAGTGTATCTTATCTTATACCTTTAAACGAGCAATTCTTGTATATATAATCTGAATCTAGGAAACGGCTCCAACGATTTTCATGAAATTTAGTATGTCGAGGGTTTCGGGGGCGATAAATCGATCTAGCTAGGTTTCATTTTTAGAAAACATCGTTTACCCCAAATAAACGAGCAAAGCTCGGTCACCCAGGTACTACTGTTTTTATATTTCAAACACCAACATAATTATTAAAAAATTCAAATGTGATAAGAAGGTATACTGTATGTATTAAAGTATAGTACCTGGATGACTGAGCTATGCTCGGAAAACACGGATTAGAACGATTTTCTAAAAATGAAAACTATGATGATTTATCGCCCCCGAAACCATTTGAGCAGTTTCCGAGATTCAGAAAACAAAGTCGAGTTTGTTCGAACACTTATAACTCTAGAACAGCTGGACCGATTTTCATGCTTTATGGTTTTTTGTATTTGTCTCCGTCCCGAATAGCAGAATGATTATTAAAACCATTAGAAAATGGACGAAAAAATTAAATTGAAAAAAAATAAGTGGTAAAGTACCACGCGAGCGAAGCCGTGGGCGGGAAGCTAGTATATTATATACCTACATTTATATACAAGAATGCTCGTTTAAAGGTATAAGATAGATTGATAACTGATATTCTAGAATTTAATGAGTTATATTGATGATCGGAACCCTGTTAGATCTCTTTGTTTTCCGTCTGTCTGTCTTATTTTCTCAGCAATATTATCAACTTCAAATTTTACTCTTTGATACTCATAAATGTTTGAAAAAGCCTTAGAATTCAGAAACTTTTATCATTAAATAAAATTACGTTAAAAAAATTTAAACTTTGATAAATACCATAATGTCTTATCTTGAGGTGTTGTCACGGTCGGTATACATAATGTGACCGAGGTAAAATGTGGCTTCATACTTTTTTAGATATTTGTTATTTGCTTATATCCTACTAATATTATAAACGCGAAAAATTGTAAGAATGTCTATGTATGGATGTATGTTTGTTACTCTTTTACGCTGAAACGGCTGAACAGATTTATATGAAATTTGGCACTGATCTATTATACTCTTGAATAGCACATAGGTTTTTTATCCCGTAAAAATATACGGTTGCCGTGGGATAGATTTTTTTTTATTTTCAGGGTACCACGTGGGCGAAGCCGTGGGCGGAAGCTAGTTAAATAGAAAGCTCGCGACATCGTTCGAAGTTATGTAAACGGCTTACTGAAAATCTTCCTCTTCTTCCTAATTCTTCTTGATCGAATACATGTCCGCTATAAACTAACTAGTAGGTACCCTCAAAAAGTTCGAACACATAAAATAGAATAGAATAGAATAGAAATCATTTATTTTACGTCACGTTACAGATATCTTAAGTTTAATTATAAAGCGTTGCCTAAGGTGACAATAAAACAGGCAACCATTCAGCATGAGCTGCAGCAGCACACATGGTGGCTGATGCAGCGCTGATTTTCAATGGCGCCTCAATCATCATCATCATCAGCCTATAGCAGTCCACTGCTGGACATAGGCCTCCACTAATGAGCGCCATTGCGCCTTGTCTTTAGCTCGACGCGTCCAGCCCCCACCAGCAGCCTTTCGCAGATCGCCGCTCCACCTGGCCGGAGGGCGTCCTACACTACGTTTGCCAAACACATAAAATGATTGATGGAAATCTTTGAGGCGCACTTTACTGCTTTCGTCACTCTGGTTCTGGTGAACTAGGGAACGGGAGGAAAACGTTCAACAAGCATGGAAGCACACAGGAAGTTCACGGCCGTCCAAACTCAGTTGTGAAACCAGTTATTTTCACTTTCTTTATCCTCATATTTCGTAGTGACTCTGGGTGACTACTCTACAAAATGACAACGATGTAATCGGAACAAAATGTTTGTCGAATTAACCGTTATTTTGTTGTTAAATTCAAATGATCTTATCGTATTGTGTTCATAGTTTTACGAGATCGATTAGCAAAAGTAACGTCAGATGATACTTAGTCGCAACGATGAACTTATAGTAGAGGTAGATCAGTCTAAAAATGCACGCCCCTCCAATGTATTTGCTATACTATTTCCTCTACATGCGGTACAAGTACAAGTGGAGGGGCGTGCATTTTTAGATTGAATCATCTCTAATCTACCTACCTAGTTTTGCATGATTATTGTACCGATATAATTATCGTTGATTGTTTTGCATAATAGACACCCTGTTGTAAGTTGTGTAAATTCGTACCTATACGGTAATTTTGAGCATACCTACCATAGACTAAAAACCATAAGAATTAATAATAGACTTTGTCTCTAAAATTCCTATTTCATAAAGTTCTTCAATAAATAGCGGACCTAACACAAAAGAGGTTTCAACATTGTCCTTATAATATTGATTAACACCTTTTTGACTGTAAATATTTACTATTGCAATAACAAATTAAGCACCTTAAATCAAAACTTTTTAGATAAACACAATTAATTAATCATTTATGGGTGCATACTCGTACTAACTTGGTATATGTATATATGTAGGTGCCTACCTGCACATTATCTAAATCGAACATTTTCTAATCTTTGACAAGCAAAAAGCAAACAAAAGAACATCGGTACCAAAAAGGCCAAATATCAAAATTTCAAAATAAGAATTAAAAGTATTCCTGAGCGAGGGAGACGTCAGATCTCGATAGTGGGAAGCACAGGGCTGTACTTAGGAGGACCTCAATTTTCTAAGCTTTTGCTTTTTTGAAAATACGGACGAGTGTGAGAAATATATTGAGGTAAGTACTTACCTAGTTTTCTCCCTGAGGCTTTCGAAATATCTTTGTATTAGCTCAATTTGAATGATCCCACGTCGAACCTAAATAACAGCATCTTATGTGACTTTTGTGAAGCCAATATGGTTTCAAAATCTAAACTGATTGAAATTCATAGGTACAGGTAGGTACTTTAGCCGTGAATGCCACTGTGGCACACAAAAAATCTGGACACCAAACGCGTTGATGTCTTTTGTATGGAGAATTATTATTCGGACAAAACCTAAAAAAGTCAATGACAGTTTTATTAAAATTCATCACGATTTTGAGTCTTCTTACATATCTACAAGATGAATGTAGGTAACAGTTTTAAAATAAAAAAAGTAAAGATTTGGGTGTAGAGGCAAACATTTCGTAATAGTGACCAAAAAAAAGCCAAATACCTATTTATAATATAAATATGACATTTTTACTTGATTTGGCAAATTGTTACTTTGTAACGTTAATTAAAATGATTGCTCATTAGGAAACACTTGACACTGTAACATTTTTATTTTATCTCTTCAGTCAAATCTCTCATAAAAAATACCTAAGAAGATATTCTTCATTATTATGTGATAATTAATTAAGTACTCCTTGCTACGTCCCTATTCGGTCGTGGTCGGCCCTCATCGTGCAAGCAGTATCTCTGCATCTCGCTCGCTCGGCGGGCACGACCCGGGACATAACCACGCGAACAGAGAACCACATAGATTCTATCGGTAATGTTAATACAGACTGTGATTTGTGTCATCAGCACCAATATCTGAGGTCTGAAAGATTCGGCGGCTTTTCAAAGGACTCAGTATAATTAATAATATTGCCTGAGAAAGAGCCAGACTGAGACCGAGATTGAGATTGAGATTGAGAATGAGACTGAGTGAACGATAAACAAAACATTATGGTAGATAAATTTCTCTCTCCGTCACATTATTACTTACGTTTTATTTTAGAACCAAAATTGAGAAAACACTTACCTATTAATTAACCATCTCAAAAAAAAACATCAATAGGAAACCGGCGTATTATAGAACCTAAAGTTCCTTTCGCTGCTTCGAAAGAGTGGCACTGTAAAGAAATACGGTTCCAACGTCCAATTTACCACCCACGGTACGACGGTATGACGGCCATTACTGAGCAATTAGTCGTAGTACACTAAAAAGTACTGTTTCTCATGCTATGGTGAATACCTTGGTGTGACGACGTGCTATACTCATTAGAGCACGCCACAGGTTTGTTCTATATACCGTGTGTGTTATTCCAAATAGTGTGGCGAAAGGGTTAAAGTGCTCGCTCCTTAGTTGTTTCAAACTGGTTGTAGAAAACACAAGGGCGTCTACTCTGCATAACGTTGAACGATATATCGGAAAATCTACTCTAAGTTACGTCGTTTCGACTAATATTGAACAATGGAAGGACTATAAATAGTATTATAGTCTACAGTAGGTACACCAATAGTCTTGCCGACGATAGCGATACGAAATTTAGAATTTGCCAACGACATACCTAACTGCTTGGGCATCCTTTTGATAGATCAACTATCTTCATTTTTCATTTTATCTTGTCACTAGTTCTTTAGAACCAGTGTGATGAAAGTATTAAATTGCGCCTCAGAGGCACGTGCAGTTAACACATAATCTTTCACCGTTCAGCTAATGTACGAATATTTCTACAACTGTCGCTCGTAGTTCGACTGAGTTCGAAGAATATTGGGTTCCGATTATATCGCTATCGGTTTTGTGGAGTAGACGCAGGTAAGTTTTTACTTGAATCTACATTACAAGGGGTTATCATCAACATGTGAACGAAGTCGGGAGAAGTTTCACTAGTCTTTAATAAACCCCAAAAAACCATGATAATAATATGCTATGGGTATTTAATTTATAACCCCATTGTCCAAACCCAGATCCGTGTTGTTTAATTCTTAATACAATGAGCTAGAGTTTAATTTCCTATGATAATTTAGATTTTTTTTGTAGCCAGAGCCACAATCGGATCATGATGCGATTGAAAATAAAGGATTGTGTTGAGAAGTAGGATGCGTATAATTTTGATCAATCGATAGTTATTAATGGTAAGCGGTAATTCTGATCTGTTTTCTTGTTTTAAACAAACCATGTGTAAGAATCTTATCAAACGTATTTGTAATGTAGGTAGGTACCTAAGTATCTAAACATAGAGTTATAAAAAAAAATTCCGTCGTAGATCATTTTCTTAAAGCTATACTTACCCTGTATTTATACTCTTACAAAAATATCATGTTCGGAAGTGCCTTTAACTACCCCTTTAGAAGTCCTCAAAGATCTAATAAATAACTAGAGATCTGAGTAGATTATCTACCGAGCCTGGGGATTACAATCGTGATCACGTGTGTGTGTGTGCAATAAGTGAACCTGCCATCAACAAAGTCCTAGAAGGCACGTTCGCACGACTTTCCGACATTGCAACAGCAAAATTACATAAAAACAGCAATTTCAGGACGCGCGCGACCCGCAGGCGAGTGCTAGTTTTATTTTAGCAGCTACAAATTGGTAAGGACGGCGCGGGCGCGGCGCACACGCATGTTTCTGATTTTTATTTTTTTCTGCCGTGCTTATACGAGCCTTTTCGCGACCTCGATGCCGAACAAAGGTCGTTTTTAGTCGGCTCAACGAATCGAGGCATTCGTGAAGTTAGCCGCAAGAGCTGGGCAGTGTTGTTTTTCGGGAGCAATTTGAGGTATGAGGGGGAAAGGAACTGTACATGCGCAAACTCGCACCTGTCGCTAACTTCACGAATGCCTAGATCCGTTGGATGACCTATACGTCTTTGAGTTCCTCGCGATTTCTCGTGTTCTATTGGATTATGCCCGATTAATGGGTTACTATAAACTTTATAGTAACCAACTTTATAGTATAAAGTATACGAATCCTTGTATTTATATGTGAAAGTTTGAAAAATTAAACATAAAACAACCTTTCATAATCAACCGTTGAAGCGATATTGGGACCATAGATAGGTTCAACGTATTTTCCGTCAAATATTACCTACTTATAGCGACCGAGAAATATAAATCTAGCGAGCCCTTATAACCAAGCAATAAGAGACACTTTTCGTTATACTCTAATTTTAAATCCAATTGCTCGCGTCCCTTTGGTCCTAGGAGAGTCAGGTGTAAATCAATTTTCAGAAAAAAAAATTAAGAATTGGAATCTGTCTTTATATAACGGTACAGCAAACTTATCCCTTCCACCCCATTTTGGATTTTATTTCGCAATATCTTGTCTAGAATGAATTCTATAATAACTTCTCAAATTTGATTGAAAACCGTCAATAAATAACGCTTCAGCAAACTTCCCTCTATCCACCTTATTTTCCGCCCCTTGAAAAATCACCATCGGCTAAACAAAATATTACATTTATAATAATAAATAGATCAAGGAACTTGCCAATTTTCGTCAAAATCGGTTGAAAAATGCAACCTGAAAGCGAAGAAGACTGACAGACGGACAAAATATTTTTTTGGTAAATCTCGAAACTGAGAGGCTGCTCTCGCTTCGCTCGATCGTTCAATAATGAAATACTTACATACACTTACGTTCACTACTTACAGAAATCACGACAAGAAACCTTCGTCACGACATTTGCTTGTGTGGTCAGGACGACCAGCATAGCTAGGGCCACTTTATCTCGAACTTTCGGCACACAGCGGCGCAACTAGTACAAGTCCGGGGCTCAGTTTAAACTGGCTCTCATACTGTAGGGCCATGATAAAATTATAGGTTTAGAACAGGAAAATAATATTTTGTCTAACGTTTCTGGATTACATGTCGAAAAATTAAATAAGTACTTACTTACTTATTTTGTTGGACCACCGAGATGACATTTTTTTATCGCTTTGTTCTTGAATACATAGGAAAAGAAAATTATATCTACTAAAAATATTTGTTTTTTAAACCTTGATTTTATAAAAACCATGGTTTTTAAAAAAAATATTTTCCAATGACATTCATTTTTCAAAATCCTTCGACTCCGGAGTCGTTTGGGCTTAAGATAATCAGTGATTTTACTTTAGTCAGCATACATTTCCTTTAAAAAAGCGCAGTTTCCCGCCAAGCGCCATCTCGTGTCGATCTAGGGAAAATTGCGCGCCATATTGATTGAAAATCAAGTTTATCGCATGCACCGCGACACATTTAGAAGAAATAAAACCTCCGTGGCATACGATAGCTGCGTACAAAACTTATTTGATCGGTCGTTCAACCATGTCGATTTTCCATCTCTGTTTAGTCTATAACTGCGTCCTACTCGCTCGTACCGTTAAGGTGGTATGCCTGAGTTATGGCATTCCAATGTTGCCACTACCTCGGAGGCTGTGCTAGCACACGGCATGGCATGTGTCACTTCAAATTAACTCAGTGTAAAATAAGCTCTAATACACTGTCTCTAGAACCAAGAAAATTGATATGAGGATTTCCAAATAAGACATTTTTTTAATGTTACACCACGGTTGATTTTATTAACCGAAATTGAGCTGTCATCAGCCGGTTTAAGTTCCAAAATTGCTCGCCAGCGTGCAAACAGAAATTAGTTAGCCAAAACGTAGGTACCTACCTACATCGTTGTTCGGTTAAGTAGGTATAACTTTGTGCAAGTAGGTTTTATTTAGGTACCTACTATTATAGGTACCTATTTCTTGTGTGGCACTGACCTGTTGCCAGTGATTTTGCTTTATTTAGTTCTTTGAATTTTTCTATTATTTACCGTGAATTCATCGCGAAATGTTATTTCATAAAATTTTAACTCCCCTTTAGGGGTAGGTTGGTAGGTAAATTTCAAAGAGTTCTTTCTTGTTGCACCTTTACTAATTCTCATAAAAACTTCAACCTCCCTTAGGGGTAGGTAAGTAAACTTCAGAAATTTCTTGGTGCACCTTTACTATTTCTCAATAAAAACTTCAATCCTCCTTAGGGGTAGTAGGGCTTATGGTTACCTAGGTAGTTAGTTACCTACCAATCTATTTAAATTAGTTCCTGTGAGATAAATTTGTTTTTAATTTTCTACTACACGGGGAAGACGTGGGTGGAAGCTAGTAAAAAATAAAGTTGACTAAAGAAGAGTAAGTAAGTAACCTACCTACCAATACCAAGTCATCGATTTGTAGAATGATTTTCTATACTTTCTTATATACCTAGGTAGGTATATATCTATTTACCTAGATTAGTTAGGTGGTTGGCCGGTACTACATAAACCCAACAGATAAACTGTAACGACGCCATGACCAATCGATGGCATATTATGTTATGACGTATTCTGTTCGTAATTCGTACTCTTCCTTCGGTGGCTTAGACCTGACCATATTTAGCTAGGCACATTCATCTCGACAGAGTCAATCAATTTTGAACTCTATATTATAAGACTTAAAGATTATTTGTGCGCAACCAGATATCGCTGCGCTTTGTATGATGTCATAGCTTTTTGTAGTACGATTGCGCCTAAGCGGTGGCTTTTAATAGGCTCAAAGCACTTAGATATCCCTACACCTAGGGCTAGGTATAAGTAGTACCTACCTCCTATCTACAGCTAGACAAACATGTAGGTAGGTATTAACTAGGTAGGTAGGTACTCATAAACTATGAGTAGGTAAGTAGGCCTAACCAACCAAACCTAGTTACCGGAAGTAATTAATACCCAGAGATTTCAATCAAATCTTTGTTAATACCTACCTACCTTTAGCCGTTAAACTAGTTTTTAAAATAATTTAACGACTTTTTCAATACTGTAACTACCTAGGTATTTTATTAACCTGATAGGTTCAAAGGTAGGGCCTAAAGCCATGAATGAAACCATGAAAATAAAGAAGGAACCTAAGACTACCTAGACTTTAGGTCCCAGATATTGACATTTATAGGCATTTAAGTACCTACCTACCTACTTACAAAAAAACCGGGCTTATATACGTTCTACATCAAGTAGAAGCTTCCACTTAATGTTAGGTAGGTAGTACGTCGATCCAAAAGTCAATCAAGTTTGCTGTCGTTGCAATGGCTTTTCGGTAAAACGGAATCTCGAACTATAATAATAATATAAAATTATACTAATTAATGGCTAGTCGAAATCGTGGTGTACATCGATTATCGGCAATTCGGACACTCGAGCTGATTTTGTCTTCGTCGAATGCACATTCAGATGACATTCGAACTAAAGTAGTACATGGGTTTACTCTAGTGCCATCTAACGGAGTTTTGTTGAACTGCGTATTGGTAGAGTTCTTTAGAAGCTCATACATTATGTAGTTTACTTTAATGCCGGTAGGTGGCGCTGTACTAAAGTTAAATCTACGAGGTCTAACAAGTTTTTTTAGATGGCGAGTGGTTTTATAGATGGCGCGCTATTTTCATTTGTAAATTGATGATAATTTGACAAAGTCTCAGTCTAGCTAAAACTCGAGAATGACTGGACTGATTTGGCTGATTTTGGTTTTGAAATACTTGTATGAGTCCAGGGAAAGTTGTTGTAAATGGTAAATCGATAGAATAAATTTAGGTGATACAAAGTTCACCGGGTCAGCAAGTACTTGCTTACCTTCTACCTACATAGGTAAATTTCTACAGAGGTAGATAGATACTTACTGATAGTCATCTCTGAAGCATTTTAACTAAACATAAAAAATACTTCTTCTGTCTAGTACCTACCTAGTCAACGAAATTATTTTAACTTCACTGCGTTTTCCAATCCATTAATATTCGAACGTAGATATGACATGACTCGAAGTTGGACCTTGACATCGTGTTACCTTAGGCCCTAACCGTTCACCCCATGCAAAAAATCGTACCTACGCTACAGATAATCTTACATTAAGAATTTTGATACTAATTCAAAATAACATTGAAAACACTGACGTAGGTTCTTACTTGGAAATTATGTTATTTTTTCTCAGGCTTTGTGATCCCACTGAGAGCACCGGTCTAAGTGGACCTTCCGATCCCAAGGTTGTGGGTTCGAATTCATCCGTGCACCAATAGGTTTTTTGTTAAATTATATGCGCCTACATGCGTAAATAAGTACGTACCTACCTACTCTCAGACGGTGAAGGAAAACTGATTAAAGTGATATAGTCCATTGAAATGTTACATTTTTTAGGCCTTACCTTGCGTTTTTTAGAGGACGCAATTTTATTTTTTGATGTGTAGGGGGGTCAGTGTAAAGCTAAAACCAAGTTTGTGGGGTCGCCACCCTTGTCCCACGGCCGCCATCTTGAAAATAGGGGTTGAAATGGTTTTTACGGTATATCTCTTAAACTATTTATTTGATAAAAAAAATTTGTTAACATTTTTTGTTGCAAATTAAATTCTCTACAACTTTGGTCCAGTAACTTTTTGTCGTAGAACTATAAATAAAAAAGTTATAAGCGAAAATCTCCAGAAATTCGAGAAAAAAAAAAATATTTTTCGATGTAATTTTTTTTTATCATTTTACGATAAAATGATATCTGACCATTTTTGTAGATCGTTTTTTGAAGAACAACTTTTATTCGCATCATTTTTTCATTAAGTCAATAGCTAAGGTTTTGCAGCGCTCCGAAGTGAGTACTATTTTTCAGTACTCTTAGTATTTTTATAATATTCATGCCTATTATTAAGACACCGCTGTCCGTCCGTTTGTCACCTGGCTGTATCTGCTTACTTCGCGCATAATCAAATATCTGTTAAGTGATGCATGAAATTACACCGGAGCGCCGCCGCCGGCGCAGTCCCGGACTTGCCCTAGCTAATGTGAGAGTCTCTTGTGTGATGAGATACTAACTTACCTTGATTTAACCAAACAGTTTCAAATAATACCTACTAGCAAGCTCCGTGACTAGCATTATGTCACTCAAGAATAATCCAGCTATGTAATGGAATCAGTGAAAGAATACGGATCAAAATCGAACGAAATCGGATGTGTAGTTTTTTTATCCAGGTAAGTACTTTATGAAGTAATGTTACTTCAGTCTTGAAATTGTCGGTTCTGAAACGTAATGGCTTGTAAAAGCTTATGGTAAAGCCCTTGGATTAAATCGTAGGTTCTTATCCCGATATGTTCAGATTAAAATCAAATCGAATGTCAAAAGTTTTACGATGATAACAATGCACATGCAATGCACGATCAAAGAGCACCGGTGGTCTAGCAGTAGCCCAGACTTCCGATCCTAAGGTCGTAGGTTCGAATTCAGTCGTACACCATTTTGGATTCACCATATCGTGTATTCACCATATTTACTTCTACTCGTATAAATTGGAAACTAATAAATTCAAAATTAGTTAACATTCTTCACTATCATAAGCGTAGGTAGTTCTCTATGGTGAAGCTATTTCGATGTGCCTCAAACTTTTTCATATGGATAGTTTCAAAGAGAAGTAAACTAGAAGTCTGAGGATATATACCAAGATTGGGAATTGCAACGAAGCCTTTGGTTCACAGTAAGTTCCAGTATAAAAACTGAGTACACATTTTGTGTTTTTGCCAGGGGTTGGAACCGGTTAATAATTTACTGGAAAACCGGGTTTAACCGGTATCTCGAACTTAGATTAACCCGTTAAAGCGAGCTTCGTTTGTCGTAAGAGCGGGCGCGTCGCAGAGGTCACTACTCACTAATATGGAAAAGAACGAAATGATTTCACTCTAACCGGTTAATTGAGCGAAACGCTTTTGGATTTATCGTTATTGACTAACCGTTTTAATAGAGGTTACGGTAGAACGTAACCGAAAAAGAAGAGGTTGTAGGTATTAGGAGCAAATACCGGTTTGAATTTTTTTCCGGTTTCCAAGCCCTAGTTAGTCCCAAGTTTTGCCCAGCGTTATTTGCATTAGCAATCAGTTACGAATCCACGTGAACGCGGAATCGTCACGCCCTGATGTAAAGGGCAGAAAAATGGAATAATATAATTTACTGTGTTTTCAGTGGCTAGTGGGGCGAATTGTTGTTTTATGTTTGTATATTTGTATACACCGTGAAATTCTAATGGTTTCTTTCCCGCGGCAGAACAAGTTGCCCTAAGGAGTACTTTCGAAACATAGAGTAAAAGTAAAAAAATAAAGAAGTTTTTGTTTTAAAATAAATTAAAAAATATTCATCAACTCGAAAACGTGAGGAACAATAGTAACATTAGACGTAACTTGTAAGTAGGTACTATTCGAATCTCACGCGCCGCCCCGGCCGCCTTCGCGTAGGTATCGGGATGAATTATTACTATTGGTTCGTGGTCGCTTTCGAATTAAATTTTCACAATGGTATATCTGTATTTTTTGTTTCTTATATTTAATTTGTTTATACAACGATTGTATTACCAAAACAAAACCATTTCGCTGCGGGAAAACAACCATTAGAATTTCACGGTGTATATGTTTGTATGTATGTTAGAGTTTAACTTAATAAACCGTTAATCCAATCTGCCTCAAACTTGGAAGGTCTAGAAATTCTGATGTGTAGATTAAAATTTGATGGAAATCCTAATTAACCTTAATCGGTAAAGGAGTTGCAAAGATTGAGTTCCTAAGTCGAAAAAAAAACCTTTCATATTGTTATGAAAATTTGCTGCGAAGCATAATACCTATGCTATTTACATAAATGCTCGTTATTTGTTTAATCAGTGAAGGGGTGTAAAGATATTAAGTTACAAAGTATTTCTTTTTAATTTATTGATTGGGTATCAAAAATAAAAGGGCTTTGAACTCCAACATCACACATTTCAAAATTTTGAAATTTTGGTAAATATCGAGAAGTAGCAAATAAACATTATTGATTCTTGATTCTTAATGTTTATCGGTATTACGAACTACGCCACCTAGAAATTTTTCATGAAAATGTACCTACGAGTACCTATTTGATTCATGAAGAGAAGTAAGATTTTTTTTAAATTTTTATTTCTAGCCGGTTGCTACCATAAAATACAAGTAAGTATTTACAACCAAAGGGTTTCCTTCCCTCAGTATTTGGAATAGGTCAAACTTATGTTTAACCGGTTAATCGGTCAATTGCGTACCCGTATCTGAATGCTCATTTAATTATGCTTCCCAATGTCAAGTGCCAGAACCCTCGCCTTTACACTAGACGATACGACACCGATGTACGAAACTTTTGTAGATTATTATTATTATTATTATTATGAGCCGTTTGTGTCCCACTGCTGGGCAAAGGCCTCCCCCCAATTTTTCCAGATGTCGCGACCCTGTGCTATTCTCTCCCAGTCAGCTAGATATTTATCCAGCTCGTCCCGCCATCTCCGTTTCGGTCTGCCGCGTCGGCTTCTCGCTGGGTCGGGGCGCCACTCGGTGGCTATCCTCGCCCACAGCTCACTTGGCATGCGGCAGACATGTCCAGCCCAGTTCCACTTCAGCTTGGCGGCCTTCGAAGCGACATCTACGATTTGCGTTTCGGAGCGCAGTTCGGTGTTACGGATTCTATCCATTAATTTGACACCCAAAATGCTGCGATACTTTTAATTAAGTTTAATTAGATCGGAACCCGAAAAGCTTCTGGTGTAATGGTAGCATCCCTGCTTCACGAACCTAAAGTCATGGGTTCAATGCTAGTTGTGCACATTGGTGCACATTGGGTTTTATGGCAAAACTCTGTCAACAGCATTCTTATAAGCGGCGATGGGCTTGCAAACTATACAAAATGATAGTGGCAATCATATTTGGACGTGCCTTTGACTGCCCTCTTAAGATATCCTCAAAGATAGATTTAAGATAAGATTTTTTATCAGATTGTAATTAAAACTTCGGCACGAGCGTAGAGCGTGCGCGGCTAAGCCAAAAGTAAACAAATTTAGCTAGGTAGGTACATGTACCTAACGTTTTGCAATTGGTTAAAACAAGAGTAAAAACCTTTTTTTTTCGGCTTGGCAACTTAAATGCCCACTTTTACCCTTTCCCGCTATGGGGACAACGGAAAGTCATTTTTTTCCCGCTGTCCCCATCGACCCTTTCCCGCTATGGTGACAACGGGAACTTATAAAATATCCTTCATTTTGTCCCATTCACTTAAGCCTAGGTTATCGATAGCAATATTAAAGGGTGGATACGACCCGATATTTACAGTATTGCAAGAACCATTGCTTGGATAAGACAATCGGCTCTTTAGTCGACTGGCCCCGGAAAAAACTGGCCCTACGGGGCCAGTTGACCTAATGCATTTAATTTATTACTTTTTTTTAGTCGACTGGGCCCATTACTAATTCGAACAAAAAATCTATTGTCTATTTCAAATCCATGTACAGTGTACAAAACGTACTCAGAGAAAAAAATGAAACACCATTTTTATAAATATGATACTTATGTTTATTGGGTTCTTTTGCTTAGAACTAGTCAAAATCAACAATATAGTATATCGACATAAGTTGAAACACTTTTCTTCTTGACTATTCTAATAATAAATTCTTTAAGCGGGGCCAGTTGACCAATTCAAAACATGTATTAGGTCAACTGGACTCGAGGGGGGCGACAATCCGTTCCGGAATCGTACCTGAGTCGTGTCGGACGGTGTGTGAACGGACCGGGGTACAATGACGTCTGGCGTTAGGACGGCGACGGCGTCATACCAATTAGGTGTTTGGGTGCCTGAATAGCAGGGCCTTTCTACTTAATAATTTCGTCATTGTTCACACTTTCGTCATTGTTCGCAGCAAATAATTTTGTTTAACTCTTAAAATCTTATACCTTTATACGAGAAACTCTTGTATATGTTACACTAGCAGTCCGCCCCGGCTTTGCACAGGTATTTGTATACCTATGGTCACGACTGAAATCCCCAGGCTCGGTTAGTATCTCCTCAGATCTCTACTTACTTAGATCTTTGAGGATATCTAAAGGGGGTAGCCAGAGGCACGTCCAAACATGATATTTGACACATGCCTACATTTTGTACATCTAGTATTCCGTACGTGGCAGGTTGCAAGCCCATCGCCGCTTAACGCTTAACGCTAACTTATGACACACACCTTCAAATTTTTGGTTCTAGGGTATGCCAGTTTCCTCACAATGTTTTCCTTCACCGTTTAAGAGCACTGGCATAGCGCACATAATTTTTTCCAATAGAAAAACTCATTGGTGCACGACCAGGTTTGAACCCACGACCTTCGGATCGTGCAGGGGTGCTACCACTACACCACCCGCGCACAACAAAATAAACTTATGCAAAAAAAACTACTAAAGGCGATCTACTAGTGACAAAGAAAATAAAGGCTTGTCTAGACATAGTAATAAACTTACAAAAATAATATAGCAAAAGCGTAAAGTATTCAAATGATACGGAATTGTATAGTAAAATTGAGTTTGCTGCCGTCTATATAAAACCTAAAGGGTGGCTATGAGAGCGTTTACGCACTGCGTCCGATCCGAATCTGATCCGAACCCGTGAAAATATGGATCTAGAAAACTCCGAATTCGGATATTGCTTACACATTAGTCCGATATCTAATACGAATCCAAGCAATTCAGGAGCCACCTTTTGGCATACGTCATTTTACGTACATACAAATAATATTAAGGCTATTTCGGTCCGTCAAAAACCATCTCCGAGATGGAGATTCTAGAACAGTGGTTCCCAAACTCTTTTGTTTCATAGACCACTTTCAAAATTTTGCTGGATCCGGCGGACCCCCTGCATCTACATTACTACCAATTTCTAAATCTTGAAAAAAAACGTGAAGATTAGATCTCTATCTATGGAAACTTGCGTTGTGACTGAGTTTCAACGACGATTAACAGATTTCGAAAAAAAAATCTTTTCCATTTCTAAATTACCATTTTTTTCTTAATTTATTTATAAATTGTCTTATTGAGAAGGTTTAATTTAGGTATCATATTAGGTATTTAAAATAACAGCCAACATTTTAGTTCTTCACTATCGAAACCAAATTTATTTTCATGCACGATTGTAGACCCCCATTTTTTGTCACGTACAACGTAGACCCCCGTCGAGTCTACCGTGGACCCTGGGTTTCCACCTGGACCACTTTGGGAATCACTGTTCTAGAACGACGGAAAGAAATCGGATGACGGAAATCGGATGTAGTGGTAAGCTACCATAGAAATAGTTCTACCCGTGAAAATATGGTCCGGAGTAGCCGGACCATATTTTCACGGGTACGGATCGGATGCAGTGCGTAACCGCTCTGATTGTGTATTGTTGAATGTCAGTGCATAAAGCAGCATTCACATTGACAGTCATATAAAGTTGACACGACACTTTCAAACCAATTTCGGTTGAATTCCGGCTAGGGACCTTACCACGAAGTGTTCCAGAACGATTCCGTTTTAGAAACGTCACATTTGGAATGTCAGGTAAAATAAACCAAAAAGGTACTAAGTTATTTTAATTGTAAGAAGTTTTTGTTTTTGTATGGTCAGATGGCATCCTTCTAATATCCTACTAATATCATAAACGCGAAAGTTTGTAAGAATGTATGGATGTGTGAATGTATGTTTGTTACTCTTTCACGCTAAAACGGCTGAACGGATCTGAATGAAATTTAGTACAGATATAGATTATGGTCTGGAATAACACATAGGCTACATTTTATCCCGAAAAAATGTACGGTTCCCGTGGGATAGCGATGTTTTTGTTTTTCAAGGTACCACGCGGGCGAAGCCGTGGGCGGAAGCTAGTGTCAAATAAAGCTAATAATGTAACTTTTCAAAAATATAAGAATTCATCTTCGGTTATCTAAATATATATAACTCAAAGGTGACTGACTAACTGACTGACATCATAGTGATCTATCAACGCACAGCCCAAACCACTGGACGGAACGGGCTGAAATTTGGCATGCAGGTAGAGATGTTATGACGTAGGCATCCGTTTATAAAGGATTTTGATTAATTCTACTCCCAAAGGGATAAAATAGGGGATGAAAGTTTGATTTTGCTTTTCAATGAAAGCCGTGGGCGGAAGCTAGTTCTAATACTTATAAATCCAACAACATTAGGTACTTCAATACAATTTGCATAGGTCATGGTACGAAATAACAGTGTAACATTAATTCGGTAATGTATTATGAATTCGTGGTGAAGCCCTTGGTCTTTTTTGTAGTGCGCACTAGTGAAATATTGTTCGATTATTGCAAAACGCCAAATAGGTATTATGATTTTGGCATTTGACGACTTTGGCATTATGCGTCGCGAGGGTCACGCCAATGCTGGCATGCATAACGTACCTATGATACGGGAGTGCAGTGTTGCCAGATACACTGTATTACAGATCTACTGTATTTTCACACGATCCACTGTACACTAATACCAAAAAAAAATACAGTGTATGGGAACACTGTAATTTTTCAACGGGCAAAAATCAATTCACTGTATTTTCTTTTACTTTTACTGTAATTTTGTATCAAACACTGTAATTTTGAGTAATTTTGAGCACCATACACTGTAATATAATTTGTCTCATCTGGTAACACTGCGGGAGTGTTCTGTGCTTTTCATTCCGGTGTTGCAACGTGATATACCTTGGACCCTAACGAACAATACTTCATCCAAAATCTGTTGGTATTCACGGTGTAACCAGATTTTCCACTTATCTACATAATTCCAGGGACTGACGTGAAACTATAGAGCGCTGGTGGTGTGGTGTGGTAACACCCCTGCCTCACGATCCAAAGGTCGTGGGTTCAAACCAACAACCTTACCACGAAGTCTTCCAGTACGATTCCGTTTTAGAATCTTCATGAAGTAACATTACTTCAATACAATATACATAGGTCATGGTACAAAATAACAATGTTATACTAATTCGGTAATGTATTATCAAGAAAATAACATCGTGAGGAAACCGGCATAACCCAGGACCAAAAATTCGAAGGTGTGTGTAATAGGTTAGTATTCTTATAAGCGGCGATGTGCTTGCAACTTGTCACGTACGGAATACTAACTACTGTGCAAAATGTGGGCATGTACCAAATGTCATGTTTGGACTTGCCTCTGACTACCCTCTTTCGATATCCTCAAAGATCTAAGTAACTAAAAAGATCTGAGGAGATATCTACCGAGTCCGGGGATTACAGTCGTGATAAAATTTTTTTTTTTACATTTAACAAATTACAAACAAAACGATCCTCTATTGAAAAGCGCATTAGCTAGAAAGCATCTAGCGAATTCGCTATTCTTTTTTAATTTTCGCATGAATAGACCAAGTATTTAGAAAGTTTTGAAAGTTGCCTGAAATTTTGGAAAATACGCGATAAACTGAAATTTTCTTTTGTTACTGGACAATGTCTGTCGAACAGATGTTTATTGAAATATAATATCTGCGCTGTGATCTGGAATATTTAAAAGCTACTTTTTAGGGTTCCGTAACTAAATGGCAAAAAACGGAAACTGGGTTCGTCATGTCTGTCTTTTTCTCTGTATGACACAGCCACTTTTTTTCGAAACTATAAGAAATATGCTATTGAAACTTGGTAAGTAGATGTATTCTGTGATTTTCACACAAAAATATAAAAAAAAACAATAAATTTTGGGGGTTCCCCATAAGTGCCTAATTAGAACTACTGAAACTCTAATCTATATCTATATAAGAGCTTAACCTGACTGACTGACTGACTGACTGACTGACTGACTGACTGACTGACTGACTGACTGACTGATTTATCATCGCCCAGCCGAAACCGCTGAAGCTAGAAAGCTGAAATTTGGAAGGTGGCTTCCTTTTATAACAAAACCACCCACTAAGGCGGGATTTTTGGAAATTCCACCTCTAAGGGGGTGAAAAAGGGTGAAAACGTTAGTATGAAACTTTTTAACGCGTGGAGTGATTTTCATGAAACTTTGTGTGTGCACTGTAAATGCAAAATGAATGGACACGTATTTCAGGATTTTTCAATATAACCATCAAAAAGGGGTCAAATGTGGGGTCAATTTTTGTATGGGAACTTTTAAGCGGGTGGTGCTATTGGCCTGAAACTTTGTTTGTGTACTGTAAATGCAAAATAAATGAACACGTATTTCAGGATTTTTCAATATAACCTTTAAAAAGGGGTCAAATGTGGGGTCAATGTTTGTATGGGAACTTTTTAACGGGTGGTGCGATTGCCTTGAAACTTTGTGTGTGCACTGTAAATGCAAAATGAATGGACACGTATTTCAGGATTTTTCAATATAACCATCAAAAAGGGGTCAAATGTGGGGTCAATTTTTGTATGGGAACTTTTAAACGGGTGGTGCTATTGGCCTGAAACTTTGTTTGTGTACTGTAAATGCAAAATAAATGAACACGTATTTCAGGATTTTTCAATATAACCTTTAAAAAGGGGTCAAATGTGGGGTCAATGTTTGTATGGGAACTTTTTAACGGGTGGTGCGATTGCCTTGAAACTTTGTTTGTGTACTGTAAATACAAAATGAATGGACACGTGTTTCAGGATATTTCAATATAACCTTGAAAAAGGGGTCAAATGTGGGGTCAATGTTTGTATGGGATTTTTTTAACCTGGTGCGATTGGTCTGAAACTTTGTTTCGTGTTTCAGGATTTTTCAATAAAACCTTTTAAAAAGGGGGTCAAATGGGGGGTCAATGTTTGTATGGGAACTTTTCAATGGGTGATGCGATTAGTCTGAAACTTAATTTTGTGTTTTAGGATTTTTCAATATATCTCTAAAAAAGGGGATCAAATGGGGGGTCAATGTTTGTTAACGGGTGGTGCGATTGGCCTTAAACTTTGTTTTCTGTTTCAGAATTTTTAAATATAGGTAACTCTAAAAAAGGGGTCAATGTTTGTATGGGATTTTTTTAACGAGTGGTGCGATTGGTCTGAAACTTTGTGTACTGTAAATACAAAATGAATGGATACGTGTTTCAGGATTTTTCAATATAACCTTCAAAAAGGGGTCAAATGTTGGGTCAATGTTTCAATGGGTACTTTTTAAAGGGTGGTGCGATTGATCTTAATTTTGGTTTGGATACTTTAAATGCAAAATAAATGGAAACGTATTTCTGGATATTTCAAAATAACCCTCTAAAAAGGGTAAAATTGGGTGTAAAAGTTATTATGGGATTTTTTTATGATTTGTTTGAAACTCAGTTTAGTTAGATACCTACTTTAAGTGAACGAAGTCGCGGGCGGGACAGCTAGTACGTCATAAAGTAAAGCGAAATTTATCTTACATTCAATCAACTCAAATATTTATTAATAAAAAAACATTTCATTTCATAAATACCTTTTTTTGCTGCTACAGAACCCTTCATGTGCGAATCCGACTCGCACTTGGCCGCTTTTTTATTAACCACGCGTGCAAGTTCGCAGTTCGCTAGTTTTTACTAATAGGTAGTAGAAAGCTTTGGTACCTGTGACGAGTATCGACTGAAGTTAACTATCTCTCTCTCTCTCTTCAATAAACTCGCATTCTCCATCTTCTTTTAACTTTAAACTGGTTTTTGCGCTAATAAAACAAGCGATTTGTTATGTTGTTCGTGTTGCTTAGATCTTATTTTAATAGTGCCTACAGACTCATGGCGAGAGTATTTTTATTTTTAATTTTTTATAGTTGTTCTAAAAAAATCCATCTGAGAATTACGTTACAGTCAAATACATCGTAGGAAATCCAATTAGGCAAGTTATTCAGTTCCATTCCAATGCTTTACTCCAAAGTTTTACATTTGACAAGTCTTCAAACAAAGATACATTAAGGGTCGGTTCACATCTGACGCAAGATGCGTCGAGCGAGCGTATCTCGGTCTATTCGATCAAATAGGGAGTTTTCACGGAAGATGCGTCGGGCGTGACTTCGTTTTGCTACATTATTTTTTTATATTATTATTTGCATCGTTCAAAATACACGTGGCGCGACGTCGCCGATCTTACGTCGGCCGACAATGCGTTGACGGAAACGAAACAGACGCTGTACGCTCAACGCACTAGTTAAGGCGCGGCAGCTAGCTAGTGGCCAGCGGCATACTGCCCGTTGCATGAAAAGTCTAAGTTCTATCCCTTCGAATTGTAATAATTTGAAATAAGATGTGTTAAATTTAAATAATAAAAATAAAACACACATTTTATTTATAAGTAAATTAGTGGTGTAAAAAATATATGAAAATTACCTCAACTTTAGAAGAAGAAGCGATTTTGTTTATTTTTTGAGGTTTTTCGAGAATTAATACTAAAGTTAGTACGACGTTTAAACAAAATTTCAAACTCAGACTTGAGAGATAAAATATTGATTATTTTCAGTGACCTTTCAGTTATTTTCCACTACCCTTATTTACCGAGGGTAAAGTATCTGAAAAACAACAAAACTCCGCGATCAGCTGACCACCGCGCCTTAATGCATCATCGGTTAAGTGTGAAAGGTGAAAGGCCTGTTAAGGCGTCACTCGACCGATAATACGCGACGCATCTTTCGTCAAATGTGAACCGACCCTTAGGTAGCTCGACGTCTGGCGAACTCGGCGTGAATCAGGAAACCGGTGTCGGTTAGGCTGTATCGGAGCTGAGAAGAGTTCATTCATGTGAATATGAATGCAAGCCGTAAAAGACCGGCTTTCTGGACAAATATTTAGAAACAGCTTTTAAATTCTCTACTGTAAGTAAAGTCATAGACGAGTAAAATGTCATGTCAGTTTACTTTTCGATAACTAAGTAGGTACGATTTATTCTTGATATAGTGCTTTAATACAAGTTGAGTCGATTACACCTTTAATAATCTTGGATTAGGTTAGGTAGGTATATCAATGGCAAGCTAGAGTAAGAAAGAAGCTAGGTAGTGTTTTTAGGGAGTAGTATGATATAATGTTTGTATGTATGGTACCCAAACGGCTGGACAGATTTTGACAAATGAGGTGTCATTGTATACGTCTAGATTACAAAAGTGATATAGGTTATACAAAATGTCATAAAAAACTAATAAAGCAGCTGTAAAAATCTATTTTCAGTTAATTTATGACGGTTTTTTAAAATTTTTGCATTAAGTACTAGTGAATAAAAAATCTCGGATATCCTCTCTTGAATTCGAGAAACATGACATGTGCTAGGCGAACCACGTCGTTCGAGAAAAAAGTAGTTTTTTCTGTAAACCTCTCCCCCAGCATCTGTTCGGGATATTGGATGACCCGCGATCTCACGTGAGATGAGATGATGAACGCATTGCGATCGACATTTCTTGATACTTGCAATTTTTGATGCTTTTCGCAGAAAGTCGTTTTAATATAGAGCTTTAGAGTGGGCACAATTGTGATATTTTTTCAACTAAGACCGTGCATGTGCCCGAAAGACGCCTACATTTGTCACTTAGGTTACGCCAAATTAAATAATGAAAATCTGTCAAATTATCTGGCGTGTTTGTTGCGCTATGGAGCCACGGTTACGGCAGTTTGTCGCTAGTGTGGATGCGTTTTTAGACCCAACATTTTTGCTGACTAGTCGTAAGGTGGTTTAATTTGTGCTGCGTTAACCAGTTCTAGGCAAAAAATACGGGTTCAACTCCCGCGCATTCGTAAATTTCGGATCACATATAAACATTTTTTGCATAATATATTAGTAAACACTAAAAAGCAATCCCGTTATCAAAGTTTTATTACAAACTTAGAATTAAGTACTTATTTGTAGTTTTTACTTTAATGCTAGTAAGTTTTTGAAACACATCGACCTCTCTTTTTCTTACAGATAGGACTTACAGTTCAAAAGTTATGCTTGAACAAACCTTAATCTGAAACTTTATCTCATTGTAATAATTCAGAGTAAATTTTAAATAAAAATATAACTATATTAGGTACTGGATAACTTACCTATTATTTAGTTATACCTATCAACATTCAACACAAAAATAGGCTTACCTTAGTCAATATTCTTAAGTTATTGATATTCTGTCCAAATTGATCAAGGATCTTACCTGAAATTAACAAAAAAACACATTAGGGTAGTGTTATGAAATTATTCGACTTCTTCGCGTAAAAATAAGTTAAAATATACTTCATGTTTAAAAAAAAACTAGCAGTAACAATTTTATAGTAGTATCAAGTACCAAAATGTATAAAACGCAGTAGATAGCGATGCACTAGGCTTGGTTCACACAGCCCCCACTTTGGACCTGTCGCGTTTACTTGTGTGAGTGCGCGTGCACATCAGGTGCATATGTGGGTGTATCGCCGAATGCCTTCGAGCAGATAGCTGAGATATCATAAATTTTACGTCAGAGATTGGCGACTTCCCAAAACTAAGTTATTTAATACGAGTATATTAGGTACTAGCATACTTGTTTATATATCATGGTAAAAACAATAATTATCACGTTAGATATCTCCGGCCTTGACAGATATTTCTTGTTACTTGTTCTTTGAAGATCTAAATGGGGGTAGTCAGAGGCTTGTCCAACATTATACATATTAGTCGCATGCTGACATTTGTCACAGTAGCCAGTTTTCCACTTTACACTTTAATGGTGTTATATAACACCAAAAGTGGAAAACTGGCTATATAGGATCCCGCTTTTACATTTAATTACCCCATGTTACTAAAATTTTTCTTGTGTTTCCATCAATTTTTCTTTTGATAGAAATTTCATGCCATGAAAGGCCATGTTTCAAATTGGCTTAATTAGAGTTTTGTTTAAACCCTTTGTAACTAGAAATCGAAACAATGTCACAAAATTTAATTAAAAACTTCAAGGTCCACGAAAATACTGAATGCATTCGCACAAAAGCTATTTGCTTTTTACAGTTCAATTTCATACCGCTCTGTGTAAAAGTATGTTGACAATTTAATTACTACACGGTAAACTGAAGGAAAACTTGCTACCAAAATGTTTTAGGTACATGTTGTGGGCAGAGCTCGAGTGAGAGAGGGAAATTGAAAAATGCGTCAAAGATAGCGGAATTCAAATATTTTGGTTGACCTCCAGATTCGAACCCACGACCTTCGGATCATGAAGCAGTGTTAACTATTGAGTAAGTAAGCAAATAATTACTGCCACAAACAATAGGTAAGTACCTGGTAAATTTGATCCCAATTGTCGGTCGCGTATCACGAATCACGACAACATGAAAACAACGACTGTGCTACTGTGAGTAAACAAAATAATAATAACGTTACTAGCTGTTGCCCACGACTTCCTTTGCAAAACTCGTCTCGGTCCTTTTATACTCTTGTCTACTAATCTCATACATCTTTGGTCTACCTCTACCACTATATCCATCCATATTCCTATCTAGCTCACTCTTCATCGTTGATATTCACCCTTCTTTTCAGCAACCTCTTTTAACATGTCCATAACACTCTAATAACTCCTCATTTTTTACGACACTGACGCAATTTTCAATTTCCCTCTCTCACTCGAGCTCTCCCCACAACATGTAATTTTGGTAGCACGTTTTCCTTCAATTTGCCGTGTAGTAATTAAATATATTGATTGCAATACTCTATTCGTAAACCCTGAACAAGTTAAAGCTGATTTACATTGATACAGTAGCTGGCACCGGTGACAGAAAATATGAGGAGTAATAGGTTAGCGTGGTATGGACATGTTATGAGAAGAGATGAAAGTCATGTGACAAGGAGAGTGTTAGGTATGAAGGTAGATGGATACAGGGGTAGAGGTAGGCCAAAGAAAAGATGGATGGACTGTGTGAAAGATGACATGGGTAAGAAAGGAGTGAGTACTGAGATGACGAATGACAGAGGGAAATGGAAGAAGATCACATGTTGTGCCGACCCCACATAACGTGGGATAAGGGCAGGAAGATGATGATGATGATGATGACAGTAGCTGGCGCCAGCATCACTGGATAAGGCGCCGGATCAGCACTATAACAATTTAAACATGTTTCAATCCGGGTTGTCTACTCTGCAAAACGATCAACGATATATCGACTCAATAATCGTACAAAACCTACTACATCGTTTCGACTATAATTTCTACAATGGAACGATCAACTTTACTTTTGATCATAATCTCGTAAACCTACTATAACATCATTTACAGACGATACGATAATTTGAGTTTGACAAAAAAACAACAATTAATTCGACTGAATTCGACGAACATTTCGTTCCGATTATATCGTTGTCGATTTGCGGAGTAGACCCCATTTAAATTCCAGCATCTAAATTCGAAGGTGTGTCATAAAATATGTTAGTATGACAGTGGAGATGGACTTGCAACCTGTCACATACGGAACACTAACTATTGTGCAAAATATGAGCATGTGCATATAATGTTTGGACGTGCCTATGTACTCGTAAAGCTTTTAAAATACAAAAAATAGAATTTAAAACTTTGTAAGTACATGATACTTAATCTATTTTTTATTATTTTGCAACTTTAGCAGCAATGTTGACAGACAGCTTACAGACAATCATTGTGTTCAAGTTCAGAGTTCTTATCAAAGAAATACGATATATCTTTGATATTTTCATAACGACCTGTTTGATATTACCCTAAAAGCTCTTGATAAGGCTTCTGAACTTGGAGACAATAACGTGTATATGCCATTGTTGTTGCCTAAGTCGTCTACATATGGAAATTACTGGTAAATTTATATTTTCTTGAATAAATCGTTTTTTCGTTTTTTAACCGACTTCAAAACAGGGGAGGTTCTCAATTCGACTGTATCTTTTTTCCATTCAATTTCCGACCCGTGAAAATTTTGTTTTATGGTTAACAACAATATTTGCTGAGTCTTTTAGGTGTCAATGTGTATTCTATGAGTATGTACCTAGGTATCAATATACAAAATAGTATTCAATAATTCTCATGATTACAAGTTTTGTTTAATTAATTGTTTACCGTTAGTCATACAAGCTTTTTCTTTTTAATGTGACAAGTTCATTCGAACAGTGTTGCGTGGTTAAAGACACAATCAACAAAGATAATAATGTAGGTATTTAATTTTAATAAGAAATGAGTTGGGCTGCATAATAGGCACACATTCTACTAAGTACTTATTAACGCCAGAGTGAGACAGAAAGCGCTGTTTAGACGAAAAAGACAGGGACAAGTAATTTTTTTACTGAAAGCTAGCAAGAGGTATTTCATGTGATGGTACCTATCCAACCAGTGAGCAAATGGATTTAAATCTCAGACAAAACAGCTAGAAAATGTTTATAATTAATTACAGACACGTGGATCACTGCATTTTGTATCTAATGTCTTTGGCATAAATGTCACCTGGTGACTCAAATTTTGTTTTACTAATTCTATAGTCTCGTATAAAGGTCAAAGCACACATATCAACTCGTAAACGGAACGTAACCGTATCGCCTCGCCTCAAGCAGGCTTCAACCTAATTGTTTTTCCATGTTATTAACACAATGCTTTTGGTTTGAAATTACTTTGTACCTTCACGAACAGGACAATTTAAATAAGATATAAAGCGAAAGTAGCAAAGCATTTTCCCGAACTATTCAGTCAGTAAAATATAGATAATTGCGGTAGTCATTAACAGCAAGCAATACTGTACATTTCACTTCATTGCCTCCTTAATTTGGTTTCATAATAGCTAAGACAAATTTTGGGTATCCCGCGCCCAGAAATGAACCAACCAAAAACGAATAGTGTGTCATTCATTAGTATTACAATATACGAACCGTAGGGTGAAGATTAGACTAATTAAAATGGCTTGTCCCTGAAGTAGCCTAATACGCGACCATTCGCTTAATTTTATGATTTTTTCATTGCCGATTCTAGAATAGTCCTGAGTAGCCTAAATGGCGGTAAATCGCCTACGTTGGCCCACTGTTAAATACCCCAAATTGAAATAAATTGTAAGTATTCAAACACTAGTCCCTATTGTATAACAAGTATATCTATTATTTAAATGTGTTCCGATCCTAAAGTCGTGGTGTTTGAATACGGTCGTGCACCAATGGATTTTGTGCACCAGCACCCTCAAACGGTGAAAGAAAACATCGTGAAGAAACCGGGATGTCGTAGGACCTTAAAAGGTCAAAGACACATTGTTTATGTAAAACATTAATAGTATTTATGTTGATCTGTACTTCGGCCGGATCCCCTCTCATTCACGTCAGTTTATTGTCGAAAAAAAGCTAAAATAATGGCACACCTATTATTGTGAAAAGAGACAAAAGCCTGAGAAAGTATTTAGGAGGAAATAAATCATTTAAGACTTTCCACATAAATACCTACCTCTTTCCCTAATTCCAAAGTTAACCTTAATTTCATGCAGGGTATTCGGCTTTCTTCTTCAGAAGCTCGTTCTATCTAATGTAATTAAACAAAAACTGTCTCGTAAAGCTTATTAAAGAATATCAGAGTACTTAGATGGCAATATAGCTTTGGGCTATGATCATAATACAAAAAAAAACTAGGGCTCAACGAGTTTCTTGTCAGTTCTTCTCGGACTGGGGATAGAACTGAAATTGGCACCTAGATTCACCTAGTATGTATGACAATTCAAAATGATCTCTGTGATCTAATTGAATAAAATATATTTTGATTTTTTTGATTCTTTATTAGCCACCCTGGAATAGCATCTACCGTGTGAAGACATGGGCAGAAGCTAGTAAAGTGAACCTATCAATTTGTGAGAGACTTGATAGACATTGAAAGCAAATATCTTTGTTTATTTTACTCAATATCATAAATTCTGGGAAAAAATCTCATGAAAGCACCTGCGCCCTTGCGTAGGTGCTCACCTACGGTTGTTCGGCCAAACACAAGGTTGTTAGAACATTCTAGCCATAACTGTCAGAATCTCCTTCAAGTTAGACGTGAAAGTCAGCCTCGCAAAATTATATAGCTGAAAGTGTTGTAAATAACTACCCCTACTCGAAGTTTACCTGTGTGCGTGTTTTCAGCACACTTGTAAAGCTCAACAGGTATTTACGGGGGTTGGGGTGGAACACTATAAATAGTGGTGCAAGAAGGGGCGGTGCCACATTCGCTCACCGCCGCGCGTTTCGTGGATCGGCTCCGTACAACGGAGCCGCTACTTGATACGAACAAAGTAAATGAGTTAATTTCGTAATGCCCCGCGGTAGACCAGCAAGACGCCTCTATCTCCGAGCAGAAGATTCTCCGGGAGTCGCTCGGGAGAGGGAAAGCAAATTTGCGAGGGTTCCGATCGCCCCGAAAAACGACAGTAAAAATAATTGCGTAAAACTGATGATCCTGTGGATAAAACTGTCTACTTTCGCAGTTGATATCGCATTGTTTGATATTTTGCACAAACATGTTGTGAAGGCGCTAATAAAACGTCAAGGCTACGGAATGAGGTACGTTGCTGTTCTAAAATAATCTATTATATAAAAAAATAGATACAACGCACAGCCCAAACCGCTGGTCGTACAGATTTGAAATTTGGAGGGTATGTTCGTCTTGGTATGTAGGCGCCCACTAAGACGGGATTTTTGGAAATTCCACTTTTAAGGAGGTGAAAACGGCAAAAAAGTTTGTATGAAACTTTTTAACGCGTAGTATGATTCGATTAAAAATAAATTAAATTGATTGATAAATTGAATTAATTGATAGTTGATAATTGATGTACTTAGGATAAAAAAAAATTGTTCAGCTTGGATTCATTTGATTTAAAATTTTCCGCTCAATTGCAGTTACATTGTTGAAAATTTTCATCAAAATAGTTAATAATAATAATATAATAATAATACATACATACATACATACATAAAATCACGCCTGTTTCCCGACGGGGTAGGCAGAGACCACGGATCTCCACTTGCTACGATCCTGACATACTTCTTTTGCTTCATTCACTCTCATTACATTCTTCATACATGCGCGTCGGTTTAGGGTACTCTGGACCTGGCCTTTCTCTAAAACGTCCCCAATTTGATCGAGGTACGTACGCCGAGGTCTTCCCCTTCCAACTGTCCCATTCACACTCTCCTTATACAACTGTTTCGTCAATCTCCTTTCATCCATCCTTTCTACATGCCCAAACCATCTTAACATACCCGTCTCAATTTTCATCACTACGTCTTCTTTCACTCCACAACGTTCTCTTATCACACTGTTCTTCACTCTATCATTCAAAGTTAAACCACACATACTTATCAAAGCTCTCATTTCCACTGCATTTATTCTACTCTGATGCTTCTTCTGCCATACCCAATATAATAATAATGATGCTGGAAAATAAAATAAATTAAAATAAGTTATTCGTTTCGGGGCCAATATCGGCGTTTATCAACCGGAGGTTTTTTTTTAAGATGCCGCGTGGTTATCTACCGTCATCTGATGCACGGCGAGAAGATGAATAAACACCGAAAGTACCTTAGCTGGCTGCAGTCTGCAGGTAAGTTTAATTTTAGCCATTTACCGTCTTCATGACCTCAAGGCGTCCCAGGCGCTCAGGGATGGGGCGGGGCGCCCGTTCCAGGATCAGTTCTCGATACTTTGTTTAGGTATCTGAAGACATTTATTCATTCGTTCATTCATTTATTTATTCATTCATTTCACATGACGTTTTACATTGCGAATATTCAATAATAAAGACTTTGTGCTCTGAAAACTAGCAGTCATTTTACATTGAGGACGTATTGCTGTCAGAGCATTTTATATTACAGTCGATGTGCAACCAAGAACGTTTAGCTTCCAAAACCTTCTGATCCGAAATGCTTCATTCATTCATCGATCAAAATTCGCAATAGTAGGTGTAATTTTCGTAAACGAAACATTCCGAGAAAAACGCCGGTGCTAGAGGGGGAAGGGGGGGGGGGGGGGGATCATCGAAATATCAGCAGTAGGAAAGTATACTTTTTGTTCCAGGGGTGCAGATTCGATGGGCTTCACTGAACTTGACTCCAGTTGCCGCTGTGGCTCCGTGCCTGTTCCATCGCTTTATCCTGATAGATTGCGCGGACTCTTACGATATGCAAGGACAATTTGAAGCGTGCGTTATTCACGGTGATCAATTCAGCTATGTCCCCAGCATCTCCATCGTGAATGACATGTACGGTTTGCACATAGTGAAACAGCCCCCGAACGATATCAACCCATGGCGTATGAAGTTTCACCAGCTGTGGACAGCGCCTGATGCTACTTCCGATCACACTGGCACTGATACAGACTTTCACCCTGCCTTTGCCCACTAATTCTATGCATTTTAACGCCCATCTTTAGACCACCGACGGACAACCGCAGTCTTAAGGTACGAGTTGGCAGCAGGCGACAGGAGGCAGCAGCGGACGACGTGTCGCGACACTACTGGTTTCTATGTATTTTTATGAAATGCCCTCCGTAGTTAGCGGCACGAAGCTAGCGACGCATTTCATAGAATTACATAAAAACCACTAGTGTCGCTGCGACACGTCATCCGCTGCTGTCTCATGTCGCCCGCTGCCAACTCGTACCCTTAAGCTAAGCGTTCACCTATTGGCATCGTACGCATCTGACGCATCGCATTAAACGGATGAATTTTTCAACAAGGCAAATGGATAATCATTTACGGTCAAATAGTTGTTGGTTTGTTATTACATAAACCTAATAATATATAGTCAAATATTTTCTAAACATAATTATTATTATATACCTAATAGTACCTATTTTCTGAACTTTACAAATAAAATATATTTTGGAAAAGAAATAATGTCCTAAAAATGTAATAATCGAATTTCAACTAAAACAAATACTAAAAATATTTTTCTAAAGTACCAAAGTACTGAATTTATTTTTGTTGAATTAAACATTTATATAGACTATTATATGAGCAGTAATATAATTATTTTATTTTGTTAATTCATCACACCATTAATTTTAAAATAATTTGTTATTATATAAATTCAATTTTATTAGTAGTTGTTCTTCTTATTCAGTTTTAATTGTTTTTGTTACGTTTGACTTAGATTTAAAGTTTTTAATATTTGATGTTAGAATAAGATCCTAGCCAGGATAAAAAAAAATATAAAAACATAAAAAAATTAAGAATCCCGGTTCTTAATAAAAAAAATATGTTCAGTTTGTTCTTTAGATTTATGAGTTTAACTGTTGATGTTAGAATATAATCCTAGCCAGGATAAAAAAAATATAAACAAAAAACGGGTTCTTTAAAACAAAAAAAATGTTCAAACTTGTAGAATAGTCATTCCAAATGTATGTATTAGAGTTACCTATGTTAATTAAACCAAAGTAGATGACAATGTTGTTTTATTACATATTTTTTTTTGGTCCTTACCTCCTTTATTATAGGATCCTGTAGGTTAACAAGGAAACTATGACAACTTTATGTAGGTACTTATATATATATATAATCACGACTGTAATCCCCAGGCTCGGTAGATATCTCCTCAGATCTTTAGTTACTTAGATCTTTGAGGATATCTAAAGAGGGTAGTCAGAGGCAAGTCCAAACATGACATTTGGTACATGCCCACATTTTGCACAGTAGTTAGTATTCCGTACGTGACAGGTTGCAAGCCCATCGCCGCATGTAGGTACATAACACGAACTAAATAAACTAATAACTAAACTTTAAAAGAAAATTTCAACGTAGAGGCACAGAATAACTTGGTAGAGGTTTCGCGTAAGTTTAAAAACATAGACTGTGTTTAATGATTGAGATCGCTGGTGGTGTAGTGGTAGCACCTCTGCCTCACGATCTGAAGGTCGTGGTTCAAACCTGGTCATGCACCAATAAGTTTTTCCTATCGAAATTTTTTTTTGCGCAATACCAGTGCTCTTGAACGGTGAAGGAAAACATCGCGAGGAAACCGACATACCCTAGAACCAAAAGTTCGAAGGTGTGTGTCAAAGGTTAGTATTATTATAAGCGGCGATGGGCTTGCAACCTGTCACGTACGGAATACTGACTACTGTGCAAAATGTGGGCATGTACCAAATTTCATGTTTGGACGGGCCTCTGACTTTTTAGATATCCTCAAAGATCTAAGTAACAAAAGATCTGAGAAGATATCTACCGAGCTCGGGTATTACAGTCGTGATCATATTTATTTTATTTATTTTTATTCAATGGTACAAATCCCACGAATGGTGGATATACCGATTTTATTAAAATACTAGGCTTCCTCCCACGGCTTCGATAAAATTTGGCACAGGTATAGATTATAGTCTGGCATAACACATAGGTAGATTATTTTTTTTCCCGGAAAGTGTACGTTTGCGTGGTTTGTTTTATTTTTGTTTTTCAAGGTACTACGCTTGTGAAACCTTGGGCGGAAGCTACAACTAAATATTATGCAAAATATGTGGGCAATTATATGCCTATATCATTGAACGTACCTCTGACTATCCTCTTTAGATATCCACAAAGATCTAAGTAACTAGAGATTTGAGGAGATATCTACTTAGCCTGGGGATTACAACCGAGATCATGTTTGTTTTTTTAAAGTAGTGTTACTTCAAGCTTGAAATGTGACGTTTCTAAAATATGATAGTTTGAGACACTATATAGTTATAGTTACAAATCACTGGTTTGAGAGTTCGAAATGTAGTGTGCTCAGGAACACTTTGAATGGAGTAATGACACTTCGATAATGTTTAGTAACTGAATCCAATTGTATCGCTGTCGCTACAATGAGCAGTGTTTTTTAAACAAACGCCTGTCCACTAAATTTTTTTGTTTGCCATCGAATATCGCCGCATAATCAGTAGCTCATTTTCGTATTGTGTCATTAGTAGTTAATACAAACCAGTGTAGTGAAAAGATTATAATTAAAGCTGTAACAAACCGTATGATTCGGTATTGAGTTACGGGTACGCCATTTCGAACCGAGTATCGAGTCGTTACACCCGAATGCATCGAGTTTCTCGCATATTTTGTAGTTTCGGAACCAGTGTCACAGCAGGTTGCCAGGCAAAGCATTTTTTCAGTCAGAATTTTTTTTTTTTAAAATACGGAAAAGTGAAAAATGTACCTTACGCAGTTTGGTATGTTTTGTACAAATTACAAAACATACCAAACTGCGTAAGGTGCAATGTTGCAACGCCGCGAGATGTCATATTACTGTACGCGTACGCAATACGACTCGATTTGGTGTAGAGCTCCGAATCGAGGCATATCGCGTACGATACTGATACAAGTAACGTGTTCGATTCGATAGTAACGATAAAGAGTACTCGTTGTTATAGTATCGAGTACATACGGGTTTGCTTTTTGTCGTCACTTTTACACCTCTAATTATATTGACTGTTTTGTCTCGCTCTTTCTAGTTCTCGACAAAAGTTGCCGTGTTACTGGCTGGACGAATAATTTGTGTAAACATACCGACGCGGGAATCGAACTCGACTGCACCTCTCGCATCTAAGTCAGACACTCGCCCACACGTAGCCGAAGTTGTGAATGTTTACTTGCGTTTCCTGCACTGTTTAGAGCAGTGATTCCCAAAGTGGTCCAGGTGGACCCTCAGGGGTCCACGGGAGACTCGACGGGGGTCCACGTTGGACGTGACAAAAATGGGAGTCTACAATCGTAAGCAGGGGTGCATGACAATTAATTTGGTTTCGATAGTCAAGAACTAAAATGTTGGCTTGTTATTTTAAATAATACCCATGATACCTAAATTAAACCTTCTCAATAGGACAATTTATAAATAAATTGAGAAAAAAATGGTAATTTGGAAATGGAAAAGATTTTTTTATCGAAATCTGTTAATCGTCGTTGAAACTCAGTCACAACGCAATTTTCCATAGATAGATCTAATCTTCACTTTTCTTTTTCAAGATTTAGAAATTGGTAGTAATGTAGATGATCCACCGGATCCAGCAAAATTTTAAAGTGGTCTATGAAACAAAAGAGTTTGGGATCCACTGGTTTAGAGTACGGAAATCGTAAAAAGATTTTCCATGTGCCATTTTTATCCTGGAAACCGTTTCATTGAACAGATTATTATGAGCCGTTAGATAAATAGTAATACAAGCAAACGTTACAAATAAATATTACAAGTTTTTGTGGGCTAAGTACACTTTATTGCAATTATATATCTACACACGTAGTACAGCTGTCGCTTTCAGAAATAGATTCACAACTTAAATGTTCAAAAACGGTTTCACATTAAAATGAAATAAAAGTCATAAATATTAAGCATAGCATTTGTAATTTTTATTTGAGGATAATTGGAGGTAAGCAAAGTTCAAACAAAACAATTAGAGGGATCGAAAGTTTGTATCTAATTAATATTATAAACATTAAAGTTTGAAGATGTATTGATGTTTGTAACTCTTTGACGCTGAAACGACTGAACATATTTTGTTAAACCTACATTAATTTATCACCCCCGAAACCCGCTGCATACCGTACATTTTTCCGGGATAAAATGTAGCCTATGTGTTCTTCCAGGTTATAATCTATATCTGTGCCAAATTTTATCCAGATCCGTTCACCCGTTTCAGCGTGAAAGAGTAACAAACATTAACATCGATGACATCCTAACATCCATCCATCCATATATTCTTACAAACTTTCGCGTTTATAATATTAGTAGGATTTTCTCTGGTCCAGTGCTCAGCTCAATTGCCAGTAAATTCTTGGCTACGGCCATTCTCGCGAGGTCTCTGGAGTCTTTAGTTAGCCAGTTGCTAAGCTACTTGTGATCGCTCGGTCAGTTTCCCGTTACCATCAGCAAAAAGTAGTACCTACAAGAAGTAGTATCTACAAGCTAAGCATTCTCAGAACGCTAGCTCCTGGTTCCCATATTAAGCTACACAGTTGTGTCACTATTTTTTTCTAACCTGTGTGTGCTGAAAGGAATATAGTGCGCCATTTTGCGATATCTAAAGAGCGCAACACGCGAACGAAGCCGTGGGCGGGAGCTAGGATAGCTGATAAATTAATTACTTAAATATTTTTTTTTAGTAAATACAAACATGAATTCTTTATTATTAACAAAACTCAATATTCCACTGGCTAGCTTATTCGGTTCTTAGCGATACACTAGTGCTACGCTCGCGACCTCGCTCGTGATAAATTATGAATAACTAACACATGAACTACTATTGTGTCTTACTTAATTCTCGGAATTATTGTTTAAGCCTGTATAACGAGTGTATTTTCTCAGAATTAATGATCTTTATGGAAAAAATGCAGTATAACTGGCTTAAAACTAGTTACTTTAAAATAATAAAATAAATAAATATGATCACGACTGTTATCCCCAGGCTCGGTATATATCTCCTCAGATCTTTAGTTACTTACTTAGATCTTTGAGGATATCTAAAGAGGGCAGTCAGAGGCAAGTCCAAACATGACATTTGGTACATGCCCACATTTTGCACAATAGTTAGTATTCCGTACGTGACAGGTTGCAAGCCCATCGCCGCTTATAAGAATACTAACCTATGACACATACCTTCGAATTTTTGGTTCTAGGGTATGCCGGTTTCCTCACGATGTTTTCCTTCACCGTTTAAGAGCACTGGCATTGCGCACATAAATTTTTCGAATGGAAAAACTCATTGGTGCACGACTAGGTTTGAACCCACGACCTTCGGATCGTGAGGCAGGGGTGCTACCACTACACCACCAGCGCTCAGTTACTTTAAAACTAGTATTTAATAAGCTTGGCTAATTTTAAGTTAGTCTGTCACCGAATAAGACATATTACAGACAGATGATGATAACATAAGACGTTGTATTCCTTTTGTCGTTTTTTGACAGCGGGATGAGTTGACCGATTCAAAATATTATTATGAATTAGGTCAACTCATCCCGCGGGATAAGTTGACAGCGGCCTCAGTTGACTAAAGAGTCAGACAATAATAGAAAAGAAAAGAAAATAAAAAATGGTGACGTTTTCCTCTGGCGGTGATCCGGATCAGTTCAGTTATCTATAGATAACTTAAAAGGATCCATAAAACCTCAACTTTTTTTACCGATATTCGGCGACTCTTACGCCTCTGTTGTTATGCTAATTTGTGTATGTTTTTGCTCATAACTCTGTAACGTCTCTAACAATGGATAGAAAACCTCAAAGGGAAAAAACCTAGAGTTAAATTTAAAACTGTATATAACAGGTAAAACTGCGGGGCGCAGCTAGTATTTCATGGAATTAGATTAATAGAACGATGAACGAATGAACTACAACGGAGCCCGTGGGACAGGGCAACATTGCAAAAACTATTCAAGCGCATGTGAAGCAACAATAGGTCTTGCGGTATTTAATCACATCTTATATATATATATTATAATTATATTATTATTATACCTTTAAACGAGCAATTCTTGTATATATATATATATATATATATAATTGGAATCTCGGAAACGGCTCCAGCGATTTTCATGAAATTAAGTATGCAGAGGGTTTCGGCGGCGATAAATCGATCTAGCTAGGTTTCATTTTTAGAAAACGTCGTTTACCAATAAAAAACACGGAGCAAAGCTCGGTCACCCAGGTACTTTTCATAACTACACATAGCTAAGTCAAACAAAAACCGGGCAAGTGTGAGTCTGACTCACGCATTGAGGGTTCGGCACAAGGTTTGCATTAGATCGTTGGATAGGAAGAAAAACTTGACTTATAATTACATATATAAACTAGTAGTTCGTATTAACGCTCAAGTTTTTGGTAGGTGCCTACGCCTACATTGAATGGTCCAAATCAAGAACAAATATTTGATTATCCTACCTAGGTAGGTACTAATACCCGTGCTAAGACGTCAGCTATTTTTTTAATTTTACTATTTCTGTTGTATTTAAAAACTATCCATCTATATTATATGAAAATGAATTGCTGTTCGTTAGTCTCGCTGAAACTCGAGAACGGCTAAACGGATTTATCTTATCTTGGTCTTGAAATGTTTGTTGTGCCGACCCCACCTAGTGGGATAAGGGCAGGAAGATGATGATGATGGTCTTGAAATGTTTGTGGAGGTCTAGGGTAGGTTTAAAAGGTAAGAAAACGTATATTACTTACTTAAAACGCGCAGACGAACTTGCGCGCGGTTCAGCTAGTCTTAGAATAAAAAAATTCCTTTTCTATAGATAATGGTACGGAACTCTTCGTTTCGAACCCACGACTTCAGATCGCAAGACGAGTGTACTACCACTACGGAACTGTAAGATCTCGTGGTGTACCTACCTATTTCTTATCGTACCACTAGTGCTTTTGAACCAGTGTGGTGAAAGGATAAACAGCCGTATTACCTTACTTATTGGTACCTAGTTGTCTTGTCAAACTCAGCTCGGTTTCAAAAAGATATTATGAACAATGAGGCAGTAAAGAATAAAGCGAATTTCCACTATAGTTTTTGTACAAAGACAAAGTTAAGTACTTATAAAAGATTATGTAGTACTAAAGTGTTGCTATAATCAAACTTTACACAGATAATACAATTTTTGTGACTGGCCTCACAGCTCAGTTGCTAGTAGCTTCAGCGCTGTCAGCTAAAAATCTATCAGCTATCTGGTTCCCATAGTACAATCTTTGCTTAATTTGGGGTTAGAGGGTTTTGTGTGATATACCCACCAATATTTATTTCTACATTATTTCTTGATTATTGGATTACTTTTTGCTTTTTTAAATCTTTATTAATCATTTGGCTGAGCGAATTTGGGATTATTTTTTTTGTTTACAATCAAATATACTGAAACGGTAAAAAAATTGTTTTGATATCGTTTTAATAAGGTTTTAAAAACTACGTCTAAACAGGAAGCCACAATGAAAAAAATACACTCACAGTACCTCGGGCTGTGGAAACAAGTTAAATTTCATTACGTAGAACGTTTTCCGTTTTTCTTCATGGTCAAACGATTACCGTTACAATAAGCACACCTTAGCGTCGCTTCAGTGTGCAGTGGCCTTAGTAGTTATGTGTTTATAAATTGCGCACAGTACTCATATTTTTATGTACGTCTTCGTCAGAATAATGCGATCAAATGTCATTAGAGGAATTTGCTCTGTGGTATGTGAATTTGATGTGGTATGGGTTACACCTAGGTTGTTTTATTGTATTGTAGGCTAAGTTCCTTTCAAGGGTTTTGCTTGAGCAAATTGTCAAAAGCATTGCAAGACTTTCGATTGAGCGAGTGAAGGGAGTGAAAATCTCAGTGGCAAGTTAGGTGATTTGGCGTGGTATGTTTGTTAGAGCATAATTAACCGTTAAACCAAGCTGCATGAAACTTGGAAGGTCTAGAGATTCTGCTATGTCAATTTTTTTAATCGGTGAAGGGTTTTTAAAGGTGTTGGGTTTCAAAGTTGATAATAATTATAAACTAAATGGTTTTCATTTTTAATCTAGGATGGTATGTTTTTGAAATTATAACGAAAAATTTATACTTAATTCAAAAACCGCTAATGTCTTAGCACGGGTATAAGTACATACCTAAGTAAGATAATCAAATATTTGTTTTTGATTTGGACCAACTTACGTAAGCATAGGCCATGTATGTACATAATGTAGGACATAAAGTGTCCAAAAACTTCAGGGCGTTAATACGAATGAGGATTGTTAATATCGCGCGCGAAATCTCAGTTCAGGGCGAGTTACTAGTTTCTATAATTTGATTCTGGATTGGTCATTTAGCGTGAATAGCCTCATGGATACTCTATCAGAGACGTTAGCACACCATCTCAACAGTGCGAACCGAAAAAAGTGTCGATCCAAAAATAACCTAAACAATCTGAACGCACACCATAATGGACCTTAGACCCCACATTTCGTATTCTATATGAGGAGGTTACAAGCGATCGAGTGCCTGCTCTGCATTCCGAACCAACTACAGAGACCATCCAAATACCATCGGACAAGCGAAGCAATAATCGATCGTATCACCCACGGATAGAGTTGGAAATTCAATCCCTCAACTGCCACCTGATAAAGAAGAAAAATGCTAACTAGGTTTGTTTCTGAGATTTTTGCATAAGTAATGGTAAAGATTTGTACACAGGAGTTATAAGACTGGACATACATAGGACATGAGATGGACAGGACATTTCGAGTGAAGCACGTCTAATTCACCATGCTCTGTTAACTAAACTAACAGTTTGTTAGCCTTTTAATTGCCTTGTTTTGTGTTCCACCATGTCTTGACAAAGAATTATCATCCGTAAAATTAAATGACGTTAAATATATAACGATACTTGTAACATTCATGTTATCTTTGATGACCGATCAGGTAATGCTTTTTAACATGAGTTTGGTGAAATTGGACCTAGGCCTTATATTCATCCTGACGTTAAAACTACTGTGGATGTTGGATTTTAACTAGTAGACTAGCAAGTTTACAATAATCGGTAGTAAAAATCTATCAATGTTGTACCTAGAAATTAAAAAATTGCGAGTATGAAGTTTTCCCAGTTTCACGGCAAAGTATTGATACCAGGAATCAAATTTAAATTGAACCTAGAGAAAAAAAAGATTTTTTTTAAATCGAACTTCTAATTGACGGAATACCTTTTTAAATCGTTTAAAAAGGTCTTCCACGCCTAGTTGCAAAAAGAGGTTGGTAAAGACACCATGTAATTACGACTTTGCTGGGAATATCTAAAACATTTATTAGTATGTACGATATGGTAAGTCCAACTATAGACATTACGAGGTGCGTGAGTCAGTTTATGCAACGGTTAATTAGTAGTCGTGACATGCAATGGCTGGCTTGGTACTTATTCGAACCTCACTTGCTTCTTCCAGGCATTGAGGTGAACTTATAGAGATAAAAACTTCTGTCAAGCTTTAAAAAAGTCCAACCAATTTTTTGTTGACGACGTAGCTGTGAAACCATATAGACATTTTGAACTAAACGCACAGATTATCTCTTTTACTCTTCATAAACTATTTCGAAAGTGATAGGTAGGTATTTATTTTGATAGAAATAGATATGAAACTTTTAAATAAAAATCGATTACTCATGTTATTAACAATGACGAACTAAAGAAAAGTTGCTTGCTTTAGTATAAGTTTGCACTCGCGAATAACACTTTTTCTCGGTACTTTGGTAATTTTTCTTTGGTTAATACATATTTAATCGACTCCCTGATTGACAGTGAAAGGTAAATGCAACCGATTTTAGGCCAACTACATATCTTGTTACTTTAGTAACTATAATATATCGATGCTTCCAGGCTAACATGAACTGTGTTCACTATCATTACATTCTCATCAAGAAAATCCAGAGCCATCAATCAAAGTGAAAATAATCAAAAAAAATATTCCCTAAAAAAAGGCGCCATCATAAATCTGGCAGATTGACTTTATGTTATTTGAATTTCGAAAGCTCAAACTACCCTTTATGTTCATAAAAACGTGGCTAAAATGTTTTGCCTAAACTTTTTTGAGAATTTCCAATAAAAAATTAAAACTTAGTATGAAGTACGATCAGAGAATCACACGATACGAATATTGGCACAAAATATTTATTAACAGACTAAGGACTTCATACTAAGATTTAGTATCGGTTCAGTAATCCAAGAACTATCTTCGAAAACAAGAGGTAAAAAAATACAACACTAGAAATTCTATCTCTCATTTACCAAAATAGATAAATAAGTATTGTTTATTATTTTATATTTAAGCATAGAATCTTGAAATTCAATCATTGAACATCCTTTCTTTCATTTTCCTGAACTGTATTTGCTTGGAATCATTTTATTTACTAGAAAGAGATTTCTTAGTGCTTCTATTTCTTAGTGCAGAGAATTCTTAGTTTCTTAGAGAAGTACTAATGAGTTACAAGAATCCTTAGAAAAACGGTATTGTGAAATACTTCTCGTACTCCATTCTAATTTCACTCGTATTTTATAACAAACTAGCTACCGCCCACGGCTTCGCCCGCGTGGTACCTTGAAAAACAAAAACAAATCTATCCCACGGGAACCGTACATTTTTCCGGGATAAAAAGTAGCCTATGTGTTATTCCAGACCATAATCTATATCTGTGCCAAATTTCATCCAGATCCGTTTAGCCGTTTCAGCGTGAAAGAGTAACAAACATACATCCATCCATACAAACTTTCGCGTTTATAATATTAGTAGGATATACTTTTCAATATTCGTTTTAATTTAATATTTCTCCGGAAATAGAGCGTGGGTACTACTTAACTGGGAATACCTTGTAGGCATTCAATCTGATTTCTGCTCACTAAAGCGTATGCAATTATAGAAAATTTATAGTAGACTACAGTACCTACCTAGACAGAAACCTAGCAAACCTTTGAAGGTTGCATGTACGTTATTATAATAAACCTGCTTTCACAATGCAAGTATTACACGACTATGCAACGAGATTTTTTTCCGTGTCCATATAATCTTTTCAGGGTGAAAGTAACAAACATACATACCTACATCCATACATTCTTACAATATTCGCGTTTAAAATAATTAGTATGATTATTATTTACCATTATAAAATAGTTAGGTTTCATTTTTATCACCTTGTTTAAACTCTTTACTTATAATTAAAAGTGTGCACTTTGCTGAATTTATTTACATACGTTCGAGTTTGTATGTACTTAAAACTTTCTTTTGACAGCGGAAATGGATATAAAAGCCCGGAACAAAACAGTTAACGCGGAGATTTAAGATCTAGATTCGATCTCTGTACACAAAAGTCAATCGACATCCCGCACAGACGGGCAGTGAGAAAGTGTACCAGTGTGCTACACCCTTTCAACGTTGCAATTTATTACGAACGCTTACTGAAAAACCCACGCCTTCATTCGCATAAAAATCATCTTTTTTCTACGATCTTTTCTTGAAGTTTCTATTTAAATAGCACTGAGAGAAGAAATCAGTTAACTATCGATTTTATTATCATACATTACTAGCTGATTTTCGGCTTTGCCTGCGTGGATACAAAAAACAGCCAGTACCACAGATACACAGATTCACTGACATACACACTTATAACATCCCTCTTAGATGAAGAAATTTTACTTACATAGCCGATATCTAACGGCACGGCAGATAACTCGCGAATTAGGTACTTGAAGTAAAAGCACTCTAACAAACGGAACTTTCGTTCGAAGAGCGCTTCTCTTTGAGCGATCATGTAAAAGAGAAAAATGTCTTCCTATCTAATTACATGTTTATTGAGAATATTTGTTCAAGCATGAAAAATATTTTCTAGTTAGCTAAGAAATACAAAATAAAATATAATGCAATAACATTTAATATGCCTGAGCGAAGGCGACGTAGATTCAGCATTTATATCTACTTTAATATTATGACGTATTCTGTTCGTTTGTGCAATGAAGTCAGGCATGGAGAGATTCTGGGTCCTTCCCATAAATATGCTACATTTTATCTCACTTAAAATGTAATCAGAATGAAGACAGAGTCATATACTGAAAGTTCGATCGACTCCAGTAAATCTCTACATTATAGTAAAAATGTTAGTCTGTGCGTTTGTGCACGCTAATCTCCGCAACGGCTGAACCAAATCTAATTCTTTCACTAATGTATTGAGATAAGCTTGGATTAAAAAAAATACTGTTTCATCGAAATCGGTTGACCAATAAATAAGATAAGATTTTGATAATTATATTTGATTATAAACCTTATCCATCCGTAGTACAGCCCCAGTCACAGAATATTAAAAAGTATTCTTAACGCTCACGTAGTCGCGGGTAGTTCATATAAAAATCTTAAATTTGAAATTACGAGTATAGTTCAATCTGTAGTAAAAGCAACATACGACTAACGCTGAGACACGCTCGTCTTGCATAGACACTGCCAATTGGTCTGCGCCGCTGCGTGCGCGCAGCCCGTCTCACAAGATTATAGTGCGTTGCACCGTATTCACTTCTTCCAGGATGCTTGAATGAGATGGCGCCGTAACAGAATTATCGCCCAGTTGTTCACTGCGGAAGTACTTAAGTACCATTGTTGCTGCCCGGATGTCCGAAAAAGAGATTCCTTCTTGTTTCAACCCAAGTCAATACTTACCTACTTTTCATCTTTTTATCGTGTTACTTTCAATACTGTAAATATAATGATCACGACTGTAATCCCCGAGCTCAGTAGATATCTTTCTCAGATCTTAAGTTACTTAGATCTTTGAGGATATCTAAGGAGGGTAGTCAGAGGCACGTCCAAACATGACATTTGGTACATGCCCATATTTTGCACGGTAGTAAGTATTCCGTACATGACAGGTTGCAAGCCCATCGCCGCTTATAAGAATACTAACCTATGACACACACCTTCAAGAGCACTGATGGTGTAGTGTTAGCACCCCGGCCTCGAGATCCGAAGGTCGTGGGTTCAATGGTCATGCATCAAAGAGATTTAAGTTCGAAAAGTTATGTGCGCAATACCAGTGCTCTTAAACGGTGAAAGAAAACATCGTGAGCAAAACCGGCATACCCTAGAACCAGAATTTGAAGGTGTGTCATACGTTAGTATTCTTATAAGCAGCGATGGGCTTGCAACCTGTCACGTACGGAATACTAACTACTGTGCAAAATGTGAAAATGTCATGTTTGGACGTGCCTCTGACTACCCTTTTTAGATATTCTGAAAGATCTAAGTAACTAAATTATTTTTTAAAAAGATTAAGATCTGAGGAAGATATTTACCGAGCCCGGGGATTACAGTCGTGATTATATTTTTTTTTTTTCTTTTTTCTTTTTTTTTGTGCCCTTTAAGAAATAAAAAACAATAGGATGTGCTATTCCAGACTATAATCTATACTCGTGCCAAATTTAATCGAGATCCGTTCGGCCGTTTCAGCGTGAAAGAGTAACAAACATACCTACATCCTGAGATCAAAATATTTTTAAAAACTTTCACGTTTATAATATTAGTAGGATTTAAATGTTGTGGACCCGTTGAGAATCAAAGTATCAACAGATTTCTTTGAAAAAAATGATGTCATAGACCTCTGGGAATAAGCCTTCCAAACACTCGAGTCCCCTCGATCCAACCTGTTGATTCGGAGTTGCCGTCGCTCGAACTTTGTGAGGACCTTGAACTGCCTAAAGTAAACAAGCTCAGTTATAGGCTCGTCTCGCGAAAAGTCAAGGTAAGCGGAAAGAGGTCGGCGCCCTTTCTGTTATTTGGGTGAGCAAATCGATAATTGATTTTCTTGACACACTGCCGTGTCTCTGGAGCGTTGGACAAATCTTCTTAATTTATGGAATCTCTCTTTCCACGCTGTCTTCGAGCGCTGGTAGTTTAGTGGTAGTGATTTATGATCCGAAGGTGGGGTTTTCTAGGCCCAGCATTTTGAAAATTGCAAGTACTGCAACCCTAATCATTCTATTACCGTTTAATAGTTTACATTGAAATTGAACTACACAATACTCAAGGATATAAGTGATAAATCAACCGGAGCTAAAACAAGAATTAGTTAGAAAACCTTGGATAAAAATCACGTCAAAAACACCTCTAAAAATTCAGAAATTCCCTAATTTATCCAGAACAGTAAGGTATTTTGAATTTCTATTTCACATAAATATAAATCAGTTAATTTGAAACAAATCAACCTAGCCCTTTTTTTGAAATAAGCTATGTACTTGAACATATTCATGTTTTATATAAATTGTCGCTTTCGTTAAATAATTCAGAGCAGCCATATTATCATGCCGCACTCTACTTACTTGTCATTTGGGTATTTCGCTTCGTGCTATGTCTGATTCCGCGGAGATCCGCGTTGCTATACGGACCTATGTCATTTTTTTGTAATTTTTACGTAAGGAATAGTTTGACGAGTATTCTGGGCCTTAAATTGTGAAGGAAAAGAAAACATCGCGAGGTAACTGGCATACCCTAGAACCAATAATTCGAAGATGAATTAATTCTAAAACCAATAATTCGAAGATGAATGGGCATTCTTATTAGCGGCGATAGGCTTGCTACCGGTTACGTACGGAATACTAACTACTGTGCAAAATATGGGCATGTGCCAAATATCATGTTTGGACGTGCCTCTGACTAACTTTAAATTTTCTCAAAGATCTAAGTAACTAGAGATCTGGAGATATCTACCAAACTTGGGGATTACAGTAGTGATATTTTTTTTGTCTCTTACCCTGTGTTACATTTAAAGAGATAATTGATACACAATAAAAACCAAGTTTTGTAGGTATGTTTGTTGTAAGTTGTTAATCTTAGAAATTACTGAACTGCTTTGGTCTGAAATAACACGCGCCCACGCCTTATCGTTTAATATGACTTGCATATTGATCTAAGTAGGTAGGTATAGGTAATGCTATCGCTTACCGGCTGTCTCTATGTCAAAGTCTAAGTAAAAATATATTATTCAATAAAAGCACAAGGATCACTTTGAAATGTCTGATATGCTAGGTGAATTGCCAGTTCCAACCTAACTGAAGTCAGAGATCTGATAACAGCAAACGAGTGTTTTCCCGTTCAACTCACGATTTTTCTAACCAATATTATTTTTCCTTTCTCAACTCAAAACATATGCCCCAATCCAAAAATATGAGTCCAAAAAAAAGCGGTCCAAAAAAGCAGATCACCACACACTTATATAAATAATATTCTCGAAACAATACCATCACAAGAAATTGATTGTTCGTTCCTAATAAGGGGCAAAATAAATGATCGCAATATTTCAGAATGCATTATTAAAACTTTTACTTGACAAAAACTGTTCGGATGGCTGAAAATGGCGTGGCAAGATGGCAGACGATTCCCACGCCTGTGAACCACATGTGTCTGTTTACGCGGGAAAACTCGCTACAGTCGGTGACTGTTTTTTTTTAAATTAAAATTCGTGTCAAGCTCCTGTTGTACTCATAAACATACTGTAGCTTATAAGTGAATTATGTAAACAATTTTGATACAATGGTGGTGATTCTTTTGTACACTGATACATTTAAAATTCGAAGTAACACTACTTACCTATCAGGATTTGGGAACGATAAATAGCCGCCATAACAAAGTTTTTGTTACGCACGAGAAAGAGCGAGACAAAACATTGTCGTGACACAAGTGATAGCCCGGATGTTTTGGCATTGAATAAAATGCAATTATGAATACGTAAGTACATTTCATAAAACTTTGAGAAGACATGATAGATAACCGCCGATTTTTTGTAAAACAAGGCAAAAACAGATTATATTTGACTGAAAAATTATTACAATTTCTATCATTCATAGTTATTGAGTTTTTTTTTAATGATTTATCAAAGTTCTAGTAACTTATTAATTTAGAACAATATTCGATTTAAATTATTGAAAATTGTACTATTGTTGTGCGACGCGGTGTTGTGAAAACCTTGGCGAGACGGCTCGTATTTCGAGACACCCCCCACCCACCTATCCACCCATCTCCCCAGCTCATGTCAACTGAATAACAAAACACTGTGCGTTAAAATGAAAGTAAAGTTTTTAGAATAGGTTGAATTAAACATTGTAATGACTGGGTTGAAAGTTTTTGGGATCAAACAGCAAGCACTCAGATAAATTATTTAAAATGATTTTTAAAGTCCATGTTTGGTTTTATTGTCGTTGAATTTATTGAAGAACTTAAACTAGAAAAAACAGGTTAAATAAGAAGTATAAATCAAATAAGTCTTTGCCTGAAGTTTGAAGGCTCAGTATATACGAGTAGGTACTCGTATAGGTACTATAGTAAATGGTAAGAGAAACCACGATAGGTAACGTAAAATGAAAGAAAAGAAATGTCGCAATTTCGACCTCATGCGAGATTTGAACAGCGCAAACAGGTTGCAGTAACGGTGCCGGTTTGATTTCCGGCTCGGAGCACTTCGCGCTCGGTGATTAAAATGTTAAACATTAATGAATGCGACCATACATACCTAGAGTCAAATGATATATTTGATAAATATCTCCAAATTAATGTGCAAAACCGTTATTAAGATGTTTGCAAAAGGCAGGATTATTTATTTAATTTGAATCCTGTGATTATGCAAGCTTAAATAGCCTATGCTACTAATATTATAAACGCGAAAGTTTGTAAGAATGTATGGATGGATGGATGGATGCATGTTTGTTACTCTTTCACGCTAAAACGGCTGAACGGATCTGAATGAAATTTGGCACAGCTATAGATTATGGTCTGGAATAACACATAAGGCTACATTTTATCCCGGAAAAATATAAGGTTCCCGCGGGATAGATTTGTTTTTGTTTTTCAAGGTACCACGCGGGCGAAGCCGTGGGCGGAAGCTAGTATGTTAATAATTATTGGTTAAATTTACATTAAATTATAATACGACTTTTATAAAAATCCATTCCGCCATTACAGATTTAATTCAATTAAGGGCTGCACCAATTTTCGCAAAACAAACAGAAAACCTTATTAAAAAATCCTATCAAAATCGTAGCACTCACTTCAACGGCCACTCAAAAAAACGAATTCGCGACAAATTCCGAAGCTGAGAGTTATGCCCGAGATACGCGAGACTAGTATCTCAAGCCAGGATAGTTAACTAGCAAGCTAATAGCGCTAACCTTAATTTATCGTGAGTTTACTAACCTTAAAAATAAACAATTTCAGATTTTTCCGAGATAAAAAGAAACCAAGTGGGACGATACAGGTTAATAAAAAAATATATGTGCTATTATTACAGACATTAAATATATCTGTTATTACAGCTATTATCTATAGCTGTGCCAAATTTAATACAGATCCGTTCAGCCGTTTCAGCGTGAAAGAGTAACAAACATACAACCCACACATGCATACCTACATTTTTAGAAACTTTTACATTTTATAATATTAGTAGGATTACACATGGGTTTTAGCCACAAAGTGAAGATCACATCCGTCACTTGAACTCCTCAAAACAGCGGATATGATAAAAAAATCACACCAGATTTTATATATTAGCTAAATCATAGTTCGTGAAACAAAAACCCATTTTCTCAGGGTTCTGAATGGGGGCATAATAGAAAAAGGCACGAACACGTGGTAGCACACATGTGTTCACCGACATGCATCTGTTCCCTATAATCCAGACAAGTTCAAAGGCAGTGAAACCTGACATCTGACGCTGTAGACAACCACCCAACTCCGTTTGTCCGAATAAACCTTACTCCATGAGAGGCATACGACATCGCTATCGTTTAACTGGACAAATTAAAAAGACAGTTCGCGTGAAGGAACTTGCGATCAGTGTTGTGTTTTTCAAACGAGTTGGATTAAATCTTTAGGGTCACTCAATTGACCCAATGCAGCTGCTGGACGAACAGAGCGGTGTTCATTTGTCTTGGAACTAATTAATGTGTTTTATAACTAAAAACTTGTAAATTGAACATTGGACGAGGGACAGTATCTTACTTATAAAGAACTAGCTTCTGCACGCGGCGTCGCCCGCGAAGTACCTACATAAAATATAGCCTATGTTCATCCTGAAAGTTCATTCTACACATTGGTGAAAGAATTTTTCAAATCGGTTCAGTAGTTTCGGAGCCTATTCATTTCAAACAAACAAACAATCAAAGTTTTCCTCTTTATAATATTAGTATAGATTAGTATTACTATTATATTAATTTTGATCTAATTACAAGAGTATGGGTTCGCCCTAATTAGTTAGCAATGTATTAATAGAAATACTCAAATAAAAATAAGAAAAAAAAGATCACGACTGTACTTGATCTCCGGGCTCGGTAGATATCTCTTAAAATCATTAGTTACTTAGGATCTTAGAGGATATCTAAAGAGGATAGTTAGGGGCCACTCCAAACATGACATTTGGTAGGTACCTACATGCTCACATTTTGCATAGTAAGTAGTTAGAATTCCGTACGTGACAGGTTGCAAGCCCGTCGCTACTTATAGGAATACAAGCCTAAGACACACACCTTCAAATTTTTGGTTCTAGGGAATGCTGGTTTCTTCACGATGTTTTCCTTCACCGTTTATGAGCACTGGCATTGTGCTCATAATTTTTAATAGAAAAACTCATTGGTTCACGATCAGGTTTGAACCCACAACCTTCGGATCGTGAGGGATGCTACCACTTCACCACCAGTTTTCTTTTAAAATTACTCATTGGTATTTACGAGTATAATACGATTATTTTGAAATTCTGAAAATATGTATTTCAGTACTGTTCGCAACTCTTTGTTCTTATATTCATTGTGTTTATTATACTGATTTTAAACGGGAAAATGGGTAAAACTGTTCTGTTTTATTCTCGTATAGGCATTTAAACAATAGGCTACACCGAGTACATTATGAATCTTATATCTATCTATAGGTACATTAATAAAATCGTTTATCTTTGTTTGTGCACGCTAACCTTCGCAACGGCTGAACCAAATCGAATGCAGTTTACACGTATGTATTGAGATAAGCTTGGCTTAAAATTTAAGCTTGGTTTCATCGAAATCGATTCACAAATAAAAATGATAAGGATTTGATATTTTATGTGATGAACATTTTTATACATTCGTACAGCCCTAGACACAGAATATTAAAGAGAAATCTAACGCGTACGTAGTCGCAGGTATTAACTTGTGAATAATAAAATATTAGCTGGGTAAAAGTATAAAAAATATAAAAAAGCTTTCAAGAAAATATAAAATATGAAGATACCTCTCTAGAAAGAATGGCTATTCGAAGTTAATTAATTAGAGAAGCGGCAGGTTTTTTTATAAACTATGACAGCTTCACTTACAGGGTAGTTTTCTGGCCACCGTGGCATTTAAACGAAGTTTAATTCCACCAGTTCGAACCAATTGCATCCAAATTGGTCTGGTCAACACCAATAAATAATGACTACGCTTTTAAATGATTGCTCTCTCAATTGATGGAGTATGAATCTATTTTATCAGATGCGTCACCGGAAGACAATTTTCTCGATTATTCATAAAAGGAATCATATACTTCTCAGAGCTAAAAAAACAACGCTCATGACTGTAACCCCCAGGCTCGGTAGATAATCTCCTCAGATCTCTAGTTACTTATACTATCTTTGAGGATAGTCTGAGGCACGTCCTTCTTCTTCCTGCCCTTATCCCACGTTTGGGTCGGCACAACATGTGATCTTCTTCCATCTTCTTCATAGTCAGAGGCACGTCCAAACATTATATTTAGAACATGCCTTACATTTTGCACAGTAGTTTGTATTATTAGGTATTATACTCGTAATATCATGTAAGTCTAAGGTATTAAATAATAAAAAGGTACCTAAGAACAACAATTTACTAAAGGAGCTTTGCTCCACAACGTTTAAAATCAATCCTTTGTGCAATATCGGAAGCCAAAGACATATTTTTATTTAATGTTACATTACATTTTATAAGCTAAAAGAAAATCGGACAGAGTATACTCTGTCCGATTGATCCGGATGATCATTGAAAGATTATACATAATCTTTCAAACAAAAAAGGAATGAATAAAAAATATCTTGGCATGAATTGGCAGCTAACTTACTGAAATTAAGTCACACTTTTTTTACATCGTTCCGTCGATTCATCATCATTCTCCTGCCCTTATCCCACGCAAAGTGGGGTCGGCACAACATGTTTTCTTCCTCCACTCACTCCTAACTCTGAGTCTACTCCTCTTACATTCATATCATCGTTCACACAGTCAATTATTTTTACCTTATTATAACCTTGTATATTCCTTTAAGTATATTTTTTTTATGATTATCCGTTAACTACCTACAAAATAATTTACTGTAGTCAAATAATAAGCCATGTGTTATTGTATTACAAAGTAGATATGGAAATGTCAAGTAGGGTCCCACAAGAATGCACTCCATATTTATCCCACAAATGCCAATTAAGTTCATATAAGATACATCTATCTATTACATTTATACTCGTTTATCTGTAGAACTCGATGTGTCTACACACTATAGAGAAGATCTAAAATAAGAAATAGGGTGACTAAAGGAGGTAATGGAAGACAACTTGAAGAAGGAAGTAAAGGATATCAGCGATATTTAAAACTATGTTCTGTATATTTGTTTATTTAGTTATTCGCGCTAATCTCTAAGACTAATGAACAGATTTTCATTTAGTTCTTTAATAGACGGAGAATAATTTGAGACTTTTTCATCGTCATTATCTAGGGTAAAAAATTTGAGTGAATTTTATATTTGCGGCACTGGGCTACCTTTCACGTACGGAATATTATCTACTGTGCCAAATATGGGTACGTGCCAAATATCATGTTTGTTGTGCCTCTGACTTTTGATATCCTCAAAGATCTAAGTAACTAGAGATATAAGCAGATCTATCAAGCCTGAGGGAACAACCCGAGTTGTTGTTCGCGTTCTGTTTTTTATATCAATTTCAACCTTCTTCACCTCAAAGGTTTAATTTTAGAATTTTTTTTCTTATTGCACCTTTTAGTCTTTCGAAGGAATATAAGCTCCAAACAGAGTTTTATTTTTCTTGAAAGAAACTTGCATAAATATAAATCGTGATATTGTAATAGCTACTGAGTAGGTGTCTCAATCCACCTGTTATGCTCCCATCGTTCTGTTATGATTCAAAGGTACCTAATGAGCGTCCCTAAGATCACAATAAAACTACCCACGATACCAAATCTGTATATGATACGTTTCGATAATATTTTGTAAATTAATAAGCTCCCAACATTCGATTCTACGAATACCAGAGGTTAAGCGGCTTATTCCAATCAAATACTGCTATACACAAGCAAATTTATACCAACACATTTTTAGCTGTTCTATTCAAAGCAATATTTTTTTATTTCGTGTAAAAATTGTGTGTATCTTCTGATAACCCATTTGGCATAGTTTACAGTACCACTATATGCCAGTGCTCGTAAACGGTGATGGATTACATCGTGAGGAAACCGGCATACCCTATAACCAAAAGTTCGATGGTGTTTGTCTTATGTTAGAATTCTTATAAGCGGTGATGAGCTTGCAACCTGTCACGTACGAACATGTACCAAATGCCATGTTTGGACGTGCCTCGAACTACCCTCTTAAGGTATCCGCGAAGATCAAAGTAACTAAAGATCTGAGGAGATATCTACCAAGCCCGGGGATTACAGTCGTGATCATATTTTTTTTATATTACTCAGTGGTTTCCATCACCATGGTTTTACACCATTATAGTCCTACTAATATTATAAACGCGAAAGTTTGTAAGAATGTATGGATGGATGGATGTCAGAATATCATGGATGTATGTTTGTTACTCTTTCACGCTAAAACGGCTGAACGGATCTTAATGAAATTTGGCACAGATATAGATTATGGTCTGGAATAACACACAGGCTACATTTTATCCCGGAAAAATGAACGGTTCCCGTAGGATAGATTTTTTTTATTTTAACGGTACCTACCACGCGGGCGAAGCCATGGGCGGAAGCTAGTTCAATTATAATGCCAAGGAGCCAAGGAGAGTGATGAGTTGGATGTATGTACTACGAGTATAGTATTTTTATTTATGTATAGACGCGAGTTTCCTATAATTAATTTTATTATAAAAAATATTTATTTAATTACTTACTTATGTTTGGTTATAACTGTAGGTAGACCAAAGAAGATACGTCAGGATAACAAGAGTGGCGTAGGGTATACAAAACGACGAAAAAACTAATATGGCTGCTGTAAGAAACTATTTACTAATACTATATAGACTAATACTTTTGGATAAATAAAACGGATGTATGGATGATTGATACTCGTTCACGCTGAAACGACTGAACTCGTATCTCGATGAAATTGGCACAATAATAGATTATAGTCTGGAACAGCAAATAGCCTACTTTTGACCCCGGAAAATTTACGATTCCCGTCGGATAGATGAGTTTTAGTTTTTCAAGGTACCATGCGGGCGCAGCCGCAGGTGGATGTTAGGGAATTAATATTTTTTTATTGTTAAGGCCCTTATGACTGTCGTAAATGGAATCCCTATACGTTTTTATAAATGGACTTGTTTTGTACAGCTACTTTTGGACTGGTATACAATCGAGTGTAGGTGGAAAGATATCAATAGAATAAAGGGAATAATTTGTTTTTGTGATAATATTTTATTCTGTGCTTGTAGCACACTGCCTGCACAATACCTATGCCCGTCTTCCACTGCGAGCGGAGCGGGCTCCGTACGGACTCCGTTTAACCCGCAACGGCTTTCTTCATAGAAGTGCTTCCACTGTGAATGAGCAGACGGAGCCGATCACAAGAGTACAATGAGTTTAGTTAGCAAAGCCCTCTGGCAGTGGAAGGCAAAATCTGAAACTATTTCTTAGTGGAAGTGTACAACTATTTTTACTCCGGTCCGCTCAGTAGCTCAGTTTCCACTCATTACCCTTTTTTAGTGGAAGGCGGGCATTATTGAATGGGGTGATGCGAATAACTAGTAGACAACTTTTCACCCACGTGAATCGATCGATATTCTATAGATAAAGATAGATTAAAGGTAGATTAGTACAAGTAGGTAAACTATTATTTATTGCAAAAATGAAAAAACCCGTCTGAAGATAGCTGAAAATAGATTTTTACAGCTGCATTATTAGATTTTTTGTAATTTGTATAACGTCACTCTTGTGATCTGGACAAATGAAATGACATATTTGTCAAAATCTGACCAGCCGTTTGAGCTACATCGACAGACAAATAAAAGGATCTTGTACTTCTACATGTGCATATTTATATACATACAAAAATAAATTAAATACGTTAAATATACTACATATAACGATGGAAAGTACCTAGTATTTCAACTAGGTATAGCTATAGGTATGTGATGTATCTATAAATACAACTATTATCTGTTAGCACTATTCTACCTTCATCTCATGGAGTAGAATGAAACATTATTTTGATTATTTAATGTTTCGATGTTTTGAATGGAGTAGTTTGGAAATTGATGAAAAATCCTGTGGAGTATTTTGTTTTACCATTTTTTTAATAATAATTCTTTAGAGTATATTGGGAACTAATGTAGGAGGTACTTTGAGAATAAACCATCTTTAATCAATGTAATTGGTTAATGCGTGTAACTATATAAATAGTAGTAGGTAACTATTAAATAGTAGCTTCGTAAGTTTGCGTACTTATTTCGGTCGTATTCAATTTTCTCCGTCCATTTTACGCCCTAATGATCTAACACAAATTAGGTAATTAGACTCACCTAGTATGTAAGACGATTCAAAATAAAAATATTTTACTATCACTTTGACAGCTTGTCACACTCGACATTTAAATCATGACTATCCTACAGGAACCGTGCATATTTCCGGGATAAAAAGTAGCCTATATGCTATTCCAGACTATAATCGATACGTGTGCCAAATTTCCTCTAGATCCGTTCAGCCTTTTCAGCGTGATAGAGAAACAAACATACATCCATACGTGCTTACAAACTTTCGCGTTTATAATTTAGTAGGATTATCAAGCTATGTTTTTACGTTTTTTTAGTCGAAGTCGGTCAAAAATAGTATAATTCGAAGTGGGGCCTTCTTGTGCGTGCAGGCGAGCGTGACGCCCGAATGAGGACGCCGAGAACTACAAGTACCTAATAAGCCAACAGATTATGTACTCACTGTTGAGTTCATGCAATCACGACTACAATCCCTAGGGCTTCTCTACTCTGCCAAACAACAGCGAAATAGTCGGAATGAAATTTTCGCCCAATACTGTAAAATCATCGGATAATTTGCTGTCAAGATTAAATTATCGTATCGTTATCGTTTGAGGTATTATAGCTTTTACGAAATCATTTTGCCAAAAGTAATGTCTGTCGTTTCATCGCTCAAATAATAGTCGATGATGTAGCTTAGAGTAAGTTTCATTGATATTATATAGGTACCTAAGATTTTGCATGATTATTGTGCCGATGTATACCTACCTACCTACTTGATTGTTTTGCGGAGTAGTCACCCAGGTTTGGTTTAGATCTCAAGTTACGAGTACTTAGATCTTTGACTAAATCCGAAAAACATTATGCCGATACAAAATTTTCATAGGGGCCCGCTAGTCTTTTTGTGTCTTGTCACTCTATCAATCCAGACAAATCTAACGAAATCTCATTTGTCAAAATATGTCCAGCCATGAAACTCGCATTGGTACACACACAAACCCAAATCACATTACTCTCCTTCGCAGTGAAGTAAATTTAGTTAGAAACACAGTTGTGGACAAGATACCTGAAATTCCGATTGTAATTTTCAGTCAAAGGTCTCTGAGATTGCATTAATCTCGAGTGGACGCCAACAAAGGACTGGAGGAACGGATGTCGAAGGACGAATTTTCAATCAGTGGCATACGTATCTGTAGTTTAAATAGAGTTTGGCATGCCACAGAATCTTACTATACAAGGAACTTTTATGAAACTTGAAAAAAAACATGATCACGATTAAGGTATCCCCAGGTAGACATCTCCTCGGACTCTAGTGACTTAAGTAACGAGTATCACAACTACACGGTATTCAGGGCCCGGTAGTAAGGGAGCCTAACGCCTAGCCTCTACACCTTACGCCCTAACTCTTATTACACTGATGACCTCAGTGGCGCAGCGGGCGAGAGTCCGCCTGCGACGCAAGAGGTTGCGGGTTCGATCCCCGCCGCGGAACAAATTTGTGTATGATCTGCAGAAATTTGTTCCGTTAGTCTGGGTGTTTTCTATGTATAATAATAAAATATATCTATCTATGTATACAATGTATTAAATATATCAGTTGTCTAGTACCCATAACACAAGCTTTGAGTAGCTTACTTTGGGGCTAGATGATGCTGTGTGGATTGTCCAGCATTATTTATATATTTATTTACACTACTCTTATTTAGGGTAAGGGTCCCTGAATTCAGGGTAATGTAATAAGTGCTTTATATCTTTGCAGATATCAAGGTCAGAGACACGTCCGAACATGACATTTGGCACATGCCTACATTTTGCACCGTCTTTGTTCGTTACTTCATTTTTAAGAATAACGTAATGTTAGATGTGATTATGACTGAATAAACATATTTGATATATAGGAACATCTTTTATTTATTTATTTTACAAATGTAAAACAAATGTAAGTAGGTACAAGTATATTTATGTTTCATGCTAAATTATTTTTTTTTGCTAACTCTACTCAAAATTTCTTGGAGCGCGGTGGAATCAATGTATAAACTTTAAATTTTTGAGAACAATAAGATTTGGAGCGCGGTGGAGCTACTTCTTTCAAATAGTCATTTATTGCGTTTAAATACTATGTGTTTATAGGCTTTATAAAATCTCAAAAAATGGCGGCTGTAAGAAATTATTTTCAACTACTTACTTTCAGTCGAATACTAACTACTTTGCAAAATATGTGCATGTCTCAAATATCGTATTTGTACGTGCCTTTAGCTTTCAGGATACCTAAAGAAGGTCTTTAGAAGATCAAAGATCTCAGGAGATACGTATTAGGTATCTCCTTAGTCATGATCATGTTAAGTATTTTTTTTGTTATAGTTAAACTATTGCTACTGCAGAATATCGTTATTCTGTGTAATAGGTACCTAAGGCTTGCAGTAGTGGAAGGAATTTCATGAAAATTAAATCATGTCGCAATTTTCATACGGTGAACCTTTACATGTTACCTTTACAGTCGAACTATGTAATGTAGGTATGAACTTTAAAATAACTTATAATGGTATTTACAAACACAACGCCATCTAGCCCCAAACTAAGCAAAACTTTTACTATGGGAACCAGATATGATAGACTAATTATACTTATACCTGCTTATGTTGGTATATATGTACCTACATACATACATACAATCCTACTAATAATTATAAACGCGAAAGTTTGTAAGAATGTAGGAAAGTCTGGGATGTATGTTTGATACTCTTTCACGCTAAAATGGCAGGACGGATCTAGATGAAATTTGGCACAGATATAGATTATAGTCTGGAATAGCATAGGCTACTTTTTATACCGGAAAAATATACGGTCCCCCGGGATAAATATGTTTTTGATTTTATAGGTACAACGCGGGCGAAGCCGTGGGCGGAAGTTAGTTATACATAGTAACATCCAGACACAGAACAAAGACCTGGTGTTCATCACACAATTTTTTGTCCTGTGTGGGGATCGAACCCGAAGTGGAAGCTTGTATGAAAATCCAAAGCCAACCGAATCGACCCTTATTCTTTGATTGTCCAAGAAACAAATAGTGTCATATTACAAAACAACAAAAAAATAAAACAATAAATAACAATGAGTAAACATTATTACGAGTAGGCATATTATACTCGTATATCAATGCGTAAATATTTCAGAGATTAGACGGCTAATTGGATGAGGTCTTAATTATTACTTACTTCTTTAATTAGGTATGGCATCTGTCTCTTTTAAGATATTTTTTGCCAGTGTCAAGTTATTTTTAAAAAGTATTGTCATCATCACAGTCACTATAAAGTGAAGTTAATTTTAAACAGAAGATTTAAAATTCTTGGGAAAACTTCGGATGAATTTAGAAAGGAACTCTAATTCTAAGTTATCGTTTCAAGAACGCGGGTTTTATTGGAAAAACAATAAAACTAAAAAATATACGAGAAAAAATATATATTTATAAAAAAATATGTTTAGAGTCGGAAACATCAGAAGAACTAGTTCTTCTTCTTCTTCAATTATGGCATCTGTCTCTTAGAGAACAATTTTGCCAGTGTCAAGTGTATTTATTTATAAGTATTGTCAACGTCACAGAGTCATAGTTAAGTTGTCAAGTCAATTTTAAACAAAAGATGGCTGTTTTGTTGAAAATTATCGGGATTTCCTCCGATGGAATTTGAAGAGAACTATTCACTCTAATTCACATACTTTACACTCGCGTCAAGAACCCGGGCTTTATTGGCAAAATAACCACCAAAATGACGCAATAAAACTCAAAATAACACGAGAAAACATATAAAAACCAGAGCGACGTAGTTGTCAGGCAAACACACCGCAGAAAATCCGAAGAACTAGTTATTTGGCCAAATAAAAACGTCAGTTGTCATAATCTCACTCCATCTTCTCTTCTGCAGAAAAAAAAACGCTGTTGTGCTGCATTAATAATATTATGAAGAGGTAAATATTGTTTGTTCGTTTCTTTGTATATGTAGGAGGTAATTGCCGAAACTACCCACCGATTTCAAAAATTCTTTAACCAAACTGTAGATTTACTTTCATAGGCAATGGTGCAATGGTTAAAGGTGTTTTTTGTTTGGATTTTCTGACCCATAGATTTTAAATGATCATCATAATTGTTCTAATTTGCCTTGTTTTTTTTCCATATTAATTAGTTTTTCATTATTATAATTAATATAGTAAAATCCCATTCTGTCTGACACATGTATTTCCTATTTTAAGTATTTAATTTTATTTTTTATTGTTAATTTGAATTATTATTTAAGTAGTTTTATGTAGATATATAATGCAATTTCAGACACAATTGTAAATTGTTATTGAATAAATGAAATATGAATATGAATATGTTGTTATCTCGCAGCAAAAGCTAGTCTATTCTTATAAAAGGCTTTGTCCTGAATGACTGACTGACAGATCAACGCACAGCTCAAACCGCTGATCGTAGAGACCTGAAACTTGAAAGGTGTGTTTTTAGGACGACGTGATTCCTTGGCCCAATCTACTTGAAATTTTGCATAAACCATTTTAAACAGAATTGATGGAAGATGTGTTTTGTATTTTATTGAAAATCATCCCCTAACGGGGTCAAAAAACTAATTAAAAATCCTATTAAAACCATTTTCGACTTCTACGCGGACGAAGTCGCGGGCAAAAGCTAGTAAGTATATAATATTTTCAGATAAATTTCAATCATCGATTCAACATCCGCCGTTCAAATTAATCTAGAAACCTTATACCTAATCGAACAACACAGAGCTATTGTGTAATGGCATTCAGAATCTCGAAAACTTGAATTTATAGTGAGATTATAATGTCTTTAGAACACGATAGAGGCGCTAAGGGCCGGTTTCAGGGCGTTTACCCCAAACGATATAATATTGTTGATAGGACTCTTAAACGGTGAAGGAAAACATTTTGAGAAAACCGGCATGCCCTAGAACAAAAAATTCGAAGGTGTGTGTTAGTATTTTTATAAGAGGCGATGGGCTTCCAACCTGTCACGTACGGAATACGAACCTGTGCAAAATGTGGGCATGTGCAAAATGTCGTGTTCGGACGTGCCTCTGACTACCCTCTTTAGATATCCTCAAAGATCTATGTAACTAAAGATCTGAGGAGATATCTACCGAGCCCGGGTATTGCAGTTGTGATCATATTTATTTTTTAATAAGAAGATCGAACTTTTGCCCGTCGCCTTTTGCAATAGACCGCTGCGTCTGGCCGAGGCTACGACAAGCGAATAACTTTGATATTGAGATGATCTAACTTTAGAAAATCAACTTTTAAGTACTTTTTAAAGAAAATAAATTGTAGGTAGTACCTACTTTAATCTAGCCGTAGTTTTAAAGTACCTATTTTCCATCTTTTACAACTTGATGTTGCCTGAAATAAAATTATTATATTATTTGTCAAGTTTTTAAGACGCGATAACTGACATCCACGCGGGCAAAGCATCAGCTAGTCTCAAAAAAATCTGTATCTATCTGTAAATAAATACTTTACAATACATAATCTATATGTTAATAAGAAGTTTAAGTGTAATGGTTCCGTGAATGAAAACAAATATTTTGTTGTTGCTTAACTTACCGTAAAATGCAATTAAAATTATGTCTTGGCTGCATATTCTTTAGTAACAGGACTAAAGGCGCAGTCTCACCGCGACGCATTTTAGCTGCGTGGAATAATTGGTTTGACAACGTGGGTATACGTTTCCACTGTAGTACAAGAATATACTCGTAAAACCACGACTATGTATAACTGTAGCGATGAGACATTTCAGTCATAATATTGAAAAAAACAAATACAAAAAGGGGTAACTTTGGGACTCTTTTTTGGCAAGTGAAGTTCATTAGATCTTATAACTGACTGCGATTTTGACTAGATTAGATCCTTAAGCAATATATTTTTTTTTTCAGAACTCTAAACACTATATTCCATGTCTCAGGTGATTTTAAAAATCATAAAAGCGCGGCCTCTATCGGAATACACGGCCTTAATACACCTCTTCGTGCGCCGCGGTGGGACTGCGTCTTAACAGGGGCCTCACCACGAATTCTTCCAGAACGATTCTGTAAATGTGAAACTCATTGGTGCACGACCAGGGGCCTCACCACGAACTAATGATACATTACCGAATTAATATTACATTGCTAATTCGTACCATGACCTATGCAAATTGTATTGAAGTAGTGTTACTTCAAGTTTCAAATGTGACGTTTCTAAAACGGAATCGTTCTGAAAGACTTCGTGGTAAGGCCCCAGGTTTGACCTAACAACCTTCGGATCGTGAGGCAGGGGTGCTACCACTACACCACCAGAGCTCTAAGTAGATTTTTAAATGCTAGCAACGAATAAATAAGTGACGTTAAGTAATTCAATATTGAAGCCTCATTTACAATTTAAATTCGGTTTCTCAAAAACAAGTTTCAGTGAGCCGTGAGAACGCGGCAAATTAATCGATGGAATTAAATGTTTTAGCCGCATACCATGAACTTCTATATACTGTATGCAAGTGACTATACAAATTCAAAGGTTATGTGCGCAAAGTGAAGGAAAACATCGTGAAGTAACCAGCATAGTTTAGAACCAAAAATTCGAATTTTATATTGTTGATTAGTATTTTCGGATGTAATACCGACAGTTGTAGTGATATACCTCTATGACAAATAAAGTTTGTAAGAATGTATGGACGTATGTTTGATACTTTTTCACGCAGAAACGGCCGAACGGATCTGGATGAAATTTGGCACGGATATAGATTATAGTTTGGAATAGCACCTAGGTTACTTTTAATCCCGGAAAAATGTACGGTTCCCGCGGGATGGATTTGTTTTTATTTGTCAAGGTACCATGCGAGCGAAGCCGCGGGCGGAAGCTAGTCGTTATAATTTTTAATGTCTTTATTTGGCACATGGGGCCTGACCACGAATTTATAATACATTACCGAATTAATGTTACATACATTGTTATTTCGTACCATGACCTATGCAAATTGTATGGAAGTAGTGGCGTTTCTATAAGGCCCCTGAGGTTTATGGTTTATCGAAAACTTGTAGTATCATAAGCGAGATTTGTTTATGTCGTTGGTTTGCTCTGAGTTTAGTTTACGACCGGACTGCCCGCCTTTCACTAAAAAAGGATAATGAGCTAATGATCTGAGCGGATTGAAATTGTATCCGCTCACTCACAGTGTAAGCACTCCTATGAAGAAAACCGTTGCGAGGTAAACGGAGTTCGTACGGAGCCCGCTCCGCTCGCAGTGGAAGGCGGGCATAACGGTCGGTAGGGATTACGTTTATCGAGTTATCAAGGTTTGCGGGTAGGACGTCACGGCTCGCCGAAGCGTCATGGGCGGCCGAGCTCCCCTTCGGGAGTGCTCGGAAACCTTCGGGTGATTTCGGCAGTCGCCCGAAGATCCCAATTCTAAGGTGCGCGCACGCTGACTCAGTGACTCAACTAATTATACGAAACAACTTCGAGAGTGGTGCAGCCGCCGAGAAAAGTAGGCAAGAAATATTTATCATGAAATGCGATCTATAGATTGTGTGTAAGAAAAATACTGTTCTAAATAATATTTTTTTTAACAAACTGGCGGGAATCGAACCCGCGTATTTGCTAGAGCCGGCCAACACATTACCAACTTAACCACCGTACGAAAACCTTGACCACCGAGTACCTTGAGTACCGAATATCGATTAACTGATTTTTAATATCTAATTCTGTCGGAAACCGTTTTTTAATAATTAATTTTCTCTGTAAATAAAACCTCAATGATTATGTACTAAAAATTGAATTTACCAAAAATATTATCCGTTTATCGATTTTTCAAATAACGGTTATCGATAATCGGTAAGGTTTTGAATAAGGAATTACGTTGCTGATCGGGTAGAGCCTATTGTTTTTGCAGCTGACTGTACCATTATGATATCATGTGCGAGCCACTCTACACGTTTTGTATTATTCCAATTAATTGGTAGAGTACCTACCTATTCAGTGGTCAAACTACACTTACAGCATGGTCTTTTCAGATATCTTTATATATTAGCACTTTGTTCTGGCCCGCCCTGATAGACGTACAGATATATTTTATTATATGTATTTGAGAAATAGGTAAACAGTTGTCTACTAATATTAACTTGAAAATAAAACTGGCCAAGTGCTAGTCAGACTCGCGCACGAAAGGTTCCGTACCATTATCTATTAAAACGGGAAAAAAAACACGTTTTTTGTCTGGGAACCCCCCTTATATACTTGTTTTATTATAATTGAATTCTTTGTTTTAAGTGAATAATAATAACTCAATATTCTGTGAATATTTCAAGCGTCTGTCTACCTACCTGTTGCCATTATCAATATCGAGCAAAAAAATCACGTTTGTGGTATGGAGGGGTATTTTATTGTTTTTTAATATTTGTTGATAAAGCGGCAACTAAAAGAGATCTCCGAAAATTTCAACTGTCTAACTATCATGTTTAATGAGAAACAACAAGCATGGTGATAGACGGACAGACGGACGGACGGACAGCAGAGTCTTAGTAATAGCACAGATTTGTAATAGGGTCCCGTTTTACCCTTTGGGTACAGAACCCTAAAAACGCAGTAAACACAGCTACTTTTAAAACGTTTATTTTTTTGAGAATAAAAAAACTAGCTATTTTTAAACATCATTATTACAAGGTTTAGCTCGTGCTCATTTCAACAAACAATTAGCAAACTAATTTAGTACCCGTTTTGGTGTTTATAAACACCAGTTGAACTGTTAAAGTTGGCAGTTTATTTATGCTAAGACTACTAAGATATTCTAATACTTTTATCGTCGCATGTTTGTTTGTCTTTGAATAAAAACACTGTTAAAGATTAGAAGTTTAAGAGGAAGTACCCCGCTTGCTACACGACATTCTGGCTAACCCGAAATGTTTAGAGCATTAGTCAACTTTATAGTGAACACCATCCAAAAAGTTAAGATCGTCCGTTACGTACGGGCGGACATCACAGATACCTACAGATAGATTTGTAGAAGATAATAATAGGGGAAGGTGTTCTAAAATGATCCCTGGGGGTAAAACGATCACTGGTTGATTTACCGACTTAGAGGCTTCTTCTAGTATTTTTTAAGTGAACCTCGTGTTCCCAAGGCTGAACCATGCATTCTCAGTTAGTGTCATGGTGGCAGTGACAGTGGAAAAGTTTTAAGGACAAATTGTTTAAAATTTCTGTGCTCAATATAAGGTAAGCCATTATTTGACTTAAGATAGTTTTAGTACACGTACATTTTATGTGGTAGTTGTGTTTTCCTCAGTTTCTATTGTCATTCAGCAAAGGAATGAACCGTTTATTATTAAGGCATTTAAAACTCATAGGTTGTTTTGTTGTTTTGCGTAAATAAGGCATTGGGGGTAAAATGATCCCTGGGTGGTGTGGGTAAAATGATCCCGGGATCATTTTACCTACCCCCGGTTTTGGTGTGGATGGGTAAATGATCCTTCGATGTTTTCAATTAACTTTGTACAGGGTGGGGCACGAATCGCGACTTTGAATTATGACGCGTATTAAGCTAGTTGTCAGCAACAATATAAAACATTTTGTAAAAGAATTTAACAAATATTTCCTTGGAATTCTTAAATAAAATTTTGTTTTGTTGTTGATAACTAGCTCAACACGTTTATTAATTTATAGTCGTTATTTGTGATCCATCATTTGTAAAATATTAACCCGCTTATCTTCAAATGAATCGCGGATTATAAAAAGATCCGGTGATCATATTACCCCATTGGGGTAAAATGATCCCGAGATCATTGTGCCCCTATATTTTTCAAAGTGACTTTTTAGTAGACCTCCACAAAAACCTAAATATATAATTTTCTATCAGCTTTATGCTGTAAAATGCGAAACAAAATTTGTAGTTTAATATTATCGGTAACCTTTAAACACTTTAAGTCAAATAAAAAGCAATAAACATTTCTTTTTTTCCACTACATTAATTTTTTTATTTTCGTCAATAGAAAAAATGCCTTTTTAGAATATTCGTGTCGAGTCTCAGTGAGATTTCCATTACTGTTTTGAACTTTATTCGTTACTTATAATAAGGTTGATTTCAGCTTAACTTGGAGCCCTGTTACTATCAATTATTATTACAGTAGTACCTACAGTAGCGACGTAGTCAAACCACATGCGTTCTCCAGCTGAACACAATAATTAGTTCAGTTATCGCAATTTGAAATGTAATAACTATACAAACAAAGTCCATTTTCCTTAATCGTCAATGAGAAACCGCGTTGTGCAAAACTGTGGTGTAGTAGCTTACCCCTGTCTCACGATCCGAAAGTCGTGAGTTCAAACCTGGTCGTACACCAATAGGTTTTTTATTTTGAAAAATTATGTGCGCAATAAACGGTGAAGGAAAATAGGAATCCGGCATAAACCTTGAACAAAAAATTTAAGGTGTGTCATAAGCGCCGATGGGCTTGCAACCTTTCACGTACGGAATACTGAGCAAAATGGGTATGTGCCAAATATCATGCTTGGACGTGCCTCTGACTACCCTCTTACCCCAAAAATTTAAGTAACTAGAAATCTGAGGAGATATCTACCGAGCCTGAAGTTTACAGTCGTGATCAGTCGAACCTTCTCAAATAAGATCGTTAGAGACCGCATCGCTCTGATACTCTTCAAAACAATTCAATTTTCACTGTCCGACAAAGCAAAATACTAATGTAATAATTATATTAAATGTTTCACATGATTTGCCGTTGGAAGACCAAATTCCAATTTGATTAAATAAAGCATATTTATCTACATGTAACTTGTGAACCTGAGTGACTGACAGTCAACAGACAGCTTTGATTCCTAGAGACCTGAAATTTACTTGGGAATTAATATATTTATAATTATTTATTTATAATTAATAGGATTCAAAAATAAGTCTGATTGACTTTCAACTAATTTGGAATCTAGGTTGTGCTTTTCGAAAGATTCAAACCCGCACCGCAGCTTAGTCGCGTGCCACACATTTCGTCATAATGCCAAGTGTGCGAAATTCTATAATTTCGAAACATAGTCAAAAAAAAAAACATGGTCAGGACTGTAATTCCCAGGCTCGGTAGATATCTCCTCAGATCTCTAATTACTTAGATCTTTTGATGATACCTAAAAAGGATAGTTAGAGGCACGTCCAAACATGATATTTGGCACATGCCCACATTTTGCACAGTAGTTAGTATTCAGTACATGACAGGTTGCAAGCCCATCGCCGCTTATAAGAATACTAAGCTATGTATGACACACACCTTCGAATTTTCAGTTCTAGGGCACACCGGTTTCCTCACGATGTTTTCCTTTATCGTTTAAGAGTACTGGCATTGCGAACATAATTGTTTCGAATTGAAAAACTCATTGGTGCACGATCAGGTTTGAACCCACGGCCTTTGGATCGTGAGGCAGGGGAGCTACCACTACACCACCAGCGCTCTAAATTTTTTTTAGATATATTTGCGCTTAGCAATATTTGCCTACGCTTATACCCCACACGTGGTTTTCCAACACTAGATAATAAAAGCCAAGTCAGATAACACGTGGAAGTAATTAGATAGACTCATTAGTGCAGTGTTGATTGGAAAATATGTCATTGATTCAGCAAAAAGACAGTTTGCCTGGTGGAAATCCTTGTCATTTACGTCAACAGAACATTTTAAAACTCAGCTTTACTGATTTGGTCAAGCTAACTCAGCACTGGTGTCCGATGAATGAGGCAAAATAAAAAATATTACAAAGTGACCCACCAAAATCTATACATAAAGAACCTGACCCCTACCCCTTAACCTGACTGATTCTTCGTCGCCAAGCCGAAACCGCTGAAACTAGAAAGCTGAAATTTGGAAGGTGGCTTTCTTTTACGTATAGCAAATCAAAATAACATATGTGATTCTGTAAGACCTCATTCTAAACTTCGAATCTAAATCCGCTGTGAGGTTCTTGATTGGCATTCTAAAAACTCCGTTGATAATTCGAGTTTACACTAGCGCCACTCTTACGAGCGTGTCAGCGAGTTGAACTAAATTGACGGGGAGATTTTGACAGATAAAGTATGAGACGACGTAAGAATGGCATTCTATACGGTAATTCCCAAGTCACTTCGACGCTGGCTTCGCACTCGAACTCGATTCAAAATGTCAAATAAAAAGGTCAATGTCATTTTGAACCCTAGGCGAAGTGAGAGTGAATTGCGATGTGAGATGCGAGTTGATGTTTGAATTTTACAGAATCGACGTACAATCCAGTACAGGTACAGTACAGGCTGAACACTGTGATGATGAACGCGTTATTAAAATTAGCACCGTAGTTGACAGTTGGGTAATCAACGATGTCTAGGCACGCTATGCTATTTGATAGAACCTAGACCTACAAGTAAAAGGGTCAATGGTAGGTACATAATTCTATCACTAGTTAAACAGCAGCTAAAGAGCTTCAAGGTAAAATAAAATTCGCGACATCAAAGTTTCCAAACGAAACCAAAACATCTGCTACGCAAAACGATAATAATCGGAATGAAAGATTCGTCGAATTCACTCGAATTTTGTTGATAAAAAGTTGTATTGTTGTCAAATCAAAATGGTATTGTTCGAGTGTGGTGTTTTACTCGTAGTTTATGAGATCGGTTGTCAGAAGTACGAGTAGTGTCAGTAGGTCCATCGTTCTAACGATAGCCAAAACAATGCAAGTTAGAATAGGTTTTGCGTATTTATTGAATTGGTTTATATCGATGATTGTTTTTGATGCTAATCTTAATAGGTATCTTATTATTATCGTATTGTTCGAGTGTGGTTATACTCGTAATTTATGAGATCGGTTGTCAGAAGTACGAGTAGTGTCAGTAGGTCCATCGTTCAAACGATAGCCAAAACAGTGCAAGTTAGAATAGGTTTTGCGTATTTATTGTATTGGTTTATATCGATGATTGTTTTTGAAACCTGGTCATGCACCAATGAGTTTTTCCATTCGAAAAATTTATGTGCGCAAAGCCAGTGCTCTTACACGGTGAAGGAAAACATCGTGAGGATACCGGCATACCCTAGAACCAGAATTTGAAGGTGTGTCATACGTTAGTATTTTTATAAGCAGGGATGGGCTTGCAACCTGTCACGTACGGAATACTAACTACTGTGCAAAATGTGGGCATGTACCAAATGTCATGTTTGGACGTGCCTCTGATTACCCTCGTTACTAACTAAAGATCTGGGGAAGATATTTACCGAGCCCGGGGATTACAGTCGTGATCATATATTTTTTTTAAATAAAAATAGCAAAATGAAACTATTAAACGAGTCAAGCCGCGTGCGAAACCTCCAAATAAAATCAATGTGAAATGTGAATTCGATGGAATGTTTATTCGTGATTTCGCCGATACCGTCTGAATACCTGTTTCAATTATTTACAGAATTATCGGTATTCAGTTATAATATTGGAAAGCTGTGTTATAGGTATCCAACGAAACTATTGTTGGTATTTCAATCAGTATCCAGCTCTGTATTTGAATTTACTCGTAAACAAAATGCACATTTAGCGGATATAATTGAATACCAACTGTCTGTTTTAATGGGTAACTGGATACCTTAGTGCATTATTTGAATTAGTACGACCGTGAAAATAAGGGCCATACAACCCGATAGTTAAATAACACAGGAGCGCCTTACGGGTTCATTACTTCAAACATTTCAAGGCCATAGAGCGCTGGTGGTGAAGTGGTGGAATATTACAAAATTTAAATACTATCATTTTTGTGCGATCAGTTTTGATGTTTTTGGAAAATAATAATTGCCCATGTTAGAACTCTAGCGACAAGGCTAGTTTTATTTTCACCTACAATCATTTTTACCCAAAAAGCAAACTAGAGTACCTAGTAGATGTTTTCTAAATTATACAATATTTTACCTAATATGCCATATAAAGGTAGGGGTAGGAAGGGGTATAAACGGCAATCGCGAACTAAGTCACGGGTCACAGCTTGTGATAATTTCACAAAATGTTGAAAACGTCTTCATGCACTGACAATCCCTATCTATAGGTATCTGTATCTATTCATCTATGTATCGTATATCTTTGCGTTTGTGCACGCTGATCTCCGCAACGGCTAAACCAAATCGAATGCAGTTTTCACTAATGTATTGTGATAAACTTGGATTAAAACTTAGGACAATGTTAATATTAAATCCTGAGGAGTCTGTAAGTATCAGATCAAATTATTATTGGCAAACCCCAACTTTTGCAAGCTCATCATATTTAAGAAAAAATAATTATGATCGACTTTAATCCCCAGGCTTGGCAGATGTTATAAGATCTCTAGGGATATCTAAAGAAAGGTAGTCAGAGTAAGATCCAAACATTATATTGGGCACAAGTCACATTTTTCACAGTAGTTACTTTTCCGTACGTGACAGGTTGCAAGCCCATCCCCACTTATTAGAATAACCTATGACACACACCTTCGAAATTTTGTTTCTTGGGTGACATACCCAATTCTTTACGATGTTTTCCTTCACAGTTTTGAATACTGGCATTGCTCAAATATTTTTTACGAAAAATCATTGGTACACGATTAGGTTCGAACCCACGACCTTCGGATCGCAAGGATGTGTTACCACTGCACCTGTTGTGTGTCCTTCTACTTAATAAAATGGCTGTAAAACTTATTTAATCGCGATTTCACATTTTGTTACCGTTTTACCAATGTTTATCTGCTCATTTGCAACTGGCCGGGAGCACTCGACTGTCAGCTATCATCCGCGCCCAACACAGGAAATCCAAAATATAATATTGTTCATTAATGATAAGCTCACTGCTCCATGCGACAGCCTCAATACTCTTGAAATGCATAAATTTTATAGCATTTCATTTACCTCGTCGTTTTTCACCAACGTTTGGAAGCACAATGGCAGAGTATTAGCGCTTATCTGAGACTAATATGCCTTGATAGTCTATTTGCATGTAACCTTGTTAACCTGTTTATGCCCTTGCCTACTAGAATACACCTCATTGTTTTCTATAATTTATAAACATTGAGCTGATCATATCGTGCTTGAGAAACTTGGACGTCATTCGTTCTGATTGACGCCTTGAATGAATAGTAAGAAATCATAATGTTGTTTAAATTGTTTACCTACTAGCCTTTATTTAAAAACACGAAATCCAGACTTCCAGAATTGAAGGGTCTACTCTCGTAATTCATAATCGGTTTGATCAGCACAGCACATAGGTATTGACAAATCTGTTTGACCGAGTAAGCTGAGAGAATGGTTTATCTGAGAAAACTTGTTTCTTGTGTCACGGAGAAAATCTGCGAACAGACCAGCCCCGCCGCATGAAGGGGCGGCAAGGGTGAGTGAGGTTATCAGACCGACGACTCATTATAAACCCCACAATGGCCGGCTTCAATGCTTTTACTAGTACCCAGTAATAACAGCGGCCTGTATGTAAAAACTTCCTCGAATGTACTGATGAATTAAGCCTCCTGAAGCGATACAAAAGTTCAGTCAGAGTAAGAAAACATACCTAACTAGACTACTAACTAGAGGGAAAACTAGAGGGAACCGAAGTCCGAGAATTCCTAGATCGTGATATCTACGATACGAAAGGGATTACCACTGGTAGTTGTTTCTTGTTTATCATTTACTAGCTGACCCACGCAAGTTCGGCTGCGCGTTTAAGTACTTATTAAAAAAGCACGAAAAAATGCAAATCCATTGCCGTCGGAGTAGATATGCAAACGATTTTTTCATGCAAACTTTATTGTTTTACCTTAGTTAAGGGGCATCAAGACTCCGACCGTTGACATCGATTACCTACTTTTATAAAAAAAACTTAAGAAAAAATAATTAGTAATTTTGAGCAAATCGGACCAAATAATAAAACCTTTCATAGAGTTTATCAGTCTGTTTATCCCCTTTATGGGTGGACTTTAAAAAAATAGACAACTAACTGCTATTCCAAATCAAGACTATCTACATTCCAAATTCATAAAAATCGCTTTAGTAGTTAATGATATACGTTGTTTACACCAACGTAAATCCGTAACTACTAAAAGCATTCACACAAACAAACTTTCGCATTTATAATATTAGTTGGATACCAAATACGTTATTGAAACTACCGTCCAGTAGGTATTTAGATCTGTAAATTGTTCGTATTGTATTCAATAATTAATCTGCTATCGGTACCATCTGAATAGCGGTGGTTTTAATGAATTATCCGAACACTACACCAGGTATTTTGCTTCGAGTTAAAATGTTTGAATCCTTTTCACGTTATTCGTTTTGGGATTTGCTGTCGGATTTCAATCTACGACCGTGGGTAGTGTTAGCACTCCAACATGTTTGAAATAAGGGGGTATCCTAAAAAAATGTTAAAAACCCCTAACACAAACTTTGCCCGCTATTTTGTGGTGGTGGCCTTCTTGGATTTGAAATCTGTCGTAGTGTATAGTATTCTACTACTCAAGTCCTTTTATTTGATTTTGAACTAGTTTACCTCTCAAACCAAAAATTTTCCAAACCATTCGAGAGCTACGATGCTACAGACAGACACAGACACACCACACACAGACAGACAGACACGTCAAACTTATATAACACCCCGTTGTTTTTGCGTTGGGGGTTAAAAAGTACACGTATCAAATACAGTGCTCAAAACGGTGAGGAAATAGATATACTCTGAAACCAAAAGCTGTGTAGGTGTGTGTCTCAGCGTGCGTCCATACTTGTGACATTTTGTCGTGGTTGTGACCGTAAAAAAGGCCAAATTTATTTTGTCAAAAATTTGTTCACGAAGCCAAAATCTGTCTTCTGTCAAAATGTCAAAAACTGACACTTGTTTTTTATTGTACAGAGTCACGGTCATAAAGTTACGTGTATTTGTTACAGTACGGAGACACGGTCACGGCAGAAATTCACAAGTTTGGACGCGTTTTACGGATAGGCATAAGTGGTTATGGGTAGGTATATACATGAACTCACGGGGTAGATGGATTTTAACGTAGGTACTTCAATCCCTCTTTTGCTTTCACTCTGTAACTCTTCAGCTAAAATTACATTTTACATACATGCTTTGCTTCATCATCATTCTCCTGCCCTTATCCCACGCTAAGTGGGGTCGGCACAACATGTTTTCTTCTTCCATTCACCCCTATCATTCGTCAACTCTGAATCAACTCCTCTTACATTCATATCATCTTTCACACAATCAAACCACTTCTTCTTCGGTCTTCCTCTACTTGCGCACCCATCCACACTCATACTCAACTCTTCTGGTGACATGGTTTTCATCCCTCCTCATCATGCTTTGCTTATGATACTTTAGACCTTCCTTTGAAACATAAAACAGAAAGTTCATACGGCCACGAGCCATTATTTTAATTAAAAAACTAAATCTAATAAACATAAACAAACATAGCTAGGAATACTAAAATGCTGTCCGCAAAACGAGACAGGAAATTAAGGTCTGAATAAACACTGAAAATCCATTTCGAGGTTGCAATTTAGCACCTGAATTCAGTTTCATTAGTAGCGACAAACAAGTAGGAAACTATATAGTTGTAGGTATAATCCAAGCACGATCAGAGGGATAGAATAGAACCTTGTCAAAAGCGATACGGTAGCATCAGATAAACCGAGTCAATACTCGCTGGACTACAGGTTGTGTTGAATACAACGTTACTACTTTGGCAAGTGTGCATATTATATCTAAGTTCTGGTGTAGTGGTAGCCCCGTCACGATCCGTAGGTCACGGGTTCAAAACTGGTTGTGCACCGATGAGTTCTTGCATTCGAAAAATGTATATGCGCAATGCCAGTGCTCTTAAACGGTGAAGGAAAAATTGTGAGGAAACCGGCATACCCTAGAACCAAAAATTCATAGGTGTGTGTCATTTTAGTATTATTATAAGCGGCGATGGGCTTGCAATCTGTCACGTACGGAACACTAACTACTGTGCAAAATGGGGGCATGTGCCAAATATCATGTTTGGACGTGCCTTTTTAGATATCCTCAAAGATCTAAGTAACTAGAGATCTGAGGAGATATCTACTGAGCCTGGGGATTAGATTAGTAATCATGTGTATGTTTTATTTTTATTTTAGAGATTTATATTTTGTACGATTAGAATAATGATGGGTGGAAATATAGAAAAGCTCTGATGATGATTTTCCAAAGTAATATGAGTGGCATTGAAGAATTGGAATTACTTATTAATCCCGTACGCAATGTTATTGGTCTGTAATAAGTACGAGTAGGTAAATGACAGAAGAATATAATAATATTCATATTAGTATATGAGAATATGCTACGTTCGTTCGTTGCAATGTTTACTTTGAGCATCCATAATATTTTAATGCTCTATTAAAAAAAATTCGCTTCAAATAAAATATAACGCCGTCCGTCTCTATCTACTTAGATGAAAAAGGACCAATGCAATTGCACTTTCGATCTCGTTTCTTCTTTAATATTGGTAACTAAGTAAACACAGGTTTGCATAGTCAATAATAAAACCGTTTTGATGAAAAATCTAGGTAAATTCTTTCGTGAATAAAATGAAAATCTTTTTAAAACCCGACTCGAATTTTTTTTAACTACAGTCGCTAGCGAGATTGTGAAAACTCAAGGTAAACCTACAGATCGCCAAAATCAACTCGAGTTATTAACTTGTATGAAAGATTGAATAAAATGTAAACTGTCTCCACTCCACCATTTGCAAATAGTGTAATAGCTACACTGGTTAGGCCCACATACATTTAAAAAAAATCTAACCTATGTATTGGTCAGTCCTAGAATGTATACTGCTCGCCTTCCAATACCTAAGTTACGAAGATAAAAAAAATAGTTAGCGGCCAATATGCGGTCTTTAGGCGGCCTTTAAGCTAAGTACCTACTGAAATTTCTTCGCTTGGTTAAAAAACTCAAGGTATCATAAGATGATAAGATTATACGGAACCAAAAGGAAATGCTAAAGCCTCTTACCTACACACTCATTCCGATTCAACTCCTTCAGTCATGCATTACGAGAAACTGACCTGACTTGAAATAATCGTTACAAATAATATTCCTTGCTAATTTTCGGCAGTTTACTCAAATACGTTAGGTTTGCGGTTAGTCCATTGGTTGAGCCATGTTCAACGTCGAACTGACGTTTGCTTGAATGTGTAAAGGTGCCTTATTTTTCATAAATATGTTACTGCAACTAAATAAAAGCTGCAGTTTTTCTAAAAGATTACGATCTCTTTGACAGTGGCAGTGGTTGATGTTTTCTTTGAGCTCTCGTCCTTGAAAATATTCTTATTCATATTTTTCATTCCGCAACATAGGTAAGTAAATATTCTATTTTATTTCATTCCGTAGAAAAATGTATTTCTAGGAAGGTCTGTTTGCTGTGTTAAATAAGCTCATTGAAGTCTTTTAAATGTGAATAATACTTGTCCTTGGGTCTATGAAAACGTAGAATAAATCCTAGCACGAGTTGCACTTTGTGCGACGTCTTTGTGAATACTGTTTAACGCACATACATTTTACGAACAGAAAAAAACATTGCTGCAAGACCGGATTTGAACATACGACCTTAGGATCGGAAAGTGGAACCACCGTTAGACTGAGAGACTTGAGACTTAAGTTAGAGAGCACTGATGAGAGCTCTTAAGATCTAATATATCTTATACCTTTAAACGAGCAATTCTTGTATATAAATGTATAGTATAATCTGAATCTCGGAAACGGCTCCAACGGTTTTCATAAAATTTAGTATGCAGGGGGTTTCAGGGGCGATAAATCGATCTAGCTAGGTTTCATTTTTAGGAAACATCGTTTACCAAAAAATAATTTCCAGGTACTTCAGATAAAAATCAGGCAACATAATTATTAGCTAAACCAATTTTTCAAAAATATTTTATTCAATAAAATCACTAATATGTGCCAATTCCAACCGAACCCAAGTAAGAGAAGAACAGGCAAGAAAATCGTCTCACTTTTTTGTATGATTCTTCTTAAAAAAAATGTAACTTACTGACTAGTTCGGGCATTATTCCGATATATGAACTTGATATTATCTGGCGAGTTAATGCAACAGAAGTTGCGTACGGAATACTAATCACTGTGCATAATGCATGTGCCAAATGACATGTTCGGACGTACCTCTGACTACCCTCTTAGATCCTCAAAGATGAACTAAAGATCTGAGGAGATATAAGAATAAGAATAAGAATTTATTTGTCCAAAAAACGCACACAAGGAAAAATAAGCAATACAAAATCAGCTAAAAAAAATAACAATACTAATACATCTAATATACATAATATCTACTTATTGTATTTGATTATTGTTGGTTTTTTTATCAGTCGTCAGTACAATCAGTATTTGAGAACGCGAGTAACACTCACTAACTTCTAAAGCTTCTAAAAACCAAGCTCATCTTTTCCCGATAACCTAAAGGGAAATCTAGAAACGCTGGAGGCGAACAAATCGAAGCAATCATTAAATCCCTATAAGTTGAATAGAAATAAATTCAAATAATTGCACAGACCTTCTGGGCATGGCAGATAAAAGCATAGAGCAATAAAATCCCATGGTTATTGTGTGAGACAGAAGCTAGCAATAGCGCACTATAAGTAGGTAGTTGGGGTAACTTTAGATTACCAACCTACCACTGTTGTACTTTTGCTTCGGACATTGAACCGTTATCACATATCATGGTTATTATTTTTTACATAAACATACACAATGTTCACGAATGAAATCCCTCAGATCTCAGATCTCTAGTTACTAAGGAGAAAAGAGTGTAGTCAGAGGCACGTTCAAACATGTTTAGCACATGACTACATTTTGCGCAATGGTTGCAAGCACATCGCCGCTTATAATTAAGAATACTAACCTATGACACACCTAGAATTTTTTTGTTCTGGAGTATGCCGATTTCCTATTTTGCTTCACCGTTTAAGAGCACTGGCAACGCACACACATTTTTGGAATGGAAAACTCATTAGAGCACGACCAAATTTTACCCAAGATCTTCGGATCGTGAGGCATAGATCACTACACAACCAGTGCTCTTTTTATTTTTTTAATATATAATACTAGCTTCCGCCCACGGTTTCATCCGCGTGGGACCTTGAAAAACGTAAACGAATCTACCCCACGGGAACCGTACATTTTTCCGGGATAAAAAGTAGGCTATGTTCTATTTATGTGTAAAATTTTATGAATGCCAAATGAAACGGCCGCATAGCTTCGTAACTTAGCAAGCCATTCTCCAGTGGAAAAGCGCCCTAAATTTATTTATTTATTATTTGTAATGAATGTTTTATTAAAGTAGATTATCCTGTATGAACACATAGGTTCCTTTTTACCCCGGAAAAATTGCTTGGGATGAGGGGAGATTAAATATTAAAACGAGTGAAAGTACCAGGCCCCGCTAGTATATTATTAGTCTTTGTTTAGCCCGACGACAACTGCAGAAAAAAACTTGAAAAAGTAAAAATAATGGCAGAGAAATCAGAACGAACCGAGAATATTATTGAAAAATAATTTTATCATTTTGAGTGCAAAGGGAGATTCAATCGTTTTGTGTATTTATTATAACCATCAATATTACCTATATTACGCAAAAAGATTGCAAATATAGAGCCGCTGTAAAGGCGCGGGCCCACCGCGGCGCACGGAGAGGCTACGCACGTGTATTAAGCTTCGCTTTGTAAGAAAATGTATGTGGTTGTGTCCACTGCAACCCACGAAAAGGCTACGCATGAATTGACGTCATTGATACACGCGTGGCTTGCTTGAATAGGCGGTTTTGTAGCTCAACGCTGTCAACGAAATGCACGCTATGCATGTGGTACACGGCTTGTTTTTACCGCGTGCACAGCGTGCATAGCGTGCATGGCGTTGAGCTACGTAGGCAACGTATTCGAGCAGGCACGTGCGTAGCCTCTCCGTGCGCCGTACCAAAGAATACATAGTCGTGGGTTCAAATTCGTGTACTGCAGTGGAAACGTAGACCCACATTGCCAAACAAATTAATACACGCAGCTAAAATGCGCCGCGTGCCCGTGCACAGCATGCGCCGCGGTGGGCCTGCGCCTTAAAAGTTTGCACTGAGTCGGTATGACAGTCATAAAAACGCGTCCGCACTAGTAACAAACTGCCGTGTCTGCGTGTTTCGGACACGGTTACAGCCACGGCAGATTGTCATTGCGGACCCACGCTTACAATTTGAAAGCAATGCGTGGCCAGTCACGGCTGCCGCTTAGCCGAAAATCATGCTAAAATACTACTACTAATATACCTATTAACAGCCTATTGTCTAAGAGCGAACCGTCTTTGTGATTCGCAGCCGGACAAAAAGGCGGCCATCTTTACAATCATTTTAAGCAGCCCCGAAACAATGGGTGAGCGTCGATATTTTGTCAACAACGTTCACTTTATTACAAACTTCTGTACGAAACGCATACAATGGACGTGCAAAAGTGCGCCTGGTTAATTTGTAAGTTAACAAAAAAAAATCACACATTTTTTCTTTTAAGTCGAGTTAAAGTTGACAGCAGGCCCCTATTTAATAAACAATACCTGAATGATTAAGTTTTGCTCGGTGTATGTAAAGGGTTTCGGGGGCGATAAATCGATCTAGCTAGGTTTCATTTTTAGGAAACCACGTAACCAACAAAAAAACCGAGCAAAGTTCAGTCATCCAGGTACTGTCTATTTAATAGGGGCCAGGTTTTATCGTTTGAGAGTATAGTGCCTATATTTTTTTCGATCAGAAAAATATATTGGTGCACGTCTGGATTCGAACCCACGATAGGACAGGGCCCATTTCTACTAAACCACCAGTGCTCACAGTATGATAGCAAAGTCTGTAAAAGAACGACAATGTCTTAATCGTAGTACCAGTACTTATCTACAAAAAAATTACCTATGTATTATTAGTAACATACTATAGTAAAATTTAGTTTTTTTTAAATAAAGTAATACGTTCTTTCCCCAAAACAGATATGTGAATTAATTAGAAATTTAATGGCTTTGACAGTTTTACTTGTACATAATAGAAAATATGTATTACAATACTTACATTAAATAAATGTATACTTACATAAATAGTTATTTATACATTTGTTATAAAAATACAGTTAAACCATAAAACATTAGAATAAAAACAATATTTCCAAGAAAATATCTAGGTATTACACAAATAAATTCTATTATTATTGTTAGACGGCGATTTGTAAATAAAAAATATCACACTTTGACCTCAATGATGTCACCGAACGAGTACATAACCATACGTACCTACTTTAAGCGCCTTGAATTTGTATACATTGGTGACACAACAGTCTTCTGATAAGAATGACGAGTGGCCATCGAGTAGTCGGACTAAAAAAATCAACTCATAACAAACTCAGATCTCATTACAACTCAGAAAACGAATGGTATAAGAATCATTTTCAGATGACGAAGTATTTAGATCGGACAAGCTGTTACCCGCGACTTTGTCTGCAAAATCATCAATATAACACTAATACTGAAATTATTGTTATCGGTTATTGTGAAATTGCTATGGAATACAAAAAGAGGGGGCCACCCTTCCGAAAACTTTTCCTTTAAACTTCTTATTTCTTATCTTTCTTATAATATCCGTCAGCAGAAGATCTCCTTGCAAAATTTCATTACGATCCGTTCAGTCGTGAAAAGGTAACAAACAAACGGACTTACTTTCGCATTTATAAGTTAGTGTAGATAAAATGGATGCTTGAAATGTCTGGCGTGACGCAGTGGCAACTGCTAATATAATTATTTTTTTTGTTTAAGCTTCGTTTTTATCCGACTGCGAAGGATGGTAGCATACCATCTTTCTTGTGCATGCTATAAATCAATTCATTAAGTTACTTTAACGCGCTAATACAATTTATGAATTACTAGCTACCACCCACGGCTTCGCCCGCGTGGTAACTTGAAAAACAAAAACAAATCTATCCCGTGGGAACTGTACATTTTTCCAGGATAAAAAGTAGCTTATGGGCTATTCCAGACTATAATCTATATCTGTGCCAAACATTATCCAAATCCGTTCAGCCGCTTCAGCGTGAAAGAATAACAAACATCCAGACATCCATACATTCTTAAAAACTTTCGCGTTTTTATTATTTTATTTTTTTTAGTTGCTCCGCAACTATAATGGATTCATCTGAAAGAATAAGTGAAAAATAATGTTTTATCAGAACACGAAATTAAATTTTTATCCTTTTTTGCAAAAACCAAACGATTATTTTTTTAACCACTATGAAATAATCAATTTTCGCCAGATCTACTCGTACCTAAAATTTACTTAGTCGTCCCACAAATAATGACACATTCCACAGAAAATCTAAAAAAAAATATCGGACCATTACACACATCGGACAAATAACAAAAGCCACGGACTTATCAAACTGCCCTCGTATTGTCGAGAATTGCCATTTAATTTCCCCTATAAGAATCAATAAGGAGCTTAGTAATTTTATATCATGAACTTTGATGTTCAAAGAGAAATTGTGAGGCGCAATATCATAGTAAATTGCACAACGAAATGCAGCTTATAACAAGGCGCTTTATATCTAACGGGCTGATGCCCGCAGCTTCGCCCGCGTGATGGTCGATTATCGCGACTTTTCATACAAACTTTCATCCTCTATTTTATCCCCTTGGGGGTAGAATTAATCAAAATCCTTTCTTAGCGGATGCCTACGTCATAACATCTACCTGCATGCCAAATTTCAGCCCGATCCGTCCAGTGTTTTGGGCTGTGCGTTGATAGATCACTATGTCAGTCAGTCAGTCACCTTTGAGTTATATATATTTAGATATCAAAGAATGCTTTAGTTCTGTCTTGTTAAGTTTTCTTTGACAACCCTAAGGTATTAGGTAGGCAAAAGATATAATACCTAGTAGTTATAAGTACTCTTCTCTTTAGATAAAGCTTAGTTTACAATTCCATTATCCTTAGGGCTCGTACACAAAACTGCGAATCGGTGCGACGCGATTTGATTTCTTGTGACAAAAGATAGGGCTAGATCGCAGATTTCTGCGATGCGACGTCGCATCGCAGTTTTGTGTACGAGCCCTTATTGCTTTATATCTAATATCAAAGAATGCTTTAGTTCCGTCGTGTTAAGTTTTCTTTCACAACCCTAAGGTATTAGGTAGGCAAAAGATATAATACCTAGTAGATATTAAGTACTCTATTCTTTAGATAAAGCTTAGTTTACAATTCCATTATCCTTATTATTACAGTACTTTATTTCTTACATTATCTATAAAAACGGCAAAAACATAATTTTTGTTGTATGGGAGCCCTCTTATTCTGTTTTTTAATATTTTTTGTTAAAACGGCAACAGAAATACATCATCTGAAAATTTCTGCCTATCTATCACGGTTCATGGGATACAGCCTGGTGACAGACGGACAGACAGATGGACGGACGGCGGAGTCATAATTATATTATCCTGTCTTTAGGAACCCGTTTTACTCTTTGGGTACAGAACTCTAAAAACGCCAAGCTCATACAATTGCGAGGCACTTACCAGCGCAGCTTAGATACTCGTAGCTACGCTGGTAAGTACCTCGCAATTGTGGTCACATGTTGGCGAAAATGGAAAAAAATTCAATATGGCAACTCTAAAAAGCTATTTTCAATTACTTATGTCCAGTAGGGTTTTAACTTTTTGTTTTGTAAACGGGATATCTAATTATATAATGGTCTTATGTTGAAACTAAAAAGTAACTAGAAAAGATCATTAAAATGACGTAAATATTATAAAGTCAACATGTTTTTTTTTCGCTAAATATTTTTAGATCGTGGTCTGAGGAGTTTTCGTAAGCAGCCCTTTAACACCCTGTATGTTGTTCATGTCTAATATTAGTACCTGGGTGACCAATAAAAAAACCGAGCTTTGCTCGGTTTTTTTATTGGTAAACGACGTTTTCTAAAAATGAAACCTAGCTAGATCGATTTATCGCCCCCGAAACCCTCTGCATACCAAATTTCATGAAAATTGCTGGAGCCGCTTCCGAGATTCCAATTATATGTTTATAATATAGTTTTCCTGTTACATGACTCCAGACTGTTTTCAGTTCAGGTTGCAATGATATACCATGGGCGGATGTTCGAACACAGAATAAGCAGAATTTACATACATATGTGTGCGTTGTATGTATATCAAACTTTAAACAATATTGAATTGTTCGTAGGCAAGTCTCATTAACCTATTCTCAGCAAAATAAATAGGTGCCTACATATAGGTAGGTAGGTGTTTATAGTATCTATAAAACACACTTCACAATGTTTATTTTGGATACTAATATTATAAATGAGAATGCAACTCTGTTTGTTTGTTACCTTTTCACGACTAAACGGCTCTTTTGTCTCAAAAAATAATCTTGAAGGGGTGATTGAAGGGAATATGGGGGTTGAAAGTTTTTATGGGAAACGCATGGTAAGCATGGTTAGGTACAGACAGGTTTGAGGAGGTATTCCCACAAACAGCACAAATTTCTTCACACTTTTTATCCCCATTTCTGCAAATCAAAAATACTGGAATGGAAAAAATGAATTGAAATTATTTCCATTTCTTCAAACTTATATACTTATGTGCAATAAAATCGAACCACTCCAGGCTTTAGTTACTATGCGGGGTGGGTTGACTTTTTTGCACGCAAGTATAACGGTGACCGATCTTCTTGTCTTGCACTCCATAGAAATTTCCCAATTGAGCGATATCAATAATTTCAGAATTAACATGTTATATTAATGGATTTTTGCGCCACCCCTGCCTCTAGATCCAAAGGTCGTGGGTTCAAACCTGGTCATGCACCAATGAGTTTTTCCATTCGAAAAAATTATGTGCGCAATGCTCTTCGTGAATGAAATTCGTGAGGAAACCGGCATACCTTAAAACCAAAAATTCGAACTAGCATCTAACATAGAGATTTACATAAGAGTGTAGGTAAATTGCTTATGATAAGAACAGCCGAAATTGAAATTGAAATGTCTTACATGCTAGATGAATCTATGTGCCAATTCCAAACTAACGGAAGAACAGGCAAGAAACTCGTCTCAGTCCTAGCGCTTTTTTGAATGATCCTGCTTTTAAATCACTAGCGGAAAAATGGGAGTCAACGAACAAACAAAACACATCCGTTTGTGAGATGTATTTTTTCGAGAAATTAACCTGTAAAAACTCAAAATACTTGAGCACGCAACGGGATGTTCGCTAAGGGTGTTTTTAGATACCTACTTATGCAGGCTTCCGCTGTATTGACACGCCGGAAGTCGATAGGTACTACCGATACAAGTATTTGAAACCGTATGTGATGTACGGGTTACTTATCGAGTTATTCATCCTACTGATATTATAAACGCGAATGTTTGTAGGAATGTAGGTATGGATTTGTGGATGTATGGATGTATGGATGTATGTTTGTTACTCTTTCACGGCGAAACGGCTGATCGGATGTGGGGTGAAATTTGGCACAGATATAGATTTAGTCTGGAATAGCAGGCTACTTTTTATCCCGGAAAAAAATATTGTTCCCATGGGACAGATTTGTTTTTGTTTTTCAAGGTACCACGCGGGCGGAGCCGTAGGCGGAAGCTATCATAATAATTTATGTAAGCTTTTTTAGAAAGTTTTTTACTGAATAAATAAATTTTTGAATAATTGCCTATAACAAGACATTAATTAAAAATTATAGATCTTATGGTGTCACTAGTTTCAGACATCGTGATCATTTTTTTTTAAAAAACATCATAATTAGGAACTTACACCAATTTCTACGAAACCCGTAAAAATAGGGTTTATAGTTAATTATCTATAAAACACTAGCGAAATCGCAGACGGGAGCTAGTAAAAGATAGTTCTCAAACCTGATCAGTTGAACACTTGTTTTTCTAGATTTCTCTTCCGCTTCTAGCAATTATGCGTGGAGCTGGTTTAGCCGGCTGACGTAAGTACTTATCAATGAACAGTTTTCTCTATACTTATTCAGTTATAAGATACCAATGATATAATATAATAAAAAATAAAAATATATTATCACGACTGTAAGGTTTTAAGGAATGAGTATATTAGAGGAAGTCTGAAAGTGGCACCGGTAACGGAAAAGATGAGGAGTAATAGGTTAGCGTGGTATGGGCATGTTATGAGAAGAGATGAATGTCATGTGACGAGGAGAGTGTTAGATATGAATGTGGATGGATACAAGGGTAGAGGTAGACCAAAGAAAAGATGGATGGACTGTGTGAAAGATGACATGGGTAAGAAAGGAGTAAGTACTTAGATGGCGAATGATAGAGGAAATGGAAGAAGATCACTGTTGTGCCGACCCCACATAACGTGGGAAAAGAGCAGGAAGATGATGATGAGATGATGATGACTGTAATCCCCGGGCTTGGTAAATATCTTTCTGAGATTTTTAGTTACTTAGATCTTTGAGGATATCTAAAAAGGGTAGTCAGAGGCATGTCCAAACATGACATAGGTATATGCCCACATTTTGCACAGTAGTTAGTAATCTTATAAGTACTTTTTATTTTTATTTTACAAAAGAGGCCATTCAGCCATAACAAATATTTTTTAACCTTACAAATATCAACTGATGGAATGGTTGTAGAGATTTGGTGTAAAAAAATATTCAAACTCATTTCCCAAATGTGGCCACACCTTTTTTTGTTGGCCGGTACTTTAGGCATTTTGAGCCCAACCATGTAAATAACTTCTTTTCTTTCTCTTTGCCAAAATCCATTCAGATCCGTTCAGCCGCTTATTTGAGTGATTTGTTTCAGAGTAATTGAGTTATACACATCCATACATCCATATCTAAACTATCGCATTTATAAAAAGAGTATAAAAGTAGGTTATGTTATAAAATATTTGAAAATAAATGAATTAAATGCGAATGAAGTCAACCGCAAGTCTTGATTAACAAAGGTCTGTTTATTTTATTTAATAACCTACCTTATTGTACGCAATGCATAATCACAAAACAAACAACTGACCTATCAGCAAATACTACGAATAAGAAAAAAAATATTGATAAGTTTGTTTGTGGGTATTTCTACTTAATGGATAATTATCATGTATTTTTTTTTCATAGATAAGAGTAGTAGAGCACAAAAAGTAGAATGTCTTCATGTTCAATTTTCCCGCGATTTTTCCCTCTTCTTTTAAGAGTAGGCAAATCAAGTTTTGAAACCGAAAAGTCTATTGGTGCGCGACCGGGTTCGAACCCACGACCATATGATCGGAATGCGGGGCCATTATCACTAGACTATTGCTCTCTCTCCAAAGAAACGAAATTGATACATAAAATTTTTTCCTTCATTTCATTTTGGTGCAAAATCATATTCGCGGTCTCTTTCGTATCTCTAGCTCTTTCTAACTAGTGTTATGAATGGACTGAAGAAGGCTTATACACGTTGACTTGAGAACTACCTTATTTATTTTTCAGCAGTATAGTAACAAGTGATGAGCCGCTGTCTCTGCCTACCCCGTCGATATACTGGGGTAACCTATCCACTACGAACTCTACGAGACTTCGTTCGCGTGATGTTTCTGATACAAACATGGTTGTCAGAATTTCACTCCTTAGTGCACTTCTCGACCCGAAAAGAAACTCCTCTATCCAGACTCTAGGTTTGATCAGTCAGTCAGTTTTGTAAAAAGAAGAAGAAGGTGTAAGTCAAGTACTGTTGTTCAGGGTACAAGGGTCGCAGGCGTAGATGCGTGCATCGACCTCACGCGAGTGTTCCTAATTGATTGAGTTATTTCTCTCATGGCCTGTCAATTAACATTACTATGTGCTAGCTAAAGTACTGCTCTACACTCACTGCATGTAAACAACTGAATCTTCTGCTCGCAATTCCGTTAAGTGTCCTGCCTAACGCAGGTTACTATCCAGTTACGTTACTCATGTTAAACTGGAGATTGAAGTCTCAACGCAACAGTTTGAATAATCGGATTAGAATGAAGGCTATGGTGTTGATATACACACAATGAATCCCGGAAAAAACTCCGAAGGGTCAAATAAAACCTGCATAACGTTGAAATCGCAGGGTGTTCCTGGTATGATAATCTATAAAATATATATAAAAATAATATAAAATATAATAATTGTGTCAGTTATACCATTTCTAGCCCGAGAACCGGGACTGATTTTTATGATTTTTATTTATTAGATTTGTCGACGATTAGAAGAATATCCTGAATAGAAGAATATCTATGTATTAAAACATTTGATAATGAAGACGGCTAATTTAACATAATTATAATTTAAATTAGTTGAGGACGCAGAAAATATTTACTTATATTATACTTTTTGAGGAAAACTTAAAAAAAAAATATGATTAATCAAAAGCGCTGTTCTTGCGTTTGTTTTCGTTTAAAAAATACATTTTTGTATTCGAATGCAAAATACCAAATGTATTCAATAATCAAAACAACAGTTACAAGACGCAATGTGGGGTATTACGATGAGTTAATAGGTAGGCAACACTTCGTTATAAGAAAATAACATTACTTACCTATGTACTAGAAACGAAGTCGTGGGAAAAATGCACCATAGTTAAGGTAGATGTTGAAAATGAAACTGTATCACACATATTTGATTTTACACCAGAAGTTCATCATCATCATCTTCCTGCCCTTTTCCCACGTTATGTGTGGTCGGCACAACATGTGATCTTCTTCCATTTCCCTCTGTCATTCGTCATCTCAGTACTCACTTTTTTACCCATGTCATCTTTCACACAGTCCATCCATCTTTTGTTTGGCCTACCTCTACCCCTTTATCCATCCACATTCATATCTAACACTCCCTTCGTCACATGACATTCATCTCTTCTTATAGCATGCCCATACCACGCTAACCTATTACTCCTCATCTTTTCTGTTACCGACTTTCAGACTTCCTCTAAATATACTTATTCCTTATTCTATCCATCCTTGTCACTCCACACATCCATCTCAACATTCGCATCTCCGCCGCATACACTCTTTTCTCATCCGTTCTCTTGGTGGCCCTACATTCAGATCCATACCAAGTTTTACTAACATTGAGCTTGCATTTGACAAAGCTGAAGTCATATTGAATGTTTCAGTCCAACTGAGCGTTGGTGGCTAAGTAATTAAATCTCTATCGGATGCTGGACCTAGCAAGGAGCTATTCGGACACATTGCACAAACAAAGTGGATACTAGGAGCGTCAAACTCCTACCTCTGATGAAGTTTCGGAAATTCATTAAATTAACCTTTCTAAAGTAAACTAGAGCTCCAGCAATTTAAGGTGCGAGCTACGGAGACGAGACAAGTTGCCGCGGCACTGTTTTTATTCAAAACAACGAGTCATGTAGGTACATGCCTCAACGCTTCTATTGATAATTATGCTGTGTATTGCGACGCAAAATTAACGCTGATGAATGTAACTAGCAAAATCACATTTTTAACAAGATTAAATCCAATATAGCTCAAATAAAAAGCATAGTATAGGCATAATTTATTTTACGTCACGGTACAGACAATAAGTTTAATTTGTTTTTGTTGTATATAGTTGTATTATTCTATTATTTATTCCCCTATTTTTAGCGATAGTGAAAAAAATAGTAATTCTCACTAAGTGATATGTTAATTTCTTTTAGAATAAAGTTCTATAACCACAAATAAATGACCGAAAAGTATACGTCATTTCAACATTTCAATTTGTTGCTCCGGAAAAACTCGTCTAGAAATGGATTCCACAATTTTCGCGTCGTCTTCGCTTTGTGCTCGCCTTGCGTCTTTGTCTAGCCTTCACCTTATCTGACCCCTTTTGCATCTGCATCTCTGGTTCGATATTTAACAGAGAGCAGATGTGTGATTTCAACCAATCACTTTATATTTGCGCGACCGTCCTTGTTTATTTTACACATTTCTCAGCTTTGCTTTAGATAGATATTCGCTTTTAGTAATTGAGTTCTGCTACTGTGTACCTACACTACGAATAAATTCAGTAGTAAGGAAGGCAAGCAAAAATAAGTACTTCTAAGTTTTTGCCACTTATTTTAGTTTTTGCACGTAATGATTTCACGCGTGTCTCAAGTAGTTTTGGCTGTTTGAGTCAATTTGAAAACACGCGTTTGTAAATTTTGTTTTTCGGTCATTGAATCAGCTCTAATTTTACAAGCTGAATACTAGGTACAATTATTTATTATTTATTTTTTTGTTATAATTATAATTCGACTTTTTATTTTCATTTTTTTTAAGAGATGACGAAGTACTAACTAGTGGTAAAGACCTTGATTTCGTTCGCATAAAGTGCCTAAGAAAAGGTGCTTATCGCTTCGCCGTGTATCTACCTACTACACTTTTATCGTTTTACAACCTGGCTATTCACAGTTTAAGCAAATGACCAACTCTGAGAAAGATAACCGCAGTTATAAACAATTAAAATGAATTGGACAAGCCCGTGTTGGACAATCATCGCACGGCTTCTGAAGTCAATAGGGGTTTTACACAACAAAAGATTTTAACAAAGAAAGAAAAAGATTTAAAATGAGTAATTATAAAGACGTCATTGCATTGCTTATCAAGAACATATTAATGTGGTTTGTTATAAATATTTTGATACTAGCTTCCACGGCTTCGCCCGCCTGATAGCTTGAAAATCAAAAACGAATCTATCCCGCGGGAACCTAAACTTTACCGGGATAAAAAGTAGCCTATATGCTATTCCAGACTTTAATCTAACTGTGCCAAATTTCATCCAGATCCGTTCAGCCGCTTCAGCGTGAAAGAGTAACAAACATACATCGAGACAACCATACATCCATACATTCTGACAAATTTTCGCGTATATAATAATAGTACCTTATATTAGTATTTTAATCTTCTATTTTAATAAATATTTAATACCTACGAGTACGTGTTTGTCAACTAACTTCTCATAAACGGCTGGGCCGATTTAGATTAAATTTTGTGTGTAAATACTTCAACTTATATGAATTTCATAATGCTACTATTTTAACCGCTGTTTAAATAACAATACGCGGCAGAAACAATTGACTCGAACAAAAATTATTTGTTCATTATTTAATAAACAAAGTCTAATAGACAATGTGCTCATCTAATAATATTAGGTAGGTATCTACATGAAAGTACTTGAAACAAATAATCATCCCTTCGCTTCTTTACATACTCGTACGAGAGATAGACCTGGAATGGTTAGAATATTTGAATTTTTATCGTTACCAGTGGGGCGATTATGTATCTTTGCTTACAATCAATGTCAATACGTTTTCATTGTAATCAAGTGATTTGGTATGACATAAGAGTGTTTATTTAATCAATTTGAGTCAGTTTTGACAAGTGTTGATTGTATCAGAGTTCCGTAATCGCACTACAGAACACCTATTCCATGTTAAGTTTATACATAAAAAAGCAATCATAAAAATACGTTAGCTATTACCGGAGATCGCGTTACAGATCATAAGAAAATACAGACAAATTGAGAACCTTCTTTTGTTGAAGTCGGCTTAAATTGATAGTTGGTACATTGTTAACCGTTCTTTTGTTTTGTCAATAACTGACGCGTGTGTTTCCTTCGCGTTAAGTTAACTTAAGTTTGAAGTCATGTCGTAACTAAACTATGCATGTGGTGACTGCGTCATAGATTGAACTACAGTATCTATGATAGCGAGTTGCTTGACTTTCATTCCAACATAAAGCAATCTACTTCGTTTTAAGGTCATTCAAATTCCGTTTCTTTATTCTGTTTTAAACATTTGCGATACAAAAACAGTACAACAACAATATGCATAATGTATCTACATTCGTTCGCATAAAAGATAGGTAGGTAATATCACATTAGATTAATTAAAGGGGAAATATTTGTGTATCGTTAAAACTTCCCGTAAGATTTTGATAAGACGATGATCTTATTATTATTGTTAGATAGTTTAGGTATTTATTGCATCCTACTTATGATTATTATGAATGTAGGTAAATTTAAGAAAGATTTTCATAAAAATCCGTTGTTACTTAGGTATTTCATCAGTATGTACACAGAGTGTTTTCTTTATGTTTGCTGACTTTAGCAGTAAAACAAAATGAAATCATTTTCGATGAGTACCATACCCAACGGTCTATGGGCAGTCAACTCTGTTAGATGAAAACCACCATGTTTCAAAAACAACCAAAAACTGTCACTAAAAAATAGATTTACGATGACGTAGTTAAACATTTAGCTGTAGAGATTAACAGAACCGATAGATACAACGACTCTACGAAAGAATGGATGTTAAAAAAATTTCGAACTGGCAATGTTTTTAACCGAACGCTAGTTTGACAAAGACTTACCTCTCTCTTGAAGGTCTGCATTGCAGCTGATGATGAGCACAAGTAAAAAAAAATAGTTCCACATTTTTGTCACACTCACACACAGTTACACAAACATGCTTGTCGGTATGACAAAGTCGATGCGCGTGCGCGTTACTCCGCTCTCGAAGGCAGCCTGTTGTCGATGGCAGAGCGGCGCAAACGCTTACTGTCGAACTCAATGCCAGTGAGTGGCGCACAGATGTGACAAACTTTAATTGTTACCTACCTACCTACCCGTCATCTGTGCGTTAGGTGTCATTCTATTTTACATCGCTTATAATATAGATAATGTTATTATACTTGTAACAGGAAAATAAATATTTTTTTTGGAACGAAGTTCCTTATCGCGCGTTGCGAAATGGGGCTAGACGGATAAAATAAAACCAAAAGTTGTAACGACACGTATTGCTATATCTACACTAATATTATAAAGAGGAAAACTTTGATTGTTTGTTTGTTTGTTTGAAATGAATAGGCTCCGAAACTACTGAACCGATTTGAAAAATTCTTTCACTGTTGGGAAGCTACATTATCAGCGGGTGACATAGGCTATATAATATTTTCAAAAAAATTAGGGATCCTTACCAAAACTTCGATAATGTAACCCAAGGTATAAAAAAATTATCTAAAATATTCTTTACATCGCGTGCGCTGCGAAAACTATTAACGATAGAATAAAATGATGTACAACGACTTTGTAGAACACATCATTATTTACAAAAAGTGTCGCGATAGCATATGTCCATTATAGTTATGCCACAATAAGAGTTCTTTTATTTTAACATTTTAATTGAAGGCTACTCTTAGAAAAACGCTCTTTATTTGTATCTTAGTATTAATCCTTTTCAAAATAAATCACATCATGTTCTCGACTACTTCAATACCTTTACACAGCTGTTTGAATTACTCAATTCGGACATTCCATGCGAAAGATACCACGAAATTAAAAATGTAAGTATTAGAATAAAGTTGCGTGAGAGCCTCGCCCTGCTCTCGGCTGGCTTTATGCAATGTAGGGGTCACTGGGTGTACGCCGTACGGGAGGGGAGTCAAAGTGGTGTCTAAAGAGGGCAATCAGAGGCACTTCCAAACATGACATTTGGTACATGCCCACATGTTGCACAGTAGTTAGTATTCCGTACGTGAAAGGTTGCAAGCCCATCGCCGCTTATAAGAATACACACCTTCGAATTTTTGGTTCTAGGGTATGCCGGTTTCCTCACGATGTTTTCCTTCATCGTTTAAGAGCCCTGGCATTGCGCACACACATTTTTCGAATGGAAAAACTCATTGGTGCACGACCAGGTTTGAACCCACGATTTCGGATCGTGAGGCCGGGGTGCTACCACTGCATCACCAGCGCTCTTCTAAAAAAAAGTTCACTAAAATAATAAAACTAAAACTTTCTATATAAATTCTTTCTTTAAAGAAGAGTACCATGATACTCTATACTTATGACAAGTGTGTATTATAATTTTGAATTTTGTTTTTTTTTTAAATTTGAGAGCTCTGGTGGTGTAGTTTTGACGACCTCAGTGGCGCAGCGGGCGAGAGTCCGCCTGCGACGCAAGAGGTTGCGGGTTCGATTCCCGCCGCGGAACAAATTTGTGTACGATCTGCAGAAATTTGTTCCGTTGGTCTGGGTGTTTTCTATGTATAATAAAAAATATCTATCTATGTATATAATGTATTAAATATATCAGTTGTCTAGTACCCATAACACAAGCTTTGAGTAGCTTACTTTGGGGCTAGATGATGCTGTGTGGATTGTCCAGCATTATTTATTTATTTATTTATTTTAGTGGTAGCACCCTTGCCTCACGGTCCGAAGGTCGTGGGTTCAAACCTGGTCGTGCACCAATGAATTTTTCCATTTGAGAAAATTATGTGCGCAATGCCTGTGTTCTTAAACGGTGAAGGAAAACATCGTGAGGAAACCGGCATACCCTAGAACCAAAAATTCGAAGGTTTGTGTCATATGTTAGTATTCTTATAAGCGGCGATATCGAGTCAAATATCATATTTTGTGCCTCTGAGTGTGAGTACCCTCTTTAAATATCCTCAAAGATCTAAGAAACTAGAGATCTGAGGAGATATCTACCGAGCCTGGGGATTACAGTCGTGACCATGTATGTATATATAAATACCCGTGCGAAGCCGGGGCGGACTGCTAGTTTGCTATAATTTTGTTGTTAGCCGTGCGGGCGGCGTGCGCGTGTTTCTCTGTCTGTCTCTCTCTCTCTCTCTCTCTCTATCTCTCTCTCTCTCTCTTTCTCTCTCTCTCTCTCTCATAGAAAGCAAGCCGAAAGGAACTGCGTTCCATCCGGGTGTCCCTTGACACCTCTCAAGTTTTCTATTTTAATTATTACGTAAATTATAATATTGGCTATTATAAGGACAATATTTTATGTTTTGCCAACGACGGGTTTAGCTGAAAGAAATCTGGATAGCGAATTTAAATACCAATATAAGGAAGACAAGATTCAGAACTATAATTCAAAATAAGTAATAATTTTTAAAAAGTTTCAAAATAAGTAATAATTTTTCAAGTCATAATTAGTTCAGTGTAGTATTATAGGTATTGACTAATTTTTTCCGTTCACAACTCTGCCGTATACGAGTATTATATTTAATATATTATTAATAAAAAATCAAAAAAAACTACCTCATCTGTGCACTCATAATCTTTGTCCGAATAGTAGCGGTTCCGAGGCTATATCATGAAGCTGCTCTGGCGCAGGTAAGCCTGAGAGGGACGCGCCAGGGGAGGGTGTCAGGGAGGGGGAGGCTCATTGCACTTGCGCACCAGACGGGATGAAAGCAAAGATCCCAGCTCGCAAGATCATAATGGTCCCTTCTATTCATAATCGTATAATGGCGCGTCTGAGAAATATTCGATACGACAGGATACGGCTTGTGTTATAGACATAGACTAGCTGACTCGCTCGCGACTTCGTCTGCGCGATTATTAAATACAAATAAATACTACCTACCTCGTCAGCGAGAGGTTTCAAGTTATTTAGACCTAGAATTGTAGACTTTGTAAAATCAGATGTCTGAAGAAAGTAAAAAAATTACATAGTAACTTTGATGCCCCGTTTTACCATTTTAAAAGGGTTATTTTGAAAATATCCAGAAATATTATGTACCTATCCATTTGTTTTGCATTTATAGTATTCAAACCAAAATTCAGACCAATCGCACCACCCGCTAAAATGTTCCCATAAAAACATTGACCCCATTTGACCCTTTTTTGAAGGTTATATTGAAAAATTCTGAAACACGTGTCCATTCATTTTGCATTTACAGTACACAAACAAAAAAGTTTCATGAAAATCGCTTCACGCGTTAAAAAGTTTCATACTATTGCTTTCACCCTTTTTCACCCCTTATGGGTAGAATTTCCAGAAATCCCGCCTTAGAGGGTGGTTTTGTTGTAAGAGAAAACCACCTTCCGAATTTTAGCTTTCTAGCTTCAGCAGTTTCGGCTCGGCGATGATGAATCAGTCAGTAAGACAGATTAAGCTCCTATATAGGTATATATTTAGACATATTTTTTTGATAATCTTATAAAAACGTCACGGGCTTTTCAGTTTCAAATAATTTATTTATTTATACAACTTTGGAGAAACTTACAGCTAGGTTTACAAATTTAGATTAATATAATAGAACCTGGATATATTATGGCATATGCAAAAAGAGGCCTATAACCAGCAGTGGGTGAAGTCGGGCTGCGGATGATGATGATGATGATGATCATGAACCAGGATATACCAATGCACGTTTGTTGACGGCTAATTAAAAGTATCCGCAGATATATACAAATAAAAATAGCAAAATACAAAGTAAGTTGACGACTTTTTGAATAACAAAAACGTAATGAAATGAACAATGCTTATTGAAAAAAAGCAAAAACTAAGTTAGTTAGGTAGCATAACTTGACCTACACCTACACTTGATAAAAAATATTGCTAAGTGTCTAAGCTTAGGTACTTGCACTGGTATTAAATATATCTACCTCACTGTTTCCATGTACTAAAAAATTAAACGAGCAAGAAGCTTTATACAAAACAAGCTGATGCCCGCAGCTGCGCCCGCGTGAATGTCGATTATACTTATATATACTAGTCTATATGTGTCAGGATCGTAGCAAGTGGAGATCCGTGATCTCTGCCTACCCCGTCGGGAAACAGGCGTGATTTTATGTATGTATGTATGTATACTAGTCTAAGTATAATCGACAGATAGTACTTTAGTATAGATAGTACTTTTCATACAAACTTTCATCCCCTATTTTATCCATTTGGGGGAAGAATTAATCAAAATCCTTTCTTAGCGGATGCCTACGTCATAACATCTACCTGCATGCCAAATTTCAGCCCGATCCGTCCAGTGGTTTGGGCTGTGCGTTGATAGATCACTATGTCAGTCAGTCAGTCAGTCACCTTTGAGTTATATATATTTAGATGTAATCATCACATAAACATCAGGTCAATACCATTGTACTTAGGTGCTATATCTACTTATTTTTAAATAAATAAAATAAATAATGCTGGACAATCCACACAGCATCATCTAGCCCCAAAGTAAGCTACTCAAAGCTTGTGTTATGGGTACTAGATAACTGATATGTATTTAATACATGATGTAGGTACATAGATAGATATTTTTTATTATACATACACACCCAGACCAACGGAACAAATTTCTGCAGATCGTACACAAATTTGTTCCGAGGCGGGAATCGAACCCGCAACCTCTTGCGTCGCAGGCGGACTCTTGCCCGCTGCGCCACTGAGGTCGTCGATAAAAATACTTTTAATTAGCTTTCCTCATAACATAATATGTGCCTTGCATTGTAAGTACATTTTTTTTGTCATGTCATCATGCTTAAGTAATATTCTCCACGAATAAAATATTGTTTTTTTAGTTTAATTCGATTCCTCCTGGTGTCAAAAAAAACTATCACATACATTCTCAAACTCCTCCAAACATTTAATATTAGACACAGTAATGGAAAAAAAACACTGATTTATTTCGTATTTTACTATCACTGATGTTCTTGCTACCCGGTTCACTTGGACGTGAGAGTGGCAGGCTTAATTCCAGTACGTCTACCATGAGTTGTCACATTTAGATTGGCTGACGTTACTACAGTACTCTTGGTAAAAGTACGTTTCTATGACATCTGTCAAAATTGTTGTTGTTGTTAAATTATTCGCTCATTTGAGCAGGCTTATAGTCATAGACCATACTGCCTAGTCTTGCGTAAATTAATTTCTTCCGTTTTCTATAAATCTAACCTAACCTAACCGCCATTTTCTCCTTGGCGGGAATCTGTCAAAATTGTTACTCATGGTGCCAAATTCTAAGCAAATTAATGAGCGCAAACTACAGTCGCTGTAGTACGCTGTGACGTAGGATAGTTAGCTACGTGAGGTTTTAGTACCCAACCATCCGTTAGAGGCGCTGTGGGCAAGTTTTCATACATTTTTTTAACTACAGTCTTCTTCTTCTTCTTCAATTATGGCATCTGTCTCTTAGAGAAAAATTTTGCCAGTGTCAAGTGTATTTATTTATAAGTATTGTCAACGTCACAGAGTCATAGTCAAGTTGTCAAGTCAATTTTAAACAAAAGATGGCTGTTTTGTTGAAAATTTTCGGGATTTCCTCCGATCGAATTTGAAGAGAACTATTCACTCTCATTCACATACTTTACACTCGCTTCAAGAACCCGGGCTTTATTGGCAAAATAACCACCAAAATTACGCAATAAAACTCAAAATAACACGAGAAAACATATAAAAACCAGAGCGACGTAGTTGTCAGGCAAATGCACCGCAGAAAATCCTCTTAACTACAGTCGCTAGCGATTGTAGATTGTGAAAACTCATGGTAGATCTACAGTTTCAGAACTAACGTTGTTCACATGACACCTACGAAGCTAAGCTGGAATTAATTGTTAATTCTACAACTCAATTGGGATTTGAATTGACATTGCCTTAGGCGGATTCCGGTCGTCATCGGTGCGATATAGGCCATTTGACATCGATAGTAGGGGAGCCCACGATGCTAAATGAAAAGGGGATTTGCTCGAGCAATATTACCTTAGAGACCTATTGGGCTGCAAAGCTTACATGATAAAAATAAAATAAAAATTATAATGTTTTCATCGGAGCGGCTATAGATTTTCAAAAATGTAAAAATAAAATATTTATCGAGCGCGTCACATTTTCTAAGGGGATGATAAGTGAACCTAAAAAAAGAGCTCTCATTCAATAATCGTGCGATTTGGATGTGACGCAAACGCGGCCATTTTTAGGATGTGCAAAAAAAAATCACCACTTTGATATACTCAGCGCGTCAGATTAAGATATAAAATGGTTTCTTATGTATATGTTTATGACTGCTGTCACATAATCTGACGACCATCTGGAGGGTTCACCTTATCTGACAATTATAAAATTTTCTATGTATGGCGGCCATAGGTGTATATGGGGCTCATATTTCGTGGAGGTACTTAACCAGGTACAAGGTTCCCCCTGTAGATTAATCTACCGCGCTCTAGTAAATCCCGAAATCCTCTCATGGGCTCTCCTACTATAAACACGACTTGATTATGCAGCCCGATTGCCGTTTCTCATGGTGTTGACGGTGTTCGAGAGCATCATAATTCCAACCAATGATATTTCAACCAGTCTATTGATAATTTGAAAGATTGTACAGGGTGCTACCAGACTACTTACGAAAACTTCAGGGGGTTAAAGTACCCATCAATATAAACAAATCTGAAAACAGAAACTGTCTAAAAAAGCTTATTATAAAATATCAGAGTACTTAGATGATAAAAAAGCTTGGGATGAATCAGCTCCAACTCTGCTAGGTATTCCTTACAAAATTAACAAGGATCATACAAAATAGCGCTAGGGCCCAGCCAGTTTATTGTCTGACCCTGAATGTTTGGAAGTTTTTCTGGTAACACCCTGTATAAGTAAGTACATAACTAATTCAATTCGATATTATTAATTGTAATTCGACAATTATTCTTTTAGATTTTATCGCATTCGTCGCGTTCGAATTCGAAACAAACGAAGAATTTCGAAAACATTCAATATAAAATATCCGGCACGTTATCTCTTAGGATAGCGCGCACGGGTTACTTTTGTCGCCGTGACTGTTTCGTGACTCTTATCAAGTCCGTTGTTATGTATGGAGATGAGCGCATGTTACGACGTGACAACTGGGTAACATCTCCATACATAGCCACAGACGAAACAGACACGGCGCCGGCGCGTCTAAAGTAACCCGTGCGCGCTATCTCTAAGGGAATTTTGACAGATGTCATAGTAACGTAGAGATGATTCAATCTAAAAATGCACGCCCCTCCACTTGTACTTGTACCGTATGTAGAGGAAATAGAGTAGCAAGTACATTGGAGGGGCGTGCATTTTTAGACTGATCTACCTCTACCTACTATTACTACTGTAGTAACGTCAGCCGATCTAAATGTGACAAGATTTTAAATATATGTCTTTTGTTATATGAACAGCGGTACAGATGTTTAAAGTTTACTAAAAGTGTATATAAAGCACCTAGGTGAATTAGCTCAGGTGAATTAAGTTAGCCCAACTCATGGTAGATGTACAGGCTGCTACAAACTCTACAAAGGCTAGTTCGACAGTCGCCACTAAGCCAATGTCAGCCTGTTCAGACGGAATATTATAAGCCCTAGCTAGCTCACTGACTTAATTAAGATAACGTCGATAGTGATCGCTATCCCTAATCATATCAGTGCAAGTTGGAATGGACTTACGCGAACCATGCGGGCCGGTTTTCACCAAAGCAGAGAGGAGATGTGTTTGAATAAACCAATTTTTCTTTATCTCTTCTCCGATTAGCTTCGGTGGAAATGGATCAAGTGGAAAGGAGAGATGTCTCATTTTTCTATAGAAATTTGTGCAGCGAGCTAGCGGCGCGGCAGAGCGGAGAAGTGTCTAGTCGGGCGGCCGGGCGGCTCTGCGCTCGCGAATCCCGCACCACGCACACCCGAAAGATCTCTCACAGCTCACATCTCTGCTACACAAAGCTCACATCTCCTCTCCGCTTGGTGGAAATAACCTGCCAGCTTTGCAGAACCTCTTGTCACCTCTCCTCTCTGCTTTCGTGGAAACCGGCCCTATAGCTCAGCCGGGATAAATCCGGAGCTGTTGCAAGTTTGCAGCAAGGTCAGTGGTAGTTGGGACTTACAGAGATGCTTAGAGTAATTCAATTATTGCCCTAATGATTAAAATGCTGGGAATTTAAGAGGGCACAATATGTTTAAACAAGGAGTCTTTTTCCTGTTGTAGTCCACTCTTTTTAGGGTTCCGTAGCCAAATGGCAAAAAACAGAACCCTTATGGATATGTCTGTCTGTCCGTATGTCACAGCCAGTAGATGTATTCAGTTAACAGCATTAAGATTTTCACATTATTTTTCATCCAACCAATACGTGTGGGGTATTTATGGATAGGTCTTCAAGAAAGATATTGAGATTTCTAATAAGTATATTTTTTTTCTAAACTGAATAGTTTGCTTGAGAGACACTTACAATACAAAGTGGTAAAATGTCCCCCCCCCCCCTGTAACTTCTAAAATAAGAGAGTGATAGAACTAAAAAAAAATAGAATGATAATAAACTTCCACCGAAAATTGGTTTGAACGAGATCTAGTACTTAAGTAGTTTTTAATAAGTCATAAATCATAAACCGCAATTTACTTGCTGCTACGGAACCCTTCATGGGCGAGTCCGACTTGCACTTGGCCTCTTTTTTCTTAGTTTATGGCTTCTGTTTCTTTTGAGATAATTTCTGCCAGTGCTTTAATTAATAGTACCTAGTTATTAGTAATTAATAGTGTTACAAACATAAAGTCAAATTGTCTTCTCAATTTTAAACAAAGATGGCTATTTTGGCAATTTCAGTCCAAACAGACCGCAAACTTTAGGAGTCATACCTATAAAACTTAAACCAAAAAATATATCTTATACCTTTAAACGAGCAATTCTTGTATATATATATATGTATATAATTGGAATCTCGGAAACGGCTCCAGCGATCTTCATGAAATTTAGTATGCAGAGGGTTTCGGGGGCGATAAATCGATCTAGCTAGGTTTCATTTTTAGAAAACGTCGTTTACCAATAAAAAAAACCGAACAAAGCTCGGTCACCCAGGTACTATATAATAATACGATTGCTAATGAAAGTAGAAGTCGGATATCGGGAAGTATCGCCGAGTTTCAGTAAGTAATGAAAAATATTGGCGTTCATGTCAAACGCACGTCGCAACTGCAAATCTTTTGTCACGATACGTGCCCTTTGTGCATTGTCAATAGCTGGAATTCAATAAGTAACGTGTTCATCCCTGCTTAGATATTAAGCGCTCTTCCGTTGAATTCACAACACCCTTTAGAACTGAAAAATCTATAGTCTTATTCCAGTTTACTACAAAAAAACATGTTCAGTAACTGGCTTAGATATTAAGCGCTCTTCCGTTGAATTCACAACACCCTTTAGAACTGAAAAATCTATAGTCTTATTCCAGTTTACTACAAAAAAACATGTTCAGTAACTGTAATCTGGGCTCAGTAGATATCTCCTCAATCTTTAGTTACCTACTTAAATCTTTGAGGATATCTAAAGAGGGCAGTCAGAACGTCCAAACATGATATAAATATCAAATTTGCCAAATTTGGCACATGCCCACATTTTACACAGTATTTTTGTCGCTTATTTTAAGAATAGTAACTTATCGAGACACCATCGAAATATTAGTTATAGGGTATGCCGGTTTCCTTACGATGCGATGTTAGCACTGGTATTGCGCAAATACATATTTCGAATAGAAAAACTCATTGGTGCACGACGAGGTTTGAGCCCACGACCTTCGAATCGTGAGGCAGGTGTGCTACCAGCGCTTCTAGATGCTGATCTATTTGAGGCAGACTCAGGGCGAGGCAGCCCGCTCGACCCGAGGCTGCACAAGTGGAGACGCTGCCTCAACCTGAGGCACGCTGCGCCAGCAGCCTCGGTTTGCTTCAAGTCGAGTCTGCTCGGCCTGAGGCTGCTCTAATGGATACGCACCTTTACGCACGTTATGTTCTTGGAAATAACTATTAATAAATTGACGACTGATAAGAGGGAGTGGAAGAAGAAAACATGTTGTGCCGACCACACTTAGCGTGGTATAAGGGCAGGAGAATGATGATGTTCTCGCAAATAAATAAATTTGTTGGTTGTGCCGGATCTAGGCGCTATGTAGCCATGGCGTTCTAATAAATCTCCGATCCATTGTCTCGTATTTAACGTTGAAATGTTATCCACAAATTGCTTCCGAATTGCTTCTATTTGATTCCATCAATGAGAGAATTGCTTCTTCAATATTTAAGAAGAAATTCAACATTTAGAGGTGACTGGCCATCCTGACGTCAGGATGGCCGGTCACTCTGCGTTGTTGTTCATGTTCGGTGTGGAATCGCTGATAGTATACTCGTATTATGCCAATAATTTCTTCCTAATTGCTTCCAAAGTTTTCAAACCTAAAGGCTGTATATCAAGGAAAAAAAGATAAATAAAATAAAATATGATCACGACTGTAATGCCCAGGCTCGGTAGATTGTTCCTCAGATCTTTAGTTACTTAGATCTTTTGAGGATATCTAAAGGGGGTAGTCAGAGGCAAGTCCAAACATGACATTTGGTACATTGCCCACATTTTGCACAGTAGTTAGTATTCCGTACGTGACAGGTTGCAAGCCCATCGCCGCTTATAATAATACTAACCTATGACACATACCTTCGAATTTTTGGTTCTAGGGTATGCCGGTTTCCTCACGATGTTTTCCTTCACCGTTTAAGAGCACTGGCATTGCGCACATAAATTTTCCGAATGGAATTTTTTTTTATTAAAGTTACATCGTGGTTTTCATTTAGTTAGTCATGGAACAATATGGAAAAATTTCATTCTATTTTCGTTTTATGAAGCCACAAAAAAGTAAACTCAGTTGGAAAAGCTCGTACGTAGTTCTATGGTAATGGAAAAATCTGTACTATTGTTGTTATAATTACCTACGTCATGTTTTATAAAACCATGAGTTGTGTGTGTGGAGTGACAAGGATGGATAAAATAAGGAATGAGTATATCAGAGGAAGTCTGAAAGTGGCACCGGTGACAGAAAAGATGAGGAGTAATAGGTTAGCGTGGTATGGACATGTTATGAGAAGAGATGAATGCTATGTGACAAGGAGAGTGTTAGGTATGAATGTAGATGGATACAGGGGTAGAGGTAGGCCAAAGAAAAGATGGATGGACTGTGTGAAAGATGACATGGGTAAGAAAGGAGTGAGTACTGAAATGACGAATGACAGAGAGAAATGGAAGAAGATCACATGTTGTGCCGACCCCACATAACGTGGGATAAGGGCAGGAAGATGATGATGATGATGTTTTATAAAACCAGTGGGACTTGTTAAGTTAACCATGTTACGGCGCGGTGGCTAGCTAATAGCCAGCGGCAGACTGCCATTTGTGTTAAATTTAAAGTTCAATTTTTTTTTTAAATGAAGCACATTTTATAAATATAAATTATCCAGGTACCTACTTAGGTACTTACCCCTTGGTGTAAAAAAATATGAAAATCACCTCAACTTTACAAGGAGAAGCAGGTTTTGTTTATTTTTGAGGTTTTTTCGAGAATCCTAGGTACTAATATTATAAACGTGAAAGTTTGTAAGAATGGATGGATGGATATGGACAAACAAGTATTTGACGACTGTCTGCGTAATCGAATGAATGGATGTCAGAATGTCATGGATGTACCTATGTTTAGTTACTCTTTCACGCTAAAACGGCTGAACGGATTTGAATGAAATTTGGCACAGATATAGATTATGGTCTGGAATAACACATATAGGCTACATTTTATCCCGGAAAAAGGAATGGTTCCAGTGGGATAGGTTTTTTTTGTTTTTCACGGTACCACGCGGGCAAGGCCAGTTAATATTAAAGTAAATACGACGTTTAAACAAAATATAAAAAAAGACTACAGACATAAAATATTTTTAGTGACCTTTCAGTTGTTTTCCACTAGGTAGGTACCCTTATTTACCTAGGGTAAAGCATTTGAAAAACAGCAAAACTCCGCGATCAGCTGACCACCGCGTTTTAATAGGAAGAGCTATTATTATTCAATTATCAGGGCCAATTCGTTTTCTTATTTCATTCTACTTTTCTCGCGGTTCATTTTTCAATAGTGAAACTGTCAATAACCGCAACATCGCAATCGGAAAGCGCCCGTTACACCCCCATAGTTAATTCCTGGAGGGCTGAAAAAAGCTCTGCAAAACCCCACTGTAAAAACGTTGGTAACCAATTTCGTTCTATAGAACTTTGACGTCATAGAATAAAATGAAATATAAACATTTTTGTACGACAATGGTAGAACTATTGAAACGAAAACTGGCCTCAGTATTTGTTTTATAATACCTTGTAACTTTCAATAGGTTCAACTTCTAGGAACTGTGGTCTATGGAACTGTTTAAACTTTTAGGGGAAGGTGGTTTAAAATGATCCCCCTAAGGGAAAGCTGCTGTAACTCGAATGTTTATTGCTTTTTATTTGACTTAAAGTGTTTAAAGGTTACCGATAATATCAAGCTACAAATTTTGTTTCGCATTTTACAGCATAAAGCTGATAGAAAATTATTTATTTAGGTTTTTGTGGAGGTCTACTAAAAAGTCACCTTGAAAAATATAGGGGCAAAATGATCCCGGGATCATTTTACCCCAATGGGGTAATATGATCCCCTGATCTTTTTACCCCATTACTTAGGGTTTTATATTAGAAATAAAACGTTCAATAATTATGGAGTTTTTTCAAAAGCTTCAACTAGAAAAAAAATCAGCAAAATAAAAAATGATGGGAAACAAATAACGACTTTAATACACGTAGGTTAAGTACTAGGTAGGTACTATCTACCTTCTTATTTCGTGATAAAGGAAACTTTTTTTATTAAAAACAGCAATTACTGCTAATGCATCATCCGTAGAAAGTAAATTATTTACCAAGATACCGTTGTACCAATAGCAATGAATTATTTCAATTTTTGTTTCATGGCGCCATCTCTTGGAGCATATTAGCAAAAACACAGCGGCGTAAACAGTGAGCGTACACGCTATCCTAGCTTGGTTTTTAAAATAAGTATATTCTGGTAGTAGGGTGAAGTAACTAAACAGTTCGATGAAGAAAAAACAGATGGCGCTGTAAATAAAATACACTTTGGGTGGATTTTACCAGATTTTAGTTTATCATTTCTCAGAATAATCATAAGTATCTAGGTAAGTAAAATGTTAATTTACTCTTCTATCTATCTATCTATATCTATATAAGAGCTTAACCTGACTGACTGACTGACTGACTGACTGATTGATCGTCGCCGAGCCGAAACCGCTGAAGATAGAAAGCTGAAATTTGGAAGGTGGCTTCCTTTTATAACAAAACCACCCACTAAGGCGGGATTTTTGGAAATTCCACCTCTAAGAGGGTGAAAAAGGGTGAAAACGTTAGTATGAAACTTTGTAACGCGTGAAGCGATTTTCATGAAACTTTGTTTGTGCACTGTAAATACAAAATGAATGAACACGTGTTTTAGGATTTTTAAATATAACCTTTAAAAAGGGGTAAAATGGGGTGTCAAAGTTAGTATAGGAACTTTTTAACGGGTAGTGCGATTGGTCTGAAACTTTGTTTGTGTACTGTAAATGCAAAATGAATGGATACCTGTTTCAGGATTTTTCAATATAACTCTTAAAAAGGGGTCAAATGGGGAGTCAATGTTTGTATGGAATTTTTTTAACGGGTGGTGCAATTGGTTTAAAACTTTGTTTGTGTACTGTAAATGCAAAATAAATGGACACCTGTTTCAGGATTTTTCAATATAATCTTCAAAAAGGGGTCAAATGTCGGGTCAATGTTTGTATGGGAACTATTTAACGGGTGGTGCGATTGGTTTGAAACTTTGTTTGTGTACTGTAAATGCAAAATGAATAGACACGTATTTCAGTATTTTTCAATATAACCTTCAAAAAAGGGTCAAATGTGGGGTCAATGTTTGTATGGGAACTTTTTAACGGGTAGTGCGATTGGTCTGAAACTTTGTTTGTGTACTGTAAATGCAAAACGAATGGACACGTGTTTCAGGATTTTTCATTATAACCTTCATAAAGGGGTAAAATGGGGTGTCAAAGTAAGTATGGGATTTTTATGAGTTGTGTGATGTGTTTGAAACTCAGTTTAGATACTTTACGCGAACGAAGTCGCTGGCGGGACAGCTAGTATCTAATAATTGACCAAACTAGTTTTAGCGCTAACCCCAGACTAAATTGTGGTTATCGATAACTACTGTAGTAGGTTATAAAATATCCTCAAAGATCTAAGTATCTAAAGATCTGAGGAAATATCTACCGAGCCCGGGGATTACAGTCGTGATCATATACATACATACATACATACTGTAGTAGGTAATCTGACAGAGTTATTTGTCAACTCGAGAGCGTGAATCTCGCGAGTTTTTTTTTTGGTAAACTCGCGTGAGTATGTCAGTCATATAAAAAACAGATTGAAACTAGTTATTTATTTATTTATTTATTTATACTTTATTGTACACAATTACAAAAAATGTGTTACAAAAGGAGGGCTTAATGCCTAGGGGCATTTTCTACCAGCCAACCCATTCGGTTTAAAACCAGGTCGGCGCACAATAACAAATGTAAAACTAAAAACTAAGTAGTAGGTAAGTACCTACATAGACTATCTGGAAAGAAAGAAATAAGTGCATGCACAGATATCTAAAATAAAGCATATTCAGAGTTCTGTGAGTGCATCAAAGGCAGTTAAAGAATGAGATATAATATTGGAACGAAGTTCCTTATCGCGCGTTGTGAAAGGGGGCTAGACGGAAACAATTCTCACGAAACATTGTCACGACACGTTTTGCTGTAGTTGTAAGCCGTGCGGCGTGCGCATGTTTCTTTGTCTGTCTCTCTCTCTCTCACAAATTAATCGAAAGAAACTTCGTTCCATCCGGGTCCCTAGACAGACACCTCTCAAGTTTTTTTTTTTTTACAAAGGTACCTAATAGTAGGATTTCTTGCGCAAATTGATAAGTTGCTTGAAATTGAGAGGGTTGAGTTGGTATGAATACCTAACTACCTACTAAATAATGTTACCCCTTAAATTTCTAAGATTATGGACTTGGCAGTTTCATCACGATATTTTGATCCATAAAAATTACAGTTTTTATAAAGCAAAATAATTGGCCTACGACCAGGTTTGAACCAACAACGTCAGGGAAGAAAAGGCGCGGTGGTACCAATACCAACTACACCACCAGAGTTCTCAATCGCTATGTTAATTGGGTTCTATTCTCGGGACGACCTTCGTTAATCTAAAATGTTTGATTTCACCAAGTCATAACAAACGAACTGATATCTCCGAGACCATATTGTCTATCTCCATCGTTTCGCAGTCGGGTAAAAAATGACAATGAATTATGTTGTATCTAAAAATCTTATACCTTTAGATGAGCAATTCTTGTATATTTGTTCCTCGTATATAATCTGAATCTCGGAAACGGCTCCAACGATTTTCGTGAAATTTAGTATGCAGGGGGTTTCGGAGACGATGAATAAATCTAGCTAGGTTTCATTTTTAGAATACGTCGTTTACCAAATAAACCGAGCAATGCTCGGTCACCCAGGTAGGTACTAATAATTATAAGTTATAAGACAACCACCAAGAAAATCCGCTGTTTTCTCGTGGTCCCAGGATTTTGTCCCATTAATGGGACCATAAGGGAGAACTGTTTCTCGTAGTCCCATTCCTATGCTCAGTAACATGTTTATCCTCCTGTATATAAGTAGGTATTCTTCTTGCATAGATGAACTTTTTGGAGTGTGTAGTGAAGTGTTAGATGATGAATAAATGACACTTGACTGACAAAATAGGAGACTGACGAAACAGGTGCACCTGTTTCGTCAGTCTCCTTTCATCAATGCCTGTTTTGTCAGTCTCTTATCCAACATTGGCTTAAAATACAGCTTATAAAGCCTTGGTCTTTCTCTTCCTCTCTTTCCTTCCACTTTTCCTAAACCAGTTTTCATAATACTTTTACTGAAATAGTCTTAATTCAAGCTTTAAATTTGACGTTACTCAAAACGTAATGGTTTGTAAGGCTTTTGGTAAGACCTCTGCGTTTTCAATTGTGATTCGATTGGGACTGATTGATTCTAAGAGGATGGTCCAAAAAGTAAAGTTCAGAAGAGTGCTCTTGTGAGACCTAACATGGTCCTAAGAGAGTAAATCAGAGTGTCTTATCCGTGCATTTAGTTAGTCAATGCTGTTCGCAAGGCCGGTATCGTTGCGAAACCAACGTTCGGATGTGGAGCAATCTAAATATACAACGTGGACACAGAATAACTGAACAATACTACATGCATAAATGCCACTTGCCACCTTTCCCGTTTTTTAAGTATTCCATCCCTTACAATAATTATCGTAAAATCTCACCTTCCGATGCTAAGCCGTGGGTCGTGGAGTGTGCGACCATGTGACAAAGATGTGGCCAATTCGGCCGCGCATTGTCGCCAGGGATGCGCATGTTGAGATAGATGTGTGGAGTGACAAGGATGGGCAAAATAAGGAATGAGTATATTAGAAGAAGTCTGAACCGGTACCGGTACCTGTTGGCACCGGTGCAGCGGTGATAGAAAAAAATATAAGTTATAAGGTTAGTGTACGTATAAATGTCATGTGACGAGGAGAGTGTTAGTCATGAATGTGGATGGATACAGGGGTAAAGGTACACCAAAGAAAAGATGGATGGACTGTGTGAAAGATGACATGGGTAAGAAAGGAGTGAGTACTGAGATGACGAATGATAGAGAGAAATGGAAGAAGATTAATTATCATGTTGTGCCGACCCTACATAACGTGGGAAAAGGACAGGAAAATATGCATTGTCACGTGGTTCGCTAGCGGAGTAATGCCGCATAGTAAAAATCAATGGGTTTATGTACATATTTGAAAACTGTTGTGAAAAACATGTAGTATGCTACATTTTGTATGGAGTGACGCAGCCCTTACGTGACTTCGCGGGATGCCATGCTTGTTTCCTCACCTCTGTATCACCTGTTGCTGAGCTTACGATTTCAACAGGATTATAAATTTCTATCGTTTTGTTTATAATTTAGAATATTTCACGAAACAGGGTCAGAGTAATTATTTTCATGAGGTCTATTTATGATAATTCCATCACTGAAGTTTGTTTGGCTAGCAGTTCTTTTGGTCCAAATGTTGTGGATCCTGAAATTTTCAAACGGCCTTGTTCCCGCCTCTTAGCTTCGAGTCTACTTTTACTTCTTCTACTATTCTACTAGTTTACTTTTACTATCTTTTTTTCAAATAAGTCAACCCATAAGAATGCCACTGTTAGAATAGCAACCCTTTCAATTTATCGATAACTTGAAAATAGACTTCAAAATAATGATTCCTTTCAATTCGGCTATAGGTATTTTTATTTTGTTAGTAGTATATTCAGATTGTGTTCGTAATTTATATTAGATTTAGACTGTCTGTTTTCCGGACAATAGGTGTGTAAAATAGTAATTACAGCATTACAGCGACACAATTGGCAGGGCAGTGGCTTTTCATAGAACTACCAAGAATAATGTAAATAATAATATTACAGTTCTAGATAGTTCCGTGCTTACGATATTTTTTTGGTCAATGACCAGAGGATTTAAACAAGGTCTATTTTCAGTTGGCAATAACTAGCGGAAATATCAAGTTGTATGGAAATGGCAAAAACGTGACGTCTCACAAGCTAATGTAATCTCTATGCAATTTCTAACAGAAAATGGATCTTGGCTAGATCATAATTATATCCTCAGGTAGGTGGTTAAGAAACACTTAGACATATTTTTTTCTTTTTGTTCTTCTTCTTTATGTTATGGCCTTTGTCTATCTATTTTGAGATCCAATTTTGCCAGTGTCACAGTCAAATTGTCAAGTCAATTTTATACAAAAGATAGCTGTTAACTTCTTTATTTTTGGCCTCTGTGTCATAAGCCACAATTCTGCCAATGTCCGTATTCATGCTAAAGATAGCTGTTTTGTTTAAAATTGACTTGACAAGTGTGACATAGGCTAAATGCAAAATGTCAAAAATCCAAGCTATTTCCAATTACTTAATCAGGTTTTTTTATTTATTTTTTGCAATAAAAATAATACCTAAAAATCTATATTAACTAGCCTAGTCGCTATGCGAATATGGCTAAAATATAAAATACAACTACAACAAAAAAAATTATAAGCACTTCACATCTATTTATAACCAAAACCAAAGAAAAAAAACATAATATCTACCTATTTCTTAAAAAACAATTTAAGTAAGACGCGAGTCCGGGAAGTACGAATGAGGTTTACAGGGGTAGAGGTAGGCCAAAGAAAAGATGGATGGATTGTGTGAAAGATGACATGGGTAAGAAAGGAGTGAGTACTGCAATGAAGAATGATAGATGGAAATGGAAGATGTTGTGCCAACCTCACATATCATGGGACTTTTCCCATCATCCTTTATGATGACTTAAAAAGCAATTTGCACTAAGGCTACCATAAACCAGTTTAGTCTTGTTTCAATGGTAGTTTAGGTGTAGTTTTCGAAGATCATGATATTATTCTTGTTCGGTATAGGATAGATTTTGGGTTGGACAGATTCGTAATTCGTAATGCGCTACTCGACAGATCGTGAATTGGGCAGATTCTAGGATTCAACATTAGCTATACGGCAGAAAATGAACACTGTGCACAGAATACTGATCTATCTATGTATTGACTGTTCAATGTTAAAGTTGAACTACTAACAACACATTAGATTAAGGATTTATACATGAAAACTCCTAATTTATTTCAATTAATTTATCAAAACGTAGTTTATCCTGGTGTTAAAGTGACACCCTCGAACTATAGGCGCCCACGCTGCGCTCGTGAGCCTAAATATCTCGTGCTGCAATTGATGCCTTACAGCCCTTGGCTACTAATCTACTATATCATTAATAACAAGTTGTTTTTTGTACGAGGCCCATCTCTAGATTTACTCTCTCAGGTTGTACCTAGGTACAGGCAGCCATGGCAACTTAATTCTTCAGACATTCATATCATGGTATGTAATGGGATATTTTCCCGTTGGCGATGGAATTAGCTTCCAGAGTGCGCTGGAGCAGGCTAAACTAAACAACACAACAGTTGTAGGCGACGCCTACGCCTCCTATTCTGAGACTTTGGAATGTGTACACCTTAGCTCTAAGTAAAGTAAGGTCACATGAGTCAGTAGCCAACTCGGTGTTTCCAGGCCGCTTTAAGGCCTCCTAGCCTTATTTATTGAAAAGTTAGGACCCACAGATAAGCTTCCTGGCACTCAGATGATATTACGCTGCGATCTGGGTGATGCTACACAATTTTGAAAATATTTTTGTTACAAAATTATTGTTAAATTTGTATTTAACTATACTTACATGTAAATAATTTATATTTTGAAATTTTTCCACTCCATTGGCTATATACCAAGAGATGGATTTTCTTGAAGACCTACTACGATGTTTCATCCTACACTTTTTTCATACAGACATCGTTCTATCACACTAGTTCAAAAATGTATTATTGACTTGATAAGACAATTATTATTGTCTATTAAATATTCATATCCCTTGAAGTTCTATTGTTAGAGTCAAGGGAAGTTCCTAAGTGGAAAACTCTATTTGGGTATACTCTATAAATAAAAGTAGAAAACACAATTCAAATTATTTCTTATCTTACCGAGGCTGATACTATACTTCAAATGAAGAACATAATTAAAAACCTATTTAAAATTAATGCGTAAAGGTGTGACACACATACTCATTTCTAGTTCAAAAGCATGCTGCTAATTACCAAGCTGGATTTGCGAAGTAATTATTTGCAAGAAAGATATTTTCCTTCCTTCCACTCGACACCACCAAAACGACACCATCGGTGGTGTCGTATGGAATCTCTAGTCCATACGACACCACCCTAGTGATGTCCAGAAACGCGTGTTTTTGTGATTGAAATTTGAGTGACAGATAAATATAAGCTTTATCAAATGACATACCTCATTAATGAAACTGCTTGAACTTAATTGGAGTTTTCATATCAACAACTTTGTATGTAGGTAACCTCACTATTAGTCGGTGGTGTCGTATGGACTAGTGATTCCATACGACACCACCGATGGTGTCGTTTTGGTGGTGTCGAGTGGAAGGAAGGGATATTTTTGGTAAAGTAATTATGGACAAAAGCTCATGCTCAAAATAAGCATGCTACCTAAAGTGCGGACAGAACAGCGCGCGTCTGAACGAGTTTTCTATATAGCAGTCAACTGTTTTTATCAAAACAAGCATATCCGTTGCTAGCAATTGTGAATGAGCTGAGCATCCTTTTTAAGCATGTTCTTTTTCTACTTAGGGTCGGCAAAATTTAATGTTCTTTACCATTTCGATCACCTCATAATATAGGCCTGAAATTGAGTGGCCTCACAGCTCAGTTGTTTGTAGCTCAGCCTGCGTTGCAGGTTGTGGATTCGATCCCCACCCAAGATTTACATTTGTGTGCTGCCTCATCAACTTCTCAGCTGTGTGCCGAGCAGAACAAAAATAAAATTACAAATAAAACTATAATGTTCTGCGATGAAATTGGAAAAACTATGGGCCAGTTACTAAACACTAGAATGGGACACCCAGTCATAAATAATTGTTTGCCTTATGCTGACCTGCATGAAATCATGCAAAATATAAGTAAATGTAATCTTAACCAGGGCTCTAATTTAGTGATTTGGCTTGGAAATAGGGGTAATATAAACAAATTAGATCTCATCAAATATTTTGAAAGGCTTTTAACTTTACAAGTGAATAGAATTGTAATGTTTACATTCCCCTACAGCAACAGCTTGCCACAAGCAGAAAATGACCTTAGATATAAGCTGAATCAGACTTTGCATACATTGTCATGCAATAATAATTTCCATTTGATTGACATAAATTGTATTATTGACAAAAATTACTATCTGACCAAAGGTAAATACTACTTTCCCAATTATTATAAACGACAGGTAGCTGTCGCTATCTTATTATTTTAATATATCAGCCAAAAACTTGGCTACTAACTATCCTTATATTGAGCATATTGACATGACTCTGAAAATTACTCCAAGTCATTTAAATTAAATGCAGAGACAATAGAGGAAATCTCTAGCAGTAAATATTCAAAAAAAAGTCAATTAAACAATAAATCATGTAAAAATAAGTGTAAGTTTACCAACCTGGTGCATCAAAATATTCAAGGACTTAGCAAAAAAGAATTAGAATTAGACCTGTACATGAACTCAAACAAAATTGACATAATCTGCCTAACAGAACACTGGCTGAGAAGCCATGAGCTCATGTTCAATTTCCAGAATCACCAAGTTGGTAGTTCTTTCTGCAGAGTAAATTCTATAAGAGGCGGATCATTAATTTGAATAAATAGACAAATTAATTTCAAAGAACGCAAAGACATTGTAGCCCACTCTGTAGAAAGACATATTGAGATATCCTGTGTGGAGTTGGAGCAGTTCATTGTTATAAGCACTTATAGCCCACCAACCGCTTCATTTGATATTTTTGAAAGAAATATGGAGGAAATTTTGAATAATATTATATCAAAATCAAAAAACAAATCCTAGTATGCGGTGATTTCAATGTAAACTTACTAGAGAAAAACGGTTTAAGTAGGAGAATGATTAGTTTGTTTAAATCATTTAATCTTGAACCCTTATTTATGGAGCCAACTAGAATAACTGCTACTTCAGCCAATTGTATAGATAATATTTTTACTAATATAAAAGAAATAAGGAAAAATTTAATTAGCAATATTCAATCAGACCATCTTGGTCAATTAGTCACCATAGAAACAAAAGACAAAATAAACACTCAAAAAAAATAACTTGTATACCTGTTACCACAAATCGTTTGGAAAAAATGAAATTGAACCTAGCTACCACCTTAACTCGCTTATTATATAATGATGACAATCCAAATGATTTATATAATAATTTTTTCAATGAGTTTAATCAAACGTTCAATGAAATTTTTAAATCCAAAACGGTTGTGGTCTCTAGCAGTACGAAATTTTGTGAGTGGGCAATAGCAGGTATTCATAAAAGCAGGCGCACTTTGTATGAATTATACAGCGAAAAACAGTGTAATTTTAGTGAAGAGTTTAAAACTAGAGTTAAAAATTATTCAAAATTTTTTAAGAATGTTTGTCGAGTGGCAAAATCACAACATATAAGTTCTAAAATTAAAACCAGTCAGGATAAAATTAAGGCTACTTGAAAAATTATTAATAGTGAGACTGGAAAAATCAAAACTCAAAGTAATGTATTCAATTTAAACATTAACAATAAAATAATTAACCAAGATACTGATGTAGCACAGGCATTTGAAACATTCTTTACTGATATTCCAGTCTCTACTACTAAATCTTTAAAATCTTCACCTGTAATCGCGCAATCTATATTAAAAGATAGTTTACCGGAATGTGATGTAACATTTCATTTTGATTATGTGAACAATAACGACATCATTAAAGCATTTAAACAGATTAATGTAAAAAAAACCACTGACCTCTGGGGCATTTCTGTTAGCGTTGTAAAATCATTGATTGAAATTATTGCACCTGACTTAGCTTTCATATTTAACAAATGTATCTTTCCTAACTTAATGAAACATAGCAAGATTACACCTCTGTTCAAATCTGGTAGTCATTCAGATCCTTGTAATTTTCGACCAATATCAGTGTTACCTACATTTAGTAAAATATTTGAAAAACTTATTCTTCATCAATTACAAAAACACTTTAACAGTAATAATTTACTTGATAAAAAACAATTCGGATTTACAAAGGGCCGCTCAACAACTGACGCCGGTGTTGAGTTGGTATCACATATCTTCGATACCTGGGAGGAATCTCTCGATACCTTAGGTATTTTTTGTGATCTTTCTAAAGCATTTGATTGTGTATACCATGAAACTCCATCACTATGGTGTAAGGGGAGTTGCACTTAATCTTTTAAAATCTTACCTCAGTGACAGACTTCAACGAGTTGACGTAAATGGGAAACGTTCTCCGGGGTCAGTGGTAACAATGGGTGTACCACAAGGATCGATATTAGGACCATTTTTGTTTTTAATATATATAAACGATCTACCCAAACTTGTCAGGGATGATCAGGAGATTGTACTGTTTGCTGATGACACGTCACTTTTATTTAAACAAAAGCGGCGTATGACTAATTTTGACGAAGTGAATAATGCAATCTCTAAAATTGTAAAATGGTTTAATGTAAACAACTTATTACTAAATGAAAAGAAAACGAAATGTGTTCGTTTTGTACTACCAAATGTTCGACAATTAGATACCAATATAAAAATAAATAACGAAAATATAGATCTTGTGGACACCACAGTATTCTTGGGCATAACTTTAGATAATAAGCTTCAATGGGGCCCGCACATTGATAAATTGTCGAAGAGACTTAGCTCTGCAGCATATGCAGTTAAAAAGATCCGTCATTTCACCGACGTAGAAACTGCTAGACTTGTATATTTCAGCTACTTTCATAGATAGCATTATGTCTTACGGCATTTTGTTGTGGGGGAGTGCTGCAGATATTAATACTATATTTGTGTTGCAGAAGAGGGCTGTTCGTGCAATTTATAACATGGGTCCCAGAGAATCTCTTAGAGATAAGTTTAAAGAAATAAACATCATGACAATGCCATGTCAGTATATATATGAAAACTTGATGTATGTTCACAAAAACATTAATTTATTTAGGAAAAATAGTGATAATCATAATGTTAATACTAGAATTAAAAATAAACTCGCTGTTCCCACGGTTAGGCTCACTAAAGTAAGTAAATCCTTTAAAGGGCAATGTGTACGCTTCTATAACAAGATCCCAAGTGACATGTTTGATTTATAAAAATAAAAATAAAAAAAAAAATTATCAATTGGAAAAATCAAAAATGTAATTAAACAGAAACTGTCTAGAAAAGCTTATTATAAAATATCAGAGTACTTAGATGATAAAAAAGCTTGGGATGAATCAGCTCCAACTCTGCTAGGTATTCCTTACAAAATTAACAAGGATCATACAAAAAAAGCGCTAGGGCCCAGCGAGTTTCTTGTCAGTTCTTCTCGCACTGGGGATAGGACTGGAACTGGCACTTAGACTCACCTAGTATGTAAGGCGTTCCCTGTGATTCTATTGAAAATAAACATATTTTGACTTGACTTTTGTGTGATGAACGTAGACATTTGTTCTGTGTCTGGGTGTTATTATTATATTTATTTACCAAAAAAAGTATATAATTATTCTATCATCAGCTAAGTGGTTCCCATGGTACAAGCTTTAGTTTGATGCTAGATGGCGTTGTGTGAAATATCCAACAATATTTATTTTTTAAATTTTCAATATTTTTTCTCCTGTTTGAGCATGCTTTAAGCATGATTAGAAATGAGCATGTGTGTCAGTGGCTTTATAATCGCTCTTCGTTTGGTTACCTACATATTTCTGGGTTGAAACCATAGTGACTCATCTCATGTTTATTTTTGGATGATTCATGTTCACGCCACACCGCTGAATTTGCCTGAATTTTCGGGATTTCGGGCTATTCTTGTAACATCGAGAGTAGATAGTAGTGGACGAGTAATTCAGGCTCAGAATACTCATCACACTATTCCTTACGTAAAAATTACAAAAAAAAAGTGACATAGGTCCGTATAGCAACGCGGATCTCCGCGGAATCAGACATAGCACGAAGCGAAATACCCAAATGACAAGTAAGTAGAGTGCGGCATGATAATATGGCTGCTCTGAATTATTTAACGAAAGTGACAATTTATAAAAAACATAAATATGTTCAAGTAAATAGCTTATTTCAAAAAAAGGGCTGGGTTGATTTGTTTCAAATTAACTGATTTACATTCATGTGAAAAAGAAATTCAAAATACCTTACTGTTCTGGATAAATTAGGGAATTCCTGAGTTTTCAGAGGTGTTTTTGACATGATTTTTAACCAAGGTTTTCTAACTAATTCGTGTTTTAGCTCCGGTTGATTTATCACTTTATCCTTGAGTATCGTGTAGTTCAATTTCAATGTAATCTATTAAGCGGCAATAGAATGATTAGGGTTGCAATAATTGCAATTTTCAAAATTCTGGGCCTTCGTGTGAAGCAATTGTTCGTATGTGCACTGGTGTGTAGTGGTAGTACCCCTGCTCCACGATCCGAAGGTCGTGGGTTCTAACCTGGTCGTGCACCTATGAGTTTGTCCATTCGAAGAATTTATATGCGCAATGCCAGTGCTCTTAAATGGTTAAGAAACCGACCGGCATACCCTAGTACCGAAAACTCGAAGGTGTGTGTTATAGGTTAGTATTCCTATAAGCGGCAATGGGCTTGCACCTTGTCACGTGCGGAATACTAACTAATATTATGCAAGATGGGCATGTGCCGAATATCATGTTTGTACGTGCCTCTGACCACCCTCTTTAGATGGGCTCAAAGATTAAAGTAACTAGAGGTCTCAAGATATGTCTACCGAGCCTGGAAGTCAGTCGTGATCATGTTTGTTTCTATTGGTATAATCTCAGTCAAAGTGCTAAGAAGATCCAAGGTTATTATATTATTATTATTATTATATCATATTAAGCATATTATAATATAAATGAATATATTGATGATAGGAACTCATGGCCCGATGTCGCTCCGCCCTCCGAAAGCTAACCAATTTGCAATGTAAACGCTGTCCTTTTGTTTTATGTATTTATTTTTCTGTTTTTATGTTATTATTATTAGATAATCTTGATTACATTTTTTTGTAAGAAGGATCATACAAAAAAGCGCTAGGACCGAGACGAGTTTCTTGCCTGTTCTTCTCGTACTTGGGTTAGGTTGGAATTGGCACATAGATAGGTGAAGAATAGGAAACGTCTTACATGCTAGGTGACTAGCATGTAAGACGTTTCAAAGTGATCCTTGTGATTGTACTGAATAAATTTTTCAATTTCAATTTCAAGGTCATAAAAATTCTCTTAACATGGAGCACTGTTAGAAAGCGTGTTTCTCTCTTTCTTTTTCTTTTACGGCATGCGTCTCTATGAGATCGATTTTCAAGTGTGTCAAGTGTATTTTTATACAGAAGACAGGACGGATTTCTTCTGATGCTTCGACTGTGAACTTTATCGCTCTAGTTTTATATATTTTTCTCTTGTTATTTTGAGTTTTATTGTGTAATTTTAGTGGTTATTTTTTCAATAATGCCGGAGACCACGGTTGTAAAATATTTGACTTAAAATGAATTATTTTATAAATGCTAATGAGTTACTTTCTAAATCCATCAAAAATATCTCGAAAATTAGAAACAAAACAACTATTTCTGGTTTAAAATTGACTTGACAACAAACATTGATACAATAAAAAACTTGACATTGGCAAAAATAATTTCAGTAGTCAGATGTTATAAATAAATAAAGAAGAAGAAGAGAGGACAAAGTAACATTCGTGACAGCAAAAGTGTTATTTTCGTTTGGTCAAATAACAAATTAACGTCAAGTGTGCGTTGCAAGTTGCAAGCTATAGAGTTTTATTATTGGCAGTGGTTCTAATTGGTAATATGATATACACTCACCGGCACAATTAACCGCCCACTTGTAGTTTTGCTGTTTTTGGTAAAAAAAAATGATTGTCTGAATACTGCTGGTATTATTTTGGTTTTACAGGTATTTTTACACTAATTAAAGGCATAAATTGGTATGATTGATTATGATAATTTAAAAAAAACGGAGAAAGCAATAATTGCCATTTATGGGCTTGCACACAAAACTGCGAATCGGTGCGACGCGATTTGATTTCTTGTGACAAAAGATAGGGCTAGATCGCAGATTTTTGCGATGCGACGTTCGCTTCGCAGTTTTGTGTACAAGCCCTATCTTAAAATAGTTAAAAATTTCTAAAACCTTCAAAAAAAATTAAAGAACGTGTTTAATGAAATTTAATGGTGAGTATTTCCACTTCGAGCCCTGATCGCTTCCCGCTTGGAATGCTATCCATGACGTCTTTAATTCGCTGTTGAGGGATGTTCTGCCATTCTTCGATGACGGCGTTTTTCAGCTGTTCTATTGTTGTTGGAGCTGGTACACGGCTTCGAGCACGTCTTTTTAAATTGTCCTAAATGTGTTAAATGAGGTTTAAATCAGGGCTGCGAGATAGCCATAGTAATCTTCGAATACCAACAGTATTAAGGTACTCAGCAACAGCTTTAGCGCCGCGAGGGCGAGCGATATCCTGCATTAAAAAAAATCTTCTCCGATAAATGGTGCAAATGGCATGACATGAGGTTCTAGGACTTCCGTTCCGTATCTTTGGGTATTTAATCTGCCTCTTTCCAAGATGATTAAGTCTGTACGTGCTTCATAAGATATGCCACCCCATACCATAGTAGAGCCTCTTTGATAACCGTCTGTTTCCACAACAGTACATGGTGCAAACCTTTCCTTCTTGCATCCGTAGATACGCTGGTGACCGTCAGAGCCGTGCAAAGATATTCTGGTCTCACAAGAAGACATCACATTCTTCCATTGCTATAGAGTCCATTCGACGTGCTTTCGAGAAAAACGAAGTCTTTCTCTTCGGGTTCCTACGAGCAGTTGTGGCACTCGTAAAGGCTGGAAAACTTTAATTTCCCTTTCCTTTAACTTTATTCTCACTGTTATTTTACTAAAATGGACATCACGAACTTCACGAAGCTGGTTACGTGCTTCAACAGCCGTGGTGAACCGGTTTCTGAGGACGTTGGTTACAAGAAATCGATCATCGCGAGCTGAAGTGCACCTTTTTCGGCCCTGGCCTGGTCTTCACTCATAAGAACCAGTCTCTTGGAACCCTTAGACAGCATCCCTCGAGGTGGTACATGCTACCCCGAGCTCATGCGCCTTGTAACGCTGACTAAACCTTTGGCCAATAAGGGCGACAGCTCTAGCCACTTCAGGAGCATCAAATGGCATGTTATGTTATTCAGACACTAGCTTTAGTCAGTAGAAACAAAAAAAATCTCCAATTGTTTACAGTCAATGCAATAAAACGAAGTTAACAGCTTAGCAACAATAACGTTAGTGAAGTGAAATTCGTCTCATATCATAATCCAAAGCTTTAATTGTATCAAAGAGTGGAGTTAAGTGGGTAGTTTTTATTTTTTTGTTCGTAAAATACCCTTCGCATTTCAATAATTTACATTTCAGGAGTTAAAACTACGAGAAGTAAAAAAAATACCACTTAAATTGAGTGGGCGGTTAATTGTGCCTCTGAGTGTATATTGGTAATATACCTACATATCAATTGTCATAATTCCCACTGGTGGGGACAGTTTAGAGGGGATTATGAAAATTCAACATTAAAAAAATGAGCTTACACATGCTTGGCAATACAAAAAGTGCATTGATGATATTGGCCAGGTCATTAAACCCTTTCGTAGAAGTCACCTAGACTTTCTTTTGGCAAGCTTGCATTAACATTGCAGTGATAAATGCACTCTAAAATCAAGATATTAACACGTCATTGCGCATGACTATATTATTCGCACGTGTTTTCATTTAACAGTTGGCTCTATGATAAAGTACGATATACAGCCGTTAGGTTTAGCTCACCTCTGATCGCATCTTAAAATTTATGTGTTCTCTTTGGCAACGTTCGTTTTGGTATACGAGTAGAAAATTATGCACACAAGCATACGGCCTACCTCATGTGAAATGGTCATCAGCAATCATGTAGGCCTAGCATGGGTTGTATTGATTATTGTTCTTAAATCCATTTTTAATGTCTCATAATTTTATTTTATTGGTCTTAAGGCGCTGTGGCTAGCTAATGACTTTTGAGAGTATGAAAAGTCTATGTTTTATCTTTTCGAGTTGTAGTAATTTGAAATAATAATTGTGTTAAATTTAAACTTATATATTTTGTTAAAATGAAACTCATATTTTATTTAAAAATAAATTATCTACCCGTTGTTGTAAAAAGAATATGAAAATGACCTCAACTTTAGAAAGAGAAGCAGGTTTTGTTTATTTTTCGAGATTAATACTAAAGTTAATACAACGTTTAAACAAAATAAAAAAAGACTTTTAAAATAAAGTAGGTACTTAATTTTTTTAGTGACCTTTCAGTTATTTTCGACTACTTTTATTTACCGGGGGCAAAACTCCTCGATCAGCTGACCACCGCGTCTTAACCATGATAGCGGAACCGGCGTCTGGCCGAAACGGGTGCGGGTGCCAATGTCACGAAGGCAGAAATGTTTGCAAGCTCTGCAAGTACCTGCGTAACCATTGGCTGCTATTTATTTATTTGTTATTTCTGAATTCCAAGTACAAAAAAGTCAGTTCGTTAGAAATTTTTATGTATATAAATTGTTGGCAGCGGCGTCGGTGACTCTTTAATGACGGTTTCGGACGTAAAGATCAAAATAAACTTTATCGAGTGTGAAGTCGATGACTGGATTCATGATGTAGTGGAGTTTTTCATTATGATTTTTGTTGCTAGAACATTCTGGAAGTAAACAAGTGCTGTTGCGCTGTTCACTTGTTTTTAAACCTTGACCAAACAATGCGTCACCATTACTTTGTTTAAAAATACTTTAAATAAATTTCTAATAGATATTGTTTATTACGGCCTTACTGAATACTTCGAATAATAACTTTATATTGTATTAGTTATAAATAATTTATAATGTAATTTTACATCAAACTACCACATTGTACGCCTGAAATAAATAAATAAATAAATAATGCTGGACAATCCACACAGCATCATCTAGTCCCAAAATAAGCTACTCAAAGCTTGTGTTATGGGTACTAGATAACTTGAAATTTGAAATGGGTAAAACTGTTGAAACTTTCCGGAACTGATATCATCTGTACCTACATACATAACACAGTTTGAACGATAAAATTATTGTTATTCTTATTCTATATTGCTACATAAGTACCTATTACCTGGATGACCGAGCTTTGCTGTTTTTTTTGGAAACGACGTTTCCTAAAAATTAAACCTAGCTAGATCTATTTATCGCCTCCGAAACCCCTTACATACCAAATTTCATGAAAATCGTTGGAGCCGTTTCTGAGATTCAGATTATAATAAGATACAGCGATAGTATTACGCGTGTCTATGAGTTATCATAAAAAACCATAATTTATCATTAACCAACTGACGATATGCCATGTTAATTATACGTACTTACAGTCCTTTCCATCCGAAGGTTGTCTGGTAGAGATTTCGCTTTCTTGCAATAAGATCACCCATTTATAGGTAGTTTTATTTTTACTCGCTTTTTAGTTTCATTTATGGTGTACAATAAAAGTATTTTCTACATATGTATCTGTATTTCGATTATGATAATTGCCTAGATAATTTACTATATAGATGTTCTTAGTTTTATAGAATTAACTATTCGTTTCTACCTTAATTATAATCTTCAATCCAATTTTTATAGGTCATGGCACAAAATAACAAAGTTATATTACTTTGATATTGCCCGAAGAGCTTTTGGAAAGAACATAATGATTTTTATGAATATTTTGAATGTATTTTGAATGAAATGAAGTTGTTGTTTTGATTTTTTACATCATGCTTGAGGCCGTCTGAGCTTTAAAATCAAGGAGATAAAAAGAAGAATCATTTAAGATATAATATGATTTTTCATTGTTTTTATGTGCAGTAAGAGAATCGTTACTATCTTCGTACTCCTACCCGCAAACCCGAGAACCGCAAACGCAGGATCATCTCACACCAAATAAATATATGAGAGCTTCGCAATAATTTCGACGCGTTGAGTCACATATTCGGGCTTCACGCTGGAGTGGGGGAGAGGGGGGGGCGAGAGAGACGCGGAAAGCATTCGGCCCACTTCGCTCAGGTACGAATATAACCGAATAATTTTGCCACCTGTAACATCGACGGCGCTCAAACTGGACAAACAGTCAGACGCAAAAGTGTTTCCGGAAATAATAATTCTCATGCCCTTATCCCACGCTAAGTGGGGTCGGTACAACTAGTTTTCTTCCTCCACTCACTCTTATCATTCGTCAACTCTGAGTCTACTCCTTTTACATTCATATCATCTTTCACAAAATCAAACCACTTTATCTTGGGCCTTAGATTAAATAGTTTATTCTATCTAGCCGAACTAGAAATTCGATAATAAACGAGCACTGGTGGTGTAGTGGTAGTAGCCCTGCATTCCAATCATAGGGTCGTGGATTCGAATCTCGTCGTGCACTAAGGATTTTTCTGTTCTAAAAGTAGGTATAAGTGTTTCAAAGCGTTTTCTACACGTTTGTACCGAGTTAAAATAGATGTATGATTAATATTGCCACTCTGTACATTGAGCATATGAAAATATCTTGACATTTCACTTATGCTATAGTGTATGACACATAGTTTATTCACCGTTACTAATGAATGTTGGTTTAGCAATAATGTTTATTTAGAACTGCAAATACTATTCATACTCTGCAGTATTTGCAAATCCTGTAGAAATATAATCCTGGTTTTGCATGTAAGCATTCTGTCTGGGAGTTTCTGTCCGGGATTTGATAGTTTACAAAACATGCCTTTTATTTACAGTTAATTTAGTTTTTTTAAAGTTTCCCCTAGAGTTTGGCTGCAGGTAAATGTATGAAAGGAAAAGAAACAGAAAATTTTCATATCAAAACCCGTACTAAGTCCTCGAGTACCTGTACTAAGTTTACGATGGCGATTTATTTGACAAAGCTATCGAACTTTTTTTAATAGTCAAATAGTTTGTAAATCCCTATTTTTATATAAGTACATAAAGTTTATAAAAAGTTTCTAATTACGATATTATCGCGGAGAGGATTGTAGCACCCGTAGAGGCTCTACGAAGTGCTACGATATGGCTTTTAGAATGTTAACCGAGTAAAAAATAAATCGTGTGAGAGAAAGAGATGAACTATTAATAAATCATATGAGTAAAAAGCAAATGTAAAGTTTAGATAGTAGTAAAACAATGAATCTTCTGGATGTTACACAAAATTCCAGACCAACATTTAAATTTAACATTTGACATTTACTTAACGACGGAAAGTTTCACGGAAATGCATTTAACTCGCTTTACAAACAGACAAAATTAGATTAAATTAATGTTTGTAAACATCGTGCAGTCATGAGCTCGAGGGTAGATTCAAAGAGTACGAGAAGTTCATTGTTAAGTTCAGCAGTTTGGTGGCATTCGGGTGTCGCGGACGCTGCCAGGGACCGACAAGAATCCGCCAGGAAGTGGCAGCAGCGACGCGGCCAAGCGCTCGCTGCCGCCCGCTGCGCCGGCGCATCGCATCCGTACAACTTTAGGACTAAAAGGTTTTGCCAAATTTTAGGCAAAATAAAATAAAAGAGAACCGCAACGGCGTCACACCGGGCGTGTCTATAAAAGGCTGAGAGGGGGGTGCGCGGGGGTGGTAACACGATCCGCGAGCTCCAGCCGGCCGGCCGCCCTGGAGCGCGCGCGGGGGGCGGGGGCACGCAGGCGCTGCGCAGACGCCGCCCGCACGCGCTCTCACTAGTCGAACGGTGCCCGACCGGTAACGTAGCGCCGACCGCCAGAGAGACGACCCAGCGACAATGTCCACCGTGGCGAAGACTTCCAAGTACACGTACCGCAGCAGCGGCGGCGGCACCACCGACGTGAACATCGAGTACAGCGCCGACCTGAGTGCTCTCTCCAGGCTGGAGGTAGCCGTCGCTCCGACCAGTGCAGTGCTTGTGAAGTGTATTTGTGACATGATACGATATATTATATTTTTCAGGACAAGATCCGTCTCCTCCACGATGATCTGGAATCCGAAAGAGAGCTGCGTCAGAGGGTAAGCTGTTCGTGCGAAATGTGATATGCGTGCGCGCAGCCATACAGGGCGCGCAGGTGTGGGCGGGGCGCGCACACCTATTAATACCGCCCGCCCAATGTTATCGCTTCCTTCACACCCTTTGGTAAAAGTGCAAGAACTATCACTTTAATTTTATGTCCTTACTGTCAGTTTTTATATGAGTGTAAAACATATATAACAGAAGAAATTGTTTATAAATCCCTAGTAAAAATTAACAAACTAAAAATTATATAATACAAAGTATTGTTCCCTGAACAATCTAAAACATTTAATATTACATTAAAATTAAATAGGTTTTCTAGGTTTTAAATTTATTATTCACACTAACATCATCCAGTCATCAGCATAATTAATCTGTAACAAAAGAAAAATCTTGCGGATCATGTAATCGACGTTTCGTGATCTATTTTCGGATCACACCGCGAGCGGCGCGCGCGCTGAAAAGCTGCGTGTGGAAAGCGCGCGCTTGCGCAGACGCCGCCGCGGTAACTCACCGCGGCGCGACTCACACCGCGTTATATTTAGCCACGTAGCGAAAGCATTCTCTAAAATCTCAACTTCTCGCTCTGCGGTCTCCGGTCTCACTTTTGAAACTGGGCCAAATGATGCTCGTTCCCGTTGAGAATGCCACAATATTGAAATATAATAATAGAACGCGGTGTTAGTGGCGAAAATATCCGTGTTACTCAGAACTACCGTGAGACACGAACCGTTTCTCAATTTAGATGGCACAATACTGAAATATGCGAAGGACAAGTTACGCATATACGTTGCATAATGCCTGGGAATTGCTAGGGTGAACCGGATAGCAAACCTAAGCCTGGTATTGATACTGACGTATACATACTAATATCGATGAAAACAAAACAAACCGTGACCTATCAATCAATGGCTACGTCAACACTGACGATAAACAAATCATAATCGAATCACTAGTTTTCAATACTGCTGACAAAGTCATTGATAATCATAAACCTAACAAATAACTGGACATTGAAATAGATGCCGATCGTTTTGATATTGATAATCATAATAACTAAAAATCCAGAGCAATTTTTGAGAATATAGAATATAAGTAAGCCCTTATACAATTCCAGATCGAGAGGGAGAAGGCAGATTTGAGCGTGCAAGTTATTCAACTCTCCGAGAGGCTGGAGGAAGCTGAAGGTGGAGCTGAAAGTCAGGTAAATGATAGCATTTATTTAATTATTAATATTAAACATTTTTTTTAAAACAAAATTCCCTTATAGAGAAAAAGCACTCAAAGAAATCAGTCATGTGGTTATCACCACTAAAATAATGCAGATAAAAAAGGCAGAAAAAAAAAGAAAATATAAACCACATAATAATTAAAAACAAACCCAGAGATTTTTTAAATAGCTTACAGCTTTGTCTAATGCACACTAGGTGGCTTCAAAGATATTTTGTTTCATCTTTGTAAGACAAGAAGATGAATAATAAAAGAGAATATATTGGTACGACAAAAAATAAACGAAAAAAAAGACGAAGAACTTAAAGACAGTAAATAAATACTTAATAAATGAAATATAATACAATATATAAATGTATAAATACAGATTACACACATTGCTATGCGAAGTTCTATATAATGCAACTGCGATTAAATTGTATGCTAAGCGATATTTAACAAAAATTATATTTCAGGTTTATAAAGAAAATCAGGGCATTTTCTTCTTGTTAGATACCAATAATTACCTATGTCCACATTGAGATCTTACTCTATACCAATGTATTATTTACTAAAAATATAATATTACTAGGTGACCGACTGACGGACTATCAGCGCATAGCCTAAACTATAAATCCTAGTAGTTGAAATTTGGATATTTTTTTTTGGGATCTATAGGCACACTAAGACAGAAATTCCCAAAATGCTACTCCTAAAATGTGCAGCAGGAGTTTTTGATAAAACAACATTTCCTAAAGAAAGTTGAGATGATTAATTAAATATTGATGATATATTATATCAGTTCAACACAGAAATATACATTTACAAAGCATAGCACATCTCAGTATATAATTTTTAGTTAAGATTGGTTAAATGATTCACCTGACTGGGTAGGTACCCTTCAGAAAGGAGAATATGTTTTCTAAAATTATCTTAAAGACCTTTCATATTTAAAACTTTCATTGAAAGCAACAGTTGGTAAAATTATTGCCTCGTCATTTTAGGTATACATAAGGAGGTATTTTTTTTGTTTTAGATTTTAATTAAGCATTATTATGTACCATGTGAATGTGTTATTCAAAATTGCGCCCCATACAATCATAAATGGGGACATGTTTTGAAATAATACTATATTTTTCAGTTCGAGATCAACAGGAAACGCGACACCGAACTCACCAAGCTCCGCAAACTACTGGAAGATGTCCACCTGGAGTCCGAAGAGACCGCTCACCTGCTCAAGAAGAAGCACCAGGAGATCGTGGTCGACTTCCAGGAACAAATTGACCAGCTTACCAAAAGCAAAGCCAGGTGAGGAGAACTTTTGTTCCGTGTGTTCTGTTCATGTCTTGACGGTAAGAGGATATTTGTGACATAAATTTCTTTTGTATGCCACATAATATCACATTTCTGTACAAATTAGAGTAAGACGCTATGCGATAAAAGCGAAAAGCTATGCGACAAATGTTTCTATTTTTCATAATCAAAAATCCATGTACCATGTCCCTTGTGATTGCATTACGACTTTCTTTGTCATCAGGTCTGAGAAAGAGAAGTCCAAATTCCAAGCTGAGGTTTACGAGCTGTTGGCCCAAGTGGAGAATGTGACCAAGGAGAAGTACACGTTCTCCAAAACCGTTGAGAAACTTGAGATCAACATCAGCGAGCTCCACATCAAGATTGAAGAGCTGAACCGCACCATTGTAGACATCACCTCACACAAGCAGCGCCTGTCTCAGGAGAATATTGAGCTCATCAAGGAAGTTCAGGACCTGAAGGTATAGTAACAGTTGGTTCGATAACTTTTCAGTTTTGGAGCAGAAAATGTTGTTATTACAATCTTAAAAAGCTGTATCATTAAAGCATTAGACATAAAAGAAGCATCCATACATGAGAATCAAGAAAAACGTTCAGAGCATAAGCCCAAAAGCGCGAAATAACAAATGTCTTCAGAATCCAAGGTACATTTTATGGATTTTTTATGTAAACTAAAATGTAATTTGTTGTGTCTACAGGTGAACATTGAGAACGTGGTGTACCTCAAGAGCCAGCTTGCTAGCCAGCTCGAGGACTCTCGCCGCAGGCTCGAAGATGAAGACAGGAGGCGCTCTCTGTTGGAGGCCACCCTTCACCAGGTATGTTTCACATTTTGACATTATTATGTACCTAACTACACTCATGAATCTGTACCTTACAATTACGTATTTATAATCAAGATTTAAAAATCACTTATTCATTGGAATTTACTTATGAATATTGTCCCTTATTTACTGTAACTAATACTACAACCTCGAACTATTATACACACTAATATAAAAAATATATGTAAAACAGTTCAGCTATTTAAGTTGAGTTTTCTGAATAGGTTGAGATCGACTTGGAGTCGGTCCGCGTCCAGCTGGAAGAGGAATCTGAAGCCCGTCTGGACCTGGAACGCCAGCTGGTCAAGTCCAACGGCGAGGTCGCCCAATGGCGCAGCAAGTTCGAGTCTGAGGCCGCCGCCCGCTCTGAGGAGATCGAAGAGCTGCGCCGCAAGTACTCCATCCGCATCCAAGAACAGGAGGAACAGATCGAGACCCTCATCGTTAAGATCAACAACATTGAGAAGCAGAAGTCTCGTCTCCAGAGTGAGGTGAGTTATTTGCAAAAACGTAAGCTCAACGCAAGTTATTATTGGGAATGTCTTGGTTAAGAAGTTTGACAAGGAGCGATTATAGTTTTGCCGTTGTCCATTTAGGCTACAAGTACATTAAGTTTTCCAGGAACTGTCAGTAACACTCAGTACCTTCATAAAACGGTCATGTTGTGATACGCTGTAGTGGTCAGACTTCTTTAAGGCTTTTACTTCAACATATGAAATCACGTCCTCGTACCTTACAGGTTGAGGTTCTTATCATCGACTTGGAGAAGGCCAACGGAACCGCTCGGGAGCTCCAGAAGAGGACCGAGCAACTTGAGCGCGTCAACATTGAAATCAAATCGCGTCTTGAGGAGACCATCCAGATCTACGAGCAGACCCAACGTGACCTTCGCATCAAGGTCACCGAGATCCAGCGCATCTCGCACGAGCTTGACAAGACCCGGGAGCAAAAGGACGCCCTTGGCCGCGAAAACAAGAAGCTTGGTGGTAAGTTAACTATTCCCTCTTATACGCAAGGCAAATTAACAGGAACATCCGATGTTATGAAAACGAGCGCTAACTCATAACTATGTCTAGAGTTAGTAGTAAGCTGAGAGTGGTCCGTTTGGTTGGAAAAGCAATTTTAATCCCATATTATTTTTTGTTATTTTTTGCTTTCTATATGTATTACATACATCTTTTATTTTACTTCTTATGTTCGTGTATTCGAATAAAATTCTGTTCTATTCTATTCATTGGCCAATAGTTGGTTAGAGATACAATTTTTGTTGAAAATTGTGTCGATCGTCACTATCTTAGTAATCATCCACTCACCAAAACAGACGAATCAGTAACAAGAACATTTAAAAAAAGTTTAAACAGATATATTAAAATTAATTAATTCAGATTGAAAAACTTTATAAAGAGAGAAAGAAGAAAAATACTTTATTCAATAAAATTACAAGGATCACTTTGAAAACATCTTACATGTTATGTGAATCTATGTGCCCATTCCAACCTAACCCAAGTACGAGAAGAACAAGCAAGAAACTCGTCATTGGATTATCATTGGTTCGGTCACAATACTTTTAAGCAACGTCGTAATTTTCTTTATATGTCCTGTTACATACTTTACACGAAAGGAGCCTTTGAAAACGAAGACCACGGATATAGAAATAGTCATAAATGTTTTGGAATAAAACCATAGTGACTTCTCCTTTCCAGATGACTTGCACGACGCCCGCGCTAACCTCACAGAGTTGACCCGCCGTCTTCACGAGCTCGAACTCGAGCTGCGCCGTCTTGAGAACGAGCGAGAGGAACTCACCGCTGCCTACAAGGAGGCTGAAGCTGTAAGTGCTTGGCCATTTGCCTAATTTATTTTTCCGCCCACGGCTTCGCCCGCGTGGTACATTGAAAATCAACAAACAAATCTATCCGACGGGAACCGTACATTTTTCCGGGATAAAAGTAGCCGATGTGCTATTCCAGACTATAATCTATATCTGTGCCAAATTTTATCTAGATCCGTTCAGCCGTTTCAGCGTGAAAGAGAAACAAACATCCAGACATCCAAACAAACTTTCGCGTTTATAATATTAGTAAGATAGGATTAGGTACAAAAGCAGTTAAAAAACCAACACAGGAGAATGTGGAACAGTTGTTAAAATATTAAAGACTAGCTGTCCCGCTCGCGACTTTGTTCACTTAAAGTATGTATATAAACCGAATTTCAAACAAATCGCACCACCCGTTAAAAAGTTCTCATACAAACATTGACCACACATTTGACCCCTTTTTGAAGGTTATATTGAAAAATCCTGAAACACGTGTCCACTCATTTTGCATTTAAAGTACACAAACAAAGTTTCAGATCAATCGCACCACCCGTTAAAAAGTTCCCATACAAAAATTGACCCCACATTTGACCCCATTTTGAAGGTTATACTGAAAAATCCTGAAACACGTGTTCGTTCATTTTTTATTTACAGTGCACAAACAAAGTTTCATGAAAATCGCTCCACGCGTTAAAAAGTTTCATACAAACGTTTTCACCCTTTTTCACCCCCTTAGAGGTGGAATTTTCTAAAAATCCCGCCTTAGTGGGTGGTTTTGTTATAAAAGGAAACCACCTTCCAAATTTCAGCTTTCTAGCTTCAGCGGTTTCGGCTGGGCGATGATAAATCAGTCAGTCAGTCAGTCAGTCAGTCAGGTTAAGCTCTTTTATAGATATAGATTAAATTTGTCAACCCTAAGATTGTACACGACACTTAGAGAAAAACATTTTTAAACATCAGAAAAAACAAGAATAATGATCAAAAACCGATAGCATAATATTATAGAAACTTATTGCTAAAGACATAATCATAAAGCACAAGTGAAAGTTTGTAGGTACCTAAAACGCTGTAATGGCCAAGTATGTTGTTATCGAATGGTAATCCTAATTTTTCTGTTAGGTACAAATTGTGAATAAAAATTTGACTTTCTCATTTCAAAAGTCAAAACTGACCATATATAGACTTCTTACGGCTACCAGCACTCTTTATAAAAAACATTTCTGCATGAAAATGTATAGCTTAATTTTCTATTCTTATAATTAATGATCTTGTTCCGCTGGAATCCCAGGCTTAATAGAAATTTCCTCAGATCACTTGTTATTTTACATCTTTGAGGTTATCTAAAATCTAAACACGGGTAGCCGGAGATACGTCAAATCATTTAAGTTATTAAAAGTAGTCACAATTATTAGACAGATAACAATGTGACCCTTACCGATAGACAAGCTGTCTCCGGGGTGGCATTAACAAATATAACACGTTTATTCTAATTGTTGCAAGACTTTGGCAAGCATTCAGACACTTTAACCAGCAGCCCCAGCCAGAGTTCCTTGCCTCAGTCTGTGAATAGAAGTCTATGTTTAGAATCGGCAACATTACAGTTATAATATATAATTTCACCTATAGTAAAAAACAATTAGAAACTATTGAAAAGGATGACGAATATCTTGTACAATTCCGCTAAACTATTATTTAATTACATGCACATAATGCTATTAATACCAAATAAGCAATATAAGACATGTTTTTCGCTTATCATCGAAATCAATTTCCAAAAGTAAGTTTAGATTATTATTGTAGAATAATCAGAAACTTACAAGAAGTCTTAACAAAACTTCATAGATGATATTCTTCATTATATACTCGTATAAAGATGTTGTAGGCAGATTTAATGTAGGTATATAAGTACCTATGTTTAAAAAATATTTTATATTGGGTACACAATCACTTGACTGAGAATTAGTACCTACCTACATCAACGCCCAAATTAGGAACAATAAAAATAAAAAGTAAAGATGCCAATTACGAAGGCAATAAGTCGCTATTGCATAAAAAACTTGGTTATAAAGTGGTTATAACTTGGTATTGGTGGATAAAGTTTAAAAAAGATATGACTTATCTTCAATCGATGACTCAAAACAAACATGAAGGATGATTAAAACCTCCATATTCTAAATCAAAAAGATTCAACGACCGTGAACTCAATCCTCTCATTACGATAAACAAATGCCAAAAATCCGATGCAAGTGACATGCGGTATGCTCAATAGTATTGATCACAATTTAAACTCTGTACAAAATACCGTGGATGGATCAGCAAAAAACATCAAATGTATCCAACGATCTTGGTATAGAGAATATATACGGTGGTGAATAATGTTATCCTTACCTTCAGGGTCGCAAAGCTGAGGAGCAGCGCGCGCAGAGACTGACTGCTGAGCTGGGTCAGTTCCGCCATGAGGCAGAGCGTCGTCTCCAAGAGAAGGAAGAAGAAATTGAAGCCATTCGGTAAGTTGTTATTCTTTTGCTTCCTGAAATCGATCTATCTAACACAAATCAAAATAAACTCCACAAACAATTGAATGATAAATGACTAAAATTTATAGGATCTTAGTTCGATGCCATCACTGGGTATCGTCTTACATTGATAAACTGTTAGGTACTCACACGATGCTGACATAATGCTTACACAGTTAACGACAACAATGGACTGAATTGATTCACCACACACGGCAAACGCCAACTCGGAACTGTGAGATGTCTTTCAACGCCAGAACCGCGCTCACTTCTCTGCGCTGAATGAGTTGTGTCATCAAAACTTGCGACAGGCAAACTTCAATCGCAACCATGACCTAAATATGCTATGGATCCACGCCAATAACAAGATTGACAGGCGATTTACAAATTCAACTCACCAGAAAAAGGCATCCGATCTGGTATGACTCTCGGTCCAGCCGAATCATATAAATCTTCAAATGTTCAAAGGAAATAGATTAAAATTGTCACTTTCAACTGAAGTCAAGTGCTTATTAGGGTATTCACTATAATCGGAATTTTATTGGCAACATTTCCGTTTATATATAGCGGCGCTTTTGATTGGCTAGTATAAGCGATGATCGCATGACCATTGGCAATCGTTTGCTGGGAAAATGTACAAAAGACTGTGTCCATTTTCTCGCGCCTTCAATTGCACGACCTCGCGCCTTGACATCTCATGTCGGGCAGAGTGAAATACGAAATTTTTTATTCGGTTTTCTAAAAACAGTGATCAGTGTAGCAAATATGCCACCGGTAAAAGTGCCAAACTATTGTAGCAAATGGAACAAGCCTCCTACTGCCGTCTACGAAGACAACTATGGCTATGGAATCAACTTCTATCAACCCATGATTGATTATATCAGTGACAAAGAGCATGGAGGTTCATCAAAGCCACCTCACTTACCGTGGAATAACGAAAGAGGACTCGATAAATACAGATTCGACAAAGCAATCAAGCCATATTCGGAAGAAGATGTGTCGCGTATTTCAAAAGATATCGCGGAAACAGCCAAGCGTGAGCTTAATGTGTATAAAGTAGGTAAACGTAGCCCATTTTCTGTGATTGCCACGGCTGCAGCTGCTAATGTCTCAAAGCACGTAGGAGTGGAAAGTGTGGCTTCAAAGGGTAAGAAAAAGCTAGTTACTAGAGAGAAATTCAGAGCTGAAAGACAGAAAAAACGTATGGAGGAAATAGACAGAGAGCTGGAACTCTATGAGAAAGCAGTTAATGTTGGATCAGAGTTACGAGGCAAGGCGATGATGTATAGAGGCAAATCAGCAAAAGCAATTGCTCAGGTGTTGCTGGATGAGAGCAGGAAGAACGTCGCACAGAGCAGAGTTAGAAACATGGACCTTAATGCAAGAAAAGAACAAGTTGATCGTAAGCTCGCTAGAGTTACCGAGAATATCATGTCTAAAGTGGCTTCTGAGACGAAACTATCCAGCACCTCTGATTGCAAACTATCTGAGCAAATCTGTGAAACTATTCGAACCGTTCGCGCGTCGTCTCCGGCATCAAAATGTGTCATTATAAGAACCGAGGTTCCTGTTATCGACTATTCTTACGTGGAAAAAATTAATGAACTGAAGGAAACTCTCAAACAGTTTGAATCTTTGAGCACTTACATGAGCTTTGACCACAGGTAAATACCATGGTGACATCAATTTTGCAATTAACTGGTAGCAAACATAGAACAAAACCCCATAGCCCGTTGAAATATATTCCTTGCCTTAAAAAACGTAATCAAATCAATTTGAAACTACAGTGATTTCAAACGATTTTGACTTTCAGATTTCGTAGACTAATACTGTTACATGCCGAACTTGGTATCATCGCATCGTCTATTTTGAGTAATCTAAAAGTTTAACAGAAATTTCCTTTGTCCGCAGCAAGCAGACCAGTATTGAGATTGAGCAGCTGAACGCCCGCGTTGTCGAGGCTGAAACCAAACTGAAGACCGAGATCACTCGCATCAAGAAGAAGCTCCAAATCCAGATCACTGAACTGGAATTTTCTCTCGATGTTGCCAACAAGACCAACATTGACTTGCAGAAGACCATCAAGAAACAATCTCTGCAGGTGAGAAAGAACATCCATCTCTACAAGTTAAGATTTTGACCGTTGTGAAGCACATGACTGATTAATCTTTTTTCGAAGCTCACCGAGATCCAGACCCATTACGATGAGGTCCAGAGGCAGCTCCAGGTGACACTGGACCAGTACGGCGTCGCCCAGCGCAGGATACAGTCGCTCACCGGCGAAGTTGAGGAGATCCGTGGCAATTACGAACAGGTGCGTAACCATTAGTTTGACCGTTAGTGACTGATAATATTCCCAACTACTAAGTACAAGTTACAAAACTAATAAATTATCTAAAACAGGCTGTAAAATCAGATCTGTAATATGATATTCTGTTTTATGCTTAGTGACAGATGTTAAATTATGTGCAAAGATATGATCTTATGGTGTTGAAGAGCTTGTAAGATAGCTAATCTAGTTGTCCCAAACAGACGAAATTAAGCTACGTTCTACGAGGTTATCTAAGCGCTTATGTGCTTTGGAGGGCATTTCACATGCCTTGGGTGGCCTATTTTCTCAAGAACTACTTCATTCACTACGGAATACCAACTACTGTACAATGTGGACATGTGCTAAACCATGTTTGGACGTGCCTTTGACTACCCTCTATAGATATCCTCAAAAGATCTAAGTAACTAGAGATCTGAAGAGATATCTACTGAACCTGAGGATTAGTCATGATAATGTTTTTTTTTATTTACTCCGGAATTGGCCTCAGACTCATGCGACCTTGCGATAACTATGACAACTACAGTAATGTTTAAAACAAAAATATACTCTAAAATACCTAGTTCCGTCTTTGACGAAGATCTATGATCGACACGTTGCCAACATGTAACATTAATCAGTAAATTGACTAATCAACATAACATACCCACTATTAGTTGACACTTTATTTTAGATTCAATGTCAAGATAAAACTAAAACTAATTAATCAGTTGAACACCCCGCAAACAAACTGTTTCGTTCGGGAATTAGTTTCTTGTTGACGCATTTGGACCTTCTATAACCAATACAAACGGCTGGACTAATTTGGGTAATTTTGGTTTTGAAATATTTTTTAAAGTTCAGGGTAGAATTAAATGATCAGAAAATTGAAAACTTGAGAAGATAGTAGATGATACGAAGTTCACCAGGTTAGCTGCAAACTCTGCAACGCTTTGTCTGGGTTGTCGTTCTCATTCTGTGTCTAAAGTCCAACTGTTATTTTCAGGCCCTTCGCGTCAAGCGCGCCGTCGAGCTTTCCTTCGAGGAGGCGCAGACCCGCATCAATGAATTGACCGTCATCAACGTGAACCTTTCCTCCAGCAAAGCCAAGATCGAGCAGGAGCTGAGCGCCGTCGCCGCCGACTACGACGAGATCACCAAGGAGTTGCGCGTTTGTGACGAGAGATTCCAGCGCGTCCAGGTAAACTTGGATTTACTCTCACAGTGATACGCACTACATACGATGAACTATCCAACGGATCTAGGCATTCGTGAAGTTAGCCAAAGGTGCGAGTTTGCGAAAAGCGAGTGCTAAGCAACTTGAGTAGTCGGTACCTCGCACGCTTGCGTACCAGTTTCATGTTACTTGCTACTTTCATATGATTAGATTAAATGGCATTTAATTGACTGGTTATATAATTATGAGGGAGAGGACACAGAGCCTGCTAAACCAGCATGTGTGAACGTTGAATGTAGCAAACTGCATGCAAGTTAACTTGCAAATGTATCCTAGTAAGCCATTTACTTGCACATGCCGTTAACTAGCATGCAAGATACTACTCTATTTTACAAAAAATATTCGTGCTTTTTTATAAGCTTTTATTTAACTGGCAATGTATGTTTGTTTATAGTTGATTTCACGATTGACTGCGATTCTGTAACGTCTAATCAATTGACATCAAAACACTTTGGCACTGGATTTGTCATCGTAAAAATAGATGCCATAATATAAAAATAAATGTAATGCCACAATTTGTGTGCCCACGCATTTATAATCAATTTTAAGTCACGCTTCATCATTGCCCATAATCCCATAAGTTGACATTATTTTTAAAATCGCTAAAGACGCTTACCGCTAGACCGATTCTAACGTGGGAAGATCTTGGCATGATACGAAATTCTTAACAACAATGTTTCAAACGAATCTGACTCACTATTCGTATTAAGATTTGTAATATTATTTTTAATAAATTGGTTCAGCTCCAAATAAGTTGGTCTAAATATATCTACCTAACAAAATATTTGTGTGACAATGGAACAACTTCTTCATGACTGCTTGTCTATGAACTCATCTCAATGTATTCTAACTTTTTGGAAAATACATTTTCAGATCTCTAAAGATTATAGGTTATACAAAAAAGCGTGACAAGTTTCTTGCCTATTTTTCTCGGACTTGGGTTAGGCTGCAATTGTCACTCAAATTCACCTATAATGTAAGACGTATACGAATAACAAAAAAATAATTTGATCTGTTTTGTTTTATGTCAGATTTTGTTTATTTTAGACTGAACTGAAACACACCGTGGAGCACTTGCACGAGGAACAGGAGAGGATCGTCAAGATTGAAGCCATCAAGAAGTCCCTTGAGATCGAAGTCAAGGTACTTTAAATTTCTAGATATAGTCCGAAACAAAGTTCCACTAAAACTCTCTTTCTGGATAAATTAGTTTACATCATAAATAAATCCTGATTAATGAATAGCCAAGCTTGGAAGACATCTCAGATATCTCTGAGGATTAATCAGACTCACGTCAAAACATTGAATTTGGCACACTTCCTGCAACAGTTAATTAAAATACTGTTTTCGTTTCCAGAACATTTCCATCCGCCTGGAGGAAGTTGAGGCCAACGCCATCGTCGGAGGCAAGCGTATCATCAGCAAACTGGAAGCCCGCATCAAGGACTTGGAACTTGAAACGGATGAGGAGAAGCGAAGACACGCAGAAACCATCAAGATCCTCCGCAAAAAGGAGCGTCAGCTCAAGGAGGTTATGATCCAATGCGAAGAAGACCAGAAGAACATCGTTCTTCTGCAGGACTCTTTGGAAAAGACCGCGCAGAAGGTCAACATTTACAAGAGACAGCTGACAGAACAGGTAAGATTTTTAATACATTTCCACTGTCATGTGTCGTAATTTAAATTAAAGCTAAAAATCATTTTTGCTATTTCAAACTTTTCGTATCACAAAATTTTAAAGTCATTTTGGCAGCTCAATTGTTTTTAGGGTTCATCAATGATCTAGTTTTTCTTCTTTGTGTGTCGATAATAACACAGCTACATATCGATATAAATAGCTTTCTCCACAGCTTTTTTTAAGAGAACATAGGCATTTTCTCAATTTTTTGTCTATTATTCGTTTAGTTGGCACCTTTATCCTTTTTCTGCTCTCCTTGAACCCTTTTTCATCGTCATGTGGGTTCAACACAATACACGATCTTTTTCTACATACTATCCTTTCAATATCCTTTCATTCCTTTCAAGTCCATCCAACTTTTCTTTGGCCTACCTCTACTACTGTATACATACTCTCCTCGTCACATGACATCTTTTCATCGACTATAATGTTTCCTAGTTTTGTTGAACGCAATTATCGTTTTCCAGGAGGGTCTCTCCCAGCAGAGCGTGACCCGAGTGCGACGATTCCAGCGCGAGCTGGAGGCAGCCGAGGATCGCGCCGACGTCGCCGAGAGCAACCTGACACTCATCCGCGCCAAGCACCGCACCTTCGTCACCACCTCCACCGTGCCCGGATCCCAGGTCTACCTCGTCCAGGAGTCCCGCGCGCTCAGCACAGAGTGAAGTGGTTCCCACCTCGGCCCCTAACACCAGCATTTTTTATATCGGGGCATAATTCCGGTCGGGTATAAGCCTAGTCGTTCGATAAGTTGTCGGAGGCGGGACGCGCGCTCGCCGCCGGGGCTCGCCCTACGCCGTGTCTCCACACGTGGCCTCGGCGCCGACCTCTCGTCCCGTCCATTCTTAAATGTAACGCTACTTCAAATAAAGGAACCAATACCATCCTAAGCTTTTCTTTCAATATTTTTCTACTTAAGGTCAACCGGCGCTATGTTATGTACTACGGTACAGTAGTTTAAATTAAAGAATTATTTTATATTATTATTTATTAATGGTGCAATACATAAATTGTACGTTTGTAACTGTAACTTTTAATAATTTTAAAAATAAATGCTATTTATGTTAAGGAAACAAAAAAAGCAATAAAACTTCAAAAGAAATTTTGTTATTTATTTACTTATGCATGCACATACCTATTATAATTCTTACCTACACTTACGTAGGCAAAGAGTCTCTGTGGCGTATTTCAATCACCTTTCGCCACACTAGTTCGAAGGAACCAGTAAGACAATAAGAAAAAGACTTGCAAAAGCAAAGATGAACCAAACACTTCCAACATTGCTATTTTCATGATGACATAATGTTATACAGACATCATAACTGTACAATTCCGAGTACCTATAAGTACCTACGTAACTCGATCAAATTGGGGACATTTTAGAGAAAGGCCAGGTCCAGAGTACCCTAAACCGACGAGCATGTATGAAGAATGTAGGTACTTAATGAGAGTGAATGAAGCAAAAGAAGTATGTCAGGATCGTAGCAAGTGGAGATTCGTGGTCTCTGCCTACCCCGTCGGGAAACATACGTGATTGTATGTACAATTATAATTAACTGAGAAAGGTGGGTTATTATCCTAATTAAAAGGGCCAATCTACCCAGACTTGCATACGGTCGAAGAATTAGAATGATTTGTTAATCAGCCAACATTTATGAAAGTATAATAAAAAAACCAGCCAAGTGCGAGTCGGATTCCTTTAACTATTTATTTTATTTAGTATTTTTTGTTATTGTGGCAACAGAAATACATCTGTGAAAATTTCATCTGTCTTACTATGAAATACAGCCCGGTGACAGACGGACAGACAAAAGGACGGACAACGGAGTCTTAGCAATAGGGCCCCGTTTATATACGGAACCCGAAAAACTACGTCAAAAAAATATATCTACCTCTTCAAAACAATTACGAACTTATTTTTTTGTCATTTTGTTTTCGAAATTGCACTAATGTGTCTGTTCGATCTTCTTTAACCACTAGCCAAGAATTGTCTTACGAAGCATGAAAGTGTTTCAAGTATAAATAGAAGAAGAATCATCATAGAAAAAGCTGCCTTAAAGTTTAAGCTAGTATCTGAAACCTCATGGTACCATGTTTGAAAAAACATTATGGGGTTTAAACACGAACGGCTTTTATAAAAACAAATAAAAATTGAGAACAATAAAAAAGTCAAGAGTTTGACTAATGTGAGCGATAATAAATCTATAAATATAAAAACTTACAATTAAACAAAGTTCGTGACAATAGTCTTGTACTAGGAGACAATCTCAAGCCCAAGATCGAAAAAAGCTCTTGGTTAGTTGATATAATAAAACTTTTGAAAACATTATAGGAAACATGAGAAAACCATACCCTAGAACCAAAAATTCGAAGGTGTGTGTCATAGGCATTCTTATAAGTGGCGATGAGCTTGCAACCTGTCAGATACAGAATATTAACCTGTGCAAAATGTGAGCCATGTTTAGACGTGCTCTGACTACCCTCTTTACAATATTCTCAAAGGCTTAAGTAACTAGAGATCCGAGGAGATATCTACTTACTCTGGGGATTGCACTCGTGATTATGGCATTGCGCACTTAATTTTTCGAATGGAGGAATTCGTAGACGCATGACCAGGTTTAAACCCACGACTGTCGGGTCATGAGACAGGGGTGCTACAAATAACACTCTTTTGAAACTGTTGCTTGCAACTTCAGCTATATCTAGATTTAGTAACTTGTTAATTATTGTATTAAAAGAGCGCTGGTGGTGTAGCGGTAGCACCCCTGCCTCAGATCCGAAGGTCGTGGGTTCACCTAGTCGTGCACCAATGAGTTTTTCTATTCGAAAAATGTATGTGCGCAATACCAGTGCTCTTAAACGGTGAAGGAAAACATCATGAGGAAACCGGCATACCCTAGAACCATAAATTCGAAGGTGTGTGTCATAGGTTAGTATCCTTATAAGCGGCGATGGGCTTGCAACCTGTCACGTACGGAATACTAACTACTGCAAAATGTGGGCATATACTAAATGTCATGTTTGGACTACCCTCTTTAGATATAATCAAAGATATAAGTAACTAAAGATCTGAAGAGATATCTACCGAGTCCGGGGATTACAGTCGTGATCACAATATATATTATTATTTTTATAATTATTGTAACAAACAGCTGATTTATGGGCTATCAAGATGTTAGCCTTGCCTATGCGTAGTGGACAATTTAGTATGAAAAAGCTGCAAGGCGCATCGAAACGACTTACTAGACGCTGGATTATACTTTTCATGTGTAGCAGCATCGGTCCGCGGAAGTATAAAGTCGTCGCGATCCCGTCCCGCACAGACTAAAGGGTGCTCCCGGTGATCGTGCGCCGCCCGCCCAGTCGCCTGCCGCCCGCCCTACCGCGCACGCGCCACGCCACCGCACATCAGGTTAGTTCTATACTAAAATACCTTTGACTGTGAGAACAAATCCTGTGAGGAAATATGTAAACAGTTTTATGCAATGCGGTAAATAGACCTAAGAAGTGGTCAGAAGGTCCGATATGAAATTGAGTGATAGTTTTATTTTCGTAGTGCATCGAAATGTCCTGTGTAATTAAACCAAAACGGTATTTTCTACATTCGCAACGGTTTTGTGTGTGGAGTTTATAAATAAACTAGCTCCTCCCGCGGCTTTACTCACGAGTACCTACTCGTGAGTACCTAAACCCGAATAAAAGCTGTTACTCCCTTTTTCGAATTACATCAAAATTGGTTCGGCCGCTACGGTAAGATATTTTAACATTCACAAAATCGGAGTGTTTTGAAACCTAAAAATGTGTGTTAATAGTGATAATTTAAACTCGTTCTATCTATTGTAATTTGAAGTACTTATCTACATAAAATACAGCAATTTATTATGTATTTCTTTGTAACTGACCATTTTTCATTTAGTTGCCATAGGTACCCTGAATCTCAAAATATTTGGATTCACAATCGTGTATAATAATTAGTAAATAAATAAAACAAACAATAAATTATTACAATAGCAAACACTTACACGTGTCCTATTTTGAAAAAATATGTTATTTGTTAATAAATGTTGATGTTTGCCACACACGCTGCACGTTTGCTACTTAGGTAATTTTGGGTAATTTGACATTTATTTAAATAGTAAAAAATATAAAAATATCGTTTCACGGTAAATTTTAGTCCCTAGTCAAGTCAAGTAAAAATAACTTTATTCCATAAAATACATACATACATACATAAAATCACGCCTGTTTCCCAACGGGGTAGGCAGAGACCACGGATCTCCACTTGCTACGATCCTGACATACCTTATTTGCTTCATTCACTCTCATTACATTCTTCATACATGCGCGTCGGTTTAGGGTACTCTGGACCTGGCCTTTCTCTAGTACGTCCCCAATTTGATCGAGGTACGTACGCCGAGGTCTTCCCCTTCCAACTGTTCCATTCACACTCTCCTTATACAACTGTTTCGTCATTCTCCTTTCATCCATCCTTTCTACATGCCCAAACCATCTTAGCATACCCTTCTCAATTTTCATCACTACGTCTTCTTTCACTCCACAACGTTCTCTTATCACACTTCCATAAAATCACGCTTCTTTTAAAACTTCTAAATGCTACGTGAATTTAAACGGACTTATCAAGTCCACCAAGAAAAGGCTAGAAAATAATGATTTTTTATTGAAATATAAATAATCACGAGTGTACTCCCCGAGCTCGGTAGATATTTTCCTCGGATCTTTAGTTACTTAGATCTGTGAGCATATCTAAAGAGGGTAGTCAGAGACACGTCCAAATATGACATTTGGTATATTTGGTTGGAGGATATGCCGTTTCCTCACTAATTTATTGAAAGGTAAATTACATTCAAAATAATGTTATCAAAAAATTTCGACCTGGCGGGACTAGAACCAGCGTCTTTCCTAAAGTTGGTCAACTCACCTCCAATTACTCAAATCCTACTAATGTTATGAATGCGAAAATTTGTGGGAATGTATGGATGTCTGGATGTACATATGTTTGATACTCTTTCACGCTGAAACGGCTAAACGAATTTGGATGAAATTTGGCACAGATATAGATTATAATAGTACATAGGCTACTTTTATCCTGGAAAAATTCTTCTTGCATAACTGGCATAACCATTCTCAGAATAATCTAATGTCAAATGCAAGTAAAATGTTAGTTTACTTCTAAATAGGTACTTATAACATTTATTCGTCGGATCCTAACTAATTGCTGTATTTTCTACTTCAACCCATAATTTCTCACCACTTTTATTTATTGCTAGAAGAAGAAGAAGAAAGAAGCGTCAAAACGCGTCGAAAAAAAAGCGTCGAAACGTGTAATTTTTTTTTACAAAAAGTGGATTCTACTTCGATAAAATTTATACGGAACCATAATTTTTGAAGTAAGCATGACAATATAAAAAAAGAATCATCAAAATCCGTTCATTATTGGCGGAGCAATCGCGTAACAAACATACAAAACAAAAACAAAAAAAACCTACACAGACGAATTGAGAGTCTCCTTCTTTTTGGAGTCGTTCAAAATTTCTTATGAATATTCATAACCAACTGTTCATTTTCATGTTCTGTCTTGCTGATAGCGGAACTAGTATAGGACACCCTGTAGAACTATATCTAAACATCTATTAAGAGGGCTTCCCGCAAACGGATATAAGAACAAACAGAGGGGTTTAAAAATATAATTTGTCAGGATATTCCATTGCATCGAATGTTGCTTCGCCTATTTATAGGAAGAGCGTTGGTGTGACAGCGCACTGCAGTCCATGTTAGACTAGAGATATACTCGACTCTGCGTATAATCTTTGACACTACTTCCTACTATATCTTATCTATCTGATACTTATTAGTTCGCCCCGAACTGTGATTTTGCGCGCGATGTCCATAATCTTGAAATTTTTGACACACTTTATGTGCTACATACATACACCTATGTCTACTTAAGATGGTCGTAATAACAAAGAAATTGATTGATTATCCTTACCTTTTTTTTGCTAAGACGTCCGCGGTTTTCTTAATTTAACTTTTTTCTTTATATATCAAAAAATATAGCTGAACTGCAGCTGCCACTGATATTTTGGCTCGCTTCGCTCACTCAATCGATATATGCGAAAGTTTGGATGAATGTACGCATGTTTGTTACTCAATCACGCTAAAACGACAGAACGGGGTTGAATGAAATTTGGCACAGCAATTGATTATAGTGTAGAATAGCACACAGTCTACTTTTTATACCGGAAAAAAAGTACGGTTCCCGTGGAATAGTTTGTTTTTGTTTTTCAACGTACCACGTGAATGAAGCCGTTGGCGGAAGCTAGTATAGTATTATAAATGCGAAATTTTGGATGGATGTACCTATGTTTGATACTCACGCTGAAAGGGCTGAACGGATTTGAATGAAACTTGGAATATACGTAGTTTATGACTTGGCAAAACACATAGGCTACGTTTTATCATTGTTTCCAATTTTGAAAAACCCATTCATCGAATTCCACAGACTCCAAAATATTTTATTAAAAACACCTAAGTACTTACATCGAAGAGAAACGAACAAATTAAATTAAATACCTCACAGTTCTCCTTATAGCTATAACCTATTACAATTGTAACTGAGTAAAATCTTGATCACTTATTACTTACAAACATACTACACACACAATAATAGCTATTTCAAATAAAACATGAATTAAGATCGCAAAAAGCGTATGGCGAATTAAAATTCTACTCAACCGACTTCTGCTAGGAACCTATGGGAACCATATCAAGTTGAACATCTGCAACAACATAGTACATAAGTAGCTGGTCAACATAAGAACCCACTCAAAACCTGCTCCAATTACAGAAACCGGTAATCGGCGGGTCTACAACTTTTAAATATTCCGCGCCTACCTCTGTGTACTCGCAAATAGATATACTATCAAACTAATAATAAAGATAACTAGATAGATAAATATTTATTGCTCATCAAACAAACATAATACAGCAGATATCCACTACATATTCAAGCAATAAAATAGGCGGCCTTATCGCTGCGAGCGATCTCTTCCAGGCAACGTTTGGATGGTAAGAATTTAAACGTCAGCAAACAGACTGATTGATCTGACTATCATGAAATCAAAATCCTAGTAATATTGGTAACGTGAAAATTTGTATGTAAGTATGTATGTTTGTTACTCTTTCACAGTGAAACGGCTAAGCGGATCTGAATGAAATTTGGCACAGATAGATTATAGTCTGGAATAGCACATAGGTTTTTTATTCCGGAAATATGTACGGTTCCCGTGGGATAGATTTGTTTTTGTTTTTCAAGGTACCACGCGGGCAAAGCCGCGGGCGAAAGCTAGTCCTTAATTATATGTATGTATATAAATAAGTGTTTGTTTGTATTTATGCCCGTTAACATGAATGTAGGGCAGTCGGGCATTTGTAATTACTATTGGGCGACTTACGAGGCATTTAAATTTAGATTCATCGTATTTTTGGCGTGATTTAAGCTGGCTTTCTTCCATCACGCAGTATATTAGTTTGCGGAAACTCTATCTGTTTTAGAAACTATTGGGTATTAGGCACAAAGTTTCACTGAACTTAATTTAGGTCTTGTTTTAAGACAGGAAAACTATCTTCCCACAAAGATCTAGAATCATCTTTTTTTGTAATTGAAAATAATGAATCTATAATGAATCTCAATATAAATCTTTCCAATATACTAAAGTAGGTATATCACTTCTTTCAAAACCATCATCGACCCACCTACATACTTTACCTACTCGTTAGCTTTTTTTATTACATTTCGATTCAACCATCACGTTCGGTTACAATTATATAATCGATGGTAAAACAACTCACAGCATAAATTCGGATACTACCTACTACTTCATCTATTTTACATAAAAAACAGCACATTAAAACCTAAGCAACCACGACTAATTTAGTTATTTGTCTTTTTTGTTATGTCAACAGTTATCTCAAACAAATTATTTAACAAAAATCTGTATCATCTTAAAATTTGTCAGCGAAAGAACTTTTACAATCGAGTGTTTCCACAAATAACCTGTTACAACTTACAAACATTATTTCTATACCTGCAGCAGAGAGTGCAAATATTATAATTTTGAACAGCGAAATCAGCCGAAAGTTGACCCATATCATATGCATCTGATGCATACACAACATTAATTAACGTTTAATTCCTGACGTGGTAGGCAAGGACCAGTTCAAAAAAGTCTCATTTAAAATCCGATCCAGAATTTCCTGTCTCAAAGTGTATCTTACCAAGTTGCACTTCCGGTAAGAGGAAGTTGTGACAAACGGTGGTAAGCGGTACCATCTGGTCATTCCTGGACGTAAGGTTCGGTTCACACGAACAGTGATCCCTCTAGCGACACGCAACACCATGAGCGGAAAGAGGCAACATTGCAACTGCATGTCAATCACAGAAGCTAAAAAGTTACCCTGGTAACTTTTTATTATAGTTCTCGTGAAAAAAATAATAGTGCGCCAAAGGAGATTCATTCGTGAACTTAGAGGATCCTTTTATCCTATTGCGATCATCAAAACTAAAGACTCAATAGTGACATTAAGACTAATAAAGACTCATGTTACAAGAAGGGTGATGGATGTGAATGTGGATAGATACAAGAGTAGAAGGGTGATGGATGTGAATGTGGATAGATACAAGAGTAGAGGTAGACCTAAGAAAAGATGGATGGACTGTCTGAAAGACGATATGACTGTGTAAGAAGGGAGTGACTACTGAGATGACGGATGATAGGGGGAGTGGAGGAAGAGAACCTGTTGTGCCGACCCCACCTAGTGGAATAAGGGCAGGAAGATGATGAGTGACCAACAAACGCACCAGCAAGCAGTAGTAATGCAAATATTAAGCGAATCAGGCAACAGATCTTATTCAGTACCCATTTCACTAAATTCTTAAAAGTCAGATTTCATATGCAATAAACATGACACAGATACATTTCCATCTCGCCAACATTGTTTTTTCAAATGAAAATGATCAGTTTTTTAAATTTTATGAGCGTCGTCGTAGTAAACAAAGTGACGTCATTTGCCCACGTGGCTAGTGGCCAAGTCACTGACTCACTAACTATGCTAATGTTTTTCGTAGGAAACGTGGTGAAGACTCAGATTGAGATAAGGTGTCATGCTCCAGTTCGTATTGTAAGTGGCTTCTAGGATTTTGCAATTAGAATGTTGCGATCCATTGCAATGTTATATTCAGCTGAGTACTTTAAAAAAGAAACCTTGAAGCATCTTATCCTACTGATATTTTTTCCAGCAAAAAGTGGCATGTCCAAACTTCTGAATAAACGATTCTTTATAGCCACAAAACGCCCTCAAAGCCGAATAATATAAATGCGAAGGTTTTGTGTGTTTGTTTGACCCTCTGTGCTTCTGTCACGATTTTCTTACAACCACTTATTGGATTTAATGATATTTTAATATAGCCTGATAAATCGCTATATTTTCACAAATCCGCCATTGGCTCAGTGACATGTACTTCCCGAAAAACATCATACTCGTAGTATTGTCACTCATCTATATGCTGTAAACCGTCTTTGCTGCGACACGCTTCCGTGACGATACTAATGTTCGTCAAGGATGAATAAGATAATTCCTAGAATTACCTAAAACCCGAAAACAAGGACACATTGAGCGGTTCATCAACTCTTCTAAATTGCCAAGAAGTTTTCTGTAAGTGTTATGTGCAGGCTGTAGCTGATATTATGTATAAAAGTTGCATGTAAATTGTATGTTTTAAAGGCCACTTTGGGTGATACATTTCATTTGACACTGTGGTTTCCTGATTGCTCGTACTCGAGCTCGTTCAACGTTGGGTCTACAAAGGGGGGTAATACCAGTGTTTATGTGGCTGTGGTTTTTCACTTCCTTTGCAATTCACAGCACAGAGAGGCTCTTTTCTTTCTGTTAAATACTTACCTCCTTTTGTACTCGTATACAGGAGTTTACGTAAGTATTCTGAGAATTTTACTATATTAAATAGAGGGGCCTTACCACTACCTCTTCATACCAAAGTAATAATATTACTTTAATATTTTGTTCCATGGCAGATATTGTATTGAAGTACTGTTATTTCAAGCTTGAGATTTGAAGTTTCCGAAATATGATAGTTTCTAAGAGTTTGCGGTTAGCCTCTGATCTATATAAACCTAAAATTATCAATAACAGAATGATGATCTAAATCTTTCTATACAGATTTTGGCTTCATTTTTATATATCCGACAGATCCAAATCAAGATCTGACATTTTTAAATATTAACTTGTTTTAAATCTTTAATAGTTTTATCTGAATCAATTGCCAGCTATAAATATCTGTAACGGTCCTTAGAGCTGTTTCATTTGTTTTTTTTTTAATTTTTGGCATAGATTCGACTTAGCTAGTTTACGCACTATCCTTAGAATAAATCGTAAATCAAATCAAATCAAATCAAAATATGTTTATTTTCAATAGAATCACAGGGATCACTTTGAAACGTCTTACATACTAGGTGAGTCTAAGTGCCAGTTCCAGTCCTATCCCCAGTGCGAGAAGAACTGGCAAGAAACTCGCTGGGCCCTAGCGCTTTTTTTGTATGATCCTTGTTAATTTTGTAAGGAATACCTAGCAGAGTTGGAGCTGATTCATCCCAAGCTTTTTTATCATCTAAGTACTCTGATATTTTATAATAAGCTTTTCTAGACAGTTTCTGTTTAATTACATTTTTGAATTTTCCAATTGATAAATCAAGCATGTCACTTGGGATCTTGTTATAGAAGCGTACACATTGCCCTTTAAAGGATTTACTTACTTTAGTGAGCCTAACCGTGGGAACAGCGAGTTTATTTTTAAGTCTAGTATTAACATTATGATTATCACTATTTTTCCTAAATAAATTAATGTTTTTGTGAACATACATCAAGTTTTCATATATATACTGACATGGCATTGTCATGACGTTTATTTCTTTAAACTTATCTCTAAGAGATTCTCTAGGACCCATGTTATAAATTGCACGAACAGCCCTCTTCTGCAACACAAATATAGTATTAATATCTGCAGCACTCCCCCATAACAAAATGCCGTAAGACATAATGCTATGAAAGTAGCTGAAATATACAAGTCTAGCAGTTTCTACGTCGGTGAAATGACGGATCTTTTTAACTGCATATGCTGCAGAGCTAAGTCTCTTCGACAATTTATCAATGTGCGGGCCCCATTGAAGCTTATTATCTAAAGTTATGCCCAAGAATACTGTGGTGTCTACAAGATCTATATTTTCGTTATTTATTTTTATATTGGTATCTAAATGTCGAACATTTGGTAGTACAAAACGAACACATTTCGTTTTCTTTTCATTTAGTAATAAGTTGTTTACATTAAACCATTTTACAATTTTAGAGATTGCATTATTCACTTCGTCAAAATTAGTCATACGCCGCTTTTGTTTAAATAAAAGTGACGTGTCATCAGCAAACAGTACAATCTCCTGATCATCCCTGACAAGTTTGGGTAGATCGTTTATATATATTAAAAACAAAAATGGTCCTAATATGGATCCTTGTGGTACACCCATTGTTACCACTGACCCCGGAGAACGTTTCCCATTTACGTCAACTCGTTGAAGTCTGTCACTGAGGTAAGATTTTAAAAGATTAAGTGCAACTCCCCTTACACCATAGTGATGGAGTTTCATGATTAATGTTTCATGGTGAACACAATCAAATGCTTTAGACAGATCACAAAAAATACCTAAGGTATCGAGAGATTCCTCCCAGTTATCGAAGATATGTGATACCAACTCAACACCGGCATCAGTTGTTGAGCGGCCCTTTGTAAATCCGAATTGTTTTTTATCAAGTATATTATTACTGTTAAAGTGTTTTTGTAATTGATGAAGAATAAGTTTTTCAAATATTTTACTAAGTGTAGGTAACACTGATATTGGTCGAAAATTACAAGGATCTGAATGACTACCAGATTTGAACAGAGGTGTAATCTTGCTATGTTTCATTAAGTTAGGAAAGACACCACTGTCAATACATTTGTTAAATATGAAAGCTAAGTCAGGTGCAATAATTTCAATCAATGATTTTACAACGCTAACAGAAATGCCCCAGAGGTCAGTGGTTTTTTTTACATTAATCTGTTTAAATGCTTTAATGATGTCGTTATTGTTCACATAATCAAAATGAAATGTTACATCACATTCCGGTAAACTATCTTTTAATATAGATTGAGCTATTACAGGTGAAGATTTTAAAGATTTAGTAGTAGAGACTGGAATATCAGTAAAGAATGTTTCAAATGCCTGTGCTACATCAGTATCTTGGTTAATTATTTTATTGTTAATGTTTAAATTTAATACATTACTTTGAGTTTTGATTTTTCCAGTCTCACTATTAATTATTTTCCAAGTAGCCTTAATTTTATCCTGACTGGTTTTAATTTTAGAACTTATATGTTGTGATTTTGCAACTCTACAAACATTCTTAAAAATTTTTGAATAATTTTTAACTCTAGTTTTAAACTCTTCACTAAAATTATACTGTTTTTCGCTGTATAGTTCATACAAAGTGCGCCTGCTTTTATGAATACCTGCTGTTGCCCACTCACAAAATTTAGTACTGCTAGAGACCACAACCGTTTTGGATTTAAAAAGTTTAGTTAAAATTTAGTTAGTTCAAAGATTAAACTAGCATTTTACTTGTATTTGATATTCCGAGAATAGTTTTACCAGAATTTGATCCATCCTAAGTAGTGTATGTGTATACTAACATAGTATAAAATTAATATACTTACCTTAGTTTTATTTAACTTTGATCCAGGTTATAAATTATCTGAGTGCCAATTTTTTTCCTAATCCGTTCAGCCGTTTTTGTGTGGTTTAAAAATAAACTTACATCCAAACATCCAAACTTTCACATTTTATAATATTGTGTTATTCAATCGAGCTATACGAGCCGAAGTGAGAGTTTATTTGGGATAAATTTTCTTAAAATAGATTTGTAGAACGACTAGTAGATAAAGAAAGAAAGAATTATAGATGGGTAAAACTCATGGAAAAGACTTTGGTCTACTAAGTACTTAGATGATCGGTCGAACAAAATAAGGAAAGTCAAAAAAGGGTTAAGATGAAAGAACATTCAGAATAAAACTCAATACTTTAGTTTAGTAGCAAAAATACATTTATTATGAACTGTGGTGGAACAATAATTTGTATTTTAGTCCTTTCGCCACACTGGTTCATAAGATTTAATGATACAGTAAGAAGAAGATCCGCCGCTTTATGACTGCATCTTTTTCTCAGAAAGGCTCGCTACCGTAATCCTCGTTTGTCTGGCGTTTTATTTAAATATTTACGTCTCATTTGGTTTATATTTATTTTACAACTAGACCGCTGATTTTAGCATGGATGCAGGTCGTAAATTTTATAACTTTGTGTTGCTTTCTCTGTCGATACGAAATTTCGTCGGTGGTTAACTAAAAGCATTTTTATCTAGGTAAGTTATATTTTTAGATATTAAGAAGCTACTCAACTAGTGATATATTTTTTTAAATAAACTTTGACGAGAAACCCAAATGTTATATCAAAAAGCTACCTTGTTCTTGGTATTTAATTATTTAACTTGAGGGCGTGAATATAACTGAGGATTGTAAGCATCGATCGGGAAATCTCAGTTCGGGGCGAATTACTGTAATAATAGGACCACAATAACCGTACACGGAAAAAGACGAAAGGAGAGCCTATTTGGCGCATTTTATGTCTTTAAAACATTCAAAGAAACAAAATAATTTGATTACGGGTCAGTACTGCATACATAGACATTTGTGTTCAAGAAGTTTTATTTATATCCTATGTCTAAATCTATTTCTCTTTCTTACAATGAACAGACTGACTTAGACAAAAATAATGTTTACATTATTATTGTCTGTGTATTATCTGTGTTGGTATTAAACAGTCAGCCTACGTACTAATGGCACTTTCTAAAAAGCTAGACTTGGCACCTGGCTTTGGCCAACACCTTCGGGAAGAGTAGCTGACCCCATTTCAGCGGAGGCAACAACCGGGAACGCCTTCGCCCCTGTCGCACCAAATCAACTCTAGCGTTAGCTGTCTTATCTCGGTGCCAATAGGTTCAAAGTGATAATACACAATGGTGGTAGTTCTATTCTAAGTCGGATTAACTAAAATTCCCTAAACTACGAACGATCTCATTTTCTTTACAATTTGTTGTGAATTTCAAAATACCATCCTTAATTTTACATAGCGCGATCACACTAATGAAAAGATGGATAGACTGTGTGAAAGATGATAGGAGTAAGAAAGAAGTGAGTACTGAGATGACGGATGATAGATGGAAATGGAGGAAGAAAACACGTTGTGCCGACACCACTTAGCGTGAGAAAAGGGCAAGGAAGAAGAAGAAGAAGACGTGAAGAAGTGATGAGAAGTTATGGGTTGAATCAGAAAATACAGCACTTAGTTAGGATACGACCAAAGTAGTCTGGGCAGTGTCCCCAGAATAAATGTTAAATATCGAAGAGTAAACTTTAACTTTTAGGTACTTGCATTTGACGCTACATTATTTTGAGAATAGTTATACCAAAAGTTGGTCAAACAAAGCTAAGGAATAATCTTATACCCTTAAATGAGCAATTCTTGTATTATACTCTTACATATATATACTTTTTTTTTGTAAATACATACATATTATACATAGAAAACACCCAGACCTGAGACCATATGTATTTATATAATCTGGATCTCGGAAACGGCTCGAACGATTTTCATAAAATTTAGTATGTAGGGGGTTTCGGGGGCGATAAATCAATCTAGCTAGGTTTCATTTTTAGAAAACGTCGATTTACCAAAAAGAACCGAGCAAAGCTGGGTCACCAAGGTATTATGACTGATTATCCGTCGTTTTTTCGACTGACAATCTCTCATTATTCCGCTTGCACTCTCAATGCGAATAGAAATCTGGTTGCATATATCTCCAGAGAAAAAAAAGAAGTTCAAATAGGTACAACTTATGTTCCATCGGTGTGTTTTGCTTGATTGTTTTGGTCAGGTAGGTTATTTGCTGAAGTTTTATTATTTTGGTGAATTTTATTGTGATTCGGGTTAGGGGTGCCTCAAATAAATCAGGCAACAGAGATTTGATACAAAGACAAACATTGTGATCACGTCTCGAGGAATAAGCAATAAAATATCCAGAGTACCTATAGTAGGTACCTACATTGTAAATAGTACCAAAGAAATAGTCGTGAGGCAGCGGCAAACTCGTGTGTCTTAACAAAACGCCTTGGCTATAGTTATTTAATATCACAAATGTGTGTTAGCAACTCCTTTCTGAAAACAAATACAAACTGGAGAATATTGTATTATTAGAAAATCACGAAGAAAATTACTGTACCTTATCGTCCCTTTCTTTATGTCTCCATTACTTTCCATTTCAAGTTTACACGGGTGAATCACAGCATTTTGTATCCTAAGACAATGATACAGAGATCACCGGACGAGCCTTCGTGAATTGCACGAACTGTTGTGAAGTAGCACTATTATGCCGACTGACCAATCAATTACGGCTAAGCATACATTTATCAAGACAACAGTTCGAATAAAGCTGCTGCGACAGAAATAGTTTCTATTCTCTCATCGCTGATGAAATATTATGTGATTACAGTGGATACCGTTCTAAAGCTGTTCTGGGGGTTACCAGCCTTCGTAGTAGCACGGTAGATAGCGTTACCTTTACAGTAGAGAAGACAAAGTAGCATTTTTGTTTGACCATCATCATCTTCCTGCCCTTTTTCCACTTTATGTGGGGTCACTGTCACTCGTCAGCTCAATACTAACTCCTTTCTTACCTATGTCATCTTTCACATAGTCCATCTTTTCTTTGGCCTACCTTTACCATTATATCCATCCACATGCTTCATTTATCGATTGGAAAATATCAAATGTAATTAAAAAAAACTGTCTTAAAAGCTTATTAAAAAATATCAAAGTACTTAGATGGCAAAAAAGCGTGGGACCAATAAGCTCTAACTCGTCTAAGTGTTCCTTACAAAATGATCAAGGATGATACAAAAAAAGCGCTAGGGCCTTGCAAGTTGTGTCTTTTTGAGAATAAATTTCTTTAAACCGAAGTTGACAGTTCATCTCGGACTGGGAGTAGGACTCCTAGTATGTAAGACGATTCAAAATGATCCCTGTGATTTAATTGAATATAATGATTGACTTTTTTGACCACATTCACGCTAACCTATTAATCCTCATCTATTCTGTCACTCGCGTTATTTGTAAACTTCCTCTGATAATTCTTTATTTCCATTATAGTCACTCCACAAATCCATCTCAACATTCGTATCTCTGCCACGTGCATTCTTTTCTCATCCGTTCGTTTGATTGACCATACATAACATTATTTAGGTATCTCTTCCATAAGAAATTATATTTAAGAAGTTGTCTTCATACTTATTAACTTTGCGTGCAAATTACGCACCAGTGATTTTATTGAAAAAATAACTTTTGACATGGAACAATGTAATGATAACATGAAATGGCTTATGGTTAAACAAAATTTAATTCAATCAGGTTTTGAACAAAGAAACGTGATATTCAATCCTTTTTATTAAAACCCAGTAGATTTACCCTCATGTAAATTATAATGTGGCCTTTATAACCATCGAATCTTTATATTTTCAGTTAGTATTTTTACTGTATTGTACCACAACACGATCCAATTGAAATATAGTCGCATTTTATGCCGTAAAACTTGTAAAACAAGTTCATCAGCCTGATTTATACAACACATACAACACTACACCAAAAGCAAAACATCTTAAAAACTTAAATTTAAACAAAATTAAACAAGTAATCTTAAGATAAATGCGAATGCTCTGGCAGATAACCGTCCGAAAAACTTGACCATCTTTTGTTCATTGACTCGAACGAAATAGGTCAGTCCGGAACTATTTTAAAGATCTATTTTGAAACTAAAAGAACCGCGTACTGATTACACTCCGCCGGTCGACAGCACTGCTATTTGCACCATCCTATTTTACGACTGCAAGCTATATTTTGATGACCTATGTATACCAGGGGGGGGTGTGGAAGATCTGATTCTTTCGGCAGGATAGATTGTTTTATTGTATTGTTGTCTCAATGATGCAGAAAAGAGCTGTGGAACAAATATTTGAAAATCTATATATTTTTCTAGTAAATAGATGTTGACACAATTTAGTGTCATCTAAACATTTATTCATTATTATGTTTTTGTGATTTCAGGATTTTTGGAGAAATTAGATCTACATTTCAATCATCACTGATGGCAACGAGCTGATGCTACGGTAGCCATGTCTTTTAGGAACTATGTGAGTAACTATTACTTGAAGTATGAATAAGGAACTGACGTCTTCAGTGGGTCTTCGGACCCTCCCAAAACCTATTGTGCCTCCAATGCTGTATCCGACTCCAAAACATACATCTCAAACTAAACTGGTTACATTGACCATTACGAACACAATCGTAACATGCACTATTTTCAGAATTACCATATAATAACATTATAAGTCACCTAGACAAGAACACAATAGTGAAAAACAAGAGCAATTTCAACTCATCTTAAAATTCCTTTCCCCACTATTAATCAGTGTCCCTTAAATACACCAAATTGCGAAGAGCTCTATAAAATCCCCCGTAAGTTATCTCCAAGCACAGTATAATAAAATTTACTAGCTTACAACCAGCGGTAAAGACACTGTCTTATAACTTGATGACTTCCATCGGGCTTGAGGCCTTACCTTAAGCTCTTCGTAATATAACTTTGATATTTTGGTACCATGACCTATCAAAATTATATAGAAGTAGTATTACTTCAAGCTTGGAACTTTGACGTTTCTGAAACATAATAGTTTGGCCTCTGGAGATGGTTTTTTTATTAACAATTAAATGTGTATACCATGTGTTTGAAAACGCAAGCAGGAGCTAATTAATACACAATTAATTAAAATCATTAATTGAAATTCGTCGATCCCACACGCACATAAATAGAATGGCAAGATTGTGTATCATAAAGATGAAAGTAAGAACAGGAACAGAGCCTCAAAATGTATTTAGAGTTCCTACTGCATGTAGAAACATTCCCTTACTGTGCTTGATGCGTACACGCATTCCCTTGCTATTTATAAAGCTGTGAAAGGAACAGCTTTATATTGTGATAGTGTTGAGCGAAGAATATTGATCTCGATATAGATTAACTGCTTGATTTATAATTACAAGTTGCTGCGTAATATGTTAATGTATTTAAGGCTCAGTTTAAATTTTCAAAAATATTACAAAAATTCTGTAGATAAAACATTTGTGTTCATCACACAAATCTATTCTTGGTGAGAATCAATCCAAATCTTACAACGCAGAAAACAGTACTACTAGCTTACTAAGCTTTGAAGTCTCGTATAACAAAAAACTTAATTTCTAAAAACGTTAAGATACCAATAGGTTTACAAATAATTGTTTTCGTTTCAGTATGATTCGTCGTATGGTCGCAATCGCGACACAGGAAGAAGCACGGCGTCTAGTGCCACTGAGCGACCAACTACCGTCACTGCTAAATACACCACAACATCTTCATACAAATCCTCCAGCATACCAATACTCCATTCTGAACGTAACGCTGCCGAAAAAGAATCTCCAATCACCGCTATTGCAAATAAATACGCCAATTACAACAAAACTGAAAAACCTAGCGCCAAATATGAAAAGAAAGACTACTCCAAACTTGCAGTTCCTTCTATTACGACCGCCAAGAGCAGAGACCCTAGTCCAGTATCAGCATCATCTAGATACAGCATTAGTCGAACTTCCCGGCATTTAAGCCCTGAGAGGAGAACAACTAAAACTTACAAAGAAAAGAGCCGAGATTCCAGCCCCGGAGATCGCGATAAAGACATTCCAAGTAAGACTGACAAGTCTACAGGCTACAGTGGCCTGTCGAGCTACAAACTGTACCCGCGGAGCTCTAGTTACACAAGACCAGCCACTCGCACTGAAACCAAACCTGAAGTTACTGTCAACAGATATGCTATAGCTAGTAGATTGTCTACTAATTATCTGAGGAGTCCACCGACGGTAAAAAGAACTTCTGTATCCCCAATATCTCCTATCAACCACAATTTAGAAATCCCTAAGTGCGATAATGAAAAATCTATATCACCTATACATCAAACAATCCATGAAACACCTGATCCAGATAACGAGCCACAAAAAAAGATTGTTGAAAATGGACGACTTACAAAAAAATATGACGAAAATGAGACTGAAACTATTACTATTGTAACTCGTCACACTTCACCGACTCCCCCGGGTTCCTCAGCATATGTAAGAACGAGAAGAGCTGATATGGCAAAAACAGTTGAAAAAACAATAACGAGAACTAAAATTAGACCAGAGATGGTCGATAAAGAAATACAATCAGATAGATTAGATGACCCAACTAGAAATAGCCGGTTTGGAACTACTGCTAGGACAAGTGTGAACAACTGGTCTCTTTACACGCCAGGTACGAATAGTTATACAGGGTACGCTGGAAGATACTCAACACAATACTCAAACATGAGAGATAACTCCAATAGCAACTCGTATAATGACAGAAGTAGTCGAAGTAGGAGCACTGAGCCACAGCCAAAAGATAACTCATGTGGCTCAACATATTCTGAAGCTCATAGTGATAACGTTAACCATATACCTGAATCAAACCCAGAAATAATAACAGCGGTTTATGAACAAACGAAAAGTGATGATCCCTCGGAAATAATTATAAACGTAAATTTGAAATTAAAAAGAGCTAAGAGTCCTGCAGCATCGACAGAGTTGGTATCTCCTGAGATAACAATAACCAACAGTCAATTACCTCCACAAGCACCAAAAGCTGAAGGTATTATCAGACCAAAAAAAATTAAAGTACGAAAATCTAGCACAGATTCATCATCAGATTCTGGTGCAAAAAAGAAAATTATAAAGAAGAGAAGTAAATCTGTTAGTTCCACAGATTCTGACCAAAGCGGTGAGATGAACGACAAATCCTCCGTTCCAAAAAGCATCCCAAAAACTACGTCAAGCAGTAATCTTATGAACGGACCGTCAAAATTAAAACATTCCAAGTCACGAGAGAGTAATAGTCCAGAGTCAAGTATAACATTATCAACACAGTCGTCAGTAAGTGAAGATGAATCGCTATCGAAATCAAAAACGCACGAAGCTTCGAGAACTTCTGCTGATGAAATGTCACTGCCAACAGATAGATCAGCGAGACTATCTTCTCCATTACCCGCAAAACAAGAAAATGAAGAAGCCAAATCATTTTTGATCAGAGCGTTAGCGCCGGTGACGAATCTTTTCAAATTAAGACAGACGGACTCAAGTGATAATACTCGCTGGCCTGAGACTTCTACGACTGAATCAACTGGAAAAGACGTTTCTAATCTAGTTACAGAAAGTGACAGGTCTAATAAGAGTAAAAATATTGTGGCTTCCAACGATAATAACCTTGTTCAGCTGAAAGGTATCAAGCCACTAGATTCTGGTGAAAGAGCCTGGTGGTTGGATTCGGAGTCTGATAAAAAAATTAGTAATCACAGTAATGAAAACTCGAACACACCGTCTGATAAAAATATTCCTAGGAAAATCAGACACATAGAATCTGGAGAGCGAGCATGGTGGATGGAATCCCATAGTGAGGATAAAGGTAATCAAGTTCAGCTCACGAACAGTTCTGACAGCTCCAGCAACAATAAACCTTTGAAAAGTTGCACGTATGTAGATGATGAAAAACCTTGGTGGTTAGACAGTTGCGCTAATATCCCAGAAGGTATAGAACGCTTAACTCCCCCAAGAAAATCATCTAGTGATAGTGATAAAAGTGAAAAATATAACTTTTTTAAAGTTCGTCGAATAGAATCAGATGACCAAAAAGACTGGTGGGCTTCAAGTAAAGAGAACTCATCTATTAGCAACAAGTTGAATCAAGGTTTAAGCAAGTCTGGATCTCAAAGTTTAAGTAAGTCTGGGTCGGATAGAAACTTTTCTATGAGAAGAATACGGCACATTGAATCAGGTGAACGGCCGTGGTGGCTAGCCAGCGATAAAAACATTCCAGAAGGTGTTGAGAAACTGCCGACTCCTCCACCGCAAGATGAGTCTGATTCGTCGGACTCAGAAGAAGTACAAGTATACTCTATACCAACACATGTTCCGCCGTTTCCATTACATCTTCCCGAAGATGAACCTTTAGGTGCTAGAAGAAGTCCCGAAGGCTTGGAAACTCCAATAGAAACTGCAGATTATGGAGGTAGGAGTTCTCCTTATGAAAACAATCGGCAGTTTAGACGAAAAAGCTCAACAAACTACCAAAAATGCGTCGAAAAATATATCTCACGGTACACCGACATTGACGACATATTGGGCACATCTAGTCAAATCTACAGTCCATTTATGGACTCCATCTTGGCTAGAAGGACTGGTCAGATACCATATGATGACGATGAGTGTGAAGAGATAGATCCTACGCAAGTCCGTATTCATGACAGCACAGCTCAGCGCCCGGTCATAAAAAAAATCGGTTCCAGGTAAGATCTAAAACACAAAACCCAACATTATTTCTAGTTATTTCTTAAACGCAGCGGCATAACTTCAAATGAAAAAAGTATGATCAAAACACAACCGTATTCCGTAGTCAGTCAAAGTGTCTTCCAGCTAAGGGTATGCACATTATTCCAGCCAAGAACTCGTAACTTTCACGATCATACGAGTCACAATAACAACTTAAATGCTTGTTTTTGTTGCAGAAGTGACCTTGTCGATTACCGGGAGGAAAACCAGGTAAGTCACAATTTAAATTGAACTAGCTAGATGAACTATTTTTTAAAAATATGCCACTTATAAATTTAAACGTCCATTAATTAACCCGTAAAGGGTACACTATTTTAAGGCGATTGGAAACAAATATTTACAGAGGCTATTAAAATAAATTGCGGCCTCGGCTAATAACATCAGCTGTCAGAATAAAAACTCGTTGATGTCGATGTGAACACGAAAATTGGGCAAGTGCGAATGAAATCAATGTTCCAAGTTCCGTTGGAAATAAATCCTTAGACAGGAAAAAATATAGGTACGAATAAAAAAAGAAAGAAAAAATACTAGTTTATTCAATAAAATCCCAAGGATTACTTTAAAACATCTTACATGCTGAATCTATGTGCCAATTCCAACCTAACCCAAGTACGAGAAGAACAGGCAAAGAGTAAAGTTACTAAACAATGTCACAGTAAAACAAAATTATAATTGATCCGAATTAAGACGATGCCAGAAAATTAGCAGATCCTTAATGTTATCTAATGATTGCCTGATTTTGATAGCAGTCATTCATCAGTAACATCAAGATTGACAACGAAGTAAACAAAGGTTTCTTTTTCCCTTTTTCGGCGACGGATCTCTAAAAACATGGTCTAGTGCTGCAGTGGGATGTTGTTATAGGCGCTGCTACACGTCCTGACACTAATTTTATGTGTGACTTTTGTGACATTAATTTGACCATATTTTTCTCTTGACATCTAATTTGTACCTAAAATAAGTTATAAAAATATGTTCCTTTTATTCTAACAAGTACTTTTATGATTCTTTCAGTTTTATTTACGTTTTTGTTGCTTTTAAGTTGTAGATAAATCAATAATAAGCTAAAATATTAAAATTTGATTTTACGTTGAAAACTTGTTTTGAATATTGATTCAACGCTAGTTGTTTTATTATTTATGCATATGTCAGTCATTAAGAATTCAAAAAAGCGTTCATGTTTAACTTTGAAAAAAATTTATAAAAATGCACTCCATAGAAAACTCTTGCGCAGTAGGCTTCGCTGCGGGATCAGTGAACTGAAGAGTGCACTGTGTTGTGTATCCTTGAATCGGTCCCCTATGAGAGGACGGCGCTAGACAGAGACGCAAGACAGTGCGCGTAGTTGACATTTCAAAATTGTGACGTCACGGACATAGAGTTTTAAAAGGGTATTTTTAGAACGACGATGTTAATTTCGTTGGTTGCATTATATTATAGGAAAGACATGTTGGCTATTGAAATCAAATATATTTTTTTACTATACAAATAAATATAGGTGCTTGCATTTAGTTATAATGTTTATTTAAAATCTTATTCGTTTGCGGAATATGGCGTATCAATAGTACGTAAGAACAAACAAAATATGGACAACATCAAAAACAATTCACACATCTTGCACAAAAAAAAACATAATACTACATTACTTACGCAGTTTTGAAGATATAACAACAAATTGTACTTCTGCAATGAATGCTCTCTACGAATATCCTCAGTCATTCAGTTTTCATCTCACTCTTCCCCGGCCATCTGGCACAATATTCTTTCGATATTAACTTACCGAACCTCGCCAAAGCCTTATACATTAATCGCTCGTAGACACCGAAGCCTTCTAACCGTGGCAGGCTTATACGAACGTGAAAATGAATTTGTACCTGGTTCGTACTGGTCGCCAGTAGTACATATGTCACCGTGAGGTACAGACCTTACCGGCTGTGGAATTAACCGGCATTGTGTCTTCAGTAAAGTGAAGTGATTGAAAGACACCGCTGATCTCAGAGACGCTGTTATAAGACTTTTATACTTCAAGTGCGTACCGCGAGGTTTTTAATATTTTTAATTTATTCAAATTCTGTGACGGCCAGTTGTTGTAGATACTTGCATTTTTTATCTCATATTTTATTTAGGTACTTTTTAAAACTTCAATGATATTATTACGAGTATTATTTTAGCGTTGTTCCACTGCATGGCAAAGGCTTCCCTCTCTTTTTTCTAGCTTTTTCTATCCTTGGCTGCAGTGGGCCAGTCTGGAAGATGCACATCTAGCTCAATGATATTAATTATACAATAGTCAATAGTCAAAAATTTTTTATTCAGTGATATCACAGGGATCATTTTGTATCGTCTTAAATACTAGGTGAGTCTAGGTGCCAATTCCAGTCCTATCCCCAGTCCGAGAAGAACTGACAAGAAACTCGCTGGGCCCTAGCGCTTTTTTTGTATTATGATCCTTGTTAACATTGTTAGGGACACCTAGCAGAGTTGGAGCTCATTCGTCCCAAGCTTTTTTGTCATCTAAGTACTCTGATATTCTATAATAAGCTGTACGAGACAGTTTTTGTTTAATTACATTTTTGAATTTCCCAATCGATAAATCAAGCATGTCGCTTGGGATCTTGTTATAGAAGCGTACACATTGCCCTATAAAGGATATTAAGGATACTAAATACAACAGATAATTACCCGTCACGTCGTCAATAGAATCATAAAATTAATTTGATATAACTGGAGCTTATAATTGGTATACTGTTATCAGTTTAACACCTACACAACTCTATTTTTTTTCGAATGACGGATAACATAATTAATTTATTTACCCACCTACGTTCAAAATATATTTATGAGCAGTCATTAGAATCTCAAGAACCAAGTAAGATAAATTAATAATAAGACTTATATTTTATACTAGCTTCCGCCCACAGCTTCGCCCGCGTGGTACCGTTAAAAACAAAAAAAATATCCCACGGGAACCGTTCATTTTTCCGGGATAAAATGTGGCCTTTGTGTTATTTCAGACACTAAACCATATCTGTGCCAAATTTCATTCAGATCCGTTCAGCTGTTTTAGCGTGAAAGAGTAACAAACATACATCCATGACATTCTGACATCCATCCATCCATCCATCCAAACATTCTTACAAACTTTCGCGTTTATAATATTAGTAGGAAGAGCACTATAACTAGCTTCCTTCCACTTTTTCAACTAAGGGTAGATTTGACCAACTAATATAACTATTCTCAGAATAATGTCAAATGCAAGTAAAATGTCAGTTTACTTCTCGATAACGAAGATTTATATTGAGGGTAGTGCTTAAACTAGTTCTGTTGAATCGACCCTAAGCCAACTTGTCCTTTTAAATTCTCTTATACCCGTATTGGAATTCTATAGACAAGACTTGGTTATCAACAAATAGGTACCTGAATGCTAATTTTAAGACATCCGCCCGAAGCCGATAACGTTTTTATTGCTTTTTACACCTTTCAACAAAAGGTTTAAATAATTCGAGGAACAAAGGTTGTATTGATAAAGCTAAGCAGGTGTGAACAGGACTTTGTAAGGGTAAAAAATACAAAAAAAAAACGAAATTTACGAAAGAAACAATGGTTTTACTCGACGGAAAAGTATTATAACTCGGGTTTATAGAATGATTAAACTCTGGTATTGCAACTCTAAAAGCAGATTATAATAAATTTGTTGGTTTCCTTCGATTCATCTTTAGTCTGCGCATGAGTGAACAGTTACCTTCTGTCTGCGTTCACGTAATCGATACTTTACGGTCAAACCGTCTCTCAAAATTTTACATTTAAGATGCAAAATGTTTATTAAAAAAAAATATTTACTTTGTCCCTTTTAGTTTATTTTTAGCCCACCTATAGACCTAGAAAATTGTTCCGATACTTAGACTGCTTAGCTAGTGACAGTTTCAATTTAAATTGATTCTAGATTAGAGTAGTTAATTTCAATAAAAAACACAAGAACTATACAAGAGACATCCAAACAAGGTCTGTTTGGATGTCTCTTGTATAGTTCTTGTGTTTTCAAGATCTGTTTAGAATTAGACGTAATAATAATATTTAATATTTAGCTTGTATGAAGAATGTAATGAGAGTGAATGAAGCAAAACAAGTATGTCAGGATCGTAGCAAGTGGTCTCTGCCTACCCCGTCGTGAAACATGCGAGATTTTATGTATGTGTATTTAGACGTGCCTCTAGCTACCCCCATAGACGTCCGGGATACAACCGCTAGTCGTGAGCCTGTTTATAGCCGTTGAAGCGAGATTTCTCTACGTCAGCAGCTAGAGCTACTAATATTGCGTCTGCGGCCGGTCCCGAAACCAAAAACAGGTCTTTCACATCGCAGACTGGTTTTCGCCCGCTAGATTAAGGTGATCGAACGTTACTGCAGTAGATTACTTTTATTTGATGATGGTTAGTGGCTAAAGCTATCTATGGTCGTTTATAATACTAGAGGGGATTCCACGTTGGCGACTCTAAACATTACAATACTAGAGGGGATTCCACGTTGGCGACTCTAGGCATTGTTTCAATTCCTTTGACGACTCGAGGCGTATTTACTTTATTCCCGGCAATTTTAATTGCTTCAATGCCATTAAACTTATCAATTCTTGTACATTACTGATTTGTCAGTCACTGGTATTTTATGCGTACGTGATGGGCTTGCAACCTATCATGTACGAAATACTAACCACTGTTTAAAATTTGAGCATATTCCAAATGTCATTTAGACGTGCTTCTGCCTATCCCCTTTAGAAATCCTCAAAGATCTAAGTAACTAGAGATCTGAGTAGAGTCAGAGTAGTATCTACCGAGCCTGGGAATTACAGTCGCCTACATCTTAAATCTCAAAGTAGCTGATTAGTGCGTCACAGAATATACTGAACATAGTAAAATGATGTAACTATTTTCGTAGAATTTGCTGATCAGCAAATTTTGAGGTGTGTAGAGATTATGGAGGTTTTGAGAGCTTATAGTATTATTGGTGACTGCACCACCGTTGTGTGAATTATGCTGTCTCCATGCATACATACAAGTATGAGATGATTCAGTCTAAAAATGCACGCCCCTCCACTGGTACTTGTACCGCATGTAGAAGTAAATACATTGGAGGGGCGTGCATTTTTAGACTGATCTACCTCTACCTGGATGACCGAGCTTTGTTCGTTTTTTTTCTGGAGTAAACGACGTTTTCTGAAAATGAAACCTAGCTAGAACAATTTATCGCTCCCGAAACCCTCTGCATAGTAAATTTCATAAAATTCGTTCGAGCCGTTTTCGAGATTCAGATTTTATACAATAAGTACATAATATACAAGAATTGCTCGTCTAAAGGTGTAAGATAATTCGAGTGATGACAAGTGACTTTCCTACCCCACTGGACTACTGGATTTTACAAAAGCTTGCCTTAATGTAGTCTATGGTGTCTTATACCTTTAAACGAGCAATTCTTATATATATATATAATCGGAATCTCGGAAACGGCTCCAGTGATTTTCATGTTTAGTATGCAGGGGGTTTCGGGGGCGATAAATCGATCTAGCTAGGTTTCATTTTTAGTCGTTTAAACGAAAACGTCGTTTACCCTCAAAAAACGAGCAAAGCTCGGTCACCCAGGTACTAGTACTTTAAGTGCCTAATACTCTCTAAAAAATAAAAGCTAGTTTGAAGAAACACTTAAGAAATAAAAATGAAAACTTCAGTAACAATGTTGGGAACTTAACATCTGCATTAATGGTTTGAAATAAAGTTTTAAGGAAATTATAACCACAGCCCCGAAGAACTTGTTAGCAAGCAATCGATAACAAATTGCATATTTTTAAACTTTTAAAGAGCGCTGGTGGTGTAGTGGTAGCACCCCCGTTTCACGATCCGAAGGATGTGAGTTCAAACCTGGTCTATAAAGATATCTCCTCAGATCTATATAGTTACTTAGGTCTTTGAGGATATCTAAAGAGAGTAGTCAGAGGCACATCCAAACATGAAATTTGGTATATGCTCACATTTTGCACAGTAGTTAGTATTCCGTACGTGACAGGTTGCAAGCTCATTGCCGCTTATAAGAATACTAACCTATGACACACACCAAAGAATTTTTGGTTCTAGGGTACGCTGGTTTCCTCACGATGGTTTCCTTCACCGTTTAAGAGCACTGGCATTGCGAACATAATTATTTTCGAATAGAAAAACTCATTGGTGCACGACAACGTTTGACCCCACGACCTTCGGATCATGAGGCAGGGGTGCTACCACTACACCACCAGCGCTTAAAGTTAAAAACGCTCTTAAAGTTATCTGTAACGTGACGTCAAACAAATGATTTCTATTTTATTTTATTCTATTCTATTCTATTCTAGTTCGAATGATTCACACAATAAGAAGTAGAACTGATATAGATTACCATTCACGACCTGCTACGCCTCGGGTTACAAGATACCTTATCTCACATCGATTTTTTTGTATTTTGCATGCTGATAACAACTTTTGCAAATCAATAGGCTTATTTTTACCCGCGACGGAATGGAGACGGTATATGCATTTATGGTAAGAGGATGCTTGTGGAAACCCTTTGTTCGGTGTAGGACAGATTCTGGATTGGGCCAAAGATTTAAATCGTAGATATGCCCGTACTGATACCGCGCCGTTTTGTTGCCACACGAAATGAGATAGCTCGCTCATTTGGCACATCAAATATTTTAAATTTTAGGGTACAAATGGAATAAGTGTATTTTTTTACGAAAGATCGTGCAATATGATTGCACAATAATTAGTGAAATAACTGTTTGGTTAATTTTTTACTAATCATTAGTGTGCGTGCATCGGCATTTTGTTAACACACACAAGTAAAAACAATGCCACAGTTTTTGGCGTCCGGGCATATCTACGATTTAAATTTCGGGCAGATTCGTAATTCGACAGATTCTGGATTAGATAGATTCATAATTGACGACTTCAGTGGCGCAGCGGGCGAGAGTCTGCTTGCGACGCTAGAGGTTGCGGGTTCGATTCCCGCCTCTGAACAAATTTGTGTAAGATCTGCAGAAATTTGTTCCGTTGGTCTGGGTGTTTTCTATGTATAGTAAAAAATATCTATTTAAGTATATAATGTATTAAATATATCGGTTATCTATTACCCATAACACAAGCTTTGAGTAGTTTACTTTGGGGCTAGCCCCAAAGTAAACTAATGTGTGGATTGTCCAGCATTATTTATTTATTTATTTATTTATTAATAATTCGGCTTATTCGCTACTCAACTGAAGTACAGGTGTAGACATACTTATTACCAATTTTCTCTAAAACTAGTTACTAGTCCGATTTTGATGCAGTTTTCAGTAATGGGTTCAGGTTTGATTGGTGCATGCTCTTAAATAGGTAACGGCGACAACTCACCAGGGTACTGCAGCAAATATTGTTTGTGCAAAACCATGTTGCTATTTTTCTTCAAAACTACTAATCCTTGCTGTAGTAAACAATTTTTAAAATCAAAATATTTAACGTCGTGGGTATTTTCAAAATCTTTAATTTTTGTTTTACTTGTTATAAATGTGATCATCTGACAGAAAAGATAAGGAGTAATAGGTTATCGCGGTATGGTCATGTTATGAGGAGAGTGTTAGATATGAATGTGGATGGATACAAGGGTAGAGGTAGGCCAAAAAAAAGATGGATGGACTGTGTGAAAGATGACATGGGTAGGAAAGGAGTGAGTACCGAGATGACAAATGATAGAGGGAAATGGAAGAAGATCACATGTTGTGCCGAGCCCCCATAACGTGGGAAGAGGGCAGGAAGATGATGATGAAATGTGATCATCTGATAAATATATAGGAAAAACTGACAGTGATTATAATTACGTGCGAATCAAACAACTTTTTTTCAAAAGTTCAAATTTATCAACAGCATTAAATGATCAACAGCAACTGATGACGCCATCACATCAGTCACGGTTAGCTTAAATTAGAAGGACCAATTGACTGAGATCAATGACATAATTCGCTCTTCAATTTTCGATTCATCACACATTGGCGAGCTAGTTTTTATAGTGGTCTAGGATATCTGCCTAATTCGGCGTTTCCTTTATGTCTTATGCTAATTCATCGGCTGAATTTTTCAATTAATGTAGCATAGTTTTTATCTGAATTGGTTTTTGCTTATTTGGCAATCTCATAACCGTAAACGAATCTCGATCTTGAATCTTTAAAGTTTCAAATATAAGAAAGATAACTAGATGCGTAAAACAACAAGACGTGTGGGTACCTAGTAATTATAATTGAAGAGCTATGGCAGTAAAAACAAACTTAGATTCTCTTTATTCACAATATTGATATAAGTTGCATTATATTTTGGTAATGAAAACCGGTTGCATCTCTATTTATAGACATTTATGTGACAAGGAAAAACAGTACTTTATCGAACGTTTAGTGGTCAAGAATGTTGAATAAAAACCCGACTACGAAGGAGGTTAATATGTTTAGGGTGTATGAATGTTCGCGAGTTCCTTTTGCTATCGCTGAAGTCCGAACGACTGGACGGATTTTGAGAAATGAGATCACAAAAGTGACAAAGTCTATATAAAATGTAAATTATCTAAGAGATGGCGCGCAAGGGTTACTTTAGTCGCCGTGACTAATTCGTCACTCTTATCAAGTCCGTGGTTATGTATGGTGATGTGTGGAGTGACAAGGATGGATAAAATAAGGAATGAGTATATCAGAGGAAGTCTGAAAGTAGCACCGGTGACAGAAGAGATGAGGAGTAATAGGTTAGCGTGGTATGGGCATGTTATGAGAAGAGATGAATGTCATGTGACAAGGAGAGTGTTAAGTATGAATGTGGATGGATACAGGGGTAGAGGTAGGCCAAAGAAAAGATGGATGGACTGTGTGAAAGAAGACATGGGTAAGAAAGGAGTGAGTAATGAGATGACGAGTGACAGAGGGAAATGGAAGAAGATCACATGTTGTGCCGACCCCACATAGCGTGGGATAAGGGCAGGAAGATGATGATGATGATGGTTATGTATGGTGATGCGCGCATTACGACGTGACACCGGGTGACATTTCCATACATAACCTAAAGGTGACGAAACTGTCACGGCGACAAAAGTAACTCGTGCACGCTATCTCTAATATGACGGCTCTACGAAGCTTTTTTCAATTACTTTCAGGTGGATTATTTTATTTTGAAATAAACACTAGTTTGAAATATTGAAATGTTGTAATAACTAAGTATCAAAGCCAACGTATTCTTCACTCCCTAAAGTCCTAATACAGTTGCTGGGTGACTAATCATCGAGGAATTTTAAAAGGACTGCTCCGGCATGGCATCCATATTAAACCGTTACCGTCTTATAACGTTATAGACGGAGACACAACAAAGATTTATATATTACTAGCAGTCCGCCCCGGCTTCGCACGGGTATTTATATATACATACATGGTCACGACTGTAATCCCTAGGCTCGGTAGATATCTCCTCAGATCTCTAGTTTCTTAGATCTTTGAGGATATTTAAAGAGGGTACTCACACTCAGAGGCACGTCCAAACATGATATTTGACTCGATATCGCCGCTTATAAGAATACTAACATATGACACAAACCTTCGAATTTTTGGTTCTAGGGTATGCCGGTTTTCTCACGATGATTTCCTTCACCGTTTAAGAACACAGGCATTGCGCACATAATTTTCTCAAATGGAAAAATTCATTGGTGCACGACCAGGTTTGAACCCACGATCTCCGGACCGTGAGGCAAGGGTGCTACCACTACACCACCAGAGGTCTCAAATTTAAAAAAAAAAACAAAATTCAAAGTTATAATACACACTTGTCATAACCATGATACTCTTCTTTAAAGAAAGAATTTATATAGAAAGTTTTAATTTTATTATTTTAGTGAACTTTTTTTTAGAAGAGCGCTGGTGATGCAGTGGTAGCACCCCCGAAATCGTGGGTTCAAACCTGGTCGTGCACCAATGAGTTTTTCCATTCGAAAAATGTATGTGCGCAATGCCAGAGCTCTTAAACGGTGAAGGAAAACATCGTGAGGAAACCGGCATACCCTAGAATCAAAAATTCGAAGGTGTGTATTCTTATAAGCGGCGATGGGCTTGCAACCTGTCACGTACGGAATACTAACTACTGTGCAACATGAGGGCATGTACCAAATGTCATGTTTGGACGTGCCTCTGATTGCCCTCTTTAGATATCCTCAAAGATCTAAGTAACTAAAGATCTGAGGAAGATATCTACCGAGCCCGGGGATTACAGTCGTGATCATATTTTTTTTTTTTGCTATTTTTTAACTTTGACTCCTCCCGTACGGCGTACACCCAGTGACCCCTACATTGCATAAAGCTAGCCGAGAGCAGGGTGAGGCTCTCACGCAACTTTATTCTAATACTTACATTTTTAATTTCGTTGTATCTTTCGCATGGAATGGCCGAATTGAGTAATTCAAAAAGCTGTATAAAGGTATTGAAGCAGTCTAGAACATGATGTGATTTATTTTGATAAAGATTAATACTAAGATACAAATAAAGAGCGTTTTTCTAAGAGTAGCCTTCAATTAAAATGTTAAAATAAAAGAACTCTTATTGTGGCATAACTATAATAGTTGGACATATGCTATTGCGACACTTTTTGTAAATAATGATGTGTTCTACAAAGTCGTAGTACATCATTTTATTCAATCGTTAATAGTTTTCGCAGCGCACGCGATGTAAAGAATATTTTAGATAATTTTTTTACACCTTGGGTTACATTATTGAAGTTTTGGTAAGGATCCCTAATTTTTTTGAAAATATAATATTGCCTATGTCACCCGCTGATAATGTAGCTTCCCAACAGTGAAAGAATTTTTCAAATCGGTTCAGTAGTTTCGGAGCCTATTCATTTCAAACAAACAAACAATCAAAGTTTTCCTCTTTATAATATTAGTGTAGATATTTCAAGCAAAGTTAGAAATTGGTCACAAATTACGGTCGTCGCTTCTATGAAACTAATCGTTCTCCAGCTTTCGCTTCATGTGTTTTGTAGATATAGATATTTAAATTTAATTTGATATGTAAGATTACTGAAAAAAATAATAAACTGAAATCTCGCAATGTTCACAATCCTCAAGTTTTGCATTCACGCCCTGATGTTTTTTGGACACACTTTAAGTACCCACATAATTATATAGGTAAGAAGTGCCTACTGCCAACGAAAGATGGTCCTACCTAGGTAGGTACGCTCAATGTATTCTTGCAATGAGAGCACAGAGTATTAATAGAACCTACACGACTGTACATTGATATTCACAAAAATAGTGTACGGGACGATAAAAAAGAAGAATTTAAATAAAAATAGAATAGAACACAAAAAAATCAATTTTTATATTTTTTGTCTATTCACGCTAAACTCTAAAACTAGTTAGCGTAAAGAAACGCGAATTACTATGCTCAATATATTTTCTATAATTTTTGCTAACAGAATTGCAATGGCAGCCATTCACAAGCCTGTACGAAACCAGGTCCACTTTCTTTATGCCGTGACGTTAGGAACTTTCGTTCGTCGCTACACTGGTTCTTTCCTAGGTTCCATGCTGAGTAAGGCTTGTGGCGTGTAGACTTGACGGTCAAGGGCATTTATATAGAGGCTAGCTGGCCCGCTCGCAACTTCGTTTGCATGTTTTATTTTAAACAAGCTTCCGCTCGCGGCTTTGCTCGCAAGGTACCTACATAAAATATAGCCTATAATATTCAGAGATAATGGAGCATTCGAATGGTGAAAGAATTTTTGAAATCGGACCGGTAGTTTTTGGGTTTATTCGTTACAAACACAAATACAAAAATACAAAACTTTCCTCTTCATAATATTAGTATAGATAAATTTCAATAAAATAAGAAACACGTCTTCCATCAATTCTGTTAAAAAAGATATTTTATGCAAAATTTGAAGTGGATTGGACCAAGGAATCACGTTGTCCCATACAAACTTTGCCCCCCTTTTTCACCCACTAAGGGTTAGAATTTTGGAAAATTATTTCTTATCGTATGCCTACATCATACAAAGAACACAGCCAAGTTTCAGGTCTCAACGATCAGTGGCCTTAGGCTGTGCGTTGATCCCTCAGTCACACAGCTTGGAACCACGGTTTATAGAGGGGGTGGCTAAGCTCTTCTCCACAAGAGCAGAACATGCCACCATCCACGGGTCAGTCGGATGATGAAAGCAACCTGGATACTGAAATACCCGAAGTGAATAAGGTTGAATTTAGGGTAGCAATATTGAAGCTCAAATCCAAGACCTGATGGAGTTCCTGGTCGTGCTTTGGCTTTAAAAATGAAGGCCCTAGGCGTTAAGTTTGTTGATGATGGAAAATGGGCAAGTTAGTTTTGATGAAGAAGGATGGGCGCCCAGCAGGCTCCGTCAGCATATCGGCCAATAGTTTTTCTTGATAATGTAGGCAAGATGCGCGAGCGCATAATCACCGGACGTATCCTCGAACACCTGGTCGGCGTTGGTCGTGACCTGGATTCGTACAGGGCAGTCGACAGTTGGAGCAATCTTACGAGTTAAGGTGGTAGCAGAGGAGGCAATGACGAGAGGGAAAGTTGTTTTGGCGGTGTCTTTTGACATTGTCAATGCTTTTAACACGATATTCTGGAGCTGTGTAAAGAAGGCCTTGAAATATCACCAGGTTTCGCACTACCCCGATTTGTCCCAATTTTACCATAGATGGTACAATAGAGACCGAACTGTACTGACTTGTCCCACTAATATCATCAAATATTTTGTATATTTTTAATATTCAAATACTGTTGAAGGGTTGATGTACATACAAGATGAAAAAGCCAGTCGAATAGGGGGAAACCAAAATTTAAAGAAGTTCATGACATAATAATATGACACACTTGCTACGCAGACGACTCACCTGTCATGGTGAAAGACAAAACGTACAGAGATGCTGCTATTCTTGCCACAGCAAACGTAGCTCATATAGTCAGTAGAATAAAGCGTCTCGGACTTGAAGTGACTCAGTCCAAGTTAGAAGCAATATGCTTCCATGAACCACGAAAAAAACAACCCGTGGATTTAAGGATTGTAGTGAGTGGGCCCTCATTGGTGTCGAGTCAAGAATGAAATACCTGAGACTCATTCTCAACAGCCGGTGGATCTTAAAGGGATCTGCAGAGGGTTAGCTGTCGAAGATTACACATGGGGATCGTGCGGTCTATGGCTATGTACTAATCACCGGTGTGGACTGAATCTCTTAGTTCGTTGATTTAGTATAATTTGATCCCCTGACAGCGGCGGAAAGTTTAGTTTCCGTACACCATTAAAAGAAACAAAGACCCCATACGAAGATGTAATGTATTTTAATCAAAGTACGAACCCATCAAATAAAACCTTTCGGTGTTCATCTAATCTCGTCCTCTGTACTTTCCAGTGAAATCAGTCGGACAAAGCCTTTCTATTCTAATCTTTTGTTAATTCATTAGGAGAGCTCATGACCAATTTTAATTGCAAAATAGATGGACGCTACCACTGATATACATACTGGCCTTTCAAGAATGAGCAACAAACAGCGTTTTTATCTACGTAAGCGAAGATTAAGTATTATTTGCTGGCTGACTACTTCCGCAAAAATCCATCAATATAACATAGGATTAATTTGATTGAAGTTTTAGTAGGGACCCTTATTTTTTTCTGGTAAAAAATAACCTGTTACTTATACCATTTCACATAACGCCATCTAGCTCTAAACAAAGCTTGTACTGTGGGAACCAGATAGCAGATAGATTTTTGTAAAAACGTACATCGAATACAAAATAATAACCTAACCTAACCCAATTCCAGAACAAAAATTTGCGTTCATCAAATCATGTCACAAATGTTCGTCTTGGATGGAGAACGAACCCACAACCCACAGCGCAGAAAACAGAGCTACTACCAACTGAGCTGTGATGTCATCTGTGACGATATGTGATATATTTGGCCAAATGACAAATTAATTTCGGAAATTAAGGGAGAGAATAAATCCAGTTATAAAAAATAATAATAAACATGATCACGACTGTTATCTCCAGGCTCGGTAGATATCTTCCCAGATCTCTAGTTCGTAAGATCTTAGAGGATATCTAAAGAAGATAGTCAGAGGCACGTCCAAACATGACATTTGGCACATGCCCACATTTTGCAGAAGTGCAATAAAATATCGAAGTTAATAAAATTCCTGGATAAATACTAGGATTTCGCCAATATCCAGTTTATCGAAACGTCGCACATCTCTAAGCTGCGCTAGCGCAATAGAAGATCCGAATCCACAATACTCAAAATAGATTGTGTTGAATAAATTCTCAACAAAGATATAGTTACACAGGTAGAGTATGTGCAATAAAAGAAAAATCACCCGGTGATATTTATGTCGATGACATAAGACACAATATGCATTAACGCGTCTTTACTTTACAACAGACTCAACAGACAACGAATTCCAGGCCCCGTCCTGTCACCCGAGCGACTTCTTGTGTTATTTTCCCACGTTGTCTATTTTATGCATTGGCATCCGATACATCTGTCCTACTCGTGGACACGAGAAAAGAAAAGGACGGAAACAGGTTAGTGGGTAAAGCGGGCCGCTTTCGTATGCTCGGTCATTCTGGACTTATTGCAAGTGCAATAATTGCTACTCTAGTTTGAGCTGTTTTAGTCGCTAGCGAGTTTGAAAACTTCAATGAGATGTTTTTGAGTGAAGGATAGCGTTATTATCTTCCTGTTTATTTATGGCCTCTCTCTCATTTGAGATTAATATCGCGCTAAAAGAATACTTTAAAAGATTCTACAAACAAAAAAAAGTCACTAGTTGAAAATAAAACCTTGAAAAATGTGTACTTATAGTAGTAGTAGTGCGTTCATTCCAGAAATCCATACTAGATAAAAAAATCCTACTAAATCTTACTATTACGTATTTACTACTCTATAAACGCCAAAGTTTGTAAGAATAAAAAACGTTTAGCCGAACGGATCTGAATGAGATTTGGCACATAATATGTGTATATATTATATAGATTATGGTGTGGAATAGCACATAGCCTACTTTTTAGCCCGGTAAATGTACGGTTCCCGTGGGATAGCTTTGTTTTTGTTTTTTCAAGGTACCACGCGGGCGAAGCCGTGGGCGGAAGCTAGTTACTTAATACAACTCAAAATAACTCGTGGAAAAGTTATAAAAACTAGAGCGATAAAGTTTGAAATCAAAGTTTCAGAAAAAAATCCGCGCTTCTTATGTCTGCCATCTTCTTTACTTACTTAAGTATTTTTCTTTTTAAATGATGATATTTTTCTTTTTAATCCTATTTTTTTATCCTCTTTCACGCTCTCCATAGTTTGCTGCATGAAGTCAATTAATATTAGTATTAATGACCCTAAAATAACTAGTTTAAGCGGAAGTAAAAATCAATGTCTTGACAGGGACTTTTAAAAGTTATGCATTATTTACGTAACATACAAAATATACTATACAATTATAATAGTGAACAGTTTTTAACCAATTATTCGACTGCTTTAATCAATTAAAGCGTTGTGTGTGTCAATCTAAATTGCCTTAATCCTTGTGCTCATAATAAATGCTTGATGACTTTATATTTTCAATCGATTTCTAATGTAGATCCAAGCAGCAAAAGTCATTAAGTCGACTACATTTTGTTGGCTATACAAGACACAAACTCATAGTAGAAGACTAACTAAATCCTACTCATATTATAAACGCAAAAGTTTGTAAGAATGTATGGATGGATGGATGTATGTTTGTTACTCTTTCACGCTAAAACGGCTGAACGGATCTGAATGAAATTTGGCACAGATATAGATTATGGTCTGGAATAACACATACGGCGGGAACCGTACATTTTATCCCGAAAAAATGTACGGTTCCCGCGGGATAGTTTTTTTGTTTTTCAAGTTACCACGCGGGCGAAGCCGTGGATGGAAGCTAGTAATGTTATAATTATATCAAATTCTAAATAGTTTCGTTTATTACTAGAGTAACTCCCACGACTTCGTCCATGCAATGTTTTTGGGGTTCCATTCCCGAACGGTAAATATTTTTTAAAATAAGATGTGTATTTTTTATTAATAATAACAATAATAAATAAATATTGGTGGACATTTCCCGCAACGCCAATTAGCCACAAACCAAAGAAAGATTGGTTTATTATTTTATTGCAAGTACTAGCTTCCTCTCACGGTTTCGTCCGCGTGGTACCTTCAAAAACAAAAATAAATCTATCCCACGGGAACAGAATTTTTTTCCTGGATAAAAAGTAGCCTATGTGCTATTCCAGACTATAATATATCTCTGTGCCAAATTTCAACAAAATACATCCATGCATCCATACATCTTTACAAACTTTCGCGTTTATAATATTAGTAGGACATAATAAAAGATTACTTACTTCAAAACCAAAAAACAAACTTTGAACTTTAACTATAATATTAGTGAAGATTAATCGATTTGTAGTTGTTTGTAGCAGTCGTATTTGGACGTGCCATAGCTAAATTTCTTCCATTATAATTTTTAAGACGCACGCTTCTGAAGGTTACCCGTCTACCTTATGGTGCCTTTTAGATCTTTCGAAGTAATGTGCCGAAAGGCTCCTTTTTAATGGTAGCACCAACTAGTAAGTGTACATAATTGGTGCTACAATTAAAACTGCAGTTTCATTCTAAATGTTGATTAACAAGACTGTGGAACTCTTGGTTTAACGTGGGCTCGACACGCACTTGTTTGTTTAAAGGCGGCCGGAGTGGTCACGGGAATGCTCATAATAATGAGGCTCTGAACAAATGCCTTCGATGTTGCTTCACACGGCCTGACTGCCATAATAGCCCTTTATTAGTTCGATCAATAATACTAGATGGCGGCACAATACACTAGTACTTAAAATCAAAACTGTGATTGTTTTTACTTGATATGAAATATGCAAAAGTATATAAATGGATAAAGGGATTTGTGGAACATTTGTCCGGAAATTCCCTTTGCTCCCCTTTGAGAAAGGGATGGGGATTTCTGGGCAAAAAAATCCAGAGACCCCATCTAAGCAGGGGATTTCTGGAATATGTCCTAATTTTATTCAATAATTTACAAATAAAATTAAATTAAACCACTGTAACAGTACCTATACTACTAATCTTATACCTTCAAACGAGCAATTCTTGTATATATGTACTCGTATATGTTTATATAATCTGAATCTCGAGAACGGCTCCAACGATTTTCATGAAATTTAGTATGCAGGGGGTTTCAGGAGCGATAAATCGATCTAGCTAGGTTTCATTTTTAGAAAACGTCGTTTAGCAAAAAAAAAAACCGAGCTAAGCTCGGTCACCCACCCAGGTACTAATATTATAACCGTCAAAGTTTGTGAGAATGTATGATGTTTGATACTCATTGAACTCATACTGAAACGGCTGAAAGGATTGGAATTAAACATGGAATACGCGTAGTTTATGACTTAGTATAGTAGTATATAACACATAAGCTGCTTTTTCTCCGGATAGGTACCGCGTGTGCGCAATCTAGTGAAATGTAGGTACTAATGTAAGAATTGAGATTGGCGTAACTTTATGGTTTGCTCTAATAAACTACACAGCCTCATTATTTTTTTTACATATTGAGTGATCAAGACGAATCCAAAAACACTTACGTACCTACTTACAAAGAATTTGTCCAATTTTTGATACTGATACTGAAAATTACAAACGCCATATTGAATTTTTATTATGATCTTGTGCAGATCACAATTCAAACTATCCTCTTTAGAATACCCTCAGTTATGTGATACAAATTGTAATTACATTGTGGAAAATCCAGTGCTGAAGTGCGCACCACAAAAAAGCTGTACAGCAAACAATAGAGTATAACCCACCTCTCATAGCATCCTGAGAACATAACGGTACCGACTTAGCTGGTACGACTCAATACCACAGCCGAACGAAATGCTCACCTTATAGGGATGTTTCGTGAGCAGTTACACCGACAGTACAGTCACCAACACATTTTAAAACCCACTTTATTCTAATTATATTTTATATATTTCTTCTATTCCTATACACATCAAAACTCCAAAGTACCGTTGATTAGCATAAACCACAAAATTACATACTTTATATTTATTTTTACTTTTGTTTCTTAAGTAAACAAAGAGTCATTAAAGATAGCTGAAATAAAAACTATAGACCATTATTATGTTCCCTTCTAAAGTGTTACAGTCACAAGATGTTTTCATTTGAAACGTGCAATTTGGCAAAAGGATTACTGGGAAATAATCTATACGTATTTATTAACCTTATTAATCGTATTTATATACTTGGTTAAAATTATTCAAATGTCTACGTTAATGATCGAATATTTACATACAAGCATTACAAAATGACCCTGTGTTATATTTTGTTACAAATTTCGCAAAAATAACTGAAACAGAACCGATTATCATCTTATCGTAATAATTACGTTTCGGCCAGTAAATTTTCTAATTATCACTGTGACGCAATGATGTAGTCTATTATAAAGTCAATTTTATACGAGCGTTTATGAGTATAGCATAGTGCTACGTGCTGTGGGCTGCGCTATGAATGATAGTTTTAATCACGATCAACGGTTTTAAAAGCTGGTGAAAAGAAAAAAAGAATCAAAAAACATTTATTTATAGTGCTGAGAAAAACGTTTTAACATTACCTACCCTTTCAATTTAAATTCAAATTTATCATCATCATCCGCAGCTCACTGCTGGGTATAGGCCTCTCTTTGCATATGCCATTGTCCACGGTCTGCTGCTAGCCTCATCCAGGTCCGGCCCGCGACGGATGCTGTCGTCAGCCCATCTCGCTACCGGACGACCGACGCACCTATACCCGGTTCTTGGACGCCATTCAGTTAACACCTTACTCCACCTGTCGTCACCTCGCCTTGCTAGGTGTCCTGCCCAACCACATTTCAGTTTCATTATGCGGTTCCTAACGTCTTTGACCTTTGTTCGACTTCGAATCGCAACACTGGATGCGAGTTGCACAGAGAGCCATGGAGCGAACACGGATTGAGCATACTAACGGAATACTAACTACTGTGTAAAATGTGGGCATGTACCAAATGTCATGTTCTGAAGTGGCTCTGACTACCCTTTTTCGGTATCCTCAAAGATCAAGTCACTAGGTTCTACGAAGTCGCTAGACGCGACTTATTATTTAAGGCCTAAAATACTCGTCACACTATTCCTTACGTAAAAGTTACAAAAAACAGTGACATACATAGGTCCGTATAGCAACACGGATCTCCGCGGAATCAGACATAGCACGAAGCGAAATACCCAAATGACAAGTACGTAGAGTGCGACATGATAATATGGCTGCTCTGAATTACGTAACGAAAGCGACAATTTATAAAAAACATAAAATTTTCAAGTAAATAGCTTATTTCAAAAAAAGGGCTGGGTTGATTTGTTTCAAATTAACTGATTTACATTCATGTGAAATAGAAATTCAAAATACCTTACTGTTTTGGATAAATTAGGAAATTTCTGAATTTTCAGAGGTGTTTTTGACATGATTTTTAACCAAGGTTTTCTAACTAATTCGTGTTTTAGCTCCGGTTGATTTATCACTTATATCCTTGAATATCGTGTAGTTCAATTTCAATGTAATCTATTAAGCGGTAATAGAATGATTAGGGTTGCAATACTTGCAATTTTCAAAATGCTGGGCCTTAAGAAGATATTATCGATTATAGTTACTTTAATACAGATCATACCCTCGTTACGTACCAGCGCAAGACGCGAAATATTGACATCATTTTATATCAAACGGGTCGTCAGTTGACCACTTAATCACGTACAAAAAGTGAAGATTACCCCGTAACTGTACCTTGTAAGTACTGGCCATCAATACTGTGCTTAGCGGACTGACACAAATGAGCTCAGGAAGCAATATGCAAAGACCTTAAAATGCAATTTTGCATGAAGATTTCATTCATTTTTTATTTATGGCATACTTTCCATCGTTAAAAATCTCATATCTATAGTAGTAAGCTTTTGTTCGAATATAAAACCTCATTCTTATCGTCCTTTTTATAGAAAGAGGCTGGTTTTGAGATGATATAAAACGTCATTTAGAGATTGACAAGCGGAGGGATGTCTAGTAACATGGTTCTGGGAGAATAATAATTGTAACTGATCAACTGATAACTATAAAAGACAAATATTATTTTTTATATAGGTACTTTTTGTTATAAATGTTTATAGGGCCAATAAAATACACGAATAGGCCTTACCACAAGCTCTTTGGGCAATATCAATGTAATATAACTTTGATATTTCGTACCATGACCTATAGAATTTAATTGAAGTACCTATCATGTTAGAAATTTGATGTTTCTGAATAATTATGGTTTGTAAGATCTAGTGGTAAGACCCCAGGCAAAAGTAAAAAACGTAAAAAAATATAGGCACATCGTGCTGTACGTCTACCATGAGTTGTTACATTTAGATTGGCTAACGCTACTACAGTAGTAATAGTACGTTACTATGACATCTGTCAAAATTGTTACTCATGGTACCAAATTCTAGCAAATTAATGAGCGCAAAGTACAGTCGCTGTAGTACGCTGTGACGTAGGATAGTTAGCTACGTGAGGTTTTAGTACCCAACTATCCGCTAGAGGCGCTTTAGGCAAGTTTTCATACATTTTTTTAACTACAGTCGCTAGCGAGTGTAGATTGTGAAAACTCATGGTAGACCTACAGAACTTGCGCCAGTTTCATAAAAAACAGAACTCACAATACAATGCTTACTTAGAACATCCATTATAAGCATAGCTTCAATCGTTTTAATTTGTCGTTATGAATTATACCTACTTGTATCACTGACATCTCATTGTTCGTAGTTCTCATGAAACCACTCAAACCGGTAACTGAGAGACGTTTTGCGAACATACGGCGTAAACACATATGCAGTTATTATAATACAGGGACTCGTATACTTCTGCCACTTTACGCATTAATACTCTTCGAAGTTACGGTCAAAGTGAAGTCATATCTATATTATGCCGCTTTTAGAGGTACTGGGCTATACTATCCTACTAATATTATAAACGCGAAAGTTTGTAAGAATGTAGGGATGGATGGATGAATGGATGGATGTATGGATGTATGTTTGTTACTCTTTCACGCTAAAACGGCTGAACGGATCTGAATGAAATTTGGCACAGATATAGATTATGGTCTGGAATAACACATAGGCTACTTTTTATCCCGGAAAAATATAAGGTTCCCGCGGGATAGTTTTGTTTTGGTTTTTCAAGGTAACACGCGGGCGGAAGCTAGTTTTATATAAATACTCTTTATTTTATTTTCTCTTTATGGGAGCTGGTAGCGAAATTCATGAGTTAATACCCTTTATTCATTTCAGGCATTATGTTTCATAGTAACATTTATCGACAACTAAATATGTAGAAGTAGTGTAAGTTATTTTTCAAAAAGTCCGGGTTTGATTCCTAAGCTGAGTATGATTTTTTTTTTAATGTCTGCAGTTTTCCTTGTTACTAAAATCAATGACATGGTACTAAGAATCGTTACGGAATCGTTCTGGAAGACTTCGTGGTAAGGCCCCAGATCTACGTTATTATATTATAGTTTCAGACTTTCGTAAACTGAATATTTAATCAGAATCTCGGAAACTGCACCAACGATTTTTGGTATGCAGTGGGTTTCGGGGACGATTTCATCTTTAGAAAATGACGTTTTCCAAAATAAAACCGAGTAAAGCCCGGTCATCCAGGTACTTGTATTGATGATCTGTCAAATATTCCAGAAGCAAGAACCGTTCAAAATACGATTTTGAAAATACACTTTGCATTTGAAAGCAGCGCGATGTCTACCGTAAGTCCAGCTTAAACATTGAACCCGCGACCTTGTCAGTATAAATTGCTGCTGCAAGGCACAACCTATACGCGATTCAGATTTCATATTTTTTATAACCTAATATATGTAAAATTTATTTCGGCAATTCCTCCTAAAAGCAGGCCTTTTGCATCTTTTCTGGATGATATAAATAGCGTTTATTAGAAATTTTCAATGTCAAAATAAACCAAAAAGGTACTTACCTAGTTTGTAGTAGTAAGAAATTTTTGTTTTCAGCTGTCTAGTTGTTCATGTCAAATACAGTGTTTACCGAGTTTTACACAATTAGCGTCTGTGTGCATCTAGTACATATTTTTTTTACTAGATGTCACTTATCAATATGTCATAAATCCTAGATCGCGCTGACAAAACACACGGCACGATACGACTTTCATAGCCAATTTTATTTTATAGATGAACTGCTTAACCTACTGCAACTATTGTGTACGAAGCATAATAAATAACTCTCTAAACGTGATTATCTCTCCACATAAAAAGTTGTTTTTTTTTGCACGAGACCAATCTCTCAGTTGGTTCTGAATGAGTGTACGTCGTTGTATAGGCGACCAAGAAATTGGTTTACCACTCTAAGGCTGAATATCATTTGCACGTACAAAACATCAAGGGCTATTTTCGCTTGACAGATCAATAACTGATACGTCAGAATCTGTCATAGTAATCCTTAGCGAATAATTATGTTACTGGGAGATGTCATCAAAAGTGGTAAACCAATTTCTTGGTCGCCTATACATACAGTAATTTTTCAAAGAATATATAATTCAATAATATCAGAATAATCTTTAGCTATTTTATTCTAAACTAGCTTCCGCCCGCGGCTTCGCCCGCGTGATACCTTGAAAAACAAAAACATATCTATCCCACGGGAACCATACATTTTTTCGGGATAAAATGTAGCCTATGTGTTATTCCAGATCATAATCTATATCTGTGCCAAATTTCATTCAGATCCGTTCAGAAGTTTTAGCGTGAAAGAGTAACAAACATCCATCCATCCATACATTCTTACAAACTTTCGCGTTTATAATATTATATAGTAGGATGCAACAGTGTCAAATGGGTCTTTTTACTCGCTTACAGGATTTTGATGGGCCTGGTTAGTTTTTAAATGTACCAAGTAGGCTGGTCCGGTAATACCATCCTAAGTTTATTCAGCCGTATCCTCAGGCAAAACATGTTCCAGACTTCTCAAGGCAGTCAAAAGTATCTCCCTATAAGCTTATGAGCTTTTAGTACCTCTTGTTTTTTGTGTTTAGTTTTAATGAAAGTACAAATGGAGTGTCTGAAATGAAGATATTATTATTATTATTATAGTACTAACAGCTTCTGTACAGTTATATTCTGCCACGACGACGGTGTGATTAGAAGTGGTACTTCATCATCATCATCATCACTCAGCCCGTTTGCACCCACTGTTGGGTATAGGCCTCCTCTTTATTACGCCACTCTTTCCGGTCCCCAGCAAGTCTCGTCCAAAAAGTCTCTGTCTCTCTCTGACGTGTTACTTACAGAACAAAAATAATTTCGCAAGTATCGATACAAAGCAATAGCGACCTCTTAGGTTCAAACCGCTAATTAGATATGCCCGTACGGTACTGAGACCGCGCCGTTTTGTTGCCACACGAAATGAGATAGCTCGCTCATTTGGCACATCAAATATTTTCAATTTCAGGGTACAAATGGAATAAGTGTATTTTTTTACGAAAGATCGTGCAATATGATTGCACAATAATTGGTGAAATAACTGTTTGGTTCATTTTTTACTAATCATTAGTGTGCGTGCATCGGCATTTTGTTAACACACACAAGTAAAAACAGTGCCACAGTTTTTGGCATCTGGGCATAACTACGATTTAAATCGTTGTACTACACTGGATAGCGAATACCGCATAGGTATTTAAAGGCCCGTCCGCCTATCACTGTCACTTGCGCCAATCTCCATTGTACAGTCACGGCCAATCTCGTTAGCGCAACACGCTCACGTGGCGAAATCCTTTTTACCGTCTTCGCTTGTTTATACTCGAGTTTTATAAATAGCCGCTTTTTAACCGACTTCAAATAAGAAGGTTTTCAATTCAGCTGTACTGATTGTCTTTTTGCTTGTATGTTAAGCGATTACTCCGCAAATTGCTAACTGTTTTTGATGATTCTTTCGCTGTTTCATGGATAATCATACCGAAGAGATCCATCCGATCCCGTGGGATTGCTTTTTATCGTAACACTTAATGGCAGTTTTCGTTTCTTGGCTTTTTAGCACATATTACTGAACTAGTAATATCTCTTATCTGCTCTCCACTGACCCAATAAACTAGCACACTAAACACAAAATTATACAGTTAGGGAGAATAATGGTCACGACATGATCCTCAGGCTTTGTAGACATCTTTACTCAAATCGTGAGAATATTTGTGAAGAACGAATAGAATAATATTACGCATGACAATTCGCATGAGTGGAATAAACAGTGTCTAACTTGATAATCGAAAGACTTGTTGCGTCATCATAAATGGTGTCAGCCAGGACCGGAAGTTTTGAAAACGCGAGGAAAGTATGGCCGGCTAAGTAAGGACTATGTATTCTGATCACAATTTTGCTGGTGTTACTAAATTGTCTACAAAATCCTTTGAAAACAGATTTATTATTCACCTTGGATTTCAATTGAGGCGAGTGATTATATTGTTATTTTATAATAGTTAAATGTAATCTTCTATAAAACGTAAACTGTGTATACATTAAACTGTATTTTTTGTTAGTGTTGATCTCCTAAAGTATGACCTCCCAAACAAAAAAGAATCATCATAATCTGTTCATAATTGGCGAGGTAATCGCGTAACAGACCCAAAAAAATAAAAAATAAATAGAACTACAAAGAATCTTTTTTAAAGTCGTTTGAAAATTGACACTTTTGCCGTCACAATATGATACGTCGCGAACTCTTTAGACGTAGCGTGCTCATACAAGGAAGGCAGACAGAAGCTAGACAAAGTTTATAAATACGGAACGTGCCCCCAAACGACTAAGCGTTTATTAAAGTGAAGAGTTACTTCAATCGATGTTTTATAATAACAATTAGAAACAGAAACATTCATATCAGCTGTCAACTCAAGCGCAACTCCTATTCGAATCGTGTACAATATTATACAACAGTGACAATTTAGAAAATTATTATTCAACAAGGAACAAGCCTTTACTGTGAGCACTTTAGAATGAATTCTTTCACGTGCTTAGTGCTTAGTGTAAAGCTTGTGAATTGTCATTTGTGGATACCAATAGGCGTTTTTTATTTAGACTTATGGATATCTGACGTGTTAAACAAACGGAGGACTTACAATAACCTTTGAAGCAAATCAGTAGATTCGAACAAAAGTTATTGCGAGACTAAAGAGTATAGAGGGTATAAATACACTTATTGAAACTAATGGAAACACTAACAGTTTCTGGATAAATATTGAAGTAACTACTACTATTAAACCATCAGTGCTCCACATTAAGTGTTGCGATTTTGCTTATTATAGAAGTCAAAAACTAGGTGAGCCCTATTATCTAGTGGGTGAAGTCTGAGTAGTGTTTACACCACACAAGTAGCTAATTCAATTTAAAACAAAAATAGTACTTACCCCAAAAATCTATAAAATCAAAAAGTCACCTTTTCTTACGAAAAATATTATTATTGATTTCAAAATTTTACATATAAGTAAATAATACGAGTATTACATCTATCTAAGAACCATTATAGATAAACTGCAATGATTTACAGAAAACTGTATTTTAATATCTTCTGTCAAGCTGTTTTAGAGATACATGGAGACCTTAGTTTTTTGCATACATAACCTCTCACCATAAAAGTATACTTCTCTGTTTCTTCGTTGGTAAAAAAACGCTGCAACTTTTTCATTACGCAAACCCCTTTCGCCAATATGCTAAAACACAAACCTGTCTCCTTACGATCGTATAACAGCAAAATGCACGATAAATCTAAGTTTCTAAAAGGTGCACTATTACTAATCCGGCTAATATGCCATGTGAAAGTTTTTTTGGATGTTTTTTGTGGTCCTATTCCGCTACAAGAATACAGCAGGCTAAACATACGGAAAAGTGAAAAAATGCACTTTGGTATTATTTCTACAAATTACGAATGTTGCAACGCCGCGAGACGTCATACGCGTACGCGTACGCAATACGACTAGATTTTGGTGCGTACGATACTGATACCTCATACATAAACTGTTATGTGTTAAGCTGTTATATTATGTATGAGGTAATTATAATTGAATAACGGGTATTTATCACGTACCTATTTCGTTTTTATTCCCGACGTTTCGAACACATTACAGCGTTCGTGGTCGCGGGCAGACTCTACAAAATAGGTACGTGATAAATACCCGTTATTCAATTATAATTATGTCATCAAATCACGGAAGTTTAAAAAGTGTATGTATGAGGTATCAGAAGTAACGAGTACTCATTGTTATAGTACCGAGTACATACGGGTTCGCTTTTTGACGTCACTTTTACATCTCTATCACTACATTTATATAAGTACATGTACTTTCATGGATATCAAAAAAATGTAATTATCGGTTACCACGATGCAAGCTAACATGACCAGTTGTGTTTTACTGATAATGTAGCAATCTTCTTAGAAGAAAATATATACGAGACACCTTCGAGATTAATCAAAGAATCATCAAAATCGGTAACAATTGACAGAGATATCAAGTAACATAGGTACACTTTGGTATAAAAATTACTGTCGACTTAATATATAGCCTTTTTGAAAATATATATCGCACCGTGAGAATAGAAGTGACTCATCTCAAAAAACAGGTAAAATGAGTTAAATATGTAGAAAGACTCAGAAAAAAAAACTGCATCGCCTAGTGATTCAAAAACTGCCGCTTTTTGGTTAGAATGCGTCAAAACATAATAGGTGCGTCTCTTTCATTTCGGCGATCCCTCGTCCGTCACCCCGTGAAAAAGTGATTATATTCAGTATTGCGTCAGCCAGGATTGCCGTGAGACGTCACTTGTTTAGTATTAATGTGACCTAAACCTCAATATTACAGTTTGTATGCAAAAATTAGGTTAGATTTTTTTTAAATTTAGAGTAATAAAGTGACCGATGTTTGTTTTGTGTCATTCTATTGCATTAAGCTGAGTAAATTATTGTGACTTAAATCGAGTTATATCAGTTTATTACTATATTAAGGCTTATTTTAATGACCGTTTAAGGTTTAAGTTAGTAGTAAATAGTAATAAATTATTGCTATAGTACAAAACCGACTTTAATGTCGGAAGGTTTCCTTGAAGTGGTAAATAGATTAATTAATTCAATTTATTTTGAATCAGTAATAAGTTTAAAATTTAGATAAAACCCTAAAGTTTCCCATAATTTGTAAAAAATATAGACAAGTCGTAATTTGGTCATGTCATAGCACAATTTAGTAAAAAACACGCAATCGTAAAATCTTTAAACCGCATTTCCCAAAAATCATGTTTTCTTAATTGAGTCACTTCTATTCTCACGGTGCGTATATAGCCTTTTTGCCTTAATGAAATATTTATAACAATGGTTAAACACAGCGTATAGTGAGTAAAAAATTTCACTTGACGTTGTGTAAAAATAATCTTTGGGGACATCTATTATTACTTTTTATCCGACTGCGAAGCGAAATGGGAGGGTAATGAGTTTGGGGTGTATGTATGTGTGCGAGTTTTTTTAGCTGTCGCTGAAGCCCAAAAAGCTGGACAGATTTTCATAAACGAGTCATTGGATTCGTCTGGATTACAAGTCACATAAGCTGTACAAAATGTCAAAAAAATAAATATGGCAGCTGTAAGAAACTATTTTCAAGTAGCTACTTTCAGCAGTGAATTGTAATAGTTACTAAGTGAATTGTAATAGTAACTTTCAGCCTGTTTATTTTTATTATTTTGCGATAAATACTAAGTACCTGGATGACCGAGCTTACCTTGGTTTTTTTTTAGTAAATGACATTTTCTAATAATGAAACCTAGCTAGATCGATTCATCGCTCCCGAAACCCCCTGCATACTTTCATGAAATCGTTGGAGCCGTTTCCGAGATTAAGATTATTATATCTAAACTAATATTATAAAGAGGAAAACTTTGATTGTTTGTTTGTTTGTTTGAAATGAATAGGCTCCGAAACTACTGAACCGATTTGAAAAATTCTTTCACTGTTGGGAAGCTACACTATCAGCGGGTGACATAGGCTATATTATATTTTCAAAAAAATTAGGGATCCTTACTAAAACTTCAATAATGTAAGCCAAGGTGTAAAAAAATTACCTAAAATATTCTTTATATCGCGTGCGCTGCAAAAACTATTGACGATAGAATAAAATAATGTACTACGACTTTGTAGAACACATCATTATTTACAAAAAGTGTCGCGATAGCATGTGTCCAACTATTATAGTTATGCCACAATAAGAGTTCTTTTATTTTAAAATTTTAATTGAAAGGCTACTCTTAGAAAAACGCTCTTTATTTGTATCTTAGTATTAATCCTTATCAAAATAAATCACATCATATTCTAGACTGCTATAATACCTTTATATAGTTTTTTGAATTACTCAATTCGGACATTCCATTCAAAAGATATCATTAAATTAAAAATGTAAGCAATAGAAAAAAGTTGCGTGAGAGCCGCGCTAGCTTATGCACTGTAGGCGTCACTGGGTGTACAGGATGGAGTCAATGTGAAAAAATAAAAAAAAAATATAAACAAAAAAATACATTATAATAAAAAAAAGTTCATTAAAATAATAATAAGTACTAAAACTTTCTATAAAATTTTCTTTTTTTAGTAACCTGACGCAGGGTATGGTTAGACGTGTGCTATTATAATATTGAATTTTGAAATTTTTGTTAAATTTGAGAGCACTGTGGTGTAGTGGTAGCACCCCTGCCTCACGATCTGAAGGTCATGGGTTCAAACCTGGTCATGCACCAATGTGTTTTTCTATTATTTTATTTTATTATATTATTTTTATTTAGTTTTCATTATTTGCAGATATTTGTCTCAGGTCTGGGTGTTTTCTATGTATAATATGTATGTATTTACGAAAAAAAAAAGTATATCTATGTAGTTTATCAGTCATGTGGTTCCCATAATACAAGCTCTGCTTAGTTTGGGGCTACATGATGCTGTGTGCTAGTGTCCAGCATTATTATCTTATTATCTTATTCGAACAATTTATGTGCGCAATGCCTGTGTTCTTAAACGGTGAAGGAAAACAGCGTGAAGAAACTGGCATACCCTAGAACCAAAAGTTCGAAGGTGTGTCATAGGTTATAGGTTAGTATTCTTATAAGCGGCGATGGGCTTGCATCCTGTCATGTACGAGTACTAACTACTGTGCAAAATGTGGGCATGTGTCATATATCATGTTTGGACGTGCCTCCGACTAACCCTCTTTATATCCTCGATAACCTCAAAGATCAAAGTAACTAGAAATCTGGGAGATATCTACCGAGCCTGGGAATTACAGTCGTGACCATTTATAGGTATATATAAATACCTGTGCGAAGCCGGGGCGGACTACTAGTATTACATATAATACAAGAATTTCTCGTTTAAAGGTATCAGATAGAAATTATTTGAAGTCGGTCAAAACAAGTGTCAAAAGTTATCCGGCGACTTCGCTGTCCCTCCGAAACGATTTGCTAGTCGAATTGGCCATTGACCCTTTTCGAGACGTCCGATATTCACGTACAAAAAGTGATCCCCATTTCGTCGCAGTCCTATGCACAGGCGCGTCTCGTTGCATAACCGGCCGCATTCGCCGCCTTACGCAACCTTCTGGAATTAGAATAGAATACCGTCGGCTAATGACAGCGGGCCTGTCAAAATAATGAAACTTGTCATAACTGCCGCAATGCACGCCGATGCAATGATCGATGGAACAATGTGCATTTACGGCCGGTTTCTATATTCCATCTGCGGATTTTGGATTTCGGATAGGTATGTGACATTAATCCTATGGAAATAATGTCAAATATCTATCCAAAATCCAGAAACCACAGATAGATAGAATATTACATAGAAATCGGCCGTAAACCTATAGAAGTAATGTCAAATACCTATCCAAAAACCGTACTATAGATAGAATAAAGAAATGGAAAGAGGGAAATTAAAGAAGATCACATGTTTTGCCGACCCCACATAACGTGAGAAAAGGCCACGAAGATGATGATGATGATGAGATAGAATAAAGAAACCGGACGTAAGTCGCGGGCAACAGCTAGTTTCAAATAAAAAATCAGTGACACAACGTTACAGGTTGACTTGCACCGAATAATCCCAACAGAGGTTGATCGAGGTAAAGATTAACAAAGGTTAAAAAAACAATCGTTATTCGATTAATTTTATGGCGCAAGTTAGCACTTATGATAACTGTAATTTTATACAGAGGATAAAATTACAAATAATTTCCTGGGACGGCGCAACACAATCATCACGATTAGCATATTATTATTTGTTAAATTGGTGAAGTAAAAATAAGTAGGTACTTAGTATTATTTTACAAAAATCTAAAAACCAGAGAAATACACCAAACAGATACTTGCAACCTCAATCGCTTATCTTATACCAATTTCATGAAATTTAGTATAGGTACCGACTGGGAGTTTCGGGGGCGATAATTCGATCTAGGTAAGTTTCATCTTAGAAAACTTCGTTTTATCCCTGCAATGAAAAACTGCTACTGTTTTACCGATACAGTAACACTTCAGCTACTTGACAATAGATGGCGTTGTTAAGCAAACGTCGTAAAAAAACCGAAGAAAGCTAGATCATCCAGGTACTATTTATTATGCTCCATTTGAAATGGACGAAATGTGACGTTTCCAAAACATGATAGTTTGTAAAACCTTGTAAGGCTGGTCTAAACCCACTACCTTGGCATATAAAAAACAATGAATAACATAGTGTTCAAAACCATACAGCGTCCAAGACATTCGGACCAAAACATAGAGTTACAAACAAAAGAGTTCCAGGAAGAGAACTATACAATACATACCATAATACACACTAGTATTTACAGTTCATCCAACGGATCTAGGTATTCGTGAAGTTAGCCACAGGTGCGAGTTTGCGCATGGACAGTGTACAGGTCCCACCGTCCCTCTCCATACCTACAATTGCTCCCGAAAAACGATACTGCGCAGCGCCTGCGGCTAACTTCACGAATGCCTCGACTCTTTGGGCCAACTGTAAGTACATAACGTATTGTTAAGTCATCGACTCACAAAAGCTTGCAATCGTGATACACGACGTTGACCTAAAGCCGCCTCCACACAGCACCAGACAGCTAAATTCAACAGGATAATCAATTTGAGGAACCTGTAGATGTTCTACAGGATTCTCAAAGACTATACTTGAAAAGCAGGTGGCGCCATGTTATGCTTGTTTATAACTTGCCCTTTAAACAAGACGGGTGACTGTTTGTAGCGTTAATAAATGAAAATAATTTGTTGCTGTTAAAATAAATTCTTGTATATATATAATCTGAATCTCGGAAACAGCTCCAACGATTTTCATGAAATTTAGAATACAGGGGGTTTCGGGGGCGCTAAATCGATCTAGGTAGGTTTCATTCTTAGAAAACGTCGTTTACCAAAAAAAAAACCCGAGCAAAGCTCGGTCACCCAGGTACTAAATACTTATTAGAGCACCGGTGGTTTAGTGGAAGCCTTCCGATCGTAGTCTAAGACTATGGTCGTGGGTTTGAATCCAGTCGTGCACCAATAGGTTTTACATTACCTCTCATTATAGCATGATTCATGTTACTCAGTGCCGCGTCCGAGCCGAATCCTACTTACACTGGAAATTCAAACTTTATTTGTATGACTATAAAGCTGAATAAGCCATGCGTAAAATGGCTCGGAAACGGTCAGCTGATCTGAATGCCGATAAAAAGCTCAATCGCCTTAAAAATTGACAATATTTGAACCTTATTACAAGCTAGTTACGGATTTATATCATTTGACTTAATGGCTGGATGAACTTGGTTCTCTTAATTTAAACACTCAAATTGTCTGTATTCACGCACTATTGGGTTTAAAAGAGCGTAGTCGTCTTCACGTTGCAAGACCAAGGGTCAAACTGAACATCCAGAAAAAGGCTTAAAAAATTAAGCCTTGTGAGGCTTAATTTTTAAAAATTAAACCAAAAAAAAGGAACAATCAGGCTGATCCGATACTGATAATTGCTTCGCAGATGCGATATAACGACCTTGTCATGCGAAAAAGAAAGATTCGATGAAATAAAATAATAATACTTAAACAACCTTTATCAAAGTCTGCTAAAAATATCAAAAAACCCAAAGCTACTATTTTGACAACTACTAGCTTCCGCCCGCGGCGTCGCCTGCTTGGTACCTTAGGTATTAAATTACGATCTATGTGCTATCGCAGACTAATTTATCTCTTTGCCTTCAAATCTGTTCAGCCGTTTTAGCGTGATTGAATAACAATCATCCATAGGTACATCTATCCATCCAAACTTTCGCATTCACAATATTATTAGGTGAGGCTTCTTACAATCGAATCTAATAAACTAACAATTAAGAAAAATCCAGAAGGACCACTTTTTTTGTGAGAAAATACACAGATTCTATAAAATGACTCTCACAGAACCAACCCGTGGGAAATCCATTACAGTTATAAATAACTAAACAGCCAAAATGAGTCACAAGTCACGATACTACAACAAAATTATTGTGATGTCATCTTTATAATGTTTTATCAGCGTGACCGTTAGATCGCTTAGTGCTAAATTCATAACTAGATGGCCGTATAGTAAGAACTTCAAATTCTTTGTATCCTACGAATATTGTTTGCTAAGCTATGGTAATGCCGCCGGCGTCTTGGTGACGCTTCCATTTGGCAGTGATCTTGATCAGTTGAGCTATCCATAGATCGCTTCTAACGATCCTTAGATAGCTCCAGAGGTCTACCCACGTGGGTAGACACAGGCTCAGAACGATGATGAAGACACATTTTAGCTACTTTTTAGAATTGACTAATCTTTATCTAACTTCGTTTAAAACTATTACTCAATCTCAACCTTGCACTGAATTTGTATTTCAGTTACCTAGAGATAAACAAATTACAAGAATAGAATGCTGATACAGGTACAACGTGATACATACGAACTTCGAAAATTGAACAGTACCGTTATAAAATCCATTCGATATTCAAACGCAGGTCGTTAGCGTTCGCAGTTCAAAAACATCGAATCACATCCTTGCGTTCGATAAAAAACGTAATCAAAACATCTTGCACGCTTATCGTAAACTGGCAATCGGACGCAAACGTGCAGCTACGGCTATATCGCGAACATGACACAGACTAGTCGAGCAGCGATTACCAACGCACAACACTGGCCGAAGTTGACAGAATAAAAAATAATAAAAACCGCCGCGCGCAATATTTCGAAATTCGAACGCCGATTTTAAAATTCGAACGTCTCTTTCAGATTTATTTCAAAATGTGAATGGATTGTGATTTTGTGATTAGAAAATAATTGTGTTTAAAATGTTTGAATTGTTAAAAGTGAGTGAAAACAGAGTTAATGGGGCAATGAGGGATCTCAGTGCTGTCTCATTTGAGTGCCGTGTGCAATACCTGAATGATTTGGACCCGTTTTTGGAGTATAATGTAAGAGAGCCGCCAAGGGCCCTGTACCATACGTTCAATACGACAATTCCACTGTCGTATCAGATTGCTGCTGTGCACCGGCTTCTGCAGGCTCCACATCGGGTGAGAGTTTTTAATATAATATTTTTGTTATATTTTAATAAGTATTTTTAATTATTTTTAATTTTTATGCAGGAGTTTGAGGACCCACCATTTGTTTCTAAATATTAAGTATTCGACATCATAACAAATGAATGAAAGATCAATCAAGCCCATTTGGTTTATTTATATTGAGTAGGTAGGTAGAGTTAGATCAGTCTAAAAATGCACGCCCCTCCAATGTATTTACCTGTACATGCGGTACAAGTACAAGTGGAGGGGCATGCAGTTTTAGACTGAATCATCTCTACATACCTATGACAGTTTACAATCATACCGACCAACAAGTATACCTACGGCCCATCTAATGATAACGTATATTCTAATAGAGCTGAAATTTTTTGAGTATTTTCATTTGAAGTTTTACTAAGAAAGGACTTCTCTTATACCTCTAAAATGTGCCCTTTAGCTGAATTGTTTTTAACAAAGAAACATATTATAAAGATGTTTGTATGAATACAATCAACGAAAGAGAACTCCACAGGAAGTCGACGTTATGTAAGGGGGGAAAATCCATGTCAGTGGAGATTAAGGTAGAACATTTTGACAATTCCAAGTATTGTAACCCTCACAAATCTAATGCCGCTTAATAGATTACATTGAAATTGAACCACACGATACTCAAGGATTTAGGTGATAAATCAACTTTAGCTAAAACACGAATTAGTTAGAAAACCTTGGTTAAAAACCATGTCAAACACACCTCTGAAAATTCAGAAATTCCCTAATTTATCCAGAACAGTAAGGTTTTTTGCATTTCTTTTTCACATGAATGTAAATCAGTTAATTTGAAACAAATTATCCCAGCCCTTTTTTTCAAATAAGCTATTTACTTGAACAAAATTATGTTTTTTATAAATTGTCGCTTACGTTATTTAATTCGGAGCAGCCATATTATCATGCCGCACTCTACTTACTTGTCACTTGGATATTTTGCTCGGTGCTTTGTCTCATTCCGCGGCGAGCCGCGTTGCTAGACGGGTCTGTGTCACTTTTTTTCGCAACTTTTACGAAAGAAAAACCAGAACAAATGGCTAAAATATCACACAAAACATGTGCATTAGGCGTTGGAAACACGTTATGGACGTATTAAAGTAATTGTATATTTTATTTGACCACATTAGGAATAATAATTTTATTGATACAATTTAATATTTTGTAAGACCCATAACCACAACTTATAATAAAACTAGCTTCCACCTAAGGCTTCGCCCGCGTGGTACCTTGAAAAAAAAATCTATGCTACGGGAACCGTACATTTTTCCGGGATAAGAAATAGGCAAATAGCCTATGTGCTATTCCAGATAGTAATCTATATCTGTGCCTAATTTCATCTACATCCGTTCAGCCGTTTCAGCGTGAATGAGTGACAAACATACATCCATACATCCACACATCCATGCATCCGTACCTACATCCATACATTCTTACAAACTTTCGCGTTTTTATTTATCAGTAGGATTATTACGTAGGTACGTTTTGGTTCAATAAAGCTGTAGCAAACCGTATGTATTCGGTATTGAGTAACGGGTACCTACGCCATTTAGAACCGAGTATCGAGTCAGTACACCCGAATGCATCTCCTTACTCGCATCTTTTGTAGTATAGGAACCTGGTGTCACAGGTTGTCATACAAAGCATTAAAATTTGTCCAGTCCGAAAAAAAAGGTTCAAAATACGGAAAAGTGAAAAATGCACCTTACACAGTTTGGTATGTTTTCTACAAATTATGAATGTTGCAACGCCGCGAGACGTCATAAGTACTGAACGCGTACCAAATCGAATCGTATTGCGTACGATACTGAAACCTCAGTATCGTACGTATCATACCTGATACCTCATATATAACAGAAGTAACAAGTAACGTGTTCGATTCGAAGTAACGAGTACTCATTGTTATAGTATCGATCGAGTACATACGGGTTCGCATTTTGTTCAAGCCCTGTCAGATTGTTTGTCATGAATGTATAGTAAGAGAGCCCACGATGCTAAATGGGGATTTGCTCGAGCAATATAAAGACCTATTGCTATCCGCATTGCAAAGCTTACATGATAAAAATAAAAAATAAAAAACACAAAAAAGTTACGATGAATTTTTTAAGTCAATTTGTAGTCAGGACAGCCCAGAGCAATCAAGTTTTCGAGGTTTCCGATTTTTTTAAATATACTTACAACAATGTTAGAGAAATAATTCTGAGTGCCCAAGGTAGCTTACATGCCAAGCTATCCAACAAAAAAAACTCCTATTCAAAAATATTATTTTAAGGTAGACTTCTTCACTCGGACACGTCTTTTTTTTGTTTTGGAGATTGAACCTAATATCCAATTGTTGAATTGAAATGAACCTATTGTACTGAGATTAGACAGTTAGTATCGCTAAAGGTTGGCATGAATGGCAAAAACCTAGTCTGCAGAATTACACGTTGAATCTAGATTCTAGACAAAGCATATTATTATTCACACATCTGTAATGTGGGAGGAGGGTGGGTAATGTGCTTGGGTAGACACCCAAGCACATTACCCACCCTCCTGTTAAATTTGTCCAAAACTGTTCAGCCGTTTACATAGACATGTAAACGGCTGAACAGTTTTGGACAAATTTAACATATAAAATAAAAACCAGCCAAGTGCGAGTCGGACTCGCGCACGAACGGTTCCGTACCATTATCTATAAAAATCACGTTTGTTGTACAACAAACGTGATTTTATCAAACCACTCAAATATTTATTTTCTTCCGTTACCTATTTATTATTTTTTGTTAAAGATAGCAGCAACTGAAATACATAATCTGTGAAAATTTCAAGTTTCTAACTATCACGGTACGGACAGACGGACAGACAGACAGACGGACAGCGGAGTCATAGTAATAGAGTCCCGTTTTACCCTATGAGTATAGAACCCTAAAAATAAAATAGACTTGGAAAAAATAAAAAAATAAAAATATATATTTTTTTATTTCAATAAAATAATAATGATAAATAAAATAGACGCACGGAGGCATCCCTTTTTTTTGAAGTCGGTTAACAGAGCCCTGGTTCCTTACCACGAAGTCTTTCAGAACGATTCCTTTTTAGAAACTTCACATTTGAAGCTTGAAGTCAATACTATTTGCTTTGGTCATGATATGAAATAACAATGTAGGTAATATTAATTCGGTTATGTATGTAGGATCTGAGTGTTGAGTGTATCCGAATATGCTGTGACAGTAAGATGTTTGACAGATGATTGTAAGTATTGATGCATCCGAACGTGAATGTTCAATGAAAAGGGAACGATGGTATGAATGGAACGGAAGGAGAGGAAGAATAACTGGTTTGAATTGAATGAATTATGAGATCTAAGATGGTGACGGGACTGAAAAATGATAACGTGGAAATGTGAGTTTTTTTTGAAGAAATAAGAAGAATTAACGTGAAAACTGATTTTTATTGCTCTCCCAATCCCACATGTATTATGAATTCGTGGTGAGGCCCCTGGATGATATTCTCCAACGCCGCCTCGTTATAAATGTAATGCCTAGGTGTAAACATTACAAATACTTGAGTTACTCACCGCGGTATTTGGCTAAAATTATCCGTTCTAAATATTTCCGGCCGGTCTCAGGTGCGACAAGTGACATAATAATTATTTGTCACTGAATAATAATAATGCAGATTTAACACCACGTTTACATCAAGATATTTAACATGTAGGTATTCTACATGTTATAATCAATGATTTGATTGTATCTATGAATAACACTCAAAAGAAGATATGTAAATAACGGTAAATAACTTCAAAATAAATGATTGACACAGGCGTGACTTTGCGGAAATCCATTACAAATACTGAAAAGGACGGAAATGTCTAGTACTTTCCCGCTGAAACAATTATCTAATGAGGCTATTAGCAATAATCCCAACACAATACCTCACATAGAAATTCGACACGTGTTTCGTTTCTCCACGAAGCATCCTCAGGACCGTTGACTCGCTCCGCACTGGTGTTGCTCCACCGAGCGCCGAGAGGAAAGAAGAAATCTTTCCTCAGTAGGTATTGGTAAATAACTTGCAAAATGCGTGTTGAAATATTTAAAACTAGCTTCCGCCCACGGCTTCGCCCGCGTGCTACTTTAAAAAACCAAACAAATCTATACCGCAGGAACCTTATATTTTTCCGGGATAAAATGTAGCCTATGTGTTATTCCAGAACATAATCTATAGCTTTGCCAAATTTCATTCAGATCCGTTCAGCCGTTTTAGCGTGAAAGAGTAACAAACATACATCCATCCATACATTCTTACAAACTTTCGCGTTTATAATATTAGTAGGATTGTAAACTAGGGTATATACGGAACCCTAAAAGGTTTTTAGCATAATAATTTTTATACTCGTAATAGAAAAGGGTACGTAACAACGGAATCCGATCCCGCCTTCCAGACCCTTAGGTCGTGGGTTCGAATCTAGTTGCGCACCTTATGCAGGCTTATTCCCAAAGTACTCCATTCTTTTGTTCAAAAAGATAAGAATCTCGAACATTAGTTCCCAATCTACTCCAAAGAATTATTATTAAAAAAAGGTAAAATAAAAATAGTGCGTTTAAGTTTCAAGACTACTCCATTCAAAACATCGAAACAAAATAATGTTAGGAGTACAGTCTGTCACAGTATTTCTGTAATAAAATTAGGTATGCTGGCAAAAGTTTTCTTCAAATTAGGAATTTTGAACGTTTACGTCTGCGGTAAATAAAGTAAATTGTAATATCACTTCAATATCACTTAGGTACATACTTTTAATGCATTATTATTTAGAAAAAAAAGGGTAGCAAAAGAGATAAGTTTTGTTTACACCTAGGTATGTTAATGTTACAAGCAAATACCAAATTACAAATGATTTAATTTCTGATAATAAGAGCGCTGGTGGTGTAGTGGTAGCACCCCTGGCGAAGGTCGTGGGTTCAAACATGGTCGTGCACCAATGAGTTTTTCTATTCGAAAAAATTATGTGCGCAATGCCAGTGCTCTTAAACGGTGAAGGAAAACATCGTGAGGAAACCGGCATACCCTAGAACAAAAAATTCGAAGGTAGGTATATGTCATAGGTTAGTATTCTTATAAGCGGCGATGGGCTTGCAACCTGTCACGTACGGAATACTAACTACTGTGCAAAATGTGGGCATGTACCAAATGTCATGTTTGGACTTGCCTCTGACTACCCCCTTTAGATATCCTTAAAGGTCTAAGTAACTAAAGTTCTGAGGAGATATCTACCGAGCCTGGGGATTACAGTCGTGATCATATTTATTTATTTATTTTATTTTTTTATTTCTGAATATATTCTAAGACCTAATATGTCTCGCATTAGCATAATGCATAGCTGAAGAGACTGATTTTTACAGGTAAGTTATAATAACGGGTGTTTTTAGAGGCGAAGAACTTTAAACTGAAATAAAACAGAGAAAAACGTTATTAATTTATACATCCAGTTGGCTTTATTCATAGCGTTTTTTTTATTTCAATTTAAAGTTTCTAAGCTTTTAAAAAAACACCCTTCTGTTAATACGTCATGGTTTTTTTTCTATCAATATTTATGGTAAACTTCTAAATTTTGGTTTCTCATAATTAAGTAGGTAGGTATATTGTTTTTTTTATACTACCGTCTATTTTTGAAAATGTGTACTTATGTTGATCTTCTTCTTCTTTTTCTTGATGTTGATTAGATTAATATTTTTTTTTTAAATCAGTTAAGTACTGTATTTTATTTTAAATCTTCATTCATTTAGGTTTAGGTAAGGCATTTTATGACGTTATAGGCGGTTATCGCTATAATAAGAGAAGAAAAATCTGTTTATTGTACTATTAAAATATGTATTTCTTAAGCTGACTGTACGTCAGTTACCTTGTGGAGTAAAATGCGAAATAAATCAGTATTATTTACATTACTGATGACTAATATTAAATGTTTGGAGGAGTTTGAGAACGAATGTATGAGATAATTATTCTTGGACACCAGTGGGGTGGAGTCGAATTTAACTAAAAAAACAATATTTTGTTTGTGGAGTAGTTTGAGAATATTTCTTGGAGTACTTTGGGAACAAAACGTGGAGTACTTTGGGAATAAGCCCTTATGCAACGTGATCTAGGCCGCGCAACAACTGCCACACAGTCTAGCATGATGCATCATTATATCAACTATACATAAAGCAATGTGTTGCTGACATCATGATAAAGAAGATAAACAATAGATTTTAATTGATTACAGGGACACAAAGATATTACAAGTTTTATTGTAGTTACTTATAAGTAGGTAAGTACACAATAATGTGACAGTATCAGTACTTCAATCTTCTTGATAATGAGAAACCTAAAAATGATTAGATGACAAAATGCTTGGGACGAATCACTTCCAACTCTGCTAGGTGTCCCTAACAAAATTAACAGGGATCATACAAAAAAAGCGCTAGGGCCCAGCGAGTTTCTTGTCAGTTCTTTTCGCACTGGGGATAGGACTGGAATAGGCACCTAGACTCACCTAGTATGTAAGACCGTAAGACGCTTCAAAATGATCCCTGTGATTTCAATGAAATAAATAGGTAGGTAGGTACATTTGACTATTGACTAAATAGGTAAGATTCAATTCAACGATACCTCACTTAAGGCCCAGAATACTCGTCACACTATTCCTTACGTAAAAGTTACAAAAAAAAGTGACATTGGTCCGTCTAGCAACGCGGATCTCCGCGGAATCAGACATACATAGCACGAAGCGAAATACCCAAATGACAAGTAAGTAGAGTGCGGCATGATAATATGGCTGCTCTGAATTATATAACGAAAGTGACAATTTATAAAAAAACATAAATATGTTCAAGTAAATAGCTTATTTCAAAAAAAGGGCTGGGTTGATTTGTTTCAAATTAACTGATTTACATTCATGTGAAATAGAAATTCAAAATACCTTAGTGTTCTGGATAAATTAGGGAATTTCTTAATTTTTAGAGGTGTTTTGACATGATTGTCAACCAAGGTTTTCTAACTAATTCGTGTTTTAGCTCTGGTTGATTTATCACTTATATTATTATTAGTATTAGACGGGTATTTATCGCGTTTAAATTACCTTATATTTTCCCGACGTTATTCATAATAAACGCGATAAATACCCGTCTAATACTAATAATAATGTGTTCAGATCGCGTAAGCTTAAAAGTACTTATCACTTATATCCTTGAGTATCGTTTAGTTCAATTTCAATGTAATCTATTAAGCGGTAATAGAATGATTAGGGTTGCAATACCTACTTGCAATTTTCAAAATGCTGGGCCTTAAGCCAGGTTTCCACCAAAGTGGAGAGGAGAAGTGTTCATTAAATTTATCTTACCTCCATGCATAAAATGTCAATAAATCATTGAAGAGAGCGAATATTATTCCCACAGTACTGTGTCATCGCGTCCTTTTTGACGTGCGCCAAAAATATGCTTCGAGACACCACCTGACATTGCGTAGGTGTTTTAAAATTCTGTTACTTATTATCTGAAAAATATACAAGTGCCCACCTAAAATTGATCCAATATTGTCCATTATTAAACTTTAAAAAATGTACTTGTCATTTAAAACAGCGCCATCTCTGCCTTGACAAACACACCACAAAGCAAAACTAAACCACGCTCTGATCCTACATTGTTATTTAACAATTCTACCGCAAACTATAAGAATGAGTTCACTAGAATACATACAGATGGCGGTTTTACTAAAACTACTAACTATGCTGACTACTAGTGTTAAATGTTGATTTGCTCAAATTCCCGCATATTTCGCGCATTCATTTTTATTAACTTGCTTTTTGTTAGAATTTTTGTAAATCATTGCTTTAATAGATGATTTAAACGAAATTATTTTGATATCTACATTTCGAAGAGGTACCTGAAGACAACCCGTACCTACATACATAGCAATTGTTATAATCTTATACATTTAAACGAGCAATTCTTGTATATATGTATATATATATATATATATATATATAATCTGAATCTCGAAAACGGCTCCAACGATTTTCATGAAATTTCTTATGTAGGGGATTTCAGGGGCGATAAATCCATTTAGCTAGGTTTCATTTTTAGAAAACGTCGTTAACCCAAAAAAAAAACGAGCAAAGCTCGGTCATCCAGGTACTTTTTACTATCGAGTATACCTATGTAAGTACATATAAGCACCGAAAAAAGGTACTTATCTAAATGTCAAATAATCACGTACCTACCTACCTATATCGAATTACGATGTTTCACTATTAAAATGTCGACGCAAAAAAATTAAACTTACTAACATAATTGTCGTTCCCACCACCTAAATCATCTTCACCTATTAGATGCAAACGGGCCGATGATGATGATAATACGAGTACCTATATTATTAAAAACTTATACCGCCTTTATTTTTGACATTGGCCCCAGCATCAACGTGTCGATATTGATTTTTGTTTAGAGGCGAATATGCCCCTCTATTAGCAACGACAGTTTTGCATAGACCTTAGAATGAGTCGGACGGCCAAATCACCCTTTACCTATTTACTAACGATCGGTACAAAGTTATACCTACAAAGATAAATTATTACCTAAAATCTATTCGAGCTAGTTTTTATCTAAAAGTAAATAATTAAATTATACAATACATTACAGTAGGTAATGTATTCGTGGAATTGCGGTGTGATGAATAGGTTAGGTATCACTGATCAGAACAACAAGTCTGGCAATACAAAGTACATCCATCAAAAGTCAAATGTCAATGTCACTGGTTGTTTTATTAGTATTGGATCTATTGGATCTTTACATCTGCTTGAACCAATTAGGCGGTGTAATTATTACTTTTTTTTAATTTGGTATTTTGTTTTGGGTAGTGTAAAAAAAAACATCTAACATTTATGTAAAAGTATGTCTAAAAACTTTAGGGCGTGAATACAATCGAGGTTTGTGGACATTGCGCGCGAAATCTCAGTTCGGGAAAAAAAAAATAAGTAATAAGTATTGCCATCTAAAAACTAAGAGCATTATGTTTTGTTTCAGCTTGACGATGCGACCCTGCAGGTGTTTAAGGACGGCGACTACGGACCTTACCTAGACCTGGACTCGACTCTTGGGGAGCAGGATGAAGAGCTCGAAGGGCTTCAAGAAAGGTTAGTGCCCAGTACGTCTACCATGAGTTGTCACATTTAGATCAGCTGACGTTACTACAGTTATTATAGTAATAGTACGTTACTATGACATCTGTCAAAATTGTTACTCATGGTACCGAATTCTTAAGCAAATGAATGAAGCGCAAACTACAGTCGCTGTAGTACGCTGTGACGTAGGATAATTAACTAGTGACATTTTACGAAGTACCCAACTATTCGCTAGAGGCGCTGCACAAGTTTTGATACTTACATTTTTTTAACTACAGTCGCTAGCGAGTGTGGATTGTGAAAACTCATGGTAGTAGGTACTACAGTTCAAAACAGATTCATAACATTTAAAAAAATGTAGGTACCTACTCTCACGCAGGGGCCTCACCAAGAATTCATAATACATTACCGAATTAGTATTACATTGTTATTTCGTACAATGACCTATGCAAATTGTATGGAAGTAGTGACGTTTCTATAATGGAATCGTTACGGAATCGTTTTGAAAGACTTCGTGGTAAGGCCCCAGATCATGAGCTTTATCGCCCAATGTAAACAAACAGATCATAAAGAAAATGAATGGAATTTTCGCCTACTTTAGAATGCAAAGTAGATACCTACCATGATTCATACAAAGATTTAAATCGTAATATGCCCGGACGCCAAAAACTGTGGCACTGTTTTTACTTGTGTGTGTTAACAAAATGCCGATGCACGCACACTAATGATTAGTAAAAAATGAACCAAACAGTTATTTCACCATTTATTGTGCAATTGTATTGCACGATCTTTCGTAAAAAAATATACTTATTCCTTTTCTACCATCATCATTCTCCTGCCCTTATCCCACGCTAAGTGGGGTCGGCACAACATGTTTTCTTCTAGAAAACTTATTCCTTTTCTACCCTGATATTGAAAATATTTGGTGTAGGTACCAAATGAGCGAGCTATCTCATTTCGTGTGGCAACAAAACGGGCGCGGTCTCAGTACCGTACGGGCATATCCACGCTTTAAATCTTTGGATTCATAGTGTTTTGTCGTAGTTGGGTCCCCCTCGTCGTAACAGTTTTGATAAGTATTTCCTATCGGAGCTCGATTGAAAAGTATTCTAATACAGTGGTGGGAAGCGACGTTATTACTGTCTATTTCAAGTTTCCACCATCGCCGTCTGCACTGGTGGCAATTGGGAAACAAATGCTATTCGCCACCAGTGGTGGCAGCTGTGAATTTTTATTCCCAGTTGCCACCATCGATGGAATTTCTAATAGAGTATTGATTGCCACCAGCTATTAAAACGTATTTAATTGGTTTAGTTACTACCTACTTGGTCTACATAGTATATTATATATTACTAGTTGTACATACATGATGGTACGATGACAGATTTTGAAAACCCCTTTTATAATGTTTACTACTTACTTGCGTCCACTATTTCTGAAAAACACTTTATTTCAGAAGTTAATGTACCTAGTTTTAACGCAAATTATTTCATTTTATTTATAAATTATGAATGAAAACAGTGTTTGAGTCAAGATGGCCTATCGCGGTATTTTAGAAGTGCTTTTATTTTATTAAAAATCTTTTTAACCTATTACCTAGGCAGTTGCAATATATAACTGGGCCATTTTTTCTCTAAAATCATTCATTCATACATAATTATTGTCATCCTTTCTATTGTCTTGTGTACCTAGTCTTCGATAATGAAACATATCTTTTGTGTCTAGAGTTTTATTTGGATGAGAAGAAATGCTTACCTCCAACACATTTCATGATACTGTTTAATTCGTTATGTTCTCCATCCTGTCACACGGCCAGTAAAATGATTGGAAAATTGCACCAAATCACAGGGGTCTGCATTGAAAGATAAATTTGACCTCAAAGAGTATTTATTCGGCCTTAGTGAAAATTAAGTCGGTACAGTCGACGTAGGATTTGCAAACATTTTACAAAATAGATATGGTAAAATTTTGTCATCGATCTGCATCGATCCCAAGTAAGCCGGATCGGATGCCGGAATCGTATTTTTGACATCGATTCGACTGTGTAATTTAGCAAAATGTCAATGTCTCAATCAATCACCGATCGTACCGAGAGTGAGCGAGCGAGCGATACGTTGTCGGTCGTCTTCGGTTTGGATCGGATGCAGGTGCCGAGTGCCGATGCGCCGTTCGCCGCTCGCTTTCCGTGGCATCGGCATCCGTTTTTCAATATATTGGGATCGGATCCTGGCATCGTGTACTGGCATTGTTTTTCAAAACTACCATCTCTAACAAAAAGTATTGTTTCAACGTCTACAATTTTTTTACAAGCACCCACACTATTAAATCTGATTACACTTACCTAAATGAAGCAAAAATGTATACCTATACACTACTTTATAAAAATGGTACTTTCACGACCACCGCGCGTCCCACTCAGATTAACACTTATAACTTTAAATTTAAAGACTGCTTTTCCACCAAAGGTGTGCTGGGTACATTGCGCGTTACCAAAAATTAACAAAAATAATTTCATTCAATGTGTCCCATGAAATTAATTTTTAAACAAAGAAATTTTAAATTTGTGACACGTAACTTTGCAAAGAAAGTACGGCGTAAATCAGATACTTTTGCATCACATGTGAAAACAAGCCCTAGCGGTCGTCGCACCGTTTCCCATGAGTTTTAAAAATAAACCAGAACCGGATTCAGCACAGTATTTTATTTGGGTTACTGTTACAGCAGTAGCCTGATTAACCATCTGTTTGGCGGTTTATTTTGCTATAAGATCCGATTTTCAATTAACACATAAACATTTAGAAAGCATAGAAACTTTGAGCGAAACCGTGAGTGTTACACGGTTTTTTCGATGTTGATTTCAATCGCGATAAAGTCGTAGGTGTACAAAAAGTTTGACTTCATAACAATGAACTTGCACTTCTGCGGCGGTCAAAGGTTGCTCCGTTGTGTACCTACAGCTATTAGCTATTCTACGGGTTATGTTAGGGTCTACAGAGGATATATCAATTGAGCGCAAATTTTTTAGCATGATGAGAGAATTGTCATGATCATAAGCGAGTATGAATACATCTCGCCGGGATCGTGACACCACAGTCGGGAGTAGAATCTGAGGGGGCGCGCAGGCGTCGATCTATCTCGGGACTAGATCAACGTATATTTCGAAAGTAAGCCGCGATGGATCCGTTAACACAACCTTGCGTCCGGTGTGAAGTTATAAAAATCTACAACTCTATGATCGACGAAATATTTACTGGCTAGATGGCATCACCTTTACGTTTTATAGTTTGTAAGAGCTACCTGCGGCACAACCTTAAAAGTACATTAGTTTATATTGTCAAGTGCTAAATAATATTAGCAAACAAAATTTACTGACTAAGAAAAATGGAAACAGCCTGTACAAAGTCAGCGGAGAAAATGAATTACAGCGAGAGGGGTCTCGATAGATTCACACGCTTGCCTTCAGCCGCGAGAAACAAACATAATGATTCGATGTTAGTGCTTCGACAAGTATCATTTGATTCGGGAATAGCAGAATATGAAGAAGAACAGATGTTCTTGTCTCAGTTGAGAATTAGTACAAATCCGGATTCTGAAAATGAGATGTCAGACGATGAAGAGTTTGAAGATGCAATGGATTTACACGAGTGAGAGTTTTAAGTGTTTTCTTTTAAATAATACAACAAAAGTATGTAAAATCAGTTTATTGTGGGCCTTTTTTAGTGAAAAAGTATGATCCGTGAAGATGAATAAAGTTATCATAGAAGTTTTAAATTTATTACGAGTCAAGACATTAACAAATCCCTGACTACAGAAGAAAACTACTTTATGGTTTTATTAACAGTTGTGTTTTTCTCTCTTCAGCCGCAAAAATGCCCTTGTCCTACGAACTCAGCTGTCTGTTCGAGTGCATGCGATCATTGGTAAGTCCCTAAAATGAGGAAAGTGCTTTTATACTATATTTCAAAGTTGTCACAAACTAAATAATCAATCGTATTATACCCACCCGTATGGCATCGTCAGACACAATAGTGTTACGTATAAATTATCAATTCCTTGTTTTTGATAAAAAATAGTGTAAGTATATTTTTTTCCATTGGCTGCACATAATTAAAACTGTTCATCATTCATCATTCTCCTGCCCTTATCCCACGCTAAGTGGGGTCGGCACAACATGTTTTCCTCTTCCACTCACTCCTATCATTCGCCAACTCTGAATCTACTTTTACATCATATCATCTATAATTGTAAATTAAACGAACTCACCTGTGACGTTCGATTCCAATTATACGAAGGTTCAACCGAAGACGATTACAATGTTTACAAGCAGCAGTACACGTATCATGCTGCCACAGTCACACTTTCAGAGTTAATAAGCCTAAAAGCAAAGATGATATATACTCTGTTCCACTCGCTCCTGTCACTACGACGGCTGTGATCGCCGCGGTCTTGTCATTATTTTAGAGTATCCTAAGATAGTTTTGTATTTTGTTTAATTTTTATAACGGGACATAAAATATGGGTTGGGTGTGGTCTTGTAATCGTCTTCGGTTGAACCTTCGTATAATTGGAATCGAACGTCACAGGTGAGTTCGTCTAATTTACAATTATACTTCAGGTTAAACCGAAGACGATTACAATGTTTACAAGCAGATGTTTAGAGTTGAGACAAAAATAAAAATATAAACAGTAAATCAAAATTATTTAGTAATTTCAACTAAATTACAGTTATTCTGTTCTTAACAGTAACCTTAAGTTAATTGTTAATACAATAAGTGTATTTAGTTTATGGAACACCATCAGTCTAGATAAGGGAGATTTTAATACCTAATTAAACATCGAATATCTTATTCACGAAATCATCTTGATTAGTATAACTGATATCCCTTTTATAATATTTTAAAAATATATTAGAGGAGTCGCTCCAACCTGCAGCTTTCCGTATCACATCAAGACTGACCCCAGATCGGTGAGCGGCTGAGGTGGAGGCGTGTCGGGTGCTGTGGGCCCCGAAAACTGTTATGTCTATACCGCTGGCATGAAGCATTTTCTTTACCCAATGCGCGAGAGTTTGAGGACCAACGTTTTTGTACAGTTTTCTAGCTGATATGAAAAGGTGATTATCAGAGCTTGCATTTCGGACTGTTTTTGTTTTGTCAATATATGACTCTAACGCAAGCGCTGGGCAAATACTCAAATTCTCACGGATATAGGGCAGTCTAATGAATGGCTGGAAAGCCCCAGGCCTTGACGTCTTAATTAACTCAGGTACCCGAATTTCAATGGCGTCATCTCCGATTGTAATGTTAGAAATCTTAATTAAACTTAAAGTCTGCATCCTTTGAGCAGAAGCTATCGCTAGTAATGTTACTAGTTTTAGACCTAAATCATGTAGAGATATATTATCGTAGGGATAATATTCTGAAAGGTGGGATGAAACCGTGTTAGGGTCCCACGTAATATTATATTTAGGACAGGGAGGTTTCATTTTGTAGACTCCTTTCAAAAATCGACAGACATAATCATCAGTGACTATTTTTCTTCCTAGGATAATCGATAAAGCCGATCGATGTGTATTTAAAGTGCTATATCCACTACCGTTTTCAAAGCTTTCCGTTAAAAATAATATGACATCAGTTGTTGTAGCTTGACTAAAGTTAACATTATTATTTTGGCAAAATAACCACCAAGCTTTCAATGAAGAGTTATATTGCGATAGAGTGTTTGTTGCAAAAGAAGCCAAAACTATCTCCAATGAGGCTTGAGGGACTCCATGGTCAATTAAGGACTGCCTGATAGCTTCGCAGCCACCAGGGTAAGGTCTGCGTGTAGTGGATGACTCTCCCTGAAAGGAGAGTGCAATAGGTTTCTATCAGCTTTAAAAAATAATTGTTTGGATACTACTAGTCTTGACCACAATGGAAACCAAGGCTGTGAGGGCCAATAAGGAATCACGACAATACCTACTGCTTTATCAGTTAAAATTTTTCTTAGCATTTTAGATACTAGACAGAATGGAGGAAACGCGTAAAAGTTTAAATTTGACCAACTAAAGGTAAACGCATCTATAAGTTCCGAATGTGGATCGAGTTTCCACGACGAGTACCTTTTGCATTTGTAATTTTGAGCACTCGCAAAGAGATCGAAATTCGGAGTACCAAGACACCTCTTAATGTCCTGAAATGCGAAATCAGCGAGTTCCCATTCTGTGTCTAGGTTTAATTGGCGAGATTCGTGATCAGCCCTATTGTTTTCTGATGATTTAATATATGAAGCAAATATAAATAAATTTCTTGTTTCACACCACTGCCATATGCTGCGTGATAACTCATTTAATTGTGTGTGCTGAATGCCTCCCATTCTGTTTATATAGCATATCGCAGTTGTATTGTCAACCCTTAGGAGAATACTACAGTCTTTTAGCTTGCTTGCGAAAATTTTCAGACCGTAATATGCTGCCTTCAGCTCCAATGCATTGATATGCAATAAAGCATCAGAAGTTTTCCAATTACCATTGGCCGTTTGATTGTCACATACGGCACCCCATCCCGTGAGTGATGCGTCAGTAAAAATTTCTAAGCTGTAGGTGTCGTTACGAATCGGGCAAAATGAATGGTCAATATTATTTAACCACCATATGAAATCTGAACGAATATTAGTCGGTATTATCATGCGTCTATTGTAATTATCTGAGTGATCCAAAGCTAAAAACTTTTCTCTTTCAAATAGTTTGGTATATAGCCATCCGTATGTTACAGCTGGACAAGCTGATGTTAAGAGACCAATGTATTGAGCGAAAGTTCTAATAGTACAGGTATGATAATTCATGAGCTTGTTACTCATAGCTTTTATACGCAACTTTTTATCTTCAGGTAGACACAGTGTCATATTTGAAGTATTGAAGTTAAAGCCTAAGAACTTGCATAGAGTGCTTGGAATCAACTGACTCTTTTTAGTGTTTACGATAAAGCCCAAAGATGTCAATAAAGTCTTTGTTGTATTAATATTAAACAAACAGCTTTCATAAGAGCTACCTAAACATAAAAAATCATCTAGGTAGACAACCGATAACAAGCCTGATAAGCGCAAGTGCTGTACTACTGGTTTTAGTATTTTAGTGAATACATACGGGGCCGTACAAAGGCCAAACGGGAGGACATTAAATTGGTACAAATTGTTTTTCCATTTAAATCTTAGCAATTTTCTATCATTTTCGTTAATTGAGATCAAAAAATAGGCGTCTTTTAAGTCCAATGTGGCCATGTGATGATCTTTGTCTAAGATTTTTAAAACAGTACGACAGTAGTCTTCCATTTTAAAATGTTCGACTGTAATGAACTGGTTAAGTTCTTTTAAATTTAATATAAATCTATATTTCCCGTTAGGTTTAGGAACCGTAAAAATTGGCGATAAGAATTGACCCTCACATGGTAAACATTGAGATATAACACCAGTATTTAACATATCTGAAATACAGTTATCGATTATTAGGCAAGTAGCTTCTGATTTGCCTAAGTTATCCGGGATCAATATTTGAGACGGAGTTTCTCGGATTGGTATTTTATATCCGTTGATCCATGACAAAAGCATATTGTCCTCCGTGATATCACACCATTGTCGATAAAAATATCGTAATCGACCAGCAAAAGGTATGTCGTTATTTACCTGAGAAAAGGCATCGCAGGTTAGCGACGCTGAGGTCGTTGGCGGTTGTAGTTCTTGTAGCCCGCAGTCTCGCGGCGGCGACCTCTGTCGCGCTGCTGCTGAGTGGCTGGCGCGGGCGGCGCCGGCCGGCGTGCAGCCATCGGGTACGGTGGCGGGCGCATCTCGGCGGCTGCCGTCCTCGATGCTCCCCTCAAGTTTAAAGCGCCTCGTTGTTGTTGTACAGACGCGGGTGGTTTGAAATGCTGGCGTTGTGGTGGTGCCACTCGCATTTCAGATCCTGACTTTGAAATCGCCTTGGCGGATTTTAAATGTTCCGCTAGTTCGGAACCGAACAAGTATTCATCGATCTTGGTATCTTTTACGGCATCTCGAGTTTCTTTATTAAGAGAGTTCAAAATAGCAAACCTCCGGGATTGTGATTCTCGGTAGTGATAATCACATAATAGCCTTCCTGCATCGCTGAGAGGTTTTATTATATCCTGGCTCATATTTGACGCCAATGCTATGTCGAGAACTTTGCCCAGGGCAGTCAGACAGCTCGAAAGTTGATTTTGTTTGCTTTCGTTGAAAAAATCTTTTTTGAAGTTGATTTCGCTAAGCGCCGCCTTCACTTCTGGGTTTAGTTTTGGCGCTTTTAGATTACTGCAATTTGCAGGTGTCAAGTATTGCTTGAGTATATCTGATTTGACCTCTTTGGTCATACCATTCAATAAAATGTGCTGCCATCTAGGAGCCACATATTTATTTATATCATCGCCAAGGGTATTTAGGGTTGATGGGTCTTCTCCAAGAATTTCTAAGACGCTCGGGTCTATATCAGAAGGTATATTTTCGTTTGTACTAGAATTTGTATTCAACATCTGTGAATTTTCGTTCGTCTGTAAATGATCGTCAGTCACGATAGGGTTGTCATTTCCACCTTCAGTTCGAATATTATTGTCATCATTGAATACTATATTCGGGTTTGAATGACTTTCTGATGTAAGTACATGAAAAACAAGAAAGCTGTTTTATTGTTTCGTAATTTATATCTCTACTTGATTCACAAGGAGAAAAGTTGCTATCCGTATAGGATGCAGTAAGTCTCGACACCGGAGTGGAGACAAAAAAGATTAGCTATCCATATAGGATGCTAGTTTGTTCTCAACACTATAAAAGTGGAGATCTGACAATAGACAAATCATATAGACTGTCTTGTCAGTTTGTTTAAAATACCTACTTTAAAAAGTATATATGCGTTCACATAAACCATATACGTAGGCAAAAACATTATATTTTGACAACCCTAGCATCAGGGCAACAACTTTTATATTCGTAGAATAAAGACCGATAATGCGGGTAGTTGTAAAATTCCGAGACATAATATGTTTCAATGCTTGATTCACTGGTATTATTTAGATATCTAAAAATAACTATTTTATGCTAAATAAAAAGCGGGTGCATATACCTGTTATCTCCTCATGGAATTCCGAATCCTTATTTGACGGTTGTGATTCATTTTCTGAAGACGACGAGTTTCTCCTTCGCTTCTTTTCTAACTTACTTTCTAACTTCCTAATTTTCTTTATTATGTTATCGTAATCCCTTGTTCTCTTTCTTTTTCCCATATTTACACCTTAAAACTTTGAAATGAAATAAAATATTTAAATTTGCGAGGACCGTGCAACTATGGCAAACACAAAAACATGTAATGACAAGACCGCGGCGATCACAGCCGTCGTAGTGACAGGAGCGAGTGGAACAGAGTATATATCATCTTTGCTTTTAGGCTTATTAACTCTGAAAGTGTGACTGTGGCAGCATGATACGTGTACTGCTGCTTGTAAACATTGTAATCGTCTTCGGTTTAACCTGAAGTATAATCACAAGGGTACATCATAATTAGACTCTTTTTTTGTTGCATGGAATTTTATGACGGTTGTTTACTAATTCGAGGTCGCTGATTTCAAATCTATCCTCATTTTTTGTCTAACAGCTTTAGTTTTTGAGATACGGCTATTGGCCATATTTTAGTACTTGTTTTACTTAGTTTTCACAAAACAGTGCTGTTTTCTTTTACAGTAAGTAAAAAAAGGATTTTTTTTATACAATGTCTTCGTCAAGAAACTGTTGTAAAAACGAACTCTAAACGTAGCCTGAAATGTGCACATGCATAACGGCAATAAGCTGGGTTCATTACCGATTGCACATTCAACTAAAGTTAAAGAAGAATATGCTACTGTAGCTTCTGTTATAAGTAAAATCAAGTACAACGAACACAAGCGGCTGATATGTGTAGATCTGAAAATGGTGAATTTTCTTCTCGAACAGCAAGGAGGCTACACAAAATATCCTTGTTTTCTTTGTCTGTGGGACAGCAGGGCTAAGTCTGAGCATTGGATTAGAAAAGACTGGCCTTCTAGGCAAGCTATGGTTCCTGGAAAACTAAATGTAATAAATGAAGCGTTAGTGCCTAGGGATCGCATAATACTTCCGCCTTTGCATATCAAACTAGGGCTTATGAAACAATTTGTCAAAGCTCTGAACAAGGATGGAGATTGTTTTAAATACATCTCTAAAAAGTTCCATAATTTGAGTACAGAGAATCTGAAAGCCGGAATTTTTGATGGTCCACAAATAAGATTTTTTTTTAGAAGATTTTTTTTAGTAGTTGTTGTTTTTCGAATGTTTATTTTTAATTATAGAAAATTTTCTTGAAAATCGCGTTTTCATCATATCTCAAAAACTAAAGCTGCTACAAAAAATCTGACTTCAGATCTAAATTCTGCACCTTTAAAATTTACAGAAATAGTCATTTTATTTCATGCAACAAAAATGCTGTTCCCTTGAATTAAAACTGTTGTTATTCCTAATTATTTCAGAGAGGCTGCTCCATTCTCAAGGCCGAGAGTTACGACGGGCGCTTTTCACTCTTAAGCAAATTCTGCAGTCCGACAAAGATCTTGTCCATGAGTTCGTCGCCAACAAGGGCCTCGACTGTCTCATGCAGGTCGGCAACATGGCCGACCATAACTACTTGGACTATATCCTTCGGGCGCTCGGCCAGGTAATAATTAAATTTAACCCAATTTTTACGATAAAACAAGATTTTGCGAAAAATATGTTTACATACTTGTTGTGTTTTTGATTGTTTGATTAAGACTGTATTCGTTTTTCTTTTGATATGTTTTCAAATTTCATCGCAGCATTATTTGATGTTTTATCTCCTGTTCACAGATACTATTGTACGTCGACGGTATGCACGGCGTCATGGTCCACAAGCGTTGTATCCAATGGCTCTACTCCTTGATCTCGAGCAAGTTTCGACACGTCGTCAAAACTGCTCTCAAACTCTTACTAGTCTTTGTTGAATATACAGAGAAAAACTCTTTCCTTCTAATCGACGCTATTGTAAACGTTGATAGCTCGAATGGAAGACAACCGTGGTATAATGTTATGAAGATCTTGCAAGATTTCGACGCTTCAGACACTGAACTACTCATCTATGCTACAACTCTCATAAATAGATGTCTCAACAATGTTCCTGATAGAGAATCTTACTATGATCAAGTAGACGCATTACAAGATCAGGGAATTGACAATATAATTCAACTGTACATGGCGAAGCAAGGAACGGATTTGGATCTGTTGAGGCAACTCCAGATCTTTGAGGCGGTGCTGCTGTATGAAGATGGTGACGAGGGCGGGACTGCTTTAAAGTGAGTACAAGATATTGTGCATGAAAAAAGTCTCAAGGACGTACAAAATATCATTTTCAATATGTTTTAATGATTTCCACCTACTAACTATACACTAACGCAATGCTCTTTATACTTTTCAGGCAACTAGACGATTCTGTGATAAATTCTGTCCGGCGACGGAGCCTCAACATCAGTACAAAAGAAAGACGAAGATCCAAAAAATACCAAATGAAAGAAAACGGTGAGAATCAATATTTCAATAATTAGTGTGGAGTTACTTATCTGTTGGGTTTTTTTCTGGCAAAGCTCTATATCTGCAACTGTGTTTGCACGACAAGTAGGTATTTTAGTTTATTCTGATACTTAATCATAACAAGTTAATAATTTGCTAGTGTGACCAATATCAATATTTAACTTGCTCCTTATATAAAACTAATTTTAGATTAATATTCATCTTATTTGTTTTCTTCTTTAACTGATTTGATTCCATGTCGCATTCCACTAACAGCATTAAAACTGCCGGTCATTACAATTCCCGAACCGGAAATCAAACCAGCAATCCGATCTCTTTTCTTACCTTCGCTTATGGATAATAAAGAGAATAAAGAACTAAGCACAGCTTTGAGGAGAAGACGCGACAGATTTGCGAGGCAGGCCACGCATATACAGCAGCAAGAATTGTTGAACAACTCTAGCAACTCTCTATATAATGGTGTTTATGGTAATGCTAATGGTATTGCAACGAATGGAGGTTACACAAATGGCACATACGCCACCAAGACCTATTCAAGCATAAATGGTATTATCAATGGAGTTAACCACTATATCAATGGAGTCAATGGGGTCAGCGGAGGAAACGGGATCAACGGAGTTAACGCAGTAAATGGAATCAACGGAAGTAATGGCATCAATACACATCAAAGTGAAGAAGATCCAGAAAAAAACGTGAACAGGCCATTAATAAATCTGAACTTAGTTGATGCTTTAAAGAATGGTTTGTTTGTTCTCTAACACACTAATTTTGCTTTCTCATCATTTGTTTCATCGTTTTTGCTAAAAATAATCTTGACACTTCTTATTTTTAAATTATTAAAACCCAAAACTTCGTTTTTTGTAACAGTATACCCAAGTAATAGGACAACTTTTCTGATTTCAGGAAACCAAAGATACACAAGTGGTCTCAAACAAAGAATACAAAATGGCACGCTAGGGCACAGTGTTACTGCTGTGGATGCCATCACAGTCATGAGACAGAAGCAACAAGATAATGTTGTAGAGACTAACAAAGATGAGTTAGGTCTAATACTAAATAGGGAACATAGCATTAAGGACTTGGCGCAAAGGTTAACTAGCCCAGTTAGCCTAACGACTGAAGAAAAGCCAATAAGGGTATCAGATATGGCAGGGATAGTTTCAAAAGCCAAAGAAGAGTTAGCTAAATCGCAATCAAAAGGCAAGTTTAAAAGCTTCTTTGACAAAAGAGATTGATAATAATGAATAATTATTGGTATTCTATTAATATTGTGAAGATAAAACCAATATTCAATCAATTTTTCAGATGTAATCAAGAGTCCTTCTATAGAAAAATCACCAAAAATACACGAGATTAAAATCTCTGAGAATGATTTACACTGGGAAGAGTTGAAAAAAGGTAGTCTCGACCGGGAATTCCATCTATGCGATCTCGACTTCTCCGATCTCCGTCAAGACTCAGACGACGATATCTTATGCCCCGCAATCAAAACCGCCAATGGGCCCCCTCCCCCACCCCCTGGTCTATTTCCTTCTTTCAATGCTCCTCCTCCTTTACCAGCCTGTTTGCCTCCTTTCACTAAGTCTAATATACCTGTACCACCAAAACACACGCTCTCATCGGAGCTGTCAAACGACTCTGACAGTTCTACTATCAAAAAAAATAAGAAAACTGTAAAGCTGTTCTGGAAAGAGATTCAAGAAAACCCTGCGCCTCCACCGATAAGGCCGAAAGTGGGAGGATTCATATGGGACGACCTTCCCGACGTCAAGTTGGATACGATGATGTTGGAACATCTCTTTGAGTCAAGGACAAACGATTTGATAATAAAGGTAAAAAAAACATTCAAATTCAAATTCAGTTTAAATTATACTCAAAATAACCTAACAGATAATAATTATCCAATGCGTTATAACATTATTCTAGTTAAACTATAAGTATTCCAGTTTCCAGCTAAGATTACAAAGTAGTCACTTATTAAAACAGTATCGAGGTTTTGCATGTTTTTATTAGAATTAACTTATAATTTTTTTCTATTTTATTATAAAACCGCGACGTACTCGCGCAACAAAACGTGACTTGATTGAAATATTAATATTGTTTTTTAATTGTATGCATAATTTGTTCCATGTTCCTTATTTGCTGGTGGATTATCCCGAAAACAACAGGAAGTGAGTACAAGTGATGTGTAATCAATTTTATCAATTGAAATAAAACTTATTGTTTCTCATGATTTGCGTTTCTTTCAGAAATTAATGGAGCCAAAGAGAAATTTGATCCTAAACGCAAAAAGGTCTAACGCTATAAATATAGCCATGAAAAAGCTACCGACGCCGCAGACTATAAAAGCAGCAATCATGAAGATGGACGCCACAGTCATCGGAAGGGAGGGAATCGAAAAACTTCTGACCATGCTTCCCACCGAGGAAGAAAAAGTCAAAATTCAAGAAGCGCAGGTTAACAATTTTTTTATAATCAACAATCTATGAGATCAAAAGATTATTATCAGTTTGTCACTGTTTCGTCATAGATGAAATTTTATCATGATGTCATAGATGAAATGTCTTTTCATAAAACAGGTGTACAAATATCTAGAACTTATGCCGTTTATCTATTCTCCAATTCACGACCCACAGTCTTGCTTCTAGCTCAGAGAATTAGCAAGCTGAAGTGGCAGTCGGCTGGCCATATCTGTCGAAGAACCGATAACCGTTGGGGTAAACGAGTTCTCGAGTGGAGACCGCGGCTCGGCAAACGTAGTGTAGGACGCCCTCCGGCTAGGTGGAGTGACGATCTGCGAAAGGCTGCTGGTGGAGGCTGGATGCGTCGAGCTGAAGACAGGGCGCAATGGCGCTCATTAGGGGAGGCCTATGTCCAGCAGTGGACTGCTATAGGCTGATGATGATGATGATGATGATGATGAGTCTTGCTTTGTTATTAACATACTCGCCAACGAGCCAAAATCACATGCATAGTGACTACATACATAAAATATGATAGATATTTGTCTATCCGTTCAATATTTTCTAATAGATTTCCGCTTCTGTCACATAAAAAGCTTAGTAGTTTATTGTCCTAAGTTTGTTTATTTTCTTTCAGTATGCAAACCCAGACTTGCCTCTTGGAAGTGCGGAACAGTTCTTACTTACACTAGCATCGATAAATGAACTGTCGTCTCGATTAAAACTTTGGGTCTTCAAATTGGACTTTGATAATCTTGAGGTAAGCTTAAATTCATAGTTGATCTCACACAGTCGAATGGTTAAACTATAAAGCGGCTCAAATAAAAATGATTAAGATAAAAGCATGATGAAAAGGCAAATGATTGATTTAATATGAGCGTCAGGATGATGGCTGGTCCACAAGAGATATTGGATTCAAAGTATGCTCATTATTTACTATTTTCTACTATTTCCATAATTTCAACTACGTGATTATGTAAAAAGAAATACAAATATTTACAAAACAATTGTACTTATTTAAACTTCCGAAGTCAGGTTTAATGAAAATGACTGGTTACAAGGTCCAGAAACATTTGATTGAACACGTTGATGGAAATCAAATGAAATTAGAGTGAAGATTTTACATAAATTCATATACACATATTTCACAAAATTTTATATATTTAAGGGCTTGTAATTTTTTGCCATATTTTAAAATACTTAATGGTATTTTAAGGTAACATTTTCAGTAGGTGGTATGATTGATATTCTTCGAGTAAAAGCTCTGTTTTAGATCAGATAGACAAACATGATAAAACTAAAAGGGTTTTTGAAAAAACGACTCTTTAAATTGCAGAAAGAAGTTGCAGAACCACTGATGGATTTAAAACAAGGAATCGAGCTGCTGAAAGTGAACAAAACTTTCAAAGTGATCCTCTCGACCCTAAGGTCCGTGGGTAGCTTTTTGAATGGAAGCCACGTGAAGGGGTTCAGACTGGAGTACCTGTCGAAGGTCATGGAGGTGAAGGACACGGTTCACAAACATCCGTTGCTGTACCATATCTGCGAGATGATTATTGAGAAGTTCCCAGATACAACAGACTTCTTCAGCGAAGTGAGTCATCATCTTTTTGTCCTTTTCCCACCTTATGTGGGGTCGGCACAACAGTGATCTTCTTCCATTACCCTCTGTAATTTGTTATCTCATTATTCACTCCTTTCTTACCAATGTCATCTTTCACACAGTCCATCCATATTTGGCCTACCTCTACTACTGTATCCATCCACATTCATACCTAACACTCTCTTATATAACATGCCCATACGACATTAACCTATTACTCCACATCTTTTCTGTCACTGTTGTCACTGTCAAACTTTCTCTTATTTACTCATTCCTTATTTTATGCAACCTCGTCACTCCAAACATCTATCTCATCATTCGCATCTCCATCGCATGCACTCTTTTCTTGTCCGTTCCCTTCAACGAAGTGAGTACCTACAGTTGACAATAAAATTGCACAAAGATTTTGCTTTTTACCATACTTTGATGTATGTATGTTAAATCATTTGGCTGACACTTTAGCCCAAACCATTTTTGATAAACAAGATGTCGTTGGAGTAGTGTGAATCACAACGCCATCTTACGTTACATCGTACAATGTTGATGATCTGTTATTCCAGGTTGGACCAGTAATAAGAGCTTCGAAGGTGGACTTCGACAATCTCAGCGCCAATCTCCAGAAGTTAGAATCTGACTGCAAAGCCTCCTGGGACCATATGAAGCGGGTCGCGAAACATGACAGTGCGCAGATTTTCAAGACGAAAATAAACGAGTTTCTGACAGACGCGGCCGAGAGGATTATCCTTCTATCGCTTATCAAAAAGAGGGTTATGACCAGGTAAAGAATACAAAACAAAAACGCCTGAGGCCGTAGACAATATAAATGTAACAATGCAGTAGAAAACTTTTATAAACTTTTATAAACTTATATGGAAATGATCACAAATATTTTAACTGAACAAAAACACTTTCATTCAACACAAATTTACCAAAGCTGTGAAATAAAAAACTTATATCACTTGTAGAGGATCACAGACTTATGACCAACGGCTACGTTAGTTTCAGGGGCCTTACCACAAGCTCTTACAAACCATCATGTCTCAGAAACGGCAAAGATTCAAGCTTGAAGTAACACTTCCATAAAAAAATTGTGTCATGGTACGAAAATAAGTATGATAATACATTGTTTTCACTGACACTGTTGCTATTTATCTATTTATTAAATCTAAAGAACAATGTAATTTGAAAATGACTGTATCCTATCACGTTGTTTCTAACCATTTGTATGCTTTAGCGATTCATATCATATTTTGCCTTTTGCTTTTTTGCCTTGCGATTTTTGTTGCCTTTAATTTTATTTGCGCGATTTTTGAGTTTACTACAATCGTTTAAAGATGACTTTATTAAGGCGGTACCCCGAGTCAAACTAGCGCCGCCACCTATTTTATCTAATTATTCTGTAAAACAAAGGAATTTTCAAAAAGTGATTGGGTAATTTGTGATACCTATCATAAGCTTTTTTTTAATACCTCTGTAATAGTTTTATTTTGTTTAATTTAGCAAGAGATACGAAGTTGCACTTGGTGGACACTAAATTCTTTTTTTCGCCTCTCTGCCTAAACTATACAAAATAAAATTATTACAGAGGTATTAAAAAAAAGCTTATGATAGGTATCACAAATTACCCAATCACTTTTTGAAAATTCCTTTGTTTTACAGAATAATTAGATAAAATAGGTGGCGGCGCTAGTTTGACTCGGGGTACCGCCTTAAGATGAAGAAGTTTAAAAGTGCTCTTTATACAGTGTGTAAAAAGAAGACTACCGAAAACTTCAGGGGGCTAAAGTACCCATCAATATAAACAACTTTTTCTAAGAAACCAACACTATGAGCGCGAAAAAAATACAGCTGTTTCATACATTTTGACTAAGTAGGTATTGAACTTTTGTATGGAACAGCTGCTTTTTTTTCGCGCTCAGTATGAGTTTCTTAGAAAAAGTTGTATTATTATTTTTTATCTTGTGCACAGATCTATGAATAATAATATTATAAATAGTAGATAAATATTTTCTGGTCTAAAGCAAATGTATTTTTCTCTCTCTTACAACGTTCAAACACGTGTTGGTAAGAGAGGTAATAACATCCACTTGCTATAAGTTTTAGGAGCAGATAGAACAATTTCAACTATCCTTGTTACAGATACAGCAAGTTCCTCATGTTCCTCGGAGTACCACTTCAGGACCTCCCCAAGACCAAACCCTCGGAGTTTCTGAAGGTGATAGCAGAGTTTGCGCTGGAGTACAGGACCACGAGGGAAAGAGTACTGCAGCAGCTGGAGAAGAGGGCGAACCACAGGGAGAGGAACAAGACTAGGGGAAAAATGATTATCGATGTGAGTGTTAAGGGTCGCCATGACATATTTCTTCTTCCACTCACTCGTATCATTCGTTAGCTTTGAGTCTGTTCTCTTTATATTTGCATCATCTTTCACATAAGTAAAAAAAAGAGGTTTAAAAGTAACGAAGGTAGAGATAATTAAGTCTAAAAATGCACTTGTACTTGTACCGCATGTAGAGGTACATTGGAAATACATTGGAGGGGCGTGCATTTTTAGACTGATCTACCTCTAATAGATTAGATAAATGCGCCTGTCAAAAAATAAACAGCAAAGTGCACTCACATGTACCTAAGCAATACAATGGCAACGCTCTAGTGAACCATCGATATAAATCCGTTTTATTCAAGAGTTTCATACTATAATTTATCATGACTCCGAGAAAAAGAAATATTTAAGCGAAAATAGACATTTAATGAAGGAAAATATACATTTAATGAAGGAAAAAAGAAAGGTTAAGCTAATAAAACGCACATTAAATTTGAAACACTTACTAATAATAAGAGTAAATTTATTCAAATGCTAAACTCCTTATCGAAAATGACAACCAAAGCTTGATGAGTTATTTGAATAAGGAGTTTAGGTCGAGTATTCTTTGCGCAAGGAGTTTGTATTTCATTGAGATGGAGTTCAAATATATTGATTTAAAAAAAAAACAGTGATTAAAAGTTTTTTATTCACTGTTTTCGGTGAACAAAATAAGATTTTTAGAGGGGTAGGTATAAAGTAATTTGAAATTTTAGGTGGGCAATTACGCAGCGAAGAATGGCGACCACGCCGCCGACAGCGCACTCAAGGAGCTTCTGAAGACAGACCCTGACACCGACAGCCTCACCAAGGGAAGGAGGAAAATTCAGATTTCAGCCAACAGAAGCATGTCTGTCAAGTAAATATTTATCACTTCTCATATTTATAAAACACTGGTTTTCATCCACAGCCTCGCCCGCGAAGCCCTGAAAAACCTTGAAAAACAAATCTATCCCACGGGAACCGTACATTTTTCCGGGATAAAAAGTAGCCTACGTATATCGTATTCCAGATAGAGTATATCTAAAGAGGGTATTCAGAGACACGTCCAAACGTGACATTTGGTACATGCACACATTTGGCTCAGTAGTTGGTATTCCGTGACAGGTTGCAAGCTCATGTTGTTTGTTACTGAATTAATTCAATTCAATTCCCATTTAACAGTGGGGACTTATCAGCTGACGACGAAATCATAGAGAGTCTGGTCCGATCAGCTATGTCCAAGAGAAGACCAGTGCCCAGGGAGCGCAGGCGGAACAGGATCTCAGACAAGAAAAACTGTAAGGAATCTTCCAACCATTTATTCCCGTTGTCCCCATTCACGCTGTCCCCATTATGGGACAATGGAAAGTCATAAAATTACTTTCCCGTTGTCCCCGTTGACTTTTCCGCTATGGGGACAACGGGAAGTCATGCTATTAACTTCCCGTTGTCCCCGTTGACTTTTCCGCTGTGGGGACAACGAGAAACCATAAATTACCTTCCCGTTGTCCCCGTTAACTTTTCCGCTATGGGGACAACGGGAAGTCATGCTATTAACTTCCCGTTGTCCCCGTTGACTTTTCCGCTGTGGGGACAACGGGAAACCATAAATTACCTTCCTGTTGTCCCCGTTGACTTTTCCGCTGTGGGGACAACGGGAAACCATAAATTGCCTTCCTGTTGTCCCCGTTAACTTTTCCGCTATGGGGACAACGGGAAGTCTTAAAATTACTTCCCGTTGTCCACTTACAAATTGCATCGCAAAGTGTTTTTCCATCACTGTCTTTAAGGTCTTTTCTAAAAAATATTTTCTTTTTCAATCTAATCCTGGGGTTTTATCACAAGCTTTTCTGGCAATATTAAAGTAATATACCTAACTTTGATATTTCGTACCATGACCTATCAAAATTATATTGAAGTAGTGCTACTTCAAGTTTGAAATGTGACGTTTCTGAAACATATCATGTTTCAGAAACGTTTGTAAGAGCTTGTGGTAAGGCCCGTCCTATCTTACAATAAATGCGAATGTGTCACTCGAAATGAACCTCTTTGGTGCACTTTAAACTTTTTTTTTTCAACACAATGGTGTCATAGAGCATTGGTCGACTAGTGGCATTGGCCCCGCCTTCCGATCCTTAGGTCGTGGGCTCGAATCCAGTCGTGTACCAATGGATTTTTCTGTTTCAATTTATTTTCGCTATACCAGTACCCTCAAACTATCAGGCACGTCATAGAATATACAAACGATATTATATATTTAACTAGACGGCTGGACCGATTTTCATGGTTTTAGATTTTGTTGTATTTGCCTCTCCTGAATAGCAGAATAACTATTAGAATATTTATAAATTAATTAATTGTTAATGACACACACCTTCGAATTTTGAGTTCTAGGGTATGTCGGTTTCCTCACGATGTTTTCCTTCACCGTTTAAGAGCACTGGCTTGCGCGCACAAATCTTTCAAACAGAAAAACTCATTGGTGCACGACCAGGTTTGAACCCACGACCTTCGGATCGTGAGGCAGGGGTGCTACCACTACACCACTAGAGCTCTAAAGAAGAGAGAGAAACCTGGGGATTAGTCGTGACCACGTTTTTAGGGTTCCGTATTTTTAAATACGAGAATTATCCAAGCAGGAGTCTTCAACAGCTGATAATAATTTAGGCAAATCCAAGGGTTCTTCGAGGCCAAGAGGGTATATTACTAACTTACTGACCCTGATTATATTCGAGATATATTCGAGAATAATACCTACGCAAAAAATATCCAAAACGGTAACTCCAGATGTTTCTTACAAGTTAACATTAAGGTCCGTCCTCTGATTTACTGACATCAATAACTAACAGTGTATTCTATCTGATGAAATATTGGTTTATTCTGTTGTACCGCAGACTAACTTAAAAAATTTTACAAGAGTTACGATGTTATTTTGTTCACAAGAAAGACCAAATTTGCTTAATTAGTATATAACAGTTTTAAAAAGGACAACCCTAAATCGAATTATTCCACTATATGTCCGTAGTTATAAAATAAACATGTTCATAACTCTGTAATCCCCAGGATCGGTAGATATCTCCTCCAATCTCTAGTTACTTAGATATTTTCATCTAAAAAATATATTTGTAAAGCCTAGTTTTTTATAGTATCTACAATATTTCCAAAAAATATAAATATTGGACTAAGTTTAATGGGAGCAAAACGTCATGACTTTTAGAAAATGTATAGCTTCACAATGCTCTTAAGATGCTTATGGGTATTACCTGCAAGTAGCGGTCGTCAGTAAAGAACGAACGACGCCTTTAATCCTCGCGTTCAACGAAGGACTGTTGCGGTGGTAACACAAAATGAGGGTGCTCCAAGGTCAGTAGGGTAGCCCTGGAGCCCCAGCTAAGGCCTTTGTGAACCGGTCATAATGGCAACGTGGAAATCGATAAAATTACAACATCTGTTTCGACAATGTGTTACCACATTGCAAAAAGGAGATGTAATTTAATTTGAGTGAATTTTAATTTTGTACGCGTTAGATAACTTTTACGCGTAGCGACCAGATTAAAATAAGCATATGTTTTTATTTTACAACTTATTTCGATTAAACGAATAGTTAAATTTTAATCCAAGCTTATCTTAATACATTAGTGAAAACTGCATTCGATTTGGTTCTGCCGTTAGAGATTAGCGTGCACAAACGCGCAGATAAACAGACTTATTTTAAAAAAACGGTAGTTTTAGGCTAAGTAGCGTGTAATTTTTATATGAAAAAATTAAATATACAGACACAGTTTTTCAACAATTTTATTATTTATGTATAGATAAATAACAGATAAAAAACACTTAACAAATAAGTATTTATCTAAAAAAACTCATCTGAAATTTATCTAACTTCTAACAGGCGCTATATTGGGTTTTTTTACATTTCATAATAAGTACCTGGATGATCAAGCTCGGTTTTTTTGGTAAATCGTGTTTTTTCGGAAAATGAAACCTATATCTACATTTGTCGCCCCCGAAACCGGCATACTAATTTCATGAAAATCGTTTTTTAAACAATTTCCGAGATTCAGATTACATTATTATAACAGAATTGCTCGTTTGAAGGTATTAGATAAAGTTCAGATATTTTAACTTCTGTCTACCTAGCAAGTTGAAATATCGTTATCAAAACGTAAAGGGAGGTGAATTTTAATTTGTTTCAGCCGACGCTCTTTTTGCGAATAAATTTAAGTTCTAGTTTCAATTACAACTGATTTCTTTTAGGAGCCATGTTTTTACACAGCTCTTAAACATATCCTAAACTAGGTTGTTGTACCCATAACACGAGCTTTGAGTAGCTTACTTTAGGGCTAGATGATGCTGTGTGGACTGTCCAGCATTATTTATTTATTTATTTATTTATTTATTACTTACAGTGAATAGGACATTGGATGGACCACAATCCTGACCCGGGAGACCAGTCCAAGGTAAGTTTGTATTAGGCCGGGACTCCACCAAAGCGGAGACAAGACGAGCGGAGAGGAGATGTTTTCTAAACAACCAATAGAATTGTGTTATTGACACATCTCCTCTCCGCTGAGCTTCAGTGGAGATTGCTGTGCGGAGATGTGTAATATTTGTATGGCGCGATGGAAGCGGAGATGTGAGCTGTGCGCGGTCGACGCGCAGTGGAGACGAGAGGTATGATGCACACCGCACACATCTCCGCTTTAGTGGAATCCCCCGAGCTGAAAAACATCTCTTCTCGCACAGCACACAGCACACCGCACACATCTCCGCTTTGGTGGAGTCCCGGCCTTACTATCAAAATAAACTTTATGTCACCTATCCAAACCTCTCTTCGACTTGTCTCATAAAACAAAAAACCATGACCACGACTGTACTCCCCTAGGCTAGGTAGATATCTCTTCAGTGGCCTTACCACGAATTCATATTGCATTACCAAATTAGTATTACATTGTTATTTCGTACCATGACCTATGCAAATCGTATGAAAGTAGTGACGTTTCTATAATGGAATCGTTACGGAATCTTTCTGGAAGACTTCGTGGCGAGGCCCCAGATCTCTAGATACTAAGATCTTTGAGGATATCTAAAGAAGGCAGTCAAAGGCACGTGGTACATGCCCACATTTTACACAGTAGTTAGTATTTCGTACGTGGCAGGTTGCAAGCCCATTGCCACGTACAAAGAATACCAACATAATGACTATTTCTAGGGTATGCCGGTTTCCTCACGATGTTTTCCTTCACTGGTGTTAGAGTTTATAATTTTTTTGAATAGAAAACCTCATTGGCCGACCAGGTTTGAACCCACGACTTTCGGATCGTGAGGAAGGGGTGCTACCACTTCACCACCAGTGTTCTTGGTCTTAAATTAAGTAGAATTAATAATAGTACCTGGATGACCGAGCTTTGCTCGTTTTTTTTGGTAAACGACGTTTTATAAAAATGAAACGTAGCTAGATCTATTTATCGCCTCCGTAACCCCCTGCATACTAATATTTATGAAAATCGTAGGAGCCGTTTCCGAGATTCAGATTATATTATATCCATTTATACAAGAACTGCTTAAAATGCCAGCATTTAAAATAAATTTTAATGTTTTCTTTTCAGATCAACAGCGGAGATCCAACAAAGATAGTCAATAAAATTGTAATAATATTATATAAGTAATCAATTTATAAGCAACATTGTAGAGCAGTGAATCTCAATTTAAAAATGTAATTTTGTATACCTACCTTTCGTAATAGTTATTTTAATAATAAAAAAGTTCAATTTTGGTGGCAATTGACTTGTTCCGCGGACTTACTTAAAAAATGTTTAGCTTCACACAATCTTATTTTGTTCTCTCCAAACACAAAATTAGCGTAAACATTTTAAATGGCAGTTCTCATTTTTACTAAACTGACGTGTGGTATGCGTGTTTTAACTTATTTTATGAGCTATGCAAATGGGTGTTGACTAAACTACGGATAATGGAAAATTAATTTAATTTAGACCAAAATGACAATTTAAGCTTTTATAAAACTGTCATTTTAGAATTGATACGCTAATTGCGTCTTTTTAGTGTACAAAATGTAACAACAAAATTACCACCATTTTTTTACATGACACTAGATCTACCCGCGATTTTCGCGCATGTTTTTCACGCAAACTCCTCTCAAAGTTTTTTTTTTTCAACCTCCGGCTGCACCTCTTAGAGGTAGAATTTCGGGAATTCTTTTTTTAGTTCCTCCAATTGTAGAAAGGAACTTAACTTTAAAGACAGTGCGTTTTTATGTCAGTCAGTCAGAAACCTAATAGTTTTATAATATTTAGATACTTACCTACCTAACTATATTTCATTTCACTTCTAAACTAATAACTCAAAAACTACTCAACCAATTTCAAAAATTCTTTCACCATTGGAAAGCTAGATAATTAGCGAGTAATTTATTTTTACTAAATACCTAATTTATTTCCGAAATATAGTACTTAATCTAGTTATTTAGTTTTCCTTCATCGTAAAGTTATCGTCTTATGCCATTCTAGCTGAAAATTAGACTCTTTTCTATAAAACTTATGGTAGGTGTTACATTGTTTGAGTGATGAAAAACGTCGTCTTTTAAAACTAGCTTCATCCGTTATAATAATAATACCTTATAACCTAACAGTCACTACAATTATATTATCCTTCTCATTGATTATTATACATTTCATATTTATTATTATATTTTTCTTACATAATCGACTTACTGATATAATAACACATAGCCTAAATATATGGTACTTACTAAAATGAAGAATAGATTTAGGATTGTCGAATTCTTTATGGGTCTAGGAGAACAATAGAAGATTTTTTTTAATTCACCATCTAATGAGGAGCAGCATGAGTTGTACAAAAAATTACACAAACAAAGCCGTGGGGAATAACGCTAGTTTAATATATTCTAACAGGCCAAATGCAATTACGAAAGATGTCTGAAAGTGGAGATCCGTGATCTCTGCCTACCCTGTCGGGAAACAGGCGTGATTTTATGTATGTATGTATGTCTGAAAGTTTTAATTTTTATGCTTTTCTGTATTTTTTATAGCAGCGCGGGTTGAAGATTTATATTATTAATGTATTTGCAGATATATATCCTAATTGCATGTTCAATACTTTATATTCATAAATATATTTAATCACTTTTTCACTTTAACGAATTATAATGAAGATTTTCCCCGCTAAGTATAATATTTTTATGTTAAGAACACCATTTTAGATTTACTATGTACTATTGAACTATTAATTATAATTAATCAAATGCATAGTTAAAACGATCGAAGTGTTAAAATAAATAAAAGTAAAGAAAATTTATATTTATTAATGTATTTGCAAATATTGTCATAATTGTTTATTCAATACTTTATATTATAGATATTATAAAGTATACTAGACAATACTTAATATTTTGCCCGCTAAGGATAATATTTTTATGTTAAGAACACTATTTTAGTCTTAATATTGACCTATTAACTATAATTACCTAATCAAATGCATACTCGTAGTTATAAAGATCGATATGTTAACATTAAAATTTTTAGGTTAACAATTTTTTTGCAATATTATAAATCATACTTACAACCAACAGAAAAATCGAAATTGTAATAGATTTTAGAATGTATTGAATAAAACACCTGACTATATAGAAAAACATTGTCGTATTATTTCGTAAATCTCTCGTAGATTGACTTACACCGAAATATAAACTGGTAGAAAATAGGTTGTTAGAGAAGGAACTGATGACTGAAAAATTATAATTTTTGCGATTAGAATTTATTAAAAAAATAATAAGTTATTGAAAATTGCTTTAAAACATAAATTACTTTACGAGTTGTTACCCGCGACCTCGTAGGTACAATTATTTTATTTTTTCTTTGTCAACCGATCTCGATTAAACAAAGCCCAAGTTTTAATCCAAGCCTATTATAAATACATTAGTGAAAACTGCGTTGGTTCAGCCGTTACGGAGATTAGCGTGCACTAATGCACTGATAAACAGGCAAACAGACAACTTTTTCAAAAACTGTTGTTTTGGGCTTTTTTATACATACATATAATAAAATCGTTGAGATGCCGTGTCTTTACTATTGATAATTTCAAATAAATAATAGTGCTAAGGAAGACATGCTACTAAGCCCAAAACAACCCATTTCTGATCCGGAGGTTTTGGAATAAATGTTCTTGGGTTCACATCGACTGTAATAAAATGCTCTGATAGCAAAACGTCCACAATATAAAATGGTTTGGAAGCTAAATGGTATTTCCAATAGTTAGTTGATCGAGCGAGCGAAGCGAGCGAAGATCTCAGTGGTAGCTATGCGATTTGGCGTTGTATGTTTGCGTGTATGTTTGTTAGAGCATAACTTAAGGACCGTACATCCAATCTGCATGAAACTTGGAGGGTTTAGAGATACTGCTAATCAAATTTACTGGGAAGCATATGAGCTAAATCGGTGTAGTATTACTATTTATTTCTACTTATAAATAAAAACTTATTATAATAAAACCTTTTTACTGTTATCTCGAACTAAAAAGCAAATGAAAAAACGTCATATTTGAAGGAATGAGCAGAAAAAGTAGGTAAAATATTTACATCGATCGCAAAAATTGAAGATAAACATATAAAAAATCGGATGCCGGTTCTTCACTCAAGGTTTGAGTGAAGAAACTATCCTAAGAGGAATCGCTGAAAAATTTTTCCGAGGATTTCTTTATCTCAACAACTCAAGTCATGGAAAATATTTTGAAACCCTGACCAGTCCAGTGCTAACCCCGTTAAATTTCAGATACCTACTGTAATAAAGCATAACTAATCCTGGAACCAATATCTTGAACAAAGCCTGGTGAGGCCCTGAGGACGAAGCTTGGAAAGCTTGAGGAACGAACCCCAGTAAATTGGGTTAGTTTCTACCAGCGCGACCAACAGAGTCATACAGAATCTTAAGGGACTCTCGCGAGTGACATTATCTACCCCGAGGTTCTTCTGGAGACAGATAAAGTCCACTCCGCTCATATTCTGTGGTCCAGTGGCGTGAGACCTTGAAGCAACAGTTATATAATACAGTCCTGGACTCTGAATAACGTTTATAACAGAAGACTACCTACATAAATATTGTCCTCAATAGTTTATCTGTATTTTATATCTAAATTCTTTAATTTCTATTAGCCTCAGTTTAATTTTTATTAATTCACTGTAAATAGTATAGGTAGGGACTGATTTGTAATATACATACATACATATATACTCAACATTTTATTTTCTTTGTTAGATAAATAGCAGTAGGGAGATAGTTTTCCTTTCTTAGGTAGGATAATCAAATATTTGTTTGTGATTATGTTACGTGGCATAGTACATTATAGTGTATCCAAAAACTTTAGGGCATGAATACAAATAAGGATTGAGGACTTCACGCGCGAGATCTCAGTTCGGGGCGAACTACTAGTTATCTAGTCATAACGTCTTTGAATCAATTTCACCATTACGGAAACACAAGCAAGGAGCAGGTTGGCCTAATTTCAGAAAGTATTTAGTACATCCTGGCCTTCAAATCAAAATAAATTTAACACATTTGAACGCTTCATATAAAACCTCTTTAGAATATTATCTTGAGTATTACGATTAAGTATGATTGTTATTGTCATAGATATGTCAGCAATGATGCTGACAACATATTTTTTTCTGCAAATAGCATGTCGTGAAAACTTTTAAAATGGAATATAATCCAAGTTGTAGTACGGAATCGAAGCTAGTTTTCATTGATAGTCAGAAGAATAAGCCAGTTTTGTTACTACAGATACAACAGAATCATTATAAATAAAGGTGACTCTTCACGATGGACATGTGCGTATCGTGAAAATTGTAGTGCGACTGTTACAATAATTAGAGACCAAAATCGAATTTTACGCCCAGCTGAACACACGTGTAAACCAAATTTGATTAAAAATAAAATCGACGCCGTGATGGATAAATGCAAAAAAGCTGTCTGTAAGAAAGTTGAAAAAAAAATTACAAAACTAAAGGATGAATTCGTACCAAATTTTCAGTCAAAAAAAGACACACTACGTCGTGCTAGAAGAAATTTCTTAAACCTGCAAAGAACAGAAGTTACTAATTTAAATGATGTTAAAGTTCCAGAAATATTAGCAAAAGATTTTCTGCTATATGAAGATGGCACAGACGATAATAAAATATAAACATTTATTTATTTTTTATCGATGGCACTTTTACAAGGACTCCTAAACCATTTTACCAAATAATGTCTATACATGTTAACATAGGCTGTAGTAGTGAACTGTACACGTGGTGGGGGTAATTTATGCTTTACTTCCTAATGAATTTCAGCATACTTACGAACGTTTGTTTGAACTTTTGAAACAACATTTAGAAATAAATATATAGACTATATAAAGACTATGAGGCCGGGCTTACCAACGCAATAAAAAATGCTTTTCCGCATATTAATGTGTCCGGATGCTACTTCCATTTTAATAAAGCTGTATGGAGAAAGAAAGACACTTTAAAAGCCGATTATAGCAAAGAATCGAGAGATATAATAAGAATCTGCGCAAACTTCCCTCTTTTACCGGCAGATCGCTACACTGAATGTTGGGTATACATCAAAGAGCATGCTGGAAATAATGAAAACATGCAAAAAATTTTGAATTACTTCGAAAAACAATGGCTAAAACCAAGCATGGATATAAGTTGCTACAATGACATTTTTCGAACCAATAATATAATAATAATAATCTATATCTATATAAGAGCTTAACCTGACTGACTGACTGACTGACTGACTGACTGACTGATTGATCATCGCCGAGCCGAAACCGCTGAAGATAGAAAGCTGAAATTTGGAAGGTGGCTTCCTTTTATAACAAAAACACCCACTAAGGCGGGATTTTTGGAAATTCCACCTCTAAGAGGGTGAAAAAGGGTGAAAACGTTAGTATGAAACTTTTTAACGCGTGGAGCGATTTTCATGAAACTTTGTTTGTGCACTGTAAATACAAAATGAATGAACACGTGTTTCAGGATTTTTCAATATCATCTTCAAAAAGGGGTCAAATGTGGGGTCAATGTTTGTATGGGAACTTTTTAACGGGTGGTGCGATTGGTCTGAAATTTTGTTTGTGTACTTTAAATGCAAAATAAATGAATACGTGTTTCAGGATTTTTCAATATAACCTTTAAAAAGGGGTAAAATGGGGTGTCAACGTTAGTATGGGAACTTTTTAACGGGTAGTGCGATTGGTCTGAAACTTTATTTGTTTGCTGTAAATGTAAAATGAATGGACACCTGTTTCAGGATTTTTCAATATAACTCTTAAAAAGGGGTTAAATGGGGAGTCAATGTTTGTATGGAATTTTTTAACGGGTGGTGCAATTGGTTTGAAACTTTGTTTGTGTACTGTAAATGCAAAATAAATGGACACCTGTTTCAGGATTTTTCAATATAATCTTCAAAAAGGGGTCAAATGTTGGGTCAATGTTTGTATGGGAACTTTTTAACGGGTAGTGCGATTGGTCTGAAACTTTATTTGTTTGCTGTAAATGTAAAATGAATGGACACCTGTTTCAGGATTTTTCAATATAACTCTTAAAAAGGGGTTAAATGGGGAGTCAATGTTTGTATGGAATTTTTTAACGGGTGGTGCAATTGGTTTGAAACTTTGTTTGTGTACTGTAAATGCAAAATAAATGGACACCTGTTTCAGGATTTTTCAATATAATCTTAAAAAAGGGGTCAAATGTGGGGTCAATGTTTGTATGGAAACTTTTTAACGGGTGGTGCAATTGGTTTGAAACTTTGTTTGTGTACTGTAAATGCAAAATAAATGGACACATGTTTCAGGATTTTTCAATATAATCTTCAAAAAGGGGTCAAATGTTGGGTCAATGTTTGTATGGGAACTTTTTGACGGGTGGTGCGATTGGTTTGAAACTTTGTTTGTGTATTGTAAATGCAAAATGAATAGACACGTATTTCAGTATTTTTCAATATAACCTTCAAAAAGGGGTCAAATGGGGGGTCAATGTTTGTATGGGCACTTTTTAAAATGTGGTGAGATTGATTTGAAACTTTTTTTGTGTACTGTAAATGAAAAATAAATGGACACCTGTTTCAGGATTTTTCAATATAATCTTCAAAAAGGGGTCAAATGTTGGGTCAATGTTTGTATGGGAACTTTTTAACGGGTGGTGCGATTGGTTTGAAACTTTGTTTGTGTATTGTAAATGCAAAATGAATAGACACGTATTTCAGTATTTTTCAATATAACCTTCAAAAAGGGGTCAAATGGGGGGTCAAAGTAGTATGGGATTTTTATGAGTTGCTTGATGTGTTTAAAACTCAGTTTAGATATTTTATGTGAACGAAGTCGCGGGCGGAACAGCTAGTAATAATATATTGTTGAACAATCCACACAGCATCATCTAGCCCCAAAGAAAGCTACTCCAAGCTTGTGTTAAAGGTACTAGATAACTGATATGTATATGTAATACATTACATAGATAGATATTTTATATGTATATATTTTTTTTATTATACATAGAAAACACCCAGACCAACGGAACAAATTTCTGCAGATCGTACACAAATTTGTTCCGAGTCGGGAATCGAACCCGCAACCTCTTGCGTCACAGGCGGACTCTCGCCCGCTGCGCCACTGAGGTCGTCAAAATAATCCCCAGCCAGAAATAAGATATAGATATTGCTTATTTCATGGTACCAAGAGACGAAAGGTTGATATAAGTTTCAATATCCGATACGCCGAAGAAAAGAAAAATCTAGAATCACGCCTTATGATTCTTTAAAAAGAATTTCAAATGTAAAAAAGATCCTCAATGTTTAACACGCTGTACAAAGTATTTATTGATTTTTTTTTCATACCTTCAGTATCACGTATTCTCAAAAAAGGATTTAGGCAGACCGGATTTAAGAATGTCTGGCACAGGTAGGTACATTTCAAATTGCGGACATTTGAGAGTTATTCATGACATTTTAAAATACATGTTCATGTAAATAAGGACAATACGACATGAGAGTTCATGACGTTTTACATTGCGAATATTCAATTTAAAAAAAAATTTCTGTCCTTTGTTTATTTCATCTTTTGGCTTTGTTTCATTGAAATCAGTTAACAAATAAAAGAGGTATGATAATTTTACTTATTCCTCGCGCGCTATGCTTACAGCTTAATACAAGTCTACCGAGTACAAAGTCGTGGGTAACAGCTCGTGTATCAGAAGTTTGGAGAAGCTCGTATTATAAGTAGACATTCGGAAGAATCTTGCTTTCACGCAATCTCACAATGGCAACACAAACGTGTGAAAAATAAGCAGTTTTTTGAACAACGTTCATTCCATTACAACATAGGGTGATTGGCATTGTGATGTAAATTAATTTGCAATGTTTATTATAATAAAAAAACCCCTTTCAACTCTGTCTCAACACTGACACAAGTTCATAATATTGTCTGTGTGTTTTTTATACAAACATGAACATCTCAATCCTTTTATATTTTTAATTATTAAGTGCGTTTTTAGACACAGAGTACCCTACGCTCCAAAAAACGTCATACATTGAGCCCAAAATGCCAAAGTGCCGTACTGATTTTTTAACCTTAAAAATTTTGCCTTTTTGTGCCCAACCATGCAAAAAACCTGAATGAGCTTCTTTACTTACCCAAAAAACAATAAAATAAAAATTAAACGTAATATGAGTTGAGCAACTTGTAAGCAATTTTCTACAGTTGGCAACTCTTTTGCTGAAAACTAAGACAACTATTGATGTGAGCAAAGTCCTGTGGGGTGATTGATTATAGATCTTTGCTTACAATCAATGTCAATACGTTTTCATTGTAATCATGTGATTTGGTATTACTTAAGAGTGTTTATTCAATCAATTTGATTGACATTTTGACAAATGTTGATTGTATCAGAGTTCCGTAATCGTTAAAAAAACAACAGTGTCACGTTATACTTGATGAGCGACGCACTTTTGTTTCGACCATTGAAAAGATTACAATAATGTATGCCTACTTTTGAATTATTTGATTATTTGGGCTTAATTTAATTATTTAATTACTTTACAGTAGCAAATTTAATCACTGTAATCCTTGATTTCTCTAGTCTTTACTACGATCCATTTCAAGTTTACACTACGAGCTCGGTAAACAACATAAAGTAAGCCAATAGACCCTCTTCATAAAATATAATTTGACTGTATTATGAACAAATTACCTTATGCAGCTTGGTATGTCACCCAACCAATATGTCAATGTCAGATGCTATAAATCAAGAAGAAGAAGAACGCTGTGCATTGATTTGATTATCGTCGTATTCGTCCCAAGCCTTGTTGGGGGCGGCGTCAACAGCGGGTCGATAAGCAAAGCGTGCCGTCACGCACACACATGTAGAGATTACAACAACGCCCTTAAACTAATATCATAAACTTACATCCCTACGCGTGTGAGTTTATATAACATAGTAATAATGAGAGATTTGTATGCAAACGTATTTTTATACAGAAACGGTATTGTATAAATGAAATACGAGCAAATTCTGATGTTTTTATAGCATTTTCTTATTTTAAACTTTTGCGCCTTTGTTTATAATATTGGCAACTAGTTTGAATCAAATTAGCTTGGTTCCGGTTATGGTCAAAATTCTCACATTATTACGTTACATAAAACACATTTGTTTGTTTATCAACAGTAATAATTATTTATTATTCATATAATATTTTAATATTACCGGTTATATTAACGGTGACAATAACAATGTGAAGATTAATTATAAAAAAGTTGCTAAAAAACTGATGTATGTACAGCCTCCGACTATCAAGAGTAGAAATTAATTATCAAGGAACTAAAATGACTGTAAACTGGCAACTCTTTCAAAATACATGCTGATGTTACAAATTTTATTAGCCTTGATTTTTCATGCTACGTATAATTATTTTAAAAATATCAGAAATCAAAACGTTCTGTCAAAATAATGATATTAATGTGGAAATAACATGACAACGAAGTGGCCACCCTGACTTATTTTCTACTATTTGTCTGACCATGGGTGGGTTGTATTCTGTTTTGTTAAAAGGATCAAATTTGACGCATGTGCTATTTATTTGTACCCCGCGTCCAACTCCGAGGGTTATTTGTTGTTGTTTGTGAAAGCTAATTGCAGGTGGAAAAAAATATTTTTTAATGTATTCGGACTAGTGGAGTATCATTGTACATCTATATCACAGTAAGAATACCTTTTAAGCTTGAATAACATTAGATATTCAACTAACTCAATATTTTTCGCTCGTAAGAAAATTGGGCAAGGGCTTAGCTTAGTCAGGATTTTTAAAGCAAAAATATTCTTTTTGACACTTAGTTAAATATGTGCAAATGTGCGATACACAACAAAAAGCATCGATTAAGACCACTAAGATATTTCAATAAAAGTTTCCAAACTGAATAATTTCTGCAACAATCACAGGCTTACAAATTAATCGATTTTTCGGCCATTTTCTAAGAATGGGACTCGCCTTTGTACGAGTACATACAATGTTAGTTTTTTGTGGTCGTAATGATGGAATAGTAGATGGGTGGTTTTCAAAGGTGATTAATAAGCACTGACAATATTTGCAGATATTCGGCGAGACTACAAAACAGTTAAAGTTAGAAGAAAGTTGAAATAAAGGGAGTTCGGTTACGGGACTTATCTTTATAGGTAAGAAATAAAAATTATAAAACTAGATGCTACCCGCGACTTTTTCCGCAAAAAAATCCATCAATATAAAATAATTGTTACGTCTGAAATTATAGATATCAGGTAATTGGGAAATTTTGACGTAGTGCAAAAAGAGGCGGCCATTCATACAAAAACTAACTGCCCCGCATTGCTTAACCAGGCGTTCCCCATACAAAGTGTTAGCTTCTATTTCAGCCTCTTCAAGATAATTTTTTGAGACAAAAGATCCTTAACACAAAGTTCCTTAACATTTCCGATGGAGGTAAACGTATGAAAGGATACTGTTCGAAAAAAATTTTTGTAAACTATCAAAAACTCTTACTAGAGGTACTGTTCTAAATAAATAAATAAATAATAAATAAATAATGCTGGACAATCCACACAGCATCATCTAGCCCCACAGTAAGCTACTCAAAGCTTGTGTTATGGGTACTAGATAACTGATATATTTAATACTTACATTATATACATAGATAGATATTTTTATTATACATAGAAAACACCCAGACCAACGGAACAAATTTCTGCAGATTGTACACAAATTTGTTCCGCGGCGGGAATCGAACCCGCAACCTCTAGCGTCGCAGGCGGACTCTCGCCCGCTGCGCCACTGATGTCGTCATGTTCAATGAACACATTAAACCATTCGAAAGGACTAGTGATACGATAAGAAAAAGATAATTCAGTTGATAAGTCAGCGACGCGAACGTTCTTTTCAAACATGTATTTATTTTGATTTTAGATAAAAATGTCCGATCTTTTGGGAGCTATTTCTGGTGACAAAGGCAGCGGCAACTGTGGTGACCGGGAACCTAGAGGAGGGGAACTTAGAGGCAAGGGACGTAGAGGCAGATTTCATGGTGACAGAGGATGTGGGACTGATGGACATGGCTACGGGGGAGATAGCGGTCATCACGCGCCGCCGACAGAAGACAATGTGTCTACAGACACGAAGGGAGATACGGAAACCTCGAGGGAGACAAACGAACAAAATGATCTAAGAAAGCTGAAGTTAAACCCAAATATTTCAACCGGCATGCGAGGCTATGGCCTATGGTATCAACAACCGGTGGTTGAGTTTTTTGAGAAAGCATTTTTTTTTGACGTCAACAAGAATGGGCCAAATTATTATGGGGAGGTCAGTGTGTTTAGACGCGGAGCGCCTCTATCGGAGCGTTTCTCCAGGGGCACTAGAGGCAATACCGGCCGTGGCACTCACGGTCCTTACAATGAGAGCACGCTTCCAGCCATCCGTCGTGGCCAACCGAGCTGCGGCAGCCGGGGCTCACGTTCAGTGCCATAACTACTAAAAACATTTTTTTGTTATAAACTAGTCTGAAAAAACCCCTTCTAAATTACATCTCTCGAGGAGCTATGGTTTAAGTTGTATTTTATTATATCAATCAGTCAGTCAATCAGTAAAATACTTTTCACTCCCTCAAAGAACGTTTTTTTTTATTATTGTACATAATAGAATCCGTATAAGTTTTTTTTAACTACTCTGACTGTAAAGTTATCATAAGGTTCACATGCAAAATCTTATACTTTGTTTTAAATAGCACTTTGCCGAAACACTACATTTTGATAAAGAGAAGCAACCATTTTTTTGTTTGTAAGAAGATTAATATTATGACAGAGCTGTTGGCATTCAGATTGTATAATATGAAGCTATTTGTAAAAAAAATCTACCAAGTCAATGTATTCTTACTAAGGACATAGATATTATACAATATACGATGTAAGTTAACCATGTAACATTTAATCATATTTGTGTACTCACATTTAATTAAATGAGTTTGGAGTGAAAAAAAAATACTAACATCAGTTTTTATCGAAATGGTTAGATAGGTAGCCTTCGACCCTACCGCGATGTTACAGTACAAACTGCAATTGAAAACTTATTTTTGAATCCATTTGTTACGTCAAGTTATACTTTTTTATAGCCACCTAACTCGTAGCTATCTGTCTGTCTACTACACTTTGATGTGGTCCTTTCCTTTAATTTTTTGGGATTCCAAACGAAAAACGCAACTCTGATAGCTCATTCATACGCGTTATATCACTTTTATAAATACCTAATGTAGGTAGTGCAGAAGGTTATAAAAAACTCGTAGCCTTTTTTGTATGTAATCCAAATTTCAAGCAAATCAAAGTTCCCATAAAAAAATAGCCACCCAATTACTTTTACTCGTAAGTATATGTTGAAAAATCATGAAATACGTCTCCATTTATTTTACCATTTCAGTATCTAATCCAAGTTTCAAACCACAGGTAAAAATATTCCTTTAATTGACACTCTTTTTTAAAATTTTAAGAGTTTTACTTTGAAAAATCTAGATGATTATGTGTACATTTATTTTGCATTTAATGTAAGTATACTAAGTTTTGAGAAAATCGCACTACGCGTTATAAAGTTTCATACCAACAACGTATGCACCCTTTTTCACCCTCTTCAGCTTTCTAGCTTCATCCAAGGACGTTCTATCTACTGACGTTTGAGTTTCATCGGGTTCATGATGAATCAGACGTAAGGTAAGTTCTTATGTAGGTATGGAATGAAATAGATAGATGATTACAGTGAATTGTTAAGTTACAATGGATGATTAGACGTAGCGTGATTTGTATTGCCTGACGAAACGCAAAACTATGAACCTAATGACAGTTGACATATATTGTCAAACTGGCCCCAAGCATGAATAATCTGACCCGATCCGGCTCTCTGATTGGAAACGTATTTGGAGAGAAAGAGAGGGGGTCAAGGCATGCTATTAATATGCGACGAAGTAATGTTATGACAGGAATTGAGACTTTATGGTAAGAAGCAATTTCATTTGCATGTAGACCTAACCTAACCTAACTCACAATCGTTTTTAAGTTCACATATTTATGTGAATTGCAAATTATTTTATAAGAATAAAATTTCTAAAACCGTAAGATTACCAAATTTAGAGGCTAGTTTTATCCCAGGAAAAACTCTAAAATTATAAAAAGAACGATAGAAGGCTTACTAATCAGTAATTAATCTTAAAATAGCATAATATAGAAGAACATATGGAACAAAGATCAATTAATTGATGACTTAGCAAATGAGATGATTGCTCGAACCTTATTTTTTTGGGCATTTTTACAAAGCCTGGTTCATCTACGTACCCTAAGATTTATAAATCAGAAATGCCTATTTGGGGTCCTACTCAATAAAATGAAAACCATGGTGCTACATTACATAATTTAATTTAATGTAGGTATTTAACTGACACATCTATTATTTACCAACTTTGGCAATGCACGTGACTTTGAATCCTCGCTGTTGTAACTGGTAATGTTGTACGAAGCTGTTGTAAAGCTCCACGTACGTACAGTATCGTATCTTCCTTTGCTCCTGGGTTTCATTCTTATATATCTCTGGATCATCCATAATCTTTAGTTTTAACTTGTTTTTGTCTCTAATTACCATTATGGAATCCCAAGCCTGCGACATTTTTCTCCAAACACTTGTCGAGATGAGCACAAGACGTTTCACGACGAACGAATGAGTCTCGATGAGGACACCCGTGAACGGACAAGCATATCGACCGGCTAGTACCATTCGCATAGTAAACCAATATACTAGTATCTCAACTCCTTCACACCAGATAGATACTATGCTTATGAAATGTATAGTCGTGAAAAACGTATGTACCTACCTACTACATATTATACATTTAAACGAGCAGTTCTTGTATGATGTATATAATCTGAATCTCGGAAACGACTCTGAGAATATCGCGGCACGTCCAAACATGGCATTTGGTGTATGTTTACATTTTGCAGAGTACTAACTATTCCGTACGTGATAGGCTGTAAGCCCATCACCGCTTATAAGAATACTAACCTATGAATGACACACCACGTTGGTTTCCTCACGATGTTTTCCTTCACGGTATAAGAACACAGGTGCTGCGCACATAATTTCTTCGAATGGAAAAATTCATTGGTGAACGACCAGGTTTGAACCCACGACCTTCGGATCGTGAGACAGGGGTGCTGCCACTACACCACCAGCGCCATGAGTACATCTCTTGTGATTAGTTTGAAACTTGGCTCGAATACTTGAAATGCAAAATAAACAAAATATACCTTTGTTTTGGAATTTTTCAAAATATTTTTCATCAATGGGGTAAAATGGATGTCAAAGTTTGTATTAGTAACTTTTTGACGGGTATGATTGGTTTGGATATTTTAAATGCCAAATAAATGATCATGAACGTGTTGCAGGATTTTTTCTGTGTAAGTTTTTTACTTCACGCAAACAAAGTTGCGAGGGGAACAGCCAGTTACGGTCGGTTTAGTATCACGTTGTTCGGCGTTGATGTACTGTATTTTATCTACTACTTTCAACTAGGATGATCGGCAATGTTGCCATTAAGTAAAACTTTTACATTCCCTATTAATATACAAAAATATCAAAGCAAACCGAATATGAATTTCTAATATTGGTTTTCACATTCATTTAAGTATTAGTTTTATGTTGATAATTTTTAAGGATCTTAGTTTAGTGGGTTAGTTTCGAATCGAAATAAAATATTATTTTTTAATACAAATATGCATAAGCAAATAAAAAATAAAAAATTACCTAATAAAAAAAAGCTTAGGTCAGAACTGTTAATCCAATGAATCTTGGTATGTCAAGAGAAAGTACGATGAAGATTAGCTTAAAAAAACATCAAGATTTTCTATCACGAATTCACGATCGATGAAGGCTTGTAAATATAAAATGGTTTTTATTTTCATTCTAGAATGAATAGTTTTTGAAATATAACGAAAAAAGTGAAATTAAGAAAACCACTGACGTTTTAGCACAGATTTTAGACTCATATTTTTTGTGATTAGCACCAACTAACGCAAGTAGTAAACACCTGCCTACATACATAAAAGTATTAACGCAAAACTTAAGGTTGTGGAGATCGCGCGCGAGATCTCAGTTCGGAACGAACTACCAGTTTCATTCCTGTCTAAATAACTAATTACATTAAAAATAAACGTAAAGAAGCGGGCTTTTTTATCTGCGAGACTGGAACTTTTTATCTACTCACAGGACGTAGTACCTACATAAGTACCTACTATATTACCTATACTTATGTCATTCGCTATTCCCACATTTTTTTGTTTCTTTATATAAGGCATCCAGTCAAAGTGACGATACAGGTTCGCAGTCTAAGTTGTGAATTTGATGAAATTGGTTACAGCTATCACTTACCACTTTAGTCGCCTCCCGCCAGACTCCTTTGGGGTCAACGTCTTGCAGCTCATCTTGACTGTTCTTCTCAAGTCTTTGCTCTTACCAGGTCCAGACAGGATATAGCAGTGTAACCTAAGATCTTGGAAAAGAAAACAAGGGCTTATATAAATGTTTCAGTATTACAACTGAGATAATCCAACTGGAATTGATTTCTCAATGGAATCGGTAGATTTCAGTGCCCGTTTGTATTATTTGCAAATGCATTCCATGCGCTATGGGTCACTGGATTGGATGGTATGCATTTGGAATAATGTGAACAAGTCATAAAATTTAATGATTAACTAAGTCTATTCTCGTATAATCTACAGGACTAATTAGTGGTTGAATTTTAGAAATTATTTAAAAAATGTACCTACGAGTAAGTACAACAAACCCTGAAACCACCATACAATTGCCCACTAATTACCGCCGGGTTAGCTTGATGTTAAGTGGTTACGGGCAATTGCAACATACCACAGGTTTCTGACTGTGGTATTGTCTAATTTTGCCCTTTTGTCTAAACCTAAATACAGTAATACTTAACAACTGCTATTTGAAGGTAGAATATCTGGTACTACGGTGGTATCTACCATGACGGAATCTTGATGAAGAGCTAAACTTAGTACTAGTACATGACTACCTTCACACTATAGGGCGTAGATATAATACTTAAGAATAACTACTCCTTGAAAATACGTTCCTAAATTGGCCTCCGTAGCCACTCGTAGCTCACACTAACTTAATATCGGCTTAGGCACTCATAAATTCGCACTTCTTTATAGTGTACCGTAGCTGCAGGCTTTTGCATCTATTTTGTGCATAGATACTTATAATAACGATAGAAATTTATATATAATAACGATACAAAATGAATATTAATTTATATATAATAACGACAAGCGTGGAGCGTTTTACTTACATGTAGAATGCTGTAGCGCCTTGCACAAAATCTTTGCCTTTAGGTTTGCCCAGCATCTTTCCATCTGTACAGCTTAGTCGTCCATAACCATAGGCCATACGGATTTTTCCCTTCAACATTTGAAAACACTGGTCTATATAAACTGGTGGATATATAACTGTGAGCACATATACCTACAACAAACATTTCGAAACGAAAAATTTGTTGTTCAATGGGTTCGAATTCATGATTGGAAAGTATAAATAGCAATCAATATCAACAAACCAAGCAAGCTTTAGTCACGAAAATGGCAGAATTTGTGACAAAATTTCGCTAAATTTTTATTAGCTTTGCCCTTATGTATTCACATCACTTGCTAGGTACATATAAGTAAAATTAACTCTTAATCTATTAGTAACATATTATGTAAGTAGCTAAATAATATAGGTACCTACCTATTCTTGATTTTTGTAGAAAACGGCCAGGTCCACAATATGGTCAATTAAATAGTTCATACTGTCGGATTCGTGTTTTATTGAAGCATCTGAGTCGAAAAATCGTAAGCATTTTGAATTATAGATAGATTTGGTTTAGTTTTTTAGTTCATAATTTGTGAATCTTGCCATCACTGAGCAAAATTGAATATTTATTATTTGAGTAAATGATAATGTATTTAGCAAAGTTTTGCTAGAATTAAGTTCTTTGACATTTCATCTCTCAAATTGTTTTTCTTTTACGGTTTTTCAGACATTTTCTTATTCTGCTACTTTTTAATATAAAATAATAAGGTTTCATCTAAAAATATTAATACGAGTTCACTTTTTTTTTATAAATAGGTATTTACCTAGACGTTTCTCGCAAAAATCTCGCGAAATCAAAGACGTAAACGTCTTTGGGCGAAATTTATTTTTATGAGACAGTTATAACACAATTAAAGAAGAAGAAGAAGTGCACTAAATTCTAGCAGCATCTGGAATTCTGGTTGGAAAGGAAAAATCTTGATAAATAATTCAAAGACCAGCTGCTGAGTCTCCATGAAGTTTGGCGCCTGAATTTGTTGGAATCACTCAATTATAATTCTTCTAAAAAAACTTAATTAAAAACGGGAATTTCCTTAGCATGGTAATATTTTGGAAAGCTGTACCTACTACGCATGTCCTCTATCACCCATCGCACATAATATCATCGCACTCCCTCGGCAGTTCAATGTCCCGAAAAACACTAGTCTCCGTAAAAACGGCGATTGTTAATTTACGGCCTAAATTGCATAAAAAAGAATATGCCACTGACCCATTCAAATTAAGGTATTACCTACTGATGCTATCTGTAATGTAGGTACGTAAGTCATCCTCACAGATTTCTACTAGTAGTCAGTGGCATGTCCAAACATTAGCAAGTGTTTACCTTGTATATCATATCCTACTATCTTACTAATACATTTATTATAAATGCGAAAGTTTGTAAGAATGTTTGGATGTGTGGATGTATCTATGAATGTCTGGATATATTAATGTTTGATACTCTTTCACGCTGAAACGGCTGAACGGATCTGGGTGAAATTTGGCGCAGATATAAATTATAGTCTGGAATAGCACATAGGTTACTTTTTATCCAGAAAAAGTGTCTTTTATATTCCTTAACAACCTACTACTCAGTTCTTTGGGCAAAACTTTAATAAGTTTACCGCAATATTTTAGTTTCGTCTGCAGGGCCATCTTTAACCTATCGAAGGCCTTGGGCACATACGGACACATAATTCATTTGTTAAATATTAATAATTTGTTAATTAAAATATGAGTAGGTATGAGTGTGGATGCGCAAGTAGAGGAAGGCCGAAGAAAAAGTGGTTTGATTGTGTGAATGATGATATGAATGAAGGATGACTTGTTTCAGATTTGACGAATGATAGGAGTGAGTGGAAGAAGAAAACATGTTGTGCCGACCCAACTTAGCGTGGGATAAGGGCAGGAAAATGATGATTTTTATTTATAATGCTTCGTTGCATGACTTTTTCTATAACAATTTTTTACAAAGCCATGTTGTTTTTAATTAAAAAAGGGCCTTTACGACATAGGCCTTCTAAAACGTCTCTTTTTAACCGCTAGATAGAACTATTGTAAAGGTGTTTAGTTCTATGTGTCGACACCTTGAATAATGCTTGGAAAATCTACGTTTTTGCACAACATACAACCATCACAAGCTTTCAGCAGTGACCGCTAGGTGGCTCTGAAGCTGAATTTTACTTTTATCTAATAATTATTAGAAACTACGAGGAATGCTTACATGAGTAAGATTAATAATAACTGGGTGTTCCGGTGTCTGCCGTTAGGTTAGTGAGTAAGATTAATAATAACTGGGTGTTCCGGTGTCTGCCGTTAGGTGGCACTGTGACAAAAATTTCCACTGAAATTTCAATAGTACCTACCTACCATAATAGCCGACTTTTCAAGAGAAAGGGCTTGTCTTGATATGATGCTTCGTATGATATAGAAAGCAAGGTAGGTACTTACTACTTCTATTTAACCCATCAAATCAAATTAAAATATTACAAGTGCGGATCCAGCCTTAGTCATAATGACGATAGGGATGCCGATGTGTAATAATGTCGACATCCAAACTTATATAGGTTCAGTAACTACTGGAATATGATTCATTTGTTTCTGATTAAAAAAAGCAAGCAAGAAATAATATAAATTGATAAATGAAACAGCAAACTTCCTAAAATCGTTTATGTATCTACGCATATTATGTATAAAAGTGAGTTAAGTCGTTTTTACAGTGTTGTTGGGTATTTTAGATAAATAATAAATTCACACAAACTTAGAAAATAAGACCACTCGAGAATCCGATCGAGAGATGTATTTACAATTGAACACAAAAATAAAATGTTAGAAAATTTATTTATGTTTTTATCAGTTTTTCTAAAATTGTATTTTAGTAGCAAAACATTAGTAGTTGAAAAATACTAAAGAATATTAAAATAATTAAGAGTTCTCGTGCAAGTTAACAAATTATAAATACACTAAGTCCCTACCTACCTACTATACTCGTAACTACTTAAGCTATTGATTAAATAAAATAGAAATAACAACCTGACTAAAATAATAATTTGTTATAAATAGCCAAGCATAGTTTTCATAAACGTTATTAAGTTATTTAATATGATATTTATTAAAAAAAGTTATTTTTAACAGCTTTTTTTTAATTTTTATTTTTTTATAAAAACTATGTTATCTTATTTACGTATGATATTTTATTTACAATTTCTATATTTTTTTAAAATAATGTTATTAATCTCGCTTACAGTTATGTATATAACAAAAATTAAATACCTACCTACGTGTTTTTTAATCCATAAATATCATTTCGTAAGTAATAATAATACAATAATTTCATGAACTCCTAACTTTTGCCATCATGTGTTTTTAAACTTACACGATCTGAACATTATAATCTATATCTATATAAGAGCTTAACCTGACTGACTGACTGACTGACTGACTGATTTATCATCGCCCAGCCGAAACCGCTGAAGCTATAAAGCTGAAATTTGGAAGGTGGTTTCCTTTTATAACAAAACAACCCACTAAGGCGGGTTTTTTGGAAATTCCACCTCTAAGGGGGTGAAAAAGGGTGAAACCGTTTGTATGAAACTTTTTAACGCGTGGAGCGATTTTCATGAAACTTTGTTTGTGCACTGTAAATAAAAAATGAACGAACACGTGTTTCAGGATTTTTCAATATAACCTTCAAAAAGGGGTCAAATGTGGGGTCAATTTTTGTATGGGAACTTTTTAACGGGTGGTGCGATTGGTCTGAAACTTTGTTTGTGTACTGTAAATGCAAAATGAGTGGACATGTATTTCAGGATTTTTCAATATAACCTTTAAAAAGGGGTCAAATGTGGGGTCAATGTTTGTATGAGAACTTTTTAACGGGTGGTGCGATTTGTTTGAAATTCGGTTTATATACATATTTTAAGTGAACAAAGTCGCGAGCGGGACAGCTAGTTAGTTATAATTGAATAACGGGTATTTATCACGTACCTATTTAATTTTTATTCCCGACGTTTCGAACACATTACAGCCTCTGCATTACAGAGTCTGCCCGCGACCACGAACGCTGTAATGTGTTCGAAACGTCGGGAATAAAAATTAAATAGGTACGTGATAAATACCCGTTATTCAATTATAATTATGTCATCAAATCACGGAAGTTTAAAAAGTTTAATTATAATTAGTATTAAACGTTTATTTATCGCGTTATTATTTACCTATTTTTTCCCAACATCTACTTGTGACCACGACAGTGCGTAAACCTGTCGAAAAGTCTAAAAAATATAGGTATAAATAACGCGATAAATACCCGTTTTATACTAATAAATTTTGGTCATCTTTCTTATTTTTACAAAAACTTTTATTATTAATGCTAGATCTAGAACAGCCCCTTAAGCTTAAGGGGAAAATCTACAAGACCATCATTAGACCTGTCGTATTGTATGGATCTGAATGTTGGACAACTAAGGCGACGGATGAAAGAAAAGTGCATGCGACGGAGATGCGAATGTTGAGATGGATGTGTGGAGTGACGAGGATGGATAAGATAAGGAATGAGCATATTAGAGGAAGTTTGAAAGTAGCGCCTGTGACAGAAAAGATGAAGAGCAATAGGTTGGCATGGTATGGGCATGTTATGCGGCGGGAGGAAAGCCATGTTACAAGAAGGGTGATGGATTTGAATGTGGATGGATACAAGAGTAGAGGTAGACCTAAGAAAAGATGGATGGACTGTGTGAAAGACGATATGTGTAAGAAGGGAGTGACTACTGAGATGACGGATGATAGGGGAGAGTGGAGGAAGAGAACCTGTTGTGCCGACCCCACCTAGTGGGATAAGGGCAGGAAGATGATGCTAGATCTAGAACAGAGATTGATTGAACAAGATTGAAGTTCGGTTGACCAGTAGGACAATCTTGCAATGAATTTGACAACTTTTCAACCGATTACTTCATGTATTTTTTATTACTAGATGACAAACTAAATACACTTCAATTTCACATTTCAGTTAAAACTACGCAACTAAATTAAATTTCTAAAATGTAGTTGTTGAATCTTTGACTGTATTCACGCATATTCGTGGGATATTTTTGTTACCTGTAAAGATATATACAATTTGTTTACCGCAAAGTATTTTTTATTCGTAAAAATGGAGGGGGAGGGAATACTGATTAAATAGTAATGAAAAAATATTTGTTTTTAGGCATTCGACTCGGGCCAAATCAAAATTATAGTGTAGTTATACACCCATAAGTGTTTTTTTGTTTAAGACAGGGCGCAATGGCGCTCATTAGGGGAGGCCTATGTCCAGCAGTGGACTGCTATAGGCTGATGATGATGATGATGATGAAGTGTTTTTTCGAAACTTGGCTTTTCTAAAAATTTCAGAGATTTCGTAAATCAAGTAAAGCTGGTTTAAATGTATGCAGGATTGACATTGACCTTGTAGTTGTAGAACTGGAGGTCAACTTGCCACTACCGTTCTACCCCAACGCAATCGCAGCATCAAACTAAAGGTACACTGACGATCGTTAATTTAGGACCTACCAAAGGTGGAATATCGCATAGCAAAATATTTACTGTAAGAGCTATTATTTTTGTCGCGCAAATATTTGACAACTACGATAAAACGAAGCTGACACGATTATTTTTTCCGATCAGTTGTCACTGACTTGTTGTCATTTCAACTTGAGCATGTTATTCATTTTCAAATTAGATATATTTTAGTACCTATTTTTTCTCTTTGAATCTTGTTACTATGACTTTCTTCTTAAACACTCACAAAAAAGAATAATGATTAAAGAGAATGTAATTACTACGTTAAAGACGTTATCATTTCAAAACCGTCAAAAAATTCAATAAGTCAAGGTGAGATAAGTATATCTCTGTCTCTGTCTACATTTGACATTTAATCACAATTATTGGCCTAAACTTTCAACCATTGCATTCTGAGTGTTCTCAGAACATTTCTAGGAAATGGGTCCCAAGTTAAAGCTCGCGATCGTACGACCGGAAAACGAACTACTTACTCTTATTTCATTCCGGATAAATTCCGGATTCCAGGTGCAAAAGCTAACGTTTGCGAATTCAATTCTGATGTCAAAGAGTGATGGACAACATAGAATGAACGCGATCCATTCCAGGGTAGGTAGGTACTAATTTAGTAACTATTTTTATCGATGTAGGTACCAACTGCTTATTAGTATAATTTTTTTTTAATAAACTTTAGTGTCTTACCGCTGAACTAAGGTTTTTAATTTATCACACTATTAAACCTGATGTACCAAAGACTAAAATATGTTATTAAAAAACCTTCCGAAAAAATTACTAAATTTATATAGCAAAATGTTTATTATTACCATTTTTATTTTTTTTCTATTTTAATGAATCCTTAAAAATTGTTGAGTAACTTTTATCACAGCGGTAGTATAACGCCTATTAAATGTTTTTCTTATATTATTTTTTTATTATTTATTATGTAGGACATACCTACCTACTAATTGAGAGATAACGCAAAAGCCAAAAACTAAATTAAAACAAAATTGGTTGTGATTCGCAAGGCATTGGTCAATATAAGGCTATAGCTAAAAATTCATAATCGCGTATTTAAAAATAAAAATCATCACGCAAGAAGCAAAATATCTTTCACGTCTAAACTATAGTATGCACATTGACTTTTGTGCCACTGTTACACGGGCGTAATACACTATCGATTGTACTGCGGTAGGGTAGCAAGCAAAGAACTTGTCCCATTCTCACAGTAAAAATGGTGCAACTCGGAAACTATAAAGATTATGATAGAAAATATTTAAAAAAAGTTACGATATTTTTTTTTATATATTTGTTTTAAATTAATATCATAATAATGATAATAACTAAAATCGTTAAAAAATTTTTTATAAAGTTTTTAATTTACTGCATAAAAATATTGTTAACAAAAAACTCATAAAAATAATAGATACATTAAATTAAATATGAAATGAATATTATATAATTATATTTTCAATGTATAATACATATAAAAATACATACTTCCATAACCATTTCCTTTTTGCATAACTGATCATGATCACTGATTAATTCTAAAACTTCTAGGTACTAGGTTCTTTCAAAAACTTGTACAACTGGAAATTGGCACTTATTCCAGAAGAGGCTTTTAGGCCCACAGTTTGGTGGGTACTGCAGGTCTAAACCCTCGTTTTTGGCATAGTGTCAAGACTTAACAAGCATTTGCGCAAGCGTTGTGACTTTACTGGGTTCGTTGCACGTATAATGGTCCTCGAGCACAGAATACTGCTAAGTTCATCCAACCTTAAATTCCTGAGTATTCGACCGCATTTTGGCGTTAGATGGTTGTGGGGGTTGCTTGTCAGCGCAGAGCCCAAGTTTTGTGTTTGAAAGACTAAAGTGAAGTAAACGGTGCGTTAAACCATATTCTAATCCAGGTTAAACCTGGAAAAGTTGCTACCATAAAAATAAAATAAATATTTGCGACTGGTAAGATATCATTAATTTTAAAAAATACTAATGTTTTTAATAAAAGCCATTTATGACTGTTTTTAATATATTTTCTACTTTTATAATTTGATTGGTTGAAATAAAACATGAATAAATGTAGCTGTCTCCAATAAATGCGCGGAGGTGTTGTTTGGGCTGTAATAAATCATAAACTACGAGGTGATTAATATTTGCTGCTTGCAACCCTAACTGCCCCCTCTCTCCGCAACCCAGGAGTGCAAGCGAGTGCATAGTAGTGCATCTTTTTCGCACCAATGCTATTTGATTCATAGGGTCAGACCCCATATTGCAACCCGAAACAGGGGCATCTATTATGTTTTTAAAGTTTATTAAAATAAAGTTAATTACTTTAAGGCGTTGAGCTATTAGATTAGATAAAAAAAAGCCTGGGCAAGAAAAGCATTTGCATGCAATAATAACTTTTATTAGCATATCTTATGTTTTATTTATTAGTGACGAAAGTGACATTACTATATACTCTGTTTATTTCTGTAAATTGACACTTAATTTACTGAAATATACAGATCTATCCTAATATACATACTAGATAAAAAATACATGTAAAACTTTTAAATTTAATTTAGACATAATGCAAAGCAAAGCTTTCAGAGACAATTCGCCATTTATTTTTTAACTTGCAAATAAATATTTCATCATGATTTAGCATAGAAACATTCATATTTACACTATGATTATATACTCGCAAATTAATACTAACCATTATTTAACATGTGATTTTTGGGTAAATTTGTGCATAACTTGATTTTCCTCTATGAAGCATCAAAATCACGTGAGCGTATGGGGCCTAACCCATACTGCGGCAAAACGGCCACACCCGAGAGTTATGTTTTGACGCATTTGCCGCATAGATGGCGCTGTGACCATGCGTAATCTAGACCTCTCTTTCCCACAACAGTATTGATTTTCAACCCTCGCCGAACCCGCCCCGCAGACTTACCCCTTGATGCTAAAAATAAACGCGAGGGCGAAGTTGCGTGTGGTTTACACTACACGCGATAGCGAGCTGATAGAACATTCCAGAAAATATCGATTTTCTTAAAAATGTAATACAGACATGGAAATTTCATGTTTTTGGTATAACTCGATGTTAGGCTAGCGCGTATGCGTTTGTAGATGAGTTTTTATGAAAGTTAAGCTAACATGAGTTCTGGTTGAAAACGAGATACTTTGTTGATACAAATACCTATAATATTACATAGGTACTATAAATAAAACAATTATTAAAAGTACAGATGTATAATAAAAAATATAATTTACTTACCTAAAGATGAACTTTAAAGCATTATCCACCAACAATTACGAAAACTTTTTTAGTGAAAGAAAAAAAAACCTTTATTTATATATTTATACACTTGGGCTCACACACACACTCACCCTTATCCTCAGCCTCACACGTATGTAAAGTACTGGTATACGTACAACTGCATATTATGCAAAATTTACAAATCCACGTCACTAACTGGCTGACTGACGAAAGCCATGTTTTATACGTGTAACTATATTATTATAATGATTATGTATATAATAATTTTCGTATATACATATATTATACAATACATAATGTAATATAATATATATTTTCCGGTACCTAACCTAAATAACGCATCAAATTATTTAAATTAGGAAAAATCCGGAAAACAATCTTATCTTCAATCTTATCAAGATAATTTGAAAACGGCATAAGTACACAAACAACGAAAAAATATTTTGTTACAATGACTTAATATAATTAGTACCTATAATATCTGATTATGAAAATAAACCTGGCAAAAGCCTGCTGATATTTAAAATTAATTTATGAACAACAAATAATTCGATGACATACCAATATTTAAAGAATTTCAACGTAAAATTTCCTAATAATTATCAGAAACACTAGTAATAATGATTTCAACACATAAACACTAAAGATATTTTTTTTAAATAAATCTAATGTAAACCCAAATAACGTGAAAAATGACTGCAAAATAAACTGAAGATGTATGCAAGGTTTGAAAGTTCTGACAAACGTAGACGGTGGAGGATACTCAAAGTACGAATTTATTTGTACGTTAAGTATTCTCCACCGTCAGAACTCTCTTGTATACATTTCTAATTCGTTTTGCAGTCAGGTGTCATATAATATTCAAAATGCAATTTATTATGATATGATATGAAGTATATTTCATTATATATTATTATGTACCTAACTATATATAACTATGTGCTTGGAATATTTTACGTGGTAATAAATTATAGTATTAAGTTATTTGTAAAAAATACGCTGTAAAAAAGCGTTATCTTGAACAAATATTTTTGTAATAATAATAATTTGTAAGTACCTATAATAACACAAAGTATAATGACAAAAAATGTAACCTACATATTAATTAGATATCAAACTAAGAGAGATAGGGATGCCCTACTATTCCTAAAAATAATATACTTATCCAAACATTAATTTGACAAAATTATAAAAAATGTGTAATAAGTATATTTTTTTATATTATATACATATTTATTATAATTTTGTATCCATATAATTATATAATTTAAGTTATCAAACTGCAAACACTTGTTGAAGTATAAAGGCGGAGCTACTGACTAAACCATCGGTCGTCATGTAATTGCACAGAAGCCATACAAAAACTCATATGCAAATGGGTTCCTTCAATTCAATACCCTTTTGTTTCTACTGCAGGTACCTAAAACTCAATGAGTATCTATAGTTATATTCTGTTGAATGGTTTGGGGGCGGAGTCAACCTCGTCAGTATTTCATCATCCTACATGAAGCATGAACGAAACAACTCTAGAATGAACCATAGCAATTACTTCAAGGGACAACATTTCAAGCAATCTAGCATTAGCTAATACAATTACGTATAGATTATGTGAGGCACACTTCTATTTGAGTTCGTACCTTATTTTCATCGATTGGAAAGTCACAGATTTTTTGTCACAAAACAAAGTTGAAATGGCATTTTTAGCCAATCATAATTCATTCTATTCGTTCAACTTTCAAATTGTTATTAATGATTTCAAAATCACGGGACGAGTCTTTGTGGGATTCTCAAGCTACTTCGTTCAATCTTTATAATTTGCTGTCAGTCGAGTATTTTGGAAGTCCTCATCCGTCTTCTGTAGGATCAGTTGAGACATGTATTTAAAATTATTAGATCTTTAGCTAGTGTGTGTTGGACGGTTCAACTTTTTCTTTCATTTTTATAATATATTTTTGTAAAAAGAATAAGCTTTACATCCATTCAACATGATTTATACTGCGCCAAGTGGAAGTTATGAGTCATTCTCAGATCGCTGTAGTGTTAGGGACATAGTTTTAGATAGAGTAAGCTTGCCCAACAGCTTTAGGTACCAGCCATCTTAGCTAACCTACAAGAAGGACAAGATAAACAAATACATTTTCGAGTGGAAAAATCCATGAATGCCCAACCGAGTTTGAAACTAGACTACCAGAATCAGAAGACAAAGATGCTACGATATGATTTAAAGTACAGATTTCAGAAGAAACATCACAAAAGAATAAGAAGCAAAAATGAGAGCTTTGCGAAATATGTGTGCTTTTACTTGTGATAAAATGAAGAACAGTTTGATATGATAACATTGTGAAGCGAAAAAGGACGTAGTGATGGAGAAAGGTATGATGAGATGGTTCGTGCATTTGGATTTTAGAAAGGATGAATGAAATGATATTGAAGAAACATGTGCAGAAGGCGAGTGTCAATGGGACAGTTGGAAGCACTCAGCATAACGATACAGTTTCAAAATTGGTATAGCGGAGTTTTTAGTGATAATACATAGATCAAATTAGGAAACTTTTAAAGAAAGACCAGATCAAGAATATCCTAAACAGACACGACTGTATTCTTATAGAAATGCAATGAAAATGAATGTAGCAAAAGAAGTATTCCAGGATTGTAGCAAACGTTAACGAGCATGATTTTATGTAAATATTTATATACTTTATTTACTTAGTAACTAGGTATATATAAGTATAATTATCTAAGTATATAGTAAATAAGTGATTCTATCTACTGATTTGTGTATTTTGACGTCGTTACGGTTTCCTATAATATGTAATATCCAATAAAGTTTTAATTAATATCTAGAGAGTATTTCTGACTATCCCATAATGTTATTAAGTGCTTATACGTAGTTATGCGATTGAAAGAAAAGGCTTGCAGAAACTCTGCTTAGTCGAAAAAGTAAAATTATTTAAATATAGGTATTTGAATTTGCTTAGATTAATGGTGGCACGCCAACCGCAGCATAATTGACACCTCCACACAAAAGCCCATGAAAAGTCTCTGGGGTACATTTTGATCTTTTCACCACATTGGTTCTTGAACCAATGTGGTGAAAAGTAACACGATAAAATGAAGATCTCTTATAAAGTTTCTTCTTAAGTTTTTATTAAAATTATTAGCTGTATTACTTATTTCACATGTAATTAAACTTTAAGTCGAGCATAATACTGCTTTATTACAAAATTCAAAAGTCTCAGTCGCTACGCAATCACGAAACAATCAACATAATAAAAAAAGATTATGAAAAACAATAAAAAAATGTCTCTTTCAATACACATCGTAAAAACTACATACATTAGGAAAATGTAATTCGAATCGCTCATCACTTAGCTCACAGAAATCAACCCCAGCATGCCCCCGCACCGCGCCACTCTCCTCAAGTTTATCGCGCCGGTCTAGACTCCCTCTTTTCCTCGTCGCGCTCCAGCCAGGTCGGACGTGTCCTGAGCTCCGCCGTGGGTTGCTACCTGCAGCCCTAGCCATAGTATCCTACCGCGCCGCGACCGCCCTGCCCTACTCCCCAGCCAGCCAAAGCAGCCCTGAGTTCCTGAAACCAACGCTGAAGACTCAAATTTCAAATTTCAAGACTCAAATCAAAGTAAGTCTAATCTATGCACCCTAAGCTTCAATTTCCCTGCGAACATTTTCAGCAATGTCGACTGATGCAGAAAAATAAATGTATGTTCTTATGTGCAATTTTTACGTGGGTACTGTATGTTAATTTCGCAAAATCTTCGTAATAATCGTAAATTTATTTACGCTACGTTATTTTCTACCATACGCAGCGTTTGCGCCATGCGTACTGCGTCACGGCGAACGACGCCATCTTATTGCGACTTTGTCACATCGCATTCTCAAACGAAAATCCATTTCCATCTTAGAATTTTCATAAATTTTCGTCAAATAGGTTTATTTAATAAAAATATATAAACCAGAGCTACAAGATCTGCATTGTATTTCAAGAAAATATCAATAAATAAATAAAAATAAAAATCATAAGTGTCAAAACCGGAATACCAAAAAACAACAGTTTTTATTAGTTTTTACTTAGGTAGTCTAAATCAAAAACATCACCAAATAATTGCAATCTTATTACCAAAAACTTTATCGGCTCAAGTAATATTTCAAGCAGGACGCCATCTTGTCACGTTTGAGGATAATTACATTTATTTAGGTACAATAAGTTATTTTTCACGCCATATGCAGCAGGCGAAACTGTCTGTCAAAAGTGGCTACGATTTAGAGGGAGAATTTGTACTTTTCTAGCGTTTCGTTTAATTAAACGAATAGAAATGGACATTTGGCTACCAATATTAAATTCTATTCGTTGGCTCAAATTACATTTCGTAAGCTAGTGTCATTTCCATACATTAGGAATTCTATTCTATTCTATTCCATTAGCGTCTATGCCGCTTGTCTAAGCCCTATGGTGGGATAAGGGCAGGAAGATGATGATGACGCAGTGTTTGCACCATGCGTATTACGTCACGTCACGGCAAAGGACGCCATCTTGTTCAAACGTTGCCGCACCCATAACAATTCTCAAACGAAAATCCGTTTACATCTTAGAGTTTTCATTAGTTTTCGTCAAATAGCAAAGTTTATTCAAGAAAATTATACCAAAGCTACAAGACCTGCATAGTATTTTTGAATTAAAAACCAATATCCACAAATCTTTAAAATATACGAGACACAAGTTTCTTTTGTTCGCCGTATAAACCATGCGTCACTGAGACGTCAGCGGCGCCATCTTGGCACGTGTTTGCGACTACCATCTGCGTCTAGGTATAAATCTAGGGCTAGACGCCTTCTACTTATATACGTTTAACACTTCTATTTACCACCGATTCGTCTACTACCACCTAACGTCTACACTTAGTCTACGTCGAAATCCACATCTTGGTCTAACATCTATGTATCATCTACGTGTATGGCTTCCATCTACGTCTACCCTAAAAGTTTTCTGTGTACGTGTTCGTCTTCCGTCTTCATCAACGTTTGGATATTATATATATATATATCAAAGTCTACGTCTGCGCCTGCGTCTGCATCTACGTCTACACTTATGTCTACGTCTATGTCTAAGTCTACGTCGTCTACATCTACATCTGCGACTGCATCTACGTCTGTGATTACGTCTACGACTACGTTTGCGTCTTCTTCTACGTATACATCTGCGTCTGCATTTCAACGTCTACATAAGTGCCTAAGTTTCTATCTATTTCTCCGTTTACATCTACGTCGTTGTCTACGTCTACATCTACGTTTATATATGCGATTACGTTTGCGTCTACATTTACGCCTACTTCTACATTAACGTCTACGTCTAAGTCTACGGCTACATCTGCGTCTACATCTACCTCTACATCTGACATTAAGTTTGCGTCTACGTCCACTTCTACGACAGCGTCTGCATCTACGTTTACGTCTACTTCTATGTCTACATCTGTATCGACGTTTGTATCTACATCTACGTCTGTATCTGCATCTACGACTACGACTTCTTCTACGTCTACATCTTTGTCTGTATCTACGTCTACGTTTACGTCAGCATCTACGTTTACGTCTTCGTCTACGTCTTTGTCTACGTCTACATCTGCATCTACATCTACTTCTACATCAGCTATTACGTTTGCGTCTAAGTCTACATCTACATCTACGTTTACATATACGTCTTTGTCTACGTCTACTTCTACGTCTTAACTTTATCTGCATCTACGATTACGTCTACTTCTACACCTACATCTGTGACTATATCTACGTCTATGTTTACGTCAGCATCTACGTTTACTTCCTCGTCTACGTCTTTGTTTACATCTGCATCTACATTTACTTCTACATCAGCCATTACGTTTGCGTCTACATCTACATCTACGTTTACATCTACGTCTACGTTTGCATATACGTCTTTTTCTACGTCTTCTTCTACGTCTGCAACTACGCCTTTATTTGCATCTACGATTACGTCTACTGCTACGTCTACATCTGCACCTACGTCTACATCTACGTCTATATCTGTGTCTGCATCTACGTCGTCTTTTACGTCTACGTCTGCGTCTGTGTATACGTCTGCGATTACGTTTACTTCTACGTAAATCTTCTTCTACGTCTACATCTGCGTCTGCATTCACGTTTACATCTGCGATTACGTCTACGTCTACGTCTACGTCTTTGCCTAAGTCTACCTCTACGTCTGCGTCTGTGATTACGTCTGCGTCTGCATCTACGTCTACGTCTCCGTCTTTATTTACGTTTACATCTGCATTTGCATCTACGTCGACGTCTTTATTTACGTTTACATCTGCATTTGCATCTACGTCTACGTCTTTATTTACGTTTACATCTGCATATGCATCTACGTCTACGTCTTTATTTACGTTTACATTTGCATTTACATCTACGTCTCCGTCTTTATTTACGTTTACATCTGCATTTGCATCTACGTCTACGTCTACTTCTACATCTACGTCTGCGATTACGTCTGCATTTGCATCTACGTCTTATGACAATTCATTAATTAAAAGTTTTCATAGAAGGCCATAAGGGGACGTTTTAGGTAGGAAGAAAAGGTTTCCCTGCAGTGAGTGGGTGACTACAGTATAGCCATCCTCAAAGGGGTCGATGTTATTGGCGTCAGTATATAAAAAACTAACTAGAAATAAAATCTACCCTTCGCCGCGTAATAACTGAAATTCATAAGTAATTAACATAATAATACTAACACGAATAATGGTCCAGCCAATACAAATTTTCTACCTCTTTTCAAGATTATTTTTTAGACAAAAAGTAGCCTATGGAACTCAATACCATGAGTTTATTCTTTGAAACGTCAATTTCCAGTTTACTTACACTTTTTGTTAAACATTATAGGTACGAGACGAGTACTTGGGCGAACTCAAAGCGTGACGCGTGCGAGTTGCATTGTACGCTCGGTCCGCCGACCGTACCTACTTGGGCGAAATAAACGAGTTAGCAGCGGACGACATGAGGCAGCAGCGGACGACGTGTCGCTGCGACTCTCTGGTTTCTATGTATTTCTATGAAAAGCGTCGGTAGCTTTGTGTCGCTAACTGCGGAGGGAATTTAATAGAAATACATAGAAACCAGTAGTGTCGCTGCGACACGTCGTCCGCTGCTGCCTCATGTCGTCCGCTGCCAACTCGTACCTTAACGTTCATCAGCTTTATTTTAGAGTTATATTAGTAAAGTAGAGTTTTCTTTGTCTTCGCGGTGATAATAACCAGTCACAATGTTTTAATACTATTTTATTATGCTACCGTGTGGCGGGCTTTGCGTGACAAAATCACATCTTTCAATTTTAAAAGGTAAGTTGCACTTTTTTCAGTATTTTTATACTTTATAACGAACTACTATAATGAAATAAGTGTACACGTGATTTACCATACGTAAATACTTATTATTTTCTTTACAGATCGTGAAAAACGTCTACAAAGGATACGATACCGCTACCTACCCATGCCACCTCTTCAATTAAACTATCAAGGCACTAAAGAAGCACTTCTATCCTTTCGCCACACTGGTTCATAAGGACATGGTATGAAGAAAAATTTCCAGAAAAATATAATTTATTTCGAAATATGAAATGATACTGATAAGATTAATGTAAAATAACTTATAAAATGATATAATTTAATAATATAACGTTAATTATTCAAATGTTTAAGGAAGTATAAAGATTTTTTGTGAATTAAGATGATATCTGGATGATCGAGCTTTAGTCGGTTTTTCTATTTTGCTAAATCGTGTTTTTTGGAAAATAAAACCTAGCTAGATTATGTAATCTTATTAATATTATTATTATTATTATTATTATTATTCATATAAATATAACTCCTGAATAAATATTGTGAGGCATTTTAGCAAAAAGTACTTGACAAAAATTACACTTACTGTTTTTTATTTAAACAGTGTTTTTTCCTATCCAATTTTTTTAAAATCCACTTATACCTTTCCAATAGGTAGGTACCTTAAAAATAAAGGAATAAGTAAAATGTTAAAAATGATGGAAATGGATGACCATTAAGAATAATTATTACAAAAAACTTAAAAACTAATCAATCTTAGGATAGCAAGTTGAGATATTAACGATGAATGGAAGAGGAAGGGAGTTAGAGAATGCTTTAGAATGAAGACGGATAATGTTAATAATTAATGTTGCATGTTTGTAAAAGACGAGATGGAAGGGTAGAGAGAGAGGTAGAAAGCTAGGGATATTGGAGTGGGATATATTATGTTATTTTATTATGGGAGTAATGGTAAGAATAATGGTGTTTTAGATAAAGATTTGGAAAAATGAATGATTGATGTTAAGACAGTGAATGATTGAATAATAGCAGTAAATGTATTGATACTCGTAGATAATTTAATTGTAAACATAAAAAGTTTGCATGGCACCGCAGGCTGGATGTAATGAAAGAGAATCTTTGCAAAGACTTGGATGCAGTTTTGATGGGTAGTCCACAGAGGGGGATTTATATAAGAGGAAATTTTAATGGATATGTGAGAAGAACGTAAGGAGAATTATGATAATTTTAAAAAAATATTACATTTATTTTAACAAAGCCAAATTAGAAAATCTGAAAAGTCTTTTACATAAAGTACCCACGTAGAATACCCACATATATAGGTGGAGCAAAAGCGGAGTAGCCAGATACCATATATATTTTAAGGTAAGTACTTTGTCTATTGTGTATTTTCTTAGTAACAGCACGATAATATTGAAGAAAAAATTATTATCATGAAGACCCCGATGAAGTAAAAATGTACTGTACGTCAATTCTGTAAAATTCAAACATCAACTCGCATCTCAGTTCAGTTCAGTTTTCTTTATTTTTGGCCTCTGTGTCATAAGCCACAATTCTGCCATACTCGCATCTCACATCGCTATTCACTCTCACTTCGCTTAAGACGCTTTTTACTTGACACTTTGAATCGGGTTCAGGTGCATAGCGAGCGTCGAAGTGACTTAGCTGTATCGAATGCCACTTCTTACGTCATCTCATACTTTATCTGTCAAAATCTAACCGTCAATTTAGTTCAACTCGCTGACACGCTCGCAAGAGTGGCGCTAGGGTAAATTCGAATTATTAACCGAGTTTTTAGAATGCCAATCAAGAAACTCACAGCGAATTCAGATTCGAAGTTTAAAATGATGTTTTACAGAATCACACGGCTGATTGAACTACGATTACACGCTACCATCGATTGAGACGGAACAATTTCTCCTTGATCACGTTTAAATTATATATTCCAGGGTATATATTCCAGGTTATATATTCTAGGGCCTACCATAAGTTCTTCGGGCAATAACAAATACGATAGTTGATGACGCACTGTAATCCCCAGTTAGGTTGATATTTATTTATATCATTCAGTTAGAATTTTTATAGTTATAACTCGTAAATATTTAAATCTTCGAGGATAAGTTCTACAAATATTTTAAACGTTATATTTTGTGACACAATCACACTGCAAAGACTGGACGTAGCTATAATTCTGATGAGTAGTTCTATATAATAGGAGAGGAGGTCAAAAAGTCCACGGAACGGAAGAGTTAGGAAAGGGGTGGTAGGTATAAATACCAAATTTTAGGCAAATCGAGTCATTAACATTTTAGTTTTATCTAACAGTTCAATTGGGATAAAATCGCTTAACATAGATAAATAATACTGTTATAAAGTTTCTTACTATGCAAGAAAAAACTTGGAAGAAATTTCACCTGTTTAAGGACTCTTGCCCTGGAAAAACGATGATTTATAAGTGGCATGTTTTATTCAAGCAAAGCAGAGAGTAAATTGAAGATGACCACTTCCTGGGCCGGCATATTGAGGCCACTAATTCCTCTGTCATAATTAAAAAAGTCTAAGAACTTGTGCTTGAAGATGCTCGATTAAAGAAGAAAGAACTTGCAAAAATATAGGAGTATTGTCTACAAACATTTTAAACATCCTCTACGACCATCTTTGCATGTCTGAGGTCAGAGAAAGATGGTAGCCGACAATGATCACAATGATCACAGGCGTTCAGAAACAGCGCGTCGAGTGGTCACGCGAGGTTTTGGATCTCTGTAGCGACAAGGAAAACATTTTAAACCGCATTATTACTGAAGACAAAATTTAGGTTCATCCCCATAAACCAGAATCGAACCAGGAGTCTATGCAGTGTCATAGAAAAGGCAAAGCTAAAAAGAAATTAATGGTTGCACAATAGGATTTTAATAAATGAAAAAAGGATTGAATATCATAGAGGAATACCATTTATACCACTCTACTAGACACATTAAAAGAAGCCATCAAGGAAAAAAGACGAGGAAAATGGACTCAAGGTGTGATTTTTTGTGAGTGTGCTTTTGCACGACAAGACGTAATGCACCTGTACACAAGATACAAAGAGCTAAAATGGAGTGTCAAAGTTCGTATGACATTTTACTAAAGGATTGTGTGATTGGTTTGAAACTTGATTTGGATACTTTAAGATAGAAAATTAGTGGTCAGTTATTTCAGGATTTTTCAAAATAACTTTTAAAAAGGTGTTAAATGAGGTGTGAAAGTTTGTATAACATTTTTCTTATAACAGTTTGAAATTTGGTTTTGTATACTTAAAATGACAAAAAAGTGGACACGTGTTTCAGGATTTCGCGTTCCAATAATTCATTTGGATGGTGCACCGATGCCTTGTCATGTCATCACTAACGTTTATTGTGTCAGGCTATCAGGATGGGGACCAGTGCTGTTTGGGGATCTTCCCGGATTTAGCTAAGGCTTTTGACGGCATTTTCATCTTACAGAGTAAGCTTGAGAGCCTAGGCGTTAGAGATACTCCTTTTGAATTGTTTTTTAGCTACAGAACGGAACGGAGTCAGTGTGTTAAGGTATCCAATAAAGTAATGGACTTCATATTATTCACCGCGGGGTACCGCAAGGGAGTATTCTTGGTCCGATCTTGTTTAATGTCTGCATTAACGACATCTATGAGCTTCTATAGGAAACGCTGATGTCATATGCTATATCATTAACACTGCGGTATTATTGTACGGACCTACCTGGAACTAGGTTGCGCGTGCGGCGGAAAACAAAATGTTTCAATTGCGTAGGTACATTACTGCATGCAACATAATCTAAGCGCTCGAACGACCATTTGTATTGTAAAACTTTGACAAGAATTAGGATAATCAAATATCTGGGAATACGAAATCTGAAAGAGTGAACGAAAATCTTTTATTTAAGCAAAGACCTTTTTTTTTTGAAAAGAAGAATTTGAAATCTGAGAGACGTTGAAAACGCTGAAATAAATCGGTCTTTAGTTTTAGATATGTGTAATTTGTAAGGTAGGTACTATTCTTTTAGGTCTAGTGTAAAGATAAAATCTTTAGGTAAATGAAATGACCTGTCTGACTGACTAATAACGCCCAGTTTATACCACGATTTCTACTGACCACTAACTCACGGGCTGAACAACTGACAAAGAGATGCTAAGGAACTCAAAATTCTGAGTTTTTTCTATTGAGTCTAGAGATATAAAAAAATATTTAGGTGGCTAAATAACTGACGGACTGGCAGACAACGCACATCTTAAACCGTAGGTATAGAGAACTGCAGTACTAGGATTCTCCGTTTTTAAAGTCTAGAGGTGCAAATATCAAATCTTTAGGTGACTATCTGACTGACTGATAAATTGACGGCCTAAACTGAAAATGAAGTTAAAAAGAGAGGGTCTAGGGATGTTAACATAAAACCTTTACGTGGCTGATAAACTGAATCACGAACTGATGGACTAACTTGAGAACTGTTGGTGCTAGAGGTCTCAGGTTTGTCCTTTTTTAGGGTCTAGAAATGCAAATGTAAAATTTTTAGTTCACTAACTGACTAAATTATTAATTCACAGCCTAAACTCCTAGGAACATGAAATCCTTACGTGACTGACAAACTGAGTTATGGACTGATTGACTGACAGCGCACAATCTTAACTGATGGTGCTTAATCATAATCTTAACTTAAGTGATGGTCCTAAATTTGGACGTGACTTTGAATTTTTAGGGTCAAGATTTTGTAAATGATGTCAATCTCCATATTTTTTTAACTGACTGTCATTGCACAGACTAACCTAAAACTAGTAGAACGAGACCGAACGGTTAACTACTCAAATTTTGCTACTTTGGCAAACTAAAGCAGTGTGTGGCTTGTTGTAAAAAAAATCCGACGTGTAATAGTGTGATCAGTGTGACCATTTGTGGCAGGTTCCTGCCATTTTGGCAGGATTGGCCTCTCATTTTAGACTCTGGCATTATTAGCTGACGTTTTAAAAAACTGTCAGTTTTTGGCAGTATTGGGGTAGAAAATAAAATGTTACCTAAAATATTCAAAAATTGACAATTTTGCAAAATGACTGCTGTGCTTACCAATGTCTAACGCTGCATTCGAAGGAATATTCTCTCAAATAAATTGAATCAAGACAAAAACACGAAACAGATTTATAAACATACATGTAGCATCTATCCTGCACGTTAGACAAGGCATTGATGAGCACGGCGCCGCGCCGGTGATTGCATTGCATTTAAACCAACCAAAGACAATGTTAAATTTAATGAATAAATCCATGTTTATAAATGAAGAAAATGAACATTAAGACGCTAACTGTATAGTTTAATTTATATTTAATAAAAATATAGCAATATCTAAGTGTATTTTTACTTTTCTTAGTTTAATAATTCAGTACTTAATTAAAGTTGGCAATATTTAGGCATTTTTACTACCGACTTGGGCAGGATTTGGCAGGTTTTTAACAAAAGTAAGGCAGGATCTGTATTTTAGAGTTGGTCACACTGAGTGTGATGTTATTGGATGCTACTCGTCAGTATACCATTTCAGTTTTCTGGCATTTTAGTTTAGAAATTTAGCAAAATTTCAGTAGTTGGGAAAAAACACAATGAGTAACAGTGCGACTCATAGGTACTCGTAGGAAAACAATTCTTTCATTAGTTTGACAAGCAAGAAAAGTGTGATTTGTTGGGTAAATGATCTAGGTGACTAGTTTGGACGTATTAGTACTACCTAAAGTGACGGCGCGGGCGCAACCGCCATTTTAGACAACTTGGTCGCGGCGGGCGCGACCTCCTGCGATGAACAAGGCTGTCCACGTAAAAATGTAGCGGGGTGCGCGGGGAAATATCTGACTCTACCCCGAATCCTTTACTCGTTAGAGTATGTTCTAACAGCCTTAAACTATTGACAGCCTTTTTCAGGTTTGGCTACAAGCAGGGTTTGGAAACCGTAAAAAAACAAACTGGTATTGCTCTAAACACCTACCTTTTGCTTTTCTTATAAGTAATCTTTTTTTCCTTATAATCTCTTTTAAAAACTGATTAATTTCCTATCATGTGCAGTGGTGTCTGTCATATTTTTAAGGCTTTATTTTATCCGAAGGTATTTATCTCAACGATCATCCGTAATTTTTGGTAAATGGCTATTTCTCTGAAAAAACGTAAAACTCTTGGTAAAGAGTACAAAATGTATTGGCCCATCTTGGCCATTCAAAAAATAATATTATGAACAAAATAATGTTCGTTTTACTTATTTGTTTTTCTTGCTCAAACATGCCCCCGCGCAGCGCGTTTATAATGCATCTCACTCTAACTCGATAGAGCGATCGATAATCTCCGCAATGCGTCATCTTGGGCGTAACTAAAATGGCCGCGCTGACTTTGTATCGTGTCTCCCCTCCCCTTCACGTACCGCACTTCTTTCCACCCGCACCTTTGTTCATGCGCCGTGCGATGCAAGGATCTCCGCGCATCCTTGCCTTGCCCCGCTTACCCCCACTACACCGCGCATCGGCGCATCTGTGCAATATCAATTTTACTATAGGTACTGGTAGTAGACGAACACTATAGAAGTCTTAATACTTAAATTTTTGAACTGCATTATGTTTGAGTGCGCGGGCATAAAATTGAACAATATTGCCATCAATAACCACTTGAGCATCTTGCCCTAAACCCAAAACGGCTATTTAGTAAGATTTAATTTTATGAACATTATTTTTCTGGATTCTAGCTTGTTTTTCTCTTAATAATCTAAACCACTCGAGCAGTTCACCTTAACACGTAGAAAGGTCTTAATTGTTCAGTTTAGATTGATACACATTAGATTGATAATAATGCGTGAGAGTTGAGTTCCCTCAACCATTGCAACTTAACGTGTTATTATAGTGTTCCAGCACTCGTAAGTTAGGTAAGCATAAACTAAGTGCGGATAAAATCGCGGGCAACAGCTAGTTTTATAATAAAAAACAAGTCGTACGGTTCTAGATCCTTCCGCTCCCGTCGATTCCCTCGATGTTGCTCAAGCGCCGTACGTAGGGTGCTAGAGTGAGTGGGACCTGCGCGCCGCCGCAGCGCCCGGCATAAGTCTTACGGTCCTCGCGGCGATCGCACCTCTGCAGGTGAAGCTTTGCACCACCGCTGGTGCAGGCTACAAAATGTGATTATTCAGTCTTGGATTACTAAAAACAGTGATTTTGTTTCGAATAGTGATCAAATAAATTGGTCTTTCATTTTATAGCTCTTTAAAAAAGTGTTTTTTGAATCTTGTGCGCGTTCACTACAATTTTATAACTGCAATCTAATCCGTGTTTATCTCGATGATCATTTATGATTTTTGATTACTGATGAACTTTTTTAGGTTTTAACGTAAAACTTTTCATGGTAAGTACTATATTTCTTGACCATTATGCGTCTTAGCTCTCTAACATAAATTTTCACGTCGTCCATTTTGTAGACTCTAATGTCACGAGAAAGAAATCGATAATCCGCAATACGTTAGTTATTCTGGGTGTGGCTTGCCCGGGCGAGTCTCACCCCCCGCACTCCTGTCGTATCTTCACATGCGCCGTGCGATGCAAGGGTCCCCGCGCACCCCTGCGTCACCCACCCCTACTCCACCGCGCATCTGCAGTGGCCGGCCACTAGTGGCGATCCATCACTTCTGTAGTCCGCACGTCATTTGCGTTGACTTCGGTTCAAATCCAGACTTACTTAAAATAATGTTTATTTCAATTAAATAAATTGAGGCGAGTGGTTAAACTGTATTGTGACTTGGATTACTAAAAACAGTGATTTTGTTTCGAATAGTGTAAAACGGTTTTCCATTTCATAGCCCTTTTAAAAAAGTGAGTTTTGAATCTTGTGCACGTTCACTACAATTTTATAATTGCAATCTAATCCGTATTTATCTCGATGATCATTTGTCATTTTTGATTACTGATCAATTTTTTTGGGATCTAACGTCAAACTTTTCACGGAAAGTACTATATTTCTTGATTTTCCTGACCATTATGCATCTCAAACGAAAAATTATGAACGATAGTCAATAACAGTAGTATCTCAATACATAGTGGTGTTGGTTTCATTGCCTGTTTTTCTTGTGCTAACTAGTTTTCACGTCGTCCATTTTGTAAAAATCATATCACGAGAAAGAAATCGATAATCCGCAATACGTTAGTTATTTTGGGAGTGGCTTGCCCGGGCGAGTCTCACCCCCGCACTCCTGTCGTAGCTTCACATGCGCCGTGCGATGCAAGGGTCCCCCGCGCACCCCTGCGTCACCCACCCCTACTCCACCGCGCATCTGCAGTGTCCGGCCACTAGTGGCGCTCCATCACTCCTGTAGTCCGCACGCCGTCTGCGTTGACTTCGGTTCAGATCCAGACTTATAAGAATGTTTATTTCAATTCAATAAATTAAGATGAAAGTGGTTAAATTGTATCGTGAGTGTTTTAAGTGAGTGTATACAACGTGAACATCACGTAAGTGCATTAAATTTTACCTACAACAAAAGAAACTTTTCAAAACCAGAAAAATTGTGTGAATATTCAGTTTGTTTTATGGTTATTTATTTATCTCTTTTTTTCGCCGGCCTTTTTCTATCGCGTCATCTAAAGCCAGCTACGTATTTTTAATTTTTCAATATCTATTTAGCCTCTTGTATAAAATAAACCTAGTAGACCTAATTTTACTAGAGTCACGCTTCTTCCTCTCTCGCTGGCTTTATTGAACCATGCCTCTCCCGTCGTCCCCCTCTATTTTGCTCATGCGTCGTACGGTGTTAGAGTGAGTGCGACCTGCGCGCCGCCGCAGCGCCCGGCATAAGTCTCACGGTCCTCGCGGCGATCGCTCCTCTGCAGCTGAAGCCTTGCACCACCGCTGGTGCAGGCTACAAAATGTGATTATTCAGTCTTGGATTCATAAAAGCAGTGATTTGGTTTTCAATAGTGACAAAATAAATCGTGTTTAATTTAAATAAAAGCTAGGTAAGGTTTTTCATCATGCGCGGTTTCATCAAAATTTTATAACTTAATCTAATCGGCATTTATCTCGTCAATCATTTAAGATTTTTGATTAACGGTCAACTTTTCTAAGAAATAACGTGAAACTTTTCTTGATTAGTACAACATTTTCTGGCCATTATGCCTCCCAAAGAAAAATTATGACCTAAAGTCACGGCGTATCTCAATTGCGCGATCAATAATCCGCAATGCGTCAAACTGGGTGTGGCTTGCCCGGGCGAGCCTCACCCCCGCACTCCTGTGACTTCACATGCGCCGTGCGATGCAAGGGTCCGCGCACCCCTGCGTCACCCACCCCTACTCTACCGCGCATCTGCAGTATCCGGCCGGCACAAGTCTTTCGGTTTTCGCGTCGGTCACACCTCTGCAAGTGTAACTTCCTACCACCGTTGGTAAAAATAAGTCATTAGTATTTGTAATTCATTTCGGATTAGTGATAAAGTGAAACAGGATAATTTCACTGTTATTCTTATAAAAATGTGATTAGTTTTTCGTGTTTACCAGTGGTCCGCGTCCAACAAAAAATTATAAGAATTTATCGGAATCATTATTGTTTTTGAAAAATATAAATCTTTTCGTAATAATTACTTAATTTCCTAACGATTGTGTCTAAAAAACATAGTCTTGAACTAACAATATTGTTGATTTCATTGACGGGTTTTCTCGCTCTAATTTGCCCGCGTGGCATCTCACTCTAACATAGCGAGAAAGCAATCGATAATCCGCAATGCGTCATTTTGGATGTGGCTCTAACCGGGTGAGCCTCACCCCCGCACACCCCCGTTGTAACTGCACATGCGTTGTGCAAGGGTCTGCGCCACCTACCCCTACTCTTTCGCGTATCTGTAGCCGGTACTTCATTCCTACCATCCACATGTCAGTATTTTGAATTCAGATTCAGATTAAATAAATCCTTGGTTTTTAAAATTAAATATTTTTTTTAATTTAGTGATTAGGTGATAAGGATTAAAGTGAACTGGCATACAATCGTTTCGTGTTGTGTTAGTGCAATGTGTTTTAAACAATAGCTACGTTTCGTAAAATCAACTGAAGATTTGGTAAGTTTTTGGTTTATATTATAGCGGAACCAACACTCCCATCCCCCGGAGCCACACGCATCTGTAGAATCTGGTTCCTTCAACCTCTCGTAAGCTGAATTTAACCTTTTTGAATTCAGTTTCTAACCGTTTTCAAAAGTCAATTCAGTGCTTATTTAATGCAATTAATGATTTTGTGACGTTAATAAGTGTAAATGGTTGTGACGCAACCATTCTAATAAATCTTATACCTTTAAACGAGCAATTCTTGTATACGTAGTTACCTATTTATTATAATCTAAATCTCAGAAATGGCTCTAACGATTTTCATGAAATCAGGGGGTTTCAAGATAAAATCGATCTAGCTAGTTTTCATTTTTAGAAAACGTCGTTTACCAAAAAAATACATAGCAACGCTCGGTCACCCAGGTACTACTTATACATATATTAACGGATCCAATTCTGTACATCGAAGATATTTTGAAATGTTTTTTGAAAGGCACTCTGTTGTCAATAATAACGTATTAAAGATAATAACAAAATAATAACAATACAATAAACCAAAAAAAAAACCTATATACAGGGTGTTTCAAAAAGTAGTGTCAAGTGAAAGTCCAGAGATAGAACACCCCTTGGGGTACCCGAATCACCCCCATGTACATTATGTTCCGCGATTTTTTATAGTTTTCGAATTATTAATTTTTTGCCGAATTTTAGAAAATTTTGCGACTTTTTGAAAACATTCTTTAAAAAAAAGTAGAAAACTCTCTTGAGATTTTTTTTTGCTACTGAATTTTTATGAGTTGTTCTGTTATGCATAAAATAATCAGCTCGGTAACTTTGATGAAAACTATGAAAATGTTGGTGTAAAGTCAAAAAATTACATTCGGTGAATTATGACTTAAATTTTAAACTTTAAATTAAAAATCTTAACAAGTTATTTCATGGTTCTTAATACTTCAGTGAAATAAGTCTTAAGAATTTTCCAGACTCTTAGCTTTCATAATCATTAAAATAAGTATTACCTAATGGGCTACTTTGGCTACAATCGGCCTTCAAAGAGAGAGAGTCTGCAAAATTCTTAAGATTTATTTAAGAACCATGAGATTACTTGTTTTTAATTTAATGTTTAAAATTTAAGTCATAATTCACCGAATGTAATATTTGACTTTACACCAACATTTTCATTATTTTCATCAAAGTCACGTAGCTGATTATTTTATGCTCAAAAGAACAACTCATAAAAATTCAGTAGCAAAAAAAAATCTCAAGAAAGTTTTCTACTTTTTTTAAAGAATGTTTTAAGTTGTTCAAGTCGCAAATTTTCAAAAATTCGGAAAAAAATTCATAACTCGATAACTATAAAAAATCGCGGAACATACATGGGGGTGATTCGGGCACCAAGGGGTGTTCTATCTCTGGACTTTCGCTTGACACTACTTTTTGGCACACCCTGTATAAGTTATTAGGGAGAGGCCTTTGCCCAGCAGTGGGACACAAACGGCATAACAATAATATAAATATAATAAGGTTTCTTTTATAAATATAATGGCACCAGCTAAACGGTATAACTTCTTTGTTTCAGAAAGCCGCGGTTTAGGAAGATAAGTGACAAAATGTGGCTCCGACTTGTGAAAAACCACAAAGGTAGGCTAATTGTGTTAGTGAACAACCATCCTGCTTGTAGGGTACAGAACCCGGTTGCTGTAAAACGAGATCACCTACACAAACACTTCACATTTATTATGACAAGGTCCTACATAAGGAAGATGAAGAAGGTAGACAGGAAGGAAAGGAATAAATTCCAGAACAGTAATCCGCGGGTTTTGAAAACCTTCAAGCCACCACCTATGAAGCGCGAAATTAATAACGAGAAAGTGATTGTTGAATTCATTGAAACGGTCGATAATATCAGGCCGTTGGTACCCATTCTGTAGAACTATCTAACATCCAAAAAGTAGAAGATGAGGGCTGGAGTCTATTTGTTAAATGTAATGGAATGGAAAATAAATTACCCACTACTTATAGAAAAAAGTAATATGCCTATGATTTGAAATTATCAGCTGTACCCTTCCTCTGTTATGATCAACTTAAGTTACGTGCACTAGTTGCAGTGGGCGCAAGAATTTTCCGTGAAATGGATCACAATTTTTACTGGATTTGGAATGGAATTAATGGAACATAAAATAAATTACCCACTTCTTTTATAAAAGTACTATGCCTATGATTTGATATTATCAACTTTACCGTACTTTCCTATGATCAACTTATAAGTTACGATGCACTAGTTGCAGTGAGCGCAAGAACTCTCCGTGCAATGGATCCCATTATTTACCAGTAAATTTACATTCCAAATCCAGATTTGGAATGGAATTGCCTCTCGCTACTGACAACGATAGCCACTGCGCTAATGATGCTATCACTAAGATTTAAACATTAACTTTAGGAAACGGACTCCATGTCTTTATATACAATATTAATTCATCAATGGCATATTCACAAAAAATGACACAATAATGGATTAAGTTATGAGAATAACATGAGAACTTACAAAGCTGAAAATAAGAATGAACATGGATTAAAAAATTCTCAAAAATCCAGAAATTGACGAAAAACGAATCCTAAAAAATATAATTGTGTTGATCTGAAAATTTTAATGCCACTGAGAAGCAAAATTGAGATATTATGCTCTGACGCCTAATTAATATTCTAGGATAAGGAACAAGTACTTAATATCTTCTATGTATAATACCAATTGTATCGTCTCGTCGTGTGTGCAACTCTTCAGCATGTAACTTCCGTATATAATCAGTGTTTTAAATGTGAATTAGATGTTTAAATGAATAAGTACTTCTTACTATGTAACTCAATATGGAGATTATAATCTACAGTTTTAAGATTGGATGATGATAACTTCACAAATTTGCAATGTCTCTGAGCCGCACATTTATTCTTTCACCGCAATGGTTCGGAAGAACTTGTGAAATTTCAAGAAGAAAAACTTTAACATGTAAGTTATTTTTATTTTATCTTTTTAAAGTATTTGAATTATATTTAGTATCTCAATTAACTATTAAATGTTTTCATTGTCTGCAGGCGTTCTGCAGTGAAATGACTTCAATGAAATAACTGCCCCGGAATAACTGAAGATAAATGGGAAATGCAGAAAAGTGAAGTAAGAGGCTTTATTTTTATTGCAATTTCTATGAGATATTTTTTATAAATAAATATACTAATCGACTTATTATTGTTTCAGACGGAGTTAAACTATTACATACCAGATGATAATTTGAACTTTTTGGTCTATTTACAAGAAACATTCGATTATGTTTCTCAACGCTCATACATAGGCAAGTAGAAATAACCATTTCGCTATACAATAGAAAAGTAAAATGATGCCTGTACCTTATGCTAATACATTTTTTTTCTTACACAGGTGAGCTTCGAAAGTACCATGATAAAACGACCTGGGAGTGCTGGGTAAGCAGTATTTAAAAATAACTTCACTTGGTAATCGTGTTCAGAACAGCTAGAGCTCAAAACGGCAACACCAGAGACATTGGAAACAGATAGGGTATAACTTGGAGAACTTGCGAAGCCTAAATACGGGCATCGTAAGACGGTTCGGTGGTGTAAAAAGTGTGAAGACTGAAAAGGAAACGAATGTATGTGGTTAAAAAGCTTGATGTGATAAAATTATACTTTTGTAAATGTTGTCTTGCTGTGAGGGCCTGTTTGTAACTAAAGTAAAGCAGGCTGAAGGAAGTCAAGGGAAATAAGTTGAAGTTAGCAGCGATTGAAAAAGACCGCTGAGATCTTAAAGAGTCAGTATGTAACAGTATAACAGTAACAAAGAACGAAGGTTTTAAAACTTAGGTTAGCCATGGGATGATAAGGCAGTCGACTTATAAGATAATAAAAATAAGACAGCTGCAGGTAAATTATCATGATGGAATCAGAATAAGGAAAATAAAATCGTAAAAAATACACTTATTTAAATATTCTTAATTTGGAATGATAAATTCGTAATCAACAACATAATATTGTTTTAACCAAGTTAAGACATGAATATCGGTTCCATCTGGTCGGGAATTCAAAATAAAAAAAAAACATTTTATTATTAAATTTCTTGTTCTTAAAAAAATGTTTTTAATCACAGGCTCTCATAAGCAGGCATTATCAGTGTATGACTTTTTGAATATTATATAATTTACTAATATTAGTATAACTACTTCGCAGTGACCTAAAATTGTAAAACCGTAATAAGAACTTCTATTATTACCTTATGGTGATACATTATTGACAACACAGGGATTAATTGGCAAAAGAAAAAGAGAAAACTGAATGTTCATACAAAGTTTTCGGAAAAGCTACAATTGTTAATAAGGAAGCAGTAATTGTGGGTGGCAGGGCGGGTGGGGGATGCGTTTTAGCGTACATAGGTGACGTGTGAATACCACACACTGTCACGGATGTGTGCTGCAACTCATCCTTCGCAAGGTCGGTATCTATCATAGAAAAGACACTGTTTGTGTCAACCAAATGATACATCATGGTTGATTTCTTTTCCTATGATAGATACCGACTTTTTATGACAGACAGCAGCAGCCAGCGTATTTTGATCAAATAGCTACCTATCAAGTTTTTGATTCCAATCTGTGCTGGCTGAAGTTGTCCGTCTTTTACTGCGACCACCGTAGCTACCAACATCAATCTACGAATAAATTGTGTACTCTTTGAGCAATGATACAATACACAATAAGGAGCATAACAACAGCTTCTAATCGTGCAGTGAAGGCAACCGGCATTTATTTAGAGTCATCACGAACTCCAAAAATATGTCCCTTCACTCTCAAGACTGAATTTAGCACTCCATACCTCGTCACATTTCAAAATGTACAAGCATATGATTCAAACAGGAACTTTGCTTTACTAAATGACAGGTATGACAGGAAGTGTATCTTCGTGAAAAAGGACGTGACAAAGAGAGTTCATCAGCAAAAGCTAAATCATTGTACCTTTGAATACGTCTTTGAAGGAGTCGAATTGAAGTGTTCAGCACAATAATTTCGATTCAGAAAACAATAGTACCGATCAACAACTGCCAACAACAAAACAACAAAGAAAAGAAACCAAAACAACATAAAAGTACCAGTTTCTGGCAATGTACACCTAATTAATGCATTTGATATTTTTTCTGATTATTTCTGAAATTTGACATTATTGGAAAGGAAACTGGAAAGGTTTTGGTTACTCGCAGAATAAGAGTCTCTTAACCTGCAGTTCAAAGGACAATTTGGAACCATAGTCCGCATAGTGTGATTGTCTAGATAGTCTGATATTTCCAAGACTATGTCAAGACATATATCTTGGAAATATCAGACTCAATCACACTAGGTTAGGAGTACGCTATTGTCCTAGCGAGACTTTAAATAAAATTACGAGCTATTTTAGGTAGGAACGTTATTTTTTCAGACGTTTATTTATGTACTCTTCCATTGTTTCAAGTGTAGGACAGTGTAACACAGAGGATTGATGTGATTATTTTTCTTACAGTCTTCCTTCTCTCGTATGGTTAGTGTCATGTCATCTATTCAGATTCATCAGCGCGTTTCGTGAAAGAAAAGTGGCCTTCGGCGGTCGGCCATCGCGATCCGTACCGATCTCTCAGCTGATAGAGGCACCGTGCTTCTCCGCTGATCGAGGTGTCGCTTTTAGGGTCGTAGAGCTTACCAGCCGGTGGTAGTGCATAGATTCTTTCACGAAATTTCACGAAGTGTTTCTGTGATAAGTGATGTGGTACAAGTAACGTGTGCTGCCGTTCGCAAGATCTTCTTACGAGTTTCTATGTGAGTACCTAGTGTAATACGTATCTTCTTCCGTTTACTTGCATACTACAATGTAATTTTTCAGTTTCCTGTTTTTAAGTGTGCATAGGTAATGGGTTAATCTTCGACTAGATTGCACTAAGGTTCTCTCACTCTTTGCTATCTTCTTCCTGAAATTTTCTTCATAACTACGTAGTTATTTCATATTTCTCTCCTTCAAGATAATATTCTAAATCGAGCTGGTTTTCACTGAGATTGGGTGATGCAGTATGTGGGGGCTTTCATTTGCTCGCTAAGTGGCTAAACATTTTAGGTACATACAAAACACCAGCATATTTTAACTGTTGATCGGCGAGAGATGTCAAGTCCTGCCGAGTCGCGAATTGGTGAACCAGCTAACCAAAATTAAGTAACTGCCAATCAGCTTTGCAAAACAACTTTTGAAAAGTACTTACTAACAAAGAGTGAACTACAGGCATAAAGAAAGAAGAATCATTAAAGTTGAGTTCTGTGTTCTTCGAAAATAATATGGTGTGCAGGCGCATATACTGCCCCCACAGACTGCACCCTAGCCAGTGAAGCTCTCGCCTTTTATAGCAAATAATTAGGCTATAGGATGTTGCTGTTCAAAATTTTATAGAAAAATATTATTTATAGAACTAGATTTAGGGACGATAATGGCGTTTACCAGTAATTTAAAGCCTCACTAAAAAGGACGGTAGTTATCACTTTGGAGAGAACAAATATTATTTAAGTTTAAAGATTGAATAGGGAAGGCCAAAAACAACCGACTAGTCTAGGACTTAGCCTGAATAACTGCTACATACTCATTCGAACCAGACACGTAATAGGAATTTTCATCGGCTAGTAACATAATTAAATAAATATTGATCGGCAGTTCTCACAAAATAACATAAATAACATCCCGCTAAAAATGATCACTCACGCGGATAGCTAAAGACTTCCTTTTACGGGTTTGAGGCCTTCAGAGTTTTGCAATATCACCAAGTTGGGTATGCAATGCAGTCATAGCGCAGCGTAGGATAGAGTGGCACTTGGCGTATAGAAAATTCAAAAAAAGACAACATCTAGTAAAGAATTGAAAGTATTTGAGGGAATTTTCAAAAATAAGTATTTTGTTTTTAAAATTGGTAAATCTGGCATTTGAATTAATGTGGGGGGTTATAATTTGACACATTTCAATTTCAAAATCAGTGTAAATAAAATTTATCAGCAAGCTGATAGGTGCTAGTATTTTGTTAGACACTTAATAACATTCAAATATCATAAAGTTGCCTTATGTTATTTAACCATGGGGCAGTGTTGGGTGGAATGGATTTTTTAAGAACATTCAGAAGAAGACAACATCTAGTAAAAAAGTGAAAGTTTTGAAAGGTCTTTGAGAGAATTTTAAATTAGGGATTTTTTTAAATTATGTTATTGGGTACTTTGGAAGTGGAATTAATAATTGTTTACTTATTTGATTAAATAATTTCAATATTAGTGTAAGAAAAAATGATCAGCAAGCAGATTTGTGATAGTATTTTGTGACTACCAATCTTTAAATTACTGGCAACGCAGGTAGTTTTAACCAATGAGCGCCTGAATTCCATATTCTAAAGAAATATAAAATCGCTAGAACCTCTTCCGATAAAGATATATATTTTAGTAAAATATAACCTTAATATAATACATAGGATAATGATGATCTCGGTAATTTAAAGAATTAGTATAAGGGAATCTAAAATATCGGGACGGTTATTAAAGAGAACGAGGAAGGCCAAAACGGACAGCCGGCTAGTGAATAACTAGTTACAAAACGGCTCAACGTTTAACGACATCAAAACGAGTCTTGCCTTCAAAACATATATTTACTGCATACTTATTCGAACTAGACACGTTATAGGATTTTTCTTCAGCTACTAACACACCGCTCAAAATTATCATTCACGCGGATAGCTAAAGATCTAACCTAACACGGATTTTAAGGGCTTTAAAACACTACGAGTATAAAGTTGGGTATGTTATGCAATCATAGGGCAGTTTAGGGTGGAGTGACACTTGGCGTATAGGAAATTCAGAAAGAGACAACATCTATTAAAGAATTGAAAGTTTTTTGAACGGGTTTGAGAGAAGTTTCAAAAATCTTTTTTTTTTATTAGGGATTGGTAAATCTAGGCAGTGGTATTAATGGGAAAAGGATTTATTTACATTATCATACTTTTTTAATTTAAATATCAGTTTAAATTTTTTTTAAAGCCTCAGTTGGGTATACTGTCTTTAAATTACCGGGATCTTTATATTACTCACTAACTAAGGTAAACGAATGAACACCAAGTCTTGTATTTATTGTATGAATCTTTGTTAAGCTAATGTCCTGGTACACCCTTTCAAATAGTCTCATTATAAAAATACACTACTCCCACAAGAACAGTAGAATGTTTACTACACACTCAAAAATATAACCACCAGACGCGAAAAAATTTTTTATACCCTTTACTAGTTGACGTAACTGTTAAAACATAAAACGTTTATTCCGAAACAACTTACGGATAGTTAGAGGATTAGAATTTTTTGGCATCTGCGCTCTTTTTGGCCTATGAGTAATAAAGGAAGGTATATAAAGTTTGGATGATTGAGTTTGTAGTAAAATTCGATAATGTGTCAATGGCAATCGCAAAAGCTGCAGCTAAAACATGAAGCAATATTATATCTAGATTGAAGCAATACCGTGGATTATTAGACCAACGTTCCCAGCAAGAAAACATGCAAGGTCGAGTACTTAACGCTAGATTTAAGTTTGATTACGTGCTAGACTCGCAGCAATAACAATTTAGTTGCTTTACCTTGTCTTGCTGGATCGTTGGAAAAAGCTTAGTTAAAAAAAACAAAATAAAAACAAAAAAAAAAATAAAAAAAAATAAAAAAAAAAATACAAAAAAAATATAAAATTACAAATTAACAACAAAAAAAATATTAAGTAGAAAATTATTTCATGTTATGTAGTTTGTTCAGATTTAGTAGCTTTAATTAATGTTTGCGTGTTTGACTATGAGCCAGTAAGGAAAATTTGAAATAATTCATTATTTGTCTAAGAACGACATACTATGGGAAAGTCTTGGGGCAGATTAGAAAGTGCGCAGTGTAGCCCCATGCGCCATAGTTATCTCTTCGATAAGATTATTTATTTATTTCAATACACCATTTTAATTACGATAGAAAAACGCATCTGCAATTGTTAACAATTACAAAATAAAGCAAAACAAAAATACATTTCAAAAATTGTAGGTCTAACCTGATCATTTTCCGGCATAACAATAAAATTCAAAATTATTCAAAAAATGTGTTTTCAAATTTGTTATCCTTTCTTTTTAAATTACTTTCAGACTCAAAGTCAAACTGTTCTGATGATTGTTGAAAATGGCCACTCGTATTTCCACCGTTGTTCGTTTTTACTGGTGCGGTATTCAACCTTCAATATGAACCAGACCAGAAGTAAAGCTGCTGGAATATTTTTCAGGTGTCAATTAAGGTACGAGTTGGCAGCGGACGACATGCGGCAGCAGCGGACGACGATACGCAGCGACACTACTGGTTTCTATGTAATTCTATGAAATGCGTCGGTAGCTTTGTGTCGATAACTACGGAGGGAATTTATAGAATTACATAAAAACCAGTAGTGTCGCCTGCGACACGTCGTCTGCTGCTGCCTCATGTCGTCCGCTGCCAACACGTGCCTTTAAATTTGTAAAACATAAACAAATGAGAAATTACTGAAAAAACGACTGGCTTATTATAACTTCTAAATCAGCAGCTAAACCATAGGTACTACCTAATGTTAGCAACGAATATTGCACCAGTAAATAAAAACGAACATGTGGACACGTTTTGGAAGGATCCGCGTACTTAGAATGCAAAAGAAGACTGCTAAAAGAAATCCGAACGTTGATACACTAACAGAATTTGAAAAGTCCCCCGACTTTCATAGTTCTGTTTAAATCAACCAGGATAAAATTATAGAGCCCAGTGATAAATATTATGAATAGGTTAAATAGATTTATTTACGTCAAGACACTGTGGCATATTTAACACTAGCCTAGGTGTAAAGCAATGTTGGGACAATCGGACATAAGTAGAGCAACCGAGATTAGGTTAATCCTTACCGTACATACCTTGTTGATCCTTGAGAGTTTTAAACTTTGTCTCATGGTAATAGGCCTGTGCAATGCAAAGCCGGATACCATCTGAATGGGTCACATTAGTTGTAATTTGTTGTTGGCCATTTTTTTCTTGTTGCTTTCTTTATTTAGTCATCCAGACGTTATTACCTATCAAATGCTTCTATAGTGTTCGATTGGCCCAAGTGTGGGGTTGAGTAGAAGCTAAAGTTTTCGCAATGTATGCATTGACAAGCCACAACAAAAATGGCCATCATAATAAACACACACTTAATAATCACATCTTTGGTGGTTCGTGGAGGTCTTACGAAGAAGTCAGTCTAAGCTGATCTGTGGCTGTGATCCAGATTATGTCACAGTATTTTCATAATTAATGATATACATTATGTATGTAATAATCAAAATTTAGCAATAATTTGATGGCAATTTACCACAGTGTCTATGTTAGGTAGTTCAATTTTATTGGGTGTTCTATTTTTTTAAAATCACATAAATATTACAACCTAAGTAATACCTACCTCCGGTGCCTGAGGTGGGCATGCAGTGAGATCAGAAGTAATAATATATTATTATCCTAAGTGAGTATTAGTTATTGTCTGGGTGTAATGTGAAAGGTAGATTTAAAAAAAACAAAATACAAAAAAAATATAAAATTACTCAAAACTACATAAAAAATAGAAAATAAAAAATGATATAAAAATATTAAAGAGAAAAAAACAAAAAAAAAAGTAAAAAAAACACAAAAAATAAAAAAAAACATATAATTAAGAAAAATAAAATAAATATTTGCATGGTTTTAGGATATAATTATAGTTCTTCATTACTTAGGTAGTTCATACGAGTAAATCTCAGTAAGTAATTTTGATTTGTACTTTTTTTATTTTCGTGTTCATGTATAAAATCCATAACAATATGATTAATTACCAACCCTAAGAGAACACAAAAATATTTTTACTATTCAAAGTATTTCCTTCTCAACTGAATAGAACCCAAAAACAAACTCACCTTACTTTTTCTGTGAATCATTATGGACACTGGCCCGGCATTTTGAAAATTGCAAGTATTGCAACCCTAATCATTCTATTACCGCTTAATAGATTACATTGAAATTGAACTACACGATACTCAAGGTTATAAGTGATAAATCAACCAGAGCTAAAACACGAATTAGTTAAAAAAAACCTTGGTTAAAAATCATGTCAAAAACACCTCTGAAAATTCAGAAATTCCCTAATTTATCCAGAACAGTAAGGTATTTTGAATTTCTATTTCACATGAATGTAAATCAGTTAATTTGAAACAAATCAACTCAGCCCTTTTTTTGAAACTTTTACGTATGGAATAGAGTGACGAGTATTCTGGGCCTTAAATTACACTGTCACGGGTCATCTACACCAATACCTTCTTGTGTCAACAACCTACGTCACCACTATGATTCCGATACTAGTGGTCTATTATTCATTTCTCTGCAGGGCTTCCCACGATTCTTCATTACTTTAGCTAATCAATAATTCCAGGTCTAATAAACACTATAAGAACTTAAATCCATTTTAGTAACAGAGCTGACATGGAGTTCCAACCAAGTGTGCATAAATAACTCCATGATTGAAAAACAACATGAATTAATGTTAAAAATGGAAAGCGTGAAACACGGGACATAGCACAAGTAATGCTTTACACATAACAAAAAAGCCTAACATCACGCACGGAGGAACACAATAACAAACATTAACTGAACCGACTAGTAAAATCGTTCAAGTTCCCCGTGGGGGTACGGGGAAGAATATACCCTCCGTCGCCGGGCGAGCGAATCGTAAGAGGCGATGAACCCGGCAGCAAGGTCCGGATTAAGAAAGGCTACCGTAGAAATCTCTGCTGCTGTCGATTGCATCTCTACGTTTTTCTTTCTGTGGACGCGCCTTGCGCTCCCCTACCTAGGGTTTTTGGTTTAAGAATTGACAATATAGTTTGTTTTGCCAGGTATGCAAACTATATTTTCGTATTATCTATGATCGAAACTCATCTAGGTTTCTTCGTTGGGCTTGTTTCTTGTTTTCGTCTGTCATTATTAAGTTTACTTTACAATAGTTGTGTTGTTGGTCCTTTACCAATGTCTTAACTTTTCTTATAAATAATTGTTATATTTTCCTCTCTTGTCTATTTCTAGCCGGTGTCTGAAGTTCTAATATCTTTGTTGTTTTCTCTTTGTGGTTAACTTCTGTGCTTCTTGTATTGGGTTTAGATACAGTAACGGTTTGTTTTTAATAATATCGTTTCTGTTTTCTATTATATTGGTTAGAAATGCCTTTTGGTGGAAACAAGTGCTTATGGTCTTTTGTGATCTCACCTTCTAGTGTCGCTACGTTTTCTTGTCTACGATATTGTTCATCTAAGCAAACAAATATCTCGTACAAGATCAATTAGTGTCTTCCTGATGATATAACATAATTATGTAGTACAGAACATACGAGGGAGGCAGGGAGGTCCACGGGATACATGTTCTGTATGTAAAATGTTATTGCGGATTCGCGTTTCACCTCCACCGTGTGAATATATTTATAAGTAGGATGCTGAATACGAGAATCCATTGGAAAGAGATTAGTGGGATAGTATTATATATTTGTTTGCTTACCTAATCAATATAACATACAGGAAAATGTGGCTTGGTTAGATGATGAGTCCGCAACTAACTGTTGGTACCCGTTAAATTTTCTTTCGTACCAAATCTTTTACATGAAGCATTTATGTCATTTGGCAAGTCATGATCCAAAAATTAGTTGGTGTGTGTCATAGATTAATATTCTCATAAGAGGCGATGGGCTTGCAACCTGCCACGTACGGAAAACTAACTACTATGCCAAATATGACGTTTCGACATGCCCCAACTAACCTTTTTAGCTATCCTCAAAGATCTTAATAACCAGAGATCTTAGGAGATATCTAACGAGCCTAGGGATTACAGTCGCGACCAATTTTTTTTTTTTGTTTCTTGTTTTTGTCTGTCATTATTATATTCACTAGATGATAGTTGTGTTGTGGATCCTTTATATTATCTTAACTTTTCTTTTATATTGTTGTCATATTTTAATCTCATGGCTTATTCTAGCTGGTTCCTGAAGTTCTAATATCTCTGTTGTTTTCTCTTTGTGGTCGTATCCTGCTCTTCTTTTATTTGGTTTGATACAGTTGCAGTTTGTTTTTAATAATATCGTTTCTGTTTTCTATTATATTGGTTAGAAATACCTTCTGGTGGAAACAAGTGCTTATGGTATTTTGCAATCTCACCTTCTAGTGTCGCTACGTTTTCTTGTCTACGATATTGTATATCTAAGCAAACAAATATCTCGTACAAGATCAATTAGTGTCTTCCTGATGATATAACATAATTATGTAGTACAGAACATACGAGGGAGGCAGGGAGGTCCACGGGATACATGTTCTGTATGTAACATGTTATTGCGGATTCGCGTTTCACCTCCGCCGTGTGAATATATTTATAAGTAGGATGCTGAATACGAGAACCCATTGGAAAGAGATTAGTGGGACAGTATTATATATTTGTTTGCTTACCTGATCAACATCACATACAGGAAAACGTAACTTCGTTAGATGATGAGTTCACAACTAACTGTTAGTACTTATCCGTTAAATTTTCTTTCTTACCAAATTTTACATGAAACATTATGTAACTGGGCAAGTTTACACTTCCAACTTTTTCTAGTTTTTCTTGTTTTATCTTCCCTGTGGGGGTACGGGGAAGAATATACCCTCCGTCGCCGGGCGAGCGAATCGTAAGAGGCGATGAACCCGGCAGCAAGGTCCGGATTAAGAAAGGCTACCGTAGAAATCTCTGCTGCTGTCGATTGCATCTCTACGTTTTTCTTTCTGTGGACGCGCCTTGCGCTTCCTAGGTAGGGTTTTTGGTTTTAGGAATTGACAATATAGTTTGTTTTGCGGTATGCAAACTATATTTTCGTATTATCTATGATCAACTATCTATGGTAACTCATCTAGGTTTCTTCGTTGGGCTTGTTTCTTGTTTTCGTCTGTCATTATTAAGTTTACTTTACAATAGTTGTGTTGTTGGTCCTTTACCAATGTCTTAACTTTTCTTATAAATAATTGTTATATTTTCCTCTCTTGTCTATTTCTAGCCGGTGTCTGAAGTTCTAATATCTTTGTTGTTTTCTCTTTGTGGTTACATTCTGTGCTTCTTGTGTTGGGTTTAGATACAGTAACGTTTTGTTTTTAATAATATCGTTTCAGTTTTCTATTATATTGGTTAGAAATACCATTTTTTGGAAACAAGTGCTTATGATCGTTTGCGAGCTCACCTTTTAGTGTCGCAACGTCTTCTTGTCTACGATATTGTATATCTAAGCTAACAAATATCTCGTACAAGATCAATTAGTGTCTTCCTGATGATATAACATAATTATGTAGTACAGAACATACGAGGGAGGCAGGGGGGTCTACGTGATACATGTTCTGTATGTAAAATGTTATTGCGGATTCGCGTTTCACCTCCGCCGTGTGAATATATTTATAAGTAGGATGCTGAATACGAGAACCCATTGGAAAGAGATTAGTGGGATAGTATTATATATTTGTTTGCTTACCTAATCAATATAACAGACAGGAAAACGTGGCTTCGTTAGATGATGAGTCCGCAACTAATTACTAGGGATAGTGTCCATTACATTTTCTTTCTGACCAATTCTTATACAAGAAGTTACTGCATTCATATGATTTGGCAAGTTCATACTTCAAACTTATTATTGGATAATATATAGGTTTTCTCTTCTTTCGACACGTTTTGTTTAGACAAGCTTTTGGGTTATTAGAAAAGGTTAAGATATAGTTTGACAAAATATGGGTTGTCAAACTAAATTTTCCAACATCTTTGATTAAAAACTTGTCTGAGTTTTTTTTTAGTTTTTTAGTTTTCTAGGTTGATCGTTTTTTCGGTAATGTTTTTCAATTCGTTTCCTGTTTGATACTTGTCATTTTGTTAAATGGTTTAAACTTTGTTCTGTCCATTGGTAGTTAATTCTTTGATTGTAATTATCTCTCAGTTCCTGTTTCTTTTATTATTAATTTATGTTGTCTATCAGTGCCTTATTACTTTCAATAAGTTTTATTATTCCCTACTGGAAAAATGAGAGGGAGTAATATTATTCAGTATCATTAGTATAATTTATAATATGATTTTATCCGGTAAGATAGGTACGAATTTAACTTCTAATAATTTACAAGTTTCCCTGTTTGCAACTTCTTCATCTTAGTAACAGTTCACTACCAAAAATGTCTTCCCAAAATACATACTTTTCCATCTAATGGAATAATCTGTTCTTATCGAATTTTTTTGGACTGGGTTTTCTGAATACTATCCAAATTAACTTTTTCTTTAACGTCCTTAACTGTGTTTTTTATAATTGGCAGTTATTTTTTTATTTCAAAAAGCCTTTTCCGTGGGAGGACGGAGTAAGAATACTTATTTCCTCCCCGCCGCCGGGAAAGCGAATCGTAAGAGGCGAGGAACCCGGTCAAGACGGTGGCCCCATGCCTGGTGAAGCGAGACGCGCGCTAATGTAGATGGCCACACCAGTGGCCATGGGGCCATAACCACTATTCGGCTGGCTGCATGCAGTCAACAAAAACATGAATTCATAAAAGGGTAGGCTATGCTTTTCTATGAGTACTAATTCCAGGTCGTGGCCAGCACTATTGAGCCTGTGTCACGCCCTGGTTTACTAATTCATGTTTTTATTGGCCACATGCGTCCAGCCGGGTAATGGTTGTGGACGCATCAGTGCGCGCTAAGCCTAACGAATCATGGGCCGTACCGTCCGGACGGTCTGCGAGGTTGCGAAAGCAGCAGCCACCGGCAGCCACTTACCAACAGGTGCCACCGGTGACTGTTCGTACTGTTCCGCAAAGTTGTTAAAAGTTGACAAAAAAAATAAAAAATAAAAAAACATAAAATATAAAAACCCCCTTTCGAACTTATCTTTCTCTTTCCCTTAAAATCTATTTTAAAGAGTGTTTTTTCATTCTCTTTTTAAAATTCTTCACGCACCTTATATAATTTATAATTTTAGTAACTCTATATTAATTTTATAACTTTCTTAAATTTCTAATTTCGGGGACCAAAAAAAAAGTTGTTTTGGATTGTCGAAATGATAACATCAAGTAAGTTGGCTATTACGGCATGAGTATATTGTTCGGTTAAGAACGTTGAGTCTTGCTACCATCTGGAAAGGATATTTTCCTTTTTGTCTCAGGCTGGTATGTAGTGATATACACCTACTAGTCAGAGCTGGTTACAGTGAACCGAACAATACGTTGAAGTACGGAAGGAAGGTCTATGAGATTTTTTATCATAGATTCGTTTTTATTTTATTAAACACCTCCGTGGGAGGACGGAGTAAGAATACTTATTTCCTCCCCGCCGCCGGGAAAGCGAATCGTAAGAGGCGAGGAACCCGGTCAAGACGGTGGCCCCATGCCTGGTGAAGCGAGACGTGCGCTAATGTAGATGGCCACACCAGTGGCCATGGAGCCATAACCACTATTCGGCTGGCTGCATGCAATCAACAAAAACATCAATTCATAAAAGGGTAGGCCGTGACAGGCAGAAAAACTATGTCACGACCTGCTTTTCTATGAGTACTAATTCCAAGTCGTGGCCAGCATTATTGAGCCTGTGTCACGCCCTGGTTTACTAATTCATGTTTTTATTGGCCGCATGCGTCCAGCCGGGTAGTGGTTGTGGACGCATCAGTGCGCGCTAAGCCTAACGAATCATGGGCCGTACCGTCCGGACGGTCTGCGAGGTAGCGAAAGCAGCAGCCACCGGCAGCCACTTACCAACAGGTGCCACCGGTGACTGTTCGTACCGTTCCCAAAAATGTCAGTCGCTGACAAAAAAAACAAAAAAAAATATAAAATATAAAATCCCCATTCTGAACTTATCCTTCTTCTCTTTCACTCTAAATCTCTTCTCAACAATGTTAAACTTTCTCTTTTTACACTTCTTCACGCACCTTTGATAATTTATTCCTACTTTCGCAATTTCAATTTTCGGGGGCCAAAAAAAAGGAGGTTGGTTTTGGATTGTGGAATGTTTAACATCAAGTTAGTTGGATATGGCATTGAGTATTGTTTGGTTGGGATAGTCGAGTCTTGCTACCATCTGGAGAGGATATTTTCCTTTTCGTCTCAGAGGTGGGGAGCTGGTTCTTACCTACAGTGGTATATGCCAGTCAGAGCTGGTACGTGAACCGAACGATACTTTGAAATACGGATAAGGAATAGAACGCTAGTCTTGTAGTGAAGCAACTAGACAGAACTGGATAAAACCGATTGACCCATTCTACCTCCTCGGTATAATACAACTTACCTTGTTAATGATCGCATTTGTTATAACATTCAAATTATATTTTTATAATGAATACAACAACGTCAACATCACTACGTGCTTCTATATTCTGTAGTTGCGTGTGCTATAAAATAAATTGAACCTGAGTGAGAGTATCCAATCGTCATTAAGTGCCTCTAAATGTTAAATAGATGTAAGCTTACCTTAATACCTACCTCTCTTAAAGTAAGGAGTATTTTTAAATATTAGCAGACTTTCACATAATTTTATAGAATATTTTGGCTAGTTACATATAGATTGAAATCATTCTTAAAATAAAAGATTTTCACCACATTTGCAATGTCCAACACCAGAGCAAGGCGGCACTCTTTATGAATAAAGCCAGGGTGATGTACCGGCTTATTATTTTTGATTCTCGTTGAGCAACTTCCGAGCTCTAATTTTTCGGGTTTTTTGTCATTCTTTTTTATTATCGTGTCTCAGTAACGGCAAAAAGTGGGTACAATGAGACCTAAATCAAATTAAATTTCAATTCCATATTTTATCATATTTGAAATACTGAATAGATTTATAGTTTATTTTTATGAAAATTAACAAATTAAACCTTACAAATTTCTTAAGAATTCAACCTTACCATTATTGACCATAACTTAAAAAAACATAATTTTGTTACACAAAACTCTCTTATTTCTTCTTTTTTTCTCGGACTCAGTAACCTAGTCAGAGAAAAGAGGTATGTCAGAATCGTAACCAGTGGAGATCCGCGGGCTCTAACCTAACCTACCCCGTCGGTAAACGGGCGTGAAAGTATGTTTAAAACCGTAAACTGAGACACGCAATTAGCTGTTTTTTTACCTCAAAAATTCTTTAGAGTAAAAAATATGTATGGATATATGTTATAAATTTTATTTTAATGGGTCCGTGTGACTCCTTTAAAGTGCAATAAAACGCCTTGAAATAGAAACTCAGCAAAATTTTAAACAATTACAGGTTTCTATAATCGCGCGTGATCACGAGAACACGTATCGTTGGATCACATGACATTCGGTTTAGCATTGCGGTTTGCTGTTTTTATGTACAATTAAGGTGCGGGCCCACCACGGCGGATGCTGTGACGGGCACGCGGCGCATTTTAGGTGCTTGTATTAATTTGTTTGACAACGTGGGTCTACGTTTCCACTGCAGTACACGAACATGACATGAGGCTCGTGCCTGCTCGAATATGTTGCCATCGAAGCTCAACACCATACACGCTATGCACGCTGTAAATGCGGTACAAACAAAACGTGTACCACATGCATAGCGTGCATGGCATTGACAGCGTTGTAACCGCCTATTCGAGCAAGCCACGCGTGTATCAAATACATCAATTCACGCGTAGTCTCTCCGTGGGTTGCAGTGGACACAAACACAATACATTTTATTACAAAGCGAAGAATACACGTGCGTAGCCTCTCCGTGCATCCCGGTGGGCCTGTGGCTTTAGTTCTCTACATAAAAATATGTAAAACTATGTTGCCATACAAACCGAAACCCATCATTTAGTGGTGGTTAATAAACACAGTGGTTGGAAAAATAAATACCAAAACACTGGTTTATATGGATCGGAATTTCCATGAGATGAATTTGATTTGTTACCTACAAAGTTCAACAATACGCAGGTGATTTTACATTTCCTGTGAATTCGTTATCCAGAAACGGTAGAATCTAAACAAATCGCCAAAATTCGTTTGCATCACATAGGAGAACATCGGCAAAAAAAAACTCCGTTGTACCTCCGACAGCATTATTTTCCGGCAGTCGTTTTGTGGCGGCCGTAACAGAACAAATGATTTATTTGCATTGTGACGGGATTACATTTCTATTTACGTAACCTGTCTACTATAATATAGGTACAGCACGTTTGTCTTTCTTCTATTCCTATGTTATAACTTCACAGTTAGTAACATGCAAGCTTTTTTACAATAACTTCAAGTTTCAGCTTTTTTACATTCTTCGACAAACTGACTTCAACCATTCAACGCTAATGTTACTGCCGCTAGAAACGCTGCCGCTTACGAAACTAAAGCTTAGTGATATAATCTCATGATTGGACATTGGCTGACATGTCTGATATTTTTCTAGGATGTGATGACATTTTAGAGAAATAAAAAGCATGTCTAACATTTATACCTACATGTGTTAGGTACTTGGACTGTGACAAAAAGTAGAAATATTAATTATTTTTCTGAAAATGAAATTGATTTCACAAAAATAAATAAATTTCTATGGCAATTCGCTAACATCAGCGACAAAATAATTCTGATATCAGAATATGAATTGGACATAAACAGTGGATTAAAGAAAGTCTGTTTATAAGCTTTTATGATTCTTATTTGAATTAGTAAAGCTAGACATATTATTTGCAAGTTTAATAATTTATAAATTAATTATAACAAATATAATAGCAATAACAGAAATCTATTGTACACCACAACGAGATTCCATTACTTAAGATACATAATATTCTAAAGTAGTTTCTAAGTCATAGCTTTTTATATAAAAAAACTAAAAATTCAAAAATTTATTGTCTCTCAGTCAATGTGATGAATTGGAGGATATATACAAAAAAAGCGAAATCAAAAGTTAAAAAAATATGATTAGATTCTATTACTAGGTAGGTAAATACTATATTTTAGTTTAGTTTTAATAAGCAATAAGGCCGACAGCTAAACTGTCCCCAGGATTTACATGATTTTAAATATAAAAACAAGAAGGCTATTACGTCAAAACCAAAAGTTGACAATCTACTCTATAATCATCTGTCTCAGAAGTGCAGTGGGGAATGTGGGTGGGTGGGAGAGGGAGAGGTACTATAACAACTAGCTGAGCTCCTAAGATGGATGAGTAAGGAATATTCTAAGTAGATGATGAGGAGATTTCAGAAGTCAATAAACCAAACACGAAAGAACCGGTCACATAAACAGTCAAACGCTGAATTGCATAATGAAAATGAAAATAAGGAAATTTAAAATTACATAGGCATAGTTAATGCAAAGTTGGAAAACATCAAGGAAGTTTTTGCAGCTCAATAACAGCAAATTACACAAACACAGTTACTAATTAAAGTTAGAAAACGGTTAATAGCAAAAATCTAAAGTGAAAGAGTAGGCCAGTGTTAGATCCAGGCAAGTTTTTAAGGCAAAATTACAGCAAATAAAAATGAATAAAATTAATTTAGTTCAGTGGTTGTTTTAAAGTTAAATAAAATAAGGGGACAGTCAAATTATATTTTTTGGTAAAGAAAATTAAGCTGTTAACAAAATGAGATACTTACTGAATTATAATAACACTTAAGAGGTCACTTGAAAATCACCTTTCTCAAAAGTGCAATAAGATAGAACAACAAAATAGGTAAACCATTCTAGTTCAGTGTGGATAAAATAAGATAAGTCAACGCGGAAGATACAAAGGCATAATACAAAGGCCGAATACAAAGGCACAGTCAATGAACAGAATCAAAATCTATAGAGAGCAATATTAATCCGAATTGTAAAATAATCCTCTAATTCATCATTTCGACAGAGGCACCTCATAATATTAGGTTTGAATAAGTTAGGTATATAACAACAAGGGCATGAAAGTTACACTCATAACCATTTTTCTCCAAAATATCATCAATCATCAAGAATAGTGTTAACTTTCAATTTGATGACAGTACAAATTATTATTAATAATACGGGTTCCATATGTCTTCCAAGTTCCAGCTAGGAGCCTTAATAGTTTCATGTCCGTGTCTGTTCTTTTGTTTGTCTGTTCGACTCTTATCAGAACTATTCCTCACTATCTATTTGTAATACACCAAGCGCCAGCCTCTCGCTGTCTCACTTGAAACCATGGAAATACTGTATTCTAAAAAACTTAGCAACAATTATAAACCTACGGATATACATGAGAAAGTTTGAGTTTGTGAACCCCAAAAGAGCTGAAACGTTTAAAGCTGCATATAACACGCGGTAATACAATTTCCTATGATAAATGGTATATTGATGAAGCTTTTGCTGGTTAGTCTTGAATTGCTATGAAACTATAGCTGACACCAGGTGGTAGAATTCCGTCGCAGGGTCCACCTCGGTGGGTACCACCGCAGTGTCATATATTCTACCTCCAAACAGTAGTGTTCAAACATTACTGTTTAGGTTTGAAGGGCACTGTAGCAAGTTAAATTACTGGGCGAGTGAGACAAAATAACTATGTCTGGGATTGACGTGTGCACTGCTGTGAATTGAACAACAGCTGTCGCCAAGAGTGCTTCAACACTCAGACGAACGGCTTGAAAGTCTTGTCACTTATCATCATAATATGCAAACAATTTTGCGAAAGACAAATCAACATTTTTAAGACATAAAAGCTAACAGCTAATAAGAGCAAAAATCCCGGTGAAAGAGATCGACCGGTTCCACAAATTAACTCCAAAAACATGTGAGAGCTTTGTTAAAAGAACTACAGACGGTCATTCGCATAGTGAACATGCTTAGCATAGCATTACGAACAAAGCTAGCTAAGCCACCACTTAAGGACTCGTAAGAACTTCGGCAATTTGAAAGCCAAGTTAGAGTGTGCGACAATTGCCGCAATAAATCGCCAATATTACTATCACAAAAAGTATCCATCTAATAAGATGGTTATGAAATTAGAATATTAATGTATTAGGCATTACCGACACTCGTAGGTAACTTAAATACCTAACCTAAGTGTTATAAGTAAACATGTATTTCAATAAGCATTAGTTGTGATGCACACTTTAGCGAGCACTTATCTTAATAACTACTATCTAATTACTCAATATATTATTAATATGATAATATATTATCTAGTTACTCAAAAACTATTAATAATCATAAGGTAATAAAGAAGTTCTTTTCTCGATGTATTAAAAGGTACTATTAGTAATCTTAAAATGTAGTTACCTACTTAACGAATACCAATGTTTTGGATGATTAGATATTCAAAATTTTATATTATTGTACAAATGAATTGTTATTTTTAATTTTTGAACCTTAAAAAAGGCATTTCTGTGGTTGACTGTCATTTAAATTTTGATTAATTTTTAATGTTTTTGATGGATTTCGTTTATTTTATGAGATGATTGTTTTTTGATAAAAATAACAACGTTAAATCCATATTATGTTAAATTTTTTGTGTTAAATCTTATCTACTTACATGGATTGAACATAAATTACTAAAGATCTAAATAAAGTTATTAATTTATTTATTTATACTCTATCGTACACAAATTATAAAAAAATGAGTGATAAAAAGAGGGCTTAATGTCTAGGGGGCATTTTCTACCACCCAACCTAGTCTGGTTTAGAGCTATTTCGCTAAAATTAGGTAGGTAACTAAATTATAATATCAACTTGTACTTACTATTTTTTTAAATGTAGTCGTGTGATTTTGTGTAGTAATCCTACTGTAAGGAGAGTAACATTTTTTCGTAAAATCGTTGTGAATAAAATAAAATATACAATTAAACTTTGTTTTTTTTACGTAATTACTACCAAATCTATCTAAAGAGGGAAGTCAGAGGCACGTCCAAACATACATTTGGTACATGTCCACATTTTGCATAGTAGTTAGTATTCCGTACGTGACAGGTTACAAGCCCATCGTCGCTTATAAGAATACTAACCTATGACACACACCTTCGAATTTTTGGTTCTAGGGTATGCCGGTTTCCTCACTATGTTTTCCTTCACCGTTTAAGAGCACTAGCATTGCACACATAATTTTTTCAAATGAAAAAACTCATTGGTACACGGCCAAGTTTGAAGTTGAACCCACGACCTTCGGATCGTGAGGTAGGGGTGCTACCACTACACCATCAGCACTCTTAGTTTAAGATAGGCCCGTTTCTTTTCCAAATATAATATAGGGCTTGTACACAAAACTGCGAATCGGTGCGACGCGATTTGATTTCTTGTGACAAAAGATAGGGCTACTTCGCAGATTTTTGCGATGCGACGTTCGCTTCGCAGTTTTGTGTACAAGCCCATAAAACTAGCTTCCACCCACGGCTTCGCCCGCGTGTTGAAAAAAACAAATCCGTCCCGCGGGAACCGTAAATTTTTAAGGGATAAAATACTTTTTATCCCTAGAAAAATTTAGTAGTTAAATTTCCTTTTTAGTAGCCTATGACTATATTCCAGACTTTAATCTATATCTGTGTCAAATTTCATCCAGATCCATTCAGCTGTTTCAGCGTGAAAGAGTAAGAAACATACATCGATACATCCATACATTCTTACAAACTTTCGCGTTGATAATATTAGTAGGATTGATAATTGTAAAGTAGGTTTTTGTAAGTGGATTATGCCTATAGGGGAAACCACTATAAAAAAAACGCGCCGCTAACTCTACCTCGAGGTGGTGTGGAAATGAGTTTTTAAATAAAAGCCTTATTACAGTACTTTTTATAGAAACTATATATTTGACTTACACCATGCTCCACTGCCCTGGCGCGGCGCAGTGTTGTTTAAGGCGTTATTAATTAATTTATTAATAATACATACTTAATCAAAAATAAAAATGAAAATAATTTGATTATATTATATAATTGTTTTCAAGACTCCAGTGGTCTCTATGGTGTTTGACACCTATATAATTTTCCTGTAATATTATAATCCGGTACTTATCTTTCTCGTCCATTCGCTTTAGCATTTGCAATTTATAGCCACCGCGCCTTAAACTGGTGAAAATTAAAAGTTTTTTCAAGTGAGCACGGCGGCGCCACGACAATCAAATACCCATGAACTGACCGCGCTGTGTTGAGTGGGGGATTTTTCTCAAAGTAGTGGACGGCGGGAGAATTCGATTGTCGTGTTTTTGACTCGATTATATTATTACCCACCTTACATTTTTAGATAATATTGCAAATACAAGAATGTAAAGATACATTTAAAAATCCTTACTAGTCACTCATACCTTAGTATTGTATCCAATAGTTATGGAATCAATGAAATATTGGATCATAACAATTAAATAGTGGACACAAAAATTACGAGATACTCAAACAATTTTCATGATAATAATATAGTAAAGTATTCCTTACTCCAGGGAAAAATGGTTAGTTAGTGAACTCACAAAATTATATGTTAAGAGTTGTATATTATGCTAAGAATTCAGTTTTGTAAACAGCTAAGTTCATACGCCATTTTTTGGAATTACAGTAAAATTATATAAAAGCAGGTCGAGGTTTTTAATGTGATAAATTTTGCTTATTAAGGGTTATTTTTTCCTTATCTAAGTACAATTTATTTATTTACTTGTACCTATGTGAATGTCTTTTGTGTAGTGAACGTATTTTTTAAATCTATTTATGTATACAATTATTTATATTATGCAGCACATAACTTAATAATATTATGGTAACGTACTTACCTACCTACAAGAAATCATATTAAAATGGGTAAACGATTGAATGGATAGTACCATTTGCGCTTCAATTCCCATTTTTCTCAAAATTTCAGTTCATTATCAAACTTTACCGAGGCAATCTGATAACTTAGGTAAAAACTGAATACTAATAATATTGTAAGAATCAGTAGGTAGGTAAAGATTTTTAAAGCAGTGATACAGTATGAGTTTTTTTATAACAGGCGAAGGAGAAGTCTCGCGAGCGGATCAAGGCACATTTATTTTGGGTCGTTGGATTAAATCTGGTATGGATAAAAGCGCGCTTCCAGCAATTCCTGGAGTGAAAAGAAAAAAGAAGTGAAAACCAAGCTGCAGGACACCAACAGCGGCAATTTCAAAAAGGAGCGAAAAAAGACGCAAGCAAAAATGTTTCAAATAAACTTGCGGTTACTTTCATTTACCAAACATCGGTAGGTACTTCGAGTTTAATAAGGTATAGTATTTAGATTTTAAAGTATTGAACACGTATATAGAATTAAAATTTATGTGTAATTAACACTTTTTTTTTAAATTTACTTATGATAGATTATAAGAAAATTTATTGTAATATCATTAGGATAACGTCCGAATAGGTAGAGAAAAGTAATAAGTAAGAACGTAGTTATATTCCTATTACTAATCAGGTAGGTATACTAAAGTGTTTAATTATGCAAATAAAAAAGTCTTAGCTAATAACGCAACGGAACTATGATTATAAAATATATAAGTAGATATTGGTTTTTTCAATGTAAAACAGTAATTACCTAAATACAATAAATATATGTAGATATAAAGAACATAGTTTATCTAATTGGTATGTTAGTCGATAGGTCGATAGGTGGTCGTGTTAAAAAATTTACTAATAAATATTACGAGTGTGAGTATGATCACTCAGTTTGCAACAATTGTTACAATGACAATGGTAAGTACAGATTATTTGGTAAGTCATTTAATCTACCTGAAAATGTAGAGTTAGTATTTTTTATTTCGAACTACATAAAGACTATATAAAGGTTTTAAAGTGTTAGTTGACTCTTGTTGATGTTTATACAATTAAAATAATCTTGAACTCAAGGAAAGAGATTAGCCTTTTTGCCGACTTATAAACCTTAATTAAAAGCTAAGCTATTTATTTTCGTTCATAGGTTGTGACAAAGGTCGTGGTAGCGGTGCTACAACGATAAAGATGGCACAATCCGCACTCAAACACTTGACCATCCCCAACCCACCTTCCCTGACCAAGGTGTAAGTCTAATTATCAACTGTAGGTACTTTACTTACAGAGATAAAATTATTAATTACCTTTTAAAAAAATATCAACTTTTCTGAATTCTAGTAAGTACGTAATATAATAAATCCTATAAAGTTAATATTTATATTCAATTCTCGCTAATTTTCGATTGAGGTCAAGTTATTTTATACTAAGAATCATAGTACTAATAATTACCTAGGTACGTTGAATTATACTAGCTATTTTTTTATTGCAGTTTTATGTTTCCCTGATCTATTGTCGGCGCCGGCGCAGGTTAACAGATTGATTCCGGCAACTACAACCAGCTCTTGAAGAGCTGACAGAAAATAACATTAAATAGGGTAACATAACTATTTTTACTACAACAATAATTTTTATTAGGTTCTCTATTTTTTATTAAAGTAACTAATTTTGTAATCTTTGTGAAATGGAAATTAAACTTAATTTTCTTTCAGACTTTGATTTATGTAGGTACGTAAGTAGGTACATTATATAAAGAGGGAGTACCTATAATGATATATAGGTCAATATTTTAGAAAATTAAAGTTACCAACTGTACCTACCTACCTAATTTAAAAAAAAACCGACGCTTTTATACATTTAATTTGTAGAGTTGTAATATTCGCAGCCCGATTTCACTATAATGTATGTTATTAAATATACTTATCTTTTATATACAAGGTTAGTTTTTGGTCAGTTCACATCACTAAAGCCCTTATCCTTAACAAAAGAAAAGTAAGAAACAAAATTGATTTTCCAAGAAATCGTAGTAGATAGCTCGACGGGTAATACCATGTACTTAAGTGTATCTTAAGTGCATGGTAATAGCCGCAGTCATTGTGTTGCCAACTCCACAAGGACTGAGATCTTCAGTCCACGTGGAGTTGGCAACACCGCTAACCGGCGCAAGCGCAACACTCGTCCAGCCAATCACATGATAATACCTAATGTCATTGAGTAAAATCGCACGCGCAGTGAAGGAAATTCTATAGAATTATGATCGTATATTGAAGGGTGTAAATGAATGGATTTTCTTGGATTAAATTGTTGTGAAAAACGTTGACTCCAATTTTTTAAATACGCCGGAAAAGTAAATTTTTATCTCAAGAAACTTGATTGTCCTAAGTTATCTACGAATAGTATAGCTACTAGCTAAGCATAAAAATATTACAATTCGTAGACTTGATATTTTTAACGAATACCTACCTATATCTTATACCTTTAAACGAGCAATTCTTGTATATATACATATATATAATCAGAATCTCGGAAACGGCTCCAGCGATTTTCATGAACTTTAGTATGCAGGGGTTTCAGGGGCGGTAAATCGGTCTAGCTAGGTTTCATTTTCAGAAAACGTCGTTTACCAAAAAACAACCGAGAAAAGCTCGGTCACCTAGGTAGGTACTTTTACTTATTTGTTAAACTTACACAAGTACCTACCTACTTGCTTTTCCGACGGTCCTAAGCCCGTTAAAGTATGAAGGGAAAATTGGAATCAAGTATTAAATTAATCATAGTTAATATAATAAAAATATTTACCTACCTTTAATATGTTACCTACTTGACTGACGCGTGTCCACGCTCAGCTGATCGAGACTGCGCTTGGACAGGGTCGTCCTATCGGCCTTATTTACATATTGTTTAACCCACTTTTGAATATAATTATGAGTTAAATAAGTAAAGATATTATGTATGAAACATGAATATATTTTGATGTTAAATTATGTAAGCGCCGACTGTAGACTGACCAAAACTAACTGTGTAATCATCCTACCAATGTAAGAATGTATGGATGGATGTCTGGATGTATGTTTGTTACTCTTTCACGCTAAAACGGCTGAACGGATCTGAATGAAATTTGGCACAGCTATAGATTTGGTCTGGAATAACACATAAGCTACATTTTATCCCGGAAAAATATAAGGTTCCTGCGGGATATATTTGTTTTTGTTTTTCAAGGTACCACGCGGGCGAAGCCGTGGGCGGAAGCTAGTAAATTATGTATTTATGCAGATATATATGGTTATGTAGCATACAAACTCAATATTTACTGTGTGTTTAGACTTTTGATTATATTTTTATAATCAAAAGTCCTTAAAAACTTCACAGTAACAGCCCCCTGTTGAGTCTCTGAACTGAAGACGCTACATTAAGTACTTAGTACCTTAACTAGTCGACGACTTTCAAAATGGTAAGTCTAACATCATTATCAATTATGTACGTAAGATCTTAGTTATTAATCATTCACATTTTTTTCAGGTTCATCTGTGAAATCGGGTCTCGTAAGGTTCCGAAGAAATTAAAATCTCTAAGCAAGGTATGTGTGCATAGTAAGTGGACTGTTAGGATCTAACTAGGAATACTATTCTAAGTAGGAATAGTATTCCTACTAGGTATATCCACTCTAAGTACAAAAAATGCTGACATTTGTCTCGTATACCGATATAAGAACACCGGGTTGGTTATGACAGGTATCTACCGAAAAGCATACTTCATTTGGCGTGAGTACCAGCTGTTCGATCTTTGCAAGCATAACTGAGGGTAGTTGGAAAATAAACTCCATCAATTTCTTTATATTCTACTGCCGTTCAGTTAGTAGTAAGATTTCGCTACCGCACGCTGCGCCGAGTGAACGTTTCGCTCCTACCTGCCGGTGTCCTTGGTGAATCTCTAATAATTGTGTGAAGAACCTTCGGGACCTCTCCTTATTACCAAATTAGGAGTGTTGCAACTTTAAAGTGCTGGGACAATAAACACGCAGGCCTGCCGTGCTGCCAAGGACTTCTGCTGCCCTGGACGGTCGTGGATAAAAGGTTGGTGGAGTGTCCATATTCCCTTTAATGTTTGCAAAGATTGAATATCTGTTCCTCACCTAATTCTTTCACATACCTCATACAGTCCATTGAAAACCTCTCCCCGAGATTGTCTAGATCGCACAATCTTTTTTGGTCACTTCGACCGGATAAAATCTGTTTTTTGTATAAGTACCAATTCGTGGTACCAATCTCACCTCCCTTTTGAATCCGTGATTCATAAACATTTCGTGCAGACGTTCTGTACCTTAATTCCTCTGACTGCGTTAGAATACCTCTTACGTAATTATCGCTGCGTCGTGGTTACATATGTTAAGACGTTCTTAACATATGTACATAACTACTATTTGGCCGTGCCAAATTACCTCTAAAACCTCGTTAAATTCATTTATTTTATAATTTCATACGTGTAGACGTTCTACACATCCCCTATTTAATCGACTAGATTGGACAAGTACATACACATTTTTACACAAAATACACATATTCTTGTCGTACAAGTATTTATATATGTATTGTGTGATTTATTTGCATAATAAATAACGTGATTCATTAAAAATAGTCAAATACTTTTGTCAATCGCCACGTGTGTCGTGTTCGTTACATGTGCGTAGTGTCCGTGCCACAAAATGGCGCCGCCTAAAAGTAAAGATATTGCCGTAGAAACCCCCAAGGAATTAACCGTGTTAATTTATCGTAAACAACGTATGTTTGAACAAATGCAAACAATTTATGATATGTCGCGTGATTTATGCGATCCCGAATCAAAACAATTGTTTTTAATGCACGTATCTGAGTTAAGTGATTTACGTAGTTCATTTGAAAAATTAATCTTTGAAATCTTTGAAAAAGAACTTGAAATTGATTCTAATGCATCGCTTTGAGGGCATGAATTAAAGAGTTTTGATGATATATACTTTCGAGTGAAGTTATGTGCATCCAATATTAGACCGAACCTCGATAGTGTTAAGAGTGAAAATCGCTCGCACTCTGCGGAGTCCAGACCTCGCCTACCTAAACTCGAGTTGTTTACGTTTGACTCAAATATAGAAAACTTTAATACCTTTTACGAGACATTCTGTTCTTTGGTGCATAATCAAAAACATATTCCTAAAATAGACAAATTTCATTATTTGTTATCGTGTACGAAAGGTTCCGCGTTGAATATAGTTAAAAGCGTTCCGATTACCGCTAACAATTATGATTTAGTTTGGCAAAGTTTAATTGATAAATACCAAGATAACAGATTGTTGGTCGGTAGATATTTAGATAAAATGTTAAATTTTACTCCACTGCAAAAAGAGTCTTCTACTCAACTAAACTTGTTTATCGAAAACTTTGAGCATTCATATACAGCGATAAAAGCGCTTAATATCGACGACTTAAATAGTTATGTAATGTGTCATATCGCGTTGAGAGCGTTAGACCCGCAAACACGAAAATGTTTCGAACAAAAACTTAATTAAAATACTATACCTAGTTTCAATGAACTTATGTCATTCATACATAATCAGATAAAGGTTTTAGATCATTCCACGTCATACTCAAACTCTAACGTAACACCGAACAAACGTCAACAAGGAGATTCAAAACAAAGTAATATAAAAAATTTCTCGCATGCTGCTTCTACATGTTCTAAACTCATGTGTTTACATTGTGGAGAAAATCATATGATTTTCCGTTGTGATCAATTTCGTAAATTGTCAAACGTTCAGCGCATTAGCCGTGCTAATGAATTAAAGTTGTGCCACAACTGTTTGAAACCAAACCATTTTGCAAAAACATGTAAAAGTAACTTTAAATGTTTAATTTGTAATTCACCACATCACGTGTTATTGCACCGCGAAGTTAGCGTCTCTGATAATAACAAACCGGTATCGAGTGAGATTCCAGTTCCGCCTGTACCTGTGCCGTGCACGGTAGATGCGCCAGCTGTTGTCAACACTTGTCACGTGACGTCGACTCATAGATATTATGCAGTTATTCTGGGTACTGCCGTCGTTCATGTTTTAGATGCATTTAATGAAGACCAGACTTGCCGCGTTCTTATTGATTCCGGCGCGCAATCAAGTTTTATTACGACGGATTGTTATCAACGCTTAGGCTTATCTTCTATGAAATGTCCTTACAATGTTTATGGACTAGGTGGTGAACACGTAAAGAACCACGGGATGGTTTCGTTTGCAATTCAGCCGCGTCATTGTTCAATGCCGACTTTCAATATTGATGCCGTTATTTTGCCGAAAATTACCTCTGACTTGCCAACCGTACCTGTTCCTAATAAGGTGATTGACGAATATAAGAATTTACAATTAGCTGATCCGTATTATTACGAGAAGTCTCAGATTGATATTATTTTATCTAGTGATTTATTTCCGTACATTTATGACGGGAAGAAATTTATTGTTAGTAGTGATATGCCAGTCGCATTAAGTAGTGTGTTTGGATATGTGATAACGGGAAGACTAGAGATGGAATCCTCTAGCAACCTCAACGTTGTACCATGTACAACAACGTTAGTGTCGTACACTATCGAAAGTACCTCTTTAAATGATACTCTCAAACGATTTTGGGAGTTGGAAGCTTTGCCGTGCGAAGTTCCAATGTGTCCGTTAGATAAGCTAGCGGAAGATATATATATAGAAAAACATTATCGTGATGAAACCGGTCGTTACGTTTCGCCTATTTTATTAAAACCTGACCACGAACCTCTTTGTGATAGTTATGATGTTGCGTTAAAGCGACTCAACCAGGTCGAGCGCCGCCTCGCGCGATCTCCAGACCTTTGCAAGGCCTATATTGACTTCATGCGAGAATATGAAGCCCTCGGACACATGGAATTATATACAGGTTCAGAACCTTCTGGTTATTTAATACCTCATCACTGTGTCTTACGTCCTTCTTCGACTAGTACGCCTCTTCGCGTCGTGTTTGACGGTTCCGCCCAGGGAAAAAATGGAATCCCACTTAATGATGCTCTTTTGACGGATAGAAAGCTACACCAGGATTTATTAAAAATTATCATAAACTTTCGTTTGTATGATGTGTGCTTTACTGCTGACGTGTCAAAGATGTATAGGGCTGTACTTATCGATCCCTCGGATAGAAAGTACCAGCATATTCTGTGGCGTGAGTCTCCGACGGAACCTGTGCGCATCTATGAACTTAGAACTAATACTTACGGCCTTCGCAGCAGTGCATATATCGCTGTTCGAACGCTGTTACAGCTGGCTGAAGACGAGCTGTCTCGCGCTGAGAAGCCTCGCTCAGAAGCTGCACGTGTTCTGACCAATGGGTTTTACGTAGATGACCTGTTGTGGTCATGCCCATCAAGGGAAAAGGCTTGCCAGTTGCAAGACGACTTGTTAGCGCTTCTTAAAAGTGGTGGGTTTGAATTAAAAAAGTGGGCAAGTAACTGTCCTGATTTGCTCAGTAGAATGCAATCGGACCAAGTTTCAATTATAGATTTTCATGACGATACGTTATCGTCATCTCTTAAGGTTTTAGGTTTGACATGGTTACCTTCCTGTGATAGTTTCGCTTTCAATTATAACTTAACTGACGCAAAACAAACCAAACGATCCGTTTTAAAACTACTCGCAAGCATTTTTGACCCTGTTGGCATAATTGCCCCAGCTACTTTTGTTGCTAAGTGCATAATGCACGATCTTTGGAAATTAGGCATTGGTTGGGATGATCAATTACCACCGGAGCCGTGCTCTAAGTGGAATCAATTTATCTCTGATCTCCCTAAGTTAGCCGAACTACGTTTTGAGCGTCATGTTTTAATACCGAACTTCTGTGAGGTACAGCTGATTGCGTTTTGCGATGCGTCATCGCGTGGGTTCGCATCCTGTATTTACCTACGAAGCTTAGATAACGAAGGCAAGGTCAAGGTTAGGTTGTTGACTAGTAAATCGAAAGTAGCACCTCTTAATCCACTCCTGTCAATACCTAGGCTTGAACTCGAGGCAGCCGTGCTGCTTACTAAACTCGTTAATTTTGTCGTACAAAACTTAAATGAACTTAATGTTTCAATTGTCGCACTCAGCGACTCAAAAAATGTATTGGCGTGGATACAAACACAGCCGTATATGTTGAAAACATTCGTGGCTAACCGTGTTAGTCAGATAACCACTGTGGTTCCACCCAGCTGTTGGCATCACGTGAAGAGCGAGAATAACGCTGCGGACATATGCTCGCGTGGAGCTTTGCCTGCTCACTTTGTGGAGAAAGCCGCAGAGTGGATTCACGGTCCTGCGTGGCTTTATGATGACCAATGACAATGGCCTATTGAGTCATTTTATATTAAAAAAGAATTTGATGTTCAAGAGCTTAAATCGAATAATGCAACGATTGCCTTTCATTCATCTGACGATAAAAACATTTTAATTAATGACCTTGAACAAACTTTCGAGAAGTTTTCTTCTTTTAAAAGATTATAACGTGTAATGTCGTGGTGTCATAGGTTTGTAAACAACCTACGATGCAAACCTTCAGAGCGGTCTGTAGGACCTTTGAAAACTTCCGAGCTGAAGCAAGCTCATAGCACAATTATTCATGTTATCCAAATTAACCATTTCGATAAAGAAATTTCTTTACTTAAACAAAATAAGTTTGTTACCTCTCTGCGCAAATTGTCACCCTTCGAACTTCCCTTGGCGAACGAATCCGCCTAACGCTGCGTCCATGGGTGGACTCTGGGAAGCAGGAATAAAATCTGCTAAGCATCTCTTACTCCGTGCAGTAGGTGATAGATCTCTCACGTTTGAGGAGTTGACAACTGTGTTTTGTAGAGTAGAAGCCGTGCTAAACTCGCGTCCTTTGTGCACGTTGTCTGACAATCTGAACGAGTTTGATGTTTTAACTGCCGGTCATTTTCTAATAGGTCAAAGTTTAGTAGCCGTACCGGAATATGAATTTGAGGACGTTCCTCAGAATAGATTGTCTCGTTGGCAATCAATTCAGAAGGTTTCCCAATCATTTTGGAGGCGATGGTCTGATGATTACCTTCACACTCTTCAACAGAGAGCGAAATGGTTTTCCTCACCGCCCAACCTAAAGGCTGGAGACTTAGTTTTGCTAAAATCTAATCTAACTCGACCGTTACAGTGGCCTCTAGGTCGCATTGAAAAATTACACCATGGCGTTGATAAAATAGTTCGTGTTGTCACATTGAGAACAAAAACTGGTCTCATCAAACGACCAGTTAATAAAATTTGCCCGTTACCTTATGCAAATTAATTACCTCTTATATAAAAATTTTTACCTCATAAATAATTTAATTATACTCGTATTTATTTTATTTACACTTCTACACTTATCCTTATATAGGTACACCTCGCTATTAAGCTTCGTAAGTTTATTTAGTTTATATTATTTATTTGTTTATTTGTGAATTATATCCTTCACACTCTACATGCATAATTAGATGTAGGGAATTCATTCATGATGAATTCGGTGGGGGGTATGTTCGATCTTTGCAAGCATAACTGAGGGTAGTTGGAAAATAAACTCCATCAATTTCTTTATATTCTACTGCCGTTCAGTTAGTAGTAAGATTTCGCTACCGCACGCTGCGCCGAGTGAACGTTTCGCTCCTACCTGCCGGTGTCCTTGGTGAATCTCTAATAATTGTGTGAAGAACCTTCGGGACCTCTCCTTATTACCAAATTAGGAGTGTTGCAACTTTAAAGTGCTGGGACAATAAACACGCAGGCCTGCCGTGCTGCCAAGGACTTCTGCTGCCCTGGACGGTCGTGGATAAAAGGTTGGTGGAGTGTCCATATTCCCTTTAATGTTTGCAAAGATTGAATATCTGTTCCTCACCTAATTCTTTCACATACCTCATACAGTCCATTGAAAACCTCTCCCCGAGATTGTCTAGATCGCACACCAGCGTCATGCAGCATCTGGGGTCTACTCATCGCTCATCGCATCAAGAACTCCGCCTCAGCATCAGAACCACTGGTAGCATCAGAACCACTGGTCGCAGTAAACAATTGAGATCTGTACCCCTAGTATGAGTTTTTGATAGTTTACGAAAACTTTTTTCGAATAGTATCCTTTCATACATTTACCTCCATCGGAAATGTTAAGGCCGATATCGTGAAAACTATCTCATAAAAAAATTCAGAATCGTTGATTCTAATCTGCATAAAACATGGAAGGTCTAAAGATTCTGCTATGTAGGTAGCCGATTTGCTAAGGAGCGTAGGTATGAGCTTAATCGGTGAAGGGGTTGTAAGATATTGATTAAAATGATGATTGTGGACATCGCGCGCGATATACTAGTGTGAGTGTAAGTAATGGATAAAAGGGCTGGGCTGGGTCTTAGTAGGTACCTAGCTACTTTTGGTAAAGGTGCACTAAGATGTAGGGTAGGAGGTACCTAACCGTTTTTTAGATTGTTATGAAATATTTGGTCGACGAAATAGTATGTAAATTGTTTTGTTTTTTTTTTAATAAATAAACTAATTAGATAAAAGACAGGTGAATATATGTATTGAAAATCCATAGAATGTTCATCAACTGTCTTAAGTTCTAAATTAGACTAATTTATTTAAAAAAATCAGGTGATAAATGAAGATGTTCAAAAAGAGATTCTATTATAATTGCTACAGTTTCAGAATCTCATCAAGGATTTATCTTGAAGATGATTTGGATGACGAAGAACACAATACAGGAAAATTCTTTAGTACCTTACATTATGAAGCTTTAAACAATTTACAAGGTCTGGCACATTCTACGTTATTTGATATTTTAGAAGGGTTTGTATACCACCACCGATACGTAGCTCCATTCAGTTTCCAGCCACATCCACCATCATTTTCACCAACTGAAGATGGAGAAAGAAGCCATAAACTCATATTTCGGTTAATCTTTTATGTATATCCAATATTGTCAACCAGTGTTTCCTTTTAAGTTTATTTTTTCTGATTGAATTATAAACATTTTTGATCCCAATTTTAGTCTATTTTTTCTAGCGCGCAGATAACTATTTTTTTTTGCCAGGTAAATAAAAGTACTGTAAGTGGGTACTTAGTTGCAATTGATATGTCCTGATGTAGATATTTTTAAATAAGACGATTCAAAAAATACTTCTCTGATAAGATAGGTTGTAATTTAAAAATGATTAACAATAGCTATTAAATATAATTGAGCTTAACATAATTATATGCAAGTCGATCCTAGTTTTTTCTATTATGGCTTTTATCTTTTGCAGCAGGGTTTCAAAATATCGCCATTCCGGATGCTAACGATGCAGTGTTTGATGAGGATGTTGATAGCATTGGTAAGTTACCATTAACTTTATAGCTTCATAAATACATAAGTAATTTATTATACGGGGTACCTTTCTCTGAGCTGCTTCACATAATATTTATCTCTAAAAATAAGTTTTAATGAATGAATCAGCGCTAAAATATCACCGCCTAAAGGCATTGCTTTCTTTAAACTTAACTCATTATATTGCCTGCTGCTGTTACTAATTACACTTAATTTACTCAATTATCTTTAAGTATATCATAAAAAGGTTCTCTTTGTAGCTTTTTAAGTTTTGATGTAGGATGTAAACTCGAAAACTACTCGTACGAATTCAATAATTATTTCACTGATAGATGATAGTGTGATTGTGTTTTGTGGGATAGTAAGTACTTCATGCGTATGAAACCGCGGGGCGTGCGGCTAGTAAACACGTAAATACAGGCTATGAAAGCAAGTTCCCAAAGTATTGAGATTGTTATTGAGTCGAAAGTGTTATTTCAGATCCCTTGCCTCAAGATCTGTCATCAAAACAAACCGCTGATTGGGTTGCCAGACATCATAGAAGTGGAAATAACATGTCAAATGAAACAAAGAAATCTTCTGGAATCATCAAAACAACAGCAGAAAATACATCAAATGATCAAGACTGCAGTCAATCTGCGCCAACTACCTCTATCGCTCTCTATGATAGTCCAGAACCAACTACATCCGCTCAAAGATATTACACCGACATGTCATCGACACCAAGTACATCAAAAAATACAGCAAGAGCGCGCGACGGAGGCTTCTTTAAAATACCACATTTACCGACACGTTTTACTAAGCGCAATAGTAAGATTTGCCCCACTAATTCGGTAAACAACCTATATGACTTGCTGCACCTTAACGAAACAGACTCCAAATGTTATAAATGCAAGAGGTGCCAATTGATCTCTCTGTATACCAAAGGTATAAAAGAATTACCGGTGAGCAAAGTAGACGAGCCGGATATCCTGGATATTTTGGATTTGCATAATGTTTATGAATTTGATTCCGATGATGAAGGATTCAAATTCCTTGGACGTGGGCGCGAGCGCGTATGTAAAGTACTCACTACTAAGAGATTCCCAATATGGCTAAGCAATTTAGACATGAATTTGAAAAAAAGTATGTTTCTAGATGAACCAACTTTGAACATTAAAACGAAATATAACGTTTGAACGTGAAGATGTAACGGAATCTACAGTAAGCAAGATAATAAAAAGAATTGAATATTTATCTCGATGTATATCTGAAGACAAGAAAGAGCTAGATGCAGAAAACCCGAGGCGTAAATTGTGCTCTTCGAATAACGCGAGCTTGACGCCCGGCAGCAGGAAGCAGGTTAAGCGAAAAGTTGGCCAGCGCCGGCCACGACGGCCAGTCACGAATTCGACGAGGAGAGTTACCGCTCCAGCCGCACCTTGCACTCCATTCCCTGCTGGCGCACTCTTCGCCCCAGGGCTCAATAAAGACTCACAACAACGGCATGGATCAGGCTGTTCTTCTCTCCCGGTTGTAGTGCTAACACCATTACAGGAAATGCAGTTGCTTACCCGTGTTCGAGAGCCCGGATCAAAAATAAAAATTATTAACGATATGATTATACTGCCTGTGCGACAACGGCCGCAGGCTGTCGTAGGCAGGCGACTGAAACGGAATAGTACTGGCAGTCGGCCCGTTCGACCCCCAACGGTGGTGAGCGAATTAAAGTCTGATCTTAAAAGGATTAATTTTCTAGATGAAATTGTTAGCGACACGAATTCTACGGTGTCACTTGATAGTGACCTATTGCCTCCGCATGCAGTGATTCCGAGCGACAAAGAAAATATTACCCAAATAGTCGCGGAGATAATAAGAATTCCGAGCGATCCTTGCAAAGAATACAACTTCACACAACGGTGGGCAAGTTTACGCATCAGAAACTAACGTTCCGATCGACGCGGGGAACGCAGGGCCGCTTAACCGTGATGAAAAACCCGTTGTTTTATCTGTCATCCCGTTCGACGCGAAGACCAGAACGTCATCTAATCGTCGTCAAGGTCGACATCATGACCACAAGCACGTCATCTAACCGTGGTCGAGTTCCCGTACCGGCAACTACAGCGAAGGATATAATATTGTATAATCCTAATCGATTTCTCGCATCGCCAACTGAGAATATAATCGACACTGCGAATACAACGCCGCTAAATCGTGGTCGAGCAGGTGTAGCACTAACTGATAATCCAATAGGTACGGCGAATACGAGACGGCCTAAGCCTCTTCTAATTCACGTGAAATTCAAGATGCCGATGTACAAGGCGGTTTCAATGTTTGGTAAGGAAACCAATTTTTTATGCTTATATTTTGTTACTAGCTGATCCGCGCCCCTTTATCAGCGGTTTTTAAATCATCATAAAATAACTAAGTACTTTTAATAGCTATCCTAACAGAGAAGCATTTTTTGAATCGGTCATGTTTTAAAAATTACCTACAGATAAACTAAAAACATACCAAGTAAGTAGTACATTTACAGGACAATAGTGTCTAGGACAGTTTTTAGATGCAGTATGGTCGGCTATATCATAAGAAATACATATTCTGGTCAATAGGAGCTGACTAAGCCGTCTGCGCCGTGTTCCTTCATCGTATAAAAACACTAAAATTAAATAAAATAAGGAAATCGATAACGCGATAATTCTGTTCTTCAAGGAGGTTGACGCGCGCCGGCAGGTTACTAAAATTGAATGTCCGTCACAGTCGACAAGGTACCATTTCCATTTTATTTTTCTTTCTATAAATAAAAGTTGAAATTTCGATATCAATCGAATTTGGCAAAAAAAGACATGGCACCTTCTACCACACCGCCTTTAATACGCGTGTTGGCTAAAGACTCAATCATTAGTTGAAAATTAGGCTGGAGTAAACTCGTATCCCAATCGCCAATTGCAATAAAGTGGCGTTGTGCCTTTCAACTTGCTTTACAACTTATGTAAATATCGGCATGTTTCTAGAACACTCGCGTGGACGACCATGAAGATCCAATTTCATGGCCCAACCAAGAAGAATGCAGCATGTGCCGCGAGCCACTCATTCTTTCCAAGGTCAGTGTTGAGAGCCTCACATTTTCAACAAGCTGTGATCGGTATCAGCTTTTGTATCACGTGTCTACAATTTTCGAATATTACTTTTCATCATCACAGACCCCCAGGTATTTCTGTCATCTATGCACTGAACGGAAAATACATGGTAAGGTTCCTTTGAGCTAAAAAAGGCCCAAAAAATATGCTCTGGCGGCTTTATTATAATTCACCACAATGAACAAAAATTAAACAAATTAATTATTTTGGCAAATTCACGAAAGAGGTTAGATGTGTGAATTTTAGTGTCAAGTTTCGCGAATATTTCCCTTGAAGTAATGCTTCGCTGTTTTTTTCCGTTCACTGCATATTATATTAAATAAGCATATTTTCAAAATGAGCTTTTAATTGAATAAGTCCAGAAATAGGTACTTAATGATAATAATTTTAAAATGTACCTACTTACCAGCGTGTGCGCATGCGCATCAAGTGACTGACGCGTGTCCACGCTCAGCTGATCGAGACTGCGCTTGGACAGGGTCGTCCTATCGGCCTTATTTATATATTGTTTAACCCACTTTTGAATATAATTATAAGTTAAATTAGTAAAGATATTAGGTATGCTGACATTTGTCTCGTATGTATATCGATATAAGAACACCGGGTTTGTTATGACAGGTATCTACCGAAAAGCATACTTAATTCGGCGTGAGTACCAGCATCATGCAGCATCTACCAGGTCTACTCATCGCTCATCGCATCAAGAACTCCGCCTCAGCATCAGAACCACTGGTAGCATCAGAACCACTGGTCGCAGTAAACAATTGAGATCTGTACCCCTAGTATGAGTTTTTGATAGTATACGAAAACTTTTTTCGAATAGTATCCTTTCATACATTTACCTCCATCGGAAATGTTTAGGAACTAAAATAAGGTCGATAATATCGAAAATATCTAATCGGCAGTCCCAGGAATGATTTTCAAACCAAGTTTTTACGATATCAGCCTTAACATTTCCGATGGAGGAAAATGTATGAAAGGATACGGAAAAAGTTTTCGTAAACTATCAGAAACTCATACTAGGAGTACAGCTCCTGCGAAATATAACTAAGAATCATGCTTCATCTAAAATTTTGTGCAATTTATAAAATACAAATTTGTTTTGTGTTGTGCTCAGCGAAGAATAAAACTAGGAAAATGCTTTGCGACGGTAGGGGCAGGCAGACTATTTTATTTGTCAACCGATCTCGATGAGTTTTCCAAGCTTATCAATACATTTGTGAAAACTGCGTTCGATTAGTGACACATCGACACAGATGTTTATCCGTGCACGCTATTCTCAGCAACGACTGAAACAGACAAACAGACAATTTTTTCCGAAACGGTCGTTTTAGGCTAAGTAGCGTGTCTTTTTTAGGTAGCACTAATTTTTACTTGAAAATATCAATAGTACAGACACGGCTTCTCAACGAATTTATCATATTTTAGGGGAAGTGACGAGTAAACGTCAATACAAAAAACACCGCCTTTGTTACAGGTCTACCAATTGGCCACCTGCACTCGACGTGAGTTTGTAGTATCATTTTGCATCCACGTCTCATTCATCACGCCTCACTCCGCCTCAGCGTCAGAACAGCCACTGGAGATCAGCTAGGTACTGTAAAATATAATTTATGAATCTTACTATATTTACATACATAAAATCACGCCTGTTTCCTGACGGGGTAGGCAGAGATCACGTATCTCCACTTGCTACGATCCGACACACCTCTTTTGCTTCATTCATTCTCATTACATTCTTCATACATGCGCATCGATTTAGGGTACTCTCGACCTGGGTCAGAGTTCCAGATCATTTCAAAGTTTTAGTTCAGGTTGAAATTTTAAATGCAAGTAAAATGTCAGTAGCGAACTACAATTTAGGTACTTTGGGGATATTGATAAAATTAGTTTAGTCGAATCCGCCCTAACTACGTTATATGTACAAGGACTAGAGTTGACTGGACTGACTTTGACTGTTACATAGTGTTAAGTTAATATAATTAATTAACTAGCTATTTCAATTTATGTTTGTTTATGATCATTGTGTACTATTGGTTTTCGGAATTTAAATCTTATACCTTTAAATGAGCAATTCTTGTATATATATAATTATATATATATAATTGGAATCTCGGAAACGGCTCCAACGATTTTCATGAAATTTAGTATGCAGAGGGTTTTGGGGGTGATAAATCGATCTAGCTAGGTTTCATTTTTAGAAAACGTCGTTTACCCCAAAAAAACGAGCAAAGCTCGGTCACCCAGGTACTAAATAAATAAACATAGACTGAAGTAGGTAGGTATAGTAAAAACCTCGGCGGTTAGTTAATCGAACGAGGTTTTCATTATACCCTGAATGTGTACTTAAGTGTAGTTAGTATAATCTTAAGTAAGTGTCTTCAAGTTAACGCATGCGTATATGTATATTATATATGGTGGATAGGCAGATACATGCGCCGCAAAGCCGTACGCGCCTTATTCATCGCATACTCTGTTATATGATAGTCCATAAGTGGGCTCTTTAGTCGACTGGCCCCGGAAAAACTGGCCCTACGGGACCAGTTGACCTAATGTATTTAATTTATGACGACTGGGTCCATTACTAATTTGAACAAAAAATCTATTGTCAATTTCAAATCCATGTATACAGATGTGTACAAAACGTACTCAGAGAAAAAAAATGAAACACCATTTTTATAAATATGATACTAACTTATGTTTATTGGGCTCTTTTGCTTTACTTAGAACTAGTCAAAATCAACAATATAGTATATCGACAAAAGTTGAAACACTTTTCTTCTTGACTATTCTAATAACAAATTCTATAAGCGGGGCCAGTTGACCAATTCAAAACATGCATTAGGTCAACTGGACTTGTGGGGCCAGTCGACTAAAGAGCCCATAAGTGCGCTTGACATCAAGTTCGACGGGTGTGCGAGCAATCAAAATCAACATTTAGAATAAATATACCTACAGAGTAATAAAAGCGATTTGGCGCGTACGGTCGTGCGGGCGCCTTGAAGTTTTAAGTAAGTACTAATGTCGGTTTTTTTACGATAGTATATTATGTTTAAATAGCACAGAATTTTTTCGAATATTAAAATTGGTCAAATTAAAGTCTAAGAGCCTACTACCGACTATCGTTAAAGCGCGTGTAACTGCGCGTCCACCATTCTTATTCTACTACTAGACTATCTACTTATATACAGGCTATATAGATTAAATGTTTTTATGTTAATATTGTCTAGAGGCCTCGCCACGAATTCATAATACATTACCGAATTAATATTACATTGTTATTTCGTACCATGACTATGCAAATTGTAATGACTTCAAGCTTTCCAATATGACGTTTCTAAAACGGAATCGTTTTGGAAGACTTCGTGGTAAGGCCCCAGGGCTTGGAACCGGTGAATAAATTTCCAGAAAAAAACGGTTTTAAACGGTATTTCGATAATAGCGTTCGGAGCTCAACCTCTGTTGTCGAAAGAGCGGGCGCGTCGCGGAAGTCACTAATATGGAAAAGAATGAAATAATTTCGTTCTAACCGTTTAATTGAAAGAAACCGTCGGATTGATCGTTGTTGACTAACCGTTTTAATAGAAGTTACGGTAGATAGAACGTAACCGAAAAGAAAAGGTTTTAGGTATTTAGAGCGATACCGGTTTGATTTTTTTTCCGGTTTCCAAGCCCTGATTATAATCTCCATTAAGTGTATTATTTTAGTTGCCGTGCTACCCGGGCCTGTGTTAGATATATGTATACATGTGTAGTTCATGAATGCAATAAATGTTTTGTCTGTTTATCTCCACAAATATCAGTAGGTACCTATTCACGTCCTGATGTTTTTGGACATATACACACTTGTAGGAGCCTATGCCTACGTAAGTTGGTACTAATTAAATTAAATACAAATATTTGATTATCCTACCTAGATAGGTACATAAACCCGTGCTAAGACGTCGGCGGTTCTCTTAACTTTACAATTTCGTTCTATTTCAAGAACTATCTATCCTAGAACAAAAATAAAACCCATTCTGGAATGTACTTTCATTTAATACCCCACACAATACCTAATTTAAAAAATGTTATTTTTCTTCGTCTTTGAAACCCAACATCTTTATCACCCTTTTACCGATTAAGGTCATGCTTTCCAGCAAATCTACGCAACATAATCACTAAACCTTCCGAGGTTCATGCAGATTGGTTGATCTCTAACAAACATACAACGCCAAATCGCCCTAGCTGACACCGAGATTTTCTCTCGCTACGCTCGGTCAATCAACTATATACAGCGTGACCCCACGTTACGTGTACCTTAAACTGCGTACGTCTCATGACAGACGATTTGTGGGCGAAGAGAACCATACAGCCGACTCCACACAACGCGCCGCGGCCCGAAGCCCCAGCATGAGACGGCGAGACGAAGTCACTGAGCTGAGCACCTGGCCTGCCAGCTTTAACTCGCGAAGAGTGGAACAAACATCGAAAAAAAAATATTTTGCGAATTCTCTTAATGTTTTTAGTTGCGAATTTTGCTAACGCGATGGTAACTATTAATTAAGCTTAGGTATATACTACCCAACAAATGTGCCTATCACAACACAAATTCAAAGTATTTATTGCATTCATGAGCCATATACAATACACATGTATTGTATACATCTAACATGGGCTCGGGTGGGGCACGGCAACTAAAATAAAATAATGGAGACAATATTCACAGAAAAACTTAGACAATAGAATATAGAATTTTAACATAAACAGTTTTCTCTTAGTAATATAAAAATAATTGTGGCATTTAATGCCTTTACAAAATAACAAAAAAAAATAACTATAAGGTAGTATTGTAGGAATGGGAACTTATAGGTAGGTGGTTAATTAAGTCTTAGCAGTAAGTACATTTTTATTGCTATGTGAATAAAGTTTAGGGTAGGTTTAGGTAGTTATTATAAATATATAGTATTATATTAAGTATTCTAAGGTAGTATGTAGGAACTTTTATGTAGGTAGGTAGATAAATAAGTATTAGCAGTTGTAAGTACATTATAATGCTATGTAGGTAAATAAAGTATTAGGTAGGTCTATCTAGGTAATAATTATGCTAGTATTAGTTTTAAGTTAAATAGGTGTTCTCTTTTGTGTTAGTGTAGTTAGGGTAGAATTTATATTTACTTAATCTGTACACAATCTCTAGACACAACATTCAACTAACGTACTTAGGTGAAGAAAGAAACGTAGGTGTCGTTTCTTAGTTAAACGTTGATCGTTGATCTATTCTAATCGTAATCAATATCATGGCTAGGGTTTTGTGTGTAGGTAAGTTGGTTACAGGACTGCAGCTTCAGGGAGATCTACGGAGGCAGGCGTTGCAGATGGTGTTGCAGATGGCGATGCTGGTTGTTGCTGCTGTATTACGAGTATAATGCTGATCGCTGACGGGAAAGTGAGAAAAGATTGGAAGTTGACAGAGGAGCACAGAAAATTACTCGGAAATCAGTAAACGAACATGTAGGTGCCTACACCCCTTTTTATCATGAATTCAAGTTTATCCACCTCAGCTTTATACCACTTTGTCAACTTCATTCTGGCTGATTCTTTTTCTAGATTATTTAGCGACATACATATAAGTAGAGGTAAAGTTTCTATGTATGTCGTACGAGCACAAGTCGTGAATCGTTGTTCCGATCTGCAGACTGCTTGAAATTTGAATGGTAGGTTGTAGGTTGCTTGAGATATCTATACTAATATTATAAAGAGGAAAACTTTGATTGTTTGTTTGTTTGTTTGTTTGTTTGTTTGTTTGTTTGAAATGAATAGGCTCCGAAACTACTGAACCGATTTGAAAAATTCTTTCACCAATGTGTAGAATGAACTTTCAGGATGAACATAGGCTATATTTTATGTAGGTACTTCGCGGGCGACGCCGCGTGCAGAAGCTAGTGTGCTGATATAAATAATAGTATTGTTACAGCTGGTCACGAGCTACGAGAGTGGCGCCACATATTGGCGCTATGCAGAACTCATACTGAAAAACTCTACTGCAGCAAACCCAAAGAAACACTAAGGAATATCATAAGGTAAACATGAACACAAAAACGAAAACAAAAAATCTTCGTAACGCTATCTTTAGAATCCAATTTTACAACCCTTTCACCAATGCCAAGCAAATGTACATAGCAGAATCTCTAATGCGTCATATCTCGCTCGCTCGCGAATTTTTTTTAATCAATATCGCGGCTAGGGCTTTGTTTGTAAGTTGGTTACAGAACAGCAGCTCCAGGGAAATCTGCGGAGGCAGGCGTTGCAGATGGTGTTGCAGATGGCGTTGCAGATGGCGTTGCAGATGGCGTTGCTGGTTGGTGCTGCTGTATTATAACGCTGGTCGCTGACGGGAAAGTGAGAGAAGATTGGAAGTAGACAAGGCGAGCAAATAACTCAGAAATCAGTAAATGAACATGTAGGTATACCCCTGTTTATCATGAATTCCAGTTTATATCTACCTCAGCTTTATACCGCACTTTAGGTAAAACTTGTTGCTATTCTACGAGTACTTCTAGACTTTATTACCTATATAATAATATATATACCTATATATATAGGTATGAGCGACCAAGAAATTGGTTTACCACTCTAAGGCTGAATATCATTTGCACGGACAAAACATCAAGGGCTATTTTCGCTGACAGATTAATAACTGCTACGTCAGAATCTGTCATAGTAATCCTTAGCGAATAATTATGTTACTGGGAGATGTCATCAAAAGTGGTACACCAATTTCTTGGTCGCCTATACATAAAGAGGTAGGTACATAAAGGTTCTGTGTATGTTTATACGAGAATAGTCGTGAATCATTGTTCCGATCTGCAGATTGAATTTGGATGGTAAATTATAGGTACTTGAATATGTGCTGATATAAAATCATGTATCGTTACAGCTGGTTACAAGTTACGAGAGTGGCGCCACATGATGGCGCTATGCTGCAAAACTCTACTGCAGCAAGCCAAATAAAACACTACAGAATGTTCTAAGGTAAAAATGAACACAAAAACTCTTCGGAACGCTATCTCACAGACTAATTATCGTACCTATATTTTTTCAATAGGTTTATTTATTTATTTATTTTTTATTTAACCTACAGTTTTCGAGAACGGCACCATGTGGTCACGGCAGTCCCAGTTTGCAGCATCACCAGTAGCTTCAGCTCGAAGATTGTAACTTGCAGATACCTCCAAAAATTACCTCGGTAAGAACACAAAATTAAAAACTATAGTTTGAAAACTCTTCTGAGCCCGCAGATTTTTATTGTATTTCTTTTGAACAGATGGCGACTCGTGGGCGGTGCCATGAACTGATGCAACAAAATCGGTCGAAACGAAAAACCAAAGATTGTTATTGTAAAACTTTACTTATTGAATGCAAATCGGAGATTGTAACGCTAACTGACGCTGCAAAAGTCTTATAACGCTCAACTCAAGGCTCATAATCATCATCCGCAGCCCGACTTCACCCACTGCTGAGTATAGGCCTCTCTTTGCATATACCATTGTCCACGGTCTGTTATTATTAATTATTATACTCAAGGCTATTATTGTAAAACTCTACTAAACGCAAATCCAGATTGTAACGCAAACCGACACTGCAGAACGTATATAACGCAACATTCAAATCATTATTGTAAAACTTTACCTACCTAATGAATGCAAATCCCAAAGATTGTAACGCAAACTAACACAGCAGAACTCTTATAACGCAAAACTCAAGATCATTATTGTAAAACTTTACTTACTGAATGCAAACCCAAAGAGTGTAACGCAAACTAACACAGCAGAACTCTTATAAAGCAAAACTCAAAATTATAAGTAATTGTAAAACTGTACCTACTTACTTATTAAACGCAAATCGAAATTGTATCTAATGTCTTTTATCGCGAAACTCAAGATATTATTGTAAAATTTTACTTGCTGACTGCGAACACTGATGCTGCAAAATCTCTTGTGTACCTACCTACGCACCGATGGTTGTTATTGTAAATGTTTGAAAACGTTTTTGAGTGTAAAACTCAACTTTTTAACCTAAATGTTGTTAATTAATTGTTTATCACTGCCTACTCATTAACAGGGCCGCGCCGACCCCCCACAGCGCCTGTGTGCGAAACCTATGAAGCGCCTCTTTTTTCACGAATCTTCATGTTTCAACTTAGGTACCTAGTGTCGCCTGATACGGCAAAAATTTTAAATTTGGTCTATAAAAGTGGTGTACATTTTTTAGGTTTTACTTATCGATACTCCACTACAAAGAATATGTTGTTGAAGTGTATCAAAAATAATTTCGATGGCGGCGCCTCTATTGTCTTGGCGCCTGTGTGCGCCGCACACTTCGCACATAGGGGCGGCTCGGCCCTGCTTATTAAAGTGGAACATAGGTACCTACGTAGAACTCTTCTTACACAACCACTATCAACATTGTTATTGTAGATAAAATGTTTCTGTAATATTGTTTAAGCCCAAACCTACAAAGTGTATCATGATGATTTTGATTGTGCTCATTAATTAATAAATAATTTTTATACTTATAAAAAACTGGTTTTTAAATTTTACACTAAACAGTAGGTTAGATACAGCCTTAAGTAGGTAGGTAAGTAGACATCTAAACTAAACTATCCCAGTACCTACCTAATGGTTATGATATTCCTGATAAACACAACACAGAAAAAGAAAATAAAAAGAAATGAAAATACTTACTTCCCTAATAATAGGTAGGTACCTATATTTTTTTTAACATTCCATCATGATCGGCATAATGCCAGCCTTCCACTGCAAGCGGAGCGGGCTCCGTACCGTTACCCTTTTTTAGTAAAATTCGGGGCCGCCTTCCACTAAAAAAGGGTTAGTTGGAGCCCGCTCCGCTGGCAGTGGAAGGCTGGCATAAGCCGCCAGATACAGCCTGTCATGGGAATCTCAGCTTTACTCCTAAAAGTCTATGCTTTTAGGTACAATAGTAGGTAGGTAGGTAGTAGGTACCTACCTAGGAGTAGTATTGATAATTATGATCAACAAATAGATACGAGTATGTACCTACCTGAGGCAAATCTGTTCCTTAAAATGAATGGCTGCACATCATAATACCACATGAAGAAACAATCCCGCTAAGAAATATCGACTGAAACAGATCTGGATTCGTAAGAACTACCTAAGTATCGAATTTTGATCATAAAAATGTTTAATTACCTACACGCTGATTAGTATCAGTGAGTGATCAGTAATCTGTGATCTACAAGAAAATATGGTTGGTTTTCCAACAAATAAATAAGAAAAGTCTACCTACTAGGTACCTATTTAGTGAAGTAGGTAGGTGCTTACTTACAACTAGTAGGTAGTTCGCCCCGAACTTCCTCAATGAAATTTTTGTACACACTTTATGTAGGTAGGTACCTACTACGTACATAGGTAGAGGTAGATCAGTCTAAAAGTGCACGCCTCTCCAATGTATTTGCTATTCTATTTCCTCTGCATACGGTACAAGTACCTACAAGTGGAGGGGCGTGCATTTTTAGATTGAAACATCTCTACCTACCTATGCCTACGTAAGATGCTCTTTCACAAAGAAATATCTGAGTAGGTATTCCACCTAGGTGGGTAGGTAGGTACCTACTTATACCCGTGCTAAGACTTTCGTCTTAATTTTACTTGTTTCGTTAAAGTACCTATTTATTAAACTATATTACACTGAATTTATATTACTTTGATTTATAATAACAATAATTTTCTTAATATAAAAATGAATTGCTCTAGCACTTAGACTACCTACCCTACCTATTGACAGTACCTAAAAGAGATGATTCCGTCTAAAAATGCACGCCCTCCCCTCCACTTGTACTTATACCGCATGTAGAGGTATATACATTGGACGGGCGTGCATTTTTAGACTGATCTACCTCTACCTCTCTGAGGTACCTACCTACCTCACAGTACTTAACAAAGAGAATAACACCGGTATTCACAAACAATACTTGCCTCAGTAAACTAGCATTGCTATGCGAAGTAAGGCATTTCTCGATTCTCATTGGCCGATCGCTAATACTTGAGTGGCAATCGGCCAATGAGAATCGAGAAATGCCTTACTTCGCATAGTAATGCTAGTTTACTGAGACAAGTATTGTTTGTGAATAGCGCTGTAATAATCACTACGTTTACCCCGTTTACCTACCTTACCCAAAGAGAATTTCTTCTTCTTCTTCAATTATGGCATCTGTCTCTTAGAGAACAATTTTGCCAGTGTCAAGTGTATTTATTTATAAGTATTGTCAACGTCACAGAGTCATAGTCAAGTAGTCAAGTCAATTTTAAACAAAAATGGCTGTATTGTTGAAAATTTTCGGGATTTCCTCCGATGGAATTTGAAGAGAACTATTCACTCTAATTCACATACTTTACACTCGCGTCAAGAACCCGGGCTTTATTGGCAAAATAACCACCAAAATTACGCAATAAAACTCAAAATAACACGAGAAAACATATAAAAACCAGAGCGACGTAGTTGTCAGGCAAATACACCGCAGAAAATCCCAAAGAGAATTTAATCATAATTGTGATAGATAATTAGTGACATCCGTCTCTTTGCGGATCAATTTTGCCAGTGTCATTTTTTATATTAGTAGTAGGTACTGTCAATGTCACAAAGTCATGCTCATGAAAATCACACAAAAAAAACTAATTATGTGAAATAATTTATTTAAAGCTACAGTTTGTAACTCTACTGCATCGCCGAAAATCCGTTTTTTTTAACTCAATAGTATTCTTTTCCCATAAATCTTTTATTCATCTATATCTGTCACTGTCATTATCTATGCGGTTGTCAGTTATTTTTAATCTGTTTCTTTCTTGTCTTTGGTTTACTCTCCTCTCGTTCGTTGCGCGGTTAGATTCTCTTTGGTTGCGCGTTGTTGTGTTTGGCGTAATAGGACTTGTTTGGAATTTGTAAATTGTATCTTGACTTATTGGATTGGCTTGGTTTATTGGGTTGGGTTGCGTGGCGTGGGTGGAAAAACTGAGGCAGGCAGGCTGGGCCAGTCAGCCAGCACCTAACAAACAAGCAGTTACTTTTTACTCCATTACCTACCTACTTGAAATTGCAGAAGTTTATTTGTTCGGTGCGTATTTTAGCCATCTGTTATTAAATATTTCTGAATGAAACTCACAATAATATTGTATTAAAATTTAACGCTCGTGTATTTAGATTAGAGTATCATACTTAGTTAGCATTTTATGATATGCCGTCGTTATTACGAAGTGCAAGTATAGCCGCGGACCACGCCCGACCAGCCCAATAATACAAAGACGGTTGGACAAAGCGTTGGTCATTCATAACTGTTCCTGATTTAAGTTTCTCTTCTACAGGTGGAAGGGAAAATGTCGTCTGAAATTAAAAACTTATTTACAGGGAATGGGACGTTTAAACCTGTTAATCCATTGATCGTTGCTTCGAAAGTAGGCGATTTCACTTCGTTCTACATAGCTATTGCGATTTGCTCTGTTATATTCGGCTGCTTACTCATCCTGAATATTGTTTGCTGTTGTTCAAGATACTCGGACTATTGGCTTGATCGGCACACAGGTGAGAAACTTCAAATTTATGTATAGACAGTATCACTGATAATTTCTGAAATTATTAAAGCAGCTAATGTGTGGGTTATGTTTATGTTAGAAAAATTTGATGTGAAAATTCAGTATTCGATGAAGATCAGTAGTGTGATTACAGAACTCTGATACAATCAACACTTGTCAAAACTGGCTCAAATTGATTGAATAAACACTCTTATGTCATACCAAATCACTTGATTACAATGAAAACGTATTGACATTGATTGTAAGCAAAGATCCATAATCACCCCACTGGTCTATTGAGAAGTTAGCAGTGTTGATAAGTAGTAGAGAATTTTGTATGAAAAACCTGCACAACAGCTAACTTCCCGATTTCCGCTGCCTTTATCAAACATTAAAAATTAGTACAAAAGTATTTAGACCTTACTTAAGTTGGATCACCAAACTCAATGGCAACATAACAACGATTACTAAATAGTTCAAGTCACTGACTGCAGATAAATGTACTTGGTATAATAATTGTTATACTAACTTTACCTGCAACATTGATTGCCATTTATCATAACTTTTTTTTTTATATCTTTATTTAATCTCTTCGCTGAGCGAATATGGGATTACATGGAAAAAAATACAACTATATACATCAAAAAACAAATTTAAAAACACTTCACAACTTAAAACTAAAAATAAAAGCTCCTAATGTTATCTACCTACCTAATTACCTATTATTTACAGCACTATGGACTAAGGCTAGTATCAATTTGGTCTTGTTTGGATGGAAGCCATGTCAAAATAAAAAAAGCCTAGCCTTCTCTAGCCCTTACATTTTTTCATATTTTGTTGGATGTTGTATGGATGGCAAGCCAACATGCAACAGACTCGTCCTGAGCTTCTTTGTCATCAAATAATAATAACAAAGACTTTTCAAATAATCAGTAGGTCTACCATGAGTTTTCACAATCTACACTCACCAGCGAATGTAGTTAAAAAAATTTATGAAAACTTAGATAGTTGGGTACTAAAACGACATGTAGTTAACCATCCTACGTATTACAGTGACTGTAGTTTGCGCTTCATTAATTTGCTTAGAATTTGGTACCATGAGTAACAATTTTGACAGTCATAGTAATATACTATTACTACTGTAGTAACATCAGCCGATTTAAATGTAACAACTCATGGTAGACCTACTGTTAGTTTGCCTTTTTTTTACTTATATTTATGTTACTCTTTTACAGGGAATCGTTGGATCGTTTCTATCTGGTCGGCCACTCCACACAAACAGCCACCCCTTGATTACGGCGAGTTGAAGAACCAACAACAAATTGGTGCTTACATTCAACAGCATCCAGACGAATACCATATCCACAGAGAGACTGAAGTACCACCTTCAATCTCCCAGCAACCGCTCACTTCATCTCAAGAATACTTGGAACTTCATAAGAGGGAGAGTGACATTTAAATTCAGCCGTTTAAAGTAAAACAAGTTTATAATGGCCTTTCTTATGTTATACCCAGCAGTTGCTGTGCTTTCTATGTTTGTTCTGATGGTTATTATATTGATATTACGCTTCGGCTCTCGCTGGTGCAAGCTGCGACACACCACATTCTCTGACCAGGAATACTGGAATGAAGATGAGGCTTATGAGCAGAAGGTCTCATATGCTTAGTTACTGCGCGGTCATCCTCAGTATTTCTATGCCTGGATTAATTACAATGTAAAATCTATTGTATCAATGAAATCTTTTTAGGGATTAGTATGGGTTTTGATAGTTTACGCTACTTTATTTCGATTTGTTTCTTTCCATAAATTTAGTAGCGCCCCTAGTGGCAAGTTTGAAGAACTAAAAGTTGCAGTGGTGAGTTATTTTGTTTCGTAAACTATCTAAACACTTTCTAAACCTCATGGCATATCAAAGCTATAGATCTTCCATGACAATAAGGTCTAAATTTTTCTTCTACATTTACTAATTTCAAATTCAAAATTTAATTAAGAATTTTATGTACTAATACTAACTTTTAAGATCTTAATAACACTATGTTTAAGACATGTATTCTACTTGTTGTACTAATGTTTTCATTTATCATTAACACCTGAAACAAGTTGTGAGAATTTGTATACAAAACTATAACAATAATGTTCTTTGAAACAATGTCCATTAAGTTTATGGTCTAATCTAAACATTCAAAGACAGGTCTTTAACAAGTTTTGTTAAACCAATGTAAACAAGTACCTATTCATTTATTTTCAGCTGTATATCAATATTCGTTAGTGAAATGTACTCCGTCCAGTTTATTATAAGCTCTAGTTTAGAATTAAGTAAATATAGATTTAAGACCAACTTATGTTGGTATTATAGATTATGCGGCTAGTTGTAACCTATTTAGTGATATATTCTCCATGGTGTATCAAACTCTGTCCTTTTATTGTTTATACAAAAAACGAGTTTTGAGAATACAAAACTTAGTAGAAAACGTGTCTCCAAAAACTATGTGACATATAAACTAAAAATATTATCTTGTTTGAAACAAAACATGAAATTTTTTACAATTTATCGAAAACCTCTTAATGTTTTATACATTCCTGGTACTTGGACTTCTACATGTTGACTGTACTCCGACTATTTGAAAGGGTGACGATTAGAAAGAGCGATTATTTGAAAATCTGACCATTTGAAAGTCTGACCTTGTGAAAATAAAGCGTATTAAGACATGTGGATGTAAGTCAATAATGGTTTTTTCAGTAAAAAAAATGAACAAATGAGTAAGGCAATAGCAATAGCAATTTTATATACCTTGTACCTACTACGCCAATGTAACTCACTCATCTCAAACCGGTATATTGTCATAGTCCCCACTAAGCTGTCCCCACCAGTCCTACCACTTGCCGCAGTCTATAATAGAAGTTAAATAGATTAGAATTGTATCTGAACACAGACATAATGAAAAAATAATATACATGAGTAAAATTATAAAAAAGGGAAAATAGAAATACTTACATTGCCTTTCCTCATGCAAGTCGCATGGACGAGCAAGATTAATCTCTGCTTACTGCTACCAGAAATGAGAGGTGGTAGAACTGGTGTATAAGTGTTCAAAAAATGGAATTATTGTGCCTTATCCCACATTGAGTGGTTGACTTTTATTTTAATGTTTAAATGGTATACATTTTAGCACACAATATTATTTATGATTTGTGTTTTTAATTAGCTATAACTACTTTTATTTTAACGTATATTTTATAATGCCGTCCAATAAACTAATTATTTAGTATCCATGTTTTATTTTCAATCTGACATAGGTATCTAGGTTCTTATATATAAAAGTCAATTGATAAAAACACTGTTTTATTAGGTACTAGCTGACCCGGCAGACTTCGTACTTATTTAGAAAACGTTTGTATGGGAAATAGAAAAGGGCTATTTTTAGGGTTTTCCCGGCAGTTATTCGAATTTTTTCTTACCTTTTAAACCTTCCCTAGACCTTCACGAACATTTCCAGACCAAGATAAGATAAATCCGTTTGGCCGTTCTCGAGTTTTAGCGAGACTAACGAACAGCAATTCATTTTTATATATATAGATGTACAGTAGCAAACTTCACTCCCTAACCACAACTTACGATGGGATATTTGAATAGGGTTATATACAAAAAAAAATACATATAATCTGGAATAAATCATAGGTTTTATGTAATTTCTTATGTCGTGATATGATATTATTACCTTTTCCGCGTTATTATTACAGTAGGTCTACCATGAGTTGTCACATTTAGATCAGCTGACGTAACTACAGTAGTAATAGTTCGTAACTATGACATCCGTCGAAATTGTTACTCATGGTACCAAATTCTAAGCAAATTAATGAGCGCAAACTACAGTCGCTGTAGTACTTTGTGACGTAGGATAGTTAGCTACGTGAGGTTTTAGGACCCAACTATCCGCTAGAGGCGCTGTACAATATTTTCATACATTTTTGTAACTACAGTCGCTAGCGAGTGTAGATTGTGAAAACTTATGGTAGACCCTCTGATCAAACTTAACTTGTACGTACTCTCTTGGTAAACGCTCATCAATAAATCGACGGTATTATTTTGATGCTTTTGTACTGTAAGAATACTAGATACAAAGATTTAGATTCAGTCATTTGAACTCGAATCCAAACATTACCTAGCAATCAATAAAATATTCATCAACTATGACAGCACGCAGGGCCGAGCCGCCCCTATGTGCGAAGTGCGCGGCGCACACAGGCGCCAAGGCAATAGAGGCGCATCGAAATTATTTTTGATACACTTATTAAATTAAATTAAATTAAATTCGTTTATTGATTCAGACAACAAAAAGATCCATAGATTATAAGTAATAAATTTAAATGTCACACAGTTTCAAAAAGTCATACACACAGAATCAATTTAAGTAATAAATATGTTTTGCATAGGGGTTAATCAGGCTTGACGTCCAGTGTCTTTGCAGATTACTGCAATGTCTTCCAGCCAGAACCCCTATGAGGCAGTTAGTGCTGCCCAGTATCCTGCGTTTTATTGATGTTATTTTATTGCGAATCATAGCGTAAAAATCCTTAACATGTGCGTCCGCAAACATGCCGGACGCACTGCAGTACCTGGGCAGCCCCACCATTGCTCTAAACAAGTTATTATAAAGGACGCGTAGTGCACTGATGGACGCCTTGCTATAAGTAACCCACAGGCCGCTGGTGTAAAACGATTGACAGTAGGATTTAAATAAGGAAATTTTAACATCTACTGAACAATGTGCGAACCTGCGGATCAACATGTTTCCTCGTACCGCCAGTGCCCTACACTCCCTTTCTATATCACAATTATCCCGTAAATCAGCAGTGACCCAATGTCCTAAATATTTAAATTTACTCACTCTGGCTAGTTCGCGACCACCCAGACAGACGGGGGGGATGTCGCTGGGGGGGCGGCCTCTTGCAGCGAAGACCATAACCTCGCTCTTGTTGTTGTTGTACTTGAGCCCGTGGCGTTCGGCGTAGTCCTCGCATACAAGCAGCAGCCTCCTCAGCGCGCACACCGACGGACACAGCAGCACCATGTCATCCGCGTAGCTAATGTTATTGATCCTCTGACCATCAATGGAGCACCCCGCATGCATGCTGCTGAGCTCGCCAATGAGCTCGTTCACGTACAGACAAAAAAGCTTCGGCGAAGATATGCCCCCCTGTCTTACCCCACATTCCAGTCTGTACGTGTCCGATACTTCATCCGCCCACCTTACACAGTTGTCCTGATGTGCGTACCAGTGCCTAAACAGACTAACGACCTCATGCGGCGTCCCAGTGGCTGATAGTTTGTCCCACAGTAACTGATAGGACACCAAGTCGAATGCCTTCGATAAATCGAGGAAGCATCCAAAAACCGGTGTCCCCCGTTTGGTGTAATACGTGACAGTCTCCTTGAGGGCAAAGATGGCACTCTCAGTAGAGAGCCCAGCTCTAAAGCCGAACTGAGCGTCATGTAGCTTCAGGTGTTTACCCAGCTGTTTATCAAGGAGACTATCAAGTACCTTTGCCGTTACTGTGGCCAATGATATCGGTCTGTAATTGGTCTTATCAGATGAGTCGCCTGTTTTATTTTTTACAATTGGCACTACTATGGTCCGCATGAGATCTGGAGGCATGTAACTATGCTTGATACACAAATTATAAAACAGACTGAGTACATTGGGCAGGTGCACCCCCGCATGCTGAAGGTGCTCGATACTGAGCCCATCGTGACCTGGCGACTTACCACGTCGCATATTTTTAATAATATTATTAATATCACGAGCTGGGAAATGAAGTAATGCCTCTTCACAGCTGGGCACAGCATCGCACACCCCCACACCGGAAGTGGAGTCTGTTTCACTATTTTTGGGCAACGCTTGTGCTCTAAAATACTGCATAAAAATATTAGCTATACGTTTGTGGTCACTAGCGCCACCCACACTAACCGGGAGGCTTGGTTTTGAATTTAAATTACTAACACTTTTCCAAAATTTTGAAAAGTCTTTTTTCTGGTGATGTTTAGCAATAATGTCCATTTTAATCTGGTTCTGATTTTTAACACACCACTTTAATTTAGCTTTAAATATTCTACGAGACTCTAACATTAATTCATAAATATGTCCAGATAATGGTTTGCCATATTCTAACCAATGCTTAAAACATATTCTAGCCTCCGTGTGTGCTGCACTAACGTGTTGGTTCCACCCTACCACTTTCTTTTTATGAGTACACTTCTTACTTCTATATGTAATTATAGCTGCCTCAGAAAGAATACTAATAATTTGATTATACATAGAATCAATAATGTTTTTGTGGTCACTGCTATCACAAATACAATTTTGTAAAGAACACTGTCTTAGCTCGTATACAACAACATTTATTCTTTGTAGTGGAGTATCGATAAGTAAAACCTAAAAAATGTACACCACTTTTATAGACCAAATTTAAAAATTTTGCCGTATCAGGGGACACATAGGTACCTAAGTTGAAACATGAAGATTCGTGAAAAAAAGAGGCGCTTCATAGGTTTCGCACACAGGCGCTGTGGGGGGTCGGCGCGGCCCTGACAGCACGTACTGCGGGATTCAAACCACGTTATATTTTACTAGCTTCCGCCCACGGCTTCGCCCTTTTTCCGGGATAAAAAGTAGCCTATGTGCTATTCCATATTATAATCTATATCTGTGCCAAATTTCATCCAGATCCGTTCAGCCGTTTCAGCGAGAAAGAGTAACAAACATACATCTTACAAACTTTCACATTTATAATTAGGTACATTACATATTAGTAGGATGTATTGATAACAGTGACGAAACAGTCACGGTGACAAAAGTAATCCGTGCGCGCTATCTCTTAAATAGTAGTACCAGATGATAAAATCAACTTTCAACTGAAAGTTTTTTTCATACAAAAAAAGTATTTTTAAAAACTAGCAGTAGGTACGTGCCATACCTTAAGCAGCGAATAACGCTTGTTTAAATCTTTTGTAATCTTTGTAAAAATAGCCACAACAATATTTTAAAAGCTAGGTACTTTAAATAAAGCATTTAGGCTGTGTCCCCAGTAGGCAAACTGTTAGCGACCGACTGAGTTTGCGGCGTATCGGTTTAGTACGCCCTTCCATATATTTGAGATGGAGTGTCCACAGTTTGCGAGTTTCGCGCTCACTTTACGCAGTTTGCAGCGTTACGTGCGCCTTGTTGTTTTTCGGCAGTTTGCCTACTGGGGACACAGCCTTAGGGTTCGTTTCAGTCGGGCGAAAAATTAAAATTATTTGCGCTAAATCCCGCGCTCCAGGATTAATACGGTTCACGAAGTTATGCGAAAATTGTAAGCCATGTTCTATGACCACTGTTGAACAAACTTAGATTTATAAGATCAGATTGAAAATATCGTAGACTAGCTTCTGCCCGCGGCTTTGCCCGCGTGTAAAACAAAAACATGTATCCCGTGGGAACCGTACATTTTTTCGGGATAAAATGTAGCCTATGTGTTATTCCAGACCATAATCTACATCTGTGCCAAATTTTCATACTTACGGTAGATTACGAGTCTATAATGTTAACATGCAAACGTCACTAATCCTTACTATCCCATAAACTGACAATACAGGAATGCTAGGACGCCATTTTGTTTTACTGTTCGATTCAAAATGGCGTTGGCAATAGTTTCGTTTGAGTTTGATTAAAGCAAATGTTACTAAAACTACGTATAATTTAACCTAACCGAAGCTAGGACTTATTTATTAAAGAAATGAACATGTATTATACTAATATAGGTACTTACCGTATTTTTACGTACTGCGAAATAATAACGTCGTGAATGACAAGTACCTACTTCTTAAGATCACTGGCAACCACATTAATAAAAATTAAGGGTAAAATAAATAACATTTAATTATTACATAAATAAAATTGTTAACAAAACTAAACTTACGTATATCTGATACTAGATGTCGCTCCAGGCTTATTTCTTTAAGCACTTATTACACTATCCTGAATTCAGGGACCCTTACCCTAAATAAGAGTGGTGTAATAAGAGTCAGGGCGTAAGGCGTAGAGGCTACGAGTTAGGCTCCCTTACTACCGGGCCCTGAATACCGTGTAATGTAATAAGTGCTTTACTAGCAGATACAACGATATTTACAACCCCCTTTTTCATCACTTCGGGGGTGTTATCCGTGATAAAATAAAATAAAAAAAGAAATATTTACACTTAAAGAGTTTAAAAAATTTAGATTTAGTCTACCCGGACTTTTATGGAAAAAAGTTAATACATTAACAAGGTTAAGGTACCGTTCCATATCAAACGTTTATTATATTATAATTAACACAAACTCAAAAAAATTAAATCAAAAAATGGGTTCGGAAAAGTAAGTACAAATAACTTCACTACACTAAAAAAACGATTAAAGTACCTAGATAACTATTATGTATATATTTAACAGTAGGTATCTATAAAAGTAGGTAAATGTATACTACAGTATCTACTGGATAATTATAACATTAAAGGATCTATGGAGTGAACGGACAATACATGGAAGTATTCCTTGAGCTAAAAAAATACCCCACAGAAATAGAGCCCTGGTAGGCGTAGCTTGTCAGTTTTGCCAAAGAATTATATAATAAATTTACAGAAGCTTGTTACACATTAATTTAATTAAACCCAAACATCAATGGAATAAAGTCAAAATTAATTATTTTTTGGCAAATCTACGAAAGAGTTTCGATGTGTGACATATTTTGGTGACATGTTTCCTTTTATGAAATGCTTCTATGTTTTTTCGTTCACTGAGTTCATGTTAAACAGTGCCGAATCCAGCCAGAGCCTCAGTTTACCTATTTCTTTATTTGTAAATCGATAGAGCTTAATATCGATATACAGATCACCGGTTATAGGTCTCTGGGTAATTTAATACACAGCTTTATAGCCATGCGCATAATGTTCAATTTCGAAGTGTGTGAGATTCGGCTCAACCCGGCACTTTAACAAGAATGGTGCAATAAAATAAGGTCCTTCTCCATGAGCGAAGAACATAACAATGGAAGAACAAACCAGGAAGTGTCCAAAACACTTGTGTCTTAAGCACTTATTACACTACCCTGAGTTCAGGGACCCTTACCCTAAATAAGAGTGGTGTAATAAGAGTCAGGGCGTAAGGCGTAGAGGCTACGAGTTAGGCTCCCTTACTACCGGGCCTTGAATACCGTGTAGTGTAATAAGTGCTTTAAGCATGTCGTTAGTGGAATAGGATTTTATTAATAGTAAGTGGTTAACAGTTATTTTAAATAATATAATTACAATTTAAATTTACACGCGGATAACTAGGCATACCTAATTATGGAAAATATAATGTCTCGGAAAAGCTTATTATAAAATATCAGAGTACCTACTTAGACGACAAAAAAGCTTGGGAAGAATCAGCTCCAACTCTGCTAGGTGTCCCTGACAAAATTAACAAGGATCATACAAAAAAAGCTAGTTTCTTGCCATTTCTTCTCGGACTGGGGATAGGACTTGAATTGGCACCTCAGTATGTAAGACGATTCAAAATGATCTCTGTGATTTTAAAGAATAAATATATAAATATGAATTTTGAAATTTGCAATTTAAAAAAGACATAATACGAATGTCAAAATAAAAAAATATCAGGCAAAATAATGTACATCTAAATAATTGTTAATTTGATACTAGATTAATAAAACTTACAACGAAACTGTGATTTTTCGATATCACAGAAAATATATATAGTGTACAAAAATAAATATTACGCGTTCATAATACAGGGTGAGTTTATTTAAAACTTTATCACCTCACACTAATATTATGCACATAATAATTATTCAGTCTAGTAAAAACTCTTACGTACAGTCAGCGTCAAATTGATATGAGCGTCTAAGAGTAGTCAAAATGATCGGAAAAACATAAAAGCAATTTGATATACGCAGTTCGAATCATCATATTGTTGCAAGCATTTAAGGTGTTCAAAATATCTTACTGCTCATTGTTTCATATTTATATGAGCAGTCAGGGTGTTCAAAATTATCTTAGTGACGCTGACTGTACCTACTTGGTAACGAGAAATATCACTAAATCTGCGCAGAGCCAGCCCCGCCGCACCGCACGTACGCGCATCAAAACATTATAAATTTACCAGGGCCTCGCCGACCCCCTGTGTGCGAAACCTATGAAGCGCCTCTTTTTTTCACGAATCTTCAGGTTTCAACCTATATGTCCTATGTACCTGTGTCGCCTGATGAGGCAAAAATTTTAAATTTGGTCTATAAAAGTGGTGTACATATTTTAGGTTTTACTTATCGATACTCCACTACAAAGAATATGTTGTTGTGTAAGTATATCAAAAATAATTTCGATGGCGGCGCCTCTATTGTCTTGGCGCCTGTGTGCGCCGCACACTTCGCACATAGGGGCGGCTCGGCCCTGAAATTTACTACCTATGCTTTATTCATTAAGGTGCTCTTTTCAATAAAAAAAAAACAGATATTCAGCTGTAACTATTAGTAGTCAGCCCCAGCTTTTGAATAATATACTTTATTCCTTTTAATTTCAGGGCGTAAATTTGTAAATTTAATAAAATTAAGGTACCTACTCATTGAAAAACAAAATACAGCATTTTAGCTGCAATTTTTAGAAGGCCCCAGTCTTTGAATAGTACCTATACTTTATGCCCCTTATTTAAGGACGTAAATTTGTAAATTTTATAAATTAAGCTACTTATTTCAATAAAAAAAAAACAGCTATTCAGCTGTAATTTTTACTAAGGCCACAGCTTTTGAATAATATACTTTATGCCTTCGTTTCAAGACTTAAATTTGTTGGCATTGGCTGCAGCGCGGCCGTATCTGCGAAGCACACACCTCAAATTTTAAACCACTCCCTATTTTCGTCAGTGATCTGTTATAGTTACTATTCATGGACCGTTCGATGTTAGCCTAAAGTTGGCCACTGCCGTCTGCGCATTTAAGCGAAATACAATGTATTTTATTTATTTCTGTTCTTTTATATTACAAATCGGTTAAATTTCAAAACTAACCCGCCGTTTACAACTACAAATACATTATGATACTGTTGTAAAAATCTTTTACGTGTTTTGTTGACCCCTTGCGTGTCTCGTGTTCGATCATAAATTCCATCTTTTGTACCATTTTGGACACGATTTCTGAAAGTTTTGTATAAAACTATTCTCACATATTTTTTTGAATGAAAACAGTCGTTACAACATGGTTTATAACTTGGTGTAGACGCGGTGTAACGATTTTTTGCGACGACGCATCAATAGTCACATTGGAAAGTGATTTAAAATTGTAAGGATCATAAAAAAAATGCTAGGGAGACGAGTTTCCAGCCTGTTCATCTCGGAGTTTGTTTAGTCTGGAATTGGCATTTAAAAATCATCGTTTTTGTTTCTTCTTCTTCTTCTTCAATTATGGCATCTGTCTCATAGAGAACAATTTTGCCAGTGTTAAGTGTATTTATTTATAAGTACTGTCAACGTCACAGAGTCATAGTCAAGTTGTCAAGTCAATTTTAAACAAAAGATGGCTGTTTTGTTGAAAATTCTCGGGATTTCCTCCGATGGAATTTAAAGAGAACCATTCACTCTAATTCACATACTTTACACTCGCGTCAAGAACCCGGGCTTTATTGGCAAAATAACCACCAAAATTACGCAATAAAACTCAAAATAACACGAGAAAACATATAAAAACCAAAGCGACGTAGTTGTCAGGCAAATGCACCGCAGAAAATCCATCGTTTTTGTTTCAAAGTGATTTGAATTAGACAGTATAGATGGCCGCTTCACTGCACAATATATAGGAACCAAATGCGTAGAAACGTCAACTTCAAAACCCCTCAGGGTGACAACGACAACTTCCTAAAATGACAACTTCTGAAAACGACAACTTCACGGCATTACGACACTGTATTAGTATAATAAATGCTCCTTTCTGAATTTGCTTTACATCTAAGAGGTAGAATGTGGAGACTGCTCTAGGCTTATAAAAATATAGCCAGTGTCTTACGAGGGCGCCACGCGACGCGATAATATTATTTATTTCTCGTGTCTGTTCTATGGAGTTACGTTTTGATATAGCAAAGTCACACGGAAAAACGGAAGGGTTATGAATTACCTAAATTAAGTTTTAATTAAGCCTTTATTAATTTTTTTTTTTGGAACAAGCAGCCCAGTGACTTGTTACCGACACAGCCTGCGAATATTACTAAAAAGTATATAAGTAATAAACAAGTCTTGCAAGTATCGTAACTTATCTTGACTATTATCACTTTTAGATATCCTCTAGTTCTAGAGCTTGGTACATACATATTTGCAAAACCTGGAGAATAAGTTGAAAAATTTTTTTTTACATTTTATTGTTTTTTTTTTATTTTAATTGACGGAAAGTTCGAGAATCGCGTGGCATCGCCCTACTAGGACACTGGGATACGGTTGAACGCATACTCTAAGGTCTAAAATCCTATGTCCGCTCGATCGAAACCTTAAGATTATTTATAAAATACCCTTATAACTAATAGCGATTTCCCGTTACGACTAATTAACGAATTAAACTATTGTTATCAAGTTATACAGTTATACGAGACTTTAAATTATATTAATATAGCTGCATTGAGTTCCGATGACTCGATAAAGCTACATTAAGCAATGTAATGCCAAAGCAGTATGAGAGAACAAACGAGTATTAACTACATCTCTCTTAATGAATACAAACAGAGTTTTAAATACTATATCGAGCTACGACGAGGTGTTCGCCGGAGCTCAACAACTTTAGCAATAAAAACTAAATTAAAAATTTAGCTACTTAGCGCTATATATTGCTTATTAAAAGGTTAAATTATCATAGCACCTTCTCGAAAAAAGGTTAAAGATATATATAATTGAATTTCTAACCTTGATTAAACTACAAGACTGCACGATTCGGATACGAAGTCGAGGCCTTAATATTTAAAGCCTTATTTAAGGCCTTAAGGGCGTTTGTCCACCGCCGCCGTCACCGTCACGTCACCGAGAACGAGATGACGGCGCCGAAGTAGCGGTACATACATTTACATTACATTACTTAGCCGCGTGTCCACCGCACATCCGTCACCCGAGCGCCGTCATCCCGGCCGCCGAAATGGCGAGTAGATCGGCGTGACCGCTAGATCGTCGCCCGAGATTTTGACGGGCCGAGTTATTATTTTGTTTGTAATCAATCGGAAATCGGTCGTGGTGGACAAACGATCGGAATTGATTACGTCATATTAAACTCGGCCCGAAATAATCTCATTCTCGGTGACGTGACGGCGACGGCGGCGGTGGACAAACGCCCTAATACCTAAGCCCGGCAGTAGACGAGCGCGAGATTTTAGGCCGATTTCAATACCGAAATCGGTCTACAGCTGTGGAGCTGACGTCTTTAACGCCCGACGGGTGGCGGTAGATAACGTGCGTCTGCTGCCGGCCTAATACTTGCTTAGATCTCGCGAAGTTTGCGATGTAACTTGCATACCCGTACAGCACATAAAGAAGGCCACACAAAATTTTAATAGAACCGCATACTTATCTTAACATGTAAGTATATGGCTCAACGAATCTAGGCATTCGTGAAGTTAGCCGCAAGAGCTGCGCAGTATCGTTTTTCGGGAGCAATTGGAGATATGAGGTGGAATGAACTGTACATGCGCAAACTCGCACCTGTGGCTAACTTCACGAATGCCTAGATCCGTTGTATGAACTATACTTAATTTCTTTTTAATTTCTCAATCTCAAGTCATACGGAATAGTTTTCATTTACTAAAATATGATCACGTCACAATAAACATAGCCCTTCCGGGGCTTCCGGACATTCGGGTGAGTTTAAGAGCATGTAGTTGTTTTGATAGATACGTACTAGATGGCGCTAGTGTCGCTATAAAACGACATATTATGTATCAAAAAGGCAACCTATAGTTTATTATATTCATGAAATAGCTATTGCCCGCGACTTTGTACGCATGTAATGAATTTTCAAATGTTTTTATAGTTAGCTATTCGGGGCGGAGACAAATCCAACACATTAAAATCGGTCCAGCCGTTTTAGAGTTACATGAGTTCGAACAAACCGACTTTTGTTTTGTATATTAAGACTAGCTGACCCGGCAGACTTCGTACTTATTTAGAAAACGTTTGTATGGGAAATAGAAAAGGGCTATTTTTAGGGTTTTCCCGGCAGTTATTCGAATTTTTCTTACCTTTTAAACCTTCCCTAGACCTCCACGAACATTTCAAGACCAAGATAAGATAAAAAAATAAATCCGTTTAGCCGTTCTCGGGTTTTAGCGAGACTAACAAACAGCAATTCATTTTTATATATATATATAGATTACTGTTATGTATACCTGAAACGTTATTAAATGATCAAAATTGAGTATAAAACCGTAAAAATGTACAAAAATATCGGAACTTTTACAGTAAATAAGTATCAAGATCTATTTTAGTACCTATACTGGTAGTATTCTTAAGTTATAGGCCCCATATACAGGGTGTTACCAGAGTACTTCCGAAAACTTCAGGGGGTTAATGTACCCATCAATATAAACAACTTTTTCTAAGAAACCAACACTCTCAGCGCGAAAAAAAAACGATCTCATACAAAAGTTCAATACCTACTTGGCTATCTAAATATAGATAGAACTCAAAGGTGACTGACTGTCAACGCACAGCTCAAACCACGGGACGGATCGGGCTGAAATTTGGCATGCAGGTAGATGTTATGACGTAGGCATCCGCTAAGAAAGGATTTTGATTAATTCTACCCCCAAAGGGATAAAATAGGGGATGAATGTTTGTATGAAAAGTCGCGATAATCGACATTCACGCGGGCGAAGCTGCGGGCATCAGCTAGTAATGTATAAAACAGCTGTTTTTTCGCTCTCAAAGTGTTGGTTTCTTAGAAAAAATTGTTTATATTGATGAGTACTGGAGTAACCTGGAAGAGATCGCTTTTAGCGATAAGGTCGCCCATTGTCCCGTTAATTTTAAGTTTGTTTCTCTTTTGTATTTCTTTTAAAGGTGTACAATAAAGTGATATTCTATTCTAGTACTTAACCCGGAAGTTGTTGGAAGTGGTTTGGTAACACCCTGTATAATTTATCGACATAGCTATAGGCGCGACTCGTCAGTATCGAAAGGCATCCGTCGCCATGACAACGGCATTCTATCAAACTATTGAAAAGATATATAACGATCCGATAAGGCATCTGCAATAATTTACAGCCAAAATGTAAATTTAAAAGGCAAACTATAGCCCGCAATAAATTATCAACTAACGCTTAGTACCGTGCAAGGTACTTATGTAGCGCAATGTATAACTATATTAAATTTAAACTATCCATAAATAACCTCACGCATAGAGGATGTTAACATTAAAAAGTTATATAACGTTTTCGATTCACCAAATGATGGTAAGACGAACTTGTTAATATTTTATTAAAATGACGCTCGATAAAGGGAAAAAGACATTTTAACAAAGTTCAATATTAAACGACGTTATTGTAAGACCATAGAGTATGCGTGACCGATATCGACAATGTCTTTCTTCAACTGACGGCAAACTTTCAAAAGGCTTGTCAAATGAGAACGAACGAGGTGGAAATACCAAGCTTGCCTCTCACTCGCACATAGCTTTACAGACAGAGATAGAAGATGTTTGTCTGTCAGGGGAAGCGATCTGACGAAATTCATCCGCTTGGCCATCACAGAACCATATACCTACTACTCAAAATAAAATAAAGGCCACTTGCATTGATACATCTGATTTGACAATCTAAGTAATTATAAGTAATTATTTTCAAAACTTAACACGAATATATATAATTCTATACTTACAACATAATATAATAGTTTGTTTCTTGATTTTATGTATTTATTGCTTGAGTTTGTTGGCAAAAAGTGCCCTTTTGGCTTAAAGCAGCCGTTTTGTTACAATTTTAATAAAAATTTTGCCTGCCTTAAATTCTATATAAATAATTCTTATTTGAACAATTTCTTACATTAAATCTTTTTGTTTTTCCATACCGAGAAAACCTAAAAAGGTTTATGTTGTATACAACGACAAATTAAAATTTCCCAGGATTAAACTACATAGCCTAAAAGCAATTGACTTAATAAAAAGAGGCAAAAGAGACTAGAACACAGATTTTTAAAGAGTCAGAATTTAAACAAAATGCTGTTCGCTTGGAATCTGAAATAAGGCTATCATGACGGCAGATATGTAAAGGTCGATAAATTCAAATAAAATGCAGTATTTTGTTATTAGCAGTGATCGGAATTGGGTGAGCTAATGTATCGAAACTTCAAAGAACAGTGATATAAAGAATAGTAACCCATAACACAAGCTTTGAGTAGCTTACTTTGGGGCTAGATGATGCTGTGTGGATTGTCCAGCATTATTTATTTATTTATTTTATTTATTTATTTAAAAGTGGAGACTTATAACATTTTTTTTCCGGGTTCGAAATATAACATAAGTGTACATTGTATAACTAAAATTAATACTTACAGTAAAAGAACTATGGAATTAATTATTATTATCCGTTTTTTAAAAAAACACACGATTTGTATTGAAGTCGGTTAGTAAGGAAAGAGAATTTTATCAGTTTACTGTATTAATAAAATTAATATTTAACGTCCCTTATTGAAAACCAGAAAAAAAGATTTAGTCTTAAGAAGGTCCTCACTTTTAATGTCTTTTATTTATACTTTATTGTACAAAAATTACAAAAAAATGTGTGACAAAAAGAGGGCTTAATGCCTAGGGGGCATTTTCTACCAGCCAACCATTACGGTTTAAAGCCAGGTCGGCGAACAATTACAAATTTAAGTCTTTCTTAGTCATTTAGGTCAATTAGCTCACACAATTCCGAGGGTCTACCATGAGTTTTCACAATCTACACTCGCTAGCGACTGTAGTTAAAAAAATGTATGAAAACTTGTACAGCGCCTCTAGCGGATAGTTGGGTACTAAAACCTCACGTAGCTAACTATCCTACGTCACAGCGTACTACAGCGACTGTAGTTTGCGCTCATTAATTTGCTTAGAATTTGGTACCATGAGTAACAATTTCGACAGATGTCATAGTAACGTACTATCACTACTGTAGTAACGTCAGCTGATCTAAATGTGACAACTCATGGTAGACGTACAGATCACTGGTTATTAGGTAGAGTCGCAAGTCGCCCATACCTTATTAAGACTAGTTTTGAACACACGATTGAAGTTAAAACTTTCAAAGTTTTATACAGTCCGGTTGTACGATGACCGCTAGAGTTTTCTTGATGCGCAGAGCCGTCAGTCGTGCCGCCGGGTTCTGGTACCAGCATTCTTTCATCACCTTCGAAATGGCAGACAGGACCTGGAAACGATACGGAACATCATGGTTAAAATGGTAAAAAACATGATCACGACTAAGGCGGAAACATACTATTAACACGCTACGCGACCCGATGTAACGCGACGCGTGTCGACTCGAATCAAATGAGACACGTCGGATGTTCATAGTATGATTCTAGTCATAGAAAATAGTACAATTTGATTCGAGTCGACACGCGTCGCGTTTCATCGGGTCGCGTAGCGTGTTAATAGTATGTTTCCGCCTTAATCCTGTGTCAAAAGAATGTCACAAAAGTTTTCTTGAAATAAAAATTAAAAATATGATCACGACTGTAATCCCCGGGCTCGGTAGATATCTTTTCAGATCTTTAGTTACTTACATCTTTGAGGATATCTAAAGAGGGTAGTCAGAGGCACATCCAAACATGACATTTGGTACATGCCCGCATTTTGCACGGCAGTTAGTATTCCGTACGTAACAGGTTGCAAGCCCATCGCCGCTTATAAGAATACTAACCTATGACACACACCTTCGTATTTTTGGTTCTAGGGTATGCCGGTTTCCTTCACTGTTTAAGAGCACTGGCATTGCGCACATAAATTTTTCGAATGGAAAAACTCATTGGTGCACGACCAGGTTTGAACCCACGACCTTCGGCTCGTGAGGCAGGGGTGCTACCACTACACCACCAGCGCTCTCTAGTTCTCAAGTTTTCTAGTTTAAAACAAAACACGTATAAGACTCTTTAGACTCTCTATTTTGTTTTTATACAAAAAAAACCATGATCACTCCTCAAATCTGTAGTTACATAGATCTTTGAGGATATCTAAAGGGGGTAGTCAGAAGCACGACCCAAGACCTTCGGATCGTGAGGCAGGGGTGTTACCACCTGTGCTCTTATCTAGAATTATTATCTTATTACGTGGTTTATCTATGAACACTAAGGCCCAGTTTCCACGAAAGCAGAGAGGAGAGAATAAAGAATAGCATAAAGAATAATGCTGGACTATCCACACAGCATCATCTAGCCGCTAGCCCCAAAGTAAGCTACTCACAGCTTGTGTTATGGATACCAGATAACTGATATATTTAATACATTATATACATAGATAGATATTTTTTATTATACATAGAAAACACCCAGAAAAACGGAACAAATTTCAGCAGGTCGTACACAAGTTTGTTTCGCGGCGGGAATCGAACCCGCAACCTCTAGCGTCGCAGGCGGACTATCGCCCGCTGCGCCACTGAGGTCGTCAAGGAGAGGAGAGTTTCAAACAAATCGCACCGTCCGCGCGTCCGTTAAAAAAATCCCATAATTTATTTATTTATTCGAAGTAACAAGGTAATGTGGTACAAGATTTACAAACTAATGTACATCGTAGGCAAATCTGCCTATTACAAGCTATTATCGACTATCGTTTAGTGTTAGCGCAAATATGTAAACTATACTATGATAACATAATGTACTTAACACGAAAGTAAGGATAGTATGTTGTGGGTAGATATAATATTTGCAAGTGCGCTGACTCCCACCCTAGGAGAACCTGTGTTGTATTCATACAAACATTGACCGCTTTTCGAAGGTTATATTGAAAAATCCTGAAACACGTGTCCATTCATTTTGCTTTTACAGTACACAAGTTTTGTTATAAGAGCTCTATGCATTAAAAAGTTTCATACTAACGTTCACACCCCGTTAAGGGATGAATTTCCAAAAATCCCACCTTAGTGGATGGTTTTGTTATAAAAGGAAGCCACCTTCCAAAATTCAGCTGTTTCGGCCCGATGATGAATCAGTTAGTCAGTCAATCAGTCAGTCAGGATAAGTTCTTAAAAGGTATTACGCAGTGACTGGCCTCACAGCTCAGTTGGCAGTAGCTCTGCCTTCTGCGCTGTAGGTTGTGGGTTCGATCCCCACCCAGGATAAACATTTGTGATGAACACCAATGTTTGTTCTGGGTCTGGGTGTTACTATTTATTATGTATCATGTATTATGTATGTATGTAAAAATGAATCTATCGTCTATGATACAAGCTTTCCTTAGTTTGGGGCTAGATAGCGTTGTGTGTCCACCATATAAAAAATAAAAATAAATATGATCACGACTGTAATCCGCGGGCTCGGTAGCTCCTCATTTCTTTAGTTACTTAGATCTTTGAGGATATCTAAAGGGGGTAGTCAGAGGCAAGTCCAAACATGACATTTGGTACATGCCCACATTTTGCACAGTAGTTAGTATTCCGTACGTGACAGGTTGCAAGCCCATCGCCGCATATAAGTATACTAACCTATGACACATACCTTCGAATTTTTGGTTCTAGGGTATGCCGGTTTCCTCACGATGTTTTCCTTCACCGTTTAAGAGCACTGGCATTGCGCACATAAATTTTTCGAATTGAAAAACTCATTGGTGCACGACCAGGTTTGAACCCACGACCTACGGATCGTGAGGCATGGGTGCTACCACTACACCACCAGCGCTCTATATCCACCAATATTTATTTATTACTAGCAGACCCGGTCACGCGTTGCTGTGGCTAAGGTTTTTGTTATATTACATTGTAGTAAACAATTTAAGAGGAACGGTAGTAGAAAATCCGTCATGAAGGCGACCATATTTTTTTACAAATACCATCTATGTAAAAAAGCATGGTGGACTAACGTTCTCCTAAAAATATTGCGGCTATAAATTAAGATGTAAGCTATCCTATCTTTCAAGTTGGATCAAACTGCACACGGTGTGCAAATTTAATTTAAAATCGGTTAAGTAGTTTAGGAGTCCATCGCGGACAAACAACATGACACGTGATTTATATGTATTAAGATTTTGAAACGAAGTTCCTTATCGCGCGTTGTGAAAGGGGGACGGAAAAATTCTCACGAAAAGTTGTCACGACACTTTTTGCTATAGTTGTAAGCCGTGCGGCGTGCGCGTGTTTCTCTGTCTGTCTCTCTCTCTCATAGAAAGCAAGGAAAGGAACTTCGTTCCATCCGGGTGTCCCTTAACACCTCTCAAGTTTTTTATATTTGTAGATTGCTCACCGGATCTGAATGCCAGCGGTTCGGCACACAAGGGCGTCGTTTCTCGCAGCAGACGACGCGACGCATGTCTTCCAGGGACGGGTCGGGGGGTACGACGTCGTGGTACGGGGGCTGGTACTCATCAGGCATGGCCCCACAGCGACGCGTCATCTCCCACAGCACCAGACCGAACGAGTATACGTCACTGCGCTTGTAAGGGTCGAACTGACGCGTATCCATCGACTCATCCAATACCTGAAATTATATAATAGTAGCTGTTACACGCGACTTTGTCCGCAGAAATCCATCTATATAGCAAAAAATATAGACTACTAGCTTCCGCCCGCGGCTTCGCCCGCTTTATACCTTGAAAAACAAAAACACATATCCCACGGGAACCATTCATTTTTCCGGGATAAAAAGTAGCCTATGTGTTATTCCAGACCATAATCTATATCTGTGCCAAATTTCATTCAGATCCGTTCAGCCGTTTTAGCGTGAAAGAGTAACAAACATACATCCATCCATCCATACATTCTTACAAACTTTCACGTTTATAATATTAGTAGGATGTTACTCAGGGATAATGCATTCTAACGGTGAAATAATTTTTGAAATCGGACCAGTAGTTTTTGAGTTTATTCGTTACAAACAAAAATACATAATTACAAAACTTTCCTCTTCATAATATTAGTATAGACTAGCCGATGCCCGCGGCTTTAAAACTAGGCAAATTATATACTAAAAAGTTTCTCGCGAACCTCCATCTGTACTTACAACATGAAAATCGATGGTGTTTTTGAGTTAATCGCGAACAGACAGAACGGCGGAAGACTTTTGTTTTACGTAGTTGTATCAGTTTTGTAAGTTATATAATGAAAAGTTGTATAATATACCTCATCATCATCATCATCATCCGTAGCGTAGCCCGACTTCACCCACTTCATAATATACATAAAGTTGTATAATATACTTAGTTGTATAAAAAATAAACATGATCACGACTGTAATCCTCAGACTCTGTATATAATCTCGTTATTTAAGTAAGTGTATCATAATATAGTTATTGTATAATATACTTAAAGTTGTATAATATGGTATGTAGCTTGGTAAACAGTAATAAGTAAATTTATAATATAGGCAACTATGTACCCCTAAATATGCCTTTAATGGTTTTTAAGGAGACAAAGTTATTATAGATAAAAAAACATGCGAAGCTGCGGGTGGAATGTTGTATAGAATCATGTAAAACAGTTGATCTAATGACTATCTATAGTTAACTGAATTGATCCAGATAACTGCCAGAGCGAAGCGTCTCTAAGACAAAAAATAGTTTTAAATATGTTTTAATCATAAAATTAGTATTGTATTTACGAGTACATTATTTCAAACGTATTTTGTTTATTCTTTTGTAATATATCAGACGCAAGTTTTGCATACCTCTATTCTCAAAACTAAAAAACTATTAACTAAACAATGGTGTAATTAAACACTAAGTAATAACAATGGATAATACAATAAAATCCATGTTCAATTATACCTTGATATAAACATTGCTATATCTAAGTAATGTTTTCAATACACTCTGAAGTAATTCAAATTAATACGACTCTAAATTTAGACTTTGCATGGCTACACTTTTGTTTGATGAATTTAAACTTTGCGAAACAATCAAAATATCCGAACAAAAGGTCTACGAATCGAGACCCTTTGAGCAGACTAAACAAAGGAATGGAATGATTGCGACATTTAAGGTACTGAAATACATGTTACTAGGGGCTTTGATAAATTGGTATAACTGTTATCTTATACCTTTAAACGAGCAATTCTTGAATTTTTGGTAGGGTATGCCGGTTTCCTCACGATGTTTTCCTTCACCGTTAAAGAGCACTGGCATTGCGCACATAAACTTTTCGAATGGAAAAACTCATTGGTGCACGACAAGGTTTGAACCCACGAACTTCGGATCGTGAGGAAGGAGTGCTTCCATTACACCATCAGCGCTCTTTTGTTTTATTGCTCGGCTATAGGTACATCGCATGTTTAATGGTATAAGGAATATTTAAGGACCCATTTTCTAAAGTAGATAGATATTATAGATTTCTATCTTAGATAATAAGACATCTTTGGAACTTTCTAGATCTTTCCAGAAGCTTTATAAACATTCTAGATCGATTACAGCAATTGAAACCATTTTAGAACTTTCTACATCATTTCAGAAATTTTTAGAATTTTCTAGATCATTTCGGATAAATTTTATCGATTGCACACATTTTGGAACTTTCTAGAACATTCCAGAAGCTTTCTGAAATATTATAGATCGATTACAATAATTGCACAGCTTGTTGGAACTTCCTAGATCATTCCAGAAAGTTATAGAACTTTCTAGACCATTTCAGAAACTTTCTACAACATCCTAGTGCGATTACAACAATTGCAACCATTTTGGAACTTTCTAGATTATTTCGGATCAATATTATCGATTGCACACATTTTGGAACTTCCTAGATCATTCCAGAAGCTTTCTGATATATTCTAGATCGATTACAATAATTGACGGCTTGGTGGAACTTTCTAGATCATTCCAGAAAGTTTTAGAACTTTCTAGATTGATTTCATCAGTTGCACACGTTCTGGAACTTTCTAAGTAGATCATTCCCGAGCATTTCAGAATTTTACAGAAGTTTACATTAGTTAGAGAAGGACAGATATATATTATTACACATTTTCGCCCCCCACAACCACCCCCTTCCACCCACCCTGACTAAACTCCCTTATGCACACCTAGAGACCAAGGGGTATCTGCCATCCCAACGGGAAGTTGATCAAAGTTGCGGATGATAGACAAAAACGTGGACACACGTACGAACATTAGCATTTTATATAATATACTAGCTGTCCCGCTCGCGACTTTGTTCACTTAAAGTATGTATATAAACCGAATTTCAAACAAATCGCACCACCCGTTAAAAAGTTCTCATACAAACATTGACCCCACATTTGACCCCTTTTTGAAGGTTATATTGAAAAATCCTGAAACACGTGTCCACTCATTTTGCATTTACAGTACACAAACAAAGTTTCAGATCAATCACACCACCCGTTAAAAAGTTCCCATACAAAAATTGACCCCACATTTGACCCCATTTTAAAGGTTATATTGAAAAATCCTGAAACACGTGTTCGTTCATTTTTTATTTACAGTGCACAAACAAAGTTTCATGAAAATCGCTCCACGCGTTAAAAAGTTTCATACAAACGTTTTCACCCTTTTTCACCTCCTTAGAGGTGGAATTTCCAAAAATCCCGCCTTAGTGGGTGGTTTTGTTATAAAAGGAAACCACCTTCCAAATTTCAGCTTTCTAGCTTCAGCGGTTTCGGCTGGGCGATGATAAATCAGTCAGTCAGTCAGTCAGTCAGTCAGTCAGTCAGTCAGTCAGTCAGGTTAAGCTCTTATATTATATAATAATATATTAAGATTAAGATTTAATAAAATTTTCATTCGTAAAATGGCAGAATGAAAGTAGAAAGAACCGATTTTACACGGCTCACGGGTACGTGTCATGTACAAAGTTGAATTCAGTTCGTTGGAACAAGCCGATAGCAATGTACAGTATATTATATACGAAAATCAGTAAAGACACTCAAACCATAATAAGAAAAAAATAGTAAGTAAATTTATTTTATTTGTCAATCACACATTGATGGGAAAAATTTAAAACACAAAAGAAAAATTTAAAATCTGATTTTGTCATTAGAAATAATGATTCAATGGTCAACTCAGCCCGCACCTCACTCAGCCCGTCACAAGTTTCAAATGATTTGTCTATGAATAAGGTTTTTTTTTATCGTGTTACTAGTTTCATCGAACCAGTGTCGTGAAAGGATAACAAAGCGCCCTAGAGACTTTATCCGTGCACCAGTACGTGTTTGAAACGATTATTTAGTATTTATTCGGCATAATCATTTGAACTTCATCATAATCGTCCAAGCGAATTTACTGTTTAATATTAATGTACTGTGCCGTTATCGACCGCTGACGGGCTATTGTGCATAAGTTTTTACAGGTTTTTACACTTTTTACAAGTCTTCTTTTTATGTGAGGAAACTTTTTAAAAACGCAATGTTTTCCATTATTTTATAAAACCATACAAATTTTAAGCGTGGTTGACGTCAAAGTTTTGTAAGTAATCATTTCAGTTTAAAATAGAGCGAGGAAAGTGTGACAAGGTAAAGGACGACTTTGTATACATAGGTAGATTAGTGTGGTATGGGCATCTCATGTAAAGAGATGCTAGTGTTAGGTATGAACATGGATAGATAGTGGTAGGGGTAAGCCAAAGAAAAGATATGAGTAAGAAATAAGTGAGTACTGACGAATGACAGCGAAATGGAAGATCACATGTTATGGCGGCTCTACACACGTGGGAAAAGGATGCAGGTATTATGATGGCTAGTTTAACTCACCTCAGGAGCCATTGTGGTATGGGCATCTCATGTAAATAGATGCTAGTGTTAGGTAGAACATGGATAGATAGTGGTAGAGGTAAGCCATTGAAAAGATTTGAGTAAGAAATAAGTGAGTACTAACGAATGACGGCGAAATGGAAGATCACATGTTATGGCGGCTCCACACACGTGGGAAAAGGATGCAGGTATTATGATGGCTAGTTTAACTCACCTCAGGAGCCATTGTGGTATGGGCATCTCATGTAAATAGATGCTAGTGTTAGGTAGAACATGGATAGATAGTGGTAGAGGTAAGCCATTGAAAAGATTTGAGTAAGAAATAAGTGAGTACTAACGAATGACGGCGAAATGGAAGATCACATGTTATGGCGGCTCCACACACGTGGGAAAAGGATGCAGGTATTATGATGGCTAGTTTAACTCACCTCAGGAGCCATGTACCGCTTGGTGCCTACTCGATTGGTAGATGGCACGTCCACTGAGTCGCTTGAGACGTTGTGCCGAACTGCAAGGCCGAGGTCGCCGATCACACACGAGAGGTTGCTTTTCACAAGAATGTTCTTGGATTTGAGGTCGCGATGAGCTATTGCAGGTTTTCCTGTTCAATTCAATATGACACCTTGTTAAATGTTGCACAGATCATTAAATATCTATGTATAGATTAAAAAAAAAATCATGATCACGACTGTAATCCCCAGGCTCGGTAGATATCTCCTCGCATCTCTAGTTACTTAGATCTTTGTGGATATCTAAAGGGTGTAGACCAAACATGATATTTGGCCCATGACCACCTTTTGTACAGTGATTAGTATTCCATATGAGACAGATTGCAAGCCCATCGCCGATTATAAGAATACTAATCTATAACACACACCTTTGAATTTTTGGTTCTAGGGTATGCCGGTTTCCTCACGATGTTTTCCTTATCGTTGAAGAGCACTGGCACATAATTTTTTCAAATAGAAAAACTCATTAGTGCATTAACAGGTTTGAACCCACGATATCGGATAGTGAGGCATGGGTGCTACCACTATACCAGCGCTTTACTGAAGAATAAAATATAAATCCTCAGACTTAAATGTATTTTCTAAACTCTTTCAACTCGTAATCCTGTCAGATTCACGTTACTCTGAACAGATGACTGTTGAGAAACCACCGTTCTAAAAGCTTGGCTAAGTATAAATAAAACTGACCAAGCACGAATTCTTCGCCGGTGGCGGAGACCGGCTACACAGTGAAATTTGGCAGAACAACTTGCCAAAAGGAGTACTTTCGAAACAGAGTAAAAGTAAAAAAGTAAAGATGTTTTTGTTTTAAAATAATTTAAAAAATATTGATCAACTCGAAAACGTGAGCAACAATAGTAACATTAGACGTAACTTATAGGTACTATTCGAATCGCACGCGCCGCCCCGGCCGCCCTCGCGTAGGTATCGGGATGAATTACTATTGGTTCGTGGTCGCTTTCGAATTAAATATTCACAATGGTATATCTGTATTTTTTGTTTCTAATATTTAATTTGTTTATAAAACGATTGTATTACCAAGACCAAACCATTTCGCTGCGGGAAAACAACCATTAAAATTTCACGGTGTATATGTTGAAGAAAATTCGTCTCAAGATATGTTTCAGTGTTAAGGCGCAGTCCCTCCACGACGCACGAAGACGCTACTCACGTGCATAAAGGTAGAGACAAACTGGTCCCACGTACAATACGTAGGTACTCGATGCATTATGACTTCTGCTCTATAGAAATATTATGGTTAGAAGCACACTTTTCATACGCAACGCTGTCCCACGCGTCCCATGCAACGTTCGACCTGTCGCGTCAGATCGGCATGGGAACGTGGAGGGCATATTCACACGCGGCCCACGCGCACTACCAGTGTGTTCCTAGATCTTTCGTTCGCATCGCGTCAGACACGAATAGAACGTCAATTTGGACGTTGTACACCTTAGAAATGACAACAGCGTCTGATGCAGTTATACGTCGTGTACGTGGGACAAATGTGCACACGTTGCATCGCATACGTTGCGTACGTGGGACCAGTCTGTCTCTCCCTTTAAGAGTCGCTTTGCGAGGAAATGTATGCGATTGTGTCCACCGCAACGCCCGGACAGGCGACACGTTAATTGACGTCATTGATACATGCTTGGCTTACTCGAATGGTTACATAGCTCAAAGCTGTCAACGCCACGGTTTATATGTACCGCGTGTATAGCGTGCATGGCGTTGAGCTAAGTAGGCAACATATTCGAACACGTGGCTTGCTGACGTCAATTCTAGCATTGGCACGTGCGTAACCTTTCCGTGCGCCGTGGTGGGTCACGCCGTCTATTACCAACCGACCAACCACGCTGTCCACCTAGTTGGACGGTTAGTAAATATTTTTTCTTAACCGACAAACTATCTAGTTTGTTCGTTAGTAATCTACATTTTTATTTCTAACCGACAAACTATCTAGTTTGTCGGTTAGTTAACGTACATAATCGTGGATGGTCGTGGGTTCATATAGGTACGTGTACTGCAGTGGAAACGTAGTGAAACAAATTATCCACGCAGCTAAAGTGCTCAACGTGCTTGTGCACAGCGTGCGCGGTGGGATCGCGCCTTAATAGCAAATATACCGTGCGGGCTAAACCACAAAACGTGAAACTAGTATTGACTAACTGACCCTCGCGCAACTTCGTATGCTTGCTTAAAGTAATACTAGCGTAGCCCATCCCGACCTCACACGGGTGGACATTTATTTTTTAAACATTTTATGATAAACGTATTTTTTGAAAATGATTTTTTTAAACCTTGGGTTACATTATTGAAGTTTTACTAGGGATCCCTAATGTTTTCTATTAGGTAATAAATATAGCCTACGTATGTTTTTTTGATATCGATCCAGTAGTTTTTGAGTTTATTCATTAAAAACATACAAAAATACTAATCTTCCCTCTTTATAATAATAGTGTAATCAAGTAGGTACCTACGGAATAGGTTGAAAGTTTATTAGAGCCTAGATTATTTACATTCTGTATAATAATATCATAAAAATCGGTTTAGTAGTTACGGTGACACGTGGTAACAAACATTCACATACTTACACACAAACGTTCGCATTTATAATATTAGTAGGGTAGGTAGCGCGTAGGACGATGCCCAGCCAGAACCGGAGATTGCAGAGTAAACAAGTGTTGAGTTTCATATAACTAAAACCTTTTACTTTCATTTGAAGGACGATTAATTAAACAAATAAACTTTATTACGAGTGTATTCCCTAGCTTAGGCAGACCTCTCAGATCTTGTTAGTTAGATCTATAATGTAGAAGTACCTGGGTGAGCTTTGCTCGGTTTTTTTTATTGGTCGACGTTTTCTAAAAATGAAACCTAGCTAGATCGATTTATCGCCCTCGAAACCCCCTGCATACTAAATTTCATGAAAATCGCTGGAGCCGTTTCCGAGATTCCAATTATATATATACAAGAATTGCTCGTTTAATGTATAAATATAAATATGTGAAATAATCTAAGCTCGTTGTACGCTCACTGTTAATAATAACTTAAGTTTAAAATAGTAAATGTTAATTTCTTTTGAGAATAAAGTTCTTTAACCACAAGAATAAGAATATTGATGAATGTTATGAAGCTTAATACACTTGCGTAGCCTTTTGATTTGACAACTTGACTTGAAATTTGACAACAGAAAAACTGTTGATTCGACTAAATTCGACAAACATTCGGTTTCGATTAGGTATATCGTTAGTGGTTTTAGATGAGTTATACAGCTCCAAAAGTTTCTTTACTACAATGCTCAGCAGCAATACCATCCTTCCAGCTTAGTCTCAAAAGCAAAATTAAACAGACACCCTATTCTAGATAATTTTAGAATTGCAAGTAGAATTTTTAAATCGTAGAACAGCTTTGTTTCAGACCTGGGATATATTAAGATTGAGGAGGCATAATTTTTTAACTAGGTAGCCTCCCAACTTAGCCGGCCATATTCATTTCACATATTTATATTTTTTTTCAAATCGGTAGGTATCGCTCTAAATACCTAAAACTTTTTCTTTTCAGTTACGTTTTACCGTAACCTTTATTAAAACTGTTATAGAGGAAGAGCCCAGGCCTGCTAGACCTTCCTCAAAGTATAAAGCTTGGAGGCTAGTCCTATGAATGCCCCCTACTATAGAGGTAAGAACGACCAGCGAATATGGAGTTTGGGTTGTGGTTACTTCAGATGGTAATCACGTGTCCATTCATTTTGCATTTACAGTACACAAACAAAGTTTCAAGCCAATTTTCAAGCATTACCCGTTAAAAAGTTTCATACTAACGTTTTCACCCTTTTTCACCCCCTTAGAGGTGGAATTTCCAAAAATCCCGCCTTAGTGGGTGGTTTTGTTATAAAAGGAAACCACCTTCCAAATGTCAGTTTTCTAGCTTCAGCGGTTTCGGCTGGGCGATGATGAATCAGTCAGTCAGTCAGTCAGGTTAAGCTCTTATATAGATATAGATAAATATATTTTGACTTTGACTAACGCAAAACACAGTTGCAATGTTCTCTTCTCAATGTAACATTCGAAACTCGTATCGTATGCAATCACGGTTTACCGGGCACAAAAACTTTTTAATTAGCAAGCGAACTCGACGCATTCATAGCCGACTCAATGCGCGTAGTCTAGAGACCATGTCTATAGAAAAGACGGACAATAAAGGTGTCTACTGTCATTTGGTTCAGACTTCAGCCCCGTTACGGAGATAAGCGTGCACAAACGCAGAGATAAACAGACAAACAGACAATTTAAACAACGGATGTTTTAGGCTCAGTACCGTGTCTTCTTTAAGAAGCACCAATTTTTATTTGAAAATATCAAAGTACAGACACGGCTTCTCTACGATTTATTATATGTATAGACTAGCTTCCGTCCACGGCTTCGCCCGCGTGGTACCTTGAAAAACAAAAACAAATCTATCGCGCGGGAACCTTATATTTTCCGGGATAAAATGTAGCCTATGTGTTATTCCAGACCATAATCTATAGCTGTGCCAAATTTCATTCAGATCCGTTCAGCCGTTTTAGCGTGAAAGAGTAACAAATATACATCCATCCATCCATCCATACATTCTTACAAACTTTCGCGTTTATAATATTATTATATTATATTATATTATTTAGGATATTATTGGTTTATTTACTTAGGTATATTGTTTGTATCAGAATTACGCAATTACAGCACTGTTGCTGATAGACATTCAGTGTAATTGTTTGCAACAAGATATAGAATTAATAGATGCATCTAAATGCCCGGTTTAAATTCAAATCCAGAATAGAGTTGCGAAATGATGGTGACATGCGTGTGGCATGCCTAGTTGAAACACAAATCCAGACAATACGGGGATGTGAGTGAAATAAGGTCGTAGCACACATATCAACTCGTAAACGAAACGTAAACGTTTCAACTCTAGCAGTTCAGTATTCTTTATATGAAACTCCCTACTGCAACACACACTAATCGGAATCGTAAGGTAATCGCCTCGCCTCGGTACAAGCTCACGAACCGCGGAAAGGCGCGTGGTCGACGTGCCGTTCTTGTGCTTACGTCTCACCGTACGCTATCTTACGACCCTTCGTACCCTAGCTTACGTTTCTTGGTCTACGGCCCGCGCCACGGCCTGCGCTGCTTTGACGAACGTGCTGTCATTCACAAGGCACCCTGCTTAGCCGTCAACCAGCGGCGAGCCGAAAGCGTAGCCGAGTCGACTCAGAGCTGCTGATCGCTTGGTAACGCGCTTAATGTTAGGTTGACGCCTGGTTGACGGCGAGGCGATATGGTTACGATTCCTTTCCGAGTTTATACGTGTGCTACGACCTATACCGGTATAGGTAAGCCGCGTGAATCTCATTCATAATCACATTATAATTTTAAAGAGCTTGTTAAAAGAGAGAAAGGCTAGGTCAAGAGTACCCTAAACGGACGCGCATGAATGAAGAATGTAATGAGAGTGAATGAAACGAAGAAAGTATGACGGGATGTAGCAAGTGGAGATCCGTGGTCTCTGCCCTGTGATTTTATTGAATAAAAATATTTTTATTTGGGTTTTTAACATGTTTCACATGATGGTAAGTTAATTGCAAAATGTTTGGTTACAAAAACGCAGACGATACGTAATGCCGGATGAAAGAAAAAGTCGGACACGAGAGCTCATTTCCCGGTTTCAATACAAATGCCTATCGTGAGCTTAGCATGAAGGCCTCACCCTCTCGATATTCCCGTCGTTACATCGGGAGCGAGTCGCCCCAAACTTTGATTCCCTGATGCTTTGTTTTTACCCGACTAGTAATGTGTCGGGTGTATTTATGCATGCTGGAGCCCAAACGGCTTGACAGATTTTGAATAATTTCGTTTTTGTTTATAGCTCAACCGAACAAATTATTTTTTACATGTATTATTATTATGACTGCGAATTGGACTTAGAAATCACTGTTGCAATTTCTAAATAGCTTGATATTGGAAAGACGTATACAAAATTACCATTTTAATTTTACTAATTCCTCGCGCGCGCTGTACGCTATGCGTAAAGTTAATTTAACGCGTAAAAAGTCGCGGGTAACAGCTAGTGTAGAATCCTACTAATGTTATAAACGCGAAAGTTTGTAAGAATGTATGGATGTCTGGATGTATGTTTGGTACTCTTTCATGCTGAAACGGATCTGGATGAAATTTGACATAGATATAGATTATAGTCTGAAATAGCAGATAGGCTACTATTTATCCCGGAAAAATTTACAGTTCAAATTTACGTGGGATAGACTTGTAAGAATATAAAACTGAGCCATTCGAGGCGGGCAGACGACGTGGGGTTTCGATAGAATCACATCAAAATCTATTTATTCCAAAAGGGAGACGGTGTAAATTGGCAGAGCATGTGACTTTGAGCAACGGTCTACACCCTCCTCACTCCAGGTTAAATGCTTCAATACGAATAGCAAGAGATAATTAAATAACGTGTATGCGAATCTAAGGCTTGTTTTCCACCTACGCTGACGCCACGCTGATGCTAGTCGCGTCCGTTGAGTCACGCTGTACTTCTAGGCAAAATTATTATACAATTAGTAACACCACAAGCTCTTTGGACAATATCAAAGAAACATAACTTTGATATTTCATACAAAAATTGACTTGTCACCAAGAGTTATGAGTATGAGTGTGGCTGGCTGCACAAGTAAAGAAGGCCGAAGAAGTGGTTTGATTGTGTGAAAGATGATGTAAATGTAAGAGGAGTAGATCCAGAGTTGACGAATGATAGGAGTGAGTGGAAGAAGAAAACATGTTTTACCGACCACACTTAGCATGGGTTAAAGGCATGAGAATGATGCCCTTACTATGCCAATGTAATGTCACTTTAAGCTTGAAATGTCACTTTTATGAAACATGACAGTTTGTAAGAGCTTGTGTTATGGCTTTTCTCTTTCTCTTCGCATATAGCGCACGGAATTGCGTTTTTTTATGCGGCTGTTAAAAGGACGTCCGCGTATGAGGACAGCGCCTTATGTCTCACCGCCTATGCACTGCCAATCAAGCCGGGCTAAGTGGGTTAGAGCGGCATTTCAAATTCACATGGGGTGAATCTACCCAGTCAGTTGATTTCATTTTAGAAACGCCAGCCAGTAGTCTTCTATACATATAATGAAACAGTATCACCCGGTATGTCTGTACATTGAACTATTATCTGACTAAAAAGTAATAGAACACAAATTAGCATTTTCTGCGTATTTTTTTTTGTTGGTTCGCGCATAACTCTTAAACTACCGAACTGATTTTTACGAAGATTTCACAGTTGTCGAGAAATTTGGCGCAGAGTTATATTATAGTCTGGAATACCATATAGGCTACTTTTTATCCCGGAAAATGAACGGTTCCCGTGGGATAAATTTGTTTTTGTCTTTCAAGGTACCAGCTAGTAGCCAGTAGTAAGCTAGATTGTAATAAAGCTGCGTTTGCATGCACTAACGTATCGCTAGATTTTCTGCGTTGGTTTTTGTATTTGTTTATGTAGATAAACCGTTAAAATTTTATGAAGTATCGCACATTTGTATACGTTTTTCAGCAATAGTTAGTATACGTACGGAATACTAATATTGCTGAAAACGTGAGCAGGTATCAAATGTAATTTTTGGACGTGCCTCTGTCATTTTCTTTAAAATCCCCTAAGATTTAAGTAACTCGACGAACTAGTATATCACTGCCAAGTTCAATTTTATAAAACGATTACATTCCATAATAAAAATGGCGTCGAAATCCCTCGGGGCCCAACTCTACTAAACCAATCGCTTCAAGAATACAACGGCGACAAGCGTCGTGTATCATTAAAATTGCTTTTCTTAAACTGCAAATGTTGCCATTTAGAAGCGATTTGTTAAGTAAAATTAGAGTTCAGTACGTCTACCATGAATTGTCACATTTAGATCGGCTGACGTTACTACAGTAGTAATAGTACGTTACTATGACATCTGTCAAAATTGTTACCCATGGTACCAAATTCTAAGCAAATGAATGAAGCGCAAACTACAGTCGCTGTGACGTAGGATAGTTAACTATGTGACTTTTTAGTACCCAACTATCCGCTAGAGGCGCTGTAAAAGTTCTCATACATTTTTTTAACTACAGTCGCTAGCGAATGTAGATTGTGAAAACTCATGGCAGACTTGGGGCCTTACCACGAATTCATAATACATTACCGAATTAGTATTACATGGTTATTTCGTACCTATGAAATGTACGATGACCTATGCAAATTGTATTGAAGTAGTGACATTTGAATCGCAATGACAATGGAATTGTTACGGAATCGTTCTGGAAGACTTCGTGGTAAGGCCCCTGCAGTTTACACAATACACTGACCTTTAGTTCCGACGATATCCATGTGCAGGTGTGCCAAGCCCGTCGCGACAGAGAGCGCCATTTTGATGAGCGTGTTTGAGTCTATGGTCCTCACTGTCAGGAAGTCGAATAGAGAGCCGTTCTCATGGTAATCCGTGACCAACCAGAGCTGCGTCCACGTTCCGTTATCTACGAAAAAAAAACTTTAGGTCTAACTCTTCTAAGAAGGTAGAGGTAGGCCAAAGAAAAGATGGGTGGACTTTCTGAAAGATGATATGAGTAAGAGAGGAGTGAGTACTGGAATAACGGATGATAGAGGGAAATGGAAGAAGAAAACGTGTTGTGCCGACTCCACAAAAAGTCCTTTGAAACCGCTAGATCCTACTAATTAATATATTAATAACGAGCTTTTACCCGCGACTTTGTACGCTTTAGATTCCTTTTACGCATAGCATCCAGCGCAATAAGTAAAATTATCATAATTTTCTATTTGTCAACTGATTTCGATGAAATAAAGCTTAAGTTTTGATCTAAGCTTATCTCAACGCATTGGTGAAAACTGCATTCGATTTGGATCAGTCGTTGCGGAGATTAGCGTGCAAAAATACACAGATAAACATAGACTTTTTTCCAAAAACGGTTGTTTTGGGCTAAGTAGCGTGTCATTTTAATTTATTACTAATTTTTATTTGAAAATATCAATAGTTCAGTCACGGCATCTCAGCGATTTTATTGTACGTACAGATTATATATAATACTAGCTAGCTTCCTCTCGCGGCTTTGCTCGCGAGGTACCTACATAAAATATAGCCTATGTTACTCAGGGATAATGTAGCATTCTAACGGTGAAAGAATTTTTCAAATCGGACCAGTAGTTTTTGAGTTTATTCGTTACAAACAAAAATACAAAACTTTCCTCTTTATAATATTAGTATAGATTCTTTTTATATAATATTCTTTTTTTGTTAATACATGTATGGAATACACGTACGAATAAAAACCAGACACAGAACAAACATGTAAGAGCGTGTTTGAATCGCTGGAGGGAAGGAAGACACCGCACATCGCTTTGTAGGGAGGAAATGAAACGAGCTACTATTGTAACCTCCAGGCAACAAGACAATATTACTTTTACTCTGGATATTCAAACAAAACCTTTATAGCATCTTGGGTGTTTTTGATCAGAACTTTCGGAAAATCAATGCTTTGCGCTCGAATACTGAAATGGCCATAATCGTAATAATTGATTGAGCGAGCGAAGCGAGTGAAAATCTCAGTGGCAAGTAGGGCGATTTGGCGTTGTATGTTTGTACATAATATTATGTTTGTTGACCTCAACAAAAATTAACAACAACAATATTATAAAACTAAACCATGGAATGAGTGCCAATTACACACATACATGGCTATTTTAATTATATTGGTATTAAAATTGTAAAGGTGCTAATGTCTGCACATTGAAAATCTTTTTACAAAATGGATTGGGAGTAGATAGTTATTATTAGCGAAACACGTTCCGAACAGTTACTCTACTACTGGAGTAATTCCGTTAATGTACGTTAGCTTATTTTTGATCTTAGGGACTCGGGTAGGTTTGATCACGCCCATAGCCTTAGGGCGGGGTTCAAATGTGTTAATAGACTTTAAAGTTTAAACTTTAAATAATATCTACTCGAAACAAAGCGTTGTAACGAGCAATATAGTCTTAAGCTCCGTACTCACATTCGGTATTACTCGATAGTTTTACTTCAAAACGAGTAAATATTAACGTGTGGACCGCAAAACTCACAGCTCGAAGGCTCGCATCGAGCCGGCTCGATGGAATTAAATAAAAGTAATTTCCTTCGCACCTACTCGAAGCGAGCCGCGAACGGTTCGGTGAATACTGAACGGTGCGCTTCACTCGATAGATTAATGCTGAATGTGTGGTCGAAAGCCCATGCCATGGTTTTTACTCGACATGATAGCTCGATCGAGCAACACCGTATGTGAGTACGGAGCTTTATATTTAAGACTCTCGCTTGTCCTACACTAAAACTTTACAAGTCTTCAGTTATTAATAGCTAATGGCCTCAATTCTGGATAACAGTAGCTAAGGCTTATTTTCAAGTTCTGTTTATTTTCAGAACAAAAGAGAAAGCATAGATCGGAACTTGGCTTTATTAGCTGTTAAAGGAAAATCGAATATCGACATCAACAAGCCAGGTAGATTATTATATTACTAGCTTCTGCACGCGGCGTCGCCCGCAAAGTACCTACATAAAATATAGCCTATGTTCATCCTGAAAGTTCATTCTACACATTGGTGAAAGAATTTTTCAAATCGGTTCAGTAGTTTCGGAGCCTATTCATTTCAAACAAACAAACAAACAATCAAAGTTTTCCTCTTTATAATATTATTATTATAGTATAGATTCCGTTTGTACCTTAGTACCTGGGTGACCGAGCTTTGCTCGACTTTTTTTTGGTAAACAACGTTTTCTAAAAATAAAACCTAACTAGATCGGTTTATCGCCCCCGAAACTCTGCATACTAAATATCATAATCGTTGGAGCCGCTTCATACATACATACATAAAATCACGCCTGTTTCCCGACGGGGTAGGCAGAGACCACGGATCACCACTTGCTACGATCCTGACATACTTCTTTTGCTTCATTCACTCTCATTACATTCTTCTGTTTCATATACAATATTATAAATATTGCTCGTTTAAAGGTATAGGATATCGATATTAGCAGACTCGCTCGCGACTTTGTCTGAGCGATTATAAAAATTTACTAAAGTTTTCAAAGTTAACGCGGAATGTATATAAATAAATAAATAATAATAAATAAATAATGCTGGACAATCCACACAGCATCATCTAGCCCCAAAGTAAGCTACTCAAAGCTTGTGTTATGCGTACTAGATAACTGATATATTTAATACATTATATTACATAGATAGATATATTTTTATTATACATAGAAAACACCCAGACCAACGGAACAAATTTCTGCAGATCATACACAAATTTGTTCCGAGGCGGGAAGCGAACCCGCAACCTCTTGCGTCGCAGGTGGACTCTCGCCCGCTGCGCCACAGAGGTCGTATATATATATATATATATAATATATGATCACGACTGTAATCCCCGGGCTCGGTAGATATCTCCTCAGACCTTATGTTACATAGATCTTTTGAGGATATCTAAAGAGGGTAGTCAGAGGCACTTCCAAACATGACATTTGGTACATCCCCACATTTTGCACAGTAGTTAGTATTCCGTACGTGACAGGTTGCAAGCCCATCGCCGCTTATAAGAAAACTAACCTATGACACATACCTTCGAATTTTTGTTTCTAGGGTATGCCGGTTTCCTCACGATGTTTTCCTTCACCGTTTAAGAGCACTGGCATTGCGCACATAAATGTTTCGAATAGAAAAACTCATTGGTGCCCACCAGGTTTGAACCCACGACCTTCGGATCGTGAGGCAGGGATGCTACCACTACACCACCAGCGCTCTTGCGCTAACGCGGAATGTACAAGGACATTAAGGGTTTCCAGATATTTTAACCTTATACTGAGGACTATGACGTCTACAATTTCTGAACTCCAAAACCAATGACTAAAATTGACGAAAAAATCCGGTAGTTACCTACTTTCTACCAAAAAAGAACTAATTTAATCAGACTACGCGTTTAATGAGTTACAGCTAAGTACACATTTTGACTTTCATCCCCTCTCCCACACCTACTATAGCACCACTTACCGACGATACTACAATTTGAATATGACAACAAAATAACTGTTAAAAAATCGATTGAATTCGACAATTTCGTTCCGATTATAAGTATAGTTGTTTTGCAGAGTAGACTCCCTATATACGTCGAAAGACGAACCTATCATATTCCGATTCATAGTCAATGAACAAATTAGCATTCACTGTTCAAGAGATAAAAGTGAGTTTGTCTCGACTAAATAAAGTCACCTTAGTCAGTTTAGAGTTTTATCTTAAAAGAAAAATTAACCCAAGTAACATTGTTGTCTGTCTATCTGTCAAGATCCAATAAATCAAAACAGTTTCTTCCCGTAACCTTAAAATCATGATAATCAAAATATAATGTTTTTTAGCTCAAAAAAAGGAAAAAGATCAAAAATATTTTTGCTTAAGTACATACTTAATTTTTATGTAGTTTTATCACTATCATTTTTTGCACAGCGGTGCATGATTCAGACTAGCTCTTGACCGTTTTTTTTTAAATAGTAAAAGTTTCAGCGTGATTGAGAAACAAACATCTTCATCCATACATACAGTCATACATTCAAACTTTTGCATTTATAATATTAAGTACCTGGGTGACCGAGCTTTGCTCGGTTTTTTTTATTGGTAAACGACGTTTTTTAAAAATGAAACCTTATCCCTCTGCATACTAAATTTCATAAAAATCGCTGGAGCCGTTTCCGAGAATCCAATTATATATATATATATATACTTACAAGAATTGCTCGTTTAAAGGTATAAGATATTTTTTCCCCGATTTTGCAACATTTTTTATTGATGCTTTGCTCCCATTGGTCGAAGCGTGACGTATGTTATACAGCCTTCTTCTATAAATGGGCTTTACAACTCATCAATAATATTTCAATTAGAACCAGTAGTTCCTGATATTAGCGCGTCCAAAACATAATAATACTAGTATATAATCTTCACCTTTATAATACAATGAGTAACATAATATCCCTATAAGGCCGGAACGGGAGTATTCTATACGTCATTGCGAACAACGTTTGTTCAACGACTTTTAAAGTTTCAGAGGTTTTCATTCATGAAATGTCTCTTAAACTTTGCTCCAATACGTACCTTGACACCACATGAGGCAACCCTATTAACAGCTGTTTTTTGACCTTTAGGTGTGAACTCTAGATGAAATAGGTAACAGAACGGACACCAATCAATAATGTGCCTACCTAGCCTACTTACTTAATAACGAGGTAGCATAATAAGTAACTTCTGTTTTTTTAAGATCTCTTTGTTAACTACCTACCTAGTAGGAGATAGGTACCTACTCAATTTTGTACTTACCTACTTGGGCCATAAAGGTATCTTGAGTAGATACCAAGAAGTGTGAGAGGATGTTTACCGTGCCTGAGGATAAAGCCGTGACCATAATTTCACTTTCATTTTTCCAACGATGTACCTATTATTGTTGATCGGAGCATTTTTCAATCCAATTTTGTACCTACCTACTTGGGCACTAAAGTCAAAGGTTGTGACTTTTCTGTTTTACTAATCTTCAGTTTTATGTGAACAGCCTATTTCTCATTGGTTGCTATCTCAGGCTATGTTTTTGCATCTCTGTCTCACTTTGTCTGCTGTCATGTCAGTTGTCAGTCAGTTAACGGCTTTCTGTTTGAAATTTTTTTACTGCAAATTGCAAAGTTTTATGTTTCTTTGGTCTTTTATGCGTGGTTTTATGCTGTGAGAAAGTTAAAAATAGTTATAATGTGCCTTTCAACGAAAAAGGCACCGACTCCACGTTGTAGAACATGTACAATTTGTCGAAACAGATATGGTCGAATAAATGACAAAAAGGAAATTTATGATGAAATTCCCTCTAGATGAAGAAAAGTAAGTACAAATTGAGTATCATACTGAAGAATTTTGTATCTTTGTACTGTCTGCAGAGCATAATAAATGAATAGATACTCGGCAGGAAAAATACTTTCGTGTTTACAAACAGTAGTGAGTGATGTAGCACAAGTATCTTCATTACTTATCGATAAACTTTATTACATATTATTAACATTATTAGAAGTTTTGGGCTATACATAAGTACATGGCTTTTGTTAGTGATATTTTCAATGGTGTGTTTAATTTTAGATGTAGACAATGGGTGCAGATTATCGGAATGGAAGACTTGGCCTATATTCCTATTGAAAAACTTTTTCATTTGTATGCTATGATGCCTGGTTCATCACCGTACTGGTCGCGAAGGAACAGGAGTAGAATCATCTAGCCATAAGACGATTCAGTGTGATCCTTGTAATCTTACTGAAAAAAATCTGTTTGACTTTGACCGAGCGAGGCGAGTCGAGCTTATCACACGGGACAATAGCTGTCTACTGACACATCAGCTGCTCGTACTTTGTATAATATCCTTAAGTTTAAGTTGTACCTAAATGTAAATTAACGTTGAATAAATTTGATTTTTAAATCCATAATTATTCATTTTATTTGTAACGGTAATTATTTTTGTCAATTTTGTAGCTGGAATCCACGATGCATTTCATAATAATTTATCGATATCGATATAATCAGGAATAACCTGAGAACATCCCTATGTTCTTATCGTTACGTTGGTATAACGTATGCTGACTGACACTGTTGACGTTTTTATTTTTAAATTAGTAATAGGTGGTATGTTAAATGAAGTTTATTAAAAAGTCTCTATGTCCCATCTCATAGACGTAGTGATTATATTCTCTTTGGTAGTGATTATATTCTCTTTGGCAATAGGTACTTTTGGTTGAACGAAATGTCATTTTTAATCAGTCGCAATAGCATTCGTTCCTTGCAACAACTGCAACAAGCAATCTCTCGGTTCGCGAAACTTTATTAGCGTACGATACGATGTAGGTTTGGCGAGTGGATCGGTCGTGCTGGTACAGTAGCATGGCCTCCACCACGCTCCCCTGATCTGACGCCCCTTGATTTTTTTTGTGGGGCTACCTCAAGTCTATCGTCTATCGCGTCGAAAGCCCATCAGTAGATGCTCTCAGAGTGAAAATAATTTCAGCGTGTGCGGACATAACGCCTGAAAGGTTTGGAACGCAACAAAAATGGTGGCTCGCGGAGCAGACATTTGCATCTTTCCTGAAGGAGGGCACATTGAGCTTTTCCTGTGAAATATGTTGTGTTGTGTGTGTCAACAGTGATAAAAACGTGTCAAAATTCAGTGATAGATAGGTACCTAACCTATCACCCTACATACCCCATTAGTCGCTTACTAATAAAAAGATATAAAAAGATATCGTGATTTTAATCTTTGACCTTAATTTCTACGTAGAATTCTTTTGAAAACTTTCGTGATAACACCTAGATAGGTACTTAAACATTCCGCGCTGTAGTTACTATTATCTCATCTGGAGCATGGCACACGCGTTCAATTGTCTACGTGTGTGTGTGTGTGGGTCCGACGCGTATATATCGACGCGTATGTATCCGATAGGAGGGTGCGCGTGTGTTTGTTACCGACGCAAATAGTAAACAAACACATAGGGTTGTCACAAATTTATCATAAAATAATTTGTTTTAAATTGTATTGGAATTTCAAATATGATGTATTGAACCTTTGCACACGTCAATGTATTCTAGTGCTCGGTCTGAATACACCCCTTTTGTTCTTATAGGGGTATTACGTTACACGCTGTATACATACATACATACATAAAATCACGCCTGTTTCCCAACGGGGTAGGCAGAGACCACGGATCTCCACTTGCTACGATCCTGACATACTTCTTTTGCTTCATTCACTCTCATTACATTCTTCATACATGCGCGTCGGTTAAGGGTACTCTGGACCTGGCCTTTCTCTAGTACGTCCCCAATTTGATCGAGGTACGTACGCCGTGGTCTTCCCCTTCCAACTGTTCCATTCACACTCTCCTTATACAACTGTATGTAATATATACATATATCCTTTATAATATTAGTATAGGTTATACAAATATAGGAGTAGGGTTCTCTGTTCCTAAGATATAAACGCCGTCTATAGTAGGTACCTACTCATGCTAGAAGGGTGACATAAAGGAATCAATAAACCTGAAAAATAAGTCACCAAATTACGCGGTAGGCTAGCCGTCACAAATGGGTTTAATAGGCGTATAATATCTGTCTACCAAAGTATTTTCCAGCGGCCATTTTTCTGGAGCCCTCCTACCTACGGCCGTAATTGTGCATTTCGCATTGAGGTTCAAGCCGACGAATATTTACGCAAAATGTTGATACACAAACATAGTCAATATTGAATCTGCCGATTTACAATTTAAATCATTTTATCCTGAGTTATGGGATCAAGGATTTATTAAGTGCTAATTTTCATAATTTTTCTTCTGTTAAATTGTTTTAAGACTATTACGAAAATTAAAAAAAACTAGCCAAATCTGTCCAGTCGTTCTCAATTCATTCGATTACTTTCGAATGAACAGCATTCAAGTTTTTTTTAAATAGTTAATACTGACTGTACATTATCTTACGGACCTATTGGGAGTATAAATTCTATAAATATTTTTCATGGACCCTTTGGGAAATAAAACAACAATAGAACCTCTAGGAAATGGACCTCTAAGAATAAACCAACATAACACAACCAGATTATAATAATGATTAAATTTACGTGGCGTGGTGATTTTTTTTCTATACATTTCTAGTTATTTACTTCGTGCCGTTTTTAATGTGTTTTTTGCTGAATATATTGAATAATATTTTAATAAAGTGAAGCTCGAACACTGGGTAGTATTCCAGAGCCATCAATCAAACTCAAACGGCACGGATTATTTGATAGTTACGTAAACTTTTAGAGTTTGCTCGTATTATGCAACTTTGTTAGAGTTGTGGTTATACTCTATGAACCATCAAACGTGATAGATTCATAATTCTATTAAGGGTGAAATTACAAAAATCAATGGTTTTTAGGTACCATTTCAAGAACCAGGAATCACAACTGTAAAAATGCTATGGTAACAAATTGAAGGTCATATATTCATCTCTGCAGGTAGCCAATAAAAACTGGGCAGACCTATACAACATTTTCATATAAATATGGTTTTACTATCGCAAGATGCGCAAAAAATGACGAAATATGGGGTCTGGTTAGGTACCGAAATAGCTTAATCCACTGCATATTACATCGTGGAAATCATATGAAATTGTGGCTTATATAGTCCTCTATACGTCTAGGTTATTTTTTCGTTTTCAAATAAATTACTTTTTCACTTATGAGAAAGAACAGCCAATAGAAAATGCACTAGAATTTCTCCATACATTTTTGTATGGGGACGCGCTGTTATATTGACGGGATTTTATTTTGATCTTCATTCCGCGCTCAGACGCGGTCATGGAAGTACGGGTGTAACGCATTTTTTTTTTACATATTTAGAACGACAAAGTTCTAAAGCATCATGTGTGTGGTATACTGTTCCTGGATAAAGTTGATACTTTTTGGACATTGTGGTAGATCATCAGCATCATCACGTCATAATTATTCATCCATCACGTTAGGTATAATTTTAAATCAAGGTTGCGGATGTTATAGGTATATTATAGGAATTAGAGTTATAGTTATAATATGAGATCTAGTTTGTTTGACAGCTGTCAAACTACAAACAGAAATATCTCAAAAACTAGACTTTATTTATAGGTTAGTGGTTTCTTTGTAGGAGTTATAGGTATCCACGAGATCTACATTTTGTTTGACAGCTGTTAAACTACAAACAGGAATATCTCGGAAACTAGACGCCGTAGGCTACTGGTTTCTAACGAGAAGTTATAGGTATGAATGAAATCTACATTTCAAATGACAGCTGTCAAACTTCAAACAGCAATATCTCGGAAACTAGACGCCGTAGGCTACTGGTTTCTTAAAAGAAGTTATAGGTATGAATGAAATCTACATTTCAAATGACAGCTGTCAAACTTCAAACAGCAATATCTCGGAAACTAGACGCCGTAGGATACTGGTTTCTTAGAAGAAGTTATAGGTATGAATGAAATCTACATTTCAAATGACAGCTGTCAAACTTGAAACAGCAATATCTCGGAAACTAGACGTCGTAGGCTAGTGGTTTCTTAGAAGAAGTAATAGGTATGAATGAAATCTACATTTCAAATGACAGCTGTCAAACTTCAAACAGCAATATCTCGGAAACTAGACGTCGTAGGCTAGTGGTTTCTTAGGAGAATTTAGAGGTGTCAATGAAATCTACATTTTAAATGACAGCTGTCAAATTTGAAACAGCAATATCTCGGAAACTACACGTAGTAGGCTAATGATATTTTGGAACAATATAGGTATCAATCTATGTTAGTAAATATGTATGACTAAACCAACAACAGAATAACCACCAGTGTTCTTATTTTATTATTTTATTTTCCAGTTGCTTTAGCACGTATGATATCGATCCGTCACAGGAAATATTCTTCGCTACTTGAGACATCTAGTTTTCTAGATATGGTTGCTTGAAATTTATCGTGTGTTTGTGTCTAAGTGTTATTCGTTGGGAAAAAGTCTAACAAATAACAAAAACAAAAAAAAATCAACAGTGTGCCTCGTTTGGGTGGTACACGGTAGGAAAACTATTTGGGTACTTAAGTTTGCCAAGTTAGCAAAGTGTGATTCGTTGGGAAAAAAATCCGCTCGCACATACAGTGAGTCCACATCACAAATTTAATATCATAACTTACCTATCTGACCTTCAAGTACCAAGATTAGTTAGCTTAGGTATAAAATCGAGCGTCAAGCGGCTTCAATGTGTGCCTGTGCACTTTGCTGTAGTGTGCTGACGCGGATAGCTGAATTCGAGAACGTCAAAACTGTAAAAACGTCCTTAAGGTTTTGGGTCATAATCATAACAGACAGACCGACAAACTGACAACGAAACAATCATAAAAAATAAAAATCCGTTTGAGCTACCTACGAAAGGCTTATTCCAATAATCCCCTGCGATAGGGATTTCTGGACTTTTTGTCTAGAAATCTCCTTTCGATTCTCAAAAGGGATTTCTGGACAAAGGTTCCACAAATCTTCAACCCTAAAAAACGGTGCATATGCAGACATAAAATTTAAACTACACCTAAAGCCTAGAGTACGTACGACCTTGCGGTTGAAAAGAGACGCTTAAGCTATTTCCGTCGCTGTCTTCGTACAATGGCCTAAACAGCAGCGAAACTGAAAGTTTCAAGCTAAATATATATTACCTCAACCTATGCGAGACCAATTGCACAGGTAGTTGTGCTTTAAATAAGGCACTAATATTAAGGACCCGACGATTTGTAGAAACCATTGGTCCGCTGTGATGAATCATTTTTTTCAAACGAAAACCGAATCGTATCAACCGTTTGGGAACCCCAATGCTACAAAATAAACATAGATACATGTTTTTCACACCCCTTTCGGGTTAAAAAATGACCAATTCAAAGCTTAATATATTTAACGAATCACTGAATCTTAAAAGTGTTAATTAATCCTCATAACGTCGATACTTAATCTATCCACAGATACGCCACACGATGGGGTGGAAAATTAAAAAACAATAAACTGCACTTTACGTATCGTAGGGGTCGAACGCAACCCCAAAATAATAAGCGTTTAAAATTTCAACATGTTACTCGTAGTATTAATAGATTGCGAGCAACAGATCTGAGCAGGGTAGGATAGATAGACAGACAGGCAGACGGAAAGTAAACTTGTGAGTTTCGGCTGTATTGATAACGAGGTATTTCAATATTAAATGATTATGATTAATTTTGATGTCATTATAGTTCCATGAGTGCAAAAAGAGGCGGTCATCCATTCTAAAACTGCATGCGCCCAACATCGCTTAACCATGCGTTCCTCTTTCAATCAATCAATCAATTAAAATAAATTTATTCAATAATACAACAAGGATTACTTTGAAATGTCTTACATGCTAGGTGGATTCAAACTTTCACACCCCTTGAAGATTATTTTTGAGACAAAAGATAGCTGTGTTCTTTCCCAGGATATTGTCTATTTCCTTGCTAAATTTAATTAAGATCCGTTTAGCGGTTTAGTCATGAAAAGGCAACAGAGTTACTTTCGCATTTTTAATACCAAGTATGGATTAAAACAAGTTAAATTTAATTTAAAATTTAAAAAACCCCGACCCATATTTTGCCCGCCATTTTGTGGTGGCGGCCATTTTGGATTTGAAATTTGTCATAGTGAAATTTGTCGTAGTACACTATGAAGTATCTTTCACACAATCAAACCACTTTTTCTTCGGCCTTCCTCTACTTGCGTACCCAGATACGCTCATACCTATAACTTTATTGTATTTTATAATTATTATAGTGTGTATATGAATTATAAGAAAATGAATAAAAAAACATAAATAACACCTACCTTTATTATCAGCAGCGATGAACCCAAGTATATTCTCGTGTCGCAACATAATAGTCTGGTAGATTTCCGCTTCCCGAAACCAAGAGCACTCTTCGCGTGATGAGAAGATTTTGACGGCAACGTTCTCCCCCCTCCACCTGCCGCGCCACACTTCCCCGAAACGCCCTTTCCCGATGATATCCACCAGCTGGATCTGACGAGCGATGGAGCGCTGGACGAGAAGAGGCAGTCCTGTTGGTATTTTTTTTTTATCAAAAATACAAAATTAAAAATTTTAAGAACCCCCCTACATCTCATGTCATTGTTGCCTTGCCATGTTCTTTCAATATCGTTGAAGTAATACGGTACCAAATTTGGAATCAATAGGACATATGGAAGGTAGTCAGATCCCCTCATCAATTATTAAAGAGCTGATGATCTTCAAATGGCTGATCAGGTCATGGTTACCTCACCACACACTTTCGATATCATTGAAGTAACACGTTACCAAATTTCGAATCGATCGGACATAAGGAAGTTAGTCAGATCCCCTCATCAACTAGAAAAGAGCTGATGATCTTCAAACGGCTGAAGATATTTTCACAAAACATGGCTATGAACACTCGGGATAAAATTATCTATGACACAAAATAAACTAAACGAAAATCGGTTCATCCGTTTGGGAGCTACGATGCCACAGATAGATACACAGACACACAGACAGTTACACTGACAGACACGTCAAACTTATAACACCCCTCTTTTTCGTCGGGGGTTAAAAAGGACTTTACACAAACCTTGAGCTACAGTTACACATGCTCATTACTAGCACGAAAGCAAGCTTTTATTGAGCAAATGCTCATGTATTGAAACATTGCTAATAATGTGCTCATTATTAGCAATGTTCTTTGGCTCAAAAATCGACAGTCGTGCGATTTTTAGAATGCTACCTGCAGCGCGGGTAGCATTCTAAAAGCTTAATTCTTTTAGCGCGTGTTTGCTAGCAAATTAATGAATAAATTTTACAAAACTAGCATGCCTATTGCTAGCAAATGTGAACTACTCATAAGCATGCTCATATTGAGCATAATTAATTGCACGCTTTTTAGCATGCTATTTTAGAGCATGTGTAGCTTTAATCTGCCGCGCTCTTAGGACGGACTCAACCAAACTAGTATAAAAGTTTTATCTCTAGAATCAATCCTAGTTATCGAAGAGTAAATTGACATCACATTATTCTGAGAATATGTATACCAGGGGTTGGTCAAATCCATCCTTAGAGGTTGAATTATTAGAATTCTTTCTTTGGTGCATTATTCTGAGAATATTTATATCAGAGGTTGGTCAAATCCATCCTTAAGGTTGAATTATTGGACTTCCTTTCTTGGTGCATCTCTAAGCTACGAAATGAACCTACCCTTTCAGAGGTTTCTAGGACTCATAGATTAGGCTGAGCGTTGATCTATCAGCCAGTTAGTAACCAAAGAGTTTTATTTAAAGTAGGTAAACCGCTTCGTCTGCGCTTTTTAAAAAGCACAATTTTAGTATCTCACGATAAATTTCAGCATTTAGAACTTTTCCATACTTACTTACTTTATTTTTTTCCCATAACATTGACCCCCCTTTTTTTTATTTATTTATAGGGTTGGGAGCTGACGTACAGCGAAAATTCAATCATATTAATTGCTTCAGTCGTTTTTGTGCCAAACGTAAACATAAATCCAAAATATCTGAAAATACTGATAAAGTAGTCTCCAAATGACTTTTGTTACTCCATAATTAACTTCCGTTCGTACACGACCAGGTTTAAACCCACGACCTTCGAATAGTGAGACAGGGTACCACCACTACACCACCAGTGCTCTTATCCACGTAAAATACTTAGGTATAATACCTTTTGAATATACAAAGGCAAAAATAAATATAATGTTTATGATCCGTAAGTTTGGTAAACATCGAAAATGGAAATATTCATCGTAATAAATGTTTTCTCAGAACGATAAATAACACCAAGAAAAATACTGAGCAAAATAATAATTATCCACTCCACTAGCGAGACGGTAGGCACAATTACCTTCGGCAGAATACAGGTAAGCCTAGCTTTTAGCGTTCCGTAGTCCAATAATTAACCCATATTGATCTGTTCAGACGGCCACTTATTTGACAAATTGATACGCTCCATCTCGTAGGTCAGAATATTAATCGAATCTATACCTATATTCTTATAATCTTAACCTTAACCTGACTGACTGACTGACTGATTCATCATCGCCGAGCTGAAACCACTAAAGCTTAGAAAGCTGAAATTTGAAAGTAAGCTTCCTTTTATAACAAAACCACCCGCTAAGGCGGGTTTTTAGGATATTCCACCCTTAAGGGGGTTAAAAAAGATAAAGCTATTTTTATGAAACTTTGTTTGTGTACTGTAAAAGCAAAATAAATTGATACGTTTTTCTAGATATTTCCAATTAACCCTCTAAAAAGGGTAAAATGGGGTATCAAAGTTAGTATGGGTTTTTTTGAGTTGTGTGATTTGTTTGAACCTCGGTTTAGATACTTTAAGTGAACGAAGTCAAGCGGAACAACTAGTATAGTATAAAAAAATCTAAAAAAAAAACGCTTCGTGTTGTCCTATTCATATATATATTTGCTTAATCTTCTATTATATAAAAATGAATCACTATTTCCCTTGGTCACGGCATCACGCGTGAACGGTTGGACCGATTTCGCTAATTCTTTGTTTGTTGTGTTTGCCTGTGTAAGGAGAAGGTCCAGCTAGTCTTTAATAAGAAATGATCATATTATTTTATTATGAATATACGTTCAAAGTTATGCAAATATTGTACCGTACTTAGTATTTGGTATGTGTGCTAATTTTCAAATAAATAGGACGTCTTGAAAGTGGTAAAAAAATACGTTGTAAGATTCCGTTACGAGAGCTTTACGTAAAACTAATAAAACGTAATATTCCTATATGAAAATTTAAATGATTGATTCAGGCGTGACTTTGTGGAAATCTATTACAAATACTGAAATGGACGGAAATGTCTAGTACTTTCCCGCTAAAGCGGAATTTAGCGGGAAAGTACTAGACATTTCCGTCCTTTGACATGAAAATTTGTGTAAAAAAACAACTGAATGATATTTAACAAAACTCAGCGGTTATTGGCGAGCACAGTTGCAGGCCGAAGCTACATTTCTATAATTATTTTGTATTTATATGGTTAAAAATGTTTTGCGTAAAAGCTACGGCCAGACAAACACACACTTGGCCAGTTGTCTTATTTCAAAACCGTTTCATTTCCACTGAATTGGACCCGAGTTTCAGCATTGAAATGGTTTCAATTTCCGTTTTCGTACCGTCGTAGGCCGATGTATTCGTGTATTCTGCTCTGTTTTTCCAATAACGAAGTTTGAGTGGCTATTTTAATGAGTTTTTTAATGAATGTCTATTTCGTTTGAGCAAAAGTTAAGCAAAAAGCGAATCAATAGACGGGGTTTATGATTTGGGTGTGTGACCGCATTATCATGTCAACGAGCGCTTTTGTGCTTCAGAAGGCACACTGAAACTTTCAGGCGGTCTATTAATTCCGTAACCAAAAAAATTCGAGGTTAACAAAAATAGAGATGCAGATTTCTTCTGTCAAGCCTTAAAAAGTGTAACCGCTTAAAAGCTTTGACGACTTGGCTTTGAAACCATAGACATTTTGAACCAAGCGCACTGCTTATCTCTTTTACTCTACATAAACTACTTTGAAAGTGAAATTGATTTTGATAGAGTATGTCATAATTAACGCCATATGCCATGATTAACGTGACATAATTTTTGGAAATAACATTGTGTGACACCAACTAAAAACACCTACCTAAAATTTGTTTTTAAGTAAAAAATAAAATTAAAAGCTAATAAGTATTTAGCTTATTGTAAAATATTTTATTTCAACAAAAATCATGAAAGTAAAATCATAATTAAAACGCTCTGGATCTTTTAAAAGTTCCAAAATTCATTAACCAAAAAACATAATTTAACTAGGTACTTAGTCCCTAGTAGTGATGCAACAGATATCTGTTTCCGTTTCCGCAACTGCGGAAGTTCCGCATGCTTTTTGACATCCGTTTATGCTTCTGCTTCCGCAACTTTTTTAACGGAAATAGGAACGGAAGTTAATGATGGCGGGGCGGTTGACAGCGCTGGTGCACGGGCGACAAGGCGCACGTTTGACGGTGAAACGCCCTCGCGCGGACTTTCGTTACTTGTCGCAACTTTGTTTTAGTAACCTACGTACTTTTTAGTTTACGTCGCGCCGCGATGTGAGTGTAAGCGAGTAAGATTTTCTGCTGTTGTTTGCTTTAGTAAGAGCTGGTCTTAGAATATGGGACGAACACCTAACGAAAAAATTGTGAGGCAAAAGCGGTTAAACTACTTTTCATATAATATTACTTAACTACCGCAACTTAACTATGAATATTAACTATTAGTTCGCCTAGAACCGAGATATTTCACGCGCGATTCCACAATCCTCATTTGTATTCAAGTCCTGATGTTTTTGGACACTCTTTATGTACCTACATAAGTCCTAAACAAAAAAAGAATATTATTTGATTATCCTACTTAAATAGTTAGGTACTTATATCCGTGCTATAAGATGTTAGCGGTTTTCTTGATTTACAAAGATTTAATAAAATTCACTTTTTACGTTATATTTCATAAACTATACATCCTAGAAAAAAAAACTAAAGTCATTTTGGAATGATCAAGTATAGATCTTTTATTTGATATCAAACTCAATTATTATATATCAGCCGTTAGTGTCCCACTGCTGGGCAAAAAGTTTTTTTCGTTTTAGAACCCTGTAAGTACCTTAACACCGATATGCTCTCCAGCAAATCTACATAGTAGAATCTCTAGACCTTCCAAGTTTCATGCAGATTGGATTAACGGTACTATAATAAAGAGACAAATCTAAAATTTCAAAAACTATCATTGCAGTGGCAAGTAGGGCACTTGCCACTGAAATTTTAGTTTTTATTTCATATTATTTACACTTCCGTTTCCGCATCTGTTTCCGTTTCCGCTTCCGTTAAAATTTACTTTTGACATCTGCTTCTGTTTCTGCTTCCGCTAAGACACTTCCGTTGCATCACTAGTCCCTAGTAAGCTTGGTAACTCTATTCATTTACAATTCTCCAAAAAAATCATAAATCAATTTATCATGTTATTTACAATTACGAACTAAAGAAAAGGAAACAAACAAGTTATAAAAGGCATTCTGCTTGCTTCTGGTTGTATATTATGTTTGCGCTCGCGAATTACACGTTTTCACGATACATTTGGCCATTTTTGTTTACTTATTATTTGAATTGTCAATGATTGAAAGGTACAATGTTATCGATCTACAGCGTATAACAGCCTAAACCGAGTGGTTTAAGCTGTTATACGTTGCCATACCAACTACAGATCTAGTTACTTTAGAAATATTTATATCGATGCCAAAAGGTTACCATTAAATCATAATACGATCGGAACGATCCAACGAATTTACTCAATATGTACTTTTAAACTTACGCAATCTGAACACATTATTATTAGTATTAGACGGGTGTGACCACGACAGCGTGCAAACCTGTCGAAACGCCGAAAATATAAGGTAATTTGAACGCAATAAATACCCTTCTAATACTAATAATAATGAATTTACTCAAGATCACAAAAGGACTTAGAAGTTTGACCAAGATATATCCAGAGACACTAGAAAAACTTAAGCGAATGTATTTAGAAACGCCTACAAATATTTTAGCATCACCGGTAAATTTGCCGTAGCTAAGCGTTTATTTCTTCACATCATTAGTCGTGTAGGCAGCTAGGTAGGTATATCTTAAATCAGTGGTTCCCAAACTCTTTTGTTTCATAGACCACTTTTAATATTTTGCTGGATCCGGTGGACCCCCTGCATCTACATTACGACCAATTTCTAAATCTCGAAACAAAAGAAAGATTAGATCTATCTATCGATGGAAACTTGCGTTGTGGCTGAGTTTCAACGACGATTTACAGATTTCGAAAAAAAAATCTTTTCCATTTCCAAATTACCATTTTTTCTCAAATTATTTATAAATTGTCTTATTGAGAAGGTTCAATTTAGGTATCATGTTATTTAAAATAACAAGCCAACATTTTAGTTCTTACTATCGAAACCAAATTAATTTTGATGCACCCCTGCTTACGATTGTAGACCCCCATTTTTTGTCACGTCCAACGTAGACCCCCGTCGAGTCTCCCGTGGACCCCTGGGGGTCCACCTGGACCACTTTGGGAATCACTGTCTTAAATTATCAAAAGCCACTCCACGTAATGCTTGTTTTTATTGGCAAGACTTCATATAACAGTTGAGTAAAAAGTTGAGTGAGTTTAAAAAAGCTCCGACAGTGATGTCGGCGAATATTCCAATTTTGGAGTCACCTGAAATTTAAATCGACTCTCGTGATTTAATGAGACTTGACCTAGAAACAGCTACTGCCACGTGTGACCTGATCTGTTATTCATTTATAAGCAAGCAAATACCTCTTTGTGATATCAACGCTACATAATACAGGGTGCAAAAACACCGCACGTGAATAATTCAACGAAACCTTTTTAATATACTTGTCAAATTTACATTCTTAACTGTCGAAAGATATAAATATTATGTTGACTTTACGTGTGGATTGTGAATACGATTCTTAAGTTGAAGATTTCTACGGCCGTTTTGAGAAGCAAACCCACGTTAGCTTCACTAATGAAAATTGATTGTTTCAATTTTAATTGATGTTTAATTGTTTTTCTTGAGTTACTTCGAGTTTATTGCGAAATCTTACAGATATATTTCCAATTAAGCCTGGCTTTTCAGAAAATAGATTGTGTGTTTTCTGATTGAACCGAAGTCTTTTATAAAGAAAGTTCGGATAAAATATATTTTTCCGTAATTTTTTTTGTTGCGTGTTAGCCAATAGTATTGTAGCCAAAGATTTAAATCGTAGATATGCCCGGACGCCAAAAACTGTGGCACTGTTTTTACTTGTGTGTGTTAACAAAATGCCGATGCACGCACACTAATGATTAGTAAAAAAATAACCAAACAGTTATTTCACCATTTATTGTGCAATTATATTGCTCGATCTTTCGTAAAAAAATATACTTACTTATTCTTTTTGTATCCTGAAATTGAAAATATTTGGCGTGACAAATGAGCGAGCTATCTCATTTCGTGTGGCAACAAAACGGCGCGGTCTTAGTACCGTACGGGCATATCTACGATTTAAATCTTTGATTGTAGCGAGAAGATTCAATAGACGCCGCGTGAAGCAATACAATGCAGATAGGAAGTAAGTTCGTTTATTTGTGATGGTCGAGTATACGTTCTTTGAGTTGCGAAGTTCAAAGGAAGCACTTATAGTGGTTAGAGTTAAAGTGGTAAAAAACAGGGGAAATAAAATTTTATGACAACTTCTTAAATTCAAACCTTTGCAGGACTACTACCAACTATGAGAATACCTTTTAGTCTAAGACTTTAAACCCGAATTACTACTAATAGTTCGCCACGAACTGAGATTTTCACTCAATAAATTTAAAAGAGTTTTTTTTTCGAACCCAATCTTTACTTACTTACTGATATAAGGCTAATATTATTTTACCGTTTGAGATTCAAAAGATAAAAACACTTAAAAGTAATAAACGATCAACATATTTTGTGAATGTCTTATTTTTCTACACCCTGTATGAAGGGACATATTTTAACATACATTGCTTTGAAAATTAAACACAATCTAAGTACGATTTCTAGGTAAAGATGGGATAATAACTCGTTATGCTATATTTGTATTCGATTCATTGGTCTGGTAACAAGAGAATTAATGAATGTAATTGGCTGCCTGAAAACCATAGCCTTAATTGATCGAGCGAGCGAAGCGAGCGAAATCTCACTGTTCAGAATGTATACATTGTATATTTATATATTATATAGTATATAAATATTATATAGTATTATTCAATATTTTGTTCAATATTTTCTGAATCTCGAACACGGCTCCGGCAGCAGGCTGTATCATGCATGAACCGTGATAGTTAGACAGACAGTATTTCTGTTGCTGCTATAACAACAAATACCTACTAAAAAATATAATGAAATGTATATTTAAGGGGCTCCCATACAATGAACGTGATTTTTTTTCCGTTTTTACGCAACGTTTGCACGGAACCCTTCATGCACGAGTCCGACTCGCACTTGGCCGGTTTTTTATAAACACGTATAGCTATGGTTTATCAAACTATTTATATAACACATATTCAAAGGGTTGGATTCTACACATTTAATGGACAATAATAATATTCGTATCTCATTATAAAATTCTTGTGTAAAATCGATAGAGATTAGGCGCTTCAAACAGTGAGCGGGGTTCATTGTACGCCGACGGTCAGCTAAAGCCAGATTTACATTGCGAATGATGTGTAGCGATGTTGTTATGTACAGTGAGGACAGTGGCGAACAGTGGCGAGTCAACTTGATTTGCAACTTTGCAAGTCTCCACTTGCCACGAGGCACTAGAAAAGACAGCGTCGGGTTGTTAGTATAATAACATAAATATAGTCAAATATAGGGCATAAGTGAATTGGTTTATTTATTTGCCTTGAAAATACTTTTGCTCTTTTTTACAGATTTCAGTATTTTATAACAGCCTCACTGTAATTATTTCTAACGTAAAATACAAGCGGTTAGATGCACGCGGGAAAGACTCACGAATAAAATATTACTATACTAGCTGACCCGGCAGACTTCGCACTTATTTAGAAAACGTTTGTATGGGAAATAGAAAAGGGCTATTTTTAGGGTTTTCCCGGCAGTTATTCGAACTTTTCTTACCTTTTAAACCTTCCCTAGACCTCCACAAATATTTCAAGACCACGATAAGATAAATCCGTTTAGCCGTTCTCGAGTCTTAGCGAGACTAACGAACAGCAATAATAATTCATTTTTATATACGAAAAAAGTATAAGATATTTTACCCAACTGCGAACGAGGATAAGGTGTTTCGGGTGTATGTATGCGACGCGAGTTTTTTTGGCTGTAGCTAGCTGCAACCCGAACGGCTGGACGGATTTTGACAAAATTCTTAACGATCGGTGTCGTTGGATTCGTCTGGATCGGAATAGGCTTCAAAATGTATTTAAACCCAATATGGCGGCTGTAAGAATCTATTTTTAATTACTATCAGTCGGGTCTGACGAAAACTCCACGTTTTCGCAAAATGGCGCGTAATTTCGTAACGTTATCCCTTGTAGACACTGACTAGTGTCCAGGCGCTCGCCACTATCCTTTACTCGCCCCTTCGTAAATTGAGCATAACCCCAAGTTTTATCGTGTCAATGACCAAATTAAATTTACACGTTGAGGTCGATTTTGTAAATTGTTTCATTTAATTGATTCGACAATTAATGAACGGTTTTTGTTAGAAAACATTATTTATCTATAATTCTGTGCAAAACATCTAGAGTTTTGATTGCTTGACTGACTATCAAAGGATCTGTCTGTATCTAGGGCCTATGGTTTAGGTCCCAGACAGCGCCAGTTTAGTCATATCCTAAACTTTAGCATGTGACTAAACTGGCGCTAATGCCCTGTGGGAGGGCACATTCTTTAGGATTTTAAAGACGCACATAAAATGAAAATCCAAACTCAACCCCCAGGGGAAGCAGGGGAAAATCTGTACGAAAATTACATTACGCGCACGAAATCACCGGGAGTTTCATTAGATAGGCGCAATTCAATAACATTTTGATTGATGTCAATAATAACATTTTGATCATGTTATGATTGACACCAATCAAAATCAGAAGACTTTGACTTGATCTTTTGGGATATTAATATACAGGGTGTTACCAGACTACTTCCGAAAACTTCAGGGGTTAAAGTACCCATCAATATAAACAACTTTTTCTAAGAAACAAACACTGAGCGCGAAAATAAAACAGCTGTTTCATACATTTTAGCCAAGTAGGTATTGAACTTTTGTATGAAACAGCTGTTTCTTAGAAAAAGTTGTTTATATTAATGGGTACTTTAACTCCCAAAAGTTTTTGGAAGTAGTCTGGTCCCTGTATGTGAGAACTGGTTATAGCACTTACCCGATCCAGAGCCAGAGGTGGTCAACTCGATCATGTCTTTGATAGTGGTCGACATCATCGGATGCCTGGTTTCACACAGCGACTCTTCGGAGAACAGCGGTCGCGAGCCACGCTTGGTCATCTTCCGCGACCTCTTCGCCCACCAGAAGCTGATGGCTCCGCATATCCCGACCATCATCAGCCCCATCACCCAGGGCACAACCCGCCACGCGGTGGACGCTGGACCAGGCTCTTTTGTAGAATTACATTTCTTACTTTGGACAACAGAGTCTAGACATACAGAGGTAGATAAGTCGGTATACCCATATAACACTGCTTTCAGCGTTATATGCGGTACAAAATTAATTAGCTCCGTCTGAATAATGAACGAATACGTTTCGTGTCACCATAGCAGCCGCAACCAAAATTTTGTCAACGCTTTTATCGAGCATGTTGTCTCAAATTCACGCGAGAAAGAGCAAGACAAAACAATCGACAAAATTTTGTCTTGGCATTCTAGTTAGCCTGGCTGAACTTGAGCGATGAGCGTTTCATTCGAAAATAGGGCTGTCAAGACTACAATAGCATTTTGTTCAGGATGTTGCTCAACAGAATAATAAAATACACATCCCTAAACGACTAAGGAGCGGATTCGACCAAACCAGTATAAGCATTATCCCGAATAAAACGCAGTCATCGAAAAGTAAACTGACATCTTACTTCCATTTGGCATTACGAGTACATTATTCTATAGAACAGTTATACCAGAACTTAGTCAAATCCACCCAAATAATGATTAGCAAAAAAACCTATTCACTTTGATATAGAGCATATATTAAATTAACTCTTTCAGTACCTATCATGCTAGTACAGGAAGAGTCGCAAAGCTAACCCATCACCAGACAAATAGAAAGCCAAGCATATATGCTCTTTATAAAGTGAAGACAGACAAGGAATTACAGGCGTCATCATTATCTCATTCTATTAGACTATTATAGTTGGAAATTTTCAGAAGATATTATGCGGATAATGATCTTGATAAATTTTTGCGAAGGAGTTCTTTCTTTTTCGCTACTGCGAAGGAGAGTGATTTGTTTTGGTTGTATCTATTGTTTGCGAATTGTTTGGGCTGGCGCTGGAGTACAAACGGCGGGACAGATTTTGGCAAATAGTTGTCGTGGATTACAAGTGACAAGCTTTACAAAATGAAAAAAAAAATCAATATGGCGGTTTTAAGTATTTTCTTACAGCAACTTTTTTATTTTTGCAATAAATAAACCTACTAGTTTTATATTATTGCTATAACTACTTAACTCTTTTGGGCTTAAACTGCCTAATAATAGTAAAATGACTCTTACGTCTGCAAATAGCTATTTTCTTACAAACTGTAGCTATCGGCTAACATTTGAACTTCGACTTTTTATTAAAAAGAACTGTCTCATCCCGTATAATAGGAACTCCTATTAAATAAAAATTCGGTCTTTGTCAATCAAACCATTTATCTTGAGTTCGCAAACGTTTGAATAGAGATTCAAGGTTCTGTGTGAAAAACTAACAAAACACCTGCGCTCAGGGGCCTTACCACAAATTAATAATACATTAACGAATTAGTATTACATTGTTATTTCGTACTATGACCTATGCAAATTGTATGGAAGTAGTGACGTTTGTATGATGGAATCGTTCTGGAAGACTTCGTGGTAAGGCCCCAGATCTGGTTACAACCATATTTATGAAACAGACACTATGACTGACATGTACGTATCCAGGCATTGCGTTACAGCCAATAAACGGCTTTATATCTATACAGATAGATGTCATAAAAAACCCATAACATCGACATCCCTCGTCGTCCCCGTGGATCCATCTAATTAAATTAGGGTGCTTGACATTTACCAGCGAAAGCTTTTAGTGTAAAATGGAAATTCGTGCGGGTGCCCTTCCACACATAGCGATACGGATAACCAGTTATTTAGCGTAGAAATAGTTTCCCTTAAACTAGCTGTTAGCTGCTAGCTGTTGCCCGCATGACGATTATTTTTATCCAACATCCGAATTCAATGAAATAAAGCCTATAATTTGCTCCAAATTATACTCTGTCCACCTGTGAACAACCTTCAGTAGTTTCGGAGATGTGCGCTAACTGCGAACGCATCGGACTTGGGTTAGGCCGAAATTGGCACTTAAATTCAGCTGGCATGAAAGACGTTTCAAAGTTGTTTTTGTGTATCAGATAAAAAAATCTAGAAAGCGCTAATTTATGTTCTAATATTATTCTTTAGCTATCCTCTTTTTTTTGTATACTTTTCTTCAATGCCTACCGGGTTCTAATGTTTTGTTATACCAGACCAAAAAGTATTCTGCTTTGATCTAACAAAGAGCACTGGCCACATTATACGGCCACGAATAACAAAAATGGTACTTACATTTAAAGGACACCTCTGGTACGTAATAAATGAACAGCCATGTGGCTGTGTATAACCCAATCAAAATACCTAAGTACCATATTAATGACTTTGTCGTGACTGACTATCGACAGACAACGCAGCTTAAACCGCTGGTGAGACCAGAAATTCGGGCGGTAAATTATAGCTTAAACATACTTAAAAAAGAAATTCCCGAAATTCAACCTCTAAAAGCAGGTTGAAGTTTGTGTGACAAAACGCGAACAAGACAGCGAGTTCCACCAATAAGATCATACGCATAGTAGCACCGAGTCTGCCCTAGCCAATTATGCAATTTACAAACCGCAATATGGCACCAGACACGCTTGCAAGTAGAACCATTTTAGGTGATGATTGAACATTATTGCTACGTATTCCGGTCGACCACTCTATCACGTAACCCGCGGCAAATGGCAAGCAGCAGGCGTAAAATGCGCAATCACTGCCGCTATAGCATAGCATTTTGAGGGTACGTTCTATTTATCCTTACTATTGGGCCATTTATATTAGTGATTTGGTTATATTTATCAATTGATCAGTTATATTTTCTCCCAAAATCATCCCAGACATCCGCTAGTCTGAATGACGTTTCTATCATCTTAAAACAAGCTCCTTTCTTTTATGTTCTTCTTAGATAGTTTCTCTATAACGCATTGGATAATATATGAATGAGGTTCTATTTTATAACATTCCTATTTTGTTCTATACATTTTTTTTCTTAATTTGTACCGTAGCACAGTTGGTATTTTTATATTTCAATTTATTTTAAAAAACAAGCTAACCTATTAGTACGGATACCTTTTTGAGTAGTCAAACTCTTCAACAATAATATTTATCAATCTGTCCACTTGAAAAAAGTTATAATGCTCTCACTTGTATCAGTGTTTTGTTTAAATAAATTATTCCTAACGGAAATGACTTAATAAGTCGTGGTCCAATTTGGGAAAAACTTTATTAATTTTTTTTTCTATGACGCCACAAAAAAGTGGATTCAGGTGAAAAAGCTTTCAAGTGAATATGACAAAAAAGTATTCTACACAATAAATTTATCCCACCCATTTTTGCCTTGAGGCAGCGATCGGCATGACACGTAATAAGAAAGCGTTCGCCTTCCGCAATACTTGTTTCATTGAGAACTTGCGACTGATTTCACGGCTATTGCTATCACATTGTTGCTGTCGGTCGCGTCACAACTGCTACGTTACATAATAACCCGGTAGATTATAGTAATAGGGTAAAATACGTTCGTGTGTGCTTTTATTCTGTCTGTTAGTCTTTATAAGCAGTGTGTTCGCTAAGGGTATAGACTCTAGAAGTATAAAATTTTTTGTAATAATTAATTCAATTTTTGTTAAGCATAACGTTTTTAGGACTAATGATAATTTACCATAACAACTAAACGCATAACCGTTTTCGCATAATTTTTACTAGCATAACCATTTATAGCATAAAGATAACTTAGCATAATGTTTAGAGACATAACCATTAATAGCATAAAGATAACTTAGCATAATGTTTAAAGGCACACATTGAGAAAAGCATAACAATACTTAAACATAATGATCAACAATGGGGTAGGGCAATTCGGTTTTTTATATTTTTACATAGCAACCTAACGAACCTACTGCTCGGGGTAGGGCAATTCGGTTTTTTATATTTTTACATAGCAACCTAACGAACCCTGCTCGGGGTAAGCAATCCGGTTTTGTATATTTTTACATACTCGTAGCTACCTAACGAACCTACTACTCGGGGTAAGGCAATTCGGTTTTGTATATTTTTACATAGCAACCTAACGAACCTACTGCTCGGGGTAAGGCAATTCGGTTAATTAGAAAAAATTAAATATGTCTAAAGACTATTATGCATCTCATCAATTAGTCGAATTGAATGTGGTACAAAAGATATATCACATTAGGCCAAAAAACGATTATGCGAAAGTTAGATACATTATGACACTATAATATTATGCTTTATTCATAATAGTCGAATTGAATGTAGTACAAAATATTGTTATGCTTAAATCACATTAGGTCAAAAAACGATTATGCGAAAGTTACATTATGACACTATATGTTATACTTTATTCATTATGACTAAGTAAATTATGGAAAAAAAGTTATACGTTTTAATGTGCTCCCGTTCGCTAAACTATGGTAATACTCAAGATACTTAGCGGCGTTTAAAGGAATGGAACCAATTACTTGTTCTTTAACATTTTTCACTTTTTTATCATCTGAAGATGGCAAAGTTCTCTTCAAATATTATTTAATATTGTTTTTGTTTCTATGGTACCACGCGGGCGAAGCCGTGGGCGGAATGGATATTTCAAAATAGCCCTCTAAAAAGAGTAAAATTGGGTGTCAAAGTTATTTAGGGGATATTTTTATTAGTGTGATTTGTTTGAAACTCAGTTAGATACCTACTTTAAGTGAACGAAGTCGCGGGCGGGACAGCTAGTATCTTAATAGAAATAATCGTTCACAGACAGTAATTGGCACGCTCTAAGTTACGATACTGACTGATCTTTATTAACTCTTGAAGCTATTGTTAATTATTTAGGTATTTGGCTTGACAATAAGCTGATAGGAACGTCGTTATTAATCAAAGTTATTTTCGTTCTAAAAATATCGTTCTATCTTATACCTTTAAACGAGCAATTCTTGTATATATATATATATATATATAATCTGAATCTCGGAAACGGCTCCAACGATTTTCATGAAATTTAGTATGTAGGGGGTTTTGGAGGCGAAAAATCGATCTAGCTAGGTTTCATTTTTGGAAAACGTCGTTTTTATCCGTGTTTTCACCGAGCAAAGGTCGGTCGTCCAGGTACTTTTATATAGTGTATATAACATCAAGTGAAACTTTTCATTTATTTACAGGACGCTGTAGTGAGATATTGTGTTAGATGAAAAAATATTGCTGCTGAGTAATCTTTTTGTTTTCCCATGTACGTATACGAGTGCTTCTCCATTCGACCCGAGATTTTTCTACCCAGTAGGTATTTTTATCCTTTCGACCCAAAACTTTTGAATTACTCTCGTTTCTACCCAAACCTACTTATATAAATTTATAAATAGAATAATAATAATAGAGTAGAAAGGAGAATATGTTTTGGGTCGAAAGGAGATAAATACCTATTTTGTAGAACAATCTTATATTAATCTTACATAACCTAAGTATATTATTTTCTCAGCTTAATCAACCGTAACTAAATAAAGACGATACTCAATACAAGAGATATAAGATCATTATAAACACAATATCACAGATTATACATATAATGTGACTTGACAATACGACGAAGTCATAACGGGTTCAGAAAACTACTCAAATGATGAAACCTGATATTCAACATTGAATATGACATGCAATACTAAATTCAACTCCCTTTGAAGACGACTGATATTTGCTTCTACATAATATCATGTAATCGAATTATGTAGTGTGGGTCAGATTCTATGAAATGTCATGTCATTTCCTGAGAGAGTTGGACGTAGTAGAACTTATTCTAAACAGATAGGTACATGCACAAGCAAATACATGCAAGCGTGAAAAAAAATCCGTGTCAACAAAGACGTATAACATTCCCAAGCGAATTTCTGTGCCACTTATTTAACCGACAATGTAGAGGGCCACGAAAAAGCGCTTTCGCTCACATTTAGTGTTGAACAGTTAACACTTCGGTTTAATTATTCCCGTGTTGTGGCGAAAATATTTTCATTATTTAAAACAGAATTCCGTTTTCATTACTGCAGTTTGTGGCTTTTGAATACGTATGTATCCAGATAAAATTACCAGAGTAAGTAACCAACAGTAAGTTGCCAATATAGAATACTTAATATACATTACCAGTAAATGTTAGATTAAGGTGTTATAAAACATGCGATTAGTGAACTGAAAATAAAAACATGCTAAAAGAAGTTAAAACCGGCTTATGATCACTTACGCATTATTTCCCTGCAGTGAAATGATTGAATATTCTCGTTACGAGCCTCGTCGTCTCCTTTTCATGCCCTGAATGCAATATCTGAGATAGTTTATAATCAATCGCACTATGTTGATTAAGTCACCGCCGAATGGGTTCTGAGGCCCAGAAGAAGATGGAGACGAACTTGACGCATACTTCAAATAGTGGTCCCAATTGGTCAGAAAGAGGTATGGAAAGAAAGAAAATAGGCCTTTGCCTTGTAGTGAGAACCACAGGTTTATAATTTTAATGTTTTAACTAGCGCCAAGTGACCCGTTCCGCAAAACGCAGAGATGTTAAATCTGCCTTCGTCGTTTGTGAAAACAGGTGTATATTTTATTTCCTTTCAATCACATGCAAAATTCATTCTGCTGTTTAAATAGTAACCTTGGTTGATATGATCGGACTCAACAATACATATGAACGTCACAATGTAAGCTGCCCATAGGATCCCTGACGGCACATTCCGAGTACTGTACCTTCTGGTTTAGCCTTCAAGATGTCACGATTACAGTAGTCCGTATCGCAGCAAGTAATCTCACCCTTGCGACACCACACGGGCAAGTCTCCAGGGGGGAACAAGGTCTCGCGAGGCCAACATCTACGTCCAGATCGATACATTAGCATATAGCACGCAACTTACATATCAGTGATCAATGCCGGTCTAAGAAGAAAAACTTAGTCAGATTAGAAACAAAGAAAAATCAAATAGTCATGCGCTAAAACACCGAATACCAAGCGTGGACCGGAGACGCAACACGCTCGATCTAGGCAGTAACATTTTACTTTCTGATGTTTGATACAGTTCAGTGTTGAAGCATATTCTAAATACATTCCGATTGGTTTAGTTAAGGAAAATCTCAACATTATACCGACATTACTTACTTTGTAGTAGGTGAGTCGATATAGGTTGATTAGATTTGTTTACAAAAAGGGACGCTAGATAGCTCGTTATATTGTAGACCGCCCGTGGCGATAATGACGCAAGTAGAACATATAATTTCATGATTGCTAGTAAAACAAATATTTACGAAGGCTTTAGCTTTAGCCCGTGGCTTCTTTCGGGTGTTGTTTACGCTGAACAACAATCCCACTAATCCTACTATAATAGTATCATAAATGCGAAACTTTAGATGGATGGATGTATGGATGTTTGTAACTCAATCACGCAGAAACGGCTGAACGGATGTGGATGAAATTAGGCAGTGATAGATTACAGTCTGGAACAGCACATAGCCTATGTGATGTGTTTTATACCGGAAAAATGTACGGTTCCCGTAGGATAGATTTGCTTTTAAACGACTTCAAAAGGGAAGAGGTTTTCAATTCATCTCTATGTTTATTACGCGATTACTTCGGCAATTATGAACAGATTTTGATGATTATTTTTTTGTTTGGAAGATCATACTTCATTGTATCAAAACTAATGCAGCACTTATTGAAAAATCAACGAGGTGCAGTGGCTAGTGTTATGTCAAGTGTGTTACGAAGTGTGCCGCGGTTGGAAGGTTTCTGCGTGGGTTCATTGTAAATATATTTTCGATACGGCACGATGTAGGTAGTACATTTCAAATCTATTTTTGTTATAAGGTTTATAAAATTGAGATAATGTAAATACAGTTCGTGTTAATCTTAATCTCTAATGGTGGATATAAACACTGTCTGTATAATCGTATAGCTGGTAGTAAAGGTAATTACTGCGTAGCCCGAGAGCGTGTCCAGTCGGGCAGTCGGTACGGCCGGCCGCGGCGACAGGCGGAGACGGGCTAGTGGCGACAAGCCGCGGTGTAGGTTAGCGACACAACGACTGGGTAGTCGCTCCTACCTGACACTGTCTTCTGCGTCGTCGGCACCAACTTCGCCTTCAAATCCCGATTGCACATATCGTGTGTCTTACAACATTTAATCAGCACCGATTCATTTTTATTTTTCGTCGTGGAGCAATGGAATGGATGCTCGATGGGTATCAGCTGCCTCTGATCGATGCAGCTGCTCGGCGAGTGAAACCACCGTACAATTTTTAGTAGGTTAAAGCAAAACCAACACACACTCGTAAAATATACTTGTTATTATGTACCACATCATTCAAAACGTACTAAGGATCGCGGCGGCGTCGCTTCGCGCTCATTAGGTACATACCTACACAGATATCAGAAGCTATGTTAATAGGGTATTGGCATCTCAACACAAACTTGTAATGTAAATGCAATGATTCAAAAGTCAAACTGCATTATCACACAGCACAAATGGTGCACAGCTTACCCAAGTCTGGGATGTGGAGGGTTTTAAACAATTTCTCTTGGTAATTCTCAAAGGAATTGCAGAGATCAGTTTGACAGCAATAGCTTGTTGCATTTTTGCATATCATTGGATTTTCGGGAGGCAATGCTTTGTTGTTGTTCAGACAGCTTAAGAACACCTTGCTAAATGGGTCAATCATTTAATGGAATTTGGTTAGAATTGAATCATTTGGACACACATTGGATTATAAATGACTAGATTTGTGTTTATGTGAGCTTGCCAATTGTTGTAAATTGAATATAATGAGGGTACGGAAGGATTCTTTTTCATTTTTCCCATTAATAAGGCTATCTTTGAACATGGTGATTGTAATTTTTAATTATTTTTTTTCTTTAGACTTTTGGACCATTTAATAAATAAGTGGAGTATCATACTCACTGGTAGGTAGACTTCTGCTCTCCACTTTCAATACTCGTTGAGACAAAACAGTATCCATCGGTGACACAAGTTGCATTGTGACAAACTTCACTATTACAATAGCATTTCAAGCCTATAATAGAAATAATTATACATTTAACCAAATTTTAAGGATTTTTTGTCTATTCTGAGGGTATTACTTGGGTTAGAAAAACTTTTCTATAGTTAGACCATACCTACACCAAATATTTAAATTACATGGATTAATGGAATGAGTAGGTAAGATTGGTCAGTGTATGTACCTAAGATAGGAATACCAAACTAAAAAAATGAATTAGGTAGGTACCTAATCAACTAATCAATAGCTAGTAAAAATGAAAAGTCGCAAATACTAATTAGGTACCGGCGGAAATTAGTACATAGAGTAATACTACATGTTAAAAAAAACGCGAAATATATTTCAACTGTTTCTTTCGAGTTAATCAGTTTTGCGCGCCTAAACTTTCTAGCTTAGTTTAAAACTAATTAAAATTGCCGTATTGGCTATGTCAGATACGTCCAAAGCTTACTCACTCAAATAGCCATTTTTAGAATGTTTTGTTTAATTTTTTTTATAGAATTTCTACGTAGATAGCTATAAATTAGGTACTAGGAAGTAACACTCACCATCAACAGCGTCCAATCTTCTGTTCACAACAAATATCAACAAGATTAACCACGGGCGATGTTGTAAAGAGTTCATAGCTAAAATCCTAAGCGAAAACATCACAGCTCACAATGCCGACACAGAAAAACACTTATTATTGACACTCGGGCAATACGGCCATTGAAGTGCTCCGCGAACATATGACATATTTTAGAATATTGCTTTATTAGGCAGTTATTGCTGATTTTATAACATAAATAGTTTCTTTTTAATTCTACTAACTACATTATAATCTAAATTTTGTACAAAATTATTGCTTTGTATATAAAATCTAGATTTTTATCGAATGTAAATAGGCTTCGCCTGAATGAACTATTCTACTCTACCTGCACAACACAGATACTAGAGTTGTGGTATTCCACAGATAGCGTTCTAAAAATATATTTCTATAATTAAGCGTTCATTCACAAAGTTTCTACTAAACTTGGCCTTTGAAGAAGTTTGAAAACTAATTGCGTAAAGTTAACAATTTTTTTCTGTAAATTGAGCCATTATTTCGCTTTACATGTAACTTTTTACATGTGAAAAAACCTAAGAAAGGTCAGTGTATGCAGACGAAACATATTTTTATAATAGTAATGATGGTACAATAATGTTAGTAATACTAATTATACGTAATGTTTGTAAGCACATAAAATATTATTACTATACTTTTATTTATTATACCAGGGGTATTTTATAGTATATAAACTTAAGCTAAGTTTACCTACTTAATTAAACAAAGACCACCTTTCAAAAGTTTCAAAAAAGTTTACACATTTTTTTCACAATAATTGAATTACATATATCTTAACCTACCTATCACTAAATAGCTATTCGTAAAAACTTTCAGCTGTGAAACTGTGTGAGTTGAGCGAGATTGAATTACTTTAAAACTTCAAACGAGTGGTTGTCAAAAACACACGTCTGCTGTAGACCATAGTCAGCTTAAACTGTACATTATAATCTTAGCCATAGAAAGTCATAGTGAGACTTATTGAGAACACTACTGCGCATGTACCTCAGTTTGTCTAACACTAGTTAACTCGATGACAAATAATTGCCTATCGATACTATATAGATATTTCAATATTATAATCGATACAACATTATGATTGAAGAAAACGATACCTACCTCTAAACATAAAATGTCATCGAAGTCATCGGACAAGTTAGTATTGCAAGTTAGTAGTTGCATATAAAAATTAACCAATAATTTACTCATTGTAAGTAGGTACCTACTTATCTCATATCCAAATTCGTCCAGCCGTTTTGGCGTTATTGGGTTACGGACGTTCCAATCTCTATGCATTTAGTAAGAATATTTTAAATGTTATTTTCAATAAACTTATATTTATTCCATAACTTAATTATTTATTAATTTATTCAGTAGGTAACATAAGCAATTTCTTTGTTATGGCAACTATATGAAAAAAAACTTGAGAAGTGTCAAGGGACACCCGGATGGAACGAAGTTCCTTTTGATTAATTTGTGAGAGAGAGAGACAGACAGAGAAACATGCGCACGCCGCACGGCTTACAACTATAGCAAAAAGTGTCGTTACAACCATTCGTGAGATTTTTTCCGTTTAGCCCCCTTTCACAACGCGCGATAAGGAACTTCGTTCCAATATTATTTGAAAACACTATTTACTAGGTAATTGATAGCCCTAGATCAACACTTTACTTACATTATTTATTACTAAGTATAATTTTATTTCGGCTTTAGTTTCAGTAGGTATCATAATATCACGCATCACGTAGGTAGCTATTAATGCTTGATTTTGATTTTAGAATAAGTATAATGCTATGGTGTATTGTACCTAATAAAATTAAACGAAGCCTGCGATGCGATGTATCGATACAAAGAGTAACACGGGACGGGCATCCATCGCTACGAGCATTGCGAAGTAAGCAACAAATGTCAATGTCACCGTCAGGATCTTTGAGACATAACTAAAAACTTAATGCATGCAAGCTGTCTTGTCTGACTATCTCCATAGATCTCTGGTTACAAAGGATCTTATTATTTTATGACATAAATGACCTCTAAAAGTTAAGTCAGAGGTCATTTTTTATTCAGTCTACCAGAATTGGCTCTTTGACACTTTTAAACCTCTTACAAATTATCTTTTCCTCAAAAAAAACGTTATTTATCTGAAAAGTATAGTACCTGGGTGACCGAGCTTTGCTCGGTTTTTTTTATTGGTAAACGACGTTTTCTAAAACTGAAACCTAGCTAGTTCGATTTATCGCCCCCAAAACCCCCTGCATACTAAATTTCATGAAAATCGCTGGAGCCGTTTGCGAGATTCCGATTATATATTTTTTTTTTTTTATTTTTATTTTAGCCTATGTTGTCCCACTGCAGGGCAAAGGCCTCCCTCTCTTTTTTCCAGCTTTCTCTATCCTTGGCTGCAGTGGGCCAGTCTGGAAGATGCACATCTAGCTCGTCCCGCCATCTCCGCGGTGGTCTACCACGCGGTCGTCTCGCGTTGGGCACCCATTCGGTTGTGGTCTTTGCCCACAAGTCGTCCGACATGCGACAGACATGGCCGGCCCAATCCCATTTGAGCTGGGCAGATTTTTTGCTGACGTCGCAAATCTTTGTCTGGGAACGCAGTACTGTGTTCCGTATTCGGTCTGTTAACCGAACACCTAGTATGCTGCGTTCCATAGCCCGTTGACAAACCTCGAGTTTGGACTTTTGCTGAGCCGTCAAAGACCAAGTTTGGGCACCGTATGTGAGGATGGGGAGAACGCACATGTCCATGAGTTTGCGTTTGAGGCAGAGTGGAAGTTCACCTTTCATAAGTTCTTTCATCGACCAATATCTCTTCCAGGCGTTTTCGGTGCGTCGAGCAACTTCTTTGTCTTGTCGCGCCTGGAAGGAGACTATTTGGCCGAGATACACATACTCATGGACATATTCTAACTCAACCCCCTCTACGTGTAGTCTGCGTTTTGTGCTATTGGTCATTAACTTGGTCTTCGACATGTTCATCGCAAGTCCAACCTCGAGGCTGGCTTGGTTTAATTCGTCTAGCATACAACCAAGTTCTGCGGCTGAGGAGGAAAACAGAACTATGTCGTCAGCGAAACGGAGATTGGTTAATCGTCGTTCCCCCAAGACAACCCCCTTGTCAGCCCAGCTCGGTGCCAACTTTCTAAAAACTTCTTCTAGAGTTGCAGTAAAAAGTTTTGGGGAAAGCGGGTCTCCTTGCTTTACCCCTTTTTGGATAGGAAAAGAGGGACCAGTGGATGAAAGTTGGATCGCTGCTGTACTGTGTCTATAAATATTGCGTAAAAGATGAATATATGTTGGTTCAATATTTTGTTTAGTGAGGGAGTCAAAAAGTGAAATATGTTTAATACTATCGAAGGCTTTGGAATAATCAATGAATGCTAGATAAATAGGTAAGTCATACTCAGAATGTTTTTCTATTATTTGATTTAGAGAGTGTAGGTGGTCTGTGGTTGACAAGCCTCGGCGAAAACCAGCTTGTTCAGGCGGCTGATGTAAGTCAAGTTGGCCAGATATGCGAAATTCAATTACTTTAATAAAGGCTTTATATAAATGTGAGATGAGACTAATTGGTCGATAATTAGTAATATCGGACTTGTCGCCCTTCTTATGGAGGAGGATAACATTAGCATGACAGAAGTTCTTAGGGAAATTGCCAGACTGGAGTATTGAATTGAAAAAGTTTGTAATATGAGGGAGTAGTGCCGGTTCACCAAGTTTTAGGGCTTCGGTGGTTATGCCATCTTCACCAGGACTTTTGCAGTATTTCAATTTACATAAAGCGCGATGAACTTCTGAACCTGTTATCGGCTCTAAGTCTGCGGAGCAAGAATATGAAATACTTTCAGCGGAACCTGCGATTGGATCGGAGTAGAGACTGCTGTAGAATTTAGTGCAGATATCTAAAATTTTGCTGTTTTCACCATGTTTAACGCCATGTTTATCTTTAAGTTTAGTTATTGTTGATTTTCCATGTCCTATGTTTTGTTTTGCTGTTTTTAAAGATATGTTTTGTTCTAGAATAGATTTAATTAGATTTATATTGAAGCTTCTAATGTCTTTGCGTATGTTTCTTTTTACAGATTTATCGATATTTCTATAGTCAGGAGTGTTGAATTTTAATGCAAGTCTCTTTTCTATCAGTTCTTTTGTGTGTTGGCTTAGTCTTTCATATTTCTTCTTATCGTGTTTTATTTTTAAGCTAGCTTTTTTAATACTGTTTTTGATGTTATTATATTGAGTTTCTATATTCTCTGAGTCTGTATCTAAAACATCAAAACTATTCATTAATTGTATGTTAAATTGATCTTGACAATGTTAAAAGAGAAATTTTATCCAATCTTTTGATGCTATTTTTTATCATTTTCATTCTTTGTATTTTTAAGTTAAATTTTAAAATTGTCCGGAGAGGCCGGTGGTCGGAGCTAAATCGAATTTGGTTAATTATTTCTACATTATTTACTATATTTTTATTGGAAGAAAGGCAGAAGTCTATTTCGTTCCTCGTAACTCCGTCTCGAGAAGACCAAGTCCATCTACGTTGAGCTTTTTTGTTGAAGAACGAGTTGCTCACACTAAAGTTTTGCCCAAAAGCAAAGTTAAGGAGCCGTTTGCCTCGATCGTTTCTGTCTCCCAGCCCATAAGGCCCGACAACGATCGGGTTGTCTTGCGGTTCTCCTACCCCAAGCTTTATATATATATATATATATATATATATATATACAAGAATTGCTCGTTTAAAGGTATAAGATCTATTTTCCTCCAGTGATTTGAAATTCGCGCGAAAACACCCGATCACGTTGACATTTCTGACTGTGACGTCACGGGTCAATAAACATTAAATAAACTATGTAAAGCTAAATACGCCCGAACTTGACGTTTTATTTTGTAACTAGGTACGTCACTCACGTCACACGATGCTCAACAGTTTGAGTCTCCCGCGTTTCAGGATTTGTAATCCACAGATGTAAAAAATCCTAATTTATTTTTCAAAAATAAAATATTTACAATTTATTTTAATGCCAAAAACATTTAATGAGTGTTGTGAACCTGTATTTAATATAATAATTTTTCTTCGTTACTATTGGCAAAATAGCCAATTGTCATTGTGGTTTAAATTTTTGTATCTTTCTGACATTGACATTGACATTAATTTTATGAATTTTGTTTTGACATAAATAAAGAAAAAGAAGAGCGAGGGTGAGTGAACCTTGTGAACATATTACACGTCACGTCTTCTGCTTCTGACGTCTCTCCTCTCCATCCATCCATTCATTCGATCAATCAAGTTCGACGAAGCAGCCAGGTAAGCTTCTTTTGGACTTTTTTGTTATCGAATATCGAAAACAACACAGCCGTACTCAATCAATCCTATTCTATTCCTTAGCTTTGCTGACCAAAAGTGTTACCTACGAGCATCTGTAAACCCTGAACAGTAAGTTGCTTTTCTTTCAGACACAGAAATTTGTTCAGGATATTATCATAATAACTAGGTACACGTGTCAGCACTTCATTTATTTATATTTACTCGTGAAACTATTGTAAACTATGTGAAGATATCTACTAGCTAGGTAGGTTACTAGGTACCTTAGATCATAGACAGGTACCTATATGATCTAAGGTAGATACTTACTAACTCATCATCATCAGCCCTTCTCATCCCACTGCTGGGCATAGGCCTCTCTTCGCATTTGCCATTCGCGTCTATCTTGCGCCAACCTCGCCCATGTACGACCTGCGGATCTAACTATGTCGTCGACCTATCTTGCCTGCGGACGGCCGAAACTACTTTTCCCGTCTCTAGGCCACCACTCGGTCAACACTCTGCTCCACCTGTCGTCACCGCGCCTGACTACGTGTCCTGCCCAACTCCACTTGAGCCCCAATATTTTATTTATTTTTATTTTATTTATTTATTAGGCAACGCCAACAGCCCACACAACAAAACATTAAAAAAAACAACATGAAAACAAATTATACTATGAAATGTGTGCCAATTACAGGCATGCACAACATTTACCATAATGTTTAAGGAAACAGACAACAGCTTAAAAAACTTAAAATCAATAAAGAAAAGTTTATCAAATAGAATGCTTAATAAGGCAAGATAAAAAAAACAGAATTAATTCTAGATAGTTTGGTAAGCAATAATGTGGGTAGCTAAATATATATAAGTATAATGTTATATACATACATAATTTATATTAATATACAAATATTATGGATTAATCATGTTATTGAGACTTCGCTTAATTATTAATATTCAATTATTTAATATTCAGTTGCTGACATCTTGTACTTTTGTCCGCTTGCGAATTTCGGTATTGGGGACTCGATCTAAAAGGGTGATGCCGAGCATGGCGCGCTCCATGGCTCTCTGTGCGACTCTGATCCTGTGCACAGTCTCCGTTGTGAGCGTCCATGTCTCGGCACCGTAGGTCATAGTTGGCAGAACACATTGGTTGTAGAGGCGGATCTTTAGACATTGAGGAACGGTGTGCGATTTTAATATGTCGTCTAACCTGTTAAAAGCCGCCCACCCTAGCTGTATTCTTTAGGCCTACTTTTAAGGATGCATTATTAAGTTGGTTAAGTAAGCATCGTCTGGAGATCACCCAAATTCTCAGCAAATAAAACAAGGTCGTCTGCAAACCTAAGGTGAGACAGGAAGACACCGTTGATTATTATTCCTGAACTGTCCCATGCAAGCGTTTTTACGACATCTTCTAGAACAGCCGTAAAAAGCTTGGGTGATATACTATCTCCCTGTCTCACCCCCCTTTTAATGGGTATAGGGTTGGTATTGCTATGCAGCCGCACTTGCATAGTAGCTGAGCTATACAGTTCCCGGAGTATATCCACGTAGCGAGAATCGATGTGGCAGCGATGGAGAGAGTTAAACACGGCTCAATGTTCTATGTTATCAAAGGCTTTTTCGTAATCTACGAAAGCCATGCAAATGGGCCGGTTGAACTCTTGACTCTTCTCCATCAGCTGTTTCACCGTGTGGATATGGTCGATGGTAGAGAAACCACTCCGGAATCCGGCTTGTTCTATAGGCTGGTACTTGTCAAGTTGGCGTGTGAGTCGGTTACAAATGACCTTAGCGAAGAGTTTGTAGATTTGTGACAGTAAACTTATTGGCCTATAGTTTTGCAACTTAGCAGTGTCACCTTTTTATGTATAATAGTAACTAAGGCATTTTTCCAGGACTCAGTCGTTCGAGTGCCTGACAAGGTGTCATTGAAAAGTTTAAGAAGGACATCCATTACAGGTTGTCCTCCAGCTCGAAGTTGCTCAATCGTGACGGCGTCTTCGCCGGGAGATCTTTCACTCTTCATTTGGCTAAGTGCATGTTCGATTTCTCTACGTAAAATCGGTGAAAGGTCTTCAAGATCTTGAGTTTCAACTGGTGGTGCTGTTGTATTCCCAGTACTCGGTTCAAAGCCACTAGATTGAGAAGCGTACAGGTTACCATAGAACTTCTCAACGACACTCAACATCTGCTCTCTGTCTGTCACTAAGTTCTTATTAACTAAATCCTGCTAACTACTACTAACTAATTTAGGGATATTTTAATACAATCACCTAACCTGTGAGTAGGTACCTACAAAGATACACCAATTTAATATTATAGGATTTCGCAGCTTGATTAAAAGAAGTAAAATTTTGTGTAGGTATTGTTGTTAGAAGACCAACCAGTCTACAAAAGTCTGTACTGTATCTACCAAATTATGCCTAATCATTATTGCTAGGGTACCTAGCGGATCAATAAAGATCGGTTTAACTACTCGCACACTAGTTTTGGCTCAATCGCACTATCTAGTATCATCCAATCCCATTCGTTTTATTAATAGGTAAATATCTAGGGTCCTTATTTTTCTGCTGCGTTCAGGATTGCGTCAGTACCTGTCCTGCCTGCTTAGTCAGTGCCAGTCACGTATTAGCTTCAAGAATTTAAAAAATCAATGTAAGTACTTAAACTTAGGTTTGCAATACTGAATTTAATTCTAAATTATGATTTATCTATAAAAAATCGTGTGCAAAAAGAGCCCTTAAATCATTTCACCTCACTAGATCGAAAGAACCGGTATACCAATTAGAATAATCAAGAATAACACTCATTATCCAATTCAATTCTATTCAATATCTTAGACAATTCCTCTAAAAACATAATGTAGGTACCTACTTTAGTTCGGCCGGCCGGCACCCATTCTTGTTTTGCATAGGTCAGTTTTGTGTACTTACTCCAATGTCAAAGGTTAAGCTGAGGTTATTGCGTCGCCGTTATGACGTCAAAGGTAAAATGAAGGTTGCTACTAACGATTTTCAGCAATGGCCTTAATAAGTGCACAGCCAAGTCTTACGGAATTTGCCATTATCTTAAACTTCCAAAGTCTTTCAGCAATTTCGTCGCCAACTGGATGGGTACCTTATTTATTTATACCCACTTCATCATAAATGTACCTGATCAATAGTATCCAAATCGTTTTCGAAAGCCATGAAGGTAATCTAGGTAAATAAATCAGAGTAGGTCGTCGCCATGTACCTTGTTGACTGTTAAATCCTACACTCGTATGAGAAAATTTCATAAAGGATATTCGACTGAATTTTTTATTTATTAGGCATACTGAAATATACTGGAAGTTGAGTCGAGTTAGAACTTAAGATATGGGTTGTATGTAAATGACCCATAAAATACAAGTCACTAAAAGTTTCACCACTTTCACCTAAATACTGTACTTAACTAAAGCTTGCGAGATAGAATATCTATCACTGCAGTAGTACCTATCCACCGAAAGTGACTCTAGGTGAAGAGGTCTGTTTTGAAGAGACATTTTTTAACAAGAACGTAATATGAAAGTGTACATAATTTGAAGGACCTAAACCACTAACAAGAAACTAACATATTAACATACATACATGATAAAGATATTCTGTAGTCTGAAAGATCATTTATAAATAAGTAATCTCAATTTTGTTGTTTCCAGAACATGCTGGAGGTTTGCGTAGATGGTTTGGAATCAGCAAACAATGCTATCAACGCAGGAGCAGATGAGCTGGAACTATGCAGCGCTCTGAACGATGGAGGGCTGACTCCATCCATGGGACTCGTTCGGGAAGTCCAACTTATGGTAAATATTGTTGTTTATTATCATAATTAGATATTTTTCACCTAAGTACTGTATCAACTTATGAAGATTCCAGCGAGTATGTATCTGTATTATTTTTATGAAAATAAACCATGAATTTTGTCTCCAGGTGAAAAAGCTACCCATCAATAGCCGCCCGAAGATAAACGTTATGATCCGTTGCCGCGGCGGCGAAGACTTCATGTTTACAGATTTCGAAATGCAGCATATGATGGCTGACTTGAAGCTTTTCAAGGATATGGGCGTTGACCAGTTCGTCTTCGGCGCGTTGACGGATAACCAGGAAATAGACGAATATCGATGCATGCAAGTACTGGCCGCCGCTAGTCCCAAGCTTGTTACATTCAGCAGGGCATTTGACCATACTCGTGAGACCAAGAGGTCTGCAGGCATACTCCATGGCTTGGGCTTCTACAGAGTCCTGACGTCGGGACAACGGGCTACCTTGGACGACGAGGATGCAGTTGAGATAATTGCCTATTTAGCCTCACGTTACAAGAACGAAGACTTGATCATTATGCCCGGGGGAGGTTTGACTCCAGAAAATGTTGGCATGTTTATAAAGATGGGTTGTAAATTCGTTCATGGCTCATGCAGCAATGCGATTCAATTGCCTAAGATCGAAAGGATGCATCAATTGGGAGTCAGTGACAGCAACTATGTGTACTACTCCGATTATGACATTGTCCGTCAGATGAAGGAAGCTATTGCCATAGCTACCCAGGAGAAAGAGGCACCGAAGAAACCGCCAAAGTGAGTTTCGTCGGGCTCAGCAAGAAAATTTAATGTTTCGGTGTTGTGTATGTGATAGTACTCTTTGATTAGATCTTGAGCAAAATACACTCCAACGGTGAAGATCATATCTGCCCATAGAAGATCTGTGAGACATGAAGGTATCGGATTCAGATGCAGTCAGATCAAGCTACTGCTCATACAAACGTTTTACAAGAATACCGTGACTTTCGATTGTATACAATTTACTATACTAACTGACAACATCTGATGGTCAGTCTTTTGTAAGTCTAGAGTTTATAAAATTTTGACATTCCTATTATTGATGTTATTTTTATAGTGTGTAGTGTAGTGTTACTTTTTATCTAATATACCTATCATATTGCAACTATGTTATCAACATATTAATCTTTATCTAAGTCTAACAATGTAATTGTGAATTTAATTCATTAAAGTTATTATAGTAAGAGTTTATTTATTTGGGTACCTATGGAGGTGGAAAATTATGATGATATTGAAAGAGTGTGATCGCTGGAATTGGTGTGAATGGGGCACTTCACACGTTTATTAGCAATAGGATCAGTCCAAAAAGGCAAGACTGGCTGTGTGCCGACATCTATACCTATCTATCTATACTTATATAAAATGATTTGTCCTATATGACTGACTGATTAGATTATGAACGCACAGCCTAAACCGCTGATCTTAGAGACCTAAAACTTGGTAGTTGTGTTTTACACGTACGTTGGCATCCGATAAGAAAGGATTTTCCAAAATTCTACCCTTCTTTTGCTAACTCTACTCAAAGTTTCTTGGAGCGCGGTGGAACTCAAATACTTATTAAATTATTTCATCACTTAAAATTTTGAAAACAATGAGTTTTGGAGCGCAGTGGAGGTACCCGTTTGTACCGAGAGGGTCGTTTATTCTCGTTTTAATGTAAGGAGTAAAATAGTTGGTTTAAAAAGTGGAAATTTTGGGAAATCTTATACTTTTAAACGAGCAATTCTTCAAAAATTATATATATAGGTATAATTGGAATCTCGGAAACGGCTCCAGCGAATTTCATGAAATTTAGTATGCAGAGGGTTTCGGGGGTGATAAATCGATCTAGCTAGGTTTCATTTTTATAAAAGGTCGTTTACCCCAAAAAACGAGCAAACCTCGGTCACCCAGGTACTGATAATTATAGGCAGTAGTGATTGAAGATAATGGGCATCATATGATTAAGTATTTTGGTAAGTGGGAATTTTGGGAATTGTGAATAAAAGTAATTAGGACTCATCTCATGTACCGAAAGGGTACAAACGACATTAATTTTAAAATAAGCCTCGGTTAACAATTTGCTGAAAATTGTTTGCTTTCCCTTCTGCCAAGATCATAGCAGTTGGATATCAGTGAGAAATTGGCACCAAAAATAAAACAAAAACACTTTTTCTGATTCATTTATTCTTACTACTCGAAAGTAGTTACCTACTACTACGCTAACAAAATTCTACAGGTAAGTAATGTATAGTATAAAATATTGTAGGTACCCAGTGAGGGCGCTCGCTACATATTTTGGTTTAATAAATAAATAAAATAACTTTTGTATGTACGTTTGTAGAAAATTCGATTTACAGACAGGAAAACTCAAAACACAGCAATAACTAAAATTGAATCAAATTATTTTACTTAGTTAATTCTAAATTATTTTTATGGGGACATTATGTCAATAGTTAAAATAAAAAAATAACATGTCAAGTTCTTACTTAAGAGTAAGTACCTAAGTACAACCGACAAAATCAAATCACATTTGTCGAGCGATTACTTTTTATATTAAACTGCCTAGAATAATAATTTGCTTAAACTTGTCTCAATTTTGATTGTAGGTAGTTGAATAATAAAATGACAACCTTTTAACTCTACTCAAGCCACACACTTAAGGAGAGGCGTCAAGTAGGTAAGTACAGATAACTAGGTAAGTTAAAAAAGTTTTTTTCCAAAACAATTTTAACGAACCGCGCTGCTAAGAATAATTTTAGATTAGATATGTAGGTACCTACTTTAAAAGGAAATAGAGAATATTATAGGTCTACACTTACCTAGTATAAAATACGTATAAAAGTGTAAGTATTTGTAAGACGAGAGGTTATAAAACTTTTATCTACATACATGTAAATTCGCCGTTACATATTTTTTGATTATGATTTGATTGAATTACATCATATAAAAAGTACGCATCTATAGAAACTAACCACTAACTAACCTATAGAAACAATAAAATAATATACGAGTACCTACAAATCATAAAGTACGTACGTACAGTGTTTACAATGAAATTATGCTTAATTTTTATTATTTTTTTAGAATTTATTAATTGAATAATAAAAAAATTATTTATTGAATAATAAATAAATATTTAAAAATAGGTAAATATGTGTACTGTTAAACTTACGCGATCTGAACACATGATTATTAGTATTAGACGGGTATTTATCTACCCGTGACCACGACAGCGTGCAAACCTGTCGAAACGTTGGGAAAATATAAGGTAATTTAAACGCGATTAATACCCGTCTAATACTAATAATAATAGGTAAATATGTGTATAAAAAACAATTTAATAAAAATAAAATCGTTATGTTACTTCAGGCATTAAGACGTTATGGAATAACGTTATACTCGTATTCTACATCAATGAAAGACTAACACTTATTTTTGTTATTTTGTAATAACTTATGTCGATAAATGTACCGAACAATGACGAAACGGTTGAGTAGAAAAGTGAGCGTGACTATAATGCCGGTACCACACGTGTATAAAAAAGCTGTTTCTTTCTATCTGATTATGAAACTATTACCAATATTGCAAAACTATCTGCTTATTATAAACTTTGATCTATTTTTATCTATTTGCATTGTCATTGTAACTAAGTAAATTTATAAAAAGCATTATTAATTACTTCAATATAATATTTTTCGATTATATAGTTACTAGTATGTACGTCGTAAGTTTACAATAATTTATAAAGACACTTAATCTATTTAAGGAAAGCACATCTACTCACAAATTAGATAATAATATAAATAAATACGACTACAAACAGTGATTTATTATTGATATTTTTACGTGAGATAGCACAATATTTAGAACTAAAACCCCAAGAGAATAGATTTATTGGTCAGTTTTCAATTATTCATGAATGAAAAGGTGACGTATTAATAAAAAACATACAGAAAAAAAATATGTAAAAACATACTTTTAGAATAAACTACGACAGAAAGCCATCTAAGCTGCTAAATAATTTACTTAAATTCAATAAAATAAATCGAAATAAATGACATTAGTCACTTAAAGGTTCACTTGCGCAAGATTTCATAATTATCCACCGAATAAAATACACTTAAATAGGAAGTTTAAACGTTTTTTTGCTATTAATGTAAACACAAGTTCAATAAAACATCTAAATATATATAACTCATGTGACTGATTGACTGACTGACATAGTGATCTATCAACGCACAGCCCAAACCACTGGACGGATCGAGCTGAAATTTGGCATGCAGGTAGATGTTATGACGTAGGCATCCGCTAAGAAAGGATTGTGATTAATTCTACCCCCAAAGGGATAAAATAGGGGATGAAAGTTTGTATGAAAAGTCGCGATGATCGACATTCACACGGGCGAAGTTGCGGGCATCAGCTCGTTAGAGATAAATCGATAATTCACTTAATTGGAAGATATCTAACGAGGATTACAGTCGTGATCATAGGACAGCTGTGTTGGAACGAGACATGAAGGCATGCAACGTTTCCCATGGAAGGCTGAAACCATGTGAGAGGAATAGTCGGGAAGAGAGAGAGAAGAATTAGAATGAGATTAAGAATGCTTGCGCAAGTGTTTATAAATATAATATAATATATTGTTTTAGACATATTTTACACCAGAAATGAATGCAGTGCAACACACTTTTATGTCGCGACTTGATGTTATTTTCTTACCAGAAAGAAGCCTTCGAGGCATACTTAAATCCTTTCACCACAATGGTTTGTAGAGGTGTACAAGTAACGAAAAATTTATACCCGTATGTATTCGTTACTATCGTATCGTTACGTTACTCGTTACTTCTGATACATCATAAGACGTTTTACTAGTAGATCATTTTACTTTTATGACGTTCATCTCACAAGGGCGTTATGATAGATAGTCTTTCTGATACGGACCGATAACATGCTCTGCTATGTTATAGCAATGAATCGAGTCGTATAGCGTATGACGAAATGCGAGTACCGAGACGCATTCGTGTGTAACGTTTCGTTACTCGGTACTACATGGCGCACCCGTTACTCAGTACCGAACACATACGGTTTCCTACCGCTCTACAAGTTTGAAAGAACTAAGGACCTGATAAGAAAACCCCACTGTACGTACTCGAGATTGATTTGATTAATACTAATAGCTAGAAATAACATATCAATATTCAAATCATTACATAAAGTATTGTGTTTCTCTGGTGTAGAATATGCTTCGACATGATTTGTTTTTTTATATATTTGACTCATAATAAAATAAGGGACACCTACTATGTTGATTTATCGACTTTTTCATATGATAGAGCTCCTTACGTAGAAGATTGTTCTTTTACGATTTTTGTCGTTATAAGTTTTGATTTTAGAACTCGTTTTTCAAGCTGATAGCATGAAGGTAAAGCAAAAGAAGATTGGTTGATAAGTTATTTCACGAAGGGTACATTTAAAATTAACTAATATTTTAAGATATAACCAAAATTGTTTGTTGCGATCAATGACAAATAGTGAGAATGATAAACTGTAGAGGAGAATCATCCCTTATATTATTGTGAGTAGCATATATAGATTTTACAAGCTTGAAACATCATATTTCACTCGCACAATAACGCATTTTGTGATATTCCACTTTCTCTAAGAAAATTTCGATACAATTCATAGACAATTTGATTGTCGCTTCTAACTTGTTTTTTATCAGACATGTTTGGTGCATGTTATCAACAAAGTTGGAAAAAACATGTTTTGATCATAAAAAAGGTGTTGACATTGTTCCAAACATCTTATGTTTACTTTTTATCCGACAAGCATAAGAAGGTAATGTGTTTGAGGTGTATGTATGTATGTTTGTTTGTATGTATGAGAGTTCCTTTGGCATTCGCTGTAGCCCAAACGGCTTGACGGATTTTGACAAATGCGGTGTCGTTAGATAAGTTTGGGTTAGGATTTTCTGCGGTGTATTTGCCTGACAACTACGTCGCTCTGGTTTTTATATGTTTTCTCGTGTTATTTTGAGTTTTATTGCGTAATTTTGGTGGTTATTTTGCCAATAAAGCCCGGGTTCTTGACGCGAGTGTAAAGTATGTGAATTAGAGTGAATAGTTCTCTTCAAATTCTTCGGAGGAAATCCCGAAAATTTTCAACAAAACAGCCATTTTTTGTTTAAAATTGACTTGACAACTTGACTATGACTCTGTGACGTTGACAATACTTATAAATAAATACACTTGACACTGGCAAAATTGTTCTCTATGAGACAGATGCCATAATTGAAGAAGAAGAAGAAGAAGAAGTTTGGGTTAAAAAAATGTAACAAAATCTACATATGGCATCTGTAAAAATCTATTTCCAGTTACGTCCTATCGGGGCTTATTTTAAATTCTTGCAATAAATACTAGGTTAAAACGTTTTCTCGGGTTTCAAACGCCTTTAGTGAGATTATCACAACATGCCTTATATTTTGCCCTTTCCACTCCTATCATACGTCATCTTTACCATTCTTCTTCATTCACACCTCATTCAATACTATTTGTAAGTCTTATTCTGTTTAAGAAACGAGCTAAATCTCAGCTGATTATAGATTTGATTACCAGGGCTTGGAAACGAGAGAAAAAATCAAATCGGTATCGCTCTAAACTCTAAATACCTGCAATATTTTCTTTTCGATTACGTTCTACCGTAATCTCTATTAAAACGGTTAGTCAAAAACGATAAACGCTAGAACGAAATGATTTCGTTCTTTTCCATATTAGTTAGCTCCGCGACGCGCCCGCTCTTATTACGGCGACAAACTTAGTTAAGGTTTCGAAAGAGGTTGCGCTCCGAACGCTATTATCGAAATACCGGGTTTTTTCTGGTAAATTATTAACCGGTTTCAAGCCCTGATGATTTTGTCTAAATATGTTTTGTCAACGGCTCCGCACATGAGTAGGCAATGTATCAGACGAAAGGGCAAAGTGCGAATACAGGGTGGGCAAGAAAACGGAACTTTTAAGTGTATAAAGACGCGATTTTTTGAGATTTTTGTATGATTTGTACTGCTAATTAAACAGAAGAAACTGCATAGAAAAAGCATCAGGAATAGTTTAATATTATTTTATATTCTTACGATATGATAAATATAATTATTGTCAAGAAAAGTTCGATTCAACTTGTTTTGTTTGACAATCGTCATTTTCACTTTCCAAAATGCTATTTTTAGGGTTCCGTAGGGTAAAACGGGACCCTATTACTAGGACTCTGCTGTCCGCCCGTCACCAGGCTGTATCTCATGAACCGTGATAGTTAGACAGTTGAAATAATCACAGATGATGTATTTCTGTTGCCGCTATAACAACGAATACTAAAAAACAAAATAAAATAAATATTTAAGGGTGCTCCCATACAACAGATATTTTTTTGCCGTTTTTATAGATAATGGTACGGTACGTCTACCATGAGTTGTCACATTTAGATCGGCTGACGTCACTACAGTAGTAATAGTACGTTATTATGACATCTGTCAAAATTGTTACTCATGGTACCGAATTCTAAGCAAATGAATGAAGCGCAAACTAGTCGCTGTAGTACTGTGACGTAGGATAGTTAACTACGTGACGTTTTAGTACCCAACTATCAGCTAGAGGCGCTATACAAGTTTTCATACATTTTTTTAACTACAGTCGCTAGCGAGTGTAGATTGTGAAAACTCATGGTAGACCTACGGAACCCTTCGTGCGCGAGTCCGACTTGCACTTGGTCGGTTTTTATTTCTTTAAATTCAGATCATGTTTTCCAGACACTTAAAGTGCCGTTGTTTTGGCCACCCACGTTTATGAAGCTCAAGCTATAATATAGTTCAAATATATTTTCTCCTTAAACTAGATACATCATGATAATAATGTAATTGAATGAGTTAACAAGCTGGTGGTATCCCCACAATCGGAATTCAACTGTTTGAGGTAAGTACATTAATAAAATTAGGAATTAGGAAAGTCCAGCGTAAAGCTTTTTAGAGAGCGGTTTCGCACTACGTCCGATCCGCAGGCTTATTATATTAAACTTTGCGGTAGCGATAGCGGCAGCAAAGCGACAGCGACCGCCTCACGATCGGTTACAAGTTGTTACCATAAACGGTATCAGGGAAGGCAGTCACCCGCCTATCGCTAAGTTGTTGCTGCACATTGCCTTTGAACACTAGCGCCACTAGCGACAGAACAGCAATTGGTGGAAACAAATATTGTTCACCGATTGTCCGCCAGAGGGAGGCAGTGTTCGGTTGCTGTTGCCTGTTAGCTATTATAAAATTGACGTTTGACAGCGATAATCGCGATATTTACGCCTGTTGCAAACCTGCCGCGAGTATCGTAATCAGCCTGCCAAACCCGCTCACTAGACTAGAGATTAGAGATGCGAATCAAAACGCATTTCCCACTAATGTTCTGACACTTCGATGCGCTTGCAAGATTTGACATTGCGCGTCAAAGTGTCAAAATCTCGAGCTAAAAAATGTTTTTTCAAAGATAATCAAATTCCGACTGTGGTTGGTCCCTTTCCACACGAATGAGAGAAAGAGATACTAAAACTAAGCGTCTTGACGCTACAAACTTTACTGACAGACAAAAAATATTACATTAATGTACATTAATATATTGTTTTCTGTAAGTATTGTTTAGCGTGAGATAGAAATTTAAAAGACGCTGAAGCAAGAGTTCACCAACAAAGACACGGTTAAGCTGCAGTTTAAAATAAGTGTAAACTATAGCATATCCACACATTTTGTCGTCTTATTCGATGATTATCTTACCGTTTGAGTTGGTCAACTTTTGCTTGAATAAATAAATTTTGTTTATGGATCATCCACTCAAAACAGATAAGTTACAGTTAAAAGAAATTCATAATGACATAATTTATGTAAAGCCACTTATCTGTAGTTGTTGGAAGAGATCCTAAAGGTTTGTCTACACTGGTCCGGGTCAGGGCTCCGGGTCATCTTCAGGGTTCAGGGTCAAGTCCGGGAAAAACTGACATTGATTACGCAAGAATGTATCCCGTCCCTGACGGAAAACTGACGGGGACCTGACCCTTACATGTGTGAATAGCCTCTTTTAACCACCGTTTCATATTCATGATATATCGATGGATACAGTGACAGCCCTGATTCTGGGAACCAGTAACTATAGCATAATAAAATGTATACATAAATGTATACATGTATACTTGTATCTATTCCTTTTCACGATATTTTCGCACAATCTGATGCATAAACGTAAATGCTAAGAGATTTGACCGGAATTTTGACAGTTATAAATACAACTGACAATGTCCTGTCTCTATTGTTTTATTAATAAAAGAAAGAGACGTGTATAGATTTTTTCATCTTAAGTTACTGCTACCCAGATTCACGGCCAAAGTTGATTATTAATTAAAAAGCGAATAACAATAATAATATTGATAATGGACGAAGTAGTCAATATTGAAAACGACACCAATAAATACTCGTACCATGACACGCGTCAGAAGCAGATATTAGCAAAATTATTATATATTTTTTTTTATATTTTTTTATTTATTTCTAAGCACTTAACAAAATTTCAACAAAATATTGCACTTATACAAAAGCTTTAAAGAAAAATATTTTAAAATTGAGATCAATATGAGTATGGTAGGTATATACATTGCAATTCAAAGTTCCGAACACACATCAGCCAAATCGAGCTACATTCATAGATGCCTTCTATTATTTTAACATGTCGTACTGTTAACAGTTATACGTAACATCGTGAAAAAACCGTGTCGTTTATTCTAAGAATTACGATTACAAGTGTCAAATGTGTGAAAGGAGCCTAAGGCGCGCATTTATCCCTTCATTATATTTGCTAACTAGTAACACTGTAAGAAGATTCAAATCAAATTATATGTCAACACTAATATATAATGATTTAAAGTTTGTATATCGGAGATAATCTCCGAAACTATCTATCCGATTTCAAAAATTCTTTCACTTATGTTAAAAATGTACTTTCAGGATGAACATAGGATGTTCAGAACATATATTTAAAGTAGGTAACTCGCGGACGAAGCCGCGAACGGAAGCTTATATTGAATAAAATGACAAAGAGGTCTTAAATGCTAGATTAATTTATATGCCAATTCCAGCCTAACCTAAGTCCGCGAAGAATAAACAAGAAACTCGACTCGGTCCTAGCGCTTTTTTGTTCGATCCTTTTGATTATTCATTACACGAAAGTTAGCAAATGTTTTTTGTACTGTTTCTGATATTTAAATATAATTATGTGGTACCATTGTACTTGATACCCACGACTGAGTGTGGGGTCAAGGAACATTCCTTGCGGTACCATTGTACCTGACACCCAAGGAACAGTCCTTGCGGTACCATTGTACCTGACACCCAAGGAACATTCCTTGCGGTACCATTGTACCTGACACCCAAGGAATATTCCTTGCGGTACCAATGTACCTGACACCCAAGGAACAGTCCTTGCGGTACCATTGTACCTCACACCCAAGGAAACCATTGTACCTGACACCCAAGGAACAATCCTTGCGGTACCATTGTACTGTACCTAACACCGAGTGTGGGATAAGGAAAATGCCTGTTCATGTGTACGGAGCTTTGTAAATATGGATCACAGTTTGTTTACCAGTTTGACATTATGTCAAAAATCTCATCGATTTCATAATCTAATTAAAGACTTTGTTTATTATAATTCTAGGATTGTATTTCATATTTCAAATGTTAGTCCTCATTTATTTTGTTTCTGCTTCTGGGGCGTGGTTCACAATGAATAATGAATATATCCTAATATTATGAACGTATGATGTCTTTGTGAGTTTTCCTCGTGCATTATGTACTAACATTTTAATAACATTACTTATTATACGTTACATTTTGCTTATTATTAAATGCGAAAATTTCGACTGTGTTCAATTCGACTGAACTGTGATTACGGTAACGCGAATATAAAAAACATAAATAGGTACTTATTTAATAAATTAAAACAACTTTTATGCTACATACATGTAATACGCTCGAGGTATTTTTTTTGGATTTAGCTTCTCTGAGCTGCCTTCAATTGACTCCTAAAGTTAGTTAGCCATTCGTACGAAACGGGCATCAATCATATAGTTAAATTCAAAGAATTTGACCAACTTCCGGTACAATAGAATATATCTGGAAATGTGAAGTAGGAAGAAGTTGTTTTGTATATTTTCTTATTTAGCCCATATTCACACGGCGAATAGGTTAATAGAAAAGTATAAAAGTTTTTTTTTAAACTCTAGCATAGCTCAGAGTAATCTAATAGCACTATACCCAGACTAAATCGTTAACCGCCTTGTGCTTAAATTGGTTTGATCGAACCAGATAACTAACTAGTTAAAGAGACTTTGGGTGCCTTCGTTCAAAGGTCGCTTACCTGTCAGATACCTAGAATAAATCTAGACTAGCATCTAGATTGTTATCTACATCTTCAAGTGGTATACGAGAGATACATGAACGAGTAAGGACGACAATTCAAGTTCCTCAGAGTACCCGTTGGTGAGAGCGATGCTGCGGTATCCAGAGCGCAGACATTTCAATGGGTATGTCGCCTGCCCGATGAAGTTAGGGTCGCCGAACATATCCTCGTCTTGCACCAGGAACCGGATCAGGGCGAAGTCTGGGTTGTAGATCTCGAACTCGCAAATGTCATTCCATATCGGGTTAATGCCGTTGTCAGCTGAAATGGTGAAAAGAGATTTACAACCCGGTCACATTATCTCGAGTCTGGCGTCGATGACGTCACGTCGCGTCGGCGCTCTAATCTCTCTCTCTCTTGGCATCGAAAGTGCGAGCGCGGGGAGGTGAAAGGAAAACGGGGCGGGAGGTTCGCATTCCAGCGAGGTCTCGAGATAATGTGACCGGGTGTATAGTTCTAATTTATTCAGTGAATTAATGTTCCAATGTATACGGCTAAACGAATTTTAACGACAGAAATACGAATCCTGAATTCCTGAATTGATTGCTGAGCAATAGACTCTACCCGTGACCACGACAGCGTGCAAACCTGTCGAAACGTCGGGAAAATATTATAAGGTAATTTAAACGCGATAAATACCCGTCTAATACTAATAACAATGTGTTCAGATCGCGTAAGTTTAAATGTATGGAGATCATACATTTTACAATTAAAAAAATAACTGAAGTAATGGTTGTTATGACTTAATAAAAAATACTTAAGACTGACTTTCCAAATGTGGCCACCCCTTTTTTTCCGTTGGCGTGCACTTTGGCATTTTGGGCCCAACCATGTATGGCACCTGAACGACCTCCTTTCATAAAGATCCGCTCATACGTCTAGTCCTAAAAAAATAACTCATACATCCTATCCTACTAATATTATAAACGCGAAAGTTTGTAAGAATGTATGGATGTCTGGATGTCTGAATGTATGTTAGTTACTCTTTCACGCTGAAACGGCTGAACAGATCTGGATGAAATTTGGCACAGATATAGATTATAGTCTGGAGTAGCACATAGGCTACTTTTTGTCCCGGAAAAAGGTACGGTTCTTGCGGGATAGATATGTTTTTGTTTTAAACCACGCGGGCGAAGCCGTGGGCTGAAGCTAGTTTATAATAAGCGAAGATTGAACTTACCAACAGTTTTGGTGACTAGTTTGATCCCGCTGTCGTAGTCAGCGCCGAATATTTCCACCTCCACGAAGGGGCTCGCAGTGCCACGTCCGGACCTGCACAGGTGCCTCGCACCGATAACACGGAGCATCACCGTCAAGTAGTTAACCTTATCCTCAATAGTCCGCTTGTCGTACGGGTTGAAACCTTCATCGAACATAAACTCAGGTTTCAGTATAAACCCGCAACCGCCGTTCTCTTTAAACTTCCCTACGTTCAACTGCATGGGTTTATCCGGAGTTTGGTAGTTCAGAGCGACCATTTGCGAGCCGGAATTCCAGAAGGACACCGGCTGGTAGTTCGAAGAGTCTATCCTCTGTCCTTTAGGATAAATCCTGGAGAGTTGCACAGCGTGGTATTTGAGGAAGAAAGCGTTCTCCTGTTGACATATCAGCCGCTCGGCTTTCGTTTCGGGGAACGACGACATTTCGTTGTAAATGAATCCTTTATTTCGCAGTCTGTCTTGGTTGAATGTGACGGAGCGGCAGTAGACTATCAGGTCGGACATCTCTTTGGCGATACGCCAGGTGCGTTCCATCTTCTTGTGTTGCAGGGAGCGGACGGAGGCGCTCTGGGCGGCGTCCTTGATCGCCGAGAGCCACTCTAGGGCTATCTCCCGCGTCGGCGCGGCCATGTCGAAGGGGCTCACCATGGTCGGGGTCTGCACGCGGACCAGCCAGCGGGCCGAGCCGCCCTCCTCGCCGACCACGAGTTCGACGACCGCGCCGAGAACGTCAACGACGCCTTTCTGTAACGACCCCAAAGCTGCAGTTTCGTTCTCGACTCCCTAGAAACAGGTTAGATTTGGGTCAGTGAACTCATATCTATAGATCTATATACCATATCTATCCTACTAGTATTATAAACGTGAAAGTTTGTAAGAATGTATGGATGTGTGGATGTCTGGATGTATGCTTGTTACTCTTTCACGCTGAAACGGCTGAACGGATCTGGATGAAATTTGGCACAGATGTACAGTAGTCTGAAATAGCACATAGGCTACTTTTTATCCCGGAAAAATGTACGTTTTTCTAGGTACCACGCGGGTGAAGCCGTAAGCGGAAGCTAGTTTAATTATAAATGTGAAAGTTTGGATGGATGGATGTTTGTTACTCAGTCACGATGGAACAGCTGAACGGATCTGGATAAAATTTGACACAGATAGATTGTTTAGGCTGCTTTTACCACGCGGGCGAAGCCGCGGGCGAAAACTAATTTAATATACTCGTCACCTTATGGACACGCGACACGCTTATCACAATACTATAGCTTAGAGCAGATTTTTTCTAATACAATATTTTACTTATTATACCATAAAAAGGTAGGAGTAAGGAGGGGTATAAATAAACATCAATCGCGAACGAAGTCGCGGGTACAGCTAGTACTATATAAAAAACTTTATCGTGACTGACTGACCCATTTACAGCCCAAACTGCTGGTCCTAGAGTCTTTAAATTTTGTGTATGCATTCCTTATACGTGGACGTATAGTACACTTGGAAAGGATTTTTGAAAATTCAACCCCTAACAAGGACAAAAAAGTATATTTACAAAATTACGCAAAATAAATCGCTAAGTTTTAAGTTGTCAAACATTTATGTAGATATTATGTATGTATGCAAAAATGCTGTTATGCAACACTGTACTGCGCTACCCCGCGCAAATGACCTTACAGAATTTAAACAACTCTCAATTTTCTATAGGAAAAAACTAAATAAGTAATATATTCTCAACAAAAAGTTGAAAACTGACTTCAAAGTTCAAAGCATGGGCCTCTACTCTGCAAAACGAATGATATATTCGGAATTAGTGAACGGAAAATACATGAAAGTATTCTTTGAGCTAAAAATGACCAACAAAATTATGTGCTTAAAAATTTAAAAAACCCTGCAGGTACAAAATTTTAACAATTTTGTTTATCAAATCGATTTCTATAATATTTATCTAAGATCACCTCTGAAGTATGACTTACCGAACAACAAGTTAAATTTAATTAAAAAACCCTCGACACAAATTTTGCCCGCCATTTTATGGTGGCGGCCATCTTGGGTTATAAATTTGTCAAACACTCAAATCCTTTAATTTGATCCCTATATTGAGGAAGTTGTGAAAAAATATGTAATCCGTCATTTTGTAGCAGCGGCCATCTTGAAATCATCTATCAAAGAATCCAGTTGCAGATTACTAAGCTTATCTTACCTTTTTTATCTCCAAGGCACAGTGAAAATATAAAATATATTCATTATATCGCTACATTTTTAAACTTACGCGATCTGAACACATTATTAGTACTAAACGGGTATTTAACGCCTTCACGGGATGTCATCCCGTGACCACGACAGTGTGTAAACCTGTTGAAACGTAGGGATAAATAGGTAAATAAAACGCGATAAATACCCGTTTAATACTAATAATAATGTTACATGGACAATTTTAATTTGTTTCAAACAGTTGTTTATTGAAGACATACAAAATAATCATCTAATACTCACATCAACGATTTATTAACTTTGTGTATAGACTTGTATAATATGCGAAGATAGTTTTTTATATTGTACGTATGCGAGATTCTTTGCCTGTCGCTGGAGCCTAAATTTCAAGGCTGAACTGATTTTGACAAATGAGATGTCAAAATGTCAAAAAATCCAATATACATTATTATATATTATTGGTATTAGGCACCCTAAAATGTACTGACATTTACTAATCTAAGATGAATGCCATACTTACAATAATATTAGGGGTATGCTGCGTTTCGATCTCTTGCACGTAGTTCGCGGGGAACCACTGGTGTTTTTTGCCACCATAATCTCCGCGCCACCAGCCTTCATCCGGCTTATCGACGTTGGTGATGATGGCGTGCTTACAGAACGACAGCTCGTCGTCCTGCCTACCCCTATAGTCGTACATCGCCTTTACTGTGACCTGCAAATTTCAGTGTGCAAATTTAAGAGACATGTGTTCAAACATTTTACGTTATACTCGTACAACTTGCAGGCTCATGATGTTTGCCTTCACAGGTATAGTTCGCTCACCGAATCTAGGCATTCGTGAAGTTAGCCGCAAGAGCTGCGCAGTATCGTTTGGCGGGAGCAATTGGAGGTATGAGGAGAGGGGGAAGGAACTGTACATGCGCAAACTCGCACCTGTGGCTAACTTCACGAATGCCTAGATCCGTTGTATGATCTATAAGTGCTCGTGACACCATAACTGACGACCTCAGTGGCGCAGCGGGCGAGAGTCCGCTTACGACGCAAGAGGTTGCGGGTTCGTTTCCCGCCTCGGAACAAATTTGTGTACGATCTTCAGAAATTTGTTCCGTTGGTCTGGGTGTTTTCTATGTATAATAAAAAATATCTATCTATGTATACATAATGTATTAAATATATCAGTTATCTAGTACCCATAACACAAGCTTTGAGTAGCTTACTTTGGGGCTAGATGATGCTGTGTGGATTGTCCAGCATTATTTATTTATTTATTTCGTATTTCTCGAACAGAAAAATGATTTGACGCACGAAAATATTCGATTCTTCATCATCATTATCTTCCTGCCCTTTTCGTCGGCACAACATGTGATCTTCTTCCATTTCCCTCTATCATACTCACTCCTTTCTTACCCATGTCATCTCTTTCACACAGTACATCCATCTTTTCTTTGGCCTACCTCTACCCTTATATTAGGTCCTTCAGAGTAGAATTAAAAAAGTAGTGCGACTACTTTTTCGTTGATTCGAGTACTGTGCGGATAAGTCAAAACTCACTCTCATACACCTCGAGCACATTATCTCCTTCGCTGCAGTCGGGAAAACATACTTACGTGACTTAAAACTTGTAGAATTTACACAGCCAGCAATAATGAGCATTAAAACTAACTTATAAGTAGCATTTTTGCGTTAACTTTCCGCGGACAAAGCGAATCGTTATTAAAAGCCGAGATTCAAGATTTATATTCAATCGAATTTAAATTGAAACCACACTTTGCATATAATAAATATATGTATTAAAGTACCGGCACACGGCAACGCGACCAAGTCGCCGTGTGCCGTGAACTTTACTGTTTGAGTTCTCAACATCTATCTTCTATCTATATATATAAAAATGAATTGCTGTTCGTTAGTCTCGCTTAAACTCGAGAACGGCTAAACGGATTTATCTTATCTTGGTCTTGAAATGTTCGTGGAGGTCTAGGGAAGGTTTAAAAGGTAAGAAAAATTCGAATAACTGCCGGGAAAACCCTAAAATTAGCCCTTTTCTATTTCCCATACAAACGTTTTCTAAGTAAGTACGAAGTCTGCCGGGTCAGCTAGTATATTAATAGAAATAACTGCATTTATAAACCAAACTCCTCCGCCACATACTGTCTGTCTGCTGTTCGCGATATAAAAGTTAGTACCTGGTTGACCGAGCATTGCTCGCTTTTTTTTTTTTTTCGTAAATCTTGTTTTTTGGAAAATGAAACCTAGCTAGATCTATTTACCTCCCCCGAAACCCCCAGCATACTAAATTTCATGTAAATCGCTGGAGCCGTTTCCGAGATTCAGATTATATATATATATGACAAATGTTTGCATTATTTGCAGATATTTGTCTCAGGTCTGGGTGTTTTCTATGTATAATATGTATGTATTTACAAAAAAAAAAAATGTATCTATGTTGTTTACCAGTCATGTGGTTCCCATAATACAAGCTCTGCTTAGTTTGGGGCTACATGATGCTGTGTGATAGTGTCCAGCATTATTATTATTATTATTATATATACAAGAATTGCTCGTTTAAAGGTATAAGATATATCGTGTACGAAGTAGCGGGAAACAGCAGTACACAATACTGCTTGAAAGATGAAACTATTATTTAAAAACAACAATGTCGACTTGATAAGCAGTGAGTCTCACCGCAGTAACATTGTTTAGGGTCAAGAGATATCTATGCACTTATTCTACAGTTTATAGTATAAAGTTATTTATTACGAAAAGACGGGATATTAGAAGTGACACTCTCTCTCTCTTCCCGACTATTCATCCCACATGGTGGTGGGGTCAGCCTTCCTAACACTCTTCTTAGACGACCTCAGTGGCGCAGCGGGCAAGAGTCCGCCTGCGACGCAAGAGGTTGCGGGTTCGATTCCCGCCTCGGAACAAATTTGTGTACGATCTGCAGAATTGGTCTGTTTTTCTGTTTGTGTACCTATGTATAATAAAAAATATCTATCTATGTACCTATATCATGTATTAAATATATCAGTTATATAGTACCCATAACACAAGCTTTGAGTAGCTTACTTTAGGGCTAGATGATGCTGTGTGGATTGTCCAGCATTATGTATTTATTTATTTATTCTTCCACTTCGCCCTATCCATGACGTCATCATGGGATCCGTTGCATGCCTTCATATCTCGTTCTAACACAGCTGTCCAGGTAGTTTTTGGTCTCCCTCTAGGTCTTTTACCGGAGATGGACAGTCCCAGTACCTGGTTGCCAACGTAATCGGGTGGTCTACTTGTAAAAAGATAAAATCACGCCTGTTTCCCGATGGGGTAGGCAGAGACAACGGATCTCTCCTGACATCTTATACCTTTAAACGAGCAATTCTTGTATATATGTATAATTAATTATATATAATCTTACTCTCGGGAACGGCTCTAACAATTTTCATGAAATTTAGTATGCCGGTTTCGAGGGTGATAAATTGATCTAGCTAGGTTTCATTTTTGAAAAACGTCGTTTACTTAGAAAGAAAACCGATCATCCAAGTACTATCTTTTATGCTTTATCCACTCTCATTACATTCTTCATACATGCGCGCCGGTTTAGGGTACTCTGGGGCCTCATCACGAAGTCTTCCAGAACAATTCCGTAACGATTCCATTATAAAAACGTTACTACTTTCATACAATTTGCATAGGTCATGGTACGAAATAACAACGTAATACTAATTCGGTAATGTATTATGAATTCGTGGTAAGGGCTCTGGCCTTACTCTAAAACGTTCCCAATTTGATCGAGGTACGTATAGGTCATCCAACGGATCTAGGCATTCGTGAAGTTAGCCACAGGTGCGAGTTTGCGCATGTACAGTTCCTACCCGCCCTCCTCATACCTCCAATTGCTCCCGAAAAACGATACTGCGCAGCTCTTGCGGCTAACTTCACGAATGCCTAGATTCGTTGATCCAAATATATGCACATGTCTTTCCCTTCCAACTGTCATTCACACCTGTGGGGCGATTATGGATCTTTAATGATAATACGTTTTCATTGTAATCAAGTGATTTGATATGACATAAGAGTGTTTATTCAATCAATTTGAGCCAGTTTTGACAAGTGTGGATTGTATCAGAGTTCCGTAATCGCACTACTGTTTCGTCAATATCCTTTCTACATGCCCAAACCATATCGTTAGTAGGAAAGGCATTAGAAATTATACTGTATTAAATCTTACCTTGGAGGTGAAAGAGGTGGGATCCATGTAGCCTGGAGTGCCGTACACCGAACTGTCGTCAGGTTCCTAAATCATAAATAAAATATGTATTAAAATTAAATAATAATAATTAATATAAGTATTAAATTATATATAAAATTATATGGTCACTTTTAATTTTTTTGGAACGAAGTTCCTTATGGCGCTTTGTGAAAGGGGGCTAGACGGAAAAAAATCTCACGAAAAGTTGTCACGACACTTTTTGCTATAGTTGTAAGCCGTGCGGCGTGCGCATGTTTCTCTGTCTGTTTCTCTCTCTCACAAATTAATCGAAAGGAACTTCGTTCCATCCGGGTGTCCCTTGACACCTCTCAAGTTTTTCTAACCTATATTGTCCCACTACTGGGCAAAGGTCTCCCCCAAATCACGCTAACCATCTCTATCCTTCGAGGTCTCCCACCATCTGCCCTCGAAGGTATCGAGAAGGTACCATGGTCACTTAGTATTACATTAAAAAATATATGGCCACTTAGTATCTTATACCTTTAAACGAGCAATTCTTGTTTAATATACACTAGCTTCCGCCCGCGGCTTCGCCCGCGTGATACCTTAAAAAACCAAAACCAATCTATCCCGCGGGAACCTTATATTTTTCCGGGATAAAAAGTAGCCTTTGTGTTATTCCAGACCATAATCTATACCTGTGCTAAATTTCATTCAGATCCGTTTTAGCGTGAAAGAGTAACAAACATACATCCATCCATACATTCCTTAAAACTTTCGCGTTTATAATATTAGTAGGATTTATTGCCGAAGAGCTTGTAGTGAGGCCTCTAGCATACTCACAGCTATGATACTGCGCACGAGTTCCTCGCTGATGGGGAACACCAACTTCACCTTCTTGTAGAGAGGATGCTTCTCGTAGTATGACACCAGTTCCACGAGATTCTCAAACTTTACAGTACCGATGGTGTACAGCCGCCCTTCTTGTTTTATCCTGCAGTGTTTTATTTCTTTTTGAGTTCTGCAAATTTGTCATTTCATATTAATACTAGCTTCCACCGGCTTCGCCCTCGTGGTACCTTGAAAAACAAAAATAATCCAACCCGCGGGAACAGTTCATTTTTCTGGTACCTACCATGAGTTGTCACATTTAGTAGGTCTACCATGAGTTGTCACATTTAGTAGGTCTACCATGAGTTGTCACATTTAGTAGGTCTACCATGAGTTGTCACATTTAGTAGGTCTACCATGAGTTGTCACATTTAGTAGGTCTACCATGAGTTGTCACATTTAGTAGGTCTACCATGAGTTGTCACATTTAGTAGGTCTACAATGAGTTGTCACATTTAGTAGGTCTACCATGAGTTGTCACATTTAGTAGGTCTACCATGAATTGTCACATTTAGTAGGTCTACCATGAGTTGTCACATTTAGTAGGTCTACCATGAGTTGTCACATTTAGTAGGTCTACCATGAGTTGTCACATTTAGTAGGTCTACCATGAGTTGTCACATTTAGTAGGTCTACCATGAGTTGTCACATTTAGTAGGTCTACCATGAGTTGTCACATTTAGTAGGTCTACCATGAGTTGTCACATTTAGTAGGTCTACAATGAGTTGTCACATTTAGTAGGTCTACCATGAGTTGTCACATTTAGTAGGTCTACCATGAATTGTCACATTTAGTAGGTCTACCATGAGTTGTCACATTTAGATTGGCTGACGTTACTACAGTAGTAATAGTACGTTACTATGACATTTGTCAAAATTGTCACTCATCGTACCAAATTCTAAGCAAATTAATGAGCGCAAACTACAGTCGCTGTAGTACGCTGTGACGTAGGATAGTTAGCTACGTGAGGTTTTAGTACCCAACTATACGCTAGAGGCGCTGTACAAGTTTTTCATACATTTTTTTAACTACAGTCGCTAGCGAGTGTAGATTGTGAAAACTCATGGTAGACCTACTGATCGGCTGACGTTACTACAGTAGTAATAGTACGTTATTATGACATCTTTCAAAATTGTTACTCATGGTATCAGTAGGTCTACCATGAGTTTTCACAATCTACACTCGCTAGCGACTGTAGTTAAAAAATGTATGAAAACTTGTACAGCGCCTCTAGCGGATGGTTGGGTACTAAAACATCACGTAGTTAACTATCCTACGTCACAGATACTACAGCGACTGTAGTTTGCGCTTCATTCATTTGCTTAGAATTTGGTACCATGAGTAACAATTTTGACAGATGTCATAGTAACGTTCTATTACTACTGTAGTAACGTCAGCCGATCTAAATGTGACAACTGATGGTAGACGTACAGATTCTAAGCAAATTAATGAAGCGCAAACTACAGTCGCTGTAGTACGCTGTGACGTAGGATAGTTAACTACGTGACGCGACTAGAGGCGCTGTACAAGTTTTCATACATTTCTTTAACTACAGTCGCTAGCGAGTGTAGCTTATAAATTATGATTAGATAGCAATTTGACATTTAGTAAATTATGATAGCGGATTAAATCAAAATCAAAATCAAAATCATTTATTAATAACTCAGTTACAGGTCAGAAGCCTATGTGCTATTCCAGACTATAATCTATCTATCCCCAGTCGGAGAAGAACTGACATGAAACTCGCCGGGCCCTAGCCCTTTGTAAGATCCTAGTTAATTATTTATTTATTTAATTTTCGGAAAACCAACAGCTATTATACAATGACATTAAAAAAGAAAGAATAGAAAAAGGAAGCCAATTAAAGGTCTTCACTAATAGAAGCCCCCCTTATGTTAGGAATAACTAGCAGAGTTGGAGCTGATTCGTCCCAGTTTTTAGAAATGAGGGCGTCAAGACAACGCGTATTCGCTGCCGGTGGGTGTTTCAGCAATCCGAAATCAATCAAAACGCCCGACGTCGCTCCGCCCTCCGACAGCTAACCAATTTGCAATGTAAACGCTGTCCTTTTGCGTTATGTTTTTAGTATTTTGTTCATCATCATCATCATCATCAGCCTATAGCAGTCCACTGCTGGACATAGGCCTCCCCTAATGAGCGCCATTGCGCCCTGTCTTCAGCTCGACGCATCCAGCCTCCACCAACAGCCTTTCGCAGATCGTCACTCCACCTAGCCGGAGGGCGTCCTACACTACGTTTGCCGAACCGCGGTCTCCACTCGAGAACTCGTTTACCCCAACGGTTATCGGTTCTTCGACAGATATGGCCAGCCCACTGCCACTTCTATATTTCAGTATTTTGTTAGCTATTTCGATTACATATTTTTTAAGAAGGATCAAACAATAAAGCGCTAGGACCGAGACGAGTTTCTTGCCTGTTCTTCTTGTACTTGGGTTAGGTTGGAATTTGCACATAGATTCACCGCATGTAAGACGTTTAAAAGTAATCCATGTGATTTTATTCAATTTCAATTAATTACCTGAAACTGATAGCGAAGGATCCCATATCATTCTCGCTAGGGCGCACCAGAAAAGCGCCATCTGTGTTCGCCTTCCGCAGCAACTCCTCGGCCTGGGACCGCGAGCAGTTGGGGTGGAACCACTCATGGCCCTCGTGCTTATTCGGCTGGGGGACCGGCTCTTTCAATGTTATCAAAAACTCCTGAAATGCATTATTATTAGTATTAATTATATATATATGAACACGACTGTAATCCCCAGGCTCGGTAAATATCTCCTTAGATCTTTTGTTACTTAGATCTTTGAGGATATCTAAAGAGGGTAGTCAGAGGCAAGTCTAAACATGACATTTGGTACATGCCCACATTTTGCACAGTAGTTAGTATTCCGTACGTGACAGGTTGCAAGCCCATCGCCGCTTATAAGAATACTAACCTATGACACATACCTTCGAATTTTTGGTTCTAGGGTATGCCCGGTTTCCTCAGGATGTTTTCCTTCACCGTTTAAGAGCACTGGCATTGCGCACATAAATTTTTCGAATAGAAAAACTCATTGGTGTACGACCAGGTTTGAACCCACGACCTTCGGATCGTGAGGCAGGGGTGCTACCACTACACCACCAGCGCTCTATTAGTACTCGTTTTATTAGTTAGTATTAGTACTTGCTCTTCTAGTATTAATGTACAAAATTAATCCCCCGTCATTTAAACCGTACCCTAACATGTCATATTTAAAGTCATGGTTACCTTACCATATTCTTTCAATATCATTGAAGTAATACGGTACCAAATTTCGAATCAATAGGACATGTGGAAGATGGCCTCAACTATTAAAGAGCTGATGATTTGAAGTGTGAAGAAGTGAGGAGTGTGTGAAGAATGAGATTGAAGTAAGGTACCAAATTTCGAATCGATCGTACAGGAAGTTAGTCAGATCCCCTCATCAACTAGAAAAGAGCTGATGATCTTCAAACGGCTGAACAGATTTTCATGAAACATGGCTAAGAATACTCGGGATTATCTATGACACAAAAAAAATTAAACGAAAATCGGTTCATCCGTTTGGGAGCTACGATGCCACAGACAGACACACAGATACACCCACAGACACGTTAAACTTATAACACCCCTCTTGTTCGTCGGCGGTTAAAAAGGGTTTATTTATCGCGTTTTATTTTTCTACTAGCTTCCGCACTCTAGCGCAGTAACTTAAAAAAAACAAATCTATCCCACGGGAACCGTACATTTTTCCGGGATAAAAAGTAGCCTATGTGCTATTCCAGACTGTAATTTATCTCTGAGCCAAATTTCATTCAGATCCGTTCAGCCGTTTCAGCGTGAAAGAGTAACAAACATCCATCCAGACATCCTTACAAACTTTCGCGTTTATAATATTAGTAGGATAAGATTATTTAGGAAGTTGATGTAAAGTACAACTATCACATGAAATCTAAATAAATAAACTAACTTTAAATAATCGGTCACCGTTTTGCAATCAACAACTCAATCTAGCCGTACTATAATATGAATCGAAGTCCTAAAATGTGGATGGATACAGGGGTAAAAGTAGGCCAAAGAAAAGATGGATGACTGTGTGACAGATGATATGAGTGAGAAAGAAGTGAGAACAGAGATGACAGATGATAGAGAGAAATGGAGGAAGAAACCATGTTATTATTAGTATTAAACGGGCATTTATCGCGCTCTAATTACCTATTTATTTTCCCGACGTTTCGACAGGTTTATAAGAAGCGTCGGGAAAATAAATAGGTAATTAGAACGCGATAAATGCCCGTAAAAATAATGTGTTCAGATCGTGTAAGTTTAAAAGTATATAGAAACCATGTTGTGGCGATCCCACTTAGCGTGGGAAAATGGCAGGAAGAAGAAAAATCGATGTCCTGATTGAATTGAAGTTTGAATGAAAAAAACATTACGCGAACGAAGTCACAGGGATAACCTCTAGTTATAAATATGTATTCGTTTGCTTTTATTCATACGAGCATCCATTTGTAAAATTTCTCATTCAACATTATTTATCAGTACTGGTGGGTCGATATCAATCTGTTGTTCCGCAGACTAACTTAAAAAATGATAAACTATGTGCGATCTTACTTTGTTCACTTGAAAAACTAAATTTGCATTGACAGTACCTAAAATAAAAAATGGAAACTGCATATTTGGTACCCTGATTTGAATTGCAGAAGGTGATATTATGCACATATTATAAACTGCAACGGTTATAAATCATGTTTACCTTTATTAACGTATTGCAGCGAGGAGCGCTGGTGGTTTAGTGGTAGCACCCCTGTCTCACGATCCGAAGGTCGTGGGTTCAAACCTGGTCGTGCACTTATGAGTTTTTCGGAGTTTTTGAGTACGAAATATCGAAAACGAAAGTTCACAATAAAGATAAACGCACTATGAACCCGTTAGTCCTACTAATAATATAAACGCGCAAGTTTGTAAGAATGTATGTTTGTTACTCTATCACGCAAAAACAACTGAATACATTTTGATGAAACTTGGTACAGGTAAATTATAGTCTGTAATAGCACATAGGCTACTTTTTAACTCGGAAAAATGTACTGTTCCCGTGAGATAGATTTGTTTTTGTTTTTCAATGTACAACGCGGAAGCTAGTAAAATATAAATGCGATAATAAGTTCACTTGACATTTCCGAAATGTAGTAAAAAAAAAATTTACCTGACTCCTCAGAGAATGCTGTCTATAATGCGTGATGAGACTGTACAGACTATCGAAACAGATGGTGTCGATCAGATAATACTTTGTCACACCTCGATCTTGCTTTAGCTTGATCCTGCAATGGCTGACTTTCCCCTGTCTCCAGAACGAGAGGCAATAGTCCCCAACGAAGGTTACACTCTCCCGCACTAAGAAGGTTCCATCACCGAGGTGTGCATGGTCTCTGAGTAACTCCTCAGCTTCCTGCCGGTTCCCAGCCAGCCTTCCATGGAACCAGCACTCGCCGAAATGCAGCTCGTCCTGCGGCACGACCGCGCTTTCTCCCTCAGACTCGCCATCACTATCCGCATCTGTCTCTCTCTGCGTGCTGTAATTCTCAGTGTAATAGAGTTTATTTTCGGTTAGCACGAACGCGTGCGGATTCCATTCCTTATCCACCGGATCTTCGAGCAGTAGTATTCCGTTTTTGATCGAGTTGCGTAAATCTAGATCTTTTCCTTCCTCCTGGCGGACCGCGAAGGAGTTTTCCTCTGCGCCTTCTGGCAGCTTTTTGTGTTTTAGTATTATTTTCCGTCGCAGCTCATGCGGCGAGGGGAGACTGCCTTCGTTTTTCTCGATGGGCTGAACTAGGAGCATGTCAGCAAAAACGTCTTGGAACGCGCTAGCCATCCGCCTTTGTTGCGGCAGCGAGCAGTTATCTTCGATAGATAGTATGAGAGGGTAGTCGGATGTTGCGAACGCGTGTTCTTTTATTGTCCGTAGAACGTCCATGAAGCGTATTTTGGTGGTTAGAGTGTGTCCGTGGTAGATGAACGGAGTGCCGTCGGGTCCGTCCCAACAGTCTAGCTCTATGCACCGGCAGCCAGAGCGCAGGCATCGCACGTACGCTTCCACTGAAGACTCGCTCGAGAACTGATCGCCGGTCAGGTACCTGTAAGCAGATATGTTTGTGTAAACGAATCTCTTTTTAGAAGCTAGACGACACTAGATACCTAGATAGCCAGCCGCATCGTTATACGTAGCAGAATATTTTTTAATCAAAGTATATATTTTGATGAAAAATTTCTTTTTTATACAATTAATTTTGAAATTCTAATAATAAGGAAATAACATAAAACTAGCTTCTTCTTCTTATCTTCTGTCTTAGTGTGTGGCCTTCAGAGCCTCTTTTCGTGCACACAGTCAATAGGATTGCAGAGAAGAGAGCAAAGGAAAAAACCGGTCAACCGCGAGTCGGACTCGCGCAAGGGTTCCGTATTATTATCCATAAAAACGGCAAAAAAATAATGTCTGTTGTATGGGAACCTCCTTAAATATTTATTTTATTCTGTATTTGTATTAGTATTTGTTGTTATAGCGGCAACAGAAATACATCATCTGTGAAAATTTCAACTGTCTAACTATCACGGTTCAAGAAATAAAGCCTGGTGACGGACGGACGGACAGCGGAGTCTTAAGCACTTATTACACTACCCTGAATTCAGGGACCCTTACCCTAAATAAGAGTGGTGTAGTAAGAGTCAGGGCGTAAGGCGTAGAGGCTAGGAGTTAGGCTCCCTTACTACCGGGCCCTGAATACCGTGTAGTGTAATAAGTGCTTTAGCAATAGGGACCCGTTTCAACCTTTGGGTACGGAAAATATTAACGAAAAAACGTTGAAATTTTGGAGTTGAAATGATATAATTGACTTACGTATTGTGTGATGAGGAAATCCAATAGTGTGCCAATGGCCGTTTCATGTCTTGGGTCACCATGTCATGTTTGCTGTCCCATATGGTATTTTGTTTAGAGAAAAGCATTTCAATGAACTGAAAAGATAACATTTCATCATTAGAACCTCCAACAGTACCCCTAGTATGAGTTTTTGGTAGTTTACGAAAACTTTTTTCGAATAGTATCCTTTCATACATTCACCTCCATCGGAAATGTTAAGGAACTAAAATACTCGTAAGGTCGATAATATCGAAAATATGTAATCGCAATGATTTTCAAACCATGTTTGTAATTTTTTTTAAATAACGGTAAAATATCAAATTGATTAGAATCGCAACCACCAGATGAACATATCTCTAACTAGCTTCCGTTCGCGGCTTTGCTCGCGAGGTACCCACATAAAATAAAGCCTATGTTACTCAGGGATAACGTAGCATTCTAAAGGTGAAAGATTTTTTGAAAATGGACCAGTAGTTTTTGAGTTTATTCGTTAAAAACAAAAATACAAAACTTTCCTCTTTATAATATTAGTATATACAACGTAAAAATAATAATATGATCACGACTGTAATCCCCGGGCTCGGTAGATAACTCCTCAGATTTTTAGTTACTTAGATCTTTGAGGATATCTAAAGGGGGTAGTCAGAGGCAAGTCCAAACATGTCATTTGGTACATGCCCACATTTTGCACAGTAGTTAGTATTCCGTACGTGACAGGTTGCAAGCCCATCGCCGCTTATAAGAATACTAACCTATGACACATACCTTCGAATTTTTGGTTCTAGGGTATGCCGGTTTCCTCACGATGTTTTCCTTCACCGTTTAAGAGCACTGGCATTGCGCACATAAATTTTTCGAATGGAAAAACTCATTGGTGCACGACCAGGTTTGAACCCACGACCTACGGATCGTGAGGCAGGGGTGCTACCACTACACCACCAGCGCTCTCGTACTACAACGTAAAAAAGGCTCGTAAAATCGCCCAAGACATGAACATACCTCTTGCAGCGTAAAAAAGGGCTCGTATATATCCCGCTGGGGGTCCCGCAGGTAATCCCGTATGAACTGCGAGGTTCGCTGTTCGTCCTCTCCGAGTTTGTCGTGTTGTTCGATGCGCAAGAAGTTTTGAAACTCGCGCAGCGTAATAGTTGATCCGTTCGCGCAGTACAGAGCGTACTTGTCAAATATATCATGAACGTTCTGTAGAAGTGTATGGATGTATAAACGACCAAGAAATTGGTTTACCACTTTTGATGGCATCTCCCAGTAACACAATTATTCGCTAAGGATTACTATGACAGATTCTGACGTAGCAGTTCTTCTTCTTCTTCTTCTTCTTCTTCAATTATGGCATCTGTCTCTTAGAGAACAATTTTGCCAGTGTCAAGTGTATTTATTTATAAGTACTGTCAACGTCACAGAGTCATAGTCAAGTAGTCAAGTCAATTTTAAACAAAAGATGGCTGTATTGTTGAAAATTTTCGGGATTTCCTCCGATGGAATTTGAAGAGAACTATTCACTCTAATTCACATACTTTACACTCGCGTCAAGAACCTGGGCTTTATTGGCAAAATAACCACCAAAATTACGCAATAAAACTCAAAATAACACGAGAAAACATATAAAAACCAGAGCGACGTAGTTGTCAGGCAAATACACCGCAGAAAATCCGACGTAGCAGTTATTAATCTGTCAAGCGAAAATAGCACTTGATGTTTTGTACGTGCAAATGATATTCAGCCTTAGAGTGGTAAACCAATTTCTTCGTCGCCTATACAGAGTAGGTTAGCATGGTATGGGCATTTGGGCATGTTAGGAGAAAGGATGAATGTCATGTCAAAGTGATAGATATTTATGTACTCTGAAACGGAGCACTGCTGGTTTAATGGTAGTGGAGTCTTTCTACAGACAGACCGGGATCTACTGTTTTATCTACATATACTCCACCGCGTTTTTCTGTCTGTCTGTGTCTGTTCTGTGTATCGACAATCTTAAAAACTTATGCACCGATTTTCATGATGTTTTCACCAATGGATAGAGTGGTTCTCGAGGAAAATTTAAGTATATAATTTGTCAAGTTTTTAAGTCGCGATATATGTTATTTGACGACCTCTGTGGCGCAGCGGGCGAGAGTCCGCCTGCGACGCAAGAGGTTGCGGGTTCGATTCCCGCCGCGGAACAAATTTGTGTACGATCTGCAGAAATTTGTTCCGTTGGTCTGGGTGTTTTCTATGTATAATATTAATATATCTATCTATGGAATATAATGTATTAAAAATATATCAGTTATCTAGTACCCATAACACAAGCTTTGAGTAGCTTACTTTGGGGCTAGATGATGCTGTGTGGACTGTCCAGCATTGTTTATGTATGTGGCATAGTCACATATATGTATAGATACAAAACCTCTTGTGTCCAACGAATATTTTGGATTTATATAGTCAGTATGATAACATAGCGTTATACACTTACATTTTCGTCAAAGATAAGCTTCTGATACAAGACGGAGAAGTCATCAAAGCTGATTTCCCCTCGCCTCGAAGAGTCCACCTCTTGGAAAATATCTCTCAACTTGCTGGTCGAAATCTTGCAGTTAATCTTTGGTAAGAAAGCCTTCACTTCCTTCAGTGTTATTCTGCAAAGCATAATAAACCTTATAATAAAGCATAATAAATCAGTGCAGTGCAGTGCGCGCTCGGAAACGGACGCGCTTCATTCAAGCACTGTCACGAATTTTATAATTCGCGGTACGCGCGGCTCGCGCCGCTGCCCGGTCCTATTGCGATGTCTACTGGCAAGGCGGTCATCGTGAACGAGCTGTTGGCGTTCATACAGAATGCCATCGACACAATGGATGAGATCAGCATCCTGCAGATCTGCAAGTCCAATTTCAAGGAAGAGGAGATCTGCAGTGGGAAGGCGCTGATCTTCCAAACGTTGGGCAAAACTGCCCAGATGCCATCCCGCAGGAGGGATGGAGGAGAAAGAAGTCTCCAGGACATCATCACCGTTCTGAAGGCGAGACCGACCCAGACGACGTGCCGGATTTCGTCGCGAAGGAGCTGCACAAGCTTCCACCGGTGGGATTCGACCACGTTGACGTCACCAGGCTTCTGAAGGACATCACATTCCTGAAGGCAAGCTTGGTCGAAGTTCAGGCTAGATTAGAGGCTTCGGATAATACCATCTCTGGGCTGCGTGCCGAGCTGGTGTTACTACGTAACACTAATTCGGTATTCAGGTCACCCGAGGCCTCTAATAATGTGAACACACGTCGCGGAGCGCTAAATGCTTCGGTCTGCAGTTTCAAGTCAGCGGATTTCGCGGAATCGTTGGAGTCGCCAGTCGCTGTATCTAGTGCAGCGAACGTGAGCCCACGTGCCGCCGCCCGCTGCCCCGCGCCCTCGTCGGTCACTGCCACCGCGGCCCTGCACCCCGCGCCCTCCGCCCCGCACGTGCCGTCCCCCGCGACGACACCGATATCTGCATCCACCCCACGTGGATACGCTGCTGCTGCCGCCAGCAACTCGAACAAGCGGCAATCGACGACAAACGGCGGGAGGGAGATTCGTAAACCTCCCCGCAGTGCGGTATCCCAGGGTCCTCAAAAGACCCAGGAAGATGATGAGGGTTTCATCAGGGTTGAGAAGAAGAAGAAGAAGAAGGTGCCCCTTCGTCGCAACCAGTGTGGAACCGCGCCGACCGGACCGAACCATCTGCTGCGTCCCGCTCTACCTATGACGTTGCTATACGTGTCCCGACTGCACTTCGCCACCAAGCCTACTGACCTGGTGGAGTACATGAAGGTGAAGACCAACGTCATATTGAGGGTGGAAAAGTTGCATTCGCACAACAATGTGAGTTTCAATTCATTTGTTGTGCGAGTGCCGACTTCAAATCTCGCCCTCTATATGAAAGAGGATTTCTGGCCGAAGGGTGTCATATTTCGGCGATTCCGTGGAAGGCTTGGTGACACCCCCCCACTTCCAGCTCCCAATAATTAAACAATTAGTTTATTATTATGTATGTTAGACTGTAAGGTATATATTTTATATGGGCCGTAGTTTTTAAGTATTTTCCATCTTGTACACTTAGACTAATGTTGCCTGAAATAAAGTTATTATTATTATTATTATTATACACATTGCAATACGGAAGCCAAGTAACTTACAACATGAAGCGCGCTTTAATCATTTAAAAAAAACACGATAAGAACGTAATCTTAATTTATAAAACAAAGTCGGGTTTGTTCGAAGAACATAATGTATGGGAATGACACTAGCTTACGAAATTAGTTTCGTAAGCTAGTGTCATTCCCATACATTAAGAATTCTATTAGTTTTCTATTCCATAACGTTTATGCCGCTTGTCTAAAGGGGCAGCCATTTGCACTAAAGCGACAGCCATAAGAACTCGCATTCATACATACATACACCCCAAAAAACCCACGCACAAATTAAAAACAAAATATAACCCTATTTGTTTGCTGCGCAGTTGAGAAAAAATTAAGTAATCGATATCTGGTTTCCATTGGCACAAGATTGTTTGAAATGTCCACAAATATTTATTTTTTGACTTAATCTATACTAATATTAAAAAGATTTGATTGTTTGTTTGTTTGCATTGAATAGGCTCCGAAACTAATAAACCAATTTGAAAATTTTTTTCACCAATATGTTAAATTAACTTTCAGGATGAACATAGGAACTATTTTTAAGTAGGTATTGCGCGAGCGACGCCGCGTGCAGAAGCTAGTCACGAATAAAAGTCTATTTCAGCATACCGAGTAACAAACAAACTTACTTCTCATGAGAATTTTCTATAGCATAAAATTCCTTCCTCAGCCATCTTTCAATCTGCAGCGGATAGGAAGCGTTGATAGCCTCATCAATGAGAAACCTCAGCCCCTTCACCCAGGCCTCACACTCCTTGTCCGTTTGACCTGAAACAGTATAATATTCTGTAAACTATTTTCTTTGTACATTGTTCTTTTTTTTCCTGTCTATGAAATTTTGAACTGAAACAGTATATTCTGTAAACTATTTTCTTTGTACATTGTTCTTTTTTTTCAGTCTACGAAATTTTGACCTGAAACAGTAATTCTGTAAACTATTTTCTTTGTACATTGTTCTTTTTTTTCCTGTCTATGAAATTATGAACTGAAACAGTATATTCTGTAAACTATTTTCTTTGTACATTGTTCTTTTTTTTCAGTCTACGTAATTTTGACCTGAAACAGTAATTCTGTAAACTATTTTCTTTGTACATTGTTCTTTTTTTTCCTGTCTATGAAATTGTGAACTGAAACAGTATATTCTGTAAACTATTTTCTTTGTACATTGTTCTTTTTTTTTCCTGTCTATGAAATTTTGAACTGAAACAGTATATTCTGTAAACTATTTTCTTTGTACATTGTTCTTTTTTTTCAGTCTACGAAATTTTGACCTGAAACAGTAATTCTGTAAACTATTTTCTTTGTACATTGTTCTTTTTTTTCCTGTCTATGAAATTGTGAACTGAAACAGTATATTCTGTAAACTATTTTCTTTGTACATTGTTCTTTTTTTTCAGTCTACGTAATTTTGACCTGAAACAGTAATTCTGTAAACTATTTTCTTTGTACATTGTTCTTTTTTTTTCTGTCTATGAAATTTTGATCTGAAACAGTAATTCTGTAAACTATTTTCTTTGTACATAGTTCTTTTTTCAGTCTATGAAGTTTTCACCTGAAACAGTATATTCTATAAACTATTTTCTTTGTACACTGTTCTTTTTTTTCTGTCTATAAAATGTTAACAGTTCTTCATGTATACAAGGTTGTATGTACTAGATATACATATGTACAGAGCTGTATCATTAGTACTACCAGTGAAATTACTCAGAAGTGTTTGATCCAGAGTGGTATGGACGTCCGAAACACTGTCCTATGAGTGTAAAGTTTTATCAGTCACTGTATTGATTGTTTAGAATAGTAAGAGCCTATCACCACTAGTGACTTTAATGGACCTAAATTGAGACCTACAGGCTGATTAAAAACTCGTTGGTGTTAGCTTGCCCTTGAACTTACTTTATTTTAAGCTACATCATCTAAATGTTTGATAACAATATTAGGTACTGTATGCTGTTGTAACAAGTTTTGTAGAAGTTTGTATTCATTCTCAGTTTATTTCTTGGCAGGTGCCCAATATTATGTTTTTGAGTTATTGAGCAAGCACCTAACTGAATAAACTGTTTTGTTTTCAAACAATATTAATGTTTGGTAACATACGCAAGGATTTCCTATGGGCTTTGATTCTGATTTAACCGTAGCTAAAGCTAGTATTAAACTAGATTTTATATTTCCAGAATAAAAAAAAGAGCATTATTGTAGGTTTTTTTATTAGATGCCAATCTGCCAATGTAATTTTCATTCCTTTAAATGATATTTTAAGGGTGACCCATAAACAAAGTGCTTGATAGAGAAGTATCTCTAATTATCAAATGATTTGATAAGTTGATAACAGACACCAATAGGTCTAGATATAAATATATTGATCTTTGAAAATGATAAATATTGTTATTTTGTACCTAAATATTTTTATCTTTGTAGTCTCCCTTATTTTTTTAATTTGTATGCTGAATAACACTATGTTTGTGTGAATGTTATATACAACATACACAATTATAGAAGTGGACAAGCTCCGCACCAAGTCATTTGTTCCTTGGTTACATTCAGTAGGCCATGTTTCACACATTCCATCTTTAATTTGATCTGCCTACATAGTGTATGTGTCATATTAATATTCACTTCAATTGCTAAATACTAGCTCTGAAAGATGACAAACTCAAGTAAGCATGGATTTCACACTTAGTATGTTTATTATGATTTTTATGCCGGTCAGATCATTGTGCTTCAAAATAGCTTAGGTATACTAATCAATAAATGTGGTAAGAATTGTTAAACTATTGGCGAGAACAAAGAAATCAATATTTTCTACAATATTGCATGAAATGAGACTCATGAAACAGGTACAGAGAAGAGTAAGAGTGAATGAAACAGTCAGAAAGGGAAGACCTCTGCATACTAAAATAAATCAAGTTTAAGATGTTCTAGAAAAAGACCAGAGCCAAATTACGCCAGCGCCTGTATCAGGTATACTATGTGCATCTGTTGGAGTGCCACGCATTCACTCTCCCTCGGTCTCTTTCATTCCTCCTCCATGGTAGCTTTAAATGTTTAATGTAACCTTGTTGAAAGTCACATTAGAAGTTTCACTTCAAAAAACTCTTTAATTATGAATATAGTGTTGTGTTTTAGAATTTGCAAAGGTTTTCAAATACTCTGTAACCAGGGATATTCCGGTTAAGGTTAACAACCGTAATGAATCGGTTGTTTAACACTTTCAATTACGGTATACCGAAACTATAGGTTACCGAAACATTTCTGTTAACATTAACCGAAATAATAAAGGTTTTTATCTTAAGGTTTAAATTGGCGCATTTTCATCATGTACTGCGTGCAAGTAGCGCGGTAGGTAATATGAGTGCGAAGGAAAATAATGTCTCACTCATCTTCTGTCGTGTTAAACCGTATTGTTTGAATTTGTGTTGTTTGTTACCTGTATTTGCGGGTTGCGGTAATGTAGTTTGCGGGTATCGCCGTGTTTTTTTTAGGTAGTTACTGTCTACGATAACTACCCGCTTTTAGACAGATTCTTTCTTGCCAAAGCGGTGGCGAATGTATTATTCAGTTATTGTGAGCACCTTAGTGAGTTGTATTGAATACTACAAATTATTTATTTCATTTCAAAAAATTTGTGTTTTTTTTTAATGCCTCGCAAACAGTCAAACGCCGTTCACAGACATTTTGAATATAACAAAAGTACTAATTGCAGTTTTTTTAGCATTTAATTTAAGGCTGCAGTCTGCGAGCGTGGGAACTTCTGACACAACACCTACATTGATAATTTCTACTCACACAAATGCATCGCTCAGTATTGAATACACACCCTGGAAACGAATAAATCTACTTTCGATGTTTCGTACAAGTTACGCATCCATTACGCGTTCGTCTTTGTGGGATGTTTATAAATGTCATAGAAAATACGCAAAGTATTAGTAGCATCGTGAAGCGCTCGAGCCCGCGGCGAGTTACCGGCGCGCGGGTAGCTCGTCACCGCGGCGGCAAAGGGTTGGGTCAGAGTGTATGCTTTTTGATATCATTTTAAACTATGTATTTCTTTTTATGGAAAAATTCAAGATAATTGTCAAGCCAACGTTCTGTGTGTTATGAGAAATGTGGAATTTATAGATGAAAAAACTATTATTAAAATCAAAGAATATTTAGTACAAACATGGAATAAAATATGTAGGTACAGATTAAAACTAATTTAACTTTTTTACTCCGAAAGATTGAAAATAAAAAATATTTATTTAGTTATTTAAAACATAAAATTTAGTAAAACCATTTTCAATCGCAATATAAGCGTGACTTATTAACCCCTTCAATATTTTCAGCTAATAATGAATTATATATAAATAAATAATATAAATAAATAATAAATAATTATTTATTATTTATTATTTATTTATATTTAATTACCCTATAATATACTAGTAGTTTGCCCCGAACTGAGATCTTGCGCGCGATTTCCACAATCCTCATTTTGTATTCACGCCCTGAAGTTTTTGGATACACTTTATGTACTAGGCATAGGTGCATATTTGCCATACTGCATAGGTGCCATGCTTACGAGTACGTAACCTAATTACAAACAAATATTTTATTATCCTACTTAAGTAGGTCTACTTTAGGTTCTACTTTTTATTATCCTACTTATGCCCGTGCTAAGAAAATCTTGTTTTTTTTTTATTTTCGTTAAGTATATTTAAAAACTATCCATCCTGGAATAAAAATTAAAACCATTTTGTAATGTACAAGTATACAATAAGTTAAGTTTTAGCATCCTGAGGGGAAAACTACCTTCCCACTAAGATTATCTAACAAAGAAAAGAAAAGGTTGAGTATAAAGATATCCCATCAAAAACATAAATGTGAAATGTGAGCCAAGTTCAATAAGTAGTCAGACCTTAGGCTTCAATATAATATCCTAAATTATGAGATGATAATGATATTTTATAGTTGTTAAAAATATTTTATATTGTTATAAATAAGTTTCAGGACTGACCATTGTACCTGGCACCCGTTTAGATCTCACTTCTTTTGTCGCTGAAGTCAACGACTAAAACATACTTATTGAACTTGGCTCTCATTTCACATTTATGTTTTTGATGGGATATCATTACTTTTTGTAAAGAACTTATTAGTAAGTAAGTACTTATTCTTATATTATTACACTTATATAATCTACCTGCATAAACGGCTCAAACTATTGGCACATTGTAGGTATACATACTAAGCAGGTAGATAGGTACTTGAGTACTTACTGAATAAGTATACATGTCTATAGGTCAGTCAGTGATAAAAATTTTCATAAAAAACCATTTTTGGACGTTGATATCTAAATAACCGTATGAGGTGTGTTTATGAAATTCGGAGTACATATTTTACTCGCAAGTGGCAATAGATGAGCCAAATTTGACTTGTTTGTGTGAAATAGTTTTTGAGTTACGAGGGGGTGAAAATGGCTCCATATGGTTCGTGTAATATTACACACGGTGCGCGCCTCGCCCGTTCGCTTGAACTTGGCTTGACACGCTGCCGCGTGTCTAGATTATGTATTATATTGCAAACCTACCTTTACCATGTACCTATTTACAATAAATTAAAAAAAATGTAACTTCTATCTATCTCTCTGAAATAGATAGAAAAATGTTACAATATAAATAAGTACCTACACTAGTTAGTGTTTGATAATTAATTCGTAAAAAAAATACGTAGTAAAAGTCACGTACCTAGTTCGTCGGGTTGCTGAATGCTGACGAATCGGACAAAATTTATTAGGACACAGCGTCCCAATTGACAGTTTTTATTTTAATATATTTGTTACTGTCGATTCGGACACCATTAAAAATAACTGCATTGTAAAGTCAGATAAATAACTTTTTTTTTTAATTTCATTGATTATAAATAAATAAATAATGCTGGACAGTTAACCACCTTCTTAGTCGATACAAATCCAACATCGTCTTAAAAAGGTTTCCTTTAATCGTATGAAAGCTATTTTCAGTGCCTTAATTTTTTTTCTTCGTCCTGTCCTAATTTTGTTCTTAATTCGGCCATATTGCTGATTTCTTTGGCATAAACTAATTCTTTGTAGTCATTTTTGGTTAGTTAACAAACAAATTAAGCTTAGGAATGATAAAATGGCCAAAATCTATTTTTTAATCAGGTAGCTAATTTTAAGAATTTTCCACCTTACCGTCTTTGAAAGCCAATTTTAGCCAAAGTAGCCTATTAAGTACTACTTTTTTTTAATGATTATGAAAGCTGAGAGTCAGGAGAATTTTTTAGACTTATTTTAAAACCATGAAATCACTTTTTAAGATTTTTAATTTAAAGTTGAAAATTTAAGTCATAACTCACCGAATGTAATTATTTGACTTTACACTAACATTTTCATCGTTTTCATCAACGTCACGTAGCTGATTATTTTATGCATAAAAGAACAACTCATTAAAATTCAGTAGCAAAAAAAAATCTCAAGAAAGTTTTCTACTTTTTTTGTAAGAATGTTTTAAGTTGTTCAAGTCGTAAATTTTCAAAAATTCGGAAAAAAATTAATAACTCAAGAACTATAGAAAATCACGGAACATACATGGGGGTGATTCTGGTACCCCAAAGGGTGTTCTATCTCTGGACTTTCGCTTGACACTACTTTTTGGGACACCCTGTATACATAGATAGATATATTTTTATTAAACATAGAAAACACCCAGACCAACGGAACAAATTTCTGCAGATCGTTCACAAATTTGTCCGTGGCGGGAATCGAACCCGCAACCTCTAGCGTCGCAGGCGAACTATCGCCCGCTATGCCACTGAGGTCGTCCATATAAACATAAAGTGTTTATTACATAAAACATTGTGCCAAATGCTGTGTAAAATACTGTGATTGTTGTAGGTTAGGTTAGGTTATAATCAAATACCTAAATGATCATTATAGATCTTAGGTATACAAGATAATGGAATCGACAATAAAAAAAAAACAAAAGTATTCTTGGGATACTGTGTTCCAATAAATTTTGTACGAATCGTCCGCAACTCTGTGCGTCAACCTGCTCGATGAATACAAATCAGTAATCACAAATTAGTATCCGACACTCGCGACCCACCCATAAAGCATATTTTGGCAGGCGCTTGCTCCATACTAAAATGTATGGCGGCGGGGAACGATTTCTGCTCAAAAAATTAACAATGTTTAGGCTCAGATTAATACTTTTTGGTTTGAATTAGTAGAAAAAATTCACGGTAACTGTGTTGTTTAACATTTTGTCTCACGATTTGTCCAAAAATATTATAAAAATAACAACGATAATTTCGTAAATACTCATAATAGAAAAGATCGATTCCGATGTTTTTAATCAATGTTGACGATTTTTTTTCTCAAAAATTAAGAATTATTTTAGAATAATCACACGGTGTTAGTGTAGACTCATCTATTAAGAATTCCTATTATTAATTTGTGTACTTCTATGAAGTGATTTCTTATATTTATTTCTAAAACCGTAAGTGCATGTTCGCGCGTTTCTTAGGGACGCGGCTCTTAACACTTTCCGCTTGCTCAGTAGTATCCATCCAGTCATCAACTAAGTCGAAAAACATTCGCATAATATCGCACGCACTCAATTTCTACAAAGTATTTACCCTAATAATGCAACAAAAAATACAGTTTTAAAAAACCGAATTATTTCGGTATACCGTTTTATTCGGTAACAGTTATTATTTCGGTTAAAACCCAATGTAAAAGGGTTATCGTTTCAATCGCTTACCGTTTCTATCGGTAACCGTTTGAAACGGTTACCGTTATGAATAGGTTTTCCGATCCCTGTCTGTAACCATGTAGTGCAGTATTAATGACTTCTTTACTTAATCACTAATAACAATATAATAATAATATATTTATTTATTCAGATAACAAGATCCATAGTGTTAATACAATACAACTTATAATCTAGAGTTAGTAGGTTCCTAACAGCTAATACTTAATAATTAAAAGTGATTTAGTCCTCTGTGTGAGTTTCCACATCAGATATAATATCTTATTTTTATATCACTAATGGGATATAAAAATAAGATAAAAAACTTGATTTTGATGTCTAAGTAATCAACAAACTGATGCAGACTTTAAAAATTAAACTAATTTCTATCTGTTAATCTATTAGTTATTGTTTATGATTGGCTTTAGTTAATGTGACCTACATCATGCTATAAAAATTTAGTGTTTTTCTTTCTCAATAGAATGTCTTGAAAAAAATACATTTACCCCAATTAACAACAAATAATCATTATTAATTTATTAAAAAACAATTCATCACTTTCTTGCCCTTTTCCCACATCATGTGGGGTATAACTGTTTAAAACAGGATCAATTATTCAATTTCAATAACAACACCAGTCAGTTTATGTATGTTGACGATCGTATAGCATTATTCAACCATTTTTTTGGCCAAAAAGTAACATATTCCATAACAATGAGTAAAGCTTCTAGGGAATACTAAAGGCAGACTTTTCAACTCTAACACCAAAACATGTGGAAGCGTTTTCTGTTATAAAACCAATAAGTTTACCTGCAAACGATGCTGCTCGCAGCTTGAACTCAGTGCCATAGTAAATAGAGAAGCATTTCGAGCTTTCCAATCTTTTGTATTCCTCTAGCCACCGCTCGAAGTCTTTAGAAGATTTGCCGACTCTAACTTCTTTTATATCTCGAATGTCGAGGGCTCCCTCGTAGGCTTGTCGTTGGGGAGCGCTGGTGCGGGTCCAAATGACTTGATGAGTCTCACGACGTACGGTTAGTAAGCGCCGCTCTGGTCTCTTTCTTGGATAAAATTTGAGGACCGAAGACCCTCGCTCTATGTAGGATATGAGTTGATCAGCCTCATGAATGAGCCTGTCGTTGGCCCCGTTGAGGCAGACGGCACTCATCACGCTTTCGTTCTCGCCGCCGGATGTCGCGACACTGGTCAAGTCTCGCTCCGCATGGACTAGGTACCTGACGCAGTTGTTTAAACAATTTTACTTTCAGCGAATAATTAAGTTTACAAGTAGCCCTACATATTTAGTTTGTCAAGCTTTATGTTCAAATTATCGAATTGAACAAGTGGAAAATAAAATCACGCGAATACGCGCCGACATTATTGATTTTCTGACAGCCAAGCCAACAAAACAAGCACCCCAAAGAGAATAAAACACCTTGCTTGACTGACATACCTATAACATGACGTAAAATGTCATTGTCTAAAAAAATGTGACGTTTGTGACGTGCGCTGCCTAGTTTAAGTAGTTTCGTTCCGAAACACTAACAAAGTTATCGCAAATGAAACAAAATTTTTAAATTTAAACCACACTCCATCCCTTTTCCTTGGTCTGAGGTAAAATAGAAAGGGAAGGTTGAAGAGCCCTATTTACAATAACCATCGCCTTCGTAATTTGTAGGTACTTAAGAAGAATGAATAACTAACAAAATAAAACAACACATGTGGTTATCACTAGGTATATTTTATTATAGATTTAAAATTAGGTATGTCAAAAATGATTCAAAGATCTTGCGTCCACTACATATTTAGATCAGAAACTGTAAAGTAGAAGACAGTAATATTAACAGCTTGTACATAGGTACCTACACTTCTATTGTGAAAAATAACTGTTGAAGATGCAAGATCTACGAGTTAAATATGCACTAAGCAAATTAAATTTCAATCAGTCGATAGGTAGGTACTTACATTCTATTTGTAAATAATAAATAGGTATCATAATTGATTGCATAGGGCAAAACAATCCTATATGACTCTCACAATAAAAATAACTCTATATAATTCCTTTTATATATAAACAATATTTTACTGGATGCATTTACAACTCAAATCTTACCAATGAATAGTCTTTCAAGTAATTTTTTAATTCAGACTTTGCTTTGCATGATGAATTTCAGAGCATCGAGGAAATATTATCTTAGTGTCTTGTCTCACTCAGGTACGAAATTGACTACACAAATCAAAGTTTCAAGACTAGTCATAGAAAATGGTTTCAGATTAACGCATTAGCAGTTTTTGTTAAAAACTGCAAATTATTAGAATTCATAACTGAGCAAGACGAGCCACCTTAAAATTATAGATCGGACCACAATGATGATCAGTATTAAAATATTAGTACATCGGATTTATATATTTTATGTATACTCAGATACTATCAAAACAATACTAACAGCTGATTGAAGTAAATTTATTCTGACTATGAATAGGGTATTGCGAAGAGGAGTGATTTAAGGAACACAAATTCAGACTCGTATTTTCCCAATATGTTGCAACATCAGCATTGGAAATATGTGTTATTGGAGTCTATAGATTGGTTTTTAATGGTCCTTAGATAGCTCAACTGTAAATGTATTTTAAATAATGTATATAATAAGCATTATCTGTATATTTGTGTAAATAAAGAATTTTAATACTTTGCACCTATGAGTTGTATAGGCGACCAAGAAATTGGTTTACCACTTTTGATGACATCTCCCAGTAACATAATTATTCGCTAAGGATTACTGTATTACATTAACGTTAAAAAAAAACATGAATGACAGATTCTGACGTAGCAGTTATTAACCTGTCAAGCGAAAATGGCCCTTGATGTTTTGTACGTGCAAATGATATTCAGCCTTAGAGTGGTAAACCAATTTCTTGGTCGCCTATACATAACTTCACAGCAATTTGTATGAAATATTAAATTTACGATATTGCGTTGCAACAAACTGCTCAATGTATTAAGTGAGCCGGTTGTTTTCCCTAGTTTGGAATGTTTTCAGCATTTGTTGTATATATAACTTTCAATGATATTCAATATTAGTACCAACTCATACAAAAAACGGTAGTTTCGGTATAACGTACTTTTTTTTCTAGTTGAAGAAAGAGAAAGACAGATGGTTAAACCTAAGCTTTTGAATGCATGTGTAAAGATTGATTACTACTCAATCATTATTAATATTATCGATTATACATTTTACACTATTGTAACTATACCACTCATGGCAAGGCATGGTGATCCATGTAGACAAAGGTTAATTAATGAAATGTTTAAATAGACGTCAATGTAATAAAGTAACATTGCTGCTATATACATTAGTGTTCAAATCATACCAATAAAACACAGCCTCACACTGTCCAATGCAGTGAATGTAGAAAATGGAAAAGAGATTAAACCTTTTTGAATAAGCGAATAAATAGAAGCGTTCGTCGGTTATCCGCACGACATGAGATCGATATAGAAATTGTAATTATATACTATAACGGCCATTACGGGCACTCTTAATTCTAAATCTACATCTTAATTTCTATACTTGACAAGAATAGATGCCATATATTTGCACCAACCGATAATTAGCTTACATGTCATGTAAATAAGTTCTAGAATCCAACTTGGATAGTCATTAGGCCATTTAGGCTTTCCATTGAGTCGGTCCCAGGCCAGGAAGTATCCATTGATGCAAACAGGCATAACCTTACGTATGGTACTGCCAGTGGATCTGTAGGTCTACCATGAGTTTTCACAATCTACACTCGCTAGTGACTGTGGTTAAAAAAATGTATGAAAATTTGTACAGCGCCTCTAGCGGATTGTTGGGTACTAAAACGCCACGTAGTTAACTATCCTACGTCACAGCGTACTACAGCGACTATAGTTTGCGCTTCATTAATTTGCTTAGAATTTGGTAGTAACTATTTTGACAGATGTCATAGTAACGTACTATTACTTTACTACTTTAGTAACGTCAGCCGATCTAAATGTGACAACTCATCGTAGACGTACTGACGTAGCGTAGCTGAAACTTCTTAGGGACCTCACGCTTCACCACCGAAAGTACTGCACAACCGGCTTGCCATAAATAGTTAGCACGGCCGGCGCATACTAAGCACATATCATGCAACAGTACAAACTAAAGGCGTACACTCTCGACGTAATGACACAGCCGACACGCCAGGATACATAATAAATAAACCCAGAATGTCCACGAGTCTTAGGGCTCCCGCACACAGGCCACCGGCCACAACCACAAAACGCCGCTACCGGAATATTTCTTGTAGTTTTCATACATTTTATATGGACTCGCCGCACACGGTTGTCGCCGGTGGCTACACGCTCTAGCTTCAGGTAATGGCGTTTGTGGCTGTCACGTGTGGCCCGTGTGCGGCCAGCTTTAAAGCTAGGTCAATCGACAGTGCCGCTACAGGTCCGTTCTCTAAGCGGAGCGGAGATTCGAGAGCGGAATAAATAAGACATAATTGTCATAATACAAATGCCCGCATCAATAAAATTGATAGTAGGGGCAGGGAATGGAGTGTCAGAGCTATGGCGCCGCGGACGCTTGCATCACTTCGTCGAAGGACGCCTCGAGGCAGTGCTTGAGCTCAGCGTAGGACACTACGAGGATACTCTGCTCGTCCCGGGTCATGAGGGGCACCTGCCAACAGAGATCAGTGTCAACAAAGGCCCAGAGTGGCTTTACGGAACTCTGATTACAATCAATTACAATTAACGTCTATCAGCAACTGTATAGGTCATCCAACGGATCTAGGCATTCGTGAAGTTAGCCACAGGTGCGAGTTTGCGCATGTACAGTTCCTTCCCCCCCTCCTCATACCTCTAATTGGTCCCGAAAAACGATACTGCGCAGCTCTTGCGGCTAACTTCACGAATGCCTAGATTTGTTGAGCCAACTATACTGTGCTGAAAGGGACGGAAATGTCTAGTACTTTCCCGCTAAACTATTATCTAATACGGTTATTAATTAAGCTTATTAATGTTAATGAGCTTAATAAATATATTAAAATTAATAACCGCAATGAAATAAAATTTTTTTCGAGAAAAGAGTGCATGCGGCGGACTTGCGAATGTTGAAATGGAAGTGTGGAGTGACAAGGATGGATAAAATAAGAAATGAGTATATCAAAGGAAGTCTGAAAGTGGCACCGGTGACAGAATAGATGAGGAGTAATTTAGGTTAGCGTGGTATGGACATGTTATGAGAAGAGATGAATGTCATGTGACAAGGAGAGTGTTAGGTATGAATGTGGATGGATACAGGGGTAGAGGTAGGCCAAAGAAAAGATGGATGGACTGTGTGAAAGATGACATGGGTAAGAAAGGAGTGAGTAATGAGATGACGAATGATGGAGGGAAATGGAAGAAGATCACATGTTGTGCCGACCACATAAAGTGGGAAAAGGGCAGGAAGATGATGATGAAATTATTGCAATTTGGCGCGTGAGCGAGACGAACCGCCTTAATTAAATAAATAAATAATGGAGAACATTTTACACACTGCCATCTAACCCGAACTAAGCAAAGCTTTTACTATGGAAACCAGATAGCTGATAGATTAATTATATACTTTTTTTTTTGTAAATACATACAACAGAATACATAATAACACCCAGACACAGAACAAACATCTGTGTTCATCACACAATAGTTTATATCCTGGGTGGGGATCGAACCCACAACCTACAGCGCAGAAGGCAGAGCTACTACCAACTGAGCTGTGAGGTCAGTCAAATAGTAGGAGTAATGTGAATTACGCGGTCCGGAGCGCCCCCATCCAATAGGTTTAGGCAGTTGACGACGTGCGCCTGGTCGATCCACGGCCGGCCCTCCGCAGTCACCGCGTGGAAGATGTAATCCCTGAACAACTTCAGCAAATAGCGGTGGCCGGTCTCCGACCATGAAGGGTCACAATTCAATCTGTAATACAATACAAATCATTTATGACCAAAGATTTAAATCGTGGATATGCCCGTACGGTACGTTTTGTTGCCAAACAAAATGAGATAGGTCGCTCATTTGGCACACCAAATATTTTCAATTTCAGGGCACAAAAGGAATGAGTAGATATATTTTTTTACGAAAGGTCGTGCAATATAATTGCACAATATATGGTGAAATAACGGTTTGGTTCATTGGCAAATACAATTTTTTTTACGAATCATTAGTGTGCGTGCATCGTCATTTTGTTAACACACACATCTAAAAACAGTGCTACAGTTTTTGGCGTCCGGGCATATCTACGATTTAAATCTTTGTTTATGACTACATTCAATCTAGAATAGGATAGAAATCATTTGTTTTACGTCACGTTACAGATAACTTTAAATTATAATGCGTTGCTAAGGTGACAAGAAAATACAGAGTCCACTATTTTTTTCAGTGAGTTTATGAACTTAGGTACTAACTACTACCAATGATTTATCTTATAGAAATTTGTATTTTAAAAACTACAGGGTTGCAGTTACTCAATGAATACTCATAACTATATAGGCTTCTATAAAAGTGTCTATATAGTAATCTATTTAAATGTATTTACCTCAGTCGAGTCTCGGCTTACATGTATTTTATGAAAAATACTCCACAAATGAACACAATTAAAAAAAAATCTGGTACGTACCTGTGTTCGTAGACCTAGAAAGTGATGCAAAGAAAATGATAATTCTCAATTCGAAGATGACATTAATCAGTGAGAAATGAAAATGCCTCCAACAAAAACACGCCCATCGTCTTGGAAACGAATGAGAATGTCACGTGAGAATGAAGAAGCCTACTAAAGGATAATGAAAAGATGCCAAAAAAACATTGACTCGTCGAGAATTGACTTAGCACGTGCTAATGTGTAGCTATTGTTGCTATTTCAAAGCTTATCCTCTTCTTATTGTCTCATCAGATGCGACCAGTGTGTTGAAAGGATTAAAGTGTGCTTCAGGGCAACTTTCATTCACTGTCATGAGTTTATATACTCATTAACAATCTACAATAAGTGCATGTAAAGCTTTCCAAATTTCGTGTGGCTAGAACTATAAATAAATAAATAAATAATAAATAATGCTGGACAATCCACACAGCATCATCTAGCCCCAAAGTAAGCTACTCAAAGCTTGTGTTATGGGTACTAGATAACTGATATATTTAATACATGATGTAGGTACATAGATAGATATTTTTTTATTATACATACACACCCAGACCAACGGAACAAATTTCTGCAGATCGTACACAATTTTGTTCCGAGGCGGGAATCGAACCCGCAACCTCTTGCGTCGCAGGCGGACTCTTGCCCGCTGCGCCACTGAGGTCGTCATCTACTATTCTTGCTATTATCGGTCACTCGGTGTATTCTGTGTATCGGTGTATATAAACCTGGTCAATCGGTCAATAGAGGCATAACCTGCCAAACAACAGCAAATTAATGTGTTTTACCACTTATAAAGTAAACCTTTTTCTAGCTAAAATTATGTGTTCTTGTCGGCAAAGGACAATCATTTGAAACTTTGTGTACATTTTGTTTTTAGTAAGAATTCCCTATTTTTTAAAACTGCAAATTGTTGTAACAGTTTACAATTGTAAAAACTACAAATTGTGTAATCATAGTGTCACAGATTATAAAAACTGCAAATTGTCTGTAATTGTGTTATAGTGTCACAGATTGTAAAAACTGCAAATTGTCTGTAATTGTGTTATAGTGTCACAGATTGTAAAAACTTGCAATTTCTCTGTAATTAAAACGTGAAACCCTTGTTAATACCCGCTGCTGGCTAAGCATTAGCACGTGGCAAGCGACGACTATGCCTAGCGTTGCAACTTACTCTGGTCTATCGTTGCAGGTGGAGAGTTTCACTAGAAGCCGAAATAGGCGTCCGTTGTCGATTTCGAGGGCAAGTAGGTCTTCGAACGCATCGGAACGACGCTGCAACGCCTCCACCTAGATAAGTAATGCGTATAAGTGGCCAACCATGCTCATGCCGAGGCCGCTAGAAGGCCTCCCCCACCTGAGTAACATTTAAAACAACGGGTCGTCTCTGGTTTCCTCGAATCCGTTGACTTTTTTCATACTCACTTAAAGGAGCTCGATATAGTATAATGTAAGCTTATTTTAATGTTTCAGAAATGAGGTTGCATGATCATGAATAAGAAGTTAATGTATGATAAACGTGGATTTTAAAGAATTTGAATTGGAAGTTTTGAGGTCAGATGAGGCGAATGCTACTTACAGCTGACAATCCTCTAGTTAGAGAAATATAGGGAGCGTACCTGCGTGTAGAAACGAGCGCCGATCATAGGCATGAGGTCAGTGACCGACCGCCGGGCCGGTGACCCCGACAGCAGAAATCTGGAATCATAATAGCGCACCGGTAATAGTGGCCCCAATACACCATGGCTCATCACAAATCTTTTTGTACAGAGGGAAATGGCTCATGGTAGCGGACTATTGCCAGTGGGCAATGGTTCGAGGCGCGGTATGGCGTGTTTTATATCACTTAAAAACAAATACAGTATAACATTACTCACCCCATATCTGTTGATAACAACAAAACCATGTAATTATAATGTAGGCATGTATATGTTATGTATAAATAGAAGGTGAATGATAACCAAACATCATGATACAACCTTATTATCTTTAAATTCTCAGCGAACACCTAGATAGGCCTTTCAAATTGAATGGCATAACTTTATGCAATAATTACTGAATTTGAATCCATTGCCCTATCTCTACATTCTAAAACCTAGATAAGGCTGTGAAGTATTGACTTATAATGACTGACTTTTAACAAAGCTAGTATGCAATATGTATTACATATATATAAGTAGTACATAGATGTATTATCATTCTGCTGATAAGGTATTAAAGTTTGTATAATAATGGCATTAGCTCACATGATCACGTTCTTCAGATCCGCGGAGTAAGACCTAGTGACTAGGTCTATTGAGGCCGGTATGTTGTCGCAGTGCGGCGTGCGGCATGCCATTGACAGAGCCAGGCGACCCAACGCCATTAGATCTTCTTGCTGGCCCTATTAGATACACAACTTTATTAGCTCATTCATCAGAATATTATGTGTCTAAATTGTCTTGTAAGACTTGGACTAAAACTACAAGAGAACAAAAAAAAACATGCAAAAAGATTGCGCCCCCGGGTGGACTCGAACCACCAACCTTTCGGTTAACAGCCGAACGCGCTAACCAATTGCGCCACGAAGGCATTGAATTCTACGACGAATTAAGTCATCACAATCCATAAAATACATTGTGCTAAAAAAATCATTTTTTCAAACTATAGTGTTATTGCCAATGGTTATGGCATATCAAATAAGACTACTATTTTTTTTATTATAATCATGTGCCTGTGAACTTCATGCAAAATGTATGAAAATTTAAAAGTTGATGATCTCGTTCTGAATATTTTAAAATGTTTTGAATGTTGTTCAACGCAACATTAATATGTATTGTTGTTATGTTATGTGACCTTTCAATATTAACATAAAGAGATTTAAAATTGCACAGTTCCTATATCAATAAAGAACCGTTTATTTAAATAAAATAAAATAAATAAATATGATCACGACTGTAATCCCCAGGCTCAGGAGATATCTCCTCAGATCTCTAGTTATTTAGATCTTTGAGGATATCTAAAGGGGGTAGTCAGAGGCAAGTCCAAACATGACATTTGGTACATGCCCACATTTTGCACAGTAGTTAGTATTCCGTACGTGACAGGTTGCAAGCCTATCGCCGCTTATAAGAATACTAACCTATGACACATACCTTCGAATTTTTTGTTCTAGGGTATGCCGGTTTCCTCACGATGTTTTCCTTCACCGTTTAAGAGCACTGGCATTGTGCACATAAATTTTTCGAATGGAAAAACTCATTGGTTCACGACCAGGTTTGAACCCACGACCTTCGGATCGTGAGGCAGGGGTGCTACCACTACACCACCAGCGCTCTTTACCGTTTATTTCATTAGTTATAAAATGACCGGACACCAATTGGTGGTTGGATTCTTTATGCATGGCCCATTGAGCATAAAATGATCGTAGATTGCTATTGAGTTGTATTCATTGTGCATGGTCAGTACTTTTACAGCACATTGTATCACTCTTTAAAGTCATGCACAATGCCAATAGATCGGTCAATGGACTTTGAATAGTAACATCAAGATAGGTGTAGAATGGGTTACAATGAGTCTGTCCGGTCTGTGCCATCTTATACCAAGAAATAAGATTATATTATGCGGAAGGGATCAACTCTTTAGAGAGTTTTACGCGTAACGACTCCTAGTATTCCCTCCAAAACCACGGAAGCATCACTATATAAATATTTCGAGAGATCATCTCAATGTAGCTTGCTGCTAAAAGGGAAACTATTATAATTCAAGAGTATGTGTGTGAATATTTTGATACCAAGTTGATTGGCCTATTGTTGTAAAACTTTATTAACCTGTGTTTAATACTCATTTTTACCAGATGGTAAGAGTATTCAGCAGTTCATCTTGGACTATTTGTACTACTATGGGCCAAAATTGTGCCTCCGTTCAATATTATATAAGCATTACTGTGTATTACTCAATTATTTATAAACAATGTTTGTAGTGGAATATTTTAAGTTTGGAATAGATAACATTTGACCTAAATTAGTTTAATGAGCTATTTTACTCAAGCGAGTAAATAACTAGAAGAGTAATGTACAATATGCTGCCGTCCTTAAGCTAAAATGCCGTTATCCAACATTCGGTCAAATTCGACTTTTTTATGCCATCGTAATCGGGAAAAAAGCTCTATCGACCAATCTTACCAGAACTCAAATAGCTCTTATAGTTTTCGAGTTATGAAAAGTAAAAAATGCCGTTACCAGAATCAAAATTTACATCACTTAAATGTTGTTAAGTGTTATGCTAAGCTTAAAAGTGGCTAATGGCTTTTTACTTTATTTTTATGTAAACAAAAATAGTAACTTAACTATTAATAACTTCAATAATACTAGGCTTGATTGCGGCAAAGTGACTTTAACTACAGTTAATTGCAGTTATATATTAATCGTGCTAAAATATAAATGGTTTTTACCTCATAATTCAAGAAGTGGATTTTGTATTTAACGGCATTCTAGCTTTAGGACGGCAGTATGGTGAAAGATCCTACTGATAATCAGGCGGAACATAGGTTCTATAGTCATATCTTCTGTCTTTGTCTACGACGAATTACGACTGTAATATAAGCTGAATAGCATGTATGTTTGACAGTTTACCTGCGCTATGTCGCCATTGTTTGGATGCAGGGCGTCAGCTGCGCCGGACCAAGAGATGCGAGCTCGACATCCGTTCATAATCACCTTCGATGGATCCAGGGTCCTGACACAGACAACAAATAGATTTTTCAATTAAGGTCATCATCATCTTCCTGCCCTTATCCCACAAGGTGGGGTCGGCACAACAGGTTCTCTTCCTCCACTCTCTCTTATCAGCCGTCATCTCAGTAGTCATTCCCTTCTTACACATATCGTCATTCACACAGTCCATCCATCTTTATTTATATATCATTTCCTAGGTCTACCTCTACTCAAACATTAAAGTTAAGTAACTATATTATATCCAAGTGAAAGAGACAACGCCATCTAGTCCTAAACTAAGCAAAGCTTGTACTACGGGAACAACATAGCTAATAGATTAATAATATATATTTTTTTCATAAATAAAAACATAGCATACATAATAACTTCCAGACACAGATCAAACATCTGTATTTATCACATTATTGCCATTATGTTCGCACCATTGACTTGCCCCATTAATGGTGGAGACGTAACTGTTTAGCTAAATTTGCAACATTCAATTTGATACAACAACTACACCTTTCGTTGAATTCATTAACAAAATTGTTTGTTTCTGACATGGTTTTTTAAAATAGAATGTACACCAGAAATTAATAGTATGTCCGGTTCTTTAGTCAACTGAGGCCGCTGTCAACTTAAGCACTTATTACACTACCCTGAATTCAGGGACCCTTACCCTAAATAAGAGTGGTGTAATAAGTGTCAGAGCGTAAGGCGTAGAGGCTAGGAGTTAGGCTCCCTTACTACGGGCCCTGAATACCGTGTAGTATAATAAAAACATTATCCCGCGGAATAAGTAGACCTAATGCATTTTTGAATCGGTCAACTTATCCTTGTTGGTTCTGAGTGGGGATCGAAGCGACAAACTACAGCGCAGAAAGCTGAGCTACTACCAACTGTACGTCAACCATGAGTTGTCACATTTAGATCGGCTGACGTTTAACAGTAGTTATAGTACGTTACTATGACATCTGTCATAATTATTACTCATGGTACCAAATTCTAAGCAAATGGATGAAGCGCAAACTACAGTCGCTGTAGTACGCTGTGACGTAGGATAATTAGCTACGTGACGTTTTAGTACCCAACTATCCGCTAGAGGCGCTGTACAAGTTTTCATACATTTTTTAAACTACAGTCGCTAGCGAGTGTAGATTGTGAAAACTCATGGTAGACCTACAGAGCTGTGAGGCCAATCAAGTATCTATGCTGGTTTCACCTGCATGCCAGCCCTGCAGCATGGATGGCACGCAAGCCAGCCGTCAGCTGCACAATGAGACTCCACAGTACGGACTCGGGCAGCAGAGCCCCAGAGGCGGCGGCGCGGAGCATGGCGTTCTTCTGGAAAGTCATGGCGAAATTGTTTTATTCATGACACAAGGACCATTTTAAGTCCAAAAGAACATGCAACTCGACTTTATTTTTGTGCTTCTTATATCACCCTTACAAAATTATATTGCTTTTAACAGACGTTCAAAAAAAAGGTTGAGGTTATTAGTTCGGCTGTATATTATTTATGTTGTGTTTATGTTACTCGATATCTTTCTCAATTGTAAACAGAATTAATTGCTTCTTTGACTGTTGTATAAAGATTCATACGGTCTACTAAATATTAAGTAGGTACTTTATATTTGTTGCTTGACGTATAAATAGTTCAAATAGGCACTAGTGGTGTAGTGGTAGCACCCCTGCTTTACGATCTATCTACCACGACCTTCGTGGGTTTAAACCTAGTCTTGCACCAATGAGTTTTCGTCAGGGTCTGATGAGAATGAGTCGTGGAATGGGGCAGTTCCATCGCCCACTGGATTAACGCGCCCCGGGGAGGGGCAGGAAGTTTACCTGATTACGACCCAAACATGTCACTACCCATCTCATCTATATTGTTACCTGATGCGTGTATGGCCTTGGAGCGTCAGGGTCCGATGAGAATGGGTCGTGGAATGGAGCAGTTCCATCGCTCACTGGATTACCACGGCCCACGAGGAATTTATTCATCAGAGTCACGCATGTCGGGTGGAATGAATACACAAGCAGCATCGCTGGAACGAAAGAATTGGTTAATACTAGCTGACTCTCTCTGTCTGCGCGTTTTAGGTTATATATTTTTTCCCGTTCATGCAACATTTTTTTTCGATGCTCCGCTCCTATTGGTTGTATCGTGATGTTATACATATAACCTAATAGCCTTCCTCGATAAATGAACATAGCTAGTGTAGATTTATTTAAAACTAGTTGATACCCGCGACTACGTACGCGTTAGATTACTTTTTAATATTCTGTGCGAATGGATAAAGTTTTTCATCGAATATATTAAATTCTTATCTTTTTATTTGTCAAACGATTTCGATGAAACAAAGCTCAAGTTTAAATCCAAGGTTATCTCAATACATTCGTGAAAACATTCGATTTGGTTCAACCGTTGCGGAGATTAGCGTGCACAAACGCAAATATCAACTATATTTTTATATGTATAAATTTTATATGAGTTGTTTGTCAGACTTACAGTGATCGCCGAACGCGTTCGAAGTCAGATGGTCGTGCAATGTGACAACATTGGGATGATCAATCTGCTTCCACACCTCGAGCCGTTGAGACGGGTTAGTGCCGTACGAGTGGAGACGGCGCATTGCAAAATGCTCCCCGGTTTGTCTGTGTGTCACGCGATACGAAGACGACATGGAATGCGGCGCTACCCCCTCTAGGGGTATCAGCTCAGTGTATATATCCAGGGTTTCAGGGAGTTCTAGAAAATAGAAGAAAATAATTGTCTACGGTTAAGGCGCGGTGGTCAGCTGATGGCGTAGTTTTGCTGTTTTTCAGATGCTTTACCCTCGGTAAATAAGGGTAGTGGAAAATAACTGAAACGTCACTGAAAATAATCAATATTTTATCTCTAAAGTCTGAGTTTGTAAGTCGTACTAATTTTAGTATTAATTCTCGAAAAAACCTCAAATAATAAACAAAATCTGCTTCTCCTTCTAAAGTTGAGGTCATTTCCATATTTTTTACACCAACACGGGTAGATAATTTACTTATAAATTAAATGTGTGTTTCATTCTTATTATTTAAATTTAACACAAATTATTATTTCAAATTATTACAATTCGAAGGTATAAAACTTAGACTTTTCATGCAACGGGCAGTATGCCGCTGGCCACTAGCTAGCTGCCGCGCCTTAAAATGTTAGTTTTTAATGTATAGTACCTGGATGTCTAAGCTTTGCTCAGTTTTTTTGTAAATTGTGTTTTTTGGAAAATGAAACCTAGCTAGACCGATTTATCGCCCTCGAAACCCCCTGCATACTAAATTGCACGAAAAAATTGGAGTCGTTTCTGAGATTCAGATTATATACTCGTATATGTATATACAAGAATTGCTCGTTTCAAGCTAAGATAGTATAAATAAAGACTCTTTTAAAGAGTGACTTATAAGTGCTTAACTTATGACAAAAATTATGACATTTTGTAGAGATCTTGTGATCCAGACGAAGCCAACGACACCTAACGCTCTAGTTTTCATATATATTTTTTTACTTTTTATCCGACTGCGAAGTGAAGGAGGGTAATCCCTCCTTAACTTCGCAGTCTTGTAAGTAATGTAAGCTTACCTGGGAACTGCCGCATATCCTGTTGCGATAGAAACACCCCTTCATTACGCTGATATACCTCAGCGCGAATCGTGTCCGGTTGGTAGAAAGAAGCCGCAAGCCCTTTGGAACAACAAATACGTATTAATACTAGCTTCCGCCCACCGCTTCGCCCGCGTGGTACCTTGAAAAACACAAACAAATCTATCCCACAGGAACCGTACATTTTCCGAGATAAAAAGTAGCCTATGTGCTATTCAAGACTATAATCTATATCTGTGCTAAATTTCATCTAGATCCGTACGGCCGTTTCAGCGTGAAAGAGTAATACATCCATACATTCTTACATACTTTCGCGTTTATAATATTAGTAGGACTCTAAACATTATTGTACTCAAAACATATTGTACATTTTGCTAATAATATCAATACCTAGTTACTAATAACTAGTAACTACTGAACGGATTCAAAAAATATTTCAGAGGTCGATACCGACTATTGCAGAGTGATGTAACAAATTATATTTCACGAGCAGCGAGTGAAATATACTCGTATTTATCGCAAAATTGGTTAGACTTCCAAAGCATTTCAACATTAAAACATTTTGCTTATAATATCAACACTTAGTTACTACTAACTAGTAACCGTAACAAGTTAATATAAGTTTCACGGGCAACGATTGAATGTTATTTATCGGAAAATCAGTGAGACTTGAAATTGAAGGCTTCAATAGTGACATTTTGCTACTAGTTATAATATACCATACGCCAAGGCTGTTAGTAACAAAAAAGGGCACAGGGAAATGGTTAGTCATGGCAATATCTAAGTAAATTTTTATATATATTTTTTTAAGACTGCGCACAGAAATATAGATCGCATAGGTACTGCATTTTCACTGCTGTTATGCAATGTAATACGTAAGTTACATTAAACTTCCATTCATACTCCAGTTGCGTTCTGCATTTTTGCATCGATCTTTAACTGAATAAATAAATAAATAAATAAATAAATAAATAATGCTGGACAATCCACACAGCATCATCTAGCCCCAAAGTAAGCTACTCAAAGCTTGTGTTATGGGTACTAGATAACTGATATATTTAATACATGATGTAGGTACATAGATAGATATTTTTTATTATACATACACACCCAGACCAACGGAACAAATTTCTGCAGATCGTACACAAATTTGTTCCGAGGTGGGAATCGAACCCGCAGCCTCTTGCGTCGCAGGCGGACTCTTGCCCGCTGCGCCACTGAGGTCGATTCTTGCATTGAGTTAAGATGATATTTTATTGTTCTTGGCACTATTATGTGAGTTAGTTCCAATTGCCGTTGTAAGTATTGAATCATCTAGCTAGAAGAAACGCATGAGGCCTTACCATAAGCTCTTACAAACCACCATGTTACAGAAATGTCAAATTTAATGTAAACTACTTCAATTACATGGTACGAAATATCAAAGTTATAATTACTTTGATATTGCCCGAAAGGTTTGTGGTACGGCCCCTGTTTAACCATTATTACATTTTAAGATGGTTTTTACTTTGTAACGATTTATGTATATCATAAGCATGTTTGCAGTTCCAAAACACATTTTTTGTATAGATATTGTTCTTTTATTGATGACATGGATGAAATGGAAGAAGATCACATGTTGTGCCGACCCAACATAACGTGGGATAAGGGCAGGAAGATGATGATGATGATTGTTCTTTTATAGAAATCTAGCTGTTGCTCGCGTCGGCATTTAATTTTTTTGTGATTGTTTTTAGCATAAGTGCTTATCCAGGAACATATCCAAATTTGATCAAAATCCGTTTAGTCATTTCGCCGTGAAGAGGTAACAAACAATTAATTAATGTTTAATATGGATAACAATATATTTGTCAATCCCAGTCAAAACAAGCCCGGCGCATTGCTCAGTAGTATTATCTAGTCAAGACGTTGCAACGACAAATTACGTTTGACTAGACAGTGTTATGTGGAGTTCAGCAGATATGGCAATGCATAAATCTCTTGTTTATAAAAGCATAGCATCAGTAGGTCCCAGAGAGCTAATAAGATAATTTTGAGAATACTCGACCGCAGGGTCTACGGTGGGCCGCTTGGTGCAGGTAATCGGCCTGGTAAGCGGCCTGCCTAGCACATTAAAGTACAGTTGGCCCAACGAGTCGAGGCATTCGTGAAGTTAGCCGCAGGCGCTGCGCAGTATCGTTTTTCGGGAGCAATTGGAGGTATGGAGAGACGGTGGAACTGTACATGCGCAAACTCGCACCTGTGGCTAACTTCACGAATACCTAGATCCGTTGGAAGAACTGTACTGTAGTCTTTAAGTTATCTAGTCAAGACAATAATTCATCAATCATCTTTCACAAGATATGTATGCAGGATTTAATAGATATTGTGCATCGGCAATGCAAAATTCCCATCTTTATCAGAGCATAGCATGGACTACCAGGTCCCAGAGAGCAAATACCAGAATTTATTTTACTTTCAGAGTCGTGTGATTCACTAAGGAGCGAGGTATTAAAGTTGATAACATTTGCCAAATACAACAAACTAGCTTCCGCCCGCGGTGTCGCCCGCGATTTACCTACCTAATATAGCCTATGTTATCCTAAAAATAATTCTACACAATGGTAAAAGAATTCTTCAAATCGGTCCTGTAGTTTCGGAGCTTATTCAATGCAAACAAACAAACAAACAATCAAATCTTTCCTCTTTATAATATTAGTATAGATAAACTTATTCGCTAGTATGACGGGTCGTACCGTGCTGTTTCAATAATTTGCCTTGCCTTTTTGCTTTGAATTAAAAAGCTTTTCGAGATCGACACAAGATTTCAGGGCAATGAACAAAAGTTAGCTCACTTTTAGCTTAAGCTCTTAGGTTTTATTTAACGCGCAAATTTTTATTTGATCCCGGCCAAACTAAATTGGAAAATAACATGAATGTGTTTACTGCATTTGCGCAGGCGCACCCTAACGCGGTGTCACAGGAAGAGTGCTAAACGATATTATAGCATGATGACCTTTTTTGTTGTTAGTGCACATCCGCATAAAGCAAGCCGTGTCGCTAGTCCGAACCAGTGTTTTCAATTATCGTTCTCTAACCAGTACTATCTAGCACTGGTCAATCATTGGTTATAAGTAATTTAAGCTCTTCCTTAGTTTCTTCTCTTATATTTTAAGAGCACTGGTGGTGTAGAACCACCCCTGCCTCACGATCCGAAGGTCGTGGGTTCACACCTGGTCTTGCACCAACAAGTTTCTCTATTCGAAAAAAATATGTGCGCAATGCCAGTGCTCTTAAACGGTGAAGGAAAATATCGTGAGAAAACCGGCACACCCTAGAACCAAAAATTCGAAGGTGTGCGTCATATTAGTATTCTTATTAATTAATGGGCTTGCAACCTGTCACGTACGGAAAACAACCCACTGTGCAAACTGTGGGCATGAGCCAAATCTCACGTTCGAATGTGCCTCTGACTACCTTCTTTAGATATCCTTCAAGATCTTAGAATCTGAGGAGATATCTACCGAGCTTGCGGATTACAGTCGTGATCACGATTTTTTCATCCTGAGCACTGATTGTTAAAGCAAAGCAACAATACTGCTGGTACTATTTGGATAATGCTTAGGCAAGGACAGACACACCGGACGACTCAAATCTAGAATCTAGATCAATCTTGCTATACCTACTCGTCTGTTGTATCAAGTTGTTATAGGTCCATATAAAAGTATTTGTGTTTTTCTTTCGCTGTTGTTTGCAGTTACTTCATTATTTTTGCTTTGTCTTTACTATTTTAAACATTACAGGTTTCATCGCTATTGCGCAGGTTTGTATTGTATATTATTTGCATATTTATTACATTTTGAATATGAGGGACTATGAAAAAAAAACCCCAAAAGAAATGTCTAGGAATCCATACGCAACATCGTTTTGAGTTTTATTTAAAAATGAAACTATAGAGCTACTTAAATATACGTTTTTTTTTAATTCTCTCGTCTTTTTGGCAACAGCTAGCTGATGGGAAATACTTACCATAGATAAATATTATCAATAGTTTATTGAATTATTGTTTATTTATTAAATTTCTAGGTTAAAAAGGCAGAACGTTTGCAGGTGAAACAGAATATCGGTACTTAAGTGTAGTAGGATTATATTGTATTTTCAATTTCCTGCCTATCCGAATCCGTTCAGTAGTAATGACGTGACAGAGAAACAAACAGACAAACTTTCGCATTATTAAACATGATTTTAATTGGATAAATGGAAATATTGATGTAAATTTCAAACAACAACATAGGCTAGATAGCTCTTTGAAACTTCTAGGTTTTCTTAAAAATATTTATTGATAATCTATTCGCTATGCTAATATGTTCAACTAGGTTCATTACACAAATGCTTGCCCTAGGTGGGAATCCAATCCACAACAAGCTACTACAAACTGAGCTTACCAACGTACAGTTCATCCAACGGATCTAGGCATTCGTGAAGTTAGCCACAGGTGCGAGTTTGTGCATGTACAGTCCCACCGCCCCTCTCCATACCTCCAATTGCTCTTGAAAATCGATACTGCGCAGCGCCTGCGGCTAACTTCACTAATGCCTCGATTCGTTGGACCAACTGTAACTTGAGGTAACGTCATTAGCTTGTTCAACATGTAATAATGTTAATTAGATGGCATTAGAAGTAAACTATGTATTTTTTTTACAAATGAATAACACTGTTACCGAGATGTAATAGAGATACTATTAAGGCCCAGAATACTCGTCACACTATTCCTAACATAAAAGTCAAACAAAAGTAAAACACTTATATCCTTGAGTTCAATTTTAATGTAATCTATTATGCGGTAATTGAATGATTAGGGTTGCAATACTTGCAATTTTCAAAATGCTGGGCCTTAAGTTAATAATATGATCAGTGTAAGCCGGATACAAGACCGTCCGCCCTTCAATTGACGCGACAAACGATTCGAACGGTCTCTGACATCGTTGTTTTGTGGTTAACTAGCTGACCCGCTCGCAACTTGGTTTGCGCATACCAATCCGTATCCAAACCAAGTTTCAAATCGATCACAAAATCTAAATGTAAAAAAAATCTTATACTAAGTTGGACACACCATTTTACCCTTTTTAGAGGGTTTATTTTGACAAATCCAGAAACACTTGTCCATTCATTTTGTATTTAAAGGATCTTAAGTTTAGATTCTAAACCGAAATTTTCAAATCACATAACTCATAAAAAAATCCTATACTTACTAAGTTTGACACACCATTTTACCCTATTTAGAAGTTTAATTTGAAATATTCATTTTGCATTTAGGTACAGTACACAAAGTTTCATGAAAATCGCTCGACGCGTTAAAAAGTTTTATACTAACGTTTTCACCCTTTTTCACCCCCTTAAGGGTGGAATTTCCATAAATCCCACCTATGTGGGTTTTGTTATAAAAGGAAGCTACCTTCCAAATTTCAGCTTTCTAGCTTCAGCGGTTTCGGCTCGGCGATGATGAATCAAACAGTCAGGGGCCTTACCACGAAGTCTTCCAGAACGATTTCGTTATAGAAACATCACGAAGTAGCACTACTTCAATACAATTTGCATAGATCATGGTACGAAATTACAATGTAATTAATTCGGTAATGTATTATGAATTCGCGGTGAGGCCCCAGGTAAGCTCTTATATACCTAGGTAAAGATAGACAGATAAATGGAAAACTTTTATTGAGTAGGTACACCACTGTCGCATTGCGATGACTATTCATTTAACCTCGAGGCTGTGATGATGATATGACGTTATACCACAGAACACACTGAAATCTTAACTAAAAACAGTCTACACTAAAACATGAAGATAGCATCGGCTAAGTTTACAAAATCGACGACTTATTATCGCATTACAATCTAGAAATTTTTCTATTGCTATGTCACTGACACTATTTATAAAATTTTTAGTATTCAGTGACGCTAATCGTTCTATAAATTACAGATTTTGCCAGATTCATGTAAACTGTACGCACAGAAAATGAAGGTTGCTAACATACCTGGCTTAGATGGGATCATATGCATGTGCGTTGGCATCGGTATGTACATCTGTGTAGCGTACGGCGACGGTACTAGTATGGGCGGGCCGACGATGCCTAAGCAAGCCGCTTCCGCTGACGCATCTGTGGACGATTCTCCATCAGTCAAGGAAATCATTGCAACCTACACATTAATAAACCATGACAACCTAATGAGTCTATGAAGAAAAGTAACTGTAATTCGCCCCGAACTGAGAGTTCGCGCGCGTTATCTACAATCGTCATTTATATTCACGCCCTTTTTGTTTTTGGACACCTTTATGTAATACTAGCTTCCGCTCGCGGCGTCGCCCGCGAAGTACCTACATAAAACATAGCCTATGTTAATCCTGAAAGTTCATTCTACACATTGGTGAAAGAATTTTTCAAATCGGTCCAGTAGTTTTGGAGCCTATTCAATTCAAACAAACAAACAAACAATCAAATTTTGCCTCTTTATAATATTAGTATAGACATACATGTAGTGTCCATGCCTACGTAAGTTAAGCCTAATCTAAAACAAACTATTTAATTATCCCCCGTTTCCGTGCTAAGACTTCGGCGGTTTCGTTTAATTTTACTTTTTTGTAATATTTCAAAAACTAGAATAAAAATAAAAACCATTTTGGAATCTAATTGTACTTAAAGGTCTTTCATTTAACACAAACCTTAATAATTTTTTAAAAAGTTTTCCTTTGAACCTAATATCTTTACAACCCATAAACAATTAAGCTCATATGCTTCCCAGCAAATCTTCATAACAGAATCTCTAGACCTTCCAAGTTCCATGCAGATTGGATTGACTTTTGTCAACATTTGTCAAATTCTGTTCAGCCGTAGGGCTCCAGCTACAGCCTAAAGAAACCAATAGCATTTTCTTTTTTTCATTTTCACTGCCGTTCGTGCAAAAAAAACACCATTTTGCGCATCCATTATTAAGAATCGATCTATTTCTAAAGAAAGTAACTCAAAAATTTGTCGCCTTCCTTTCCCAACTCCTACAATGGACCAGTTGGAAGAGCGTCAAATACTGACGTGAATACTGGTTCGATATCCAACTTTGTTCGTATTTTTTGTATCCAATTTCGCTCAGTTTTTAATAATTTTAGCCAGTATGGCATCTGTTTAAATTTCATAACTTTAGAGAGACACTTAATGACTCCATCTGTAAAATTCTACATAAATTTTGTATACCGAAAATTAATAACTTCAAAGAGTTTTAGCACCTTCCTCTCAAATGAATAGGGGAACTAATAAAAGGGCGAGGGTTGATTTTAATAAACCCTCCCTTTAGCTGTCTGTGGATGTATACCTAGAATATCTATAGTTGTGAGTATATCTAGATGGTTTGTGGGGTGACTTTGATTGCACATTTTATAAACATTTTTTGTTAGGTGAGGTTTTTAATGTCATGCAAAAGATTTTTTTTTGAGGTATCTACATTATCAGGATTATGGGAGCTATCCACATTGCGTGACAAGTTTTATATGATCTGCCATAGGATAGAAAGTGAGGAACAATGTATATAACCAAAGCCTGATAATGTAGACCCAAATGTAAGTACACTTACTGAGGGAAACTGATGAATTGATGCTGTCCGATGGAAAGAAGTATGTGGTACCTCCAACATTCTCCTACAAATAATAACGTACTTAATAATTATGATATCAAATTAAATAATTCCATGAACTAATTAGTCTTTGTTGTTTGTTGACTGTCAGCTAAATAGACATGGCTAGTTTTTGCTATTCCGAATGTGTTCTGGACACATTCCATTAAATGAGTTTGCATACCTCATGTGCAAAGTCTACTCTTTGTGTGAATTATGTGGTAGAGTGGAGTATACCATGTCATGATAGAGTGTGTCCATAATGAAGTGCTTATCAGTAGTTTTGTCTAACAGCTGTGTCAATTTTACTTCATTTTCAATGTCATAATTTCAGTTTTTTGTTTGTTTTTGTTACTAAGATGTGCTGGTGGGAAAGTTTATGCTATATTTTTTATGTTAGCCATATATTTGCAAAGCGAAGTAGGCTACTATAAAAGATTTTTTTTAAGTCAAATTACTATCATTAGGTCGTCTCTTTTTTCACACTTAGCTTCTTGGAAACGTTATCATGTGAAGTATATTAGTAATATTTATTTGTTCTTGAAAATACTTACATGAAGCATTTGCGTCGGTTGGGCAGACATATGTGGAGCTTGCTGCACATTAGCGCCCATGTGAGAAGACTGGGAAACACCACCTCCCATATGAGGCCCGGACGGAACACCTCCCATGTGAGGTCCTGGTGGCATACCACCTCCCATGTGGGGCCCAGATGGAATGCCTCCCATGTGTGATCCAGATGGAATGCCTCCCATGTGTGATGCAGATGGAACACTTCCCATTAGTGGTCCAGATGGAAGACCTCCCATGTGTGATCCAGGTGGAACACCTCCCATGTGTGATACTAATACTGATGGTGGTGAGCCTCCTGGTGATTCAGGCATCATGGTTGGCTGGGCATAGTAGTTCATGGGTATGAATTCTAGGACCTAGAACAAAAATGTATGCAAAACATCGGAGCATATTCATAAATATGATGATCAATTGAACTTCAGTGAAGTTCAATCATTATTGTATGAAAAGTTTCATTTGAATATCTATATATATAAAAGAAAGTTCTGTTAGTTAGGTACACTATTTATAACTCGAGAACGGCTGAACCGATTTGGCATACAATGCAAATAATCAGAGCAAATTGATAAACATAATCAGAGACCAGTTACATGATTGAACAACAAATTGAAAGAACTTCATACATATACCTTTACCATAATTCCTTTAAACAAGCAATTCTTGTATAATGTATATATATAATCTGAATCTCGGAAATGCAGAGGCTTTCAGGGGCGATATATCAATGTAGCTAGGTTACATTGTTCGATCATCCAGGTACAGTTATGTTTTCATCTATACATTTACCTTCACCACAACCCCTATCAGAAACTTAGTGTAAATAAATCGAAAGAAACAAAATTAAGTTTCGTAAACTATCAAAACTTGCAATAAGCTCTCATATTGACAGCAACCTGGGTCTAAATTTACATGTTTCTAAAAAACTCTGAACAGCATATCACTTGTAAGTAGATGTTTCTGCAAGAAAAGATGAAAGGATGTTGGTTCAATCTAACATTACAATATTTACCTGCTTATTAACTGAAGAAGGAGAATCATCTAATGACAGCCCACCCATAGCCTGATTCAGAGACCTTGTTGGAGTGGAGGTTGTCCGATTCTGAAATAAACAACAATTCAGTCCACCCTTCAGAATTGTTCAGTGGTTCTAGTAAAGGCTCTTTACAATTTACTTTAGTTATTCCAAGATCACTTTTACAGTTATTCATGAACTTACCATGTAGGTCACTAGCTTCGACTCCTGGGGGAGGCCGGCCGGCGGCGCATACGGCATATTCGGAAGGTACAATGATGGATCCATTGTCAACAACACTTGCGCTATCGATTACCTTACCTACAACAATATAATGATTAGGGTGGGGTGGGGTGAACAGGGTAACAAACATATTCACGTAGAATAAACTTGATAGAAATCAACTTACGATATTACACACTAGAATCCCATCTTCATAGTACCATACCCAAAACGAATCGCAAATATAATAACGGAACACCCAATCACCCCGACATTTTATTTTACATACTTCATTTACATTTGGTAGGGAACCGACTGAACGAACGTAAGTCGATATATCTTTATCGAAGTTAAAATTCACAAATCACCATGCTGATAATCGATAAGGAAGCGTGGATAGCCAGCCAGCAAAGGTAATGGTTAGAGAAATCACGACTCTAATCATACAATACAATCCCCACAGAAAACTGAGATGAGAACAGGATGAACGAAAGAGGGCGCACAGGACCTGACTGACTCTGACACGAATACAGTCAATCAAAATGTAGATAACTACTTTTTTTTGCTGGAGAGGATGTTTTTGTTTTATTGTGGCATAACAAGGCAAATTCATTCTACGTTGTTTTTTTTATCTTATTATTAACATAATCGCTGTGCGAATGTATGGGTTAATGTATGGGTTAATCAACAGAAATCAATGCGCAATGCCTGTCCAGTGTCAGAAAACCTCCGATTTTTTTCAATGTTTGAAGTTGATTATAGTTTCAGGCACTGTCATCAATTTTGAATTGATCAGGCACAGCAGTGTCAATTATATAGGCTTTACTACTAATTTATTAGCAATAGACGAATCTATTGTAGGTCCACGAATAATTTTATTATTTTTTATATTAATGTAAGTATATATAAATGTAAAATTAACTACATCATAGAGTTAACATTATTTGTAAAGAAGCTTTACCTTGGTTTTTAGTAAATTTCTAAGCTGAACAAATAAAAATAAAATAGAGAACATCGCCAGCGCTAGGTGGTGGCTGCAGGCTGGATTATCGATGAATTTACGCCACACCGATACATCGATAAAACCAGTCAAAACCCATTCAAAAAGTCAGTCGTTTGTCAGCACTCATCTGTTTAATTTGTATGCCTCGTTTATGGCCTGTTTTAACAAATCTGTGATTATTCTTCTCTTTCTATCATACCAAACACAGCATTTGCCAAAAATAGATCACTAAATAGTTTTGTTTTAGGTTAAGTACCTACATACTAATTTTATAAAACCTAACAGGCACCACTTAGCCAAATTATCTAAAAAGAGACCGATGCGGATGCCATATAATATAAAGATCTAGAAGAAGACGGTTTTGTCTTTGTCATATTAGGTAAGCTGTGAATTAAAGTGAATACGTAATGTGATTTCCTTCGATGGATTTAGAAAGGAACTACATTACGTATTCACTTTAATTTTTAATAACGAGAATTTTTAAATACAATCAGCCTCTTCTTCTTCTTCTTCTTCTTCAATTATGGCATCTGTCTCTAGAACAATTTTCAGCCTCTTGTTTATATTTGATTTGACTGCCTTTATGACATTGACATAACTACTCATTTAAATACTTGACACTGGCAAAACAAAAGATGACATATCTATAGAAGAAGAACTTGAAGGTTCCTTCCATCCACCCATTCCATTCCCATCCCAATAGCAATACTTAATGTTCGTTTCAAGTTTTAATCAGATTTTCTATATTTATTGTTGTTGTTAGTCATTCATTATTCTTTCCAGATTCATCATAGTTAAGTTAATTTCAAGTTAGTACAATCAATCGCTTAATTAATTGATATTGGCAGTATAATATTTACTCAAATGTATCCTCTTTTGCAGCGTAAAACAGTGCACGTCACTATTTTTAATAACTTCGCATTACTATAACTAGATTAAAAAGGTACGTCTGATCATCTGATGTAGTTTATATTAAAATTTCATTCGGTAAAATAATAATTTAGGTATATATTCTTACTAGTGCTAAGTCTAGGCAGTAAAAAACAAATCATAGAAATTGAATAAGACAAAGTGTTATTTTTTTGTGATTAGCTTCAGAATGCAGTCATACCAAGGGGGTATAAACTACGAGGAGCAGGGAGATTTCCAAACGCAGTCTGATAACATAGCCAGCAACATAAGGAAAATATCTCAAAATGGTATGTACCTACTTATCATTAATTGTTAAACTTTTTGTTTTTGTCCTACAGGTAGATATCAAAAATAGATACTTATAGGCTTATGTTCAACAGCTACCTGTAGGTCACAACACGTTTACCTTTATCTGTTTATTCCCGTCATAAAATAGATAATGCTGCTGTGTAAAAAGTACTCCTAATACAAAGAAAATAAAAGAATTAAACTTCACAGAAATAAAAGACATGATAATTGAGCTTGCTACAGTATGATGCAATTTTATTCTGAATCATCTGCTTCCAGAATATTTTTATAAAGCTTATAACAACTTATGCATGAATAAGAAATGTTAAAAAACATGTGATAAGTAAACAAAAAGAGCCTCAATCATACACATTAATAGTGTGTTTTTTTAATAATTATTATTAAAATTTTAGAATTTGTTATAGTGAATATTATGGATCAATTAATCATTCTTAATCTTGGCTATTCATCATTCTGCCCTTATCCCACTAGGTTGGGTCGGCACAAATTCTCATTAAACCTTATATTATTCCAGTATTGTCAATGTCAAAAATGGTCAACCAACTGCAAACTCCACAGGACTCCCAAGAGCTCCGGAACCAGCTGTGAGTTCATCAAAAGAATTCTGCATAGATAGTAGTGAACGGCCCTGTGATCATGTTTGCATATTGTTTTTATACAAAATGTGAACTTTCCACACCATCCCTTTAAGGCAGGGGTCGGCAACCTTTTGGCAGGCAAGGGCCACAAGGTGGCAATATAAACTAAAGCCAAGGCCGCACTTGTGATAAGAACCCTAGAAGCTTAAAATATGGCTCTCAAATGCCACTGTGTGAGACGAGAAGCATATTTATTTTTTCTATCTTTACTAATTATTATGAAGAGGAAAGTTTTTATTTTTGTTGTAACAAATAAACTCAAAAACTACTGATTCCAAAAATTCTTTCACCGTTAGAATGCTAATCCCTGAGTAACATAGGCTATATTTTATGAAGTACATCGCGAGCAAAGCCGCGAACGGAACCTAGTAATTGATGATTGAAAAAGTTTGTTACAATTTTTGGTAGCACTTACGAGTACCTATACCAAAAATTGTAATGAACTCGCGCTTCGCCATTTGTTCGTTCGCGGGCAGAGCGAAGCGCGTTTTAAGGCTGGATCCACACTATACGGTCGATCGTGGTTCGACGTACGTCGTACGTTCGTACGTGATCGTTCATGCATTTATCTTGATATTTAACTTATATAAAAAACATTCACGGGCCGCGGGTTGCCGACCGTTGCTTTAAGGTCTTATTTTGGGATTTTTTTCTTTGACTAAAAAAGGTATTGACCCTTAAACCTATTGCTCTCTGTCAGCCAGTTACATAAAAGCTCTATCTATAGTTCGCTCAACGAATCTAGGCATTCGTGAAGTTAGCCGCAAGAGCTGCGCAGTATCGTTTTTCGGGAGCAATTGGAGGTATGAGGACGGGGGGAAGGAACTGTACATGCGCAAACTCGCACCTGTGGCTGACTTTACGAATGCCTAGATCCGTTGGATGAACTATACTTAGGTTAGTGTACCTGTGAGAGGCTTGTTGTGGCTAACAGCTGAGTCCTAACAGATACGTTCGGCTCGGTCAGACCTTAGGTGCCTGCCGGTGTGGTACTTTTGAGTGCTTTTAGCACAATAAAATGATAAGTAAGATAAGATAATTTATTTTATAAAACATTGAAACACAAAAACACAAAGACTAACAATTTCAAAGGGCAAATAATATACAATGAACCCCGCACTAGACTTAATTAGGCCTGTGTCGCGGGTGTCCGAGGGAGAGTTTTATCCTACTAATATTATAAAAGCGAAAGTTTGTATTGATGTATGTTTATTACTCTTTCACGCTAAAACGGCTAAACGGATCTGGATGAAATTTGGCACAGATATAAATTATAGTATGGAATAGCACATAGGTTACTTTTTATCCCGGAAAAATGTAGGATTCCTGTGCGATAGATTTGTTTTTATTTTTCCAGTTACCACGCAGGCGAAGCCGTGGGCGGAAGCTAGTTAATTAATATAACTTGAAAAATCTAACAATATCTCGGTCCTGACGCAATGAGGTCATTTGGACGGCGTATTATCTTGTACCTTTATTCGAGCAATCTGGATCTCGGAAACGGCTCCAACGATTTTCATGAAATTTAGTATGCAGAGGGTTTCGGGGGTGATAAAACGATCTAGCTAGGTTTCATTTTTAGAAAACATCGTTCACCCCAAAAAAACGAGCAAAGCTCGGTCACCCAGGTACTCATATTAACTTGTTCATTCCAGTCGGCAGATTCAAAACTACACGCAGCAGCTAGCGAAAGACACTTCCACCATGCTAAAGTCACTGATGAAGATGCCGGCGGAGGGCCCAACGCAAAAGCTGTCTTGCGAACGACTCTCCGACGAATACATCGCAACCCTCAATAGCTTTCAGGTACTTATGTTTGCATATTGTGTAGTTTATAAAATCAGTTACTATCTATATATATCAAAATGAATTGCTGTTCGTTAGTCTCGCTAAAACTCGAGAACGGCTAAACGGATTTATTTTATCTTGGTCTTGAAATGTTCGTGGAGGTCTAGGGAAGGTTTAAAAGGTAAGAAAAATTCGAATAACTGCCGGGAAAACCCTAAAAATAACCTTAGGGGGATTACAGTCGTGATCATATTTATTTATTTAGTTTAAAAAAAATACTAAAAAAAATAAAAGTTTCATAAAAAGTTGAAGTTCAAAAGTTGTAGACATGATATGAGTTTCTTGTCTGTTCAACTCAAACTTGGTTAGTCTGAAACCGAACACCTAGCAGACATTTTAAAATAGTCCTTATGTTTTTATTGAATTTTTTATATCATTTTCTTATGTTTAATATATAATTAATGATTTTGATTTTACAATAATATAACCTAGTTGTTTGCTCGGTACAAATTTCTACCTACTGTGGTATACATATACTACATCTAACATGCTTGTACTACTGTGCAACCTGCTTAGTGTTGCTTTACAAGTACATTTAAGTTATTTTATAAATCACTACTGTTATTTTATACAAAGCAGAACATGACTCGGACTGTAATCTCTGATCTGGCATCCAAAGTCTTATTTCAAAGTGATCCTTGTGATTTTATTGAATAATATATTTTTCAATTTCAATTTCCAAAGTTAATTAGATCTTTGATTAATCTCAAGGAGTCAGAGGCAAGTCATCATCATCTTCCTGCCCTTATCCCACGTTATGTGGGGTCGGCACAACATGTGATCTTCTTCCATTTCCCTCTGTCATTCGTCATCTCAGTACTCACTCCTTTCTTACCCATGTCATCTTTCACACAGTCCATCCATCTTTTCTTTGGCCTACCTCTACCCCTGTATCCATCCACATTCATACCTAACACTCTCCTTGTCACATGGCATTCATCTCTTCTCATAACATGTCCATACCACGCTAACCTATTACTCCTCATCTTTTCTGTCATCGTTGCCACTTTCAGACTTCCTCTGATATACTCATTCCTTATTTTATCCATCCTTGTCACTCCGCACACTCCAAAGAGTCAGAGGCAAGTCCAAATATTATATTTGGCTCGTACCAAATTGTATGATTTATATCTGATGTTGTATCATAACTTTTCTGTACACTGAATCATTCAATTAATTTAAATTTTCTGATTAAACCATGGCTCTTATCATACTAATAGAGTAATAAATGGTATGATAAAAATGAAATACATATCGTTAACATAGCGGATATAAAGTAAATTAATTAATTTCCTTGTTGATTAACTTGTTTAGGTAAAGTGACGCTTTAATTTTAAACTGTTTTGAAAATACCTGCGACTTTGTTCGCGTTACGTTTATGTACACTCAAATTTCAACGTTCCCCTGCTAGGAGGTTCAATTTCGGAAATTCCTATTTAGTACACACTTAGATCCAAAAGGGAACCTGCCTCCAACTTTCAGCTCTCTAGAACTGATGGTTTTGGCTGTGCCTAAATTATTAAGTCAATCAGTCAGGGTATTAATTCGAAGGTACGTGTCATAGGTTAGTATTCTTATAAGCGGCGATGGGCTTGAAACCTGTCACGTACGGAATACTAACTATTGTGCTAAATGTGGGCATGTACCAAATGTCATGTTTGGACTTGCCTCTGACTACCCTCTTTAGATATCCTCAAAAATCTAAGTAACTAAAGATCTGAAGAGATATCTACCGAGCCTGGGGATTACAGTCGTGATCATATTTTTTTTTTAGTCAGTCAGGAATACAAGTTTTATAATTATGTTTAGTTTAAACTGTAGTCATGCTGTTTACATACAATACATATTAACGCCTCTATTTAAAATCGAAATATTGAAAACAACTGTAAACCGTTTAGTTTTTTAAGTAGACTTACTTTTACAAAATACCAGAACCAAGTACAGTGGACAAAGGAAGCGATTGCATTTAAGTACAGTACAGTACAGTACAGTACCTAATTTCATTTCGTAGTCTATTGACGGTAACAAGTAATTGGTTATTAGTCTGTTTAAGTTGTCTTTCATCTAGTTTATAATACTGTCTGTTTTCCGAATAAAATGAAATAAAAATAAGATGTATGTAAAAGGTTACTAATGTGACAGTAATCATTCAGCAATTGAATGAAATCGCCCGAATGTGGCGCCTTCAAATGTCTCAACACACGTATGCTCTTCTCTACAAATCAGTTGGACTGAATACCTGCAGGAAATTCTTAGACCTTCAACCTTCAAACTCAAATAGGTATAAGGCACTGCTAATGCACTTGGCTTATAACCTTGCACCTAAGTCGACCCTGTCCTAAATGAAAGATAGGTTGACCAAGACTGTCTTTTATTTTACTACCCTCAAGCTCAAAATAATATTAAGAACACGATCTAATAAACATAACAAGGGTAAGGCACACTAAACCAACTTATTATTACAACAGACCCCCATTTTTTTTTTGAAACTGAGTAACGAAAAGATAAAGAATAAATAATAATGCATAGTATACGATTTATATTTCTCACAATCCGGGATTAGGCTTATTCTATTTGGCCTAGTAGTCTAGCTAGCCACTATACACTACACGTATAACACAATATTCACTCCAATAGCCATGGGAGTGACTGAGTGTATATGGTAAATTTCTGCAGACGACCCAACGGCTAGCGGCGCAGAAGACGAAAGAAGATGTCAAGAAAGTGAAGGCGCAGTCCATGGTTATCGACATTGGGGAACCATACTCCAGCAGCAATCGTAAGCATTCATCCTAAATCATCATCATTGGCAGCTCAAATAACCGCCCACTGCTGGGTATTTATCTAGCTAGATTTATCATAAGTACAGTTGGCCCAACGAGTCGAGGCATTCGTGAAGTTAGCCGCAGGCGCTGCGCAGTATCGTTTTTCGGGAGCAATTAGAGTTATGGAGAGGGGCGGTGGGACTGGACATGCGCAAACTCGCACCTGTGGCTAACTTCACGAATGCCTAGATTCGTTGAGCCAACTAGGTATACTAAAGATACACTCACATTTCATCGATTGATTTTAGTTTAACTTCTTAAACTACAAAACTGGCTTGTGCTAGCAACATAAAAACAAAAATCTACGTACAGTGGACCCCCGATAATCCGGCCCCTGTCTAATCCGGCGCCCCCTGTAATCCGACATGACTTAGAATTACATGTATGTTTGACAATCTTTGCTAATACATATAGATCACGCAGGTTTGAACAGGTCACACACAACTCGTACGCGCCACCGCTATTGTGCTCGACGCGTATGCATTGTTTTACTTAGTTGATTATTTTGGTAGATATGTATGTGCATTTATGCTTAATTTTATAATAAAACGTAAGCTCTCTATTGTTATTTAATTTACTAAATTCGACTTACATAAATTAAGTCTGATTTGTACTTCAAAGTACATACATATGTACGTATAATATATAGATTCTTGTCATTAGATATGTAATTTGTCGGATTACAAGGTACTCTTTCGTAAAAAAATCCGGACTATAGGGGTCTTAGGCAGTGCTCTATAATCCGACAAATTCGATAGTCCGACACTGCCCTGCATAATGTTTGCCGGATTACCGGGGGTCCACTGTATTTACAATTAAACATACACAAGATACGCGATTCATCACGTTGTTAAACGTTCAAGATGTAACTAGTGGTCACCCGCAACTTCGCGTGTAATTTCCTTACAAAATTCACTGTTCACCCTTTCGAGGTTCAATAAAGATTACTTTTTTAATCGATTTGAACGCATTCTGAATTTATACATTATCGAAACTATTTATATAATAAAGAAAGATTTTTATATGCTTGTCATGGATAAACTCGAAAACGAATTATCGATTCAAAACAATCCTTTATAAAGGCTACACTATCAGCTCAAACTAAATTAAGATTTACTTTTTCTGTCTTATTAGTTAGTGCCTTTTCTTTGTTTTCACTTTATATGCTCAAATCGTCAAGTTAATGTACCTACTAACACATAACACCATAAAAACTACAGGAATGTAAAGCTCATCTTTCAATCTTCAATCTAAGGTTGACCCCTAAACAGGGGAAGAAACTCTGTAAGAAATAAACAAATAATCTTGATATTTAAGATGAGATTTGCCTGAGACGCAGAAGGTTGCGGGTTCGATTCCCGCCGTGGGACAAATGTTTGCATTATTTGCAGATATTTGTCTCAGGTCTGGGTGTTTTCTATGTATAATATGTATGTATTTACAAAAAAAAAGTATATCTATGTAGTTTATCAGTCATGTGGTTCCCATAATACAAGCTCTGCTTAGTTTGGGGCTAGATGATGCTGTGTGATAGTGTCCAGCATTATTTATTATTTATTATTTATTTAATTGTGTTGATCGCCAGTCAGGAGAACACACTAAAGTTTTATATAATTTAGTACCCGGGTGACCGAGCTTTGCTCGTTTTTTGGGGTAAACGACGTTTTCTAAAAATGAAATCTAGCTAGATCGATTTATCACCCCCGAAACCCCCTGCATACTAAATTTCATGAAAGTCGCTGGAGCCGTTTCCGAGATTCCGATTATATATATATATATATAAATATACAAGAATTGCTCGTTTATATAATTTATGAATATTTGTTATATAGGCCATTGTTGCCTTAGAGGAAAAAGTTATCGGGTGTTATATTGAGCTCACTGAATTTATTAGTCAGTCTTAAAGAGAATGTTGCGTAGAACTTTGCGACATAAACGAATCTTCATTCTATTCAATAAATAATTCAAGTGCATTGTTCAATAAAAATGTGTTTGCTGTAAAAATCAAGATATTCACGACAGTTTCACAGTTTTATACATATAAACTAATATTGAACGTGTTAAAACTTACCGCCATTCCATCAGAAACTCCCTTTAACTCAAGAATTGCATATAATTGTTGATCTGATATGAAATTATAATTGAATCTTTATAGGATTATTTATATGGAATGACGCTATCACAGTTTACCACGTAAACAACGCGAGTTTTACCTTAACCTTATACTTTTATCGTGCCAATAGTTATCAAAAACCATTGTGGTAAAAGGATTTAAGCTACTAAAACTATTATTCACAATGGTGTCGTACGACCAAGTGAAACGCAAGGAGAGCGTTCTCCCCTTGCCGATGGAATTGAGTTGTCTGATCCCCGCGTGTCCTGCAGATGGGAAGGAACTGGTGGAGATGAGCGAGTCCAGGCTGAGGCGCCAGGAGCAGGCCACCGTGCAGAACGAGCGCTCGCTGGTCGAGCTTGAGGAGCGGGAGCGAGACGTGAGGCAGCTCGAGGTGAGTCAGCGAGACCTCAGTACGTCTACCATGAGTTGTCACAATCTACACTCGCTAGCGACTGTAGTTAAAAAATTGTAGGAAAACTTGTACAGCGCCTGTAGCGGATAGTTGGGTACTAAGACGTCACGTAGTTAACTTACTGTACGTCTACCATCAGTTGTCACATTTAGATCGGCTGACGTTACTACAGTAGTAATAGTACAGTTCTTCCAACGGATCTAGGTATTCGTGCTGCGCAGTATCATTTTTCGGGAGCAATTGGAGGTATGGAGAGGGGCGGTGGAACTGTACATGCGTAAACTAGCACCTGTGGCTAGCTTCACGAATGCCTAGATCCGTTGGATGAACTGTACGTTACTATGACATGTGTCAAACTTGTTACTCATAGTACCATATTCTAAGCAAATTATGAAGCGCAAACTACAGTCGCCGTAGTACGCTGTGACGTAGGATAGTCAACTACGTGACGTTTTAGTACCCAACTATCCGCTAGAGGCGCTGTACAAGTTTAGTTTTCATACGATTTTTTAACTACAGACGCTAGCGAGTGTAGATTGTGAAAACTCATGGTAGACCTACAGGTCCGGCCACGATGGATGCTATGTCGTCATTCCAAGCTATCAATAAATAATGCTCGAATAAATAAATAAATAATGCTGGACAATCCACACAGCATCATCTAGCCCCAAAGTAAGCTACTCAAAGCTTGTGTTATGGGTAAGTACTAGATAACTGATTATATTTAATTTAATACACTATATATGTACATAAATAGATATATTTTTATTATACATAGAAAAAACTCAGACGAACGGAACAAATTTCTGCAGATCGTATACAAATTTGTTCCGCGGCGGTAAATGAACCCGCAACCTCTTGCGTCGCAGGCGGACTCTCGCCCGCTGCGCCACTGAGGTCAATACTAAGGGTACTTTAAATAAATTACTATCGTTGTCGATTCCAGGAAGACATACTGGCCGTGAACGATATCTTCAAAGACCTCGGCACTCTGATTCACACGCAAGGAGAGGTGGTCGACTCGATAGAATCTCACGTCGAGTACACTGCCGAGAACGTCGAGAGTGGAGTTCAACAGTTGACAGAGGCAGCTGCCAGCAAGGTACAGTACGCCTACCATGAGTTGTCACATTTAGATCGGCTGACGTTACTACAGTAGTAATAGTACGTTACTATGACATCTGTCAAAATTGTTACTCATGTTACCAAATTAAGCAAATGGATGAAGCGCAAACTACAGTCGCTGTAGTACGCTGTGACGTAGGATAGTTAACTACATGACGTTTTAGTACCCAACTGTCCGCTAGAGGCGCTGTACAAGTTTTCATACATTTTTTTAACTACAGTCGCTAGCGGGTGTAGATGGTGAAAACTCATGTTAGAACCTCAAGTCATCCAACGGATCTAGGCATTCGTGAAATTAGCCGCAGGTGCGAGTTTGCGCATGTACAGTTCTGTCCCCCCCTTCTCATACCTCCAATTGCTCCCGAAAAACGATACTGCGCAGCTCTTGCGGCTAACTTCACGAATGCCTAGATTCGTTGAGTCAACTATACGTGATGTAGTCCTCAACTTCTCGTGCGTTACTCACTTGGTTGTTCTCGTTAAGCGAGTACTTCGAGGAGTAGTGACCGTTATTTCCACTTCTGTGCTCCGATGTCCATCTTAGAACAGAATTATAGATAGTTACTAATGATTAAATAAATAAATAAATATTGGTGGACAGTTCACACAACCCCATCTAGCCCCAAACTAAGCAAATCTTGTACTATGGGAACCAGATAGTTGATAGATTAATTAAATACTTTTTTTTTATAAATACATAATAACACCCAGACACAGATCAAACATCTGTGTTCATCACACAAATGTTAGTCCTGGGTGGGGATCGAACCCACAACATACATCGCAGAAGGCAAAGCTGCTACCAACCGAGCTGTGAGGCCAGTCTAGTCAGATTGTTGACATATTTTTATTTATTCTTTTTTCAGAATAAGCTGAGGAAGAGGAAAGTGTACCTCGGCATATTTCTGATCATCGTAGTATCTATAATCATGATTTTGGTTTTCAAAAATTGAATCGCGACTTGGATTCTTAGTGGCATTACCGACTTAGGACAGATTCGACCAAATATCATGCTAAACCAGAGTACCTAACTAATCCTTGAATAATGTTAGTCTGTAGTTACTCGCAGGTATTATAAAAATATTGTATTATTTCAAAATGAAATCATTTTTATTTAAGCTATTTCGTAATGTAGTCGATAATTTCATAAATATATCATAGTAGAATGTTCATTACGTTCATATTAACTAATTTTGTAATATTATTCATTCCGACAGTTTTTTATGTCGTATTATTTCATTAGGTTCTATATTGATATTATATTTTTTATATAAAAAAGCCATAACTTTTAACATGCGACGACGTTAAAATCTTATATTTACAACTATATAGTGCTTATCATATACTTAATTAAAATTTACCAAATTTTATATTGTTATAGGTACTGTGTTTAAGTAGTGTGTAGTTTGTGCCTGCATTAATTGTACGTCTCTTGGCTATCTCTTGCTCTGATATCTGTGTTGTGTAAGAGATATAAGTAGCTCAGAAACGTACGTACCTAAATACATTTAAAGATGTTATTGTACTTTGTACAGTACGCAGGTTTAGCTGCAGACTTAAATTAAATAAGCCAGGAATGTGGATTTAAGGAGCGGTGGTTAGCTAGTGGCCAGCGGCAGCCTGCCGTTGTATGAAAAGTCTCAGTTTTATTCTTTCGAATTGTAATTATTGTTGTGTAAAATGAAACAAACATTTTATTTATAAATAAATTATCTACCCGTCGGTTTAAAAAAATTGTGAAAATGCCCTCAACTTTAGAAGGAAAAACAGGTTTTGTTTAGTTTCTGAGGTTTCTTCGAGAATTAATACTAAAGTACATACGACGATTAATTTAAAATTCAGACTTAAAAGATAAAATATTGAAGTTTTTTAGTGACCTTTCAGTTATTTTCCACTACCCTTATGAACTGAGGGTAAAGTATCTGAAAAACAGCAAAACTCCGCGATCAGCAGACCACCGCGCCTTAATAGGAAAAGTATGTTGAGCTGGAATAGTGAATTTGTAAAAATTACAGCTAAAGTCTAAACACCTAAAGTCTTTGCCAGGGTTTGCCAAGAGACGAATGCCTTGATGTGAATAAATTTTCTGGTTAAGAAACAATAAGAGATTCTCCAGTTAACTGCGCGCATCTCATCCGCATTTGAATAATTGCAAATATAACATTCGTTGCACAGTTTAATTTGACCGCCATCAAAATAAATTGGGCCGATCCGGTACTTAAACCATCCTCCTAGCTTAGTCGGCCATATTCTCAGGAAAGACATGATAAATACGTGCGGAGATGACTAACCCACGTATGTACACCTAAATATTTGCTTTTACAATATAAAAAGACGTGATGCGCGCAATTTCAGACTGACTAAATCATTAGTTAGTGGTTTATTTGTAGGAAATCAGAGTTATTTATTTACATTGTAATAATATATTATCAGTAAAAGCGACCTTGTGTGTGAAGCGGAGAATCAGCTAGCATGACGGCATATAGACGAAAATTACAAAGTAACATTTGCAAGTAGATAGCTGGACTAACCATTGAAGGTGTTACGCTGGTATCGAAAGATAAACATTTTGTGAAACCGAAAATAGTTCTGTTTTATATATTTTTAAACTTACGCGATCTGAACATTAAATTATTATTTCGTCTACCCGTGATGACTCCTATACGTTACGACAGTGTGTAAACCTGTCGAAACGTGGGGAAAAAATAGGTAAATAAAACGCGATAAATACCCATTTAATATTAATAATAATGTTCTGTGTTTTGTAATTATCCACAGAAAGCAAACTCGTGTATAGACGTTTTCTTTCTACTTACTAAAAAGCATGTGATCGTAATCCTCAGATTCTGGAACTCAGATTATTTCTGAGTATTTACTTAACATTATATTCGGCACCACCGTGGGAGAGGGCGCCACCGTGGCACGATAAACATCGACTCCGATAAAAACAACATAAATAAAATCTAAAAAGTGATTTCTGAGTGATACTATTTGAATGTGTGCAAAGACATAGTGCTTACTAAACTGGTGAAGATAAAATACAGTGGAAACATTAGTATTAAACTCGTAAAAACTGGAACCAAACGCTGTGCAAACCACCGGTAGATTTTCGAACTCCAAGGCCTTCTAAAAGCATTTTACGTCTTTTTAAGACCCAACATCTCAAGCCAGAATACTTTTGTGTGTGAAATAGTGAAAAATAACAGATCAAAGTACAGAATAAAACAAGTGCAAACTATCATAACCTAAAAGAGTGTTGATTTGCAAATCATCCAATCAAATCCAAGTTCCAATCAGCGTTCCATTATACACACAGCGCCATCTATTGAAACAGAGGCAAATTACCACGTCACACTCATTAAGACTCAAGCATCGATAATCTAGAAGCGATCCATAGCTCTCCACGTCAAAGTGCAAACTAATACACACTTTCACCGCTAGAGGGCATTACATGTATCATAACAAACCACAATGATGGAAGAAGTCTTAAATACGCTAAAATCTATAAAAAAAGAACTAGACGAACAAAGAAACGAAATTAGGGAAACCGGAAAAAATGTTACGGAACAAGTTACACAAAATATTACCAATATATTCGAGGAAAAATTTTTGGCCTGGGAAGGAAAACTTGGAGAAATGAGAGAAATAGTGGAAAATCAAGAAAAAAGAATTTATTACCTGGAAAAACAAGCAAGAGTAAGAAACCTAGTATTTTTCGGTATCGAGGAAAACGAAACATCATATAAGAGTTTTGAAAAATATATAATTAAATGGATTGAGCAATATTTCTCTACTAAACTGACCTACAGTGACATCCAGGAGATAAAAAGACTGGGGAAAAAAGGAGAGCGACCACGTCCAACTGTTGTAACTTTCACTACACTAGGAACAAAAATTGAAATATTTAAACAAAAAGGAGCGCTGAAAGATACACAGTACTATATGAAAGAAGACTTCCCTAAATATGTACTTGAGAAAAGGAAGGAGCTACAGGAGCAACTGAAAATAGAGAGAGAAAAGGGAAATACAGCTATACTCAAATATGATAAACTGATTGTATCAAAATGCCAAAGTAAAAGAAAATTCCAGTCATCACCAGACAACACCACACAAACTAAAACGGACAAACATACTCAAGCTAGTAAAAAAAACAAGACACAACAGTTTGGCAATAAAGCCACTAGGTCTAACAGCATCTCAGAAGGAGTCATAAAACCTAGCATGCTCAACTTCTTGGTCAACAAAAATGCAACCAAAACTAACAACAACCAAGAAAATAACAGCGAGAATACATAGCAACTACGCCCCTCCTACCACAAAGATGCCACAATTGAACAAAAGAACAAACAAAAACACAATAGAAAAAATCTTCCAACCCGGTTGGTCACCGTGGAAGAATACGACCAAAACCCTCCAATGAATACACCAACAGAGAAAAAAAATACCCTAGATAAATATAAACTAACGATTGCAACATACAACGTCCGAACTCTTTCATCATATGATCGCTTACTTGAATTCGAAGAGGCTATAAGAAACATAAAATACGATATCATTGGAATATCGGAAATGAGAAGACATGGAAACAAAATAGAAGAATATGAAAACTTTATAATGTGCTACATAGGACAAACTCCAGGCAAACATGGGGTCGGTTTTATAATAAATAAGTCCTTCAAAAACCACATAATAAGCTTCAATGGAATAACAGAGCGAGTCGCAACACTAAATATAAATATACAAGGTCATAAGATATCCATCATACAAGCTTACGCACCAACAGAAGCGGCAAGCAAATATGATATTGAAGAATTCTACACTACAATCGAGAAAGCTTTAGACACAGCACACAAAACCACAATACTAATGGGCGACTTTAACGCCAAGGTTGGAACCCCCAAAGCTGACGAATATTTGGTTACTAACAAGCACGGATACGGCGAGAGAAATGAAAGAGGGCAGAGACTGGTTGATTTTGCGCTCCAACACAAACTAATGATCATAAACACATGCTTTAACAAAAAACAAAGTCGAAGATGGACCTGGCGATCACCTAACGGACAATACAAAAACGAAATCGATTTTATCTTGTCAAACCAACCACGAATATTCCAAAATATCGAGACGTTGAACCTAAACTACAATTCGGACCATAGAATAGTCAGATCAAAAATAACACTTACCAAACAAAAAATATCTAGAGCCAAATTTACAAATAGCCAAATCAGTCAACTTAAGAACGAAGACGAAATAAACAAGTACAATGAAAGCCTAATATCACAGTTATTTACAGCTCCAACTATCTGCGAAAACTCCTCAGTACAATATCGCTACGACAAGATAGAAAAGGCTATTACTTTTAGTTTAAAACAAGCCCGCTCTAAGAGAGAAGAAAATAAACAACACAAAATACTATCGGCGAGTACAGCAAGGCTATTAAAGAGAAGAAAAGAATTACAGAGAACTAAGAACAAATCACGAAGTGAGAAAAATGAGCTGACCGCACTATATAAAGTAGTTAATAAATATATAAAAGCAGATTACGCAAAATATAGACAAGACATAATAAAAGAATATCTACAAAGGACTGGAAGTACTAAGAAGGCCTACAAGAAACTAAAAACTAATAAAACATGGATAGAAGGACTGAGAAAAAAAGATACAGAATTGTACACTAGAGACGATATCATCGCTACCGCAACAGAATTTTACAGGAACCTATATAGTAACAGAGATACAACAACCATAAATTTCAACACAGAAACAGATGACACACAAGAAAGAAATATCAAACCAATAGACGCAACAGAAATAACTGAAGCAATAAAGAAACTGAAGCTAGACAAAAGCCCTGGTTCAGATAACATTACGAACGAAGCATTGAAAAAAGGACACATAGCCTTAGCTGTACCATTAGCTGAACTATTTAACATGATTCTGCAAAATTCTGTAACACCATCCCAATGGTCCGAATCCAACATCATATTAATATATAAAAAAGGCGACCCAAAGGACATTGGAAACTACCGACCAATTAGCTTGCTACCGAGTCTATACAAACTATTCTCCGCAATAATAAATAGAAGGATTAGTGACACATTAGAAAAAAAGCAGCCGGTGGAGCAAGCAGGCTTCAGAAAGGGTTTCTCAACGGTTGACCACATCCACACTCTTGAGTTAATAATGGAAAAGTACCAGGAAAAGCAAAGAACACTTTATATATCATTCATCGACTACCAGAAAGCCTTTGATACGGTAAGACATACAAGTATCTGGGAAAGCCTGAAGGAACAAGGAGTGGAGGAAATATATATAAAAAGCATCAAATCCATATATAAAAACAATAAAGGTAAAATAAAGCTTGAAACCATAGGCCCTAGCTTCCCAATAGAAAGGGGAGTAAGACAAGGCGATCCGCTGTCTCCAATAATATTTATAGCTGTCCTTGAGGCAATCATAAACAAGCTAGACTGGAGCAAACAAGGACTATACATAAATGACACCTACTTAAGCCACCTGAGATTCGCGGACGACCTAGTACTGCTATCCGAGTCATACTACCAACTACAGAATATGGTAGAAACCCTACACCTAGCTAGTGTAAAGGTGGGACTAGAAATGAATATAACCAAGACCAAGACAATGACAAATAGCTTGAAAAAACCAATAATAGTCAATAGCAAGACATTAGAATACGTTGAAAAATATGACTATCTGGGAAAAACTATAAGCTTCGAGAGGAAAAATAAAAACATAGAAATAGAGAAAAGAATAAAACTAACATGGAACAAATACTGGGGTCTCAAGGACATCTTTAAAAGTAATTTACCACAAGCCATTAAAACGAAAGTCATGAACTCGAGCCTCTTGCCTTGTCTGACATATGGTTGCCAAACGTGGAAATTTACTGCAGAAACAAGAAAAAAGATAAGCGTCTGTCAGAGAGGACTCGAACGAAGTATGCTAAAGATAAGGAAGCTGGATAAAATACGACATACTAAAATAAGAAAAATAACTAAAGCAACAAACGCTCTGAGTTACGCACAAAAATTGAAATGGAAGTGGGCAGGACATGTTGCGCGGCTAACAGACTATAGATGGACCAATAAAGTAACATTCTGGAACGGCCCACTAGGCAAGAGAACAAGAGGTAGACCTATCGCAAGATGGGAAGATGACATCAAAGCAATAGTTGGTCCGAACTGGAGACAAGTAGCTGAAGACAGAGACAAATGGGCATCACTGGAGGAGGCCTTCACCCATTCTGGGGTTCCGGTAGATTAAATAAAAATTAAGCAATTACAAATACATAAACATATTACATAGGATACACATCAAATTATATTAAGTAAGAACAAATAAGTAACATAGAATAAACTAAACAAAACTAACACATTACATAGATTTTAAGATGTAAATTTACTGGAAATAAAAGGCTTTTTATTTTATTTATTTTATTTATTTATATTCGGCACATAGTTTTGCAGTTTCATAGCAGGTTGCAAGCCCGTCGCCGCTACTTAATACCGACACCGTTATGCTAGCTATTCCCTATTGCATTGTACGCCTTTAGCTGCTTAGCATTAAGAAATTTGTGTATAAGAAATTCTACAGGAACTTTGGCCATATCGCCACTACGCTAATGTTTCGATGCGATGCGCTTCGCCTCTGCATCATTCATGCCTAATTCAAAACTGTCTATAACCAGTGAACACAGTTTTCTAGTAGTAGGAGTATACAAAACACATTAGTGATTCTGAGTGCACTTATAGTATACTATGCCTTCCGTTAACAAATTGAAAACTATTCCATGTTTTACTCATAGATATTCAACATATTTACAATAGATTGTATTGATTATATTTGTAATACGTAAATTTCCAGTTATCTTTAGTATTCAAGCACTTTTGAAGTCATGTTATAAATAGCAGATAATCTATAACTGTTATATGGAAATGTATTTAGAATAGTTTGTCTGGTAAAGTAGTTTTCATGCGTACAAGTTCTATAATATTGATATTAATTAGTGTCACAAGCTTAAAGTTAATACGCGCTGAATGAGTAGAACTTACGTTTTTTTATAATGGAGCGTGCAGGAAGAAGTTTGAAAGCAAAATTCATTAGTCGTTTACGGATCATCATAGGATAATAGATGAGTTAATGGCAAAGATAGGTATTTCACTGATACAGGCGTGTCTTTGAGTAAATCCATTACGCTGTAACCTTTTCCTATAAGTGTAACTACCCTAAAAAGTGTAGCTATATGATTTAAACGCGATAGAAAAGTCACAATGCGAACATTTGCCGTACCCCAATATTGTGGTTCGGTGGTGAGCTAACATAAAAAGTTGTTCAAGGCGCCCAAAAGGTTGCATCTGCTTATTTAGTTCAATGGAAAATAGACGGAACAGTAATAAGTATTTACCTATCTTTACCGTACTTTATTTATGATCAATAAGTGAAATCTAAACAACTAAAATCGCATGAAACTAAAACGAAATATTCTAAACAAATATAAACTATCAATAAAATGAAAATAATCGAATTCAATACTATAAACGTGTTACTAATGAAACGAATTGAATATTGTTAAATATAGGTACTAAGTGTTTAAAATTCTAGTTTTTTAGAGCCATGCATCTTTTTTCTTATATTTTAAAAGTTGTGACGTCTTATAGAAATAATTTATGGCATCAGACAGGCGCCAACATTCTACTTCAAGTGTGATGACTATAAGCAATAAGCAAGTGTTTACGCAATAAGCTTCAATAATAACTTAGGTAGTCAAAGATGCTTTTTTACAAGTATTTAAATTTAAGCCCAAGTTAATCAACATAGCGGTGAGTTTGGATTCGTGCCGTTACGTTGGCTGGTATCATTTGATTTGTGTTGGTAAACCAATGGCTTATGTAAATGATATTTAAACTATGAAATTAGTATTTTTGGGTAGTTCCCATAATACAAGTTCATGATGAACATGACGTCATTGGACAGATTCGGATATTTTTTCATGTTGATTTTGTATCATGGAACATGTAAGTGATAGCGCCCACGAGTTACTTTTGTCGCCGTGACTGTTTCGTCGTGAAATGGGTAACATCTCCATACATAACCTACTTATGAGTGACGAAAGTCACGCCGACAAAAGTAACTCGTGTGCGCTATCACTATACTTTTATCTCTCAAATTTTTCTATAGGACAAGGTAAATAAGACCTCTTCGCGATTGTCTTATTCATTGAGTAACTATTTAAATATTATATCAATGATATAATAAACTGATATTTAAAAAATAATAATAATTTATTGTGGCACTTGTCAGTGATTAATTTGATTGACTTGATTCTCATGGAAGATTTTGGGAAAATCTTGATTCCTATTTTGTTCTATGGCATGAAACTCTGGTGAAAAGCTAGTATCTAGTTCTATGGACAAAATAGGGAAGAAAATGTCATTTTGTTCGATGACATCTTGTTCCATAGAACAAATGGGAACTACCCTTATTTTTCGTGACTTCGATATAGGTACTATTAATGTTGAGTGGTATCTATTTTAAGCTACACAGTGACTTTGTATTATTTGTTATCTTACGTGTTGCTTGAGATCAGATCATTACACTCATTGTTTTATGTCCATAATTTATTACTTAAAGATACACTATGTTTGTAATTGTTATTGGAAGTATACATTTAATCACATAATCGTGTTTCAATTCTATTTTATTATATGTATTAATTAGTTCACAAAACAGAGTTAGATCCTTAAAAAACAGTGGGTTCATTATTGTTGCGAGCACCCCTGGCCATAGAGAAAATATTAAACTATAACAGATCACTGCCCCTGGCTCACTATCCGAAGGTCGTAGGTTCAAACCTGGTCGTGCACCAATGAGCTTTTCTATTCGAGAAAATTATGTGCGCAATGTCAGTGCTCTTAAACGGTGAAGGAAAACATCGTGAGGAAACGGGCATATCTTAGAACTAAAAATTCAAAGATGTGTGTCATAGGTTAGTATTCTTATGAGCTTGCAACCTGTCATGTAAGAAATACTAACTACTGTGCAAAATGTGGGCATGTACCAAATGTCATGTTTGGACGTGCCTCATTAGATATCCTCAAAGATCTAAGACTCAGATCTTTAGTTACTTAGATTCTAAGTAACTAAAGATCTGAGGAGATATCTACCGAGCCCGGGGATTACAGTCGTGGTCATATTATTAATATTATTATTTTCATAATCCAGTAAAGTTTCCACTATTATGTAAAACTTACAGCTCGAAGTTAAGTGGACATAGTGAGGAAAGAAATAAGTACTTACCTACCTAACTCGAAAAGTGGGTTCATAAATAAAACAGCATTTTATAAAATCACTTTATATTCGTAAATAACTCACACAAATAATCGGAAAATCAACATAATTCCCTAAAATTTTAACTGTTTCAATCTCAAACGTTTTGTAATAACAAACGAAATGAATCTTCTCAATTTCACAGAACATTTATCATTACTACAAGCTTGCAATCAAATGCAGATTAATGCCTACGGATCAACACCTATTTTTCTTTAACATTGATTAAATATGAAATGAGTTACGCGGGCCGCAACAGATTTTACTGTAATCTAGATGTGACTCGGTTCAACATTGGCTTGCGTTGCGACCCGCTCCAGACTCCCAAACTCTACCTGCACGGAACAATCCTCTTTACATAGGATACCAAGCACTACTAACTTTAATGATTGAATGTGATCTGCACGAATATAGGTAACTACTGTAAGCAGTGACAGATAACTATCTAAATTATAAACTTATAACAAAATACAGATTAAACTATAATACTGATTGATAGACAAAATAATTATAATAGAACATTAACATAATTAATCATAAAATACTTAAACTTAACAAATTAAATCACAACGCTTATTAAATAATAGGCCTTGATTTTGCTCACAAATTAAGGATATAAATAGTGGGAGTTTTAAAAACTAAGCAATATATTTCCAAATCTCTTTCATTTTCGAAAATCTATGTTGGTCTTTGCATAGCACCCTGGTCGTCTAATCAGGCGCGCCCGTCCGCCGAGCCAATGACCCCCGGGGCGAACGCGCCGGGTGCCAGTGGCCCTGCGCACGGCGCGCGCCAGCCCTCAAGTTACATTCTAGTACTAAATTACAATAATCAGGCCAACTCCATCCTTGACAGTCGCGTAACATATAGATAACAGTGTAACGTTAGCCTAACTCAATGATATCAAACGCTCGATAGTGTCGTCAATGTAAACCTGAGTGGTTCGTCTAATGAAACCTTAACCTTAGATGATATAAGTAGTGGTGCGACATGCGGCCGCCACCACTCGCTTCACTGCAACACACGATTTTCAATCAACCTCACAAACGCCCGATTATGAGCGCGTGCTCGCCTTCCTACGATATGTACACCTAGGTTCCCGATAGCACGAGGCGAGCGTCCACCCCTCAGAAAACGGTCCTAGCACGCCATTCAAATTAATTAAAGTAAGTAAAAAAGTAATCGGAACCATTGGGGTTACAGATAAGGGTAGAGAGTAGAGTGGTCGAAATCGCGGGGTATCTACAGGGTGCGGGGGGGGCTTAGCAAGCCACGGCCTCGGAGATGGGGTTCTCGGTGATGCGGATGACGGGTGACAGGCGGCAGGCGCGGCGGCGCTCTCCCGCGTCCGACAGCCGTCGGTACTCCGTGATCTTAGTCGGAGACAGCGGGGCCACTGCAACATAACACGAAACCATTGTAGCACATGACCAGGCTTTACACATAGGAGAGAGCAGGCGATTACGTAATTTCGATAGTATCAAAACATTGTCACAAACACCTTATAGTTACTAGCGGTGAATTGTATTATGGAAAGATTATTGCCATAAATTTATTATATTATTATTTATATTATTTGTTTATTGCCGTAAATTGTTTGTAAATATCGGAATTACGTAATCACAGTACAGTTGCTGATAGACATTCATTGTAATTGATTGTAATCAGAGTTCCGTAATAGCCACACAGCATGGAAAAAACATTGTGCAATTTGTTTTGTGTGGACGAGTTGAACATATACTCGTAAATACATGAGAAAGAAAGCTGTAGGACGGCAGTGGGAGCCATGGGGGAAGTTGCACTAATTTCTAACTTATTTACTAAAGCGACAAAAACATTCATACACAATATGTAAACGACAAAACGTGAAAGTATTCCTTGAACTAAAACTGACCTTACAAAATAGAGCCCTGGTAGGCGTGGCTTGTCAATTATGCCAAAGAGTCAAATCAAAAATTAACAAAAGCTTACACGGCAATTTAAACCCAAATATCGAGAGAATAAAGTCAACATTAATCAATTTTGGACAAAGCCACGTTTTGATGTGTGATTTTGGTGTCATGATTCGCGGATAATTCCCTTGAAGAAATATTTCCATGTATTGTCGTGGGAAAAGTTTATTTCGGGATTTGTACTAAACGAGATTAGTACAGTTGGCCCGACGAGTCGAGGCATTCGTGAAGTTAGCCGCAGGCGCTGCGCAGTATCGTTTTTCGGGAGCAATTGGAGGTATGAAGAGATGCGGTGGGACTGTACATGCGCAAACTCGCACCTTTGGCTAACTTCACGAATGCCTAGATCCGTTGGAAGAACTGTACTTTACGAATTTCAGTCCAAACAGTAGGTCTACCATGAGTTTTCACAATCTACACTCGCCAGCGACTGTGTTTAAAAATTTGTATGAAAACTTGTACAGCGCCTCTAGCGGATAGTTGGGTACTAAAACGTCACGTAGTTAACTCTCCTACGTCACAGCGTACTACAGCGACTGTAGTTTGCGCTTCATTAATTTGCTTATACTTTGGTAACATGAGTAACAATTTTGACAGATGTCATAATAACGTACTATTACTACTGTAGTAACGTCAGCCGATCTAAACGTGACAACTCATGGTAGACGTACAGACAGCAAACGTCGTTCACTGATGTATAACAACTACTTACTAGCAAAGATGTGTCTAGTCTAGTCGATGGGTGTGGAGGCGAGTGAGCTACTACGAGAGACATCGCTTGACCCGCGGGTGCTGATGCTAATCTTTTGTAGATTTAACACGGCTACACGAAAAAAAACAAAAAATAAAACAATAAAAAGTGCAAGCAAAAATAAACACAAAGTAGGTAATTGTGACAAAAAATAGCGGGACAATTGTGACTTGTTAACAACTTTTTGATCGAATGAGTTTAAATAATACTCTCTGAACCAGGGCTTTGTTAATAATTTACCAGAAAAAACCCGATATTTAGATAGTATTGTTCGGAGCGCAACCTTTTTGAAAACCTTAACTCGAACTTAGATTAACCGGTTAAAGAGAGCTTCGTTTGTCATCGTAAGAGCAGGCGCTTCGCAGATGTCACTAATATGGAAAATAATTTTGTTCTAACCGGTTAATTGAGCGAAACCCTTTTAGATTTATCGTTGTTGACTAACCGTTTTAAGAGAGGTTACCGTAGAACGTAACCGAAAGAAACGGTTTTATATATTTAGAGCGATACCGGTTTGAATTTTTTTCCGGTTTCCAAGCCCTGCTTTGAACCAATCGAAACCCCCGCCGCCAGCAATCAGACCAGCTCAAAAAATATTTAGGTCGCCATCATTTTATAAATCATCTTCCTGCCCTTTTTCCCACGTTATGTGGGGTCGGCACAACATGTGATCTTCTTCCATTTCCCTCTGTCACTCGTCATCTCATTACTCACTCCTTTCTTACCCATGTCATCTTTCACACAGTCCATCCATCTTTTCTTTGGCCTACCTCTACCCCTGTATCCATCCACATTCATATCCTACACTCTTCTCATCACATGACATTCATTTGTTCTCATAACATGCCCATACCACACTAACCTAGTACTTCTCATCTTTTCTGTCCTCATCTCATATTTTATAAATGAAATCTATAATAATCTAATACATTGTTTGACCACACAAGACCATAGTGTAAAGGTAAAAGTATTAGCAATTCACTGATTGATTTCAATCAAAATGTCTTGAATTTAAACTTGTTACCAAAGCCACAATAAATAATAGATCTACAACATTCCCCAAGCTTTGAACTTAGCTGCAATACCATTCACAAATGAAATGACCACATACTTTTTTACGGCAAAATAATAATCCTACTAATATTATAAACGTGAAAGTTTGTAAGAATGTATGGATGGATGGGTGGATGGATGGATGTATGTTTGTTACTCTTTCACGCTAAAACGGCTGAACGGATCTGAATGAAATTTGGCACAGATATAGATTATGGTCTGGAATATCACATAGGCTACTTTTTATCCCGGAAAAATGAATGGTTACCGTGGGATATGTGTTTTTGTTTTTCAAGGTATAAAGCGGGCGAAGCCGCGGGCGGAAGCTAGCAATATTTTTACAATCTGTGGCCACTGTTGGGGTTCGACAAAGATGTTTTGTCTCTGTCTTATTTAAGTCCTATTGGTGCTCTTTGCACCCAAATCATCGAAGCCCAATAATGGCAGCATTTATTAGCAGGTCTACATCTAGGTACACTTGGCCCAACGAGTCGAGGCATTCGTGAAGTTAGCCGCAGGCGCTGCGCAGTATCGTTTTTCGGGAGCAATTGGAGGTATGAAGAGAGGTGGTGGGACTGTACATGCGCAAACTCGCACCTGTGGCTAACTTCACGAATGCCTAGATCCGTTGGAAGAACTTGTACTTCCACACATTTCACAAGCAGGACAGACGCCAACACAGAACTGAACTTCTAATACATACCATATTAATGTGACAGCAAAGCTCATTCCAGGTTCAAACATAATCGAGAAAAATTAATAAGGGTAAAGAATACAGTTAACAAAATATTCTAGAAAAAGCCAATTTGAAATAACTAAGATGTTTTTGAATATTATTGTTCAGATCAGATTCTATATGGTAATGACTTGAAATAACTAACAATTTTTGTTTTACATGCCAATATAAACTGCTTCTTGAAAAAAGTTTTCTACAGCAGAGATTCAAGTGTGAACATGCTTGTTTAAGATATGATTTATGTCTAAATTTTAGTGCAATTGATTATATAAATTGCTCATAATATGTTAATAAAGGAGCTACATATAATTTCTCTACTGAAACATACTGCTAATGTAAGGTAATATTTTTACAAGATACAAATCGATGTTTATGCAGATATTAATGTAATTATGCCAATAGTTTCAATACAACAGGTCATAGTGTTAATATAATTGGAAATAAGAAGAAAACCAGGAGATTGGAAACTTACAATTTGATGACATAGAAATCGATGGTACAACACACAAAAATGAAACTTCTGACGAATAACATGAACAATACTTAATGCTAAGCACTGTTTTCAACAGGAAAGGGGTGATTGTATCGACTAACAGCTGAGATTTGACAAAAATTACATCAGACAACATTGGGTTTTGTATCGATCGGCTGAAAAAGCTGCGCAGCCATTTTGGATTGCGTGGCATACAAAATTGAACGTTACGTAGTACAGCCTAGGGCTGAATTTGGCTTGTGGTACATAGAATATGGCATAGTTTCTACAGGTGACCTTACTTTTAGTGGTGACGAGGATACAGGCGTGAGCCGAAGGTCGAAGTCGAGGGTCTCTGGAAACTCATCAGCCAGGAGTAGACGAGGAACAGCAGTAGACAGGCAACACAAACCATGGCAAGGAACATCACCTTTTCAGGCATTTTCAACCTTTTTCGCTGATTTATTGGAGCGCGAAGGCCACCAGCACCTTCCTCGAGGAAGGAAGACTATCGACTGACTACGGATCATACCTAAGGGATTGCCATTAAATTTTTTTCTACCAAATTTGGTAACTTTAGGAATACCGAATTTTTACCGAATAAATTAAAATTTATGAATTTGCAAGTCAAAATATTATTATAAACGTGTTTACAATATTTATAAATCATATTTATTTCACGCTGTATAGGGTTGCTATACCATTCATAGATTCTTCTTTCCATAGACACACGCACGGTCTTCACTGCAATGCAAAATTATGCAACAACGCCATCTCAGTGCAGTTTAGGTTAATTTATTGCCACCCCCGCCCGGCGAGGTCGGTTGCAAACCTAACGTTGCATTCATTAGTTCAGGCACCCTTCGCGAGAGTGCAGCAGTTATCCGGTTTCAAATTATTCAGGAGTTTAGAAAAAATTAAAGGTTGATTAGAATGAGTTCACAAGTTCGTAAGTTGGTATGTTGTTTCGTAACCTGTTTTGATTATACTTTAGTACTGATTCCAGTTATTTTGTACGTTTAAGGCCGGTGTTCATACGACATCTGTGTTCTTGCTGTTAAATACCATTGGCAACTTTAAGTTATGACCGAAATAAAAATCAAATTTACGAATTAGCAAGTCAAATATTATTATGAACGTGTTTACACTATTTATAAATCATATTTATTTCACGCTGTATGGGGTTGCTATTAAATATTACCATTCATAGATTCTTCTTTCCATAGACACACGCACGGTCTTCACTGCAATGCAAAATTATGCAACAACGCCATCTCAGTGCAGTTTGGGATAATTTATTACCACCCCCGCCCGGCGAGGTAGGTTGCAATCCTAACGTTGCATTCATTAGTTCAGGCGCCCCTCGCGAGAGTGCAGCAGTTATCCGGTTTCGAATTATTCAGGAGTTTAGAAATATTATATTATATATTATGAAAACTTGATGTATGTTCACAAAAACATTAATTTATTTAAGAAAAATAGTGGTAATCATGTTAATACTAAACATAAAAATGAACTCGCTGTTCCCACGGTTAGGCTCACTAAAGTAAGTAAATTCTTTATAGGGCAATGTGTACGCTTCTATAACAAGATGCCAAGTGACAATTGAAAATTAATTAAATGCAGATGCAGTCACGGGCGAAAGCTAGTTTTTTTTTTAAAGCTGATAACCGACTCATATTCTAAAAAGGTGACTTTAAAAGATGTGTATTTATGAATTACACTGTGCGTTATGCAAAAAAAAAATACTAGAAATGGATGATAGACATATTATCATATCTCTAGTTTTTTAAAGGTGGGTAGTCAGAGGTATGTCCTATATGAAGATGAAGACGATGAGTTATAGAAATCTCAAATCTCTACTTAGATATCTAATGCCGCTACCACACGTTGGCTGTAGCTCGCCGAGCCATATCCAACGTCCGACATGTGTAGAGGTGGTTTGTACAGGCTTGCGTAGGCTTGCCAAGGTTTGTATTTTACGTTCGCATAGGTTGATGCTATTTTCTGTCTTTGTCCAAGTTTGCGTTGGTCATGGCTCGGCGGGCTACCACCATCATGTGGAGCCAGCATACATATGCCAGATGTATGTCAAACATTATACGAGTGAAGACATCTCAAATCATAGTTAATCATAGTATAGTTTCATACATTTTAGGATACGTAAAGGTAGGTAGTCAGAGGCATGTTCAACACTTTATCCGATCCCAACCCGTGAAAATATGGATCTAGATAACTCGGACCGAATTCGGATATTGCTTACGCACTAGTCCGATCTCTGATACGAATCCACGTCATTTTACGTGACGGAAATGACGAATGACGGAAAGAAATCTGATGACGGAAATCGGATCTAGTGCGTAAATTACCTTAGAAATAGTTCTACAACTACTACGGACCATATTTTCTCGGGTTCGGATCGGATTCGGATCGGACGCAGTGCGAAACCGCGCTAAGATGTGATGTAATGATTACTTACCATAGCCCTCTCCCTGCAAGAAGAGACGGAAAGCCTCCGAGATCTTGCTGGGTTGCTCATCCAGTACCAGCCCGCAGTCCTGGATCTAAACACGACCAACATGTTATCGACAGGAGAGGCATAACCACACGTTTACACGTGTAAACATGTAATCTTGTTGTAAATAAAAATAATAAAATAAATATGATCACGACTGTAATCCCCGGGCTCGGTAGATATCTCCTCGGATCTTTAGTTACTTAGATCTTTGAGGATATCTAAAGGGGGTAGTCAGAGGCAAGTCCAAACATGACATTTGGTACATGCCCACATTTTTCACAGTAGTTAGTATTCCGTACGTGACAGGTTGCAAGCCCATCGCCGCTTATAAGAATACTAACCTATGTCACATACCTTCGAATTTTTGGTTTTCCTTCACCGTTTAAGAGCACTGGCATTGGCGCACATAAATTTTTCAAATGGAAAAACTCATTGGTGCACGACCAGGTTTGAACCCACGACCTTCGGATCGTGAGGCAGGGGTGCTACCACTAGACCACCAGCGCTCTCTCGCAGTAATCTTGTTGTATCGTTTGATATAAAAATAGTGTTGAAGTATTCCTTCAAGCTATGTTTTGACGACCTCATTGGCGCAGCGGGCGAGAGTTCGACGCTAGAGGTTGCGGGTTCGATTCCCGCCTCGAAACAAATTTGTGTACGATCTGCAGAAATTTGTTCCGTTGGTCTGGGTGTTTTCTATGTATAATAAAATATATATCTATCTATGTATACGAGTAGGTATAATGTATTAGATATATCAGTTATCTAGTACCTATAATATAACACATGTTTCTGAAACATTATAGATTCTAAGAGCTTGTGGTAAGGCCCCAGAATACTGATACTGTATGTTTCTGTTTCAAAAACATTTTCATGTAAAATGTTCCCAAGACGAGACCTTATGACTCGCACGCAGTGACAAAAAGTTATCAGATCCCGGTTAGAGCCCAGCTTCAACTCTACAAGGCCTAACTTTACAAGCTCTACACGATTCATTACTACAAGAACTAATCATACGCGCATGTGAATGTATGGATGTATGTTTGTTACTCTTTCACGCAAAAACTACTGAATGGATTTTGATGAAATTTGGCACAGAGATAGATTATAGTCTGGAATAGCACATGATCTACTTTATCCCGAAAAAATGTACGGTTCCCGAGGGTAGATTTGTTTTTTGTTTTTCAAGGTACCACGCGGGCGACGCCGTGGGTGGGCGGAAGCTAGTTTTTGAATAAAAGTGTGATAGTTTGTACCTGGACCTTAGTATTTGTAACAATATTATATTCAAGCGTCTCTATAGAATAGAACTCCAAAAATTATAAAAATAAATATATATTGGTGGACATTTCCACACCGCCATCTATCCCCAAACTAAGCAAATCTTGTACTATGGCAAGATAGCTGATAAATTAATTATATGGTGTTTTTGTAAATACATACGAGTATAATACACAATAACACCTAGACACAGAACAAACATCAGTGTTCATCACACAAATGTTTGTCTTGGGTGGGGATCGAACCCACAACCTACAGCGCAGAAGGCAGGCAGAGCTACATACTTCCAAACTGAGCTGAAGTCGTCATTACATTATACTCGTATTACATGATCTACAAACGATTGACGAAACAGGTATATAAAGCGAGTGTGAATGGGACAGTTGGAAGGGGAAGACCTCGGCGTAGGTACCTCGATCAAATTGGGCCGTTAAGAGAAAGGCCAGGTCAAGAGTACCCTAAACCGACGCGCATGTATGAAGAATGTAATGAGAGTGAATGAAGCAAGAGATATGTCTGGATAGTAGCAAGTAGAGATCCCTGCCTACCCTGTCGAGAAACAGGCGTGATTTTATGTATGTACGAGTATGTATGGTTACTTCAAACTTGAAATGTGACGTATCTAAAACAATGATGGTTTCTAAAAGTTTGTGGTAAAGCTTTCACTGAGAACAACGACGGTAATGACTTGAACCGAGACGAGTTTCTTGCCCGTTTTTCTCTAGCTTGAGTCAGTCTTAAATTCACCTAGCATGTAAGTGACTTGATCCTTGAAATGTTGCATAAAAGTAATTTAAATTTGTTTAACGGACAGTTAAATAAATTCTCTCGCATGACTCATGTTCCGTACAGTTAGTAACTAGGCCAGGGGTAGACGACCTTATTTCATTTTGGCAATGAGCCACACACCATATCGAACGATATTGGGGAATAGGGGATTCAAAGAAATACGCACGTAAAGGTCGTCTATAAACAGATTTATGCATACAATGCAAGAGCCAACAGATGGGAAGAAATTTAGGCAGCTTTTTTGATTGTCCAACACCGCCAAGAGTCAATCCTGGTCCGTGTGATCTGGATCTAGGCATATTATAGTGAGGCTTGAAGAAAGCATATTATAATATAAATGAATATATTGATGATAGGAACTCATGGCCCGATGTCGCTCCGCCCTCCGACAGCTATCCAATTTGCAATGTAAACGCTGTCCTTTTGTTTTATGTATTTATGTTCTGTTTTGTCTTTTGTTTTTATGTTATTATTATGAGATAATCTTGATTACATTTTTTTGTAAGAAGGATCATACAAAAAAGCGCTAGGACCGAGACGAGTTTCTTGCCTGTTCTTCTCGTACTTGGGTTAGGTTGGAATTGGCACATAGATTCACCTAGCATGTAAGACGTTTCAAAGTGATCCTTGTGATTGTACTGAATAAATATTTTTCAATTTCAATTTCAATTTCTTGACTTCTGCTTGAAGGAAGCTGTCGACTATATCCATCTGTTCACTTTACTGATTGCTCTAATCAGTATGTTACGTCTTATTCCCTGTTAGACAAATTGACAATCTGTTCTGTATCAAGCAAGGATATTTGGTGTTTATTATTATCGTCATGATGGGTGACGAAGCCGAGGCAGGTTGAGGAAACTTTAGCGGGGCGACCTCAATGCCCTTCAGAAATGCTGGTGGGTGACCCATCACGACTGTTGCATTTAAGAGATCTTTGTCCAGCAGTGGAACAATATAAGTTAAAAAAATATTACCCAGAACAAGATATATTCTAAAGGAAATAACCAGATTTAACCACTAAGGGTTAGAGGAACTCCTATGATGAGCTTACATCTAGGTTAAGTTGTTGGCGTCCATTGAAAGTGGCAATCGATACCTTACCTATTCAAAGAATATTGAGTCAGGTATAAAAAGCTCAATATTGTCACAACAGCACATATGCTACTTTTTATTCTGGAAAAATATACGGTTCCCGTGGGATAGATTTGTTCTTGTTTTTCAAATTACGATGCGGGCGAAGCCGTGGGCGGAAGCTAGTATAAGATGTTTTAAACAGTTTTGTTGATATCGGGTATCAAAGATGTAAACGAGAAAACCGCTGAAATACCGCTGGGGACAGTTGGTTCCACACGGCACTTGAAGAACACAAAGCAATCACCTTCAGAGAGAGTCCTTCAGTCCCGAGACTCACCTTCATCCAGGTCGAGTTGTTCGGGTTCAGCCGTCCGTTGAAAGTGACGGTGTCTTCAACGTGCGGTGACATGGCCCCGGTGACGTTGAGCACCGGCACGCGCAGGGTGGCAGCCTCGCGGGAGATGCCGAGGTCGCCACGGCGAACGTACGCCTCCATGAAGTGCGCCAGATTCGAGGGATTCACGTTGCGCGTGAAGTGAGCGCGGTATAGCGCTGCCAGGTCGTGATTGCGCTCCTCAGCGGCCTGGGGGAATTGACAGTTGAATATATACTTGCGGCCTGCTGGTTTTTCTGGAGGATATTGGCTGGATGGAGAAGCAACCACCTCCACACACAAAAAGGCCCCACATGCGGCCTTATTGCGGAAAACAATCATACACTCGTATTATTGGTATTTGAAAGACTAGTAGTGCGATTACGGAACTCTGATATAATCAACACTTGTCAAATGTCAATCAAACTGATTGAATCAACACATGTACCTAATACCAAATCACTTGATTACAATGAAAACGTGTTGACATTGATTGTAAGCAAAGATCCATAATCGCCTCACAGGGGCTTTACTATAAGCTCTTCGGACAATAAGGAAGAAATATAACTTTGATATATCGTACCATATCCTATAAAAATTGTATTGAAGTAGTGTTACATAAGGTGACGTTTTTGAAACACGATAGTTTGCAAGAGCTTGTGGCAATGCCCCAGGCGTTACGGCACGGTAGAAGCTTCTGCCATGCCGTAACACAATATCGGTCGAAAGTGCTCGTAGCACATTTTTTTTCATAGAAAAGCTTGACGATCTCCACTGTCAAATATTGACAGTGGAGATCGTCAAGACTAGTTAGCACTCGTAAGGACATCACACAAGAGCACCCACCTTTAGAACTAACTATTCGCAAAGCGCAAAGCGAGTTGATTCGATCATTTGTTGCCTTAATATTTAGTGGGTAGATCGCCGGCACTATAAGGTTGAACTCTAAGCCAATGTTCGCGGTAGTTATGCAAGGTCATGTAGTTATTCGCAGTATTAATAAGACATTTGGGCCTGTATCCGTGATCAGTGTCTTCATGTGATGTAATATGGATTTGAAGGCCAGATTAAACAAGCATCGAACTTGAATCATGATGACAAATGACACAGAACCCACTTTTTTATCAAGTTTGTGTGATACTCTCGAATAAAACATCACCTAACAGAAGCTTTCGCAGTTAGTTTTACAAATAAATTGCGTGAAGATTTTTGACGGTCATATATTTAAATTAGAACTGATTTTTTTAGTGGAAAGTAATATCACTGGACCTATTTATACACAGTAATAAAATAACTTAACTAGAGTAAATTAAGTTTATATTAACTAAATTTTAATGATGTGATGATATATATACAACTGCTGCAGAAGACATAAGATAACTTAAGACTTTTATATATGAAAAGATAGGATACGAAATTAAAACGACGGAAAACACTTTATGCGAAGCTTTCGTATCTTACTCAATTTCAGCAGATATCTCCCAAATACCACGATAATTTATAAAATAAGTATATCATTTCACAATTGCTGGGCAAAGGATCCATTTCTTGTAGACTTCCCGATCTTAATCTATAGCACTCGTATTAAACCTGTCTAGCTCGTCTCGCCATGGATACCCTAGCTCTTAGTTCACTTGGCGTGCGGCAGTTGTCCAACTTCCACTTCAGCTTAAAGGGCTTTCGAAGCTACGTCTACGATGACTTTGGATGGGTATTTCGGATTCTGTCCGTTCGCTTTACGCGTAAATGCCAGGCTCCATTGCACGATGACATATTAAAGCAAGCACTTTAGAATATTAGTTGAAATAAGTTCGCCATAACATACCAGTAGTGCGATTACGGAACTCTGATACAATCAACACTTGTCAAAATTGGCTCAAATTGATTGAATAAACACTCTTATGTCATACCAAATCACTTGATTACAATGAAAACGTATTGAAATTGATTGTAAGCAAAGATACATAATCGCCCCACAGTAAATGAAATTTGGCACAGCTATAGATTATGGTCTGGAATAATACATAGGCTACTTTTTATCCCGGAAAAATATAAGGTTCCCGCGGGATAGAAAACATTGATGATTTGTTTTGGTTTTTCAAGGTACCACGCGGGCGAAGCCGTGGGCGGAAGCTAGTATAAAAATAAATCTCGACTTCCCTTGGTTACGGCATCACGCGTGAACGGCTAGACAAATTTTGCTAATTCTTTTTTTGTTGTGTTTGTTATTGTAAGAAGAAGGTTTTATGACAGAACAACGTCTGTCGGCTCAGCTAGTCTAAGATTAAAAGTTCTAAAGTATCCGTTATGTCGAGATACTGTAACCTTATGTTGCATGAATTCCGAGCCAGAAATTCTCACGCGCAAATATGCGTTGGGTATTTAGAAGTCATCATCATCTTCCTGCCACTTATCCCACTAGGTGGGGTCGGCACAACAAGTTCTCTTCTTCCACTCTCCCCTATCATCCGTCATCTCAGTGGTCACTCCCTTCCTACACATATCGTCTTTCACACAGTCCATCCATCTTTTCTTAGGTCTACCTCTACTCTTATATCCATCCACATTCAAATCCATAACATGACTTTCCTCCCGCCGCATAACATGCCCATACCACGCCAACCTATTACTCTTCAACTTTTCTGTCACCGGCGCTACTTTCAAACTTCCTCTAATATGCTCATTCCTTATCTTATCCATCCTCGTCACTCCACACATCCATCTTAACATTCGCATCTCCGTCGCATGCACTTTTCTTTCATTTAGTAGTCATCATAGCATATTGTTCAGCAGTCAGCGAGTATCAAATGCCGCAAAGTGACTGGCGCGTTGATAGAATTCACAACCCTGATATGATCGTTTTTTGGCCGGACAGAGTAGCTGAGCTTATAAGCTGTTTCCGCTTTTGCGCCCCTGAATGGACTTTAGTTTCCATCCGTCCATCTATTCAAGCCCGGTTTGCTATCTCGACGTGCCACGTTCAGCCGATTAAGGATTGAACTGTTCGGATAGCGAATGCATTTACGGGAATTGTAATGCTAAAATTACTATTATATTATTAAAAGTATAATAGTAATTATATTGTAAAAGTACTATCGACGATATTTACAATTAAGCTATTATGTTCTGTATGAGTTTTTGATAGTTTACGAAAACTTTTTTCGAATAGTATCTTTTCATACATTGGAATGTAATGGAATTAAATAAAACAAGGTCGATAATATCGAAAATATCCAATCGGCAGTCCCAGCAAACCAAGTTTTCACGATATCGACCTTATTTTAGGTAACTTTTACTTACTTAAGGGTGAAATTACGAAAATCAATGGTTTTTAGGTACCATTTCAAGAACCAGGCCCCTATTCAATAAACATTACAAGTCTACAAATTTGTAAAAAAGTGACAATATTGTCGAATTTTCTGACAAGTGCTGTTCAATAAAACCTACAAATATGTAGAATTGTAAGAAAACATTACAATTTTGTAAATTTTCCTCCAGTAAATCGTAGTTTTTTATTAAACAAAAACTTTTGGAATTGTAGCCGCTTACAATTAATTGTATTTTACAATTTGTAATGTTTATTGAATAGGGGCCTGGAGTCATAACTGTAAAGATGCTATGGTATGAAATTGAAGGTCATATATTCATCTCTGCAGGTAGCCAATAAAAACTGGGCAGTCCTATACAACATTTTTATATAAATACGGTTTTACCATCGCAAGATGCGCTAAAAATGACGAAAAATGGGGTCTGGTTAGGTACCAAAATAGCTTAATCCACTGCATATTACATCGTGAAAATCATAAGAAATTGTGGCTTATATAATCCTCTATACGTCTAGGTTATTATTTCGTTTTCAAATAAATTACTTTTTCAGTTATGAGAAAGAACAGCCAATAGAAAATGCACTTTAATTTTTCCATACATTTTTGTATGGGGACGCGCTGTTATATTGACGGAATTTTATTTTGTTCCTCATTCCGCGCTCAGACGCGGTCATGGAAGCACGGGTGTATCGCAATTTTTTTTACATTTTGTTTGACAGCTGTCAAACTTCAAACAGCAATATCTCAGAAACTAGGCGTCGTAGGCTACTGGTTTCTTAGGAGAAGTTATAGGTATCCATGAGATCTACATTTTGTTTGACAGCTGTCAAACTTTAAACAGCAATATCTCGGAAACTAGGCGTCGTAGGCTACTGGTTTCTTAGGAGAAGTTATAGGTATCAATAAAATCTACATTTGAGTGACAGCTGTCAAACTTTAAACAGCAATATCTCGGAAACTGGATGTCGTAGACTAATGGTATTTTGAAACAATATAGGTATCATTAAAATCTACGTTAGTAAATATATTGTGTGACTGAACTAACTACAGAACAACCACCAGTGTTCTCATTTTATTGTATAATTCTCCAATTACTTTAGTAAGTAGGTATTATTTTTTATATTTCTGTTTTTCTGCTCCTCTGTAACGCATTGGATAATTTTATCTGATAAGTTATTGTGTGTTTATAACTGAATTTGAATTTGAATAATATCGATCTGTCACGGGAAATATTCTTCGCTACGACGTCTAGTTTTCTAAATGTGGCTGTGTTTAAGTGTTATTCATTGGGAAAAAATCTAACGAGTAACAAAAACAAAAAAAAAACAACAGTGCGACTCGTTTGGGTGGTACTCGTAGGAAAACCATTTGGGTACTTCCGTTTGTCAAGTTAGCAAAGTGAGATTCGTTGGGAAAAAAATCCACTTGCCTAAAGCCCTCGTAATGCCGTCACAGGCTGTCAGACAACCTAATATACAGTGAGTTCCACATCACAAATATAATTTCATAACTTACCTATCTGACCTTCAAGTACCAAGATTAGTTAGTTAATATATAAAATCGAGCGTCAAGCGGCTTCAATGTGTGCGTGTAGACTTTGCTGTAGTGTGCTGACTCGGATTGCTGAATTCGAGAATGTCAAATCTGTAATTAGGACCTTAAATTTTACTTTTAACTTTTTAGGTAGGTAGGTTTATTTAATAATTCGAAGGTGTGTGTCATAGGTTAGTATTCTTATAAGCGGCGATGGGCTTGCAACCTGTCACATACGGAATACTAACTACTGTGCATAATGTGGGCATGTACCAAATGTCATGTTTGGACTTGCCTCTGACTGCCCCCTTTAGATATCCTCAAAGATCTAAGTAACCAAAGATCTGAGGAGATATCTACCGAGCCCGGGGATTACAGTCGTGATCATATAAATAAAATAAAATAAATTATTTACACACTTTAGAATTTTATTGATTGAACGACATAAATATGTTAGTTAACAATGCGTCATAGTGACAGGCCGGGCGCGGTACGGGTGCCGCCGTGTCTATGTGCGGTATTTGAATTATTGCGGCAGCCATGTTAGCACGGCTGTTCATTATTATCTCCCGAATGTAAGCGCAAATTTAGATGAATACAAGGCGTTGATTAGGTTTTGTTCGCGCCAGGCGAATCGATTATGCGTCGCGTGTGATTTTCACCGCATCCCGCTTGATAGCTATCCCAGAATGATCCGCAAATGGTGAATTTGATTTCCAACAATTTGTGGTACGTTCACGAAACGCCAGTTCGCTGTGTACCACAATTTTGGTCTTTCAAAAATCTGTTTCCCGCGATCTAGTCCGCATTTGATTAATTTTCAAATTGTTTTAATAGTTATTCTGCTGTTTGGGAGACATTTCGCCGATTTTCATGATTCTTGATTTGTTGTATTTAGAATGAAAATCGGTTCAGCCGCTCTAGAGTTATAAGTGTTCGAACAAACCCGACTTTGTTGTATATACTCGTATTAAGATATCGCAAAATGTACCTATTGATTACAGTTCAATTATAGGCCAATTAACAAAGATTTAAATCGTAGATATGCCCGGACGCCAAAAACTGTGGCACTGTTTTTACTTGTGTTGTTAACAAAATGCTGATGCAAGCACACTAATGATTAGTAAAAAATGAACCAAACAGTTATTTCACCATTTAATGAGCAATTATATTGCGCGATCTTTCGTAAAAAATATAATTATTCCTTTTGTACCCTGAAGTTGAAAATATTTGGTGTGCCAAATGAGCGAGCTATCTCATTTCGTGTGGCAACAAAACGGCGCGGTCTCAGTACTGTACGGGCATATCTACGATTTAAATCTTTGCCAATTAATATATGAAAGGAACACTTTAATACTCTGGTATTACGTATTTTACGACGTGATAACTGGGTGAAATCTCCATACATAACTACGGACTTGATAAGAGTGACGAAACAGTCACGGTGACAAAAGTAGCCCGTGCGCGCTAAGGCTAAATTCAACGGATTGTTTGTCAAATATGAGCAAAGCTCCGGTTATTATTGTTTGTTTATTGTACACCAGCGGTCGGCAACCCGCGGCCCGCGGACGTCTTACTTGCGGCCCGTGAAGATTTTTTTTATATAAGTTAAATGCATGAACGAACCACAATCGACCGTATAGTGTGGATCCAGCCTTAAAACGCGCTTCGATCTGCCCGCGAAAGAACAAAAAAAAATGTAATGAACTCGCATAAATATGCGAACAAACTTTTTCAATTGTCAATTGTAGAAAAAATAAATATGCTTCTCGTCTTCGCATGGGCATTTGAGAGCCATATTTTGAGCTTCTAGGGTTCATATCACAAGTGCGGCCCGCCTTTAGTTTATATTGCAACCTTGTGGCCCTTGCCTGTCAAAAGGTTGCCGACCCCTGTTGTACACAATCGTACACAATTCGTTACTACTGCTATTTTCAGGATGGCCATCGCAGTTAGGTTTGTGTGAGTGGGTTTCTAATCAGTGTAATTGTTTGTGTTTCGTACAAACGGTGCGGTATATGTTTGAAGATCCCAGTTTGGAGAACAATCAGTTACGGGACGCAACTACAATGCAGTGTTGCCAGATACACTGTAATTACAGCAGTTCTACTGTATTTTCACACGATCCACTGTACACTGTAATACTAAAAAAAATTACAGTGTATGGGAACACTGTAATTTTTCAAAGGGCATAAATCAATTCACTGTATTTTTTTTTACTTTTACTGTAATTTTGTATCAAACACTGTAATTTTGAGCACCAAACACTGTAATATAATTTTTCTCATCTGGCAACACTCCTACAATATTTTAGAAATACTTTTTTTTTGAATTTTTAGAATCTTGTGTTTTAGAAATCGAGCATAGTAACTAACCGATTTAATCAAAATGTTGAACCGATTGTTAACTAGCTGACCCGAAATTGTTAAAAACTGATCACGACTGTAAACCCAAGGCCCAGTAGATATCTCCTCAGATCTTTGAGGATATCTAAAGAGGGTAGTCAACGGCACGTCCGAACATGACGTTTGGCACATGCCCACATTTTTGCACAGTAGTTAGTATCCCGTACGTGACTGGCATTACGAACTTAATTTTTTTAATGGAAAAACTCATTTGTGCACTACCAGGTTTGAACCCACGACCTTCGGATCGTGAGGCAGGGGTGCTACCACTACACTACTAGTGCTCTGAGTTTTTGTCTTAAAGAGAAATTTGGTTTGGGAAAAACAACGATTGTTAGGTTTTAGTGGCTTGTTGCTTTTTATTTAGTAAGATAAAACCACTTTAATTATCTAAATATATACTCGTATGTAGTGTTGTAAATCTACGTAGCTATGACTAGTTATTCATATTATATAATGGCATGCTTTATATTAAAAACTATTATTAAGACCAAGCTGTAAGTTTTCCCAAAAACATAAATAAATAAATAAATTGTTATTACTTGTATTTAATATTTTGTCCCAATAGCGTCAATGGTTATTTTTATATTTTTATAACTATTCCAGAAAAAGTATAAAAATATTAAATCGTATAGCAGAGAATGGCCGTGTTTATTTTCATATTATCGTTTATGAAAAGTTAGATGTATTCCAATGGCTTAAGGCCCAGCATTTTGAAAATTGCAAGTATTGCAACCCTTATCATTCTATTACCGCTTAATAGATTACATTGAAATTGAACAACACGATACTCAAGGATATAAGTGATAAATCAACCGGAGCTAAAACACGAATTAGTTAGAAAACCTTGGTTAAAAATCATGTCAAAAACCCCTCTGAAAATTCAGAAATTCCCTAATTTATCCAGAACAGTAAGGTATTTTGAATTTCTATTTCACATGAATATAAATCAGTTAATTTGAAACAAATCAACCCAGCCCTTTTTTGAAATAAGCTATTTACTTGAACATATTTATGTTTTTTATAAATTGTCGCTTTCGTTATATAATTCAGAGCAGCCATATTACCATGCCGCACTCTACTTACTTGTCATTTGGGTATTTCGCTTCTTGCTATGTCTGATTCCGCGAAGATCCGCGTTGCTATACGGACCTATGTCACTTTTTTTGTAACTTTTACGTAAGGAATAGTGTGACGAATATGCTGGGCCTTAAGCTACATAATGTCATGGCATCTCGGTTGCCGCTCAATTTTACTGCGTGCATATAACTCTAATATTTCGGTACGTCGTAAAGTATCCATTTTGAGTATCGTTCACGTAACCTTCGGAATCTAAATATATACCTAAATCTTGTATATGAAAAGTAAGTCAACGTAACTTTTAAAATGTTTCTTCTTCTTCTTAATTATGGGATCTGTGTCTTAGAGAACAATTTTGCCAGTGTCAAGTGTATTCTTCTTTAAGAGCTGTCAACGTCATAGTCAAGTTGTGAAATCAATTTTAAACAGAAGATGGCTGTTTTGGTCAAAATTCTCGGGATTTCCTCCGATGGATTTTGAAAGGAACTATTCACTTTAATTCACATATTTTACACTCGTGTTTATATCTTGGTATTGGAAAAATAACCACCAAAATCACGCAATAAAACTCAAAATAACACGAGAAAAAATGTAAAAACTAGAGCGACAAAGTTTTCAGTCGAATAATCGCAAAAAATCCGTTTAAAGATTTACTCGTACTTAATACGAATTGGAATATACATATGTGACATATTATGACAGTCGTCTATTCTATGATAGCATCCATCCTGATAGCCATCATAGCAAAAAAAAACAGAAAATTTACAAAATTTTTCTAAAAAATTCATACATTTATAGAAAATTTAAATAGATTTCAGCAAAAGTGGTCGATAAAAATACAAATCGATAATATTTGAATATCTTAGTCTAGTATCATATTAATATCGTTTAGTCAGTCAACTACTTACTGTGTTTAATACATATCAATGAACTACTCACTAAGATACAATATGAATATAAAACTCAGAAGACTAGAATCCTATAAGCCTGTAAATAGTGAGAAGTTTTTCAATATCGTAATACAGTTTTAACGAAGGATAGTAAGATGAAAGTTTGTACTCACAGGAGCAACTTATAACAAGCTGACGTATTTTTTAAATTGGAAAATAATCCGATTAGTTTGTGTCTCTTACACAATATTATAACTCTACTGAATGTTAGTTTTGTAACTTCTTAGAACGGCGGTTGTTAGATATGAGATTTCCTGTAATTTTTTAATCTAAATTGGCGGACCGTCTAAAATTGAGGTCTATAAATTTTGAGTCTAAAATATAGGATGAAAAAAATTTACCAAAAAATATATATTTCAGCAATTTGCGCTAGAACCAGCGCACTTGATATTTGCCTAAGTAAACCCGTCTAAAATTTAGACGTTCCGCCATTTTAGACATAAAAATGAAATGTACATGTATAACATGATATAATTTGAAATATTATAGCTGAAGCACACTGAATGCCACTGATGATTTTTTAATGCCAATCTAGTTTTAATACCGTATTCAAGTCGCTTATGAATAGATTTGTTAATATTTATTAGACACATCACAATAGTGTTAAATGTCGTTAGGCTTATTGAAGTTAAGTTAAAAACAAAATCGCATAATAAATAACTTACATAGATCACGCCTTACTTTTTTATTGGCATAATATAATAATAATAATAATATAATAATTATTGCAATTCAAAACGAACATTGGGGCCTTATTAAAGCGTCAACTCACAGTTCTCGTATAAGTTTTAGCTTTGACAAAATATTATAAAAGTTTAATAACGTTTAAATATCGACTGCCCCACTATTTTGACAGTCAAAGAGTTCGTAAGTGATACTACTTTGCACCTAAAACTATCTGTTTGAGAAAAAAGTTTTAGTGTTAACTGTTAGAGATAGCGCGCACGGGTTACTTTTATCGTGACTGTTTTGTCACTCTTATCAAGTCTGTGGTTATGTATGGATATGCGCGCATGTTACGTGACACCTGGGTGACATATCCATACATAGCCACGGACTTTGGGGCCCAAACACATTGCCTTGCTTCCTCCCTTAGTGTATAACGTAACATTTGAATGTGTTAGGCAGGCCGCACATCCAGCATACACTTGTATCTTGATAATTGTGGCACCACATTTGAAACGCGACACATTTAACGCCCCTGTATATCTGTGCGGGAGCACGCACACTAAAGCCACATTTGTGGCGGGCGCGCTGTATGTATGAATTGTGGCGCAATGCTTGTGCCGACGTAAATGTGCGATGCGGGTAGCATGTGGCGCTGGTGTGCGGCCTGCCTTACGGCTTTGGTACTTTAAACTATCGCAATTTCACTCCAGTTAGGAGAATGAACTCACCCGTCCGAAGTGATGCCACATCAGGTAGTCAAGCACGGCTTGGGTCATGCCGCGGGAGCGTAGTGCGCGGGTGTTCATCTTCTGATACGCCCACTCGATCCAGCCGGCCTGGTTGGAGCTGCAGTTGATCAGAGCGAGAGCATCCACCTGCCGACATACCATTCAATTAAACATTCATACCCTACTAATATTCTTCTTCTTCTCTTCCTGCCCTTATCCCACTAGGTGGGGTCGGCACAACAGGTTCTCTTCCTCCACTCTCCCCTATCATCCGTCTTCTCAGTAGTCACTCCCTTCTTATACATATCGTCTTTCACACAGTCCATCCATCTTTTCTTAGGTCTACCTCTACTTTTATATCCATCCACATTCAAATCCATAACCCTTCATTATGTAACAATCCATAATCATTCATACCCTTCTCATATTATAAATGCGAAAGTTTGTAACGATGTCTGGATGTATGTATATTACTCTTTCACGCTGAAACAGCTGAATGGATCTGGATGAAATTTGGCACATATATAGATTATAACACATAGACTTTTCATTCCTGAAAATGATTATGTACTTTTTGTGTAAATACATACATACAATACATAATAACACCCAGACCGGACACCGGTGACCGGGGACGATGACGATGATATATTTATAACGACTTAGTTTCTAATAAACTTTGAGTAGAACGAAGCGAAAACACTAGTGGCGTAGTGGTACCGAGCTATTGACCACGTACGGATGCCTATAACATTGTTATTCTGATAGATTAATTAAATACTTTTTTTTGTAGGTAAATACATAATAACAATGCTTTGTTTCATCGAAATCCGTTGACAAATAAATAAGATAACAATTTGATATATTTTATGAAAAACCTTATACATTCGTACAGCGCAGTCACAGAATATTAAAAAGTAATATAACGCGTACGTAGTCGCGGGTATCAACCAGTATAAAGTAAAAGCATTACATGTAATTCAATGTGAAGTATATTTTATACAGGTCAACATTAAAATGTATATATTGTGCAGTATTATTATACCCAACAGTGTGTGGAGCGAGTTGAATGAATGAATAAACATTGAATTAGAATGGGCTAAAGCTAGTGGTTTGTAGTAGAATTGTAGAATAGAAGTGCTCAGATATAAATGTCACTAGCCATCATCATCATCATCATCATCATCATCATCCGCAGCCCGACTTCACCCACTGCTGGGTATAGGCCTCTCTTTGCATATGCCATTGTCCACGGTCTGCCGCTAGCCTCATCCAGGTCCGGCCCGCGACGGATGCTGTCGTCAGCCCATCTCGCTACCGGACGAACGACGCACCTATACCCGGTTCTTGGACGCCATTCAGTTAACGCCTTACTCCACCTGTCGTCACCTCGCCTTGCCAGGTGTCCATCAATAAAAAATAATATATAGTAGACTAGCTTCCGCCCACGGCTTCGCCCGCGTGGTACTTTGAAAAACAAAAAAAAATCTATCCCACGGAAACCGTACATTTTTCTTGGATAAAAAGTAGCTTAAATGCTATTCCAGGCTATAATCTATATCTGTGCCAAATTTTTTCCAGATCCGTTCAGACGTTTCAGCGTGAAAGAGTAACAAACATACATCCAGACATTCTTACAAACTTTCGCGTTTATAATATTAGTAGGATTGGTGAGAGAAGCGAACGAAATTCTCAGTGGCATGTAGGGCTAAGTGAACGGACAATAGATGGAAGTATTCCTTGAGCTAAACATGCCTACTTTTTGATTATAACCATCTTACGTAGGCATAGGCAGGCACCTATATATAATGTACATAAGGTGTGTCCAAAAACTTCAGAGCGTAAATACAAATGAGGATGGCAGACATCGCGTGGGAAATCTTAGTTCGGGGCGAACTACTAGTTTTGTAGACACATTTCTGTCTCTCATTCAATACAACTCGGAGACAACTTTGTTGTGAAGAAACTGTAGATACAAAGTTGAATTTTGCAAATAATATCTTGAAAGTTTGTACTTTTATAGGGCTCTCGAAGCAATTTATCTATCTAGAGTTTATTTTTGTCGGGTCTTCAAAGTTCACCCGTGATCTGAGCTCTTCGAAGTTTTGCTCCGAATGTACAACCTAAGTAGTCGAACAAGGGTTGTTATTAACTCTATTTCTTATCTGTCTGCTCGGTATAAGTTTTAAACTATCTTTCCGATGAGCTTGAAAGTTTAAAAATAGCTTGGAACTCTATGACAAGTAAACTTCACATTCCAGATGAAGAAGAAGGGCTTGAGTTAAAACGCCATTGGGTATGTTCTGTACATTTATTCTCCAAAAACAGATGGGGTTATGTTAAAGACTGAGTGTTACACAACCACTGGTGATTTTTATACAATGTCTCTGAGTAGGTACGCTTGTGTACCTAGATCGATGTGACTTTATATAATCCAATGCGTACCTGTGTAGGTAGGTACGTCTTTATAGGAGTTGAGCCTAGCTAAATCTTAAGAGGTGGCGCACCGACAGGCCGCGAATCCGTCATAAGATTCCCTAGCTAACTGAAGTTTACTATATGTATATATGGCAAGTAGACGTGCTCTACTTCGACTTCCGGAAAGCGTTTGATAGAATAAACAATGACATACTGTTGGAGAAGCTAAGAGACATAGGTTTCGCGCCAAATCTACTTCAGCTTCTCGCTGACTATCTACGCGACCGCCAACAGTATGTCAGGCTTGGAATCTACGAGTCTAGACCCTATCATACGCGTTCCGGAGTCAGCCAAGGCTCAGTTTTGGGACCTTTGTTATTCCTGTTAATGGTGAATGACTTACCATCATGTCTCGCGTTTGCAAAGTGCCTCCTTTATGCGGACGATTTAAAACTTTACCTCTCAATTAAGTCTCCGGAGGATTGCTTGGCACTACAACGGGACATTGACGCAGTGTATCAATGGAATATTGATAATAGAATGGAGTTTAACGCCGCCAAATGCTCCGTAATGACCTTCGGTCGAATGGGGCACCCAATATCTTTCAGTTACAATATTCATGGAGATGTAATCCAAAGGTCAGTGGTGATGAAGGATTTGGGAGTCACATTCGATCGGAAGCTTACGTTTCACGATCACATCACTGTAGTTGCCAAGGAGTCCTTCCAGAGACTTGGCTTTGTTTTGAGAAATGCACGTGATTTCGAAAGCGAGCGCGTCATTAGACTCCTATTCAGTGCTCTAGTCCGAAGCAAGTTAGAGTCCAGTTCTTGCATTTGGAGCCGTCATGAAAGCACCTACGCTCTCCTCTTAGAAAAGGTCCAGAAAGCTTTTCTAAGATTTCTGCACAAGCATACCCTAGGCTATTATCTTTATATGTATCCTACTAAATACCTACAGGGATGCTTAGGGTATAATTCGCTAAAAACTAGAAGAGCACAAGATCAAGTTATGAAAATCTGTAAGGTTTTCCGCGGAATAATAGACGCACCCGATCTCTTAATGAGTCACTTTTACTCTTCGTTCCTAACAACTATCTCCGTGGTAGAAAACACGAGCTCTTTGCCCCACCCAGGAGTCGTACGGTCGCGCGCGCTGCCTCTCCTATACCTAGGACCCTCACTGCCCTCAACAAACTCCTCACAGCAAGTCCAGACTGTGACGTGTTTGCAGACGAGTGGAAGAAAGTGATGTCGGAATGCCTCAGGTACTGTGAGAATGATGAATGAAAGTTGTGCGTAATCAATGGATTGTGTCCGTGTTTTAATTATTCTATTATATGAGCGCCTCATCTTCCGAGATTAGTACTTAGTATTTATATTATTTACACATGTAGTTACGCCTTGTGCCACCACTCTTGCACTTTAGTTTAGATATATTAAAGAAAAAAAACAAAAAATTATGAAAATTAAATAAATTAGTAATAATTTATGTATTTGTAGAAACTTTTTTGTTTCTTGTGCTGGCATCCCTAAACTTTACCCCCACCTGTCTTGCTGTGAGGCTGTCGGTGGTTCGTTCGCCATTCGCAATCAAGTGCTCAACCACTCAACACGTTAAGCAGTATCGCACTTTATACTCGTCAAGATGCCGAAGCGCAGACATTCTCGATCACGTGAAGAAGACATTGATCATTATAAAAATAAAATTAGGAAATTAGAACGTAAAATTCGCGATAGAATTTGTGATTCCAAGGACGTGTCAGAAGCTGAGGACATCGTTGAACCCGTCGACGAGGATCTCGATGCAGGTATTTATCTACCCACATTTTACTTTTATTTTACTTTATCGGCGTGCTAGATCATGTGTGAACGTATTTACGTTCTACAATTTATAATGCAACCTGGACAGTCATTGGGGCTGCTCCGACGCATGGATTTTTTCTGTAACCAGAACAGTCATTGGGGCTGATTCGATACATTGAAATACGGTTGGCGTTCCTTCCATTGGGGATTGTAACCTAACCTTCAAAACTTACCTAACTATATTCAGATCGCTAATGGTGGTCACTACGATAGATTAATTGAACTACCCGCAAATATTTTTATTTGGTTGGCTTGGAAATTATCATAATATATGATTTTTTCTTCCAGCTACACCATCATTGCGACCAGAAGACTGGTTATTAGAATGGCCGGAAGACGAAGTTTCCGTCAGCGCTGACAAAGTTCCAGAACCTCAAGCAGGGCCTAACAGTGAACCCGTAAACGATGATTCCACTGCAGCTGATCTAGATACTGAGGTTCTAGCAATTTTGGGTGACGTACCCGCCAGTTCTGACAAACGTGGTCCGGATATACGCAAAGAACTTGCATGCAGACTTCTGCACATTGCAAAAGAGGGTTTAAGTAAAGATAATAGGAAAGATCTTATATCTAAATACCCTGTACCGGCAAATTGCGTGGAAATTGAAGCCCCTAAAATAAACCCAGAAATTAAAGCGGCGATAACAGAGGCCGCCGTTAAGAGAGATAAGGGTATAGAGAATAAGCAGAAACAGATGTCATGCGCAATATCCTGCTTGGCAGAGATTATAGATTCTCAAATGAACTCTAAATCAAAAAACAATGTTTTGTTGCAAAAATTAATGGATACAAATAAAATTTTATGCGATCTTCAACACGCAGATTCGATCACTAGAATTTTTTTTATTCTATTCTCATTGAAGAATGATATGAAAGAACATTTGAAAAACACCAAGATTGATGCATTCCTGTTTGGAGAAAATTTGTCTGAGACCTTAAGATCAGCAAAAGCTGTAAATAAGTCGGCAGTCGAACTGAAGGCCGACTCAAACAATAAGCCTGTGGCTACGTTTAAAGGTGCACCTACAAGACCTTTAAACCGCAGGGCTCCCCCTCAAGCGCGCAGGCCGCCTGTGGGACAGGCGCCACCAGCAGCGCCTCGGAGCCGCGAGTCTGCAGCAACACGCGCGCCCTATCACCCGCCGCGTCAGCCACACCACCCTCCGCAGCACGCTCAATCATCGAAGACGTCATCACAGGCTCAGCCCGGGACATATTATCCCCGCCGCCGCTTCTAGACACAGTTAAGTACGCAGGCCGATTAACTAGCTTTTATCAGCAGTGGTCTGCCATCACAAACGATCGCACTATTTTATCGTGGATAAAAGGCTACAAAATTATATTTGCAAAGCCAGTTGTACAACATTTTCTTCCTATAAAACCTGATTATACAAACAAAGACAGATCTCATTATATAGAGGCTATAGATCATCTCCTTGAAATAGGCGCAGTATCAAGATGTTCTCCCTGTAAAAACCAATTTGTGTCAAGCATTTTCTTGGTACCTAAATCAAATGGTAAAATGCGGTTCATTTTAAATTTGAAAAATTTAAATAAATTTATTAAAACTGATCATTTTAAACTAGAAGATCTGCGGACAGCCTTGAAACTGGTAACGTGGGATTGTAAAATGGCAACACTTGATCTCAAGGATGCTTATTTTTTGATTTCAATCCACGTAGAATCTCGAAAGTACCTAAGATTCTACTTTGAGAATAATCTTTACGAATTTAATGTCCTACCATTTGGGCTTAATACCGCCCCATATATCTTTACCAAGTTAACTAAACCCATTGCAAGAGTCTTACGCTCTGCTGGTCTTGTATCTACTGTATACTTGGATGACTGGCTTTTGTATGGAAACTCCAATCTTGAATGCTTAATGAATATTAACTTGACTCAAAGACTTTTAATTTCACTCGGCTTTATTATAAATGAGGAAAAAAGTGTTCTCACACCCTCCACAACATGCAAATTCCTAGGCATGATCATAGACTCTCATAGTTTTCAACTTTATTTACCAACTGATAAAAGGCTACGAATTAAGACTCAGCTTGAAATATTTTTAAGGAAGAAACGTTGCAGGATTAGGGATTTTGCGCAACTATTAGGCTCACTGGTTTCTGCCTGCCCAGCTATCGAATATGGCTGGCTTCATACCAAGGAAATGGAACGATGTAAATATCTCAATCTGATAGGACACGATGATTATAATAAATATATGAATTTACCAGAGTCAATTCAACCTGACTTAAACTGGTGGCTAGACAAAATAGAACATTCTGTCCACCGAATAAGAAATGATGATTATCAAGTTGAAATATTTACTGACGCCTCAACAACGGGGTGGGGGGCTGCCTGTAACGATAAGACTGCGAGCGGGCAATGGTCAACTACTGAACAAAAACAACATATTAATTATTTAGAACTTCTAGCCGCTTTTATAGGTCTTAAAGTTTTCGTAAAAACATTTTATAACTGTCAGATCCTAATGCGTATCGACAATTCAACTGCAATATCATATATAAATAGAATGGGCGGAATACAATACCCACACCTCACACAAGTAACCCGTGATATCTGGAACTGGTGTGAAAGCAGAAAACTCTTTATTGTTGCCTCATATATTAAATCTAGCGACAACATTATTGCAGATTTTGAATCACGAAAGACACACCCAGATATTGAATGGGAATTATCAAATTGGGCTTTTGAATTTCTTACACACAGTTTTGGACGTCCAGAAATTGACCTGTTCGCAAGTCGTATCAATAAGAAATGTAATATATATGTATCTTGGCACCGAGACCCCGATGCTTTCGCAATTGACTCGTTCACAATATCGTGGTCTAATTATTATTTTTATGCCTTCCCGCCGTTTTCAATTATATTAAAAACACTTCGAAAAATAATCACCGATAAAACTAAAGGAATCATGGTTGTACCTTTTTGGCCAACACAGCCGTGGTATCCAGTGTTCACGTCTCTTTTAGTTTCAGAAACAATAACATTTCCTCCTGAAAGCAATGCTTTTTTGTCTCATTCCAGCTCCCGTCGGATACAAGCCTCGATTACCCTGGTGGCAGGCATATTATCAGGGAAGCATTCTCAAGGAGAAGTATTCCAAAATCGGCCTTAGAAATCATGTTAGCATCGTTATCACCAAACTCTATAAAGCAATATGATGTTTGCCTGAAGAAATGGTGGATTTTCTGTAAATCTTTTTCATTAGACGTTTACAACGCTTCTGTTCCAAACGTAATTTTTTTCTTAACAGAACTTTTTAATGAGGGTGGCCAATATGGTACTCTTAATTCATGTAAATCAGCTCTTTCCCTTGTATTAGGCCCAATAATTGCAAATGATGACAGACTCAAAAGATTTTTAAAAGGAGTTTTTAGGCTGAAACCACCGACACCTAAATATAATGCTACATGGGATACGAACCTAGTATTAGACAAATTAAGTACTTGGTACCCGAATGAAGGTTTATCTTTAGAAAAATTAACTTTAAAGACTATCACGTTATTAGCTCTTACTACAGCTCATAGAGCTCAAACTCTCTCTAAGATAAAGGTATCTTATATTCAAAATGTATCACACCGCATAACAATTAAAATCCCAGACATTATAAAAACTTCCAGACCAGGTTGTCAACAACCTATATTGCATCTACCTTTTTTTACAGAAAAATTATCAATTTGTCCAGCCACTACGTTGTTAAGTTATATAGAACGCACTTCGTCTATTCGGACATCAGACGATCTTTTATTGGGAATTAGGAAACCTCACAAACCAGTAGGAACGCAGACAATTAGCCGTTGGATAAAACGCAGTCTTGGTGAATGCGGAGTAGATACTACTGTGTTTAGCGCACATAGTACACGACACGCTGCCTCATCGCGAGCCCACTCACTCGGCGTCAGCATTGACGTTATTCGTAGAACGGCAGGTTGGAGTAGGAATTCAACAACTTTCGCGAAGTTTTACCAGAGAGCTATCATTGATGATAGGGATAACACTGCCCTAGCAGAATCTGTACTCACCTAGTTCTTAAGCTTAATCATTAATCTACATCTGATTGTTTCGCATAATATACGTCTATTACCTTTAATAATGCTTTGAATAACTAAATTAATCAATCTTAAGGGTCAACCTAGCTGATCGAAAATTTATTCCAATTAAGTTTACTTTAACAGTAAGTGTATCCTGGTTACCTGATTATGTGTAGCTATCAATTATTATGAAGCCCTACTAAGTTGGTACAAAAGATGTTCTTTTCTTTATTTAAATATTTAATAAAGTATATTTTAATAAAGTTCATATTAATTATTTATTATTCATTGATGATATTCCTAGTTATACTCTCAAAGTCTACATGTGTAAATAATATAAATACTAAGTACTAATCTCGGAAGATGAGGCGCTCATATAATTAATGATTAAACGAACTTACCTGTACGTGAAGTTCTATCATAATTATATGAGCGCCGAATCTGAAGAGATTAGTAACCCCACCCTCCCGATGGTGTTGTCACCATAGATACCCGGTACACTATGCGGGTGCTTCGGAAATACATCAATGAACTTAATGCGTGGGTACTCTAAACTAAATGACGAACGAACCACCGACAGCCTCACAGCAAGACAGGTGGGGGTAAAGTTTAGGGATGCCAGCACAAGAAACAAAAAAGTTTCTACAAATACATAAATTATTACTAATTTATTTAATTTTCATAATTTTTTGTTTTTTTTCTTTAATATATCTAAACTAAAGTGCAAGAGTGGTGGCACAAGGCGTAACTACATGTGTAAATAATATAAATACTAAGTACTAATCTCTTCAGATTCGGCGCTCATATAATTATGATAGAACTTCACGTACAGGTAAGTTCGTTTAATCATTAATTATTAATATTATTATTATTTTATTGACATGCATGTGCTTGGACTCTGATAAAATGAGCTAAGTACATTAAATTTTTGTATTGATTTGACATCTGACATTATGAATTTAGCCGTTACGCTACCTGACATCGTATATTGTACACTAGGTGTAAGCTTATTTAGAAACTCGTTGACCTTTGCATTATTAAAATGATTGTATGACCTTTGCATTATTAAAATGATTGTATGACCTGCTATTTTGACTTAAATTGTGATTAATTCGTCGAGATGTAAAATTATGACCATTTTTTATAATTAATATTATTTATATTGTATTTTCTAAATTCTATCTGTTATGTGTATAATTGATTGATTAGTGTAAGTGGTGTAAACCGTTCTAATTCAATAAATAAATAAATAAATAAATAAATAAATGACAATCTGCACAGACGTTGTCAGATCATCAGGATCACTTTATTTTTTTGTAGTTTCCAATTTTTCTTTCTCTGAATGTTTTTTCGGACTATTACGTATCTTAACATAAAACCGACCAAGTGCGAGTTGGACTCGCGTACGAAGGGTTCCGTACATTTATCTATAAAAACGGCAATAAATCATGACTGCTGTATGGGAGCCCCTTTAAATATTTATTTTACTCTGTTTTTTAGTAAGTATTTGTTGTTATAGCAGCAACAGAAATACATCATCTGTGAAAATTACAACTGTCTAATTAACACGGTTCATAAGATTCAGCCTGGTGACGAACAGATAGACGAACGGACGGACAGCGGAGTCTTAGTAATAGGGTCCAGTTTTACTCTTTGAGTACGGAACCCTAACAAGAAATCTGAGGAGATGAGTAAGAAAGGAGTACTGAGATGGTGGACGATAGAGGGAAATGGAAGTAGAAAACGTGTTGTGCCGACACATAGCGTGGGAAAAGGGCAGAAAGAAGAAGGTTAATGGCCTATGTGGGAGGAGCCAACGTAGTGCAGTGTCATGTCAACACTTGACCACTGTCATTATCACATAGACATCCGAGCTGTAAACACCTTTGCTAAAATCGCGGTTGAGGTCGATAGTGTAATTAGTTCAGGGTTACATTATTACTTCACGTAAGTGTATAGTTATTATTGAAAAATGTTTCACTTAACGCTGTATAAATCATCTGTAACATTTTCAAAGGCATATTACTAAATATATAATTTTTTACACTACAATCTTTTGAAATGTGAAAACTTTTCAACATAAATTCATCTCGCAAATGCAAACGAAAGTTCTCTACTTTTTCATCATGATTTGTCCTTTTGAGAGATGAAAAACTAAAGCGTGGTGATTTTTGTTTTATAAATTGAAGTGTTAGTTAACTGCAGTGCTGAGTTTACAAAATGCACATTTTTTTATTAAACTTTAGTAATTATACATCCTTCACAATCTTAATCCCTAACAAGAAATTTCTGGAAAGCCAGAGCTGGAATCAGTAGATTTTTTATTTATGTTAAGTTTATTTTAAATATTTACTAGTATGTTGAAATGTTAATATATGTTATATTTTATCTGTTCCTCTATAACGCATTGGATAATTATTATCTGTTATATTGTTTTGAGTTTAACAAACTAAACTTTATTTGAATTTGAATTTGAAAAGAGACAGATTGGATTCCTACAAACACGTCTAGAATTTGTTCTAAACACTTTCAGGGGCGTGATAAAATTCCCCCGGATATTTTCGCTTGTCAAATGAAGCAGTTCTTATGATTTTGGTGAGTACTTTATTTTTTATTCTTTAAATTTGTAAGTAGATAAAAAATGCTTCCACCTTTTTAGACTAATTATTTAGTATTTAACAATAAAAATAAAGGAAAGTTAAGATTTGTTATTCAAACACGTCTTAATGTTGATGAATTATTGTTTATTTAGTGAAGATTAAATTTAGTCAGTTCTCAGAAAGGATCTGTATAATTTTCAGGAGAAGAGCAGTTTGAAACCTCTTGAACTAACTGAAAATATGGATATAGATGAAGACATGGAATCTGACGACGAAATAAATGAAATGACTGAAACACTCTAGGTGTTGAGACACACAAAAAATGAGAAAAACCATCAAACATTTGCAGTTCTTATGTACAAACTGATAAAAGAAAACCTCAAAAAAACAGAAGACTTTTATTACGTTTTACAACACGTTTTGTCACGTTTGGCAATTTAAGAATAAAAAGTTAAAAGATAAATAAATAAATAAAATAAATAAATAATGCTGGACACTCTCACACAGCATGATGTAGCCCCAAACTAAGCAGAGCTTATAGATATAACAGAAGATTTGAAAGAAAAGCGAATGTTGAGTGAAGAGGAAGAAATGCAGCTTAATCTTAACAATGCACTAACATTAGCACTAATGGAAAAAATCGTTTAAAAAAAAGAACATTTAAAAAATTCCCTTACGCGTTAAAGAAGTTCGCGTTAACACTTAACTTATACTCGCCTGCTGCGAATAAATATGTCAGATCTGCACTAAACAATGCATTACCACATCCAAGGACTCTGATGAATTGGTATAATAAAATAAACGGTGATCCTGGTTTCACTTCTGAAGCGTTTCACGCTTCTGATTAAAAGCGACAATTCTACGTCAAAGATTATATTATGTAATATGGTCATTGACGAGATGGCTATACGACAACAAAAATGTTTGATGGCAAAAAACATCAGGGATATGTTGACTATGGTTTAATTAAATAACATCTTCAGCGTTAGTGATTATGTTAGTGTGCCTTATTGAAACATGGAAGATTCCGATCGGATATTTTTATACACATGGTTTAACGGCAACTAATCTGGCAACTATTGTAAATTTAGCATTAACAAAATGCACAAAAGTCAACATCGAGGTGCCGTCAATAACTTGTGATGGTAGCCAAACTAATATTGCAGCAATGCGGGTTTTGGTTTGTAAATTGAATAACCCACAAAACTTGAAGACTTCTTTCAAACATCCTTCAACGGGAAAAGACGTGGTATTGATGCTAGACGCATGTCACACGGTGAAGCTTGTTAGAAACAACTTTGAATCAAAAAAGGTTTTCTATGCCGAAAATAACAACGAAATTAATTGGGAATACATAAAACGTTTACAAGAAATTCAGGAAACTGAAGGCCTTCGAACAGGAAATAAATTAACCAATCGCCATATAAATTTTCGGAACCAAATAATGAAAGTTAAATTAGCATCGCAACTTTTGAGTAGCAGCGTGGCACAATCTCTTCATCTAGCAAAGGATTTTTCTCCAGAATTTTCAAATTGTGAGCCTACAGCCAAATTCATAATATGCACAATGACGTTTTTGACGTTTTAAACTCAAAAGGAAATCCCAAAGCATATGGTTTTAAAAGAATATTAAAATCAACTACAAAAGAAGAAATATTTAAGCTAACTGAAGAATACACGCGTTATATTACTAACCTTAAAGTTGAAGTGACTACGAAAGAGACAATTAAACGAAATGGCGAAATACAAAAAGTAGAATACAAAAAAACTCATATGAAGGTGTTAGACAGCAAAATCAAAACAGGGTTTTCTGGGCCTTCTCGTTTGTTTAGAGAGTATAAAACAGTTATTTTCAATGCTAGTGGAATCCAATTTGATGAAGTATATAGCAACATACAGACTTTCGCAAGATCATCTAGAGCTATTTTTCAGGTGTATTCGACAAAGAGGTGGTTATAACAACAATCCCAACGTGTTGCAGTTTAGATCAGCGTACAAGAAGTTGTTAAACCATCTCGAAATAAGAACCACCTTTAGAGGAATGTGCGTATCGCTTGAAAAAATAAATGTCCTAAGTTGCGCTACTAAAGATCAGATGGAAGAAATAAACAAGTCATCCATTGATAATCCTACTAATCGCCATGATGATAATGGCCTAGAAACCTCTACGCAGGTTGAAACTAATTTAGAAAAAGAATGGGTCGAGGAACAATCAATTCATTTAAGTAACAGTCCTACGACAAATATTACCAAACAAGTCGTTGGTTATATATCCGGTTATGTAGTTGACAGGGTTGGTAAAAACCTGAAATGTGAAGCGTGTATTAATGCATTACTAGCCACAGAGTTTAAGTGGTTTCATAAGTTGATTATTATTAAAGATAAAGGTGGTTTGTGTTATCCGTCTCAACACGCTTATGAAATTTGTATGATTTGTGAAGGTGTTATAACTTTATAAGGCACGCTATAGCAATGTCACAACAAAACTCTTCGGCTCCTAATTTGGCCCCATGTATTTAGCCACAAAAACTTTACAAAAACTTGAAGGCAACAATTTGTTAAACAAATTTGCAGCACACCCTGTAGATCATTTGTCGTCACTACAAATAGATCATACCCTCTTGCTGATCAATGCAATCATTCATAAATACATTAAAATTAGATTGTATCATGAAACTATTTACTCAACGGTATAAAAAAGACAGTAAAAAGCAGCTTTATACTAAGCTCAACTTACATAACGGAGTTTAATTTTGGCCATCACATCCAAATGATGATTTAAATTAAACTCCATTGTCTGTCTTAGGTGAGCGTAGTATAAGCTCTCGCACCATTATCAAAATGATACATTATAAAATAAAAAATAAATATGATCACGACTGTAATCCCCAGGCTCGGTAGATATCTCCTCAGATCTTTAGTTACTTAGATCTTTGAAGATATCTAAAGGGGGTAGTCAGAGGCAAGTCCAAACATGACATTTGGTACATGCCCACATTTTGCACAGTAGTTAGTATTCCGTACGTGACAGGTTGCAAGCCCATCGCCGCTCATAAGAATACTAACCTATGACACATTATAAATCTTGTTTGTTTGTTTGCATTGAATAGGCTTCGAAAAAACTGAACCGTTTTGAAAAATTCTTTCACTGTTGGGAAGCTACACTATCGGCTGTAGACTACATTATATAGGCCATATTTTCAAAAAAATTAGGGATCCTTACTAAAACTCCAATAATGTAACCTAAGGTGTAAAAAAATATGTTTGAAATGTTTTGACAACGTTTCAAAGCTACGTCGTCAAAACATAAAAGCGGTTACACTATTTTAAGGCTTGACAAAAGGAGTTTGTTACTCTACGTAGTAATATTATCTCTATGGATGTCATAGTAACGTACTATTACTACTGTAGTAACGTCAGTCTAAATGTGACAACTCATGGTAGACGTACAGCTATTTGGTTCCCATAGAATAAGCTTTGCATAGTTTAGGCCAAGATGGCGTTGTGTGAAATGTTCACAAAAATAAGCCTAAGTTTTAATCCAAGCTTATCAATACATTAGCGAAAACTGCATTCGATTTGGTTCAGCCGTTGCGGAGATAAGCGAGCACAAACGCAAAGATAAATGATTAGCTTTCGCCAACGGCTTCGCCCGCGTGGTACCTTGAAAAACAAAAGCAAATCTATCCCACGGGAACCGTACATTTTTCGGGATACAAAATGCTATATGTGCTATACCAGACTAAAATTTCATCCAGATCAGTTCAGCCGTTTCAGCGTAAAAGAGTAACAAACATACATCCAGACATCCATACATCCATACAGTCTTACAAATTTTCGCGTTTATAGTATTAGTAAGATGTAATTATATGCAAGCTGAAGTGGCAGTGGGCTGGCCATATCTGTCGAAGAACCGATAACCGTTGGGGTAAACGAGTTCTCGAGTGGAGACCGCGGCTCGGCAAACGTAGTGTAGGACGCCCTCCGGCTAGGTGGAGTGACGATTTGCGAAAGGCTGCTGGCGGAGGCTGGATGCGTCGAGCTGAAGACAGGGCGCAATGGCGCTCATTAGGGGAGGCCTATGTCCAGCAGTGGACTGCAATAGGCTGATGATGATGATGATGATGATGAATTATATGTAAATAGATCAATAGGAGACGCACCTTGTCAGGGTTGGAGATAGCGAACTTGGCGAGCACATGAGCACCGGCCCCGACGCCGAACCCGATGAAAGTCTTCAGACCAAAGTGGGCCATCACGTAGTTGATTTGGTTGGCCATCTCCTCCATCGTAGGATACGTGTAGCTGGAACAATTAGTACAGTCAGGAACCCTGAAACCTATAGGATAGGCTTAAGGCCTGGCGGATAAGAGAGGTCTTATAAGATGGTAGGGTTTTAGATGTCAAAAGAAACCATTTTTCACTTGCTCTAAAAAAAAAACATGATCCCGATATCACTTGGCTTGGTAGATCAGAGTAGCTATTACGGAACTCTGATTACAATCAATTACTATGAATGTCTATTAGCAAATGTACTGTAATTACGTAATTATGATATATACAAACAATTTACTTATGGCAACAAACATATAACAGTACTTATAATATTTTTATGGCAATAAACTTTCCATAATACAATTCACTGCTAGTAACTAGAAGCTGTTAGTAACAGTTATTTGATAGTATCAGAGTTTTGTAATCGCAGCACAGATCTCTAGTTACTTTAGATATCTAAAGGATTTTTCCGAGCGAATATGTCATTCACTTCTGATTTTTGTGATAGAAAGTAGCTCATGTGTTAATAAGTAATGTTTCATTACAACATATTAGGCGTGTAATATACTCGTAATTATCAAAGATTTAAATCGCAGATATGCCCGGACGCCAAAAACTGTGGCACTGTTTTTACTTGTGTGTGTTAACAAAATGCCGATGCACGTACAATAATTATTGGTAAAAAATGAACCAAACAGTTATTTCACCATTTATTGTGCACTTAAATTGCACGATCTTTCGTAAAAAAATATATTTATTCCTTTTGTACCCTGAAAATGAAAATATTTGGTGTGCCAAATGAGCGAGCTATCTCATTTCGTGTGGCAACAAAATGGCACGGTCTCAGTACCGTACGGGCATATCCACGATTTAAATCTTTGGTAGGTAATTATTATATAAACACCACTGACTGTCATAACCATTAGTTGACCACGCTGAAAACTAATCAGTTAGGGTAATTGCTGTAGATGTCTCACTGCGATACCTCGCGATTGCAGTAAGGCTCGTTACCTTGATGTTATCTCGTAAAAAAACATGCTAATAGACACGCACGCACATGCCATAGGATATCTATCGATACAACGCGCTGCTCAGTATCGATAGCCAATAGCAAGTATCGAGACAGTGAGCGCGATCGCGAAGAGCTTCGGCATGTGATTAATATAAGAAAGGAAATACAAGGCGATTTACGACCGCTTTGTAGCCAAAGAGTTTGTGGGAAGGGTGTGTCGTCAATTTTGTAGAATGGACTATCTGAGTGCCTCGCCAGCGCGTCCGCACCTGCTCAGCCCACAACCAACAATTTGTGTACAGCGTTTATCTATCATCATCATCATCCGCAGCTATTCTCGTGCGCGCTGGATGCTGTGCGTAAAAGTAACGCGTACAAAGTCGCGGGTTTTATTTCGAAGATTGGCTCATGTTTACCATAAAAAAAATATTTTATTCAAAAATATGTTTATTTTGACGAGAAAATATACAAAATTAGAGTAATTTTGAATTTTACCACTAAAACACATACCTGTCACGTGACTGTAATGACGCAATTATCTGCAAAACATTGGTCGCGTTCGTTAGACAATGCAAAGAAGTCATCAGTCTTTGACAGCTTGCTCTGCTGATAATGACGTTTGTGCTCTTATTGATGTTTGCAGTCACGTGACAACAGATTATAAATATAGCATTTAAAATCATTTTTAATTTTATAAAGTTATATTAACTTATAAAAATGTGATTTTTGATATTCTAATAATACAAACTATCATAAAAATAACACTAAACATGAATTTGTGATTAGTGTTAACATCCCTATTGTGCACTACGCGATAGTGCATTTGGTTACAAACGGTACAGTCAGGGTTGAAAGGGTGTTTTGCTGAAGGATTCAATGTCCTTCAGAAGTTTACATCTTCGAAACTTTGGTTTGACTAGCAAGAGACGCTACTTTCTTCAGTGTCCTTTTCAGAAGTCTCTTTGGAAAGATCTTTGGAAACTTTGGTTTGACTCAACTAGACGAGTAACTAGAAAAATAAGAATCCCATCTTCTTCTTATATATAAAAATGAATTGCTGTTCTTTAGTCTCGCTAAAACTCGAGAACGGCTAAATGGATTTATCTTATCTTGGTCTTGAAATGTTCGTGGAGGTCTAGGGAAGGTTTAAAAGGTAAGAAAAAATTCGAATAACTGCCGAGAAAACCCTAAAAATAGCCCTTTTCTATTTCCCATACAAACGTTTTCTAAATAAGTACGAAGTCTGCCGGGTCAGCTAGTCAGTGATAAAAGTTTTTGACTATTGCGAGACACTTTTCTGTGAGCCTGGCTCACTATAAAATGTGTGGCTCTACTTTGAAGTACCAAACCCTGCGCAGTTTTGACTAACTCTTTAAATAAAGCACCCACTATTGTATGGTAGTATTAGATCCATTCTTTCAACTACATGCCTAGTGGTACGTACGTAATTCATTCATTTGCTTGCTACCGCCGCAGTGTTACGTAACAAAGGTCGATGTAGCGATTCGTGTTGGCAATGTAACTTACTTAAAACTTATTCCACTACAACACGTAACTTCCGCAAACTTAAAAATAAGTAAAGATAAATACTCTTTACATTATAGCCTGAAAATGTTTATATTTTATTACTTTTTATACTCATTGAATTAGTCATGTTTCCGAGCTCGGAAGCGGTAGGATGTAAAAGTTAGTTTAACCTATCCATAATGAGATTTTTAATTCAGTAAGTTGGTTATTAATAAGCTTCACACAAACTAACCCTACAGTAACCGGTAACTCAGAAAATCAGTTAAACGATCAAATTAATAATTTAACTAAAAAAAGTATTTTTTTGATTGTCTGTCAACTTTAATATCGAAGTAAGTACATGGTTGACCGAGCTTTACTCGATTTTTTTAAATAAATCTTGTTTTTTTGCAAATAAAACCCAGCTATCGATTTATGGCCCCCGAAACCCCCTGCATACTGAATTTCATGAAAATCGTTGGAGCTGTTTCCGAAATTCAGATTATATACAATAATTGCTCGTTTGAAGGTATAAGATTTGACGCTTTGATACCGAATATAATGACGCAGATTGTTATACAAGCGCTTCAGAGTAGTAGAGTATATATGTTTGTCGGAATCTAGGCTTTAATTGAGCCATGTTAAGGCCTTGAGAGTCCGGCAACTCGGTCCATCGGCGACCTTTCTAGCTTGCCCCTGCGTACCTTCGCATAAAAGTTAGTATTTGTCTTTGTGTGGCCCACGTTCATATGAACTGAAATATAGCTTAACCTGACCAAGTCAAACATACAACACGAGTCGAAATGTAAATAAATGTTACCTGAACATACATAAGCTAAACTGTATAGCGTAACCACGTTTTGTGTTTTGGACAAAAGAATTGTCAGGAGAATATTTTAGCCATGTATATAGATATCCTTAAATTTGAAGGTTAAATGTATGAGTTAGTAGGTTGAAAGTCATTTTTGGAGATGGTAAACCGATTTAAAAATACCTGAGATGTAAAATTTAGTTCGCAACTGTGACTTGAAATATTCCGCTGCGGGGCGGACAGCACGTTGAGGAAATAAATCTATGATGTAGCAAAATAAGTACAGAGTTTTATCTCGGACAAACTTGGACATGAATTGGTGCAAAAAACATATAATAAATAGTTTAAAAATTTGAGGGATTACGGCCAGAAGTGGTCGTACAAATGAACGTAAGATTGAGCGTAGTAAATTTATATTTACAAAAATTATTTGTAATTTTCAAAGTAGAATCAATCATCACCTATCCTTATCCCACTTTATGTGGGGTCTGCATCAAAGTAGAATCAATCCGTTGGTATAATCTTAATCAATTATAATAATAAGCTTGAACTGAACAAATCATAGTTGGAAACATTATTGAAATGTCGATGGCTTATTATGCCTAGCAAACATGCAATCTTCGAATTAAATGAGCATATCGAAGCTATCATATTTGAGAGCGGTTAGGTTAGTACAACAAATGATTGTACTTACAATAAGATATTTAAAACCGTCTCAATACAAATTAAGGACTACAATTCCAAGGCCATTTACGGTAAGCTAGAGCCACGTGGTCAAATCTACATGAGTCCTACTCTTGTCCGTGCGGACTAGTTTATTTGAAGATCTTAATTGGATAAGAAGCAGCTCGCGTTGTCTTAGCAACGCAATTTTCCGGTCACTGCTTCCCGGGGTCCCGGAGGACATAAAGCGGGGTGACCAGACGGCGGAAGACCCAGCGCGCCGCTCCGCGTGTTGCACGACTGGGTACGGTCTATATCGAGCGGTAGTGAACCAACAGTTACATAACACTGCGGTAGAGACCCGGCGTCCTATTCCGCCTTGCAAACAAATACTGATTCTTTTGTATCGGCTTCTGTTCACACAGAATCTGACGATATACGTATGGTTGTCTACGAGAGTTATATGACGGAGTATGAACAGATGTTTGTTGTTTACGTTATTAACACTGTTCGGAATCAGGACAATTTAGAATTGATTGATTGAACAGCAATTCAGTATGTCATGTTTGGATGTTATCCGCACTTACTTATTTACCTATCAACCGCTGCAAACTAATGCAGCTAAATCCCAGTGCAAAGATAAACAAATCCATACAAATTATATCGTATGAATGAAAATGTGCTAAAAGAGTAGATAAGGCCCCTACAAAATATTATGCAGCTTCACAATTTTTTTGCGAATGATACATTGACCACGTGCTCGATTACGACACCTGTCAATGCGTTTGGTTGTTTATCAAACAAAACAAACAGATACTACCGCAATTATAATATTAATATGGATGGATGTACAATGTTACATAATTGCTTGATTGATTGACGGACAGTAAACGTAAAACCTGAGTAATTAAGCCGGCGACTGATATAAAGCTTTGCCTGCCAACGCGTCTGCGATCGTATATCATGGGGTAGTCCGCGGATCTGGAAAACTGAAATGAATGAACCTTTCGATTTTATTAATGAAACTAGCCTTTAAATTTTTAGAGTTTTTTTTTTTTTAGTTGCAATCAGTTACTATGAATGTCTATCAGCAACAGTACTGTGATTGCGTAATTCTAATACTTACAAATAATATACCTAAGGCAATCAATCAAAATAATAATAATAATAATAATTTTACAGGAATAAACTTTCCAAAAAGCAATTCATAGCTGTTATCTAGCAGCAGTTAGTAATCATGTTTTGATAGTATCAGAATTACGTAATCGCAGCCCAGGGCCATTCAAACTAAAAGTAACAACAACAATACAAATTTTCTAGGTCGTGGTACGATATCAAAGTTATATTACTTTGAAGAGTTGTGGTAAGGCCCTTGAATTAAAATTAGTACACGATAATATTATAAGAACAAAGAACCGAGAGTACTCTTTGTATGTGAATAAGGGTACGAGTTGGCAGCGGGCGACATGAGGCGGCGGCGGACGACGTGTCGCGGCGACACTGCTGGTTTCTATGAATTTCTATGAAATGCGTCGCTATCTTCGTGTCGCTAACTACGGAGGGAATTTCATAGAAATACATAGAAACGACATACAACAGGCCAGGTCCAGAGTACCCTAAACCGACGCGCATGTATGAAGAATGTAATGAGAGTGAATGAAGCAAAAGAAGTATGTCAGGATCGTAGCAAGTGGAGATCCGTGGTCTCTGCCTACCCCGTCGGGAAACAGGCGTGATTTTATGTATGTATGTATGTACATAGAAACCAGTAGTGTCGCCGCGACACGTCGTCCGCCGCTGCCTCACGTCGCCTGCTGCCAACTTGTACCTTAAGGTAAGCGTGAGTTCAGCAAGTCAAACAAAAGTTACGCCGGTTGAGACATGTTTTCTTATTAAATTCCACCAAATAATGTTTGCACTTCGTTGGATCACAATGATGGTCTTGCAGACAGTATACGGTCTGTGACACTTGCTGTTATTGTATAGTGGGAGAAGTAATTTCCTGAAAATATGATTATAGTTCCTACATTTTATGACGACTCGAAATGCAATGATAGCACTTGAATAGAAAACGAAAAGGTATTTACGGTTGACGATCTGTATGGGGCGGGCGACTGGCGACTTAAGTGCAGGTTCAATGTCTGTCATGCTGCATTTTTGCAGGAGTTTCCCTTTTTGTTATTGCTTTGGCAGGTTGCAAGCCCATCGCCGCTATAATACTAACTTATGACACACACCTTCGATTTGTTTAGTTACTTTAATTACTACTGTGCAAAATGTGGGCATGTACCAAATGTCATGTTTGGACGTTTTTGCCTCTGACTACCCTCATGAAATATGTTCAAAGATCTAAGTAACTAAAAATCTGAGGAAGATATCTACCAAGCCCGAGGATTACAGTCGTGATGATAAATATATTATTATTGTTTGTTATTGATATTATGTTAGTTGATAGAGCTTAGTACCCTAATTTTGGTAAATAGGTGGGAAGGACTCACTGTGGTTTTATTTTTTGACTAGCTTCCGCTCGCGGCGTCGCCCGCGAAGTACCTACATAAAATATAGCCTATGTTCATCCTGAAAGTTCATTCTACACATTGGTGAAAGAATTTTTCAAATCGGTTCAGTAGTTTCGGAGCCTATTCATTTCAAACAAACAAACAAACAATCAAAGTTTTCCTCTTTATAATATTAGTATAGATAAGTATATAATGCCAGCCGGCTTTTGATATTTTGAAAGTGATGTGGTTTTAATCCAGTCCAGTTGCTGAGTAAGTAGTTGTAGGATTTTTCCTCGATGAGTGATTGAATGATGAATGAGCCACAGATAATGTTGAATGGTGCTCACCAATAGACACAGATTAGAGAAACTCAGCCCTTTTAATCCTACCCTAGTACTTAATCTATTGCTTAATTTCTCTCTCTACAACTGTTTTCCTATTTCTTTTTATTGATTTGTGCGTATTTTAATACCTTCTACAGACCGAACGCACCTCCCCCTTTTATTTACTTTTATAAATTATAATTTTTTTACACCTTGGGTTACATTATCGAAGTTTTGGTAAGGATCCCTAATTTTTTTGAAAATATAATATAGCCTATGTCACCCGCTGATAATGTAGCTTCCCAACAGTGAAAGAATTTTTCAAATCGATTCAGTAGTTTAGGAGCCTATTCATTTCAAACAAACAAACAAACAATCAAAGTTTTCCTCTTTATAATATTAGTGTAGATTACGTATTATTATTAGGTATTATTACGTTTTATAAGTTAATTAGGTATTCTCATGTAAGTGACTGTGTCTTTTTTGAGAATAAATATCTTTTAGACAAGCGGCATAAACATTATAGAATAGAAAACGAATAGAATTCGGAATGACACAAGCTTACGAAATTAATTTCGTAAGAAGAAGAAAGTAAGAATTGTATTCGTTTTCTATTCTATAACGTTTTATGCCGCTTGTCTAAAGGGGGAAGGAATGACGACTTGATTAAGGTGCTAACAATTTTTTATTATATATCAAACAAAACATACAAAACCACAAGTCTCAGTTCATAGTTCTCGAGACTACATTTTATTGCCTTGTGGAGTCGTGGACCACGGACGAGGCAATCTCATGAAGATTCTCATGCATTGCATATTGCTAGCCCAGAACCTTCGTTTGACTGGGCACATAGAAGGAAACTAACCGTACAAGTTTGTTTACAAGTTCGCTAGTGTATGTTCTCCCTAGATATTAGATTTTGTTGAAACTTCTCAGATTTAGATAGAAAATGTAGAGCGCTTATAAACTGAAAAATACGAAATATCTGTTAAAAATAATGTTACATCCATAAATCAAGTGTAATTTAATGGAATTGCAACCAAAGTTTACATCGCAGGCCTAACGAACTTTACACCCTCAGACCTCATTAGATTATCGCTGAAGATATGATCACATTAAGAAGGAAAAATAAATCATTATGATAAAATATTTTGTTTTAAGACCATAATTATTGCTGCAGACGTTTATAAAAAAAAACTGACACACGACTGTGATCCCCAGGCTCAGGAGATATCTCCTCAGATCTCTAGTTATTTAGATCTTTGAGGATATCTAAAGAGGGTAGTCAGAGGCAAGTCCAAACATGACATTTGGTACATGCCCACATTTTGCACAGTAGTTAGTATTCCGTACGTGACAGGTTGCAAGCCCATCGCCGCTTATAAGAATACTAACCTATGACACATACCTTCGAATTTTTGGTTCTAGGGTATGCCGGTTTCCTCACGATGTTTTCCTTCACCGTTTAAGAGCACTGGCATTGCGCACATAAATTTTTCGAATGGAGAAACTCATAGGTGCACGACCAGGTTTGAACCCACGACCTTCGGATCGTGAGGCAGGGGTGCTACCACTACACCACCAGCGCTCTCTATAGCGCAGACGTTTATAGACAGGTATAAAACGTTAATCCTACTAATATTATAAGCGCGGAAGTTAATAAGAGTGTATGGATGTTCATGTTTGTTACTCTTTCACGCTGAAACGGCTGAACGGATCTGGATGAAATTTCTGGAACAGCACATAGGCTACTTTTTATCCCGGAAAATTTTACTGTTTTTTCGGGATAGATTTGTTTTTGCTTCTAAGGTACCACGCAGGCGATGCCGTAGACGGAAGCTAGTTATTCATATTCGTTAATCATTAACGAACATGACACGCCTATCCGCAAGTGTGAATTCCCTTGATGCTATTTGACGTCTATCCTATAGGAATTTTTTCATTTTTCCGATCACAAAGCGCCCGATGGTAACCTATTTTCCTTTCCCGAACGTCGATATCGGTTGTTGGATCGCCATAGCTCCATGGCTTGTGCAAACCACACGACCGTAATGCAGTTTGATGTGTTTGACGAGTCCACAGCGGCGCCACGCCGGCCCGACGACCCGTTACTGTGCCTTTGTCACTACAAACTGAAGCGCTCGTCATATTCAAAAGCGGCCAAGTGCGAGTCGGACTCTCGCACGAAGAGTTCCGTAACATTACATAATAAACAAATCAACATTTGGTGGACAGTTCACACAACGCTATCTAGCCTCAAACTAAGCTTGTACTATGGGAACCAGATAGCGGATACATTAATTATATACTTTTTTTAATACATACATAGAATACATGATTTAATATAATATATTAATTATACATATTTAATGAGGGTGAATGAAGCAAAAGAAGTATGTCAGGATCGTAGCAAGTGGAGATCCGTGATCTCTGCCTACCCCGTCGGGAAACAGGCGTGATTTTATGTATGTATGTATGTAGAATACATAATAACACCCAGTCACAGAACAAACATCTGCGTTCATCACGCAAATGTTTATACTGGGTGGGGATCGAACCCGCAACCTACAGCACAGAAGGCAGAGCTACTATCAACTGAGCTGTGATGCTAGTCCATTATCTACATATCCATTATACATTATACAGTCCATTAACTCATCATTATCTTCCTGCCCTTATCCCACGTTATGTGGGGTCGGCACAACATGTGATCTTCTTCCATTTCTCTCTGTCATTCGTCATTTCAGTACTCACTCCTTTCTTACCCATGTCATCTTTCACACAGTCCATCCATCTTTTCTTTGGCCTACCTCTACCCCTGTATCCATCTACATTCATACCTAACACTCTCCTTGTCACATGTATACAGTCCATTAACTATAAAAACGAAAAAAATCGTGTCCGTTGAATGGGAGAGCCCCCTTAAAAACTTATTTTATTCTGGTTTTTTTAGTATTTATTGTTATAGCGGCAACGATATATGTACCTGTGAAAATTTCAACAGTCTTACTTTCACGGTTTATAAGAAACAGCCTGGTGACAGACGGCGGAGTCTTAGTAAAAGGGTCCCGTTTTACCCTTTGGACACGGAACCATAATAACTAATCGTTATAAAAGATCAACGAGTTATTGGATAGGATAGCGAATGTCTACCGTTGTAAATGAATACCGTCGAACACAATGCACGAAAACCTCAAATGCAATCTCAACAACTGTTAATCTGCATTGTGATTAAATCAATTAATCATTGTTTAAATCTACGAGTTGCTATCTGGGATGATTGACTGTAGTGGAATATTCATTTAAGCGCTTCCTTACTTCGGATAGCATGGTAGGTGTCGGCTCTTCTAAAGTTGTCACTGAAGTCTTCGCTACCTATTAACTCTTTTTTTTCCTGCCCTTTTCCCACGCTAAGTGTGGTTGGCACAATATGTTTTCTTTCTCCATTTCCTTCTATCATCCGTCATCTTAGTACACACTTCTTTTTAGGTACGAGTTGGCAGCGGGCGACATGAGGCAGCAGCGGACGACGTGTCGCAGCGACACTACTGGTTTCTATGTATTTCTATTAAATTCCCTCCATAGTTAGCGACACGAAGCTAGCGATGCATTTCATAGAAATTCATAGAAACCAGTAGTGTCGCTGCGACACGTCGTCCGCTGTTGCCTCATGTCGCCCGCTGCTAACTCGTACCCTTACTCATAATATCTTTCACACAGTCCATCCATCTTTTTCTTGGCCTTTTTTTACCCCTATTAACTTTATTTCTCTGCCTATTAACTCCACTAACTATAAAATCATCCTATTTCCCGTACCGATACCTAAGATTTACACTTGCTGAGATCCTAATATGACACTTTTACTACATCGTTGCTTGGTACCTTACCTAACTTTACCTTAACTCCACAATATTTTCAATATTTCTCAATACTTGAATTGAGAGCCAGTGTCAACATTTGGCCGCTTTTGTGGGCTTCGATGCTTGTTAAGCTGCCTTTGAGAAAAATCTGTGGCTTTATTATCTGGTCAGCGTAAAGTGAAATATGGTGTACATTATGAATCTATCTGTGTCATTTATTGCAGTTTGTTCACCTACCCTCGCGTCTGGGTAGACGGGGCCGGGGTGAGGGTTGGGGGGACATCATTGTAAAATCGACAGAATTTCTATAGCGTTGAATTTGCTATTATAGGTACGACTATGTTATGTTTAGACGTAATTTGAGATATTTTATGGGGCCGTTACCGCTAGGTTTATTTTTCGCATAGATTTCATTTTATTTGTAAAAACTGTTTGTTGGTAATAATGTTGGTTTATTGGATTGATGGTAAAAACGTACTATTTATATGAAAATGTAAGGGACTGCCCAGTTTTAATCTACTTTGCGAATATATTACCTTTAATTTGATACCATATCATCTTTACAGTTGTGATTTCAGGTTCATTAAATGGTACCTACCTGAAAACCAATTCACCATCTTCCTGCCCTTTTCCCACGCTCTAATTATTATTTTTATAATTTTAGTTGTTTATTTTATAGTTGGCTTTTAATTTTTTATAACAATTCGACTGTTACTGATATGCAGGACCGAATATTTAAAAGTCTTGCAAAAGCATAAAATAAATCTTAGTTTTTTTCAAATATTTACTAAGAGCCTAGCGAATATTATTAAAAGCTAGCATTTGCTATAGTAACTAATCCACTCGGGTGTTTATATGAAACGACCGGGTTTTGCATAGAATAACAAAACGGCGAACCTATTATCTTGTTATCGCACCTCATGGTTGCGTTTACTCCGGCTCAGAACTATATCTAGGCTACACAGTGTCGAAATAAATAAACGAAAAACCGGCCAAGTGCGAGTCGGACTGCGCACGAAGGGTTCCGTACCATTATCTATAAAAACGTATCATTTTTTGCCCTTAAATATTTATATATTCTGTTTTTTAGTACTTATTTGTTGTTAAAGCGGCAACAGAAATACATCTGTGAAAATTTCAACTGTCTAGCTATCATGGTTTATGAGACAGACAGACGGACAGACAGACAGGTGGTGGACGGACAGCGAAGTCTAAGCAATAGGATCCCGTTTTACCCTATGGGTACGGAACCCTAAAAAATAACTGGAGAAGGTTAGAGAGGTTTGATTCCATCACCACAACTGAACGAAAGGAGCCTCAGAGGCGAAACTTCTGGTCCAAACACTAAAGGTGATCTAAACGCCGATATTGTGCTTAATTGCTAACTAAAAAAGAGTTCAAACGTGTAAACAAAGACTGCTTACCCAGCACGCTGTACTAAGCATCCGGCGCCCTCAGACGGCGGGGCGGCATGGGCGTCGTGGTAGATCGAAAAGGAGATTGCGACATAATCTCGACAGCTTTGACAAAGATTAGGTTCAATGTTGTCACAGTGAGATAAGTGGGGATTAAGGCCCAGAATTCTCGTCAAACTATTCCTTACGTAAAAGTTACAAAAAAAAGTGACATAGGTCCGTATAGCAACGCGGATCTCCGCGGAATCAGTCATAGCACGAAGCGAAATACCCAAATGACAAGTAAGTAGAGTGCGGCATGATAATGTGGCTGCTCTGAATTATATAACGAAAGCGACAATTTAAAAAAAACATAAATATGTTTAAGTAAATAGCTTTTCTCAAAAAAAGGGCTGGGTTGATTTGTTTCAAATTAACTGATTTATATTCATGTGAAATATAAATTCAAAATACCTTACTGTTCTGGATAAATTAGGGAATTTATGAATTTTCAGAGGTGATTTGACATGATTTTAAACCAAGGTTTTCTTACTAATTCGTGTTTTAGCTCCGGTTGATTTATCACTTATATCCTTGAGTATCGTGTAGTTCAATTTCAATGTAATCTATTAAGCGGTAATAGAATGATTAGGGTTGCAATACTTGCAATTTTAATGTAATCTATTATTTTAATGTTATCTATTATCTTGCAATTTTAATGTAATCTATTATTTACTTAATGTAATCTATTAAGCGGTAATAGAATGATTAGGGTTGCAATACTTGCAATTTTCAAAATGCTGGGCCTTAAGGGAAACCGTTGCCCAGCAATAAGAAAACCGGATAAGTGCGAGACGGACTCGCGCACGAAGGGCGTTATTTATAAATACGGCAAAATAATCATGTCTTTTGTATGGGAGCCCCCTTATAAATTTATTTTATTCTGTTCTTTAGTATTTGTCGTTAAAGCGGCAACAGGGGGACGATTATGGATCTTTGCTTACAATCAATGTCAATACGTTTTCATTGTAATCAAGTAATTTGGTATGACATAAGAGTGTTTATTCAATAAATTAGAGCTAGTTTTGACAAGTGTTGATTGTATCAGAGTTCCGTAATCGCACTACAGAAATACATCATCTGTAAAAAATTCAACTGTCACGTTTTATGAGATACAGGTGACAGACGGACGGACGGACAACGGAGTCTCAGTAAAGGTCGATTCACACATATCAGTGAAGTCACAGTTCCGACACAGTACCGGCACAGTGCGAAATATTCTTTCATACATTCTCTATGAACGCACCCCCACTTGTCAGTGTCAGTGACGACACAGTGCCCTTAGAGAATGTATGAAAGAATATTTCGCACTGTGCCGGTACTGTGTCGGAACTGTGACTTCACTGATATGTGTGAATCGACCTAGGGTCCCGTTTTACCCTTTGAGTACGGAACCCTAAAAAGCTGATTTGCTATAAATTAAATTTACAACATGTAATAATTTGTAAATCCGATGATATTGCATAGAAAACTAATAAAGCTAAATAAATAAATATTAGTGGACAATTCACACTACGCCATCTAGCCCCAATCTAAGAAACCTTTGTACTATGGGAACTGTATAGTTCAAAGATTAATTAAATACTTTTTTTGTATTGAGAATTCGTGGTGAGGTGGTCAAATGCAGTGCAAAGATCACTGTCAAAACCATAGAAATACGAAGGAATTTACTACATTATGTGGAGCGATTAATATTTCGTACGTGACAGGCTGCAAGCCCATCGCCGCTTAAAAATATACTAACGATACTAAATGATACGTTAGAATTTTTAGATGGGCTTGCGACCTGTCACATACGGAATACTAATCACTACATAAAATGTGGTCAAGTGCCAAATATCATGTTTGGACGTGCCTCTAACTACCCCCTTTAGAAATCCTCAGAGATCTAAGTAACTAGAGATCTGAGTAGATTATCTACCGAGCTCGCGGATTAAGGTCGCGATTTTTTTTTGAGAACCAACTTTTTTTGTAGTCGATTCAAAAAGACTTGGATTCTGGCTGCGTGCCTGTATCAACCCGTATTCGTTCCCCTCAATTATGGAGTCTGAGCTGTTTCTTTTAGTAGTTTCCTGGTCTGGTTTATTCACGGCCATTGTTGCTAATTAATTGAGTCGGGACTAGTTAGGGAACTGTTTCACACATTAACTGATAGTTACTGGACGTATAAAACAGAAAAGTTCGTTTGAAAATACTGTGAAATGGAGTTTTGCAATGGTCCTAACATTTACTAAAAACAGTTTTAGTAGGCCAAAACTGACCGAGTGCAAGCCGGACTCGCGCACAAAGGGTTCCGTACCATTATCTACGAAAACGTCAAAATCATGTAATATGTTTTATGGGAGCCCTCTTAATTATGTTTTTTAGTATTTGTTGGTTGATACAGCGACAACAGAACAATTTCAACAACTATCACGGTTCATGAGATGTAGCTTGGTGACAGACAGACGGATGGACGGACAGCGGAGTCTCAGTGATAGGGTCCCTTTAGGTACGGAACCCTAAAAAAAGACATTACACTCTAAAATACCTAAATTGCAATACACGTGCCCTAATACACACGGACCGACCGTCAGTTTGTATCATTCAGTGCTCTCCTGACAAACTGACCAGATGAAAATTGATACAGACATCCGTCGTAGGTCCGTACGGTCGGTCCAACGATCGGTGCAGCACTGAACGCGTACATACGTTTCCATAGCGCGTCGGCCGACCGACGGCCGTATGCACACGAGCTCGACCGACGGTCCTCGTACGCAGTGCGTAGCAATATACGCGTGCGTACGGTCGGTCCAGCACTGTACGAATTATGGATTTTCATATTAATGACAAGCGCGACCGACATACGCACCGACGGTCAGTGAAACACTGTAAGCAGCCTTAGGCTCTAATATACCGTAAACATTTTGTATGACACGACTGTTTTGTCTAAATTTGACAAAACTGACGTGTCATGTCTTTGAGATCGAAAGGCGGGGTCACTAAACCATCGGTGCTCCGGTGAAGATTAGATTTCCCGGTTTTAGGGCCACCAACTACCAAGGCAGAAAAACTGTTGTAAGTAATGTAAAAACAACAGGATCTTTACCACAAGTTCAATGTCAAAGTAATATAACTTTGATACCTTGACTTACAAAAATTGCTTGAAATTCGACCTTTCTGAAACATGATGGTTTGTAAGAGCTTATGGTAAGATCCAAGAACTATTCAAATTACATGACGTCGTCATCTTAGCGCATTTTCGACACAAATGGCGACTATAATGGAAAGCGTTAAACATCTATCTTCCCCGCTTTAATGGATTAGGGTTCGCCTCTGGCTACACAAACTTACTTATAGGTACTATAACTCCGATATATTTTTTTACATACAACGAGGACGTATGTCCACCGTGATCATCAAAAAGGATACATAATTCTGCCAAAGAACACGCTCTCCATTGTTTGAAAATAACAATAATAAGATTCAGAAATCATGTTTGCGACATTTTAATAGAACAAAAAGGCCACGTAAATTTTCTGTTAATGGTAAAATGTTGCGTATGATATTTCAAATATATGGAATAAATAAAAATGTTCTATTGTATGGGAACAATTGCTCTATCTTCTCTTAATTTAAGTAAATTGAGGTCTCTCGTAATTTTGTGATAGAAATTTCCTCGGGGATCGAAGCAATTACACTAACAGCGACAGCCATTTTGCGTACAAGCCAGGGACGAGACGAGCTATGTCAAACAACTCGAACAAAATCGTTGTGTTTGATACACAGCTCCTTATTCATAGAGCCAGCGGATATCTCAGTGGCAAGTACGGCGATTCGGCATTTTATGTTTGTGTATGTTTGTTTGTTAGAGGATAACTTAAGAACCGTTCATCCAATCATAGTTAAGCATGAAACATGGAATGTCTAGAGATTCTGTTATGTAGATTTGCTGGGAAGCACATGAGCTTAATCGGTGAAGGGTTGTAAAAATATTGGGATCCGGAGTTATAAAAAAACTTATTTATATTTCTTAAGTGGGGTACCAAATGAAAGGCCTTTAATTGTACATTCCAAAAAGGTTTTTACTTATATTCTAGGATGGATCGTTTTTGAAATATAGCGAAAAAGTAAAATTAAGAAAACCGCTGATGTCTTTCTTAACACGGGTGTAAATAATACCTATCTAGAAAAGATAATCAAATATTTGTTTTTGATTACGCATGCATAGGCACCTACTTATATTACTATGTACTATACTAAAAAGTGGGTTCAAAAACTTCAGGGCGTGAATACAAATGAGGATTGTGGATATCGCTCTCGAAATCTCAGCTCGGGGCGAACTACTAGTAAAAAAAATGCAGTAAACCCAGTTTAAACCCACAGGTTGCACGCATATATTGCAGACGATGCAATTTCTACATAAGCCACCTATAATTTTCAGTAGTAGGCAAGCCGCAGTCAATGTCGACTCAATGCGGGCGAGTAGGTTACTCACTCTGTTGCTATGATACCGTGTGCAAACAAATAAAGTTCGCTTTTAAATGCTGGTATTTTTTATCAAGACACGCGTCGCGTTGGTCTAGAATTTATTTAGTCTAAGAAAAATCTAGATGAGATAAAGGAAAACGATGTGAAAAATCCAACTACAATAAAGCGTTGAAATTGCATCATGTAAACATCGTTCCGCGCCGCGTAAGGTGAAACTCATCGTAAGGCTTTCCATGCCTTTGATCTCCTTTTTATCGATGTTGAATAAACTATACCAATACTAGTGTTTACACTAGTATAGGTGTCGTGTATTGCAGTTGTTTGGTAGATAAAACCTTGATTCAGTTATTTCTTTGTTGTTATCAGAATTTCTTTTTTGATTGCACGGTAAAATTTAAGGGCTGCTCGTTACAACCCTGTCATATTTTAAATACTCGATTCTCTTCCCATTTAGTTAAATTTTAGTTCGTTTCAACCCACGCCTACCTACTAAAATGGTTGTACGCAATAAGAGTTCTAGAAGAAAAATGAATTCATAACTGGTAGAAGGTCCTTGTAAGTTTAAAGACAACAGCTGGGGCGGCTCTGAAACTGAGCGAATTTGTTTAAACAGGTCAAGTGCGCAAACTTTAGCCAAGACTTGAAAGAAATATAACAGAGATGTCTACTTTTCCGGGTGACATTGAGGCTGTTTTAAATTTTAAATCCTGCTAACATTATAAACGTGAAAGTTTGTCCATATTTGGGTGTGTGTGTTTATTTATCTCTGTAAAGGAAAACAATTTGAATTTAGATTGCTAACACAGGCTAGTAAAAAAAAGCCTGTGTATGAATAGGATGGTGAAAGTTTGTATGGAAATTCGTGTTTAGGTATGGTCGTACTGGGTTATAGAGGAAATGCATCATCATCCTCCCTTTTTCCACGTTATATACAGGCCATCCACCTTTTCTTTGGCCTAACTCTACCGCAGTATCCATCCACATTCATACCTAACACTCCCCTCGTCACATGACATTATCCCTCCTCATAACATGCCCATACCACGTTTACTAAACTTTTGATTATTGACTATTGAATTGAAGCGGTAAAAAAACCTCCCAGAAGAATTTCCAAAAATAAACGATTCATAAAAAATGAGGGTAGTTACGTTTCACATAACAGAATGTGATGTGTAGGTAGAATTTTGCACAGGTGATTTGTGTCAGTGTAAAAGTAGAAATGACGCGAATGAGCTCAGTCGACGGCGGGATATCATCGCGAGTGGATGTCCCGCAGACTAATGACCGCGCGGCAATAACTCGCTCACGGCATTCCCGCCAAATGAACTGTATGAGATATGATTGTAGTACTTTATTTAATAGCTCGTAGTTTAGATACGCCACGTGGGCGCCAGAGCTGAATACTGCCCCTATCAACGCCTTGAAGCGTACTTAACTAGACAGCCCATCAATTTATCAGCGATAGCTCATAGCCGTAAACAACTCAATGTTATGAATTGGCTGAATTAGACTGAAGGTTGTTTTTGTTTGTGGTGCTGGTAATCAATGAACTGTATTTATTTGCAGTCAATTAAATTGACTTGCTCGCAATGCAAGTGGTCTCAATTGCATTCATAAACAATGTACGTGCGGTAATCAATGCTTGCAAGAGAATAAATCTAGTCAAAAATAGACAATTACGTAAACAATTGTTTTATTAAACCTAACAACGTACTATCTAATTTTTACTGTACAACTGAATATCGAAAATCAAAATACTGATGTACATAATAACATTTTCATTTGTTTCCTATTTTCTGTCGATTTCACACTTACTAGGTAGAGCTCAATAGAGGAAGTGAGTTTTTGAAGTTAAGGTTGTGTGGGTTAGATATTTCGTCCATCGTATGCATTATTTCTTTCTTTAAGCTTTTTATAACGTAACTTGTACTTTCTTAGCTGAATTAGTATCGGTATCTCATATACTGTTGTATAGTTATAAATTTCTACAACAGTCGATAACCTGTGCGTAAAATGTGACAAATACTGACCAATCATAGAATTCAAATGATTTCTATAATCACGTTTTCACGCACTCGTTCGTTCGGTAAGTCACGAGCGGCCTACAGATAACAGTATGTTCATTGTGTATATCTAGCTAGGGCTATAACTGAGCATCGTTTGTTTGAGCTCCCCAGGATCCGTTGTAACAAATGGGCGAGTCATTAAGAGGTACGGATGGGAGGAGTTCCGCCGGTGGGCAAACGGTAAATCGCGATTCTCGATTAAGAAACCATCAGGCAAGCATTAAATACCTTCCGGGTTATTGACGGTACGCATGTGATCTTTGGAACTCGAGTCTTTGAGACGAATTTTTAGTCTGACTTTTATTGGTATTATTTTTTGTATGTTGGTTTTTACAGGCCTTGAATAAAATCTTGCGCTGGGTACTACGGGATAAAATTCTTGTTGATTTTATCTACATTTACGAGTACGTACATTTTTTTCAGATTAAGCAAATTATCCGACTGGCAACCAAAATACATCTTCAACTCGCTACGCGCGGTCGATATAAAAACTGTTTAATTTCTATCGGTGTACGTTCGTATTGAATTTCGGTGTACGTGTTCCCATTAGGGCGTGTAAAAACCGGGTTGTTTAAAAAAACCGGGTTTTCGATTTTTATTTCTCAATAACCGGTTAAAAACCGGTTATTCGGTTATTTTTCCAGTTTTTTAATACAGGTGTCTTGGGACAAAATAAAACCTTAAATTTTAGTAAAAATGAACTAAGTAATTATTTAAATAAGCAAGTACCAATTAAATTTTAAAATATTTTAATATAGGTAATTATGTTTAACTCACTCTTACTTGAATAAAGTAAAAAAATTGAACAACATGATAAAGTCTTATCTAGGTAATGTAATTCACTCCTTTATACGGCAGTATTAAAAACTCTTTCTCTCTTACTCAAATGAAACCATAGCAAGTTAAATTAAATTAAAATTTTAATAAACCTCTGACACAAATTTTAAAAACATTTCTTGTAATATAATTCAGCAAGACTGCGAAAACTACAGGGGCATTAGCCTACTCAGCATCATCGGTAAGCTGTATGCGAAAGTGTTGATCGAATGAAAGAAACTGATGAGAGGATATGGGATGCACAAGCAGGATTTCGAAAGGATATGGGATGTACGGATCAAGTCTTTTCCTTGCGATGCATAGCCGAGAAATTTTTGGCCAAAGGTCTAAAGGTCTATTGCGCTTTCGTGGATCTGGAGAAGGCCTATGACAGAGTGATGAGGAATGAACTGTGGTCGGCTCTGTCGATGTATGGGGTAAAGAGCAACCTGGTGCGAGCTCTGAAATCTCTCTATGAGGGTTCCGGGGCTTGCGTTAGGATACATGGGTCATATAATGAATGGTTTAACATCGAAAAGGGTGTTAGACAGGGATATGTAGCGTCACCATGGCTTTTTAATCTATTCATGGACAGTTGCTTACAAGATATGAAAGAAAGTGATTGTGGATTAAGAATGAATGAGTTACTCGTCAAATGTCTTCTCTATGCTGACGATCAGGTAATACTTGCGTCGTCGGCAGAGGAGTTACAGGAGATGGTAACATGCATGTAGCATTTGACAGGAAAGGAATGAAAATAAATGTAAGTAAGAAGAAAGTTATGGTTTTTGAAAGAGATGAATGCATTACAGAATGTGAAATAATGATCAGAGGAGAAAGAGTGGAACAAGTGAAAGAGTTTGTAGGTATATTTGGGTACGCTGTTTAAGAATGATGGGAAACATAATGATGATATTGAAAGGAGAGTGAATGCTGGAAATCGTGTAAATGGGGCACTTCACTCATTTATGAGCAGTCGGATCGTGTCTAAAAAGGCACGACTGGCTGTGCATGGTGGAATGTTAGTGCCGACATTAATGTGTGGAAGTGAAAGTTGGGTATGGCAGAAGACGCATCAAAGTAGAATAAATGCAGTGGAAATGAGAGCTTTAAGAAGTATTGTGTGGTTTAACTTTGAATGATAGAGTGAAGAATAGTGTGATAAAAGAATGTTGTGGAGTGAAAGAAGACGTAGTGATGAAAATTGAGAAGGGTACCTATGCTAAGATGGTTTGGGCATGTAGAAAGGATGGATGAAAGGAGATTGACGAAACAGGTGAATAAGGCGAGTTTGAATGGGACAGTTGGAAGGGGAAGACCTTGGCGTACGTACCTCGAGCACATTGGGGACGTTTTAGAGAAAGGCCAGGTCGAGAGTACCCTCAACCGACGCGCATGTATGAAGAATGTAGTGAGAGTGAATCGTGTCAGGATCGTAACAAGTGGAGATCTGTGATCTCTGCCTACCCCGTCGGGAAACAGGCGTGATTTTATATATGTATGTATGTATGTAATTAGGTGGAAAATTATGGCCGATCTAAATATAGTCTGCAAATGCGTAGTTTTAAATGAATTTGTCATATATTACTCATTAAAAAAAACTCGAAAAACCGGGTTTTTTGCCAAGAAAAAACCGATTAAAAACCGACGTAAAATCAGTCGGTTAATCGGTTTTTCGGTTAATCGGTTAATCGGTTTACATGCCCTAGTTCCCATTAGCTGTCGATGACCTAGTCAAGGACATGGCACCAAAACACAGACGCCATTAAATTGTTATACAGCTTACTATATACTGAAGTTTGTATTGCTTGTTACATATTTTCATGTTACCAATCGAGACACTTCCAACATTATCATAGCGAGTTGTGCTATCTAGAACTGATATTTAGGCAGGCAACTATTTATGCACCGGTCGGGTAGTTGTGAAATAAAATGTATTTCTATGAGTTTAAGAACCAATGTTCTTTGCATGACTATTTGGCACTGTTCCTCGCGGAAGACACAACATAGTAAAGGACAACAAAATTATGTAACAGTAAATGTGTTTTATTTCATTATAGGCCCATGCTATGCCTGGGTTTCTGTTCAAACACATTATCAGGCTAACGAGAGGAGAAACTGTAATTTGCAATGTTTGCGAGCTTTGCATAACAACAGCCGCTTTGTACCACCACATGCTGAAACTAGCTGCCGGCCATAGCCGCGAACACGCCTGTGTCAATACAGATCTACTGTCAAAGTATTATGAGCTCTATTGCGCTTACTTTAAACTGAGCAGAGAACATCGCTAACCAACGTATTTAACCGGCATTCCAGTTTGCATTTATTCTAAATTTATGATGTATACAGTGTCAGGTCAGGTTTACTTACTCACCAGACGTATGGCGCCTTGAACAGCTTTTAGATAGATTATGCTTACCAAGCACCTGTGCCATGCTCTCAGATCCGTCTGCCGTACCCTTAGGAAAGATATGATCAATACAATACGTGCGGAGCTGGCTAAGCCGCGGTTTTATAAACAGACACGAGCTTTCAATAATACCAAAATCATAAAGTTCATGAATTCAAACGAATGTTTATAATTCTTTGTAAAGCCTTAGCTTAAACTAGCGTTAGCTGTACGAGTATGTCATCCTTTTAGTATGAGCACCCTATAGCACCCTACTAGCCAGTGTTTTCACCAAAAAGAGAAGACCAAGAGTCAAAAAAATACATAATTTTGCCGTCTTTCAAGTTAATTGGTCTCCACTTTCGTTGAGAAAAACGCTGACTATGCGATGCTTATACTCGTAGCATGGGGACTGGAGTCACCATCCTATTTTAAATAGTCGTTTCGTTTCGAGTGAAACGTCTGTTTGAAATACTATGTATGATACTTAAGTGTTCCTAGTCCACTGTCAATAGTTACCGACTGACGCTCAATTTGCCGACCGGCCGGCGGCGGTTCGATTATCCCCGCTTTGAATATTCCGAAAAATTGGATATGATCTGACTGAATGTCAGACGCCGGAAAATAAATTGACCAATTTGAAGGCAAATGAAATAAACAGGCAGCGAATATTGGTATTGTAAGGTTTATCAAAGGATTGGGCTAATTAATAAATACGTTAAAAAAACAAAAGTTAAACCAGACTCAAATGTTGTACTAAGTGGAAAATACTAGCGAAGATGAAGTTTTTAAGCTTCACGGGAATCAATACCTCAGAAATCTAAATTATAATTATGGGACAACCTAAAGAATTTTTGAAATCGGACCTCATTTGACGAAGATTTTGGTGATATATGTTACTAATATTACTCGTATAAATGCGAAAAATTGTGTGCGGGGGTTTATGTGAGTAACTTCTCGCTAGCAACTCATTGAACTTGTCACTAAAAAGTTGTACTAGGGGCAAAGCTAATCCTAACATAATTGCATACTGTGGTACTTGAAAGTTAAGTGGTGAAGTATGTAGACAAGGCATTAAGGCCCAGAATACTCGTCACACTATTCCTTACGTAAAAGTTACAAAAAAAAGTGACATAGGTCCGTATAGCAACGCGGAATCAGATATAGCACGAAGCGAAATACCCAAATGACAAGTAGAGTGCAGAATGATAAAATGGCTGCTCTGAATTATCTAACGAAAGTGACAATTTATAAAAAACATAAATATGTTCAAGTAAATAGCAATATTTCAAAAAAAGGGCTGGGTTGATTTGTTTAAAATTAACTGATTTATATTCATGTGAAATAGAAATTCAAAATACCTTACTGTTCTGGATAAATTAGGGAATTTCTGAATTTTCAGAGGTGTTTTTGACATGATTTTAAACCAAGGTGTGTGTTTTGCGGTGACTCCTGGGACGTGATTGCACGACTGGCAGAGGTAGGCTTGGCACGGGTTGCTACTTGGCTCGATTTAAGTTTACTTACACTAAACGCCAACAAAACAAAATATGTGTGCTTCCATAAAACAGCTGCTTCCTGTCCTCCCACCACTCTATCCCTGCGTATTCACAAATGTGACCAAATAAATTTAAATTTTTCTCATACTTGTGCACATTCTTGTCCTGTGCTTGAACGGTCTTCCGTGTTTAAATATTTAGGAGTTCACCTGGATGAAAACCTGTGTTTTCGCCAGCACATAAATACCTTGTCTGGTAGAGTTAGGAAGCTCATTCATGTTATGAAATTACTACGTGTGGGCGCGGATAATGCTACTCTTATGTCCGTGTATTCAGCTCTCTGCCGGTCCATCATGGGTTATTGCATCACCGCCTGGGGCGGTGCTGCTAAATCCATCATGACCACACTCGAGCGAGCTCATAGGTCTGTGCTAAAAGTCATGTTCCGAAAGCCATTTAAATTCCCAACCGTTACCCTACATCTAGAAACCCAAACCTTGTCGGTTCGTCAACTCTTTGTGTTGGGTGTGGTCACAGTTTTTCACAAGACATTTTCTGCAAGTGCCTCGTCGAACAGTCGACGGGTGAGAGTCAATGTTCCAGCCATTAAAACCGCCTTTGCTAAGCGTTTCCGTAAGTTTGCCTTCCCTTTCATCTATCGCCGGGTAATAAAGCATTGTAACCTGTCTAGCGCGCTATATGGCGTTAAGGAAAAGATTAGACGATGGCTACTTACCCTTGACTACGATGCCACTGAAGACCTCTTAAGTATATTAGAGTAAAAAGATAAAGTCTACTATAATTGTTTCACTTAAGTTCCGGTTAGTAAGTAAAATAATTCAATCCAGAATCTCCTTTCTCCTCTTCTACTCCTCCCTCCTTTACATTCCCTTACCCTCAAGTCAGTCACTCCGCTTTACGCATATGTAAGTACTCAGTTCGTGACTAAAGTTGCAGATTTCGTTCAATGTTGAATTCTTGGTTCTAATTAAGTAGATAATTATCCATATTAAAATATTTCTTTACTAGTTTGCCCTGTATAAGTTACAACTAACCTTATTGTTAAAGTTACCTTTGTAAACAGGCTTGCCTCATGCGGGGGCCGCTAGTAATGTGTACCTATTTTCTGTTATTTGGCAAATAAATGATTTTGTATTTTTTTAAAGGGTGCCATGTAATAAGGTTTTCTTGCTAATTCGTGTTTTAGCTCCGGTTGATTTATCACTTATATCCTTGAGTATCGTGTAGTTCAATTACAATGTAATCTATTAAGCGGTAATAGAATGATTAGGGTTGCAATACTTACAATTTTCAAAATGGTGGGCCTTAAAGAAAGGTCTACTACGCTTACATTGCTTGTTGTAGTTATCACAACAACATACTTGGTTTACCTTTAGGTCGCAACTTTGTGCCTTGCCGCTCTGGTGTTTCAAACTTAGGGTAGGTATGGCTCTATGATTTTGAACTTAAATTCTTTCTAAAATATTTTGAACTTATTTTTATATAATACTAGCTTCCGTTCACGGCTTTGCTCGCGAGTTACCTACATAAAATATATGCTTATGTTACTCAGGGATAACGTAGCATTCTAACGGTAAAAGAATTTTTGACATCGGACCAGTACTTTTTGAGTTTATTCGTTACAAAAAAAATACAAAAATACAAAACTTTCCTCTTTATTATATCAGTATAGATATAGATATAGATTATAAACATGAAGAGTTTAATTGTTTGGTTAACTATAACTTCATTCAACTCAGTAACTACTGGTTTGAATTGAATAAATATTTTTGTGTTGAATAGTTAATTTTTCGAGGAAGGCTTTAGGCAAAACATCACGCTGTGACCAATAAGAGCGAAGCATCAATGAAAATTGTTGCAAAAATCATTTAATCCCCGCAAAGTTGTGGTCAGCTAGTGCATTTATAAAGACAAAACCTACAGTGTACCAAAAAATAAAGACCTGGGGCCTTACCACGAAGTCTTCCAGAACGATTCCGTTCTGGAAGAAAGTAACACTACTTAAATACAATTTGCATAGGTCATGATACGAAATAACAATGTAATACTAATTCGGTAATGACTTATGAATTCGTGGTTAGGCCCCAGCGCTGCGATTACGTAACTCTGATACTATCAAATAACTATTACTAACAGTTTTGAGTTACTAGCGGTAAATTGTATTATGGAAAGTTTATTGCTATAAAATTATTATATTATATAATGGTGTATTATGAGAAGAGATGAAAGTCATGTGACGAGGAGAGTGTTAGATATGAATGTGGATGGATACAAGGGTAGAGGTAGGCCAAAGAAAAGATGGATGGACTGTGTGAAAGATGACATGGGTAAGAAGGAGTGAGTACTGAGATGACGAATGATAGAGGGAAATGGAAGAAGATCACATGTTGTGCCGACCCCACATATCGTGGGAAATGGGGCAGGAAGATGACGATGATGATGATGATGAGGATATTATTTGTTTATTGCCATAAGTATATTGTTTGTAAATATCAGAATAACGTAATCACAGTACCGTTGCTGATAGACATTCATTGTAATTGATTGTAATCAGACTTCTGCAATAATCACTCAGGTCTGCACACACAAACTAATTGTCTATTAAGTGGTAAATTGGTGTGATAGCAGCTGTTATAAATACATAATTGCTTGCAGTAATTAAACCCTTCCATTCCAGACTGGATCAATTAATTAATGATCAATTTCGTTTTCAACAGCAAACATGTGATCGACAATGTGTAGGAGGGCCATTCACCACTTACCAACAATCGACATGTGACGAGAAGAGTGTTAGTTATGTATGTGGATGGATGCAGTGGCCTAAAAAAGATGGATAGAGTGTGTGAAAGATGATCTAACGAAATACCGAAAGAAATTTACGAAGTTCACTTCACGACGTAGGAAAAGGCCAGGAAGATGATGATACCTGAACAGATTTGAATGTAACATATGAATGTAGACAGTACCTTGGATTAACAAATAGGCTTCTATTTGACGACCTCAGTGGCGCAGCGGGCGAGAGTTCGCCTGCGACGCAAGAGGGCGGGTTCGATTCCCGCCGCGGAACAAATTTGTGTACGGTCTGCAGAAATGTGTTCCGTTGGTCTGGGTGTTTTCTATGCTTAATAAAAAATATCTATCTATGTATCTAATGTATTAATATATCAGTTATCTAGTACCCATAACACAAGCTTTGAGTAGCTTACTTTGGGGCTAGATGATGCTGTGTGGATTGTCCAGAATTATTTATTGTAATTCTAGTGCTATTTCGATAATTCTCTGAAGATCCACTTCATACCACTATGAAACGTTTTTCAGGTAATTAAATAAATTACGAGCAAAACCAACTCCCACTGGATCGTACTATCTTTCGGATTGAAGCTAGAATTATGGTATACCAACGGCGCGGCTCGCCGCATTAAAATCTTTTTAATAACTTTACACAGAACTTAAAATGGTGCTTAAGATTCGTTATAAAAGTAACGAAAAAATCGTATCCGTATACTTACTACAGCAACTATAACAATTAGCACTCATTACTATCGTATCGTTACGTTACTCGTTAATTTTTTCAAACCAAGTTTTCACGATATCGACCTTATTTTAGTTCTATAACATTTCCGATGGCGGTAAATGTATGAAAACAACTGTATATTGTTCGAAAAGTTTTTGTAAACTATCAAAAACTCATACTTGCTAGGGGTAATGATACTTCATAACATTCTATGCTATGTTAGAGCAACGAATCGAGTCGTATTGCGTACGCGTACCGTACAGAGGGACGAAATGCGAGTAACGAGGTGTATTCGTGTGTAACGTTCTCTTACTTACAGTACCGAATACATACGGTTTGCTACAGCTCTAGTATGCTGCATAAACTCAAAAGTACAAAAAACGGAACAGTGTTCCTCAATATCACTTTTCTAAAAGCCAATTTGCATCACGATTTGCATGCAGAGAGATCTCAAATTCGTCGGGCACACAGTCAGACGAGATCCTGACAGTCTTGAAAGGCTGATCATTACTGGCTGTGTGGAAGGAAAGAGAGGCAGAGGACGATCGCCTACACGTTGGACACACACGACACAGGACATTACACAAACCACCCTGCAAGCCTCTATACAGATGGCGCAAGACAGGAGTGCATGGAGAGTGATGGTGGCAGGGGTCCAAAATGCGCCATAATCACGTCCCTCAGTCCTGAGGATACGACAAAGAAGAAGAAAAGCCAATTGTGACGTACTAATTTTGAGAATATTCGCGAGGTTACAGTTGTTCGGTGTCCTTGCTCACAAACGAGCCGGGGCGTGCGGCTTGTATTGATTTTTTTAGAAAGGCACGCGCCCCCAAATTCGTTCAAGTAATGTCATTTGACTAATGCCGTCTTACCCCGATATTCATATTTTTGTACAAACTTTACACAATATTTAACATATTTATCTCAGCGTTGGTGTAGCATTGGTTTATAATTAAAATTCATTTGTCTGAGGATGGAATCTCTAGAATAAGGGTTCATTTACACCTAAAGACATTGAGCGAGCCAAACACGTAGCGTCACATCAGATTGCAGTCCAATCCTTATAAAGAAAACTTTATTTTTCCTCAAAAACAATGGTAAGTGAGTGACTTTTCGTTGAACCATGTTGAACTGATACAGGATTGATATTTTCGTAAGATGCCCGGTAGACGGCAAATCCCAGCTGCGTAGTAAGGGCTACTCGTAATATGCTTGGCTTGTAATGCATGGATTTAAGGCCCAGAATACTCTGCACACTATTCCTTACGTAAAAGTTACAAAAAAAGTGACATAGGTCCATATAGCAACGCGGATCTCCTCGGAATCAGACATAGCACGAAGCGAAATACCCAAATGACCAGTAAGTAGAGTGTGGCATGATATTATGGCTGCTCTGAATTATATAACGAAAGCGACAATTTATAAAAAACATAAATATGTTCAAGTAAAAAGCTTATTTCAAAAAAAGGGCTGGGTTGATTTGTTTCAAATTAACTGATTTATATTCATGTGAAATACAAATTCAAAATACCTTACTGTTTAGGATAAATTAGGGAATTTCTGAATTTTCAGAGGTGTCCTTTACATGATTTTTAACCAAGGTTTTTGAACTAATTCGTGTTTTAGCTCCGGTTGATTTATCACTTATATCCTTGAGTGTCGTGTAGTTCAATTTCAATGAAATCTATTAAGCGGTAATAGAATGATTAGGGTTGCAATACTTGCAATTTTCAAAATGCTGGGCCTTAAAATATGTTTTCTTCTTCATTCAGTGTCACTAGTTTTTTCAAATCTATGTGGTGATAAAAGTGCGCTTGAAAGCCTCTTTGTGCACGTTTTCAAACTTTTAGGGTTCTAAGATGTCGATTTTCTCACGATGTTTTCCTTCGCCGTTTACGAGTATTGGCATAGCGCACATACATTTTCGGAATAGACAAATCCATTGGCGCACGAACGGATTCAAACTCATTACCTTAGGGCCGGAAGGCCACTGGACCGCTAATGCCCAGTTTTTTTCTGAATACCTACCATTTAAAGTAATTACAAAATAGATAGGTATAGATAAAACTAGTTAGACTCAACTACGTCGGTAATCTTATTATTCATTTAGGAGACCAGCACGCTCGAAGCTGAATAAAAGGATCCCATTGAATTTTTTGCCCATCAAAATTCCACAAATGAAAGGTGTCGTTCCTCTTAATTATTTTAATTAAAGAGCATGAATGTAAGATCGTTAATTATCCAGAAAACTGCTTAAAAGGGATCCCATCTGTAAAATCCAGCCGCGTAATAATAGCTAGGGGTAAATAAAGATTTATTTTGCGTTAACTCTGCGAAATCGATATAGCATATTTAGTATTCTGCGCGGCGGGTAAATTAGCATTTCTCTCAAAGAGTCCTAAAGAACACAATATTTTTGAACAACTTAATTTTCACGTAAGAAATTTTAATTATTTCTGCAAGCCCTTAGTTCTGGAATTAGGTAAAATAATAGATGAGATAAAGTGTCGACTGGTCGTGCCACTTGGAAACTTGCCTACTTAAAAGCGTCTGTTTTATTCATCAATTTGTAACTTGAACTTTGGGTGAAATGAGAGAAATTTTATAGCAAGAACAATTATTACTACTAGCTGATGCCAGCAACTTCATTCACATGACGATAACTATTTTATCCGAAATCCTATTTTAATGAAAGCTTAAATTCTGCTCCCAGTTACACCTTGCCATCTGTGAAATCTACAAGGAAATCTGTTCAATAGTTCGGAGATGTGAACAAATAAATAAACAGACAGACAAGACAAGAATTCTAATAATCACTGATACGTGTTACTCTCCAGTCACCCCTCTATTTTTTATTAACTACTTTTCTTCAATGTACAAACACAGCGGGGTCTACTGTTTTTTTATATGTATAAATGGAGTAACGGGGAATTTAGCTGTACATTTGAAGTCACCAACCGTTTCTGTCTGCTAGGAGGCTTTTTGATACTTTCCTAAAATTCTAAAATAAAAAAAAACAGGTAAGCATAGGGGGTATTCTTTGATGTGCTGAATAAACAGATAGTCCCTGAATACACCAGGTGTGTTTGATATTTAAAAAACGCCCAAACCTAAAAATATAAATTTTTTGTTTCCTAGAACTATCTTGTCAAATGTCTTGTTAGAGTAGAAAGTGGACGTGAAGTTTTCTTTTGTAAAACAAATTTACTTTGAACATTTTAGAGCAGACGTGCCCAACTATGGCATCTGCGGTTGCATAACTAGAGTTATTTTTGACTAGAGCAGGGGTCGGCAACCTTTTGGCAGGCAAGGGCCGCAAAGCGGCAAAATAAACTAAAGGCGGACCGGGCCGCACTTGTGATACTAACCCTAGAAGCTCAAAATATGGCTCTCAAATGCCCATCTGTGAGACAAGAACCATATAATTATTTTTTCTATAATTGACAATTGAAAAAGTTTGTTCACATAAATTATAAGTGCTACCGAAAATTGTAATGAACTCGCGCTTCGCTCATTTGTTCGTTCGCGGGTAGAGCGAAGCGCGTTTTAAGGCTGAGCCCAAACTATACGGTCGATCGTGGTTCGTTCATACATTTATCTTGATATTTAAATCATACTAAAAAAAACACGGGCCGCAAGCAAGACGTCCGCGTGTTGCCGACCGCTGGACTAGAGGATAATTTAAAACGAAACACGGAAAAATACATCATCATCACCCGTCTCATGCTGGACATAGGCCTCCACCAAGCGCCATTTCATACAGTCCTCAACACAATACAAACTCATGTGGATCTGTGAGTTATGATATCAGTTTCCTTGCGAATGTTTTGTTTAATCGTCAATTATCTTAAACAGCTCCAAAGGCGCCGAGAGACGTGAAATATAAAGGCGCGGTCCCACCGGCGCACGGAGAGGCTACGCACGTGTATTAAGCTTCGCTTTGTATGAAAATGTATGTGGTTGTGTCCACCGCAACCCACGGAGAGGCTACGCATGAATTGACGTCACTGATGCATGCGTGGCTTGCTCGAATAGGCGGTTATATAGCTCAACGCTGTCGACGTGGGTTTACGTTTCCACTGGAGTACACGAATATAACCCACGACTATGTACAGCACCCTTATCGCAGCGCAGTTTTCAGTCATACGTGGATTGCAGTGGCAAGTGCGTAGCCTCTCCGTGCGCCGTGCCACGCTATACATAGTCATGGGTTCATTCGTGTACTGCAATGGAAACGAAGACCCACGTTGTCAAACAAATTAATACACGCAGCTAAAAAGCGCCGCGTGCCCGTGCACAGCATGCGCCGCGGTGGGCCCGCGCCTTAACTGAAATTATAAAGCAGCTAGCTTGTGCTAGACTAGTTAGCTGCAGCTGGCGAATTCCCTCATGATTCCTTTTCCACACAGCATCTAACTACAGCAATTGAATTCTGAGATTTGAATATCATCCCCCTATCATGAGGGCTGTAGACAGCGTGTCTACGGATGGTAGACGAAGTAATATACATTGTAGTAAGACGTTTTTGTTTGTTCATTGTCATATTATTATTTTTTTTATAATCCTTATTTAAAAGCTCTGGACAGAGGCTAATATCATTTTTGTCTTGAATGATAGCTTAGGGTTGCACAAAAATAATGTTACTTTTGTCTTTTCTTACTCGAAAAGTGCTCATGTTAGATCGGCCTTTTTTATTTATCATTGCAAAAACGAATGTAATTAGCGCCAAACAGTAAATAGTAATATTTAAATAGTGCTTTTGATATTATGAATACTGCGTCAGACTGTAAACAAACTAATATAAAGGCAGATAATATTTTCAGGAAGTAGACCTGCATAGAGGATTATAAAGCGTGGGTTTTATGTTTCTTAAGACTTCGATTCGTCTTAAATTTAGTGGGACCACGCGGCATGGCAATTTATTTGCCAGTGTCAAGTGGAAAAAAGCGCGTCTAGCTTTTGCAATAATGTTAGGAAATTAATGAAACGAATTCACCGCTTGGCTGCCCGACGTACCTTTTATTGAAATTATGAGAGCATTGCAAGAATACGCGGCACTCATCAACTCACAACGGCCGTCCGCACGTCATCACTAATTGATGACAGCCTACAGTTACATAATGCATAGAGGACATTATCTAGGGCAATATAACGATGCATTGTGGAATACTGAATACCTCGGCGATGGGCGCAATAACGTCTTTTGTGATGGGATATAAAAAGAGCTATGCTGAGCTGCAGAATTTATGGCATTTTGCTCTTCTATAATCGGATTTTTATCGTCGACTTTAACAATAAGGTGCTTCTGGTAGAATTTCAATACAAAATGTGATGTATCGGCCTCATTTTAAGATTTGATGTGGCTAAAATTTAGAAATTGGGGGACACTTGGTGACTGGCGGCCTTGATCTGTAGAATGTCATGACACGCTTTTGTATGGTAACACGTGTATATTTCGTGACTTTTGAGTAAGTGAATTTAATAATGTAAAGCGACTTTGAACTTTACGCCCAAGGCCCACTGCACTCATTCGTTATTCGAATTAGATTTACGAAATATCGAGCACATTAGTTTATTTCTGGCCTAGCATGCCCATCGTAGACAGGGGTTTTTCTACGTTTTCTGAGTTGAAATCAAATAATATTCATGACGACACAAGTTATAATTGCTGTTTTCTCTTCCGTAGAAAGTCGCCGTTTACGGAGCTACGAACGGCATTTCGTTATTATTTCTACAGCTAAAAGATGGTATTTCGAAAATAGAATGATAAATTTAAAAGGAATTTTAATTTTCAGTTAAGTATTTTTGTTCTGCGGCTAGACTATTGGCGGAGGGCGAGTGGAAGTGAGGAAATGCCCTGGATTCCAGTATACACGTTTAAAGTTATTGCGTTCCTCGGCGTTCATTATCACGTGGGCGTAGCCGGCGGCGTGCCGAGCCGCGCTGGCCGCACCATTTCTCGCTAAGTACTGAACTGGTCAAGTGCGAATGGGACTCGTGCACTGACAGGTATTCCGTCTGTACATCCCTAATTGAAAACCTTTCCCCTGCAGATTATAACTAAAACGTCATGTAACTAAGACGGCTATGCGCTTACAATCTGTCACGTGCGGAAGTAACTATTGCGTACAACTTGGAAATGTGCTAAATACAATGTTAATTTGTTTCCGACTGACCTTCCAAGTAATTCTTAAACTAGCTAACTCTCCAACACTAGAGTTTTTAAAATAGTCTATCTTTAGATGATAACATACAGTCGTGGTGATATTTTTTTTATCAAAGTGGTTTTTGAAATTTGGTAAGCAGTCTATTTTACATTTGAAGTAATAAACAAAACGCTTACACAACGTCTTTGAAAGGTATATAATAAGAAATTTATTTCGAGTATTAGATAAAACAGTAAACGGTTGTGAGATTTATTTTTTATGGAAAATATTGAAGAGTTAAATCTTTTTAGTACGGAACTCTAAAATGCATTGCCTGACCCGCTATGTAGCGCATTTTCTAGTTAACCTTATACCGATTCACGTAACTAGGATTCTTTCAAATGAAGTGTTAATACTACCGAGTTGTGCCTTTCACTGACCTACCTGCCGCTTAGCACGATTTGAATTTTACCTAAGATGTTTATCCTACAAATACGATTAATTTCATTTAATATCTGTAATGAACAAGGCCAATTATTCATCTGACAAGACTTTTGGTAGTTTAATTAAATAAAACAGTTACCTATAAAAGTAAACTAACATTGCTGCTCTAAAATAAATTTTGTGTTCGCCGTAAAAACAGCCTATTTGTTGAGATAGAGATACTGTTTTACGGCTGCCTGAAGGCGAACTGATTCTAAGCGTACGCGAGTACATGCCCTAATATTTTGTCGACATTTGCTTCGTGCATTTCTTTCATGTTCGCACGAGAAAGAGACGAAAGAGTAGACGACATTTTGTCGTAGCGCGTATGTTAACTCAGCTGGCCCTATTTTTTGTCGTAACCACCGCCGACATGATTTTTGATTAATAGATATAGATTATGGTTAAAATAACCTATGGGCTACATTTTATCCCGGATAGATTTGTTTTTGTTTTTCAAGATGCAACGCGGGCGAAGCCGTGGGCGGAAGCTAGTAACCAATATTAACAAGTCAAAATTAAATTAAAACATTTCAAAAACCCCAGACACAAATTTTGCCCGCCATTTTGTGGTGGTAGCCATTTTGCATTTGAAATTGATCTTGGACCGATTTTCGTCAAACATAGCTAAGAACACTCCCGACTAAAAATTCACCTTTAAAAAAAAAAGAAAATCAAAATGCGTTCGGGAGTTACGATGTCACACTGTTTCTGTGTGTGGCATCGTAACTCCCGAACGAAAAACAGAGAACGAAAAACAGAGACAGTCACGTCAAACTTATAACACCCCGTCGTTTTTGCATCGGGGATTAAAAATAAACATTTTCATCATCTTCCTGCCCTTATCCCACGTTATGTGGGGTCGGCACAACATGTGATCTTCTTCCATTTCCCTCTATCATTCGTCATCTCAGTACTCACTCCTTTCTTACCCATGTCATCTTTCACACAGTCCATCCATCTTTTCTTTGGCCCACCTCTACCCCTGTATCCATCTACATTCATACCTAACACTCTCCTTGTCACATGACATTCATCTCTCACCATACCACGCTAACCTATTACTCCTCATCTTTTCTGTCACCGGTGCCACTTTCAGACTTCCTCTGATATACTCATTTCTAGATATTCGTGATACAAAAAGGAACACTTGTCGATGAATGAATGATCGAATGAACTATGGATAGTAACTACAGAATCTGAATAAACCCTTATAACTACCAGATACCTTATAAGTTCTTGAAAGACTGATTGGGGAGGCGTCATTGATCGCATTTGTGGTCAATCAAATTACCCATGGCACTATATTGGCATGCGCCCGTCTTTTTGTTATAAGAATGGTCTTTCTAGTACTATACCACGAAATGTCAGTTTACTGTGAAACTTCGAGCGAATTCGTGTGCATAAGGTTTTTTATTTATGCTAACATCCCTTCTGCACAAATGTGCGCCTTCACCATGTAAATAACTCATACTCAAAATTTCAAGTGTATAACTAACATAGACTGAGCTATAGTCTGACTTGTAAGTCAGCTTTAATCAGTGAATGGAAAATACATGGCAGTATTCTTTGAGCTAAAAATGACACCACAAAAAATGTGCTTTGCTAGGTGAGGTTTGTCATTTATGCCAAAAAATTATATCAAAAAATTCACATAAGCTACACGTTACCCGGCAATTTAAACCCAAACGTCGAGGGAATAAAGTCGACATTAATCAATTTTCGACAAATCCACGAAGGAGTTTCGAGTGAAATTTGGTGTCAAGTTTCGCGGATATTTCCCATAAAGTAATGCTCCGTGTTTTTATGTTTTTAAACGTACGCGATCTGAACACATTACTATTAGTATTAAACGGGTATTTATCGCAAACCTGTCGAAACGTCGGGAAAAAATGAGTAAATAAAACGCGATAAATACCCGTTCAATATTAATAATAATTGAACGTTTTATTTGCGTTCACTGGCTTTAATTGAATGTTAATAATTCTGCAAAAACCATCGTCCTGCTAATATTATAAACGCGAAAGTATGTAAGAGTGTCTGGATGTATGTTTGTTACTCTTTCACGCTGTAACGGCTGAACGGATCTGGATGAACTTCGGCATAGATATAGATTATGGTCTGGAATAATAAATAATAAATAATGCTAGACAGTCCACGCAGCATCATCTAGCCCCAAAGTAAGCTACTCAAAGCTTGTGTTATAGGTACTAGATAACTGATATATTTAATACATTATATACATAGATAGATATTTTTTATTATACATAGAAAACACCCAGACCAACGGAACAAATTTCTGCAGATCATACACAAATTTGTTCCAAGGCGGGAATCGAACCCGCAACCTCTTGCGTCGCAGGTGGACTCTCGGAATAACACATAGGCTATATTTTATCCCGGAAAAATGTACGGTTCCCACGGGATAGATTTGTTTTGGTTTTTCAAGGTACCACGCGTGCGAAGCCGTGGCTGGAAGCTAGTATTATTGATCGAGCGAGCGAAGCGAGCGAAGATCTCAGTGGCAGCTATGCGATTTGGCGTTGTATGTTTGCGTGTATGTTTGTTAGAGCATAACTTAAGAACCGTACATCCAATCTGCATGAAACTTGGAGGGTTTAGAGATACTGCTAATCAAATTTACTGGGAAGCATATGAGCTTAATCGGTGTAGTATTACTATTTATTTCTATTTATAAATAAAAACTTATTATAATAAAACCTTTTTACGGTTATCTCGAATTAAAAAGCAAATGAAAAAACGTCATATTTGAAGGAATGAGCAGAAAAAGTATACCTAATATTTACATCGATCGCAAAAATGGAAGATAAACATATAAAAAATCGGACGCTGGTCTGATCTCAAGGTCTGAGTGAAGAAACCATCCTAAGAGGAATCGCTGAAAAATGTCTTCCGAGGATTTCTTTATATCAACAACTCAAGTCCTGGAAAATATTTTAAAACCTTGACCAGTCCAGTGCTAACCCCGTTAAATTTCAGATACCTACTGTAATACTATAAAGCATAACTAATCCTGGAACCAATCTCTTGAACAAAGTCTGGTGAGGCCCGGAGGACCAAGCTTGGAAAGCTTGAGGAACGAACCACAGTAAATTGGGTTAGTTTCTACCAGCGCGACCAAGAGAGTCATACAGAATCTTAGGGGACTCTTGCGAGTGAAATTATCTACCCCGAGGTTCTTCTGGAGACAGATATAGGTAGTCCACTTTGCTCATATTCTGCGGTCCAGTGGCGTGAGACCTTGAAGCAACACAGCTATCCTAGATGCTCCTGCTAGACAGTCCTGGACTCTGAATAACATTTATAATAGAAGTCTACCTAAATATTGTCCTCAATCGTTTATCTGTATTTTATATCTAAACTCTTTAATTTCTATTAGCCTCAGTTTCATTTTTATTAATTCACTGTAAATAGTATAGGTAGAGACTAATTTGTAATATACATACATAATATATCTTAATACTCAACATTTTCCTTTCTTAGGTAGGATAATCAAATATTTGTTTGTGATTAGGTTACGTGGCATAGTACGTAAGGTGTATCCAAAAACTTTAGGGCATGAATACAAATAAGGATTGTGTACATCGCGCGCGAGATCTCAGTTCGGGGCGAACTACTAGTATAAAGCGTAGTAAATCAGTCTTCCGTACCGGTATTTGTTTGTCAGTTTCAGTTACAGCTATGCCCTATTGATTAATGACGGCAAACTTGGAAACTGTTCACTTTGTTTCGGAACCTAAAGTAAGTTGTGTGGTATAAGGCCGGGACTCCACCAAGCGGAGATGTGTGCGGTGTGCTGTGAGCTGTGCGAGAAGAGATCTTTATCAGCTCGGGGGACTCCATCAAAGCGGAGATGTGTGCGGTTCTGTCGTCTCCACTGCGCGTCGTCCGTGCACAGCTCACATCTCCGCTTCCATCGCACCATACAAATACTAAACATCTCCGCACAGCGATCTCCACTGAAGCTGAGCTGAGAAGGGAGTGTCAATAACACAATTCTATTGGTTGTTGAAAAAACATCTCTTCTCCGCTCGTCTCGTCGCCGCTTTGGAGGAGTCCCGGCCTAAAGGTTTGGCGTGAGGCTGTGAAAGCTGATTCCTTTTGATAGATTCCTAGAGAGCGCTGGTGGTGTAGTGGTATCACCCCTGCCTTACGATCCGAAGGTCGTAGGTTCAAACCTGGGCTGCGATTACGTAATTTTGAAATTCTAACAAAAAATTATTACTAACATTTCTAATTACTAGCAGTGAATTTTTTTTGAAAATGTTTTTGACGTACAATTTTTATTATTATATATATTATTCTCAAGCTTTAGTCGGTATTTGTACATGGTTCAGCGGTTTAAGCGTGAAAGGGTGACAGACAGAGCGTTCGCATTTATAATAATAAGTATTGATGTTTGAGTTCAATAATCTGAAACAAACATTGACATTTAATAGCGTGCAAGGGGGAGTGACGGCAGTTCGACATGAAGCCATTTACTTATGGCTAGTTTACACAGTGCGAGCTAGCGTACCAGTCAGCCTGCCGACTAGCTGCACTGCAGTAACTCACGCGTGTCCGAGTTACTTCAAGATTTTTTGTTTTCACTCGCATGCTCGCCCGCCAGCATCGCGGTAACTCGCAAGACTGGACCGCAGCTCGTGAGTCGTGTAGAGAGCAAAGGCGAGCCGAGCTATTGGCGTACGAGTAGACAAGCCGAGCAGCTGTCTACTGTCTGGTCAGCAGCTCGAATCGTCTAAACTAGCCTTACTCTTTGTTATCAACCCCCCAGGAATAATTCAGTTTTAACCGGCCGATACAATAACTCGGCACCTGAATTGTTTAATTTTGATTCGATTACGAAAGTGGTTGTGGATTGCGAGTGTGCCTTTGAACTTCTATACATAGTATAAAACAAAGTCTGTACAGGTAGATTAGTCTAAAAATGCACGCCCCTCCAATGTATTTCCAATGTATTTACCTCTACATGCGGTACAGGGGCGTGCATTTTTAGACTGAATCATCTCTACCTCTATGTACGCTTCCATCTTTTAAAGTACGCAACGCATTTTCGTCAATAGATATCGTCTATCTAGATTCAAGAGAAAGGTTTATAAATACGTATAGCACAATACACCTTTCAACCCTCTTAGGGGTAGCATTTCAAAAAATCCTTTCTAACTGTACGTTTACGTGCTATAAAGAAAGTAATCAGACCAAACGTTAAAAAGTTTTAATACAAACTTTAATACCCCTTGCACCCCCGTTACAAAATTAGTTTTGTAAATATTTTACTATTGACTTATAACAAATGTATAAATGTATAGAAGAGTTAACTAAGTTCACTAGTACGCTAAGTTTCAAAGTTCAAAACATACGTTTTTTCATACAAACGTTTTCCCTCTTTTTACCCCCTTAGGGATAGAATTTCCGAAAAACCTTTCCGTGATACAAGAAATGCACTATCTATATTTCAAGTCTCTATGATCAGCGGTTTAGGCTCTGCGTTGTATACCAATAGTCACGACGGATGACAGATGTCCGAAGAAATAGGTAAAATCAAATCACTTTAGTACCTACATTGCACAAGTACGAAGCCGGGGCGGGTCGCTAGTTATGAATATAATTTCATTTCAATCAGACCGGAATGTTAAGATGAAAGCGTTGTTCACTTCACTCAAACAATTCATTTTCAACTGACGAAAACAAAAGTGGTGGAAGTTTTCAAGGCGACACGTTTATATTTTTTTGTTTCTTTTTGATGTAGGTATACTTTTTTTTATTGAATAGGGTATTCAACAATGGTCCCATTTAATTTGAAAAAGTCCACCCTCAAAAGTACGAAAATAGGGGCTGATAGATTGTTCAACCATTGTCGAAATTTAAATATTCAGGATATTATAATAATATATTTAAGGTTGGTTTTAGATTTTTGTAAAGAACATATTTAGTAGATTTACATTTGGCTGAGTATTATAATTCTCTGCGCGCATGTCTCCTAACATAGTCTTAAATGAAAAAAAAAACTCAAAAACGTTATACCAGCATTCTTACAAGTTTCATTAAACCTTGTTCGATCTAAACTTAATATTCATAAGGCATTAAGGCGCAACCTTAACAAGTTTCGAAACCACTTAAATTATGAATTTATAATATGAAAAACTAGCTGTTGCCCGCAACTTCATTAGTATTTTTTCAAATGTTTTAATAGTTTTTCTGCTATTCAGTCCCCACCGGAGCTTCCTCTTTTTGATTCATCCATCTAGGTGCTGTTAGGTTTACTGTCAGTTGAGTTTGTTTTATTAAAGAAATAAATTTGCCGTCAGTGTCTTGAATACGCCATTATCTGGCAGTGGATGTTTTTTATATAAGTTAAATATCAAGATAAATGCATGAACGAACCACGATCGACCGTATAGTGTGGACCTAGACTTAAACGCGCTTCGCTCTGTCCGCGAACGAACAAATGAGCGAAGCGTGAGTTCATTACAATTTTTGGCAGCATTTATTTATTTTGCGTCAGTTATAGAAAAAATAAATATGCTACTTGTCTCGGAGATGGGCATTTGAGAGACATATTTTGAGCTTCTAGGGTTAACGTTACAAGTGCGGCCCGGCCCGCCTTTATTTTATTTTGCCACCTTGCGGCCCTTGCCTGCCAAAAGGTTGCCGACCCCTGGTTTAGATACATCATTTGTAAGGATTGTTAGATATAGCTCAATCGTTTCACATGTATTTTATATAACAGTATAGTTTAAGATAGATCTGTATAACATGACAACAACCGCGATTATTGAACCGTTCATTTCTTTTCCGACTAGATCTTGTCTAGAAGAGTCGACAGACGAGACTGCATGGCGCAAATCTAATCTCTGAACGTAATAATCCTCTCGAGAAGCAATAACTTAGGTATGGGACCGACGCGCGCCGGCCCGCCGCCTTTGAATTAATGCCGGCACTGTCAGTTATTATTACTAGGTATATTGTATATATACTCGTATTGGGTGTTGTCTAAGTATGTATGTAAGTATTTAAAAAAATGTATCTATGTATCAGTCATGTGGTTCCCATAATACAAGCTCTGCTTAGTTTGGGGCTACATGATGCTGTGTGATAGTCCAGCAGTATTATTATTATTATTATATGCGGGTCTTTAGTCAACTAAGACCTATCCCGCGTGATGAGTTGGCCTAATGCATTTTTGAATCGATCAACCCATCCCGCTGTCAAAAAAAAACAAAAAGGAATGTATTTTTGTAATTTATGTACAAACGTGAACAAAAATCTTTGGGAAAAAAGACAGCATTGGTTATATTGATACTAGCTTCCGCCCGCGGCTTCGCCCGCGTGGTACTTTGAAAAACAAAAACAAATCTAATGCAAGGAACCACGCGACTTCAAGCCCAAGCGTGAACTATGCTCGCGATGTTGACTTTTCGTATTGAAATAACGAAGATATTACATTCAAGAAGGAAAGAACTAGGTAGTATTTATTACAAAAAATAAACGGACTGAAAGTTTAAAAACATATTTTTTTGAAATATTGATTTACATTTCACACAACGCTATCTAGCCCCAAACTAAGCAAAGCTTGTGCTATTAGAATTAGATGGTTGATAGATTAATTATAAGCATACTCACTTTTTTTGTAAATACATACATCATTACACCGACTATGTAATTTAACTAACAGCTTGTTGGCCTTTTAATCGCATGTTAAAGTGGGTTTGTGTTCCGCCATGTCATAACCAAGGATTACCTTTCGTAAAATAAAATGACGTTAACTAGATAAAGATCCTTTCTGAAGCAATTCACAAATGAATATGAATATACATAATATAAACGGCGGCTATGGAAAGAACCTACTGTTTTTTTTTTTTAATTTTCTATGACTTGTAAAAAATAGCTTTTCGTCGAGTTTCAAATCTCCGCAAACGTAGAAGCGAATGAAATAAACAATTTGCGGCTATTGTTATGGCAAGTTCTGGACTTGTAGTGTTTTCTCTGTGACACGCAGCTCGTTTAAGCAGTATTTATTAAAATCTAGTGCTTACGGAGGAAAATTTGAATTACGGTCTACTGATTTCTCTCTCCTCTTTCAATTTAGCTGTTTTTTATAGAATACTAACAAACAATTGTACAAAACGTGGGCATGACAGTCAAATATTTTTTTGCTCAAGCATCCGAATACCTTTAGTTATTCTCAGAAATTAGATTGGACCAAGCCTGGGGTTTGCAGTCGTGTTTTTTTTTAAGGGTATACTTGTACTCGTAGCTGTATTGTATACCACGGAAGTGCGTCAGCCAAGTTCGGTATAGAAACGGTCGACGCACCATATGTTCGTTTATTTACACGAATAATTTTTGAGCTAATTTAAGCACCTTCGTAACCGAAAAACTATAAAGCCTACATGTACTTTTTCTTGTCTAGGTTAAGTCAAAATAAGTCAAACTTTTTTATTCAATAAAATCACAGGGATCATTTGAAATCGTCTTACATACTAGGTGAGTTTAGGTGACAATTCCAGTCCTATCCCCAGTCCGAGAACAACTGACAAGAAACTCGCTGGGCCCTAGCACTTTTTAGTATGATCCTTGGTCATTTTGTAAGGGATACCAAGCAGAGTTGTGATCGCCAATGTTCCGTTACAATTGCCGGGTACTGTAACGTCACTTCTCACTGTTACAATATGTGTCCGCCCGTTAGCATATTTGGACGGAGCTGAAATGTTTCCACTTTTTTCCGAAACACTGAACTTTTCATTTGACTTTGAACCTTTACGGAAGGCATGTTTTTTTGCAAAACAGAAGGAATTGAGAGTAGGTTTTGCATTTTTTTTTCACTGCATTCAACTTGCCGGGATAGGACTACGTGTTGGAATACTTTTAGTGCATGAAAGGTGCCTCTGACAAGCACGAAAAGTGCCTCTGACATGCTCGAAAGGTTCCTCTGACGTGTCCGAAAGGTGCCTCTGACGTGCTCGAAAGGTGCCTCTGACGTGCACGAAAGGTGCCTCTGAGGCGCACTCTAATTCTCTCATTTCACCACACTGGTTTGAAAGAACTAGTGACACGATAGAAGGAAGAAAACAGTTACTATTGTTAATCCATACATTTGAGTAGTTTTTACAACATTATAAATCACATAGACATTACATTTTGAGATTTTTTTACCGATTATTGTTCTACTTTAAGAACCACTGTCGGGTTTCGCGTGCCGCATAATTCACTAATACAAGGTATTATCCAAGGTTACGGCAATTTCCAAGTAGATTTTCATAGTAATGAGCCAAATATACAGATAAACTAGACTATCAAATTCCGTATAATTTGATAGCCCTGGGCTTAGTTGCAAAATATTACAAGGTCGTCTTCTTATCGTGTTTATAGTTCTTTCGAACCAATGAGGTGAAAGGATTGAAGTGCGCCTCAGAGGCACTTCTCACACATTGCAATTAATAATAATAAATTTAGGTGTAACAAACCATTGCACCGAGTTTGAAAAACAAATATTCGTTGCGTTCTGAATATTTTCGATCGATTTTTACACAATTAGATATATTTTTTTATTTAGCGGACCAAAAATATACTCAACATCATCGAAGTTCATAAAACAATCTCGTTCCTTGCCTCGATGAACTATTAAATTAAGTTAAAAAAGATACACTTTGTCGAGGGGAAGGTCGAGCAAAGTTACAGCCGCAAGCTAATAAAGCGTCAGTTTCAACTCGAGTTCGAAAAACTTCAAGTGCCTGGCAAAACCAGGTTGCTACGAATTTTTCACCGCTGCTACGGCGTAGAGCTTAACAAGGCTTACGATATTTTTTCCGGGCGAACAGATAAGTCATAATTCGCGCTACGATAACTTCCATCAAGCTACGCGGAACCGCTACGGCGCGGCGCTGCACCGCTTTCCTAGCTAGCCACTATACAAACTGTTACAATACTTTTTCGGAGAAAGAAAATAATTTTTTGTTTTAAATGCCAGCAAAACCACAGCTAAACATCTGCGATCCTTTTACCGATACGGAGGTTGGAGCGTGCTGACAGCTATAGCATCTTAACAAGGCATTATTCCTTTTATTTGTTTCCAGACCAATAAATAAAAGTTATAGTAAAACGAAGTTTGATTTCAACATCAACGTACTACGCAAGTTTAATTAGATTTAATATGAAAACGTATTTTTTCAAAAAACTTTTCCGTACTTGCAGTCCTAAGCGCATTTTTTTTTTTCAGCTCAACAGCGACCATAGTAAGAGATAGCGCGCACGGGTTACTTTTGTCGCCGTGACTGTTTCGTCACTCTTATTAAGTCCGTGGTTTTGTATGGAGATGCGCGCATGTTACAACGTGACAACTGGGTGACATCTCATCAGTGACGAAACAGTCACGGCGACAAAAGTAGCCGCAAAAGTAAAGTGCGCGCCATCTGTAACATAAACAAAATGGCGGACGGATGGATATGCCAGTTTTAATAGAAAAATGTTTGAGATCCTTTGTGTAATCAATCACGTTTGAGACTGTCCGCGGCTTAAGCTAGGTACTCACTCTTCAGGAAGAGTTGGAGCTCCGTCTTCCTGTCCTGGCGCGTTAACGTGGAACACGCAGAAGTTTTCAGCCAAAGCCCGCATGTCCACGTAGTTGAAGAATGGCTGGAAGCACGAGTCTGAAACAAACAAATATATTAACAAAATAACCCAAATCTACCTAAAGGTACCTCTAACCGACGCGCATGTATAAAGGACTAGCTCCCGCCCACGGTTTCGCCCGCGTGGTACCTTCAAAAACAAAAATAAATCTATCACACGGGAACCGCACATTTTTTCGGGATATGAATCAGCCTTGACCTTGCAGCTTTTGCGAAAGAATGGTGAGACGCAGCCAAGAACAGGGACGATTGGAGGAATCTGGGGGAGACCTTTGCCCAGCAGTGGGACAAAATAGGTAAGATAAAATATATAAAAAAAAGCAGCCTATGTGCTATAATCTATATCTGTGCCAAATTTCATCCCTTCAGCCGTTACAGCGTGAAGGAGTAAAAAACATACATCCATACATTCTTACAAACTTTCGCGTTTATAATATTAGTAGGATTAATGAGAGAATGAATTCAAAGTTGTACGTCAGAATCATAGCAAGTGGAAATCTGCCTACCTCTCGTCGGAAAACAGGAGTTATTTTATGGAAGTGCATATGAGGATATAAACCCCGCGTTAGAATTCCATGTACGTACATACGAACATATATAAAATCTTTTGCATTCCAGAAGGGTAGTTGAAATTGCTACGATCTTGACTGAAATACCTATCTCTTTTGCTCCATTCACGAGTCGGTTTAAGGTCCTTTTGATCTGACCTTTCGACAAAACATCTCCGATTTGGCGTAAGTTGGAAAGGTACCCCTTTCCAATAGTCCATTCACATTCCCCGTGTAATGGGTATGAAAACTAACTTTACAATGGTACCAACACCCGGACCAGGGCCAAATATTTGCAAAACGGAATTGGAGCAAAATCCTTGAAAGCCGTCATGTCGATCGCTTACGTCATTTTACACATCCACTAAAACAGCTGTCACTGCCTGTTACCTGAACAAACCTATTCAATAATGTATGTCAATCAATTAAGGTAATAAAGAAATTCTAGGTCAATCTAGGTACTATAGAGATAGCCTAGTCTAATCACATTAGGCAAGCGACGACGGGTTATGACATTGTTGTTCAGTTTTTTAACACCGCGCTTGCAAATATGTTTGATACACGGTAATAACAAAATGTCGAAACACGTTTTGTTTTAAACGAATTATCATTTTTGATAGTCGAGGGAAATTACTTGAAAATACGTTATCCCTCGCCTTTAGCGTGCAAATCAGGTTTACAAGTGAATCTTTTATTCTGAGGAAGAGGTTGGCGAGACAGAGAAAACCTAAATTTTGTTTTGTTTTTCCAGCACACGCAAACATAACCATAGACAGAAGCTAGTATTTAAATTTGATTAGAAGGGTGCTGTGTCCGGTGTTCAAACCACGTTATTGAATTTTCATTCGTTTCACGCTCCGATCCGCTTGAGGGTCGGGTTCCAAAAGGTTCACCAATTACAATCGAACGTAAATACTAAAGTCGAATATGATTTCGACGGATGTCGTGTAATATATCAAAATAGGCTTTACAAATATTTAGGTTTTTGCGCCTTAGTGAACAGCTGTAACGTGTTTTGTACCAAAATTATTTTATATTAATAAACTATCGTTAATATTATATTAAGGAACTCCCCACGACTTCGTTCGGGAATATTATTTTATAACTTGAATAGCGCGCTCTTTATGGATTTAATACCGGAAATTCCTTTTCCTGTAAATAGTTGCTTAAGTGCTAATAGTTTTTTATAGTGCGCCTCTAGCTTAGCGTGCACTTAAAAAATGTTTCGACTAAACGTTCAAAACTTTTTGACAATCCTACTACTATTATAAAGGTGAAAGTTTGTAAGAATGTATGGATGGATGGATGGATGTATGTTTGTTACTCTTTCACGCTAAAATGGCTGAACGGATCTGAATGAAATTTGACACAGATATAGATTATGGTCGGAAAAATGAATGGTTCCCGTGGGATATGTATTTTTGTTTTTCAAGGTATAAAGCGGGCGAAGCCGCGGGCGGAAGCTAGTGACAGATAAAAATACGATTTTAAGCGAAACTGATATATCTGAAAACGAATTTTTAGGTTGATTTCGAGCTGTGATGCGCATAAAATAACCATAACACGATTGTGGTGTTAATAGGGTTGCACGTTTGAATTCAATTATTTATCACGTTTCGTTTGCGGGTTTTTACTTTTGTGGCTGTCGCGTATCAGCTGTTTGTGAACCTGTGGTTAATGTTCCAATGTCCCAAATAAATACATTTAATTTTGAAGTTTTTGGTCATTGTGAAAATGTTCCATGCCGGCGACGGAACAGCGCCACGAGCCGAAAAAGCTAAGCCCTAAAGACTTTCGCTCAGTCGAGGAGATGACTCGGTGGCTAAGTTGGTAATACTTCCCCGTACCAAGAGGAATTTCGCATCAAAAAGGAAAGGTTTAAGTCTGTAAAATCCACTTTTCAAACAATAGAGATGTTCAAAAATAAAGGCGTTCAATAGATTAATTTATATTGAAACGGGGTTTGCCACAGATACATAATTAGTATGTTTAAAAAAATCCTACTAATTATATAAAACGCGAAAGTTTGTAAGAATGTATGGATGTAAGGATGTATGTTTGTACTCTTTCACGCTGAAACGGCTGAACGGATCTGGATGCAATATGGCACATATATAGCTTATAGTCTGGAATAGCACATAGGCTACATTATATCCCGAAAAAATTTACGGTTCCCGAGGGATAGATTGTTTTGTTTTTTAAGGTACCACACGGGCGAAGGCGTGGGCGAAAGCAAGTGTTCAATATTTTGTTCAAAGAAGTACCAAACTACCCTCACCTTGCTACAAAGGCTTTACAAGTCGTAACAAATACACTCATGCCATCGGAAACAGGATTTCCTCTTCGCCCCGAAACATAATAATGAGATACATAACATACTTTGCCTCACGACTTCAGTCATTATAGAAGATATCCACCAATATTGTAGGACATTAATTAGGCTGTTCAGCAGTGGGACACTAACGGCTGATAAAAAAAATACAATAATAATAAAGAGGATATATGTATATATTATACCACGAGCAATTCTTGTATTTATATAATCTGAATCTCGGAAACGGCTCGAACGATTTTTATGAAATTAGTTTTGTTTCTTATTGTAAGAAGCACGTCTTAAAGGTCACAGCTCATTAGAGCCACCCGGCACCCACTCCGCACCGCCTCGTCGTACGGCGTCCACTCGTTGTTGACAGGTGGTTCACGGGTGGACGCCACGTTATCACCAAAACGTTGCACGATCAACCAATTCAGCCTTCAAATGATATGCGCAGTCAACGCAGGGCAGCGAGTTGTCACCGAGTGGTCCACCCGCCGTCCGCGCGTGGACGGCTTACGATAGAGGCGATCCGGTGACGCTACGGAGTTGATGTAGTGAGCGCATACCCATACAAGTCCATAATCAAGAATACTAACCGCACGAGGCGAGGCGGTGCGGAGTGGGTGCCGGGTGGCTCTAATGAGCTGTGACCTTAAGACAGGACGCTTGTCGGCTAAGCTGGAACTAATTAAATATGGATCGGGGATTGTGAGCCTATGAGTAGTCGTAGTTAATAATTCAACCAGCTTATTGAGTGAATAAGCCGTTACAAAATCAGATCATGAGCTATATTGGGAATGGCTGTTAATAATAAATCAGTCGAATCAATTACCGACGCAATAACAGGTCGTTATATAAATAACTAGCTTCCGCGCACGGCTTCGCCCGCGTGATACCTTGAAAAACAAAAACAAATCTACCCCGCGGGAACCGTACATTTTTCCGGGATAAAAAGTAGCCTATGTGCTATTTCAGACCATAATCTATATCTGTGCCAAATTTCATTCAGATCCGTTCAGCCGTTTTAGCGTGAAAGAGTAACATCCAGACATCCAGACATCCTTACAAACTTTTGCGTTGATAATATTAGTAGGATAGGTTCGTACCCCAGCTTAATGCTACTATGCTCGCATGCAAGCGAGTAACTAGTTTCTAAACTAGAACTATTAAAGTTACGTATCTTCAGAGATCGAGTTATATCCTTCATCTCGTGTGGTTGGCGGATATGATAACAAGCGGGGGGCGAGTGCCTCGATCCTAATACGCTTACAAAGTATTTACTACTAGCTATACTAGCTATACTAGCTGACCAGCGCGCAACTTTGTCTACGGGTTTTAAGTGATATAATTTTTCCCGTTTTTGCAACTTTTTTCATTGTTGCTTTGCTATTATTGATCGCAGCGTGATGTTATAAAGCCAAAAGCCTTAACCGATAAATGAACTACCCAACACAAAAAAATTTTTTCAATTCAAACCAGTAGTTACTGAGATTAGCGCGTTCAACCAAAGCAACTCTTCAGCTTTATAATATCAGTATAGATTTACTAAATCTTATACCTTTAAACGAGCAATTCTTGTATATATATATATATATATGTTTATTTATAAAAAAAAAAAAAAAAAAAAAAAAAATGTATATATATAATCGGAATCTCGGAAACGGCTCCAGCGATTTTCATGAAATTTAGTATGCAGGGGGTTTTGGAGGCGATAAATCGATCTAGCTAGGTTTCATTTTCCAAAAAACAAGATTTACCAAAAAAAACCGAGCAAAGCTCGGTCAACCAGGTACTAATAGTTTCATTGACCAAGCCTAAAATTTGTCAAAAGCGCAACGGTAAAATACAAATATGAATAAAATGGGAGTTTTTAAAATAATATTTTAACCCAACTGCGAAGCGAAGTAGGAGTGTAATCTGTTTGGGGTGTATAGAGTATGTATAGGTCATCCAACGGATCTAGGCATTCGTGAAGTTAGCCACAGGTGCGAGTTTGCACATGAACAGTTCCTTCCCCCTCTCCATACCTCCAATTGCTCCCGAAAAACGATACTGCGCAGCTCTTGCGGCTAACTTCACGAATGCCTAGATTCGTTGGATGACCAATACTCGTATAATGCATGTTTCTTTGGCGGTCGCTGGAGCCCCTAACGGCTGGACAGAAACTGACAAATGAGGTGTCATTGGATTGCCAAACATCATGTTTGGACGAGCTTCCAACTACCTTCTTTACCTGTCTTCAAAGATCTAAGTAACTAGAGATCTGAGGAGATATCTTCCGAGCATGGGGATTACAGTCGTGATATTTTTTTTGTTTATTTTACTTTATATTTATTTATACATATGTACATACATACATAAAATCACGCCTGTTTCCCGACGGGGTAGGCCGAGACCACGGATCTCCACTTGCTACGATCCTGACATACCTCTTTTGCTTCATTCACTCTCATTACATTAATTATTTGTTTATGACTGTACAAGAACCTAAAACGTCCTAGAACGTTGTTCTAGAATTTATGGGAGAGAGAGCAGACCCAATTTTATATCTTTTGCAGTTGCGTTCACAATAGGTTTCTGAAATATCAGCTATTGTTCGAAATAAAAAAAAAACAATCTCAACCAAACTTGTAGTTATCCTTTTCAAGAATTCTCCAAAGCGAATACAGATGTGATGAAGACATGAATGACTGAAAAGATGTCATTCAAAGTCGGTGGCGCGCGCGGCCCAGATAATGATGCTACATCAAGACCGCTACAAACTATGAAATGTACCTTAACTTACCATCTGACTTTACAGTCGTACGTAATACGGCTCTATCTACGGCGAAATCATTAAATTGACTGGCCTCACAGCTCAGTTGGTAGTAGCTCTGCCTTCTGTACGTCTACCATGAGTTGTCACATTTAGATCGGCTGACGTTACTACAGTAGTAATATAGGGTGGTTATATTTGAAGGGCCGATGTTGATTTTGAATAAAACACAAATTATTTAGGAAATTATTGTCATTTCTTTTTATTATGATATATTGGTATGGTTCAATTATGTATGGAACAAAATATCGGCCAAATGGCGGCCACGACTTCGGCGGCACGCCTCGATCCGATGGTTCAAATTTTCGAGGACGCTGAGGCATAATTGAGGTTCTGTGCCGTTAATGTGCCGAATTATCTCATCCTTTAGCTCTTCAATTGTTGCTGGCTTATCGACGTACACTTTTTCTTTCAAATAACCCCATAGAAAGAAGTCCAACGGTGTCAAATCACATGATCTTGGCGGCCAATTCACATCGCCACCACGTGAGATAACACGGCCATTGAATTTGTCGCGCAAAAGAGCCATTGTGTCGTTAGCTGTGTGGCAAGAGGCACCGTCCTGTTGAAACCACATATCGTCCACATCCATATCTTCCAATTCGGGTCATAAAAAGTTCGTTATCATCTCACGATAGCGAACACCATTCACAGTAACCGCCTGACCAGCCTCATTTTGGAAAAATTACGCCTATTTTCATCTCATCTCATCTCTTCAGCCAAAAGACGTCCACTGCTGGACATAGGCCTCCCCCAGAGAACGCCACCATGACCGATCCTGCGCCGCCCGCATCCAGCGGACTCCAGCGACCTTCACCAGGTCATCAGTCCACCTTGTGGGGGGCCTACCTACGCTGCGTCGTCCGGTGCGTGGTCGCCACTCAAGAACTCGACAGCCCCAGCGGCCGTCGGTTCTACGAGCGATGTGCCCTGCCCATTGCCACTTAAGTTTTGCTATCCTTAGGGCTATGTCGGTTACCTTGGTTCTTCTACGGATCTCTTCATTTCTGATTCGATCTCGTAGAGAAACTCCGAGCATAGCCCTCTCCATTGCTCTTTGAGTGACTTTGAGCGTTCTTATGAGGCCCATCGTAAGCGACCACGTTTCAGTTCCGTAAGTCATCACTGGCAGCACACACTGGTCAAAGACTTTTGTCTTGAGACACTGCGGAATATTGGACGAAAAGATAGTACGCAGCCTCCCAAACGCTGCCCAGCCGAGTCGGATTCGTCGATTGACCTCTTTCTCGAAGTTGGACCTCCCTAACTGTATAGTTTGTCCCAGGTACACATAGTCGTCCACAACTTCGAGCGTAGAGTCTCCAAGCTTTACCGGTCGTGATTGAACATGGGCATTGAACATGATTTTCGTTTTGTCCATGTTCATTTTTAAACCAACTCGCTCAGAGGCTCTACCGAGATCGTCGAGCATCGCACTTAGGTCCTCCACGGTCTCAGCCATGACTACTATATCATCGGCGAATCGTAGGTGAGTGATGTACTCGCCGTTGATGTTGATGCCTAGCCCTATCCAGTTCAAAGTCTTGAAAACATCTTCCAGTGCAGCGGTAAACAGTTTAGGAGAGATCACATCTCCTTGCCTGACACCCCGCTGCAATGGTATGTGCTTCGAGTTCTGGTCCTGGAGTCGGACTGACATAGTGGCGTTCTCGTACAAGCACTTCAGCACCTCGATATACCGGTAGTCAACTTGGCACCGCTGGAGAGACTGTAGTACAGCCCAGGTTTCGATCGAATCGAAGGCTTTCTCGTAGTCCACAAACGCTAAGCAGAGGGGCAGGTTATACTCTTCGGTTTTCTGTATAACTTGTCGGAGCGTGTGTATGTGGTCTACGGTGCTAAAGCCTTTTCGGAAACCGGCTTGTTCGGGAGGCTGGAAGTCGTCGAGCCTGCGTGCGATACGATTTGTGACAATTCTCGAAAACAGCTTGTAGACATGGCTCAGAAGTGAGATGGGTCTGTAGTTCTTCAATAGGGTCTTATCGCCCTTTTTGAAGAAGAGCACCACAACACTTCTGTTCCATGCCTTAGGCGTTCTCCCTTCCTGTACAACGGAATCAAACAACTTTTGAAGGGCTTTAAGGATCGGTTCTCCACCTGCCTTCAAAAGCTCGGCTGTGATTCCGTCGTCACCAGGTGCCTTATTGTTCTTAAGCTGTTTGAGAGCCGTCGCAATCTCGTACTGGCTAACGTCCGGGATGTCTTCGGTATAGTGCCGGATTAATCTAGATCTTGGATCGTTATCTAGATCGGGATTGGGTTGGCGTGTGGAAGTGTACAGCTGCCCATAAAAGCTCTCTATTTCCCTTAATAGCTCTGGTCTAGAGGAAACAATTCTACCATTCTCTGTCCTTAACTTTGCGAGCTGGCTCTGCCCAATAGACAGATCTTTTGCAAAGACTTTGGAGCCCTTGTTTCGCTCTATTGCTTCTTCAATACGATTAGTATTGAATCGGCGTATGTCGCGAGTGAGGGACTTGGAGATCCGTCTATTGAGCTGGCGATATAAGGTCGTGTCATGAGAGGTCTGCAGAATCATTTCGTTTCTTTCCTTCATAAGCTTAAGAGTAGGGTCAGAGAGCCTTTTGGTTTTGTTCGTTCGTCGGGCCTTGAAAAACTTTGACCCAACGGAATGGACGGCTTCCACAAACCCATCGTTATATTCGTCCATCTCGCTACTTAGGCAATCGAAACGATTTTGGAGTTCTAGTTGAAAGCTGTCGGGGTTTTGGATCTGAATTTGTGCTGGCCGGAGCGTAGACTTCATCAATCGAGAGCGCTCTAGCTGGAAGTTTATATTCAAAGTGCCTCTTACTAGACGGTGATCACTCCCGGTCTTGACCGCATTGATCACAGAGACGTCATTGAATATATGCCTCCTCGTCGACATGATGAAGTCAATCTCATTTTTTGTTGCACCGTCGGGACTCATCCAGGTCCACTTCCTGTGCTCTCGCTTCCTGAAGAAGGAATTCATCATATAGAGTCCTTCCTTCTCCATGAAGCCGGCCAGTCGGTGGCCCCGGTGGTTCCGATATCCAACTCCAAATTGCCCCATTAGCTGCTCCCCATCGTCTCTCTTACCCAGCTTCGCGTTGAAGTCCCCCATGACAACGGTGAAGTAGGTTTTTGAGCTACGTATGGCTTTTGTTACATCCTCATACATAGACTCCACCTCATCGTCGGAATGTGCCGAGGTCGGAGCGTAAACCTGTACGACCTTCAGCGAGTAACGCTTGGATACTCTGAGTATAAGATATGCTACCCTATTCGACACACTCTCAATCTTCACCACGTTGTTCACGAGGCACTTATGGACGAGGAACCCAACACCTCCCTGGGACTGTTGCTCGCCCTCCCGGAAATAGAGCAGGTTACCCGATTTAAGGGTTATCGTGTCCTCTCCCTCTCTTCGGACTTCTGATAATCCTATAATATCCCAACGTAAACTGCTCAATCCTTCCTCCAGTTCCGCTACCTTTTCGTCGGTCCGCAGCGTGCGCGTGTTATATGTTGCCAGGGCCAGGGGTCGTCGAAGATGGTAGCCGGATCTTTCACGGAGATTCTTAGCACCCCTGACCCCGCCAGTACCCTGACCGCTACCGTAGCCAGAGCACCGGGGGTCGCCGTAACTCGGGGCCGTGGCTTGGTTGTATCTATTCATGGGGGGGTAAATGCCGTAATCGCCACGCTTGGCATGCGGGTTGGCGATCGCAGTACTTTTACACCGTTCTAAGAGAATGCTGCTGCCCATCCTGCGGCGGTCTTGGACGTAGTTTTAGGACATACCCGGGTCCCTATTTTCATAATAAGCCTTAATAACTTTAACGCGTTGCTCGGTTGTGTATCTTTCCATGGTTCAAATTGAGTTAGTTTAAAATAGAGAAATTTCAAATTAAATGCAGAAAAAAACTTCACGTTTAGGTGTGGTTCACATTCAACATCGGCCCTTAAAATTTAACCACCCTATAGTACGTTACTATGACATCTGTCAAAATTGTTACTCATGCTACCTACTTACTAAATTCTAAGCAAATGAATGAAGCGCAAACTACAGTCGCTGTAGTACGCTGTGACGTAGGATAGTTGGCTTATTCCCAAAGTACTCCATTCTTTTGTTCAAAAAAGATAAGAATCTCGAACATTAGTTCCCAATCTACTCCAAAGAATTATTATTAAAAAAAGGTAAAATAAAAATAGTGCGTTTAAGTTTCAAGACTACTCCATTCAAAACATCGAAACAAAATAATGTTAGGAGTACAGTCTGTCACAGTATTTCTGTAATAAAATTAGGTATGCTGGCAAAAGTTTTCTTCAAATTAGGAATTTAGAACGTTTACGTCTGCGGTAAATAAAGTAAATTGTAATATCACTTCAATATCACTTAGGTACATACTTTTAATGCATTATTATTTAGAAAAAAAGGGTAGCAAAAGAGATAAGTTTTGTTTACACCTAGGTATGTTAATGTTACAAGCAAATACCAAATTACAAAAGATTTAATTTCTGATAATAAGAGCGCTGGTGGTGTAGTGGTAGCACCCCTGCCGAAGGTCGTGGGTTCAAACATGGTCGTGCACCAATGAGTTTTTCTATTCGAAAAAATTATGTGCGCAATGCCAGTGCTCTTAAACGGTGAAGGAAAACATCGTGAGGAAACCGGCATACCCTAGAACAAAAAATTCGAAGGTATATGTCATAGGTTAGTATTCTTATAAGCGGCGATGGGCTTACAATCTGTCACGTACGGAATACTAACTACTGTGCAAAATGTGGGCATGTACCAAATGTCATGTTTGGACTTGCCTCTGACTACCCCCTTTAGATATCCTCAAAGGTCTAAGTAACTAAAGATCTGAGGAGATATCTACCGAGCCTGGGGATTACAGTCGTGATCATATTTATTTATTTATTTTATTTTTTTATTTCTGAATATATTCTAAGACCTAATATGTCTTGCATTAGCATAATGCATAGCTAAAGAGACTGATTTTTACAGGTAAGTTATAATAACGGGTGTTTTTTAGAGGCGAAGAACTTTAAACTGAAATAAAACAGAGAAAAACGTTATTAATTTATACATCCAGTTGGCTTTATTCATAGCGTTTTTTTTATTTCAATTTAAAGTTTCTAAGCTTTTAAAAAAACACCCTTCTGTTAATACGTCATGGTTTTTTTTCTATCAATATTTATGGTAAACTTCTAAATTTTGGTTTCTCATAATTAAGTAGGTAGGTATATTGTTTTTTTTATTCTACCGTCTATTTTTAAAAATGTGTACTTATGTTGATCTTCTTCTTCTTTTTCTTGATGTTGATTAGATTAATATTTTTTTTTAAATCTTCATTCATTTAGGTTCGGGTAAGGCATTTTATGACGTTATAGGCGGTTATCGCTATAATAAGAGTAGAAAAATCTGTTTATTGTACTATTAAAATATGTATTTCTTAAGCTGACTGTACGTCAGTTACCTTGTGGAGTAAAATGCGAAATAAATCAGTATTATTTACATTACTGATGACTAATATTAAATATTTGGAGGAGTTTGAGAACGAATGTATGAGATAATTATTTTTGGACACCAGTAGGATGGAGTCGAATTTAACTAAAAAAACAATATTTTGTTTGTGGAGTAGTTTGAGAATATTTCTTGGAGTACTTTGGGAACAAAACGTGGAGTACTTTGGGAATAAGCCGGATAGTTAACTACGCGCCGTTTTAGTACCCAACCATCCGCTAGAGGCGCTGTACAAGTTTTCATACATTTTTTTAACTACAATCGCTAGCGAGTGTAGATTGTGAAAACTCATTATTGCAGTGTAGGCTGTGGGTTCGATCCCCACTCAGGACTAACATTTGTTTGATGAAAACAGGTGTTTATTCTGTGTCTGGGTGTGATTATCTATTCTATGTATAATTGTATATATTTACAATACAAAAAAATATTATTAATCAATCAGCTTTCTAGTCCCCATAATACAAGCTTTGCTTAGTTTAGGGATGGATAACGTTGTGTGAATTGTCCGCCAATATTTATTTATTAATCAAAGATTATGACCGATTGTGATTACCAACAAAGCGTAACTATTATTAAAAGCATTTAATAAAATGGAGAAAATTTTCTTGTAAAGATTTAGAGACGATATACCACAGTCGTTTTTTTTATAAAAAGATTTTGACTGTGAGCAGAAATTAAAAGTTAACTATGTACGAGTACATACTATAGCTACTTTAGTAAATGAGAAACGTGTGAAACTCACAATCTTCGTTCAAACTTTATTGATTCCTTACAGTCTATTTCAGAACACCAAATTACTCAGTGTCTAACGTGTTTTTGGAGCTAAATTACATTTGAATCGAATAAAGACAATTACACTATACGTTATTCATTAATTACTTTACTTTTTTGGTAATTTTTTGAATATTTAGATATACTTACTTCATTTTTAATCGATAAAGACGTTTCAACTAATAAAATATTAATATTTAATTATGCCTAAATAAGGCATATTATGCCTTTTTTAGGCATATTGAAATTTATTAACGAAAATAAAAGCTCATGTTCAAACAGTTACTTTTTATGCGGATCGTACTTACATTTGTTGCAGTTATTACAATACATATAAAAATAATATTGAAAACAAAGTTTGTTCCAAGGAAGTCACGTAACACAAGATAAATTGAGATTTAAGGAGATATGGCTAAAGTTGAATCTAGAAGAGTATAATTTTCAGTTAAACATCGGATTCTGTAACTCAGAATTTGCTTTTCTTGTATTTTAATCAACCTAAAAATGTATATGGTTGTAATGTTCACGAAATTATCAGAAACAATGTGCTAGAGATCCTCCAGCGGTCACATAGCCGTCAAGTTGCTTCGCTCGCTCAATCAATTATTCATTGACGATTAGAAGTGCCAATTTCAACCAGTGCGTCCTACCTGTCATGACATACGGAGCCGAAACGTGGATACCCACGGTACGGCTAGTCCACCAGTTTAAAGTCGCTCAGCGAGCTATGGAACGAGCTATGCTCGGAGTTTCTCTGAAGGATAGAATCCGTAATGAGACTATCCGACACAGAACTAAGGTTGTCGACATAGCTCAGAGAATTAGCAAGCTGAAGTGGCAGTGGGCTGGCCATATCTGTCGAAGAACCGATAACCGTTGGGGTAAACGAGTTCTCGAGTGGAGACCGCGGCTCGGCAAACGTAGTGTAGGACGCCCTCCGGCTAGGTGGAGTGACGATCTGCGAAAGGCTGCTGGCGGAGGCTGGATGCGTCGAGCTGAAGACAGGGCGCAATGGCGCTCATTAGGGGAGGCCTATGTCCAGCAGTGGACTGCTATAGGCTGATGATGATGATGATGATTAGAAGTGTGAGCGCAAATAAATCCGATGAACAGACACAATAGTTCAAACTATGTGAATGTTGACTATTTAATTTATGGTGCAATGACCCTCGTCACGTAGAGCCGGCACTAGCGATGGGGTTGCCTCTTGTTTACGTTACATGGCTCCCAGTTACTTTTAGTACTTTCGATTGTTCTGATATCGATATCACAAGAGAGACATCGGGTATACAAAATGTCAAAATATCAAATATGGCGGCTGTAAAAGTCTATAGTAATGTCACGTCGTAACATGCGCGCATCACCATACATAACCACGGACTAGATAAGAGTGACGAAACAGTCACGGCGATCACTTACGTTAAGCCGGGTTTTTTGAATTTTTGTAATAAATACTATAATTATGATCGAATTGACTGTGCCAAATTGTTTTAGAAACTATCAATTCAAAATAGAATAGAATAAAATAGAATAGATTTTTATTCGGACACGTACACATACAGGAAAATAAAAGTAGATAAAAAAAAACAAAGGTAAAACCAAACAAAATTAGACAATGTAACACAGAAAGTAAAATAAATAAATTTAAAAAAAAGCGTGGGGTGCTCTTTAAGATATTATCGAAATGAAAATCACCCGACGCTTTTTTTTAAATTTATTTTCTATTTTTTAGTTCGGTTTCTATAAAAAACGTGTTTTTTAGTTTTTTTAAACTATTATTTATTTTCTATTTTTTAGTAATTTTTTATCAAAATAGTGTATTGTCATCGGTCCTCGATAAATCTACAAAGTTTGAACGAAATCTGGCCGTTTAAAGTGGGTCAAAATCGCGCCCAAAGAAGTCGGTTACAAACAAACATACAAACATACAGGTGAAGCTAATATAAAGCGTGTAAAAAGATGTAAATTGTCTTTCCTGCATGCAAGTCGCGTGGCTGAATAGGACCAATCTCAGCTTCATCATCATCTTCCTGCCCTCTTCACGTTATGTGGGGTCTTCTTCCATTTCCCTCTATCATTCGTCATCTCAGCTTAATATAAATAAATAAACAGCTAAATATACTAGTAGTACCATCGATTGAATAACTTATTTTTATCGGTAAGTTCCTTTTTAATTAGTATGAATCGTCGCCTGTACGTAGTGTTAAATGCTCGTATAAATCCTATTGAAATTAATCGATGAAACGACATCTTCTTCTATATATATAAAAATGAATTGCTGTTCGTTAGTCTCGCTAAAACTCGAGAACGGCTAAACGGATTTATCTTATCTTGGTCTTGAAATGTTCGTGGAGGTCTAGGGAAGGTTTAAAAGGTAAGAAAAATTCGAATAACTGCCGGAAAAACCCCATACAAACGTTTTCTAAATAAGTAGAAGTCTGCCGGGTCAGCTAGTTATCGATAAAAAATCTGTTTGCAATACTCGTGAGTAGGTACATCCCTCGCTTAGGGTAAGCGATTAGATCGATTAGCGGTTTAGTGCAAGTGAAGCAATAATTTGATTAACCATTTATTCTTAGATTAATTTTCTCGGAACGTTATATACCGTTGTATTTGTATTTTGTACTTTGAATGAAATCACCGTGATTAAATATGACATGATCGGTTTCACGTGATCGAAGCCTTACCATAAGCTCTTTGGGCAATATCAAAGTAATGTAATTTGATTTTGGAATACTAACTACTGTGAAAAATGTGGGCATGTACCAAATGTCATGTTTCGACGTGCCTCTGTCTACCCTTTTTAGATATCCTCAAAGATCTAAGTAACTTAAGATCTGAGGAAGATATCTACCGAGCCCGGGGATTACAGTCGTGATCATATATATTTTTTTTTATAATTTGATATTTCGTACCATCTAAATATATATAACTCAAAGGTGACTGACTGACTGACTGACATAGTGATCTATCAACGCACAGCCCAAACCACTGAACGGATCGGGCTGAAATTTGACATGCAGGTAGATGTTATGACGTAAGTATCCGCTAAGAAACGATTTTGATTAATTCTACCCCCAAAGGGATAAAATAGGGGATAAAAGTTTGTATGAAAAGTCGCGATAATCGACATTCACGCGGGCGAAGCTGCGGGCATCAGCTCGTGACCCATAAAATTGTATTGAAGTAGTGTTACTCCAAGCTTGAAGCTTAGACGTTTGTAGTAAAGCCCCAGGTGCGAGAGGTAAACTCCTTTTACTCGTATTAGAAAACGCAGTGATTAAAGTCATTGTTTTTAATTAAAAATATCATAAACTTCAATCAGCGTTAATGGGAATAAAAAGGAAAGAGGAAACTTGGCCGAAAATGTTGGAGTCGTTAGTGACGCTAATGTCGGGAAACTTGAACGGGCGAACCTAAATTCTGGGAAAATCGAGGACAATCACAGCTATGTATGTATTGTTTATTTAAACTTGATCGGGCGAACCAAAATTCTGGGAAAATCGAGGACAATAACAGCTATGTATGTATTTTTTATTTAAACTTGAACGGGCGAACCTAAATTCTGGGAAAATCGAGGACAATCACAGCTATGTATGTATTGTTTATTTAAACTTGAACGGGCGAACCTAAATTCTGGGAAAATCGAGGACAATCACAGCTATGTATGTATTTTTTATTTAAACTTTTCAAGTTGGCGGGTATGTATTTCTTGTATAGTAATACCAGTAGTCTAGGCGGTCGACGTATGTTCACATACATGATCGAACCATAGATACCAATGGTATAGTAGACACAACAACGTTGTAACCAGTATTAATTGCAAAAATAAAAAAACCCGACTGAAGGTAACTGTGAACAGATTTTTCTACGAAAGGCAAAACTTTCTTCTGCGCCCATTTTATTCCCGTTTTGCACAAGTTAAAATCACATTTGGTTCCTTTCGTGGAAATAATATCCTTCATATTATTATTTTTTGTATCGTCCAGACGAGTCTAACGACTCTTCATTTGTCGAAATCCGTCTAGCCGTTTGGGCTACAGCGACAGCCAACGGAACTCACATAAATATGTACATAAATACATACATCCCGAACACGTTACCCCCTTTCGTTTCGCAGTCGGGTAAAAACTAAAATGAAAACCGATTTCAATGTTGCACAACGTAAATAATGTACAAGTACCTACTCGTACAATACGAGTATCTGTAAATCTAAATCGTTTATCTTTGCGTTTGTGCACGCTAATCTCCGCAACGGCTGAAACAAATCGAATGCAGTTTTCACTCATGTATGATAAGCTGGGTTAAAACTTAGGTTTTGTTTCATCGAGATCGGTTAACAAATAATGATATGATAATTTTACTTATTTCTCGCGCATTCTGGAACTTATGTGTAAAAGTAATCTAACGCGTACAAAGTCGCGGGTAACAGCTTGTCTTTTAATACAAATCCTCGATTCCAAAGACCATAAATCTATACTAATATTATAAAGAGGAATGATTTGATTGTTTGTTTATTTGTTGGCATTGAATAGATTCCGAAACTACTGGACCGATTTCAAAAATGCTTTCACCGATGTGTAGAATGAACTTTAAGGATGAACATAGGCTATATTTTATCTAGGTAATTCGCGGGCGACGCCGCGAGCGGAAGCTAGTTTATAATAAAAGGAAATGTACTTAAACGTCATAGAAATTCACTTCAGTTCATAAAGTTGGTCCGCCTTGGCTGTACTACATTTAATTTTAGCAGTGGACCATGTCGTTGCTTTCTTGTTCCCTATAATGAAACTCAGTCTAAGGTGAACTTCCACATAGGCAAGGACTAATTTAATTTCTTATACATTAATGTTAGATGAACTCAATTACGAGTAGCTTTGCACGAGGATCATCTTTGCAGAAGGCCAATATGGTTCAAGCATAATGTTACTAGTTTCCAGGGCTTGGAACCGGTTAATAATTTACCAGAAAAAAACGGTATTAACCGGTATTTCGATAGCGTTTGGAGCGCAACCTCTTTCAAAACCTTAACTCGAACTTGAAGTTACACAACTTCATTACAATTTTTATAGGTCGTGGTATGAAATATTAAAGTTATATTACTTTAATATTGCCCGAAGAGCTTGTAGTAACGCCCCTGATCACGCCAAACCGAACCGCTAATCGATCTAATAATTTCTTACCCTAAAACGGTGGAAAATAAATAAAATTTAGAAAAAAATTACTAATTTAACTTTTCTCAAACCCGTCATATAGAAATGTTACGCTAATTCAGTTCGTACTTAGTATAGATTTTTTTAAGTTAACCCGCGGAACAACTTTCGTCATCACCTTCATCATCTTTTTGCCCTTTTCCCACGTTATGTGGGGTCGGCACAACATGTGATCTTGGTCTTGGTGCTAAGAGTAATATGGTCGTCCAGTTGACCGGCAGCCGGGTGGACGGACGGGGGACGGACAAGGGTCGCGATAATAACAAAACAAAAGATTTAAAAAAAAAAAAACGTTTATTGCATTTTTGTACATAACATTTTTATATAGCCCTACTTACCAAACTAAGTTAAAAAACTTGTGTCTTGGCAACTAGTGCCGCTCCTTAAAAAAAGTATTGTATTATCCAGCGAAGGTATTGCAATACGAGCTAAGAGTTTTAAAGCAAAATTTAATATAACATCTTATAAAATTTTTCGTAGAGATTCTTTGCACAAAGCATTCTCTCATCGGTAAACAATTGTAATATCCGACTAGTTTCATATTTCATTTTCACAAATAAACTGTTATGCAGCGCTTTTGTAGTTTCAGTGGCTCGTGCATAAAGAGGCGCTTGGAATATCTGGACCAACATTTGTTATATCAATAGAGGCTAAGCTCCATAGCAACTCAAAGCAAACTCACTAGACCACCAGTGCTTTTCCTTCACTGAAAACCTTCTTTGGACTACTAAAAATAATATAGAGCGTGTTAAAAAACTGCCAAAGTTACCCAGCCCATTCAGATTTTTTATTTTTATATGTCAAGCATTTGAATCTACATTTTATGCACACTATTTTTTTTGGGAGTACCTCTCCCTAGACTAAGCCGTCAAAACACGGAGAAAAATAAAGTGATTTAAATAAGGCAATATTATTATAATATAAAATTTGCTATAATATTATTATAGCAAATTTTAACCCACGTCCCCTGTACAAGTATACACCTACATGCTGCCTACGTGAGTTTAGAAATAGTCCTTTCTAGTCTAGTTAGGTCAAGCCGTAAACAGTTGAATATTCAAAAACGTAAACACTTGGATAAATTCTAAGCACAAAATCGTCGAAAATTAATGCAGCTTCGGTGTGGATGGAGCTTTTGAATGAAATTCTGGTCTGTAAACGCTCGGCACGGGTAGCCAGTTTTCGAATTCCCACTGTTGAGGGTAATGCGTCAGTAATTTCGTTCCGAAATTCTGGAAGATGTTCATATATGGTAAATATGCTTCGTTCAAGTTAAGTTAAACATGGTGTACGATGTCCATCTACGTAGGATCGCAAGCTTCACGTTTGGAATGTTCTCGGTAAATATCTTAAGTACGGGTAGTACGGCGATGTTGAAGGATGTATTGTTGTAGACTCGCTCACACCGCTCTCACCCTAAGTAAACGATAGTTCCTTTTATAGAACAAGATACGAAAATACTATCAATAGTTGACTGATCTATTATGAAGACTCATTAGTAGGTATCAACATATATGTCGTAAGATGTATTTTTATTATAGGAATCAAGTCAAAGTTTAAGGCTATCATTTTGAAATCTCTTAAAATCCCATAAAAGTTGTGACAGCGCTGAACTTAATTGACAAAAACATTTATCTAACATATGTATACTCGTATAGCGATCATCAACTTTATTGTTGCCTATTAAAGACACATTTTCGAAGCCCCAGATCTGCCTTGGAAAATAATATTCCCGTGACACTTTTCCTCGTCTGTTATTAGTGTATTTGCCAACTTCGGATTTTACCATGGTAGCTAAGTCCATTTTAATGATAAATTCAGAGAGCTCAGGCTTTTGTGGTAGTTGGTAAACAGCTAACCTGAATGTACAAATATTTGACAGGTTCAAAAACATTTTGCTGGGATTAGGGAAATAAGTGTATTTTTCTCGGCTAACAATTATTAACAGTAATAAACGAAAAGCTTTCAGATTTTATCCGGTGTTTTATAAAACTCTAAACCTTTATAAATGAAGCTAAGCTTGGATGTGTGCTCAAGTTTCAAAAAAAATTAATTACATTATGTGGACTGCGAGCATTATAGAATAGAATATAAGTAAAATTACAATACCGGACAAGACGACAAGCGAAGACAGATAAAAAAACAAATAAAACGTATACTCAATATAGTATGACTCAAGACTTTTTTTTTTTTTTTTTTTGAAAAAGATACATTGTTGTTTTGTTGAATTTATTTTGTTTAAACTTGCACTATTTTACATAAACTAAGATACGTGATAAGCGTCTCATTAAGTGTCTTTATGTATTCTTGTGCAAGTTAACTTTAGTACAGTTAGAGGTTTGTTTTATTTTGCTTTTTCGTAACGTACCTACCTCATTTTGTACTATTACACGTTATCACCAATAACAGCAGTTTCAAAGTATGAAACAATTGGACAGGACATAAGCCCCGCAAAGTGAAGGCGATATTCAATTTTGCATGAGCTATGTCATTACAAAAAATGTCGGGATTTTTCACACTGCATCATCCGATATTGTCAAAACATTTCGAACGTATTTTTGAAAAATATATTGCATACTGGATAATGGATGATACATTATTGAAATTTACTCCTACTTGTAATATGAAATCATAACTTGAATTTATACATGATATACTTCGATTGTATGGAGAAACTTTGACACCCCAAGACCCGAGAGCGCACAATTGTATGTAAAGATAAAAATAATATTATTTGATTTCGGATTCTGGCGAAATACTAACATAAAACAGCCAATTAATGTTTAACAAACCCAAACAATGGGTATAATACCTCGTTCAATAAAAACAATTCAATATTCATTTTGTTACCATGTCTACGAAACAATGAGATTCGATAAAGCTTGTTAACATTGCATGAAGTCTCTTTTATAATATCTCTTTCAGTTGAAACGGAGGGCCACAAGGGAAGCACTCGTTTGTTTGGTTATTCAATAGACATGCAATCGAAGAATTTTCCTTATGAATAATTATAAAGAAGTCCGCAGTTTTCTCGAGTTTAAACTCGTAATATGCTACTGCGTCTTGAATCATCTTTGTGCAAACAGTTGAATATGTTGAGGGGATATTGAAGGTGCTTAATCCATTTAAGCATGATCAGCTACAACTGTTAGTTGCCTTCTGTGCCACTTGATGCTGCATAAATCATCTTGAGTAGATGCAAAGACCTATTTTGTGGCACCCCCTTGAATGTTCCTACCACAAATTTTAATCAATTTGCTTTGATTGATACATATAGTTTTATTTTACTAACCTTGAAAATATCATCAACATAGAAAAACTGGAGCTGATCGATTTGGATAAAAGAAACATAATTATGCCAGAACACGTCAAGACGTTGAGCTGAAACTCTGATGAGATCCAATACAAGATCAAGGGATCAACTTGTCTTCATTAGATCTACATTGGCATGACTTTCATTTTAAGTTGTACTTGTAGCCTGTTACAACTGCGGCACCTATTATAGTTTTGTAGCCGATCTATGACCTATTTTCTTCTTCTACGAGTAATGCGTGTTGTTTAAAATAACACTTGTTCATTAATTTGCGAATGTGCTGGGATAGTTGCTCGTGGTATGGCTGTACAACAGCGCAGACGGTGTGTGAAAACCTTGCTTTGAACTATTAAAATGTGTGTTCTTTTTACTTACATGGAATTGCATAAGTTTTTATTGTTTGTGACTTTCCTCAGAAATAAGCAAAAAATTAGCTATTGATTTTTTGGTGAAAAAAAAGGTTTACAAATTACGAGCGTGAACTTCAAGTATTCCGGCATACAAAAGGGGTCCCGAATGATAACTTATTAAATCTTATAGGTACCAAATAATTGTTATACCTTACGTGTTATGAGGAAGTGGTTCAACTTTGCAAAAAAGTACCGTGTAATGTAAGGATGTCTCCTTACGTGCGTGAGTCAGTCACGTTTTTATGAAGATATATTACTGTACCTGTGTTCAAGGCAGTAGACACGGCCACTAAACAAGTTAGTCCTACCCTATATTGATTCTGTTACGCAAGTTGCGTGCTGGCCTAAACTAATGGGGCTTATTTGATCAGATTTTGAGTTATGGGGAATGTTTTATTGTACTTTAGTATTGTTCATATCCCCGTCATGCGTAACGATTATAATTTTGATAAAACATCAAGTACCATAACGCATTGCTATCCGTTACGGAAAAGTTTCTAGTTACTCATCGCAGGTATTTTGAACCGAGTTCAAAAAGGAGGTTCTATGCATGTATGTTTTTGTTTGAGTATACTTTCACGGTTTCCCGTATAATTTGATTCCTGAGTGATTAATACTTTTCCCGTAAAACTTAAAAAACATTGTTTTTACGTAGGACAACATTGAAGTCGGTTTCATTTCAGTATAAAACGTAATTGTTAACAACGATACAGCAGTAGATAAAGTAGGTAAAGTGAAAGTAACACTAGACAGTAGGATCAAAATAGTTATTCCCATGACAGCCTGTGTCGGAGCCGTGGTGTGAAGGTTATAATAATTATAGAAATCCTTTTTAATACTTGTGTTTATTATCATCATCATCATCATCATCATCAGCCTATAGCAGTCCACTGCTGGACATAGGCCTCCCCTAATGAGCGCCATTGCGCCCTGTCTTCAGCTCGACGCATCCAGCCTCCACCAGCAGTCTTTCGCAGATCGTCACTCCACCTAGCCGGAGGGCGTCCTACACTACGTTTGCCGAGCCGCGGTCTCCACTCGAGAACTCGTTTACCCCAACGGTTATCGGTTCTTCGACAGATATGGCCAGCCCACTGCGCCACTTCAGCTTGCTAATTCTCTGAGCTATGTCGACAACCTTAGTTCTGTGTCGGATAGTCTCATTACGGATTCTATCCTTCAGAGAAACTCCGAGCATAGCTCGTTCCATAGCTCGCTGAGCGACTTTAAACTGGTGGACTAGCCGTACCGTGTGTGTTTATTATGTTATTGTCGAATAGAGCTGAACAGCAATTCATGAGACTAGATTCAACCTAGTGTCAGAGTAGTAGGTTTGTGCTATATTTAACGTTGTTTATTCAAAATATTTTACGACCGGTTGAGATAAAAGTGGTGGCCGGTTTGATTCATCCATATCTATTCTCTCCCACACATTATTCATAACCCGACCCACACATGAATTCGTCGGTGTGTTTATAAATAATATTATATATATTTTTAATCTATATGTGGTTGGTCTGAATTTTGGTTGGGATACTTTAAATGTAAAATGGTATTTCTGAATATTTCAAAGTAATCCTCACTTAAGGGTAAAATGGGGCGTCAAAGTGTGGGGTTTTATATGAGTTGTGTGATTTGTTTGAAACTCGGTTTAGATAATATAAGTGAACGAAGTCGCGAGCGGGACAGCTAGTACTTTATAAAAAAATAAAGCTTTTAAATCGCAATAACTCTTAAAGTCAGTTAAATGGGCAATTTTCTCGGACTGTATGGCACTTGCAGTTTGTGGCTATAATTGCATTGGAGCCCCATCATATCTGTGCGAAGCTGCAATTTACTAAGTGTTCAACGTAATGTTTACTTGATTTAACTTTGTTTTTTAACCTTAATATTTCAACAACTGCAAATTTTTGTTCTCGTATTTGTTTTCCTTGTTACTAAAATCTATGACATAGTGCCTAAGAACAGAGCTTCATATTTCTCATAGTTTCAGATGTATATATTATTTACTAGCTGTCCCGCCAGCGACTTCGTTCACATAAAGTATCTAAACTGAGTTTCAAACACATCACACAACTCATAAAAATCCCATACTAACTTTGACACCCCATTTGACCCCTTTATGAAGATTATATTGAAAAATCCTGAAACACGTGTCCATTCGTTTTGCATTTACAGTACACAAACAAAGTTTCAGACCGATCGCAAGACCCGTTAAAAAGTTCCCATACAAACATTCACCCCACATTTGACCCCTTTTTGAAGGTTATATTGAAAAATCCTGAAATACGTGTCCGTTCATTTTGCATTTACAGTGTACAATCAAAGTTTCATGAAAATCGCTCCACGCGTTAAAAAGTTTCATACAAACGTTTTCACTCTTTTTCACCCTCTTAAAGGTGAAATTTCCAAAAACCCCGTCTTAGTGGGTGGTTTTGTTATAAAAGGAAGCCACTTTCCAAATTTCAGCTTTCTATCTTCAGAGGTTTCGGCTCGGCGATGATCAATCAGTCAGTCAGTCAGTCAGGTTAAGCTCTTATATAGATATAGATAAACATAAAAATACACTTGACACTGGCAAAATTGTTTTCTAAGAGACATATGCCATAAATAAAGAACAAGGAAAAGGTATATAAGTACAATGAGTCGTGTGCTTTATCATTTTATTCCAGCTGTTCCCTGCATGTCACATATTGATTGTACGAAATTGGTCTTATTGCAATTATTTTTCTCGTGAAATTGCACCGGGATCATTGAACGAATGAAATGACGAATTCTCGTAAACGCATGCAAAGTAACTGTTTATTGCACCCGAGCTATCATGGTTGGTGTTTACCGAGATTAATCAGTTATTTATCATCGACTGACATATTCATTTTAATGGTTTCGTTATTTCATTTCATATATGATCACGACTGTAATCCCCGGGCTCGGTAGATATCTTCCTCAGATCTTTAGTTACTTAGATCTTTGAGGATATCTAAAGAGGGTAGTCAGAAACAAGTCCAAACATGACATTTGCTACATGCCCACATTTTGCACAGTAGTTAGTATTCCGTACGTGACAGGTTGCAAGCCCATCGCCGCTTAGAAGAATACTAACCAATGACACATACCTTCGAATTTTTGGTTCTAGGGTATGCCGGTTTCCTCACGATGTTTTCCTTCACCGTTTAAGAGCACTGGCATTGCGCACATAAATTTTTCGAATGGAAAAACTCATTGGTGCACGACCAGGTTTGAACCCACGACCTTCGGATCGTGAGACAGGGGTGCTACCACTACACCACTAGCGCTCTTTCATTTCATTACAGATTTAAATGCGTTTTGTTAATCCAGTCTAATATAAGATGAGAGCCCTGATGAGCGATTTGCTAGCGTGTTCCCCTGGACTATGTAGGCGGCAAATAATATCAAAATGACATCCCATACTAAAAACTTATCTTATTTACGAATACAAGGACGCAATGTGACAGGGTCCTTTTGGAGGAGTCAACCATTAGTTATTATATACACGTCTTTACATGGCTTTGTCAGAATAGCTCGGCAAATAAATCTTGTATCGATTCAATGAAAGCGTGAAGTGGAACGTTTTTATCATGGCGCGATGTTTCGCGTGTCCTGGGAATACCTTGAATGTGTTCGGGACTAGAGCCAGGGCTGTCGGGTGCGTGTTGGTCTAACATTATTTTACGCCATTTGTCCCGCGTATGTTAACTAGCACTATGAAAGTTATCGTTCATTGAAAAAAAATTGAGAATCGGCTCAGTACTTACGTCAAATTTAAAATATTATCCGTTTCGTAATACAGTATAAGCAAAACTTCATATTTGGCCTCTTTGAACTTTCTACCTTGGCTCGACACCGAACGTTATTTAGCTCTTTAAAATATTACATTACTAGTCATTAGATTTTGGCTTTATACGAAACAGACTTTAGCCTAGAACCAAAAAATTCGAAGGTGTAGGTTAGTATTCTTATAAGCGGCGATGGGCTTGCAACCTGTCACGTACTGAATACTAACTACTGTGCAAAATGTGGGCATGTACCAAATCATGTTTGGACGTGCCTCTGGCTACCCTCTTTAGATATCTTCAAAGATCTAAGTAACTAAAGATCTGAGGAAGATATCCGAGCGTGGGGATTACAGTCGTGATCATACATATATTATAATTATTTAGTCCTAAATACATAATAACAAACTCAACTTTCCATAATTTTTTGACAAAGTTGTAGATACGAGTTTTTGTATATCTTATCTCATCGCCCTGACGGCTGGCAGCCCTAATGGAGCGTTAGATACACTGTTTGCTACGTAATTTTTCATTCGATGTAAGAAAGCATTGTTAGAATTGCTAAGCATGTCCTTTTCCTTTTCTATTGAAAAGAACTGTGTATTTTGCTTTGAGTCTACAATCTTTTATACTAATGTATGGCTCCTATTCGAAAATATTTGTAATCTTTGGTTTAGTTTTATTTTAAAGGTGAAAAATAATAGTAATTACTTCCTTTGAAAGGAGTTTATCAAAGTCGCGTCAGAATCTAATAACATAAAAAAGTACGTATCACAAGTCTGCGTATTACGAGTATATTTGTCAAATTTGTATGTAGTTGTCAAATCACGAGTTAACGTTTGGACCGATTTCGGTAAATCTTTTTTTGTTGTGTTTGTTATTGTACAGGATAACGTCTGTCGGGTCAGCTAGTCTATATATTATATAGACTAGCTGACCCGACAGACGTTATAACAAACACAACAAAAAAAGATTGACCGAAATCGGTCCAAACGTTAATATATAAAAATGAATTGCTGTTCGTTAGTCTCGCTTCGTGGAGGTCTAGGGAAGGTTTAAAAGGTAAGAAAAATTCGAATAAATGCCGGGAAAACTCTAAAAATAGCCCTTTTCTATTTCCCATACAAACGTTTTCTAAATAAGTACAAAGTCTGCCAGGTCAGCTAGTCTATACTAATACTAGCTTCTGCACGCGGCGTCGCCCGCGAAGTACCTACATAAAATATAGCCTATGTTCATCCTGAAAGTTCATTCTACACATTGGTGAAAGAATTTTTCAAATCGGTTCAGTAGTTTCGGAGCCTATTCATTTCAAACAAACAAACAAACAAACAAACAAACAAACAAACAATCAAAGTTTTCCTCTTTATAATATTAGTATAGAAGTATAGATTATAAAGAGGAAAACTTTGATTGTTTGTTTGTTTGAAACGAATAGGCTCCGAAACTACTGAACCGATTTTAAAAATTCTTTCAGGATGAACATAGGCTATATTTTATGTAGGTACTTCGCGGGCGACGCCGCGAGTGGAAGCTAGTTATATATAAAAATAAAAGATCGCTTTCTGATCATAAAGTCTCAGAAAGGCCAACTGTACAAAGATCTAGTAGCAAAATACCATCTGACTTTTTCAGACGTTGCCAATACTTTGCTACGAGTATAAGGACACTTGAAGCATGTTCTAGATCGGCGAAGAAAGTTCTGAAGTTCATTCCTTTATTACGTACATTTATATTATGTTAGATAGGATAATATATTTATGCATGGTTCTCATACAGCGCTCAGAGCGAGAATATATGGGCGAAGGTATGACACACGAACTTTATCTATTTGTAGGTTAACAATCTAGCTAGACTAACTTTTCGTATTCAATTTCAATTCCATCAGAGTCCGGTCATTTCAATCCAACGGCCCAGGAAGTTGGGATTATGTTGTAGAACAACACAAAAGCAGAAACTTTCCGTGCATCGTCTAGAATTTAGTTAAAAAGTTACACAGAAATACGGTATCTTTCAGAGTTGTACAACCATTTCGAATAACTAATATTATCAGCTCAGCATTAAATCCTAATATTATAAATGCGAAAGTAACTCTGTCTGTATGTAACCTTTGCACGGCTAAACTGAATGGAAAAAAAAAGATCACGTCTGTAATCCCCGGGCTCGGTAGATATCTTTTCAGATTTTTAGTTACTTAGATCTTTGAGGATATCTAAAGAGGGTAGTCAGATGCAAGTCCAAACATGACATTTGGTAGATGCCCACATTTTGCAACGTAGCTAGTATTCCGTACGTGACATGTTGCAAGCCCATCGCCGCTTATTAACTGAATGGATCTTACAAAAAAAGCTCAATTTTCAATGAATAAATATATTTGACTAATGACTTAATGGAATATGCCACGATTTTTTTTTGATGAAGGACATATAGGTTACATTTTATCTCATCATCATCATCATCATCATCCGCAGCCCGACTTCACCCACTGCTGGGTATACGAAGAAGTCGCGGGCAACACCTAATCTATATCTATCTATAGATATAAAAATGAATTGCTGTTCGTTAGTCTCGCTAAAACTCGAGAACGGCTATTCGGATTTATCTTATCTTGGTCTTGAAATGTTCGTGGAGGTCTAGGGAAGGTTTAAAAGGTAAGAAAAATTCGAATAACTACCGGGAAAACCATAAAAATAGCCTTTTTCTATTTCCCATACAAACGTTTTCTAAATAAGTACGAAGTCTGCCGGGTCAGCTAGTATCTAATATTAATCCCGGGAAAATTACGAACTCAAAGAACTTCGTATCTTAGAGCTATTAATTCAATTAGTTATGTATTCCATGTTGTTGTTGGACTCGCCAAATTAACAGTATTTCCATAATGTACGAGTAACTTTTGAAATAACTTTCGACGTGCGGATATGCGGTAAAGCTTAAACCAAGCCTTACATTTTAAAGTATCCGTTCCAATATTGACGTATGGAAATGCAAACTGGGAACTTCGTAGAACTTGATGCCGACATCTTGCATCTTATTCCAACTGTTTTTCAAATGCATCATGCATAGAAAAGGATGCATTGGAACTTGATGAAAGCGCGATAGGATTCCCTCCACTTGATCTGCCCGTCTATAGCCTACCTATACTCTTTTCTACTTGGTCATGCTAGTGATGCATACAATTATGTGATTTTATAATTTAGACTCATATTACAAATGAATTTGACTTTTGCCACATTATTTGCCTTAAAATGAGCGCTGGTGGTGTAGTGGTAGCACCCCTGCTGCCTAACGATCCGAGGTCGTGGTTTCAAACCTGGTCGTGCACCAATGAGTTTTTTAATTCGAATAAAGTATACGCGCAATGCTAGTGGAAACCGGCATAACCCTTAGGTGTGTGTCATAGGTTAGTATTCTTATAAGCGGCGATGGGCTTGCAACGTAGGGAATACTAACTACTGTGCAAAATGTGGGCATGTACCAAATGTCATGTTTGGAGGTTCCTCTGACTACCCTCTCTATATATCCTCAAAGATAAAAAGTTAAAAAAAGTTAAACCTGCTAAGTGGTGTTCTTGCTTTGCCCTTATACACAGCAGCGGGTGTTCTAATGCTTCTACAAATGCAATACGTAGAAGCGAAACGCCCATACCATTAAATCGTACCGTTATAGTTACTTGGAAACTTCGACGAACCGATTTGAAATTCAAAACGCAGGGCGTATATTGCCTTTGTGCTTGATGAAGATATAAGCGACAGTATTGCACTTTCTATATTAATTAAAACGCAATTTTGCTCTACCGGTTAGGTCAATGGACACACGATTGTTAAAAAAACAGACAGTCTGTTTAAGAATACTAAATCAGAGTGTTTCAAGAATTTAACGTGAAAATTAAATTAATTAAATTCGATCTAAATTAAAATAAATACAATTTTAGAAATAAAATAAAATTACAAGTAGCTAAGACACGTACTAAGTAGGGTAAAACATTATATATTATCAGAGGGAGAGGGATTTAACAATTTGTCAAAGAAAATAAAGGAATGTGCTAATTAAAATGTATTTAAAAATAAACTTAAAATACATTTACATACTCTGTAGGTAGCAATACACAAATAAAAATTCTTACTTATCTACTACTGGGTATTATAAGTAATTGGTTCTAGGGCATGCCGGATTTCTCACGATGTTTTCCTTCACCGTTTAAGAGCACTGGCATTGCGCACATATTTTTTTCGAATTCATTGGTGCACGACCAGGTTTAAATCCACGACCTTTGGATCTTGGTGCTACCACTACACTTCCAGTACTCATTAAAATTATAAATAGGAAAATCCGATGTAAATCCGACGATTTTTCAAGAACTTTTTTTTTTATTTCTAATCTACAGCAAATTCACTTGATGATAATTTACAATGGACTGCGCGTTGTAACTAACTGCCTTTGAAGATTCAAATTTGAACAAAACCAACATACCGAATAACAAAACGAATCAAAATGGCGATAAATCTGGATCGCACTCGACTAACAGCAGTCATAATTAGCGGGTAACCGCCTAATTGACATAAATGATTCGCACTGCGACAAAGGATAGCAACCAAACCCTGTCTCGCTTTGATGATGGCTCCTGCGACCAAACCAAAGGTAACTTAGCCAATTATTTATTCACTAGTTCACCGAGCTACGTGAGGAACAATACGAGCCCTAGAATAAAGCCCTGACAGAGCACAATTCTTCACGCTCATAAAAATCTACCAACAAATTCAGTTAAAATAGTTTTAAAAATTCTATTGAAACAACAGCCGATTTTTGAGGTAAAACAATTTTAGACCCTACACGTTATTAAATTCAGTTTCTGTGAAAAATGTTGTGTAAGACCCACCCAGGCCAGAAATGAATGGAGGACGTTAAAATAAAAATATCCGCGTAGAATGGATGCTCATTTCCTGTTCACACACGAAATAGCCGGTGCATTTTCCGATAAATAGCAGGCTGAAAGAAGCCTACCTTTATGGCCACTATTTCCCGTATCTTAATATCTCACTTTCGAGATTTTCCACCTGTTTGCATCCTATTTTACAACAGCGATATTGCAAGCTTCCGTTTTTCACGTTTGTTTACATTTCCGTTTATGCTTTCGGTTGGATTAGCACAAATAAGACATTAGATAACCGAACCGAAACGATTTGGCAATGTGTTCTAATAGATATGGAGAGTTGGTTAACTGGGGAGATGCAGTGGTAGTGAACAATTTAGGGCGTCAGTGTTTTCTGCTGTAATTTAACAGTCGATTGGTACATGACGGCATAATGGTTAACTTAACAAAATCAAAAATACCATATTTTTATTAAAACCATCTGTCAAAATGGTACCAAATTGAAAGCAAATTAATGAAGCGCAAACTACAGTCGCTGTAGTACGCTGACCGTAGGCGCTGTACAAGTTTTCAGACATTTTGACTACAGTCGCTAGCGAGTGTAGATTGTGAAAACTCATGGTAGACCTACTGGACTAACTACTAGTTGTTTATTGTACTACTCACAGTTCACTCCAAGGTCATGGTAGGTGAGTATGGCCGGCTTCGCGCGATCTCCCTGCACGGCCACGACCAGGTCGCCGCGGTCTGTGCGCACGCGCTGCTCAGTGGCGCCCACCGTGTTGCTCAGCCGGAGCGAGCTCGGGAACTGGAGCTGGATGTTCTTCAGCTCTACGTCATCCATGCTGTAGGATAAAAATATGATGCAGCATTTCGAATGAAGGTATCGGTCGTGCCGAGCCGTATGTTGATTCGGTAGGTAAGGTAAATAGGTATCTTTTTGAGCCACGCCTACGACTATAATAAATTATTATTAGTATTAAACGGGTATTTAATTAGAACGCGATAAATACCACTTTTATACTAATAATAATGTGTTCAGATCGCGTAAGTTTAAAAGTGACTATAATAAAAGTCATTTGGTAAGAGTTAAGGTAAGAGTTGGCAGCGGGCGACATGAGGCAGACCCTACTGGTTTCTTTGTATTTCTATGAAATTCCCTCCGTAGTTAGCGACCCGAAGCTAGCGACGCATTTCATAGAAATACATAAAAACCAGTACTGTCGCTGCGACACGTCGTCCGTTGCTGCCTCATGTCATGTCACCCGCTGTCAACTCGTACTCTTGATCAGTAGTCAATACTTGTCTTTTAAAAATAGTTTCCACGGTATGGCACGACCTTTGCACTTTCAAATATCACGCACAAACACAAAATCTAGCAGAGCTCTATTAAAATTGGGAAAACCAGTGATACCTATCTCACTAAATATATGATCTAGCATACCTAATGTCATCGAGTCAACATAAGAAAAAATATACTATGGATACCTACCAATACTCTTGCATTTATCAAAAAACCAAGGCAAATAAAGACACGGCCAGCGGTTGGCGAGTGGTTACCGTACCCTAAAGAACGCTGAACAGTAGCGAAGACATTCCTCACGCAGGGTCAACCTTCCGCCCAACAGGTAGTGAAATAAATAACATAATTTAAAAATGAGGTGTACCTATCTTTATCACTTTGTAGAATCGTCTTGCTAGCGTTGCTTTTAATTTTGTATAGGTCGACTTTGCCGGTAAATCCGTTGTTCCGCAGACTAACTAAAAAAATTTGTATTAGGTACCATCTTACCTCGTTGACCAGAATAAAATTAGTGTAACATTTCATTGTCATTTTGTTATGATCTTTACGCAAATTAGTCTTAAGGGTGAAAAAAAAATATTATGCATCTTTCAGCATTTTTTTAGTTAGTCGCGTAACATAATACCACCATTCATTGGCTAGATAATCTCTCGATTGAAGTTTGAGATTTTAAAAGAACGCTGTTATACGATAAGATATGATCGGATTAAGATTCCATTTCACTTAATAGAGTTCATATCTTCGACAGGCAATAAAGACTGATCAAAGTTCTCTTTCATTTTAGTAAATTGTTCAATTCCGCCTTAGCTTATATTTAGTTTGTAACCGTTTAGTTTGTAACCGTGTCAAGTTAAATAATAAAGCTAACTTGATTAAGAAAATCCATACTTAATATTATACAGTACCTGGGTTACCGAGCAAAGCTCGGTTTTTTGTATTGGTAAACGACGTTTTCTAAAAATGAAACCTAGCTAGATCGATTTATCGCCCCCGAAACCCGTTGCATACTAAATTTCATGAAAATCGCTGGAGCCGTTTCCGAGATTCCAATTATATATATATACATATAATATACATATATACAAGAATTGCTCGTTTAAAGGTATAAGATGCGAAAGTAACTCTGTTGCCTTTTCACGATTAGACGGCTGAACGGATCGTAATGAAATTTGGCAAGGAGAATATATCCTGGAGACGGACATAGGCATCTTTAGTCTAAAAATATAATCATAAAAGGAGTGAAATAAGGGTTGATACTGATGTGACTGACTTCTTTAGACATCCTCAAAGATGTAAGTAAGTAGATGTCTGAGGAGATATCTACCGAGCCTGGGGATTACAGTCGTGATCATGTTTTTTTTTTACTTTCCAAGTTATTCGCAATTTATTGATTGATTACGGAGTTAGCCTTTAGAAAAAATATAAAATAGAGTAAAGTACAAAAAGTCTTTGCACATTGTAACATGCACATCGCGTATGAGAATGAGAGAATCTAACGTGTGTCGCCATCTTACAACCCGTCGTGTAATAACGTGAAATTTAAAACCGCGAGTCTATTAACTCGAACGTCTATCATCCACTTTAAAAACAGCCCACACAGATAAACCCATTTAAGCCTAATTGGTTATTTTCTTTAACCTAGTTCGTTCCAATGCTGGGTAAAGGTCTCCTCCAAATCACGCCAATCATCTCTATCCTTCGAGGTCTCCCACCATCCGTCCTCGAGGGAATCGAGATCCTCCCTCCAACGTTATTTGGTTTATAAAATGATATTAAATAAATGATAAAAAAAACCGACCTACTTTGCATATCGCTCGGCAAATATGTATGTACATTTTAAAAGATTGTACTGAAGTAATTACATGCTAATGTGTATTACGCACTGAACTAAAAGTACTTTTAGTTCGGTGGTATTACGAGTATAAAAGTCCTCCGCCGGGTTTGTCTGTTCACGTTACAACTCAAAAACAACTGCACCGATTTTCATGCTGTTTTCACCAATGGATAGAGTGGTTCTCGAGAAACGATTAAGCATAATAATTTGTCAAGTTTTTAAGTCGCGATAACCGACATCCACGCGAACGAAGCCGCGGGCATCAGCCAGTTGAACATAAATGCAAATATTTTGATATTAATATTTAATTTCTAATATTTTATATTAAAGATATTTATGTTATATCACAGAAATTAATATATTATACCTACGTGCTCGAGGAGGGCTAACGTGTAGAGGTGTACACGATCGGAATACTAACCATGGCTCATACGCAGTTGACGTGAAATGTGAAAAGCAAAGCGAATGGGGGTAGGTAAATAGCACATTTATACATGTTTTTAAAACGCCGCTGAAAAAGAGCGCTGGTTATGTAGTGGTAGCACCCCTGCCTCACGATCTGAAGGTCGTGGGTTCAAACCTGGTCGTGCACCAATGAGTTTTTCCATTCGAAAAATTTATGTGCGCAATGCTAGTGCTCTTAAGCGGTGAAGGAAAACATCGTGAGGAAACCGGCATACCCTAGAACCAAAAATTCGAAGGTATGTGTTCATAGGTTAGTATTCTTAGAAGCGGTGATGGGCTTGCAACCTGTCACGTACGGATTACTAACAACTGTGCAAAATGTGGGCATGTACCAAATGTCATGTTTGGACTTGCCTCTGACTACCCTCTTTAGATATCCTCAAAGATCTAAGTAACTAAAGATCCGAGGAGATACCTACCGAGCCCGGGGATTACAGTCGTGATCATATTTTTTTTTTTTTTTTTAAAACGCCAAAATTTCGCAACAATATCTAGTAAAATGGTTATTGATTGTGCAAATGAGAATATGAGTCAATAAAAAAAATATAAGTGACCCTGTCCCGTAACTCCATTGTGATTCCGCTGTTTACAATAATACACAACATTATGATAAAATATGCATTATTGTTTCAAAACATAATTTATACTTTAGGCGAAATTTTGCCCAGTAAAAAAAAATATCGATGGTTATTTTTGATTGCTCGCTCACCTGGCCAACGCGTCGAAAAGGTTTAACTCAAAAAGTTTCCCTTTTCACGAATTCTTTTGTTTTTCCATTTCTACACAGCTTCCAATAAAAAATGAATTGAAAAGTCAGTGGAAAAATGACAGACAACGATCCATTCCCACAATTTTTGATAACTGATACGTACCTATATTTTTTTTGGTGTTTGTTATTGACAGCCTGTCGCTCTAGTTTTTATACTTTTTGTTGTTTTTTTGAATTTTATTGTGTAATTTAGGTGGTTATTTTTCTAATAAAGTTCGAGTTCTTGACACGGGTGTGAGATTACAGCCATCTTTTGTTTAAAACTGACTTGACAACTCGAAAGGACTCTCGTGACGTTGCCAACACTTTATACATAAAATACTTGACGCTGGCAAAATTGTTTTCTCTTTAGCAGATGCTATAAATAAAGAAGAAGAAGTAGAAGCCAACTGATACTTTTTGGGTAGGTTGTTAGGGTAAGTCGATTTATTGAGTTAAAGTTTTGAAAAGATCATTCTCAATTGAATGCATTAGTTGAAGTGAAGTTTCGCGCAAATGTCGAAACAATCCGCGCAAAATGGGTGCTTATTCTGCATTTAGTTTGTTACAGAACGAAGAAGTTTATGAGCTGAATTCACGCGAATTTTCCCACCTCGCATTTTGGCAGGGAAGCTAAATTGCAACTTTGTCGCTGCACGGCCTCAGCGTTTCCAAAATACGAATGCACGGTAACATAATTTAAATGCTTTGCATGCTTGGTTTACTGAGAAACGGTCAGCTATACATGTATCGGTGACATGTAGTGTTAACTATAACAATTCACTGCAGTAGCAGCAATAGCGGTGTGAACCGTGGACAAATGATGCTTCTAAGCATGGACGCACGCTTCACGCGCGGAACGGATGATAGTGGCTTTTTTAAAATAAATTACTTTAAGTTAATGTCATTTAATTCGTAACACAACGGTCGCCGCTTTTCCGGAGACGAAAGTTTCATTTCAAAAGTTCACACTGCGCCAAAACTATTTGTTCAGTCTTGTAACTTTAGGATACAAGCCATCAAGCTCCGCTGAAGTGAACGAGTTTTAATATTTAATATCACGGGCACCGGTTTATCGCATGCGATACAAACGCGAGAAGGTATAAATTGAGTAATAGAGCTGAAATTCGCTAAGAACTTCACAAATACGAATCTGCACGTCGAGTTAGTAGAGTTCCTATTTCGAGAAACATCTAAAACCGCCAGATATCACGACGTTACAGCACAGAACAAAATTAAATAATAGTGTAATACTAGAGAAAGGCCAGATCCAGAGTACCCTAAGCCAACGCGCATGTATGAAGAATGTAATGAGAATGAATGAAGCAAGAGGTATATCAGGATCGTAGCAAGTGGAGATCCGTGGTCTCTGTCTACCCCGTCGGGAAACTGGCGTGATTATTTATACATGTATGTATGTTTGTAACACTACATACAATGGCCACTGTGCCCTACCAGCCGATCCGACCTACCTTAACCCGCTCGTATGGTAATAGACACTTAATTGATCTAATTAGTGAAGGGAAATACGGGTCATTGTATTATAATTGCGTTTTATTGCAGTACTGAAAATAACTATCCTTTCCGAAGTGGTTACCGATATAGTGGTCATGCCTTTGTTTGGTTCTTGTCTTCGTCAAAACATGACAGCAACATAAGCTATTTATTTTATGAATAATTTAAGTATCTTGGAACATTTATGGCCAATTTTACTGTCAGAAAACATAAACATTTTAAACTAACTTTCCGATGCGCTAGACTTCGAAGCAGACAAAGAAATACTCAAGACTAAATAGTAGAACATAAGTAATTTTACAGGCTGTGCTAAGAGCTTTTTCTCACGCAAAGCAACATTTCTCTAGAAGCATATTTCAAATTGCATTGACAGCTCTGTCTAGCTGATATCCAATTTACCCTGAACCATCTTTTTAAATCTCTTACTGTGGAATCGTGATCTTTTGTAGTAGTAATGAATAGAGAGGCTAGCTTCTGTTCTTAGTTTATTGCTTTTAAAAGCACGAAAGCCTGAGCAAAAGTTCTTTTGGCTGAAATAAATATTTTTTAAAAGCAAGCTTTGAAGCAAGTTTCAAGTTAAAATTGTCACTTTAGCTAATAATTTGCTATACGAGTAGCTGGCGACGTAAATAGACTTGACGGCGTATGAACAGCCAGTTATAGGCTATTAATACGTGCATCTCTTTTATCGTATACAGAATGGCTTTATCTAGTGTTCGTTTTGAGCTAGAAAATAGCCAATAGCCCATAGTACTCCAGCTTTTAGTCAAACAGATGCCTTTCAAAATGAGAAGGTATCCTAAATACAGTTACGCGTTCGGTCATTATGTCGTCATCAAGATAAAAGCATCACTAATTTGTTGCGAAATTTCTTTCAGGATTAAACGATATTTTGTAGCCAGCCAGACTCGTCTCCGTGAATCCAGTCTGTATCATTTAATGCGAGAAAAAAAAAGAACTTTGGCAAGACTATCGCCCGCGGGCAGCTCGGCCATTGTTTCATTAATTCACGAAATGAAACGAAACTAATTTACTCAAGCGTAATAAATTACATGTACCCGAAACTCGAACGAATAATAATTTCACTTCTTGGTGTTATGAGCCCGTGCCTCGAACGATGGTGGATTTATAACACATGGCGACATGAGGTTATCTTCCAACTCTACATTTGATATATAAAAAGCCATAGAAAGCAGTTACATAAGAGCTTTTGGGAGTAGCCTTTTCCGTATTCATAAGGTGTAGAGTGTACGCGGAAAGGATACGCAGCACACGTAACAGCGTTATGCAACGGGGCCAGCGCGGCGTTACTCAGATAAAAACTGATAAGTGCCCTTAGAGGCACGACGCGAGAGCCCTGAAGTGGGATCACAAGTGTTACCAGATTAGTTCCTGCTGGAAAGTAGTTCTATTTTAGGGTTGAACTCTAGGTTTGTGGACTTCAGAGCTGAATTTAAAGTGAAAGCGTAAAATAAATGTCCAAAATAAGGTCGAGATGTTGGAAGGCTGGATTTAGTCTCTAGTACCCTGGGTACCGAGGGAGGGGGCAAGGAATCGACCGAGTTTCTTGGCAAGTGGCCAGGACGAGAGAAGAGGCCGGGACAGCGCCACTTTCAATCCCAACAGCCGTACCAAGCACGGCTTGGACCACCTTCAAGCTAATTACTTTCCTATTAAATAGGGCTGTGCCGCCGCCGCACCGCACGCCTTTGAAACCCAAGGCGTCGGTTGATTTGTTGCTCAAAGAAAATTAAGGTCCCTTAGCTATTAAATTATCGTCATTGTAAAGGTCGCAGGGTGAAGGAAAATGGAGGAGGTTCGAGCCCAGTCAATTATACAATCTACAGGGCAGTAGATGCGCAATGACGACTGCCAAAAAGACATACAATTTCGATTTCTGGATCATGTTTGAATTTTACAAATACTTAACAGAACATTACTAAGATTTCGGCGCTAGGACATATTGGAAATGTAGCTGTATATTGTACTGCGGTGCGGATACACGCGGCTTACGGGATATTCGCTGTGAGTCGAGCCGGAAATGGAACATACGAGTAATGTCTGGAAGTAGGCCGTTTACACATAGATTTTAGCGCGTTGCAAATGAGAGGGCATATTCGCTGGTGAAAGCAAATATTATGCTGCAATAAGTCACCAAATTACTTTTTCTCCCTACGCCATTCCATTATTATTATGTCACTAAGTTAAAGGCTTATCACTAAATATTATAAAATTCCTCCTCCGCGCCTGTCTATCTGTCTGTTCGTGAAACTACTGCACCGATTTTCATGTTGTTTTCACCAAAGGATAGAGTGGTTCTCGAGGAAGGTTTGAGTATATAATTTGCCAAGTTTTTAAGTCGCTATAACCGAAATCCACGCGGGCGAAGCCGCCAACATCAGCAAGTTTTTTATAAAGCCAACGTTCTTGCTGATTGGCCTAACTATTGTGAAGATATACTATGGACGAAACGAGAACTATACTCAATTTAATTACTTACCAAAATCGGGTCTTTGGTCAACTAAGGCCGCTGTCAACTTATCCCGCGGGATGAATTGACCTAACGCATTTTTGAATCGGTCAACTCATCCCGCTGTCAAAAAAAAACAAAAAGGAATGACATCATTGCAATTAACGACAACAAACAAAACAATAACGGAGTTTATTTCGAAAAGCAAAATGTTAGATATAAAGCAAAAGATAATTAAAATGATGCTTCGCAACGAGAGCACCGAATAAAAAAATACATGAGCAAAATGTTATTTCCTTTGTGACACATCCTTCAGGCTTCACGTCACTCGAGAGGGGGGGGGGGGTCTCTTTCATTCCACGACCGACTTATCTACACCGACATAATGTTGTAGGCTAGTTATTTCAGCTGAAGTCTTATGGTGCTCAATGAAAATGCGGTCAATGATAGGGTCGAACGCTGACGCAACCCAAGCGGTATTGAAACGATTTTATGTGGGTTTTTCCGTTTTTGTAGGTCGCGTTCGTTCCGTTCGAGCTTAGTACAATTTCCGATACAAATAATATATGTCCGAGAGCTGTCCACTGAATAATCGACAAAAAGCTTAAAAACACTTTATTATTATTTTTAAACGGTTCATCATTTTTGTAATTAAAATCAAGTAAGTAAATTTTTTTGGCAAGAAACAGTTTTTTTTATTCTATTCTACATTGTGGTGTCCTTTTAAATAAAAACTAAAAATACATCAAACATAAAAAATCAAGGTTTGCTTTGCTGGACCGCGAAACTTCAATACTTTGCGGTTTTTAATTTTCCACGTTTCCCGAATAAAATGGCTAGCGGTAAAAATATTTTGCGACAATCGCAAACCATTTTCTACAACTCCGTGTTTAACAAACTTTGATTACTATGGTCAGTTCGGTAATTTGGTTGATTTGGTTCAATTTTGTGCCAATTATACGGAATATAACTCATATAATAATAATGTTCAAAACTGAAAATTATATCAAACAGTTTATTCGTTAAATAGTGCGTTCGCAACATCATCATCATCATTCTCCTGCCCTTATCCCACGCTAAGTGGGGTCGGCACAACATGTTTTCTTCTTCCATTCACCCCTATCATTCGTCAACTCTGAATCAACTCCTCTTACATTCATATCATCTTTCACACAATCAAACCATTTCTTCTTCGGTCTTCCTCTACTTGCGCACCCATCCACACTCATACTCATAACTCTTCTGGTGACATGGTTTTCATCCCTCCTCATCACGTGTCCATACCATGCTAACCTAGCACTCCTCATCTTTTCAGTAATAGGCGCTACTTTCAGACTTCCCCTGACATACTCATTCCTAATCCTGTCCAACCGTGTCACCCCACACATCCATCTTAACATCCGCATCTCGGTAGCATGCACTCTTCTTTCATCCGTCTTCTTCATTGCCCAACACTCTGATCCATACATCGCGACAGGTCTGACAACCGTCTTGTAAATTTTCCCCTTAAGCTTAAGTGCATAGTGCGTTCGGAACAACAGCAATCAATCCAGAATTGCTGATATAATGATTACCTTTATAGCTGACTGATTATCTTCCAGTAGTACGATTACGGAACTCTGATACAATCAACACTTGACAAAACTGGCTCAAATTGATTGAATAAACACTCTTATGTCATACCAAATCACTTGATTACAATGAAAACGTATTGACATTGATTGCAAGCGAAAATCCATAATCGCCCGACTGGTCACAAGAATCACCTTAGTAACATTGTTAATGCAGTTTATCTGCATCAACAATGTAACCAAGGCAGAGATCCCGTTGCTTTTTCAGGACAAATAAACAAACAATAATTATAAGCAACGATTTAATCATTCATGAAGCTCTATTGCAGTGATTCCCAAAGTGGTCCAGGTGGACCCCCAGGGGTCCACGGGAGACTCGACGGGGGTCTACGTTGGACGTGACAAAAAAGGGGTCTACAATCGTAAGCATGAAAATTAATTTGGTTTCGATAGTGAAGAACTAAAATGTTGGCCACAAACTCAGCCACAACGCAAGTTTCCATAGATAAATAGATCTAATCTTCACTTTTTTTTTCAAGATTTAGAAATTGGTAGCAATGTAGATGCAGGGGTTCCACCGGATCTAGCAAAATTTTTAAAGTGGTCTATGAAAGAAAAGAGTTTGGGAACCACTGCTCTATTGTATACTCAGCCCCAAGCTTTGGTCTTCTTTGGTAGTTCGAGGACTTTATTATTACGATGATGAATAGCTGTGTGTGAATGAATAGTCATTTTTCCCGCATCGAAAAATATCACTTTTGTGGAAGATAGAATAATTAATTTATCTATATTCTGTGATAGCATTATTTCTTATCCGACTGCGAAGCAAAGAATGAGGGTAATGTGTATTTATGTAAGGGTGTAGGTAGGTATATGTTTGTGTGCGAGTTCCTTTGGCTGTCCCTGTAGCCCACACGGTTGGACGGATTTTGACTAATGTGTCGTTGGATTTGTCTGCATTACAAGAGTGACATAGGCTATAAAAAATGTCAAAAAAAATTCTATGGCGACCATAAAAATCTATTTTCATTTTCTTTCAGTCGGGTTTTTTAATGTTTGCAAAAATACTAGTTTAAACGGTCTTGCTGACATGTGTACACATGTGACATGTGTATACATGTGACATGTGACACAAATCTTACAAATCGAATACAAAAAGATATCAATTCCATTCAAAAATTAGGCTTCCTAAAATAACTGGATTCATGAAAACTGAACCTCATTGCAGCCATTTAAAACTTATTTCTCAGAGAGAGTCAAGACAAGGGTCGTATATTAAGGCAATGAATTATTTAAAACTAGCTGTCCCGGCGAACTTCGTACCGCCTATTAATAAAATTTTTGTTAAATTTTCATTTGTTTTAATAGTTATTCTGCTATTCGGAGCGGAGACAAATCCAACAAATCAAAAATCATGAAAATCTGTCTAGCCGTTCTAGAGTTATAAGTGTTCGAACAAACCCGACTTTGTTTTATATATTAGGATACAATTGTAGCTAAGGGGTGTTTCTTTTTAAACATGCGATTAGACAAAGACTACTGAAGAGTTACGAGAATGTGGTAAAGTAATTCTCTCCTCCAAACTTGAAGAATCTGTTATTTCGCAAACTGTCAATCATTATAAGGCTTTCGTTTCAGTTAGGACTTCTCATGGTCTGTGCCTTTGTGCCGACTGAGGCCCTTTTAGGATGCTGACAGGCGCTGCAATGCCTAGTCAGGAGAATAGGAATGAGCTACCCCACGAGCTCAGAATTCTTGATTTTAGTAATTCTAAAGCGGAAACATTGTATTGAGAATACTATTGGATGTACTAGAATTTATGGGGGACTGACAACTTTAATTCACCTTTTATGTAAATGTTAGAGCATGGGATAGTTTCGATTATTATAAAGTACCGAGATGTTTTTTTTTAATGGTATGTTTTTAAATTAAACCTGGCTAGATCGATTTATCGCCCCCGAAACCCTCTGCATACTAAATTTCATGAAAATCATAAGAGCCTTTTCCGAGATTCAGGTCATAAATATACAGTCGTGGTCAACTAATTAGGGACATGCAAGATAGTGAAGAACAATAACCGGTTATGTACATACAAATATAAAACCCTATTGATTTCTCAGTAACTATTATTTGCATAATTTGGTCCGATTATTATGCTTTAAATGGCTGTAAATAAAAGAATAAATAAATAGAAAAAAGTATTTAATATCAAAGGTTGAACATGTATTCAATTTTAAGGTATAATTCTGTAGCTGGACATTTAATTAAGGACAGTAAACTATAATGAAAAATAGAGTTTAACAAAACTAATAATCTGCAGTATTATAATATCTTTAACAGCTCCATTTTATTACGTGTAAAATCAGTACCCAGTAGCAAAACCTTTGTTAGTAATTACCGCTTGACACCGATGTGGCATAGACATTATCAGTTTCTGGCATGTTTCGACAGGAATGTTTGCCCATGCCTCACAAAAAGCTTCATTAAGTTCATCTAAAGTTGTGGTACGATAAGTGGCTACTTTTTTCTTGATTTCGTGCCAAAGGTGCTCGATTGGGTTAAGGTCCGGGCTATTTGCTGGCCAATCTAGCACCGATACTGACTGACTGGTAAGAAACGACTTGACTGAACGGGCGGTATGTTTTGGGTCGTTATCATGCTGAAACGTCCATATAATAGGGAGATGCTCCTCAGCATAGGGAAGCATCGTTTCCTCCAATATTGCCTTGTATTGATGTTGGTCTAAGTTACCCTGAACTTTCCTCACAGGTCCCACTCCACGTCCAGAAAATGAACCCCACATTTTAATGTTTCCACCGCCATGTTTCACCTGCTTTTTTGTGAATCTTGGATTCATTTCCGCTTTTACTGGACGCCGTACGTATTGCCTTCCATCTGAAGAAATCAAATTAACCTTGGTCTCGTCAGAGATTATTACATGTTGCCATTGGGCGTAGGTCCAATGTCCATATTTACGTGCAAACGCCAAACGAGCATTTCTATGTTCTTTCTTCAACAACGGTACTTTGCGAGCCACTCTTCCGAACAACCCTGCTTCTACCAGACGTCGTCGAACGGTCCTAGCTGAGACACCAGCTCTTTCGTCTGTCCCAAACACTTCGTGTTTAATTAAAATAGAGCCTAGAAACGGATCTTTCTTAGCTAACCTGGCTATCATTCTATCTTCTTGCGGAGTTGTTTTTCTCGATCTTTTTGTTCTGGGCACATTTAAATCTGTGTTATTGCGTCTGACATGTTGCACTGCATTGTATACCATAGTTTTTGAACAATTTAAATGTTCTGCTATCCTTCGGTATGGCCAACCATGCTCGACAACAAACTTCATGATAATTTTTCGTAGTGTTGGATCGCAACTTTTATTTTTACCCATTTTTCTTCAAAATATTTTTCAAAACTTAAAATAAATATCGGGATTGCCGCCAAAACTACCACGAAACAATAAGAGAAGAAGTAAAAAAGTATTGAGATTCAAATTTTGAAAATAGAACGCAATATCTCAGTGTCCCTAATTAAATGGCCAGCCAGCATTATTTGAACAAATAGCACTACGATAATCTATCAGCTATACTGTAAAGAGGTTTAATGTTTAAGAAGTTGTTATTGTTTGTATAATCGGGCACATAAATGACTAATTATACTTACATGTAAGAGATATGGAATATGGTTTAGACTCGTTGGAAAATAAAAAATAAATTCACAATTCGGTTTAACCAAAGAGTGTCCCTAATTAGTTGACCACGACTGTATGTATGTATACAAGAATTGCTCGTTATTAAGGATACCTATAAGTATTATAAGTTTTTATGCGGTCAGTTGTCACGGTTTTTTTTCATTTCATGGTATTAACTGTTTGCCTCAACAGTACTTCGTATAATTTATCTTTCATACAAGGAAAGTTTTCGAAACATAAAGACTATCAAACCATATTTAAAGCCTTTCAACAAAGGATTTTATATATGCAAGTATAATGTTCTAATACCGGCAAATTTTGATTTCAAAAGGAATATTCATAGTGCATTAATGAATATTTCACTTGAGATTAAAATTGCAGAGCAGTACATGATATGAGGAACTAAAAAAAAATCCATGATCACGCACGACTGTAATCCTCAGGCTTGGTAGATCCCCTCAGATCTCTAGTTACTTACATCTTTTGAGGATTGGGTAGTCAGAGACACGTCCAAACATGATATTATTTGGCACATGCTCACATTTTGCACGTTAGCTGGTATTCCGTACGTGACAAGTTGCAAGCCCATCGCCGCTTATAAGAATACTAACCTATGACACACAATTTCGGATTTTTGTTTCTAGTATATGCCGGTTTCCTCACGATGTTTTCCTTCACCGTTTAAGAGCACTGGCATTGCGCACATACATTTTTCGAATGGTTCGAAAAACTCATTGGAGCACGACAAGGATTGAACCAAAGGCCTTCGCATTTTGCAATCGAATTTGGGGGCGGTGACCTGTTTGCCAGTATACACAACAACGCAATATTGACGCTGAGTTCTCTCACATTCTCAATCAATTATTCAATTACCGTAGCTGATTGGAGGCTCACTGGCGTTTAGATCGCTTCGACTTAGCTACAAACATAAATTGATTGAAACACGCTCACAAACGCCAATTGGGTAGCTTCACAGGATACATTACAATTTACAATGCAATATAATATGTGTAGCTGTAGAGACATTGTAAGAAGCAAGCGCTAATACTATTACGGCTTAATGTGAGCACCCTGCCGCTTCAAGACGATCATTTCTGACAGGAGTGTGTTAAGCTGAGTGGTATATTGAAAACGGTCGGTTGTTAACTGAAGGGCGCTGGGTGAACTGTTACCAGACTCAACAACGTAAATTAACTAAAACATATTGTAGAGCATCATTTGCTCACGTTTTTGAATCGCTAGAAATATATTTACGACTGTGGAATTGCTATTTTCGGATATTTGTTTGCTCTTCAAATAACGCTGTGGTGATCGAGCTAGTTCGCGTGCGAATTCCAATAGTTTCGTGACCTGTATCATTAATATTTGCATATTTTATCTCTTTAGTATTTCGTAACCTTTCGCGATTAACACACATTTAAACGATATTTGCTTACAATTTTAATAAAAAGGCAATTAGTTTTGACGCATAAAAATGTTGCGCCAATTTAAAGTTAGGGTGAAAATAATATACGAGTAATACTAACATATAAGTCATAACATGTAGTTACTATGGTAGAGTTACCTTGTAGGAAACGATAAAATCACACTACCAGTGAATCATTAGCAGCACACGCTTTGAAAACCTACATAATGATAATTTTCAAGCGTGACGTGTCAGAATCACACGAGTCTGCAAGGATTGTTTTGTATTTACAGCTATGAAACATCACGCATTCAATATGCGCAGTATAAAATAGAGCATCAAATATCAACTGCTTGATAAAATAAGGGCTGGTCGGTCGCTTTTGATTTATTGACCTTTCATTTATTTAACCCTTTATTGGGGTGCAGCAAGGGGTAAAAAAAACAAATATCATACAATATACCAACGAAATCGTATCCGTTTGGATGTGACCGACTGAATAGAAGATTGAAAAGTTTAGGACTTTAAAAATTAAACTTTATTATTTTTCCGTAAGTCAGAAAATGTAGAATTAACCTGTTATTCTTGATTAAATATTTTGCTAGGCGGTACCCCTTCTATGTACTTGGCTCGCAAGACTTAATTTGCTTTGCCACCACATCCCTCCTAGCCTCCTACACACGTCGCAACGTGGGTCATTCACCCCTCCTGTCCCTTATTACAAAAACGGAACAATCCATCGTAATGAACACACTTAAGTCGAAAATGTTGAGGCAAATTGTTAAAGTTTTTTTTCTTAACCTATTTTCTTTTTAATTAAGCCATGTGGTACATGACTGAAGGGTCTAGTCAAGTGTTTAGTCTAGTCTTTGTATCAGAAAGTATCGCATCAAATAATTGACGAGTAAAATACACATGTAGTAATGAAACTACTGACTGATCTAGCGTGGTTACTTACCCAAGTAGAGCGGTCTCTTCCATGCTAAGGGCAGGCATCACGCTCGTCGCTTCCTTTTGGGTAGGTCTGAAAAGTGCCGTGGTTGTAGCATACTCTAGGTGTTGTAAAACAGTGAACGTATCCCATCCGATTGTATCGGCAAATACGCTGCTAAAAATGCTTTTCCAATATGAAAGAACTCTAAAGATTGCGCATAGAAAACAAAGAAAGGCTTGAGCATAATAAATTTTTTCGTCTGTTTTTAACTATTTCCATGAATTGTACATTTTTGCGAGTCAATTTATGGATGGCAGGCGCTGTTCAGAATAAGTTTTTTATACCTACAAAGTTGTGTGACAAGAATGTGAGATCGATGAACTTTTAATACTTCTGGGGAGGCGATTGTCTGTTACTTTTATTGACTAGGGTAACCCTAAGCCATTACGTTCGTGCAATGATTTTTTAATACAAATTTCAACCTCTCCGCTGCACAGGGTGCAAGGTTGAATTTTAGTAATTTATATTTTGGCGCACCTTTTGAATAAGAAAGTACCTAACCCAAAATTTGAGCTCTATAGAATTTATGTTTTATTTAGGCTGTCAGTTTTTATTATAAGGTGCGAGATCTTTTTTCACTATTTCAGAAATTCGATTGAAAGAAATGTGTGATTCCCTCGACCTTCCATTCATGTAACAGCTGACTACGTGACGATGCTACAAGGTTTGAAAACTCTGAAGAATTAAATCAGAAATTAAAGTTTTAAATCATGTCTAGGTTATTAGGTGGATACTTCCTAGAAACGTACTAAAGGGCGATTATTGTTTTTTTAAACATAATTATTGCGTCACTGTATTATATAGGTAGTATCATAATTTGGTAGTGTCTTTTCAAAAGCGAAGCTATAATCTCCGGTTCTGATATTACTTAAAACTTTGGCTGTGTGTTCTCCTACATTATGTAGATATAAGAATATGTGTTCATGATGATATTCATTTTCTCAATGAATGGTTTGTGACTTCAAAGATCTCAAAGATAATTTCAGTGCGTATTCGTTTCCCCCCCTTGAGTATGACGGATGGCCTGAGATGAGGCTTATGACGCTTCTGTGGGATTGTGGCTATATTTAACCAAAGTACAACAGCTGTACTCATACCATGTACGCAACGCGCATTTCAGTTCAAGAACACCATGTCTACACTACTGTGATTATTCTCTCTATCCTATCCTTTTATAAACCAATGCATCTCAAATATGCGGCAATACCATCTTTTATAATTACTATTGTAATCCTACTAAAATTATAAACGTGAAAGCTTGTACACACGTTTGGATAAAACTTGGTATGAATGTAGTGTAGATTATACCCTGGATTAACAATACGATAGGTCTCGAAAGACGATGAACAAAAATTCAATTGAAATAGTGTTACTTCAAGCTTGAATTTTAACGTTTCAGAAATATGATGGTTTGTAAAAGGTTGTGGTAAGGCCCCAAGTCCACATTTTACAACTGTTTTACATATTTTAAACCGAAAACTCGTTGATTTATAAGCAAACATTTACAAAAAAAAAAGCAACACTTTAGTTAAGGTTCAGAATACAACTTCTCAGAATGGGCAATTGATTTTGGGAGTTCAGTCAATTGGTTGAAGTATCTATCTTGTTAGCGGTAAGTTCGTAAAGTCAATAGAAGATTCTTAGACGCAAATTTATGATTTCTATGGAATGTGCAAAATCTGAAAGTGGCATCGGTGACAGAAAAGAATAGATTAGGAATCTATTATTCCTATTTTTTTCTGTCACCAGTGGTTAGCGTGGTATGGGCATGTTATGAGAAGAGATGAATGTCATGTGATGAGGAGTGTCAAGTATTAATGTTGATGGATACAGGGGTAGAGGTAGACCGAAGAAGAGATGGATGGACTGTGTGAAAGATGACATGGGTAAGAAAGGAGTGAGTACTGACTGAGATGACGAATGATAGAGGGAAATGGAAGAAGATCACATGTTGTGCCGACTCCACATAACGTGGGAAAAGGGCAGAAAGATGATGATGACTATGGAATGTGCACGACAGGAATGTACGGGAACCCCTGACGCGAAATTATCCTCTCAACACAGGTTCGAAAGAAATAACTAGGTATCTACATTATTGTGTCAAGAATCTGTAAATTAATCAAATGATTGTCAACCCTGAGGCTATACAATAAGATGCACGTCTACGTCTCATATTTGCACGCAATTTTGGGTTTTTGATTATATGCCTGTGTACGTAACGAGATACTTCCTGTATGAACCATCACCATCATTTATGACCATTTGTACGCCGTCCTAAGTAGGACACGGCTGTAGTTAATTTTCTTTTAGTTTGCTCAACTCAGCCGTATGGAGAATATGATTATGACTATAATCCCCTGACATCTTAGATTTCAAGTTAGTCAATTACTCAACACAACTGTAATAGTGTAAGTAGATATCGGAAATCTTTGTAATGTTTTCGACACGATAGCGCGGTTTTTATATTATTTATTAGTTAACTATTGTTTTTGTTTAGTAAAATTTAAATCTCACTGAGATAGTTTTATTGCCTTTCTTTCTTTTCTATGGACAGAAGTATATAATGGGGATTGCTATGTTACCTTGAAAATGCCTGTAAAAGGCGATATTACTAAAAACTAAATTACTAAAATTAAAATATCTAATAACTCAAATATAATGAATGCATGAAATTATTGATAGATATGTAATGTTAATGTATTTCTAGCTTAAAATAAATGTTATATACATAAAATAATTTTACAAATTTACAAATTATATAATCAGATATCAATGGTACACTTACTTATTTAAGTTATTTTTATTTGGGATTGGTAATTCAATTAAGGGCCAACAATTACAAAATCTGAAAGTTGAATGTATTTAGATATTTATAGTTAGGTTCTTTAACAAATAAATGCATTAAATATTTTACTAGAATAAAATTAATCTCTATCTGCAGTATGTAAGGTGTGATTTTCTGTAAATAAAAAGCTAGTCATGTAGATACTTTAAGTACTTACTTGATTTTTAACCAATAAATGTTGTGTAGGTAGTAGCTACCTATTTTGACTCTAAAAACTACAAAATGGTTGTACAGTAAGCAGTTGAAATGGTTTGACCGTTTTATTTATTTATTTTAAATCCATTTTACAAAAGAAGGGCTTAATAGCAAGGGGGCATTTTCTGCCAGCTGACCCAAGCTACTTATAATTTTTGGAACTCAACTTTTGAAGTTTGTTCAAATCAATATGTACATTTTTTTAAATGATTATATACCTATTAAGAAATATCATTTAGTAATTTTTTTACTCAAATTATATGTGTACATTTTTCATATTATACCTTTGTAGGTGTGTACCAACATGTTGTATTAAATTAATACAGTGGTAAACCATTTGAGCTGTTGATTGTACTTTGATGAGGTGATACTGATAGCTGCCCTACATTATATAGTACTTAATGAATATACCTAAATAGCTTTTGTGAAACTGTGAGCTAAAATTTTCAAACTTTTCAAATCCTTACTACTCACACGGACCGAAATCCACTTATGTTAGAAACAATACTATGGAAGAGTGGTTCTAATTTCTTTCTTGCTGGACCCTTTTTATTAAAGACCTGCTTAAACGGTTTCTTTCTATTCGGCATAGTCGATACCCTGCACACTTCGCCCAGGGTAATATATGTTCCATTGTTTAATAAGCCTTCTTGCATCATTGTAAGTATAGTAACTAAAAATGATATTAAAAAAACAAGCAAATTATATATATAAACCAATACCTACCATCGGTACTATTGTTATAACAGACACCTATGGTAAAAACATAAAAAGATAAGTAACACCCTTTTAAAAGTTAGTTCAGTAAGTGAAATAGTTCAACAAAGTATTTAAAAGTTTTCGGTCTAGTATAAAAATATGCAAAGAATTTTTAAAGTTAAAATAATAATTAGTGGTTGCTTGTTAAGTGTTTTGCTTACCTTTTTTGAAGATCGGTGGCTCCTGGGTGGGAGTTGAAATCGAGAGAACGATAGTAAGGGGACGGTCGCGGAAGACGAGCGGTCTCCGTGTATCAGAGTCGCGATGTGACGTACCGTACACCGGCAGTGGCCTCCCGCGCGAAATATATACCTTACTTCGCGTTAGTCAAGAGCGCATGTGTGCTAAACGTCATCCAGTTCTCTACCCGGGAAGATACAAAAAGACTATTAAAGGAAATTTAGAATCCTTGATCCAAGGATCTTAGGAAAAAACTTACCTGAGTTGTATTTGAGGCAAAGCAATAAATTGCGTGTATAGCGGCGTTCTATTTGTTTGTAAGTAATGATTACGTAGATTATGTGTTTCAATATATTTAAATTAGTTTTTATTTGTAATTATTTTTTGATTTCACTTTATGCTTAGACACTTCCCTAGAAAAGTAAACAAACAAACATAAAAAACATTTAGAAATTTGAAATAGAATGAAATTAAAAATGTTATCATTCATTCATTCAATCAACCACTTTTCTCTATGGTCAAGCAAGCCAAAAAGCTAGCCGAGCCACAGTATGTATAAAATTAATAAAAACAGACAGCACAGAGTAGAATAGTTACAAGTCAGTCACACCTGAAAGACTTTTAGATGATCCGTCCGACACGAGACAAGACGACCGACGGAGCGGAGCGGCCGCGGCCATTATTATTACTGATTATTACTCCCACCCACATGATCCGTGATGGATCATTTTCATTTCGATGTTCATTTCATGGCGACCGGACCATCATCGAAATGGGGCAGGGCCGCAGGTACAATGTAATCTTTTGGCCAGGAGATGTCATGATATTGTCATGTCAATATAATTATGCCTGTGCAGCTTACCTTACTTTAGACATTAGACGAAACAAGTGCCATCTATCAAAAGTGTTTAAAACTTTTTCGATGAAACGTGTGAAACGTGGTTTTGCTTCATACCCGTCTCTAATTGCTTCGTTTATACTTCGATAGATGGCGCTTTACAAACATTCAAAGTTAGTTAAATAATAATTATTATAATTAAAAGCCTGACTAATGTTTAATTATTTCTGCACGTGTGATTGTATAAGTAGATAGGTACCTATTTTATGCTGTAGGTAAGTAAACTACTTCGAATGACTCGTGGCATAGCTGACTAAAGTCGAGATCGCATTATCCCTAGTTTTTTAACCGAGTGAAGGAAGGCAATGTGTTGGGGTCTTGGGGTGTATGTATGTATGTACCTATGTATATATTGTATGTAGAATTTGGCTGTCGCTGGCCGAATTTTGGCAAAATGAGGTGTCGGTGGATTCGTCTGGATGGTCTGGATCACAAATGACAGGCTTTATACAAAATGTCAAAAAATATAATATGACGGCAATTAAAATTACTTTCAGTCGGGCTTTTTAATTCTTGCTTAAATACCTACGTAGTTTACAAAAACTTTTTCGTATACCCTAGTCCCTCCTGTAGGAGAGACTAGAGTATAACGTAGGACTATAGTCCCTACATTCACTTGTAGCGTCCCTAGCGGAAACTTTGAACAACTAAAATCAGCTGTTGCCTGTTGATAATTCTCTCACACGATTTCACCAGATTTCATTTTTTCCAGATTCAGATTCCGTCAGTAGCTAGGTAGGTATGTTAGTACTACAGTAGTTACCTACTTCATCATTTTATAATGATCATTCAAAGATGCCTTTTTTTTTTTTTTTCGGGGGGGAAATGCATTACGCATACCACCCGGGCGCAGGGGGCACCCGAGTAGTTATGTGGGACTCCCCGTATAGGCTTATGAGACCCACGGTATACCCACTAAAAACTCCCCGTCTTCCGCCTCGCCGCCTAGTGACGGGGCCACGGGAACGCTCTCGCACACATCCGCGACCCCGCCGGCGGTAGCCGCCTACAAGCGGCTCCATCCCGGGAGCCCGAAGGCCCTCCACGATGGGCGCACCAGATGGTAAGGCGCGCCTCCCTCCCCGCCTCCACCAGTACTGTAGCAGACTCCCCCTGAGTCTGCTACAAGGAGGCCACGGATACCAGACAACTGGTACCCGGTGGCAGATCAGGTCCGTGGCTCTGCCATCTACCACACCGCGGCCGCAGAGGATAGGACAAGCGGCGCACCGATATACCGACATGTCTCTTCCTCTGCGGCCCCAGCCCTCCACGGCCGCAGAAGATAGGGAGAACGGCGCACCACAATACCGGCACTCCTCTTCTTCTGCGGTCCCCTCTCCACGCGCGTCCGCAGCGGACCTGTTCAGCCCGCTGGGAGCGCCCCCCTCTCGGGCCAGCCGGCGACCCAAACAGGCCGGCCCTGGTTGGTTGCCTCTTAGCTTCACCGTGGGTGACCAGTCCACGGTTACTAAGCCCCCCCGCCACGACAAGGCGGGCAACCCTCGGGGGGGGGGGTCATTCAAAGATCCTGACTTTACCTATTGCTGTTCAATAGGGTCAAAGTTGCGAACTATCATTATTTATGTAGGAGGTAGTAGGTAGGTTTCTTAGACACAATAATCTTTTATTATCTTTAGGTTCCACAACATATAAGGTTTTTTGCGATATTTCACTTCGCCGTTTAAAAAACCTACAATCTAGGTATTGATAATAAGGTGCTAAAAAATGATCCCCAGTTCGACTGTTCGAAAAGATCGACTGTAATCCCCAGGTTCGGTAGAAATCTCCTCGTCTCTACTTCATCTAATTACTTACGTAAATCTTTGAGCCTATCTAAAATAAGTCAGAGGCAGGGCACAATGCCTACGTATGTACACGGTTCTAAATAGGTAAGTATACTCGTAGTAGGTACCTACTTACCTTCCGCAGTCCTCAGTCAGTCCATTGAAGCTCAGGCAAGGGTTTCTGAACTTGCCATGCTTACTTCCAGCTTGGTACACCATCACAACTCGCCCATCCAGGCTTAGCACCCTGTCAGCCTCCGGCATATTTTCATCGAGTACAAAACCAATATTATCCATTATGAATCAAAAAAATTAAGAAAAACACGATCGATTTTAAGTTATGTATAGATATTAGTATGAAGGTAGATGGTTTTTATTGTAAATAGCTTCTTTTACGACCTGCGCGGTGTGAAGGTAGATGAACAACTGGTTCCAAGTATGGTGCAGTGATGCTGGACCAGGCTGATGCAGGCGTGGCATTTGTTAATCGGTCGTAAGCGGTCGAGTGGAAAAATGTTGAATCAGTGCCGAATGAAGTACCTACCTACTTACATACCTATTTATTATGCCTATTGTGTATTTTCAATGCACATGACAAATAACTTTGCCGCGGATATTATGCTAAGCCGCACAAACTCAGTAGGTACAGGTACCTACTTACCTAGTTTTATTTTCTTATTTAATTTGTTTGCAGTAATTAATTTGGTTTTCGCATTTGGAATTTATTATGCAGAAGGGTTAGTTTTGACAGAACTTGCGATTTGATACAAGTTCTGCCAAATTTTTACAGTATGGAATTTTTATATAAATATGAATTAATTATTTATATAATATTCAATTTTAAATATACTATTTATATTTAATATAATAATATAAATTATGTTTTATGATATTATATCATGTATTTGTGTACTCTGATCTAGAATCTTAAGACCCTAGTCTTTCCACGTTTAATGTTATGATACTTATAATTTTAATAAGTATAATTATATATAATGTATATTTTTATGTTACTACAATTAATTATGACGATCTATTATACGATTATCTACGATCTTACAACTAGTTAACAATTTTGTTAAGTATTGTTAAACTTTTTCAAGCTATTTACAATTTTGGTTACAAACTTTAGGTAAGATTCAACGCAGGTTTCTTTCTTTATTATATCCGTTAGTATGAATGGGGGCACCTGGTAGCGACCACAGATGATTTCATGATCGTGCCTAGCGATGCCAAAGGCTGGACATTTCTCTAAAAGATGTTCTAGACTTTGCTCAGATGCCCCATCACATGGACAGAGATCGTCTTGTGTTATTTTGAATCGCTTTAAGTATTTCTTATGGAATCCGTGTCCAGTTAGGATTTGTGTTGTTTGGAAAGTGGTTTTGGAAACTTTTGCTAGATTATCAATATCTCTGAGGGTTGGTAAAAGATTTTTAGTATGTTGACCTGTTTCAGATGTTGTATACCTTTGCTGCCAAGTTTGGTAATTTTCTTGTCTTATTTTTTGTTTGATGAATGAGATTGGGAACTTGTTGTAGTGAGCAGCTGTGTGTAGTCGGGTAGCTTCGTTTGCCGCTGTGTCCGCATGTTCGTTACCCTCGATACCTGAATGGCCTTTGACCCATAAGATTTCGATGCGTAACGCTTTACTTTTAAGTTTGTGAATTTTTGTGACGATAGGATGAGTGTTGCTTCGATTGTCTAATTGCTTTTATAGATGAAAGTGAATCAGTGAATATGATGGTGTTTGGTGACTCGTGATTGATTGCCCATTCACAGGCAGAGAGAATAGCGAATAATTCCGCCTGGAACTGTACAGCAGTTGTGTAGTTTAAATTTCCGCGTTGTTTTTTGGGTTTTTCCTCCAGGGTCAAAACACACAAATGCTGCTCCAACAGAATCATCGTCTTGTTTGCTTCCATCAGTAAAAACGAATACTGTTTCTTCAGGCTGCTCTGAGTCATTATGTGTTGTTTGAGCGGGCATGAGAGAAATTCTGCTTGCTGGATGTAAAAGGTGGTGAATGGGAGAGGAGCTTCATGCGTAACGTCAAGAGGTAAGTAATCACTAATCCCAGTAAGTTTGGTCTTTTCAATAGTATGTACTTCGCGAATTTTCAGATCGATGGGCATGAAACGTGCCAGTGCTATGGCTGCAGTAGTTGATACAGTGCGAAAACCTCTGATCGTTTTGATAGCAAAGCCCCGCTGCATACTCAGAAGGAGCTTTTTAACATATTTTTTGGAGACAACGTGCCAGGGTTGGATTTCGTAGTATAATTATACTATTTGTACCATAATTTCATGATGTGTAGTTAGTATCCTAATGCAAGTATACTACGCTAAAGTAGTATAATTTTATGTTCAAGCCGATTTGTTTATTTGGTAGTAATTTTGAACATTTACCCTACAGTATCGAGATTTTCTGTACGTATGGCAATATCAAATCAGGCAAAGACAAACAGGGGACTCACTGATTCTTTCATGCAAAGGTGTAAAAGAAAGTAAGATTGAAAAATTTACATCGTGTCAATGCAAAGGACGAAGTTCCGATTGACGAATTGGCTGAAATAGGCATCCAGTTGCCTCAATTTGATAATTTTTGTGAATTTTTTTAGTAATTAATACAACAAAATTTCACTAACAAATGCTATTTTATTTTAATTCAAAACAAAATCGATGAAAACAGATACGTAGTATAATTTTAGTCAAAGTAGTATATTTTTAACTTCCATGTAGAATAATTTTTCAAGGGTCTGAATCCAACCCTGCAACGTGCCAACGTGCCAACTTTCACACAGTCCATTCATCAATTTATAACTTATACGAAACTAAAAATAATTTAAAAATACTTCTAACTATGTTTTCTATATTTTTTTAATATTATATAAAACTTGATTATGTATGGAACCATATCAAACACTTTCAATAAATGTCAAGTCAATATTTTATACTATTAATTTAACTTAAAGTTGGGCATCTCACTAATCGGTCGCTATCTGGCGTAATGACCCTACTTTTTTTTTAATTATGTTTGTTTTTTATGATAGGTAGGTAAGGATGTCTGTCTCGAGAAAAATTAGAGAATCTCTTGGGTGGGCCCTGTGACATCTACTGTCAGCCTCACGCTGAAACACAAAATACACAATACTAACCCAAGCAAAACACCAAACACCCAACGCAATCTAATAATTGGTACCTACCTACCTCACGGAGAGGAAGGCATCTAAAGTAGGTAAGTAGAAGGTACTCGTATGTAAGTAATAATAAGGTTACCTCACCTAATCCACTTTTTCGATTAAGTTTTGCCATTTTGTACAAAATTTAAGATATACGTAGGTAAGATAAAGATAAAAGATAAAAATATATTTATTTTCAATAGAATCACAGGGATCACTTTGAAACGTCTTACATACTAGGTGAGTCTAAGTGCCAGTTCCAGTCCTATCCCCAGTCCGAGAACAATTGACAAGAAACTCGCTGGGCCCTAGCGCTTTTTTTGTATGATCCTTTTTAATTTTGTAAGGAATATCTAGCAGAGTTGGAGCTGATTCATCCCAAGCTTTTTTATCATCTAAGTACTCTGATATTTAATAATAAGCTTTTCTAGACAGTTTCTGTTTAATTACATTTTTGAATTTTCCAATTGATAAATCAAGCATGTTACTTGGGATCTTGTTATAGAAGCGTACACATTGCCCTTTAAAGGATTTACTTACTTTAGTGAGCCTATAGGTAAGTACCTACACTCAGCGGCACGGAATCTTGGCCAAGCACAAAACGTGCGATAACAAACAATTCAAGTGTTTCTGATGAATGGTTACTATCAAGGTAGGTAAAAAAAGTATCAGTTTACGTTTGAGAGGGTAATTCATTTAGCTTGAGTGGAATTTAACACCACTTTTTGAGATTTAGTCGAAAACGGTCATTTCAGCGAGTTAGACGATTTTTCAATTTTGTGTGTTTAAAATCTTTAGCTAAAGGTTATCATTTTTTTTTATTTTGTGTTTGTTGTTGGGTATCATAACAACCTGTATCACAAAAAAAAATGCCATTAACAGTAGACCAGATCGCCCAAGCCGTCGCATTAGTCGACCAGGGACTGACACAGCGTGGAGTGGCTATTGTTTTAAACGTAGCACGTTCTTCCATGCAGTATGCCCTGAAACAATATCAGGCGACCGGGAACTACAGCCGGCGACCAGGTAGTGGTGGTGGAAGATGCACATCAGCTCGGGACGACAGGTTTATTGTCTTGAAAATTTTGAGAAACCGCTTCCTCATAGCCTTTGAGAGACGACAGCGACTCCAAAACGTCAGAGGCATTCATGTGAACGAGCGCACGGCGAGAAGACGAATGGACGAAGTAAATTTAAAAGGTCGTAGACCAGTGCGTGGCCCAAAACTCCCCAGGCAGCACCGAGTAGCTCGTCGTCGTTTCGTTTCCTTTGAGTTTTCGTGGTTTTCACATGGTATGCCTTATTTTTCATCTAAAGGCATTAAACAGTTCTGAAGGCAATAAAGAATACTGTAAATTATTTTTGAACCTCTGACTATAATTAATACAAAAGAAAAAATAAAAATTCGTAAAATTTAGCAAAAATTTCGGGTGGCCAAGTTTCCGTGCCGGTGAGTGTATTTGTGTAATAAAGTACCTACCTTTATTTGTTCAAGAAAACTTTCCGATCGGTATCGCTAGGTCGACAGTTATTAAGTAGAACTGACTAACTATTATTGATTAGGTAAGTATAGATTTATATAGTGACGACTGGTGATGGATGATGATTAACTAGAGAACAGCAGTGTACGAGTAGTTACCTACTTACTTTAAAGTTCCAAGTTTTCAGCTCAGGATTAGGTAGATACGTACCGTTATTTGACCTACCACGTCCACGTCTAGTCTACAGGCTCATACAACTATACTTTCACGATTTATTATTACAAAGTTACAACCATTTAACAAGTGACACACCTAATCTTGAAAACATTTCATTATCCGCGTAACCATTGCGTATTGTCTGCGCAACGGCAGTAGATCAGTGGCATTACCATACCACAAGCTTGGTTTGTCCAAACCATCATGTATTGTTTCAAGCTTGACGAACATAAGACTACGGATTCCAAAACAATTTTCACAGATCATGGTACGAAATAACCACGTTATATTACTTTGAATTGGCCGAGGAGCTTGTGGTAAAGCCCAAGACCATCCATCTTTTTTCATGGATAGACTGAAGATATGCGAAAAGAAATGAGTGAGTAGGTACAAATGGCCGATGATAGAGGGAAATGGAAGAACCCAAGTTGTGCCAACCCCAAATAACGTGGGAAGAGAAGATTATGCTAGCAGCACTCATTTCAACATCATCATCATCTTCCTGCCCTTATCCCACGTTTTGTGGGGTCGGCACAACATGTGATCTTCCATTTCCCTCTGTCATTCGTCATCTCAGTGCTCACTCCTTTCTTACCCATGTCATCTTTCACACAGTCCATCCATCTTTTCTTTGGCCCCTCTCTACTCCTGTATTCATCCACATTCATACCTAACACTCTCAACAAAAAACAGCGTTTGCCTGAACTGGATTGGTTTTTCTTTCTTTAAAAGTGAGATACCAAGAAAGGATTAAGTTATTTTACACCACACGACCGTCAGCATATCGATTCAGGCTTCTAGAATATTAAACACCTTCGCAGCTCGGCCTACGCCCCAGGCGATGGTTAGGTACCAACTTAACAATTTACGCTTCCATAAAAGTTGTGAATAAGCGGCTGGGTTTATACTCGTAATGTGTAATTCTAAAGCCAGCCTCTTAGAGCCAGGTGGTGTCCTTTGGTGTAGTCAGAGCTGAGCGAGAAGAAAAAGCTTTGGAATACATAATACAAACCTGCTAATGAATCTTGCAAGTACCTATGCATAGCCCTTTCGGTAGGAACCTATTATAATAATGTGCACTGAATTATCTGCGGCATTACGTTGAATCTAGTTATCGTTCGTCACAAACCACAGCGCCTTGAAATTAAAAAAAAAAATGCTTATGTGATTTGCTATGAAAATGTTGCCAGGCACCTTAATAAGACCGACTTTAATTTTACCTAGCTTACCAACTATTGATTGGAACTAACGCTTATTTTAGAATAGTAGCTATTCAATAAACGTTTTCAGCATACCAATTTATTTCAGTAGGGTTACCTAACTAATTAATGATGCAAGCTCGCAGTATTTTTGACTTTTATTGTTGGCAACTATTTTCATGAAATTTAGTATCGGGGGCGTAAAATCGATATATCTAGGTTTAATTTTCCAAAAGACACGATTTATCAAAAAAAACCTAGCATAGCTCTGTTATCCAGGTGCTGAACGACAATACCTACAAGGTGTTCTAGAACTAACCATGAAAACATCTTCAGATCTTCCGTCACATGCCGCGGCATGTTGTGCAGGTACCTGTACTCATAGAACCTAAAAAGTTCGAAGACATTGTGTCAAAGACACGAAGGAGGCTCTGAGGTTTAATCACCACACTTCGAAAGAACTAGGGACACGATAAGAAGAAGAAGAAGACTGAGTAGGAATTAATAAATTATGTACCTAGGTACCTATTGATAACTTCCAGCCGAAATGCAAGCCCTAGCCTATTATAACCAAAGATTTAAATCGTAGATATGCCCGGACGCCAAAAAATGTGGCACTGTTTTTACTTGTTTCATCATCATTCTCCTGCCCTTATCCCACGCTAAGTGGGGTCGGCACAACATGTTTTCTTCTTCCATTCACCCCTATCATTCGTCAACTCTTAATCAACTCCTCCTACATTCATATCATCTTTCACACAATCAAACCATTTCTTCTTCGGTCTTCCTCTACTTGCGCACCCATCCACACTCATACTCATAACTCTTCTGGTGACATGGTTTTCATCCCTCCTCATCACGTGTCCATACCATGCTAATCTAGCACTCCTCATCTTGTCAGTAACAGGCGCCACTTTCAGACTTCCTCTAACATACTCATTCCTAATCCTGTCCAACCGTGTCACCCCACACATCCATCTTAACATCCGCATCTCAGTAGCATGCACTCTTCTTTCATCCGTCTTCTTCATTGCCCAACACTCTGATCCATACATCGCGACAGGTCTGACAACCGTCTTGTAAATTTTTCCCTTAAGCTTAAGTGGCATTCGTGGGTCACATATCGTCCCTGAGACCTGTCGCCACTTATCCATCCTGCATTCATCCTATTGTTTACATCCCGGTCAATATTGCCGTCGTTTTGAAGAAGCGAACCGAGGTACTTAAAATCGGAGCAGGCTGGTAGGGTTACACCGTCTAAGGTAATTTGAGAGAAACTAGAGGAGCCACTAAAGTTACAGAACAGATGTTCTGTTTAGTGCGGCTGATCTTAAGGCCTACTGTTTTTACTTGTTTGTGTTAACAAAATGCCGTTGCACGCACATTAATGATTAGTAAAACATTAACTAAACAGTTATTTCACCATTTATTGTGCAATTATATTGCACGATCTTTCGTAAAAAAATATACTTATTCCTTTTGTACCCTGAAATTTAAAATATTTGGTGTGCCAAATGAGCGAGCTATCTCATATCGTGTGGCAACGGCGCGGTCTCAGTACCGTACGGGCATATCCACGATTTAAATCTTTGATTATAACCACCTAGGTAACGCGACATACGTGGCTTTTGTCTCTAACTGACCTAGAGGCTATCACTAACTTGCATTTTGACTGCAACTTAGTAGCTAACCTTATCAAGAATACCTATTACATTACTTACAAAGTTCAATAGGTTATCTAGCTGAAATACCGTTATTTTATTATGTGGTTGTGATCATAATATTATATACGTAAATTCTACCTTATCTATCTCTTTGATTTTTATTTTAAGTGGCTAAAGTACAATAGACAACATAACTTCAGTGACCGATTTCAACTGATACGTTGATACCTACCTATAATAGGCTTACTTACAACAGTTATTTGAAAGTTTATTATGATGACTAGAGTTATCTTGTGGATCAAGATATTTTTTCAGAAGTGCAGGTACCTATCTAGGTAGTTGGAAATCGAACGTTCTGGATTCTTGACGGTAGGTACTAACATCAACAGCCGATTCGGTTCCGGATAACTTTGCCATCGGTATTCGTTGTTCCCGAAAACCCAATGCAAACTTATGATCGACATTTCACTGCCAAATTTCCGCTAGTAGGCATTCCTAGTACTAATATATTTATATCTTTAAACGAGCAATTCTTGTAAATATATATACCTACCTACTTTGCCTACCTATGTAGGTATATAATAATATAATCTGAATGTCGTAAACGGCTCCAACGATTTTCATGAAATTTAGTAGGCAGGGGGTTTTGGGGATGACAAATCGATCTAGCTAGGTTTCATTTTCCAAAAAACCCGTGCAAAGCTTGGTCATCCAGGAACTATATTTAAAAGTTATAATAAAGTTATAATCCTTGAAACTAACAAGCGTTTTGGTTTACTGTACACTACCTATAATAAATAATATAATAAATAAATACCTACTCATTTATACAGTTCTTTCCTACCACATAGCAACAGGAAAGTCTTTGTTTCCGGGAGCAGATTTTTAACACCCTTTATATAAAGATAGGTTAGTAAGTAGATATTTCATTTACTAACCTAGGTAAGTACTTAAGTAGGCATTTGTTTAATTAAATTTTACGGACATTAACAATGAATTGTACTGGCAGGCAATAAAGTGATTATAATGGTTATGGTTTTCAAGTAGGTACCTGTACGTGTACCTACTTAATTGTTAAATAGGTAAGTATGTACGTAGATATAATTGGGTTGGGTAGGTAAGTAGGTATATTAGGTACATATATATTTTTTTTAACTTAGTTCCTCCCACTGCTGGGCAAAGGTCTCCCCCAAATCTATATACTTATTAATTATACCTATTCGTTTTCTGGGATGATTTAGGTGGTAGTTTTAGATTTTTAAATTTGTATATTTATATACCTACGCCGACATAGGTAAGTACCTCTAAACCAGACTAGGTTGGCTGGTAGAAAATGCTCCTAGGCACTCTTTTTGTCACACATTTTTAATAAATAAACTGTATTCTGAGTAAATAAATAGGTTCTTGTGACTAGTATAACTTTTATTAAGTAGGTAGGTACCTACCTACCTAGGTAAGTTAGAAGTAGGATGTTTCCCCCTACTTAATTGATAGAATAGTTTTTTGTGTAAGTAGGTAGGTAGGTAAGGTACCTACCCAAAGATTAAATCTTTGTAAGTACCTAGTGTACCTAAGCTAGGTACCTACTTACCTAGGTACCTAGATTTTATTAGATTTTGCGAGTTATCTTTGAAGCTTAGTTTATATACCTACTTACTTACCTATCTGTTTTATGATCTAAAGTAAGTAGGTACCTAAACCTTTTTGGTCGTAAGTAGGTACCTACAAGGAGACAGTAGTGTAAAATTGTGAAGATGGCAAGTTTTTTTTAAAAGTGGAACACGAAGATTGATGATATCACGTCATCAGCCGCGTGGTCGGCTCTTGGTGGCGCCGCGTCACCCTCAACCCGGCCACTGCAGGAAGCATAGCGATCCTTGTCCGGCAGCCAGCCCGGCCCGCGACCAGAGCAAGACAGCACCTCACCAGTCTCCTCACCAGCGAACAGCAAACTTCCAAAGCGAATTCCAAGTTGGCACTCCGGCCGGAGGAACCCGCTCGCCGCTCAGTTGCGCCCCGACCGCCGTGAGTAACGCACGCGTTCCTCCCTCGAGCTGATAACTTTTCGTAAGTTCGCCATGACGACGTTGCGCTACGTGTTGGCGGTGCTGGCTCTCGCCGGGGCCACGTTCGCGGGCCCTGAGGTCACCGAACTCAAAGTCGACGTGGAGAGCGTACCCGAAGGATGCACCACCAAGTCCAAGCAAGGAGACATGCTGACCATGCACTACACCGGCACGCTCGACGACGGACATAAGTTTGATTCCAGGTTAGTTTATTTATTTGACGCGAACTTTATCAAAACTTTATAGGTACTACTTAGTTATAATCTGAATTATTCACACACTGATAAGTAAGTGCCTACCTACAAGTAGCTGAGACAAACAGGAAACTTAAAGCAGTTGGTTAGGTATTTTGAGCTGTATTACAATTCGCGTGTGTTTAACGTGACCTCAATTGGTTAGGTATTTTGAGCTGTATTACAATTCGCGTGTGTTTAACGTGACCTCAATTGTTTATAAAATCAACCGGTCTTTACGTAGTAAGTAGGTACTGAATCATTTTTAGTAAGTTTGTGATTGAATCTACGTTTACCTACATTATGTAGGTTGGCTACTTACCTGCCTAGTTCATGCATTTTGGCGTTATATTTATGTGCACCTATTGTATTGTTAATAATTTTAAGAGGTCATCGGAAGCGTCATTGGCTAGTTTTGGTTAGACTGTAGGTTAGGCAGAGGTAAACGAAAGTTACCCTAATAATTCTAGATTAGATGGGTTCGGTCAGAAAGACTTACCTACTTAGGTACTTTTTACATGCTAGGTAGGTACTTACTTCACCAACCTACAAAAACTTGTTTTTCCTAAGTCATGTACACAAAAGCAGACATGTTACAATTAAAAATAGAAATGTTACATTTTGCAAATTGACACGTGAAGCAAAACATAAAGTCAGATTTAAAAATATTGTAAATTAATGTAAAGTAGGCTGACCAACACTGGACAACTGTATTACAATCTTTGGACGTCTGAGCGGATGCCCACGGCATCGATAAAAGCGGTTATCTGGTAAACTCATATGTACCTACCTACCTACTACATTCGTTATTCGCCGATTGTGATGTTTCTATAGAGCTTACATAACTATATACTTACCTAGCAGTCGGGCGCGAAAAAAACATTAAATAGGCTATTAATAATCATAACCTCTATGCACTTCAAATTTGAAGAGTTTTGATACCAAGGTGGACAGTGGAAACTAAATATTTCCCACGGATCACCCAGGTGAACAGAGGTGAGCCGTTTTAAAAATACTTTCAACGGTTTACCCAGGTGGTCTCAGGTGGACGGTGGGTACCTAAGAATTGGCAGTAGCATACCTAGGTAGGTAGGTATACAGATTGCTAAAAAAATATACTTTCCTATTTATAGATTCATTCATATTTCCACTCTTGGAAGTAAAAAAATGAGGAAGGAGTAACGTGTCAGTGTATAGGTACCTACTGCATAGCAAATTATTTGCATAGATGAAATAATGAACCACTTTCTACGATATCTTAGCTCCTCTATTACATCATCATTTATCATTACTTCATAAATTCTGTCAAATTCTGCCAGACTCTTCAAGAGTAGAAAGTCTACGATATCATTTGAATACCTACATTTGCAAGAACTTCTTTCGTAATAGGTACTTATCCAAAATAACATCGCATTATGCAATGTTCCATCCTGCCAATATACCTACGAGTAATACCTACTTGTGAAAGTTTGTGTAGATTAATGTTTATTATAATCACTGTTTAATCACCCACGTTTTAACGGCTGAACGGATTATGGAAAAGCTATTGTATCGGGTTTATCTGGGTGCCACGTAGAAGCTGGTAATAAATTGTATATTTAGCGTATTACATCAACTGCACAAAATTGCAAAAGCGAAACTCAATCTCAAGGATCAAGTCAGGGGTCAACAATATCGAGTTCTATGATAGTGTTGTAATGATGAACCACCTGTCAAGTAGTTATTGTACACAGAGTGGACAATGTGGGCGTTTAGAAGTGGGTAGACTTAAGCTGTGCACGCAATTGTGCACGCCTTGCCTTTGATGCCATAGGTCATGCGTAACTGAGTTGTAGTGATGGGAAAATATACCGTGTAGCCCGTCAGTAACAGTGAGCAGATGAAAATTGGATGGAATAAAACAACGCGATTTCTACTAATTTACCTACTTGAAAAAGCCATTCTCGGGATACTTATTGTACTTCAAATAAGACCACTAAGTTCTGAAGGCAATAACACAGAATAGAATAAAGTAGTGGTTCGTAATACTTTCTCTAGTGTACTTCACAGCTCTGCGGTTGTGGCAAAGGTACTCTGCCCGAGGCGGGCCGAGTGTGCGTTCATTTTGAGGCAAAAATATTTGCATGGGTCTTTACGGAACCGATCAGATTTTGGTAAATTATTGGTTTCGAACAGTGATCTGATAGTTACTCAGTGGTTTCGAAAGACACCAAAAACAGGCTATTGGATTTTGTACTCATCTCATTGATATTATTGGAAAATGTTTTTAAAATGCAAGGTCACTTTTTCATCAGTTTAATTACCGACATGCATTTGTTTAAAAAATAAATGATTTGTACGAGTCGACTCGGCCATATTCGCGTGGTATGTAGGTAAATAATATTATAAGAGAAATCTTTTTGTAATGTTCATCTCCTTCTGGCGTTTTGGTCTTACCACGATCCAGACAAACTCGTGATTAACTATAAAAGTTACTTTCGTTCAAACGCGTGAACTTTTGTTAAAACCGTTTATTGCTTTGGTTCTCGAAAAAGCGGTGAGCGAAGTTAACATTTTGTTACATTGTAACATTGGAAAACCTCTGATTAGGTTATAGTTATCTCATTGAGTTATTTTTTGCATCGGTATGTAATCCTTACGTTTATTTATCAAACAAGGCCGCCGTAAGTCTTTCATGGGGCCCTTTTTGATTTGCTTTTGTCTTTGGTTTTCGCTTCAGCACCGTTACATGACGGCCGCGTGTTCTTGAGAAAGCAAGATTTAAGACGAGGAGGCTTCTTGATTATCTACATTCTTAGCGTATGCGTCTTAAAGGTTTTACTTCTCATGTTTCATTAAAGCACCCTCCGTTTGACTCCGTTTGTGGTTGCAAGGGATCTTCTCTACTTGCTGTTCGCTTAATTGCGCGTCATTTCTTGCTGAAATCTATGCGGTTTTGCCTCTTACCACTGGAACTAATGCTAAGGGCTCGGAACAGTAGTGCGATTATGGAACTCTGATACAATCAACACTTGTCAAATGTCAATCAAATTGATTGAATAAACAACCTTATGTAATACCAAATCATTTGATTACAATGAAAACGTATTGACATTGATTGTAAGCAAAGATCCATAATCGCCCCACTGGTTAATAATTTACCGGTATTAACCGGTATTTCGATAGTAGCGTTCTATCAAACGGTGAAGGAAAACATTGTGAGGAAACTGGCGTGTCACAGAAACTAAAAATGACAGCAAAATGTGTAAATCCGTCACTGTTAAAGCGATTACTTACTGCGTCCGATACGTGCATAGCCGCTCTTAGTGTATAAAACATATTAGTAGGATGTGAACGTGGTGTAAATGATGTTTGTATGCAGGAATCAACGCTCCGATCTTCCAGCACTCACGGAACCATTGTTTTAGAAAACTAAACGTATGTACCTACTCGACTTTCTTCGTAACGATGTCAACTACCGTCTCTGACTAACAATGGTGCGATAACATACACGTAATTGGCAACGCTGCCACTGAACAAGATGGAAATGAAAGTTGGGTAGGTAGGGCTACAAAGCAACTGCTTTAAAGGCCAGTCCTCACTTGTAACACGCCGTGACCGGGTCTCCGTGACCGAAAAACGTGTGACAATTACACGGTAGTCAACGGACCTCGGGAAAAGCCTGGTTTATTTATTTATTTAATAGGAAACGCCAACAGCACACAGCAAAACATTAAAAAAACAACATTTTCCAAAAATAGTTAACGAAATCCTCCTGGGGCTTACAAACCAAAATGTTTTAGAAACTTAAAATTTCAAGGTTAAAGTACTTCAATATTCACTATTTCAATATTTTTTTTATAGGTCATGGTACGAAATATCAAACTATAGTTTTTTTGTAGTGACATCAGTACGTCGATTCTGTAAAATTTAAACATTAACTCGCATCTCACATCGCTATTCACTCTCACTTCGCTTATGACGCTTTTTATTTGACTTGACACTTTGAATCGGGTTCAAGTGCGAAGCGAGCGTCGAAGTGACTTGGGAATTACCGTATAGAATGCCACTTTTTGCGTCATCTCATACTTTATCTGTCATAATCTCCCCGTCAATTTAGTTCAACTCACTAACACGCTCGCAAGAGTGGCACTAGTTTAAATTCGAACTATCAACCGAGTTTATAGAATGCCAATCAAGAAACTCACAACGGATTCAGATTCGAAGTTTAAAATGAAGTCGTCATTGCAAGCTTAAACCGCTGGCCGTTGATATGCAAAATGCCAAGTATATGTTCAATATATTGCGTAAGTGTAGACAAGAAAGGAACTCCATATACTTAAGTTTACGTAAAAAAAATACGCGGAAAATTGCAATATGCCAGATCGATTTCAATTGGAAAGTGCCAGAGCCACGTCTTTGTACCATACACTACGCATGCTAGATTCCCTTGTTAGTCCTTTGTAAAGCGTGCAAGCATATCACTGAGAAATCCCAATTTATACTGAACAGGAGAATCTCTTTGCGACTTTGTTCCGGTATTGTTTTTTCATACCGCTCCTCCCTTAGAGGTAGAATTTACAAAACCCTTTAGTGATAGGCAAGCTACGACCCGCCGGCGCCGTGTCAACATTACGTTACTAATATTACTAGTAGTACGCCCCGAACTGAGATCTCGCGCGCAATGTCCACCATCCTCATTTGTATTCACACCCTGAAGTTTTTGGATACACTTTATGTACTAATGTACAGGTGCCATCCTACTAAATTATAAACGCGAAAGTTTGTAAGAATGTATTGGATGTATGTATGTATGTTTTCTCTTTCACGCTGAAACGGCTTAACGGATCTGGATGAAATTTGGCACAGATATAGATCATAGTCTGTAATAGCACATTATGTATGGAGATGCGCGCATCTTACGACGTGACAATAGGGTGTCATCTCCAGTCATAACCTAAGAGTGACGAAAACTTTTTACTCTAAGATGTTAGTGCCTTTGACAGTTTTTAAAAAGGTATTTTTATTGAGTTCTGCCGGGCTAACTTGTCAGCTGCGATACAGTTTTGACGACAATATTGTCGTGCAGTTGTCTCATGTTCGCACGAGAAAGAGCGAGACAACATTATCGAGACATATTATAGAGTCCTTCAGCAATCTTTGTGCATAGAACTCCGGGGCTTTATTAAAATACCTATAGCTTACTCATACAACAGTAGGTCTACCATGAGTTTTCACAATCTACACTCGCTAGCGACTGTAGTAAAAAAATGTATGAAATCTTGTACAGCGCCTCTAGCGGATAGTTGAGCACTAAAACGTCACGTAGTTAACTATCCTACGTCACAGCGTACTACAGCGACTGTAGTTTGCGCTTAATTCATTTGCTTAAAATTTGGTACCGTGAGTAACAATTTTGACAGATGTCATAGTAACTACTACTACTGTAGTAACGTCAGCCGATCTAAATGTGACAACTCATGGTAGACGTACAGGAAGGGCGTATCGCCAGTTGTTACTATCTCACTTTAACCGCAATACACGATAATAATCGGTTTAAATTCCAATTCAAGTTCGACGGAGTCCAACTAAGTTATACGTCAGTTAGTAAGCCACTTTAGTCCTCAGCACGTTTACCTTCGGAGAGTTGCATACATCTCGCCTAATGACTCTGTCATCTTGGAGTCCGATCTTCACGTGGAACTTTGTCTTTGTAATTAATACTCCACATTACTTGGTGTCTTGGTATCTAAAGTTTTGATGTAAACGTAGACCCCTACCATTGTTACATCACAACAGTATGTTGCCATAGTTTTTTAAGAAGATATTACGAAGAAAGCAATATTTCTTTAAAATAAAAACGTACAAAATTTTACCGTAGTATCTACAACATATACTTTTAAACTTACGCGATCTGAACACATTATTTATTATATAGTACTTAGCTTCCGCCCACGGCTTCGCCCGCGTGGTAACTTGAAAAACTAAAACAAATCTATCCCGCGGGAACATTACATTTTTCCGGGATAAAAAGTAGCCTATGTGTTATTCCAGACCATAATCTATATCTGTGCCAAATTTCATCCAGATCCGTTCAGCCGTTTCAGCGTGAAAGAGTAACAAACATACATCCATCCATACAAACTTTCGCGTTTATAATATTAGTAGGATTTATCGCGTTCAAATTACCTTTATTTTCCCGATGTTTCGACAGGTAAAATAAAGGTAATTTGAACACGATAAATACCCGTTTAATACTAATAATAATATCTACAACATTTCCAAAAACTATAAATATTGGACTAAGTTTAAGGGGAGCAAAACGTTATCGCTTTTTGTATGATAATGTACAGCTTCACAATACTCTTAGGAAGTTTGGAGTCGCGCGGTTCGTATCCAAGTAATCCACCTACGTCCTCCACGATCGAAGTCAATCAACTGTTAGCAGCTTCATTAACAATTTCGATAGCTTAGTATTTGTTTCCCGGCAGTTTTTTGCTACCATCAGAATGATGAATCACCTCTCGTTTATTAACGTTGAAACTGTGGTTGAAACGCTATCCCAAAATTGCTTCCGAATTGCTTATATTTACTTCCAACAATGAGATAATTGCTTCCTCTATATTTTAGAAGAAATTTAACATTTACAGGTGACCGGCCATTCTGACGTCAGGATGGCCGGTCACTCTGCGTCGACTGTATGTATGTTTATTTAAATGTTTTTACACCATTATCTCCAATTAAATTCAAAAAATAGTTTTATGACTGTGGTTTATACTTTCAAGGTTCTCTATCAATTTATTTTTTATTTTATTAGAAACCGCGCGTGGCTCTGTACCTACCCGGATAGAAAGTGCCTTTGTGTTATTCCTTATTCCAGGTCATAAGCTAAGCGTATTTCAAGTTTCATTCAGATCCGTTCAGGCGTTTCAGCGTATGCTATTATTATGCTATTACTATGTATTCCCGTAAAACTTATAACCTCATCTTCGCTTTTAATTTTTTAACCTAACAAAGCCCTAACAAAATTAACAAGGACCATAATACAAAAAAGCGCTAGGGCCCAGCGAGTTTCTTATCAGTTCTTCTCGGATAGGGGATAGGACTGGAATAGGCTCCTAGACTCACCTAGTAGTATGTAAGACGATTCAAAATAATCCCTGTGATATTACTGAATAAATAATTATTGACTATTACGTAGTACGTAAATCGGGTTTCTTTATAGTTTTTAAAACGTAATTATCATAAGAACAAGTAGGAAAGTCATAAAAGTCCTACAAATTACGGACGAACCGATATAAAACCGGATAAGCGTACATGTCCGGTGAAATCGTGACGGGTAGAGGTTTTACCCGCGATCATAAAGTAAATCCACATCTTATTACACTTCAAGTTCTTTCGACGCAGAACTATGAAAGGATAAAAGTGCGCCTTAGAGGCTCGTACGAGTATCGTGTACTTGACGCGTCTGAGAACTTTTTAGGATCTACGACATCCTAATTTTGTCACTATCACTAGTACACACTCGAGTACCTGTACGTCGATTCTGTAAAATTCAAACATCAACTCGCATCTCACATCGCTATTCACTCTCACTTCGCATAAGACGCTTTTTATTTGACACTTTGAATCGGGTTCGAATTCGAAGCGAGCGTCGAAGTGACTTGGGAATTACCATATAGAACGCTATTTCTTACGTCATCTCATACTTTATCTGTCAAAATCTCTCCGTCAATTTAGTTCAACTCGCTGACACGCTCGCAAGAGTGGCGCTAGTATGAATTCAAATTATCAACCGAGTTTTTAGAATGCCAATCAAGAAACTCACAGCGGATTCAGATTCGAAGTTTAGAATGAGGTCTTACAGAATCACACAGCTGCGAGTAGAATAGTGCACATATGTATAATCAAAGCCTTCATTATAAGTAATCTCATAATAAAGGAAGCATCCTACTAATATTATAAACGCGAAGTTTGTAAGAATGTCTGGATGTATGTTTGTTACTCTTTCACGCTGAAACGGCTGAAGGGATCTGGATAAAATTTGGCACAGATATAGATTATAGTCTGGAATCACACATAGGCTACATTTTATCCCGGAAAAAGTTACGGTTCCCGTGGGATCTTTTTAAATAATTTTAATTAAGATTTAATTTTTTGTTGAATCAATTTTTTTTCTTTCTTTCTTTCTATATTTTTGAAACAATTCCATTAATGCGTTCGGATGCGAACTTAGTATCATAAGTTCATGGGTTCTGATCACTACAGCTAGACAGCGAAAGCGCCGCTGTGTCGCGATCGCCGAAACCGTACGAATCCACAAAGTAAATAAAGACCATCCTAATCCCTGGTTTAATTAAATTGAAATACTTATTACACTAGCCAGAAATTAATAGAAAAGATGACAGTAAATTCAATTTAATCGAAATCTATCCAATTACAATATTTGTCGTTATTTTCGCGAATGTTTAGCAAAACAATGATTAGCTCTCACTCCAGTCATAAATCATGCTAAATGCGAAAATATATATATTTAATTTATGTATTCTAAATATAGAAAACTGTTCTGACTGACTTACAGATTAACAGATCAACGTACAGCCAAAAAGCCTAGTGAGCTGTTTGGAGTGTCAGTTCATTTTTGAATCTCAAGAAAGCTGCACAATGCATTGAATTCCTGAAATTTCTTTACGGAGTGATTTTTGCATGAAAAAACACATAAAGACGCGATCGAATTCGCGGGAAATCCACTAGTTATAAATGAAATGGCTGTCTGGCGAACTGTACAAAGAATAACCTTATCCCATCAAAAACATAAATGTGAAATGAGAGCCAAGTTCAATAAGTATGTTTTACTTAGTCGTTGACTTCAGCGACAAAAGAAGTGAGATCTAAACGGGTGCCAAGTACAATGGTCAGTCCTGAAACTTATTTATAACAATATGAAATATTTTTAACAACTTTAAAATATCATTTCATCTTAAAACTTAGGATATTATATTGAAGCCTAAGGTCTAACTTGGCTAGTTCTCAAATAGGAATTAACTACTTACTTACTATGTCCAATCGCTAGTTTCTACCAGCAATCCAAATTTTTAAAAAGAATAAAATAAAAACTTGCAAAGGCTATACCTAATATAATTTGTACTCTTAAGAAAACTAGCCAAGTAAGACCTTAGGCTTCAATATAATATCCTAAGTTTTAAGATGAAATGATATTTTAAAGTTGTTAAAAATATTTCATATTGTTATAAATAAGTTTCAGGACTGACCATTGTACTTGGCACCCGTTTAGATCTCACTTCTTTTGTCGCTGAAGTCAACGACTAAGTAAAACATACTTATTGAACTTGGCTCTCATTTCACATTTATGTTTTTGATGGGATATCATTACTTTTTGTACAGAACTTATTAGTAAATAAGTACTTATTCTTATATTATTACACTTATATAATCTACCTGCATAAACGGCTCAAACTATTGGCACATTGTAGGTATACATACTAAGCAGGTAGGTAGGTACTTGAGTAGGTACTTACTGAATAAGTATACCTACCTACTACCTATCCGACAAGCCGAGACACACTATAATCTAGGCCTGAATAGTTATCTAGCCATATCTACCTACCTGCATAGACTGCTCAAACTATTGGCATATTGTAGGTATACATACCTATAGTCATACTTACCTATCTGCTTAGACGGCTCAACTATTGGCACATTGTATACCTAGGTACCTAAGTAGATAGGTTAACCCGATAATAGTAGGTACTTACCGAGAGTAGATATTAGTCTAAACCTAAATACTTATCTAGTCATACTTACCTATCTACATAGACGGCTCAACTATTAGCACATTGTATACCTAGGTACCTAAGTAGATAGGTTAGCCCGATAATAATAGGTACTTACCGAGAGTACTTTATTAGTCTAAACCTAAATACTTATCTAGTCATACTTACCTATCTACATAGACGGCTCAACTATTAGCACATTGTATACCTAGGTACCTAAGTAGATAGGTAAGCCCGATAATAGTAGGTACTTACCGAGAGTGTACTACTTACCAATCCAAGACACTACTTCCACTCGTTATTATATTCACGTCAAGACCCTATTAAAATCCACATAATGACCGACTGTCATCTATTTAGATTGCTATTCTTATATTACAGGTGCTAGTAAGGGTTCCTAGGAGAATCAATTAATTGAAAAAGTACGATAAAAATAAAAAAAATTACAAGTTTCAGATTTTTTCCTTTGTATCCACCCCACTACCTACCTGGATGCCAAATTTGAACGTTCTAGGTCATCTAGAACTGGGTTATAATTAACGTCTATAGATCAGTCAGTGATAAATTTTTCCATAACCAGCCATTTTTGGACGTTAATATCTAAATAACCGTTTGAGGTGTGTTTATGAAATTCGGTGCACATATTTTACTCGCAAGTGGCAATAGATGAGCCAAATTTGACTTGTTTATGTGAAATAGTTTTTGAGTTACGAGGGGGTGAAAAATCACCCAAATGGTTCCTTTAATATTACACTAGGCGCGCATCGCCCGTTCGCTTCGCTTGAACTTGGCTGACACGCTGCCGCGTGTCTAGATAAATATAAAACTGATTAATATATATTCAGAGTTTCAGAATACTAATATCGATAACATATAGATGTTATCGATATTAGTATTACGGATATTATACCCTTACGGTTTTATTATATGTATAGACATATAATAAAACCGTAGGTCGAAAAGTACAAAAATATTTTAATGAAAAGTGTTCACATTCACTTTGTCCAATGAAATTTATTATGCTGGGGGTTTCGGGCGATAAATCGATCTAGCTAGGTTTAATTTTTAGAAAACGTCGTTTACCAAAAAAAAACCGAGCTAAACTCAGTCACCCCTACTTTATCATGTTAAAACGCCACCATATTTTCGGTGAAAAGCAAAAATACACCTCTTTACGTTTATGTGAGATGGGTAGGTACTTTTTTACGACAGGCGAAGTCGCGGGATGAAACTGGTGTTTTTTAAAAGTAATTGCAGCGCCCGGCTGGCCGCCTCGTCTTCTGTGGGTCTGTAAATATATATTTTTTATTTTGATCAGTAAGCCTACCATGAGTTGTCACATTTAGATCGGCTGACGTTACTACAGTAGAAATAGTACGTTACTATGACATCTGTCAAAATTGTTACTCACGGTACCAAATTCTAACCAAATGAATGAAGCGCAAACTACAGTCGGTGTAGTACGCCGTTACGTAGGATAGTTAACTACGTGACGTTTTAGTACCCAACTATCCGCTAGAGGCGCTGTACAAGTTTCATACAATTTTTAACTACAGTCGCTAGCGAGTGTAGATTGTGAAAACTCATGGTAGACTTACTGAAGAAAATTGAAGATGGAAAAATAAAAGAGCACTACAGCTCTCCCTCGGCAACGCTGAATAAAAAACAAAAGGGAACGAGCATCACCTTTACTTGGTTTCATTGCATTTGAACGTTTTTGCTGCTTTGAAATTTAATGAAATATTTATCAATTATTTAGAGATAGGCAGGATAGTTTAAATAGGCAGTTTGGAAACTACACCTGATCAGGAAGCAGCTATATGAGTCTCGAATAGTTGTTTATTCGCACTCATCATCATCTACCTGCCCCTTTCCCACGTTATGTGGGGTTGGCACAACATGTGATCTTCCATTTCCCTCTATCATTCGTCATCTCAGTACTCACTCCATTCTTACCAATATCATCTTTCACACAGTCCATCCATCTTTTCTTTGGCCTACCTCTACTCCTGTATCTATCCACATTCACCTTTTCTGCTTGTCACATGACATTCCTCTCTTCTCATAACATGCCCATGCCACGCTATTACTCCTCATCTTTTCCGTCACCGGTGCCATTTTCAGACTTATTATTTATTGTTTATTCGAACTTATTAAACACTAGTTGATACACCCGCGACTACCGTACTCCCTGACTGGGGCTGTACGAATGGATAAGGTTTTTTTTATAAAACATATCATATTTTTATCTCTTTTATTTGTCAACCGATTTCGATGAAACAAAGCCTAAGCTTTAATCCAAGCTTATCTTAATACATTAGTGAAAACTAGCATAGCATTCAATTTGGTTCAGCCGTTGCGGAGATAAGCGTGCAAAAACGCAAAGATAAAACAATTTAATAATATGTATAGAGAAGCAAGAAAATTAGTAATTGAAGTATAATCGACATATATATCGACATAAATACTCGTACACACGACATGAAAAATAAAGGCGAATTGATAACCGCTTCCCTTTTTTAATGTTAGTTAAAAATATCGTATGACTTTTGAATCGTAGGTAGGCCAGCTTAAAGCCAAGGATGTATCTATACAAGATATTGCACAACTAATTATGATTTTTGATGTTTATTGCACAAGCCTTGGTTGTAATTGCAACAATAGGCTAGCTAGGAGTACCGACCACATACAATGCATGAACCTACTATGCACAAATCTGGCCTTCCCTACAATTATCGTGATCGAAGGAGCATCACACACGCGCATGCGCACTTTGATCCTTTCACCACACTAGTTTTGAAAGATCACGATTAGAAAATAACCTCAATAAGTACATTTATTTTTCAACCCAAAAAACAAGTTGATCATTCGAGAATCGTGTTCCACTGTATGAAATAACTAGAGAGATTTCTTTCACTTGATACTACGCCTTTGCTGCCATTGCCATGATTTCCTTTTATATATCGAAGTGACAAACTAGTAATAAATGACAAACTTGTATAAAATGTCGCCTAGTTTTCCAGTTGGCCATAATAGAATGTCCACATATGTTTTAAGAAACCCATGAAACCATTTTATCTTTTGGTTTAACTATGTACTCTGTAACTCATCATACAATATGCTCGTCAGCTTGGTCTACTTTCGTCCTGGCTTTTCTCCAAAAAATCTAAGCCTTTATATTGATAAACTTGTAGGAAGAGCGGTTACGCACTTCGTACGATCCGAAGCCGATCTGAACCCGTGAAAATATGGATCTAGAAAACTCGGACCGAATTCGGATATTGCTTACGCACTAGTCCGATCTTTGATACATATCCAAGCAATTCAAGAGCCACCTTTTGGCATACGTCATTTTATGTGACGGAAAAAAATCGGATGACGGAAATCGGATATAGTGCGTAACTTACCATAAAAATAGTAAGCGGTAGTGCCAAAGGGAAGTAGTGAGTTCTACAACTACTCTGGACCATATTTTCTCGGGTTCGGATGGGATTCTGATCGGACGCAGTGCGTAACCGCTCTTATTCAAATAAAAAATTGCGACAAGGGTATTTTTATAAGACCCAATCATTTTAACGCAGGATGTTGTGTTTATCGTAAAGTATAAACACTAGAAATAAAATTAAATTCACTTATACTTTTTACGCATGAATGCTTTATTGATTTGTCACAGTTTAGTAGATTCATAAGCAGTTGGTTGGGTCCACCTGATAAAGTCACCGTGTCGAAGCGATTAGAACGTATTTGCGAGACTGACTGACGTGTTTCCAGCTTATACGTTAAGTTCGGTTCGTATTTCTAATAATACTCTGACAGAACTGAGAGAATCAAGAATCCAGAATGTTTAAGTGCTATAATGGGTTGTTCTTAAATTTATTAAAACTAATTCAACTTGGAGCCATCGCGTTTTCAAAATTATTATCATGGATTCGTTTGTATCCCAGATTGACAAAGGCTATATTACAAATAGTTTTTTGATTTATAAATATTTACTAGCTTATAATACAGAGAAAATTAATAAATAATACGCTAACAACAATAAATAATATATATAAAATAGAGTTAAAGACACTTACCCCAGGTAAAAGTACCCATAGACAACGTTAGATAGAAGAAGATAATATACTGATTCTCTGATCGAGGTAAGCACCAGACCAGCCCGATGTATCAGGCTTTTGGATAACTCTTTAAAACTATTGGACAACTCTTTGATAATTGTTTTTTCGTTATTATCTTGGTTTATATAGGGTGAATGTATTAGATTTTTTGAAGTTATCAGTGCCGAATTCCGATGCTCTGAAAATTTCTAGATTACTCTAAGATCCGTTTACTTAGTTTGGTTCCAAAGCCGATAGCAAATTAATTTCTCATCACAGCGTTGCGAGCGCCGGCAGAGATTCGAATTGACATGTTAATTAAATTATCGACAGAAAATTGAGAGGCACAAGGAATTTGAAAACCAATGTTGGATTGTCTGTCTCGTAATACAAACTTCCACCGCGATCGCTGATCGAAGAATACAAATAACCGTCCAAGTAAGTAGGCCACATTCACAGTGTACCGTAATTATTTATGACCATAATGTGACCATTCAAGAAATTTATACTTTTGAGTCTACCCGGTCCCCGTGACAACGACAGCGTACAAACCTGTCGAAACGTCAGGAAAATAAAGGTAATTAGAACGCGATAAATACCTGTTTAATACTAATAATAATTTTCAAGAAATTGTAGGTTTGTACTCGCTTTTAACACAATTGTCAAGAATAAAAAAAGGCGATAAAAAATTTACATTATTTTATTTAACACGCATATAACTTGGAACTGATCGAAGGCCATACTGTCATATATTCAAGCCAAAAATATTATTTAGTTTCTCACTTAATTTCCACCATACTGATTCAACCCACAAATAAGTAAAAAAACTTAAGTAAACTCGGTATCTGGTTACCCCCCTAAACTCGGTATAGCAAAGTACATTTAGCGTCAACTGGTTACCCCCCGTTTGAGGTACCTCAGCGGTATCTGAAATGGCACTCTCGCACCTCAAACGCAGCAGGTCGCCCTCAAAAGGCTTGTCAAAGGATCTTAGGTAGCTCATTATTGGCAGGAAAAGCGACAGACCTCAAAGACTCGATAGCGAACAAAGTTTGCAACAGTAATCACCAAGTTTTTATGATGTTCCGTTATAATTTGTAAGTTTGTTGGGAGCTATTATTAACTCTTTTTACGTCACGTCGTCGTCACTCAGTCGGAAGTGAATGTCGATCCTTTCTCGTGAGATTAGAAAACTTTCAAAACGATCAGGTTTAATCAGTGCTCAAAACTCGCACAAGGGATTCTTTGCATTGAGCAGCTGTACCTCTTACGGCATGTTCGTTTCAGTTCAGAGTTCACAAAGTACATATTCGGGTCGGCAAATGCCAATAAATCCTGGTTCGAGGATGAGGCTACGTATTCTCACTGACGGTATGCTGGCCTTTCTACTCAATTTGATATTTCACCGTTACTTTAAAAACTTTTTTATCCTTGATGTTAGAGCTCTTCTTTCAAGCTGATAGCATGATGATGGAGCAATAAAATATTGGTTGATTATAAGTTAATTCACAAGGGGTGCATGAGATAATCAAAATTGTTGCGTACAATGACGAAAGTGAGAACAATGATGAAATCGTTAAGTTGAAAGGGCCATGCAGTCAGGGTCATAATACGCAACATATGATTACGGATGATATTACAGACTATGTTCCATGAATGAATGGTAAAATCACACTAACTTATTAAATTAGAAGGATAGTGTCAGAATGAACCCATAATAAATAAAAAGATCCGGAACACAGTATTGAAATGTTCTTGCTGAGATGAGTACATTTCATGCCACATAACCTGGCAGAAAAGTTGAAGAGTAATAGGGTGGCGTGGTATGAGCATGTTATGCGGCGGGAAGAAAGTCATGTTACAAGAAGGGTGATCGATTAGAATGTGGATGGATATAAGGGTAGAGGTAGACTTAAGAAAGATGGATGGAGTGTGTGAAAGACGATAAGGGAGTGACTACTGAGATGACGGATGATAGGGGAGAGTGGAGGAAGAGAACCTGTTGTGCCGACCTCACCTAGTGGGATAAGAGCAGGCATGATGATGCCACATAAAGAAAATGATACTGTTGAAACATATGTTCGTACCTAAGCTCTGCAGGTCAGTGACCACCAAAAGTGATCATAGAAAACCAAAGTCTGCGAATAGACACTGCTATCTCCCATAACAGAGTCGGAGGTAACAATACAGGAACGAAATTCTAAAAAGTGTATATAGAGTAAGCTGTTTAATTATTAGAAGCTGCACGGCCAAGGCCGAGTCTTGTACGTCATACCATACAGCACTGAGTAATCGCCATGCAATATTCACAAGTAACCTACGTACATACGTTTTAAATTTTAAAGACTTGACCTTAATCGTTATTGCAGCCGCTATTTGAAGCGTGGCGTAACATGAAGTTATGGTTATACTGCAGAATGGGACAGTAACTGGCATGCTAGTTAACGGGATGTGCAAGTAAATGTACTAGATGTATTTGCAAGTTAACTTGCATTCTATTTACTTTCAACGTTTACAATGCGTTTTATGTTTAAAATTTTGCAAAAACCATGCCGGCTGTTGTTCATAAACTGAAATAAGCTGTGCAATTTACTTGTCTGCAAGGTGCAAGCATGCCCTTTAAAGGAACACACATGAAAGTAACTGGCACATGCTTGGAACTGGTAGGTACGCAAGCTTTCAAGGTATATGTGTTCCCATAACTATCATAATTACGAGTTGTTTACATACACCATGAAGCGTATTCGGCTAGTTGGTTGCACAGTTGTCACTTTGAATGTGGATCTGGCCTTGGTTGCATGACACAGTTGTCAATTTGAATGCGGATCTGGGAGACTTACTACAAGCTCTTACAAACTATCATGTTTCAGAAACATCAAATTTTGAAGCTTTAGTAACAATTGTTATCAAATTAATTTAAGTAGGTAACTAATCTTATTATTAAACAAGGTAAGTACCAAAAACTTATGTTCACATTATAGCTGAAATCAAAATAACCGCATCTTTTTAATCTGTCACACGTAATGTATAACGAAAAAAAATGTATTTTGGCATAATCTCAAAAAAAACATATCTGCTTTGTTTTTGTCTCCGAAATAAAGTAAAAATACTTCTAAGTTACTGCTAAGCAGAATATGGGTCGCTGTTTTTGTACATAATAAAAATAACTTTAAACTCCAACTAAGAAATTTATTCCTACATATTTTGAAGCTGAATGCACTATTTGACGAAATTAGAGTCTAGAAAGCAGTACGGCAGTTTACTAAGTTAGAATACATTAATTCATGTAAACGAGCAACTAAAATTGGTCCAGCTTTAGAAATATGGAGGAATTGATTTCACAACTATTGCTGGCAACTTTTTAGTAAAAGCTAATGACAGCAGTGTGACGTTGATGGTGCGACTATATTAAACAAAAATTAGAACTAGCTAGCTAGGATTTTCTGCGATTCAATTGACTGTCGACTTTGTTGCTCTAATTTTGGTGGTTATTTTTCAAATAAAGCCCGAGTTCTTGACGCAAAATATATAAAACTTTGAAATATGTGAATTAAAGTGAATACATAGTTCCCTTCTAAAGCCATCGGAGGAAATCCCGAGAATTTTGAAAAAAAAACATCTCTTGTTTAAAATTAGCTTGACAATTTGACTGGCTTTGTAATAATACTACTAATTTAAACACTTGACACTGGAAAAATTGATCTCAAAAGAGACAGATGCAATAACAAAAAAGATTAAGTATGGGTTTCACATACCCATATCTTATTTTGTGACATGGTTTTCATCCCTTCTCATCACGTGTCCATACCATGCACTTTTAATATGCCAAGACCATAAGCCAAGACTGTTGACAGCAGACACGCAGACAATTTAATGGCTAGGTATATAGCTTTTTACTTAATAATCGGGCAATAATTGCTGAATACTCGTATTATGTTGGCCGTATGCATTCAAATATGTCGTGCAATGTAATAGCTTGATGTCTGACAAGTTATACCAAGACAGCTTCAAAACCCTTTACAGCCCATGCAGTCTGTTAGAAACAGCCATTATTTAGTGAGCAGTATCTACATCTTATAGTGTCACTAGTATTCTTGAGCCAGTGTGCGCATCAAAGGCTTCTTTCGTATACTTCACACATGTCTTCGAGTTTTAGGTTACTAAGGATATCTCACGTCGTTATAACGCACGTAATTTTTTAATACAAATTACGATTTAGCACTACCTATTCTCCTCTACGATCATTGTTCTCACTATTCATCATTGTTCGCAACAAACAACTTTAGGTTATCTCGTAAAATATTAGTTGATTCTAAACCTATCTATCTCTTGTGAAATTTATTATTCTACCAATCTTTTATTGCTTCATGTCATGCAATCAGTTCGAAAGATGAGCTCTAAATTTCTTATTTTTTTTAAATAACGACAAAAATATAAATTGGTAAGAACCAGCTCACCACTGCTCTAACGTAAGTATAATTATGATCTATGGTTGTCGCCGAGTATAATAATTAGTACACGGATGACCGAGCTTTGCTCGTTTTTTTTGGGGTAAACAACGATTTCTAAAAATGAAACCTAGCTAGATCGATTTATCGCCCCCGAAACCCCCTACATACGAAATTTCATGAAAATCGCTGGAGCCGTTTCCGAGATTCTGATTATATATATATATACATATATACAAGAATTGCTCGTTTAAAGGTATATATAATAATATATAAATAAATAAATAAATAAATAATGCTGGACAATCCACACAGCATCATCTAGCCCCAAAGTAAGCTACTCAAAGCTTGTGTTATGGGTACTAGATAACTGATATATTTAATACATGATGTAGGTACATAGATAGATATTTTTTATTATACATACACACCCAGACCAACGGAACAAATTTCTGCAGATCGTACACAAATTTGTTCCGAGGCGGGAATCGAACCCGCAACCTCTTGCGTCGCAGGCGGACTCTTGCCCGCTGCGCCACTGAGGTCGTCAAATAATTAATAATATAATAATAAGATGTAGTTCAAATCAATTGGCTTGGTAACCTGATATATTCGTACCTACTTACGTGGTCGCATTGTTATCATTCACCTTTCGCAGGTTATTGTCGATAAACTTGTGTCATTGGGATTGTTTTGTGACCTTGTGTAGGTACTCACGTACTTTCTGATACAATAATAACCTACTTTTTCTACTTAACCTATTAAAACTTATAACGATATGTTTACTATCTTCGGTTCACTCTTTGCTTCACACACTGATTAATTATCTGTGATGATGATGCACTTTAAGCGAGTAAACTTGCAACAATTTACCACGCGAGTAAAATCGCGCTGCAAATTATTTAATAACACATTTTAACTACCGCTAGTACCTACCTATTAGCTACTGTGCAAGTCTCGAATATAGTGTTTTAGTCCTGTTTGTCTCCCTCTTAGACAACCTCTAAGATCAAGTAACTAGAGATTATAGTCGTGAACATGAGGTAAGGTTTTGTTTGTTTGTATGTTGGAAGATCTTCGAAACTACCGTTCCGATTTCATAAATTCTGACACCTATGTTTAGAATGAACTTTCATGATGAACATGGACCATGGTCCTCGCGGGCGAAGCCGCGAGCGGGGTACAGCCCACCAACTTTAAAGTCGATTTTTGAAAAGATCCGTGTGCCGCAAGAAACGGCACGTTGCCGGAGGGAGCGGGGGTTCATACTCGAGGAATACACAAGACGATAGCCCTGTAGCACGCCTAATTACGAAAATATACCACACTTTTACACACTGGGTTACATATGTAGCCCGCGCGTGCACTCTAGTGTTAAATATTGGTCAACATTTCACTCGATGCAATCTAGTGAATCTCAATCAATCTGTCCCAAACTAAAGCTTGTACTTTGAAAGCAGATAGTTGAAATTGAAATTAAAAATTAACATGAATATTGGTTTTAAGCCGTTTCAGAGCTAGAATGTAGAATCTGCTACATTTCATGAATTACGATCGAAGTTTTAACCATACGTACAAACAAACCTAACAACGCTCATACACAAAAGCTTCAGCGATTGTTTTAATTATTTGTTTATTTTAATTTCGCTTTAAAGCCGTTGTGGCTTACCTACACAAACTCGTAGCTTGCTGTATTAAATTCAGCAGTGTTACTAACTCAGCATCGTTTGGCCACGGCTCAATCAAAAAAACTTTTACCCTAGTGATAACGCGCACGAGTTACTTTTGTCGCCGTGACTATTTCGTCACTCAGCGTCATGTATGGAGATGTCACCCAGTGTCACGTAGTAACGTGCGCGCATCTCCGTACATAACCGCGGACTTGATAAGAGTGAAGAAACAGTCACGGCGACAAAAGTAACCCGTGCGCGCTATCACTTAATTATGTATTCTATATGTATACAGGTGTTACCAGACTACTTCCGAAAACTTCATGGGGTTAAAGTACCCATCAATATAAACAACTTATTCTAAGAAACATACACTATGAGCGCGAATTAAAACAGCTGTTCGATACATTTTAGCCAAGTAGGTATTGAACTTTTGCATTGAACAGCTGATTTTTATCGCACTCACAGTGTTGGTTTCTTAGAAAAAGTTGTTTATATTGATGGGTACTTTAACCCCATGAAGTTTTCGGAAGTAGTCTGGTTACACCTGTATACATACATAAGGTAACATTTGTACTAAACTAAGCTACTTAGTATTTATTATATGCTATAGTTTTTAATACATTGACATCGAATATGTGAGCTCGTATAAAATTTTAAGGTGTTAAAAAGTTTGTTTAAGAAAACTACGGATTAACCAACTTAAACAATTATTATCATTCTGTCAATGCGTAACTTCTTAATATATTTGCTAACCAAATAATTTGTTATTTACTAACCAACACTGCAGCAATCTATTGCGAAGTTCTGCGAATTGAAAGAGCGAAATGCATGCCATATTATGTATCATGCCTATGATGCGTTTTAAACATTAAAAAAAACCACTAGGTACATTCAAATCGCTTTGAAACTTTATGTAGATGGGAACTTATAGTACCCACGGGCCACGGCACAAATAGTTGAGCGTAGCAGTTGTAACGTGGGGCCGGAAGGTGAAATGTCAAATACATTGTACTAATCGCTTACCAACCAAATGAGTTTCGCATGACGTCCCCTGACGAGCCATGGTGGGTAGTTCATTATTTGCATTCCCTCTATGGCCTGTAGGTCTACCATGAGTATTCACAATCTACACTCGCTAGCGACTGTAGTTAAAAAAATGTATGAAAACTTGTACAGCGCCTCTAGCGGATAGTTGGGTACTAAAACGTCACGTAGTTAACTATCCTACGTCACAGCGTACTACAGCGACTGTAGTTTGCGCTTCATTCATTTGCTTAGAATTTGGTACCATGAGTAACAATTGTGACATATGTCATAGTAACGTACTATTACTACTGTAGTAACGTCAGCCGATCTAAATGTGACAACTCATGGTAGACGTACTGTTTCTTTATCTCAAAAGCTAAACGTAAATGACACATTTTGCAACATTAGTAATTGACTAATGTTGCAAAAATGGGAAAAAATATCTTATAACCTATAACCAGGTACCTAATTCTTGTATATAATGTATATGTATATAATCTGAATCTCGAAAACTGCTCTAACGATTTTCATGAAAATTAGACAGACGCAGACAAAGTGGCGCGAGAGTCAGCTAGTCAAAAATAGTCGACAAGTTTAAATAGGAGAAATAGTCAGCGAAGAGTAGTCGAAAATAAGACAGCTTAAAATAGGACATCTAATTAGATCTCTTTTTTCACCCGTGCAACCTAAAGTCCGGTTTTAAAATACTATCAAAGCTTTATTAGCTTTATTTTTAGCTCTCGCTATCACAAGTTTTAATTAGCAAAAGCGAGGAGACGATGCATTGTCAGCACTAGGTTTTTCGGTTAGAGTATTATGTCTGGTAATTTATAAAAATGATGAATATCATGAATGTCATGTGACGAAGAGAGTGTTAGATATGAATGTGGATGGATACAAGGAAAAGATGGATGGACTGTGTGAAAGATGACATGGGTAAGAAAGGAGTGAGTACTGGGATGACGAATGATAGAGGGAAATGGAAGATCACATGTTGTGCCGACACCATATAACGTGGGAAAAGGACAGGATGATGATGAGGATGATGACGATGGTAATTTCAAAAAATATAGAACCTAATATATATAAGTACCTACTCCATCAACCTTTATTTGGAACTAAATAAATAATTATTATTTATGTAACCACTTAAAGAACCAGAGATGAAAACCAAAGTAGCTGGTCTCCGGACTCGCAATCCTTATCAAGTAATCACGCACGAAACAGAACTATTGGGGCAATGCAAGTGAGGAGAAAATGTGTCATTGCGTATCCTTTGTTTGGAGTGGGTCCTCTGGGGACGCTCCGGGTACTCCAAGGCACGAATAGGTACAGATTGGGACCGATTTATGTGCGTAGTTTGACGGCACAAGTGGCAGGCCACGAGTTTTTCTGTGGATATACGGGAAAGAGTGTGCAATGAGATTGTCGGAAATGTGAAATGTATTACTCGTCTGATGTGCTAGAGATGGGAAAGCCCATACCGATATTATAGGGAAAAAAAATAGCGGTTAGGTTAGGTTAGATTTTAAAGAAAACGGAAGAAATTAATTTACGTAAGACTAGGCAGTAAGGTCTGTAGACTATAGCTTGCTCAAATGAGCGAATAATGTAACAAACAACAACTGATATTATAAATTCGAAAGTATGTCTATAATTTGTTACTTCTTATCGTGACGCTCATTCTTTAGAAACCAGTGTGGTGAAGGATCAAAGAGCGCCTGGGTGGTTCTTCTCAATTTATATTTTTGTCTTTATTTTTAAAAACTGTTTTTAACTTTGAGGATATCTAAAAAGGGTAAACATGAATTTTGGCACTGGGGTATGCCGGTTTCCTCACGATGTTTTCGTTCACATTGCGCACAAATTTTTTTCGAATGGAAAAACTTATTGGCTACCAGTTACCAATACAACGCTCTTTTAATATAATTAAAATGATGAAAATAAAGTGAAATTTTAAACTGATTGTTTAAGAAGCTCTTCAACTGTTAATTGAGGAAAACTTTAGGTATCAGCCTAGCTAGACTGCCGAAGAGAAAATTTGTTTTTTTTCAGCATAAATCAAATATAACATGTGATGAAACAAACTTTTGCCGGATATTTTTTCAGTGGTTTAGCGAACAATGTTTTCGTTCTTATCGAATCCTGAATATCGGAAATGTTATTTTTATATCTATTTGGTGCATATTTTTAATGTTATTTTTCTAAAGTTTTTGTCTCATTTGCTCTACTTATCTACCTACACTGGTTTAATCATTTATTTTACATAAAAATTACAGTTGAAATTTTCACAGATAATGTAGGTATTTCTGTTACAAATACAGAATAAAAATAAAGAACAGAATAAAATAAATATATAAGGGGTCTCCCATACAACAGACATGATTTTTTGCCGTTTTTATAGATAACTAGCTTCCGCACGCGGCTTTGCTAGCGAGGTACCTACATAAAATATAGCGTATGTTACTTAGGGATAATGAAGGTATCATTCTAATGGTAAAATGTTTTTTGAAATCGGACCAGTAATTTTTGAGTTTATACGTTACAAACAAAAATACAAAACTTTCCTCATTATAATATTAGTATAAATGGTACGGAACCCTTCGTAGACGAGTCCTACTCGCACTTGTTCAGTTTTTTACCGTAACTAAAAATCCGTATTCGCATCACATCACTAGTCAATAAAATAAGATTGTCGGTTGCGGTAGCGAGGCCCAGGTGATACATGTAAGCCAAACTTTATAGTCCGAGTGAGGTTTGCCGCTCTTAAATATTTAATATTGAAAAAAAAATACCAGCGATCCATCGTTGTATCGAACCGTAACATGTTTACTGACGCTGCCTTGAACCCGCGATGTATTGCTGATAGGCGCAAGGAATCGTAATAACCCTCGAACTGCGGGAGTCGGGAGACTAATGTGTGCCGGGGAGCCGATATCCTTCTAACATTAATAGGTTCTTTAAGCTGTCGGTTACGCCCGCCGTTTGTTATAACAAAACACCCATATTTTTATACAAAACAAGTTAAAAATAGCCAAAAATGCTACTTTTGTGAGTAATGAAGAAAGAATCTTCAGCAAAGTATCTTCTTAAATATATAAAACAAAGTTTGCTCGAACGCTTATAACTCTAGGACGGCTGGACCCATTTTCATGATTTTGAATTGTTGTATTTGTCTCCATCTCGAATAGCAGAATAATTATTAAAAACATTGGCAAAGTCGCGAGCAACAGCTAGTCCTACTAATATTATAAACGCGAAAGTTTGTAAGAATGTATAAAGGTATGTTTATTTCTCTTACACGTAAAAACTACTTAAAGGATTTTGATGAAATTTGGCACAGAGATAGATTATAGCCTGGAATAGCACATAGACTACTTTTTAACCCGAAAAATGTACGGTTCCCGTGGGATAGATTTGTTTTTGTTTTTCATGGTACCACGCGGGTGTAACCGTGGGTGGAAGCTAATTTGATATTAGCTAAGTATTTTAGGATAATATATCTTATTCCATGGGACATGTAGTCAAAGCACAAAACACCCAACATTTACCATGGTTATAGCATCGATCCTTCGTCTCTTAAAGTCTACAATTCTTCATTAACATTGTAAAGGAAGTGAAACCAACAAATCGATTTTGTATGTTTTATTCGAAGACTGGTATCAGGCATACATTATTAACACCAGCTAAGTGTAGAAAGATCACAATTTAAGGCTATGTGATCACGACTGTAATTCCCAGGCTCAGTAGATATCTCCTCAGTACGTCTACCATGAGTTGTCACATTTAGATCGGCTGACGTTACTACAGTAGTAATAGTACGTTACTATGACATTTGTCAAAATTGTTACTCATGGTACCAAATTCTAAGCAAATTAATAAACGCAAACTACAGACGCTGTAGTACGCTGTGACGTAGGATAGTTAGCTACGTGACGTTTTAGTATCCAACTATCCGCTAGAGGCGCTGTAGGCAAGTTTTCATACATTTTTTAACTACAGTCGCTAGCGAGTGTAGATTGTGAAAACTCATTGTAGACCTACACATGGTACTCCAGTCATTTTAGATCTTTAGAGGATATGTAAAGAGGGTAGTCAGAGGCACGACCGACCGAACATGATATTTGAAACAAGCCCACATTTTGCACGGTTGTTAATATTCTGTACGTGACAGGTTGCAAGCCCATCACCGCTTATAAGAATCTAACCTATGACACACACCTTTAAATTTTTGTTTCTAAGGTATGCCGGTTTCCTCACGATGTTATCCTTCATCGATTGCGAGCACGGGCATTGCGCACATAATTTTTTCGAATAGAAAAACTCATTGGGGCACGAGCAGGTTTGACCCCACGACCTTCGGATCATGGGGCAGGGTTGCTACCACTTCACCACCAGTGCTTATGTATTAGCCAAAATTTTGTATTGTTCCTTTGATTTAACAATTTTACATTCAGAATGCTGCTAACTAACTGCTGTGCAAAATGTGGGCATGTGCCAAATGTCCTGTTTGGACGTGCCTCTGACTAATCCTCTTGAGATATCCTCAAAAAGATCTAAGTAACTAGAGATCTGAGGAAGATATCTACCGAGCCCGGGGATCACAGTCGTGATCATATTTGACGACCTCAGTGGCGCAGCGGGCAAGAGTCCGCCTGCGACGCAAGAGGTTGCGGGTTTGATTCCCGCCTCGGAACAAATTTGTGTTCGATCTGCAGAAATTTGTTCCGTTGGTCTGGGTGTGTATGTATAATAAAAAAAAATATCCTTTTATTCAGTCCTAATTCATTATGACTATCCAGTCTAGGTCTTGTATATTTCTTGTTGGTATAGCGTGCGGAAAAATTGTGTAATGTGGCGCACGTGGAGCTCCTTGGGAGAAGTTGTACCGCAGCAACAGTCGTAAACTGTATAACCTGTACACGGAATTATATATCACGATAGACCTGTAACCACGATAGAAAGTAATATAACTTTGATATTTTTAACCCCCGACGCAGGCGACGTGAGTTTGACGTGTCTATCTGTGTGTCGTCTGTTGCATGGTAGCCCCCGAACGCATGAATCGATTTTGATTATGTTTTTTTGTTTGATATGTAATTATGATTGACAATGCGGAGAAGCTGCAGGAGAACAGGATGAGATGGTATGGACATGTCAAAAGAAGACCACCCGATTACGTTGGCAACCAGATACTGGGACTGTCCATCTCCGGTAAAAGACCTAGAGGGAGACCAAAAACTACCTGGACAGCTGTGTTGGAACGAGATATGAAGGCATGCAACGTTTCCCATGATGACGTCATGGATAGGGCAAAGTGGAAGAAGAGTGTTAGGAAGGCTGACCCCACCACCATGTGGGATGAATAGTCGGGAAGAGAGAGAGAGTTTGATATGTAATTAGTCAGGTGTGTTCTAGATTTTTTTGATGGAAATCGGTCCAAGATGGCCGCCGCACAAGTGGCAGATTACCTACATATTTTTTCACAACTCTCTCAATATACATAGGTAAGATAATAAAAGAGCTTGGGTTGTATCTAATTTCAACTCCAAGATGGCCGCCAGCCACCACAAAATGGCGGGCAATGTTTGTGACGGGTATTTTTTTAAATAAATTTAAACTTGTGTACCATGACATATAAAAGTTATATGAAGTAGTAATATCCCTTTCTAATGCGTTAAATAGATAATAGACTATTTATAAACGGACCTGTGAGTTTCTTTATTGTTGGTTAGTAGCCTGTCATCAAAATCAGCGGTGGGAAGAGTCCATAAATAATAATTGTACCTAACAAAATATTTTATCTGCGTATTTGTAAATGATGATAATATTATCTTATCTGACGGATAAACTTATATTATCTAGGTATATGAATACCCTCGGATTTATGGTAGGTATTTCCTACGAAATAAATCTCATTTCACATATTGTTAATCCTACTATCCTACTAATAAATAAAAGGCGAAAGTTTGTAAGAATGTATGGATGTATGTTTGTTACTCTTTCACGCTAAAACGGCTGAACAGATCTGGATGAAATTGGGCACAGATATGAATTATAGTCTGGAATAGCACATAGGCTACTTTTTATCCCGGAAAAATGTACGGTTCCCGTGGGATAGAATTGTTTTTTTTAAGTTACCGCGCTAGAGAAGTCGTGGGGAGAAGCTAGTAATAAATATCCCATCAAAAACATAAATGTGAAATGAGAGCCAAGTTCAATAAGTATGTTTTAGTCGTTGACTTCAGCGACAAAAGAAGTGAGATCTAAATGGGTGCCAAGTACAATGGTCAGTCCTGAAACTTATTTATAACAATATGAAATATTTTTAACAACTTTAAAATATCATTTCATCTCATAATTTAGGATATTATATTGAAGCCTAAATTAGTAATTGTAGGATCTATTAAGTATTTCCATAAAATGAAATGAAATTTACCTAAATAAAATAGCTTAAAAAGTATTGCCGTAGTAAAAAAAGTTATTCGCCATGTGGTGGCGGCCATCTTGGATTTAAAATTTATCGTAGTATTCTAATACTCAAGCCCTTTTATTTGACACCTGTTTTGAAAGAGTTGTGAAAAAATATGTAATCCGCCATTTTGTGACGGCGGCCATCTTGGACCGATTTCCATGAAACATAGCTAAAAACACTCCCGACTAATTCATCGCACACAGACAGACGCGTCAAACTTATCATCATGTCCATTTTGCGTCGGAAGTTAAAAATGCTATATCATAAGCTATGAGAGGCAAATAAGACCTGTTCCATTCTCCGTAGGTCGGCGTTTCCGACAGCCTTCTCCAGCTGAGCCGGTAACGATGCGGTCTCCCTCAGTCTTGAATTATTAACACTCGCCATCCAGGAAGTTGAATCGACAGAATTAAAACTTACCAACCTCTTTCATATTTCACCTACTTACGTACTTGTAGCATAGAAGCTTCGAGGCATTTGTAGAAATTTAGGTGCCACGGTTTTAGAGCCTTTGCGAATATCGTTATTTTTATTGACCTTTGAAACTTTAAACGCGACAAAACCGTGCGCATCCTATCTGGCACTATCATTATATTAACCTCTGATAAATATGTATAGTACTTCTTTTCGTGTTATGACTACTGTATATTATCCAATTTGAGAATTTTATGTATAGTTTAGTAACACTAGAAAATTTAAAACTCTCTTGAATATTTCTTTGTACAAATACTTAACCTTTGAATATCATTGTGGTACCTAAAACGTAATTTTCATTATGGCAACGACTGCACTGGTTTTCACTAAACACTCGCAAATTCCAGCTAAAACATCTAACAATCGAGTAAGGAAGTCGCAGATATACATATACATGCGGACAAAAGGTTCAAAATTCCTACGTCACTCGTTGTGTGGGATGGATGCTTGATGCTAAATATCAGAGCTCGAGCTTTGAACGATAACATTGCTTTACCAAATGGTGATTTTCAAAATGTAACTTATAACTCACCCTCAAGTTTTGCCCGGTACATTACCAGATACGATTTCTCCCAGCAGTCTTTGCATGTTTTAGACCCATATGCGTAGATGTAATATCTTACACTTCGATATTTTATATTTAAGCTTATTTTACGTGCTATAGGTTTAAACTTACAGCATTGAACATAAAACTGTAAAGTTCAGAAGTATCAGTAACTGCTAGCTGGATATTGAGGATATCTTAAGAGGATTTGAGAATAGTGCTATATACGTATCGTGTTCGCTTTGCGCTCTTTACTGTAGAGGAAATTTCAAAGTGCATCTTTATAAAATGCTGAGATCTTGCTTCTTTAGTAACTCGTTTACAGTACAATTGTGGAATGACTTTCTGTCTCCATCAGAAATGATAAATCCTGGCATATTTTTAAAAGGTCTACAAACTGTATTTATCAAGTTTTCAGAAGTAAATGTTATTAAGGTTGTTTTATTGTAGTTGTCTGTATTATTGTTTTATTTATTTTTTTCGTTATCTGTGTATTTAATTTAATCACACTCTTTTCAATCCAGTCCATTCGAAGATTATCTGAATGAGATTGCTTTGTATATTATATGCTATTGCTAAATTGTCTTATTTAGTTCTGAATTTAGTGTACCTACTTAGCAATAAAGAGTTATTATCTATCTATCTATCGCTGTATGTTCAGCATTTGGTAGATCCTACTAATATTATAAACAGGAAAGTTTGTAAGAATGTGTGGATGCATGTTTGTTACTCTTTCACGCTGAAACGGCTCAACGGATCTGGATGAAATTTGGCATTGAGATAGAATATAGTCTGGAATATCAGTTAGGCAACTTTTTTTTCACTTCGTTTTTGTTTTTCAAGTAACAACGGGCAAAGCTGTGGGTGTAAGCTAGTGTATAATAGTAGGTACGAGTTTTCTGTGGTCACATGTGCGCCTCCGGCCGCGCTGAATAATACACGTATGCTTGTAGCGATGTTCTCTTTTATGCGGTCGATTGGCCACAACCCACAGACCGCACTTCGATGTTCCTTCTGTCCCTTGATTTCGAAAATAATCATAAAATTGCTAACATAAACGAAGGGAAAGACGATACGACGCGTTTGGATTGCGCTCGAGTGTTTTCTCACCGGACGTGACCGCATTCACGCAGAAAGCTGGCTGTAGATAGTAATAAACGTCAGTAGATAGAATATCTTTGGGTAATAATAATATTATTTAAAAAAAGTTGGAAACGACTGTCAACTTGTCGCGTGTTATTTTGAGTTTTAAAGGCGCGAAGAGGGAAAATAAACTAATATACTTAAAATAAAGTGTGGTGAATGTATGTGTTGTGAATTCCCTCATTTACATTAAACAAATACTACTAATTTAAACACTTGACACTGGCAAAGTTGTTCTCAAAAGAGACAGAAGAAGAAAAGTACCGAATGTACGAAAATCTATGTATAAAATATTAATGTAGAATAATTATATTGTACAAAATACAAAAATTCATAATCGTGTAACTTAAACTAAAGGTGGGTTGTGACCGGCGTTACGGGGCGTAATGTAACGTAATGTTACACCGCGAGCATTCGTGCAGTCAGTACGTCGTGTTACGGGGAAACTATCGAGCAACGAGCCGCTCGTTGCTCGCTTTGAGTGCTCCACCAAGCTGTCGGTTTTTTGGCGAATCCTTTGACTGTTACGCGGTTCAATCGGTTCAGGCGAAAACGGGGCAGAGTTTTGACGAGCATGTTACGCAGATTTTAGAACACAGCGTAACATGCTCGATGCGTAACACGCTCGATGCGAATGTTACATTACACCTCGTAACGTTGGTCAGTACCCACCTTTAGAGCTTCGTAATACAGATGAGGTCTACCATGTTACAAAAATAGTTTGCAAGCTTTCCATGTAAACGCATTCTTCAGCCCTTCTGTTGCTGTTTGCGGCGTTACTTTCATGGGTTGCGATTGCGACGCGTTTACGGAATGCTCCGACTGCGTTAATAATTAAGAGCCCTTTTCCGCAGGCCTCGCGCACCGGCGACGCTCTCCAGGAATACGCCAGTAAGCAATCATTTTAAAAGAACCCTACTTGTGAAAATTAAAAGACGTTTATTTATATTAACCTTTACATGCCAGCGCTCTTAAGGTAAACGTGAGGAATCCGGCGTGCCCTAGAACTAAAAGTTCGAATGCGTTTCATAGGTTAGTAGTTTTATAAGCGGCGTTGGGCTTGCAGCCTGTCCCGTATGGAATACTAACTATACTGCGCAAGTGGGATTGTGCCAAATATCATTTTTTCATGTTTGGACGTCTGTAGATATTATGTACTCAAAGATAACTAATAATTTGAGGAGATCAAGCTGGGGGGGGGGGGGAGGATCATTACTACTCTACTGCTTTGAGATGTCTACCACGGTCGTTTTTAATATATTTATTGTACACCTATAAAAATGCCAGGGTTGACTGGTTCGACCTTCGAACGCGGAACTTTCAAACAAAAAGTGTTCAAACGAAAATAATTGCATTTTAAAACGCGCTTAAATCAACCTTTCTACTCGTATTCTAAACTCGAAGCTGAACAAAAATAAGATATCTATCTAACGCTTTAAAAACCGTCCACTAGTCATGGTTATAATAAATGTATGTGACATTGTAAGAGCAGTTTTTTCATTTTAAAAATTACCAGGCTCTATACTGCATGACAAAAATAAAGAGTCGTAGGAAGCGTAGAGGGTTCGGAAGGGTGGCATTCATTTGTGATTTAATCATACAAAAATATCACGTTCCCGTAGACAAAAAACGTTTTCTACTGTGCTTTATGGTAGGAGGTGGTGTGGTCAGCAACCGCAGACAGTGTGCAAAGGCATTAAAAATGTAATCTAACTAATTTTATAAATACGAAAGGTTAGATGGATCGATTTTTTTGGCTGGTACACTTATGGCACGTTTTTGTAGATTTATTTCTTTTGTTACTCAATCACGCTGAAACGGCTTAACAGGTCTGGATGATATGTGGCACAGAGATAGATCCTACTAAAATTGTAAACATGAAAGTTTGTAAGAATGTATGGATGTATGGATGTCAGCATGTCTGGATGTTTAGATGTATGTTGTTACTCTTTCACGCTGAAACAGCTGGGCGGATCTGGATGAAATATGTCACAAATATAGACACAATTACAGTCTGGAAGAACATATAGGCAATATATTTTATCCCGGAAAAATGTACGGTTCCCGCGGGATAGATTTGTTTTTGTTTTTTAAGGTACCACGCGGGCGAAGCCGTGGGTGGAAGATAGTAAAAAAAAAAAAAAATATGATCACGACTGTAATCCCCAGGCTCGGTAGATATCTCCTCAGATCTTTAGTTACTTAGATCTTTGAGGATATCTAAAGGGGGTAGTCAGAGGCAAGTCCAAACATGACATTTGATACATGCCCACATTTTGCACAGTTAGTTAGTATTCCGTACGTGACAGGTTGCAAGCCCATCGCCGCTTATAAGAATACTAACCTATGACACATAACTTCGAATTTTTGGTTCTAGGGTATGCCGGTTTCCTCACGATGTTTTCCTATGTGGAAGATAGTATAGCTATATAGTCTGGAATATCAACAAGGTCGGAAGTGAGTAACTATATAAATGTGCCCATCGCTTAATGAACATAGTAACTACATACGTACTTATGTTTTGTTATGTGATGTCAAATGTTTTGTTATGTGATGTCAAATGTTTTGTTATGTGATGTCAAATGTTTTGTTATGTGATGTCAAATGTTTTGTTATGTGATGTCAAATGTTTTGTTATTTGATGTCAAATGTTTTGTTATGTGATGTCAAATGTTTTGTTATGTGATGTCAAATGTTTTGTTATGTGATGTCAAATGTTTTGTTATGTGATGTCAAATGTTTTGTTATGTGATGTCAAATGTTTTGTTATGTGATGTCAAATGTTTTGCTATGTGATATCAAATGTTTTGTTATGTGATGTCAAATGTTTTGTTATGTGATGTCAAATGTTTTGTTATGTGATGTCAAATGCAAGAAAAATGTCGGTTTACTCCTTGATAACTTTGTAGTTATTCTCGAAATAAATAGTTTTATTCAAGGGATAGTGATAAAATTGTTTGGTCCGCCCTGGGGCCTTTCCACAAGCCATTATAAACAATCATGTTTCAGAAACGTCATATTTCAAGCTTATAGTAACACTAGCTTCTGCCCGCGGCTTTGCCCGCGTAAAAATAAAAAAACAATCTATCCCGTGGGAACCGTACATTTTTTCGGGATAAAATGTAGCCTATGTGTTATTCCAGACCATAATCTATACCTGTGCCAAATTTCATTCAGATCCGTGCAGCCGTTTTAGCGTGAAAGAGTAACAAACATACATCCAACCATCCATCCATCCATACATTCTTACAAACTTTCGGGTTTATAATATTAGTATGATTACTTCAAACAATTTTTATAGGTCATGGAACGGAATATCAAGAGCTTGTGGTATGGTCCCTAATCAATTAATTTATTTGACTACGGCTATCAGCTTCAAGCTACGTAGGTAATACAATTTGGATACCATGCCCGGTGGTGGATGTATCCTGCGACATGATTCAATTACTTCCAGCTCCCTCGCATGGTAATTACTGGATAACTTGCTAGCACCTCGCGGTAAATACTTTCATATATTACTAGCTTCCGTCCACGGCTTCGCCCCCGTGGCACCTTGAAAAACAAAAACAAATCTATCCCACGGCAACCGTACATTTTTCCGGGATAAAATGTAGCCTTTGTGTTTTCTAGACCATAATCTATGTATATCTGTGCCAACATCCAGATCAGTTCAGTCGTTTTAGCGTGAAAGAGTAACAAACATACACACATTCTTACAAGCTTTCGCGTTTATTATAATATTAGTAGGACTGTAAAATCGACTGCAATATTTTAACTGTGTTTAAGTGACCCATTATTTTTAACCGACTTCAAAATAGAAAAGGATCTCGATTCGACTGTGGTTACGCGACTATTTGCCAACTATGAATGGATTTTGATGTTTTTTTTTGTTTGAAAGGTCATTGACTCCGCAGGGATTTATATTTTTTATGTTAAACTTATATAAAACCTCATCCTCGCTTGATCTTAAAAATACTTACGTAGTGCAACATTGAAGTTGGGTTACTTACACTATTGCTTGATAGAAAATAACATTACGCGAAATGTGCTTAGAAAACTTGAAAATTATATACTTAGTATTATGAATAACCTCAAAATTGAAAAAGTTGAGCTACCATAGATAGTTTGCAACTCATCTGTTTCACATGTAGAAATCAATGAATCATAAAAAAGTTTATACGTGCATCTTCCAGATTGGCCCACTGCTAGAAAAAGTTGGAAAATGAGAGGGAGGCCTTTGCCTTGCAATGAGACAATACTTGCTAAAATAATAATACATGCATTTTGTACAAGAAATATAATCACTAATCTAACCTAAAACCTGTAGGTACGTACTCGATCGTAAGTAATAGGGAGCGTCATCTCGTTCCACGAAGTAAAGTAGTTTAGGCGAGTGATACGAAACGTTCCATCGTACTATACGTAAGCATATTCTTAAACAAGTACATATCTCACCGCACACATAAGGTGAAAGAACATTTTTTCTCCACGCATTTCCCTACTAAGTTAACGTAAGCCTCACGTGACAAATGTTTAAGATGAACGGTTATTTTGCACTCTGTTTATGTTTTTTTCTGAAAAAATGTTCACAAAACATGCTTGAAAGATAAAAATATAGCCTTATACTGCCTTACACCGACATTTTGTTTGTGTGACAAGGTGTTTTCGCTTGGATTTTGTGGCGTAGTTAGTAATCAATTCTTGTCACCTTTTACTTAAATTATAAAATGTAGAAATTTCTCAAATCTGTCTGAAGGGTAACATAGATTAGTACCTATTTTACCCCCAAATTTCTAGTACCCAAATGACGGCTGATATTATATGTAAGGTAATCTAAGCTGACCGCGGAATATTTACGCCTTCAAAATCCGTTTACTTTAACGTAAGTGCCTAATAGTTAATACCGTTACTTGTAAAACTGTAGTCCCAAAACGAGGGCAGACTGTACGGTAACCTACTATACCCCAAAATGTGTACGCTTTATCCGTTGGCACTGCATCCATCATAGTGTAACCTAGTTTGGCATACCCGTAGGGAGGGCTTGTTAATCTAGACCGGGTTACATTGCACGTAATGGCTTCCAAGGCTGAACTCATACTTATAAATATAATTTAGCATGTTGGCTCAGCCTCTTCATAACTCGAGTTCGAGTCTCACGCTGTGCGCGAAATAGTGCGGACGCGTTGAAATCGCTTGTACGGTGACTCATTGTGCGAAGAACAATGGCTTCGAATATTGTAAAGTGCTCGAACTGCAATGTAGTTATCAACGAGTTACTAGCTTTTGTGCGTAATGTTATGGATTACATGGATGAAGAAAGCCTCCACCAGCTTTGTGTATCCTCTTTCCCTGATGAGGAAATTGTGAAGGCAAAAACTCTCCTATTTGACTCTGTGCCGAATTCGAAGAAAATGCCCTTGAGACGAAAACAGGGCAAGAAGAAAATGTCAAGAGACCTAAATGATATAGTTACATTTATGAAAAGTGCTAATCGAGAGCTATTCCCCATTTTTGTAGCTAGAGATCTGCATCTCCTTCCACCGGTCACATTTGACCATATTGATGTTACCCGATTTACCAAAGAGATCCTTTTGTTGAAAACTCAAGTAAAGCTACTAGAAGAAAAAATGGTAACCGTGGATCAGTTTACCCGTTTACAACAGGAGGTGGATAATATGAGACATGCATCCTTACTAAATGATGATCATACACAAACACCTAAGTCGTCAAATGATTTTAAACGTACGTCTAGTGTAAACATTAATAATAGAAGAGGAGCATGTTTACAGAATAGCTTCGAACTGGACAGTGGACCTTCAGGATTACAGTACGTTCCTGAATACGTTTCTATAAACCTACATCAATCATCAGCTGTTTCTGAAGTCAATGAACGACCCTCAATATTGAGACAGTCCGTAACAAAAGAATCAGGAGCGATGACCAATTCAGCTGAGCACGTGGAGGCCCCAACCACGGTTTCGGCGGTATCCAGTGAGTGCAGTTGCGATGCAGAATGCGAGTGCAGCGTCGTGAATGCAGGAGTGAGCGAGACGGCACTACAGGCGGAGCCCGCGTCTAGGCGCGTGGAGGCCGCGGAATGTACTACGGTTTCTACACTTCTTGAGGTTGCGACGGGTGATATTTCGGGCAATCTCGTTCACAGTCGTGTTAGTTCGGAAGCCGCTTGTCAACTACCTGAGTCTCAACGTGTGCCAAACACACACTCGACTGCTACGCGACTTGATGTTCGTGGAGGATTACTTGCGCCGGACTTGCATGAAAGATATGATCAAGTGGTTAGGGACTCGGAGTGGCAGGTAGTGCGTAATAAATCTGCTAAACGATATAAGCTAATTGGTCAAAGAGGCTGTGCGCCTACTGAAATTAACAGTAAGTTTAAGGCCGCGGACATTAAGGTGCCCCTTTTGATATCTAACGTTAGTAAGGAAGTCACCGAAAATGACATTATTTTATACATAAAAGATAAAACTGGTGAAACTGTGTCATTGAAAATGATAAATATGCGTAGAACTAAAATGTATAATTCATATAAGTTGTATGTTTCAAAGCACAAGCTAGAATTATTTTTAAGTGATAGTTTTTGGCCCAGTGGCATAACTTTCAGACGTTTTGTACACTTCTTGTACAAAACTCAACATGAAAAATTAGTTAAAGCTTCTTAGATTATTTTTTATGGATTCTAAGTCTAACCAATACCTTAAAATAATTAGCTTTAATTGCAAGTCAGCTAAACGGTCCTTTAATGACTTACAGAACTTATGTAAAATATCGGATATTCTGGCTCTCCAGGAGACCTGGCTACTTCCCCATGACATACCTTTTCTAGGTACAATTTCAAGTGACTTTGAGTATACGGGTAAGTCAGCTGTGGATACGTCTATGGGAATATTAAGGGGAAGACCGTATGGGGGGGTGGCCATTCTCTGGAGAAAAGGAATCTTTGACAGCGTTTGTTTGGTAAAATGTAGTAGTGACCGGCTAATTGCAGTACGGGCGATTGTGGGTGGGAGGTCTATTATTATTTTCTCCGTTTACATGCCCACGAACTCACCGGACAACCTTCCTATCTTTACTGAGGTTTTAGGTGAAGTTAGTGCAATAGTGAGTAGTGAAGATGTGGCTAGCATGTATTTAGTAGGAGATTTTAATGCTCATCCCCAAGAGAACTTCTACGATGAACTTTTAAGCTTTTGCTCGGACCAGTGTTGGACTTGTGCGGACACAGAACATTTAGGTCTACAGTCTAATGTATACACATACGTCAGTGAGGCTCACGGCTGTAGAAGATGGCTGGACCACTGCGTAGTGTCTGCATCCGCGTGGCAAACACTGACTGAAGTTAATATTCTAGAGGATGTCTTTGTGTCTGATCATCTACCACTGGTAATTACGTGTGATATAAGACTTGTTAAGCCAATGTGTATGATTCGCGACCGCCTACAAAACATGGTAATATGGGGCGAAAGAGATGAGAGTCAAATAACTAAATACCGTGATCTATGTCACGAGGGTCTACGTAAAATTGATTTTCCATCTGAATTCATAGTGTGCGGTCGAGGGTCATGCAGTTTGGACGCGCATAAGCTGGTGCTCGATGGGGTCTACAACAGCATAGTTAGTGTCCTAAGTGAAGCTGCTACTAAAAGTAGTGAGCGGCGAAAGCAAAGTAAGGGTAGGCGTCTATGTGGATGGAATAAATATGTCTCAGATGCTCATAGGGAGGCCAGGCTTCACTTCAAAACATGGGTTTTGCATAATAGACCATCATCCGGAAAAATTTTTAATCAAATGGACGAATCACGCAAAATTTTTAAAAGTAGGTTAAGATGGTGCCAAAATAATCAAGAACAGCTTAAAATGGATATTTTGGCAAATCATAGAGCAGCAAAAGATTTCAGTAAGTTCTGGAAATCAACTGGGAAGTTTGACGTTAAGCCTGGCCACCCAGTGAGTATAGATGGAAAGAGTGGGCCAGAAGAAATCTCCAACCTGTTTAGAGACCATTTCCAGGTTCATTCTTCACTGGGCCCATCGTCTATGCTCTCCACTTCGGCTGATTCACTATGCCAGGGAGAGACGCAACTGATTTGCATAACCGCAAAGCAGGTGCGAAAAGCTCTCAGTAAAATGAGTGGTGGCAGATCTCCCGGGCATGATGGTATAAGTGTCGAGCATCTCAGACATGCGGGTGTTCACCTACCGAGAGTCTTGGCTATGTTCTTTTCAATGTGCATTAGTCACTCCTACTTACCTCATGACTTATTGAAAACCATTGTGGTGCCAATTGTGAAGGATAGAACTGGGGATATCTCAAATAAGGGGAATTACCGCCCTATCTCATTGGCGACGACTATAGCTAAGGTGCTGGACAGTGTGCTTAATACTTACTTAGAAGAATATTCATCCCTTCATGACGCGCAGTTCGGGTTTCGATCCGGACTGTCCACAGAGAGCGCCATAGTGAGTCTTAAGCACACTGTTCAGTACTACACAGATAGAAAAACGTCGGTGCATGCCTGTTTTCTTGACCTCTCCAAAGCTTTTGACTTAGTGTCGTATGACTTTCTTTGGAGAAAGTTAGGGGACAGGGGTGTACCGGCAGAAGTTGTGAATATGTTTAGATATTGGTATGCAAACCAGAGTAATTTTGTAAAATGGGCTGATGCACTATCTGAAGCATATGTTTTGGAGAGTGGGGTAAGACAAGGAGGGTTGACATCTCCCCTTCTCTTCAACATATATGTTGATGATCTCGTCGTGGGGCTGAGCAGCATGCGTGTCGGATGTCAGATAGATGGCGTTAGCGTTAACAACTTAAGCTACGCGGACGACATGGTGCTGCTCTGCCCTACGGCGGGTGGCCTTCAGGAACTTTTGAGGGTCTGTGAGAAATATGCGCTCGAACATGGGCTGACGTATAATGTCAAAAAAACGGAGTACATGGTCTTTGAGGCTGCCGGTAAAGTTCCAGATACTTACAATATTACCCTTAATGGCATGAACATAAAACGTGTAAAAACATTTAAATATCTTGGACACATAATTACCGACAGCCTCAAAGATGATGCCGATATTGAAAGGGAGCGTAGGGCGCTGGCAGTTCGAGGGAATATGCTGGCTCGCAGGTTTTCTCGGTGTACGGAGCAAGTAAAGGTTACTCTTTTCAAAGCTTACTGTCAAAACTTGTACACGGGGAGCCTGTGGGTTAGACACACTAAGACCTCGCTAGCGACCCTACGCGTCCAATATAATAATATCTTCAGGATGATGTTGGGGCTGCCTCGCTTCTGCAGTGCATCTACTATGTTTTCAGAGTACCAAACAGATGGCTTTGAAGCCGTCATCCGTAAAAAAACAGCTTCCCTGATCCGCAGAGTGCGTGACAGCCACAACAGCATCCTGAAAACCGTAGCGAACAAGTATTCTTCGCCGCTGTGGGCGGGCCTGGTGCGCAGAGTGATCCCGGGAAACGCCTTGTTACTCTGGTGATCACTCTGTGAACCAAGCCTGCACCTATTATTATTTTTAAGTATTAGTGTTTTAAACAATAGTCTAGATAATACTTACTAACCCCTTTTTTTGCATTTATGTTGTTTACTAATCAATATGAACCTATTGTTGTTTGAAATAAAGAGATTTTATTTTTATTTTATTTTATTATAACTATGATAAGTGCTTTTCTAAACTAATATTATAAAGAGGAAAACTTTGATTGTTTGTTTGTTTGTTTGAAATGAATAGGCTCCGAAACTACTGAACCGATTTGAAAAATTCTTTCACTGTTGGAAAGCTACACTATCAGCGGGTGACATAGGCTATATTATATTTTCAAAAAAATTAGAGATCCTTACTAAAACTTCAATAATGTAAGCCAAGGTGTAAAAAAATTACCTAAAATATTCTTTATATCGCGTGCGCTGCGAAAACTATTGACGATAGAATAAAATAATGTACTACGACTTTGTAGAACACATCATTATTTACAAAAAGTGTCGCGATAGCATATGTCCAACTATTATAGTTATGCCACAATAAGAGTTCTTTTATTTTAAAATTTTAATTGAAAGGCTACTCTTAGAAAAACGCTCTTTATTTGTATCTTAGTATTAATCCTTATCAAAATAAATCACATCATATTCTAGACTGCTTCAATACCTTTATATAGTTTTTTGAATTACTCAATTCGGACATTCCATTCAAAAGATACCATTAAATTAAAAATGTAAGCAATAGAAAAAAGTTGCGTGAGAGCCGCGCTAGCTTATGCACTGTAGGCGTCACTGGGTGTACAGGATGTGTACAGGATGGAGTCAATGTGAAAAAATAAATAAAAAATATAAACAAAAAAAAACATTATATTAAAAAAAAGTTCATTAAAATAATAATACTAAAACTTTCTATACAATTTTCTTTTTTTAGTAACCTGACGCAGGGTATGGTTAGACGTGTGTGTATTATAATATTGAAATTTGAAATTTTGTTAAATTTGAGAGCAGTGGTAGTGTAGTGGTAGCACCCCTGCCTCACGATCTGAAGGTCATGGGTTCAAACCTGGTCATGCACCAATGTGTTTTTCTATTCGAACAATTTATGTGCGCAATGCCTGTGATCTTAAACGGTGAAGGAAAACAGCGTGAAGAAACCAGCATACCCTAGTACCAAAAGTTCGAAGGTGTGTGTCATAGGTTAGTTAAGCGGCGATGGGCTTGCATCCTGTCATGTACGAGTACTAACTACTGTGCAAAATGTGGGCATGTGTCATATATCATGTTTGGACGTTCCTATGACTACCCTCTTTATATCCTCGATAACCTCAAAGAACAAAGTAACTAGAGATCTGGGAGATATCTACCGAGAATGGGAATTAAAGTCGTGACCATTTATAGGTACTTATATATAAATACCCGTGCGAAGCCGGGGCGGACTACTAGTAGATTAATACATTACATTTTAGGCGACTGAGCACGAAAGGAGTCTCCGAGGCGCATTTAAATCCTTTGACCACACTGGTTTGAAGGTACTAGTGACATTATACTCAGAATACCACTATTTTAACCCCTAACACAAAAACGACGGGGTGTTATAAGTTTGACGTGTCTGTGTGTGTGTCTGTCTTTGGCATCGTAGCTCCCGAACGCATGAACTGGGGGGCGATTATGGATCTTTGCTTACAATCAATGTCAATACGTTTTCATTGTAATCAAGTAATTTGGTATGATATAAGAGTGTTTATTCAAAGGACAATGGGCAAAAATGTATGGAACCTGAGACCACCCTCCAATAGACATAAAATATATGTCATTGGATAGGTCTAATCAAACGGAACAACTATTGCCTAGACAGCTTTGCAGTCACAGCTGTCCGTTCAGAGATATATAAGACTTTTAAGTTTTGATAAAATGTTAAAATAAATAAAATATTATTATTACAATAATGATTTATTATACAGAATAAAACACTGATAAAACTGATAAAGGGTCTCTATTCTGGTATATAAGGTATTCGTGTCCGTCCGACTGCCTACGTATTTATAGGTTATCTACAATGAAATCGTTTAAAAACATTGCTGGTGCATTAAACCCTTCATGAATTGCATATCCTTAATACCAGATTATTTATATAAGTGTGCACATGTGCCCTCCGTTGCCTTCCTGATAAGCATGTACAATAATGCTCTATAATGTTGCCTTCATTTTGGTTGTTGTTCAATAATAAATAACAATAATACATTCTTTGTCATATATGACGCTAATGGATACGTCCACGCAAAAGCTATACCTACATTTTCCTGAATTCCGTAATCGGGCAGGTCATCTAACTGGTTTTCTCTCTATGTTTCAATTAGATATAATCCGAATGAAGGCAACATTATAAACCATTATTGTACATGCTTATCAGGAAGACGAACGATGGGTACATGTGCACACATTATATCAATAATATGGTATTTATGATATGCATTTCTGAAGGGTTTATTGCACCAGCAATGTTTTTAAGCAATGTCATTATGGATAACCCATAAAATACATCGTCGGTCGGACACGAATACTCTAAATACCAGAATAAATAAAAAAAACACTGTTAAAACTGATAAAAGGGGGCCCCTTTTTTATGTTACTGTGTAATAAATCATTATTATAATAATAATATTTTATTTATTTTAACATTTTATCAAAACTTAAAAGTCTTATATCTTTGAACGGACAGTTGTGACAGCAAAGCTGTCATAGCAATAGTTGTTCCAATTGAAAAGACCTATCCAACGACATATATTTTATTGCTATTGGAGGGTGGTCCCAATCTGCCCATTGTCCTTCGAGCTAGTTTTGACAAGTGTTGATTGTATCAGAGTTCCGTAATCGCACTACTGATTTTTCAAATGACGTTTTCTAAATATGAAACTTAGCTTGATCAATTTATCGCCCCAAAATCCCCTGCACACTAAATTTCATGAAAATCTTGTCGTTTCGGAGATTCAGATTATATATTTATAAGAATTGCTCGTTTAAAGATTTTAGATTAATGCCTAGGTTATAAACTAAGTAATACTCATTAGAACAGCCATAGTAACATTTCCAGCCCTTCATAGCGAAATATCTCGTAGTTTAAATTGAAGCCAGGAAACCGTCACGTTTAGTTTGATTGATCGACCGCCCTTCTGTCCAATAAATATTAAATAAACTAGTGCGCAATTTGTCTGTCTCAGTTACGATGAAAAGCGTTGAAATAATATATTAATACTGTGGGAAGATGCATCGGTTTTGAGGAGGTTATGGCTCCGGCGGACGTGACGATGGCAGGGGTGCAGCTCGGGCGCCTCGCCTCGGCTCCCAGCATCACGTCTGGTACGTACTCGTACTAAGTACGTACGCTATAAAACGGTGCTTGGGGATTTGACCACTGACCACATTTAAAAATTTAGTATTCATTCGACATGCGCTTTTATTTATTGTTTACATGGCTTTGGAAATATTGCATTCGAGAATTCTTTATGGTGGGTTTGGTAAATGTTGGGCTCAGAGATTGCGAAGTGGTATTCGCAAGACTATCATTTTTAGGGTTGCTGACGATTCGGACAGAATTTATTAGGACACAGTGTCCCAATTGACACTTTTGATTTTAATATTTTTACTAGGACAGTGTCCCAAACCCAATTGACACATTTCGATTCGGACACCATGAAATTAATGAGGCTGTTAGTACAGTCAGGTATAAAAAAAATTAAGCAAAATATACTGAGTAAAGTTTTTGAATAGTTGCTATTTATTGTCAATGAGTAATTTTTGATATCGTATGAACCTGTATAATAAGTACCTAAGTGAATTTATATCTAATGCATTTCATAATTTTCAGCCGCCTTTTTGACGTACATTTTGCATATAAATTACATTTTATTTCCAAATGCTATGTTAAAGTGTCCTTTAAACGGTGAGCCAATAAATCAGTTAACCCGGACCATTTTTCCAATCAAGCACAGCTTGTACTATGGGAAATAAATCATGTACCTAACTGATAAAATACTAATAACTTTTTTTTAATGCATACTAACAAAGAAGACGAAAATAATAGAAATAACCATAACAGAAAGGTGTATCTTGAATGGGAATTAAACCTATAGCCTAAAATCAGAACTACTAAACTGAGCAGTGAGGCTAATCTAAATTATAATAACTTTATAATTTACTCAAAGACAATCCATAGACAACCTAAATGAAAGTAATCATAAGTAGGACATGGTATGGCAAAATTGATAATGCTAATTCAAGCAAATAATAGAAACTTATCGTCTGAAGGCGGCTTTAGACAATACAATGTTTTTGAGTTTGCTTTGTCGCCGTGGATAGGAAGTCTGGAGAAGTGTAGCTCTCGTCTATCACCATGGCACATAATTATAATTATGTGTGTATGTTACTCGGCACTAGTCAGTTGTGGTCGCATTACGCTAATTTTATGGCGTCTCTTCGAACCACTTTGCCGCATCATTTTTGTCGACGAATTTACTTCGTTTTTAATTAAAGCACAGATAATATACATTGCTTTTGAAGTTGTAAGTACTTTATGTATCTATTCAAGTATATTCGATGTAGGGTTTAGTCTATTTAAGCAAAAAAATAATTGTTTAATCTTTTATTTAAACTTCTTATTACCAGAAATACACCTACAGATTTAATACTAGCTGTTGCTCGCATTAAAATATATTTTTCAAATAGCTATTCTGCTACGGGAAGGAAACAAATACAACAAATCAAAAACCACGAAAATCGGTCAAGCCGTTCTAGTTTTTGTGTTCGAACAAACCTGACTTTGCACTAATATATTTATACATAATACTATAATATAATATAATACACTAGCTTCTGCCAGCGGCTTTGCCCGCGTGAAAAACAAAAACAATCAATACCGTGGGAACCGTAAATTTTTTCGGGATAAAATGAAGCCTATGTGTTATTCCAGACCATAATCTATATCTGTGCCAAGTTTCATTCCGATCCGTTCAGCCGTTTTAGCGTGAAAGAGTACCAAACATACATCCATCCATCCATACATTCTTACAAACTTTCGCGTTTATAATATTAGTAGGATGGTAATCTATATCTGTGCCAAGTTTCATTCTGACCCGTTCAGCCGTTTTAGCGTGAAAGAGTAACAAGCATTCATCCAGCCATCCATACATTCTTACAAACTTTCGCGTTTATAATATTAGAAGGTTGGTAATCTATATCTGTGCCAAGTTTAATTCTGATCCGTTCAGCGGTTTTAGCGTGAAAGAGTAACAAGCATTCATCCATCCATCCATACATTCTTACAAACTTTCGCGTTTATAATATTAGAAGGATGGTAATCTATATCTGTGCCAAGTTTTATTCTGATCCGTTCAGCCGTTTTAGCGTGAAAGAGTAACAAACATACATCCATCCATACATTCTTACAAACTTTCGCGTTTATTTTATTTTATTTATTTATTTATTAGGCAACGCCAACAGCCCACACAACAAAACATTAAAAAAAAACAACATGAAAACAAATTATACTATGAAATGTGTGCCAATTACAGGCATGCACAACATTTACCATAATGTTTAAGGAAACAGACAACATAATATAATAATAGTAGGATGTATAAAATAAGGACCGTTACAAATACAAATTGTGTTTAAATTGAGAGAAATACAATGTGCCAATGTAAGCAGGCAATGTCGCCTTGTCCCGTACGTAGTTGTAACAAAGCCTTTGTGATAGTGCCGTGGTGTGGTGACGGTCAGTAACGCTGTTACCACCGCGGGCCGCTCGCATGCCTGCCCCGACCAATATCCTTTGAGAACGAAACTTGTCTACATCCTATGCATCAAAGAAATGCGAAATGCGCCTGTCAAAAAAAAAGTTTTTTTCTAAGTGTTTTCATTTCATGTTTGATCTGATTGTACTGTGAGATTTTAAGTTAGATTTTAAAGAAAACGTAAGAAATTAATTTACGTAAGACTAGGCGGTACGGTCTATAGACTATAGCCTGCTCAAATGAGCGAATAATGCAACAACAACATAGTGTACTGTTGTCTTCTTTGTTTATGGCATCTGTCTGTTCTGAAATCAGTTTTGCCAATGTCAAGTGTTTAAATTAGTAGTATTGTCAATGTCAATACCCTTTGAGAATGGAACTTTTCTACATCTTTTGCATCAAACAAATGCGAAATGCGTCTGTCAAAAATAAAGATTTTTTCGACAAGTGTTTTCATTTCATGTTTGACTTGATTGTACTTCAGTTGTCTTCTTTGTTTATGTCATCTGTCTCTTTTGAGATCAATTTTCCCAGTGTCAAGTGTTTAAATTTAATGTCAGCCAAATTGTCAAGTCAGTTTTGATCAAAATATGGCTGTTTTGTTCAAAATTCTTTAGAAAGTTCACTTTAATTCACATACTATACACTCGCGTCAAGAACTCGGGCTTTATTGGAAAATAACCATCAAAATTACACAATTACACTCAAAATAACACGAGAAAAACTATAAAAACTAGAGCGACAAAGTTGACAGTCAAATGCATCGCAGAAAATCCCCTTAGTCGTGCCGTGGTATATGTTTGACTTGACTGTGCCTACCGTTATGACCTGTTAGGAATTATTAGCGTAATTATAGTGCTCAATGCGCGATGTCATGGTACACGGCAATACGGGAACCAACCCAAAAAAAAACAGTATTTACCTAAACATAAATATCAGCGATTGTGACAATGATGGTAACTTCTTATTTTATTTTGTTGTATTTGGCGGACAGTCCTACTAATATTATAAACGCGAAAGTTGGTAAGAATGTATGGATGGATGGATGGATGGATGGATGGATGTATGTTTGTTACTCTTTCACGCTAAAACGGCTGAACAGATCTGAATGAAATTTGGCACAGATATACATATGGTCTGAAATAACACATAGGCTACATTTTATCCCGAAAAAATGTACGGTTCCCGTGGGATTGCGATGTTTTTGTTTTTTAAGGCATCACGTGAGCGAAGCCGCGGGCGGAAGCTTTACATACTTCACAAATAAACTTACATAATAACTAATAACCATGCGTCCTCGCATGCAGGAAGAAAAAACTTCTTGCTTGCGGAGGAGGAATGGAAAAACAGCTCTGTCCTATTAACAACAATTTTTTTTTTTAGATATTTATGACATTTTGATGCACATTTTTGGACGCCAAGATAGTAAGCCAAACACTAAGCTAAACACTATCTGGTAGGCATATTTTCAAACCAACAAAGGCACTTTCCCACCCTCCCTTAATGGAAAGGTGATTTCAATTTTGTAAAGTTTCATTTCATGGTTTGCTGCGTCGCGTCGTCGGCGGGCGCTGTCTTCCCGGATGCAATTCACTCCACCAGTCGTAAAGACGGGACCGACCGCGTTCACTTTTCCTTCATTTTTGTCCATTTCTAAATAACTTTCCTAGTGTTCTTAGTAAGAACATAATCTAGATATCTATAGATATATAATAATAGCTTCTGCACGCGGCGTCGCCCGCGAAGTACCTACATAAATTATAGCCTATGTTCATCCTGAAAGTTCATTCTACACATTGGTGAAAGAATTTTTCAAATCGGTTCAGTAGTTTCGGAGCCTATTCAATTCAAACAAACAAACAAACAATCAAATCTTTCCCCTTTATAATATTAGTATAGATAAGTATCGTAAGAACAGAAATCCCGCCTTAGTGGGTGGTTTTGTTGTAATAGGAAGCCACCTTCCAAATTTCAGCTATCTAGCTTCAGCGGTTTCGGCTCGGCGATGATGAATCAGTCAGGCAGTCAGTCAGTCAGGTTAAGCACGTCTATATGTATAGACTAGCTGTCCCGCCCGCGACTTCGTTCACTTAAAGTAGGTATCTAACTAAACTGAGTTTCAAACAAATCACACTAATAAAAAAATCCCATAATAACTTTGACACCCAATTTTACCCTTTTTACGTAATCCAGGAATACGTTTCTATTTATTTTGCATTTAAAGTATCCAAACCAAAATTAAGACCAATCGCACCACCCTTTAAAAAGTACTCATAAAAACATTGACCCCACATTTGACCCCTTTTTGAAGTTTACATTGAAAAATCCTGAAACACGTGTCCATTTATTTTGTATTTACAGTAAGTACACAAAGTTTCAGACTAATCGCACCACCCGTTAAAAAAATCCCATACAAACATTTGACCCCCTTTTTTAAAGTTGTATTGAAAAATCCTAAAACACGAAATTAAGTTTCAGACCAATCGCACCACCCGTTGAAAAGTTCCTATACAAACATTGACCCCCCCATTTGACCCCTTTTTTTAAAGGTTTTATTGAAAAATCCTGAAACATGAAACAAAGTTTCAGACCAATCGCACCAGGTTAAAAAGATCCCATACAAACATTGACCCCACATTTGACCCCTTTTTCAAGGTTATATCGAAATATCCTGAAACACGTGCCCGTTCAATTTGTATTTGCAGTACACAAACAAAGTTTCAAACCATTCGCACCACCCGTTAAAAAGTTCACATACAAACATTGACCCCACATTTGACCCCTTTTTGAAGGTTATTTTGAAAAATCCTGAAACACGTGTCCATTCATTTTGCATTTACAGTACACAAGCAAAGTTTCAGACCAATCGCACCACCCGTTAGAAAAATTCCATACTAACATTGACCCCCCTTTGACCCCTCTTTGAAGGTTATATTGAAAAATCCTGAAACACGTGTTCATTTATTTTACATTTACAGTACACAAACAAAGTTTCAGGCCAATCGCACCACCCGTTAAAAAGTTCCCATACTAAAATTGACCCCACATTTGACCCCTTTTTATGGTTATATTGAAAAATCCTGAAACACGTGTCCATTCATTTTGCATTTACAGAGCACAAACAAAGTTTCATGAAAATCACTCCACGCGTTAAAAAGTTTCATACTAACGTTTTCACCCTTTTTCACCCCCTTAGAGGTGGAATTTCCAAAAATCCCGTCTTAGTGGGTGCTTTTGTTATAAAAGGAAACCACCTTCCAAATTTCAGCTTTCTAGCTTCAGCGGTTTCGGCTGGGCGATGATAAATCAGTCAGTCAGTCAGTCAGTCAGTCAGTCAGTCAGTCAGTCAGTCAGTCAGTCAGTCAGTCAGTCAGTCAGTCAGTCAGGTTAAGCTCTTATATAGATATAGATAGAAGACTAGAATTAAAATCTTATTGGTGTTATAAATACGTTTATCATTAGAGTAAATAGTTTGTGACCACTACATAATATATGTAGGTAAGTTATTCTTCTTCTTCATACGGTCTTCATCGTTTTGGTCTCTTTTGTAAACTCTCTCATACAACATAATTTTTGTCGTTTTCATAGATTCAATGGTACGGAACCCTTCGTGCGCGAGTCCGACTCGCACTTGACTGGCTTTCATTTTCATTTTTGGCATTTTGTAGGTAGAACACACGGCGCGTAGATCGGCACAGTAACTGCAGTGCGTTTCACCGTATAGTACATATATTTAAGACTTGGTATTCCAGCAGAGGCCGCGTTTTTATGAATTTTAAAATCATCTGAGACATGGAAAATAGCGTTTAGAATTCTGAAAAAAAATATGGATCTAATGATTAGATTCTAATCTAATTAAAGTCGTAGTCATTACAATATATTAGAGCTTAGGCCCCTGGATATTCGGACCGGCGAACTCCATCACCAGACATGGTCACTACGTACTTACATTTTAAGTAAGGCCGACGCGTCATATTGTAAAAACAAGGTGTGTTATGAATATTATATGATCTGTATTCCGCGAGTTTGCCACCGCATCTGGTTCTAAACTACCGCGCTATTAAAAATTCAGAGGAACGTTATCGTAGCAGCCTTTGTCCCGGATCCTGGATGCGATCGGAATATCTCTAAGCATTCTACAAGAACTCCTTCGACATTGCTCGCGTCAGCCCTCATTTTTAATTTGTTTTTAATCGACATCGAAAAAGCAGGTTTCATGATTTTTGTCACAGATAATACGTGTTTTAGAATTAACCCGAGATGGTCCAATATGAGTTTTATTTCCGACTGATTGCTACTTTTTCTGTAAAACTTAGTACCTAAACGTCAACATCAAATAATAAACTACCCTCAAAATCTTAAAAAATAATAATTGTATGGTTTGCGTCAGTCTGACAACACTAACGATTTTCATTGTTATGGACTCTCTACTAATATTGTGAATGTATCTAAAAGTTTGTGTGATAAAAGTAAAATAATTATAACTCTAAGAGCACGGGTAGTGTAGTGGTAGGTCATAGTGAATAATAGTCCGCTGTGACGCTGAATTTTTTTTTTGTAGGTACTCGTAAGTTAATTGTTTTATTAGTTTCGCAGCATGAATATCAAAAACCATAGTCTATACTAATATTATAAAGAGGAAAAATTTGATTGTTTGTTGGTTTGCATTGAATAGGCTCCGAAACTACTGGACCGATTTGAAAAATTATTTCACCAATGTGTAGAATGAACTCTCAGGATGGACATAGGCTATATTTTATGTAGGTACTTCGCGGGCGACGCCGCGTGCGGAAGCTAGTCGCTAATAAAAAATTAGCTCAATAGAGATTAAATACTTAATTTTACTGAAATAAATGGTTGATCCGAAAAACTTCCCTGTATCACGGGTTAAATTACTTTTAAGGCATTTTAATATCATATATTATGTTAATATAAACGTATAAATACCTATAATATATAGTACAGGAACAAGTGCCGCGGGCGATAACTAGTGCTGAATATACATATGAAATGCATGCACTCCACCGCTTAAAATATACACAGACTAGTAGATACTGGTTTGGTTTATCAATGAACGGCGAACTGAGCGCATACTTCGGTATTTACTACCTCAGTTTGAGCACAGGATAGAAATAGTACCAAAGACATCAAGCTTTGTTCCCGTTCGGCATCGCACGCATCGGACGCATCGCATCAATTGGATGTATTTTTCACAATGCTTCGATCGCATTTGCCTCCGCAACTACCCACCAATCGGATTGCCGTCATCGGCACGCATGGCAAAAGTTGCCTCTCGAAGCAGCGGCGTCGGCATTACCCATGAGCAGATTCGAGCGATCCGTACGATGCGGATTGGTGGACGCACTTGTGTGACTTTCTATACAAAGAATATTACGATGCCTTTGATACAATGCCATGATGATAATTATGACTTCAAGTTTGTTTGCCGTTTCTGAAATATGATAGTTTATAAGAGCTTGCGGTAAGGCCCCGGGTCCCAGACAGCAGGTACCAAAAGGCTAGGAACGTTACTCGTAGGATAGCTTGCAACTCGTAGGATAGCAATTATAAATATCACTTTCAATTGTGTCGACAAAGTAGCATTAGCAAAGATAGCGCGGCAGATGGAAAGTTTTTTTTTTGTACGAGAACGTGAAAAGAGGATTAACTCTGAAATTAAACTACTAAAATATGTACAGCGCAGGATTCTGAAATGGAATAAAAATGTACACTTTAAAAATACTATTCTGCGATGTAAATTCACGTTGTAAGTTTTTGAACAGAACAGAGTCAAATTCGAAATAACTTTATTCAATAAAACCACGAAGAACATTTGTTCAGTTTATTTGAAAAAGTTTATTTACAGAAATATACAGATCTATCTTAAATACACATTATATACATTAAATACTGTGTAGCAGTTGAGCTATCTAAGGACCGTTACAAACGATCTATAGCACGATCTAGATCACTGTTAGAACCGTCCCCAAGACTCCGGCGGCATCACCAAGTTGAATAATAATTGCAATTCTGAAACATTGAGCCAAATATGTGCCAGATCCGGGATACCCCAGTAGCTTCGATCACGCGCTCTAAAAAAGTGTCACGCTTTAGTTCAAATTTCATAACTAGAGGGTGCTAGTAAATTTGTCCGCTACCTCCGAACCAATACACGATGTGATATAATTTTGAAAACTTAACACACTATAATTCTATAAAATACATGTACTTAATACAGTTGATGCATAATGAGTTATTATACCTACATAGTCGGTAGGTGTGGCTTTAGGTTTGGTGCTCGCAGAGTTACTAGATCGAGTGTAACGCAGGAGACAAACCTGGTCACCAGATCACCTCAGTATACACGGCTCCGTGTATCTAAGACCGTGCTAACACGGCTGTAGGTCTACAGTATCAACAATTGCAACGCTCGAGTGCGCTCGAATAAGAGAATCTTCGTCTATTTAAACAAGTTAACAAGAATAGCAAGCAAGCTACGAAGCTAATTTCTCGATAGTAGTAAACCGTCCACTACTAAGGTATCCAACCTTAGTAGTGGACAGTTTACATTCAGGATTCATCATCATCATCATCTTCATGCCCTTATTCCACTAGGTAGGGTCGGCACAACAGGTTTTCTTCGTCCACTCTCCCCTACATCCGTCATCTCAGTAGTCACTCCCTTCTTACACATATCATCTTCTTAGGTCTACCTCTACCCTTATTTCCATCCACATTCAAATCCATCGCCCTTCTTGTAACATGACATTCTTCCCGCCGCATAGCATGGTCATGGTAGGTACGAAATATCATAGTTATATTACTTTTATATTGCCCGAAAAGCTTGTATTGAGGTAATAAGTAAGGATGCGATAAGGGGGTTTTTCACTTCTTCACTTTTCACACTTTACTTCTTCACTTCCTAAGTAGTGCAATTTGGCCATTCAACGCTGAAATGTAGTCAGTGCAGCTGGCACCTTGCCACATAAACATCATCTCACAAGGACCCAAAAAATCTATAATATACATATATAAAAGATAGTCGTGTTAGTTACACTTTTTACAACTCAAGAACGGCGGAACCGATTTGGCTGAAAATTGGTGGGGGATAGCTTAGAATCAGGAGACGGACATAAGATAATTTTTATCCCGTTCGACCGCGTTCCCGTGTGACGTGACCTAAAACGTCAAAGAGACTACAAGAAAAATAGAACAGAATTGACGTGCCATGTAGGTAAATATTACAAAATTTCAATGCTATCATTTTTGTGTGATAAGTTTTGATTTTTTTTGAAAATATAATTGCCCATGTTAGAACTCTAGCGACAGGCCAACATTTTCACCTAAACATTTTTACCCAAAAAACAAACTAGCTAAGAGCAGATTTTATCGAAATAATATAATATTTTACCTAATATGCCATTAAAAGGTAGGGGTGGATAGGGGTATTAACGGCAATCACGAATGAAGTCGCGGGTACAATATTTCAATACAATATTTATGTGTCATGGATGAAATATATGAAATATCAAAGTTTCTTCTGCCAGAATTCTATCAACATAGCTTACCACTTTATAGTTAAAATCTGTTAATTTTAATACGTTATCGTTTCACAGATCTGTATACTTCCTACTTATATATTGAACTTGAAATTTGCATGTATTTCCATATACAACGATTATTATTAGTATTAGACGGGTATTGAACGCGATAAATACCCGTCGAATACTAATAATAATGTGTTCAGATCGCGTAAGTTTAAAAGTACATATACAACGATGATCGATTCGTAATATTAGGTTTTAAATGACGTCACGACATACATACGAAGTTGAATACGATTATTCTCAAACTTGCTAAACAAAGCTATCACACGCATCTTGCACCCTTCCAGTCTCGCCGAACCTATAGAAAACTTGAATATATTTGAAATGTGACGAAGTCTGGCTTGATATTTTATTAACTGCGGGGTGGCCAGTGGGGGTTAAAGGGTGTGAAAAATTCAGCATTGCCACCGCTTCGGTCCTCGTGTAAGATGCTACCTTTTAATTATGTATTTTTATGTCGCGGTCCGTTTAATGCGTTGGAGATAGTACCTATTGGAGGAATCAAATATACCTTTGAGTATCATTCGCTTTTGAAACGCCATTCGTATATAGAAACTGGCACAAAATTGATGTGCGCAATACCAGGAAAACATACATGCATACATAAAATCACGCCTGTTTCCCGACGGGGTAGGCAGAGACCACGGATCTCCACTACCAGGATAACAGGAAAACATCGTGAGCAAACCGGCATACCCTACTAGAACCAAAAATTTGAAGATGTTTGTGATAGGTTAGTATTCTTATAAGCGGCGATGGGTTTGCAACCTTTCACGTACGAGAACTAACTACTGTGCAAAATGTGGGCATGTATTGTGACCGCTAGATATTTACCATTTAAACATGATCATGATCACTACTATAATCCCCAGGCTCTGTAGACAAGCTCCTCAGATCTCTAGTTACTTAGATCTTTGAGGATATTTAAAGGGGGTAGTCAGAGGGACGTCCAAACATGATATTTGCACATGCCCACATTTTGCATGCTCAGTGTTCCGTACGTGTCAGGTTGCAAATAACTTCGAATTTTTAATTCTTGGATGTGCCTGTTTCCTCGTGATTATTTCCTGGCATTGACCAGTTTAGAACCCGCGGCCTTCGGATCGTAAGGCAGGGGTGATACTACACCACCAGTGCCTTTCTAAGCACGTGCTTTCGATGATTTTAACTCGAAACTTTATTCATTTCGGTTCGAAACATGAAGAAGTATCACAGCAAAAAGGCAATCTGTCGCCAATAAATGCTCGGTCACTATACTATAGTATCAAACTGGTTGGTCACGTTGGGGTTCGCGTGACTGGGAAAGATCTGCAACTGGCTGCTATTGTGCCCAGAGCCATGTTTATTGAATGCCCTGCTAGAGTTGCTCGCTGGCTTTGATATACGTACTAATAAAGCATCTATGGAATGTTCCGATGAAACAATAGAACTTTAATCTAAGTTTGATATCTTAAAATAAAATAAAAATAAATATGATCACGACTGTAATCCCCAGGCTCGGTAGATATCTCTTCAGATCTTTAGTTACTTAGATCTTTTGAGGATATCTAAAGGGGGTAGTCAGAGGCAAGTCCAAACATGACATTTGGTACATGCCCACATTTTGCACAGTAGTTAGTATTTCGTACGTGACAGGTTGCAAGCCCATCGCCGCTTATAAGAATACTAACCTATGACACATACCTTCGAATTTTTGGTTCTGAGGTATGCCGGTTTCCTCACGATGTTTTCCTTCACCGTTTAAGAGCACTGGTATTGCGCACATAAATTTTTCGAATGGAAAAATTCATTGGTGCACTACCAGGTTTGAACCCACGACCTTCGGATCGTGAGGCAGGGGTGCTACCACTACACCACCAGTGCTCTTTTTTTTTTTCTCAGTTTGATATCTTAGGCTGGATTTGACAAACTTCTGTTATATTTATCAGATAGTGGTAATTCTGTTGTACCGTGGACTCACTAAAAATGCTGATGCACGATCTTATTTTGTTCACCACCTCAATGACTATTTGCTTAAACATTTTAATTGAATATTCTTAATTTGGTTAAACCAACTTTAGTGGATGGGTTTTAGATTATTTTAGAAGCTATGTAAATTGATATAGACTATGGGAACATGGTGGAATGGAAATTTAATTAAATTTACTAATTTAAAATGTACAATAATGACTAAGTACCTAAGAATTATAAGTCAAAAAAGATAATTTTAAACACTCCTAAATTGAGTTTTGATTAAGCAATGCGCTTTGTTATACCATAAATCTTTCAATATACTGTAGAATAAGAAAAAGTTTTCATGTATCGGAGGCTGGTTACAGCCATATCACTCCAATCCCTCCCACAGACTACAAGATTCCCATTTTTCCCAACCGAGCACACTTTTAAAAACTTTAAAATGTTTTAAACCAGACAGCTCTAACTAACTTCGTCTACAAATCTCTGTAGGTATGTAAAGTTTGATAAAATTTTAAGACATCATTTTCTTAAAATAGTTCGATACTTTTCTTCAATGTTAATGTTCCTCTCAGAATATTTTGATACAAAACAATACAATATCTTCGTTTCAGACTCGAACAGGGGCCTTACCACGAATTCATAATACATTACCGAATTAGTACTACATTGTTATTTCGTACCATAAACTATGCAAATTGAATGGAAGTAGTGACGTTTCTATAATGGAATCGTTACAGAATCGTTCTGGAAGACTTCGTGGTAAGGCCCCTGGTCATTAATGTTCAAAATACGGTCACACTTATGCACTCACGTGGAAAGGTATCGAGACGAGACTGACTTTGACAACGAAGTAGTAACTATAATTCCTCAATGGTCTTTGATGTCATGTTTCGTAGCTTGTTAAGAGAATTATTACATTTGGCCCATTTCATTATATAGTTATATATGTGTCTATATTATAGTTTATAGTTACTAAAGATCGGGTATTACCATTCTACTTAACGATTTCGTCATTGTTCTCACTATTCGTCATTGTTCACATCAAAACAATTTTGGATATCTCGTAAAATATTAGTTAATTAAATGCACCCTGTTAAATAACTTATGATCAACCAATATTTTATTGCTCCTCTTCATGCTATCGGCTTGAAAGACGAGCTCTAAAATCAAGGTTAAATTTTAAATTTTAAAATAACGGTAAAATATCAAGTTGAGTAGAATCGTCTTGGACCTCACGTTCTGAACGTTGATTCTAAACAATGGTAAAGGATTTTTTTTAATCGAATTCGTTGTTTTGTAGATGACAATTCAGTTTATTATACTTTCTCAAAATAATTAAAATCTAAACTAAAAACTAAAATCCATGGTACTCAATGCTTTATACATTATGTACATACAAATTTAAAGTACCTATTCATAGCATTAGTAGACCAAATATGTCCCGGAAGCGCACTTGACCACATTTTTGAGAGAACCATGACACGGTAAGAGTGTGAAGAATAACAAGATAATTCAAATTCAAGTTAAATCGCCAGGATTACTCAGCGCGCCGCGTTTGTAAACAAACCTCAGTTCGTGCGGCCACGGTGAACGAGCAGATCGGTGTGAAATCCTCAAACTCTGAGGGCCTCTATACATGCGCTTGGAAGCCGTGCACCACCAGCGAAGCATGACTGTAGAAGACCCGTTGCGCGTATTCTTCGCTCATTGTTTCCCATGTGTATGTGTGTGTCTGCCTGTGTATCCTAGCTCCCGAATGCATGAACTGATTTTGTTATTTTTTTTTGTTTTTGAAGTGAAACTTCTATTGCGACTTCCAAAGGTTGCGTTAAACGTTTAACGTTACCAGGGGAGAGTGAATGCGTGGCACTCGAATGCATGCGCGTGTATACCTGTTACAGGCCAGCGCGAGCGTTAGCAACGAGAAGTTTCACTTCTTACGCGCGGAGAGACTCCTGACACTATTTTTTTTGAAAGGTGGATTAGTCGGGAATGTTCTTAGCTATTGTTTGATAGAAATCGATCGAAGATGGCCGCCGCCACAAAATGGCGGATTACATATGTATTTTTTCACAACTCCCTCAATATAGGTACTAAATAAAAGATCTTGATTTGTAGAATACTACGATCTTAAACAAAGCAGCAATCTCTTGTTTAAAATTTACTTGACATTTTGACTGTGACTTTATGACCTTGAAGATACCTACTATAAAAAAAAACTTGAAACTGACAAAATTGATCTTAAAACAACAGATGTCATAAATAAAAAGAAGAAGAAGAACAGAGACGATCCGCGCTGTGAACTCGCGCGCGAATGTGGAGGGGCCTTGAAAGACAGTCGGCATAACCGGTTGTTTGCGAGTTCGCCAAGTTTGCGAGTACTCAATGACACTGGTCCACCCCAGACATCGACCGCAGAGCGAGTTTGACAGGCCGCTTTCACTTGAGGATCGCGGAAACGGAAACTTCGCACTGTACTTGCACTTGTCTACGCTCGTGGCGTCGTCAACGCGGTACAATTTGATAGATTACGCCAATTCACCAGGCCTACCATGTTTTCACAATCTACACTCGCTAGCGACTGTAATTAAGTATGAAAACTTGTACAGCACCTCTAGCGGATGGTTGGGTACTAAAACGTCACGTAGTTAACTATCCTACATCACAGCGTACTACAGCGACTGTAGTTTGCGCTTCATTCATTTGCTTAGAATTTGGTACCATGAGTAAAAATGTTGACAGATGTCCTAGTAACGTACTACTACTACTGTAGTTACGTCAGCCGATCTAAATGTGACAACTCATGGTAGTTATTTATAACTAGCTTCCGCCAGTGGCTTTGCCCGCTACATGATTTTTAGGGTTTCGTACTGAAAGTGTAAACGGAACCCTATTACTAAGACTCCTCTGTCCGTCCATCTGTAACCAGGCTTCTCATGAACCGTGATAGTTAGACAGTTGAAATTATCACAGATGATGCATTTCTGTTGCCGCTATAACAACAAATACTAAAAAACAGAATAAAATAAATACTTAAGGGGGTATCATACACCGACATCAATGGAAGGGGGTACCATACAACAGACATAATTTTTTAGCAACTCTGAGCGCAATCCGTTTTTGGATAGGTACCAATATTTCAGAATCAATATGTTGAAGGTTTTTTGCGAACGAATTATGTTATGCATATACTAAAAGTAGGCTCATCCGCAGATTAAAACGCAAAGTAAAGAAAAACTTCAGTCTATCTATACTTTAATACATCCGCAAAGACAGTTGCGCAACTCCAGCATAATAATATGCAAATTGTGAACTTTATACCGATCCGAGTGAAAGTGTGTGTCATGGTGCGCAAGCGCAAGCGTAGGTACATAGAATGCGCCTAATTGGTACATAACGTTTCCCTGACGTAATCGCGCCAGTGTTGCCTTACAGCAATATACAATATTATGGTGGCTTATGGGGGCTTCAAATAGTACACGAAACTTTAGTTTCCTTTCATACATTTGCACTGCCGTACTGCCGATTTTTAGGGTTCCATACCCAAAGGGTAAAACGGGACCCTATTACAAACGCCTGTTTCCCGACGGGGTAGGCAGAAATCACGGATCTCCATTTGCTACGATCCTAACATACCTCTTTTGCGTCATTCACTCTCATTACATTCACACATGCGCGTCGGTTTAAGGTACTTTTAACCTGGCCTGGTATGTACGCCGAGGTCTTCCCCTTCCAACTGTCCCATTCACACTCGCCTTATGCACCTGTTTCGTCAATCTCCTTTCATGCATCCTTTCTACATGCCCAAACCATCTTAGCATACCCTTCTCCATTTTCCATCACTACGTCTTTTTTCGCTCCATAACGTATAGTAAACTATGAAAACCCGTAGTAAGAAGACCTATAGTGTCTCGCCAGAGTCATAATGTAAATATTTTACAAGCTTTTTTAAAACTCTTGCTACGCCCCCTGAGGGTTGAATTTTGGTAATCCCTTTCTTAATGTGCCTCTAGACGAAAGAAGGATACCCTCTACTGTCTAGGATCTATGGTTTCGACAGACGAGTTGAATTCTTATGTACATAGTTACACATATTAATAAAAGCCTTTATTAACAATCTTATAATGTATGTTACATTTCATCTTATAAATACTTCTTTATGAAAGCAACGTAATTAAGTTTTATTATTTATATTAGACACCGGTTTCGTGATTGTCTTGCTCTTTGGCATAGGCTTCCCCAAGTTTTCTCTTGAGTCAATTATATTCATAAAATCGGCGGTAGGCAGAGACCACGCATCCACACATGCTACGATACTGATATACCTACCTTTCTTACCCTTCTGCGAAGCAAAGGAGGGTAATTTGTTTAGGTGGTATGTATAGGTACGTTTAAACTTACGCGATCTGAACACATTATTATTAGTATTTAACGGGTATTTATACTAATAATAATGGTAGGTATGTATACGATTTCCTTTGGCTGTCGCTATAGCTCAAACGGCTGTATTTCGAAAAAAAAGATGTCGTTATATTCGTCTGGATAATAATAATATGGCGGCTGTAAATAATCTATTTTCAGTTACGTTCAGTTGGGTTTTTGTTAATTTTCTATGGACCAACAGTTCTATAGAACTAATGGAAGTTACTAGATATTATCAGTTCTATAGAACAAATGGGCTAATTTTCGTTTCAACAGTCCTACCATAGAACTACAGGGATAAAATAGTTTTAACAGTTCTATGACGTCACAGTTCTATAGAACAAATGGGAGTTACTGAATTTTATCATTATACACGGCGTAATATGTAAAAATAATTATGTAGGTACTTACCCAAATTGAGATGAAACGAGCATCTTAATTCCTTTTGCACTGCAGTGTATAACCATCGCATTCACACAACGAACAATCTAATCAATGTGCATGGTACAAAGCGGCTAGCACCAGTTTAAATCCTTAATAATATAACAAGTTAAATTAAATTAAAAAACTCAGTGTTCATCACACAAATGTTTATCCTGGGTGGGGTCGAACCCACAACCTACAACAGCGCAGAAGGCAGAGCTACTACCAACTGAGCTGTGAGGCGAGTAGTGCGATTACGGATCTCTGATATAATCAAAACGTTCATACTAACAGCTCTCATCGGTGAATTGGTTTTACGGATGGTCTGTCTTCAAACGTAGGTACGTATTACCAAATTATTACAATAGATAGGATTTTACATTTTTCCAAACTGGCTCCAATGTCAATCAAACTTTCGATTGAATCAACCGTCCAATCAACCTCCGGGACCGACCAGTCACAGTAGTTGGAGGTAGCAGCACCGCTCCTTAAGACGAAGCAGGTTCATTAAGGCTGTGTCCCCAGTAGGCAAACTGGCGAAAAACAACAAGGCGCACGTAACGCTGCAAACTGCGTAAAGTGAGCGCAAAACTCGCGAACTGTGGACACTCCATTTCAAATATATGGAAGGGCGTACTAAACCGATACGCTGCAAACTCAGTCGGCCGCTAACAGTTTGCCTACTGGGGACACAGCCTAAGGCGAAGTCGGAACAACTTTAAATAATACCAAATCATTTGATTACAATCCAAACAGATTGACATTGATGGTAAGCAGTGATCCATAATCGCCCTACGGAATATCAGAATATCGGAAATTCGGAATCTATAATCCGTATTCAATGGAACTCGATGATACTCGGTATAAAAAAGGCCAGACTAATGCTAACCTCCTTGCTGAACACAAATTCATTAGGTACCTCCATTGATGACAGGAACTAGACGGCTGTGCCAGGGAAATTACACATTAACACAGAAATCGGGACAAAATTAGATTTAGATTTGAAACGCTCTATTCGAACAGCGCTATCGCTGCTCTCTACCCAAAATCTAGAAACATAAGACGAGCAATTCATTGATTTAGGATTTTATTTAGGACTGTTTAAAACTAATTTTAAACAGTATATTTTCTCGTGTTATTTTGAGTTTAATTCTGTAATTTGGGTGGTTATTTTTCCGATAAAGACCGAGCTCTTGTCGCGAGTGTAAAATATGATTGAACATCGGAGAAATCCCGACAATTTCGAACAAAACAGTCATCTTTTGTTTAAAATTGACTTTACAATTTTGTCTATGACTTTGAGACATACAATACTACTACTTCTTCTTCTTCTTCTTCAATTATGGCATCTGTCTCAATACTACTACTTTTGACGAGTGTTTACTCGTCACTGGCAAAATTGACAGACAGAAGAAGAAGAGGAGGAAGCTCAGTGTATGAACCATCCGAGTAAGAAAAAAATTATCCCTGTGATTTTATTGAATAAATATATTTTGAATTTTGGTAACTTAAATGTATGTTTATGTAGGTACTCAGACTCGGTATCATCATTCGAAAATTAGGTAGGTATAGTAGGCTCAAGGAATCTAGGCATTCGTGAAGTTAGCCGCAGGAGCTGCGCAGTATCGTTTTTCGTGGAGGTATGAGGAGGGGGGGGAAGGAACTGTACATGCGCAAACTCGCACCTGTGGCTAACTTCACGAATGCCTAGATCCGTTGGATGACCTGTACCTAAGTACTTATAGTTCGTCAGACGTTAAGTTTTTTTTTGTAATTCTGTTTTTAAACGATAACTGAAATAGCTGTTTTATATATTTTATCATGAATATGAATATTTGACATGAAAAAATATTTTTCTCAGTAATAATGGTCAAAATCGTAAATCTAATTAAAAGTCGAATCATAAGTAGCACTGGTGGGATGACGTCACATCGCGGTTGCGTCTTATTAAATTATCTCTGTTTTCGCTCGAGATTTGACCTTCCAAATGACATAATTTCGTCGAACGTTTCCAATTCTGGGCATAATGCCACATTTGTTGTATATTCGGGGTAGCATTCAATTGAAACTGGATCGTCTCCATACTCTCGAGAAAGAATTAAAAATGTTAAACCCATGCCACTTCACAACATGACCATTTTGTGTTCGCTATTGTGAGTATTTGGAACAATGTAATGTCGTACCCATGCAACCAAAGATGACACGACCATCAACACATGGCAGCCAAATAACAAACACACAAACATCGACCGTGCAGGTAAACTGCGTATGCGCTCCTGAAATGGCCATTGTGTGGAAGGTTTATTTGCTTATTTTGCATCTATAAGCGATAGATATTAGATAATTTATACAGCATCAAAGTAGATCATTGTCACTTATGGGATGCTATAGACATTACAGCGTAGCGCCCTGGCCGTAGTGGACGAGTATTAAGGCGCGGTGGTCAGCTGATCGGGGAGTTTTGCTGTTTTTCAGATGCTTTACCCTCGTAAATAAGGGTAGTGGAAAATAACTGAAAGGTCACTGAAAATAATCAATATTTTATCTCTAAAGTCTGAGTTTGAAATTTTGTTTTAAACGTCGTACTAACTTTAGTATTAAATCTTCAAAAATAAAAATTCAAATTATTACAATTCGAAGGGATAAAACTTAGACTTTTCATGCAGTATGTCGCTGGCCACTAGCTAGCTGCCGCGCCTTAAATGAAGTAGGCTTGCCCAGTACACCCGAGTATAGATTACAGCCGCGGTTTACTGAGTTAGCTTTAAGCCTTTCAAAATTGGCTGTGTTGATAATACTACTGGTAAAATCTAGCAAGTTGTCAATTACGTCGGCATTGGTCGCCCACTTGCCGTTATCTATTTATGTATATTAATAACTAGCTTCCGCCCACGGCTTCGCCCGCGTGGTACCTTGAAAAACAAAATCAAACTTTCATCCCCTATTTTATCCCCTTGGGGGTAGAATTAATCAAAATCCTTTCTTAGCGGATGCCTACGTCATAACATCTACCTGCATGCCAAATTTCAGCCCGATCCGTCCAGTGGTTTGGGCTGTGCGTTGATAGATCACTATGTCAGTCAGTCAGTCAGTCAGTCAGTCAGTCAGTCAGTCAGTCACCTTTTCCTTCGGTTTGATGATTGACTTGATTACACACAAAATAACATCAAAAGCTAGGGATTAATTTGTGTCGATGTTTCGCATGTCGCTTTGGCGTCAGTCTGGCTGATGCTGTGATGCATAATAAAATAACAGTAGCGATATACCCCGCGACCTTTCGGGCCAATAATGAGCTCTGGGCCTATACTATACACAGTTATGTAAATATACCTTCAGTAATTAAAAGTTTCAATATTGCAACCCTCACTAATTTTATATTTAAATTTAAATACACGATACTTAATGTTAAATACCAAAATGACCGATCTCAAAACACGAATTGATTTATAAGCCTCTAGTTTATCCCATGCCGTAATACTTCACAGTACAGTGATCTGGAGCCTTACCCTGAATTCATAATAGGTACATTACCGAATTAGTATTACATTGATATTTCGTACCATGACCTATGCAAATTGTATGAAAGTGGTGACGTTTCTATAATGGAATCGTTACGGAATCGTTCTGGAACACTTCGTGGTAAGGCCCCAGTTATAGTTACTAATGTCACAGTATTTCAATATGACAAAACACGTGATTATTGCAAAAAAAAATGTCCTGGCATTTATTTTAATTTATTTTTACAATATTCTTACTATTTTGAATTTTTGGAATGATGTAACGATTTATTTGTTTCTTAATATACAGCTTTTGGGTTAAAATTCAATTTTCGTTGACGGCCATCGATACAAAACTTTCGCATTTATTATGCAAGTATCTAGTGTTTATTCGTTGAAAATATGAACCCCTCATAATCATTGTATAGTTCTATAATTGCTGGTGACGGCAGTCTGTCTGCATGAAGACAAAAGGTATTATTGTCTTTGTTAATGCTGAATAAGTGTCCGTGCATTTTCCCGGTAAATAATTGCAGGGTGGTTGGTGCCTTTCCAATGTTATAGATTTTTAATCCATACTAATCCTATGCTACTAATGCTACTGATATTATAAAGGCGAAAGTTTGTAAGAATGTATGGATGTCTGGATGTATGTTTGTTACTCTTTCACGCTGAAACGGCTGAACGCATCTGTATGAAAATTGGCACAGATAAAGATCATAGTCTGGAATAGCATATAGGCTACTTTTTATCGCGGATATAGCGGGATAGGTTTGTTTTTCAAGGTACCACGCGGGCGAAGCCGTGGCCTAGTTAGCTAAATATCTAACGCAGTGCCTAATTACGTAGGTGTACGGTTTTAATTTGATTTGCAAACTCTTTGTTCGTCTTTCCCACAAGCAATGTAATAAAGTTTAATGGCCAACTGGACCGAGCGAACAAAGGACACTGTTACAGTGTGGTAACCGTGGCGTTATCTGATGGCCTGGTCATCGTCCAAATATATTGGATGCGTTTCGATACTGCACACAACACTATGTATCGTGTTGTAGCAGTAGGGTAAGTAGGGATGCCAGATGAAACTGCACGTGGGGGATACCGTTTACTGAATTCATCAGAGAAATGAAAAAACGGGAGAATGTAAACTAATTTTGAATATTAGCTCTCCATATTCTCGGTCAAAAATAAAAAATACAAGTGAAAAAATTACTTCGATACGTCAATTAGTTTCCGATTTATAGAAGCAAACGTGCGATGCGGACTCGTACGATGCGTCGTGGTGTGACGTCATCTCACTACACAACTACTAAGCGGAGCGTTGGAAATTGACGTCACATGCAGTCACGTGACTCGATATTTATCGAAGTTTAAATGCTTGTAAAATCAAAACTATTAGGTATTTTTGACAATAAAAAAACTAGTGTATTTGTATACATACAAGCTTTACTGTAACAACTTTTAACCGATTTGGTACCTATATCTAGTAACATTCTTAATTCTTGGATATTTATGTATGTATATAATGTCGCCACCACTACACCACCAGTGTATAGTTTTTGTAAAAATATAATTATGTTTTATTCAAGTAAGTACTAAATAGCAATAAACCTTAGCGTGTTTAATTTCTTAAAAACTTTCCTCATATTTTAATATTTCTTATTGGGGTAAGAGATTCTTTATGTACCTACTGGTTTTCAAGATATTTGGATATGTCTTCTTGGCTACATCCCTTAGGGACACCGTTTCACAGACACGAATCCAAAATACATAACCACGTGTCGTGGGCCAAAGCGTCGGTGAAATGTATACAGTTAAAAAGAAAATTATGTTGTATAATACGTATCTTATACTTATAGACGAGCAATTCTTGTAATTCTCGAAAACGGCTCAAACGATTTGCATGAAATTTAGTTTGCAGGTTTCGGGGGTGTTAAATCGATCTAGCTAGGTTTAATTTTTAGAAAACGTCGTTTTATCAGTGTTTTCAGGCAATGAAAAACTGCTAGTTTTACTGTTTTATCGACACAGCTACACTAAAGCTACCTACTTGATAATAGATGGCGTTGTTGAGCAAACGTCGTAAAAAAACCGACCAAAACTCTGTCATCCAGGTACTTTCCTTAAAAGCAGTATAATAATAATTAATATCATAATAATTTCAACTCGGTATTCAATTTAACTGTGGTAATCTATACTTGTAAAGGCTTTGTCTTGAATGACTGACTGACAGATCAACGCACAGCCTAAACCGCCTTAGAGACCTGAAACTTGGAAGGTGTGTTTTTGTATGATGTAAGCAAGAAAGGATTTTCCGAAATTCTACCTCTAAGGGGGTGGAAAGAGGGGGCAAAGTTGGACAACGTGATTCCTTGATCCGATCTACTTCAAATTTTGCATAAACCTTTTTTAACAGAATTGATGAGACGTCTTTTTTTATTGAAATACATCTCCTAACGGCTATAGGGGTTAAAATAAAAATTCGACTTCTACGCGGATGTAGTCGAGGGCTACAGCTAGTAAAATATATTTATTGGTATCTTTCTCTCCACGAGTGTTTTCTGTGTGAATTAGTTTGCCATCTTTCACCTCTGTGTCCTATTTCCACAATTTCGCTCTAATTACCTCAGACGCTAGAAACCACTTTCACCTGTTAATTGAATTTCTACATTAGACTATTTTATTTACTGATAATATAACGATATTATCCTTCTTATTTAATTAAGATAACATTATAGCGCCCCGCGGCCTATCATCGAAATTTGATACATTAACGTAGGGGTAGATTTTCTAAAATTAGATATGCCTATTCCAGAACCTAAACTACATTCTACATTTGACAAAATCAGAATCGGTTCAGTAGTTTCGGAGATAGGTACCTACGCGGTAACAAACAATCACACACACAAACTTTCGTATTTATAACATTAGTAGGATAATTATGTAGTACAGATAATAATTATAGCAGGCTTAATCCATCTGAAAACTATAAACTAGTATACACTTATATTTTACCGGATTACCAAATATATAGAAACCATTATCTATATCTATATAAGAGCTTAACCTGACTGACTGACTGACTGACTGACTGATTTATCATCGCCCAGCCGAAACCGCTGAAGCTAGAAAGCTGAAATTTGGAAGGTGGTTTCCTTTTATAACAAAACTACCCACTAAGGCGGGATTTTTGGAAATTCCACCTCTAAGGGGGTGAAAAAGGGTGAAAACGTTTGTATGAAACTTTTTAACGCGTGGAGCGATTTTCATGAAACTTTGTTTGTGCACTGTAAATAAAAAATGAACGAACATGTGTTTCAGGAATTTTTAATATAACCTTGAAAATGGGGTCAAATGTGGGGTCAATTTTTGTATGGGAACTTTTTAACGGGTGGTGCGATTGATCTGAAACTTTGTTTGTGTACTGTAAATGCAAAATGAGTGAACACGTGTTTCAGGATTTTTCAATATAACCTTCAAAAAGGGGTCAAATGTGGGGTCAATGTTTGTATGAGAACTTTTTAACGGGTGGTGCGATTTGTTTGAAATTCGGTTTATATACATACTTTAAGTGAACAAAGTCGCGAGCGGGACAGCTAGTTATAATTATATTCTTACTAAATGTCCCGGCAAACTTCGTAACGCCTTCTACATTGCTTAGACAACAGTGAGTTATTATAATTTAATATGAACTTTATTAAATAGTAATAAAGTTCAAATTGACTTAACATTTTATTTAGAAAACGTTTGTATGGTAAATAGAAAAGAGCTATTTTTAGGGGTTTCCCGGCAGTTATTCGAATTTTTCTTACCTTTTAAACCTTCCCTAGACCTCCACGAACATTTCAAGACCAAGATAAGATAAATCCGATTAGCCGTTCTCGAGTTTTAGCGAGACTAACGAACAGCAATTCATTTTTATATATATAGAAGATAGATAGATAGATAGATATTGATATATAGATTGGGTATTATTATGTTGGGATTTCCGACAGTCTTTTGGTGACTATAACTATGTAGGTATGTGAAATTATTTAGCCGAATCAAAACTACATAATTATTATAACACATCAAACCCTTATTGATCTAATTAAATACTGAGCGGTGGCTCCTTTTTGACAGAATCATGGAACCAATTGAATCTGTAATTTGACATGAATTTGATAAAGGGTTAATTTCGGATCGTTTGTTTGTTACAGCTACGATCGCGATCAACCCTTCACCTTCCAGATCGGCGTGGGACAGGTCATCAAGGGGTGGGACCAGGGTCTGCTCGACATGTGTGTCGGTGAGTTCTTACTAACGTCGACATTGTTTCGGGGAGTTCTTACTAACCTCGAAATGTGTGTCGGGGAGTTCTTACTAACCTCGACATGTGTGTCGGTGAGTTCTTACTAACGTCGACATTGTGTCGGTGAGTTCTTACTAACCTCGAAATGTGTGTCGGGGAATTCTTACTAATAGACATGTGTGTCGGTGAGTTCTTACTAACCTCGACATGACTGTTTCGGTGAGTTCTTACTAACCTCGACATGACTGTTTCGGTGAGTTCTTACTAACCTCGACATGTGTGTCGGTGAGTTCTTACTAACGACATGAATCGATGAATACTAGGAGTTAAGCAACTCAACCCGCGGGATGAGTTGCTTAATTAGAATGGCTGTATGTACATTTCTTTAGGTAAAGTACCTCCCTCTCTCTCTATCGATATAATTTATTCTAGGTCATCATCTTCCTGCCCTTTTCCCACGTTATGTGGGGTCGGCACAACATGTGATCTTCCATTTCCCTCTACCATTCGTCATCTCAGTACTCACTCCTTTCTTACCCATGTCATCTTTCACACAGTTCATCTATCTTTTCTTTGGCCTACCTCTACCCCTGTATCCATCCACATTCATACATAACTAATATTATAAAGAGGAAAGTTTTGTATTTTTGTTCGTAACGTATAAACTCAAAAACTACTGGTCCGATTTCAAAAATTCTTTCACCGTTAGAATGCTACGTTATCCCTGAGTATCATAGGTGCCTCGCGAGCAAAGCCGCGAACGGAAGCTAATACTAATACAATTTGTTCTAGGTGAGAAGCGAAAACTGACGATTCCCTCGTCGCTCGGCTACGGCGAACGCGGGGCCGGTAATGTAATCCCACCTCACGCGACCCTGCACTTTGACGTGGAACTGATCAACATCGGCGACTCTCCACCGACCACCAACGTGTTTAAAGAGATAGATGCAGATGCTGACAACATGCTGTCTCGTGAAGAAGTGAGTATCGGGTTAGCGTTCAGAGCCATGGACGCGAATGCAGACAATGAGCTCTCGAGAGAGGAGGTCAGTCACAGCTATTGTCATAGCATGACTTATTAGCCCATTGCAATTTATCTAGCCCAATTGTGACATATTTGGCTGAGTTCGATTACCCCAATTTTTCTTGCTTAATTCTGTTAAGGGTCCACCGTGAGTTTTGTTAAGGAGATTTTGAACCTATATTTATTATACCTACAACCCGGTCACATTATTCCGAGACCTGGCGTCGATGAAGTCACGTCGCGTCGAAGCGTATCGGCGCTAACCGTACTGACGCGCCGTGGCGAGCGCGGGGAGGTGAAAGGAGAACCATTTCGCATTCCAGCGAGGTCTCGAGATAATGTGACCGGGTTGTAGTTACTAATGGGTATATTCTCCCCCTTAAGAGGGCTGTGAAGCTGTAAATTCAATAAACGATATCGTTTTGCTCTCCTTTATTAGTCAATATTTAGAATTTTTGGAAATGTTGTAGATACAACAAAAACTATCATTTTTAATCGTCTTACAAGCAAGGCGCTTTTTTTGTTTATCAGCTTATTGCATTGATAAATTAGTTTATTAAAGGTACTTTCATTGACAATTCTTTGGGCTTATTTATTGAAAAATTGGGGTTCTGGATATTTTAATACGTATTAATTAGAAAATATTGGGATTAATCTAATGAATGCTAAAAGGGCAAGAGACGCTTTTCAACAACACGCGGTGGAGGGTACAGACAGATAGAAAAATATAAGCACAACAAATGCTAGCACTTAATTTACCTACCGTAGATTGGGGTCAATAGGAACAATTTCACCTTTACATGCATTTTAACAAGTGTTCCTTTCCTAGTAGTTTCTTAAACGATTTCAATTTGACGAAATTGATTATCACTTTCTGAAAAAAACCTTCGATAAACTCGCGGTTTTAGTTTGTAGGAACAATAATTACGATTTTAGGTTGTCAGTGTATGAAGTCATTTTACTCATATTTTTTACAAAAATATGAGTATTATTATTAATATGATGTGGCAAGGTAATCCATCCGGGATCTTAAATACAAAATATAAGACGGTTTTAGTTTAAGCTATAATAGCATTTTACTTAAAAATGTATGCAAAAGTTCAATTCCCCTCGTCAATAGGAACGCTAAAAGGCTGAAAAGAAACTAAAACTATGAATTATATTCCCCCTTTGTTGATTTATTAACCCTAATAACAACTCTGTCTTTGTTCAACGTTAGTATTAGCCCCGTACTAGACATCTATTGACCCCATGATTTCTATACACCCCGATCTGCCGGTACGTAATGCCACTAACAGTATTATGCGAAGCTAAGTAGGTAGGCACTGCTTTCGTTTTTGGCCTTAGCCCTAGGAAAAACTTATCATACAGGTTAAAACAGTAATTAAGTAGGTATATTAAGTACCTACCTACATAGACTTATCTTAAATTCTTCTTCTTCTTTACTTATGCCATCTGTCTCGAAGAGATTTTTATAAATGGTGTCTGGCCTCCTTGATTGATCAATGTAACGTCAAACGAAGAGTCGAGACTTGTTTTGTCTATGGTTTTGTTTTTTAAATTTAACTCTGTGGTTTGATGCAACTTCGAGGTGGGGGAAAAAAATGGCGGTTAGTTTAGTTAGATTTTATAGTAAACGGAAGAAATTCATTTACGTAAGACTAGGCAGTACCTATAGTTTATTGACTTTAGCCTGCATAAGTAAGCGAATAATGTAACAAAAAAAACAAAACAACTTCGAGGTTTGATTGATGTTGCAATTTGTAAAACCGTGACAGCGTGCGCGTTTAGATACTAGGCCGTCTAGGTAATCTATAAATGGAGCATGGTACCATTACCACTTACGATGTAGGTAGGCGCTCCCGGTACCATTAACTCTCTACCCACAGAGTAGTGCATCGCACTAATTGAACGCAGCAAGTTGACGTTGTCTACGCTATGTACGATAATGGGATGAAATCTAATAACCAATTTAATCAACCTATCTCAGTTTGACGTGGGTTAGTAAGTAGGTACAGTCACCAACAATAGTCAATGAACATAATATTACCTAACTCAAGGATTATAATTTACAAGCGATGCATTCGACTGTCACCTTTGTCGCTATAGTAATTTTATAAACGCGAAAGTTTGTAAGAATGTATGGATGGATGTACCTATGTTTGTTACTCTTTCACGCTAAAACGGCTGAACGGATCTGGATGAAATTTGGCACAGATATAGATTATGGTCTGGAATAACACATAGGTTACTTTTTATCCCGAAAAATTTACGGTTCCCGCGGGATAGATTTGTTTTTGTTTTTCAAGGTACCACGCGGGTGAAGCTGTGGGCGGAAGCTAGTTTTTTATAATTCTCTCGTGTTTTTTTGAGTTTTACTGTGTAATTTTAGTCGCTATTTTTCCAATAAAGCCCGAGTTTTCTTTAAATCGTAAACTAATTGACGTGTATTGAAGTAATTCTTTCACTTGTATTTTTTATTTTTGACCGAGAATATGGAGAGCTAATTTTCAAAATAAGTTAATATTCTCCAAGGCAATAATTCTCCTCAGATCTCTAATCATGGTTGACAAAATATTTGCAGCCGGATTCAAAAACTTAGTCATAAACTAATATATTAGGAGTTAAAACCTATCCATAAGTGCATGGTTTGACGCACGAGATCGCGTACCTACCCGACATCAAGTTAGAATGAGAGCATAATAGTTTCGATAGTTTAGTAGTAGCAACTCTTCTGGCTATAAGGGCCACTTTCACATGTTTTAATTACACCGTGAATCGCAGTTGTTTGTAGCCCCAAGATTCTCATTGTGGGTTACGCACCACTAATCCCGTTCTTAGCTGATATTGATTACCAATGTAAAACTTTTCAGTAATCGAGTATTTTAGGACAGACAAGGAGTTTTCATAAATTATTTTAACAAATCTTCTTCTTTATTTATGTCATCTGTGTCTTAGAGATCAATTTTGTCAATGTCAAGATTATTTTTCTAAACTTAGATACCTAAGTGTTGTCAACGTCACAGAGTCAGCCAATTTTAAACAAAGAGGGTGTTTTATTTTAAATTCTTTGAATTTTTGTTGATAGATTTACAAAGGAACTAAGTATTCACTTTAGTTCATGTATCTCAAACCCGTGTCAAGAACTGGTGACTGTTTACTTTTAAATCCAACTTCAAACAGCTATTTATCATTCCTTTTTACTAAGTAGTTGCAAACACCAAATAGTTTTACTACAATGTTTTAATTAGTCGACAAGACATTACTATTTGGCGCTCTATATTAGGGGAAGCTAATAACGTGGGTAGTTGTGCACAACCCAATTTGATTTGTCAAAATTGATCACCTCAAATATTCCTTGTTCCAGGTCAGCGAATACTTGAAGAAACAGATGGTCTCGCAAGAAGGCGGTGAAATGAGCGAAGACGTGAAGCAAATGCTTGAGGGTCACGACAAGCTGGTCGAAGAGATCTTCCAGCATGAGGACAAGGACAAGAACGGCTTTATAAGCCACGAAGAGTTCTCGGGGCCAAAACATGATGAGCTCTAAGCAATAATGCACCTATCTAGCTCGAGGTCAAGAGCGGATCCAGCTTTGGTGTCAATTAGTCGTGATCAAGTCACAAAAAATTATAATCCTTATTAAATATAATTTTAATTAGTGGTCCACCTAGGTCCAGGACCCAGCCCAGGGGGGGTTATCCCCCTTGACCCCCCCCTGGATCCGCCCTTGCTCGTATACCTATCAATGATATCTGTCTGCTTATACCTGAGTAAATAATGTATTTCCGTATCATGAAATAAGTTTCTGATGATTCTCATGACACTTTCACAGCTAGAAAAATAGTTAGGTATGTAGTGGCTTCACATGGCGTTAAAATTATGACAAATCCAAATGAAATGTCAAATATCACAGAGCTATTATTCAAGCTCGCTGTAAGGAAATAGCAGTAATTTTAATGTTTTTGTTGAGTTGTTTTGTACTTAGTTTATGTCGTTGGCGTGGTTTGTTATATTGTAAGATAGAGTTTAGTTATTAACAAATTTACGGCGCATAATATTACATTTTGTTATATCTATGTCTACTTATTGATATTTATCTCAATGATAACCAGATGAATTATTTTATTTAACTTTTGCTATATAACATTTTTGATTGTTAGGTAAATCAGAGTTTTATTTTTATGGGTTAAACTTGTTTTGTTTACTTATTTTTTTACTTAAGGTATGTAATAGTATTTGAATTCATTCCACTGTGGTTCAATAAATATTTATAATCGTAAAGGTGTTTTTATTTTACATCAATACCCAAAAAAATAGGTTGATCTACTCGAGATTTTCTTGGATTTTACAAGAGCAAAGGGTGTAATTTGCGAAGAAATAGTTTCATTTTTGCCAGTCTTCAGAAATGTTATGTATTTCCATTAAAAATCACTTCCTCGCCTTTTAGATCTTGCAGTGCAGGCAGTTGTTTCATTTAATCGGTAGTTTATTATTATATTTTCTAAATAAATTTAATAACCTGGCAGACAGGGATGGTTGGCGTGATTTGGGGGAAACCTTTGCTCAGTAGTGGGACGATACAGTTTAAAAAAAACATGTAGGTACCAACCTGCTTACAGATTTTGCACTATTACATTTTTATTATAGTAAGTACCTATTAGATTCCGCCCAGGCTTTGCCCGCGAGGTACCTACATAAAATATAGCCTTATTATCCTGAAAGTTCTTTGTGCACATTGGTGAAATTATTTTTGAAATATGATGAGTAGTTTTGGAGATTGCCCTCGCTAGTTTGGGTGAAGCTCCGGTTCGGCAACGAGTAAGCCGGCTAACGGCTTTCCGGAGTGTCCTCTCTTTGATCAAAGGGCCTGTAACAAGAATTAATTATTAGTTCGCCCCAAACTGCCCAAACTGATAACCGCGCTGTCCAAAATCCTTATTTGTATTAACGCCCTGTAGTTTTTTGGACACACTTTATGTTCACTAGGTAAGAGCCTACTGCCTACGTAAATTAGTCCTACTCAAAACCAAATACCTAAGTATTTGATTATCGTGTGGGTAGGGTCCATGCTAATATGTCAAATTTTACTTTTTTCGATATAATATTTCAAACACTATCTGTCCTAAAACAAAAATAAGAATCATTTTGGAATGAAAAAGTAAAGCCCTTTCGTTTGATACCCCACTCTGTGAAATGAGATTTTTTTAAACTTTGGAACCCAATACCTTCACAAGATTAATAAAGACTAAAAAAACCCTTTCCTGATGAAGTTAATTTTCTTCCCAACAAATCTACATAGCAGAATGTCTAGACCTTCCAAGTTTCATGCAGATTGGATTAACGGTTCTAAGTTATGCTCATACAAACATATTAAGTACTCAAACATACAATGCCAAATCTTACTTGGTTTTCGCTCTCTTCTCTCGCAATCAATAAGATGGCAGTTATATTTAGTTCTAAATTTACGGAAAACCTTAAGATGACTAGAAGTTTCGCTCTGATGAACAGTGCCTGTATAATAATAATAAGCCATTTATTATTAACTTAGGTTTACAAAATACATTTAGCACCAAACTAAAAGTAGTGTGTTTCATTATAAGATCTCCCGAAGTTCGGTATGCCTCTTGGCATAGGCCTCCTCTAACCCTTTCTACTGGTTTCTGTCGAGTGCTACCCTTCTCCAGTGTTAACCAGCTGTAAGTATGAGGTCGTCTTCTTTCTCTGGTTTCTGTCGAGTGCTACCCTTCTCCAGTGTTAACCAGCTGTAAGTATGAGGTCGTCTTCTTTCTCTGGTTTCTGTCGAGTGCTACCCTTCTCCAGTGTTTACCAGCTGTAAGTATGAGGTCGTCTTCTTTCTCTGGTTTCTGTCGAGTGCTACCCTTCTCCAGTGTTAACCAGCTGTAAGTATGAGGTCGTCTTCTTTCTCTGGTTTCTGTCGAGTGCTACCCTTCTCCAGTGTTAACCAGCTGTAAGTATGAGGTCGTCTTCTTTCTCTGGTTTCTGTCGAGTGCTACCCTTCTCCAGTGTTTACCAGCTGTAAGTATGAGGTCATCTTCTTTCTCTGGTTTCTGTCGAGTGCTACCCTTCTCCAGTGTTAACCAGCTGTAAGTATGAGGTCGTCTTCTTTCTCTGGTTTCTGTCGAGTGCTACCCTTCTCCAGTGTTAACCAGCTGTAAGTATGAGGTCGTCTTCTTTCTCTGGTTTCTGTCGAGTGCTACCCTTCTCCAGTGTTTACCAGCTGTAAGTATGAGGTCGTCTTCTTTCTCTGGTTTCTGTCGAGTGCTACCCTTCTCCAGTGTTAACCAGCTGTAAGTATGAGGTCGTCTTCTTTCCACTGGTTTCTGTCGAGTGCTACCCTTCTCCAGTGTTTACCAGCTGTAAGTTTGAGGTCGTCTTCTTTCTCTGGTTTCTGTCGAGTGCTACCCTTCTCCAGTGTTTACCAGCTGTAAGTATGAGGTCGTCTTCTTTCCACTGGTTTCTGTCGAGTGCTACCCTTCTCCAGTGTTTACCAGCTGTAAGTATGAGGTCGTCTTCTTTCTCTGGTTTCTGTCGAGTGCTACCCTTCTCCAGTGTTTACCAGCTGTAAGTATGAGGTCGTCTTCTTTCCACTGGTTTCTGTCGAGTGCTACCCTTCTCCAGTGTTTACCAGCTGTAAGTATGAGGTCGTCTTCTTTCTCTGGTTTCTGTCGAGTGCTACCCTTCTCCAGTGTTTACCAGCTGTAAGTATGAGGTCGTCTTCTTTCCACTGGTTTCTGTCGAGTGCTACCCTTCTCCAGTGTTTACCAGCTGTAAGTATGAGGTCGTCTTCTTTCTCTGGTTTCTGTCGAGTGCTACCCTTCTCCAGTGTTAACCAGCTGTAAGTATGAGGTCGTCTTCTTTCTCTGGTTTCTGTCGAGTGCTACCCTTCTCCAGTGTTAACCAGCTGTAAGTATGAGGTCGTCTTCTTTCTCTGGTTTCTGTCCAGTGCTACCCTTCTCCAGTGTTAACCAGCTGTAAGTATGAGGTCGTCTTCTTTCTCTGGTTTCTGTCGAGTGCTACCCTTCTCCAGTGTTAACCAGCTGTAAGTATGAGGTCGTCTTCTTTCCACTGGTTTCTGTCGAGTGCTACCCTTCTCCAGTGTTTACCAGCTGTAAGTATGAGGTCGTCTTCTTTCTCTGGTTTCTGTCGAGTGCTACCCTTCTCCAGTGTTAACCAGCTGTAAGTATGAGGTCGTCTTCTTTCCACTGGTTTCTGTCGAGTGCTACCCTTCTCCAGTGTTTACCAGCTGTAAGTTTGAGGTCGTCTTCTTTCCACTGGTTTCTGTCGAGTGCTACCCTTCTCCAGTGTTAACCAGCTGTAAGTATGAGGTCGTCTTCTTTCCACTGGTTTCTGTCGAGTGCTACCCTTCTCCAGTGTTTACCAGCTGTAAGTATGAGGTCGTCTTCTTTCCACTGGTTTCTGTCGAGTGCTACCCTTCTCCAGTGTTTACCAGCTGTAAGTATGAGGTCGTCTTCTTTCCACTGGTTTCTGTCGAGTGCTACCCTTCTCCAGTGTTTACCAGCTGTAAGTTTGAGGTCGTCTTCTTTCTCTGGTTTCTGTCGAGTGCTACCCTTCTCCAGTGTTAACCAGCTGTAAGTATGAGGTCGTCTTCTTTCTCTGGTTTCTGTCGAGTGCTACCCTTCTCCAGTGTTTACCAGCTGTAAGTATGAGGTCGTCTTCTTTCCACTGGTTTCTGTCGAGTGCTACCCTTCTCCAGTGTTTACCAGCTGTAAGTTTGAGGTCGTCTTCTTTCCACTGGTTTCTGTCGAGTGCTACCCTTCTCCAGTGTTTACCAGCTGTAAGTTTGAGGTCGTTTTCCCATCTTGTTTGTTGGCGCCCTCTAATGCGCGGAACAGTGCCTGTAATGAGAATTAAATATATCAGTATTTAAATATAATTACAAAATAGGTCTTTTGAAAAACCATGGTAATGAATCTTGGAAATGACGCTTCAATCTGTCAGTGATTTGGAATATTATAGTCGATTAAAACCTATTTTTAGAGGTTTGTTATTTTTCTTTTAAGTAGGTACCTGACACTGGCAGAATTGTTCTCTAAGAGACAGATGCCATAATTGAAGAACAAGAAGAAGTAGGTACCTACATACGAGTATTAGATCTGCAAATAAAGAAATTTTTAGCAGCGAATATAGGAATAGGGTGGCATTTTTTTAAATCTGCTAATAGTGAAAACGCGAATAAAGGAAGCATGAATAAGGAGCTTTTAATGTATTTTTACTAGCCGACTCATGTGCAACTTTGTCTGTGCATTTTAAGTAGTATCAACATTTTTCATTGATGCTTTCTTATTGGTTGTAGCGTTTTGTTATTTATTATTTATTTATTTATTTATTTATTTAATTATTAATTAGAACGGCGAAAACACCAATTACACTAATTAATTATTTACATGCGAATAACAAAACTTAGACAACTACATTAAATTGAAATTATATAAAAGTAAATTAAAAAAAAAAAAAAAAAAAAAAAAATGTCACAGGAAAATTATGTCACAGCAAAATTGTGTGTAATTATATAAAATCTGTGGTAATAGTAAAATAAATAAATAATAATAGTAATAGTAATATTAAATTAATAACATGATAAAATTGCTAATACTATTTGATACCATACAATATGAAAAAGAATAACAATAATAACAATAATAAAACATCATCCATCCCTCTCACAATAGAGCAGACAAATTGACATTAAGTCGCTCCATTCGTCCACAAATATGTCAACGTCTGGGAAAGCCTTAAGTAAGCCGTTGAGGGCGTCGAGAGCGCGAGGCAGCGGTGACCGGTGGTGCCCTACAGTGCGGCAAGGTGGTAGAGCGAGGAGCCTGTAGCTTCTACCGCGAATATAATTATCCGGCACATATAGGCGGAGCAACCCGTTGTGTAGTTCGGGACTGTCAATAATATTCCTAAAGATTTTAATAGTGTTCGACAACTGATCATACGCGCGTCGTGTTTTCAAAGAGTTATAGCCCAAGGAACCTTGCAGATATTTCGTGGGATACATAAATGGGTAATATCCTGCTACGCGCTTGTATAGGTATCTTAGAAATGCCTTTTGTACTTTTTCCAAGAGAAGATCGTATTTCTTTTCATGCGGACTCCATACACAGGAACTGGTCTCCAGCTTGCTACGGACCAAAGCGCTGAAAAGGAGTTTTATGACGTAGTAGTTTCCAAAGTCACGTGCGTTTCTAAGTACAAAACCCAGCCTCCTGTACGACTCCCTAGCTACGACAGAGATGTGGTCGTTAAATGTAAGCTTCCGGTCGAATGTGACTCCCAAATCCTTGACCACAGTTGCTCTGGTGATCGGAATACCGTTGATACTGTAGTCATAGGCAATAGGGTGCCACATGCGACCGAAAGTCATGACGGAGCATTTCAACGGATTAAACTCCATTTTATTTTTGGCACTCCATTGATAGACCGCATCAATATCGCGCTGTAGAGCTAAGCAGTCGGAAAGAGTATTGATGGTCGCGTAGAGTTTCAGGTCGTCCGCATATAAAAGACATTTTGAGTGCCGCAGAACATTTGGTAAGTCATTGATCATTATCAAAAACAACAGTGGCCCCAAGACTGATCCCTGACTTACACCGGATCGCGTCTGATAGCGCGAAGATTCGTACATGCCGAGCTTGACATACTGCTGCCGATTTCGTAGGTAGTCAGCAATTAGCCGTAGAAGATTGGGGGCGAAGCCTATGAAACTAAGCTTCGCCAGCAGTGTGTCATTGTTGACCCTGTCAAACGCTTTTCGGAAGTCAAAGTAGAGTACATCCACTTGACGCCCTTTATCTAGTTGCGTAGAGATGTAGTCAACTATACATAGCAAATTAGTATTTACAGACCTCTTTGCCCTGAAGCCATGTTGTGCGTTACATAAGTATTTTTCAACTTGAACGTATATTAACTTATACAGTACGTTTTCAAATATTTTAGCTGGTGACGATAGGATGGCAATTGGTCGATATTCTTCTACTAAAAGCTTGTTCGAAGTCTTAGGTATAGGGCTTACTCTAGATACTTTCCATTGCGCAGGATAAACACCAGTTCTCAGGGCCAAATTAAAAATATGGTTCAGAGGACGAACAAAATATCTTTTCGCGTGTTTGAAAACTACTGGCGGAATACCGTCGGGTCCAATAGAGCTGCTTGGCTTTAATTTCTGAATGCCTTGGATCACATCTTTGGGTGCAAAGTCAATAATATTTATGTAGTTACTATTACACCCAGTGTCATGATTATTAATAGTTTCAACACTGAGGACTGGCGTATCGGGAAGGAATACGCTCGCGAAGAAGTCTGCAAAAGCTTCCGCTGCTGCAACTCCAGTGCATGAATTACCTTTATACGTCACATTAGGTTCAAATCCGCCCTTGGTTCGTAAACTCGATATGTGGCTCCAAAACAAACGGGGATTTATCGCGATGTTGTTCTCAATCTGCCTCATATGTGCGGCATAGGCAGACGCGACGCGGGACTTTAAGGAAGCCCTGAGCTGAGAGAACATCATGTAGTCCTGCACGGATTTGGTGCGCCTCCAGATAGAATGCAGTTTAGCTTTCAATTTAGTGTCACGAATTATGTTGGGATTAAACCAGACAGGATATCTTGGACTATGAGATTTATTACGGCATTTTTTAGGTATGCAATCATTGAAAATGCCATAGACGGTACAATAGAGTTCATTCATTGCATTCGGGATATCATTACACTGTAATACATTATCCCACGAAACCCCAGCAAATAGGGCAAATAACTGCTCAAAATCACATTTCTTAAAATTCCAATCTTTGTCCGGGTTAACGTTACTGGGTTCCAGACGGTCCAAGCAACGAGATAAGTCAGTCACGAACTCCACATCGAGGGCCGGATGGTGCAAGTCGATCGGCACTAGGCATTCCGTGCTGCTGACGGCTACTTCACGCACCCCATCGTCCTCACGGATCAGAACTACATCTAACATGCGCCCGTAAACATTGGGCACGATGTTTTTATCTACTAAATTACAAAACGATAAGAAGTAATAATAGTAATTGGCAATATTTTGCGAAGCGCTATTCATATTAAGGTCCCCCATAATGATCACATTTCCTTTCAACAACTCTGAAAAACTCTCAATTTTACAAAATATATTCATATAATCATCATCGGTGGCACTAGGCCTCATGTAAAAGACACAAACGTAAAAGGTACGCCCACTTAAATTAAAACTTGCCCAGAGATCTTCTCCGCAGTCAGTCTCGAGGTCTCTACGCCGGCATAGTGCAATGGGTGCTCGGGCGGCCAGCAGGACGCCTCCACAGGGAGTTTTTCGGTCTCGGCGGATGACACTCCAATCGGCACACGTGACTTCAGAGTCCTGGACGGAGTCGTCGAGGAATGATTCCGTTATAGCAACGAGGTCGTGGTCCAACAGGGCCAGGTTGTTGCGGAAATTACGAAGCTTGGTTTTGAGTCCTCGTACATTTTGGTAGAAGACTCGGAGGCTCGAAGCTTTATTGTGAGCGATTTGTGCCACGAAAGGGCTGTGGTTGTGGTCGCGGCTGCGCCTGCAACTGCGACTGCGATTGCGGCGGCGATCTGTTGCCTGAATTAGTACCGGATACATCACCCAATTTTGCCGTAGCCATTGGCTTCTTATAGTTTATCCAAGGTTTGATCCTGGCATTAATAGGCCAGACATCTATGGAGTAGCACACGTTGTAATGGACTTCTGGAACTCCTAGTTTGTATGACTTATATTGCCCTTTTGGCGTAAGCTCTTCGACGGTACAAACTCCCGTGGGGCATAGCTTTCTTAGGTATTCAAGAACGTCAGCGGAGCCAGAAGCCATGTTCCAAAGGTGTAGGTATTTGATCAGCTCTACTGCCTTCAGTGATGTTATAGAGGGTCCAGCCGTTCCGCATAGTGAAGTGGGTCCGCGACTTTTCCGTTGTCTTACTTCAGTCCACTGCTGCTGGTCATTTGGGGTCTCACGGCTAGGGTGATTATCGTGAGTGGCCGCTATCACGGAGGTGGTGCGGGCGACTGTGGTGGCAAATGTGACTGGGCCTTGATCCAATACTCCTACTTCTTTTACTCGAGACTGATTCTCATGACGTGGTAAATGGTCTTTGGGTCCTTTCTTGATAGGTGTTACCATCTTGGGTGGTTGAGATTCTCGGGCTCTTGATAGTGTAGTAGTTTTAGACTCGAGTGATGTGTGTACCACTTTATTCTCATAATGCTCAAGTTTCAGGGTAAGATTGGCTACTTGGGAAGCATAACTGTCAAGCTTATTCTCATATCTTACAATAAGCGTGACTGCATGGGTCAGCTGATCTCTAAGAGTAGCCATTTCTAATCTCATACTTCTTATTTCTTCAAAGAATTCAACCTGCGTGTCACACGCGCGCCCATCCGCGCGGCTAAGTGGCGTTGGCGGGATTTTTTTACGAAAGGTGACATTCGGATCTCTTTGTTTCTTCGCTAACCCTACGGGCGTCGAGCTGTTGTCACCGCCTTTTTTCATAGAGCAGCGACATTCGGGACAGACCCATTCTTCACTAGTCGTGCTTTTTCCACCAGCGCAGAGCGGATGATACAATTTATTGCACTGATCTACGATACAGCGCAAAATTTCTTCCTCTTCAACTATATCGCCACAGCAAGCGGAGCAGCTCATAGCGTTAGAAATATATGCGCGCGCGCTTGAATATTTTGTTCCGCAGCGACGGCAGTTAGGGGGTAGGGTACACTAGGTAGTTATTTTAGCGAACGCTTGCTTGCGCGCGACGGCAGCAGGAGTGAGGCCGGTTGTGAGTATGACTCACCGCGCGCAAACGCAGTGAGTGACGAGCGGCCCGGGGTCGGTTATAAAAGTTTTTAAAATGTTTTTCGCTATTACTTGATAACCACTCAACCAATTTTTATTATCAAGGCGTCACAAGAAAGTATTTTCCACTGGTCACAGATAGGTATAAGTCACAATATGATCACTACAAATTTAAGCACATAAAAGATTTTTCAAACACGGAGCAAACAATCGTAGTTGTTGCTTTAAGAACAGGCGTAGGCGCAACATTTTTATAGCCGTTTCGTTATTATAGCCTATCGCCTTTCTCAATGGATTATACAACACAAAAATAATATTTCAATTTGAACCAGTAGTTTCTGAGTATAGTGTGTTCAACCAAATAAACTCTTGAATTTTATTATACGAGTATTAGTATAGATACCTTGATCATCAGATTTATATCATCATCATTCTCCTGCCCTTATCCCACGCTAAGTGGGGTCGGCACAACATGTTTTCTTCTTCCATTCACCCCTATCATTCATCAACTCTGAATCAACTCCTCTTACATTCATATCATCTTTCACACAATCAAACCATTTCTTCTTCGGTCTTCCTCTACTTGCGCACCCATCCACACTCATACTCATAACTCTTCTGGTGACATGGTTTTCATCCCTCCTCATCACGTGTCCATACCATGCTAATCTAGCACTCCTCATCTTTTCAGTAACAGGCACCACTTTCAGACTTCCCCTGACATACTCATTCCTAATCCTGTCCAACCGTGTCACCCCACACATCCATCTCAACATCCGCATCTCAGTAGCATGCACTCTTCTTTCATCCGTCTTCTTCATTGCCCAACACTCTGATCCATACATCGCGACAGGTCTGACAACCGTCTTGTGATCATAGATTTATATATCAGCATTAAATAGCGAGGAGTGAAAGGATGGGAGGCCTTTGCCCTGCAGTGGGGCAATATTGGCTGAAAAACAAAAACAAATAGATACCTTGTTCTATTATAATAATATAATTATGATCCATCGTCGAAAACCCGGGTCGGAACCCCATTTGTTCCATTGTTCCGCTGTCTACGTTTGTTTCCCTTCTGGTCGTAAAATAGATGTATACAAATTGTAGATACTAGATTGAAGGCTGGTTGGTCGGTGGTTTGCTACATCTTAATTTTCAAGCTCCATTCATGTAAAAGAATGATGTCTGATTTCTTCCATTGTTCTTGTCCTAGACTTGTTTTTCAGTACCTATTAGTTTGATTATGTATGACGGTGAAGCTAGGTGGGTTGCTTTAACAAAACTTCATTTTGTAGTCCGCCTGAAACTGGCTTTCAATTTCATAATTGGGTCTATCACTTCCTTTTCATTCATTGGATCACTGGTCGTCTTTATTTTCTACACGGTATAAATTCGGATCAAGGTATCCATATTTGTAGTTTTCTTTGTATATGTAGGCATTTTTTGCTTTGTTTTTTAAACAGTTCGCTGTTTCATTCGTTGTTTCTTCCATAATTGGTTTAGATTGTTGTTGATGTTGATGTGCTTAGCTTATTTAGCTCTTTTCTAATCTTGTGACAATCAATTGTTGGTATTGTAGTATACGTTTGGTTGGTCAAACTTTATCACTACATAAAATTTGATCACCAAATTAAAATTAAAATTTCACTCGTCTGTCCACCAACAGAACAGTAACAAAAACAAACAGACAGACAGGACAGACGAGACAGACGACCGACCGATGAACGAGACGGTGAATAAAGCGGTAAACATACTATAAGCCGCGGCTTATAAGCCGCGACTTAGGGACGAGTCCGAGAGGTATCTGGACAATGAAATTTCACTGAGCCTTGCACACTATCGGACGCAGTCGTAAGTCGTGCCCTTGGCTGACCTCGAGCGTTCAGACGTCCGTCAACAATCTGGAATCGTCCGCGGACGGTGTTGCCAGCAGTGTTGGATTCAGACCCTTGAAAAATTATTATCTATGGAACTTAAAATAATACTACTCGACACTCACACTTTCACTACTCAACATGTTTCTTCGTCTACACCAGTGCTACCAGCCGATAGATAGATGAACTCTCAATAAGCCGCGTCCGACGGATGCGGCTTATAGTGTGCAAGGGTGTTCGGACGATTTTAGGCCGCGCCCATTCCATAGACAACTATTACACTAAACATAGACCAGTGTTGCCAGAAGGTTACTTTTATTACCAAGCAAAAATCGAAAATATTTAAGTTCATCTATCTATCAGCTGGTAGTACTGGTGTAGACGAAGAAACATGTCGAGTAGTGAAAGTGTGAGTGTCGAGTAGTATTATTTTAAGTTCCATAGATAATAATTTTTCAAGGGTCTGAATCCAACACTGCTGGCAACACCGTCCGCGGACGATTCCAGATTGTTGACGGACGTCTGAACGCTCGAGGTCAGCCAAGGGCACGACTTACGACTTCGTCCGATAGTGTGCAAGGCTCAGTGAAATTTCATTGTCCAGATACCTCTCTTATAGTATGTTTACCGCTTGAGTTCTGTTCACTGCACCACGCAAACCGAAGCCGAGCCGCATTGTTGGTTGCACAGACGTACTAGGGATACTACGTACGTATATGGTTGGTTGGTTGATCATTCGGTCGGTTCGTTCGTTTCTCAATCAATTCTCTCACTCACGTAGTGATTATTCTCTTTGCTCTCACTGTGTTTGTTTGTGATTCGTGGTGTGGTGTATTATTCCTACATTATGCTGCTCTCCTAAAGTCGATAAACATGTTATCTAATAAAAAGTTGATAGCGTGCTGCGCTCTAGCGTTTTGTTTGAACACATCGCTCTTGGTTCTATTCGTGAAATATCAATCGGGTGAAAGGTGCTACATTACTATCAATGAACATCAGAAGGTAATTACTGTCTTACCAGACAACTTTCTTAGTATCGGAATAGACGCTTCCGAGATTCAAAATGACAAAATTGACTTTTCGGATCCTAGAATCAGAGTTCTAGCGGCGGCAATGGCGCCGGCGAGAGTTCGACTCGGCGGCACAATGTCTGACCGCCTCATATTCAGCAAGCACGATACCCCTATCACCTGCGAGAAGCCATGCCCCAAGGAAACTCATTCAAAACATTGCTCGTATCTCAAGAAAATGTGCAAAAATAAAGTATTACCATTCTTTGTTATGACTGCTAGTAAGTGGAGTGCGATAAATGAGTTCTGCAATGTCACCAACTTGGAGTTACTTTTCACATTGAACGTACTGCTGCGTGATGAGCACGGTTGGATTGAACACAATGCCAGGGAACTGCTGGAGTACTCGAAACATAAAAAGTTTGAAGTTGACTGGCAGCTCGGAAATGAACCTAACTCGTTCAAACATGTCTTCAATGAAACTGTTTCCCCTAAAATGCTAGCACATGATTTCGAGAAGCTTCGAAAGCTTCTTACTCATACTGGATACAAAAAATCATTGCTGGTCGGCCCGGACACCACTCGTCCACAGCCTGGTCGACCCGAGTGCCTGAACTACATGGATGAGTTTTTGGGGAATGCATCACATATCATTGATATCAGATCATGGCACCAATACTACCTAAACAGTAGAACTGCCACATTAGAAGACTTTTGGAATCCTGATACGTTAGATTTATTGAAAGGAGAAATCGAGTCGATGAAAAACCGCACTGCAAAATACAAACAAATACCTATGTGGCTCACGGAAACCAGCAGTTCTTATGGAGGAGGCGCGCCTGGACTCTCAAACTCTTTTGCCGGTAGCCCCCTATGGATTGATAAACTGGGGTTATCTGCAAAGAATAACATCACCACTGTTGTGAGACAAAGTTTTATTGGTAAATTCTACAGCTTGATAAATGAAAATCTGGAGCCGCTGCCTGATTGGTGGTTAAGTATCCTATACAAAAAGCTGGTTGGTAATAAAGTGTTGAACGTAAAATGTAAATGTTCTCGTTATCAAAGGATGTACCTTCACTGCTCTAACAGAAAGTACACTAATGATACTTCAGCTGTCACATTATATGCTGTGAACTTAGAGATGAAGATGGTACACTTTCTTCTAAATGGCACTGCTCTTCATGGAGATAATTATGATATAGATGAGTTTGTTATCAGCGCTCCGTCCAATAACAGGAAGTCAAAGACAGTACTATTAAATGGCTGGCCCCTTTACTATGAATCTCCATTGCCAGAATTGCGGGCCCGGCACCACAGGTATGGGTCCTATATAACCATGCCCCCATACTCAATTGCATTTTGGGTGATTAAAAACACCTCTATTAAAGTCTGCAAGTAACATTAATTGCTATATAATATATATGTACATTTTGCTACTACAAACAGATATATTATATCTGTTTGTAGTAGCAAAATGTACACTATTCCAGTTGCTAGATCCAGTAATTTAGCTGACTTCACTGTTTTTTTAGTTTCTGTTTACATTATTCCACTTGCATTCCAGTAATTTCTTGCTGGACAGGCACTAAAATACTTTGGATTCAGTTAAATAGCTCATTACTCATGTAAATTGTGCATTTTTGTCACATTCCAGTGAAATCTCCTATTTAATTTTAGTCCAGATAATTATGTTAGTGCTAGTTTGGAAGAGTTTTTGTTGTGTGGTTAGTTGATACCCATATAAATGTCAGGGGGTTTTATGTAGTGCAGTACTTTTTACTGATGCTGGAAAAAATGGAAGAGTCCATCTTGTGCTGACCCCACATAGAATGGGATAAGGGTAAAGTAATAATTACTTATCGCCCAAGCGGTTGGGTATTTTATGTATGTTAGGTATTTTATACTATTAAGTTTAAATTGGTGAATGCTAGTTACGCTAAACCATATTATTGTTACATGAATGTTAGATTAATGATCTGATTATTTACATCACACAACATTGAGCTATGAGGGTAGTAGAAAAGTTAATTTGAAACATAATTTTAATTGTGCAAACAATTTTTTTATAATAATTATAGCAAAAAGTGCATTCTAAAAAGCTATCTAGATATTTAATAATTCCAGTTTATGTAATTTCAACAAAAAAAACAAGATTATCATAGTTATACCAACTCAAGTTAACATAGCCTACATTAAATAAACTAATTTAAAAAAAAATGTATGAAAACTTATGATGATTTTCTCACATCACTTAGATTTCTGATTTCGTGGTCTGATTAGTTCACGTGGCACAAAGTGTTATTATTAGGTATTTAGTATTTATATTTAACTATTCAGTTTGTTTATTTAATTATTTAGTATTTATTTATATTTTTTTTAGGCTTGCAACCTGTCACGTACGGAATACTAACTACTGTGCAAAATGTGGGCATGTACCAAATGTCATGTTTGGACTTGCCTCTGACTACCCCCTTTAGATATCCTCAAAGATCTAAGTAACTAAAGATCTGAGGAGATATCTACTGAGCCTGGGGATTACAGTCGTGATCATATATATATATATATGATCATGGGGATTACAGTCGTGATCATATATATTTATATTTTTAAAACAACGTTTTGTGTACAAAGATGTAAAATGGTTTTGATATTATCTTATCATTTGGATGCAATGTTACTGTACGCATGTTTGAATAGCCTTGCATTTAAGTCAGGCGAAGACCAATTGACACTGAACTATTTATCATTTAGGTGCCTATTAGTCCATCGAAGACAGAGTATGTACAATTTGATATGAAAAGGTCGTATGAATTATTAACAATTGCAAATTACATATACCAACTTTAAATTAATATACTATAAACACCTACTTTACTAATTAGTAGGTACTAGATACAAATATATGTAGAAGCCATGTTACCTAGTTAACATTTTATAACTGTGAGACCATTTAAAAATGAATTGAATCCAGACTAATTTGCAGCTTTTCTCAAATAAAATAAAATAAAATTTCAAAGGTTAAAAAAAGTCATAGGTACTTGGGAATAGATAACCATAATATACTAAAATCAAATGATTTTATATGAGTTAGTTATTATTTATACATAAGTAAATGAATTCAATTTTGCTAGTTTTAATGTTACAAAACTGTGACGGCGAATACTGCTTTTTCCTTCCTTAATTTATTATCTATTTATCTATATAATATAAAAATGAATTGCTGTTCGTTAGTCTCGCTAAAACTCGAGAACGGCTAAACGGATTTATCTTATCTTGGTCTTGAAATGTTCGTGGAGGTCTAGGGAAGGTTTAAAAGGTAAGAAAAATTCGAATTATTGCCGGTAAAACCCTAAAAATAGCCCTTTTCTAATTCCCATACAAACGTTTTCTAAATAAGTACGAAGTCTGCCGGGTCAGCTAGTATTTTCATATTTATTATTTACCATAATTTTATTTCTTTCATCATAGTACCATAGTTAAGTCATCAGTATCTTTATGGGTAGTTCCATTATTCGTAAAAATGTTAAACGTCTGTATGTAAATAGACATTTACTAGTAGATGATGCACAAACAATAATATACTACATGCTTGCAGATACAAAAGACAAGACGTCATTAAAGCAAGGCCATTTCTATAATAACAATGATAATAATATCACATACTTAGAATCAAACCTGCTGGGTTGATTTGTTTCAAATTAACTGATTTACATTTATGTGAAATAGAAATTCAAAATACCTTCATGTTCTGGATAAATTAGGGAATTTCTGAATTTTCAGAGGTGTTTTTGACATGATTTTTAACCAAGGATTTCTAACTAATTCGTGTTTTAGTTCCGGTTGATTTATCACTTATATCCTTGAGTATCGTGTAGTTCAATTTCAATGTAATCTATTAAGCGGTAATAGAATGATTAGGGTTGCAATACTTGCAATTTTCAAAATGCTGGACCTTAACAGTATTCGAATTATAACATCTAATATTTTAATTGTGCCATTTTACAGACATTATTATATTATACGAGTATAGGTACTCTTGTAATGTAGAATCTACTTACATCTTTGAACAAAATGGTTGCAAATATTATTTTCACTGCCGAAAGTGCAATTATGCTTTTTAATACTATAAAATATGGTTAAAAATAATCTAATAAATCTACCTAGTAAGTAAGATTACTTTTATTATCTGGACTTAGAAGTTAAATGATGTACCAATGAGGCTGGGTCATTGATTATTTCAAAAAGCTATGGAGAGAATTATGGCTGATTAATATTGTATGATCGCAGTCATACATGTTGCATAAAATCTTTTTTCCTTTTAATTTTAAAGTGACTTACTTACACCAGTTTTTTATGTATCATTATAATACTAATTAATTAATTAATTAATACTTACCTAAATTATATTACTACAACTTTTTTCGAAGACCAAGGTGCTATTATAATACTCTTCCGAAGGTCATTCAAATATGCATGTGGCATAAATATGCCTTAAACCATATAAGGAGGCTATGGGCCCAGAATAATTTGTTGATCATAGACAAATGATCTGACAATCTCTATGGAGTAGCGTATGACTGTTAGTTAATGAGTTGAATGCTTTGTTTAAGTAATTTAACAAAATATATGTTTAGTTTGCATCTGTAATTAATAAGTAATTAAATATTATGATTAATAAGATAACGTAATAAGGCTAGCTTTATACCAATTAGCTTTATTACTTGCATATTATTATATTACATAAGTACTAATTATTGTACCTTCTTACCTATTATAATATTTTACATCTATTTTATACACTGTTACATTGCTTAATAAGAAAGTGTTTTAATGTTGTGATTTTTGGTGCCTAAATGTAAGACTGATTACAATTACTTACTTATTTACAATATTTCAATGAACCAGATAGTTGCAAATGAGCAAATTATTGGTAAGCTACTATGTACTTTGAAAATAAAACCGAATTTTGTAAATGTCATGAAGTTGCCACGAAACGACAACGATTATAATCGGAATGAAATGTTCCGTGAATGTATCGATATAATTTTAGTCGAAATAACAGTTATTTTGCTGTCAAATTCAAATAATCGTATCGTCCTTAAGTAAGTGGCGTTTTGCTGAGTAGACACCTTTCGTATAGTTCACAGACGTACTAGGGTGGTATAGTTGGCCCAACGAGTCGAGGCATTCGTGAAGTTAGCCGCAGAGCTATGCGCAGTATCGTTTTTCGGGAGCAATCGGAGGTATGGAGAGGGGCGGTGGGACTGTACATGCGCAAACTCACACCTGTAGCTAGCTTCACGAATGCCTAGATCCGTTGGAAGAACTGTACGTAATGTGTTTCCCGTCTAACGAAACTTTACATGACCTACTTTACCTATCTTACTTACATGACCTACTTTACCTATCTTACTACCAAAGTACCTACCTACCTCCTTTCATCATGAACTGATATTATATTTGTCTCGTTCAGTGCATACAATATATTGTACTTCTGTCAATTTTGTTTAAATTACCTTCAATAGGAACACTTGAAACAAGCAGTTTACACGCGAGCGACATTGTCGTGTATAATACGAGTATAAAGTCCATAAAGTACACAAATTCAACTAACAGATAGGAATATAGTTATTTTGATTTTGTTTCCCCCCCTACAACATAGAATTGTAGGTTTATCCTATTGGGTATTACATAACTGATTTTTAAACCAATTTGTTATGGTAAATTTATTCATGGATATACACTTATTTAGTTGAAAATTGTAGGTAGGTATAAATTTACGAGAATATTTTCATTTTTCAATTTTGGAAATTCTTATGCCGTGCCGTTAGGTATACCTAAGCTTTTTTGTGATTATCTGCTTAACTATAAATAAACTCTTGGCTTGTTCAATGACAAGACGTTTTCGTTGTTTCCCATGTTGTGCGTAAATTCTAAGTAAGTATAAAAAACTTGAGAGGTGTCAAGGGACACCCGGATGGAACGAAGTTCCTTTCGATTAATTTGTGGGAGAGAGAGAGACAGACAGACAAACATAAGCACGCCGCACGGCTTACAACTATAGCAAAAAGTGTAGTTACAACTTTTCGTGAGAATTTTTTCCGTCTAGCCCCCTTTCACAACGCGCGATAAAGAACTTCGTTCCAATAAAATACCTATATAATCTGTGGTTATAGTAACATTATTATTAATGACCCTAATTTTGGCTAAGGGTAGGTACATTTGACCAACTTTCGGTGTAACTATTCTCAGAATAATGTAATGTAACTGTCAGTTTGCTGTTAGATATTTGCGATTTATTCTGGGGACAGTATTTACACTAGTTTAGTCAAGTCCGCTTTAATGAGAATACCTAATCGTTCTACAAGTCTGTCAGTGCCTTTATTTATTTAATTAATCGTTGTCTACAAATCTGTTAGTGCCTTGATTTTATTAATCTTTGTCTACAAGTCTGTTAGTGCCTTGATTTTATTAATCGTTGTCCACAAGTCTGTTAGTGCCTTGATTTTATTAATCGTTGTCTACAAGTCTGTTAGTGCCTTGATTTTATTAATCGTTGTCTACATGTCTGTTAGTGCCTTGATTTTATTAATCTTGTCTACAAGTCTGTTAGTGTCTTGATTTAATTAATCGTTGTCTACAAGTCTGTTCCCTGTTTTTATTAATCGTTGCCTTGATTTTATGAACTAGACATAGGAGAGGTAGGGGTGGGACGGGCAGTCGGGAGAGATGGGCACCCCCCTTTTATTCTGATCCTGTAACAGATTTTATTTTTTTCGTAATTTGGTAGTTTACTTTACCGACTGGCAAAACTGTTCATCCATATACTATCTGTCATTTCTGACCGTTGTTAAACACAGACACGTTTGAAGGTTATGCGCTCGTAAAACCGACTATTTTGTTGTGCTTTCTTATCGTATTAAAGAAAAAACTAACGAAAGGTATGTCTATTTTTTATTAGATATCTATTGTATATATACTAACTTATAAATTAAACTGAAATTCACGCTTAAATACCTAAATAAAAAAAAATACCGGTAACTTATATTGAAAATGTATACAGAGGGAGTAATGGGCATTCTGATATGAGAGAGGTTTGGGCATGCCCAATGCCCTCATATATGTTAAGTGAATGAGGATTTTTTAAAATTCTAATTAATAACTATTTAGATTATTTTTATTTACAGAAAGACGCCAATCAAATTAAAAAAAAAAAAGGTTTACGACGGGAAATTCCTAAAGATTTGATATTTCGAGCCATTAGAAGAGGTATCAAGAGGACCAAAAATAAAAACGGCAGCTTTAATATGAAAACAACCTTTATGGGTTAAACCTAATCTTAGATATGTTAAGATACTATTTAAGATGGTTTTTATTTTATTTTTGGATTCTATTGTGGATTTAGAGTGTTTTATAGGTCATGCCCAAGCCTCCCATAGGGTGTGTCCAAACCTCCCTACCATAGGGAGCATTGGGCACTTTTGCCTTAATTTCTAAAAATGATCTCTTAATGTCAAGATTGATTTTAATTTTAAGAAATTTCTCCTAAGATATCTAGCCAAATGTGTGGTGCAATAAAATTTGGCATAAAATTTTGATTATCTATAAAATCAGATTTTTTATGAATTAAATTGTGAAAAAGTGCCCATCCCACCCCTACCTCCCCTAATACCTACTGTACGATGTTAGATAACTTAATTGTAGAACTAAGATTAATTTTGACGCCTCGGCAACGTTCGTGTTATATGTCGAGAAAAACAAAAATGTCGTTTCATATCCAGCCGGGGTAACATAGAAGTCGCGACAAAATTTGGTCGACGCTATTGTCGTGCATTTGTCTCATTCGCACAAGAAAGAGAGACAAAATAGTCGACATAATGTTTACGACGCTTTTGTGGTTTCGCCTCATTCGCACAAGAAAGAGATTAAGTACTTAAAGGCATTCTGAAAAATGTTAATCGTTTCGCTAAGTAGGTAGGGCAGATGACCCGTTTGTGGCCACCGGGCCCTTTCTGGCCATCTAGGACTTCAAACCGCTGTAAATAAGGCATAGATCATTTATTTTTTTTGCTGAGTACGGTTCCTATAACATTAAGTAATGGCAGCACTGCTGCCGTTGACAAAAATCATGTGTCAAAATTCTCTTTGACATAACACGCCTTTTTTCCATCCGGTCGTGCAATAAGCAGTTTTCTTAGCAAAAATAATAAGGCGAGCGGGTGAGTAATCAATTGTTATTTTCGAAATCTTGTTTTATTTAGTTAATGTTTTTGTTAATTGTATATTAAAAATATATTATTTAGGTAGAATTAAAACAATTTATTTGCTAAGTATTTCAGAAGTTAGTTATTTGTAGGTGGCCACAAATGGCACAAAAAATGACGAAATTCTCCATATTTGGCCACGTTGGTGGCCAAAAGTGGGTACAAGGAAACCCCATTTCTGGCCACTTCTTTTGCCATGTAGTTTTAATATTATTATTCAAGTGTTCTGATATTTTCTGTTTATTTGCAGTGTTTGTTATGCCTCCTATAAAAAGTGGATCGATTACGAAGAAACAAGATCACGTGAAAATAATATTTAATTTTAAGAAATAAGAATTGATAATTTTAAGAATGATATAATATAATATATATAAATAATATAATAAATAATAATAATTTTAAGAATATAGTTTTTTATAGAATATTTAAATTTAATATAAAAGGTTATATTAAGTTGCCTATAAAAGTGATCTCAGTGTGTACCTAATTTGTAATAATAACTTTTTTGTTTTCTTTTTGTTCAAGGAAACATGATTATATGTTAATAAAACATTAACATAAAATCATTCCACCAATTTCATAAAAAAAAATCAACTAAAATTCAATTATTTGTGTTTTATTCTTGATGGCCAAAACTGGCACATGATGGTGGCCAGAAATGGGGTAAATCTGGCCATAAATGGCACGAAATGACTTTTTTTGTTATTATTTGTATATTTAGTAAACTATTCGACTTTTTCTAAAAAAATGATTAAGTTAGGATTCATTAATATATTTTTAACAACTTTTTACAAAAATAATGCATTTTGCTATTACAGCTATAAGGTAAGAAAGCCTCAAAGTGGACAAAACTCTTAAAATGGCCACAAACGGGTCATCTGCCCTACTTACTATCTTTCCTTATTACTTTTTATTAGTGTTAGGAAGTCACGTCACGTTATCCCTCACGAAAGGTCAAATGTTGCTCAGGGTATAAACCATAGGTACCTAGGTACCTACCTACAAGCTAAATGTACTTTTAGTTATGTATAGTACCTATTAAGTATATAAATTATATTCTACTTGCCATATTGTTTAAATTAAACATCTGTCTACGTTTACAAAGTATTTTATTTCAGTAGGTACCTAGTTTACAAACCTAGCTATTGTACTTACAAGCTAAATAACTGTAGGGTGACTGTAGGTCGGTAAAAGTAGATAACCAACTACCTAGATACTATCTGGATAGAAACACTAACTATGAGTTAGTTCCAAGTCTGAGTACTTAGGTAACAAATACCCACTTTGAAGGAATATAGTTTGAATATCGATATATTACGTTGTACATAACTACCCGGTAGAAACACAGTGAATTTTTGAATCGGTCCAGTAGTTACGGAGCCAAGTCAATGCAAACAAACAAACAATCAAATCTTTCCTCTTTATAATATTAGTATGGTTATCTTAAACGGGTATTACACTACACGGTATTCAGGGCCCGGTAGTAAGGGAGCCTCACGCCTAGCCTCTACGTTTTACGCCCTGACTCTTATTACACCACTCTTATTTAGGGTAAGGGTCCCTGAATTCAGGGTAGTGTAATAAGTGCTTTAAAATAACACAAATTGTGTTATTTTAAGCCGCGGCTCGGCTAACGTAGTATAGGACGCCCTCCGGCCAGGTGGAGTGACATTCTGCGAAAGGCTGCTGGTGGAGGCTGGATGCGTCGAGCTGAGGACAGGGCGCAATGGCGCTCATTAGGGGCCTATGTCCAGCAGTAGACTGCTATTGGCTGATGATGAACACAAATTGATACCAAATGCGTTAAATTAGTAATATTGTCTACGTCACAAAGTTAGTCAAATTAAATCTAGTACCTGGGTGACCGAGCTTTGCTCGTTTTTTTTGGGGTAAACGACGTTTTCTAAAAATGAAACCTAGCTAGATCGATTTATCGCCCCCGAAACCCTCTACATACGAAATTTCATGAAAATCGTTGGAGCCGTTTCCGAGATTCAGATTATATATATATATATGTATTATACAAGAATTGCTCGTTTAAAGGTATAAGATTACATTATGCAGTAACTCCCATTTGTTCTATAGAACTGTGACGTCATAGAACGGTTAAAACTTTTTTATCCCTGTAGTTCTATGGTAGGACTGTTGAAACGAAAATAAGCCCATTTGTTCTATAGAACTAATAAATCCTAGTAACTTCCATTAGTTCTATAGAACTGTTGGTCTATTGACATTATGTACTAACACAATCAATATCAAAATTCAAAACGTTCTGCAACAGTACGGTACGCCCTCACTTATTTATATTCTACTCTTTCTCGTCGGTCTGTAGGTAATTTAGGTAATTAAAAAAAATACTGTTTATCCTGTCTTGACATTATTTATTAGATATTTTTGTATACTAGGAAGATGCTTGATTTATAAATTATAACATAAATAAGGACAGTAATATCATAAATATCTACTTCAAATCGAATAACAGGTAACTTTTTCAATAACTTCAGATGGTTCCAAGTTTTTTTATACATTAATAGGGAACAATAATTACTTAAGACAGTATTAAATACGAGTAGGTGGGTAACTTAGAAAATCACATTTTTATATTATTAAACTTAAGTCGGCAGAGGAGTTACAGGAGATGGTAACAGGCATGCATGAAGCTTTTGACAGGAAAGGGATGAAAATAAATGTAAGTAAAACGAAAGTGATGGTTTTTGAAAGGGAAGAATGCATGACAGAATGTAATATAATGATTAGAGGAAAAAGAGTGGAACAAGTGAAAGAGTTTGTTTATTTGGGTACGCTGTTTAAAAGAGATGGAAAAAATGATGACGATATTGAAAGGAGAGTGAATGCTGGAAATAGTGTGAATGGGGCACTTCACACATTTATGAGCAGTCGGATCGTGTCCAAAAAGGCACGACTGGCTGTGCACGGTGGAGTGTTAGTGCCGACATTGATGTATGGTAGCGAAAGTTGGGTATGGCAGAAGAAGCATCAGAGTAGAATAAATGCAGTGGAAATGAGAGCTTTAAGAAGTATGTGTGGTTTAACTTTGAATGATAGAGTGAAGAACAGTGTGATAAGAGAACGTTGTGGAGTGAAAGAAGACGTGATGAAAATTGAGAAGGGTATGCTAAGATGGTTTGGGCATGTAGAAAGGATGGATGAAAGGAGATTGACGAAACAGTTGTATAAGGAGAGTGTGAATGGGACAGTTGGAAGGGGAAGACCTCGGCGTACGTACCTCGATCAAATTGGGGACGTTTTAGAGAAAGGCCAGGTCCAGAGTACCCTAAACCGACGCGCATGTATGAAGAATGTAATGAGAGTAAATGAAGCAAAAGAAGTATGTCAGGATCGTAGCAAGTGGAGATCCGTGGTCTCTGCCTACCCCGTCGGGAAACAGGCGTGATTTTATGTATGTATGTATGTAAACTTAAGTAGGTACATAATTAAAACCAAAGAGTTACCAAATGAAATCTTCGAACTCTAGTTATTTCAAAGTTACTTCGATTTTAGAAAATGTCAGAATTCACATTCAACTTAAACAGAAAACATTAATTAAACACAGGTAAAATAATGTTTGTATTATACTTAAATATTACATTACAATACTTAGTGGATAAATAATTTACTAAGGTAATAAATTATCATAATGGTAAAACAAAACACCTTACTGTCACAAAAACTCATAAATTGTACTATGTACTTCAGTGTATTAAACTCAACAACAGAAAAAAATGTAGGTTTCAAATTGACTAGTATCTACAAATATTTTTTATTAGTTTTTATGTTGACTAGTATTTTTTTAATAAAATGGCTGCCTAATCATATGATTTGGAAACACAAAGACTGTCAAAGCTCTTAGCATTATTCCTACAATCCAATACAACAAAGCATCCTACAAAACAAGTATAAAAATTTCCTTAAGAAGCATTATAATATTATGAGAAATTTACTATCAAGTAACCATTGGAGAATGTTAACTAATTTTGAATATTAGGTCGCCATATTTTCGGTCAAAAATAAAAAATACAAAGTATTTAAATAAAAATGTAAGAATAAGTAAATAAAAGTGTAAGAATTACTTCGATACGTCAATTAATTTCCGATTTATATAAGTAAACGTGCGATGCGGACTCGTACGATGCGTGTGACGGTGTGACGTCATCGCATAACAACTCCTAAGCAGAGCGTTGCAAATTGACGTCACATGCGGTCACGTGACTGTTAGCGGGACTTGATATTTATCGAAGTTTAAATGCATGTAAAATCAAAACTAACAAGTATTTTTGACTACAGCAAAACCTGGTGTATTTTTATACATACAAGCTTTACTGTAACAAACTTTCAACCGATTTGGCATAACTAGTAATATTCTTAATTATCGTATACCGTATACCTCATTCCTCCACATGTACCATTGTGGTATTCTCCACATAAATGGTATCAGACTTCCTGACTTCAGACTGGGGGATGCAGAACGGTGGTGGGTGAGACCAGAACCCGTTTTCAGTGCAGACAATAGAAGACTCCCCCAGGATATGGTAAGTTTCCTCGCAGGCGTAGATCATCAAGTCTCCGACGGAGAATTTTCCGTTTTTCGACGGTTCCGTGAGCAGCTTTCCGTTTTCTGGTATCAGCGGATCGGGGCAATAGATAGCTGAGGAGATAATTACTGATGATCAAAATTACAGTTGAGGAGATAATTAATGGATGATCAGAATATCAGTTGAGGAGATAATTGATGGATGATCAGAATATCAGTTGAGGAAATAATTAATAGACGATCAAAATATCAGTTGAGAAGATAATTAAAGAATGATTTGAATATCAGTAGAGGAGATAATTAATGGATGATCTGAATATCAGTTGAGGAGATAATTAATGGATGATCAGAATTTCAGTTATCTTTTTACAATATCTTAAATACTAACTCTCTTTTGTAACAATGAGTTACTTACATCCAAACGAGTCATACTTTTTTTTGTATACTGAGAGAGGTTTAGTGGTAAGTAGTATCTTTCGGTCCTTTCGTGGGTTCGAATCCGGTCGTGCAACAATATTTTTTTGTTTGAAAAATTGATGGGCGCTAAGTATATCATTGTCAAACGATAATGAAAAACATCGGCATAATGTAGAACCTAAAATGTTTGAAGACATGTTCCAAAAAGGACTCACGAATGCAGAGGGGCGCGTCTCCAGACCAGCGTCCGTCCTGCTCGCACTCGAGGCCCGGCGCGCCCACGAGACGGTAGCCCCACGCGCACTGGAACACGGCGCGCCCGCCCCACGATGAGTTATACTCCACCACCGACAGGTGCGGCCCCAACGAGCTCAGCACCGGACAGAAGGTCTCTACGCACGTCGGGGGCAGTGACGACCAGCGTCCTGAAAATACACGATCAAATAGAAATACACAGATAGAATATCTATGATAGGAACTCATGGCCCGATGTCGCTCTTCCCTCCGACAGCTAACCAATTAGCAATGTGTACGCTGTCCTTTTGTTTTATGTGTTTATGTTTTGTTTTGTCTTTTGTTTTTATGTTATTACTAGCTGTCCCGCTCGCGACTTCGTTCACTTAAAGTATCTAAACTGCGTTTCAAACTAACTATACTAACGTATAGGATTTTTATAAGTTTATGATGTGATTAAAAGTTATTTAACACCCTATTTTACCCCTTTTTGAAGGTTATATTGAAAAATCCTGAAACACGTGTCCATTCATTTTGCATTTACAGTACACAAACAAAGTTTCACACCAATCGGACCACCCGTTAAAAAGTTCCCATACAAACTTTGACCCCACATTTGACCCCTTTTTGAAGGTTATATTGAAAAATCCTGAAATACGTGTCCATTCGTTTTTCATTTACAGGGCATTAACAAAGTTTCATGAAAATCGCTCCACGCGTTAAAAAGTTTCATACTAACGTTTTCACCCTTTTTCACCCCCTTAGAGGTGGAATTCCCAAAAATCCTGCCTTAGTGGGTGGTTTTGTTATAAAAGAAAACCACCTTCCAAATTTCAGCTTTCTAGCTTCAGCGGTTTCGGCTCGACGATGATGAATCAGTCAATCAGTCAGGACAAGCTCTTATATAGATATAGATTAGATAATCTTGATTACATTTTTTGTAAGAAGGATCATACAAAAAAGCGCTAGGACCGAGACGAGTTTCTTGCCTGTTCTTCTCGTACTTAGGTTAGGTTGGAATTGGCACATTATAGATTCACCTAGCATGTAAGACGTTTCAAAGTGATCCTTGTGATTGTACTGAATAAAATATTTTTCAATTTCAATTTCAATTTCAGAAAACCCGATCTATAGGTACTTCTACATTTAGATCGGCTGACGTTACAACAGTAGTAGTAGTTGGCCCAACGAATCGAGGCATTCGTGAAGTTAGCTGCAAGAGCTGCGCAGTATCGTTTTTCGGGAGCAATTGGAGGTATGGAGAGTGGCGGTGGGACTGTACAAGTATGGGCGACCAAGAAATTGATTTACCACTTTTGATGACATCTCCCAGTAACATAATTCTTCTTCTTCTTAAATGATGGCATCTGTCTCATAGAGAACAATTTTGCCAGTGTCAAGTGTATTTATGTATAGGTTTTGTCAACGTCACAGAGTCACAATTTTTGTAAGAATTGTCAAGTCAATTTAAAAAAAAAGATGGCTGTTTTGTTCAAAATTCTCGGGATTTCCTCTGATGGAATTGGAAGGGAACTACTCACTTTAATTCACATATTTTACACTCGCGTCAAGAACCCGGGCTTTATTGGCAAAATAACCACCAAAATTACGCAATAAAACTCAAAATAACACGAGAAATATAATAACCAGAGCGACGTAGTTGTCATTCAAATGCACCGCAGAAAATCCCAGTAACATAATTATTCGCTAAGGATTACTATGACAGATTCTGACGTAGCAGTTATTAATCTGTCAAGCAAAAATAGCCCTTGATGTATTGTACGTGCAAATGATATTCAGCCTTAGAGTGGTAAACCAATTTCTTGGTCGCCTATACATGCGCAAACTCACACCGAGAACCCGCAACCTCTTGCGTCGAAGGCGGACTCTCGCCCGCTGCGCCACTGACAACTGTAATTTAGTGCAGGAAAGGAGGCTCAGAAGCGCATAAGTCTTCTTCTTCTTCGGAGGAAGAAGACTTATGCGCTTCGGAGGAAGAAGAAGAAGACTAGGTTATACTCACCGTCGCCCATACACGTGAGCATCGCCTCTCCGCCGAGGTGGAAGCCGGGCTGGCAGCTGTAGTGAGCCGAGTGGCCTAGTCGCGATCCTTGGCTATGCTGTCGCAGGTGTGGTCCGCGCGCTATCAGCTCGGGACACGACACATCTAAATAAGTAGAGGTAGATCAGACGACCAAGAGGTTGCGGGTTCGATTCTCGCCGCGGAACAAATTTGTGTACGATCTGCAGAAATTTGTTCCGTTGGTCCGAGTGTTTTCTATGTATAATAAAATATATCTATCTATGTATATAAGTAATGTATTAAATATATCAGTTATCTAGTACCCATAACACAAGCTTTGAGTAGCTTACTTTGGGGCTAGATGATGCTGTGTGGATTGTCCAGCATTATTATTATTATTATAGATCAGTCTAAAAATGCACGCCCCTCCAATGTTACCTTTACAATCGGTGGAGGACAAATTCAGTGGAGGGGCGTGCATTTTTATACTGAATCATCTCTACAAGTATATACAAGTGGAGGAGCGTGCATTTTTAGACTGAATCATCTCTACATAGTATAAGGTCAATGGTCACAGGTCTTGTGTTTACCTGCGGTCAGAGACCAGGGGTCTTACCACGAAGTCTTCCAACGATTCCGTTTTAGAAACGTCACTATTTAAGCTTGAAATAACACTACTTCAATACAATTTGCATAGGTCATGGTATAAAATAACAATGTAATATTAATTCGGTAATGTATTATAAATTCGTGGTCCCCAGCCGGCCAATATGAGCGATGACAAAACTTTGACTCGCTCTTTCTACTTTCTAGTGCGAATGGACTCTTCTAAATTTTATATTTTACCTAGGGAAAGCAATCTCGTTCTCGCGAGATCTCGGCCCTTTTAGCGAGATTGATCTCGGGCGAAAAAAGGGCGAGATCTCGCGAGTTCAACGAGATTGCACTCGAGCAACATTTACAAAAACGTCTTATTCGATGGTATATTTTGTTATTATCAAAATATTTGGTATATATCTTATTATTATATACCTTTAAACGAGCAATTCTTGTATATATATAATTGGAATCTCGGAAACGGCTCCAGCGATTTTCGTAAAATTTAGTATGCAGAGGGTTTCGGGGGCGATAAATCGATCTAGCTAGGTTTCATTTTTAGAAAACGTCGCGTTTACCTATAAAAAAAAACCGAGCTAAGCTCGGTCACCCAGGTACTTGAAAATTAATCTGTAATATCTAATGGACCTACTGAGTAGATATAGTTTTTTAATTGATTCAGCTTAATAGTCAACTCAACTTAGAAAAAAAGTTTCAGTTTTTTTGACTGAGTATAAATGGGCAAACTCACTAACAACTTTAATGTAGATCGTATTCGTGTTTCCGTTCGGCGTTGTGCATGTGTAATGGTCACTATTCCGGACCGACATTTTGGAAAGACTGAGGCGGTAGTGTGTGTCTTTCTCACCCTCCTCTGACGACCAGGCTGAAAAGAATAAGGGATAAAGATTTTAATTTGTAGTACATAATCATTTTATACCATCCCCCCTCTAAAAAGCTTATTTATTCACCGCAAACAGTGAATAAAAAGCCTTTACTCACTGTTTTGGTGTTTGAACACATCAATATACAGATGACAAAGGGATATTTGCTAAATAAGAACACAAGATATCCTAGGGATTCAAAAATAAGCTTTAGTAAAACTCTACATGGGTATTCGAGTTTCTATGAGATAAGATACGGTTGTTAAGGTAAGTTGAAAACGATTTCATACACTGACATGACAATCTCAATGTTAAAGGCGGAAACATACTATTAACACGCTACGCGACCCGATGAAACGCGACGCGTGTCGACTCGAATCAAATGAGACACGTCGGATGTTCATAGTATGTTTCTAGTCATAGAAAATAGTACAATTTGATTCGAGTCGACACGCGTCGCGTTTCATCGGGTCGCGTAGCGTGTTAATAGTATGTTTTCGCCTTAATTGTTGTCCCTGCAACTGCAAACTCGCGAGTTTATAGAACGACGCGTTATTATATTCGTTAATGTTGATTTTTTTCAAACAGTGCTCATATTTTTTGTTTATAGCATCTGTCATTTTTGAAAGTGGTATTGTTAGGGTCATAAAGTTAAATTGTCAATTTAAAACAAAAGATGAATGGTTTGTTTAACCACTAAAATTACACAATAAAACTCAAAATAACAAGAGAAAATAATAAAAAGTGCAGCGACAAAGTTGACAGTCAAAAAGCGCTAATCTATTTCAATAATATTTATATGAGATCACCTCAAAAAGAAAGTACATAAAATTTAAAAGACCACCTGACACAAATTTTGGTTTCCTTAGACCTTATTTTGATCCCTAACATTTCCGATGGAAGTAAATGTATGAAAGGATACTATTCGAAAAAAGTTTTCGTAAACCATCAAAAACTCATACTAGGTGTAGACTTACAGAGATAGTAAATGTACAGTCACGTAGACACTCACCGGAGCGGTAGTAACCAAAGGATTGTGTCCAGCTCCAAAAACTCTTAATAGGTGTACAGAGATAGTAAATGTACAGTCACGTAGACACTCACCGGAGCGGTAGTAACCAAAGGATTGTGTCCAGCTCCACAAGGGATCGCCAAGTAGTCGCGATGACAGGCAATCGATATGGATGCTGCTGTCCGGGTACACGAACAGATCCCCAGACGGCTCCACGGTACCCGAGCCGCTCAGAATCGAGTATCGGATCGAGGGTGGCGCGTCACCTGCAAAGGGTTAGATTCAGACAGTTGTAAAATAAAACAAAATAAAAAAAACTTGAGAGGTGTCAAGGGACACCCGGATGGAACGAAGTTCCTTTCCTTGCTTTCTATGAGAGAGAGAGAGAGAGAGAGAGACAGACAGAGAAACACGCGAACGCCGCACGGCTTATAACTATAGCAAAAAGTGTCGTGACAACTTTTCGTGAATTTTTTTCCGTCTAGCCCCCTTTCACAACGCGCGATAAAGAACTTCGTTTCCAAAAATATGATCACGACTGTAATCCCCGGGCTCGGTAGATATCTCCTCAGGAGTCTTACCACGAAGTCTTCTAGAACGATTCCGTAACGATTTCGTTCTAGTAACGTCTTGAAGTAACACTACTTCAATACAATTGCATAGGTCATGGTACGAAATAACAATTTATACTAATTCGGTATTATGAATTCGTAGTCAGGCCCCAGATCTTTAGTTACTTAGATCTTTGAGGATATCTAAAGGGGGTAGTCAGCAAGTCCAAACATGACATTTGATACATGCCCACATTTGCGCAGTAGTTAGTATTCCGTACGTGACAGGTTGCAAGCCCATCGCCACTTATTGGAATACTTACCTATGACACACGCCTTCGAATATTTCGTTCTAAGGTATGTATGCCGGTTTCTACACGATGTTTTCCTTCACTTTTTAAGAGCACTGGCATTGCGCACATAATTTTTTCGAATAGAAAATCTTATCCAATTTCGGGTTGCTCAATTGTAGGCCTTTCGTCTTACAATACCATTTGGAGTAATGATAAATAAAATAAAAAAATAAATAAGTATGATCACGACTGTAATCCCCAGGCTCGGTAGATACCTCCTCAGATCTTTAGTTACTAAGATCTTTGAGGATATCTAAAGAGGGTAGTCAGAGGCAAGTCCAAACATGACATTTGGTACATGCCCACATTTTGCACAATAGTTAGTATTCCGTACGTGACAGGTTGCAAGCCCATCGCCGCTTAGAAGAATACTAACCAATAACACATACCTTCGAATTTTTGGTTCTAGGGTATGCCGGTTTCCTCACGATGTTTTCCTTCACCGTTTAAGAGCACTGGCATTGCGCACATAAATTTTACGAATGGAAAAACTCATTGGTGCACGACCAGGTTTGAACCCACGACCTTCGGATCGTGAGACAGGGGTGCTACCACTACACCACCAGCGCTCTGATGTAATAAAATTTGAGTAATGATATAATTATAAATTTGATTTTAGATTTTATTTAATCTAAAAAAACCGAATTTTATTTATTATTTTAAGTAATTTTTGGACATTTTAAGTAACTATAACAGATCACTGATTTTAACACTGGATAATAAATAAGGCAGGCCTTCGGACTTGCACCACGGAGTCACGAATACAAGCGCTAATAGTAACTTTAAGTCCGGATTGACGGATAGTTCAATCATCAATGTAATAAATAATTAAGCAAATAAAATTTCACGTAGTTTTAATTCAGTTTAGAGCGTGGCCATTCAGCCTGGGCTGATGACCACCTGCTTAAAAAATAGGGACAAAATATTTGTATGATCTGCGTTAACCGACTACGGCACACCAAGTCGATATACACGCGAAACACTTCGTAAGCGCGATCTAGAATACGAAATAATTTACTAGCGACATCTAGTAGTAAATTTTGAACTAATATTTGCAAGCCATGTTAGGATACTGATTATGTGAACAATTTTCATTTTTAGTTCTGCATTTACAGTTTGGAGAGATTATTTAGGTCTAGTAAAATTATTATAGGTTATATTTAGTATAGGATAGGTAATTTTTGAAACTATTGTACTAATTTTAAATTATTTCCATGTTAAGTAGCTAGGTTGTAAAAGAATGCTTTATGCTATGTTTTGCCTAGTGAGGAAACTGACAGATATTAACAATTTGTTCTTTACTTGTCTGTTAAATAAGCTAAATGTTAAGAAATTTTGTTTGTAGTGACATGTACAGTTGTCTTGTTTACCAGTAATAAATTATTTTTCATTTTTCATTTCACTTTATATTCTTTCTTTCTAAACACCGAATCTCGAGCTGACTCCAAAGCTGAGCAACTAGTATTCCATAAAATAAAGTACTCATACAAAATCTGAGGAGCTATCTACCTAGCCTAGGGATTGTAGTTGTGTTCATGATTGTTTGTGCAAAATGAGGCGGTCACCCATCTAAAAAGTGACTGGGACCATGCACGGCAGTGCGCATTCCTTATAGCATGTGTACGTATGAAATAATCATTACGGGAACCAACCAGTGTTGCCAGTGGCAGTTAGTCAAATATAACGTGAGACAGCACAAAAAGTAACATTTTCACGAGAAAAGTAACATTAAAAAAAAAAAAAACAATGTCACGACTGTAATCCCCAAGCTCGGTAGTATCTCCTCAAATCTCTAGTGACTTATATCTTCAAGGATATCTAAAGAAGGTAGCCAGAGGCACGTCGGAACATGACATTTGGCATATGCCCACATTTTGCACAGTAGTTAGTATTCCGTACCTACATGACAGGTTGCAAGCCCACCGCCGCTTATAATAATACTAACCAATGACACACCTTCGAATTTTTGATTATAAGGTATGCCGGTTTCTTCACGAATTTTTCCTTCATCGTTTAGGAGCACTGGCATTGTGCGCATTATTTTTTCACATAGAAAGATTCAGTGTTACACGACCAGGTTTGAACCCGAGACCTTCAGACAGTGATCTGCCTTCAGAGCGTGAGGCAGGCAGGGGTGCTACCGCTACACCACTATCACTTTATTACTAATCGTTGTTGATCGAATAATCTCTCGCCTAAGCGAGATGGAGGATTAAGAAATACATGCGAGTGAGTGAATATGCGGTACGACGAAGTGACAGATTTTCGCGCGGTCGACGTCATGTCACTCAGTCCCACAATATCAAGAGCGCCAATATGACGAACAAAAACCTACAAAAACAAAAACATTCTTGAAAACGTTCCGTTTCACAAAATTTTAGGTTGCTGCAAAATATTTTATCGTATAATTACATTGACCTAAATGTAACACAAAAGTAACATATTGAGTCGTGTAACATGGAGGTAACATGAGAGGGTCAAAAGTAACGTAAAATGTTACAAAAGTAACATTCTGGCAACGCTGGAACCAACTCGTAGGGAGTTCCAATAGTATTTTAAATCATAGGTGAAAAATCGTAGTTCTACCATGAGTTTTCACAATCTACACTCGCTAGCGACTGTAGTTAAAAAAATGTATGAAAACTTGTACAGCGCCTCTAGCGGACAGTTGGGTACTAAAACGTCACGTAGTTGACTATCCTACGTCACGCATACTACAGCGACTGTAGTTTGCGCTTCATTCATTTGCTTAGAATTTGGTACCGTATCAATTTTGACAGATGTCATAGTAACGTACTATTATTACTGTAGTAACATCAGCTGATCTAAATGTGACAACTCATGGTAGACGTACCGGACTTCCACTAATATTGTATATCATAGGTCTAGCCTTACCGGTGAAATTGGTGACTATAGTTGTTGGCACACATTCAGGAAACTTAGGTATCCAATCACCATTCTCACACCGCAACTGACTAAAGCCTTTCAACTTATAAAGGCCGAAGTGGAGACAGCGAGCAGAAATCAAGGAGTCATGAGGAAAAGAGGTTTCTTTCTGGAAAGTCAAAGTTAAAAAAAACTTCCATGTTAATTAATTCTCAATATTGTTAAGTTTGGAAGGAAAGGGGGCTTTACTATTATGCTCTTCGGGCGAAATTACTTTGACATTTCACATCACAACCTATAAAAATTGTATCAAAGTAATACTTCAGGCTTGAAACTTTCAAACGTTTCTGTAACATGATGATTTGTAAGAGCTTGTGGTATGGTAGGGCTCCAGGAGTGGAACACTAACGGCAAATCTATTATTGAGGGAGTGACTATCTTTAGTCACTCCTTTCTTAGAGTAATCTTTCTCAAAGACCTTTCAAGAGTAACACATATTACTCTAATAGATTTCTAGAATTTTCTTCTGTCTATCTGTTTATTTGTTCACGCACATTTCCCAAACTACTGAACGGATTTTCATGAAGTTTTCACAGATGGACAAATTATAATTCCCAAGGTCATATTTCTTTCGTCATTTATATACGTCATTTTACTTTTAACTTCATGTTCACCTCGGCTTTGAACGCGTGGTACCTTGGAAAACAAAAATTAAAAATATATCCCGCGGGAACCGTACATTTTTCCGGGTTAAAATGTAACCTATGTGCTATTCCAGACTATAATCTATATCTGTGCCAAATTTCATACATATCCTTTCAGCCGTTTAAGCGTGAAAGTGTAACAAACATACATCCATACATTCTTACAAACTTTTGCGTTTATAATATTAGTAGGATTAGTACGACTTACCGTGATGGTAGAATTTTTGAATGATATCGACAATTGCGGGTGATCGTGGCGGTATAGGCATTGCCTTAACACCGGTTGGAATCGACCATCTGGAATGAGAGCAGAGAGTCTACCATGAGTTGTCACATTTAGAGCGGTAGGTCTACCATGAGTTTTCACAATCTACACTCGCTAGCGACTGTAGTTAAAAAAATGTATGAAAACTTGTATTACAGCGCCTCTAGCTGATAGTTGGGTACTAAAACGTCACGTAGTTAACTATCCTACGTCACGGCGTACTACAGCGACTGTAGTTTGCGCTTCATTCATTTGTTTAGAATTTGGTACCATGAGTAAAAATTTTGACAGATGTCATAGTACATTATATACACGGTGTACTTCTGGTCAGTTTAAATTATGTGAATAATATAATTATTAATAATAATTTCATTATTTAAATATCTATGAAATGGAGTAAATATTGTTTTCTAAATCAATTTTGAATCAGTCCTAGTAACCTAGGTATTTTGAGAATGGTGTAGATACTGCATGCATGCTTACAACCCGCAGTTACTTTTTGTGGAGCAACATATTGCAACACATGGTGATACTCTTTAACTTTTCTGCTTTTAAACAATACTTTTTGAAGTGAAACTCCTAATGCGAATGCCGACAAGGTTGTATTAAACGTTTAACTCTACCATAAACGGGGTATGAAAGAGACAGAGCGAGAGTGAATGCGTGGCACCAGTGTAGCCAGATACACTGTAAACAGCAGATCTACTTTATTTTCACACTATCCACTGTACACTGTAATACTAAAAAAAATTAGTGTATGGGAACACTGTAATTTTTCAACGGGCAAAAATCAATTCACTGTATTTTATTTTACTTTTATTGTAATTTTGTATGAAACACTTTGAGCACTTTTGAGCACCAAACTATGTAATATAATTTGTTTCATCTGGCAACACTGCGTGGCACTCGAACGCATGCGCGTAGTATACCTATTACAAGTCAGCGCGAGCATTGGCAACGAGAAGTTTCACTTCTTCCGCTTTGCCCACTTTTAATCATTATTGGAAACATCCACAAAAAGTGCCTGCAGTGTGAATGCACCTTTAGTTTTGATACCTTTGTGCCTGCCAGATGTCTGATGATGGCATTGCCGTTTTCAAAAGTAATTTTTACCATTCCTATCTAATGCATGACTACAATTTTATTGTATATAGCTGAATGTGAAGAATTACTATGTTTTTTATGTACAGCATGCATGCACTATTCCTTACTTGGAGTGGTAGAACACAGCGGCCCAACCCAATTGCCATCTATACATTTAATTTTGCAAATGAGTCGCTCATTTAATGGTCCGATTAAACCTGGAAACTTTACCTGTAGAATATAACAAAGAAATGCACGTTTCAGCTTAGTCACAGCTCTGGAGACTAAGATATATTCAGTTTTTATCTCACCTCGGAAATTTTTGAAAAATCCGTTCTAAATCTTGTTATGTCCAATTCGTCATCCACGCTGGCAACGTCCGGTAGCGAGCATTTATAATCAACTGAAACATTGACATTTAAGATGCATAAAATAGCAATAATAATAATAATAATAACTTTATTTGGTTAGAGCGCTGGTGGTGTAGTGGTAGCACCCCTGCCTCACGATCCGTAGGTCGTGGGTTCAAACCTTGTCGTGCACTAATGAGTATTTCCATTCGAAAAATTTATGTGCGCAATTTCAGTGCTCTTAAACGGTGAAGGAAAACATCGTGAGGAAACCGGCATACCCTAGAACCAAAAATTTAAAGGTATGTGTCATAAGTTAGTATTCTTATAAGTGCTAACTAATGTGCAAAATGTGGGCATGTGTAAATGTCATGTTTGGACGTGCCTCTGACTACCCTCTTTAGATATTCTCAAAGATCTAAGTAACTAAAGATCTGAGTAAGATATCTACCGAGCCCGGGGATTACAGTCGTGATCATATTTTTTTATTTTACTTTATTTGGTTCAACAAATGAAAAGGTACAGTATGGTCTTATATTACCCATAATTAATTAGTAGGTATAGTACAGTATTATATTTATATTATTAAATGGGCATTAAATGACCAGAGTCTGTACCTAACATAACTCTGTCCCCTACTCTAGGTCTTTAGGTCTATAAAAATATCTATATTGCTTATATCGGTTTATATAATTTTCAAGTTGTATTTTCAAGTAAAATGCTATCCTTCCATAAATATTATGTAATTTTTTTCTTACAGTTTTCAGACAGCTGCTATATCAAATTCATCAAATGTTAAAGCTACCAGGAACATTTTAGCGCACAAAAAAGTGTAAAGTTTGGAATTGTTCCTAATGCACCCCAATCTACAGGCGAGGCCTATGTTCAGCAGTGGACGTTATGCGATGCGGCTGATAGGTATTTAGGGAGTTACTCAAGAGTAGCCAGCTCCAAATAAATTCAATAATGTTTAGGACCTCTTACAATGGCGGCATGTTAAAAATAATATTTCAATCAATAGTATGAAGGTTTCTACCTACCTATCATCATCATTATTCAATACTAATAACGTGCTAAACCACTCTTGAGCAGCACAGTGGACGACAGGGCTTCTTAGATGTGGTAGGTAAACAAGAAATAGAAATACCTACTTACATTCAGAATATCCAGTTTGCTGTTCACACAAATAGAGCGGTGTAAACAGTAATATACACAGAAGGACAGCATTGGGCATCTTGAATCTCATTTTATACTAGGTACATCAAAATTTTTACAAGATCTTTATTTTCAAAACACGAATAATAAATAAATAAAATAACTATTTCAGCCAAGCCAGGCCAAGCAAACAAGTCAAGCAAGCAGTATGCTATTTCGTCTTTATTTATGGCTTCTGCCTTTTTTGAAACAAATATTGTCAGTGTCAATTTTTATAAATTAGGATTATTGTTAAATTCACAAAGATAATTAATCAAATCGTAATTATTTTTAATATTTTCAAACGAGTTTTAATTTTGTTGGAAATATGTTTTTTTTTTAGTTATACATGGGTCTCCAATTTAAAGCATTGCTGGCAAGGACAGTAGATAAAATGTCTTTGCTCATAAGAGACAGATGCCATAAACAAAGACGAAGAAGAACAAGAACAAGAAAAACACCGGTCAGTGTCAGTGGCAATGCAGTGGCGGTCAAGTCAATCAGTCAGTTCAGTCAGTTTCAGTTTGTTGTTGTGATGATGTTGATTGATGTGAGTTTTATTTTAGTACGATGGCTGTTTTAACTTAAAATCTTTGTAGTTTTTGATTTTTGTGAGCGGGCGTGTACGTGCTGTGTGTTTTACGATGAGGCTGACTATTCGGCTGCTTATTCCGTACCTCATTGCAATTGCACTGCTCAATAAGTGTTACTGTGATGATTTTTACAATGGTACTTACAAATGGCCAACGATCGTAATTTCAATACTTGTTCGGAACAAGGAGGCCTCCTTGCCGTATTTCTTGACTTGCCTTCAACAGTTGGAGTACCCAAAGGATAGACTTTTTATATGGTAAGTTATCATTGTCACATGTTGAATTTTTCAGGGACTAATAGCTAAATACCGGCTATTACTACTCGAGTCAGTTCATTGGCCTATATTTTTATACCGGATGATGATCTAGAGAGCCATTAGATACCAGTACATAATCATTAAAAGTACCAATTTATGCATGTTTCTCAGAATGTAAATAGTATACCTATTTTCTCCATGATTATGATCAAAATTTGCTAAAAGCGTGGTCCTGGGCGTGATTTTAACAACCAATTCAATTAGGACACCAATAACATTATTGTTATCCGAGTAACATCTATTCTACGGTACACAATAATCAAGTTAAAGGCATGGGGAATAATTATAGTTATGTATTTTGGCATGATGTTAGAACAATTACACAATACTAGCTTCCTCCCACAAATTCGCCTGCTACCTTAATGAACAAAAACTAATCTTTCCCACGGGAGCCATACATTTTTCCAAGATAAAATAATTAAAATAAAATAGAGAAAGGCCAGGTCCAGAATACCCTAAACCGATGCGCATGTATGAATAATGCAATTAGAGTGAATGAAGTAAAAGAAGTATGTCAGGATCGTAGCAAGTGGAGATCCGTGGTCTCTGCCTACCCCGTCGGGAAACAGGCGTGATTTTATGTATGTATGTATGTATGTAAAATGGAGCCTATGTGCCAGACTAAGTGCCAAAGTTCATCCAGATCTGTCTAGCCATTTCAGCGTGAAAGAGTAACAAATATCCATAAACCCAATTTTTCTTTTATAATATTAGAAAGAACTAGTAGAACTCCCAGCTTTATTTTCATATAACTTTTTATATAAATTTCAACCTCTTGTTGCTCCTTTTAGAAGTCAAATTTCGTAAATTCTTTTCCTAGTTTACTTCTAGACCTTAAGAAAAACCTGGCAACCAAATTTCAGCTTTGTAAGACTATAAGTTTAGTAGCATTGGTGGTGATACGGTTGTTCCGAGGACTAACTGAAAAAATGCTGAAATATAAATAACCTTATTTTGTTCGCACCAAATACTGAATTAGCGTAACATTTTGAAATGACAGATTTAAAAAAAGCCAAAAAGACATTATTATTCTAATTTTATTCAATTTTCCACCTTTTTTGCATAGCTGTAATCAACACCAATTTACATGGCTACTAAAATAAGCTAAACCACGTCTATCACACGTCAGTTTAGTCAGATTAAGGATTGTCATTTAAAATGTTTACGCTAATTTTGTATTTGGTATGAACAAAATAAGGTTGTTTATAAATCAGCATTTTTTTAGTTAGTCCACAGAACATCTGAATCACCGCCATTGTCAGTTGGTTAGAAACAAAATAAATTTTATAAGTATACTAGTTGACCCGGAGAATTTCGTACCTCCTAACACTCTTAAGAATGTTTGACAGTTACAAAACCCATAAACAATTTGCATGGGAAAATCAAGGGAGAATGTTTTTCTTTTAATTTTATTTCTTTGTCTAAATTTCAATGTTTTAATAGTTATTCTGCTATTCAGAATGGAAAACAATGTAGGTACATCAAATAAATAAAACCATGAAAATCAACCCAGCCATTCTAGAGTGTTCGAACAAACCTGACTTTTTTTATATATTAAGATACAGAAACAGACGCTGAATAAATATATCTATGTACCATTCAAATTAATGTAAAGGTCAGACTGGCCAAGTGAATGTGATCTTTGAATTGCTGTTGTTATGGACAGCTAGGGGAGAGTGGTACTCAACGGTTTTTAATAAAAAGACCCTTTTAACAACAGTATGATTTCAATGGCAGCTTTAAATGTGGGGCATTGAGATAAAAAGCCTGTTTTATTCAAATAAGTAGTTCATTTTTAAAAGTAAACTTGTTATCTCTCTAATATGATACAAACTAGCCAATTAGAGATAATAATATGTGAACTCTTGTCACCTATTTAATCAGTCACTAAAACCTATTGCTAATTCATCTATTTCTTAGTTGATGCTTCAAGTAAAACATTAATTTTTATTGTCAAAATATGTCAAGCTATTTGGAACTCATATATACATCAATACACCTCAAACACATAATCCTCCTTCACAGTCGGGTAAAATAAAAATCTGGGGCCTTACCAAACGGTCTTCGAGCAATATCAAAGTAATATAAGTTTGATATTTCGTACCATGACTTATAAAAATTGTATTGAAGTAATGTTACTTCAAGCTTGAAACTGACTTTTCTGAAACGTGATAGTTTGTATGAGCTTGTGGTAAGGATGAGATATTAAAGTAACAATCACCTAAATAGTTTTAGGTAAGACCATTATGTAGGTGTTGTACTATACCCGTACTATGGTTATCCTACTAATATTATAAACGTGAAAGTTTGTAAGAATGTATGAATGTGTAGATGTATGGATGTATGTTTGTTACTCTTTTACGCTGAAACGGCTGAACGGATCTAGATGAAATTTGGCACAGATATAGATTATAATCTGGAATATAGGCTACTTTTTATCTCGAAAAAATGTTTGGTTCCCGTGGGATAGATGTTTTTGTTTTTCAAGGTAGCACGCGGCCGAAGCCTTGAGCGGAAGCTAGTATAATATAATAGTAGCAACAATTAGTGAAGTATTATATAATATTAGTAAAATAAGGTACTTACATACACAGTAGGTAGGTACTTACCGTACGAGTTCGTGTTTTATTATTCAGTAGCGTTAGTTAGGCAGGCCTCAACGCGAAACGTGTTTAATCGATTATTTTTTGATAAGTCGAGGCTAAAAACGAACACCAAAATGGCTCCTAACGACAAATCCAGTCTCAATTATTTGCTTATTTTACCGCAATCTTGTTTTCGTACCTAATATTTTTTTATAGTAAAAAACTAGTGGTTTACCGATTGTTTTTATGATTTTTTGGCGGATACAGATGATTGGAGTAACTTCGAAATGGCATACAATTGAGCTCGACCAAGTTAAGTTTTAAACCAATTATAAGGAAACACAAATTTTTATTCTTTATAAGTTTTAAAAAAATTTATAACTTCTAACGAGTGACGACCATTGCTTTTCAATTCCACGATCAGTTAATGGAAAAGGTTGGGAGGCAATTGGGTAGCCAACCCCATTTTAGCTCCCCATCTTCCTCGTCTCCATTTACGGCGTTGGGAGAATGCTGGGTGAAATTTAAAATAATTTCCTACCTGTTACTGCCATGATGAAAACTATAATTTCACCTGGTTTCGGGTGTCGTTTCATTAATTTTGTTCGTAATATGGCCATCTCTAATGAATATTCGGATAGCCTAATATCGATCTGCCTTTTGACAGCTAACTCCAATTCGCAATGATAGGGCTTTTTTTGCAGTGAATTGTAATAATGCTTTTTTGTGACAAAGATAATAGAAGTAAATGCAAGGTCTTGACGAATTTCATGCCAGTTCTTTTCAGAGATAGCAGTAACTTACAACTCACTGCTTGAATAGGCTCCATAATTCAATAAAGACGTTTGAAATTTATGTATTTTGAATGAAACTGATGCCATACAGCTTACCATAATCATGAACGACAAAAAATGCCGTTGTTGAACTTTGTTTTATAATTGCTTTAGTCATACGTCAAATTAGAGATTAAGTACAATCAAAAGTGGCAACCCTACGCATCGCGAATTCACTTCGCAATATACCAATATGATGCATGTAGGCGTACTCCGTCGGTGGGGTAGGAGAGGCAGGGGGTCTACTCCGCAAAACGATATCGGAGTCGAATGTTCGTCGAATTCAGTCGAATTAACAGTTGTTTCGTTGTCAAATTGGAAATTGGTTTACGAGATCGGTTTTCAAAAGTAATGTTAGTCGTTCCATTGTTCAAATAATAGCATAAACAATGTTACTAAGAGTAAGTTTTGCACGATTATTGTGCCGATATATCGTTGATCGTTTTTCGGAGTAGACGCCCTGATTGTATGCTCCTGGTCGTAATACTACGCTCCTAACCCGGTTTTGCTTACGGCATATATATGTCAATTTATATGCTAATGCTATTTTAATGCAAATTGCTAATATTGTGGGACATGCACCTTTAATTTTAATGTATACTGCACACAGTTTGAGAGACAGCTTCTGTACAAGGGCTGTCTCTCAAATGTTACTGTCTCTGTATAACTATTATATCTAATCTACCTTAGTCTATACTAATATTATAAAGAGGAAAAATTTGATTGATTGTTTGCTTGTATCGAATAGGCTCTAAATTACTAAACCGATTCGAAAAAATTTCACTGTTAGAAAGCTACCCTATCAGCGGGTGACATAGGCTATATTATATTTAAAAAAAAATTAGAGACTCCAATAATGTAACCCAAGGTGTAAAAAATACCTAAAGTACTCTTTGTATCGCGTTTTGTGTTTGTGTACCTAACAAATTGTAGGATATCGAATCATCGAGTGACAACCTTCAATAGGTCGTGATTGAATTTTGTAATATATACGAGTACTAGCATCTGCCCGCGGCTTTGCCCGCGTGAAAATCAAAAACAATCTATCCCGTGGGAACCGTACATTTTTTCGGGATAAAATGTAGCCTATGTAACCATAATCTATATCTGTGCCAAATATCATTCAGATCCGTTCAGCCGTTTTAGCGTGAAAGAGTAACAAACATACATCCATTCATCCATCCATCCATATACATTCTTACAAACTTTCGCGTTTATAATATTAGTAGGATTAGTAGGATAGGATATAGTTATGTATTGATTGCATACCTCCCTTTCCCCCCCTGCCATTTCAAAGTGATGTTAGGGTGAAGTTTAATTTCCTGTTAATAACTGTTCAAGCTGTGATCGTAACTGTAAAGCTGTAGCAAACCGTATGTATTCGGTATTGAGTAACACGTACGCCATTTAGAACCGAGTAAAAAAAAACACTTGTCGTCTCTCATATATTTTTAAAAAACTTTGTCTATGGATCTCCTGTTAGAGGAGCTGATGGTGTAGTTGTTATCACCCCTTCGCCCCTTCGATCATAAGGTCGTGAGTTCAAACCTGGGACCTTACCACAAGCTCCTACAAACCACCATGTTTCAGAAGCATCACATTTCCAGCTTGAAGTAAAACTACTCCAATACAATTTTTATAGGTCATGGTACGAAATATCAAATTATATTATTTAGATATTGCCCGAAGAGCATGTGGTAAGACCCTGGTCGTGTTATTTATTTATCCATTTGATTAATGACTCTTTTTGTTCCTGTAACAAAATCTATCCGAGATAAGCAGGTAAAGTGTAAGCCTCATAAAAATTGTTCCAGTATTTATTTACGCAGTTTAAAAACTTAAGCGATATCCCGAGTAAATTGTAGACATACATTCTCTATGTTTTAAAGACATAACATTTCATAATAATCAGCACAATGTCATGCCAGTAACAGTAAACTGTCGTTTTACTGGCATGACATTATGTTGAGAATGCCAGAAGTTGGTCCAGACACTCCCATTATTTTAAAAAAATGCATTCAATTTACAAACTTCTAGACCTCTCAGTTTTATTATAGTATAAACAAATTGAGTGAAAACCCTGTATGCCGCCATTGCATACAATATCTACAAACTTATAACGTTTAACACGAGGTTGAAATCGTGCATAGATATATAATCTATGCACGATTTCAACCTCCCTCGAACTGCCACTGCTCGGTGTCTGGGAGGACGGTGGTGTGAGGTTCTAAATCTGGATTGTTTATCCTGGAACTCGTAACACAACGCACTGCACCTGGTTTCCACTGCAGTTGTACGTAATAGTTTTTAACCCCCGGCCCCGACGCAAAAACGACGGGGTGATATAAGTTTTATAAGTTTTATGTCTGTGCGTGTGTGTCCGCTATCGGTTCATGTTCCCGAACGCATGAACCGATTTTGATTTAGTTTTTTTTTAAAGGTGAATGAGTTTTCTTAGCTATGGCGGATTACATAATTTTCACAACTCCCTCGATACAGCTATTAAATATAAGGGCTTGAATACTAGAATACTATATACTATGATAAATTTCAAATCCAAGATGGCCGCCACACAAATGGTTGTATCGGGTTTTTTTTATTTTTAATTAAATTTAAATTTTTATTATAAATAAGTACACTTATTGAATTCGTACAAACCTGAAGTATAAATTAGACCTACATGTCGACAAACAAACGTTTATATTTGACTAGCTTTCGCCCGCGGCTCCGCCCGCATGATACCTTGAAAAACCAAAACAAAGCTATCCCGCGGTAACCTTATATTTTTCCGGGGTAAAAAGTAGCCTATGTGTTATTCCAGACTATAATCTATATCTGTGCCAAATTTCATTCAGATCCGTTCAGCCGTTTTAGCGTGAAAGAGTAACAAACATACATCCATCCATCCATCCATACATTCTTACAAACTTTCGCGTTTATAATATTAGTAGGATTAGTTGATGCGACCGGTGTTGAATAAATTAATTATCTCTCAGAAGGAAAATGTTGACAACCCTGACAGGTCTGTTAGGGTTGTCCACATTTTCCTTTAATATTGTATTTTGAGTATAGTACAGTAATACTACTTCAATCATAGACAATTTATAAATTTTACACGTTGAATTTACACACAAATAATGAAAAAAAAAAAACTAGATTTTCCGTTATTTCAGACAAGCATTTCGTAATTTGAAAACGCGTTCCAATTAAACTTTGATTCAACGGTAAAATTACTTAGCAAATGAGAAATTTAAAGATAGACGTTGTAGTTTCTATATCGCCACTTAACTAGGCAATATTTTCAGCTACATTTGCTATTTTTAAAAACTGGCTATTTTACATTTGAACTAAGTAGCGTGTGCAAAAATAGAAGGCACATATTTTTTATGTTGTACCTAACCCGTTATTACAGTAAAATGTTGAAGTGGGGTTGACAGCCCTGGCCATTCAACCACCCATTTACAACCCTTATCACCCATTCCGCCTTTCGGGTAGCAGTGCGGGGTCGCGGGGAGCGTACTTGTCCACCAATCCTGATCGAGGGTATCTGCCAATGGGCTTGGAAGGAAGAAAATCAATAGCGCTTCCCCCTATCCCCCTGCCGAGCTATTACAGGCGCAGTTGATCCTTGGCCGTTGTAAGGTGCAGTCGCATCCGCGCGGCGCAAAATGCGGCTCTTTTATTTTTTGCTTTTGCTTAATACGGGACTCGTGCTTAGTGAAAATATTCCTGAACGATGGCCGACAATAACTATATCCGTTTTAGTGCGAAACAAAGAGTCATCCTTGCCGACCTTCTTCCGATTGCTGTTCGAGCTCGATTATCCCAAAGACCAGCTTCATCTATTGTAAGTAAAACTGAAATATATTTAAATTACAGCTGTGCTAATTGTAAGCGCAAAGCGTCAACAAAATGGCGGACGATTTTATAAATTCAAAATGGCGTCTGCTGAAAGACAATGGTAAACTACTGCGCATGTTCAATGGCAATAGAGTTGACTTAGAATCACATAATAATCATACAATTTTAATGATAGATATTGATTTAAATATAATAAAATATTTTGTATTGCGATATAAAATAATTATTTCATTGATATTAAGATATAAGTACAGTTCGTAAGCAAAACGGCGAACGAAAATTCAAAATGGCGTCTGCTTAAAAACAAAAGAAAATTTCTGCGCATGCCTCAATGAAAATTGTCTGGCATGGTATCAGTTTTGCCAGTTCTGATTTAGAAAAGTAAACAAAACATAAAATGAAAAAGTATCTATATAAATCTTCTTCTTCTCGTCTTTGTTTCATCTGACAGGTTAGCGAGCGTCAAACTCAGCCAGCTGTCACTGCCAGTGTCAATGTCTACATAGTCCAGTCCAGTCCATTCCAGTCCAGTCCAGTCCAGTCCAGTCCAGTCCAGTCCAGTCCAGTCCAGTCCAGTCCAGTCCAGTCCAGTCCAGTCCAGTCCAGTCCAGTCCAGTCCAGTCCAGTCCAGTCCAGTTTAGTCCAGTCCAGTCCAGTCCAGTCCAGTCCAGTCCAGTCCCGTCCAGTCCAGTCCAGTCCAGTCCAGTCCAGTCCAGGCCAGTCCAGTCCAGTCCAGTCCAGTCCAGTCCCGTCCCGTCCCGTCCAGTCCAGTCCAGTCCAGTCCAGTCCAGTCCAGTCCAGTCCCAGTCTGGTCCGGTCTATTCCAGTCCAGCCTAGTCCGGTTCGGTCATCACTAGTTATCGCTATGTTAAAGTTTTAAATATCAATCAAGATACCTCGGACCGAAGGTTAGGTACATGTAAATTGTAATTAACACAACAACAATGACTTACGAGTGGCGCTTTTTTTTTAAAACCCTCTACCCGCCATAAGCAGAAATCCAGCCGCGTTCTCAAGCACACCGTTGAACACAAAAGTGAGAAAGAGAGGTCTCTTTCTCGCGATACGGAAGCAGGGGCAATAATTTATTCTATGACAAGGGTGGGTTCAACCGCGGAGAACCTTCCTTTAAGGGCACGCAGCTATTAACTTAAGTACCGTGGGATCAACTTTTGTTTTGTCAAACACGCCCCGCGTTGGCTCCACCTTTTAGACAACTGATTCATCGTCATCATTGGCTTGTATGACATCTATCTAGGTAAAAAGTACGATTTGGGTGACTTGATGAATTATAAAAATAGGAAACATGATCCCGACGAATCACAAAAACGAAATATAACTTCCACCTTAATCAAAAAATCAAATACAAAGATACTCGTCATCGTATTACAGTTATAGTGATAGGGTGAAACGCAAATACCGGACTGTCTTGCAAAGTTACACGAATGGGTTCATACAAAACATGTTTTAACGGATTATCTTAGATTTGAACTGCTCCAAACAACTTTTCAAAGGGTCTCCTATAGTTGTTTAGCGAGTTAGTCTTCAAAAAAGTTTTGAAATCCCCATTTTTGTATTTGAAATAAGAGACATCAATATTTTTTTAAATAAGCTGGGGTTTTAAGAATCTTGTTAACTTTTGAAGAAAAATTGCTTTCGGGAAAACCTAAAATTATCGATTAAAGTTTCAAGTTATTAAATAAAATACAGCGTTGGATAAAAATACACTTAATTAACTGTTTTACCCTATATCTAGGATTCACAGCGACTACAACGCAGATTCTTCGGTGAAAATAATCGAAGAGTGGCGCGATAAGTATGCAAAGAGCTATAGGAAAGTGAACGTTATGGTGGACACAAGAGAAAGGAAATTCGATGATCAAAGTTATAGCTCCGAATGGACACCACAGAGATATCGCCATGTCATAAACCTTAGAGAAGATGCATTTAAAGTTGCTAAAGATTCCTGGGCTGATTACATTTTCGTAAGAACCTTTTCAATATTATTTTCTTTTACATTTGACTCATGTTCCAACTCAGACTTACTATGGCTGATTTACATTGATACGGTACCTCGCGCCAGCATCATTGCGCTTGATCAGGACCGTATCAATGTAAAAATATTCAATCCAGTCCATCGTTCAGTATCCAGCACTGAATCGAAATAGACCGGCCATCTATTTATCGATCTAATGCTATCCAGTGCCAGTGCCAGTGCAGTGCCGGAATCCAGTGATACTAACGCCAGCCACTGTATCAGCCTTTACTTAGGTAAGAGTTGGCAGCGGGCCACGTGAGGCAGCGGCCGACCACGTGTCGTCGCTTCATGTCGCCGCGACACGTAGTTACGGCCTGTCACTGCAGTCATGATTTCGAACCCGATTGCAGACGCTATTCATTCAGTTGGTTCCGAGTGAAGTGAGAAACAAAATGTCTGAAGTGTTCGAGAATAGTGATCTGCGGTCGGGCGACACTACTGATCCGCGGTGGGCGACACTGGCGTCTGCCGCTCGACGACGCGTCGCTAGCTTCGTGTCGCCAACTACGAAAAGAGTTTCATAGAAATACATAGAAATCAGTAGTATTGCCGCGACACGTCGTCCGACGCTGCCTCACGTCGCCCGCTGCTAACTCGTACCTTGGATTTGCGTATAGCTGTCATACCGTATTGCTTTCAGATGTTAGACGCTGACGTATTCTTGTCAAACCCTAAAACTTTGAAGTCGCTGGTTAAGAAAGATCTCCTGGTGGTTGCACCAATGCTGATTACCGACGGGCTTTACTCCAACTTTTGGTTAGTAGCTTCTGAACCGTTTTGCTCAAAACATTTTATCCTGTTTCTTCTATAGTATACTTGTTTTACTATGTGCCTTGAACTCTTCTATCTGTTATCATAACTAAGGATAAATGATTGATTGATTTTGTTTATTGTAATTTGTAAATAAATTTATTTCAGTTATCTTCTGTAACTATTTAATTATGACGTTGTGTTATGAACACATCTTTTTTCAGGGGTGATATGTCAGATAATTATTACTACAAAAGGTCTGATAACTACGAAGATATATTTTACCGCAAGGAAATCGGCTGTTTCGAAGTGCCGATGGTGCATTCGGCGGTGCTTATATCACTGAGGCAGGGCAACTCTGACAACCTCACGTACGATCCTGAGAAGCTCAAAAATTACGAAGGACCGCAAGATGACGTCATTACTTTTGCGAACAGCGCCAGGCGACTTGGTAATACTTTCCTTACGGTTTGTCCATAAGCTCCACATTTTTTTCTCCATGGGCCTGCTACTTTTCGTGCAAAACTTTAAAGATACATACATACATCCATAAAATCATGCCTGTTTCCCGACGGCGTAGGCAGACCATGACACTTTAAAGATGTCATCATATTTTTGGAATCACGACATTCCCTTAAACACAAACAACTTCCTTTTGTTTTCACAGTACAATAAGGTTGTATTCAAGGTGTATAATTTGAAGTAGGTTTTCAGCCTATAGTAAAGAATACAGCTACTATTATTTCCATGGTGTCATTAATTCTTGCAAACGAAAGGATCAATGTACGCGTCAAAAGTTCCTTTTGTGTACACTAAAATGTTTTCGCAGGCATAGATCTGATGTTATGCAACGATGAAGTTTATGGTTTTGTGCCCGTCCCTGTGGACAGTGAGAAGAACACCGAAGCCGACCAGGTAGACAACGTGAAGCTAGAAGCCTTGAGTCGCGGCGTAATCCTACCCGCGGACCCGGCATTGGAGAAACTCGTAAAGGTCCCCGAGATGACTAAATATGGTCTTGACGAAATTTTCCTTATCAACCTTGAAAGGAGAGAGAAACGGAAGCAACTGATGATAGAAAGTTTCAAGGTCCTACGAATGGATGCGAAGATAATGAAGGCTGTTGATGGAAAGTAAGTGGTTCTTCAACTTTTATTAAAATCTATGTATGTAACTTTTCCGTGTCTGATTGCCTGACTGATTGACAGATAAACGCGCAGCCTAAAACCATAAGTCCTTGAAATAATATGAAGTTATAAGGGTACATTCCTCTTACCTTATTTTTTCCAGGGCTCTTACTGAAAAGGATCTAAAAGAATACAACATAAATATTTTGCCAGTGTACCAGGATCCATACAATAAGCGGTAAAAAATATTTAATTTACTTTCTAGCTGATTGACAGACGCCCAAATATCGTATTTTTTATTTGAAACGTGAGCTAGTCGGGAGTGTTTTTAGTGGAAATCCGTCCAAGATGGCCGACAAAATGGCGGAATACATATTTTTTCACAACTCCCTCAACATAGGTATCAAATAAAAGGGCCTGAGTAATAGAATCCTATTCCAAATCCAAGATGGCCGCCACCACAAAATGAAGGGCAAAGTTTGTAATGGTGGTTTTTTAAATTTTTAATTTAAATTAACTTACTGAAAAGGACGGAAATGTCTAGTACTTTCCCGCTGAAACAATTATCTAATGAGGCTATTATCAATAATCCCAACACAATACCTCAAATAGAAACTCGACACGTGTTTCGCTTCTCCACGAAGCATCCTCAGGACCGTTGACTCGCTCCGCACTGGTGTTGCTCCACCGAGCGCTGAGAGGAAAGAATCTTTCCTCTCGGAAAGGACATTTCCGTCCTTTTCAGTATTTGTAATGGATTTCCGCAAAGTCACTCCTGAGTCAATCTTTTATCTTAATTTAACTTGTTATGTATACAGATATTATGTGCGCGTATACCCGGGTAGTTGATTTCAGGTTAATGAATCTTTGTTTTCAGACCAATGAAATCGGGAGAAGTCGGCTGCTTTCTTAGTCACTACAACATTTGGAAAGAGGTCAGTGACTTAACTATTAATACTAGTAATTAACTATTAATACTTTGCAGTAACGAAAAAAACTCCAAGTAAGTAATTTATTTATTTATTTGGATGTACATAGGCTACTATCCTATCAGCATTTTACCGCTAGGAGCAGTTAGAAAATTCATAAATTTCATGAAAACCAGCTTCATAAAATATATACTTACAAAAATAATAGTAAGTACCATATTATCATCATCATTATCATCGTCAGGCCTAGTGGGAAATAATTTGACCTCCCTCCGTTTTGGTTCATCCGGTTTTACCCGGCGGCGAAAATAATAGATTGTATCGGCGAGGACGCTTTTTTGAATCCAGAGCGAAGTGAGGGATTCTAGAGTAGAATCCTGAACGTAGCGAGGGATTCAAAGTACGCCGCCCGAGCCAAAAATATTTTGCGCCCGAGTGCACTCTACTTTTCATCACCCTCTATGAGAAAATAAAAGGGCAGTGTTAGCCGGCGCGGCGCGAATACGGGCCGTCGGTCGTACGTACCGGCCAGTCTTTATTCAAACAATATTTGCGTTCGATTTCTTTGGCGCTGAACACTAAGATGTTCCAAATTCAATAAGTGCGCGGAAAAGATGATTGCGGCGCACTTATTCGTTTCTTATGGAAAATACCAACTTTGGGTGTGTACCACCTGAAGGCGAACCAACTGGTCCTTTTCAAATAGATGGGATGAAAAGATGGTTTGAGGTGTTACAATCTAGGCATTCGTGAAGTTAGCCGCAAGAGCTGCGCAGTATCGTTTTTCGGGAGCAATTGGAGGTATGAGGAGGGGGGGGAGGAACTGTACATGCGCAAACTCGCACCTGTGGCTAACTTCACGAATGCCTAGATCCGTTGGATGACCTATAATGTATGTAAGTTTTTGCGGTCGTCGCTGTAACCCAAACGCGCCGGGATGAATTTTGACAAGTGTCAAAGTTATTTTTTTATTTTTAAACGAAACAATCCAATATGGCGGCTGTGAAAAGCAATTTTCCATTACATTCTGTTGCTTTTTTTTTTTTTTTTTTTTTATAAATACTTATTCGCCTTACAGATAGCTCAGAAGAATATTCGTCATAGTCTCATTTTGGAAGATGACGTCCATTTCGTGCCGTACTTTAGAAAGCGATTTGAAATGCTCATGTCTGAACTGAAATATATAGAATGGGATATGGTGTAAGTAAATTAGTCTATGTAATATAATTAAGAATTTATTTATTACCCACGACATCACACGCGTTAGATTACTTTTACGCGTAGCATCCAGCGCGCGCGAGAAATAAGTAAAATCATGATATCTTTTTTACTTGTCAACCGATCTTCACGAAACAAAGCCTAAGTTTTAATCTAAGTTTATCTCAATACATTGGTGAAAATTGCATTCGATTTTGTTCAGCCGTTGCGGAAATTAGCGTGTACAAACGCATAGATAAACAGACAAACTGACGAAAAGACATTTCTTTTTACACGTTTAAAATTAAAAAAACAAGCTATTATAAATAAACCAAACTAAAAAATAGAAAATAAATAATAGTTTAAAAAAACTAAAAAACACGCTTTTTATAGAACCGAACTAAAAAATAGAAAATAAATTAAAAAAAAGCGTGGGGTGCTCTTTAAGATATTATCGAAATGAAAATCACTCTACTCATATCTGTCAATAAAATATTTATAACTATTGACACCATGCACCCCACACTTTTTTTTAAATTTATTTTCTATTTTTTAGTTCGGTTTCTATAAAAAGCGTGTTTTTTAGTTTTTTTAAACTATTATTTATTTAATAAAACAGTCCTTTTAAGCTAAGTAGCATGTCCTCTTTAGTACTAATTTTGATTTGAAAATATCAAAAGTACAGACACGACTTCTCAACAATTTAATTATATGATGTATGTACGGTAGGCCAAGAAAGTGGTGTACCAGTTTTGATTTAGTTTCCTAGTCATCAAAAATTACAACAAGGTTTAGTACATACTAAAAAAATAGAAGTTGTCAAATAGATCTGCAAGCGAAACTAATCTTTATCACCTATGAATCTGCAAGCGGCAGTCAACCTTAGGGTGGTAAACCAATTTTTCTGGTCGACCGTACATATAGATAAGTCAAGATCACGGAAAGAGCCTCTACTGGTTCAAAGGAACTATGGAAGTAAGTAAAATTCCGTAAAAGCATTATCACTCACTCCATAATGACACTTTCATTATACTCGTAGTAGAGGAGACGTGGAAGACGACCTTCACCGATCTGATAACCAGATTAGAGACGTATTTTATATCAACTATAATTTATAAACAAATATGCCTATGATATCTTGCCTATTAAAAAGTGTTCATAGCTATTTTTTTAATTTATTTAATTTCGATAAACTTTCTTTCATCACCTTCACTGTTTTGATAATGCGAATTAAAACTATCTCAACTGATTTTTTAACACACAGAATATGTCTCGGAAGGCTTGTCTACAAATATCTGTGCATGGTTATTTGGCAAGCCGATGGAACAGGTAAGTCTTTATAGGTAACTACAACGATCTGATAATGATAACCAATTGAAATTGATATCATAGGTTAGATATTTAATTACAAAACTAACTACATAGGCTTGCCTGCAAAAAGCATATAAATAAAAAAAATAATTATATTAAAAATACCTATGAACACTTTTTAACAGGCAAGCTATCATAGGCATATTTCTTTATAAATTATATTTGCTAAAAAATACGTCTAATCTGGTTATCAGATCGGCGAAGGTCGTCCTTCTGCGGCTTAGACTATTAGGATTGGCTTAAAATTATTGCAAAGTTGTGGTCAATCAAACACATGGCGTGACAGCTGGAGTAATAAACCTCATCGCCATCATGGTAAAACATGGCCACATGCCATACTAGTAGCATTCCCCGCGACTTCATTCGTGTTATGATTTTCATAGGAAAGTGCTACCTCCCCTTGTAACACAGAGGTTTTGAGTATTTTATTACCGTTCTTTTCAAATTATTTTTCAGAAAAAACAAAGTTTTCCTTCAGTCCAATTAACAATCAAAAAGGAACTTTATTGGAAAAATACTAGCAGGATAACAGTAAAATACAAACAAAGGAATTCTTGAGAAACTAATAATATAGAAGTGGCATGCTTCTCTAAAATGCTTTGACAGCTGTTGACCATAATTGTCATAGCTGCCCAAAAAGTTATAAAAAGACTTATTTTAAAATTATTCTTGAAATTAAACCGAAGTATTTTTCAAAAATTACTGATTTTTGCATCGTTTTTCTATCTGGTACACAACCCTTGAAACATCTCCTTTAACAATCGAATACTGCTCCAGGTACATCGGACGCAAAAGATTGATGGAGTATGACGAGGAGTATGTTACTGATCATGTGGTGACTCCGCACTACTCGTACTGGACCCTGGGATACCTCCTCAGTGAGAGCGGCGCCAGGAAGCTGATCAAAGCCGAGCCCCTGAATAAAATGTTGCCTGTAGACGAATTCCTGCCGATCATGTTTGACCAGCACCCCAAGTTAGTGACTGAGCTTTTAACCGATCTCGTAAAAGAGACTGAACTTTTAATCGATCTCGAAAAAGAGACTGACCTTTTAACCGATCTCGTAAAAGAGACTGACCTTTTAACCCACCTCGTGAAAGAGACTGACCTTTTAACCGATTTCGTAAAAGAGACTGACCTTTTAACCCACCTCGTAAAAGAGACTGACCTTTTTACCGACTTCGTAAACCAGTTCTAAGTCTGGATACGGACATAGAATCATGTCCACACAGCCGGACACTCGTCCACCAAGCCATCGAGATCGTCAGATATCGAAGATTATCAAAAAGACATACTGTCCTGTAATCTTTCCAAATTCATATGATACTCGAAAGTAAACGTATTTCTTGCATATGAGGTCCTATTAAAATTTGAAAACTGAGAAGTTGAAACCTTATCCATTCCAAATTTCGCTTGTAATTTTCTTCGTAGTACAAAACAAAAGTCGGTTTTCTTTTTAGTTTTTAAAACATAATTATGTTTTTACCTTTGTATTCTTCAGCTCTTTAAAATTAGATGATAAAATTCTCACAGAAAACTTTTATTTCTCATGCAGTTCCACTTGGAAGAGGAGTTTCCCAGTTCGTGATCTGAAAGCGTTCTCTGTGCAACCGCTGCTTGTCTTTCCTACTCACTACACCGACGTCCCCGGCTATATAAGCGACACTGAGGATTCTCCCATTGTTTTATCTACGACAGCTACCCACAAGAACAACCAGCGCCACATGGATTGGTAAGTCGCTTCATCAGCAGCATTCTTACTAATACCAAGATACTGAACTCTCTTTTTACCAGGATATCTCCTCTCTTTTTTACCAGGATATCCAATTACCAAGATACTGACCTCTTTTTTACCAGAATATCTCACCTCTCTCACTACCAGGTAATCTTACCTCTCTTTTTACCAGATAATCTCGCCTCTCCTTTCGCAGGATATCTCACCACTCTTTTTACTAAGATATCTCACCTTTCCTTATATCGGGATAACTCAGCACTCGTTTTACCAGATTATTTCGCCTATCTTTTTAACAGGATATCTCACCACTCTTTTTACTAAGATATTTCACCTCTCTTTTTACTGGGGTATCTCACCTCTCTTTTGGCCAGGAAATCTCATCTGTATTTTAAATTTTAAAATTATAATAACGTATATGGTCCTGACAAGTTCTTAAAGTGGTCAGCCACACGTATTTTACCCCTGTCTTTGATCGCAGGGCCAACAGCGAACTCTGACGGTGCAAGCAACTCGTATTCGCGGTGACAAGCATCTCTGTGCTCCTGTCTATAATTCTCAGCGAAGTTAACAAACACTTTGGTGAGAACCGCGTTTACAACGACTACTAGGATTAGGCACACGAGGACTAATAACACAATGGGTGTCAACGGTGGTGGATTGACACATTTGCCGCCAGTAAGCTATTAACTTCTTTAGCGTTTAGCAATATTTCACGTACAGACGTTGGAGTATTTGGTATACTGTAAAGTACTAAAATATCTTGTAAAATTTTGGAGACTTCTTTTCTTCGTGTGAATAATCATTTTTATTTCTGTAAGTCAAACTAAAGTTTTGAGCTAAATTTGCCGTTCTAGAGTCCTGCCCAGTATAGTGGTAGATCCGCCACTGCATGTTAATGCGATAGTCCCAACAGTTGGTCTAAAGGTTAATACGCCGACTGACTTAAAATAGTGTTATCGTGTAGATTTAATTGGTAGAATTTAATCGTTCTTTAATAATATTATGTATATTTTCAAAGTTAACTGTGTTAAACGTTTATTTAAGCTTAGGTATGTTTCCAGATTTACCTTGTTCTTCAATTGATATTATTGTAATAAGTTTTATTGTTTACTTGTCATAAGTATATTTTCAAAATAATATTTTAATATGTTATTTTAAGTTTATTTTAGAGTGACGAGCATGAATGTTCTCTTGAAACCTTGACGTTTGAGATGAGATGGTAGTGAATCTCATATATCATAATAACATAATCAACTTAGAATGCCATAAGAATTTTTAGATTACAATGGATGTATAGGATGTAAGTGCAACATATATTTTTTAATTATTATTTTATTATTCACCTTTGTCAAGCAATGATACGAAACAGGTAAAAAAGCAGATGCGCACAATAAATGTGATACATAAAATAGGTACATTGTGATTGGTTTTTTATATTGTTGACTTGAGTTTTCCTGTTTCTATTTATCTGTTTTTGTTAATATTTGTAGTATTTTTACAGATCTATTTTTAATAGATTTCTTTCTACTCTTGAATAGTTTCCCGTCGAAGTCTTTAAAAGCCTGTGCCATTTTGTTACTTATAATTTTAGTTTTCCTGTTTCTATTTATCTGTTTTTGTTAAAATTTGTAGTATTTTTACAGATCTATTTCTAATAGATTTCTTTCTACTCTTGAATAGTTTCCCGTCGAAGTCTTTAAAAGCCTGTGCCATTTTGTTACTTATAATTTTAGTTTTCCTGTTTCTATTTATCTGTTTTTGTTAAAATTTTGTAGTATTTTTACAGATCTATTTCTAATAGATTTCTTTCTACTCTTGAATAGTTTCCCGTCGAAGTCTTTAAAAGCCTGTGCCATTTTGTTACTTATAATTTTATTTGCCTAATTAATAATCGTGTGTTAACTACTACCTAGTTATAGTTAAGTATAATTAAAAGTATAATTAATTATTGATAATAAATATTGTGTGCAATATGATTTTTCTTTGACTCTGAACCCACATTTTTAGATAAATCTTAATATTTAATTAATAGTGACGATGGGCTTGCAGCCTGTCACGTACGAAATACTAACTACTGGGAAAAATGTGGGCATGTGCCAAATATCATGTTTGGACGTGCCTCTGTCTACCCACTTTATATATCTTCAAAGATCTAAGTAACTAGAGAAGATATCTACCGAGCCTGGGGATTACAGTCTTGATCATGTCCTTTTTTTTAAATTAAAAGGTGGAACTCTAATCTAGTTAATGACCAGGTACACATTAAAAAAAATATCATATAGATAGGTACTTACATCAGTTTTATTTTCCACAAAAAGTATTTTTGATTATTTATAGGTAAAATATCTCACAATAACGGCACATTATAAGGTATTGATCATTTATAATTTTCGCTCGCCAACAGATTATAGAACAATTCAATGATCGTTCTCGTGGGCCGGCCTGTCATGCCGCGGTGCAGGTACGGGAAGTCGGTTCCCTTCGTGTAAGCCACGTTGTAGGTGTCCAGGTGGATCCACTTGCTATCACAGATGAACTGTCGCAGGAATGCAGCACAGTTCGGCGAATCGCCGTACTTGAATCTACCAGTATTAGCGACATCTGCCGTACGGCAATCCAGAATTCTATCCTCGTAGAAGTGCCATAGAGGCATCCGCCACACGCGGTCACCGGAGTGACCGCTCGCAGACTCCAGGTGGCAGAATAGGTCGTCGCAGTTCGTGTAGGCGCCGCACGCGCTGCCGTCGAGCGTACTCATCATCTCCTTGGACATTGTACCGATGTCCACGATCAGCTGCGGCCAGTAGTTCCGCGCGTATACCAAGCTGTCTGCAATGAGGAGCCGCCCTTCCCGCGAAGGCAGCCGGATGTGTATCTTCTTCCCGGTCGCGTTGCAGACCACGTCTCCGAACTTAGGGCTCCTGCCGCTCGGCATTAGCTCGCACAGCGGCAGGATTCCCCGAATGTTCACGGGCAATTTCAGTCTCGCGGCGGCCCGCGTGATGGCGAGCACGCAAGCCGCACCCGCCATGTCTCCTTTCATGTACCTTAGCTCGCTCGGTGGCTTCAGATCTAAGCTGCCACTGTCGAATGTAACCCCTTTGCCTATTAGAACTATGGGGCGAGTGCATTCGTTTGTACCATAATAACTAATTTCAACGTACAGCGGTGGCTGTATGGACGACTGCCCTATGGAAACGAAACCCCCCATTTCGTGACTTGATGCCCATCCCTGAGTTTTGACTTCTACGTTAATATCCAATTCACACAATAATTCCACTGCAATTTGAGCGAACTTTGTGGGATTCAGTAAGTTTGCTGGCATTTCTTGCAGAAAACGGGTGAGGTTCTGGGCTTCAGCTTTTAGTTGTCCTGTTCTCCAGCCTTCGAAGTTGCAGTCATCGTATAGATGTAAGCCAGGTTTCTTAATGAGATGCCTCTTCATTGTTTTGTATTCTCTAAATTTCCACAGAGCGAGGCCAGCTCCCTCTGCAGCTGCCTCCGCGTCGCCGAACGACTCTATGTGTATGTGACTCGGGTACAGTTCGTGTATAGCCGAGGCTCCGACTCCAGATGCTATTCGGATAGCTTCTCTGCATTCGTCTAATCGTTCGTTGAAGTTGTACGCCAAGCATTCTGAGCCGAGGCCCGCGACGGCCACGTATCCGTAAGTTTGCTCCAAGTCATAAAACACTCTGTATTCACCGAGTCTGGGAATAGGAGTTAATTTTAGCTGGTACCAGAGCTTTCCACCACACAGCTGGTTATACTTCTCTGCGCTGGCCGTGAGGATGGCTGGCTCTCCAATGGTGTTCTCGTTATAATACACGCCCAGGACTAGACCGATGTCCCGTGTGCGACATGCCTTAGGATCTATCACTTTTCGTTTTGGCAATATCGGCACACAGTCTGTAAGGTTTAGTTTAAACTCTGAAATGAAACGTGAGATGGTCCTAGGAAATTTTGTGACAAGAATATTCGTTTTAAACATATTTAATTTTGCAAAAAAAAAACAGATTTTCGGAAAATTTAACTTATGACAGCATCGCCAACTAGTTTTTTTTTCAAATAGATGAGTAGTTAGTTACCTACTCGTTAGGCTTAGCATTCTTTAGAACGGAACATTGTAAATATACAATAGACGTAAAATAATTATAATCTTATTACATAGAAAAAGTATTATTAAAGTACACATTATCACACAGCAAACAAATGCTCACAATTCAATCAATTTACCGCACAAACAGACATGTCTTTTGAAAAAGGGTCAAGAAGTTTTTATTTTCATCCAGCCCGGAGCGTGATGCTTTAACCATTCGGGGATGTAATTGAGTACAGTTTCTTTTAGCTGTCGGTATATTATAAGAATTAAGAAAGGTATAGCAAGTCTTTCGTCCTTGAAGAAGTATACCCAGAAAGCTAGCAAGAGTAGGCAAACATCAACTGCATAGTCTATAACAGATCGAACGGTAATCTTTGCTTTCTTCTCTAACTTTTGATAGTCTATAGGTATAACGATAGTTGCCCTTTCAGTTTTCTTCAATACGATTTTCTGTGTGAATTTTTTCAGATTCTTATCTGATAGTTTATCTTCGGCGTTCGGTTCAATGTTCATAGCGTTTTCATTATTTGATTGGGTTTTAGGCAGCGCTTTATGAGATGTATTATTAGCTTTTGTTATAGCAGAGGGCTTTTTAGGTTCTCTAGTTCTAGTCGCGTTTGTTTTCTTTATCTTCACAGTCTTCTTATTTTCTACCGCAACATTGTCGCTATCAGGTGTTTGCTTTTCAGCAACCTCTTTCAAATCCTCGGTATTGAGATAAAGTTGAGTTGCGGGTTTCTTTTGGCTTCCATATTCTTTGACTATACTACCGTAGAAATCAATAACCGTCTTTCCTTCTTCGGTTATTTTATCTTTAGGCAGTTCAGGTTTCTTCGTGGGTTTAACGATTTCAGTATCCGCGTCTTCCTCTTTTATTTTTTTGGGTTCTTTTTTGTTCAGTAGTTTAGGGAATGGGAACGATTTTTGAAGGGGCATTTTAGTTATTTTTTGGAATATGGGCATCTTTTCGTCTTTCTTCATCTTTCGCTCTGGTTTAGGTTTTTCTTCAAGTTTCGGAATATTTGGCGTAAAAGGTTTTACATCTAAAGTCTCTCTTTTCTTAAGAATAGGCTTAGGAACAAAATTAGGATCAAGAACTGGTAAAGGTTTAACAGGTACAGGGGATTCTGATAATTCTTCTAGTGATTCTTTCAAAGGAGAGTGCCGAGTCATTTTGTCTCTAGGATTATAAGTTCCTTCGTCGTTTGAGTACTGACTCCTTCGATCGAGATCTCCATTAAGGCTGCCTTCCGAGTACTCACCGTCAGAAGATACAGTACTAGCCGTATAGTCCTCATCAAAAGACACGTTCTGTTGCCATTTACTATCAGAAGCTTCAGAATCTTGTGAAGCTTGTCGTTCGTTAAAGTTGTATTCTTTATCCTCAACCGAATCAGTTTTGATTAAAATTTCCGGTGGCTTCGTTTTCGGCTCAACATTGACTTCGCGTCTATTGTCTCGTGTACCATCGTTTCGTTCGAGACTTACGCTGTACGGAATGTCATTGATTTGTTGTTTTGAGAGCTCTTCATCTTTCTTTTTGCTTTGTTCTTCTTGTATGGCGACGACTTTGTAGAAGCGAGCCATGGCGCGTTCGTGTAAGAGTTCTGTTGAGCTGACAGAGTTGCGAAGTGCCTTGAAGGGCATTATGCAGCGTGAGCTGATGTCAGGCGCCGACAGCGATAGCGGCGGCGGTGATATTGCGTCGAAATCCAACTGGAGTGAGTTCCGTTTCTCTGTGAAGCAAAAATAATGTTTTATATTAATGATTCTTGCTTCTATCTAGTTGTATTTATTTAATTAAACCTAAATAATATCATTTCATTATTTCGCAGTTCGCTGGAGCAATTGTAATTTTCCTATTCGTTCGCAAAAGCGGCGTCATGTTCCGAGGAGTTCTAGCTAGAGCTATTACTCTCTGTGTGGTTACGCATAGCACTTAAGTACCTATGGGCTGCGCTTATAAATAGACACGCAGTTATGATGGATACCTACTTATCTGTATCTTGTTTAATCATTGTTTAGCAGGATAGGAAAGTCAAGAAGGGAGGCCTTCATAATTGAAACGGCATAATTCATAATATCTGTCAATTAGCCAGCTCTTACATAGTTTTGAGAAAGTTATTTTGCTGAATTAATACGATGATCCTAATTCATGATGTAAAACAATATAGTTGAAAGTTCGCAAATTGCGTGCATATGTACCTACCTAATTGAATTATTAATTGGAGCATAATTTAATCAAGTTGTTCGAGTCTGGCCGTGCATCAATTAATTGTATGTGAGCAGCGATAATTATCTTTAACGGTGCAAGAAAACATCGTAAGGAAACCTGCAGCCTAGCAGTTACGAGTAGCTTCGCACGTAGTGACCATTTCTTGGACGCCAGAATTGAGATAAAGGGTGGTAAGTCTACTACATCTATATATACTATATCCCCATCATTTGAAACTGTATAATGTAAATCACCTAGAAAATATGCTTAGGTGCTTTATCTCTAGTTAGGTAAACCATAATCAGGTCAGATAGGTAGAATAATGCAATAACTGTTAAGCAAGGTTGAGGTTTTGCAAGAGCAGCTAGCTTGGGAAAATAATTGGTTGTATGCTTACCAGCATTAGTGAGGGAGTCCTTAGCGTCAGGGTAGAGTACGAGTAGGAACTCGTTGCTCTGCGCGCGCGGGGGAGCGGGCTGCGACGCAGGCACCGCGGCGGGACTTCGTTTGTGGCGCGGCGCCGGCGAGACGTGCCCCTCGCCCTCGCTAGCCAGTGCCTCGCTGATGATGCGCGACTCAACCGCTAGGAAGTCCATGTCGACCGCGCGGCCCGGGATACGCACCGGCGCGGACTCCTCGCTCGGCGCACTCATGCCGTACGGACTCTCCGCCTTCACACGGAATCGGTACTCGCTGCCCTCGATCAGGTCGAACAACGTCACGTTCGTCTTACGGCTCGTGGTCGCCTTAAGCCAGACGTTCCACCCGGCGCGGTAATACTCCACCACGTAGTTGCCGATGCGGCAGCCGCCGTCATCATCTGGCGGCTGCCAGTCCAGCGTGACCGACTTGTCCACCTGTCGAGCTACGGACACGGCACGAGGCGGATCCGGCGGTGCCGTGATCGTCACAAGGAAGGCAGCCGTGTCTTCCCCGATAGCGTTGCTCGCGTGCACCTGGTACTCGCCGCGGTCACTGCGCCTCGCCGAGTGAATCTTCAACACGGAGAACTTGGCCGAGTTCGCTATCTCGATCCTGTCGTCTGTCGCGATCGGCTGGCCGTCGTGGCGCCACTCGATCTTAGGGGCCGGCTTTCCCACGATCGTCGTCTTCAAAAACACCGTTTCGTTCACTTCATAGAGCAGGCCGTCTTCGTACTGGCGCGGGTAGCGCAGTTTGGGCGCCGCCTCGATGCTGAGGCGCGCGCGCGTCACGGCGTGCCCGCTGCGGTTGGTGGCAGTGCAGCGGATCTCGCCCTCGTCGCTCGCCAGCGTCTGGTGGAACACGAGCACGCTCGTTGACTCATCGGTGAGGATGCCTGTCCTCCGGCTGCTGAAGATTTCATAGTCGTCCTTGAACCACGCTATCGTCGGGTGCGGCGTCCCTTCGAACTTGACGCGAAACTCTGTTTTTTCGTTCTCGAGCACGGTGATATCCATCAGGTGCAGAAGGAACACGGGCGGGTGGTTGGGCACGGGCTCCGCGTTGACGGTGAGCACGTCGGAGAGCTCGCTGTAGTCGGAGCGGCCGACGGCGTTGAGCGCGGCGACGCGGAACTGATAGCGATGCGGCGGCTCCAGGCCCGTGAGCACCAGCTCGGGGCGCAGCACCACGGGCGGCGCGGTGCGGATCCAGTCCGCGGAGCCGAGCCGGTTGCACTCCACCTGGTAGCCGCGCAGGGGCGCCCCGCCGTCGTGCGCGCCCGCCGCCCAGCGCAGCGTGATCGCGTTCGGCTCATCCTGCGACACGACGAGATTGATCTCCGGCTTGCCCGGCGCTGCTGGCCTGCCTGAAACGGAAACAGCGATTTTTCATTAACGGTGCAGATAAGAGCTTAACCTTTCCACGTTCGGCCGGCTCCCGCGCGGCGCCGGTAGGATCGTTTGGCATAAAACTCCTTTCAAAATTAGACGCGTGATAATCGTTACATGAACGCGTTCGGTCTTACGATTTGTTTTGTTGTGCCACGCTTCAGGAATCGCAGCGCGCTGTTTATAAAAATAGACTTGGTGACGGGGGCCTCGGGCGTTCGGTGCCGGGGCACAGGGCTGGGCGCGCGGCCCCGCCCGGGGACAGAGCGAGGAGTGGACCGGTACCTGCTGACTTCCAGTGCACGTTTTTCCGGGGCTTGAGACTGTGGTGTGAGGCGGAGTGTTGGTTGCCCATGGCGGCGGCGGCGCGCGCCGACACACTGAGCGCTGCGCGTGCGCCCCCGTGCCCCGCGCCCCTCGTCCCCGCGGCCCCTTGCCCACACCGGGAATAACTCGCGCAGCAGCGCGCGCATCGCCCGCCCGCCCGGATGCGATCTTGATTAGTTTGATCGATAGGTTTCATTACCGACCGGTGGATGACCTTTGGCACATCGATGGATAATAATCCACATTCATTGATACCTGTGCCAATTTTATCTTTGGTTCGATTCCATTCGTTTTGTTAGTAAACTGCCTAGTCTAATCTAGTATTTATCTTTATTATCACTGTCTAGTATTTCCGGTTAATTTCGATAAATTGCTCTCAACTTCTCGAAAAATACCTACTCTAATGCTACCTCTAGGTCGGAAGATCTTACTGCCAGATGGTACATCTGTGAAATATATAATTTATTACTTTGTTTGCTAAACTTTATTTCCTCGTAATCACGGAGTGGTGCTCCTTAGAAGGGAGTGCTACTGTGACACGCGTTTATATCTTTTGCATCGGTGCTACGCCGCGTAGCAGTCGTCGTAGTATCAAACACGACACGACTGATATCCCCAGGGCGTCTACTCCGAAAACGATCAACGATATATCGGCACAATAATCGTGCAAAACTTACTCTTAGTAACATTTTTTATGCTATTATTTGAACAATGGAACGACCGACATTACTTTTGAAAACCGATCTCGTAAACCAATTTCCAATTTGACAACGAAACAACTGTTAATTCGACTGAATTCGACGAACATTCGACTCCGATAGTATCGTTGTCGTTTTGCGGAGTAGACCCCCAGGCTCGGTAGATATCTCCTCAGATCTCCAGTTAATTGCATATTTGAGGTTATCTAAAGAGGGTACCTAGTCTATGACGACCCTCTTTAGACCCTATGTAGTGTAGTATGTACCTATGTACCTATGTGGGTAGGTCATATATCTTACTAATATTATAAACGGAAAAGTTTGAAAGAATGTATGGATGGATGTAATGATTGTATGTTTGTTACTCTTTCACGCTGAAACGGCTGAAAGGATCTGGATGAAATTTGGCACAGATATAGATTATAGCCTGGTATAAAGTACATATAGGTAGGTATAGGCTGCTTTTTATCCAGGAAAAATTTACGGTTCCCGTGGGATTGATTCGTTTTTGTTTTTCAAGGTACCACACGCGCGGGCGAAGCCTGGGGCGGAAACTAGTACAAAATAATGTAGGTACCTAAGTACTTTCAAACGAAAGGTAAGGTGGTAGTGGCGTAGAGACATGCGTTTCATATTTTTCTGTGTAGAGGTACAACTTACCTACCTATCTGAGGTAAGACGGTACTTATCTAAAAAAATAAAAATCAAGTAACTACCTACGGCCGAGGCTCTGCATGAGAAATGAGGGTTCATTTGGGTCGGGTGAGGGTCGGCTCGTTTTGTCTTGTTGAGTGACGGAACTAGAGGTAATTATTATGAGCGCCTGAACCAATTACGAGTATAGCGAGCGAGCTTTCCACAGATGCAGGGTTGAAATTGTTTACAGCGCCATCTCTTCTATTTTGTTAGAACCATTTCTCGAGCACTACTTAGTAAACAAATCATGAAAACGACAACTTGTGTTTCGTCTACTCTGCAGAGGGTACTAGTAGTGTACTAACAAACACATAGATGGCGCTAAAGACAAATTTTAAGATTTTTGCAAAGTTTTAGGACATTTAATACATATTAGTAAACTTACTTGCCGGACTACTCAACCTAGATTTGCCTACACTATTACCTTTGATATTGAATATATTTAAGGGATGTCAATACTTAATTATTATAATACCTACCTACTTATGTAGATACTTATATTTTTTTTAACTTTATTTACAGAAATATACATGATCTATCTTAAAATACAAACACACTAGGTATATTAAGTGGGTACAATACACGTGAAAAAGTTGAGCTATCCATTACAAACGAAACGATCGACAGATAGCTCGACTGATCCAGATCACTGGCAGAGGGAAACGTCCCCAAGACGCTGGCGGCATTACCACATTGAATACCAAAATCTTATATTATGCAGGAGATAAGTATATTTTTTTTTTGTGCTCTCTACCTCCGTCAGCACTCAGCAGAAACACGCCTGGTGCGTCAGATTATTTTAAGGTGTTGATTTAACAGAAAGTGGGCTGATATATTTTATGTGCTTACGTAGGTATGTAATTTTAAACACTGTTCTGTTTTGTATTTTATAATTATCCCAGCCTGGGGCTAAGGTCCCTTATAAGCTTTTCAGGCAATGTCAAAGTAATGTAACTTTGATATTTCGCCCATGAAGAAGTGTTTGCTTCAAGCTTGAAATTTGATGAGTCTGAAACAGAATGGTTTTAAGAGCTTGTGGTAAGGCCCGATTATCATAAGTATAAGCCGTTTCGGCCTATAGTCACGTTTCCTTACTTGCCTGTACTGAAAATAACTTAGCATGTTAGATAAGTAGGTAGAGGTAGATCAGTCTAAAAATGCACGCCCGTCCAATGTATTTCCAATGTATTTACCTCTACATGCGGTACAAGTACAAGTGGAGGGGCGTGCATTTTTAGACTGAATCATCTCTACCTAAGTTACATTAGTGTTAGTGCCTATAATCATTAGTCTAATCATTTGATACTTGAATATATCCAAAATTAGAGTTGAAAACCGACTGAAAGAACCCTACTTTGAATACGAGTACACTTACAACATCAACCGTGAGTTTATCCAAGGAGTACCTACCTACTTAGGTACTTATTTATAAAATACTAGCTTCCGCCCACGCCTTCGCCCGCGTGGTACCTTGAAAAACATCAAAACAAATCTATCCCGCGGGAACCGTACAGTTTTCCGGGATAAAAAGTAGCCTATGTGTTATTCCAGACAGTGGTGGATTTATCACCAGGCTGAGTAGGCTGGAGCCTAGGGCGGCAAATTTTAGGGGGCGGCAAATTTGGCTTATTACCTTACACAAAATATACAGGGGTGTATGGGGTGTCAGCGTATCATTCTGCCAGCCGGCTGTAACAAGCGGTAGAATGATGTCTAAATTCGTTGAGACCTCAAAATCTCTCACCAGTGGCTCCAAGCAGCTGTCCTGCATGCAACGGCCACACCCCGGAAACCACGTCGGCTCGTGGGCTAAACCTGGTGAGGGGGGCTTAAGTGTCTAACACTTAAGCCTACGCGGTTGCTCCCCGCAAAGTGCACTAAGTCTGCCTCGGCGTTTCGCAATCCACCCCCGGTGGCGAGGCAGCAAGGCAATGTGGAAGGCCTTGAGGGCGACGATAGGGGTCATCTAGTTATCGTCGGCCAGACACAATCCACAAAGTATTCCCAAGGAGGGTTGACGTCAGGCAGGCGGCCGGTCATAAAACACATAGCCAAAACCCCTTTACAACATGGATCTAAGAGTTAATAGAATGTGCGATAATGCTAGGGCGTACCCCCGAGGCGACGCGCAGGCGCAGCACCCGGCGCCTGTGGGAAATGGACTAGGGTTGTTGCACCAGGGACGGGTGCAACGTAAGACGCGAGTCCGGGAAGTACGAATGAGGTTTGCAAGTTGGAATGTAGGAACGATGACTGGAAGAGGAAGAGAGCTAGCGGATGTTTTAGAAAGAAGACGAATAAATGTAGCGTGTTTGCAAGAGACGAAGTGGAAGGGATCGAAAGCAAGAGAAATTGGGGTGGGTTATAAATTTTATTATTGTGGAAGTGATGGTAAGAGGAATGGTGTAGGAATTGTTCTAGATAGTAAGCTGAAAAAATGTGTGACGGATGTTAAGAGGATGAATGATAGATTGATAGTTGTAAAAGTACTGTTAGAAGATTTAGTCATAAACATTGTAAGTGTGTATGCACCGCAGACTGGTTGTGATGATAGAGTGAAAGAAAAGTTTTGGGAGGAGTTTGATTCAATGATAATGAGTATACCAGAGAGTGAAAAATTATTTATTGGGGGGGATTTTAATGGTCATGTGGGAAGAATGAATGAAGGATATGAAAGAGTGCATGGGGGATGGGGGTTTGGTAACAAAAACCAAGATGGCGAGGCCTTGCTCCAGGCTGCCTTAGCTTTTGACCTTGCTATCGCCAACACCTTTTTTAAGAAATCAGAGGAACACCTAATAACATATAAAAGTGGTAATCACAAAACCCAAATAGATTACTTTCTCTTAAAAAGAGATAGCATCTGTTCCGTTAGAAACTGCAAGGTAATACCTGGAGAGGGCTTAGTCTCTCAGCATCGGTTACTTTTACTTGAACTGAGGTTCAAAGTAAAAAGTCATAAAAATAAGCCAAGGCCCCCGCCAAAGACTAAATGGCATTTAATAGAAAAAGCGGAGTATGCAGGAGAATTCCGAAAGAGAGTAGTTGACAGAATGATAGGAATGAAGGATATGTGTGAACTATCAGTAAATGAATGTTGGAATGAGATGGCTACTTGTATGAGAAGTGTGGCGAAGGATGTTTTTGGAGAAACGAAAGGGAAAGGTAAAATAGATAGAGATACTTGGTGGTGGAATGAAGAGGTACAAAAGGTTTTGAAAGACAAGAAGAATGCATTTAAGGAATGGAAAGGAGATGATAGTGGAGATGACAGTATAAAAGAGAGCAAAAGAATAGTATATATGGAGTGTAAAAGGAAAGCTAAAAAAGCTGTTGCTATTGCAAGGGCCAAGGTACAGGATAAATTGTACCAATCACTGGAAACGCCGAGTGGTCAAAAAAACCTGTACCGCATAGCTAAAGAAAGAGAGAAGAATACAAGAGATATTATGCACGTTAAATGTATAAAAGATGATGGAGGAAAGGTTTTAACGAACGATAATGACATAAAAGAGCGATGGAAAGTGTATTTTAAAAATTTAATGAATGAAGAGAATGTTTGGAGTGGAGTGTTAGAAAATGTCCCAGTAAACATGGGTTTGGTGAGAGACGTGAGTACGAATGAAGTAAAAAAAGCTGTGCAAGATATGAAGAATGGAAAAGCGGTTGGACCAGATGGCATACCAGCGGAAGTATGGAAAGTACTAAGTGCGGATGGATGGAAGTGGCTGAGTTTATTCTTCAATAAGTTGTTGCAAGAGGAGGCGATCCCGGACGAATGGTGCAACAGTTCGCTGGTGCCCATCTTTAAAAACAAGGGTGATGTACAGGACTGCAACAACTATCGAGGAATAAAGCTCATGTCACATAGTATGAAAATTTGGGAGAAGGTAATAGCGAGACGAATGCGAGAAGAGAGTGAGATATCACAGAGCCAATTCGGGTTTATGCCAGGGCGAGGGACGACGGACGCCATATTTGCACTTCGCCAGCTGTGCGAAAAACACAGACTGGCACACACAAACTTACATATGGTGTTCGTTGACCTGGAAAAGGCATACGACCGAGTACCCCGGGAGGTTCTGTGGTGGGCTTTGAAAGAGAAAGGAGTGCCAGGGAAGTACCTGCAGCTTATTCGGGCCATGTACAGTAAAGCTAGTACACATGTTAGGTCCGAAGCTGGCGTTACCGATGAGTTCAATGTGGCTGTAGGCTTGCACCAGGGATCGGCTTTAAGCCCTTATCTGTTCCTCCTGGTAATGGATGCTCTGACATCGGACATACAGGAGGAGGCACCCTGGTGTATGCTGTTCGCCGACGACATTGTCCTTGTCGGAGAAAACGCAATTGAGGTCCAGAACAGGCTGGGAAAATGGCAAGGTAAACTAGAGAGTGTCGGATTGAAGATCAGCAGAACAAAAACCGAGCACTTGTTCTGCGACTTCGGTGGTCCCTCTAGTTTTACCCCTATTGCCTTAGATGGTGTATTCCTACCAGCCTGTTCCGATTTTCGTTACCTCGGTTCAGTAGTACAGAATGATGGTGAGATTGATCGGGATGTAAGGAATAGAATAAATGCGGGATGGATGAAATGGCGACAGGTCACAGGAACTACGTGTGATCCGAGAATGCCCCTTAAAATTAAGGGGAAAATCTACAAAACGATCATAAGACCTGTCGTATTGTATGGGTCTGAATGTTGGACCACCAAGGGAACGGATGAGAAAAGAGTGCATGCGGCGGAGATGCGAATGTTAAGATGGATGTGTGGAGTGACAAGGATGGATAAAATAAGGAATGAGTATGTTAGAGGAAGTCTGAAAGTGGCACCGGTAACAGAAAAGATGAGGAGTAATAGGTTAGCGTGGTATGGGCATGTTATGAGAAGAGATGAATGTCATGTGACGAGGAGAGTGTTAGATATGAATGTGGATGGATACAAGGGTAGAGGTAGACCAAAGAAAAGATGGATGGACTGTGTGAAAGATGACATGGGTAAGAAAGGAGTGAGTACTGAGATGACGAATGATAGAGGGAAATGGAAGAAGATCACATGTTGTGCCGACCCCACATAACGTGGGAAAAGGGCAGGAAGATGATGACCTTACACAAAATAATAAATAAAAATTATAATATACACGGAGAAAAAATTTAACAAAATTGCAATATTTTAATACTATACACCTATACCAAATAATCCAACGATTTTACATGATAAATTACTAAACGCTAAATTTAATAGCCTACTGGCGGCAAATGTGTAAATCCGCCACTGATTCCAGACCATAATCTATATCTGTGCCAAATTTCATCCAGATCCGTTCAGCCGTTTCAGCGTGAAAGAGTAACAAACATACATCCATCCATACAAACTTTCGCGTTTATAATATTAGTAGGAAGTAGCTATGTCTCTACGTGACATGAAGGTACCTGCTAAGTGTTGGCCATTGCAATTTTTTTTGGGTTTTCTTATGTAATTAAAAGGATTTTCTTCTGATGCTTTTGACTGCCTACTGTATCGCTCTAGTATATTTCTTTTGTTTTTTTGAGTTTTATTGTGTAATGTTGGTGATTATTTTTTCAATAAAGCCCGAGTTCATGACACTGATTGATGACAAATAGTTCCTTTCTAAATCCATCGGAATTATTCCTAGAATTTGTAACAAAACAGCCATCTTATTCATTTTTTTTTATTGACTTGACAATTTGATTGTGAACTATGACATTGACACCATTTAATTTAAAAAACTTACACTGGCAAAATCGATCTCAACAGAGACATCTGCTTATATCTGAAATTAAAAAAAAATCTATAGGCAACAGTCAAAGAAGCAACACTACGAGTACCTAATGGGTAAACGTATGGGTAACGGATTGTAGGAAACTATGGCAGATATCGAGAATACCTAACAGATATCGAAAAAATCAATCCAAAAAATAATACAGCCGAATTGTTAACCTCCTCCTTTTCTTAAAGTCGATTAAAAACTGATGAATATGTCAATCCTTCATTTTACGTGCTTAAATAAAAAGTTATTGGTGATATCACTGTAACAGAGTCGACCTACATAGTCTGCTGGACCGACGCCAGAGCACAAATACTTAGACCACCACTTGCCAAGGTGACTTCATACAACCGCCAACGCGGATCAGCTGGATAACCCTGTCTGTTGTCACAATAGAGCTCAGATTCGCCCGGCACGTTAATACCGCAGCCGAATATTCGTAACAGACTGTACATTTCACTCGTTAGCGAAAGTGTATTGAAGAAGCCACTAAACGCTCCTTTTGATAGGTCAAGCAAGGATGTTTCATGAAAAAGATAGGGATTATCCTTGAGATCGAGTAACTAAGTACGCATTTACTACGTGGTTAAGGTAGTTAAGGGTAAGTGGGTTTGAATCTAGTCGTGCACCAATGAATTTTCTGTTTATTCAAATGAAGAAAAACATCTTGAGAAAACGCACGTGTAGACCATTGTCATTCATGTGCTTTTGTAAGCTGACTAAGTAGAAGATGTTGGTAGAAATTGATAAAAAATAGTACCTAAATGTAATCACAACTGTGATCCCCAGGCTCGGTAGATATCTTCTCAGATCTCTAGTTACTTCGATCTTTGAGGATCTTCGAGGATAAACTCACCTAGCATGTAAGTCGGTTCAAAATGATCTCTGTGATTTTATTGAGTGAATATACCGTTAGAACAAATGGGCTAATTAACGTTTCAATAGTCCTACTATTGATATATAGGGATAAAAAGATTTATCAGTTTTGACGCTACAAATGGTATTACCTATTTAACGATATTTTTAATTTTGAATTTTGACATTGGTAGGTTGTTTTTTTTAATTTATTGATCAAGTTGGGGACGTTTAACAGAAAGGCCAGGTCAAGAGTACCTACCCTAAACCGATGCGCATGTATGAAGAATGTAATTAGAGTGAAATAAGCAAAAGAGGTGTGCCAGGATCGTAGCAAGTGGAGATCCGTGTTCTCTGCCTACACCGTCGGGAAACAGGCATGATTTTATGTGTGTTTGTATGTTTGTCTGTATTTTATTTTTGCGCATGACTAAACTATTGTTTGGAACTGCGCAGAACTGCGCAATGCTGCTCTGACGTGAATCGTCGGGAGTATTTATAAGAAGTTTTATCATTTGGTCTTATTATAGCGTTCCGAAACAACACTGCTGTGTGATTCTGTAAGACTTCATTCTAAACTTCGAATCTGAATCCGCTGTGAGTTTCTTGATTGGCATTCTAAAAACTCGGTTGAGAATTCGAATTTACACTAGCGCCACTCTTGCGAGCGTGTCAGCGAGTTGACTAAATTAACGGGGAGATTTTGACAGATAAAGTATGAGATGACGTAAGAAGTGGCATTCTATACGGTAACTCAAAAGACACTTCGACGCTCGCTTCGCACTCGAACCCGATTCGAAGTGTCAAATAAAAAGCGTCTTATGCGAAGTGAGTCTATAGCGATGTGAGAATCTCACATCGCTATAGACTCTCACTTCGCATAAGACGCTTTTTATTCAAACATCAACTCGCATCTCACAGTGAGATGCGAGTTGATGTTTGAATTTTACAGAATCGACGTACTGGTAAGTGCCATAACCTTGGTGTAATCCGGTGTTTTTCTCAATTACAGAGAAACATACTTTAAACATACAAAATTAAAAATTTTAGAAACCCCCCGAACATCTAAATCTTACCCTAACATGCCATATTTTAAGTTATGGTTACCTTACCATGTTCTTTCAATATCATTGAAGAAATACGGTACCTACCAAATTTCGAATCGATCGGAAGTTAGTCAGACCCCCTCATCAACAACTCGTAGAAAAGAGTTGATGATTTTCAAACGGCTGAACAGATTTTCATGAAACATGGCTCAAGGTTTTTAAGTGCAATATTAAATTTATGAACTTATGTAACACTTATAATTTAGCAAATAAACATTCTTGATTCTTCGTGATTCTATTTAGATCTTTGGGGGATCTAACTAAAGGGTAATAAGAGACACGACTAAACATACCACATTTTGCATATCGTTAGTATTTCGTACGTGACGGGTTGCAAGCTATATAGAATAATATAGGAATGTTAACCAACACACACCTGACACCTTGGATTTTTTATTTCGACGGTGTGCTGGTTTTCTCTCGATGTTTTCCTTCACTGTAATTTATTCGGTAATAATATAGTTTTTATACGTATATTTATAGATTTCTGTAATACATTATGTTCAGCCTTGCAGTGGTTTAGTCACGAACTAAACTGAAATGTGAATAATAGCATTCTTCAGCCGTGAACTCACCTCTAATCTATATCGAGACCTAAAACTTTTTAGAATAATAAAGAGTCCAGTTTACATGGAATGCGTAAACGCTCAGTTTTTGAAAAGTACTTGACAAGAATATTATAAGGTACCGAACCTGCCTAATATAGTGAGGGATCTACTATGTGCTAGGGTAGGTACTAACTTAGGTTATAAGGACTCGGTTTTCGAATACCTACAGCACAAATATTTATGCATTATAACAAATTATTAGAATAATTTTCTGTTTTTTTATTTTCTATTTTTCAGATTCCGCCCACGGCTTCGAGCGTAGCACCTTGAAAAACAAAAACAAATCTATCCCACGGGAACCGTAAATTTTTCAGGAATAAAAAGTATTCTATGTGCTATTCCGGACTATAATCTATCTCTATGCCCAATTTTATCCAGATCCGTTCAGCCGCTTCAGCGTCAAAGAGTAACAAACATGAATAGATGCAACGGCCTGTTTTTACTGTTTTTGACTAAAAACAGGTTAGACATTATTGTATGGGTCTGAGTGTTGGGCCACCAAGAGAACGGAAGAGAAAAGAGTGCATGAAGCGGAGGTTCGATTGTTGAGATGGATGGGTGGAGTGACAAGGATAAATAAAATAAGGAATGAGTATATTAGAGGAAGTCTGAAAGTGGCGCCGGTGACAGAAAATATGAAGTTAGCGTGGTATGGGCATGTTATGAGAAGAGATGAATGTCATGTGACGAGGAGTGTTGTATGAATGTGGATGGATACTGGGCTAGAGGTTAAAAAAAAGGCCAAAGAAAAGATGTATGGACTGGGTGAAAGATGACATGGGTAAGAAAGGAGTGAGGACTGAGATGACGAATGACAGAGGGAAATGGAAGAAGATCACATGTTGTGCCGACCCCACATAAGTGTGAAAGGGCAGGGGTCTCACCACGAATTTATAATACATTACCGAATTAGTACCATGACCTATGCAAATTGTATTGAAGTAGTGTTACTTCAAGCTTTAAATGTGACGTTCTAAAACGTAATCGTTCAGGAAGATTTCGTGGTAAATAATAAATGTGAAATGAGAGCCAAGTTCAATAAGTATGTTTTAGTCGTTGACTTCAGCGATAAAAGAAGTGAGATCTAAACGGGTGCCAAGTACAATGGTCAGTCCTGAAAGCCAAGTCAAGGCTTCAATATAATATCATAAATTATGAGATGAAATGATATTTTAAAGTTGTTAAAAATATTTCATATTGCAATAAAAATATGTTTCAGGACTGACCATTGTACTTGGTACCCGTTTAGATCTCACTTCTTTTGTCGCTGAAGTCAACGACTAAAACATACTTATTGAACTTGGCTCTCATTTCACATTTATGTTTTTGATGGGATATCATTACTTTTTGTACAGAACTTATTTGTAAGTAAGTACTTATTCTTATATTAATTACACTTATATAATCTACCTGCATAAACGGCTCAAACTATTGGCACATTGTAGATATACATACTAAGCAGGTAGGTAGGTACTTGAGTACTTACTGAATAAGTATACCTACCTACTACCTATCCGACAAGCCGAGATACACTATAATCTAGGCCTGAATTATAGTTATCTAGCCATATCTATCTACCTGCATAGACTGCTCAAACTATTGGCACATTGTAGGTATACATACCTATAGTCATACTTACCTATCTGCATAGACGGCTCAACTATTGGCACATTGTATACCTAGGTAAGAGTGTACTACTTACCAATCCAAGACACTACTTCCACTCGTTATTATATTCACGTCAAGACCCTATTAAAATCCACATAATGACCGACTGTCATCTATTTAGATTGCTATTCTTATATTACAGGCGCTAGTAAGGGTTCCTAGGAGAATCAATTAATTGAAAAAGTACGTTAAAAATATAAAAATTTGCAAGTTCCAGATTTTTTCCTTTGTATCCACCCCACTACCTACCTGGATACCAAATTTGAACGTTCTAGGTCATCTGGAACTGGGTTATAATTAACGTCTATAGGTCAGTCAGTGATAAAATTTTTCATAAAAAACCATTTTTGGACGTTGATATCTAAATAACCGTTTGAGGTGTGTTTATGAAATTCGGAGTATATATTTTACTCGCAAGTGGCAATAGATGAGCCAAATTTGACTTGTTTATGTGTAATAGTTTTTGAGTTACGAGGGGGTGAAAATGGCTCCAAATGGTTCGTGTAATATTACACACGGTGCGCGCCTCGCCCGTTCGCTTGAACTTGGCTTGACACGCTGCCGCGTGTCTAGATGGTTAATAAACAAGTATTTTTTAGAGCTAGGTATATTGTTTACACAAGCAAATATAGTAGCAGTAAAATTTACTCGTCCTACAGTTTGCAGCAGTCGGAAAGAAAATAATATTAGAACAGAACGTTTGGAACTAAAATCTGATCCACTATATAGGTAGGTATAAGTACTACACAACGAAGGGTGATACGTGACAAAACATGAAAATAATTTTAGTAGAAGCATTTATTAGAACAACGCAGAATTCTTTGAACGGATGCCAAGAAAACGGGAAATTCTCCAATCTTAGGCCAGTGACACATAGAAAACAGGTTGCAATAAATAGTTTTGTTTAAAAATAGTTTATGATTTCCCATTGATTTGCCTTGGCCAAAAAAAATTATAGGGGCCTTTTTGAATGGTAAAGATTTTACAAAAAATAAAAAAAAATTGCATAAAATTAAAAGATATATTTATTCGTCATCTATCTACCACTTTTTCCAAAATTTTTACAAACAATATATTAATTATACACTATCCTTGCCTTTTTGTCGGCAAACTGATTTATTAAATAATTGATAATATAGCTCATGATGACTTTAGTTTTTCTAAAGTTTCTGCCTCTAAGGACAATAGTGACAGGTCTGACAGGCGTTCATTATTTGTTGTTAATATATTATTCGCTCATTTGAGCAGGCTATAGTCTATAGACCGTACCGCCTAGTCTTACGTAAGGCTCCGCGCAGACAGAGAGCGTTCTGTGTTCCGCGTTCTGCGTTCTGCGTTCGTCCATTGATGATTTGACGTTCGTCAATGGACGAACGCAGAACGCAGAACGCGGAACGCAGAACGCTCTCTGTCTGTGCGGAGCCTAAATTATTTTTTCTTTTTTCTTTAAAATGTAACTTAAAATATAACCTTACCTAACCACAATTTTTTTTCCTGACCTGACAGGCGTTCATGTCCCATCAAAGTTCTTAGGGAATAAAAATTTGGGAAGTTTTAGTTATTTTTTGCTTACACAAGTCGGGGGCCTCGATTGATACGGCAGATACGGCGGTAGCTACGCCCCTGATTGTGTGTTACTAAGCAGACCAAGCGGCACTCTAAGTACTGCTTTCTGTGTAAATTCAGCCTGAGAACTCAATCTAGGGTGTAAAGCTCCGATTGCAGAAACAAATACATTGGTCAATTTACTAACAATAAAGTACAGAGCTAATAATATCTATCATAACATAAAGTAAAGAAGGAAACCTTTCTTTTTAGCCGACTTCAAAAAAGGAGGTTCTCAACTCGGCTGTATTTTGAAAAAAGGTTTGTTACGCGATTATTCCGCCAAGTATGAATAGAGTTTGATGTTTGGTAGGTCATATTTCAGAGGTGGGTAATAAATTCTGGTTGGACGGAATCACATTATTATTTTAAGCATACGTATCTTATAACTAATATTTATTCTAAATCAAATGGAAGTGCATCTGACTACCCCCTTTTATATATCCTCAAAGATTTCATCAACTAGACACCTGCCCCTATTCAATAAACATTACAAATTGTAAAATACAATTAATTGTAAGAAGGCTACAATTCTACAAGTTTCTGTTTAATAAAATAATTGCGATTTACTGGAGGAAAATTTACAAAATTGTAAAATGTTCTTACAACTCTACATAATTGTAGGTTTTATTAAACGGCACTTGTCATAAAACTCGACAATATTGTCACTTTTTTACAAATTTGTAGACTTGTAATATTTAATCTAACAAACCCGAGGATTACTGTTCTTTAGATATAAATCTCTCTGATGATTATGTCAACAAAACTTGGGATTACAGTCGTGATAAATACTGCAAAGGCAGAAGACCTATACAATGGTAACTACACCATTAAAAATCATGGTGGACTGTCACGAGAGTCCTACCTAGCGATCAGAATATACCAGCATAATTAAAATTCCGTATGATATCAAAGGCAATAACAATTAATAAAAAAATTGCGTCAGAAATATAATATTGTAAAGTATTTTAGTAATTGCACAATTATTGCGCAACAGTTTTATTTAAGACACCAAAATAAACGATAACGACTGTAATCCTCGGCCTCATCTTCAGTTATTGAAGATATCTAAAGAGGGTAGTCAGAGGCACATCCAAAGATGTCACATTTTGCATAGTAGTTAGTATTCCGTACTTGACAGGTTGCAAGCCCATTGCCGCTTGTAAGAATACTAACTTATGACACACACCTTCGAATTTTTGGTTCTAGGGTACATAATATGCCAGTTTCCTCACATACAACTTCCAGTAGGTACTTATTAGTTAATCAAGAATTTTTCTCTTTTTGTAAGAAGAATTAATTACACAAAAAGTGCTAGGTCTTTTTTCAGTCTACTCTCTTATTATTTATTTTGGGGGTAGTGCTTATAATTTTACTAGTTTGATACGATACGAATACCAGGCAGTGATGGGCTTGCAAATTGACATTTACGGAATACCTACTGTGCTTGTGGGCATATTGTGCCAAATAATATTTGGATATGCCTCAAAGATCGCATGTCTACCAAGCCTGGGAATTAGTCGTGATCTTGTTTGTTCATGACATTTCGGTTTTATGATCGCGCGCTGCACTCCGGGAATATTAATTGTTTGTATATTTATAAATATCTTAAACTTTTGCATCGTCGAGGGCAAAGAGGATGTATAAGTCATTCAGGGTAACAAAAATAAACATTTGCTGAACATAATGTAATAGTAACTAATAACTGACCATAACAACATTTTAAAACTTTGACAATGTCAATTTAGCATTAAAATACACTAGCTTCCGCCCACGGCTTCACCCGCGCGGTACCTTGAATAACAAAACCAAATCTATCCCACGGGAAACGTACATTTTTCCGTAAACATAGTTCTTTATCTGCTATTACAGACCATTGTCTATATCTACCAAATTTCATCCTGATCCGTTCTAGGAGAAACATAAATCCATACATCCATACATTCTTACAAACTCGCGTTTATTAAATTAGTAGGATGACTTTTGTCAATTTGGTATTGGAAAGGTACGTATAGACATTTATTTTTCAGTAATTTCTGTCATGACTTTCAACCTTACATCGTCATGCTGATTACTAATCAGTTTGCAACGATTACGCGTGAAGTATTGGTAGCATCATGCCGCGTCCCTCACCTAGGACGACGGGTAAGTGAGGCCGATTGTCATTTGGATCTAAATTACCCTAACGAGTCTTGCAACCAAGCGTCATCACTACTCAGCCGCACACTCAAGCCAAGGAGCAAGCTCGTAAAAAGATCGGTGAATCAATTCACACAATTTGTAATAAACTATCGGTCATCTAAAGTCAGCTGGTGCATAATTATTTCAGCATCTGAAATCGAGGCCACCGCCTCCGCATGTTTTTTCAATTTTTATGTTTTATTTGCAACGTTATTTCCACTGCACAAACAATGTAATTACTCATTTTGAATTTACAATTCGGTAACACATTAGTTTGTTGTGGTTACGTCTGAACATTTGGGTGTTCATTTCGTTGTGACTTTGTTTAAATTCGATGGTATGTCTCTCTTGACCTTTGGGAGACCTTTGGACCTTTGGGGGTAGGCCATTGGTGTGGGACGCAACATGCGTCGAGATACATATTTGCACCTTTCGGGGTCAAAATTATAGGCCCATGGGAAACTGCGGGGTGATTATGTATCTCTGCTAAAAATAAATTCGATGGTATGATGTCTCTCTTGACCTTTGGGAGACCTTTGGACTTTTGGAAATTTGGGGGTAGGCCATTGGTGTGGGACGCAACATGCGTCGAGATACATATTTGCACCTTTCGGGGTCAAAATTCTAGGCCCATGGGAAACTGCGGGGTGATTATGTATCTCTGCTAAAAATCAATGTCAATCAATTTTGATTGTAATCAAATGATTTGTATTTTTTGTATAGTGTATCAGTATTATATTATGATGGATCTGTATATTTTCTATAGAAAAGTAATTCTTTGATTGATGAATAAAGTAGTTACAAGTAGCTACTTTTATGTAGGTATGCTTTTTATTTATTAAGCCCATATTTGTAATTTCTGCATTGAAATTGTTTTATTTTTTGTAACGTAACAAGTATTCTTCAAAGGCAATAAAGATGAAATACGAACAGCGTTCCTGACCTGTATATACAAATAAATACCATAAAAACACATCAACAGAAACCCGTTGACGATTTGACATTTTTATTTGCAAAGATTTACTGCCGGTACAGACGAGTACAAAAGTGCACGCTTCTGAGTTTCCATTCCACATAACATGGAGAGCTTAATTTCAGTCCCTCTTCACTGCTGTAAAGCTTTTGAATTAAAGTATTTATGCAGATACGCGGTGAAATCGCGACTTTGTTTATATTCCCAGAAATTTATGTATATTCCCAGAAATTCTAAGCGACTTGTTGCAAATTTTAACTAATTAGCAAAATATCTACTAGGTAATAATTAACTACCAGACTGTGGATATTATACCTACAGAGGTAACATCCACAGAATAAATCGTAGTTATCTATATATTTACTACTGACACTTTTAATTGCATTTGACTTTGCATTATTCTGAGAGTAGGTACCAGATGCATTTTAAGAAAGATAAAATTTTTTTGACCCTAAAAAGTGCAGGCAGAATGTTTTTGATAAGGCTTAATTAAGCCTTGTTACCGTCAATAGTCAAGCCGAGGTTTAATATTTAGAGGCTTAGTACTGCATGCATTTTTGTGAGCACTTGTATCTGAATAGCTAATGGCGGATTGAGTCAAACATGACATGACGCACATGACCGGATTTTTGTGGACAAAAATAGGTGGCACCGATTAATATCCAAAAATGTTTTCAAACGCAATGACTGAATTTGATAGCATGGCATACAGGGTTTCAGTGGGTATGTTTATCTTGAAGAATATACAAAAGGAGTATCTGAGACGCAAGGGAATCTTTTCACCTGGTTCGAGAGACTAATGAAAAGGTAAAAAGAATATCACCATAGAACAACTTTGCACTTTAGATTTTCGCCTGACTATGAAAGAAGGGAGGGAATTATGTTCGGATATACTCGTAATTATGAACATAAATTATTATGTTTAAACATGTACCAGAATGTCTAAAATTAAAAAAAAACACACTTCATCTTGCATATGAAGAAAAAGGTTACATATTATGTACCTATGTTTAAATCACTTTTTTGCTTGGACAAGTCACTTTGTCGTCTCTTCCGTAGAAACGCTGCCTACGCTGCTCATTCTAGAAAGCTGGTATTGCAAGATGAAGTGTGTTTTTTTAATTTTAGATATTCTGGTACATGTTTAAACAAATTGCATGATCTCAGGTAAAATGTTTGGCAGCTGACGCCGGCAGGTCGGTATTCTCGGTGAAAAACAAAAAGTCGCCCACGGACCGCGCTGAAAACGCGCGTCTGACGCTGACGACGCGCTATGGAATCCAGTGAGTAACCCCCTCTTTACGCAATACGGTGACCTGTTTCCAGAAAAGATCCTTTTGATGGTAACATAAGTATGCTAATGATAATGAGAGTAGAATTAAGAAATAAATAATACGAGTCAAAGCTTGGAACCGGTTGATAATTTACCAGAAAAAAATAGGTATTAACCGGCATTTCGATAATAGCGTTCGGAGCGCAACCTCTTTCAAAACCTTAACTCAAACTTAGATTAACCGGTTAAAGCGAGCTTCGTTTGTTATCGTAAGAGCGGGCGCGTCGTGGAGGTTCCTAATATGGAAAAGAACGAAATCATTTCGTTCTAATCGAGTGCTACTTTTTGAATTTATCGTTCCTGACTAACCGTTTTAATAGAGGTTACGGTAGAATGTAACCGAAAAGAAAAGGTTGTAAGTATATAGAGCTAGTAGGTACATAAAACTACAAAGTACTAATATTATAAACGAGAAAGTTTGTAAGAATGTATGGATGGATGGACGGATGTATGTTTGTTACTCTTTCACGCTAAAACGGCTGATCTGAATGAAATTTGGCACAGATATAGATTATGGTCTGGAATAACACATAGGCTACTTTTTATCCCGGAAAAATGAATGGTTCCCGTGGGATATGTGTTTTTGTTTTTCAAGGTATAAAGCGGGCGAAGCCGCGGGCGGAAGCTAGTATAATATAAACTGATCAAGAAAATATTTGTATCATAAGAAGGAAAAGTCTCTAGAAAGACGAAAGTACCTACCTTTAGTCTACTTTTTACGAGAGTACCACGCATACGAAGCCGGAGGCAGAAGCAAGTGAAGCATCATTGTAATAAACTGAGCATAGCAGGTGCTTTTTTTCTATCAGCCTTACGCCAAAATTAGATAACGCTTCTTTGAAATCGCATTCCAGAAAAATATTTGGCATTAACACAATGTATGTACAACACGATTGTAATCATTTTACAGAACAAAACATATTCAATTTTTCATTAGAAATATCAAGATCATCCTTATAATATTTATATTTTTTTAATAGATATGTACGTAAAATATTGTTAAAGAAGACGAATATGTACTATGTACTAAACGTAATGTAGACTCGTGCAGATTTACTTAATTAAAAATGAAATAAAAATGATTAAGGGATAGTCAGAGGCACGTTCGAACATTATATTTGGCACACGCCCACATTTTTGTACAGTTATAAAAATATCAAAAAGTGTCTATCAATTTGTCTTTATTCAATGAAAGAGGAACTAAAATCAAGAGTCAAGGCGACGCTTTGTCTACTTAAATGTGTGCTCAATATAATATCTAGTGAGAAATGTAAATACTTAGGAACATTAGCAGCGCACGATTTTAACATATTTAAAATTCCTGTCTGTCTATCTGTTCAAGTTCAACTGAACTACTGCTGGAGCAATTGCGATGTTTTTTAGCAATTTCACTGTACGTTAGATTAATTCTCGAAGGTTTCATTACGCTACTAACTCAGAAAATTGCAAACCCGTTTTTGCAATTTTCTGAAAGTGGCTGAAAGTGAAACTTTTCGGCAAGTTTTTTAACAACACCCGACTTACAACGAAATTTTGTTTATAAAGTGGATTTAGAAGCGGTATATTTTCATACAAAAAGCGATATCGTTTTGCTCCCCTTAAACTTATTCCAATATTTATAATTTTTGGAAATGTTGTAGATAGTACAACAAAAAGTTGTATGCAAAACAAAACATAACATAACAGTACAAAAGTTATTAGCATATTATTATATGCATATTATGGATATTTAGATCCATATCTTTTATGTTAAGCAATATTTCATTAAAATAAAAACGTACAAGCTAAGTTTTCGTAGTATCTACAACATTTCCAAAAATTATAAATATTGGACTAAGTCTAAGGGGAGCGAAATGTTATCACTTTTTGTATGAAACTGTACAGCTTCAAAATACTCTAAACAAAATTTAATTGTAAGTCGCCTGTCGTTTTTAACAAACTTTTCGAAACACTTTCAGCACCCGTTCTTGATACTGTCTGGGTTAGGAGCGTAATGAAACAACCGTACAGTGAATTTTCTATCTCAATAGCTCGAGTTTTTCAAAGCTCTTAAAGCGCAGACAAAGTCGCGAGCGGGTAAACAAGTTGAAATACGATGCTTTCATGAATCCAAGCAGCTGAATATAGCACTTTATTAATACGCAACTCACCTAGATACAGGCGTCGCACACTTCTACCTGTGTCAGAAATAACGCAAATACGAAAACATTAGCTTCTCCTATTTCCAGGTTTTCAGAAATTTCTTTCTGTGATGCTACATTGCTGTCATAAAATGTTACAAGCATCATTTAACATTATACTTAGTACCTGGATAACCGAGCTTTGCTCGGTTGTTTTTAAAACGACGTTTTCTAAACATGAAGCATAGCTAGATCGATTTATCGCCCCCAAAACCTTCTACGTACCTACTAAATTTCATGAAAATCGTTGGTGAAGTTTCGGAGATTCAGATTATATGTATACATATATACAAGAATTGCTCGTTTAAAGGTATAAGATTAAAGTCAAGGTATACGAGTATTATCGCTAGAAATACATACATGTACTAACATAAATTATATTGGATAGCATGTGCGGTTAGATGTGTATCGATGTAATCCTTTCCATAATGTTAAAAAAGTCAACATGAATGAAATTATATACAAATTAAAAGAAATAAGTAATAAAAAAATAATAATAATAGTATTAAAAATAAACAAGTAAGTACCTAATTGAAAAAAAAATCATGTCTTTATAAATTCGTCAGTCAATCGTCAATTATTGTTAGCCTTCTCACAGCTTATACCTTAGCCTTCCACTTAAAAGGTACTGTTTCTGCCACACTGATATTATACAATGTAACGAAACATTATTCAACACTAGTTTCCGCCCGCGGCTTCGCCCGCGTGGTACGTTGAACAATAAAAACAAATCTATCCCACGGGAGCCGTACATTTTTCGGGATAAATTGTAGCTTATGTGCTATTCCAGACTATAATCTATATCTGCCAAATTTCTTCCAGATCCGTTTCAGCGTGAAAGAGTAACAAACATACATCCATACATTCTTACAAACTTTCGCGTTCATAATATATAAGTAAGCTATTAATTTTGATTAATTTATAAATTATTTATGTCCTAAGTAAAAAGAGATTAAGTTTATCCATAAACAATTTAGCGAAACAAATTAACTTTAACATAAACTAATAATTTAGAACAAGTATGCTTATTATAACAGTAATTGCATATGAGATGGTAATCTAATTACACAGAAATCGGTTAAAAGAAAATTGCGCTCGCGCCGGTTAAGCTAATCGTCCACTTGAACCATGTCACTTTTAATACATAACATGATAATTTACAATATTGCATTCAAGAAGTAGATACATTGGAGCATTTTTGATATATATTTTGATGTAAATAAGTATATTTTGATTTTTATATTTCTTGCCGAAGTTTGCGTTTCGAAAAACAATCTTCATCAGGTTTCATTTGCAATTGATAAGTGGGCGCGAGTCTTTATAAAGTTTGGCTCGTATCCATATTAACGGATAGATCACAAATTTCTATCTTTAGTTTAATATTTGTCATAAAAATCATATGACAATGAAGAGACGTGCCAAGCGAAGAAGTTACGCTCAGCTTGAAGTTCCTACTCTTGCTCCAAAGGAGTGTAAATTATAAGTGGAAGGTACTCGTATATTTATTTAAAAATACATCACGACTAATCCTTGGTACGCAATCTATGCAAGGCTAGGCAATATTATCTCCTCAGGTAGGTCTACCGTGAGTTTTCACAATCTACACTCGCAAGCGACTGTATTAAAAAAATGTATGAAAACTTGTACAGCGCCTCTAGCGGATAGTTGGGTACTAAAACGCGCACCATCAGTCACGTAGTTAACTATCCTACGTCACAAATACCTACTACAGCGACTGTAGTTTGCGCTTCATTAGTTTGCTTAGAATTTGGTACCTACCATGAGTAACAATTTTGACAGGTCATAGTAACGTACTATGTACTGTAGTAATGTCAGCCGATCTAAATGTTACAACTCATGGTTGACGTACTGTTCTCCAGTTACTTAGATCTTTGAGAATAATACTTAATAATACTAATGTTATAAACGCGAAAGTTTGTAAGAATGTATGGATGTCTGGATGTCTGGATGTATGTTTGTTACTCTTTCACGCTGAAACGGCTAAACGATCTTGATGAAATTTGGAACAGTTATAGATTATAGTCTGGAATAACACAGGCTAATTTTTATCCCGGAAAAATGGATGGTTCCCATGGGATAGATATGTTTTTGAGTTTCAAAGTACCTACCATGCGGGCGAAGCCGTGAGCTGAAACTAGTATCTTAATATATTTTTTTACATTATTTCGCAGAGATCGTGGTTCTATGGGTGGTGGAGTAATGATCTTATGCGCTGCCTACTTGCAGGCCTGCGCTAGACCAGAGTGGCAAAGCCAAGATTTAGAATGTATCTGGGTTACTATTCCTGCTCGTACTCTGGGCTCAGCACATGACTTGCATATTGCGGCTGCTTATATTCCTCCAAACTCGTCTTTAATCTCACGCACGCAAGCATTTATAAACTGACTGTCGCAGGTTAGAAACTCTCATCCTGATGATCATTTTGTGATAGTGGGAGATTTTAATTTATCCTGCATAGATTGGAGCTCAGGGGATCCGATGGTACTGAGGAAGGGGTCAGTTGAAACACAGAACTTGGCATCCAATTTAATTGCTCAGACCTCGCTGCTTGGTCTGACACAATACAACGTACTTACAAATAAATGTAATAATACCCTAGACTTAGTATTTTCCGATTCACCTCTCAATATTAAAAAATCGAATTTAACTTTAGTTACTGAGGATGTCTTTCATCCATCGTTGTCAATTACATCCACTGACATTTTGACACCGCCGTTTAAACCACTATCGAGAATAAAACTTCAATTTAAACGCGGTGATTTTGAAAGTATTAATTCCTTTTTGACTTAATATGACTGGTCATTTATCACGGAAGACTTTGGAATCGAAGATATTCTGGATCATTTTTATGGTGTCTTAAATAAACTCATACTAGAGTTTGTACCAAAAGTACGTTGTTCTGGTACTTACAGCTATCCTATTTGGTATACCCGTCCGTTAATACAACTAATTCAAGAAAAATCTAAAGCTCATCGTGACTGGAAGCGCTTCAAAAATCCTAATGACTATGTAACTTTCTCCGAACTTCGTCAAAGACAAAAGATTCTACAGGACGAATGCTATAAGTCATATGTGAATTTTTCTCAGCAAAAAATTAAGTCTCATCCAAATACTTAATACGCAGAATGATATTTGCTCTGCTTTTAATAACTTTTTCGAGAAAAACTTCAATAACCCAGCGAATAGTTACCACCTGAATCAGCCTATCGAATTTAGTCGTGATATTATTCATAAAATTGAGGTGAATAACGGCGATATATTAAAACTTTTACAAAATCTTGATGTAACAAAAGGAGCAGGGAGTGATAATATCCCACCAATATTCTTTGTCAAGTGTGCAGTCTCGTTGAGTGTCCCTATAACATTAATCTTTAACAGGTGTCTTAAAGATGGCTATTTTCCTAATGTCTGGAAACAAGCCCATATAGTACCTATACATAAAAAAGGTCCCAAGACGGCAATTGAAAATTATCGACCGATATCTATTCTTAATGTTTTAAGTAAACTATTTAAAAGGATTGTTCATTCGCATATATACCCTGTCATATCAACCTCTATACCTGTAGAACAGCACGGTTTTATGAAAAATAGATCAACAACTACAAATTTAGGAGTCTTCATTGATTATTTAACTAACACTATACAAGGAGGTTCTCAGGTAGATGTGGTCTATACTGACTTTGAGAAGGCCTTTGATCGCGTTGACCATGTCATACTTCTACACAAGCTTCACGAATTGGGTATTCGTGGCAACTTGTTGCGATGGATGGAATCCTACTTGCGAAACCGCTCTCAGGCGGTAGTTGTGGGTGGCTTCTGCTCAAACTTTATTGTGATTCCGTCTGGTGTACCACAAGGGTCCATTCTTGGACCTCTTTTGTATTCCTCTTATCTTTATGATATTAGTCACTGTTTGAAGCATGCACGGTTTCTCATGTATGCTGATGATACTAAAATCTACATGAAAGTACAAAGTCAGCTTGATTGCCTTAAATTACAGTCAGACCTGAATAGATTAGCGACATACTACAGCAGGAACCGCCTAGGCATTAATATTGATAAATGCTCATACGTCTCATATACGCGGAAAAAGATCACAACGACGTCTGAATACCTAATCAATGGTGTTAAGTTACGCAAAGTTAATTCCATTAGAGACCTAGGAGTAATCATGGATGCAAAGCTTTCTTTCTCTGAGCACGTGGATTCGGTGGTCACTAAAGCTTATAAAAGTTTGGGCTTTATTTTGAGGGTTGGTCGCCCTTTTACTGATATCGGCTGTATGAAGATCTTATACTACTCATATGTGCGTAGCATCTTGGAATACTGTAGTCCGGTGTGGAATCCACAGTATCTTACATATATCCATCGCATTGAGAGTATTCAGAGCGGGTTTGTTAAACATCTAAACTTTCGGTGTCAGCTTGGCTGTGTTGCTGACTATCATGAATCGTGTCTACATCATCATCTTACTACTCTTGAAAATAGGCGAAAATTATCTGACATGGTATTCCTGCATGGTTTATGCCATAGCTTCATAGATTGTCCAGAACTAGCGTCGAATGTCTTACGTTTTTGCACGCCAAGTAAGCGAACGATGCATACTAACCTCTTCGCCCAGAACTCATTAGTTAATCGGTTGCACAGGAATTACAATAAAATATTCAGTAGCATTGATATTTTTCACATCAGCCTATGTGGTTTCAAACGGGAGGTTCTTAAGCTTTTAAATGAAAAAGTTGGCATGTAGGTTAGTGTGTGAGGTTATAACAATTAACATTCACTTTAATTTCATATTTTATGCTATCGTTTCAATTTTTATTTTTAGTTTTTCCATAGAGGTATAAGTATATTATTTATTATTGTGTGTTTATTGTTTATTTTTGGTATACTTATCTACTGTAACCATATTACTTTGTTTAGCGACTGTTGGTACCTATATTTTATAAATTAATGTTTGTAAAATGTAAATCCATTATTGGCTGTATGTTATGTTATAAGATCTGTATATACTTTACAAATGAGAGCTGTGGATTTTGTTAAATAAATAAATAAATAAATAAATATTCAAAAGTCTCATTGGTAAGGAGGCAGTCTCACATGCAATTGCCACATTAAATTAAATTCATCGCGTAAACGTCTCGCTATTCGAACAAGCAGTACGTCTAACATGAGTTGTCACAAGATCGGCTGACGTTACTACAGTAGTAATAGTACCTACGTTACTATGAAATCTGTAAAAATTGTTACTCATGGTACCAAATTCTAAGCAAATTAATGAAGCGCAAACTACAGTCGCTGTACTACGCTGTGACGAAGGATAGTTAACTACGCGACGTTTAGTACCCAACTATCCGCAAGAGGCGTTGTACAAGTTTTCATACCTACATTTTTTTAACGACAGTCGCTAGCGAGTGTAGATTGTGAAAACTCATGGTAGACATGGTAAGCTCTAGCTCGTTTTGGAATGAGCCGTGCCAGCGAGGAACGTCAGTTATAAGTGCACTGAACAGTTCTTTGTGCTTCACGCGAAATATGTAATGAAACTTTGTAAAAGGAAGCGGACGAATAAGAGAAATAAAGATGATTGCGCTTTTCTGTTACGAATAGCAGTTACTAGTTCTGAAAACTAATTTTAAACAACGAGTTATTAAAAAGTAAAAGAAGTTATTAATTAATTTATCAGCCATTATGGTTTCCATAGTACAAGCTTCGCTTAGTTTTTGGCTAGATGGCGTTGTGTGAAATGTCCACCAATATTTATTTATATTTATTTTGATTTTTTAAATTTAATTAGAGAGCGCTGGTGTTGTAGAGGTAGCAACCTTGCCTCACGATTCAAAGTTCGTGGGTTCAAACCTGGTCGCGCCACACCTTCAAATATTTGTTCTATGGTATGCCGGTTTCCTCACAATGTTTTCCTTCACCGAATGTAGCTATAAAATATTTTTAAAGTTTATTTATATTGACCTAAAAGTAACACAAAAATAACATACTGAGTCGTGTAACATGGAGGTAACATGAGAGGGTCAAAAGTAACGTAAAATGTTACAAAAGTAACATTCTGGCAACGCTGATCCTGTAACTTTTCGCTCGCACCTATTATCTCCATGTGTAAATGTAAAAGGAATCAAAACGAAATAAAGTCTTGTAGAATACTGATATGCATATGACGCTTAGGTACACATCAAAAGGCTTGTTTTGACTGGCATAACATAATGTTACTTGAACTGCTAGTGTTATTTTCCAGAAACATTTCTGGTACTTATATGATCAAATTCTGTGTCACATGCACTTTCTCTAAGTGTCTTTCCTTTCCTTTTCTACATAAATCTACTGGCGCCGTCTCCGACATGCATTACACCCCAAAAATAGCCGGGAACATGCGTCAGAGTATGACCGATCTTTACCTATAGGTACATACGTTACATATAGAATACACGATAAATATAACTACAGTGAAAAGTAATAAAAAATTAAAGGGGATGATTAAGAAGTATAAAACACAAATCAGCGATTTTTCGAATTACTTTCTGTCTGTTCATTTGTTTCTTCGTGTATAGGCGACCAAGAAATTGGTTTACCACTTTTGACATCTTTGAAGCTACCAAACAGATTTTCATGTAGTTTACACAGGTGGATAGAACTAGGAGCAGAATATATATATTTTTCATTAAAATCGGGTGTCAGAAAACATACGGACGAAGTTGCTGGCAACAGCTAGTCTAAAAACAAATATATGCAAGTACTTTGGCTGCACACTGTGACAATGATGAGCGTTTTGTCACAGATTAAAAATATTGCTTACGTACTTGTGCTGTGACACATCACTGACACAAAATTCTATTTTGAGGGGTTTTTGAGATCTATGATATTCCACTGAGGTGTTTTTATCTTCTATGAATGCAAATCCTTCCTCCTAATATTACTCTGTTAATCCTATCTACCTATCCTATCTGACTAAAAATATAAATGTTTGTACCTCTATCTCTGTAACGGCTGAACGGATTTGGATTGAAATTTCACATAAGAAACTTTTTGTCCCGGAAATCAGCCCAAGAGTTATGAAAATGGGAAGTTAATGTTTAAAAATGCATTACCGCAGGTGACAATGTAGGGCGCAGATGTGGTACAAAACCTTTAGCCGATAGATAGGAGTTTTAATTAAAATAAGTAGTTAAAACTTTCCCGCAGTTACTATGGAATGAATAAGATTAATCAACGCAAAATCCCATAGGGAATTGAATGGTTTGTACGTGGTCGCTAAATTAAATTGCACGGTTCACTACGCTCTGCATTGCTCCAATGCCTTTTCATATTTTTAACCAATTGAATTTTTCAATTAAGTAAAGTTCGATTGAACACTCAGGTTTTTCGAATGTTCTAGAATTAAATTGAAAACGCCATTTTTACATGAAAATCTAAGAAAAATGTTTTTTGTCGGTTCTTCTCAGATTGGGGATCGGACTGGGATTGGAACCTAGATTCACCTAGTAAGTACGATGATTCAAAATGATTCCTGTGATTTTATTGAATACTCGTAAAAGATTTTTATATTTAAATTTTTTTTTGAATCATTTTTTTAAAGTAAAACTAACTGGATGTAATTTCTTCATCTTAATCATAGTTTTTTTTATAGTAACCATGTTGATGACGAATGACAGAGGGAAAATGAAGAAGATCACATGTTGTGCCGACCCCACATAACGTGGGAAAAGGGTGGGAAGATGATGATGATGATGTTGATTTTTTTACATTTATTTATGTAGCTTTATTCATTACTAGCTTCTGCACGCGGCGTCGCCCGCGAAGTACCTACATAAAATATAGCCTATGTTCATCCTGAAAGTTCATTCTACACATTGGTGAAAGAATTTTTCAAATCGGTTCAGTAGTTTCGGAGCCTATTCATTTCAAACAAACAAACAAACAAACAAACAATCAAAGTTTTCCTCTTTATAATATTAGTATAGATGATTCTGACGAATTCACCGAAACTTCATTCGTTAAAATCGGTTAAGCCGTTTGGGCTACAGAGACAGCTTCACATATATATTTTACATAAAAACACCCCAAACGTTCTTCTACGAAGTCGGGTAAAAAAAGGGAAGTCTACTATTATATTTGTTGATGGTTATTTTTATATTATGCTGGTGTCTACTCCGCAAATCGGAACAAATTGCTTGTCGAAAAGTTAATATTTTGTTGTCTAATTTCAATTATTATTGACGTCCGTAAGCGGTGTTATAGGTTCACGAGATCGATGGTATAAGTAATATATTCGAAGGACCATTCACCTCAACGGGAAACCGAAACGAAAGTCACACTTTCGTCATTGTTCGGAACAAACAATTTTGGATATCTCGTAAAATATTAGTATTATCGGAAAGATATTACCTAAACCGACGCGCATGTATGAAGAATGTAATGAGAGTGAATGAAGCAAAAGAGGTGTGTCAGGATCGTAGCAAGTGGAGATCCGTGATCTCTGCCTACCCCGTCGGAAAACAGGCGTGATTTTATGTATGTATGTATTATCGGAAAGATCAGTCAATAGCTTGTAGATACCATAGCTAGTTAGCTTGCAAACGTTTTGGCTCAGGCTGTCAGTTTGTAAGTGTTGAATTAATTAATAGCTGAATTGCATCTATTCAGCTAACTGACCGTACTTTTGCATGAGCCTGCCTAATTAAAATTAGGCTCAATCGACAAATTCATTTCAGCTTAATTTTTTATTTTAATGGGTAGGGATGAATGTTTTAAACGAGTTAAATACCGTACGTAGGTAGTACTAGTGATAAATAAACATTTTTTGTGATTTCAGACAAACGCTGACGTTTGACGATACCTACAAAATTTTATCGAAATCGGTTCAGGTGTAAAAGTAAATGAATTGCACACATCTTAGAACATGATCAATCAATGTTACAAAATTAAATGTAATGTTATGAGACAGTTATGAATACAATATTAAACGTAGTACCTACTGTCAATTTTATACAAACAACTTGCAAAATAAATGTGTGTCGGGTAGGTAGGTACAAGTATGAAAGGCTTGCATCCGTGGGTGGGATGATGGTTTAGGGTGCCGGTGGTGGTCAGGCAGGAGGGCTGCGTGGAGCCGCTGGAGGGGAGGCGAGAAGGGGGGAGCGCGGGAGTGCGCGCTCTAGAAATAACCCGCGTATTTCGGTCGCGCCCCCCGCCGCGCCGCCTGCTGCGCCCGCGCCGGCGCCGCCGCCACTATCCGCTAACTATTTGCAATCGACCGACGTCTTGGTTGTTGGACTTGGGTTATAATGACTTGACTTCTGCTAAATGAACCCGTGGACTAATACAAGTTTATCGCAGTGGCGTATTTGTTGTATATCGAGCGAGCGCCGAAGCGATCGCATAAGGACTAGTAGCGTCGAGTGAGAGTTTTTTTGTGAGTGCCGGCGGTCGGCGAGATGGAGAAACAGTCGAGGTGGAGCACCGAGCAGCGCTCCGAGCGCCGCGAGCAGACCCTGCAGCAGCAGAGCGTGCAGCGCACCGAGCACCACTACACGCGGCAAATGATGTCCCAGCACCAGGGTGAGTACCCCTACCCTACACGCACCACCATCACGCATTAACGCTGCCACTGCGAATTGTGTAAAAATGTCCTGAAATTCATCTGATCCCGCACTGTGCGAGCCGGGCGGCATCGGCAGGGCAGGCGGCCGGCGCCCACGCACCGTCCCCAGAATAGCCGCTCTATCTCGCTCGCGGGAAAGCGCTATGCACAAATACAGTTACGAACAAGGAAGAAACCAAAGACACTCGCGGGCGGGACGCCGAGTGTGCGCCCGCGGCGGGACCTGACCCCGCTCCCCCCGAGTCCTCCCAGTACATCACTAAAAGAGCTGGCGATGCTAATGCGACCTCGCTCCGATACTGTATATGTATGCATGTTAAATCTTAAATGGTGGGCTAGACGGTGTGGTCTCCATTAAGGCTGCACTGCGAACGCATTGAAAACTTGTTCTCTTATAAGGCATGGGTGTCCCTTTTAAGGTAGGTACCCGAACAAATATGTTTCGATTCAAGGATTATTTTTACTAAATATGAAAGCTTTTACAATTACGAAAGTGGAACGATGTACGCCAGCCGTTTTGAAAAATGAAAACAAAACAAGTATCGCCGATCTTAAGTCAAAATTATGCAGGTTATAAATTAGTTAGTTATGAGAAGTAGCCTGAGGGGTGGGCTGCGCAGTTGCGTGTCGGACTTATCTGATTACTATCATGAGGTTGGTATCGGAGTAAAAACAGCGGATCGTCTTAGAGAAAACTTGTGCTCTTCAACAGAATGCGTTTAAGATGTTATCTAAATTAACTATCTACTCAACGTCAAAAACTGACGTGAAAAATGGATATTTTAAGATAAAAATCAGTATTGCGAGAGGCTTATTCCCGCTGTCTCTTCATTAAATAAGTATAGCTGAAGTACAGTCGCCTATAGTTTTATCAAGAAATTTAATAACAATAATATGGTTATAAATGATGTTGTTTATAAAACTATTTTTAGACTTGGTTTCCAATGACAACAAGTGTTTGGACTTTGTTATTACTCAACTGAAGTGACAGCTTACCTTAAGGTGGGACGTATATGAATTTGTTTGGTGGGTCATAAATAACTTAAGCCTAAAAGTAGAATAGTAGGTAAATCTGCATTAAGACGACAAAACAACAATAACGCCCTTGTTTGCTGGTATTTTAAGTCGTTCCTATGCTTACCTCACTCAAGTAGATATTGTTTTTATAACAAAAAGTTACTTGTTATAATAATAGCTCACTCAAAATATCTCGAGATGAACTGCTCACAATAGCGTTTACGGATAAGTATAAATTATGCAAATCGAGATGAGCTACTAAGATTAAAGTGTGGATGTTAAACGTAGTTTAAAATAACTGTATGAAAATGTCTGCACAACTGAATATCGAAACACGAAACGTCGAAAAACATTATTCGGAAAGTATAAATAAGAAGAGCGCTGGTGGTGTAGTGGTAGCACCCCTGCCTGCCTCACGATCCGAAGGTCGTGGGTTCAAACCTGATCGTGCACCAATGAGTTTTTCCATTCGAAAAATTTATGTGCGCAATGCCAGTGCTCTTAAACGGTGAAGGAAAACATCGTGAGGAAAACGGCATGCCCTAGAACCAAAAATTCGAAGGTATGTGTCATAGGTTAGTATTCTCATAAGCGGCGATGGACTTGCAACCTGTCACGTACGGAGTACTAACTATTGTGCAAAATGTGGGCATGTACCAAATGTCATGTTTGGACTTGCCTCTGACTACCCTCTTTAGATATCCTCAAAGATCTAAGTAACTAAATATCTAAGGAGATATCTACCGAGCCTGGGGATTACAGTAGTGATCATATTTATTTTTATTTTTTTATAAATAAGAAAACTGTGAGGAAACCGGCATACCCTAGAATCAAAAAGTTCGACGGTGTGTGACACAGGTATTCTTATAAGCGGCGCTCGGCTTGCATCCTGTCACGTACGGAATACTAACTACAGTGCAAAATGAGGGCATGTGCCAAATATCATGATTGGATGTGCCTCTGAATACTCTTTAGATATCTTTAAAGATCTAAGTAAAGCCTGAGGAGATCTACCAAGCCAGGGGATTACAGTCGTGTTCATGTTTTTGTTTATAGTTTAAAAAACCATAACGGAAGAAAAATCCATTATTTTGTGTACTTTCCGAATTATGTACCTACTTCGGTATTTCGAGTTTCGAGATTCAGTTGTGCCTTTCTAAAAAATAATGTAAGTATTAATATTGCAACAAACTAGGTACAGATAGAAAAAATACCACAAGCTTCTTGGAGACTTCCGATCTGGATTAGTTGAGCTATCAATAGATCGTTTGTAACGGTCCTTAGATAGCTCAACTGTTTAAGATAGATATTTTTATTTCTGTAAACAAAATAATATATTATTCGAAAAAATAGTTATATTTAAAATTCAATAGATAATAATTTTATTTTAGAAACAATTAAATTTTCCAGTTGTTTGATGATATTTAGATTATTATTCATAAAATTTAATCTTATTCTGTCGAGTATTAAAAATAATAACAATAGATTTACGAAGCAATTACATAAAAACAGTACACTAGGTAAATAAAAATCTCATCACGATTTTCATCTGTAATTGGTTTTCGATCCGGCATGCACGAAGCATCTTGGTGAAAGAGAAAGACTTGTACAAACTGGAAATAATTGTAAGACATAGAATATAATAGTTAAAGAAGCAGTAAATAAATTTTATGAGGATTTTAGAAATTAGAAATCAAATCAAATCAAAGAAATTTATTTTGTGTCACAAATACAGAACATAATCACAAATAGTATAAAACAAAGTTGAAACAAACTGTCCCTATATCTCTATGTATGCTTGAATCTTTAAAACTACGCAGCGGATTTTGATGCGATTTTTTTTAATAGATAGAGTGATTCAAGAGAAAGGTTTTTATGTATAATACATTCATGATAGTAGAGGAACACTGATAATTTTAGAGGTTTTTCTAATGTGATGTTGTAAATAAGCATATTTAGTGTAGGTATTTATTATCAGCATTGCACCCGTGTGAAGCTGGGACGGGTCGCTACGAGTAGTAGAATATAACTGAAACTTTATATTAACTAAAATTAATTATGACAAGGCTATTATTATAATAGAATAGCATAGGTTTAATTTGCAACAAACTTTAGGCAACAAACCATAATGTTAGTATTTTATTTAGGTCATATATCCATACTCATATTTGTTGTATATGTGTGAAAATAACTCGATTCTTCTGAGTGGGTTCGTCATGTTTCTAACTATTCGTCATTGTTCGCATCAAACAATTTTGGTTAGCTCGTAAAATATTAGTTAATTTCAAATGTAGGTACCTACTTTATGCGTGAAATAACTTATTATCAACCAATCTTTAATTGCTCTATCTTCATGCTATAAGCTTGAAAGACGAGCTCTAAAAATAATGTTGAAAAATTTTTAAAAATAACATCAAAATTTTATATATGAAAAAGTTTTTAAAATAACGACAAAATTAACAAATTAAGAAGAACCAATTGTTTGTTACCTTTTCACGACAAAACTGAATGAATCTTATAGAAATTTGGCAAGGAGATTTGATTGTAGGCTTAGGTGAGCAACATTTTGTTTCAAAATATGTTGAATCTGTTCATCCGTTTGGGCTTCATTCAGCGACAGCCAAAAAACTCGCATACATACTATACACCCCAAAAACATTACTCTCCTTCACTTCGCAGTCGGGTAAAAAAAAGTCCATTATGTAACATCATCATAAACAATGTTGAATCGCGATACTATTACAAAAATCTCTTTCATATTAAGTAAGTACACTAATTAAAAAAACTTTACACCAATAAACATTAAAAAATATATATGAATGTTGATAACCTACATTCATTTACGGCTGATACAATACTTTGTATCAGTACAGAATACCAAGGAGCGAGAAAAATAACTATTATACTTATATACGTGATAAACACAGTTGTGTAAACCCAAAAGCTGGTACTAAATTATGCTCTAACCAGACATGATCGGGGTTTGACTGACTGAAGAATCGCTTTCAGCGAGCCTGATTTTGAAAAAAACTCAATTAACAATTGCTGTAAGTTTTATGTTAATAAACTGTATTTTATTATTTATAAAATAATAAAAATATCTTTCTAAAATATCGGCTTGCTTCGCTCGTGAGAAGTCAACTGTTTATCGTATTATAATACGGTACTCTCTGGATTTTTTTTTGTTTACTCTTTTTCTTATGCGAGTAATACTTATTCCCATATCTACCTATTTTAAAAGTAAGAAGGTTATTACCTAATTTCAAAAAATAAAACCTCTTTGGTTTAACGTAAATTAAAAACAAATGGCACCTTACATTTAAAAAACAAGTTAAAAAATTGAGGCTTTTCCACAAGCTCTAACAAACCATAACGTTTCAAAACCGTTACATTTTAAAAAGGTTTTCCATAAAAAAAATATGATCATGGTACTCGCAAGGACCTTGTGATAAGAGTGAATGAAGCAAAAGAGGTATGTCAGGATCGTAACCAGTAGAGATCCGTGGTCTGTCTACCCAGTCGGCAAATAGGCGTGATTGTATGTATGTAAGTAAGTATAACAAGCCTTCGCCAGCGCCGTGTGGTCGCAGCATTAACTTATGCAAAATCGTTACAATGACACGCAAACTATCGTTTACAATATTTGCGTGACTGTTTATCGACTGAATTAAAATCGGCCGAGAACGGACCGAGATATTACACGAATAATCACGATACACGAACACTGGACATTTTTTCATTTTGTTCATTTTTTTAATTTAATTATCGTTGATGCTTGTACAGGCACGCCAAAATAAAAATGAAACAGTTGTATTTTAAAAGGAGTTCATTCATTTGGGGCCCAAAATAAGCCGGCCCAGAAATATTTTAAATATTTGAGACTTTGATTTTCAACCCTATATAATAATCTAGTCTCGTTATAAACTAGTAGCTTCCGCCCGCGGTTTTGCCAGCGAGGTCCCTACATAATTTATGTTCACCCTAAAAGTTCATTCAAAACATTGGTAAAAGATTTTTTTAAATCGAATGAGTGAGTTCGGAGATTATCTCCAACGTACAAACAAACAACAAAGCGAACTGTGAAATTTTCCGCTTTACATCTTTCGACATTTAAATTGATTAGTTATGTTCTACAAAGTCACTCTTAGTTTTTCGATCGGCATCTTTAATTGCTGGTTTTCTATTTCTTACTGAGCACATTGATATAATGCCACATTGATATGATGCCTCATTACATCGTGAAAAACGACTCCTCAGTTGCTTTCACTATTTCTTAGCGATCGATGTTCAATAGAAACTAGAGATGCGCCTTTAGTAATTATATAACTACAAGCTACTAAACCAGATAAACAAAGTCATTTATGATCATTTTCAACATTTTTGTTGTTTATCCGGTTCAATATAGGCTTTTAGGTGTTGGTTTGCATTGTGGTCTCCACGACATGATGGGCCAAGTCCGAAGGCTTAAGATGGGCCATCAATAGTTGCACGTTCAAAATTAATATTGTTTCGTTAGTTTTTCGTATTTTTTACTTAATCAAAATAAACTTGAGTAACCAGGATGAATCAGTTTAATCCTGGAATATATTTTACCAAAACGCTATTCATAAATTTAAAATACGTGCAAAGCTTATGATAGCCAGTTCAACTCTAATAGAAATTAAAGAGCAAGCGCTTGTGTATGTGAACTACATTCACTTTTTCCTATTCACAAACACAATCATACATCTCATAGACGACTCACTTAGCATTATTACAATTATTTACATATCTACCACAAAATATGCAAATACTATACCCGCAACAGGGGCCGCGTAATAATCCATTTCTTAGTGACCTAAAGTCGATATAATTCATAGTTATATCATGAAAGTCTTAATTGACTTCATACACCTTCAATGTGCGTTTAAAATCGATTTAAAATAGGATGTCTACTCTGCAAAACGATTAACGATAATATCGGCACTGCAAAACCAATTTATTCTAAGCTACTTTGTTTCTACTATCATTTGAACGATGTAACGATATACCTTTGATCTATTTAACTTACTCTGTCACACACTTACGGACGCTTAGTTCGAATTTGACAAAACAACTCAAAAAACCCTTGGTTTCGATTATATCGTTTTGCAGAGTAACACCCAGGGGCCTTACCACGAAGTCTTCCAGAACGTTTTCGTAACGATTCCATTAAAAAAACGAAACTACTTCTAAACAATTTACATAGGTCATGGTACGAAATAACAATGTAATACTAATTCGGTAATGTATTATGAATTCGTGGTAGAGCCCCTTTTTGTTTTGCGGAGTGCCCCCAGGTTGATGACGGAAATAATTGAACTGCATAACGAAGATGAGGATAATATCTGGTACCGGAGCTATTTGGTCGTATAAATATAGCTATTAGATATAATGATCGTGCAAAATATCGGGTTGCTGACGACTCGGACAAAATTTACTGGGATTGTGTCCCAATCACTAAGAAACTAAATCAGTTTGCATCTTTGAATTTGACTGCAATTTGTGCAACGCAGGCGCTTATCGCTTCGCGGTTGTAATCATTTTAGCTCGTTCTAATACTAATGCTTATCGAGTCGTAGCGTGCATGTTCCGGTCAGCAGACAGATGTTAGATGGTGTGAGTGGAGCATGTGTAGCGGACTGAGGCAGATGTGCATCTTAAAGATTGCGCGGTTTCATTCTGCTTGCGCCGGCGCCGATAGCGGGATACGGCATAGCAATTTAATCACTTTTGTAACACCACAACTATGAGTACCTATTTTAGCGATCAGATGACCTTTGTCTCATTAAGACTCACAAACCATTAATTCATCGGTTTTCTTGAAACAGAAAAACTTTACATAAAAAAGTTATTTTTAGTGAATACGTTTTAAAAATTCGTAAATAACATTATGATTTCACGTTTTTGGAGGTATATAGTTATAGTCCATAACAAAATTAGAAGATCAAAAAAGAGTTTTAGAAAATCTTAATAGTTCTTCCTATAGCAAACATAAAATATGTTTATGAATGTGTAGTAGTGAAATCTCAGAGTGTCTTCATTGATGGTATATTGTACTCAGTCAGAGAAATCAGTAATGTATTCTACGCAGCGGATGTTTCCACTGCAAGCGTGGTTGCAGTTTCACAAGACTTGTTGACACCAATCGATAGTCGTATCCGAGCTCGCCGGATGTGGCTGTCATAAAAAGGTCATATTTTCTTCCTTATTTATGGCATCTGTCTTCTTAGAGTGGTTACGCACTGCGTCCGATCCAAATCCGATCCGAACCCGTGAAAATATGGATCTAGAAAACTCGGACCGAATTCGGACAGACACGTTAAACTTATAACACCCCTCTCATTTTCCGTTTGGGGTTAATTAAAAAACATAATTTGTCAAAATATCACCAGTGTTGATTGGGTAAAGGGCTCCTCTTATTACGCTACTCTTCCTGGTCCCTAGCAAGTCTTGTTCAGTGGTTCCCAATTACGCTGACGTCATTTGACATCGACCAAAAAGACCTTGTAGCGATGTTGCTTCTTTGATTTACAAAAGACGAAAACAAAAAAGCAAGTTTTCGTGCACAATTAGCAATTGTTCATTGCTAATTGTGTCTTTTTGGTGTGCTAATACTGGTATAAATATTTTACTGACTGAGAGAATGCAAAATACCCCTCTTTAGCATTTATGTTGTTTAGGTACTAACCTATTATATGAACATTGTTGTTTGACATAAAGAAAGCTTATTTATTTTTGAATTAAAACTTTCAATCTAGCATCAGTGCAAAGTCTCAATAATATTGAACTGTCACAAAGAAAAAATATTACTCGTATTATGAAAAATTACCAAATCTGTCCAGCCGTTTTGACGTGATAAGAAAACAACAAACAAACTTTGGACACACGTTAATTTTCATTCATCCTTATTTTAACATTTTTAAAAAAATTTATGTGATATCTTAATACATGAATAAATAGATTATAATGTATGTTTTTTTTACATAAAACGTACCTAGAATTTTCAATTATTAGTAACGCGTTGAAATCTTTTATTAGCAAAATCGGTTTGTCAATTGGCGGTCCTAACATAACAGATAACTTTTATTAGGTTTTAAGGGATAAATAACAACATCTCAGGTATAAATTTTATGCCAGCCCTCTGCGACATAAGTTTCTATATTACGGTCAAAACGATCCTTTTTCTTAAGGTCGGTTAAAATATTAACATAACGACAGCGCGAGTCACGAATAACGAATAATAAACATTCGAAAGTCTGTAGAGATTGCTCGTAAACGCTCAGGTGCTTTTAAACGCATACTCAAAGGTATATACGAGTAATATATATATATATATATATATAGTCCTCCTCATCGATTTCGATGACGGCGACCCAGACTAAAAATTTTTTTTTTTAATGATTATTATTATTATTTTAAACTACATTATTTACATTTACATTTACATGTGATATTAAAGACAAAATTCTAGATTGTTATTTACAAATTAAAGTTAACGCTTGGGTCTTTCTTTTTGGATTTGGCGTTTTAGGTCGAGCGTTTGAAGGCGATTGTCCTCAAAAGTTTTTATATTTTTATTGATGGTAGAGCGCCATGAAGACCTCTTAGAAGCTAGCTCCCCCCAACCTGTAGGGTCAATAGCGCAAGCGTTTAGGTGCCTTTTGAACACGTCTTTATAGCGCAAATGTTGACCGCCGTGCTTCCGTATATATAATACGTTATACACAGCAGTATGAATTATTATTCAATCGAGTAATATCAAACAATTTTTCAATCGACCTATGGCGTGATTCAAAATATTATTTGACTGTACAAAGCAGTTATTTTTAATGGTGTTCAAATCGACAGTAACAAAAATATTAAAATCAAAAATGTCAATTCGGACACTGTGTCCCAATAAATTTTGTCCGAACCGTCAGCAACCCCTTCTTTCGTGCATTAGAATTAGTGAGAAAATCTAACGCCTTTGTCAACTTCCAGTGCGCACGATTCGCGAACTTACTACCAGTGATCACGACCTACAGCAAACGAAAGAGAACTTACATAACTCGTTACATCTACCTCGTGACGTCACCTGGACCGTTGTTGAAATTCAGCGTAACTTTAGACTCTAATCCCTGGAATTAAGAACTGTATTGCAAGGGCTGTGGACCGGTCAGTCACGCTCGAAGGCATTGCATTCCTCGTGGTAAAAACGCCGGCGGGAGGACATTGCTCTTATAACGCAAGTATGGAGTAAGATCTCATTGATAGCTGTTGGTAGGAGATCTGCCTTATGGGCGTCTACAAGAGTATAATAGGAACTAATAAGAATAAAAGTTTCAATGAATTTCTATGAAATGCGTCGCTAGCTTCGTGTCGCTTACTACGGAAGGAATTTCATAGAAATAAATAGAAAACAGTAGTGTCGCCGCGACACGTCGTCCGCCGCTGCCACACGTCACCTGCTGCCAACTCGTACCTTAAATATCAAATTCAGTCGAATTAATAATTGCTTCCTGTAAAACTCAAATTATTGTATCGCCCGTGGTGTTAAAAGATCGATTTGGTCAGAAGTAATGTCGGTCGTTTATTGTGGTATCCATGCTGGGCCCTTACCACAAGCTCTTACAAACCATCATGTTCAGAAACATCACATTTAAAGCTTGTAGTAACATTATTTCAAAACAATTTTTATAAGTCGGTACGATGTATCAAAGTTATATTATTTTAATGTTTCCCGAAAAGTTTTTTCTATTATCGACGACGCCGTCAATCCCGAACGCCATTCGTACCGAACCAAGAAACCTGTTCTTTTCATTACATTTTATAATCTATATTTATAAAAATGAATTGCTGTTCGTTAGTCTCGCTAAAACTCGAGAACGGCTAAACGGATTTATCTTATCTTGGTCTTGAAATGTTCGTGGAGGTCTAGGGAAGGTTTAAAAGGTAAGAAAAATTCGAACAACTGCCGGGAAAACCCTAAAAATAGCCCTTTTCTATTTCCCATACAAACGTTTTCTAAATAAGTACGAAGTCTGCCGGGTCAGCTAGTTAAGAATAAAGATTTTATTTTGTAGCACACACGCATATGATAAGAGGAAAGTATCGAAACAACAACGCATTAAGGGTTCTATAGGTAAACTAAAGTAAAAAAAAAAAAAAAATCTTTCTTTCTTTCTTTCTTTCTAAAAAGTTTGACTTATAAAAGGTAAGTATATCGATGAAGATAGTTTTGAAGCTATTTACAATCTCGACAAAAACGTGTCCGCACAAAAGCATCAATCCAGTTATGAGTAAGTGATTCAGTTAAGCGAGTAATCCAGTTTTGAACGGAAGACAGATGGTGGTCCAACCGGCAGAATTCAACTCCCTTTTGAATTGGTCAATAGTTACGTTATCTCTCGTTAACCCCAGAATGCAAGGATTTCCGACAGAACAGTAACTCTATTGTTCTATACACGAACCCTTGACTAAGACTAGATAGGGTTGGCGAAAGTTTAGGGTTGCGCAAGCTTCGCTTCGAATTTTTAATCGATATCAATATCGATCAAACTAATATTTATTTGATTAAAAAACTCGCCTGAAAGTGCTTAAATTTATTTAATTAAAAAATTAAAAACTTGCCTGAAAGTGCTTAATAGAAAAAAATATTTTTACAGCTTATATTCTGGTATAACACATAGGCTACTTTTAATCCCGGGGAAATGTACGGTTCCCACGGGATAAATTTGTTTTGGTTTTTCAAGGTACCACGCCGGCGAAGCCTTGAGCGGCCTTGGCCTTGGGGCTAGTTAAATCTAAATCTCGCGTGTACAAACATCATTTTACACTCAAATACTTATAGTTCAAGTACTTAGGTACTTACCTCAGTATAATACAACTATACAACATACGTGAATCAACAGGGCCAGCGACCATATGGCCGACCGGGTCACTTTTATACTCGTGCGTACAGTCAACCGCAAAACTAGTTAAAATTAAGGCACAAAGGAACAGCCGTGTGATTCTGTAAGACCTCATTTAAAAACTTCGAATCTGAATCCGCTGTGATTTTCTTGATTGGCATTCTAAAAACTCGGTCGATAATTCGAATTTACACTAGCGCCACTCTTGCGAGCGTGTCAGCGAGTGGAACTAAATTGACGGGGAGATTTTGACACTTAAAGTATGAGATGACGTAAGAAGTGGCATTCTATACGGTAATTCCCAATTCACTTCGACGCTCGCTTCGCACTTGTACCCGATTCAAAGTGTCAAATAAAAAGCGTCTTATGCGAAGTGAGAGTGAATAGCGATGTGAGATGCGAGTTGATGTTTGAATTTTACAGAATCGACGTACAGGCACTTATTAAAGTATCGAGATCATAGCTCTATTATCTATACTTATTATGAAAGTGTAACTTTTTTGGAAGGCACTCCATAATCGATACTGAAGTCATAACTGTTTTTATTTTCATTTTTGTCTGTCCGCCTGCCTGTATTTCTATCTGTATGTCTGTCGATCTCTCTGTCTGTATCAGTTTTAGTTCATACTACGAGGTAAAACCATACATTTTATCCTGAAATTCAGCACGTTTTCCTCGGGAAAGGGAATTAATGTAAAATTGTATACTTAGCTGTAATTCATCAACGCATGAGTACGATAATGTATAAACCTTAATGTACTTACATATTTAAATGTCTTTTAATTGGTGAACAGTTGGAATTTAATACTCATAGCTCCGTACGTTCCCCTGTTAGTGACGAGGGATGGTATACTATACATGTATATTTATATTATATGAAATATATAAGTAGTACTCGTAGTAAGCCCCGTACTAAGTAAGCGTATTTATAACGTACTGTGTGTGCGTATGTGTGTGTGTCAAGTACGATACGTTTATACAAATTATATTTTATTTTATGCAAATTATATTCGCTACAGTTTTATGTTTAACTGTACTTTTTTTATAAGCAAGACTATTTTGCAATTCTTATATGGTTTTAATTACTACAGATTGGGATCAATCGTTTCTGTTAAGTAAAAGAATTAAGTCTGTAATAACTTTGAAAGTCGTAAAAAGTCTCATTATCACCTTTATATTGCGAGGAGTGAAAGAGACAAGACGAATGGAAAGTAGCAAAATAAATTAATTTTACTCAATTATAAATATAGTGCCAAAGTAGCCATGTAAAAAATATGATATTCTGAAAGAATAATACACTACTTAAAGGTTTATTGAAATGGTCATTTGAAATGTAACACTATGAAATTAAAGCTGCGTTCAACTGACGCGGCCATAACAAATGGGCCTTCAACAAACAGTAGCTATATTGGTGGTAATTCCGTTATACCAACGAATAACTAAAATATGCTTAAATATGTACGATCTTATTTTGTTCAATTCAAAGACTAAATCAGCGTAAACATTTTAATTTGACTAAACTGACGTGTGATTGGCGTGTTAGCTCATAATAGAAGTATTGTAAAGTGGTATTTTTGGTGGAAAATTAATTCTGTATCGACCAGAATATAAATTTGAAGCTCTTTTTAAAAACTGACATTTAGAAATGTTTCGCTAAGATCGTGTACCTCTATTAAGATTTTTTTTTGTCTGCTTTTCAAATCTCTATCCAAAACGACGCCAACAAACTGCATCGTTGCAGTTTGTTGGCGTCGTTTTGGATAGAGCTTTATGTTATAACCGCAGACAGTACCGCAGTGGTATTAGGGGCAGTGGGCACCGCGTGTTGCGTAAATCAACTCGATTACGATAATATGGATACTATTTCCAAGAGTACTAATTACAAAGGGTGCCCTATGAAGTTAAAGAACGGAGTGAACTGGTGCGGGTTCTATTACGCCTTTAGTACATGGGGGCATTGAGATGATAATAGTGCCCTTTACGGCTTTAGGTAAACCGAAGATGGATAGACTATGTAAAGGATGATTAAGAAAGGCGTGGGTACTGAAATGGCGAATGGCAGAGGGAAATGGAAGAAGATCACATGTTGTGCCGACCCCTCATAACGTAGAAAAAAATCACAAAATGACGAGCTTATGTTAAAAAAACACCTACCTTTGTAATAATGTGTAGCATGAATGCATTAAGCATTTTGAATTTGTTGTATTTTTTTCAAAACTAATGAAACAAAAATATACCCTCAATATTTACAGCTTAATCGAAATAAAAGCATCAATTGTGTTGTAATAGAAATAAAAAGAAAAATCGTCCTCAAAAAAAAATATATACCTACACCAGTTGGCTTTATAACCTCTTTTTTTATATTAAGTCGGTTCAAAAATCGAGTATAAAGAAACATAGTTAAACGTGTCTTATAAAAAAGATTGATCGATCAGCGATTGCATAACGGAACGGCTGTAAGATGAAAACAGTAGATACTGGGTGATTCTCAACAGTTTCATCATTGTTCTCACTTTTCGTCATTGTTCACAACATACACTTTTGGTTATCTCGTAAAATATTAGTTCATTTTAAATTATTATCAACCAATCTTTTATTACCATATCGTTATGCCATCAGCTTGAGAGACAAGCTCTAAAATCAAGGTTAAAAAATATAAAATTAAAGAGCTGGTGTTAGCACCCCTGCTTCACGATCCGAAGGTGTGGGTTCAAACCTGGTCGTGCACCAATGAGTTTTTCCATTCGAAAAATGCCAGTGCTCTTACACGGTGAAGGAAAACATCGTGAAGAAACCGGCATACCCTAGAACCAAAAATTCGAAGGTGTGTGTCATAAAGGTTAGTATTCTTATAAGCGGCGATGGGCTTGCAACCTGTCACGTACGGAATACTAACTACTAACAAAATTTGGGCATGTACCAAATGTCATGTTCGGACGTGCTTCTGACTTCTTTAGATATCCTCAAAAGATCTAAGTAACTAAAGATCTGAGGAAGATATCTACCGAGCCCGGGGAAATGGAAAAGAATTACCCTGCCGGTTGTTTCACAACTAGCTCAACTGGCTGGTTTATTGGCCGCCTGCCAAAATGCCTCTTGATCGCTTGCAGTACGTCGATTCTGTAAAAAACTCGCATCTCACATCGCTATTCACTTTCACTTCGCCTAAGACGCTTTTTATTTGAAACTTTGAATCGGGTTCGAGTGCGAGGCGAGCGTCGAAGTGACTTGGGAATTACCGTATAGAATACTATTACTTACGTCATCTCATACTTTATCTGTCAAAATCTCCCCGTCAATTTAGTTCAACTCGCTGACACGCTCGCAAGAGTGGCGCTAGTATAAATTCGAATAATCAACCGAGTTTTTAGAATGCCAATCAAGAAACTCACAGCGGATTCAGATTCGAAGTTTAGATTAAGGTCTTACAGAATCACACGGCAGATCAGCTATCGGCTGTATCGTCACAATCTGAAATTCAGTGCTACTTTCTTAACATTGCGTTTGGGTAGCATTGATGGAACCTTATAGGTCACACCACTGCTGATATGTCAGCAGTTACCAGCTGATACTACATAGGATAATTAAACCGCTATCCTACTAATCTTACGTATAACGCGAAATTTTGTAAAATGTATGGATGTATGATCTGAATGAAATTTTGCGTAGAGATAGATTATAGTCTGGAATAACATATAGGCTTTTTTATCCCGGAAAAATGTACGGTTCCCGTGGGATGGATTTGTTTTTGTTTTTCAAGGTACCACGCGAGTGAAGCCGCGGGCGGAAGCTAGTGTTACAAAAATTGGTTCTAGATACATAAGTATACAAAATGCAAGGACCTGTCCATAAACTTTAGCTATATAATTAAAGTTTTACTGCTTCACCATACTGTGACCTTGACCTCAAAACGAAGAACCTTGACAGATATAGGAACTTGATCTTTAAAAATAGAATGTTTAGAAATGAAAGTTCAATCACTGTACCACTAAACGAAGTGTTCGTCCAACGAAGCTTCCTGTTTACAAAAAGACTTGATCAAATTATTTTACCCGACTACGATGAAAGAAAAAGCAGTGAAGAGTTAAGAGAATTCGTGCAAAATGATTCGGCGATCCAAATCTCATCATCTTCCTGCCCTTATCCCACGTTATGTGGGGTCGGCACAACATGTGATCCTCTTCCATTTCCCTCTGTCACTCGTCATCTCATTACTCACTCCTTTCTTACTCATGTCATCTTTCACACAGTCCATCCATCTTTTCTTTGGCCTACCTCTACCCCTGTGTCCATCCACATTCATACCTAACACTCTCCTTGTCACATGACATTCATCTCTTCTCATAACATGCCCATACCACGCTAATCGCTAATCGGCGATCCAAATCTAAGAAAACTAAATAAAATTGCGATTTATTTTATGCACTACAAAGAAATTCTGTAAAACTTAGAGTGGCTTCGACCCTTCGACCAAACCTCAAAAATAAAGCGTAGTCATCGAAGAGTGAATTGTCATTTTTCAAGATTTTTTTATCATACATTACATTATTCCAAAAATAAATGCGAGAAGTTGGTCAAATCCACTGGTTTATGGAATTGGCTAGGTTTGATTTTTAGCGTCAACTATCAAACATGTTTGTAGATGTAATCGCGGGGTTAGGTATTCAATCTCACTTTAAAAGCTAAACAAAGTATGTTGCTGATAGGAGTCAGATTTTAGGGTCTTGTGTCGCTTTGACCAGACGCAATGAATACATGGCTTTAGGACTTAAGCTGGTAGTAGCTAGTAGGTAGCTGTGCTGAACGCCATCTAACCGGTTCGAGGCATTCCTGAGTATTTGACCTCGCTGTATGCCTAACACAGCACCAGAATCTAATCTTAAGCCTTATGTTGCGTCTTTGCAGGGGATATTGGAATAAGCCGTCTACATGATGTACATTCGTTATTTTTATCCAATAATACTTTTGTGCGTTCGTTATTATTTTATTAAGCGACTGTAAAAAGGAGGTTCTCAATTTGAGTTATTTTTAGTTCTTTATTTTCTTTGTAAACGTAATTATTGTTGTAATATTTTTCTTTAGTGCCTCTAGTCTACGTAATCAAGATCCGTGATCAGTTGTATAATGTACCAGCTATTAATAATCTCTGGGTAATCCACATCTGCAATCACTGAAATTTAACTTCAATTTCAGTGATTCTTTTCTAGTACTAGAACCGAAAAATTTTGTGAACGAAAGAAACTGTAATAGAGAGCTGAAATATCATTTTGAAAATTGCAAGTATTGCAACCCTAATCATTCTATTACCGCTTAATAGATTACATTGAAATTGAACTACACGATACTCAAGGATATAAGTGATAAATCAACCTGAGCTAAAACACGAATGAGTTACAAAACCTTGGTTAAAAATCATGTCAAAAACACCTCTGAAAATTCAGAATTTCCCTAATTTATCCAGAACAGTAAGGTATTTTGAATTTCTGTTTCACATGAATATAAATCAGTTAATTTGAAACAAATCAACCCAGCCCTTTTTTTGAAATAAGCTATTTACTTGAACATATTTATGTTTTTTATAAATTGTCGCTTTCGTTATATAATTCAGAGCAGCCATATTATCATGCCGCACTCTATTTACTTGTCATTTGGGTATTTCGCTTCATGCTATGTCTGATTCCGTGGAGATCCGCGTTGCTATACGGACCTATGTCACTTTTTTTTGTAACTTTTACGTAAGGAATAGTGTGACGAGTATTCTGGGCCTTAAAAGGTGGCATTATTACGGGTGTAGTTTACGAAATTTTGTTAAATCCACTGCCGTAAGATTTCGCTAGGCTGCAGGTTATAATGTATGGAAGGATACGAAATGTATACAAGATAGTCCACATTAATAAATAAATAAAATATCGATCACTTATTCACTAGATGATGATTTTTAATTTCGAGTTTAAGTACTGGATTTTTTACCATAACTCGTCAGAATTTTATTTCCTTAGTTGGCAAGCGTATAAGTGTGTAAAAAATTTGGGATTAATTGAATTTAGTATTTTCCTTTACACAATATAACATGCGTCCAAAATGGTTCACGTAACCAGATCCGAATGCCAGTTCTCAAAATAGTCGGGTGAGACGGCGTGAGTCATGCTACAGCCAGCGCAAGACATTTCTGGAATGAGTGGTTACCTACACTCCAGAGCTGTCTTATTATTGCTGAATTATGTCATGCTAGTAACACATGTGACTCGGAAGTTTTTTAATTAGCAAGAAAGTATATTATAAAGCTATCAAAATTATTGGAATAGATAATGAACTAATAGTACTCTTACTAATAGGACTCGTGCCAAAAATGTTGGACTAAAATTCAAAGATTATAACTAGAAATTAAGCCCGGGGATTTTTAAAGTCGGTTAAAAAAATTGTATGATAGGTGTAAGATTTATTCCAAATAATTTTTGATGTTGGCTCATTATTTTCATAAAGTTCAATGATTCGCTGCGCAGCGCTGCGTTTGACTTATTTTGTTGATCGAAGGTTGTAATTGTGCGATCGTCATTTTCATATTCAGTTATGCATGAATTTGTTTGTACTCGCAGAATATAACCTACACTATTTTACGAAGTCCCGTGAATTATACTTTGAATTTTATAATAATGACACGAAAGGCATTTTACAGGATTCGTGAAATAGATATAGGTACTCTACCTTACTTGACCTATGACAGATAAAATAATACTTCACTAGTGTTCTATCTATAATTTTACCAATCTGCTGAATCTGCTCTGCGCTTCCTGAATTCATTCATATTTTAAGAATCATAAATTTTCATTATACTCGTAGTTATTTACATTTGAATTCAACCAAATTTTTGTGATTGTTACAGTTGAGGGCTCTGGGGACCGTCTGCCGATCGCATCAGGGAACCCTGGCGATCCCTCTCCGCCTATCTTCGAGCAAATATTCAAGAACGCTAGATTTGCTCAAGGTGGCAACGCCAAGTTCGAAGGAAAGCTCCGCGGTAATCCCACACCTGTCGTATCATGGACGAGGAAGAAGGCACCTCTGGTTGAGTGCAACAAGTACAGCATGAGCTACAACGAACAAACTGGCGACGTGTCGCTGCTGATCAAGCAGATAGGTCCTGGCGATGAGGGCGAGTACACGTGCACGGCGCGCAACCAGTACGGCGAAGCTATCTGTTCTGTGTACATCCAGCCCGAAGGCGTCCCTGTGCCCGCGCAACAGCAGTCGCACCAGCAAAGCTACCGGCACGTCAGCGAGAGCGTCGAGCACAAGTCCTACGGCACGCAGGGTTACACCACTGAACAGTCGCAGAAGACGCAGAAAGTCGCCTACACTAACGGCACTGACTACTCTTCTACCGACTTCAAAGTGGATACGTTCGAATACAGACTGTTGAGAGAAGTATCGTTCAGAGAATCCATCACCAAAAGGTATATTGGGGAAACCGACGTTAAGATCAGCACAGAGATTGACCAAACTCTAGGCCCCGTGTCACCGCCGAAGGTGGCGCAGAAGCCTAGGAACTCCAAGCTCCAAGAAGGTGCTGATGCACAGTTCCAAGTGCAACTGTCGGGTAACCCCAGGCCGAGAGCGACCTGGTTCAAGAACGGCCAGAGGATCGTTAACTCGAACAAACATGAAATCATTACGAGTCACAATCAAACGATACTTAGGGTAAAGAATACACAGAAGTCTGATTCTGGACACTACACTTTATTAGCTGAAAACCCCAATGGATGCATCGTCACCTCAGCGTACCTCGCCGTAGAATCTCCGCAAGAGACTTATGTACAGGACCAAAAATCACAATATATTATGGATACTCAACAAACAGAGACTGAAGAAAGAATAGAAATAAGTGAAAAAGCTCTCGCTCCGCAATTTGTTAAGGTCTGCCAGGATAGAGATGTGACAGAAGGTAAAATGACGCGATTCGATTGCCGCGTTACAGGCAGGCCTTACCCAGAAGTCACGTGGTTCATTAACGATAGACAAATTCGAGACGATTTTAATCATAAGATATTAGTAAACGAATCAGGTAATCATGCTCTTATGATTACAAACGTTTGTCTGAGTGATAGTGGTGTGGTCACGTGTGTTGCACGAAACAAGAGTGGTGAGACCGCGTTCCAGTGCAGACTGAACGTGATCGAGAAGGAACAGGTGGTCGCTCCGCAGTTTGTGGAGCGATTCAGCACACTGAGCATACGGGAAGGAGAGCCAGTAGCGCTCAACGCCCGCGCAGTCGGCACACCCACACCACGAATCACATGGCAGAAGGATGGCATCCCGATTATACCCAATCCAGAGTTACGAATCAATACCGAAGGTGGGGCCTCGACGCTGGACATTCCGCGAGCCAAGGCGTCGGATGCGGCATGGTACCAATGCACCGCCCAGAACGTCGCAGGTTCCACAGCTACTCGGGCTAGGCTCTACGTCGAAGTACCGAAAGAGCCTCCGCCCGAGCAGAAACGTCTGCACCTACCCAGGCCTACCAAAATTATAGAGCCAGAGTAAGTAGCCGTACCTACATTATTCTATCTAATATTTAGTCTTGATGCTTTCAAAAATGTTCTTCTTTTTCGTCTTATCGTGTGGCCCAGAGGCTCCTTTTGCAAAAACTTTCTTTAAACACGTTCTTCTGAATTTTAGGCCAGCCCCTGGACCAGAAGTCATCTACCTGAGGCATGTGGAAAGGGCACGACCCAACATTCCGCACGGTGAAGAAGACCGCGTTTATCCTCCGCCTCAGTTTATTGTGCCACTTAAGAGTGTGTCACAGATGGAGGGTGGCAAAATTCACTTTGAGACGAGAATAGAACCGGTTGGTGACCCAACCATGAAAATAGAATGGCTGAAAAATGGTCAGAGTATCGAAGCAAGTAAGTATTAAGAAATTTCTTTTAACAGATTTAATACGCATTATGTTTGGTCAGTTCTCTAATTATGTATTCTCTTCCAGGTTCTAGGTTTACTTCAATATTCCGGTTCGGTTATATTTCATTAGATATGCTCAGTCTGAACATACAGGATAGCGGTGAATACACTTGTAGAGCGGTCAGCGCAACAGGCATTGCAGAAACGAAAGCAGTGTTACAAGTGACACCACGAGCAACCATAGAAAGGACAAGCCAACACCCAGAAAGTCTGCAGTACATCCAACAATTGGAAGACTACTCTAGATATCAACATCAAGAGTCAATTGAGGAATCTTCTTCTCAGCGGCCACAATTTATCCGGCCACTTCAAGATCTTGGAGAACTCCAAGAAGGAAGAAATGCTCACTTTGAAGCCCAACTCACTCCCGTTAGTGATCCAACTATGAGAGTTGAGTGGTACAAAGATGGTAGACCTATTACAGCTAGCTCGCGAATCACGTCAATCTTCAACTTCGGTTACGTCTCCCTTAACATCATGCACCTACGGGCTGAAGATGCAGGTTCGTATACAGTGAGAGCTGTAAACAAATTAGGTGAAGCCATAAGCACAGCTTCGATCAGAGTAGCGGCGAGAAGTACAGTCACTGCAGACTTAGGTATACCTGAACAGCGACGATACATCGAGAAGACTGAGCAATTAGAAGCATATCAGCAACAGCAAAATCAAAAATATTATCAGGAGATTCCTGAGAGTACACAAAGGCCTGAGTTCAAGACGCCGATCAAAGATCAAATTAATATTAAGGAGGGAGGATTTGCCCATTTCGAAGCTCGTTTAGAGCCAGTGGGTGATTCAACCCTAAGAGTAGAGTGGTTAAAGGATGGACGCCCTGTAGAGGCTAGTTCACGAATCACTACATTCTTCAACTTTGGATATGTAGCACTGACGATAAAGTCGGTCACGATTCATGATGCAGGACATTATACATGCCGAGCGTACAACGCCCTCGGCCAAGCAACAACAAACGCTAACCTAACGATCGTCACTAAAAGAGACATCATAGCAGAATCACAACATCCTGGCGGTCTAGAAAAAATTCAACACCTCGAAGATTCTAGTAAATATCTGAGGCGCTCTGAAGAAGAAGTCAAAGTGACTCAGAAACCTAGATTTTTGGGACCTCTGAAGGGTACAAATAAAATTGTCGAAGGACAAAGCGCCCACTTTGAAGCTAGAGTAGAACCTCAGAGTGATTTGACTATGACAATCGAGTGGTACTTCAACGGTCAAGCTATTAAGAGCGCCAATCGCATAGCAACTTATCATGATTTTGGATATGTAGCCCTGGACATCTCTAGCGTTCGCGCTGATGACTCTGGTGTATACACCGTCGTGGCGCGCAATGCATTGGGCGAAGCACAACTGAGTGCCTCTATGGTGGTTGAGAGTAAGTATATTAAAAACCACTACCTATAATAATTATTATAAAAGTTAATGTATAAAAACGGATTCGTGCGTCTGGTTTTGATGATTAGTAGCTTTATTATGCAAGTAGTACATACATTATTCGATTAATGTTTTTTTAAATTTTCAGCACGTTCTAGCATCGATACATCAAGTATTCATCGTGGCTTATACGAAAAGACCAAGCATATCGAAGAGCACAAATTTGTGGAGCCAATGTATCAAATCGAAGAAATTTCAAAGTCAAAGCCAGTATTTGTCCAACCACTTTCCGACCCCCCATCGGTATCGGAAGGTAAGAACATCCATTTGGAATGTAGACTGGAGCCTATGGGTGACCCAACCATGCGGGTAGAATGGTACCACAACGGCAGAGCCGTAACAGTCGGGTCCCGCTTCAGGACTTACTATGACTTTGGTTTCGTGGCTCTGGATATTATTCACGCCACGTCCATTGACTCTGGCGAGTACACAGCTCGTGCGGTCAACCACCTCGGCTCTGCACACACGTCCGCGATGGTTCGCGTTATTGAGAGATCTGATATTCTCACTGACACACAAAACGAGCAGGCTGTTGAACAAATCCAAATACTTGAAGATGCTGCTCGAAGAACCAGACAGGTTCACGAAGATATAACAGTTATGCAAGCTCCTCAATTCTCAAGAGCCTTGCATAATATTGAAACCGTCGAGGGAACTAATGTGCATTTGGAATGTAGGTTACAACCAGTTGGTGATCCCACCATGAGAGTTGAGTGGTTCTGTAATGGCAGGCCTATAAAAACTGGTCACAGGTTTAGACCAGCGTACGAATTTGATTACGTAGCGCTTGATCTACTAAGCGTGTATCCAGAAGATTCTGGTGTTTACACATGCCAAGCAACGAACCAACTTGGCGAGGCAGTAACGTCCTGTGCATTGCGTGTGATCGCCAAAAAAGATCTATATTTAGAATCCCAGCATCCATCTGGACTTGAAAAGATTCAGTATTTGGAAGATGCGTCAAGGTACAAGAAATCTGATGTTATAGACGAATCTATCAATATCAAACCGCGTTTTGTCACAAAGCCAAAGTCTATTGAAAATGTCAAGGAAGGGCATCACGTACACTTTGAATGCAAACTGGAACCAGTAACTGATTCCAACTTGAAGGTCGAATGGTACAAAAATGGTCAACCAGTAACTATTGGACACAGATTCAGGCCTATCCATGATTTCGGATATGTGGCATTGGATATTATAGATTTGATCGCTGAAGACTCAGGTATTTATACCTGCAGAGCTGTAAACCTCGTCGGCACTGATGAGGTGAACTGCAAACTTGCATGCCGTGGAACAGCTGACATCATTAGAGCCACACAGAACGAAGCTGGTCTAGAACAAATCCAACATTTGGAAGATAGATCCAAATACCATAGAACAGATGTTATCGATGAACTGACTACACAGGCGCCGATATTTACAACTTCATTGAAAAATGTAGAAATAAAGGAAGGACAACGCGCTCATTTCGAGTGCAGACTGATTCCAGTATCCGACCCAACGATGAAAGTGGAATGGTATCACAACAACAAACCACTGCAGAGTGGATCGAGGTTTACTGAAACAAACAACTTCGGGTTTGTGGCTTTAGATATTATGTCATGTTTACCCGACGATTCTGGTACTTACACTTGCAGAGCAATCAACGCTCTGGGTGAAGCAGTCACTTCTGGAATCGCTATTGTACATTCCAAAAAGTCTATTTACTTGGAGTCACAGCACGAGGGAGCTCTACCAAGGCTTCACCAGCTTGAAGATACCTCGAGGAACCAGAGGCACAGCGCGCAGGACGAGATGATTACACAGGCGCCTGTGTTTACATTACCTATGAAGGATATTAGAGTAGCTGAAAACCAAGCTGTACATTTCGAGGCTAGACTCATACCCGTTGGAGATCCTAAACTACGCGTGGAATGGCTGCGCAATGGAGTACCTGTTGAAGCTTGTAAGTGCAAAATAAAATTACTTTAGCGAGATGCAATTACTTATTACAAAAATGAAATACTAACAATTATTATTGTTTTTACAGCTAACCGTCTTACGACAATGCACGATTTCGGATATGTAGCCTTGAATATGAAGTACGTAAATCCTGAAGATTCAGGCACTTACACTTGCCGTGCTATAAACGAACTTGGAGAAGCAGTAACATCGTCTACCTTATTCGTGCAATGTGAGTATTTAAACAGACTTCTTGGAAATGATGTAAATTTGTACACATTTTGAATTATTTGTTTCTTTCTTACAGCCAAAGCGTCATTACAATTGGAATCCCAGCACGAGACAGCGCTACATAAAATCCAGCAGCTCGAAGACTCATCCCGCTATGCTCGCAAAGAAGACGTTGAGGTCGCTGTGAATCAAGCTCCACGCTTTATCACACAACTGAACGGACCTACTAAGCTTGTGGAGGCTCAGAGCGCCCATTATGAGTGCAGGATAGAACCATATCCCGACCCTAATATGCGTGTTGAATGGTACTTCAACGGCAAAGTGCTGCAGAGTGGCCACCGTTACCGCACTGCTTATGACTTTGGCTTTGCTGCTCTGGACATCCTTACAGTATACGGAGAGGACTCCGGAGAATACACATGCAAGGTCATCAATAACCTAGGACAGGCTACATCGTCCATAAAGTTGAATGTTCAATGTAAGTAAAACCTTTTCTCTGTGTGTATATTTTATGGATTATCTGTAGAAGCTTGATGTTCTAATACCAATATTTTTTACAGCTAAGGAATCGATCATCCGTGACACACTGCACGACAGTGCACTTGAAAAAATTCAGTATCTTGAGGATGACAGCAGAAACAAGCGTGTCGCCCGCGATGAGGTCTTCGTCGCCGAGAAGCCTCAGTTCGGAAAGCCTCTGAAGAACGCCGAGGTCCCTGAAGGAAAACCAGTGCACCTTGAGGCTACGCTGACACCGGTCAATGACCCGACGATGCGTGTCGAATGGTATTGCAACGGCAGGCCCATTCAGCAAGGTCACAGGTTTAAGACGACATACGATTTTGGATATGTGGCTTTGGATATCCTCTACGCGTACGCTGAGGATACTGGCACCTATATGTGCAAAGCTACTAATGCTGTAGGTGAAGCCGTGACTACCAGCTCAGTTAAAGTTGATGGTAAGCTAGTCCATCCACTCTTATTTAACAAGTTGTTCAAGCTAAATGCTAAGATTATATTTTTTTTTTCGTTTTCAGCTAAATCAGGATTATATCTCGACACACTAGACGAACAGAGGTTGAAGAAGATCCAAGAGCTGGAAAGATACGAAAGACCAAAGACTGTCGAAGAAGAGAAGCCAGGTCAGCGGCCGGTATTCCTTACTGCGCTGACAAGTCTTGAGAACATGAAAGAAGGCGACCGCGCCCACTTTGAGTGTAGAGTTGAACCAATCAATGACCCCGACCTTAAGATTGAATGGTTCCTCAACGGCCAGAAAATCAAAACAGGCCATAGGTACAGAACTACACATGACTTCGGATATGTCGCGCTGGACATCCTCTACTCGTACTCCGAAGATTCTGGAATTTACATGTGTAAAGCCACCAATAAACTCGGTGAAGCAGTTAATACATGCACGTTGAAGGTTGCAGGTAAACAACAAAGTTATTAGTTTTTAACTTAGCAAGACTTTTTCAGTCATGGTCAGGTTGGTAACTAATGTTAATACTTTTGTTTTAGGGCACAGAAGCATTATTTTGGACACACAACATCCAAATGGTCTTGAAAAGATCAGACAACTCGAAGCACAAGGTCACAACACAAGACTGGAAGTCGAAGAACCTAAGATAACACCACCTAGATTTATCACAGAATTGAGAGGAACAACACACGTTTTCGAAGGACAGACAGCCCACTTCGAATGCCAAGTAGAACCAGTACACGATCCTAACCTTCGTATTGAGTTCTACCACAACGGAAAAGCCCTGCAATCTGCTTCGCGGTTCCATATCACTTTTGATTTTGGTTACGTGTCGTTGGATATACAGCATTGTGTACCGGAAGATGCCGGGGAATATTCCGTAAAGGCTATCAACGCCTTAGGACAATGCACTTCGGCTATATCAATGACAGTAACCGCAAAAGGTAGCATAATATCGGAATCTCAGCGTCCTGAAGGCTTAGAGAAGATCCGAGAATTAGAATCAGTGGAACCATTTAAACGACCTGAAATACCGGAACCGGTCACACGACAGAGGCCAGTGTTCACACAGCCATTGCAGAATATTGATAACATCCAGGAAGGCCAGACTGCGCACTTCGACTGCAGGCTCATCCCTGTCGGCGACCCGACTCTCAAAGTGGAGTGGTTTAGAAACGAGAAGCTTATTGAAGACAGCTCGAGGATCACTAAGACCCATGACTTTGGTTATGTGTCTATGACAATAAACCATGTTCGCGACGAAGATGAAGGCGTGTACATGTGTAGAGCATCAAATCTTCTTGGAGAAGCCGTCACCACTGCCGCTATGAAAATCAAAAGTAAGCATTCCTCGTATATTAAATCAACTATCCATCTATAGCGTAACCAAAAAAATATGTTTCCAAACAAACGACTAATTGATTATATTTTTACAGCTAAAGCAGCTATTCAGCTAGACACTCAGCACCCTGAGGGAATGAAGAAGATTCAGCAGCTGGAACAGCCCCACCAGCAAAGATCTGACGAGCCGGATAAGGAATTTGAGAAACCGATCTTCACTCAAGTTTTAACTGGACCTTCAGAGTTGTGGGAGGGACAACACGCTCATTATGAAGCACGCGTGGTTCCTGTTGGCGATCCCAGCATGAGGTTCGAATGGTACATCAACGGCGTTGAACTAAAGATGGGTAAGTAACATTCAAAGTTTCGTTGAGAATGTTAGTAGACAAATAATGGATGAATACATAAATCATTACGTTTTTAATTTCAGGATCAAGATTCCGTACAACACACGACTTTGGGTTCGTCACTTTAGACATCAACTCAGTGGTATCAAATGATGCTGGTGTGTACATGTGCAAGGCCATCAACAAAGCGGGTAGCTCGGTCTCATCAACTGCACTCAAAGTAAAGAATAAATCAACAATAGTTGATTCAGCAATGAGGCCAGAGTCTTGGGAACAAATCCAGCTGAAGGAAGCTGCAATGAACAAAGTTCCTGAGATGTTTATTGATTCATCAGCACAGCAAGCTCCTATCTTCACAACTCACCTGAAAAGCTTTGACAAGCTTGTTGAAGGACAGCATGTCTACTTGGAGGCTCAGGTAGAACCGCGCACAGATCCTAACCTCAGGATCGAATGGTTCAAAAACGGTGTATCGCTTACCACTGGCTCTAGACTAAAGAGCACGTTCGACTTTGGCTTAGTCACTCTGTCTGTCAATGGGCTGAGAAATGACGATTCTGGAATATACACGTGCAAGGCAACCAACCTAATAGGAGAAGCAGTTTCCACCGCTTCCGTTAAGATTGAGGATCGCCATTGGCTTCTAGGAGAATCACTTCACCCCGAGTCCTTGGACAGAATCGGTGCTCTAGAACAACCTAAGCCAGGAAAACTCGATACCCCTGAGCCAATTTATGAAACACCTGTATTCATTTCACATCTCAACAACATTTTGTGCAAAGAGGGTGACAACGTTCATTTTGAATGCAATGTTGAGCCTTCAAGAGATCCTACTCTGAAAATTGAGTGGTTCTTCAACAACAAGCCTTTGCCATCTGGTACCAGGTACAAGAGCACGCACGACTTTAGCTATGTCGCATTAGATATCACACATACTTACGAAGAAGATTCAGGCATTTACACTTGCAAGGCTACAAACAGCAAAGGTTCTGCTACTACCTCTGGATCTCTCAGATGCACTGGAGATAAGAATATCTATTTCGATACTCAACATCCACAAGGTAAAGCGGGTTTGGAGGCAGTTGAACAAGCTGAAGAAGCAAGGTTGGCGAAGGGCAGGAAATCCTCCCTTCCTGATGCTGACTATCCCAAGCCTGAATGGGTGGTGCCAGTGGTCGCTGAACTTCAGCTTGTTGAAGGCCAACCTCTACATCTTGAAGGACAGGTTGAGCCTAAGAACGATCCAAATTTGAAGATCGAATGGTACTTTAAGGGGAAAGCTTTGGAACAAGGCGCAAGATTCAAACTTACAAACGACTTTGGGTTCGTCACGTTAGATCTAACTGATGTGTATGAGAGAGATAGTGGAATATACACATGCAAAGCCTACAATAAAAAGGGTGAAGCCTTTACTTCCTGCACAGCTGTTTGCATCAGCAAAGAAAATCTCATCGAAAGGACTCAACATCCTAAAGGAACTGAGGGACTGGAAAAGATTCAGAACCTTGAAGATTCTCTTCGTAAAGAGCCCAACCAAAGACCTGATGACGACACTGGTCGACCACCTGAGTTCACGACAGTATTCCAAGATATCTTAGACATTGGTGAAGGACAAATCGCCCACTATGAAGCTTCACTTATTCCTACTGGGGATCAGAGCATGGTTATTGAATTTTTCTACAACGGTAAAACTATTGAAGCAAGCCACCGCATTCGTACCGTGTACGCATTTGGTATGGTTATTCTAGAGATTCTCGGAACTAAGGAAACGGATTCAGGAACTTACTCTTGTAGAGCTACTAACAGATGGGGTCAGGCGGAAATAAGCGTCAAGCTCCAGTGCGTTGACAAAAGCAAGGGTCAAAAACCACGGTTCACTACACACATCCAGAATATTGATGGACTTAAAGATGGACAATCTGCGCACTTTGAATGCACTGTTGTCCCAGTTGATGATCCTGACATGAAGATAGAATGGTATCACAATGGCGTACCAATGCGCCACTCTACAAGAATCAAGCCAGTGTCTGATTTCGGATTCGTCGTTCTAGATATTGCATACACTCAAAATCATGACAGCGGTGAATACGTCTGTCACGCCTACAACAAATATGGTGAAGACTTCACAAAAGCTACGATCAACTGTTACGGACGCAGCGGAGTGTTCTCAGACAGTTTGCAACCTGACTCGCTCGCTAAGATCAGAGAGCTCGAGAGCTTGCAGGGTGCCCAGCATCAAGCACCAGCTGCGGCTTCCGCTGTACCACCTCAATTCATTACGCAGATCCAGGATGTCACTAAGCTAGTGGAGGGACAAAGTGCTCACTTCGAAGCGAGATTGGTACCCGTAGATGATCCTGATCTAAAGGTTGAATGGTTCTACAACGGCAAGAAGTTGCCACATGGTCATAGGTATAGAACATTCCATGACTTTGGCATTGTCATTTTGGATATATTATATTGTTACGAAGAAAATTCTGGTGTGTATGAATGTGTTGCTACAAACAAGTTGGGCACCGACTCTACAAAGGCTACATTGAAGTGCACTTCGAAGGAAAACTTGATCTTGGACTCGCAACTCCCGCGGGTGAGTTCAACGACATTATTTTTTCTTTCACCCTATAACACAGTTTTATTACCTACAGACACAAATCAACATACATTTTATTTTCAGGGCATGGAAGGTGGGTTGGAGAAGTTGCAAACATTGGAAGACTCTATGGTTCGCAGGAAGGATACCACAGTGGACGAAGAGCGCGGTAAAGCTCCAGTTTTCACAGTCCCATTATCTAACATTGACAATCTTAGAGAAGGCGAAAACGCTCACTTTGAGGCAAGGTTGACACCTACTGATGACCCTAAATTAAAGGTAAGACAATACCAATTACATAATAGTTTTTTTTTTAATGATTGTGCTCTTACAAATTTTGACTTAATTCTTTGTTTTTAGGTCGAATGGTATTGGAATGGAAAGTCACTGAAGGCTGGCTCCAGGTTCAGAACGTTCTGTGACTTCGGATTTGTCATTCTCGAAATTTCACCGACCTATCCCGAAGACTCTGGTGAATACTTGTGCAGAGCCTACAACAACTACGGCGAAGCAGTGACAACAGCAACAATGAAAGTACAAGGAAAACGTAACATCATTTTGGAATCTCAGTTGCCTAAGGGCATGGAGGGAACTATTGACAAGATTGCCGCTCTTGAAGGCTACAACGGTACCTCCGATTCATTGACACCAGAGGCTGAGACCGGAAACCCACCAGAATTCATTACCACACCATCTGATCTCATCTTGGGAGAAAACTCTTCAGCGCACTTTGAGTGTAGACTGCAGCCCGTCAATGATTCGAGCATGAGAGTTGAATGGTACCACAACGGTAAGGCTCTATTGACAGGGTCAAGAGTGAAGACTATTAACGACTTCGGATTCGTAATTCTAGAAATCGGTGGTGTTTATCAACGTGATGCAGGTCTCTACACTTGCAAGGCTACGAACCGACATGGAGAAGCCACAGTGTCCTGTAAACTACAAGTAAAGGGCAGGCAAGGAATTGTCTTGGAGCCTCAACTGCCATCTCATTTCAAGTCTGGAACTGAGAGCATTCAGAAATTAGAAGAGACACTTCACAAGCGAGAAGAGATTGCCGTAGAGGATGAGAAACCGAATCCTCCGCGATTTACCGTTGAAATCAAAGATAACATTGACATTCCTGAAGGTGGGCCGATTCACTTCGACTGCCGCGTCGAGCCGGTTGGTGATCCATCGATGAGGATTGACTGGTTCCACAACGGTCGTCCGTTTGCTACCGGATCTCGCGTTCACATGCTTAATGATTTTGGTTTTATCGCCTTGGACATCGACTACATTTACGCTCGTGATTCTGGAGAGTATACGTGTCGCGCCACCAACAAATGGGGATCAGCGACAACTTCTGCAAAAATAACATGCAGCGCTAAACGCGATATTGTTTTGGAATCGCAACTGCCTCAGGGTATGAGCGGTGAAAAGATCAAGGAGCTCGAAAGAGGCCGCGTCGCCGATGCTCCTAAAGAAGATCCTGTCATCAGCACTCCACCCAAATTCATCACTCAGATTCAATCACACACCGTTGAAGAATCAGAGAGCGTGCGTTTCGAATGCCGTGTTGAGCCGAAAGAAGACTCCAAGTTGCGCATCGAATGGTACCGCAACGGAAAGCTGCTGCCTTCTGGGCACAGATACCGTACAGTGTATGATATGGGTTTCGTATCTTTGGATATTCTATACGTTTACGCAGAGGACTCTGGAGAATACGTTTGCCGTGCAGTCAATGACTTCGGGGAAGACTTTACGAAAGCTACAGTATCCTGCAAACGTAAGTGGATCACAATGAAAAGTTCTTACTTGATAAAATGAGTTTTTATTTGCTAAGTGTTTCTTGTTATTTTCAGAACTTCCGGATATCATCCTACAAAACCAAGTACCGCGTGGTATGAAGAAATCGGAGGCGCTGACACAAATGGAGGCCACAATCAAAAAGTACACTTCAGAGATATTCTTGACAGAAGATGACCTATACGACGCAGATAAAAAGCAACCACCGCGGTTCGTTACCCAGATACAGAGCCAAACCTCATTAGTTGAGATGGAGATGACCAAGTTCGAATGCCAGTTAGCACCAGTTGGAGATCCCAACATGAAGGTGGAATGGTTCTTCAACGGCAAGCCGCTGTTGCACAGTGAGTATTTTATTTCTATTTTTAGTACCTCTATAGATATTCTTTTAGGACAGAAAACTAATGCAAACTTCCTTCGCAGAGAACCGATTCACGCCAATCTACGACTTCGGATACGTGGCCATGAACTTCGGCTGGGTGTATCCAGAAGACAGTGGAGAGTACTTGTGCCGAGCCACTAATCTCTACGGCATGGACGAGACCAAAGCTATTATCAAAACTGCTGGCAAACCTGGAATAGTATACGATTCGCAGTTACCAAAACACATGAAGAGTATTGAAAAGATTAGGGAAATGGAAGCTTCTTGGCTAGTGTAAGTCTTATATTGCGACCTATTGACATCGTCGCTATAACATTTTTGAAAAATCTGTGTTGTAATATTTTAAGATTTTTTATATAAAATGGTTTATTTTATAAGCTTGTGGTTTTTGTAGGACACCTGAGCAAATAGTGGACGAAACTAAGGCGCGTTCACCACCTGTGTTTGTGAGCCGACCAGATCCAGTCACAGTGGAGGAGGGCGAGTGGGCCCGCTTCTGCTGCCGCGTCACGGGACATCCTAAGCCACGCGTGATGTGGGTCATCAACGGCAGCACGATTGTCAATGTAAGTCATGAAAAATTTATTCGACAATAACAATAACACACGAGAAACATTTTCAAATGATTTCGAATATTTCTCAGGGTTCAAGATACAAGCTGACTTACGACGGAATGTATCACTTCGACATTCCAAAGACGAGGCAGTACGACACTGGTAAAATCGAAGTAATCGCTAGGAGCTCCGCTGGCGAAGCTCTGGCAACTACAGAACTTAAAGTTATTCCGAGACACGACGACTATAGAGGCGTACTAAAGAACGCGCCACGACGTGAGTACACCACACTTGTACGGCACATAACGCTTACTTTGCACCTTCACACGGGCACTGGTTTTATTCACACGATCCACTGGATGGATTTACGACTTCGACCCTCTTTGCTGCACTAACACACGTCACATCCACGCACACACCTACACGCATCTGCACAAGTAAACCCCGCTTCCCATCTTCCTCTCTCTACCCATAAGATGAAGTGCAACTATCTCCTGCTTCTACCGGCTTTATCATCGGAATCTGAGAGAGGTATGTGAAGCACCATGAAGTTTATGCGTAAATATTGTATGTGTACTAATCTTTTATTTCAATCACCGCAGCTTGGTATGATGAAACTACACAATACCAACGTAGCGGAACCGAATTAGAAAAGACGTTTGAGGAAAGACACACTTTGCAACGTAAGGGCGAGATTGATCATAGGCCTGAACTGAAACCCAAAGTGGTCAAGGAGCCCGAGACTGAATGGCAACATGCTGTGAAGAAGAAGAAGAGCGAAGAGTACTATAACAAGATTCAAGAATTGGAAAATGAACAAGTAACTAAGGAAAGTAGACTGAGAGAGTCTTCTCGCCAATACGCTATACCCGGAGAGAAGGTGACTAGTTCATCGCTGGCCAGAGGCATGGCCCAACGATACCAAGATAGCTTGTAAGTGGTCTTACTTAATATTATTTTCCCATTATAGTAATTAGTGTTCAAAAAAGTAAACTATAGAATAGCTATACTATAGCTATATTTTCTAAATGACCAATATCAAATCAAACACAACGCGTATCTCATTTGCTAGCAGTTTTGTAAACCATCTGTTTTATTTCCAGAGAGCAAACAGAAGAGGTTGTAGATCAAACGGTTCAAAAGAAAGTTTTGAGGAAGCCAAAGATCCCTGATCCATCCGAATCCACCGTGCACGGTAAGGAAGTGCATGTTGCGAAACAAAAGCAGACTCAGAAGGAGGTCGTTGGTGATACTGAGATCACACGCAAGATTACTTCGACCGAAACTACCGAGATGGAACATAAAGCACAAACCCAGGAGAGGGTGGTCGAAGGACCCGTCAAACCGAGCAACCCTCCTGTATTTACCAAAAAGATGCAACCTTGTCGTGCTTTTGAGCAGGAACAAGCGAGATTCGAAGTCGAGTTTGACGGAGACCCACTACCGACCATCAAGTGGTACCGTGAAAACTTCCCCATCAAAAACTCAGCTGACTTCCAAATCCATACTTTTAGCACTAAATCTATCCTCATAATCAGACAAGTTTTCGTTGAGGACTCTGCAGTATTTGCTGCAGTTGCTGAGAACAGGGGAGGTACCGCTAAATGTAGCGCTAACCTGGTCGTGGAAGAGAGGAGGCGTCAAGGCAGAGGAGGAGTTGTTCCACCAAGCTTCACACTAACCGCACAGAACGTCAATGTAACAGCCGGTCAGCTTGTCAGATTTGATACAAAAGTCACCGGAACAAAACCTCTTGACGTGTACTGGCTGAAAAATGGCAAAAAGGTACAACCAGACATTAGAAACAAGATCCTAGAAGAGGATGGTACTTTCACTCTTCTCATTCTAGAAGCATATCCTCAGGACTCTGGAAAGTACGAATGCGTGGCAATCAACAGCGCGGGCGAAGCTCGTTGTGACGCAGAGTGCTCCGTCAATGCTCCCGCTACTAAAGAAAAACCCAAACCTCAATCCAAAGCCGCCAACGCTCCACCAGAAGTCATCGACTCTCTGAAAGACAAGTCTGTGACTGAAGGTCAATCGATCGAGTTCAGCTGCAAGATTGTAGGCAAGCCATCACCGACCGTGCAATGGTATAAAGGAGACAAATTGATCAAGCCGTCGAAGTACTTCCAGATGTCGAGGACAGCAGACGAGTATACTCTACGCATTTCCGAAGCGTTCCCGGAAGATGAGGGAGACTACAAGTGCGTCGCGTACAACTCTGCTGGCCGAGTGACTGTTGCAGCCAAACTGAAAGTAGCACAGCCAGACCAGGCCGACAGCCTGCCGACACTGACCCCGCTGCGGGATATAGTAGTCTTCGAGGGTCAGCCCGCTCAGTTCAAGACCCAGATCTCTGGAAAGGCGAAGCCGACCATCCAATGGCTTCGTGAAGGTGCACTAATTCCTGTCACCCCAGATTTCCAGGTAACTACAGTTTTTTTATAACAAATCTTCTGTTATTTTATTATCTGTAACGTAATCTTTTTTGTTTTTGTATTTCTTTTACATCTTCTATCCTGCATAAATATTCTCGTCACACACTTTTATGAAAAGAAAATATTGCAAGATAAATATTGTCTTGCACATCACATAAATTTCAGATTTCTCGAGAACTTTCACCGAGACACTAATCGAACTGAGTAATCGAACCAACAGAGTGTGCTATAATGGGTGTTGCGTTTGCTTCAGATGATCCACGAAGGCAACAACGCCGTGCTGCTGATCGGGAACACGTACGAGGAGGACACCGGCACGTTCACCTGCCGCGCCACCACCGCCGCTGGCCAGGTCGAGACCTCAGCCAAACTAGTCGTCAAAAGTAAGGCATAGATACAGGCAGCGAGTTCGCGTCGCGCACTTAATCTATTAATGTAGTGTTTCTTTGTTTCATTCTTCTACAAGAGATCGGGTGAAAACTACTGTTTAGAAAGTTGACAAGCGTCTTAATTCACAATCGTAGCGGTCACCGCAATAACTTACGCCCGCTTCGACACACTCATGATCACTGTCAATATCTGGAGTCTTGACACAGTCGCTATACCCCCACCGATCAACCAATCATGTACGATCTCGCCCAATGACAACCCCATGACTGGCGATGTGGCCGTAAAGATACGATAGCGGACTTTCTTTCTGATTCGCAACCGGTTACGAACTAAGATTATAACTAAAGGTGCATCACGGGAGTTAGGTTTTGATTAATCAAATAAATGAATTTCAAAATGTTTTAAATCTCCTCTTGAATTTCTAAATAAAACTTGGTCGCGCAACGACCAATTCCTAGTTGATAACACGTTTCGAATCAAGAAAACAAATTCTTCTATTGTACATACTAAAATCGGTAACATGACAGCCAGCAAAACAAATACAAACTGCGCAAAAACCACACGACTTTCCGCGCACTCCCTAACAACGGCCGACCCAATTACGTAACTCAATAGCTCAAATTGGCCGAAATTTTCGCATTAACAACGCTGTACATACAAGCTTTTTGTGTAAATACCTACTTAGTCATCCGAGGAGCCGGACAAGACAGGCGGCGGAGCAGACCACCGAGCGCCGTGACTTCACCTATAGTTGGACACACGCAACATGTGATTAACATGAACACAAGACATCATACGACTGTTTTGTTTTGCTTTTACCGCTACGATGTCTACTAAATAGTGTACCTATTCGATCATACTGTATATTACAACACTGCGAACTGTGAACGCTAGCAGCGTCCCCGGACGCAACGTCAAATGTATTTTTCACCCAATACTCTCATGAAATAATTTTAAGCCTGCGCTTAAGTTTATTTGGCATTAACAATAAGTATTAAAAGGGTTTTACGCTTTTTGTGTTGAGATTTGACCTTTGAAACTCATGCAATCGGTCTCAGTAATATGTCAATTTACAATCGGACCATTTTACAATGACGAGTTCGACGGCTCATGATTACGATCACTGGGAGTTGCGTCAGCTTCTGTGGTCTAACTGGTAACGATCGTTCTTCCTTTGTATGTAAATAAACTTTGAAACCGACCACAAAGTGTACAAGTGAAGAAAGTCCCCGCTTCGGCTTTAACCCTACGCATGAGTCATCGTTTGTACTGTTCAGTTTAGTATTTTGAGTTCTCTCTGATTCTTGCCAGCTAACATAACTTGCACATAGGTGTACCGCACCTACTCCGTGATGTTCACCTAACAGCTACGACTAACTTTGTAAGTGTCATTGTATGCGACACGAGGACTGTACTCCTCGTCGGTGGCGAGGGAGGGCTGGGGGCTACGTCGTGATCTCGGGATCCCGAGACCCGGTAGCGCAAAGTTATTTGTGGTTGTTTCACCCGTGTCTTTGATACGCTGTCAACTCTCATTACGACAAAGAAACAAGACTAGAATTCGCCACGCACTTCAGTGGCGAAGCATTAAAAACAAAGTACGCACGCATTACCTGTCTTGCCAGTTTCTATGTTTTCGATATCACTGCCGTTGTTGACGATAAAATTTTCTTGCAAGTACAAATCCAAATTGAATGAGATTTTTTATAGTGTAACGTTAAAGTGATCATAACTTAGTTCGATTGTAAGTGCACGAAATTGTTAAAAATTGAATTGTGTTGTATGTTTTACTTAATTGTAATAAGTTATTAGGCGTGGCAGTTTTTATCACTAAATACATAATAGATTAGTAATTAATAATAATATAACTATTTATGAAAAAAATAATATTTGTATGTTACCTTTATGTGAAAATTGTTTAATAAATGCAATGAAATGAATAGAATTTTGCATTATTGCTTTCACAACAGCTGCGGCACGGCAGTAGTTAGGCAGGTGGGACTCTGCGCACGAGTGCTCAAGCTCGTTAGACGATTCCAAAATTGAGTTCCAGCTCGCCTTTATGACGTAATGGTTAAAAGTAATATCGCGTCATTCGGTCGAATACATACTCGATTTTCGAACCGTCCAAACATGCTATGAAGTCATGAACTCACATTGAAACATTAACACAAGTCTGCTGCCCATCACATAAACATCCGTGAGATGGCGATGTGCTCTGGTGGGAACAACAGGCTAGATGCTTTTCATCAACTGGCACACTTTTCTAAGCTACTCTACTATCTTCATTATCATTGAATGGCAATTCTGATTTAATTTATTTATCACAGTTTTTTTTACTGTCGTAACTAAAACATTTGATTAATTTTAACGCTAAAGTTTTTCTGTTACACTTAAGTTATTTTATTAAACTTAGTAACATATTTATCTGAGTAAAGTATTATGGTTTAAAATTAAATCACTTTATTCTTACTTATACAATACCTACACTACTTATAAGGCAAAAAACACGTACCTAGGTACCAACACAATATCGATGCCGAAAGTCAAAGACAGGTAAGAAAAACTAGGGATTTGTAGTGAAAAAATTGCCATCTCTATATAATTATAACAGTTTTTGATTTATAGCATAATTAAAGTTTTGGAAAAAGGCTCATAGATGTTTCGAGAATTGCATACCAGACATACCTGCGGGTTTAAAACCGCCGCTTTAGATAAATCCATTGATCATAATGATTCAAATTGACTGAGAATTCAGGAAACGATTGCATTCGATAATCCACAGATTGGAAGGAGGAATATCTCAAACCGACCGTTTTTGGGTCGGTCCACATTGACCGAAAATACGTCACGTATTATCGGTCGAGTAACGCCAAAACAGACAGTAAAAAATTCGACCTATCACACTCAACCGATGATGCGTTAGTGGAACTCTCAACGTATTTTTCGTCAGATCTGTACCGACCCTTAGATGTGTTGTATATTTTTGTAAACTTGTATACAATTCTAGAAACATCGAAATGAGATACTTATAAAAAGTATATTGAGTAGTAAAGCTGTTCTGAAAAGATTTTAACTGAGTAGGTAGCACCTAAAATAAAAGACAAAAATGTCTAAGTTTTTGAACTATGGTGACCACGAAGCCCTGGAATCCTGATAACGTAAGTATTATGCATGGTAAACTATTATAATAAGTTTGTTAAGTTAGAATAATATTATTTTACTTTGAATAAAAGCGTCTATTGGAACTTGAAAACATTGCTAGAAAAACCACTCAAGCGTCGCTCTAAGCCAATTCAAAAGCATTCAGCTTCAGTTATATTTAAGACTTACAATGTTTTCATTCTTAACAGTATTAAGAAAGAAAATATAAAAGAGAGGTCATGTACAAAGTTTTAATAAAAGAAATGAGAATATCTACTAGCTAGTAGTTCGCCCCGAACTGAGATCTCGCGCGCGACGTCTACAATCTTCAAGTTTTGCATTCACGCCCTGACTTTTCTTGGACATAGGTACTCTATGTATGCAAGCAGGTGCCTACTGCCAAAGTAAGGTTGTCCTAATCACAAAAAAAATCCTAAGAATGAATTATGCTAAAATATCAAATTTAAGTAATATAAAAACCATTTTGGAATGAACGAACAAAGCCCTAAAAATTATGCTTCCCAAAAAATCTTCATCTTCACAATCTCTTGACTTACCAAGTTTCCTACAAATAATTAACTGTTAAGTTATGCTGTAACAAACATACACACAAAAATACAACGCCAAAGTACTTGAGTTGCCATTGAGATTTTAGCTAATTTCGCTCGACAATCAACAACACATGATATACGAAACTACTACTATACTTGTTGTTTATAATAAACTAGCGACTGAATCACTCCCTACCGTCGTGATTCAGTCGTTAGAATTCTTCACTTACTCGTGACTCATCTATGGCCCTCGCTTTAAATCCGTCCTTTGTTCACTAGTTGCATAATAAACTATTTTTACAAAAAGTTGAAAACTACTTCTTCATACGACGTCTGCGCAATACCTACACACCACAAACAAAAACGTCATCTGTGTTGGTATTTTTTGCTATACGAGTAGTTGATAATCTCAAAAGTGCTAGTAAATCTTATACCTATAAACAAGCAATTCTTGTAGGTATACATATAATCTGAATCTCGGAAACGGCTCAAACGATTTTCATAAAATTTAGTATGCAGGGGGTTTCGGGAGCGATAAATCGACTTATCTAGGTTTCATTTTTAGAAACGTCGTTTACCAAAAAAAACCGAGCAATGGTCACTCAGGTTCGATAATGAGACCACCTATGAAGTATGACATGTATGTAGTAAGTATGTTTCCTTAAACATTATGGTAAATGTTGTGCATGCCTGTAATTGGCACACATTTCATAGTATAATTTGTTTTCATGTTGTTTTTTTTTAATGTTTTGTTGTGTGTGCTGTTGGCGTTGCCTAATAAATAAATAAATAAATAAATGACTTACCAAACAAAAAAAGAATCATCATTCTAGCTGGCGGAGTAATCACGTCACAAACATACAAAAAATAAAACAAAAATGGATGGGTAGTTTCAGAAATGTTTTCCTACAAACAAACTTTAGGTACATTTCATAAAGCGCAGAAAACTTGTTGAGTAAATAACCCAATAGAGAAATGAGGTTTTCCATTCATATAAAAGTCCTCACAAGTCCAGCTTAGACCTTTATAAAAATACTACGTGCAATTTTTATAGGGTTCCGTTTCCTGATGGTAAAAACGGATTACTTTGTAGTGTGGTGTAACAGAAAACCTTGGAAAAGTTCTGATAACGGAACACTGATGGTAAGAGTTTATTCGCTTCTGTCTGTTTCTATTTTCATTTCGAAATATAAACAACTAGCAACACGCCCCGGCTGCACACGGGTAGTAAAAGTATCTCTAATTTTTTATATAATATAAAATATAGTTTATATCACCCGGGGATAGTGTAGCTTTCCAACAGTGAGTTTTTGAAATCGGGACAGTAGTTTCTGAGCCAATGCAAACACACAATCAAATCTTTTTTTTATAATATTAAGTAAAAGTTTTATGTCGGCTAAAAATAATATTTTGACAGTTTTAGGCTACATAATACACAGATATTATTCATATCAGTAGCGTGGTCGGACCATATACTACATAATTATGTAATTATATTGTGTTTGTTTTACATAAACAAAAGTGTAAGTAGCGTGTTTTCTATTAGGTACCTAACACTATTTTTATTTTAAAACTAGCTTCAGACCATTTTTTGGGATAAAAAGTAGTCTATGTGCTATTCCAGACTATAATCTACATCTGTGCCTTTCATCCAGATCCGTTCACTTCTGCCGTTTCAGCGTGAAAGAGTAACGATCATACATTCAGACACCCAAACAAACTTTCGCGTTTATAATATTAGTAGGATATCAATCAAGACACAGCATCTCAACAGCATCTTTATTATATGTAAATGCATACAAGTTATTCTGCAGAACAACAGATAAGTATACCATTGTCACTCGAACTTTTATGTTAAAGCATAGACACGTCATGTGAACAATAGGTACACCCGATGCATACATAGAATATTTACAGTACTGAGGGCTTAGTTCTGCTTTTGTTAGTTTACAAAACTTTATTTTCTTTCATTTCCTTTCATAAATGTACCCCTGACGAGCTGGGTTCGATTCTACTCAATTTGATATTTTACCGTTATTTTAAAAAATTTTGATTTCTTGATTTTTTTTTCTTGAATAAAAGATTGGTTGATAATAAGTTATTTTACGTAGTAAGATTACATTTAAAATTAATTATAATTTACGAGATACACAACATTGTTTGTTGTCAACAATGACGAAAGTGAGAACAATGACGAAATCGTTGAGTAGAAAGGACACACCGATATGAGTCCTTCAAAGTTTCCGCTAGGGGCCGAGAGGCGCTCTTATAATGCTTCACTACGGGGCGGTTCGAAAAAACTATTGAAGCAATAAAAAGCCACTAGCTTTTATGGTACAAAGGTTAAAATGTTCTTAAAAATACTTAAAAGACTGTAATCCCCAGGCTCGGTAGATACCTCCTCAGATCTTTAGTTGCTTAGATTTTTTGAGAATATCTAAAAAGGGTATAAGCTCTTCCAAGCATGACATTTGGTACATGCCCACATTTTGCACAATATTTAGTATTCCGTACGTGACAGGTTGCGAGCCCATCGCCGCTTATAATAATACTAACCTATGACACACACCTTCGAATTGTTGGTTCTTTTTATGACATTATAATGAACAAAATAAGGAGTATTTTTAAAACTTACGCGATCTGAACACATTATTATTAGTTATTAACGACCTTATTTTAGTTCTTTAACATTTGCGATTGAGGTAAATGTATGAAAGGATACTAAATTCGAAATTTTTTTTCGTAAACTATCAAAAACTCATACTAGGGGTACAGATTTCAACAAAACCAGACAATACCTAATACAAAATTCCAACTCAATCAGACAGCAGGGAGCTAGTTAAAATGTTTCAACCACACATGAAAGTAGTTAGTAACAAAGGCAAAGTTACGTAATAAAGGCACAGTATAAACAATGTTACTTTGTAACAGATACTGCACTCTCTCGAAGTCTGCATTCAATTTTGAGCTCTATATCTTTCACGCTAATGGTGATGAAATATAGGCTCGTTTGAGTCAGATCTGCGCGTGTTGTCTTTCCTGTTGATACGACTGAATATGCTGGGAGGAGCTGGTGCTGTGGCTACTGCGTTTAAATCCTGGCAAATACGTGGTAGAGGTATAAAAGTAGCGACCAAAAGAGTACCCGTTATACCCGTCACTACGAGTATAACAATGAGTACTCGTTACTATCGTATGCGAACACGTTACTCGTTACTTCCGATATCTCATACATAACATGCTGTTATGTTAGAGAAGCGGGCCGCATGCGGCCCGCGGACGTCTTGCTGGCGGCCCGTGAATGTTTTTTATATAAGTTAAATATCAAGATAAATGCATGAACGAACCACAATCGACCGTATAGTGTGGACCCAGACTTAAAACGCGCTTCGCTCTGGCCGCGAACGAACAAATGAGCGAAGCGCGAGTTCATTACAATTTTTGGCAGCACTTATAATTTTTGCGAACAAACTTTTTCAATTGAATTTTGAAATGCTTCTTGTCTCGGAGATGGGCATTTGAGAGCCATATTTTGAGCTTCTAGGGTTAATATCACAAGTGCCTTTAGTTTATTTTGCCACCTTGCGGTCCTTGCCTGCCAAAAGGTTGCCGACCCCTGTGTTAGAGTACCGAATCGAGTCGTATTGCGTACGCGTACAGACGTCGCGGCGTCGCATCATTTGTAATTTGTAGAAAACTTTTCCGTATTTTGAACCCTTTTTTTTCGGACTGGACAATGCTTTGTCTAACGACCTGTGTCACTAGGTTTCGATACTACAAAAGATGCGAGTAACGAGATACATTCGGATGTAAAGTCTCGTTACTCGGTTCGAAATGGCGTACCCGTTACTCAGTACCGAATACGTACGGTTTGCTACAGCTTTAGTTACTACAGCATCCTTTAAATGAGTAAAAAGTTTCACTAGACACCGTCTAAATAAACTAAAATGGATGCACGGGTCTGTTTACTAAGGCGGTTATTCACAGACAGAATTATATTTCGTCGCAGTACCAAAATTATCAAAATACAAAGGCAATATTTTCATCAATCCAAAGACCCAAGTTTTTTTTTAGTTTACCTACAGTTCCAAAATATTTTAAAGTGTCATTGTTATTGTACCTATTGCATTTATTTGCCGCCATAATTATTATAGGTGCGTGTATTTTATACCCTTAAACGAGCAATTATTTTATATATAGGTATATATTATAATCTGAATCTCAGAAACTAGCTACATTTCATTTTTAGAAAATATCGTTTACAAAAAAAAATCGAGCTAAGCTCGTCATCCAGGTACTTAGGTATAATCAGCAATAGTTTGTTAATTTTTAGATAATTTTATCTTGTCCGGTGAAACAAAAGATGAATCAGCAATCTCGATTGGTTCGTAGGTTGCAACTAACAAGTTGATTCTAAAATATTTGCACTTTAGCTGACAACTCTTATTATTTTAGTCTCGGATTAGTTTACTGAAAGTTTTAATCGAAACATTTGCATTTCGCAACATTACCTTTGATATAGGTATTTCTTAAAACCTTTTTTCAAATACATACCTACTTTGTTTACTCATAGGCATCACAACTCTGTTGGTAGTGGTCTGCCTTATGCGCCGCAGTTTGTGGGTTCGGTCCCCACCTGGTTCAATCAACAATGCGAGTGATAGTCATGCGTGTTTGTACGGAGCTACGGTCACGGCATAATGTCACAGAGCACACTTATTATGCGCACGTTACGCCATGACCGACCATAAGCTTTAAAAAACACAATATAAGCATAATTTGAATTTTAAAGCTTAATTGACAAAGTTTTGAGACAAAAATTTAAAATTCCGGTTAGAATAACTGTGATCTTATAATGTTTACCTAAAGAATATCTGTGTTATGTTCTAGTCGACCCCTACTTACGCTGGTTAATCAAACTTTATTTGTATGACCCGTAGAGTTGAATTTTTTATGCGTGAAATTTCCCCGATACGCCCCGGACACGGTTAGCGCCCGGTGATCTGAAAACCGGAATACAATCATTTTACAAGTAAAGTTCAAACTATCGTAAACAAAGACTTAGTAGTTACAATCGAGACGTGAATTTTTAACCGAGGGAAATTTGTGTAAGGTTATTCTAAAGATAGAGCAAAATAGCAGCAAAAGAAAATAACTAAACGATGATAATATAATAATTATATACCTATTTTATTTATGTTTCTTTGGAAAGTTTTCTTATATCGAAAAATGTTTGAATATAAATTTTATTTTCAAGTTTTGATTCCGCTTTTACGACAGGTAAAAACTATTATGATATAATACCGCAAAAATAAAATCAATATAAAGGTATAAAAACTATGCAGTAGTCAATAAACTGCTACAAAATACATTAAAGTGCTACTTCTAAAAATACGACTTCTTTGATTTAAATACAACTTTATATTTCAGAAACGCGAAAAACTGTGACTCAGAAGACATTTGGTGACAAAGTTGATGTTCAGTCATCAACCGTAGAAGACGTGACGATAAGCCAAAGCAGAACGACATTCCAGTCAACTGAAGATTCCAACATATTGAACGTTCAAAGCTCACAAGATATTGAAAGTAAAAGAACAAAATCTGATGTACCATGGCGAAGGCAAAGCACAACGCAAACAACAGAAGAAACATTAGAAATTAAACATTGGAGAAAGCCTCGACAAGGTGTTCAAAAGACAGATGAAGATATAAAACATACATCGTATTTAAATAAAACATCAGTCGTAGAGGACAGTACACTGATGGGGGTTAGAACTACGGAATCAGTGGATACAAATCTTGAAACTAAATCATGGAGAAAACCTAAAGCATCACAAGAAAAGGTTAAAGACAGAACTGTATCGACTGAAGATTCTAATATTTTACAGCAATCAACAATCGAAGATGTTTCTCAAAAAGTTTTAGAAGAAACATTACAAGTGAAACAATGGAGAAAACCAAGGCAAAGAATCGAAGAAAAATCTACAGAAGACTCTGTCATTGCTGAGTTTTCTCAAGATGTAGAAGAAATAGATCATACTGATGCACCTAACTGGCGTAAACCTCGAACAGAAGTGAAGCAGCCCAAAATAATCCAAGAAGAAAGAAAAGAACCTGTACCTTGGACTCAAGAAAGTGTTAAACTTCGGCCAACAAAAGTTGAAAAAACCCCTATCACAAAAGAAAAACTTGAAGATGTTCAATTGAAACAAGTTAGGAAGCAATCTCTCCAAAAAGGAGAAACTGTGGTTGTGGAGGAATCAATGATTCATGAAGAAGACACAGTAATTCTTAGAATTAGTGAGCAACAAGCAGAAGAAGAAATAGACAAAAAGAAGTTCATCACGAGGAGACAGTCAAAAGAACAAATTAAGCAAATTAAAGATGAACAAATAACTGCTTCAGAAGAAAGCATTGATAAAATTCAACAGAAACCTTTGAAAAAGGAAACAAAAGAAGTTTCACCAGAGGAACTTACGTGGTTGAAAGGTAAACGTCGTCCAAAAGAAAATGAACCTTCAGAAGAAGTTGTTCTCAAACCTGTCCCTAAGCCTAAACCTTTACAAGAACAAGAGAAAGAGCAAGAAGAACAATTGAAACCACTGAAAAGAGACAAACAGCAAGAAGAAGTTGTTGTAGAAGAACCCAAATGGTCTATTGGGAAAAGACGACCCCAACAAGAGGAGTCAAAAGAAGAAGTGACCCTAAAACCAATACCAAAACAAACTGTTGAATCCAAAGCAGAAGCGCCTGATGAAATTCACTTAAAACCAGTAAAACGTGGATCACTTGTTGAAGAAATTCAATCAGAAAAACCTGACGATGCTTTGATAGAACAACCAAATTGGAGAGTAGGAAAAAAGCAACCAATAGAAAAACTAAAAAAAGATGCTACGTTACCATCAAAGCTGATTGTAAAAGAAACTCAACAGCAAGTAGAAGATATCGAAGAAAAGAAACCAAAAACTACTGAAAAAATAAAAGCAGTTGAAAAAGATCAACCAGAAGAAATTAAATGGCCAACTGGTAAAAGGCATCCTAAAGAGAAAGAATCAAATGAAGAGGTGGTTCTAAAACCTGTACCTAAGTCACAACAGACAGTTGAGCCTGAAGAAATAACTTTGGTAAAAGAGGTAAAAGAAAAACTTGTAGAAGAAAGTGTTCCGCAAGAGTTATCTTTGCTTAAGGGTAAAAGAAAGCAGATTGAAGAAGAACCTAAAGAAGAAGTTGTTCTTAAACCAATACCCAGAAAGAAGCTTGAACAACCAAAGGAACACCAAGTTGAAGACGTGCATCTTAAGCCTGTAAAGAAGGAAAAACTTTTAGAAGAAACTGAAAATGAAGAAGTTCAATGGCCAAGAGGCAAAAGGCGTCTAAAACCGGAAGAAACAACAGAAGAAGTTACGCTTACACCAATACAAAAACCAGAAAAATCTGAAGAAAAACCAGATGAGGTTCAACTTAAGCCCTCAAAGAAAGAAAAACCTCTAGAAGATACAAAACCCGAAGAGGTTCCGTGGCAACGAGGCAAGAGACGTCCAAAACCAGAAGAATCAAAAGAAGAAGTTATTCTCAAGCCGATACCAAAACCAGAACACTTGGAAGAGCAGCCTCAAGAAAAACGTGATGAAATTCAACTCAAACCATTCAAAAAAGAAAAGCCACAAGATGAAATAACTTCTGAAGAGGTTGAATGGCCAAGAGGTAAAAGGCGACCAAAGCCAGAAGAACCTAAAGAAGAAGTTACTCTGAAACCAGTACCGAAAATAGAAAAACCGGAGAAAGAGCTTGAAGAAAAATCTGAAGAATTAAAATCTAAACCGATAAAGAAGGATACGCCTCAGGAAGAAACTACTCTTAAAGAACCGCAGTGGCCAAGAGGCAAGAGACGTCCAAAGCCCGAAGAACCAATAGAAGAAGTAATTCTTAAATCAATACCGAAGCGAGAAAAGTCAGAAGAAAAGCTAGAAGATGTTGAAGAAGTTCAACTTAAGCCCATCAAGATCAAAAAACCACTTGAAGATATAGTTCTAGAAGAGGTACAATGGCCAAGAGGTAAAAGACGCCCTAAACCAGAAGAACCAAAAGAAGAAGTTACTCTCAAACCGATCCCAAGACGAGAAAAGTCAGAAGAAAAACAAGATGAGGTTCAACTTAAGCCTCAGAAGAAGGATAAACCACAAGAAGATACAGAACCTGAAGAGGTTCAGTGGCCACGAGGCAAAAGACGTCCGAAACCAGAAGAACCGAAAGAAGAAGTTACCCTGAAGCCCATCCCGAAACGAGAAAAGCCGGAAGATAAACCAGATGAGGTTCAACTTAAGCCTCTAAAGAAGGATAAACCACAAGAAGATACAGAACCTGAAGAGGTTCAGTGGCCACGAGGCAAAAGACGTCCGAAACCGGAAGAACTGAAAGAAGAAGTTACACTTAAGCCAATTCCAAAACTAGAAAAATCAGAAGAAAAACCAGATGAGGTTCAACTGAAACCTCTAAAAAAGGATAAACCTCTAGAAGATACCGAACCAAAAGAGGTGCTATGGCCGCGAGGCAAGAGACGTCCAAAACCAGAAGAACCAAAAGAAGAAGTTACACTTAAACCGATCCCAAGACGAGAAAAGTCAGAAGAAAAACAAGATGAGGATCAACTTAAGCCTCTAAAGAAGGATAAACCACAAGAAGATACAGAACCTGAAGAGGTTCAGTGGCCACGAGGCAAAAGACGTCCGAAACCAGAAGAACCGAAAGAAGAAGTTACCCTTAAACCGATCCCAAAACGAGAAAAGTCAGAAGAAAAACCAGATGAGGTTCAACTTAAGCCTCTAAAGAAGGATAAACCACAAGAAGTTACAGAACCTGAAGAGGTTCAGTGGCCACGAGGCAAAAGACGTCCGAAACCAGAAGAACCGAAAGAAGAAGTAACTCTCAAGCCAATACCAAAACCTGAACACTTAGACGAGCAGTCTAAAGAAAAACCTGATGAAACTCAACTCAAAGCTTTTATAAAGGAAAAGCAACAGGATGAAATTACTCCAGAAGAGATTCAATGGCCAAAGGGGAAAAGGCGACCGAAACCAGAAGAACAAAAAGAAGAAGTAACTCTTAAGCCAATACCAAAACCAGAAAAACCTCAAGATAAGCTTGAAGAAAAACCAGAAGACGTTAAAATTAAACCTATAAAAATTGAGAAACTTCAGGAAGAAACTACTCCCGAAGAAGTGCAGTGGCCAAAAGGCAAGAGACGTCCTAAACCAGAGGAATCTAAAGAAGATTTAACTCTTAAGCCGATACCACAAGAAGAAAAGTCAGTTAAAGAGCCTAAAGAAGTCCAATTAAAGCCTGTCGAGAAAGAAAAAGTATTAGAAGATACAGAACCAAAAGAAAGAGAACAAGAGAAAGAGCAAGAAGAACAATTGAAACCACTGAAAAGAGATAAACCGCAAGAAGAAGTTGTTGTAGAAGAACCCAAATGGTCTATTGGGAAAAGACGACCCCAACAAGAGGAGTCAAAAGAAGAAGTGACCCTAAAACCAATACCAAAACAAACTGTTGAATCCAAAGCAGAAGCGCCTGATGAAATTCACTTAAAACCAGTAAAACGTGGATCACTTGTTGAAGAAATTCAATCAGAAAAACCTGACGATGCTTTGATAGAACAACCAAATTGGAGAGTAGGAAAAAAGCAACCAATAGAAAAACTAAAAAAAGATGCTACGTTACCATCAAAGCTGATTGTAAAAGAAACTCAACAGCAAGTAGAAGATATCGAAGAAAAGAAACCAAAAACTACTGAAAAAATAAAAGCAGTTGAAAAAGATCAACCAGAAGAAATTAAATGGCCAACTGGTAAAAGGCATCCTAAAGAGAAAGAATCAAATGAAGAGGTGGTTCTAAAACCTGTACCTAAGTCACAACAGACAGTTGAGCCTGAAGAAATAACTTTGGTAAAAGAGGTAAAAGAAAAACTTGTAGAAGAAAGTGTTCCGCAAGAGTTATCTTTGCTTAAGGGTAAAAGAAAGCAGATTGAAGAAGAACCTAAAGAAGAAGTTGTTCTTAAACCAATACCCAGAAAGAAGCTTGAACAACCAAAGGAACACCAAGTTGAAGACGTGCATCTTAAGCCTGTAAAGAAGGAAAAACTTTTAGAAGAAACTGAAAATGAAGAAGTTCAATGGCCAAGAGGCAAAAGGCGTCTAAAACCGGAAGAAACAACAGAAGAAGTTACGCTTACACCAATACAAAAACCAGAAAAATCTGAAGAAAAACCAGATGAGGTTCAACTTAAGCCCTCAAAGAAAGAAAAACCTCTAGAAGATACAAAACCCGAAGAGGTTCCGTGGCAACGAGGCAAGAGACGTCCAAAACCAGAAGAATCAAAAGAAGAAGTTATTCTCAAGCCGATACCAAAACCAGAACACTTGGAAGAGCAGCCTCAAGAAAAACGTGATGAAATTCAACTCAAACCATTCAAAAAAGAAAAGCCACAAGATGAAATAACTTCTGAAGAGGTTGAATGGCCAAGAGGTAAAAGGCGACCAAAGCCAGAAGAACCTAAAGAAGAAGTTACTCTGAAACCAGTACCGAAAATAGAAAAACCGGAGAAAGAGCTTGAAGAAAAATCTGAAGAATTAAAATCTAAACCGATAAAGAAGGATACGCCTCAGGAAGAAACTACTCTTAAAGAACCGCAGTGGCCAAGAGGCAAGAGACGTCCAAAGCCCGAAGAACCAATAGAAGAAGTAATTCTTAAATCAATACCGAAGCGAGAAAAGTCAGAAGAAAAGCTAGAAGATGTTGAAGAAGTTCAACTTAAGCCCATCAAGATCAAAAAACCACTTGAAGATATAGTTCCAGAAGAGGTACAATGGCCAAGAGGTAAAAGACGCCCTAAACCAGAAGAACCAAAAGAAGAAGTTACTCTCAAACCGATCCCAAGACGAGAAAAGTCAGAAGAAAAACAAGATGAGGTTCAACTTAAGCCTCAGAAGAAGGATAAACCACAAGAAGATACAGAACCTGAAGAGGTTCAGTGGCCACGAGGCAAAAGACGTCCGAAACCAGAAGAACCGAAAGAAGAAGTTACCCTGAAGCCCATCCCGAAACGAGAAAAGCCGGAAGATAAACCAGATGAGGTTCAACTTAAGCCTCTAAAGAAGGATAAACCACAAGAAGATACAGAACCTGAAGAGGTTCAGTGGCCACGAGGCAAAAGACGTCCGAAACCAGAAGAACCGAAAGAAGAAGTAACTCTCAAGCCTTTCTCAAGACGAGAAAAGTCAGAAGAAAAACAAGATGAGGTTCAACTTAAGCCTCTGAAGAAGGATAAACCACAAGAAGATACAGAACCTGAAGAGGTTCAGTGGCCACGAGGCAAAAGACGTCCGAAACCGGAAGAACCGAAAGAAGAAGTTACACTTAAGCCAATTCCAAAACTAGAAAAATCAGAAGAAAAACCAGACGAGGTTCAACTGAAACCTCTAAAGAAGGATAAACCTCTAGAAGATACCGAACCAAAAGAGGTGCTATGGCCGCGAGGCAAGAGACGTCCAAAACCAGAAGAACCAAAAGAAGAAGTTACACTTAAACCGATCCCAAGACGTGAAAAGTTAGAAGAAAAACAAGATGAGGTACAACTTAAGCCTCTAAAGAAAGATAAACTACAAGAAGATACAGAGCCAGAAGAGGTTCAGTGGCCACGAGGCAAAAGACGTCCGAAACCAGAAGAACCGAAAGAAGAAGTTACCCTTAAACCGATCCCAAAACGAGAAAAGTCAGAAGAAAAACCAGATGAGGTTCAACTTAAGCCTCTAAAGAAGGATAAACCACAAGAAGTTACAGAACCTGAAGAGGTTCAGTGGCCACGAGGCAAAAGACGTCCGAAACCAGAAGAACCGAAAGAAGAAGTAACTCTCAAGCCAATACCAAAACCTGAACACTTAGACGAGCAGTCTAAAGAAAAACCTGATGAAACTCAACTCAAAGCTTTTATAAAGGAAAAGCAACAGGATGAAATTACTCCAGAAGAGATTCAATGGCCAAAGGGGAAAAGGCGACCGAAACCAGAAGAACAAAAAGAAGAAGTAACTCTTAAGCCAATACCAAAACCAGAAAAACCTCAAGATAAGCTTGAAGAAAAACCAGAAGACGTTAAAATTAAACCTATAAAAATTGAGAAACTTCAGGAAGAAACTACTCCCGAAGAAGTGCAGTGGCCAAAAGGCAAGAGACGTCCTAAACCAGAGGAATCTAAAGAAGATTTAACTCTTAAGCCGATACCACAAGAAGAAAAGTCAGTTAAAGAGCCTAAAGAAGTCCAATTAAAGCCTGTCGAGAAAGAAAAAGTATTAGAAGATACAGAACCAAAAGAAAAAACACGTTTAATACGTACTATACAACCAAAAGAAGAGGAAATAAAAGAAGAAGTGGTTCTTAAACCAGTGAAAAAGCAAAAAGAAGCAGAAAAGCCTAAGCCAGAAGCCGTTAAGCTCAAACCTATTTTAAAACAAAAATCAGAACAAGAAGAAGACGTAGTCATTCAAGAAAGTACTGTGCGGCTCACAACTAAAACATTAGAACCAGTTGAACAGCAACCGGAAATAGAACCAGAAGTAGCTTTTGAAGTAGTTGTTGATGAGACAAAGAAGAGAGCGAAAAAGCAAAAGACAGTTAAAGTAGAAGAAGCTGTTACAAAACAAGAAACTAAACCTGTTGATGAAGAAGAAGAGGAAATAGTAGAAGAGGAAATAGTTCAAACTACTACTGAACCTGAAGTAGTTCCGCAATTGAAGGAAGACGACAAAAAGAAAAAATCTAAGGTTAAAAAAGTAAAAACTGTTAAGGTTGTAGAAGAAGTTACTTTTGAAGAAGTAAAACCTATCGAAATTGAAGAAGCAGCCGAAGAAATAGAAGATGTTCCTCAGGTTATAAGTAAAATAACTGAACCAGTTGAACAAGAACCAGAATCAGTTCCAGAAGTTGTGGTAGATGACAAAAAGAAAAAGTCTAAGGTGAAAAAAGAAAAAACTGTAAAAGTGGTAGAAGAAGTTGTTTTAGAAACTCTTAAGCCGATACCACAAGAAGAAAAGTCAGTTAAAGAGCCTAAAGAAGTCCAATTAAAGCCTGTCGAGAAAGAAAAAGTATTAGAAGATACAGAACCAAAAGAAAAAACACGTTTAATACGTACTATACAACCAAAAGAAGAGGAAATAAAAGAAGAAGTGGTTCTTAAACCAATGAAAAAGCAAAAAGAAGCAGAAAAGCCTAAGCCAGAAGCCGTTGAGCTCAAACCTATTTTAAAACAAAAATCAGAACAAGAAGAAGACGTAGTCATTCAAGAAAGTACTGTGCGGCTCACAACTAAAACATTAGAACCAGTTGAACAGCAACCGGAAATAGAACCAGAAGTAGCTTTTGAAGTAGTTGTTGATGAGACAAAGAAGAGAGCGAAAAAGCAAAAGACAGTTAAAGTAGAAGAAGCTGTTACAAAACAAGAAACTAAACCTGTTGATGAAGAAGAAGAGGAAATAGTAGAAGAGGAAATAGTTCAAACTACTACTGAACCTGAAGTAGTTCCGCAATTGAAGGAAGACGACAAAAAGAAAAAATCTAAGGTTAAAAAAGTAAAAACTGTTAAGGTTGTAGAAGAAGTTACTTTTGAAGAAGTAAAACCTATCGAAATTGAAGAAGCAGCCGAAGAAATAGAAGATGTTCCTCAGGTTATAAGTAAAATAACTGAACCAGTTGAACAAGAACCAGAATCAGTTCCAGAAGTTGTGGTAGATGACAAAAAGAAAAAGTCTAAGGTGAAAAAAGAAAAAACTGTAAAAGTGGTAGAAGAAGTTGTTTTAGAAACGGTCAAACCTGAAGTTGAAGAAGAACTTCAAGAGATGGTGTCTAAAACTATAAAGAAGAAACGCAAAGAAAACAAAAAAGGTAAGTAACGTTATATTCACATCAGTCGTACACTTTAATATTCCCAATATTCTACACAAATCAGTAGGTACAAAGCCAAATATTATAATCTCAATGTTTAGTTTCAAATACATCACAGATGCATGGTTCTATGAATGCAAGTAAATTGAAAAAAGACTACCTTGATCATTTACCATTAAAATTCATCATGTAAATAATCATTAATTTATAACCTATGTTCAAATTTTAACTAAACAGTAGTTGTTTTATCCAAATAAAACAATGACGGATGTTCGTGTGTCGTACGTTCATTACATAATAAGCAGGTTTTGGGCAATAATAATAATGAACAAAATTAAAAAGTTTATTTTCTTGAAAATTACGCTATTGGAACCGCAAAAATTTACCTTATCATCAAAAATAATGACCAAATGTTTTACAGAAGAAGGACCGGTAATAATAGAGCCGCTTATAGCAAAGACAGTGTTGGAACAAGATGCTTTCGAACTTTGCATTACTTTTGAGCCTGAAGATGATATCAGTGTAATATGGTACCGAAATAACCAACCACTGACATCCAATGATGATTGTGAAATAAATGTCGAAACCGGAGTCTCCTCAATCAAAATTCGCAACGTAGACAAAAAGAAAGTAGGCAAATATGAAGTAGTAATCGAAAACAGTAAACACGTAACAGCCAAATCTGCTAGCACTATCAAGCTGTCAAAATCACCAGACGAAAGCGAGATCAGACCTCCCGTTTTTACAAAACTCATCCGACCAACCAGAATACACTTAGGAGACATAGTAATGCTTGAGACTGAAGTCGATTCAAGTCCATGTGCTTCTTTCCAATGGTTCGTTGGTACTACAGAAATAGCGTCTTACGCAAAACAAAACAAATTAAACAACATCACCATTACCAACAAAGACAATGTTTCTTGCTTGTGCATCGAAGACATAAGTAAAGAGTTCGTAGGCGTTGTGACATGTAGAGCCGAGAATTTCTCTGGATCCGTTGCGTGCTCCGCATCAATGCTCCTGGATGACAGCGAGAAAGATAGCGTTGGAGAAGCACCCGTCGTTTTAACACCTTTGTCACCAGCCACTGTGATGGACGGCGAACCGATAGAGCTGGATTGCGAGATAGTAGGTCAGCCGTGGCCGAAAATTGATTGGTACCACAATGAGAGACTTATCCAAAAAGCTAGGGACGTTGTGATGGCTCGTCTACAATCTGGTTTGTGTGAAATCCACATCAAAGAAGCCTTCCCAGAAATGAGCGGTACTTATAAATGTATAGCAACAAATGAATTCGGAAGTTGCACAACAGAAAGCGTTGTCAATGTGGAAGGTAGAACAAACTTTTCTTGCTTCAGGATAATGCATGTTACTTATTTGCATGTTATCTTGTAAAGAGCTCATTTATTTCATGAAACGTGCATCTGTAGACAACTAGCAATATAACATTGAGATTAGTTATTGACAGAAAGGATTTAAATATGCTTGAATAACATTTTGATTGTGTAGAATCACACACTTTGGCTTTGATTAGGCAAATCTTACACACAGCACACTTTTTATGGGTTTGAACTCTGTGTTAGAGCTTTGATAAGCTTGACAGCGAGTGAGATTAGTGGGAAGTATTAAAACAGCTTCGCTCAAGCTGGAACTTGAGTGTAAATTGGGGATTGCACTCATCGCCCGCGCCGCTCTGCGCTGTCATCCAAATTCTCACTTGCCAGCAAATGCAACACCGTTTTTGAACTAATCAGTGCTTTTTATAGTTAAATTTACAACGACTTGTCGTAGCGTGACACGATACGTCGCCGAAGTTATCTACGTTGTATTTTACGATCCATCGTAAGAGTTAGCGCGCGGGGGCTACTTTTAACTTTGAAAAACATACTATTTTTATTTAGCCTACTTAAATTAGTCAAAATTGTTTTATACTTTGGTATCTATTTTTGTCAAAACGTACTCCTTACATAACTTACTTATCACAATATCATCAACATACAATTTGTAAACACAACATAGGGCACACAGTCTATGCAGAAATAATCTATGTACACTTTAATAATGAGTCATTTGTATTTGTAGCCTATGAATACGTACCAAGTGCATCCGAAGAAGACATCTTAAGCGACGAGGTAAGTTTGTCAACTATATTTTAAACTAGCTTCCGCCCGTGGATTCGCTCGCGTGGTACTTATAGCCTACGATTCCAGACTATAATTTATCTCTTTTGCCACATCCAGATCCGTTCAGACGTTTCAGCGTGATTCAGTAACAAACATCCATAGTTCATTCGTCCATCTATAAGTTACCACGTCACATGTCTTGACTAATCTATTGGGTTTTTTTACTACTTGTACCACTTTTGTACCACTTGAGCGAAACCAGTGTTGATTAACATTACGTTACACAGAAAACAAGTGATATTGAAGAGTTCGCACCTCGCATCGTGAAAGCGTTGCCAACGGTCATCACCAGCACGGAAGGAGAATTCACCAGGTATCTAACCATAGACAAGTCACGGTGATATGCGTGTAATAGAGCACAATATATATTTTTTAATCTTAATTAACTAGCCTATTCAAGTGCAAAATAATTGCGATTGAAATGGTAAGAGTGTATGCACAGTATTTATCAGAAGTCCAATTTAAAATTTTTGTAAATTTAATAAGTATTATGTATTTAATTAGCTTATTGAGTCAGTGGCCAATCTTAGTTGTGTAGTCAATAGCCACCCAAAAGCCACCATGATTATAATAATACTTAATAGTTTATCTGATAGTAATAATACTTATTATTTATAGTTCAGATAATTTACCAGGCTGTGCAAATTCCAAGCAACAAAACCTTTTGTATCCATCACCTATGAATATTTTGTTGGTTATGAATTTATCAAATCACTATTTATTATTTATTTTATTTATTTGTTGTACAAAATCCAGAGATCTTAAGAATAATATACACAACATATTTTTTTATGAGATATAAAGAGAGAAAAAAATTGTGCGTAGAGCCCCTCCGCGCGGAAGAAATGAAACTTCTCGTTGCTAACGCTCGCGTTGGCCTGTAACAGGTATACTCATACTACGCGAATGCGTTCGAGTGCCACATTCACATTCACTTTCGCTCTGTCTCTTTCATACCCCCTCCATGGTAGCGTTAAACGTTTAACGCAACCTTGTTGCAAGTCACATTAGAAGTTTAGCTTAAAAAAAATGATGTTGAGTCACGTACCTTTATTAAAATTTTGAATACTACAGGTTGGAAGCTAAGGCAATTGGTATGCCTAAGCCCCAGGTTAGGTGGTTAAAGCAAGGCACTGAGATCGTGCAATCCCAGGAGTACCAAATTGAGGAGATGGATGACGGCACCTCAATTTTGATAATACCAGAGGTGTATCAAGACGATACAGGTGAAATCGTCTTCGAAGCTTTCAACCCGCTTGGAGTCACCTCAACGATAGCCGCCCTGTCGGTTGAAAGTAAGTCAATAACCTCTTACACATTGTTGTATTTTTCGGTAAAACTGGTCATTGATGTTCCTTTACGGAGATATCAAAATTTAATAAGCATTTCTCCCTAAAGATCAAAGAACAGTGACATTATACATTAGTGTTGGTAGTTTATCTTATTGTTCTTGTTGTATATCTACCCGAAAATAGGACAGTTTAATCATTTTAGGAATGTCACTTTGAAAGTGTTTCTAATTTGATCTTTAGCGTGAAGTACATAAGAACGTTCGGGTTAACGTATAGTTATAATGGTTTTATTAACATCTTATTCTTGTTTTCAGTGTGCGCATAATGAGACTGCTTCTATATATTTATTTTCAAGGTCATCCCTCCCTTGTGTCCCAACACCTTAAGACAAACACATTTTAACTGTTCAAATTACACAAATCTACAAACTAAACTCATTTTTAAAGTGTTGCGAATATTACTACGAAGCTTCTAGACTAGAAGATCATTTCTAGAACAATGTTCCAGGGATCTTTTCCCATAGATACTACTATATTACATGCAATAATATTTAATGCGGCGTGCTTATAAAACATTTAAGTTTTTATTGACAAGACAAATACGTATCACAAAAAAAATTAACTCTTTAATTCAAGTCTTGTTCAAGGCTTCTAAAGTGCTGGTAGCGCTAGCAAAACCTTAACTTACTGAGCAGCTTTCATAGCATGAGCATTGTAGATTGTATTGTCTATGATATAGGTACAACACATTTTAAATTTTTTTTTACGATCTATATGCCTAAATAGCAGAACTTTCAATTGCGCAAAATATCCGACTAGCAATATGTCTAAGTAGCAAAACGTCCAATGAGTAAATCGTCACACAAGCAATACATCTAAAGCTTTAGTCCTACGATCATAACGCACAGCGTTGCGGTGCGGATACTGGTACGCTTTGGGTAGTAAGATGTCTAATGAGTAACGGCCGATATCTGTGGTTTTTGGATTTTAGATAAGTATTTAACATTACTTCTATAGGATTCATGTCAAATACCCATTCAAAATCCGAAAACCGCAGATAGATAGATTATAAAAATCGGCCGTAAGCCATCTGTACTTTTTGGATCTCTGATGAATAAATAGATTTTTCTTTTATAACTTGTAAACATTGTGTTTATGTCTAGGTATTGTCGGCACGAAGGAATACAGAAAACCAGAGTGGGTGTCACATATGGAAGAATTACAGGCAGCTCTAAAAGGTAAAAGCTTTATTTATTCACATTTGGCTATAGCATAAAATAAGCTACCAAATAAAATTTAGTTGGAGTAGTAATAGTATATCAGGATATAATGATTATAGTGGCATCATCTGTCATATTTTCGACTAAGACTTCCAGCAGATAACTAACTACTACGTAAAAAAAAAAAACGTTAGCAAACCAAAGCTTAGATCGTAACGTTGTTGAGATGAGTATAATAATATGAGCTGTCAATTGAATAAGATGTACAGTTGAATACTTGTACAACCCCTCTACAATGTAAAATCAACATGAACAGCTGTGATAAGTAGGTACGCTTGGGTTAAGATAGTTCATTAATGCTTTTGCCTAGTGCCGAGAAGAATTAGGCGTACCTATTGAGCAGATGATTCTAATTATTGAGATTTATTGGTTTTAAAAGTTCAGATAGAAGAAGTTTAAAAGTGGCGCTAATGATGCAAAAAACGTTAAGAAAAATTAATGACTTGTGACGAGGGTTTAAATGAAAATGTGGATGAGTACAGAGGTATAGGTATGCCAAAAAAAGGTGGATGGAACGTGAAAAACATAAAATTAGTAAAAAAGGAGCTATATAATGAATGATAAGGAAAATTAGAAAAACACCTTATTGTGTCGATTTCACTTGTTCTGGGAAAGGAGCAGGGAGATGATGATTATTTTAAAAGTGAAGTATTATACTTACAATTTTCGAATTATTCACCTTCCAGCATCACAAGCAGTACCAACGTTCGTGAAGGATGTTCTCGGTGAGCGTGTTCAAGAGGAAGAAACAGTGACGTTCGAAGCTATCTACAGTGGCACTCCAACACCTGGTAAGGAACATGACAATTTGAAGTGGCCAGTTTTTCTACTTTTTTAACCACTAAAATAGTTAAGTTTATTATTATATTACCTAGTCTTAGTATCTTAATTAGCCTATCATTATACCAAGGCAATAGAGTGATCCCATTCGACACGACTGATAGTTTTTTTATACACTAATAAACAACCTTCCACTATACTGGTTCAAAATAACTAGTGAAACTATAAGTCGATAGACAATTTTTTTTCTTCTTTTACAGAAATTATCTGGTACAAAGATGATAAAGCCATTCTAACTGACGATCGATTTGTAATCGAGAACAAAGATAACCGAACGACTTGCAAGATAAAGAAGGCTACCAAGGAACTAGAGGGCACTTACATGTGCAAAGCCATCAGCGACATCGGTATGGCCATCACTAAAGCAAAATTGCAAATCTTCCAGTCTGCTGAAGAACTCCAAAAGGCAAAACTCCGAAAAGAAAAAATAGCCAAGAAAATAAAAGAGCACAAGAAGGAAGAAGTTGTCGAGGAAGTGGTCGAAAAGGTGAAAACAGTTAAAAGGACGGAGAAGTCGGAATCTATCATAACGCCGCAAGACTATCAAATATCATCGCAGCAAGACAAAGATGAGGTCGTCGAGCCGTTTGAAGAATCGATAAAATCGCAAAAGGGCATTATTAAGATGGTAGAGAGTGACACTCGTTCCGTGGCCGAGATCAATGAGCTAATGGAGAATATAAACGCCAAAGAATTTGGTCCAGGGGAATCGCCGCTGCGGGAACTGGCGAAGATCGGCTACATGCTGAGAAACGGAGTGACGACTGAGATGATTGACAGCTTGTACGACTCGCAGTACTTCCCAGCACTGAGGGTACCGCAGTCGCAGTCGGCACTGGTACAGCTAGTCGAGCGGCAAGGCTACGGAGCACTAATCACGGAGGTACTCACCGAGGAGACCGCTCAAGACGAGGAGATCATAGCTGCGAAGGCCGGTTTCCGCGCTTTTCTGAAGATGGTTGAGTTAAAACATAACTCAGTAGAAGAAGTCATCGCTCACTTCTACCCAGAAGACTTTAAGCCACGGGCCTGGGAACAAAAAGAAGCTCATGAGGTAAGGAATGAAATTGAGATGAGGCAAAGGTGAACTTGTGGATAACAGATACATAATGTAGGTACAATGGGAAATACTTGTATAAAAATCTGTAAGTCGTCAATCTTGTCCGTAGCGTCCAAATGCGTCTTCACCTAAACAAATTTAGTTTTCCTTCATCTTTATTATACTAAATGAATTATTCCTTTCTAAATTCATCCAAGATTTCTCGAGAATTTTGAATAAAACGACCATATTTTTGTGTTTAAAATTGACATCACTTTTTGACTGTGACTCTGTAACGTTGACAATAGGTATTAGGACAATAGATACCTACATATATTGTATGGCAATTTTTTTTTGTAATGTTTCGACTGACTTTATATTTTTTCTTTATATTTTATCTTTTTATATTTTTTCTCGCGTTATATTGTGTAATTTTGGATGTTATTTTTCCAATAAAACCAGAGAATTAAATTGAATTAAAGTGAATAGCTCCTTTCTAAATCCACCGGAAAAAACCCCGAGAATTTCTAAAAAGCCTTAGTTTGTTTAAAATTGACTAGACAATTTGATTGTTTCTCGGTTACGTTTGACAATACTATTAATTAAAAAAAACTTTACTCTGGCAAAATTTAATTCTGCCCGTGTCAAGTGTATTTAATGTAAGTAGTTATTTTAAAATAATAAAAAATACCATGACAAAAATATATAAAAATTAGAGTGATGAGTTGTCAAACATCCGAAAATTCTTCAAAGATGAATTTAACGAAAAATCCATTTTAATTTGACAGGTGACTGTGAAATCCCTAGCAGAACATGTTGCCAAGACGCATATCACAGAAGTAATAAAAGGTGAGATCTAAGTTTTCATGTTGAAATTCATCAATCAATTACGATCTAAGTGAAATCAAGAAATTTCAATATCGATCACACTAAGAGTTATTTTTGAGCGATAGAAACTCTCACATAGTTTTGCTTTGAAACTCATGCTTTAGATAACTCAGTTGATGGAAATATTTTTGTGTTGTGAATTTGTATAAAAAAGTATAGCTTTATGCGCCTGTAGCCATGCTACTTAACCGCTTGAACAAGGACTCTAGGGTTTAAGGGTTTCGTAGACAAAATCCCCATTACGAGTTCGTATTAGCGTCAACGTCATTAGGGGAATAGTGAACAAAAAGTTCACGTTCACGTTAACGGGGATTGTCAACGGGAATTAGTGGAATAGGTAAGCCCAAACTTTAAACCCAAAAATCGCGTATTTATTTATCTCTGCCTCATCAGCGTACGTGATACCTGTTTAACCTTTTAACCTTCATAAAAGGTTTTAAATTCGATTATATTTTTTGTGGTATATTAGTCACGTGACTACTCCACAAAATGACTATCATGATTATCTCGTAGTCATTAGAGCTACTCGTTTAAACTCCTTCGATAAATGCAATATATTATTTATAAATATCAGTAGTTCGGTTATTAGTCCGGTTGCCCTTGGGTTGCCCGAACTAGTAAGACTTTTAGAATTAAGAATCGCAGTTGAGGTTGGATTCTAAATTGAGTAACTTTTTGTAACAAATATTATTATAAGTATTAAACTATTTATCGCGTTCAAATTACCTTTATTTTCCCGACGTTTCAACAGGTTTGCACGGTGTCGTGGTCACGGGTAGACTCATTTTGAACGCGATAAATACCCGTTTAATACTAATAATAATGTGTTCAGATCGCGTAAGTTTAAAAGTATATATTATAAAAAAATATATTATGATTATACGAGTATATAGTATCGGTGGTATTTATGTTAATATGGAAAAAATAAATAAATAAATAAATAAATAATGCTGGACAATCCACACAGCATCATCTAGCCCCAAAGTAAGCTATTCAAAGCTTGTGTTATGGGTACTAGATAACTGATATATTTAATACATGATATAGGTACATAGATAGATATTTTTTATTATACATACACACCCAGACCAACGGAACAAATTTCTGCAGATCGTACACAAATTTGTTCCGAGGCGGGAATCGAACCCGCAACCTCTTGCGTCGCAGGCGGACTCTTGCCCGCTGCGCCACTGAGGTCGTCAAAAAATAACATAACCTATTAAATGCCGGTTCTACATGCTGATGATAGCTTGCTGAGCTATGGCCAACGTAAACGCAGAAAAAAACAGAGGATAACACCCACCTACGCGAGCTCAAAGTAAAAGCTTCTAAAAACCTACGCAGGCCTATACAAACTGCCTCTCTACAATTCCTGAACATCAGCTATTAAGCTCGGCAAGCGGCAGCCAACGAGTCATATGATAGTTTAGTCAGAACTTACAGAAAACAAACCATAGTGAACTAGAAAGATGTAATGATATCCTAGTCAATAAGACTTAAAGCACATTGTTAGGTAGGGCAACTATTATAATACTTTTTAATGATGATTTTGCTTAGTGATAAAAATAGGTGCAGTAGGGTAGCTATGAACGAGCTCTAACCTAAAACATAGCACTATCGCCAATTTTTTAAAAATGTGTTACGTTAACTTTTTATTTTGTTTTGCTTCTCTAATGCAGCGCTTACGCCGTGATGCTTCAGCACTGCACTTCGCGTCGTTTTGTATTGATTGTTGTCTCGTTTGTACTTAGTACAAAACTTACTCATTGATAGCAAGTAAGTAATGTCATGCAATTTAACACATGCAGATGTCTACTATACACTTTTAACGCTTCCTGTAACACACTTCAATGTAGTTATTACCTACAAGCATTGTTATTAACTTTGTATCTTCAAATGAACTTTATTACAAAACATAAACACTACTATATATTTCACAGATACCAATGAAAAAGCTCAAGCCAAACGTACCAAACACATTAAACAAAAATCTCATTCACAAGAGATATCTGAGGAAAAAGAAATGCTACAAGAAAAAGTTAAAACAGTTAAACGAACTCCAACAAATGAAAACATTAAAGATTTTGAAGAAGATGTAACTACGCCACTAGATCAGGAAGAAATTGCTTATAATACTATGATTGCGACGGATATTTCCGAAAACAAGGTTGAAGTGGTGGCTTCAAACGAAGTTACTCATATGTTTACATGTCAAACCAATGACGTTACTGCAAGTGTGAAAGTAGATACTATACACCCTATCGTAGCTAACATGCCAGTATCACAAGAGTCCGAAACACCTTTACAAATCAAAGAAAATCAAAAAGTATTGATCAAACCTTCATTATCAGAAAATGAATCATTACTTGTGACTGAAGCAGATGTAAATAACACGGTTAGTGATTACCAAGTTGATAAATTTAAGGCAGTTATTCAAGCAAATGAAAGCTTCGTGCCTACTGAAAGCTTTATGACTACTGAAACCCAAGCTCAAATATCAGTGTCCAACTTGGAAGATGATAAAAAATATTTTGAGAAAGCTAAACTAGCCATGATGACATCAGACGCTATAAATATTTCCGAACAATACACTTCTATCAATGAAGAACCACTTGATGTGACATCACCGAAAAAATCGAACGCATCTGTTACGTTTTCACCATTTGTCAGTGTTAACGTCCTCGAAACGAATGATAAAATTAAAGAAGGTGATATGATAGACACTAAAAGTGATAAAGAAGTTACGCCAAAATTCAATTTCAACCTACACGAATCCTTACAAGTGGGTGAAGTGTTTGTCGAGGATAAATCAGGAAAATACTATCCTGAGTTAATAGTTCCAACTGAATCTGCTAGAAAAGATGTACTGGTTTCTAATCAATTAGTTACTGCAGTGCATGATGTACAAGAATGTGAAGGTTCATTGTCAGCACTTAAATTACCACCCTTACAAGAGGCACATGTAGATTTTTCGTCAAAAGATAGTTTGGTAGTTTCAATAGGAGACTTACATGAAAAAGAAGCTGAACTTAGTCTTAAAGCACTACCATTACAAGTGAAACCAGAAAAAGAACTCTTAGTACATTCAAGTTTAACAAACACTGTTATAACAGCTCATTTGAAAGAGTCTGAATTCACTCCAGAAAATGTTCAATGTAAAATGGCCACAATTGGAATAAATGAGCTTCAGCATAAGTTTCATACTGAGACAGATATTAATGAGTCAGAAACAACTTTTGATGATGCTAAATTATCACTCAGCTCTAAAGCTAGTGTCACTGTATCGGCTTTAGACAAAAACACTATTGAAGAAGTGAACGTGCACGAATGCGAAAAAGATCTTATAATACAAGAGAATAAACATATTGCAACTGCAGATGTCGATGTAAAAGCTTTTGAACCTGTAATAACGTCTGAAACTGTGCAAATGACATCTACAGGTGACATAAAAATACGAGGTAAGTTTGTGGTTGATACAGCTACGGAAACTATGATGACCAGTAAAGCCAAAGTCATATCTACTACAATGACACACGAAAAAGAAGAAATTGAAGAATTCCCAGTGAAAAAGCCTGAAACAATCACCACATCACTTATACCTAATACTCCAATATCTATATCTGAAACAGAAACATCAGAATGTGAGCAAAATCTTCAGCTGAATAAAATACCCGAATTTGTACAGGCTCAGAAATCATCATCACACCATCTCAAGACTCCTTTGTCTGAAGAAATTAATACTACAGAACAAACAGATTCCCTAAAAATTCCTCAAAACCTTTCAGAAACTGCTTCAGAACAAAGAGACTTGCAAAAAGAAATAAATGTTATGCAAACAAACGTAGAAGAACAATTAGAGCACCTTGATAAAAAAGAACCTTCTCATTCACAAGCCAAAACTAGTTTTATTGGACGGGAATCCATAAATGTTACTGAGACAGTTGCTTCTCATGCAGAACAAGAATTAGACACAAATTTGCAAAAACCAAAATCTTTTGCCACAGTTGATGTCAACTCAGGTCATAAAGCTGCTTTAGTTTCTGAAGTGAATGCTGGCGATGCATTAACTAAACTTGATGTGTCAAAACCACAATATGACGAAGCAAAAATCGCGTCGAATAACTTAAATTATTTAGAAGTTAAAGAAAACAAAATCTACGACAGTCAAACACTTTTAGAAAGTGAAATTAAACCAGAATTCAAATCCATTATTCCTCAATTAATACCAACGGAAGATACCATTAGTGTAATGGAAGTAATACAAAATGAAAAAGAAAGCCAGTATGAAAAACCTAGTTCTCCTGAGACTTTCAAAGCCACGGCAGGTGTAACTGGAAGACCAGTAGCCGTTTTATCTGAAGTAACAGTAGATTCAAGCGTAGGATTTACTGAAAACCTTGGAAGTGATTATAGCAAAAAAGCTCACATTGAAAATATACCGTTTAAAGAACTGATTATCACAACAACAAACTTCAGCGAAAAAGAAACTGATATCGAAGAAAAACCTGCTCCTAACACTGCGATAGCGTCATTTAACGTAGATTCTAAACAAGCAATTATGATTGAAGAAAAAAAACCAGAAACAGAACCAGTACCATTAGAGTCTACGATAAACAAAGAACAAGGAAAGGCAAAATTAGGTTCTATTATTTCAGAAGCTGTGTCCCAACAAGAAGTATTCATTCATTCTTCTGAAGATGTTTTAGCGCAAGATACTTCCAATCGTGTAGAAAAACCAACAGTATTAGTAACAGGCTTACAAGCTCCCCAATGTGATCAACATACTGTTGTTGAAAGTGAGGATATACTGAGCAAATCTTTGGTACCAGATGAACAAAAAGCAGTATTTACTATGACTAGTCATAGTAGCATCGAAACAACAGAAGTTTTATCTCAGACTGATAACTTGAACGGCATTGAAGAAATAAAAGTTAACTTTAAACAAGCTTTGGCAAAAGTAGACGACGTTTATGCCAAGATTGCTCACACTGAAGAAGTAATTACTAGTCAAACAACTGAAGTCTTTGAAGAAGACAAGGTTCCTTTATTAAAACCTAATATGACTCCTGTAGTTTCTACAACATTTGAACAGTTAGAAGTTATTTCAGCTGAAAAAGAAAGCTCCATCACAGAACAGCTTCCTACAAAGTCCCAAGCTACTCAAAAGTTTACAGGAATTGAGACTGCAATAACTACTTGTGCAGAAATAGTAGATCAAGAAAAACCTTTTGAAAAATCTATTGATTTACCCCAATACGATGCTTCAATCGGTTTTGTTCCTCTTACTAGTACCATAGATACAGAAATCATCACTACTACAAACGTTGATGCTTTTGATGAAATACCCTCTAACAGTTCTGTAGCTTCAATAAATCAAGATAATATCAAAAAACATATTCAAGGATTTGAAATTCAGCACGGCGAAAAGGAAACAGACTTGGACAATTTAAAAGAAGACTTTTTCAGTGCGTCTGCTCAAATAGTGGAAACATCAGCTAAAGAAATAATTGAAGTCCAAGCTATGGAAAATGAAAGCATTCTTCAAAAAACTCTTGAAATCAATACTACACTAGCTCGACCTTCAGTAAATGAAAATCAATCTTTGTTTAAAACAGAAGTAGTTGTAAATCAAGATGCTCAACAGTTCGAAGTAAATGAAACAAGTGCTTTCACTGCAGTTAAAACCCATGAAACACAAGAAGCTATTTCCAAATTAGAACAATTTATCGGAGAAGTTGAAAATGTGTTTATAAGTGAAACACCAAATCATAAATTATCTCAGTCTAATATTGAAGAACAAAAATCTGTTGGAATAACTGAAGTTATTCCAAATGAATCTGAGACGGCATTTGATAAGAAACCGATACTTAAGACTGAAACATTAAAGCCATCTTTGCAAGGACAAAATTATGTAGATGTAACTGAAGTATTATACTCAGAAAGAGAAGACGATTTTAAAACATGTGATTTTCTGTCGAAAAGCAAGAAAATTGAGCCCACAGCTGATATAGTATTAAAAACTGGTATTAATATTGCTGAAACTGTACTAGGTGAGGGAGAAGAGGCTTTATCAAATAATGAATATAGGTCTATATCACTTAATTTAAGCCTGCATCCAGCGGATCATATTCATGTATCAGAAAATATTTTGGCCGAGAAGGAAGAAGATTTAATTAAAATCAATACACCAAGATCTGCAACTGGAGATATTCATGTTGATACATTTAAGCACTTGAACATTGAACTACATGAAACTTCTGAAAACGAAAACATAATGTCTAACATTGAAACAGTTAAAGGAGAAGTAAGTGGTTTTTCGATTGAACCAATGAAGCCACTTCAAATTATTAATGTTGAAACTGAGGAAACACACGAAGAACTACAACCATTTAGTAAAATGAAAACATTTACACCGTCAATTGAGGTAGAATTAGGAGAACATATTACGGTAACTGAAGTTAACTTAAATGAAAAAGAAAAATCATTAAGTGCTCAAAAAACAGAGCCATCACGGCAAAGTGAATTTGTGTATGAAACTAATACACCTCTCCAGGTACAAGAAGTACTATTAAAGGAATCGGAAACACGCCTAGTTGAAGAGAAATTACCTTCACAAGAAAAAACAAGTGTAACATTCGATTCTCAACAACATGTCACAGTGACAAATACTGAATTTAGTGAGAAGGAAAGTCAATTTATCCCCGACAATAGTTATCCTACTGTTTCCAAAAATAAATTGGACGAAACCTCGAATACCTATATCACGACAACTGAAACAGTTCCTATAGAAAGATTAGAACTATTAGAAGCTAAACCAGTTAAAGATGAAACAGCTACTTCTAAACCTATCACATTAGTGGAAATTGTTGGTAGTCAGCCTGACACTCTTGAAAGTTTAGGCTTATTTCAAACTAAATATGAACCTGCACAAGGAAAAGTTCACCATGAGCTGGAACTACATAAAAGCTATACAACAACTGAGAATATTCCACAAGAAGTTTCAGTACACATCAAGAGTCATGATGTCGAACACAAAGTGGCTCATAAACATATGTCTGAAATGAAATCTGTAGAACAAACAGAAGTAGTCGTTGATGAAAACTCTAAAACATTTGACAACTTTGTTATGGAAAGAAAAGACAATGCAGTTGAAAGTCACATTGCTTTGCAAGAAATATCCAATACAAACACTCAAATATTGGAGAATGTCGTGGAACTACCAGATTCTTTAGAAATAGAACATAACAAAGCAAATGTCAATTTAGAAACGCACAAAAGCTATATTGTTATTGATGATTTAGTCCATGAGTCATCCAATGATATTCATTTAGCAGAAACAAGCATAATTAAGCATATATCACAACAAGTGATGGAGTTGAATCCAGTTGAGCAAACTGAAACAGTTGTTGGAGAAAACGTTACTAACATCGAATCACTAAAATGCGACGAAAAATCTATACACCCTATTCCAATAGAAATACAACCTGTCAGTCAAAGCAACGTTTTTGTTCATGAAAAGGAAATCGACACAACTTTTGCTAAACTTAAGTCAAAGGAAAATGCAAGTGTCTCTTTGAGCACCACTGAAGGAATAACTATACAAGAAATCATTCAAGGGGATTCGCAGGAATATTTTACGCCAAGTTCAGGTAAACCGGTGCATGCCGAATTATCGATATCACAATTATCACATTTGCAATGTTCTGAAAATGTGTCTGAAACTCATGCAAATGAATTAAAAACACCGACAATACACACAGAAACTACAAATTTCACACAAACAAGCATAACACCATTGATAATAACTGACAGAGAAACTCTGCAACATGAGACAGAACTTATTATACAAGAACCACAGAAAAAACAATTAAAGCATTATTTGACTACCACAAACGAAATCGAAATAACCGAAGAGTTTGTAGACGAACAAACTTTACCATATTCAGAAAAACAACCCATCTACTTGACAAGCATTATAAAAGAGATAGATGAAGAAAAAACACAAATTTTCACTCCAGAAGTACATTTCAAAGGTAAGAGATGAGCAACCTTGTTACAATCAATGGGTCATGTAAATGAATTAGGAACAAAAACATACAGACTGACGGATTTTTTATAGTTGATACTAATTAACGTTTTTTTAAACAACTTTACCAATCTAAAAGCCCAACGTCTAAAGAATTAAATTAAAAAAAATGTTTGTCTTTCGGCTGAAATCTGAAACAGTCTATTTGTCTACGGCGAATATTGTCATGCATTCTAAAATATGTGCAGTGTTTTATAAAATTGTATTTAATAAATATCAATATCAGTTTAAGAGGGCAATAATCTGCACAGAGGGCAATAGTCTGCGTTTGGCTTAAAGGTTATAATAATGATGAATATATACCGTGAAATTGTAATGGTTGTTTTCCCGCGGCAGAACAACGTGCCATAAGGAGTACTTTCGAAAAATAAGGTAAAAGTAAAAAAAATAAAGATGTTTTGTTTTAAAATAATTTAAAAATTTTCATAAACTCGAAAGTGTGAGGAACAATAGTAACATTAGACGTAACTTATAGGTACTATTTGAATCGCACGCGCCGCCGGCCGCGTTCGCGTAGGTATCGGGATGAATTACTATTGGTTCGTGGTCGCTTTCGAATTTTATTTTAATTATTTTTTTTTTCTATTATTTAATTTGTTTATACAACGATTGTATTACCAAGACCAACCATTTTCCTGCGAGAAAACAACCATTTAAATTTCACGGTGTATTTACAACAAAAAAAAACCTTATAATACATATTAAATGCGATATTATAATACCCAAAAGCAAGTTAAAGTTTTATGTTTAATAAACACACCGAACAAACACAAGTGAAAATATAACGAATATACGCGATTATAAATAAAATAACACGTAAGTACGTAACAATAAATACAAAATCTACTTTCAGAACAATTTGATGTGACCCACATTACACCAATTTCATCAGACGTAGAAGAAACTGAAGAAATTGTCACTAAGTTCATGCAAGTTTCTGGCAATGCTGAACCAATACAAATTAAAACAAAGAGAACAATATTACGAAAAACGAATAAGCAACAAGTTGATAAAGAAGATGAGGGCGATATAGTAATAGAAGAAACGTTAGAAGATGACGATATTAAAACCAATACTAAAGAAACAAAACACAACGTTGAAATTGAGGAATACGAAGGAGACGACATTTATACAAACGACTCAGAAAAGAGTACGATTGAAATGCCAGACGAAAGCTTATATATACCTAAATTGACCAGCAAATTTGAAATTGAAGAAATGTTTGACGACAAAAATGAAATTGAAGAAATACCCAAAGAATCATTAAATGAAGAAACGCTAGGACCTGAAGAAAAAACATTCAAGAAAAAATCCACTAAACGTTTAATAAAGAAAAAAGTCAGTCCGGAAATCACCACAAAGCAGGACGAAAACCAAATACAAATTATTCATGAGCACATAATGCAAGAAAATGTTGAAGACACTTATATCCCGCATGAAGAATTAAAAACATTAGAAACAGCAAAGGTAACTGAGGAGGCACCAGAACAGGTCCACATAACACAAATAAAAACCGAGACTGGTGACATCGAGACCATCAAAACAACTAAACGTGTTATCAAAAATAAGGGTCCGACACAGGAAATCACCGAAATCACGACAGTGCAAAAAGATGACGACGCTCCCATTATCACAGTCAATGTTTCAGAAGACTTGGCACCCGAAGATATCCAACCTGTTGATATTGTTGAACTGCCCGAAGATATCACAGTGGAAGACTCAAAAACGCCTGACGGTAAGCCAAAACACAAGAAAGTTTCTAAGCGCACTATCAAGAAGGTAGGTCCCAACATAGAAACAACACAAATCACTACAGACACAACCACACCACTCACAGATTTACACAAGCCTGACAGGGCAAAGGTAGTCGAGGAGTTGCCAGAACAGGTTCAACCAATACAAATTAAAACAAAGAGAACAATATTACGAAAAAAGAATAAGCAACAAGTTGATAAAGAAGATGAGGGCGATATAGTAAAAGAAGAAACGTTAGAAGATGACGATATTAAAACCAATACTAAAGAAACAAAACACAACGTTGAAATTGAGGAATACGAAGGAGACGACATTTATACAAACGACTCAGAAAAGAGTACGATTGAAATGCCAGACGAAGGCTTATATATACCTAAATTGACCAGCAAATTTGAAATTGAAGAAATGTTTGACGACAAAAATGAAATTGAAGAAATACCCAAAGAATCATTAAATGAAGAAACGCTAGGACCTGAAGAAAAAACATTCAAGAAAAAATCCACTAAACGTTTAATAAAGAAAAAAGTCAGTCCGGAAATCACCACAAAGCAGGACGAAAACCAAATACAAATTATTCATGAGCACATAATGCAAGAAAATGTTGAAGACACTTATATCCCGCATGAAGAATTAAAAACATTAGAAACAGCAAAGGTAACTGAGGAGGCACCAGAACAGGTCCACATAACACAAATAAAAACAGAGACTGGTGACATCGAGACCATCAAAACAACTAAACGTGTTATCAAAAATAAGGGTCCGACACAGGAAATCACCGAAATCACGACAGTGCAAAAAGATGACGACGCTCCCATTATCACAGTCAATGTTTCAGAAGACTTGGCACCCGAAGATATCCAACCTGTTGATATTGTTGAACTGCCCGATGATATCACAGTGGAAGACTCAAAAACGCCTGACGGTAAGCCAAAACACAAGAAAGTTTCTAAGCGCACTATCAAGAAGGTAGGTCCCAACATAGAAACAACACAAATCACTACAGACACAACCACACCACTCACAGATTTACACAAGCCTGACAGGGCAAAGGTAGTCGAGGAGTTGCCAGAACAGGTTCAACCAATACAAATTAAAACAAAGAGAACAATATTACGAAAAAAGAATAAGCAACAAGTTGATAAAGAAGATGAGGGCGATATAGTAAAAGAAGAAACGTTAGAAGATGACGATATTAAAACCAATACTAAAGAAACAAAACACAACGTTGAAATTGAGGAATACGAAGGAGACGACATTTATACAAACGACTCAGAAAAGAGTACGATTGAAATGCCAGACGAAGGCTTATATATACCTAAATTGACCAGCAAATTTGAAATTGAAGAAATGTTTGACGACAAAAATGAAATTGAAGAAATACCCAAAGAATCATTAAATGAAGAAACGCTAGGACCTGAAGAAAAAACATTCAAGAAAAAATCCACTAAACGTTTAATAAAGAAAAAAGTCAGTCCGGAAATCACCACAAAGCAGGACGAAAACCAAATACAAATTATTCATGAGCACATAATGCAAGAAAATGTTGAAGACACTTATATCCCGCATGAAGAATTAAAAACATTAGAAACAGCAAAGGTAACTGAGGAGGCACCAGAACAGGTCCACATAACACAAATAAAAACCGAGACTGGTGACATCGAGACCATCAAAACAACTAAACGTGTTATCAAAAATAAGGGTCCGACACAGGAAATCACCGAAATCACGACAGTGCAAAAAGATGACGACGCTCCCATTATCACAGTCAATGTTTCAGAAGACTTGGCACCCGAAGATATCCAACCTGTTGATATTGTTGAACTGCCCGAAGATATCACAGTGGAAGACTCAAAAACGCCTGACGGTAAGCCAAAACACAAGAAAGTTTCTAAGCGCACTATCAAGAAGGTAGGTCCCAACATAGAAACAACACAAATCACTACAGACACAACCACACCACTCACAGATTTACACAAGCCTGACAGGGCAAAGGTAGTCGAGGAGTTGCCAGAACAGGTTCAACCAATACAAATTAAAACAAAGAGAACAATATTACGAAAAAAGAATAAGCAACAAGTTGATAAAGAAGATGAGGGCGATATAGTAAAAGAAGAAACGTTAGAAGATGACGATATTAAAACCAATACTAAAGAAACAAAACACAACGTTGAAATTGAGGAATACGAAGGAGACGACATTTATACAAACGACTCAGAAAAGAGTACGATTGAAATGCCAGACGAAGGCTTATATATACCTAAATTGACCAGCAAATTTGAAATTGAAGAAATGTTTGACGACAAAAATGAAATTGAAGAAATACCCAAAGAATCATTAAATGAAGAAACGCTAGGACCTGAAGAAAAAACATTCAAGAAAAAATCCACTAAACGTTTAATAAAGAAAAAAGTCAGTCCGGAAATCACCACAAAGCAGGACGAAAACCAAATACAAATTATTCATGAGCACATAATGCAAGAAAATGTTGAAGACACTTATATCCCGCATGAAGAATTAAAAACATTAGAAACAGCAAAGGTAACTGAGGAGGCACCAGAACAGGTCCACATAACACAAATAAAAACAGAGACTGGTGACATCGAGACCATCAAAACAACTAAACGTGTTATCAAAAATAAGGGTCCGACACAGGAAATCACCGAAATCACGACAGTGCAAAAAGATGACGACGCTCCCATTATCACAGTCAATGTTTCAGAAGACTTGGCACCCGAAGATATCCAACCTGTTGATATTGTTGAACTGCCCGAAGATATCACAGTGGAAGACTCAAAAACGCCTGACGGTAAGCCAAAACACAAGAAAGTTTCTAAGCGCACTATCAAGAAGGTAGGTCCCAACATAGAAACAACACAAATCACTACAGACACAACCACACCACTCACAGATTTACACAAGCCTGACAGGGCAAAGGTAGTCGAGGAGTTGCCAGAACAGGTTCAACCAATACAAATTAAAACAAAGAGAACAATATTACGAAAAAAGAATAAGCAACAAGTTGATAAAGAAGATGAGGGCGATATAGTAAAAGAAGAAACGTTAGAAGATGACGATATTAAAACCAATACTAAAGAAACAAAACACAACGTTGAAATTGAGGAATACGAAGGAGACGACATTTATACAAACGACTCAGAAAAGAGTACGATTGAAATGCCAGACGAAGGCTTATATATACCTAAATTGACCAGCAAATTTGAAATTGAAGAAATGTTTGACGACAAAAATGAAATTGAAGAAATACCCAAAGAATCATTAAATGAAGAAACGCTAGGACCTGAAGAAAAAACATTCAAGAAAAAATCCACTAAACGTTTAATAAAGAAAAAAGTCAGTCCGGAAATCACCACAAAGCAGGACGAAAACCAAATACAAATTATTCATGAGCACATAATGCAAGAAAATGTTGAAGACACTTATATCCCGCATGAAGAATTAAAAACATTAGAAACAGCAAAGGTAACTGAGGAGGCACCAGAACAGGTCCACATAACACAAATAAAAACCGAGACTGGTGACATCGAGACCATCAAAACAACTAAACGTGTTATCAAAAATAAGGGTCCGACACAGGAAATCACCGAAATCACGACAGTGCAAAAAGATGACGACGCTCCCATTATCACAGTCAATGTTTCAGAAGACTTGGCACCCGAAGATATCCAACCTGTTGATATTGTTGAACTGCCCGAAGATATCACAGTGGAAGACTCAAAAACGCCTGACGGTAAGCCAAAACACAAGAAAGTTTCTAAGCGCACTATCAAGAAGGTAGGTCCCAACATAGAAACAACACAAATCACTACAGACACAACCACACCACTCACAGATTTACACAAGCCTGACAGGGCAAAGGTAGTCGAGGAGTTGCCAGAACAGGTTCAAGTTACACAAGTAAAAACCGATACTGGTGACATCATTAATGTTGAAACTGAGGAAACACACGAAGAACTACAACCATTTAGTAAAATGAAAACATTTACACCGTCAATTGAGGTAGAATTAGGAGAACATATTACGGTAACTGAAGTTAACTTAAATGAAAAAGAAAAACCATTAAGTGCTCAAAAAACAGAGCCATCACGGCAAAGTGAATTTGTGTATGAAACTAATACACCTCTCCAGGTACAAGAAGTACTATTAAAGGAATCGGAAACACGCCTAGTTGAAGAGAAATTACCTTCACAAGAAAAAACAAGTGTAACATTCGATTCTCAACAACATGTCACAGTGACAAATACTGAATTTAGTGAGAAGGAAAGTCAATTTATCCCCGACAGTAGTTATCCTACTGTTTCCAAAAATAAATTGGACGAAACCTCGAATACCTATATCACGACAACTGAAACAGTTCCTATAGAAAGATTAGAACTATTAGAAGCTAAACCAGTTAAAGATGAAACAGCTACTTCTAAACCTATCACATTAGTGGAAATTGTTGGTAGTCAGCCTGACACTCTTGAAAGTTTAGGCTTATTTCAAACTAAATATGAACCTGCACAAGGAAAAGTTCACCATGAGCTGGAACTACATAAAAGCTATACAACAACTGAGAATATTCCACAAGAAGTTTCAGCACACATCAAGAGTCATGATGTCGAACACAAAGTGGCTCATAAACATATGTCTGAAATGAAATCTGTAGAACAAACAGAAGTAGTCGTTGATGAAAACTCTAAAACATTTGACAACTTTGTTATGGAAAGAAAAGACAATGCAGTTGAAAGTCACATTGCTTTGCAAGAAATATCCAATACAAACACTCAAATATTGGAGAATGTCGTGGAACTACCAGATTCTTTAGAAATAGAACATAACAAAGCAAATGTCAATTTAGAAACGCACAAAAGCTATATTGATATTGATGATTTAGTCCATGAGTCATCCAATGATATTCATTTAGCAGAAACAAGCATAATTAAGCATATATCACAACAAGTGATGGAGTTGAATCCAGTTGAGCAAACTGAAACAGTTGTTGGAGAAAACGTTACTAACATCGAATCACTAAAATGCGACGAAAAATCTATACACCCTATTCCAATAGAAATACAACCTGTCAGTCAAAGCAACGTTTTTGTTCATGAAAAGGAAATCGACACAACTTTTGCTAAACTTAAGTCAAAGGAAAATGCAAGTGTCTCTTTGAGCACCACTGAAGGAATAACTATACAAGAAATCATTCAAGGGGATTCGCAGGAATATTTTACGCCAAGTTCAGGTAAACCGGTGCATGCCGAATTATCGATATCACAATTATCACATTTGCAATGTTCTGAAAATGTGTCTGAAACTCATGCAAATGAATTAAAAACACCGACAATACACACAGAAACTACAAATTTCACACAAACAAGCATAACACCATTGATAATAACTGACAGAGAAACTCTGCAACATGAGACAGAACTTATTATACAAGAACCACAGAAAAAACAATTAAAGCATTATTTGACTACCACAAACGAAATCGAAATAACCGAAGAGTTTGTAGACGAACAAACTTTACCATATTCAGAAAAACAACCCATCTACTTGACAAGCATTATAAAAGAGATAGATGAAGAAAAAACACAAATTTTCACTCCAGAAGTACATTTCAAAGGTAGGAGATGAGCAACCTTGTTACAATCAATGGGTCATGTAAATGAATTAGGAACAAAAACATACAGACTGACGGATTTTTTATAGTTGATACTAATTAACGTTTTTTTAAACAACTTTACCAATCTAAAAGCCCAACGTCTAAAGAATTAAATTAAAAAAAATGTTTGTCTTTCGGCTGAAATCTGAAACAGTCTATTTGTCTACGGCGAATATTGTCATGCATTCTAAAATATGTGCAGTGTTTTATAAAATTGTATTTAATAAATATCAATATCAGTTTAAGAGGGCAATAATCTGCACAGAGGGCAATAGTCTGCGTTTGGCTTAAAGGTTATAATAATGATGAATATATACCGTGAAATTGTAATGGTTGTTTTCCCGCGGCAGAACAACGTGCCATAAGGAGTACTTTCGAAAAATAGGGTAAAAGTAAAAAAAATAAAGATGTTTTGTTTTAAAATAATTTAAAAATTTTCATAAACTCGAAAGTGTGAGGAACAATAGTAACATTAGACGTAACTTATAGGTACTATTTGAATCGCACGCGCCGCCGGCCGCGTTCGCGTAGGTATCGGGATGAATTACTATTGGTTCGTGGTCGCTTTCGAATTTTATTTTAATTATTTTTTTTTTCTATTATTTAATTTGTTTATACAACGATTGTATTACCAAGACCAACCATTTTCCTGCGAGAAAACAACCATTTAAATTTCACGGTGTATTTACAACAAAAAAAAAACCTTATAATACATATTAAATGCGATATTATAATACCCAAAAGCAAGTTAAAGTTTTATGTTTAATAAACACACCGAACAAACACAAGTGAAAATATAACGAATATACGCGATTATAAATAAAATAACACGTAAGTACGTAACAATAAATACAAAATCTACTTTCAGAACAATTTGATGTGACCCACATTACACCAATTTCATCAGACGTAGAAGAAACTGAAGAAATTGTCACTAAGTTCATGCAAGTTTCTGGCAATGCTGAACCAATACAAATTAAAACAAAGAGAACAATATTACGAAAAACGAATAAGCAACAAGTTGATAAAGAAGATGAGGGCGATATAGTAATAGAAGAAACGTTAGAAGATGACGATATTAAAACCAATACTAAAGAAACAAAACACAACGTTGAAATTGAGGAATACGAAGGAGACGACATTTATACCAACGACTCAGAAAAGAGTACGATTGAAATACCAGACGAAGGCTTATATATACCTAAATTGACCAGCAAATTTGAAATTGAAGAAATGTTTGACTACAAAAATGAAATTGAAGAAATACCCAAAGAATCATTAAATGAAGAAACGCTAGGACCTGAAGAAAACACATTCAAGAAAAAATCCACTAAACGTTTAATAAAGAAAAAAGTCAGTCCGGAAATCACCACAAAGCAGGACGAAAACCAAATACAAATTATTCATGAGCACATAATGCAAGAAAATGTTGAAGACACTTATATCCCGCATGAAGAATTAAAAACATTAGAAACAGCAAAGGTAACTGAGGAGGCACCAGAACAGGTCCACATAACACAAATAAAAACAGAGACTGGTGACATCGAGACCATCAAAACAACTAAACGTGTTATCAAAAATAAGGGTCCGACACAGGAAATCACCGAAATCACGACACTGCAAAAAGATGACGACGCTCCCATTATCACAGTCAATGTTTCAGAAGACTTGGCACCCGAAGATATCCAACCTGTTGATATTGTTGAACTGCCCGAAGATATCACAGTGGAAGACTCAAAAACGCCTGACGGTAAGCCAAAACACAAGAAAGTTTCTAAGCGCACTATCAAGAAGGTAGGTCCCAACATAGAAACAACACAAATCACTACAGACACAACCACACCACTCACAGATTTACACAAGCCTGACAGAGCAAAGGTAGTCGAGGAGTTGCCAGAACAGGTTCAACCAATACAAATTAAAACAAAGAGAACAATATTACGAAAAAAGAATAAGCAACAAGTTGATAAAGAAGATGAGGGCGATATAGTAAAAGAAGAAACGTTAGAAGATGACGATATTAAAACCAATACTAAAGAAACAAAACACAACGTTGAAATTGAGGAATACGAAGGAGACGACATTTATACAAACGACTCAGAAAAGAGTACGATTGAAATGCCAGACGAAGGCTTATATATACCTAAATTGACCAGCAAATTTGAAATTGAAGAAATGTTTGACGACAAAAATGAAATTGAAGAAATACCCAAAGAATCATTAAATGAAGAAACGCTAGGACCTGAAGAAAAAACATTCAAGAAAAAATCCACTAAACGTTTAATAAAGAAAAAAGTCAGTCCGGAAATCACCACAAAGCAGGACGAAAACCAAACACAAATTATTCATGAGCACATAATGCAAGAAAATGTTGAAGACACTTATATCCCGCATGAAGAATTAAAAACATTAGAAACAGCAAAGGTAACTGAGGAGGCACCAGAACAGGTCCACATAACACAAATAAAAACAGAGACTGGTGACATCGAGACCATCAAAACAACTAAACGTGTTATCAAAAATAAGGGTCCGACACAGGAAATCACCGAAATCACGACAGTGCAAAAAGATGACGACGCTCCCATTATCACAGTCAATGTTTCAGAAGACTTGGCACCCGAAGATATCCAACCTGTTGATATTGTTGAACTGCCCGAAGATATCACAGTGGAAGACTCAAAAACGCCTGACAGTAAGCCAAAACACAAGAAAGTTTCTAAGCGCACTATCAAGAAGGTAGGTCCCAACATAGAAACAACACAAATCACTACAGACACAACCACACCACTCACAGATTTACACAAGCCTGACAGGGCAAAGGTAGTCGAGGAGTTGCCAGAACAGGTTCAACCAATACAAATTAAAACAAAGAGAACAATATTACGAAAAAAGAATAAGCAACAAGTTGATAAAGAAGATGAGGGCGATATAGTAAAAGAAGAAACGTTAGAAGATGACGATATTAAAACCAATACTAAAGAAACAAAACACAACGTTGAAATTGAGGAATACGAAGGAGACGACATTTATACAAACGACTCAGAAAAGAGTACGATTGAAATGCCAGACGAAGGCTTATATATACCTAAATTGACCAGCAAATTTGAAATTGAAGAAATGTTTGACGACAAAAATGAAATTGAAGAAATACCCAAAGAATCATTAAATGAAGAGACGCTAGGACCTGAAGAAAAAACATTCAAGAAAAAATCCACTAAACGTTTAATAAAGAAAAAAGTCAGTCCGGAAATCACCACAAAGCAGGACGAAAACCAAATACAAATTATTCATGAGCACATAATGCAAGAAAATGTTGAAGACACTTATATCCCGCATGAAGAATTAAAAACATTAGAAACAGCAAAGGTAACTGAGGAGGCACCAGAACAGGTCCACATAACACAAATAAAAACCGAGACTGGTGACATCGAGACCATCAAAACAACTAAACGTGTTATCAAAAATAAGGGTCCGACACAGGAAATCACCGAAATCACGACAGTGCAAAAAGATGACGACGCTCCCATTATCACAGTCAATGTTTCAGAAGACTTGGCACCCGAAGATATCCAACCTGTTGATATTGTTGAACTGCCCGAAGATATCACAGTGGAAGACTCAAAAACGCCTGACGGTAAGCCAAAACACAAGAAAGTTTCTAAGCGCACTATCAAGAAGGTAGGTCCCAACATAGAAACAACACAAATCACTACAGACACAACCACACCACTCACAGATTTACACAAGCCTGACAGGGCAAAGGTAGTCGAGGAGTTGCCAGAACAGGTTCAACCAATACAAATTAAAACAAAGAGAACAATATTACGAAAAAAGAATAAGCAACAAGTTGATAAAGAAGATGAGGGCGATATAGTAAAAGAAGAAACGTTAGAAGATGACGATATTAAAACCAATACTAAAGAAACAAAACACAACGTTGAAATTGAGGAATACGAAGGAGACGACATTTATACAAACGACTCAGAAAAGAGTACGATTGAAATGCCAGACGAAGGCTTATATATACCTAAATTGACCAGCAAATTTGAAATTGAAGAAATGTTTGACGACAAAAATGAAATTGAAGAAATACCCAAAGAATCATTAAATGAAGAGACGCTAGGACCTGAAGAAAAAACATTCAAGAAAAAATCCACTAAACGTTTAATAAAGAAAAAAGTCAGTCCGGAAATCACCACAAAGCAGGACGAAAACCAAATACAAATTATTCATGAGCACATAATGCAAGAAAATGTTGAAGACACTTATATCCCGCATGAAGAATTAAAAACATTAGAAACAGCAAAGGTAACTGAGGAGGCACCAGAACAGGTCCACATAACACAAATAAAAACCGAGACTGGTGACATCGAGACCATCAAAACAACTAAACGTGTTATCAAAAATAAGGGTCCGACACAGGAAATCACCGAAATCACGACAGTGCAAAAAGATGACGACGCTCCCATTATCACAGTCAATGTTTCAGAAGACTTGGCACCCGAAGATATCCAACCTGTTGATATTGTTGAACTGCCCGAAGATATCACAGTGGAAGACTCAAAAACGCCTGACGGTAAGCCAAAACACAAGAAAGTTTCTAAGCGCACTATCAAGAAGGTAGGTCCCAACATAGAAACAACACAAATCACTACAGACACAACCACACCACTCACAGATTTACACAAGCCTGACAGAGCAAAGGTAGTCGAGGAGTTGCCAGAACAGGTTCAACCAATACAAATTAAAACAAAGAGAACAATATTACGAAAAAAGAATAAGCAACAAGTTGATAAAGAAGATGAGGGCGATATAGTAAAAGAAGAAACGTTAGAAGATGACGATATTAAAACCAATACTAAAGAAACAAAACACAACGTTGAAATTGAGGAATACGAAGGAGACGACATTTATACAAACGACTCAGAAAAGAGTACGATTGAAATGCCAGACGAAGGCTTATATATACCTAAATTGACCAGCAAATTTGAAATTGAAGAAATGTTTGACGACAAAAATGAAATTGAAGAAATACCCAAAGAATCATTAAATGAAGAAACGCTAGGACCTGAAGAAAAAACATTCAAGAAAAAATCCACTAAACGTTTAATAAAGAAAAAAGTCAGTCCGGAAATCACCACAAAGCAGGACGAAAACCAAACACAAATTATTCATGAGCACATAATGCAAGAAAATGTTGAAGACACTTATATCCCGCATGAAGAATTAAAAACATTAGAAACAGCAAAGGTAACTGAGGAGGCACCAGAACAGGTCCACATAACACAAATAAAAACCGAGACTGGTGACATCGAGACCATCAAAACAACTAAACGTGTTATCAAAAATAAGGGTCCGACACAGGAAATCACCGAAATCACGACAGTGCAAAAAGATGACGACGCTCCCATTATCACAGTCAATGTTTCAGAAGACTTGGCACCCGAAGATATCCAACCTGTTGATATTGTTGAACTGCCCGAAGATATCACAGTGGAAGACTCAAAAACGCCTGACGGTAAGCCAAAACACAAGAAAGTTTCTAAGCGCACTATCAAGAAGGTAGGTCCCAACATAGAAACAACACAAATCACTACAGACACAACCACACCACTCACAGATTTACACAAGCCTGACAGGGCAAAGGTAGTCGAGGAGTTGCCAGAACAGGTTCAACCAATACAAATTAAAACAAAGAGAACAATATTACGAAAAAAGAATAAGCAACAAGTTGATAAAGAAGATGAGGGCGATATAGTAAAAGAAGAAACGTTAGAAGATGACGATATTAAAACCAATACTAAAGAAACAAAACACAACGTTGAAATTGAGGAATACGAAGGAGACGACATTTATACAAACGACTCAGAAAAGAGTACGATTGAAATGCCAGACAAAGGCTTATATATACCTAAATTGACCAGCAAATTTGAAATTGAAGAAATGTTTGACGACAAAAATGAAATTGAAGAAATACCCAAAGAATCATTAAATGAAGAAACGCTAGGACCTGAAGAAAAAACATTCAAGAAAAAATCCACTAAACGTTTAATAAAGAAAAAAGTCAGTCCGGAAATCACCACAAAGCAGGACGAAAACCAAATACAAATTATTCATGAGCACATAATGCAAGAAAATGTTGAAGACACTTATATCCCGCATGAAGAATTAAAAACATTAGAAACAGCAAAGGTAACTGAGGAGGCACCAGAACAGGTCCACATAACACAAATAAAAACCGAGACTGGTGACATCGAGACCATCAAAACAACTAAACGTGTTATCAAAAATAAGGGTCCGACACAGGAAATCACCGAAATCACGACAGTGCAAAAAGATGACGACGCTCCCATTATCACAGTCAATGTTTCAGAAGACTTGGCACCCGAAGATATCCAACCTGTTGATATTGTTGAACTGCCCGAAGATATCACAGTGGAAGACTCAAAAACGCCTGACGGTAAGCCAAAACACAAGAAAGTTTCTAAGCGCACTATCAAGAAGGTAGGTCCCAACATAGAAACAACACAAATCACTACAGACACAACCACACCACTCACAGATTTACACAAGCCTGACAGGGCAAAGGTAGTCGAGGAGTTGCCAGAACAGGTTCAACCAATACAAATTAAAACAAAGAGAACAATATTACGAAAAAAGAATAAGCAACAAGTTGATAAAGAAGATGAGGGCGATATAGTAAAAGAAGAAACGTTAGAAGATGACGATATTAAAACCAATACTAAAGAAACAAAACACAACGTTGAAATTGAGGAATACGAAGGAGACGACATTTATACAAACGACTCAGAAAAGAGTACGATTGAAATGCCAGACGAAGGCTTATATATACCTAAATTGACCAGCAAATTTGAAATTGAAGAAATGTTTGACGACAAAAATGAAATTGAAGAAATACCCAAAGAATCATTAAATGAAGAAACGCTAGGACCTGAAGAAAAAACATTCAAGAAAAAATCCACTAAACGTTTAATAAAGAAAAAAGTCAGTCCGGAAATCACCACAAAGCAGGACGAAAACCAAACACAAATTATTCATGAGCACATAATGCAAGAAAATGTTGAAGACACTTATATCCCGCATGAAGAATTAAAAACATTAGAAACAGCAAAGGTAACTGAGGAGGCACCAGAACAGGTCCACATAACACAAATAAAAACCGAGACTGGTGACATCGAGACCATCAAAACAACTAAACGTGTTATCAAAAATAAGGGTCCGACACAGGAAATCACCGAAATCACGACAGTGCAAAAAGATGACGACGCTCCCATTATCACAGTCAATGTTTCAGAAGACTTGGCACCCGAAGATATCCAACCTGTTGATATTGTTGAACTGCCCGAAGATATCACAGTGGAAGACTCAAAAACGCCTGACGGTAAGCCAAAACACAAGAAAGTTTCTAAGCGCACTATCAAGAAGGTAGGTCCCAACATAGAAACAACACAAATCACTACAGACACAACCACACCACTCACAGATTTACACAAGCCTGACAGGGCAAAGGTAGTCGAGGAGTTGCCAGAACAGGTTCAACCAATACAAATTAAAACAAAGAGAACAATATTACGAAAAAAGAATAAGCAACAAGTTGATAAAGAAGATGAGGGCGATATAGTAAAAGAAGAAACGTTAGAAGATGACGATATTAAAACCAATACTAAAGAAACAAAACACAACGTTGAAATTGAGGAATACGAAGGAGACGACATTTATACAAACGACTCAGAAAAGAGTACGATTGAAATGCCAGACGAAGGCTTATATATACCTAAATTGACCAGCAAATTTGAAATTGAAGAAATGTTTGACGACAAAAATGAAATTGAAGAAATACCCAAAGAATCATTAAATGAAGAAACGCTAGGACCAACACAAATCACTACAGAACAGCATGACGACGAAACACCCATTGTTCATATACACACTACACATGAGTACACTGACGACACAACCACACCACTCACAGATTTACACAAGCCTGATAGGGCAAAGGTAGTTGAGGAGTTGCCAGAACAGGTTCAAGTTAAACAAGTGCTAACCGATACTGGTGACATAGAGACCATTAAAACAACTAAACGTTTTATTAAAAAGAAGAAGGGTCCGAAGCAGGAAACCACTGAAATCACGACAGTGCAAAAAGATGACGACGCTCCCATTATCACAGTCATTGTTTCAGAAGATTACAAGCCTGAAGATATTCCATCCCACGTTTTTGTCGAACTTCATAAACAGACATTTGTCGAAGATTCACTTGGTAAGCTTAAACACGTTCAATCTCGTTTCATAACTTGTTTGTACGAGAAAATTAGGTAACGAATGTAGAGTAGCTGATTTACAATACAACACTCACCCACTTACATTCACTACAATACATACACATCACTACGCAAGCGATTAATCTCATTTTGTAATACACAATTATTAATCTTAGCCTCCGTTTAGAGGAAAATACCTTCCAAGGATTGTTTTGAAAACAAAGTTTAAAAGGTGGTACAAGACATATTCACACTTTGCTCGAGCTGACGTAGCATTCTCGGCTTCTTTTGTTGTTTCCTGAAAATAAATACCTATCAAACATTTCATAGAAAACGCTACTGCTCAAAGCAGTAAAGGAAAGTGTTGACATTCTTTGGTTGAAAAATTGTTTCGGCTTAACAGTCAGTGATCTGTTATAGTTACTAAACAGTTCAATAAAATAAAAAATAGATATTTTCACGACTGTGATCCCCGGGCTCGGTAGATATCTTCCTCAGATCTTTAGTTACCTAGAGCTTTGAGGATATCAAAAGAGGGTAGTCTGAGGCATGTCCAAACTTGACATTTGGTATAAGCCCACATTTTGCACAGTAATTAGTATTCCGTACGTGACAGGTTGCAAGCCCATCGCCACTTATAAGAATACTAACCCTATGGCACACACCTTCGATTATTTTTGGTTCTAGGGTATGCCGGTTTCCTCACGATGTTTTCCTTCACCGTTTAAGAGCACTGGCATTGCGCACATAAATTTTTCGAATGGAAAAACTCATTGGTGCACGACTAGGTTTGAACCCACGACCTTCGGATCATAAGGCAGGGGTGCTACCACTACACCACCAGCGCTCAGTTCAATCTCGGGTTATTGGACTTTACATTGAGAAACAATGATTTATGGCTAGTCGTTATGTACGTCTTTTGAAATGCGTACGATCCCGTCTGTATAACTCGAAGTTTATCATGACAAACACGCTGTTACATCAATTTCGAACAGCATTAACAGGTCATAATTCATTAATAAATAATAATAAAACTCTTGATGAACTGAGTTACAAAAGACACAGACTTTCTATCAAACGATAGTTTAGGAAGGCTTTGAATTAGTATGATGATAAGTTTATTGATACTGATCAAGAGCCCGATTAAATTCTCTTCCAATTGAAAGTATGTTGACTGGCGGTGAATTTCACTTTTCTCTTGAATATCCTATGACGGTTTTAAACCTTTTTACAGATTCTTTACTTAGTGAGCAGCCAAAAGACGAGCCATCCGACGCGGTAAAGAAAGAAACAGAAGCTATTACAAAGAAGAAGTATCCTAAAGGAAAACTCAAGTTAATGCAGATTGAAGAGAAGACAATAGACGAGAACGCGCCTCAACATTCACAAGCAACAGAAGGCCCACAGTTTAGTAAAGTTAAATTGAAAAAGCCTTCACTAAAACCTAAGCAAGAAGCAACAGTCGTTGCTTTACCCAAATTTCAGTTGAAAAGTCGTATTAGATACATAAACGATTGGCCTCCACAAATAATTAAGCCTGTCGTTTCCTTTTTGGGGAGCGTAAGGCAGAATGGAGACTTATCACGTAACGTAAAGGAGGCGATGAAATTAAAGAAAAAACCAATAAAAGTTCCGAAAATACCTGACTTGGAAAAAGTGCAACTTGAAAAACTTGAACAATTTGATTTTACAACTAAACTTTCAGAAATACTTAGTGATGATCAAATAACCAAACCAAAAAATGTTGATGAAACTCCTGATGAAATCATAAACATTGTTCAAACTACTAAAGAGGAACCTTCAGCTGAAATTGAAGAGTCTGTTTCTACCGAGCTTGATGAAATCCGATCTGAACCTACTTCTCCGGCTATTGAAGATTTGGATGACAAACCTAAGTTTGAACCAGTCCAAGTAGTTCCGGAAACTTCAGCAGTAAAAGAAATCAAACCAGAGTCACCTAAAGAAATACCTACAAAACCAGAAATAGTAGAAGACGTACCAAAAACAATCACAGAAAAACCAGTGAAACTTAAAAAAGATAAAACAAAGGTAGTTAAACCGACACAAGATGTTATTGAAGAAATAAAACCTAGTGAAAAAGAATCCACATCTGAAGATAAACCTCTAGAAAAAGATACTGTACAAGAACTTACTCCTGAAGAAAAGGAATTACCAGAAACAGTCATGCCCACAAAACCTGAACCAAAATATGACCAAAAAGTTATTGAGCTACAAGCAAAACCAGAAGAAATTGAAAAACCAACAATTACACCAGAGCAAATGACTGATAGTCAGATTCCGTTTGAAAAAGATACTACATTACGAAAGAAAACAAAAAAAGTAACCAAAACTAAGAAAAGTGAAATCAAACCACAGCCAGAAATTTTAGATGAGCTATTGCTAGAAACCGATAAAAAGATAGATTCAGATGAACAACCGGTACCAATACTTCAGTATGATGATAAATCAGATACGTCAACTTTGGAAACTGTTCGACCACAAATTGCTGACAACGAAGAACCAAAAGAAATTGTGCCTGACAAGAAACCGGTCAAACAAAAATCTAAATTGACTCCCATGAAAATCGAAAGAAAAGTCCTAGAAGTTGATAAAGCACAACATGCAGAGAATATTGAAGGACCACAATTTTCTAAACTTAAGCTAAAGAAATCGGCACCAAAACCTAAGTCTGAAACTCAAGTAACTTCGCTACCCAAATTTCAACTGAAAAGCCGCATTAAATACATTAACGACTGGCCGCCAGAAATAATAAAACTTCCAATCAGTTTCTTAGGCAGCGTAAGGCAAAATGGTATTTTATCCAGAAATGTCAAAGAAGCTTCTAAAATAAAGAAAAAGATTTACAAACAGCCTGATCTCCCAGATGTTGAAAAAACCGAACTGGAGAAACCCATGTTTGGCTACGAAGATATAGTTGAGGCTGCCAAAGAAAACGAGCCTAAGCCTGAAGAAGACGACAATAAAACAGCACCTGACGAACCTGAACAATTTACAATTAAACCAAAACGTCCAAGTGTTAAAAAGACTGAAGACATATCTGAAGAAATAACTATCAAAAAGCAATTAAAACCTCTGAGAAAGTCTTCTATAATATTACCTGAAGTTACTGAACCTGAAACTGTTACATTTAGACCTAAAAGTACAAAAACAAAAGAAGATGTTGAACAAGAATTCAACATTCAGTTAGATTCTTACGCTGAGGAAGAAATATCGATGTCCAGCAAAGTCAAACTTAAACCTCAGAGGCAGCCAACCTTTAACGAAGAAGCAAATGAAACATCTATAAAATTCTACGAAGAAGAAGAAGGTCCAGATATTGTAGAAATCATTGAGAGTGATGTTGAGGAAGACGAAAAAACAACACAAGTTCTAATGCCTCTTAAAAAGACACTTCAAGAAAAAGAAGCCATTTCTGAAGACATTATGTCTAGTGTTACAGTATCGAGGCCTAAAGCCGCTGAAGAACCAACAGAAATGGTTCAAAATGTAAGCATAAAGTTGGATAAAAAACCAAAATACTCAGTTGATGATCAAGAAGAAGTTTCTTATGATATAAAACCTCTCACAGAACAATATACTACGGAAGAAATGTCGTTGTCAAGCAAAATAAAATTGAAACCTAAAAAGAAGGTAACTGTGTCTGAAGCAGCTGACGAAACGTCAATTCAGATAACTCAAGAAATTGAAAACGATAACGAACCTGAGGAAATAATTATAAGTGAAGCTGAATCAGAGGAGAACATTGAAATGACAATAAAACGTAAACCAAAGAAGCCTGCATACGAGGTCAGTGAAATTGAAGAATTAAGTGTCGAATTCAAACCCAAACTAGCAAAGGACGACACCTATCATGAAGAGCAACTTACAATTTCAGCAAAGCGAAAGCCTAGGAAACCTTCGCAACTACAAGGTATTGTTAAAGTTCTGTGAATCTGTGTGGCTTACTGCAACAGCTGAAATGAAGAAGAATATTGCTCCGACAATGATGCTTACTTAACAAAATTATATACCTAGCTCGTAAGTCTACTAAACGCTTATTGTATTAGCTTTACCGAATATTTTCGCTTGCGTATCTTATAAGTTCTGGCAGTATTCAAACAATTGTAAGTAGGCCGTAAAACAAATTAAATGCAATGCAACAAGTGTCTTTCCATTATGGTTCCCTAACGAAGTTGCATCTTGTTTCGTCAAAATATCAATACTCTACATTATAATTATTTATCAATATTATATAATCTACATTGTACTATGGAGGTATTCCGGTGTTATGTTTCTGTCTTCTAAAGTAATCTTAAAGCATGAGGTAATCAACTATAGGGGCTTCGTTTTTTATGATAGAGTTTCAATTGTTTTGTAGCTTGCGCTGGTGTGGCAATTTATATTTAACCGTAGAATAAAACACGTTTTTTAAATTTTCTTTTATAAATTGCAGAAGCTGACGCTTCGATGAGTATATCCAGAGAACAAGAATTCCCAGGTAAATATCGCACCAAATATTCCTCTTCTATGGGTTTATCAATTGCTTTAGTTATAATTAACAAATAGCTTTAGATAATAGTCATTGTTATTTAGGAGTTAAGCCATAAGCCTGTTCTGTCTTCCTGGGGGGACAGTTGGGAATAACATAAGTCGGTTTGTAGATGATGATTATGTTAATACGAAGGTCGTTATAGAGAACTTACCAACCTGGTTTGATGATGATGAAACATTCTTTATTCTTGATGCTACAGAGACTCCCCTGGACGTCCGCAGTGGTGATACGGTATTTGCTGTTTACTCGTACGTAGCAGAAACAGATGAGGCAATAAACCTGGTCGAGGGTGAACGCCTGTATATATTAGGTAAGCTTGGGTTCGTCGTGTCGGTTGAATTACATTCAAAAGTCAAAAAGTTATTTTGTAACACAGTAATCGTATTTTTACTGTAACTTGGTCCTTTTTCAGAAACTACAAACCAAGATTGGTGGTTCGTTCGTAAGCATCTGACGGAGGAGAAGGGATGGGTTCCTGCACAGTATTTGATGGATGAAGCCAATTATACACTTTATCTTCAAAAGAAACTCAATGAAAAGATCGACAAACTACCTGTGTTTGAAAGTAAGAATAAGCATAATTAAAAAAAAAGCTTTTTAAAATAATTAATATCACTATCTTCTATACATAGTAACAAAAAGATTTTTTAAATTATTTTTTGTCTATCGGCTGAGCAAACAAATAAAAAAATTAATTCGCGCACATACAACTCCGAAACTACTGAACGGATTTTCATGTAGTTTTAACAGGTAGGCAGAATATAAGTTTAGATTAATTGTGATCGAATATTGGAAAAAAAACGTTATCCTTATGCGGACAAAGTCACTGACAGCCAGCACTTTCATAAAACGATCAATACTTTATTATGATTTATCATTCCAGAGCCATCATCAGAAGAACAAGCTGTAGCTCCTATATTCGTCGAAAAACTAAGACCCAAACACACTCCAGATGGGTCCACCGTACAGTTCGAATGCCAAGTGGAGGGATACCCTAGGCCACAAATCACGTGGTTCAGGCAAACGGCCATTATAAAACCATCGCAAGACTTCCAAATGTACTATGACGATGATAACGTAGCGACTCTTATCATTCGCGAAGTCTTCCCCGAAGATGCGGGCACTTTCACTTGTGTGGCCAAGAACGCGGCTGGTTTCACGTCCAGTACCACTGAACTCATCGTCGAGGCTCCTCTATCAGACCACGGATCTGAAATGACCATCCTTTCTAGAAAGAGCCTCTCTAGAGAGTCTTCGCTGGCTGACATACTGGAAGGCATTCCACCTACATTTTCAAAGCGACCCAAAGCCCAATACGTTGATGAAGGTTCTCAAATATTCTTGGAGTGCAGACTGGTAGCAATCCCGGAGCCTGATATTGTATGGTTCTTCAAGGGCGAAGAAATAACACCCAGTGAAAGTGTGTCTATAGCTACAGAGTCTGATATGCACATGTATTGCAGCGTTCTAAAAATATCAAACGTGAAGAAGTTCCAGGAAGGAACGTATACCGTGATGGCTGTGAATAGAGAAGGCGAGGCAAGCCTTCCTATAGTTCTTAAAATAAAGACTGGTGAAAAAGAGAAGCCTCAAGTGATTGAGCCCTTGAAGAGCATGACTATTAGGGAAGGAGAAAGCATTGTTCTCTCAACTCAAGTCGTCGGAAACCCAGCACCAACTGTTGCTTGGTTCAAAAACAACAAACCTGTTAAATCAATGCCTACTAAGTCCGACGGTGACATGCATACGATAACTATTGTGAAACCAAAGAAAGGAAAAGACGATGGGGTTTACACGCTGAAAGCAGTTAACTCGGAAGGTTCTACAGAAACAAGTGCTGTTATTACCATAGAAGGTAACTTTATATTTCAAATATTATTTATATAATGTTTTAATATTAGTTACTTACTACTGTTTTTATAAAATATCATTCAACTATTATTTGATTTCAGAACCAACTGAAGAGAATGCTGAACCACCGCTGTTTATACACAGATTCCAAGAAATAACTGTCAAGGAAAAGGGAACAATAAAACTAACGGCCAAAGTAACCGGCAATCCTGTACCGATAATAACATGGTATAGAAACAATCAAGTAATAACCCCATCTGAAACTGTAATACAAAACTTCGATGGTGAAAATATAGAATTAATAATAAAAGAAGTCGACTCTGAAGTCGATTCTGGGGACTATAAATGCGTGGCAGCTAACAGTGCTGGTAAATCTTCTCACGGAGCAAAGGTGACCATTGATGTAGATAAAGTAACGTTTGTGAAAAAGCTAAATAAACTTTACGAGACTGAAGAAGGAAAAACAGTGACAGTTGAGTGTCAAACATCTCATACAGTCTCTACAAAATGGTATCACAACAACAAAGAAGTGAGCGGCATGGACCATAGGGAAATTATCCAAGAAGGACGAGTACATAAACTGCGAATCAAACAGACCAAGCTAACTGACGTAGGTGGCATCAAATGTGTGGTAAAGGACCAAGAAACCAGCACAAAACTTATTGTGCATGAAACGATCCCTGAATTTATTCGCAAGTTGCAAGACTTCGAAGTTAAAGAACGCGACGTTGCCATACTCGAAGTAGAAGTGAATTCAGAAACTGCTGACGTATTTTGGGAAAAAGATGGAGAGCAGATTAAACCTAAGAAAAATAAATATGAAATTGAAAAACGTGGTCTTATTAGAAAGCTTTACATCAGAAACACTTCTGTACATGATGAAGGTGAATATACTTGCACACTTCGAGATGATGCTTGTACTGCAGAAGTAACAGTAGTTGAGTTGCCTCCTGAAATCATATCGCGACTCAAAGACCAGAAGGTTTCTAAAGGAAATAAGGCAACATTCGAAATTGAACTTACGAAGGGAGATGCGTTGGTACAGTGGTTCAAGGATGGAGAAGAAATTCAGTTTTCAAATCATATTCAACTAACAATCGATGGCAAGAAGCAGAAACTAAAAATTTATGACTGTGATGTTGATGACGCCGGTGAATACGCTTGTGAAGTGGGCAACGATAGATGCGCAGCTAAGTTAACTGTTGAGGAGCCATCAGTGGACTTCACACTGAGACTTCCTGAAATGATCGTGGTACCTGCTAACACAGACGCATACCTCACTGTAGAAATACCCGACGATACACAAGAAGTGGTATGGTATAAAAAGAAAACTCTTATTGAAGACTCTGAAAAATTCACATTGATCTCAGACGTAACGAAACGTACACTTATTATAAGAAAATGCAATGAAGAAGACCAAACAGAGTATTCTGTATGTCTTCTTGATGCGAAATGTTCAACTAAACTGAAAGTTGAAAGTGAGTATATTTTTATATGATCAACTTTACCGATCCTTTTACGAAATATTACAAAATAGATTATAAACGTTTTAATAAATATATTGACGTGTGTATCTTTTTTCAGTGGTAGAATTTTCGCCAAGAATCATCAACTATGACAGTGAGTATAGGATACGGCGTGGCAATGACGTCACGATAACCGTCCAATACGAAGCAATTCCCCAGCCCAACGACGAATGGGTAGTAAATTCTAAGATCATCAAAAAGTCTAAGCATACGAAGCCATCGATAGACTCCAAGTCTGCCAGTCTGACCATTAAGAAGGTGGAGCAAGTAGATGCAGGGTCATACAGGCTGAAACTGGAGAACAATTGCGGAGAGGCCATCACAGACATTAACGTTGTGGTTCTAGGTTGGTTAATAATTCACTATCATTGAAAACAAAACATGATCTTATTTATTATTTATTATCAAACTCTAATCCCCAGGCTCGGTAGATATCTCCTCAGATAGTTACTTAGATCTTCTTATCTTAGATAGTCAGACACACGTCCAAACATGATATTTGGTACATGCTCACATTTTGCACATAGTATTCCGGAGTGACAGGTTGCAATCCCATCGCCGTTTATCAGAATGGGCATGTGGTTTTTCACGATATTTTTCTTCACCGTTCAGTGACTCTACATAATAAATGTACCATTCGCTCCTTTGTTACACTGTTTACTTTTTCATGAGAAGTTGGAGAGCAAATTTAGGTGTCTAAATATCAAAACACAGTTTTATCTATATACACTATATAAACTACTACGTATGTGGTTAATGGTTATGATTAAGATTTTTTTACTATTGAATTATAGGTCTGTTTTGATGTTCCAGTCACTTTTCCATCCATAGGTTTCAAAGTCTATTATTCTTTACCAATAAAATTCTTGTTCCAGACATACCGTCGCCGCCAGGCAAACCCACCGTGCTCGAGACAGATGACACCTCCGCGAACATCTGCTGGGACGAGCCAAAAGACACTGGCAACTCTATCATTGACTCTTACATCCTCGAGTACCAAGAAATTAACACCACCGAGTAAGCATCCTATGACAATCCGCATCTCATTTCCAAATTGTTTCCATAATTGCTTTTTACATACATACATACATACATAAAATCACGCCTGTTTCCCGACGGGGTAGGCAGAGAGGTGCTTTTTACATAAGACAAACACTATACCGTGAAAGCAAGTATCTATTTAATTGATATAATGGTGGTAAAATTTCCAATAACTTTATTGTCTTATATTTATATCTTACGTTAAAATCAATAAAAAAACAAATCTAACTTGACCGTGTATTTTTTTTAGATGGACGTCAGTTGAGAAAATCGTCAAAACTCAATGCTATGTAAAGAATCTGAAAACGAAGTCTTCATACAGGTTCCGAGTGTTTGCTGTAAATGAAGTAGGCGTTAGCGAGTCATCTGAAGTGTCTGAATATATTAAGATTGAGATGGTGACAAAGTCTCAGCCTCCTACTGTAGAAAAACCACTGCGAGATGTTATCGGATCACTAGACGAGGATATCGAGCTTAACTGTATATTTGGTGGAGTTCCACCGCCCAAAGTTGTGTGGTACAAAGACGGTAAAGCTCTCAAAACCGCTAAAGCTACATACGTGAACCGCGTCGCCACTCTCGTAGTCACAACAACAAAAGCAAGTGAAGGGGTGTACAAATGCATAGCGTCTAACGAATATGGTGAAGTCGAAACATCGTGTACGCTAGAGATTCAACAGAAGCCTGTAATTATTGTGACAGAAGAAGAAATAAATCAGAAGCGAAAGGTTGACGATGAATGGTCTGTATCAGCCGTGATACAGGGCATTCCAAACCCTACTGTCACGTGGTATAGGAATGATAAAAAGATAGAAAAGTCTAAGGAAATAGTAATAGTGACTGAAGACAATGTTAGCACGATTAGGATAAAATCGTGTAAGAGGTCGCATAGCAGTAAATACACCATTGAGGCGACCAACAAGGCGGCCACAAAGACTGTTGATCTATCACTTAAAGTTTATGGTAAGTTTATTACGCGTACTGACAATTATATGTATACTGTACCTTGAGTTCAAAGAGTAATAAAAAAAACATGCTATTTTTAGAGCGCTGGTAGTGTATTGGTAGCACCCCTGCCTCACGATCCGAAGGTCAGGGTTCAAACCTGGTCGTGCACCAATGAGTTTTTCCATTCGAAAAAATTATGTGCGCAATGCTAGTGCTCTTAAACGGTGAAGGAAAACATTGTGAGGAAACCGGCATACCCTAGAACCAAAATTCGAAGGTGTGCCATAAGCTAGTATTATTATAAGCGGCGATGGGCTTGCAACCTGTCACGTAAAGAATACTAACTACTGTGCAAAATGAGGGCATGTACCAAATGTCATGTTTGGACGTGCTTCTGACTACATTCTTTAGATATCCTCAAAGATCTAAGTGACTAAAGACCTGAGGAGATATCTACCGAGCCCGGGGAATACAGTCGTGATCATAATTATTTTATTAATTAATTTATTTTTAGACAAACCCAGTAAGCCTGAGGGACCGGTCGTCATGCGCGAGATTAGTCGGGAGTCTGTCACTATCGAATGGAAACCACCAGTAGACGACGGTGGCCTTGAGCTCACAAAATACGCTATAGAAAAACACGAGCCAGAAATAAACCAGTGGGTGAAAGTCGCTGACGTAGACAAGAATGTAGAAACTTACTGCATACAGAGACTAAATGAAAATTGCGAATACATGTTCCGTATTATGGCGCAGAATCCCATCGGGCTATCTGAAGCGCTGGAGAGTGAACCTATTGTTATCAAGACTGCTCTAGGTAAGATATTGTCTATGCTCGATCTGATGAAAACCCAGTTTTATTTTCACTTGGAAAAGTGAAAATAAAACTGGTCTAATCCAACTGGTCAGTGTCTTGTGAATTCATGGTGATTATTAATTTCAATCGCCCAGTTTGTCTACCTTCGTTTTGTAACCTTTAAAATTAATAAATATTAGTGGACGTTTCACACAACGCCATCTAGCCCCAAACTAAGCTGATAGAATAATGAAAACATTTTATTTTTTGTAAATACATAAAAAGAATACATAATAGCGCAGAAAGAAGAAGCAGAAGCTTTTAAAACATTTAGTACAATATGTATAATAGGTTTGTAACAGAAATTCCCTGACTTCCTAAAAGAACTACCAAATGCTTTGCGGTTTCCGCCGGAGACCGGGAAGATCATAAAAGATGAGCGTTGCAACATTTTCTAAAAAATCTGAATTTTCTTTCAGATGTTCCATCACCGCCCGTTGGTCCACTTGGTCTATACGGCATTAACAAAGACTCCATTACAATCACATGGTATCCTTCCGAGAGGAACGGAGGCTCGCCAATCCTGGACTACACCGTAGAGATCAGTTCCGATGGTAAAGAATGGAAGTCCACTACCGCGGTTATCACAACGATGGCCAAGATACAAAAGTTGGTAGCGAATACGACGTACCAGTTCAGGATTTATGCCAGGAACGAAATTGGTACGAGTTTGGCTTACGAGTCAGACGAGAAAATTACTATTGGCAAAACGCTGAGTAAGTATTTACTGTTTTGGAAAAGTACAATGATAGGGGCAACGATCTGTAACTCTCGAGCGTGAATGTTTAATAGGAACACTAATCTATGACGCATAGGTACATCTTAAAGTTTTGGTTCTAGGGTGTGCTGGTTTCTTTACGATAGTTTCCTTCACCGTTGAAGAGCACTGGCTTTGCGCATATTTTTTCGAATAGATAAACCATTGGTGCACGAATAGGTTCGAACTCACTACTTTTGGATCGAGACAGAGATGCTACCATTACACCACCAGTGCTCGAAAATATATCACGGAACAGCTTTTAATGCAAATGGAATTCCATTTAATATTATGTATGGAGCTGCTAGGGACTTTGTTAAAGCTATATTGAAAACTGAATTTCCCCTATAGCCGCACCTTCGCCGCCCAGAGACGTCATAGTAAAGGAAATGACGTCACGGTCGGTTACACTCCAATGGGTTGCGCCGGAAAGTGATGGCGGAAGCGTCGTCACAAGTAAGTTTTCTATTGTTATGATGGGTGACTTTATTTACAATTTCAGCATGGCTTTTTTATACTATTTAAGAATTTCATAACGAACTTGAGCGGAACGCAATCGAAGGAATATATCAGTGAAAGCGTCATGCAAAGGTCAAAAAACTTATGCATAAAACTATCACGGGTCTGTATCGCGTTTACCTTTACTCGTATTATACAGGCAACTCGTTTCCATGGTCACACATCATGAAAATAATTAAGGTAAAACGCGATATAGACAATCACTAAAGTTTCATTAGTCAACACTCAGCATTTGAATTACCTATTGTTTAGATTTCAGTGGCATTATGCCCAATTTGTATTATATCAAAACCGATTTTCAAGCTAAATAACTGATAAAAATCTCGCTTTGTCCCATTGTAACACTGTTAAAACATTAATTGTTTAATTTATTGATTAAGTACATACACATAAAACAAGTTGTGAGAAGAGTTATTTAAAAAACTTGCCAAAACATTTAAGAAAGATAAAACAAAACACGCTTGAATCAATGATTATGACGTGTGTAAAGTCTTCTTCTTCATCTTCTTCTTCATCTTCTTCTTCAATTATGGCATCTGTCTCTTAGAGAACAATTTTGCCAGTGTCAAGTGTATTTATTTATAAGTATTGTCAACGTCACAGAGTCATAGTCAAGTTGTCAAGTCAATTTTAAACAAAAGATGGCTGTTTTGTTGAAAATTCTCGGGATTTCCTCCGATGGAATTTGAAGAGAACTATTCACTCTAATTCACATATTTTACACTCGCGTCACGAACCCGGGCTTTATTGGCAAAATAACCACCAAAATTACGCAATAAAACTCAAAATAACACGAGAAAAATATAAAAACCAGAGCGATGTAGTTGTCAGGCAAATGCACCGCAGAAAATCCGTGTGTAAAGTCATCTACATGTTGTTTCAATGACATCTTGTATCAAACGTGATTGGAAGTAAACAGGGGTCTGTAATTATAATATCATCTATTCATTCTGTAATTATACCCACGATGTCAGTAAAAGTTAGGAGCACTATATACGGTACGATTCGTCTGTACCATCGATCTGATGAAAATCGTGACAATTAATCGCATCAACAAGTAACATAAAAAACATGACACGATTTTTGCTCGCCATTTTGTGGTGGCGTCCATCTTGGAATTTAAATTTGTCATAGTATTTTATTAGTATTTTACTACTCAAGCTCTTCCATTTGGTACATTTAAGGGATTGTGAAATAAAAAGTAATTCGCCATTTTGTGGTGGCGTCCATCTTGGTTTTGAAATTTTACAGAATATTCTAAATTTTGTTGTGATTTCCGGCACTGTATTCGATGAAATAAATCGTTAACGATCGGTCTGAAGAAACGAATCGTACAGACATAATCGTACAGTATAATGGAGCCCAGTTCCTAGCCTGTGAAACTTCTATGTTCGTTCGAAACGTCAGTTCGAATGAATTCAAGTTGAATGGCTTTTGTTTTAGCAACGGCCCGTGCTCAGTCTGCTGTGATTATTTCGTGAGGAACATATTTCCGATATAATAAAGTACTCTGTGGTGATGAATGAACATATTGTATAGTTTTAATCTTTGATTTGACATTGTTGGTAATTCTGTTGTTCTGTAAACTAACTTGAATAATAGGTACGATCTTATTAATTAACTAGCTGATGCCCGCAGCTTCGCCCGCGACAATGTCGATTGTCGCGACTTTTCATACAAACATTCATCCCCTATTTTATCCCCTTGGGGGTAGAATTAATCAAAATCCTTTCTTAGCGGATGCCTACGTCATAACATCTACCTGCATGCCAAATTTCGGCCCGATCTGTCCAGTGGTTTGGGCTGCGCGTTGATAGATCACTATGTCAGTCAGTCAGTCAGTCAGTCAGTCAGTCAGTCAGTCAGTCAGTCAGTCAGTCAGTCAGTCAGTCAGTCAGTCAGTCAGTCAGTCACCTTTGAGTTATATATATTTAGATATAAAGACCAAATAAGCGTATATCACCCTATTATTTTTGTTAGTCCGACTTATTCTTATTCCGTTAGTATTTTTGTTAGACGAACAACTTAAAAAAATAGGGTATTAGTAAAATGAATGATATGTAAAAATAAAAATAAATACTGTTGTAAAATATTCAAGACATATTAAAAGTCATTTCTAGACCCAGTTTCACCATGTTCTGTTAATTAAACTTACAGCTTGTTAGCCTTTTAATCGCCTGTTAAAGTTGTTTCGAGTTCCATCATGTCCAAGGAACTGACGTAAAATTCTTGTTAATTTTGATGCCCGATCAGGTACTGCTTTGTTGACAAAAGTTTGGTGAAATAGTACCTTAACCTTTTATTAACGAATATTTAAGATTTTGAAGTCGGTTTAGCTTTTTGGATAAAACAATAAGAAAAAAACCATATGTGTCAACAACTTTTAATAATTTTTTTTGTGGTTCCAGATTACATTATAGAGTACAAGACTCTGCTGGCGAAGGCATGGACCAAGATAATCACGGTCAGCGGGTCAGTGTACGAGCACTGCATCGAAAACATCAAAGAGAAGCAGGAACTGGTGTTCAGGATATCCGCAGAAAACGCTATCGGCGTCAGCCTGCCGACTTCAACGAAGCTTGTGCTACTTGAAAAGCATGCCAGTAAGTATAATGTACAGTACTTCTACCATGAGTTGTCACAATGAGATCGGCTGACGTTACTACTGGATTAATAGTTTATGTCATCCAACGGATCTAGGCATTCGTGAAGTTAGCCATAGGTGCGAGTTTGCGCATGTACAGTTCCTTGCCCCTCTCCTCATACCTTCAATTACTCCCGCAAAATGATACTGCGCAGCTCTTGCGGCTAACTTCACGAATGCCTAGATTCGTTGAGCCAACTATACGATACTGTGACATCTGTCAAAACGTTAATCCCCTAGCACTTCTTTGTATGAATAGATTCTAATTCAAATTCAGTTTATTATACTCAAAATAACCTAACAGATAATAATTATCCAATGCGTTATAGATACTAACTTAATACCTCAACGGCACAAGACGAGATTCTCTTTCCGTCGGTTGGGCCATAGGTCTATTTTTTTCCAGAACTGACCAACTAGTTCTGTAGAAGGGAACTTAAAGTACCCACGGCGCAATTAGTTGAGCCTAACAGTTGACCGTGAGGCCGGAAGGACCATATTATGTAGGACCTAGTTAAAGACAAGATAAAATCAAATTAAATTTCCACAGCGGTACCATCCCCACCGACAGCGCCACTCGAAATTCGCACAGTCGGTAACAATATTATAATGACGTCATGGGGCACCCCCGAATGGGATGGTGGAGCCCCACTGTTGGGCTACAACATCGCGATTCGTGACGTCACCAAGACTATGTGGATGGAAGTCGGCAAGGTCGACGCTCACACTCTCAAGTTCAACATACGAGACTTGAATGAAAACCATACTTATATGATCCGGATATATGCCAGGAATGAAATTGGACTTAGCGAGCCTCTTGAGTCCGACGATCCATTCAAAGTTATCCCTGGAGAAGGTAAGTTAGCAAACTAAGAGCGATTACGCACTGTTTCCGATCCGAATCCGATCCGAACTCGAACCGAACCCGTGAAAATATGGTCCATAGTAGTTGTAGAACTATTTCTATGGTAACTTACGCACTATCTGATTTCCGTCATCCGATTTCTTTCAGTCATTCGTCATTTCCGTCACGTAAAATGACGTATGCCAAAAGGTGGCTCCTGAATTGCTTGTATTTGTATCAGAGATTGGACTAGTGCGTAAGCAATATCCGAATTCGGTCCGAGTTTTCTAGATCCATATTTTCACGGGTTCGGATCCGATTCGGATCGGACGCAGTGCGTATCAGCTCTTCCAGTACAATATTAAAATTAGCATTTATTCATAAAACTTTAAATTATGTAAAATAGCTTATTTAAGCCGCCATATTAGATTTTTAAACATGTCACTCTTGTAATTTACAAATCCAACGACACCTCATCCGTCATATTCTGTTCAGCCGTTTTGGCTACAACGGCATCCAAAAGAACTTACATACATATATACACTCCAAATCATGTGACACTCGAAGCCACACTTTTGTCTAGAGCCGGCCTGTGTGTGTTCCTACTACCAATTAAGTCACCGTTTAAAATCTACTCACCGTCACACCTCCTACAAAAATTTTAAATCCTAGATTATTACAATGTTTATCTTATCAGATTTATCCCGATAATAAAATCATGACTACTATCATAGTCACTGATTAGCTAGATTCTTAGCACTGAATGCCATATTTTCTAACGTGAGTGAAACTGCACGTGAAACTTATTCATGTTAGAGTTAGACATATAGTTACTAATTCACCCCCACATTCATCGCTGGTAAGATATTCCTTTATTCAGTGTCTCCGCAGAGTTGAAATGTGTGCGACGATGATACGAAATGTGAGTAAAAGATACTCACATTTCGTATCATGGTGCACAAAAAACATGTTTGTTTACTTACACCTTACTCATACAAAGTTTGAATACGGTTTCCTAACTGCGCTCACTCTTGGCATAGCCACAGCAAACAACTTCGAAAATGACCTGCATCAAAGGTCAGCTCATCGTTCTCAATAGAGTCTTTCAAACGAGCTTTTGAAGACGGGAGGGCTTTTATAGTTATTTCCGGATATTTAAGTTTGACCTTTAGGCGTTGACATAGACTCCATTCTGCTGGCTTGTAAGCTATTCCGCCTTGGAGCTATTCCGCGAGGTCTAGGCGCCTCTTCACTTGTCCAGCACTTCAGTCTGACCGCAAAATCGGATATATTTCCCTCTAAAGTTTCCCGTTTACTTTAACTGATTTTCCGATAACGAATTTAAATTAAACACAAGCCTATATTCTGCTCCAAAGTATGCTCTGTTGGAATAGTTTCGGAGACATCTCTATGAACATACGAATATACAGACTGCCAGGCAGACAAAAATTTTAAAAATCGCTGATTTGTTCTATTGCTCTTCTTTAGTCACCGCCTTATTTTATTTCAAAGAACTGGGCTACACCGCGATCTGCTGGATATCTATCTTCTATATTAATAATTTCGTCAAGGGGTACGGTAGACTCGATCGAAACCTTACCTGAGTAATAAAACATAAAAAAGTAAATATTTCGAGTCGACAACATATATCCGCAAAATTCGGATTGTCGAGTATTTTGTAAAATTCTAATGGTCAAAAGAGACAAATCGCAGTCGCCATATCGTCACTGACACCGGATGACATCTTGGGTAATAAAAACTCACCAACCTCTTTGTTCTACTGCACTACGTAGGTTGGTAGGTAGGTACCTAGGTAATCGCAAACTTTGTAGTATAATATCCGTTATTATTTGTTATGTTAAATTCTAATGGTGCTCAGAGACACATATTGTGTATTATGATGAGGCACATTTCACCCGAGCGAAGCCGAGTTTTCATCTAGTTATAGCATAGATTGATAGAGCTTCGTTTCTCAGATTCGCACGCGGATGAGGAGCACGGTGAGATCACGGAAGCCACGGAACCTACCTCCTTCAGCCAGACCACTACCTCATGGCTGCGCGATCACAACATGGATGCAGACATCAGATCGTACGCACGTGGCTCGCTGCTGAGGCGAGACGAGTACTTCTTCAGAATATGGCATTATGCCAAGCAATTGTTCAAGTGATCTGCGTGCGCGGACATTTGTGCTAACACGGACGTGATCCAACCTTAATCGATCATCGAGCAAAAACGTTTATACTCTAAATCCGCTTAACTGTCTTACTAATTGCATAATAGCGGATATGAAGCGATTGTTATTTTTTTGTCGCTTGATTTCGCTCGCCCGTGTAAAAGCACCTTTACCTGTGATATTTACGACAGCATGTTCGTTCCCCGAGACGGTCGTTCACTCACGTCGTCTTTCGGAATAATAGTTTGCGGATAGTACCTAATAGAAGACAGTTTCACTGTCAATTTTTTTACGATTTTTCTATGATTATTTTGAATTATTTATTGTTATTTTTAAGATTAAATTATTTATTTATTGAACCCTATCTGCTTTGCGTTTGAGTCTCATTCAATGTTTGATGGGAGACGTATTGAATATAGGTGCATATTTTATTCGAGAAATTGAATGAGGCTCGAAGGCATTGTTCGATGGTGGTATGAAATTACTTATTCAATAAACTACTTAGCAATGTGTGTGTTTTCATTTCATATGACGTCATCTGGCGGCCAACAGCCGAGCGACTCCGAGGCCATCAAAGAATAAGATTCCCTACTTAGGTACCTTATGATTCCCTCAAGCTAATATTATGTAGGAACCTTGGTTTTGTCTGCACGATACAATAGACTAGTCCTCTTGCTTCCTTCTATATGTATAACTCAAGGTTTTCATAATAAAATGTACTTAGGAGTACATGCGTTAAAATAAACATTGTGATTTTGTAGGTGTTAATAGATTGGTCACAAGCCTGATAATTTATTTGTCAAATTAGGTACGTTTACTTCCATGTTATTTATCTCCCATTTATAGTTAACGTTACCAAATTATTTTTTGATAAAGGAGTGCTAGATTAGCATGGTATGGACACGTAATGAGGAGGGATGAAAACCATGTCACCAAAAGAGTTATGAGTACCTATGAGTGTGGCTGGGTGCGCAAGTAGAAGAAGGCCGGAAAAGAAGCGGTTTGATTGTGTGAAAGATGATACGAATGTAAAAGGAGTAGACTCAGAGTTGACGAATGATAGGCGTGAGATAAGGGCAAGAGAATCATTACCTATGTTACCAAATTATTTTGTATATATTGTATTAAATATTAAAACCATCAGTTTAAATTAGTAAAGTTAATTTTAATCAGCTATAATGTACAAATTCATGAACACAAATGAATTAATATTCTGATCAAAGTCCAAACTTGTTCATGTAAGAAAAAAAAGCTTAATGCTGGTCGTAGAGTCTTAATATTTTCTATATGAAAAGGAACGAAAATAAAAATAATTAAAATTAAAGAAACGGTTAAGTACTTATTTATTTATTTTAATACCAAAGATTCACAGTGTCATTAAAATGAATACGTACATGACTAATAAACTAATGTATAATACGAGATGAAAGTGTGCTGTTAGTTTGTATGTACTGCAGCTACTATTACAGAATAATAATTACGATAAAATATTCGTGTGACTATTATTGGCTCTATTACAAAGAACCAACGAACGAATATCATCATTTAAAGAATCTAAAATTATGCTTCATCCCTTACTGGCGACTTCGACGGCCTGAAAGGAGAAAATACAAGTTACAATCATACAGCTAACATGGTCATGGTAAACATAATCAAGAATCATTAAGACGAAATGGAATTTCCTCTGGTATTATTATTAAAGGAAAAGTTATACGGCTCAATCACAAATGCTATTATCAACATCGCATATTTTTGGTATCCCCAAGTTCTCATCCAAATATGTACCACCATCGATTTAAACATTGCCCCAACCGAGTAACACACTATTCATTTTTATTCACTACTAGCTGTCCCGGCAAACTTCGTACCGCCTTCTACATTGCTTAGACAACAGTGAGTGATTATAATTTAATATGAACTTTATTAAATAGTAATAAAGTTCAAATTGACTCTACATTTTATTTAGAAAACGTTTGTATGGGAAATAGAAAAGGGCTATTTTTAGGGTTTTCCCGGCAGTTATTCGAATTTTTCTTACCTTTTAAACCTTCCCTAGACCTCCACGAACTTTTCAAAACCAAGATAAGATAAATCCGTTTAGCCGTTCTCGAGTTTTAGCGAGACTAACGAACAGCAATTCATTTTTATATATATAGAAGAAAAAGATATAAGATTTCATCACTCGAAAGTTTTTATTTACTCTACTCATGTATGTTAGGTTAGGCACACCATTTTATAAATAGCCCGCAGTAAAATTTTAGAGATTTCTGAATTCTGTCGAATTTTAAACTGTAAGTTATAATCTGAAAGACAGGTTAACAAAAGTTTGTAGCTCTATTACAACATGCCGCCAAGTTATGAAACAGTTTCCACCGCTCGTTCGATACTTTATGCTCTAGCCGACAGAACAAAACAAGGACCTAACAAAAATAAAACAGATAGCTCACTCGAGTGAGGATCGTTTTGCTAATGAGAAACAGTCGATTCTCGTTCCTGACATTGATAACTTCGTTAAAAGTGAAAAAAAAAAAGAAAAAATGAACCGAATTGAACGAACATGTCCCCGTCTCTGTATTCCACTAAATGGACTGAACTCGACGGGCATATTTGCATAGATATTCGTTTACCAGTACTGCGGGCAGCGGCGAGAGTTAAAACTGTTCTATTTTTTTTTTTGCAGTTTAAATTAATCGTGTAATCCGTGTTTCAGTTCACGCGAAAACGTTAACTCGAGCAAATGTTCGTTTTTGTTTTAATTTATTCCGCAGGCTCGTCGTATTACCTGCAAATATTTAACAGAATACCTTATAATTGTTTTTTTTTCCTTTACTATAAAATGACAACTCAAATTATTTCTTAAGATTCCTTCTCATTAATTATTATTGTAATTTACGAATAGCCGTACGCTCACCTTAAGTTTAAAATAAGAGTGAAATGTTAATTTCTTTTGAGAATTTTCTCTAGCCACAATTTTATTTTACTTTGCGTTTACATGAGTAAAAAAAGTAAACGGAAAGTGAACTATCTGTTACAACTTTCCGATCGGAAAATGCATCTTAAGCAAAGTTTATGCGAGAAATTCTTAGTTAAAGTTTGTGGAAAACCTGTCTTGTTAGTAGTAAGCCTAAGTTGTAAACGCTTGCTAGAAAATTTTCAACATTTTATAACTAAACTTATGCTGGCTTCAAAAACTATTAGCTGTCATAAAAATGCATCCTTAGCATCCTGGAAACTTTACACTAGACATTTTCAGGAAAGTTCGAAGGAAACATCTTGTTATAAGTTAGTAAGCTGTTGTGAAAAATCCTTCAATATTTTTTTAATTCTCTCGGAAAAATACTCCACTAAGAACCCGTTACTTTGTATAAAAACGGTCCTTAGGTAGCTCAACAGTTTCACATGTATTTATATTTAGATCGATCTGTATATTTCTGTAAATAAAGCAGTTTCAAAATTGTATTCAAGTAGCGCTTATATGACTACAACATCATCATCTTTCTGCCCTTATCCCACTAGGTGGGGTCGGCACAACAGGTTCTCTTCTACCACTCTCTATCATCCGTCATCTCAGTAGTCACTCCCTTCTTACACATATCGTCTTTCACACAGTCCATCCATCTTTTCTTAGGTCTACCTCTACTCTTATCATCGACATTCGATTTATATTTATTAGACAACGTCCTCAAATATACGAGTATAACAAGCCTTATTACCCTTGTCTTTGGCGGTCTTAGACTGCTTATTCTTGTTGCATTTCTTGACAATGCGTCGGCTCTTGTCACAGGATTGATCGCTGTTGGCCTTCAGCATATCAGTTCGGGACATCTCGCCATTAGGGCTGCATTCACCCCAAGAAGATTTCTCGTAACGGCAAGCTAAGGAAGGTGCATTATTCATATTTTGCGTAAAAAAGTCGTTTGAGTCAACTTTTTGAAGTGAAACTTCTAATGCAACTTCCAACAAGGTTGCGTTAAGCGTTTAACGCTACCATGGCGGGGATATGAAAGAAACAGAGCGAGAGTGAATGCGTGGCACTCGAACGCATGCGCGTAGTATACCTGTTACAGGCCAGCGCGAGCGTTAGCAACGAGAAGTTTCACTTCTTTCGCGCGGAGGGACTATTATTTTTTTGATACAAAGATGAGCGAAGTTGTGAAAGAATACGAGAGTAAAGAAAGACCTCACCTTTCTTGCACTTCTTCTGGATGGTCTTGACACTCTCGCAGTTGGTGGGGTCGCCTTTCTTCAGAGTCAGCTTGCGCGAGCGCACGTTGGTCTTGACATCACACTCGCTCCAAGACCCTCGCGCGTAGCGACAGACTTCTGTCGAAAAATTAATCTTTTATTCTTGGAAACGCCGCTAACAATGTTTCTTTTCATTGTTGATTTTTTTATCCACGAGTTTTGAACAGAAAGGAAGATAGTAGAAGACAGGGTTTTCGCTCCTGAGCGATCGCAGCTCAACTATTATTTGTAGCCGAGATACCAATAACACTATCTTTTAAATATACTTATAAAACTTTTCCGGTATTCATTGATAGATTATCAACCACAAAACTATACAATAAAAAAACCTCTAAGTCCCCGGGACTTACAAACAGCTAGTCTATACTACTCGTATATAAAGAGGAAAGATTTGATTATTTGTTTGTTTGTTTTCATTGAATAGGCTCCGAAACTACTGGACCGATTTGAAAATTTCTTTCACCAATGTGTAGAATGAACTTTCAGGATGAACATAGGCTATACTTTATGTAAAGTTACGAGCGGTAGTTATTAGTAATATAAAAAGTTGTTGATGAATTGACAAAGAGCGTCATTAAACATCTATTGAACGATCCGATAATATTATGCTATGCTTACATTCTGTTTATGGTATTGTAGCCCAAACTAAAAATAGAGTAGCTTAATTAAACAAACATAAAGAAACAATAGCCCGTTTGGGCTACAGACTAGCCCCTATTATTACAAATTGTAAAATACAAATAATGGTAACCGGCTACAATTCTACAAGTTTCTGTTTGATAAAAAAATACGATTAACAAATTTGTGATGGTGGTTTTACAAAATTGTTAAATTGTACCTACAATTCTACATAATTTATCACTTGTTATAAAATTCACTTTTTGACACTTTTTTACAAGTTTGTAAACTTGTACCTAATCTTAAACTTAAACGAGTTCCAACGGTTTTCATGAAATTTAGTATGCAGGGGGTTTCGGGGGCGGTAAATAGATCTAGCTAGGTTTCATTTTTAAGTAAACGTCGTTTTCCAAAACAACCGAGCAATGCTCGGTCACCCAGGTAGGTACATACTGTTTATTTAATAGGGGCCTGGACTACACCGACAGCCAAATGAACTTGCATATATATACACACATACACCCCAAACACATTTATCGATTAAAAACATCTTCCTATTTTGCCGATACCTATTTCTACAAACAAAATTTGAATAAATCAGTTTCTGTCTTCGTTATTTTTGCATTATTGAACACGATATTCGGTTTTCTGAACGTTCGGAATATTGTTCTTTGATATTTCGAAATTCCGTGTTACAGTCAAATGGGTGCATGTCAAAACTACCCCTGCTGCATTCACATAATATATTATATTTATAATATTTACTCATAATATTCAAGATGTCACAGATTCTCAACAACATGTGCAAAGGGGAACGCCGAGTTATTTTAAGATGGCAGGCGTCGGAGCTTAGAGACATGACAAAAGTGTATTCTGACTTTGCTGTGATAATCCACATCTAAAAAAGTCTAGGTACTCGTACCGAAAATACTAACAGTGTTAGAATATTTTTTTTCCTTATAATAACAAACACAACAAACAAAGAATTAGCTGTAATGTTCTCGAGTTTTAACGAAACAAACGAACAGCAATTATTTTTTTTATATATGAGAGATGAGAGATAATTATAGCTCGACTACTTAACTGAGACCACTGCCTGCAAGATCTTAAAGGCGCGGGCGAGGTGATTTTTTATGCAAAACATGATTGAATATGTCTGAAGACAGAATCCTGGCATGCCAATAGATTCTTCGATCAAAAATGAAATTATCTTCTCGCGTAGGTACTTATATATACTACACCCCGTGCTCTTGTAATCAGAGGAGTTTGAGTGAAGTAATGGGTACTGCATGCAATTTTGGTGGTCTACATTTGTAAAAATCTGTTCAGTTGTTTAGGCTACCGATTTCTCTTCAAATGTTTTAGGAAAGTTAGATGAAAAGCCTTTTCATGATTTAAATAGGTACATAATAAAAAATCAACCGCGTTTCCCGACAGGGTAGGCAGAGACCACGAATTTTTCCTTCCTACGACCCTGACATAGAAGGAAAGAAAGAAAAAAAATATTTTATTTACATTACTACCTATTTTGCTTCATTCACTTTCATTATAATATCTCATCATATCATCACTATAATATATTATCATCACTCTCCTAAATACGCGTTGGCTTTGAATAGGTACTTTTCATCTGAATTTTTACTAATACATTTCCACATTGATATCAATAGGTAGATTTATACTATTTATTCTTTTGATATAAAAAGTGCGATCGACAGTCACAATAATTTAATAGGCTTATTTTTTAATCTTTATTGAAAGCCTATTCGCTTTCCAAAAAAAGCCCTACAGGCAATATCAAAGTGATAGCAATTTGCGTTATAAAAAAAACGTTACGAGCGCTGGTGGTGTAATGGTAGCACCCCTGCCTCACGATCCGAAGGTTCAAACCTGGTCATGCACCAATGAGTTTTTCTATTCGAAAAAAATATGTGCGCAATGCCAGTGCTCTTAAACGGTGAAGGAAAACATCGTGAAGAAACCGACATACCCCTCCATTTTTAAGGGTTCCGTTTTTTGCCATTCGGCTACGGAACCCTAAAAATGAATGATAAACGAACAAACCTTTATTTTTGGCACTTCTCTCGTTGCGAATGAGAATCTCATGGTCCGCGGCGCCGTCTTCAAACACCTCTCCGTCGGCAGATACCAAGGCCAGCGATAGCAGCATGAGGCCTGCGACCATGCGCCACCAATACTTGTACTGCAAAGAACGACTTTGTTAGCCTGGGTTGCCGAGGTACAACGTACGACGTTCCTCGTAGGTACAAATACGAGATTTGTGGTCTTCTGAGGTACGAGGACACTGTCAACCTCGTACAAATGTACGAGATTTTGGTAATAGATATAGCCATACGGACATTTTGCATCACAATTCTAATATAATAGTAAACTAGTAACATATCAGAACTTGTAGGAACTTCTTACATTAAAAATTTCATATGATTGTCTATAGTTATCCTGGTTATACAGCTATCCAGTTAAACGGAAAATAAGTAGGTAATAATAAAGATTTTTTAAGAACAAAAAGTGATGTGTTATTTAGTAGACTCAATAGTTTTTTTCATTGAGTAAAAAGTTCTAAATTCAGTAGCTCAATATTCCTCAACATTGGTTTTAGCACGTTTTCGATGCATAATATAATGTACGAGGTTTGAAAGTCAAAATATGAGATCTTTAGCTGCATATGTACGAGGGATTTTGTTTTGCAGTTGGCAACCCTGTTAGCACACGTGGTGTATACCAAAGCGTCGGTTCTTCGGAACCCACCTTTTCAAAGGGTCTTTAGTTAACTGAGGCGCTGTCAACTTATCCCGCGGGATGAGTTGACCTAATGCATTTTTGGATCGGTCAACTCATCCCGCTGTCCAAAAAAAAGGAATGTTTTGTTTAAAATTTATGTTCACATGTGAACATATCTCTAGGTATCTACCAAACATGGGGATTACGGTCGTGATCTTGTTTATTTTTTTTAATTCCTATAAGAGTCGAGCCTCAAAAGAAACCGACAAGTGTTGACTTTTATCCGTAACTAGTTGAGTTAAAACACGCCCATATCTATACTAATATTATAATATACTTATACTAGATGACCCGGTGTACTTCGTATCACCTATATATAGGATATATTGCGGCTATAAATTAAGACGTAGGTAAGCTATCCTATCTTTCAAGTTGGATCAAACTGCACACGGTGTGCAAATTTAATTTAAAATCAGTTAAGTAGTTTAAGAGTCCATCGCGGACAAACAACGTGACACGTGATTTTAAGATTATTAAGATTATAGAGTTTGTATCTTTGTTTGGTTGAACGTGTTAATCTCAGGAACTACTAGTTTGAATTGAATAAGTATTTTTGTGTTGGATAGTTCATTTATCAAAAGAAAGGCTTTATAACATCACGTGACCAATAGGAGCGAAGAATCAATGCAAAATGTTGCAAATACGGGTAAAATTATACCACTTAAAACCCGCAGACAAAGTTGGGCGCTGATCAGCTAGTTTGTTATAAATGTCACGCGGGTTTGTACGTGTCACGGTCACGGCATAACGGCACGAGTGTGGACATACGCTTATTGTCACAAGGAGGAATGTACTAAATGGCCCAAAGTTATGTTTTAGTAATTTTGTATAAAAAACTCTCAAAGCTGGAATCTCTTTGAACCCACCGTTTGAACAAACACAACTTACCTACATGTTAGTTAGTATATGTAATTATAATCTATACATATAAAAGGCTTTGTCCTGAATGACTGAGGTATCAACGCAGAGCCTAAACCGCTGATCGTAGAGATCTGAAACTTGGAGGGTGTGTTGTTTGTACGACGGAGGCATCCGATAAGAAGGGATTTTCCGAAATTCCACCTCTAAGGGGGTGAAAAGGGGAGGCAAAGTTTGTATGCAAAACCTGATTCCTTGGTCCGATCTACTTGAAATTTTGCATAAACCTTTTTTAGCAGAATTGATGAAAGACCTATATAGCATTTTTTTGAATTTCATCCCCTAACGGGGTTAAAAAGGGGTACAAAGACTCATAAAAAACTTGGTCCTGAATGACTTAGGAATCAACGCACAGCCTAAACCGCTGATCGTAGAGACCTGAAACTTGGAGGGTGTGTTCTTTGTATGACGTAGGCATCCGATAAGAAGGGATTTTTGGAAATTCCACCTCTAAAAGGGTGAAAAAGGGGGGCAAAGTTTGTATGGGACAACGTGATTCCTTGGTCCAATCTACTTGAATCCAGACATCCACACATTCTTACAAACTTTCGTAAAATATTAGTAGGATATACAAGAATTGCTCGTTTAAAGATATAAGATTGACAAATATGTACAATTGTAGGTACAATTTTACAATTTACAATAGTCCTACTAATATTATAAACGCGAAAGTTTGTAAGAATGTATGGATGGATGTATGTTTGTTACTCTTTCACGCTACAACGGCTAAACGGATCTGAATGAAATTTGGCACATATATAGATTATGGTCTGGAATAACACATAGGCTATATTTTATCCCGGATAATCTGAATCTCGGAAGCGGCTCCAACGATTTTCATGAAATTTAGTATGCTGGGGTTTCGGGGCGATAAATCGATCTAGCTAGTTTTCATTAAAAAAAACACGATTTACCGTTAAAAACCCTAGCAAAGCTCGGTCATCCAGGTACTGTTATTAAATAGCATTTGTCATAAAATTCGACAATATTTTCACTTTTTTACAAGGTAGACTTGTAATGTTTATTCAATAAGGGTCAGGAATAAATAATGTAGAACCCTACTAAAGTTATCTTCTATCGGTAAAAATAGTACGTAAGCATTTAAATAGGGACACACAGAGATAAACGACCAGTTAGTTAGTCCAGTCAGTCAACTCTTAAGCCTTTGTTTCTTAGAAAACGGACGTAACATAGCGGAGACGCAAGAAACGTCAGCCTACGACGCGGTGGTGACACGCGTGACATGTTGGTTCTAGTTTTCGGAGCGGACAAAATGTAAGTAGATTGTATATCGTAGAATCTAAGAAGTTCGTAGGCGTGTGAAAAAAACACGACTCGGTAGATACCTCCTCAGATCTTTAGTGACTGAGATCTTTTAGGATATCTAGAGAAGGTAGTCAGAGACACGTCTAAACCTGACATTTGGCACATGCCCACATTTTGCACAGTGGTTAGTATTCCGTACGTGATAGGTTGCAAGCCCATCGCCGCTTATAAGAATACTAACCTATGAACCACACACCTTCGAATTTTTGTTCTAGGGTAGGTTTCTTCACGATGTTTTCCTTCACCGTTTAAGAGCACTGGCATTGCGCACATACATTTTTCGAATAGAAAAATTAATTGGTGCACGACCAGGGTTAAACCCACAACCTACAGAGGTGCTACCACTACACCACCAGCGCTCTTCATCATCTTCTCTTGACAGTGTCAAGTACACAAAAAATGCTTTAACCCTTTCACCACACTAGTTCAAAATAACTGATGACACGGTAAAAAGATTGTAACATCAAGGCCTTACCACAAGCTCTTACGAACCATCAAGTTTTCTGAAACGTAACATTTCAAGTTTGAGCTAAAGCAAAATGCCTTGGTTACGGTTAGTAAAACGCCTATCGCGTAATACGTCATAGAATACGTCAACAAGGCAGAACGTCCAGGGAGCAAACGTCCTTAAAGCTTTATAATATTTCGGCCTGAGCAGGCTAGAATTTCAAAAAAACTTAACGCCGTATTATCACGCTGCCGCTCTTTAAGGGACAAGTGTTTAACTCCCGCAGTGCTAAAATTAACTTGAAGAGTCTTGGGTCAGTCAGATAACGATTAACTGGACACGTTGTACAGTCGACATCAAAAGTAAGTAAGGGAAGGTGCAGGAAACACGAACGCGAGAAAATTACGACCATATTGAAGTGGGCTGTATTTAGTCAAATTTGTGACATTTGGTCCAATTTAACCTTTAAACAAAGCATTAGCTGATCTGCATCAAAATTAACAAGATTGTTAAAGTATCGTTATCTATTTACGTTTTCCATTTTACGGAAGATAATCCTTTGCCCGGACATGGTGGAACACAAAACAACCCTAACAGGCAATTAAAAACACTAGAATAATAGAAATTTACCTACACTTATTCCTACTCTAAGTCCAAATGGATAACCCTAAAGTTGATACCTACTATGAACTACAAGGAAATTTTCTATTTTCAAAAAGTGTTCGTCCTGATGTTGACTGTACTAACCGCAATACACACTAACCCTCGCTCACGTAGCTTTTGTGGTAACAGTAGGTAGGTATTATTGTGAGTAATACAATTCATTGTTTTATTTAGTTTACGAAAACGGTTCTTAGTTTGTGAATAATAGAGGGATAATGTCTACGATTTTTATTTTCAACAAGCCGTTACCCGTGACTTTGTCCGCAAAAAACCATCAATATAACATATTTCTTCGTTATTTTTTTCAAAAGAATCCTTTCCTTATTATGACAAACACATCAAAAAAGAATTATCGAAATTGGTCAAGCCGTTCACGCGTGATGCCGTGACCAAGGGGAATAGGGATTAATTTTTATAATTATGTATAAATAATAAATAAATATTGGTGCCATTTCACACAACGCCTTCTAGCCTCAAACTAAGTATGATGGTTGATAAATTAATTATAATACTTACTTTTTTTTAATAAGTAAGTATAAGTACCTACACTAATATTAAATTAAAAAAAATAAAATAAATATGATCACGACTGTAATCCCCAGGCTCGGTAGATATCTCCTCAGATCTTTAGTTACTTAGATCTTTGAGGATATCTAAAGAGGGTAGTCAGAGGCAAGTCCAAACATGACATTTGGTACATGCCCACGTTTTGCACAGTAGTTAGTATTCCGTACGTGACAGGTTGAAAGCCCATCGCCGCTTAAAAGAATACCAACCTATGACACATACCTTCAAATTTTTGGTTCTAGGGTAAGCCGGTTTCCTCGCGATGTTTTCCTTCACCGTTTTGGAGCACTGGCATTGCGCACATAAATTTTTCTAATGGAAAAACTCATTGGTGCACGACCAGGTTTGAACCCACGACCTTCGGATCGTGAGGCAGGGATGCACTACACCACCAGCGCTCATGTCACACTAATATTATAAAAAAGTAAAGTTTGTAAGGTTATTTATAGTAACCCTTGGATCTACCTATCTACTCCACCAATATTATAAATTTATTTTATTCGAACGTTTGTATGAATGGATGGATTTATTGAGTAACAAACTCAATCACGCTATAACGGCTGAATGGATCTGGATAAAACCTAGAACACGCGTAGTTTAAAATTAAAATTATATAACAAATGTAGTGGTTATATAGAAACGTAATTGAACGGAACATCAGTGCCGATTTGTATTTTAACCGATTTTAAAAGAGGTTGTTCGACTGTTTGCATGTTTTTTTTTCTTTGCACCAATTACAACTAAAGCTTTAATATATTTTTGACGTGAACGAAACATCGAAGAAAATAACAATAATAATTGAATTTATTTTTGTTGATCCCCGAAATCTTTTATACCTTTAAACGAGCAATTCTTGTAAATATATATAAGTATAATCTGAATCTCGGAAACGGCTCCAAAGATTTTCATGAAATTTAGTATGCAGGGGGTTTCGGGGGCGATAAATCGATCTAGCTAGGTTTCATTTTCCAAAAAACAAGATTTAGGTACCAAAAGAAACCGAACAAAACTCGGTCAACCAGGTACTAATATTTTACAGTAAACAAAAGTCCTTTAAAAAATACAATTTCAATAGATATTGTAAGTACTAAAAACCTATTCACCATCTTTTGTTGAAGCAGATCAAAAAGGAAAACAAAACACACCCCTTAAAATCAATATAATAAATAATACATTTCCATTATTCACTAAATAAGGAAAAATCTCTTTGAATAAATACATCCTAATGGCTCTCAGAAAGTTGAACATTGACACAAAAACCGCTGTCGTAAAGAATAATACCGAAACAGGATTCATCAATAATTGAACAAACTAAGAATCAAAATTTAAAAAAATATTTGCCTTTGTTAGATACCTTAATTTAAATACTATCATTTCAGAGAAAAGTCATCTCGAACGCATACCGCAGGCAGTACAAACGCCAAATTATAAGTATGTTATGATAATATCGTTGAGACGAGAATCGGCTTTTATGTAAAGGTTCTTTTGTGCTGTATTAACTCAAGGACACGCAATAAAAACGTTGAAAAAGGTCAAGCAAAGGGTCTAAATTGCATCGAAACGAATGAGTACAATACTAGGCGCACGCGATAAAACGCGATCCCTACCACACCCGCTACCCTGTGATGCTGCGTACTAATTTATTATCATTATGTAACAAATTTGAGCTTAACACTTTCGGCGTCACCGTACAATCTTACGCATTAAAACGACAATAAACATAGCAGAACAAAAAACATAATAATGCAAATAATAACTTGCTAATGCTTTGTATAAAACAAACATAAATAAAAATCGCTAACTTAGAAAAATTGTTTATAAAGTTTTTTTTGAAATTTATGAATAATAAATATGAATGTTTGCATTTATGATGGGAGTTTGGAAGCTTTTTATTTACCTCCATTCCGGTGTCTTGGTGTGAGTTGTCGCGGTGAAGTTCTTTCGCGGTCGAGACGAGGGCTCGGCTCAAGACTCGGGCAGCGAATGGCGCGGCAGCGCGGCCGATACGACGCTATGGCGCGCTCTCCCGCGTTCGCAGGACACCTATCGATCCGCTTGCAACCGGGAGCACTACAAGCTTCTAGCGTGTTGCCAACTAGCTACGAGTGGCAAGTTTTGCCAAAATTAATGCTAGGTTTGCATCTTCTTCTTCGTCTTCCTCTTTATGCATGGCATCTGTCTCTTAGAGAACGATTTCCCAGTGTCAAGTATATTTTTATAAGTGATGTCAAATTATCGTCTTCTTCTTCTTCTTTATTTACCTACGGCATCTGTATCTTGGAAAAAATCTAGTGTCAAGCGTATTTTCATAGGTGTTATCATGATGTCACCTTCTTACGGCCGGTTTCTATATTCCATATAACTGCGGTTTTTGGATTTTGGATAGGTATTTGGCATTAAAAATACCTAACCAAAAACCGGAGTTGGCAGCGGACGACGAATCGCAGCGACACTACTGGTCTCTATGTAAATGCGTCGCTAGATTCGTGACGCTAACTACGGAAGGAAATTCATAGAAATACAAAGAAACCAATAGTGTCGCCGCGACACGTCGTCCGACGCTGCCTCATGCCATCCGCTGCCAACTCGTACTTGTACAAAACTTGCTAAATCTGGCAACAATTGCAATAGCTGGCATCCTCCGTTACGAGCCGCGAGTCGCCGTTCCTCTGCCCGTTTTCAAACCCCTCCCGCATCCCTTCTCTCTGTGGCTCCGTCACTGCTAGCTAAGCTGTGACTAGGATTTATTACTCTTTCCGGGAATGGCCGGATTTCGACATACTACAGCATTCAGAGAGCGTAGTCTAAATTTTAAAACTACAGACAGCTTACTTTATCTCGTTTTTTTTAGTTAACATAAACGAGTCATTAAAATATAGCAATAATAAAAATAATATAATAATAATGCTGGACAATCCACACAGCATCATCTAACCCCAAAGTAAGCTCTCAAAGCTTGTGTTATGGGTACTAGATGACTGATATATTTAATACATTATATACATAGATAGATATTTTTTATTATACATAGAAAACACCCAAACCAACGGAACAAATTTCTGCAGATCGTACACAAATTTATTCCGCGCCGGGAATCGAACCCGCAACCTCTTGCGTCGCAGGCGGACTCTCGCCCGCTGCGCCACTGAGGTCGTCAAATATCAAAGCGATATCCCTAGATACTTACCTAGTAAGTATAAACATAGTGTGTACTTAGTAAGTAATTAATCTATAAACTATCTGGTTCCCATAGTACCTACAAGCTTTTTTTAGTTTGGACTAGAAATACTAGAATGGCGTACGTAATGTTGACCAATTACAATCCTACTAAATTATAAACGTGAAGATTTGCATGTATGGATGTGGATGTTTGTAGTTATTTATTCTGAAACGGCTGAACGAATCTAGATGAAATTTGGTACAGAGATAGATTATATTCTGGAATTATATTCTGGATTTTTTCTAAAATGTACGGTTCCTGTGATATAGATTTGTTTTTGTTTTTCAAGGTTCCACGCGGGCGAAGCAGTGGGCGGAAGCTAGCATTAGAATAATGAGACGAACGACTTGGCCTGTACTCAAAAATAAGTTCATAGTTTAATTTCATAGGTACTTCTCTCTATACTAACTTTGAACCCCCTTTTTCCCCTTTCTAAATCCATCGGAGGAAATCCCGAGAATTTTGAACAAAACAGCCATCTTTTGTTTAAAATTTTCTTGACAGTTCGACTGACTTTGTGTATTGACAATACTAATTTTAAACGTAATAGAAAATCTCCGCTAATATAATGTAGCTCATAATAATTAATTTAATTTAGAGTTATAGTGGTTTTTAAGTAGATAGGTGAAATAATGGAGGCGCTAATAAGTTTGGGAACCCCAGTAGTGCGATTATGGAACTCTGATACAATCAACACTTGTCAAAACTGGCTCAAATCGATTGAATAAACACTCTTATGTCATACCAAATCACTTGATTACAATGAAAACGTATTGACATTGTTTGTAAGCAAAGATCCATAATCGCCCCACTGGTCTATGGTATAATCTAAAAACGTATCACAAACAATAGCATCCGGGAAAACAGATAACAAGAAATTAAATTTCACAAGATCAATGGAGGTCAGCGTAAAGTTTAAAGAAGTTTCTTTACCCAAGGTTCGACTGTAAAACGTAGTTTATTATAATAATAACGTTTTTCTGTCATGACTCGTCGCACGCAGTCGGGTTCAGCCACCAGTAGGTCTACCATGAGTTGTCACATTTAGATTAGCTGACGTTACTACAGTAGTAATAGTACCTACGTTACTATGACATCTGTCAAAACTGTTACTCATGGTACCAAATTGTAAGCAAATTATGAGCGCAAACTACAGTCGCTGTAGTACGCTGTGACGTAGGATAGTTAGCTACGTGAGTTTTCACAATCTACACTCACTAGCGACTGTAGTTAAAAAAATGTTTGAAAACATGGCACAGCGCCTCTAGCGGATAGTTGGGTACTAAAACCTCACGTAGAATTTGGTACCATGAGTAACAATTTTGACAGCTGTCATAGTAATGTACTATTACTACTGTAGTAACGTCAGCCGATCTAAATGTGACAACTCATGGAAGACGTACTGACGTTTTTTACAGACAAAATCACTGGCAGCAGCCATTCGAGTTTTCAATAAGTGAGGTAAGCTTACTCGTAGTAAAAAAAAAATTATGATCACGACTGTAATCCCCGGGATTGATAGATATCTTTTCAGACCTTCAGTTACTTAGATCTCTAAGGATATCTAAAGAGGGTAGTCAGAGGCACGTCCAAACATGACATTTGGTACATGCCTACATTTTGCAAAGTAGTTAGTAATCCGTACGTGACAGGTTGCAAGCCCATCACCGCTTATAAGAATACTAACCTATGTGTCATACATACACTTCGAGTTTTTGGTTCTAGGGTAGGTATGCCGGTTTCCTTACGATGTTTTCCTTCACAATGTACTATTTTGAAAAAACCTCTGTGCAAGTAGGTATTATATTTCTTGTTTTTGTTTTTTTTAATAAGTGCTGTATAAAGTTTATATGGGTCAACCACTGAAAAATGACCTACCTACCAAATAAAAAATAATCGTCAAAATGTAATCGTGTAACATAAACAAACACTTAGACAAGAAAATAGTCTAGCTAGTTAAGAACCTCCGCCTTTGAAGTATAATTCTGTTGCTCCACAGACTAACTTAAAAAATGTTGAGAGCTACGATCTTATTTCGTTCGCTAGAAGGTTCAAATTAGCGTCACATTGTATAGTTCATAATGAATAAATAGATGGCGCTAGTAAAAAAGTCCGGGCTCTAGAACGCGCTATCGAAGCGTTTCGGTACCATCACGACCCCCATGCGGCGCAAATGCTTCACAACGGCAAACATACTTAATTAATTACCTGTTTACTCTTAATGTGTAAATACGTAGTTTTTGGAAAGCGGCGTCAAGTAGTACTTGAACGCGCTGCGTAAATATTTGACAAGAATAAGGTACACCTATACTACCTGCCTAATATTAAATTAGGTACCTGGGTGACCGAGCTTTGCTAGCTTTTTTTTGTAAACGACGTTTTCTAAAAATGAAACCTAGCTAGATCGATTTATCGCCCCCGAAACCCCCTGCATACTAAATTTCATGAAAATCGTTGTAGCCGTTTCCGAGATTCAGATTATATATATATATATATATATATATATATATATATATATATATATATATATATCGCACCCCCAGTCGTAAACTGGCTCAATCCAAAATTCATGTTTTTTGGGAAATGAAGAAAACGTGTTTTGATCATCGACATCTTTTGGTAAATCACACTATAACTTTAATGAATAAACAGTAATTTACAAAATTTTAAGTCTTACAGGTTATTTTGTCTGAGGACTACTAATATGGATAACAATTTCCTTAAAAATATTGAAACATTTATAAGTAAATCGATGCTAAAAAAAAAACTTCCAATAATGAGTCACTCTAGTAGTAATCACCTACTATAAAACCTATGAACTTTTGACGTATCTACAAAGAGGTCTCTTTAATTCCCAGCAACACAATCAAACACATAATATTCAGCACGAAACCGACCGAACTTGGTTTAAGTCACAAAAATACCTTAGTTTACAGTTGTAAAGTGACTCAAAACAAACCTCAGTCGCTTTAAGATTGAAATTAATTTAGTAAATTTACCCCGAGTTTTGTACTATAATGACGCATTGAGGTTTATGCCACTTTCTCTCTAGTTGCGCAGCGTAAAACTCCAACGTAACACTAAATACGTCACTATCGTAATGACGATAGGCGCCGGACTCTATATTAAGAAAGAGACCAAAGATTACGTATCTCCTTTTCTAGCCTTAATCGGGCAGTTTCTGATTTACCAGGCGATAGAGCGCGCTTTTTTGAGTCGTTCTGCATACTTAACTCAATTCACCAAAATTTTGGATTGAGCCAGTTTACGACTGGGTGTGCGATATATATATAATCTGAATCTCGGAAACGGCTACAACGATTTTCATATACAAGAATTGCTCGTTTAAAGGGATAATATATTTATGTTATTATTATCGCGTTTTATTTACCTATTTTCCCGGCGTTTCGACAGTATGTAAACTTGGAAAAGTAGGTAAATTAAACGCGATAAATACCCGTTTAATACATTAGTTCCTGGGTGACCGAGCTTTGCTCGTTTTTTTGGGATAAACGACGTTTTCTAAAAATTAAACCTAGCTAGATCGATTTATCGCCCCCGAAACCTCCTGCATACTAAATTTCATGAAAATCGCTGGAGCCGTTTCCGAGATTCCGATTATATATAATATATATACATATATATATATATATATATATATATATATATATACAAGAATTGCTCGTTTAAAGGTATAAGATAGTACTGAACACATTATGTGTTCAGATCACGTTAGTTTAAAAATATATAGCTACAAATACCTATTTATGCATAATAACTAAGTATGTATTTGTTGTTAGAATTATTTTCTGTTTAATAATTTTTCTAATTTGACTATTTTTTTCTTGTCGTTTTTTTACTTTGATATTTTTGCGATATTCAAAAAGTCGGGAACGTCATGTCAAAATCTGTACGTCGATTCTGTAAAAAACTCGCATCTCACATCGCTATTCACTTTCACTTCGCATAAACACTTTTTATTTGAAACTTTGAATCGGGTTCGAGTGCGAGGCGAGCGTCGAAGTGACTTGGGAATTACCGTATAGGATGCTATTACTTACGTCATCTCATACTTTATCTGTCAAAATCTCCCCGTCAATTTAGTTCAACTCGCTGACACGCTCGCAAGAGTGGCGCTAGTGTAAATTCGAATAATCAACCGAGTTTTTAGAATGCCAATCAAGAAACTCACAGCGGATTCAGATTCGAAGTTTAGAATGAGGTCTTACAGAATGACACGGCTGTCCGGCCGTTTTGATAATGTACATACTTACGTACAATACAATCCTCAAACACATAACCTTCATTCCTCGCAGTCAAAGAGAAAAGTCTTCGGTTCAGCATTATTCACCTTACAACTGAAAATTCCAATTTAAATTCATAACATTTTTGTCTAATAAAACCACAAGGCTCATTTCAAAAATGAGCCTGAGAAGAGGATGTACAGAGACCTGAAATGTAAAAACGTGAAATCCAATATGTGCAAATTGTGCAGTATTCGTTCAGCAATAATTTATGGGTACCTACGTGTTTTCCATTAATTAGGCCCATATTGTTGTTTCACGCGTAACTGAAGTGTAACGGTCCTTTAATTAAACGCTGGCGAATATTTTCAAACAAACCGATGAGATGAACAAATGGGTCGTTGTGTTTTTTCTGGGTATGTTATGCGCTTCAACATTTATTTAGTTTTATTATTTGACAATTAATTTATACGCTAACGTCGGATTGATGCGTGTCTAAGGCAGGATTGCTTAATTAAGCTTAACATAAAAAGACACGACCACATTTGCTACAAACACGCGGTGTGTCACGCTGCATGTCACGGCTGTACTTTCTTCTTCTTCACGATGTCCGCTATCCGTAGATTTCCCGAGAATTTTTAACAAAACGGCAATTTTATGTACCTATAAATTTATTTTACGATTGTGACGTTTAAAATGCTAATCATTAATAAACACTTGAGGCTGGCAAAATTGAGCTTGGAGAAAGAGACAATCCGTGTGACTGTCACGCATCTTTCTTACGGGCACGGCGTTATGTCACAAGTGGGGTCACTGTGACAGACCTTTAACAAATTGATATTAATTTGATTTTAGAATTATTATAGTTTTTTAATTCATCGTAATGGATTTCTTATGACGTCTTAAAAAATATTAAAGTATGTTCTGCGGTATAAGCAAAATAAGAGCACTGGTAATGTAGTGGTGGATTAGTCGTGATCATGTTTGTTTTTAACATAAGCAAGTAATAATACATAATTATAAAGAGGCTGGGTGCGTCGAGCTGAGGACAGGGCGCAATGGCGCTCATTAGGGGAGGCCTATGTCCAGCAGTGGACTGCTGGCTGATGATGATGACTTACAATAACTTTTTATTATTATTTAGCAGGGGCGTGTTGTATACCGTGCAGTGGACGAGCGCCTTTCAGGCCGAGAGATGGATCTCTACCGTTCATTGTGAGTACCTTTTAAATAAACCGTAACCGTGACACGAAGTTTCACGAATTCTGGTTGAGTATCCGTTGGATATAGATACTCTTTAAATATCTATTGAAATTGAAATTTGAAATTGAAATTGAAAAATATTTATTCAGTACAATCACAAGGATCACTTTGAAACGTCTTACATGCTAGGTGAATCTATGTGCCAATTCCAACCTAACCCAAGTACGAGAAGAACAGGCAAGAAACTCGTCTCGGTCCTAGCGCTTTTTTGTATGATCCTTCTTACAAAAAAATGTAATCAAGATTATCTAATAATATCTAATAACATAAAAACAAAAGACAAAACAGAACATAAATACATAAAACAAAAGGACAGCGTTTACATTGCAAATTGGTTAGCTGTCGGAGGGCGGAGCGACATCGGGCCATGAGTTCCTATCATCAATACATTCATTTATATTATAATATGCTTTCTTTAAGAGATTAATTTTAATGAAGGCTTTGAATTTTCTAACAGGAAGTTTAGTTGCATTTATAGGAAGTTTATTATAGAAACGTATCACGTTCCCCATAAATGACCCGTTCACTTTATTGATCTTGGAGATTACAGTCGTGTTCATGTTCGTTTTTATTTTGTTTGTTACTAAATAAAATGTAGTCAAAAATAGATATTTTGTCGTGTTTTGATCACCAAAATTAATCTAAGACCAAAAATAGGACGTTTCCATAATAATATTTATTGAGCTTCTCCAAACGACGAAAACAAAAAAGGAGGTAAAAATAAAACCAATTTCGAAGTACCTACTACTCGTAATAACAAAAATAGATATTAATAAACACTGAAAATGCAAGGCTTAAAGGTAATTACATGAGTGTTTCTAGCCTTCGTGCTTTGAATTATTAAATAAAGCTTCGTTTCGAGAAAGTTCAACCAGTGAATGGCATTAAGAGAGCATTTTTAACGACCAATTATTTCCAAACGAAGCCATGCATCGGTTTTAATTTTATCGGCTTTGTTTAGGTATAGATCGACTGTTAAAGTTGATGCAACCGACTCGGTAACAGATTTTAAACAAACTATTTTCTGGTATACCTACGAGTATTACAATAAATTGGTTAACTTTTAGACCCCGACTATCTACGTACCCACCGAATTTTAGGTCACACAGCCGCCATTTTGGATTTTTTTACATTTTGTAGTCTTTAGGAACTATAATATATAAATGTTTGTAGGTATAGCATTTGTGTCACTCTTGTAATCCAGATGACTCTAATGACACCTCATTCAAAATCTGTCCAGCCTTTTGGGCTACAGTGACAGCTAAAGGAACAATATACATACATACACCCCAAACACATTATGCTCCGCTTTCACTTCGCAGTCGGGTAAAAATACAATATTTGTAAGTATTTCTCATTCCTTTGACGCCGTATTTACAAAGCAATATCAAATAGAATCGAGACGAAGATTTCCGCTTTCAGTATTGCGCTGTAGAAGCCTTAAAATGCTGTTTGAAAATGAAATGGTGTAAATAGAAAACTCTCTCTTTATTTACGAGTACAATGCCACAGGGAAAAATTCAATATTATTCTCTTTATTTGTAAAAAAAAATGAAAAAATTATTACGATTGTAATCTCCGTTCGGTAGATATCTCCTCAGATCTTTAGTTACTTATTACTTAGCTTTGAGGATATCTAAAGAACGTAGTCAGAGGGAGGCACGTCCAAACATGACATTTGGTACCTGCCCACATTTTGCACAGAGGCTAGTATTCTGTACGTGACAGATTGCAAGCCCATCGCCGCTTATAAGTATATTAACCTACATTTTGACCTAGTATTGTCATACACCTTTGAATATTCGGTTCTAGGGTATGCCGGTTTCCTTCATCGTTTAAGAGCACTGGCATTGGGCACACACATTTTTCGAATGGAAAAACTTATTGGTGCACGACTAGGTTTGAACCCACAACCTTCGGATCGTGAGGCAAAGGAGCTACCACTACAACATCAGTGTTTTTTTTTCCATCTAAATAATAAAAAAAATTGCTTCAGGTGTATTTTTCCTCGCGCTATCGAGGCTTGTGCGTGGGCACACTGGTCTCCCGGTCTGTGGTGCTCACGGCCGCTGTGTGTGTCACCAGCCCTATGGCCTCAGTTAGGGACACGCGGCCTATCAATATGGTAGTTGGCACCACTTACCGCCACCCGAGGCGCGGGATCAGAGTGCAAGTCACAAAGATACTGTTACCGAGACGTAAGTAAGATTTGGGGTCTGTGGGTCTACCATGAGTTTTCACAACCTACACTCGCTGGCGACTGTAGTTAAAAATGTATAAAAACTTGTACAGTGCCTCTAGCGGATAGTTGGGTACTAAAACGGCATAATCTGCCACAGCCAGCGGTAATTTGCGTTTAGTTTTTACCTATAATGATTGTTACAGTGAAGAACATATCAGAAAGTCGAGGTTATCTAATGGAGAAGTCAGCGGCTATCTTACTGTTAAAGCGGAAAGTACCTGATATACTGACAGAAGTCCCTCCAAGGGGGATCACTCTTGATTGGCGGTATGGACACACTAGTTACAAGTCCCACTAGATGAGCAACGTTTTTAACCCCCGACGCAAAAATGAGGGGGTTTTATAAGTTTGACGTCTGTGTGTGTCTCTCTGTGGCGTCGTAGCTCCCGTACGCATGGACCGATTTTGATTTGGTTTGTTTTCTTGTTTGAAATGTGAACTAGTCGGGAGTTTTCGCCGCCACAAAATGGCGAATTACATATCTTTTCATACGCCCTACGAAATAAATTCCAGACGTTTTACTAGGAGGTCATTTTACTTTTATGCCGTTCATCCCACAAGGGCGTTATGCTAGATCAGTGATTCCCAAAGTGGTCCAGGTGGACCCCCAGGGGTCCACGGGAGACTACGGGGGTCTACGTTGGACGTGAAAAAAATGGGGGTCTACAATCGTAAGCAGGGGGTGCATGAAAATTAATTTGGTTTCGATAGTGAAGAACTAAAATGTTGGCCACAAACTCAACCATAACGCAAGTTTCCATAGATAGATAGATCTAATCTTCACTTTTTTTTTTCAAGATTTAGAAATTGATAGTAATGTAGATGCAGGGGGTCCAACAGATCCAGCAAAATTTTGAAAGTGGTCTATGAAAGAAAAGAGTTTGGGAACCACTGTGCTAGATTGTCCTTCTGATACGGACCGTCCCTCAATATAGGTATCAAATAAAAAGGCTTCAATAGTAAAATACTATATTACACTATGACAAATTTCAAATCCAAGATGGTCGACACCAAAAAATGGGGGGCAAAATTAGTGTCCGGGGTTTTTTAAATTTTTAATTTAACTTGTTCTATAAAGAAGAAAAAATCATTATCGTTCAATCTGAGAAACTACAAACGAAAGATCAAAAGCTTTCAAGATATTTGGAATTATAAGCTTGTTTATTTTCTTGATAATCTTTAATCGATTTACAATGTAGGTAGAGGTTGCTAGTTGGTACTTAATGATATTTAATTCTAGGGGTGAATTAACTCTGAAGCTTCAGGAAGAGTGTATGGTTCCCGGCTGGCATTTCTTTTACAAGGGGGTAAGTTCAACAACCTTATTTTATAAGGGTAGATAAACTAGGTAACTAATTTCTTTACCTAATAGTCCTTAATCTCAGAATAATAACAATCTTTTAAAAAAAATAGTCTTTTATAGGCGCCATGTTCGTTTTTTATTATTACAAGCTTCTATGTCACTAGTTTTTAAAATTTACATCTTTTAATAGCTTGTGTCTGTGATTCAGACAAATTAATAGACACTTCATTTGCTCAAAAGTAACAGCCAAAAGAACTTGCATACATACATACATACATACCTATACCACAAATACATATCGTTCTACACAGTTGGTACGTTTACCATCTTACCAGTTGTCACATTTAGATCGGCTGACGTTACTACAGTAGTAAGTACGTTACTATGACATCTGTAAAAATTGTTACTCATGGTACCAAATTCTAAGCATAAAGCGCAAACTACAGTCGCTGTAGTACGTTGTGACGTAGGATAGCTAACTACGTGACGCATGGTGCGCGTTTTAGTACCCAACTATACGCTAGAGGCGTTGTACAAGTTTTCATACATTTTTTTAACTACAGTCGCTAGCGAGTGTAGATTGTGAAAACTCATGGTATACCTACGGGTATAAAATGAGGAAAGTTACAGGTATTTCTGTAGCAAACCGCTATGTTCTACGAGTTTCGTAGAGGTTAGTAGCGCTACAACAAATACTACATTAAATAATTAACTAAACAGTATTTTTAGCAAAAAATAAAAATCCTGACTGAAATTAATTGAAAATAGCTTCTTAAAGCCGCCATATTATTTGACATTTTGTATATCCTATGTCACTCTTGTAATCAAGGCGAATTCTTATGTACTTTTAAACTTACGCGATCTGAACACATTATTATTAGTATTAGACGGGTATACGTTTCGACAGGTTTGCACGCTGTCGCTGGTCACCACGACAGCGTGCAAACCTGTCGAAACGTCGGGAAAATATAAGGTAATTTAAACGCGATAAATACCCGTCTAATACTAATAACAAGGCGAATTCAACAACGCCTCATTGGTCAAAATCTGTCAAGCCGTTTGAGCTCCAACGACAGGCAAAGAAACTTGAATACATAAATAAATATACACCCCATATACATTATCCTCCTTTGCAGTTGGGTAAAAACAAATAAACTATCTCGTGTTTTTTCGCGAAATGACTACGCAAAACACACATGTTGTCATAAGTGGCTTTTTGGCCGAGGGTGTTGTGTTCAGGAAGTTTATCGGCAGGCTGACTCGAGACACCCCGCATAAAATTAATTAGTTTTTTAATAATTGTGTTTTATGTATATACATTTTTTAGCACCTATAATTTTTATTTTTCTATATTTTAGGTCATATTAATTAATGAAACTCTCCCTCGGACACCCGCGACGCTGGCTTAAGCCTAGTGCGGGGTTCATTGTACGAGTATATTATTTGCTCTTTGAAATTGTTAGTCTTTATTATATTTTTGTGTTTCAATGTTTTATAGAAATAAAATCTTATCTTAAGTTCAAAACCGAGTTTGAACAATTAATAAACCTTCGCATTTAGTAAAACAATATGCTGCGTATAAAATCCACACAACGATCAGCTTTGATAATAGCACTTCGGAAATGGCATTGCGAACAGTATTTTCGTTTCAGCATCCGAACGATACATTTCGATATTTGATTTTATATTTCTACCAGTGGAAATCCCGCGACTTCGTTCGCATAACTTTCATAAAAACTTTAAAACTTCGCTGCTATTTTTAAAAGGGAATTCTTTTCTCAGTAGACTTTTGTGCCCGAATGAACCTGGGACCTTACCACAAGCTCTTACAAACCATATTGTTTCAGAAACGTCACTATTCAATCTTGAAGTAACACTACTTCAATATAATTTTTATAGGTCGCGATAATTATGATCACGATTGTAATCCCCAGGCTCCGTAGATATCTCCTCAGATCTCTATTCACTTAGATCTTTTAAGATATCTAAAGAGGGTAGTCAGAGGCAAGTCCAAACCTGTTATTTGGCACTTGCCATAGATGGTACGAAATATTAAATTGATATTATTTTGATATTGCCAGAAGAGCATGTGTTGGCTCCTTAACTCTTCAAATTACAGCTCTATATGACTTGTTTTAAGTCTCAATTTAGACTGCATTGATATGTCATTCAGTCAAGTCAGTCGGTACCTAAGCAAGAAGTTTTATATATTTATATTTCGGCTTGAACGAGCGCGATGCGATGCTCTCAACTTGATTGGTGATATTGCAGTTTTATTGACGAAAATAGCCAATTTCATATCAATTCCGAATTTTTCAATTGTTTGTGAAAATCCATCTAAAATTGTTGATTTTGTGTAATATATCTACCTCAATATAAGAGTACCTACCTAGTTGCAAAACATGCCATGACGCCTGATATGAGATGGCAGTTTATGACTTGCGGGCTTTGTCAATTATTTGATATTTATCCCCGACGAAAAAAGAGGGGTGTTATGCGTAAGGTTAACGTGTCTTTATGTGAATCTGTGTATCTGTCTGTGACATCATAGCTCCCAAAAGGATGAACCGATTTTCGTTTAGTTTTTTTGTGTCATAGATGAACTGCAGTTTAGGGCACTTTTGCACGTTTTGGGCTCAAAATGAATGAATTCTATTAAAAATATATATTTAAGGCCGGGACTCCACCAAAGCGGAGATGTGTGCGGTGTGCTGCTGTGTGCTGTGCGAGAAGAGGTGTTTTTCAGCTCAGGGCCTCCACCAAAGCGGAGATGTGTGGCGGTGTGCTCACATCTCTCGTCTCCCATGCGCGTCGTCCGCACACAGCTCACATCTCCGCTTCCATCGCGACATACAAATATTCCACATCTCCGCACAGCGATCTCCACTCAAGCTGAGCGGAGAGGAAATGTATTGTGTCAATAACACAATTCTATTGGTTGTTTAAAAAACATCCACAGCACACCGCACACATCTCCGCTTTGGTGGAGTCCCGGCCTTATGGTTAAAGCGAGATCCTAAGACATTTGGAAACCAAAGTGGTTCCGAAGTCAAAGAAAAGTTGTTCTGAGAGTTTCAAACATACACAAACACCGATTAGCTGAAGCTAAGTTTGTGATTTCCCACGTCTCTTCAAGACTTGTGTCAATAAGCCTAGGAGGCTAGATAAATAGTATTAACTCAGTCGAGTAAATACTGGGAAGGTGGTTTATTAGTTCGGTAGTTGGCGACGCTAACAGAGAGCCGATAACGACTTGTGAACTCAATTCAGTGTGCATTTGGTAAAGGGTGCGACTGCAAAGTTACTGGCGAAGTCAGCACCAGTTTTAATGTAGAATTTCTATCTGGTGCCTTACTACAAGGTCTTCAGGCAATATCAAAGTAATATAGTTTTTTTTTAATTTAGATATCTACCAAGACCAGGGATTACAGTCGTGATCATATTTTTTTATAGCTTTGATATATTTGATATGTAAAAATTGCATTGAATTAGTGTTATGTCAAGCTTGAAAACTGACGGTTCAGTACCACTAGTATGAGTTTTTGATTTACGAAAACTTTTTTCGAATAGTATCCTTTCATACATTTACCACCATCGGAAATGTTAAGGAACTAAAATAAGGTCAATAATATCGAAAATATTATCTAATCGGCAGTCCCAACAATGATTTCCAAACCAAGTTTTCACGATATCGACTTTATTTTAGTTCCTTAACATTTCCGATGGAGGTAAATGTATGAAAGGATACTATTCGAAAAAAGTTTTCGTAAACTATCAAAAACTCATACTAAGGGTACTGAAACATAATGATTTGTAAGAGCTGATGATAATGCTCCAGGTCAATCTAATTCAAGTTCAAATTCAAATCAAGTTTCATAGAATCAATCAAAGGGATCATATTGAATCTATCGTCTTACATACTAGGTGTGTCTAGATGCCTATTCCAGTCCTATTCCCAGTCCGATAAGAACTGTCAATAAACTCGCCTGGCACTAGCACATCCAGATCCGTTCAGCCGTTTCAGCGTGAAAGAGTAACAAATATTCATCCATACATTCTTACAAACCTTTGCGTTTAATTAGTCCTACTATATAATATTATAAACGCGAAAGTTTGTAAGAATGTATGGATGGATGGATGGATGTCAGTATGTCTGGATGTATGTTTGTTGTTTCCTCTTTGACATTTGTTCCTCTTTTATAATTATTATTTTAATGTTTTATGTAAATGACAAAATATTGTACACCACAATACGGTAGAATACATTGATGCAAAGTTTGACATTGTTACCATCTATATTTTAACATGTATTCATGCAATAAATAATTACTTTACTTTACTTTACTTTACTCTTTCACGCTAAAACGGCTGAACGGATCTGAATGAAATTTGGCACAGATATAGATTATGGTCTGGAATAACACATAGCTTACATTTTATCTCGAAAAAATGTACGGTTCCCGCGGGATAGTTTTGTTTTTGTTTTTCAAGGTATCACGCGGGCGAAGCCGTGGACGATAGCTAGTAGGATAATACACTATAGCAGCACTTTATAGTTCCATTTACGAGTAATCCTTAGACTTTTCCATTCGTATTTCATAGCGAAACTTATACTTTGACCGACCATTAAACTCGTACTCGTATAGATTGACTAACCCATTGCCTAGTCTATAGGGATTTGAACAAGTTCTGGTATACCTAACTATCCTCAGAATATTGTAATGTCAATATGCATGTAATATTACAGTTTACTCTTCTATAACTTCTATTTATTCTGCGGATAGCTTTAGCTGGTTTGATCGAGTTCGCTCGAAGAGTAAATTTGGAGGGTAGGTTAATTTCTGAATTTAAAGCTGCACTGAGAAACAAATTTCCTAAATTCAAACAATAGAAGGCTTGTAAAAGTTAAAATGAACAAACATGTTCACGACTGTAATCCCCAGGTTCGGTAAACAACAATGAATAGCAAATCACAGGCAGCCAATTCAAATTAACTCTTGTCTATGGCTCCTGTGGTTTACCACAAATCTGCCAATATCCGTTTCCGTTTCGTGAACTTTTTGTATAATAGTCTGTCTCTATGACTTTGTTGTTGTTACATTATTCGCTCATTTGAGCAGGCTAAAGTCATAGACCATACTGCTTTGTCTTACGTGAATTAATTTCTTCCGTTTTCCTTATAATCTAACCTAACTTAGCCTAACCGCCATTTTTTTCCCTCCTTTCTATGACTTTACACCAAAAACATTTTATCTACTGACGTAGTTGCTTTACACACAAATTACAGTAGGTAGGTACATACTGCTCGTTCACCCTGACAAAAGTACCTGGCTGTCAAGTCCAACGTCAGACCGCTATCATTCGTTTACTAAGGTGTTGCCAACACCTGTTAGAAGTGATTTTCCAGTACAAAGTTATACGAAATTAGTTTACTTTGCGACACCCGTGCTAAAAGTAAGGCACACAGGGCGGTAGGGTGTAAATGAGTTTACTAGGAGGTATTAAGCAGGCCCGAGGTTCCCGTAAAACAATTTTTGCAGGTAATAGGTTTACGGAGTGCATGGCAAATGGATTTGGGGCGATGCTGCTTAGCACCTGGTCCTACTCCTACCTATAAAACCAAAAAAAACACGGTAAATAACAACTAAAGATTTTACTCATTACGGTAAATAACGAAAAATAAGCAAAGATTTTAATTATTACGGTAAATAACGATAGTACTCTCAAGCGCTTAATCACTGTAGGAGCGGTTACGCACTGCGTCTTATCCGAACCCGTGAAAATATGGATCTAGAAAACTCGGACCGAATACTGATATTGCTTGCGCACTAGTCCGATCTCTGATACAAATCCAAGCAATTCAGGAGCCACCTTTTGGCATACGTCATTTTACGTGACGGAAACGACGAATGACGGATAACGTTTGTAGTGCGTAACTTACCATAGAAATAGTTCTACAACTACTCCGGACCATATTTTCACGGGTTCGGATCCGACGCAGTGCGTAACCGCTTTATTCCTTTCAACATTGGTTCGAACTAGTGACAAGAAAAAGTAACACGATAAAAAAACTAGTTTTTAAAATATTCTTAGGGCCAAAAGGAATTCACCCAAACTCTGCCGGCCTCCTAACTAACTAGATCACGAGAGCCCAGAGCAGAGTACCTGAATCGTTTAAATTATAGTCAATCAATGCGCACGTCTGGGCATTGCCATCTGAAAATAGCGTTTCAACTGAAATAAAGCGGAAAGGTGTTCAAATTGACCAATTAGGCATTTAACTAAGAGAGCTGAATGTGTTTGTTATTTTTACCCGACTGCGAAGAAGGGTAACGGGTTTTGAGTGTATGATGATATAGTGCCAGTTCCTTTGGTTGTCGCTACAGCTCAAATAGCTAGACGAATTTTGACAAATTATGCGATGATTTTTTTTAATTCCATAAAATAAAAACAAAATGTTAAAATTCTAATAAGGCGGCTGTAAAAAGCTATTTTCAATTAACTATTTCAGTTGGTATTTTCGAGTTTTGAAGTAAATGCTAGTTTTATTTTGAAATTAATAAGTAGTATTATAAGTAGTCTGTCGAAGAACCGATAACCGTTGGGGTAAAAGAGTTCTCGAGTGGAGACCGCGGCTCGGCAAACGTAGTGTAGGACGCCTTCCGGTCAGGTGGAGTGACGATCTGCGAAAGGCTGCTGGTGGATGCTGGATGCGTCGAGCTGAAGACAGGGCGCAATGGCGCTCATTAGGGGAGGCCTGTCCAGCAGTGGACTGCTGTAGGCTGATGATGATGATGAAGTAGTATATAGTAGTTACATCATAATTTTTTCTGTAGGTACCTATTATCAATATTCTACCATGGATTAACTAAACTTTAGACATGACATAGAGGTATCCTACCCATAATATTAAAAAATATTTTTTAAAATTTTACATGTTAGATTTTATACACAAAGAGCACTGGTGGTGTAGTGGTAGCACCCCTGCCTTACGATCTGAAGGTCGTGGGTTCAAACCGGGTCGTGCACTGAGTTTTTCTATGTACGCAATGCCAGTGTGTAAACGGAGGAGAAAAATATCGTGAGGAAACCGGCATACCCTAGAACCAAAAATACGAAGTTGTGTGTCATAGATTAGTATGAATAAGATAGGCTTGAAAACTGTCACGTACGGATAATCCCTGTGCAAAATGTGGTCATGTGCCAAATATCATGTTTGGACGTGCCTCTGACTACCCCCCTTTAGATTAAAGTTTACCTATACACATCTTTTCTTGGCTTAAATGGATACTCAGACTCAGCTTGTGTAAAAAAACACAAGCGAGGGATAACAAAACGATCGTACATGTGCACGGGTAAAGGGCATATGGCCAACACGTGTCATGTCCGACAAATCAGAAATATCATTAAAATGCATCTTTCCATGATTCAAACAAGTAGTTCGCCCCGTTTCCATTCGCCTCGTTGAGATCTCGCGATGTCCACATGTTCAAATATTTTATTTGCTGGTAGTTAATAATATTAATAATAAAAGCCTTTATTAACAATCTTAAAAGTTACATTTCATCCTATTGCTACTTTATGTACTACTAATATTAAACATGTTTGATTATGAAAGCAACGTAATTAAATTTAGTATTTGTATTAGACACCGGTTTATTAGCAAGCTGAAGTGGCAGTGGGCTGGCCATATCTGTCGAAGAACCGATAACCGTTGGGGTAAACGAGTTCTCGAGTGGAGACCGCGGCTCGGCAAACGTAGTGTAGGACGCCCTCCGGCTAGGTGGAGTGACGATCTGCGAAAGGCTGTTGGTGGAGGCTGGATGCGTCGAGCTGAAGACAGGGATGGCGCTCATTAGGGGAGGCCTATGTCCAGCAGTGGACTGCTATAGGCTCGTAACTTTTATATTTCGTACCATGACCTATACAAATTGAATTGAAGTAGGTATCTAGTGTTAGTTCAAGCTTGAAATGTCACGTTTCTGAAACTAATTAACGTAATTATAATACATCAATGACACGAATTGACTTTTGATGGACCTCTTGAAAACACAAACATTTTACCCTCATACTAAACAGTGAAGGTGATGAAAGAAATTTGATTAAAATTAATTAAATTAAAAATAGCTATGAACACTTTTAACAGGCAAACTATCATAGGAATAATTGTTTATAAATTATATTTGATAAAAAATTATGTCCCATGCGGTTATCAGATCGGTGAAGACACTTTAGTAACTATAATTGAATAACGGGTATTTATCACGTACCTATTTTGTTTTTATTCCCGACCTATAAAAACAAAATAGGTACGTGATAAATACCCGTTATTCAATTATAATTATGTCATCAAATCACGGAAGTTTAAAAAGTTTAACTTTAGTAACTATTACAGATCAGTGGGTGAAGGTCGTTCTTCAGCGGCTCTGAGACTACGTACCTACTACGTTGTGACATTTGTAGCTAATAGGTATTTTAATTTTCAGGATAAAATCTACCCTGTCCACAAGTTTCTGCTCCAGCGAAACATTCGTGTTCAGTTCATGAATATTGTTAAAAAGAAGCTGTGGTGTGAAGCGCTCTCCATCAAATTCAAGAATTCTCTTAGCAGCTTAGGACTGCACAGCATGATCGAAACGGGCGCTTGCGTTTGTATACGAGACGTAAGATTTAATAATCCCTATCTTTCTCTCTGTCTGAATAACCATATGTAGATGGTAAAAAAGGTTTAGGTAATAGGTATAAGTATTTATTTCAAAAAGTTTTATAAGTATCACTTACATGAGAACATGATTTAAATACATATAGGTAAGTTAATTCGTCCGTATTAGAAGGACTTTCAGAAAATGCATAGACAGCTGTATCTACGTCTTCTTGTGGGTACCAATCAAGATCTTGTAGGTAATTCTGTAGATAAAACGGTTATCTATGCTGCTTATGTTAGGAGTGCTAAGAAGATGTGTGGTAACTTCGCCCATAAAAACGCACAGCTTATCTCTTTTACTCTTCATAAAATACTAACTATATACCTAAATCGATGCTTTACTTACATCTTTAGGTTCACCAAGAAAGAACCATTTAAAGAGATTTTGTTTTTATTTTTCAGCCGGACAGAACAGCACAGCCTTGCCATGTAAGACTTGCATTTTTACCCTAAATATTAAAGTTTTGAAAAAAAGAATGTAGGTAAACGTGTTAAGTTTCACTTCTCGTATTTTTTTCTTTTTTTTTTATCATATTTAGTTTATGGTTTTTAGACATCTTCATCTTCGCAATTTAACTGTATATTTTTTTTTGTATATTTGTTACGCTATTATTTCACCAATAATGGATGGATATTCAAGATTCTTTTTTTAGTAAGTTGGTAGCTTCAGAATGTGGTCCCATATAAATTTTATTCCTCAGGCATTGATACTTTTCGTAAAACTTAAAACCTCATCCTTGCTCATAATAGTATAGGTACGTTTTTAAAACGTGTACGATAACATATTTTTTGACTTAAGATATAAAGTTCGATCTCGAATAACAACCTACTATACCTACTTACCCACCTACTTCGTTAAAAAAATCTCTACAGTTTAAATTTAGAGGTTCCATTATATTTAACAAACGTAGGTTCCAAGTTACCTGCCGTTGGACGGTGTACCTAGACCAACTTTTTATTATTTTTTTCATTTTATAATCGTCGAAGCGAAGAGGTAGGTATACAATAGAGCTCGGAAAGCTAATCTTGAACAACAATAACGAGAAATTGAAAAGTGCAATAAAAACAGAGTTGAGAAAACTAATCAACATTGCTTGCTGCAGCTTTTATAAAGGGAGTCTGGAATATGATTCGATGAAAACCATTCATGCAGTAACCGCATTGGACCAAGGATATTTATATTTCCTCTCATTTGCAAGATCGAGCCATCATTATTTTTCTTTGGCCATAGTATTTTATTTGTACTTACATGAAATGTGTACCTACCTAATCTCGCACAATATAATTATGATCGTAATTATAAATATAATAGCTACGTATAACTACTTAAGTTTAAAATTCTTTGTACCTAAATCCTATCGAAAATAAATATCATCATCATCTTCCTGCCCTTTTGACGGAGATAAATAAAAACAAATAAAAAAAATTAAAATCGGTCCAGCCGTTCTAGACTTTAAGTGTTCGAACAAACCGGACTTAAAAAGCATCTATGTCTGACTCCTGGTTCTAAGCTACCTCCTCACCAATTTTCAACCAAATCGGTTCAGCCGTTCTTGAGTTATAAATAGTGTAACTAACACGACTTCCTTTACATCAATGCTTCTCGTATTTTATTATACCTATGGAGTTATAGATACGATACGGATCTAGGCATTCGTGAAGTTACCCACATGTGCGAGTTTGCGGACATACAGTCCCACACCGCCCCTCTCCATACCTCCAATTGCTCCCGAAAAACGATACTGCGCAGCGCCTGCGGCTAACTTCACGAATGCCTCGACTCGTTGGGCGAACTGTACCTTATGTATAGTTTCATCTGTTTCATCAATAGGTTCAATAATCTGTTTATCCAGGGTATGTACGGCGCCCCCCTTATCTGCCAAAGCAAGGTGGTAGCGCTAATGATGGCTCCAGATGCTCAGTGGACCAACTGCACCGGGCATACTAACATCATACATCTACTCTCGAGCGTGTTCCTCAGCAAGTTCATGACGTGTGCTAGCAAGTGAGAGAAAAATCATCAATATCATCCGCAGCCCGACCACCCACTGCTGGGTATAGGCCTTCCTTTGCATATGCCATTGTCCACGGTCTGCTGCTAGCCTCATCCAGGTCCGGCCCGCGACGGATGCTGTCGTCAGCCCATCTCGCTACCGGACGACCGACGCACCTATACCCGGTTCTTGGACGCCATTCAGTTAACGCCTTACTCCACCTGTCGTCAGCTCGCCATTCTCCATTCTCCATCTCCATTCGCCTCAATCTCCACGTGGAGTAAGGTGGTGAGAAAAATACCTATCATTATTTATGTAGGTATATCCAAGAAAATATGTGAAAATGTGTAGCAGTACTAAAAATACCTATCATCATTGTGTATTCAAGAAAATGTGTAGAAATGTGCAGTACCTATTCAAATCAAAGAAGTTTATTTTGTGTCACAAATACAGAACATAATAAAATATAACTGAAACTTAATATTAACTAAAATTAATTATGACAGCAAAAAGGGTCGTCACTCAGCTGTATGCTATAGTAGCGCTAGCGTCTAGTGCTGCTATAGCGCTGGTCTTCTGTGACGTTCTTCTATTGGACATCTAATACGCAAAACGAAAGTTAAACGACAAAAATCTAATCGATTATTCGTTGAACTCAGTCGAATCAACAGTTGTTTTGTTGTAAAATTAAAGTCAAGTTGTCGAATTGTCGTCAGGAAGATATCGTTTAAAAGTAGTGTAGGTTTACAAGATCGATTGTCATGAGTAATTTATGAATCTTTAGTCAATTGATGAGTTGACCTAAGGCATATTTTGTATCGGTCAACTCATCTCGCGTTAATAAGTTGACGCGGCCTCAGTGGACTAAAGAGCCTCATTTATATCGTTTCATCGAAACGACGTCAACGAATCGTTATTTTTACCGGAGTGAAAAACGAATGATGGACATCGATATAAATAGTTACTAAAAATGATGGATGTGTGAACAAGCTCATAAAGCAGCCAATAATGCTGGCGCCAGTCCTGCAGACAAGCCAGCGCTGGCTTGTCCCTGTTGTTTAGACGAGGCCAATGGGCGCTCTATTCTCGCCAGCGTTGGTAGCCAGCGCTGGCCTGGCTTGAAAAACTGTTCACACAAGGCCAATACCAAGCCATCGCTGACTGCCAGTGAGACTAGCTGCCAGCGATGTCCTTGTGTAAACTAGACTTAAGTTTTACTCAGTAGGCCAAAATATCGTTTTGCGAAGCAGACAAAACACCCTACAGATTAGGTACCTGTGGCGCTAACGTTTTTCTTGCTGGACCTAGATACTCGAATAAACATTTACAAAATGTACGCGCACTGTCTTTGTCAGTGACAGTGATAAATGATGCCTTCGAGCGGCGCAATGTCACACGGGCCTTACCACAAGCTCTTACAAACCATCATGTTTCAAAAACGACATTATTTTAAACTTGATGTAAGGGGAACTGAGGCGAATGTGACTATCAACTTTTAAGTTTTAACTTCACCTTTTGATATGAATCGTCCAGTAAGATAAAGTTGTAATTTTAATAAACCGACATGGTTAAGCATGTATCTATGAACGTTATCACATCAAAACAACATTGAAAAGTAGTAAATTTAAGATAAATAATCAATATAATCATTGTGAAAATGGAAAACTTACATAGGCCTCACTTGGGGTGAATGTGTCTTCAATGCAATTTTTATAAGTTACTAGCTTCTGCACGCGGCGTCGCCCGCGAAGTACCTACATAAAATATAGCCTATGTTCATCCTGAAAGTTCATTCTACACATTGGTGAAAGAATTTTTCAAATCGGTTCAGTAGTTTCGGAGCCTATTCATTTCAAACAAACAAACAAACAAACAATCAAAGTTTTCCTCTTTATAATATTAGTATAGATGGTACGAAATATGGAAGTTATATTATTTGGTATTAGTTGAATAGTTTGTGGTAAGGCTGCACTATCTCAAGGTTTTTACATTTTGTCAAGTTCCTTTCAACTTTTAATTGGCACCCAACTTTATTAGCCCTTAAGTTAAAACCAAATTCTTGAGCACTAGATACAGCAGATTATTTGGCAATGCGTTGAAACATAGAGAAAATATAGAGGAAACACTTTAGATTGGATCTTGGTGAAGTCAACACTAGTTTGTAAAATAAAAATACAGGTTTGTTTTTTTTTCAGATTATTTGAACCCGAATTCAATATGGATTGGAACGTAATGAAGAAGTCAGTAACTGAATTTGGGGGCATTGAGTTCGACTACATTCCAGAAATTTACGATAAACTGGCGAGTGGCTCGGGTAGTTCCTCTGACGAGTTCTGATTAAAGTTTTTTTTTTGTCAAATTATTTCATTTCAATTCATCACTGAAGCACTGGTAGGTCTACCATGAGTTTTCACAACCTACACTCGCTAGTGACTAGTTAAAAAATGTATGAAAACTTGTACCTACAGCGCCTCTAGCGGATAGTTGGGTACTAACGTCACGTAGTTAACTATCCTACGTCACAGCGTACTACAGCGACTGTAGTTTGCGCTCATTAATTTGCTTAGAATTTGGTACCATGAGTAACAATTTTGACAGATGTTATAGTAACGTACAGTACGTCTACCATGAGTTGTCACATTTAGATCGGCTGACGTTACTACAGTAGTAATAGTACGTTACTATGACATCTGTCAAAATTGTTACTCATGGTACCAAATTCTAAGCAAATTAATGAGCGCAAACTACAGTCGCTGTAGTACGCTGTGACGTAGGATAGTTAGCTACGTGAGGTTTTAGTACCCAACTATCCGCTAGAGGCGCTGTACCAAGTTTTTATACATTTTTTTAACTACAGTCGCTAGCGAGTGTAGATTGTGAACTCATGGTAGACCTTCTGGTGTGGCTTGCCTGGGGGCAAGACAAGATCTATTTTCGGCCGGGCCAACATGCCAGCCGCGACAAAATATTGTCGCATGTTCGTACGAGAAAGAGCGAGACAAAACAGTCAACAAAATTTTGTCATTGTGCTCATTTTAACCCGACTGTTCGCGAACACGCCAGCGGAAAGATACAATTGTATGGAGATAGTGTGGATGTCACGTCACTGCTATTGTAATTTCCGTACATTTTGATATTTCTGCTGGCGTAAACGACAACAGAAAATGGTTTTTGTTACTCCGAGATGTCAACGTCTATTCTATCTCTTTTTCCTCTTATTTAAGGCTGTAGAAGTGTTTAGAGGGGACACTTAGATAAATTTAAATATAAATTTATTCCATAAAATCACAAGGATCACTTTGAAACGTCTTACCTACATGCGGTGAATCTATGTGCCAATTCCAACCTAACCCAAGTACGAGAGGAACAGGCCAGAAACTCGTCTCGGTCCTAGCGCTATTTTGTATGATCCTTACAAAAATGAAATAAAAATAAAACGCATAAATAGCACGAAGTTATATATTATCATATCCTTAAAGTACATACTTAGTAAGTATAATGCATCAATACAGTACAGACAGCTACTGCTATAAATGCCCAGGCAAATATGAACCTTGGTACAGTTTTACTTGTAGGTGACTGTACAGTATTTCCCTCATTACATTTTATACGTTCTCAATACAGTGAAATTATTTTTTCTTGTGCTACAGACTTTTAAATATAAAATTTTAAACGGCTGTGCATTTAAATTATACTAATTTATCAAACAACACATAAGACCGAGGTAACATGAACGCCATGACAAAACCCTGTCTCGCTCTTTCTTGTGCGAATACGAGACAACTGCACTAAAAAGGCGTCGACTTATTTTGTCAGAGCTGTCCTTAACCTGGCTGGAGGGCAACCGCGGTAATATTTAACGTATAAACCAAAGCCAAAACACATTTTTTGTCAACGTTTAATATGGACATTTTGTACCGCAGTATTTCTGACAGCTTTATAACCCAAACTATTCACATCGCAATGCTTCAAACACTGTCAAAAGTGTTTGATTTATTAAAAACTTTTTCAGAAACGTTGAATGTGACTTATAACGAAACGTTTTCGAATGCGTTTTGCCTTGGGCTAAGTTAAATATTACCGCGATTGAACCCAATAGCGGTAGCGTTAGGTAAACAGTTGGATTTTCACATACCCAGTGTCGACTCTCGCTACCGCTATTGGTTACAAATAACGTGTAGGTCTGCCAGACTAAATGAGCGCGACGATATTTTGTCTCACTCTTTCTCGTGCGAATATGAGACAAATGATTAAACGTCGAGAAAATGTTGTCGCCATGTTAGTCCGGCAGAACAGGCCGTTTCTCGTAAAGCCCTAATATTAATACGCCACATAGTTATACGGTTGCGCGTCATAAATTAAGTGGCGTTTCAGTATTCGGGCATTAACACCTCTACTTAAACTATATAAAGTACATATACAATATAAAGGTAATTCCATTTGTTGCCGGTCTAACTTGAAGGATCTAAGGACTTGTTTACACAGTAGCGATGCGTGGCGCGTCGCTTTGAGCGATTCATTAAATACTTGGTCAAACGACACGCGTACTACGCGTCTCCATAGCATTGTTATTTCATTAATGTTTAAACGTAACCTATTTTTAGTACTGAGTCGGTTTATCGTAAAGTCGGCGCCGGCGCCGAATTGAAAGGCTTCTATTGGGCTTCTGAGGTATCGATTCGGCGAAGCCTCAACTAAAACTAAAAGCCACTACCGATAACTGAAAAGGTTAGCCTTAAGTTTTCATGATTTTAACACGTATTATTCTTTATTTTCATGTCTGTTCCTAGAAGTTACTTAAAATAGTTGAAATTTTTTTTAGATTAGTGCCATTGGTATGCGTTAAAACCGTTTGACGTACATAGTACGCGACGTTATTACACCACGACGTGCAATGTACGCATTTGACTTGACCAAGCTATCTTATTGTGTCAATAATTCTTTCGAACGAGTGACGTGAAAGGACTAACGTGAGCTTCATTAGCCATTAGAGCCATTTACCATTTTGACGACCTCTGTGGCGCAGCGGGCGAGAGTCCGCCTGCGACACAAGAGGTTGCGGGTTCGATTCCCGCCGCGGAACAAATTTGTGTACGATCTGCAGAAATTTGTTCCGTTGGTCTGGGTGTTTTCTATGTATAATAAAAAAAATATCTATCTATGTATATAATGTATTAAATATATCAGTTATCTAGTACCCATAACACAAGCTTTGAGTAGCTTACTTTGGGGCTAGATGATGCTGTGTGGATTGTCCAGCATTATTTATTTATTATTATTTATTAGACATTATGACGATGCACATCGTAACATACGTCTTAGATCGATAGCTATACCGCACCGCAACTTGAATAAGCCAACATGTATAATAAATGTATAATACATGTAAAAAACAGATTATAATAATTTAATCTATAAGGTATTATAATGCACTATCGGAATTCATTTAAAATAATCTATTGGAGATAATTGAGGAAACAGTATACTATAAATACCTACAATATATACATCTTAGACTTTTAAACTGGGATTCAGTTTTGGGTTAGATTAGCTAGATACAATGCTATATTCGAATATCCTAAAAAAAACGCGAATTGTGCTATACGTTTTGAGATGGGGTTTTGATCTGTCAGTGCGAATCGCGAACGCGGATTAATCAGACCAGTATGTTTACCATGAGTTGTCACATTTAGATCGGCTGACGTTACTGCAGTAGTAATAGTACGTGACTATGACATCTGTCAAAATTGTTACTCATGGTACTAAATTCTAAGCAAAAAAAAGGGCAAACTACAGTCGCTGTAGTACGCTGTGACGTAGGATAGTTAACTACGCGACGTTTTAGTAGGTACCCAACTATCCGCTAGATGCGCTGCAAAAGTTTACATACATTTTTTAACTACAGTCGCAAGCGAGTGTAGATTGTGAAAACTGTTGTTTTGTAGACTACCTTCAAAAATACTAAATTAGGTAGATGGTCTCTGCCTACCCCGTCGGGAAACAGGCGTGATTTTATAGAACTTTCATTTAAATTTATACCCAAATTTAGTCTTTGGGGAAGCCAAATAAGATCGTGTATAGTTATATTTTTTTAAGTTACCACCAATATTTACATTCCGTCCTAATGTATTCCGCAGTTAAAGCGGGTATTACACTACCCAATTTTTATGGACCCTTAACTAGAGTGGTGTAATAAGAGTTAGAGCGTAAGAGTTAAAGTAAAGGGCCAAGCCCTCCCTTACTACCGGGCCCTGAATATCGTGTAGTGTAAACCCGCTTAAGAGTACAGTACACGTCACTAGTGTTGCCTTCTCTATTCATCGACATTTGAATGACAAGGACAAGCTATACTAGTGAGCAATATAAAATTATATAAAAGCACTATCCTTACCGGGTATAAAACTTGGCAATATTATACAAGTAGGTAATATTAGAACTATGAGAAACAACGCATGATCACTATATAAATTATCTTACACTGTTATGTGTATTATTTGATTTGATTTTTATATATCGTGAAAAATCACGATTTGAATTATCTTGCACTGTGTCAAACTATAACTTAAAAATAAAAAATAAAAATCTCCGGACTCGGTAGATATCTTCCTCAGATCTATAGTTACTAAGATCTTTGAGGATATCTAGAGGGTAGTCGGAGGCACGTCCAAACATGACATTTGGCACATGCCCACATATTGCACAGTAGTTATCACTTAAGTTATGTGTATTATATTTTATTAAAGTTTTCGTCCACATAAAGAGCGATATTTATATTTAATTTTATAGCCACTTATTATATTATATTAGTATAATTTTCAAAGAATTTACGTCCACTAGAGTGGCGCAGTCGAAATGTAGAGCTGTAGCAAACCGTGTGTATTCGGTACTGAGTAACGGCATCTACGAGTAGTACCGAGTAACGAAACGTTACACACGATTGTATCTCGTTACTCGCATTTAGATAGATAGATAGATACGGTACGCGTACGCAATACGACACGATTCGTTGTTGTTCAGAAGTAACGAGTAACGTAACGAGACGATAGTAACGAGTACTCATTGTTATACTCGTAGTAACGAATACATGCGGGTACGCTTTTTTCGTTACTTTTACACCTACTCTAGTGGGCGCTGTCCATTAGGCAATATTACACTATTTATGGAAGTATTCTAAATTAAAATTGACACGTATAACGTGTTAACGTGTTGCTTATCATTCAGATGTCCAAGGGTTAATGCTCGTTCCAACATGGCATTATTTTCGGTGCCTATTTGTAGAACTAACTACTCAGGGAATAGGTTTTTGATTAGAGCTTGCAAAGCACATAATGATCGTTACAATCACATTGATATATTTAACTCCAAACTAAACTGTTTTTGTCATTTGTTAAAAAAGTAGATACCTCTAAACTAGGTAATAGTTAAAATTCTATGTTAGCTATTTCACTTTGTCTTTAATGCTTATTTAAAACATTGTCATTTTGTAAATTGAATGTTTTTCGACCTTCACTATGTTATTACACATCATTAGAAACTATTTTGGCTATATTTAAGATTTAACTAGTAACCTACACATTTGTAATATTTAAGCTGTTTGTTTCTTTTGCCAATAAATAAATAAATAAATACACAAGACTAGAGTATTAAACAATAGAATAAATATTAGTTACTACTTTAACAAAACTAAAAATACATAAAGCTGTACAATCTATACATAGCTACGTCACAAAGGGGTTGTAAGTTGCCTACAGGCCATACCACAAACCTTCAAGCATCACTTTTCCGAAACGTCCCATTTTAAGCTTGAAGTAATACTACTTTTGTAGTTACATACAATTTGTATAGGCTATGTACGAAATATCAAAGTTATATTACTTTGATATTGCCTGAAGAGCTTATGGTAAGGCTCTAGATCTCTAAGGGGTTTGCGTTTATCGATTTATATTGATGATATAAATCAAAAACAGGTTTGTTTGAACACTAACTCTAGAACGGCTGGACCGATTGTCATAGTTTTTGATTTGTTGTATTTGTCTTCGTCCCAAAAACATTGGAAAATTGTCAAAGAAATAAAATACAAGAAAAAACGTTTTCCTAATTTCCATACAAAATGTTCATAGATTTCATGGGTTTATGTTCAAACATTTAATGGTCATCTCTCCTCTTAAATTAAACTAGCTTCTGCCCACGGCTTCGCCCGCATGGTACTTGCAAAACAAAAACAGGCTATATTTTATATAGGCAATTTGCGGGCAACGCTGCGGGCGGAAGCTAGTTTCCAATATTTCCTGGTACAGATGTGAATAGATGAATTGGAAGTGTGTTAATTCGATCTAATACTTCCTATGATAAAAATCTAGGCACATATCTAACCACCTCAGTACACTAGCGGTGTCATAATGTAAAATTAACCACCTCAGGCAGCCGTGTCATAACGTAAAATTAACCACCTCAGGCAGCCGTGTCATAACGTAAAATTAACCACCTCAGGCAGCCGTGTCATAACGTAAAATTAACCACCTCAGACAGCCGTGTCATAACGTCAAATTAACCACCCCAGTACAGCCGTGTCATAACGTAAAATTAACCACCTCAGGCAGCCGTGTCATAACGTCAAATTAACCACCTCAGGCAGCCGTGTCATAACGTCAAATTAACCACCTCAGTACTGCCGTGTCATAACGTAAAATTAACCATCTCAGGCAGCCGTGTCATAACGTAAAATTAACCACCTCAGGCAGCCGTGTCATAACGTCAAATTAACCACCCCAGTACAGCCGTGTCATAACGTAAAATTAACCACCTCAGTACTGCCGTGTCATAACGTAAAATTAACCACCTCAGGCAGCCGTGTCATAACGTAAAATTAACCACCTCAGTACTGCCGTGTCATAACGTAAAATTAACCACCTCAGGCAGCCGTGTCATAACGTAAAATTAACCACCCCAGTGCAGCCGTATCATAACGTAAAATCACCCAATTGGTCAAGTTCACTTGAAGCTATGGGAGTTTCAGACAGAGTATTTACTGAGCGCATGCGACGCACCCACTATACACTCAGCTTGAATGCCGCAAATTCGCTTGTGGAAACTGGCTTTATATATCCCAATTTAAAGTATGATGAAGAGAATCAGGGTTATAAATAGCAGTCCTATAAGTATACCGATGGCCAACCACTGGCGACGATCTGAAATGAGAAATAAAAAAAGGTTATCTATCTATCTGATCTACTCTATTTATATCTTAGTACCTGGGTGACCGAGCTTTGCTCGGTTTTTTTTATTGGTAAACGATGTTTTCTAAAAATGAAACCTATCTAGATCGATTTATCGCCCCCGAAACCCTCTGTACACTAAATTTCAAGAAAATCGTTGGAGCCGTTTCCGAGATTCAGATTATATTATATATATATATAATTATATATATACAAGAATGTATGTATGTAATATAATCTAACTCAGAAAGGGCTCTAACGTTTTTTATGAAATTTAGTATGCAGGGGGTTTCGTGGTTGATAAATCGATCTAGTTAAGTTTCATTTTTAGAAAACGTCGTTTACGAAAAAACAATGGGCCAAATTCGGTCTTCCAGATGCTAATATCTTTAAATGAGCAATTCTTGTATATATGTATGTATATATTACTAGCTTCCGCCCACGGCTTCGCCCGCGTGGTATTTTGAAAAACAAAAACAAATCTATCCCGGGGGAACCTTATATTTTTCCGGGATAAAATGTACCCTATGTGTTAATCCAGAACATAATCTATATCTGTGCCAAATTCCATCCAAATTCGTTCAGCCGTTACAGCGTGAAAGAGTAGCAAACACACATCCAGACATACATACATACTTACAAACTTTCGCGTTTATAATATTACATAGTAGGATAATCTAACTCAGAAACGGCTCCAACGATTTTAATGAAATTTAGTATGCAGGGGGTTTCAGAGGCAATATAAATCGTTCTAGTTAAGCTCGAGTTATGATCATACCATTGTTCATGTGGAGCACCTTAGCGACCTTCTTAATAGTGGAATCCAGCTTAGAATCTGCATTCTCCAACTCGGTGTTCAGATCATCCAACATGCTGAAACAGGAATGATCAAATTCAATACGGCTGTGCACTACTTTTCATTCAAAGCTCTTAAGCACCGTAGATAGCGTTTCTACAGATGAGAAGCAAAATAATATTGGCTTGGTATTCCAGCAAAGGCCGCGCTTTGACTCTATGACTTTTAAAGTCATCTGAGTCAAGGAAAATAGCGTTTAGAATTTCTAAAAAATATATTTTTAATACTTAAGGATCTAATCTAGTCTATCTAAATCTAATGAACATCACTGGCTTAAAAAAAGTCCCAAAGTTACCCCTCTTTTAATTTGTTTTTTCAATATAATGACTGAGCTACTGACATTTTACCTATTGTACTAAAAAACTAAAGAATATAACTATTTCTAAACGAATTCACAGAGTTTGGCTTGATAAAATTATTTTCTCACTATGTTTAAATAACTACAAAATATAAGAGCGCAGTGGCTTGGCGGCTCGTGACAGCGCCTAAAGTCTACTGCTGCTGGAATACCTGACCTTAATTTGTGATTTGGCCAAACAAATATGGTAAATAAAATATAAATAAATAAATAATGCTGGACAATCCACACAGCATTATCTAGCCCAAAGTAAGCTACTCAAAGCTTGTGTTATGGGTACGAGATAATTGACATATTATACATAGATAAATATTTTTATTATACATAGAAAACACCCAGACCAACGGAACCAATTTCTGCACATCGTACACAAATTTGTTCCGCGGCGGGAATCAGGGATCGGAAAACCTATTCATAACGGTAACCGTTTCAAACGGTTACCGATAGAAACGGTAAGCGATTGAAACGATAACCCTTTTACATTGGGTTTTAATCGAAATAATAACTGTTACCGAATAAAACGGTATACCGAAATAATTCGGTTTTTTCAAACTGTATTTTTTGTTGCATTATTAGGGTACAAATACTTTGTAGAAATTGAGTGCGTGCGATATTAGGTATGCGAATGTTTTTCGACTTAGTTGATGACTGGAGGGATACTACTGAGCAAGCGGAAAGTGTTAAATTAATGCAGTGTGAGTGCGACTTTAATATTTTTTAAATTGTGATTTGTGATTTTCTTTTATAATAGTAATAGAGGGTATAATAATACCTAGTAGGTAGTACCTACAGTAGTAATACTAGGTATTAGTACCTACTACTACTACTAGTGAGTAGTAACTATACTAATTACTAGTATTTAAGTAGGTAACTACACCTACCTCCTACCTACATACATTATTAGCAAACCAAACTGTTTTAGTAGTTATAGTAATAAAACAATTGAATAAATTTGCTTGAAGTGTGTCGGACGGAACGTATTACAGAAGGTAAATGTTATACTAAAATAAAATAGGTAGGTACAGTCACCGACGGAAAGGGGTAACCATTTTTTTACATTATCGTCTAATTTAAATTTTCAAAACAATTTTAGCAATGGAATAAATAATTTGTAGTATTCAATACAACTGACTCACAATAACTGAATAATACATTCGCCACCGCTTTGGCAAGAAATAATCTGTCTAAAAGCGGGTAGTTAGCGTAAAAACAACACGGCGATACCCGCAAACTACATTACCGCAACCCGCAAATACAGGTAACAAAGAGATGGGCGGGTGGGTAAAAATTCGGGAGGGATAAATAGGAAGGAAAGGGTAAAATAGGTAAAAATTAAAAAATACCCATTTATACCGGGTATTTTTTATTTATACCGGGTAAAAATTCAACGTATATTTTTCAATGAAAATAAAAAACCTAATTACTTTTAAAAATACGTAGTAAGTAGGGCAGCCTTAATATTATATAGGAAAACCTAAACTATGAGTAAAAGATGTTTTTATCAAATAAAACCAACATAAAAGTCATTTAGAAAACATACACTCGCGGGCTTTAAACTGGAATCGCTTCATCAAGACAATTTTGTACAATTTCTGTCCAATGAACAATGATTGTCGTATATCATTTGAAAGAATATTTTATTAGCTATTAAATTCTAGCCGAGAGATGGCGTGCCTACTGTGAGCAGTTATATACTGATCCCTTTTTTAACCGAACTGGAAGGAGCTAGAACTGGAACTCATGATTCTTCGTTCCGAAATAGCTACTGCTCTATAGTCTCTCAAGAAAGAGAAGGCGCCAGGAAGCGACCAAATAACAGCAGAGGTGCTTAAAGCTATGGGTGACTTGGGTGTGACGATAACCAATATCTGCTCACACATCTGGCAAAACGGTAATTGGCTGGAAGACTGGACGGAGTCCGTAATTCTACCGCTGCACAAGAAATGGTCAACTAAGAGCTGCGGTAATTATCAAACCTTGTCCCTCATCTCACACGCCAGCAAAATCTCGCTCCATATTATCAACAATCGCATCCTGGATACTTGGATTGGCAAATCCCGCAGGAGCAAGCCGGTTTCATGAAGGGCAAGGGCACTCGGGAGCAGATTCTCAATGTCAGGCAGATCGTTGAGAAGGCATACGAGTTTGATTTGCCAGTGATAATGTGTTTCGTCGACTACAGCAAAGCTTTCGACTGTGTCAACTGAGGTTGTATGGAAGGTCCAACAAAAACTTGGAGTACCAATGCATCTTATCGCTCTACTTCGCACCTTGTATGACTTAAGCCAGGGAGTCGTAAGAGTTGATAAAGTAACTTCTAAACCCTTTAAATTTCACCAAGGAGTACCTACGCCAAGGTTGCATTTTATCGCCCATTCTGTTCAACGCCTATGGAGAGTACATAATGAGACAGACTTGCGAGAATTGAGAGGGAGGTATCACAGTTGGTGGTGTAAAAATCACCAACCTGCGCTACGCTGATGACACTACTCTTCTTGCAGCAAATGAGTCGGGGATGATTACTCTTCTAAACCGAATGGAGCGAATTAGCGAGAAGATGGGACTTTGCATAAACAGGTCCAAAACTAAAGTTATGGTGGTAGACAGATCTGGAAAGTTAGAACTCACTGGCGATTTGGACCTAGAAACAGTGGACAATTATTATTATTTATTATTATTAGACTTGTACGGACTCTAGTCTTCTCGATCTTTTCGTATGGCGCTGAGACTTGGACTCTGGAAGCTGCAGACCGCAAACGCATTGACGCTTTTGAGATGTGGTGTTGGAGAAGGATGCTCCGTATCCCTTGGACAGCATTTCGGACTAACGTCTCTATATTGCGAGAACTCAATATCTCCTCGCGACTGTCCGTCCACTGAGTGTCTGCGCAGAGTTCTCGAATATTTCGGTCACATTGCAAGAAAAGACGGTGACAACCTCGAAAAGCTCTTTGTGATCGGCAAAGTAGACGGGAAAAGGCCTCGTGGACGCAGTCCATTACATTGGTCGGACCAGATCCGAACCGCGCTTGATATTTCGGTTCACAACCAACGCCCTCCACATCGCCGAAGACAGAAACAGATGGAGGATAATTATTAAAGAGAAGGTGATGCAGAAGGGAGGTCACGACCCTCAGCATTGAGGAACACGACGCAAGGAGGAAGAAAATTTTGAATATCATAACCAATAAGCATTCACCTTGTATCATGGAACGTAAAAAGAAAAAAATCAATTTTTTAATTAAACAAATCACCAACTGTTTGGAAGTCCTGAAATCCTATAAATAGTGAGCTTTTATGAAAATTGGTCATCAGTCCAATGTTTTACTTTACTGGGAATAGTTGAACTTAAGAAAAATGGAAACCACAACCACAGAAGCCGCTCTAATCGTCAGCCTAATTCAGCAAGGGTTGTCTCAGAGTAGTATCGCTCGACAGCTTCACCCAAGCCAGTCCAGTGTCTCCAAGGTGCACAAGAGATTCAGGGAGATCAGGAATTTAGTCCGGAGACCAGAATCTGGACGATGGCTATGCAATACGCCAAGAGATGGTCGATTTATTGTCACCACTTCACTCCGAAAAAGACACCTGACCGGCGTCGACGTCCAATAGCAGCTAAGAGAAGTTAGAGGGAGAGCTGTGAGCGAGTGGACAGTCAGACGAAAACACAAAGAAGTGAAATTAACCCCAAAAAGGCCAGCCATGGGAACTAAATTGTCTCCAGCCCACCTACAAGTCCGGCTTCAGTTTGCTCGCGATCACTTGATTATATGGAGCAATGGAGTCGAGTCCAGTTCTCGGACATAACCAGAATATGAACCGTCGTCGGTCAATACTATGTAGGCAAGGCACGTCCTACGACAAAGATTTTGATAGCTAAAAAAAAATGATATACTTACCACAATCCCTAGTTCATTGACCAGAAATTGTAAAAAATTGTCTTGATGAAGCGATTCCAGTTTAAAGCCCGCGAGTGTATATTGTGTAAATAGAACATTAATTATCTTTTCAGTCATGTAAACTTACACCGTACTTACTTCAAAATAAGCCGAGTATTTTTTTAAAAGACATAGTACATAATACACTTATATATTTTTTTATTATATAATTGTTCTAAAAATAACAAAAGCCTTTATATTGTAATCTGTCGTTTTTATGTTTTTACATACTTAAAGGCTTTTTTTATTTTCAGAAAGATTAAAAATATATAAGTATACGCACTATGTCATTATAAACAATCTAAAAAACCATATATATAATATATATATATAATAATTGCACAGCATAACGAAATCAATAAATATAATACTTAAATAAATATAATCCAACCAAATTATACTGATAATTACATTATTTTACACCAGAGAACATCGAAACACTAAAAAAAACAAATAAAATAATAAATAAATAGTGGCGGACATTTTTACACAGCACCATCTAGCCCCAAAAAACAAACAGGAATAAAAACTAACAAGTTAAAGCATATATAATTAGTTGAACCTCAAAACCAGGTAAGCGCCCATCTCTCAACACAAATTCAAACAATACGGTTTAACACGACAGAAGATGAGTGAGACATTATTTTCCTTCGCACTCATATTACCTACCGCGCTACTTGCACGCAGTACATGATGAAAATGCGCAAATTTAAACCTTAAGATAAAAACCTTTATTATTTCGGTTAATGTTAACAGAAATGTTTCGGTAACCTATAGTTTCGGTATACCGTAATTGAAAGTGTTAAACAACCGATTCATTACGGTGGTTAACCTTAACCGGAATATCCCTGGCGGGAATCGAACCCGCAACCTCTTGCGTCGCAGGTTATGCTTATGTTATCTAACATAAATGTCAATTTTCTCTTTTTGGGTAAGAAAAGAGTGAGCACTGAGATGACAAATAATAGAGGGAAATGGAAGATCACATTTGCGCCGACCCTACATAACGTAGGAAAGGGCAGGAAAATGACGATTCACTTACACAGCCTGCTCGTCCAGCTCAATCCCAATCTGCTTTGAAACCGTCTTCAAAGAGCCCACCGATTCGCTGATCACCTGTAACTGATCATCTTGACTGCTGATCATCTTATCTTGCATGCCCATGATATCGCTGTCGTAAGCGTCAAATCTGTTAGGGCTGTCCGTTTGGTTGGCCAGTTTGGAGTATTTGGTGTACTTCGGTGTGGAAGTCCAGGAGTTGCCGAAGTGCATCGGTGACTCCTCGCCCAGGAGTGGCTCCCGGGCTGTGCCGTCGTTGTCCCGGTTGCGGTTCAAACTCATCTTGCCTTTCATCACCTGTGAAATAATTAATATATTTATAACTAGCTTCTGCACGCGGCGTCGCCCGCGAAGTACCTACATAAAATATAGCCTATGTTCATCCTGAAAGTTCATTCTACACATTGGTGAAAGAATTTTTCAAATCGGTTCAGTAGTTTCGGAGCCTATTCATTTCAAACAAACAAACAAACAATCAAAGTTTTCCTCTTTATAATATTAGTATAGATTAAGCTCGGTCATCCAGTTACTAAATAATTATGTACCAAAATTATTTATAACCTATGACAGCCGACAACAAATTAATTATTACTGTTTTTGGAACCACAAATCTCGGTCATCCAATAATTATGTACCAAAATGAGTTTTGACCAATGACAGTCGACAACAATTATTGTTCTTGGAAGCAGTTTTAAGGATTTACCTATTATATGTATACATTATATTCATCTTAGAAATTCTCTCAAGGGGTGTACTATACTATGTCTCTTACCTTCACTTCTTGCTTGGTAGCTTCGATGAATGTCCGTCTATCACTGATCTCCCTGTTGTCGATCTTAAACTTGTTAGAGTTCTTCTCAACAATGCTTGAGCGTCGATAACAAATATGTTAAAGCAAATTATCAATAAAAATGGACAAGCAAGATTTAAGCTTGAAAAGTTTCATTAGTACTAGTCTTCTGCCTTTGGCGCTATAGGTTGTAGGTCACCTACAATACCTTCTGTGAATGTTATTGTTTTATTTTTAGTAACTATGTATTTATTTACAAAAAAATATATATACTTAGTTAATGTTATGTATTATCTGTGGTTAATTTATCTTATACCTTTAAACAAGCAATTCTTGTATGTAATTGGTTACGCTTTTATTAACATATACGCATTGTGCCGTCACTTAAGTAATTTGAGGATGTTTATGCTCGTATGAGTTACGTTTAATTTTGATGACGGTATATGTCGTGCCCGCGCACCTATTTGCGCGGTCTACCCTCGCATTCGCGCTTCTTCGCACTGCGCATAAAAGGAATTCTGGAGTCTTCTGGAAGCCACTACAGTTTCGTCTTTCGTCCTGACAAGAGGCACGCGCGCATTTTTGTCGGTGGATTTCCCCTCGCATTTTTTACCCTACATTCTACCTATTGGAGTGTGGTGACCTGTGATCTCAATAATCAGAACCATAAACTTATGAACTTACAGGAATGCAGTGAAGTGACCTACCCGATGTGCAATTTTGGAAGTATCCTCCAAGAACCTGATCAAAGTTTGACGGCATTTGTACGTGAGTAAACATACCTCTAATTTATTACTGCTAGGGTTGATGATACAATGCCAGTTTGATTGGGTCGGTTAGAGTTAACAAAGTATAGCCATGCATCGCAGATGGAGCATATATTATTTCCCTCCAGTAATTACAAAAAAAAGTACCTTTATAATTGAGCTATCTGGTTCTCATAGTACAAGCTTTGCTTAGTTTGGGGCTAGATGGCGTTGTGTGAATTGTCTACCAATATTTATATTTATATTTATTTATTGTGGATAATGGCTCCCATTCCTGCAATTCTTCATACTCAAGTGCAAGGTCATTAAAAGTCATTAAAAGGATATTGATAGTGTCTTCCAAGTCTTCAAGGTCCCACTCGATGCTGCGCAGTGCGTTCCTCAGCTCCGTGGAGGTCCACTCCACCTCAGGACTGTTCGGGATGATGGGTGCTTTTGATATTTCCTGCCACCGCAAGTATAAGCCACGTGTCTTATTCAAAGCCTTGAACACCTCACTGAAAGGAGTTATCTAAATTGAAAGTTAGCAATAAATAGCTTGCTAGGCTTGCTTTGTTAAAAGGGCAGGAAGAAGATATATTTGTATTTTCAAGTAAAATGTGATGATATTAATTAAATGCTGTCTAAGTTTTGTCATGAAGGACCCGGAATGGATATCAAATGTAAAAAAAATACTAAGAACAATGTCAAAATATTTGTATAGTTCAAAGCTTGGTAGGTACTTGGTGAATGGACTGGTTTCCACAATTAATTATGCTGCATGTGGGCTTATTTTTCATGGTTCAAAACTGTTACTATGGCTTAACATTTTATGGCCCTGTTTACCATAGCTACCTCAGATTTTGCTCAAGTTGATTTAGTCTTTGGTGTTGTAAGGTCCTATTTACCTACTCAACAGCTAACACTGCCAGCATTGTTTATTCCAATGGTATGTTCATAATCAATCATTGCTTATCTTATATATAAAAATGAATTGCTGTTCGTTAGTCTCGCTAAAACTCGAGAACGGCTAAACGGATTTATCTTTTCTAGGTCTTGAAATGTTCGTGGAGGTCTAGGGAAGGTTTAAAAGGTAAGAAAAATTCGAATAACTGCCGGGAAAACCCTAAAAATAGCCCTTTTCTATTTCCCATACAAACGTTTTCTAAATAAGTACGAAGTCTGCCAGGTCAGCTAGTTTGCTTACAAAAGTCCAAGTAGGTAGGTTAGGTAAGTACTTTAGCTAGGCAGGTACTTATTGCTATTGTAAACCATTTTTTTTCTTATTCTTTGGCGTCGCATTATTTATGCTTTTGCCATTTACAAAAAAATTAGGGAAAGAAATTGGGAATAAAAAACGCAGGTTTAAGTAGGATAGGAACAGGATGTAAACCATTTGGAAATGTTATGAGTAAGTATTCCATTTTTAAACACTCTAAATTAGCTTAACCAACCTGTTGAGAATAATATAGAAAAATATAATAAAAAAGAAATTAAAGGAGGTTTCTTTGTTATTCTCATTGGAACACAGTGACAAATATCAATGGTATTGGAAGGCCAGGTACAAAAACGAGGATATCAAATTAATTATGCGGCCACTTACTCCTTTACAACGTAGAACGGGTCTTCTAAAGTCATGACAATCAGGACCAAAGGTGTTTTACCCTCAGTAAATGCATGTGACAGTACTTTTACGCACACAAGACACAGAAGCTTAGAGAAGATGCGTGGTTGTTTCTACAGTACTGTTTAGGCGATTTTGCAGTCCCACATTTATGTACACACAGTACTTTTTGCACCTATCCCACAAATATCGACATCGAGCGATATACGTACCTTCTAAGTTGCTCCTCGGGCCCTCCCTCACTCGACGATTGACGATTGACAAATCTCGTATACGCCGTCCTTCACACACTCGTTGGAAACCTCGGGCCGCCGTGTTTATTTCGATACGAAGCTGCGGCGCTGCAACGCGCAATCGCACAAGCCTATGAAAGAAACTGAATTTCACCCTAACAATACACCCCCAGGGCTCCTGTTTTCGCGAACTTTTCTTCTTCTTCTTCTTCAATTATGGCATCTGTCTCTTAGAGAACAATTTTGCCAGTGTCAAGTGTATTTATTTATAAGTATTATCAACGTCACAGAGTCATAGTCAAGTTGTCAAGTCAATTTTAAACAAAAGATGGCTGTTTTGTTGAAAATTTTCGGGATTTCCTCCGATGGAATTTGAAGAGAACTATTCACTCTAAGTCACATACTTTACACTCGCATCAAGAACCCAGGCTTTATTGGCAAAATAACCACCAAAATTGCGCAATAAAACTCAAAATAACACGAGAAAACATATAAAAACCAGAGCGACGTAGTTGTCAGGCAAATACACCGCAGAAAATCCTCGCGAACTTTTTCAAATCAAAACAAGGATTAGACAGCTAAACAAAGCAAGACAGACAAGGCCACAGAGTTCATATTTTTAATATACTCTGTGGATAAGAAAAGCTCGCCACAACATAGATAACATAAGTAATAGGTTTTTTTTGTGTTATTGAAGAAAATTTAAAATTCAACGAATATCAAGCTTTTAGTAAAATACTTTAAACATCACATTACTAACATTTCATTTGTTTATTTATTTACATTGATTTATCACTACCAGCTGGCCTAATTAATTGTTGTTAGATAGCGTCTTAGTAGTAGTCTGTGCTTACATGCTCTGCATTGGACCTCAGAGCTCAGAGTAAAGATAGATAGAGGAAATCGAATAACTTGTCAAGTGTTATACTCCTTTGCATGTGTAGCGTTATTACACGGCTAAATTTGAAAGGCACTATAGATATCTCGTTTTAGCGTGTTGCCTCTGTATTTCTATCTCTATCGCGCGATGTCATCCCTACTTGATAGGATTTCTGTGTTTAGGATCTTTTGTGTCCCAAACAAAGTCTTGTGCATTATTTAGAAATTCATGTATTATTTACTAGTTTCAATTAATTCAGGCAAATCAACTACACCAAATTAAGCTAGAGTACATTTTTGATGGTTTGTGCAGTGATTTCAAACAAAGGAACAGCAAAAAAGGTTAGTATTCGTGAAATCATTTGTGTTCATTGGTGAGTTCAGTGTTTTGCTACTTTTTCATTAAAAATGAGGACTAAATACATCGTCTTCATAATATTTTTAATCGCTAATCATGCTGCTATGCCTGCAGCATGATAATTTTGCGTTTAAGATAGTTTTTATTTGATTTCGTACCGAATTAGTTATGTTCGAATAGTGTTGTGCCTTAGGTATCGATATTTTTTGTACAATTGCTTTTCGTACAACAAAATTTGTGTTAAAATCTTCGTTGTTCGTGATGGGGGCATCTTTTATTGTGATTAATGTTGATGAATTGGTGTATTTGGTCAGTAATTTGTCAATTAAGTAGCAAAACTGAACTCACCAATTAGACGAATACCGTTTCAAGAATTATAATCCCTTTCTATTGTTCCAGGTTGGGGTGTAGGTATAAAAGGCAGCGATTAGCAGGCCAGGACTTATATTTTTCTGTCTTATAATGGATTCCGTACCATAAAAGAAAAAAAAACGGAAACCTTATAAGATCACCTTGTTGTCCGTCTGTCTGTCTGCTGTGAAGACCCTGATGTTAATGTACCTACGTAGTAAAATTATCTTCGAGCAGGTGCGTTGAAAAGAAATTTACGTACGTGCAAGATACACACAAAAAAATTACCCTTCTCGGCAGCCGGTTAAAAATAAGTGTCGTCATCTAGGTATAAGTACCTACTTTTATTTCAGACATACAACAATTTTTAAATACAAATTTTAAAAGCTGGTTGTGTTTTAGTTGGTATTTGTAAATAACTATAAGCATTTGAGAAATCATAGTTATTTTGAAATCACAGAAAGACACCTCAATTTTATTCTTATTAATTATTGATAAATTTTATTACTTTTAATAATAAATGTAAATAGATTAAATGCAAGTAGATCTTTTATTTTAAAAGTAGCTCCCTCCTTAATGAAATCCTACTAGCTAATCTAGACACGCGGCAGCGTGTCAAGCCAAGTTCAAGCGAAGCGAACGGGCGATGCGCGCCTAGTGTAATATTACGGGAACCATTTGGGTGATTTTTCACCCCCTCGTAACTCAAAAACTATTTCACATAAACAAGTCAAATTTGGCTCATCTATTGCCACTTGCGAGTAAAATATGTGCACCGAATTTCATAAACACACCTCAAACGGTTATTTAGATATTAACGTCCAAAAATGGCTGGTTATGGAAAATTTTATCACTGACTGATCTATAGACGTTAATTATAACCCAGTTCTAGATGACCTAGAACGTTCAAATTTGGCATCCAGGTAGGTAGTGGGGTGGATACAAAGGAAAACATCTGAAACTTGTAATTTTTTTTATTTTTATCGTACTTTTTCAATTAATTGATTCTCTTAGGAACCCTTACTAGCGCCTGTAATATAAGAATAGCAATCTAAATATGTAGATGACAGTCGGTCATAATGTGGATTTTAATAGAGTCTTGACGTGAAAATACTAACGAGTGGAAGTAGTGTCTTGGATTGGTAAGTAGTACACTCTCGGTAAGTACCTACTATTATCGGGCTAACCTATCTACTTAGGTACCTAGGTATACAATGTGCTAATAGTTGAGCCGTCTATGTAGATAGGTAAGTATGACTAGATAAGTATTTAGGTTTAGACTAATAAAGTACTCTCGGTAAGTACCTACTATTATCGGGCTAACCTATCTACTTAGGGTACCTACCTAGGTATACAATGTGCCAATAGTTGAGCCGTCTATGTAGAAAGGTAAGTATGACTAGATAAGTATTTAGGTTTAGACTAATAAAGTAGGTATGTCCTTGGCGGCGGCCGTAGTGTCTTGGATTGGTAAGTAGTATACTCTCGGTAAGTACCTACTATTATCGGGCTAACCTATCTACTTAGGTACCTAGGTATACAATGTGCCAATAGTTGAGCCGTCTATGTAGATAGGTAAGTATGACTAGATAAGTATTTAGGTTTAGACTAATAAAGTAGGTATGTCAGTACTAGTTTCCGCCCGCGGCTTCGCCCGCGTGATACCTTGAAAAAAAAAACAAATCTGCCGCGAGAACCTTATATTTTTCCGAGATAAAAAGTAAGTAAAGTAAGTAAACATACATCCACGCATCCATACATTCTTACAAACTGTCGCGTTTAGTAGGATTTACATAGCAACCTAACTAACATGGACATTGGACAGTTCAAATTATTAGCACGTACCTACGTAAGTAGGTAGCTCAATGGTAGATAGATACTTACTGAGTATGTGTACCTAGATAGGTACACTTGCTCAATAGAATACTATATATACCTAACTTGTAAAATTAAGTAAGTAGGTACCTACCTGACTATAAGTAGGTAGGTACCAACTTATCTGACACACTAAAATACACAATACCTACGTTATTTTATAGGTAGGTAACTTATAATAACAATAACTCACTGTCTAGCTATTAAAGTTTCACTTTCAGGAGATTATTTACCTTAAGGTAGCTCTAGCTGAGTGTACCTACCTACCTATCTAACAACCGTCAATGACGTTTGCCCCGCGTCTGCCCGCATTCGGCGGTCGCGTACCTACTCAGCGATGAGCGACATCTTCCCCCACCCCGCCCGCAGGCGACTTATTCGCCCGCCGCCGGACCGCATAATAATATCGCGCACGCGGTTGTAAGTTTTTATTGTATTTATGGTTCACTATTTTGACGATAATGGCTTACACATAAAAGATAGATATAGGTAGTACGTATACTTATTCAGTAAGTACCTACCTACTTAGGTATACCTACATGTACATACCTATACAATGTGCCAATAGTTTGAGCCGCCCTTGCAGGTAGATATATAAGTATAATAATATAAGAATAAGTAGGTACCTACTTACTAATAAGTTCTGTACAAAAAGTAATGATATCCCATCAAAAACATAAATGTGAAATGAGAGCCAAGTTCAATAAGTAGGTATGCTTTAGTCGTTGACTTCAGCGACAATAGAAGTGAGATCTAAACGGGTGCCCAGTACAATGGTCAGTCCTGAAACTTATTTATAACAATATGAAATATTTTTAACAACTTTAAAATATAATTTCATTTTAAAACTTAGGTTATTATATTGAAGCCTAAGGTCTGACTTGGCTAGTTTTCTTAAGAGTACAAATTAAATTAGGTAAGTATAGCCTTTGCAAGTTCTTATTTTATTCTTCTAAAAATTTGGATTGCTGGTAGAAACTAGCGATTGGACATAGTTAGTCAGTAGTTAATTCGTATATGAGAACTAGCCAAGTTAGACCTTAGGCTTCAATATAATATCCTAAGTTTTAAGATGAAATTATATCTTAAAGTTGTTAAAAATATTTCATATTGTTATAAATAAGTTTCAGGACTGACCATTGTACTTGGCACCCGTTTAGATCTCACTTCTATTGTCGCTGAAGTCAACGACTAAAGCATATCTACTTATTGAACTTGGCTCTCATTTCACATTTATGTTTTTGATGGGATATTATATTAGAAAAGCTATAATGTTTGTGAGGATGGATGAATCGCTATTTGTTACTTTAACAAGATAAATGTGTGGAGTGGAGAAGTGGTTATAAAGTTATATTATTGATATTCCAAGCTACGATCTACGTAGGTATCTACATCTGATCCAAGTTTCATCCAAATCGGTCCTAAGGTGTGATTTTACAAACATCAACATCTAATATGATGTAGGTACCTACATAATTATACAGATATCTACTTAAAAACTTGCAGTCCATTTTAAAATAACTTACGTGGCCAAATTACTGAATATTGCCTGAATAATTTATAGGATTTCTATCTACTTACTCTCTTTTCTATCCGTACAAAACTATTTTAATTTGACAAAAACATTCTTACGCTATTCAAAGTCAGTCCAATTAATTTTGCATAATAATATAAAATCTAATCATTGTAATTATCGACATCAAACTATCGATATGACCCCACACTAGCTTTTCACTCCAAACTCATGTACAGTGTACGTGCATGCGTGTGTAAAATTGAACGTTCTCACAAATCTGTGATTATTCTTCTCTTTCTAACACAGCAAACACGCCATTTGCCAAACAAAGATGACTAAATGGTAAATTTTATACTTCCACCCTTGCCTCAGAGTAAAGATATACAGTGGACTGACTCTCAGCCTTGAACGCCTTGAACCTCCTTGAACGAACGTATATGATATGAGTGATAATATCTTCGACAGAACTTCGATAGAGAAACAACTATAGCGAACGACAGTGGTTGACGTAGGGGTGTCCATTTAGAAAATACATCGATGTTTTTTTCGATGCAATACATCGCGAGTATGCATCGATGCTTTTCGATACATCGGTTTAAAACATCGATGTTTTCCTAACATCGAGTACATTTTCTAACATTAGGTATTTTTAAAAAATACCAAAGGTAAAGAGTGAAAATATTCTTTATTTTTATAACAAAAAGTACAATCACGTCTAATAGATATGAATACATTATCCTATTCATACATTTCTCAACATTAACTCAGTATTTATTTATTTATTTTATTTGGGTTCACAAACATGAATACACTGGAATTATTTAGTTAAACAATTAATAAAACGTAGAAAATTATATGCATCAACAACCACGTAGGTAAACCACTGATTACTAACAAATTGTGCAATATAAGTACAAAAGTTTACATTCATGGATTAAATATCAAATCAATAGATATATTTTAATAACATCAACATAATTATAATTAGATTTTTATTCTATTCATTAACGAATTTACTTAATTCTAGTTTACATGAGAATAAAAAAGATAATAATGTAACCTAACCTTACTTTATTACATTACTAACTTGTCCAATCAATAGATAATGAGCAGTTATTATATCCAAAAATCCTCTTTTGATCTGCAATGTATGCAAATTGCTAATTTACGACACAAATAAATACAAATATAATTAAATGTTTTCACCTAGATAATCAGATTGTCCAAACACAACACAACACAACAACATCAACGGTCAACCAACAAACTTTTTTTTTAATTCAATGTCAGCTGTCACGCAGTGCACTGACGTAGTGTTACCAATGTCAATTTCTCGATTCCGCCAACCGCTAACTAGCGCCACCAATATGTTTTTTTGTCGTCTAAAATGAAGCAATTGAATCATTAATATGCAAGTTAGCTAGTAGCTAGTTAGTTACGATTTATTCGATGTTTCATGAAATATATCGATACATCGAAGAAATCAACAGCTTTTCAAAACATCGGATCGATTCGATGTATCGTAATGTAAACATCGAGTGAATTCGATGCATCGATGTATATCGAATATCCCTAGGTTGACGCATCATTTCATTTGTCAAGATAAGTTAGTTGTTCGCGGACGGATCTCTGAGCTCGCTCACGCCGCCGCCTTCACAGGCGTTGGTTTATTTATTTTTCTTGCGGTCCATCGTCACTCGTATTAATTTACAAAATGAACTCTAGTTTGAATCCGGAGGCTCCAGAGTTTCATCCGCTTCTGAAAAATGTTGTGCAGGTGCGTGATTCAGCTACTTTTTCATCGCAGCGATAAAAAAATACAGCATGTGTTTCACGAACATACTTTCTTCCTTTCCTTTTTGTGGCATTTTGCCATTACATTTGCTTGAATTTTGTTTGAGGAAACATTAAAGTAACTTTCCATACTCTCATGTTGTACGTCTGTCTTTCTCAAAACATAAAGGAAAACCACGTGATCTCATTTCGGGGTCACTTAGACCACATTCAAAAAGTAGTGAGTTAACTTCGAGTAGCGTTGTTTCTGCAAACATTTATTTGGTTTCAATAAACATTAATACACTTTTGAGTTCATGTTTACATTACAACTTTTCTAAACAATGCACCTATTCAATAACATTACAAACTGTAAAATATAATATGTAACCCGCTACAATTTTACAAGTTTCTTTTAAAATTACGATTTAAAAAATTGGTATTGGTGGACAATTTACGAAATTATAATATAGTAGGTATCCACAATATACACTATTATATATATCTGTTCAATAAACATCTTTACGTGAGTTACATTAAGTGATATGTTATTGAACACATACTTGTAATTACATGTTTACATATTTACAGAATTGTTGTACATTTCTACAGGCTACCCTTTTAATGAAATGCAAAAAGAATATAGTGCTAATGACAAAAATATATGTATTTATGTATTATAGGTAAATAGCATAGGGTAGCACCATTTTTAAAGCATTATTTAGATACCTACTCTAAAAGTCCCAATAAAAATAAATAATCAAATTTGCACTACTTGCATCTCAGCTAAAATCTTATACCTTTACGAGCAATTCTTGTATAATATAATCGGAATCTCGGAAACGGCTGCAACGATTTTCATGAAATTCAAATAGGTTTCATTTTCCAAAAAACAAGATTTACGTGAAAAAAAACCGAGCAAAGCTCTGTCAACCAGGTACTATTATATAAATCAACAACTATTTTATGTTTAAGTACCTAAAACAGTTCATATTAAATCTGTAACTTACTTATGTAATGTAAATTTTAACATGTCTGTTCTTACAATGCTGTCAACAATAACTACAGGTGTTTTTAAAGTTATAAGAAATATTCTTAAAGATTTTTGACATTATCTTTTCTTAAAATTTGTCAAAATTTACAGGTTTTTACAAACTTATCAACTGTAATGTTTATTGAATAGAGGCAGGCCGGTATTTAATAAAACCTACACCCAGTTTGGTTATATTTATATTATAAATTCTCTTGCCCTTATCCCAAGCATTTGGATGCATAAATATAACACACTAGTGGACCCGGCAGACTTGGTACTTATTTATAACGTTTGTATGGGAAATAGAAAAGGGCTATTTTTAGGGTTTTCCCGGCGTTATTCGTATTTTTCTTACCTTTTAAACCTTCCCTAGACCTCCACGAACATTTCAAGACCAAGATAAGATAAATACGTTTAGACGTTCTCGAGTTCTAGCGAGACTAACGAACAGCAGTTCATTTTTATACATATAGATTAGATAATTTTATTATATTTTATGTTATTTTGAGTTTATTAAACTGAATTTGAATTTTAATGTGGTCGGCACAACATGTTTTCTTCTTCCACTCACTCCCATCATTTGTCAACTCTGAGTCCACGTTCTTAAATTCATATCAAACTACTGTTTCTTCAGCCTTCCTTAACTTGCATACCCAGATACACTTATACCCATAACTATTTTGGTGATATAATTTTCATACTTGTTATAATATCTTATACCTTTAAACGAGCAATTCTTGTATATACAGTCGTGGTCAACTAATTAGGGACATGCAAGATAGTGAAGAACAATAACCGGTTATGTACATACAAATATAAAACCCTATTGATTTCTCAGTAACTATTATTTGCATAATTTGGTCCGATTATTATGCTTTAAATGGCTGTAAATAAAAGAATAAATAAATAGAAAAAAGTATTTAATATCAAAGGTTGAACATGTATTCAATTTTAAGGTATAATTCTGTAGCTGGACATTTAATTAAGGACAGTAAACTATAATGAAAAATAGAGTTAAACAAAACTAATAATCTGCAGTATTATAATATCTTTAACAGCTCCATTTTATTACGTGTAAAATCAGTACCCAGTAGCAAAACCTTTGTTAGTAATTACCGCTTGACACCGATGTGGCATAGACATTATCAGTTTCTGGCATGTTTCGACAGGAATGTTTGCCCATGCCTCACAAAAAGCTTCATTAAGTTCATCTAAAGTTGTGGTACGATAAGTGGCTACTTTTTTCTTGATTTCGTGCCAAAGGTGCTCGATTGGGTTAAGGTCCGGGCTATTTGCTGGCCAATCTAGCACCGATACTGACTGACTGGTAAGAAACGACTTGACTGAACGGGCGGTATGTTTTGGGTCGTTATCATGCTGAAACGTCCATATAATAGGGAGATGCTCCTCAGCATAGGGAAGCATCGTTTCCTCCAATATTGCCTTGTATTGATGTTGGTCTAAGTTACCCTGAACTTTCCTCACAGGTCCCACTCCACGTCCAGAAAATGAACCCCACATTTTAATGTTTCCACCGCCATGTTTCACCTGCTTTTTTGTGAATCTTGGATTCATTTCCGCTTTTACTGGACGCCGTACGTATTGCCTTCCATCTGAAGAAATCAAATTAACCTTGGTCTCGTCAGAGAATAATACATGTTGCCATTGGGCGTAGGTCCAATGTCCATATTTACGTGCAAACGCCAAACGAGCATTTCTATGTTCTTTCTTCAACAACGGTACTTTGCGAGCCACTCTTCCGAACAACCCTGCTTCTACCAGACGTCGTCGAACGGTCCTAGCTGAGACACCAGCTCTTTCGTCTGTCCCAAACACTTCGTGTTTAATTAAAATAGAGCCTAGAAACGGATCTTTCTTAGCTAACCTGGCTATCATTCTATCTTCTTGCGGAGTTGTTTTTCTCGATCTTTTTGTTCTGGGCACATTTAAATCTGTGTTATTGCGTCTGACATGTTGCACTGCATTGTATACCATAGTTTTTGAACAATTTAAATGTTCTGCTATCCTTCGGTATGGCCAACCATGCTCGACAACAAACTTCATGATAATTTTTCGTAGTGTTGGATCGCAACTTTTATTTTTACCCATTTTTCTTCAAAATATTTTTCAAAACTTAAAATAAATATCGGGATTGCCGCCAAAACTACCACGAAACAATAAGAGAAGAAGTAAAAAAGTATTGAGATTCAAATTTTGAAAATAGAACGCAATATCTCAGTGTCCCTAATTAAATGGCCAGCCAGCATTATTTGAACAAATAGCACTACGATAATCTATCAGCTATACTATAAAGAGGTTTAATGTTTAAGAAGTTGTTATTGTTTGTATAATCGGGCACATAAATGACTAATTATACTTACATGTAAGAGATATGGAATATGGTTTAGACTCGTTGGAAAATAAAAAATAAATTCACAATTCGGTTTAACCAAAGAGTGTCCCTAATTAGTTGACCACGACTGTATATATACATATATGTATATAATCTGAATCTCGGAAATGGCTCCAACGATTTTCATGAAATTTAGTATGCAAGGGGTTTTGGGGGTGATAATCGATCTAGCTAGGTTTCATTTTAAGAAAATGTCGTTTTCCATTGTTTTGTCATTGTCCAAAAAAAAAACCGAGCGAAGCTCGGTCACCCAGGTACTTTATATATTATATGCATATTATGTTAAGACGTGGTGGTCAGCTAATCGCAGAGTTTTGCTGTTTTTCAGATGCTTTTTACCCTTTGTAAATAAGGGTAGTGAAAAATAACTGAAAGGTCACTAAAAAAAATATTATATATTACCTTCAAAGTATTTTTTTAAAATTATTACTTTATTTATTATATATAAAAGAAAGTTTATGTTAGTTACACTATTTATAACTCAAGAACGGCTGAACCGATTTGGCTGAAAATTGGTCGGGAGGTAGCTTAGAACCAGGAGATGGACATAATACTTTTTAATAATATATATATATCTTCTTATTATATATAAAATAAAGTCCGGTTTGTTCGAACACTTAAAATTCTAGAACGGGTGGACCGATTTTCATCTTTTTTGATTTGTTACATTTGTCTTCGTCCCGAATTGCAGAAAAACTTTTAAAAATATTGGAAAATTTTCATTTTTGGAATATAGTGGTTTATTCCTATTTAGGCAGATAACTCTAAAAACATACATGCCAAAGTACTATAATCATAATCACCATACAAAATGTTGAAATAGTTATGAAAACTGACGAAATACACAGTACCTATCTAACTACGTGACTGCCGTACGTTGCAATCAATACAAAAGTGTATTATTAACAATGGCGGTAATTCTATTGTAGACTAACTTGAAAATGTTAAAAGAGGTACAATCTTATTTTGTTCAATAGAAAGACCAAATTAAAGTAACATTTTTAAATTACAGTTTAAGAAAAAACTAAAGTTTACTCATTTTAAATTGAATTTATCCGTAGTGTTAGTCTTTTTTCTTTGTTTATGTCATCTGTCTCATTCGAGATAAATTTTGCTAGTGTCAAAATTTCGTTCAAAATTCTCGGAATGGATTTAAAAAGGAACTATTCACTTTAACTCCCTTTTTTAGACTCGCGTCAAGAACTTGGGCTTTATTGGCTTAATTGGATTAAAATAACCACTCAAAGTAACGCTAGAAAAAATATAAAAGCTAGACCGACAAAGTTGTCAAAAAAGTTGCAGAAAATTATGACATGGCTTTTAAAATAAGCTAAAACACGCCGATCACACGTCAGTTTAGTCAAAGTATAGGTCATCCAATGGATCTAGGCATTCGTGAAATTAGCCACTGGCGCGAGTTTGCGCATGTACAGTTCCTTCCCTCATACCTCCAATTGCTCCCGAAAAACGATACTGCGCAGCTCTTGCGGCTAACTTCACGAATGCCTAGATTCGTTGAGTGAGCTATACGTGGATGACCGAGCTTTGCTCGGTTTTTTTTTTATAAATGACGTTTTCTAAAAATGAAACCTAGCTAGATCGATTTATTGCCCCCGAAACCCCCTACATACTAAATGTCATGAAAATCGTTGGAACCGTTTCCGAGATTCAGATAAGTTAGTCCGCGAAACAAGAGAAATACCTACATTATCAATTTTAATTTAAGTATAATTTTATTGTAACAAATTTTACTCTATGTGGTAATGCCGTTAGCATTTTGGAGACGCGTCTTTCTTGCAGTAATCTGGATTAATTGAGCTATCTATAGATCGCTTGTATCCTGTATCTTGCAACAGTCCTTAGATAGCTCAAGTATTTCACACGTTAGACATGTATTTTATACATAGTATGTAAATTATATAGATAGATCTTTATATTTCTTTGTTAGATGACTTATGTATATAACCGCATAGCCTAAATCGTAGACCAGGTAGGTATTTATCTAAATCGTAGAGACTGGTAGTTACATTATTAGATACTTTAATAAAATCAACAACCGCCTTTAATTACATTACTAAATAAAAAAGATTTTATGTAATATTATCTATTTCAAATTTCATCCAAATTCATCCAGCCTTTCCAGCATGATTGACCTTAACAAACATACAAACTCACGATAATTTAGTAAGCCTAACATACTAACATTTATTAAACGGCTATATACTCGTATAATAGCTTCTAATTTTTATATAGTTGAAGCGACAATCTTTGCACATAGCTATCAACTATTTAGTTACTGTGATTGACCCGGAAGCTTTTAAAACCGTCTGGATGACACTAATAGGCATGACGACAGTATTAAGAATGAAATAATAAATGATTTTAGAATATATGTTATAATATATATTTTGAAAAGATTCTAAAAATGGCCTATAAAATACTGCAATCCGCCATTTTAACTGAAACACTGATCACAGCGAATGACGTCACGCCTATGCGAAATGCTAATTAGCGTAATTATGACGTTAAAGCGGACGCCATGACACCTCAAAGCATTTTCGTTCATAATTCAAAATAGATATAATAAAATGAGAAAAATTGCGCTAAAACTTAATTTATTGCTGAAATTATTCTGTTTTGGTAAATAGTAAACATGTCGGTACAGTTACATTATAAAAGGGAATTGTCTAGGTAGGTGTAAGATAGGTTTAATCCTATTGACATACCTGCCGTGAGCTCTCCGCATAAAGATGTAGAGAAAAATATCTACGAGAATAAATTTATTCTTTTTCTAGCAACTGACACATCCACCAAACTATCATTTGGATCATGTCTTGTTTGGACCTAACTATCATGTGGTTTGTATGGTTGCTTGGGTTAACAATACACATTGCTTAGTAGTAGAACTCATCGCATATATTTTTTAAAAGCTTTTTATATTATTAGGATATTTTAAGGGAAATTTTCAGTTTCAATTTTTTTCCAGGAGGGCTACGTGCACGCTCACAAAGCGATCGGTACATCGAACCGTTTCCCCTCGGGGTATTCGCGTGATGCGTACAATACCTATACCGATTTTGGTGTTGTGACGTGCCAGTTAAGCGATAATGCTTTTTTGCAATCGAATCAAATCGTGAGCGCCCAGCTGCCCACTGTGCAACTACGACGGTATATATACCTCAATTCATAGGTCATCCAACGGATCTAGGCATTCGTGAAGTTAGCCACAGGTGCGAGTTTGTGCATGTACAGTTCCTTCCCTCCTCCTCATACATCTAGTTGCTCCCGAAACATGATACTGCGCAGCTCTTGGGGCTAACTTCACGAATGCCTAGATTCGTTGAGCCAACTATATGCATAGGTTAATTTCTAAAATGCTTTAATCCAGTGATGGGCAAACTTCGGCCCGCGAACCGCTTTAATCCGGCCCGCGCCGCGCTCATTTCCGTATTCCAATCCCCACTTGTAATCCTAAGTATATACTATTTTATTATAGCTACTTTTTCATCAAAAGTACTTAACATAAATTACTCCATATTTTTTTCATTGCAATGTTCCATCCAACGTAACAATGATAAGGTACTAAAATTTAGCCCTTTATGAAATAAGTTTGCCCAACACTGCTTTAATCTATAAAATGAATACAATACTCGAACACTTGCAGTTAGGCATGTTTAATGAAATTTTAACAAATTACTTTGAAAATAGATTTTGGCTATCACAGATTGTATTCGTACACTCAACAGCGATGATGCGGATAAACTCATCGATGTGAACGACAATTTCTTGGACCGGATCAACATCAATATTGACACCTTGACCGGTGTTTACCATCCTGGCGTTCCGTTATTCCCAAACGGCTCTGGACCGGTCGCCTCATGGAACAAAACCCCGACCATTACTAAGGTTACGGTAGGTACTAAACATGACGTTACAATGCTTTGATTCCATTAAAACCCCCAGGTGCAGGTAGCTAGAAAAACGCTACGATTAGTGGAGTTGCAATTTGGCTTTTAAAAACACTAGGATGGTAGAGATTCGCCTTCTTTCGAACAACTCCAGGAGAGCGTGCACGAAGCTTGTTTGTTCTCCTGGTTGTCAACTTCGCAAAACGATCTACGATCTATTTGCACAAATAATGGAACGACATACATAACATAACTTAGCCAAGATTTGAACCTACTATATTACCACTTACGGACGATCCTATATTTTGAATTTGACAACAAATTTACTGTTTGATTCGATGAACATTTAAATTTCGATCTATTAATCGATCACCTCTGTGGCGCAGCGGGCGAGAGTCCGCCTGCGACGCTAGAGGTTGCGGGTTCGATTCCCGCCGCGGAACAAATTTGTGTACGAACTGCAAAAATTTGTTCCGTTGGTCTGGGTGTTTTCTATGTATAATAAAAATATATTTATCTATGTATAAAATGTCTTAAATATATCAGTTATCTTACCCATAACACAAACGTTGAGTAGCTTACTTTGGGGCTAGATCAGGGGTCGGCAACCTTTTGGCAGGCAAGGGCCACAAAGTGGCAAAATAAACTAAAAGCGGGCCGGGCCGCACTTGTGATATTAACCCTAGAAGCTCAAAATATGGCTCTCAAATGCTCATCTGTGAGACGAGAAGCATATTTATTTTTTCTTTAATTGACAATTGAAAAAGTTTGTTCGCATAAATTATAAGTGCCACCAAAAATTGTAATGAACTCGCGCTTCGCTCATTTGTTCGTTCGCGGTCAGAGCGAAGTGCGTTTTAAGGCTGGGTCCACATTACCTATACGTTCGATCGTGGTTCGTTCATGCATTTATCTTGATATTTAATTTATATAAAAAACATTCACGGGCCGCAAGCAAGATGTCCGCGGGCCGCGCGTTGCCGACCCCTGGGCTAGATGATGCTGTGTGGATTGTCCAGCATTATTTATTTATTTATTTATTATTTCAATGCACTTTGGTAAGTAAGTAAGTTATGTTCTTAGATGGACGGCGTAACATTAACCGCCGCGAAGAAGGTACCACGTCCGCAGCTAAACTTCAAAGATGCCGTGGACAACTCATACAATATTTGGGTGCCGAAGATATTCGAAAAACCGAACAGTATCAAGCCTCTCGCTTTGAGAATGATGTACTACGAAGGTGAAGCTATAGGGTAAGTGCTGATTTCACCGTAACATTTGAATCGCTATTTGTCTAGCAAACACGTTTTTCAGACCGTATCTGATAAACCATTCTGTACTATTAAATAACCACGTTGAGTGAACATAGTTATGGTTAAAAAAAAGAAGTATACATTTCATCATTACAAAAGGACACCACGATTTGAACAACGCTTTCTAGTGAAGAACAGTGATTCAAATGCCACTGTATAACAGTCTGTTTTCGTTGTTTTCAAAACTGACAAAGCATCAGTTACGCAGCCCAGCGCCGTTAGCCTGCTGGTATTCTAGGCATAAAATTTATGGTATTAGTAAGGAGTTGGCTTTTTAAAACTCCATCAAAAGCGTGATGTATACCATTTTTTTTTCATATCGAGAAAGCTTCCAAAATAATATCAAGATACAGCAAAAAGTATATTATATTTTGCGACGTGTTCGCTATGAGTTGAATAGCGAGGGGGAATCTCTTTGAAAATGTTGAACAGTCTAGGTGACCTTGGTTTGTACACGAGGGTCCGATCCCTTGTGAAACATGGCTGCTCGGTCCCCTTCGAAAGGGTAACATATACCTAGTATTTTGTTTGCGATGTATCATATAAGTTTAGGGGATAAAATGAAATGACTCTTGTTTCACGCGTGTGACGCGTGTTTGACTATTCTTTAACACCCCATGGCTATTCCTTATTACTAGATTCCTATTTAGACTATGACTTTACATAAATGAGGGTAGTTCAATAATTTCTAAACTGCAGGCGTGATTGGGGCGTGCCATTGTTCTACAAAGTATTGAATATTCAGTATTACTCGTATTCCGCTAATTTAATCAAATAGACAACCAAGATGAGTAACCTCCCGCCCTCCGGCATATAAAATGCATTAAACCAAAGGTGTCAAAAACCTTTCTCAATCCGTAAAAGCAACTTCGAACATACATTTTATTTCTTTTTATTTAAAATGAATGAATGAAGAAATAAGTTCTTTAGCTCAATATATGCTTGGAGTTAATTGACGATCTAATGGTATATAATAATAGGGATGTTTACAAAACAGCCGGGCATTAGTAAAAGCTAATCTTAATACGCTCAGTATAACAGCGTACTCTACGCGTTGTATGACAAAGATAGCCATATGATTAATCACACTATAGACAGAGATAGATACAACACAGATCCGTAGAGTTAAGACTCGGAAATTCCAGATACGAGCATCCGTATATAGTGGAGTTGGACGGGTATCGCCCACCCACCCCTTTCATCATAGCTGATGATGAAAAGCCCGTGTTTCCGCCGCCGCTCAACGAGACATCATTAACGCTGGTCGACACAGAGGCGAAACTGGATGAGCTGTTGCAGCATTTGCGTGAATGCGACGAATTTGCTGTCGACGTCGAACATCACGCCTACAGATCCTATCAAGGTAAGACGAATTATTCATTATTTCTAGAGATGGTCGTGTTTGTAAAAACGATGCCAATACACGATGCCGCGATCCGATCCCAATATATTAAAAAAACGGATGCCGATGCCCGAAACGAGTGCGATGACGATCGAGACAGTTGTCCACGCAACGGAACGGAAAGCGAGCGGTGAACGGCGCATCGGCACTCGGCACCGGCATCGGATCCAAACCGAAGACGAATGACGACGTATCGCTCGCTCGCTCACTCTCAGAACGATTGGTGATTCTTGCCGAATCTTGGCAAATTCCATAGTCACACCGATGCCAAAAGAAACGATGCCGGCATCGGATCAGGCTTACTTGGGATCGATGCGGATCGATGACAAATTTTTTATGAAAACGCCTATCTCTAATTATTTCCTAAGTATCTTATTACATGTATCTGCCTTTAGGGGTAACAACTTTAGGTCCGTGGATACCAGAGGCTCCTATTCGAAGAGTTATCCAAAAGACAGATAGATCTCTTCGATTGGATAACTCTTCGATCTCTTGAACCATTTGATCTTCATTTTGACAGAATTTGACGAATATTCGGCTCTGATTATATAATTTTCGTTTTGCGGAGTAGACCCTACTGTTTAATCTTATAGTAGGTAAATGAAATGAAAGATCGCGTACGGAGCAGATGCGACCTATAAATTGAGCACGTGCCCTAATAGATTTCATGATAGGTACATAATCACATCAAAACGTTCGCCAATCTTTTGTTAAGAGGTCCGACAATGTGACTCGTTTGGGTGTATGTAACTCGTTGGCAGATGGGGGAGTGACGTTTAATTTGCATATTATTAGTGGATCTCCCTTCGCTTAATGTTAAAATTCTTCCTCCAGCTGCTCCTTTTAGAGGATAGGTTTTAGGTAATTAAGTCATCATTTATCAAAATCCGTCCAACCGTTTCGGCTAAAGCGACAGCCACACATTACACTCGTCTTTTAAAGTGTGTGTGAACAAATGAACATCCATAATTATGTGCCTTTACAATATTCTTCTTAAATATAATTCTTATAAAATCATTAATATAACTCGGGTGGGCAGCGTTTGGGAAGCTGCGCGATGTCTTTTCGTCTAAAATATCTCAGTGACTTAAGGCGAAAGTTTATGTTCAGTGTGTGTTACCAGTGATGATATGGAACAGAGACGTGGTCCCTCACTATGGGCCTCATAAGAAAGCTAAAGGTCGCTCTACGAGCTATGAAAATGTCTATGATTGGTGTCTCTCTAATCAGAAATGAAGAGATCCGTAAACACACTAAATTCACCGACATAGCCCACATGATTAGCATGTTCAAGTGGCAGTGGGCGGTACATAGCTCGTAGAACGACGGCCGTTGGGGCAGAAAGGTTCTCGAATGGAGACTGCGCACCAGAAATCGGAGCAGAGGACGGCCTCCCACTAGATGGAAAGACGACCTAGTGAATGCTGCTGGGAGCCGTTGGGTGCAGGCCGTGCAAGATCGGTCGCTCTGGAAATCTCCATAGATTTCCAGAGCGATCTATCTTGTGCGATCTTGCTCCCTCATATTGACAAACATCTATGTTCCAAGGACATGCCGTTTCAAGGATTACCGGTTTCCTTACGTTTTGAACTTTGATTTGACCTCTTTTTTTTATTGTATGTGATAAAGGGAATCTGCTACCCAAACGAAAGGGTGTTATTGAATGGACGAATTTCAATGGACGACCCTTATATGAAAGGAAGTTTGTCCGAATCGTCCTTTAAGATTCTTATACGTCTTATTCTTATGTATCTCACGATGCGAACTAACGTGTGTATCTGTTGCGTAAAACTCCACGAATGAACCGATTTTGATATCGTTTTTTTCTATAAGTTGCTTTAGAGGTTCCTCTAAGTGCATCGAAAGTAAAAAATCCCTTTTCTAACGTTTTTGTTTTGATCAAGACAGGAAAAAGATCCGATGAAATTTTAAATGTACGCAAACTTGGAAGTTTAATGCCAAAAAGCGATTGATTCTGAGAACTATCAATTAGAACTTTTAACGATCAATACTCCACCCTTGGTTATTTCTCATGGAGCATTGTATGTGTATCACCTTGATAGTATCGATTTAACTTGGCGCTATATCATGATTAATGCAACGTTATATAATTGTCTAATCTTCGTTGAATCTTCTTCCTGCCCTTTTCCCACGTTATGTGAGGTCGGGCACAACATGTGATCTTCTTCCATCTCCCTCTATCATCCGTCATCTCAGTACTCACTCCTTTCTTACCCATGTCATCTTTCACACAGTCCATCCATCTTTTCTTTGGCCTATCTACCCTTGTATCCATCCATATTCATACCTAACAATTACCTCGTCACATGACATTCATCTCTCGTCATAACATGCCCATACCACGCTAACCTATACTCCTCATCTTTTCCTTCACCGAAGCCACTTTCAAACTTCCTTTGATAGATTCCTTATTTATCCAGCTCAAAATTCGCATCTCCGCCGCATGCGCTTTTTCTCGTTTTGAGGTTCTATTCGCGACTTTCACACATAATATACAAATAACTATTATAGTGTAAAAATTAAAAACGCGATTGAATGTAATTGTATAGCTTCTTACAGCCGCCATATTGATTTTTTTTAATATTTCATAGCCTATGGCACTTTAGTAATCCAGACGAATAAACGAACATCATTTGTCAAAAAGTGTCCAGCCGTACTTGCTTTGTTTGAAAATCATTGCTGGGAATGCCGAATCAGATATTTTAAATATTATCGATCTTATTTTAGTTCCTTAACATTTCCTATGGAGGTATGAAAGGATACTATTCGAAAAAAGTATTCCTAAACTATCAAAAACTCATACTAGGGTTACAGATCTCTAATTACTTGGATATTAGAATATGTAAAGTGGTAGTTAGGCACGTTCTAACATTGTTAACCCATACAACTTGACCTATTTTTAATATAATATATATGTGCTTTTATGCTGTGCGTTGTTTTGTCAGTCAGTCATTCGGGAATTTTGATTCCTATATTATGTAGATGACATTAAAGCGTTGAATAACCGGCTCAGTAGTTGGACAAGACGTGTTGTATGATCTGCATATTTATAAATTAAAGGGTAAAAATAAATATATGTATGTGTTTCTGCTTTTTCCTGCAAATATCATCATCATCATCATCAGCCTATAGCAGTCCACTGCTGGACAGAGGCCTACTCTAATAATCAAATATGCCATCTTCTAATAAATATCAAAATCAACCTGGAAATCGAACACGTATATATTGCATTTAAAATGATTTTCATTGTTTTAACACGTGATTTTTTTTTCCCGAATATTTAGGGAATGTGACCCTTTAAAGTACCATACTCGTACTATAAGGAATTATTATTTGTATGATTGTCCTTCTACCATTCTATATGTACTACTTTCAAATATCGCGGAATCTTCAAGATAAAATTCAAAATGGCGGGTGGGTGTCAAGTAAAAGTCCCATTTATTGATACATATTTGACATCGGTATAGGTACACTATTTGATCCGTCTCCTTTATTATGTATCTCGCGATCAGTTTGCAAAAGACATAAATTCCGCATTCACCGCTGCTATCGATCGGCAGTGACCTTATTGCAATAGCAATCAAGCGATAGCTACTGTCCAATAATCGATGAAATTAATAGTTGGTGACGGGCGAACAATAGCAGATGGAACAGCAAAACTTAACGTTGATAAAAATATACTAATACTAGCTGACCCGGCAGACTTCGTACTTATTTAGAAAACGTTTGTATGGGAAATAGAAAAAGGCTATTTTTAGGGTTTTCCCGGCAGTTATTCGAATTTTTCTTACCTTTTAAACCTTCCCTAGACCTCCACGAACATTTCAAGACCAAGATAAGATAAATCCGTTTAGCCGTTCTTGAGTTTTAGCGAGACTAACGAACAGCAATTCATTTTTATATATTAGATTTTATATTACTAATCGCCATACGAAGTTTGAAACGAATTTCGTGTCAAAAGCTTTTTTTAAATGCGCTTTGCGAAAATTTGCAGTTATTTACAATGTATACGAGTTTTACCAGACTACTTCCGAAAAATTATATTGATGGGTACTCTAACCCCCTGAAGTTTTCGAAAGTAATCTGGTAACATCCTGTATATCAGCAAACCAATAACAATGCTGCACTACTGAAACTCCCCGCGACTTTTTTCATACAAACTATTTCTTGTCCTGAATGTTTTGTTAATTAAACTTATCTTATTGACTGATATTGATAAAAATATTCTCTAGAAAAATACCATTCTACCATCGACGTATGTTCCTAGAGTTTATTCTGAGCGTCAAATTTCGTCCCTTAGGTTGGTTACAGTGCTTCACTGACCGTCAGTGCGTATGTCGATCCCGCTTGTCATTAATATGAAAATCCATAAAATCGTACAGTGCTGAACCGACCGTACGCACGCGTATATTGCTACGCACTGCGTACGAGGACCGTCCATCGAGCGCGTCCGCATGCGTCCGTCGGTCGGCCGACGCGCTATGGAAACGTATGAACGCGTTCAGTGCTGCACCGATCGTTGGACCGACCGTACGGACCTACGACGGATGTCTGTATCATTTTTCATCTGGTCAGTTTGTTGGTCAGGAGAGCACTGAATGATACAAACTGACGGTCGGTCCGCGTGTATCGTCAGGACCGACCGCGCGCACCGACAATCGGTTGAGCACTGTAACCGGCCTTAGCATATTTATAATTTAGTAGAATTTACTTTCCGTTGAATAACTTTTATCTATCTATCTACCATTAACACGAAATATGTAGATACTCATCATTAAATAGATAAATACGCGCCTGTTTCTTTAATAAATGTATTGCATTTATAGACAATTGTCGTCTCTCTTACTCTCATTACGAAGCGCTCGTGTGTGACCGGTCTTCTAACAAATAATTTCAGTAATCAATGACAGTAACTACATAATAATCTGGGTGATCAAAGGAGACTTGCGTGACCAGAGGGGAACTGGGGCCTCACCACGAACTCATAATACATTACCGAATTAATATTACATTATCGTTTCGTACCATGACCTATGCAAATCGTATTGACTTCACGCTTTAAATGAGACGTTTCTAAAACGGAATCGTTCTGGACGACTTCGTGGTAAGGCCCCTGAGCGATTATAGGCTAAGCTCGATTCAAGTGATCGGGTTTTTTATTTTTATTTATCTTTAATTACAAAAATATAATGTCGCCTCTGTTCACCAGATGATTTGGTAGCCAGATGATCAAATCGATTAAATAATTCCACCTTACAGTAGAGATTGCACAAGCGACAAAGCGAATATTTTTTTTATGTAAGGTACCTAACTGTAGAAAGAGTTTTATTCAAATCGATAGTTATAATAGATCCTATAAGAGTATGTTTTTGATCTTACGCGATCTGAACACATCATTATTATTAAACGGGTACTTATCGCGTTTTATTTACCTATTTTTTATATTATGTAAATAAAACACAATAAATATACCCGTTTAGTACTAATAATAATAATAATAGATCTTAATGAAGGCCGCCTAATTTCTGTCATAGGCTAGACGGATTTTGATAAATGGGGTGTCGTTGGATATTACTGAATCACAACAGTAATTTATAGGCTATGAATTGACAAAAAATTCAATATGGTAGCTGTAAGAATATATTTTCAATAGGTATTAGGTACTACTTTAAAAAAACTTAGGCACAATTTGTCTCGATAGAGATAGATAAAGAAGAAGAAGAAGCTATTCTCTATTACCTTAGGTTTTTTTTTTGATTGCTAGTTTTTCATTTGTTTTTTTTTACAGGTATAACATGCCAAAGAAGAAGAAGAAGCTATTCTATATTACCTTAGGTTTTTTTTTTAATTGCTAGTTTTTCATTTGTTTTTTTTTTACAGGTATAACATGCCTTATTCAAATAACAACAAACAACGGAGGGGATTTTATTATAGATACGCTTGCTCTTCGCGAGTTTATTTACAAGCTTAATGAGACATTTACAGACCCCAAAAAAGTCAAAGTAAGTGATAATAACTCGGTATTACAAATACATCCCTGAAGCGGTGCTGGAGAACGCCACTCACTAGCTCTACTTCGACAGAGCTATCCTGACTGACAAGACAACACACTACAATAGACCTGATTTAACTCTTCTACATAAAAATAACAACACAGCTCTCCTAATAGACATTGCTATCCCCAATACACACAACTTGCAGAACACCATTGCCGAAAAATTATCTAAATATGTTGATTTGAAAAATGAAATCACCCGAATGTGGCGCCTCCAAAATGTGTCCATAGTCCCAATAGTCTTGTCTTCTACAGGAGTAATTCCCAAACAATTGTTTCAATCCCTTGACCGGTTAAAGATCCCAACACACACGTATGCTCTTCTCCAAAAATCAGTAGTACTGAACACCTGCAGGATCGTGAGGAAATTCTTACAGGCTGAAGACCTTCAACCTGAACTAGGTACCTATTAGACACTGATATGCACTTGGCTTTGGCCCGTGCATCTTAGTCGACCCCCAGTTTTGTTTAGAAACTGAGTAACGAAAAGTTAAAAATAATAATAATCATAACTTTATTTTAGTAATGCTCTTCATCATCTTCCTGCCCATATCCCACGTTATGTGGGGTCGGCACAACATGTGATCTTCTTCCATTTCCCTCTGTCATTCGTCATCTCAGTACTCACTCCTTTCTTACCCACGTCATCTTTCACACAGTCCATCCATCTTTTCTTTGGCCTACCTCTACCCCTAAAGTAAGTAATGCTCTTATGGTCCATTAATCACCTGTTTTTTCGTATTTTTAACCCCTCCCTCCTCTTCCTTGGTGATACGTGGGGAGGTTGAAGAATACACCCCCCCCCTCCCCATCCAGAATCACGTGTATAATTTAGTACCTACAAGAATCTTAATTTTTTGACGAAAATTTGACTTGAGTTCATTTTATTTACGTCCAATCATGAATTTTAGCACGTGATCACATATAGCACAGTAGTTATTATGCTAATGCTCTAAACCGATGATGGAAAACATCGTGAGGAAACCGGCACATACCTTAAAACAAAAAATTCGAAGGTGTGTATCATAGTTAAGTCATCTTATAAGCGATGAGTTTGCAACCTGTCACGTGCGGAATACTAACTACTGAGAAAGATGTGGGCATGTGCCATTTTTGGACGTACCTCTGCATACCCTCTGATATCCTGAAAGATCAAGTAACTAAAGATTTGAAGAAGATATCTACCGATCCCGAGGGTTACAGTCATTATCATCATCATCATCTTCCTGCCCTTTTCCCACGTTATGTGGGGTCGGCACAACATGTGATCTTCTATTTCCCTCTATCATCCGTCATCTCAGTACTCACTCTTTTCCTACCCATGTCATCTTTCACACAGTCCATCCATCTTTCCTCGGCCTACCTCTACCCTTGTACCCATCCACGTTCATATCTAACACTCTCCTCGTCACATGACATTCATCTCCTCATAGCATGCCCATACCACGCCAACCTTACTCCTCATCTTTTCTGTGATTAAGTTAATTTTTCGTTCAATTTCAGTCGTAATCATATATTTTTTATATCGTAGGTGTTCCACGGCGCAGACAATGACGTAAAATGGCTACAACGAGACTTCGGGGTTTACATCGTTGGGATGTTCGATACGTACCAAGCCGGGAAGATACTACAACTACCCTCACTATCGCTGAAGAATTTGCTCACCAGTTATTGCAAGATTGAAACTGACAAAAAGTAACTATTTAACCCAACATATTCATATACAGGGGTCAAAGTACCCATCAATATAAACAACTTTTCCTAAGAAATCAATACTGAGCGCGAAAAATTTACAGCTTTTTCATCATTTTAGCCAAGTAGGTATTTAATTGTTGTATGAAACAGCTGTTATTTTTGGCGCCCACTTTTTTGGTTTCTTAGGAAAAGTTGTTTATATTGATGTACCTTAACCCCCCTGAAGTTTTCGAAAATAGTCTGTAACAGGTAGTTAAAATTTGATCAAATTTTAACTGATATTAATACATGTGTGGATAATTCTGTGATATTAATTCGGTTCACAATTCAAATACACTTCGCGCCAAATGCGACACCAAAAAGCAATTTATCATAGATTGATCGCTCACTTTTCCAATCAACGCGGCGCGGTCCCCTGGCGTCCTCAATCGAATCGCATCACGATGCCCGGGGTCCAGGCGAGTTATCGTCCGGACGAGTTTAAATCACCTCTAACGCCTCAATATCACCTCTAACACCTCAATATCACCTTCTATTTTAATATCAATTTTGAATCAAGCTTACAAATGGCATTAGAACCTAAATTCAGTGTTGTCTACATATAAAACATAAATAATTCAAAATACATTTATTCAATAGAGCACTGGTGCAGTGGTAGCACCCCTGCTTCATGATCCGAAAGTCGTGGGTTCAAACCTGGTCGTAGACCAATGAGTTTTTCCATTCTTAAAATTTATGTGCGCAAAGCCAGTGCTCTTAAACGGTGAAGGATCAAATCGTGAGGAAACTGGCATACCCTAGAACCGAAAATTCGAAGTTGTGTTATAGGTTATAGTATTTTTAGAAGCGGCGATGGGCTTGCAAGCTGTCATGTACGAATTGAAATTTTAAATAACATAATCTTTATCGTTATAGATTAATAGAAAACAACAGCGAGGCACCGAACAAAAATTTTGTTCACCACACCAATTTTTGTCCTAGCTAGGAATCGAACCTACACCCGCGCAGAAGCAGCCACTACCAACTGAGCTAAGATCAATGTTCTTTAGTCCTTGTACATAATATAAATGCAAATTGTATGCAATTGGTTGAAACGAGACACAATGATCTATCGTGTTATTTGCTGCTGCAATTGGCGACGAATTGTGAGAGCAAAGGTCGCAAGTGTGCGCTTCTTGACCGAGTTGAATATCATTCAACTGCTACTAATATAATAATAATACAAAATATAAAATTTTAAAAATCTCCCGACATTCCAACCATACCCTAAAATGTCATACTCGTATTTAAAGTCATGGTTACCTTACCATGTTCTTTCAATATCATTGAAGTAATACGGTACCAAATGTCGAAACATTAGGACATATGGAACGTAGTCAAATGCCCTCATCAACAATAAAGAGCTGATGATCTTCAAACAACTGATCAGGTCATAGTTACCTGACCATATACTTTCAATTTGGGCAGTCAAATTATTCATATTCCTATTCGAAAGAGTAGTCTTGTCGTAATTTCATTTTTAAACTATTTTATTCAGAAAACAGACAGTCTTTTATGGCAAAAAACAACTTATCATCACCTAAAGCAACATATTATTTTTATCAAGCAACATATTCTTTACATAAACAACTTATTCTTTTATAAATCAACCTATTCTTTTCATTAAGGAACATATTCTTTTATATAAAGCAACCTAACTGTACTACTATTATAAAGAGAAAAGTTTGTATTTTTGTTTGTAACAAATTAATTCAAAATGTTCTAGACCGGTTACAAAAATTATTTCACCATTAGAATGCTACATTATCCCTGGGCGTAGACAATATTTTATTAAAAAAGATAAAGCTACTTTTCTACCGGTGTGAAGCCAGGGCGTGTTGCTAGTTCTTTTCATAAAGTAACATACTCTTTTTATAAAGCAACCTACTCTTTTCATAAACCAATCTATTCTTTTATAAACCAACCTATTCTATTCGTTTCCAGGTATCAACTAGCTGACTGGCGCATCCGGCCCCTCCCCGAAGCTCTGATAGAATACGCGCGCACCGACACTCACTACCTGCTGTACATGTGGCGGGTGATGAAGCAGCAACTGATAGACCTGGACAACAGCCGGCCATACCTGCTGCTCAGCGCCTTTGAGAACAGCCGACAGACATGCTGCCTCGTAAGCATCTACTTTTTAACCCCCAACAAAAAAGAGCGCCGGTGGTGCAGTGGTAGCACCCCTGCCTCACGATCCGAAGGTCGTGGGTTCAAACCTGGTCTTGCACCAATGAGTTTTTCCATTCGAAAAATTTATGTGCGCAATGCCAGTGCTCTTAAACGGTGAAGAAAAACATCGTGAGGAAACCGGCATACCCTAGAACCATAAATTCGAAAGGTGTGTGTTATAGGTTAGTATTCTTAGAAGCGGCGATGGGCTTGCAACCTGTCACGTACGGAATACTAACTAATGCAAAAAGTGGGTATGTGCCAAATGTCATGTTTGGACTTGCCTCTGACTACCCTCTTTAGATATCATCAAAGATCTAAGTAACTAAAGATCTGAGGAGATATCTACCGAGCCCGGGGATTACAGTCGTGATCATATTATGTATATTATATATATTTTTTTGTTATAATTTAAAGTGTCCGTCTGTGTATCTGTCTGTGGCATCGTAGCTCCCATACGGATGAACCTATTCTCGTTTAGTTCTTTTGTGTCATAGATAATTTTGTCTTGTGTGTTCTTTGCCAAATTTTTAATTTTGTATTATTATAAAAGTTACGCGAACACATCTTGTACCTTTAAACGAGCAATTCTTGTATGTATGTATATATAATCTGAATCTCGGAAATGGCTCCAATAATTTTCATGAAATTTAGTTTGCTAGGGGTTTCGGGGGCGATAATCGATCTAGCTGGGTTTGAAATATAACAAAACTAGCTTCCGCCCACGGCTTCGCTCGCTTGGTACCTTGAAAAACAAAAACAAATCTATCCCGCGGGAACCGTATATTTTGTCGGGATAAAAAGTAGCCTATGTGCTATTCCAGAATCTATATCTATGCCAAATTTAATCCAGATCCGTTCAGCCGTTTCAGCGTGAAAGAGTAACAAAACATCCAGACACCCTGACATCCAGACATGCATACATTCTTACAAACTTTCGCGTTTATAATATTAGTAGGATACTGAGATGACGAATGATAGAGGGACATGGAAGATCACTGTGGTGCCGACCCCACATAGCGTGGGAAAAGGACAGGAATATGATGATGATTATTTTTTCCAGACTTACAATAAAGAGGTGATGGATGACGTGTGCCATATGGAACTGTACACTCGCTCCAAGAAGAAAATGAACTTCCAACAACTAAGCGCTCTGAAGCTGCTGTATAAGTTTCGCGATGCGGAGGCGCGCGAAATGGATGAAGGGCCTACGTAAGTACCTTTATCTTTATCTTGGTTCGTTCCTATACAACAGACTAAAGGTACGAGTTGGCAGCGGGCGACGTGAGGCAGCGGCGGACGACGTGTCGCGGCGACAACTGGTTTGTATTTCTATGAAATTCCCTCCGTAGCTAGCGACACGAAGCTAGCGACGCATTTCATAGAAATTCATAGAAACCAGTTGTCGCCGCGACACGTCGTCGGCCGCCGCCTCATGTCGCCCGCTGCCAACTCGTACCCTAAGGGTCGGTTCATATCTGAGGGAAGATGCGTCGAGCGTGTCGTCGGTCGCGTCTATTCGGTCAGATAGTTTTCATATCTGAGGGAAGATGCGTCGGGCGTAACTTCGTTTTGCCACATTATTTTATTATATTATTATTTGCATTAGTCAAAAGACACGAGGCGCGACGTTTCCGCTCTTACGTCAGGTGAACTGACCCTAAATTTAATGTCATTTTTTTACGCGCTTAACTATAAGTACCTGAACGAGCTTTGCTCGGTTTTTCTTTGTAAACGACATTTTCCAGAAATGAAACCTAGCCAGATCGATTTATCGTCCCCGAAACCCCCTGCATACTAAATATCATGTTATTTAAACAAAAAAATTATATAAATTAAACAAAGTGTTCACTTTAATATGCTTTAAATGTGGGCATGTGCCAAATGTCATGCTCGAACGTGCCTCTGACCACCCTCTTTAGATATCCTCAAGGATCTAAGTCACTAGAGATCTGAGGAGATATCTATCCTGGGGATTGCAGTCGTGAAAATGTTTGTTTGATTTATTATTACTTTTCTTTCCAGATATCTCATCCCTAACCACATGCTTTTGAGCTTGGCGGAAAACCTCCCCGGCGATATACAAGGCATCCATGCATGCTGCAGCCCCTTGACACCTTTCATGAGAGCCAACCTGCTTAGCATACATAGGATGCTTCTAACCGTGAGTAAACTAAGCCAAGCCTGTGCCATCAATACTCAGATCTTTTTTTTCACACACTTAATCCAGACAAAACCTTTTTTTCCACTCTTGCAATCTAGACAAATACAACAAAACAAACTCCTCGTTTGTCGAAATCAGTACAGCCGTTTGGGCTTCAGTGCAACTAACTCGCATACATGCATACATACATACATACATACATACATACATACATACATACACACATACATATAGATCACCCAATGGATCTAGGCATTTGTGAAGTTAGCCACAGGTGCTAGTTTGCGCATGTACAGTTCCTCCCCCTCTCCTCATACCTCCAATTGCTCCCGAAAAACGATACTGCGCAGTACTTGCGGCTAACTTCACGAATGCCTAGATTCGTTGAGCCAACTTTACATACATACATATTATACCGTCCACCCATCTTTCTATTGTCGGCTCTTTGTTGTTACAACATTTCTATTCAATGCACGCGTAATATTAAACTTTTCAATTGAAACTTTGACCCTCTTTTTTGCCCCTTTCGAGGGTTAAAAACGTAATGATAGTATGATGAAACATATCAAATTCTTATCTCTTTTATTTGTCAACCGATTTCGATGAAACAAAGCCTAAGTTATCCAAGCTTGTCTCAATACATAGTGAAAACTGCATTCGATTTGGTACAGCCGTTGCCGAGATTAGCGTGCACAAACGCAAAGATAAACGATTTTATTATAATTATGTATAGATAGGAAATATTGTAATTTTTGAGTGTTGATATAAATTTGTCAAAAATTTTTGGTTTTCTACAGTGTCGCGAGCTGCCGACAGAGCTCCTGCCTGTCCCTTCGAAGCCAAGTTGCAACACCATCCAGATGAAGGAGGATGAGTTACTGAAAGTATACGATTTCCTTAACTCCCCGGATATCTCGTACGTATCGCTATGTAGAGTAAAACTTGCTAATTGTCTTCTTCAAAATCACTGATTAAGAAGAATGCGGTATGGTGTGCGTGGCGGAAAAAGACGATGGAATTTTATGGGCTTTTATATTTTGTGTGCTATTGGCATAATATAATGTGTTCAATGAAAGAGTACTGGTGGTGTAGTGGGCCTCAACATCCGAAGGTGGGTTCAAACCTGGTCGTGCACCAATGAGTTTTTGTTTTCGAAAAATATATGTGTGCAAAAAACACCGCAAGGAAACTGCCATACCCTAGAACTAAAAATTCGAAGATGTGTGTCATAGATTAGTATTCTTATTAAAATCGGTTTAGATACCTAAATGCCAAAATAAATAGACACATATTTTATGGGCGCTGGTGGTGTAGTGGTAGCACCCCTGCCTCACGATCCGAAGGTCGTGGGTTCAAACCTGGTCGTGCACCAATGAGTTTTTCCATTCGAAAAATTTATGTGCGCAATGCCAGTGCTCTTAAACGGTGAAGGAAAACATCGTGAGGAAACCGGCATACCCTAGAACTAAAAATTCGAAGGTATGTGTCATTGGTTAGTATTCTTATAAGCGGCGATGGGCTTGCAACCTGTCACGTACGGAATACTAACAATTGTGCAAAATGTGGGCATGTACCAAATGTCATGTTTGGACTTGCCTCTGACTACCCTCTTTAGATATCCTCAAAGATCTAAGAAACTAAAGATCTGAGGAGATATCTACCGAGCCTGGGGATTACAGTCGTGATCATATTTATTTTTTATTTTTTTTATATTTTATGGTTTCCCAAAATAATTCTCACTAAGGCCGGGACAAAGCGGAGGTGTGTGCTGTGTGCTGTGCGAGAAGAGATGTTTTTAGCTCGGGGGATTCAACCATAGCGGAGATGTGTGCCGTGTGCATCATATCTCTAGTCTCCACTGCGCGTCGTCCGCGCACAGCTCACATCTCCGCTTCCATCGCGTCATACAAATATTAAACATCTCCGCACAGCGATCTCCACTGAAGCTGAGCGAAGAGATGTGTCAATAACACAATTCTATTGGTTGTTTAAAAAACATCTCTCCGCTCGTCTCATCTCTGCTTTGGTGGAGTTCCGGCCTAAGGGAAAAAAGGTGTCAAAGTTTATCTTAATGAAATTTAGCTAGGAGATAGATTGTATTCTGTGGGAGGACATAGGCTAGAATTAAATGATGACGAAGTCGCGGGCAACAGCTAGTCCTACTAATATTATAAACGCAAATGTTTGTGAGGATGTATGTTTGTTACTCTTTCAAAAAGCTAAAACGGCTGAACGGATCTGAATGAAATTTGGCACAGTTATAGATTATGGTTTGGAATAACACATGGCTACATTTTATCTCGGAAAAAATTAAGGTTCCCGCGGGATAGATTTGTTTTTGTTTTCCAAGGTATCACGCGGGCGAAGCCGCGGGCGGAAGCTAGTCTATACTAATATTATAAAGAGGAAAACTTTGATTGTTTGTTTGTTTGTTTGCATTGAATAGGCTCCGAAACTACTGAACCGATTTGAAAAATTCTTTCACTAATGTGTAGAATGAACTTTCAGGATGAACATAGGCTATATTTTATGTAGGTACTTCGCGGGCGACGCCGCGTGCTGAAGCTAGTTAAAAATAAATCTTCCAGTTTTCACCATTTTAGTTGAGGCCTCATGTGTTCTGGAGAGCGCTGGTGGTGCAGTGGTAGCACCCCGGCCTCACGGTCGTGGGTTCAAACCTGGTCGAATGAGTTTTTCCATTCGAAAAATTTATGTGCGCAATGCCATTGCTCTTAATAATAATAATAATAATAAAAGTTTATTTCAGCTTCATAAAAATGTACATGTTCACATATTTTAAGCCATAGATTAGGGTATTTTAATTTAATTTAATTTAAAAGCTAAGGGGACACATCCTGCGTTCATGGACGCATGGCACTATGTGTGCGCGTCCAGTGCTTCATAAAAGCACATTCCGTGTCCAGCCTTCCAGCTATGAGTTTCAGGTAGTTACTGGCACTGCCCCTCTTAAACGGTGATGGAAAACATCGTGAGGAAACCGGCATACCCTAGAACCAAAAATTCGAAGGTATGTGTCATAGGTTAGTATTCTTATAAGCGGCGATGGGCTTGCAACCTGTCACGTATGGAATACTAACTAATGTGCAAAATGTGGGCATGTACCAAGTGTCATGTTTGTACGTGCGACTACCCTCTTTAGATATCCTCAAAAATCTAAGTAACTAAAGATCTGAGGAAGATATCTACCGAGTCCGGGGATTACAGTCGTGATCATATTATTTTTGCTCATAATCATCATCATCATCATCAGCCTATAGCAGTCCACTGCTGGACATAGGCCTCCCCTAATGAGCGCCATTGCGCCCTGTCTTCAGCTCGACGCATCCAGCCTCCGCCAGCAGCCTTTCGCAGATCGTCACTCCACCTAGCCGGAGGGCGTCCTACACTACGTTTGCCGAGCCGCGGTCTCCACTCGAGAACTCGTTTTTTCTTTATTTTTTCTCATGTGTTCTTGTTATTACAGCGATGATGACAACCTTGATCTGGCGTGGGAACTCTTGGACGCGAATGTCGAGATCGGGGGCGTGCGAGTTGACGTCCAGCCCGATCTCAAGGAAATACTGCCAGCCGACGCCAATCTCTCCGCGGGAGTGGTACGTTGCATCTTAGTAATCGCACTCTGTAGTGTCTTATAAAGTTGAAGTTAGCCGAATGATCCGCGACTTCTATAAATATAATAAAATCGTTACGATCCCGTGTCTATACCTACTATTGATATTTTCAAATAAAAATTAGTGCTTCCCGAAGAAGACACGCTACTCTTAGCCCAAAACCGCACCGGCTGAACCAAATCGAACGCATTTTTCACATGTATCGAGATAAGCTTGGATTAAAACTTCGGCTTTGTTTCATCGAGATTGGTTAACAAATAAAAAAGATATGATAATTTTAATTATTCCTCGCGCGCGCTGGAAGCTATGAGTAAAAGTAACGTTCGAAGTCGCGTAACAACTCGTATCTTATATACTACTAGCTTCCGCTCGCGGCGTCGCCCGCGAAGTACCCACATAAAATATAGCATAAGTTCATCCTGAAATTTTTCTACACATTGGTGGAAGAAATTTTGAAATCGGTCCAGTAGTTTCGGAGCCTATTCAATGCAAACAAACAATCAAATCTTGCCTCTTTGTAATATTAGTATAGATATATGTACGCTGTTTAAAAGAGATGGAAAACATGATGACGATATTAAAAGGAGAGTGAATGCTGGAAATAGTGTGAATGGGGCACTTCACACATTTATGAGCAGTCGGATCGTGTTCAAAAAGGCACGACTGGCTGTGCACGGTGGAGTGTTAGTGCCGACATTGATGTATGGTAGCGAAAGTTGGGTATGGCAGAAGAAGCATCAGAGTATAATAAATGCAGTGGAAATGAGAGCTTTGAGAAGTATGTGTGGTTTAACTTTGAATAATAGAGTAAAGAACAGTTTGATAAGAGAACGTTGTGGAGTGAAAGAAGACGTAGTGATGAAAATTGAGAAGGGTATGCTAAGATGGTTTGGGCATGTAGAAAGGATGGATGAAAGGAGAATGACGAAAAAGTTGTATAAGGAGAGTGTGAATGGGACAGTTGGAAGGGGAAGACCACGGCGTACGTACCTCGATCAAATTGGGGACGTACTAGAGAAAGGCCAGGTCCAGAGTACCCTTAACCGACGCGCATGTATGAAGAATGTAATGAGAGTGAATGAAGCAAAAGAAGTATGTCAGGATCGTAGCAAGTGGAGATCCGTGGTCTCTGCCTACCCCGTTGGGAAACAGGCGTGATTTTATGTATGTATGTATGTATGTATATTATGTACTTAACTATAGTATGTAACAAGGCTTTAAGTTTTTGTTCTTTATTGTTCACAGGTTTCTACGTTGAATGTCGATGCAGAGATGTTTTTCCCCCCGTATCAGCGGCAAAAAATCTACCGTACGGTAGTTCAGGTACAACTGTCATTTACGTATATTAATAGTAACATTAGGTACAATACTAGGTGTTGCCCGCGACTATGTTCGCATTTAATTCAGTTTTAATTGCATTCACAACTAGTTTTTGTGATATTCCAGACTATAATCTATATCTGTGCCAAATTTCATCCAGGTCTGTTCAGCCGTTTCAGCGTGAAAGAGTAACAAACGTACATCCTTTCATCCATACGTTCTTTCAATGTTTCGCGTTAATAATATTAGTAGGGTAAAAGTAAATGATTGATTCAGGCGTGACTGCGGAAATCCATACAAATGCTGAAAGGGACGGAAATATTTAGCGGGAAAGTACTTGATATTTCCGTCCCTTTCAGTATTTTGGACATAAATGCCTCACAGACAATCTTAAAAACATTAAGCAAGAATTAACATTAGATAGGCAACAATAACACTTTCAAATCACACATCCATCTATATTCAAATCACCCTTCTTGTGACCTCAGAGATGTTATTTGTCAACAAAAGAATAGATATGACCTCAGTGACGCAGCGGGCGAAAGTCCGACTGCGACGCAAGAGGTTGCGGGTTCGATTCCCGCCACAAATTGGTGTACGATCTGCAGAAATTTGTTTTGATGGTCTGGATGTTTTCTATGCATAATAAAAAAATATCTTATCTATGTATATAATGTATTAAATATATCAGTTATCTAGTACCCATAACACAAGCTTTTGGGGCTAGATGATGTTGAGTGGACTATCCAGAATTATTTATTCATATGTACTTTTAAACTTACGCGATCTGAACACATTATTATTAGTATTAGACGGGTATTTATCGCGTTCAAATTACCTTATATTTTCCCGACGGGTAGATTACCCGTGACCACGACAGCGTGCAAACCTGTCGAAACGTCGGGAAAATATAAGGTAATTTGAACGCGATAAATACCCGTCTAATACTAATAATAATTATTTATTCATTTATTTATTTATACATTTCCAGGAGAGAGAAATCGAACGTTTGAAACGCATAGAGGCTAGAGTGGCTGTGTTCGCGGAAAAAAACGAACTCATCAAGACTGAGGTCCTGATGAAACTACAAGCCCAACGCGACCTCGCAGAGGACCTCGTCAGAGCGAACAAATTGGCACCGGTGCCATTCGAGCCGAACGAATCAAAAAAACAGAAGCCCACAGACGACACGCCCCAAGAAGTAGCCGTGACCAGTTTCAAAGAAGCGAGAGCCGCTAAGAAAGCTATGCAGCGTAAGCGGAAGATCGAAAAGGCCGCTGCTATCCAGCCGGCAGATGACAAGAAGAAAGAGCCGCAGAAGACGGCCAGTGACGAGTCGAAAGTGAAATCGTTTCACTACAAAAATGTTAATTATAAGAAGTTCTTGAGCGAGCCCGAGAAAGGACATATTAAGCAACCAAAAATGAACTTGAAGAAATCGTAGGTTTCATGTATGACTAAGCGAAACTATACACAATATATGTCGTGTATTCCAATAAGCTCGTTTCATTTATTACCTCAACTATCTGAAAGACATAATTTATTACTTCATGGTTTTTATTCATATAAGCTTCAACCTTTTTGCTCCCCATAGAGGGGAAGAATTTGGGAATTCCATTAGTTTATATCCACGTGCTATGTAATGCACCTTCCAAATTGCAAATCTTCCAGGCGGTTTAGGTCAGTCACTACTAAGTATTTTATGATAGTGGTTCGCCCCAAACTGAGATTTCGCGCGCGATGCGTTGCAATGCAATCCTCATTGTATTCACGACCTGAAGTTTTTGGAAGATTATCCTTGTATGATGGAGCAGTCCTTTCATTTGATACACCACTCAATATATTTAATTGCGATAGACTCGTAATGACTATAAATGAAGTCAGATCCGCTATCATGGTATTAGGAATTAAAGAAACTGCATTGAAAAGAAAAATGAAGAAAATTGCACCGACTTTTGGGTCTTACCACAAGCTCTTTGGGCAATATCAAAGTAATATAACTTCATATTTTGTAACACGCATAAAAATTGTACTGAAGTAGTGTTACTTCAAGCTTGAAACTTTGACGTCTCTGAAATATGATGATTTGTAGGAGCTTGTGGTAAGGTCCCTGAGGGCTTAGACAAGCGGCATAGACGCTAATGGAATAGAATAAAATAGAATTCTTAATGTATGGGAATGGACACTAGCGAAATTAATTTCGTAAGCTAGAGTCATTCCCATACATTAAGAATTCTATTCTGTTCGATTAACGTTTATGCCGCTTGTCTAAAGGGGCTGAGCTTCTTTCAATAATAAGTTCGGAATCTTTCTATTTATTTACTATGTTCGTTCGTAACATTACTAAACTATTCGGAGACATCGTCAGATATATCTTCTCTAATCTTAATCTTATTCTTAATCATCCTTCTGTTGCCGTATTCTGAATCGTTGCGCTCTTTCGCAACTCCTTTTCCTTCTGCAGGCCTATTTTTGACTTTGATGCGGAACTTCTTGCGTGGTGCGGGCTCTTCTTCGTGAATTATCTTCTTGTTTCTGTGGATGCGAACGTGTGACTGTGTGGTCGCTTCTTCAATGTTGAGTTCCCGTTTCAATACGCTCTTGAAGGTCTGACCGCGCGATGGCTCGTGGACTGAGAATGTGATGCGATCATGATGTATCTGGAAAAAGATTTTTAGCAGTGCAAACATGATTGCTGCAGCTCATGCTGAATGGTTGCCTTTTTATTGTCACCTTAGCAACGCTCTATAATTCAACTAAACTTATCTGTAACGTAACGTAATATAAATAATAGTAATAATAAATTACATTTTACACAACGCATCTAACCCCAAAATATACCATCCTAAGCAAAGCTTGTACTATGGGAGCCAGATAGCTGATAGATTACCTACTTTTATAAACTTTTTTTTCGTAAATACATACATAGAATATTATAACAAATGATTTCTATTATATTCTAACACGACAGCAATTCCCAGACTCGGTAGATATCTCATCAGATCTCTAGTTACTTAAATCTTGAGGATATCTAAAAAACCAATGTGCAAAACGGGCATAGGTATGCCAATGATATTTGGCACATTTTGCACCATAGTTAATACGTGACAGGCTGCAAGCCCATCGTAAATACCTTAAAATGAGGGATCGTTGAAGCCTAACTACCTAGCTCATCATTCCCAAGTCTTCCAAAGAGCCTTATGGAGTTTACACATTGTTAGGTACACATTGGCAATGGATAGCCACTATCTGTAACGTTATTTGAAAGTCAATGCACAGAATTACCTAGATTTTATTGTTGTGGTACCCAAACCCTTGCTGAAGAATCCTACCAGTATATATTTCAAAACTTACGCGATCAGAACACATTATTATTAGTATTAAACGGGTATTTATAGCGTTTTATTTACCAATTTTTCCTGACGTTTCAACAGGTTTACACACTGTCGTGGTCACAGGATGTGACCAAGACAGTGTATGTATAAGACCAATTTGAACTCACTCTGTACTCTAGAGAGATGTAGCACTCCTCTTCGTCTTCGCATATGAGAGAGTTGACGTCGGCTGGCTTGGAGGCGGCGGCGGGGCGTCGTGCTACGCGCATGAATCGCCACAAAGAGCGAATACGAGGCCCGCACGCGCGGACTATCTCGCTCACCTACAAGTTCAATAAATCCTTCAATCATCAATCTCAGCCTGTGTACCCACTGCTGGGTATGGTGCCTCCTCCATTTTGTACCCTGGTCTTGATACGGCGGATCGCAGACTGAGAGCCGTGTTGTGGTTGGCATTTATATGATTATGTATGAAACACAGAACAAAGAATAGCAAAGTGCTTATAATGCAATTTTTTTAAGTTAGTTGTTGGAGCGAGATCAGGCCAGTACTGAGACCTAAGTACTTACACTGAAAATAGTTAACCAAGTTGTATTTTGTAAGTAACTTAAAGTTGGCCCAACGACTCGAAGCATTCGTGAAGTTAGCCGCAAGAGCTGCGCAGTATCGTTTTTCGGGAGCAATTGGAGGTATGGAGAGGGACGGTGGGACTGTACATGCGCAAACTCGCACCTGTGACTAATTTCACGAATGCCTAGATCCGTTGGATGAACTGTACCTTCATCTGCTCACCGCCGTCACACAATGCCCCCGCGTGCGGCTCGACGCCAAAGCTGTTAATGCAGGCCCGGTCTTCTGCCAGCACCGAGTCGATCGCGAAAGCGCACTTCGGCAGAGCGTCCGTGCGCTCCTAAAACAAATTATAAAAAGAAATAACGACATGTAGAATGAAGAAGATTACTTTGCACGAAAGGAGACTGAAGCAGAAACCACACACAGGATCGAAAGAACTAGATGAACGATAGGAGGAAACGAAGCCTTATAACTAGCTTTTTGTATTAATTATGAGACAGTAATCTTCTACTTATAATATATAGGTACCTAAAAACAAATTCGGTCGGGTTTGTTCGAACACTTATTAACTCTAGATCTGGACCGATTTTCATGGTTATTGATTTGTTGTACCTATTTGTTTCCGTCCCAAATAGCAGAATAGCTATAAACATTTTAAAACGAACTAAATGCGGAGGAAGCCGCGTGCGACAGCTAGTTTGTAATATAGTTTTATTAAAAATCTGACGAATGTGGAATCTGGTGGATGTGTCGTAAATCCACTAAGTACTACATTGTACGCACGCAATGGGTACAATTGTTGGAACTTACCAAAACCACTATATCATCTGTAACTTACCCCGAGAATAACTGACTAGAAACTCGCTGGGTCTACTCGCTCTTTTTAATGATCTTTGTAATTTTGTTATGTATACCGAGCCGAGTTAAAGGCTGACTATACAGGTTTGATAATAAACAATTCTTATTCTTACTAAATCTTAGAACTCACCCATCCTACATCATCGCACCGTTTAGGCTCTTCATAACAGATGTAGTAATTAATTGCCTTTGAGCCGTCTGTTCGTTTCTCCGTCGACCAAGTGTACCAGTTCTCTCCGAACTTGAACATGCTGTTGATATGACTCTGGCGATAGATCAGAGGGAATATCATATCGTTGGGGTGAAGCTGTCGCGGCTTTTCTGTTGTCGTCTTCTCTTCTTCGTATTCCATCTGCAAGTTGGAGTCACGCAATGTATTTGGACTAAGCTTATGTCAAGTTTCTGTTAATTAAACTAACAGCTAATACTGGGGCTCAAGTGGAGTTCGGGACACGTGCAATACCGTCTTTACCATAAGGGCACACGGGGCCCGGGCCCAGGCCCCTTATCTTCAATGGGCCCCGAAGGACCGATAACTTCTCTCACATTTATTCTCAAAACATTTTTGTCGAGCACAGTACAGCGCCACCATCAAAAATCATTATTGACATTATATTGATTATTTGATTACCCATTACAAATAGAAGATCATAATAGAAAACTGTTAGTATAATTCGCTATAATCTTTACTTTCCGAAAGAGCCCTAAATGCTTGTGTGTCCAAGGGCCCCAGCATAGTTTAAGATAGGAATACCGTTCGTAGTATAGATATAAATCACACTTGTTTACACCTAAAAAACAATTACATTGATTAGCTGTGTTTGTTTAACAAATCCACAAATCATTAAAATTCCTTATGTTCTATTTATATATAAATGAATCCCTATTTCCCTTGGTCATCACGCGTAAATGGCTGGACCGATTTCGCTAATTATTTTTGTCGTACTCGAAGGTTATAAGATAGGACGTCTGTCGGCTCATTTGGATATTTCTTACAGGTATATCTAATATTCTATAAATACCTACCTATTTAAGCTTGTAATTTTGTTTTAGTTTCTGCAAACCTATGGCGAATGCTACACGCTCGATATTTATCGTGATATTTGACGTGATATTTATCGAGTAATATTTTGGTATACGCGAGATTAATATATTTAAAATTATACTCGATAAATATCGTGATCCTGGATTACGATCCAAATATCACGATAAATATCGAGTGTGTAGCATTCGCCTATCAATATCCGAGTAGGTAGATATATTTGTAATAATAACTTACCATTTTTTCCTCCACATGTTCACGTTGTTCCCGCTGATCCCTTTTGTGGTGTTTTAGGAAGGGCAGTATGGTCACTTCCACCCTTTTCTTATGGCCCCAGGGTTCTGTGCGAGTTTCCTCCTCCTCTATCTTGGAGTCTCCCTCATCAGAGTGCATCACCACCTTGACTTTGACAGCCAAAGCTGCGCTGAGGCACAGGCAGACCCGCGCTAGGGACCACACCATCGTAAGTACTGCTGTAGAATGCTGGGCTTCCGAAAGGTTTATGTTACTTCGGGTTGCCGTGAGCGGAAGTTGTTGTTAGCTATCGATTGATAAGGTGGGTATTTGTAAATTTTACTAGCACAATGCGGCTATAAAATAATATTCTACAGGCGAGGATTTTTTCTACTTTATTGCAGTTAGATTTGAGATACGAGGTGTAAGTAAAGTGATATTTTTATGGCGATTTTATATATTACTCGTATAACTAAAAATAAAAATACACTGCTTATACTGTTCGTAAATTGGTTCTTAACTCACCTGGTATTTTAATATTCGAAAAAGATTTTTGTCATCATGCTTGTGTGTGCTTTGTCTTTCGTTCGATAAGTGGTAGGTACTTTCTGAATACCGTTCATGGGTATTTCGTGTAGGTATATTCAGTTGTAGTCATTTTGGAAAATCAACTAAGTCTTAATAAGTAGGTGGGTAGGTACTTACCTAAAAAATAATTTATATTGTAAGTTATCTGTAACAGCAGTCCTGTGAGATGGTTTGTCGTTAGACTGATTACTTTATGGTAGAACTTGAGAAAATCTAGTTTTTATAACCTGTAGATTTTCTGAACTTCTTAATAATAACTTCTTGCAATGTGGTCGGGTTAGTAAAACAACAATTTAGATATTGCTTTTATTTGGGTACAAAGATGTAGAGTATAAAATAAAAATACTGCATTTGGTATCAACCTTTTCCATAAAAAATTGGATTATGAAAATTAAGCATTTCGACAAATACATTAAAGTTACATCTATAAAATAAAATTAAAGCATAAAGTTTTATATCTAGACTAATATTATTCATCTATATAGAAAATGTAGATATATTCGTATATTACAAATAAACAAGCGAGTGATGTTTGGACCAATTGTTAGGAATAAAAGTTAACCGTACAATTCTAGACTCTAGTACATAGAAAATGACCTTGTTATCGTGTCGACATTGCTTTGAGGTAAAACTAGCGTCTTTAAGGCAGAGAGGGAGTTTTATTGTAAGTTCATTATTATTAAATATTTATCAATTAGTGTCTATAATGGCTATTCGCTAATCATTTACTACATTCCAGATAACCAGATTCTAAAATCTCTCAACAGCTACTCAAACTGGGAAAAATAAGGCGAGAAGTACGTACACTTACATTTTAGATAGATTTACTTTACTTACAGATAAATAGACCTCTATGTGTCCGATTAGCCTACAAACATTGGTTCCGTTTGTGTAAGGTAGGATATCACAGCGTAAAGCATAGGTACCTCGGGGCAGGGCCGAGCCGCCCTTATGTGCGAAGTGTGCGGCACACACAGGCGCCAAGACAATAGAGGCGCCGCCATCGAAATTATTTTTGATAGGTACACTTACACAACAACATATTCTTTGTAGGTAGTGGAGTATCGCTAAATAAAACCTAAAAAATGTACACCACTTTTATAGACCAAATTTAAAATTTTTGCCGTATCAGGCGACACTGTTTCGCACACAGGCGCTGTGGGGGGTCGGCGCGGCCCTTTCTCGGGGTCGGAACTAGCGAACGTATAATATCAAACCAGCCTCAAACTCAGTCTCATTCTAAAGGTAGCTTCAAAAACTCTCACTTTCACTCAGAAAAAAACAATAGATAACATTTATTTAATTATTCTGTTTTTCAAAGAGGTGGGTGAAGTCAGGTTTTGCTTTAATAACCTACGATCATACATAACACACCGAATAAAAAATACTTCAGTAGGTACTTGTTTTTCTTAAGTATCGAGTGTTATTAGGTACAGGGTGTTACCACTCACAGTGTATGGTTTCTTAGAAAAAGTTGTTTGTATCATTGGTACTTTGACCCCTGAAGTTTTCAGAAGTAGTCTTGGTAACACCCTGTATAAAGAGTATTGAAAAATAATACTCGAGTATCAAAATAATAGAAAATAAAAAGGTAGTTTTTGTAAAAGTGTTCGTTCATAGAAGTCCCCATAATCGCTTGAAGTAAGTACTTATTTCTAGTTAGTATAACCGACCAAGCAAACAATCTGTTCACATAGTTCATAAGAAAAACGTCCATGGCGATAGCCTATCAATCTTTCGAAAATTATAACTCCGAATTGAATTTCAATATACCGAAATAAAACTCAAAATGTTTTCGTTCAAAACCCAGTTTTTTTTATTATTCTGTTATCCTGTATAATGTACACTTAACAGAAGATTCATTTGACAGAAAAACTAACGTCAGATTATCAGTTGGTTTATTTTCCTTCAAACAATACCTTCATATCAAAGTTTTAGAGACCGGAGTAAGTTTGACCAGAAAACTAGCAGACAAAAAAATACCTTTTCCATATTTATAGAATTCATTCAGAAATGAGAGAAAAAAAAATAGGACCGGGAAAGTACTTACACCTCAATTGATAAGATGTAATCAGTTGGTTAGGTTAGGTTACACTTGACTAGAATAGGTTAGGTTCAAATATAATTATCATTGTCCAATCCATTGTCTAAAGAGGCTCGCAAAATGTACTATCTTGCTTTGTGTTATTTCTGTAGAGATTAGTTTTTCTTCTTTTTCTTTGTTTCGATTGTTTAAATATTGTAAATATGTACCAATTAGGCGGTGTGGTCGCTCAGCGACAAAGCCTTTTGTTTTGTTAAATAAAAAAAAAAAATAATATAATTATCATTATTTATTATTTTGAATGTGTGATTTCGTGCAGTCTCAAGATCTAAAGAATAGGTTGTTTTTACATATTTCAACCCGGAATGACTGACTTCAGTATCTCAGGTTTGATTGTGACAAAACCAACATGGAACTATAAAATTACGAAGTACCTACTCATAGATAGCTCGTTCTCTATAGGTTTCCGCAGTCCCCCCAATCAAGGAGGGCCCCCCTTGAATGAGAGGGCTGCGAAAGCCCATCCTCCTCTCTCCTCTTTCTTAATTAACCGTACCTATTTATAGTTATATTACCAGGATCTTTTATTTAAGCGATAAAACTGGAGAAAACCTACCATATTTCGACATGGTTTTTGTGGATATAATATAAAAAACAAACACAGGGTAACATATTTGGACTTAAAATAAGGGTTTAGAATTTCGGTCTTCGGAAATTGAAATTTTTCGGGATATCAAAATTCGGGTTTTTATTTTTCGAAAGTGAGATAGGGAATCCTCCAGGCTAAAATCAATTTCGTTGATAACAGTAACATTAAAACAGACCATTTGGACAGTTGTCCATTTATTATTAGTTTATTTGACTACATACTGTCAGATTTATTAATTATGATAGATTACACTTTATAAAATATATTATTAGATACTTAACGATAAAATTATATAGTAGGTATATACTAGCTAAAGATTTGATAATACATTAGTTTTGAATGGAACTACTCTACGCTGTGATACGAAATGTGAAAAACTTTCTACATAGCAAACTATCATTGCACTTAAAACCTAGGTGCTTAAGCTATGAGGCCTATTACTCAGCCGTATCTATACTTCGGTCCACGATTAGAGAACATTGTACAGCTAGTGATACACTAAAAAGCTACGGTTCGGACACACACGGCAGCGATATTCGTACAATACGTAAAATGCCTTTCAAGAACTTAATTAAGTGACATTTTAAATTCGGGAGTTCATGCCAGTTTTAGGTTGGCCGCACACTGGCGAATGTTTGTTGAGCAATCAATTGCTTGGGTTATTTATGACAACTTATCGGATTTTTGAAGTGTTCTTGAACTTCAGGAACTTAAAAAAACAACTTCAACGATTTACGTAGCTACAACTCTAGATCATTGTGAAAATTGAGCAACTATTTACTCTTTTAGACAATATTTGAAGTTTATTTGCGGGCGATTTTACTCAATTTGATAGCGTACCGTTATTTTAAATACTTTTTAATCTTGATATTAGAGCTCGTCTTTCAAACTGATAGCAATAAAAGATTGGTTAATTATAAGTTATTTCACGAAGGGTACATTTAATTAACAAACATTTTACGATAACCATATTTGTTTGTTGCGAACAATGACGTAAGTGAGAACAATGACAAAACCGTTGAGTAGAAAAGCCCTTGCGCTGTTGCTAAATGAGAGGCAACTTGTTGCTTGTGCGATAGTTGCCGATATGCGGCTAGCCTTAACCGGTGCCGGGTGCGTCCAAACATAAGACTATACGACGAGTGACTAACTATTCGCCGTGTTATATTGTCTGGTTCAGCCCGCTCCATACATAGCAAACTACGGAAAATAGACCTATTTTATTAATATATCTAATAATTTCTTCAGACGCTACACCTAACTTACATTAATAAGAGTTGTTTTGTGGAAATAAGAGAATAGATTTATTTCGGTTAGACCTTTGATTCCGCGCAACTCTAGCTTATTCTACTTTATTAAAAATTGTGAACTAATTTAACTTTTATTAAAGGGTACCGTTCGCTAAAGCAGATTCTTGTGAAAAGGTTTCTTGTGCGGAACCACAAGATTGTCGTAATCGCCTCATAATACGTTGTTTACTCATAGAGAAGTAACAACTGCTTAAATAAAAATTTTAAGTCATCGAAATTAGCCTATGCCAAAAATGCCCGAAAAAATATTATAAATAAAATCTATTTAGTGATATTTAGATCGATGTGTGTAACTAAAACATCGAATATAAAACTTAAAGCAAAATTACTTCCAAAAATATAACTCGTGGAGAATTGATACCTATCGCGGAAAGAGTTTGTATTAGTGCATAGTGTGACGTCACCACAACTAGCTATACGCCCTGACTTGCCCTATTCGACAAAGCTCAATAAGTACAAATATCAATTTCGTTATTCTTGTTGTTAGCTTAAGAAAATAGCGTAACAAAAACTTCTTTATGGAAAATGTACTAGATATTACATAACATGGCTTACCTGTTTCGCATATATTTCATAAGTATATAATCATATTTGTACATTTTATAAATTTATTGTTTGTTATAGACAACTAAAAATACGTATAAGTATAATTTTATACATTTTCCAAAATATTACATAAATTAATAATAGTTATAATATAATAAATACAATAATAATTTATTAAAGCGTCAAACGTCAAGCCTCATCGTAAGACCGACACTCTGGGTTGAGCTACAGATCATCGCGTACTCCAGCGCTCATACTCTGTATTAAGGCATGCCAACCGCCTTCGCATTCTGAAGTCACCTTGTATAAAAAAACGCTCGTTTGTAATAATAATGTAGGCTCAAACTTTATATATTAAAATACAGTAAGTATTAAAATACCAGTGCTGCGATTACGTAATTCTGATACTATCAAATAATTGTTACTAACAGCTTCTAGTTTCTAGAAGTGAATTTGTATTATGGAAAGTTTATGGCCATAAAATTATTATATTATTTGTTTATTGCCTTAAGTATATTGTTTGTAAATATCAGAATTACGCAATCACAGTACAGTTGCTGATAGACATTAATTGTAATTGATTGTAATCAAAGTTCCGTAGGTCTACCATGAGTTGTCACATTTAGATTAGCTGACGTTACTACAGTAGTAATAGTTCGTTACTATGACATTTGTCAAAACTGTTACTCATGATACCAAATTGTAAGCAAATTAATGAGCGCAAACTACAGTCGGTGTAGTGCGCTGTGACGTAGGATAGTTAGCTACGTGAGGTTTTAGTAGGTACCCAACTATCCGCTAGAAGCGCTGTAGGCAAGTATTTATACATTTTTTAACTACAGTCGCTAGCGTGTGTAGATTGTGAAAACTCATGGTAGACCTACCGTAATAGCCACTCAGAAAATTTAAGAAATTAAAGTTGGCAAAGACAGCAATAATTCCTTCTGGAACTGAATATTGCTTAAACATCAGCTAACTTTACGATTGGTTAGAAACTTAAAAACATACATATGTCACTTTACTGTATTTAAAATATACATTAATAAGAAAACAAGCTTTGTTGGCGTGAAATCACAATAGCGGCGAGCGAAGCGAACATAACCTTCTCATTGGTCAACCGTTACATAATCGCGCATGCGTAAAGTTCACTTGTACCTTGAAATACACACAAAGTGTATATACATTTTGTAATTCACATTAACATAAAAAACAAACAAACATACATAGATCACGGCTGTAATCCCCAGGCTCGGTAGATATCTCCTCAGATCTCTAGTCACTTAGATTTTTTAGGATATCTAAAGAGGGTAGTCAGAGGCACGTCCCAACTTGATATGTGGCACATGCCTACATTTTATACATTGGTTAGTATTCCGTACTACGTGACAGGTTGCAAGCCCATCGCCGCATATAGGATTACTATCATGCATGACACACACCTTAGAATTTTGTTGGTTCTAAGGTATGCCGGTTTCTTCACGATGTTTTGCTTCACCGTTTAAGAGCACCTGCATTGCGCACATAAATTTTTCGAATGGAAAAACTCATTGGTGCACGATCAGGTTTGAACCCATGACCTTCGGATCGTGAGGCAGAGGTGCTACCACTACACCACCAGTGCTCTTAACATAACTTTGTATAATATAAAATAAATATGTATAAAAGTAATAAAATATTTTCTATTCAAGTACATAAAGTTTAGGCCAATGAAAGTATTCATAAAACTTATTAGGCCGAACTAAAGCTCTTAATTCAACAAATACGATTCAAACTCCGCATGTGACAAAATCATCTCTCAAAAACTAAAAACTAGCTGCCTGACATCAGTCTGCTCAGATCTATAACAGGGTAGTCAGAGGAACGTCCAACTACGCAGAACATGGCTACATTTTTATATGATAGTAAAAATAAATGCTAAAATTATGGAAAGATAAATCTAGCTGCTTCTTAACACAGAGTAAGTACATTGTAACAAGGTATTAATAAGCGTACAGTACTCATATTAAATCAACAAAATACTGTATATAATTGTATCTCTTACTAACAGTGCTAATCTGTTTCTTGCTTGAAACTTCTAACTTGAAAAACATAACAACAGGGCTTGGAACCGGTTAACAATTTACCAGAAAAAAACCGGTATTAACCGGTATTTCGATAATAGCGTTCGGAGTGCAACCTCTTTCAAAACCTTAACTACGAACTTTAATCAACCGGTTAAAGAGAGCGCACACGCAACGAACGCATTTCGAATACCGCGGCGCTGTAAACTAATATGGAAAGGAACGAAATAATTCGTTCTAACCGGTTAATTGAGCGAAACCCTTTTGTATTTGTCGTTCTTGACTAACCGTTTTAATAGAGGTTACGGTAGAACGTAACCGAAAAGAAAAGGTTGTTGGTATTTAGAGCGATACCGGTTTGAAAAATTTTCGGGTTTCCAAGCCCTGCATAACAATATAAGTTTAATCTGAATTGGTTAGCTCAAAATCGCGATTTAGTCTATAGGGTCATTGAAGACTTTGAAGTACCTAGGCCATTAATTGGGGTACGTTTATAGGGTCAAAAATTTCCTACAAAGATATGCGATTACTACGACCCACAATGATATGGGGTCAACGACTCACAGTATATCTTGAGAATCATGGGACTACATTTTACTCATAAAAATATGTAGATACAAATAATCAAAAGATATATAGAGTTACAATGAACCTCCGGGATTATAGGGTTACAAATGACCCACAAATGAAGTGACCCATAAGGCAGCACAAATGACCCATTATATATTATAGGGTCATATATGACCCACAAATTATGAGATTGAGTTGTCCAAACTAAATAGCCCAAAATACTCGTATAAAGTCTGACACCATAAAAAAAAACATGAGGGTCCATTCTACTCAATTTGATATTTTAAAGTTGAGTTGTCAGTCACATATTTACCAACAATAATATGGGGTCATTTATATATGAAAGTTTAACATAAATGACTCACAAAGTATGCGGTCACAATTTGAAAGTTAAGTAAGTTAAGTAACACATTAAAAAATGGGAATACTTACCCAAAGAGAGGTTTCGAACTGTCTATTTAGAAGATAATATAATCAGCGGTGACCCAAAAGTCTTACATTAATATGAAAGTTGACTCACAAAGTATGATGTCACAATTCTCAATTACATATAACACATTAAAAAATGGGAACTCTTACAACCCGAAGAGAGGTTCACAACTGTCTATAAGATGTATATTATCGGTTCAGACCCAGAAGTCTGGTATTTAGCAGGTCATGCCGAAGTGGCATGGCCGTCGCCAGGATCACGTATAGTTGAGACTCTTCCGCTGAAGGAAGCGGTAAATCTCAGTGAAGCAGGGCCGGTCGAGGTCGTCACGGCGCCAGCACTCCTGCATGAGGTCGTACAGGTCGCGGGGGCAGCCCACGGGCCGGTCGAGGCACTCGAACAGGTCGTCGCCAGCCGCCAGGTGGGACAGGTTCTCCAGTACCTGAGGTGTAAGGTTGGATGAACTAACTTTACACACTTACAGTGACATCTGTTACCTATACACGGTGTATTTTTGGTCAGTTTAAAGCCGGCGCCCACGTAATCTATATCTGTAACCCTACTCAAAAAACAATATAAATAATAAATCTATTTTTTTGTCATTAATAATAACGACGAGACTTGCTGGGGACCGGAAAGAGTGGCGTAATAAAGAGTGGCGTAATAAAGAGTGGCGTAATAAAGAGGAGGCCTATACCCAACAGTGGGTGCAACCGGGCTGAATGATGATGATGATGAATAATAACACGAAACTTACTCGATAATATGAGAACCGATAGTAGTTGCTATTCGTTTGTCGGCATGCGAATTCGGCGCACGGCGCGACGGCGGGTCGTAGGGACTAGGGAGTCTGCGAGGTCGTTGACTCCGGGCGTCTTACTATGTTTTTAACACACTTTTGTTAATCTTTTCCAATATTCAGTTCCGTAAATACTTATCAAATTCAAAAACTAAACCACAAAATACGATTAAGTAATAAAAGAATTGGACGCCGGCTTTAAACTGACCAAAAAAAAACCGTGTATAAGACCTGACTGACTGACTGACTGATTGATTGATTCATCATCGCCGAGCCGAAACCGCTGAAACTTAGAAGGTTCCTTTTATAACAAACACCCACTTAGGCGGGATTATTGGGGTGACCCTTAAAGGGGTGAAAAAGAGTGAAAACGTTAGTATGAAACTTTTTAACGCGTGGAGTGATTTTCATGAAACTTTGTTTTTGTACTGTATACGCAAAATAAATGGACACGTGTTTCAAGATTTTTCAATATAATCTTCATAACGTAGTCAAATGGGGGTTAATGTTTGTATGGGAACTTTTTAACGGGTGATGCGATTGATCTGAATTTTTGTTTGGATACTTTAAATGCAAAATAAATGAATAAGTATCTTTGAATATTTCAAAATAACCCTCTAAAAAGAGTAAATTGGGTGTCAAAGTTAGTATGGGATTTGTTTGAAATTCCGTTTAGATACTTAAGGTGAACGAAGTTGCGAGTGAGACAGCTAGTATAATATACATGTATATTATATTGTATATTATGTACAATAAAATACAATTCAAAATTTTATTGAAATAATGTTACTTAAAGCTTGAAATGTGTTTATAAAACACTAGCTTTCGCTCGCGGCTTTGCTCACGAGGTTCCTACATAAAATATAGCCTATGTTACTCAGGGATAATGTAGCATTCTAATGGTGAAAGAATTTTTGAAATCGGATCAGTAGTTTTTGAGTTTATTCGTTACAAACAAAAATACAATACTTTACTCTTTATAATATTAGTATAGATAATAAAAATAGTAAATAAATAAATAATGCTGGACAATCCACACAGCATCATCTAGCCCCAAAGTAAGCTACTCAAAGCTTGCGTTATGGGTACTAGATAACTGATATATTTAATACATTACATAGATAGATATTTTTTATTATACATAGAAAACACCCAGACCAACAGAACAAATTTCTGCAGAACATACACAAATTTGTTCCGAGGCGGGAATCGAACCCAGGTGGCCTCTCTGGCAGGTAGACTTTCGCCCACTGCGCCACAGAGATCGTCTGATGATGAATTGTAAGAACATGTGGAAGGTCTAACCTCGCTGTTGGTGAGGTGGTCGTAGGGGCGCCGGCGGCACAGTGAATATATCTCGTGCAGCGTCACCGCGAACGACCACACGTCAGTCTTGGTCGTGTACTTCCCGCGCAGCACCGACTCCCACGCCGCCCAGCGCAGCGGCAGCGGCACGCGCCCCTCGGCCTTGTAGTAGTCGTGCGCGTACGCATCGTTGTCGGTGCCGAAATCGCTGATCTTCACTTGGTACGATTTGCCGATGAGACAGTTCCTAGGATCAATCGTAATTTAAGATGCGATTTATGGATTTGATTGCAACTTTTGTGTTATAATGTTTGTGATGCTAGATGGCGCCACTGGAAAAAAATAGGTCCTGGGATCAATCGAAATTTTAGCGAGATGTGATTTATGGATTTGATTAAAACTTAAAATTTTATGATACTAGATGGCGCCACAGGAAAAATTTAACGCGCTGTCGTTACGTTTTGCTGTTGGGATAAGATCTATTAGCGAGTCATAGGATCAGTAAGACTTTCGTGGTACAATTTCACCACACATGTTCCGACAGCATGATAACTAAGTTTTTATATATTATTTTCATTGTTTTTTGACTTTCATTGTGTAATTTTGGAGGTTATTTTTCCCATAAAGCCCGAGTTTTGTCACCGTAAATTTTGCCAGTCACACGTCACAGTCATAGTAAAGTTGTCAAGTCAATTTGAAGATGGCTGTTTTATTAACATTCTTGAAACATTTTCGAGCATACTAAACTTATAGGTCATCCAACGGATCTAGACATTAGTGAAATTAGCCACAGGTGCGAGTTTGCGCATATTCATTTCTTCCCCCCCTCATACCTCCAATTGCTCCCGAAAAACGATACTGCGCAGCTCTTGCGGCTTCACGAATGCTTAGATTCGTTGAGCGAACTATACGTTATTATTAGTATTAAACAGGTATTTATCGCGTTCAAATTACCAGTCTACCTGTCCAGTCAGTCTACCCGTGACCACGACAGCGTGCAAACCTGTCGAAACGTCGGGAAAAAGATTTAATTTGAACGCGATAAATACCCGTCTAACAATATACCTTTAAACGAGCAATTCTTGTATATAATCGGAATCTCGGAAACGGCTCCAGCGATTTTCATGAAATTTAGTATGCAGGGGTTTTCAAGGACGATAAATCGATCTAGCTAGGTTTCATTTTCCAAAAAACCAAAATTAACAAAAAAAAAACCGTGCAAAGCTCGGTACTACATTAGTATACGAGACGAGTTTCTTGCCTGTTCTTCTCGTACTCGGGTCAGGTTGGAATTGGCACATAGATTCACCTAGCATGTAAGACGTTTCAAAGTGATCCTTGTGATTTTACTGAATAAATATTTTTGTAACGAAGTTCCTTATCGCGCGTTGTGAAAGGGGGCTAGACGGAAAAAATCTCACGAAAAGTTGTAACGACACTTTTTGCTATAGTTGTAAGCCGTGCGGCGTGCGCGTGTTTCTCTGTCTGTCTCTCTCTCTCATAGAAAGCAAGGATAGGAACTTCGTTCCATCCGGGTGTCCCTTGACACCTCTCAAGTTTTATCAATTTCAATTTAAATTATAGTAAAAGACCATACCTAGCGGCTAAATCCCGATGCACGAAGTTCAGCGTCTCCAAATACTGCATGCCCGCGGCGATCTGTTCGGCGATATGCATCAGCATTGACATGCTGGGCGGCGGCGCGGACTGCAGGAACGCGCAGAGGTCTCCCATCTCCAGGTACTCGAGCACCACGGCCACGGGGGGCGTGCGGCACGCGCCCAGCACCCTCGCCAGGTACGGACACGACAGAGCGGCCAGGATGCGGACGTCGCGCTCGAACTCGTCCCTGGAAGTGTAGGTAGGGTCTAACATGGAAGCCACGTAATTAAATAAATATTGGTGGACAATTCACACAACGCCATCTAGCCCCAAACTAAGCAAAACTATGGTAACAGATGGCTGATAGATTAATTAAATAATTTTTTTTTTATAAATACGTACATAGAATAGAATAATAATACCCAGACAAAGAACAAACATCTGTGTTCATCACACAAATGTTTATCCTGGGTGATTTATGGTTTTTCCCATATTTTATTTGGTAATTGGAACGAAGTTCCTTATCGCGCGTTGTGAAAGGGGGCTAGACGGAAAAAAATCTCACGAAAAGTTGTCACGACACTTTTTGCTAGTTTTTTTTTGGGTAAGCCTTTCGGCGCGTGTTTCTGTCTGTCTCTCTCTCTCTCTCTCTCTCATAGAAAGCAAGGAAAGGAACTTCGCTCCATCCGGGTGTCCCTTGACATCTCTCAAGTTTTTTTTTTATCTAGTGGCGGATTTACACATTTGGATATTACGAATAGGTAAAAAGTTGATAAGGTAAAAGTAAAATATTGTAATATTGTTAAATTTTCGAGACTTCTTTTCTCCGTGTATATTATAATTTTCATATTTTGTTTTTGATAGACAAACTTACGTTTTGAGCCAAATTAGCAACAACTTTTTCTAAGAAACCAACACTGTGAGCGGGAAAAAATCATATAAAAGTTTAACTTACTTGGCTAAAATGTATGGAACAGCAGTTTTTTTCGCGCTCAGTGTTCAGAAAAAGTTGTTTATATTGATGGGTACTTTAACCCCCTGAAATTTCGGTAGTAGTCTGTACGTCTACCATGAGTTGGCACATTTAGATCAGCTGACGTTACTACAGTAATAATAGTACGTTACTATGACATCTGTCAAAATTGTTACTCATGGTACCAAATTCTAAGCAAATGAATGAAGAACAAACTACACTCGCTGTAGTACGTTGTGACGTAGGATAGTTAACTCGTGACGTTTTAGTACCCAACTATCTGCTAGAGGCGCTGTACAAGTTTTCATAAAAATTTAACTACAGTCGCTAGTGAGTGTAGATTGTGAAAACTCATGGTAGACCTACTGATCACATCCTGTATATAATATTATTTACGATCTTTCCCTTAAAGAACAATGTAAGCAGTATACACAAAAGCAAAGTTTCTAGCGTAAATTCTGATACAGCAATAATACTGAGCCAAATTGTATGATTTGAAATATTTCCACGCAATATTGAACCCTTGGTGCACAGATTACAGATTAAAATGCATTAGCCGGTTCTCGCTGCAGCTGTTTAGCATTCAAATAGCTTAGACGAGCTTTCTCTGGCTTTGACTTTGCTGAATAATTGACAATGTAAGTTACGCTGCGAGCCGCGAGTTAATTTACTTAGTACTGTGCAAATAAGGTTCAATATTGCCTACAACTAGCTCGATTTTTGCGATAGGTGTACTACAATTAAACGAACGATCACTGTGGAGAGACTCGACGATTGAATAATAGAGGTAGATTCAGCCGGCTTAGTGCTAGTTTTGATAGTTTTTTAACTTTTTCATTTCCTTCCATATATATGTACATAGAGAGCGCTAGTGATGTACTCGATATCTATGAAAAATGTACGGTTCTCATGGGATAGATTTGTTAATGTTTTTTAAGGTACCACGCGGGCGAAGCCGTGTGCGGAAGCTAGTATGTACTAAATTCCACCCACAGCTTCGCCCGCTTCGTACCTTGAAAAACAAAAACAAAAATATCCCGCGGGAACTGTACATTTTTCTGGGATAAAAATTCTGCTATTTCAGAATCTATATCTGTGTCAAATTTCATGCAGATCCGTTCAAACGTTTCAGCGTGAAAGAGTAACAAACATACATCCATTGTTACAAACTTTCGCGTTTATAATATTAGTTGGATGTACGAGTATAATATTACTTTGATATTGCCCGAATAGCTTATGGTAAGGTCTCGAATGAAATAAATAAATAATAAATAAATAATGCTGGACAATCCACACAGCATCATCTAGCCCCAAAGTAAGCTACTCAAAGCTTGTGTTATGGGTACTAGATAACTGATATTTTTAATACATTATATACATAGATAGATATTTTTTATTATACATAGAAAACACCCAGACCAACGGAACAAATTTCTGCAGATCGTACACAATTTTGTTCCGCGGCGGGAATCGAACCCGCAACCTCTTGCGTCGCAGGCAGACTCTCGCCCGCTGCGCCACTGAGGTCGTCATACGATAGGAAAGCACGTGTAAATACGACATTTATCTATAAACTTAGTCATACATGAAATACCTCTCCTTGACCGTAGCGTTGTTGCATAGAAACTTGACAGCCACCAGCCGCTTTTCCGCTGTGACGATGCCGCTATACTCGGGCACGCCGTCCGCTTCCGCTATATACACCTGAGGGCGCATAGCCAAATTTCAAGTCTGTGCGACCAGCGGTTTAGGCTGTGCGTTGTATCTATTCAAATCAGTCGGGACTTATCCTTTTATATAATAGATTAGACGATCGCTGCCATTGATAATTGCAGGCAAACTTAACTCGTTCAAGGCATTATTGACAAGCCCCGCCCACTAGAGCTCTATCTTCCATGTTTATATGCTTTCACTGGATTGTATGAAGTCGTTTTGTCATATACTAGCTTTTGCCCGCGACTTCGTCCGCGTAGAAGTCGAAATCACCGCTAAAATAACTTTCCACCCCTTTTTAACCGGGTGAGTTAGGGGATGAATTTTAATAAAACACGAAACACATCTTCCATAAATTCTGTTAAAAAAGGTTTATGCAAAATTTGAAGCAGATCGGACCAAGGAATCACGCTGTCCTTTACAAACTTTGCCCCCCTTTTTCACCCTCTGAGGGGTAGAATTTCGGAAAATACTTTCTTATCGGATGCCTACGTCATACAAAGAACACACCTTTCAAGTTTCAGGTCTCTACGATCAGCGGTTTAGGCTGTGCGTTGATACCTCAGTCATTCAGGACAAAGCGTTTTATGACTATATGTATCATTTTTAGGGTTCCGTAAAAAAACGGAACCCTTATAGATTCGTCATGTTTGTCTGTCAGTCTGTCCGTATGTCAGAGCCACTTTTTCTGAAATTATAAGAACTACGCTGATGAAACTTGGTAAATAGATATATTCTGTGAACCGCATTAAGATTTTCACACAACATCGATCAAAGTTACAACGAACTACAAGAACTTTTATATTATGTTACTTGCTGCTACGGAACCCTTCATGAGCGAGTCCGACTCGCACTTGGCCGCTTTTTTTATACTCACAGTGCCGAATGCTCCCTCTGCCAGCTTAGATATCATTCTTAGCCTGTGCCGCGGGAACTCAATGACCGTCGTAGTCTCGAGGCGGCGCTTCAAATCAATCAGCACCTCTTGCTGGCTCGGCGACTGGAATAAATCATTCGCCATTAGACTTCCTTTCTATTTGCATTGGACAAAGATCCCCTGTTCGCTGTCTGAATCATAATGAAGTGTTTACAACTGTAGGTCTACCATGATTTTTCACAATCTACACTCGCTAGCGACTGTACGGTACTAAAACGTCACGTATTCACTATCCTACGTCACAGCGTACTACAGCGACTGTAGTTTGCGCTTCATTTATTTGTTTAGAATTTGGTACCATGAGTAATAATTTTGACAGATACTGCCAACTGAGCTGTGAGTCAGTCAGTACGTCTACCATGAGTTGTCACATTTAGATCGGCTGACATTACTACAGTAGTAATAGTACGTTACTATGACATCTGTCAAAATTGTTACTCAAAGTACCAAATTCTAACCAAATGAATGAAGCGCAAACTACAGTCGCTGTAGTACGCTGTGACGTAGGATAGTTAACTACGTGACGTTATAGTACCTAACTATTCGCTACAGGCGCTGTACAAGTTTTCATACAATTTTTTAACTACAGTCGCTAGCGAGTGTACATTGTGAAAACCCATGGTAGACCTACAGTGGTCAACTTTTTGAGAGAATACTGACCGTAGTACTATGCTTGGATCGCAAAGATCCGGCGGACGACAACCTTGTATCTATGTCCATCCTGTCGCCGATGATATCGGTCACCCGATCGGACATACTGTCGGCCATGCAACGCTTCGTCAGCAGAGGCGCGGAACTCAACTCGGGAACAGCGTAATCGTAGTTTGAGCTATCTGTGGGTCCAAAAAGAGACAATTTAATTTTTAATTTTCTTGGGAACGCTTTGTGGAAGTGATCTGGATTAGTAGAGGTATATGGAGATCGTTTGTAACGGTCCTTAGGTAGTACAACTGTTTCACATTGTATTTGATAACCCTGGTCGCCGTTTTTACCGAACTTGGTCCTTTTTTCACATTGGTTGGAATTTTTTCTTTCAAGTCAAGTTTGTTTTGATTTTTAATCACAAAAACTGCAAGTGAATTGTATGTACTCCCTGCTCCTTATTAGAACATCTATCTATTTATACATATAATAAAATCGTTTATCTTTGTGTTTGTGCACACTTATCTAATAAATGAAAACTGCATTCGACTGTTGTTGCAACAGCTGATCCAAATCGAATACAGTTTTCATTAATGTATTGAGATAACCTTGGATTAAAACTTAGGCTTTGTTTTATCGAAATCAGTTGACAAGAAAAAAGGATAAGAATTTGATATATTTTATAAGAAAAAAACCTTATCCATTCGTACAGCCATTCACAGAGAATTAAAAAGTGATATAGCTCGTACGTTGGCGCAGGTCTCAACTATTTATTCAATAAGCATCAAACTCACCCGACATAGCACCGCCATCCTTTACAAAATCCTTCATTTCCAACAGTACGGTACTGTAGCTGAAGTACGGCGCGCACTTCAACGCCTGATAAGGTTCCTGGTACTCATCAGATTTCACATCTAGGGGGCACTCCATGACCTTACTCTCCGGCATCGAGCTTCCGCATCCGTAACTTTCCAGGGTCCTCTTTTGGGAGCCGGTAGTCTTGACTATGGGTGATGCGAAGCATTTTCTGTGCCTGTGTCTATGTACTATGAGGAATATTGCCACGGCGAGGAGTATAACGAGTGCGGTGAGCACGCCAACGACTATGGCCACGTAGAGGGGGTCTTCTTGTCTGGCTGTGGTGATGGGCACTTCTTTGCTGGGCGTTTGATTGTCTTTGACATTGCTGGCCGGCGGCTTTTGGGGTTCTGGCGTGTGGTTGCCTTGGGCGACGTCTGAAATAGATAGGTGATGATTTCTGTTGCCGTTCTTTTACGAATCGTACATACGGAAACATAGAGACAAATTATTCTCAAGAATTCATTTGATATCTCTTTCTCTTATAAAAAAGTAATAGCATTAACCTTTTTGAGGCAACCCTATTGATGTTTAGCATTGAAAAAACATACTCTTGAAGCTAGAACGTATTGCTGAAATTTTTTTAATTTTTCTTACTCATGTCATTAATGTTACTTGTATAATCAATTCAAAAGTTTGGATAGATGGATCACGCTGAAACGGCTGTACGGATCTCGATGACATTTGGCACTGAGATAGATTATAGTCTGGAATAGCACATAGGCTATAATTTAACAAGGAAGTGAAGCCGTGCGCGGTAGCTAGTTTTGATGAGTAGCTAGTCCTACTAATAGTATAAAGGCGAAAGTTTGTGAGGATGTCTGGACGTATGTTTGTTACTCTTGAACGCTGAAACGGCTGAACGGATCTGGATGAAATTTGGTACAGATATAGATTATGGTCTGGGATAACACATAGGCTACTTTTTATTCCGAAAAAATGTACGGTTCCCGTGGGATAAATTTGTATTGATTTTTCAAGTAACCAAGCGGGCGAAGCCGTGGGCGTAAGCTAGTTAGTATATATAACTACAAATCCAGCGTGCTTTACCAGGTCCTAAAAATGGAGGCGAAACTTTCCGAAGGATGAAAACCCTAGCTCAGGGTTGGCGAACCTTTATGTATCAAAGTGCCATTTTTTCTAAAGTAATGTTAAATGAGGTCATAGACGTACCATCACATACTTTTGACTGGGATTACTGGGAAAATAATAATAAATAATAATAATAATAATCATCATCAGACTATAATAGTCCACTGCTGGACATAGCCCTCCTATAATGAGCGCCATTCACTATGACATAATGTACATAGCCCAACAGACTTCGTGAAATAGAATATCTGTACCTACTTCACACTGTTTTTTTATAAGTGCATTATGAGTTTTTGTGATAGGTGACGTGCCTAAAATACCGTGTCGCGAACCATTCATGGCATCCGTGCCATTGGTTTGCCGTCCCTGCTAGCTCTTGACAAAGTTCTAGAAAGTACTCGACGAATGATGTGGACAAATCACCTTCCTCCTCACGTTCGAGCCGCGCTGGCAGCGAGTGAATCACTCAACGCACATGTTTTTATATTTATTGTTGCAACTATTACTAGTAGTTCGCCCCGAACTTTGATTACGCCCGCGATGTTTGTAATTCTCATTTGTATTCACGCCCTGAAGTTGAGCCCCCTTTATATACTAAATTACTTTATCTAAGTTCTTTTTCTATAAGTTCTAGCTGACGAACTGGCAAGCGCACCGTGTGTAATATTACACGAACCATTTGAACCAACTTTTCACCCCCTCATAACTCCAAAACTATTTCACGTAAACATGTCAAATTTGGCTCATCTATTGATACTTGCGACCTAAGTAGGTACACTAAATTTCATAATCACACCTCAAACGGTTAATTAGATATTAACGTTCAAAAATCATAATTTTTATCACTGACTGACCCATAGACGTTAATTCTAACCCACTTCCAGATGACCTAGAAAGTTCAAATTTGGCATCCATATACTTATTACATTATTTAGTTAGTCCTGGGCGGGGATCGAACCCACAACCTACCTGACAACTACAAAAGTACGAGTACAAAAGACTACTACCAACCAACTGAGGTGTGAGACAAAACAAAATGCAAAAAAAAAACAAACTTTACCACATCTTTCTGCCTTTTCCTCCCCTAATCAACAAATTAGGCAAACCAAAGGCAAGATTTTTTTTTCATGTTTATTCAATTCAATCACAGGGATCACGTTGAATCGTCTTACATACTAGGTGAGCCTAGGTGCCAATTCCAGTCCTCAAGAAACTCGCTGAGCCCTAGCGCTTTTTTGTATGATCCTTGTTAATGTTGTAAGGGATAGCTAGCAGAGTTGGAGCTGATTCGTCCCAAGCTTTTTTGTCATCTAAGTACTCTGATATTTTATAATAAGCTTTTTTAGACAGTTTCTGTTTAATTACATTTTTGAATTTTCCAATTTATAAATCAAGCATTATTTACCGATTACTTACCGGAATCAAACACCATTTCGCTTATAAGTATCCACCTAGCGGAGAAACGTAGCTCAATGCGCACCCACCGCCCGATGCGATGGTGCAGTTTGATGGTGACGTTGCGGGAGTGCTCGGCCTTGCTGTCTTCCTCGTACGTGTAGTGAATGGGCTCATCTTGGAAATGACGCCCGCCGATAGAGAACGAGATAATAGCTTCGGAGAAAACCTGGGGAAAAATAAATAAATAATGCTGGACAGTCCACACAGCATCATCTAGCCCCAAAGATTGTGTTATGGGTACTAGATAGCTGATATATTTAAAACATTAAATAGACTAGATAGATATTTTTTTATCATACATAGAAAACACCCAGACCAACGGAACAAATTTCTGCAGATCGTACACAAATTTGTTCCGCGGCGGGAATCTAACCCGCAACCACTTGCGTCGGTGGCGGACTCTCGCCCGCTGCGCCACTGAGGTCGTCAAAGAGTTTTATAAGTAAATACGTACTCGTACTGCCAAAATCCTAGTCTATCATATAACCCATTAAAAAGTTCCCATACAAAGTTTAACGCGTTCTTCAAATTCGCAAACAAGTGATTATTTATGTTCCGTTATCCCCAATTTAAGTTTAATAATGAAGATAATGATGAAATAATAATGAAACAAGATAGGTCGACGACATGGTAAGATCCGCAGGTCGTACATGGGTGAGGTTGGCGCAAGATAGAGGCGAATGGCAAAAGCGAAGAGCTGCCCAGCAGTGGGATGAGAAGGGTGATGATGATGATGATGATGATGAATGAAGATAATAAATAAATAAATATTGGTGGACATATTACACAACAACCCCTAGCCCCAAAATAAGCAAAGTTTGTACTATGGGAACCAGATAGCTGATAGATTAATTGTACACTTTTTTTGTAAATTTATGTACATAGAATAAATAATAACACCCAGACACAGAACAAACATCTGCGTTCATCACAAAATTGTTTGTCCTGGGTGGGGATCGAACCCACAACCTACAGCGCAGAAGGCAGAGCTACTACCAACTGAACGTTAGGTCACGACGGAGACCTTTAGGCGGCCTAGAGTTGCCCCTAACTCATATGGCCTACTTGCAAAAACCACTCAAGTATAATAAACTAAGGCAAAGAAGCAAAAGTAATAAAGTACCAAGTTTATTATTACTTTACCAAGCACACTCGATTACTCATACAAGCTTTGGTAATTCTTTAAAGCACCGTGCCTCGATAAATTGGACGAAGTTGCCAGTATTCGTCATAGTTTAAGAGCGAGGAGTAATACTACTAGTAATTTTAATAAGCATCAATTTGTGGTACTCTTGAGTTGTTGAGCCGTAATATTTTTATTAGTTGAAAGTCGAACTACGCGAGTTTCGTTAAGGCGCGGCAGCTTACTAGTGGCCAGCAGCATACTGCCCGTTGCATGAAAAGTCTAAGTTTTATCCCTTCGAATTTGAAATAATAATTTGTTTTAAATTTAAATAATAAAAATGAAAAACACATTTTATTTATAAATAAATTGCATCTGAAAAACAGCAAAACAACGCGATCAGCTGACCACCGCGCCTTAACGTAATGTTTTTATCGTGGAAACTTTAATTTTGGAAGTCCACCAGTAGATCTTTAAAAGAAACCTACAAAATTCGTCTAGGGCTTATGATATACTAGCTGATACCCACGGCTTCGTACGCATTAATTTATGTTTATGAGTACCTACCTATGTCTACGTAATGCAGTAGGTATTTTTTTAATGATTGGTAACTGTTATTTGTTCCAAAAAGGTTGGTTGCACTGTTGATTACTTTAAGTTTTAGTAACTACCCAAGATGTCATCCGGTGTCAGTGACATTTCGCTAGATTGGCCAATATGGCGACTGTGATTTGTCTCTCAGCACCATTAGAATTTAACAAAGTACTGAACAATCCGATTTTTGCGGATATATCGCACCTTTAGTATAAAACTGGTTCAATCCAAAATGTTGGTCAATTAAGTATACAGAACGATTCAAAAAAGCACGCTCTATTGAAACTGCCCGAATAAGGCTAGAAATAGTGAAACAGCCACTTTATTACTGAAGGTGCGATATGTTGTCGACTTGAAATCTTTATTTTTTGACGTTTAATTATTCAGATAAGAGTTCAATCGGCCCTACCGTACCCCTTGACGAAATTATTAATATAGATCAGTGAGAATGTAGCGTGGAAGTTTTATATATAGAAATCTCGTCAAAAGAAGTTTGAAACCCGCCGGATTTTACCAATTATGCAAGCTTATAGCAATTTGCGGGGGTTTTCGCCTTGATATAGCATAGATTAATTCTCTACTTAGCTTTACCAGGAAATATTGTAAATATCAGATTGAATAACATCGAGTGGGTAATGGGTATGTGTGGGCTTTTCTTGATAATAAGTGAGCGATCGTTAAAAGTATTCTTGGAGTATTCATTGAAAGGCGAAATTATTTTCTCATTTTTTTACGGTTCAAATAGCGTTATGTATGACGCAAGTTTGATTATATATAGAATGGCATAGGTATCAATAGATATTGCCCTTGTCAATAAGGTATATAGGATATATGATAATTGTGATCATTGCATCAGTTAGTGGCATAGAGTAGTTGTGTTGGAAGATCTTTGTGGCTATTACGGAACTCTAGATGCAATCAATTACAATAAAAGTCTATCAGAAACAGTGCTGGGATTGCGTAATTCTAATACTTACACACAATATACCTAAGGCAACCAATCAAACTATAATAATAATTTTATGGCAATAAAGTTTCCATAAAACAATTCACAGTTGGTAACTAGAAGCAGTTAGTAATAATGTTTTGTTTGTATCAGAATTACGTAATCGCAGCCCTGGTAATATGATTTTATTTGCATTTCATTTTATTAAGACGCTGGCTCATTTGCGTTGATATATACAAATAGGTTTAACTGTAATACCCCAGCCTAATCGCCTTTTAGACTTCTAGTACATTTTTCTTTAACCTTTACTGTCCCACTGCTGGGCAAAGGAGTACATAGTATATATACATCAAGTACATACATACATACATAAAATCACGCCTGTTTCCCAACGGGGTAGGCAGAGACTACGGATCTCCACTTGCTACGATCCTGACATACTTCTTTTGCTTCATTCACTCTCATTACATTCTTCATACATGCGCGTCGGTTTAGGGTACTCTGGACCTGGCCTTTCTCTAGTACGTCCCCAATTTGATCGAGGTACGTACGCCGTGGTCTTCCCCTTCTAACTGTCCCATTCACACTCTCCTTATACAACTTTTTCGTCATTCTCCTTTCATCCATCCTTTCTACATGCCCAAACCATCAAGTACATAGGAGATTAATAACCAATGTAATAAATAAAGTAAGGAGGCCTTTTTGGCTAGATAATCTACACAACGTAAACTTTGAACCTTCACAAATAATCGCTAAAGCCGAAAAATAAATTCGCATATGTATTTTATTTACTGGTTAGTATCGAGTGAAATAAATCTTACTCAATTGTTAGTTGCAAGTGAAATAAAATTACACACTATTTATTAGATGGTAACTTTCGTGAAATTCGTGAGTGAAAAAAGACAATGAAAATTTAGTTTTCGCGGGGTTTTTATATATATTTTTGTATAGAGGCATTGCATAACTGTGCATTATGAAAAGGTTTTGATTGCACATTCGAAAATAGTTGAAACAGCGAGCTCAAGAGTGAATATATAATTGCAAAACTTTCGCATGAATTATTCGTTCATCATGAAATTTAAAATATGTGAAAAAAACCCGAATACTTACAATTTATTAAACATGGTGATTTCTTAATCGTTAGTTATCGATATTTCCTGGTAAAGATTATTTTGTTTGCGGGTTAACTCTTATGACTGTTATGTTATGGCTTCTGATGACGACCAGCAAATAAAACCAGGATCCGCAAAAGCTACTGATTTAAGGAGACAAATACATTTTTGGCATCCGATGTGTTTTTTTTTCCTATTTTAATTAGTATTATGGCAGTTTTATGAGTCGAATCTAGACACAAGGCAGTGTGTCAAGTTCAGAATACAATTATACTACTCATAAACGCCAGTGAGTGCGGTCACACCACAATCATCTTCATCCTGTCAACGGCACAACGCTACATAAACATTAGTAAAAGAAATGTCGAGTACAGTTCTTCCAACGGACCTAGGCATTCGTGAAGTTAGCCACAGGTGCGAGTTTGCGCATGTACAGTCCCACCGCCCCTCTCCAATCTCCATACCTCCAGTTGCTTCCGAAAAACGCAGCGCTCTGCGGCTAACTTCACGAACGCCTCGACTCGTTGGGCCAACTGTACACAAAGATTTAAATCGTGGATATGCCCGGACGCCAAAAACTTTGGCATTGTTTTTACTTGTGTGCGTTAACAAAATGCCGATGCACGCACACTAATGATTAGGTAGTAAAAAATGAACCAAACAGTTATTTCCCCATTTATTGTGCAATTATGTTGCACGATCTTTCGTAAAAAAATATACTTATTCAATTTTGTACCTTGAAATTGAAAATATTTGGTGCCAAATGAGCTCATTTCGTGTGGCAACAAAACGGCGCGTACAGTACGGGCATATCTACGATTTAAATCTTTAACTGTACATACATAAAGCTTACATTCAGACCGATCGGCCTTCAAACGCTCGGCTTAAAATATCTCACCTGAACATCCCTCATGAACTTGTTATTGCAGAAGAGGTGCACAGCGCTGAACTCTCTCACTCTGTCGAACTCGACGATGATGATTGGTGGGTTTGAGCTCGAGTCGTTCCTCCAGCCAACCCACGCAGAGTTCTTCGCAGCCTCTCGGATCTCGTCGCCGCCGAAGACGCCGTCGACCAGCTGACCCAAGCCCCCCCTTAACTCCTCCCCCCACTGGCCGTCGTACGTCATGTCTGTGAGCTCGATGCCGTTGCTGCGTTTGTCTCCTTTCGGTATGGTGTACGATACTATGCCCACTGTGGAAAAAACAAGTGCTTTAATCCAAAGTCGTATAATATTTTGTGTGATGCGGATTGGTCGCAAACAATTTTGTCCTCATGATTTTATTGGGGGCGTTCGATTCCATATTGGTTTGATTGAGTCGAATCCCACGGAAGGTTTCGCAGAGTTGGGTACTTATAAGATATTATTTATCTGCAAATATAAGTAATATTTGCAGATGATATTCAGTCAGCCAAAAGTTTTTGAATACAATTGTATTTTCGTTTGGTTTGTACACCGTAATGTAGGGCGAAATTCCTTTACATATCGCCCGCGTAGGAGCATCTATAATTTCAGCAATGTTTATCGATGCATTTGGTTTACACAATAATTGTCGGTACGGTTCTCATCAAAGCTCACGCACTGAGCTCAGGCGATTGCATTGCAATGCGTTCATTGTGATAATACGCTTACCACTTGAAGTGAGTGCTTCGCGAGCTCGTACCCACGATTACACATTTCTCTAGCCAACATTGTTATCCAACTATCAAATACAGCGGTTTAATTTATACTGTGCCACTAAGGTACAATTTCACCAAACTTTTGTTAACATAACATTCGATCGATCGGGCATCATTCTGATCGGGCGTTAAAATTAACAAGAATGTTGAAATTATCTATTTTATGTTATTTCATTTTACGGAAGATAATCCTTTGTCTGGACATAGTGGAAGACAAAACAACTTTAACAGGACTATTAAGGCTAACAAGCTGTTAGTTTAATTAAGAATCGAGCATGGTGAAACTAGCTCTAAAACTAAAAATGAACTGCACTTTGAAATTACGTGAAAAATGACTGTTGTGAAACACTAACTAATATTTTAGATTTTCTGCACTTTTTCTTGGCCACCCGAAATTTTTGCTAAATTTTACGAATTTTTATTTCTTCTTTTGTATCAATTATAGTCAGAGGTTCAAAAATAATTTACAGTATTCTTTATTGCCTTCAGAACTGTTTAATGCCTTTAGATGAAAAATAAGGCATACCATATGAAAACCACGAAAACTCAAAGGAAACGAAACGACGACGAGCTACTCGGTGCTGCCTGGGGAGTTATGGGCCACGCACTGGTCTACGACCTTTTAAATTTACTTCGTCCATTCGTCTCCTCGCCGTGCGCTCGTTCACATGGATGCCTATGACGTTTTGGAGCCGCTGTCGTCTCTCAAAGGCTGTGAGGAAGCGGTTTCTCTAAATTTTCAAGACAATAAACCTGTCGTCCTGAGCTGATGTGCATCTTCCACCACCACTACCTGGTCGCCGGGTGTAGTTCCCGGTCGCCTGATATTGTTTCAGGGCATACTGCATGGAGGAACGTGCTACGTTTAACACAATAGCCACTCCACGCTGTGTCAGTCCCTGGTCGACTAATGCGACGGCTTGGGCGATCTGGTCTGCTGTTAATGGCATTTTTTTTGTGATACAGGTTGTTAAGATACCCAACAGCATACACAAAATAAAAAAAAAATGATAACCTTTAGCTAAAGATTTTAAACACACAAAATTGAAAAATCGTCTAACTCGCTGAAATGACCGTTTTCGACTAAATCTCAAAAAGTGGTGTTAAATTCCACTCAAGCTAAATGAATTACCCTCTCAAACGTAAACTGATACTTTTTTTACTTACCTTCATAGTAACCATTCATCAGAAACACTTGAATTGTTTGTTATCGCATGTTTTGTGCTTGGCCAAGATTCCGTGCCGCTGAGTATATTTATGAGTATTTGGTTTTCAAACCAAATACTCATACAATGTTAAAATAACTCAGTTATTCTACGACAACACACAAAGATTTGCTCATTGATATCCGCCATAGCTTTGCAATTTCAGATATCAAGAAACTCAGTAATTCATAAAACAACTACGTAATATGTTTGAATAAGGACAATAGTTGATTAGTAATAGTTATTCAAACAGTTTCCAAGTTCAATCAAAACACAGAGACGTCTTGCAGACTGCCATCCAGGTGGCGACATGTTTAAGTAGATAGCAGATACGCGTGCGGGTTATCGGCTTCTTACTAATTTGAGTTATAAGAAAATATGTGTAAGAGTAAGACATGAGACAGAAAAGTGTGAGTAATGTAATGAGATGACGGCTGATAGAGGGAGATGGAAGGAGACTGAAAGGCGATATGAGTAAGAAAGGTGTGAGTACACTGAGTACTGATATGACGGCTGATAGAGGGAGATGAAGGGATACCTGTTGTGGCGAACCCTCATGACGTTGGATAAAGGCAGGTGATGATTGTGAATTTGAATAGACGCTGCTTGTTATTGAATAAGTTGTGTCGGTAAAATGCAAGATTTATCTAACTCTGGGTCGTGCCGGCCACTTGGTATTGGCATGTCTTCAGTAATTTAGAATGAACCTACGAGTTAAATTAAAAAAACCCCGTCACAAAATTTTGCCCACAATTCTGTAGCGGCCATCTTGGATTTGAAATTTGTCATAGTGTATAGTGTCATACTCAAGTTTTTTTATTTGATACCTATATTGAGGGAGTTGTGAAAAAATATGTAATCCGTCCCTAGCTCACAGTTTCCAGTAGGTCTACCATGAGTTTTCACAATCTACACTCGCTAGCGACTGTAGTTCAAAAAATGTATGAAAACTTGTACAGCGCCTCTAGCGGATAGTTGGGTTCTAAAACGTCACGTAGTTAACTATCCTACGTCACAGCGACTATAGTTTGAGCTTCATTCATTTTCTTAGAATTCGGTACCATGAGTAACAATTTTGACAGATGTCATAGTAAAGTACTATAACTACTGTAGTAACGTCAGCCGAATCTAAATGTTATGACATATACGTACGACGACGTTTTAGTACCCAACTATCCGCTAGAGGCGCTTTACAAGTTTTCATACATTTTTTTAACTACAGTCGCTAGCGAATCATGGTAGATCTACAGTTCACCATCTCCCGGTAACCGGTAGCCTGTTTTCAGTATGAACGCGTCGTAATGCGTGCGGAATATAAATAAATTACAATTCATTTGACTCACACTTCGTGCAACTTATGTGCAGTTTTTGTAGTGTAGACGGTATTTTAGTCGCGGAACGGAACGGCGGGCACCGCTCTCGCATATCTAAGCGAGCGGCTACTTATTGAACGTTCCGCCGACGCTTTAGTGAATTGTTGTTCTGCGACAGACGTGAACGGACAACACATGGAAGTATTCCTTTATCTAAACAATGACCCCACCAAAAATAGGGCCTTGGTGTGGCTTGTCAGTTTAGCCAGAGAATTGTATCTAAAAACAGAAGCTTATTTACACGGCAATTTGAGACCAAACGAGGAATACAGTCAACATTAATAATTTTTTGGCAAATCCACGAAAGAGTTTCGATGTGTGAAATTTGGTGTCATATTTCATTTCCCTTGCAGAAATGCTTCTTTGTTTTTTCGTTCACTGGCGACAGAGCATAGTTTCACAGAGTTGCATTCCTAGGGTAGAGCTGACGCTATGTGCACAACACAGCCAATTTAATCTACTGTTTTAGTGCATCAGGCGTTTTGGTTACCAAACACATTACAGATAAACTTAATCGTTGACTTAGTAAAACATCTATTTGCATAATTTTATTTTGTCAGTACACAAAAAGAGCACTTGAAACGCACTTCAATCCTTTCACCACACTGGTTCGAAATGGGCGGAGTCACGATACAGTCGTAACCAGGGGCCTTACCTCGAAGTTAGTTAACTACTATGAATAGATAGAAATAAAAAATGCTTTAAATACAGTACGGGGTGGGTCGATTTTCTGCACGCAAGTGTAGAATATTGTGTGGAACAGCCTTATAATTAAAGCAACATCACCCAAGAGGAAATACATCTACTTTCTAACAGGCGGGATTTATAGTACATGTCGAAGTATTAAAGTACTGTCGGGCACTAATAGCTACCCAGACTTTATGGACCACTCGTATATTAAGGCTCATATAACAGACAGTTTTGTATTATAACTTTAGCAAAGATAATCATACCAGGGGGGCAATCGTGGTAATTTTTAACGTATTTACGAAAGCTAAATCCGTCACGTTACATAATGCACATTTTTGTAATGTTATATTTTTTACCGCGTATCCGTTCGGAATACTTCAAGCACTGTCAAAGAAACGTATTTCGGTTTAAAGATTCTTTATTTTTCTCAAAGAACATAAATACAGTTCACTTATAAGAGAAAACAAAACTTGTACTTATATATAAGTATCTACTTAAATTTATATTTTAGTATGAGTGTGCTTGATTATAATATCATAAATGTACAAACTTATCTATTTACTAAAAAAACAAAAGAAAAAAAGCAATGGTTGAAAACAAAACAAATTAACCTAGCACAGGTATCTTAAACAAAAGTCAAAAGGTATAAAACCTAGGTATTCAGTTTGTCCCTGCATATAATAAGATAACCTAACTATCCATTACTTCCTAGGTATCCAATCTACGTATTATTAGAATAAATACTTATTTAAACTGTGCAAGAATAAGCCGGCTAGATAAAGCAAAGTAACAAAAACGAAGATGTTAATTACACACAGGCCTACCCTCATTTTTACCAGTACCTCACACTGGCTGCTTGTTCATTAGGCCTGCGGCCTGCACTATTATTTTGTTGACAAAGTAGTTTAGGAGCACAGCAGTTATAATATTATTTTATAGTGCTCTTTGTATTAAATTGAATAAAATAAAATAAAATAGAATCACGTATTATTTTAATGATTTCCTTTAAGTAATTGTTTTTTTTTTTTTTTTTTTTTTTTTTATACTATTTATTATGTTCTTTAGCCAGAAAATGTTGCTTTAATTTATTTTTAAAAATGTGCATATTTATGGAATCTTTTATTTCACCTGGTAGTTTATTATATATAAGTACCCCTTCATAAAGTAGGTTCTTTTTGCCGTAGTTCACCGTTCGGGGGGGGCGAACATACAGTTTATTTGTATTTCTTAGGTTATATTTATATTTTTTAATTGTGAGTGTAATATTGGACTGGATTTTTTTTGTTAATATCTTTCTTATGAGTATACAAGTATTTATATTAAATATTTGTGTTAAATTTAGTAATTTAGTTTTATTATACAAAGTTTCTGTTCGAGTTAGGTAGTCATAGCCATACAATCTTTTAATGACTTTATTTTGTGCTATTTGCAACTGTTTAATTGTAGTTTTTGGGGCTGATCCCCATATTTCAACTAGGTATTCCAGATGGGGTTTAATAAGAGCGTTATAGATGGTGTTTCTTATTTTTGGGGGTACGCAATTTCTCATATTCCGCAGGGCGCCGGTAAGAGATGTGAGTTTGGATCTTACAAAGTCGATATGCGGCTTCCATGATAACTTATCATCTAGCAGCAGACCTAGATACTTTTCTGTACTCGACTGTTTTATTGGGATGTTGTTTACTTTAGGTGGGATGTAATTGGATATTATTTTATTTTTTGCAGCAAAAATCATGTATGAAGTTTTTGCAACATTTATTGTGAGTAGGTTGTGTAAGAGCCACTCATTTAACGTGTCAAGATCTTTTTGAGCTTCGCTAACTATACTCTGCATAGACTGACCAAAATAAAAAAGACAAGTGTCATCTGCGTACACTGTTAAGTAACCTGTTAGTCCAATTTGATTTATATTATTGATATAGATGAGAAATAGCAATGGTCCTAAAATGGAGCCTTGTGGGACACCGCATGTTATTTTTCGAACAGTACTCGTGTATTCGCCTATTTTGACTATTTGGGATCTATTATTAACATAGGATGCTAGTATGTTATAAGCTCTTCCTGTTATACCTAAGTTTTGGAGTTTATCAAGCAGTTTGGAGTGACTAACAGTGTCAAATGCTTTTTTGAGGTCGATAAAAATTCCTAAACACATGTTTTTGCAGTCAATGTTTGTTTTTATATTAGTTATTAGATCCGCTGTAGCTGAAAGTGTGTTTGATTTGGGGCGAAAGCCGTACTGCTGCTCAATTAAAAAGTTTTTATCAGTTAAGTATTCATTAAGCCGTATATAGATAATTTTTTCGTATATTTTGGAAATAACAGGTAGTACTGAAATAGGCCTATAATTGCTAGGGTCGGTTCTTGTACCAGATTTGTATATTGGGGTTACTTTTGCTACCTTTAAACTATCGGGAAAAACGCCACAATCAAGACATTTGTTTATACAGTCCGTTAGAGGTTTCACTATAAATTGTTTGATACACTTAATTGATTTGGTACTTATCCCATCAATACCAGTACTGGTGTTATCTCTTAAGTTTTCTATGATTTTAAGTACTTCTTTTGTTGAGCATGGTTTTAATTCTGTAAGTTTGGTATCATGTATATACTCAGGGTCGTACATCAAAGTTTTACCAGGTTGATCGTGGTAAATAATGGGTATCCCACCCGCTAGTTCAGAACCGATCGAAGAGAAAAAATCATTAAAAACGGAACATATATCTGTACTGTCTGTTATAGTTTGCGAGTTGACTATAATCTTTGGTGGAATTTTGTTTTCTTTAGTTTTATTTACTGATAGCTTATTTATTAGGTTCCACATTTTCTTTGGGCTTTTATCACATTTCTTGAACTCCTTGTAGTAGAAACCTGTTTTATCTTTCTTTATCCTCTTTTGTACTTTATTTCTTTCTTTGATAAATTTATTTCTTAATTCTTCGTTCCCGTTATCTGATTTCATCTGTTGCCACAAGTTGTTTCTTGAGTTTATCATTTCTATTATATCTTTGTTGATCCAATCGTCTCTAGGTAAGTTTAATATTTTAGTTTTGTTTAGTTTACTGTCATCAACGTGTATCTGTATATATTTTTCTAATTTGTTATAATCGTGTTCTCCATTCAAGTAGGTGCTCTCTTTAATACTTTTTTGTAGATTGTCATAGTCTATTGCCTGATATTGTATCCGTTGCTTGGTTTTCGGCATAAATTTAGAAATTTCTACAAATATTTGTTTATGGTCCGATAACGATGATTCCAATAGGGCAAAATGAAATTTATTATTCTTCAGATCTGTAATGACGTGATCCAAGATCGTATTTGTTGTGCTGGTTTGTCGCGTTGAGTAGTTCTTGTCGATTTTATTTATTACTGCATGGGCTTCCTCTTCCAGAGCTTCTAGATATTGTTTGTTATTGTTACTGTCGCATAGTAGGTCTAGATTGAAGTCACCAAAAATTATAGATCTCTTTCTTGTCTCCACTTGCTGTGTAAATACGTCTATGAACTTTTTAAAATTTGTATCGCCTGGTTTGTAGATACCTCCAATGTTTAGCGCAAAATTTGGTAAGTAGACCCATAGGTAATGGTTGCCGTCCTTGTAAATATCTTCTGTTATTTCATAATTTATACTTTTGTGTACATATATGGATACTCCTCCCCCTTTAGCGTCTTGTCTGTAGTTATATATATGAGCATAGTTAGGGATTGTGTACATTTTTGCATCTTCTTCTGACCTCAGCCATGTCTCTGTCAAGATTACAATGTGTGTCATCGAGGGAATAGCTTTTAGTATACATTGAAGCTCTTCAAATTTCCCCGTTGCTTTAATACTTCGGATATTTGTATAGAAAAATTTCAGACATGAGGAGTTTGGAAGTAAATCTTGATATCTATTTACGAGGTGATAAGTTATGTTTATTTCATTCGCGTCGGTGATACTAGCCACGTTTTGGTTGTTGGCCTTATTTAGTTTTTTGGCTCCTGAGTAACGATCTTTGGTACCCCTTTAGTATATTTTATGGTCAGGTCTTTTTCCCCATTGGCAGTACGTTGTCGCAATTCTTCTCTTAAGTTATTCATATTCTTCTGTTGTATTGGGGTTTGGTCAGGGTAGATTTTGATGTTCATATCACTAAGTATGTTTTTGGTTTTAAGTATAGTTTTAGCAGTGTCTGATGACGTGAAACTGATTTTTATGGGGCGAGTCTTCTTGTGGTCGTATTTACCGACCCGGATTATTTTTGTAGGTTTTGGACAGAGAGGGTAAATTTTTGCAATGACTTTGGCAACCTCATTTGCGTCCGTTTCTCGCCTCTGTGTTATATCATCTAGGTGTTTTTCAGTGATTCCTCTTATTATTATGTTCCTGCTGCGTTTTGTTCGCTCGTGTAGTTCAGCGATGAGGTCTTCATAATTATTGTTTCTAGCAGCAGAAGATTCCATTGTTACTTCGGAAGTTTGTGGATTCGATTTCAATACTTGAACATCGTTTTCTAAGGATCTTACCTTTTCCTGCGTTTCTTGAACAGTTGTAGACAAGTTCGTCATCTGTGTCTTAATATTTTTATTTTCTGTAACCAACTGCTCCGCTGTTGTTTTAAGGTCGGCTAGGTGGTCAGTGATTGAGGAAATGTTGCTGCTTATAGTATTAACATTTTCATTTTGCTTTATAGCATAGCTCTCCAGTATTTGTAGAATTTCATTTTTGAATTCACTTAACTGCTGTGCAACTGGCTGTGCATGGTCGTCATGTGGTACTTTTCTCTTTCGTAGGACTAAATCTTTCAAGTCCATATCATTCAGTTGATCGAGTTTGGAAAGATCAGGTTGTGAGCCGCTGCTTCTGGTCACTTTCACAGAACATCCACCTTTTGGAGTATTTATGCAAGTTGGTGTATCAGGTGGTGTCCGTTGCATTATGTTTGCTTTTGATCGTGGGCTTCGGCACTATAATGTCCGAGACTGATCGAGCTCTTACCGATGTTAACCGATTGTTAGGTCAGAGTATCGCTTGCGTCACACCGAAAGAGCGTAAGTCTCGGTATAAGTTTTTTGTATTTTACACTTTATAATGTCATAGGTTAGATTGAATGTTCGTTAGCACTACTTTAATTCTTTTATGACAGGTTTTATTCGCACGTCCGCACGCTACGCTAGCACTAGCACACTTTTATTTGATTTGATTGTTTTTCTTTATTTATGGTATTTGACTCTTTTGAGATACATTTTGCCAATGTTGAGTTTTTTAAATTAGTAAATAATAGTTTAATAGTCAATGTCACAAAGTCAGTCAAATAATCAAGTCAATTTAAAATAATTATTTTTCAAAGACAAAAAATAAAACCGGCTACGAAGTAACGTTACGTATAAAAACACGCACTTACTTAATGCAAATTTAAGACTTATATGGTTTTCTCATGGATGCCATTGTCAGAACTGGACTTGAAATGGGACTACACGGGAAGAACCAGTTTTCAAATAAAATCATCAAGAATCACTGAAATCGGTTCACCCAGTCAAAAGTTCCGAGTTAACAAACATAAAAAAAAATACACTTGAACTTAGAACCTTTTGCTTTTTTGAAGTCGGTTAACAAAACATGGCTGTTTTGTTTAAAATTCTTGGAAAACCTTATGAATTTAGAAAGGAACTTTCATTTTAATTCACATATCTCACATCCGTGTTAAGAACTCTGGTTTTATGTACTTTTAAACTTACGCGATCTGAACACATTATTATTAGTATTGTCGTGGTCACGGGTAGAGTCTACCCGTGACCACGACAGCGTGCAAACCTGTCGAAACGTCGGGAAAATATAAGGTAATTTAAACGCGATAAATACCCGTCTAATACTAATAATAACTCTGGTTTTATCGGAAAAATAACAACCGAACCTCAAAATAACACGAGGAAAAATATAAAAACTGGAGCGATAAGTTCACAGTCCAAAACATCAGAAAATTCTTGATTGAACTTATTCAGAGACATTGATCAACGTTTGACGATACGAAATATGCATAATGTATCGTTCACAAATGTATTTTAGCTTTGAATTTAAATACCTACGTAAAATTACCGCGACCGACCTCCTGACTTTATTAGGTCAAGAAACAGCTGTGAGTATCAAGGGACATTGGTATAAGTTTTTATGGAATATGAGATGATGTTGTGTCCAGAAATATAGACTTTTGAAGACGCATAAAAATACTGATATAAAAATGAAAAAGTTAACGAGGTAAGCATGTTTGTACAAAGCGAGCTCTCGAGCTTATTTCGACTAAATTTGATATACATAATTTTAATTCAAAACATTTTTATAAAACCACAAGAACTATTTGGAAAGGTCCTTGATAGTTCTAGCTTAACCCAAGCCCGAGAAGAAAAGCAGAGAAACTTGTCTCTATTCTAGAGCTTTTATAAGATCCGTCGTACAAAAAAACAATAATTACGAACAGTATAGACAACATAGTTAATGAATGTGGTATAGCATATTGGATAGGTATTGGCACGTTACTGATACGAGTATACTGTATTATCTATATCTATATAAGAGCTTAACCTGACTGACTGACTGACTGACTGACTGACTGACTGACTGACTGACTGACTGACTGACTGACTGACTGACTGACTGACTGATTTATTATCGCCCAGCCGAAACCGCTGAAGCTAGAAAGCTGAAATTTGGAAGGTGGTTTCCTTTTATAAAAAACTACCCACTAAGGCGGGATTTTTGGAAATTCCACCTCTAAGAGGGTGAAAAAGGGTTAAAACGTTTGTATGAAACTTTTTAACGCGTGGAGCGATTTTCATGAAACTTTGTTTGTGCACTGTAAATAAAAAATGAACAAACACGTGTTTCAGAATTTTTCAATATAACCTTCAAAATGGGGTCAAATGTGGGGTCAACTTTTGTATGGGAACTTTTTAACGGGTGGTGCGATTGGTCTGAAACTTTGTTTGTGTACTGTAAATGCAAAATGAGTGGACACGTGTTTCAGGATTTTTCAATATAACCTTCAAAAAGGGGTCAAATTTGGGGTCAATGTTTATATGAGAACTTTTTAACGGGTGGTGCAATTTGTTTGAAATTCGGTTTATATACATACTTTAAGTGAACAAAGTCGCGAGCGGGACAGCTAGTCTAGAATAAAAAAAAATATGACTACCCTAAATCCCCGGGTTCGGTAGATATCTCCTCAGATCTTTGGTTACTTAGATCTTTGAGGATATCTAAAGGGGGTAGTCAGAGGCAAGTCTAAACATGACATTTGGTACATGCCCACATTTAGCACAGTAGTTAGTATTCCGTACGTGACAGGTTGCAAGCTCATCGCCGCTAATAAGAATTCTAACCTATGACACATACCTTCGAATTTTTAGTTCTAAGTTATGCCGGTTTCCTCACGATGTTTTCCTTCACTGTTTAAGAGCGCTGGCATTGCGCACATAATTTTTTCGAATGGAAAAACTCATTGGTGCACGACCAGGTTTGAACCCACGACTTTCGGATCGTGAGGCCGGGGTGCTACCACTGCACCACAAGCGTTCTTCTATTATCTAGATTCTAGACTATTATTTTATAGAAGTAAGTAGAGTTTTTTTACGTTTGTTCTACTGTAAGTCACGATCCGATATGCATGAGGTAGTCGATAGTTTATAGTTGCGACATGTGCTGGTGGCATTTAATCAGGCTTACTTACATTTCACGTGGTCTAAAAGGGCATCTGATTGGTTGTTACAAATTCAATCCGATAATACATCTGAGAGCAATCGTGGTATTTTTTTACGTATCTATTTTCTAAGGTTAACACACATTCCTAAATTATGCACATTTTCGTATCGCGTTATTAAGGGTCAGCTTCTATAACTTGAACCTAAACCGTTTCTTTCAGAATGCTTCAAAAAAACGTTATAAATTTAGTTGGTGCCGAGAAACTTGTTTAGAGACATTGAGCAACGTTTGACGATTCGAAATGTGCGTTATGCAACGTTAACGAATCTTTGGTCAATACGTTAAATTACAACAATTGCCCCTAGATTAATATAAAGATATTACGCAAACAAAGCCACCAGCAGTTCTAGTGATGAATAAAACCCTGAATTTCATAGGATCACGGTGAGAGAAAACTAAAAGCCAAATAATGGGTAACGAATGTATTCCCCGTGTGGTACAGTCACCGACAAAAATCAGTGAACACGTTAAACCCTCCTTAATTCCCATTCATCTTTGCTGATCAGCAACTTTTGAGGTAAAAAGTATATAATAATAACGGGGCGCTTTCAAAGTTATCATTGATTTTTGTTGGTGTCAGTACCTATACCTCCCAACACAGATCTAGATGTCAAAGGGAAGAGCACGTTCAAATATTATTCAACGTCAATAGTTCATGCAGCGAGGATCCTTTTGAATATCATCTGTAAGAGCGGCTTCGCACTACGTCCGAACCGAATCCGATCCGAACCTGTGAAAATATAGATCTAGAAAACTCGGACCGAATTCGAATATTTCTTACAATATCCGATGTCTGATACAAATCCAAGCAATTCATTAACCACCTTATGGCATACGTCATTTTAGGTGACGGAAATGACGAATGACGGAAAGAAATTGACAAGTTGACTATGACTCTGTGACATTGATAATACTTAAAGATCTGAGGAGATATCTGCCGAGCCTTGGAATTACAGTCGTGACCATGTATAGGTACTTAAATAAAAATACATACTAGTACTTAAATAAAAATACAGTTGACACTGGCAAAATTGTTCTCTAAGAGACAGATGCCGTAATTGAAGAAGAAGAAGAAGAAGAAATCGGATGAAGGAAACCGGATGTAATGCGTAAATTACCATAGAAATAGTTCTACAACTACTTCGGATAATATTTTCACGGGTTCGGATCGGATTCTGATCGGACGTAGTGCATAGCCGCTTTTATATGGGAAGGCACCGGTAGTCATGGTAAACAAAATATTCTGTGCTTTCGTAACACAAGCCTTATAACATTTTGACTTGAAGGGTTCGTAACAATTCATTTGTTCGCTTGCAAAATAGGTTTTGAGAAAGAAAATGTTGTTTAAAGCTTTCAGTTGTTAGAAGTAATTATAAAAACATTCTGGTTTGTTAATTGGTTAAGTTTTAAATGTCGTTACGTAATAACGGCAATGAGAGTACACGTGATTGGTCAAATCTCTGATTGCTTAATTCTAATTGCTTAAAACAAAACCAAACATTATATCTGGCACATGCCCACATTTTGCACAGTAGTTAATATTCCGTACGTAACAGGTGGCAAGCCCATCGCCGCTTTATGACACAAACCTTCGAACTTTCAGTTTTAGGGTATGCCGGTTTCCTCACGATGTTTTCGTTCACCGTTTAAGAGTACATACATTTTTCGAATAGAAAAACATATTAGTGCACGACCAGGGGCCTAACCACGAATTCATAATATATTACCGAATTAGTATTACATTGTTATTTCGTACCATGACCTATGCTAATTGTATGGAAGTAGTGACGTTTCTATAATGAATCGTTACGGAATCGTTCTGAAAGACTTCGTGGTAAGGCCCCAGGTTTGAACCCACCTTCGGGTCGTGAGGCCGGGGGCTACCACTACACCAGTACTTTTTCATTGAACACATTAAATTATGCAAATAGCATACAAAATGTATAAGAACCCATAAAATTCCATCGTTTTTTACCGCCACGTGCACCATATCGCAATTACAAAATATGCAAAGCTTGTCAGCGTTTGCATAAAAACGGTAAATCAATGCCGTTTAAGGCCCAGCATTTTGAAAATTGCAAGTATTGCAACCCTAATCATTCTATTACCGCTTAATAGATTACATTGAAATTGAACTACACGATACTCAAGGATATAAGTGATAAATCAACTGGACCTAAGACACGAATCAGTTAGAAAACCTTGGTTAAAAATCATGCCAAAAACACCTCTGAAAATTTAGAAATTCCCTAATTTATCCAGAACAGTAAGGTATTTTGAATTTCTATTTCACATGAATGTAAATCAGTTAATTTGAAACAAATCAACCCAGCCCTTTTTTTGAAATAAGCTATTTACTTGAACATAATTATTTATGTTTTTTATAAATTGTCGCTTTCGTTATGTAATTCAGAGCAGCCATATTATCATGCCGCACTCTACTTACTTGTCATTTGGGTATTTCGCTTCGTGCTATGTCTGATTCCGCGGAGATCCGCGTTACTATACGGATCTATGTCACTTTTTTTGTAACTTTTACGTATGGAATAGAGTGAAGAGTATTCTGGGCCTTAAACAGGTAGACGTATGATTAGCTCTAGTAATTTGCTATTTTTTACTAATAGCAACTCGCATGCCAACTTGCCTCGATAGGGAACTTCCGAGAATTCTCTATTGAGACGTTGTTTATGTATGAAGCCGGTCTCGACTGGCGACACTGAATTATACAGAACCAGTTGCGCTTAGCTGTTTCACTGAGGGTTATGCATTTTATCATTGAGCCCTTTTTTTTCGGAATAAAAAGTAGCAATGGTGATGTAGTGGTAGCACCCCTGCCTCACGATCCGAAGGTCGTATTTAGACCTGGAGCCTTACCACGAATTCATAATACATTACCGAATTAGTATTACATTGTTATTTCGTACCATGATCTATGCAAATTTTATGGAAGTAGTGACGTTTCTATAATGGAATCGTTGCGGAATCGTTTTGGAAGACTTTATGGTAAGGCCCCTGGTGGAGCACGCAAAGAGTTTTTCCATTCGAAAAATTTATGTGCGCAATGCCCGTGCTCTTAAACGGTGAAGAAAAACATCGTATGGAAACCGGCATACCCTAGAACCAAAAGTTCCGAACCGATTTTGATTTTTGTTTGGAAGGTGAATTAGTCGGGAGTGTTCTTAGCTATGTTTCGGTAATCTGGAAATCAATCCAAGATGGCCGCGGCAACAAAATGACAGATGACATATTTTTTCACAACTCCCTCAATATACACAGTAGTAGAATACACTATGACAATTTTCAAACTCAAGATGGCCGCTACCACAAAATGACGAATAACTTTTTTTTCATGACGGGAGTTTTATAATTTTTTAATTTAATAGCTTGTTTTATTTATGTTTCAGTCGATGAAACCACGCTGCACCGGTAAGTGGCGTAACCAGCTTTCTACGTGAATGCCGTGAGCTTTGCCACGCGAAGTGTGATAGAATAGTCTATAGCTTTTACCGTGGGAATGTAGACGAATAATTTACTCGGCATTCCTTACATGTAATTTGACTAAGCATCGGTTTTGTGTCCAACTGTCACTACAGGTAGTTTAAAGGTGCATTTTTAATAGAACTGTCAATATTGAACAGTGCATGTTGCACGATAGGTGTGCCCGTCTTTGTGTGTAATAATCATAGAGGAGTCAAATTGAGTGCAATCAATATTTTCCCATTCACCCTCGTAACATATAATAGTGTAGTACCTGGATGACCGGTTTTTTTACGACATTAGTTTCAGTGTTGCTGTGTCGGTAAAACAGTGAACAGTAATATTTAATTGCTTGACGTTGATGAAATGAAACCTAGCTAGATCGTTTTATCACCCCAAAAACCCCATGCATCTAAATTTCATGAAAATCGTTAGTGTCGATTCTAAGTAACTAAGTATAATTTTTTATTTTAGCTTGTTTTATACTTATTGCAACACAGTGCAACACAATACGCACACATGCTTCTTTTGGATATTGCGTGGTTGTTTTTCACAATTTCGCAAATGACATAGTGTCAGTATTATACTATTATACATTATTTACTATAATAAGTGATATCAGCGGTCACTGAAAAGTTTAATGTACCGAATGAACAAAAAAAATAAATAAATAATGCTGGACAATCCACACAGCATCGTCTAGCCCCAAAGTAAGCTTCTCAAAGCTTGTGTTATGGGTATAAGATAACTGATATATTTAATACACTATATACATAGATAGATATTTTTTATTATATATAGAAAACACCCAGACCAACGGAACAAATTTCTGTAGATCATACACAAATTTGTTCCGCGGCGGGAATCGAACCCGCAACCTCTTGCGTCGCAGGCGGACTCTCGCCCGCTGCGCCACAGAGGTCGTTAAATGCTATTATGCTATTTACTGTTATTTTATTTTGTTGTATTCTGTAAAGTTTTTCACACTTTATACATAAATAAACTCACGTAATAACTGATAACCATTAGGTGTTCTCGCATGTCGAAGCTAATAGACTGCTGACGCTGACATTACGAAGTATTAAAAACTAAAAGCACGAACAAAACTATAGTTACATAATAGCAGTATTATAAATTTGAAATTCCTAAAATTCGTTGCGCTTCCATTACGTTTAAGTTATCAAAGAACTATCGACCGCCGCGCGTGGTGGGGGCGAACCCACGTTAGAGGTGGGTAAGGTAGCTATGTTAATTCGAAAACGCGACGTTAGACCATTTTTCTCTCTAATGCATCCTTCGGGAAAACAGTCGAACTTCAGTTGGGGGAATCCCCGGTCAACCGGTTCAACATTTTTAAACAATGCAAAAAATACTGCAGGTAATACCTATTCCAGCGATGTTCGTGACGATTTACAAAGAGCTATTACGGCGATGAGGTATTGAAGAACATGCTTTTTGTACTTATAAATAGTGTTATGTCGTGTCAACTGTTTTTTACGCGATTGCGAAGGAGGTTGAGTTCTTTTGGTTATCGCTGAAACTGAAATGAGGTTAGCCATTGTAAGAATATTTTTTGGTGAAAAAACATCTGATTGAAGAGGGTGGAAGTAATAAGATTAAAAAAACCGGACAAGTGCAATTCGAGCTCGCCCACCGACGGTTCCTTACAAACTGTATGTTTTCATGATTTAATTACAAATGTTTGCTTTTCAGATTTTTACCTATAACTGTAGTTTAAGAAATAGAAATAGAAATCATTTATTTTACGTCACGTTACAGATATCTGAAGTTTAATTATGAAGCGTTGCTAAGGTGACAATAAAACAGGCAACCATTCAGCATGAGCTGCAGCACACATGGTGGCTGATGCAGCACTGATTTTCGATGGTGCCTCGGAGCAGCGCAGCAATGACTGCGACACGCGTTACCATATTTACTAATACTAGGTTAAGCACTTACTTACTGCTTATCATGACAGAAGTTACTTAAAAACAAAATACTTATCATATAAACAAAAAACAGATGCAAGAAAGAGCATAATAAAACTATGTACACCTAGTTGACACTATTAATCGTTTAGGTGAGCAAAATAGATTTATAAAGAAAAATGACAAAAGACGGTATCACTTGCCTTTCATAGTTTTAGGTCAACAGAAAATAGTGTCAAAATATACGTTTATTGCGGCATAAACGGCCGTATTTTTTTTACGTTAATTTAGAAGTTTGATTTTTTACACATCTTCAATCGACTGTAGACTTAAGTATACCGTTTTAATTTTAACTCGATACCCTCCACGCGTTCCCGAGGTAAAGGGTCTTGACAGACAGACGGACGGACGGACGGACAACAAAGTGATCCTATAAATGTTCTGTTTCTTTCTTTTGAGGTACGGAACCTAAACTAAAGGTCTTACGTATAAGGTGAAATCAACATCTTACGGTCAAACTACCCTGAGATATATTGCCGTTATGTAACTACTCGTTATATCTCGAGCATAGTGTTTTGACATGGCACGTGTGATCGAAATAGCTCAGATCGCACTAAAATAGCGAGAGGTTTGAGTGATGGAGAATACCTCACAAAACTGAGCATAGTTCCCACAAGGGAAAATGGTAAGAGCGTGTTTTAAAAGCAAGTTGCATGCATGTTATATTATGTATACGCCTTTATCCTGTAACCACCCGGTACCCGAGACGACGCCATGAACCATTCTTCAGTACCCGATCTCGGTCGTGACGACAGCGTCAAAATATTATACCTACGCTGGATTTTCAAGGATAGTGCATAACTTATGAGCAGAGTAGATTTTTGTTATTAATTTTTCGGTCTAAATAACATACGTACATACATAAAATCACGCCTGTTTCCCGACGGGTGGGAAGAGACCACGGATCTCCACTTGCTACGATCCTGACATACTTCTTTTGCTTCATTCACTCTCATTACATTCTTCATACATGCGCGTCGGTTTAGGGTGGGTACTCTGGACCTTTCTCTAAAACGTCCCCAATTTGATCGAGGTACGTTCGCCACGTATCGAGGTCTAAATAAGTGAGAATAAAAATTAAATGAATAGAATGAAAATAATATTAATTCGGTAATGTATTATGAATTCGTGGTGAGGCCTCAGACCGACAACTTTTTGATTGATGTTTTGTTTTAAATTGACTTGACATTTTGATTGTGACTCTGACGATACTAAGTAAAAAAACGGACACTGTCAAAATAGATCTTTTTATGACCAACTAGCTTCCGCCCGCGGCTTCGCCCGCGTGATACCTTGAAAAACAAAAACATATCTATCCCACGGGAACCATACATTTTTTCGAGATAAAATGTAGCCTATGTGTTATTCCAGACCATAATCTATATCTGTGCCAAATTTCATTCAGATCCGTTCAGCCGTTTTAGCGTGAAAGAGTAACAAACATACATCCGTCCATCCATACATTCTTACAAACTTTCGCGTTTATAATATTAGTAGGATAACAAATCGTTCCAGCCGTTCTAGAGTTATAAGTGCTCGAACAAACCCGACTTTGTTTAATACATTAGTAATACATTATCACGGTGTTGCCAGTGACAAGTGAATAATTTCCATAATGTAGCGTAATATCGAAATTTGAATACAAATTATCATCGATCAATGTACCGCGCGACAGTAGTACATAAATTAAGCTTGTCTATGCCATAATTTGTCTCCAACAACATATTGGCAAAATGTTAACTCTCAAATCACTTTGTTTTAGCAAATTGTTGTGTTGTAGAGCACATCAACTGGAAAAACTATTTTCTTCGCCTTTAGATCGGTCGGATGAGGCCTACTCTAGTACACCGTAGTATGAAGTTCCGTATTTCGATCCCGAATACCGAAACTTCCTACTAATATTATAAATGCGAAAGTTTGTAAGAATGTATGGAAGTAAAGATGTAGGTATGTTTGTTACTCTTTCACGCAAAAACTACTGAATGTATTTTGATGAAATTCGGCACTGAGATAAATTATAATCTGGAATAGCACAAAGGCTACTTTTTATACGGAAAAATGTACGGTTCCCGTGGGATAGATTTGTTTTTGTCTTTCAAGGTACCACGCGGACGAAGCCGTGGGCGGAAGGCAGTAGAAAATAAATTCGTAATATGACAGTTTGTGCTGTTATGGACCCTTCCCGGGAATTTTATTAATTGAAACTTTTATTTATGAAAGGATAATTGATTGATAATAAATGTTAACCGAGACCGAATGAGTTAAAGTGGCGACCGCGACTGAGATAAGAAAGAGTAAGAGTGGTTTCGCACTACGTCCGATCCAAATCCAATCCGAACCCGTTAAAATATGGATCTAGAAAACTCGGATCGAATTCGGATATTGCTTACGCACTTGTCCTATCTCTAATACAAATCCAAGCAATTCAGGAGCCTACCTTTTGGCATATGTCATTTCACGTGACGGAAATGACGAATGACGGAAATCGGATCTAGTATGTAAATTACCATAGAAATAGTTCTATAACTACACCGGACCATATTTTTACGGGTTCGGATCGGATTCGGATCGGACGTAGTGCGATACCGCTCTGATGATATGACAGTACGTAAAAAAAAATATGATCACGACTGTAATCCCCGGGCTCGGTAGATATCTTCCTCAGATCTTTAGTTACTTAGATCTTTGAGGATATCTAAAGAGGGTAGTAGGCACGTCCAAATATGACATTTGGTACATGCCCACATTTTGCACAATAGCTAGTATTCCGTACGTGACAGGTTGCAAGCCCATCGCCGCTTATAAGAATACTAACCTATGACACACACCTTCGAATTTTTGGTTCTAGGGTATGCCGGTTTCCTCACGATGTTTTCCTTCACCGTTTAAAAGCACTGGCATTGCGCACATAAATTTATCGAATGGAAAAACTCATTGGTGCACGACCAGGTTTGAAACCACGACCTTCGGATCGTGAGGCAGGGGTGCTACCACTACACCACCAGCGCTCTTACAGTGCGTATACGGCCGAGCAAAAAAAATAAGTTTTGCGATCGTATTCGATGTCGCAATTGCGGATGCGTAAAACGCGAGACCCCCAGTAAGAACTGCCCACAGCTTACAATAATGAAACCATTCCCATGACTGCACAATAGAACGTCGATGGAAAAAGAAATTGATCTAAAATTCATTTGGAATTGTAATTTAAAACATCGAAGGTTGATCGTGGTCTGCTGGGGAAATCTTCGTGAACTCTGAGGTTTCTGATACGATATGTTGCTTGTTTATTTTGTTTATTCTGTATGATTTGTCGATTAATTGTTTGTTCTCTTGACCCATGAGTACCTTAGCAAGATCACCGTCGGTAAAAGCCCTTTAGTCTACGAAATCAAGATTTATAATCAGCTAGAATTTTTATTCTTGTTCTATAAGTCTATAACAATAAAGCTAGTATTTAAAAAAAAAAACCCAACTTTACGCAAATAAACATAGATTAGAACATTCTAAAGCCACCATAGCGGATTTTTTGACATTTTGTCACTCTTGTGATCCAAACGAATACAAAGACAACTCATTTGTCAAAATCTATGTATATAAAAATGAATTGCTGTTCGTTAGTGTCGCTAAAACTCGAGAACGGCTAAACGGATTTATCTTATCTTGGTCTTGAAATGTTCGTGGAGGTCTAGGGAAGGTTTAAAGGGTAAGAAAACGTATATTACTTAAAACGCGCAGACGAAGTTGCGCGCGGGTCGGCTAGTTTCAAATAAAATATTTGCAATGTACTGACTTTCTGAGCTTAACAGTTTTGCTGTAGTAACAGGACTTCCGAGGACGAGTATATGATGATGATGAGATGATGATGGAAATGATGAGATGATGACTTACCGTTCCAGTAGCAGCCATAAACCTCGACTCTCATGCACACGGTTCTCCGATGCAAGCTGTAAGGGATGAAGCGGATGCGCGACGCCCAGATCGGGGGATTCAGGATAATCTTCTTCTCCAGGTAAGTGTTGGTGTTGCCAGTCATGACCTGTGGAACACCATGAAGATTAGAACTTCTTCCTGTCCTTTTTCTATCTATAGGCACAACACGGTTTGTTCTTCCATTATTTGCAGATATTTGTCTCAGTTCTGGGTGTTTTCTATGTATAATATGTATGTATTTAGAAAAAAAAGTGTATCTATGTAGTTTATCAGTCATATGGTTCCCATAATACTAGATCTGCTTAGTTTGGGGCTACATGATGCTATGTGATAGTGTCCAGCATTATTTATTTATTTATTTATTTCTCTTCATCATTCGTCATCTCAGTACTCACACCTTGCCTGTTTTGCTATCACCTTAGCAACGCTTTATAATTAAACATCAATTATCTGTAACGTGACGTAAAACAAATGATTTAAATCCTATTCTAATAATATTTTACGTAAATTAATATTTATAATTTTTCATTCTAAAAAACATACATACATACATACATACATAAAATCACGCCTGTTTCCCAACGGGGTAGGCAGAGACCACGGATCTCCACTTGCTACGATCCTGACATACTTCTTTTGCTTCATTCACTCTCATTACATTCTTCATACATGCGCGTCGGTTAAGGGTACTCTGGACCTGGCCTTTCTCTAGTACGTCCCCAATTTGATCGAGGTACGTACGTACGTATTCTAAAAAACAACACGAGATAATTTTGAGATGGCGTTCACGCCAACGGAAAGATTATAACGTATCGTAATGACATAACTACCTACTTCATGTGACATCTCAAAAGCTACAATCATTTCTAAGCAATTCGATAATTCCGCTGGCGTGAACGTTAACAGAAAATGTATCTTATCTAGACCCCAGGACAGATCGCTCGCCGCTATACGTACGTAATTTAAAAACAGTGAAATAGGAAGGCAGGATGTGCATATAGATAGTCGATTGACTACAGTCACGACACCGCGCCGCCGGGATTGTGTTCACTCGACATCCTTCCTTCACATGAGGTAACAATACGAATAGGTACCACGCACGTGTTTATAAACGACGAAAAAAAATTGTAGCCTCAAATTGACACGTATATTTATTTTCAATGACTGATGATAGGGGGAAGAACCTGTTGTGCCGACCCCACCTAGTGGGATAAGGACAGGAAGATGATGATGATGATGATTTATTTTCAATTACTACTTTTAATATATTGTATTATTTTAATACTAGCTTCAACCCACGGCACGGGAACCATACATTTTTTTGGGATAATATGTACCCTTTATGTTCTTCCAGACCATAATCTATATCAGTGCCAAATTTCATACAGATCCGTTCAGCCGTTTCAGCGTGAAAGAGTAACAAACATACATCCTGACATCTTGACATCCATACATCCACACATTCTTACTAACTTTCGCGTTTATAATAATTAGTAGGATATTATAGTTAACTAGCTTCCGTCCACGGCTTCGCCCGCGTGGTACCTTGTGTATGTGCTATTCCAGACTATAATCAATATCTGTGCCAAATTTTATCCAGATCCGTTCAACTGTTTCAGCGTGAAAGAGTAACAAACATACATCCATATATCCATACATTCCTACAAACTTTCGCGTTTATAATATTAGTAGGATACTCTATCTCTATTTTAAATACCAGTGCTCAATACAATACTCGGTTTCGGCACAAATATAAGTATATCATATACGAATCAAACAAGCACGTCTTGCATCGTCGGCCAGTTTTAGGTATTCAAGGTTTGTGAGGTTATTGAATCTAAAGCTGAACTATGCAATGAATTCGTCGAATGCTTGAACCGGAAAGCGTCCACTTCTATTAAGTTATCGAACGAAGGTTTCACAGAAGTTGCCCAGAATTGCAATCAACATAGTCTAAGGTCCTTTAGACAAAGGACGGCAATTTCACCGCGACACAGACCTCAATGCTCAAAGTGACATGTCCTCTGCTGTCTGCCGGTCCGGCGTGCAGCCAATAGTTATAAGCTTAATGAACTTTGTGTTGTGCATCACGAAAAGACGGACTAGCTGAACTTTACCGGCCACTTTTGATGACACGCGAAAGGTTAAAATGTTTGATCCCTCGCATGTTACGGCGGTGTGAACAGTTACTAGCTCTAATGGCATATTTATCGATTGAAAAAGATATTACTAAGGGGACTTACTAGGGGGCTAGACGGAAAAAATTCTCACGAAAAGTTGTAACGACACTTTTTGCTATAGTTGTAAGCCGTGTGACGCCAGCGTGCGCATGGTTCTCTGTCTGTCTCTCTCTCTCACAAATTAAAGGAACTTCGTTCCATCCGGGTGTCCCTTGACACCTCTCAAGTTTTTTAAATTTTAAGTATTACAGCTCATCGCTTTTTTTTATCGCCACAACGAAAGCAAAAATGCAATCAGGAAATATTATATCACATACATCGGACCGTATTCGCCACCCGGCTAATCATAAAAAAGCCGGATTCATATTTCGACCGGACGAATATCTTATACTGGAAAGCCTGACATGTCCATTGTCCGGTTCAAATAATATGTCGTCTAGCAAACAGAACCGCAAACGGAGACGATACAAAGCAATATAATACCTGTGAGTAACATTCGGTGGACACAAAGCTAATAGGATTTCACCAATTTATCAGCATGGGACCGAGCGAGAGATATGCGCTAAGGCAAGGCAAAGGCCCATCGATGCACGACTATTTTAGTTTTATGAAAGTTTCCTGCTTCAACAATTTAAGGGGCCGTCCATTAATCGCGTGAGGCTCGAAAGGAGGGGAGAGGATTTGGCAAAAATCATGAAATATCACAAGGGGAAGGGGGGTGTAGGAATATATCACGTGTACATACATTTTTTGTACGATAAACCGTATTTTCTACAAATTTTAAGATTCTTTGTAAGTACTAAAAAATACATGTGATTTTGGGGGAACTATCATAAAAAACTTGTTTAAATGATATTATTAATTAATTAGATTCCGCCCGCGGCTTCGCCCGCGTGATACCTTGAAAAACAAAAACAAATCTATCCCGCAGGAACCTTATATTTTTCCGGGATAAAGAGTAGCCTATGTGTTCTTCCAGATTATAATCTATATCAGTGCCAAATTTCATCCAGATCCGTTCGGCCGTTTTAGCGTGAAAGAGTAACAAACATACATCCATCCATCTATCCATCCATCCATACATTCTTACAAACTTTCGCGTTTATATTATTGATAGGATTAAGCTGCGATGGGCTTACAACCCATCACGTACGGAAAACGAACTACTGTGCAAAATGTGGACATGTGCCATGGCATATTCGGACGTGCCTCTAACCTCTTTAAATATCCTCAAAGATCTAATATCTCCCGAGCCTGGGGATTACAGTCGTGATCATGCTTTTTTTTTCCATGGCAACACTCACCTCTTGGTCATCGATGGTCCGGTACCGCACCCACTTAGCGAGCTTCGGCCTCCAGTACTCGATGACGTAGTTCTCCGCGTACTCCTGACCCTGGCCGTTCCCGAAGCGTCCCTGGGTGCCGGCGCCCGTGATCACGTGGACCGAGTGCAGGTCCACCTCCAGCCACTCCGTGGACTCCGTCGTGATCTGGTTGCGGGGGCACCACGCTCCGCCTTTGATGTCCTGGTTCAACCTGGTGATGAATTCATTCTTTATATTTGTTGCAGTTTTATATACATAGATAATATAGTATTTATATATTTACACCGTGAAATTTTAATGGTTGTTTTTCCGCGGCAGATCAACTTGCCATAAGGAGTAGGTACTTTCGAAACATAGAGTAAAAGAAAAACAATAAAGATATTTTTGTTTTAAAATAATTTAAATATTCATCAACTCGAAAACGTGAGGAACAATAGTAACATTACACGTAACTTGTAGATACTATTCGAATCGCACGCACCGCCCCGGCCGCCTTCGCGTATGTATCGGGATGAATTACTATTGGTTCGTGGTCGCTTTCGAATTAAATTTTCACAATGGTATATCTGTATATTTTGTTTCTAATATTTAATTTGTTTATACAACGATTGCATTACCAAGACAAAAAAAAATCCGATTTAAATTCGATTTTCTAAGTTAGTACTTACTATTAAATTTGAAAAAAAAAACTCCTGATTAGGTAAGCAAATAGGGGATGATAGATTATTCGACCACTTGAGTTTGATTCATAATATATTCGTTCGTTTCAGCTTTTGAATCATATGATCTAGTCTACCGATGTCGCATCACGCTACGCACAAACAAACAAAACGTCTGAAGAAGTGAATACACAAATATTAATGTAAACAGTACCTAAACGTAATGAACGCATTATAATCACAAACTTTGAACCGGGCGAGTGCTTAAAACAATGTTAGTGTTATTGAAAATGTAATTAAAGGCGCTTAACCCCGACTGATTCATCATCGCCAAGCTGAAACCTCTGATACTTGAAAGCTGATATTAGGAAGGCAATGGCAAAACCATTAAAAGTGACATTTGAGAATTGAATGAGACCCTAGTGATAGCGCGCACGAGTAATTTTGTCGCCGTGACTGTTTCGTCACTTATAAAATCCGTGGTGGCCCGTGCGCGCTATGGCTTAAGAGAATGAGAAAGAGTAAAACGTTAGTACGCGGAAACATATTTGTTAACATTGTTTAAGTGATGACGCGTTCAAGCGAGTCGAGTTCCATTGTGGTTTTTTAATCCAGTTTCAATCAGAGTCATTAAGGACAGACTGGCGAGCTGATAACGGAAATGGAAACGAAATTATCGCTTTAAATCAGGAATACAACGTGTCCTATTTTTGGTGTCTTGCACTCGAAAACATTACAAGTTTTTGACAGATTTTACAAAACCGCATGCCACCGAGAGGCCGTCAGTTCTAGAACTTTTTAAATGATATGGCAAATAATATTTTCATGCAATATACGAGTAAGTACCTATTTTTTTTATTGTTTTTTTTGTGAAATATTACATTTTAGATAACATTAGCAGATATTGAGACAAACTGTGTAACTACATAGATTAGTTTTTTTTTTATCAAAACTGTCACCATAGAACTTTTGAAATAAATATAAACAGTTCTAGAAATTTCTACCCTACCGAACAGACATGGTATGCGTCATTTCCAAAGATGGCATAAGATAGCATCACTTGATTTGTACAAGTCTCATCACATCACCGTTTAGTCGCAAACGTTTGAATCCTACTCATATTATAAGCGCGAAAGTTTGTAAGAATGTATGGATGTGTGGATGTATGGATGTATGTTTGTTACTCTTTCCTACTAATATTATAAACGCGTAAGTTTGTAAGAATGCATGGATGTGTGGATGTATGTTTGTTACTCTTTCATGCTGAAACGGAAAAAAGGGTAATGAGCCGAAACTGAGCTAATGATGTGACCGGTAGTGCGATTACGGAACTCTGATACAATCAACACTTATCAAAACTGGCTCAAATTGATTGAATAAACACTCTTATGTCATACCAAATCACTTGATTACAATGAAAACGTATCATTGATTGTAAGCAAAGATCCATAATCGCCCCACGGATTTAAATTGTATTGAAACCCGCTCTTTCAGTGGAAGCACTCCTATCAAGAAAGCCGTTGCGAGTTAAACGGAGTCCGTACGGAGTAATGGTAATTATGAGAATTTAGCAACAGTGTGTCACTCAGTGTTGCCAGATAAACTGTAATTACAGTAGATCTACTGTATTTTCACACGATCCGCTGCACACTGTAATACTAAAAAAAATTACAGGAACACTGTAATTTTTCAACGGGCATTTATTGTAATTTTGTATCAAACACTGTAATTTTGACCACTTTTGAGCACCAAACACTGTAATATAATTTGTCTCATCTGGCAACAGTGTGTCACTCAGCAATGTCAGCGGGGTTCAGTCGTGAAGAGCGATCGAACTAAGATGGTCAGTCATTAAGCTCATTGACGCGCGACTGGGACAAATGGAGCGTGAGCTTTCGTAAATTGATATCCATATGTGCTGAGGCCGTATGGCCGTGATATGGGCATGTTATGAGAAGAAATGAATGTTATTGTGACGAGGAGAGTTAGATTCGTGGATGGATAAAGGGGTAGAGGTACGCCAAAAAAGAGATGGATGGACTGTGTGAAAGATGACATAGGTAAAGGAGTGAGTACTGAGATGACGAATTATATAGGGAAATGGATCAAGATTACATGTTATGCTGACCCCGCATAACTTGGGAAAAGGGCAGGAAGATGATGATGATGATGTGCTGAGGCAGTAAACAAGATAATATTCAACATGGAATAAAAAAAAAATCTGTGACAATGATCACGTAGAAATTCCCATACATTTGAAACTGCCGTTCGAAATATCGATTTTGCAAAATCTGATTTTCTGATCAGTCAACTGTGGTAAAATACTAGATACAGAAGGAAAATGGGAGCTTCTGCTATGGCGAACAGGCTTTGTAGTGAGTATGAGTACCGAAAGACTCCACTCTCGTACAATCGCATGTGTTCACGTGAGCGTTAAGCCTTACTTCATTACTCTGTAACATTAGCCAGTAAGGAGTATAGTTTGCGTCCAAAACTCAAACCCTAAAGTTTGATGTTAATTCAAGTTTGTATTTAGAATGCGACGAGAGGCGTAGCAGCTACTGTGCTAAAGACCTCTTCCGTGCCAGTCCACGTGCCAGTATTGTTTATGAACTTCGAAATTTGAATTTCCCAAACACCAATTATGTGCTGCCAGTAATCTTTAGACGTACTAATATCACAAACGCGAAAGTAACTGTCTGTTTGTTACTTTTTCACGATTAAACGACTGAACGTATTCGTAAATAAATTTGGCAAAGAGATAGATTATATTCTGGAGTTGGACATAGGCTATTTTCTCTCTCAAAAAATAATCTTGAAGGGGCTGAATTAAGGGTTGAAAGACTGTATTGGGAACGCATGGTTAAGCAACGCAGGGCGCAGTCAGATTTTGGATAAGTGACTCTTTTTGCACTCCATAGAAACCAATTAGTTAACCGATATCAATAATTTCAGAATGAATAAAGTTAGTTTGATGGATTTTGCGGACGAAGTCGCGGGTAACAGCTAGTATGTCATATTTAGGGGCTCATCGTGCATATAATTCTTATGACGACAGCAGCTGTTTCGTTCAAGGACAAATACAAATTCCGTGTCATGCCATCTCGTGCTGAACAACGATTATGTCCAGTTTTCTAAATGTCAATTATGATATCACTAAACACTAGGGCATGCAATTATCGAAACTTTTCGATAATCGATAATCTGATATTAATCGCTTTATTTTTCGATAAATATCGAGAATTATCGGTTTTGGCGAAAGTATATCTTTATGTTTCGGTTTCTAATTTAACTGCTCTATTTGTCCAATCTGCTGCACTCCAGAAGAAGATTTAAGCTGTGAAGATTTCCTAATTTTAAATTATAAATTTAGTTATTGATAAATGATAATGATAACTCACTATATACTCAATAATATAGTTTTATTATACGTATAAATCCTTCGATCATCGAACTTAGCTCGAATCACACTCAACGAAACAAACAAATTCTCACTGACACTGACCACAGTGAATAAAGGCAGAGACAAACTGGTCCCACGTACGCAACGTACGCGATGCATTATGACATCTGCTCTATGGAAATGTAATGATTAGAAGCACACTGTCATACGCAACGCTGTCCGACGCGTCCCATGCAACGTTCGACCTGTCGCGCCAGATCGGCATGGGAACGTGGAGGGCGTATTCACACGCGGCCCACGCGTACGAACAGCGTGTTTCTACATCTTTCGTTCGCATCGCGTCAGACACGAATAGAACGTCATATTTTGGAAGCACGCACTGTGGAAAAATGGCAGATGAACAACTCATAGATTTGGTTAGACAATATGAAGCTATTTATATGGTTCTCTAAGAGACAGATGCCATAATTGAAGAAGAAGATGAAGAATATTAAATGTATTGAATATCGTGATACTGCATTATGCAATACAGCATGAGAAGAAATAGCAAAACTGCATGGCAAGACTGAAATATTCATTTAAAACTAGGAAACATAGATCGTTCTCAAACTCATTCTCAGAATCAGAAAACATTGTTTAATTTTCTCTAAGACGTTGTACACCTGAGAAATGACAACAGCGTCTGATGCTATATACGTCTTATACGTGGGACAAATGTGCACACTAGCTCTCCCACGTTGCATCGCATACGTTGGGCCCAGTCTGTCTTTACGTCGAACGTTGCGTGGGACGCGTGAGACAGCGTTGCGTATGACAATTAGTGTGCTTCTAATCATTATATTTCCATAGAGTAGATGTCATAATGCATCGCGTACGTTGCGTACGTGGGACCAGTTTGTTTCTACCTTAATTTTAAACACCCATACCGAGAATGACGTGTAGTGATGGGAATTATTTGAATAATAAATTATTTATGAATTTATCGTTTATCGATATTTTTTATCGATTTTTTCGATAATTATCGCTGACGAAAATGAGCCGATTACCGATAATTTATCGATTATCGATTATCGGTTTGCATGCGCTACTAAACACGTAAGACGTTTCAAAGCGATCATTTTGATTTTATTGAACCAAACAACTTTATTTTGAAGGTTGATTTGACAATTTGACTGTGACATTGACAATACTATTAATTTAAAAAACATGACACTGACATAACTGATCTCAAAAGAGATGGATGCAATAAACATGGAAGAAAAATATTTTATATTAGACTAGCTTCCGCCCACGGCTTTGCCCGCGTGGTATTGAAAAATTAAAACAAATAATCCCGCGGGAACCGTACATTTTTCCGGGACAAAAAGTAGCCTGTGCTATTCCAGACTACAATCTATATCCGTGTCAGATTTCATCTATGTAAATCCGTGCAGCCGTTTCAGCGTGAAAGAGTAACAAACATACATCCATACATTCTTACAAACTTTCGCGTTTATAATATTAGTACGATAGATAATTATATATTAATATCCACAATGAAACGCTTTTGCATTAACCTCATTCATTTTACAATGTATCTTATACCTTTAAACGAGCAATTCTTGTATATATATAATCAGAATCTCGGAAACGGCTCCAGCGATTTACATGAAATTTCGTATGTAGGGGGTTTCAGGGGTGATAAATCGATCTAGCTAGATTTCATTTTTAGAAAACGTCGTTTACCCCAAAAAAACGAGCAAAGCTCACCCAGGTACTTGTCATTATAAGACCAAGGTTAATCACATAGGAAAGTCAGGGAAATACTATCATGATGTAAGCATACATTTCACTGAGCAATGTTAAAATGGGGTGTCCTAGTTTTGGGAGTAGCCTCAACGACAAAGTTATTTTTCAGATGGAAGTAAGTGAAAAGTTTGAAAATAAACTTTTACGGCACGCGTTGTTTTGACCACATTAAGCCGCGCTGACACGATCAGAGCCAGCTCGGACCGAGTGAACTCGGATACCTACTCGGACGCAACTCGGATTGTAGCAACCTCTAATCCGAGCCCACTCGGACGACGGCGTCCGGTCTAAGTAGACTCGGACCGTGTTCTACTCATCCGAGCTAGCTCGTATACGAGTTGGAAAAAAAAATGGCGGCTAATAACAACAACCAAGAGTCTCGTGCGTAAAAAAAGTGGTCTGAGCGTGAAACAAGTAGATTTGTTGAACTGTACGAATCAGAAGAGGTTCTCTGGAACGTACGGTTAAAGGACTACTTACAACTTTTTTTTTAAATTGCGAGGTGCCTTATCTCTTTCCCGTCTTAGCTCCTCTATCAGCAAGTCTGCGACAATTCCGATGCCACTACGCACTAAATCCGTCATTTTTCGATGTTGACTGATAAAAATAATTGGAATAATGACGAAAATGATCCGAGTGAACTATCATAATATCAACAGCTATCCTAGTACACTCTTATGAAGCTACTCCTACGAGTCCACTCGGTCCGAGCTTGATCCGAGCTGGCTCTGATCGTGTCAACGCGGCTTTACACATGGAGATAATAAGTAACTATTACAATTCACTGGCATTACATGAACGTCACTCTCACTCACTATTGTGATTGCAACGCGTTTTGATTTGACGTTTCTCTGGTACTATCTTATCCTAAACCTTTAAACGAGCAATTCTTGTATATCTGAATCCCATCAAAAACATAAATGTGAAATGAGAGCCAAGTTCAATAAGTATGTTTTACTTAGTCGTTGACTTCAGCGACAAAAGAAGTGAGATCTAAACGGGTGCCAAGTACAATGGTCAGTCCTGAAACTTATTTATAACAATATGAAATATTTTTAACAACTTTAAAATATCATTTCATCTTAAAACTTAGGATATTATATTGAAGCCTAAGGTCTAACTTGGCTAGTTCTCATATAGGAATTAACTACTTACTTACTATGTCCAATCGCTAGTTTCTACCAGCAATCCAAATTTTTAAAAAGAATAAAATAAAAACTTGCAAAGGCTATACCTAATATAATTTGTACTCTTAAGAAAACTAGCCAAGTAAGACCTTAGGCTTCAATATAATATCCTAAGTTTTAAGATGAAATGATATTTTAAAGTTGTTAAAAATATTTCATATTGTTATAAATAAGTTTCAGGACTGACCATTGTACTTGGCACCCGTTTAGATCTCACTTCTTTTGTCGCTGAAGTCAACGACTAAGTAAAACATACTTATTGAACTTGGCTCTCATTTCACATTTATGTTTTTGATGGGATATCATTACTTTTTGTACAGAACTTATTAGTAAATAAGTACTTATTCTTATATTATTACACTTATATAATCTACCTGCATAAACGGCTCAAACTATTGGCACATTGTAGGTATACATACTAAGCAGGTAGGTAGGTACTTGAGTAGGTACTTACTGAATAAGTATACCTACCTACTACCTATCCGACAAGCCGAGACACACTATAATCTAGGCCTGAATAGTTATCTAGCCATATCTACCTACCTGCATAGATTGCTCAAACTATTGGCACATTGTAGGTATACATACCTATAGTCATACTTACCTATCTGCTTAGACGGCTCAACTATTGGCACATTGTATACCTAGGTACCTAAGTAGATAGGTTAACCCGATAATAGTAGGTACTTACCGAGAGTAGATATTAGTCTAAACCTAAATACTTATCTAGTCATACTTACCTATCTACATAGACGGCTCAACTATTAGCACATTGTATACCTAGGTACCTAAGTAGATAGGTTAGCCCGATAATAATAGGTACTTACCGAGAGTACTTTATTAGTCTAAACCTAAATACTTATCTAGTCATACTTACCTATCTACATAGACGGCTCAACTATTAGCACATTGTATACCTAGGTACCTAAGTAGATAGGTAAGCCCGATAATAGTAGGTACTTACCGAGAGTGTACTACTTACCAATCCAAGACACTACTTCCACTCGTTATTATATTCACGTCAAGACCCTATTAAAATCCACATAATGACCGACTGTCATCTATTTAGATTGCTATTCTTATATTACAGGCGCTAGTAAGGGTTCCTAGGAGAATCAATTAATTGAAAAAGTACGATAAAAATAAAAAAAATTACAAGTTTCAGATTTTTTCCTTTGTATCCACCCCACTACCTACCTGGATGCCAAATTTGAACGTTCTAGGTCATCTAGAACTGGGTTATAATTAACGTCTATAGATCAGTCAGTGATAAAATTTTCCATAACCAGCCATTTTTGGACGTTAATATCTAAATAACCGTTTGAGGTGTGTTTATGAATTTCGGTGCACATATTTTACTCGCAAGTGGCAATAGATGAGCCAAATTTGACTTGTTTATGTGAAATAGTTTTTGAGTTACGAGGGGGTGAAAAATCACCCAAATGGTTCCTGTAATATTACACTAGGCGCGCATCGCCCGTTCGCTTCGCTTGAACTTGGCTGACACGCTGCCGCGTGTCTAGATCTCGGAAACGGCTCCGATTTTCATGAAATTTAGTATGCAGGAGTTTTCGGGGGCGATAAATCGATCTAGCTAGGTTTCATTTTTAGAAAACGTCGTTTACCAAAAAAAACCGAGCAATGCTCGGTCGCCCTGTTACTGTCTATACATAAGAAAACCAGATTTTGTAAACATTATATTATATAGATTATACAAATTTAGGTTGTCGACATAGCTCAGAGAATTAGCAAGCTGAAGTGGCAGTGGGCTGGCCATATCTGTCGAAGACCCGATAACCGTTGGGGTAAACGAGTTCTAGAGTGGAGACGTAGGACGCCCTCCTGCCAGGTGGAGTGACGATCTGTAAATGCGTACCTATTGTGATTTTTTAAAACGCCGCGCATTGAATTGTTTTTTTTTGCTTTTTATTTTCCTATGTAAAAATACCTAGGTACTCTAGATTGTTCTAATTCGTGTTATAATATTGTAATCCCGCAGTCTCTTTAATTTCTCGGTGACCAGCATCCGAGAGTAGTAAATTGAAAAACAGAGCTGCGTATCAATGTAAGCAGCAAAAATGCTGAATTTACCTTTTGCCTTAAATTGTTTTTTTTTTTTTTATATGTACTTAAGTCTAAATTTTTATTCTGTGTATTTTTTTGGCAATAAACTATTTTCTATTCTATTTCTATTATATCTGCGAAAGGCTGCTGGTGGAGGCTGGATGCGTCGAGCTACAGGGCGCAATGGCGCTCATTGGGGGAGGTCTATGTCCAGCAGTGGACTGCTATTGGCAGGATGATGATGATGATGACAAATGTAGAGTTTCTTACCGTCCGTTTTGGGGAGCCACGTTGCCGTCATTGTAGCATGAGCTCGCGCTGATGTCCTTGTCCGGGATCAGGCCACTCTCCATTCCGAGCGGCGCGATGCACTGAGCTGTGAACAAAATAAATCAGTATAAAGAACTTTTCTTCCACATGCTCAGATATTACTTCTTATCTTACTTCTAATTACGTTTTGAAAAGTAAAAAGAAAACCGCCTTCAAAGTAGCACTACGTAGAAAAAATGTATAAGACTTATAATGATTTTGACAATCAGCTTTCAAATGAAAAGCGAATCATAAAAATCGGTTTACCCAGTCAAAAGTTCTGATTTTAGCCTGAGCTGTTCCATTGTTATTCAAAGGCCTAACCCGAGTTTTCCTGTCTTTTCAAGGTCAACCGCGCCGTCTCAGGGCTCCATTCGGTGGTTGTTTTGGTCCACATTTCTCCTATCCCCTATTTCAACCTCTTACAGACTTTTTTTCGGATTTAAAAGTACCCTACGTCCTTTCTCAAGCTTTTATTTTAATCGGTTCAATAGTTTAACCGTGATTGCATAACACACAGAGTTACCTTCGCATTTATCTAATACCTTTAAACGAGCAATTCTTGTAGATATATAATCTGAATCTCGGAAACGACTCCAACGATTTTCATGAAATTTAGTATGCAGGGGGTTTCGGGGGCGATAAATCGATTTAGCTAGGTTTCATTTTTAGAAAACGTCGTTTTATCCGTGTTTTCACCGAGTAAAGCTCGGTCATCCAAGTACTAATATTAGTTAGGATAGGATAGCTAACACGAAGGTAATTGTGATAGCCTTGCAAACGAGCGCTTTATTCCCTGGCGACCATGCCTAGGAATACCAAGCTTGCAACATAAATCCGAATATGAGGGAAACCTGACAGCGAACCGCGCTTCCTTGTATTATGATCACACTAGCTTCCGCAAACGGCTTGGTACTTACCCACGTGGTACCTTGAAAAACAAAAACAAATCTATCCCACGGGAGCCGTACATTTACGAATAAAAAGAAGCCAATGTGCTGTTCCGGAATATAATCTATCTCTGTGCCAAATTTCTTCCAGATCCGTTCTGTCGTTTCAGCGTGAAAGAGTAACAAACATACATCCATACATTCTTACACTTTCGCTATAATTACACTTTAACTAATACATAATATTAGTAGGAAAGAGTAACAAACATACATCCACACATCCATACATTCTTACAAACTTTCGCTATTAGTAGGATGTAGGATAATATTAGCAGGAAGATGATATTTTCTACACACACTTGGTCTTCACAGCACTTCTCTGAGACTAAAGCTAGGCCATTAGTACTGGGGCGTTATTCAAACCTCAACTGGATGCAACCCCTGCAATTGACAGACCATTATCCGACACAAATCGTGTTGTTACTGTTCTTTGAGCTGGCGGTATTGAAAGAACTGTTATTTATAAAGGAGACGTTCTGCAATATCGGCCGTGTTTTTTTAGGTTTTGTTCTAAGCTCTTAGAACTGCGGTCGACTATAGATTGCTTTGGAATAGTTCATTCTTTTGCAACCACTTAATCTTTAGGATCATTAGCTAAAATGCGAAATATTTACCTTGGATAACATGGATTAAAACAAGCTTCTGCCCGCGGCTTCGCCCTCGTGGTACCTTAAGAATGTTAACTAATTCTGAAAAGTAGCTCTCCATATTCTCGGTCAAAAATAAAAAATACAAATGAAAGAATCACTTTGATACGTCAATTGGTTTCCGATTTATAGAAGTTGTAATAGCGGAGCGTTGTAAATTGACGTCACATGCGGTCACGTGACTGTTAGCGTGACTCGATATTTATCGTAAGTTTAAATGCCTGTAATATCAAAACTAATAGGTATTTTAGACTACAACAAAAACAAGTTTGTAACCTTTCAACCTATTTGGCATACCTATTAACATTCTTAATTGTGTAATGTGCTATTGGAAAGTTATACTACGAAAATTAATTGGTGCACCACTGGACAGACCCATGACGTTAAGACAGGCTATTGACTAAACGATACGAATTGATGTAAATTTTATATCGCTGCGTTGGTACTAATGGATTCATAGGATTTGTATTTAAATTTAAAGCCTTCTAACATACCAACGTTTGCATACTACAAGGAGGATATGCGATGTATCGATAACGGCGTTTAAATTATGCATGTGTGTGACTCCAGGATCGACTTAGGCCGTCTTTAGATCATACGATTCTAAATAATCGTATCGCTACTAGTGTATTATGGTGGAAGTCTCTGTCGGGCGAAGAAAGGTAATATGTTTGAGGTGCATATATGAATGTATGTACTAGCTTCCGCCCACGGCTTTGCCCGAGTGGTACTTAGTAAAAACAAAAACAAATCCGATTACCTTAATGAAGCCATATGGAAGCTACTTTTTGAATAAATACTAGTTATTCGATGTCTAAATTGTTGCAATAATAGAGCGCTGGTGGTGTAGTGGGAGCACCCCTGCCTCACGATCCGAAGGTCGTGGGTTCAAACCTGGTCGTGCACCAATGAGTTTTTCCATTCGAAAAATTTATGTGCGCAATGCCAGTGCTCTTAAACGGTGAAGGAAAACATCGTGTGGAAACCGGCACACTCTAGAACCAAAAATTCGAAGGTGTGTGTCATAGGTTAGTATTCTTATAAGCGGCGATGGGCTTGCAACCTGTCACGTATGGAATACTAACTACTGTGCAAAATGTGGGCATGCACCAAATGTCATGTTTGGACGTGCCTCTGACTACCCTTTTTAGATATCCTCAAAGATCTAAGTAACTAAAGATCTGAGGAAGATATCTACCGAGCCCGGGGATTACAGTCGTGATCATATTTATATATTTTATTTAAATTGTTGCAGTAAATCGGTTCGATGTCGTATCGGTTTGATGTGAAACGGAGTTTGTAAATGGCATTTAGACTCTCCTCCCGTGCATTGTCTATTGATCTTTACTTATTCACCTGCTTTCAATCAGGAACAAAATTACCGCAAAGACTCTTTATTTTTTGATATGGTGGCATCAAAGGGAAACACAACAGAGTTTTATAATACTAGCATCTACTAAAAAAGGAACTTCGGCCATACACGACCAGGTCTAAACCCACGAAGTTGGGATCGAGAAGCAGGGGTGCTACCACTATACCACCAGCGCTCTCAATGGATTAATCTAATACCTTTAAACGAGCTATTCTTGTATATATACATATATATATAATTGGAATCTCGGAAACGGATCCAGCGATTTTCATGAAATTTAGTATGCAGAGGGTTTCGGGGGCGATAAATCGATCTAGCTAGGTTTCATTTTTCGAAAACGTCGTTTACCAATAAAAAAACGACCAAAGCTCGGTCATCCAGGTACTAATCATTTAAATAAGATGTTTTATGATACTTCCCGCTTTGCACACCTTATAAGATGCAGACGTAGAATAAAATGATGTCTCAAAATAGAATTTTTGGTGGAATGTGAGGGTAGTAAGTAACGTTTTGTCAATAACGTGTTCGTTAAAAAGTATCCTGTGAACTATCGATGTCCGATAGCGTATCGATTGCTAACTCAGTATTACAATAGAGTTGTCCATTTAAGGCCCAGCATTTTGAAAATTGCAAGTATTGCTACCCTAATAATTCTATTACCGCTCAATAGATTACATTGAAATTGAACTACACGATACTCAAGGATATAAGTGATAAATCAACCGGAGCTAAAACACGAATTAGTTAGAAAACCTTGGTTAAGAATCATGTCAAAAACACCTCTGAAAATTCAGAAATTCTTTATCCAGAACAGTAAGGTATTTTGAATTTCTATTTCACATTAATGTAAATCAGTTAATTTGAAACAAATCAACCCAGCCCTTTTTTTGAAATAAGCTATTTACTTGAACATATTTATGTTTTTTATAAATTTTCGCTTTCGTTATGTAATTCAGAGCAGCCATATTATCATGTCGCACTCTACGTACTTGTCATTTGGGTATTTCGATTCGTGCTATGTCTATGTCTGATTCCGCGGAGATCCGCGTTGCTATACGGACCTATGTCACTTTTTTTGTAACTTTTACGTAAGGAATAGTGTGACGAGTATTCTGGGCCTTAATAACACAATACTTGCAATTGTTCTCGGTCCATTGAACGTTTGACTGGAGTGGTTACTCAGTACGTTAGAAAGAAATATTAAAGTTATATTACGTTGATATTGCCCGAAGAGCCTGCCGGCAATGCCCCTTCGCGGGTAAAAACGTATCACAAGTGATAAAGTACATGGAATGTCGCACGTTGAACTGCGGTTATCGTTAATTAAGCAAACATTTATTATGTACACTCATTGTAAGTAGTACAAGTACCCGTGTGTCCCAAAATATTAAACGACTCGCCTGTGCTGATAACGGAATATTAACATGCGGTTGGGTCAGTGACCCGAACTGAATGAGGTGCGTCTTGATTGATGAAAGAACTAGTGTGGTGGGAAGGATCATAGCACAGCGCGAGTCTGCTGCATCGCATACCAACGTTGCGGTAATCCTGCTAATATTATAAACGCGAAAGTTTGTACGAATGTATGGATGTATGTTTGTTACTCTTTCACGCTGAAACGGCTGAACGGATCTGGATGAAATTTGGCACAGATATAGATTACAGTCTGGAATAGCACATAGGCTACTTTTTATCCCGGAAAATGTACGGTTTGTTTTTGTTTTTCAAGGAACGAACGAACCTCCATGATCTACTATCAAAAAGATCGCCTTACCTCTCAAGTTATGGTTTGATTAAATAATTATTCCCATCTGCCCCCCTGCTCTGCCCCTTTAGGGGGACATATGGGACTAAAATGTCAAATCAGAATAAACCGTATTTTCGAGTTTATAATTAGTAAATTTGTCCTCCTCTTAGTAAACTGGGGGAAGCAAATGGAACGTTTTAGTCCCATCTGTCACCCCAAAGGGACAGAGCAGGGGGACAAATCGGAATAAACCTTTCGAGCTGGCATGGCATGTCATGGCATGGCATGTCCCGGCTCTATGAGCTAATGTCAAGGAGCGTGACGCGTCGCGAGCGGCAAGCTTGTTGCGTGCTGCTAATTTATGGGTGCGGTAGAGGCAATGGCACAGTCTTTGTTCTTACCACGCCAGACATACTCTCCATAATCACTACAAGTAGGTTTTGTTTAGAATAGTGACGGCGGCCGCCGTACGCCCTAGCATGAGTGTAAACACCGGTTTTTAACCCCCGACGAAAAAAGAGGGGTGTTATAAGTTTAACGTGTCTGTGGCATCGTAGCTCCCAAACGGATAAACCGATTTTCGTTTAGTTTTTTTTGTGTCATAGATAATTTTATCCCGAGTGTTCTTAGCCATGTTTCATGAAAATCTGTTCAGCCGTTTGAAGATCATCAGCTCTTTTTCTAGTTGATGAGGCGATCTGACTAACTTCCTTATGTCCTATAGATTTGGAATTTTGTACCGTATTACTTCAATGATATTGAAAGAACATTCTACTTATATAAAACGCGCTATATACCCATTTAATACTAATCATAATGTGTTCAGATCACGTAAGTTTATAAATAAAAAATGCTTTACTGACGCGATTGTGGACATTAGTTAGTGTTTAAAGGTCGTAGCACACATAACAACTCAGAAAGGGATCGTCACCGTATCGCATCGCTGTCAACCAGGCGTCAACCTAACATAAGCGCGTTACCAAGCGATCAGCAGCTCCGAGTCGACTCGGCTACGGCTAGGCGACGCCGCGCTTACGGCTCGCAACTGGTTGACGGCTAGGCAAGGTGCCTCGTGAATGACAGCAAGTTCGTCAAAGCAGCGCAAGCCGCGGCGCAAGGCGTAGACGAAGAAACGTAAAAACGTAAGCTAGGGTACGGAGAGTCGTAAATTAGCGTACGGTGAGACGAAAGCGCGGGACGACAAGTCGACCACGCACCGTTCCGCGGTTCGTGAGCTTGTCCCAAGGCGAGGCGATTATGTTACGATTCCGATTAGTGTGCGTTGCAGTAGGGAGTTTCATACAATACTGAACTGCTAGATTTGAAACAGTTTACGAGTTGATATGTGTGCTACGACCATTAAACACTAAGTTCCTACGGATTCCGATTGACTTTTCCCAACACTAAAGAAGCTTTAAGTCCTGAGTTCTCAACTTATCAATAAGCTCGCGATCTGTAAAAAATATGGAGCCACAATTAATTATCTCCAGACTGTTCAGCGATTAGTATTATAATACCTCATAATGAAAGCTGTAAGCCGTTATTAATCCAACAGAGGCAATCGCTATCTCGCTCGCTCCCACAACGGTAATAATCACTGGTAATCTTAGTCACAGAAGTAGTGATAGCAAAATAGTGAGGTTCTCAACAGTGCCAACGATTTAATCATTTTACTGCACTGGTTCGAAAAATCGAATGGGACACTATAAGAGGACGAATTACCAGTATGGTCGGTAATGGTAGTACTTAATTCTGTTATACCGCAGTTTTGTTAACTAAATAAAATAATAAATAAACGTACATTTTAAATGATAATAATAACATAACATGATCGCGACTTTAATCCTCAGGCTCTGTAGATATCTCCTCACACCTCTAGTTACTTAGATCATTAAGGATATCTAAAGGGGGTAGTCAGAGACACGTCCAAACATGATATTTGTTGCAAGCCCATCGCCGCTTATAAGAATACTAATCTATGACAAACACCTTTCACTTTATGGTTTTAGAGTAAGTACGCCGGTTTCCTCACGATGTTTTCCTTCACCGTAAAAACTTAAAAGCTAAATTGACATTTTATTCCAAATTTCATTTATTAAAATAGCTAAAGCACTTCGATCACACGTCAATTTACTCAAATAAAGATTTAGTACCTGGGTGACCGAGCTTTGCTCGGTTTTTTTTATTGGTAAACGATGTTTTCTAAAAATGAAACCTAGCTAGATCGATTTATCGCCCCCGAAACCACCTGCATACTAAATTTCACGAAAATCGTTGGAGCCGTTTCCGAGATTCCGATTAATACATATATACAAGAATTGCTCGTTTAAAGGTATTTAAAGATTCATTTCAAATGTTTACGCCAATTTAGTCTTTGAGGTGAACAAATTATTTGGTGCGTATTTTGTAATTGCTGCAGTTAATCCGCGGAACTACAGTAGTGCGATTACGGATCTGTAATACAATCAACACTTGTCAAATGTCAATCAAATTGATTGAATAAACACTCTTATGTAATACCAAATCGGGATTTTCTGCGGTGCATTTGCCTGACAACTACGTCGCTCTGGTTTTTATATTGTTTTCTCGTGTTATTTTGAGTTTTATTGCGTAATTGTGGTGGTTATTTTGCCAATAAGGCCCGGGTTCTTGCCGCGAGTGTAAAGTATGTGAATTAGAGTGAATAGTTCTCTTCAAATTCCATCGGAGGAAATCCCGAGAATTTTCAGCAAAACAGCCATCTCTTGTTTAAAATTGACTTGACAACTTGACTATGACTCTGAGACGTTGACAATACTTATAAATAAATACATTTGACACTGGCAAAATTGTTCTCTAAGAGACAGATGCCATAATTGAAGAAGAAGAAGAATACCAAATCCTTTGATTACAATGAAAACGTATTGACATTGATTGTAAGCAAATATCCATAATCGCCCAACTGGATCATCACCAAAGGCTTTCGGTAGCCAAAGCTTTGATATGGAGCCTACTGGAGTGCCGGCACTGCACTGATACAATCTTTCTTCGGCTCCATATTATTATAGAGCGAAGGTGTTGTCAATAGAATATAAATAAGTTTGGACTGCAAGACTATGATGCAACTATCACTCCTAATGGCTATCAACGTGAAACGGGCTTTATTTATCTGAATTTACATTCAATATGGCCTATCGAAATCTTAGCCTAGGTTCGTTTCAAAACTTTTATATATAAAAAATCTATTAAAACTTTTATCTTATTTAAACGATCATTTCTTGTATAAATGTATATATATCTATTATAATCTGAATCTCGGAAACGGCTCCAACTATTTTCATGAAATTTAGTATGCAGGGGGTTTTGAAAGCGATAAATCGATTTAGCTAGGTTTCATTATCAAAAACATACGAGTAAAGTACGGTGAGTCATAATACGGTACTAATAATAAAATACACAAAGTCGCGGCTAATTAGTGGGAGTATTTGGGAAAAGCTCTAAAACAATTTTGTTAAAGTCAAGTAGATAAATAACAAAAACGTTTTTACACCTAAACGTGTATTTCACAATAACACTTATCTACCAAGCTATAATTAAATCGAATCACGTTACAGCATTTTGTAAGTTAGTACCAGGGACACTCGTTTCAATAACGCCCATGATGTCTAAAATAGCCAATTAAATCCGATTATAACACTTAGTCATGAAGGGTTAAATCAGCAAAGAACTACCCTCATTATCCTTAACCAACAAACCGTACCCGGCGGATCCTCCATGCCGTGTGTTGCTCATTTTATCTGCCGTCAGAGAGTTTAACTCAAATATCGTGTGCAGTGGTGTGTGAACGCGGGCGTCAGAAAAGAAATACAAGTAGGTTTTAAAGCCCAGGCATACTTAAGCGTTCAACTCCAAACTGCGCACCGCCACGGCTTGCAGATCGCATTAAGGCGCTTTGGTTGTATGCAAGTACCAAACTTTATGTAATACTATATTTTTGAAAGCTACAATCTTTTGAATATTTAAATCTCAATCTAAACTAGGTAATGACTCAATCTAAGCTGAAGAATTTGTTTGTTTGGTTGAACGCGCTAATCGCAGGAACTACTGGTTCGAATTAAAATATTATTGTTGTGTTGTATAGTCCATTTACCGAGGAAGGCTAAAAAGGCTGTAGAACATCACGCTACGACCAATAGGAGCGGAGCATCAATAAAAAATGATGCAAAAACTTCTACTTTTTTGTCGGTTGAAAAGGCGTATTTTTACATACCAGAAACGCCAAATGTGTAGATCTGTCAAATCGCTTGGGCCGTCACGACGCAGATTCGCCGTATCACAATGTTTAGGTGTGTCTGATGCCTTAGAATCAGACCTTAATTCCTTAGTAAGCGGGCGGCAAGTTTCCGTAGATAATAATACTTCCATTTTACTTCATCAATTATGGAGTTGGAGCAATCATTTTGATATCATAGAAACGCTACATGTGCCCTCGATTTTTTGAGTTTGATTATTTCATTTGCACGGTACCAACAAAACATGTTTCTATAAGTTAAAATATCACGCAGTCTACACCGAACTATTAAGCTTCAACAATAATTTGAATGCTTGTTTTATTATTTAAGCTATTATTAGAGGTTCGTTATCGATCCACCATCACTACGTAATTATAACTCGTCGTCCAAAAGTTAAGTGCCGTCTTACTAACCATAGTAAAGTTCTGAGTTGAATAGTTTTGGTAAGTCATTATCGTACCGTTATTGATGTCCGCCGCATCGCCGCCATCAGCAGACATTCGTGAAGCCTACTGAACATGTAAAAACCAAATGTTAACGACCCCTCGGTACGATGAAAGTAATTAAAATAATAGACCGGCGGTGTCACGCAAGTGTTTTTAAACGTTAAAAACCACCCGTGACATTGTTGGATGGCGTGTAATAGCGCCCGGGCGTATCTAGGTAACGTAGAGCTACTAACCGGCCGATCACAGTTTAAAAAAGAAATTCAATATTGTATGCGGTTTAACTTGACGTTCAATTTATGTTAAAAAGAATATTGCCTTTCGTGGATTGATATTGAATGAGTCGCCACTATACTGTTTATTATTCATTAGACGGTAACATGTCACGCAATAGCAAAGCACGCACAAGCTCAGGCCTCTGAAACTTTACTTATTTTGAATTTACTATTTGCTGTGCGCTCGATTGTCGGTCGATTATTTGCTAAATGACCAGAGTTGGTCATGGCAAGGGTTAAAAGTGTTTATATAGCAGACGTTTAGAGCTTAGAACAGAATTTTGAGAGCCACTGGTCAGTTAAATGGTTCCGCTTACACCGTGATCGTTTCTCAGTGTTTATTAATATTCAAAACTGGCTTTATGAGACTCGCAATTTGTTCTCGAGCAACTGGAGTCCCGCTTCAATAACGAGACACGCAACATGCGAATTCTATTTGCATTTGACCTATAAGCGCCTGCCTTTGTGCGAGGGGTGAATGTCGATAATGCCGAAATTAGCTTAACAGAACACAATGGTTGTCTCGTCCGTTTCGAGACCCGTGCCATCGCTTTTTGTGAATCCGATTGGTTGATTAACTACTTGAACCTACTAAGGGCAGATTTGATGAAACTACGAATAATATAAGCACGATTAAATCGTAATTATTGAAGAGAAAAATGTCATTTTATTTGCATTTGACATTACTGTATTCCGAGAATGGTTATACTCGTATACCAGGGGCCTCACCAAGAATTCATAATACATTACCGAATTATATTTTGTTATTTAGTATGTACTTTACCTATGCAAATTGTATTGAAGTGGTGACGTTTCTATAACCGAATCGTTACGGAATCGTTCTTTAAGACTTCGTGGTAAGGCCCCAGGAATTGGAGCGCTCACATTGTTGGTTTCTTACAAAAAGTTGATTATATTGATGGTTAGCCCCCTGAAGTTTTCGGAAGTAGTCAGGTAACACCCTGTATATAGCATAATATGATGCCAGCCAATTTTATAAATAAAACCAAAATGCATTGTTTTGTTTGTACATGAAAAAATTATAAGAAAAACGTGATTTGAATAGGCGCCATTTGAATAAATAAGTCTTCCGAGAACCGTTTGCAAGGATCTTAGCGCCGGCGGCGTCGGAACAGGCCCTAAGATACGCGGCTTCCGTCTCCATTCTTTAAACGCACAAAGCATGACGTTATTCGCCATTGTCACATACACCGGCATCAAAGTTTCTCTTCAAAGTTCAACTTTAAATAAAAAAGCTTTAAGTTCATTCATTGTGAATATTGTTGTATAATCTGTGGCTTGACCATGTCCCTTTCAAATAAACCGGGCACAAACTCTAACAAGCCATCATGTTTCGAACCGTCACATTTCAAGCTCGAAGTAACATTACTTAAATAAAATTTGCATAGGTCATGGTACGAAATAACAATGTAATATTAATTCGGTAATGTATTATGAATTCGTGGTGAAGCCCCTGGCCTTTCTCTTTAATGTCCCCAATTTGATCGAGGTACGTACGCCGAGGTCTTCCCCTTCCAACTGTCCCCTTCAGACTCTCCTTATGCACCTGTTTCGTCAATCCATTCTTTCTACATGCCCAAACCATCTTCTCGATTTTCATCCTACGTCTTCTTTCACTCCACAACGTTCCACAAACATCTATTCGTGCTTTAAATTAATTAAGTATTCGATCAGCAGTGGAATACACGAAAGGAAATGTATATTCAATATGCATTTCAGAGCATCCCCTTGATTGGTGTTCGTAACATGTCTTCGAATCAACCCTGCAACATGGTTTCTCATGGTACTTAAATAAATACCTTCAAAGCAAAATGTGTTTAGTTTCTTGTCAGTTTGTCACAAGCTTTTAGTATTTACCTTAAGTATTCATGTGTGGTTGAAAGTTTAGCGCGGGGCGGGTTTTAAAGTAGTTTTCGGTTCATTGCAAGAGTCAGAGAGAGTAATACTGACTTCCGTAGACTCCTATCGTGGCACTAATTCTTAGAATCACTGTTGAATTGCGGGTTTGAGAATCCCTTTGAAACATATCTTCGAACATTTTAGTCTCTGTGATATGCCGGTTTCTTCAAGATGTCTTCCTTCTCTCCTGTTAAAAACTTTGTTCCATACTTCACTGTAAACTTGGGGTAAGGAATACAGTTGTCGCGACATTGTATAAGTAGGTGGTGGGTATTATGGCAGCTTAAAACATTATATTGTCACCACTATGAACTTCAATAAAGTCTTTAAAAATAATTTACTGTAAAGTGTTTAAGTACTTATAACTTTTTTTTTGCGAAAAACTACATAAGTCGCACTCAGTGGTGGCAGCGAACTTTAAGAAAATATACTTATTCGTATTGTAAAGAATGGTAAGTCATCTGTTTTAAATGAAATTTTTAAGTAAGTACTTTTATGTGCGAGTAAAATAACTGAATAAAAATGCATCAAAATTTTATGAAACAACAATATCACGACTGTAATCTCCATGCTCGGTAGATATCTCCTCAGATTTCTAGACACTTGAGGATATCTAAAGAGGATAGTTAGAGACACGTCCAAACATGATATTACCTATTTGGCACACGCCCAAATTTTAGCAAAGTGAACCTGGCCTTATCTGAATCTGACGACGAATTGAGGGTAGATACAGATTCTACTCTCAACAATAAAAACTAGCTCGCTGCACATCAGTCTGCCCGCGACCACGAACGCTGTAATGTGTTCGAAACGTCGGGAATAAAAACAAAATAGGTACGTGATAAATACCCGTTATTCAATTATAATTATTTTAGCAAAGTAGTTAGGATTCCGTACGCGACTGGTTACAAGCTCATCGCCGCTTATAAAAATACTAACATGACACACCTTCGAATTATTGGTTCTAAGGCATTGCGGTTTCCTCACGATTTACCTTCACCGATTAAGAGCACTGGCATTGCGCACATTAACTTTTCGAATAGAAAAATTCATTGGTGCAAGACCATATTGTTTGAAACCACGACCATCGGACCGTGAGGCAGGGGTGCCACCACACCACCAGTACGTCTACCATGAGTTGTCACATTTAGATGGGCTGACGTTACTACCAAAGAGATTGTAATCACTACGTGTTACTACAGGTAGTAATAGTACATTACTATGACATCTGTCAAAATTGTTACTCATGGTTCCAAATTCTAAGCAAATTAATGAAGCGTAAATTACAGTCGCTGTAGTACGCTGTGACGTAGAATAGTTAACTACGCGACGTTTTAGTACCCAACTATCCGCTAGAGGCGCTGTACTAGTTTTCATACATTTTCTTAACTACAGTCGCTAGCGAGTGTAGATTGTGAAAACTCATCTACTGTGCCCTATGTTAGGTAGCTAGCTATGCGCTGCATTAACTGGGCATTTAGTGGATGTGTTGACGTGTTTCAGGATTAATTCACCGTAAATATTCAATTGCTTACTCGAATCTAATGACGTGAACTTATCATGAAGTAACGGGCGAAACCCCTGCACGGGCCGTATAATTGGAAAACCTAGAAATGGAAATTACAGTACTCACTTTGGTTTGATCGGAATGTAATTTATTCGTGTAGAGCGCGAGATAAACATATCAGCGTATAGAAACGCAACTAAATCGTTGAGAAACCGTTACTATTGATATTTTCAAATAAAGTTATTGCTACATAAAGAAGACACTGCTTAAAACAACCGTTTTTTGAAAAAAATGTCTGTCTGTTTATCTTTGCGTTTGTGCACACTAATCTCCGCAACGGCTGAACTAAATTGAATGCAGTTTTCACTTATGTATTGAGATAAGCTTAGATTAAAACTAGGGCTTTATTTCATTGAAATCGATTGACAAATAAAAACGATAAGAATTTGATATTATCTAAAAACTATCGATTCGTACAGCCCCAGTCATAGAATATTAAAACGTAATCTAACACGTACGACTCGCGGGTATCAACTAGTAAGAAATACGTTGAGGTGCAGAACCTTATTCTTCAAACAAGAACCAGCGGAAGATCAGGGTGGATTGCTTTGTAATCCGCATAATTATGCTGTATTAAGGCAATTTTGCAGCAACCTTTAACCAAATATAAATAAATAAATAAATATGATCACGACTGTAATCCCCGGGCTCGGTAGATATCTCCTCAGATCTTTTGTTACTTAGATCTTTGAGGATATCTAAAGGGGGTAGTCAGAGGCAAGTCCAAACATGACATTTGGTACATGCCCACATTTTGCACAGTAGTTAGTATTCCGTACGTGACAGGTTGCAAGCCCATCGCCGCTTATAAGAATACTAACCTATGACACATACTTTCGAATTTTCGAATTAACCAAATACTGTACCTACTTAAGTCACTTTGTTTATGTTTGTGTATTATATGTTGCAAATAAAATCTATTCTATTCTAATTTAATTTTATCACAGTTATTAAGTGGCTTTCTTCTAAAATAATGTCTGAAAAGGTAACTTTTACAGTGAGAACTTGAAAACCCGACTGAAAGTAATTGCAAATAGCTTCTTACAGTTTTTTGTGTCAATTTATTTATTGTTGTGCTTTTCTAGTTCTTTTTATTTATGGTCTGAACAGACAATACACGGCAGGTAGTCCCCGTGATGACGAAATTATTCTAACGCACGTCGGCATATTATGTTGGCAAGTGTCGATTTAAGTCTGATGTGGATATATAATTATAATTATAATTATGGACTGTGTGAAAGACGATATGTGTAGGAAGGGAGTGACTAGATGACGGATGATAGGGGAGAGTGGAGGAAGAGAACCTGTTGTGCCGACCCCACCTAGTGGGATAAGGGCAGGAATATGATGAAGTGTCGATTTAAGTCGTACACCTTGTTGTAGTTTCATTTCTATATCCTTTATTACTGTACCACATCGTTACAGACCGATGGACATCGTTTAACAACTTAATACTCATTCTGTCTAGACTTTGTCTTTGTCCAAATAAGTAATAGTATAATTTTATGTTTAGTATTTTAATAGAAATCAAAGACAATTTACAGTTCTATGTTAGAAACGTATAATTTGTCTTTTGTGAAGTGGCGTTTTATGAAGGAAGATAATGGTTCCTACCTATAATAGTAATGCTCGTATGAGATAAAATGTCATCATCATCATCATCAGCCTATAGCAGTCCACTGCTGGACATAGGCCTCCCCTAATGAGCGCCATTGCGCCCTGTCTTCAGCTCGACGCATCCAGCCTCCGCCAGCAGCCTTTCGCAGATCGTCACTCCACCTAGCCGGAGGGCGTCCTACACTACGTTTGCCGAGCCGCGGTCTCCACTCGAGAACTCGTTTACCCCAACGGTTATCGGTTCTTCGACAGATATGGCCAGCCCACTGCCACTTCAGCTTGCTAATTCTCTGAGCTATGTCGACAACCTTAGTTCTGTGTCGGATAGTCTCATTGCGGATTCTATCCTTCAGAAAAACTCCGAGCATAGCTCGTTCCATAGCTCGCTGAGCGACTTTAAACTGGTGGACTAGCCGTACCGTGAGTGTCCACGTTTCGGCTCCGTATGTCATGACAGGTAGGACGCACTGGTTGAAAACTTTCGTTTATGATAAAATGTAATGTCCGAGTTTTGATCCCGAAAAATACACAATGAAAAATGACTCTTGTGAGAGAAAATAAATAAAGTTTTTATTTATTATTATTCACCCGATGTGAATTATTATCAGCACAGGATCGATTGAAGTGGCGTTTGAGGGAGGAGGCTTATACCCAGCAGTGGGCCATTATTTGAGCTGCCAATGATGATGATGATGATTCACTCGATGCACCAATGAAATCATCATTCTCCTGCCCTTATCCTATTCATATCATCTTTCACACAATCAAACCATTTCTTCTTCGGTCTTCCTCTACTTGCGCACCCATCCACACTCATACTCATAACTCTTCTGGTGACATGGTTTTCATCCCTCCTCATCACGTGTCCATACCATGCTAATCTAGCACTCCTCATCTTTTCAGTAACAGGCGCCACTTTCAGACTTCCTCTTACATACTCATTCCTAATCCTGTCCAACCGTGTCACCCCACACATCCATCTTAACATCCGCATCTCAGTAGCATGCACTCTTCTTTCATCCGTCTTCTTCATTGCCCAACACTCTGATCCATACATCGCGACAGGTCTGACAACCGTCTTGTAAATTTTCCCCTTAAGCTTAAGTGGCATTCGTGGGTTGTGGTGCATCGAAGTGGATTCGATGCACCAATGAAATATTTTGTTCAAAAATTTCCGACACTTTATGTCGATGGTTGATATCATTAGAAAGAAAAACAAAAACATACAAACATAACTTTAAGTAAAAGATAAAAATAAAAGTATGAAGCTATTATGTCATGCATTTATTAGGACATACATTCTAACACACGGCAATTTTCTCACACTACTGTCCTATTACCTACTACAATTATTACCGGACTTTGCCGTACGAAAGGAAATTATACCATTTATGCATAATATATCAGTTTTGCGATAAAGTTGAACTATCATTAGGCCGCCTACACACTTGTAAGTTCCTGCCATAAAATTGATATAAGCACCTTACGCACCTTTGAATCGACGCTTTTGAGATGTGGTGCTGGCGCCGTATGCTGCAGATACCCTGGACAGCTTTCCGCACAAATGTATCCATTCTACGCCAACTAAAAATCGAGAGGACAAAGCGCCTATCAACTACCTGCTTGCAACGAATAGTGCGGTACTTTGGCCACGTTGCACGCAGAGAAACTAACAACTTGGAACGCCTGATGGTTACTGGAAAAATTGAAGGCAAAAGACCCAGAGGCAGAAGTCCAAAACGATGGTCAGACCAGATAGCGGAGGAACTAGACATGTCTGTTAGTGCCGCACTGCACCAAGCTACGGAACGCAACCGATGGAGACAACTGGTTGACGAAATCAAAAGGAGTCACGATCCTCAGTAGTGAGGGAACGATTGTGGAGAGACCTTACGTTTTAATTTGCAGTTATTAATAAAATAATTTATATAAAAATAAGTTTTTTACTGCGTTGAGTCGCGAAGAGTGGAAGAAGAGAAGGGAGGCCTTTGCCCTGCAGTGGGACAGTAATGGCTAAATAATAATAAATAATAATAATAATATAAAAATAAATTAAAAAATAATAAATAATTACAGTAAATAAATTTTACGTAAATATTGCTAATTTTAACTTTCCTTATCACAAGTTGTTTAACTCGCCTTATTTTTTGTTGCCCGACACTTTGTTATTTTGGGCCCAAAATGAAAGACCTCCTTTGATTCATAAGTTGAGACACGATTCCGTAAACAAACTCGATCGTTTAGACTTTTCCTATATACGTGAATAGTAAAAAAATAGTATTTACATCCTACTAATATAATATAACGCGAAAGTTTGTAAGAATGTTTGGATGTATGTTTTTTACTCTTTCACGCTGAAACGGCTGAACGGATCTGGATGAAATTTGGCATAGATATAGATTACAGTCTGGAATAGCACATAGGCACATATTTTTATCCCGGAAAAATATACGGTTCCCGCGGGATAGATTATTTGTTTAAGATACCACTCAGGAGATGCCGTGATTGGAAGGTAGTTTAAAAATATATCGTAAAATAATTACGTAACTTACCTAAGTGAGTTAAAGTTACAAGTGTGAAGGCGGCTTTAGCTTGACAACTTCACAGCAATTTGAACATATCAAACATTTCAACTCTAACACTATTTTAGTTCTACTTTGTCATTATCCCTATCGTTTACAACGCTACTTGAAAGAAACTACTTCAAAATTCAAATTAGCAATGAGTAGCGGGTATACGTATAAGTACTCAGAATACTCGTCACACTATTCCTTACGTAAAAGTTACAAAAAAAGTGACATAGGTCCGTATAACAACGCGGATCTCCGCGGAATCAGACATAGCAAGAAGCGAAATACCCAAATGACAAGTACGTAGAGTGCGACATGATAATATGGCTGCTCTGAATTACATAACGAAAGCGACAATTTATAAAAAACATAAATATGTTCAAGTAAATAGCTTATTTCAAAAAAAAGGGCTGGGTTGATTTGTTTCAAATTAACTGATTTATATTCATGTGAAATAGAAATTCAAAATACCTTACTGTTCCGGATAAATAAGGGAATTTCTGAATTTTCAGAGGTGTTTTTGACATGATTTTTAACCAAGGTTTCCTAACTAATTCGTGTTTTAGCTCCGGTTGATTTACCACTTATATCCTTGAGTATCGTGTAGTTCAATTTCAATGTAATCTATTAAGCGGTAATAGAATGATTAGGGTAGCAATACTTGCAATTTTCAAAATGCTGGGCCTTAAATGGTGGCCTATCTAGCGTGGTATTGTAAGTATTTTGGAACGGTGTCCGCCATTGATGATGTCGACATTCATGTCGATTGTCACCTTAGCAACGCTTTATAATTAAACTTAAGATATCTGTAACGTGACGTAAAATAAATGATTTCTATTCTATTCTATTCTATTCTACCTACCGATTTCGGATGGCCCCAGAGCCATCCGCCAGTTTGTTACTCTTTCACGCTGAAACGGCTGAACGGATCTGGATGACATTTGGCACAGATATCCTACTAATATTATAAACGCGAAAGTTTGTAAGAATGTATGGATGGATGTATGTTTGTTACTCTTTCACGCTGAAACGACTGAACGGATCTGGATGACATTTGGCACAGATATAGATTATAGTCTGGAATAGCACATAGTTTACTTTTTATTCCGGAAAAAATTAAGGTTCCCGTGGGATAGATTTGTTTTTGTTTTTGAAGGTACCACGCGGGAGAAGCCGTGGGCGGAAGCTAGTATTTTAATATTAAGACAACCGGTCAAGTGCGAATCGGACACGAGCACGAAGGCTTCCGTACCATTATCTATAAAAACGGCAAAACAAATCACGTTTTTTGTATAGGAGCCCCCCTAAATATTTGTTTTATTTTAATTTAATTATTTATTTTTAAAGTGAACATATAACTACAAATTCTGTGAATATTTCAAGTGTCTACCTGTTGCCGTTATCAATATCGAGCAAAATCGAGCAGAAACACACTTTTGTTTTTAATAAAAAAAAATTGTGTTTATTGTTATAGCGGCAACAGAAACTGACATGCCTTTGACTACCCTCTTTAGATATAAGTATCTAGATATGTGAGGAGATATCTACCGAGCCTGGGGATTACAGTCAAGATCATGTACTTTTTTTTTAAATAAGTTTATCTATATCTATATAAGAGCTTAACCTGACTGACTGACTGACTGACTGACTGACTGACTGATTTATCATCGCCCAGCCAAACCCGCTGAAGCTAGAAAGCTGAAATTTGGAAGGTGGCTTCCTTTTATAACAAAACCACCCACTAAGGCGGGATTTTTGGAAATTCCACCTCTAAGGGGGTGAAAAAGGGTGAAAACGTTAGTATGAAACTTTTTAACGCGTGGAGTGATTTTCATGAAACTTTGTGTGTGCACTGTAAATGCAAAATGAATGGACACGTGTTTCAGGATTTTTCAATATAACCATCAAAAAGGGGTCAAATGTGGGGTCAATTTTTGTATGGGAACTTTTTAACGGGTGGTGCGATTGGCCTGAAACTTTGTTTGTGTACTGTAAATGCAAAATGAATGGACACGTGTTTCAGGATTTTTCAAAATAACCTTCAAAAAGGGGTCAAATGTGGGGTCAATTTTTGTATGGAAACTTTTTAACGGGTAGTGCGATTGGTCTGAAACTTTGTTTGTGTACTGTAAATGCAAAATAAATGAAAACGTATTTCAGGATTTTTCAATATAACCTTCAAAAAGGGGTCAAATGTGGGGTCAATGTTTGTATGGGAACTTTTTAACGGGTGATGCGATTGCCTTGAAACTTTGTTTGTGTACTGTAAATGCAAAATGAATGGACACGTGTTTCAGGATTTTTCAAAATAACCTTCAAAAAGGGGTCAAATGTGTGGTCAATGTTTGTATGGGATTTTTTTAACCTGGTGCGATTGGTCTGAAACTTTGTTTCGTGTTTCAGGATTTTTCAATAAAACCTTTTAAAAAAGGGGTCAAATGGGGGGTCAATGTTTGTATGGGATTTTTTTAACCTGGTGCGATTGGTCTGAAACTTTGTTTCGTGTTTCAGGATTTTTCAATAAAACCTTTTAAAAAAGGGGTCAAATGGGGGGTCAATGTTTGTATGGGAACTTTTCAATGGGTGATGAGATTGGTCTGAAACTTAATTTTGTGTTTTAGGATTTTTCAATATATCTCTAAAAAAGGGGATCAAATGGGGGGTCAATGTTTGTTAACGGGTGGTGCGATTGGTCTGAAACTTTGTGTACTGTTAATACAAAATGAATGGATACGTGTTTCAGAATTCTTCAATATAACCTTCAAAATGGGTCAAATGTTGGGTCAATGATGGTTGACGACCTCAGTGGCGCAGAGGGCAAGAGTCCGCCTGCGACGCAAGAGGTTGCGGGTTCGATTCCCGCCTCGGAACAAATTTGTGTACGATCTGCAGAAATTTGTTCCGTTGGTCTGGGTGTGTATGTATAATAAAAAATATCTATCTATGTACCTATATCATGTATTAAATATATCAGTTATCTAGTACCCATAACACAAGCTTTGAGTAGCTTACTTTGGGGCTAGATGATGCTGTGTGGATTGTCCAGCATTATTTATTTTATTTTATTTATTTTATAATGTTTCAATGGGTACTTTTTAAAGGGTGGTGCGATTGATCTTAATTTTGGTTTGGATACTTTAAATGCAAAATAAATGGAAACGTATTCCTGGATATTTCAAAATAACCCTAAAAGAAAAAAAAACCTCTAAAAAGGGTAAAATTGGGTGTAAAAGTTATTATGGGATTTTTTTATGATTTGATTGAAACTCAGTTTAGTTAGATACCTATTTTAAGTGAACGAAGTCGCGGGCGGGACAGCTAGTATTTGTATAATACTCGTGTGATTGAATAACATGCTAAGTCTTCGCAGCATACACACTTATACGCTATGCCTATAAGCGAGTCAAAAACAATTACCAAGAGTATAAAGTTGGTAAAATACCACCAGGCGGTGTACAGGGTGTACATGAGTAGTCGGGCGTTTCTAATCAATTTGATATTTTTAACGTTATTTTAAAACTTGAGCATGTGAACGTGATAGCATGAAGATGGAGCAATAAAATATTGGTTGATAATAAGAGGGTACATTTAAAATTCTTTATCACTAATATTATTAACGCGAAAGTTTGTAAAAATATGGATGTTTGTTTGTTACTCTTTACCGCTGAAACGACTAAACGGATCTAAATGAAATTTGACACAGATAAATCAGTCTGGAATAGCACATAGAGTACTTTTTATCCTTTATGTACGGTTTCCGTGGGATAGATTTGATTTTGTTTAACAAGGTACCACGCGAGCGAAGCCGTGGACGGAAGCTAGTTAACTAATATTTTACGAAATTGTTTGTTGCGAACAATGACGAAAGTGAGAACAATGACGAAACCTTGGAGTAGAAAGGCCCAGTCTCCAAAACTTAAATGGACTTTAGGAGGCCTATTGCATAACGAAATGAAACCAATCGTTTTGTGATATTACCTCGAGTAGAAGTAGTTTGTAGTTTTGTAAGTAATTTATGGGAAATAATCGTAAGATTTATATTATCTTCGAACCCTATTAGATATAGTTTAGTGATGTAATAAGTTATTACATGAATGTTATCAGCAACTTCTGAGAGACAGGCTGCTAGTGCCATACAAAGTTTGTTGCATGTATAAAGTTTGTATGAAATGTATGAATTATTTTCATACAAACTTTACGAGTAGTGTATGATATAAGCACCTGATGGTAATAGTTGTGATTTCGCCGGTTCAGAGGTAACACAATTTTGTTATTAGTTCCAAAACAAACATAAAACACAGATTTTCCATTCTTGCTATCTATACAGAATTTTTGTTTTATAATCAGAAATCAAAGTGCTCTCAAAAATATTCACTTAAATCACGTTGAAATTATAAGTATCTGGAGTCCTACTCTGGAAATACCATTCGGATATCGTTCGGTTCGGACGCCTGGAAGAATGGACCGGCGAATCTTGGCATCGTGCTATTGTATATGCCAGAAATTAATCAAATTCAAATTCTCATCTTTTTTATTTGTCAACCGATTTCGATGAAACAAAGCCTGAGTTTTTAATCCAATCTTTATCTCAATATATTAGTGAAAACTACATTCGATTTGGTTCAGCCGTTGCGGAGACTAGCGTGCACAAACGCAAAGATAAACGATTTTATTATAGTACTAGCTTCCGCCCAAGACTTCGCCCGTGGTACCTTGAAAAACAAAAACAAATCTGTCCCGCGGGAACCGTACATTTTTCTGGGATCAAAAGTAGATTATCTGCTATTCCAGATTATAATCTATCCCTTTGCCAAATTTCATCCAGATCCGTTCAGCCGTTTCAGCGTGAAAGAGTAAAAAACATACATCCATACATCCATACATTCGTACAAACTATCGCGTTTATAATATTAGTATGATGTAAGATTACCTCGGATTTGTAAGTCCGTGAACTTACGAAGGGGGCAATTTTAAAGCGTCATTGTAACTGAATATTTCCGAACTGCCTAAGAGAAAGTTCTTAAGTTTCGCAAAGTTGGAGCTCGAATTGAAAATTGAAATAATAATTGTGACGATAGCAACGAGTGGAATTTATAATAAGTAGGTGTCGAGTAGCGCCCTACGCCACTTGAACGAGCTTCCAACGCTTGATCCGGCTGCCTCGAGACCGGTCTGGAACAATACTTCAGCTACAGTATTTACGTATCTCTTCAAAATGAAACTAATTTTGCAAAGGAAAATCTTACCTTTTCTACTAAGCCAATCACTTTGTACATTAAACAATTATGGTAGGTTTCCATCTCGATGTATTGATTTTATTTGCTCTTTAGTTGATGTGCTTGAATCTCTCATCTCTTTGTTTTCAGACTTCAGAAGTAGGAGGATTTTATCAAATAAGCTACGAGTATATGCTTTGTGATTATGATACTTTATATTTCTCTTAACTAGGCTGCTATACGATGTCATAGCTGCGATAAAGACTATCCCAGGATTTATAGCTCTACAGTAAGTTAGTAAAAATTTACACTTGACGCTTTAAATCTTTACATTAAAATAAAATCGGTTGCGTTTGTGCACGCTATCTCAGCAACGGCTGAATCAAATCGAATGCTGTTTTCACTAGGGTATTGAGATAAGCTTGGATTAAAACTTAGGCTTTATTATCATCGAAGACGGTTGACAAATAAAAAATATCAGAATTTGATATACAGGTTGTCTTAAAAAGTAGTGTCAAGCGAAAGTCCTGAGATAGAACACCCCTTGGGGTACCCGAATCACCACCATGTCTGTTCCGCGATTTTTTATGGTTTTGATTTATGTTTTTTTCCCATTTTTTGAAAATTTACGACTTGTACCTGGTTTTGGTAAATCGTAATTTACAGAAAATGAAACCTAGCTAGACCGATTTATCGCCCCCGAAACTTCCTTCATACTAATTTTCATAAAAATACTTGGAGCCGTTAACGAGATTCAGATTATTATATATACATATATACAAGAATTTCTCGTTTAAAGGTATTCGATTAGAATTGAATTAAATTGAATTTATAATGAAGAATTTCGCGTTTCCACTGGACCATCAGTCCTCTGGACAAGTACAAGTGGTGTGAACCTTTCTCAACGTGGAGTACTAACTAAAACTTCTTCTGTGTTTCGACTGTCGGGAGACGACAACTTTCTAATGAAATATTTAACGACACCCGAGCCGAAACCTACAGTCAGGCCCCTAGATAAAACTATAGTTAACATCAATAATGAAAACCGTCGAAAGTGTAAATCGCAAAACGATAACTATATCTATACTAATATTATAAAGAGGAAAACTTTGATTGTTTGTTTGTTTGTTTGAAACGAATAGGCTCCGAAACTACAGAACCAATTTGAAAAATTCTTTCACCAATGTGTAGAATAAACTTTCAGGATGAACATAGGCTATACTTTATGTAGGTACTTCGCGGGCGACGCCGCGAGCGGAAGCTAGTCATATATAAAAACGTCGTGCACCGAGACACGACGTTTTTTAAAACTGAAATCTAGCTAGACCGATTTAACGCCCCCGAAAACCCCTGCCTACTAAATTTCTTGAAAATCGTTGGAGCCGTTTCCGAGATTCAGATTGTATAATACAATTGCTCGTTTAAAGGTTTAAGATATTTTTAAACTTATGCAATTGAACACATTATTATTACGTCGGGCAAAATCTTATACCTTTAAACGAGCAATTCTTGTATATATATATATATATATATATATATATATAATCGGAATCTCGGAAACGGCTCCAGCGATTTTCATGAAATTTAGTATGCAGGGGTTTCGGGGGCGTTAAATCGGTCTAGCTAGATTTCAGTTTTAAAAAACGTCGTGCACCGAGGTATATATAGTTATCGTTTTGCGATTTACACTTTCGACGGTTTTCATTGTTGATGTTAACTATATAATATATAGATAAATCGATCTAGCTAGGTTTAACTTTTACAAAACGTCGTTTACCAAATAAAACGAGCAAAGCTCGGTCACCCAGGTACTAGGTAAATAAAACGCGATACATACAACTATAAAATCGGAGCGAAATGTTCATTGAATTATGTAGAATCAACAGATATTTTGTTGTCAAATTCAAATTATCGTCCCGTCTGTAAGTGGTGTTATACTCGTAGTAGTATTCTTACGCGATCGATTGTCAAAGTAATGTATGTCGTTTCGTCGTTCAAATGCAAAGATTTAAATCGTAGATATGCCCGTACGGTACTGAGACCGCGCCGTTTTGTTGCCACACAAAATGAGATAGCTCGCTCATTTGACACACCAAATATTTTCAATACCTGGGTAAAAAGATCGTGCAATATAATTGCACAATAAATGGTGAAATAACTGTTTGGTCCATATTTTACTAATCATTAGTGTGCGTGCATCGGTACACAACACACACAAGTAAAAACAGTGCCACAGTTTTTGGCGTCCGGGCATATCTACGATTTAAATCTTTGTTCAAATGATAGTCGAATCGAGGTTACTTAAGTAGGTTTTGTACGATTATTGTTTCAATAATATCGTTGTTCGTTTTGAGTAGTTTTAAATCGACTTATAAAAAGAAGTGCTTATCAAGCTTTTTAGTGTTTGTATTACTCGACATCTTTGCCAATTGCAAACGAAATTTGATGTTTTTTTTTATAATTGTCTAGAATTAACCCATATAAATGGTCTCATATTTTCACTACATTTTTTGAGCTTTAATTTTTACGAGAAAAGTAGCAATCAACTTGAAGATCAACTTTAAGTTAACCTGATCTATCGGAACTAAGACTCTGGTACTCGTAGATGCAGGTCTAGCTAATTAGTTTTATAAGAAAAGCTACGACTTTTAATGCAGAACTTAATAAAAATAGACTTTAAATTTAAACAAAGATGTTGCAACGGTAATTTAAAGAGAAAACTGGAAAAGTTAACATAAGAAATAAGATCTTGCTTATCGCTACTGACAATTGGTCCGCTTGTCTATAGTGCAGCTTCCACTCAAGAGCTCATCATTCCGGCGCAACAACTACTTTTCAGACTTGAACTTAGATTCGTCACAATCTCACTATTGTTTGGTTCGTTCACACAATTCTCCGTTCATGCTGGTTACTGGCTACAATGGTGGTGATTCTGTTGTTCTGCGGACTAACTAAAAAAATGCTGAGATAACACGACCTTATTTTGTTCACACCAAATACTAAATTAGCGTAAACATTTTAAATTACAATTCTTAATTTGACTAAACTGACGTATGATCGACGTGTTTTAGCTTATTTTAGAAGCCTTGTAAATTGAACTAAAGCTACTTGAAAATGGTGGAAAAATGAATAAAATTAGAATAATATTATGCAAATTTCAGCTCTTTTTAAAACTGTCATTTAAAAATGTTACGCTAATTTGGTCTATAAAGAGAGCCTAATAAGATCGTACCTATTCTAGCATTTTTTAAGGTAGTCTGCAAGAACAGAATTACCGCCAATATCGTTAGGTTATTAGAAGGGCCTTCGAGACGTTGACAAGGTTGACAAGGTATAAAAAAAAATAGCTATAAAAGAATTGACTTGACTACTTGACTATGACTCTGTGACGTTGACAATACTTATAAATAAGTACACTTGACACTGGCAAAATTGTTCTCTAAGAGACAGATGCCATAATTGAAGAAGAAGAAGAAGCTTCAAAATGTGTGGGACTGACATTTCCAATTGATAAGGGTGGATTCGACCAAAGTGGTATAAGCATAAAAAAAATGTAGTAATCTTGCATTTGATATTATTGCAGCCTTGCGGCCTGGTTAGGACTGGGTTGGAATTTATTGAAACAGTGTCCTAATTGACACTTTTATATTTAACTAGCTGTCCCGGCAAACTTCGTACCGCCTTCTACATTGCTTAGACAACAGTGAGTGATGATAATTTAATAGGAACTTTATGAAATAGTAGTAAAGTTTAAAATGACTACATTTTATTTAGAAAACGTTTGTATGGGAAATAGAAAAGGGCTATTTTTAGGGTTTTCCCGGCAGTTATTCGAATTTTTCTTACCTTTTAAACCTTCCTTAGACCTCTACGAACATTTCAAGACCAAGATAAGATAAATCCGTTAAGCCGTTCTCGAGTTTTAGCGAGACTAACGAACAGCAATTCATTTTTATATATATAGAAGAAGAAGATATTTTTGTTACTGTCGGACAACTGTAATTTGGACACAGTGAAATTATTGAAACTGTCGAGTACAGTTAGGTAAAAAATCAGATTTCCAGAGCGATCGATCTTGCGCGGCCTTTATGAAACCAAACCTTTAAACTATCAGCAAGTTGGAGTGTATCGGCAATCAGAAGTTTGATGCAGACGACCGGCCAATTAGGCCCGTTTTCCGATCCAACGGGAGTGCTGTGCAGAGGCCAAGTATCGCAACTAATTTGCATTTACCGTACTACAAAGGGATGTCTTAAGGCCCGCTACACGTTAAATCTTGCACACAATTCTAGTATGTACACAAGCAAGCCAGTATATTGGCCGCACACTGCACAATTATTATAAACTAGCTTCCCAAGGCTTCGCCCGCGTTATACCTTGAAAAACAAAAATCTATCCCACGGGAACCGTAATTTTTTTCGGGATAAAAATTTGCCTATGTGCTATTCCAGACTATAATCTATATCTGTGGCAAATTTCATCCAGATCTGAAAAGCCGTTTCAGCGTGAAAGAGTAACAAACATAACATCGAGACATCCGCACATTCATCCATACATTCTTACAATCTTTCGCGTTTATTAATATTAAGGAAGTATTTAGATGACAAAAAAGCTTGGGACGAATCAGCTCCAACTCTGCTAGGTTTCCCTAACAAAAACAAGGATTATATCTATCTTTTATCCCGGAAAACAGAACGGTTCCCGTTATATAGATTTGTTTTTTTTTAGATACCACGGAGGCGAAGCCGAAACGAAAGTTAGTTTTATACAAAGTGTGATACAGAATTGCATTTCAAAAGCCACAATCAGTATGCATTTGTCAAATTCAATAAACAATTTAGCAAAATAATAAACTAATTTAGCCTTATTGGACAAACGGTTTGTGCTGGCAATACTGAGCGTGTAGCCCGCCTCGGATTGCGAGCACTACAATGCAGATGTCAAGTATCGCAAGATACAAAAATGTATTTCTTGTCTCAAAGAGTTTAGTCTGCGCCGGCCAGAACGGTCATATTTCAGCTTTGCTTTGTCCTAGAATAGGTTCCGAGCACGAGTATCCTTCAGATTATAAACAGACTTCAAAAAAGAAGAGGTTTTTCAATTCGACTGTATGTTTCCTTTATGTTTTTACGCGACTGTTCCGCCAATTATGAATTGATTTCTATGATTCTTATTCTGTCTGGCAGTTCATACTTCAGGAGGTACTTACCATCATCATCATCTTCTTCCAGCCCTTTTCCCACGTTATGTGGGGTCGGCACAACAAGTGATCTTCTTCCATTTCCCTCTATCATTCGTCATCTCAGTACTCACTCCTTTTTTACCCATGTCATCATTCACGCATCCATCTTATCCATCTATCTTCAGCAGGTACTTACCATATAAATTTTATAGAAATTGATTCAGCGCTTTAAAAAAAAGTATTTTTGGAGGTATACTTTACAAGTAAAGTTGGTTATGTGGTGATTTTTTAATTTTTCTGTCCCTTTGTTCCTGAGCTGATTATGAGCAAAGATCTTTGATTATGAGTAGTTCTAATAACCGGCCAAGTGCGATGCCGACTCGCGCGCGAAGGGTTCCGTACTATTATGTATAAAAACGGCAAAAACCTGAACCTGTTCTATGGGAGCCTTCTTAAATATTTATTCTGTAGGTAAGTATGTCGTTATAGCGGCAACAAAAATACATTATCTGTGATAATTTTAACTGTCTAACTATCGAGGTTCATGAGATACAACCTGGTAATAGACGGACGGGCGGACAGCGGAGTCTTAGTAATAGGGTCCTGTTTTACCCTTTGGGTGCGGAACCCTAAAAAAATAGACTACCAAATGATACACAATGAGATAGGCCGCAGTTCCAAAGAGGCGCACGCTATACGCGACTACGCGGCTACGTAGCCTAAAACCGTGATGATTGGAGAGAAGGGAGGCCTTTGCCCTGCAGTGGGACACTACAGGCTCTTAATAAAATAATAATTGGCTTTGAGCTAAGTCAGCGTGCGAAGCGTGATCGCACCGTGGACCAGCGCCTTTATCTCGTAAACTATCGTATAGTTACAAAGTATAGTTGGCTCAACGAATCTAGGCATTCGTGAATTAGCCGCAAGAGCTGCGCAGTATCGTTTTTCGGGAGCAATTGGAGGTATGAGGAGGGGGGAAAGGAACTGTACAACCCGGTCACATTATGTCGAGACCTAGCGTCGATGACGTCACGTCGCGTCGGCGCTCTGATATGGTGCGCAAAACACGCGCCGTGGCGAGCGCAGGAAGGTGAAAGGAGAACGGGGCGGGAGGTTCGCATTCCAGCGAGGTCTCGAGATAATGTGACCGGGTTGTACATGCGCAAACTCGCACCTGTGGCTAACTTCACGAATGCCTAGATCCGATGAACTGTACTCACATATATCCAGAGCCCGCACAGACACCCCAACAAGCAACAGCGCAACCACACACGACACCATTGCAGCTCCTTTACTTCACCATTCTACCGAGGATACCCCAACTCTGGAACAAGTTGTACATGTTGAAATCACGAAACGAAAAGTTCTTCCAATAAATAGCAGAGGCTAGTGGCATGCCAGAGTCACGCAGACGTTAGAGATATAACCTCGCGGTTTTAGTTTGCAGCAAAAACAATTACGATTGAGGTTGTCGGTATAATTTGGAGGCGTTTTCAAATTTTTTTAGATAAATGATTGATTCAGGTGTGTATTGTGTACTTTTACTTTTTTTTGTCTACCCGTGACCACGACAGCGTGCAAACCTGTCGAAACGTCGGGAAAATATAAGGTAATTTGAACGCGATAAATACCCGTCTAATACTAATAATCAGGTGTGTACCTATTTGTGGAAATCTATTACAAATACTGAAAAGGACGGAAATATCTAGTACTTTTCCGCTAAACTATTATCTAATGAGCTTAACAACATAAAGTCAAATAGAAATTCGACACGTTTCGCTTCTCCACGAAGCCTCTTCAGGACCATTGACTCGCTCCGCACTGGTGTTGCTCCACCGAGCGCCGAAAGAGAAGTTTTTTTCATTATTTCAACTTTTTATTAAAAATCTATTATAAAAAAAAATAGTCTGGTGAAACACAGATTTATCACCAATACCTCTTATGGCATCTGTCTCTTTTGAGATCAATTTTCCCAGTGCTAAGTTTTTTAATTTAATAGTATTTACAAGTCAGATGGCTGTTTTGTTTCAAAATTATCGGGATTTTTTCCGATAGATTTAGAGAGAACCTGTGACAAGAACACAATATTGGCAAAATAATCACCAAAATTACACAGTAAAACTCAAAATAACACAAGAAAAAAAATAGAGCTATAAGTTCACAGTCGAAAACATAGAAGATAATCCGTTAAAATCGTCACAATCGGCTTGTCGATAGAAAAGTCATTTGCATACATTTTACTCTTTTTCCGATGTATTTTTATTACCAACATCGCAATTAGAATGTCACTTTGTGTAGACCACCGGCCTGGTAGTATGAAAAAAATTAAAAATTCTAAAGCGATAAAGTTTACAGCAGTAAACGAAAAAAAATAAAGAAGCATTTCTTGAAATATCCGCGAAATGACACCAAATTTCACACATCGAAACTCTTTCGTGGATTTGCCTAAAATTTATTAATGTTGACTTTATTCTCTCGACGTTTGGGTATAAATTGCCGTATAACGTGTAATAAGCTTCTGTAAATTATTAATATAATTCTTTGGCAAAACTGACAAGCCACGCCCACCAGGGCTCTATTATTGTAGGGCAATTTTTTAGCTCAAAGAACTATGTATTGTCCGTTCAGAGGGCGTAGACAAGCGCGGTGGTTGACAGTCGATGCATCCGAAAAAATGCACCACAAATACTTCTATAGAATAATATGAAGTGGACTTTCAAACTCAAACGAGACTGCATTTACTCGCACAACACAACTTCAACTCGGATAGTTCACGTCGCTCCCTCGTGTAGAGCTCTTCAGGTCAAACAAAAGACAAGTATGCTGGCTGTTCCAACAATAGCACGATGTCATTACTGGATTCGTACCAGCTAGTGGCCGGCCCTTGCAACTTAGGTTTCCATCATCATCATCAGCCAAAAGATGTCCACTGCTGGACATAGGCCTCCCCCAGAGAATGCCATCATGACAAACAAATTATGGAAAAACTCATTGGTGCATCAGGTTTGAACTCACGACATTCGGATCTTGAAGCATGGGTGCTACCACTACACCAGTGCTCTTTTTGTACTAATTATTGTACCGATAATATCAGAGTAGACCCCAGTTTTCAAAAAAGTGGCTATCAAGCTGTGCGCTTTTTATCATGTTTGTATCTTACTTGATATTTACGTATAAATGTGGATGTATATAGGGACGGACGATGGAAAAAAGATGGACGGTGTGAAAGAGGGTACGAAATAAGTGAATGTGGAAATGACGGTTGATGAAGAGTGGAAGAAAAAAACATGTAGACCCGATCCCACACTGAAGTGGGATAAGGACAGAGTGATAATGATGATGAGTAAACTGCAGATTAAATTTTAACAGGTGAAAACTAGGAATAAGGATGGAAAAACTTTTTACTCGATAGTTTATTTTCCAACTTTACCCTCCTAGCGCAACTCGTATATTTTAATCCCAACTTTAATTCAACGCGCTTAAATCAGTAATTGGTAAATACCAGCGTCAAGGTATTTGTTTACCCCACTGCGAAGCGAAGGAGGATAATGTGTTTGGGGTGTATGTATGTATGTATTATGTTTTGTTTTTATGTTATTATTATTAGATAATCTTGATTACATTTTTTATTGTAAGAAGGATCATACAAAAAAGCGAGTTTCTTGCCTGTTCTTCTCGTACTTGGGTTAGGTTGGAATTGGCACATAGATTCACCTAGCATGTAAGACGTTTCAAAGTGATCCTTGTGATTGTATTGAATAAATATTTTTTCAATTTCAATTTCAATTTCAATATGTAGGTATGTATGTTTGTATGTATGCGAGTTCCTTTGGCTGTAGCCCAAACGGCTGGACGGATTTTGATAAACGAGGTGTCGTTCGATTCGTCTATATAACAAGAGTGACATAAGGTATACAAAATGACAACAAATCTGATATGGCGGCTAAAAATCGATTGTTGTTCCCACGGTTAGGCTCACTAAAGTAAGTGTTGGCTGCTTCTAAGTGATCGCGTCATGAACGACCAATAAGGACACAAGACGATCACGTGATAGTGCGCGCTAATTGGTTTACTTACTGTTCCCACACCCCGCTATTCTATCCGCTGTATTATTTTTTTGTCTCATTACTTTCGCCATATTGGTATCAACTTGAGCACTGCATTTAATTTAAAACTTCCCTATCTACCTAAATAAGTAGCAATCTCCAAAGTTAAGTACAAAACATTGTGTAGGAATCACGCCGCTACAGTAAGTAAATCCTTTAAAGGGCAATGTGTACGCTTCTATAACAAGATCCCAAGTGACATGTTTGATTTATCAATTGGAAAATTCAAAAATGTAATTAAACAGAAACTGTCTAGAAAAGCTTATTATAAAATATCAGAGTACTTAGATGATAAAAAAGAAATAAAAATTAACAAGGATCATACAAAAATAGCGCTAGTGCCCAGCGAGTTTCTTGTCATTTCTTCTCGGACTGGGGATAGGACTGGAATTGGCACTTAGACTCACCTAGTATGTAAGACGTTTCAAAGTGATCCCTGTGATTCTATTGAAAATAAATATATTTTGATTTGATTTGATTTATTTTGAGTTACGTTCAGTTGGTTTTTTTAACCCCCCCCCCCCCCCGATGCAAAAAGAGGGGTGTTATCAGTGGCGGATTTACAAATTTTCAAGGTATAGGCTGTAAAGCTTTTGCCGCCCTTGCCTCCACAATTTTCAAATTGTCATGTCCTAGATTATTTTTACAATTCAACAATTTCGTTGGAATTGCACGTAAAATAATTTTTAGTTATATTTTTGAGCTAATTAAAGCTCAATCATGTTTGGAAGGCGGGGTAATGCATGCTATAATAGTCGATACATAAGATTAAAATCGGTAAAATTATTCACTAAATTATTTACTACATTCAAATTAAAATCACCAAATTATATACAAACCAATAGTAGGACTGGCTGTATGGGTTGACGGTAGGAAAAGAAAAATACATTTTCTATAATTTCGCTCTTTACACTCATTCAAAGTGCGGGGAGAGGGCGCAAAGACCGATTATTGGTTGGGGGCGGCGAACTAGCTGTTTTACTCTAGAATATGTAAGATTGCTAAACGGATTTACGGATCGTACAATGACAAATGATAAGTGAAAAGAGAAAGTCGTCGGAAAAATTTGTTGCAGACTTCTATCTGTAAAACATCAGAAAACAGAATACAGAAAACCGTCATCCAGAAATCTTTTTGATTTCTGGTAGCAAAAAAAAAAAAAATCGGTCCCAAATTTGCTGCCCCAAAAATCTGCCGCCCTAGGCTCAAGCCTACTCAGCCTGCTGGTAAATCCGATATAGATAATTTTATCCTGAGTGTTCTTAGCCATGTTTCATAAAAATCTGTTCAGCTCTTTAATAGTTGATGAGGGGATCTGACTACCGTCCATAATGTCCGATCGACTCGAAATTTGGTACCGTATTACTTCAATGATACTGAAAGAACATGGTAAGGTAACATGACTTTAATTTAAATATGACATGTTAGGGTAAGGTTTAGATTTCGGAGAGTTTTTAAAATGTTTAATTATGTAGGTATTATTAATTTTGCAGTAAATAAGTACTAGTTTATTTGAGTATCAGAAATTGATCAGTCCGAGCAGATTGATAGAAAAATTAAGTTACAAGGCTTCCCGAAGCCAGGCAACTATCGGTAATAATTAAACTAGTCGATAGCAAGTGAATCTTCATTTTATCGCGGCACTATTTCCCAACCGATAAGGCACATATACTTTGTGCATGTTAGTGCAGTAAGAATAAACTGAAACTGGTTCTTTTTGACCCACCACAACATAGACCTGGATTTTTAACTACTTTGTGTATTTTTTGTTTTAAGTTCTACCTATTCATTATTGTGTTCCATTACCTATTCACTGTCCTTGTGTGCGTATGCCAAGCAAACGTAAATTGTGTATATTGAAGAGTTTATTTCTTTGTTTGGTTGAACGCGGGTTCGAATTGAAATATTTTTGTTGTGTTGTATAGTCCATTTATCGAGGAGGGCTATAATATAACATCACACTACGACCAATAGGAGCGGAGCATCAATAAATAAATGCAAAATTACCTACTTAAAACGCGCAGACGAAGTTGGGCGAGAGCTAGTTCTAAATAAAGGTCAAGTTGCGATTTCATGCACATCCGAACCCGCAGTATTCTTTGAGAATCGCCATAAACACAGCTCAAATATGGCCCGCGACGAGCGGCTACCTATCTCAGCGCTAATGGGGCATATAAGGTCCACTCCATCACGCTACACCGCAGCCAATTAAGAGCACCCAATAAATTACAAGTTAGGTAATGGCGCCACCTTCGAAATATGACGGCACATGGTCATTTACCTCACTTCCCTATTTAACGGCTGATTAACTTAACCGGAGTAATTTTCAGAAGCGACAATTGAAATTGAAATCGAAAAATATTTATTCAGTACAATCACAAGGATCACTTTGAAAGGTCTTACATACTAGGTGAATCTATGTGCCAATTCCAACCTAACCCAAGTACGAGAAGAACAAGCAAGAAACTCGTCTCGGTCCTAGCGCGACATAACATCTTAGTAAAACTATCTTATCGTAATAGATTAAATCATTTTTCTTGGTATAGTAAAATTTAAATTTTGTATTAAAACTATGATTACGTTTTAAAAACTAAAAAGAACACCGACTGTGTTGCACTACGTATAAAATAACATGCTAGAATGATGTTTTCAACGTTTTACGGGAAAAGTATCTCTCTCAGGAATCCTCTCAATTATAACCAACAAAAGATTTTTTTAAATCGTCCTAAACTGACGTGTCCTCCTTTATGAATGCGATTAAAAATAATATGCCACGTAGGTAAACATAACACATAAATAAGTTAAGTGTATGAGATAGTAGCTAACTCACAGTAAAACGGTTCTTTAGAATCCTATTTAATTGCAATGATACTACGAGTAGTAGACGGATGTGGTCAAACCCCTAGTATTGAAAGCTAATGTAATCTTATTTAGAAACTGCTAAAGAGCTGATGCCCTCTGAATGTTGAATAAAATGTATTATGTATAAATAAATGTAGGTCTACCATGAGTTTTCACAATCTACACTCGCTAGCGACTGTAGTTAAAAAAATGTATGAAAACTTGTACAGCGCCTCTAGCGGATAGTTGGGTACTAAAACGTCACGTAGTTAACTATCCTACGTCACAGCGTACTACAGCGACTGTAGTTTGCCCTCATTATTTTGCTTAGAATTTGGTACCATGAGTAACAATTTTGACAAATGTCTTAGTAACGTATATTACTACTTGTAGTAACGTCAGCCGATCTAAATGTGACAACTCATGGTAGACGTACTGAATGTTGAATAAGATGGGAAATGGGAGTAGTGCATTATCCACCTTCCTCAGACGCTCAGGTGCGCCCTCACCCCTCAGACAACTCACAGAAGCCAGTTGTAAGTCGCACCAACGAACGTAATCAATCAAATGCAAAGCTTTGTATTTATATCTTGTTTTGCAATATCGAATACAGAAATGGATTGCTTTACTATTGCTAATAAATGAGTACTGAGAATATTTTTTGTTGGAGCACTGGTGGTAGTACTCCTAGCACCGTAGACAGGATTAAGTAGCATTTGTGATTTGGCCAGATCATCACTAATGTTCTTTTATCTTCGCTTGCGTAGAGTAAAACGCTATGGTTCTAATGCTAGGAGTTTGTCATCATATTTCAGAAACGTCACACTTCAAGCTCGAAGTAACACTACTTCAACACAATTTTTATAGATCACTACCTTCCGCCCACGGCAAAAACAAATCTTTTTTTAATATTTTTTTAATAATGCTGGACAATCCACACAGCATCATCTAGCCCCAAAGTCAGCTACTCAAAGCTTGTGTTATGGGTACTAGATAACTGATATATTTAATACATGATGTAGGTACATAGATAGATATTTTTTATTATACATACACACCCAGACCAACGGAACAAATTTCTGCAGATCGTACACAAATTTGTTCCGAGGCGGGAATCGAACCCGCAACCTCTTGCGTCGCAGGCGGACTCTTGCCCGCTGCGCCACTGAGGTCGTCTATTCTATCCCACGGGAACCGTAAATTTTTCTGGGATAAAAAGTAGACTATGTGCTATTCCAGACTATAAACTCTGTGCCTAATTTCATCCAGATCCGTTCAGGCGTTTCAGCGTGAAAGATGAAAAAATATCCATACATCCAAACTTTCACGTTAATAATATTAGTAGGATGGTACGAAATATTAAAGACATACTTTGATATTGCCTGTTGTTAATTGTGCACCCGATTCAGTAAATGTATATGCATTATGTACGGTAGGCCAAGAAAGTGGTGTACCAGTTTTGATTTAGTTTCCTAGTCATCAAAAATTAAAACAAGGTTCAGTACATACTAAAAAAATAGAAGTTGTCAGATAGATCTGCAAGCGAAACTAATCTTTATCACCTATGAATCTGCAAGCGGCAGTCAACCTTAGGGTGGTAAACCAATTTTTTGGTCGACCGTACTTATTAAAATGTTGGTTTGGCGTAAGGTCCCACACAATTGACGGCCGCATGGTCCGTTTGAGCGTTCATTTAAATTATTGCGCTGGCAACACAGACTGCAAAGAGTATTAATTTTATACCAGTAGGTCTACCATGAGTTGTCATATTTAGATCCGCTGACGTTACTACAGTAGTAATAGTTCGTTACTATGACATTTGTCAAAATTGTTACTCATGGTACCAAATTCTAAGCAAATTAATGAGCGCAAACTACAGTCGCTGTAGTACGCTGTGACGTAGGATAGTTAGCTACGTGACGTTTTAGTACCCAACTATCCGCTAGAGGCGCTGTAGGCAAGTTTTCATACATTTTTTTAACTACAGTCGCGAGCGAGTGTAGATTGTGAAAACTCATGGTAGACCTACTGTTGATACCTGCGACTACGTACGCGTTAGATTAGTTTTAATATTCTGATCTTTTTTGTCAACCAATTTCAATGAAACAAAGCCCAAGTTTTAATCCAAGCTTATCTCAATACATAAGTGAAAACTGCATTCGATTTGGTTCAGACGTTGTGGACATTAGCGGGTACAAACGCACAGATAAACGATTTTATTATATGTATCGATATAGACAACAGGCTTAAATAACTTTGTCAAAGGATTTTTACTTTCGAAAAATTATTTTTATAATTCTATAGAGAATAGAGAATGATACAGTACAAATATATTTGTCTTGTATCCAATAATCTTGATACTTGCTCTGTTAAACTTAAAAGTTATCACAATTTGCTGTTAATTTTTATTTAGACGATTTCATTTTGTTTTTTTATTCCATCAAACTTCATACGCAAACTAAAAAAATAAATAAGTCATTATTTATTTGAGCTTCTAGTCACTATCGACATGGGACATGGAGTTTGCACCATGGAACCCAGAGAATTGGAAACAATTATTCTTCAAGTGCAATCTAATACTTACAATAATATCATCATCATCTTCCTGCCCTTTTCCCACGTCATGTGGGGTCGGCACAACATGTGATCTTCTTCCATTTCCCTCTATCATTCGTCATCTCAGTACTCACTCCTTTCTTACCCATGTCGTCTTTTACACAATCCATCTATCTTTTCTTTGGCCTACCTCTACCCTTGTATCCATCCACATTCATATCTAACACTCTCTTCGTCACATGACATTCATCTCTTCTCATAACATGCCCATACCACGCTAACCTATTACTCCTCATTTTTTCTGTTACAGGTGCCACTTTCAGACTTCCTCTAATATACTCATTCTTTATTTTATCCATCCTTGTCACTCCACACATCCATCTCAACATTCGCATCTCCGCCGCATGCACTCTTTTCTCATCCGTTCCCTTGGTGGCCCAACATTCAGACCCATACAATACGACAGGTCTTATGATCGTTTTGTAGATTTTCCCCTTAATTTTAAGGGGCATTCTCGGATCACAATAAATACTTACAATAATAATTATAAATAATTGTCCAGAACATCCAAATTTTACCCAAATATGTACTATGTCTGTTTAAAATGGTCTGCACAGGTCAAAATCTCTGCACCGCATTACACTCCCAAAGTAATTTGTATAATGATTTACGGAAATGTGCATATTTCGTCAAAGAGCATTCGGCGGACTCGACTCGAATATCACGAAACAGTTATTCAATGTGCATCCAAACTGAGGTTTCGGGTTGCTTTTGTTTGGTAGACTTGCAAATAATTATTGAGATATGCAATTAAATTCCGAAATGTGTTAATACAGAGAAATTTTGTTATTTTTAACTCCCGACGGAAAAACGACGGGGTATTAAAAGTTTGACGTGTTTGTCTCTGTGTGTGCCTGTCTGCATCGTAGCTCCCGAACGCACTTATTTGATTTTGTGTTTTTGTTTGAAAGGTGAACTTGTCGGGAGTGTTCAGTTATGTTGATGGAAATCGATCGAAAATGGCCGCCGCCGCCACACAATATCGGGTTACATATTTTTTAACAACTCCATGAATATAATTCAAATATCAAATAAGGGCTTGAGTACTTAGTAGAATACTAAAAACTTTGAAAATTTTTAAATCCAAGATGGCTGCCACCACAAAATGGCGAGCAACATTTGTGTCGGGGTTTTTTAAATTTGTTAATTTAATTTAACGTGTGATTTAAATAATGTAGCTGTCACTAGCAACTTCGTCAGCGCAACGATATATTTTTTTCCGACATCCGATTTTAATTAAACAAAGCCTTTATTCTGCTCCCAACTATGCTCGCTCCACCAGTGAAATTTACATAGAAATCCATTCAGAAGTTTCGAAGAGTGCGGGCACAATAAAATAAACAGACTAAAGAATTAAAAATCGCTTATTTGTGTCGTATTACAAATTGTGTTTTTTGTAGCCAGCCCCTTTTATCTCTATTCTTCAATGAACAGACATTGGGTTCTGTTTTATTATAGGTATAGGTTGGTTTTCGGTTAAAATGGCAGCCTTCTCTGGCAGTGGCTATGAAGAATGTAGTGTCACGTCTGGGTTTCGTTTCGTGCTGTTTAGCCTTAGTCTTCGTTCTATGATATTTTTAACCCTTGATGCAAGATGTGATGTTATAAGTTAGTTTAACGTTTATATCTGCGTCTGTGTATTTGTGTGTGACATAGTTTCCGAACGGCTAAACCAGTTTAGATTTAGTTTTTTGTTCGAAAGTGACTTTTCCGAGAGTGTTCTTAGCTATGATTCTTGAAAATCTGTGCAGCCGTTTGAAAAAAGCAAGGAGATTCATCATGTTACTGAATAGCAAGAACCTTGAACCGATGTTGCATAATCACCTGCAATCCTATTGGACAATAGAAACCCAACTCCTCACCAACTTGCACCGAAGCTCTATCAGTTTGCCAAAATATGCAGTTGTTCCTCGCAGTCGAATAAAAAATTGTAAATTACCATTTCAAACTTTGAGTTCGCTTATTGACTCTGCAGAGTTATTTGCTTTGTCTCCCGGACGCCCACCCGGAGCTCGTATTTGCTGACTGCGTCCAATATTCCAGTAGAGTGACGGACCAAGTTGAATCTGACGGTTTACTACGAGCTCTGACGAGAAACGGTGCAAAGAACATAGAAATGTATTGTCAAAACTCGCAGATAACTGAACTCCACGATCAGGGGCCTTACAACAAGCTGTCAGGGCAATATCAAAGTAGTATAACGTCGATATTTCGTACCATGACCTATAAAAATTGTATTGGAGTGTTACTTCAAGCTTTAAATGTGACATTTCTGATACATGATGGTTCGTAAGAGCTTGTGTAAGGCCTGTAGGTCTACCATGAGTTTTCACAATGTACACTCGCTAGCGACTGTAGTAAAAAAAATGTATGAAAACTTGTAAAGCGCCTCTAGCGGATAGTTGCGTACTAAAACGTCACGTAGTTAACTATCCTACGTCACAACGTACTATAGCGACTGTAGTTTGCCCTTCATGAATTTGCTTAGAATTTGGTATCATGAGTAACAATTTTGAGAGATGTTACAGTAACGTACTATTACTACTGTAGTAACGTCAGCCGATCTAAATGTGACAACTCAGGGTAGACGTAATGGTCGTTGCGCATTTCGTACTCTTCGGACTCTGTCCCGATTCGCAAGTGGTTGACTTCGAAAATTTACATAGGTGAGTAAGTTTTGTTTGAGTTTGTGGACAACCTTGGTGAGTTCATAGGTCACTCGAAAACTTATTGCCTATTTTCAACTTCTACTCTCAAAGCTTTCAACAAAAAGGTCCAACTTATAGAACTTTACTGTGTACAAGACTTGTAATTTGTAAATCTTTTCGGACATTTATCTTAAACTAGGTTTTGCCCGCGACTTCGTTCGCCTAGAAGTCGAAAATGGTTTTAAAAGTATTTTTAATTGGTTTTTAACCCCGTTAGAGTATGAATTTCAATAAAATACGAAACACGTCTTCTTTTGATTATGTTAAAAAAGGTTTATGCAAAATTTGAAGCAGATCGGACCAAAGAATCACGTTGTCCCATACAAACTTTGCCCCCTTTTTCACCCCCTTAGGGGTAGAATTTCGGAAAACACTTTCTTATCGGATGCCTACGACATACAAAGAACACACCTTCCAAGTTTCAGGTCTCTACAATTAGCGGTTTAGGCTGTGCGTTGACGTTGATACCTCAGTCATTCAGGACAAAGCCTTTTATAAGTCTAAATAAATAATAATATATAGAAGATGTATTTTATAAGAATATAATTAAAAATATCAATATTACATTCTTTAGTTCTATTATTCGGGAGCCATGCACTCATTTACTCCCAGTACAGGCCATGAATTTCCATAAATAATTATTTTTGGAAATTATAATTATTTTTTGCGAAATTATCGTGATTTGACCTGTCGATCTCAAAATATCATAATGATATCGACTTGTTTCAAAGATTCACGAAGCCATTAAGGCTATTCGTATGAAAATTCAAACAAATTATCAGAGAATTCGTATGTCTGAATTATTTATTTTTATAGCGTGCTACATCGGTCGGAGGTTATGCAACAACTAAGTCACTGCCCAAGCTAGACAAAAATTATATTAGCCTTAAGGCTTAATAACAGTAGTGTTTTTTATTGTTAGAATTCGTGAAGAATTCTCGTATGCGTGTTCCTTCGTCTGTCGCTGGAGGCTGGACAAACTTTGACAAATGAGGTATTATGGCATAGGTTAAACAAAATGTCGAAACTTCCAATATGGCGTCCGTAAGAAGCTGTTATCAATTATTTTGTCTTTAGTCGGGCATTTTGATTTTTGCAATGAATACTAATTGTTTTACATAGCTCCATCGTCGCTAAGCGAAAACGCTTGTAAGAAAAGTTTAAAAAAGATCGATCGAATCGGATGTGAATTCACAGAATGATTCACTGCTGGCGAAAATTCTGCAAACGTCGAACAGTGTCAAATTTTTTTTTAAGCTTTTAAACGAAATTACTTTTCTTTTAAATGGCAGTCTTTTAAATGTGACTATGGCAGTAAAAAGCTGCCATAGTCACCTACACGTGACATGCTCGAGCTTTGGGGCCTCACCACAAATTCATAATACATTACCGAATTAATATTAATTTGTTATTTCGTACCATGACCTATACAAATTGTATTAAATGAGTGTGGTAGGTAAGGTCCAATGGGTACTGAACCGAATGAAAAATTTATGAAAACGAGCCATCACGCACAATGTATTTAGAATTATATATTCACTTTTACTTTTCTATTTTCTAATGTTCAAACATTTCAAAGCGCGTACGGCATCGCATACATATTTAACTGATGTGAAACCCTAAGGCTAGGTACGAACATTACTTTTATGTTAAGGTTTGAAGAGCGTAGTAGTGAAAGTACTGGACGAATAGACAAAGTAACTGTTTAGGGACGCTCTCTCAGGTGCTGCATATGCCCATGGTTGGTGAGCCGTATGTTTGCTGCTCAGTTGTACACAAAACAAAAGCTAACATAATAATGTACTCTAAAAAATGTATTGCGTACGTTCCAAAAAGATTTGATTGTCGTATAGTTTCTTTTGAATAATGAAGCGTTTTCCGAGCAAGTGGAAGAATAACAAAATTGGTAAGATTTCACGAAGACACCTGTAGATTTGATACTTCGGGCGATGAGAGATTCAGATCACACAGACGGGCAATAATAAACGCTAGTTTGATTTTGCTCATAATTTTAACATATTTCATACACTTTTTATACACTTGATGCTAATTTTTTATTATGACCCAGTTTATCAATAATGACAGAATAAAATACATAACTAACAATACCTTCAGAGAAAACTCTTTTAAAATAATTTAACCAAACGTAAAAAACGATACAATCTTATTCTTTGTAATACTTTTATACTTATTACAAAGAAATATATTTTTAGTAACGGCTGGCCGCGGTTGGCTTTATTATTAAAATAACAATTGTTGGTTTATTCGAAATTTAATAAGCTAAGTTTATCTTCATTTATTAAGCTAGTAATCAATCGAGGGAAATATTATGTAGGTACCTATCGTATAATTATTCCAGATAGATTTTTCTTTTTTATTATCTGGAAAATAACTACCCATTTTAACGTGAAAATTTCGAATCTACAATCCAAAAGTTCTTTAAAGGATCCTATTCCTATATCCTGCTTCAAAATGTTTACTCATGCAAACTGGTAATATGTACAAAAGTAAATACTTACAAAATTATTGTTTGTTGTTAGTTCAACGATATCTTAAAAGGAGTTTAGTGATAAGCTAAATCACCAAAATCAAGAAGACAGTTAAAGTTCAGACGGCCACGTATTACCGGCTCAAACAAGATCGACAAGACCGCGATGTTACGAGCGCAGTGAGAACGTTTCCCGGCGATCTGCGACCACTCACTGACGGTTATCAACTTGCGAGATATCAGGGAGATGTCGAGATAATATCACAGGTGCCGGTGGTCTGCGCGCGCACGCTGTACAGTCAACGGTGCAGGTACACCTTGATGAATCTCAGGTGAGCGGTGATTATCACACTTTGATTTAAAATTCAGGTATTGTTTGTCGAACTTTTCGGGATATGAAAAATATTTATTAATTTAAATGTTTTGTTTTGACCAACGATTAGCAAACATTATATACCTACTACTACATATTAGTAGTGATTACTACATATTATAAAACAAAGTCTTCCGCCGCGTCTCTCTGTCTGTCTCTTCGCGATAAACTCATAAAACTACTGCACCGATTTTCATGTTTTCACCAATAGTGGTTCTCGATGAAGGTTTTCTATATCTATACTAATATAATATTATAAAGAGGAAAGTTTTGTATTTTTGTATTTTTGTTTGTAACGAATAAACTCAAAATCTACTGCTCCGATTTCAAAAATTCTTTCACCATTAGAATGCTACGTTATCCCTGAGTAACAGGCTATATTTTATGTAGATACCTCGCGAGCAAAGCCGCGAGCGGAAGCTAGTACTTAGTATATAATTTGTCAAGTTTTTAAGTCGAGATAACATCTATGCGAGCAAAGCCGCATCATCTAGTATTTTATAATGGAGAATGTTACTAGGTATGCCAATTCGGTTGAAAGTTATTACAGTAAAGCTTGTATGTATACAAAAACACTATTTTTTGTTGTATCAAAAATACCTATTAGTTTTGATTTTACAGAACTTAAACTTCGATAAATATCGAGTCCTACTAACAGTCACGTGACCGTATGTGACGTCAATTTCCAACGCTCCGCTTAGTAGTGTTATGCGATGACGTCACACCGTCATACGCATCGTACAAGTCCGCTTCGCACGTTTACTTCTATTAATCGGAAACTAATTGACGTATCGAAGTAATTCTTTCGCGTGTCTTTTTTATTTTTGACCGAGAATATGGAGAGCTAATATTCAAAATTAGTTAACATTCTTCATTCAGAGATTTTGTGAGATTCGGGAGAAATTATATTTTATTTACGGCACCTTTATATTGTTGCATTTGGACGCTGACGATACTCAACCGCGACTGCGCTCAGCGGGAACCAGCGGCACAGAGGACTATGTAAGTTCAAAAAGCTCACTAACGAAAACTGACACTATGAATGTGATTAATTATCACAGTCTGCCCCCACAATCCTCCCCACGCGCAGGAAAACTGTAATACTACTCTTTAACTTATTCCATCTCGAGTTAAAGTACCCAAAACGTGAACCCCATTTCAATATTCTAACTATTCTATCCGCCAATATGGAGATGTTTAAATGATATGAGTAAGACAGGAGTGAGTACTGAGATGAAGAATGATAGAGGGAAATGGAAGAAGACAACATGTTGCGACCCCACGTGACGTGGGAAAAGGGCAGGAAGATGGTAGAGATATGTACTTTTAAACTTACGCGATCTGAACACATTATTATTAGTATTACCAGTCTACCCGTGACCACGACAGCGTACAAACCTGTCGAAACGTCGGGAAAATATAAGGTAATTTAAACGCGATAAATACCCGTCTAATACTAATAATGATGGTAGAGATGTGTTAATGAAAAGCTGTTTTCGTGCGTCATAATAACATATACATCATATTGTTTTTCCTATGTTATCCCACTACTGCTCAAAGGTCTCCCCCAATTCCTTCCAATACTTCCGACCGCCCCCCCACCTCCCCTTAATAAAAGGCATTGAGGTCGTTCTGCCGTTTTTTTGGCCTGCCCCGAGCACTTCGCTCATCTGCAGACGTCCATTGTGTGACGACCTAGGCAGAGTTCGTCATATTGCTATTGTTTTTTTATGAAATGCTATTTTTTAGGGTTCCGTACCCAAGGGTAAAAACGGGATCCTATTACTAAGACTTCGCTGTCCGTCCGTCGGTCCGCCTGTCATCAGGCTGTATCTCAAGAACCGTAATGGTAGGATAGTTGAAATTTTCACAGATTATGTATTTCTGTTGCCGCTATATAAAATAAATCAAAAATAGCAAAAAAAACCATGTCTGTTGTATATGACTCATACAACAGACATGGTGTTTTTGCTATTTTTATAGATAACTAGCTTCCGCCTGCGGCTTCGCCCGCGTGATACCTTGAAAAACAAAAACAAATGTATCCCGCGGGAGCCTTAGGTATATTCTTCCGGGATAAAAAGTAGCCTACGTGTTATTCCAGACCATAATCTATATCTGTGCCAAAGTTCATTCAGATCCGTTCAGCCGTTTTAGCGTGAAAGAGAAACAAACATACATCCATACATTCTTACAAACTTTCGCGTTTATAATATTAGTAGGATGGTATGGAACCCTTCGTGCGCGAGTTCGACTCGCGCTAGGCCGGTTTTTTTCTTTTTTCTTGTCGAATGCATAAATAAATTCTGGCAGTCAGAGTTTATTGCATAAGTTCTAGCCGCTGTGACTTAAAACACTCAATAAAAATCACTTAGCTCAGGCTAAATTGTCATCTTAATGAAGACAGATGCCATAAATGAAGAGAAGGATAATTTACTTTAATTACTTAAAGTTTTACTGAATAATCACTGACTTTAAGACCAGAATCTAATGTTTTTGCGGGTCCTTCGCAAGTAAGGTATACTTGAGAATCTATTCTGGGACCAACTGCAACACGGACCTGTACAGTCAATAACTCACTTACTCTGGTTACCGTCGGGTTTTCAACAAACCGCGATATAAAAATACCTAAGCATGTTTAATTATGGTCCAATTTCACCATCTTTTGTTAACAAAGCATTACCTGATCGGGCATCAATTAAGGCCCAGAATTTTGCAAGTATTGTAACCCTAATCATTATATTACCGCTTAATAGATTACATTGAAATTGAACTACACGATACTCAAGGATATAAGTGATAAATCAACTGGAGCTAAAACAGGAATTAGTTAGAAAACCTTGGTTAAAAACCATGTCAAAAACACCTCTGAAAATTCAGAAATTCTCTAATTTATCCAGAACAGTAAGGTATTTTGAATTTCTATTTCACATGAATGTAAATCAGTTAATTTGAAACAAATCAACCCTGCCCTTTTTTTGAAATAAGCTATTTACTTGAACATATTTATGTTTTTTATAAATTGTCGCTTTTGTTATGTAATTCAGAACAGCCATATTATCATGCCGCACTCTACTTACTTGTCATTTAGGTATTTCGCTTCGTGCTATGTCTGATTCCGCGGAAATCCGCGTTGCTATACGGACCTATGTCACTTTTTTTTGTAACTTTTACGTAAGGAATAGTGTGATGAGTATTCTGGGCCTTAACAACAATGTTTAAGTATCGTTATTTATTTCTCGTCATTTCATTTTACGAAAGTAATCCTTTATCAGGCCAGGCTAACAGGCTAACTAGTTGTTAGTTTACTTAACAGAGCATGGTTAAAGTAGCCTTAAATTTAAGTACCGTTTTTATTTGATAGTAGTTTAAACCATTACCGATGATGACTTAGACGATCAAAGGTAACTAATATGAAAGGTTCGTTTGCATTAGGTCAACTTATACCGCGGGATAAGTTGATTAAAGACCCCTTTTTCTGACCCGGGGCTACCACAAGCTCTTATAAACCATCATGTTTCAGAAAAATGAATGTAAAGCTTGTAGTAATGCTACTTCAATTTAAATTTAAAGTTTAATAAGTTATGGTTTTTTAATAAGTTATGGTACTGTTAAGTTTTATTACTTTGATACTGCTCGAAGAGCTTGTGGGGAACTATTCACTTTAATTCAAATATCTCAAACGTACACTTGACCTTTATCCCTTTACACTCGGGCTGATACAAGCGTGAGTTTCATGATGAATTCTTTTTAAAATAATTTAGTACATCTATAACCTCATCTGATTTCACTTTGTTATGTATGTATATCCTTTTTATTTCTTTAAAGTCGTCTACTTTCACTGTTTATAATCTTCTATTTAACTACATATATGCGGAAACTTTGTAATTGGCCCTCAGCATGCATGTCCATTACTGGCATGTTTTTAATATTAAAAACTATTATTAAGACCTAGCTGTAAGTTTTCCCAATACATAAATAAATAAATAAAAAAAAAACTGGCGCCAAACTGTTTAGTTTTTCGGAACGCAACCGACGTCGATCGTTTGTAAGGGATATTTTGCACGTGGAAAAAAAAGAAGGAGAGGGATGCGGGCGGTTAGCCACTTGTGAGACGCGACGAAAGATGCCTGCGTTTTTCGACCCTCGATACTGAATGAATAATTGCTGAATAATCAATAAAGAGGTTACTTACGTACAAATTTATTTAATTTTCCTGTAAAATACCCTATAAAATAAAAAAATATAGGACTTAATTAAATTATCCTCACGATTGTGACTATGTCAGGTACGACCTGCGGCTCACGATCGTGTGGGTCGGTTTCTGAGTTAACTATAAACCAGGGATTGTTTATAACTTGATTTTTTTGGCTCCTTAGACTCATTTCAAAACAAAAAATTACATTTCGCAACAAGAATCGCAAAAAAGTTTTGCCGGTTGTAAAGGGTTATTGGAAAAATAATCACCAAAATAATACACATAAAAACTCAAAATAACGCGAGAAAAACGTAAAAATTAGAGCGATAAGTTCACAGTCGAAAACATCAGAAGATAAAATCGTCACATGATAATGTCATTTGCATACTTTTTCCGATGTCTTTTTAATTACCAACATCGCTATTAGACTGTCACTTTGTCTAGACCACCAGTCTCTGAGCATGAGCGCCATAGATAGCGAAAGAGACTTTTTTTTTGCTTACATAATATGTGATTTTGACTTCTTTCCGTAAAATCGCTGTCGACGAAGATTTCTAAGAATATGCAGTTCTGAGAACGTCTTCTTTAAATGTCACTAGTTTTTTCAAAATAGTGTAGTTAGTAAAATGCGCCTTGGAAGCTCCTTTCTTAAAGCCGGTAAAGTAACATTCAAATATCACTTAACAGGGGCTGCTCTGATTCTCATGTAGATCCCAAAACGAAAACTAAATCCTGACTATAGATGACAGGATTAGTTGGCACTAAATATTTGCAGGTGTATATTTAAATGGTAGCAAAACTTTTTGTGTGCGGTTGCTTCGAATTTCACCGATTCGATCACGATTCCAATAACCGGTACGAAACGAGCGGACCGCGAAAAAAAACTATTTTTAAATTGAAAATCGACTTGTCAGATATTTTTGAAATTCCACTGGAAAATTTTCAAGTAGTTATCTGGGAACCGAGCTAGGAATAAGCTTGACGTTAGCGAAGCAAAGAAAAAACTAAGAGTACCTACCAACTCGTAGAGGTTTTATTTCAAACGAGCAGATGCCCGCAGCTTCGCCCGCGGAATTTCGATTATCGCGACTTTTCATACAAACTTTCATCCCCTATTTTATCCCCTTGGGGGTAGAACTAATCAAAATCATCTTAGCGGATGCCTACGTCATAACATCTACCTGTATGCCAAATTTCAGCCCGATCCGTCCAGTGGTTTGGGCTGTGCGTTGATAGATCACTATGTCAGTCAGTCAGTCAGTCCCCTTTGAGTTATATATATTTAGATATATTATTGATAACTATTTTCATTCGAATAATATTATTGACTAGCTGAGCCGACAGACGTCCTGCCTTAAAACCTTCTCCTTACAATAACAAACAACAAAAAAAGAATTAGCGAAATTTGTCCAACCGTTCACGCGTGGTGCTGTGACCAAGGAAAATAGGGATTCATTTTAATATATAAGATTATAGAAGATTAGCTGAGCGAGATGTAGACGAGAGGTAACAACACCTATAGCCACCTTATCCCGCGGGATGAGTTGACCTAATGCATTTTAATATATAAGATTATAGAAGATTAGCTGAGCGAGATGTAGACGAGAGGTAACAACACCTATAGCCACCTTATCCCGCGGGATGAGTTGACCTAATGCATTTTTGAATCGGTCGTCTCAAACAAACTCAAAAACTCAAACTCAAATCATGTTTATTCAATAAAATCACAGGGATAATTTTGAATCGCCTTACATACTAGGTGAGTCTAGGTGCCAATTCCAGTCCTATTTCCAGTCCGAGAAGAACTGACAAGAAACTCGCTGGGCCCTAGCACTTTTTTTTGTATTATCCTCCTTGTTAATTTTGTTAGGGACACCTAGCAGAGTTGGAGCTGATTTGTCCCAAGCTTTTTCATCATTAAGTACTGTGATATATTATAATTAGCTTTTGAGACAGAGACTAAGTTTTTGTTCAATTTCATTTTTGAATTTCCTAATCGATAACCTAAGCAACCTAAAAAGCTTAACCCTAAGCAGAGTTATCTTCCAGCAAATCTTGGGATATGGAGATTTTTAACTAGTGGTGGGTAATACAAAAATGAAGAAAGAAAGAAATTAAGAAATACTAATGCAAACACAGACTAATCAAAATAAATTATAATTGATTGTAAGGCAATTGGATAACGCTTGATGCATACAACGCTGAGTGCATTCTTGCTAATATTATATACCTGGGAAGCCACAACCGTAATTCTAAGATACTAACCTACAAGTAGGGCTGCCAAATGCAGAGAAAATTAAATTTCCAGATGTGCGGGGTGACACGATCGGGTACTCCTACTATAATCCTACTAATATTATAAACGCGAAAGTTTGTGAGGATGTCTGGATGTCTGGATGTTTGTTACTCTTTCACGCTAAAACGGCTGAACGGATCTGAATGAAATTTGGCACAGACATAGATTATGGTCTGGAATAACACATAGGCTACATTTTATCCCGGAAAAATGAACAGTTCCCGTGGGATATTTTTTTTGTGTTTCAAGGTACCACGCGGGCGAAGCCGTGGAAGGAAGCTACTAGGAAATAAGTATGTCAAGGGAAGTTTGAAAGTGGCGACTTTGAAAAGATGAGAAATGTTAGATTTCTATGTACTATGAACATGGTAGTTCCATCCACACAGTAGTAGTGAGGAGTGATAAAACCAATATCACCAAATGAGTTATGAGTATGAGTGTGACTCTGACGCAGGATGAGGAAAGACGAAGATGTTACCGAAGGGGAGAGGAAAACATGTTGTGCCGACCCCTCTTAGCGTGGGTAAGGGTTGCAAATTATGAAAAAGAGAATGTAGAATAATTAATCTCCAGAATATATATTTTCACGCATTTTAGGGTGTCTACTCTGCAAAAGGATCCACGATATCGGCACGATAATCGTGAAAAATTCAATCTAAGTAACTTGATATTCGACTATTATTTGTACGCCTAAACAACAGATTATTTCTAACAATTGATTATACCGTTGTCGTTTTCCGTAGTAGACGCCCAGAGGCTTCACTACGAATTCATAATACATTACCGAATTAATATTACATTTTTATTTCGTACCATGACCTATAAAAAAATGTGACGTCAAATCTGACGTTTCAAAAACAGAATCGTTCTGGAAGACTTCGGTCTTTCCGAACCCGTCAGCCCGCCAAGGAGAAAATGGCGGTTAGGTTAGGTTAGATTAAGTTAGATTATAGAAAACGGAAGAAATTAATTTACGCAAGACTAGGCAGTAAGGTCTATGACTATAAGCCTGCTCAAATGAGCGAATAATTTAACAACAAAACAATCTGGAAGACTTCGTGGTAAGGCCCCAGGACTGAGACACAGATAGTCATCATCATCATCTTCCTGCCCTTATCCCACTAGGTGGGGTCGGTACAACAGGTTCTCTTCCTCCACTCTCGCAAACAATAGTCCGGCTTTTGACAGCCCTGCGAACCTTGTCTACTAATGCATGAATTGATTGAATCATAGCTATGACCATTGCACTTACAGACATACTTGTGTGTTAACCTAATCAGGTATATAATTATAGATAAATTATATAGATAATATGATTGTAATAACAATCAAATTATCTAGCTACTCGTAGGTTAGGTTGTACCCAACTAAACATATTACATTGGCTTTGATGTATGCGGAATTCTACGGCTTTGATATCCGTTCAAAATCAGGGTAACTCGTAAACATAAGACTGGGACTGGGATTCTCGGACTGGGGATAGGACTGGAATTGGCACCTAGACTCACCCTAGTATGTAAGACGATTAAAAATGATCCCTGTGATTTAATTATTTATTTGATTGAATAAAAATATATTGACTTTTGATTATTGACATCATTAAAATCAGTAAATTTAAGTAACAATTTTGATATCGGAAGAATGTATCCTACTTACCTAAGTTACTATAATACATCAATGGAGGAATTGCTCAGAGCAACGGCAATCTAACCAATGATGATATCATGTTCATAAGGGATCATTTTGCGTGTCAAAAATGCAAAAGACAGGCGGATCTGAAGAGCTGGAGAAGGACACGCTTGTGCGCGCACAAATGCAATATTTGACGACGGCGACGAGGGTGAAATCGGTTGAATTGTTCGTGAACAATATTGCATAAAAATGCACGGGCGCAGAATTCGGACTTCAAGCAAAATTAGGACGTTTTGCAGATGGTTTGGAAGATGGTTAATGGATAATATCGTGCGGCAAACCGGGTTCTAGCACCAAAAATTCAAGGCCTAATGATTAGGAATAGATATGTTGCCATAGCCGGGTACGGGACGGAGACGTGATGAGCAAGATTCAATTTCCTACGCGGAATTCACGGTCCGTCCAGCCCATCATAGACAGAATGACGCGAGACGTGGTCAAGACGTTGACAAAGGCTTATGCGTAATACGTTCTCGTCCCGTGATTATTTTCGCGATCCCGTTGTCATGTCTTAGTACAAAATGTAAATGACATGGCCCATGGAAATATATGCATGCCTCATTACATATGAACATATAGGTCCTAGCATGTAGCATGTACACTACTGACGGCCGATCTGGCATACGTGATCTGAACACAGGCTATTTGAAAGTGAGTAAGAGACAGAAAACACGCTCTGCAACCGATAGAGTAATTAATATAATAATAATAATAATAATACAGACGTCGAAGTTTCGAGGTTTACATGCTCATATGTAATGGAGCATGCATTTATTTAGTAAGTTTTTAAATATTTTTGACTCGAACTTTTTTAAAATAATTTAACAATGTATTGCCACAAGTTGCCAGGTACTTTAATAAGATAGATCTTTCTATGGAAGCAAAAAATGGTCAGCTTAAGTCGATAGTTTTATTAATTCAAATAATAAAGATGTTGTAGTCCCTGGAACAGTTTTAAGATGGAGTATTAATCATGTACATTAAGATAGAATAAAGTAACTAGTAATCTAAGAAAATACCGCCAAGTCTGGAGATTGCAGTTATTTTTATGTTTTTTAGTTTTTTTCATGGTATTTTAAAGTGCCTTTAATAGTTAGTAATAACTTTTAGGTTCTATGTAAGCACTTCTTGTCTGAAACACAGGAAATAAGGCTTAATGGTTCTTATTTTTTTAGGTTTTCCTAGGGTGGGAGCTAGTGCACTTTACACTTTACGCTATCAAATTGTTATTCTTTATTGTATATCAAACTTTTGTTTTGTACTGCTTATCTACTATGCAAGGATACTCCTACCTAGTACCTATAATAAGAATAAGAAATAGTATTGTGTAAAATTCTGTCAGTATATTTATGTACTTACCCACTTTAAATAAATAAATTTGAATTTGAATTTGAATGTATGCATATTATTTAATAAGGATTAAGTAGTTCATTATATGATTTGTGTTATGTTAAAGAATATGTTATCAATGAATAACTGGCTTGACTGGCCTCACATCTCAATTATTAGTAACTTTGTATTCTGCACTGTAGGTTGTGGGTTTAATCTTCACCTAAGACTAACATTTGTGTGATGTTTTTTCTGTTTTAGAGACATTTTGTATGTCATCATCATCATCTTCCTGCCCTTATCCCACGTTATGTGGAGTCGGCACAACATGTGATCTTCTTCCATTTTCCTGTCATTCGTCATCTCAGTACTCACTCGTTTCTTACCCATGTCATCTTTCACACAGTCCATCCATTTTTTTTTGGCCTACCTCTACCCCTGTATCCATCCACATTCATACCTAACACTCTCCTTGTCACATGACATTCATCTCTTCTCATAACATGCCCATACCACGCTAACCTATTACTCCTCATCTTTTCTTTAACCGGTGCCACTTTCAGACTTCTTCTGATATACTCATTCCTTATTCTATGTATGTAATGTGAAAAAATACATGTTTAATTAATTTATCAGTTATCTGGTTCTATATTACAAGCTTGCTTAGTTTGGGGCTAGGTGGCATTGAACTCAACAGCCTTATGCAAGTGGATAAGGTTTTGGTGAGGTGGATATTTTAGAGGTACATATTTAGTGGGTTCAGTATAATAGAGGGCTCTTCTCTACATAATTAAGCATTATAGCCAGAGTGAATAGCTTTCTGAAGGGCTTAATCTTTTTTATTTTTGCCTTTGTCACGGTGACCTAAGCACCAACACCTTCACAGATATTCAAGTGTAGGTATATAAATGAATAATGTTAGTAGGAATTTAAATTAGATGTATGATAGAAATGCCGGAAAGAACTACTAGAAGAAGACAGAAAATGTGGAGTAATAGGTTACAATGGTATGGGCATGTTATGAGAAGAGATGAATGTCATGTGACAAGGAGAGTGCTAGGTATGAATGTAGATGGATACAGGGGTAAAGGTAGGCCAAAGAAAAGATGGATGGACTGTGTAAAAGGTGACATGGCTAAGAAAGGAGTGAAAACTGAGAATGATAGAGGGAAATGGAAGATCTCATATTTAGCCAACCCCAAGAACAAGGAAAAGGGAAGGAAGATGATATATGATTAACATACTAGACTCTAACTAGAAGTATTTGTAAGTATCGAGTGTATAAAAATGAGAGGCCTATGCCTAACCATTCTGTCGGGAAAATATGTGTGTTTTACATTATTTAGGTAGGTATATTAACTAGATCTTCGTGTCACTAGTCACTTTTGCAATCTAAAAGGATTAACGCGCGTCCTAGAGTTTTCATATGTTCACTAAAAATAAAACTAGATAGGAAGAATCCATCTATCTTTAGACTAGGTAGCTACCTACTAGTGTTCTCAAGATTTGATTATCCAAAGAAGATAAATAAATTAACATTATTTTTTATAGGAAATAAGGTATATAGGTATGTTTATAACAATTTGTGGATGAGAGTTTTCTTTAACATTATTGCTGAATATTTAATTTGGCGTTAATAATTTATTTTTTAACATCCAATAAATTACGTTTTATAAATTTATTCAAGTCTCCAGTTACGATCAGCACGTGAACGCGCATTATTAGAAAGGCTACGTAGGTTTAATATCAATCATAGAACCATAATCAGACTTTATCTATTCATACAAATAAAGCCACTTACAAGTTATTTATGTTTGAACGAGTGTTGAATGGAACAAAGAATTACAACAAAATATGAATAGCTAAGTTTAACATTTAGACATTTTGTGAAAGGAAAGAGTCGTATAAACATGCAGCGCACCTTCTAGTACCTGATACATTGGTGAGACCCGGTGATATAGGGAAAATCAACATAACTTCACCCTTATACTGCCTAAAACACTGGCCATTATCTCGATAATGTTTGCACAATAAGTTTAGTCACACGCACCGACGTCCGAAGCGCAACATTCTACGTGCACTTTTAGTTATAATAAACTGTACAAGTCACTCACAATATTGTAAAATACTTTTTAGCACCAACACACACTCGCTCGTAACCGACTAACTAGTCGACCATAGTAAAGAAAGCCCTTTGCTTTGATGATTATTTTCTCTATGCCCTCCCTTCCCTTCGTTCGAGAGAGGTAGGTATAGGTAGCTGAGGGTACAGCAAAGCAAACAGCAGCAAACAAGTGAAGAAAGAAAGAGATAGGTGATACTGTGTGCGTGTGTGTGTATGAATGAATGGTTTTGTGACCGAAAGACGAATGACCTTTAAGTACCATAGACAAGAGGTTGAATGCTTAAAAGCATAAATGCTAAATACTATGAGTACCAGTGATCTGTTACTAAAGTTACTAAAGTGATGAGTATAATTGATACATAATGGAGTACTTAAATGACTACAATATTTAATTAATTTCTGGCTTCTTTTTTTAGAGCAGTTCAATCAATCAAGAAATTTATTTTTGGAGTATGGCAATGATTAATATTTGTACCAATTATATAATCTGTGTCTGTCTTCACTAAACTCTCAGAGTAAAGATAGTACTAAACTAAAGCTTATTTCGTTCATTTCATTCGCGTCGTCATTCATGCGCATTTCAACCTACGAAGTTCGTATCGTCAATCAATTTCGTTAATCACTGTCATGGACGTCGATCGATAATCGAGAATGAATGTTGTATTTGTGTTGCCAAATGTTGTCATATTAGCACACTAAGTGCTAGATCTAGCGCTTTTCTTTACTTCAAGCTATAGTGCTTTTCAGCGCCAAGTGCTAAATCAAGCGCAGGTATTCTTAAAATCTCTGCTAGAATAAGACAATATTTATTGCGAAAACAGAAAAATCACTGTTTCTATCCACAAAATTCTTTATTCATTTACATAATCGGAAGCAAACGTTAAAAAAGTCGATTCATAATGTTGTGATGCTAATATCAAAACACTTAGCAGATAAAAAAATAGTCACAGGTAGATATTTTACAGAACAAAAAAATACCAAGTAGGTACAGTAGATATCGTTTTTTTAATCTAGTGTATTTTTGCTTCAAAGAGCTGGCAAGTCTACTTGTGTTTGTTTGTCTTGTCTGTTCGTTTCTAACTAACTAAACTGAACAGACAGTGCGTCTTTGCGGCTTGTTGTTTTATATATATCCAATTAGACTAATAATTGTGATAAAACATTTAATTAAAATGTTCTCAGCTGTAAATCGCGTCAAACGGGAGTTCAAGGAGGTGTTCCAGACCGCAGAGGTCTGTAAGATTAGCACATCACGAAAAAATCAAATTACATAATCCACCTACACAATTTCCAAACTCAGAATGCAGAAAGAAGTTCTTTCTGTATTCTGTATCATTCAATTTGTATGATTTTTTATCGTGGGGTAATAATTAGGTAAGTATACATCAATGGTATGAATGCTTACTTGAACATTCTATCAATTTATATGATTTAAGCACTTATTACACTACACGGTATTCAGGGCCCGGTAGTAAAGGAGCCTAACTCCTAGCCTCTACGCCTTACGCCCCGACTCTTATTACACCACTCTTATTTAGGGTAAGGGTCCCTGAATTCAGGGTAGTATAATAAGCACTTTAGCGGTTTACTCAGGTTCGCTTGAGCTTACTTGTATAGGTACTTAGTCACTTTTACCATTGATGTATACCTAACTAGCTGTCCCGGTGAACTTCGTACCACCATAGATATGACTTATTCTCGAGACATTTTATGTCACATCTCACGGGAACGCAGTCAAACGGGATAAGAAGTATCCTTTGTCCATCTCCTGGTTCTAAGCTACCTCCACACTGATTTTCAGCCAAATCGGTTCAGCTACTTGAGTTATAAATACTGTAACTAACATGATGTTCTCTTATATAATAGAGAAGATTATTACACAATAAAGTAGCGAGTGCTTTCAAATAAGACTCTTAGCTACCTCAATACCTCTAATGCAGGGCTATGGCAAAGCTCTGCGCGTCTAACGATTCAATAGTTTCTTAGTGTACATATTTAATTAAACGTTAAGAAATCGAGTGTGCTTTAGATCACACACCTATGTAAAAAATCTGCAAAATTGTTAACCGTTCACCACGTGTGGTTTAGTCTAATCATAGTAGCCTTCCATTAAGGATGATTGTTTGAATCCGATCATCAATTTCTTTTGTGTCAATGCGTTGTTCAAAAAATATTTCTAGATGGTATAATAGATATGACTTGCTTTACTTGTATAGGCGACCAAGAAATTGGTTTACCACTTCTGATGACATCTCCCGGTAACATAATTATTCGCTAAGGATTACTATGACAGATGCTGACGTAGCAGTTATTAATCTGTCAAGCGAAAATAGCCCTTCATGTTTTGTACATGCAAATGATATTCAGCCTTAGAGTGGTAAACCAATTTCTTGGTCGCTTATACATGTACATATACCTACTCGATGAGTGATCAGTGGGGTGATTACAGATCATACTTACAATCAATGTCAATCCATTTTGATTGTTATCAAGTGATTTGGTATTACATAAGAGTGTTAATTTAATAAATTTGAGACAGTTTTGACAAGTGTTGATTGTATCAGAGTTCCGTAATTGCACTACTTGCTAATCCAGCCGCCTCATGTCCTTCAGAAAGGTAAGTAGCTGATGTTGGTGTGGGTGTCTCTGGGTAACAGTAAAGGTACGAGTTAGCAGCGGACGACGAGTCGCGGCGACGATACTGGTTTCTATGTATTTCTATGAAATTCCCTCCGTAGTTAGCGATGTGGATGGATACAAGGGTAGAGGTAGACCAAAGAAAAGATGGATGGACTGTGTGAAAGATGACATGGGTAAGAAAGGAGTGAGTACTGAGATGACGAATGATAGAGGGAAGTGGAAGAAGATCACATGTTGTGCCGACCCCACATAACGTGGGAAAAGGGCAGGAAGATGATGATGATGATAAGTAAGCGACACCAAGCTAGCGACGCATTTCATAGAAATTCATAGAAAACAACAGTGTCTCATTATCCCCAAGTAACATAGGCTATATTTTATATAGGCATATGAGCAAAGCCACGAGCGGAAGCTAGTGATAAATAAATTTATTTTCAGGTGGTTTCTGGTGTAATAAAGCTGGAGCTCGTAGACCATGTCTGGACGGATTTGGTAGCCGAGATCCAGGGTCCCGAAGGCTCTCCGTATGCCGGGGGTCGATTCCAGCTGAAAATCAATGTGCCGGAGGCCTACCCATTCTGCCCACCAAAGGTACACTTCATCCAACGGATCTAGGCATTCGTGAAGTTAGCCACAGGTGCGAGTTTGCGCATGTTCAGTCCCACCGCCCCACTTCATACCTTCAATTGCTCCCGAAAAACGATACTGCGCAGCGCCTGCGGCTAACTTCACGAATGCCTCGACTCGTTGGGCTAACTGTACACTTCCAAGTCCTCTTGACAGGTTAAATAAATATCTTATTGTACCACTATTGACACAATAAGGTATATTTAATTTATATACCTCTGCCCTTAATTTGCTAAAGCCGGGTTATCACAACATGGTTAATCTCTGACAATTATGTTCTATGTACAGTATCAACATCTCCCATATAATATTATCATTACATATTATTGTGGCAGAGAAATGGCCCATAGCTTAGCTTGATGCTCCAACATCTCGCCATGCTGTAGCCAAGAGCGGATCCAGCTTTGGTGCCAGGGGGGTCACATAGTCGTGGTCAAGTCACAAAAAGTTATAATCCTTATGATATATAATTTTAATTAGTGGTCCACCTAGGTCCTGGAACCAGCCCAGGGGGGGTCATTGACCCCCATGAGCCCCCCCTGGATCCGCCCTTGGCTGTAGCGCTGGTATTCTGCTAAGGGCCGCATCCTTATCTTATCCATCATTGTAATGTAAATCATTCAAAATTGCTTGATTTATCGATTGGGAAATTCGGAAATGTAATTAAACAGAAACTGTCTCGCAAAGCTTATTTTATAATATCAGACTACTTAGGTGACAAAAAAGCTTGGGACAAATCAGCTCCAATTCTGATAGGTGTCTAACTAAATTGAACAGAAAAACAAAGAAAGTGCTAAGGCCCATCGAGTTTCTTGTCAGTTCTTCTCGGACTGGGGATAGGACTGGAATTGGCACCTAAACTCACCTAGTATGTAAGACGATTCAAAATGATCCCTGTGATTTTACTGAATAAATGATTATTGACTATTAACTATTGAATGACAGCTACTAATAATTGTTCATGGATAACGTTTACAGATCAAATTTACAACTTACATCTGGCATCCAAATGTGTCAACAATCACGGGTGAGATATGTCTCCGTCTGCTGAAGGAAGAGTGGGTGGCAGCTCTCACTCTGTGGAACGTTTTGACTGCTATCCAGGTAATTATATAAAGTTGCCTATTTGAACAACTTCAAAACACGGAGGATACCCAACTACTAAGCGAAGGAGAATAATGAGTTTGTGTGTATGTATGCGAGATTATTATTAGTATTAGACGGGTATTTATCGCGTTTAAATTTAAACGCGCTAAATACCCGTCTAATACTAATAATAATGTGTTCAGATCGCGTAAGTTTAAAAGTATGTATGCGAGATATTTTTGTTGTCTTTTTGATGTATAGATCTTTGTTACTCATTCACATTGAAACGGTTGAACTGATCTGAATAAAATAGGGCACAGAGATAGACAATAGTCTTGAATAGCACATACTTTTGATCCCGAAAAAAATTTACGGTTTCCGTGGAATAGATTTGTTTTTGTAGAAGCTAAAAAGAAAAAAGTTACTTAATTGACGAAGACAATTTGATGGAAAATAAAAACAAATAACAATAACATAATAGGAAATAGAGAACAGAGCTAATTATAGATACATTAAAATAAATATTTAAAACTAGCTTCCACCCACGGCTTCGCCCGCGTGATACCTTGAAAAACAAAAACAAATCTATCCCGCGGGAACTGTACATTTTTCCGTGATAAAAAGTAGCCTATGTGCTATTCCAGATTATAATCTATATCTGTGCTGAATTTCATCCAGATCCGTTCAGCCGTTTCAGCGTGAAAGATTAACTAACAGACATCCTTACATCCAAACATCCATAAATTCTTACAATCTTTCGCGTTTATACTCGTAATATTAGTAGGATATAACAAAACCATTTTTAAATAAAAACTAATTTGAGAGCGCTGGTGGTACAGTGGTACCACCCCGGTCTCACGTTCCGAAGGTCGTGGGTTTAAACCTAGTCGTGCATCAATGAGTTTTTCCATTTGAAAAATTTATGTGCTCAATGCCAGTGTTCTTAAACGGTGATGTAAAACAGCGTGAGGAAACCGGCATACCCTAGGACCAAAAATTCGAAGGTATGTGTCATAGGTTAGTATTCTTAAGCGGCGATGGGCTTGCAACCTGTAACGTAGTACGGAATACTAACTACTGTGCAAAATGTGGGCATGTACCAAATGTCATGTTTAGACGTGCCTCTGACTACCCTCTTTAGATATCCTAACTATAGATCTGAGGAAGATATCTACCGAGCCCGGGGATTACAGTTGTGATAATATTTATTTTTTATTTTATTTTTATTCTAATAAACCAGTCCAGTCACGAGAGAGAGGTAGGCCAAAGAAAAGATGGATGGACTGAAAGAAGACATGGGTAAGAAAGGAGTGAGTACTGAGATGACGAATGACAGAGGGAAATGGAAGAAGATCACATGTTGTGCCGACCACACATAACGTGGGGAAAGGGCAGGAAGATGATGAAACCAGTCGAGTCACATTAGTGCACTTCAGTATACATTTATTCTTTCTTCCAGAGTTTACTTGCGATCCCCGAATCGAGCGAGTCGCAGAACGCAATGGTCAGCAACCAGTACAAAAGTTATAAGCCGTACTATATTGTCACAGCTGTGCACTGGACCAATGTGTACGCGGGCGGGTCCGTAACAAACGAAGATTGCATTGAGAAGGTAATAGCATATCGACTATCCCGTTGCATGTCGCAGAAATCTGCGGGACTTTAAAAATACTCATTCCAATCATGTATACTAGCATCCGATCGCGGCTTCGTCCGCTTGTTACCTTGAAAAACAAAAACGTCTATCCCGCGGGAACCGTAAATTTTTCCGGGATAAAATGTAGCCTACAATATCCAGTTATATCCAGTTATCAATTAAAAGGGAGTTATTTCTTGAATCGTCTCCATCATCCTTCTGCTAAATTTTAATATGTATTTACACGGTTTGCATTACTGTTTTAAATCTCCACTCATGTTATATTTCAGGTTTAATGTTAGATTATTAAGGTTATTTTTGTTGTTAGCACGCCTTCTGTATTTTTACTACTTTACTTTGGTCAGCAGGTAGAAAATGCCTTGAAAATGCTCGCCAATTGTGCATATTTTTATAAAGAATTTAAATAAATAAATATTGAATCCTAATAGGGTATTCTTCTGTTCAAGGTGGCGCGCCTTGAGGAGATGGGAGTAGACAGTCTCACAGCCCGCCTGTCGCTCTCCGCGTCTAACTGGGACCTGGTGTTAGCTATAGAGAATATCTTTAGCTCTGATTTCGAATAGGCGGCATGCTGACACGGCACAAATACATAATATAATACTCATAAATACATAATCAAATTTATCATGTTTATGGACATTTTTACAGAGTAGAATCAATTCCATCAATTTGTGTCGAAAGCTTCAGTTTAAAGAGTTAAAGGAATTTCATCAATTTGTGTCAAAAGCCCCGTTTTCAAGAGTAAAGGGAATTCTATCAAATTGTGTCAAAAGCCCCGTTTTCAAGAGTAGAGGGAATTCCATAAAATTGTGTCAAAAGCCCCGTTTTCAAGAGTAAAGGGAATTCCATCAAATTGTGTCAAAAGCCCCATTTCAAAGCGTTAAAGGAATTTCATCAATTTTTGTCAAAAGTCCCATTTTAAAGAATAAAACGAATTCTATAAATTTGTGTCAAAAGCCCCATTTTAAGCGAGTAAAACGAATTCTATCAATTTGTGTCAAAAGTTTCATTTTTATATAATGAACATGAATAATATGCAATGTATGTGAATTTAATAATCAAAAGTAGAGAATTTATTGAAGAGTTGGGGTCTGAACTTTGTGGTAACTAAAACTTACAATAATTATCTTTTAGTGTCATAACGGGTCTCTCTCTAGGACACCATGGCCGCCTGGGGCCTACCACAAGCTCTTTCAAACCGTAATGTTTTAGGAACGTCGATGTTTTAAACTTGGAAGTTTACGCAGCCATTGTGTCCTAGTGAGATAAAGCACTTAGCGTCCTATATCGCTAGTTTGTGGATGCACTCGTAGTCGTAAGTTAATTATTTCACGCTATGGGGCCGTCCATAAATTACGTCACACGTTAATGGGGGGGGGGGTCGACGGGGTGTGACATTGTGTGACAAAGAGGTGGGAGGGTCCTAAATTTTGTCACATTTCAAAATCTATTATAACTCACTTTACGACAAAAAGCTACCACAAAAAGATCTTGCTACTATATCTGTGTAAATATAAGATACCAATTCTTTTGTCTGTCGACATGTGTGACGTCACAGGGAGGGGGGAGTCTCACAAATGTGACAAGGACGGGGGAAAGGGCAAAAAATCATGAAATTCGTGTGACGTAATTTATGGATGACTCATAGTATTGTATTGGCAAATTGATCTCTTTAAAGAAAACTTATGAATATCGTTTATATAATTTTAGTGGTTAGCGCTCTAAAGACGCGACTTCAGTAGGTGAACTCCTTTCTACACAATAGAAGAAATACGTGCAACTTAAGATATATTATATTTATATTTTGGCTCAAGTTATAAATTGCTAGTTTATTAACTATAAGTTAAGTATTAATTTATTTTATTTTTATATTATTTTATCGTAATTTATTTTGACTATGTGATAAAATGCATTTTTTAAGACTTCAGTATTCCTCATAGTATTAAACTGCTTTACTCTATTTGATAAGAATTTATGTTAGATTTCATAAAAACTTAAGAAAGACCAAGGAGTACCGTTGGTGTTTTGAAAAAAATATTTCACCTCTATATATTTCGAGAGAATTATTAGACTGAGTGAAAACGGGGATTTTTCTCCGCGCCTCGTCTACAAGAATCTTCATCCTTTAATCTAAATTTCAAAATGAATTATAAAGCTAAGCGTCCACCTTTCGGCATCGTACGCATTGGACGCGTCGTAACAAACGGATCGTTATATTCTTTCATTTGTATAGAAAGTCACACAAGTGCGTCCACCAATCCGCATAGTACGGATTGCTCGAATCTGCACGAATCGGTAATGCCGGCTCCGTTGCTTCAAGAGGCAACTTTTGCGATGCGTGCCGATGACGTCATTCAGAATGCCGGTCTGTAGGTCTGCACAATCGACGTTCGGTAACGACTGTAGTTAAAAAATTGTATGAAAACTTGTACAGCGCCTCTAGCGGATAGTTGGGTCGAACGCACCATGAGTCACGTAGTTAACTACAGCGACTGTAGCTTGCGCTTCATTAATTTGCTTAGAATTTGGTACCAGTAACAATTTTGACAGATGTCATAGTAACGTACTATTACTTGTAGTAACGTCAGCCGATTTAAATGTGACAACTCATGGTAGACGTAAACACCCCGGTCGAAATGGCGTCGGCAATCCGATTGCTGGTAGTTCGGCGGCAAATGCAATCGCTACGCATTGTGAAAAATTCATCCGTTTGATGCGATGCGTCCGATGCGAACGATGACGAAAGGTGGGGGCTTAGTTTAAACATGACTTTTGCATAAATTTTAGATGATTTATAGCGTCTAGTGTCTAGTCAGCATCAATAACATATGTACGATCATTTTGCATCATCTGAACTCGGCGATTCTCTGGCCATAAAAATTAGAAGGTAATTTTCGCAACAAAAAATAACACACTGTGTAATCTCTTAGAGATTTAAAATCACATTCTTCAAAAATTAAAATTAAAATATATATTTCATAAGAAATTGTAAAGACTTGGAATTGAAAAATTGAAATGAGTTAGTCTGTGTGATATTTTCCTAGTAACTGATATCTCTTCTTCGAAGATCTAATGGTAAATAATGATTATGAATGTGTCAAAGACTGTACATTGTACTCGAAGTATACTAGTCATATTTTAAGTTTAAAAATTTGATTTGCTGATTTATCATAAGAAGTAGTTTTAACACTTATAAAAACTTACACAAAACGTACACTATAACATTTACTCGCATTTTCTAATGTTCCTTTCTAAGAAATCGGTCTAAAAAAATATTATAAATAAGTACTCATGAACTCTACCATACCTATACTATTATATAGATAGTAAGGTTCTTTCTATACAGTAAATTAGTGATGCAACAAATATTTTTACGAATACTAAGATTATTATATTCGACAATACAATGATAGAAATAGTTATCAAATCATTATACGAATGCGGACTTTATTTTAACTCTGCTATTATAAAAAAAAAACTTTAGTAGGTAATTCGGCTCTTTAGTCGACTGGCCCCGGAAAAAACCGGCCCTACGGGGCCAGTTGACCTAATGCATTTAATTTATTACTTTTTTTTAGTCGACTGGGCCCATTACTAATTTGAACAAAAAATCTATTGTCTATTTCAAATCCATGTACAGATGTGTACAAAACGTACTCAGAGAAAAAAAATGAAACACCATTTTTATAAATATGATACTTGTGTTTATTGGGTTCTTTTGCTTAGAACTAGTCAAAATCAACAATATAGTATATCGACAAAAGTTGAAACACTTTTCTTCTTGACTATTCTAACAATAAATTCTGTAAGCGGGGCCAGTTGACCAATTCAAAACATGCATTAGGTCAACTGGACTCGAGGGGCCAGTCCGAGCGGGGCCGGTCGACTAAAGAGCCGGTAATTCAAATCAAGTACAGGTATTATGATTTTAAATATACCTATGCCATTTTTTTCAGTATAAGTGAATCGGGAAAAAGTGAATATTCACCCAATACTAATAATCTTTTTCCGTTGCATCACTACTTACATCACTCTTTATATCATAGGGTGTCATCCTTTTGATAAGCATAATTAATATCAATAAAAAATACTTTTAAGTCAAAATTATAGAATTTAATGAAATTGCGAAGACCATTTCTGAAAGTTATTATTAAGATTCCATGATTACAAAAGATTAGAAGCTTTTAAATTTCAAAACAATAAATATATTTTATTTGCCTAGATACTATAGATTATTAAAAAAAACATACAGACATAATTTCATAACATCCATTTTGAAATATGGTAAGTAATAAATACTAAATCAAACTTTGTACTATATTTCTTTTTTTTAAATAACTGGAATAAAAAAACAGTGAATTGTTATAGTTAAAAAAAAGGTTCGTTATAATTTAATTATATGCTAAATAAAATTGTTGTGAGTCTACATTCCTTCCGCAAATTTGGTCATTTTAAAATGATTTCGGACAAAATATAATTTGGTCTAAAAATATAATCATTAATTCATGATATTTGTAATGTAACTAATCCTGTCTAACAGTATCTAACCATAAGGGCTACATATCTACCTTCATATTTATTTTTGTGATTACTTACATTGTCTAAGATTTAATATTTTTTAGATACCTAACATGGAAATACTTTGGAAAAATGTTTTTATTTTATGTAGGTACCTACTAAAAGTATTTTACTTCAAATGTATATAAAAGTTGATATCGTGTGGTACCTACAGATGGATTATGTTTTAATGATATTAAATAACATCTTCTAGATAATGGGAGTTTTTTATTTTAGTTGTTAAAGTGCAAAATACTTTTATTGTAGATTCTGAGTTGACGAATGATTCCAGAGCGCGACCAAATATTTTAAACCTAAAGCGCTGGTGGGGCAGTGGTAGCACCCCTGCCTCAATCCGAAGGTCGTGGGTTCAAACCTGGTCGGGTAGGTACCACTGAGTTTTTCCATTCGAAGTGCCAGTGCTCTTAAACGGTGAAGGAAAACATCGAAGGAAACCGGCATACCCTAGAACCAAAAATTCGAAGGTGTGTCATAGGTTAGTATTCTTATAAGCGACGATGGGCTTGCAACCTGTCATGTACGGAATACTAAGTACTATGCAAAATGTGGGCATGTACCAAATGTCATGTTTGGACGTGCCCCTCTTTAGATATCCTAAAATATCTGAAGATATAGGTATCTACCTACCGAGCCCGGGCATTGATTACAGTCGTGATCTATTATTATCTATACTAATATTATAAAGAGGAAAACTTTGATTGTTTGTTTGTTTGTTTGAAACGAATAGGCTCCGAAACTACTGATCCGATTTGAAAATTTTTTTCACCAATGTGTAGAATATACTTTCAGGATGAACATAGGCTATATTTTATGTAGGTACTTCGCGGGCGACGCCGCGAGCGGAAGCTAGTATCAAATAAGGTTGTTGGTACTACATATTTATTTATATGAGCGCAAATTTAAAATTGCACATAGAACGTATTCGCCCTTGTCGAGCATTGCAAAAATTTTACATGACGCATCCAACAGTAGGTAAACATACATACATACATAAAATCACGCCTGTTTCCCGACGGAGTGGGCAGAGACCACGGATCTCCACTTGCTACGATCCTGACATACCTCTTTTGCTTCATTCACTCTCATTGCATTCTTCATACATGCGCGTCGGTTTAGGGTAGGTACTCATGTAAATACATACAGTAGGTAAACACAAAAAATAATTGATAGCTAGGCAACATCGGCTGTCCCAAACCAAAACCTAGTATGAGCCAATTTTTTTTGAAGACGTTTTTTTTCGTCATTATTAATTGAATGTTCAGCCGCGTGTTATGCAAAAACAACCGTGTTTCTATCACATTTAGAACCAAAGTTACGAGACCCATTGATCCTAGTAACTCCACTTTCTACACTGTAAAACAAAATCAAAATCCTAGCATGTAACATTTCCAAATTCAAATACCTCGCAAATGGTGCTCATACTAAGTGTTTGAGTTTGGAATTTCTTCTTACTAGATTTTTCAATTTGGAATTGGCTCTTACTATGTTTTTGTATTGGAAAACGATGTAATTATTTAACATACAATATCAACAATGCTCACACAAAACACAGCAAGTCGATGATCAGGGAGCGGGGGGCTTATTATCATAATCCTAACTATGCTGTGACAAAACTAGAATTTTTGGCGTTTTCCCCACCAACATTTTGTATCCTGGTTGGTGGGTATTATGACGATAAAAATAATTTAGGTTTATTTTATACTAGCTTCCGCCCACGGCTTCCTCCGCGTGGTACCAGGAAAAACAATAACAAATCTATCCCACGGGAATCGTACCTATTTCCGGGATAAAATGTAACCTATGTGTTCTTCCAGACTAGGTATAATTGATATCTGTACCAAATTTCATCCAGATCCGTTCAGACGTTTCAGCGTGAAAGAGTAACAAACATACATCTAGACATCCTTACATCCACACATCCATATTATAATTCTTACAAACTTTCGCGTTTATAATATTAGTAGGATTAAACGAATAGACAAATGGGATAGATTTAAAATTTCAAAAACTGAAACTACTTAAATAAACTCAAATAGAATAACGTAACGTAATAAACATAAATTAAATAGGTTAAAAAGTTTTCAAAGACTAGATTAAATTAGCAATTACAGGAATAACTACTTGCCTAGTCAACAGGACTTTTGGTCAATCACATGCCTGCATTGTTATGGTGAGGCGTTCATTATTGTGCTTTTCTAATAGCAGGTTTTTATTATATAGGGAGCAAAATAATGGCATTTTCGACTAAGCCAATCTGTTCTTACTGTGATTGCCTACAAATGTTTAAACTTAAACATTTGTAGGCTTTGGTTTGGGACAGCCGACATGTCACCTTATATCCAAGCGTACTACCTAGTAAGAGTAAGTAGGTAGCTATAGGACGTCGCAGCGTGCGCTAGAAGAGATGATTCAGTCTAAAATAGCACGCCCCTCCACTTGTACCTACTTGTACCGCATGTAGAGGTAAATACATTGGAGGGGAGTGCATTTCTAGACTGATCTACCTCTAATTTATTTTAAAACTCAACTAGACAGTCAGACACTAGGCAGACTTGGAAGATAGGTAAGTAGGTAGGTACCTACCTACAATATTTAAAGTTATTTTTTATGAGTAGGTAATTGCCATCTCCCGTCATAGGCTACCGACTTCTGAAAAGCTTGGCTTCGGAGTAGGTAGGTACCTACTTACGGAAGCGATCAGATGAAATACCTACCGTAGAGGTCACCTACCTACTAAACCACGCAAAATGTGAAAGCTATAAGCAATTAAGTGAGGTGAGTGAAGTTATTATAAATGAGATACAGAGATTTATACTAATCAAGCTGTTTTACTTTATACGAACACTTAACTGTTACATGGTAGGTATGCGACAGACGAAGGGTAATAATCACACTCATTTAATCTAATAGTAACTTGGCGGTAGACACAAAACGGAAGTACCGCCAACTTAGAATAATGTATGAACATTGTAGGTACACCTTATATAACAGTGAGCTCTATTCTATTAAGTACCTAACCACAATAAAATTATTTCAAGTATCACACAGCACAGTCCAATATAATCATAAAATATCAAAAAAAAGTAGTGTCTCGCTCGACCAACGTAGGTCTACGTTGGTCGAGCGAGACACTACTTTTTTTGAAATATAACAACCTCCAAACCTTCGTCTACGAAGGTTTGGAGGTTGTTATATTTCATAATAGCGCCATCTAGCAGCCGTCTTGTTAACTACGGTGCAACAAAGCCTGCAAGGCTGCGCTGCGCAAACGTCGCTTTGACAACACGCACCAGAACAAGGTAGTACCAGGTACACGCCAGTCACAGTTGTCGTCAAGCGGCGGACCGTGCTCCCGCGAGCCCCACCTATGCCTTACGACTATCCGGGGAAGGCAGATTGTGCATACCACCAGAATGTGACAAAATAAGTGCGCCTCTCAATCTAACGACCCCCCTTCACTCTTCCCTAGTTACTAAAACGACAAACATTTTCATTACTTTCTAAAACGTACTTATTTAATTTTCCGCGTGTGTCCAACTCCGAGCCAACAAAACGTGTGCGTGTAAATATAAATAATAATTATTGTGTTCAATCGTGAAACATGACAATATCTTACGCCGGTGAAGTACCAAACGGCAGCAGTTTTGGTTGTTTCTGGCGGATTCTTTGCAAGTAAGTGTAGTACGGCTGGCGCCTGGGCTTGTGGCGCGCGGAGGCTTTGACCGCGGGGTCTCCAGAACAGCTGTTCCGATTCCAAGCAAATTCTCCCCGCGTCGCTCCTACGTGACGAAATCCTGCACCGATCGCCCGCATAATACACAATAGCACCTTTAGTTAGTCTTTCTATTGTGACGTGACGTTCGACTGTTCACACATAACATGGTTGAGTTTACAAGAGTTGGTTTTCGACTGCCTGAGGATGCCCGTTCCACGTAATACACTAAATTAACTAATTCGTTCCAATAAAATGGTATTGGAATAACAAAAGGTTGCCTCAGGGCGGCCCCTCTGGTTTGTTCGGTCTCATACAGAGGTCATTTTTTGAAAATACCTATAAGTTTCAACCTACCTACAATAAAAATAAAACGAGTAACGTCAGTACAGTAGGTACCTACCTACATACATTAATTATCTAAGACTAGATTTTTTAGGCTACAAAGAGTTTTAGTTAGGGGCACATCCAAAAACGGAGACAAGTAGGTAGGCAAATCTACCTAGGAAGGTATTTTACCCTACATTTTATTTCAAAATGATCTGAGGTTTCATACCTAGATAGATACCTACCTACCTAAGTAATTTTCAAACCCGTTTAGGTATTAGTTATGTAGGTGCCTACCTGACTACCTACACTACATGACACGCCAAACTACAATTTGCTTTTAATTATTTGCGAATATAGGTAGGTACCTAGGCAGATATACTTTATTCGTATTACTTTTAGAAAAAAGTAGATAGGTAGGTACCTACCTTCCTTCATAACTAGATTACCTCGTCTGTATGTAGCTACGATATTTGCATCTTGTTGCGTACAAAAACATGTAGGTAGAGGCAGGTACCACTACACTTAGGAAGGTAGATACTTACCAGACGTCCGTCGACTACCTTTATGTAATAATCATAAAATAATTTGAAATTGTTCAAACGGAAATTCGTTTGTTATCACCATAAGATGCTCAACACGCCCAGAGAGAATTGAACTTATATGAACCTTAGTTAGTTGTAGTTACCTACAAGGGTCCGCGACCTTGGTATATCGACCTTCAAGGTCGCCTTGTTTCCCGGAAAAAAAACCTCTAATAAAGATATAAGTAACAAAATATGTGAAGATAACGAAAGATCAGCGATGGTCTACTCGGCTAATAGAAATTGCATAGGTATCTCACGTCAGCGCAACTAATCCAGATTAATACAAATTAGAGGCCGAAATTTTAGCAGCATTGCCACGCCAAATGGTGATTGGTAAACCCGAAAGCAAGATACCAGCTAGGTGGGTAACTATAGTGTTTGTTGATGATCGAATCCATTTCATAAATCGTACTAAATACCTACTCGGAAAAGTCAAGTAATTGAACCACTTTAGCAATGATCTTGCGAATTGCGATCAATCAAGTTATCAACTTACGTCATAGCTACTTTCGCCACCGTTTGGAGCCCGCGGCGGCGCCGGCGCAGACCGTCTACTTTACAATCTACGCCGAAAGCTTACGATTAAAGTTAAGCTATATTCAGTGTCGTCAGGAATCAATGAGTTGGTACACCACCCAGCTAGACAGACGAGAAACTTGGTCAACAATTTTGGAGGACTTAATAAGTTTTTAGTTGAGACTTAGTCGATGAAGACATAAGAATACTGATAAAGCTAAGTTAGGAAGCTGTTTGACCGTTTCCAACTAACCTTAGAATGGCTACCTACCTGAATAACAAAGCTATCTGATGACTAAGTGCCTATTGACTTAAATTTTCACACATTACAACGTCATTTTGCTATTACCGGAAACTTTATTATTTCGTTAAGAAGGACATTTGCATTGTCGTAAAGCCCGGTTTCCACTAAAATAGAGAAGAGAGGAGATGTGCTGCAAAGCTGGCGACGTCTGTCAACCCCGAACGCCGTTACTTAACTTGGACTCTTTGTTCTTGTTAGGATTGGGATTCAGTTAACTTCATTTCGTCGCTGTCGGCTACAGCCATGTTGCAATTTAAAACGAGCAATTATGAATCCATTAGTAGGTTGTGACGTACTTCAAGTTATAATTATGGTTAATTTGAGCTCTTTACTTGAGACTGACGGATTCTCTATACAATAGTTTCCCTTGTATCTATGTCAGTATAATTCTTTATAATTGTTATTCCTCATCAAGTCATAAGTCATAGCTACTACGTGTCATGTTTATTATACTACTACTCGTAGCCTAAACAAACACGCATCTGTTTCTACTGATACGAATATGGTATGAATTCTGCTTGATACGATTTTACTCCAAGATTGAACCACAACCCAACGTCTCGATTAGTAAACATAGACAGACATTTAGTAAAGAGTAGAGTTTCTACAGAATTCCTTGTGACTAAGGAGAAGCCTCCACGAGCGAGTTTAACGCGGCGAGTCCGCTCTTCTATCTTCGGGTAATCTTCACGAGACGGCGATTGTTCCGCCAGCATATCGTCGCGCCTCGTAACGGATCGTCGCGATTTCGTGGATCGTCACGTCACGACGGATTACCGTGTGCCCGCAACTTCTCGGTAGAGTTCAGTTCGGGTGCGAAACGAAAGGTCGCATCTCACAACGAGCGCGCTGCGATTTGGTAGCTCACTCGTCGCAGCGTCGCGATAATATCGCCGCGTTTCACTCGCTCGTTGAGATGGCGCCTAAGTAATAAGGTACTAGTTATTTATCAACGCCATGCACCTGTCAATGACGTTCACTGTGACAAGTCCTGATAGACTGACAGGTGATGGAAGTTGAAGCAGGCGAGGGAGACAGGAGAACATGGGGAGATTCGATTCGTATCTGGTAAAGCTTGGTGTATAGAGCAAATTAGTAGATTCTACATTCTCGACCTACTTCTGCTTTCGATCAACGGCTAAATTTAAATATTTTTCCCTAATATTCGGCGATTCTAATAGACCTAATAGACGGCTTCTGTGGCGCAGCGGACGAAGGTCCGCCTGAGACGCAGAAGGTTGTGGGTTCGATTCCCGCCGCGGTACAAATGTATGCATTATTTCAGATATCGTCTCAGGTCTGGGTATTTTTTATGTATAATATGTATGTATTTACAAAAAAAATTATCTATGTAGTTTAACAGTCATGTGGTTTCCATAATACAAGCTCTGCTTACGAGTAGTTTGGGGCTACATGATGCTGTGTGGTAGTGTCCAGCATTATTTATTTATTTATTTATTCATCATTTTTTCTTTCCTCATCGTTGCCTGGTTAAGGTCCTCTCGTATGCAGGTGGTCCGGCAGACAAGGCATGAAATAGATCTTCCAAACTCTGTATAGGCACTGCGCAGTTGCCCGTTTAGCCATGTTTTGACGACTAACTCGACTTCAAAGTGGGTACAGTAGGTCTACCATGAGTTTTCACAATCTACACTCGCTAGCGACTGTAGTTAAAAAAATGTATGAAAAAAGTTCCTGAGGGTCTACCATGAGTTTTCACAATCTACACTCGCTAGCGACTGTAGTTACAAAAATGTATGAAAACTTGGTACAGCGCCTCTAGCGGATAGTTGGGTACTTAAACCTCACGTAGCTAACTATCCTACATCACAGCGTACTACAGCAACTGTAGTTTGTGCTCATTAATTTGCTTAGAATTTGGTACCATGAGTAACAATTTTGACAGATGTCATAGTAACGTACTATTACTACTGTAGTAACGTCAGCCAATTTAAATGTGACAACTCATGGTAGACCTACTGTACGTCTACCATGAGTTGTCACATTTAGATTGGCTGACGTTACTACAGTAGTTATAGCACGTTACTGTGACATCTGTCGAAATTGTAACTCCATGTTACCAAATTATAAGCAAATTAATGAGCGCAAACTACAGTCGCTGTAGTACGCTGTGCCGTAGGATAGTTAGCGTGAGGTTTTAGTACCTAACTATCCGCTAGAGACGCTGCACAAATTTTTCATACATTTTTTTAACTACAGTCGCTAGCGAGCGTAGATTGTGAAAACTCATGGTAGACCTACAGGTAGGTACTCATTAAGTTCATACACGAGCAAAGTCGCAGTCATTTACTAGTTTTTAAATGCAGTACTTTATCACACTTACAATGTATTGGGAGTCACGTGTCACTGAAATAAACAGGTTCGAGTGACCGTTATGGTGTATGTATTATGTGTTACTTCTTTATAAGGTAGAAACGTGTACCTAACGTCAGGTGTATAAATGAATAGGTACCTTTTAACTAAAAAGTTTTAGCCAGCTTGGGTTGGCGGTAGTAAATGTCCACATAGCATTAAGCTCTTTATATCACACTAGCGTCCGCTCGCGGCGTCGCCTGCGAAGTACCTACATAAAACATAGCCTATGTTCATCCTGAAAGTTCATTCTACACATTGGTGAAAGAATTTTTCAAATCGATCCAGTAGTTTTGGAGCCTATTCAATTCAAACAAACAAACAAACAATCAAATCTTTCCTCTTTATAATTTTACTAGCTTCTGCACGCGGCGTCGCCCGCGAAGTACCTACATAAATTATAGCCTATGTTCATCCTGAAAGTTCATTCTACACATTGGTGAAAGAATTTTTCAAATCGATCCAGTAGTTTTGGAGCCTATTCAATTCAAACAAACAAACAAACAATCAAATCTTTCCTCTTTATAATATTATTATTATTATTATTATTATTATTATTATTATTATATATAGTATAAACAAGCTTTCGCTCGCGGCTTTGCTCATAAGGTACCTACATAAAATATAGCCTATGTTACTCAGTGATAATGTAGCATACTAACGGTGAAAGAATTTTTGAAATCGGACCATTAGTTTTTGAGTTTATTCGTTACAAACAAAAATACAAAACTTTCCTCTTTATCATATTAGTATAGACTAGCAACACGCCCCCGGCTTCAAACGGGTACCTAAAAATCTCTATTTTTTTAAATATAAACTAGTTGACCCGCGCGCGACTTCGTCTGCGCGTTTTAAGTAATATACGTTTTCTTACCTTTTAAACCTTCCCTAGACCTCCACGAACATTTCAAGACCAAGATAAGATAAACCCGTTTAGCCGTTCTCGAGTTTTAGCGAGACTAACGAATAGCAATTCATTTTTATATATAAGAAGAAGAAGATATAGCCTTTGTCACCTGGGTGGGGATAGTGTAGCTTCCCAACAGTGAAAGAATTTTTGAAATCGGTTCAATAGTTTCGGAGCGTATTCAATGCAAACAAACAAACAATACAATTTTCCTCTTAAAAGAAGATGGATTTTTAAAATAAATGTGACGTAATGAACACGACGTAGTGGTAGCACCCCTGCTCACGATCTGAAGGTTGTTGGTTCAATCCGGTTCGTGTACCAATGACATTTTCCATTCGATAAGTTTATGTTCGCAATGCCAGTGCTCTTAAACGGTGAAGAAAAACATCTTGAGGAAACCGGCATACCTTAGAACCAAAAATTATAAGATGTGTCATCATAGGTTAGTATTATTATAAGCGGCGGTGGGTAATAAATGAAGAATACTGACAACTGTGCAAAATGTTCGGACGTACCTTTGACTATATTAGTTCGTAAGAACGAATGACACGGTAGAAAGACTTGTGCTGGTAAACATCTAACTAGTATCTTGCGCCTGCAATAAGTACATGCGTTTTAATGATCATGAATCGGTATTGTGGGCGCAATCATCCATTGTTCACAAGCGACCGGGCACATGGCCATGGTAAAGGAAAATTCACACCTACGTGATGCTGCATTTTTGATGCTGTCAATAAATGCGCGAAAATTTCGCGATTGCTTATCCTTGTGCGTGTTTCGAATCTGAAACCTGTGAGGACGTAACTCCTTTAAAAATCATTAATGTGCAATATAACAGTACTTAGCTACCATGTCGTTCGTTCGCAACTGTTTTGTAAGTAGGGCAACAGAACCTAAGCACTAATTATTTATTTATTTTAATCAGAAGTTAGGTAAAATAAACAAGCCTTACCATAAACTCTTCAGTACCCCTAGTATGAGTTTTTGATAGTTAACGAAAACTTTTTTCGAATAGTATCCTTTCATACATTTACCTCCATCGGAAATTTTAAGGAACTAAAATAAAGTCGATATCGTGAAAACTTGATTTAAAAATCATTGCTGGGACTGCCGATTACATAATATTTTCGATATTATCGACCTTATTTTAGTTCCTTAACATTTCCGATGGAGGAAAATGTATGAAAGGATACTATTCGAAAAAAGTTTTCGTAAATCAAAAACTCATACTAGGGGTACAGTTCTGTTTCATCTGTTTCAGAAACATAAAATTTCCAGCTTGAAGTTATAGGTACCTACTCCTTTAATCGTTTAATACGAGTATTACTACGTAGTACTAGTTATTCTGTGGTATTACCCCGAGAATCTATATAGCTGACATGCTTCCATGGTAGGGATTTATGAGTTTTAGGTTTGTCTGTGACTCGAACGAATGTGAATTAAATTGTGTTTTTCAGGAATTTCTCCTGATGCATTCGACCATCATTCGACTACCAACGTTTTCGCTCTAGTTTTTATATTTTTTCTTGTGTCATTTTCAGTTTTATGGTTTAATTTTGGTGGTTATTTTTCAAATATAACCCGAGTTTTCGATAGTTTGTAAAATATGTCAATTAAAGTGTTAGTAGTTCTTTTTTGAATCAGTGTTCCCGGATTCCCACACTGAATGACAGGAATGAATGAACTGAATGTCAGGATAACCATCCTGCCGGATAAAAAGTTGGTGATCCTCACTCGCTCTTTGAAGGTTTTCGGTTTGGAAAGTGGACATCACAGCCATGACGCAAAAGATTATTAGATTCAGAGAAAGTGATTGGAATTCCGCCATTGACGGCTAATTTAAACGCAAAAATAGTCAAAATTTCTGTTTCATTAAATTAGGTAAGTAGGTAGGTATAAATTATGTTCTAGGCCACGGCGCCAGCTTCGTTTCTTTAAGATAAAATACAATCGTATATTAAATCAAATAGTTTGTCGTGACTACCTATTGACAGACAACGCAGAGGCTAAACCACTGGCAATAGTGACTTGAAATTGGATTTCAAAAGCTTTAGTAACTATAACAATTCACTGTTCAAAAGCTCTGTAGTGCGATTACGGAACTCTGATACAATCGACACTTGTCAAAACTGGCTCAAATTTATTGAATAAACACTCTTATGTCATACCAAATCACTTGATTACAATGAAAACGTATTGACATTGATTGTAAGAAAAGATCCATAATCGCCCCCCCTGAAATGCCGTCAAATATAAAGTTAACAAAATTCTGTTAGTTAAAACCTAAATCCAGTGAAATTTAAGTACCTAACTGGATGACCTTTTTTTGTAAATGACGTTTCTAATAATGAAACCTAGTTATATCGATTTATCGCCCCCGAAATCCCTGAAAACTCCTGCTATATTAATACTACCAATATTATAAACGCGAAAGTTTGTAAGAATGTGTGGATGTCTGGATGTATGTTTGTTACTCTTTCACGCAGAAACTGCTGAACGGATCTGGATGAAATGTAGCATAGATATAGACTACAGTCTAGAATAGCACATAGGCTACTTTTTATCCTGGAAAAATGTACGGTTCCGGTGGGATAGATTTATTTTTGATTTTCAAGATGTCACGCGCTCGAAGCCGTGGGTGGATGCTAGTTAAGTGGTATATAAGTGGACAAAATCCGAACTAGACAACAAAACTGGTCACCACTTACCATAGACTGGCTGAGGCCAATAGTGCTCATGGTAGTAAATGGTAACCTATGCCTTCTGCACTGAAGGTTATGAGTTCGATTCTATCCCATACAAACCTTTGTGTGATGAACTTCATTGTTCCATGTCTGGATGTTTAATACGCATTGACAAAAAAAGTATAATTATTAATCTACTAGCTTCCGCCCACGGCTTCGCCCGCGTGGTATCTTTAAAAACAAAAACAAAGTTATCCCACGGGAACCGTACATTTTTCCGGGATAAAAAGTAGCCTATGTCTTATTCCAGACTATAATCTATGTCTGTGCCAAATATTATCCGGACCCGTTCAGACGTTTCAGCGTGAAAGAGTAACAAACATACATCCAGGCATCCAGACATCCATACAAACATTCGCGTTTATAATATTAGTAGGATTACTTAGCTATCTGGTTACCAAAGTATAAGCTCGCTTAGTTAAAGGCCAGATGACGTTGTAGGAAATGTCCACTAATATTCATTTATTTATTGCTACCGCGTCCTGCAGCAAACAAGTTTCATCTGACCCCGAAAAATAATTTAGAAATAAATAATTACAAATTGGTAGACAGTTCACACAAAGCCATTTAGACCCAAACTAAGCAAAGCTTGTACTATGGAAAGCAAATAGTTGATTGATTCTTTGTATATGTACAATTTTTTTGCGTAAATACATACATAATATCACTGAATGACACAGAAAAACATTCCGTGTTCGTCCCACAAATATTTATCCTGGGTGAGGATCGAACCCACAACCTACAGCGCAGAACTGAGGCCAGATAAGGTTAGTAAGAAATAACTTTATGCAAATAGCGTTCTAATAGCTAACTAATTATTTGTTTTTTGGTTCACATCGGAATATGATTTAAACATTGGTCGGCATTCGCCGTGAGGTCACCAATCCGGCCGAGAATCACGTTATATTGCGTATCATAGGATTTAATACTAATTAAAGTTTTAATTTCCTGTAAAACAGTTACCGTCGTGACGGCCGTATGCGTACGTAGTAAAATAAACAGACCTTTGGGCTTGTACACAAAACTGCGAATCGGTGCGACGCGATTTGATTTCTTGTGACAAAAGATAGGGCTAGATCGCAGATTTTTGCGATGCGACGTTCGCTTCGCAGTTTTGTGTACAAGCCCTTTGGCATATTCTAGCTATTTTTCGAAAAAGGCCGTCCGTCTTATAACGGGCGTCGCCTCTTAAATAACAAATATTTAACACTGAGAATACGAGTTTGAAAGACTTATTCGTCAACTGGCGAGCGTGAATCTCGCGAGTGCGCGCGAGTTGGCACTTTTCGATTTTACTTACTTTTTCTGTCGTCAACTCGCGCGCACACATTTTAAAGTACAGTCATGCTAAAAAACTGATTGAAACCAGTTAAGTACCGACTATCTAGTAAGAAAGAAAGAAGAAGAAAATATGTTTATCTCTCATTCTCTCTCTATTAACTAAGACCTCGGTCGCCCCCGTGCGGGCACAGGAGCAGGGTTTGACGACGAAGGCGATCCGGGCGGGTATCGGAATATTATGTTTCAATCCGTTTTTTACATGACTGTACTTTATATGTGCGCGCGAGTTGACGACAGAAAAAGTAGGTAAAATCGAAAAGTGCCAACGCGCGCGCACTCGCGAGATTCACGCTCGCCAGTTGACGAATAAGTCGTTTGAAATATAATAATTATCATTTCAAAACGAATGAGGTCTTCACAAAAAGTCAAGAATCGATAGAGTTCGTCCTACCTATACATAAATAATAACAGTTTTATTATTCATAACACGTTTTATATTATAGTTATTTTAGTTACACGTGACACTCTAAACACTATCGAAGCGGCTGTGTTATATCTTACTTGTTGATACATAGCTGCACGTTAATACAGGTAAAATAATTATAGGGTAGTGTTACAGATATACTTAGTATCTCTTTTCCGTTTCATTCGTTTTCAGGGTTCCTTACCTCGATCATTGGGTTCCTCAACATTGGCCTAAAAATATGAAAAACATGATCACGACTGTAATCCCAGGCTCTTCTTCTTCTTCTTCAATTATGGCATCTGTCTCTTAGAGAACAATTTTGCCAGTGTCAAGTGTATTTATTTATAAGTATTGTCAACGTCACAGAGTCATAGTCAAGTAGTCAAGTCAATTTTAAACAAAAGATGGCTGTTTAGTTGAAAATTTTCGCGATTTCCTCCGATGGATTTGAAGAGAACTATTCACTCTAATTCACATACTTTACACTCGCGTCAAGAACCCGGGCTTTATTGGCAAAATAACCACCAAAATTACGCAATAAAACTCAAAATAACACGAGAAAACATATAAAAACCAGAGCGACGTAGTTGTCAGGCAAATACACCGCAGAAAATCCCAATCCCAGGCTCGGTAGATTATCCCCAGATGTCAAGTCGTTTGTGCATTGATCAAACTTACAAACGTCAAAACATTTTTGATGGTTCGAAGTTTGCAAGAATTTAGAAGTTATCTAGCTAACTTACCTAGCGATGTTTGATGACAAGTTTCAAAGTTTGCTTTTTTTTCGTATTGGTAGAGGAAGGCCGAAGGTTTGATTGTGTGAAAGGTGATATGAATGTAAGAGGAGTAGATTCAGATTTGACGAATGATAGGAGTGAGTGAAAGAGGAAAACATGTTGTGCCGATCTCACTTAGCGTGGGATAAGGGCAGGAACTCGATATTTAGTCATCTGTGTTATGTAACCTCACGATTAAACCATTGAGTAAATAATACTAGGTACTCGTACAACAACTACCAAGAACAGGCATTTTAGATTGTATTCAATTGTTTACACCTAAAACAAGTTGTGAGAATTAATGTACACAAGTGTCTCATCAAGACAGTAAAAACGTTTTTTTGCTTGAAACTAAACATGTATAAAACTATATCAAACATCTTTGTTGATGTACGTAAACTAGGGGTTAATCATTATATTTTAGCCAATGTAAACAAAAACTTGACAAATTATTATATCTGGCGGAGGACTTTGTTTTATAATATTGACGTAGTGCCCCAGCGGCCCCAGCGGGGCTCATATCTTATTTTTAAATGAGTATATATAATGTAATCTGAATCTCGAAAACGGCTCCAACGATTATCATGAAATTTAGTACTTATGCAGGATTTCAGGGGCGATAAATAGAACTAGCTAGGTTTCATTTTTAGAAAACGACGTACAAAAAAAACCGAGCCAAGCTCGGTCACTCAGGTACTTTAAGAAAAACAGTGAACAAATGAATATTAATATTAATATTTCTCATTATTTTCAGATGGAGAGGCAGTGTTTACAAGTTGGTGTGGCGAGAGCTACTGGCGTACCTCACACTGTATTACACCATCAACCTGATCTACCGACTCGCTCTCACAGAACAACAGCAGAGGTAAGTCAAACCGCTGACGGCATTATTAATAGTATTAAACGGGTATTTATCGCGTTCTAATTACCTACCTATTTATTTTCCCGACGTTTCGACAGGTTTGCACGCTGTCGTGGTCACGGGTAGACTGTCGAAACGTCGGGAAAATAAATAGGTAATTAGAACGCGTTAAATACCCGTTTAATACCAATAATAATGTGTTCAGATCGCGTAAGTTTAAAAGTATACACTGACGGCTTGTTAGCTTGTTAAACTTGCCTTTTGATCGCCTGCTAAAGTTATTTCGTGTTCTACCATAAGGGATTATCTGTATAAGTGAAATTAAATTAAAAAATTAAAAACCGCTGACACAAATTTTGCCCGCCATTGTGTGGCGGCGGCCATCTTGGATGTGAAATTTGTCATAGTGTTTAGATATCCTCAAAGAAATGTCACCAGAGGTCTGAGGAGATATCTACCGAGTCTGGAAATTACAGTCGTGAACATGTTATGTTATGCTAAACATTTTGAATCTAACATTAGTTTCAAAGAAAATTAATAAATTTTGCAAACAAACTCGCTGGCACTACGAGTTTTAAGCACAGTGCGACTGAGGTTAATACAAGATCATCTTAGATTAAGAGTTTCGTCATGTTTATTACAGTCCCTACGGTCCGTCCAGCCCGCCTCTTGATGCGGCGTATCCATACTATATTATCGCAAACCATAATATTATACTACTACACTATACTAACACTAATATACAAATAGTAATCCATACTAATCCTACTATCCTACTAATATTATAAACGCGAAAGTTTGTACGAATGTATGGATGTATGTTTGTTACTCTTTCACGGTGCATCATCCATACATCCATACATTCTTACAAACGCGTTAATAATATTAGTAGCATTAGTAGGATAACAAAATTTCCAGTGCAATTTATCAAACTTTAAGGAACTTACGACATTGCACAAAACCATTGGTGCACGACCAGGTTCGAACCCACGACCACGATCGCAAAGCAGGGTTGCAACAGCTGGCACCATCTTTGCTCTTTTATAGTTAGTGTTCTGTCTTTTGTAAAACTTTTGTATTTTGCCAAGATATCAAACTAACTCGAACACGTTAGGGAGCTTGTAGTTTTCCTTGAAGCAGATCATAACTACAACTTAGTAATGAATGAATTTGTGCCAAGTCGTGTCCGGATACTTTCATACAGAATCACACGGCTGTACCCTTATGGTACAGCCGTGTGATTCTGTAAGACCTCATTTTAAACTTCGAATCTGAATCCGCTGTGAGTATCTTGATTGGCATTCTAAAAACTCGGTTGATGATTCGAATTTTTTTTTTTTTTTTTTTTTTTTTTTTAAATAAAACAAGATGTCTACAGACTAATAATGTCCGTACCCTTATAAGATTATGTTATTATTTTTTGATTATATTTTTACACGTCTTTATTCTCCATTTTTGGAGTACTCAAATTGATGTTACATTTGTTATTGTTACATTTCTTATATCTAAATATTCTTAATTAACGATTTTAACTTAAATACTAAATAATGCTACTTATGTTATTTACTTTATTTAAATTTTTTTTATTTCTGTATATACAGTCGTGGTCAACTAATTAGGGACACTCTTTGGTTAAACCGAATTGTGAATTTATTTTTTATTTTCCAACGAGTCTAAACCATATTCCATATCTCTTACATGTAAGTATAATTAGTCATTTATGTGCCCGATTATACAAACAATAACAACTTCTTAAACATTAAACCTCTTTACAGTATAGCTGATAGATTATCGTAGTGCTATTTGTTCAAATAATGCTGGCTGGCCATTTAATTAGGGACACTGAGATATTGCGTTCTATTTTCAAAATTTGAATCTCAATACTTTTTTACTTCTTCTCTTATTGTTTCGTGGTAGTTTTGGCGGCAATCCCGATATTTATTTTAAGTTTTGAAAAATATTTTGAAGAAAAATGGGTAAAAATAAAAGTTGCGATCCAACACTACGAAAAATTATCATGAAGTTTGTTGTCGAGCATGGTTGGCCATACCGAAGGATAGCAGAACATTTAAATTGTTCAAAAACTATGGTATACAATGCAGTGCAACATGTCAGACGCAATAACACAGATTTAAATGTGCCCAGAACAAAAAGATCGAGAAAAACAACTCCGCAAGAAGATAGAATGATAGCCAGGTTAGCTAAGAAAGATCCGTTTCTAGGCTCTATTTTAATTAAACACGAAGTGTTTGGGACAGACGAAAGAGCTGGTGTCTCAGCTAGGACCGTTCGACGACGTCTGGTAGAAGCAGGGTTGTTCGGAAGAGTGGCTCGCAAAGTACCGTTGTTGAAGAAAGAACATAGAAATGCTCGTTTGGCGTTTGCACGTAAATATGGACATTGGACCTACGCCCAATGGCAACATGTATTATTCTCTGACGAGACCAAGGTTAATTTGATTTCTTCAGATGAAAGGCAATACGTACGGCGTCCAGTAAAAGCGGAAATGAATCCAAGATTCACAAAAAAGCAGGTGAAACATGGCGGTGGAAACATTAAAATGTGGGGTTCATTTTCTGGACGTGGAGTGGGACCTGTGAGGAAAGTTCAGGGTAACTTAGACCAACATCAATACAAGGCAATATTGGAGGAAACGATGCTTCCCTATGCTGAGGAGCATCTCCCTATTATATGGACGTTTCAGCATGATAACGACCCAAAACATACCGCCCGTTCAGTCAAGTCGTTTCTTACCAGTCAGTCAGTATCGGTGCTAGATTGGCCAGCAAATAGCCCGGACCTTAACCCAATCGAGCACCTTTGGCACGAAATCAAGAAAAAAGTAGCCACTTATCGTACCACAACTTTAGATGAACTTAATGAAGCTTTTTGTGAGGTATGGGCAAACATTCCTGTCGAAACATGCCAGAAACTGATAATGTCTATGCCACATCGGTGTCAAGCGGTAATTACTAACAAAGGTTTTGCTACTGGGTACTGATTTTACACGTAATAAAATGGAGCTGTTAAAGATATTATAATACTGCAGATTATTAGTTTTGTTTAACTCTATTTTTCATTATAGTTTACTGTCCTTAATTAAACGTCCAGCTACAGAATTATACCTTAAAATTGAATACATGTTCAACCTTTGATATTAAATACTTTTTTCTATTTATTTATTCTTTTATTTACAGCCATTTAAAGCATAATAATCGGACCAAATTATGCAAATAATAGTTACTGAGAAATCAATAGGGTTTTATATTTGTATGTACATAACCGGTTATTGTTCTTCACTATCTTGCATGTCCCTAATTAGTTGACCACGACTGTATATATATATATTTTTTTTTTTTTTTTTGATGTTCTCTTTTTTTTTTTTTGTTTTTTTTTTATTATTGTTAACTTATTTCTGTTTTTTTTTTTTTTTTTTTTTATTTATTCATATATTTTTTTTTTTTTTTTTTTATTAAAAGTTACAATGTTTTTGACAGTTTTTTGTTAGTTTATTCTGTGTTTTGCTTTTCGAAGTCGTTACAAGTAATGAGAGAGCCGAAAACGCCGTTCGCTGGTTGTTAGAGACCGCACTATCCCCGATCTAATGGCCAGGTGATTCGCTATCTCCAACGTCCAGCAGAGCGTCCGCGACCTCCAAGTTCCGGCTTCGAATCGCCATGTTGATATTGTAGTCCTTTATTTTTGCTGTTGTGGCAGAGATGGCTTTTTGGATGAAACTGGCGGTTGCGTCATCTTCACGACTAGTCGTGTAGTAGACGCAGCTGCCTGTATGCCTGGTTATTGCCACAACAGCATGGGATACACTACTGTGGAGTTGAGACTTCCTTGTTGTCTTGACGATGATTACACTCTTGAAAGTTAGACCTTGAGCCTCGTGGATGGTGTGGACCATGGAGCCCTCCGCTTTCCCATAACCCTTGTCGATCAGGAGAACCTTTTCGACTTGGGTGTGGACAAGATATAGGGTGTCCGGTTGATTTGGAATCGGTGATTCTCCATAGGTCTCCATCCTCAGAGATCGCACTCGTGGAACGGACGAGAAAATGCCGCTGTAGATCTCGTTTAGGGCATAGGCTACGTCCATGGGGTTCCTGCGAGTGCACAACAGTTCTTGGGTGATCCTGGTTGCGAGGTTAGGTCGAGTGTATTTCATCTCAAAGAGGTTGTCACGGTCGATGTAGGGTTGGTTGTAGTCACCGAGGAGTAGAACTTCTGTGGCGCCTGTTATTGCGGCTGCCATTACTACTGCTCCAAAGTGACTCATCAGGGCCTCGTCGATGATAACGCGTTTGCAGACTCCGTCTCCGGTCTGACCGTTTACCAACAACGAAGCCATGGTGCGCACCCTGGTGTTTACGGCGGTGCCCATCTTTGGAGTTAACCTCTCCCTCATGTCCCGTAGTGCCTCTCTTGTTGCCGTCGTGACAATGTCTTCGTCTCCTTTGATGTTGTTTATTACCCATGTAGTTTTGCCGCATCCGGGGACTCCGTTTATCCACGTGATTTTGATCGTCGCTTTGTGGCCGAAGGTTTTGCTGGTACCAATTTTCCCTGACAGACTTTTTGCCATGTCTAGGATCCTTTCTTCCAGCATTACCTTCGTGCACTTTGCGACCACCACTATGGGGTCGTTGGGTGGAGTGTCGAAAACGGGTTTTTCTGCGAGGCGGCTCTTCTCCTCATTTAGTGGCACGAACCCGCTGGTGCGGTTGTATGCCACCATGTATTGCCCCTCCATTTTCCCTCGTTGGACCTGAGATGTCTCGTTGTTGTAGACTGCGGCGTCTGATTCCTCGAGTTCCAACTCCAGCTGTCTTTCTTTGCCCCTGACGTAGGACTGCAAGATGGTTTTGCAGGTTTCTTCCTTGACGACAAGTGTGGCTCTTAAGACTGCCATGTACTCGAGGAACGCGTTTGATAGGTGGTCCGCTAGAGTCTCAGGTTCTGAGAGACTTGGTGGTTCGACTAAACCCTTTTCCGCTTTTGTTCGGACTGTGTATGTTTTCTTGTCCTTTTTGATTTTGTTTGAGGTGCCCGCTGGTTGTTGCTCCGATGTTCGAGCCCTCCCAGCACTACCTTTTGGTGGTCTTGACACTATGCTTTGCAACGCACTAGATATGGCTTTGGCCACTGTCTTAACCACTTCCCTCGGCTGTTTTGCTCTTTTTTGTGTTTGTTTATCCTCCGCTATTTCTGCTGTTTTGTTTTGGAAGCGCTCGGATCCACTAATGTCCGGATTCGCTATTGGGTGGCCCCAGCTGTCGATGGGTTGTGTTGTAGCCTCGATGTCGGGTCGGTATGGTTTCAGGTGACTGAGATTTTGACCTCTTTCTTCGTAAACTACTACCTCGTGGTTTTTTGAGGCTCTCACGACTCCCATGTAGTCTCTGGCTTCAGCTTTCTCGTAGGCCACTACCATAGCGTCCACACTTATTTTCTTTGGTGGATCCTTATTTCCTACCTCTTCACTACCCAAAGTGGAAAGCAATGAGCATGCTTGGGCGAATTCCGTAGCGTTGTCGCCCGTTACAAATAGTGCTATGACTTTGTTTTTGATTCGCACTATTCGGCAGCGATGGTCTGCTACTGTAACTTCGGCTAGTGCCTCGAAGACCTTTTTGCGCATGGTCGCTCTGAAGTTGCTTCCCTTTAGGAGGAGGGCGATGATTCGAATTTACACTAGCGCCACTCTTGCGAGCGTGTCAGCGAGTTGAACTAAATTGACGTGGAGATTTTGACAGATAAAGTGTAAGATGACGTAAGAAATGGTACATTGTATAGGTACGGTATTTCCCAAGTCACTTCGACGCTCGCCTCGCACTTGAACCCGATTCAAAGTGTCAAATAAAAAGCGTGTTGTTTTAAGTTGTGCGGGGTGTTATAAGTTTGACGTGTCTGTATGTGTGTCTGTCTGTGGCGTAGCTCCCGAACGTATGAACCGAATTTTTTTTTGTTTGAAAGTTGAATTAGTCGGGAGTGTTCCTATGTTTATGGAAACCGGTGCAAGATGGCCGCCACAAAATGCTGGATAAAATTTATGTTGGGGGTATTTTAAGTTATTAATTTAATTTAACTTGTTACTTTTAAACCATCGTGGATACAGTCACCAACAAAAGTCTGAAAATACCATTATGTATTAGTATACGGTGATGCGCGCACGGTACGACGTGACACTGGGTGACATCTCCATACATAACCTAGAGTGACGAAACAGTCACGGCGACAAAAGTAACCCGTGCGCGCTATCTCTAACGTTCGAGTTCATAACCTTCTTATTTTTTTATATCGGTTAAGAAACAAACACAAAAATGTCAGTACGAGTTAGGTTTTACGAATGGATGGTCCGCGCGCTCGTATACATGTAATATAATTGTTAAAACGTTTTTTTTATTATTACCTAGTTAAATTACCATGCGCGATAATAACAGTTGAAGCAAAGTCGATAATAACCAGAAGACAGCGGGGAAAAACCTACGTTACAAATCTAAAAACAATAAAACAGTAGGACCAAGTCTGTCTTTGAAGAAATGTTATAAAAAAAGAAAGAAAGTGACTAAGTGATAGTACGCACGAGTTACTTTTGTCGCCTGTTTCATCGATCACTACTTCAATACACTAGTTGAGCCGACAGACGTTGTCCTGTCTTAACTATTATATAAAAAACCTTCTCCAAACAATAACAAACCAAGCCAAAAAAAAAAAAAATTGCGATATTGATTCAGCCGTTCACGCGTGATGCCGTGACCAAGGGGAATAGGGATTCATTTATAATACTAGCTGACCCGGCAGACTTCGCACTTATTTAGAAAACGTTTGTATGGGAAATAGAAAAGGGCTATTTTTAGGGTTTTCCCGGCAGTTATTCGAATTTTTCTTACCTTTTAAACCTTCCCTAGACCTCCACGAACATTTCAAGACCAAAATAAGATAAATCCGTTTAGCCGTTCTCGAGTTTTAGCGAGACTAACGAACAGCAATTCATTTTTATATATATACGAGAGAAGATGATACGAAATATCAAAGTTATAGTACTTTGATATTACCCAAAGAGCTGGTAGTGAAGCTCTTGTTTACTTTATTTGTACACGTGGCCAATTACGTTGTTAGCTCCTAATCTATATACCAGCATCTACAAAACTCGTTACTTATGCACGTTTTTGTAATCAAGGTTCCTTCTCTTCATAAGTTCTACCAGTAATTCTTATGTCAGGTACCTACGTTATCAATTCCATACAATTTTATTACAAACTAGCCGATGCCCGCAGCTTCGCCGGCGTGAATGTCGAATATTGCGACTTTTCATACAAACTTTCATCCCCTATTTTATCCCCTTGGGGGTAGAATTAATCAAAATCCTTTCTTAGCGGATGTCTACGGCATAACATCTACCTGCATGCCAAGTTTCAGCCCGATCTGTCCAGTGGTTTGGGCTGTGCGTTGATAGATCACTATGTCAGTCAGTCAGTCAGTCACCTTTGAGTTATATATATTTAGACTAATCAAAAATAGTTATAGTTTCAACCAGGGATCGGAAAACCTATTCATAACGGTAACCGTTTCAAACGGTTACCGATAGAAACGGTAAGCGATTGAAACGATAACCCTTTTACATTGGGTTTTAACCGAAATAATAACTGTTACCGAATAAAACGGTATACCGAAATAATTCGGTTTTTTTAAACTGTATTTTTTGTTGCATTATTAGGTTACAAATACTTTGTAGAAATTGAGTGCGTGCGATATTAGGTATGCGAATGTTTTTCGACTTAGTTGATGACTGGAGGGATACTACTGAGCAAGCGGAAAGTGTTAAATTAATGCAGTGTGAGTGCGACTTTAATATTTTTTAAATATGGTATGTGATTTTCTTTTATAATAGTAATAGAGGGTATAATAATACCTAGTAGTACAGTAGTACTACTAGGTATTAGTACCTACTACTACTACTAGTGAGTAGTAACTCAACTACTATACCAATTACTAGTATTTAAGTAGGTAACTACACCTACCTCCTACCTACATACATTATTAGCAAACCAGACTGTTTTAGTAGTTATAGTAATAAAACAATTGAATAAATTTGCTTGAAGTGTGTCGGACGGAACGTATTACAGAAGGTAAATGTTATACTAAAATAAAATAGGTACAGTCACCGACGGAAAGGGGTAACCATTTTTTTACATTATAGTCTAATTTAAATTTTCAAAACAATTTTAGCAATGGAATAAATAATTTGTAGTATTCAATACAACTGACTCACAATAACTGAATAATACATTCGCCAACGCTTTGGCAAGAAATAATCTGTCTAAAAGCGGGTAGTTAGCGTAAAAACAACACGGCGATACCCGCAAACTACATTACCGCAACCCGCAAATACAGGTAACAAAGAGATGGGCGGGTGGGTAAAAATTCGGGAGGGATAAATAGGAAGGAAAGGGTAAAATAGGTAAAAATTAAAAAATACCCATTTATACCGGGTATTTTTTATTTATACCGGGTAAAAATTCAACGTATATTTTTCAATGAAAATAAAAAACCTAATTACTTTTAAAAATACGTAGTAAGTAGGGCAGCCTTAATATTTTATAGGAAAACCTAAACTATGAGTAAAAGATGTTTTTATCAAATAAAACCAACATAAAAGTCATTTAGAAAACATACACTCGCGGGCTTTAAACTGGAATCGCTTCATCAAGACAATTTTGTACAATTTCTGTCCAATGAACAATGATTGTCGTATATCATTTGAAAGAATATTTTATTAGCTATTAAATTCTAGCCGAGAGATGGCGTGCCTACTGTGAGCAGTTATATACTGATCCCTTTTTTAACCGAACTGGAAGGAGCTAGAACTGGAACCCATGATTCTTCGTTCCGAAATAGCTACTGCTCTATAGTCTCTCAAGAAAGAGAAGGCGCCAGGAAGCGACCAAATAACAGCAGAGGTGCTTAAAGCTATGGGTGACTTGGGTGTGACGACACTACACAATATCTGCTCACACATCTGGCAAAACGGTAATTGGCTGCAAGAGTGGACGGAGTCCGTAATTCTACCGCTGCACAAGAAATGGTCAACTAAGAGCTGCGGTAATTATCAAACCTTGTCCCTCATCACACACGCCAGCAAAATCTCGCTCCATATTATCAACAATCGCATCCTGGATACCTGGATTGGCAAATCCCGCAGGAGCAAGCCGGTTTCATGAAGGGCAAGGGCACTCGGGAGCAGATTCTCAATGTCAGGCAGATCGTTGAGAAGGCATACGAGTTTGATTTGCCAGTGATAATGTGTTTCGTCGACTACAGCAAAGCTTTCGACTGTGTCAACTGGGGTTGTATGGAAGGTCCTACAAAAACTTGGAGTACCAATGCATCTTATCGCTCTACTTCGCACCTTGTATGACTTAAGCCAGGGAGTCGTAAGAGTTGATAAAGTAACTTCTTAACCCTTTAAATTTCACCAAGGAGTACCTACGCCAAGGTTGCATTTTATCGCCCATTCTGTTCAACGCCTATGGAGAGTACATAATGAGACAGACTTGCGAGAATTGAGAGGGAGGTATCACAGTTGGTGGTGTAAAAATCACCAACCTGCGCTACGCTGATGACACTACTCTTCTTGCAGCAAATGAGTCGGGGATTATTACTCTTCTAAACCGAATGGAGCGAATTAGCGAGAAGATGGGACTTTGCATAAACAGGTCCAAAACTAAAGTTATGGTGGTAGACAGATCTGGAAAGTTAGAACTCACTGGCGATTTGGACCTAGAAACAGTGGACAATTATTATTATTTATTATTATTAGACTTGTACGGACTCTAGTCTTCTCGATCTTTTCGTATGGCGCTGAGACTTGGACTCTGGAAGCTGCAGACCGCAAACGCATTGACGCTTTTGAGATGTGGTGTTGGAGAAGGATGCTCCGTATCCCTTGGACAGCATTTCGGACTAACGTCTCTATATTGCGAGAACTCAATATCTCCTCGCGACTGTCCGTCCACTGAGTGTCTGCGCAGAGTTCTCGAATATTTCGGTCACATTGCAAGAAAAGACGGTGACAACCTCGAAAAGCTCTTTGTGATCGGCAAAGTAGACGGGAAAAGGCCTCGTGGACGCAGTCCATTACATTGGTCGGACCAGATCCGAACCGCGCTTGATATTTCGGTTCACAACCAACGCCCTCCACATCGCCGAAGACAGAAACAGATGGAGGATAATTATTAAAGAGAAGGTGATGCAGAAGGGAGGTCACGACCCTCAGCATTGAGGAACACGACGCAAGGAGGAGGAAAATTTTGAATATCATAACCAATAAGCATTCACCTTGTATCATGGAACGTAAAAAGAAAAAAAACAATTTTTTAATTAAACAAATCACCAACTGTTTGGAAGTCCTGAAATCCTATAAATAGTGAGCTTTTATGAAAATTGGTCATCAGTCCAATGTTTTACTTTACTGGGAATAGTTGAACTTAAGAAAAATGGAAACCACAACCACAGAAGCCGCTCTAATCATCAGCCTAATTCAGCAAGGGTTGTCTCAGCGTAGTATCGCTCGACAGCTTCACCCAAGCCAGTCCAGTGTCTCCAAGGTGCACAAGAGATTCAGGGAGATCAGGAATTTAGTCCGGAGACCAGAATCTGGACGATGGCTATGCAAGACGCCAAGAGATGGTCGATTTATTGTCACCACTTCACTCCGAAAAAGACACCTGACCGGCGTCGACGTCCAATAGCAGCTAAGAGAAGTTAGAGGGAGAGCTGTGAGCGAGTGGACAGTCAGACGAAAACACAAAGAAGTGAAATTAACCCCAAAAAGGCCAGCCATGGGAACTAAATTGTCTCCAGCCCACCTACAAGTCCGGTTTGCTCGCGATCACTTGATTATATGGAGCAATGGAGTCGAGTCCTGTTCTCGGACATAACCAGAATATGAACCGTCGTCGGTCAATACTATGTAGGCAAGGCACGTCCTACGACAAAGATTTTGATAGCTAAAAAAAAATGATATACTTACCACAATCCCTAGTTCATTGGCCAGAAATTGTAAAAAATTGATATTAATAATAAAAAACTTACACCGTACTTACTTCAAAATAAGCCGAGTATTTTTTTAAAAGACATAGTACAAAATACACTTATACATTTTTTTATTATAAAATTGTTCTAAAAATAACAAAAGCCTTTATATTGTAATCTGTCGTTTTTATGTTTTTACATACTTAAAGGCTTTTTTATTTTCAGAAAGATTAAAAATATATAAGTATACGCACTATGTCATTATAAACAATCTAAAAAACCATATATATAATATATATATATATATAATAATTGCACAGCATAACGAAATCAATAAATATAATACTTAAATAAATATAATCCAACCAAATTATACTGATAATTACATTATTTTACACCAGAGAACATAACACTAAAAAAAACAAATAAAATAATAAATAAATAGTGGCGGACATTTTTACACAGCACCATCTAGCCCCAAAAAACAAACAGGAATAAAAACTAACAAGTTAGAGCATATATAATTAGTTGAACCTCAAAACCAGGTAAGCGCCCATCTCTCAACACAAATTCAAACAATACGGTTTAACACGACAGAAGATGAGTGAGACATTATTTTCCTTCGCACTCATATTACCTACCGCGCTACTTGCACGCAGTACATGATGAAAATGCGCAAATTTAAACCTTAAGACAAAAACCTTTATTATTTCGGTTAATGTTAACAGAAATGTTTCGGTAACCTATAGTTTCGGTATACCGTAATTGAAAGTGTTAAACAACCGATTCATTACGGTGGTTAACCTTAACCGGAATATCCCTGGTTTCAACAAAAAAATAAAATATCTCAATCACCACAAAAACATTTATCGACTCGGCTGGATTTTTTAAAATATTGCGTAGTCTCCTGGGGCTTACCACAAGCTGTTACAAACCATCATGTTCCAGAAACTTTCAAGCTTGAAGTAACACTACTTCAATACAATTTTTATAGTGTATACGAAATATCAAAGTTATATTACTTTGATATTGATCGCTTGTGATAAGGCCACTGTGGTATAGAGAATTATTTTCGCGATGATCTCATTTACATGTTATTCCCAAGAGATTGCTATTTTTATAAACCTGTAAAACGTCGTTCTCTTGGAAATCACGGTTTGCTTAAACATAGGTGGACGAATTTTTTAATATATTTGTTACTTAAATAGACCGGTTGTAGTTGAGGATGTATACTGCGGGTGTATATGTATTGGTATAGCTTCCGCCAGCGGCTTCGGACGCATGTTACATTGAAAAACAAAAACACATCTAACCCACGGGAACCGTACATTTTTCGGGATAAAAGAAATCCTGTCCTCTCGCAAGTTCTAGTCTAACTTTGTACCAAATTTCATCAAAATCAGAGGCTTGATTGCGTAACACAGGCAGAATTGTTACGCATTTAAAATATTAGTAAGGATTCGTTTTTTTGTAAAATTTAATTATAATATATCTGTAAGTAATCAGTTTTCTGTGCAATCAATATAATGATGTTCTCTGTAGGGTCAGGGGGTTACAAACCTTGGCACTTGACAAGATTTACCTTAGTAATTAGCGAATGGCGGAGTCATAATTTTTTAACATTTTAACATAAAATACTCGTCCGAATGCTCGGTAAAAAGTTTATCGACCGAATATTAGGCCGAATATGATGTTCGGTAAACATTCTGAGCACATAAATATTCGATTCTACTAATGATAATGCTCAATTGCATTGTATAAACGAAACGCCACTCTCATTTTTACATAATCGGTCTGAATGCTCGGTAAAAAGTTTACCGAACCGAATATTAGGCCGAATATGACAATCCGTAAACATTCCGAGCACATTAATATTCGATCCTACTAATAATAATGCTCATAGCATTGTATGACGCCACTATTTGTTCAAAGCCTGTCCATTTGTTTGTTCGTTGCTTATTATACTGTTTACTGATTTGAATCATGAATGGCGTTGCATGATTTAATGCTCAGCCTCTTTGGGCTCATGGGATTAGCCCGTTGCAAATGTCTGCGCAAACAGAGTTCTTTGTTAGTCATCCGGTTTTATCTCAGTACCCATCCTACTAATATTATAAACGCGAAAGTTTGTAAGAATGTCTGGATGTATGTTTGTTACTCTTTCTCGCTGGAACGGCTGAACGGATCTGGATTGAATTTGGCACATATATAGATTATAGTCTGGAATAGCACATAGGCTACTTTTTATCCCGGAAAAATGTAAGGTACCCATTCGCGGGTACTGAGGTACCACGCGGGCGAAGCCGTAGTTGGAAGCTAGAATTTAATGCGAAAATAATTCTCACTGTATGTTACCTTTTCACGACTAAACGCCAGAACGGAACTTAATTAAATTTAGTAAGGATATAGATTGTATTCTAGGAAAGAACATAGGCAATTTTTGTAGAAACACCAAAATAATTTACGAGTAATATGCGGACGTAGTCGGAGGCAGCAGCTAGTGAGATGAATGATACAGAAATGTTGTATGTACATTCGTAGGTGTTAGGCAGGTATAAGGTAATTTTATTGTATTTCGAGTCTGGTGCAGAGCATAAAGTGAAGGCTTTATGCTCTCTTTTATGTTGATTGTATTGAGTTACAGAAATATGAATACTTAAGAATGTGCTACTTTTTTCAAACACATAGACCGTTTAGCTTTGCCCCGCATTGCGAATTTCCGCAAAATCACCTAAAAGTAACCTTTTGAGTCGTGTAACCTAAAAAAACCCGGAGTTAAAAATCACCTTCAAAGGTTACAAATTTAACCTTCTGGCAATACTGCCGCCAATCTAGCGGCTAAACAGGGTATCCCAAATGGAATCCAGTGTTAGTTACGAACGCTGGAATAATATGAACCGGCTCGAAGTATACCTACATGGCCACGTAACGTGTCGGACTGTAACCAATTACGATCACTTTTTCTGACTATAATCACGTGGTACGTTTGCCGGTTAACTTGTTAACCTACATGCTTTTTAACCTATTCTGTGGCATGCCTTTAATAGGCGATGTCATTGGGGGCGTGGACTCCTAGGCTATATTTTATTCTATAACTAGCAACCGCCGTGGTACCTACCCGGATATACGGTCATGAATTACGCGTATTCCAAATGTTATCCAGATCCTTTCAGCCGTTTCAGCGTGAGTAACAAATTTCGTTACATCAAAATTTTCGCGTTTACTAAAAGTAGGATGGGATAGGATAGAATAGAATAGTATAGGATAGAATAGGATACGACATAATAGGATTGACAACGGGTCGGGCCTTATTGAACCTGACACTCTTGTAGGTACTTACTTACCTACTTTGTTTGTTTTTAAAATAAGTGCTTATGTGAATTCTAAGAGCTTAGAGATAATAAAATCAGGCAGTAAGCACGCTTGGCTCTTAGCATTGTTTTAATGATCCTTGCTACAAAATAAAGGTTCGATGCACACTTCAGCTGAAAACAAATCTTGAGAGGTATCAAGGGACACCCGGATGGAACGAAGTTCCTTTCCTTGCTTTCTATGAGAGAGGGAGAGAGAGAGAGGCAGAGAAACACGCGCACGTCTCACGGCTTACAACTATAGCAAAAAGTTCTGTTACAACTTTTGGTCTTAATTTTTTCCGTCTAGCCCTCTTTCGCAACGCGCGATAAGGAACTTCGTTCTAAAAATAATTCAGATTATATTCACAAGAATTGCTAGTAGTTAAAGTATAAGATGATTATAATATGTATATTATAATCGGGATATATAATCGGGCGGGATCAGTGAGTAATTACATCTGCCGTGTGATTCTGTAAGACCTCATTCTAAACTTCGAATCTGAATCCGCGGTGAGTTTCTTGAATGGCATTCTAAAAACTCGCTTGATAATTCGAATTTACACTAGCGCCACTCTTGCGAGCGTGTCAGCGAGTTGAACTAAATTGACGGGGAGATTTTGATAGATAAAGTATGAGATGACGTAAGAAGTGGCATTCTATACGGTAATTCCCAAGTCACTTCGACGCTCGCTTCGCACTTGATCCCGATTCAAAGTGTCAAATAAAAAGCGTCATATGCGAAGTGAGAGTGAATAGCGATGTGAGTTGCGAGTTGATGTTTGAATTTTACAGAATCGACGTACTGATCCCTGTGTCCTTGGACACGAACCCGTCAATCACAGTCACTCTTTACTTTACAATATAAACACGCCTCGGAGTGAGGCGGCGCGCTCCAACACCCAGCGGCAATGCTCCGCTGTCATTGTAAGGGCTCATACACACGAGCGGCACGATGAAAACGGCAGATGCATGCAACTGCAACCGTCGACACACTTCGGCGGCAGCCATCGACCTATAGCGTCGCTTGCAGTTGTGTTGTGTTTGGAGCGTGCCGCGTCAACAACAGAGGGTCTACCATGAGTTTTCACAATCTACACTCACTAGCGACTGTAGTTAAAAAAATGTAAGAAAACATGGTACAGCGCCTCTAGCGGATAGTTGGGTACTAAAACCTCACGTAGCTAACTATCCTACGTCACAGCGTACTACAGCGACTGTAGTTTGCGCTCATTAATTTGCTTAGAATTTGGTGCCATGAGTAACAATTTTGACAGATGTCATAGTAACGTACTATTACTACTGTAGTAACGTCAGCCGATCTAAATGTGACAACTCATAGTAGACGTACAGGTCCGCAAAAAGTCAACGGCTGCCGCCGACGGTTGTCGACTGACTGCAGTTGCATCTGCCGTTGACATCGTGCCGCTCGTGTGTATAAGCCCTTAGCGGAACAGCGGATTGTAACTGTCCTCGATAAAATATGAATTCCTATTGTTACAGTGAGGTGCTTGTTTTTGAGGGTTAAGTAATTACCATTTGTTTTGCGGCCGTAAATTAGATTTTGCAAGGCTATTATTGAGATTTTCATTATTCTGCTAACTTATCCGTTTCCTTAGCAAGCATATAATTATTACATAGCTTGGTTCTCTTCTTCATACGGTATTGTCTTCTTTGAGGTCAATATTGCCAGTGTCAAGTTTTTAAATTAATAATGTCACAAAGTCAGTCAGATTGTTAAGTCACTTTTAAACAAAAGATGGCTAAAAATCCCGGGGTTTTTTTCAGATGGATTTATAAAGGAAGTTAAATTTACATAATTTACACCTGCGTAAATAACTCGAACTTTATTGGAAAAATAACCACCAAAATGACAAAATAAAACTCAAAATAACACGAAAAACAATTATCAACACAGAGCGATGAAGTTGACAGTTAAATGAATCAGGAAAATATGTTCGACAAGTACCTATGTCATTTTTATTTGGCTAAATCACAATATTGCTACATTTTCTTTTCTTCCTTATATTATAGAAAACATTGTCTACGTATCTCATGCTAATATTTTGTGCATGTTGTGATTCTTGTCTTGCAATGAAAACCGCTGTCCATTGTCACCATAAAGCCTCAGATACACTTGGGGACATTTTGTCCCACAAGATTAACATAACATAACATTATATAATAGTGAGTGACCGAGCTTTACTCGTTTTTTTTTGGGGTAAACGACGTTTTCTAAAAATGAAACCTAGCTAGATCGATTTATCACCCCCGAAACCCTCTGCATATTAAATTTCATGAAAATCGTTGGAGCCGTTTCCGAGATTCCGAGATATACAAGAATTGCTCGTTTAAAGGTATAAGATGATATAATATTGGTGGACATTTCACACAACGCTATCTAGCCCCAAACTAAGCAATGGAAATGGTTGATAGATTTTTTTTGCTTGTAAATACTAGCTTCCGCCCGCAGCTTCGCCCGCGTGATACCTTGAAAGGCAAAAACAAATCTATCCCGCGGTAACCTTATATTTTTCCGGGAAAAAATGTAGCCTATGTGTTATTCCAGACCATAATCTATATCTGTGCCAAATTTTATTCAGATCCGTTCAGCCGTTTTAGCTTGAAAGAGTAACAAACGTACATCCAGATATCCATACAAACTTTTGCGTTTATAATATTAGTAGGATAGGATTATAGAATATGAACATGACTCGCAACATTCGATCTACGTGTCGCTGCAACGTTGCAAAGTGTCCCGCAACATTTTATGTGACGCGCGACACGTTACTATTTAGTACCTGGGTGACCGAGCTTAAAGCCTGGGATACACTAGGGGGCAAATGCAGAAACATGTTGCGGAACATGTCCCTCAACAACTACGTGAAGTGTCCCGCGACAATTATCATGGAACATTTTGCCGGCTACACTAGTCATTGTTTATAGAAATGTCGCCCGAGGAGGATGTGGCTGTTAGCCATAGCCCATACTAAAGCCATGTTTAAGAGGCACGTTGCGTACGCGACTACACTTGGTGACAAATGGCGCGACACTGACGCGAGACACGTGTGCTCGCTCTCGAGGCGGGAGCAAGCAACATGCCCCGCGTCACGTACAATGTTGCGGGGCATGTTGCGGGACAATATGCAACGTTGCAGCGTCACGTAAATTAAGTGTTGCGCGTCATGTTGCGGGACAAAATTTTCCCTAGTGTATCCCAGGCTTTACTCAGTTTTTTTTTGTGTAAACGCCTTTTTCTAAAAATGAAACCTAGCTTCATTTTTAGATCGATTTATCGCCCCCGAAACCCCCTGCATACGAAATTTCATGAAAATATTGGAGCAGTTTATGAGATAATAATGGTTAAACAAATAATAATGTAGAAAATAATAAGTGCACCTTATTCCAGGGTATTCGAGCGGGTCCGGCAGTACTTCGGGGCGCAGAGCGAGTCCATCCCCATGTCCTTCGTGCTGGGGTTCTACGTGAGCCTGGTGGTGAAGCGCTGGTGGGAGCAGTACAAGCTGCTGCCGTGGCCGGACACGCTGGCGCTCTTCATCTCCGCCGGAATACCCGGAGCGGTCAGTAAAGTAAAGTATTTGCATTATTCAAGACTTTTTGACCGGCCCGGAAGATTGAGTCTCATTCATTGCTCTGTACGTCTACCATGAGATTTCACAATCTTCATTCGCTAGCGACTGTAGTTAAAAAAATGTATGAAAACTTGTACAGCGCCTCTAGCGGATAGTTGGGTAGTTAACTATCCTACGTCACAGCGTACTACAGCGACTGTAGTTTGCGCTTCATTAATTCGCTTAGAATTTGGTACCATGAGTATCAATTTTGACAGATGTCATAGTAACGTACTATTACTACTGTACTGCCGTCCTTTTGTTAAAAGACGGCTAAGTGACAAAACCAAATTTTTGGGTATGAGCAAAAACGTGGGAAAATGGTGTTTCTAGAAATTGTGAAGACTTACAATTTTTTTTGCTATACCAAATTTTTTGTATTATTATAAGCTTTTATTATTTATGTTACAATCTGGCGTAGCTTGTTTATTAAATTTTTAATTCAAGTTTTTGTGTTTTAGCCATCGACATATGTTTTTAAAATGCTATCATTTAAAATACTAAAAAACGGCTGGCTGAAGTACAACCGTTGTATAGAGTTGGATACGATTGTAACTGCAGCACTCATTCCAAATGAGTCACAGTTTTAAACAATTACAATACTATATAACAGTTAAGTCACATAACCTTCTTCTAGAATTGAAACTTAACTTAATTACATTCAACATAATTTTTAAAAACAAGGTGAAAAGCCTAAAACCGTTTATTTACTGTTTTCAAACTTAATTTTTTTTTTATATTTTTACACTTAAACACAGTTTTAGAATGAACACACAATGAAAACTGTTTTTTAGCGTTGGCAATAATATTTGAAATGTTATGATGTACTGTCAAATGAACGGCTAAGCGTAACTTTTTCCTACATTAACAAGGTATTATATTATGAAAATGATTGTTAAATAAAACGAAATAGTACTTGTTAGTTAAAAAACTTTCGATGACGAAGTCCTTACACTTATAAGGAGCTCTTACTAATAAAATGGCACAACTTTATACTATTATAGTAACTTAATTAAGTCTAATCAATATGTTCCAAGGTACTAAATGAAATCAATTATTAATTTACTTAAAGTATTGTACGTCTTCACAGCTTAATGTTATGTGCTTACTAGCTGGCCCGCTCGCAACGGCATTTGCGTGTTTTATTTTAAATAGTTAAAAAGTTCATAGTCAATCATTACCACCCCGATGTACGAGTACTATATTATAATAATAATATAGGTATCATGTACTAACTATATTATAAAATTCTTGTGTCGTTTACACCACGCTATAAGGATATTTTTTTAAATAATTGAATCATAAACATTGATGTCTTGAAGAGTATTTTTTGCTGAGTTTTAAACAAATCGCATCACACATTAAAAAGTTCCTATATAAACTTTAACACCCCTACCACCCCTTCGTAAGAGTAGCTTTGGGAAAAGATACATAAATTTATTCTCTTTTTATTTATCTTGAAGAATATTTTTTCCAAGTTTCAAGTGCATAGAGTACGATTTTTCTTACAAACATATCCTCTTTTTTACCTCCTAAGAGATTTAATTTAAAAAAAAATCTTCTTAGTGCACGTCCACGTACTAAGAAAGTCGTATCCTCCAAATTTCAAGTCTCTACGACCAGCGTTTTAGACTGTGCGTTGTCTATAATGTCAGCGTCTAGAATGAATATTTTAGTCAGGACTTTGATTTTTAGAATATAAAAAGATGTCCTTGAACTCCTATCTGTATCCTGCTTAATTATTATTTAGTAAATAAATAAGTTCAAGTTAATAAAACTCGCCAAACGGTGTCTGAAAATAGTTAAATATTTAGATACATAGGTACATAAAATCACGCTTGTTTCCCGACCGGGTAGGCGGAGACCACGGATCTCCACTTGCTACGATCCTGACACACCTCTTTTGCTTTATTCACTCTCATTCTTTAAATCAGATAGCGAGGTAAGCGGCGAACAGACCATAATATTTTTTATTTTCTGGGCCGTAAGTTTTTATGCCAACGTCATCAAATAAATACTTTCATCTCCTATATTTACTCCCTTTAGGGTAATTTTTTTACAAACTTTGAATGTTGAATTTATTTATATCTAATCAAAGCCTAACAAATAATTTCCAAGCTTCTAGCTTTAAAAATGACGTAATTTTCACACAAATTTAATCGTCTATTTCAACTTCTTACACTTACTCCTTACTTTGTTCGCAGTAAAAAGCAGCTTATGTCCTTTCTCAAGCTCTAGACTATCTCTGTACTAAATTTTATATAAATCGGTTTAGTAATTTAGGCGTGATTGCCTAACACACACACAGACAGAGTTACTTTCGCATTTATAATATAAGTAAGGATTATGCCTATCATGAATCATCAATCACCTCAAGCCTATGAGAGAGAACAACTTCAACAACTATTTAATAACCTTCTATCTATTTAAAACGATACATAATATTGATATATCAAAATAATCATTCATCATTCTTCTGCCCTTATATTCATCCACGCTAAGTGGGGTCGGCACAACATGTTTTCTTCTTCCACTCACTCCTATCATTCGTCAACTCTGAATCTACTCCTCTTTCATTCATATCATCTTTCACACAATAAACCACTTCTTCTTCGGCTTTCCTCTACCTGCGCACCCAGCCACACTCATACACTTATACTGTTTTGGTATTCATCCCTCCTCATCACGTGTCCATACCATGCTAATCTCTAATAACGAGTGCGCGGATTGTACGGTACGTACGAGAAGGTACTGCAAATAGACGTTTTTTAGCGTTGGAATGTTGTTTAGTTAGTTTCTAATATTGTATTTATTAGCATTCAGTAATAACTTTCAAGACTAAAAAACAGTCACTGTATTTTAGAGTTGTAATAGTTTTATACCCACGTGAGGTGAAAAACAAATAAGCGGCAAAGTATGTCTAGCGGTGTTATAGAGTAGCAGTTGAAAGAAAACTGTCTTTTAGACGTAGTAAATCCCTTTGAGGATTACAATTTATAAATGACAAAAACACATCTAAAGTCGGGTAACGGCTAAGTAGTATAGTAACATCATTAAACCGTTTTTTAGGCTTGTTTCATAGATATAATTTAATGTTGAAATGTACTGTTAAGTGCATTTAAACGTATTGTAGTGTTTTAATACGAGTTAACCGTATTTAAGAATTGAACATGTCCAAAAAAGGTGTAGATAGCCGTGTACGAGGTGTCCAGAACTCAGTAACTATAAATGATAGAAACATGTGTCCAAGACTGGTCGATAGAGAAAAATGCGGGCTTTCGCGTGGTACATAAAAGTCATTTTTGACCAAATGTCACTTAACGGCCTTTTAGTGATCGGACGGCAGTGTAGTAACGTCAGCCAATCTAAATGTGACAACTCATGATAGGCGTACTGAATCTGAATACGCGCTAACCAGGACGACTTTTTTTATGGTAAATCGTGTTTTTTGGAAAATGAAACCTAGCTAGATCGATTTATCGCCCCCGAAACCCCCTGCATACTAAATTTCATGAAAATCATTGGAGCCGTTTCCGAGATTTCGATTATACTCGTATATACATATATACAAGAATTGCTCGTTTTGAAGGTATAAGATTATTTCCGTAAACGTGACCTAAAAGTAACACAATTGCATAGCTTGTGGTTTAGACAAGTTGCATTTTGGTTAGGGTTGCCAGATGGTATCCAAAAGGAGGACAAGTCCTCCTTTTCCACATAATGTCCTCCCGTCCTCCCTTACCTACTGTATGTCCTCCTTTTGCGAATGTTGAAAGGGTGTTTTCACTAATAAATACTCAGTGGAGCAAAGGAACCAATTAAGTGTAGAGTCAGTAAAATCTTTGATTCTCACACAATACAATTTAAAAAACATTACATGTGAAGATTTTATAATTATTTAATTAAAAACCAAGAACTCCTTTCTAAAGTTGGCAGCTCCGCTAAGTATGATTAAAATAAAAAAGGTATATGAAAAAAACTTGTTTTATTGTAAATGTCCTCCTTTTTTACAGAAAATCCTCCTTTTTAGACCCATCTGCCCTCCTTTATCAAATTTACATCTGGCAACCCTAATTTTGGTTGACGTTTACGCCTGGGGATAGATGAAATCGTATAAAAATGGCATAAGCTTTGGAGATGTCACGCGTAGCAGGATTGGCTAGACTACCATGGCTTGATCTTCAGCGGGCCAGTCATTAGGTTTAGAGTGGCTTTTATGAATGCAATGCGATTACCCATATCACTGAATGTATTTGATCATTGGCGCCTTATTCTTAGAAGTGAGATAAGTGTCAAGATTATGTCGTCTAAATATTGTTTGCGACACAAGTTATCTCATTTCACACTTTAATTTTAAATAATTTATTTATTTATGTTAGTTACTTATATTTTAATCTATGTCGCGTGCTTTTGGCATTAGCAAAAATATTTATGCAATGCGATTTAATGAAATATTAAGGGTCCCCTGGGCACTCTTTGAGGATGGAACCCCAAAATCAGATAAATTCACATTAGAATTTTATAATAGCTGGCATTGTTTGCAAATTACCTACAGTTTTTGCCAATCGAACAGCGAAGAGTTTTTTCTGATGAGTAAGACCTTGGTTGTTTGCTTTAAAAGCGGCGGCCGAAAGATTACGAACAAAGCATATAAGGTAAAAAAAAACTCTGTACCGTCTATCTATTCTTCCTATACCAAGTATCTATCGGTATGTTCCTCACAGGTCATTTGATTTTAATCACGCTATCCATTTTAAAGTCCGGAAAACGACCACCATATCCCGGTCATCGTTTCTTAAAATCAAAGCTTTAGTATTTATTTTTATAGTTTTCTTGTGGTTGTTTGGATACACAGTAAACGTCCATCTTATATGGTTATATTGCTAACTCGCATCCGCCCACGGATTTCCACGCGTATTTAGTACTAGTAAGTATACATATTTAAAAAAAAGTTAAATTACCGCCTACTATTTACCCATTATCCAAACCTAAGGAACGCATCAGTCTTTACAGAAGAGTCAATTTTTTAAGCCACGACGAAAAAAGAGGGGTGTTACAAGTTTAACGTGTCTGTCTGTATCTGTGTATCTGTCTGTAGCATCGTAGCTCCCAAACGGATGAACCGATTGTCGTTCAGTTTTTTTGTGTCATAGATGATTTTATCCCGAGTGTTCTTAGCCATGTTTCATGAAAATCTGTGCAGCCGTTCGAAGACCATCAGCTCTTTAATAGTTGATGAGGGGATCTGACTACCTTCCTTATGTCCTATCGATTCGAAATTTGGTACCGTGTTACTTCAATAATATTGAAAGAACATGGTAAGGTAACCATGATTTTAAATATGACAAGGGTAAGGTTTAGATGACGGGGGGTTTTTAAAATTTTAATATTATCATCCACCTATTATTATGACACCATTCCTCAGCCACCAATTGTGTCACAATTCAGCTGACTTTAGACAAAGACGTGGTTTTGAGGTCGGTGGGTTAATTGTGGTCACAGCTGATATAAAAGTACGAAACTCACAACTAACCCGACTCAATGAATTTTATTACTTTTTCTTTCGTTTGCCATTTTCTTTAGCACGCGCCGTTTGCTTTTGCGATTGAAAGTGTTGTTATAATGTAATGCTCGCGTGTTTTCATTTCCTGGTTGAACGGTTGATTGTTACTAAACTTGCCTTTAATATCCAACTCCAACTACTCCTCAATTGCAATAACATTCAATCTTGATAATCGAAAACGTTATTTTGACAGTGTTTGATGCTGAAAAGGACGGAAATGTCTAGTACTTTCCCGCTGAAACAATTATCTAATGAGGCTATTATCAATAATCCCAACACAATACCTCAAATAGAAACTCGACACGTGTTTCGCTTCTCCACGAAGCATCCTCAGGACCGTTGACTCGCTCCGCACTGGTGTTGCTCCACCGAGCGCCGAGAGGAAAAAAACAAAAAATCGACTCAATAGGTTGCGGGTTCGATTCCCGCCTCGGAACAAATTTGTGTACAATCTGCAGAAATTTGTTCCGTTGGTCTGGGTGTTTTCTATGTATAATATAAAAAATCTATCTATGTATATAATGTATTAAATATATCAGTTATCTAGTACCCATAACACAAGCTTTGAGTAGCTTACTTTGGGGCTAGATGATGCTGTGTGGATTGTCCAGCATTTTATTTATTTATTTATTTATTTAAAATCCAAAAAACGTAGATAGATAGAATATAGAAATCGGCCGTAAGATGAATGGCAAACATCAAACCGACTCGGTAGATCTACACGATAGGTACAATCGATGTTTTGAGAACATCCGCGCAAAAACACCAGAGTTTCGTAACTCACAGGTGTGTCTCTGAATAGGATCCTCAAGTGTAAACATTGACCGAAGTTCATTGAGTATTTTCATCGTTTTGTTCGGTCATTAGGTCTGTCTGTCATAATCTGACCGTATTCTCTGAGTTTGATTCAGCGTGATTGAGTAACATACATCCATAAATCTATAAATCCAAACATTCGTTTTGTAATGTTAGTTATATGGTGTATTTACCTACGATTCCACTCCATAAATTTTCATTTCATATTTAACTAGCTATACCCGCGACCTCGTCCGCAAAAAAATATACATATAATGTCGTTGATTGACCGTGTCTTTACTATAGATATTTTCAAATACAAATTAGTGCTACCTAAAAAAAAGACACTCTTTAGGTAGCACTAATTTTTATTTGAAAATATCAAAAGTAAAGACACTGCTTCTCTGTTATATTCTCTATTTATTTCTGAGACTGCAACTTGGCCTTCATCTCCGTTCGATTATTCTGTGTATAATGAAACGTTAATAACTGTATTCCAAAACGACGTGATTGTCATTACTGGTTTCTGATGCGCCTGCGGCCGCATGTCAAGGACGTCAAGCACATCAAGCACGTATTGATGGTTTCTACCATCAATATTGTCGTCGGTTCACACCTGCCCAGCAGGAAGTGACTTGGGTAGTTGAGTAGGTGATTCTTAAAATAACTAAATCTAAGCGAAAGAAGGCAACGTTCTCACATCGTAAAGTTATAGCATTATATAAGTTACCGTGTGAACAAATAAGGGTGATAATCGAACCACTAGCGTGAACGCGAGTATCCACCGAAGCGTAAAGGAGAAATATGCAAAATAAGTCGAAATTCCATTACCTAATTAAAGGCGTTACCTCGCTATTATGGAGTCTCTTGGCCGGCGCTACCAAAACATGATATTACTGAACACCTATGGTTACATTAGTACCTCACTTTGTAACATACATTTTGATAGTTTCCGATTTCAACATGTCAAGTCACTAATGGTGCGCTGACAAGGGCAATTTTTTGAGCAATAATTGAACGGCAACTGGTATGAATCAATCTAGAGCAATTAGTGGAGCACGTTCCACGCACCTGCAGCAATTACGAGTACAATAAAATAAATGCGGCAATTATTTCGGCAATATTACTTCTAATAGCTTCTTATTGTAACCTAATTATTGCATCGTACATCATTTTAATCTCGTTTTCTTATATATTGCTTGGTATGTTGTATCTATATCTTTATACAGTTTTTAGTTTCCATGGTCGTAAATAGCTTGTTATTTTCGTAATGTAATAATACTCCTACGTGATAAGTATGTACCTATTGCTCAGGATTGAGTAATTTCAATTGCCCGTGTAAGGTACCCTTTAGTCACAGACTCGTACAAAACTCGTATTGGAACTGAGCGCCCCTTTATTAAAACCTTGCTAATATTCACTGGTTTTTATTGATTATTCAGCGTAGAAATCTTCATGTTTTATACCTAGGTGCTTCTGGTCGGCCTTGACCACAATCACGGAACGAGTCAGCAGTGCCTCGTCTAATTACTGGAAATGTGCTGAAGTACGCCAAATCTTTGTTTTTAAACCGAAAACGAAATACGAATGAAGTTGAATTTTCAATGCGCATATTTTTTTTATTTTTTTTTGTTTATTTACGACCACGTTATAACATTCCGATTTTTTATTTATTTATTTCAATGTTGGTCCCTACGTAGTTTTGTGAACTACATAAATTAAACCTAGGTAATACAGCTATTAATACAAGTAAATACTATAGAAGACATGTAGGCAGGTAAATATAATGAATATTGATGTAAGATAGACTGCTTATTTTGCGGCAAAGCATTTGAAAAATAGTAAAAATACAAGTTATTTTTCTTATCTCGTTCCCTGCGCTACCGTAGCCAATATGCCAATTGAGTGATGGCGATGATTCGATATGCATATTATTGTTTCTAGGTAACTTCATGATATCCGTATAACAGAGTAGGTAAATAAAACGTATGCAATGCTGCTAAAATAATATGAGATTGATAGAATTTTACAAATACTTACTGCACTATGAAGAAAACATCGCGAGAAAGCGAGCATATAGCCCCATATTCGCACAGCGAATATGTTTATAAAAATATTTTAACTACAAGCGAGTATTATTAGAAGCAAGAAGATAGGTCATGAGGTCTTATCCACTAGAGTCTAGAGCCTCAGCAAGGCGCGTCAAATCATTTCAACACGTTGAGCACTTGGAATTTATATTGTGTTGTGAAACCACAGAATAAATTCATGATACAAAATGTACTGAATTCATTGTATGTATCATACAAACAATGAAATCCGTAGAAAAATCGAGGTCACCGAAAAATCTACGTAGCCTAAACTGTGCAAATGTGTGTAATGAGCGTGCGGAACAAACGTACAGAAGACAGGATATACATGCACTTGAAAAAAAATAACTGTCGTTCAATCAGTCTGTCCGGATGATTTTGGAACGAGAGGTGTGTTAACCATCAACACCTAATGCGGTGATAAGCATGTTGTAGATAAAATACCAGCAGCCGTTAGGGTATTTTCTGTCTGGCTGTCATCGCGAAAGCTGAGATAGATGAAGAAGAATTTATGGTACAAAATAATTTGACGTAGAACATTTTGGGGGTGGCCTGTACAAGCTGATAGCAAATCGCCTCGCGTATTTGTAGACTCGTGAGTATGTGAAAATGCATACAAAGAAATAAATTACGCAGTAGGTACTTCCACGCGAGGGCATGAAGTGGAACGAATCCAACTCTTTGTACGACATTGCTCCTTTTAAATTAGCTTGTTGGAATATTTTTATTTCCATGACGTAGAAAAATATACCCACGTGAGATCCAACATCTGGCTCTTATTTGGGTCAATGCATGCCCAAAGAACCTATTAATTTTTATGTGTTATTCCAGACTATAATCTATATCTGTGCCAAATTTCATTCAGATCCGTTCAGCCGTTTTAGCGTGAAAGAGTAACAAGCATACATCCTCACAAACTTTCGCGTTTAAAATATAAGTAGGGTAATCTGAATCTCAGGCTGATTCAAGCGGTGGTGACGGTAATCCGGTCTGAGGATATAAATAGTGGGGATGTCGCACAGTTGGCTCACTTCTCTTTCGGTGATCGGTGCTACACCAGTGCGGAGCGAGTCAATGGTCCTGAAGATGCTTCGTGGAGAAGCGAAACACGTGTCGAATGTCTATTTGAGTTTGTGTTGTGTTAAGCTCATTAGATAATAGTTTAGCGGGAAAGTATATATTTTCGTCCTTTTCAGTATCTGAATCTCGGAAACGGCTTCAAAATTTACATAAAATTTAGTATGCAGGGGGTCATAGGGGCGAAAAATCCTAAGACCTAGCTAAGTTTCATTTTTCCAAAAAACACGATTTACTTACCAATAAAAATCGAGCAAAGCTCGGTCATCCAGGTACATTCTTTATGCTGATAGTTTCGTGCGATCAGACAGGATTGAAACCAAAGATCTAAGTAACAAGAATTCTGAGAAGATGTTTACCAAACTTGGAAATTACGGTACTTTGTTTAACTTAAGAAAGAAAAGTTACATACTTCTATGTATATGTACATATAATTATGTTGGTATAGGATTGAATGTTGTTGTAACAGGTGGGGCTACAGCCTGCTCCATTAATCACCATTTAATCATTAATCAACCATACCAAAAAGTCACTAGAAACTCTGCGCATTCAATATAACAACGTTTTTAGGACGATGTTGCGACTTCCTCGATTCTGTATGCATCGGGAATGTTTGCAGAATACCAAACAGATGGCTTTAATGCAATTATTCGTAAAAAAACCGCTTCCCTGATCCGCAGAATACGGGGCAGTCGCAATAGCATCCTGAAAACGTTGTCGGATAGGTGCTCTTCATCACTTTGGGTATGCCTGATTCGGAAAGTGATTTAGAACGGGTAGATGATTGTGATGTAGGTGTTTTTTTTTTACAGATTTTTACTAACAACTAGAATAAGCCTTTATCTTAATGTGTTACTAACCCCTATGGATCTCTGATATCCGAAATAAACAATTTTTATTTTATTTTTATTAATATACCAAGTAGAGGTAGGACCTTTCTTTAAGACGTAAGTTGCTGCGCATGCAATAACAATTGCGGGTAGATACGAAAATACTTTGAAAGATGAAAATTATAATAGAGATATGAAACTATCTGACTATCGAAAATCAAACCTATACATTCGCGTGCCGATTGCCAAATTAAAGCCATGTCTGGGTCATGTTAATGTATTCAATATGGTGTTGGAGGAGAATAATATCAAATTTACATTACTTTGATATTGCCCGAGAAGCTTTTGATAAGACCCTGTATGATGTTAAAATTGATCTTTTTCGTTGTTAGAAATTAAATTCTGGAGAAAGTTCAAGGACTTTTACTGAGCTTAGAACCATTATTTTGCAGGACGAGACCGGCCGGCTTATGCGTCGAAACATCGTGCGCTATGCCATCCTCGCATACGTGATCACACTCCAACGCGTCTCCCTCAGGGTGAAGAGAAGGTTTCCCACCTGGCAACACGTCGTAGACTCCGGTTAGTGCTCCACACTTTTAGCTCCAAGCTTGCGTTGCCAACACCCGAAATCAATGTCATCTCTTTCAGGTCTGATGTTGGAGAGCGAGAGGAAAGTTTTTGAGAAGATGGACGGCAAGTCTCCCATGTCGAAGTATTGGATGCCGTTAGTGTGGGCGACGAACATCATCAACCGTGCGAGGAAAGAAGGGCTGATTACCAGCGACCATATTGTGCAGACGCTATTGGTGGAACTCTCTGACATCAGGAGAAGGTTGGGCGCGCTGATTGGTTATGACACCGTCTGTGTCCCTCTTGTGTATACTCAGGTAAGTGAACAACCTTAAGCCATTGCTTGCCGTGTCATTTGGGTTTCTTGACTTTATTCTGCGGCCATTGATCATGTTGAGATAATATAGAATAGTAGGGATAAATAATATTAAGTGTAGTTCGCTCAACGAATGTAGGCATTCGTGAAGTTTGCCGCAAGAGCTGCGCAGTATCTTTTTTTGGGAGCAATTGGAGGTATGAGGAGGGGGGAAGGAACTAAACATGCGCAAACTCACACCTGTGGCTAATTTCACGAATGCCTAGATCCGTTGGATGACCTGTAGTTAATAAGTAAATTCAAACTCATAGCTTAAAACCGCGACCTGTTTTGAAAGATTTTCCTACTCTCGGAAATATGCGATAGTGTACAGTTGTACACAATGGAAGAATTTTGTATTAATAGCTAATTAACATTTTTTTCTTCTTATGCCATTTGCGAAGTACTCGATAGCAACAGCGACTCGAAAACGTTAAAAACTACTGCTAGCGGTACCGTAAACAATACACTATGTGTGGCTAATCACTACTCATTGCAAACGGACGCGGTCGTCAGCCAGTTAGAACCAAAGTCAGCTGCACAACGTTTTTGAATTTTATAATCGTAACTAGAAAATAACAGTTCGCATTCGTTTATTGCTGAACTAGCTGTTGCCAGCGACTTTGGTCGCTTGACGTCGCTTTTTCCGACATCCAATTTTAATGAAACAAATGACCTTCGAAAACTAAATGAAGTTGCATTGAGTAGTTTCGGAGATGTACGCTAGTTGTACTAACAAACTATAGACAGACATAATAATTGCTAAATTAGTTGATTTAGTAGACAAAATAAGTAAATATATGCCGCGGGACAAATGTTTGCATTATTTGCAGATATTTGTCTCAGGTTTGGGTATTTTCTATGTATAAAATGTATGTATTTACAAAAAAAAAATGTATCTATGTAGTTTACCAGTCATGTGGTTCCCATAATACAAGCTCTGCTTAGTTTGGGGCTACACGATGCTGTGTGATAGTATCCAGCATTATTTATTATTTATTTATTTATTTATATTATTTTGGGCAGTCTTTGACAGACGTTTACTACAAGTTTTTACTTACATATGTACCTCCATTTATTCTCACAACTTGTTATAGATGTAAACAATAAACGAAAACCAGTTTTAAACAATATCCTGCTTTATAAAAATCCAACACATCTGTCCAAGACATCAACAATCGATTAAGTGTAGTCACAATCGATTATATTCACAATTTTATGTTTTTTGCCATATGCAAATATTTGTAAAATTTTTATATTGTAAAATACGTCTGTGATGGCAACCGATGTGACGCTCTCTTTCTGCCTAGCTCTCGGCGCGTGCGGTCGATGTATCTGAGCCAACTGAATAAACTGGATTTTATAGTACAAACAGGCTCATTACTTATTATAAACCTGCCGCTAACTTCCTCAACATCTAACAAAATTAACAAGGATCATACAAAAAAGAGCTAAGGCCCAGCGAGTTTCTTGTTAGTTCTCGTACTGGGGATAGGACTGGAATTAGCACCTAGACTCACCTTATGTAAGACGATTCAAAATGATCCCGATTATTTTACTGAATAAACATGATTTGAGTTTGAGTTTCAGTTTATACCTAGGTATAAAAGTGTGGTTACGCTTTACTGTTCTTAGTTACTTCAGCTGTAATATACGCAAGGTAAAGCTAAGTAGGTAATGTAGGTACCTACGTTTCACCGTGCCCCTGAGCTGAGCCCGTATATAAAGCTTAAATTTATTTTGATTTGAAGGCCAGCTGTACTAAATACTTTCTGAAATCAGGACGACCTGCTCCTTGGTTGTTTTTCCGTAATGGTCAAATTGATTCAAAGACATTATGACTAGATAACTAACTATTTGAAATACCATTTAGCTTTCAAACCATTTTAAATTGAGGACGTTTTGCTGTCAGAGCATTTTATATTACAGTCGATGTGCAACCAAGAACGTTTAGCTTCCAAAAGCTCCTGATCCGAAATGTTAGGTAATCATGTTTAGATAACTCGAGTTCGTTATTATTAGTACATATTACGAGTACATAAACGAGTATTTATCGCGTTTTATTTACCTATTTTCCCGACGTTTTGACAGGTTTACACACTGACGTGGTCACGGGATGACTCGATAAATACCCGTTTTACTAATAGTAATGTGTTCATATCGCGATCAGAATGTAGCTAAGTAGATTATATTGCAATAACTATGCTTGATTTATCGATTAGGAAATTCTAAAATGTAATTAAAGAAAAACTGTCTTGAAAAGCTATAAAGTACTATATCTACTATAAAGTATCAGAGTACCTACTTATTGATTCAGGCGTGATTTTGCAGAAATCCAACAAATACTGAAAAGGACGGAAATATCTAGTACTTTCCCGCTAAACTATTATCTAATGAGCTTAACACAACACAAACTCAAATAGAAATTCGACACGTGTTTCGCTTCTCCACGAAGCATCCTATGGGATCGGCACAACATGTGATCTTCCATTTCCCTATATCTTTCGTCATCTCAGTCGTCACTTCTTTCTTGCCCATGTCATCTTTCACACAGTCTATCCATCTTTTTAGCCTTCCTCTACCCCAGTATCCATCCACATTCATACACACTCTCCTCGTTACTGTGATTTCCTATCCTACTAATATTATAAACGCGAAACTTTGTTTGGATGTCTGGATGTCTAGATGTATGTTTGTTACTCTTTCACGCTAAAACGGCTGAACGGATCGAATGAAATTTGGCACAGATATATGTAGATTATGGTCTGGAATAACACATAGGCTGCATTTTATCCCGGAAAAATGTAATGTTCCCTAGGGATAGATTTGTTTTTGTTTTTTCAAGGTATCACGCAGGCTAAGCCGCGGAAGCTAGTTATTGAATAAAAATATTTTTATTTTGGTTTTTTAAATATCATTGGTTAGAAGTGAATCCCAGGCTAATGGTTACAGGTGGTGACTTTGGCACTTTACACGTACTTCGTGGCTGCGCTGATGGGTCGGCAACTGGTTCCTCCAGCTCCCGGGAGCACCGCCAAATACGAACCAGACGTCTACTTTCCACTTTTCACCGCTCTACAGGTATCATCATATCAGTGGCATGACGTCCACTGAACATATGCCTCCCCCATAGATTTAAAGATCGATCACGCGGCCTGGGGCCTCACCACGAATTCATAATACATTACCGAATTAGTGTTACATTGTTATTTCGTAACATGACCTATGCAAATTGTATGGAAGTAGCGACGTTTTTATAAAGGAATCGTTCTGGAAGACTTCGTGGTAAGGCCCCTGCACCCAACGGCTCCCAGCTACATTCACTAGGTCGTCTTTCTATCTAATTGAGGGCCAACCTCTACTACGATTTCCGGTGCGTGTTCTCCATTCGAGAACACATTTGCACAGTAGCTAGTATTCTATACGCGACAGTTTAGAAGCCCAGTGTCGCCTATAAGAATACTAACATATGAGAATACCTTCGAATTTTTAGTTCTAGGGTATGACAGTTTCCTTACGATGTTTTCCTTCACCGTTTAAGAGCACTGGCATTGCGAACATCATGTTTTTGGATAAAAAAAAATCATTGGTGCACGACTAGGTTGAACCCCCGATCTTCGAATGGTGAAGCACGAGTGCTACCACTATAACATTGCTCATAATATCTGTCTAATAATATTACTGTTTATTTCAGTTCTGCTTTTACGTAGGTTGGCTAAAGGTAGCCGAGGTGCTAATCAATCCATTTGGGGAAGATGACGATGATATCGAATTGAACTGGCTTATCGACAGGCATATCAAGGTATGTACCGACCTAGGAATTCTACCTGTGTTGTGCCCTTAATTATCCGGGCTCAAGTTGAAACTACACCTAATACTTCCTTAGACCCGCTTTACACGGACTGCACGAGCAGTTAGTCATTGATTAACATACACGGACCGCTCCAGCAGTCATAGGAAACATTAAAGCTGCCATTGATAACTGTAGGTCTACCATGAGTTTTCACAATCTAAACTCGCTAGCGACTGTAGTTAAAAAAATGTATGACAACTTGTACAGCGCTTCTAGCGGATAATTTGTTACTGAAACGTCACGTGGTTAACTATTCTACGTCACAGCGTACTACGGCGACTGTAGTTTGAGCTTCATTAATTTGCTTAGAATTTGGTACCGTGAGTAACAATTTTGACAGATGTCATAATAACGTACTATTACTACTGTAGTAACGTCAGCCGATCTAAATGTGACAACTCATGGTAGACGTACTGCTGGAGCAGGTGATACCAACTGCTACCGTAGTGCGATTACGGAACTCTGATACAATCAACACTTGTCAAAACTGGCTCAAATTTATTGAATAAACACTCTTATGTCATACCAAATTACTTGATTACAATGAAAACGTATTGACATTGATTGTAAGCAAAGATCCATAATCGCCCCCCTGATTTGAATGACAAACAGTTGGTAACAACACCTTAAGTTTTTACATTTAAAAGTTTATGTGCGCGATGCCAGTGCTCTTAAACGGTGAAAGAAAACATTGTGAGGAAACCGGCATACCCCAGAACCGATAATTTGAAAGTGTGTGTCATAGGTTAGTATGTCGTATAAGCGGCGATGGGCTAGCAGCCTGACACGTACGGAATAGTAACTACTGTGCAAAATGTGGGCATGTGCCAAATATCATGTTTGGACTTGCCTCTGATCACCCTCAAAGATCTAAGTAACTAGAAATCTTAGGTGTTATCTACCGAGCCTGGGGATTACAGTCGTGATCATATTTTTTGTTTATTTATTTCTTATTTTATTTAATCTCTTCCAGGCAGCTTACATGATAGTGGATGAGATGCATGAGGAACACCCAGAGCTGCTGAAGGACCAGTACTGGGAGGAAGTGGTGCCCAAAGACCTGCCATACACGGTGGCTTCAGAGCACTACCGTCGCCATGAACCGCCCTGCTCTGCCGACCACTATAAGGTACAGGTCATCCAACGGATCTAGGCATTCGTGAAGTTAGCCACAGGTGCGAGTTTGCGCATGTACAGTTCTTTCCCCCCCTCCTCATACCTCCAATTGCTCCCGAAAAACGATACTGCCCAGCTCTTACGGCTAACTTCACGAATGCCTAGATTCGTTGAGCCTGAAAAGGACAGATATATCTAGTACTTTCCCGCTAAACTTCTGAGCTTAACACAATACAAACTCAAATAATTCGACACGTGTTTCGCTTCTCCACGAAGCATCCTCAGGACCGTTGACTCGCTCGCACTGGTGTTGCTCCACCGAGCGCCGAAAGAGATGTGAAAGAGAAGTATTTATTTGAGTTTGAGTTGTGTTAGTAGGTTGTGCGTTCGATCTCCACTCAGGGCAAACATTTGTGTGATGAACGCAGATGTTTGTTCTGAGTCTGGGTGTTATTATGTATGCTATGTATAAATTTACAAAAAAAAAATCTATCAGCTATCTGGTTCCTATAGTGCAAGCTTTGTTTAGTTTGAGACCAGATCGCATTGTGTAACTGTCGACCAATATTTATTTATTTACTCGCTGTCCCGGCAAACTTCGTACCGCCTTCTACATTGCTTAGACAACAGTGAGTGATCATAATTTAATGTGAACTTTATGGAATAGTAATAAAGTTCAAATTGACTCTACATTTTATTTAGAAAACGTTTGTATTGGAAATAGAAAAGGGCTATTTTTAGGGTTTTCCCGGCAGTTTCGAAACCTTCACCTTCCCTAGACTTCCACGAACATTTCGAAGACCAAGATAAGATAAATCCGTTTAGCCGTTCTCGAGTTTTAGCGAGACTAACGAACAGCAATTCATTTTTATATAATATATAGATTTTACCTACGAATAAAACGTTACAGTAAACAAAATATATCAATGTTATTCAAGTCTATAAAACCGGTTGGCTGGTAACTAGACACTAGACGTAACCTTGTACTTCTCGTTTCATAGGTGAAGGCGGAGGATGCAGTATACGCAAATGTGCAGACGCCTAGAAAAAGCCACGACGAAACATATGCCGACTACGTGAGTGCCTTAAAAATACTAAAATAACTCGTGAACAACTAAAGCTCTTTGCTTAAACGCTTCCACTTCAAATCATACCTCGTATTTACTTTTTGGCAGGAAAATTAAGCCAATTTTTGCAATCCTGTTATAAATTTAATTCATGCTAAATTTATTTTTTTGCTAACTCTACTCATAATTCCTTGGAACGCGCTGATGTCCAATGAATAACTTTAAAATTTTGAGAACAATGGGTTTTGGAGCGCATTGGAACTACTCTCTGTTTGATATCAATAGCTATATTATTATTGTTGCTTTGTGTATTGGATCATACAAAAACGCTAGGACCAACACGAGTTTCTTGCCTATTCTTCTTGGAAATGGGTTAGGCTGCACTTACCTTGATTATCCCTTGAAGCCAGCAGCCTCTATAATGCAGAGTTAAAGGTTCCTATAAACTGATGACGTGGATATTTCATTCCTGAAGAATACTTTTCTGGCCTAGCTCTGCCTTCTGCGCTGGTTTTGGGTGCGATCCCCATGATAATTTTTTGTGTGATGAACACATGTTTGTCCTGTGTCTTGGTGTTATTACGTATTCTTTATATATGTAATTTAAAAACCAAGCTTACAATTAATCTATCAGCTAGTTCCTATAGTAAAAGCTTAGCTTAGTTTGCGTTGTTTGAAATGTCCACCAATTATATATATTACCTATTTAACACTGGAAATAGAGGACTGGCGAAATAAAACAAACAATTTGTTCTATATAGCTACGATCGGTTATATACGTTTAATCGAAACATTTAAAAAGTTAGTAAAACATCAAATAGGCTCTGGTTATAAGGGAGCCGTACATTGAGATATAATGATAACTATTAATGAGATTGATAAAACAGTAAATATATCAATAAAGCGGATGACACGCTGCGCTTCGTGATATGCTCTATCCTCGTAATAGTATACCCTAGTTAGAGTGGGAAAGAAACACACGCTCTTGCGTGAGGTGACAAAGAGTGTCACAGCGTGTCATCCGCCTAACAGTAATAAACACCAAGTCTACATAACATACATTTAAATATCAAAAATGACCCGCTAATCGCGTCAAGGAATTCGACGTGGTTCTCAAAACACAATCTACTTGTACTACTGTACCAGGGCTTGGAAACCGGAAAATAATTTAAACCGGTATTGCTATAAATACCCACAACCTTTTCTTTTCGGTTACGTTCCACCGTAACCTTTATTAAAACGGTTTGTCAAGAACGATAAATCCAAAAGGGTTTCGTTCAATTAACCGGTTAGAACGGTCTTTTCCATATTAGTGACCTCTACGACGCGCATGCTACGACGACAAACGAAGCTAATCCGGTTAATCTAAGTTTGAGTAAAGCTTTTGAAAGAGGTTGCGCACCGAACGCTATTATCGAAATGCCGGTTAATACCGATATTTTGGTTAAATAATTAACCGGCTCCAAGCCCTGCTGTAAACATTAACCGACTATTGCAGGAAAGTGTGGATACACCATTAGTGGAAAGGCGGAAAAATTGGTTCCAAAGACAGATATCAAGGATGGGATCAGTGCGGTCTGCGTCCACTGCCTACTCTTCTGGGGGGCTGTTCGGCCGGAACCGGCACAATTCTGTCGTATACTCAAGTCCGGAAGCCGGCACACCTGTTATAATGCAGCCCCAACACCACAAGATGTCGCTATACGAGCGACTGGTTGGACGCAAGTCGGGCCGTGGACAGCATCGACAGAACTCTAGACACGGTAAGTCGGGCCTCACCACGAATTCATAATACATCACCGAATTAGTATTACATTGTTACTTCGTCATGACATATGCAAATTGTATGGAAGTAGGGACGTTTCTATAATGAACTCGTTCTGGAAGACTTCGTGGTAAGGCCCCTGGGACCTCACCAAGAATTCATAATACATAACCGAATTAGTATTACATTGTTACTTCGTTATGACGTATACAAATTGTATTGAAGTAGTCACTTCATGGCGTTTCTGTAACGGAATCGTTCTGGAAGATTTCGTGGTACGAAATCCCTGTTTACTACGCAGATAGGACCTAGTCAATAATTCAAAACAGTCATAAAAACTGAGAAAACATTAGAAAAAATCAAAATAAACCTTCCATTGAACTTTCAAAATACCTACTTATCACACGCGCTTTTCAAAATTGGCAATCTTCTATCCAAAACGAATTTTTTGTTGTAAAATGTTCAATGAGCAATACTTTTTATAGCCGATTTATGCCCTAGATTATTAATTTAACATTTCTCTTCGACCTCAAATTTTAGTACATCTAACTTTGGCAAAGTTTTTTATGAAACCTGTATGAGCGTAGTCCATACGTACCTACTGTCAATTCCCTTGTTATCATATTCCAATGTTACTTGATAGATCTAGACGAGTGATAGAAAACGGAAGGTATACATGAAGCCATCTTAATATTCGTACATTTAAATTGACTGACAAGGCTTTTTTTTTCTTCATGCTACTCATCAGCCCACGTCACGCTCATATTATTTCTGTAGGTATCTGACTAGTATTTATTTCAGGTGGTCAAAAGAGCAACGGCTCAGCGGTGCCAATAACACTGCGTAACCGGCCTCGCATCCCGACGCCGGACGTGACCAAAGAGGTGGCCGATCGGGACAATAGGATCGCTGTGGGAATGCAGAACATGGGCGTCATCATGTCCCACCAGGGCTACCAGAACGAGGTGCCGGTTCTCGGGGCACTGGTGCTCTCACCCATCCAGGTATAGTTGGCTCAACGAATCTAGGCATTCGTGAAGTTAGCCGCAAGAGCTGCGCAGTATCGTTTTTCGGGAGCAATTGGAGGTATGAGGAGGGGGGGGGGGGGGACTGTACATGCGCAAACTCGCATCTGTGGCTAATTTCACGAATGCCTAGATCCGTTGGATGACCTGTAGTCGGCAGTAGTCAGTCATTCTTTGAGTTAAAGATGAGCGGCGGCGTGATATTTGACGCTTGAATTGCGGCCGTGAGCTTTCTGTTCTTCCGCCATATAGTCATCTTTGACGCTTATACTGACCATTACATTGAGACATTTCTATTGAATATCTTCAGCAGAACAGTGGAGCGATTATGTGTTCTTCTTCTTCTTCTTCTTTGGATATGGCGTCTGTGGTTGAGTTTTCCACAATTTTGCCAATGTCAGCAAGATTTAATATTGTAAATCAAGTAATTTGGTATGACTTATGAGTGTTTATTCAATCAATTTAAGCCAGTTTTGACAGGTGTTGATTGTATCCAGTGTTGCCAGATACACTGTAATTACAGCAGATCTACTGTATTTTCACACGATCCACTGTACACTGTAATACTAAAAAAAAATTACAGTGTATGGGAACACTATAACTTTTCAACGGGCATTTATTGTAATTTTGTATCGAATACTGTAATTTTGACCACTTTTGAGCACCAAAAACACTTGTAATTTGTCTCATCTGGCAACACTGTTTGTATCAGAGTTCCGTAATCGCACTACAGGTTTTGTAACGGACACAAGTATAGCCAGAATGTTGCAGGAGCTGGACGGTGGGTCTGTGAACAACACCCTGCACGCCGGCCAGCCGGGCACTGCAGCCCTGGCGCGCGCCGTGCTGGCGCCGGGCGGACTCGGCGCGGCCGCGTCGCCCGCGCCCTCCGCACCCCCCACGCCCCGCGCCGAGCGAGGCCCCGCAGACGGCTCACCCCTCGACCCGCCCCCCTCGGACCGCGACAGCGAGCGCAGCCTCCCCCCGGAATTCACCAGGAAACCCGACGGCTCCAAGCGGGGCGAAGTTTACGTATGACCTGCGGCTCCTCGCGATCAGTACTACGCGCGCGTTCGTCTATTTGTTAAGTTGAAATGAATTTACGCACAAACAGGGATTGATTGATAGTTTTCTATAAAGTATTTTATATTAGTTTTATTTTTTATTTTTTTTTTGAGGCCGAAGGTGTTGACCCTGAATAAAATTCGATTTCTAATTTATGCAAAGCGAAGCGTTTTAAAAACACCCTGATGTACCAGCGTTTGATTCCAAACGGGTCCCTCCAGCGGGCGCGTCGCCCGCCGCTCTCGAGTTCTCGTACCAAAACAAACCATAACACCACCCACTGCTGCCGAGACAAGAGTCTGTAGTACCGATTACAACAGGTATCGTACCCAGGGATACCATACGTCGACGGGCAGCCAGAAACTGCCCGCGAACAAAATGGTCCCGATAATCATCATCTTATTTAGAATGGAGTGCTTCGAGAAAAAGTAAACGAAAGCCAAGTTCACTGAAATAATAAGGCACAGAATGAAGAGTATGTATAGAAAGAGCAGGGGAGTGAAGGCTTCGAACATATCACGCAGGTGGAACTGGAACTGTGGGCCAGGACACATGGTGAACACGTTTGATATGTACTTGGGGTCTACGAAGGGGGGGCAGATGTGGGGAGGGAGCTTAGGCCATCTTGAAGATCTTGAGAATTTCGGCGAAGGTATCTGGAGGGGCTTCCTTCGACTCGTCTCCTGTGAGGAGGGCCTCGACTGCTGCTTCGGTCTCCTGGCGCAGGCGGCGGTTGGTCTCCTCCTTGGAGTACTTGGGCGGCGGGGGGGGAGGCCCGTCGAGGAACTCCGCTGCGTTCGGGTTCTTGGCGCGACGCTTCTCGCGCAGCTCGGCCGCCTTGTTCTTAAACTCTTCCAGGCGTCTATCCTGAGGCACGAACAAAGATATTTAATTTTACAAGTACTCTTGGAAAATATTTTTTTTTAATTTATTTTATTTTTTACTTGTTAACCTACGTATGTATATACTACTACTAGCAACACGCCCCGTCTTCACACGGGTAGCAAAAGTATCTCCATTTTTTTATATAAAATAGCCTACCTATGTCACCCGAGGATAGCGTAGCTTTGCAACAGTGCAAAAAAATTTAAAATCGGTTCATTAGTTTCGGAACCTATTCAATGCAAACAAACAATCAAATCTTTCCTCATTATAATATTAATATTATTATTATCATCTCATACCTTTAAACGAGCGATTCTTGTATTTAATATAATCTGAATCACGGAAACGGCTCCAACGATTTATACTAGCTTCCGCCCACGGATTCGCCCGCGTGGTACCGTGAAAAAAAAATCTATCCCACGGGAACCGTTCATTTTCCGGGATAAAATGTAGCCTATGTGTTATTCCAGACCATAATCTATATGTGTGCCAAATTTCATTCAGATTCGTTCAGTCGTTTTAGCGTGAAAGAGTAACAAACATACATCCATCCATCCATACATTCTTACAAACTTTCACATTTATAATATTAGTAGGATATAAATTTCGTAGTGGACATTTCGGCCCGCGGGCTGAGTTGACCAATGTATCCCATAGATAGAGGTATCCTTGGACTTACGTAGTCAGTGTCGGTCTTCCCTTCGATTTTGTCTGCGATGGAGTCCACGGTGTTGGCGAAGTGGTCGAGCGCCGAAGTGATCAGTACAAGTCTGGTCTGCTGCTTGGTTACCTCTTCCATGAGCAGTGGCTCCAGGCTCTTGATGGCTTCCGTGTATTTCAACGCAAGTCTCGCCTCTGAAGCAAAAGAAACCAAGACACTGTGGTGAAACTTTTCAGCACCATTTCCTGCCCTTATCCAACGCTAAGTGGGGTCGGCACAACATGTTTTCTTCTTCCACTCACTCCTAACATTCGTCAACTTTGAATCAACTCCTCTTACATTCATATCACCTTTCACACAATCAAACTTTTCTTCTTCCACTCACTTCTATCATTCGTCAACTTTGAATCAACTCCTCTTACATTCATATCACCTTTCACACAATCAAACTTTTCTTCTTCCACTCACTTCTATCATTCTTCAACTTTGAATCAACTCCTCTTACATTCATATCACCTTTCACACAATCAAACTTTTCTTCTTCCTCTCACTTTTATCATTCGTCGACTTTGAAACAACTCCTCTTACATTCATATCACCTTTCACACAATCAAACTTTTCTTCTTCCACTCACTTTTATCATTCGTCGACTTTGAATCAACTCCTCTTACATTCATATCACCTTTCACACAATCAAACTTTTCTTCTTCCACTCACTTTTATAATTCGTCGACTTTGAATCAACTCCTCTTACATTCATATCACCTTTCACACAATCAAACTTTTCTTCTTCCACTTACTCAACATTCTTCAACTTTGAATCAACTCCTCTTACATTCATATCACCTTTCACACAATCAAACTTTTCTTCTTCCACTCACTTCTATCATTCGTCAACTTTGAATCAACTCCTCTTACATTCATATCACCTTTCACACAATCAAACTTTTCTTCTTCCACTCACTTCTATCATTCGTCGACTTTGAATCAACTCCTCTTACATTCATATCACCTTTCACACAATCAAACTTTTCTTCTTCCACTCACTTTTATTATTCGTCGACTTTGAAACAACTCCTCTTACATTCATATCACCTTTCACACAATCAAACTTTTCTTCTTCCACTCACTTCTATCATTCGTCGACTTTGAATCAACTCCTCTTACATTCATATCACCTTTCACACAATCAAACTTTTCTTCTTCCACTCACTCAACATTCTTCAACTTTGAATCAACTCCTCTTACATTCATATCACCTTTACCACAATCAAACTTTTCTTCTTCCACTCACTCAACATTCGTCAACTTTGAATCAACTCCTCTTACATTCATATCACCTTTCACACAATCAAACCACTTCTTCTTCGGCCTTCCTCTACTTGCGCACACATCCACACTCATACCTACTCATAACTCTTGGTGACTGTGGTAAAACTTTTCAGCAAAATTTATAAAAAAGAATATAAATAAATAAGAATAAAATAACTTTATTTGTTCAATTAGATCTACACATAAAAAAACTTAGTTATAATAAGCATAAAAAAACATAAATTTAAAAAGACAAAGACAACTTAACAAGTCTATAAGAAACAAAATGGCGTCTGCATGGTTTGGTTGCTAGGACTTATTCGTCAACTGGGCAAGCTAGCAGCCAGCTTGGTTACCCAGTAAGTACTTAGCAAAGACATCCTTGCCATGATGTGCAGGCGATTTAAGGATTGATTTAACCATTTTGGAGAAAATTAACTTTTGGATAGGAAAATCACGTATGCGCGACCGGGTTTGAACCTATGTCTTCATCTACATCTTAGCTCAATTATATCTTACGTTGCAGCTTGCGCCAGCGGCCACGGCGGCGGCCTGATCTCAGGCCCCTCAGTTGGCCTATATCACTGAAACAAAATAAAAAATAAAATAAATATGATCAGGATTGTAATCCCCGGGCTCGGTAGATATCTTCCTCAAATCTTTAGTTACATAGATCTTTGAGGATATCTTAAGAGAGTAGTCAGAGGCACGCCCAAACATGACATTTGGTACACATGCCCACATTTTGCACAGTAGTTAGTATTCCGTACGTGACAGGTTGCAAGCCCATCGACGATTATAAGAATACTAACCTATGACACACACCTTCGAATTTGTGGTTCTAGGGAATGCCGGTTTCCGTATAGAAATAAACGATGATGTATGTGAACTTTATTTAGAATTATACAGCCAAAAGAGGTCAGTACCTAGATACTTATGTTTAATCTAAGTATGACAGTATTTAGTGGTACTTAGGTACATACATAATGTATGTAGAGTAAGTAGGTAGGCGTGGGTCCACACTTGTGACGTTTTTCGGTGACTATAACCCTGTGTCCCAAACACACTCACTGGAAAATCTGTTAAGTGGCGTGTTTGTCACGGTACGGAGACACGGTCAAAGCAGTTTTTCATTAGTTTGGACGCGTTTTAAGAATTCAAAATGACCTTACTGATTTTATTGAATAAATATATTTTGAACTAGCTTCCGCCCACTGCTTAGCCCGCGTAGTAACTACCTTGAAAAATCTAAAACAAATCTATCCCACCCCACGGGAACCGTACATTTTTCGGGTTCAAAAGTAGCCTATGTGCTATTCCAGACTATAAATTTGCGCCACATTTCATTCAGATCCGTTCAGCCGTTTCAGCGTGAAAAAGTAACAAACCTACATCCATTCTTACAAGCTTTCGTGTTTATAGGTACTCGTCAGAGTAGGATTTGGTATCGTAATACCAAACTTTACTTAAACCATACTATCTATATCTATATAAGAGCTTAACCTGACTGACTGACTGACTGACTGACTGACTGACTGACTGACTGACTGATTGATCATCGCCGAGCCGAAACCGCTGAAGATAGAAAGCTGAAATTTGGAAGGTGGCTTCCTTTTATAACAAAACCACCCACTAAGGCGGGATTTTTGGAAATTCCACCTCTAAGAGGGTGAAAAAGGGTGAAAACGTTAGTATGAAACTTTGTAACGCGTGGAGCGATTTTCATGAAACTTTGTTTGTGCACTGTAAATACAAAATGAATGAACACGTGTTTCAGGATTTTTAAATATAACCTTTAAAAAGGGGTAAAATGGGGTGTCAAAGTTAGTATAGGAACTTTTTAACGGGTAGTGCGATTGGTCTGAAACTTTGTTTGTGTACTGTAAATGCAAAATGAATGGATACCTGTTTCAGGATTTTTCAATATAACTCTTAAAAAGGGGTCAAATGGGGAGTCAATGTTTGTATGGAATTTTTTTAACGGGTGGTGCAATTGGTTTGAAACTTTGTTTGTGTACTGTAAATGCAAAATAAATAGACACCTGTTTCAGGATTTTTCAATATAATCTTCAAAAAGGGGTCAAATGTCGGGTCAATGTTTGTATGGGAACTATTTAACGGGTGGTGCGATTGGTTTGAAACTTTGTTTGTGTACTGTAAATGCAAAATAAATAGACACGTATTTCAGTATTTTTCAATATAACCTTCAAAAAGGGGTCAAATGTGGGGTCAATGTTTGTATGGGAACTTTTTAACGGGTAGTGCGATTGGTCTGAAACTTTGTTTGTGTACTGTAAATGCAAAACGAATGGACACGTGTTTCAGGATTTTTCATTATAACCTTCATAAAGGGGTAAAATGGGGTGTCAAAGTTAGTATGGGATTTTTATGAGTTGTGTGATGTGTTTGAAACTCAGTTTAGATACTTTACGCGAACGAAGTCGCTGGCGGGACAGCTAGTTACGTATAAAAGCAGTTGAAAATGAATATCGAGATCGAGAGATAGGATAGGTAGGCACTATTGTACTTACTTCAATCTGATGGTCTCATCGACGTGAGAGTACACCGAGTCGAGTAGTTGCTTGGTGAGCTCCTCTGGAGAGCGGGTGTCGAAGAGGGCTGCGCCGGCGGCCGGCGCTGGCGGCGGAGGCAGGGGCTCCAAAGGCTGGCAAGGAGCAGAGGATGTCGATGGCTGCGGAGACAGCGGCCGCTTCGCACGACGCTTGTCGCTCACCGGCGCCCTATAGAACAAACCATGTTACGACGCCTTTGCCAATCCCTAACATCCAAGGCCGTCTTAAACTATGCTGGGGCCCTTGGGCACACAAGAATTTAGGGCCCTTTTGGAAAGTCACGATAGCTAATTATACTAACATAATTTTCCATTATGATCTTCTATTTGTTATGGGCAATCAAGTAAACAATATAATGTCCATAATGATTTTTGACGGTGGCACTGTTATGTACCTACTGTGCCCGACAAAAATGTGAGAGAAGTTGGCGGTCCTCTGGGGCCCCTGAGGATGGGGGGCCCGGGCCCCGTGTGCCCTTAAAGACGGTATTGCTAACATCCTAGTAGGCAGCACCCCGAGCTACATACATCTTTTCGCAAGACGCTTGTCGCTCACCGACGCGTTATAGAACAAACCATGTTACGACGCCATTGCCAATCCCTAACGCTAGTCCCATGTAGGCAGCATCCCGAGACTTACATCTTCGAACCCATAAAGCACTAACACGCAGAGTTAAATAAGTTATATTATAAAACAAAGTGAAAATCAAGCAATACTTACGGAACTTTGAAAACTTCGGACATTATTCAGTTCAGAGCTTTCTACGTGGGGTCGCGCCGGCCGTACATGCGCGATAGGACGATGCCAGGGGCGCATGTAAGCATGTATTGATCCATCTCGCCGGCTGAGGTCCCGGTGACCAGGATCAACGTTCGACTTTTTAGCGCTCTGCACGACTGTTTGTTTGCGGGCAGGCGGGTGGTGCACGAGTCTGAGTGTTCTGCTCATTAGATAATAGTTTATTTAGGGGAATAAATAGTAGGTACCTACTTTTTAGATATTCAAAAAACGTAGAAGGCTCTCTAGTTCGACGTACCTACTAGCTGACCCGCTCGCAACTTTGCGTGTAGGTACCAAACCGTATCCAAACCAAGTTTCAAATCAATCACCATTACCTACATGTAATAAAATCCCATAATAACATTGACACCCCATTTTACCCTTTAAATTAAAGGTAATTTTGAAATATTCAGAAATACGTAGGTATCCATTTATTTTACATAAGTACCTATCCAAACCAAAATTCAGACCAATCGCACCACCTGTTAAAAAATTCTCATACAAACATTGACCCCTATTTCAGCCTTTTTGAAAGTAATATTAAAAAATCCTGAAACATATGTCCATTTGTTTTGCATTTACAGTACCTACCTACACAACCAAAGTTTTATGGAAATCGCATTAAGTTTCATAGTAACGTTTTCACCCTTTTTTACTCCCACTATGGTTGTAGTTTCCAAAGATCACCTTGCCTTGGTGGATCCATTCGGTCGTTTCAGCGTGAAAGATTAACAAACTTAATACATACATTCATAGGTAGGTAGCATGCACGTATCACGTATGTACCTATGTATATATATTATATCATATAATATACCTAATGAATGATTTATGATAGTAGGATTTATTTAAGTAGTAGGTAGGTATACCTAACTAAACCAAATCACCCGACTCGAAGTATGTGAGAAAGTAGGTACCTACCTACCTACTTAAAATTGTACCTACCCATTAATGTAATGTAGGTACCTACGTAGTTGTGATTTTAATAGTAATCTATAACTAGGTAGGTACTACCTATAGGGTACGACCTTACTTTTAAGTAGGTAACCTACTTAGGTACCTAAGTAAATCATGTAGGTCGGTATGAATTCGCAAGTTTCAATTTGGTAGGTACGGTCTATCTTATCTAAGTTCGCAAGTTCTGCTTTCGTGTGGGTAGGAACCTTCCAACTAACTAACTCTAACTAATTAACTCTACTTCAATGCAAAATCCACATTCATAATTTGCAAATAATATTAAATACTTAGGTACCTATGTATAAAATCACTGAGGTCGTTATACAATATACTTAGGTAAGTACTTTGGTCGTTAATAGTTTTTGTGAAAAATGCGTCCCTAACCTAACTAGCACTTATTACACTACACGTTATTCAGGGACCCTTACCCTAAATAAGGGTGGTGTAATAAGAGTTAGGGCGTAAGGCGTAGAGGCTAGGAGCTAGGCTCCCTTACTACCGGGCCCTGAAAACCGTGTAGGTATGTAATACCCTTTGACCCTCTGCAAAAATAACGATGCGTCTCGTCTTTTTCAAAGTCCCGCCTAAAGAACAGACTAAGAGATGAATGTTAGAAAACCTACCTTACTTGCAGGTTTTTAGCAAACATATTCGTGTAAACGGGCAAGTATGGCGCGACGGACGCATGTGCGAACGGCCGTTCTACTTGGGCATCAGTGTTGTCGTTCTGCAAAATTTAAAGTCCTACAATAATTGGAAAAATTCCGCCATTACATAATTTATGACAAGACTACCCCGACTGACCCGCTCACGACTTTGTCTGCGCGATTATTCAATGCAAGTTAAGACTTAGGGACGTGACGATCGTTAATTTGGGACCTACCTAAGGTGTTAAGGCTAGACCGCACTAAGCGACACTTTACGGCGCAGCGACGCGACACTTCACTTTATTCAGGTTTAGTATGTGTTTGGTCCGTAGTAAGTAAGACAAGTTGTGTTTAAAATGGCTTTCGACGAAGATAAATTTTAAGATTATGTTATTTAGGGCAGACCATGAATGACCCATGATAAAAAAGAGAAAAAGCGCTGAATACCTACCTATCATCAATTTTGTCTACTAGACATCCGCAAAGTCCCCTAGAAATAGCGACAAAATTACTAAAGCGGCAACACTATCGGGCGTGGCACGCGAGTCACGAAGTACCTATTGCTGGTACTGCTGTCCTTGTAGACAATGAATTGGAAAATATCCCGTATTTATCAACCCGATAAAGCCGAGCTACATAATATGTGATCACGGTAGGTATAATGTCACGGTGCTGCAATATCTGCCAACGTAAATTACCTATTTTACCGTTACTTTGGCTTTTGCGTTACTTCCTCCCTTTCTTTCAGTACATCAAATGCAATGTAAGTCGAGTCACTAAACTACTGGCATGGGTACATTCAATCAATAGACACTTGCTCGCTCGCACGATCGTCTCTTGTCTGGCCGTGGCAATAGGGTTGCCTACAATGTTCTTGTCATTCGTATAAAGTAGGTAGGTGTCTAATCTATAGGTACCTAAATAATACCTGTACCTGATAATATTTTACACTTACCTTGAACAATAATAAAGTACGAGCCAAATATTATGTAATTATGAATTCAACTTCAAATTACAATATTAAGTTCTTCGCGCCATGTAGATTTTAGATACTTCGGTAGTTACTTTTTCCAGTTATTTTAGTAAAATAAAATACTACCTGCTTTAGTCAGTAGGTAGGTATTTAACTACATACATTCTTTCATAAAATCACGCCTGTTTCCCGATGGGGTAGGCAGAGATCACAGAATCTCCACTGTCTACGATCCTGATAATGTTTATCTATGTATTTACATTATTTTGTATTAAAATCGGCACTTAAACTTACACGAATTATCTATTACGGACCTGTTTACCTAACGATTAAATTTTATTTAGAAAAATAAGCTAAAATGGCGGTTAATTTTTGTATAATGAATGACTTGATGATTTTGAAATAAAACAGTCTATTATGTAGGTAGGTTAGCTTTCTATCTATTCCCGCTACTTACTAACATCCTTTAATTGAGAGATTAACAATAATTAATGAAAAAGGAGAAATGTTTTACTAATCTCTAACCTTCGATAGGTAGGTAAGTAGGCCTAAAAAAGACATCGTACTACTAAAATATCATCAATTACCTGCAGCGTCAGTACCAATAATATGAACATAATAAAATTAGACTATTAGGTATTTTTAGGTTTTTATAAGTGACTAGGTACCATTTTATATTATCCACTCGAAAAGTTCAAAATACGCTTTTTAAAAAAATCACAAAAAATCCAATTGGCAGCCCTAGTCGCGTCTGTTGGCAGTGCTGCCAACTAAGCTAATTTCCCGTCTGATCTAACAGATTAGAAGTTGAACGAGAAAAAGTATTTCTAACAACAGCTTGGCAGACTTTTATCGGAAAAAAATACTACTAATTTACATTTTTTTTATAAATATAATACTAACTGATCCATTCGCGCTATGTGGGTGTGAGACATGGACTTTAGAAGCATTTGAGATGTGGGGTTGGAGAAGAATAGAAAAAATCAGCTGGACCGAAAAAGTGACAAATGTGGAAGTATTGCGTAGGGTTAACGAGAAAAGGACTCTATTACAAGTTGTGGAGAACAGAAGAGGAAAAATGATTGGCCATCCATTACGACATGACAGTTTCATCAAGAACATTATAGAAGGAAAAGTGGAAGGAAAGAGAGGAAAAGGAAGACCAAGGATAAGCTATATGAACCAAGTGAAAGAGAAGGTAGCTGTCATGTCGCATAAAGAGGTGAGAGAAAGAGTGCGCATAAAGAGGCACAAAGCTGCCCTGGAAAGAACTAAATGGAGAGAGATTCATCCATCAGTTAGGCTGACAAGAGTCAAACTCTTAAATTAAGAAAGATCCATCCATGGCTGTGTTAAAATACCTACCTGCAAAATAACACGGAGTGGTTTGCTTTGCTTAGGTAGACGTTTTTATTATTTTATTTTTTTAATAGGTTCTTATTGTGTAGTGTTCAACAAATAAGCGCCCCAATTTCAGATAGGTATTAATTTTTGGGAAAAAATGTACATAATTTAGGTATCTGTTATATAAATATAAAGGTTATTTGGCTACATAATTTGCATTCAAAATATACCTACCTATAATTTTACTTAATATGTAGGTACCTACCTATAGTTTTCACAAAAAGATAGGTATACAAAAATTACATTTGGTTGATTGTGTGTTGAACATCTGACCCTACACTCCGTGCCACAGCCTATTATAATTATAAGTACATTTATTATTAACTTGAAAAATGTAGTGGTTTGTAGTGACGGAAATAATTTTACCTACTAAACATGGCGGAATTAGAAAGCTTTTGTTGGCAATAATGTCAGGCAGTATCTCTCCCTTCTTCCTTCCTAGTCACTCAACTCACGCGGACGGCCATTTTGTTAAGTTATTTTAGTTAGACCGATAGTTAGTGTTGATTTGAATTATAATAAGGCATTAATTAAAATGTGATGTTCTGACAGTGATGTGTTCTGCCTGCTCTAAAAGATTGTTTATTTTGTGAATGTGATATAAACTTGAACAATTATATGCATGACTTATTTAAATAAACAAGGTGAGATTATAGTGATCAAAAGGACTAATAAAATTATCTACCTATGAAGTACCATAACAAACCACACAAATGCAGACTTCGGAATTAGGTAAGTAAGATAAAAATTATAAGAGTCCCTGACTTAACTTTCCATTGCTATTCACATATTTTAGATCGGGCTCAAAACGTTACGGATTTAGGTTATGTCTCAAATAGACCGTACAAGTAAAGTGAAAGTTATCGGAAATTGACTTGAGATTGAATAGGTTTGAGAAAGAATTTGAAAACTTAGAGCTGGCAACTAATTTTAATTTTATTATGTCATATAGTCAGTCGGCCATTTTGTTAGTTATCTATACCTATAGTGATTGTTAAAGTAAAGCGGTGTAGTGTTTTGTTTAGACCATATTTATTTTGTCACTATTTTTATAATAAAATGTGATCTCCTGACAGATGGCTAGAGATTATAATGCGTTTTAAACCGATTATTATTATCAACACGGCTAACTTTTATTAGGTTTGTGGCTATAAATAGTGACAAAGGGACATAATTAATGTATTATACATATAAAGTAGGTAGGTACCCTAATAAACAACACAAATGCAGCCTTCGGAATTGGGTAAGATTATTTTTAATACGTTCACTGGGTAAGAAAGTAGGTACCTGTCTGCATAAACTTTTTTTTGTGACAATTGCGACTCACAATGTCACAAAAAGACCATTTACCATTTCGCTAAAGTCATCTCTCTCGTGACGCATGGGTGTGACGAAAATGCAAATCGGTTCTACACTCATATTCCCAGCTTTGCGCGCGAAATACCGACAAGTGAAGTAGGGCATCAGAAAGAATTGCTTTACTTACGAGCCTCACAAATTTGAGGTTTCTGGGGGTTGGATTATGTAGGCTTTTCCCTACCCTCGCGTTGGTAGGTTATATTTATTTCGCTAGAATACGCGTAAATAGAGGTAGGTTATATACACTTCCGAAAAGAGTGCTACCTACCCTCCCTTAGTGGCCAGTTTCTCCAGGTAGATTCAAAACGCCCTACTTTAAAAAATAATCTTCCTGATATAAGTAGTTAACTTATCCAATCATAAACACATATCAGCATGGAGTAGTTAACTACCTACCTATCTATCTATGTGAGTATGTAATTAAGTTCTTGGTTCCAAACATAACTGATAAATTGTTTCATCGAACATGAATAAAATGTTTAGAATAATATAAGATACAGATATAGATTACAAGCTTCTTCATGAGAGATATGAGTATAATTATGGTGGCATCTATTCCCAGTTACCTACCACTACTTTTGCCAACTGGTTGAAATCGGGAATAACATTCCAAGTTACCACCAGTGACGGTATTTCCAATAGAGTATTGATGGCCACCAGCTATTAATAGCATTTGAGTGGTATTTTTTAAAAATTTTTAACTGATTACTAGGATAAATAGGGCATAATTTATATAAGGTACAGTTGGCCCAACGAGTTGAGGCATTCGAGAAGTTAGCTGCATAGCGCTGCGCAGTATCGTTTTTCAGGAGCAATAGGAGGTATGGAGAGGGGCGGTGCTTCTGTACATGCGCAAACTCGCACCTGTCGCTAACTTAACGAATGCCTAGATCCGTTGGAAGAACTGTATTGATTTGTACATTCTTTATAAATTTTTCATTTTAGTTCATGAGTTTCATGATACTTAGTTTTGACTTAATCTTTGAAAATAATGAAAATTACCAACAAATAAGAAACCACACTTAACTCTGAACTTAGAAAAAGACAAAAACAGATTGTTATGGATGATTTGAACCCCTGGTGCTTATATCAATTTGGACTGTAAAAAAATACACTTGACATTTTGAAAATTTATTTTGAGTCTGTTTATTTAGTGTTATTTTTGAGCTTAGAATTCATCATGAACATGTGATGAATATCATCAGATCAATACTGGTATTCTTTATAATCATCAATTTAACACAAATTTCAATCACTACTACTGACATTCTAAATGTGATTATGAATTTTTGATGCTGACTGTAATATTGTTAACTGGAAATAGTATTGTTTCAGAACAAATTAAGAATCATTTACTAGGTGATGAAGAATGTATCAACTTTCGGCCATCACCTAATTTCAAACATATGAAAAAGTATTTGAAGTCCAAGTTTGAAGAGTCTAATTCTTCACCAAACCAAAGTTCAGATCAATCTACTACACCGAATTCTGAGGAGCAAGAGTCTGTTAAACCGCAGCAGGCTACAACAAATAGTATGGCCCAGAGGAAGCAGCCACCATTGCCTCCTAACTCCCCTCCCTTGAATACACTTGTGGTCCCCAAACAAGAGGTGGAAGATGATGAGTATAATGATAAGACCCCTACAAAATCAAACAGAGAAGGACAACTTAAAACTGAGAAGGAAGAGGCTAGTGACAAGAAATCAGAGAAAATAATGTGCAGACAGTTTGCACGTGGAATGTGTAATCGTGGATCAACTTGCATATATGCCCACGAGCTCATCCTCTCTCAGTTGCCAGGAGTATACACATTTTGTAAAAACTTTCAAAATACAGTGTGTACTTTTCCTAAATGCAAGTTTGTCCATGCAACTGTCTTTGAAAAAGAACATTATTATCGCACTGGATTTCTGCCTCCGCACACCTTAATTCATCTTAAAGAGTCAAATAGTGCCCTGGGGCCTCCAACTGCATTAGAAGGTAAATTAATTCATATAAATCTCTTTATTTACAAAACATTGGCAGATCTATCTTAATATATTCACAAATATAAAATACTATAACAATGACAACACAATTGTGAAACAGTTGAGCTAAGGACAATTAAACCAATCTATTGATAGATTTTTGGAATTGTCCTTAGCTCAAACAATCCAGATCACTGCCAAAGGAAAGTGTCTCCAAGACGCTGGCAGTATTACTAAGCATAGCAGATGCCAGATCTGAAGTCTTGCGTTGCTTTGAACAGACGCCCTGATATTTGATGGATGAAATGGCGACAGGTCATAGGTGTGATGAGAATTCCGCTTAAACTTAAGGGGACAATCTACAAAACCATCATAAAACCTGTCGATTATAAGAATGACCATTTATGTAAATCTGTAGGACAATTTTTCATGTCCTCATGATAGCTGAACCGGAAAATTTGGATTCAAAATATGCTCATTGTTTACTATTATTATTTTGCTGACTTTGACAAGGTTCCAGTCCGATCTGATTGTGAGATTAGAAGTATCTTTTGTTTGGAGCAGTATGTCGTGTTTTGGTAGTATCTAGTATATTATTAGTGAATCAACTAATTATAATGTTCTTATTAAACATACAGGATCTCCTGCAGAGGCGTTAACGCTTTTTTCAAATCCCCCACCGGCCATGCAGCCAGGGTAAGTAACACTAGTCAAAACAAATAAAATATTGGTTGACATTTCACACAACGCCATCTAGCCCCAAACGAGGCGAAGCTTGTACTATGGGAACCAGAATACATAAACACCCAGACACAGAAAAAACATCTGCGTTCATCACACAAATGTTTGCCCTGAGTGGGGATCGAACACACAACCTGCAGCGTAGAAGGCAGAGCTACTACCAACTGAGCTGTGAGACCGGTCAAAAAACATGTATTTACGCAAAGGAAAAGCGAAGGGAGGGTTATGTGTTTGGGGTGTGTGTATGTTATGTATGTACGAGGGTGTATTAATGTATGTTAGTATGGATGTTTGTAAGTTCCTTTGGCTGACTTTGGAGCCCAAACGGCTGGACTGTTTTTGACAAATGAGGTGTCATTAAATTCGTCTGGATTACAAGAGTAAAATCATATCATTATCAGTTATATATTAGTTATATTGCGCGTTTACTTGGGTACAGGTCATCCAACGGATCTAGGCATTCGTGAAGTTAGCCACAGGTGCGAGTTTGCGCATTTACAGTACGTCTACCATGAGTTGTCACATTTAGATTGGCTGACGTAATAGTACGTTACTATGACATTTGTCAAAATTGTTACTCATGGTACCAAATTCTAAGCAAATTAATGAAGCTCAAACTAGTCGCTGTAGTACGCTGTGACGTAGGATAGACGTGAGGTTTTAGTACCCAACTATCCGCTAGAGGCGCTGTACAAGTTTTCATACATTTTTTTAACTACAGTCGCTAGCGAATGTAGATTGTGAAAACTCATGGTAGACCTACAGTTCCTTCCCCCTCTCCTCATACCTCCAATTGCTTCCGAAAAACGATACTGCGCAGCTCTTGCGGCTAATACCTCCTCCGTTTATTACGTCGGTTGACAAATAGTTTTGAATAAGAGTTTAAGTATATTAGTGAAAAGGGTTACTAAGGTAATATTAGTTACTTATGTATGGTTGATTTCAGTGTGTCATCTTTGCCTACTAGTGGGAGCGCCCCGCCCGAGGCGCGGCCCAACACAGAGTTGTTCGGAGTCAACGGGACCCTGGTCGTATCCCCCGTCAAACGTGATTGGAATGGACTGGGTATACATTTTTCATATATAAAAGTTACATCAAGACTAGAGGACAATATTATCTTGTACCTTTAAACGAGCAATTCTTGTGTTATGTACTAGCTTCTGCTCGCGGCGTCGCCCGCGAATTACCTACATAAAACATAGCCTATGTTCATCCCGAAAGTTCATTCTACACATTGGTGAAAGAATTTTTCAAATCGGTCCAGTATTTTCGGAGCCTTTTCAATGCAAACGAACAAACATACAAACAATAAAATCTTTCCTCTTCTAATATTATTATAGTATGTATTATTATGTATGTATAAATTATATATTCTGAATCTTGGAAACGGCTCTAACGATTTTCATGAAATTATTGAATATGTTTGTTGGAGTCTAACTTAAGAACCGTTAATCCAATCTTCATAAAACTTGGAAGGTCTAGAGGTCTAGGGCAGCATAATGTATAATCGGTGAAAGGGTTGTAAAGATATTGAATACCAAAGTTTAAAAAAAAAAAAAACTTGTATCTGGTATCAACTGAAGACCATTATTTGTGTATTCCAAAATTTGTTTATTTTTATTCTAAGACTAGCTGACCCGGCAGACTTCGTACTTATTTAGAAAACGTTGGTATGGGAAATAGAAAAGGGCTATTTTTAGGGTTTTCCCGGCAGTTATTCGAATTTTTCTTACCTTTTAAACTTTCCCTAGACCTCCACGAACATTTCAAGATCAAGATAAGATAAATCCGTTTAGCCGTTCTCGAGTTTTAGCGAGACTAACGAACAGCAATTCATTTTTATATATATAAGATAGTTTTTGAAATACTCGTAATGAAATACAGTAAAAAATATGTAGGTAAGTACAGTCGCTGAATGTAAAAAGGTTGACCAGTTTTCAAATAAATTCGTTTACGCGTTGCAAGCACAGTGACCGGCTCTTGCGACTGGCCCCGCTCGGACTAGCCCCACGAGTCCAGTTGACATAATGCATGTTTTGAATTGGTCAACTGCCCCGCTTACAGAATTTATTATTAGAATAGTCAAGAAGAAAAGTGTTTCAACTTTTGTCGATGTACTATATTGTTGATTTTGACTAGTTCTAAGCAAAAGAACCCAATCATAAGTATCATATTTATAAAAATGGTGTTTCATTTTTTTCTCCGAGTACGTTTTGTACACATCTGTACATGGATTTGAAATAGACAATAGATTTTTTGTTCAAATTAGTAATGGGCCCAGTCGACTAAAAAAAAGTAATAAATTAAATGCGTTAGGTCAACTGGCCCCGTAGGGCGAGTTTTTTCCGGGGCAAGTCGACTAAAGAGCCCAGTGACCTTTTTAAACTGCGTACCTACTAGACGAGAGTGCTGTACTGAAATTATGTTTTAACTGTTTGGCAACAAAGTTTAAATTCACTTAGACAAATGTTCTTTGACATAGCAGATAGTTATCAAAAATGGTTATCTAATACATTCTGAGTAAGCAATAACAGTACCCCTAGTATGAGTTTTTGATAGTTTACGAAAACTTTTTTCGAATAGTATCCTCTCATACATTAACCTCCATCGGAAATGTTATGGAACTAAAATAAGGTCGAAAATATCTGAACGGCTGTCCCAGCAATTATTTTTAAAACCAAGTTTTCCCGATACTGACCATGTTCATTTCCGATGGAGGTAAATGTAAGTATCAAAGTATTAGGATACTATTCGAAAAAAGTTTTCGTAAACTATCAAAAAGTCATACTAAAAGTACAGATTTGAAGGTGGTCAACCTTGTCATGCCGCGACTTTACATAAGGGATTTTTTGCGGTGTATTTGCCTGACAACTACGTCGCTCTGGTTTTTATATGTTTTCTCGTGTTATTTTGAGTTTTATTGCGTAACTTTGGCGGTTATTTTGCCAATAAAGCCCGGGTTCTTGACGCGAGTGTAAAGTATGTGAATTAGAGTGAATAGTTCTTTTCAAATTCCATCGGAGGAAATCCCGAAAATTTTCAACAAAACAGCCATCTTTTGTTTAAAATTGACTTGACTACTTGACTATGACTCTGTGACGTTGACAATACTTATAAATAAATACACTTGACACTGGCAAAATTGTTCTCTAAGAGACAGATGCCATAATTGAAGAAGAAGAAGACTTTACATAAACTTGCGACTTATATGTGTAATTTAATGACAGAATTGGAACCCTTGAAGAACGGCGTAGAACGTGCGGCAACGTCCAAATGTGAAACGTGCGATTTTTACGAGTTCATGTACGTATAAATTGGATCCTCTAAAGGCCTGTCCCAAAGATTTAAATCGAAGATAAGCCCGTACGGTACTGAGACCGCGCCGTTTTTTTGCCACACGAAATGAGATAGCTCGCTCATTAGGCACACCAAATATTTTCAATTTCAGGGTACAAAAGGTATATGTATACTTTTTTACGAAAGATCGTGCAATATTATTGCACAATAAATGGTGAAATAACTGTTTGGATAATTTTTTACTAATCATTAGTGTGCGTGCATCGGCATTTTGTTAACACACACAAGTAAAAACAGTGCCACAGTTTTTGGCGTCCGGGCATATGTACGATTTAAATCTTTGGCCTGTCCCCACTTGAGAAATTACGCCGTGGCCGTGACAAACCCGCGTCACAATCATTGTGACTGAAGCATGCCGCCAATTATTCCCATATACACCTGCTTAAAATAAGTGCACTAACTCAGAAAATTTGTACCAACTCTAGATGATGCGCTCTTGTTATGTAAAACTTTAATCGAAGTCTTAGATAATGCGCTTATGAAAACTGAAAAACTGCGTTCCTGAAGAAATCATGAAATGTCTCTTAGAGAAGTTTGTAGATCTTGTTTTCCTGATTCCAGATATACTCGTAGTACTAACTCAATTTCGCCAAAAACCTTAGTTAATGCGATTATCGTTAGCACGGCAGAATGACACGGGTTGTTAACGGTACGTCTACACAGTGGTCATATTTAGATCGGCTGACTTAACTACAGGTAATAGTACGTTACTATGACATCTGTCAAAGTTGTTACTCATGGTACCAAATTCTAAGCAAATGAATGAAGCGCAAACTACAGTCGCTGTAGTACGCTGTGACGTAGGATAGTTAACTACGTGACGTTTTAGTACCCAGACGCTAGAGGCGCTGTACAAGTTTTCATGCAATTTTTTTAACTACAGTCGCTAGCGAGTGTAGATTGTGAAAACTCATGGTAGACCTACTGACCTCGTGAAAGAGATTTCGTAAACTTAAATATACCATTGATATGATAATTTGAATTTGACAGCTAAGGAACTACTGAAAAGGACGGAAATATCTAGTACTTTCCCGCTAAACTATTATCTAATGAGCTTAACGACACAGACTCAAATAGACATTCGCCAGGTGTTTCGCTTCTCCACGAAGCATCCTCAGGACCATTGACTCGCTCCGCACTGGTGTTGCTCCACCGAGCGCCGAAAGAGAAGATTACTTCTCCTCGAATTTCTATTTGAATTTGTGTTGTTAAGCTCATTAGATAATAGTTTAGCGGGAAAGTACTAGATATTTCCGTCCTTTTCAGTATTTGTAATAGATTTCCGCAAAGTCACGCCTGAATCTATCATTTAGCTAATGAACTTTACAAGACTGAATTTGAAGAACATTTATATAGATTTTTCTACAGTATTTTTTTTACTAAAGAAAATACAAAAATACAAAATGATATTAAAGACACGTACGAACTGGAAGAGATCGCCACGAGTGATAAGACCGCCGATTGAGAGACACTACACTTACATCTAGACAATTTTTATCATATTTATTATGTAAACATGTCCTCAATAAAGTATTTATTATTATTATTATAATTCCAGGGAAAAACACATAAAGGCCAATGTTGCAAAGTCTTTCAACGAAATCGTTGAACTCGCTAAACAGAAGAAAGAGTTGAAGAACAAACAAAAAAGAATTAGCGATATTCTCGACATAGTGTTGAAATATGTAAGTATTTGAATAGATTAAAAAAACATGTATCTACAACCCGGTCACATTATCTCGAGACCTCGCTGGTATGCGAACCTCCCGCCCCGTTCTCCTTTCACCTCCCCGCGCTCGCACTTTCGTTGCCGATAGAGAGAGAGATCAGAGCGCCGACGCGACGTGACGTCATCGACGCCAGGTCTCGAGATAATGTGACCGGGTTGTAAACTACTCAAAACAATATAGGGTCCACCCAATAAAATATTTTTAAAAAACACGACATTAAACCTTACCCTAACATGTCATATTTAAAGTCATTACCTTACCATGTTCTTTCAATATCATTGAAGTAACACGGTACCAAATTTCGGATCAATTGGACGTAGGAAGTTAGTCAGATCCCCTCATCAACTAGAAAAGAGCTGATGATCTTCAAACGGCTGAACAGATTTTTATGAAACATGGCTAAGAAAACTCGGGATAATAATATCTATGACAAAAAAAAAACTAAATGAAAATCGGTTCATCCGTTGGGAGCTACGATGCCACAGACACATAATTATACAGATGTGTATCTGTATAATATTATGTGTGTGTATTTTTAGTCTATTTTAAATTATGTTTTGAGAAGTTTACTTTGAATTTTTGAGTTTGTGATGGTAGGTAACACGTTTAATTGTTTGCAGAAAGATAAGGCCAAATACGGCGTTCAACAACCACCCCAATTCGACGAAAATACATTGACATCAAATCTTATGGTATGTTTTACGATATGCTTATTGGCTTACCTTTGTTCAGTTTTAGTAGTAGTAACCTGTTGGTGCACTAATGAGTTTCTATTCGAAAAATGTATGTGTGCAATGCCAGTGCTCAAACGGTGTAGGAAAATATCTTGAGAAAACTACTGTGCTCCAAAAAGTTCCAAGGTGTATGATATAGTTAGAAGTTTTATAAGCGGCAATGGGCTTGCAACTTGTCACGTACAGCGTAGAACGAAATTATTTCGTTCTTTTCCATATTAGTGACCCGCTTTTACGATAAACGAAGCTCGCTTTAACCGGTTAATCAAAGTTCGAGTTTGAAAGAGTTTGCACTCCGAAAGCTATTATCAAAATATCGGTTTTACTGGTAAATTATTAACCGGTTCCAAGCCCTGGGGAAGCCTATGTTCAGTAATGGACTGATGTTGATGATGATATGATTAATGGTCCTCACTCCTAAAATTGTTTCACCCTCAGAGTGCTGCTTTCATCCAAAAGGTTCTTGATACGCGACATCACTCGGATAGCAGCCAGACGGTATGTGCATTAGCTAAGTTACCCTCATTGGCTGTATAACTATGGTATGCCTGTTGGAAGCTACGTCTGAAAGCCCCAATAAATGTAAAATAGTTTATTATGCAACTGGTGAATAAAAGACGGATTTAAAGCGAGGGCTTTAGATAAGTCACGAGCAAGTGAAGGATTCTAACGACTGAATCACGACTGTAGGGATCACGAGCGTAGCGACTGATTCAAGTGTTAGAATCCTGAGCAACGCGAGTGATTCATGGCTCGATATAAATCCGTTTTATTCAAGAGTTGCATACAATACTTTATACTATGACTCCGAGAAAAATTAACTGAACTCCTTGTCGGAAATGTCAACCAATCAAAGGTCGAGGAGTTATTTGAATAAGGAGTTTGTATAGCATTGAGATGGAGTTCAAATATATTGATGTGTTCTGAAATCAAAGACCAAAACAGTGAGTAAAAGTGCTATTCACTGTTTTCAGCTTTAGTAACTATAACAGATCACTGGTTTTCAGTGAATAAAATTACAACAAACAGCACACACAACAAAACATTTAAAAACAACATGAATAAAATGTTTTACCATGAAATGTGTGCCAATTACAGGCATGCACAATTCATTCATTTTGCAAGTTAAATATCCAAACCAAGGTTCCAAAATAATTCCGCCACCATTAAAGTGCCCATACAAACTTTGACCCATTTTGAGTATTTCTAAATCACATGTCAATTTCTTTTGCATCTTGGTGGTTGAATTTCCAAAAATATCTCCTTTGTGGGTGTGGACAAATATACCTCCCCAATTTCACCTTTCCAGCTTTAACGGCCTGGAATTAGCGTTGTCATTAGAAAAAATATTATTAATTTTATTATTCCTTATTTTTCTATATTATTCCTTTTATTTTCCAGACTTATCTAATACTTCAACTGTTGAAGCTGCTGAAGAAGTGAGCAAATGAGCTCATTAAGCAACAAAAGCAGTTCGGTGACTCGAGTGGTAATTATGCGCTAGGGGTTTTAAGAGTCCTGAGTTTAACCCATGGTTGGCTGAAAATTAAATTGTCAAGTAAATTTTTAAACAAAGGCCCTTTTGAATGTTGAATTTTATGCGATGCATTCGCCCGTCAACATTGTCGCTCTAGGGATAATTTTTTTTCTTGTGTTATTTTGAGTGTTATTATATTATTTTTGAATTAAAGCCCGAATTCTTGACGTGAGTGTAAAATATGTAAATTAAAGTGAAAGTTCTTTTCTAAATCCATCGGAGGAAATAGCGAGAACTTTGAACAAAACAGCCATCTTTTGTTTGAAATTGACTTGACAGTTTGACCATGACTTATCTTTTGTCTCGTAATAGAAACAAATCGATGTCGGGTATAAATGGTTTTTTTTTAGATGCCATAATTGAAGAAGAAGAAGAAGAAATGTTTTTTTTTTTCAGACTATTGCGTATTTCGTGGTGCAGACTTTTTGGAACTACACGGAGCGCGGTTTGGGAACTAATTTAGGATCCAGCTGGGTATTTGCATAAAACCCAGTTTACTAATTATAATGTTAGCATAATATAAATAGCGATTGTACTTTATATTTTCTTTATTTAGCAATATAAATGTATTTTGTTCATCGGCAATCATAAATTGTAGTTAGTAATTTTTAAATATTCGATTATTAGGAACAGATCTCAAAAACTAGGCTAATTTAATTACTTTTATACAGACTATCTACTATAATAGAGAGCAATTTTGTAAAAAAGTGTAAATTTTGTAAATTTTATGACAAGTGCTGTTTGATTATCCCTACAAATATGTCAAACATCCACAAGAATATTTCTTACAATAATCGTAAAAACGGCTGTAGATATAATTAAATTGATCTTCCAGATGCGCTATTTTCAAACTTCTTTACTCATTCTTTACTTAATCCATTCTCGTCTCCTCACGTCCATCCCAACATTCATAAATATCTCGGATGTTTTCTTCATAAGTAAAGAAGCTAATATATTATGTCTTGACGCCATTAGAAATGTAGCTAGATTTAAATTATATTCATGCATGAACCTATAATCCAGGAATTATTTGTAGTTAATTTTAATTTTATATTTTATTTAATTTTTAGTTATTTTATTAGTTTGTATGATAGTGCTTATTATTTTTAAGTTTTGTGTAAGTCCTTAATGCTGAAACACTGAATTACTGAGTTCAGGGGCCTCACCACGAATTCATAATACATTACCGAATTAATATTACATTGTTATTTCGGACAATGACGTATGCAATTGTATTGAAGTAGTGACGTTTGACGTTTCTATAACGTAATGGATTCGGAATCGTTCTGGAAGATTTCGTGGTAAGGCCCCAGGTTTAGGATTAAAAATGTTAGTGGGGAAAACGCCAATATATTTTTTGAAAATTGTCATAATCCCCACTGTTGCCAACACAGCGTAGTGGGGATCATTGAGGTGTACATAAAGAAATAAAACTTCTGTCAAGCCTTAAAAAAGTGTAACTTTGATGTTTTGACGACGTGGCTTTGAAACCATGGACATTATGAACTAAACGCACAGCTATCTCTTTTACTCATCATAAACTGGTTCACCCCGAACTGAGATTTCGCGCGCGATATCCAAAATCCTCATTTGTATTCAGCTTTGTGATTCTGTAAGACCTCATTCTAAACTTCGCATCTGAATCCGCCGTGAGTTTCTTGATTGGCATTCTAAAAACTCTGTTTATAATTCGAATTTACACTAGCGCCACTCTTGCGAGCGTGTCAGCGAGTTGAACTAAATTGACGGGGACATTTTGACAGATAAAGTATGAGATGACGTAAGAAGGGCATTCTATACGGTAATCCCCAAGTCACTTCGACGCTCGCTTCGCACGCGAACCCGATTCAAAGTGTCAAATAAAAAGCGTCATATGCGAAGTGAGAGTGAATGGCGATGTGAGATGCGAGTTGATGTTTGAATTTTACAGAATCGACGTACAGGCCCTGAAGTTTTTGGAAACACTTTGTGTACTCCATACAAGGTGCCTATGCCTACGGAAATTGATCCTAGTCACAAACAAATATTTGAATATCCTACCTAGGTAGGTACCGTGCTAAGACAGCAGCGGTTTTCTTAATTTTACTTTTTCGTTATTTTCACAAACATACAACTCCAAATAGCCGAACTTGCCACAAAGATTTTCGCTCGCTAAATTAAATTCGTTGTGTAAGCTAAGTTTAAAGCTGTCTGTTAGTGTTAGGAGCGCTGGTGGTGTAGTGGTAGCACCCCTGCCTCACGATCCGAAGGTCGTGGGTTCAAACCTGGTCGTGCACCAATGAGTTTTTCCATTCGAAAAATTTATGTGCGCAATGCCAGTGCTCTTAAACGGTGAAGGAAAACATCGTGAGGAAACCGGCATACCCTAGAACCAAAAATTCGAAGGTATGTGTCATAGGTTAGTATTCTTATAAGCGGCGATGGGCTTGCAACCTGTCACGTACGGAATACTAACTAACTGTGCAAAATGTGGGCATGTATCAAATGTCATGTTTGGACCTGCCTCTGACTACCCCCTTTAGATATCCTCAAAGATCTAAGTAACTAAAGATCTGAGGAGATATCTACCGAGCCTGGGGATTACAGTCGTGATCATATTTATTTTTATTTTTATTTTGTTAGTCTCCCTTTTATTGCGTAGTTTGAACAATATAGTCTCGTGATACATACTTTGAAGGGGTTGTAAATATATTGGGTTCTGCTCTTCTGTATTTAGTATAAGTTCCTACCTAGGTAGGATAATCAAATATTTGTTTTTGATTAGAACCAACTTATAATAATAATAATAATAATAACTTTATTTCAAGCAACATTAGTCTAAGTGTACAAGATGGAAAATACTTAAAAACTACGGCCCATATAAAATATATACCTTACAGTCTAACATACATAATAATAAACTAATTATTTAATTATTGGGAGCTGGAGGGGGGGTGTCACCAAGCCTTCCACGGAATCGCCGAAATATGACACCCTTCGGCCAGAAATCCTCTTTCATATAGAGGGCGAGATTTGAAGTCGGCACTCGCACAACAAATGAATTGAAACTCACATTGTTATGCGAATGCAACTTCTCCACTTATGAAGGCATAGGCACCTACCTTTGTATGTAGTAAATAAAGTGTGTCTAAAAAATGAGTTTTGTAGACATCGCATGCGAAACCTCAGTTCGGGGCGAACTACTAGTTATAAAATTGAAGTCATGTCCAATTCTGTACATAAAAGATATTAAAAAATATGAAGTCCAAACTGTATTTTTTTATTTATCATTTTTGTCTGCCTGTCCGCGTGATACCTTGAAAAACAAAAATAAATCTATCCCACGGGAACCTTACATTTTTCCGGGATAAAAAGTAGTAAAGCTTATGTGTTATTCCAGGCCATAATCTATATCTGTGCCAAATTTCATTCAAATCCGTTCAGCCGTTTTAGCGTGAAAGAGTAACAAACAGACATCCATACAAACTTTCGCGTTTATAATATTAGTAGGATTCACTTTTGTAGTAAGGTAAAACAATCTATACCGACGTTATAAAGCTCTTATTTTTATAGTTTTCACGAAAGGGAATATCTTACACTGTATGTAAGAAATATTATGTGTTTTTTTTACGATGATGGATCTGCAACCAGATTTCCGTTCGTATTGAACGAGGCAAGCGGAATGTGAGGTTGTTCGTCTAGAAAACGACGGAGCTTTGATTTGAATAAACCTGCCCAGGCTTCGATGCGTGTCAAAGGGATCCGGGATCTCCATACGAACCTAGATACAGTTCATCCAACGGATCTATACATTCGTGAAATTAGCCACAGGTGCGAGTTTGCACATGTCTAGTCCCACCGTCCCTCTCCATACAGCCAATTGCTCCCGAAAAACGATACTGCGCGCTCTTGCGGCTAACTTCACGAATGCCTCTACTCGTTGGCCAATTGTACCTATAAGTACCTACTTAAGGTAGGTAGGTATGGTTATCAAGACAGCCATGCTTTCGACATAACAATTTTGAAAATGTCCCGCAGTAATAATATCGTAATACAATCAAAACTCACAAAAGGTGACAAATGCATTTTGTATCACATTGCTTTCACGTTATTATTCATAATAGTATTAGTAATTATTTATTTGGTGCATCTGCTTACGGTGAAACATGACGGGTGGGATGCTTTGAGGGTTACCCGAAGAAATATTGACCATTGTAAGTACAATTTATTGAACCGCCTAATCTGGTGTTAGAAATTATTTAGCAGACAGCATAGTAGGGGAAAAAGAAGGAAAGAAAGAACAATACCTACTTTATTCAATAAAATCACAAGGATCACTTTGAAACGTCTTACATGCTAGTAATCTATGTGCCAATTTCAACCTAACCCAAGTACGAGAACAGGCAAGAAACTCGTCTCGGTCCTAGCGCTTTTTTGTATGATCGCTCTTTAGGTAGGTCATATTCATTGATTTATAATGTCATACTATCTGTCCTGATTATTATGTGTATTATATACATATCCCATGACCCATTAGGTAACATTAGGTATCCCATTTCCTAAATAAAGATTATAGGGTACGAGTTGGCAGCGGACGACGTGTCGCAGCGACACTACTGGTCTCTATGTATTTCTATGAAATGCGTTGCTAGCTTCGTTTCGCTAACTACGGAGGTAATTTCATAGAAACCAGTAGTGTCGCCTGCGACACATCGACCGCTGCTGCCTCATGTCGTCCGCTGCCAACTCGTACCTTAATTCACGTAATGGGTAGGTAAAAACATGAGCAGCTTAAGCACTTATTACACTAGGTACACGGTATTCAGGGCCCGGTAGTAAGGGAGCCTTACACCTAGCCTCTACGTTTTACGCCCTGACTCTATTACACCACTCTTATTTAGGGTAAGGGTCCCTGAATTCAGGGTAGTGTAATAAGTGCTTTAGCATAAGCACTGTAGACAACGGTTTTGTCGACGATAGAGAAGACAAAAATGACATTTAGGTGAAGACACAGCGATTCTCTTCGGGCAATATCAAAGTAATAAAACTTTGATATTTCGTGCCTATAAAAATTGTGTTAGAGTAGTGATACTTCAAGCTTAAAATGTGACGTTTCTGAAACATGCTGATAAGAGAGATGATATTATGAGACGATGAGTACCTACCTTAAGAGCTTGTAGTCGCATCTACAGACAGGTAATCCATCAGTGGACAACAGGTTAACTACCTACCGCCTAACCGAACACATTTTTACATAAAATAATGACAATAAGATTATTGATGTCAAGCGCCTTTTTATAGATCCTAGCATGGGAGTTTTACGTTCAAAAGACCCGGGCTATAGCTCAGTCGGCGCGGCCTACATTCAGAGCGAGCCTTCTAGAATAATCTGCAATACAATCCTGATGAAGCAACAGTGGTCTCTGGCGCCCGCGCACTGCGTCACCATCCGCTCAGACCCGGACTTATCTCAATTCCTGCCGAAATGGAGGATCAAGTACAACGACAACGGTCAGACCAAAGGTAAGGATAGGTAGGTACAGTTCATCCAACGGATCTAGGCATTCGTGAAATTAGCCGTAGGTGCGAGTTTGCGCATGTACAGTCCCACCGCCCCTTTCCATACCTCCAATTACTCCCGAAAAACGGCACTGCGCAGCACTCAGCGCTAACTTCACGAATGCCTTGACTCGTTGGGCCAACTGTACTTAGGTATGCTGGTGTGGACTGACGCGTGTCGCAATCGTGTCACAGCAGCCATTGTTGCGCTGCTTTGAGCGTCTACCCCTGAGAAATATTGAGGTTGATGTCAGTAGTCGTGAATAGGTATATTAAGGATATATTTCAGCCGGGCTTAAATAGCCGTTGGTTTCTACTCAATTTAATATTTTACCGTTATTTTAAAAACGAGCTCGTCTTTCAAGCTGACAGCATGAAGATGGAGACATAAAAGATTGATTGATAATAAATTATTTCACGAAGGGTAGGTAGATCCATTTAAAATTAAGTAATGTTTACGAGATATACAAAATTGTTTGTTGCGAACAATGACGAAACAAAGGTGCAGCCGCGACAAAATGTAGTCGAAGCTTTTGTCATGCATTTGTCTCATATTCGCATGAGAAGGAGCGAGACAAAAGTGGTCAAAATTTTGCCGTGAAACTTTTATTATAGCCCGGCATAAGTAAAATTTTAGCTTTTTGCTAAACTTTTTGACAGAAACTGATGTAAAAAGAGGCATTGTCCACTCATATTTCAACAAGGACGATTTCGACGACAACATCGGTCTGTTCGAGCATTTGGAACGAATCCTGGGACCAGAATTGATATGTAAGTTCAATATATGCATATAAATATTTGGTTTAGGTACTCACTCCTCTGCTACTAAAGCACTTATTACACTACCCTGAATTCAGGGACCCTTACCCTAAATAAGAGTGGTGTAATAAGAGTCAGGGCGTAAGGCGTAGAGGCTAGGAGTTAGGCTCCCTTACTACTGAATACCGTGTAGTGTAATAAGTACTTAACGCCGTCCCGACTTGAAGCCGGGAAAAATTAAATATGTATAATGTAGGTAGGTATAATTATGTACCTATAATGTAAAGAATTGGACCCATTTCAGTTTTATTATAAGCTAGGTATAGATTTACAACTTAAACGAGTTGCGAGAAAAAATGCATACAAAACTTACATAAAGCGTCTCAAAGACTAGTGCCACGTTGAAAGGGTTCGTTTATCCCATAGAGATAAATTTACTAAAGTAGTTTATCCGTTGCGGATCATCTTACGCCAGTAGGTAGACGTCTGTTATCATAATATATAATTTTCATTTTATGTAGACGGCAGCAACCTTTATTTTTAACTCCTTTGATGGCTTTTCTCTTAAGCTCGCCTACTGTCATTACTTTAAAGTTTTAAAATGTAAATTTAATAAGACGGTAAAGTATATTTTCTTGTCTTTGAAAATAGGACCCTCTTTATGTCATCAGAACTCAAGGACTTTCAGTAGATAAAATGTCTTTGTCAGAACTCTGTTTGTGACGTTGAATCGAATTAAAAAGTATTGAGTACCTAGTTATAAACGTCAGTAGGAAAAAATAGGAAGAATAAAATCTTCTTTTACCTACTTTTTATAAAAATGAATTGATGTTATTTTAACTAGCTAAAACTCGTGAATGGCTGGGCTGATTTCTCAAATTCTTTTTTTGTTGTAAGGAGGTTTTTATATACTTAAGTATTCTAACTTACTATTCTACTAATATTATACATACTCGTATATGCGAAAGTTTGTAAGAATGTGTGGATTTATGGATGTATTTTACTCTTTCACGCTGAAACGGCTGAACGGATTTGGATGAAATTTGGCACAGATATAGATTATAGTCTAGAATAGCATATAAATACTATTTTTTTATCCCGGAAAAAAATTACCTACGGTCCCCGTGGGATAGATTTGTTTTTGTTTTTCAAGGTATCTAGTATCTTATATTTTTTTATAGTTCTCTACTCTATACGTCTACATATAATTTAGTTTTCAAATAAATTACTTTTAATTAAAATTTATTGATAGGTTTACGAAAGTCTTCTCACATTAATCAGAGCCTTTCACTCACTGGTTCGGCGATAAGAAAAATAGAATTATAAATAGTAATAAAAACTTACCTACAATATCATTGTATTGGTTAAGAATAGCTTTAATTTCTGCGCTGTAGGTTGGGAGGTTGTGACCTCAAGGACAAACGATTGTGCGATAAACGCAGATGTTTGTTTTGTCTCCGTGTTATCATGTGTAATGTGAAATTAACAATAATTAATATTGGTACTAAAACCTTTTTACACTATGGCTGTGTAACACTAATTCTGCTAGTATTTTAAGTACCCTGCCACCAAAATATGAGAGTATATAAATATCACGACTGTTATCCCCAGGCTCGGTAGATATCTCCTCAGATCTTTAGTTACTTAAATCTTTGAGGATATCTAAAGAGGGTAGTCAGAGGCAAGTCCAAACATGACATTTGGTTCATGCCCACATTTTGTACAGTAGTTAGTATTCCGTACGTGACAAATTGCAAGCCCATCGCCGCTTATAAGAGTACTAACCTATGACACATACCTTCGAATTTTTGGTTCTAGGGTATTATGCCTAATGCTTCTCACCTACAGATATAGGAATGTATTTTCCATTACGGATTAAAAACAATTGTACTGGAAACAGAACTTGCGATTGGATACAAGTTCATCACACAAAATGTTGACCTGCGTGGAGCTCGAACCTACAACCTAGGGCAGAAGGCGAGCTTACTACCTTATTACTTACTTTTTAAAGCGTACTGTGCTTCTTTCTACACGTGCAGTCTGTGGGCCAGATATACACAAAAAGCCTACAACGCCTTACGTGTCCAGTATAATAACGGTTTCAGGATGTTGTTGGGGCTGCCGCGGTACTGTAGCGCATCAGGGATGTTCGCGGACAAGCGCGTGGATGGTTTCCACGCAATCATGCGCAAGCGGGTCGCATCCCTGGTGGGCCGCATGCGCCGCAGCTCCAACAGCCTGCTGGCCGCTGTGGCGCAGGACCTCCGTTCCACGATCATGGGCTACTGGCTAATGATGCTGAAACCGGTATCTTCCATGGTGGCTCAATGATCTGGCTAGGTTTTATTTAATTTAATTTTATTTTATTTTGTTTCATCTTACTGTGTATTGTGTATTAATATTAATCTATGGATCAAAAATTGTGGTCTGAAATAAATGATTTTATTATTATTATTATTATTACTACCACTAGTTGTTAAGAAAGTTAATTTATAAGAGTGTGTATATACAAAAAAGGGTATAAATACTTACCCACATTAAATAAAAAAAAAAAAAACTATCAGCTGTGTGGTTCCCATAAAATAAGCTCGTAGGTAAATAAATCTAAACTAATACTCGTATTATAATAAACAGGTAATGTTCGTATTTTAGACACTACCCATTCAATTTCAAAAAATATTTTAGAAAGTGTAGAATGAACTTTCAGGATGAACAGGCTATTTTTAAGTAGCGGGAAAAGCATCAGGCGAAAGCTAGTCTTTCAATAATTACGTTTTAAAATGAAAAAGAACCTAACTAATAATCTTTGAAGAAAAAAAAGACCTTTCACATAAAAATAGATTTTTTTAAATCGGTTTATTCATGATTCATACATGACGGAGTTTTGGGGTAACGAAAAGAAATTCAACCGACTCGAGAACCTTTCCTTTTTTTTGAAGTCGGTTAAAAAAACAGTACAATAAATTACAAGTAGGTAGGTACCTACATAAGCCAGTGACATTGATAAGAAACGAAGATTACTTATGTATTTTAACGATTGAGCCATCTATTAATAGTTATTCGTTTATTAAATCTTATTGGTAAGTAACATTTCTTTCAAAGGCTTTTTTAAGGATTTCTTTTTAAGGCATTTAGAGAAAATTTGTGCTAGTGTTTTTACGTCGTCACCCGCGTCGTGGGTAAGTACTTAGTAGATACCTACTTTGTTAAATTATAGCCTATGTGCTTTATTTATTCAATATATACTTTTAAATTGTTTTACGACCTGTGTTTTCCCTATAAAGTAATATCTATTAAAACCTTTAAACCAATACGATGGCTTTCACGCGGTATAAAATTATGTTCTCAAAAAAAAAGAAAACTACTTTGGAAATTTAGAAAAGATCCATCTAAACTCAATAGAAAAAATTACCACAGATATTCATGCGTATTAAAAAAAATCAAAAGGCACAAAATAGCTTTAATATTAAAACATCAAATAATAAATCAAAAGCGTCTTGGAACGTAATACACAGCAACAAAAGGAAATTACCCAAAGACCCGATTGGTAAAATAGTATTAAAAAATGAAATAATTACGAATCCTCACGATATTGTAAATGCATTTAATGACCATTTTATTGACAAGATAGTACCAAACGAACCCACTAATAAATACCTTTGCTCTTTAATTAATCCCTAGAGAGAGTCAATATTTATTAAACCAAGCATTTCTTCAGATATCTATAAGATAATAACATCACTCAAGAACACAAATAGTGTAGGATATGACGAAATCTGTACAAAAATAATAAAGTCTGTAGCACGATATATAAGCGAACCCATTAGTCATATCATCAATTTGAGCATAAGCTCGGGAATATTTCCAGAAGCGTTAAAAACTTCTATAATTAAGCCTATACACAAGAAACTAAGTAAAGAATGCATTGACAATTACAGACCGATTTCTCTCATACCCGTATTATCTAAGGTATTTGAGAGATATTTGCATATTGAAATCAAAACCTTTTTCGAAAAAAAAAAAAATTTTTGCACTGAGCAAGAGGGATTTCGTGAAAATAAAACAATTAACATGGCCATTTATGACTTTCTTAGCCGTGTTACATGCAACATTGACAAGAGAAACCCAGTGTGCTCTATATTTTGTGACATGACCCAAGCCTTTGACTATGTAAAACATGACATACTAGGTACTTAGTAAGCTTGAAATCTACGGCGTAAGAGGTATATCTCTACAACTTATCAGATCTTACCTAGAAAACAGGAAACAGATGACAGAGATAAGAAATATTAACTTTAAAACAAAACTTGCAGAAACATTTATATCGAACGAACGTACCATACAATATGGTGTTCCACAAGGTAGCGTGTTAGGACCACTACTTTTTATTATTTATATAAACGACCTGCCTAAGGCAACCATACAACCCATGACACTATTTGCAGACGATAGCACCGTAACGATATCATACAATAATACACAAACTTACGAAAAAGACATAAATTCAACACTGACATCTATTATATCATGGCTGGACAACAATAACTTAAAAATTAATATATCAAAAACCAAACTTATACACTTTAGACAACGCGATACTGCTGCACATATTAATCTTGACATTCAATATAATCAAAATAAAATCGAGGAAATTGACTCTACAAAATTTTTAGGACTTCACATTGACAAAAAACTTAATTGGAAACCACACATTGAACATTTATGTAAAAAAATTAATAGTCTAGTCTATATTTTATACAAAGTTTCCACCGTTGTTAACACAGATACGCTTCTTATTACGTATCACGGGTTGATTGCCTCAAATATTCGTTACGCAATAATATTTTAGGGTAATTCGACTAACGTTGACGCAATATTCAAGTGTCAAAAACGCTGTGTACGAGCTATGTTTCGTCTCAAAGTAACGGATTCATGTAAACCTTACTTTGCAGAACATAACAAACTAACTCTACCTTCGCTGTATATTTACGAAACTGCTATGTTTGTAAAAAATAACCCTAGTTAGTATTGTCAGCTGTCCGATGTCGTCCCTCGAAATCGACGAGATCAGAGCAAGGTCTGCAGGCCGAACTCAAACACTGCTTTGATGCACAAAAGTATATTCTACATGGCGCCTTCCATCTATCTATATCTATATCTATACCTATATAAGAGCTTAACCTGATTGACTGACTGACTGACTGACTGATTGATCATCGCCGAGCCGAAACCGCTGAAGATAGAAAGCTGAAATTTGGAAGGTGGCTTCCTTTTATAACAAAACCACCCACTAAGGCGGGACTTTTGGAAATTCTACCTCTAAGGGGGTGAAAAAGGGTGAAAACGTTAGTATGAAACTTTTTACCGCGTAGAGCGATGTTCATGAAAGTTTGTTTGTGTACTTTAAATGCAAAATAAATGAATACATGTTTCAGGATTTTTCAATATAATCTCCAAAAAGGGGTAAAATGGGGTGTCAAAGTAGTATGGGATTTTTATGAGTTGCGTGATGTGTTTAAAACTCAGTTTAGATATTTTATGTGAACGAAGTCGCGGGCGGGACAGCTAGTATATCTATATAAGAGCTTAACCTTCAAAAAGGGGTCAAATGAGGGTCAATGTTTGTATTGGAACTTTTTAACGGATGGTGCGATTGATCTGAAACTTTGTTTGTGTACTGTAAATGCAAAATGAATGGATACATGTTTAAGGATTTTTCAATATAACCTTCATAAAGGGGTCAAATGTGAGGTCAATGTTTGTATGGGAACTTTTTAGCGGGTGGTGCGATTGATCTGAAATTTTGTTTGTGCACTTTCAGAATTTTTTAAAAGGGGTTAAATGGGGTGTCAATGTTTGTATGGGAACTTTTTAACGGTTGGTGCGATTAGTCTGAAATTTTGTTTGTGTACTTTCAGAATTTTTGAAAAGGGGTTAAATGGGGTGTCAATGTTTGTATGGGAACTTTTTAACGAGTTTTGCGATTGGTCTAAAACTTTGTTTCGTGTTTGAGGATTTTTCAATATAACTCTAAAAAGGGGGTCAAAGTTTGTAAGGGAATTTTTTAACGGGTGGTGCGATTGTTCTGAAACTTTGTTTGTGTACTGTCAAAACAAATTGAATGAACACGTGTTTCAGGATTTTTCAATATAACCTTCAAAAAATGGTTAAATGGGGGGTCAATGTTTCTATGGGTACTTTTTGAAGGGTGGTGCGATTGGTCAGAATTTAGGTTTGAAAACTTAAATGCAAAATAAATGGGAACGTATTTCTGGATATTTTAAAAGAACCCTCTAAAAAGGGTAACATGGGGTGTCAAAGTTAGTATTATGTTTTTTTTATGAGTATGATTTGTTTGAAACTCAGTTTAGATACTTTAAGTGAACGAAGTCGCGGGCGGGACAGCTAGTCTATAATAAATAAGAGCTTAACCTGACTGACTGACTGACTGATTGATCATCGCCGAGCCGAAACCGCTGAAGATAGAAAGCTGAAATTTGGAAGGTGGCTTCCTTTTATAACAAAACCACCCACTAAGGCGGGATTTTTGGAAATTCCACCTCTAAAGGGGTGAAAAAGGATGAAAACGTTAGTATGAAACTTTTTACAGCGTGGAGCGATTTTCATGAAACTTTGTTTGTGCACCGTAAATGCAAAATGAATAAACACGTGTTTCAGGATTTTTCAATATAATCTTCAAAAAGGGGTCAAATGTGGGGTCAATGTTTGTATGGGAACTTTTTAACGGGTGGTGTGATTGGTCTGAAATTTTGTTTGTGTACTTTAAATGCAAAATAAATTAATACGTGTTTCAGGATTTTTCATAATAACCTTCAAAAAGGGGTCAAATATGGGGTCAATGATTGTATGGGAACTTTTTAATGGGTGGCGCGATTGGTCTGAAACTTTGTTCGTGTACCTACTGTAAATGCAAAATGAATGGACATCTGTTTCAGGATTTTTCAATATAACTCTTAAAAAGGGGTCAAATGGGGGGTCAATGTTTGTATGGGACTTTTATAACGGGTGGTGCGATTGGTCTGGAACTTTATATTAGACTTAGATATTTTATGTGAACGAAGTCGCGAGCGGGACAGCTAGTCTATAATAAACTGCCCAAATCGCTAAGGGAACTACCACGTTCGCAGTTTCATAAAAAGTTAAAAACCATTTTGGAACGTAAATGTTATTATAGAGTAAGTGACTTTATGGATGACAAAATTGTTTTGGATAGTAACTAGTTAGGTAACAAATAGGATAAGGTTGAATTTTAATATTTTTATTTTTTATTGCAACTTCTATTTTATTATTTATGTTTTTCTTATTATTAATTTATTATTAATACCTAATCATTGACATTGTATAAAAATATTGCACGCCATACCGTTAGAAATACATTGATTCTATATTACCTTAATGAAATCTACATTATACATGTATTTGACGCAATAAAATATTACTTTACTTTACTTTACTAAATAAAATCACAAGGAGCACTTTCAAATTGAAACGTCTTACATGCGGTGAATTTAGGTGCCAATTCCAGCCTAACCCAAGTCTGAGAAGAACAGGCAAGAAATTCTCGGTCCTAGCGCGTTTTTATATGACCCGTATTACAAAATATAAATCATACATACCTACTTCCTAACAATAAAAAGTTTAAAGCTAAACACAACTGACAACATAGAATAGCAAAAGCAAAGGAATGCAAATTGGTGAGTTAGTTGTCGGAGGGCAGAGCGACAGCAGGCCATAAGTCATGTACGTAGGTATATTAAACGTTTATTTTTTTAAACTTTAAATTTTCTAAACGGAAGTTATTAATTGCAATTAAAGGTAAGTACCTAGTTTATTTTAGAAATGTATCATGTTCTCTAACCGTCCATGAACATTATGATCAGTAGGTACCTAACTACTATGGATGGGCCGAAATTCGGTTCACATTCGGTTCAACCGAATTTCGGCAGCTTGAACCGAACTTCGGCATTCGGCCGAAATATCAAAAACTCATACTAGGGGTAGTTACTAAACTAATATTACATACCTTCTAGCTGTTACCCATTCCGTACGCATAAAACGGGTTTACACTACACGGTATTCAGAGCCCGGTAGTAGGGGAGCCTAACGCCTAGCCTCTACGCCTTACGCCCTAACTCTTATTACACCACTCTTATGTATAATTAAGTGTATAGGGTAAGGGTCCCTGAATTCAGGGTAATGTAATGAGTGCTTAAGATTATGTTAAAAATAAGTTTTTCTTAATTTTCCTTGCAAAATATAGGTACAAAGAAAAATTTCCCCAGTTGCCACCGTGATCTTCGCCCGCTCGATCAATACCTAATTGAAAATTCTCGGAAAACGCTTCCGATGAATTTCAGTAAGGAACTTTCTATTTACGTAAGTAGGTACTTACCTACCTACTTTCTTTAATTCTCATCCCGTGTGAAGAACCCGGCCTTTATTGAAAAATAACCACCAAGTAGGTAAATCACAAAGAAAATGAAAATAACACGAGAAAATGATATAATATATAATAAAAACGCAGATAATAATTAGACTACAAATGTTCATTGTCGTGCCTATGTTACCTTGGTATTTAAGTACGTGTTTCCATGGTTACCAGACAAGTGCCCGTCTCTCTGAAAGATGATTTATAATATCTTCTCAGGATTCGTTTTTGATGTTTCTAACTGACAAAATGCTCTAGATTTTCTATTTTTCTCGTGTTATTTTGAGTTTTATTGTGTAATTTTGGTGGACGGGTGTGTGTTAAGCGAAAGTTCGTTTCTAAATCCATCAGAAAATTATCCAAGAATTTTAAATAAAACGGGCATCTTTTGTTTAAAATTGACTTGACAATTTGACTGACTTTGTGACACTGACAATAGGTACTATTAACTGTCACAACGCATATCATCTAAAAAGCAGCTACCAAAGACATTTTATCTAAGACGTTACTCTAGAACGTCCTTGGCAGCTACGGACAAAGACACAAAAGCCATAGACAAGAGTTGAATTGAAAAAGCTGCTATGCGAATGAGGTCTTATTTTTTAACACTCCGACTCTTTCTCATGTAGGTATGTTTGTTACTCTTTCACGCAAAAACTACTGAATGGATTGTGATTAACATTTGGCACAGAGATAGATTATATACCTAGTCTAGAATTACATAGGCTACTTTTTATCGATAAATTCGTTTTTGTTTTTCAAGGTACCACGCGGACGAAGCCGTGGGTAGTTTTCCATAACACTTCTATATAATTGTAGTCTTCTGTTTTCTATTTGTTTACTTTTCTTCAATGCACAAACATTAGGTAGGTACACTGGGTATTACCTACTGTTTCATTTTTAAAGGTAAGTAGGTATACTCGTAGAAGATAGATAGGTACTATCAAGAAGTCTGATAAAACTATCAATTATAGTTCCAAGTTTCCAACGTTTCAGTAGGTACCTAATATGTACCTACTGTAGCTGATCCATTTAAAATTTTCCTCCCCGTTATGTCTATCAATATACATAAGTTCTGGTACGCGACGTGATTTCAGTTCATAGAGTTCTGCATTGATGAAGTGGTAGCGTGGAGGTCTGCTTGCGTTCAATGCGAGATGCATTCATAATCAACGATCAAAGTGCAGCAAATGATGGCACCCAAGGCGTTCTAACTTCTATCTACTTGACTCTCGACTCGAGCACCATATTACAAACTTCGTGCCAAAGTTTCAGTTTAAATTTGAGGTACATGGGTACCTACAGATCTTCTTCTTCTTCTTCATTTAAGAGTTTGAGTCTTGTCAAATTCAAATTTATTTATTTGTGATACACAGGTTACAAAGGTGTTAATATAAATTATAAAGAGCACTGTGATCTACCCACTATTCTACTATATATGGGTGTACAAATTCGGCATAACTGATGAATTTTTCTCCACTTAGTTTTGTTAGGGCAACCTCCTTGACCTATAATATTTATAGGTGGGTACTTACGACAAATATAACGAAACGAAGTACGTAATTTTCCTCTAGCAACAAGTCCCAACTATTGACGAAATACGAATAGGTACATAGGTAATACTTATCTCATTTTCATAATCGATTATCAATATGAATGTTTTGTCCATTTCGCACTTCGGTGGAAATTTGGACGTTACGTGAAAGTTACCGTCCTCACAGCTCAGTTGGTGGTAGCTCTGCCTTCTGCGCTGTACGTTGTGGGTTCGATCCCCACCCAGGATTACTAATAGTTGTGTGATGAACACAGATGTTTGTTTTGTGTCTGGGTTTCATTATGTAGCTTTGTTTAGCTTGGGACTAGGTGGCGTTGTATGAGAAATCCACCAATATTTATTATTTTTATTTATGAACTATTTTCAGGATAGTGTAATGTCAAATGCAAGTAAAGTATCAGTTAACTTTTCGATATGTAACTGATTTATTCTGGGGATAGTTAGTACCTAAGAGCTAAATTAGTATGGTCGAATCCGCCTTAGATAGCCTATAGGTAATACCTCCCACGGGTTCGAAGAAGCAGGCTCGTAGTTTCAAGTCTTCTTCTAGTCTTATATAACTACTCTCATAGTGGTGAAAGGATCATGTAGGTACGCCACAGACGCTTCCGATGAACACATTGAATAGGTACCCGATGATAGTCGGATAACAGGCGAAATATCGCTTCATCTCAAGGTTTTACCTATCTGGGAAGAAGTAAGTAATATAATTTGTTCGCTGGAGCCCACACTTCTGGAAGGATTTTGACAATGAGCCGTCTCGTTCGATTCGAATGAGCTATACAAAATATCTTAGGGCGGCTGTAAGAAATTGTTTTCAATGTCTCTTACTCGGGTTTTTTGGTTTTCGGAATAAATAGGTATTAAGTGTAGGTACATAAGTTATTTGTTGGTATCGCTACTACTACAGTAGGTATGGCCGGCCAACTATAGGTACGGCTCCGTTTGAGGCGTTGAAGTTGTTTTTGTGGGTTGCAGTATACGTTATCATATCACTAATGTTCACACAAAGCGAAGCGTGCATAGCGTGACAGTGAGGCGTGAGCGTGAAGTGTCACATAAAGAGACCCTAAGACTTACTTAGCCTTTTAGAGAGCCTCCTAGAGATATTATGACTGATCTGTATCGAGGTTAGCGAGGGGAAGAAGACCCAGAGGTGATATTGTAGCGCTTTTTTAAAAAGAACTGTTGCAGCGCATGCGTACTCGTCCCCTCTTAGGTTCTAATACACGAAAGCGGCGGTGAAAACGTTGGAACTATTTCCGCGTCGAGCGATTTTCTTGAAATTTTGTCTGGATAATTTAAATGCTAAATAAATTTATTGGAACTTTTTAACTGGTGGTGTGCTTAGTCTGAATCTCAATCTTGGTTTGGATTTTAAAAAAAACCTTCAAAAAGGGTAAACTGGGGTGTAATTATAAGTAAACACATCGTTCTAGAACGTGACCGTAAAAATATTAGCTATTACAATACTAGTAGGTATTAATAATGTCATATTGGATTTTTAATGAGTATAAAGAAAAAAAATTAGAAAGAAAGAAAAGCCATTTATTTACCACCACACATTAAGCATATAAAAACGAATAGTATATAATATATATAGTCCATATCCAATCATCATTCAACAATTCATAATACTATTCGGTATCCGGTACGATTTTATGGAATATTCAATCAGATATTCGTTAGCTAAAAACAGCCGGTTATGCCGGATACCAAACATTAACAGGGGGCCTTACCACGAATTCATAATACATTACCGAATTAGTATTACATTGTTATTTCGTACCATGACCTATGCAAATTGTATGGAAGTAGTGACGTTTCTATAATGGAATCATTACAGAATCGTTCTGGAAGACTTCGTGGTAACGTGGTAAGGCCCCTGGAGTAAGAAACAAAACCGAGCTGCGAGCCCGTGCGGGCAAATTTCCTATACTCGAGAGAGACTGCGCGGCGACTCGCCATGCCGCATGCGTGGCCAGTCTCGTGTACCAGAGATCTGGAATGGTAGAGTTCTGTTAACGCTGAGTCTCGTGTCGTGCAGTCGTCGCCGTGAGCTCACCGGAAAAGGAAGCTGTATCTGCGAGAGATATCCGCGCGCGTTATCTGTGACAACTTTTTGGTCCTATCTGTTGGAATAAATAAACTTTCGTCTTTGAACGTTCGCGGTGTTCGCGGGCTTTTCGAGTCAATAATTATTAGCTGTTTCTGAACTTTAATATTAGATTCCTTATTATTATAAAAAAAGTGTAATAAGTGTACGTTTTCAATTTAAAAGTAACAAAAAAACTTTTAAGTATACAGACTAAGTATTTAGTTTTTAATAACCCACTAAACATTATTTTAATCTAGATAAAACTAGAATAAGTATAAATTTACGTAGGTGTGATAGATTCAGTGTTATTGGTATTAGAACTTTATTGCAGTATTAACGACTGTGGCAGCTATGTTTCGGTAAATATCAGTTCATTCCGAAATCACAAGAACCAGTCAATAACGAAATCAGAAAATTAAAATGATCATTTTCCATTTCAGTTACACAAAACACGGTAAGTGATCTGCTGAATGCTAAAACGGATGATCTATCTATCGTTGAATGGAATGAAGATGGTGAGTTTTTAAAATTATAATATAAACTTAATTCGTCATATTCATTGTAAGTATATTTATTTTTGTGTAAAATGCTCAAAGCTCGTTCGCGATATCAATTCCACTATACATTCCAGCCATCATTGTTCGCATTGTGTTCCAGGTTATTATGTGCACTTTGATTTTGTAAATTTATGTTTACATTTATTTTAATTAAGTAAGTACGCTTTTGGTCTATATTGTTATCAATAATCTTCTAATTTATCTTATCTATTCCGAGTAGCGCATTTTGGTCTAGTGGTAGAGGCCCACCTCCCAAGGGGTAGGTTTGGATCCGGTCATGCACTTTTGGTTTCTTCAAGAAATTAATTTGCGCTCTTTTCCTATCGTTTTATAGAACCTGAAAATTTTCAAGTGCCAATCCTTTTGGAAATCCTTTCTCCGATTCTTAGTACGCATGTACTTTTATTCACTGCATTGTCTGTCACATCGGCTTTAGCTTTCAAAAATACCAATAACGTATAAAAAAGTTCGTTGTTTTTTGAATTCGTCAATGAATCTGGTCGCGTGAGGGCGGGGCAGTGCTTTAATATTTTGTTTTTCTGTGAGCGATCGACAAGAGGAAAACTGTATCCAGCAAGCAACATTTGTGGGGCAATATATTGCTCAATCTGTAGCTCAACATGCCGAGCGATGGCGACACTGACTATTATTGCTGCGATTTTAGTCATTTAATCTTTTTGCGTAATCGCGTGTTGAGGGTCAATAGTAAAAATCTGTAAATAAATTTGGTTGACCTGTATGCTTTTGAAATATTGATATTATAGCTGTCATATATTTTTATTTCCAAAGGTGTCTAAATAAGTCCATTTCATAATGGCCCCTAATTTTCTCAATCACTTTTCGAAATATTTAGGTCTGAAAATTTCGAGACTAGAGCGATAAAAAAGGCAGATTATTATTAAAAAACAGACTATTAATTCAATAAAATTGTTTACTTTAAATATTCCAGACCTCATGATAATCAGTACCAACAGGTCCACCTTCATCTAAATCGCTCCACTACATTATATTTTTATCTCAGATTATGTTATTTTTAATGCCAATGTAATTTGGTCATTGTAATAATAAGAAACTGCAAAGAAAAAGAAAATGCAATTTTTTGATCCAGACCGATAAACAAAAACGTTTGGACTCAATTTGTTTTTTGAATGGAATCGAAATTATTATGAATTAAAAATGTTTTTGTATTGTAGTCTGGACAGCCCTCACGCGCTACTGCGCTGCGTTGCCTTTATGAGTGTTAATTGTTGTGTCTCAAATGCTGCATACTGACTTCAGCCTTCAGCTAAAAAGGAAATAGGTACCCAGTAAATACCCTATAAATAAATAATGCTGGACAATCCACACAGCATCATCTAGCCCTAAAGTAAGCTACTCAAAGCTTGTTTTATAGGTACTAGATAACTGATATGTTTAATACATTATATACATACTTAGATAATTTTTTATCATACATAGAAAAGACCCAGACCAACGGAACAAATTTCTGCACATCGTACACAAATTTGTTCCGCGGCGGAAATCGAACCAGCAACCTCTTGCGTCGCAGGCGGACTCTCGCCCGCTGCGCCACGGAGGTCGACTATACAAACGTAATTCTCTTGGTAGACTTCTCTTTCTCTTTCATCTTCTCGTTCATCAGATCTTTTAGGTACCTCTGCTTTCAAGAAAATTCTCCAAGCATCACACGTTAGCGTAACCCCGTGGGGACATTAGACTATAATTTTTCAGAGTTACGTCTACCGTCACCATCATTTTTATGCGGCGTAACACCTAATATGACGTTTATCAAATGCGTAGGCATGTGTAGCAATGGGGTATTTGCAGTTTATTATTAGCATAGCTTTTGTGCAGGTAGTTATTAAGTTCCATGCGTAGGTTGTGTACCGAGAGTGTTATGCTATACAATCGATATAGGTACTAATAGACACATGCATCTCTGGGCACTAGTGGTTTCAATTAGGTCCTATGCCTAGTGCTATCATAGAACTATTGGATATATAACTATAGACACATATATAACATAGAACTATAGACGACCTCAGTGGCGCAGCGGGCGAAGGTCCACCTGCGATGCAAGAGGTGCGGGTTCGATTCCCGCCGCGTAACAAATTTGTGTACGATCTACAGAAATTTGTTCCGTTGGTCTGGGTGTTTTCTATGTATAATAAAAAAATATCTATCTATGTATAATAATGTATTAAATATATCAGTTATCTAGTACCCATAACACAAGCTTTGAGTAGCTTACTTTGGGGCTAGATGATGCTGTGTGGATTGTCCAGCATTATTTATTTATTTATTTATTGGCCACAAAACCTTTTATAGCTATAAATAGCTTACTAAAAGCATTGACACACCATTGATGTTGGTTACGTAGTTATTAACTAGTGGTAATGCTTGTATTATGGCTGCAAAATAGCTGGAAATTAATTTGAGCCCATACACAGCTAATTAGTGATCCATGGTATCTATTAATAACCGGTTGGATGCCTTGATTTTCGACATAATAGAAACGTTTTGTTTGGGCTCAGGGTGGATCCACGGTTCCGCCTGGTAAAGTTTAATCATTAGTACCTGGGTGACCGAGCTTTGCTCGTTTTTTTTTTTGGTAAATTGTGTTTTTTTGAAAATGAAACCTAGCTAGATCGATTTATCGCCCCCGAAACCCCCTGCATACTAAATTTCATGAAAATCGCTGCAGCCGTTTCCGATATTCCAATTATATATATATATATACAAGAATTGCTCGTTTAAGGGTATAAGATGATACTTATCCAGCGAACGTATGGCATATTGGCATAGGGTAGTTTAGAGCGGTTTCAGACTAGCGTTTTATACGCGCGTATGAGCTCGTTTTTGGAAGCACATGTAGGCGCGTATAGGCGCGCCTTTTGGCACACGATCAACTCGTACGAGCGTTGACGCACTTCTAGGCTCGTATAAGCGCAAGCCGCGAGAGACACCTCGACTGACATACTGATAAGACACCGCGGTTCGAGCGAACACGCCGAAATATGCCCGTTTATGCGAGTCCGGTTTTTTGAAGCGCGTAATGTAGCGCGCGTGTAAGCGCGTAGGTATGCTGAAACGACCGTATACGCGCAGAAAAATACTCAAGTCTGAAATCACTCTTAGACCGTGAGACAATTTGACCATGACATGCTATGTCGATATGTCGATTGCAAATTTTGGCGGTGTACTATTTATTATGTCGTAGGATCAGAATATTATGACTTTTACTCGTTGAAGCTCCATGTTATGTGGCTGTAAGTAAAAAGTCGCAAACAAAATCAGAGTGCTTTTCCGTTCAACCCCCGATTTTCCCCTTTCGACCCAAAACATATGCTCCGTTCTACCCCTACTCGCCGTGGTTTTTACGAGTGTAAAACTCTTCAGCGTTTTTATTTTTTCATTCATTTCATGTCCAAAGCTCTTTCATTCGTAGTGTAGGTAGGTGCATATGAAGGTATTGATTGGAGAGTACGAGTATTAGGTTCTAGCTCTGTAATAACCGGGTATTTTATGAAAAGCTTCTGACATACCTATCTGTGACAGTTTGAAGATTAATAGTTTGAATCTTAGTGATATCGCGCACGAGTTATATACTTACTTTTGTCGCCCTGACTGTTTCGTCACTCTTCTTCTTCTTCTTCTTCTTCAATTATGGCATCTGTCTCATAGAGAACAATTTTGCCAGTGTCAAGTGTATTTATTTATAAGTATTGTCAACGTCACAGAGTCATAGTCAAGTTGTCAAGTCAATTTTAAACAAAAGATGGCTGTTTTGTTGAAAATTCTTGGGATTTCCTCCGATGGAATTTGAAGAGAACTATTCACTCTAATTCACATACTCTACACTCGCGTCAAGAACCCGGGCTTTATTGGCAAAATAACCACCAAAATTACGCAATAAAACTCAAAATAACATGAGAAAACATATAAAAACCAGAGCGACGTAGTTGTCAGGCAAACGCACCGCAGAAAATCTTCGTCACTCTTATCAAGTCCCTGGTTATGTATGGAGATGCGCGCATGTTACGACGTCACACTGACTGGGTGACATCTCCATGACATAGAGCAGTGATTCCCAAAGTGGTCCAGGTGGACCCCCAGGGGTCCACGGGAGACTAGACGGGGGTCTACGTTGGACGTGCCAAAAAATGGGGGTCTATAATCGTAAGCAGGGGTGCATGAAAATTAATTTGGTTTCGATAGTGAAGAACTAAAATGTTGGCTTGTTATTTTAAATATTATGATACCTAAATTAAACCTTCTCAATTTATAAATAAATTGAGAAAAAATGGAAATGTCGTTGAAACTCAGCCACTACGCAAGTTTCCATAGATAGATAGATCTAATCTTCACTTTTTTTTTTTCAAGATTTAGAAATTGGTTTGGAATCCAGGGGGTCCACCGGATCCAGCAAAATTTTGAAAGTGGTCTATGAAACAAAAGAGTTTGGGAACCACTGACATAGACATAGACACCACTGAGTGACGAAAAAGACACAGCGACAAAAGTAACTCGTGCGCGCCGTCACTTATAGTGTCTACATTAGTATTTTAGAGGTAAAGTTTGTTTGTTTGTATGTAGGACGTAATCTCAGAAACTAATACGATTTCAAAAATTATTTTACTTTTGTAAGCTACATTTACATAAATATACATATCTTACAGTCTTATACATTACACACATCCACACTAATATGAAACTCATTTGAAACCCTTGAGCTACATAAAGACTGTTACAAAGAATCTGTAGATAGCTCAACTGATCCAGATCGCTGCCAGAGGGAAGCGTCTCCAAGACGCTGGCGGAAATACCACGTTGGATCGGAATGCTGAGCCAAGTATGAGCCAGATTAAGGGACCCGTGTCACTTGGACCAGACGCCCTGGCCCTTATTCAATAAACATTATAAGTCTACAAATTTGTGAAAAAGTGACATATTGTCGAATTTTATGACAAGTGCTGTTTAATAAAACCTACAAATATGTAGAATTGTAAGAAAACTTTCCAATTTTGTAAATTTTCCTCCAGTAAATCGTAATTTTTACTAAACAAAAACTTAAACATAGAATTAGAACGTAGAATTGTAGCCGCTTACAATTTACAATTTGCAATGTTTATTGAATAGGGGCCTGATATAAATTTGAAAAAGCGATGGGCCTAAGTGTCTTTTTAAATTTCTTTTAAAACTTAGTTTCATCCAGTTGATGTAGGTATCTGTGGGCGGGCAATTAATATATCCTTTCAATTACAGATGAAATATCTTCCAAACCAGTAAGGCTATTATCATCAGCTAAATGTTCCCAATTCGTTTCTCCTATCGTGGACACGCCACGAGCTACTGAACTTTGTGTGATGCAGACACAAGAGATATTGAGTGAGGGTTAGTTATTTGGATAGCTTGTGTGATCTGATGACTCGTGTCACATCTGTAGATTGTCCAACATAAGTGAGTTTCGATAACGCGTGGTTTTCTAACCGACCGACGGTCACATAATGGCTGGTTTACACGGGCTTAGTAGCAAAGTGCTTCGTACTTGTCACTAAAACTAAGTCCCAATGTGTAAACTGTAATATAAGACGACCTCAGTGGCGCAGCGAGCGAGAGTCCGCCTGCGACGCAAGAGGTAGCGGTTTCGATTCCCGCCGCGGAACAAATTTGTGTACAACCTGCAGAAATTTGTTCCGTTGGTCTGGGTGTTTTCTATGTATACTAAAAAATATGTATCTAAGTATGTATATAAATATAATATATTAAATATATCAGTTATCTAGTATCCATAATAGAAGCTTTGAGTAGCTTAGGTACTTTGAGGCTAGATCAGTGGTTCCCAAACTCTTTTGTTTCATAGACCACTTTCAACATTTTGCTGGATCCGGTGGACCCCCTGCATCTACATTACTACCAATTTTTAAAATCTTGAAAAAAAAAAAGCGAACATTAGATCTATCTATCTATGGAAACTGGCGTTGTGGCTGAGTTTCAACGACTATTAACAGATTTCGAAAAAAAAATCTTTTCCATTTCCAATTTTTTCTCAAATTATTTATAAATTGTCTTATTGAGAAGGTTTAATTTAGGTATCATATTATTTAAAAGTTAAAGTAAAAGTTGGCTTGTTAGCCAACTTATTATATAGTACTTAGTATTAGTGTTTGTGAAAAGTTCAAGTGAATATCGATCATATTTACTCGCGACAAGTGGTTACCTGAGCGCGTGTTGTTGCTTGCTGACCCTGTAAACAACTCGACAAGTTAGCTTTAACAAGTTCAAGGTAAGTACTTTCGGGTAAGTGAAAACACGTGTTTGTTTGTTGACTTATTTTTTTCGTCGGACATCGGCGTTGTCCCATTTCGAATTTCTAGTAGCTCCAACCTAACATGTAAACGGTTAGGTACTTCTCACTTGTCATAGTGTCGTGACAAGTACTAAGCACTTAGCTACTAAGCCCGTGCAAACAAGCCTTAACGACCGCTTAGAACGAAAAGGTCAATCATAAAATAAGTTATAATTTTAATTTTCATTCATTTTTCCATCGTGATCAACTTGTACCTAGTTACACCAACTGATACAGAAATTATTAACTCGAAAGAGTTGATTCCTGCGACTATACTACACTAGATGCTATAGGTTCTATAGCTCTTACAATAGTTTGTAAGTTTAAAGTAAATAGACTAGAAGGTTTCTTGTTCATCTCATTGCTTTTATCAATGCAATCTACCTAGCATGGAAGTTTTCTCCCACCTATATTTACCTACCTACTCATCTACCTAGTTTGGTTTGGGAGTAAAAGGTAAGTAAAATTATTATTTAATTTGCAATTTTTGCATAAGTAACTACTTATAATAATACTATCTTCCGCCCGCGGCTTCGCCCGCGTGATAGGTACCTTGAAAAACAAAAAAAAAATCTATCCCGCGGGAACCGTTTATTTTTCCGGGATAAAAAGTAGCCTATGTGTTATTCCAGACCATAATCTATATCTGTGCCAAATTTCATCCAGATCCGTTCAGCCGTTTCAGCGTGAAAGAGTAACAAACATACATCCATCCATACAAACTTTCGCGTTTATAATATTAGTAGGATTTAAAGGACTAGTAGGATAGAATAGAGGATTACGCATTTCAGCAGGTTTAGCACTCCGTATTTTGAAATGCTCCACGGCCGCCACATGAACCTGTAGTGCGATTACGGAACTCTGATACAATCAACACTTGTCAAAACTGGCTCAAATTGATTGAATAAACACTCTTACGTCATACCAAATCACTTGATTACAATGAAAACGTATTGACATTCATTGTAAGCAAAGATCCATAATCACCCCACTGATTTCAGATTGGACAGATCGGACGCTTTGGTTTGAGCGTACCAGACTTAATTAAAACCTAAATTAGTGATGCAACGGATAGTGGTTAAGGCGGACATCGGATTTTGGATATTTGGAGTAGGCTTCGGTTGAAACGCCCGGGAATGTGTTAGCATGATCACGCATGATTCATTTCAAACTGCAACCTGCAGAGTGGTGGTGCTATAGTCCTGTGATTGCGAAGGCAGCGAAGTACGACATATTTTATTGATTGAGCGAGCGAAGCGAAAATCTCAGTGGCAGCTAGGCGATTTGGCGTTGCATGTTTGTGTTTACCTATGTTTGGAACATAAGAACTGGTAATCCAATGTGCACCAAAATTGGAAGGTTTAGAGATTCTGCTCTATAGATTTGTTGGGAAGCATATGAGCTTAATCGGTGAAGGGGTTGTCGAGTTCCAAAGATTAAAACAAAAACTTTTTTTTAAATTATTGGATGGAGTATCAGATAAAGGCCTTGACGTACATCCCAAAATAGTTTTTATTTTAATTCTAACATGAATATTTTTTTAAATATAACGAAAAAAATAAAATTAAAACCACCGCGGACGTCTTAGCACGGGATAAGTAGGTACATACCTACCTACCTAGGTTGGTTAATCAAATATTTCTTTGTAATTAAGACTACCTATTATAGGGTTCTACCTATTTTGTAGTAGGTAGGTATCTATATATAGGTACTTAAAGTGTGTCCAAAAACTTCAGGACCTGATTATGAATGAGGTTTGTGAACATCGCGCGCGAAATCTCAGTTCGGTTCGGGGTGAAAAACAAGTTGGTATATTAGGTATCTAAGTAAAGTAGATTCCTATAATGTACTTACTAAGTACCTATAATGGCATATCCGGCCAAATGCCGGATAGCAAAATAAAAGCCGGATAGGTCAGATACCGAATAATAACAAGGCATCTGTTGCATTTCTATTCCAAATATCCTAACTTGTCAATAAAGTTCGTAATAATTATGAACTCGCTTGTATCTTTGTCTTTGAATCTCTGTGTAACTTGCATAGCATTATCCTAACCTAAGGTACTGGCCACACTGCTGTTTAAAAATGTTTAAAACCATTTTCTAACACTAATACATTTCAAATCAAATCAAATCAAATCAAATAAGTTTATTTTGCGTCACAAAAACAGAACATAATAGAAACTTAATATTAACTAAAATTAATTATGACAGCAAAAAGGGTCGTCACTCAGCTGTATGCTATAGTAGCGCTAGCGTCTAGTGCTGCTATAGCGCTGGTCTTCCGTGACGCCGCAGGTGAGCTAACAAATGTTAGGAACTGTTACATTCTGTTAGGAATCGTTAAATGTTTTAAGTGCTCCTCCACTGATGGAAAATGTTTACAAACATTTATAGGTAGGTTGGTAGGTACCTACCTAACATTTGAAATATCGGCTCGCTCGCTGTTTTGATTTAATTTCCGAGGCGTCTACATGAGACAGAAGAAGATATTTTGCTCATTGGATTAGCTTTTATTTTTTGTTTAAATAGAAGAAAAAGCGTTGTTACAATTTGTCAACTAGTTTAGGAATGTCATTTTTAACATTCTGCCGTCCTTAAGCTAAAATGCCGTCATCCAACATTCGGTCAAATTCGACTTTTTTATACCATCGTAATCGGGAAAAAAAGCTCTATCGACCAATCTCACCAGAACTCAAATAGCTCTTATGGTTTTTGAGTTATGAAAAGTAAAAAATGCCGTTACCAGAATCAAAATTTACATCACTTCAATGCTTAAATGTTGTTAAGTGTTATGCTAAGCTTGAAAGTGGCTAATGGCTTTTAACTTTATTTTTATGTAAACAAAAATATAATAATAATAATTGCAAAGTGACTTTAACTACAGTTATTTGCAGTTATATATTAATCGTGGTAAAATATAAATGGTTTTTCCCTCTTTATTCAAAAAGTGGATTTTGTATTTGACGGCATTCTAGCTTTAGGACGGCAGCATTGTGATCGTACGTTTCTTAACAAATGTTTACTAACGTTTGTAAACATTTTTAAACAGCAGTGTGGCAGCACCTTATCCTACTAATAATATTAATGCGTATGTTTGGATGTTTGTTATTCAATCAACTAAACTGAAGCTTAAACGGCTAAACGAATCCGGATGAAATCAAAGATTTAAATCTTTGGATGAAATATGGAATCCGCGTAGTTTGACCTAGAACCTATTAGACCTATTGGCTACTTTTGGAACGAAGTTCCTTATCGCGCGTTGTGAAAGGGGGCTAGACGGAAAAAATTCTCACGAAAAGTTGTCACGACACTTTTTGCTATAGTTTTTTTTTTTGGTATGCCGTGCGGCGCGCGCGTGTTTCTCTGTCTCTCTCTCTCTCTCTCTCTCTCTCTCTCTCTCTCTCTCTCTCTCATAGAAAGCAAGGAAAGGAACTTCGTTCCATCCGGGTGTCCCTTGACACCTCTCAAGTTTTTTTATCCGGGTAGGTAGGTACTACGTGAGCAAAGCCGCGCGCGGTTGCTAGTGATATCATAACGCGAAGCTTGTTTCCAATTTATGCTTCTCATATTATACTCCAGTAAAGCTCATGTTAGTATGCAATTAGGTATTGCGGAAGCAACAGCGTTCCCGCGATCTCGTCCCGTAAGCGCAAAGCGGAACACCCCAGAGGTTTTAGTCAGTATCAGGAGTCTGACATAACCTTCTGGCTCCCCCCGGGGCCGTTGGTATCCATAAAGGACTAGCTGTCCCGCTCGCGACTTTGTTCACTTAAAGTATCTAAACTGAGTTTTAAACAAATCACACTCATAAAAAAATTCCATACATAACTTTGGCCCTCCTTTTACCCTTTTTAGAAGGTTATTTTGGAATTTCCAGAAATACGTGTCCATTAATTTTGCATTTACAGTACACAAACAAAGTTTCACACCAATCGCACCACCCGTTAAAAAGTTCCCATACAAACATTGACCCCACATTTGACCCCTTTTTGAAGATTATATTGAAAAATCCTGAAACACGTGTCCATTTATTTTGCATTTACAGTGCACAAACAAAGTTTCATGAAAATCGCTCCACGCGTTAAAAGGAAACCACCTTCCAAATTTCAGCTTTCTATCTTCAGCGGTTTCGGCTCGGCGATGATCAATCAGTCAGTCAGTCAGGTTAAGCTCTTATATAGATATAGATTTCCTCTAGGTAAAAAAAAAAAAAAAAAAGTATGCAATTAGGTGGGTACCTAGTTAGGTATGAACGAAGGTATAAGTTGTTCTTAGAAACATGAAGTACCTACCTAATATTTAATCTTACAGGTGTCACAAGCTAAAAAGCTTGAAAGGGGTTCAAGCTTCTTGCTTTTAGCACTAATACTCGTATAGGGAACTTTGATGTTTCATACCATAAAATCAATCTATAAATAAATAAATAAAATAAATAAATATTGCTGGACAATCCACACAGCATCATCTAGCCCCAAAGTAAGCTACTCAAAGCTTGTGTTATGGGTACTAGATAACTGATATATTTAATACATGAGATACTAGATAGATATTTTTTATTATACATAGAAAACACCCAGACCAACGGAACAAATTTTTGCAGATCATGCACAAATTTGTTACGCGGCGGGAATCGAACCCGCAACCTCTTGCGTCGCAGGCGGACTCTCGCCCGCTGCGCCACTGAGGTCGACAAAGTATAAAAAACAGCATCTGAGTTTCCGAGCTTTGCTCGGTTTTTTTGGTAAGCGACGTTTTCTAAAAATGAAACCTAGCTAGATCGATTTATCGCTCCCGAAACCCCCTTTTTAGAAAACGTCGTTTACCAATAAAAACCATAGGTAGGTATACATAGTACAAGAATTACTCGTTCAAAGGTAGGTACTTATAAGATTTTGAAGTAGTGTTACCTACTTCAAGTTTGAAATTTGTCGAAGTTTCGAATGAGGTCTTACAGAATCACACAGCTGATCCACCGCAAACATCTAAATAACTAGAATCTGAGAGATAATTATCTACCAAGCGTGGAGATTACAGTCGTGGTCATGTTTGTTTTGATAATTAAAACACGGTTTTTTACCTAAAATAAAATATATGTGTATATATATGTATATAGGTTTCATTTTTAGAAAACGTATATATATATATATATAATTGGAACGAGCAATCTCGGAAACGGCTCCAGCGATTTTCATGAAATTTAGTATGCAGAGGGTTTCGGGGGCGATAAATCGATCTAGCTAGGTTTCATTTTTAGAAAACGTCGTTTACCAATAAAAAAAACCGAAGCTCGGTCACCCAGGTACTAATATTATAGGTACCTAGATAGGTTAGGCACAGGGTCTGTTGAAACTTTTTACTCATTTAGATAGGTACCTATGGACGCTGGCTGGAGTGTGATTTTCCCAAGAAACACACCTTAATCCTTCCAGCACACTAGTTCGAAAGAACTGATGTCACGATAAAATGGAGAAAAGTCCAAAGTGGAGTTGGTAGGGAAAGTGTTATTTTAATAGTCCATACTTTGATCAGTGGTGTAGCGTGAGTTTTCACCGGTCGGGAATTGCCGACCTCTATATTTTTGACTAGCTTCTGCCCGCGGCTTTGCCCGCGTGAAAATCAAAAACAATCTATCCCGTGGGAACCGTACACTTTTTCGGGATAAAATGTAGCCTATGTGTTATTCCAGACCATAATCTATATCTGTTCCAAATTTCATTCAGATCCGTTCAGCCGTTTTAGCGTGAAAGAGTAACAAACATACATCCATCCATCCATACATTCTTACAAACTTTCGCGTTTATAATATTAGTAGGATAGTAGGATTGAGCGAGCGAAGCAAGTTAAAATTTTAGTGGCAAATAGAGCAATTTGGCGCTGTATGTTTCTGAATAATTATTATGTTTGATAGATCCAATGTGCATGAAACTTGGAAAGTAAAGATATTGTGCTATGAAGATTTGCTGGGATGCATGAGCATAATCGGTGTAGGAGCTATCTTTACATCCCCTTCACCGATCAATTGGATTCCCTAGTTTCATACAAACTTCAACCCACCGCACCTCGGTTCAACTCGCTTGAATTTCGAGTATTCTATTCTAAGTGCATTTTTAAACAATGAAAGAACCTTTCCATCAATATTTTAAGGGTATATCTTCGAAGTTCGGAAAATATTTTATCATCTATAGACCAATTTTACCTAACTTCCAATCAAAAAAACCGTAGCGCTTGTCACGCCGGCCACCCCCTTCCTTTTGCCGCCCAGGGCCATGGCAACCCCCCCCCCCAACGCTACGCCACCGCCTTATGACATATGGTCAGGTATGAGTATGACTCTATAGCCGAATTGTACGGGGTTTGAAATAAGGCATGAAAGTTTGTAAGTATGTCATTTTCGAACGCGGGCAAAAGCTAGTTTTAAACCAAACTATTTGCACAGATAACCATAATACCTAATACGTCGAGATATACCTTATGCCTATTGTACCTACCTTCCATTAATGCAATAAACATTTTGAATTTAAATGACGATCTCCGTGTTGACTAAGTTAGAATAATTAGGTATAGGTTGTTACGAAGGTGATGCCGAGTGCCTAGGTACCAAGCTTGAGGTGTGCCTACTTTGAAATTAAAATGGACGGTTTGGGGTCATCCTGACCGACGTGACGTAAGTAGGTACGAGTTGTATCGGAGAAGGTTAAACTTCTTAAAATACTTTTTAGTCTAGTTGGAAGTCGAGATACCACACTACCATACTTGTTGGGTAGAACATTAAAATTTGTTTATCTATGTCTAGAGCGATAAAAAAAATGTCGAGATTATCTTGACACATTTAAACGAGCAATTCTTGTAAGTACCTACCTATATATATAATCTGAATCTCGGTTAACTCGGAAACCCCGGCATAGGTACAAAATTTCATGAAAATCTTTCGAGTCGTTGAAGATGATCAGCTCTTTTCTTTTCCCCTCAACATCTAGATGAGGGGATCTGACTAACTTCCTTATCCGTCCGATCGATTCGAAATTTGGAAGGTACCGTGTTACTTTAATGATATTGAAAGTATAATGGTAGGTAACCATGACTTTAAATATGACATGTTAGGGTAAAGTTTAGATGTCGGGGGGGGTTTTTTAAATTTTTAATTTTGTATTATTTTCTAGGTGTGCATGGCGGTGCTTTGATATCAGATTCGCAAATAGTCGGTTTCTTCTCGTGGGGCGACCGGCGCGCGCGCATACCCCAAGTCGTGCTGGCTCTTGAACCTTACAAGGGCTGGCTGGAAAACATGATCGCTTTAAACGTGTGATATAAAAAACATTGTAATTTTTATTGTTCTATTTCAACTGATTAAAACAATTGTAAAAGTATTATTAAAATTTTAATTAGTGATCTTGTCACCAGTATCTTCAAACTGCAGTAGGTAGGTAAATGAGAACTAAGTTACGCCTCAGATTCTCCTTTTGTGCAGTTTTTTAGGTTGGTGGAAGTGATCTTTTGTTTGAGGATTAAGAATAAACGTCTGGCGTTTCATGCGGATGGTACCTACAGTGAACGCACAAGGAAGCATTCCTTGAGCTCAAAAATGACTCCACAGAAATAGAGCCATGGTAGGCGTGGCTTGTCAGTTATGCTAAAGAATTATACTTTAAAAAAAAATATAGAAGCTTATTACGCGTTACACGGCAATGGTGACCGCAATCTAAACACAAACGCCGAGGGATTTTTTTTTTATCCAAATCCACGAAAGAGTTTCGATGTAGGTACATAATATGATTTGGTGTCATGTTAGCGTGGTATGGGCATGTTAAATTGAAATTGAAATTGAAAAATATTTATTCAGTACAATCACAAGGATCACTTTGAAACGTCTTACATGCTAGGTGAATCTATGTGCCAATTCCAACCTAACCCAAGTACGAGAAGAACAGGCAAGAAACTCGTCTCGGTCCTAGCGCTTTTTTGTATGATCCTTCTTAACCTATTAAGTTATGAGAAGAGATGAATGCCATGTGACAAGGAGAGTGTTAGGTATGAATGTGAATGGATACAGGGGTAGAGGTAGGCCAAAGAAAAGATGGATGCACATAGCGTGGGATAAGGGCAGGAAGATGATGATGATGATGATGATGTTTCGCGGATTCTCTTGAAGAAATGCTTCTGTGTTTATATGCGTTCACTGGGATGTTACAATTAAACGATATTGGTAAAAAATTTAACTAGCTTTTCAATATACCTACGTATATATCTAATATCTTCCCATGATCGGCGTACCTACTTTAGCATTCTATTCATGTGGGTAGGTAGGTATATCTACTCAGTCATTATGAGTTATTGAGTTTCGCATCGAGCTGCCTAAATACCTGCCTTGCCTCATATATCTATGCTAATGTAGATAAGTAGAATATACTCGTCTATCTAATATCTACTAAGCCGAAGTTAGTAGGTAGGTACTTTAAGGGACTAGCTAGCTAGAGTAAGTACACCTAGGGACGCTTATATTTTCGCTTTTATAGATTAGATACCTACCTACTTTTACCTAGTAGGTACCTAACTAGCTATCTACTAGACAACTGGAAACGCGAGTATCGAAATAGATACGACAAAACCTGGAGACAATCACACTTCACAGCTAAGTCAGAATAACATGTACCTAGGTAGGTACTAACTAAGTATTTAACTATTGATTTGTTGATAACCAACCTAGGTACATTTTTACGCGTAGGTATTCTAACGTCTACCTTTTACCCTTGTCTATTTGGTACGTTGTAAAATAATATTACCACAATATTAGAGGTGCGTAGTCATCACAAATTCGGGTATTTGAAATAAAAAAATCTATATAGGTAGGTACATTAATTTAAATTGTACACCAATGGGGTACCTCTAGGGTTTTATTGACCGTTCCGTTATCCATGAATCCAACTAATTTATAATTTGGCAATACCGAACTGTTTATTATCTTTTCCTTTTCCTGGTATAACTTTTTCAGTGTTGCCACATTAACAAAAATTCTTCTACCGTAGTAGTATTCATTTTTATTTTGTCAAAAATTAAGTTACCTCGGAATTTAGACGTTATTTTTCAAGTTTTATGACAAATAATCCAGTGCCCAAATAATCAAATATTTCTATAGCATTATAAAATAATTACATACTTATTCTAAAATAGTAGGTATACCTACCTAGCCTATCTTTTGTTCAATACTTGACCGACTTTTACAATGAAATGAACGAAAGAAAAAAAAAACAACAAATCCACATGACAGACATTTGCCTTTCGACAAAAAAATAAACACAAAATTAAAAAATCCTGATTTATGTTATTAATTACAGTATCAAGTCACAATTATCTAAATAATCTATAGGTTTGTTTTAATTTTTGTCCTGGAAATATTTATCGAGTTTGTATGGCTGCATCAACAAAGTCGTGATCGTGAAAAATGTTGACATTCAACATGGCGGCATGTCGTCAGTGCTGTGCTGTGTCGTGGTGAGATTTGATAAATTCATGGATTTATATTTAGGTGCTTCCAAACTTAGTTGATTACCGTCGTTAACAGAGTAGAACATCGTGCAATGTATATGTGATAACCTTAATGCCTTATTGTTATAATCGTAAAGCGTCAGGTCGGTATGTACAAGCACTCCTGTGTATCGGGCGTACGATAGTTCTCTCTAAAGCAATATTAAAATTTATATAGAACGAAGTCCTGACGGCGCGACACTTTTTTCAAATCTAGCGTAGGTATTATAACTGCGTAACGATACAGAGTTTTGTTGTGAACGATTTTATGGGTGTTTTAAAGAAGTGTCTATTGCAGCTAGTGAATACCGAGAGGTAGCGAATACAAGTATAGATAGCAACAAACTATACTAAGTTCGTCCACTCCCAGCCTACCAAATGCACCCAGGAGCGCCGACGCAGCCAGCATTGAAGACATCTGAGGATATACACACTTTATTTATTTTTATGTATCTAGTTTATTTTGCAATATTGTGATTTTGGTGTTAATCGTGACATTAGTGTTCTAAACTTAAAGACTACACTGTGTTCTCAGGAACACAAAGACTAAAGAAAATGTGATTTGTTTTATAAATTTGTAACATAAATTTTATCGAACACCACACTAAAATACTGTGATAATAATTAATTACATAAAAATTTTCTACATTATTATACAAGAAGAGGCATTTCAAGAATGTCAAACAATCCTCAGTGGAAAATGTTCCAGCCGTCGGAATCCCACTCATCACCATTGCATGATATTCTAGATCTCCAAACATCCAACATGCAAGCTAAACAGGCTTACCGGAATGGTGAGTGTACGTATAATTTTACTCATTTTTTAACCACCATTTTCCAGGCTGTTCATAATAGTATTTTCAGCTTACTGCATCTTGTCACATTATTGTTATCAGGTCTTACATTGATAAGACTCAATAATACCAATGCATTGGTTTACATCACATTTAGTAGGTAATGTAAACAATTCACATATTTTATTTGTAGACCTTATTTATTCAAAATTCACCTTGGTTAACCTTTCAACATGGACTTTTGTCTTTGAGTCTCTTTCATGAATATTTTTTTCTCAAAACTTGCAAATTATACCTTCCATGTTGACTTTCAAATTCAGACTTCCATTACAAGTAGTTACATGGCATAATAAATCAATAAGCAATTCATTTTAAAATAAGTTATAGTGATGGGATAGGATTATAAAAGTGATTCAATTAATTTTTATTAATATTCTTTTATTCTATAGATTGAGAAAAATATTATACTAATAATTGCATTGTTATATGACTTTTAAGACTACCTTCATAGACTTTACATTTACTACTATAAAAATAATTTAATAGTCTATCAGAAGACATTAGGCCTTTTTATCCAATCATACAGAAAAAGATACCTACCTACATAAAAAGTTATACCAAATTATGGGGATGTGTAACAACTGATGTATACAAATGTGACCTGTCTATTTTGAATAATAAAGAGTTTTGCGAGTCTGGGCTGACAACTGTCGAACAAGATAATAAGTCATCCAAAAGCAACCATCATGGCTTAAAAAAACTTTTAAAGCCGGGGCAGCTATATGCCCCCTGAATGAAGGGCTCAGATAAAAATATCACCGGTCCCCATTCATACTATGCTCTCACTACAAAAAAAATTGTGTTCATAGGTCTGTTAGGAATTACTAAGCTAATCTACAAATGCATCAGTTTTATTATACCTAGTAAGTATAGATGTTATAATGTTGGGATGTAAAATGTTACAACAGTTGATCTAATTTGTGCAAAACTGGCACAGGTACCTGTGATGAAGGCTACAAGTACCTGTAGCTGAATAGTATTCACCTGTTGTACTATGTTTTACTAGCTTGCTATATAAAATGAATGTACACAGTACATAGAAAGAAACATAAGAATACACCTCTTAGTAATATGTAAAGCCTAAAGATCTATCTTCATATCACTCTTACTGCAGGTACTAAAATTATTTAGAGGCAAATCTTTTTTGTAAGTCTACTTTACAATACAAAATTTACGTCTGTATAATATGAATATAGTTTATACATGAGCCGTGTACCTTTCATATTTTTGAAAACCTAATAGCTTTTTTGTTATTCGTTAAATGTTTGGATAAAAATCACGCAATTCACCTTACATTAAACGTGGTGTAAACTGAATACAGTTTTATTTCGAGATCGAAACATTAAAAAAGGGAATAGGCGTCTTTGTGAGGTTCGATGTTTTATCTTACGTATCCATTGTTAACACTTGCAAACCAGTAGTAGGACACAAAAGCAAATTTGATACAATATCAAGTCATCCATTTTAAACCGTTGCGTATAACAGGTTCGTAAGTCTTGTGTAGAAATAGCTATAATTATGATGATCTATAGCTAGATCCTGACTGAGCCAAATGCACGCGATGTACAATGTAAAACAACATAAACTACCTACGAGTACCTACCTACTGTAACTCAATTCAGTGAATCCTGGGGAGCTATTTATACGATCACTTGCCGTACGCAGTTATGTAGGGACTAGGTATATAACTATACTGGAGACAATATGCAATCCGTAGGCACTAGATTTATTTCATAAATAGATTAGCGATATGCGATATAGCAACAGAAATCGCGTAGGTATATATCACTATACTTTGAGCTGGATGTATTTGCCTGCCGTTTTCTTTGTTACTTGTTTGAAGTTTATGCATAAAACACCCTAGTTACTTATCAATCATGAGGGTAGGTAGAGACTCGAATGATATCCGAGTAATGTCCTAGACACAAACGTGTTTTCTTACATCGATACCCACAAACATCCATTCCTAGAATGTCACTTATGCCATCGTAAGTCTTCGCGCGGAAGCGCCGCCCACGTTCTTAACGGATAATTTGTCGATGATCGTTAGTCTCTTTATGTCTGCATGCGAATCGAGGAAAATCATGATTTTGTATGACCCGTCGAAAATAAGCAAGTTTTCAGCAATGTTTTTACTACTGACAGTCGCCGCCACGTCAATGTTCGTACTAACTACCGGTCCGCGACCACAACTACAAGTAGTGTGACAAACCGCTCACAAGTTCCGTATGTTTGCAGGTACTTACAGCGGTGAGTACCCTAGTTCAGGGAGAGATAGTAGCAACTACAGTAATGGACTGAAATCGGGCAGAGACAGCCGTTTCTCCGTCGGTACCTTCAACATGGACGGCTGCCCGATGGGTGACTCCGCGTACTCGAGCAGTTCGACAACCAATTCCTCGCAATACGATTCGATGAACCACCCACCGATTAGAGAGACTGGAATAATCGAGAAACTTCTCCACTCCTATGGATTTATCCAGTGCTGCGAGAGGCAGGCGAGACTGTTCTTCCACTTCAGCCAGTTCAGCGGAAACACCGAGCATTTGAAGATCGGCGATCCTGTCGAGTTCGAGATGACCTATGACCGCCGGACGGGGAAGCCTATCGCCTCAACTGTCACCAAAATTGCACCGGAAGTGGTAAATATAACAATAATTGTACTTACATGTATAATGTTAATCAAAAACCTTGATCACTAATATTTAGTGTATCTCGTATCATATGCGTCAAAGCTAAGTCTAACATTAAAGCCTCTGTTCTATCTGTTGTTAGCCTCTGTAATATTTAATCATAATTACGTACAAATTTTTAGTTTGAAGCATAATTATAGTCGCGATTAGTAATATTCTGTTACTTTCTGAAGTATTTATTTTCGTGTCATATTTAATGTAAATCAAATAGCTATTCGTAATTCTAAGCCTAGCCGCACACGGGCCACCGGCTGCAATCACAAAACGCCGCCACAGACGACGTATTTCCTGTAGTTTTCATACAATTTGCCGCAAACGGTTGACGCCGGCGATCTCCACGCTACACTTTCTAGCTTCAGGTGGCGGCGTGTGCTGCCGCGTGTCTCCTATGTGCCTTATTAAATAATACGTAATAATCAGACTGAGTTCATGAACAATAACCGGCTTGATTAAACTCCAAATAATAAATAGCCCCGCCGCCGTTGCATTCGCATTTATGATGATGCACATTTTATTACAAAATGGCAACTGAATCGATATTGAGGAGGTACAACTAAACCTCACTAATAATTCATTAGGTCGTACATTTATTGACCATCGAAGCGGCTAGCGTAATCTTATACCTTTAAACGAGCAATTCTTGTATACAGTCGTGGTCAACTAATTAGGGACACTCTTTGGTTAAACCGAATTGTGAATTTATTTTTTATTTTCCAACGAGTCTAAACCATATTCCATATCTCTTACATGTAAGTATAATTAGTCATTTATGTGCCCGATTATACAAACAATAACAACTTCTTAAACATTAAACCTCTTTACAGTATAGCTGATAGATTATCGTAGTGCTATTTGTTCAAATAATGCTGGCTGGCCATTTAATTAGGGACACTGAGATATTGCGTTCTATTTTCAAAATTTGAATCTCAATACTTTTTTACTTCTTCTCTTATTGTTTCGTGGTAGTTTTGGCGGCAATCCCGATATTTATTTTAAGTTTTGAAAAATATTTTGAAGAAAAATGGGTAAAAATAAAAGTTGCGATCCAACACTACGAAAAATTATCATGAAGTTTGTTGTCGAGCATGGTTGGCCATACCGAAGGATAGCAGAACATTTAAATTGTTCAAAAACTATGGTATACAATGCAGTGCAACATGTCAGACGCAATAACACAGATTTAAATGTGCCCAGAACAAAAAGATCGAGAAAAACAACTCCGCAAGAAGATAGAATGATAGCCAGGTTAGCTAAGAAAGATCCGTTTCTAGGCTCTATTTTAATTAAACACGAAGTGTTTGGGACAGACGAAAGAGCTGGTGTCTCAGCTAGGACCGTTCGACGACGTCTGGTAGAAGCAGGGTTGTTCGGAAGAGTGGCTCGCAAAGTACCGTTGTTGAAGAAAGAACATAGAAATGCTCGTTTGGCGTTTGCACGTAAATATGGACATTGGACCTACGCCCAATGGCAACATGTATTATTCTCTGACGAGACCAAGGTTAATTTGATTTCTTCAGATGGAAGGCAATACGTACGGCGTCCAGTAAAAGCGGAAATGAATCCAAGATTCACAAAAAAGCAGGTGAAACATGGCGGTGGAAACATTAAAATGTGGGGTTCATTTTCTGGACGTGGAGTGGGACCTGTGAGGAAAGTTCAGGGTAACTTAGACCAACATCAATACAAGGCAATATTGGAGGAAACGATGCTTCCCTATGCTGAGGAGCATCTCCCTATTATATGGACGTTTCAGCATGATAACGACCCAAAACATACCGCCCGTTCAGTCAAGTCGTTTCTTACCAGTCAGTCAGTATCGGTGCTAGATTGGCCAGCAAATAGCCCGGACCTTAACCCAATCGAGCACCTTTGGCACGAAATCAAGAAAAAAGTAGCCACTTATCGTACCACAACTTTAGATGAACTTAATGAAGCTTTTTGTGAGGCATGGGCAAACATTCCTGTCGAAACATGCCAGAAACTGATAATGTCTATGCCACATCGGTGTCAAGCGGTAATTACTAACAAAGGTTTTGCTACTGGGTACTGATTTTACACGTAATAAAATGGAGCTGTTAAAGATATTATAATACTGCAGATTATTAGTTTTGTTTAACTCTATTTTTCATTATAGTTTACTGTCCTTAATTAAATGTCCAGCTACAGAATTATACCTTAAAATTGAATACATGTTCAACCTTTGATATTAAATACTTTTTTCTATTTATTTATTCTTTTATTTACAGCCATTTAAAGCATAATAATCGGACCAAATTATGCAAATAATAGTTACTGAGAAATCAATAGGGTTTTATATTTGTATGTACATAACCGGTTATTGTTCTTCACTATCTTGCATGTCCCTAATTAGTTGACCACGACTGTATATATATATATATATATATATATATAATCGGAATCTCGGAAACGGCTCCAGCGACTTTCATGAAATTTAGTATGCAGAGGGTTTCGGGGGTGATAAATCGATCTAGCTAGGTTTCATTTTTAGAAAACGTCGTTTACCCCAAAAAAACGAGCAAAGCTCGGTCACCCAGGTAGGTACTATAAATATAGTACGAGTGAAACAGCACCTTGTGGATTTATATTAAACTAACTAACCCGCTCGCGACTTTGTCGATTATTAAATACAATGAAATACTACCTATCTCACTAGCGAGAGGTTTTTAGTTATTCAGAACTTATTTTTTTGTAGACTTGGTAAAATCAGATGTCCGAAGAAAGGAAAAAAATCCTATAGTAACTTTGACACCCCATTTATTTTAAGAGGGCTATTTGGATATTTCCAGAAATACGTACTTATCCATTTATTTTGCATTTACAGTACACAAAAAAAGTATCATGAAAATCAATCTACGTGTTAAAAAGTTCAAAGTTAAAAGGTTTTGTTATAAAAAGAATCTTCCAAATTTCAGCTTTCTAGCTTCAACGGTTTCGGCTCGGCGATGATGAATCAGTCAGTCCGGTTATAAGCTCTTAAATAGGTATAGATTTAAATCGCTTATAGATTTACTCGTAGTACTCTCGGCAACTTTATTCGCGTAATGTTTGTTTCATACACATTTCAACCTCCCTCTGCTCCCTTTAGAGCTGAAACCCACGACACGTAACGTGCGATATCGTGGAATCGTAGGATGCCTTGTTGCGTGGACGTGGTGTTCATCCTAAGGACTCATGTATTATGGCCCTTAGAGGTTAAATTTCGGGCATTACTTTGTGACTACACCTACTGATCTTAAAAGGAATGGACCCTCCGAATTTCAGCTCTCAAGACCAGTGGTTTAGGGTCTGCTTTCTGTCAATAAGTCGCGAAAAAGTCTTATAGTACTGTGATGAACTTGACGCCAATTTCATTGACTGTGATTCATAGATCGAATGGCCTTTAATGCCACACGACAAGTAATTGTGAAGCCACGATAGGATCATGAACTCTGCCCGTGAACTATAACTGGATGCTGTAGGCAATTTAACATTCCATTGCAAGTTCACTCACTGATGGTATTGAGAACTCGGTCTAAAAGCTTTAAGCAAGGCACGCTCCATCGCCCTCTGTGCAACTGCACTTTGTACCAACCTCCTCAGTGAGCAAATTCAATAGAAAACTTTATTTACTGCATGATAGAGTGAATAACAGTGTAGAGAATGTTGTGGAGTGAAAGAATTCTAAAAGTAGATACATACCTCCATCGTCGAACAGATATTTAAAATCAAATGCCGGTGTTTGAATGTTGTTTCGCCCACCTACGGATGGCTAATCCCTTTGGAACTTCCTCTCATGAATTAACCCGTGTTCTTGTGTAGGTACTGAGCGAAGCGCGGGTCACTGGTACCGTGACGACCGAGGTGAAAGGCGAAGGCTCCGGCGACAACACCGGCCGGATCTCGTACGAGAACAGAGGCGAATGCTTTTTCTTGCCGTACACGAAAGATGATGTCGAAGGCAACGTTGTTCTACACACTGGCGACGCTGTTAGCTTTCAAATCGCAACCAATCAGAGGTAGGAGTCAACCATAATCTTATTTTGTGCCTCCGACTACCCCTTTCAGATATCCTTACAGATCCAAATAATTGGGGGCAATCGGGGTAATTTACCGCATTTACCAAAGCCGAAATACATATGTTACGCGTGACGTTACTAATGTGTTTTGGTTTTGGTAAATACGTAAAAAATTACCGCTTTTACCCCCCTGGAGTTTTGAAGAGATCACCTGGGGTGTAATAACGGTAATTTTTACCATCTGGGGGACAACAGTCGAGATTATGTGTGTATATATTGGTAATAATATTTTTGTATTTCTAAAGTAGGATTTGCTAAAGGCGGCCATCATTATTTGGCCAATCAGATGAAATAACTACCATGTATAACTTGATACTTTATTGCAAGTGTTCATAAGTTCGGTGGATCGTAAACTATTGTAAGCTTAGTAAAAAAAATCAATTGTCCTCTGCACGAAAGGTGCCTTTGAGGCGCACATCATTGTTTCACACTGGTTCAAATATACTAGTGAAATATATGCCCTCATTTCAATGTATGTATGTACCGTTTGTAATGATGCTTTTACATCTAAAAATGACCCGTTGAAAGCAATAACGTAAAAAATTACATACTGAGTTGAAAAGTACAGTTTGCATTGAAATATGTACATAGTCACTGTTACATAATTAAGCTAAAGTAACTTAGGTACGGCCGGTTTCTATATTCTATCTATCTGCGGATTTTGGATAAGTATTTGACATTAAAGGTACGAGTTGGCAGCGGGCGACGTGAGGCAGCGGCGGACGACGTGTCGCGTCGACACTGCTGGTTTCTATGTATTTCTATGAAATTCCCTCCGTAGCTAGCGACACGAAGCTAGCGACGCATTTCATAGAAATTCATAGAAACAAGCAGTGTCGCCGCGACACATCATCCGCCGCCGCCTCATGTCGCCCGCTGCCAACTCGTACCCTAATCCTATAGAAGTAATGTCAAATACCTAGTGATATGTAATAGTTATTTGAATACCTATCCAAAATCCAAAAATCACAGATACATATAATATAGAAACCGACCGTAAGAAGACGTGTACTAGAGGCAAACTTGACATTGGCAGAATTGCAGTAATCCACAAAGCCCACTAACCAATCATTGAATTGAAAGGACTCGCGACCGGGACGATGCCACGCTCTGGTTATTTGTGGTGCCATTGCACCCTGTCTATCTACGTTCATAAATTCATAACTGGATCCTCTACCATCTCCCACAACATAGAAATGTAACGTCTTTATCTAGGAAAGCGATAAAGAATATTTTTTATCGACAAAAGTGTCAGTTTTGATTTCGAAGAAGATAGAAACTAAAGGTCTGAACGGGATACTCTTATTAAATTCTACAGGTAAGAATTTTAGTGTTCGTTATTACATTATTGTAAACTGTTGTAGGGGCACATTAGGCGCTTGTCACGTACGCTTCGAAAACCCACAATCGCCGGTTAAATACCACGGCGTGGTCTGTTCAATGAAAGAAAACTTTGGCTTCATTGAAAGGGCTGATGTGGTTAAGGAGATATTCTTTCACTTCTCCGAAGCGAAGACCAAGGAGGACCTAGCTCTTGGTGACGATGTCGAATTTATTATCCAGACCAGAAATGTAAGTGCTTTATCACATTTGTGTTACACACCGCCACGCTTTTTATTTTTATTTTTCTGTAATCAACATTTGAAAAATCACAGCAAAATTGAAAAAACGTCTGCAAATAATGTTAATTAAAAAACCATATTTTTACACTGATAATTATGTATTAGAGACTCATTCGAACATCGCTAACATTTTATAACAAAAACATCAAATTAAAGTACCGAAACGTTAATTGAAATCGCGAAAGCTTGTGAACTTTGTACAATACCTATGCAAAAGCTATCCAACCAGATTGTTATTCGATCGAAACTAACTCGATAACTACACAACATCGCTAGACGCATCGCGCCCGTACCATATGTACAAATTACCACTACTACTTTCCCTCGAACACAACCCAGCGTCACACAAAAGCGATGATATGTAGTTCAACGAAATCACGGGTTCTGAGAACAATATCACAAAGCTCGCCTTGCTATTTCAAAACCATAAATATAATACCGTGATTGTAATATGATCGTTTTGATTTGACCCTGATGCAGCCGGGCGAGGACGATGACTTTGACTACGGCAACTCCATGACGGTTAGTGGTTGCCTGCTGGGTACTGGTGGCCTAACAGCTAGGCCGTAGCGCGCGGCCTAAGGGCGGCCTAACTCGCTAGGAGCTGGATACTAACTTGTTCAATCTCTAACGATGATATTTATGTCTGTCCATGTTTAATTCGTTACGCCGAAACGCTTTTATGAGCCACATGACGTCACATAGACACTATAATTTGAGTCGCCTCAATATAAAGACGAATAATCACCTAAGCGGAGAAGGGAGATGTGGAAAATCAGCCCCAACAACAAAAATTCTCTCGAAATCGCACGAGACATCGTGCGATTTCGAGAGAATTTTGTTGGCGACAAAATTTTTTTAAGGCGACAGCCTTTCGCACAATTTGGACATGAATTAACAATATAATAATAATTATAAATTCATATTAATCACAAGAAATTCAAATTGAACTACAATAAATGGATTTATTGATCATATCTATGTATAATAAAAAATATTTATGTATGTATTAATGTATTGAATAAATCAGTTATCTAGTACCCATAACACAAACTTTGAGTAGCTTACTTTGGGGCTAGATGATGCTGTGTGGACTGTCCAGCATTATTATTATAATATTATTATCCATCGCGATGCAACGTCGAATTTTGATAACATGAATTCGTGATTCCATGGTAGAGGCTGGAGTTCGAATATCGATGTTGCAAGGGACGCGTTGCGTATTCTATATCTACATAATAATATGTTTAGTACGGGTCTGGAGGCCTACACCGATGTACGAAATTTCGTATTTGGATCGTCAGATCGGTACTTTTATCAAAGAAAATCGAATGTTATATTATTTTGAGTTCAATAAACTGAATTTGAATCGACACGTAATGGCAGCTCGAACGTATTTAAGCTTCCGAGTCGAAAGTAAACAATAGTTGGTACTATATACGTGTTGCGGTTGAACTTCGTTGGATGTAGCATTTTGCGGATGAGTAGAGCGGGAGTAGACCCCCAGATAACTTGTAATTGACTTTATAATTCTTAGGATATTCTACAAAAAAAATCTAATACAAATATATATAAACTAGCTTCCGCCCACAGCTTCGCCCGCGTGGTACCTTGTAAAACAAAAACAAATCTATCCTACGGAAACCGCACATTTTCCGGGATAAAAAGTAGCCTATGTGCTATTCCAGACTATAATTTATCTCTTCCAAATTTCATTTAGATCCGTTCAGCTGTTTCAGTGGGAAAGAGTAACAAACTTACATCCAGACATCTATACATTCTTACAAACTTTCGCGTATAACATTAATAGGATATTGTTGGACATTTCACACAACATTTCTAGCCCCTAATTAAGCAAAGCTTGTACCATGGGAGCCAGATAGCTGATAGATTAGATATACTGGTTTTTGTAAATATGTTCATATATAAAAACACCCAGACACAGAACAAACATCTGTGTTCATCACACAATAGTTAGTCCTGTGTGGGGGTCGAACTCAGCCTACACCGTAGAAGACAGCTACTACCAACTGAGATGTGAGGCCAGTCACACTTCGAACATCACTGCCATTGTGTCTACATTATATAAATAAATAATGCTGGACAATCCACACAGCATCATCTAGCCCCAAAGTAAGCTACTCAAAGCTTGTGTTATGGGTACTAGATAACTGATATATTTAATACATGATAGGTACATAGATAGATATTTTTTATTATACATAGAAAACACCCAGACCAACGGAACAAATTTCTGCAGATCGTACACAAATTTGTTCCGAGGCGGGAATCGAACCCGTAACCTCTTGCTTCGCAGGCGGACTCTTGCCCGCTGCGCCACTGAGGTCGTCATATGTGTCTATATTATTCTACTTCTCCGCTTTGGTAGATAGGATACTCTTTGAATCTTTCTCTAGAACCATTTCTATTACCATGTGACTTTTAATAAAAACCCGAGCGTTTTCGATCGCATCTTTACCGCGGATCCGTATCAAACAGTGAAAGAAAACATGGCAGATTATTGCAAGAAAGTACCTTCTGCGGACGAATTACATTGGTGTTTTTCATCATCGGTTGCAATGCTTTCTGATCACCAGCGAACTGATCTGATCGTTTCTAATGCATGTTTTGTACCTGCTTGCTTCATTGATAAGTCCGCCGAAACCTTGTATTTCACAACCTCGTTATAACCCAAACAAACCATGGTACAGGCGATACACCAAGCCAATTAACGTCCTCTTGTAAGGGAAAACGTAATTGTTGCTTCTGATTAAATGTTATTCGCTCGTTACATAATTTTATTTTTTACTAGCTTATGCCCGCGGCTACACCCGCGTGGATGTCGGTTATCGCGGCTAAAAACTTGACGAATTATATACTAAAACCTCTATCCATAAAGAGCATGAAAATCGGTGCAGTAGTTTTTGAGTTTATCGCGAACAGACAGACAGATAAGACACGGCGGTCTTTGTTTTATAATATGTAGTGAAATGTCAAGTTACTTAAAGTAAAACTCGTGAAGATTATCAGCTTGGGGTATCGCCTTTATTGTACCAGTGTACATTGTTACCTGAGGCCTCGCTTGCGGTGAGTTTTTGCATTGCAACTGTCGTGTGTCGAAAAGTTGCCGTCGGCGATGCTAAATCGTGACTGACGCGTGACTGACGCGCGACTGGCGCGCGACTGACGCGCGACTGACGCGCGACTAACGCGCTACTGTGGCGCGACAGTATCGCTGCAAAAAGTCGCCGTAGGTGAGGGCTAATAATGGGAGTTGTATAGACACTTCTATCATGTTACCTTGTCATAGGTATCCGCTATCTGGGACCTCACCACAAGCTTTACAGGCAATACCAAAGTAATATTTTTTAACTTTGATATTTCGTACCATGACCTATAAAAATTGCACTGAACTAGTGTTACTTCTACCTTGAAAATTGATGTTTGTGAAACGTGATTTGTAACGGCTTGTGGTAAGATTCCTCGTTGTCTCTGGAAAATAGGTACTTACCTAATTTTTTTTAATATTGATTTTGAGTATTGGGCGGGTGGTGTAGTGGTAGCACCCCTGCCTCACGATCCGAAGGTCGTGGGTTCAATCCTGGTCGTGCACCAATGAGTTTTTCCATTCGAAAAATGTATTTTGCGCAAAGTCAGTGCTTCTAAACGGTGGAGGAAAACATTGTGAGGAAACCGGCATACCCTAGAATCAAAAATTCGAAGGTGTGTCATAGGTTAGTGTTCTTAGAAGCGGCGATGGGCTTGCAACCTGTCATGTACGGAATACTAACTACTGTGCTAAAAGTGGGCATGTGCCAAATGTCATACCCGTCTGTCTGACTACCCTCTCTAGATATCCTCAAAGATCTAAGTAACTAAAGATATGAGGAGATATTTACCGAGCCCGGGGATTTTAGTCGTGAGCATATTTTTTTTATTGGTTTGTAATTCACATTATTTGATTGAACTTTTTGGTGATACAGTACGTCTACCATGAGTTGTCACATTTAGATCGGCTGACGTTACTACAGTAGTAATACTCGTAGTAAGTTAGTATGACATCTGTCAAAATTGTTACTCATGGTGTAGTACGCCGTGACGTAGGATAGTTAACTACGTGACGTTTTAGTACCCAACCATCCGCTAGAGGCGCTGTACAAGTTTTAATACATTTTTTAACTACAGTCGCTAGCGAGTGTAGATTGAAAACTCATGGTAGACCTACGGAGCAAACTCACGCCGCTCTTTTTATAGGGTAAAGAGGTCGCGTGCAACATAACGAAACTGCCGTGTGGATCTGTGGTGTTCGAAGATGTCAGCCCCGAGATAATGCGGGGGCAGGTGCTGAAACCGCTCGAGCGGGGGGCTGCGGTCCGCGTGCCGCAGACGGACCCCCTGCCCGGCCGCATCCGGTACCGCGCCGTGGACCACTCCGAAGTAGAGGTAACCCACACTTAGGTTTTGATACTTTTATCTTCTTCTTCTTTTAGATATGGTGTCTGTGGTTGAGTTTTCCACAATTTTGCCAATGTCGATGTCGGCAAGATTTTATTATGTAAGACTAGCTTCCGCTCACAGCTTCGCCCGAGTGGTATATACCCTGTAAAACAAAAACAAATCTATCCTGCAGGAACCGTACATTTTCCGGAATAAAAAGTAGGCTATGTGCTATTACAGACTATATTCTATATCTGTGCCAAATTTCATCCAGATCCGTTCAGCCGTTTCAGCGTGAAAGAGTAACAAACGTACATCCTTACATCCACACATTCTTACAAACTTTCGCATTTATAATATTAGTAGGAAGTAGGATGATAAGAGGTCTAAGCAAATTGAAAAATGTTCAGTTTCTCTGGGAGAGACTCATTAACTTTGCACAAGTTGATTGTTTCAGTGTACGATACTTTTATCTGTAGTGCGATTACGGAACTCTGATACAATCGACAGGTGGCAAATGTCAATAAAATTGATTGAATAAACACTCTTATGTTAATACCAAATCACTTGATTACAATGAAAACGTATTGACATTGAATGTAAGAAAATATTATCCAGATACGTTTACCCGTTTCAGCGTAAAAGAGTAACAAACTTACATCCATACATTTTTACAAACTTTCGCCTTTATTATATTAGTAAGATTCAAAATGAGTAAAAGTATTATAAACAGTGGGCTAAGTGTAAGATTTACGCACCAGGGTTTTCTAAACCAAAAAATCAACAATTTATATCATATATTAAGATGATCAGTAATATTTCTTGAGCTTTTCTGACTACCCTCTTTTAAACATAAAACGTCTAAGCCCCTAGAAGTCTGAAGATATCTACCGAGCCTGGGAATACAGTCGTGATTGTCTTTTTCGTTATGCCCGTGATTCCACCAACAATAGCTTCCACTCGAGTTATTTTAACGTGAAGGTTCGAGTTGGCAGCGGGCGACGTGAGGCGGCGGCCGACCACCTGTCGTCGCTTCATGTCGCCGCGACACTTAGTTCCGTCCTGTCAGTGACGTCATGATTTCGAACCCGACTGCTGACGCTTCATCCAGATGGTTCCGAGTGCTCCGTGAAATGTCTGACGCGTTCGAGAATAGTGATGCGCGGTCGGGCGACACTGGCATCTGCCGCTCGACGACGCGTCGCTAGCTTCGTGTCGCCAACTACGGAGGGAATTTCCTAGAGATACATAGAAACGAGTAGTGTCGCCGCGACACGTCGTCCGACGCTGCCTCACGTCGCCCGCTGACAACTCGTACCTTAATAGAGCTCTACTGCTTCACTTTGAGCCGATAGCTGTACCGCTTCTTGTTTTGTCTTGTCTGTGTGCCTGATGTTGGCAATTTGAACAAAGGCATATCAAATTACCGGACTAAAATCTTTTTGAAACGTGTGCTATTAGTGATAGCGCGCACGGGTTACTTTTGTCGCCGCGACTGTTTCGTTACTCTTATCAACTCCGTTGGTGTATATGGAGATGCGCGCATGTTAGGGCTTGTACACAAAACTACGAATCGGTGCGACACGATTTGATTTCTTGTGACAAAAGATAGGGCTAGATCGCAGATTTTTGCGATGCTCGCGAAACGACGTTTGCTTCGCAGTTTTGTGTACAAGCCCTTACGACGTGACATTGGCGCATGTTCTTAGATAGGTGTTCCGGTGACAATTCACGAGGGGGCGCTGCAGCAAACATGGATTGTGCAAATCCATGTTGCCATTTTTCTCCAAAGCTACTAGTTCGATTTTGATGCGGTTTTCAGCTACGGGTTCGGATTTGATTGGTGCATGTTCTTTTTAAACGTCGTGATTTTTTTTTAATTTTAAATTTTGCTTTTTACTTAAGAGTACTGGTGCATTAACAAAGGAATTCGCGTCATTCCACTTCTAACGTGGAGCGGGGGTTGAAGTTAATATGCTTTAGCACAACAAAGGATTGAGTTATGGGGGGTATTCCTTCATATAATCGCACTGGCATATTACTTCAAAGTTTCATGCCTTTTAGTTATGGATTGCACTGTGCGTTGACAGTTAGTCATTCGGTTTATATACATTTTTTATATGAGATATATTTTAGAGATATATTAATCTCTTTTATTTGCCAACCGATTTTGATGAAATATAGCCTAAGTTTTAATTCAAGCTTATTTCAATACATTAGTGAATACTTTAGCGTGCACAAACGCACAGATAAACGATTTTATTATATGTATAGATAGATTTTAACAACATGTAATCTATTAAGGACCGTTACAAACGATCTATAGATAATTATATCGATCAACTGACCATGTAAGTGTCATTAACAGAGGTCGGAATTTATTTAGAGTTATTTATGTACATCAGTGGATTTCATACAGCGAAAGAATAAAATGGATATGCCTCAAATCCCGAGATTAATTTTAAAGAGCAGAAAAACCCCGTGACTTATTACATAAAAAAAGTTATTTACTTTTACACAATTTAAACCACTGCACGCGCGTTGTTGCCACATTTGTAGATCGCACAACATAGCTTGTGAGAACGAAAGAAAAGAAAGATCCATATTAATATCAACATTTCGATGCAAGTACTTAAATAGCTCTACCTAATTCCGACCTCCGGTCATTAAAGTAACATGACATGACATACAACCCGGTCACATTATCTCGAAACCTCGCTGGAATGCGAACCTTCCGCCCCGTTCTTTTTTCACCCCCCGCGCTCGCACTTTCTCGCTTTTGCGCACCATATCAGAGCGCCGACGCGACGTGACGTCATCGACGCCAGGTCTCGAGATAATGTGACCGGGTTGTACGTGCGCTGGACCTCGTTATTGTTGACCAGGTGCCGTTCGGGGACAAGGACCAGTGCGGTGAGTTCACGCTGCGCCACGGAGACTGGGTGCAGTTCCAGGTGGCCACGGACAGGAGGGACCAGCTGAAGCGGGCCACCAACATCTCGCTGCTGGACGAGTCGTTCAACGTCTCCGGAGAGAGGTCGGTGCCTACGCAGTATTTGCTGTTCACATTTGTCGCTAGCTGTACGTCTACCATAAGGGTACGAGTTGGCAGCGGGCGACATGAGGCGGCGGACGACGTGTAGCGGCGACACTGCTGGTTTCTATGAATTTCTATGAAATGCGTCGTTAGCTTCGTGTCGCTAACTACGGAGGGGATTTCATAGAAATACATAGAAACCGGTAGTGTCGCCGCGACACGTCGTCCGCCGCTGCCTCACGGCGCCCGCTTCTTAGCCATAATTCATGAAAATCCGTTCAGCTGTTTGAAGATCATCAGCTCTTTTCTAGTTAATTCGGGGATCCGACTAATTTCCTTCCGAATCTATTCGAAATTTTGTACCGTATCACTTCAATGATATTGAAAGAACATAGTAAGGTAACCATGACTTTTTAGACATGTTAGAGTAAGGTTTAAATGTCGGGGGGTTTTTAAAATTGTAATTTTGTATTGATAACTTGTGTTTATTGTGGGGCAGGAGGGAACAGGGCATAGTGTGCTCGCTTCGGGCGTTGGACGGCTTTGGGTTCATAAAGTGTGTGGAGCGCGAGCAAAACATGTCCTTCCGCTTCCCCGAAGTGCTGCGGCTCGGCAAGGAGCTCAGCGTCGGAGACGAGGTAAGTGCTGCTGCTGACAAGAAAAAAACGGCCAAGTGCAAGTCAGACGAGTTATTCGTCAAATCGCGAGCGTGAATCTCGCGAGTGCGCGCGAGTTGGCACCTTCGATTTTACCTATGTGTTAAACACTTGTACATACGTTCGTTAACTATTTGTAAAATCATGAATTCGCGGCAACTTCCGATAATAATGTTAATATCTGAACCTCGACGATGCAAAATGAATTTCAATTATCTTATTGCTTATCTATAATTTTGTAAGCGCACGTATTTCCCGATGCGTGTGCCCGGTGTTTCGCAAACAGTAGAGCGCTGGTGGTGTAGTGGTAGCACCCCGGCCTCACGATCCGAAGGTCGTGGGTTCAAACCTGGTCGTGCACCAATGAGTTTTTCCATTCGAAAAATTTATGTGCGCAATGCCAGTGCTCTTAAACGGTGAAGGAAAACATCGTGAGGAAACCGGCATACCCTAGAACCAAAAATTCGAAGGTATGTGTCATGGGTTAGTATTCTTATAAGCGGCGATGGGCTTGCAACCTGTCACGTACGGAATACTAACTACTGTGCAAAATGTGGGCATGTACCAAATGTCATGTTTGGACTTGCCTCTGACTACCCCCTTTAGATATCCTCAAAGATCTAAGTAACTAAAAGATCTGAGGAGATATCTACCGAGCCCGGGGATTACAGTCGTGATCATATTATTATATTATATTATATTGTGTCATAGGTTAGTATTCTAATAAGCGGCGATGGGCTTGCAACCTGTCACGTACGGAATACCAACTACTGTGCAAAATGTGGGCACGTACCAAATGTTATATTTGGACTTGCCTCTGACTACCCTCTTTAGATATCCTCAAAGATCTAAGTAACTAAAAATCTGAGAAGAAATCTACCGAGCCTGCGATTACAGCCGTGAAATGGGTTAATATTATGAGTGAAATTAAACAAATTACGACGCGCATGTATGAAGAATGTAATGAGAGTAAATGAAGCAAAAGAAGTATGTCAGGATCGTAGCAAGTGGAGATCCGTGGTCTCTGCCTACCCCGTTGGGAAACAGGCGTGATTTTATGTATGTATGTATGTATGAAATTTAACATAGTCGTTGTGGGAATACCAACAAATGCGGTGAATATTTACCTTATTGGGCTATATTCAAACTAGCCACGCTCCACTTTCGCCTGCGGTTGTGCAGTTTCAACATTATAATGATGGTTATACTGTTGTTCCTCGGGGTAACTTAAAAATTATAAAATACTAGCTGTCCGCCCCGGCTTCGCACGGGTATTTATAATGATGTATTCAAAGTCGTAGTAGATACATTATTTTATTCTATCGTCAATAGTTTTCGCAGCGCACGCGATGTAAAGAATATTTTATATATTTTTTACACCTTGCGTCACATTATTGAAGTTTTAGTAAGGATCCCTAATTTTTTTGAAAATATAATAAAGCCTATGTCACCCGCTGATAGTGTAGCTTCCCAACAGTGAAAGAATTTTTCAAATCGGTTCAGTAGTTTCGGAGCCTATTCATTTCAAACAAACAAACAAACAATCAAAGTTTTCCTCTTTATAATATTAGTGTAGATATACTACTAGCTTCCGCCCACGCCTTCGCCCGCGTGGCAACTTGAAAAACAAAAAAATGTATCCCACGGGAACCGTCATTTTTTTCGAGGTAAAAAGTAGCCTATGTGCTATTTCAGACTACAGTATACATCTGTGCCAAATCTGATCAAATTTTTCAGCGTGAAAGAGTAACAAACATACATCCAGACGTTACTCTTTCACGCTGAAACGGCTGAACGGATCCGGCTGAAATTCGGCACGGATATAGATTATAGTCTGTAATAGGTTAGCGTGGTATGAGCATGTTATGAGTATGCTCGTACCAGCACCAACGTACGTATGGTACGATCATTTGAATTTGACGAAACAAAACCACTGCTAATTTATTTGAATTCAACGAATATTTAGTCCGATTATATCGTTGTGTTTTACCGAATAAACACCCAGTGCACAGTATTCCATTTGCGTTCCATCGCTGGATTGCGTTAATACTTTTGGAATACAGTATTCCATTTGCATTCCATGCTTTTGGAATAATGTGAACCGGCTCTAACACTATACCAAAGAAGTAATAGCTTTAATTAAAGCATATTACGAGTGTCCAGAGAAAGTTCAGTAACTTAAACCGATTTAACTCGTGAAAGCCATATAAACTAATTACTACGTCCATTGATTCCGAGGGTTGGGCGACGCGACTCGGGATTTATATTGCATTAGGTAAATATCACTGGCAGTCTAATAGTTGGCACTACTATTTTTAGATTACATACATACATACATACATAAAATCACGCCTGTTTCCCAACGGGGTAGGCAGAGACCACGGATCTCCACTTGCTACGATCCTGACATACTTCTTTTGCTTCATTCACTCTCATTACATTCTTCATACATGCGCGTCGGTTTAGGGTACTCTGGTTCTGGCCTTTCTCTAGTACGTCCCCAATTTGATCGAGGTACGTACGCCGTGGTCTTCCCCTTCCAACTGTCCCATTCACACTCTCCTTATACAACTTTTTCGTCATTCTCCTTTCATCCATCCTTTCTACATGCCCAAACCATCTTAGCATACCCTTCTCAATTTTCATCACTACGTCTTCTTTCACTCCACAACGTTCTCTTATCACACTGTTCTTTACTCTATCATTCAAATTTTTAGATTAATTTATCGCAAATGGTATGTATAGTCGTGGTATGGGTACAGGGGTCCAATTCATTCACCGTCAACGTGCTTCTGACTACCCCTCTTTAGATATCCTCAAAGGTCTAAGTAAGTATACGGGTATTTATCGCGTTTTATTTACGTGTTTCATCCCATGACCACGACAGTGTGTAAACCTGTCTAAAGGTCGGGAAGAATAGGTGAATAATATCTCGTGATCAGTTTTTTTTGCTGTTATATTTCGGTAATAACGATTCCTTTGCTAAGTATAGTTTTGTCTTGTCCCTGGTGCTCTTGTCTTGATTATTATTGAAGCTCTTACAAGGAAATATCGGTAGAATAGATCAACTTACGACCACGCAAGTTATTTACAACACAATCCCGCCGGAACTTCGATACGTGATTTATAAGTAAATAAGTATTGGTGGACAGTTCACAAACGTTATCTAACTCCAAACTAAGCAAAGCTTGCACTATGGGAACCAGATAGTTGATAGATTAATTAAATACTTTTTTTTGTAAATTCATATATAGAATACAAAATAACACTATTGTTAGCTCATATGTCGAATGTACGAATGAAGAATGTTAACTAATTTTGAATATTAGCTCTCCATATTCACGGTCAATAATAAAAAATACAAGTGAAAGAATTACTACGATACGTCAATTAGTTTCCCTTTTATAGAAGTAAACGTGCGATGCGTACTCGTAAGATGCGTGTGACGGTGTGACGTCATCGCACAACACAACTACTAAGCGGTGCGTCGGAAATTGACGTCACATGGTCACGTGACGTTAGCGGGACTCGATATTTATCAAAGTTTAAATGCCTGTAAAATCAAAACTAATAGGTATTTTTGACTTCAACAAAAACTGGTGTATTTGTATACATACAAACTTTACTGTAACAAACTTCCAACCGATTTGGCGTACCTTATAACATTCTTAATTAAATTGTCATGTCTATTATATCAATGTAAATATGTTCAAAGCATGCCATATTCAGAAACACAAATTAAATCCCGTGTTGTCTATAAGCCGTCATGTGGGCTGAGATTGAGCTGGAATTGAGTTTCTGTGGAGTAATTGAAGGGCATACTTAAACAAAACGCAATACAAAAAGATTAGCGTCATATAAAATGATAAGAAACCGCGCGCGGTTCCATTCGCGTTAGGCAAGAGTCCGATATATCAATACAAAACAAATCTAAAATCCGATTTCAGTTAGAAATCGTATCGTATCGATTTTCCAGTATGGACAAATTGATTTTAGAAAACTTAAAAATAATACCTACCACGAAAACGCTAGCAAACGAAAACCAAGCCAAAACTTTCGATAATTCGCTTGATCTCTTTCACTCTTAGCAGTTGTTTGTATTAAAACATGATTTTTACCATCTAAAGCGGTACAGAGCATGGAGCATCTGCTCTCATGTCCTCTATCCGCCAGCACCACGAGAGGACCTTAAGGAATTGGGAAAAAAACTATATAACACTAGCTGACCCGGCAGACTTCGTTCTTATTTAGAAAACGTTTGTATGGGAAATAGAAAAGGGCTATTTTTAGGGTTTTCACGGCAGTTATTCCTTCCCTAGACCTCCACAAACATTTCAAGACCAAGATAGGATAAATCCGTTTAGCCGTTCCCGAGTTTTAGCGAAACAGCAATTCATTTTTATATACATATAAGAGATGTAGATATAGATTAGTTGTTGCCTCGAAAGAAGTGCCTATAACGAATATAAGTGAAACAATTATCATAGCCTATCACGGACTTATTGCATCGAATATTCGTTACGGAATAATATTCTGGGGAAATTCAACTAATGTCGACAATTATTTTATACAAAATATTTAAGCATCAAAAGCGCTGCATCAGAGCGATGTTCCGTCGTAAAATGACGGAGTCGTGTACACCCTACTTTATAGAATATAAAATAATGACAGTCCCTTCCTTGTACATTTTCGAGACTGCAATGTTTGTTAAAAATAACCCTGAGCTGTTTTGTCAGGTGTCAGAAGTAGTCGTTCGTAACAGACGAGACCAAAGTAGAGTATGTGTTACAAAATCAAAGACCGAGTTGATGCGCAGGAGTATCTTCTGCATGGCTCCTTCTATTTACAACAAGCTACCTAAACAATTAAGAGAGCTACCACGTTCGCTGTTCCAGAGAAAGTTGAAATCAATATTAGAAGCTAAATGTTATTACTCAGTAAAATAATTTTTTGAAGATAAAATCTCCTACAGTCAAATTATATAATAATAAATAAATAATAATAATAATAATCTAATTAGAATTTAAAATGTGACTTGTTATTTTATATAATGTAATTATCATTAATCCATGTAATTAAATTAAATATTGCACGCCATAACATGGCAGAATACAATGGACATACTATGAAAAATAACATCTTTGTAACATGTATTTCTTGCAATAAATTCTACTTTACTTTACTTTACTCTAAAACCTTGAGATGCTCATACTCTATTGCTCGTTCCTTAAACGAGCATCCTCTAGCATCAGGACTTTATTTCTAGGATAGGAAAAAGGAAGCTGTCAATTTGCAGATTGCCATTGTCGGCGATTATAATCTATACATATAATCAAATCGTTTATCTGTGCGTTTGTGCACGCTAATCTCCGCAACGGCTGAACCAAATCTAATGCAGTTGTCACTCATGTATGGAGATAGCTTGGATAAAAACTTAGGCTTTCATCGAGATCAGTTGCAATATAAAAAGTTTAAGAATTTGTTACATTTGATGAATTTTTTTTATCTATTCGTACAGCCCCAGTCACAGAATATTAAAAAGTAATCTAACGCGTAAGTAGTCGCGGGTATCAACTAGTAATCTTATACCTTTAAACGAGCAATTCTTGTATATATTATATATAATCGGAATCTCGGAAACGGCTCCAACGATTTACATGAAATTTCGTATGTAGGGGGTTTCGGGGGTGATAAATCGATCTAGCTAGGTTTCATTTTTAGAAAACGTCGCTTACCCCAAAAAAACGAGCAAAGCTCGGTCATCCAGGTACTTATCTTTATATGGCCCCCGATATTCATGTAGCGTTTTCACATGACGCTATCCTGTCTCAATACAGACCTTTGTCTACGAACTTTATTGGCCCCCGGTATTGATGTAGCGTTTTCACATGACGCTATCCTGTCTCAATACAGACCTTTGTCTACGAACTTTATTGGCCCCCGGTATTCATGTAGCGTTTTCACATGACGCTATCCTGTCTCAATACAGACCTTTGTCTACGAACTTTATGAAACTGGAATGAATGGTTGATCGAGCGAACGAAAGCTAAGCATCACTGACGACTTATCAATAATACTAGCTTCCGCCCACGGCTTCGCCCGTGTGGCACCTTGAAAACTAAAAACAAATGTATCCCGCGGGAACCGTACATATTTCCGGGATAAAAAGTAGCCTATGTGCTATTCCAGACTATAATCTATATCTGTGTCAAATTTCATCCAGATCCGTTCAGCCGTTTCAGCGTAAAAGAGTAACAAACATACATTCATACATCCAAACATCCATACATTCTTACAAACTTTCGCGTTTTTGTCCGAGTGTTAATAACTATTCTATGTTATGTACTCGTATTAACTAAAGAAAAGTACTTACATAATTAAATCCTTCTGGTTCCCATAGTGCAAGCTTTGATTAGTTTATGGGCTAGATCGCTTGTGAATTGTCCACCAATATAAAAAAATGTTAAAATATTTTAAAACTAGCTTCTGCACGCGGCGTCGCCCGCAAAGTACCTACATAAAATATAGCCTATGTTCATCCTGAAAGTTCATTCTACACTTTGGTGAAAGAATTTTTCAAATCGGTTCAGTACTTTTGGAGCCTATTCATTTCAAACAAACAAACAAACAAACAATCAAAGTTTTCCTCTTTATAATATTAGTATTAGAATACGGAACACAGTACTGCGTTCCCAGACAAAGATTTGCGACGTCAGCAAAAAATCTGCCCAGCTCAAATGGGATTGGGCCGGCCATGTCTGTCGCATGTCGGACGACTTGTGGGCAAAGACCACAACCGAATGGGTGCCCAACGCGAGACGACCGCGCGGTAGACCACCGCGGAGATGGCGGGACGAGCTAGATGTGCATCTTCCAGACTGGCCCACTGCAGCCAAGGATAGAGAAAGCTGGAAAAAAGAGAGGGAGGCCTTTGCCCTGCAGTGGGACAACATAGGCTAAAATAATAATAATAATAATAATAATAATAATAATAGACACCTTTTTACAAGTGCTGAAAGCAACTCACAACTGGAAAACCCCAGGATCAGATCATTTACACAGTTACTGGTACAAAAAATTCACATCAATACACCCGTTCCTATATAACCACATTAATAATTTCATCAACAACCCTCACACAATGCCTAGCTACATCACTACCGGAATTACTCACATGATCCCTAAAGACACCAATGACACTGCCAACCCTGCTAAGTACAGACCGATCACTTGTCTGCAAACTATCTATAAAATCATCACAGCATCTATGTCTCGACTAATAAATAAACACTTAAATGATAATAAAATACTTACCGAACAACAAAAAGGGTGCAGAAAGTTCAGCCAAGGTTGCAAAGAACAGCTCACCATAGACGCAGTAGTCCTAAACAACGTTCAAAAAACCAAAGACGACCTATACACCATATATATTGATTATAAAAAGGCGTTCGATTCCGTCCCACATAAATGGCTTGTGAAAATTCTGGACATCTATAAAATACACCCCCAACTAATAACGTTTCTAAATAACTCCATGACCAGGTGGACGACTAAATTGCATGCGCAAACATCCAGTGCAACTATAGAGACGGAACCAATAAGGATACAAAGATGTATATTTCAAGGAGACTCACTAAGCCCATTATGGTTCTGTTTAGCATTGAACCCTCTATCTAATAGATTAAACGCCACCAACATAGGATATTCTCTGGACACAACACATAACGAACGGACAGACCATTCAGAATACAAACTTAACCACCTACTTTACATGGACGACATTAAAATCTATTCTTCCACTCAAACCGAGTTAGAGCATCTGATAAATATTACAGAAGAATTTTCACGCGACATTTCAATGAGCTTTGGTATTGATAAATGCAAGATCAACTCTATTAAAGCAGGGCAAACCTACCAGCATGAATATCAAATGCAAACCGGCGAAACCATAGATCCTCTATGTGAAAACGAAACTTACAAGTATTTAGGCTATCACCAATCAAAACAAATTAATTCTAAAGAAACCAAAACCAAACTTACACAAAAATTTAAACACAGGCTTAACTCAATTCTAAAGTCGCAGCTATACTCCAAAAATACAACCAAAGCAATTAACTCATTCGCCATACCAGTTCTAACTTACTCATTTGGAATATTAAAATAGAATAAAACGGAATTGAAAAACCTACAACGTTTAATTAATGTCACTATGACCAAACATAGAAAGCACCACCCGCGAGCTTGCATACAAAGACAGGTCCTACCACGATCTGAAGGAGGAAGAGGCATTATTGATATACAAAACTTACACAACAAACAAATAACGTCATTGAGATCATACTTTCACAATAAATCTGAAACATCCTCTTTACATAAATTAGTAGTTCAGCTAGATCGAAAACTGACACCGCTTAACTTAGAAGATCACAATAAACAAAACAATGAGAACTTAACAGACAGACAGACCTTAATTACCGAATGGACCCGAAAGTCTCTTCATGGAAGGCACCACCACGATCTGAGCCAACCCACCGTCGACATACAGGCGTCGAACGAATGGCTTAACCGCGGCGAACTCTTTCCCGAGACCGAAGGGTTCATGATTGCAATTCAGGACCAAGTTATCGAAACACGTAATTATCAAAAACATATTATGAAAACAATACCAACTGACATGTGCAGACGATGTAATAGCAATTCCGAAACAATCCAACACATAACAGGGGCTTGCAAAGCAATCGCCCAAACTGACTACAAGTTTAGACATGATCAAGTGGCCAACATTATACACCAAAATCTAGCAGTTAAATATAAACTTCTGGACGCGACAGACAAACCGACACCTTATTATAAATATACCCCTGAAACTGTACTGGAAAATGCTACACATAAACTTTATTTTGATAGAGCCATCCTGACCGACAAAACCACACATTTTAATAGACCAGACCTGACCCTTTTAGATAAAGATAACAATACAGCACTCCTCATTGACATAGCCATACCGAACACACACAACTTGCAGACCACAATCGCAGAGAAGCTATCCAAATATATTGACCTCAAAAACGAAATTACTCGAATGTGGCGTCTGCAAAAAGTTTCGATAGTCCCAATAGTACTGTCATCAACTGGTGTTATCCCTAAACAACTCTTCCAATCTTTAGACCACTTAGATTTACCAAAACACACATATATTTTATTACAAAAAGCGGTTATTTTGAACACGTGTAGAATAGTGAGAAGGTTTCTGCAAGCTGAGCCTCCCGGAGAAGTCCGGCCCAACAACACTGGAGTACACTTGGCCTAGGCCCGTGCAATTAAGTTAATTCCGGTTTTTGCTTAAAACCGAGTAAAACAAAATGTTTAAAACAAATAATAATAATAATAATAATAATAATAATATTATTAGTATAGATATAGATTTATTTAAATTTGATTCAGGTGGAGTTCACAGTTGACCCAGTGACAACATTCAACATGAACAACCGTCAAACAGCCATCCGCATCAAGCACATGCCGTCAGGCACCGTCAAGTTCGAGACGCTAGTGGAGCGCGGCGTCCGCGGCGTCATCACCAAGGAGGCCACTGCCGTGTCCTCGGCCAACACTAGTCCTACCAGAAGCACTGCATCGGTGAGTTTTGGCCTCCGGTGAGTTTTGGCCTCCGGTGAGTTATGGCCTCCGGTTAGTTTTGGCCTCCTGCTAGTTTGGAAGTTTTTGCTTTACAATGAATGTCTATCAGCAATAGTGCTGTAATTACGTAGTTCTGATACTTACAAACAATAAACCCAACAAAAAATATAATAATAACAATTCTATGGCAATATTTTCCATAAAACAATTCACCGCTAGTAACTAGAACCTGGAAGTAATAATGTTTTGTTAGTATCAAAATTACCCAGTGATTATCACAAACTTTTAGGAGTACAACGGTCTGATCACCTGCCAAATAAACCAAGCCAAGAAGACGCTCCCCTACAAGGCTAAGAAGAGTGCGGAATCCAAACAGCCCCGCAATGGAGATAAAGTTACCTTCGACATCTACCAGGTAAGAACTTGTCAAATGCGCGTATTTATTTAAGTACCTGGTTTGTTTTTCGACATCTACCAGGTAAGAACTTGTCAAATGCGCGTATTTATTTAAGTACCTGGTTTGTTTTTCGACATCTACCAGGTAAGAACTTGTCAAATGCGCGTATTTATTTAAGTACCTGGTTTGTTTTTCGACATCTACCAGGTAAGAACTTGTCAAATGCGCGTATTTATTTAAGTACCTGGTTTGTTTTTCGACATCTACCAGGTAAGAACTTGTCAAATGCGCGTATTTATTTAAGTACCTGGTTTGTTTTTCGACATCTACCAGGTAAGAACTTGTCAAATGCGCGTATTTATTTAAGTACCTGGTTTGTTTTTCCAAGGTGAAGGAAAACATCGTGAGGAACCCGGCATACCTTGTGTCATAGGTTAGTATTCTTATAAGCGGCGATGGGCTTCCAACCTGTCACGTACGGAATACTAACTACTGTGCAAAATGTGGGCATGTACCAAATGTCATGTTTGGACTTGCCTCTGACTACCCCCTTTAGATATCCTCAAAGATCTAAGTAACTAAAGATCTGAGGAGATATCTACCGAGCCTGGGGATTACAGTCGTGATCATATTTTTTTTTTTTTTTTTTTTTTTTTTTTTCCACGCGCGTTAAGCCGCGGGCTAGTATAAATATAAAAACTAGAGTACCCTCCAAATTTTAAGTCTCTACAACCAGCATTTTAGGCTTCGTCTAATGGCCGATTTCTATATGCTATCTATTTGCAGATTTTGGATAGGTATTTGACATAAATCCTATAGAAGTAATGTCAAATATCTATCTAAAATCCAAAAACTGCACATAGATAGAATATAGAAACCGTATAGTGTATAGGACTTTGATTCTTATTATAGTAGATGTTAAGTTAGTTTGCGTACGCTTCAAAAACTTTAGTTTTCAATTTTTTTCAAAAGTTTTAATCTAATTGAGCACAAATTTTGACACGATATACACCCCATTTCGATAATCGCTAAGCCCATTAGTGATAGCGCGCACGGGTAACTTTTGTCGCCGTGACTGTTTCGTCACTCTTATCAAGTCCGCGGTTATGTATGGAGATGCGCGCATGTTACGACGTGACACTGGGCGACATCTCCATACATAACCTAAAAGTGAAACAGTCACGGGGACAAAAGTAACTTGTGCGCGCTATCACTTACACCACGTACACATTAGGCGCTTGGCGCTGCGTTAGGCGCGCGTTGGTAGCGTAAATACAGCGCGCTTAGCACGGCGTTTGATCAGAAACGCGCGCTTGTACACCTAGATAAGAACTACCGGTTCTCAAAACGCGCGTTACCAAAGCGCGCGCTTTAAAACGCCTAATGTGTACCAGCTCTTAGTGTTACAGAGATAAGACGAACGAACTTCATTCTTCCAGGTGAAGCGTTCCAAGGAGCTAATAGCGATGTGTGTGCAAGTGCAGCACGCCCCTAATGGCGTAGTGGTGAACGGGGTCGGCGGGCGAGCCGTGCAGCAGGGGTTCATAGCCGCCCTCAAGGACGGCTTTGGCTTTATAGAGACATCCGACCATAATAGGGAGGTTTTCTTCCACTTTAGGTAAGAACAACCTAAGTTCTATAATAGTCCTGGGGCCTCACCACGAATTCGTAATACATCACCGAATTGGTATTACATTGTTATTTCGTTCCATGATCTATGCAAATTGTATTGAAGTAGTGTTACTTCATGATGTTTCTAAAATGAAATCGTTCTGGAAGACTTCGTGGTAAGGCCCCGGATTCTGGGTAGCAGTAATAAAACTAATTTTAAACTTTTAAATGTTTGTACTTACGTTTCTTGTGTAACTTATAAAGCAGTTCATAAAAATAACTGACAATCTGTTTCAATACTTTCAACACACTAGTTTGACAGATAGTGACACTATAAGGATCTACCCAGAACAAGGGTTAATGTAGCTTGCCCTGCTGGTGAATTTGTTGCTTCGCGGACTAACTAAAAAAATGCTGAAATAATATTATTACTATTATTATGAGCCGTTTGTGTCCCAGTGCTGGGCAAAGGCTTATCCCCCCAATCTTTCCAGATGTCGCGATCCTGTGCTATTTTCTCCCAGTCAGCTGAAATATACACAACCTTATTTTGTTCATACCAAACACTAAATTAGCGTAAACATTTTAAATGACAAATCTTAATCTGACTAAACTGACGTGTTTTAGCTTATTTTAGTAGCCATGTAAATTGGTGTTGACTAAAGCCACGTGAAAATGGTGGAAAATTGAATCAAATTAGAGTAATATGTCAATTTTAGCTTTTAAACTGTCATTTAGAAATGTTACGCTAATTTGCTAATTTTTAGTGAGCCAAATAAGATCGTACCTATTTTAGTTTTTTTAAGTTGTCTGCAAAACAACAAAATTACCGCCATTATCTATTTATTACCGTCCATTGGATTGTCTATGTCTTAAATCGTATTTTGTATCTGTTTATTTGTTCTGCATTCATTTCTATTGTATTATATATATGCACAAATGGATGTTAGTTTTATGACGCTTTATCTACTTGCATGCGACATTAATCTATACACATTACGAAAGTTGAATCCTAATGAGAAAAAAACATATTTTTTAGTTAAGTATTGTAAAACCTGTGCTGCACGATACAAATTAAACTGAATGTATGATTGCACGATTATTTAATTATCTGTTGTTGTACTGTTATTAGCGATTTGTTTTATAGTTGTTTTTAAGTGTAGTTGTAGTATTTTATGCACATTGTTGTACTTATGCGATGTTTTTGATGTATTTTTTATTTTGTAGTATTTTATTTTGCATTGCGAATCTAATTAAAAGTCATTAAGGCCCAGAATACTCGTCACACTAATCCTTACGTAAAAGTTACAAAAAAAGTGACATAGGTCCGTATAGCAACGCGGATCTCCGCGGAATCAGACATAACACGAAGCGAAATACCCAAATGACAAGTACGTAGAGTGCGGCATGATAATATTATATATATTATGGCTGCTCTGAATTATATAACGAAAGCGACAATTTATAAAAAACATAAATATGTTCAAGTAAATAGCTTATCCCATCAAAAACATAAATGTGAAATGAGAGCCAAGTTCAATAAGTAAGTAGGTATGCTTTAGTAGTTGACTTCAGCGACAAAAGAAGTGAGATCTAAACGGGTGCCAAGTACAATGGTCAGTCCTAAAACTTATTTATAACAATATGAAATATTTTTAACAACGTTAAAATATCATTTCATCTCATAATTTAGGATATTATATTGAAGCTTAAGGTCTAACTTGGCTAGTTATCATTATACGAATTACCTTCCTATTATTAACTACTTACCTACTACGTCCGATCGCTAGTTTCTACCAGCAAGCCAAATTTTTAGAAGAATAAAATAAGAACGTGCAAGCTATACCTAATATAATTCGTACTCTTAAGAAAACTAGCCAAGTCAGACCTAAGGCTTCAATATAATATCCTAAATTATGAGATGAAATGATATTTTAAAGTTGTTAAAAATATTTCATATTGTTATAAATAAGTTTTAGGACTGACCATTGTACTTGGCACCCGTTTAGATCTCACTTCTTTTGTCGCTGAAGTCAACTACAAGCATACCTACTTACTTATTGAACTTGGCTCTCATTTCACATTTATGTTTTTGATGGGATATCATTACTTTTTGTATAGAACTTATTAGTAAGTAAGTACTTGTTCTTATATTATTACACTTATATAATCCTGCATAAACGGCTCAACTATTGGCACATTGTACACTAGGTAAGAGTGTACTACTTACCAATCCAAGACACTACTTCCACTCGTTATTATATTCACGTCAAGACCCTATTAAAATCCACATAATGACTGACTGTCATCTATTTAGATTGCTATTCTTATATTACAGGCGCTAGTAAGGGTTCCTAGGAGAATCAATTAATTGAAAAGTACGTTAAAAATATAAAAATTTGCAAGTTTCAGATTTTTTCCTTTGTATCCACCCCACTACCTACCTGGATGCCAAATTTGAACGTTCTAGGTCATCTGGAACTGGGTTATAATTAACGTCTATAGGTCAGTCAGTGATAAAATTTTCCATAACCAGGCATTTTTGGACGTTAATATCTAAATAACCGTTTGAGGTGTGTTTATGAAATTTGGTGCACATATTTTACTCGCAAGTGGCAATAGATGAGCCAAATTTGACTTGTTTATGTGAAATAGTTTTTGAGTTACGAGGGTGTGAAAAATCACCCAAATGGTTCCTGTAATATTACACTAGGCGCGCATCGCCCGTTCGCTTCGCTTGAACTTGGCTTGACACGCTGCCGCGTGTCTAGATTTCAAAAAAAGGGCTGGGTTGATTTGTTTCAAATTAACTGATTTACATTCATGTGAAATAGAAATTCAAAATACCTTACTGTTCTCGATAAATTAGGGAATTTCTGAATTTTCAGAGGTGTTTTTGACATGATTTTTAACCAAGGTTTTCTAACTAATTCGTGTTTTAGCTCCGGTTGATTTATCACTTATATCCTTGAGTATCGTGTAGTTAAATTTCAATGTAATCTGTTAAGCGGTAATAGAATGATTAGGGTTGCAAAACTTGCAATTTTCAAAATTCTGGGCCTTAAGTCACAATTTATCGGGCTTATCTAAGCTATGTCGTGTACTACGCACTATAATATCTGCAACTGGTGCAACATTACTTTTAAAAATTGGTCTCTAAGTATTTGTTAAAATGTACATTATGCCAAATATAATGTTTGGACGTGCCCCCTTACGTTTTGACTTCCCCCTTTAGAAATCCTCAAAGAACTAAGTAACTAGAGATTTGAGGAGATATCTACCGAGCCTGGGGATTACAGCCGAGATCATGTTTTTTTTTAAATACTTTTGTAAACTTAGTCAAAAATTTTGAGGCAAAATTTACCCTTCAATAAAATGTAGGACGATATTTAAAAAAAACATGTTGTGTTTGCTTTGCTTTGCTATTTTTCTAGCACGTTTATAATTTTGCCTTGTTTCTTATAATTGCACGTTTAATAAAGCAACTTTTTATGAATAAATTGAAGACCCACGTACATGCCAGTCGCAATGCATCGCAAAATTTCGAATTGCTATAATGGTGTGGTCGATCGGCAGCGATGGTACTTAACACACTGAAAATTATGATCGGAAAGTTACTATGGCAATGCGTTGCGCCCTGATGCGCAGTCTTATGTATTACGGTAGAGAAATGTATCATAGTGTTCTAACTACATAATAATTTTGAGTTTGCATGATATAATAAAAAATAGTTGTTAGATATTTGACACAGCGACATCTAGTAGAGATGATCCAGTCTAAAAATGCACGCCCCTACACTTGTACTTGTACCGCATGTAGAGGCAAATACATTAGAGGGGCGTGCATTTTTAGACTGATCTACCTCTACGGCAAACCAGATACTTGATATTAACACACATATGATTGTTGTAGATTGCAAATTAGAATATTTCTATGGAAGTAAAAAGGTTCAAAATATATTTCAGCAACTTTGAGGGCAACCCTGATAATCTGGAACTGGGCTCAGAAGTGGAGTACACCCTGGGCCGCTCCAGCAGCGGCGGCGGCGGCTGCGCAAGCGCAGAATTCGTGCGCACACTTCACAAGGGCACAGTCCCACTGGCCAAGCCCCTCGAGCCCTCCGTCAATGGCACCGTCACCAGAACACTGCGAGCGCTCAATCCCGACCAGTCGCACTATTCAGGTACTTTATAACACACTTTGGGTTTAAAAAATACTCAAATCTTTAGTTATTTATTTTTATACATGACTGGAAATTGTAAATTTTGTAAATGATATAGAAAAAGCCAGAAAGATGATGATGCCTCGCTCTTTGCCGTGTTAAGTCTTCACATAATTATGGTTAGTTTTCTCCATCGTGGAGCCCTAACAAACTCAATCAAGCAATTGGCTATTTGACAATAGTAACGATAACATATTTAATATATTAGATACATTAGCTTATAGGTTCATAATACTCATACAATATGTGTTTTGCATTAAAATAAATTGTAAATGTATCGTTTTTGAAAAATTCATCAGAGTTTTTTTGTCCGTGGATTTCAAAAGCCGAAACGCGGGCGGCCATGCTTGACCATCGCGTGACGTCACTATTCTAAGTGTCACAGTAAAATGCATCTCAATGGTAAAATGTCGTGTGTTTTAACGTTGGCAGTTTGCTGAAAAGATTTACTCTAAAATATTTTAATTTGTGTTGAGAAGTTCCACAAAATGGAGCCAGGCTATATAAAAGCTGATAGTGCAAATCAGCCAAAAATCGATTCATTTAAGGTTGCAAATTTATTTGCATGTAATCCTAACTTTTGCTCAGCTGAGTTTCAGAATGTGAGTTTTGGACATTTAGGAACGTGTATAAACAATTTGTCAGGATATTTAATTGTAGTACTTTTACACAAAGGCACGGCACAAGTTTTTTAGCTTGTCAATTTTATAAAATACTAGCTTTCGCTCGCAGCGTTGCCCGCGAAGTACCTACATTAAATATACCCTATGTTCATCCTGAAAGTTCATTCTACACATTGGTGAAAATTTTTTTGAAATCGTTCCAGTATTTTCAGAGTCTATTCAATGCAAACAAACAAACAAACAATCAAATCTTTGTATAAATAATCACACCTCTCGTCAAAAAGCCCATACAAACTTTGACACCGCTTTTTTCCCTTTGTGAGGGTTATTTTCGAAAACCCTTAAAATGCGTGTACTTAATTTATTTTGCCTATTAAGTATTTCAACGGAGTTTCAAACAAAACACACCTCTCGTCACACACCTCTAGAGCGCTGGTGGTGTAATGGTAGCACCCCGGTCTCACGATCCGAAGGTCGTGGGTTCAAACCTGGTCGTGCACCAATGAGTTTTTCCATTCGAAAAATTTATGTGCGCAATGCCAGTGCTCTTAAACGGTGATGGAAAACATCGTGAGGAAACCGGCATACCCTAGAACCAAAAATTCGAAGGTATGTGTCATGGGTTAGTATTCTTATAAGCGGCGATGGGCTTGCAACCTGTCACGTACGGAATACTAACTACTGTGCAAAATGTGGGCATGTACCAAATGTCATGTTTGGACTTACCTCTGACTACCCCCTTTAGATATCCTCAAAGATTTAAATAAGTAAAAGATCTGAGGAGATATCTACCGAGCCCGGGGATTACAGTCGTGATCATATTATTTTTTTTTTGTTTGTTTTGAAAAATCGATAAATACGTTTTAAATTATTTTGCATTTAAAGTATCCAAACCAAGATTCAGACCGATCGTACCACCCCTTAAAAAGTTCCCATATAAACATTGAGCCCCCATTTTACCCCTTTTTAAAGGTTATATTGAAAAATCTTGAAACACGGGTACATTTGTTTTGTATTTACATTACACAAACAAAGTTTCATGAAAATTGCACAACGCGTTAAAAAGTTTCATACAAACGTTTTTAGCCCTTTTCACCCCTTTAAAAGTGGAATTTCCAAAAATCCTGTCTTAGTGGGTGCCTACATACCAAGACAAACATACCCTCCAAATTTCAAGTCTGTACGACCAGCAGTTGTATCTATTCAAATCAGTCAGGACTTATCCTTTTATCCGTCCGAGACCCGTGACGTCACAGTCAGAAATGTCACGTGACCGGCTGTTTTCGCGCGAGTTTCAAATCACTGGTGGAAAATATACATTTTTTCTGATAAATAACGCTTTTTTGAGGAAAAGATAATTGTAAGAGGTTTAAAATAAACTTACGTATATTTATAAGTATCTTTTTGAAAACTGTCAAATAGCCAATTGTTTCATCAAGCAGAGTGTCACTAGTTTAGTAAACAATTTGAATTTAAATAAATACATGTGAAATCTTGTAGATACATAAATACAAGTGGAATATGGTCTATACTAATAATATTATAAAGAGGAATGATTTGATTGTTTGTTTGTTTGCATTGAATAGGCTCTGAAACAACTGGACAGATTTCAAAAATTCTTTCACCAATGTTTAGAATGAACTCTTAGGATGAACATAGGCTAAATTTTATATAGGTAATTCGCGGGCGACGCCGCGAGAGGAAGCTAGTAGATAATATGTATGTGTGAATTATTTTCAATAAATAAATACGTGTAAATTGTTCTAGGTCTGATCCAAGTAGAGGGCGGCGTGTCGTACGAGTATGGGATAATGGGTCTGGCGTGCAAGCGCGAGATCCTGCAAGTCAGCGACCCTGTCACCTTCCAGATCGATACCCAAGGGCGCGCCACTAACATCGTACCCATACGAAAGAAACGTCGGGCTACCGTCGACGCCATCAAAGGTACCACAGTGGTACTACCACACAGTATCCTAACAGACCTCACAGCTAGAAAAAAGTTTAAATTACTGTGACGGCCATAGCCAGCTGATCTAGGCCGTCTTGAAGTTAGCCATTGTAGGTCTACCATGAGTTTTCACAATATACACTCGCTAGCGACTGTAGTTAAAAAAATGGATGGAAACTTGTACAGCGCCTCTAGCGGATAGTTGGGTATTAAAACGTCACTTAGTTAACTAGCCTACGTCACAGCGTACTACAGCGAGTGTAGTTTGCGCTTCATTAATTTGCTTCGAATTTGGTACCATGCGTAACAATTTTGACAGATGTCATAGTAACGTACTATTTATTACTACTGTAGAAACGTCAGCTGATCTAAATGTGACAACTCATGGTAGACGTACAGAGTCAGTGTTTGAACAAGCGGCTAATTTCAGCCGAGAAGAAACTCGCCTTTGTTCTAGCGCTATCTCGTGCGATCTTCACAAAATTGTGGTGTTATTCTCAGGTGGCTTCGGCTTCCTGTCTCTGGAGATGGAGGAGAACCGTCGCCTGTTCTTCCACATGTCGGAAGTGCGCGGCAATCCCTCGGAGCTGCAGGCCGGCGACTGTGTGGAGTTCGTGATGCTAACCAACCCGCGCAACGGCAAGTCGTCCGCCTGCAACGTCGTCAAGATACCGTGAGTACATACACCTACCGGCGCTCTTATCATGCATTTTGTCACGAGAAAGAGCGAGAAAGAAACTCCATTCAATTTCTTTAATGGTTGATGCTAGAGACGAGATCACTTGTCAGATCACCTGTCCACCTTTGACGGTCATAGTTGAGTAGAATGGTCCTTTGGATTTAACATTTTTTGAAGGCATCCTTTCAAGCGCTCACGTCCTGGCTGTGTACTCATTCCCTTAACCATCCCTCTCCCGCACATAACCCTTTTGCTCAAGTGAGAGTGGAACCGCTGCACGCACGTTCAGCGAAGTTAATGTAATTGTTTTGTGTGCAGTAAGGGGTGCCTCATGAAGAGGAGCGCCGAGCGTCCGGAGCGGCTGTTGGCGCGCCTGCGCACTGTGTCGTTGGACGAGAACAACGGGCCGCGCGTCGTCATAGCCCGCCTGCCCCGCGGTCCCGACGGCACGCGCGGCTTCCGCCCGCGCCGCCCCCTCGCTGGTAAACTAAATAAATAAAATAAATATAATCACGACTGTAATCCTCGGGCTCGGTAGATGTCTCCTCAGATCTTTTAGTTACTTAGATCTTTGAGGATATCTAGAGAGGGTAGTCAGAGGCACGTTCAAACATGACATTTTGCACAGTCGTTAGTATTCCGTACGTGACAAGTTGCAAGCCCATTGGCGCACATTTTGCACAACGCCATTTAGAAGTAAGCAAGGGCTACTATGGGGACCAGAGAGCTGATAGATTAATTATATATATTTTTTTATGTAAATACATACAATACACAATAACACCCAGAGACAACAAACATCTGTGTTCATCGCACAAATGTGTGTCCTGGGTAGGGATCGAACTCACAACCTACAGCGCAGAAGGCAGAGCTACTACCAACTGAGCTGAAAGGCCAGTCATAAACATATAGATTACACTGCCAGCTTTATGGCGGCACATTTTTGTATGGGTGGTTCGATTTTTTTGATGAGAAGTTGTATTCACATTGTCCCGAGGGTCTACCATGAGTTTTCACAATGTACACTCGCTAGCGACTGTAGTTAAAAAAATGTATGCCTCTAGCGGATAGTTGGGTACTAAAACCTCACGTAGCCGTAGCTAACTATCCTACGTCACAGCGTACTATAGCGACTAGTTTGCGCTTATTAATTTGCTTAGAATTTGGTACCATGAGTAACAATTTTGACAGATATCGTAGTAACGTACTATTACTACTGTAGTAACGTCAGCCGATCTAAATGTGACAACTCATGGTAGAAGTACTGAATATGTATTAATGAAACGCTGATTATTTGCAGAAACTCTCGCCGAGTGAGAGGTCGCCGACCCCTTGAGAACGGCGCCTGGACTCAGTTCTGCGGCTATGTATGTCAATATCCCAATGGTTTGATTTTTGGATTCAAATTATGTCATTGTAATCATGAGAGACTGACTTATCCTCATTTTTTTAGCAGCATTTAGAAATTGTTCTGTTATATTGACATAGTGAATTAACGTCATAACAAATTTGTAATTTATCTTGATTTTCATCAATAGATGATGTTCATCCATTGATGAAATTACAAACTTATACACAAAAGGCTTACAAATATTAATGAATTAAACGAGCGAGGAACATATCAATGTGAAATCAGACCAATTTTTGTTGCTTTACATATTATATCGTTTCTTTTAAGAGGTTCTTTTTCGCATAAGCACGTTGTTCAAAATTCCGTTTTTACTATAGAGTTCGGCTGTGTTGTTACTGTGCACTGCGGGTGCAATTGGCCGAGATCTGATGCCCTCGGGATTAGCGTGGTTTAACGTTAGCGCGGCGGGGAGCGTTCTGTGACGGCCGACTGCAGGTCGCGTACGCGCAGGTGTTTGGCTTGTTTGTGTCGACACTAGTCTAGGCTTATCATGGTACTCGTGTGTACTCGTAGATGTAAACCACGACTTGTGGCCCGCGGCGCAGCTCGGCGTCTCGTGTTTTGTTGATTGTTATTGGTTACCGACGACACATAGAAAATGAAGTTGTAGGCACGTTCAATCCTCACCGCGTCATGCACAATTCGATTCACATAAAAAACTAATTAAAATGAGCTCTATCGTTTCATTCAAATGTAAATATTTTTATAGGTCTTAGGGCTAATGTGTATAAAATGCTCATAATTTAACCGAATTATTTATTTTAAGTATAATAAAAATTAACTCTCTGAATATGATATGACTGGCAGCGCCGCGAAATTGAAGCGTCCAGTGATTATTGAAATGTGTAAATTGTAGGCGACTGAAAAATGAACATCGATATTATTTACTTTATATAGATCTCTTTATTTGGAACATGCTGTGATTGAAAAAAATGTGCAATAAAAAGTATATTGTTAATCCGGTCCTCATAGGGCAGTACTAGTCTCTAATGTATCGTAATGTGTGTAATGGTGCGCTTCCTTCATTTGGTATGTGTCTGTCGTCTGTTATCTTTGTAGCTTGATGCCTCGGACAAGGGTAGCGCGGGCGGCGTCGGCGTGGCGTCGGGTCGCGGTGTCCCAAACTTCCTTTCGATTAACCCGATACTACCTCATATCTGTGCACCAGTGCCTCGCCGGTCATTGCCCAGGGTGACCGAGATACAACCAGTGTCACAGCTAACGAACGCATAACTAAGACCGCCCTCACCAAACGCTCTAAGTTAGCATTCAACACGAAACAAAATGCAAATGTACTGGACTAAACCAAAGACTGAATTAAAATACGTTTACAGTATAAAGTTGGTATTATAATTATATTTGTCGACGGTAGAGTTGAGAGATTTTGATGTTTGCCGCTTTAGTAAAATTTCTCGTATTCTCGATCGTGATAATTGTAACGTAAAAGCAATAATGCAGCAAGTTAATATAGATTTAAAATTATGCTAAGATTTGATTGCATACTACTGATTAGCTATAGATATAGATCTGATTCTAAATAAAAAAAATGAGTACAACTTAAAATAATGCTAAACTTACTACGTCTTAAGAATTGCGCCTTCAACACGCTCCAGCTAGATGTTCTAACATCTATTTTAAAAGTTATATTATAATAAATTAATGTTCATCGCTAAGTATATGACTGATATAAAGAAATCACAACTTTTTTCTATAAAAAAATGACATTGATGATGATTCTGTTCTTCACTGATTTAGTATGATTTCGTAAAATACGAACTACGTATTTACTTCACGCTAAAGACAAAGTTACAGTGACTTTCAAAATGATATTCCTGAAGTTAAATGTATACTTATAATAAAACAAGTAACAGGTCCAATTTTGTACTGTGAGAAGTTTTAAATAAAAAAATCACAACCTTCAATATAAGGTCCAAATAACTTGAAACCCCTTGCTAGTCTATAATATAATAATTAGTCTGAAAGCAAAATCTGTGTTACTCAACCTACCCGGGACATGCCTATTTTATCAAAATTACTTAAAAATAGACAAGTCACTTTGAATGTCATTCTATATTCATCTTTAAAGATAATGTATAAAGACGTTCGTATATAACAGAATTGTAATAAATTAGTGAACACCAGAATCATCACCATTCCTTCTAAAAACAAAAAAAAATTATATACATAGCATAAATTGACGAATTAAATTAAATTTATAGTTCAATTTAGTGACTATTCATAATATGCTGCATTACTATATCTGTACCTTGAGTTTCCAATTACATTAGGTTAGGAAAGCATTAAAAAAATTAAAAAAAATCTATCAACTAGTGTTAATCGTTGACCAGTTAGTATGAGCGCCAGGACAAAATTTTGTCGACTGATTTGTCACGCTTATTTTCGTGCGAATCGAGAATCATGCACGTCAAAAGCTGTTAGACAGGAGGCAATCATTAATTTTTAACGTTGTTACCAAAGTCAAGACACATTCGTAAACATTACGCGCTTATTTTGACGTCTATAAACAACTGTTCATACCGTTTTAGAAATACTGCGAACAGTCAAACTTTAATTTAATTAGTACAGAGACAATGGGCTACGTTTGACGATACGAAATGTGTATAGCGCTACGTTTACAAATGTGTTTTGGCTTCGGTAAAATTACAGCGTATATATTCAACTGTATTTATACCTGCATTATTCTATTCATAACTTTTGCAACATAGCTGAAAGTTGGTGAGCGTCAGCTTGGCTATAATTCACTAAAAAATTACTATTCACTAAAAAAATTGACGACTGTTTTGTCTCGCTCTTTCTCGTGCGAATATGAGACAAATGCACGACAGAAGGCCATTAGTCTGGCAGTACGTACGTGACGTAGTAATACGTCGTAGATCTCGCAGTATTGATTCGAGTCACGGTTGTGATCGTTACCGACAGCAATAAAGAATCTATCTCCATGGCATAGAACTTCATTTAAAACAGTCATTTAACGACTGCCATACAAAAGCAATATTAAACAATATATAGATAATAAATTTTATTATTTGTTAAGAAATTACAGTCTAGGTAAAGTGAGATTGTTCGAATTTGAAATGGACAACAATAAATTAATCCTTTAGTGCACGTGATCCTATTGTATAGTCACCCCTTTGACAGCTAGATGACACCATTGAGATCTGAGAATGTCAATTATGCTTATCCTATCTATCCTTTTGATTTGATATTTTTTGAGGCTTTCCGTTGAAGCGCATAATGGCTTTGAGAACTTATTTTATTTTGGCGACTACAGCATTACCACGGGTCTATTTAATTAGTTTACACTCTATTACACTTAAAGAAGTTGACATTTTTGACATCTACTCTACTTTGATTCTGTGAACTTCCGTCTTAAAAAAGCTGAACTTACAGAATATTCAAGTAAGACAATATTATTAAAAACGTGCACTGAAGGAATTTAAAATGCCAGATGTCTAGTATTTTTATAGCAAAAGGAGGTCTCAATGTATTATTTACATTTTTAATTTTTTTTTGGTGTAACTTTGATTAGGCGTGTTCAAATTTTATAAGACGCGTAGAGTTAAGATAAATTCACTGTCATAGAGCGGTAAAATATTTGTAGTGGCACGCTAGGAATATTGTTCGTATAATGCGAAATGGTGCCTTCAACTTCCGTTGGGTGTTGTATGTAATAGAATTTGTTATGTGTGTTACGTTGGGACTAGGGGCGGGTCCGTGGCGGTTTTGTTGACAATTTGAAGTAACCGCTGGGATTACTATCTCAGTCTCCGCTCGGAGTCTGGACAGATCGGATGCATCACGCATCAGCTCGTCCACAAATAGAGCGGTTAGTGAATATATCTGCGGTTTTGCATCTTGTTACTTAGTTTTCGTTGACTCGCATGTATTTAAATGTGTAATCTGTCTATTTTGTTATAATATATTTATAGTACGACGTCATAGTACCTAGATGTAACATTATACCATTTGACGTCTGGATTTGTAATTATTTTTGTAGATAAAGTTTATCCAGGGCAGCTGAATAATTGCAATAGATCTTTTTCAAATATAAATCCTATGCAAGGAAATAGTAAAGTCACACATTTTAAATTTAAATAGTCAGTGGCTTCATCGGTCTGGACGTCAAATTGTATTATGTAATGCTAACAACGAAGATTGATTAATTAAAATAAATAAGTAGGTAGCCCAAAGAGAACAGGAATTTTGAACAAACGTTATCTAAATGCTTTTTTAAACCGCTAAACATTACATACAGGGTGTGAAACTACAGCTACCAAATCTTGATAGTAATCTGAAAATGTTGTTTCAGCAAAAAGTATATTCATATCCGACACCTCTGGGCCGTTTTTATTGCGGTTCACGTATCAAAGTTATTAAAAAAACTTAAAAAAAAAAACATGAACATGTCGCACCCTGTATATGATTATTTTGCTTTAAAGAACTTCTTATTCATAAGTTATGTGAATAAGGTCCCGTTTTCACACCCATGGCCTGCGTGTGCCAGGGCCCTCAGTGCTTCTGGCGTAGATACCTAATTATAAACCACATGCTAGTCTTGTAACACTTTTCCAATGACACCATGCAAGCACGCGTATATTTAAGCTAAAATTTAAAAATAAATCTAATATGTGAGATAGGTGATGAGATGTCCTAATCTCAGTGACTATGTGTTCGTCTGCGTACTTGTGAAAATGTTTAAACAGTGCCTAAAAGAACCTCAGGAACAAGATACCAAAACAAAATGTTAAATTATTTAAGCCTTTCTGAATGAACTACATCCTTTAACTATTAAGAGTCTACTTTTATTTTTAGTCGATTCAAGTTCAATGTATTCATAATTAGACAAGTTTATGCCAAATATTTATACGCCTGTACATTTTTGAAAATTGTGATTAAAGCAATGTACACCACTTTATTGGACTTATAATAAAATCCTTGGCTTTTATTGTATCTTCGTTTAGTTGACAATAAAAAAATATATTGAAAACACATAGGTATGTATGTTTATCATGATAATCTTCCTGCCTTTTCCCATGTTATGCCGGAGTCAGCACGATGTGGGTCGATCTACTCAACGGTTTTGTCTTTATTCTCTTATTCGTCATTGTCCGCAACAAACAATTTCGGTTATAAAATACTTATAAAATATATGTAAGTTGGTTTAAAATGTACCTTTTGTGAAATAGCTTATTATCAACCAATCTTTTATTGCTCCATCTTCAGCTTGAAAGACGAGTTCTAAAATCAAGGTTAAAACAGTTTTCAAAATAACGGTTAAATATCAAATTGAGTAGAATCGGCCCTCGTGTCTTATTCTTTTATTTCCATGTAGCAGCTATAGTCAAAGTAGGTATTAGTCCCTAATGTAATGAACCTAAACGGGCCGTCCATTTTTTATTTGGTAGGCCATAATAATGGGAATGTGATTGTATTTAGAGGCTTATATCTTTAATACTATTTAATGAAAAAATCCGTAGACGCACTTAAGCCCACAGGATTAGCAAGTTGAAGTGGCAATGAGCGGCGCTTAGCTCAGAACTGACGCGGTGGTTAAAAAAAACTCCCAACGAGTCACTGACCGGATCTGGTGTGACTCGTTGGGAGTTTTTTTCCATCGTCTGATCTGGTAGGTAAAGTACAATATTCTTATAGTGGCCAGATATTCAAACAAAGACTGGGTTATACTGCTAAATAGGTTATTATATATACTTAAGAGCTGTCATTATAATGAAGTAAAGATAGCTAAGGTACTTTTGGTACAGCTTTGTAAATAAACATTAAAATATGATAAATCCTCCTAATATTATAAACGAAAGTTTGAAGTAAGGATGTCTGGATGTATGTTTGTTACTCTTTCACGCTAAAATGGCTGAACGGATTTGAATGAAATTTGGGCACAGATATAAGTATAATGTACGGTTCCAGCGGGATACATTTGTTTTTGTTTTTCAAGGTAACATGCGGGCGAAGCCGCGAGCGGAAGCTAGTGTATATCTACATAAACAGCAGCAATAATTTTAAAATACCTACTTAATTCTGCTAATAGACATACCTAGCACTTAATCTGCTGTGATAAGTGCTGATAAGCCGGTGAACTATTCAATCAACGTAGGAGCGGCCGCGGCAGCCATCTTGGACGCATCAGTAGGTATGAACTCAATAAAATAGATACTAGCTTATACCTCAATAACAAGATATGCTAAATACCTATTGGAGAGCTTCCAAAAAAGGTTGCAAAACATAGGTATCTAATTATCTAAGTCTAGTTTCGCTTTTTACCCGAATGCGAAGCGAATAAGGAGGATAGTGTGTTAAGGGTGAATGTATGTCCTTTGGCTGTCGCCGTAGGCCAAACGGCTCAACGGATTTGACAAATAAGGAGTCGTTAGATTCCTTTGGATCACAAGTAATTTGCTCAAAATATAAAAATAAAAAATATGGCCGCTGTAAAAATCTATGTTTAGTTACTTTCAGTCGAGTTTTTTTTGCAATAAAATAGTAGGTAAAGTTATCGTTCCAGAGTTTTGAAGCTGAAAAGTGGTACTGTCGGTAAATATCAAAAGTTATTCGCCGTTTATCAGAGGACGTCATCGAGTTTCGCAAACTGCGACGCGAGCTGCGGTGTGTTCTTAGTCGCGTTATTAACTACGCTGAGAGCTGTCGCGTGCGCGTGCGTCAGCGTCATACATTGTTTGGGTTTTTACATTGTGTCGGGCAGCAACGCCATGTGGAGCGACAGCGATGGCGAGCGAGAGCTCAAGCCGAACGAAGTCGGCCCAGGGCGGAACAGCACCGGGTCAGAGATCATGATCGTAGACGAGAGAGTCGTGGCCGCCTCCGCCGCCGCCGATAACCTGCCCAGCATATCACAGCTCAACGTCTCGCAAAAATCCAAGGTCCACCTCGGACCTAAGTTCGTATCTGTAACACAGAACGTGCACAATGCAGAAATGGTTAAAAGTAAGTTCTTGCCAAGTTCTTGTTCATTGTTTACTCACCAGTATAGTAACTGCGCTTGTGAATGACGCAGACGCGGTAGGAAATTATGAAGTTAGACATCAAAATGGCTTGGCGATATATGTAAATGCCTACATGTTTACTATAAGAACGCTGGTGTAGTAGGCACCTACTTATACTTCGAGGAATGTCGATCATGTTACCAACACAACACAAAAGGATGATTTTAGCAACTAATAATCGGTATTCAAATACATTATAAGATAAGATAAAAAGGCTTGGCCCTCTTCATTCAATCGAAAGTTAGCTTTATTTAATTTTATCTAGGTACCAGAGTTGTTATGACTACTGAGGTAGGTCTACCTACTTTATTTTATTTTACCTAATGTGTTACCCAAATAAATTAAAACATGTAGGTTGGTAGGTATACCATGGAAACTAAATAATATAAGTTGATATTCATCAATTAGGTCAATCTAAGAAATAAAAATCCTAGATAATCAGGTAGAATCTATGGGAAATAAAACTTGTTATTACACACAGACGATTACATTGCTACAAAAAATTGTAGATCTTTAGTCCAAGTAAGTAGCTCTAGCTGAACTTACCTACCTAGCTACTTACACCTAGCCTAAATACAAAAATACCTAAGTATTATGTTATCTCAAAAAAAAGTAATGTAACCTACCTACATACCTGCAAAACCTATCTGAATAATTAAAAATGCTACGAAAACAGAAGGAATTTCTAGGTAGGTAGCATTAGGTAAACATTACAACAATTATTTGCAGATATTTGTCTCAGGTCTGGGTGTTTTCTATGTATAATATGTAGGTATGTATTTACAAAAAAAAAGTATGTAGTTTATCAGTCATATTGTGGTTCCCATAATACAAGCTCTGCTTAGTTTGGGGCTACATGATGCTGTGTGCTAGTGTCCAGCATTATTATTATTATTATTATTACCTACATGAAGTCGATATGAGTAAGAAAGGTGTGAGTAGGTACTGAGATGATGGCTATAGACGGAAATGAGGAGACTTCTGCCGACCCCATAATGACGCCCCGGGATAACGGCAAGGAGATGATGATATAAGTAGGTTGGTAGGTACATAGTGTCTTCACGAGATATTGAAGTAACCTTTGCTGTACGAGTACATTTCATCGAATTTACTAAACTCATAGCATAGGACATTGTTGTTAGCGTAAGTGTCCAGAATAGTCCCCCTCAGGATAGGTACCCCAAAACTACTAGTTTACCACTACTAGTTTTGGGGTAGGTGGGTACCTACCCCAATACTAGTAGAGTCATCATCATCATCATCTTCCTGCCCTTTTCCCACGCTAAGTGGGGTCGGCACAACACGTTTTCTTCTTCCACTCACTCCTATCATTCGTCATCTCAGTCTACTCACATCTTACATTAATATCATCTTTCACAGAAACAAATTACTTATTCGGCCTTTCTACTTGCGCACCCAGCCACACTCATACATACCCATAACTCTTATGGTTTTATTTTGTTATTCATAAATTCCTTGTTAACGCTAATAAGTTAGGTACACAAAGTACGAGTAGGTATTAGCCGGCGGTAATGATAAAGAAGTTATTTACAGACATAAATTGTTATTTGTTTAATTTTCCAACTCTGAACTATTTAATAGATTCTCGGAATTGCAAGCGTTTCTTTAAATAAATCATATATTTCCTTAATACGGGCAAACATAAAATTGAAATTATTATGTAACGAACTTACACTCAGTGATGATCGCAGTCTGCTACCCCATATACATAATTCAAAAATAGACACTGTACATAACTAATGCACATAAACTTATGATAAAAAAGTGACTAAAAATATAGCTACGTTAGGTACCTACTTACATAAAACAATAAATAAACCTAGCCCCAAACTAAGCAAAGCTTGTACTGTGGGAACCAGATGACTGATGGACTAATTTATGTACCTATTCATAATGAAGTTGATATTAAGATAATTCGATTCAATCAGTCAGTTTCCATTCATCCGCAACACATAAACTGACGATGTCTGGGTGGCCTTTGATCATTGAGATTCCTTCGAGCCTTGCTGATCGGAGATTGTCTCAACAATCAAACAACAATTGACAACAATCCCAGTCAGCTACCGACATACGTTGTCTAAACCTGTCTTGTTACTGTAAGGAGAAGGTTTAGACACAACAAAAAAAGAATTAGCGAAATTCGGCCCAGCCATTCTTGAGTTTTAGCGAGACAAATGAACAGCAATTCATTTTTATATACCTAAATGGTAGATGGTAGATTAATTAATTAATATCTCCTCCATAACAGCTGCGTGTGACACATTGTTTAATCTGACTGACACAATGAACCAATGTTTCCGGTCTGTTTGGACTGAAATGAATAAAATACTAATCTCGTTTGGTACTAATCGTTCTCCCAAAATAGCTGAATTTATAAATGCCTTTCTTCATTAATATCTTAAATAAAACTGTCAAATTGGTGCTCTACAATCAGTCGAAAATAAAATTTCGAATGGTTTCCCCTGCGTAACCCAGGCTCTAAGTCGATATTAATAAATCCATTGATAAACGTTCATGTAATTCAAAAACAGTCTGCAGTCTGGTTTAATTAAAGCTAGGTCGGCGCACAATAAGATGTATAAAAATCATCTTAAAATCAAACTTAATCGGAAACTACTAAAACATACCTACAGCTAACGAGGTATAACTTGGTCAGTTCAAACATTACATACAAAATCCGCTTAGATTCCTCAATATATTGCTATCAGCTGTTATTAAATATTGACTCTACCGTCTCGCTTGACCTTCGTCTTGATTCGGCTTACGGAAAAACAGGTAGGTAAGGTAGGTACCTACCTGACGCTGACGTCATTGAGGAAAATACTACCTCGATCACTTACTTTGCACATCCTCGGTCAATGTCTCTTTAGTTTTGATTCAATCAAACTAGCTAATGCACTGGCTGTCCCCAGAATAATTCGTAGTTACTATCGAAGAGTAAATAAAATGTTTGCTCTTAGATACTAACATTACCTACATTATTCTGAGAATAGCTATATAAGAAGTTGGTCAAAACCAACATGGATGGGTAAAGAAAACATCATGTAGATTATTATACACGATTGTCATGAAATTTAGTATGCGAGGGGTTTCGGGGGCGATAAATCAAGTTATATCTAGCTAGGTTTCATTTTCCAGAAAAAAAAACTTCGAGTAAAGCTCGGTCGTCCAGGTACTTTTCCTATGATGAGTGTGGAGCCAACAAACCTTCAATCAGTTCAATCACTTCAATCCCAGTGCGTAACATTTTTTATGAGTTTCAAAAAAATTGGTTGTATGTCGTTTATGACAAAAGGTAGATCGAATTATAATCCATCCTTATAGAGTCCTTTAGAGACTTCAAAGAGTATCCTATAAAGAGTTAAGAAAGTCGGCTGGTTCACTTATCCCTACCGGGCTATCCCTATTAGTGCACGTTTTTGTAGATTTATTTTTACGGGTAGGGATAGTATAAACGCCTAATACGAGTACATAGCATAGGTACCTATACGATTTTACAGAAACCATCGCTATTGAAGCCAATATAGGTATTCCTTTAAGGATAAATGGTAAGAAAGAAGGTAACTCACCTTTTAAAATAAAAGCTTCTCATTGTGTAATTAGTTCTTTCTAACTAGTGCGGTGAAAGGATTATAAGGCGCCTAAAAGTCGCTTTTTAATTGACATCAAATGCCTTCAATTTTTTTAGGGTCCACTACCGGTTTCCTCAGGATGTTTTCACCGTTCGAGAGTGCTGGAATAGTGCACATACGTTTTTCGAACAGAAACATCTGTATCTATGACCATTCGTATCAGAAAACAAGGCCACTACCCAGGGCCGAGCCGCCCCTACGTGCGAAGTGTGCGGCGCACACAGGCGCCAAGACAATAGAGGCGCCGCCATCGAAATTATTTTTATATACTTATACAAAACCTAAAAATTGTACACCACTTTTATAGACCATATTTAAAATTTTTGCCGTATCAGGCGACACATAGGTACCTAAATTGAAACATGAAGATTCGTGAAAAAAAGAGGCGCTTCATAGGTTTCGCACACAGGCGCTGTGGGGGGTCGGCGCGGCCCTGCCACTACCCCTAGACCATTAGTGCTCAAAAAACAAAAGCTGAAATCGGTCTAACGCCTGCACTCCGCTCGGTTAATCACCATCACTCAATGCCACATATAATGGTTATTTTTGGCATGATTGCAATCGAATGATAACAAAAATCAATTACTTACACGCACCTACTTTACTTATCTAGAATTTGTCACTAAACATTGTAAACGGGACAAGGCAACTAGGTGGCTTAATTTAGCTTGATTACCGGTTATTACCGGAAAACTCAAAATTATTAATCTCATTTACCAGTTTCATGGGTGTGACACATATTATGTAGACGCAATCTTGATAAGTTTATACCTGTGAACTATCCTGCATTTCGTATTAGGGTGCATGGCCGTATTCAGAATTCCCTCTGACTCTGCACAAGGGGTAAAAGCAGCTAGGTGGTAGATACTTACTTTACTTCCTACATACATATACGAGTAATAATAAACGTGAAAGTTTATCATGTATGAATGTATGTTAGTCTTTCACGCAGAAACAGCTGAACGGATCTGGATGAAATTTAGTACATATTATTTGGTTGGATATGGCCGGAAAAATGTACGGTTCCCGTGGGATAGATTAGTTAGTTATTGTTTGCGAAAGCTAGTTTTCAATAAATCTGAGAGCTGCGGCTGGAAGAGTTAGTTCTACCCCTTATAAAAGATAGCTACAAAAATGGAATACCACATTTTCTTATTTGATAACTTTTGATTCAGTTAAGAAAAAGAGCAAAAAAATCTTCCTTCGTAGCTGGTTGTAATAATAATAACAATAATCATTTTATTTCAGGCAACATTACTCTAAGCTAAGTAGTACCTACCTACAAGATGGATAATACTTAAAAACTACGTGGCGTATTTCGTGGTCGGTAATTTTACGTTCCTGTTGATTGTTTCAGCCCGTTTTCTGGGCCTCGAGCTGATTTCGGCCAAGAACACTCTGCGCTGCAGTATCGCGGTGTTTGTGTGTTGGGCCTTCGTGGTGGCCGTGGGGTTAGCTCTCTACCTGTTCAAATACACACTGCCTAAGGCGCAAACGAGACTTGATTTAGGTAACCATCAAACGGTTTGCATGAGTGTATAAAATATCATATCCGTGAGAATCATGCGAAATTTGCGTATCACAGAACGCTAGCTGAACAATATGTACCAACTATGATAACATGGCGGTCAACGCACCATTTGCTTGATCGCTTTTGTCATGCATGACTCATGAATCGCTTAACTAGATTGGACATTTTGTCTGTTTCTGGATTTATAATCTACCGATGTGTTCCTTTGCATGAAATTAAAATCAAACACAAAAAACAAAACATAAATTAAAGAAATCCTTTTGTTTGGCTAGGTATAAAGGAGGCGTGGTACCTCCGGCGAGGCGACTGGCAGGCGATGCCTCCGTACGAAGTCAACTTCCTAAACCTTCCAGTGCGCTACGCTCTCGTCGGGCATAGCGCCTTGAATTACTGCGACGAGAAATACTCTTGTATCGAAGCGGTGCTGGATATACAGAGCGATCACCTGAGGCGGGGCTGGGATGACATCGGCCCCAACTTCCTGGTATCAGGAGACGGTCTGGTGTTCGAAGGGAGGGGAGCGAACGTCCACGGCGCGATGGTACGTGGGTGGAACGCTAAGAGCATAACTATAATGTTCCTCGGGAACTACTCCACGAATACCACGAGGCCGGTGCAGTTCGAACACGTGAACGTGCTACTGACCGAGCTGGTGAAGCACCGCGTGCTGGCGAAGGACTACGTGTTGATGGGACACTGCCAGGTGGCGCCGCTCACCATCAGTCCTGGGAAAAACTTGGTGAAAGCGTTGTATAACTTCGAACATTGGGACTCCGTGAACAAAACATATTGTTTGTGATGTGGATTTAATTATTTTACGAGAATACTCCAGCCATCTTCGATGATGTGTGTGACTCAGTACGTCTACCATGAGTTGTCACATTTAAATCGGCTGACGTTACTACAAGTAATAGTCACTGTAATAGTACCTACGTTACTATGACATCTGTCAAAATTGTTACTCATGGTACCAAATTCTAAGCAAATTAATGAAGCGCAAACTACAGACGTAGGATAGCGTATTAGTACCCAACTATCCGCTAGAGGCGCTGTACAAGTTTTCATACATTTTTTTATCTAGTCGCTATCGAGTGTAGATTGTGAAAACTCATGGTAGACCTACAGGTAGAATCCCATTCGGAATAAGTCCATTAGGAATCGGCTTTCACAACTAAAAACCTTGTAGATACCAAGGTGCTAAAACTAGGTAGTGTACCTAATTAGATTTATAAGTTAGTACCTACCTGACGTTGGTGATAAAGCTGGCGATCGGACTCACTCATTAATCAATAAGCATTTAGGGTCGGTTCACATCTAACGGAATATGTGTCGCGTATGATCAGTCTAAAAATGCACGCCCCGCAAAATGTATTTGCTACTCTATTTCCTCTACATACAGTACAAGTACAAGTGGAGGGGCGTGCATTTTTAAATTGAAATATCTCTACCTATATGGGAAAAATGCGTTAGTGCGTCGAGCGCACAGTGTCTGTTCCGTTTCCGTCAACGCATTTGATTGTCGGCTGATGCTGGGGCAAGATGATACGCTTGACGCATCTTCCGTCAGATGTGAACCGACCCTTAAGTAGTTATATTAGACATCTTGCCTATAGATACTCCGCATGTGTAGATCATGTCTTTCTGTGGATACGGCTGACTATAAGCTGAGAGGATGGTTTACTTTAAAAACTGTTTAGATAATTACAGCGTCCTGTAATACCTACTCCTGTACCTAAGTGAGTAAAAACTTAACTTGACAAAAGACCTGCATCACATACCTACTATTTTTATATAGGTATTATCTAGACTTAAATTAATAATTAAGCCCCATGTGTTGTGTTGGTGACTGTAAATATAATTTTAATCTCAATTTATACATTTAATAAATAAATATAAAAGACTGTGTACATAATTATTATTAAAAACTAGCAACTGCTCGCGTGTTAACACACGGATAAAAAGTAGCCTATTTTATTGTTATTTATATATTGCAACACACATTTTTCTTAGATTACATTGAAATTGTACTACACGATACTCAAGAATATAAAAGTGATAAATTCATCGCAGATAAAACACGAATTAATTAGAAAACCTCGACTAAAAACCATGCCAAACACACCTTTGAAAGAAGAACTCACTATAAATTGTCTCTGTGTTTTTCTTCACTGTTTCAAGCACCTGCTACGTAAGTAGCACTAGTAATATTCGTCCGGTACTATCACTATTTAAATTGTCCACTAGACCTGTCCCTGCCGTGCTACCTGTGGAAGATCATCACTAGCACGACCCGGGTGGAAAGGCTCTGGTGTGTTGCTGGTGTTTCCACCATCGTGGTCTGTCTCACGCTGATCATTTATTTCACCAGGGGCGCAGAACCCGTTGAGGATATTGGTAAGATGCTCTGCTACTACCCAACTTCCTAATAATTAAGGTTTTTAATATTATTTAGTACCAAAACATTGCAAAATTAGGTTTTCTGAGAACAACTTTTATTTCATGCGAATTTCTGATCCAGTTAATATTCCGGACGTGACAGGCTGTGAGCCTAACGCCGATTGTAGGAACACTAACCTTTGGGCCAATGTAGTATGACTTGGTTTTTAGATGTTTTCAAGTTTTATAATTATCAGAGACGAGTATTCGTCTTTGATAATTATGCATACAAAGCGCCATCTCTTGACAACGGCTGAGATTCACAAGTGACTGACAACTCTTTATAAACGCTGAGCAAAGTTCAGCTGAAGGAAATAACAGACAGCAACGTAATATCAATATAGTCCGTAAGGTAGCGCAGTTTGTAATTTTTGATAAATAGAATTTGATACAAGTATTTGAATTTGGAGTTCTTTCGAACCATCCATCTGGTTCCTATAGAACAAGCATTGCCTAGTTATAGGGACTAGATGGCGTTGTGTAAAAATGTTCACTAATTTATATATTACTAGCTTCCTCTCGTGGCTTTTCTCTCGAGGTACATACATAAAATATAGCCTATGTTACTCAGGGATAACGTAGCACTCTAACGGTGAAAGAGGCTTATTCTCAAAGTACTCCATTCTTTTGTTCAAAAAAGATAAGAATCTCGAACATTAGTTCCCAATCTACTCCAAAGAATTATTATTAAAAAAAGGTAAAATAAAAATAGTGCGTTTAAGTTTTAAGACTACTCCATTCAAAACATCGAAACAAAATAATGTTTCATTCTACTCCATGAGATGAAGGAGTACAGTCTGTCACAGTATTTCTGTAACAAAATTAGGTACCTATGCTGGCAAAAGTTTTCTTCAAATTATTTAGTACGTTTACGTCTGCAGCAAATGGAATAAATTGTAAGTAGGTACTTCACTTCAACATCACTTAAGTACATACTTTTAACGCATTATTATTCAGAAAAAAACGGTAGCAAAAGAGATAAGTTTTGTTACACCCACGTATGAAGAATTTTTGAAATCGGACCAGTAGTTTTTGAGTTTATTCGTTACAAACAAAAATACAAAACTTTCTTCTTTATAATATTATTATAAGTATAAGTATATGTATAGATATAGATTTATTATTATACTAGCTTCCACACACGGCTTCGCCCGCGTGTCACCTTGAAAAACAAAAACAAATCTATTCCGCGGGAACCGTACATTTTTCCGGCATAAAATGTAGCCTGTGTGTTATTCCAGACCATAATCTATATCTGTGCCAAATTTCATCCAGATCCCTTTAGCCGTTTCAGCATGAAAGAGTAACAAACATACATCCAGACATCCAAACATCCATACAAACTTTCGCGTTTATAATATTAGTAGGATTTATCTATAGACCAGCCAGTGCTCTCACAGTGGTGATCACTAACGTATAGTTGGCTCAACGGATCTAGGCATTCGTGAAGGTAGCCGCAAGAGCTGCGCAGTATCGTTTTTCGGGAGCAATTGGAGGTATGAGGAGGGGGGGCAGGAACTGTACATGCGCAATCTCGTACCTGTGGCTAACTTCACGAATGCCTAGATCCGTTGGATGACCTATACAGGGCGTCCCACGCCTATGCCACATGAAGGGAAAGTACCCTGAATATTGAAGATGGAACATTTTTCTGAAAGAAGACATTATTTGAATTTTAAAAACAATATAAACTGCATTCATAGATTTTTAAATAATGACATGGTTGAACTGGGAATCGAACCCGTTACACGAGAAAAATGATCACCCTGTAGCTTTATCATACCGATCGAAAGACTTCATAGGGATTATTTTTTGCTTAATAACATAGTGTCGAAAATAAAAGACCATGAATTTTTGAACAAAATTTAATGAAAATTTGTTCAGAAAAATGAAAAGTTGACATAGCCGTTAGGACCAAGTAAGGACATATTATACTTACCTATTACTAATAAATGTATCCGCTTGAGAAGTACGCATCATTTCCCTATTATAATTTAAGTGCATGATAAAATGATAAAGAGATATGTACGTAATTAGTAAATACCTGGTTGTATGCAACAATTCGAGCCGTAGGTACGTATCCTGCCGAAATATAGCCGAAAGACGCGTCAATTATTTTGTACATCGCAATGCGGCTGATTAAAAATTAAAAATTAAGTTTACAATAAGTAGTATGAAAGTGTCCACGAGCTACAAGCAGAACTTAGACGTATTATTCTCAATATCCACCACAACAAGATCAAAAAATCGACTGGGAGCGAAATGATCAAAAGAGTGCGACTTTGTATTCAACAGGAAGGGACTCTGATAAATTGATTAATTTTGTATTCAAAATGTTAAAATTCGTCTTCCTTTTATTTCTGACACTGTGTTATTTAGCAAAAAATGATCCTTATGATGAAGCCTTTCGATCGGTATGACAAAGCTACAGCTGATTATTTTTCTCGTGTAACGGGTTCGATTCCCGGTTCAACCATGTCATTATTTAAAAATCTATGAATGCAGTTTATTTTGTTTTTAAAATTCAAATAATGTCTTCTTACAGTAAAATGTTCCATCTTCAATATTCAAGGTACTTTCCCTTCATGTGGCATAGCCGTGGGACGCCCTGTGTATATCTCCCACCAGCTCCGCACGAGTGGAACATCTCCCGAGGCATGTGGCTGGCTAAGAAGTACGACAACAAGGACAACACCAGTGCGTACGAGCCGCTGCAGCTGGTGATGATCCAGCACACCGTCAGCCAGGAGTGCCATCTCTTCATCAACTGCGCGGCGGAGATGCGTAACTTACAGGCTTGGAACTTACGCGACTGTCCGTGTGATATCGCGTAAGCTCTTACATACACCGAGAAATTTTAATGGTTGTTTTCCCGCAGCGAAATGGTTTTGTCTTGGTAATACAATCGTTGTATAAACAAATTAAATATTAGAAACAAAAAATACAGATACACCATTGTGAAAATTTAATGTATTTCATCCCGATACCTACGCGAAGGCGGCCGGCAGCGCGTGCGATTCGAATAGTACCTACAAGTTACGTCTAATGTTACTATCGTTCCTCACGTTTTCGAGTTGATGAATATTTTTTAAATTATTTAAAAAATAAATCTTTATTTTATTACTTTTACTCTATGTTTCGAAAGTACTCCTTATGGCAAGTTGTTCTGCCGCGGGAAAACCACCATTAAAATTTCACGGTGTATACTTACTCATATTTATTTATTTTATGCTTCATATTTCATTACTAGCTGATGCCCGCAGCTTCGCCCGCGTGAATGTCGATTATCGCTACTTCTCATACAAACTTTCATCCCCTATTTTATCACCTTGGGGGTAGAATTAATCAAAATCCTTCTTAGCGGATGCCTACGTCATAACATCTACCTGCATTCCAAATTTCAGCCCGATCCGTCCAGTGGTTTGGGCTGTGCGTTGATAGATCACTATGTCAGTCAGTCAGTCAGTCAGTCAGTCAGTCAGTCACCTTTGAGTTATATATTTCACTAGCTTCCGCCCACGGCTTCGCCTGAATGGTACTTTGAAAAATAAAATCAAACTTTCATCCCCTATTTTATCCCTTTGGGGGTAGAATTTATCAAAATCCTTTCTTAGCGGATGCCTACGTCATAAAATCTAACTGCATGCCAAATTTCAGCCCGATCCGTCCAGTGGTTTGAGCTGTGCGTTGACAGATCACTATGTCAGTCAGTCAGTCAGTCAGTCAGTCAGTCAGTCAGTCAGTCAGTCACCTTTGAGTTATATATTTCATTATCATTATCATTATAATAAGTCTCATTATTCTAATTGAGTGAAGCGAGCGAAAAATCTCAGTGTCAGCTATGGCGAATCGGCGTTGTATGTTTGTTAGAGCATAACTTAAGAACCGTTGATCCAATCTGCATGAAACTTGGATAGTTTAGAGATTCTGCAGAAGCGAAAAAACTTTTTAAATTGTCTTGAGTCGGTTTTACATAGACAATCTATAATCTAATGGTCATAGACAACTTATTATTACTAAACTTATTAAAAAAACGCCACAAGGGCGTGAATAAAAGTTATGATGATTGTAGAAATCGTGCGCGATATCCCTCAGTTCGGGGCGAACTACTAGTTATTATGTCAAGAGAAGAGAAAAACATGAGCCCGTGACAGGTGGGATACTACAACACTGTGCTTTGTATACCTAGCTAAGCGGCATCGATAGCATTTGCCGCCGCAGCTGTCAGCAATCGGATTGCCGACGCCACTTCATTCGGGGTGTTCAGGGTGCGTCCACCTGAACGGCATTCCGAATGACGTCATCGGCACGCATCGCAAAAGTTGCCTCTCGAAGCAACGGCGCCGGCATTGCCGATGGGCAGATTCGAGCGATCCGTATGATGCGGATTGGTGGACGCACTTGTGTGACTTTCTATACAAAGAATATTATGATCCGTTTGATGCAATGCGTCCGATGCGTACGATGCCGATAGGTGGACGCTTAGCTTATAGCGCCGAATTGAGAATACCGTGATAGTATAACGTATGTTTTTATACAGGTACAACTTCCTGATCGGAAACGACGGGCGGGTTTACGAGGGGCGGGGGTGGGGGAAGGTTGGAGCACACACATTGAACTACAACCGATGCTCGCTTGGTATTGGATTTATAGGTAATATAAAAAAAATACTCTATACCTACCTACCTACTCGAAAAATAAAACATATAAAGTACCTATCAGAACGATTCCATTATAGAAACGTCACTACTTCCATACAATTTGCATAGGTCATGATACAAAATGACAATGTAATACTAATTCGGTAATGTATTATGAATTCGCGGTAAGGCCCCAGGTCGTGCACCAATGAGTTTTTCTAATCGAAACTTATTATTATTCTAGGTGACTACCGTGAGGAAATTCCGGGACACTCAACAGTCTCAGAGCTCCAAATTAACAGAACCTTTATACTGCTGGACTACGGAGTCAAGGTGGGGTATCTTCACCCTGACTACCACGTGCTGGGAGCCAAGGATGTCCATGATACGGCGTCTCCCGGCTCCAACCTGTACAACGCCATCCGGAAATGGAAACACTATGGCAATGCGACACATTACAAGAACAGAAGTTGTGATCAGATTTATGCTCAGTGAAGGTCATTTTAGTTCTAAACTGGATCGATAGATGTCTCTACTTGAACTGTTTTGTTAAAAACGGTTGATAAAGTGAACGCATATAAACATGGTATTCCTTTAAGCTATAAATTGACACCACAGAAAAAGAGTACCGGTGCGCGTGGCTTGTCAGTTTTGCCAAAGAATTATAACAAAAATTACAGAAGCTTATTACATGTTACACGGCAATTTAAATCCAAACGTCGTTGGAATAAAGTTAACATCCATGAAAGTGTTTCGATGTGTGAAATTTGGTGTCATGTTTCGCGAATATTTCCCTTGAAGAAATGCTTATAATGAGAAATGTTATATGAAATGTATTAAGAAATGTTTACATGCGTTCACTGGTTGATACCTAATAATTTATATGATCATAATTTTGATAGAGCACCGGATAAACATACATCTTGTACCTTTAAACGAGCAACTCTTGTATATATAATCTGAATCTCCAATACGGCTCCAACGATTTTCATGAAATTTAGTATGCCGGGGGTTCCAGGGGCGATAAATTGATCGAGCTAGGTTTCCTTTTTAGAAAACGTCGTTTACCAAAGAAAACAATCGGTCACCCAAGTACTACCTACTTAAATGCCTGTTTCTGAAAAGTATAGATTTTCTACCATCTTGATTTAACTCTTTTGAGTCTTTTGCTATCTCTTTATCTACTACTTCATACATGCGCTTCGGCTAGAGTACGAATGTATGAAGGAACATTACTTACTTATACCTATTTAACTTTGATTATAGAGTAGTTTAAAGGATCAGAGGCCTTACCAAAAACTCTTCGGAATATCAATAATATCCTACTAACATTATAAACGTGAAAGTTTGTGTAATGCATGTTTGTTACACTTTCACGCCAAAACGGCTAAACGGATCTAAGTGAAATTTACAATTTAAGTAAAGGTACAGATATAGATTATAGACTGGAATAGCTCATAGGCTACTTTATATCGTTGAAAAATGTAAGGTACCCGAGGGATAGATTTGTTTTTGTTTTTCAAGGTACCACGCAGGCATCAGCTAGTTTTTTATATAAACATTTACGAGTATATTATAGATTGAGGTCATGTTAAGACACACTTGAATCAACGCTTATGTTAGTATTAACCTAACTTACCTATTTCTGTGATAAGTACTTTTTTAATCGACTTCAAAAATTAGGAGGTTCTCAATTTGACTGTTTATTTTTGTATTATTGTTACGCGATTATTCTGCCAATTATATCAATGGATTTTGATGGTTTTCTTGTTAGCTCATACTTCAGTCCTTTAAACGAGTAAAGTTAAGTTTAAGTTACGTAAAGTTTGAGTGTTTTTTATTTACTTACATTAAAGTAGGTTTTTTTTTAAATTTAGTTTTATTTTATTGTGTTCATATTAAACTTATATTTGAACGGAGTTAGTACACTCCTGTGTTTTAATTCTGTCTCATTTGTACCAAGGCCAATTCTGTATCACTAATGCAGAATAGTAGGTACGTAGTAGATAATATAACGTAGGTAACCTAGATTTTTAATAACAATCTGTACCTATCAAAGTCAATTATGTCGTTAAGATAACAATTCAGTATTAAGTACTAAGTTGTAAATATACGAGTATATGATCGAGCGAGCGAAGACCTGGTGGTAAGTAGGGCGATTTGACGTCTTTTGTTTGTGTTTGTCACAACATGATTTTCATCATTCTCCTGACCATTCTAAAGTACCTATATTTTATGTAGGTACCTCGCGGGCGGAAGCTAGTATTAGTATAACCAAACAATGCTGTCTCTTTTTTCCCCAAAGATTTTTGTTCACGTGTGTACATAAATTTCAAATAATACTTTCCTTTTTGTCTTTTTTTGACAGCGGGATGAGTTGACCGATTCGAAAATGCATTAGGTCAACTCATCCCGCGGGATAAGTTGACAGCGGCCTCAGTTGACTAAAGAGTCCTTATGTATGAGCACATAGACGACCTCTGTGGCGCAGCGGGCGAGAGTCCGCCTGCGACACAAGAGGTTGCGGGTTCGATTCCCGCCGCGGAACCAATTTGTGTACGATCTGCAGAAATTTGTTCCGTTGGTCTGGGTGTTTTCTATGTATAATAAAAAAAAATATCTATCTATGTATATAATGTATTAAATATATCAGTTATCTAGTACCCATAACACAAGCTTTGAGTAGCTTACTTTGGGGCTAGATGATGCTGTGTAGATTGTCCAGCATTATTTATTTATTTATTTTATTTATTTATAGTGACCTGAGAAAGAAAGTTCATTTGTTCTTGGAAATGTTCAAGCGGGTAAAACCGTGGGGGCGAACTAATCTGCGATCATTACGGTCCCGCGGAAAATAATCCCAAAGTATAGGGGCTACTTGAATGGCAATTACTTATTTGAAATACGATGAATGCATCTGGCAACTCGGACGCTATAGTGTCCTTAGTCTCCACACAATAGAGCCGTGGACCTGAGGGGTACATTAAAAAATATAGTTTCCGAAAATTCAACAATGTACATCGTAGAACTGTATTAAAAAAGTATAGAGTACTAGCTGACCCGGCAGTTATTCGAATTTTTCTTACATTTTAAACCTTCCCTAGACCTCCACGAACATTTCAAGACCAAGATAAGATAAATCCGTTTAGCCGTTCTCGAGTTTTAGCGAGACTAACGAACAGCAATTCATTTTTATATATATAGATTTCGCACAAGGAGAACACAAATAAGCACAGTTGAGTTGCTGCTTAACTTAACTTAACTTAACTTTATGCGGGTTTAAATTTTTAATAGATTTTTTAAAGACTTGGTACTTTTTTATTTTATTATTTTCATTAAAATAAAATGTATGTACATGTGTTTAGTAGTAATAAATCCGTGCTCTCTTTGATATTCGAGTACAAAGCATTGCGAGGGGTGATTTTGAAAGGGTCGTAAACTACAGCTTAATTTAAGTACCTACAAATGAGATTTTATATTTGTATACCGTCTTTATGATTAAATATAAAAGGATTTGGGTCTTTCGACTCACTGGGGCGGAACAGCCAGCCGCGATGACGACGGAAGGCACCAAGTTTGTTAAAGACTGTGAGACTCCACAAATACTGGAAATTCCGTATGCGGACTTTTATCTGCATGAATTTGGTTTGTACTCTGGTTTTATGCAGTTGTTGTACCTTTCATTCAAAGTTGCGTATCCTTCGCCTGAAGCATTCAATGTAGTGTACTTAAACCTATTAAATAAACCGGATTATGTTTGGAAAGAACAACGTGCAACATATTATGTACGGAATAATAAGTACTGTTCAAAATGTGGGCATTCCAAATATACCGGATAGATATCTGGACGTGCCTCTGACTACCAAGCTAGATATCCTCAAAGGTCTTACTTAACTTTTGTTGGTTTGTGTTGTTTTTATTCAGGTGTTATTTCAGCAAACATCCTTATTTCTCATGGTTTATCTGCAGTTTCCCAAAAGGCCAGGCTTAGGTATTTTTTTTGCAATGAGAGTACCAGGATAGCATGAGAGCGAAGGAATAGCTGGGGATAGTGCTTGCAGTTCTGACTCCTCCCCTTATTTGCCGTTTCACGTAGTGCACCGCGAAAACTCAACGTTTAAAAGGGATAGAATCATGCAACCCCTGGTTCACCCCATACTTGAAACCTATAAACCAACGTGTAGCATAGGTATTCAAACAGGACTAGGTGCGGAAAGTGAACGCATACAGGGTGTGATTTTTTTAGTCTTAGTATAAATGAAGCATTACTATTTTGATTGACGACCTCTGTGGCGCAGCGGGCGTGAGTCCACCTGCGACGCAAGAGGTTGCGGGTTCGATTCCCGCTTCGGAACAAATTTGTGTATTATCTGCAGAAATTTGTTCCGTTGGTCTGGGTGTTTTATATGTATAATAAAAATATCTATCTATGTATATTAATGTACTAAATATATCAGTTATCTAGTACCCATAACACAAGCTTTGAGTGGCTTACTTTGGGGTTAGATGATGCTGTGTGGATTGTCCAGCATTATTTATTTATTTATTTATATCTGATATTTAGTTAATGAAGTCCTTACTTAAAATAAAGCTGTGGGCTAAATCTAATTAATTTTGGATGGCCCAGCAGAAAGTTTTAGAAGAAACTCAAACTAACCTTTAGAAAGAACTTTTTTTACGCATGAATGGAACATCCTTGTTCCATTGTGTGCAAGTGCTGAAGTATATATAGTAAAGTATGCACAAGTACAGCAAGGGTGGCGTACCCCGGCCGAGCTGGTCGCCATAGCAACCAGGCAACGGTGTGGCAACGTGCCAGAAATCGTAGGAATCTACCAGGAAAGCAGGAGTCCCAGGAAGGTATATTTGACGAAAATAAGCTCACGTGAACTGTTATTAATTCTGTTGCAGCGCATGTGCAATAACTATTTGCAACTATCGAGTACTAGGGAGTTATAAATTAAAGAAGTACTTTGCTTTGCTTACGAGAGCACTACCCACTGTATAACAAATAGTAGGTATGTATTATTATGTTCTGTGTTAGTGGGTACTTCGTATGGGACCGGCAACGTGACGTAGTAACGCAGGCAGAATAAAGCCGTCTTAGTATGATTTAAATGTATATATTTTGTGCGCTGGTGGTGTACTGGTAGCACCCCTGCTTTACGATCCGAAGGTCGTGGGTTCAAACCTGGTCGTGCACCAATGAGTTTTTCCATTCGAAAAAATTATGTGCGCAATGCCAGTGCTCTTAAACGGTGAAGGAAAACATCGTGAGGAAACCGGCATACGCTAGAACCAAAAATTCGAAGGTATGTGTCATAGGTGAGTATTCTTATAAGCGGCCGGCGATGGGCTTGCAACCTGTCACGTACGGAATACTAACTACTGTGCAAAATGTGGGCATGTACCAAATGTCATGTTTGGACTCGCCTCTGACTACCCTCTTTAGATATCCTCAAAGATCTAAGTAACTAAAAGATCTGAGGAGATATCTACCGAGCCTGGGGATTATTGTCGTGATCATATTTTTTTTTTTTATATTTTGTAAAATAGGATCATACAAAATTTTGGTCTGTTCTTCTCGGAATTAGTGTTTATAATATTTATATATATTAGCTGGCCCGCACGCAACTTCGTTTACGTGTTTTTTTAAAGTACCTGGATGACCGAGCTTTGCTCTATTTTTTTGGTACTATTAAGTTCGTGACATCACACCGAAACGTCTGAACGAATCTGGACGAAACTTGGAATACGTGCAGTTTATGACCTGGAATATTTTTTATATAAACACACTTCTTTTGATTCTACTATTATATCTTGGAACCGGCATGGAATTCTGTTGCAAAAAGTACAAGCGAGTTCAAATCCATCTCAGTCAACACCGAAAATCGCACTTTAGCACTTTTGCGACCAGTTGGATCGAGTCCAGGATTCTACCAGGCGCACAGAACGTGAAGGAAGCTCTTAATATTTACAACAACCGAAATCAAATCTTCCACCGTTGCATTTTGGGGTCATTTTAAATTGTAGGTACCGCTTTCCACCCTCCTGTGAAACGCACACCAGCTGAGAACCGTTAAATTTTAGTCCCTATGACGTAATACGAATAAGGTTTTTATTTAATTGTCGTTGCAAAATGTATTATCAATATCCACTTTGATTCCACCTACAAAACCGAATACTTTTGTCCAGCAGTACCTACGGATCGCATTCAATCGACCATATTATAAATCATAGAGGCTATGTTCTCTTATTTTCTTATACCTTTAAACGAGCAATTCTTGTATATATATATAATCGGAATCTCGGAAACGGCTGCAACCATTTTCATGAAATTTAGTATGCAGCGGCTTCCGGGGGCGATAAATCGATCTAGCTAGGTTTCATTTTCCAAAAAACAAGATTCACGAGAAAAAAACTGAGCAAAGCTCGGTCAATCAGGTACTTATAATTATACATATTATCATTCTATTTGATTTATTTATAGTTCAAAAAATATCTCACTAGATCCATTATGGACCTGGACAATGGATCTACTGAGATTGAAGGAAAAATCCGGAGTAACCAGAGGTTTGGTTTGTTGGCACAGTGTAACATTAATTCACCGGGTTTCTTTTATACATGATCCGGAAACGGCTCCAACGATTTTCATTAAATTTAGTATGCACTATATGCAGTGGGTTTCAAGGGCGATAAAGTTAACTAGATAGGTTTAATTTTTAGAAAACATCATATAACAAAGAAAAACCAGGTACTGTGTAGGTACCCTTATAATACTACTAGATGACCCGGTGTACAATATTGCGGCTATAAATTAAGATGTAAGCTATCCTTTCTTTCAAGTTGGATCAAACTGCACACGGTGTGCAAATTTAATTTAAAATCGGTTAAGTAGTTTAGGAGTCCATCGCGTGATTCAATTTTCAACAACGCGACACGTGATTCAATCTTCGAATAATTCAATTTCTACGGTATCGCAGTAAACATCCTCCTTTTTTATGCTTACCTGGCAGAATATGTGCTAACGCGCATGATCAGCAATCGTGCTACGAGATGCTACGAGCCACTCTCCTGAATGTTTGAAAACCTACAGTATCGCAGTACATAGCCTCGTGATTTATGCTAGCCTGGTACAGCAGGTGCTACGGCGCATGATCAGCAACGCCATGCTACGAGAACCAGGGCTACGAGATTGCTACGAGGCTCTACGGTTTGAGTACAATTTATGTTATTTTGTGAGTGGCTACAAGTTATGCGTAGCTATAGTTTCGGCTACAAGCCGGACGGTATTGCACATTGAATTAAATGTAATTCAATGTGCAATACTTGTCCTACTAGTAATGTACATTACATTATTCTGAGAATAGTAGTTGTTACTAGTTGGTATTGGTCAAATCCACCCCCCCCGAAAATTTTCAACCAGTGCGTCCTACCTGTCATGACATACGGAGCCGAAACGTGGACACTCACGGTACGGCTAGTTCACCAGTTTAAAGTCGCTCAGCGAGCTATGGAACGAGCTATGCTCGGAGTTTCTCTGAAGGATAGAATCCGCAATGAGACTATCCGACACAGAACTAAGGTTGTCGACATAGCTCAGAGAATTAGCAAGCTGAAGTGGCAGTGGGCTGGCCATATCTGTCGAAGAACCGATAACCGTTGGGGTAAACGAGTTCTCGAGTGGAGACCGCGGCTCGGCAAACGTAGTGTAGGACGCCCTCCGGCTAGGTGGAGTGACGATCTGCGAAAGGCTGCTGGCGGAGGCTGGATGCGTCGAGCTGAAGACAGGGCGCAATGGCCCTCATTAGGGGAGGCCTATGTCCAGCAGTGGACTGCTATAGGCTGATGATGATGATGATGATGATGAAATCCACCCTAAATCTTAATAATATAAATCACGTGTCACGTTGTTTGTCCGCGATGGACTCCTAAACTACTTATCAATTTTAAATTAAATTTGCACACCGTGTGCAGTTTGATCCAACTTGAAAGATAGGATAGCTTACATCTTAATTTATATCCGCAATACTACCAGGGGAACATCAGTCACGGGGACCACCATGCTTTGTTTTGTAAAAAAATATGGTGACCTCCATCCATGACAGATTTTTACCACAATGTAATATAACAAAAACCTTAGCCACAGCAACGCGTGGCCGGGTCTACTAGACTAGTAGCCTAAATAACCAAAAAGAAAAAAAACGTTATTTGCAATGGTTGGCTGATACAATAATGTAGCTTTCATAATACCAAAATTATAAAGGCGCACACAAATCGTAACTTCATACATAATAGGTAGGTATTTTATTATTATTATTTATTATTTTTTTATTATTATTTTATTATTATTATTTTATTATTATTATTATTTCATTATTAGTGAGAATCAAACACGCTTCGTATGTAAAGTACATTAATAAGTAAGTACGTATACTATATAATATACTCGTATATACTCTGACTACCCCCTTTAGATATCCTCTAAGATCTAAGTAACTAAAGATCTGAGGAGATATCTACCGAGCCTGGGAATTACAGTCATGATCATATTATTTTTTTACGTATATCAATAATATCAATCGTTATCAATTTGAGTTTTTTATAGGGAAAAAAGAGAAGGTCGATGTAATTTTTTTATGACGGAAATGTAATATAATTATTAAGTAATCTATTTATTTATTAATAATATTAATATAATAATATAATTATTTTTTATCATTTTATCTATAAATTACAAAAAAGTTGACTTGTCCTACTTAGGTTACCCGTGGAAAGGTAAAGCACTTATTACACTACACTTTCTCCAGGGTGATTCAGGGTCCACTTACCCTGAATAAGTGTGGTGTAATAAGAGTTAGGGAGCAAGGGACCCTTACTAGGGTGTCAAGGAGGACCCGGCAAGCCTTGCTCCCTTGCAAGAGGCCACGCCCACCCTTGCTACAGGGCCCTGCCAACCGTGTAGTGTAATAGGGCTTTAAGTAACCGCACATTTTATCCGCAGGTGGACCAGGGTAACAGAAGAGAGATGGTTCCAGACGGACGTTCGTTTTCCCGCAAGTTTCCGCATGGCATCGGCCTCCACTTTTATCCATCCGCTAGACTACCAGGATAACATAGCACTTTAGACTGGTCGTGGGTCCGAATACTATCATGCACCAATGGATTTTTCAGTTCGAAAAATTAATATGTGCTTTACCAGTAGGTACTCTCACAACTTTACCTCTCAAACTACTGCTGAATAGTCTGTTTTTCCCCTTCCTCGGCCGCCATTCACCGTGAACGCATACGATCTTAGGGCGCGAGCATTACGACACACACGGCGTTTCTGATCCACGTATGAACTATGAACACTCGATCAGGCTGCCATTATCATTAGCATTGTGAGATTTATATTGCTCTTCGATTGTTAGCCAAGGGATATACCAGGGCAACATAACATTACAGGAGTAAAATATAGTATGCGCCCCTAGGGTGGCTTGTTGTGTGAGTGGTTGCATTACACACACTCGCGGGTTTCCGTTTCACCAGTGCATTTGGGGAAACTAGGAGTGAGAGAGGGACAGTCCACTTTCATGTGCATTTTCTCGGGCTGTTCCTTTGAATACAGGTTTTACACAATATTGAGACCTGACTCAAACATGTACGGTTCATTTTCATATCCGAATGGACTTATTACTTTACTGACTCACAGAAACTTTTAAAACATAACGACCGATACGAGAAACCTTTTGATGGTTGTGTTGTAGACGAATTTGTACCTAAATATATTTGAAATAGGTACTGCCTAAATATTTTTTAAGTTCCATTTTTATTTAGATTTCAGTCTTAGCATAATAGATCTGTGGTAACGAAATGTTATCATTATTTTTAATTAGTTTCAACTATTTTCTAACATTCGTTCAGCCGTCCTGACTAATTGTCTGTCCTCCTAATCTCAAAATACATAAAAAAAACTTGAAAGTTATCTGGTAAAAAACTCCTTGTACCAGGTGGAAAGTCAGTAATAACATCTCATGAATGATAAAATGGCCAAAATCTATTTTTTAATCAGGTAGCTAATTTTAAGAATTTTCCACCTCGCCGTCTTTGAAGGCCGATTTTAGCCAAAGTAGCCTATTAAGTACTCCTTTTTTTTAATGATTATGAAATCTGGGAATCTGGTAAATTCTTTGGACTTATTTAAGACCCAAGGAATCACTTGTTAAGATTTTTAATTTAAAGTTGAAAATTTTAGTCATAATTTATCAACATTTTCATACTTTTCATCAAAGTCACGTAGCTGATTATTTTATGCATAAAGGAACAACTCATAAAAATTCAGTTGCAAAAAAAATCTCAAGAAAGTTTTCTACTTTTTTTTAAAGAACTTTTTAAGTTGTTCAAGTCGTAAATTTTCGAATCTTCGGAAAAAAATCATAACTCGAAAACTATAAAAAATCGCGGAACATACATGCGGGTGATTCGGGTACCCCAAGGGGTGTTCTATCTCTGGACTTTCGTTTGACACTACTTTTTGGGACACCCTGTAGCGCTTTATTGCTAGTTCAATAAAATTTAAATTTCAAATAGAAACCGATAGCCTCCAACGGTGTCATGCGCCTTGGTAGTAGGTAGATGCTGAACTAACGTCTGCTGGCATAAACTTGCTTTGCATTGAGGCACCTACATAGACATAAACTAACCGCCTCGACCTCCAATAGCATCATAGTGCCCTGGTAGTATGAAACTAACTTTTGAGGCCACGTTGCAGTTTACAAAAAGAAAAAACAAGCAAAGAAAACGATCTCCGGCGGTATACTAGTGTCCTGGTAGTTTTGAAATAAGTGATTATATCCTTCCCGCCTACTATCATGTTCTACCGGGTAATATTTTATGGATATAAGCTTCCACCAACGGTTTCGCCCGTGGTTTTCGGTACCTTGTTAAATTATACTCTAGACTAGATTCTATTTCTGTGTGAAATATCATCCAGATCCGTTCAGCCGTTTCAGCGAATGGAAAGTTCAGTGCCTTCATGTCAAGGGACTGGTTTTGTTGAGATGAGATAAAAAAAAAAAAATATGATCACGACTGTAATCCCCAGGCTCGGTAGATATCTCCTCAGATCTTTAGTTACTTAGATCTTTGAGGATATCTAAAGGGGGTAGTCAGAGGCAAGTCCAAACATGACATTTGGTACATGCCCACATTATTGATGAGATTGTTATAAGGGCTAATTGGATATTGGTAGGATGGCTTGGGTAATGTTGTAGTAATGTGACTAGGTTCTAACAGAAATGGCCACACCGTGAAAATAAAAAATTATGTAGTTCATAGTTTCTTACGAGGGTGACTGAAGTTAAAGCGGGCGACCGAATCCGCGTGCTAAGTCTAGCTCCATGCGACTCCTCCCCTCAGTACGCTGCATTACTATTCATTAAACTGTGCCTTCAGTCTAGCCAATGTTTGTAAACAAATCCATCTACAAGCTCCACCGTTTCCATGATCTCCTGGTAGCGACGACCCGCTCCAATCAATACTTCTCTGTTGCTGCGCAGTGCGCACATCGGCACGTTTGTCATCTTCTTCTTCTTACGTTGTTAGAACTTTGCAGCACGTTCGGACCAGTGTGGTGAAAGGGTCAAAGTTCACCCCAGACGCACGCTATACCTAACTACCTACTACATGACATTGGCCGTCCGTCGAATACCCCTCGTAGGTAGTACATTAGGGTCGGTTCACATCTGACGGAAGATGCGTCAAGCGTACCATCGGTCGCGTCTATTCGGTCAAATAGGTACGTTAGCTTTATGGCATGGTTGGTTTTAACTTTTTCAGGCAATTATTTAAATTTTTCTCTGCGTAAAAACCATCCTCGTACTCGTTCTTTAAGGAATATTCTAAAAAAGAATAGCGAAATCGGATCAGCTGTTCTCGAGATTTGCGCTTAGCAACACATTCAGCAATTCATTTGTATATTATAGAAAAGATTATTTGCATCTGTCAAAATACTACGCATCTTCCGTCAGATGTGAACCGACCCTTATACTACAATGTCCAAACAGCACAATTATATGTAAAAGGTGAATGTGTGGACGTTTGTTTATGGTTGAGTCAAAATAAACTAGAGCCTCATTCGTGTAACTTCAATGAGGGACTTTGTTTTATTGAGATGAGATCATTAGGACGATTGGATATTGGCTTGGGAAAAGTAGTTTAGTAGCGGTACCTGAATGGATGACAATAACTACATAACATAAATGGCCGCACCGTGAAAATAAATAAAATCTAGTCTTTACAGTAATTCTCATGGTGAATGTAGGTATACCCAAGTAAAGCGCGCGAACGAACCCGCGTGCTGAATGTAGCTCCATGCGACTCCTCCCCCGGTACGCTGCAGGACTAGCTATTCGTTATTCTGTGCCTTCATTCAAGCCAATGTTTGTGCGCACACCGATCTCCTAGCTCCACCGCTTTCATGATCTCCTGGTAGCGACGAAACCGCTCCAATCAATACTGTCATTTTCGTTGCGCTGCGCAGTGCGAACATCGGCAAAATTGACATCTTCTTCTTATTATAGTGCCCTGGTGTAGTAGTAGCAACCCTGCCTCACAATCCGAAGGTTGTGGGTACAAACCTGGTCGTGCAACAATGACTTTTTCTACTCGAAAAAATTATGTGCGCAATGCCAGTGCTCTTAAACGGTGAAGGAAAACATCGTGAGGAAACCTGCATATTTTTTTAAATGTTTCATTGCAGTTTTGCTTGTAAAAACAGATCTTCGTATGTCTTAGTTGCAGACTTTCCTTTACTGACCGATCTAAATGTAAGACCTGTATGTAATGTAACCAAAGGTCTACAAAAACGTTTTCGAAAGCAATCTCAAATACAAGTAAACTCAGTTTCAAGGAGCCTTCAAGGTCTTGACATACCTTGAGTTTAGTTTATTCCTTCATTCGTATGAGGAAATTTCGTAAGGCTCGTTATAATGAAGGATTTTTTATGATCAAGCATATCGAAACGCATGTTGAAGATTGAGTCGAGGCGAGTTAGAGTCGATTTACTTTTATCCCAAAACCCCAAAGGGAATGAATACTTAATGGTTTATCTATATATTTCTCTGGCGTTTAGGTAATAAATAAAACTAAACATATTTCACGTCACTTGATTTATTACTAACCTAAACCTACCTATTTAGTGAACGGACAAAACAAGGAAGTTTACTTGTTAAAAAATTACCCCACAAAAATAGATCACTGGTAGGCGTGGCTTGTCAGTTATGCCAAAGAATTATATCAAAAATTTACAGAAGCTTATTACACGTTACACGGCAATTAAAGCCCAAACGAGGGAATAAAGTCAATATTAATCAATTTTTGGCAAATCCACGAAAAAGTTTCGATGTGTGAAATTTGGTGACATTTCCCATAAAGAAATGCTTTCATTTTTTCGTTCACTGTAACTATGCATCAAATTATCATAAACTTACATTAAGTTCTCATTAACACAAGAAATAGTATAGGCACCTATATATATGTATGTAGTATTATGTACCACTATATACATAAAACACATCACTTCTCACCCGCGTCATACATAACCCTAACATATCGTAAAAGTTCACTCAAATTTAGTCCAGTTTTCGCCGACACCCCCAGCACTTGTCCTTGTATTTCCTTCTTCATTGACTCGTAATTACTCCTGGCTTCTGGTAAGTCTATTTTGTTGACGACAACGCACGCTCGTTTGTCTGTCAGATTGTCGTTGTACTGCATTAGTTCGTGCTTCAAAGTGTTGTATTGGTGTAGTGGATCGTCAGTGCCATCTAGCAGGTATATAAGACCGCGGCATCTTTCCACGTGCTGCAGAAATTGGATACCTGCGAGTAAATGTTATAGTTAATTCATTGTGTCGAACAACTTAATCTTTTATTAAGTAAACTTTTTATTAAGTAATCAAATTATTTCCATTTAAATTAAGTATCTCATTATTTTATATTCTATTTTTAATTAATTTTATTATTGTACACAATTTTACTATATTTGCATTGCTGTTTGCGCCTATAATTGAGGTGGCACTTAATTTTAATTTAGTTTTGTTATTATGCATGCAATGGTGTTCACTTTGTTGGTGCAACTAAATAAATAAATAAATAAATAAATAAATCCCTTTACCGAAGGTACTAACCGCAGACCATGGGTCGACGACCTAGTAAGGTCCGCAGGTAGTACATGGGCGAGGTTGGCGCAAGAGAGGCGAATGGCAGAAGCGAAGAGAGGCCTATGCCCAGCAGTGGGATGAGAAAGGCTCCAACAAGTAAGAAAAGTTACATGCTAGGTTTTTAGTAGTGGTTTATGTAAAAATCATCAACTTATACAAAAACTTTTAATTGAAAAATAAAATATTACTTTGTTATTTTGGCTGTGGTCGATGGCTCGTTTGGCCAAGCCTTAAATCACCTTAAATAATTCTTAACAAAATAACATTTCATTTTTTGCATAGGCTACTTTTTATCCATTTTGTTCCCGCATGATAGATTTGTTTTTGATTTTCAAGGTACAACGCGGGCGAAGCCGTGGGCGGAAGCTAGTATTAGTATAGATATTATGCATACCAAGTCCATAATTCTTGTGTGAACCAGCTATTAGCCCGGGCAGATCTGCAACCGCCACTTGCTCGTAGTCATTGTACAACACCATGCCTGCAAATAACATATTGATTTTATTATTACATTATAGCGGCGATGGGCTTGCAACCTGTCACGTACGGAATACTAACTACTGTGCAAAATGTGGGCATGTACCAAATGTCATGTTTGGACTTGCCTCTGACTACCCCCTTTAGATATCCTCAAAGATCTAAGTAACTAAAAGATCTGAGGAGATATCTACCGAGCCTGGGGATTACAGTCGTGATCATATTTTAATACCAAATGTCATATTAGGATGCCTTTGATGACCCACTTTAGATATCTTCAAAGATCTAAGTAACTAGAGAACTCAGGAGATATCTACCGAGCTGGGGATTAAAGCTGTGATCATGTTTTTTGTGTTAAAGTAGCAATAAGGATTTCATTATGATAGTCAATAGTCAATAATTATTTATTCAGTAAAATCACAGGGATCATTTTGAATCGTCTTACATACTAGGTGAGTCTAGGTGCCAATTCCAGTCCTATCCCCAGTCCGAGAAGAACTGAGAAGAAACCTGCTAGGCCCTAGCGCTTTTTTTGTATGATCCTTGTTAATTTTGACACCTGGCAGAGTTGGAACTGATGTCACTATACATACCGATATGGGGCTTCAGTGTGGTGAAAGGATAAGGAGCAACAGTGGGCCGTGCTCTCGTCAATGCCCTCAGAAGAGTACTCTTGCCTGCGTTGGGCATGCCTAGAAGCCCCACGTGAGCTATAGAACGCACTTCCAGGATGTAAGAGTTGGACTCGCCTTGAGCACCAAACTCAGCTATGTCGGGTGCCTGAAATAAAAATATCATAGTATAGGAGCCCCCTTATATATTTATTATATTGTTTTTTAGTGTTTGATTTATATCGGCAACAGAAATACATCATCTGTGAAAATGACTGTGACTTTTTTTGGCCAAAATAAGATCTTTGTGGTATAAAACTCCATGGGATTTAACAGTAAAGTACAGCAAGAATGGGCGGTTAGGTTAGGTTAGATTAAGTTAGATTATAGAAAACGGAAGAAATTATTTTACGCAGGACTGGGCGGTGGGGTCTGTGACTATAAGCCTGCTCTAATGAGCGAATAATTTAACAAATTTAACAGCAAGAATGTAAGCAACTAGGCACATTTTTTAAATGGGAATATTTTTGAGTTTTTTAAGGGTACCTTGAAGTACTCAGTATTATTATAATATCACCTGTTCAGTGTCTGTGAGGAAGAACTTGTTGCCTCTACCGCCTGCACCACCGCGAGCGGCCACAAACATAACCCCTTCTTTATTCAGATCACCCACCACTTGGCCGGTGCTATCTTTCACAATGGTACCTGCAACTTGTATTACTTGTATTCTAGGCTAAATACTAATTCATTTTTCAAGACCTTAATCTGAATACAGATAATAATATAACATAGAGGGCTCTGTGCTATGTCAATTCTGTATTGCGGAAACCGTAGTAAGTTTTTTAGGCCAACAATGATTTGATTAATAAGTTATAAATGGAACTATTTTGCAAATTAACCCCAATTGACTAGTGAGGTAATGTTACTCACCCAAAGGCACTGGCACCACAACATGTGAGGCATTCTTCCCAGAACACTCCTTATTGAACCCTCGCTCACCGTGCTTGGCTTGTGTTACTGACCGGCAGTGGTTGAGACTCTTTACTGAGTGGGTTGCCTGCAAGCACAGCAAGAAGTTAACCTACTAGGCATACTAAAAACAAATTATCTTGTACAAAATATATAACATAACCACAATTTATAACCTGGAAAATAACATGTCCGCCGCTCCCGCCGTCGCCGCCGTCAGGTCCCGCATGGTCTTTGCACCAAACGCTGAGGAACGAGATGCATCCATCGCCGCCGTTGCCCGCCACAGCCCGAATTCTGTAGCTATCAACATAATATTGAACCGAATCTCTTTTCGACTTCGCTTTCAAACTGCGCAAAGCTATCGGCGTGTACTCGCAGTAGGCTCGATAGCAATGCAAAGATGTAGCGCTTCTCAAAGATTTGATTAGACTTGATAGACGCATTGTTTCTATTCTAATTCATATTATTTATTTTGTTTAGCTAGTTTCATTCATCACTTGAGACTTTTTTCTTCTTCTTCTGTGTTTATGGCAACTGTCGTCTCTTTTGAGACCAATTTTGTCAGTGCCAAATGTCAATAAAATTAATGTCAATTTTATTCAAAGGATGGCTGTTTTGTTCGAATATCTCGGGATTTCCTCCGATCCTCATTCCCGAATATATATTCATACTTAAAAATCCCTGTACCTACATACGTAAGTATCTTCAAAGGTAGGTACTTCTCAGTGTAAAACCCTCGTCAAAATATTTTTGGAAGACGTAGGTATGTCGGTCTAGCTAGGTATCCAAATCCATAAGAAATCCAACGATATTTAGCTAACCCCCCCAAGCTTAATTAAATTTTCTGAAATACGTAGGTTGTGGGATATAAATTCGTAGGTTCGCCGGAATTGGAAGGATAAAAATCATAAAAATTCGTAGATCTGCGGTATCATGATGCCAAAACGCTGCGTTAGCTAAGCTGTGGCTGGATGGCTGGAATAAACAAAATGTTTTGCAATGGCAACATTTCGCCGGAGTTGCTGATATCCTCAATAGTTGGCGCTTTAATAAAAGTTTGTATTTAACTCGTACATTATTCTAACTACATTACGAATAAAATATAAACTTTTAATTAGTACAAATTTACTTACCATTCTTATTATAACCGGAGCTTTATTTGAAGCCATTTAAACATTATGTTGAGATGATAGTCTTTCCGTTTTCGACCGTATTGTCATATTTTTCGATATTAGTTCTGATAGCGGGTGCTAGATGGCGTCTTTTCCGTCGTCCATGTTTGCATCATGTGGACACGAATACACCTAGTTGCAAGGATCCAAAATAATTTTGAAAATAGATCAGGAACTTAGATTGTATGAGAATGTGTTGGATAATTTAATTAAGGGTTATAAGTACTAAAGTGGTATTTAATGCTATTACTGTCAATTATATTTGAAAGATTACTCAATTTTATTAAACTCTTATAAAAAACTGACATCAAATTTTTAAACATTCATAATTATAATTATCTAGACGGAATTCGAGAATTAATACAGCAGTCAGCAACCCAAGCGGCAAGCGCCGCAGCGTCTGTCGGCAGGGCGGAGCTACGCATGCGTAGTAAAGAGCGTCTTTTCGTTATTGATCGATCAGTAGCGTCGGGTATAAAAAGAAGTTGCTCTCGCGGCTCCACACAGTACACGCAGTCATTCGGTCCGTGATAGATTTTCAGGCCACCGCGCGCTGGACCTAACACCGGCTGCACGGCAGTGAGACATTGCCATAACCAGTCCAACTGAACAAAACATTGAAAAATAAATAGCGATCGCTTTAGGCACGCCGCACGTCTCTTCGACGGAAAAGTTCAGTGAAAAGTGTTTTGACTCATTCACGCTGCAGACCCCAAAGGAGACTGTCAGCAGCCGTTGCTGCGGCTGCAAGGAGAAGATGTCCAGAACCCAAGCGTAAGTACCTACAGCAATAACAACTACAAAATAATTATCTTTCCAGTAGTTTGTACCGAACTGAGATTTCGCGCGCGATCTCCACAATCATCATTTGAGGGTCTCCCTACGAAAAGTAGAAAAACTGTTTTTTTTTTATTAGCTATCTAATAAAATAATAATTTAAAAATATTTTAGGTATATTAAGGTACGTAGGTATTATTTGCGCTCCATGTTGGAGCCTCCGACGTATACCCACGAAACTCAAGATTCGCGCGCTTACGCGGAACTCAAAAGTGAGTGAGCAGGACGAAAATGCGATTTCCGATTGTTTATTCATATTCTTTATGTTCATTGTCAAAAATCATAATTGTAGGACGAATACTTAATGAGTAGGTACCTAATAACTAAACTTAAAAGTACTTACTACAAAATATTTAAACCGCTCTCCTTAAAAGTTACGTTTTCGAATTTCGATAGTGTAGGTACCTACGTAAGGACCCTCGATTTGTATTTACGCCCTGATAATTTTAGAACCACTTTATATAGCAGGTACCTACCTAGTTCGTGTCAAAATAAATTTCGGTAGTTATTGTACCATCTGATGTTTTTAGTCTCACTTTATATACCTACTGGTTAATTTATGTTATTATGTACCTAACATTTAATTAATTGAATGTTGGGCCACCAAGGGAACGGAAGAGAGAAGAGTGCATGCGGCGGAGATGCGAATGCTGAGATGGATGTGTGGAGTGACGAGAATGGATAAAATAAGGAATAAGTATATTAGAGGAAGTCTGAAAGTGGCACCGGTGACAGAAAAGATGAGGAGTAATAGGTTAACGTGGTATGGGCATGTTATGAGAAGAGATGAATGTGATGTGACGAGGAGAGTGTTAGATATGAATGTGGATGGATACAGGGGTAAAGGTAGACCAAAGAAAAGATGGATGGACTGTGTGAAAGATGACATGGGTAAGAAAGGAGTGAGTACTGAGATGACGAATGATAGAGGGAAATAGAAGAAGATCACATGTTGTGCCGACCCCACATAACGTGGGAGAAGGGCAGGAAGATGATGATGATGATGTACTTAACATTTAGAATCACTTTATAAATAATACCTTCTAGTAGTTCGCCATGTCTGCAATCATCATTCTATTCACGCCTTCAAGTGTTTGGACACTCTATATTCTATCTACATACCTACATAGGTAGGTACCTATGCTTACGTAAGTTGGTACAATCAAAAACAAATATTTGATTATCCTACCTAGGGCATTTAGGTAGGCACTTATACCCGTGCTAGACGTCAGTGGTTTTCCAAATATTCTTTTTTTCCTTATAGGTACCTACGTATTTCAAAAACTATCCATTTAGAATCAAGTTAAAGCCTTTCTGCTTTTAATATTTTTCCTTATTTTTTCGACTTTGGAATTAATATTTTTTCAACCCCTTCACTGATAATAGGTATGTTTCTCAGCAAATCTAAAGAGCAAAATCTCTAGACCATCCAAGTTTCATACAGAGTAGGTATATTTAGCTGCTATGGTTTTGAAGAAAATTAATCCTTTTCCTAAATTAGGAATAAGAATCATTTGGAGCTACTTACATTAGACACCTCCATTACATAAAACTTATACTTACAAATATTGTGATTAAGCTTGTTTATGGAGTCCGGCTCAGTCCAGTCCAGTCCAGTCCAGTCAAGCCTAGTCCAGTCTACTCTATTCCAGTCCAGTCCAGTCCATTCTGTTCTAGTCCAGTCCAGTCCAGTCAAGTCTTGTCCAGTCCAGTCCAGTCCAGTCCAATCAAGTCCTATCCAGTACAGTCCAGCCCAGTCCAGTCTACCCTATTCCAGTCCAGTCCAGTCCAGCCCAGTCCAGCCCAGTCCAGCCCAGTCCAGTCAACTCTATTCCAGTCCAGTATAGTCCAGTCCAGTCCAGTACAGTCCTGCCCAGTCCAGTCTGCCCTATTCCAGTCCAGTCCAGTCAAGTCTTGTCCAGTCCAGTCCAGTCTAGTTCAGTCCAATCCAGTCCAGTCCATTGAAAACTTTTTCTTTGTTTTAGCACGCAAACAAATGATGAAAAAAAGGAAGCGGCCATCGATAAAATGAGCATGTCATCCTCGGATGATGCCGGCTCCGCGTGTGATGCCGACGATGAAGTGATCATTATAGAGAACACGCCGGGTTCCGTGGTGGTGGTGAGCGACGCCGAAGACGAAGAATTGAATCTCGACGTCTCCAACGAAGCGGTACCAGAAGAAGGTGTTGGTGATGATGCCTCTGGGGAAAACTCAGCTCAGGTGTGTTGATGATGTTCATTATAATTTCAATGATGTCATAATGGTAATAATGATGAAATAAGTGGTGCAATGGTAGCACCCCTGCCTCACGATCCGTAGGTGGTTTAAACTTGGTCGCAATGAGTTTTGTCATTCGAAAAATTTATGTGCCAATGCCAGACAGTAAATGTTATAGTTAATTCATTGTGTCGAACTCATCCCTGATTTTCCGAAGGTGCCGAAGAGCGCTGGTGGTGTAGTGGTAGCATCCCTGCCTCACGATCCAAAGGTCGTGGGTTCAAACCTGGTCGTGGACCAAAAAGTTTTTCCATTCTTATAATGTATGTGCGCAATGCTAGTGCTCGTAAACGGTGAAGGAAAACATCGTGAGGAAACCGGGCATACCCTAGAACCTAAAAAATCGAAGGTGTGTGTAAGGTGCTTGCAACCTGTCACATACGGAATACTAACTAGTGTGCAAAATGTGGGCATGTACCAAATGTCATGTTTGGACTTGCCTCTGACTACCCTTTTTAGATTATCGTCAAAAGATCTAAGTAACTAAAGATCTGAGGAAGAATCTACCGAGCCCGGGGATTAGAGTCGTGATCATATATTTTTTTAATATATTTTTATGATGAAATAATATGTTCATATTATTTACACTTCATGGAAATAAAATATCAATAACAATTTTATCACACCTATAAGTATTTATAAATATGTGGTATCTAGACACATTTAAATTGCATTCGAAGGTTTGGTAAATTTGACTTCTCTTTCAGTCAGAGTCATCCGCGACATCCGAGTCACCCGATTCATCCGACTTATCTGACTCATCCGACTCATCCGAAGAGGAGAGTCAAGAGGAAGAGCCGCCGAAGAAGAGCGCAGATGAAGAAAAACGGGGCAAGCAACGCTTTAAGGAAAAGCGTGACACGCGCAGCCCAAAACGACGAGTGGAATAAAATTGTAGATATACACTTGAATATTTGGAGCAGTTTTTTCTAGAGTTTGGCCCATCGCTAGAATAACAGTTCATGTAAGCAAACTGATATTGCCATCATAGTGTCTCTGCGACGGTTAGGTACACACCTGCCTACTATGCCATTAAGAATAAAACAGTCCATACTAATCTAGAATTACAGTCTAGAGATACCTAGTCTATGGCAGTGGGTAGGTAGGTTTGTACTTACTTGTATTTAAGAGACACCTAAATATGTACAACCCGGTCACATTATCTCGAGACCTCGCTGGAATCCGAACCTCCGGCCTCGTTCTCCTTTCACCTCCCCGCGCTCGCACTTTCGTTGCCGAGAGAGAGAGAGATCAGAGCGCCGACGTGACGTGACGTCATCGACGCCAAGTCTCGAGATAATGTGACCGGGTTGTAGTTTGATAGATGAACGCAACATCTTATAGATCATTCTAGAACCATCGCCGCTATCGAATCTTCAAGTTTATGATCCTCATATTTATAATCACTCGTAATTTTTAAACGTTCGATATCTCGCTTATGTCTATCTTTGTCGTCCGTATAATCAAGAAAAGAGATGGCAACAGATATATTATTTTTGCTTTTTGTGTTTTTTTTAATTCTGATTATGAATAAGGGGAAATTATTCTTTCTATAAAATATTGGCTATTTATTCACAGATCCTATAATAATAATAATAGTCCAGTAATATCATAGGATGCAAACTATGTCAACTGTATTATATTGTAAGCATTTGTCGCCATTGAAGTACAACGTCGTATGTAATTTTTTTATAAGTAGAATCCACCCATCTCTATTAAGTATATTTTGAAAAACCATATATACTCGTATCAGTTTGCAATATTCAGTTAGTTTCTGAAAACGGTTTCTTTCATGTAAAAATTCAAATTAAGCACTCGGTTTTTTTTTAATAATTCTTCATATTTTTTTAGGTAATAGTTGAAATTTTGTAAAAAATTATCGCCAATTATGGCTTCTTAATTGGTATGTACCAGGTAGATAGTATGTACTACGGAGAAAATGTTCACTTTTTGAATAATATTAGGTAAAATAGTTATCACCATTGTTCTAAATTTTTACAACTTTTGATCACTTTTTTTATTTTTGTAATTTAACGTAGTTTTCACATGACAGGATGGAGTTTTTGAAGGTAAGTTTATTTAAGTAAGTTTCCCAGAAAATTATGCCAAGTACGAGAATGCAGATACTTACGTTAATGGATCATAATACTTCGCACACATTTCGCAACTTTTTTAATAATACTTTCAAAAAAAAACGAACGGTAAAATGCAATAACTTTTGAGTCTTCCGAACCGAATCACGTACTTCTAGTAAAAACGCAAGATAACTCCGACTCGGACTCGGACTCGAACCCGTACCCGTACCCAGACTCGGACTCGGACTCGGACTCGGACTCGGACTCGGTCCCGTACCGGGACTGGGACTCGGACTCGGACTCGGACTCGGTCTCGGACTCGGACTCGGACTCGGACTTGGACTCGGACCCGTACCGGGACTGGGACTGGGACTGGGACTCGGACTCGGTCTCGGACTTGGACTCGGACTCGGACTCGGACTCGGACTCGGACTCGGACTCGGACTTGGACTCGGACTCGGACTCGGTCTCGGACTCGGACTCGGACTCGGACTTGGACCCGTACCGGGACTGGGACTGGGAAACGGACTCGGACTCGGACTCGGACTCGGACTCGGACTCGGACTCGGACCCGTACCGGGACTGGGACTGGGACTCGGACTCGGACCCGTACCGGGACTGGGACTCGGACTTGGACTCGGACTCGGACCCGTACCGGGACTGGGACTGCGAATCGGACTCGGACCCGTACCGAGACTGGGACTCGGACTCGGACTCAGACTCTGACTCGGACTCGGACTCGGACTCGGACTCGGACTCGGACTCGGACTCGGACTCGGACTCGGACTCGGACTCGGACTCGGACTCGGACTCGGAATGAATCTTTAGTTTGCAATACCTATATGATTTCTTTATATGATTTATTTGATTTCTTACTATATGATTTATTTGATTTCTGTATCTTTTAGTTTGGGTACGCTTCAGAGCGGATCAGCTTGCTACTCACGTGTACCTTATAGATTGTAATAATCTTGGTACCTTAGTTTAAATGTAGGTCTAGGTAATAAGTCATGGAATAATCTATTTCATGCCGTAAACTAAAGGCATTTAGACTATTTTATGAGTATTGTGATTAATTAAGTAGGTTTGTAATATAATTGTATAATAGGAAAGTACAAAACGGTCAGTAACTATGCGCCTGACCTCGGTGACATACATTATAACAACGCCCTCGTGTAAAAACATTCGTCATTAGAAATGTTAAATTAAGCATGTTGATGAACGCAACAGTCAATAGTCAATAGTCAAAAGTCAATAATCTTTATTCAGTAATATCACAGGGATCATTTTGAATCGTCTTACATACTAGGTGAGTCTAGGTGCCAATTCCAGTCCTATCCCTAGTACGAGAAGAACTGACAAGAAACTCGCTGGGCCCTAGCGCTTTTTTTGTATTATGAACCTTGTTAACATTGTTAGGGACACCTAGCAGAGTTGGAGCTGATTCGTCCCAAGCTTTTTTGTCATCTAAGTACTCTGATATTCTATAATAAGCTTTTATATCTATAATAACTTCAAATATCTGTCTTCGAAAACATGAACACGACTGTAATCCCCAGGCTCGGTAGATAATCTCCTCGGATATCTACTTACTTCGATCTTTGAGGATATCTAAATAGGGTAGTCCGAAGCACGTCTAAACATGGTCTTCGGCACATGACCACATGCCTTAGCTTCGTAGAATAAAGATAAATTTAGAATCCTTTCGGCATTCTAAATCCTACTAATATTATAAACGTGACAGTTTGTATGTATGTATGGATGTTTGTTACTCTTTCACGCTAAAACGGTTGAACTGATCTGGATGTAATTTAGTACAGTGATAGATTATAGTCTAGAATAGTACATAGGCTACTTTTGAACCTGGTGGCAAGTCTGATTCCGTGGGATAGATTCGCTTTTGTTTTTCAAGTTAACACGCTGCGAAGCCCAGGGCTAAACTATTTTATTTTATAAAATAGGTTTCGCCCGGGGCTTCGCCCGCGTGGTACCTTGAAGAGCAAAACCTAACATATCCCACGGGAATCATACGTGTTTCCAGGATTAAAAGTAACGTATGTGCTATTCTAGACTATAATCTTACTCTGTCCTAAATTTCATCAAGATCCGTTCAACAGTTTTAGCGCGAAAGAGTAACAAACATCCATACATACATACAAACTGTCACGTTTATAATATTAGAAGGATTTAGAATGCCGAAATCGTTCTAAATTTCTCTTTATTCTACGAAGCTAAGGCATGTGGTCATGTGCCAAATACCATGTTTAGACGTGGTTCTGACTACCCTCTTTAGATATCCTCAAAGATCTAAGTAACTAGAGATCTGAGGAGATTATCTACCGAGTCTGGGGATTACAGTCGTGGTCATGTTTTGTAAGACAGATATTTGAAGTTGCGTGAAGTGGGGGGGGGGGGGGGGGGGGGGTATCGCACACCAGTGAGGGGCAGACGTAATGTGACTGTATGCACTGCAAATTCTTATTTTTTTATTCATAATATTAGGTTTATATAGCATTCGCTTCAATAAAACAAGTGGAAAAGTAAGAAAGATCCAAATTCACATAGGTAAAACCAAATTATGATACTTACGTTCAGTTCTCTATTTTAACAGTGCAAATAAATATAAAAATGCATATTTAAAATAAAAAATATGATTTTTATTGGCGGGATCAGATAAAAATTAGAAATAACTTTGTTTAATCTGATGTTGTGTACTCGTACATTATATTATACGTTGATGGTTTGTTATCTTTTTCTGCGGAAATTTAATTAGCAAGCAACTTGTGAAATCACATTTTTCGTTGTACCATATCTGATATTTTTATACAAAATTTAATTTCACCGAAACTTAGAGCTTTATTGAATCAAGAACTTCAATTTTCTGGAAAAGCGGATGCTCGGGGTGATCAGGTAAGGGTACGAGTTGGCAGCGGGCGACATGAGGCGGCGGCGGACGACGAGTCGAGACACTACTGGTTTCTATATATTTCTATGAAATTCCCTCCGTAATTAGCGACACGAAGCTAGCGACGCATTTCATAGAAATTCATAGAAACCAGCAGTGTCGCCGCGACACGTCGTCCGCCGCCGCCTCATGGCACCCGCTGCCAACTCGTACCTTAAGGGTGGGTGCGGTGCCCAAACAACCAACTAGCTATGCGACTGTTCAATTATCATACCAAATGCGAAATTGAGAAGAATATTTAGATGATTCTCAAACTGTTAAGCACTCGTCTAAATCTAGATATATCATCAGAAAATCGGGGCGTCTTAGCACCAAAAGATAGAAGTAGTTTAGTATTTCTATAAGACTCCCCTACTAAGTAATTTTCAAAATGTCAAATGATCTAAGGTTATTCAAAGTATACTAATTATTATACGTAAATGTATAATCGGTGTGGATTCTACTTAATATAAGTCCTAAGTATGCATATTCTAGCTGTAGATTCTACATAAATACTCGTATACAATACTAAAAACATTTTAAAGTAGTGACAAAATGACTAAAATGGACCACCCTGAACTGCTGTGCGTAGAAACAAAAACTTTGAATAGCATGTTTCTTGCGGTGTTAAAGATAAAAGAAGATATTCAAGAAATCCAACCACAAGGTGAAAAAAATTACGTGAATGAAGTCGCAGGAACCTTAGTTAACAATTTTTATTTAATACGTTTGTCTCATAAAAACATTCTGAGCAAACTAAAAAATAGATTTATGTTTAATCATTAGAATACTGGGTGGCACTAAAGTACGACTTTAGAAATAACTTTTGTTGCCAAAGTAGGGTATAATTATTGCGCCACCCTCAACAAACTCGTTTGTATTATTGCTCATTTCATGGAGTCTAACCCGCTCACACGATGAGCTTAATTTTGAGATAGAGAGAGAAAGAGACAGCTACTTTTTATCGGCGTACTTTTATAATAAAAGCTATCAATTAGGCACTGTAACGGTTTTTTTTCAAAAGAAAAATCTTTGCTACTATTTAAAATAGTAGGTAGCCCTATTAACAGGTGCGGTACATTAAGGGTTTTTAAGCTCAAATTCTAGGTGTTTTACGAAACTAAAATTTGTCCATCTTTTTCAATTTTAAGATTTAAGGTTTTAAGTATTCATTCATGTTAGTTTTAAGTACGTCTAAGTTTATAAGAAAAACGCTTAAAGTAGGTGTCAGTTCGTAAAAAGAAGAATCGTGAATCGATGATTTTTGTATCTAATGTTGTTGACATGAAATGTCACCTCACGATTCTTCTTTACCTACATAAATGTATATCGTTCTGACAAAAATATAGGTATACATTATCTAAGATAAACCCTTTTTAATACAATTGTAATATTGGAAGACTTTAGTCCTTTTTAATTTTTAAAAAAATAATTGTAGTAACTTATGAGGAGGGTATTAGTTTATATTAACCTTCAAAATAAAAATGTTTTTATCTAAAAAAAAATGTAAAAGGACCATATTCATTCTAATAGGTAGTCGTGTATAATCTTTATCCTCTCATTCATAATCACTAGACATTAAAATAATGGGTGCAGTGAACTCCAAAAAAAAACAGAATGTTCATAACCTTATTATTAATCAGCCAGCAGCTTATTATTAAGCCATTGATGTCCTATTAATTGCAGGGCAAAGTCTCTTCAAACGAACTCCCTAGGCAGGCCGGGTGCTCATGTAAGAGTCCCGGCGTCTATATCAGCACAATAATCCTGCAAAATGTACTATAAATCACATTTTCGACTATCAATAGAACAATGGTACGCCCGCCATTATTTTTGAGAATTAATCTCTTAAACTTACCGTAACATCACTTACGAACGACACAAGAATTTGACAACGAATATTATTAATTCGATTCAGGTGAATTCGATGAATATTCGGTCCCGATTGAATCGTTTTTGCGAAGTAGTCACCATCTTGTACTACCATCTCATTTTGGGTCTTCCGCCATGACACTGTAGGGACTTTGTGGTCCCTCCTTTATTACATTAAAGCTCCAAATAAAACCTTAATACTGTAACGTTTAGCAAGACATAAATTAATTAATAATATTAATAAACTAATAAAAACATGCCAAAAACTTGTTTCTTGCCTGGGTACTATCAGCTGTAGTATCTTTCCCATTCAACAACCGATTGTATGTAACACGGGAAATATTACTTTGCCCACACCAACATTACAAAATACAAGAAGGTTAATATTCATTTTATTAAATATTAAATTTCTCATTACAGAATATTTTTTTTGAAGTTGACTGCACCATGTATTTTTTACTTAATTAAATAAATGTATTAGATACCTAAGCCCTTGCGATTCTAATGTGGTAAAATTGATGTGATAGGTGATAATAAACTAATTTATCGTTATACGAAAGTCGGTATACGAATAAACAAAATTTTGATATTCTAGAAAATCGTTTTAATTTTATTGTTAGCTAACCTGAAAGTCGGTCCAGGCGCAAGTCGATGGCCATGTAACACTTCGGGTATTACAAGAGATACAAGCTTGTATCACTTGTATTACCAGTGGAACTATTCAGTAGTATTATGGTACGAGTTGTCAGCGGGCGACGTGAAGCAGCGTCGGAAGACGTGTCGCGGCGACACTACTGGTTTCTATGTATTTCTATGAAATTCCCTCTGTAGTTGGCGACACGAAGCTTGCGATGCGTCATCGAGCGGCAGACGCCAGTGTCGCCCGACCACGGATCAGTAGTGTCACCCGACCGCAGCTCATTATTCTCGAACACGTCAGACATCTTGTTTCACGGAGCACTCGGAACCAACTGGATGAAGCGTCAGCAGTCGGGTTCGAAACCATGACGGCAGTGACAGGACGTAACTTCGTGTCGGGTCGACATGAAGCGACGACACATGGTCGGCCGCTGCCTCACGTCGCCCGCTGTCAACTCGAACCTTTACATTTTAGATCCGGTAGGCGAGTAAAACAAGGTGATACAGTGAGATGCGTCTCGGAGCCTCCTTCCGTACGCTACGTACAATACAGTGCATACAAGAACCATTAACATGTGCATTTCGTATTCCACCACCTTACCACAAGCTCTTACAAACCATCTTGTTTCAAATATATCTTGGTAACACTACTTCAATATAATTTCTATAGGTACATAATATCAAAGTTATATTATTATTATTATTTTGTCGTGTCTACTTTATCCTCATCTTATTCAGATACATCACTCATCCATCTCAGAATCTAGAGAAATCGCTCTTCTTTATACCAAATTCAGTAAACAAACATTCATAAATCGTTCAATGAGTTCACCTTTTGAATTGTAAACCTACAAACATTACTAAATTGATCGAATAGTTCTAAATTAATATTTTTAATTCTAAGACTTACCACTTTAAAATTCACGCGATTCATCCTTTTTGTATTTTCATTTGCTAATAGTTCAAGCACACTCACTGGCTGTTGTATGCTACTGGAAAACGTAGCCTCGGATCAAACTTACTCCCTTACCGTGGCGACTGCTACTCTTCAGAAAAAAAAACATTATCTACACTCCTATCATCTCTTCCACCTGACCATGAGCCGACATCAAGACAAGACTCTCTTCGTAGACACAGTCTGTCCATAGCGACGGGAGAGGAGCTAGTGTGGTAGACATTCTACCCAATATAAATTATTTTACGTTCATTCATCACAAAATTGGGTAGTAAAGGGCAGGAAGATGATGATCATGATGTCGATATATCTTAGATCGTTCTACTGAGTTAAATTAATGTTAACGCCCATTCGTTGCGTACAGAGCGATACGGTTTGTTTAAGAAAAGGCAGAAGAAGGAGCAGTGGCTGGTACCAGGCTGACATAAGGATGATGGCTGCTTGCTCATCTGGCGATGTCCTGATACGGGGAATCTAAAGCTCCGTACACACATACGGTTTTGCTCGATACATTTGATGCGGATTACTACTGGATGCGAGCCTTTGAGCCGTGAGTTTTGCGGTCCACACGTTAATTTTTACTCGTTTTCGAGTAATACCGTATGTGAGTAAGGAGCTTTCGCTTCTGGACGCATTGCAAATGCGACAGTGTTACTAGTGTACCTAATACATTTTACAAAAACCGGCTTCAAATTATATAAATATAACTATGAGTATTTATAACCTTAATCGTAATAAATACTAACTCCATAATCGCAAAAGGGAGTAAATACGAGTACACGATGGGCAAAAGTAATGTCACAGTGAGAAAATGCCATCATTTGCAAATGGCGTCTTATATCATAGTACTTTGATAGTACATAAATATACGTACTTCTGCAAACCGATTCAATTGACTGAATTTAGTGTAAAATTTACACTAAATGCAAATCATATTTAAAAATTTGGTTTTTTCTCAAAACATTTATGCAGAATACCTTCAATATCAAAGGACGATGACGACGCCATTTGCAAAAGTTATGCCACATTCACGACAACACTTATGTTCCACCTTGTGTGACTAAAAAAAAGAAAATTCACAAAAACTACTTCGACAAGTCGAGATCTCAAAAAATGGCGACATTTCTTACGTTTTACGTTAAAAGTACCAACTCCTTGAGAATAGGATCACCTAATTCAAAGACATTTTTTAATACAACAGTCAAAGAATCATCAAAATCGCTCAACTATATAAATACAATCGAATTGAGAAGCTCAATTTTTGAAGTTAGCTAAGATATTGTGTATAGTAAATAAGCTACTAACAAGTACCTACTAACTGAGACGCATTGCACAGTGCGACGTATTATATTGTATGTTGAAGAAATGCGCTAAGAAAATATTATTTTATGAAGAGAACCACTTCTATTGTAGGTCACTGACGTCTATGAGCCGGACTGAAGAAACTACATTGAGTGTGGAACAATACATAAGTAAGTACCTGGGAGTAAGTATTACGTAGATATAAATTTACGCAAAGAACAAAAAAGATCACAGATATAATACTCGTACTAACGTATCGTAACGTATCTATTACGATGACGTATGACGGATGAGATGACGGACGATAGGGGAGAGTGGAGGAAGAGAATCTGTTGTGACGACCCCTTTAGTGGGATAAGGGCAGGAAGATGATGATGATGACATTTTACCGTATATGATGTAAGTGATGAGGAATAAACTGTGGTCGGCTCTGTCAATCTAGATAACTATCTATTATCATCTAAAAACACACCCAGCTTAGTCAAGCTATCTACCTAGTTACTGAAAAGTGATCAGTGACCGTCATGTTGCGGCAGCTTGAAAGAAACCTACCCTGCTCTCCCCTTCCCTGAATATATTCAAAAACGATAGGCCTAGTTCAAAAATTTGCATATAAAGTACTAGGACATCAGAAATACGTAGGAGTCTGCAGTGAATAGTGGCGCGCCACCCCGCCCACCTTACCCCCCTCCCGTATTACCTCCCGCGCCGCTTCCTGTAGGTTTCACTAGCCAGACACGGCCCGGCTATTGAACCTGTACCTGTAAATAATTTTATAGACATCCACGAGTATGCCACAATCAATAAAACTGTCTGGGCTGTATCATTGACGCGGGGTGGCGCTCTGCATTGCTTTATGTACTCTTCTTCTTCTTCTTCTTCAATTATGGCATCTGTCTCTTAGAGAACAATTTTGCCAGGGTCTGTACTCGTGATTTGATATAAAAATAAGAATCGTTTTCCTTGACATTTATGAAAAATCTTAAAACCCAATATAAGAGTAACATTTTAATTCAGACAAATCTATCGAAATCCCGTTTGTCGAAATTCGTCCCACCGTTGGGGCTACAGTCAAAGGAACTTATTTTATTTGAGTAATAATATACTTTCTGTTTTAAATCTCTTGGTATACCAGAAATATATAATACTCGTACATAGGTAAAAGGCGCCTACACTTGAGTACGTCAAACTGTTAGTACCGGATTTTCAAGTTTCTAGACCATAATGTGTGGCCTAGTAACTCAATCACCGAAGACAGCCACTGACTCTCTCTCTGTCTTCCCGACTATTCATCCCACATGGTGTCATGGGGTCAGCCTTCCTAACAATCTTCCTCCACATCGCCCTGACAGACAGAAAAAAAAAAAAAAACAAGCCACTGACTAAAAAAAGTATTCAGTCGTACTCAGTAAGGCTTCGGATAGCCTTCACGACACCTGAAAAGCACTAAAAATGCGCTACCAATCATTTATCATCATACTATTTCTTATATACTACAGCCTATATTCTAAATCATATCCTTGCCCGGGCATTATATTTAAAATACCAGGGTCACATAAATACGTAGGAGTCTATGGCTGATATTCAGTCTGCTGTTCCTCCAGGCATTTCATCCCGCTTGAAAAATCAATTTATCTGTTTCTATCAGTGCATTCAGGATACACTGTAGTCTAAAAGGGACAGGCTATGCAATCAGCCACGCCCAGAATTCAACATAACATACTGTACTGGTAAGTGATATTGAGGATATTGCGCCAAAAGACCATTTCACCCGCTCTACACCTCCGTCATCAATAATATTGACATATTGCTTGGCAGATATGCTTCTCTGTCTATCAAGTACGAATTATTATATTCTATCACACTTGTCAAGTGTGTCCCCACTGAGGTCTTCAGAAGGCCTACAGTTGGCCACCAACTCATATGAACTCACTTCTTACTGCGAATAGGTAATTGAATCTGATGATTACGCGAATTCGTATTGAATTCAAGTAGTAGATTTGTAATAAATTCTCATTATTGAGGTTGAGAGGAAACTTAAAACAATAATCTGAGGTAATAAAAAATATCCAGAATTAAAATATAATCAAATGTTTTATACAGAGTTGATAAGCAGCAAGTGAGTTCTATACAAACTGTTGTATTACCATACATTAAATCTGGTTTTCAAAGATTTAAAAAGCTTTTCGGATCTTATGATCACCTGGTACAATGAGTTCCATTATAGTTCCACTTTGGCTGGACAGAAAACTATATTAGAAAATAGAACCAAATTAGCATGGCTAACGATTTTATTATTACTATGTGTATGTGAGTGATTGGTTTATCTTAACCGAACTCTGATACTCAGGAGTGAGAGCTCAATATCCGATGTTCCATGCTACGGAAGTTTGATGACCCCCTCTGAGACTCCCAGGTTCCTTGCTAGTGCATAAAAAAGGCAAATAGAAGTTGCCTAACCCCCCCCCTGAATCCCCTTCATGTTTATGATGCCCTAGTACTGTAGATGCTTTACTTCGTCTTGCACACAAAAGTGCAATTCGCAAGTTGCATGGAGCAGCAATGCAACCAAGTCGTAGGGAATATTCGCCTCCATTTTACTAGGACATCATAGAACCTGAGAAGGTGCGGAATGCAGAACACACAGTAATAGTATTCGTACATAATACTATGTATACGCTTGCAGTATTCCCCCTATTAGCTATTTCACAAATGCTTTAGGAAACCTAGGGGTTCAAAAGAGATAGACTATGTCCAGGTTCATGGATAGCTTTCTGTGCCTCTTCCAAAATAAGTCTTATCTATCTCAAATACAGTTCAAAATGGATTGTTCGTTGTTTGGACGTACGATGTCTAAGTATTACGTTGCGTCGTATTTACTGATCGTAGCATTTCGTAGCACTTTGTAGCATTTTGTAGCACTTCGTAGCATAACCGTAGCACCTCTATATAATTTAAGCGGACAGTATTGCATAGAATTAGGTTAATAGTTGCACCTAAAACTCTTCTAGGTGTAATTTAAAGTAAGTGAAATGGAATACAATTTACTTTCTCTTTCTTTGCACCAACTTTTTGTTTTGAATTTCTGGTGCAATGCATTAAATTCTTCCGCCATTGCTGGATTTGTTTAATTTCTGGAGTGCATTTTTTTGGTATTTTATGGTCGAGTTTAAGGGATTGTCTAATAATGATTTGATTGTAGTGTGTAGTGCAAGCTAAAGATCTTTAGTAATGAAAAAAAAAACCAGACTGAAAATAATTCAAAGAAAATAAAATATAGCCTTTGTCATTGTTGTTATCATGAAAAATTCAACGGCACGTCATTTGTCAAAATCTATCCTGCCGTTTACGAGTATGCTACAGTGACAGCCAAATTCGCTTGCAATATATCTACCCAAATACATTGTTCCTTCGTAGTCGGGTAATAATATTCTAATTGAGATATATAGGTACGTAGAAACATCTAATATTGAGCTTATTTTATAGTATGTACCGGTTTACTAAAAAACCGGTCAATAACTGGGCATTTTTACTGTATTTTTGTAACTGTATTTTTTGGAAAATGAAAACTTGAAAACGGAAAATTTTATGAAAATCAGTTGTTACCGAAATTCAGATTTATATTATCTAAAATACAAAAATTGCTCGTTTATAGGTATAAGATAATTATAGTATAGATAAGTGCTTTGTAACTATATTTAATTATCAATAAGTATCAATACACGGACTCATGAATACAAGTTTAGCTCTGGAAAACGCTCTGTCTACCCAGATAAAGCACCGAATCGATAACTGATGGGGATAACTACAAGTATATAAGCTTTGACGTATGTGCATTACTATTTATCGCATTGTGGTCTTTATTGAAAAGGTTGCACGGGTATAATTACTTTGGCTTGCGTACATATTGATTTGTAGCGTCACAGGAGCAGGGGATGTACGCCAGTGTAATGAAAAACTGAACTCTAACAGCCATCCCCGACGGCACAATCTCGCTTGTGATTGAAATTCGAACATCTCTTATCGCGCTATGTGCCCCTAGTAGAAACCTGGCCAGGATCCAACATGCCACAAAAGCTCTAAAGGAAAATTCGGCACCGAGAAAAGTGATTTTGACGCCAACTTGCATAATGACTAGAGACTAAAAATATGATGTATCTACTTTAAGTAATTCTACTGGTATATTACAGAATAAAACAGTATCAACCTATATTAAAAGAACCTTTACATTTCTCATATTCGGTAAGTAGGTCCTTATTACCCCCAAATGGGGCTTGTAGGTGACCAACTAGCGCTCTAGGGTAATAATGTAGCTAGAAAAGCCCTAGGGCGGTAAGTAATTAAAAAAAAAACTTCACTCTTTCAAAAAGTTCGCGTACACCTAACCATCATACTGGCAATAGACATCATGCATTCAGCCCAATGACAAAAGAGGTCGCTTCGTTATTCAGCCTTGTCTTCGTATGAGTATAATAGTCATCAATTTTAAATATCGAACGGCGAAGCTCAATTTCGTTCTTGAAAAAAAATAAATAAAAAAAAAGATGAAAAAGGCGGGAATAGAAAAATTTTACTTTAAAATGTTTTATTTTTGTAATGCCGGTTTTTTTCTACTTACCTCACAATCGAGATGTAAAGCAGAGTAGTTAGCTCGGGTGTAAGCATCAATTGCACCCTCGAACTATAGGCGCCCTCGCATGTGCTCGTGCGCCTAAATATCTCGGGCTGCAATTGATGCTTTACAGCCCTTAGCTACTAATCTACTATTTTATATTTATGTATTTTCGATTAAGAACTGACTTCTAAAATAAAAATAAAATAAAACTGTTTTGAATAGTGTTAAATATATCGGCTGGTACACTTATCCCTACCAATCTTTCCCTACTGGTAGGGATAAGTAGGGTAGTCAGAGGTACTAGTATGTCAAAACAATTGTTTATGACAAGTAGATGACTAGATGACAAGTTGCCTTAACAAATGTGAAATGTACATTTACATGTTTGTTTCACTATCCAGTATCCACCTCTCCAGTCATGGACATATTATATTAATCATTCCGTCATATACCTCGAATAGAGAGTAAAAAAATCAAAAAAAAGTGCTTCAGTCGGCAGACTTTTTAGACAAGCGGCCTAAACGCTAATCGAATAGAATAGAATGGAATTTTAATGTACTTATAGCTTATTAAATGTAAGCTAGTGTCATTCTCATGTGCATGTCTCATATATATATTCTTCTCTATGGGTGCAGAACCATCACGAACAACTAACTCAATATTCACAGAGCATAATCTGTGTATAAACACAGGGCCGGCAACGCCAGCCATATCACATCGCCATCGGCATTGCTCATGGCACGGCGAACGCAGAGGCTACGCATGTTCCACTGCAAAAAACGGGAAAACTGGCAAGCTGTACATAGTCGTGGGTTATATTCCAGTGAAACGTAGACCCACGTCGACAGCGTTGAGCTACGTAACCGCCTGTTCGAGCAAGCCACGCGTGTATCAATGACGTCTATTCATGCGTAGCCTCTCCGTAGGTTGCAGTAGATACAACTACATACATTTTCTTACAAAGGGAAGCTTAATACACGTGCGTGGGCTCTCCATGCGCCGTGGTGCGCCTTAAAAGTTTTAAGAGCTCTTATCCTGTTATGTCGCCCTGGTACAAACTTGGCGTCAAGCCAGCTAGAGTCAAAATGATAAGATGAAAATTCGACATTGAGATTTCCACCTGCAGATTCAATTTCAACCGCAGCCTTGGTTATGAAAATGAATAGAAAAGGTGCACATACTTATAATATATTACAATCGTTTCTAACAGATTATCTAATAATTCTTTAAATCGCGAGGAGTGGAAGGAAGGAAGGGAGGCCTTTGCTCTCCAGTTGGACAATAAAGGCTGAAAAATCATCATCATCTTCCTGCCCTTATCCCACGTTATGTGGGGTCGGCACAACATGTGATCCTCTTCCATTTCCCTCTGTCACTCGTCATCTCATTACTCACTCCTTTCTTACTCATGTCATCTTTCACACAGTCCATCCATCCTTTCTTTGGCCTACCTCTACCCCTGTATCCATCCACATTCATACCTAACACTCTCCTTGTCACATGACATTCATCTCTTCTCATAACATACCCATACCACGCTAACCTATTACTCCTCATCTTTTCTGTCACCGGTGCCACTTTCAGGCTTCCTCTGATATACTCATTCCTTATTTTATCCATCCTTGTCACTCCACACATCCATCTCAACATTCGCATTTCGGCCGCATGCACTCTTTTCTCGTCCGTTCCCTTGGTGGCCCAACATTCAGACCCATACAATACGACAGGCCTTATGATTGTTTTGTAGATTTGCCCCTTAAGTTTAAGGGGCATTCTCGGATCACACGTGGTTCCTGTGACCTGTCGCCATTTCATCCATCCCGCATTTATTCTATTCCTTACATCCCGATAAATCTCATTTATCATTGACTATCGTATTTTATCATTGACTCCGTTTTTAAGTGATGACCATGTCATTCGAGTTGGTGGTCGATTGGAGGCATCCGATTTTAATTTCGACAAAAAACATCCTGTTCTTTTACACTCTAATCATCATTTTACTAAAATTTTATTTGAACACGAACATAAACACAATCTACATGCTGGTCCGCAACTGCTATTAGCTATCATTCGAGAATCTGTGTGGCCTATCAATGGCAGGCATCTAGCTCGTCGCACATTTCATAATTGTTTTAGATGTACACGACTTCAAGGAAGGACTATGCAATCTATGATGGGAAATTTGCCATCGCAACGCATTACGCCGAGCTTCCCATTTCAAACTGTAGGCTTAGATTTTGCCGGTCCATTTTCAATTTTGAACAGAAAGGGACGTGGTGCTACCGTTAATAAATGCTATTTATGCCTCTTCGTTTGCCTACGTTACAAATGCTTACATCTCGAAGCCGTAAGTGATCTATCAAAGGACGCCTTTGTCATGACCTTTCGCCGATTCGTGTCGCGCCGCGGCAAGCCAACGGAGGTGTTCTGCGATAACGGTCGCAATTTTGTGGCCGGTGCCAAAGAAATTAACCAATTTTTTAAGACTTATTCCGATACTTTATCTGATTTTGCAAGTGAAGACGGGATAAATTTTATATTTTCTCCAACGTACGCTCCTCACTTTGGCGGAATCTTTGAAGCTGGTGTTAAGTCCGCTAAATTTCACCTAAAACGCGTCATGGGTAATTCTCACTTAACCTTTGAAGAGTTATCAACTCTTTTCGCACAAGTAGAATCAATACTAAATAGCCGTCCATTATGTCCGCTATCTTCCTCTCCTGACGATTTCCTTTGCCTGACTCCTGGGAATTTCCTCATTGGTCGGGCTCTCACCGCTGTGCCATCCCCGGCATTGGAGGACTGTAACCCAAACAACCTGAAACGATACTCTCGACTGCAGCAAATATATCAACATTTTTGGAGGCGCTGGCAGCGAGAATATGTTGCTGAATTGCAGCAACGCCGCAAGTGGAAGACTAACTCTACGAACCCAACCGTAGGAGACTTGGTGCTTTTACAAGAAGTCAACGTTCCACCACTCTGCTGGAAACTCGGTCGAATTTCAAGACTGTTTTATGGTCCGGATGACCAGATACCCCGAGTAGCTGATGTAACTACTTCTAAAGGATGCGTTCGCCGTCCATTAGTTCGCCTCGTCGCCCTGCCTACAGCTGAAGAATTAGATGGTTGAAAACCAATGCTTTTCAACGGGGGCAGGATGTTAACGCCTACGGATTATCTGTGAGCAAGACCTGACTACATTTTTCACAACCACCGTCACATTATTATGAAACAATGTGAAACAATTTTCCTCAACCCAAATTCCAAAATATTGTAAAAAGGACAATACAAGCCTATATCAAATTCGGGATTTTTCATTTGTGTTCCCCTGTGCACAAACACTGGCTCTATTTCTATTCTAAAGTCTAAGGTCAATTTATTTCTTTTACATAAAAAAAACTCATTAAAATCCATCTGTTTTGAATTTTAATAATCTACGAATAAAGTTTTGCTTTCAACATTATTTGTTTTTGTTCTCGGACCAAGGCAGCATAGATCACAAACGTTAATCAGAGGGTGGAGTGGACCCCTCTCTGGGATTGGAAGAGACTTTAACAAAGTCGTATGTCCAGTAAAGATGATTTATTTCGTTGCCAATATCTACTCTCAGTGAGATAGATATTGATTTAGCTTCAGTAGCGGGAAGGTCCACGATGCAAAACACGAGCTAAAATTTGTCCCTTTGTTGTTAAATTTAGCTTCTTTCCTATTGCTCAACTAGATGACTCAACTAGTTGAGCAATAGGTTACAGTTTATATTACTGAACATTGTATGTTCAACTATTATTGCTCAACTGCATTAAGTTGAGCAATCTTTATTCAATAAAATAACAATGAACATTTTGAATCTTTTTACATACTAGGTGAGTCTATAGGTGCCAACTATAGTCCTATTCTCAGTCCGAGGAGAACTGAAAAGAAACTCGCTGGGCCTGAAACTGCACAGCTATATTGAGAAATAATAAAAACTCATAATCTCATAATTAATATTATATAAGTTACTCTATGATTAATATTACTCACTACTAAAAATATTAAAATTACCTATCACTTATCTCCTTAATTTTTTTTTTTAATAAAATTAAGGAGGTATGTAAACCTAAACATATAGCAAAAACTTTTTAGTTATTCGAGATTTGTCTGAGAAAGATGGCCAATAATCAAAAACAAAACCTCATCGGTATAATTAGCGACCTTTTTATGAAAATATAAATTTAAAAATGGAACGTCATTCATTGATAGACTGACAGATGTCGGGTAACATGGTTTTGGAAAAAGTAGTAAAATTAAAATAAACGGATGAATGTAAAGAAAACCGATATAAATGGCTCTAGCGTGAGAATAATTATTTATACGAATAAACCAGTAAGTTAAAAATGTTCTATAGTGGTCAAAACCGCGTGTTACTCCGAGGGTCTGACAAGAGTTTTGGTAGTATAAGAAAATATATTTAGTGTCGTATCTTGGAACGATTTACCGTACTGCTGATTTTAGTTCTTCAGAGTTTTCGCTATGGGTGCTAAATGTATATAACATGTATTAAGGAACTTAAACTATCAAAACCAACAAGCTCCCAAGTATTTGTTACCACGCCAAAGTTATACAAAGTCACGTAGGCCATTATTGATTAATTGTCGACGCTATAGTGTTGATACTGCATTTGTATGATGCACTCATTGCCTTTCTCTTTCAGATCCCTTGCGCTCCCAATGCACCGGTGAAACAGCGAATAGCGGTGGGATGAGAGACACCCCAACAAGCACCCAGGTAAGTACTAACTTTAAACCTTCTAGATTGTTATGAAGCCCTGGTACAAGTTATGCAAAAATACCGCCATTTTGCAAACTATGATGAAAATACCCGTCCGGGGACATAGGACTTTAAGTTAAATTACCGACCTGCACATAAGTTAAAATAGCAACATACCATAATCATCTGAAAGTCAAAATGCCTTAGACCCTGAAATTTATTATGCCTGAATGTTTATAAGACTAATTAAGAAAATGAACATCAATGTACAGTCGTGCACAGAAAAAAAACTTTATTTTCTTTCTTAACTACAATTTAATTAACATAAATTATTTATCTATGTCGTTTTCTTAATGATATAACTTTTTCCAAAAATGAAATTGGTGTAATATTTTCCTCTCTTAGCTCCCTCAATTGTTTTTTTATAATTGTAGATAAAGCTTATTTCATTTCGCTTACGACGGGCACATGTTCAGGCATTAAAGGGAGACTTGCACATTTTATGTCCAGCTTTGTTTTCGCATATTCCAAAACTTTTAGCCTCTTTCCATACCGCTCTGTTGTAATGAAAATAACAGTCATTTAGATTTACGTCAGGGAAAGTTGTCTTTACAGCGTTGATGGATGCTTTTTCAAAATCACATTATAAATATTAATACTAATACCGAGTTGGTCACGTATTACTCGTATAGTAAATAGTCTCAAATAAGTGCTTTCGGTCTTGTCCGGAAACACTTATTTACTCAAATCTAGATGTATAGTGTATATTTGGCGAAATGGTTTCGGGAGTCTCTTGAATGTCCCATCTCCCGAAAACTGCCTTAATTTGCCTATTTTAGCAGCTTCGAGGCCGTATTTTGTCAATTTTTGTCGAAAATATTAAAATTTTATCTGCATCACCATCTTCGGCCACGAGAAAACTTTCGCACAATATCTTTGGTCATTTAGGTAGGAAAATTCGGTATTTTCGGACGACCTCAGTGGCGCAGCGGGCAAGAGTCCGCCTGCCACGCATGAGGTTGCGGGTTCGATTCCCGCCTCGGAACAAATTTGTGTACGATCTGCAGAAATTTGTTCCGTTGGTCTGGGTGTGTATGTATAATAAAAAATATCTATCTATGTACCTATATCATGTATTAAATATATCAGTTATCTAGTACCCATAACACAAGCTTTGAGTAGCTTACTTTGGGGCTAGATGATGCTGTGTGGATTGTCCAGCATTATTTATTTATTTATTTATTTATTTATTTTCTGCTCCAAAAACTGGTGTCTAGCTGTAAAATGTTTTTTTCTTCTCTTCATACGAAGGCATTTGCACAAAAGGGCCTTCATTATCGCCGTAATATTTAGCAATGTGTTTCTGTTATGTATGCAAACCTATCATTGATTATTAGTTGTAGGGTAGACCGTGCTCCATATAAGGTTGAGTTTACTGACCAATAAACCAGTGTGAATTATACCGTCTTTACGTTAACACCTCTGTAGGCTTCCTATACAACAGTTTCTCAAAAATCTTTTTCACTGGGGTCATTTTGGTACGTATCTCTTCCTTGCAAGCATCGATAACGATGTCTCTTTCATTTTGTGAGTGATTGCTTCGACAAACATGCTTGCTACTAGGCCTTACTATTTCGTTCATTTCTGCATTGAGAGTTAAAAAAGCGTTGTCCCACTTTTGTTGTTGTTTCCGAAATTATATTTATAAAATAAATAAATAAAAATAAATATGATCACGACTGTAATCCCCAGGCTCGGTAGATATCTCCTCAGATCTTTAGTTACTTAGATCTTAGAGCGCTGGTGGTGTAGTGGTAGCACCCCTGCCTCACGATCCGAAGGTCGTGGGTTCAAACCTGGTCGTGCACCAATGAGTTTTTCCATTCGAAAAATTTATGTGCGCAATGCCAGTGCTCTTAAACGGTGAAGGAAAACATCGTGAGGAAACCGGCATACCCTAGAACCAAAAATTCGAAGGTATGTGTCATAGGTTAGTATTCTTATAAGCGGCGATGGGCTTGCAACCTGTCACGTACGGAATACTAACTACTGTGCAAAATGTGGGCATGTACCAAATGTCATGTTTGGACTTGCCTCTGACTACCCCCTTAAGATATCCTCAAAGATCTTTAATTATATTTATAACCGTCGTATAGCAAGCTAGGCTTCCGTTTTTGGTTTTTAATAAAAATAAGTTCTTTTTTCCTTTCCATTGCGTAAATATTTAATTTTAATTATTGCAAAATGCAAACAATACAATAATAGAAGGACAACTGTTTTGATTTTTTTTGAATTTCAGGCATTTGTATGTTGCTATTTTAACATAAAGTCAGGTGTCAGTCAAAGTGCAGGTCGGTAATTTGACTTAAAGGCCTATGTCCCCGTACAGGAAAATTCGGATTTTTCCCCTAAAACCTTTTGTAGCCTTAATTAAAACTACTTATGGTTCCGGTTTGTGAATTATATTTATCGTATGGGTCTTTTAAGGTCATTTTACGGTTTTCAGGTTTTATTATAGTTATTTTTGATTCGCTTGGATGGATAAGTATTGAAAGATATTTGTATATAGTAGGTATCCTCTACGTTGATAACGTAACAAAGTTTTAACGAAACTTTTTCACTACTTTTAACTATTTAGTTAATTTCCACTACTTTTCTTAGGGATATTTTACTTTCCCGTGACACTACTGGTAGTGCTACGGGTAAAAGTACATTTCCAGTGACACTAACCTTTCGGCGTTTCTTAAGAAAGTAAATAAGTACAAAATTATTAGTAGTTTTGTCAAAATGAAAAACTAAAACAGATGCAAACGGTCAACACAAAATATCTTTACACAATAAAATCCCAGGAATCTTACATGCTAGATGGGTCTAGGTACCCGGTCCTATCAGTGCTTTGTATGTTTCTTGTTAATTTTGTTTTAGAAGCCGAGCCGAATTGGAGCTGATTCGTTTCAAGCTTTTTTGTCTTATAAAGTCTGATATTTTATACTAAGATCAAAGAAGTTATTAAGAATCAAAGAAGGTATTTTGTGTCACAAAAAGAGAACATAATACATAACTGAAACTTGATATTGTTATGTTATATAATAGAACTTGAGTTTAGCATCATAGTAGGTTATGTGGTTGAGTTCTTGATATGAGATGCCAGCCGGCCCATGTCTCAAACTGAAATTTATTTGAATTCTTAATCGATGATTGCTGTCTTTTGCGAGTCCAGTTACTGAGTCCAGATGTGGGATTTTTCCACGATGAAAAATTGAATGAATGATGAAAAAATGAGTGAGACAATTTTGAACAGATAATGTTGAATGGTGCCCATCGATGGACATTGATTAAGAAAGGCACTCGGGAATGAATGAATGGATCGATTGAGGTGCTAACAAGCTTTTCAAAAAGGTTTTTGTATACATAATTATAAGTATTACTGCTCGGTCACCCAGGACCAGCTCTTTTCTCTATGAAGGTCGCTAAAGTTGAAGTAGTGTTTAAACTTTTCCTAGTTAATCCCCATTTGAATTGGTTTAATCTTTATAGATTTGCATTTGTGCTTGTGCTCATACTCTTACATTTTGACATCTGCCTGTTCTAAGAGAACCCTAAATCAATAGTCGAAGGGGTAAAAACCATAGCTACAATAACCAATGTGCCATACCATCCATGCTATTTAAGTCTTTATTCATAAGGTTGTACGGATATAATTAGTTTGGCTATTACGTCTATTTGGTTGTGATCGTCACAGGAGCAGGGGTAACTGCAAATAAGTGCAATTTAAAAGTGAGCGCTAACGGCATAGCCAGACGGCACAATCTCGCTTGAGATTGAAATTGAAATATCTTCCATGAAGTGATGAGGTCCTAGTACAAACTGGATCAAATCTAGCAAGACACAAAAGTGTTCCGAAAGACGCTTTGACATTGCACACAATTGCCAAGTTGCATCATTTTAGTTCCTACATTTTGATTGTCATATTTTACTATGTATAGTCCAATATATTATAAGCTTTTATTTAACTTGCAATATATTTGTCCGGGTATATCTTGCAACTGAATTTTGAATCATACATTTTTTTGACATCATATGACTAAATCATCGGACTACTGATACTAGAGGGTTCTATCTATCGAAAAAAGTACGCATCTTACATTTATAAAATTAATTACATAAGACAAATAAGATAATAATAATTCAGATTAAGTTTCAGTAATGTATTATGTTCTGTATTTTTGACCCAAAATAAACTTCTTTGATTTGAGTTTTAAGCGGCGATGGGCTTGCAACCTGTCACGTACGGAGTACTAGCTACTGTGCAAAATGTGGGCATGTACCAAATGTCATGTTTAGACGTGCCTCTGACTACCCTCTTTAGATATCTTCAAAGATCTAAGTAACTAAAGACCTGTACCCCTAGTATGAGTTTTTGATTTACGAAAACTTTTTTCGAATAGTATCCTTTCATACATTTACCTCCATCGGAAATGTTAAGGAACTAAAATAAGGTAGATAATATCAAAAATATTATCTAATCGGCAGTCCCAGCAATGATTTTCAAACCGAGTTTTCACGATATCGACTTTATTTTAGTTCCTTAACATTTCCGATGTAGGTAAACGTATGAAAGGATACTATTCGAAAAAAGTTTTCGTAAACTATCAAAAACTCATACTAGGGGTACTGAGGAAGATATCTACCGAGCCGGGGATTACAGTCGTGATCATATTTTTTTGTTTTTTTTATTTTTTTTTGTTTTTGCTGTTTTTATTGTGTTCACTACGTACATTTATACAAATAGGCTGACCTAAGTCTTTAGAACTTTTGGGAAAGCCGGAACTATTATGCTCTGAAAGTAAATATCATATATGTTGCGGTCACCCATCAAGTTAATGATCGCGTGTCGATCACTGCTTGATGTTTTCATATATTTTTTAAGTAATTTATAGATGTTCTCAGTTGAGCAATTTAGTTGAGCAGTGGGCATGAAGCTTATTTTATAACACGATGACCTACTGCTCAAATAAGTTGAGCAAAAAATAGTAGATCTATAGATTATAAAATGTTCGGTAATACAAACTGGCCTATTGCTCAACTAGCTGAGAAATCTAGTTGAGCAATGGGGAAGTAGCGATATTTTGATCTCTTCAGCTTTATAATATACCAGCTGTACCCGCGACTTCGTTCGCCATTGCCGTTTATACCCCACTCTACCTTTTTATGGCATATTATGTAAAATATTGTAGTGCCTCTAAGCTAGTTTGCTTTTTGTTTAAAAATATAGGCTTGTCGCTAGAGTTCTAACGTGGGCAATTGTTTTTTTTCCAAAAATATCAAAACTGATCACAGAAAAATGATAGTATTGAAGTATTGTAACAATTACCTATTATTATTAATAATAAACGGGTATTAGTTAGAACGCGATAAATACCCTTTTAATACTAATAATAATAATTGTGTTCAGATCGCGTAAGTTTAATAGTAAACATTTACCTACGTGGTACGTCAATTCTGTTCTGTTTTTTTTTGACTTGCATTCTCTTTGACTTTTTATGTCACGTCTCACGGGAAAGCGCTCGAACGGGATATTAAGTATCCTATGTCTATCTCCTGGTTCTAAGCTACCTCTCCACCAATTTTGAGCCAAATCGGTTCAGCCGTTTTTGAGTTATAAATAGTTTGACTAACACGACTTTCTTTTATATAGTATAGATAAATTTAACAAATTTAAAATAAAAAAATAAATATGATCACGACTGTAATCCCCGGGCTCGGTAGATATCTCCTCAGATCTTTAGTTACTTAGATCTTCGAGGATATCTAAAGGGGTTAGTCAGAGGCAAGTCCAAACATGACATTTGGTACATGCCCACATTTTGCATAGTAGTTAGTATTCCGTACGTGACAGGTTGCAAGCCCATCGCCGTTTATAAGAATACTAACCTATGACACATACCATCGAATTTTTGGTTCTAGGGTATGCCGGTTTCCTCACGATGTTTTCCTTCACCGTTTAAGAGCACTGGCATTGCGCACATAAATTTTTCGAATAGAAAAACTCATTGGTGCACGACCAGGTTTGAATGAGGTAGGGGTGTTAACGACCTTCGGATCGTGAGGTAGGGGTGCTACCACTACACTACCAGCGCTCTAACAAATTTGCTACAATAATACCTAAGTAGAACATTATGTACTACAAGTCGTTTGGACCTAGCTCGGGCGTACAATCAAAATCAGTCCAAAACGCCGAATTTGCCAATACCACTTTTGAGCATGCTGGATCCGATCCAAAATTGTACCAGGGTCACATGACGTCATAGGAGTAATTTAAAATATCAACGTAGATTCAAATGTGTACCGTCTATCTGTGGTATTTGAGCTCATTTTAATTTGCAACGAATTGCACCCTCTTCCCGTGACGCCCACAATACAAGCTCAGCCATTCAAAACTGCACCTGCAAATTATTCTCGTCTATTTGAAATTTAGCTCTTATTCCAAAAAGAATAAGTTGCATGATTACAATTTTCTGATATGGAACTGGTAAACGTACGAAGAGGGTTAACGACCTAACTATGCTTCACAAGAAAATCATGTTTCTGTTATTAAATCCAAAACCAAAACATGGCCATGTGCTTGTTATACTATTGCTCTATATATTCCCAACCTCCGGTAATTTTGTCATGTGGCAATAAAGCTAGACTTCTACATGAAAAACTCACCGGTGGTTGTTCTTAGCTTTAAATATTTTTAAAGATTTTGCTTTCCTGACCTAACCTTTCTTGAAAATGGTAATAACAACTATTTATGGTTATTTTTGGGTCAATATTCCGGAGAACTTTTATGGTATTTTTTTCAAAGTCACTGGTATATTTTATTAATTACTTATAAGTAAATTTAATGGTAACAGGTGATTAAGGAGAATAAAGTTTTTTTAAAGTAATTTTGATACACCTAGGTCTTTTTTATTCTTATATTTGACGAAGGACTTAAGTTTCTTAAAATTAAAAAATGAATCTTATATCAAGTCTCGTGAAGAACTGGGGCTTATTTTATGATAATTTATTTCAGTTTGTTTCCTTCTATAAATCTAAGGACAGATCAACCTGCAAATCCCCTAGCGAAAACTTTGAAGTAAGTACTAAAATTGGCGGTACGGCAGTGCAAATAAGTAAACGAAATATAGTTTACTAAACTATCAAAACCCGTACTACGAGTAAGCTTCGTATAATAAACGTGAACTGTCCCGCTCTCACTACATGGTTCCTCAAATGCACCGGTGAGATGGAAGGTAGTGAGGGTGAAGGGGTGGTGCAATCACTCACCCATCCCTCCACCTACAGGGGGCTAGGTGGCTGTAGGTCGACTCCTGTAACGTCATGTTGCCCTAGTGTTGCAGAAGAGCAATGCAGATGTGATGTGGATGGATTCCCAACGAGTCCCACCAGATATTTTTCACAAAAAAAATCCAAACTAGTCACACTGTGACTCGATCTGGTGGTACTCGTTGGAGATCCACCGTGATGTGATTTGAGTTGTCTGCTCTGTGTACTCAGAAGTGCTGTGAATATCCAATTCTCCGTTATGGTCGTGGGGACAGCACACCTTTTTTTAAATTGTCTCACTATCCACCAGTGGTGGACAACGGGAATGGTTAGTTGAGACGTTGTCCACCGCTGGAGAACAGGAAACATTATCTAAGCGTTTCGTTGGTTTAAATACGTCACAAGTACGTACGTCACGGTATTCGTGTAGTTCCTTTCTAACTGGAATCTCAATAATTGCTTTGACTATAAAACTATGTTGGTATTTCAAATGCAGTTGAATTTTCTTGGATTGTTTCTGTTGCGTTTATTCAATTTGCCTTTGAGATAGAGTATTAATATTTGCAATCCGAATAGGTAACCGAATTTGCAGCATTTGAAAGCATTGGGTCGACATATTTAGCAGATCCATCTTATTTTCAATTTCTAAAAGTTTTATCAGTAAGAGCAATACTATCAACAGGAATAAGGTATCATGCAAGCAAACGAGATACTCTGATGATAAGCAGTAACCAATATAGAACTTATCGTGAAATCTGAGTTAGAGTTACAGAAAGCTCCTGCAATCTTATGATCACCTGGTACTCTTACTTCCAACCATAGCTACTGCACATGCGTCGCACACCAACACAAGTTTGCCGGCGCAGAACTAAGAAACTCTCTTGCAACTTTATGATCACCTGGTACTCTAACTTCCAACCGTAGTTACTGCACATGCGTCGCTCACCAACACAAGTTTATCGGCGCAGAACTAAGAAGCTCTCTTGCAACCTTATGATCACTTGGTACTCTTACTTTCAACCATAGCTACTGCACATGCGTCGCTCACCAACACAAGTTTGCCGGCGCAGAACTAAAAACTTCTCTTGCAACCCTATACACCTGGTACTCTAACTTCCAACCGTAGTTACTGCACATGCGTCGCTCACCAACACAAGTTTATCGGCGCAGAACTAAGAAGCTCTCTTGCAACCTTATGATCACTTGGTACTCTTACTTTCAACCATAGCTACTGCACATGCGTCGCTCACCAACACAAGTTTGCCGGCGCAGAACTAAAAACTTCTCTTGCAACCCTATACACCTGGTACTCTAACTTCCAACCGTAGTTACTGCACATGCGTCGCTCACCAACACAAGTTTATCGGCGCAGAACTAAGAAGCTCTCTTGCAACCTTATGATCACCTGGTACTCTTACTTTCAACCATAGCTACTGCACATGCGTCGCTCACCAACACAAGTTTGCCGGCGCAGAACTAAGAAACTCTCTTGCAACTTTATGATCACCTGGTACTCTAACTTCCAACCGTAGTTACTGCACATGCGTCGCTCACCAACACAAGTTTATCGGCGCAGAACTAAGAAAATTGTGATGGCAATGAATCTGGAGTATCTAGTGCATGTGAGAAATTAGAACCTCTTTCGCTTGGTCAGGGACCTGTTTACAAAATGGAGCTGAATTTAAAATGAAACCGAGCCTAGTCGACCAAATTTCATTCACGAATATCTCTTATTAATTAAACAATATCTCGCTGAAGGATCACAGAGAAAGCCGATTTACTCTGGAACCAATGTTCAAAGGTGTAGGTTTAGAAGCGGCGACAGCTATTCTTAAGGCAACTTGTCATCTACTGGGCAAATCGTAGTGTCAAATAAATGTTTAGACGTGCCTCTGTCAACCCTATATTTGTGATATCCAAATGTTTACGTTAAATAAAACATAGTTTATACCCTAAGGTTATTCTGTGCTTTGGCATTAGTTACTAGTGTACTAGTATACTATCAGATGTGACTGTTTGAGTGTTTGGGTGTATATCTTATCTGAACTCTGACACCAGGAGCAAGAGTTCAATATCAGATATTCCATTCGACGGCGATTTGTGCATGATGCTTTCTCTGTTAGATTTCCAGGTTCCTCGCTAGTGCATGTGAAAGGCAAACAGAAGTGGAATGAGAACTGAAAGTTTTACCCCTTCCTCTTAAGCCTCTTTCATGTTTATGAGCTCCTGGTCCTATGGATGCATTGGTTCGCCGTTTCGCGCAATTATCTAGATCGTGAAACTGACGTATTTTCGCTTATTTTATAATCTCTGTATATTGGTTTTGGCTAAAGCTACGGCTACATACGTACACAATAGATATCTGACAGGGCTCGACTGGATGTGTAGCATGAATCTACTTAAAAATTACCGCATCAAGCACAAACTACTTTAAAAAAAATATAAAATCAATGTCTGACCTGACTCAAGCCGGGCCCAACAGCTCAAATCCAATGCAGCTAGCCTATAGATAATTCTAAAAACTATTCGTAGAAAACCACACTATTGGCATTTTACAACTCATCTAATATTAATTAAAATCAACATTTTGTTCATAAAAACCTCAACTGCTTTATCTCCTACAATAGTTCCTACAAGTTTTTACGTAAGTCTACCCATAACCTAACGAAATATTATACGATACTTCTGATAGGACTAACGATATAATATATTAGATACTTATACTGTACATAAAACACAGATGAGTGACAGCCTTTGTAAAGCACTCTGAATAAATAATAAGAGTCAGGGTAGAATGTTCTTAATTTTAAGGTTTTTTTGAACTAGCGTGGTGAAAGCATCAAAGTTCATTGGCTCCTATTGTGCAGAATATAAACAGAAACTTGCGAGTTGCGATGAGAGTTTGGGAGAAATATCGATATGCTTGCCGCCATTTTACTAGGGCATCATAGAACTCGAGAAGGTTTGAGCGAAATAATATACAATGAGAGTAATACTAGATGCCTGCAATATTCACTCCACCCCTATTTTCCATCTCACAAAAACCTTAGGGGGCTAAAAGAGAAAGACTAATGAATCTGTCAATATATCGTCTTCTGTCTCTGTCTTCTGATTAAAATCGCTTGTACAGTTAAACGATTAAGCTATGCACAAATAATGCATCCCGTAACTATGCATTGTGATGATAGCACACCACATAAAATAACAAGCTTTTTCCCGTATACTAATTTTCACAACATTAGGAAATTATTTCTCCTTAACCATATAGTATAATAATGCATTTTAGATTTTTCCTGATAGTGCCACCTAACGGAGATAAGCTCAACTAAATCATTTAACCGTTGTCAACGTTTCCAATTAGTACAATTTTCAGACGAGAGATGGCTTCGTTGATTTCGTAGCCTTCCGTAGCATCTCGTAGCGCAACTTTAGTATAACTACTAGTTGTCCCGCAGCAATTTCGTTTTGCACAATGCGTTCACAGGTTTGCGAGACTTATTTCTTGTAATCAAGTTAAGAAACAACAATCTTAAATTTATTTCGGGGTTCTTTTAAAAGTTCCGACACCATGAAATACTCGGTTTTGGTTTTCTTCACTGACAAATTGTTTGCTAGGTAATGTCGTAAAAACTGGGATCTCCTCAGCCTCAACATCAATCATCAATTGCAAGAAAATTATCTGATACTAGCTTCTGCACGCGGCGTCGCCCGCGAAGTACCTACATAAATTATAGCCTATGTTCATCCTGAAAGTTCATTCTACACATTGGTGAAAGAATTTTTCAAATCGGTTCAGTAGTTTCGGAGCCTATTCAATTCAAACAAACAAACAAACAAACAATCAAATCTTTCCTCTTTATAATATTAGTATAGATAAGATTTGGAATTTCTACATTTGCCAATTGATTAAATTCAATGTTATTTTTTAATATTAATTATCCATTGCATTGTAGTTTTTATTTACAAGACTGCACGGATATAATTACCTTGGCTTGGATTCATATTGAGTTGTGGCGTCACAAAAGCTGGGGATGCACATAAATGCAATGTAAAAGTGAGCTCTAACAGCAAGCCCCGACGACACAACCTAGCTTGTGATTGAAATCGGAATAACTCTTATCATGTTATGTGACCCTAGTAGAAACCTGGACGGGATCCAACATGCCACAAAAGTGGTAAAGGAAAATTCGGCATTGAGAAAAGTGATTTTGAAATTGTTTTAATTTTTTTTAAAAAGTCTATTGAATTAATTTGCCACCATTTACAGTCGTGGTCAACTAATTAGGGACACTCTTTGGTTAAACCGAATTGTGAATTTATTTTTTATTTTCCAACGAGTCTAAACCATATTCCATATCTCTTACATGTAAGTATAATTAGTCATTTATGTGCCCGATTATACAAACAATAACAACTTCTTAAACATTAAACCTCTTTACAGTATAGCTGATAGATTATCGTAGTGCTATTTGTTCAAATAATGCTGGCTGGCCATTTAATTAGGGACACTGAGATATTGCGTTCTATTTTCAAAATTTGAATCTCAATACTTTTTTACTTCTTCTCTTATTGTTTCGTGGTAGTTTTGGCGGCAATCCCGATATTTATTTTAAGTTTTGAAAAATATTTTGAAGAAAAATGGGTAAAAATAAAAGTTGCGATCCAACACTACGAAAAATTATCATGAAGTTTGTTGTCGAGCATGGTTGGCCATACCGAAGGATAGCAGAACATTTAAATTGTTCAAAAACTATGGTATACAATGCAGTGCAACATGTCAGACGCAATAACACAGATTTAAATGTGCCCAGAACAAAAAGATCGAGAAAAACAACTCCGCAAGAAGATAGAATGATAGCCAGGTTAGCTAAGAAAGATCCGTTTCTAGGCTCTATTTTAATTAAACACGAAGTGTTTGGGACAGACGAAAGAGCTGGTGTCTCAGCTAGGACCGTTCGACGACGTCTGGTAGAAGCAGGGTTGTTCGGAAGAGTGGCTCGCAAAGTACCGTTGTTGAAGAAAGAACATAGAAATGCTCGTTTGGCGTTTGCACGTAAATATGGACATTGGACCTACGCCCAATGGCAACATGTATTATTCTCTGACGAGACCAAGGTTAATTTGATTTCTTCAGATGGAAGGCAATACGTACGGCGTCCAGTAAAAGCGGAAATGAATCCAAGATTCACAAAAAAGCAGGTGAAACATGGCGGTGGAAACATTAAAATGTGGGGTTCATTTTCTGGACGTGGAGTGGGACCTGTGAGGAAAGTTCAGGGTAACTTAGACCAACATCAATACAAGGCAATATTGGAGGAAACGATGCTTCCCTATGCTGAGGAGCATCTCCCTATTATATGGACGTTTCAGCATGATAACGACCCAAAACATACCGCCCGTTCAGTCAAGTCGTTTCTTACCAGTCAGTCAGTATCGGTGCTAGATTGGCCAGCAAATAGCCCGGACCTTAACCCAATCGAGCACCTTTGGCACGAAATCAAGAAAAAAGTAGCCACTTATCGTACCACAACTTTAGATGAACTTAATGAAGCTTTTTGTGAGGCATGGGCAAACATTCCTGTCGAAACATGCCAGAAACTGATAATGTCTATGCCACATCGGTGTCAAGCGGTAATTACTAACAAAGGTTTTGCTACTGGGTACTGATTTTACACGTAATAAAATGGAGCTGTTAAAGATATTATAATACTGCAGATTATTAGTTTTGTTTAACTCTATTTTTCATTATAGTTTACTGTCCTTAATTAAATGTCCAGCTACAGAATTATACCTTAAAATTGAATACATGTTCAACCTTTGATATTAAATACTTTTTTCTATTTATTTATTCTTTTATTTACAGCCATTTAAAGCATAATAATCGGACCAAATTATGCAAATAATAGTTACTGAGAAATCAATAGGGTTTTATATTTGTATGTACATAACCGGTTATTGTTCTTCACTATCTTGCATGTCCCTAATTAGTTGACCACGACTGTATATCTGTAGTTTTACAGACGGTTTCTATATTCTTTCTATCTGTGGTTTTTGGATTTCGGATAAGTATTCCACATTTTCTATAGATTAATGTCAAATACCTATACAAAATACAAAAATCGCAGATAGATAGAATATTGAAACCGGCCGTTAGTCAACACCATTTTTTTAAATCGTTGTTAGTTGTCTATTTGCTGAGTGAATATGGGATTAAATAGGAAAATTTACAACTAAATATTATCAACAACAACTGACATGGCTTCTAAAATAAGCTAAAATATGCCACACGACAGTTTAGTCAACTAAGAACTGCAATTTAAGTTAATTTTTTTTAAGTATTCTGCGGGACAAGTGAATTATCACCAATATGTCTGATAAAATTGTTTGTTTTAAATTTAAAATAACTATAGATAGAACATTTACAAATCAAAGAACGTATTACTACGGTACACTGATTGACTATCTACTTTATTCGTATACTCGTAGTGGTTAGGTTGTGCATTCATTGCATATCTCTTTCATATTCCAATGCATCGATCAAATAGCGAATAGAGGTTAGAGGAAGAACACTAACAAGCACGAGGTGTGCACCTGATTTACCTTTAGTTTTCTATCTGTGACACCTCCTAGGTTATTCTGTTACCCTAGTTGAAAAGTTAAGCAGAAATACTTCCATTTTGATAACTTAGGTGAAAATTCGGAAATTTCTTTCAACTTCTTGAATTCCATTTTTGGTATCGCATTTGTGCCTTTGCCATTTTTGTTGTTTAGGGAAATAAAATATGTCGAAAAAACCGACAAGTGATGGATCGTGCAAACTTTGACGAGCCGAGCCGAGCGTAGCTATTTACACGGCGCGTGTGGCGCATGTTAACGCGAGCCGAGCCAGGCTCTGCTCGTGTTAACACGCGCCGTTTAAACGCGCCATGACACGCACACTAGTCAGAGTAGCTCGCATGAATGGCAATCTTTAATAGTAATCGAGAAAAAGTGGTATGGGGGTCTTCACTAGCACACGCCCCTATCTCCCATCCCTCCTTACCACCTTCAGGTCCTGAAGTCCTGGTATATGAATGTCGTTTTGCCGCCGTTTTGCGGCTGCTTATTTGGTTTTTCGAATTTTCTTTTGAAATATGTATTTTTATTTAGTTGTATTTTTGTTTACTTTTATGTTTATAATGTAACGAGCTAATATTGAAATTTGGTAACTACTTTTAAATTATCCGCACTATTGGACCATTTATATTAGTTATTCTTTAATATTTCATCAGTTGATCAGTTATATTATAATTCTCCCAAAACTATGTCGCCAGACATCCGCCAGCCGATCTATTTATTTTTTTATTTATACAATATTGTACAAAAGTTGCAAAAAAATATGTGACAAAACTTAATACCAAGGGGGCATTTTCTACCAACCAACCCAGTCCGGCTTAGATCCAGGTCGGCGCACAATAACAAAATTATAATAAATAAATCTAATAATAAAATCAAATCATGCCTGGGGGAAGGGCCTGGGGGAAGGACTGCCAATCAATAACATCGAGCAGTCTTCCAGGTATTTATGTTATCCTAGTGTTCTGTAGTCAATGCCCAGGTGAGAACGGTAAGACGGGTGCAAAAAGTCGACTTCTACATAGTTATATCGACCTAGTATATAAAATGATGTCCGGGCGAAGAAGGATAGATTCTCAGTTGAGGTTGAATTTATCTGACATGGTCTTTACCACCATGGTAATAAAGTTTATTTGTGAATTTGACCTAGGACAACGCCTGTCTCTTTTAGACAACAGGAATTTCTGGATGCACCGACAGAAACAACAAACGTACTCGTATCATAGAAATTGAAAGTGAACCTTGCTGGATGAAAGGCCTTCGAATCAATAACAGTGGACTGTCTCCCAGGTGTTCATGTCGCCCTAGTATTTTGAAGCAAATGCCCGGGCAAATAAGGAGCTGACCAAGCGTATGATGGTAGATTCTCCTATGCATGTATGTTATCCTGGTAATTTATTTTCTGGGCTAGGCCTAGCTGGTGAAAATTCGACAGGAGAAGAGAAAAGTACTTCGCACAGCTTTCATAGTCTAAAAATGACAGACATTATTTAAAATATTTAAGAAATAAATTATTATTAACTAATAATTAAAATACAAAATATACTAACCTATCTTACCTATACCTACTTACTTTTCTTTTTATGATTTATAATTATATGAAAAATAAAAGAAAATGAGTTCAAAAAATAAACAAACATGATCACTATTGTATTTCAGGTTTCGTAGACTACTCCTCATATATGTTTAGGGTAGACAGAGGCACATCTAAACGCTAAAAACTTTTAGTTAGTACACATTATATTGAATAAACTGAGAAGATCAAGTCATTGTGGTGAATTATAATTATAAATAATGTTCCTCAATTAACCTCAATACAAGTTTGGAAGCATCATAGCCTAAAAAGTTAGTTTGATACTACCAGGGTACTATAATGCCAATGGACGTCTTCGGTTAGTTTACGTCACACGTCACACCAAGGAACGCCTCAATTCAGATTTCTGACAGCTAGTTGTAGAAGTTAATTTAATTTTGTTATTTTTTTTTATTAATTTATATATCAGCCTTTTAAAGTCGATGCTTGGGCAAAAAATGATAACTTGGCTAAGGCCTAAATCTCGTAAACATGGCCTTTACTACCTTAGTATAGAGTTCAATTTTTGAGGTAACGTATCCGAGTTAGGATAGCCTGTCCCTTTTAAACTACAATGTTTCCTGGATGCACCGACAGGAACAACTATTGCAGAAACTGAAAGTGAAAAACCACTTGTTGCTGGCAGGAATGCCACTGCCAATCAATACTTGACTGTCCCGCTCTTACTACATGGTTCCTCAGATGCAACGGTGAAATGAAAGGTAGTGAGGGTTAAGGGGTGGTGCAAGCACTCACCCATCCCTCCACCTACTGAGAGCTAGGTGGCAGTAGGTCAACTCCCGTAACGTCATGTTGCCCTAGTGTTGCAGGAGAGAAATACCGATGTGATGTGGTTTGCGTTGCCTGCCCTGTGATGGTTGCTCAAATTTCAATCGGCGTTTACGGTAGTGGACTGCGGAAGTTTATAAATAATTGAATTTTGATAATGTATCATTTCGAATTATGAAGATTTGAAACTTTTACAAGTTTTTCGACATCTTAAAAATTAATTCAAATTTTTCATATAGGCGAGATTCTAACCTACGTCTTTGTCCGACCCAAAAATTTACGCGCGTTATACCAGTACTTTTAAATGGTGAAAGTAGGTTTTTTTTTGTCTTTTTGCGCTCATTCGCGCTTCGTACCAACAGGAATCTACCAATAGGTATATGTATACTCGTAGATACTTCGATGATAAGCTAACACTATAAAAAATATCGTAAGATCTGAGTCAGAGTTACAGAAAGCTCCTGCAACCTTATGACCACCTGGTACTCCAAGTTCCAACCGTAGTTACTGCACATGCGTCGCTCACCAACACAAGTTTGTCAGTGCAGAATTAGGAAACTTGTGATCATAACGTATTAGTAGTATTGCACCCACACAGCAAACGTAGTAAGCCTTGCTGAATGGAGGCCTTCCAATCAATAACAGTGGACTGTCTCCCAGGTGTTCATGTCGCCCTAGTATTTTAAAGTAAATGCCCGGGCAAATATGGAGCTGACGCAAAGTACCCGATGCACTAAGTGGACTCCTATGCTCGGGGCTAGGCCTAGCTGGTGTAAGTTTGAGGCGAGGAGAAGAGGGGTTTAGTGTTTAGCAAAATTCAAATTTTGAGGCCAAAAAATTATTCTTTTATATGGTCAACGATATTCACACTAAAAAGAGCTGATTTTAATATATAGCTGAACACATGCACTCTAAACGGGCTAATAAACAGACAAAATTTAATTTAATAACATGAAATAGTTTTATAAAACAACATCGTGACTTGTGTAGTTTTTCTCCCCTAACTTTTTTTTATTTATTGAAATCCTTTTTACTTCAACAAATATTAAAAAAAAACACGGATGCGATGAAGCCGTTTCAAACGATGCACGTAGCACTTCGTAGCTTGAACAATAATATAATGTTTTTAGATTTGTCGATAGCGCCACCTTGCGGAAAATAGCTCAAGTAAATCACTTAACCGTCCTCAAGGTTTCCAATTAGTACAATTAGCTGACGAGAGATGGCTTCGTTGACTTCGTAGCTTGCCGTAGCATCTCGTAGCACATTTTTAGTAAGTAACGATATTAGTGCATAGTTTAAATTCTTGAAGAAGACAGTTTTTGAGTGTAGAATCAAGAATGTTGTATTAAGTATTTTTATCACGCTTTTGTTTTTAATTCAGTTTCCATCAGAAATTTGGTCCAGAAAAGTTGAAGTACTTTTCCAAGTGTGGTTTAGCGCTCAAGTGGAACGAAGATAGCATTGCATCCCTTTCTCTGCACCAGCCCGAGTTTATGAGGTCCTGGTGCATTGCATCCAATTCTTCCGTCATTGCTGGAAATTTATAGTATTATGCTGTACATTGCAGTTTTGGTGTTGAGGTCTCCAAATTGTCTAGTCCCAGCAGTGAGATTAGAAGGTTGCTAATGATGACATGATTATAATTTTAACCCTGTAGCGTTATACCTCTCAGGAGGTCCTTTGAGGTATAAACTGCAAGTTATTAATGAATTTCTCTATAGAGTGAACTACCTCCCTACAGATATTAGCCTAATCAAGAAAAGAAGAAAGAAAGCTATTATATGTGAGTTATGAATTTATTGTAAAATTACGTAAATACCTATTTACAAATCTGTACAAAAGAAAATATGACTTCTAGAATTAAAAAAAAACAGCACAATAAACAAAAAAATACAATTTACGTTTTAAAAAACACTTTGTCTCTAGGAGTCTTGTAGGTTTTTTTAGTAGGACTGACCGCTGTTCAAGATAGTTATTTGCTAATACATATATACATACATATGTACATAAAATCACGCCTGTTTCCCAACGGGGTAGGCAGAGACCACGGATCTCCACTTGCTACGATCCTGACATACTTCTTTTGCTTCATTCACTCTCATTACATTCTTCATACATGCGCGTCGGTTAAGGGTACTCCGGACCTGGCCTTTCTCTAGTACGTCCCCAATTTGATCGAGGTACGTACGCCGTGGTCTTCCCCTTCCAACTATTCCATTCACACTCTCCTTATACAACTGTTTCGTCATTCTCCTTTCATCCTTTCATTTATTTGCTAATAGTTTAAAAAAAAATCACTCGCGGAGTCCGTAGGATTGAATGACTTGTTAGTCTTTGAAGGTACACTGTACTCACTGTTAGTGTTTAGTCGATATTAGAAGTCTCCTTTTTATGGTGTCAAGTTTGTTATTTCCAGGGTTCTCTCGTTCAAGATTATATTTAGACATCCAGACGTCCGGACAAACTTTCGGGTTTATAATATTAATAGGATTCCAGGTTCAGCTCTTAATTTTTCCAACACTTTTTACCATTCCCCGTTCCAGTCTGGCCTGACGTTTTCCGTCCGTCATTCTTTTCAAATTTTATTTTTTTTTACAAATAAAAATACAAAGAATAAAAAGTGTACTACAATACTACAACCCCTAAACAACTAATAATAACCGCTTCTTTTGTGGATAATACCCACTGATCACTAAAACCACTCTGCTCTATTGATGTACATACATACATACATACATAAAATCACGCCTGTTTCCCAACGGGGTAGGCAGAGACCACGGATCTCCACTTGCTACGATCCTGACATACTTCTTTTGCTTCATTCACTCTCATTACATTCTTCATACATGCGCGTCGGTTAAGGGTACTCTGGGCCTTTCTCTAGTACGTCCCCAATTTGATGTACATATGTGTCATAATTTGTATTACCGAACATTGTATGCTTCTTTTTGTGAAATATTGTCTACATACGTCATAAAAAGGACTGCATTTTTTTCCTGGAGTTTTGTATTCGCTTTTAATGTAATTCCGACCCCCTATTAATTTTTCTTCAACTGGCAACACGAAGCATAGACAAACGATCCTTTTTTCTATTTCGTTTTGTGACTGCCTAATTTAGCATACAAATACGTATCAGCATTGCCATCAAACGTGGGGATACCGTAGTCTTGGAGACGCTTCCTTCTGGCAGTGATCTAGATCAATTGAGTTAACTACAGATCATTTGTAACAGCTCATCTGTGAGCATACAATCATAATTAAGTTTCACAATGCAATAGAGAAAACCTTCTTATATGATTAATTTTGTTTGCAAATTCGTGTAATGTTGCATCCAACTTTTGACTGAGTTCTCTTGGGTTTGAAATCTGTATGACTTCGATTGACGATCACTTTCTGCCGAATTATTTAGTATGTAGTTTGCCAGCTCGTTTAAGTCTGAGTACCTCTATATCAGATGCACTTGCGGCCGGTTTCAATATTATATGTATCTGCGGTTTTTGGATTTTGGATTACTTTTAAAAGATTAATGTCAAATACCTATCCAAAACCCAAACCACAGAAAGATAGAATATAAAAACCCGAGACCGTTAATAAACTTCTTCTAATTGTGTCACTATTATTTTAAACCAATGTAGTGAAAGGAATAATGTTCGCCGAAGAGACACCTTTTGTGTACAAAAAAAGCTCACATTGCAACTTGCGAGTTGCAATGTGAGTTTGGAAGCAATATCATCGATATTTTTGCCGCCATTTTACTAGGGCATCATAGATCTTGAAAAGGTGTGATCAGAATATACAATGATAGTGATACTAGATAGCTACAATATTCACTCCACCCCTATTTTCCATTTCACAAAAGCTTCAGGTAAAGTCTAGAGGGCTAAAAGAGAAGGACTATGTACGAAATAATGTGTCGCTTTTGTCGTTTAAATAATTAGTCTTGAATCTGTTTGTTTAGAGTTTAAAATCGCTAGTACAGCTTTTTAATGAAGCACACAAGTATATCGTAGCAATGCGTGTAAGGCTAATTTTTGAAAATACCGTGTCACCACACGATATTTCAAAAAATCAGCCTTAATTTTTAACTAGCTGACCCGAGAGCTGCCAAAGTATTCGGGCAACGGTTGCAAATTTTCTGTTACTAAAAACCTTAATCTAACCGTTTCAAATGATGCATGTATCACCAAACAGCATATAATTTATATTAAAATAAGTACCTACACACGTTCAAAAAATTTTTTTTGATGTATAACTTCTATAGCCGCACGTAAAACCGATTTCTGGCGTGGCGACGCATGCCGTGGCGACGCGTCGCCACGCTATTATGATGATCGATGTTTCACATCTGCCAGGCGTCCCGTGACGGCTCACATTTTTTTTCATAGTCTGAATTTTTGTTTGGTCTAGACAGTCTAGCAATAAACTGGTGTGGGCTAATCATGATGATAATCGACAATTTCTACTGATTGTAGCCCGATCGTAGCACTTCGTAGCTTTAATCGTAGAATAATGTTACTTTGGATTCTGTTGATAGTGCCACCTAACGGAATTAAGCCCAACTAAAAGACTCAACCATTCTCAACGTTACCATTTAGTACAATTAGCTGACGAGAGATGGCTTCGTTGAGTTCGTAGCTTGCCGTAGCACCTCGTAGCACATTACCAGTTTATGCGCTTTTTGAGTTCAGAATCAAAAAAGCGATATAAAAATTATTTTTCAAGCTAGAGTGAGGGGTCATAAATGAACCCTTTACGTCGTTTTTAATTCAAAATCCCATCAGAATCGTTTCATTGGTTGTGTTTTGGTTTATGAACCTGTATACTTTTATTATTCATTTTAAATTGATATATTAGTCTATAGAAGTTCATCTTTAAGTACTTCTCCAAGTGTGGCTTAGCGCTCAAGTGAAACGGAGATACTCATAGCATTGCATCCCTTTCTCTGCACCAGCTCGAGGTTATGAGGTCCTGGTGCATTGCATCCAATTCTTCCGTCATTGCTGGAAATTTTAAGTGTTTTACTGTGCATTGCAGTTTAGATCTTCAAATTGTCCAGTCCCAACAGTGGGATTACAAGGTTGAAATGGTTATAATCTGAACCACTATAGACCTTAACCACTAAATAACTAATAATAACGTATTATCTTATCATATACTCGTATAGGCGTATTAAAATTGCCATTCAACGAGAGGTGCTGTCGTCGTCTTAGGAATGCTTCTTTCTAGGAGCGATATTATTATATAGATTATTTGTTACAACTCTTAGAAAACTCAACTGTGTCCATAAAATCTATAATTAAAATACATAATACAATAGAGAAAGCCTTCTTCTGTGTCATCCAACTTTTGGCTGAGATCTAGGCTTCACTTAGGGTTGTGTTTTTTATTTTTTTTTATTTTGGATAAGGTATTTGACATAACTTCTATACGATTAATGTCAAATACCTATTCAAAGTCAAAAAACGAAAAATAGATAAAATATAAAAACCGACCGTTACTCGTTTTAGTTTTATTTGAAATCTGTATAAAATGAAACAAGTCCATTGAGATATGAAAATGAACTTTATATGTTTGAGTTAGGTTTTTGTATTGAGTAAATCTAAGAAAAATACAGACATACGTGGACTATCCCGCTCTCACTACATGGTTCTTCAAATGCACCGGTGAAGCGACAGCTAGCGAGGGTGGAGGGGTGGTGCAATCACTCGTCCACCCCTCCACCTACAGAGGGCTAGGTGGCTGTAGGTCGACTCCTGTAACGTCATGTGGCCCTAGTGTTGTAGGAGAGCAATGCAGATGTGATGTGGTTTGCGTTGCCTGCCATGTGATGGTTTACTCAAAATTCAATCGGCGTATCGTTGTAGACTGCGGATATGGCTATAATATAAATAATTTTATTTTGATATTTTTATCATTTCAAATCATAAATAGTTATCAAGTTATTATTAGTATTAGACGGGTTTTTATCGCGTTTAAATTACCTTATATTTTCCCGACGTTTCGACAGGTTTGCACGCTGTCGTGGTCACGGGTAGACTCACCGTCAGACGTAGACGATCAGTCTACCCGTGACCACGACAGCGTGCAAACCTGTCGAAACGTCGGGAAAATATAAGGTAATTTAAACGCGATAAATACCCGTCTAATACTAATAATAATGTGTTCAGATCGCGTAAGTTTAAAAGTACATATAGTTATCAAGTATCAATCCAGGATTAATGGTTTAATTGTAAATTAAACGAACTCACCTGTGACGTTCAGATTGTTTAAAATACCTACTTTAAAAAGTATATATGCGTTCACATAAACCAGATAGGTAGGCAAAAACATTATATTTTGACAACCCTAGCATCAGGGCAACAACTTTTATATTCGTAGAATAAATACCGATAATAGTTGTAAAATTCCGAGACATATGTTTCAACGCTTGATTCACTGGTATTTTTTAGATATCTAAAAATAACTATTTTACGCTAAATAAAAAGCGGATGCATATTATACCTGATTCATTTTCTGAAGACGACGAGTGTCTCCTTCGCTTCTTTTCTAACTTACTTTCTAACTTCCTAATTTTCTTTATTATGTTATCGTAATCCCTTGTTCTCTTTCTCTTATCTATATTTACACCTTAAAACTTTGAAATGAATTATAATTATTTAAATTTGCGAGGACCGTGTAACTATGGCAAACACAAAAACATGTCATGACAAGACCGCGGCGATCACAGCCGTCGTAGTGACAGGAGCGAGTGGAACAGAGTATATATCATCTTTGCTTTTAGGCTTATTAACTCTGTGACTGTGGCAGCATGATACGTGTACTGCTGCTTGTAAACATTGTAATCATCTTCGGTTTAACCAAGTATAATATATCGGTATAATACAAGTAGTAGTAGTGTAGTTCACAAGTAGTTAATCTGAAATTAGATCTTGTCTGGTAAGTAAGTTTCTTCCTTTTTGGAACATTATCCAGCCTCAGATCAGATCCTCCGTTTTTTTATGTCTTTCTCAACAATTCGCTGTTCCAGTCTGTCCATGATGTTTCAAATCCGTCATTCTTTTCAATTTTCAAATTTAATTATAAAAATCTAGATGTTTAAAAATAAAAAAGTATTTATTAAAATAAGTTTAAGTTTTTATACGAGTAATAAAGAGTAATACTACAGTACCCAGTCACGACGTGTTGAAGACATTGCACCCTGTGGTTACCAACAGAGATCCGGTATAGATACTATCGTAAAATCTAGGTCGAGAGCTACAGAAAGCTTCTGCAGCCTTATGATCACCTGGTACTCCAAGTTCCAGCCGTAGTTACTGCACATGCGCCGCCCACCAACACAAGTCCGCTAACTACATTTAAATTATTCTGTACTTTGGTAGTATATAGAGCATTTTAGTGTGCTGCGTAACTGATGGATCCTGAACTCTAATACTAGATGCAAGAGTTCAATATCAAATGCTCCATGCTACGGCAATTATTGCATGATGCCTTCTCTGTTAGATTCCTAGGTTCCTCGCTAGTGCATGTGAAAGGCAAATAGAAGTAGAGTCAGAATTCCAAGACTACCCCTTCCCTTAATAACTCCTTCACGTTCATGAGCTCCTGGTACGATGGATGCACTGGTTCGGTGTCTTGCACATCTAATGCAACAATGAACAGTGCATTGCAAAGAAGAGCATTAGAATTTGGCTCCGTTTTACCAGGCCATCATAAAAACTGGGGAGGTAAAAACACAACATGCACTGATAAAGTACTAGATACCTGCAATATTCACTCTTATTTGCCATTTCACAAAGACCGTAAGTAGAACTAGAAGACTAAAAGAGATGGCTCATGTGTTCGGGTAAATGTAACCTTTGTGTCTTAAGCCCATGGTGATTAGAGTTTGAAATGGCTTGTACACTTTTGATAAGGTGATGCACACACATGCATTTATGACTGTGTCACGATATGAATAAAGACTAGCTTTGTTGAAATAACTGACGCATTCCTGACCAATTTTCAAAAAATACTGGTTTTCTTATTATACTAATTTCTGGTTTTCTTATCGAATTTCTAATTCTTTTGAACCAGTGTGGTGAAAAGATTAAAATGGGCCTCAGAAGCTCTTTTTGAAAACTTATTTACCACTACTTTCCTAATATTAGATTGAATATTACAAATATTAAAAAACGTTTGCCAAATCGTTCCAGCATACACTTGAAACATTTTACAGTGTTCAGTATGAAATCTTTAAATAGCCTAATACTATTTAAAAATATTTAATCCGAAAACTTAAACGTTACTAAATTAATATTTTCCCGGCTTTGTTAATAAGGAGGATTATTTATTCTGTTATTTTTAGTCCATAAAAATAAAAAAATCCATGTATCGTCTAGGCCTATGTCTAGCAGTAAATTGACGTGTGCTGATAATGATGATGATTGATGATTTCTACTGCTCGTAGCCTAACCGTAGCATTTTGTAGCACTTTGTAGTACTTCGTAGCATCTCGTAGCACAAGTATAATTATTTATGCATAGAATAATCATTTGAGCATTTTAATCATTTGAGCAATTATTGTACGTTTTTTAATCTAGAACCACGTAAATGGTTTTATAATTCACAATGATTATAAAGACGTATTTGCATCCATTGCATTGTAGACTTTATTTGTATGGTTGCAAAGAAATAATTACTTTGGCTTGGGTACAATAATGAGTTGTGGCGTTACAGGAGCAGAGGTTGCACGTTAGTGCAATGTGAAAGTGAGCTCTAACAGCCATCCCCGACGACACAATCTCGCTTGTGATTGATATTCGAACATCTCTTATCGCGTTATGTGCCCCTAGTAGAAACCTGGCCAGGATCCAACATGCCACAAAAGCTCTAAAGGAAAATTCGGCACCGAGAAAAGTGATTTTGACGCCAGTCTGCGTTATCATTGAAAATTTACTTAAATTTTATTTTTTTACTAATTTTTTTACTTCGTCGGGTAATGTCTTTCCTCCGCCCACAGATCAGATCTTCGTCCGTTTCTCCAATGCTTTTTCTCTGATTTTCAGTTCCAGTCTCTTTGTGACGTTTTCGTTCCGTCATTCTTTGAATTTTCAAAGGACAATGGGCAAAAATGTATGAAACCTGGTACCCGCTCCAACAGCAATAATTTTCATATGACTAGAAAGGTATTTTTATGTACAATAATAGTTACTATGGCGCTAGTCTAAATTTTTTGTCGGTTCGGAGTATTTTGACTCCGAATATATTTTTCTAACAATTGTTACCAATGTTGAATTATCGGTTTTGCTTACAAAACCGCTATAACCATTAAAAATCGGTTTTTGAAGAAACATCATCGCCACCATCATTATCATCTGCTAGACATACTCGTGGGCCTCTTTCATGGAATGCCACTTTTAGGTGACCCTATTAATGCCATGTAAATAATGTAAAGAAATACCCATTTTAGAACAACAAATCTCATTTATTTTATTAGTTATTTATTTTTTATTTTATTTGATTATTTATTTATTAAGCTTATTTTTTTTTACTTTACTAGTTTTAATTGGTATGTGCCCAAAAACAGTATAATAATCTGCTCTTCAGCCAATTGTGGAAAACTTGGGGGTATCTTGTTTACCTCTATTCTCGCAAAATCAACCCTTGTAGCGTTATACCTCTCAGGAGACCCTTTAAGGTATAACTTACAAGTTATTAAAGATATCCTCTATAGGATGAACTACCTCCCTAAAGATTTTTAGCCTAATAAAAAAATATAATGACTGTTATGAATTTTTAAATACGAACAAAACTATACAACTTGTTTTAAAAAACACTTAATGTCTCTAGATATCCTTTAATAGTTCTGATCGCTTTTCAAGATGACAAGATGATTAAAAAAAAACACTCGCCTGAGTCCGTAGGATGACTCGTCTTTAAAAGTTCAAATAACTCACTGTTATTGTTTAAGCATATCAGCAGGCTCCTTTTATAGTACTTATCAAGTTTTTGTATTTCCAGGGTAGTTCGTCAATATTTTTTTTAAACGTTCAGACATCCAAATAAATACCTGTACGACAATTAGAATCACACAGCAAGGATGCTCTTAATTCCTGCAATAAACTTTTGTGTTTATAGAAACAGTAAGAATTTTCTTTTTCAATTTTTTCTTTCCAGTCCTCCAGGCTAGACTGACTGGCGTTTTTCATGTCATTCTTCTCCAATTTTCAAATTTGCTTTTTCGTATTCCAAATATAAACATAGTAAAAAGTATTTAATAAAATTAGTTTTTAAGTTTTTATACAAATAAAAATACGAAAAATAAATAGTAATACTACACCCTTCGACTGTTAAATCTTTTTCTCTCTACATAAATGTGCAATAGATTAGGGGTATCGGATTTTTCCCTGATCCTATTTAAGGAAAGCTTCTGCGTTGATGTTTTCTGTAATGCTTACGTGGAAGTGGTTTAAGAGCGCTGCAGCGATTGTAAGATCCGTGATCTCTGCCTACCCTGTCGGGAAACAGGCGTGATTTTATGTATGTATGTAAACGGTTAAACCTTAAACGGTTCACCGTTTCACACAAGCCTTCAGGCTTATCCTAGAATTACCCTATTTATTATTTATTTATTTATAGATAAGTATTCTTATAAGCGGCAATGGGCTTACAACCGGTCACTTACGGAATACTAATCACTGCAAAATGTGGTCATGGGCCAAATATCATGTTTGGACGTGCTATGACTACCCACTCTGTTTAGATATCCTAAAAGATCTAAGTAACTAGAGAACTGAGAAGATCTTCTGAGCCTGGCGATTACAGTCGTGATCATAATTGTTTAATTGTTTTGTTTTGCTATGTATCGCATTTCAACTTCTTTCAAACAAGTGTAGTAAAGTGTCAAAGTATTATTTATAGGCATTCTAGCGTTTCTTTTAAGTTAGTTTGCGGAACAACAAAGGCTTTTATTGAAACCTTGTCAAACTAACTGTTTATACAATTTTACCGCTGCAAAACTACACTACCGCCTCCGCTTCATAGTACTACGCCAGATACCATAGTACTCACTATTCATTGAATGTCTGCCTAGTCCGTAGATACTATGCTTATATGTAGATGGTCCAATCGTCTGTCTCTTTTAGATCCGTTGCACCCCCAATGCACCGATGAAACAGCGAACGAAAGTGGGGTGTCCAGTCCACTCCTACAAGCACTAGGTATGCACCTGGTTTACCTTTTGTGTTCTGTCTGTTACACTTTCTAGGCTTTTATGAAACCCTGGTGAAAGAGTTATGCAGAAATACCTCCATTTTGCTTACTTTAATGAAAATACGAAATTTCCGTATTTTCACTTTATGCAACTTGGATTTATGTATTCTTTAAAAATATGAAATTTTTCTGCGTGTTTTCAGTTTATTTTGAAGGTAGTTTTTAGGTTTTCCAACACCAAAGTTTTTATATTTCTTTTACTTACTACAAGTATTTTTTTTTCAATGATTTTATCAAAGCAAGAAATACTAAAACTTTTTGGTGTTATAAGCTAAATCTTTGGTAAATATTCGGTATATTTTACTTTAATCAAATCTTTGAGAAAAATATAATTAAGTGGTTGGTACTATTTTTTTACAAAAAATGACAAAAGTTGTCATCAGTGACGAGCCAGGAATGTTTTGGATAATATCCTGTTTAGGCGATGAAATAGATTTGTCGAGGGCCAGATTAATATTTTTATACTTTAACCAATCGGTTTCTTTGATTGAGCTTTTTTTATACATAAACCAAAAGTCAAACTCTTACGATCTTACAATAAAATCGTTTGTCGGAACTAGTTTATTATCCCTAAGGAAAGCAATTCCTGACACATAAGTAACCAACAATTATTTATTTAGTTAATATTATTTATAAAGTAAAATAGAACTTTCATAGTCACAATGTAGTCAGAAGATATCTAATAACCGTTTTCATCATATCAGCCGCATAACGTCCACTGCTGAACATAGGCCTCCCCCATAGGTTTCCAGAGTGATCTATCTTGCGCAGTCTGCACCCAACGGCTCCCAGCAACATTCACTAGGTCGTCTTTCCATCTAGTGGGGGGCCGTCCTCTACTGCGACTTCCGGTGCGTGGTCTCCATTCGAGAACCTTTCTGCCCCAACGGCCGTCAGTTCTACGAGCTATGTGCCCCGCCCACTGCCACTTCAACTTGCTAATCCTATGGGCTATGTCGGTGACTTTAGTTCGTCTACGGATCTCATCATTTCTGATTCGATCTCGTAGAGAAACACCAAGCATAGCCCTTTCCATAGCTCGTTGAGCGACCTTGAGCCTTCTTATGAGGCCCATAGTGAGGGACCACGTCTCTGTTCCATATGTCATCACTGGTAACATACACTGATTATAAACTTTTGTCTTAAGGCACTGAGGTATTTTAGACGAAAAGATGTGGCGCAGCCTCCCAAACGCTGCCCACCCGAGTTGGATCCGTCGACTGATCTCTTTATCAAAGTTGGACCTACCTAGCCGTATTGCTTGTCCTAAGTAAACATACTCGTCAACAACTTCTAGATAGGAATTTCCAACTGGAACTGGAGTGGGCGCAACATGGACATTCGACATGACTTTCGTCTTGTCCATGTTCATTTTAAGACCCACTTGTTGGGAAACTCTATCGAGGCCATCGAGCATTATGCCTAGATCTTCCAGCGATTTTGCCATGACCACAATATCGTCCGCGAATCGAAGGTGGGTGATGTATTCGCCATTGACATTGATGCCAAGTCCTTGCGATTCCAGGAGCTTAAAGGCGTCCTCTAGTGTGGCGGTAAACAGTTTCGGAGATATAACATCTCCCTGTCTAACGCCCCTCCTAAAAGGAATCGCCTTTGAACACTGCTCCTGTACTCGGACCGACATGGTGGCGTTGTTGTACAAACACTTCAGCACTTCGATGTATCGATAGTCAATACGGCACCGCTGAAGAGACCTTAGGTTTGCCCAGGTTTCGACCGAATCGAAGGCTTTTTCGTAGTCCACAAACGCTAAACATAAAGGCAGATTATACTCCTCGGTCTTCTGTATAATCTGCCGGAGCGTAAAGATGTGGTCTACGGTGCTAAAGCCTTTTCGGAAACCGGCTTGTTCGGGAGGCTGGAAGTCATCGAACCTGCGTTCAAGACGATTTGTGATGACCCTTGAAAACAGCTTATAAATATGGCTTAGCAACGAGATGGGCCTGTAGTTCTTCAATAAGGTTTTATCACCTTTCTTGAAGAACAGTACCACCACGCTTCCGTTCCACGTTTCCGGCGTTTTGCCCTCGAGTATAACGGCATTAAAGAGCTTCTGAAGGACCTTAAGTATCGGTGTTCCACCCGCTTTCAAAAGTTCAGTTGTAATTCCGTCATCACCCGGCGCCTTGTTGTTCTTGAGCTGTTTCAAGGCCATCTTAATCTCGTACAGGCTGATGTCCGGGATATCTTCAGTGTAGTGTTTAGTCAGCCTAGCTCGTGGGTCTATTGCCGGGCTAGTAACAGGTTCTGTTACAGAGGTATATAACTGTACATAAAACCTTTCGATCTCCTTTAACACCTCTGGCTTGGTCGACGCTATGCTGCCATCATCCGTTTTTAGCTTCGTCAACTGGCTTTGCCCAATAGACGCGTTCCTTGCAAACACTTTGGAGCCTTTGTTCCGCTCTATTGTCTCTTTAATACTTTTAGTATTGTAAGACCGGACATCGTGTCGCAAGGATTTATTAATATATCTATTGAGCTGCCTGTAAGACTTAGCGTCATCGGTAGACTGCAGCGTCATAGCGTGCCGAGCTACCATGAGGTTCCGGGTTTGATCGGTTATCTTCTGAGGTTTATTTTGACGGTGGGTTTTGAAGAACTTAGACCCAACCGTATGTACAGTTTCTACCAGCCTGTTATTAATGTCGTCCACTGAAACGCAGGGGTCTAGGCAATCGAAGTGATTCTTTAGCTCGAGTTGAAAGCTCTCGGGGTTTTGGATTTGATCTTGAGAGGGTCGGAGTGTAGACTTCATTAGACGAGATCTTTCCAGTTTTACGTTGATATTCAATGTGCCTCTAACCATTCGGTGATCACTGCCAGTTTTTACCCTGTGGATCACGGAGACATCATTGAATATCTGTCTCTTAGTGGTCATAATGAAGTCTATTTCATTTTTTGTGGAACCATTTGGGCTCATCCAGGTCCATTTCCTATTAGGCGGTTTCTGGAAGAAAGAGTTCATCATAAAGAGTCCCTCCTTCTCCAGAAAGTCGGTCAGCCTCTGGCCCCTAGGGTTTCGTTGCCCATAACCAAAATGCCCTACTCTCAACTCATCATCACTTCTTTTGCCCAGTTTTGCGTTAAAGTCCCCCATCACAACAGTATAGTGTGTTTTCGAGGTTTGTATGGCTCTACTAATGTCCTCAAACATGACCTCCACCTCATCGTCGGGGTGGTCCGAAGTTGGTGCGTAAACCTGTATGACCTTCAGCGAATATCTTTTGGATATTCTGAGTATGAGGTACGCTACCCTACTTGACACACTATCGATGGCTACAATGTTGTTAACGAGGGGCTTGCGGACGATAAACCCTACACCTCCTACGGACTTTTGATCGCCTTCCCGATAATAGAACAAGTTACCGGATTTCAGAGTTATCGTGTCCTCACCTTCTCTTCGGACTTCTGATAACCCCATTATATCCCAATTTAACTTGTCCAGTGCTCCTTCCAACTCGACCATCTTTTCGTCAGTCCTTAAAGTGCGGTTGTTGTATGTTACCAGGGCCAGTTGTCGTGGGGATTGGTAGCTGGCTCGCTTCCGGAGATTCTTAGCACCCCCCGCCCCGCCGTTACCATGGTCGCTACCAATACCAGGAATAGCGGGGCCGCCGGGGACTGGGGGCCTGGTCTTTCTGTGTATCATCATTTAGGGGGGAATTTGCCCATACTCACCACGCTGGGCATGCGGGTTGGCGAGCGCAGATAAAAGCTGTAGGTGTTAAGTAGGAGACGCTGCTGCCCATCCCCCAGCTCTTTCCCTTAGTCGCCTTTTACGACATCCACGGGCTGCAATGGAGATGTCTATTCTTAAGCCGGAAGCATCACGGCACCGTATGCACAATAACCGTTTTGGTGTGAGTGTAATCTGAGCAGGGATACCACCTGCAAATCAGCTGAAAATACGCGCTAATCGCAAATACATAAGAGTTAATTTCGAAGTTGATACTGCAATGTATCTTATCATGTTATGTGTCCTTAGTACTAAGCTGGCCAGGATCCAATATGCTAAAAAGATGATAAAGGAAAATTCGACGTTGAGTAAAGTGATTTTGACGCAGAGTTCCATACCGACACGACTCATTAAAAATATTATTTGGGCAGATCATAAACGAAAAATGTAATTATAATACTCTTATGTGTGGTAATAATTTGAACAGCAACCACAGAATAAATGTTAAAATTTAAACTTAAATTTTGCAAATCATAAAATTGGCAAAAATCAGGATATAAAAAATGATTCATTTATACTTTAACAAGTTTTTTTATTAATTATTCCTTTGGCTTTTGAGAATATTTTGGCAAACTTTAGTGACATATACTCGTAATATTATGTCCTTATTTAAGCAAGGAACTTAGGTTTTAAAAAATCTACAACTAAATCTCTCATCTCAACGCCGAATTTTCAGTTAACACTTTTTGAGTCTGGTTCGAGTCTAGGTTTATACCAGGATCACATATAAAGATAAGAGTCCTAGAAATGTTTATCACGATCGAAATTGTGCCATATATCGTTGCTGTTTCGTACATTTTCACGTTGTACAGTTGCATTCTCTTCCTGTGACGTTCCCGGCACTCACGCCAAACAAATTGTATTCGTAGTATCTACCGAGCCTGGTATTGCAGTCAAGATCATGTTTTAACTAAAATTCGTTGCAAGATTCACTTTTATTATAATAATAATAATAATAATAATAATAAATTCTTTATTTCACTGTACTCATCAACTAATTTCGAGCTTTTGATTAAGGGGGTTTGGTTTGAGTTTTTACAGTTTCTATATACTCGTATACCTGTATTCAATGTAATACAGTTGAGATATCTGTGGGCCGTTATAAACGATCTATAGATAGCTCAAATGATCCAAATCACGGCCTGATGGAAGCGTTCCCAAGACGCTGGCGGCATTACCACGTTGAATGGCAATACTGAGACGTTAGCCTAATCCCATCAAAAACATAAATGTGAAATGAGAGCCAAGTTCAATAAGTATGCTTTAGTCGTTGACTTCAGCGACAAAAGAAGTGAGATCTAAACGGGTGCCAAGTACAATGGTCAGTCCTGAAACTTATTTATAACAATGTGAAATATTTTTAACAACTTTAAGATATAATTTCATCTTAAAACTTAGGATATTATATTGAAGCCTAAGGTCTAACTTGGCTAGTTCTCATATACGAATTAACTACTGACTAACTATGTCCAATCGCTAGTTTCTACCAGCAATCCAAATTTTTAGAAGAATAAAATAAGAACTTGCAAAGGCTATAGGTACTTACCTAATTTAATTTGTACTCTTAAGAAAACTAGCCAAGGCAGACCTTAGGCTTCAATATAATATCCTAAGTTTTAAAATGAAATTATATTTTAAAGTTGTTAAAAATATTTCATATTGTTATAAATAAGTTTCAGGACTGACCATTGTACTTGGCACCCGTTTAGATCTCACTTCTTTTGTCGCTGAAGTCAACGACTAAAGCATACTTATTGAACTTGGCTCTCATTTCACATTTATGTTTTTGATGGGATATCATTACTTTTTGTACAGAACTTATTAGTAAGTAGGTACTTATTCTTATATTATTATACTTATATATCTACCTGCAAGGGCGGCTCAAACTATTGGCACATTGTATAGGTATGTACATGTAGGTATACCTAAGTAGGTAGGTACTTACTGAATAAGTATACGTACTACCTATATCTATCTTTTATGTGTAAGCAATTATCGTCAAAATAGTGAACCATAAATACAATAAAAACTTACAACCGCGTGCGCGATATTATTATGCGGTCCGGCGGCGGGCGAATAAGTCGCCTGCGGGCGGGGTGGGGGCGGGGGAAGATGTCGCTCATCGCTGAGTAGGTACGCGACCGCCGAATGCGGGCAGACGCGGGGCAAACGTCATTGACGGTTGTTAGATAGGTAGGTAGGTACACTCAGCTAGAGCTACCTACGTTAGCTAGGTAGTATGTACGTACTGTAGGTACTAGTCATATAATAGAACCATATACTTACGCTAAGTATGTAGGTACATTTAAAAAAAAATCTGCCTTTCCTTTCCTAAGATTATGGTAAAATGTTAAATAATCTCCTGAAAGTGAAACTTTAATAGCTAGACAGTGAGTTATTGTTATTATAAGCTACCTACCTACCTATAAAATAACGTAGGTATTGTGTATTTTAGTGTGTCAGATAAGTTGGTACCTACCTACTTATAGTCAGGTAGGTACCTACTTACTTAATTTTACAAGTTAGGTATATATAGTATTCTATTGAGCAAGTGTACCTATCCAGGTACACATACTCAGTAAGTATCTATCTACCATTGAGCTACCTACTTACGTAGGTATAGGTACGTGCTAATAATTTGAACTGTCCAATGTCCATGTTAGTTAGGTTGCTATGTAAATCCTACTAAACGCGACAGTTTGTAAGAATGTAAGGGTGCGTGGATGTACATATGTTTACTTACTTTACTTACTTTTATATCTCGGAAAAATATAAGGTTCTCGCGGCAGATTTGTTTTTTTTTCAAGGTATCACGCGGGCGAAGCCGCGGGCGGAAACTAGTACTGACATACCTACTTTATTAGTCTAAACCTAAATACTTATCTAGTCATACTTACCTATCTACATAGACGGCTCAACTATTAGCACATTGTATCTAGGTATACAATGTGCTAATAGTTGAGCCGTCTATATATATGTACCTAAGTAGATAGGTTAGCCCGATAATAGTAGGTACTTACCGAGAGTGTACTACTTACCAATCCAAGACACTACTTCCAATCGTTAGTATTTTCACGTCAAGACTCTATTAAAATCCACATAATGACCGACTGTCATCTACATATTTAGATTGCTATTCTTATATTACAGGCGCTAGTAAGGGTTCAATAAGAGAATCAATTAATTGAAAAAGTACGATAAAAATTAAAAAAATTACAAGTTTCAGATTTTTTCCTTTGTATCCACCCCACTACCTACCTGGATGCCAAATTTGAACGTTCTAGGTCATCTAGAACTGGGTTATAATTTAACGTCTATAGATCAGTCAGTGATAAAATTTTCCATAACCAGCCGTTTTTGGACGTTAATATCTAAATAACCGTTTGAGGTGTGTTTATGAAATTCGGTGCACATATTTTACTCGCAAGTGGCAATAGATGAGCCAAATTTGATTTGTTTATGTGAAATAGTTTTTGAGTTACGAGGGGGTGAAAAATCACCCAAATGGTTCCCGTAATATTACACTAGGCGCGCATCGCCCGTTCGCTTCGCTTGAACTTGGCTTGACACGCTGCCGCGTGTCTAGATATATTATTGAATTCATTTGAAATAATGATGTTTTCATAGTTATTATTTTAAATCGCTGAACTTTTTGATTATAAAGCGAAAAAGTATTTTCAATATGAGTCTAGTACGTAGGTAGAAACTTGCTTCTCATAAACGCTGAATTTTCCAATACCACTTTTGTGGCATGCTGGATCCGGTCCAAGTTTGTACCAGGATCACATGGCGTGATAAAGGTATTTGAATATCAGCATTGATTCAAAATCATACCGTCTATCTTCGCGGTTTGAGCTCATTTTCACTTTGTACAGCATTGCACCCTCATTCCGTGACGCCCACAACCCCACAGTGCAGGCAAGCTGAACCAAATAATACGAATAAGATTTAAACGAGCTTTTTAGTTTTCAAATTTTTTGAAACTATGCTATACTTAATTATTCTGTTTCGGTAAAAATATTATTTTAAGACGATTTATGACATTTTGTTTTATTTCAAAAACGAATAAAGTTTTCTTACCGTAAACGCTTTATATTCGTAACAGTAACTTTATTTGACTAGACTAACGTTATATCGAAGAGTTTTAGTTTATTTTAGAAGCCATGTAAGTGGATGCTGGATGCGGAAAAATACGTTCAATTAAGTCGGCAGAAAAATAAAATTACTAACAATATTTAGTTAAATATAGCTTCTGTTTCAATTAAACAAAATAATGTGGGACGGAACAAAAGTTTTATATAAATGATGGAACAAAATATTGATTTAATTTATTTGGAAATTTAAATAAAAGATTGCCTCTCTGACCTTCCTTTACTGGGCCTTTGTTATAAAACCTTGCATGAGATTAAATAAGTTAATTCACATATTAAAATAAACCTTATATGATAGAGTTAGGTCTCAATATTGAGTAGAATCTGAATAAAAAGGGAATGCACATACCGTAGATTGTCCCTCTTCTACAACTAGATTTTCCTAATGCACTGGTGAAACGGAAACTAAGGAGTAAGTGTATTGCAAGCACCCACACATCTTTACACAAGCCACCCTAGGAGTGCATATTAGATTACTCCTGTAGTGTTATGTTGCCCTGGTATCCCTTGGTTAATGAAGAGCAATATGATTCCAACAACGCCAATGTGAATGGCAGATTGCTCGAGTGTTCATAGTTTATACGTGGATCAGAAGCGCGGTACGAAAGTGTTTTAAATATGTACACATATTTTTGAAATCCTATCTATGATTATCTTAATCATAGTCAGCAAAATGTGGGCATGTGCCAAATGTCATGTTCGGACGTGTCTCTGACTACTTTCTTTAGATATCCTCCAAGATCTAGAGGTCTGAGAAGGTATCTACCGAGCCTGGGGATTACAGTCGTGACTATGATTTTTTTAAACTATTCACTTAGGTAAGACAAACCTGAAAACTTCCTGTTGTATAGAATCGAAGTGGATAGAAGACATAGCATTGGTTATATTTTTTGCCCTCTGTTGGTATTCCTCTTTAGTTTCTATATAAACTAGGGTTTCTTATGTGAACCTATTATGGTTTAGATGACGAAGAAATTCTAAATCGCTATAGAATTCCGTCAAGCTCAGACAAATTCTAATGTAACGCTTTTGTAATCTTACCGCTTAAATTTTTTTGAGTAGTTAGATTATACATTATAAGATATTAGATTAGATATATTGTTTGACGTAAATGAAAACTGTTTAACGTAAATCAACTAGTATCAAGCCCTCAGTTTCTCTCAAACTCGGTGTCCGTTTTGACGTTTCGACTATGAAATATGTAAAGATAGCATTTGACACCAAGAGGCGTAATGGGCCCTTTGGGGGACCATTAGCTCGACTTTGAATTCCGCGGTAAATACGTCACTAAAAGCAGGTAAAAGTTTTTTTTAGTGACGTATTTACCGCGGAAGTAAAAGTACTGCATAGTAAAAGCTGTTGGTAAGATTGAAGCTCACAATTCTGCCATCGCCTACAATGCTTTGCTATCCTGGTAGTCTAGCGGATAAAAGTTGAGGCCAATGCCACGCGGAAACTTGCGGGAAAACGTACGTCCGTCCGAAACCATCTCTCTTCTATGTTTCCCTGGTCCTCCTGCGGATAAAATGTGCGGTCACTAACCTTTCTGCAAGGGCAATTTTCCTCGAGAGATTTTTTTGTAACTTTGTAACTTAGTTATTAATTGATATTTTTGTATATTTACAAAAAAGCAAGAACACAGCCCGCGCCCGCGGATCAATGTATTAATTTATCTTTACGATTGGGCCATTTATATCATTTTTTTATCTCGTTCGTCCCAAATTAAATATCAGTTATATAGATTCATCAGTTATTATTAATATTATTCTCCCAAAACCACGTGGCCAGACATCCGCCAGTCAATCTCTGAATGTCATTTCATCTCACCTTTAAACCAGCTCTTTTCTACAAAAAGGTAGTTTACTATAAGAATAAGGTTCTATTTTCTAATCTCGTAGCTACGAAGGATAGCTCGTAGCCACTCACAGAATAATGTAATAGTACCATCTCGTAGAGTCTCGTAGCACCTCGTAGCACTTGATCATGCGCGGTAGAACCTGCTGTACCAGGCTAGCATAAACAACGAAGATGAAAGGTTGTAGGTTACCTACATGACCCCGCCCCACACAGCTTCGTGAGACGTCAACATCGAGTGAAAAGATGGCGGTAAACTCTGCTACTTTGTTTTTCAGTGTAAAGTATGTCCACAGAGGACGCCCTAGAGCTCACAATACAATGAACAGTTTTTGGCCGGGGGCGTGTCGTTTAGTCGACTACGAACTTTGTATTATTGCGATGCCGTACGAACGCAAATATTCGTAGCGTTTCGTAGCACTTTCGTAACAATGCTTTGCTACGAAGGAAATAAGTATGGCAATCTTTATATTTAAACTAGCTTCCGCCCACGGCTTCGCCTGCGTGGTTCCTTGAAAATCAAAAACAAATCTATCCCACGCGAACCGTACATTTTTCCGGGATAAAATGTAGCCTATGTGTTATTCCATACCATATATTATATATCTGTGCCAAATTTTATCCAGATCCGTTCAGCTGTTTCAGCGTGAAAGAGTAACAAACATACATCCAGACATCCAGACATCCATACATTCCTACAAACTTTCTCGTTTATATTATTAGTAGGATTAAATTGACAATTTGACTGTAACTATACGTTGTCAAACTTAATATTATGTCGAAATTGGATGGATAAATGTATGGAGGTTTGTCACTCAAACACGCTGAAACGGCTGAACGGATCTGGATGAAATTTGGCACATAGATAGTTTATTAATTGGAATTGCACGCAGGGTATAATTTAATAAGGTGCCATTTAGGCGAAGCTGCAGGCGGAAGCTGCTACGAAAAACACCCAACGCTGGCAAAAATGATTTCTAAAGAGACAGATGCATAGGTAAAAGAAATTCTTCGTAGCCACCCACAGAATAACCTAATAGTTAGTACCCTATTGCATCGTCTAGCGTATCGCAATGTCTCATAGCACTTGTGCATATGCGGCAGCACATATTGTGTACCAGGTTAGAATAAACAACAAAGATGTATACTTACTGGGAATCCGTAGGAATTCAAATATTCGTAACTTTTTGCATGTGAGCGTCAGGATGGCTGGAACACAAGTGAGAGATGGCTGGACCACGAACGATGCTTCCGGTCCATAAGAACTTGATCCCAAAATGTCTAGCTAATCAATAGGACTGCATCTCATAATGCCGGAAATTGAATACGCATGCAAATGGTAAATTTGCACACATACGAACTACTTTTCCGCCTTCTGCCGTTGCGTTTACTGACTGATCTCTGGCTTTTTTCCACATGGCTCTGTTATAATGAAAGTAACAGCCAGATAAATCAAAATCAGGTTAAATTAATTTGCATGCATTAATTTGAGCAGTTTCAAAATCTGACTTAGACTTACTAATTTCAATTGCATTTGGTCTCTTAACAGGTTAGCTGTCCGATGAGGCACATGTGCCTCATGGGTGATTGCACTGGTACGTCCATGAGGCATATGTGCCTCATGGCCAATGATGTAGATAATGAAATCGATCTATTGATATTTTTTTTTAATAATTATATTATTTGTAGCATTAGTAAATTATACTACAACCAAATTCTACCAATCAATTTATTATTGAACTTAAACAAAAAATAAATTTCACTTAAAAATTAACATTAAACACAAAATTATTCTTTCACCGATGTTACTATTATTGTGAGAACCTTTGAACTAGGGTTGCCAATAAAAATTAGGAAACTAGCCTATTATCATCAAAACCGAAATGGCGATTGTAGACCTGCGATTATATTCCCTCATGTATGTTTTTCTTTAAAACATAGCATACAATATGAAATGTTACATATTGTACACTCAGTTGATACCATTTTAGATATTTTTCAGATGTCTAAAGTGTTACGAACATAAACGTACATTTTATCATTAAACGTAAATAATTAATTTCTTATCATACTCATCTAACATTAGCAATTATCGATATAATTAATTTCAATCACTAGGACACATAAAGTATCATAAAATACTTGAAGAGAATGATACGTCATTCTCTTACGACTTAATACGAAACTTCATGAGCGTTAGCTGTCATTATTTACTACGAGGACGTGTACAAAGAAGATCGAAACTTGCTTCGGGACAGCTAACCTGTTAAAAATGTGAATAGTCTTTGTGGGGTTTCGTAGAATGCTGACATAGGATTTTAGCGTGCGGCGCGTTCACCGCTACACGGGTCGCGCTCGCCAGTCATTTCTGGTATACGAACCAATACGGTCGATTAGTTATTATTGTAAACCTAATTTAGAAAGTTTGAATTGACTTTTCTCTCGGCGCTCGGTGGAGCAACACCAGTGCGGAGCGAGTCAACGGTCCTGAGGATGCTTCGTGGAGAAGCGAAACACGTGTCGAGTTTCTATTTGAGGTGTGGTGTTGGGATTATTAATATTAATAATATTTCTATAAGGCATTTTGTGGGGCTCATTAATATTAATAAGCTTAATTAATAACCTCATTAGATAATAGTTTTAGCGGGAAAGTACTAGAAATTTCCGTCCTTTTCAGTATAAGTTTGAATAAATAATAGAGTGATTCGGACTTCATATATTTTATTTACCACAAACCCTAACCAAAGGTAGGAATACGCATCTTAGTGTATCTGCAGTTTATATACCCGACAAAGGTATTTACTACAGCATACAGTATCCAGAGAGATATCAATAGTGTTGACCCCTCTCTCAACAGAGGTGATAATTGATCTCTCAACGGTGGTGACCCCGACGTGATGAAGTTTTCTCTTGTTTATTTGCTCAGCACTTTCTTTATTGAATTTCAATATCTGGTTTACAGCCTTTATCAATATTTCCTTTTTCTTGTCATTATTTTCTTGTTCATCTTCCATGCTTAACAGTATTATAATAAGGATCTGTTGATACTATAACTATCTCATAGTCGTCTCTTAATCTCATTTGGTAAACTCCTGTGGTCATGTACTCTGTTTCCTCATTTAAATTGAATGCTTTCACAATTTCTCCATTATTCATTTTTGGTATGTTTGAGTACTCTTTCGGGCTCATTCCCAAAATCCTGTGGGGTTCCTTATTTATAAATGATCTGATTTGCATTAAGTTTCTATTCTGGTTGGTGGATGTTGTATCCGTGTACCTGTATTTCATATATGGTCCGATTCCCATTAACATTGACAAGAAGTATATTCCGTCTTGTTGGGCAGAAGTACAAAAATCACATTGGTGGATTTGGTACACGTGCCAATATCGACGTGTAGAGTGAAAAGTTGAAATAACGGTTTTGGCACCCTTTTAAAGAATCCATCTCCAAAGTACACTAATTTATTAGAAGAACTTCGAAACCGTCTTGCAGATAAGGTCGCAAATACTAAGTATCCTCTACTTCTCCGTCCTCCATTACGAGAAAATCTTTGGCCAATATTGATGGTATCTTGACGTCTTTTACGTATTCGAATTCTGTGTTGGTCTGCTTTGTAGATAATAATCAAGTTTTTGATGAAATGAAAAAACAAAGTTTCCATTACATACATACATATATTACTGAGTAAAAATAATTTGTAATAATAAATGTGGGCATGTACCAAATGTCATGTTTGGACTTGCCTCTGACTACCTTTTTTAGATATCCTCAAAGATCTAAGTAACTAAAGATCTGAGGAGATATCTACCGAGCCTGGGGATTACAGTCGTGATCATATTTTTTTTTTATTTTCAAACTTGCCAAGTTATGCACCACTAAATAGTAAGTTGCCATAAAATAATTATTAATATCAACAAATTAGCGGCTTCATTTAATTAAAAAATGCGTTTTCAAAATTCTATCACGGTGCCTGAAGCAACGCGGGTCTCCAGATCTGGCTCATATAATATTTGGCTCAATGAACATTGCCACTCAACGAGGTCATACTACCGGCGTAGACGCTTCTCTCTGGCAGTAATCTGGATCAGTTGAGCTATCTATAGATCGTTTGTAGCTGAACTATTTTACATGCATTTTGTAATTATTTAGTGTGTATATTAGATGGATAGATTTGTATATAAATCAATAATTAAAAAAAAACTATTAATGGAAATACAGCCATAGTACAACTTTGGCAAAAGTGTTTGAAGGCGGAATTTTGTTTGAAGATAGTCGACACCGTATTATGTCCATAGCGACAAACAAATAGAATCTCTATTTGTATTAGATAACAGGGACTAAAATTCAATGGACCACGTGATGTGAGCATCACAGGAGGGGTGGAAACGGTGCAATTCAAAATGAGCACAAAATGCAATCACAGGAGGTTTGATTTGGATTGTTGATGGTTTTACAATAACTTCATGCACTTTCTGTGCGCCTGGTACAATTCTGGACTCGATCCAACTGGTGCAAAAGTGCTTAAGTGCAATTTTCGGTGTTGACTGAGATGGCAGTGAACTCGCTTGTACCTCGTGAAAAACATGGAAAAGAGTTGCAGATATGTCATCATCATCATCATCATCATCATCAGCCTATAGCAGTCCACTGCTGGACATAGGCCTCCCCTAATGAGCGCCATTGCGCCCTGTCTTCAGCTCGACGCATCCAGCCCCACTGCCACTTCAGCTTGCTAATTCTCTGAGCTATGTCGACAACCTTAGTTCTGTGTCGGATAGTCTCATTGCGGATTCTATCCTTCAGAGAAACTCCGAGCATAGCTCGTTCCATAGCTCGCTGAGCGACTTTAAACTGGTGAACTAGCCTTACCGAGAGTGTCCACTTTTCGGCTCCGTATGTCATGACAGGTAGGACGCACTGGTTGAAAACTTTCGTTTTCAGACATTGTGGTATGGGTGACGAGAAGACTCGACGTAACTTTCCAAAAGCTCAACCCGTTGAATCCTCCTCTTAGCCTCCTTCTCAACGTATTTCAGATATTTAGCAGATATGTATGCAGATAGTATTGTTTACTATGTTGATTGTACGTCAGTTACAATTTTTTTTTATAATTATGTCCTAAGTCAACCCGCTCTCTGCGGATACTCCTAACGTTGTGTTTATACCTACTAGTCAAAGCCGATACTCGAGATATGGCCTTGAACTTGTCCGCCACTTGGCCATAGTACTTTTTGTTATTCTGTGCCTTCAGTCTAGCCAATGTTTGTAAACAAATCAGTCTCCTAGCTCCACCGTTTTCATGAACTCCTGGTAGCGACGAGCCCACTCCAACTGTCGGCTAAGTAGGTAGTAGGTACACTTATTCAGTACTAGTTTCCGCCCGCGGCTTCGCCCGCGTGATACCTTGAAAAAAAAACAAATCTATGCCGCGAGAACCTTATATTTTTCCGAGATAAAAAGTAAGTAAAGTAAGTAAACATACAGCCACGCATCCATACATTCTTACAAACTGTCGCGTTTAGTAGGATTTACATAGCAACCTAACATGGACATTGGACAGTTCAAATTATTAGCACGTACCTACGTAAGTAGGTAGCTCAATGGTAGATAGATACTTACTGAGTATGTGTACCTAAATAGGAACACTTGCTCAATATAATAATATATATAACTTGTAAAATTAAGTAAGTAGGTACCTACCTGACTATAAGTAGGTAGGTACCAACTTATCTGACACACTAAAATACACAATACGTTATTTTATAGGTAGGTAGCTTGTAATAACAATAACTCACTGTCTAGCTATTAAAGTTTCACTTTCAGGAGACTATTTACCATTTTACCATAATCTTAGGAAAGGAAAGGCAGATTTTTTTTTAAATGTACCTACATACTTAGCGTAATATATGGTTCTATTAAATGACCAGTACATACAGTACGTACATACTACCTAGCTAACGTAGGTAGCTCTAGCTGAGTGTACCTACCTACCTATCTAACAACCGTCAATGACGTTTGCCCCGCGTCTGCCCGCATAAGGCGGTCGCGTACCTACTCAGCGATGAGTGACATCTTCCCCCACCCCGCCCGCAGGCGACTTATTCGCCCGCCGCCGGACCGCATAATAATATCGCGCACGCGGTTGTAAGTTCTGTACAAAAAGTAATGATATCTCATCAAAAACATAAATGTGAAATGAGAGCCAAGTTCAATAAGTAGGTATGCTTTAGTCGTTGACTTCAGCGACAAGAGAAATGAGATCTAAACGGGTGCCAAGTACAATGGTCAGTCCTAAAACTTATTTATAACAATATGAAATATTTTTAACAACTTTAAAATATAATTTCATCTTAAAACTTAGGATATTATATTGAAGCCTAAGGTCTGACTTGGCTAGTTTTCTTAAGAGTACAAATTATATTAGGTATAGCCTTTGCAAGTTTTTATTTTATTCTTCTAAAAATTTGGATTGCTGGTAGAAACTAGCGATTGGACATAGTTAGTAAGTAGTTAATTCGTATATGAGAACTAGCCAAGTTAGACCTTAGGCTTCAATATAATATCCTAAGTTTTAAGATGAAATTATATTTTAAAGTTGTTAAAAATATTTCATATTGTACATAGAGAGCTTTCTATGTACTTTTAAACTTACGCGATCTGAACACATTATTATTAGTATTAGACGGGTATTTATCGCGTTTAAATTACCTTATATTTTCCCGACGTTTGCAAACCTGTCGAAACGTCGGGAAAATATAAGGTAATTTAAACGCGATAAATACCCGTCTAATACTAATAATAGAGAGCTTTCAAAAGAGGTTTTAACATTATTTACAATTCCGTGCTAAATTTTCCATACTGACTGTTTGACAATGTGTCGAAAATTTCACCATCTCCCCACGACATGTGAAGAAATATTGCCGTTATTTAAATTGCTGGGACTACGTACTAACGTGTCCTTGCTCAGGAACCAGAAAGTTGAAGTTAAAACTAATTACTAGCATAATTCATTCGATATTAGTACTTAGTTACGGACGAGTAACTCTTTCAACTCTTTCAAGCCAATGGCTAAGGCAAATGTTAATAATCATCATGCGTAGCCAACTCGTAGCAAATTGTAGCATTTCGTAGCAATGCTCGTAGCTGCAGCTCGTAGCTCGTGCTACTGCTGTTTTGTACGGAACAAACATAATTACGTTTCATTGATATTAATATTTGCTCCCTGTTTACATTATTAAGTTTGCTAATAGTCTACATATTACGTACATTTTCTTCACTTTTTGTTTTTTATTCACAGATAGTCATCTATGAACTTATCGCATGGAATCTTCAGCACAGCTCAGTGCACTTGCATCAAATAATGCATTTTATATACAAAATAAAAGATCGCTGCATACCAGGGCCACATGAAATAAAGGAGTCAATGGAAATAATGCTTTATTTATACCTGAAAATAAACTCATAAATGTATCTACCTCTCAGCGGCACCATCGGAAAATCTAGGGCATCTGAAAGAGACGGTACCATAACTCAATCCTTTACTAAAGACCATGTGCTATCCCTATGTGCAATCCCACATTGAACCTTAATTCATTCGCAGTAAGGGCTATAATCCAATGCAAATTAGAGAGTTTATGCTAGTATTCAGTTGCATCAACTAATAGAGCCTATATTCTCCAGTTGCACATGCGCCTTCATTCAACTATTATTAGCTATCGGACACCAGGACAGCATAACTCTTAGGAGCATAATGTGATAGTTTGCTATGAGTACGTCATAGGGTTCAAGACTATCGCGCAGTTGTAGTGTCGGTGAATATGGTACTACCTATCTGTTTTCTACAACAATTTCTGGACCATGCAACCTGATTGTAGATACCCACCACCTCGGAGTGATTTTTGTCGACATATTTGGATACCCGATTTGCCCCCAACATCAATTGCTCTGATAACACACTGCAAGACGATTGTTGCTTTAAAAAATACATTAATTTTTTAGCAACGATCGTCTTGCATACAGAAAGTGATAAGGATATTATATCTTTGATTTTTGTAATTTTTGCATATTGTTGTAATTTTATTGTTTTTATTTTCATTTATTAACCCACAATGATTAATAAATGAAAATAAAAAAAAATAAAAAATTATATTACCGGCAGGTAGGTAATGTAAATAATCAGCCTTTTACATTTACCTACTCATTGATTGAACCTAATTCCTTAAAATTTCCAGGAAATGACCCACTATCTTTTGACCTTGAATGAGCTCCTTTGATTAATTCGTATTTTAAAGTAGTTTTTTGTGTTCGTTTCTTTTTACGATACACGTTTTGTCGTCGAACCGAATGTAGGGATTATTACTGTTATTCTCGTAGTATGCAAAACATGTATAATGTTTGTATTTTTTTTCCCGACAGTTTTATTTAGTTTACTATGCCATGATTCCAAGGTATTTGTGGTGCGATGAGACTCACTAAAAACACACCAAGTTTTTATAAAATCATCTTGCAGCCATTGGGTTTCCATATTATCCAATAACTGATTTTGTATCTTTATCTTCTTGTTCCATATCGTGCATATATATAAACCCAGCCTTATATTATTAGCTTTTTATTAGCTTCACTTGTATGTATGTTTGTAACCGAATTCTTTGGGCGCGATTTTGACCCACTTTAAACGGCCAGATTTCGTTCAAACTTTGTAGATTTATCAAGGACCGATGACAATACACTATTTTGATAAAATTATTCCATTTTTCAATTTGAAAATTTTTTTAATATGAAGAGACTCGACCCCTCATTCTATCCATAGCGACAAACAAATAAAACTCGTATTTGTATTACAACATAAGGACTAAAGCTCAATGGACCACGGCTGATGTGAACATCGCAGGAGGGTGGAAACAGTGCAATTCAAAATGAGCACAAAATGCAATCACAGGAGGTTTGATTTGGACTGTTGAAGGTTTTACAACAGCTTCCTGCACGTTCTGTGCGCCTGGTACAATCCTGGACTCGATCCAACTGGTGCAAAAGTGCTAAAGTGCGATTTTCGGTATTGACTGAGATGGACGTGATCTCGCTTGTACTTCGTGAAAACATGGAAAGGAGTTCCAGATTATAATTTCATACGTACATAATTTTATTTTATACATTATATAATATCAACATTATATATTATATAATGTATAAAATTTAATTAAGTATGTATATAATTCGTGATTTTGTCAAATGTCAAGACGCGTTTTGCGTTGACTGACATTAACATCTTCAATTTCGAGTATGCATAATAACTAAACCACATAATAAATAAATAAATAATGTTGGACAATCCACACAGCATCATCTAGCCCCAAAGTAAGCTACTCAAAGCTTGTGTTATGGGTACTAGATATCTGATATATTGAATACATTATTATACATAGATAGATATTTTTATTATACATAGAAAACACCCAGACCAACGGAACAAATTTCTGCAGATCGTACACAAATTTGTTCCGCAGCGGGAATCGAAACCACTTTCTTGCGTCGCAGGCGGGCTCTGGCCCGCTGCGCCACAGAGGTCATCAATAATAAAAATAGTTTTTAGATAATAAAACTTCTTTACATTAAACTTTTTTTAAAACATGGTCAAGAGAGAGATGAAAAGATGTTCGTATTGTATTGATCAATTGAACTTGAGTGAAGTTTCCCGGTGGTGGGATAAACAGAGATCACGGATCTTCACTGGCTACAACACTAACACACCTCTTATGTAGTTTAAGAGGTGTAATAAACCGTAACTTAAGTTTTATTCGGATAGGTGCCCCGCGAGCAGAGCCGCGCGCGGTTCTTAGTAAGTAACACAAATGGCAACACCATTCTCAGACATATCATATACAGTCTTTCTCATGGGAGGGACTGTAGGTATACCCAGGTAAAGCGCACAACCGAACCCGCGTGCTGAATGTAGGTCCATGCGACTCCTCCCCCGGTACGCTGCAGGATAACTATTCCTTATTCTGTGCCTTCATTCAAGCCAATATTTGTAAACATATCGATCTCCTAGCTCCACTGATATTCTGATCTCCTGGTAGCAACGAACCCATTCAATCAATACTGGGATTCTCTCAAAAGATGCTGCGCAGCGCAATGCGCACATCGCCACATTTTTCATCTATCCCAGTCATCCTGCATACCTATTGAAGGTATAATACGTAGCAGTCTACTTATTGCACCACGCTCCCCGACCTGGTCCCCGGGCATTGGTTTTAAAGTACTAGGCTGACATAAATAGCTAGGAGACTGCACATTATCGATTGGCAGTCCTGCCAGCAACAAGTGGTTTTTCACTTTCAATTTCTGCAGTACTTTAGTTGTTTTTGTCGGTGCATCCAGGAAATATTGAACTCTATTTTTATGGTGGTAAAAGCCATGATTATAAAACTTAGAATTCAGCAAGGAAGTTATCCTTCTCGCCCGGGCATCGTCTTCAACATATGAGGCTCTCATTATATACTCGTAGGTATGAGTCTTCTTATTGCACCGCGCTCACCGTCCTGGTCCCCGGGCATTGGTTTTGAAGTACTAGGCTGACATAAACACCTGGGAGACTGCACAATGCTATCGATTGGCAGTATTTTCAGCAACAAGTGGTTTTACCTTTCAATTACTATGATAATTTTGTTGTTCTTGTCAGTACTTATAGAAAACCCTGTAGTCTGAGAGCAACAGGCTATGCACCAGCTTTTACGAGGCATGCCTTTTAAGTTTTGTCGTTTGAAGAAAAAAACACAACTAGAACCCTATAGTACTTTTTATTGTTTTTCAAAGTATTCACCACGTAGCTTAATACACTTTTCCATTCGCTCAAACCAGTTATTATAACATTTATTCCACTCTAAAGTGGGGTGTTCGAAATGGCTGACTTGAAAGCGTCGACTGCTTCTTCACCGGACTGGAACCTTTGACCACGAAGATATTTTTCAATTTTAGGAAATGTAAAGTAATCGTTAGGGCTTAGGTCAGGACTGTATGGAGGATGGTCATGAATTTCTACTTTTTCCTGCTTCAAATACTCAATCGTTCGACGAGCGCTGTGCGAGCTTGCGTTGTCGCGGTGCAAGATGATGCGTCGCTTTGAGTTAGATTTTCGAAGTACGGCGATGACTTGTGGTAAACAAACTGTGGTATACCACTCTACATTAACCGTTCTACGATTTTCAAGTGCAATAGTCGCAAAATGGCCGGTTTTTCCAACGAACGTGGCCACCATCTTCTTTGAAGTGCTTCGAGAACGAACAACTTTAGTCGGCTTTGGCTCGTCTTGAAAGACCCAGATTGTAGATTGTTGTTTTGGAATCAGAATCGTAGACATAGATTCAAGATTCGTCACCACTGATGATGTCGTAGACGTGATTTGACTCTCCTCGGTTGAACCTTTGCAGAGTTTTCTTACACCATCTGACGCGGGCCGCTTTTTGATCGTCGGAAAGCAGATGCGGTATCCAACGGCAAATTAGCTTTCTCACACCAAGCGCTTCATGCAAGATCTTTTGAATGGTTGTCCCTGAGATGCCTAATAGAGCCTCTCTATCTCTCGATACGTCACATGACGATCTTCGAGAATTAGTTGTCTCACAGCAATGATGTTATCTTCAGTGAAGGCGGATTTTGGGAGTCCTTCGCGAGATTTGTCGCTAACACTAGTAGGTTCACGCTGGAATTCTAAATACCAGCGTTCGACAGCCCGCAGACATGGGGCTTCATCACTGAACACAGATGTTAGCTCTTCAAAACACTGAAGCCGTGTCAAGCCTCTTCTAAAGTTGTAGAAAATTACTGCACGAACATTTTCCTTACAAAGATTCATTTTCGTACGTAACCTAACAGGTTCCAATCGACGCTGTGACTAAACGATAGCATTAATCCTAATACTTTAAACTGTTTTGAGATTCAAAATTTAACCACATTCGAATATAGTACAGTTCCAAATTCCAAATTGTCGGGAAATATGGAAACGACAGAACTTAAAAGGCATGCCTCGTATAAAACAACGCATGATTATCAAAAACCAATTTAATAACAATAAAAACTATTAATGGAAATACAGCCATGGTACAACGTAGACGAAAGTGTTTGAAGGTGGAATTTAATTTGAAGAGACTCGACACCACATTCAGTCAATAGCGACAAACAAATAGAATCCCTATTTGTATTACATAACAGGGACTAAAATTCAATGAACCACGGCTGATGTGAGCATCACAGGAGGGGTGGAAACGGTGCAATTCAAAATGAGCACAAAATGCAATCACAGGGGGTTTGATTTGGATTGTTGAAGGTTTTACAACAGCTTCCTGCACTTTCTGTGCGCCTGGTACAATCCTGGACTCGATCCAACTGGTGCAAAAGTGCTAAAGTGTGATTTTCGGTGTTGACTGAGATAGACGTGAACACGCTTGTACTTCGTAAAAACACAGAAAGGAGTCCCAAATATAATGTTGGCAAAATACGATTTTGCCAACATAAAAAAAAATTACGGCAAATTACGTTTCCACTTCATTTGAATATTACAAAATTACGATTATTATCAAATTATTTACTTTCATATTAAAAATAATTAGGTAAGAGTTTTATCGTGCTCGTTTAACATCTAGATAATTAATAGGTTTATCTCTTGGGTATCAGTATTTTTATTATATTTTTCGATAGTGTTTACCACTTCATACCAAGATTGGCCAACTTTGTCTGTAGGTATTCTTGTTAACATTTACATTACTGAACTACATGGAATTCGTTTAATAGCGGCTTAATATAATTGTTATTAAAAAAAATCCACTTTTTGTAATGCGCAACGAAAAAAACAATGATATTACCGATTAAGAAATACTCGGGAGCAATCGTGCAGCGATTCCTCGTAGGGTATTGTCTTCTCTGAGCCACGAAATCAGATATTCGTCCTTTTTTATATCGTTTCTCCACAATTTTCTGCTCCAACCCGTTTTAGGGACGAGACGGTGGCCCATATAATTTTGGAATGCCCCGTTTATGGATTAAAAAGATATGAGACTGAACAACTATTAGATACAATCATAAACGCAGAAAACATACATTAAATATATAATGCAGGACAAAATAAGCCGCCCGAAATTCATGAAATACTGTACAGAAATAGCATACCAGGTAATAAAAAGAAATAAAGTGTAAGCAAGATATGATGAATATATGTATATAATGATTATATATACAAGCATACATATAATATAAGGTAGACATATAAAAATAGCAACTGTACAAGTTAAAGAACCTGATAGGATAAGAATAAGAAAGATATAATAGATATGGAAATGTAAATATATATCTTCTATATAGAAACATATACATAAAATAATGTGCTGTAATTAAAAACTGGAAATGACTAGATTTAAGAGAAAAATATATAACATACCTACAATTGTACTAGAAATAGAGATCTTAAAGCAGTAAAAAATGTATATAAAAAGTGTTAGATAATAGAATAAGATAAAATTAGTAGATATAGATAAGCCATAGCATATGTATGAAATGTAGACATAATTTAAATCCTCCAACTCCTTAAATACGTAGACCTTAAGAAAAGAATGTAATAGAATAAGTAATATTAAGTACTCTGATTATGTCAGAGGGCAAAGAGTCACAAAAAAAAAAAAAACCTGTGACGTTTTTCGTCCGACTTTAAAAAGGTTTTATAATTTTTAATATACAGGTATATAAAGATAATATGTTGGAATATTCATAGTTAGAGACCCACTATAACTAATAAGCTACTTATATCCGGGTCCTACGTGATAAAAGTCGCGGGCGGACGCTTGTACATACAATAGAACGCTGCATTATTTTTAATTAATTAAAATAATTTAAAATTTTATTCACTTAATCGTTTTCATCTTCAACTTCGCGAAACATACGCTTCTTTAGAACACGAACATTATTTAGAAGTTCTATTGGCGTTATAATTTTGTTATCGGTACCTCTTATTGAAAAATATCATTTGGCCCTGTTATTTTCGGCTGGTACACATCTCTACCAAGCTATCCCTACTGGTAGGGATAAGTGCACATTTTTGTAGATCTATTTCTACCGGTAGGGATAAGTGCACAGTAATTTTTTGATCCCTACTGGTAGGGATACGTACACTTTTTTGTAAATTTATTTCTACGGGTATTGATAGGTACATTTCCACTATTCGCTGTTGCTATTTTACTACACTTTAGACCAAAACTCCTCTTATTCTTTTAAATAAAAATGTATTGTAAAACTATCAAACTAGCATTATGGTTATCATTAGGTTATTAACGCAATATTACCTATGTCTAAATGATGCCCTATAGTTATATCTCCCAAAACGACCTCTCTTTGTTTATTTTGTGTAATATATCTATATCTCGGAGTATATATTAATCTATGATGAGCTTTTTTCCGTAAATAGTAAATGATCGGAATAGCGCCATCTCCCGATAGCGCCATCTGACGGATGTTAACTCAAACAAAATACTCTGTTCCCAACATACCCGGCAAAGATAACCCGTTGACGAGAGGTGGCGCTTTTTCAAATCAGCGGCAAAACCGGCCCGTTTTAAAATTTTGAATTTATTTTGAACTTGATGTTATGCTTTAAGTGTTTTATCGCTTCAAATATTTTCTTTCTTAACGTCTGCGACTTTAGTCCTGAGGTGCTACGACTCATTATCGCTTTTGCTTCAGCACACAATAATTATGACAATAGTGTCTCTGCGCTCACTTTGTGCTCACGCATGATATATTATACAAACAGAACTATGTCAAATTATTTTTATATGATTCATATAAAAATGTGTATTAACCTTTTTATATGATCTGCTGAACTGTTGATGTCGAGAACAGATCTCGGCTACAGGTTGCTTTTTCAATCGAATTTGACGGTTATTAGCAAACAAGTTTTGTATTAATTTTTTTGACAAAACAGCGAGTAGCCGTATTAGGCTGGGATTCTTTCTAGCTATTCGTTTCTTGATTTTTCCATTCCATTCATTCCACCCGGTTATTTGTACGGTGTTGCTAATCGAATGTGCACCATATTTTGATCAAATCTTCTTTTAGCCACTGTTTTAAACATATATGTTCTAAACTGCTTACTCTTTTCGTCATCAGGACTTTGAGACGCAACATAAAACCAGCCATCGTGAATTTTGTCCTGTGGTAGCATAGGCAAAACTGCACTAAAGGCTACCTGTCTTTTCATCAGTTTTTGTTTAGTAAGTCCTAGTTGTTTCCCTTTTCGCCAAATCGCATCTCTTTAATGTAGCGTTATACCTCTCAGGAGGGCCTTTGAGGTATAACTTACAAGTTATTAAAGGGTTATTAAAGATATCTTCTATAGGTTATACCACCTCCCTAAAAATTTTAAAACTAATAAAAAAATAAGTAATTATTATGAATTTAATTTTAAATATGAACAACCAGAATAACTATATAATTTGTTTTTTTTTTTAAAAACACTTAGTCTCTAGGTAGTTTCAGCAGTTCTTATCACTTTTTAATATAAAAAAAAAAACACTCGCCTAAGCCAATAAACTCCGCGGAAGTCTTATATTTTTAAGAATTCAAAGTACTCACGATCACTCGAACAGGTATAAGTTAATAGATTTCCTTTACAATACCCATAAAATTATTGTATCCTGGGGTAATTCATCATTATAGCTCCAGAGCTGTTATTGTCCGTATATATATTGGTAGGCCTCCTTTATAGCATTTAACAAGCCTTCAGTATGTTTAGAGCAGCTCGGTCAATTTTGTCCACCTGCAGGAATGTTCCTCATTCCTCTCACCAATCTTTTTCCATATTCTTCTCAATTTTTCTCTAGACTGAATGACTTTTGATCCTGTCATCTTTTTTCCTCTTTTCAATTTTTTTTTATTCCAATTATAAACGTATAAAAAAAGTATTTAATAAAATTAATTTTTAAGGTTTTATACAGATAAAAAAAATACTAAAAATAAAGAGTAATACTACAATAATGGACATAGCAGCCACTGACTGAGACATCTTCAAATGTATTCCTGCCGAAGACCATGTATTATCCCAATGTGCAATCACACATTGTGATTTAACACCTAGGCAATAAAGCTATATTATCCCAATACAAACTAGCAAGTTAATGCTCGTATTCAGTTGCATCAATCAAGCATCAATCATCATCAATCATCAATCATCAATCAACAAATCCACAAATAAAGCCATATTCTCGATTTGCACATGCGCCTTCAACTATTAATACCTTTCGGACACCAGGACAGCATGACTCTAAGGAGCATTGCGTGATAGTTTGCTATGAGTACGTCACAGAGTTCACCGCTATCTCATTCCCGTAGTATCGGTCATGTTCATAGACTGTTTTGACATGGATAATTATATGTTTTATTACTTTTTTTACCCAATACCGCGTTCAACCATAGGACACATTTGGTTTTAATACGTCATAATTAGTACGAGGAGTTCATCAAACTCATAAGTTTTATAGAAATCTGTGTTATTTACGAACTCCAATCTGAGTTGGACTGGAGCTTAATATTCTGCGATCGCATACAATGCAATGTTTTCCTGGCAGATGAAAGTTGAGGCCAATGCCACGCAGAAACTTGCGGGAAAACGGACGCCCGTTCGAAACCATCTCTCTTTTATGTTGTCCTGGTCCACCTGCGGATAAAATGTGCGGTCACTTACCTTTCCGCAATCACAATTTTTATCAAAAGAAGATCCCTTGTGTTATACCTGAGTGACCCTTTTCTATAGACTATACATATTTAAAATAGTACAAGTAAATGTTTGTTGATTTAATAGACAAAAATAAACTGAGATATTACGGAATGTAAACCTACTAATATTAATTGTTAGCATATAACTTATTTATTCACAAGAGTGTAATTCCCAAATATGATGAAAGTAAGTTTGTGTGACGCCAAATACATTTCAAGAAAATGGTTGGTCCACTTTGATTTAGGCAACTGCTGTCTTCTTTTATGTATAATTCCAGGTTTATTGATATCATTTCTTTTGCCAGTCACCATCATAGGCTTCACGTTAAGTCACGAATCACCATCTACTATAAAAGACTCGTCAACGTTGTTAGAAATGCTGTCACTACTGAAACTTACATCAAAATTTATGGAATCAGCATTATTGGAATCTTCACTTTCTTCATTTTCTTTACCAAAGAACACAGTTGATATGTAGCTGATATTTATAACGCTTTCACATCCGTTTTTTTAGAAGTTATTCAGTGCGTGGTCTGTCTGGTAGGAAGATCTAGGACGGCTGGCTGCTCCACCGGACCTCAGAATGTGAGCGGAGTTAACCTTATCTGCCTCCAGAACCTCGGGGTAGTAGATGATGTCACTCGCGTCCCGCTGATGAGACTAACACTATTTTTACTGAGAGTTCCCTTCGTCGGCTTTGCCAAGCTTGGTTCAGTTTATTTATTCCAGGATTTATTATGGTTTATAGTAATATCTGAAATTAAACTGGGTTAGATCCGAACTTGTAAGGTTTTTTTTTTAATATTTTCCATGTCTTTAGTTGTTTGAGATAAGGAAATACTCGGAAGAAATCCTTTAGCGATTCTTCGTAGGATGGTTTTTTTAATCTAAGCCTCGAGATAAGACCAGCGTTCGTTTTTAATCTATTTCCTCCACATTTTTCGTTGCTCAATCTAAAAACTGAACTAAAAATCTGGAACTAAAAATCAATTTAAAATATTGATTTTTAGTTCCAGATAAGAAAACACCAAGATGTTTACAGTAAAAAAGTTTTATGTACAAATAAAAATAAAGAGTAATACAGCAATAGTAAAAATAAATAATGGACTAAAGTTTATTTTAAATCGCCAACAATGCTTTGTTATTCTGTAGGTCTACCATGAGTTGTCACATTTAGATTAGCTGACGTTACTACAGTAGTAATAGTACGTTACTATGACATCTGTCAAAACTGTTACTCATGGTACCAAATTGTAAGCAAATTAAGAGCGCAAACTACAGTCGCTGTAGTACGCTGTGACGTAGGATAGTTAGCTACGTTAGGTTTTAGTACCCAACTATCCGCTAGAGGCGCTGTAGGCAAGTTTTCATACATTTTTTTAACTACAGTCGCTAGCGAGTGTATATTGTGAAAACTCATGGTAGACCTGCCGGTAGCTTGGCGTATAAAAGTTGAAGCCAATGCCAAGTAAAAACTTGCGGCAAAACGAACGACCGTCTGAAACCATCTTTCTTCTATGTTGCCCTGGTCCACCTGCAGATAAAATGTGCAGTCCACCAACCAACCTTTCTGCAATCACAATTTTCTACGAGACAGATTATTATGTAACCTTGTACCTAAGTTACTTTAGTGCTATTTTTTAATATCCTTGAGATTGGGCCATTTATATCAATTATTGATTTATTTCATCTGTTATAAATGTCATTCTATTTTCTAACATTAGCTACAAAGAATAAATCGTAGCCACTCACAGAATAACCTAATAGTTAGTACTCTGGGTGTAGCATTTCGTAGCGTCTCGTAGCATCTGTGCTCGTCTGGTCATACGCGGCGTCACGTGATGTACCAGGCTAGCATAAACAAGGAGGATGTGTACTGCGAAACCATAGGAATTAAAATATTTTTTGCAACTCGCAGGTGAGCGCCAGGATGGCTGGACCACATGAGGTGTATTCAAACCATGCTTTTAACAGAGTGCCTATTTGATTGTATTTTCTACTTACAATTACAATCATATATTTGATTCCTAAATACAAACAGAAATATTTGTGAAACAATGTTTTCATTTTCATATTTTATATCCAGAATTATTTTTGATATTATTTTTATATGCTTACATATTTCCTATATTATTTTGTTACCAAATATCTGGTTAAAAGGAGCAAATATGTAGTAATAAATGAGCATGTTTGAATCCTGTATACCTCTTGTGAACCAGCCATCTTGACGCTCACCTACAAAATGCTACGAATATCTGAACTCTTACGGATTCCCAGTAAACTTGATAAAATCTTCGTTATTTATTGCTAGCCTGGTATACAACACGTGCCAAATACTTTTTGCGTTGTACGAGTTTAAAAGTTAAATTTATTGAGTAATATTTTTTATGGTTTCAGTCAGAAGTTCAGAGCTGCAAATTGAGGCCAATGCTCCGCAGAAACTTCAAAAAAACGTCCGTTCAAAACCATCTCTATTCTATGTTGCCCTGGTCCACCTGCAGTCTTAAATGTGCGGTCATTAACCTTTTCACAATCACAATTTTCCTTGAAAGAAATTATAACTATGTTATTGCATTTTTTGTGAATGCACAAAACAAGCACATTCATTTTGTACATTCACAAAAAGAGAAAAAATGCACGTACCGTACCAGGCTAGCATAAACAACGAGGATGTGTACTGCGAAACCATAGGAATTCAAATATTTTTAGCAATTCGCAGGTGAGCGTCAGGATAGCTGGACCACAAACAACCAAAGTATTAGATTCCAACCATGCTCATTACTGCCTGAACCTCTAGTTTTTCAGTAACTAAACAAGAGTTGTTAAATAAAAATAAAAAATAAGTATACCTGTAAAACAATGTAGTGCGGGATGGACACTTGCGGTTTATTTTAATGTTATTTCAGTAAGATATTTTTTATTTTTTTATTTAACACCACTCAAAACAAAAAAGGCTTTGTCGCTAAGCGACCACACCGCCTAAGAATATTGTTATGTTTCGTTTAATACAGGATAATATTTGGTTTAATTTAATGGGTAGTAAATCTTCATATCAGAAAATATCTGAAATGATGCGAGAAAATAAGAGAGTGAAAAGTGGTCCAGACATCCTGATGCTCAGCTGTGGCACTTGTTCTCGCAGCATGGCGTACTGATCATGCGCGGAAGCACCTGCTGTACCAGGCTAGCATAAACAACGAGGGTGTGTACTGCGAGACCGTGGGTATTCTAGTACTCGGGGATGGCGCGTGAATTCTGATGAAACAACAATAACACCATTTCATACTATTTTAGTTTTAGCTGATACGATCCAACTTGTATAAATCTTAAACTGCGTATAAAATCACCGATTAAAGTCAAGATCAAAGGCACTCTTCATTTGAGTCTCAATCGAACTGTCTTCCGAGAAAATCGCCATGCCGCTAACACTTTGGGGATCAAGATGCATCAGTATTATAATGGCTGCCGCTACATTTTAACAGCTGTTTGTTTGCTGACACCATTATAATGCGGACAATATGTATGTGGGGTAACAATATTGCACAGCATCAAAGAAACAGTTGTCTTAGTTGGCTTTCATGTTCATTCCCTCATCGTTCACCCATCAACTAAAACTCAGTATTGGATACTCAACATCACTAAACAAAATGATTTAAAATTTGAAACAACAAATTTTTTAACATTTTCATACTGTGTATTAAAATTGATATTAAACAAATACTTTTAATGGTACAGCATAAGCAAAAGTGTTTGGAGGTGGAATTTAATTTTGAAGAGACTCAACACGACATTCTGTCCCTAGCAACAAACAAATAAAATCCGTATTTGTATTACTATAGGGATTCAAACTCAATGGATCACAGCTGATGTGAGCATCACAGAGGGTAGGAAACGGTGCAATTCAAAAATGAGCACAAAATGCATTCACAGATTGTTCGATTTGGACCGTTGAAGGTTTTACAACAGCTTCCTGCACGTTCTGTGCGCCTGGTACAATGCTGGACTCGATCCAGCTGGTGCAAAAGTGCTAAAGTGCGATTTTCGGTGTTTTCTGAGATGGACGTGAACTCGCCTGTATAGGCGACCAAGAAATTGGTTTACCACTTTTGATGACATCTCCCAGTAACATAATTATTCGCTAAGGATTTCTATGGCAGATTCTGACGTAGCAGTTCTTCAGCATTAATCTGTCAAGAGAAAATAGCCCTTGATGTTTTGTACGTGCAAATGATATTCAGCCTTAGAGTGGTAAACCAATTTCTTGGTCGCCTATACTTGGTGAAAACATGGAAAAGAGTTTCAGATAATATAATGTTTACTATGAGTACCTAGTATGAGTAGTTTCATAAGTATACTAGCTGAACCAGCGAACTACTTTCCGTGTAATAAATGAGAAGATTTAAATAAATAAATAAAGCCTTTATTTCCAAATTTACAGTAGGTAAGTTATTCATTAATTGGTTTCAATTTCACTTTTTATAATACTTATATAAGATTTTTTTTTTAATTTTGTTCAATTTATTTTATTTTGGCACCCAAAAGCGGATGTAGGCCTCCTCCATGCGATTCCATTGCCGGCGGTCCTGTGCTTCTCGAGTCCATGTCCTCCCCGCAACCTCCACGACATCGTCGCTCCATCTCCTCGCCGGTCTCCCTCGTGAGCGCGTCGCGTCTCTTGGGTACCAGTGCAGTATACGTTCGCTCCATCTCCCATCTTGTGTTCTAGAGACGTGACCCGCCCACTTCCATTTCAGTTTGCATAGCATGTTCGCTGCGTCCGTTACCTTTGTGATACTTCTAATGGTGTCGCATCTTACTCTATCAATCAGTTTCAGGCCGAGCATCGATCTTTCCGTTGCTCGCTGGGAGAAGATTTAGGATACCAAAATTAATTTGTCAATTTTTTTATTAGGTTAATAAATATTTTTGTGTGCAAAAAAATCGGCCCATTCCAGGCTTAATTATTAGGCGGGGTCGGTTTATTTGCACGCAAGTGTATAAATAAAAAAATCTAGTATTTTATTGGTTTTTTTGCTTTATTGGGTTGTACTCTTCAGGCTTTAATTATTAGGCGGGGTTGGTTGATTTATTTGCACGCAAGTGTATACATAAAAAAATCTAGTATTTTAATAGTGTTTTATTGGCTTTTTTGCTTTATTGGGTTGTACTCTTCAGTGAAGCACCTTGTGATGCACGTAATTTTTCGTTTTGTTCATCGTTCATTTGTTCTTGCGCCTGATAGAGGCGCAAGAATTCTTCAAATTCTTTTTATTATATTGAGTCCATCTCAACCTCCTTATTCTTTTTAAACACTGTATAACATTTATCGTATCATTAACGAAAACAATTATAATATATTTTAAACATTCGTCATATAAAATGCTTGCTTTGGGTCTCTTTTTCATATTTCAATAGACGTCGCTTTTCCAAATTTTCTAGTAGTAGAGTTTGTAAACATTGCAGATCACTGTCTTTGACCAAAAGCTACTTGAGACGACAATTTCTTGACCATACATAACTTTATAAAAACGAACCTTTGGCAAAAATTGGTAAATGACAATACGCATAACACCTGTAAGTATATATATAAATATTTATAAATATATATTTATATATTTATATTTATCCTGTACATCAGTAAAGTCGTGGGAGTGAAACTGTGAGACGTTACTCGTACTGGCACCATAACATGAAGGAGGTGTAGATCGAGATATATCAGAAAACTGAAACGCCAATTAGTTAATTGAGGAGTCTGAGCGAGAAGGGACACTTTTTTCGTGTGTTTTTCAAGCAAGTGCGATCCAATAATGATTCGTAGCCCCGAGGGACTAAAGTCTAAATTAGTTATATTACTACAAATGAGTTATTGATTTTGTTGGCACAACAAAGCTATACGTACACACATACTCATGTCACGTATGCGCCTTATTATTTGTTCCATTCATATCCCAGAATATAACTTCAAAGGATATTGTTTGCTACTACGAGAATACTATCGCTACGTGGCGGCCGAGTTCAAGGCTATCTCCGAGTATCAGTTCTGACTAAAACTGTAGTAGTTATAAATACAAATGTACGTCTTACCGCACCGAGAGCGGTTTGACTTAGAAGATTTGACTTAGAAGAAGCGAGCAACGAGCCGCTCGTTGCTCGCTTTGAGTGCTCCACATTAATCATTTGTTTTTTTTTTAATTGCTATCTGACGAACCACCACACACGCCTCTGTTTTTAAATAAGTTTGATGTACAGTAACGTTTTTTCTTCTTCTTAATTTGGATGAAACAATAATTAAGTCACAATGGCGCTCATTAGGGGAGGCCTCCAGCAGTGGACTGTTATAGGCTGATGATGATGAATAATTAAGTAGAATCAAAGATACCAACGCGTCCTCGCTGTCGGCCATCTTAAGTTTTGACGAGCATGTTACGCCGATTTTAAAACATGCTCGATGCGTAACACGCTCGATGCAAATGTTACATTACACCTCGTAACGTTGGTCAGTACCCACCTTAAGAAGAAAGCCTTAGCTCACAACAAAGTTTAATTATGATTTTACAGAATTATTATGTTGAAATAATATTTAAGAATATTTTCCCATAAGCTAAACAGTGGCTTTTCATTTTATTGTTAAATTATCAACAAACTTAAGGTTTTTATATTGGTATTGTGTAAATTTTAGAGTTTGTTGATGATTTTACACAATGTTATTTATTTATACTTATTCAACTTTATGAAACTTGGAAGGTGTGTTCTTTGTGTGACGTAGGCAATAAGGCATCCAATAAGAAAGGATTTTCCGAAATTATACCTCTAAAGGGATGAAAAAGGGGGTAAAGTTTGTATGGGAAAACGTAAATTTTCTTGGTCTCCAATCTACTTAAAATTTTACATAAACCTTTTTAACAGAATTTATGGAAGACTGGTTTCGTATTTCATTGAATAGCATTCCCTAACGGAGTTAAAAGGGGTAGAAAGTTATTTGCTTTGAATTTGATATCAATACTCCTTATTGCATTATATTATATACGAGTATATAATATTTAGATTAAATTTAATTTCGAAATATGTACGAGTATGTCATGTTTGGAAACTCAATCCGATTTTATTCAATAAAGGTTGAACTCACTTAAAAACATAAACATATACTCTTTATCATTGGAATGTCTCGAAAGTCACCTTACTATATTAGTACCAACCTTATTTTAAGGTTTCTTAGCTTAATGAGGTTATGCACAAATAAATCAATCTAAATATTCAATCGATAAACTTATTTTCCAAAAAAACAAGATTTCAGTAAAGTCGTGGGAGTGAAACTGTGATCACGTTCCTCGGGCATCATAACATGAAGGAGGTGTACAGAATCACGATATAAAAGAAAACTGAAACGCCATTAATCAATTAAGGAGCCTGAGCGAGAGAGGACACTTTTGTCATGTGTGTTTGAAACAAGTGCGATCCAATAATGATTCGTAGCCCCGAGGGACTAAAGTCTAAATTAGTTACAGTAATACAAATTGTTAGTTATTGATTTTGTTGGAACAACAAACGCTTGTAAACAGTTTCGGAGATAACACATCTCCTTGTCTCACTCCTCTGCTCAACTGGATGAGCTTAGACTGCTGGTCCTGTACTCGGACACTCATGGTGGTTTCGTACAGACATCTCAACACTTCGATATAACGATAGCCTTTTTGGCATCAGTGCCGGTGTAAGGGTTTCAGAACAGCCCAGGTTTTGACAGAGTCAAAGGCCTTCTCATAGTCCACAAAAGCCAGACACAGGTGCTGATTATACTCTTCTGACTTCTGTGTAATCATATAGCCATATCCTCTGCGAAATCCGGCCCTGTTCTGTTGGCTGGTATTCGTCGAGTCTTCTGGCAAGACGATTCGTAAGAACCAGAGAGCATAGCTTATAAACGTGTCTCAGTAGCGAGATGGGTCTGAAACTTTTAAGATGAGTCTTATATCTCTTCTTAAAAAACGAAACTATCAAGCGTTCATTCCACGCCTTTGGAGTTCTCGCACAAAGAAGGACGGAGTTGAAGAGGTTTTGCAGCTCATGCACAAAAAGAGCTCTTCCAGCCTTCAGAAATTCTGGGGTCGCTCCGTCCTCAGCAAAGGGTTTTCCATTTTTAAGCTGTCTCAGGGCCAACACGAAATCGTCTCTGATTTCTGGCAGGTCGTCTTTGTAGAGGCGGGTGAGGGGTGGCTCTGGAATCTTGGCTGATTACGCTTCATAGGCTCCTTCTGTTCGCTTGACACATGTCAAGACATGCTGGTTTCCTCACGATGTTTTCCTTCACCGTTTGAAATTACTGTGTAGAGCCATTCATTTTTCAAACAGAAAAAATATAGACGACTTGATTAGAACCCACAACTTATACTACCATAGACCACCAGTACATCAGAAAAGTCGTGGGAGTGAAACTGTGAGACGTTACTCGGGTACCATAGCATGAAAGAGGTGTACAGAATCGAGATATATCAGAAAACTGAAACGCCAATTAGTTTATTAAGGAGTCTGAGCGAGAAGGGACACTTTTGTCATGTGTGTTTGAAGCAAGTGCGATCCAATAATGATTCGTAGCCCCGAGGGACTAAAGTCTAAATTAATAACATTAATACAAATTAGTTATTGATTTGGTTGGCACAACAAAGCTATACATACACATTTACACATAGTCATGTCACGCATGCGCTGAATTATTTATTCCATTCATATCCTAGGATATCATAACGCTTATAAATAATATGTAACTCGCATACCTACACAAAATACATATTATGTAATAATTGGACATAGGAAAACATACAAGTTCAAACTGATCCAGTTTCAAAGCAAATCGCAAAGTGATCGCAGCAATACAAGTATTCTACAAAGCCCTTTGTCTTTATATGCCTTTTTTAAATTGAACCATGTTTCGTGACTTGTAGTTGCACCCCTCCGGACCATCTGACCACCATGAACTTGCCACTGGTGGTGACTTGGGATTTCTAAATCCCAACTGACTACCAGTGACCAAATAACACTCATGTTTGAATGACCAAAATTATCTCATTTTACCACTAGTGGTAGGTAGAGAGACAACAAAAGTAACACTTTACCACCAGTGGTCAAATTATAAGATCAGTTTCAATTTAGTAAAATCAAGATTATCAAAACTACTTGAATAAATATACGGTTTACTATATATCCAAAACATTTATTTGTATTTATTTGTACTTAAACCAAACTACCCGCTCTTAGCTATCATAACCCATATTTATACGAGTATTACAAACTATTTGGATCTAAAATTGGTATTTCATTTAAAAAATAGTACCTGGTTGACCGAGCTTTGCTCGGTTTTTTGGAAAATGAAACCTAGCTAGATCGATTTAAAGAATTGCTCGTTTAAAGGTATAAGATTCTTTGTTATTCTATAAAAATATTAAGTATCTATTTCTGGGTTTCTGGCATTAGTAAGCAAAGGGGCTAACTATCTCTAGACAGTGGCCGACATTAACATTGTTATTCTTTAATGCTCCTACAGCCCTCTTTATATTTTCATCGTTTTCGGCACGATCACGACTTTTTTTGTAATATTAATATTAAAATATTACTTTCGTATATTGAGTAATATTGAGCGTCTTTCTTTAAAAAAAATAATTGAGGAGGTTTCTACTCAAAGCAAATCGTAACAGGCTTGGTGTTGAGTAAAAATAAATAATGGGCTGACGTTTATTTTGCAATCGCCTACAATGCTTTGTTATTCTGGTAGCTTGGCGTATAAAAGTTGAAGCCAAGTAAAAACTTGCGGCAAAACGAACGACCGTCTGAAACCCTGAATCTCTCTTCTATGTTATCCTGGTCCACCTGCAGATAAATGAGCAGTCACCAACATCTCTGCAATCACAATTTTCTTCGAGAGAGATTATTATGTAACCTTGTACCTAAGTTACTTTAGTGCTATTTTTTAATATCCTTGAGATTGGGCCATTTATATCAATTATTGATTTATTTCATCTGTTATAAATGTCATTCTATTTTCTAACATTAGCTACAGAGGATAACTCGTAGTCACTCACAGAATAACCGAATAGTTTTTTTTTTTTAAATGAATTAAGAACAACTTAGTTCTATGTTTAAATATATGCTCTCGGGACTTAATCGCGTATTGTGAAACATTCTATTTACCTCGACGTTTCGATGATATTACAATCACCGTGGTAGTCTACTCGTGACCACGGTGATTGTAATATCATCGAAACGTCGAGGTAAATAGAATGTTTCACAATACGCGATTAAGTCCCGAGAGTATATATTTAAACATGTTTCCAAGTCGCGATAGTTTAAAAAAACTTAGTTCTAGTCTTATCCTACTTAATCATAAGGTTTACCTAAATAATCCTGTCATCCTTCATGTAATCAGTCTAGGTGACAATTGGTCCTTATCAATTAACACATGCATTATTTTAGGCACCTATCGTTTAGGCGAACAAGTTGGCATTGTTACCCTGTGTCAACTCAGTCGAAAGTGCGTTGTAAAGCGTCACGCCTTCGTTTTTTTCATTTGCATCGGCATTTTGCATTTCTTGAGTACGATCGTCAATGTACTGGGTTATCATGTCGTCTATTACTGTTGCAGATTTTGGTTTTTTGATCCAGCCTCTATAATTCTTGAGACTTGTTTCACCGTTTAACTTCAGTAGTAGTTCTTTGGCCACATATGCAACTGAGCTGTACAATGTTGATCGAGCCGCGCCTAGATATCTGTTGAATCCGAAATATGCATTACCACCTACTGTCTGTACGGCTACACGGTAGTACGCTAGTTCTCCGACTGTTAAGATGTTTAGCTTTGCCCAGTTAAACGTATTGTATTTTGTCATCGCTCGTCCTACGATGACAAAGGCAGTGAGCCCTGAGCCTGTAACTTGTGCTAAAGTGAGACGTAATCTAAGTGCGTGCTCAGGGATATCAGTCAACCACCGTTCAAATACATTGTTAGCGTTTCCTGCATTTACAAATCTTCCGAACATAGTGTATGCTTGTCGTATTACATCGGAGTCCAATTCAACAGTGACACCAAGCTCGGCCTCAATGCCTGTCTGGATTTTTTCTACAAATCGTTCGTATATAGTCCCCCGTTTCGCGACACCGGTGTAGCTTGCGACAATCAAGGCTACAGTCCTTAGATACTGCGTCTGCGGTAGATGTATTGCCAACCATATTAGATATTCTATTTTAGAACCTTAATCGATCTGATCGTACGCTCGAGCAGTTATAAGCTCTCTAAGGGTGGCTGCGGGTACAGGGACATTTTCATCATCAGGCTCATCATTATCGTCATGTTCATTAGGGTCTTCATGTTGCTCATCACGCCGCCCACCACGCTCGCCCTGAGCAGCCTGCCCTGCGTCATGGGCATCTGCCGCCTCAACCTGGTTGATCCATTCTTCAACTGGATGTCTTCTTGTGTAGACATTATCACTTGAGATTAGCTGAGTCAGTATTATATCAAAGACTATGTTTGCATCTTCTACAGGGAGGCACATATCGTCGGGTAATACTGGAGACATCAGTTCCCCTATGGTCAAAGCAGTAATGTACTCTGACCTGGGAAGAGGCTTGTTATCTGCTAGATACCTAGTTCCGCAAAATATCGTAATTGCAGCTGAAATTATATCAGTGGTTTGTTCTCTGAGAATCCCTATATTTGCATGTCGTGAGAACAGTGAAGACACATACGGATCAGCAGCCAGTCCTTCCTGTATTCTCTGTCTTGTGTCCAACCAGTCTCTTATATTAATCATCCTATTGGCATTGTTCGCAGCCATTCCAAGAAGTACCAAAACACTTGCAGCACAACAAAGACGAAAGGTTTTAAAACGAGTAAAAATAAGTTGTATCGTCATATATAACCTAATAGTTTGTACTGTGGGTGTAGCATTTCGTAGCGTCTCGTAGCACCTGTGCTCGTCTGGACATGCGCGGCGTCACGTGATGTACCAGGCTAGCATAAACAAGGAGGATGTGTACTGCGAAACCAAAAGAATTAAAATATTTTTTGCAACTCGCAGGTGAGCGCCAGGATGGCTGGACCACAAGAGGTATAATTATAATTGAATAACGGGTATTTATCACGTACCTATTTTGTTTTTATTCCCGACGTTTCGAACACATTACAGCGTTCGTGGTCGCGGGCAGACTGATGTGCAGCGAGCTAGTTTTTATTATTGAGAGTAGAATCTGTATCTACCCTCAATTCGTCGTCAGATTCAGATAAGGCCAGGTTCACACTACGACACACTATACTTATTGTATCAACTTGCGGCAAGCACGGGTCACGACGCACACATTTATTAATAACTGGATTCCACGAGGCCGAGAGCCGGAAACCATCCTCACGATTAAAGTTTTTCGGGTGTTTCCTGATCTCAATCGCTTCTCGGACTATCCTTTTATAATAATGGCGTTCACTGGAGAGAACCTTAGGATCATGGAGCTCAATCCAATGGTTCGTTCCTGAGTCCAGCAGGTGTTCTGCTATCGCTGACTTGTTGATTTGCCTATTTTTGACTGCTGCAATATGCTCCTTGACTCGTTCGGCTATTGTTCTTTTTGTTATAATTATGTCATCAAATCACGGAAGTTTAAAAAGTTTAATCACAAGAGGTATTTTATTCAAACCATGCTTTTTATATTGCGCCTATTGTATTTGCTACTTACAATCATATATTTGATTCCTAAATACAAAGAGAAATATTTGTGTCATTTTCATATTTATAATTATATGTATTTCATCTATATCTATATAAGAGCTTAACCTGACTGACTGACTGACTGACTGACTGATTGATCATCGTCGAGCCGAAACCGCTGAAGATAGAAAGCTGAAATTTGGAAGGTGGCTTCCTTTTATAACAAAACCACCCACTAAGGCGGGGTTTTTGAAATTTCACCTCTAAGGGGGTGAAAAAGGGTGAAAACGTAAGTATGAAACTTTTTAACGCGTCGAGTGATTTTCATCAAACTTTGTTTGTGCACTGTAAATGCAAAATGAATGGACACGTGTTTCTGGATTTTCTAATATAACCATCAAAAAGGGGTCAAATGGGGGTCAATGTTTGTATGGGAACTTTTTAACGGGTGGTGCAATTCGTCTGAAACTTTGTTTCGCGTTTCAGGATTTTTCAATAGGTAGACCTCTAAAAAAAGGGGTCAAATGGGAGGTCTATGTTTGTATGGGAACTTTTTAACGGGTGGTGCGATTGGTCTGAAACTTTGTTTGTGTATGTAAAATGCAAAACGAATGGACACGTGTTTCAGAATTTTTCAATATAACCTTCAAAAAGGGGTAAAATGGCGTGTCAAAATAGTATGGGATTTTTATGAGTTGTGTGTTGTGTTTAAAACACTTATGTGAACGAAGTCGCGGGCGGGACAGCTAGTATATCATATTTCATAATTATTTTTGATATTATTTTTATATGCTTACATATTCCTATATTATTTTGGTACCAAATATCTGGTTGAAGGGAGCAAATATGTAGTAACTAATGAGCATGTTTGAATCCTGTATACCTCTTGTGAACAAGCCATTTTGACGCTCACCTACAAAATGCTACGAATATCTGAACTCTTACGGATTCCCAGTAAACTTGATAAAATCTTCGTTATTTATGCTAGCCTGTTATACAACACGTGCTAAATAATTTTTGCGTTGTACGAGTTTAAAGTATCCTTTTTGTTTTAAGACGATTCAAAATGATCCTTGTGATATTACTGAATAAAGATTATTGACTATTGACTACTATTGACTATTGTTGAATTTATTGAGTAATAATTTTTATGGTTTCGGTCAGTAGTTTTATAATAAGTTTTGATATTTAGTTGTTTTCACTTTCGGATTAGGAATGTTATATTGATTAATTTTTTAACCAAGTACCACGTTCAAATAAGACACAATATGGTTTGAATACGTCACTATAAGCAGGTAGATTCCATCTAATTATATAAATCTACTTCACTGCACACTGCAGTGAGAGATGCGTGAACATAATATTAGATAGACTGAAGCTTAATATTCTGCAATCACCTACATTGCTACGTTACCCTGGTAGTCATGCGGATAAAAGTTGAGGCCAATGCTCTGCAGAAACTTGCGGGAAAACGAACGACCGTCTGAAACCATCTCTCTTCTATGTTGCCCTGGTCCACCTGCAGATTCAAATGTGCGGTTACTAACCTTTTCGCAATCACAATTTTCCTTGAAAGAAGTTATACCTTTGTTACTTATTAATTTACTTTTGCATTTTTTGTGAATGCACAAAAAAAGCACATTCATTTTGTACAAAAAGTGCATAAAATGCACGTGTCGTACCAGGCTAGCATAAACAACGAGGATGTTTAGTACTGTGAAACCATAGGAATTCAAATATTTTTAGCAATTCGCAGGTGAGCATCAGGATGGCTGGACCGCAAGAGGATTCCAACGATGCTCATTACTTACTGCTTGAACCTCTTCAGGATTATATTCGGGTTAATTTAATGGGTAGTAAATCTTCATATCAGAAAGTATCTGGAATGATGCTAGAAATTTGAGAGTGAAAAGTGGTCCAGACATCCTGATGCTCAGCTGTGGCACTTGTTCTCGCAGCATGGCGTACTGATCATGCGCGGAAGCACCTGCTGTACCAGGCTAGCATAAACAACGAGGGTGTGTACTGCGAGACCGTGGGTAGTGAATTCTGATGAAACAACAATAACACCATTTCATACTATTTTAGTATTAGCTGATACGATCCAACTTGTATAAATCTAATACTGCGTATAAAAGCACCGATTAAAGTCAAGAGAAAAGGCACTCTTCATTTGAGTCTCAATCGAACTGTCTCCCGAGAAAATCGCCATGCCGTTAAAAAAAGTAGAAAACTTTCTTGAGTTTTTTTTTTGCTACTGAATTGTTATGAGTTGTTCTTTTATGCAAAAATAATCAGTTACGTGACTTTGATGAAAACTATGAAAATGTTGGTGTAAAGTCAAATAATTACGATCGGTGAATTATGACTAAAATTTTCAACTTCAAATTAAAAATCTTAAAAAGTAATTTCATGACTTTTTAAGATTTTTAATTTGAAGTATAATAAATAAATTTATATATATCCTGTACATCAGTAAAGTCGTGGGAGTGAAACTGTGAGACGTTACTCGGGTATCATAACATGAAGGAGGTGTACAGAATCGAGATATATCAGAAAACTGAAACGCCATTAGTTAATTAAGGAGCCTGAGCGAGAAGAGACACTTTTGTCATGTGTGTTTGAAGCAAGTGCGATCCAATAATGATTCGTAGCCCCGAGGGACTAAAGTCTAAATTAGTTACATTAATACAAATTAGTTATTGATTTTGTTGGCACAACAAAGCTATACGTACACACATACTCATGTCACGCATGCGCCTTATTATTTATTCCATTCATATCCCAGGAAATATAACTTCCAAGGATATTGTAATAGTTTGCTACTACGAGAATACTATTGCTACGTGGCGGCCGAGTTCAAGGCCATCTCCGAGTATCAGTTCTGACTTAAACTGTAGTAGGTATAAACACAAAGGTAAGTCTATCCGCACCGAGAGCGGTTTGACTCTGTGGTTTTTTGGATTTTATATTACTTCTAATTATTTGACATTTTGATTCTAAGGTATTTGACATTACTTCTATAGGATTAATGTCAAAAATACCTATCCAAAATCCAAAAACTACAGATAGCATATAGAAATCAGCCGTTAGAAGATAATTATGAATAAGGAAAACTTAATTAATAATACACGAACATAACTTGAAAAAAAATGTGCGTTAATTTTATCGCCCGAAATTTTCTTAACTCAAGTTTACCATTTGCCATGGTTTAATAATTGTTGTAATTGTTTTCCCTTTTTCATCCTCCTTATTTATACAAGATGTTTTTACATTTTTTTGTCTTAAAGACGATATTTATGTTATATTTAAGTACTAAATTACATCATTTTGTTTCATACATTTTAATAACCTAATATTGTCATAATTCACAAGTCAAAGCGCTGGTGGTGTAGTGGTAGCACCCCTGCCTCACGATCCGAAGGTCGTGGGTTCAAACCTGGTCGTGCACCAATGAGTTTTTCCATTCGAAAAATTTATGTGCGCAATGCCAGTGCTCTTAAACGGTGAGGGAAAACATCGTGAGGAAACCGGCATACCCTAGAACCAAAAATTCGAAGGTATGTGTCATAGGTTAGTATTCTTATAAGCGGCGATGGGCTTGCAACCTGTCACGTACGGAATACTAACTACTGTGCAAAATGTGGGCATGTACCAAATGTCATGTTTGGACGTGCCTCTGACTACCCTCTTTAGATATCCTCAAAAGATCTAAATAACTAGAGATCTGAGGAGATATCTCCTGAGCCTGGGGATTACAGTCGTGATCATATTTATATTTATTTTATTTATTCACAAGTCAAAGGGTTGCGATTTGATTTCAAGAGGAAACAAAACTAGCTCTTACAGTGTTCTGCAAGCCTAGTCCTTCGCACATCAATATGCCATGAATAAATATAATGTTTATTAATTTATTTACAATAAGTTTTCAACATTTCGACTTTCTTGGTCGATACAGTTATCCTACATCGTCTTATAAAGTTTTTCTTTAATTGTATGAAAGCTATTCTATTCGCCTTAATTTTTTCTTCGGCTTGTCTTAATATTAATTCAGCCATATTGCTGATTTCTTTGGCGTAAACTAATTCTTTGTAGTAGTCCTACAGAAAGAAATAGGTCCTCCACGGCCGATCCACCTTCCTCTGAATCTTTCTGAAAATTTTCACATTGTCATGCTCAGATTTTTATACGATTCGCGGATTTCTGGACCAGGGAATCATAAAATAAAAGTGCAGTGAGTTAAATGCTCGAAGGGGGTGTGTCCAGGATGTGTGTGTGGTTAAAAGAAGTCGTAAATTCAGGCCAGATAGTTTGTTGCCAATATCTGCTCTCAATGCTTTACAATGAAATGTCATTCGATTGCTCGTTTTTCGCACGTTTCGGAAAATCAGCAGATCATATAAAAAGGTTTACAATACACACTTTTACAATGTGTCTGTTTGTACAACATCACGCATAGCTAACTCGTAGCAATGGGCGTAGCAACAATTTCTGATTTGTGCAGGCAATGTCACAGGGGTGACTGCGGGTATACCCGGTCAAGCGCGCGATCGAACCCGCATGCTGAATGTAGCTGCATATGACTTCTCCTTCCTTTACGCTGCAGAATATCTTTTTGATATGCTGTGCCTTCATTCAAGGCAGTGTTTGTAAACAAATCGGTCTCCTAGCTCCACCGTTTTCATGATCTCCTGGTAGCGACGAACCCGCTCCAATCAATACAGAAATTCTCTAAAAAGATGCTGCGCAGTGCGCACATCGGTAGATTTTTCATCTTCTTCTTCTTTTTTCTCTTTATCTTTGTACTAGCACGTTTGAAATGGTGTGGTTAGAGAAATCAAATGCGCCCAGACTGTCCTTTCATGCATTTCATGGCCCTTTTACATCGCTGAAGTCTAAAATAGGTATCCTAAGCATTAATATGAATAGTTAATAAAGTAACTGTATTATATAGTTGACATATCAATAACAGCCTGTAACAGGTCAGTTGGTGCAATAACAGGTCACTTTTATTTACTGACAATCTGGACGTTGGTCAAATAATATTGAGAAAAATTAACAATGTACAGAAATAAAGTTATTCGCGATTGCAAACTTATACTACAACAAGCGGAATGCATGTTGTAACTTGTTTGTTAACTTTTCTTTAGTTCGTCCTTGTGAATAGCATGAGAAATAATATATGTAAATTTTTATTTAAGTTGCAATATCTTTTTTTTTTCATTTCGTGTTTCTACCAAAATTAGTGCAGTTTTTCCATACTAAAATAGAGAATTATGAATGAATAGAATTAACTTACTAAGTAAATTAATGTTTTGTGGTTGTTGTATTTTTTAGAGTTTTAAATGTTACAACGTCCTAAAGTGGAAAAAAGCAACCGATTTTCCATCCTCGCCCGGGCATCACCTTTGAAACACTAGGCTGATATTATACGAGTATAGGTATGAGTTTGCACCGTGCTCACCTTTCTGGTCCCCGGGCATTCGTTTTGAAGTACTAGGCTGACATAGATACCTGGGAGACTGCACAATGCTATCGATTGGCAGTCTTTCCAGCAACAAGTGGTTCTTGAGTTTTCACTTTCAATTTCTTTAATAGTTTGGTGTACTAGCTATTGCTTTTAGAAAACCCTGTAGTCTGAGAGGGACAGGCTATGTACTACGAGTAGATTTTATAAAGCGATTGGGTAATTTTTTACAGTTATATTTATTATTACTTGTAGGAGAGAAAGAAGGGAGGCCTTTGCCCTGCAGTGGGATACTGCAGGCTCCTTATAACAATAATAATAAATATTATTTATTCTCCCAAACCCACGTGACCAGACATCAGCCAGTCAATCTCTGAACAACGGTTTATCTCATTTCAAAACCAGCTCTTTTCTTTTCGCTAACTGTACGAATGAGATTATATTTTCTAACATTATCTTCGAAGGATAGCTCGTAGCCACTCACAGAATAATGTAATAGTACCATCTCGTAGCGTCTCGTAGCACCTCGTAGCACTTGATCATGCGCGGTAGAGCCTGCTGTACCAGGCTAGCATAAACAACTAGGTCGTAGGTTACCGCTCCTGTACAGCGCCGCCAAAACGGAGATGATAATAATAAACGAGATGTCAACATTGATTGGCAAGATGGTGGAAAGCTCTGCTAATTTGTGTTGTCAAAGTAACTTATGTTTACAGAGGACGCCTTACAGCTCACATTTTAATGAAAGGTATTTTTCCTTGTGAGGGGCGTGTCGTTTTGATTGGCTACAGCCTGTGTACTGCGAAACCATAGGAATTCAAGTATTTTTAGCAACTCGCAGGTGAGCGTCAGGATGGCTGGACCATAAGAGGTATTGGATTCCAACCATGCTCATTTCTTACTGCCTATTTGCTTGCGTTTGCTACCTTCAATCATATATTTGGTACCTCGCTTCAAAACGAAATAGTTACGAATCAATATATAACTTCTCATTTTCAGCATCGTTTTAGATGTTTTTTTTAAATGAGGATTTAATACATATTATTTGCTTTTATTTTTAAGGTTCCAAATATATAGTTGAAGGTAGCAAGAAGTATTATTAATAATTAAATTATTAATGTATTTCTTGTGGTCCAGCCATCTTGATGCTCACCTACAAAAAGTTGCGAATAAATTTAATTCTTACTTATGACCACATCTTCGTTATTTATGCTAGCCTGGTACGCTAGCATACATAGCAAACCCACGACCTTAGGATCTGAAGGCAAAGTCGTGGGAGTGGAACTGCAAAACGTTACTCGGACACCATAATACGAAGGAGGTGTAAAGAATTACGGGATAACAGAAAACTGAAACGCCATTTAGCTAAATAAGGAGCGTGAAAGAGAAAGGACACATTTGTCATATGTGTTTGAAGCAAGTGCGATCTGATAATGAGTCATAGCCCCAAAGGAACTTAAGTCCACATTACTTCAATTAATACAAACTAGTTTTTTGTTTGCAATAATGCTACGGATACCTTTAAGAAGAAAGCTTTTCACTTAGCTCACAACAAAGTTTAATTATGATTTTATACAATTACTCGTATTATGTTGAAATAATAATTATGAATATTTTCCCATAAGCTAAACACTAGCTTTTTATTTTATTGTTAAATTATCAACAAACTTAAAGATTTTCTAGTTGGTATTGTATAATTTTTTGAGTTTTTTGTTGATTTTACACAATGTTATTTATTTATACTTATGCAACTTTATGAAACTTGGAAGGTGTGTTCTTGGTGTGACGTAGGCAATTAGGCATCCTATAAGAAAGGATTTTCCGAAATTATACCTCTAAAGAGATGAATAAGGGGGTAAAGTTTGTATGGGACAACGTAAATTTTCTTGGTCCAATCTACTTAAAATTTTGCATAAACCTTTTTGAACAGAATTTATGGAAGACTTGTTTCGTATTTGATTGAATAGCATTCCCTAACGAAGTTAAAATGGTAGAAAGTTATTTGCTTCGAATTTGATATCAATACTTCTTATTGCATTATATTATATACGAGTATATAATATTTAGATTAAATTTTATTTTGACACAATATGTCATGTTTGAAAACTCAATCCGATTTTATTCAATAAAGGTTGAACTCACTTAAAAACAAGCATAATACTCTTTATCATCGGAATGTCTCGAAAGTCACCTTACTACTCGTATATCAGTACCTACCTCATTTTAAGGTTTCTAAGCTTAATGAGGTTATGCACAAATAAATCAATCTAAATATTAAAATTAAAATATTGAATCGATTAAAGGTTTCATTTTCCAAAAAAACAAGATTTCAGTAAAGTCGTGGGAGTGAAACTGTGATCACGTTACTCGGGCATCATAACATGAAGGAGGTGTACAGAATCACGTTAAAAGAGAAAACTGAAACGCCAATGAATCAATTAAGGAGCCTGAGCGAGAAGGGCCATTTGAAGAAGACCGATTGGGCCATTCAAATGAGGTCCAATGGGCACTTTTTGCTTTTGGGTCGAATCTTGAAGGTCCAGTGGGTACTGAACCGCCACTTCAGGTCGTCGGTGTAATGGCGGATGAGGGTGGCTCTGGAATCGTGGCTGATTACTCTTCAGAATCTCTTATTGTTCGCTTGACAATGTCAAGACATGCTGGTTTCCTCACGATGTTTTCCTTCACCGTTTAAGATTACTGTATAGAGCACAATACATTTTTCAAACAGAAAAAAATATGGTGCACCACTTAATTCGAACACACAACCTATACTACCATAGACCACCAGTACATCAGAAAAGTCGTGGGAGTGAAACTTTGAGACATTACTCGGGTACCATAACATGAAAGAGGTGTAAAGAAACAAGATATATCAGAGAACTGAAACGCCAGTTACTTTATTAAGGAGTCTGAGCGAGAAGGGACACTTTTGTCATGTGTGTTTGAAGCAAGTGCGATCCAATAATGATTCGTAGCCCCGAGGGACTAAAGTCTAAATTAGTATCATTAATACAAATTATTAGTTATTGATTTTGTTGGCACAACAAAGCTATACATACACATTTACACATAGTCATGTCACGCATGCGCTTAATTGTTTATTCCATTCATATCCCAGGGTATCATAACTTCATACCATAACGCTTATAAATATGTAACTCGCATACCTACACAAAATATTAATAATATGAAAAAGTTTCATAGCAAATAGTAATAGCAACAATTCAAGTCTTCTACATAGCCCTTTGTCTTCATATGACTTTTTTAAATTGAACCATGCTGTCGTCGCACTGCGTACTTTTACAAATGACGATGGGTATACCATGAGGCATATCTTCGCAAGAGCTTTTTGTTTCTTCCTTTTATCAGTGACAATTGGTTCACCAGCGCTAGTCAACTCAAACTCAAGAAGGATCATACAAAAAAGCGCTAGGACCGAGGCGAGTTTCTTGCCTGTTCTTCTCGTACTTGGGTTAGGTTGGAATTGGCACATAGATTCACCTAGCATGTAAGACGTTTCAAAGTGATCCTTGTGATTGTACTGAATAAATATTTTTCAATTTCAATTTCAATTTTCAATTTCAATTTCAATTTCAATTTCAATGCAATCCCACAAATCTTCATGAATCATGTACATTTTCATGAGAAATTTCCAGTTGGCGTAGTTCGTATTGCCGCTCAACTTCTCGAAGTTCATTGAGATGCCCCAGAGCTGGCTCCGGTGCTAGCAATAGCTGACGATGTTAAATCTCCCGGCATGTTTAATGTGTAATACTGGCGCCCATAATCTGATAGAATTACAGCAAAACCAGGAGTTTTATAACCGATGTATTATATTATTACTAGCTGACCCAGCAATCGTTGAATTTTTAGTGTAGAAAAAAAATAACTTAGTGAAAGAGGCACGGAGCGCTGTGAACGGTGAGGGAATACTCGTAAGAATAACAAAAAAATATTATTACTTCTACGAATTCTAATCAGCGAGTATGTTGTTAATATTCATTCTCATTATATTAACCTCCAAAAATCTATTGAATTTGATTTTTTTTCAATTAATGTGAAAAATTCAAAAACCCAAAGCTTTTGGTTTTTTATCTTTATCTTTTACAAAAATTGTTTTTTTCATGAAATTTGGTGGAAACTTACCTTTTTTATGTCCCAAATAATTGTGTAATTTGTTTGATTTGAAATATTTATTTTTTCACCTTATTTTGAATGATTACCGAAAAAACTTCCTAATTTTCAATCGAAAATTCACCCGTCAAAATATCAATTTTTTTCAAAAGTTGGTAACCCTGGTCTATCAGGGCACGGTTGAAAAAGTCTTGTCTAAAAATCTTAAAATCTTTTTTAAGCTTCCCGTTTACTACTTCCACTACCCATCGACATAAAGTCACAAGACGCGATTTGTTTGCTTGCATTGTTGAGTTGTGTTTCTCTTTCTATTTTTTATTTGAACAGATTCTGGCACCGCAACTAGGTAACCACAGAATTTTATATATGGTATTGAGTCTCTGAATCCTCTATCTAAGATCATAAGATTACCTTCTCACAGAACCCAGTGTAGGGCAGTGTCTTCATCGTTTAATATGGTATTCATGATCAATGCGTCCGAAGTCGTGGTAGCATGTGGCCCTGTGATATCTATTATGACCATCACAAAGTCACTAAATAAATGGTTTTAATAGATTGATGGCTATAAGTTTTTTTTAAAGAAGTAGATATAAGTGCCGTCACATTTATGATTATGATTTCCGGCCAATTTTCTAAATTGAAGTGCATAGTCCTCTACTTTTTCATTAGCTAATTAATTACGCTTTCTGAACGCTGCTCTTTCCAAGGCAGCCGACAAGGGTTTTGCGTATTTATCCTTAAGTTTATTGCACAACTCAGAAAAAGTTATTTTTACTGGTTTTTTGTGGAGAACATATAATTTATAATGTTAATATTTCGAAAATTCCTGGAGACGGTTTTTTTATTAGCAACGGTACTTATTTTTCATCACTAATATCGTCGACCGTGATAATACACTCCAGTTGTTGTTCAAAAAATTCCCACTTTTCTCCATCGAATTCTTTAATATCGCCCAAATAGACATTCTTGGTTCTCAATTGTGGTTGTTTATTTTTATAGTAATCGCTCAACAGTTTTCTCCAACCGTCCACATTCGGGTTTGGTGAAGAGAAAACTCCCTCCGTTGTTAGAAGTTGTTGCGGTTCTTGTTTCGAACACTTGTAAATAAATTACCGTTTGCGAGATCTAATGAGTACTATTCTATCATGAATTGGTTCCGAGTATTCATTTTCTTCAGCACTAGAGTAAACACAATTTTCTGAATCCGATAACCAAGTGATCTTCGATATGAATGTTAGTGAATAACTTAAAGTAAGTGACAATGTTGCACTAAATTGATTGTAGCCATAGTAACCATTTACCTATAACAATTTTCTCTCAAGACTTCGGTTTTTATTTTCACCGAGTTTTAAAATTTTTGTTATATTCTTGCTCAATAATTTTTTTTTTTTTTCCGCTTTTGGTTCTTGATCTCGTCGCCAATTGTGATATCTTTAAAAAACTCCCTAATTCATTAATAGGTGTTTATTCCGGGATATGCAAACCGCACCGTAATACTTGACAATTGAAAGAGACAATTAATGAATTGCCACAGGCAATATTGACATGTTCAATATACCACAAGAACCTGCATAAAAAGGGGAGCATGAGAAAATGCACACATATACCCGGATTGTCCCTCTCTCACTACTCGGTTCTCCAAATGCACCGGTGAAACGGAAATCAACAAGCCGGGTATAAGTGTTTTGCAAACTCTCACATACACAACAATACCTAAGCCACCCTAGGGCGCATAGTAGATTACTCCTGCAATGTTATGTTGCCCTGGTATAGCCCTTGGCTAACATATAACTACACAGGCACACAGACATGATCTACACACCTCTCACAAACACACACCCTCACAATAAAAACCGTAATATATTATGATTTTCTTCTATTTTTCCGTTCTGGTATTTAAAACTTTCTGTGAGATAAAATAAGTCCATTGACATAATAAAATGAACCTTGATTATGTTAATCAGGTCTTAGTATCGCATTTGAGAGCCATATTTTGAGCTTCTAGGGTTCATATCACAAGGCCCGCCTTTAGTTTATATTGCCACCTTGTGGCCCTTGCCTGCCAAAAGGTTGCCGACCCCGCTCTAGATAAAAGGGGAGCGTGAGAAATTGCACACATTCACCTGAATTGTCCCTCTCTCTCTTCCCGGTTCCTCAGATGCACCGGTGAAACGGAAATCAGCGAGGGTGTAAGTGTATTGCAAGCACTCACACACACACCTTTACCCAAGTTACCCTAAAGGTGCTGGGCATAAAAGTAGATCGACCTTTGCAACGTTATGCTGCCCTGGTATATCCCTTGGCTGACAATTGATGAGCAATACGACTCCAACAGTGCTAATGTGAGGAAGCCGGTTCGAGTGTTCATAGTTCATAATACTCGTCGAGTGCACAAAAAAGAAACCCAAATTTTCCAGTACAGAGACATGACCATATCAGACTTTAGTAAAAAAGCTGTTTTTGCAAACATTTTTGTGTACGAGTATGACGAAACATCAACTTGCTATGTTAGTCTAGCGGATAAAAGTTGAGGCCAATGACACGTGAAAACTTGCGGGAAAACGAACGTCCGTCTGAAACCATCTCTCTTCTATGTTGCCCTGGTTCACTTGCGGCAAAAATGCGCGGTCATTAACCTTTCTACAATTTTTTTTTCTGGTTCTTAATGAGCCACTTCTGTAGATTCACTTTATATATTTTGAGTACGCCTACTTGTAAAAAAATACGCCTTGGTTTTAAATCTTTTTTTTTTTCCTTTGTAAACACACTTATAATTATAACCATAGCAATAGCAAAATTAACTGAAATTTATAACGGAACGTATACTTATATTCATTGTTAGCTTGTATTACATATTAAGTCACAAAAACGTAATTCCCAAAATTGATGAGAGTGATTCTGCGTGACACCATCCTGCAGCCACGGCCGCTCTTCTCGCTCAAACCAACTCACGCACTCGCGGACCAGTAGTATTATAACCTATCCTTAGGATTTGTTAATTTTCAACAGTTATATTATTTATTCTCCCAAACCCACGTGACCAGTCATCAGCCAATCAATCTCTGAATAACGGTTCATCTCATTTCAAAACCAGCTCCTGTCTATTAGAAGGTCGCTTAAACGAATGAAATTCTATTTTCTAACATTATCTACGAAGGATAGCTCGTAGCCTCTCACAGAATAATGTAATAGTACCATCTCGTAGCGTCTCGTAGCATCTCGTAGCACTTGATTATGCGCGGTAGAACCTGCTGTACCAGGCTAGCATAAACAACTAGGATGAAAGGTCGTAGGTTCCCGCTCCTGTACAGCGCCGCCAAAATCGAGATGATAATAATAAACAAGATGTCAACATTGAGTGGCAAGATGGTGGAAAGCTCTGATAAATTTGTGTTGTCAAAGTAAAAGCCTGTACAATGAACGCCGCTGGTGATAAAACTGAAGCTTACTCTTCTGCAACCGCCTACAATGTTATATTAGCCTGGTAGTCTAGGCAAGGGGATAACAGTTAAGGTCAATGACACGCAGAAACATGCGGGTAAACAAACGACCGTCTGAAACCATCTCTCTTCTATGCTGCCCTGGTCCACCTGCGGATAAAATATGCGGTCACTGACCTTCCGAAATTACATTTTTGTTCGAGAGAGAGATTATTTGTAACTTTGTACGTAAGTTACACTAGTGTTATTTTTAATGATTTACAAAAAACTAAGTCCACGAACCGTGCCCGTGAACGGTCTATAAAAAGGTCGCTAGCTATATGTACTAATGGGGTACTATTGTATAGCATAAGCTACGAATAACGAGGATAACTCGTAGCCACTCACAGAATAACCTAATAGTTAGTACTCTAGGTGTAGCGTCTCGTTGCGTCTCGTAGCACCTGTGCTCGTCTGGTCATGCGCGGCGTCACGTTATGCCAGGCTAGAATTCAAATTTCCATACAGTTTTGACATTTCTTGTGCAATATGTCTAATGTGACATTAATCTCTATTCCTGAGAATCGGGCCCCAGTTGGCTAACTTGCTATCTACAGATGCATAACATTGAAGGATATATATTTTTATAAGTGTTACATGTATACATGTTTTTGCATTCGATTGTCTACATATTTTTGCCCATGACAAAGTAAACATACTTATAAATGTTTGGATGTATACAATTTATTGCCTCATTAGCTATCTACAGCGGTCCAGCCCTGAGCCGTGATGCACTTGAGCTACGCTATGTACGGCTATCAAACTACGTCAATATCCTTTAGAGTTATGCTAGCCTGGTTTCCGAAACTATAAATAGTTGAAAACGCATGCGCGACTAAACATTATATAGGCATATGCATATTGTATTATCTATTGTATGTAAATAAGATATTGTTATGGAAAGCATATTTATTTGTGTAGGATGTGTGTAAATTATGACTCCATGTCTGTTCTGACAGGACTGCAACCGATAATTGAAAGGGATTATATATTATAGCTCAATGCTTCAATGACGTTAGTGTATTACTATCCATCCGATTAAAGTCTTTATTTTAACGACTTACAGATACAATTTGGTTGACTCGGGAACATTATAGCGATGTGGTGAGCGTCACAGGAACAGGGGATGCAAATCAGTGCAATATAAAAGTGAGCGCTAACAGCTTAACATGACGGCACAATCTCGCTTGTGATCGAAACTGGAATATCTCTTAACTAGTTATGAGAGCCTGGTACTAAACCTGGATCAGATCCAGCAGGTTCGGCTGTTTTGACATTGCACAGAACTGCAAAACAGGGTTAAAACATACTCGAGTTTGATAAAACATAGTTAGTTTTTCTCCTTTATGATCACAATGCCTCCGCTGCAAAACAACTTAGTCGCAAAGTAACTCACATTTAAAATACCTACAAAGCAAAATGTCTCAAATCGATATCTCTAACGTGGTTTGCCAAATTTGCAATACACCTGCATTCTTTCTTGTCTCGGCGGCACAACGACTCAAAACTTTAAATTACTCTAAAGGATAGTACATAACACGCCATAGGATTATGAATCATAATTAATTGCAATCAAAAACGACTATAATTCAAATTGCCTCAAATTAATACTATACGAGTACAATTAATCTATAAAGCCGTAAGCAAATGGCGTAGAAAATCTTTATTTTATTTGTATTTTTATTTTTTTATATTGGTAATTCACATAAGATACTGGCCACTTTATTTAAATTGATTGTTATCTATTACAACTTCACTCTCATTATGTCAATTGATCGTTTAAAATTTATTCAATTCATTTTTGTGTCGCAAACGAATAATTTACTAATGAAAATGGCTGAAAAGCCGGAAAAGTTAGTTTTTATCAAAAATCAAAAGGGAGGGCAATCTTTGATGTGGTCTGGTTATTATTATTATTAAGAGCCTGTAGTGTCCCACTGCAGGGCAAAGGCAAAGGTCTGGTTATAGATTTACAAAAAATCACGACAACGCTAGTGATGGGACAACCTTATGGAGGTGTGTTGATAGAAACTGTAATGCACCACTTAAACTAAATGCAGATAAAAATACCATTTTGGAAAAAAGCGTTCATGCTTGTTGCCCAATTTCACAAAAAATAAAATATCTGCGATGATTGAAGAATGCAAAGAAGAAGTTCGCAAAACATTTAAACCAGTGCAACAAGTTTTTGAAAATGTTTACACACAAAAAGCAACATTACATCAGATGACGAAGATATGCTGCCTAAATTTAAGTCAAAAAAAGATGCTCTTCTACGGACCAGAAGACGTTTTCTAAAAGCTCCAAAGTTAGTCGGGTTAATAATCAAGCTTGATTTAATGTCTTTGATTTTGGCGCATTTTGATGTTTAGGACCTAAAACTAATTAGTTGTTTTGCATTCGAGATATTTTGTGCCTCTAGGCATCTTCACATACAGGTATTTTACAACTGAGAGGTTTTACGTTAAAGTCATATTACATTGATAGCCATTCTGATGTTTAGAAATTTTACTATAAAGTCCGTTTGCATTAGAGGTACAGTAATAATAAGTCATTTTGATTTGAAGCAGTTTGGTTTGTAAGTTTAAAAGTACATAAAAGTTATCATATATGAAATTCAGTTAGATCAGCGAGATGGTATGAATAATGATGGAAATCCTTCAAGTTGTGAAAAATCCAAAACCAATCTAAAGAAGTCTTCCTTCATTTTGCATTAAAGACACTGAGGTTGAAATCCCAGATAATGAAAAGTTGAATACAAATCTTGAAATTCCAAGCAATTCATTATTCGAAGACGCTTTGAAACTCAATTTTCTACTATAATCGACTGCCCTCTCTTTCATAACCTCAGGTGTTAACACATTTTCTTCATGACTTGAATGCATTTTTAATCGATTATTGTGTAACACTAAAAAGATAACCTAAAAGTTTGAATTATTTCTTTAATTCTTTCACAACACACTGGTTCGAAAGAATTATGTAATAAAAAACACGAAAAAAGAAAAAGAATTCAAGTAAAAAAAGTTTGTGTTTAGTAAAACCCGTAAAGCCAAAATTTTGTCTTTACGGAATGACGGCATTTTACCTTTATTTGACTAGGCTTGCATGACAGCCTAGAGGGTATAACCAGACAACTGGTGCTTCGGGGTGTTGTCCCCACCCCCTAGTGCTTGTAGGGGTTGCTGTCCTTCATCACCCCAACCCTTGTTGCTGTTTCACCCAATGCATTGGGGGTGCAACGGAACTAAAAGAGATAGATAGTGTCAATGAATAGAAAGTGAAATTACGCTGTCGTTGGCATAGTACTATGTAGGTGGAGTATAACACGTGGTGTGATACTCGTAAGTCACTACAAAACAAAACCATCTCTTTCAAACCCCTAGGTTTACCAAAAGTCTTCGTGAAATAGCAAATATCAGATGGAGTGAATATTGCTAGCATCTAGCTTCTCAAGTTATATGGTGTCCTGGTAATGGAGGTAAAAGTGATGTTATGCAATGCAATTCTCACTGCAGGTTACTTGCACAGGTTTATTTTATGCATTAAATTGTGCAAAACGCCGAACCAATGCATCCATCGTACCAGGAGCTCATAAACATGAAGGATGTAAAGAGGAAGGGGAAGAAGGAAGGGGTTACGTTTAGTATTCTCACCCCACCTCCAATCATATGCACTAATATGAAACCTGGGAGTCTAACAGACAAGGACAGCTGCAACATGGAGCACTCGATATTGAACTCTCTGTCCTCTAACTAAGGCCCATTTATTCTTGCTTGTCCATGGTAGAAACAATATAACCATCGATTTAAAATATAACCCATAAAAGAAAATTAAATTAGCGTAATATTTAAGTTTACAAAAGCTAAAATTTACTTTTTCTTGTGTCATCCCTTGTAAAAAAGAAAGGATGCAAGTAAGCGAGATGGACATCGTTTCGATAGGATCCGCATTCCAGTCTCTAGGTGAAAGTAGCAGATAACTACTGCGACCTTATGAGCTTCTGGTACAGATAGTTCTAACAGTAGTTTGTTGGTCGCATGTGCCATCCACCCATAATGACGACCTCTGTGGCGCAGCGGGCGAGAGTCCACCTGCGACGCAAGAGGTTGCGGGTTCGATTCCCGCCTCGGAACAAATTTGTGTATGATCTGCAGAAATTTGTTCCATTGGTCTGGGTGTTTTCTATGTATAATAAAAAATATCTATCTATGTAGGTATATAATGTATTAAATATATCAGTTATCTAGTACCCATAACACAAGCTTTGAGTAGCTTACTTTGGGGCTAGATGATGCTGTGTGGATTGTCCAGCATTATTTATTTATTTATTTATTTATAATATCTTCCGAACACCAAGAAAAGTTTTAGGACAATATTAAATCAATAATTTGATTTTAAATTCATGAATTTAAAATATAGTCATTTATTTCAAGATTGAGATTTGGTAAAACGAAAAGCTAATTTAAGTGTATGGAAGAAAATTAAAAAAAAAAAAAATCGTAAACTATCAAAACCCATGTGTACTTAGTGATATTATACGCGGTATAATACATAATTATCTTATACCTTTAAACGAGCAATTCTTGTATATACATTATATCATCTGAATCTCGGAAACGGCTCCAACGATTTTCATGAAATTTAGTATGCAGGTGGTTTCAGGCGCGATACATCGATTTAGCTAGGTTTCATTTTTAGAAAACGTCGTTAACACAAAAAAAAAACCGAGCTAAGCTCGGTTATCCAGGAACTAGATATTATTTTGTTTAATATTTTTTTGACTGACAAGTTCCCGAGCTTTAAACTGGAATCACGTTATCGAGAGTTGATTAAGAAAAATTTTTACAATAAATTTCGTTCCAATGAACTAGGATTTTGTTTAAACTAATGTATATACATAGTTGACCACATAGAAATTGTGAAAATTAGTCTTGAACAACCCGCCATGAAGCGATTCCAGATCAAGATCGCAAGTGTAGTTGAAGCCGGCACATGAAAAACAAAAAACCTATTCGATACAAGATATTAGGCCTGTTATGGCAGGATTATGAAAATTAACACAAAATCAATAGTTGCACGGTTTTATGTGCAATACCCCATTCTACTTTAGTCTTTATTTCGAAAGTAATACGTATAAAATTAGATTGGCTTGGCATCTTCTGCATTGTTAGCGTCACAGGTACAAGGGATAAAAATCAGTGCAATGTAACAATGAGCGCAAACTGCATTTCCAGTCGGCACAGTCTCGCTTGTCATTGAAATCTCAGTAAATCTCATCTAGTTTAGGATTTTAGGGTCATTTTGAGATTGCATGCAACTGCAGAGTTGGTTTATTTTGAGTTTTACAATATATTTCTTCTATAATGAAGAGGCGAAGGAAATTTGTGGTTTTCGTTGGAAGATCAAAACAAAAGCGTTTTCATCCTACAAAAACGTTTTTCCAAGTGTTGATAATCTTCTTTAAGCAAATGACTAAAGCAAATTATAAGACACAAAATGTGGCTTACCCGGCCCTATTACCGAAAAAGGGTTTTAATTAATAATCAAAATTCTACTTCACAGATAGATAAACATCGATCTGTGAAGAAGAATTTTGATTATTTCTTCGATGAGGCGGAAGATTACAAAAAAGAGCGACATCATGACAATACCGGTACAGCAAAAAATGAAAGGTCTTTCCAAATACGGTAGGAAACTCAACTCTGAACGTAAATATATAGAATTATCTGGAACAAAATCTCCAAGATGGTTTTACGATAAAATTGATGACGAAAAATCAATAATTACTAGTTGCAATGAAACTGATTTTGGTAACCACAAAAACCTATATTATTTTCCAGCATTTATTAATGTTCTATCACGATTGATGGGTCAGTTTCCATTATGGTCTAATGTGATGAAAAATCTATATACTTCACGCGATGGACTACAAAAATAAACCACACTTTTTATGTGAGATCACCAAAAACAGTTTTTTGGCATGAACCTCGGTCACGGAATTCGAAATCCTCCTCCAGCTTTATGTTCACCTAGTATAAATAGTTCCTATCGTAGTTTATGCACATGCGCGGTGCACCAATCTCTTTTATGTTATTACAACAAAGACCTCTAACTATGTTATGTAAGCCTAGTACTTGGCGCACCAATACACCATGGATCTGCGCAGATTACGTTCGTTATGGCAAAAAGGTAGGCTTCGGAGCTAAATTCTATAGGTATTCCTTCGCTAGCCAAAACACTTACCTTACTGTTCTCAACGTTTCCAACTAGTATAACCCGTTAACGAGTATTAGCTGTTGGTTTGCCAAACTTAAATAAATAAATATATATATAAATAATTTTGCAACATTATAAATAAAATAAATAAATAAATAAATAATGCTGGACAATCCACACAGCATCATCTAGCCCCAAAGTAAGCTACTCAAAGCTCGTGTTATGGGTACTAGATAACTGATATATTTAATACATTATATACATAGATAGATATTTTTTATTATACATAGAAAACACCCAGACCAACGGAACAAAATTTCTGCAGATCATACACAAATTTGTTCCGAGGGGGGAATCGAACCCGCAACCTCTTGCGTCGCAGGTGGACTCTCGCCCGCTGCGCCACAGAGGTCGTCAAATTTATGCATTGCTGCTTCGCTCATATTGGTATCAGCGTGATGTTATAAAACCTAAAGCATTTCTTGATAAATGAACTATCAGACACAAAGAATTTTTCTATATAAACCAGTAGTTCCTGAGATACAAATTCTTCAGCTATATAATATTTGATAAGTACCAAAACCATACAAAACATCCACAAGGCAGTTTTTTAATGACGTTCCTTTTTGGTCTACGCAATTAGGTAGTATTTTCTACTTTCGTTTCGTGAAAAGTAGTTTTGGCCTAGCGTGTCTACGTCCGGCCGTGAGGCGTGATGCACTTGCGCTACTCTATGTACGGCTATCAAACTACGACAATATCCTTTAGAGTTATGCTAGCCTGGTTTCCGAAACTATAAATAGTTGAAAACGCATGCGCGACTAAACATTATATAGGAAGTTGTATGTATGTATAACTTCATTGATGCAACCGAGTACTGACAATAATTTTGTTTGCATTCAATAAAAGCCTTATCACCTTGGTATTAAATATCAAAGTGAGAAAAGTGAGTACATGGTGTATATGGACAAGTAAATCTAGGGGTGGCTGGATACATGGTTCCTTCTCTTTCATAAGTCCTAGATTTTCCGTTGTGCCGCTGAGAGGTAAATACTTTTGAATTATGCACGTAAAAGGTCTTCAACTGTATTGAAATTCTCTATCAGTTCACTGGTTCTTTCATTTTATGAGCTCCTGGTGAAATCAGAATGTATAATGCATTAAATTATGCGACGCGATTCAATATAAGTTTGTACTCGTAACAGCTACATTGATGTTTTGAATACTTTGAATACAAACTTTTTATATCTTCACGCATAATTTTCGGTTCTTTTATGTAATTTTTTATAAATAAAAAGAGCCCCCTGCCTCACGAAAGACATTCATTGTAATTGATTGCAACAAGAGTTCCTTCAAAACCGCTAATTTTTATTCGGGTACCACGCGAGCGGAGCCACGCGCGGTTGCTAGTTATTCGTACTTCACTATTTCAACACCAGCTTCATTCGTTGTACTCGTATTTATATGAGCGAAGTGTAATCTTTTTATAATAGGTAACAAATACAAGGCGTGATAAAAAAACATAAAGTTGAATTACCGTCATTATCCTTCTTTGAAATGGAATAAAAAATACTCATATTTCTTCTGGTTTCTACGGACCCAGTGAACACAAATTAAAAAATTCGTGCTGTGTATTGTCGCACAACCATCGGAAAAAAAAAACATTTATTCGTAAATTCAACATTTTCTTTAAATAAGTTTGATTTAAAAAAAGTAAAAGTTAAAAACGATTTGGCTCACATGGAATTACGTATTACTGTCTTATGAAATCATCATTCAAAATGTCGCCAGTCGCATACATCTTTCATCCTGGTACCACGTCAGTAGAGCCACGTGCACAGCTATTGATACTAAAGGAAAACATTTTGTGCTCTAAAAGGTCGCGTGGTACTCGTTTAGTTAACTGTAACTATACTTAAACCCAGTTGAGCAACTTTTAGCGTGATCATAGTAATTATGGTGGGTGACCACGCATCACGTTCGAGCGCTCTTGTGCTGTGAAAGCGGAGAGCGGTCGGCTGTATTGAAGCTATGTATATGAGATGGCCTTGAACTCTGTGACGTCTCATTGCAAACTATCACATAATGCTCCTTAGAGTCATGCTGTCCTGGTGTCCGAAATGTATTAATAGTTGAAGGTGCATGTGCGACTGGAGAATATAGACTCTATATAAGGTTTTGTATATACCTTGGTTGATGCAACTGAATACGAACATAAACTTGCTAGTTTGCATTAGGTTAATTATAGCTTTTATTGGGTGGACATTAAAGTTCAATGTGGGATCGCACATTGGGATTGCACACAGTCTTTAGTAAAGTGAAGGGTAACTGGTACCGTCTCTTTCAGATGCCCTAGATTTTCCGAAAGTGCCGCTGAGAGGTACATACATTTATGGGTATATATGTATTTCAGGTACGACTAAAGCACTACTACAATTGACTCCTTTGTTTCATGAGACTCTGGTATAAGGTGTGCAGCGATTTTTTATTTAGTAAATAACAATTCATTATTTGATGCAAGTGCACTGTGAGCTTGTGCAGAAGATTAAATGCATTTTTTTTTTTTTTTTTTAAATATTGATATCAATGTAACGTAATTATGTTTCGTGCAAAGCAGCAGTAGGTGCTACGAGCATTGCTACGAAATGCTACACTTTACTACGAGTTGGCTACGCATGATGTTTCAATTGGCTTCTTTTTTCAATTTCATGGACAATGAAATCAGTGTTGGTTTAGATGGTACGCGTGCAATGCCACCCTTCAATGCTGTTATCCGTTCTCTGTCTCTCTTTAAACCGAGTTTTAAGTTTATTGCCACTGAGGCGTTTTGCGTCTTAGGTGTTTCAAATCTTAGGCACTATGAGATTAATGAATTTAATATCTAACTTTTTTCTCAGGCGCAGTGCCAAATGCGTTCGCCTATAGCCTGAGTAACGCTGTCACAGGTGTCAGACAACCTATCAGCAATTGTCCAGTCCGAAAAAAAAACTTATCAGGCATATTACTTTTTAGACTTGTTGGGCATTTTTTAAACTATCGCGACTTGGAAACATGTTTAAATATATACTCTCGGGACTTAATCGCGTATTGTGAAACATTATATTTACCTCGACGTTTCGATGATATTACAATCACCGTGGTCACGAGTAGACTGTGTCTACTCGTGACCACGGTGATTGTAGAAACGTCGTATATCGAAACGTCGAGGTAAATAGAATGTTTCACAATACGCGATTAAGTCCCGAGAGTATATATTTAAACATTGTTGGGCATTTTGCTACAAAGGCTAAAAATAAAAACATTTTGATTTTGATGAGCGCATTATTTGCAAATAACTAAAGTTTAAAGTTTTAAAATATAAATAACACGCAATAAATATGTATACTTTCGTAATAATCAAATAAAACGGTTAAAAACTATTTATTTCACAAAGAAACAACGTATTTTCAAACTCGAGTCGGTATGTTTTAACTCGGCAGTTCTGTGCAATGTCAAAACAGTCTACGCCGACCGAACGTGCTGGATCTGATCCAGGTTAGCACCAGGGTCTTATAACTAGCTAAGAGATATTCCAATTTCGATCACAAGCGAGATTGTGCCGTCATGTCAAGCTGTTAGCGCTCACTTTTATATTGTACTGATTTGCATCCCCTGTTCCCGTGACGCTTACATCGCTATATGTACCCGATTCAACCAAATTGTATTCGTACAGTCGTTAAAATAAAGACTTAAATAGAATGGATGCACATAGGTCATTGAGGCGTCGAGAATAATATAATCTCATTCAACTTTGTTTGGGGTCCTCCCAGAATAGGCACGGAGTCATAATTTTTACAAATGCAACACAATTAAAAATATGCTAATACATATTAAAAGAAGAGAAGTGTGGCTAAATTAAACTCTACTTCGGTTCAACAGATTATGAGCTAAAAGCCTAAGTTATTACCCGCATTAAGTTTTTTAGTAAGCGAAACTTTCTTGTTTATAATAAAATGTGTAATCGGTATCCTGCCTGTTAAATCGAAGTAAAGTTCACTTTAGCTATAGTTTATTTTAATATTATTGACCGCTCAAGACTCGCGGTTTGATTGCACTCGACACCGCGCTTCTGATTCGCGTATGAACTATGAACACTCGAGCAGGCTGCCATACACATTGGCGTTGTTGGAGTCATATTCCTCTTTAGCCTAGGGGGGTATACCAGGGAAACATAACATTCCAAGAGTAAATCTACTTTTATGTCCAACCCCTTTAGGGTATATGTGTGATAGCTTGCAATACACTCACACTTTCGCTGGTTTCCGTTTCACCAGTGCATTCAGAGAACCGAGTAGTGAGAGAGGGACCAATCCAGGTATATGTGTGCATTTTCTCCACTACTTCCCTTTGGCACTACTGCTTGGCTCTACTAGTAGAGTGAAGGGAAATTTTACTTTCCCGTGACACTATCATTCTTATTGGCTGATTAAACGCATATAATAAAATTTCCCGTGGATTACCTCATTACCCATGGCACTACTGATACTAAGTCTCTCGCTCCCCTTTTCACAATTTTTTTTCATGAATAAATCAATTTTGCATTATCAAAAGTCGTCATAATATCTGATTCTCTTGATTTGCTTGAACTGCTTGCGATTGAAAGCAGTTCTATTGTCTATTTCAGACTTCAGGGTTTTTTAAAAGTACTCACAAGAACAACAAAAGACTGAAAAGACTGCCAATCGATAGTATTGTGCAGTCTCCCAGGTGTTTATGTCAGCCTAGTATTTTAAAGCCGATGCCCAACAGTGAGCTCGGTGCAATAAATAGACTTCTACCTAATATATGACAGCCTAGTCCATTAAAACCATGCCCGGGCGAGGAAGCATAACTTCCTAGATGAAGTTTAAAAGTTATAAAATTTACTGCCTTAATAATAGGGGTAAATTTTTGAGCAAGTGAATTTGAGGTAAGATACTCTATCCCTTTTAAACTTTAGTGTTTCCTGGATGCACCGACAAGAACAACAAAGCCATTGCAGAAATCGGAAGTGAAAAACCACTTGTTGCTGGCTGGACTGCCAATAGCATTGTGCAGTCTCCCAGCTATTTATGTCAGCCTAGTACTTTAGAACCAATGCCCGGGGACCAGGTCGGGGAGCGTGGTGCAATAATTAAACTTCTACGTAGTTATAACCTTCAATAGGTATGCAGGATGACTGTGGGATAGATGAAAAATGTGGCGATGTGCGCATTGCGTTGCGCAGCATCTTTTGAGAGAATCCCAGTATTGATTGAATGGGTTCGTCGCTACCAGGAGATCAGAATAACGGTGGAGCTAGGAGATCGATTTGTTTACAAACATTGGCTAGACTGAAGTCACAGCATATCGAATAGTTATCATGTAGCGTACCGGGGCGGGGGGAGGAGACGCATGGAGCTAGACTCAGCACGCGGGTTCGGTTGGGTGCTTTAACTTCAGTTACCCGGATTAGTTTTTATTTATTTTCTCGGTGCGGCCATTTTTAGTTATTCTCTTCAATTCAAGAACCTAGTCACATAACTGCAAACATCTCTATCCAAGCCATTGACCTACCAATATCCAATCATTAGTTAGACGAATGTGAGTGCCAAGATAAGCCTTACACGTTTTTATGGTACAAATATAATGCACATTGTAATTTATGTATTGAATAAATTAAAAAAAAAAAATGATTTCTGTACGTCTCGTGATCTCATCTCAACAAAACCTCCTGTATAAATGTCAATGACAGCACGAACTTTATTCTAACAAACAAACATCCGCACGTTTACTTTTTAAATGTAAGTCCGGTTTAAACGAAGGGTGCGACCTACGAGGGGTGCGAGGGGTATTCAATGACCAATGTCATGTAGGTGTATTATACGGATATAATGTACGAGAGTGCCCCTGGGGCGAACTTTAATCCACTCACCACACTGGTTCAAATGTGCTACAATATTATCGAACACGGTGAGAAGAAGAAGAAGAAAAATTTGCCAAATGCGCACTGCGTTGCGCAGCACCGAGGGAATCTCTGTATTGATTGGAGTGGGCTCGTCGCTACCAGGAGTTCATGAAAACCATGGAGCTAGTAGATTGATTTGTTTACAAACATTGGCTAGACTGAAGGCACAGAATAACGAATAGCTGCAGCGTATAGGGGGAGGAGTCGCATGGAGCTACATTCAACACGCGGATTCGGTCGCGCGTTTTATCTGGGTATCTGGGTCATACTGTAAAGACTAAGGTTTATTTAACATAGTGTTGCCATTTATATTAGTTGCTAACAATTGCGCGTGGCTCCACGGGGTAATTACCTGGAAAAAAGTACTTACCTTTTTTGTTATTCCAGGTCATAAGTACTCATTCCAAGTTTCATCCAAATTCGTCCAGATGTCTCTTCCGTACAAAACAAAAATTCCGAAATACTAAGAGCAATGCTACGAAAAGCTACAATGAAATCTACAAAATGAAATCTAGCTAGATCGATTTATCACCCCTGAAACCCCCTGCATACTAAATTTCATGAAAATCGCTGTAGCCGTTTCTGAGATTCCGATTCTATATATATATATATATATATACAAGAATTGCTCTTTTAAAGGTATAAGATAAGATAAGGTACGTTGAAGCGCGAATTTTAAGTGATAGGTTCTTTAATAATTATTTAAGTTAATTGTTAACTATAAATTTAATTTATATGCTAAATGCCCTCAAACAAATAAATTTATAGGCAAAATCTCTGACTTAATCCGGCAATAATCGCTAGTGTAACTGGTTTTCTCATGACTATTTCCAAAACCGTTCGAAAGTACTTGTAATGCGCACATACATTTTATCTAACTCAAAAATCTATGATGCATGACTTTCAAACCTACGACCTTAAGATCGGAGGGCTAATACCGCTAGACCACCAGCGCATCAGAAAAGTCGTGGGAGTGAAACTGTGAGACGTTACTCGGGTCCCATAACATGAAGGCGGTGTACAGAATCACGATAATATCAGAAAACTGAAACGCCAATTAAGGCGGGGTTCCATCGCGGCGCATGCTAAGCACGAGCACGCGGCACATTTTAGCTGCGTGGTTAATTTTTTGATAACGTGGCTCTAAGTTCCTCGTATATGAATCCACAACTATCTATGTAGCGGGATCTACCACGGCGCACGGAGAGGCTACGCACGTTCTACTGCAATCCACGGACACTTTATGCTAGAATTGACGTCGTGAGGCTTGCTTGAAATGTTGCCTATGCAGCTCAATGCTGTACACACGGTACAAACCAACCGGGTACCGCGTGCACAGCGTGCATGGCGTTGACAGCGTTGAGCTATGTAACTTCCTATTCGAGCAAGGTACGCGTGTATCAATGACATCAATTCATGCGTAACCTCTCCGTGGGTTGTAGTCGACACAATCACATACATTTTCTTGCAAAGCGAAACGTAATACACGTGCGTAAAGTCTTCGTGCGCCACGATGGGACTGCACCTTTAGCTAATTATGGAGCCTGAAAGAGATGGAACACTTTTATCATGTGTGTTTGAAGCAAGTGCGATCTGATAATGGAGTCGTAGTCCCAAGGGAAAGAGATGGATCACTTTTATCATGTGTGTTTGAAGCAAGTGCGATCTGATAATGGAGTCGTAGTCCCAAGGGAAAGAGATGGATCACTTTTATCATGTGTGTTTGAAGCAAGTGCGATCTGATAATGGAGTCGTAGTCCCAAGGGAAAGAGATGGATCACTTTTATCATGTGTGTTTGAAGCAAGTGCGATCTGATAATGAGTCGTAGTCCCAAGGGACTTAAGATTCGCAGAGTGCGGGATAGTCAAAACAGCATCCTGAAAACTATATCGGACAGGTTCACCTCTCCGATCTGGAAATGTTTCGTGCGGAGGGCGATTTAAACCGCCGGTGCTTTATGTTTTTAATTAGTTCTAAGTTTAGTTTTTAAATATTTTATTTTTGATGTATTTATGTGATTATTTGTTTTTTGTAATATGGATTGTAATTATCTGAAATAAAATGAATTTGAATTTGAATTTGAATTTAAGTCTAAATTAGTTACTTCAATACAAATAAGTTATTGATTTTGTTGGCACAGTAAAGCTATACATACAAATTTACACATACTCATGTCACGCATGCGCTTATTATTTATTTCTTTCATATCCCAGGATATCATAACTTCAGAAGATATTGTCATAGTTTGCTAAATACTACCTACTATGGCCACGTGGCTGTCGACTGTCGAGTTCAAGGCCATCTCTGAGTATCAATCCTGACTTAAACTGTAGTAGGATCATTAATTTACTTGTTATGTATGATAGGTATAAAACACGGACATATTGTATCTCTTCCTTTTGACAAAAGCGTTAAACATACGGTCGGACTCGTCCATAAGCCGCGTCCGACGGATGCGGCTTATAGTGTGCAAGGGTGGTCGGACGATTTTGGCCACGCCCATTCCATAGACAACTATTACACTAAACATAAACCAGTGTTGCCAGAAGGTTAATTTTATAATCAAGCAAAAATCGAAAATATTACTAAATTATTCATATTTCTGTAAGTTCATCTATCTATCGGCTGGTAGCACTGGTGTAGACGAAGAAACATGTCGAGTAGTGAAAGTGTGAGTGTCGAGTAGTATTATTTTAAGTTCCATAGACAATAATTTTTCAAGGGTCTGAATCCAACACTGCTGGCAACACCGTCCGCGGACGATTCCAGATTGTTGTCGGACGTCTGAACGCTCAAGGTCAGCCAAGGGCACGACTTACGACTTCGTCCGATAGTGTGCAAGGCTCAGTGAAATTTCATTGTCCAGATACCTCTCGGACTCGTCCATACTTATTACATCGCGACTTATAAGCCGCGGCTTATAGTATGTTTACCGCTAAACTATATTTTATTTACAAGATGTTCTCGTGGCATAAAGTAATGAGGTTTTATTTTTCAAAACTATTTATATCTTGTGGTATAGTGGTTATCTTGTGGTTTGACGGCCTTTGTGGCGCAGCGGGCGAAGGTCCGCCTGAGACGCAGACGGTTGCGGGCTCGATTCCCGCCGCGGGACAAATGTTTGCATTATTTGCAGATATTTGTCTCAGGTCTGGGTGTTTATGTATAACTAGCTGTCCCGCCAGCGACTTCGTTCACTTAAAGTATCTAAACTGAGTTTCAAACACATCACACAACTCATAAAAATCCCATACTAACTTTGCCACCCCATTTGACCCCTTTATGAAGGTTATATTGAAAAATCCTGAAACACATATCCATTCGTTTTGCATTTACAGTACACAAACAAAGTTTCAGACCAATCGCACGACCCGTTAAAAAGTTCCCATACAAACATTGACCCCACATTTGACCCCTTTTTGAAGGTTAAATTGAAAAATCCTGAAATACGTGTCTATTTATTTTGCATTTACAGTACACAAACAAAGTTTCAAACCAATCGCACCACCCGTTAAAAAGTTCCCATACAAACATTGACCCTACATTTGACCCCTTTTTAAAGGTTATATTGAAAAATCCTGAAACACGTGTTCATTCATTTTGCATTTACAGTGCACAAACAAAATTTCATGAAAATCGCTCCACGCGTTAAAAAGTTTCATACTAACGTTTTCACCCGTTTTCACCCCCTTAGAGGTGAAATTTCCAAAAATCCCGCCTTAGTGGGTGGTTTTGTTATAAAAGAAAACCACCTTCCAAATTTCAGCTTTCTAGCTTCAGCGGTTTCGGCTCGGCGATGATAAATCAGTCAGTCAGTCAGTCAGTCAGTCAGGTTAAGCTCTTATATATAGTAGATATGTATGTATTTACGAAAAAAAAATTGTATCTATGTAGTTTATCAGTCATGTGGTTACCATAATACAAGCTCTGCTTAGTTTGGGGCTACATGATGCTGTGTGCTGCTAGTGTCCAGCATTATTTATTTCATTTCATTTATTTTTTTTATTTTATAGTTATTATGCAAGCATACAATAATAAAAAAATTTAGGCTCAGTCAACGCAAAATCACGCATTATTATGTCATACGTATAAAAGGAAATTATAGACCTATTAATACTATACATATATAATTTTGGAACTCCTTTCCATGTTTTCACGAGGTACAAGCGAGTTCACGTCCATCTCACTCAACACCGAAAATCGCACTTTAGCACTTTTGCACCAGTTGGATCGAGTCCAGAATTGTACCAGGCGCACAGAAAGTGCAGGAAGCTGTTGTAAAACCTTCAACAGTCCAAATCAAACCTCCTGTGATTGCATTTTGTGCTCATTTTGAATTGCACCGTTTCCACCCTCCTGTGATGCTCACATCATTTGTTCCTCATTGAATTTTAGTCCCAATGGCGTAATACAAATACGGATTTTATTTGATTGTCGCTACGGACAGAATGTGGTGTCGAGTCTCTTCCAAATTTAATTCCACCTACAAAAACTTTTTTCGAGGTAGTACCATGGCTTGTATCTCAATAAATAGTTTTGTACGAGTAATTGTTTAATATTAATTCCATTACATAATGTAATATTAACAATTTATTTTATTTGGATAATATATTGGTTTATCGTTCGAAAAAAAATATTTTTTTAATAACCGTGGATTTGTCCAAATCTCTTGTCACAAGCAAGTAACAGATCCTTCAATAATTGAGTATTTAAAAAAAATATATCTACATGATGGTAGATAACAAATCTGACGGTCTTAAATACAAAATTACATGTTCACCCCCATTCAACCTTGCTATGCCACCATATTTAAGGAACCTTCCTGAGGTCTAGAGTTCAGTACGAACTTGGGATCGAAATTTTCCATACTCTGACTTATTTACTGAGTTATAGACTTATAGGCAAGCAGAATGATGCTGATATACCTATATCAAACATACCTGCATTACTGTAACAGTTCCGGTGCATTTTTCAGATTTTTCACATGAATGCATAATAGTGTCAGACTGACGTAAACCGAAATGTATTTAAATTATTACAAATGGCCAGTACTTGGCGTATCTGTTAAGTATAGTATTTATTAATTGCGACAGTTCACTTCCTGGGCCATTCACTACCACGCGCTACTACAAGTTTGTGTTTAGTTGTACCATTTATGGTACTAGCGATACATCAATATTTATGATGGTACTACTGATCCTAAATAATTGTCAATAATACCATTAATGGTACTAGGGATACAAAGTTGTATCACTTGTACCATCAATGGTACAAATCAATGGTACTTCTGACACTAAGCCGAGAAAACTTGTGATTGCGAAAAGGTTAGTGATCGCTCATTTTATCCGCAGGTGGACCAGGGTAACATAGAAGAGAGATGATTTCAGACGGTCGTTCATTTTCCCGCACGATTCTGCGTAGCATTGGCCTCAACTTCTATTCGCTAGACTACCAGGATAACATAGCATTGTAAGTGATTGCAGAATATGGATTCTGTTTAAAGATTTTTTATTTTTCTCAAAGAACATAAATACAGTTCACTTATAAGAGAAAACAAAACTTGTATTTATATATAAGTATCTACTTAAATTTATATTTTAGTATGAGTGTGCTTGATTATAATATCATAAATGTACAAACTTATCTATTTACTAAAAAATAAAAGAAAAAAAGCAATGGTTGAAAACATAACAAATTAACCTAGCACAGGTATCTTAAACAAAAGTCAAAAGGTATAAAACCTATTCAGTTTGTCCCTGCATATAATAAGATAACCTAACTATCCATTACTTCCTAAGTATCTAATCTACGTATTATTAGAATAAATACTTAGTACCTGGGTGACCGAGCTTTGCTCGTTTTTTTGGGGTAAACGACGTTTTCTAAAAATGAAACCTAGCTAGATCGATTTATCACCCCGAAACCCCCTGCATACTAAATTTCATGAAAATAAACATATTAAATAATTAATTAATTTATATTTTATTGGAAAATTCTCTACCACCTTGTGTTTTTAGAGCGTAGGACTGAAACAAGTTAATTATTGTCAAAGACAATTTTCACATAAAATGGGATATAAACGGTTGCACCTGTGCCGAAATATTGTGAGGGTATAAAACTCACAAATCATGGTAAATATCACGTTCTAAAAGAAAAAATGTTCAAAACTATGATAGTTTGAAAAGTTATAATGTGTTTCTCATATTTAGTTAATGTATATTGAAACATAGCTTATACGAGTATTATAAACAAATACTCTATTACTTACATTATTTTACAATAAATGTTTGCAAGCCTCAGTACTGGTAAGTTTGAATCAGAGTTTGTTTTGAGTGTACCACGCGAGATCCTTCACACTCACCGCACTTCTGACCTACGTATGAACTATGAACACTCGAGCAGGCTGCCTCACATTGGCGTTGTTGGAGTCATATTCCTCTTCATTAGCCAAGGATATACCAGGGCAACATAACATTACAAAGGTCCATCTACCTTTATGCCCAGCCCCTTTAGGGTAGCTTAGGTGTATGTGTGAGTGTTGGCAATAAACTTACATCCTCGCTGATTTCCGTTTCACCGGTGCATTTAGAGACACGAGTAGTGAGAGAGAGAGACAATCTAGCTGCATGTGTGCATTTTCTCACGCTCCCCTTTTGTGTATAACATTCGACACGATACTGAAACCTGACTTGAACACATAAGGTTCGTTTTAGTATGCAAATAGACTTATTTTATCTGTTTTTTTAATAGAGCAATGTTTTATAAAAACTAGTGCATAATCTGTCCTTTTCACGCTACAGAGTTTCCTAAAAGCACTGACAAGAACAACAAAACTATCATAGAAATTGAAAGGGAAAAGCACTGGTGCAGTCTCCCAGGTATTTATGACACCCTAGTATTTTATTTCCAATGCCCGGGGGCCAACCAAGCCAGTGAGCGCGGTGCAATGAGTAGGCTCCTACGTAGTTATGCCAGCCTAGTATTTCGAAGACTCTGCCCGGGCGAGCAAGGAAAATTTCTCAATGAAGTTTGAATTCAAAATACCTTTACCATCTTAGTGATAGAGTTCAATATTTGAGCTAAACATTTTGAACTAGGACATAGCCTGTCCCTTTTAAACTACAGTGTTTCCTGGATGCACCGACAAGAACAACGAAACCGTTGCAGAAATTGAAAGTGAAAAACCACTTGTTGCTGGCAGGACTGCCACTGCCAATCGATACTTGACTGTCCCGCTCTCACTACACGGTTCCTCAAATGCACCGGTGAAATGGAAGGTAGTGAGGGTGAAGGGGTGGTGCAAGCACTCCCCCATCCCTCCACCTACAGGGGGCTAGGTGGCAGTAGGTCAACTCCTGTAACGTCATGTTGCCCTAGTGTTGCAGGAGAGCAATGCAGATGTGATGTGGTTTGCGTTGCTTGCCCTATGTTCATACTCTGTGAATATCAAGTTAGTAGTCCGTGATGGTCGTGGAAACAGCACATTTGTGACACTGGGTGACATCTCCATACATAGCCTAAGTGACGAAACAGTCACGTCGACAAAAGTAAATCGTGCGCGTTATCTACCACTACCAAATATATAATTAAAGGTAGCCACCAAAAGCAAATAGGCAGTAAGTAATGAGCACGGTTGGAATCCAATACCTCTCGTGGTCCAGCCATCCTGACGCTCACCTGCGAGTTGCTAAAAATAATATATTTCCTATGGTTTCGCAATACACTGGTCGTAGTAATTTAAAAGACACGCCCCCCAAACGGAAAAATATTGTTCATTGAAATATGAGCTGTAGGGCGTCTTCTTTAAACGTACTTTATTTTAACAACACAAATTAGCAGAGCTTTCCACCATCTTGCCAGTCGATGTCGACATCTTGTTTATTATTATCATCTAAGTTTTGGTGGCGCTGCGCGGGAGCGGGGTCGTGAAGTTGACTTACGAACTTCAATCCTAGCTGTTTATGTCAGCCTGGTACAGCGAGGTCAGCATTTTTGGGCATTACACTTTTGTGACTAAATATGTTATAATTATAAGCTATCAATTAGCATTAGTATTCGTAATATCTCAGTTATTCGTATCTATTAATTATATTTTTTTAACATAAGAAAATATAATAGAATTTATCAACACGTAATTAACAAGGAGTTAAAAATAAGTAAGTCTACAGAAAAGGTTTATTTAGATATTATAATGTAACATGGAATTTCTCTTGAGAAAAATTGTGATTGCGGAAAGGTTAGTGACCGCACATTTTATCCGCAGGTGGACCAGGGCAACAAAGATGAGAGAGATGGTTTCGGACGGACGTTCGTTTTCCCGCAAGTTTCCGCGTGGCATTGGCCTCAACTTTTATCCGATAGACTACCAGGATAATATAGCATTGTAGGCAATCGCAGAATATTATGCTTCAGTCTAACTAACATCAACGTTCATTAAACAGGCGACATAGATTTAAAGAGTAAGATGAACTCTACGTACTTAATGACGTATTAAATAAAACCATTAATGTGTCCTACGGTTGAACTTGGTATTTGGTAAACAATATAATAAAACATAATATTATAATTGTCAATGAAATATTTTGACATATCTTTTCAGTAGTTCAAAAGCTAAACATGCAAACTTGCAAACTACAGACTGACCCGTGATTACCACTCGTATCTACTATTGATATTAATATCATCATCTTCCTGCCCTTTTCTCACCATCATTATATAATTATGGTGAGAACAAATATTTGTTCCGTACAGACCAGCAGTAGGTGCTACGGGCACTGCTACGAAATGCTACAAGTTGCTACGAGATGCTACGTATGATGTACAAACTCATTGTACTCGTATATATTGTACTTGTAATGGTTTAAACACCTTTTCAAATGATTTGCTAAATTGTTGTTTAAACAGAGCAATGTAAAGAAAGAAAGAAAGAAAGAAAGAAAGAAAAATGTTTATTTGCAACACACAAGAAGTTAAAAACAGAAAAAATAAATAAAACAAATACATAAAAGATGTTGCAAAACGGACCCTAACTCAGCGTATGCTGGATGTAAACAACCAGCGCTGGTCTTCCGTTAGGGCCGTTTTGAGACCGGAACATACTTATTATTAGGGAGCGGACTAATAAACAAAATGATTAAAGGTCAGTCGACCCCGAGATCGACTTTCTTTAGCTACAAACATCTTTTACGTACCCCCTTCGAGCAATAACTCACTGTACTTTTAATATGTGGTACCCTGGTCGAGGATTCTACAAATCAATTGATTTTGAAAGCATTTCACTTCACTTTCGATACATATTATTTTTAATATCGCGTCTGAGAACTTCGTCGCGTTTTTTTTTCTCATGAAAATGTCTGTTTTTTGAAACCATGAATGAGCTGCTTAATTATTTTCTATGAACAAAAGTTTAAAAATTAAAAAAAAAACAGAAAATAAAAGGTGTAAAAACTATTTAATTCACAAAGAAACTACGTTTTACCAAACTCGAGTATGTTTTAACTCTGTTTAGCAGTTCTGTGCAATGTCAAAACAGCCGAACCTGCTGGATCTGATCCAGGTTTAGTACCAGGCTCTCATAACTAGTTAAGAGATATTCCAGTTTCGATCACAAGCGAGATTGTGCCGTCATGTCAAGCTGTTAGCGCTCACTTTTATATTACACTGATTTGCATCCCCTGTTCCTGTGACGCTCACATCGCTATAATGTTCCCGAGTCAACCAAATTGTATCTGTAAGTCGTTAAAATAAAGACTTAAATCAGATGGATGTAATACACATACGTCATTAAAGCGTTGAGCATAATATATAACCCCTTTCAACTATCGGTTGCGGTCCTGTCAGAACAGATGGAGTCATAATTTTCATACATCCTACACAAATATCATTGTTAAACCGAGGATAAAAATGAATAGTAATAACATAATAATTAAAACTATATTTCAGACAACTTAAATCCATATTTTATATATTTTGAAACACTAAACACAGTTAAAAAAAATATTACAAACGTACCTACTCGTATAATTAATTACTCACCTGCTGAGCTCTACATAGGTATCATTATATTAATATCAAAATATTACCCGGTAGTGAAGACAAGTACAGGGCAATCATACTTAACAGCTATAGCTTTTTACCCTGCTCCTGATCTAAGTATGAACTACAAGTATGAACACTGGAGTTGGCTGCTATTGAAAGAAGAGAATTGCAAAAGTTAAAAACTGTATAGCAGTCTCAACGCCACTCCCTGGGCATAGTTATGTATGAGGAAAATAAAACTTACATAACTTTGTTAATAGTACTGCGCGTGCGCGTGTATTGTGAGGGTGTGTTTGTGTATGTGGAGCGTGTAGGAGAGCGTGTCTGTGAATGGTTGTGTGCGTTTGTAGTTGTATGTTAGCCAAGGTCAATACCAGGGCAACATAACATTGCAAGAGTAATTTAATATGCGCCCTTAGGGTGGGTGGCTTAGGTATAGGTGTGTGTGTGAGAGCTTGCAATACACTTACACCCTCGCTGATTTTTGTTTCACCGGTGCATTTGATAAACTGAGTAGTGAGAGAGAGAAGATCCAGGTAAATGTGTGCATATTCTCTCGCTCCCCTCTTTAAGCATGTCTTACACGATACTGAGACCTGACTTAAATACTTAAGGTTCATTTTACTATGTGAAACGACTTCATTTATCACACTGAAAGTTTTAAGAAAGAAAACCGTAATTTATTTATACTCGTATAAGATCAGTCATATAAAAAATACGTTTTTCTATTGCACTTCGCTCGAACTGCTTTAGGAAACATATTATTTGTCCTCATCGTGTCCTTTATATGAGTATGTCTGCATATTGTTGCTAAATAAGAGTTAGTTTTTAAAAAAACAAAAAACAAGTCATCTGTAAACTATTCGACTACCTCCATTAGCTTTATAGTGCCCTAGTAGCATCGAACTCATTTTGAGGCCATCTGAGGCAGATTGAGGCCAGCCGAGACCCGCGTTGTATTAAGAAAATGTACAAAAAAACAAACAGGCATTGTATTATAAAAGCTAGTGCATAGCCTGTCCCTTTCAGATAACAGGGTTCACTGAAAGCACTGACAAGAACAACAAAGCTATCATAAAAATTGAAAGTGAAAACTGAAGTACCACTTGTTGCTGGAAAGACTGCCAATCGATAGCATTGTGCAGTCTCCCAGGTGTTTATGTCAGCCTAGTACTTCAAAACCAATGCCCGGGGACCAGGACGGTGAGCGCGGTGCAATTATATAAATGATAACCTCATGTTGAAGCCGATGCCTGGGCGAGGACGGATATTTTCCTAGCTGAAGTGTAAATCTAATAAACATGGCCTTTACCGCCTTAATATTAGAGTTCAGTTTTTGAGCTAGTGATATCCAGATAGAATATTCTGTCCCTTTTAAACTAGTGTTTACTAGATGCATCGACAGAAACAACAAAACTATTGCAGGAATCGAAAGTTCACTTTTGCATGACTTTTGCTGGCAGGACTGCCACTATTAATCGATATTGTGCAGTCTCCCAGCTATTTATGTCAGCCTAGTACTTCAAAACGAATGCCCGGGGACCAGGTCGGTGAGCGCGTTGCAACAGGTAGACTCACCTATTTAAACAGAGCGTAACATTTAGATCGGTCAGTATGGGAAAGTCTGAATTAATTAAACTACGAAGATCTGGGTCTTAAGAACCATGTCATCGATATTAGTAAAAAGCAAAACTGCATTTATACATTTTAATTTAACTCTTTCAACGCCAAGCGCATCTCATAGAAAGTATGTGCTCTCTACGCCAAGCCATTTATTTAGTAATAAATGCCTACAAAATGCTAGTGATGGGGTATTCACAAATATCGATAAACCTTTATCACTGCTACTACAATCGATATAATAATTGTTAAATTATTCAAATAAATGTTACAATAGTAGAATTAATTAACTTACCTACATTTAAATGAAATAATCGAATTAACAACTATTTTATAATTGAAACTTCACTGAAACAAGTTTTTATAGAACAAAACGCATCTCTAAAATGAGATTGACATTTATATTTGTCGCTTGAAAGCGTCAATGGCGTATGGCTTCAAAGAAAATACGGATATTTCAGGGATGTGGTTGAATATATAAAAAAAAACATTTTTTTTTTTTTTTTTTATTTAACAACACAAAACAAAAGGCTTTGTCGCTGAGCGACCACACCGCCTAATTGGTACCTATTTACAATATTTAAACAATCAAAACAAAGAATAAGAAGAAAACTTAAACTAATCTCTACAGAAATAACACAAAGCAAGATTATACATTTTGCGAGCCTCTTTAGACAATGGATTGGACAAAAAAAAAAAAAAAAACATACAATTGTATTACGGAACTGTATAATACGGAAAGTTACGGAAATACATTTTCGCCAAGGCAACTCCTGATCCTTCCCTCTTTAGATATCCTCAAAGATCTAAGTAACTAAAGATCTGAGAAGGTATCTACCGAGCCCGGGGATTGCAGTCGTTAACTCCTGATCGTATTTATGATCTGCCCATAGACATATGATCTTTCTTCAGGCCTTATTTTTTCCAATTCAAATGCAACCAAACTAGCAAAATATTCGTTTCTAATATCCGAAGGCCTTTCACAGATAAATCTCGGAGGTTGGAGTGCATCGACCTTCACTTCTATTTCGCATTCGGATGTTCGTCTGTAACTGACGAAACCGTTTTCACACAGAGTTGCCTTTTCAGCAGTTTTCTTTCATTTTTTCGGCAAGTTCGATAGTAAACTTGGTGCCAATGGTTGAGAATCTTCTATAATCTCCACCTCTTTTTCGAACTCTCGCGACTGTTTGGACATGGTTTGAGGCTTATTCACCCGACTTATTCTCCGGATTTTGCATTTTTGGTCTTTTACCTGTTTCCCAACTTAAAAAAAAACCCTGTTGGCCAATACTTTTTATCAAATAAAGAGGTTTGAGTTGCGGTAAATGTGTATTTTGAAGACCTCTAGGGATTTTTTTTTTAACTGGTTTAGAAACTTCGAAAAGCTGGTGGAAGAAATGCATATAGCTAGTTGAAGACTGCGTCAACAATTAAAATTATTTTTGTAGGTATTTAACTTTGTTTTCTTTGTTAGGCCGCGAACTTTTCAATCCACCCTCGTATATAATCTGAATCTCGGAAACGGCTCCAACGATTTTCATGAAATTTAGTATGCACGAGGTTTCGGGGGTGATAAATCGATCTAGCTAGGTTTCATATTTGGAAAACGTCGTTTACAAAGAAAAAACACCGAGCAAAGCTCGGTCACCAGGTACTAATATTATTTATGTCCTATACTCGTATGTGTTTATGTTTTCACGAAGTTGGTTTTATGGGAAACGTTAGGTCCGTAGGCTCCTCCTATTCAAAGAGAAAACTAAACAAAACACTTCTCTAAGCCTTCATTGGGTAGGCGTAGTGGTAGGCTCACAAACTACCAGGACAACATCAATACGTAGGAGTCTTCTAATTTTACCGCGCTCACTTTTCTCCCGGGCATTTGCACTATTTCACTAGATGCTACCGATTGGCAATCTTACCAACAGATCCTCTTCACTTTCGATTTCTATCAAAGTATTATTGTTGCTGTCGATGCATCCATAAATTCCGTAATATGAAAGGGCCAAGCCATGTACAAGCTTTTCAGTAACAATGCTTGATTATGAAACGACTGTATTTCTTATTTAAGTTTTAAACGGACAGGACTAAATCTACTCTAAATAGAGAAAAGCGCCACCTCTCGTCAACGGGTTATCCTTGTCGGGAACGCTGAGAACCGTAATTTTGTTTTTGTTGAGATATTTACCGTTAGGTGGCGCTTTTGAGAGATTCCTATAAACCTATTGAAATGTTTCTATTTTCCATCCCCCGAAAGTTTATGGGCTTCTGGAATCAAATCCTGTCAAAAAAAAACAAATCTAATAGCAACATTACAAACATTATTGGTATTGAGTCTTTAAACCACGGAAAGGAGATCAGTTCAAAATTATATTAATCTATGTATGCATTTACCTGGAGTACCTATGTACCTAACGTCTACCATCAGAACGAGTTGCAACCTGTACAGAATACTAATACTGTGCAAAAATTGGCATGTGCCAAATTCAAGTTTTAATGTGACACTCTTTAAAATATCCTCAAAGATCTAAATAACTGGAGATCTGTGGAGATATCAAGCTTAGCTGGGGATTACAGTCGTGATCATTTTTGTTAGGTTTAGTTTTTTCATTATATTTACGCGAGCGTTTTGTTAAATATATTGATAATACTTCCCTGATTTATGAAATAAAGTACATATGTAATATATTATATTGATACTCGTAACATTGAATCTGGAATTATTTTATATGTTTTCTCGTAGTACAAGCGAGTTCACGTCCATCTCAGTCAACACCGAAAATCGCACTTTAGCACTTTTGCACCAGTTGGATCGAGTCCAGGATTGTACCAGGCGCACAGAAAGTGCAGGAAGCTGTTGTAAAACCTTCAACAGTCCAAATCAAACCTCCTGTGATTGCATTTTGTGCTCATTTTGAATTGCACCGTTTCCACCCTCCTGTGATGTTCACATCAGCCGTGGTCCATTGGGTTTTAGTCCTTATATTGTAATACAAATACGAGTTTTATTTGTTTGTCGCTATGGACAGAATGTGTTGTCAAGTCTCTTCAAATTAAATTCCACCTTCAAACACTTTTGTCGAAGTTGTACCATGACTGTATCTATTAATCGTTATTATTATTAATTTACATAAATATGAACTAGTATATAATATACACACTATAAATTTTAAAATGCATGTGAAATAGTTCAGCTATCTAAGAAGTGCTACAACTGTCAGAACAGACGCCGGTATTACCTCGTTGAATGACAATGCTGGTACGTTGAGCCGAATATTATATGAGCCAGATCTGGAGTCCCGCGTCAGACAATGATACAATTTAGAAAACATTTTTTATTCTATTTATTATGGTTACTTACTTAAAATAAAAAAAATAAATACTAAATATAGTAAGAATGGTGATTTTGTGGTTTCGTCAAAATTTACGCGCTATCCCCGAATACTTGAATATCTACAATATCAGTACACTGGTAGTTCGCCCCGAACTGAGATCTCACGCGCGAAGTCCACTACCCTCATTTGTATTCACGCCTTGAAGTTTTTAGATACACTTTATCTAGGTACCTACTTATTGTATAGGTGCCATGCTTACGTAACATAAATCACAAACAAATATTTTATTATCCTTAAGTACGTACCTACTTATGAGGAAGCTAAAGCTACTGAGAGGAAAACTACTTTCCTACTGCTATTTATCTATCAAAGAAAAGAAAAAGTTGAGTATAAAGATATGTATATTACAAATTAGTTCCTACCTGTACTATTTACAGTGAGTCAAAAAAAAATAAACTGAAGCTAATAGAAATTAAAGAATTTAGATATAAAATACAAATAAACGGTTCAGGACAAATTTAGGTAGTCCTCTGTTTTAAATGTTATTCAGAGTCCAGGACTGTCTGGCAGGAGCATCAGAGAGAGACTTTAAGGTCTCACGCCACTGGACCACAGAATATGAGCGGAGTGGACTTTATCCTATCTCCAGAACCTCGGGGTACCTTCAGGATAGCCTTGTGAATTGACTTTTCGATCGTATCGAGTCTTCATTTTCTCACTAGATTTCAACCCGGCTTCTCTTATTTGTGAATGTATGTCCACCATTTTATCTCTCTTCTCTTCCAAACTTTGCACACGCTGGAGTCACTCCTGTACTCTCGTGCACAGCCGTCCTTTTTTTTTCAGAGTCTGCTTTGAAGGCAAAATAAATATTTGATGCAAAAATTTTATAACATTTTGGGCTTTGCTTCATCATGAAGCAAAGCCCAAAATGTTATAAAATTTTTGCATTGAATAAAAATAAATAGCCCTGTCTATCAAGACAGGGCTATTTATTTTTATTCATTTGTGAATCTTCTTGCATTAATATGTTTGTTGCACTGTTTAATTTGAATCCACATTATTTTCTTTGTTAGAGGATTTATGTTTTCTGTCAATTTTAAAAAAAGATGTGTCTTTTGAAAATTGCATGGCTCCTGTGGCTCTACGGCTGAAGTCCAATTGTCTTTTGACTTCACAAATTCTGTCTTGTTGTTTTGTCTTCTACAACTAGGAGTAAGACTTTTCTTCTTACTAATGATCTTTTTCCTCATCAGTCGTTTAGGAGTGAGATGTACAGGTACTTCTGAAAATGTATTATTATAAATGTAATATTATAATCTAAGGTTCAACACAGTAGGTAAAACATTTTATGAAAACTTGAATATTAAAGTTTATCCTAACCTAACTTTTCATAACACTTCCTTTGCAAAGTACATGCTATGTGCTATATTTATTATTACCTTTAGAAGCCAGGTTTTCATCAGCATCATTCACAAATTGTACAAGTAAAGAAGTGGAAGTCATACCAGTTACATCTGGAACTGAAATATTGGTAAAATAAATGTATTATATGTATTGTATAATGAAGTAAATATATTTAATATTGAAATGAAATGCCAATACCAGTCCGCAAACGTTTTTCATTCGGCGTACTTTTATAATAGGAATGATCACGGTGAATTATTCTCTTTCGAGAATACCTAGTCATGATCCTGAGATCTTCATTGGATACCCTGGATATTGGGAAACTTAAATAAAGAGTGACGTCCTTTCGCTTGCTATCACAATGTACAACACAGCACCTCGTGTACATTTTTGAGTATTAGTTGCGGAAATTAATCAACACAAAACTTCACTCGATCACACTAAGAACAAAACAAACAACAAAACAATGGCCGGCACGAACGAAACGAAAACAGAAAAATATTTGAAAGTTTTCGAAAAATCATTCGTTCCGTTCACACTGTTCACAGACGAGGTTTTTTCGCCTGTGGTTCCGTTCAAGTTTTCTGTTTTCTATGAGAGGTCCCATAGACACAGTTCCCAATTTTTTTGTGTTGAGTCTACTGCCCGTGATTAGGTTATTCTGTGTGTGGCTACGAGTCCTTCGTAGCTAATTTTAGAATAAATATGGAATAACTGATATAAATGGTCTAATTGTAAGGACTAGATACTACTGTACTGGTCCGCAGAATCGCGATATGGCCTGAGCGAGGAGAACTGACGTGTAGCGGCCGTGAACTGTTGCCTGTTACGCAGACTCACTTTTATCATATTTGGGCATAGTATTTTTGTAACATTTTTTTTATTCAAGTTACAATTCATTTATGGTTTATTTACAATTCTCTCTAGGAATATTGTGATTGCGGAAAGGTTAGTGACCGCACATTTCATCCGCAGGTGCACCAAGGCAACATAGAAGAGAGATGGTTTCGAAGGGTCGTTCATTTTCCCGCACCTTTCTGTGGAGCATTGGCCTCAACGTTTATCCGCTAGACTACCAGGATAACATTGCATTGTAGGCGATTGCAGTATATAAAGCTTCAGTCTACTAACATCGGTGCTTATTATAAAGCCGAAAAAATAAAGTTCACGCATACATAACAAATATCTTGGTTTAGGTGAAAAATATGTTCAAAAAAACCTTTGATTAAAGTTTGTTTTGAGTGCAGCCAACACTCACCGCGCTTCTGATCTGCGAGTATGACTAAACTATGAACACTCGAACAGGCTGCCATTCACATGGGCATTGTTGGAGTTATATTTCTCTTCGATTATTAGCCAAGGGTATACCAGGGCAACACAACATTGCAAGAGTCGATCTACTTTTATGCCCAGCCCCTTTAGAGATAGATGTGTGAGTGATTGCAATACACTCACACCCCCTCCCTCGCTGATTTCCGTTTCACCGGTGCATTCGGTGAACCGAGTAGTGAGAGAGGGACAATCCAGGTGTATGTATGCATTTTCTCACGCTCCCCTTTTCATCCAGATTCTGCACGATACTAAGACTTGATTTAAACATATAAGGTTCATTTTATCATGTCAATTGACTTATTTTATCTCACAGTTGCAAATACAAAAGCCGAAAAATCAAGAAAATTCAAGAATTTTAGTGGTAACTGATAATTATGCGTTGTTTTATAAAATCTAGTGCATAAGTTTGTTCCTCTCGGACAAAAGGTACTGACAATAACAACAAAACTATAATAGAAATTGCTAGTAATAACTGAACAACCACTTGTTGCTGGAAAGACTGCCAATCGATAGTATTGTACAGTCTCCCAGGTGTCTATGTCAGCCTAGTACTTTAAAACCAATGCCCGGGGGGCTAGAACGGTGAGCGCGGTGCAATAGGTAGACTCCTACATATATATAGCAGCCTAGTATTGCAGAGCCTTTACCCGGGCGAGAAAGGAAAATTTCTCAATTTAATTTTGAATTCAAAATACATGACCTTAATGATGGATGCATTATTTGAGCTAGACATTTTGAGCTAAAATATACCTATCTCTTTTGAACTACGGTAACCGAGCTTTGCTCATTTTTTTTTGGGTAAACAAGGATTTCTAACATGAAACCTAGCTAGATCGATTTATCGGCCTCCATTACCCTCTGCATACTAAATTTCATGGAGCCCTTTCTGAAATTCAGATTATATATCTTATACCTTTAACCGATAAATTCTTGTATATATATACATATATACATATATATATATACATATATATATATATATATATATATATTCTGAATATCGGAAACGGCTCCAACGATTTTCATGAAATGACTACTAATTCTGCATACTAAATGCAGGGGGTTCGGCGGCGATAAATCGATCTAGCTAGGTTTCACTTTTAGAAAACGTCGTTTACCAATAAAAAAAACCGAGCAAAGCTCGGTCACCCAGGTACTGTATATTATATTAATTCCTCGTTTAAAGGTATAAGATATAAATGCTTAGGTGTAGGTATTTTCCCAACTTCAGCATGAAAATAGAGTCATGAAAATTGCCATAAAGGAAAACGATGCATAAATGCACAAAAGGAGCCTCAGGCGTATTTCAATACTCTCACCACACTAGTTCAAACGTGCTAGTGAACAATAAGAAGAAGAAGATGAAAAATGTGCTGATGTGCGCACTGCGCAGAATCTTTTGAGAGAATCTCTGTATTGATTGGAGCGGGTTCGTCGCTACCAGGAGATCATGAAAACGGTGGAGCTAGGAGATCGGTTTGTTTACAAACATTGGCTAGACTGAAGGCACAGAATCAATAATAGTTATCCCGCAGCGTACTGGGGGAGGAGTCTCATGGAGCTAGGCTCAGCACGCGGGTTCGGTCGCGCGCTTTACCTGAATACACCTACAAACCCCCCCATGAGAATGACTGCAAATCCCAGAATTTATTGGTCAAGGGAGCGAAGCGAGCTAAAATCTCAGTGGCAAGTAGGGCGATTCGGCGTTGTATTGTTGTACTTCTGTGTACATGTTTGTTAGAGCATAACATAAGAACTATTAATTCAATATACCATATCAAATCTACAAATCTACTAAGCAAATCTACAAAGACTTGCTGGGAACATTATGAAAATATAGAAAAAAACTTTCTACTAAGTGTGATATAATATGAAAGGCTTCTTGTTGTACATTCCAAAATAGTTTTTATTTTTAATGTATTATATTATTTTTTATATTTATCAACGATAAAAGTAAAATTCACAAAACCGCTGACGTAGCACGGGTATAACGTTATGGATAATCAAATACTTGTTTTTATAAGGACCAACTTACGTAGGCAACATCTACCTATGTATGAAAAACATGTGCAGATCCGTTAAGATGTTTATTTCATACAAAACAGATATAGGGGCTACGAGCATTGCTACGAAATGCTACAAGTTGCTACGAGTTTGCTACGCATGATGTTGTACAATCAGACACATTGTAAGAGTGTTTTTATATGATCTGCTGAACTGCTGATCTGCCTAGACGTGCGGAGGACGAGCAATCAAATGACATCTTTATGTATAATATTGAGAGTAGATATTGGCAAAAAGCTATCTGGCCTGGATTTACGACTTTTTGTAGCCACACACATCCTGGACACACCCCCTTCGACCAATTATCTCACTGCACTTTTATTATATGATTCCCTGGTCCAGGAAACTGTTAGTCGTTAAAAAATCTTCTTTCGCACTATAATAAATAATGTGTCCACACAATGGTGATCCATGGTCTATCCGTGGTGATCCAGGATCCGCGCAGATTCATGGCATATTGCTATATGAGGTACTAGGCTTGCAGAACACTGTAAGGGCTAGTTTTGTTTTCTCTTGAAATCAAACCACTACCTTTTGCCACGTGAATTAAAATCATCTTCAATCCAAAATGTTTATCAGTGTATGTTTGTGTGCGTTTTGGTTGCCTCTTGAATTCAAACGCATGTAGATATAATGATTTGAATGACTTATTCCAGAAAACATCTTATAAAGTTAAGGAGGAGGGAAAAGTGAATACAATTACTAAAGTAAAACCTTTATTAACGTGAATGGATAACTTGAGAGTAAAGTTGAAAGATTCTGCTACATAGATGCAAGTGAAGCTAATATAAAGCGTGTAACAATAGTCAGCACTGAGCGTGTGCCGGTCACACTGTACTGTGCCGTGGAGCGATTATGGATCTTTGCTTACAATCAATGTCAATACGTTTTCATTGTAATCAAGTGATTTGGTATGACATAAAAGTGTTTATTCAATCAATTTGAGCCAATTTTGACAAGTGTTGATTGTATCAGAGTTCCGTAATCGCACTACTGGAGCGCTGCTCTTCGCAGTGTTCTCGTTTGCACGTCAACTTATTCATAATTATGTAGTGAAACCACTCTCTGGGACGTAACATTTTATGTTTATGCCTACAAAGTTGACACTCGGAGATGGCCTTGAACTCGGCCGCCACGTGGCCATAGTACTACTCTCAAACTATGACAATATCCTCTGAAGTTATGCTATCCTGGTACCTGGAATGAATAAATAATTAAAGACGCATGCGTGACATGAGCATGTGATAATTTGTATATATGTTGTATATCTTTATTGACAACAAAATCAATAACTTATTTGTATTCGAGTAACTTAATTTAGACTTTAGTCTATTGGGAATACGACTTATTATCTGATAGCACTTGCTTCAAATACACATGACAAAAGTGTCCTTTCTCTCTCAGACTCCTTAATTAACTAATTAGCGTTTCATTTTTCTGATAATATCGTAATTCTGTACACCTTCTTCATGTTATGGTACCCGAGTACACGATCACATTTTCACTCCCACGACTTTATTGTATTAAGTTGTTGGCGTTTCTAAAACGAGTAGGCGCATGAGAGCACTGCTGGTCTAGTGGTGGTATAGCCTATCCAAAGGTCGTGGGTTCGAATCCAGGCAGCATAGATATTTGTTTGAAAAATGTATGTGCTCCATACAATACTGTCAAACGGTGAAGGAAATCATCGTGAAGAAACCAGCCAAGACATGCGTCAAGCTTTAAATTTTACAAGTCATGGTCTTTAATAAATACTAGATGAAAACCCGGCTTTGCTCGGATGAAATGTGACTCTTAATACTTACACAATATGTAGGTAGATGTTTCTGCAGTTCTCAAGGAATATTAAAGGCACAGCAAGGAATAGAGTCCTATCATAGTTCATTGTGTTTAATAAATAAAAACTGCAAAAGTTTTTACATGAATAATTTTTAATTTATTTAAACTAACATAAATTTACAAAACTCTTTAATCCTTCCTGTTTTAAGCTGAGTGCTTCTTATTCTAACTTTTGTTCCGACCCCACCTAGTGGGGTAAGGGCAGGAAGATGATGATGGTAGGTAAATTAAATATCCTCTATTATATACATCAAATCAAATCAAAGAATTACCGAACATAATAGAACATATATATAACTGAAACTTAATATTAACTAAACATATTATGACATTATTATTAGTATTAGACGGGTATTTATCGCGTTTAAATTACCTTATATTTTCCCGACGTTTCGACAGGTTTGCACGCTGTCGTGGTCACGGGTAGACAGCGTGCAAACCTGTCGAAACGTCGGGAAAATATAAGGTAATTAAAACGCGATAAATACCCGTCTAATACTAATAATAATGTGTTCAGATCGCGTAAGTTTAAAAGTACATATTTATGACAACAATCGCGTGAGACCAACTAACTATACAAAAGTTATGATTATACATCAGAGGTTGGTAACCTTGGGATTTGCTAGGTTGCATTGTTGAGGCAGCTAATAATTTAATAGATGAATCAGGAGCAGCTTCATTTTTTGGGAAAAGGTTTGAAAGTGCCCGAGCCTTGGTAATTCTTAACTGCGTATTTGTTACCAGGCCAAATGCAAAGAGATTCGGTTAACAAAATGATGTAGTAATCATCAAACAAAACAACGAATAAAGACCAATGAAAGATATTTTTTATTTACGATTCTCGGCATGATGTATGTAATCCCAACAAAGTAAATCACTATGCAAAAATGAATACTTACTCAAAAATATAAATAAATAATAAACTTCAAATTTAAGGTTAAATGGCTAGTACTCGTATATAATTTTTTCTATGGTTATGTTATGGCCACGGAAAATTATTATAATAGCAATCGGCTAATCTCAGGTTTTGAGAAGAAACACTTAACAAAGAGTGTAAAAAAATATGTCCAAAACAATATCTTTGCGAAACGAATGAAAAAAAAATATTTTTTTTCGCTCAATGTCAGTGACTTTTTGCTAGAATGACCAATATGACTGCGATTTGTATCTAAGACCATTAGAATTTAACAATACTCCCGAATTTTGCGAATTATGTTGTCGACTCGAAATCTTTATTTTTTATGTTTTATTATTCAGATAAGGTTTCGATTGAGTCTATCGTACCCTTTGGCGAAATTATTATTTTTGTTCTGGAACTTCTTTCCGTGTTTTCACGAAGTACAAGCGAGTTCACGTCCATCTCAGTCAACACCGAAAATCGCACTTTAGCACTTTTGCACCAGCTGGATCGAGTCCAGGATTGTACCAGGCGCACAGAACGTGCAGGAAGCTAGAACCTTCAACAGTCCAAATCAAACCTCCTGTGATTGCATTTTGTGCCCATTTTGAATTGCACCGTTCCCACCCTCCTGTGATGCTACACCATCTGTTGCCCATTGAATTTTAGTTCTAATGGCGTAATACAAATACGGATTTTATTTGTTTGTTGCTATGGAAAGAACGGGGTGTCGACCATCTTCAAATTAAATTCCGTCATCAAACACTTTTGTCGTAGTTGTACCATGGCTGTACGAGATAATTTCATAATTGTTAATTATTATATTTATTACATAGATATTCACATTTTAACAATTTAATTTTAATGATTAACAGTTTAGAAATTAAAAAAAATCGAAATCTAGAAAAGAATATCTCACACGTAAACCCCAAGAGGGTATGGCGAATCTCGGCGGGCAGTTTGAGACTGATTGAGACTTGGTGAAATGAAAAGTTCCTTTTCTCTTTATCTTAGAGTAATTGGTGAATTTATATACATAAAGATTTACACAAGTTGGGTCGAATCCACCAAAAGTGAAATAGTATGAAATGGTGATTTACTTGTTTTGTTGGAATTCTCGCGTCATCCCCGAGTACTTGAATACCACGGTTTCGCAGTACACACCCTCGTTGTTTATGCTAGCCTGGTACAGCAGGTGCTACCGCGCATGATCAGTACGCCATGCTGCTAGAACATGTGCCACAGCTGAGCATCAGGATGTCTGGAAAACTTTTCTTCTTCATATTTCCAGCATTATTTCAGATTTTTTTAACCTGTATCGTCCCACTGCTGGGCTGTTTTTTGTTATGAGAGTTTATTTTTCAATTACTTGAACCTTATATCCTGAATTAAAAAAAAACGTATATTTATTTATTGAACATGATGATAGATCATCATCATCATCATCATTCTGGCCTTGTCCCATGTTATGTGGGGTCGGCAAAACATGTGATTTTCTTCATTTCCCGCTGTCATTCGTCATCTCAGTACCTACTCACTCCTTTCTTAGCCACATCATGTAATAATTATATTTATTCAAATTACATAAAAATAAACCATTGTTTTACAGACATACTTATTTGCCAAACATTTTTTTAACAAATCTAGTTTAGTCACTGAAGAACTATAATTATGGCTTTTAGCTATTTTCAGTAGCAAATAGGCAGTAAGTAATGAGCATGGTTGGAAATAATACCTCTCGTGGTCCAGCCATTCTGACGCTCACCTGCAAGTTGCTAAAAATATTTGAATTCCTATGGTTTCGCAGTACACTACACATCCTCCTTGTTTATGCTAGCCTGGTACGTCACTTGATTTTTTTGACACTTGCTTATTTTCTGAATGTACAAAAATAGCAATTTAACATAGGTTACAGACAATTTCTTCTCTCAAGGAAAATTGTGATTGCGGAAAGGTTAGTGACCGCACATTTTATCCGCAGGTGGACCAGGGCAACATAGAAGAGAGATGGTTTCGGACGGGCGTTCGTTTTCCCGCACGTTTCTGCGGAGCATTGGCCTCAACTTTTATCCTCCACACTACCAGGGTAACGTAGCATTGTAGGCGATTGCAGAATATTAAAGCTTCAGTCTAATATAACCAACATATATAACAGTGCAGTTGACTAGATTTATATATTATGTATCTAGTATTTATAATGTATATATGACTTATATTTGACTTTACCTGCTTGTATTGACGTATTTAAACTAAACGTGAGAACTTGCAATACACTTTCACTCTCGCTGATTTCCGTTTCACCAGTGCATTTAGAGAACTGGGTATATGAGTGCATTTTCTCACGCTCCCCTTTTTAGACTGATTCTACACGATACTAAAACCTGACTTGAACACATGAGGTTTGTTTTAGTATGGTTTTTAATCAAGCCTTCTTTAAAAAAACTAGTGCATAGTCTGTCCCTTTCAGACCGGAGGGTTTTCTAAAAGCAATGACAAGAACAACAAAACTATCATAGAAATTGATAGTGAAAACCACTTGTTGCTGAAAAGACTGCCAATCGATGTGCAGTCTCCCAGGTATTTATGGCACCCTAGTATTTTATTTCCAATGCCCGGGGACCAAGCCGGTGAGCGCGGTGCAATGAGTAGACTCTTGTTAGTCAGCCTAGTATTTGCCCGGGCGAGGAAGGAAAATCTCTTAAAAATATTATTTTGCTCCCTTATTATGTATGATACAATCTACTATTTCCCAACTTCAGCAAAAAAAGGGCCGTAAAATTTACACGAATGGAGCCTCTGGGTGCATTTGCGTCCTCTCACCACACTAGTTCAAACTTGCTAGTACCACGATAAAAAGAAGAAGAAGATGAAAGTTGTGCCGATGTGCGCACTGCGCAGAATCTTTTGAGGGAATCTCTGTATTGATTGAATGGGTTCGTCGCTACCAGGAGATCATGAAAACGGTGGAGCTAGGAGATCGATTTGTTTACAAACATTCAGTTGAATGAAGGCACAGAATAAGGAATAGCTACACTGCAGTTTACCGTTGAGAGGAGTCGCATGGAGCTATATTCAGCACGCGGGTTCGGTCGTGCGCTTTACCTGGACATACCCAGTCCCATGAGAATAACTGTAAAGACTAAATATTCCTATTTTCACGGTGTGGCTATTTATGTTACCTAATAAAAATCGCGCCTGCAAAAGTACCTGCCAGTATAAAAAGTATCCAATTGGTTATTCCTAAGGAGCTGATTTCGAAATGAATCAGAACCTTGTTAGTCTAAAAGGGGTAAAATTTCATTCATAAATAACATGTGAAATGATAAAGCAATACTAGAACCAAAAGATCAAAGTTATACATAGTTTTAGAAACAGTGACAGCTATTCTATTATAGGTCATTTGTCATCTACTGGACAAAACGCATGTGTCAAATAAATGTTTGGACATGTCTCTGACAACCCCTTATTTGTGATATCTTCAATTTTCTTGTTAAATAGTTGTTGATACTTCTAGGTTTTTTAAGCTTTGGCATTAGTTACCTAGTGTACTACGAGTAGTATACTATCAGATGTGACTGTGTGTGTTACTGTTTGGGTGTATATCTTATCTGAACTCTGACACCAGGAGCAAGAGTTGAATATCGGATATTCCATGCAATGGCAATTTGTGCAAGATGCCTTCTCTGTTAGATTTCCAGGTTCCTCGCTAGTGCATGTGAAAGGCAAATACAAGTGGGATGAGAATTTCAAGTTGAACCCCTCCCCCTTAAGGCTCCTTCATGTTTATAAGCTCCTGGTGCTATGGATGCATTGGTTCGCCGTTTCGCGCAATTATCTAAATCGTGAAACTGACATGCAATTGGCGTGTTTTTGTTTATCTAAGCCATAATTGTGGTGTTGACTAAAGTTACGGAAAAACGGTCCAAAATTAAGTCAAACTAGAACAACTTGGTTAAACAACGATCAACATGGTTAGATTAATTATGATGGGTGACCACTAGTAGCATGAAGTTTGAGCGTTTTTGTTCTATGAAAGCGGAGAGCGGTTGGCTGTATCGAAACTATAATAGAGATGGTCTTGAGCTCTATGACATATTCATAGCAAACTATCAAACAATGCTCCTCAGAGTTATGCTGTCCTGGTGTTCGAAAGCTATTAATAGTTGAAGGCGCATGTGCTACTGGAGAATATAGGCTCTATTTGTGGATTTGTATAGCTTGATTGATTGCAAATGAATACGAGCATAAACTTGCTAGTTTGCATTGGATTAAAATAGCTTTTAATGTCTACGTGTTAAAGCTCAATGTGGAATTGACCATTTGTATTGCACATGGATTTTAATAAAGTGAAGAGTAACTGATAGAGTACATGGTATCGTCTCTTTCAGATGCTCTAGATTTTCCAAAAGTGCCGCTGAGAGGTAGATACATTTATGAGCTTATTTTCAAGTATGACTGAAACACTACTCAATTGACTTCTTTATTTTATGAGACCCTGGTATAAAATATGTAGTGATCTTTTATTTTGTACATAAACAATGCGCATTCATTATGTTGCAGATTGACGTTCCTAAATATTATATAAACAAAAATCACTAGAACTTTTGGTTTATATATGATCGACTAGTGAGTTTATAAAAGTAAATAATCAATTAATTTTATTAATATTAGGTACATAATGCATGTTCCATAGAGAGCAGACGTATGTGCTACGAGTATAGCTACGAAATGCTACGAGCTACTACGGTTTTGCTACGCACACTACTCATTACTCGTACAAACAAACAATTTTCATGTTTATAGGCTTCAAACAAAGGACCTTAACACGAGCTCTTCGGGCAATATCAATGTAATATAACTTTGAAATTTCGTACCTACCATGAAATTGAATCGAAGAAGTGTAACTTGACGTTTCTGTAAACGATGGTTTGTTATTACAAACCATCGTTTACAAGCTATTGCTTGGGGTAAGGTCGATGATTTCTTCTGGATGCTTTAACGGTCACTTGAAGTTAATAAATAGTTCCTTTCTTAATCCGTCGGTAAGCGAGAATTTTAAACAGAAATAGTCATCTTTTTTTTTAAATTGTCAATTTGACTGTGCCGTTGACAATATTAAATTAATAACATGACACTGGCAAAATTGAATACCATAATAGAACTAGAGATCTGAGGAGATATCTATCAAGCCTGGGGATTACAGTCGTGGTCACGTTTATAAAATTTAAATATAATATTCACTTACACTAACATAATATTGATGTATACTTTATTGTTCTACACACGCACACTATGACAGGCTACCTGCATGTCACATAAGGCAAGCTGATTTCAACCTTAAGCAGTTTCGTTTTGAGTTTGATTTAGAATACGACTTAAATGGATCTCCACACGTGCCATGATGGCGCCATGCAATTTAGTGAATGGTTCATATGTAGTGGTGGCCAGGAAAGAGGGAAAGTGTCACTCCTCCCACATCTCCCGATCTGCCATGAGTACCACCTTTATGTTCTGTAATCCTAGTCGATGCGTACAATTTTGGCGCCGTTTTGCTTGATCGGGCGGGATACATTTATTCCGTACATATTAAATCCACAAACCATCAGAAAGGCCATAGCAGTAATGAATACTTTTTTATTTATGCTATCCTGGTCCAAGATTTTCCAAATTTCTTTTTTATTTTTTAATTTTTTAATTCTTTCTAACCTTGAAGTATGTGGATTTAATCTCTAAGCCCCATGCCATGCATTGAATAGCTCAAGATTTACCTATAATGCCTAATACGATACTACCCTAGCGAAAGTGATGTGCGCGAATCCATGGGAAATCGGTGCGCAAAATACTAGGCTTGCATAACACTACAGGAGCTCAGTTTGTTTCTTATTGAATTTAAAACGAAACTTTATTTCTTTAGACCTAAAAGTCATTCTCAAATGTGTTTTCAGTGTTTTGTTTGTGTGCATCTGTGTTGCCTCGTGATATTTTTACTTTCACCCGTTATAGAGTTGGAACTACCACAGGTTTTTGGGGTCGAGTCTCTAGGCCTTTGGGAAACTGAAGCCGATCGCGTTTTTAAAATTATGTCAGGGCGTTTGGTCAAAACGACGTGGATATCCAAAAATCTAGCTTATATTTAGCTCAACGTAGATAGTAAGATAAAAAAACAATGTACCTATATAGTAAGTAGGTATGTTTGAAAAGTTCAGCGTAATGAATATGAGCTATCTCTATCAGACTACAGGATTTCCTGGATGCCCCGACAGCAACGAAACTATTGTAGAGGTCAAAAGTGAGGAGGATCTGGGAAGGCTGAAGATCAATAACTTTGTGCAGTCTCCCAGGTATTAATGTTATCCTAGTACTTTAAAGCGAATGCCCGGGGACAAGGGCGGCGTGTGCGGTGCAATAGGTAGACTCCTACGTATTTATGGAATCCTGGCAGTTTTTAAGCATTGCCTGGGCTTGATTGTTGCTTGAGAAAATTCTGGAGATATTAGAGAGAAAGACTTTATACTTTTACTTTATTAGATTTTTGTGTAACTTTACATATTTCAGCCACGTGTTTATTATATTAAACTAGCGGCCCCGTACGTGCTTCGCAACGTATAAAGTGAAATAAAAAAAAATTGGTAATTGGAACTTCAAATTCATTTATTCCAATAAAAATATTTTATTTATGGCTAGCTATTTTAAATTTTCAATTGAACTTATGCGTTATACGAATTCATTTATTACAAAAATGTGATAAATGAAGAACCACTCGACAGATTTTAAGCAAACATCACATAAACCATCTGCTAAATAGTCCGAATAAAACCAAAAAATTTGGTTTGGATAGGTGAGCGTTCTTGAGTTATAAAATAACAACGAAAAGTGGCATTGATTTTTATATATATATAGATTAATAATTTGATTAAAATTGGTTGTGATTGAACGAATGGAGCCTCTGTGGCGTACTTTTTTTATTTTTTCTCCACACTGGTTCAAGAAAACTAGTGACGCAATAAGAAGAAGAACCATTAAATAGTATTTCGTCCAAGCGCTTTTGTGCTTTTATTTGCCACATTTTAATCCTTGGCTGTCGACAGCAGACCTATGATTTAGTTATGATAATACTTAAGCCAATATTCTTGAGAGTTATGCTATCCTGGTTTCGGAAGGTATAAATAGTTGCAAGCGCATGCGTGACACGAGAATATCGGCAAGTTTGTGTGGTTATAGTGAGTTTCATTGATAGAACCTAGTACAGTCCATAACTTCCTAGTTTGCATTTAACATAGCTTTTATTACCTTGGTACTAAAGTTCCCTATGGTCATTTAAATGTTAGTTAGGAGTACTGTACTGACTGAATACGTCATGGTTCTTTCTCTTTCCGATGACCTAGCTAGACTTTCCGTAGTGCCGTTGAAAGGTAAAAATAGTGGAATGATATTCGCATGTTTGAATGAAAATACTCTACCATTTGTTCTTTTATTTTATGATGAGGCTCTGGTGTAAAGTATGCAGCGATTATCTATTTTGAGCGTTACAAAGATGCATGCAGTGCATTTCAGAAGTTTTAGTGAAGATCGAGTGTAGTTAAACATTTTAAAGTTAGTTCGCGGAACATTACCATCGATTATGCATACCATAAATTATGTCTACATTAACAACATGGCAACAAGAAGTTTTTATTAAATTAATAAAAAAACAATTACAAAGCTTTAGGAAAAAAAGATAGTGATTTGCGTTATTAGCGGAGGAGGCGTTTTCTTTTGTCATACCAGGGCATCATAACACGATAAAAGCTTATGGAGGCGGGATTTCGGTTTTTTCTCACCTATTTACTTTTGAGCGGTGGAAATCTGAGGAGAGAACAAAGTACAAATATTTTTTTTTGTTTGTATTATTTGTTATCCGGCCTTGATGATAATTATGCACATACATACTAATCATTTTATCATGTTATAGAAGAATACACAGATATGTAATACTACAATTTGCTACGATTTCACTCTTATTTTTTTTTTATTTAGCAATAAAACTTATACTACGAGTATTATTGCTACTCGTACATACAAACATTAGGCTAAACTAGCTAGTATGCACATTGCTAATGCAAGCCAATTTCAACTAAAACTGTTTTATATCGAGGCTAATTTAGAATACCATATCTATTGTGACGTTACAGGAGCAGCACTGACCTGCAATGTCCATCGGGTTTCTAGTTCTTAATACGCATAGTAGTTTCCTAGTCATCGTCTTCCTGCCCTTATCCCACTAGGTGGGGTCGGCACAACAGGTTCTCTTCCTCCACTCTCCCCTATCATCCGTCATCTCAGTAGTTCTTTCCTTCCTACACATATCGTCTTTCACACAGTCCATCCATCTTTTCTTAGGTCTACCTCTACTCTTATATCCATCCACATTCAAATCCATAACCCTTCTTGTAAGATGACTTTCCTCCCGCCGCATAACATGCCCATACCACGCCAACCTATTACTCTTCAACTTTTCTGTCACCGGCGCTACTTTCAAACTACCTCTAATATGCTCATTCCTTATCTTATCCATCCTCGTCACTCCACACATCCATCTCAACATTCGCATCTCCGTCGCATGCACTTTTCTTTCATCCGTCGCCTTAGTTGTCCAACATTCAGATCCATACAATACGACAGGTCTAATGATCGTCTTGTAGATTTTCCCCTTAAGCTTAAGGGGCATCCGCGGATCACACGTAGTGCCTGTGACCTGCCGCCATTTCATCCATCCCGCATTCATTCTGTTGTTCTGGATGAGTGAACCGAGGTAGCGGAAATCGGAGCAGACTGGTAGGGATACACCGTCTAAGGCAATATGAGAGAAGCTGGGGAGACCGCCGAAATCACAAAACAGGTGTTCTGTTTTGGTTCTGCTTATTTTTGGTTCTTTTATTTCAACACTCTCCAATCCTGTGAATCCTCTCCAGGCCTGTGATGTGTTAACAGTCCGGCAGCTATTTATAATGAACACAGTGCTAAGACAGCACGCAGCCCTTCCCTACAGCACTAAGTTTACTAATAAGAGACGGAATGATAATGTTTGCCCTCAACCAACAACCCTAAAATTTGCCTTTGCGAACAAATTTTATCTTTTTCTTGGTCCGTTCCTATACAACAGACTAAATTCAATGTCTAATTTTTACGCACTTAACTATAATAATTGTAAAACTGCTATTAAACTCACACTACAAAGTCTATCCTACGATGATACAGAGAAGCTATTAGATATTATCAAGTAAAATATATTTTATAAGTTCATAAATAATAGTAACCTAGTTAGTATCCTTAGTATAGTGATTTTCCTAGATATTATACTCAATGTAAGTTAATACCATGCACTAATTATTTCTAACCTAAACAACATGTATAATATGCCTTAATAGTAATAGCAAGTGATTATTTTATAATATAGCACTGTTATCGCCTGAAACACAGGATTACCTAGTTAAGGCTCAATTAGTTTACTTAGCTGTGTTTAGTCGTTTAGTGCACCTTATGTACCCTTTGTCTTATTATGTTTTTTGAATAAATTTTATTATTTATTATTTATTTATTTTAATCTCTCTCGCCATTTTTCCAGCCTGCTCTGCACCTCGGTTGCATCTTCTCCGACAAGAACAATGTCATCGGCGAACAGCATACACCAGGGTGCTTCCTCCTGTATGTCTAATGTCAAAGCATCCATTACCAGGAGGAACAATAGGGGGCTTAGTGCCGATCCCTGGTGCAAGCCTACAGCCACACTGAACTTGTCTGTGACGCCAGCTTCTGACCGGACGTGTGTACTGGCCTGCCTGTACATGGCACGTACAAGCTGCAAGTATTTCTCAGGCACTCTCTTTTCTTTCATACTCCACCACAGAAGCTCACGGGGTACTCTATCGTATGCCTTCTCGAGGTCAACGAACACCATATGCAAGTTTTTGTGCGCACGTCTATATTTCTCGCAAAGTTGCCGAAGCGCAAATATGGCGTCCGTTGTCCCCCGACCCGGCATAAACCCAAACTGGTTCTGCGATACCTCACTCTCACTTCTCATTCGTCTCGCTATCACTTTTTCCCAAACTTTCATACTATGTGACATAGTAGTTTCCTAGTATGCATTTAATAAACATAGCCCTTACTTTCTAAGTAAAAGAGTTCAATATAAGATTGAATGCAATAAAATGGAGAATGGAGGACAAAATGCATGTTCCTTCTCTTTCAGGTGTGCTAGGTTTCCCTAAGGTGTCGCTGAATAAGAAACACGGTGGAGTGGGAAAACCCAATGAATGAAATAACCTTCCATACTCTTCATTTTATGACATCCTAGTGAAATTTATGTAGTTTTTTTTATTTTGCCATGCGTTTATGGGGTGACCATTCTCGACCAAGTTAGACATAATGGTAATTTACCTCCCCTAGTGAAAGTGAAATGCGCAGATCCATGGTTTATCGGTGCACTTAGTACTAGGCTAACATAACACATCAAAAGCTTTTTCTTCTATATACTATCTATATAATACATATACAGACTAAGTAGGAAACATCCTATTTAGTCAAAACTAAACCTTATTTTCAGTGAATTACAAAATGTTTCTGCAGGAACTGGATTTCCTGGATGCACTGATAGAGAAACAAGACTTCTGTAGAAACTGAAAGTGAGGAGGGTCTCCTGGAAGGACAGCCCATCGACAACATTGGGCAGTCTCCCAGGTATTTATGTGATCCTAGTATTTTGAATTCAATGCCCGGGCGAGGATATGGCGGGGTTGGGGAGTACGATGTAGACTGTGCACCGCACTTAGTATTTAATACTACATCGTTTCACTTTTTACGTTATATTTCATAAACTTACATCCTAGAAAAAAAATTAAAATAATTTTGGAATGATCAAGTAAAGATCTTTTATTTGATAACACACTCAATTATTATATATCAGCCATTAATTTCCCACTGCTGGGCAAAAAGTATTTTTCGTTTTAGAATCCTGTACCTTTACACCGATTAAGCTAATATGCTCTCCAGCAAATCTACATAGTAGAATCTCTAGACTTTCCAAGTTTCATGCAGATTGGATTAACGGTACTATAATAAACAGACAAATCTAAAATTAAAAAAAAAACTAAAATTTTAAAATTTCAGTGGCAAGTTAGGCAATTGCCACTGAAATTTAAGTTTTTTTTCATATTATTTACACTTCCGTTTCCGCATCCGTTTCCGTTTCCGCTTCCGTCAAAATTTACTTTTGACATCTGCTTCTGTTTCTGCTTCCGCTAAGACACTTCCGTTGCATCACTAACAAAATGCCCGGGCTAGCCTTTGAAGATTCTGTGGAAAATAGAGGAGGGCGTGTTTTGCAGTTTTCCGTGGCAACAGACCGAGGGAAAGACGTGGCTGTAGTGCATAGCTTGTCTCTTTTAGACTACAGGACATCCAGAATGCACAGATAGAAACAACAAATTATGAATCAGGAAGAACTTCAATCAAAAGCATCGTTCAGTTTCCTAGATAATTATGTCATCCTAGTATTTTTAAGTTCGTAGTAGTTTTGAGCCCGGGCAAGGACGGTAAGCACAATACAACTATAATAGACTCCTACGTATTTATGTTACTCTGGTATTTCTGCCCAGGCGTGGAAGGATAATGCGCTAGTCTCCTAGGTATTATATCTGCCTGGTAGTTTTTATACAATGCCCGGCCGAAATAGGTACCAGGGTTTGATAGTTTATGCACTGTAAATTTCCACTAGGTGGCGTTGAAAGTCAAAGTATAAAAGAAAATTAAACAAAATTATTATGGTACTGTTTATTGGATTTACTAAAAGTTAGCGGGGTTAAAAACCTATCATAAAAAATATAAAATCATACATTCTCACGTCCGATGGAGAGAAAACCTGCAAGAAAGTAACTATTTAAATGCCTTAAATATAATCAAATTTGTAGGTTCAAGAATATATAAATAGATAAATTAAGTAAATAAAATAAAACTAAACTTGGTTCACTTAGCACTATTTTTGCAGTAACAAACTCTAGTAATGTTAGATAGTTCTGTGCAATGTCAAAACAGTCTACGCTGACCGAACTTGCCTTTAGCACTTTTGTGCCTTGCTGGATCTGATCCAAGTTTGTACCAGGGTCTCATAACTTGATGAGAATTATTGCAATTTCAAGCACAAGCGATATTGTGCCATCTGAGACTGCAGTTTGCGCTCATTTTTATATTTCTCTGGTTTGCATCTCCTGTTCTTGTGACGTTTATAACCCAATAGGCGCCCAAGTCAAACTAATTGTAACCGTACTCACTTGTAAATAAAGACTAAGTTGAATAGATATTCATAAACCCCAGTGCAACTTCCATTTTGTTTTTTGTGAAGGCGCATGCGTGACTTGAGAATTTATTGCAGTGTGAGTGTGTTTGTAAAACCTTATGATGCAACGTACAATCATAGACTTCCTAGTTTCACATAGCTCTTATTACTATAGTTTTAAAGTTCAATGTTTCATCGCACGTGGCCAATAGAGGAAGGGGTAACTGATTGAATGCCTGGTTCCTTCTCCTTCAGATGCTCTAGATTTGCCGAAGTGCTCCTGGTAGATACAGTGTAACAGTGAGTAAATGTTTATTTCATTGACTCCTTTATTTTATGAGATCCTGGTAGAATGAATGCAGTTTTAATGTGGAACTTCATAGATATGAACGAATGAAGTTTGAGTTTAGTGCTATTTCTCCGCATTCACATCTAAAAACAGTTTACAAAAAAACCTTTAAAACATTTTTTTATTTTAAAATAACTTTTTTTTGCTTTATTTCCGAACTCGACTTATGTTTAATAATGTAATACAGTATTATGATCGTTCCGTAGAGAGCGCAAGTAGGTGCTACGGGCATAGCTACGAAGTGCTACGAGTTGCTACGAGTTGGCTACGCATTATACCTACCACTAGTGATACTGATAACTACAATAAATCTATATCTATATAAGAGCTTAACCTGACTGACTGACTGACTGACTGATTTATCATCGCCCAGCCGAAACCGCTTTAGCTAGAAAGCTGAAATTTGGAAGGTGGTTTCCTTTTATAACAAAACCACCCACTAAGGCGGGATTTTTGGAAATTCCACCTCTAAGGGGGTGAAAAAGGGTGAAAACGTTAGTATGAAACTTTTTAACGCGTGGAGTGATTTTCATGAAACTTTTTTGTGCACTGTAAATGCAAAATGAATGGACACGTGTTTCAGGATTTTTCAATATAACCATCAAAAAGGGGTTAAATGTGTGCGATTGGCCTGAAACTTTGTTTGTGTACTGTAAATGCAAAATAAATGAACACTAGTTATGTATAACAGCACACAGTCGAAATTGCTTTTATTTTGAAGATTGACTTTTGTTTACCATAAAAAAAATATTTAAAAATATTAGTATTTTCGATGAGATAATACAAAAAATAGAGTAATTCTTAATTTTCCCGCTAAAACACTAACAACTTTCACGTGACTGACATGAACGCATTATCTGTAAAACATTGGTCGCATTCGTTAGAAAATGCAGAGTAGACAGAATCTTTGACAGCTTGTTTTGTAACTATTGACGAAATAAAAATTTGATTTTCGATATTTTAATAAAACATACTATCATAAAATAACACAAAACATTAATTTGTGATTAGTGTTAACATCCCTATTATGTACTTACCTAGTTTATTATAACTTCGCTCGCACACTATGACAGACCAGCTTGCATGTATGCATTTCACATAACTTGTGCAGGCGAATTTCAACTTTAAACTATTGAGTATTAAGATTGATTTTGTATACGACTTATTCGTGACGTGGTAAAGTGGAAGGGGCCCCCACTTCCACACGTCCTGCCATCTACCCCCATAACCACTTTTATGTTCTGAAATCCTGGTATATGAATGCAGTTTTGGCGCCGTTTTGCAGAACGGAATGCATCCAAACGCAACACATTGGCAAGGTGGTACTGAATTATAGAAGAATGGGAAAAATCAGCTGGTAATAGAAGGAAAAGTGGAAGGAAAGAGAGGAAGAGGAAGACCGAGGATAAGCTATATGAGCCGAGTGAAAGAGACGGCTGCTGTCATGTCGTATAAAAAGGTCAAGGAGGTTGCCCTGGAAAGAACTAAGAGAAGAAAGATTCATCGGTTATACGACAAGAGTCAAACTATTAAATGAAAAAGAAGACTACGGAAAAATACATAGTTGAAAATAAATGAAAGGAACAAAATGTCAATTTTAAGTTAATGTTAAAAACTGACATTTACAAAATGTTGCGCTAATTTAGTATTGAACAAAATAATATTGTAAATATTTTGGCAATTTTTAAGTTAATCCGCAGAACAACAGAATCACCACTATATAAATTGAAAGTGAGGAGCCAGGCCACTTGTTGCTAGACGGACTGCCATTCGACAGCACCATGTAGACTCCCAGGTATTTATGCCATCCTAGTATTTTAAACTAAATGCCCGGGTGAAATATGACGATACTGGAGAGAACGATGCACTAAATAGACTGCTACGTATTTATTATATCCTAGTAGTTTATATGGAATGCCCGGGCCAGACTTGAAGCTGGTGCCCGGCGATTATGTATGTATGCGAGTTATTTTGTATTAACTTCATTCAGTAGACACTTTTTATAATCACAGAAGAATATTTTCGACGCACGAAAGAACCCTCTGAGATGCACTTCAACCCTTTCACCACACTGGCTCAAAAGAACTAATAACACGATCAACAGATCTCTTGGATATTTTTTTTTTCTTCCATATTTATGTATGGTGTCTATCGTTTATTGATGTCGGCGCCGAGTGCCGACTTTCGTACTTTGCCAACTTTTGCAATATTCAATGTAAGTATTAGCGGAGAGCCGACTTTACAAAATTTCTATGCAACTAATCGCTTATCGACGACTTTCGCGTAGTGCCGATTTTTGCTATGTTCGTGCAATCAGTAGCGTTTTGTAGACTATTAAATTATATCGTGTATATTTTCGCAGTCTGTCAAATTTATGTACAGTAAAGAAAATTTCACGTAAAATTTAGGAAATAATAATATTATATTGTATAAATAAAGTTGCTTATTTTGCAGTTAAACGTTATTTACAAATCGCACTTTGGTGAGTCTCACTAAACAAGTCTTTACATCGATCCTCAGTGATCTTCTTCATACGGTCGTCTCTTAATTTGGCTTATTCCCAAAGTACTCCACGTTTTGTTCCCAAAGTACTCCAAGAAATATTCTCAAACTACTCCACAAACAAAATATTGTTTTTTTAGTTAAATTCGACTCCACCCCACTGGTGTCCAAAAATAATTATCTCATACATTCGTTCTCAAACTCCTCCAAACATTTTATATTAGTCATCAGTAATGTAAATAATACTGATTTATTTCGCATTTTACTCCACAAGGTAACTGACGTACAGTCAGCTTAAGAAATACATATTTTAATAGTACAATAAACAGATTTTTCTTCTCTTATTATAGCGATAACCGCCTATAACGTCATAAAATGCCTTACCTAAACCTAAATGAATGAAGATTTAAAATAAAATACAGTACTTAACTGATTTAAAAAAAAAATATTAATCTAATCAACATCAAGAAAAAGAAGAAGAAGATCAACATAAGTACACATTTTCAAAAATAGACGGTAGAATAAAAAAAAACAATATACCTACCTACTTAATTATGAGAAACCAAAATTTAGAAGTTTACCATAAATATTGATAGAAAAATAACCATGACGTATTAACAGAAGGGTGTTTTTTTAAAAGCTTAGAAACTTTAAATTGAAATAAAAAAAACGCTATGAATAAAGCCAACTGGATGTAATTTATACATAATAACGTTTTTCTCTGTTTTATTTCAGTTTAAAGTTCTTCACCTCTAAAAAACACCCGTTATTATAACTTACCCGTAAAAATCAGTCTCTTCAGCTATGCATTATGCTAATGCGAGACATATTAGGTCTTAGAATATATTCAGAAATAAAAAAATAAAATAAATAAATAAATATGATCACGACTGTAATCCCCAGGCTCGGTAGATATCTCCTCAGATCTTTAGTTACTTAGACCTTTGAGGATATCTAAAGGGGGTAGTCAGAGGCAAGTCCAAACATGACATTTGGTACATGCCCACATTTGCACAGTAGTTAGTATTCCGTACGTGACAGGTTGCAAGCCCATCGCCGCTTATAAGAATACTAACCTATGACATATACCTTCGAATTTTTTGTTCTAGGGTATGCCGGTTTCCTCACGATGTTTTCCTTCACCGTTTAAGAGCACTGGCATTGCGCACATAATTTTTTCGAATAGAAAAACTCATTGGTGCACGACAATGTTTGAACCCACGACCTTCGGCAGGGGTGCTACCACTACACCACCAGCGCTCTTATTATCAGAAATTAAATCATTTGTAATTTGGTATTTGCTTGTAACATTAACATACCTAGGTGTAAACAAAACTTATCTCTTTTGCTACCCTTTTTTTTCTAAATAATAATGCATTAAAAGTATGTACCTAAGTGATATTGAAGTGATATTACAATTTACTTTATTTACCGCAGACGTAAACGTTCAAAATTCCTAATTTGAAGAAAACTTTTGCCAGCATACCTAATTTTATTACAGAAATACTGTGACAGACTGTACTCCTAACATTATTTTGTTTCGATGTTTTGAATGGAGTAGTCTTGAAACTTAAACGCACTATTTTTATTTTACCTTTTTTTAATAATAATTCTTTGGAGTAGATTGGGAACTAATGTTCGAGATTCTTATCTTTTTTGAACAAAAGAATGGAGTACTTTGGGAATAAGCCCTTAATTGGCTTAATTTAAACTTGTCTAATTGTTTTTTGGAAATTAGTAAATGCATGTTATTTATTCTAACGTTGTAATCGCAATGAATACTTTCATCTTTTAGAACTTTTATGATAGGGAAAAGATTTGGTTTCTTAGATCCGAGGATCTTATTTAATCTGGAATGCCACCCTTCTACGACGTTTGTTGTTCGATGAGGTCTTCCGTAACAGATCATGATTGCCACTGTATCATATCTCATCCACTGTTTAACGTAGTAGCCGACGAAATCATTCCAGGCAGAGGTGTTGTCAGAAGAAATTTCAAAATCAATCGAAAGGAAGCCCTCGGGAATGTGTGCCGTGGCAGATGTGCTAAAGCTGCATATAATGCTATTGTTTCCTTCTGTTTTTTAGTATTAAGAGCCCCAATGCAAAAAAGTTCGTCTAGTACCAAATATTACAAGTGCTTTATAGTAAAAGTAAAATTTAGATTAGTAAATTTAACTCTATTAGTTCGCGGCCGACCAGATTTTTTCAAAAATTTAACCGTGCCTTTTTTCCTGTAATATTCGATAATGGACTGAACTGTCGATCTTGGTAAGGATACGTCCTTGGCTATTTGGTAAGCAGATTTGCCATTATTGTTGCTATGAATAATTATTTTTCGTACTTTGTCAGCGATAGGTTTCCCGCGATCCATTTTGTTTGAAAATGATGATAAAATTCTATGAAATACGGTTTTTATATGTTTTAAAATTACAGTGATGCATCATGTGACGGATGATTTCTATTTTCAATTAAAATTTAACATAATTTTCAATTAAAACTAACAGTATTGAGACGATAGGACGAACTATTTTGAGTTAGACGAAGCAAATCAAAGTGCCATAACTACATAATTTAGGTAAAAGATGTTTTTATTTTAAATTGCCTGATTAACAACAATAGGATGGAGAATTCAACCCCATACAATTTTTTTTCATTGGCCTTTTTTATAAAAAAAAATAGTATTGTTGAAAATAGAAAACCTTTATAATATATGACAAACTCTTTTGCATTGGGGCTCGTATATAAATTAGCTTTCTTTGCATTTTTCCGTAAAGCCTGAGCGTAATGGAAAAAACATCCGTGTACTGTTACACAAGGAAATACTTTCTGAAAGGCATTCATTTGAATAATTTGAAAAATTGATGAGATATTTTTTGCCGCAGTCATGTTTATTATTGTGTAAAGTTATTACAACGTCGCAGAGACAGTCAAATTGTCAATTTAAAAAAAAATGGCTGTGTTGTTATTTTTTCCAATGAATTTAGTAAGAAAGTATTCATATTAATTCACATATTTTATACCCGTTGTATACCCGTTTTGTAACTTGGGCTCCATTGGAAAAATAGCCACTAAAATTACACAATAAAACTCTAAAACACAAGATTTTTTAAAAACATATAGTTAGCGACCTTATAGAAAGAAGCTGGTTTTAAGGTGAGATTGGCTGATAACGAACGTGGTTATAAGAGAATAATAACACAACTGAACAAACACCTGAAATGAATAACTGATATAAATGAAAATGAGAAAAAAGTTCACAATTTTACCAAAGGTTCCGAAGTGGCGCCATTTCTGCATTACTTGTACCAGGGTTTCATGAAACACGAGAGGGTCTGCCAGACAGAATGAAAATGGCGGTTCAGGTACCTAGGGCTTGGGATTGATGTCCTCCCCCATCCCTATTCGCTGTTTCATCGATGCATTGGGAATGCAAGGCATTTAAAAGAGATAGCCAATGCACAACATACATGTACATCGTCTAGGTATTTTCGCTATGATCGTGGTGTAGTTGTGTGGAACAAGGATAGGAGATACTAAGTAAATTCGTGGATTTGAACCAGGATATATATTTTTACTTATGCTATTATAAACTTAAGCTATTTGAACACATTATTATTAGTATTAACCAATATTCATATTGGACTAACGACCCTAACCTTAAATTGAAAGTCTCCGTACTGGACTGGTCCCCACCCCACTCAGATCGTGACTCACTACGCTCTTGATTTATACTAGGTACTTACCATGGTTCTAGAATTTGCGAACTATAAAAACAAATTTTGCAGGTAAAAAAACCGATTTCAATACAATTTTTCTAAATTATGTGAAGGAAAGCTAAAAAACTAAGCTAGCGAACCTACGGAATTTAGCTCCGATGCCTCTCTTTTTGCTATAACGAATGTTATCTGCGCAGTTCCATGGTGTATTGGTGCGCCAAGTACTAGGCTTGCATAACATATTTAGAGGTCTTTGTTGTAATAACATAAAAGAGATTGGTGCACCGCGCATGTGCATAAACTACGATAGGAACTATTTCTACCAGGTGAACATAAAGCTGCAGGAGGATTTCGAAACTCCGTGACCGAGGTTCATGGCACAATATTGTTTTTGGTGATCTCACATTAAAGGTGTGGTTTATTTTTCATCATTTTTGTACTCCATCGCGTGAAGTATATAGTTTTTTAACCACATTAGACCATAATGCTAATAAATGCTGGAAAATAATATAGGTTTTCGTGGTTACCAAAATCAGTTTCATTGCTCCTAGCAATTATTGATTTTTCGTCATCAATTTTACTGTAAAATCATCTTGGAGATTTTGTTCCAGATAATTCTATATTTTTACGTTCAGAATTGAGTGTCAAAGCGTCTTCGAATAACTAATTGCTTGGATTTCAACCTCAGTGTCTTTAATGCAAATTGAAGGTAGCTTCTTTAGATTGGTTTTGGACTTTTGACATCTTGAAGGATTTCCATCATTATTCATACCATCTCGCTGATCTGACTGAATTTCATAAATGATAACTTTTCTTCATGTTAGATATATAAAGAAAATGTCAGAATGTTTCAACACAAAAAATACGATTTTTTTTTAAATCAAACTGTAGTTAGGACAAATTTTTCAGATATATTTTTTTTTTTAATATACTTAAAATAATTCTGAGTGCCCAAGGTAGCTTATTGGCCAATCAATCCAACAAAAAAAACTCCTATTAAAATATATTATTTTAAGGTAAATGTCTTAACTCGGACATGTATTTTTTTTTGTTTTGGAGATTGAACCAAATGTCTCCAGTAATGAACGAAGAAAGGATACAGTGAAATGTGCTTAACAGCTTCATTGCATGGTGTCACGAGTCATCAACCACAATGATAATACTTGATTCTGATCATAATAAGAACTTTGCTTTAATTCATGTTTTATTTGTCGCAGGCAACCGTTGTTATATGGGGTGACTGTTTTATGTTCACTATCCATGATTTCATTAGCTAACGTGTTGCGATATGCTAGTGCAGATTCATATTTCAATTAAGAATGTTAATATGTATGCCAAATAGTAATAGTAATAGAGTAATAGGTTAGCGTGGTATGGACATGTTATGAGAAGAGATGAATGCCATGTGACAAGGAGAGTGTTAGGTATGAATGTAGATGGATACAGGGGTAGAGGTAGGCCAAAGAAAAGATGGATGGACTGTGTGAAAGATGACATGGGTAAGAAAGGAGTGAGTACTGAAATGACGAATGACAGAGAGAAATGGAAGAAGATCACATGTTGTGCCGACCCCACATAACGTGGGATAAGGGCAGGAAGATGATGAATATGTATGCCAAATCGGTTTGTTACAATACAGCTTGTATACAAATACACTAGTTTTTGTTGTAGTCAAAAATACCAATTAGTTTTGATTTTACAGGTATTTAAACTTCGATAAATTTGTGTCCCGCTACTATTAGCGGGTGACATTTCTGATTTATAGAAGTAAACGTGCGATGCGGACTCGATGTGACGTCATCGCACAACATAACTACTACGCGGAGCGTTGGAAATTGACGTCACATGCGGTCACGTGACTATTCACGTGACTATTCACGTGACCGCATGTGACGTCAATTTCCAACGCTCCGCGTAGTAGTTATGTTGTGCGATGACGTCACATCGAGTCCGCATCGCACGTTTACTTCTATAAATCAGAAACTAATTGACGGGTACGTCAATAGGTATATCGAAGTAATTCTTTCACTTGTATTTTTTATTTTTGACCGAGAATATGAAGAGAAAATTAGTTAACATTTTTAATTTAGCGGACATATTAACGCGCTTAGCTGGTGATAGTTTAATCTTTTTGTCAGGAATATAATTGAATGATGCATCAACATTTCCTGCAGTACACGAAGAACGCGCTATTTTATCGACAGGCCAGGAAATGACAACCTTTATTAAAGCTCTGCTTTCACAAGCCTTTGCAAGTATTTTTTTCATTATTTCAATCCATGAACACGGCATTTTCATGGATTTCCGCTTACGCAATAGATGAGCCCATGATATGCTTCGATAAGCATTTTTTTAATGCCTTTTGCATTTCACGTGACTTGTCATCGCTTGCTCAGTGGCTGTATTCTCTCCCATTTGTTTAAATCAATCATAAATTCAAAGTTATCTGCCTGAATTGGAGAGATTTTTTCATTTTTTTTACGTAATACTAACTTTGCTAAGTGTGGGCATGTATCAAATGTCATGTTTGGACGTGCCTATGACTACCCTCTTTAGATAATCTCAAAGATCTAAGTAACAAATGATCTGAGAAGGTTACCGATATTGTCGTGAATGATGTCGATCTTTTGGCTTAGTGTCAGAAGTACCATTGATTTGTACCATTGATGGTACAAGTAATAAACTTTGTATCCTTAGTACCATGAAAGAAAAACGAGGATATTCCCCCGTAATTGTTAACCAATACCTATGGTACTAGTGATACAACTTTGTATCTCTAGTACCATTAAAGAAAAGTAAAGAAACTCCACGTGTAACTGTAATGTATCTAGCTCCTGGATATTAGGGGAATATAGGGAAAGCACAATGAGACACGTATGGTTCGTATTGTAGTTTATTCCAGACTGACTACCCGCATAATATCTCATTATTTGGAACACAACACCTCACTCCTCCACACTTAATTACTATTTACATTCTTTTAATTATCACGGGTAGGTAGGTACATACTACTATTATAACTAAACTAAACTAACAGTATTTATATTAATATTTCATTTCAAGTAGTTAGGTAGGTAGTCTTAAAGGCTATTTAATATCTATACACTGGTGGTTTATCTAGTCTACAGCGGCGTACGCAGCGCGACTGGCGCGGTGTCGGAGTCGCTACGGGCGGCTCCGTCGGCTTCCTCGCGGAAGCTGTTGGTTCCGGAGTGAGGAAGCGTTCCCCGACCTCTGCCTCCCCCTCGGCCTCGCCGACGCCGCCGGCGTCACTGAACCCTTGCGTTGACCTTCGCGGTGTCGCGGTTGTCGCCGCTTGCGCCGACTGCGGCGACTGGAGCCTCAATGCTGGAGAGCTATTCTTGTTACCCTCTATTCGCTCTGAAGGAGTCTCCTCGGTGGCCAATGGGCACGCTAAAGATTTGCGGGATCTCTGTCTAAGCTGGTCGATATGCCTATGTATAATGTTACCCCTAGCATCTATAACATTATAATCCGTACTCCCTAACGATTGTTTTACTTTCCCCGGCTGCCATTTTTCTCCCTTCAAGTACTGTCGATACCAAACATCCTCACCTGCCGTTACCTTCCTTTCTGAGCCTCCAGCTGCGTCAACCTGGTGACGCTGGCTTTTCAATACTTTTGTCTCCATATCCGGTTTAAGCAAATCTAATTGAGTCCTTAATCGCCTCCCCATTAGTAACCTTGCCGGACTTTCGCCAGTCGAACAGTGTTCTGTATTGCGATAATATAGCAAAAACTTGTTAAGTGATTTTTCTATATTCCTATTTGACATTACCGCCTTTTTAATCACCTGCTTTAAAGTTTTCACCGCGTTTTCCGCCGCGCCATTAGAAGACGGATGGTACGGGGCAGAAAATATGTGCTCCACTCTATCCGCCTGCAAAAAATCTCCGAATTCCCTACTGGTAAACGGCGGGCCGTTGTCGCTAACCACCTGCCTAGGTAGACCCCACCTAGCCCACAGCTCGCTCAGCTTGCCGATCGTAAATCCGGCCGCGGTGCTCGGAACCGGAAATATTTCTACCCATTTGGACATCGCATCGACTACCACTAAGTACGTTTTACCATAGATAGGCCCCATGTAGTCTAGGTGCACTCTCGACCAGGGCCGGGCGGGCCAGGGCCAGGCGCGCGGCGCGTGGTGCGCCGGCGCGTCCGCGTGCAGGGCGCACGTCGCGCACGCGCGGCACGTCGCCTCTACGGCCTCGTCGACGCCCGCCCACCACACGTAACTCCTAGCTAACGCTTTCGATTTAACGATCCCCATGTGAGGCTCATGCAGCAGGCTCAATACCTTTTCTCGGCACCTTTCCGGTACCACTAGCCTATGACCCCACATAACGCATCCTAATTCTTCGTACAATTCTAATTTCCTATTAAAATATGGCTTAAGGCCCTCGATATCGCATTTATCCGGCCATCCATCCCTAATATAACTCAATACCCTGCCTAGAACTATATCCTTCGCGGTTTGTCTTCTGACTTCGTTATGATCTAACAAACAAGCATCTTGTGCAAAATGCAGATATGTTTGTTCCGGAATTTCCTCGCTTGCTGGGCTTTCTAACTTTAGCGGTAACCTCGATAGACCATCCGCGCAGTTATTACTGGTACTCACGTATTCTATTTCGTAGTCGTAAGCGGACAGAATAATCGCCCAACGTTGCATCCTACTCGCCGTCATGGTAGGTATACCCGAGTTTTGACCAAAAATCGATACTAACGGCTTATGATCCGTACGTAGGGTAAAATGCCGCCCATATAGGTATTGATGGAATTTCTTCACACAAAATATAATGGCGAGTGCCTCGCGATGAATCTGCGAGTAATTCTTTTCTGCCGCGTTTAGCGTCCTCGACGCGTACGCGATGGGCCGCTCGCCGACCGCGCCCGGCCCCGGCTGGCTCAGCACGACGCCCACCCCGCGCGCGCTGGCGTCGCAAGTCGCTATCAACTTGTCGTTGGGCTCGTAATGTGCCAACACCTCACTACTCGCTAATGATAGTTTCACTTCGGTGAATGTACGGTCGCATTCAGAATCCCAGTTCCAGTCTATACCCTTCCGCAATAAATTATATAAGCAGGATAATGACGAACTTAAATTTCTGATAAACCTACCGAAAAAGTTCACCATACCCAGAAATGATCTTAGCTCCGAAACATTTTGTGGTTTCTCCATTTTCAAAATAGCCTCAATTTTATTTTTATCCGGCTTAATTCCGTCTTTAGAGACCACATAGCCCAAGTACTTTACCTCGTTTGCAAAGAAAACACATTTGTTTGTTTGCAGTTTTAACCCCGCGCCTAGTAACCGCTGGAAAACTGTCTCTAACGCCTGTAAATGCTCCTCTTTCGATCTCCCCCCCACGATTACGTCATCCAAGAACACTTGCACATTAGGTATACCGCTCAGTAAATTAGTCATTATTCTTTGAAAAATACCTACACTAGACGCTAGGCCATAAACCAATCTATTATATCGGAATAAGCCCCTGTGAGTGTTTATCACCGTATATTTCTTAGAATCATCTAACTCGATTTGTGCATATGCTTGGGATAAATCAATTTTACTAAATATCCGGTTCCCGTTTAGATTAACTAAAACATCTTCTATTTTAGGAAGAGGGTATCGATCGACCAGCAAGGACGGGTTCAGAGTAGACTTATAATCCGCGCAAATCCTCAACGAACCATCAGGTTTATTAATAGGTACCAGAGGTGAAGCCCAGTCGGAGCAGTCGACGGGCTCGATGACCCCGGCGCCCAGCATGGCCGTGAGCTCGGCGTCGACGCGCTCGCGCAGTGCGTACGGCAGCGGCCGCGCTCGGTGGAACACGGGCACCGCGCCCTCGCGCACGTGCAGTCGCGCTACGCCGCCGGTAAACCGCCCCAGGCCCCCGCTGAACAACTCCTTATATCTGTCCACCAATTTTAACATTTCATTGTTTAAATTCTGACTCTTATCCCTTATCACATAATTACACTTAAATAATGGTATGTCTATCCCTAATTCTGTCAACCACTGCCTACCCAATAGGGATGTCGTCCCACCATCGATAATGAATAATTCTAACTGCTTTTTACAACCATTAAAACATACATCAGGTTTAATTATTCCTAAGGGCCTTATCTTGGACCCGTCATAGAATTTTAATACCGTGTTATCACTTTCGATACTCAGTTGCGGAAAGAATTTTTCATAAGTAGCCTTACTTATACATGATATAGCTGTACCGGTGTCGATTTCCATGTTTATGATTGTATTATTCACTTCGATAGGTAAACTCACAGGTCTGTAGTTATTTAAGCATAAGTGATGTAGCTCCTCCTCGATGTCCCCGCCGTCCTCCGCGCCGTTAACGCGCTCGGCCTCACCGAAGTAGCAAGCCCTACGCGGGGCGGGCGCCGCCCGCGCCGCCGCCACCGCTGGCCCTCCGCCGCCGCCGCCGCCGCTGCCGCGCTGGGCCGGAGCCCGGGCCGCGCTCGCCTCGTTCCACTCCGGGCACACTCTGCGGAGGTGCCCCGTACGCTGACACTTGCTGCACATATATCCCCGGAATCGGCAGTTCGCATAGTTATGATTCCGTGCACCACATGCTCCGCAGCCTAACGCACTGTTGTCACTACGAACGTTGGTATTCCCTCCGCCCCGTCGTTTGGAGACTGCGCTGGAGGAAGGCGCCCAGCCGCGTCCCGCTGAAGCCGCCGCGGTGGTATAGTGCACCGCACTCGGCCCGCTCGCACTCGCGGTACCCCTCGACTCCTCCACGATTGCCGCGTCTCTCTCTGCTGCTTCCAACGACGTTGCAAGCTTGCTTGCCTCTGCGAACGTGACTGTATCTTTCTCTGCGAATAATCGCTGTCTTATGACGTCACTTCGCAACCCACAAATGAACTGGTCACGCAAACTCTCGTTCAAGTTCGCCGCAAACTTGCAATGCTTCGATAGTCTCTTCAACTCCGCTACATAATTTGCTATACTTTCCTCCCCGTTCTGCCTCCTTTGTCGAAACCGATAACGCTCCGCCAACACTGATGGCGTCGGTTGTAAATGCTGACGTAACAACTCCACCGCTTTGTCATATGTCAACGTAGATGGTTTCTCGGGACTCGACAAATTCTCCAACAATTCATAAGCTTCATCACCCATGGTCGCAATTAGAATAGGTAACTTCATCTCGTCCGTTATTTTGTTCACTGTGTAGTACATTGATAACCGGTCCACGTACGACGACCATGTTCCGGTTTTCACATCAAACTCAGATAATTTGCCGATCGACATTATTACTTCGATTATTCAACTTGCACACGTTATTTAGGTTCACTCGTCGCCACTGTAATGTATCTAGCTCCTGGATATTAGGGGAATATAGGGAAAGCACAATGAGACACGTATGGTTCGTATTGTAGTTTATTCCAGACTGACTACCCGCATAATATCTCATTATTTGGAACACAACACCTCAGTAACTTTATTTAATTTGGTCTATGTGTTCTATTGTTTTATTTGTTAAAATACTAATAGGATAGTTTAGCATATTCAAACGCATCTCATTAATGGTGAAATTATTTCTAGAAAAATTACGCCGGTATTGTGTACAACTACCGGCGTAATTTTTCTAGAAATAGTGGCACATTAATTTCACTATTAATGAGCTGTATTTGAACTTTGCTGTGTATGTATATGCATTTAGCTCGATGACGAATTTTGACCGTTTTTTAAACGGCATTGTTGTTTTCGCTCTTACAGCGGTGAATGCTGCATCTTCCTTAAGTGTTTTCAAAAGATGGCTTATTGTTGTGGGTCTTCTCTTAAAACTCTTGTTAAATTGCCCATTCCACCCTTCGCATACGTTATTTGTTCTATGTCTTTCGCCAAAACAACACCACATCGCCTTCTTCGGCATCCAATAGTTTTGAATATAAGACAAAAATGGTCCGAGGTTTCGATGCGGACCAACAACTTGACTTTCTGCAAGCACATAATTCCAGCCTTCCTCAATATCTCGTTCAGGCAGAAGTGGTAGCACAATGCGTTTTTTTTTTGTTTTTTGTTTGTATGTTTAGCTTCTTTGCTTTTCTGGTCAATGTATCCTTGAAATGAATATAGCGTCCGTGGTGTGTAACGTTGGGAAAGACAAATTTTACAGCACTGATAGTAGCCTGTTCAAAATCTGGGACTGCTGACTTTATAAGTTCTAGCAAAATAACGTAAGACTTTTTAACTTTATTTTGGCATTGCGTAAACCACAGGTACTACATTATTTTTGTTTCACTATCTTCATCTCCGAAGCATGATCCGACGGTGCCGCTTCGCACATTATTTTTTTACTTATTATGACTATGAAAATTCAAATTCAAGGATTGGGCGACAATCGGTTTGGATATAATGAATGCATAATAGTGTCAGACTGACGTAAACCGAAATGTATTTAAAATTATTACAAATGGCCAGTACTTGGCGTATCTGTTAAGTATAGTATTTATTAATTGCGACAGTTCACTTCCTGGGCCATTCACTACCACGCGCTACTGCAAGTTTGTTTAGTTGTACCATTCATGGTACTAGCGATACATCAATATTTATGATGGTACTACTGATCCTAAATAATTGTCAATAGTACCATTAATGGTACTAGGGATAAAAAGTTGTATCACTTGTACCATCAATGGTACAAATCAATGGTAACTACTTCTGACACTAAGCCGATCTTTCTTGTAATGTTCCGCCTCATCGAAGAAATAATTAAATCTTGCAAATATATAATATTAAATAAGAATTATAATTATTAATTAAAACTCTTATTCGGTAATAGGGCCGGGTAAGCCACATTTTGTTTCTTTATACATTGCTTTAGTCATTTGCTTTTAGGAAGATATCAACACTTGGAAAAACGTTTTTGTAGGGCGAAAACGCATTTTTTGATCTTCCAAGGAAACCACAAATTTCCTTCCCCTCTTCATTATAAAAGAAATATTTTGTAAAACTAAAAATAAACCAACTCTGCAATTGCATGCAATCTCAAAACGCCAGCACTTTTGTGCCTTGCTGGATCTGATCCAAGTTTGTACCAGGATCCCATAACTACTCGTAGATGAGAGTTATTGAGATTTCAATGACAAGCGAGATTGTGCCGTTTGGAAATGCAGTTTGCGCTCATTGTTACATTGCACTGATTTTCATCCCTTGTACCTGTGACGCTAACAATGCAGAAGATGCCAAGCCAATCTAATTTTATACGTATTACTTTCGAAATAAAGACTAAATTAGAATGGGATATTGCACATAAAACCGTGCAACTATTGATTTTGTATTAATTTTCATAATCCTGTCTTAGCAGGCCTAATATCTTGTATCGAATAGGCTTTTTGTTTTTCATGTGCCGACTTCAACTACACTTGCGATCTTGATCTGGATTCGCTTTATGGCGGGTTGTTCAAGACTAATTTTCACAATTTCTATGTGGTCAACTATGTATATACATTAGTGTAAACAAAATCCTAGTTCATTGGACAGAAATTGTAAAACATTTTTCTTAATCAACACTTGATAACGTTATTCTAGTTTAAAGCTCGCGAACTTGTTTGAGTCAAAAAATATTAAACAAAATAATATCTAGTACCTGGATGACCGAGCTTTGCTCGGTCTTTTTTGTGTAAACTAGATCGATGTATCGCTCCTAAAACCCCCTGCATACTAAATTTCATGAAAACTGTTGGAGCCGTTTCCGAGATTCAGATTACATATTATTATTATACAAGAATTGCTCGTTTAACCTGTGATATGCCGGGATTTCAGATACAATAGAAAATCTATTATGTCTCGCGTGGGTCTGCGTTCCGGTATACCACAGGTTAAAGATACAAGGCAATATGTATTATACTGCGTATTATATCACTGAGTGAGTACCCTCTACATGGGTTTTTTTATAAAACTTGTTTTTTTTAGTTTTCATTTTATCAAATCTCAATCTTGAAAGAAATGACTTTCTACTACTGCCAAAATTCATGAATTTAAAATCAAATTATTGATTTAAAATAGTCCTAAAACTTTTCTTGGTGTTCGAAAGATATTATGGGCGGATGGCACATGCGACCGACAAACTACTGTTAGAACTATCTGTACCAGGAGATCATAAGGTTGCAGTAGTTATCTGCTACTTTCACCTAGAGACTGGAATGCGGATCCTATCGAAACGATGTCCATCTCGCTTACTTGCATCCTTTCTTTTTACAAGGGATGACGTAACAAAAAGTAAATTTTAGCTTTATTTTAACTTAAATATTAAGCTACTTTAATTTTGTTTTATGGGTATTGGTATATATCGATGATTATGTTGTTTCTGCCATGGACAAGCAAGAATAAATGGGCTTTTTTAACTGAACTCTGACTTTGAGGACAGAGAGTTCAATATCGAATGTTCCATGTTGCAGTTGTCCTTCTCTGTTAGACTCCCAGGTTTCATATTAGTGCTTACGAATGGAGGTGGGGTGAAAATACTAAACGTAACCCCTTCCATCTTCCCCTTCCTCTTTACATCCTTCATGTTTATGAGCTCCTGGTACAATGGATGCATTTGTTCGGCGTTTTGCACAATTTAATGCATAAAATAAACCTGTGCAAGTTAACCTGCAGTGAAAATTGCATTGCATAACATCACTTTTACCTCCATTATTATCAGGACACCATAAAACTTGAGAAGCTAGATGCTAGCAATACGAGTATTCACTCCATCCCCTATTTGCTATTTCACGAAGACTTTTGGTAAACCTAGGGGTTTGAAAGGGATGGAATATCCATAGGTCACAGAGCAGCTGCTTGTGTCATCTACAAACTAAAGTCAGTCTCAAATCCTAGGTTATTAGAGTTCAAAGTGGATTGTACCGTACCTATGCGTTAGAAAAATGCATTTGTGTGTAGAAAATAGAACCTCATTAGTGTAGTTAGCGACTATAGTAATATTTACGAGTGATATCGATGGACATAAGGAGAGCTGGTTTTGAGATGAAATGAAGAGTAATCAATACACGCGGCCTTATACTCTGCTTAGTGGAACCTGGACTTACACTGGAATATCTAAATATTATGATAGATAATATGAAATACTGGTATACAGTACAAGTAGATACAAGCCACTTCAGGAAGGGAGTGTAATCAAATATCTTCTCCCCTCGCGATTGATCTATCGCCCCGCTGTTTCTAGGGGAACTTCAAAGATCTTCAAAGGTTTCCATTATGAATTACTTATTTCTTTGCAGCTCTGAACTATGGGAGGCATGTGGCCAGCTAGGGGAGATCTATTGCATAGAAATGCTATAGAAATGAACCTTTTCTAAAAAATGATTACAGCCCCCTGTTACCACTTCAAAGGCATAAGGTTTCTAGTTTGTTTTGATTTGTACTTTGAAAAAACAAAAATCATAAATTGTTTATTGCTCAAAAGAATTGCATTCGATCGATCTATAGACACTATAGCTCTGTTAGAAGTTAGCATATAATATATTAGGTAGAAAAAGTCCTGGCTGCATAATATACATATTAGATAGAAAGAGCGCTGGTAGTGTAGTGGTAGCACCCCTGCCTTACGATCCGAAGGTCGTGGGTTCAAACCTGGTCGTGCACCAATGAGTTTTTCTGTTCGAAAAATTTATGTGCGCAATGCCAGTGCTCTTAAACGGTGAAGGAAAACATCGTGAGGAAACCGGCATACCCTAGAACCAAAAATTCGAAGGTATGTGTAAAGGTTAGTATACTTACAAGCGGCGATGGGCTTGCAACCTGTCACGTACGGAATACTAACCACTGTGCAAAATGTGGGCATGTACCAAATGTCATGTTTGGACTTACCTCTGACTACCCTCTTTAGATATCCTCAAAGATCTAAGTAACTAAAGATCTGAGGAGATATCTACCGAGCCTGGGGATTACAGTTGTGATCTTATTTTTTATTTTATTTTTTTTATTAGAAAAAATGCCCTAAACATGTGGATAATTTGTAGGCAATTTTTAATAAAAAAATCTTGGCTTTTTTCAAAGATTCTCAATTTTGTTCATTTTGTAGTGACTTACGAGTATCACACCACGTGTTATACTCCACCTACATAGTACTACGCCAACGACAGCGTAATTTCACTTTCTATTCATTGACTGTATCTATCTCTTTTAGTTCCGTTGCACCCCCAATGCATTGGGTGAAACAGCAACAAGGGTTGGGGGATGGAGGGCAATAACCCGAAGCAACAGTTGTCTGGTTATACCCTCTAGGCTGTCATGCAAGCCTAGTCAAATAAAGGTAAAATGTCGTCATTCCGTAAAGACAAAATTTTGGCTTTACGGGTTTTACTAAACACAAACTTTGTTACTTGAATTCTTTTGTTTTTTCGTTTTTTTTTTATTATTATAATATGTTTCTTTCGAACCAGTGTGTTGCGAAAGTATTAAATAAATAATTCAAAAGTTTTGTCGTTTGAAGAAAAAAAACACAACTAGAACCTTATAGTACTTTTTATAGATTTTCAGAATATTCAACACGTAGTAATACACTTTCCCGAAACCCCTTGCATACTAAATTTCGTGAAAATCGTTCATGTAGCCGTTTCCGAGATTCAAATTATACTTACACATTTATAAAAACTAGCTGACCCGCCAGCGACTTCGTTCACTTAAAGTATCTAAACTGAGTTTCAAACACATCACACATTTCATAAAAACTTTGACACCCCATTGGACCCCTTTATGAAGGTTATATTGAAAAATCCTGAAACACGTGTCCATTTTTTTTGCATTTACAGTACACAAACAAAGTTTCAGACAAATCGCACGACCCGTTAAAAAGTTCCCATACAAAAATTGACCCTACATTTGACCCCTTTTTGAAGGTTATATTGAAAAATCCTGAAATACATGTCTATTCATTTTGCATTTACAGTACAGAAACAAAGTTTCAAACCAATCGCATTACCCGTTAAAAAGTTCCCATACAAACATTGACCCCACATTTGACCCTTTTTTGAAGGTTATATTGAAAAATCCTGAAACATGTGTCCGTTCATTTTGCATTTACAGTGTACAGTCAAAGTTTCATGAAAATCGCTCGATGCGTTAAAAAGTTTGATACTAACGTTTTCACCCTTTTTCACCCTCTTAGAGGTGGAATTTCCAAAAATCCCGCCTTAGTGGGTGGTTTTGTTATAAAAGGAAACCACCTTCCAAATTTCAGCTTTCTAGCTTCAGTGGTTCCGGCTGGGCGATGATGAATCAGTCAATCAGTCAGTCAGGTCAAGCTCTTTTATAGATATAGATTGCTCACACCACGTGTTATACTTCACCTACATAGTACTACGCCAATCACAGCGTAATTTCACTTTCTATTCATTGATTGTATCTATCTCTTTTAGTTCCGTTGCACCCCCAATGCATTGGGTGAAACAGCAACAAGGGTTGGGGTGATGGAGGACAGCAACCCCTACAAGCACTAGGGGGTGGGGACAACACCCCGAAGCACCAGTTGTCTGGTTATACCCTCTAGGCTGTCATGCAAGCCTAGTCAAATAAAGGTAAAATTCCGTCATTCCGTAAAGACAAAATTTTGGCTTTACGGGTTTTACTAAACACAAACTTTTTTTACTTGAATTCTTTTTCTTTTTTCGTGTTTTTTATTTTATAATTCTTTCGAAACAGTGTGTTGTGATGTGAAAGGAAAAAATAATAAAAAAATATTGTTTCCTTCACCGTTTGATCACTGCGACTAGACCACTAGTGTTCTTCTAATATCAATAGTTAGATTTTGTTTAGTCTGATGATAATATTGATATCGTCTGCGATAATCAAAATATAAAGTTTATACCATTACCCCTCTAAAAAGCTTATTTTTATTCACCGCAAACAGTGAATAAAAAGCAAAGTTTTTTTTAAATCAATATAATCGAACTCCATCTCAATGCTAAACAACCTCCTTGCTCAAAAAAAAACTCGATACAAACTCTTTATGCAAAGGATATTCGACATACAAACTCCTTTTTCAAATAACTCCTCGAGCTTTGATTGGTTGATGACATTTTCGACAAGGAGTTTGGGATTTGAATAAAAACTGTTTTGTGTTCTTTGTTGTCATTAGAATGGCGCTATTTTGAATATACCTACCTACTACTAACTGTATGTTGTACGAACACAAAGTTTAGTGTTACACAATAATCGATTGAAAATGCATTCAAGTCATGAAGAAGATGTGTTAACAGAGGTTATGAAAGAGAGGGCAGCCGATTATAGTAGAAAACTTGCTACCCTACAAATCACGCTTAAATCTTTCTTTTTCTCGGAGTCATGGTATAAAATATCGTATACAACTCTTGAATAATACGGATTTATATACATATATTATATCGAGGGCCGTGAATCACTCGCGTTGCTCAGGATTCTAACACTTGAATCACTCGCTACTCGCTTTTAATCCGTCCTTTATTCACTAGTTGCATAATATACTATTGTATAATCTGGTGTAATTTCTAGATCCTTACTTCGTAGTTGGCACACATACAATAGATGCATCTCCATTGGATGCTCACTGGCAACATGCCAGGACTCGTTTGGATACACCAGGTAACCAGGAGCCTAAGGAGGTAGATTTTTCGTGGAAACTCCTCATTACTATAACTCCACCACCTTATTTTCAATAAGCAATGATTAATTTTAACCATATAACTATCTCTTCTTTACTTTATTTACAGCTTCTTACTCTTTTTTCTTTGTTTACCTGGATGACACGGATAAAACGACGTTTTCCAAAAATGAAACCTACCTAGATTCATTTATCGCCCCCGAAACCCCCTGCATACAAAATTTCATGAAAATCGTTCGAGCCGTTTCCGAGATTCAGAATATATATAATCTATACATTATAGATAGATACATAGATATACGTACAGATCTGTTTGAATACACATTGTGTTAGGTTGTTGTTCCGAAGAATAAATTAAAAGAGGTACGATCTTATTTTGTTTCCTATAAAATAGTTTACTAGAAATGGGGAAAGCAAAATTTTCATAATCCCCGCTGGTGGGGACATCTTAGTGGGGATTATAATGATAAACCGAAATATCAAATCAACGAAACTCAAAATTCCAGTTTAAAAAAAAAATAATAAGTATTATTATTATGGTCTAACTAAATTGAAATAATTTTCCATCCATCTAGTATCCACTTGCACTCACTCATGTGAGCTAAATTCTAATTTGTCTAATTTATGTTTTTTTTTTATTAAATCATAATAGGTTGCCGAAGCTTCAATGCACTGCGTTCTGAAAACATGCAATGGCGGAAAAATTGAATCTATCATACTAGGGTATCATAAACAAGGAGGTGGTAGAGAGAAGACGATGCACTAGGTCCCCCTTCCATTTTATCCCTGAACTACACTAGGCAGAGCAAAGCCGCAGTTTGTTGATTGTAAAACAATATTTTTACTAAGATAATCTTTGTATTTTTAACTATAGTCCATAATCACTGATGTATGTTAAATTAAAATATACGAAAGTAATTCAATAAAAATATAGTATTTTTTTTTACAAAAAGCCAAAACCCAACTTTAAATATACCAATTTACAAATCCAATCGCAACATTATAATAATATTGCTGATTTGACTTCCACTGTGGGTAAAATTGACCTACAAGTATTTGTTTCAAGTTATATGTGGATGTTTAGTTACTATTCATTAAAGTTAGCTAAAAAAAAATTCTAAAATTATAGTCAAATGTTTTGAGTGGGTTTTGAATTGAAACTGCTGTTAAATGTAGTTTCAAAACTACACACACCCACCCGGAATGGTTAAATACAGATGTGTGCATCCCAAAATGTGCAGGCCATTTCGAACTTTAGGTCCACAGCTTTAGGATTAATCGTACGATTGGACGAGGTTGCACTTTGACTTGTGCATAGTCTATCTCTTTTAGGCTCCTAGGTGTTACGAAAGGCTTAGTGAAATAGGAAATAGGGGATGGGGGTGAAATTCAGAACACACAGGTAGTTACAACTTCCGTACCATACCTCCTGGGTTGTTATGATATCCGAGTACAATAGATACGTTTAGTAAGTGCATCCAAAGTCTGCACTGACTCCTAGTCTACCTTGCACAGCCTCTTGCATGCATCTACTAATGCATCCATCGGACCAGGAAATCATAAACATGGAGGAGTTCAAAGTAGAAGGGGTTAGTTTATGATAGGTACTCACTCCACCGTATTTGCCTTTCACATGCACTACCGAGGAACCTAACTAGTCTAACAGAGAAGGGATGCTACCACAGTACTGCTTTTCCATGAAAAACTAGTTATGGAACTCTCACTCCTTGGAACTAGGATCTCAATTAAAATAAACTCGCACGTTCAGGCTAAAACCTAAAATTTCGGAACACTAAAAAATACTCGTCTTCTTTGATGGTTAGATTGGCGCTGATTTCAAAAAATATCACGTAACATTACTGTTTGTACTCATGGTGAAATATTTTTACAAATGACTTTTTGTTAATGAATTTTGTTACTTTTTTATATTATACAAATACATATTCTTTCAGCAAAATGCAAAATAAGCATAACCGCGCATGTGCATAAACTACGATTGGAACTATCTGTACTAGGAGACCATAAGGCTGCAGAAGGTTTCTGTTAGATAGTCTATTTTCACCTCCATGGGTAACACAACATGCAGTATGCATGCTGCAAATTGCAAACTACAGACTTGTGCAAATAGCCAAATTTAAAAAAAAAAAAGAATTCTCGAAATATAGCTACCTAATCCTCACCAATATGCAACATTTCATATTTATTGATCGAGCGAGGGAAGCGAGCGAAGAACTCAGTGTCAGCTAGGGAGATTTGTCGTTGTAAGTATGGATGTTTGTTAGAGCATAACTTAAGAACCGTTGATTCCATCTGCATGAAACTTGGAAGTTCTAGAGATTTTTGCTCGCTCAATCAGTAAATACCTACCTACATACATACTTTTTAGGTACTTAGTATACACGGGTAAACTAAGGAAAAATTTTTGTTCATACTTTCATACTTTTAAACCTCGAGCCATTCTTCCCCCTGCGCATGCGTATTTAATAAGAGCACCGGCCGATCGATAAGGAAGGCTATATAAGCCCTGTACAGACCCTTGAACTTCAGTTTACGTGCAACCGGCCTGCGGTGGGGTGCCTTCTCATGAAGCCTTACCTATAAAAAAGGTGAACAAAGAAGAGATCCAGACCAAGACTCAGCCAGCAGTAAGCAATCAAAAAGTTGAAGTAAGTTTCTTTATTAAATTAGTACAATTTATTTTTATTATTTCTATCGGTTTGTTTATTTCTGTTCTCTGTTTATTTGTTGTAAACCATTTTAAAAAAAATATCTCCAAAAATGAGTGCAAACTCGAGGTAAGTATTATTTTTTTAATACAATATTGTTGATTTGATGTTTACTTGTTCTGATCTTCGCGGCTGTTCTAGAGCAGTTCTGGTCAGGAGGGCAATCGCGTTAATGTTTAACGTGTCACACGTTTTGTAGGTGACTTATTATATTTTAGTATTTAACATGTAGTTTATTTGGATATTTATTTATACTTAACAAAAACTCTTATTAATATTATATTTTATATTTATTTACAATAACTACATACATTACTCACATACATTCACGCTTTCACATTTTCACCACACAAAATAAATAATATTATATTTACAAGCAAACCCGGGGGATGCGCCTTGTTATGCCGGTCTATTGTATTCAACCGACCGGCCGAGCGAGCGGTGCGCGAGCGCAGCTCGCCGGCCGGTCGAGCCTACCGCCACCGGCCGGTCGAAGCCACCGTCACCGGCAGTCGATACTCTTCCTATGACGCGACGTGACCACCTTATTAACTTGCGCTCAGCTGTGCACTATATCGTGTGTGTGTTTTCTTGCTTGTTTTCTAAGTCTGTTTATTCTCTGAACTATCCTTGTGTCTGTGTCTCTTTGCGCTATCTCCTTCTACTCTTACGTATATGGTGTCGTGGGTGTAATAAACTTTAAACATTGACTATCAGTGATTTCTTTAGAACATACCTAGTCCCTACCTACTGGCTACACCCACAAGTACCTATAACTGGTGACCCCGCAGAAGAACATCAACAGCTATGTCAAAATCCGGCATATCAAGCGACTCGGACACTGGAAATTCGCAAGTAAATGTCGACGTACGCCCTCGCCGACCACACGCCAAGATGGCGACTCCGGTGGGTTCAGCCGCGAAACCAACTACGTCTCCTGTGTCGACGCCATCAGCCTCGCACATTAGGATTCCGCCATTCTGGCCAGAGAAACCGGCGATATGGTTCGCACAGGTCGAAGGTCAATTTGCTATAATGCAAGTTACCGATGACAAGGCCAAATTCTACCATATTTTGGCCACTCTCGATCGTCAGTACGCCGCGGAAATCGAAGATGTCCTTACTGGTCCTCCCGACTATCAACGGTTGAAGGACGAGTTGATCAAACGTCTGTCGGCATCCAGCGAGAACAAGGTGAAACAGCTGTTGACACACGAACAGCTGGGTACCCGTAAACCGTCTCAGTTCCTTCGACACCTACAGAACCTTGCCGGACCCGACATTCCAGCGGATTTCGTAAGGACTATTTGGCTCAGCCGCTTACCTACCTCACTACAACCAATAGTTGCGTCTCAGCCGACGCTACCACTCGACGCACTTGCCGAGCTCGCCGATCGCGTCAACGACATCGCGCCCCCAGCACACCAAGTCGCAGCGACATCATCATCATCATCATCAGCGACGGTGTCGCCTATCGACAAATTAACGCGCCAGGTAGCTGAACTAACACGGCAAGTGAGCGCACTGACCGCGCAGTCGCAGCACCGCTCCCGTAACACCGAGCGTCGAGGACGAGAACAACGTACCGGTAGTCGTTCCACGTCACGCCGTTCTACGTCGAACTACCGCAAGTTCCCGATCTGCTGGTACCACTCGAGGCACGGAACAAAGGCAGTGCGGTGTACCAAGCCCTGCGACTACAAGCAGGGAAACGCGCAGGGCAGTCAGTGATGGCGACGAACGACTGCCACAGCTCCAGCACAGGTCGCCTCTTCATCAAGGACCGTAGTACCCATGTACAATTCTTAATAGACACTGGAAGTGATATTTGTGTATACCCTGTTTCAGCACTTCGTGAACGCCGCTGTAAAACAAGTTATCAGCTCAGTGCTGCCAATGGTTCGGTTATCGACACGTACGGCTACATTCAATTAAACCTGAATTTAGGCCTACGCCGCAATTTGCCGTGGCGTTTTGTAGTTGCTGACGTCACGAAGGCTATAATAGGCGTAGACTTCTTATCACATTACCGTCTCATCGTCGACGTCAGCCAGCAGAAACTTGTCGATAGTCTGACCAATGTCAGCACTGTAGCTTGTTTAGATTTAAGTAATTCACTTGTACTAAGCGTCAAAGTAGCGACTGGTGGTGAAGGTAGGTATCATAATATTTTGTCCGAATACCCAGAGATAACACGTCCCGCTGGTACTCCGGGTATTTCAAAACACCACACCAAACACTACATTCGCACTACACCTGGTCCACCTGTGTCATGTTCCCCTCGTCGTCTTGCTCCGGATAAATTAAAAATAGCTAAGCACGAATTTGAGACAATGCTTTCAATAGGTACTACACGTCCGTCTGACAGTCCATGGGCATCGCCTCTCCACCTTGTTTCCAAAAAAGATAACGGGTGGCGTCCCTGTGGCGATTATAGGCAATTAAACGCGCGAACAATTCCCGACCAGTACCCGATTCGCCATATACAAGATTTTTCACACAGTCTGTCCGGTTGTAAGGTATTTTCGGTTATTGATTTAGTAAAGGCCTATAATCAAATTCCTGTCGCGAAGGAGGACATTCCCAAGAATGCCATAACCACTCCTTTTGGCTTATTTGAGTTCCCCTTCATGACCTTCGGACTGAGGAACGCAGGCCAAACCTTCCAGAGGTTTGTCGACGAATTGACCCGCGGTCTCGACTTTTGTTACCCTTACCTCGACGACTTTCTAGTGTTTAGCAAAACTCCTCATGAGCACGAAGAACACTTGCGCCAGCTCTTCGAACGCATGCGCAGTTATGGTGTACTGGTCAACACGGCCAAGTGTGTCTTCGGAATATCTGAGGTTACGTTTCTAGGTTACCAGGTCTCCGAAAAAGGCACTAAACCACTGGAAAGCAAAGTCAAGGCGATCACTGAGTTCCCATTACCAAAAACCGTACGAGAACTCCGTCGATTTTTGGGGATGGTGAACTTTTACAGGCGATTTTTGCCAAACGCCGCACAGATCCAAGCGCCGCTCAACGCTTTGCTGACCGGGTCGGTAAAAGCTTCTCATCCCGTCGTCATTGAGGGCACTGCTCTTGATGCATTCGAGCGTTGCAAAAAGAGCCTCTGTAATGCAGCTCTCCTGGCTCACCCTGATCCAACAGCGAAACTAGGACTGGTCACTGACGCCTCTGATATGGCGATAGGTGGAGTCCTACAACAGCTGATTGACGGAGACTGGCAGCCGCTTGCATTCTTCTCCCGCAAGTTAAGTCCTTCGCAGACCAAATACTCTCCGTACGATCGCGAACTCCTTGCCATCTACGAGAGCATAAAATATTTTCGGCACATGCTAGAGGCCCATCACTTCACTGTCTATACTGACCATAAGCCGCTTTGTTACGCTTTCCATGAGCGGAAAAGTAACTGTTCGCCACGTCAGTATAGACACCTCGACTTTATCTCGCAGTTCACCAGCGACATCGTATTTATCGCCGGCAAGGACAACTTGGTTGCCGACACATTGTCCCGCGTGGAAGAGCTGCAGATGCCTGTTGACCTGGAAGTGATGGCTAAGCTTCAATCCACAGATCTTGAGCTCGCAGACCACCTCCGAGCCAACACTTCACTTCAACTCACGAAGACGAGTATACCTGGGAGTCGTGTCACGTTGTACTGCGACGTCAGTACACCGACGCCCAGACCTTACGTTCCAAAACAGTTACGTCGGCAGGTTTTTGACTGTCTGCACTCGCTCAGTCATCCCGGTGCCAACGCTTCAGCCAAACTTGTTGCCCAACGCTTCGTTTGGCCACTGATCCGGAAAAACTGCCGTGAATGGGCTAAGGCGTGTTTGACCTGCCAGCGCTCGAAGGTAACTAGACACGTTGCTGCACCTTTAGGTTCGCACGATTTGCCTTCAGCGCGTTTCAAACACGTCCACATAGACCTGATCGGACCCCTACCTCCCGCTGGTGATTATCGGTATTGCCTTACAGCCGTCGATCGCTTTACGCGATGGCCGGAAGTTGTACCTATTATCGATATCACCGCCGAAACAGTGGCCAAAGCGTTCGTCTCTTGTTGGGTAGCCCGGTTCGGTTGTCCTACCGAGATCGTTACCGATCAAGGTAGACAATTTCAATCGGCACTTTTCAATCAGCTGTCCAAATCCATCGGTTTCGATCACCGTAGGACGACAGCTTACCACCCACAATGCAACGGTTTGGTGGAGCGATTTCACCGGCAGCTGAAGGCTGCAATTACCTGCCATGCTGACGTAAACTGGACTGAGTCGCTACCATTCGTACTTCTTGGTGTCAGGAGTGCCTTTAAGGAAGATCTCCAAACTTCATCGGCAGAGCTCATTTACGGTGAGCCTCTTCGTCTGCCTGGTGAATTTTTCGGTCACAACGTGGCAGCTTATACCACCGACATCACGGATTTTTCAGCTCGTATGAAATCCTTCGCCGAGCGCTTACGACCAGTCCCACCCCAGCACCACTCCAACACTCGCAAAACCTTCGTATTTAAGGACTTAGCCAGCTGTAGTCACGTATTCCTTAGGGAAGAAGTGCTACGCGGCTCATTCCAGCCCGCTTACACTGGGCCATACGAAACGAAATAAGTGCTCAAACGAAATGCGAAATTATTTAAAATACGCGTAGGGAGCAAAGACGTCACAGTAACCATAGACCGCCTAAAGCCGGCCTATATATTGGACGCCAACATATCCTCACCGCAAAACGACACCTTACCACCACTCCCAGACCCTCCACCAACACCAACACTGCCGCAGGACGCCCCTGTTAAGACCACTCGTTCAGGTCGGAGAGTACGTTTCCCAGATTTTTATCGCCCTTAGCCGGTCTCTGGAGGGGAGTGATGTAGGTGACTTATTATATTTTAGTATTTAACATGTAGTTTATTTGGATATTTATTTATACTTAACAAAAACTCTTATTAATATTATATTTTATATTTATTTACAATAACTACATACATTACTCACATACATTCACGCTTTCACATTTTCACCACACAAAATAAATAATATTATATTTACAAGCAAACCCGGGGGATGCGCCTTGTTATGCCGGTCTATTGTATTCAACCGACCGGCCGAGCGAGCGGTGCGCGAGCGCAGCTCGCCGGCCGGTCGAGCCTACCGCCACCGGCCGGTCGAAGCCACCGTCACCGGCAGTCGATACTCTTCCTATGACGCGACGTGACCACCTTATTAACTTGCGCTCAGCTGTGCACTATATCGTGTGTGTGTTTTCTTGCTTGTTTTCTAAGTCTGTTTATTCTCTGAACTATCCTTGTGTCTGTGTCTCTTTGCGCTATCTCCTTCTACTCTTACGTATATGGTGTCGTGGGTGTAATAAACTTTAAACATTGACTATCAGTGATTTCTTTAGAACATACCTAGTCCCTACCTACTGGCTACACCCACAAGTACCTATACGTTTCAAATTGGTCGGACTAAAACGGCTATGAAACCACCTGAAAATATGTTTCAGGGAAGCAATGCTAAGTATGCATTACGCCGATGATAATATAGAAGGACTAATATACAGGTTGTCCCAAAAAGTAGTGTCAAGCGAAAATCCAGAAATAGAACACCCCTTGGTGTACCCGAATCACCCCCATGTATTGTATATCTGTACATCTGTGTATATCTGTACTAAAAAACTCGCGTTTTAACTCCGCCAATGCCGGTCCCAAGCCCGGATGAAAAAGGAGGAGGGTTTGTTTAGTGTAAATTCAGCTGTAAAAACAGATAACATAGAAAGTCGGGTGGCAGTCCACTAAAACGATGACTCTGTCACACTTTGTAGGACCTGCAATGACAGTGAGGACCTTCTGAAAAACTACCGGAAGAAAGACCGACTAAAAAGAAGACCATGACTACAAGAGAATCCACCTTTTAGTGACACCGAACATTGTAGACCAGAGCTCGAGAGTCGAGAGACTCGGTTGCGAAGGGATAAAAAATAAAGGAAAATATGTGTCCTAAGGGCTTGTACACAAAACTGCGAATCGGTGCGACGCGATTTGATTTCTTGTGACAAAAGATAGGGCTAGATCGCAGATTTTTGCGATGCGACGTTCGCTTCGCAGTTTTGTGTACAAGCCCTTTGGGAGTGTGTTTATCGCAGTTTTCGGGGTCGGGTACACCTACGCCCACGTCGCAGTCACTACGTGCTAGTTACATTTTATATTTCTATATGTAATTTAGTTATAGTTTTAAGGTATTATAATGGGCCCTGTACTTGTAAGTACCGAAATACTGTGTTAATATAAATTAATTGTTATTAATTACTGTACCTCCGACTTCGTCCGCAAAACTAGCAAATGTGGTTGATCGTGAGTGAGATACAATTTTATTTTTATATTTGTTTCTATCTAAGTCGATTGCTTTACTTGACTTTTTTACATAACTTCAAAATATCTTTAACTTTTTATCCTACATGAGCCAATCCTATTTTAGGATGACTTATAATCTTAGATTCTTTTCTAGCTAGTTATGGGCTAGCATTATGTCGAGTTTCATCAAAGTAGTTTTGACAGTAGGTACCTATGTGATTTCAAAAAGACATCTAAACGTACAGAAAGTTTGCATTTACGAGTACATCGTATGTTATAATATCCCTAATTAAAATTTTCTAATAATATTAATGTAAGTACTGTCTGCTTCGCTATAGTTTTATTACTAATATAGATAGATATTTAATATGTGCTTAGGATGTAATATATGTATGAATACGAGTTCCTCTGACTGTCACTGGAGCCCAAACGGCTACACAGATTTTGACAAATGAGGTGTCATTGAATTTGTCTAGATTACAAGAGTGTCATAGGATAAACAAATCCCAATAAAAAAGTAAAAAAGAAAAATAGTGTCGCCATATTGAATTTTGATTACCATGTTTTTAGTAACACTCGCAAGATAAGACAAATCGATTGACGCAAATATCATCAAAGGTTACGAGTATAAGAAATATCAAAGTAATATAACTTTGATATTACCTCAAGAGATTGTGATAAACATCGGATTGGTTTAAAGATGCATATATATTCACTGGAATAGCAGTTTTATATAATTTATTCCAGTTTTAGTAATTAAGATTTTTTTAAGTTCATATACTTTTATGTAATTTAAATATAAATAATTATATTATTTTGTCTACATAATTTGTTTTATTTTATTAGGCACTCCTCACTATATAAATAATACCATCATAGGTTCAGTTGTATGACAAACATAACTATTCAAGGGTATTGGCTAGGTATATAGATATGTATATATATAAATAGTGTAGAAAGGCAGAATGACCGAAGATCCTGACGTCAGAAAAAAACGGTTCAATTCTTGAATTTCTACTAAAATACAGAGGACGCAAATCTCTTTGTAGGAAGCAAATGGAAAGCAGAAACGACAGATGACTCGTTATCCTCACTTCGCACATTTAGTATTCCGTACGTGACAGATTGTACAAACATAAATTATTAATCCCTAAGTTTCGGTTACAAAAAGTGAACGGGTCATTTATGGGGAACGTGATACGTTTCTATAATAAACTTCCTATAAATGCAACTAAACTTCCTGTTAGAAAATTCAAAGCCTTCATTAAAAATAATCTCTTAAAGAAAGCATATTATAATATAAATGAATAATATATTGATGATAGGAACTCATGGCCCGATGTCGCTCCGCCCTCCGACAGCTAACCAATTTGCAATGTAAACGCTGTCCTTTTGTTTTATGTATTTATTTTCTGTTTTGTCTTTTGTTTTTATGTTATTATTATGAGATAATCTTGATTACATTTTTTTGTAAGAAGGATCATACAAAAAAGCGCTAGGACCGAGACGAGTTTCTTGCCTGTTCTTCTCGTACTTGGGTTAGGTTGGAATTGGCACATAGATTCACCTAGCATGTAAGACGTTTCATAGTGATCCTTCTGATTGTACTGAATAAATATTTTTCAATTTCAATTTCAATTGCAAGCCCATCGCCGCTTATAAGAACACTAATATGACACACACCTTCGAATTTTTGAATTTAAAAGTAAGTTAATGTTTAACCAGTGCGCGCTATCTCTAAAGGTACAGACACCAAATTATGACCATTTTCTAGCAAAATAAATAGCTAGTATTACTTCTATACATGCATCAATGAGTGAAAACTGCATTAGCGCACACACGCAAAGATAAACTATTTTAATATTATGTATAGATGTAAGATATACCTCGTAGATAGAAGATGGTATGCACGGGTGAGAGTCTTGTACAAAATCAGAGAGGAACAGATGCAGTTTTGACAAGATGGCGGCGACAGGTAGTAGCTACGATGCACTAAGTAGACTCCTACGTATTCATGTTTTCCTGGTAGCTTTTATGCAATTCCCGGGCTAGGCCTAAGCTCGGGAAATTTCTGGAGGGGGGGGCGTGTTTCACTCAGTTTTGATTGAGAACTTTCCGATTGAAGGAAAACAGATTTTCCGATATTCGCGTGAGGAAATAGTATTATGCTGCGATGACTGAGAGGCTAGGTATGCTTATGGGATAGGTAGTTGTTTAGGTACATATTAGGTTTGGTGTGTCAAATAAAATATTATATGTATTAAACATTCTAATTATATAGTTTAGAGGAAGGGAACTTTATAACAATATAGACAATCATTTCTATTGAGACTTATTTATCCAAAATGTGTAATAAGTAAGTCTTTAAAAATACTTAACATTGGGTAGAGTAATAAAAAATCAATCATAATTTCCATTTCGGGGAAGTAGTAAATAGGTACCTCAAAAAAGGATTTAAAAAGAAATTCATGACCAGTTTTGTGAATCGAAGTTATGACGAGAACATAGGGTAATAGAAACCCCCAGCAGCTTTATGATCACCTGGTACAAATAGTTCCTACCGTAGTTAACGCACATGCGCTGCGCACTATCAAAACTCTACATTAATTATGCAAGCCTAGTACGTTGCACTACAAACATGAATCTACAGTTTATATTTAATTGTACACAAACTATAGAAACTGTGTGATAAAAGGAGAATTTAATAACTAGGGGGCATTTTCTACCAGCCAACCTAGTCTGATGTAGAGCTAGGTCAGCTCACAAAACAAATAAAACTAAAACTAATAAAACATTGTCCCACCTATGCCATATGAAGGGAAAGTACCTCGAATATTGTAGATGGAACATTTTACTGAAAGAAGACATTATTTGAATTTAACAATTTAAACTGCATTCATAGATATTTAAATAATTACATGGAAGAACCGGGAATTGAACCCGTTACACGAGAAAAATAATCACCCTGTAGCTTTATCATACCGATCGAAAGGCTTCATCATAAGGATATTTTTTTCTGAGTAACATAGTGTCAGAAATAAGAGGAAGACCATGAATTTTAACATTATTATAATAATACGAGTATATAATTATCTATGTATTTTAAATAGGAGTAAAAAACAAAACAAACAGATCATGACTGTAATCTTAATTCTCAGCGCGGTAGATATCAGTCTCTTCAGATCTCTAGTTACTTAGATCTTTTTGAGGATATCTAAAGAGGGTACTCAGAGGTGCGTCCAAACATGATATTTGGTACATGCCAACATTTTACTGAATGTTAAATAAAAAAATCCAAAAAAGAGGAGATTGGCGTAGTATGAATCATTCGCTACACCATAACTTTGATGCTTAGTACTCATCATCATTCTCCTGCCCTTATCCCACACTAAGTGGGGTCGGCACAACATGTTTTCTTCTTCCACTCACTCCTATGCTTAGTACTATGTGGTACTATTGATCGTCAGTAGTGAAGATGCCTAGACGATGTATGTTGTGGATTGACCATCTCTTTTAGATGCCTTGCATTCCCAATGCATCGATGAAACAGCGAATAGGGATGGGGGAGGACATCAACCCCAAGCCCCAGGTACCTGAACCACCATTTCCATTCTGTCTGGCATACCTTCTCGCGTATCAAGCAACCCTGGTACAGCAATGCAGAAATGCCGCCAATTTTCTTGCTGGCTATAGTGAGTTTGTGAACTAACTTTTCGCGATGAACACCAGAGATTTGGACCTAAATACTCGTAGCTCTGAATTGTATGAGAAAGCAGTACCTATACAAGATAAATATAACAATTTCAAACGATGAAACAAAACAATCAAACCGGGGCGGGGGGGGAATTGTACTCGTAGAACTTAAAAGAGGTTAGGTTCATATTATGGACAGGATTGTGGTAAAACATCTTGTTACTGGCATGAAGAATTTTTATTTTTAAATCTCTGATGCTAACACCAATAATTTTCTAATATAATAATTGACATCGAACCTTAAGGCGCGGCAGCTTGCTAGTGGCCAGCGGCATACTGCCCGTTACATGAAAAGTCTAAGTTTTATCCCTTCGAATTGTAATAATTTGAAATAATAATTTGTGTTAAATTGAAATAATAAAAATGAAACACACATTTTATACATATAAACTTAAGTAAATTATCTACCCGTTGTTGGTGTAAAAAAAATATGGAAATGACCTCAACTTTAGAAGCAGATTTTGTTTATTTTTTGAGGTTTTTTCGAGAATTAATACTAAAGTTAGTACGACGTTTAAACAAAATTTCGCTCAGACTTTAGAGATAAAATATTGATTATTTTCAGTGACCTTTCAGTTATTTTCCACTACCCTTATTTACCGAGGGTAAAGCATCTGAAAAACAGCAAAAGTCCGCGATCAGCTGACCACCGCACCTTAATACATTTTCTTTCGGAATTAATTATTTAATTAATCAATTATAAGGCCGGCCACATACACTCGGAAATATTAAAAAATATTCAGTCGAATTGAGAACCTCCTCCTTTTTTGTAATCGGTTAAAAACACGGTCCGTTGTCGGATAACTAGGTGCGCATGTGCATAAACTACTTTAGGAACTATTTGTACCAGGCGATCATAAGGCTGCAGGAGGTTTCTGTTGCTCGCCACAGAACGAGTACCTACCTACCTAGTTTTATAACCGTATGCTCGCGGCTACGACTGCGGCGTGCGAGCGACAGGTACAGTCACGAACTTTAATTTGGGACCCATTTCCTTGAATGTTCTCAGAACACTCAGAATGCAATAGGGTTGAAAGTTTAGGCAAATAATTGTGAAAATTTCAAATGTAGACAGAGACATTTTATATACCTATCTTACCTTGTCTTGTCTTGTTGAATTTATTGACGGGTTCGCAATGATAAATCTTTAACGTTCACTAATTTACGTTCTTTATTTATTATGTTTTCAGTTTCAGTGGTAAAGAAGATAGTTATAGAGACGAACATCAGTACAAACTTTCGCATTTATAATATAAGGAAAAATTGGAAACACTGATCTATGACAAGTAGAACTCGCTTCATTTACGAAAACCCATTTTCTTAAACTACATACATTCTGTAAGGTCAATAATTTGGATGGGTGACCGCAGTGACGCTTTCATCTGAGCACTTCTTCCGAACTAGTTAGCACCGCGCATGTGCATAAACTACGATAGGAACTATTTGTACCAGGCGATCATAAGTCTACAAGATCTGCAGTACGAGATTCATTCATGCAACTTTTGCTACATAGATACATTATAGCTTCTGACACAGCTACCCGGTCTGAGGCCCACCACGAATTCATAATACATTAACGAATTAATATTACATTGTTTTTTCTTACCATGAACTATGCAAATTGTATTGAAGCAGTGTTACTTCAAACTTTGACGTTTCTAAAACGGAATCGTTCTGAAAGACTTTGTGGTAAGGTCCCTGTTAGGACTATAATTTATACTACTAGTATAAATACTTAAATATACTTTTACTCTCTGCCTACCCCGACGGGAAACAGGCGTGATTTTATGTATGTATATACCTACTTTTAGTACTAATCTTGTTTTGTACAAATCCCAAAATTACTGATTTTCTAAATACTTTTGTTCATTAATGTCTTAAAAAATAAACTATTTATGTATTATTAGCATGGCAATACTACAATCACATCATGAGCGACCTTCTAACCCTACAGTAAGGACTGGAAAATCTCGAAGATCAAATTCGGACCCTCAAAATCCAAAACTGCAATGCATTTCAATAATTAATAATTCCCCAGCAATGGCGGAAAAATTGTAACCCATAGCACCAGGACGTCATAATCAAGAGCTGATGCAGAGAAAGAGGATAAAATGCTATCTCCATTTCACTCTAAGATAAGGCTGCATCTAGGATGCCATATCAATTTTGATTACAAAAAAAGGAAATTTTCAAATTCAGAGCGAGACGTACATATTATTATTTTAATCTACCTTTGTATGTTTCGCTTATTAAAAACATTACGTAGTTCTAAATTCAAAAAGCTTCCTACTCAACGAACAACACTACTAAATATATTTTTTTAATATTTAACCAGATGTTGCACAAGTTACTATTCTATTCAATAGTATTTACTGCATGGATTTGATCTTATCTTATCTTATACCTTTAAATGAGCAATTCTTGTATATCTCGGAATGGAATCTCGGAAACGGCTCCAACGATTTTCATGAAATTTAGTATGCAGAGGGTTTCGGGGGTGATAAATCGATCTAGCTAGGTTTCATTTTTAGAAAACGTCGTTCACCCCAAAAAAACGAGCAAAGCTCGGTCACCCAGGTACTAAGTATAATGGTATGCTACGAGATGCTACGAAATGCTACGAATCGGCTACAACTGCTCGAATGGACCATATTTTTTTATTTACCTTACCATAGACAAAGCCAGGTGTAAATCATGCTGTATTTTTTTTACAATAATTTAAAATAATGTCCTTTTTCTGGTCTTGAAGCCACGTGGTGTGTGACCTAGCTTTATCACACACATAGTCGTAATGCATGTGTGCATCGTTCTACAGTTACAATACGAGTACAAGCCATTTTAAACTCTAAATACTACAGATTTGACACCGATTTGGTAGACGACACTAAAATCTGCACTCTGACCTAGACAGTCTATCTCTTTCAAACCCCTAGGTTTACCAAGTATTTATGAAATAGCTAGTAAGGGATGGAGCGAATATTGCAAGTATCACGTCCGATGTAGTGTGCCCATACGAGAACCTTCTCTGGTTCTATGATGTCCTGGTAAAATGGAGGCAAAATGTGCCTATGGTATTGCATGCAGCGCAAACCCTCAGTGCAACCGACTGCATTCGTGTATCAAATTGTGCAAAACGGCGAACCAATGCATCCACAGTACCAGGAGCTCATAAACACGATGGTGGTGTAAGGGGATGGGCTTACGTTTTTCTCACTCCACTATTTTGTCTTTCATATGCACTAACGAGGGACCTGGGAGTCTAACAGAGAGGGATCATGCACAACGCCCGTGGAATGGAACGCTTGATATTGAACTCTCACTACTAGAGTTAGAGCTCAATTTAATGTATAGCCCTGCTTTTGGCTTAATAACTTTAGGAAACATTAAAATTTAATTATTTGCAAACTAAGCTTAAGTACCCGCATACGTAGGTTTTAAACTTAGAATGCTAAGTAATGATATAAAAAAATAGTAGATAGGTACAGTCTGCGTCAAATTGATATGAGCGTCTAGAGTAGTCAAAATGATCTGAAAAACATAAAAGCAATTTGATATACGCCGTTAGAATCATCATATTGTTGTAAGCACCTAAGATGATTCTAACTGCGTTTTTCAGATCATTTTGACTACTCTAGACGCTCATATCAATTTGACGCTGACTGTACTTATTATAAACGGCCTCTTAGGGTGACAAATCAACGTCGAGCTATGCTGCGCTGTGTTTCTTAAGCTACGTTTTTTTAACAATCAACATCAAGCTGTGCTGCGCTTTGCTTAGCTCAGTATTAAAAGTAATCAGCAGCTCGTGTAGTCGTTTATCTCGTCAAAAACATAGCACAGTTCGGCACAGCGCGGCTCAGTACGGCGGGTAGCGCGCCTCGCTCGAGACTGCTGCGTTTTAAACAGAGCGTAGCCTCACACAGCACAGCACAGCATGGCTTGTTTGTATCCTCATTAAAATGTTAGACGAGCGAGTTGACCAACCATAGCACAGCGCAGTACAGCGCAGCATAGCTCGATGTTGATTTGTCACCCTTACGGTACAATGCAACCTATGGTTTTTGCAGCGCTTGTTTCAATGGCATCGGATAGGATACCTATTGAATTCTAGGTAAGTATTTTAGGTTGAATAGGTACCTAAGATTTCGTTGGTGTATGGTTTTTTAATTGACGACCTCTGTGGCGCAGCGGGCGAGAGTCCGCCTGCGACGCAAGAGGTTGCGGGTTCGATTCCCGCCACGGAACAAATTTGTGTACGATCTGCAGAAATTTGTTCCGTTGGTCTGGGTGTTTTCTATGTATAATAAAAAATATCTATCTATGTATATAATGTATTAAATATATCAGTTATCTAGTACCCGTAACACAAGCTTTGAGTAGCTTACTTTGGGGCTAGATGATGCTGTGTGGATTGTCCAGCATTATTATTATTATTATTAAAGTTCTGCTGCACTCTTGGGGCTGAACTTTCTCCTTGTAGCTCTAAAAGTCTAGACACAAAGAAATCTACCCAAACGGCCTAATGTCTGGACCTTACCAGAAATCGTTTTGGATTATTCCAAAACGATTTCGTAACCATTACGTTTAAATGTAAATCTACTTCCATACAATTTGCATGGGTCATGGTACGAAATAACAATGTAAGTAATAGGTACTAATTCGGTAATGTACCTACTCATATTATGAATTCGTCCCCAGTAGTTATTCACGTAGCTCCTAGCATTCTATAGAATTAGCAACATTGTAGATTAAAGTTCCAGTCAACGCCATCTATGAACTTTGTCTGTGATACGTCAACATTGTTACTTGGCTATACATACACCCTACACACGACACTCACAACTTGGGGACCCAAACTAATTTGTAGACCAAATAAACTGGTCAGCGCCATCTATGAACTTTGTCCGTAATACGTCAACATTCGTCACTTGGCTGTACACCCTACACACGATACTCACAACTTGGGGACCCAAACTAATTTGTAGACCAAATAAACTGGTCAGCGCCATCTATGAACTTTGTCCGTAATACGTCAACATTCGTCACTTGGCTGTACACCCTACACACGATACTCACAACTTGGGGACCCAAACTAATTTGTAGACCAAATAAACTGGTCAGCGCCATCTATGAACTTTGTCCGTAATACTTCAACATTCGTCACTTGGCTGTAGTGTACCCCTACACACGATACTCACAACTTGGGGACCCAAACTAATTTGTAGACCAAATAAACTGGTCAGCGCCATCTATGAACTTTGTCCGTAATACGTCAACATTCGTCACTTGGCTGTACACCCTACACACGATACTCACAACTTGGGGACCCAAACTAATTTGTAGACCAAATAAACTGGTCAGCGCCATCTATGAACTTTGTCCGTAATACTTCAACATTCGTCACTTGGCTGTAGTGTACCCCTACACACGATACTCACAACTTGGGGACCCAAACTAATTTGTAGACCAAATAAACTGGTCAGCGCCATCTATGAACTTTGTCCGTAATACTTCAACATTCGTCACTTGGCTGTAGGTACACCCTACACACGATACTCACAACTTGGGGACCCAAACTAATTTGTAGACCAAATAAACTGGTCAGCGCCATCTATGAACTTTGTCCGTAATACTTCAACATTCGTCACTTGGCTGTACACCCTACACACGACACCCACAACTTGGGGACCCAAACTAATTTGTAGACCAAATAAACTGGTCAACGCCATCTATGAACGTGCGCTGTAACTCCGTAAAACATTACATCATTCATCATCTTGCGGAATATAATACTCAAGTTGTCGCGAGACAAAATAATGTTCTGGTCAACGCCATCTATGAACTCCGTTATACGTTACATGATGAATTTATAAGATAAGAAAGTTTTAGTCAGAACAGGACCATAGGAACTAAATTGAAACAGTTACAAGAAACAAGGAGTCTATACCAGAACTTGCAGACCTTAAAAACACGAGGGGACAATCAAGTAACTTTTCAACTAGCTCAGAAGACCAAATCTGGAATCGAACTGTTTGTGGAAACCTAATACAATAATGGTGCAAAAGGTACAAAATTCTACGCTTTCTTTATAATTCTTTAGAAAACTCAAATAACGATTAGTACATAAATACTCAAATAGCGGAAATGTATTGTGCAAACCTATCCCTACCGATAGAAACACTGCGGACCCATCATACCCCTAAATAGAAAAAATAAAATAAAAATTCTACTAAAATGTGCACTTATCTCTACCACTAGGTAGGGATAACTGAGTAGGGATTAGAAATTTAATGTGCACCTATCCCTACCGGCAGAAATAAATGTACAAAAACGTGCACTTATCCTTACCATTAGGGATAAGAAATTTACTGTGCACCTATCCCTACCGGTAGAAATAAATCTACAAAAACGTGCACTTTTCCTTACCAGTAGGTAGGAATAGCTTGGTAGAGAAGTGTACCAGCCAAAATGATCACCATATCGAGTTCTGCGCGGGTTCAACTCGCCAGAGTTATTATCAGAAATGAGTAGGCTTATGACAATAAAGCTGCCAGACCACCGTGCTAGATTCCATCAAAGAGTGCCACTGTTTGTTGCTGATCCGGCGAACAATAGACCGGTAGAAATAAAATACAATGAAAGAGTAGATTTAAACTTTAATTTCTAATTAATATTAGCCAGAACTACTGTCCATATATTCTAAATGCTATAACAAAAACCAAAGGGAAACAAAGTATCTATAAGGGTCGGTTCACATCTGACGGAAGATGCGTCGAGCGTATCATCGGTCGCGTCTATTCGGTCGGAAAATACGTCGGGCGTAACTTCGTTATGTCACATTATTACGCGTCTATACAGTTTCTGCATTCAGCATCAATAGATCAGTTGTGCAATGTCCGACAATGCGTTGACTGAAATCATAATCGCCACCAACCAGGATACAATGTTGGGGAAAACGCCAAAAAAAATGAGTTTTGTCATAATCCCCATTGGTGGGGACAGCTTAGTGGGGATTATGACAATAAACCAAATGGAAGACGCTGTACGCCCGACGCACTAACGCATCATCGGTTAAGTGTGAAAAGTTGAATGTTTTCTCATATAGTTGTCTGTTCTGGCGTTACATGACCGAAAGTACGCGACGCATCTTCCGTCAGATGTGAACCGACCTTAATACCGGGTGATTCTTCTAACATTGTCTCACTATTCGTCAAAGAACGAAAAAAACAATTTTGGTTATCTTGTAAAATATTAGTTACATTTAAATGTACCCTTAGTGAAATAAATTATTATCAACCAATCTTTTATTGCTTCATCTTCATGCTATCAGCTTGAAAGACGAGCTCTATTAGGAAGGTTAAAGAAGTTTTTAAAATAACGACAAAAATAATAAATTGAGATGAACCACACCTATAGTCGTGACGAAACGGATCAAATTTTTGTTGTTTTTTTTGTCGTTTTGTAGAGTACGAACGAGACGCCAAGGAACCATTAACGGCCGGTTTCTATATTCCCATCTATCTATAGTTTTTAGATTTTGGATAGGTATTTGACATTTATCCTATAGGTATAGAAGTTATATTATGTCAAATACATATCCAAAATCCAAGAACCGCTATAGAATATAGAAACCGGCCATAAATAAGGCTGGTTACAGTGCTTCACTGACCGTCGGTGCGTATGTCGGTCGCGCTTGTCATTAATATGAAAATCCATAAAATCGTACAGTGCTGGACCGACCGTACGCACGCGTATATTGCTACGCACTGCGTACGAGGACCGTCGGTCGAGCGCGTCCGCATGCGTCCGTCGGTCGGCCGACGCGCTATGGAAACGTATGAACGCGTTCAGTGCTGCACCGATCGTTGGACCGACCGTACGGACCTACGACAGATGTCTGTATCATTTTTCATCTGGTCAGTTTGTTGGTCAGGAGAGAACTGAATGATACAAACTGACGGTCGGTCCGTGTGTATCGTCAGGACCGACCGTGCGCACCGACGGTCAGTGAAGCACTGTAACCCGCCTAAACATAGGTCAATCTTAGCAGAAGTCAATTTCATATTTATAACAAACACGAACTTTACTGATTTCTACTTTATTAAGTGGGTTAACATATATTCGGATGATACAAACACATGTACAGACAAGAATTAATAATAATTTTACACTAATCTGGGGCCTTACCACAAGGTCTTGGGGCAATATCAATGTGATATAACTTTGATATTTCGTACCATAACCTACAAAAATTGTACTGAAGTAGTGTTACTTCAAGTTTGAAATGTGACTTTTCTGAAACATGACGGTTTGTAAGAGCTTATGGTAAGCCCCTGGACTCAGGTCTGACATACTTTAGACTTCTTAATTTTATTATTTTTTTGTTATTTTTTTAAACACTCATTTCTAAACATACGATAGAGTAATTATATTACCTTATAGTTATTTATACGTTATTTATACTACATAGATTAAAGATTAGGGCGAGGGGATGCGGACAACGGATTAAGATAGGTAAAAAGACGTACTTAGGCGCATAGCTCGCCTCAGTTCTAACCCTTCCCACAAATTAATCACTATCGTTAATATAAATAAAAAAACATTAACAAAAAAATTACAAAAGAACAATAGTTACTTAAATTACCGGTAATGCTTTCTATGTACATAAATAATTATGTATAATTTAAACTAACTAATGTTTAAATAAATTCTATGAAGAAAGTAAAATACAATTCAACTAAGAGTACCTACCTATGAAATATAAGACACAGGTGATAGGTACGTTATTTTTACCCGACTGCGATGAAGGGTGTTTTTGGGGTGTACAATGTAATACATACATTACGAGTATATAATACATTGATGTATTTGATACTAGAAGTCGCTGGAGCCGAAACGGCTCGACAGATTTTGATAAACAAGATGTCGTTGGATTAGTCTGAATTACAATATTAACGGCCGATTACTAATTCTATCTATTTACGGTTTTTGGATTTTGGATAGGTATTTGACATGACTTTTATAGGATTAATGTCAATATCTATGCAAAATCCAAAAACCGTACATAGATAGAATATAGAAATCGGCCGATAGGTTTTACCAAAATGTCAAAAAACCCAACATGGCGGCTGTATAACCTATATTCAATTAAATTCAGTCGTGTTTATAACTTTTGCAAAAAACACTAGCTGTTAAACAACAAGCAGTGATCATAGTAAAGGTGCGTATAAATTAAGCGCGGCAGCCGCGCGAGCCAATGTTCGGCCAGAGTTGACGTTCATTTGCCGCGCGAGCCAATATGTAGATACAAATACTATAATTTGACGACCTCAGTGGCGCAGCGGGCAAGAGTCCGCCTGCGACGCAAGAGGCTGCGGGTTCGATTCCCGCCTCGGAACAAATTTGTGTACGATCTGCAGAAATTTGTTCCGTTGGTCTGGGTGTGTATGTATAATAAAAAATATCTATCTATGTACCTACATCATGTATTAAATAATATCAGTTATCTAGTACCCATAACACAAGCTTTGAGTAGCTTACTTTGGGGCTAGATGATGCTGTGTGGATTGTCCAGCATTATTTATTATTATTTTTTTTATAAATTTAGTTGGACGTGACAGCCGCGCGCGGCAGGCGATCGCTCTACGAACAGACCGCGGCGGATAGTCGTAGTGCGATAACGGAACTCTGATACAATCGACACTTGTCAAAACTGGCTCAAATTTATTGAATAAACACTCTTATGTCATACCAAATCACTTGATTACAATGAATACGTATTGACATTGATTGTAAGAAAAGATCCATAATCGCCCCCCAGTTCTGTCACTCTTGTGATTTTCTTACTGATTTCTACCCACGCATCATACCTCAGCGATTTATTGTGGTATTGGGAGGATTTGCTGTTCGACAAATATTCTTTAGTGCTATACAATTGAGCGCGGCCGCCGCCCGCGCCAATGTTCGATGGTTTGCCGCGCTTAATTTATACGCGGCTTTACATTCACAGGTTCAAAAGAACTAGTTTCACTATAAGAAGAACATAAAATAATGTCATCAAAACAACCATGAGTTATCCAAAGTAAAGAAATTTGCGTGGTTTGATTTGCCGAAATATTTATGATACTCCAGGAAACTGAACCGTGCACATATATAAATAAAGTTAATATTGTTTTGTGCAACTTGTTCTTCAAATGCAAGGCGAGGCACTATAGTAAACTAACACTGCCGTTTTTTTACGCCAAATAAACATTGCCATGAAAATAAATATAGACACCTAAGTATATTAAATTTTTCCTTCCTTCCACTCGACACCACCAAAACGACAACATCCGTGGTGTCGTATGGAATCTCTAGTCCATACGACACCACCCTAGTGATGTCCAGAAACGCGTGTTTTTGACTAACAGCTCCCAGTTCATTAAAAAAAAAAAAAAAAATGATCACGACTGAAATCCCTAGGCTCGGTAGATATCTCCTCAGATCTTTAGTTACTTAGATCTTTGAGGATATCTAAAGGGGGTAGTCAGAGGCAAGTCCAAACATTACATTTGGTACATGCCCACATTTTGCACAGTAGTTAGTATTCCGTACGTGACAGGTTGCAAGCCCATCGCCGCTTATAAGAATACTAACCTATGACACATACCTTCGAATTTTTGGTTCTAGCGTATGCCGGTTTCCTCACGATGTTTTCCTTCACCGTTTAAGAGCACTGGCATTGCGCACATAAATTTTTCGAATGGAAAAACTCATTGGTGCACGACCAGGTTTGAACCCACGACCATCGGATCGTGAGGCAGGGGTGCTACCGCTACACAACCAGTTCATTAAAATAAATAAATAAATATCAGACAACATCACATACATTGATCCGACCCCAAAGTTATTATTTCAAGTTACCTATAGATAAATATAAATATTAAAAAAAAAAAAAAAAAAAAAAAAAACAGATTAATATAAACTTTATCAAATGACATACCTCATTAATGAAACTGCTTGAACTTAATTGGAGTTTTCATATCAACAACTTTGTATGTAGGTAACCTCACTATTAGTCTGTGGTGTCGTATGGAGGAAGGAAATTTTTAAATTAGTTTTTGAAATCACTTACAGAATAGGTACACGATTTTTGTGCTAAAACCAAAATTGCAAGAGATCAAAAATATATAAAAATAATATTATTTTTTAAAATGTTGTAGTAGGTAATGTTGTTTTATTGTTAATTTCCCGGCCTCTCATAATTTACTTCGAATCGAACTAAAGAATTAAGACTATAATAATAAAAATAGACATTACTATATACTTATTACTAACCTTATACTATAAGAAAACACATCTGATTACGTCTATGGGTGGTTGGGACACCGTTACGGGTGCAATAGGCGTCGCTTTCTCTACGGAAGAAAGGCTCAGGTTTAACGACAAGTGCGTCGCCATTTTCGGGGAACGCTACTATGAATGAGCTTTGGCGGTCTATAGTAATAGACCAACTATTACTATAGACCGCCAAAGCTCATTCATAGCAGCGTTCCTACGAAATAGCTTAAAATTTTGCTTAATCGTAAAAAATATTTTATAGTTTTTTTTAGAAATTGTTGGTCCATGATATTATGAATTGCTTTACACTAGCGAGTATTTGCTTTACGACGGTTGTAGGGTTCAAAAGTGATGTGTCAAACTTGGGTAAATCGTAAATTCAGTAATTGAATTTCCTAGAACTTCGGTAGCTTTGCACGCGCGCGCTGGACACTATGCGTCCAAGTAATCTAACGCGTACAAAGTCGCGGCAGCTCCTATACAATAATGATGGAGGTGTTCGAGGAACCGAATCTCCGTGGAACTTACATAAGAAAATATTTAAATATAACAAAAAGTTTGTAGATAGTAAAAAAACAATTATAACATTACAGATACAGGTATAACTACACAACTAGCTAATAGCATTTTCATTTTCACACTTTTTTTCAAACATTGGAGGATTGAATTCACGTGGTCATAACGTAATCTCCTAAATCGCTATTTGATCGACTTCTATTTCTTGTTTCAGCAAGAAATAAAAGTCGATCAAATAGCTTACTCGATACTTATTTCACCAAAAGTATACCAAGAAACACTGTCTTTTCTTCAGTAGAGAATACAGAGGATGGCGGGGTGGGAGGAGGGGCGGGGACATGTACCTACTCTAGCCACTTCCACAAATTTTCTACTAATAACTATATTAACCATTCAAGAACATCAATTACTAAGTTATAATAAGATATAAACAATAATATAGTAATATATAAGTAATCTTACACTGCTAACAAAAATATACTAAATTACTAATTATTAATATTTGTAGACAGTATTATTAGTTTGATAACAACATTCTCTGTTACAGGATGGCTAATGCTAAAAATGTATAAGAACATAATTTACCTAATTTTGAAGAGTTGCAGATATGCTCTTCGCGTAGAGGTAGCTTTATTCTAAGGTTAGGTTATAAATAAAAAAACTCTGAAGATAATCGTTTGGCTCTTTAGTCAACTGGCCCCGGAAAAAACCGGCCCTACGGGGTCAGTTGACCAAAAATAAGTTTTTTTTTAGTCGACTGGGCCTATTACTAATTTGAACAAAAAATCTATTGTCTATTTCAAATCCATGTACTGATGTGTACAAAACGTACTCAGAGAAAAAAATGAAACACCATTTTTATAAATATGATACTTAATATGTTTATTGGGTTCTTTTGCTTAGTAGAACTAGTAAAAATCAACAATATAGTATATCGACACGAAACACCTTTCTTCTTGACTATTCTAATAATACATTCTGTAAGCATTAGGTCAACTGAACTCGAGGGGCCAGTCCGAGCGGGGCCAGTCGACTAAAGAGCCAATCGTTTACCCCAAATACAAGGTTAGTATAATAAAAACAAAGTCGGCAATATACCCGAAGTTTCTAGTATACTACAAAAAAATATTTCGAGGTAAAAAATAGTTATTTTCTCTAAAACTAAAGGATTTAGGAAGGTATAACACCGTTTTTACTGTGTTCCGTTCCGAAGTGCATTCTGCGACAAACCCTTCAATATTTTCATATTCTTCAAGGTCCTAGTTATATTGCTATGTACTCCAAGGAGTTCGTTACATTGCTTTATGTTTTCAAAGCTGTGAAGTGCATTCTTCGATAAAACCTATCATATTTTCATATTCTTCAAGAACCTGGTTTTATTGCTATGCTCTTCAAGGATTTTGTTATACTGCTTTATTATTAGAATGCTGAAGTTAACTCTCCGAAAAAACCTATCATATTTTCATGTTTTTCAAGGACCTATTTATATTGCTTTCTTCAAGGAGTTTGTTGCATTGCTTTATTTTTAAAATGCTGAAGTGAACTCTCTTACAAAACCTATCATATTTTCATGTTTTTCAAGGACCTATTTATATTGCTTTTCTTCAAGGAGTTTGTTGTATTGCTTTATTTTTAAAATGCTGAAGTGAACTCTCTTACAAAACCTATCATATTTTCATGTTTTTCAAGGACCTATTTATATTGCTTTTCTTCAAGGAGTTTGTTGTATTGCTTTATTTTTAAAATGCTGAAGTGTACTCTCTTACAAAACCTATCATATTTTCATGTTTTTCAAGGACCTATTTATATTCCTATGTTCTTCATGTTTTAAAGTAAGTGCTGAAGTACATTCTTCGTTATATTGTTTTATTTATTCAATAACACCTTAAAAAGAGGTACCTACTTTATGTAAAATGTGTTTGAGATTATAGTTTAGTTTATCAAAAAAAAAAAAATTTACCTCTGCATAACTCTACCTCAGTATAAATCATTCCGTCTTGTATGCTCGGAGACTTTACCACAAACTCTTCAGGCAATATCAAAGTAATATAATAACTATGGTATTTCGTACCAAAACATAAAAATTTAATTGAAGTATTAGTTCAAGCTTGAATTTTGACTTGAAGCATGATGGTTTGAGATTGTAGTAAAACCCAGGACAGAGATTTTTTCATAACATTCTATCAAAAATATATGGTAAGTGAAAATAAAGGAAGCACAAGGAGAAATGCTCTATTGAAAATGTCTTAGAATATAGTACATAGTATACAAGTCGACATTCATTAATAACATCAATGCCAGTAATACCTATTTTTATTTTGACTAGCTTCCGACCGCGGCTTTGTTACCCTTCTGCTGTTCCAGGTAACAGAATTTTATTTACTTATTTCATTTTTGGACATGATTAACATACACTAAGCCCTAAGGCGTTTTAAAACACAAACATCCAAACATTTACGCTTAAGACTTGTACTACGGCATATAAAACCGTATTATGTTACAGGTTGAAGTGACAGGTCCAGGAATGGTCACCGAAAGACCGGTCGTCGGTCCCAAGCGCTCGTCCGCTGATGCCGCACCGGCCGACATCAGCGCTCACCGATTTACTCCAGGTCAAATATCACCCCTTGTTCGGTCACGTCCTGAAATGATGTAGAATGTTTATTTATGTACCAGCTGTCCCGGCAAACTTCGTACCGCTTCTACATTGCTTAGACAACAGTGAGTGTTTATAATTTAATATGAACTTTATTAAATAGTAATAAAAGTCAAATTGACTATTTTTAGGGTTTTCCCGGCAGTTATTCGAATTTTTCTTACCTTTTAAACCTTTCCTAGACCTCCACGAGCATTTCAAGACCAAGATAAGATAAATCCGTTTAACGATCGAGACTAACGAACAGCAATTCATTTTTATATTATATAGATAGATTTACACAATGTTTCAAAATCGTATGCCTTTATATGAGTATTTCTTGTATATATACTACCAATTGAGCTGTGTCAAGTCTTTATTGGAACGAAGTTCCTTATCGCGCGTTGCGAAAGGGGGCTAGACGGAAAAAATTAAGACCAAAAGTTGTAACGACACTTTTTAAGACCAAAAGTTGTAACGCACGGCTTAGAGGCTTAGAGAGTTTCGCTGTCTGTCTCTCTCTCTCAGGAACTTCGTTCCATCCGGGTGTCACTTGACACCTCTCAAGTTTTTTAATTATTATTTATATAAAAAAAACATAGCTGAACCTGTCAAGCTAAGCTATGAAAATGAAATTATCCCATTATTGATTTGACACGCATCCTTAGCATAAGCACTTATTACATTACCCTGACTTCAGGGACCCTTACCCTAAATAAGTGGTGTAATAAGAGTTAGGGCGTAAGGCGTAGAGGCTAGGCGTTAGGTTCCCTTACTATCGGGCCCTGAATACCGTGTAGTGTAATACCCGTTTTAGCAATGGTGCATTTAAGGTGGAAAAGCTCTAAAATGCAGGTATACTAACTACTGAATCGAAGATATTCGGCAAGCTCGAAGACTCTTCGTTGGTGATCTGGGGGCGGCTGCCGCTACTCTCCTCTACCTCTTCTTCATCCTCCGCCTCCTGACAAACAAATCTTTATTCAGTAAAATCACAGTGATCATTTTGAATCGTTCCACTAGGTGCCAATTCCAGTTCTATTCCCAGTCCGAGAAGAACTGACAAGAAACTCGTCTCGGTCCCAGCGCTTTTTTGTATGACCCTTCTTACAAAAAATGTAATTGAGATAATAACATAAAAAAAGGACAGCGTTTACATTGCAAATTGGTTAGCTGTCGGAGGGCGGAGCGACATCGGGCCATGAGTTCCTATCTATATCTATATAAGAGCTTGACCTGACTGACTGATTGATCATCGCCGAGCCGAAACCGCTGAAGCTAGAAAGCTGAAATTAGGAAGGTGGTTTCCTTTTATAACAAAACCACCCACTAAGGCGGGATTTTTGGAAATTCCACCTCTAAGGGGGTGAAAAAGGGTGAAAACGTTAGTATGAAACTTTTCAACGCGTGGAGCGATTTTTATGAAACTTTGTTTGTGCACTGTAAATGCAAAATAAATGGACACGTGTTTCAGGATTTTTCAATATAATCTTCAAAAAGGGGTCAAATGTGGGGTCAATGTTTGTATGGGAACTTTTCAACGGGTGGTGCGATTGGTGTGAAACTTTGTTTGTGTACTGTAAATGCAAAATGAATGGACACGTATTTCTGGATATTCCAAAATAACCCTCTAAAAAGGGTAAAAGGAGGGTCAAAGTTATGTATGGAATTTTTTTATTAGTGTGATTTGTTAAAAACTCAGTTTAGATACTTTAAGTGAACGAAGTCGCGAGCGGGACAGCTAGTCATCAATATATTGTATCCTACTAATATTATAAACGTGAAAGTTTGTAAGAATGTATGGATGGATGTATGTTTGTTGCTGTTTCACGCTAAAACGGCTGAACGTATCTGAATGAAATTTGGCACAGATATAGATTATGGTCTGGAATAACACATAGGCTACTTTTTACCCCGGTGAAATGAATGGTTCCTGTGGGATGTGTTTTTGATTTTCAAGGTATAAAGCGGGCGAAGCCGCGGGCGGAAGCTAGTTATAATATATAATACGCTTTCTTTGTGAGATAACTTTTAATGATGGATTTTCTGCGGTGTATTTGCCTGACAACTACGTCGCTCTGGTTTTTATATGTTCTCTCGTGTTATTTTGAGTTTTATTGCGTAATTTTGGTGGTTATTTTGCCAATAAAGCCCGGCTTCTTGACGCGAGTGTAAAGTATGTGAATTAGAGTGAATAGTTCTCTTCAAATTCCATCGGAGGAAATCCCGAAAATTTTCAACAAAACAGCCATCTTTTGTTTAAAATTGACTTGACAACTTGACTATGACTCTGTGACGTTGACAATACTTATAAATAAATACACTTGACACTGGCAAAATTGTTCTCTAAGAGACAGATGCCATAATTGAAGAAGAAGAAGAACTTTTAATGATGGCTTTGAATAAGATAGCTAAGAACACTCCCGACTAAATCACCTTCCGTTCGACACACAGACAGACACGTCAAACTTATAACACTGTCTTTGCGTTGGGGGGTAAAACACTTACATCAAAACCGAAGCACGTGTCGACTTCCTTCTCGAGCCTGTTGCTTCGCTCGGCGGCTTGCTGCTGCTGCCTCAGCATCTGCTTGCGCTTCTTGTTTTCCTCATCTTCATCCTCATCATCCAGCACAACTTCTTCCCCGTACTCGTCAGTGCTTTCTTCTTCTTCATCCTCTTCTATAAAATATCATAAAGTTATTATAAAGAGCAAAGATTTGATTGTTTGTTTGCATTGAATAGGCTCCGAAACAAATGAACTGATTTAAAAAAATATTTCACAGTTGGGAAACTACGCTATCCCCAGGTGACGTAAGTGATATTTTATATTAAAAAAATAGACTTACTCTTACGCAACCCATCTGCTCATAGTCCTGGGACTGATCGCAAGATAAAACACAAAAAAAAAAACAAAAAAAAAACTTTTGCTACCCGTGTAGTGTTGTAGTCATAAATTTATTTATTTATTTAACAAAATCCACAGCTCTCATTCGTAAGGTATATACAGATCTCATAACATTACATACAGCCAATAATGGATTTACATTTTACAAACATTAATTGACAGAGTTGACGAATGATAGGAGTGAGTGGAAGAAGAAAACATGTTGTGCCGACCCCACTTAGTGTGGGATAAGGGCAGGAGAATGACGAAACATTAATTTATAAAAAAGCTATTAACCTGCCAAAATACATAGATATCATCGGCTAGACAACTGGCTGTTTTGTAGCCAGTATAATTTTTATTCTATACTAAAACTACAATAAATAAAAATAAATAAATAAATAATGCTGGACAATCCACACAGCATCATCTAGCCCCAAAGTAAGCTACTCAAAGCTTGTGTTATGGGTACTAGATAACTGATATATTTATAATACATGATATAGGTACATAGATAGATATTTTTTATTATACATACACACCCAGACCAACGGAACAAATTTCTGCAGATCGTACACAAATTTGTTCCAAGGCGGGAATCGAACCCGCAACCTCTTGCGTCGCAGGCGGACTCTTGCCCGCTGCGCCACTGAGGTCGTCAAATCACAATTGGTAAAGTATCTCTGTTTTATTGTTACCTTTTTAGGATTAAACTGACCGAATACAATTAAAGTATGACAAAATAATAGATAGTGTCCTAGGAAAGACATAGACTTTGAGGATTTAAAGGCCATAAGCCGAATCCAAAAATATCCGTTCAATGTTTTGAGAATATTATGTTGAGGAGTGAATCTACCGAATTTAGATATTTTTCAATTATAATTTCTCAATTTTGCACTTATCCCTACCGGTAGAAATAGATCTACACAAATCACTTATCCCTACCAGTAGGGATAACTGAGAGGGGATAAGAAATTTACTGTGCACCTGCGCTACCGGTAAAAATAGATCTACAAAAACGTGCACTTATCCCTACCAGTAGGGACAGCTTGGTAGGGATAAGTGTACCAGCCGAATGTTTTTTGGTTCATACCTTGTTGCGGGGATTGCGGACTGACAATAGCCACATGCTGCTGGGTGCCGTCCTCCAGCTGGATCACCTCAAGCACCACATACTTCTGTCCGTCTTCATCGGACATCACCTCACCATGCTTCATACTGAGAATCTCGGTAGCCTCGCCTTCCGTCTTTATCTCAGACAGGAACGGGTGCTGTGGGCAATTACGTTATGTATAGGTCATCCAACGGATCTAGGTATTCGTGAAATTAGCAACGGGTGCAAGTTTGCGCATGTTCAGATCCTTCCCCCCTGAACGAACCAGTACTAGATCCTAGGGTGCACCACTTATAGAAGCTCTACCAAATCAAACCACAATTTAGGTTCTAGTAGCTGTAATGCTTAAAAAGAAGACAATTTGACAATTAAAATAACTTAGCTTATAAAAGATTTCCAAAACGCAACGATAGCGCGATCTAATTTGCATCACCCCGACATCTAGCGATATTAAAATAAACTAACCAATTCTAACCACAACAAGTAGTAATAAACGCTCTAACACCCCCCTCCTCATACCTCCAATTGCTCCCGAAAAACGATACTGCGCAGCTCTTCACGAATGCCTAGATTCGTTGAGCCAACTATAACTAAATGTTTAACATTATGTGTGCTATGTATTCACTAGGCAATATTTGAGACGCAAGATGTAAATCCCAAAATCCCCTCTTAGGCTCCCATACAGATACGAGATGGTACTAACCCTGCGTGCGTTCGCGTTAATCAACCGGAACTTCTTCTGGCGGCCAAGTTTGAGGGCGAGCGCGCGCTCGTGGTGTCCCGACTCCGGGTCGTGCACGGCGAGGTGCCGCATCAGGTTACCCTTGTGGGCGAAGGTGCGGTGGCACGAGTGGCAAGTGTGCGTCTTCTCTTTAGGCGGCTTCGGCACGTAGTTCGGATTATGATAGAGATTCTGGTGACGACGGAGCAGTTGCATTTGCCTGGAAGTGTTGATTAAAGATTATGAAAGTTGCCAAAACTATCACAATTTTTTGAATAAAATTGAAGAGAATGTTATGCAGAAAATAAATTAAATTTAATGGGAAACCGGCAGGAAGAAGAAGAAGAAGCGTTGGCTGCTAGCTCGCTAGCAACCAACCCATGCTGAGGCAGACGCCATTTTGTTTCTTTAGACTTTTTGTTGTTTTAAATTTATAGTTTTTTTTTTGTTTTCTTATGTTAGTCTAATAGAACAAATAAAGTTATTTTATTCTTTATTCTTATTCTTATTCTAAGAAGAATGTTATGCAGAGGGCAGAAAGTCATGACCAATAACAATTGTACCAACATAATCAGTAAATAAAGGCATTTGATTAGATTAGATAATATACTCAACAACAATCATATATTAAACAAGCTACGCAAGAACGGTTCACACTATGATGTTAGCACATCAGGTAGAGTATTACAGCACTTATTACACTACCCTGAATTCAGGGACCCTTACCCTAAATAAGAGTGGTGTAATAAAAGTCAGGGCGTAAGGCGTAGAGGCTAGGAGTTAGGCTCCCTTACTACCGGGCCCTGAATACCGTGTAGTGCTTAAAGAATGAGTTACCTGAAAGACTGATTGCAGTAATCGCAAGCGTAGGGCTTCTCATCAGTATGCTTGAGCATGTGCGATCTGAGATGTCGTTGCGTGGTCGACGCGTACGGGCAAAGTTCGCATTTGTAGCACTTCTCGCCTTCGTGAGTCTAAAAACAAAGAACATGTTCACTAGTCTACCCGTGACCACGACAGCGTGTAAACCTGCCGAAACGTCGGGAAAATAAATAGGTAATTAAAACGCGATAAATACCCGTTTAATACTAATAATAATATGTTCACTAAGTTTAATCACAATATTATAAACGCGAAAGTTTGTAAGAATGTGTGGTGTATAGATTTATGGATGGATGTTTGTTACTCTTTCACGCTGAAACCGCTGAACGGATCAGAATGAAATTTAGCACAGATACAGATTATAGTCTGGAATAGCACATAGGCTACTTTTGCCCTGAAAAAATGTATGGTTCGCGTGGGATTGATTTATTTTTATTTTCATGCTACCACGCGGGCGATGCCGTGGGCGGAAGCTAGTACTATATGTATAAAATACTAGCTTCCGCCCACGGGAACCGTATATTTTTCCGGGTAAAAAGTAACCTATGTGCTATTCCAGACCAGATCCGTTCAGCCCTTTCAGCGTGAAAGTGTAACAAACAAACATCCATACATTCTTACAAACTTTCGCGTTTATAATTAGTAGGACTTAGTAGAGACAACTAACCTATTGACAGACAATGCAGAGCTGGGGCCCTACCACGAATTCATAATATATTACCGAATTAGTATTACATTGTTATTTCGTTCCATGACCTATGCTAATTGTATAGAAGTAGTGACGTTTCTATAATGGAATCGAACGAAATCGTTCTGGAAGACTCTGTGGTAAGGCCGCGAGTATTATTAGTCCACCAGTACTCTCCAAGATAATAGTGTGTGGCCGCCTCACCTTATTGTGAACCTTGCAGGAGTACATATCTGTCAGGGAAGGATTTCCCGCAGCGCTAGGGCCGCTAGTATCACTATCCACCAGTGCTCTCCAAGATAATGGTGTGTGGCCGCCTCACCTTATTGTGCACCTTGCAGGAGTATCTGTCAGGGAAGGATTTCCCGCAGCGCTTGCATTTGAGGGGCTGCTCGGAGGTATGCAGCTTCTGCACGTGGATGCGCAGATCGGTTTTCCGGCCGCACTTGGCCGGGCACAGCTCGCACGCGTACACCGGCTTCTGCGACACTGCCAACCATAAATATATATTATACCAGTGGAATACCAGTTAATAGGAATCGTCTGGAAAGCTTCTTCTATCTAGACCTCATCCTTGAGATCAATAGTTAAACTATTAGGGTCAATTTATACTAGCGCAGAGTCGAAGCGCATCGAAGCGTCAAATTCTTTATAACTAAAGCGAAGCCGTACGAATGCGCGCCCAATACAATACGAGTCCATCGTGATCAACACATTCAACACCGACGCAGGCCAATTTCCGACTGATGACGCGTAGGTTCGCTAGTGGGCGCACGGGTACGCACCAATCAGCGTTGGTCACGCGCAGACGCGCGAATTCCGAAGAATGCGCGCGTCTTTTTCAAATCTCAGAAGTAATGTGAGGGTTACGCTGTGGAGTTAAGGTTGAATTTGTTATGTTCAGTTTTGGATTGACGCTTCGATGCGCTTCGACTCTGCGCTTGTATAAATTGACCCTTAAGCTACGAGTTGGCAGCGACGTGAGGCAAGGGCGGACGCATCGCGGCGACACTACTGGTTTCTATGTATTTCTATGAAATTCCCTCCGTAGTTAGCGATACGCATTTCATAGAAATTCATAGAAACCAGTGTCGCCGCGACACGTCGTCCTCCGCCGCCTCACGTCACCCGCTCAACTCGTACCCTTATAAATAAAATCTCCGCGATTTTGCTTTTGCCATGTTATTTTACTAACTTTAAATCTCACATAAAAATTTGAATGAAATATTTTCTCTGTCCCGTTTACTAAAGTAACATTATTTCGTGACTCTTATCTATTATATCATTTTAACCACCCATTCTGTTGTTTCTTTGTTGGTTATCATTAAATCTGTCAGAATTTCTTATAGATCTCATCTAGAAATATCAGCTTTCATACAAAAAACAATATTGACTGAAGCTTCTTTTTTGTAGGTATGACAGACACGGACAAACAGACACACTGTGCCATCTAACTTTTAGATGTGGATTGAAAAATTATTTTGCGCTTCCGCTCCAAGACATTTGAATTAAAATTTGAATCAACAAAACACATTAGGCAATAGTAACACAAAACACAGTAAATAAAAGATCGCAATCGACTGAACTCATAATTTCACTCGCACCTGCATATCTTAATAATATAATAAGCACGAAAGTTTGTAAGAATATATGGATGTATATTTGTTACTTTTTTATGGTGAAACGGTTGAACGAATCTGGATGAAGTTTGGCACAGAATATAGCACATAGGCTACTTTTTATCCCAGAAAAATTTACTGTTCCCGCGGGATAGATTTGTTTTTGTTTTTCAAGGTACTATGCGAGCGAAGCCGTGGGCGGAAGCAAGTTATACATATTCCTTGCCCTCACACCTAAGACAGGCACTCTCGTTTATCGAGGAAACATCTTTTGATATTTCTCCACGTAACATTGTAGCTTATACAGTAGATATTTGAAAGATATTTTTTTTAGATATTCGAAACTACGAGTAAAATGGTACCACAACATATAAAGAACTCTGAATTTTTCACTGCCTTCTTCATAAGCTTTTGAGTTTACACTAACACTTCATTACAGTAAGCCTCAGCAGAGCAGATGCAAACTATTGCACAGCAGACCATGGGCGATAATTTCGATGTCGCAATTTAACAATGCATATATCTTTTCAAATCATGAACACCAGAAATTCGGAGCATGACATACCCTTTGATATCATTCGCTTAATTATAATCATAAATATAATACAATAATCTTATATTATCAAAATCCTGACTGTCTAACTGAATTGTCTGTCTGTATGTCTGTTTATTCCGGCTTATTTACTAAACAGATGGAGCTAGATAGCTAATTTTAGACCTAATTTTATTTACTATTAGTGTTCCACACCAAAAAATATATTTCAAAACTGCATTTAACCGCTGGGCGCTGCTAGTTATTAAATGATTATGACATAACGAGGTAAATCTTTGTAGCCATTGCAAAGGTTATTGTATGACCATTTCCTTGTCTAACCTATGTTTCAGTGGATTAGTAAGTATCCTACAAGATTAAGTAAAACGGGGCGGATAACTTCGCACTATTTATATACAAATGAGAAATATAATCCCTAATTTCCGCCAAGGTTAACAAGGTAGAACAGGTTTTCTACATGTATCATACTGTTTTCATTTATTGTTTACATCTCAAACAATGTGTGAGAGAAATGTATAAAAAGCTTGTAGAAAACGTGTCAATGGCAGAACGTATGTAGATGTAAACGAGATGTAATAAAGACTAGATTATCCACGAGTGCTAATAGCCTAAGTTTTAATGGGTATAATGTACAATCGCAGAATGAAAAGGTTGACCAGTTTTCAAATAAATACGTTTACGCATTGCAAGCACATGTGACCTTTTCAAACTGCGTACTAGACGAGAGTACTGTACTGAATATTATGTTTAACTCTTTGACAACAAAGTTTAAATTCACTTAGACAAATGTTCTATGACATAGCAGATAGTTATCAAACTAATACCTACTGAGCAAGTAATAACAGATCTTAAGACGCTTTGCGTCCTAAAGAGGTACGGATTTTCGAATAATTTAATGACTTTAAATGAATTTAATTGGAGTCTTGATCAAAAATCTGTGAAGCGAGAAACTGGATAAACATGTTACCTATCTACAATAAATCCCAAGTTAATCCTCATAGTAGTTATCAAAATATTACAATTTTAAATTCTAAAACGAATCATTTTCAAAAAATATTTTTATCGAGAAATTTTTCTGCTATATGTTTTCAGCCAAGAGAGAATCTAAGTAAAAAGCCGAGGTATTATCAATGAGTAATTTTTGTATCTATTTAAATTATATAATCTGAATCTCGGAAACTGCTCCAACGATTTTCATGAAACTTAGTATGCAGTGGGTTTCGTGGGCGATAATTCGATCTACCTAGGTTTCATTTTTAACGTCGTTTACCAAAAAAAAACTGAGCTAAGCTCGGTCAACCAGGTACTATATATAAAAAATGGAGACGTAGCTTGTTCACAAGTACTAATTGTTTCCATTTGAAAAAGAGCAATTGTGGAGTCAACCTTTTCATTCCGCGATTGTGCAAGGCGGGATGAACCGCTCCGTACATACCGTTGTGTATAAGCTTGTGCGCCTTCAGTGAATTAGACTGGGTGAAGCACATGGTGCACATATCACATTTGTAGGGTTTCTCGCCAGTATGCGTGCGGAGATGGCGCTTGAGCTTGAACGTATCCGGAGACGCGTAGGTGCAGTGCGAGCACTGGAATACACAAATTATCATAAGTCACGGCACAAAAACATAATTTAAAAACCGGCCAAGTGCGAGTCGGACTCGCGCACGAAGGGTGCCGTACCATTATCAATAAAAACGGCAAAAAAATAGTATCTGTTGTGTGAGCCCCCTTAAATATTTATATTTAACCACCGACCCCAAAAAAAAATCTCTCAATTTATTGTATTTTTTTATTATTGTTGTAATACATATTATTCTACAAATTTCCCTCAATATAGTTATCAAATGAAAAGGCTTGAGTAGTAGAATATTGTACTACAATATGACACATTTCAAATCCAAGATGGCCGCCACCACAAAATGGCGGGCAAAGTTTGTGTCGGAGGTTTTTTAACTTGCATTCTGTTTATAGTATTTGTTGTTTTGGCGGCAACAGAAAAAAACTCGGTATCTCCTCAGACCTCTAGTAAATTAGATCTTTGAGGATATCTAATAAAGGTAGAGTCACAGGCACGTCCTAACAGAAGCAGTAGGTCTACCATGAGTTTTCACAATCTACACTCGCTAGCGGCTGTAGTTAAAAAATTGATTGAAAACTTGTAAGCGCCTCTAGCGGATAGTTGGGTATTAAAACGTCACGTAGTTAACTATCCTACGTCACAGCGTACTACAGCGACTGTAGTTTGCGGTTCATTCATTTGCTTAGAATTTGGTAGCATGAGTAACAATTTTGACAGATGTCATAGTAACGTACTATTACTACTGTAGTAACGTCAGCCGATCTAAATGTGACAACTCATGGTAGACGTACAGACACTAGGTGGGTATGTGTGTACCTGGTATGGGCGTTCGCCAGTGTGGCACCGGATATGACGGCGTAGCTTGGAGAGCTCAACGGATGCGTAGTCGCACTCATTGCACTTGTGCGGCTTCTCGTGCGTGTGTTTGTAGCGCACGTGACGCACCAACTCACCTGACACACAATTTTTTATAATACTGGACAATCCACACAGCATCATCTAGCCCCAAAGTAAGCTACTCAAAGCTTGTGTTATGGGTACTAGATAACTGATATATATATAATACATAGATAGATATTTTTTATCATACATAGAAAACACCCAGACCAACGGAACAAATTTCTGCAGATCGTACACAAATTTTTCCGCGGCGGGAATGGAACCCGCAACCTCTTGCGTCGCAGGCGGACTCTCGCCCGCTGCGCCACTGAGGTCGTCAAATAACAATATTGTTAAACACTTGTTAATTTACACACATTTTTATGAAAGCTAGTTGATTATAACTGGAACTCTATGTACTTCATTTGAGTAATTTATTTCATTACAAGCTTAAAATTTTGTGAATTCCTGAGTTTCTATGAATCAAGAAACTTAGCCCCTGTTTAGGCCAGTCAAAGGACTCACCCGAGGTGGTAAAAGTACTCTTGCAGAACTTGCAAGTGTGCGGTTTGACTCCGTTGTGCATGTTGACGTGGTTCTGCAGAGAGGCTTGAGTCTTGAAGCCGCGGTCGCACACCGAGCATTTGTGAGGGCGGTCCTCGGAGTGGCATTTCATATGACGCAGCAGGAGATAACTGAAACATCAGTTTGTTTCTTAGATAGATGTCGCTATAAAGAACTTTCATAAGTAACAACGAATGTTTGAATTAAGAATATTATGATCACGACTGTAAGCCCCGGGCTCGGTAGATATTTGCTCAGATCTTTAGTTACTAAGATCTTTGAGGATATAAAAAGAGGGTAGTCAGCGGCAAGTCCAAACATTAGATTTGGCACATACCGTACATGCCCACATATTGCACAGTAGTTAGTATTCCGTACGTGACAGGTTGCAAGCCCATCGCCGCTTCTCAGAATACTAACCTATGACACACACCTTCGAATTTTTGGTTCTAACTTCTAAGGTATGCCGGTTTCTTCACGATGTTTTCCTTCACCGTTTTCTTAAAAGGTGAAGAAAAATTTATTAAGAAAATTTTATGAGCGCAATGCCAGTGCTCTTCAACGGTGAAGGAAAATACCATAAGGAAACCGGCATTTTTCGAAGGTCCTATGCAAAATGTGGACATGTGCCAAATATCATGTTTGGACTTGTCTCTGACTACTCTCTTTATATATCCTCAAAGATCTAAGTGACTAGAGATCTGAGGAGATATCTACCGAGCTTGGGGATTACAGTCGTGATTATATTCTGTAGCATCGTATACATACCGTCTATGGCTGTTGTACGAGCAGAAGTTGCAAGTGTAGAGTGAGCGCGGCTTACGCTTCTGCTTATCGGCAGGTTGGTCATCCTCATTTGAATCCGCCGCTCCTTCCTCGTCATCGTCCTCGAACGTGTACACATCAGCTGTCTCATCCTCCGGCCTGTCCTCCTCCTGAACAATAAATAAATAATAAATAATGCTGGACTATCCACACAGCATCATCTATCATCACAATGATACACTAACTTTTAACACTCCCGATTTGGCAGCTTACTCCTTCAATTGCTCTAATCTTATAGGTATATATATATAATCTGAATCTCGGAAACGGCTCCAATGATTTTCATGAAATTTAGTATGCAGGGGGTTTCGGGGCGATAAATCGATCTAGCTAGGTTTCATTAAAAAAAAACGAGTAAAGCTCGGTCACTCAGGTACTTGTACTACACACCTGTGATATGAACAATATTCAGAATACTCAAGTCTAGGTAAAGGATTATTCGCCCCATCCCTGGTAATGTTGCCACACCAAACGGTACGAAGCCGTATAGAAGAGTATAAGACGTAACAGACTGAGCAGACTAAATTATGTTAAGGATGTACGTTCAACAGGTCCATTTGGTCCAGCCAGACCTAGACTAGGTACCTTACTTACATATAAATATTAAGAAGATTACATACTCTTCATTTAATAAAATAAAATAAATAATAAATTTAAGAAGAGTTATTCATCAGGTTAGCCGTTCATTTTATCCACATCCTATTTAAGTTATCAATACATACGTCATAATCGTCCATCTCTTCTGCCTCCTCGGCCTCTTCGGCTTCCTCTTCAGATTCCTCAATCAATATAGGCTCTAAAGTCTCCCCAGCCTCTAAAGCTTCCTCGGTCTCTAAAGCCTCGTCATTCTCTAAAGCCTGAGTTTCTAGGGCCTCTTGTGTTTCCGTGTCCTCTAGACTATCTATGGCCTCCAGATTCTCTACGGCCGTCAGAGTCTCATCGACCTCCTGTGTCTTTATGGCCCCCTGAGTCTCCAAGGCCTCCTGAGCCTCCTCAATATCCTTATCCATATAAATGTTGACAAGCAGGTTGAAAGAAACAGATATATTTGGGATAAGAGAAAGTCACCCATAATAAGCAATGCTTTCAACATGTGATAAGGGATGCTGCCAAGACATTACACTAGTTGGTTTCCAGTGGCTGTTCAACAATCCATGTGAAAAGGTGGTTTGGTTATTGGCTCAGGACATGCCAGTTTCCTCACTATGTTTTACTTAACTGTTCAGAGCTTGCAAATGCACACAGATTTATTTGAGTGATGAATGCATCAGGCCCATAATGTATGGATATGGACAGTTATGAATGAAATTGAAATAGATATCTTTAATCCAATTCCAACCAAGACCAGAATCATTTTGCAAACTCCTTTGGCATCTGTAAGCTACACACAAAGAGATAGATTTCAAATATAGCTGTTAGGTTCATACCTGTGCAGGTGCGTCGCCGTCCACACTCATGTTGGCGTTATTTGTATCTGCGTTTTCCTCAGTCATGACCAGCACATAGCTGATCTCTCCGTTGGGGTTCTCGGAGGGCATCAGGGTGACGGTTGGTGCAAAGTTGTCGTCAGTACCCGGCACAATGAGGTTTTCAATTGTCTGTGAACAGCGGTTTGCTTTACTAACTGTAAGGCTTATGCATTAAGTAATGGAACTTCTACCTACACTTGTTAGAAGTTGAATTTTATGAATTCATTCTTTAGTGTACTTTTAGGCCTGGATAGTAATCGAAGCTCCAAATGAGTCAGACAGTTTTATGTATTCGGATGACGAATATCAACAGGAATGCTAAGTGACATACTAAACTGAGGCTAAAAGTAGGTGTAAACAAAAAAGATGAAGGTAAGTGAGGTAACAGGGAAAAATTCCTTGAATCCATACTAATATTATAAATGCAATAACAGCTGTTTGATTGTTACCTTTCCATGACTAAACGGGTGTACGGATAGAATTGAAATTTAGCAAAAAGAGCTCGTATATCCTGGTGACAGACATAGGCTATCTTTTGTCTCACAAATAGTCTTTAAGGGGCTGAAATAGGGGTTGAAAGTTTGTATGGAGAACGTATGGTTAAGCAACTCTGGATGCAGTCAGTTTTTGGATATGTGACCAGCTCTTTTTACACTCCATAGAAACACAATTAACCAATATCAACAATTTCAGAATTTATTGTTATATTTATGGATTTTAGCGCAAGAAGTCGCGTGTAACAACTTCCATTATAAAATTACTTTCCACCAATCAAATTTATTAACATGTGGTATAGACAAGGATAACCTGTCATTCCTGACAGCAGAGCCCAAGGCAACAGTGCTACCATTAAATGAAACACTATGGAAGTAGTATCACCCTTCTTCATCTACATAGGAAGTACTTGACATCAGTTTCATCTGCCGTCTTTCAGCTCTGAAAGAAATATTTAAAGCTACCTGTGCATCCTGGCCGACTGCAACCGGATCAAAGGCAACAATGCTACCGCTAGGTCCCTTCTGGTAGTAGTAACGCCCTTGCTCATCTACGTAGTAGGTGACATCATTTTCAGTTGCCATCTCTACAGCATTATCTTCCAGCTCTGAAGGCAAAACGAGCATATATAAGTAACTCAATAAGTTTTTAAATTCTAACCCCATGTTTGTATGAAGATATCAGAGAGGTATTCTACATGTATTTTATTTATTGACTAGCTGTCCCGGCAAACTTCGTACCGCCTTCTACATTGCTTAGACAACAGTGAGTGATTATAGTTTAATATGAACATTATTAAATAGTAATAAAGTTCAAATTGACTCTACATTTTATTTAGAAAACGTTTGTATGGGAAATAGAAAAGGACTATTTTTAGGTTTTCCCGGCAGTTATTCGAATTTTTCTTATCTTTTGAACCATCCCTAGACCTCCACGAACATTTCAAGACCAAGATAAGATAAATCGGTTTAGCCGTTCTCGAGTTTTAGCGAGACTAACGAACAGCAATTCATTTTTATATTATATAGATAGAAGATAGATTACAAGTTGTGAGAATAATTACATAATACTAAAATATTTGTTGTTATTGTGTATAGAACATGTTTGTAGATGTAAACACGGGGTATTACTATAGATGTAAGATTAAAAATGCAACGACAAAACAAGTACTTTTCAATAAGTTAAAACCTAGTATTGGATAACTTACCAATGCTTTCAGTATTGAACGACTCCAAAGATGGAGGCGCCGGCGTTGTTTTGCTTCTAGTGTACTTTTTGGTTTCAGAAGGCATGACTGTAACAAGAGGATAATTAAATATTATTTGGAGAATGACATCCTTCAATCTTTACATTTGACATTAGGTCTAGTAGTCTTTGAGGTACCCACCCAAGGCAGGAGACTGCAAGGGTCGCCTATTTGCGGCTAGTTGCTGCCTCTTGTCAACTTTTGGTAACTTAGCCCTTTCGCCAATGTTGGTATATGAACAGACTTATGTACATTGTACAAGTTAATACACAATTAAAGGCATATAGATTGATCCTTGAAAGTAGAATACCTCAAAATGCCAACAGACAAAGAAAAAGTTACCAACTACTACACAAAATATAAGACGAGACTTGACAAGCATGTGAACTTGTTGGCTAAAAACTTACTGAATGACCAAAGCACAATTAAACATCTCAAGAGACGGGATATCCTCTCGCTTGACCAGAGGAACTAAGAAGTTCATCAGCAGTAATTGGGGCAGCTCAATGGATTCAAGAAATGTAGCTCCTAGATCTCCCGGTTTCATTTCCCAAAGAACAAGAATAACAAAAAAAAACCGCAAACTCAGCCATCCAGGTACTTCATGGTATTGTACAGATTGATGTCACATGACATTCATTTCTTCTCATAAGAATCTTATTTAATAATAAAATTATTATCCCTTACATATTTCAACGATGAAGATTCATTATTCAATTTCACACCCACCACTCTTAAAGTACTAAGTGGTTCAACTGGTAGTATATTATGACAATGAGAGTTATTGTTGGTAGGTACACTTAGAGCAAAAATATCACCAGAATATTATTGAAGGTAAATACCTAAGTAAAACACAGGGTATCCATAGATAATGCAAAAGTGAATACAAGTAATAGTTTGATGGGGGTAGAAATGTTTTCTATGGTATCAATACAATATTTTATATTCTAGATGGAAGGACCCTAGGAGCCATTGGGTGCAGGCCGCGTAAGATCAATGGCTCTGGAAATTTATGGGAGAGATCTATGTTCAGCAAGTGTATTCCTCCAATGTATTTACTTCTACATGAGGTACAAGTACAAGTGGAGGGGCGTGCATTTTTAGACTGAATCATCTCTACTTACCTATTTATGTACCGACCTATTGTATTGACAAGCAAAACAAAGATTAACCATGAACAGTTACCTGCATATTAGATTAATTTAGAGAATCAAAGATTAACCTTAGACTTGGCCACATCTACATGACATAATACGTAGATAAGTACTTATTTTACAGAAAATAATCACTTGTTTGGCCGGCGAAATACGTAAAGGGATAAAAACAAAAAGGATTCCTAGATAATAACTTTGATTTCGTCTCATGGAAACTATTGATGAGTAAAATTGCTGCGTACGAATTTGCCATCCGCCATTTTATACAGCCTACTTCCTTTCCAATACAGAAATTTTGCGACCCATTTATTGTTGGTTTAACTACGCTGAATGGAAAACAAATTGCAGCAAAATAGCGCCAAACAAACACACAAACATTTTAAGATGCACAGACAGGCGGCGCTGGCGTCAGTTAATGAAAAGAAACTAACAACTTACTTGTAACTAGCTCAGACCGAGCTTGGGACACAGGCCCAATATAGAACTTCACTCACGTAACAGCTTACACCTGCACCTGCTTTCTTGTTAATCGTACATGGTGGAACAGAGATGATAAGACAAAATGATTCACCTGGCTGTATGCATGCAGCTAGCTTCTAATTTCTCACGACGAAAGCGCGGAGCGCTGCTGTGCGCGATTGTAACGCCAAAATGGCCGGCCGTCCAACGCCCGAACTACGCAGAATAGGCTTGGGAGCAATATATCGATATCAAATCATCGATATTTTTTCATGACGATTAGATAAATATATTTTAAATACATGAAACACTTTCTATATTACTTTACTCTATGTTTTATTTAAAAAAAAAAAAAAAACGCAGGTATGATTATTATATTTTTTCAGTAAAATATTGACTGACAAACTGTGTTGAAAGGATTTAAAAAATGACCCAGTTTTGATTTGGACATCAAGTTTACTATGCAAGTAGTATTAATTATTGTGTTATATTAGTGTTACTAAATTACTAGTAGGTATTTATTACAAAAATTATAATAACCTTCCTATTTAATTCAATCAAATAGACAGATACCTATATATTATTTTTATGAGGGAATACCATTATTTTTAGTACCTATATTGTTTCATGTTATTAAATTATTTCTATGTTTTACTGTAACGCATTGGTTGGACATTAAATATTGTATCTGTTATATAATTTTGAGTTGTTTGAATTTGAATTTGAAAACTTGCCCATCCTTATCGCAAAAGCAATCAATAGCGAGGTCGCCGCCGCCGCCGTCGTTTGGTTGGTGGCGCTGCTATCGCACAGTTAACGCGTATGATTGGACAAAGTTATTTTTCTTCTTCTTCTTTTTTGTTAAAGACATCTGTCTTTTTTGAGATCAATTATTGCCAGTGTTCAAATTAGTAGTATTGTCAATGTCACAAAGACAGTCTAATTGTAAAGTTAGTTCTTTATGAAAGATGGCTCTTCCGTTCAAAATTCTAGGGATTTCCTCCTCTATATTCGAAAGGATTTAATTTTATCCACCTAGTTTATACTCGCGTTAAGAAGTTATGCTTTAAGGGAAAAATTACCATCAAAATTACACAATAATACGAGATAAAAAATATTTTTTTAGGAACTAGAGTGAAAAGTTTCGAGTCGAATGCATCGCCGAAAATCCATGTTTATTATCTGTAAACTGAAACTACAGTAACTCTGTTGAATCTCCCGTGAACTATATAATTTAAGACTAGTTACTAGTCTTAGTTACTACTTAAAGTTACTAGATAATTTAGAGTTAAAAAACTTGACACTGGCAAAATTTTATTGATCACAAACAAGGCTGTTGTGGCCAAGGACTTTTTACTGCTTTTTACTAGTAACTCAGTAGATAGAATGTCTTTGTTTGTGGCATAAGTCACATTTTTGCAAAATGTACCTTTATTTGACCTTTACTGATAGACTGACAGATACCTAGATATTATCAAAACCTTAAATCATTTTTTTTTTGACTCAGGCAAAATCTAAACATTGGCAAAACCGGGAAGAAGAAAAATTATGCATCTTGGTGGCACGTTGATAAACAATTTTTTTTTGCTAGCAACACACGAACACACCTAACAACCAAAACTACGGGTACCCCTTTGGCGGCAATTTCATAATTATGTGGAAAGTAAGACTTGGGGAAAAGCGATATTTTTTGTTGCCGCGTTGTGATTCCAGTCACAAAAAATCATAGTGATTTTTTCACTAGTACCTATCTACCTACTCCCATTAAGTTGCAGGTGTTATTAATAACTGAAAGCTTGATATTTTTTTCATAGCTCGCTTGGTAAATAATAATTGTAATAGGTAGAGGTAGTGATTTAATACCTACCAGGAAAATGAAACAAAGTACCTAGAGCCATTCCAATTTCGATTCTGATCCATTTCTGATATGCAATAGCATAGCAATAAAAAAATCTTTTACGTATGATTATGAGGAGATAACTAGGTAAGTATTATTTTAGTTTAATTTTTACTTACCGGTTGAAGAGTTTATGTATCTACCTACTACTGATCGTTCCTGGTCCGAAAAATACCTATCTCCTTCATTTCATTCTACAAAATACTTCAAATGTTAAATGTAGAGATGATTCAGTCTAAAAATGCACGCCCCTCCACTTGTCTTCTACCGCATGTAGAGGTAAATACATTGGAGGGGCGTGCATTTTTGGACTGATCTACCTCTACCTACTTGGTTGAATTGGATTGTTTTTAATAGTAGGTAAGAAGCAGTGGTGGATTTATCACCAGGCTGAGTAGGCTGGAGCCTAGGGCGGCAAATTTTAGGGGGCGGCAAATTTTAGGGGGCGGCAAATTTGGCTTATTACCTTACACAAAATAATAAATAAAAATTATAATATACACGGAGAAAAAATTTAACAAAATTGCAATATTTTAATACTATACACCTATACCAAATAATCCAACGATTTTACATGATAAATTACTAAACGCTAAATTTAATAGCCTACTGGCGGCAAATGTGTAAATCCGCCACTGGTAAGAAGTACATAGGTATAATACCTACTTACCTAATGTTACAGAGAGTGGGTAGGTAATAATCTAAAACCTGAATAGGTAGGTACCTACCTACTGATAATATATATTATTAATACCTAATCATTGACACTGTATAAAAATATTGCACGCCATACCGGTAGAAATACATTGATTCTATATTACCTTAATGACATCTACATTATACCTTTACTTTACTTTAATACACGTAGGTACTTGGGCGTTTCTACTCAATTTGATATTATACCATTATTAAAAAAAAAATAACCTTCATTTTAGATCTCGTCTTTCAAGCTGATAGCAGGAAGTTAATGAAGATGGAACAATAAAATATAATAAAATATGTGTTGGTTGATAATAAGTTATTTCTCGGAGGGTAGGTAGATACATTTAAAATTAAGTAGGTAAGTTATAACTTATATTTTATTTATTTATTTAATCATACTTTATTATACTTACACAAATTTAAAAAAAATGTGTGACAAAAAGAGGGCTTAATGCCTGGAGGCATTTCTACCTGCCAACACAGTGCGGTTTAAAGCCAGGTATATTTTAAGAGATAAACAAAATTTGTTGTGAACAATGACGACAGTGAGAACAATGACGTTAAATGTAAAAAGAAAACCATTTTTTTTCATGATAATTTTTATTCAATTTTTCAACCGTTAAAATAATTCAAAATTATTTTCTTCAAACGTACGTACCTAATAAAAAATACAATAAGCAAACAAAATCAAAACAAAAACACTGATTATTAAACCTAACTTAAGCATAAGCACAATAATTTTAATATTTTGATAACAATCATCTTATTATTTAATATAATATTTGATAATACTCGTAAATACCTAACGGGAACATAAAAGTACTACGCAAGCATTATTGTAGTAAGATCATTTGTAGGCAAACATACTAGGGCAACCTATGTAAGTAAGTACCTACACCTACCTACTAGAGTTTTTAACAATTTCAAAAATTTATAAAAATACTCGTAAGTACTTACTAAAAGTATAAAAAAAAATTAGATTGCTTGCCTATGCTAAAGCTATACCTACTTATAAAAGAATAATACACAAAAACTCAAAATGGCACAAACATTTATTTTATAAATAGGTGCAGAAGTTTTTTAAGCACTTATTCTATACTCAACTACTTTTGCTCGTAAGTAAAACCTTCTTATTAATAGCCAACATTTTAATCAACTACGTACTTATTACCAAATTATAGATATTTATTTTGTACTTACCTACTTATACAAGTAGGTTACATAAAAACCTGAAAAACAAACAGTATAGGTGCACCTACTAAGTTGCACCTACAGTATAATAGGTACCTAATAACACAATGCGTATCGCTAGTGAATAAACATTCGCGGAATAGCAGAAATAAGCGATTTAAGGTGGGTGACATGTCATATCGATACTAATGATGACACAACTTCAGCCGACACCACCCTAAGATTACAACAAAATTAGCATAAACACACCAATTTTAAACAAAACTAAATACTTTGGAATGAAATAATCAGTCTCCACTTTTGAAATGGAAATAAATAACAAAGCTTCGACTCTCATGACTACAGCTACTGGATTACATACAGTTGTTCGACACCTTATGTTTCAAAGCTTCTAAAAGTCGTTAGTCGCCTTTTAGACCACTACACATTAGGCGCTTGGCGTTGCGTTAGGCGCGCGTTGGTAGCGTAAATACAGCGCGCTTAGCACGGCGTTTGATCAGAAACGCGCGCTTGTACACCTAGATAAGAACTACCGGTTCTCAAAACGCGCATTACCAAAGCGCCCGCTTCAAAACGCCTATGTGTACCAGCTCTTATACGGCATCTTTGCGCTTGTGCGTTCTCATATGCCTGGTGATCATGTCGCGTCGGCAGGCCGCGTAAGGGCACGCCGGGCACCGGTACGGCTTCTCGCCAGTATGGGTGCGTTGGTGGGTCGCCAAGTGGTCTGACCGCGAGAACACCTGCCCGCAGACCGGGCACGCGTAAGGCTTGACTCCACTGTGCAGGCGGGCGTGCCGAGTCAGCATATCTGACCGCGCGAACCGACGCAAGCAAGTCTCGCACTCGTACTGCCGCTGGGAGTCCGGAGTGCGGTGCCGATGCCGGGACGCGATATGCTTCGCCAGACGGTCGTGCACCAGAAACGTCTGTCCGCACTCGCTGCAGGAGAAACCCTCTTTTTCTTCCATTGCGTGCGCTTGCTCGGGCTTCTTGGATAGATCGAGCGGTACATCCTCTGTTTTGGACGGTTCGCAAGCCGCAATAGGTGCGTTGAACATCAGCCAGCGGGGAGTCATGTAGTGGTTGTTGTTCCGGATTTGCACGGTGAGACGGTTCAGTAGACGCGACAGACGGCGTCGCTTGTTCTGGTGCTGCGGGCTGTGGAGCGGCGCGGCTGCCTCGGCCATGCTACCGCTGAAGGCGCTGCTCCCCTCCCCGTGGTCCTCCTCCGCGAACGTTTGCCCCCAGCCTGAAACAATCGTCGAATCAATAATATCGATTTTATAAATGCTTGCAAATTGCAATGGAATGGTTACGCGCTGACCTTTGCGAGTCTTTTGTTGTAAAAACTGTTGCTAATATGCCATTTTGAATCTTATTTAGTAGCATTATTTATAGAAGGTACTTAATGGGCCCTCCGATGAAATTAATAAGATGATGACTGTTTTTGGAAGGAAGTTAACGAACACTTATTAAAATTAAAATAGAAAAAAAGGTAACCTCAATAAGATCATTGTATTGGATCAAAATAAAAAATCGTAGATATTATGCCCGGACGCCAAAAATTGTGGGACTGTTTTTACATGTGCGTTAACAAAATGCCGATGCAAGCACACTAATGATTAGCAAAAAATGAACCAAACAGTTATTTCACCATTTATTGTCCAATTATATTGCACGATTTTTCGTAAAAAATATACTTATTCCTATTGTAGGTACCCTGAAATCGAAAATATTTGGTGTGCCAAAAGAGCGAGCTATCTCATTTCGTGTGGCAACAAAACGGCGCGGTCTGAGTACCGTACGGGCATATTTACGATTTCTCTTTCTATGAACAGTTTAGCTTCTCATTGGTAAGTTAGTTCAAAGTTTTGAACCAATCACGAAGTTTGGTAGCGTTATAAAAAGCCCCTAAACCAGACGTTTGACGGTCGAAACTTTTTTCGAACCTTTTCTTGTACGGTAAGGCGTCGCCGAAACAGAGGGAGGAACTGGTTCAGTATACATTATATAAGAATAAGACTACCTGGCCCCTATTCAATAAACATCACAAATTGTACAATACAATTAATTGTAAGCGGCTACAATTCTACAAGTTTCTGTTTAATAAAAAAATACGATTTACTTGGGGAAAATTTACAAATTTGTAAAATTTTCTTACAATTCTAATATTTGTTTACACTTGTCATAAAATTAGACAATAATATTGTCACTTTTTTACAAATTATTTACCTAGAGACTTGTACCTAAATTGTAATGTTTATTGAATAGTAGCCTGGCTGTCACCCGCGACTTGGTCCGCAAAAACCCATCAACATAACTATATTATGAGCGGGTCATCTAAAAAGCCTTTAGACTTTGTAGCAAATGCCTAACATGGATGTCTTAAATGTAATATGCCTAATAAATCTAATTCATTAATCTCATATTGCCTAAGATTTGAAACATCATCATCATCATCATCATCATCATCAGCCTATAGCAGTCCACTGCTGGACATAGGCCTCCCCTAATGAGCGCCATTGCGCCCTGTCTTCAGCTCGACGCATCCAGCCTCCGCCAGCAGCCTTTCGCAGATCGTCACTCCACCTAGCCGGAGGGCGTCCTACACTACGTTTGCCGAGCCGCGGTCTCCACTCGAGAACTCGTTTACCCCAACGGTTATCGGTTCTTCGACAGATATGGCCAGCCCACTGCCACTTCAGCTTGCTAATTCTCTGAGCTATGTCGACAACCTTAGTTCTGTGTCGGATAGTCTCACACATATATATATGTGATAGATTTGAAACACTAAGACGCAAACAAAACGCCCAAAATGAATGATTAAACTTTGGCTAATATTATTCAAGTTTTAGTAGGTATCCCTTATCTTTTCTACTAATAAATACAGAGATAATGTAGTATTCTAATGTAATGGTGAAAGATTTTTTACAATCAAACCTGTACCTAGTTATTTGTTTATGGCTTATCTGATACTCAAATAAATCCTACTAATCCTACTAATACTATAATATATAAAACTATAGTTAGTATTCCGTATGTGACAGGTTGCAAGCCCATCGGCGCTTATACTTATTACTTCTACCGCTTACCTTCTAAATTATTTTTTGACAATCATTCAAACTTTTATAACTAAGTACATAGCGAATGCAAGTAAAGCACTGAAGAAAGCCATCAAAGCTTTTAATACATTACTAATTCATTGCTGGTCATCTAATAGTCTATTGTATACCTGCTAGGCTCGTATAATTCTCCATAATTGCACGTAATGGAGGAAAAACACTTTATACTATCACCCATATCTATAGACAGTTCCCTAGCCCTAACTCAAACTGGGTTGGGGGTGCCTTAATATATTACTCTTCGTTTGATTGTCGAACGAAATGAGCCAACATCTCCAGTTGCATAAGCGTAGATGGGCTATTTGGCGTTGTGTATACCTACGTTTGTCAGAACTGTTTATTCAATTTGCATGAAACTTGGAAGGTATAGATTTGCTGGGATGCTTACATGAGCTTAAATCGATAAAATGGCAAAGATTTTGGGTTCCAAAAATGAAAAATAAAATCTTGAGAGGTGTCAAGGGACACCCTGATGGAACGAAGTTCCTTTCCCTGCTTTCTACGAGAAAGAGAGAGAGAGACAGACAGACAGAGAAAAACGCGCGCGCCGCACGGCTTACCCACAAAAAAAAAAAAACTTTAGCAAAAAGTGTCGTGCGTGACAACTTTTCGTGAGAATTTCTTCCGTCTAGCCCCCTTTCACAACGCGCGATAAGGAACTTCGTTCCAACAAAAATACTTTTCTACGCTTATTGAATGGGGTATCAATTTAAAGGGCTTTGCTGGTTCATTCTAAAATGGTTTCTATTTTAGAGACGAGTAAAAGTCAAGTTACGAACTAAAGGTATGGGTTTTAGTCTGTATAATTCAACAAAATGTATACCAAGCCGCCGGTAGGTAATTAGATAATGGCTAGTTTCAGACACCGTTTTCTACAAACTTCACACTGCCATTTAATAATAATAATAATAAATCACAAATCCTATTTTAAGGAGGAAATTACGAAATTCAATGGTTTTTAAATACCATATCAAGAACCAGGAATCACAACTTTAAAAATGCTATGGTGACAAATTGAAGGTCATATAATTCATCTCTGCAGGTAGCCAATAAAAACTGGGCAGTCCTACACAGCATTTTCATATAAATATGGTTTTACCATCGCAAGATGCGCGAAAAATGACGAAAAAGGGGTCTGATTAGGTACCAAAATAGCTTAATCCACTGCATATTATATCGTGGAAATTGTGGCTTATATAGTCCTCTATACGTCTAGGTTATTATTTTGTTTTCAAAAAATTTACTTTTTCACTTCGTCAAAACTGTAATTACGTCCTTAAACGCGATAGTTTGTAAGAATGTATGGATGTATGTTTTTTATGCTTTCACGCTGAAACGTCTGAACGGATCTGGATGAAATTTGGCACAGTAGGTCTACCATGAGTTGTCGCATTTAGATCCGCTGACGTTACTACAGTAGTAATAGTACGTTACTATGACATCTGTCAAATTTGTTACTCATGGTACCAAATTCTAAGCAAATTAATGAGCGCAAACTACAGAAGCTGTAGTACGCTGTGACGTAGGATAGTTAGCTACGTGAGGTTTTAGCACCCAACTATCCGCTAGAGGCGCTGTACCAAGTTTTCATACATTTTTTTAACTACAGTCGCTAGCGAGTGTAGATTGTGAAAACTCATGGTAGACCCTCAGGTATAGATTATAGTCTGGAATAGCACATAGGCTTCGGTTCGATTTATACGGGATAGATTTGTTTTTGTTTTTCAAGCTTTGGACGGAAGCTAGTTTCCCATATAATCCCAATTTTATATTTATGAAGTGCCTGGAATAACCCTAGAGGTTCTTTATTATGCCATTTCCGCACAAAACTATAGTTTCGTATAATTTCGTATAAATAAATAAAAAAAAACAACATCTTGACTGTAATCCCCTGGCTCGAGGTCTTTATTTACTTAGATCTTTGATATCTAAAGGGGGTAGTCAAAGGCACGTACCTACCTACAAACATGTATACGTGTATAATACCTACTTAGAAAAATCATTTTTGTTATCAAAACTTTTGTCGACCGATCATATTTTTATGCAACATCTCCATAAGTTTAGACTATGACACTAGCTATATGAATACGGACATTGGCAGAATTGTGGCTTACGACACAAAGGCCAAAATAAAGAAGTGAAGTGAAGTGACAAGTTAAATCCAACCTTATGTTTACCTAAACTTCCAAGCGATTTAACAAACTCACACTCAAACAATTAACATACCCGCACATGTTCCAATATAATCCCAATGCAGTTTCCAGACACAACAATAAACTGATATCCAAATCTGTCCGAAGCCGCGTCACGTGCGATCCTTTTATTACTTATTTTATTAAGTTCTATCTATTATTGCATTGCACTGGGTTTTAACTTTTAGCACGCGAGATGCGCGTGCAGTGAACGGCAGTGGCTGGAAACTTCTTGTATTCTGTAACTGTACCGTAAACACAGCTTTATGTTGAAAGTATAAAGTCTAAATAACAATAAAGGGTTTGCTCGAGAACGTAGGCGAACGATACCAACCTGCAAAACTTAGGTAAGTCCTACTAATATTATAAACGTGGAAGTTTGTATATACCTATGCATGTTTGTTTCTCTTTCACGCTGAAACGGCCGAACGGATCTGGATGAATATGGCACAGTGATAGATTATAGTCTGGAATAGCACATAGGCTAATGTAACTACGGATTCCGTGATTTAGATTGGTTTTTGTTTTTCAAGATACCACGCGGGCAAAGCCCTTTGCGGAAGTTAGTAGGTAGGTACTTATACATAGTTATATTTTATCAAGTTGGCAACGAAGACATTTTATGACTATGGCAGGCCTGTCCTGTCACTCACATTATTTTTCTAACGTTAAGTTTATTTTTATTTTTAGATAACCTACCTTCTTAGAATGGTTGCGTTAGACAGCGATTTATCGGTCGATTAACTACTGAAGGAAATTCATGGAATTGAATAACGTGGAAATCCAGCATTCTAGGTAGTGTGCCATGTGACTATTTACGTCTTAGACAGACAATACTACTTGCATGTTTCTCTCTCGACCCTGATCGCTAAGTAAGAAGGTACCTACAATTCCGTCTTTACCATAAGGGCACACGGGGCCTGGGCCCAGGTCCCCCCATCTTCAGGGGGCCCCGAATGACCGTCAATTTCTCTCACATTTATTCTCAAAATATTATTGTCGAGCACAGTACCTAACAGCGCCACCGCCAAAAAAGCAGCAGTAAACTAAGTAATAAGTATAAGTAGAAGATCATTATAGAAAAATGTTAATATGATTAGCTATATTTACTGTCCAAAAGGGCCCTAAATTCTTGAGTGCCAAAGGGCCCCTGTATAGTTTAAGACGGCCTTGGGTACCTAGCTGGTTTTACATGACTATGGCAAAAGCCTCGTTTTCCACATTCCAACTTTAGGATCCAACGGGCGGATGATAAGATTGAGAATCACTTTTTTTTCTTTGAGTGTTTCTTTATCCATTTTGTACCCCGCCATCCGCCCAACCGAAACTTTGCAAACTTGTCCAACATTTTCATGTTTTTAGGTTGGTATTACTTTCTCTGCAGAATATGTTTGTGCAAGTGAACGCAAGTCTGCAGTCTTAAAACGCTATGCTTTTTACTCTATGGTGAACGGTATAAGGTCGGCGGGTCGGTGCGACCGGTCGGTCCCGGCGCCCGCGCACCTTGCGTCGAAACATTTCACATATGGAACGTCAGTGGCGCGCACGCAGCGCGCTCACCGGACTAACTGACGTGCATAATGCGTTCCCCGTTCCCCCCATTAGCAGATCAGCTGCTTTGAAACGCGATTGTAACATTCGTCGTGTCGATATCTAGATACTTATATTATAACTAGTACCTGGATGACCGAGCTTTGCTCCTTTTTTTTGGGGTAAACGACGTTTTCTTAAAATGAAACCTAGCTAGATCGATTAATCGCCCCCGAAACCAATACTAAATTTCATGAAAATCGTTGGAGCCATTTCCGAGATTCAGATTATATATATATATATATATACAAGAATTGCTCGTTTAAAGGTATAAGATATTATATGTACCTACCTAAGTATAATTAAAGCTATGTTGTTTTAATGGTCAAAATGCAATTCGGTTGTTTTTAAGAAACTCACAAACATCGCTAAAATGTTTAAGAAACAATAATTACCTACCAGAGATTGTATCATGAGAGCAAATTTATCCAACGCAATAAAGGGGGTCTTATGAACAGATTTACTTAGGAATACTAAGCTTAACTTACACAATGGAGTCTAATTTTGATGGAAAGAAGCGAGCGAAGATATCAGTGGCAGCTAGGGATATTTGTCGTTGTATGTTTGTGTAGGTATGAAACTTGGAAGGTCTAGAGATTTTGCCGTGTAGAATTGCTGAAAAGCATAATATGTAGAAAATAGTGCTGAAAAGCTTAATCGGTGAAGGGGTTGTAAAGATATTGGGTTCCAAAGTAAAAAAAACACTTTTTTTTAATTATTGATTGGATTATCAAATATGAAAGGCCTTAACGGCTATATTACGAAATGTTTTTTATTATTATTCTTGGATGGAGTTTTTGTAGCAAAAAAGGAATATTAAGAAAACCGCGGACATCTTAGCACAGAGATTCTTATGATTTTAGATTAGATTTGCTGAATAGCAAAGTGAAGGGGCTCGAAAGACGAAAAATATAATATAAGTACTTTTATTACCTAGTGAATGTGGCATCAAATAGGCCTTTAGGTATCTACTTGCACATTGCAAAATGGTTTTTATTTTGATTCTAGGATGGATAGTTTTTTAAATATAACGAAAAAAAGGAAAATTAAGAAATCCGCGGACGTCTTAGTAGCACGGGCATTAGTACCTACCTACTTAGGTAGGATAATAAAACTATTTGTTTAAGATTGTTACGTACCCATGGTATCCTATAAGTACAAATAAATATGTAGGTAAATAAAAGTGTGTGCAAAAACTTTAGAGCTTGAATACAAATGAGCATTGTGGAAATTGCGCGCGAGATCTCAGTTCGGAGCGAACTAGTACCTAAGTACTTTTTATTTTGTTTTTCTATGATACCATCTTTTGTTGTTACACTTATACAATTTAAATATACAATGTAATATATAAAACGAAAGTCACGTTTAATTAGTAGGTGCATACACAGGCGAGGCGCTGGCGTCAGCATAATCGTACTAACGAAACAAATCCTTACCTATTTATTTAAAAAAAAATTGGTTTAAAGGGGTGTCTATGAAAGTTCTTAAATTTTTCAAGAGCTTTTTCGCGAGTAAAGTTGCAAACTTAGCGTTGCAAATAACCCATCTTAATATGTCACTCTTGTAAACCAGTCGAATCAACGACACTAAACACTTTATCCTTCTTCTTCGCTTAGCAAGGTGCAAAAGAAGCCTGGAGATCTTAACCTAATCATTTTACCACTCAGGTCCGAAAAAAAATATTTTTTTTTAAATACTAAAAAGGCAGCTTCAAGTTTCCTAGGTATATACCAATGTTACTTTCGAAGTAGTAAGCTACTGCTTTCGTACACCGGTCATAGATTATTATTTTGGAAGTTTACGACACTCCTTAGTACCTACTGACACAGGCAGAATCTTAGCAAGCAGCAAGCGGTGCCTTAAGAAGCAGTAAATTTAAGGTAAAACAGATAGGTAAGGTAAGTTAGTTCCAAAAAAGTTCGCTTAGTTCAAAAAAGTCTATCGAAAGCTACGTCGTCAAAATCATACCTACCAACTCGTAAAAGTTGAGACTTAAGTAAAGTTAGGTACTACATTTTTGAAGCTTTCAGAATTTTTATCTCTTTACCTAAGTATTATTAGTGGGTACTTCGCTCGATAATCCTCATAACAAGGAGGTGGGGAAAAGGGGGTTGCTGTGGCACTGTTGTAGGTACCTGGATACGTTACAAATAAAAAATATGGATCCGCAAAACAAACCTCTCACGTGATATAGTGCCTACCTAAACGAAGAGAATTATACGAGATGTAGGTACTTAGATAGTATAAATACATACCTGATAGATCCATCGTTGGCAGAGGCGCAGCCAAATTCGGCGAAGTATACAACGCGTTCATTGTCACAACACTATTTTACAAGTCAATTAAAAAAAAATATCAAGAAGGTCAAATCTCAGACGCCTCGTCGTCACGACGTCTGATTGCGAAATGAATAATGGAATCAAATCACTGCTAGGGTAGTAATATGAGGGGAGGGTGTAAGATGTAAGGGCAACCTGTGGTGCCCAAGGTAGGGAGGACAGATGCTAGGCGTGGGAACAGGGGTGATTTGGACGCAGCAGCTGGGCTAGTGGATGTGGATGGGACCCTGGTCTTACGATTTGTTTCTTAGCCTTCACACTGGACCGTGGCGCGGGACCCTTGACCGTCAAATTCATCGCAGTGCAACTTTTGGTTAAAAGACAAAGCGACATTTCGACCGAAAAATTTCCGCCCAAATGACACTTTCAATTTTAACTTATTTATTTACAAGTTGCGACCCGCGACTATTTAGGTGGTACGCGTTAGATTACTTTTTAATAGTCTGTGACTGTATGGGGCTGTATTTTTTACCTAAAATATATCAAATTCTTATGTCAACTGATTTCGATAAAATAAAACCTAAGTTTTAATCCAAGCTTATCTCAATATATAAAGTACTGAAAACTGCATTGGATTTTATTCAGCCGTTGTAAAGATTAGCGTGCACAAACGCAAAGATAAACGATTTTGTCTTATACGAGTATACCTACCTTTAAACGAGCAATTCTAAGTCTAAATCTAAATCAAATTCAAATTCTAAATCTAAGTGTATCTACTTACATATAATCTGAATCTCGAAAACAGCTTCAACGATTTTCATGATGAGCTCGGTCATCCAGGTAAGTCTAAAGACTAATATTTCGGCCACTATCAAAATACTGCAGTTGTTTTGTACAGTTAGACTAATAAGGGTGACATCAGAATTAAGGTAATATATTTTTTTATTGATGCTCCGCTCATATTGCTCGTTGCAACTTTATTTTAGTGAAATAAATTTTTTTTCATTTTTAATTTTTTTCATATTGGTCGTAGCGTGATATTCTAAAGCCTTATAGCCTTTCTCGTAGATAGACTATACATATACCTACAACCCAACAATAATATTTCAATTCGAACCAATATTATTGGAATTTACTTTCAATGTACGGAGTTTACAAAAATGTGACGAATTTACTTTGTGGCAAATGTACAACAACCCCTGAGATCAAACAAATAAACAAAAAATTGTTCAGCTTTCTTTCTTCTTACTTTGGGGCTAGATGATGCTGTGTGGATTGTCCAGCATTATTTATTATTTATTTATTTATTTTCATAATATTAGTATCTAAAGATAAATGTGTGGGAAGCATGTCGGAGGGCATAAACTGCATCACGACCGACCATTTTTTTTTAAGAGAAGGTGTTCTATATAGCACACAATTGAATTATTAAACACTGCAAGTGTGTGTGTCTAAATCTAAGTCAACAAGTTCTTGTGTGAGTGACAAAAACCTTCGGTTCGTGTAAGAATGCTTTATACTTAGGTACTTAGGTGGAATATTGATGATTACTTCAAAAACCCGACGAATAAGGACGCTGTTTTTATCAACTCGGGATGTTGATTCGAGAATGAGGTACGCGAGGCGTCTTTTGGGCTTCAAGAGCCTACCTGATTTGTTGGTTAGAATTATTAAAACTATTTTGAACTATAAGAGCGGGTGGTTTGTCCTGAATGACTGACTGACGGGACGGATCAACGCACGGCCTAAACCGCTGATTGTAGAGGCCTAGCTGACACTTGGAAGGTGTGTTCTTTGTATGGAGTAGGCATTCGATAAGAAAAGATTTTTCTAAATTCTACCCCTAAGAAGGTTGGAAGGGGAAGACCTCGGCGTACGTAGTTACCTCGATCAAATTGGAGACGTTTTAGAGAAAGGCCAGGTCCAGAGTACCCTAAACCGACGCGCATGTATTAAGAATTTAATGAGAGTGAATGAAGCAAAAGAAGTATGTCAGGATCGTAGCAAGTGGAGATCCGTGGTCTCTGCCTACCCTGTCAGGAAACAGGCGTGATTTTATGAATGTATGTATGTACATAGAAAAAGACGGGTTGGTTCGAATACTTATAACTCCAGAACGGTTTTCTTGGTTTTTGATTTGTTTCCTTTGTTTTATACAAAACATGAATTAGGTACAAAAAGACGGGTTTGTTCGAACTCCAGAACGGCTGGACCGATTTTCATAGTTTTTGATTTGATGTACTTTTATTAAACAAAACCTTTAAAAACGAATAAATCGTGGACGAAGTCACGGGCAACCACCTGGTATATAATATATCTATATCTATATAAGAGCTTAACCTGACTGACTGACTGACTGACTGACTGATTTATCATCGCCCAGCCGAAACCGCTGAAGCTAGAAAGCTGAAATTTGGAAGGTGGCTTCCTTTTATAACAAGACCACTCACTAAGGCGGGATTTTTGGAAATTCCACCTCTAAGGGGGTGAAAAAGGGTGAAAACGTTATGAAACTTTTTAACGCGTGGAGTGATTTTCATGAAACTTTGTGTGTGCACTGTAAATGCAAAATGAATGGACACGTGTTTCAGGATTTTTCAATATAACCATCAAAAAGGGGTCAAATGTGGGGTCAATGTTTGTATGGGAACTTTTTAACGGGTGGTGCGATTGGCCTGAAATTTTGTTTGTGTACTGTAAATGCAAAATAAATGAAAACGTTTTTCAGGATTTTTCAATATAACCTTCAAAAAGGGGTCAAATGTGGGGTCAATGTTTGTATGGGAACTTTTTAACGGGTGGTGCGATTGCCTTGAAACTTTGTTTGTGTACTGTAAATGCAAAATGAATGGACACGTGTTTCAGGATTTTTCAAAATAACCTTCAAAAAGGGGTCAAATGTGTGGTCAATGTTTGTATGTGAACTTTTGAACGGGTAGTGCGATTGGTCTGAAACTTTGTTTGTGTACTGTAAATACAAAATGAATGGACACGTGTTTCAGGATATTTCAATATAACGTTGAAAAAGGGGTCAAATGTGGGGTCAATGTTTGTATGGGATTTTTTTAACCTGGTGCGATTGGTCTGAAACTTTGTTTCGTGTTTCAGGATTTTTCAATAAAACCTTTTAAAAAAGGGGTCAAATGAGGGGGTCAATGTTTGTATGGGAACTTTTCAATGGGTGATGCGATTGGTCTGAAACTTAATTTTGTGTTTTAGGATTTTTAAATATATCTCTAAAAAAGGGGATCAAATGGGGGTCAATGTTTGTTAACGGGTGGTGCGATTGGCCTTTAACTTTGTTTTCTGTTTTAGAATTTTTAAATATAGGTAACTCTAAAAAAGGGGTCAATGTTTGTATGGGATTTTTTTAACGGGTGGTGCGATTGGTCTGAAACTTTGTGTACTGTAAATACAAAATGAATGGATACGTGTTTCAAGATTTTTCAATATAACCTTCAAAAAGGGGTCAAATGTTGGGTCAATGTTTCAATGGGTATTTTTTAAAGGGTGGTGCGATTGATCTTAATTTTGGTTTGGATACTTTAAATGCAAAATAAATGGAAACGTATTCCTGGATATTTCAAAATAACCCTCTAAAAAGGGTAAAATTGGGTGTAAAAGTTATTATGGGATTTTTTTATGATTTGTTTGAAACTCAGTTTAGTTAGATACCTACTTTAAGTGAACGAAGTCGCGGGCGGATACCTACTTTATGTGAACTATATAAAAGGATAAGTCCTGACTAATTTGAATAGATACAACGCACAGCCCAAACCGCCGGTCGTACAGACTTGAGATTTGGAGGGTAAGTTCGTCTCGGTATGTGGTCGAGCAATAAGACGGGATTTTTGGAATTATTAATTAGTATATTATATATATACAAGAATTGCTCGTTTAAAGGTATAAGATGTGGCTGATTGTGATTTCAAAAAACAAAAATATCACGACTGTAATCCCCAGGATCGGTATACCTCCTCAGACCATCTTTTCATCTCCATCTTTTTCGAATGGAAAAATTCATTGGTGCACGATCAGGGGCCTCACCACGAATTCATAATACATTACCGAATTAGTATTACGAGTACATTGTTATTTCGTACCATGACCAATGCAAATTGTATTGAAGTAGTGTTACTTCATGACGTGTCTAAAACGAAATCTTTACGGAATCGTTCTGGAAGACTTCGTGGTAAGGCCCCAGGTTTGAGCCTACGACCTTCGGATCATGAGGCAGAGTTGCTACCACTACACCACCAGCGCTCTATTTTGGTTTCGCTTATATTCGTCGGGAGTCAAAGCTCACTCTTCTCAGCTGTGCACCGGCCCATAGCACCATCATGCCCGCCTTCCACTAAAAAAGGGTAATGAGCGGAAACTGAGCTAATGATCTGAACGGATTCAGTAACTCCCATTTGTTCTATAGAACTGTGACGTCATAGAACTGTTAAAACATTTTTTTCCCTGTAGTTCTATGGTAAGACTGTTGAAACGAAAATTAGCCTATTTGTTCAATAGAACTAATAATACCTAGTAACTTCCATTAGGTAGTTCTATAGAACTGTTGGTTTAAAATTGTATTGAAATCCGCTCATTCAGAGTGGGAGCCCTTCTATGAAAAAAGCCATTGCGACGGAGTCCGTACGGAGCCCGCTTCTTTCGCAGTGGAAGGCGGGCACCATGGTTGGTCGCGGCCGGCGCTGCGCACGCGCCTCTCCGTCAGCTGTTCTGCGCTTGCGCGGTGCGGTTTACAGTCGCGTGGGAACTGCACTGAAGACAGCTGCATAGTTCGCTCAAGAGGGTGTCATGTCTTCAATAATTATTGAGCATCCTTTTATTGGTTATTCATTAGTTAATCACACATTTATTTTCTTTCCTCTTCTTTTTTTCATCTCTTAGATCAATGTTACCAGTGTTGAGTGCTATTTACCCGACTGCGAAGCGAAGAAGTAGGGTAATGAATTTTGGGTGTATTTATGTAATGTATGCGAATTCCTTTGACGCTAGCTAGTATTTGTAGCAAAAATAAAAAATTCTACTAAAAGCAATTGAAAATATTTTTTTTTTCTAATTAACTTTTTGAGTTTTTTGACTGTAGTACAACTTCTGCTGCCCACGGCTTCGCCCGCAAGGTACATAAGTCGGTCAAATAGAGCATAATGATCATCCTTAAACTCTGAAATATGGAGGAACACAAATAAAATTAACATTATAATTAAATTATTCATCCCACCACTGTCCAAAGGTCTTTCTCTCCTTGCCCAGGAGTGGCACAAATGGGTTAAAAATTTTACCTATTTGTAAACGTAAAAGAAAACGTACAATATAAGCTATTGTATATTACACACTGTAGTCACACTTAAATTGTCAAACCTTATAACAAATATTTATTTGCCGTTTCGTTTAAAATTCTGAAACGTCCGTATGAAAAGAGGATCAATTTACTTTTATAAGTATAAATTCATGCCTGTGCCAGGAACACGGGCTTTCCTGGAAAAAATAAATCCAAGAATACACGTCAATCATGCCCATAACTGTACAACTAAAAAGACTTATCTGATGACGGCATTTCTTATTTTTATATTTTTCTCGTATTATTCTGCGTTCTATTTGTGCTATTTCCTCCCGCGACTTCGCCTTCGTGGTACCTTGTTGAACCTGTACTGTTCCATATGATTTATCTTTGCCTAATGACAAGATCATCAAGCAAACATAAACATACATCCATCCATCCATCGCATAGATACTACTAATATTATAAACGCGAAAGTTTAGGATGTCTGGATGTATGTTTGTTACTCTTTCACGCTGAAACGGCTTAACGGATCTGGATAAAATTTAGCACAGATATAGATTATAGCCTGGGATAGCACATGGGCGGAACACGGAAGTTAATATACTCCAATAAATATTAAACTTTCAGAAATTCGTCAATCAATTTCTGAAAGTCGTTTCGTCTACGCCCTTTCCAAAAATAAAAATTATCTACCCGTGCGAGGTTCTATTCTCTAACATTAAGTACCTGGGTGACCGAGCTTTGCTCGGTGTTTTTTTTGGTAAATTGTGTTTTTCGAAAATGAAATTTAGCTAGATCGATTTATATCCCCCAAAACCTAAAATATAATATACTAAATTTCATTAAAATCGTTGAAGCCGTTTCCGAGATTCAGATTATATATATACACAAGAATTGCTCGTTTAAACGTATAAGATACCGTATTTTTACCGTACTTTTTGTTCGCTTCTGAATTTAAGATAACTTGCGATTTCTTTACATGTATTTTATTTTACTACGAATTACGAATTATTTATTACATTCACGGCTTTTGACACGCACAAGATCCCTTAAAAAGCTTTTTGAAACCTTTTTACCTAAATCCACTGATGATGTAAAAAAGCGATGGTGGTGTAGTGGTGGCAACCCTGCCTCACGACCCGAAAGTCGTGGGTTCAAATCTGGTCGTGCACCATTGAATTTTTCTATTCGAAAAACGTATGTGCGCAATGCTAGTGCTCTAAAACAGTGAAGGAAAACATCGTGAGGAAACGGCATACCTACCCTAGACTAGAACCAAAAGTTCGATGATGTGTGTCATAGGTTAGTGTTCTTAGAAGCGGGGATGGGCTTGCAACCTGTCACGTACGGAATACTAACTACTGTGTAAAATGTGGGCATGTACCAAATAACATGTTTAGACGTGCCTCTGACTATAGATCTCTTTAGATATCCACAAAGATCTAAGTAACTAAAGATCTGAGGAAGATATCTACCGAGCCCGGGGATTAGAAACAGTCGTGATCATATACCTATATATTTTACCTTAACCCTTTAAAACACCGGTACCTGATTTGTACCATTGATGGTACAAGTGACACAACTTTGTAGGTATCATTAGTACCATTAATGGTACTAGTGACAATGATTTAAGATCAGTTACCATCATAAATATTGATATAAATAATAATGCTGGACAGTCCACACTGCATCATCCAGCCCCAAAGTAAGCTACTCAAAGCTTGTGTTATGGGTACTAGATAACTGATATATTTAATACATGATATAGGTACATAGATAGATATTTTTTATTATACATACACACCCAGACCAACGGAACAAATTTCTGCAGATCGTACACAAATTTGTTCCAAGGCGGGAATCGAACCCGCAACTTTTGCGTCGCAGGCGGACTCTTGCCCGCTGCGCCACAGAGGTCGTCTGATATATCGGTCGTCTATATGATGTCTTACTAGTACCATTATTGGTACAGCTAAACATACTTGAAGTACCGAATTCTCACCTGTTCTGTTGAGTATAATCACTTTTGCCTCAAAAAAAGAAGAACTAACTCTTTTACGAGATTTATTAGGTACAAGTACACGCTATGAATGTCAACAAAAAATCACAAACAAGTTGCAGTAGTAACCCCAGAATGCCTTCCGAAAGCGGCCCTCGCGCGGCATCGCCAGGTGCGCAGACGCACCCCACGCCGCGCCGTTTTGATATTGTTCAATTAAACAGTGGGGAATACTTCTCAAGGTACTGTACAATACAGTTAGCGACTGTCATTGTGGCACGTCGTGTAATGTCTTGGAGGGCAATCGCGCTAATGTATAAAGACTTACGGTCAGTTTCTACATGCTATCTGTGGTTTTAGAATTTTGGATAGGTATTTGACATAACTTCTATAGGATTAATGTCAAATATCTATCCAAAATACAAAAACCACAGATAGATAGAATATAGAAACCGGCCGTTAGTCGTTTGATAGTAATTAATTTGGTTTTTGTTGAACTTTTGTGTAAAGTATCGATGATAGTAAGTAAATTAAGTAAGTGAAATATCACTCATTTTTTTCCAAAGAAGTTAAAAATTTCTTATCCAAAAAAAAATCTCACAAATCAAAAATATCCCAAGGTTTGCTGGAAGAGAACTCTTTTTAGGGTTAAGCACGCCTGTGTGTTTTGTGTACATGCCGTTAGTTTTAAGTTTTAAAATGTATTAATCTATGTACATAGGTTACCTACAAATATAAAAGACGTTATACTAATTTTTTTCTGAATGTCTCAATAGGTGACGTACTCGTAATCAAAATCATTTCCTCTTTTTATGTCATCGGTCTCTTTTGAAATCAATTTTGCAGTCGTTTGTGGCGGACGTGCCCTGCCCAGCACCACGTTTTGCGGCTTTTTGAACACTATGCATCACCATTTGGCAAACCCAGAGTTTGAACTTCTGAACTCCCAAGTATTCGTAAGAACAAGTGACAGGATAAAAGCTAGTGAGTTACAAAGTTTGATAAAAAAAACTGATAAGTGCGAGTCTGACCCACGCACCCGCACCGTGCCATAGCAACGGCCGGGATCTATAAGTACTTACTACTGCTATACAATAAGGGGATAACGGTATTGCGCGTATAATTCCTTTCGCTTTCGTGCGAAGGTGTATTTTATATTTTTGGGGTTCCTCACAGGTTTAGTAACAAAACCACAATTAAAAAATGTAGTCTTTTGATAGTTTTGATTATCATGAGACGTAGCGAAGTTTTTATGATGTGGCCAAGCACTTCGTCGTAGATCGAACACGAAGTTTTTAAAGCGACAACGCGTGATAATGTAGCCGTAGCATTAACACCAAAATAAATCATACAGCTTTCTTAATGATATCGTCAGATCTCTCGTTCGTTACTAAGATCTTTAGATTATCTAAAGAGTGTTTAAGAGATGATGATGTGGTCCAGAGACACTCCATTTATGATGTTTGGCACTTGGCACACATTTTCGAGTCTAGGTGCCAATTCCCAGTCCCAGCCTTTTTTTATCGGCACTTCGGTATTTTAGGCCAACTTGAAGACCTTTTCCAAATTTAGTATTTTTATTTAATTTGTCTTTTCAAATGAGATGGTGGAAGTTTGAAGGAAATGGTGTCGGAAACTTGAAAAAGTGTTCTAAATGTTTTAAAGCTTGAATGTGCATCAATGGAATTGAAATGAAATTGAAATGAAATTGAAGATCTTGCGAATTTCTCTTCATGGGGTGGTTATGAATCAATATTGCCTTGATAGTACATTGACTCAGTTGTCATAGCAATGTCACCTCTATTAACTTTGATTTTGCTTTTGACGTCAACAGGTAACAACCCGGAATCTATAAATATAAAAATCAATTGCTGTTCGTTAGTCTCGCTAAAACTCGAGAACGGCTAAACGGATTTATCATATCTTGGTCTTGAAATGTTCGTGGAGGTCTAGGGAAGGTTTAAAAGGGTAGAAAATTCTAATAACTGCCGGGAAAACCTTAAAAATAGCCCTTTTCTATTTCCCATACAAACGTTTTCAAAATAAGTACGAAGTCTGCCGGGTCAGCTAGTATTATTACCTATAATTATAAATTGTATATCTACCTCGCAAATAAAACATGTTATTCTATAGGAAAGTAGCGGGTGGAGATAAGAAATGGCCTTTTTCTTAACTTATCACTAGTTCCTTCAAACTTGTTTGATGAAAGGATTACTATAGGCTCCTTTGTTACGCCATCGATCTCACTTTCGTCATTGTTCGCAACAAACGATTTTGTTTATCTCGCAAAATATTAGTTATTTTTAAGGTTTCCCAGACAGTCGTCAAATAGCGTTCAGCGCGAGCGGTAAATAAGTAAAACTATAAAATATTTTTTACTAGCTTTCCCGGCGAACTTTGTAAGTACCGTTTATGATGATTTCGCAATATATGTAAATAAATAAAATAAATAAATAATGCTGGACAATCCACACAGCATCATCTAGCCCCAAAGTAAGCTACTCAAAGCTTGTGTTATGGGTACTAGATAACTGATATATTTAATACATTATATTACATAGATAGATATATTTTTATTATATATAGAAAACACCCAGACCAACGGAACAAATTTCTGCAGATCATACACAAATTGGTTCCGAGGCGGGAATCGAACCCGCAACCTCTTGCGTCGCAGGTGGACTCTCGCCCGCTGCGCCACCGAGGTCGTCGATGTATATAACACTTATATTATACGAGTAGATATATAAGCGGTATATATGTAAGTTCGCCGGGAAAGCTAGTAAAAAAGGTATGATAGTTTTACTTATTCACCGCTCGCGCTGAACGCTATGCGTAAAAGTATTGTAACGCGTTCAAAGTCGCTACCTAAGCTCGTACCTTAAATAATTAGGTACCTACGCAATTTGTTAAGGTGTTGTTGACGTAAATCCATAGAAACGATGGGGTAGCTTAGCGTAGCGTCGGTAACCGAAACCTACTTGCCTCCAGCGGCTTTGTCCGCATGACGATATCATGTAAAAAGCCTAATGTAAAGGTGCCAAATTCTGCTACCACTATAAATAAATAATGCTGGACAATCCACACAGCATCATCAAGCCCAAAAGTAAGCTACTCAAAGCTTGTGTTATGGGTACTAGATAACTGATATATTTAATACATTATATACATAGATAAATATTTTTTATTATACATAGAAAACACCCAGACCAACGGAACAAATTTTCTGCAGATCGTACACAAATTTGTTCCGCGGCGGGAATCGAACCCGCAACCTCTTGCGTCGCAGGTGGACTCTCGCCCGCTGCGTCACAGAGGTCGTCCTATTATTTACTTCTTCTTCTTCTTCCTGCCCTTTTCCCACGCTAAGTGGGGTCGGCACAACATGTTTTCGTCTTCCATTTCCCTCTATCATCCGTTATCTCCTCAGTACTCACTTCTTTCTTACCTAGGTACCTCCTCAATCATCTTACACACAGCCCATCCATCTTTTCTTTGGCCTACCTTTAACCCTGTATTCATCTATCATCCCACTATTCTTTCCATCTCTGAAAACTAGGTAAGTAACAAAGAATAGTAATACCTAGTTGGTTGAAATTACCTAATACCTACTTAGGTACCTACTAGATGATACGAGCGACTACGTACCTACGCGTTAGTTTCCTATTATTTGTCAGATTATTTGTCGACCGATATCGATGAAACAAAGCCTAAATTTTAATCCAAACTTATCTCAATACATTAGTGAAAAATGCATTCAATTTGGTTCAGCCATTGTGGAGATTAGCGTGCACAAACGCAATATTAAACGATTTCAAATGTATACCTACCTACCTATTAGATTACCTACATGAAAATCCGTTCAGTACATTCGGAAATGTGAAGAGAATGTACCTACAGATTAATTTAAAGTAAGTAGGTACCTAACTTAGGTAGGTAGGTACCTTGTAAGTGTTTTTAAGAATGTCCCCCCGCACTGAAGGGTGCGTATGCGCAGGTGTGCCAACTTACGTGAGAACTCTCGCCCCTACTCCACAGAACGAACACTACTTAGTAGGTAAGACTCAGAATAATGTAAGGCGGGGGAAGTTTCCCACGATAACGGGATTTGGTCAAGACATTTTTATTTATTAGTTACTAGCTGACCCGGCAGACTTCGTATTTATTTAGAAAAAAATTGTATGGGAAATAGAAAAGGGCTATTTTTAGGGGTTTCCCGGCAGTTAATCGAATTTTTCTTACCTTTTAATTAAACCTTCCCTAGACCGCCACGAACATTTCAAGACCAAGATAAGATAAATCCGTTTAGCCGCGTTCTCGAGTTTTAGCGAGACTAACGAACAGCAATTCATTTTTATATATATAGATAGATAGATAGATAGACTACTAGCTGTAACCAATCTCGATGAAACAAAGCCGAAGTTTTAATGCAAGCTTATTTCAATACATGAGAAAAAACTGCGGATTTCTCACGTAATTTCCTATAATCAACGTTCACGTAGACCTAGGTACGTATTAAGTACTTACTGATTTTCTAGACTAAGTAGGTACCTACGTAGTTTATTATGTATGTATGTTAGACTGTAAGGTATATATGTATTTTATATGGGCCGTAGTTTTTAAGTATTTTCCATCTTGTACACTTAGACTAATGTTGCCTGAAATAAAGTTATTATTATATTATTATTATTGTTAAATTTTGAAGGATAAAAGCTTTTTAGTCTGGTAGGTAACACAACAACACCTTCTAATGCCCTTCAGCGCTTTGCCTCTGATTTGAGTCATTGTAGGTACTCATTGTTTAATCTGACAGGACACATAATGAAAACTGAAGGGGAAAAATAAAGTCAAAACATTATTCAGTCTTTTTATGTACTATCTACCTAGCGTGCTTAATAATGTAGGTAGGTTACTTACACCTACAGTATTTTTCCATTAACTTTCTTTGTAATGAATACATAATAAGTGTGAGTGTTTTTTTTTGTCTTCAAGATGGCGGACAAAGCTTGTCCTAATGTGACTTTGGCTGGCGCTCAAAGGTTAATTATTGTAGATTTTGTACCTACCTACTTAGGTAGGAACTTAAAAAAAATACCAATAGGTATTCGTTGACTTGAGAATCTACTTTTTGTTTCTGCCATAAAACCGAAAATTAGAACACAATAATTGGGAAGGTAGGTAAGTACCTGTTTTCTGAGATATGTACCTACTTACAGTCAAATTCAAAAGAAAGTTTTGTTTAAAGTCTCTTTCGTGGCGACATTCTTGCCCATTCAATTAGGTAAGCCATAGGTACGTACTACATAGACGTAGTTATAATAGGTAAGTACTATTAATAATTTGTGGTCCTTCAAAGTAGGTATGTACTTAAGTACGGTAAATAAATACAAACTTGACTACGTCACCAAGCCAAAGGCGAAGAAAGTAGAGTCAAACCGTTAAAGTATCTTATTATGGGATAGTTATAGTCTGTGACCGTAATGCAATTTAGAGAGCTAATTATATTTATAAAAAATCTATATCAATAATAGGTTGGTAAACTTGGAGTCTTGAGGTAGGTACACTATCTTTACTCTGAGGTAGGTACTTAGCAACAAAAGAACCCCTCAGATATGCATATGTAGTACTAGTTATTCTGTGCCTCAGAGTAAGGAGTAAAGATAGAAGAACCCTCAACTTTACTTGACAGCTGTCAAAGATCTGTCATTTATGTCAAAGTTAGCACAGCAAGCAGCGATGGATTGAAACATTGACGCCGTCTGATTGAGACTTTTTTACTTAGCCTGGATTCTGAATGCAGCGTTGCTAATAAGATTGTAAGATTTTTCACTGGAATCTGCGTGAACGGGATTTGACAAATGAGTTGTCGTCGGATTCGCGTGAATCGTGAATCAATATCAGTTAGACAGCACAGCTGCTGAAAAAAAAAATAAAAAAAATATGGCGACCGCGACTCAGAAAATTATTTTCAATGAATTAGTTTTTTTTCTTTTAGTCGGGTTTTAGGTACCGAAAAATAAAAAAAATAAACTGTACCTTTTTTGTAGAAGATACGTGTCAAGCTTTTCTAAGAAATACTACTTTTTGGGTACCTACCTACCCCACCCCGTACAATCTCTCATTTACGTCTGGCAACACTGCTACAAATGCTACTTGCTTGAAAATAATCATGAAAATGGCGTGATCAGCGTACCTTACCTACCTACGTGTGAATTAAACTGTGTGTGAAGTGGTGTTTCCAGATCTCATGATAATGCAATAGGTAGATTTCAGTTACTCAAATACCTATCTTCTGTTTTTTTACACGAATCTCCTGTTACTCATCATAACATAACGCTAAGCTATCATAATAAATATTTATTATTTTCAAGTAAATTGGTACTTAAGTATAGCTAGGTAGGTGGCAACAAAATTTTAAAATTAACTAATTAATTAAAAAAAACTTGAGAGTGTCAAGGGACACCCGGATGGAACGAAGTTCCTTTCCTTGCTTTCTATGAGAGAGAGAGAGACAGACAAAGAAAAACGAGCACGCCGCACCGCTACCCAAAAAAAAAAAAAAAACTATAATAGCAAAAAGTGTCGTGCGTGACAACTTTTAGTGAGAATTTTTTTCGCAACGCGCGATTAGGAACTTCGTTCCAATAAAAAAGAACAAGTTATTTATTAGCAGAATAAAGTAGTGAAATAAATATGTAGGTTAAATAATTCAATAATTGTTTTTTTTAATTTCCTGATTTTTCCCGCAGCATTTTAAAAACCGGGTATGGCAACACTGGCAAAATGCTGCCTTCGGTGTTTCGCGCATGTGCCGATTTTCCGATTTTATATAAATTTCGATCGCTTTCGCCCATGCTATTATTCTCTCCCAGATCTTCGGGCCATCAGTCGTTATCACTAGCTGGTCAATCCAATTTACATCTGTGCTCGCGCAAAGATAAGTCTCAAACTTCGTCATGTCTGGGAAGATTGCGGAAGCTCTTGAACACGTCAAGAATGCTGAAAAGATGTAAGTATATTATTGTGATTGTATCCCCGTTCGGATGCATATATTGTTCATTTTCATTTTTCGTTCACATTCATTTATTCACTTCAGACTATTGCGGAACATAATTAATCTAAGTACTTATTTTGAATTGGTGTTGTTTGTAGGTAAGCATAAGTACTGGCTGGTTAGAAGCAAGCATTCAAATATTTAGAAAAAAAGGTTCTTTATTTCAAAAAAATAATTTAAAATGGTGGTGTTGCACTGTACCTACAAAAACAATCTATATTTTACATTGTACAGTACTCGAAGTACAGTAATAGAAGTTGGTACAATATTGTAGGATGTGTCACTGCCTGTAGGTTTCCATTTATGTTAAAATATTGACTTCAAACTTACTGTTATCATAATGGTTTGCTGTTTTCCATTACAAAGTTTTGTAATGGAATTAAAGTAGAAAAAATGGAAGCAAAGAAGTTTTTGTTGATTTTTTATTTTAATATGTAACTAAAGTCCAGCCTACCTTGTCTTTTTAAAAAAAAACATTCTTAGATATCCTTTAATTAACATTCTAATAATAGATAACAGTTCCTTCAATTTGATTGTCGCTATATTTAAAAAAATTGTAAATTTTTAAGTTCATAGATATACATGCAGACACATAAACATAATGTTATGAATGGCAGAATAACATTAGGCCTAAATGACTAAATGGCTCTCATTTCACATTTATGTTTTCTTTTCTCTCATTTTATCTGCCATCGGCTTGTCAGCCATAATCGGATGTGTTCTGGGGGTAGGTGGGGGGGATCTAGGAGCAGTTCCATTGAGCTGCCTTATTTATTACTGCTGATGAACTTCTTAGTTCCTCTGGTCAAGAGAGGATATCCCATCTCTTGAGACGTTTAATTGTGCTCGGGTCATTCATTTATATGTTTTTGATGGGATATATTTTTACAAGACTTAGGAGTAATAGGTTAGCATGGTATGGGAATGTTATGAGAAGAGATGAATGTCATGTGACGAGGAGAGTGTTACATATGAATGTGGATGGATACAAGGGTAGAGGTAGACCAAAGAAAAGATGGATGGACTGTGTGAAAGATGACATGGGTAAGAAAGGAGTGAGTACTGAGATGACGAATGATAGAGGGAAATGGAAGAAGATCACATGTTGTGCCGACCCCACATAACGTGGGAAAAGGGCAGGAAGATGATGATGATGATATTTTTACAAGACTTGTTAAACTATAGTTTTATGTCAACAGGCTGCGTACCACCCTTCTTCGTTGGCGTCCAGACTACGATTCAGCTGCAGACGAGTACACTCAAGCTGGTAAGTAGTTCTCCGGTCCACACCATGAGACACGAAAGACTTCAACAAGAAAGACTTTGACAAGAAGTCACTTTCGGTATGGAGTCCGAGCGATTGAGTACCACCATCATCTATACACTAAATTATTTCTGAATTTGACAACCTCAATGGTGCAGCGGGCAAGACTCCGCCTGCGATGCATGACGTTATGGGTTCGATTCCCACCTCGGAACAAATTTGTGTACGATCTGCAGAAATTTGATCTTTTGGTCTGGGTGTTTTTTTTGTTAATAAAAAATATCTATGTAAGTTTATAATGTATTTATCAGTTATCTAGTACCCATAACACAAGCTTTGAGTAGCTTACTTTGGGGCTAGATGATGCTGTGTGGATTGTCCAGCATTATTTGTTATTTAATCCGGCTCACACATGCACCAAGTGTCCTGTTGACTCTACAAAACTTTTTTTTTATAAATATGATCTCACTCTGCCTGATGTTAGGGTTACTCTACTAACTATACAGGGCGTCCCACGGCTATGCCACATGAAGGGAAAGTACCTTGAATATTGAAGATGGAACATATTACTGAAAAAAGACATAATTTGAATTTTAAAAACAAAATAAACAGATTTATAGATTTTTAAATAATGACATGGTTGAACCGGGAATCGAACCCGTTACACGAGAAAAATAATCACCCTGTAGCTTTATCATACCGATCGAAAGGCTCCATCATAAGGATTATTTTTTGCTAAATAACATAGTGTCAGTGTCGGCAAACGTAGTGTAGGACGCCCTCCGGCTAGGTGGAGTGACGATCTGCGAAAGGCTGCTGGTGGAGGCTGGATGCGTCGAGCTGAAGACAGGGCGCAATGGCGCTCATTAGGGGAGGCCTATGTCCAGCAGTGGACTGCTATAGGCTGATGATGATGATGATGATAGTGTCAGAAATAAAAGGTAGACAATGTCATTATTTAAAAATCTATGAATGCAGTTTATATTGTTTTTAAAATTCGGTGGTGATTCTATTGTTCCGCGGACTAACTAAAAAATCTAATAAAATGCTAAACTAAACACGACCTTATTTTGTTCACATGAAATACTAAATTAGCGTAAACATTTTAAATTACAATTCTAAATTTGACTAAACTGACGTATGATCGACGTGTTTTAGCTTTTAAATTGACTTGGTAATTCTTCTTCTTCAAATATGGCATCTGTCTCTTGGAGAACAATTTTGCCAGTGTCAAGTGTACTTATTTATGAGTATTGTCAACGTCACAGAGTCATAGTCAAGTAGTCAAGTCAATTTTAAACAAAAGATGGCTGTTTTGTTGAAAATTCTCGGGATTTCCTCCGATGGAATTTGAAGAGAACTTATTCACTCTAATTCACATACTTTACACTCGCGTCAAGAACCTGGGCTTTATTGGCAAAATAACCACCAAAATTACGCAATAAAACTCAAAATAACACGAGAAAAATATAAAAACCAGAGCGACGTAGTTGTCAGGCAAATGCATCGCAGAAAATCCGACTTGGTAATTCGAATGTGACTGTGATCTTGACTTGACAATCTATACCTATATAAGAGCTTAACCTGACTGACTGACTGACTGACTGACTGACTGACTGATTGATCATCGCCGAGCCGAAACCGCTGAAGCTAGAAAGCTGAAATTTGGAAGGTGGTTTCCTTTTATAACAAAACCACCCACTAAGGCGGGATTTTTGGAAATTCCACCTCTAAGGGGGTGAAAAAGGGTGAAAACGTTAGTATGAAACTTTTTAAAGCGTGGAGTGATTTACATGAAACTTTGTGTGTGCACTGTAGATGCAAAATGAATGGACACGTGTTTCAGGATTTTTCAATATAACCATCAAAAAGGGGTCAAATGTGGGGTCAATTTTTGTATGGGAACTTTTTAACGGGTGGTGCGATTGGCCTGAAACTTTGTTTGTGTACTGTAAATGCAAAATAAATGAACACGTGTTTCAGGATTTTTCAATATAACCTTCAAAAAGGGGTCAAATGTGGGGTCAATGTTTGTATGGGAACTGTTTTTATGGGTCGTGCGATTGCCTTGAAACTTTGTTTGTGTACTGTAAATGCAAAATGAATGGACACGTGTTTCAGGATTTTTCAAAATAACCTTCAAAAAGGGGTCAAATGTGGGGTCAATTTTTGTATGGGAACTTTTTAACGGGTGGTGCGATTGGCTTGAAACTTTGTTTGTGTTCTGTAAATGCAAAATAAATGAAAACGTATTTCAGGATTTTTCAATATAACCTTCAAAAAGGGGTCAAATGTGGGGTCAATGTTTGTATGGGAACTTTTTAACGGGTGGTGCGATTGACTTGAAACTTTGTTTGTGTACTGTAAATGCAAAATAAATGGACAAGTGTTTCAGAATTTTTCAAAATAACCTTCAAAAAGGGGTCAAATGTGTGGTCAATGTTTGTATGTGAACTTTTGAACGGGTGGTGCGATTGGTCTGACACTTTGTTTGTGTACTGTAAATACAAAATGAAAGGACACGTGTTTCAGGATATTTCAATATAACCTTGAAAAAGGGGTCAAATGTGGGGTCAATGTTTGTATGGGATTTTTTTAACTTGGTGCGATTGGTCTGAAACTTTGTTTCGTGTTTCAGGATTTTTCAATAAAACCTTTTAAAAAAGGGGTCAAATGGGGGGTCAATGTTTGTATGGGAACTTTTCAATGGGTGGTGCGATTGGTCTGAAACTTAATTTTGTGTTTAGGATTTTTCAATATATCTCTAAAAAAGGGGATCAAATGGGGGGTCAATGTTTGTTAACGGGTGGTGCGATAAACTTTGTTTTCTGTTTCAGAATTTTTAAATGACTAAAAAAAGAACTCTAAAAAAGGGGTCAATGATTTATGGGATTTTTTTAACGGGTGGTGCGATTGGTCTGAAATTTTGTGTACTGTAAATACAAAATGAATGGACACGTGTTTCAGGATTTTTCAATATAACCTTCAAAAAGGGGTCAAATGTTGGGTCAATGTTTCAATGGGTACTTTTTAAAGGGTGGTGCGATTGATCTTAATTTTGGTTTGGATACTTTAAACGCAAAATAAATGGAAACGTATTCCTGGATATTTCAAAATAACCCTAAAATTGTGTGTAAAAGTTATTATGGGATTTTTTTATTAGTGTGATTTGTTTGAAACTCAGTTTAGTTAGATACCTACTTTAAGTGAACGAAGTCGCGGGCGGGACAGCTAGTACTTAATATTCAATAAAACACAGTTGACATTGGCAAAAATGATCTTTAGAGACAGAATCCCATGAATAATTTTAAATTCAAATTCAATATGTTTATTGTATTCGTGTCCCTTGAGTCAGGTAAGTACTCGTATGTATAGCTTAAGGCCCAGCATTTTGAAAATTGCAAGTATTGCAACCCTAATCATTCTATTACCGATTAATAGATTACATTGAAATTGAACTACACGATACTCAAGGATATAAGTGATAAATCAACCGGAGCTAAAACACGAATTAGTTAGAAAACCTTGGTTAAAAATCATGTCAAAAACACCTCTGAAAATTCAGAAATTCCCTAGTTTATCGAGAACAGTAAGGTATTTTGAATTTCTATTTCACATGAATGTAAATCAGTTAATTTGAAACAAATCAACCCAGCCCTTTTTTGAAATAAGCTGTTTACTTGAACATATTTTACGTAATTCAGAGCAGCCATATTATCATGCCGCACTCTACTTTTTTGTCATTTGGGTATTTCGCTTCGTGCTATGTCTGATTCCGCGGAGATCCGCGTTGCTATACGGACCTATGTCACTTTTTTTTGTAACTTTTACGTAAGGAATAGTGTGACGAGTATTCTGGGCCTAAACATGAGCTTGGATAGGATTCGGCAACTTAAATAAAATTAAAGAAGGTATGATCATCCAACGGATCTAGGCATTCGTGAAGTTAGCCACAGGTGCGAGTTTGCGCATGTAAAGTTCCTTCCTCTCCTCCTCATACCTCCAATTGCTCCCGAAAAACGATACTGCGTATGTCTTGCGGCTAACTTCACGAATGCCTAGATCCGTTGGATGACCTATACTACTTAATAAGCATTTATCCTTTTAAAATATTTTTCAGCAATGGGTGAAATACACGATCGTTAATTTGGGACCCTCCCTCCTACCTAAAGGTGGAATATCGCATAGCAAAATTTTTATTGTAAGAACTATTAATTTCGACGTGCACATTGACAATTATGATAAAACGAGGCAGACACGACTATTTCCAATTTTCTCCGATCAATTGTCACCGACTTGTCGTCATCAAAGAATCTTTTGTTTAAAATTGACTTGACAACTTGACTATGACTCTGTGACGTTGACAATACTTATAAATAAGTACACTTGACACTGGCAAAATTGTTCTCTAAAAGACAGATGCCATAATTGAAGAAGAAGAAGAAGAATATAAGTTGTCATTTCAACATTCAACTTGAGCATAATAACATAATAATATTCTTTTTCAAATTTTATTTTATTAATTTTTCGCTAGTAATTTTGTCACAATGACTTCTTCAACATTGACACATAAAAATAATAATGACTAGTTGACCCGGCAGACTTCGTACTTATTTAGAAAACGTTTGTATGGGAAATAGAAAAGGGCTATTTTTAGTGTTTTCCCGGCAGTTATTCGAATTTTTCTTACCTCTTAAACCTTCTCTAGACCTCCACGAATATTTCAAGACCAAGATAAGATAAATCCGTTTAGCCGTTCTCGAGTTTTAGCGAGACTAACGAACAGCAATTCATTTTTACTTTTACGTAATATAGATAGATAGATTAAAGAGAATGTTATTACTACGTTGAAGCGGTTATCATTTCTAAACCGTCAATTATAACCGTTATTATCAAACAATCTTTTATTGCTCCATCTTCATGGTCTATGAAAGACGAGTTCTAAAATCGATTCAATTTTTTTTAAATGACGGTAAAATATGAAATTGACTAAAGTTAAACAGATTTGTAGCACAAAATCCCGCAGTGATCTGTTATAGTTACTAAAATCCCTGTACAAAGATAATAAAAATGGAAATCAGAGTATTTATGTCATTGAAGAAATTGCGACTGCATCAAATTGAAACTCTTTGATACGGGGTGGTAAATTCCAAACTGCCCAGTGCGCTATACAGCCACGGTACTTAAGCCGAAAATAATGAATTGTATTCTATACGAGCTAAAGATGAGGAGTAATAGGTTAGCGTGGTATGGACATGTTATGAGAAGAGATGAATGCCATGTGACAAGGAGAGTGTTAGGTATGAATGTAGATGGATACAGGGGTAGAGGTAGGCCAAAGAAAAGATGGATGGACTGTGTGAAAGATGACATGGGTAAGAAAGGAGTGAGTACTGAAATGACGAATGACAGAGAGAAATGGAAGAAGATCACATGTTGTGCCGACCCCACATAACGTGGGAATGATGATGACGAGCTGATACCCGCGACTTCGTACGCGTTAGATTAATTTTACACGGTCCGTATCAGAAGGACAATCTAGCATAACGCCCTTGTGGGATAAACGGCATAAAAGTAAAATTACCTACTAGTAAAAGATCTGGAATTTATCACGTCATATGGGTATCATGCCTACAAATTATAACACCAATATACAAAAATTGCTGGCTTATTCCCAAAGTACTCCATTCTTTTGTTCAAAAAAGATAAGAATCTCTGCTGTATGACAGCGTTAAAGAGCGCTGGTGGTGTAGTGGTAGCACCCCTGCCTCACGATCCGTAGGTCGTGGGTTCAAACCGGGTCGTGCACCAATGAGTTTTTCCATTCGAAAAAATTATGTGCGCAATGCCAGTGCTCTTAAACGGTGAAGGAAAATATCGTGAGGAAACCGGCATACCCTAGAACCAAAAGTTCGAAGGTATGTGTCATAGGTTAGTATTCTAATAAGCGGCGATGGGCTTGCAACCTACGTACGGAATACTAACTACTGTGCAAAATGTGGGCATGTACCAAATGTCATGTTTGGACTTGCCTCTGACTACCCCCTTTAGATATCCTCAAAGATCTAAGTAACTAAAAATCTGAGGAGTTATCTACCGAGCCCGGGGATTACAGTCGTGATCTTTTTTTGGAACGAAGTTCCTTATGGCAGGCTTAGAGGGGATAGGGATTTTGCTGCGCGACCGAACTGAAAAAAATGTGATAGTAAAACCGTAAGAAAAAGTGCGTGGAATAAAACCGTTAAATGAGACGTGCGCAGGCGCGAAATTCATTTTTCATTTTTGCACGATTTTTTTTGCAATTTGTGTCGATTCTACATTAGCCGAAGGAACTTCGTTCCTACCTGGTGTCCCACGACACCACATCATTTTTTTTTTTTTCTGTATGACAGCGTTCAGCGCTCGCGATGTATAAGTAAAATTATCATATCTTTTTAATTTGTTAACCGATCTCGATGAAACAAAGCCTAAGTTTTAATTAATCTAAGCTTATCTTAATACATAAGTGAAAACTGCATTCGATTTGGTTCTGTCGTTGCGGAGATTAGCGTTTACAAACGCACAAATAATCAGAAATTTTATTTAAAAACGGTTTTTTGAGCTAAATAGTGTGTCAGTACGTAGCACTAATTTTTATTTGAAAATATCTATAGTAAAGACACTCAATGATTTTAGTATAAGTATAGATTCCACATAGGGATTCATTTCGGATTTTCCCTTTTGTTTCCATTCATCTAAGGGTCTTATTCAAAAGTTACAATGGTTGGATTTTTTTATCATAAAGGATTTGGATCATGCGTTACAAAGGTCTTTGGACAATTTCGCTTTTAAAATGAACACTAGCGTGCATCTAGGTTAAGTAGAATAAGTTACAAGTCCATTGCTGTTGGACATCGATATCTATCAAACTATACACATAAAATGCTTTGTCCTGATTGGCTGACTGACGGACCAGCGCATAGCTTAAGCCGCTGATCGTAGAGACCTGACACTTGGTAGATGTGTCCTTTGTATGACGCAGGCATCTGATAAGAAAGGATTTTCCGAAATTTTACCCCTAAAGGGGTGAAAAAGGGGGGCAAAGTTTGTATGGGACAAAGTGATTTCTTAGTACAATCTACTTTAAATTTTGCATAAGCTTTTATAAGAGACGTGTTTCGTAGTTTATTTAAATTCATCCCCTAACGGAGTTAAAAAGGGGTTGTTTTATAATACCTATGTAGTGTTTATAAAAATCTAATTCTTGACTGACAAGCTCTGACATAAAAGACAGCACACAGCCTAAACATCTGATCGTAGAGACTGGAAATTAGGAGGGTTTTCGAAATTCACCCTCAAAGGGAGTAAAAAGAGGGTGACAACGTTTACTTGAAACTTGGCAAAAATATTCTTCAAGATAAATCATTAAAGACACATTTATTTTTTGCCCAACCTATTCTTGCGAAGCCGCTTCAAACTTGGTTTAGATACTGCAAATACAAAGATAATTAGAACGCTTTCGATTTTTATTTTTATATCTAAATATATATAACTCAAAGGTGACTGATTGACTGACTGACATAGTGATCTATCAACGCACAGCCCAAACCACTGGACGGATCGGGCTGAAATTTGGCATGCAGGTAGATGTTATGACGTAGGCATCCGCTAAAAAAAGATTTTGATTAATTCTACCCCAAGGGGATACAATAGGGAATGAAAGTTTGTTTTTCAAGGTACCACGCGGGCGAAGCCGTGGGTGGAAGCTAGTATATAATATACGTGGTTACAGTCCTACTAATATTATAAACGCGAAAGTTTGTGAGGATGTCTTGATTTTTGTTACTCTTTTACGCTAAAACGGCTGAACGGATCTAAATGAAATTTGGCACAGATATAGATTATGGTCTGGAATACCGCATAGGCTACATTTTATCCCAGATAAATGAAGGGTTCCCGTGGGATATAATTTTTTGTTTTCCAAGGTACCACGCGGGTAAAGCCGTGGGCGGAAGCTAGTAGCCTATAATGCTTTAATTCTAACTAGCTTCTGCCCGCGGCTATGTGTTATTCCAGACCATATCCGTTCAGCCGTTTTAGCGTGAAAGAGTAACAAACATCCAGACATCCAGACATCCAAACAAACTTTCGCGTTTATAATATTACTAGCTGATGCCCGCAGCTTCGCCCGCGTGAATGTCGATTATCGCGACTTTTCATACAAACTTTCATCCCCTATTTTATCCCCTTGGGGGTAGAATTAATCAAAATCCTTTCTTAGCGGATGCCTACGTCATAACATCTACCTGCATGCCAAATTTCAGCCCGATCCGTCCAGTGGTTTGGGCTGCGCGTTGATAGATCACTATGTCAGTCAGTCAGTCAGTCAGTCACCTTTGAGTTATATATACATTAAGTAGTATTCTAATAAAGTGTGGAGTCTGCTTGTTCTGTGTTCTATGGAATATTTCCTCAACAGCCCAATGCTACCGCATCGCTCGCGACATGAATCAATCGATGAAGTGCCACCTCAAGGCTTCGGAGAACTACAAGAAGAACCATTCGTTCTTCCACGCCGCCAAGTCCCTGGAGAATGCGATCATCGTTGGCCGTGACATCTGTTCAGTTGACGAGGTAATCAGTCTTTGATAGTCTTTCGTAGTTAGTTTTCCACTTTGGGTAAGTAGATAGTGTTACAGGGGCCTCACCACGAAGTCTTCCAGAGCGTCTACCATGAGTTTTCACAATCTACACTCGCTGGCGACTGTAGTTAAAAAAATGTATGAAAACTTGTACAGCGCCTCTAGCGGATAGTTGGGTACTAAAACGTCACGTAGTTAACTATCCTACGTCACAGCGTACTACAGCGACTGTAGTTTGCGCTCATTAATTTGCTTAGAATTTGGTACCATGAGTAACAATTTTGACAAATTTCCTAATTACGTACTATTACTACTGTAGTAACGTCAGCCAATCTAAATGTGACAACTCATGATAGACCTACAGAACGATACCGTAACGATTCCATTATAGAAATGTCACTACTTTCATACAATTTGCATAGGTCATGGTACGAAATAACGATGTAATACTAATTCGGTAATGTATTATAAATTCGTGGTTAGGCCCCAGGTCATCCAACGGATCTAGGCATTCGTTAAGTTAGCCGCAAGAGCTGCGCAGTATCGTTTTTCGGGAGCAATTGGAGGTATGAGGAGGGGGAAGGAACTGTACATGCGCAAACGCGCACCTGTGGCTAACTTCACGAATGCCTAGATCCGTTGGATGAACTGTATCTGTCTGTGGCATCGTAGCTCCCAAACGGATGCACCGATTTTCGTTCAGTTTTTTTTGTGCCATAGATAATTTTAACCAGTGTTCTTAGCCATGTTTCATGAAAATCTGTTCAGCCGTTTAAAGATCATCAGCTCTTTTCTAGTAGATGAGGGAATCTCACTAACTTCCTTAGGTCCGATCGATTTGAGATTTGTTACTTCAATGATATTGAAAGAACATAGTCAGGTAACCATGACTTTAAATATGACATGTTAGGGTAAGGTTTAGATGTCAGGGGGTTTTTAATTTATTTTATTTTGTATTATCCAGTAATAAGTAGATAGTAGCTAGATAACCGAGCTTTGTTCGGTTTTTTTTACTGTTGCATAACAACGCCATCTATTGTCAGGTAGCTTTCTTTCGGTGTCGGTAAAACAGTAAGTAGCAGTTTACATTGCCAGAAAACACGAATAAAGCGACGTTTTATAAAAATGAAACCTAATTCCATCGATTTGTCGCCCCTGAAACCCCCTGCTTACTAAGTTTCATGAAAATCGTTGGAGCCGTTTCCGAGATTCAGATGCTAAATTTCATATTCGCACTTGCCTCTGACTACCCTTTTTAGATATCCTCAAAGATCTTAGTATTTAGAGATCGAGCAGATATCTACCGAGCTATCTAATATGACCCATTCTATGGATTTGCCGTAATTGAAAAAAGTCTGTAGTCTACCATGTATGTGTCACCTAGTATGTGAGTTGTCACATTTAGATCGGCTGACGTTACTACAGTAGTAATAGTACGTTATTATGACATCTGTCAAAATTGTTATCCATGGTACAAATTCTAAGCAAAAGAATGAACCGCTAACTACAGTCGCTGTAGTACGCTGTGACGTAGTATAGTTAACTAATGTTTTAGTACCCAACTATCCGCTAGAGGCGCTGTACAAGTTTTCATACAATTTTTTAACTACAGTCACTAGCGAGTGTAGATTGTGAAAACTCATGGTAGACCTACTGGTTTCGAACTGCCACAGTCCAAATTGACACTAGCTGGTCTGTAGGTCTACCATGAGTTGTCACATTTAGATCGGCAATTACAATATTTTCATACATTTTTGTAACTACATAATACATTATAATTATATAATTTGTGTATAGAGCGCTGGTGGTGTAGTGGTAGCACCCCTGCCTCACGATCCGAAGGTCGTGGGTTCAAACCTGGTCGTGCACCAATGAGTTTTTCCAATCGAAAAATTTATGTGCGCAATGCCAGTGCTCTTAAACGGTGAAGGAAAACATCGTGAGGAAACCGGCATACCCTAGAACCAAAAATTCAAATGTATGTGTCATAGGTCAGTATTCTTATAAGCGGCGATGGGCATGCAACCTGTCACGTACGGAATACTAACTACTGTGCAAAATGTGGGCATGTACCAAAATGTCATGTTTGGACTTGCCTCTGACTACCCCCTTTAGATACCCTCAAAAGATCTAAGTAACTAAAGATCTGAGGAGATATCTACCGAGCCTGGGGATTACAGTCGTGATCTTATTTTATTTTTTATTTTTTTTTATTTTTTGTAACTACAGTCGCTAGCGAGTGTAGATTGTGAAAACTCATGGTAGACCCTCTGTTACAGACATTCGGGCTGGCGTTTGAGTCTGCCATGTTGTACCAGCAGCATGGGTCAGCCGACAGCGGCGCAAATGTCCTGGCCAAAGTCGGCAAGATGGTTGAGGAAAAGGATATGGAAAAAGCATGCATCCTCTTCCAGAAAGCAGCTGAAGCATCTTTTGTAAGTATTCGACCACAGATTATCTACACTAAAGAATAAAGAATAAAGAATAAAGAATAAAATAACTTTATTTGTTCCATTAGACTAACATACGAAAACAAAAAAAAACTTATAAAAACAACATAAAAAGTCTAAAAGAAACAAAATGGCGTCTGCCTCAGCATGGGTTGGTTGCTAGCGAGCTAGCAGCCAACGCTGGTCTTCCGTCAGAGCCCTTTTTCTTTTTGTTGGCATTACGGACAATCTATTCACACACACAAATTATGAATTACATTAAATTACTCTAACTATTAACTAACACACTATTAACCACCTTAAACTACCAAATGCGATTATATAACACTCGTGTCATGTCTTTGGCCTTCTTGCTCCCTTTGCTTTTTTTTTTTTTCCACTACTTCTTCTTCTTCCCTCTTCCCACGCTATGAAGGGTCCATTTCCCTCTATCGTCGGATTTCGACATTGAAGGTAAAAATTAGCCAATTTATAATTAAACTAGCTTCCGCCCACGGCTCCGCCCGCGTGGTACCTTGAAAGCGGCGATCGGCTTGCAACCTGTCACGTACGGAATACTAACTATTGTGCAAAATATGGGCATGTACCAAATGTCATTTTTGGACTTGCCTCTAACTACCCATTTTAGATATCCTCAAAGATCTAAGTAACTAAAGATCTGAGGAGATATCTACCGAGCCTGGGGATTACAGTCGTGATCATATACAGTCGTGGTCAACTAATTAGGGACATGCAAGATAGTGAAGAACAATAACCGGTTATGTACATACAAATATAAAACCCTATTGATTTCTCAGTAACTATTATTTGCATAATTTGGTCCGATTATTATGCTTTAAATGGCTGTAAATAAAAGAATAAATAAATAGAAAAAAGTATTTAATATCAAAGGTTGAACATGTATTCAATTTTAAGGTATAATTCTGTAGCTGGACATTTAATTAAGGACAGTAAACTATAATGAAAAATAGAGTTAAACAAAACTAATAATCTGCAGTATTATAATATCTTTAACAGCTCCATTTTATTACGTGTAAAATCAGTACCCAGTAGCAAAACCTTTGTTAGTAATTACCGCTTGACACCGATGTGGCATAGACATTATCAGTTTCTGGCATGTTTCGACAGGAATGTTTGCCCATGCCTCACAAAAAGCTTCATTAAGTTCATCTAAAGTTGTGGTACGATAAGTGGCTACTTTTTTCTTGATTTCGTGCCAAAGGTGCTCGATTGGGTTAAGGTCCGGGCTATTTGCTGGCCAATCTAGCACCGATACTGACTGACTGGTAAGAAACGACTTGACTGAACGGGCGGTATGTTTTGGGTCGTTATCATGCTGAAACGTCCATATAATAGGGAGATGCTCCTCAGCATAGGGAAGCATCGTTTCCTCCAATATTGCCTTGTATTGATGTTGGTCTAAGTTACCCTGAACTTTCCTCACAGGTCCCACTCCACGTCCAGAAAATGAACCCCACATTTTAATGTTTCCACCGCCATGTTTCACCTGCTTTTTTGTGAATCTTGGATTCATTTCCGCTTTTACTGGACGCCGTACGTATTGCCTTCCATCTGAAGAAATCAAATTAACCTTGGTCTCGTCAGAGAATAATACATGTTGCCATTGGGCGTAGGTCCAATGTCCATATTTACGTGCAAACGCCAAACGAGCATTTCTATGTTCTTTCTTCAACAACGATACTTTGCGAGCCACTCTTCCGAACAACCCTGCTTCTACCAGACGTCGTCGAACGGTCCTAGCTGAGACACCAGCTCTTTCGTCTGTCCCAAACACTTCGTGTTTAATTAAAATAGAGCCTAGAAACGGATCTTTCTTAGCTAACCTGGCTATCATTCTATCTTCTTGCGGAGTTGTTTTTCTCGATCTTTTTGTTCTGGGCACATTTAAATCTGTGTTATTGCGTCTGACATGTTGCACTGCATTGTATACCATAGTTTTTGAACAATTTAAATGTTCTGCTATCCTTCGGTATGGCCAACCATGCTCGACAACAAACTTCATGATAATTTTTCGTAGTGTTGGATCGCAACTTTTATTTTTACCCATTTTTCTTCAAAATATTTTTCAAAACTTAAAATAAATATCGGGATTGCCGCCAAAACTACCACGAAACAATAAGAGAAGAAGTAAAAAAGTATTGAGATTCAAATTTTGAAAATAGAACGCAATATCTCAGTGTCCCTAATTAAATGGCCAGCCAGCATTATTTGAACAAATAGCACTACGATAATCTATCAGCTATACTGTAAAGAGGTTTAATGTTTAAGAAGTTGTTATTGTTTGTATAATCGGGCACATAAATGACTAATTATACTTACATGTAAGAGATATGGAATATGGTTTAGACTCGTTGGAAAATAAAAAATAAATTCACAATTCGGTTTAACCAAAGAGTGTCCCTAATTAGTTGACCACGACTGTATATTTATTTTAATTTTATTTTTACTAAAATGTTGAAAAATTCTATTGACCCTATTTTTTTACCATTACAGTCAGCGAGCTCCGACCACAGCGCTCTGGAGTACACCAGTAAGGTATCTCGTCTGCTCGTGAAAATGGAAAAGTAAGTCTGAGTATAGTACATAGTTCTAGCGAGCGAAGCGAGCCGAGCTTTCAGTGCCAAGCAATACTCATATTACCTACTCAGTACCTGATGACGTTTTCTAAAAATGAAACCTAGCTAGATCGATTTATCGCCCCTGAAACCTCCTGTATACTAAATTTCACGAAAATCCGAGATTCAAACAATATAATATACTTAATAATACAAGAATCTCTCGTTTAAAGGTATAAGATATTTTTTTGAACAATTGAAAAATGAATTTGAAACTGTGATCACTGATCACACTGTGATGATAGTAACTATTACCTACAGATCACTGGTGGTCAAAAAATGTGCCAAATATCATGTTCGGACGTGCCTCTGACTATCCCCTTTAGGTATCCTCGAAGATCTAAGTTACGATCTGAGGAGATTATCTACCGAGCCTGGGGATTACAGTCGTGATCATGTTTATTTTTTTTATCACCAAAAGCTGCGCATATTCTAAACCGATTTCAAAAAAGAGGTTCTCAATTCAACTGAATCTCTCTCTAACCCCCGACGCAAAAAAAGCGGTGTTATAAATTTAACTTGTCTGTCAGTGTATCTGTCTGTGGTAACGTAGCTCCCAAACGGATGAACCGATTTTCGATAAGTTTTTTTTGTGTCATAGATAATTTTATCCCGAGTGTTATTAACCATGTTTCATGAAAATCTGTTCAGCCTTTTTAAGGTCATCAGCTCTTTAAAGTTGATGGGGGGGATCTGACTACCTTACATGTCCTATCGATTCGAACTTTGGTACCGTATTATTTCATTGATATTGAAAGAACATGGTAAGGTAACCATGACTTTAAATATGACAGGTTAGGGTAAGGTTTAAAATTAAGGTTTTTAATTTTTTGTGTTATTAACACCGACTTACTACCCCGCTAGACTTGTTATGCTTAAACAATTATCTAACTCTCATAGTACAACCATTATATCTAACTCTCATAGTATATCTTCTTCTTCTATCTTCTATATATATAAAAATGAATTGCTGTTCGTTAGTCTCGCTAAAACTCGAGAACGGCTAAGCGGATTTATCTTATCTTGGTCTTGAAATGTTCGTTGAGGTCTAGGGAAGGTTTAAAAGGTAAGAAAAATTCGAATAACTGCCGGGAAAACCCTAAAAATAGCCCTTTACTATTTCCTATACAAATGTTTTCTAAATAAGAACGAAGTCTGCCGGGTCAGCTAGTAGGTATATATATATCTGTATCGTTAGTGAATATAAATAAACATATCCATTATCTTATACCTTTAAACGAGCAATTCTTGTGTATATATATATATATATATGTATATATTCTGAATCTCGGAAACGGCTCCAACGATTTCATGAAATTTAGTATGCAGCGGGTTTCGGGGGTGATAAATCGATCTAGCTAGGTTTCATTTTTAGAAAACGTCGTTTACCCCAAATGAAAAAAGAGCAAAGCTCGGTCATCCAGGTACTATAAAATAAGGTTCAATAGTTTTTAAAGTCAAACCTCCTTGCATAACGGAACTCCATTTATAGCATTAATAATAATATAATATATGATCACGACTGTAATCCCCAGGATCGGTAGATATCTCCTCAGATCTTTAGTTACTTAGATCTTTGAGGATATCTAAAGAGGGTAGTCAGAGGCAAGTCCAAACATGACATTTGGTACATGCCCACATTTTGGACAGTAGTTAGTATTCCGTACGTAACAGGTTGCAAGCCCATACCATTAAATATAATACAATTCAATTTACCTGTGTGTTTTAACAAATTATTTTCTATCAGGTACGACCAAGCGATAGACTCAGTGCGCCTAGAGATCTGCTATCATACCAAGGCCAAGAACTACGCCGCGATCGGCCGCCTTGTGGTGGTGGCAGTGTTGATACAACTGATGCGCGGCGACTTTATCGCCGCCGAGAAGGCTTACAAGGTGGGGTCGCTTTTAATAATGCTTAGAGCTGTTACGCACTGCGTCCGATCCGAGGGTCTACCATGAGTTTTCACAATCAACACTCGCTAGCGACTGTAGTTAAAAAAATGTATGAAAACTTGGTACAGCGCCTCTAGCGGTAGCTTGGGTACTAAAACGTCACGTAGCTAACTAGCCTACGTCACAGCATACTACAGCGACTGTAGTTTGCGCTCATTAATTTGCTTAGAATTTGGTACCATGAGTAACAATTTTGACAGATGTCATAGTAACGTACTATTACATTCAGTACGTTTACCATGACAACTCATGGTAGACGTACTGAATCCGATCCGTACCCGTGAGAATATGGAGTCGTACAACTATTTCTATGGTAGCTTACGCACTAAATCGCTACTAGATCGCTTTCCAGCGATAAGACCGCCCATTGTATGATATAGTTTTAAATAATTTATTATTTTGTTGTAATATTTATGGTGTGCAATAAAGTATTTTCTATTCTATTCTATTCTATTCTACATCCGTCATCCGATTTCTATCCGTCATTCTAAAATCTCTTCTTCTTCTTCAATTATGGCATCTGTCTCTTGGAGAACAATTTTGCCAGTGTCAAGTGTATTTATATACAGTAGTGGTCAACTAATTAGGGACACTCTTTGGTTAAACCGAATTGTGAATTTATTTTTTATTTTCCAACGAGTCTAAACCATATTCCATATCTCTTACATGTAAGTATAATTAGTCATTTATGTGCCCGATTATACAAACAATAACAACTTCTTAAACATTAAACCTCTTTACAGTATAGCTGATAGATTATCGTAGTGCTATTTGTTCAAATAATGCTGGCTGGCCATTTAATTAGGGACACTGAGATATTGCGTTCTATTTTCAAAATTTGAATCTCAATACTTTTTTACTTCTTCTCTTATTGTTTCGTGGTAGTTTTGGCGGCAATCCCGATATTTATTTTAAGTTTTGAAAAATATTTTGAAGAAAAATGGGTAAAAATAAAAGTTGCGATCCAACACTACGAAAAATTATCATGAAGTTTGTTGTCGAGCATGGTTGGCCATACCGAAGGATAGCAGAACATTTAAATTGTTCAAAAACTATGGTATACAATGCAGTGCAACATGTCAGACGCAATAACACAGATTTAAATGTGCCCAGAACAAAAAGATCGAGAAAAACAACTCCGCAAGAAGATAGAATGATAGCCAGGTTAGCTAAGAAAGATCCGTTTCTAGGCTCTATTTTAATTAAACACGAAGTGTTTGGGACAGACGAAAGAGCTGGTGTCTCAGCTAGGACCGTTCGACGACGTCTGGTAGAAGCAGGGTTGTTCGGAAGAGTGGCTCGCAAAGTATCGTTGTTGAAGAAAGAACATAGAAATGCTCGTTTGGCGTTTGCACGTAAATATGGACATTGGACCTACGCCCAATGGCAACATGTATTATTCTCTGACGAGACCAAGGTTAATTTGATTTCTTCAGATGGAAGGCAATACGTACGGCGTCCAGTAAAAGCGGAAATGAATCCAAGATTCACAAAAAAGCAGGTGAAACATGGCGGTGGAAACATTAAAATGTGGGGTTCATTTTCTGGACGTGGAGTGGGACCTGTGAGGAAAGTTCAGGGTAACTTAGACCAACATCAATACAAGGCAATATTGGAGGAAACGATGCTTCCCTATGCTGAGGAGCATCTCCCTATTATATGGACGTTTCAGCATGATAACGACCCAAAACATACCGCCCGTTCAGTCAAGTCGTTTCTTACCAGTCAGTCAGTATCGGTGCTAGATTGGCCAGCAAATAGCCCGGACCTTAACCCAATCGAGCACCTTTGGCACGAAATCAAGAAAAAAGTAGCCACTTATCGTACCACAACTTTAGATGAACTTAATGAAGCTTTTTGTGAGGCATGGGCAAACATTCCTGTCGAAACATGCCAGAAACTGATAATGTCTATGCCACATCGGTGTCAAGCGGTAATTACTAACAAAGGTTTTGCTACTGGGTACTGATTTTACACGTAATAAAATGGAGCTGTTAAAGATATTATAATACTGCAGATTATTAGTTTTGTTTAACTCTATTTTTCATTATAGTTTACTGTCCTTAATTAAATGTCCAGCTACAGAATTATACCTTAAAATTGAATACATGTTCAACCTTTGATATTAAATACTTTTTTCTATTTATTTATTCTTTTATTTACAGCCATTTAAAGCATAATAATCGGACCAAATTATGCAAATAATAGTTACTGAGAAATCAATAGGGTTTTATATTTGTATGTACATAACCGGTTATTGTTCTTCACTATCTTGCATGTCCCTTATTAGTTGACCACGACTGTATAAGTATTGTCAACGTCACAGAGTCATAGTCAAGTTGTCAAGTCAATTTTAAACAAAGATGGCTGTTTTGTTCAAAATTCTCGGGATTTCTTCCGACGGAATTTGAAAGGAACTATTCACTTTAGTTCACATATTTTGCACTCGCGTCAAGAACCCGGGCTTTATTGGAAAAATAACCACCAAAATTACGCAATAAAACTCAAAATAACACGAGAAAAAATATAAAAACCAGAGCGACGTAGTTGTCAGTCAAATGCACCGCAGAAAATCTTTCTAAAATCTCCATCCCGGAGTTATTTTTTGACGGACTGAAGTAGCCATAGTATATTTGTATGACGTATGCTAAAAAGTGTATCCGAATTCGGTCCGAGTTTTCTAGATCCATATTTTCACGGATACTGATCGGATTCGCAACGGACGCAGTGCGTAACCGCTCTTAGACAGCGTAATCATTTTTACATAATTTAGGGCTACTTTCACCGTGCTCTGATAGTTAACTAACAGCTTGTTAGCCTTAATCGACTGTTAAATGTATTGTGTTACACCATGTCACCATGACGTGAAATCTAACACGTACGTAGTCGCGGGTATCGGCTAGACCAAATAAAATCCTACTAATATTATAAACGCGAAAGTTTGTAAGAATGTATGGAGGTACATATGTTTGTTACTCTTTCACGCTGAAACGGCTGAACGAATCTGAATGAAATTTGGCACAGATATAGATTATTTAGATTAGTCTGGAATGACACATAGCTTACTTTTTTATCCTGGAAAAATGTACAGTCCTGTGGGATAGATTTGTTTTGTTTTTTGAGCTACCACGCGGGCGAAGTTATAACTAGGCTAGTTTATTATAATCAGCTTAATAGGGACTATCTAACTCAACCTCTCCCGCTTCCAGGAGTGGTGCTGCAACTGCGAGGAAGCGGAACAGAACACCTTGGAACTGCTCCTCCAAGGCATGGACGAAAATGACGCTGATACGGTCAAGCGAGCCCTGAACTCTCCCTTCATTCGCGGTATGGACGTGGAGTACGCCCGCCTGGCTACCCTCATCCCCCTGCCGCAGGGGATCAGCGACTCTCTCCTCGCCCCCGGGGTGATCATGGGCGCTGAGAAACCCTATGTCAGCATATATGCCAAAGGTGGTAACTCTGGAGAGTTGGGAGCTGGCTCCAGTTCCGGCGTTGGCGTGAGTAAATAGATCCTACTAATATTATAATGATGATAAGCATGTACAACCCGGTCACATTATCTCGAGACCTGGCGTCGAGACGTCACGTCGCGTCGGCGCTCTGATGATCTTTGAAAGGAGAACAGGGCGGGAGGTTCGCATTCCAGCGAGGTCTCGAGATAATGTGACCGGGTTGTATTTTCTGTTTTTGTACCTACTTCTGTGTCGACTACATTACTATTCTTCTTTCTATAACATACTTTTTTATCCATAAGTTGAAACTTTTAATTGGCCTTCAGCAAACATAATTATATCTACACTAAGGCACATGTTAATTTTAATTATTTACCTCTATGTTTTTTCTAGCTATAAGGTTTCAAACTTACAGCTAGAAAAAGCATAGAAATAAAATAAATAAACGCTAATTTTTGTAAGAATGTTATAGTGTTATTATTAATTTGTTATTGTGCGCCGACCTACCACCAGACTAAGTTGGCTGGTAGAAAATGCCTCTGAGGCATTAAGCCTAATGGCCTTTTGTCACACATTTTTTATTTATAATTTGTGTAAGTACAATTCTATCTTATACCTTTAATGCCCGCCTTCCACTAAAAAAGGGTAATGGGCGGAAACTGACCTAATGATCTGAGCGTACAGTAACGTACTATTTTTGACGACCTCTGTGGCGCAGCGGGCGAGAGTCCACCTGCGACGCAAGAGGTTGCGGGTTCGATTCCCGCCTCGGAACAAATTTGTGTATGAAATTTGTTCCGTTGATCTTGTTGTATTAAATATAATACATTATATAGATTAGAAAACAACAAATTTGTGCAGATCATACACAAATTTGTTCCGAGGCGGATATATTTATCAGTTATCTAGTACCCATAACACAAGCTTTGAGTAGCTTACTTTGGGGCTAGATGATGCTGTGTGGATTGTCCAGCATTATTTATTTATTTTATTTATTTATTACTACTGTTACGTCAGCCGATCTAAATGTGACAACTCATGGTAGACGACAGAACTTTAGAATGTTATTTATATAATTTATTTTATTTCCAGCACTCCTTCGAGGATATTCCAGAGGAGCAGACGTCTCCCGGCCGCGGTGCTGGCTCCGGCGCACTCTGCTAAACTCCTAACGTAAACCTAGCCTAGACTAAGCCTAGACTTTAGATCACGATTAACCCAAAACGAACAGAAAAGTCCAAAGCGACAATCGATCAAAGCGAAGAGATATACAGTCCGGTTCTATATTCTATCTATCTGTGGTTTTTGGATTTTGGATAGGCATTTGACATTAATTCTAAAGGATGTCAAATACCTATCAAAAATCCTAAAACCGCAGATAGATAGAATATAGAAACCGGCCGATAGGGTAAAATATTTGGAAACTGTCAGTATTGTACCTTTGCGCAATTTGACATGATTCGATTGATTTATTTTACACTCTTCGCTTTAGTTGATTATGGCCTTTATGATAGCCGTATGTAAAAATCAATCTGCTTTCCATAATCACTTAAAATCCTATAAAGCAATATAACTGGAAATACTGATGTTCCAATAACAACTTGGTAATCTACTGTCGGGTTCAGGCTAGGTGTTGGTTCAAATGACCCCAGCTTTACAATCGACTTATATATCGAATTGGCATCATTGAATATATTAATATGGTTTTTATAAATACTCTCAGTTCAATTTTATTATCATTAGGTATAATACGTTATTCAAATAAAAAAATACAAAAAAAAATATAAACACAAAAAATACTTAAATAGTAAGTACCAAAAAAAAATTAAAACGATAAACCAAAAAAAGCATTATGGTTTCGTGCATCATAGATAAAGTTTTTTTTAGAAACGCAATTTTATAGTTAAATTTTTTTTTGTCGCTTGTAGTTTTAAATTAATGACTAATTTAATTATTTGATTTGCCACAGCATGTAGAGTAACTAAAGCTTATACTTAGCTGTTCTGTACTCGTAAGTATAATACGAACTGTAAAATATAAAAAAAAATGTACGAAAATAATAATAAAACAAAAAAAAAAATATAAAAAAAAACAAAATACAAAAACAGTAGGTAAGATATCGAAAAGTGGTTTTGCAAGTATTTTTATATAATGTAAAAATTGCAAAATCCGTATTATAATCATAATCGCATATAAATTAAGGTTTTTACATTCCGTTTAATTAAATTTCGGTTTTATAGTTTCGTTAATTTCAGAGTTTTTTAAATTTTTTTTTGTTCAATTTTTTACTACTACAGGAAAATATCATGCCGTCGAATCCGCACTAAGTAAAGTGTTCATTCATTTTATTACTTAGGTAGGTACATAAAATCACGCCTGTTTCTTAAAGGAGTAGGCAGAGGAAGGGGATGTCCACTTGCGATTTAGTACCTATTCCTACCTTTATTTATAAATACCTACTATTTCTATAAATTATAATGTTATAGGTAAAACGAGGAGGCCTTTGTAGCTGGGTTTTAGTATTCACAAAAATGTTACAGTACACTTTTTCATTGTGATTTACCGTTTTACCGTTTATTAAGTCTATCGTACGTTTAATTATTTGATTCTTTCGCATCATTATGTTTTTAAATCGATAAATAATTGATTTGATAATTTTAACTATGTTGTTTATTATTTTGTCTCGCTGTATAGCAAGACGAATTATGTTACATTTTTTACTTTTATTTTATTTCTACGGTACCTATTCGTTATTAGGATTAATTTTTAATTTTATTGAAGGTACATGTTTAATTTTATAGCTATGTACTTTTTATATTTGAATGCAATTATTTTCTAAAATGCCGTGCATAGCACAAAATATTGATGTAAGTACCTACTATTTTGACCCGACTGAGGTGGGTACGATATTTGTTTGATTGTTTTTATTATAATTTATAGCCCATTTTCAACATGTAAAGGGTCCCCTAATCGCAATCGAAAACGCAGTTTAGGGGACTCTAGTAATATATTATTTCACTGAAAATTTTATTTGGGCTCGGGGCGTGAAATGAGCGATGTGGTTTTGTATAGAGGTGGTTGTTTACTTTGTTATTATTTTTAGTATCCTATCAAAGAATTAGTTTATAACAGTATGTACTTCACTAAAACTAAATTTACCATTACAAATACTATGAATTATTTATATTTTTCTCTGTATTAATTTAATTGGTACTTGACAATATATCTTAGGTATTTTGTGTAAGTTTTCAACATTCGTTTTGAACAATACAACCACCTCTTTGTGTTGACTGTGGTATTTGGTATATTTATTATTATTATTAAGTTTTGAAACCGTCATGTTTACTCAATTGTGGGAAGTAGATATTATTGTACTGTAGAGCGTTATTTTCTAGCTATCTAGTCTGTCTGGTTCTCATTTAAATATTGACACAGAACGTTAGGTGATAAACCTTCAGATCTTACGGTTCGAAACGGTAAAAACGGAATTTTCGTTACGATTTATGCACACTATGCAGGACTTACAAACGGTGACGGAAAACATCGTGAAGACACAACTTGTTCTATATTATACCATCTACGAATCCGAATCAGAACGGCGTAATGGATAAGTCGAATGACTCGAGTACCAGTAGGACGATTATGGATCTTTGCTTACAATCAATGTCAATACGTTTTCATTGTAATCAAGTGATTTGGTATGACATAAGAGTTTTTATTCAATCAATTTGAGCTAGTTTTGACAAGTGTTGATTGTATCAGAGTTTTCCGTAATCGCACCACAGGTCATCATAAAATAAAAACAGTTCCACTAAAAATAGAAGTTTAAAAAATAAAACCCTACCATTGTAAGTTTAATCATAAAATAGCAATTTCATTGATAAAGAAAATGTAATTAATGTAATTGTAAACTGGGGTATTTCATTGCAGAGGTTAGTAGGGGCGGCAAAAATTAAATAGCCTACTGGCGGCAATATCTAAATCCACTTATTTATCTTGGTGTGCACCAGATTAGGCGGACATCCAGACTAGGCAGTAAAAGAAAATACGCATCTTTAAGATATTAAATCCAGTACCATGGAGTTTGTAACAGGTCTGTAGACTTTGTTTCTTTTGAGTAAACATAGAAAAGAATGAGAAAAGTTTCATCTTGTTGAACTGTTGAAGAATATCTAGATGGTTTTAGATGAAAATAAAGATGGATAGATAATTATGCCTTTTATTTACTATCACCTAAATATTACAATACAAAACTTACAAATTTATAATCATCACTGGAAAAACATGTTTAGTATGGCATCATCGGTTTAGCTCTTTCTGTTAATATAGAAAAAAAGGGAAAGAAAACGCAATTAGGTAAATTGATAGTTACTAAAGTAGGTACCTGTTTTTTTTTGAATAAAAAAGGGAATAATGATTGTCTCAAAGCGTAGGATTTAGTTTACACAAATATAACTAATGTACCTATGTACTTGTATATAGAACACTTTAATTTATTTAGTAATACCTAATGTTAAAATTATTCTATATATATATACATACAACCGTGATGATTGGAGAGAAGGAAGGGAGGCCTTTGCCCTGCAGTGGGACACTACAGGCTCTTAATAATAATAATAATAATAATATATACATATGTGATACATTTACTAGGGTACCTAAATATACCCATCTAAAAGTAGGTATCTCTTTATTCATACTCAAGGAAACTATTGGTTGAAATCTGGACTGACTATTGGTTGTAAGTTTGGTGTTCGGTACACAACCAAAGACTTTACCCATGGCCCATCTACTTTAACCCATTTTTGATACATTCATGGGTTTCTTTTACCCCATAGATCCATTGCAAAACATTGGGACAATGGTAATATCAATAACCATAGTCCAATTAGTGAAAGTGGGACCTGTAAAGTCTGAAACAAATTTTCTGCTAAAATAGTAAAAACTTGTAATTTTCATATAGCTAACATTAGTTACTTTGAATACAAAAAAAGACTAGGATTAAGTTTTGTACCTTATTGATCGCCATTATTCAGTAAATTACTGAACATTAGCTATTAGCAACGTTGCATGGATTTTGCTTTAAATATTTCGACTGAATATACTCGTCAGGGTAGCGAACACTTTAGATTTAACAAACTATAAGCGATTTACAATCTAAATGAATTTGACATTCTATAAAAATTGGACCTACAATACCAACCTACAACTTGACGGTCTATACAGATAGAAGATGGTTTCAGATCCCTAAGTAGTCATTCGTTCCCAAATGATATTCCGATGTATTCAAATAAATATAAAATTACTAAAATTACACTATTTGTACGATAAATTCGTAAGCTAGGTATTTAAAATAAAAAAAATCCGTACCCCTAGTATGAGTTTTTGATAGTTAACGAAAACTTTTTTCGAATAGTATCCTTTCACATTTACCTCTATCAGAAATGTTAAGGAACTAAAATTCTAAAAAAGTTTTCGTTAACTATCAAGAACTCATACTAGGGGTACATATTAGTTATTCGAGAAATGGATATGCACCTAAATACCTACCCAAGATTATAAGTTGGCAGATATTAACCTACTTACCTAAACACAAAATTAATTATAAAACAATAAAATTCCATATTTATATCTAAGAGATCTATTATTTACTTACATGTCTGTTCAATATAATACTTAATTCATTTTATATTATCAAAAGCTTTACATTATAAAATCAATATAAATTTTAAAATGAATATTATTTGCAGTAAGTCATTATTATACTGTATTAAATAATTCAATATAAAATAAAATAAAAATTCCTTATCGTCAAAGTGTGATGATGACATTCATTATGGATATTAGCAAATTGAACTAATAATATAAAGAAGTAAAGATAGTAAGTTTGTTCATTTGTCATTAAACTGATTCACAAAATTGAGATTGATATCTTTATCATTCATCCCTATTTGTGGGATAGAAAGTGTTTCAAGAGTAGCCCTTACATAATATTTTATCAGTTTTAATAGTTTCTAACCCTTTAAGCACAAGTGTTGATTGCGCAATTCTAATCTTATCACCAAAGGGCAAGGTGCAAGTTGGTGGTTTATATAATTAAAACCCATTTTATGACCATCTGCTATGGGGTATAAAATTTTAGACACTCATTAAAGGGCTTCACACACAGCAGCTATAATGTAAAGATGTACATTATAGCACAATACATCTCATTACATCTTTCCATAGAAATCGTCACGAGACCACACACAACAGCTATAATGTATGGCATAATATCTATGGGATGTAATGTACATTAATATACATTATAGCAGCTGCTGTGTGTGAAGCGCTTAATAGGGGCAAACAGTTTGTAAGAGACAGCAAGATGCAAAATAACAGTACATGGAGATAGACCTCAGTTTAGGCTAAGTTTACAGAAGCCATCTGATAGGCCATTAGTATACCTTTTTAGATGTTATACTACAAAAGGCACTAATCATTCCAGCACACACCGGACCCAATCATCCCACTGATGGTACTCAAAAACCAAACAAACTACTCAACACTTAGCTACCATATTTAACTAGCTTCTGCCAATTCCATTCACAAACTATATCTGTACCAAATTTCATCAAACACTTGCAGTATTTGCAAAGCTAAAACCATAAACAAATTTACTAACAAACATATCTCCACTAAATCAGTATAAATGAGGCTCCATGATTCAGTATTACATAGCTATCTGCAGCAATGTTCTGACTGAAATTAAATGTGTAAATACAAACAAAGAATTCAGGTGTTAGAGTGTAACACCAAGTCTACAGCAAGGTCTAGCTAGAACATAATATGTATTACATGTTGTATCTGTATCTATTAATAGTTTACACCTGAAACAAGTTGTAATTTTGTATACAGGAGAATACAATGAACGTAAACAAGATGGAAGGCATGCCATTTCAGTCTGGAAGATTAGAGCATTGATAAATCTGAGAATCGTTTGAATGAATTTTTGAATGAAAGAATGTTTCTGGTATGTTACCAAGAGATGCTCAATGTCATATTACCCTAACCTACCTATGAGTTCTATTAGTTTTGTATGTTCTTATGGCTAAACATGGTATGCATATACGGAGGGACCATAGCAGGTACTGATGAGGTAGCTTCGGGAACGGCTTCCTTCTCCTTGCTGTTCTTAGTTTTTCTAAACTGAAAGCCATTTTTACGAAGGATCTTTCGTAATGTCTCCCTTGATCCTTTGAAGTTTATTTCCTCCTTCAATATCTGGAGTAGTTTGTTTATTGTGGGAACTTCTTTTTTGAATGCGTAAAACTCGTGGATTTTTCGTCTGATCACTTGTAAGTCATATTCGTCTACTTCTATCTTGCCTTTGGTGCGGACCCGTTTTTTTGGTGATTTCTTCAGTGTCTCCGGATCGAGGAGTCCTTGTTCGACCAGTCTCGCCTCTTTGACAATGTTAAGGACTGTCCTCTCTGATACACCTGAAATTTTGACAATAAGTTGGTATGGTAGGTCTGGTAGGTACTAAACTTAATTAACTATTTTGATGGAATAAAAACCACTTAGTTGAGTATAGCTGTTGTGCCGAGGGACTTCAATCCTTTAATAATGAATACTTCTTCTGTCAAGCCTTAGAAAAGTGTTTTCACTTATATGTTTGGAAACCATAGACATTTTGAACTATACTCACAGCTTATCTCTTTATCTCTTCATAAAATACTTGAAAGTGACTTTGATTTTGATACTTAGAGATAAATTGCTTGAAATAAGAAACTTGGATAGTCGTGTTTGTTTGAACACTTATAACTCTAGAACGGCTGGTCCAATTTTCATGGTTTTTGACTTGTTGTATTTGTTTCGTCTCAAATAGTAGAATTATAAAAACATTGGAAAATTGATAAAATTATAGAAAAAACATTTTCCCTTGTTTTTTCCATACAAAATGTTCGTGGGCGATGCAAACAATGTCGCGGGCAACAGCCAGTATAATATAAATCGATACTTTATTCTAACATAAATTTTGTCCTGAGTTACTCCCGACCAAATTCTATCAACATTTACCTCTGCAGCGTTTTGAACGCATCTCAGTAATTAGTTGTAGATAAGAGGTTCGATCTTTTAGATAAACATTTCCTATTACCTTAGCACCAAAGGACTAAGGTACGGCTATCAAGAGTTTAGCACTGAACCATTGACCATTGTTAAAGATAGATCCATTATTGTATTATTATAGTCATGCTGTAGAGAATAATGTAGAATGCTCGTACCTGTGGCAGCCGATACTCTAACATAAACTTTAGAAAGAGGTATTATTGGCACTTGCATTCGTTTTTCCTCGTCCATAAACTCTTTAACCTTTAGTATTATATCGCGAACTTCACTTGTTATATTTTTCGGCATCTTCTTGTTGTAAGATTAAGTATTTTTCTAAAAACACGCACACCAGTTCCATCCAACAACAAAGTCAACAACCCAACAATACAATAATAATAGACAAGACAAGCAAGACAAGACAAGACACAAGGCAGACAGGTAGAATCTCGGTAGAATAGAACGGACGACGTGACGTCACGTCTTATAACAGCCAACCAAATTCTTCTTCTGTTTTTATTGAGATCATTTTTGTCGGTGTCTAGTTTTTTAGATCAAAAAAACTTAATGAAGAAAAGCCTCTCAAAAAAAAGACAGAAAAAGGCACAAATGGCTGCGGATTTGATTTCTTTGACATTTTATCTGTTGCCAGTGTCAATTTACGACATTGACATTATATAACAAGGTGTAGAAATATTGTTGCTTGAAGATTTTGACTACCTACACTTTTGTAGACAAATATTTAAAACGGAGATATGCCCGGACGCCAAAAACTGTGGCACTGTTTTTACTTGTGTGTTAATGTTAACAAAATGCCGATGCACGCACAATAATGATTAGTAAAAAATGAACCAAACAGTTATTTCACCATTTATTTCACTTATATTGCACGATCTTTCGTAAAAAAATATATTTATTCCTTTTGTACCCTGAAATTGAAAATATTTGGTGTGCCAAATGAGCGAGCTATCTCATTTCGTGTGACAACAAAATGGCGCGGTCTCAGTACCGTACGGGCATATCCACGATTTAAATCTTTGTTTGTAGGTAGGTTCCGGTTCCTACTTTACGTCGGTCGGAGAGTCCGGGTTTTGATAGTTTATGAAACACTTAGTTTGGCTTCGTTCGATACACTGTACCTGCAGTAGGCAACGGCTTACTACACACATTATTAAATGTGCATTAGCATGAAAGGAGCCTCTGTGGCGCACTTTAATCTTTTCACCACACCAGGTTCGAAATATCTCGATAAAAAAAATAAGGAGATTTTCACTACCGTAAGTTTCCGCTTGGGACACTGCAGGTAAAATATGGAAGGAAAGAAACGAAATAAAGTTTAGAAAACAATCAAAACCCATAAGTACCTACCCACCTACCAACTTATTTGAAGTGCTATGAATAACTTACTGGGCGGGGGACATCTCTGCCGCATGCCGACGAACTGTGTGCCAAACAACCACCAATTGGAACCTTGAGACGGTGTGACGGCGCGGTACCTAGACCACGCAATAGATGGCGCTATGACGCTGATCTTCTTCAGTGACTATTACTATAGTGGAAGGAAATGGCGTTTAAAATATCCAAAAATCTGGTCTTAAGAATAATATGGTTATTACTACATCTTACTTATTGGTTTTGCGATTTTGCAATCTAGTAAGAGCTACAACAAGTATAAGTACAATTATTGTTAAAACCCACGAGTCCTAGATTTTAATAAACATTTCAAAATCGGTTATAAAGTAATTGAAAAATGTATTTGGTACCTTCATGATTTTGGAAGGAATAAAGTGCGCTTCAGAGTTTTCTTTCCTTTCCTTCCTTCCTTTCTTTTCTCTTGATTACTAGAGTAATATTTGCATTCTAATTTATTTGTTTGATTGTTGATTATGCACCAGAGGTTGATGACGTAGCGCTAGACAAAATTCATAGATGGCGGTGCCTGAAAGTTAATAAGGAGTTTAGCATAGAAAGCTCAATTTTGCTAGCTCAATTATCAATATCATAGTGCATTTTGGATTAACTTTTGTCAATGTGGTCATAGTAAAATTGTCAAGTCAATAAAAATGGCTAGGTTTTCTTCTTAGTTATCGACTGTGAAACTAACGCTTTAGCTTTTTAATTATTCTCGTGTTATTTTTAGTTAAAATGCGTAATTTTGGTGGATTTTTTTAAAGGATCTTTTTTGGCGAAGTATGAAGAACTCGGGTTTTATTGGAAAAATAACCACCAAAATCATACAAGAAAACCCAAATAACATGAAAAAAATATTCCTAGATACTTCACTTCACCTTTTGAGAATACTCGTGTAGTGCATATATTTTTTTAAATACAAAAATCCTGCAGGTAGTGCTCGACCGTATTCGAACCCACGACCTTAGATCGGAAGACGAAGCCACTATCACTGCTCAAAGCTCTCAAGTTTCTTGTTGAAAATAATAGATGGAGCTACTATACAATATCTTCACTCATAATTATCTTTATTTGGATGAATTGAAAATAAGGGTTTACAAGGGTTTTCCTTTCTAGATCTAGCTAGAGATGCACGAAGAAAGGAGTTCTCAAAATTTAACCTCTAATTTGTAGGTACTTAAGTATATTGTGGCTGAAGTTTTTTTATGAAAAAATAAACATTAAGTAGGTACCTACCTACCTACTTGAAGTTGTGTTGAGTCTGTATTACTTTATTTAAGCAACTCCTACCTTTGCTACCATCCAAACAGGACCAAAATGTAGGTACCTAATAATAGTTTTTTTATTTGAATGTGTTTATGGATGTGAAGTGATTTTGTTTTCCTAAGTTTGTATTTTTTTTATTAGCCCCGTATTTGCAGATTTCAAAAAAAAACTTCGTTTAAGTAAAGTGCCTACCTACCTACCCCTTGAGGAGGATATTATTTCCATTATGCTGCGTTAATATGGTTCTAAATAATAATCCCCTCAAATTGAAATCTCGTTGAGGGGCTTTGTCTGTTCGACAGCTGCAATTTAACTGCATCATAATACGAAATTGATAACGCTAGGGATGTCCTTTAGTCGATGTTTTAGCAAATCTTTATCGTTTTTATAGATAATAATGTTGTAGGTTTGCGTAGTTAGTAAGTACCTATTCTCATTTGAGTTTCTAATCTGCTTCTATTATTGAACACCTGTAATTGACTAGCCATTTCTATTACGTCTTTGTAAGGACATTTTGTATTAGGTGTTGGTCTTTCGAACTTACCTAAGTAACTAAGTAATATTTTTTATCATGTTTATCGATAAACTCTACCTTGTCCCGTCTCTTTTAGATAGGATTATGGCCCTACAAATTTTTCGAGGTGGTTAACGGGAAATTGAACCATCTTACAATGTTATAAGGTCCGAAATAATATGTAAGTATTTCGTTTACTGGTAGATACGAGTAGGTACAATTTAAATCGTAACTACCATACAAATAAATTTAGCTGCATTCATTCCGGCAAAGGGTTATTTAGAACTATTTATTGGACCGTGAATAATTATTTGCATAAGTCTAAAGGATTTATCAAAAGTATTCAAATATTATGGTACTTATTTATAGTTTTTTTTATTTTATTGAAATTTGAATAGTAGGTAGGTACCTAGGTATAATAAGATACCGGTCTAATCGCATATGCGAGATAAATATTTGTAAGTTAAAGTTTTTAGTTCTTTAGTTATTTTATCGTTGTTTACTATTCTTATGTATTGTTTCATTATAATATAGGTATGTAATTTAATGTAGGTACCTATGTAATAAAATGAAAAAGAAGAAAATATTTTTTTTGATATGGTGAGGATAAGGTGTGTGTGCATGTTACAATGGTAACAAAATGTATAATGTGTAGTAATTAAACTTTTCCATTCATTTATTGTATTAGGTACCTATTTTAACCTATTTTTATTAAAAAAAAATTTAAGTTCTATAAAAACCTGGCTATTGAACTTGATCTCTAGAGGCAGATTGTTGATTGATGTTGTTCTTCTGTTTGAGGTCAGAACCAAAGAGAATATAATCACTATCAGAATCAATTAAGAAAAAAGAAAAAAAAGATAAGTTAATGTCAGATTGACAAACATTGACTTCGATCAAGTTTCATGGAAAAAAATATCTTCGAGAAAAATTAAAACATCTTCGGAAGATGTTTTTAGATTCAGATCATAAAACGCGAGATTTCCACGAGTCGTACTACGAGCACAGCTGTGCCGTGGTCGCCGAAAGAGACGTATTGGACACAGATATCCACGGAACCACGTTCAAAGCCAGGTTTTTGCTTTCTACTACATCATCATCTTCCTGCCCTTTTACCACGTGGGGTCCGCACAACATGTGATCTTCCATTTCCCTCTATCATTCGTCATCTCAGTACTCACTCCTTTCCTACCCATGTAATCTTTCACACAGTCCATCCATCTTTTCTTTGGCCTACCTAGCCTTGTCTATCCACATTCATATCTAACACTCTCCTCGTCACATGACATTCATCTCTCCTCATAACATGTTCATCCACGCTAACCTATTACTTCTTTAGATAATTATTCTCAAAGATCTAAGTAACTAAAGATCTGAGGGAGATATCTACCGTGCCTGGGGATTACAGTCGTGATCATTTTTTTTACAAGTCTATCAGCCGTTTGGTCTAGTTAGTCTGTAAGTCAAATTCTATTCTGTAGTTTCTCATTCTACATCAAAGATTTTTTTAAATTGAATAGGGTTAAGAGATGGTGGCACGACTTATTCTTGCTTTCGTATGCCGATGGACGTTCTAGAGTGTACTACACGAGCTCATACTCTATGAGGAAGGAGAGGCAACGGCATTATAGAAGGTTCAATGGCCGAATACACCCTTTGAGCAAATTCAGGTGATAAAAACAATACTCGCTTGTGTTTTAAGCGATATCCAATAGTCAATAGTCAATAATTATTTATTCAGAAAATCACAGAGATCATTTTAAATCGTCTTACATACTAGGTGAGTCTAGGTGCCAATTCCAGTCCTATTTCCAGTCCAAGAAGAACTGACAAGAAACTCGCTGGGCCCTAGCGCTTTTTTTGTATTATGATCCTTGTTAACATATGTAGGTAGATTACGTCACGTTCCATGGCCAACAATAAGGCGGATATCGCCTAGGTTGCCGCCATGGACGTCAATTATTTAACTTGTAGACCATGAATAACGAACTGCCTAATAAAATTCTCCATCGTATTTCAGAAAGTACTGGGACTTCTCCATGTTACTGGTGTTCATAACTAATAAGCTGTCGTTCCACCATAATACGTCATTCATCTTCTGTAACCTGTCCCGCTTATTTTACTACGTCGGTGCTGTTTTAGAGCTGGTCATTATTACTGACCTGTTTGTCAACCTGGCCACCGGATACATCGATCAACAAACCAGAAACATAGTCCTGGATAAGAGACTTGGAGTACTTCATTACTGCTCGACTAAACTGTTCTTGCATGTGGCGTCAGCTATACCTCTTCAGTGGTTGATGTTGATACGGTACGGCTCCGATTTTGACTGTACTCTTTGCAAAACTACGAGGTTCGTTTGCATACTGGAAGTCATCAGCCTATTTGACCTGTTTCGGTTGTATGAATGTACTGAATTCTTTTCGCGGGAAGGACGCAGCTTCAAGATCTCGTATTTCCTGAAGTTCCTCAGGATAGCTATTCTGGCATTATTCACAATGGTTCAGTTCATAGAGATTGCTGATATTTTGACGATGAGGATTATGGTGGAGCAGGGATACATCCATAGATTCTCGTACGTGGCCAGACTTTTGAAGAACAAGTACGCGGTCGCGGAGTCTCCTGACCCCTTCTTTTTTTTCGTCTTTGACTTCTCCCGCGTCTGCAAGTCAATTCTTCTCTTCAGCTTTGCTTTTAAGAAAAGCACCTACTACATAGATAGAATAGTTTCTTTGTTAGCTTATATGATCGCGAACTTCTTTTTTCTGTGGACCATTGCGGAGTGTTATAAACTGATGTGCCATATGAAGTTTCCCGAAGATCGCTTGATCGCGATCCAGAACTCGACTCTGAACATGGCACGGAGCTATCAGCTGTCTGATAAGATGACTTTGAAGCTGAAAAGATATTATAACTTCAACTTTTCCAAGTTGAAGTCTGTTGAGAAGCATAACACTTTATTTGTGACCCTGCCCGAGATTCTGAAGTCGGAGCAGTTTTTTGCAAGCTATAGCCGGTTCATCATGAGATTCCCATACTTCTCCGAGTGGCCAACAACTATTAAGACAACACTCGTTGGTATGCTGCAGGAAGAAATGTATCTACGGCATGATCTAGTAGCTGAAGTAAGTTAAGCTTCTGCCGAATCTCTTGAACACTAACTACATTGACTAATTATGGTTTTCTCTCCAGCCTTGGATCCAAAATGAGGGTCTCAGCTTCGTAGCATCAGGCGAGCTGGCGGTGTACACTGATGATGTGGAGACTGGACATTTGATCGATGGGGACTATTATGGAGAGCTATCTTTGGTCACCGATAGAGAAGTCAGGACATCTGGCGTCGTCGCGATCACTCCTTCTTTGGTTAGTTATTTATTGCTTGACTCTTCACCGGTTGCTAGCTGGACATTGGGCAAAACTTATTGGGGACTTGAAATAATCTTAATATATAAAACAAAGTCGGGTTTGTTCGAACACTTATAACTCTAGAACAGCTGGACCGATTTTCATGCTTTATGGTTTTTTGTATTTGTCTCCGTCCCGAATAGCAGAATAATTATTAAAACCATTGGAAAATTGACGAAAAAATAAAATTTAAAAAAAAGTTAAAGTACCACGCGGGCGAAGCCGTGGGCGGGAAGCTAGTAGCATAATAAATGAAAGGCCTATACCTAACAGTGCAAACAGGCTGAATGATGAATGATGATGACAACTTTTCACACTGTGCATGACCGTATGACCAAGGTGAGATCTTGAAATGGATGTTGTTACTAATAACTGATTTATCTATCACTAGCTTCCACTCGCGGCTTTGCTCGCGAGGTAAAATAAAGCCTATGTTATTCAGGGATAATGTAGCATTTTAATAGTAAAAGAATTTTTGTAGTTTTCGAGTTTATTCGTTACAAACAAAAATACAAAATATAATACTTTCCTCTTTCTAATATTACTCGTAGTATAGACAATGTTGGAGACTACTCGTCTGCAATAATCAATTACAAAAATTACTAAGCACACGTAACTCACAACTCGCATTCTAGGTACCTAATTTAAACTTATTTTTGCTTTTGGATCCTACTCCTCAGATTCTGATCCTGCCCAAGCAGCTGTTCCGGCGTTACATGCGGCAGTATCCAGACCTGTTCCTAAAGATGAAGCGACAGTTAAAGGAGAACTTTGGAGCGTCCAACACTTCGCAGCAATCCAACTGAGATGACTAACTGATGGTTTTCTCCATATCGGTGACTGGCCGTGTGAAATATACTGACTGATGTCACAGCTTAGTAGTTACTTCTGCGCTGTGCCTTGCGGGTTCGATCTTGTCGTGGGGCCTCACCACGAATTCATAATACATTACCGAACTAATATTACATTGTTATTTCGTACAATGACCTATGCAAATTGTATGGAAGTAGTGACGTTTCTATAATGGAATCGTTACGGAATCGTTCTGGAAGAGCTTCGTGGTAAGGCCCCAGGACTAACATTTGTGTGATGAACACAGTTTTATGTTCTGTCTGTGTTATGTGTAGGTAGATAGGTATGTATGTATCTGCAATGGTTACCATAATACCAGCTTATTAAGTTTGGGGCTAGATGGCGTTGTGTGAAATGTATACTAATATTGAAATGTTTATTATTTTTATTTAATTATTGTAAGTCCGTGTTATAAGCTCATCGTTTAAGTTAAATATTGTGGTATATGTGTATCGTACCCTTCCTTATGTAAAGTGTTTATATAAAAAGTACCAGAATACTGAACTAAATTATTGAATATGTTATGAACCTAGAACATTGCTACTGGGACTAGTAAGAAGAAATTTTATCTATACTAATATTATAAAGAGGAAAACTTTGATTGTTTGTTTGTTTGTTTGTTTGTTTGTTTGAAATGAATAGGCTCCGAAACTACTGAACCGATTTGAAAAATTCTTTCACCAATGTGTAGAATGAACTTTCAGGATGAACATAGGCTATATTTTATGTAGGTACTTCGCGGGCGACGCCGCGTGCAGAAGCTAGTAATTTATAATTTAACAAAGTACGCGAGTGTAGCTGCGGGCGGAAACTAGTTTATAACATTAGTATGGATTTTACTGTAGCATACGAGTAAACTACATCATCGCAAAACAAACGTGACTCAACTGTCAATTAATGATTGAAATGTAACGGCATGCCGTGACTCGCACTAAACACAATTCTTTTAGTACCTACGTTTTGCGGCTTCGTGAATGGAATACTTTTCCATTATTTCATCACGTGTTATAGCAGCTTTTCTTGGAAATTGAAGTTGTTTAATCCCTCCAGTCTTTTTTTATTTATGGCAACTGATATCTGATATAACAATCGAGATCATTTTGCCAGTTGATGTTTTTATCTAATTATATATAACTCAAAGGTGACTGACTGACTGACATAGTGATCTATCAATGCACAGCCCAAACCACTGGACGGATCGGGCTGAAATTTGGCATGCAGGTAGATGTTATGACGTAGCCATCCGCTAAGGATTTTGATTAATTCTACCCCCAAGGGGATAAAATAGAGGATGAAAGTTTGATTTTGTTATTCAAGTTACCACGCGGGCGAAACCGTGGGCGGAAGCTAATTGTTTGTAATTGTCGTCACAGGGTCACAGTGAAATTGTCAAGTTGTTTAAAAAAAAAGAAGTTGCTGTATTGTTTAAAATTCTCGGGATTTCTCCGGTGAATTTAGAAAGGAACTTAATTTTACGGTTGCTCTATTATTATTATATTGTTATAATACTCTATTATCTATTATTGATGGTAGAGTTGTAGTAGACCAAAGAAAAGATGGATGGACTGTGTGAAAGATGATCATGAGTAAGAAAGGAGTGAGTACTGAGATGACGGGTGATAGAGGGAGATGGAAGAAGGAAACGTGTTGTGCCGACCCCACACAGCGTGAGAAAAGGGTAGGAATAAGAAGATAGACAAGTGGAAAAAAACTATTTAATCAAACACTGCAATTTGACCGCTTAATGGCGAAATAGTTATATCTACCCACTTACAATGTAATTATAAAACTTACGTCAGTCTTAATATATGTATAAAATTGCGCTACCTACTGACCGACTGGCTGCGATCGAAACTTCCATGTGGCGTTGCATTACATTTTCAACTTTGTCTCGTTTGGATAAGAATAAATATAATGGTAAAGATGTCTCCCACATTCCAAAGGTCTGCAGGGGTGAGTTCGGAAATACCTAAGGATCTAGAAATGCGAAAAATGTTTGTTGTTGTATATTTTGTACTCAATTAATTCAAAGTACCTGGGTGACCGAGCATTGCTCGGTTTTTTATGGTTAACGACGTTTTCTAAAAATGAAACCTAGTTAGATCGATTTATCGCCCCCGAAATCCTTTTGCATACTAAATTTCATGAAAATTTTTGGAGCCGTTTCCGAGATTCAGATTAATTATAATATTTATACAACAATTGCTCGCTTAAAGGTATAAGATATTATCTACTTCTTTCTGTAGGTACATAAATAATAAAACAATAAATTCTGGTGAAAGTAATTCAAAAGACCAAGTGCGAGTTGGAATCGCGCACGTAGGGTTTCGTTCCGTACCATCTTCTTAATCTATATCTATATATCTTATCTTTAATTCATTATTAATTAATTAAGTATAATAAAACAAAGTCGGGTTTGTTCAAACATTTATAACTCTAGAACGGCTGGCCCGATTTTTATGGTTTTTGATTCGTTGTATTTGTCTCTGTTCCGAATAACAGAATAACTATTTAAAAGAACTAGCATACATACATACACCCTAACACAACCATTCTTCTTCACTGCACAGTCGGGTAACTAAAAAAGAAAAGGGGGTGACTAAAAAAGAGTGGTAGACATGAAAGTGTTATACTTGTGATAACGCTACGAGTCTTACCTAGGCATGAGTTCGTTATAACAAAACGTAACTCATATCGGCTATGAGTTCGATATCATAGCGTATCGATAATCTCGATCAACATAACCGATAATCTCGATAATCGATAATCTCGATCAACATAAGCGTATCGATAGTCGAAACGCAAAACCTCACTCAACCAACTGTTAGCTACCATAGACGAACCACGATATGAAACGGCAAACGAACGAAACGCCGATTGATATTCGCTACCTCTCTTTCTAAGTATGGATTGTTTGCGGAAAATTACGAAAACGCCCATTTCTAGTCTTACCATTTAGTAACGCAAGAGTAAGGCTGTGTCCCCAGTAGGCAAACTGGCGAAAAACAACAAGGCGCACGTAACGCTGCAAACTGCGTAAAGTGAGCGCAAAACTCGCAAACTGTGGACACTCCATTTCAAATATATGGAAGGGCGTACTAAACCGATACGCCGCAAACTCAGTCGGCCGCTAACAGTTTGCCTACTGGGGACACAGCCTTAAAGGATGAAATTACCTATGTAATTTTGAATTCTGGTTTGATCATGTAATTTGCCTCAGGGGAGGGGGGGGGGGGGGGGCGGAGGGGAGGGAGTCAGATTAGAATGTAATCTACTTAAGCAATAAAAAACATGTTCACGAAAACAGTAATTATTGCTTACTAGACAAAATGTTTCAAAACTCTATAATTGTCAACGATGGTGGTCATTACAAGGTGTTTCAGAATGTGTTCCGTATATGCCTTCATTTTTCGTGGAATATTTTTGAATTGTTTTCGAACGAGGTTTATAACTTGTTTTATTATAACGTAATATGTTTGTCATTTGAGTACGTATTACGTACCAACCTCATTCAAGCTAAACTCATCATCTTCCTGCCCTTTTCCCACGTTATGTGGAATTGAAATTGAAAAAATATTATTCAGTACAATCACAAGGATCACTTTGAAACGTCTTACATGCTAGGTGAATCTATGCGCCAATTCCAAATTTCCAACCTAACCCAAGTACGAGAAGAACAGGCAAGAAACTCGTCTCGGTCCTAGCGCTTTTTTGTATGATCCTTCTTACAATAAACGGGGTCGGCACAACATGTGATCTTCTTCCATTTCCCTCTATCATTCGTCATCTCAGTACTCACTCCTTTCTTACCCATGTCATCTTTCACACAGTCCATCCATCTTTTCTTTGGTCTACCTCTACCCTTGTATCCATCAACATTCATATTTAACACTCTCTTCGTCACATGACATTCATCTCTTCTCATAACATGCCCATACCACGCTAACCTATTACTCCTCATCTTTTCTGTTACCGGTGCCACTTTCAGACCAAAATATCTCAGAAAAAATATATCCTAGCTAAAACAAATCATTTATTTTTTTACTGAATTTAGATTTAGATTTTGATTCTTGTCCAAATTCTCAGTACTAACTTCAAAAACTTTCACAGTGCGTACTTATACTCGCACTTGGCCAATTTATTGAATCCCGTACTATATTTTTACAGTTAACATTATGTAATTGATTTCAAGTATTTACCTTACCGATGATAAAATACATGCAGCTGTAAGGTATTAAACTAAAATTTATTGCGAAAAATTAAAAAACCCGATTGAAATTAATTGAAAACATTTTCTAATAGTCACCATATTACATTTGTCTAGCTTACCTCACTCTTGTAATCCAGACGAATTCAAAGACACCTAATTTTTGTCAAAATCAGTACAGCCGTCTGGGCTCCAGCGACAGGCAAAGGCACTCGCGACTGCCTTCACAGCTCAGTTGGTAGTAGCTCTGCCTTCTGCGCTGCAGGTTGTGGGTTCGATCCCCACCCAGGACTAACATTTGTGTGATGAATGCAGATGTTTCTTCTGTGTTTGGGTGATAATATGTATTCTAAGTAAGTATTTTAAAAAAAAGTATTTAACTAGTCTATCAACCATCTAGTTTTCATATTACAAGCTTTGCTTAGTTTGGGGCTAGATGGCGTTGTGTTACTGTCCACAAATATTTATGACTAGCTTCCGCCCACGGCTTCGCCCGCGTGGAACGTTGAAAATCTATCCCACGGGGACCGTACATTTTTCCGGGATAAAATATGACCTATGTGTTATTCCAGCCCATAATCTATACCTGTGCCAAATTTCATCCAAATCCGTTCAGTAGTTTCAGCGTGAAAGAGTAACAAACATACATCCAGACATCCAGACATCCACACAAACTTTCGCGTTTATAATATTAGTAGGATTATTATTTATTTTACTAAATACAAACATACATTCATACATCCCAAACAAATTACTCTCCTTTTTCGCAGACGGGTAAAAACCCAAGATTTTATGGGTTATAACGCCTTCATTCTTTCCGATGATCAAATGTATGAATGCTTGCTTAGTGAGCTTGGATGGTTCTTTCTACTGCGCAACTCGGTCACCCCACCTCTTTCATAAGTATAAAGTATGACATTATAGCCCCTCCATTGGGCAGTTACCCCCTATAGCCACTCCCTCAAAGTTTTCCTTATTAACATGTGAAGGTTTTGGAAATTGAAAGCGTGTCTTAAGGCTTTGGCCTTTGGTAATCGACTGATTAAATTAGGTTGGGAACAAACTCACTTTAAGTCGCTCTAGTAGCGGGGTATTCAACTTCCGGCGTGTTGCAGCCTGAAATGGAGAACAATATTGTGTCGTTTCTATTAAAGCAGCGTAATGTAAACGCGCGTCAGAGAATAATATATAATAATACTGGACACTAGCACACAGCTTCATGTAGCCCCAAACTAAGCAGCCACTTTAGACAAGCGGCATAAACGTTATAAAATAGAAAACGAATAGAATTCATAATGTATGGGAATGACACTAGCTTACGAAATTAATTTCGTAAGCTAGTGTCATTCCCATACATTAAGAATTCCATTCTATTCTATTCGATTGACGTTTGTTTATGCCGCTTGGCTAAAGGGGCAGAGCTTGTATTATGGTAACCACTGACTGATAAACTACATAATACTAATTTTTTTTCGTAAATACATACATATCATACATAGAAAACACCCAGACCTGAGACAAATATCTGCAAATAATGCAAATATTTGTCCCACTGCGGGAATCGAACCCGCAACCGTCTGCGTCTCAGGCGGACCTTCGCTCGCCGCGCCACAGAGGCCGTCTTATAATAAATTTATAGTCTGTTCCAGAAATGCACAGTTTGCGTCGTACACCCTATACTATGAATTATTAAAACGATAATACTCATTAGGAACAAATATCATTTTGTAGGTTTTCTCACGATGTTTTGCTTCACCGTTTGAGAATATTGGTCTTCTAGTAAGTATAGATTTTATTAGTAAATCTTAAGAACTGTTTGTAAACTATTATTCTTCTTACTAGTGACACTACTAGTTTTTTGGACCCAGTGTGGTGAAAGGTATGTAATGAAGGTGGGTTTTCAACGAGTCACACCAGATCCAGTCATAGTGTGATTCGTTGGGAGTTTCTTTCCCATCGAGTCACACTGTTACACAAATGTAATACGTTGGGAACGAGTAACAGTGTGACTCGATGGGAAAAACTCCCAACGAGTCACACCAGATCCAGTCACAGTGTGATTCGTTGGGAGTTTCCACCTTCATTACATACCTTTCACCACACAATTTCTTAACCCAGCGTCATGAAGCCAGTTTTCATTTGTGGTTGTAAATTATTTTTTTTAAGATGTTCAATAAAAATATAAAATAAATATATAATCTTACCATAATATTATTCTCCATCAATGTTACCTTTCACTACTCCCAGTTATTGCTTTGAAGGATTAGACAAATGACATTCGAACATCACTATGGCAAAAATAAAATCAAACAGGCGGAAAACATACATTCCTCACGATGTTTTTCTTCACCGTTAAAGAGCACAGGCATGGCGCACATACATTTTTTGAATGGAAAAACTCATTAGTGCACCAACCAGGTTTGAACCCAAGACCTTCGAATCGTGAGGCAGGGGCGCTACCATTACACCACCAAGGCTCTAAAACGTATCAAAATGTATCTCAGAACCGTATTATGCTTCCCATAAATACCAATATCGAAAGAAAAATTCGTTATTCCATAGCGTTAATCGGGTGTAATTTTGAATTCGTTATTCCATAGCGTTAAACGGGTGTAACTCTTTTAAAAAAATTCGTTATATCATAGCGTTAATAGGTGTAATTTTTAATTCGTTATTCCATAGCGTTAATCGGGTGTAACTCTTTTAAAAAAATTCGTTATATCATAGCGTTAATAGGTGTAATTTTGAATTCGTTATTCCATAGCGTTAAACGGGTGTAACTCTTTTAAAAAAATTCGTTATATCATAGCGTTAATAGGTGTAATTTTTAATTCGTTATTCCATAGCGTTAATCGGGTGTAACTCTTTTAAAAAAATTCGTTATATCATAGCGTTAATAGGTGTAATTTTGAATTCGTTATTCCATAGCGTTAATCGCGTGTAACTCTTTTAAAAAAATTCGTTATATATCATAGCGTTAATAGGTGTAATTTTGTCTACAGAGGCTGCCGTTCAAAAGGATGTCGGAGAGTGTTTATCGACATTATATTAATTACATCGTTTGTGAGTTGCGCAATACTTAGCTTACTTAGCCTGTTTCTCACTAACAGTGCTGCGTTTGAGCATCTCGCTTCCTAGTGGCCTAGTGGTAACCATTGAACGAGACATGTAGTTAATATAAGTAGTATTTACTTACCATTTAAATACCATTAAAGAATGTGAAAGCATTAATACGTACAAAAATATGTTGAAGGCACATGTCTGCTCAATAGAATAGCAAAACAAATTACATAAATAAACATAACATTATTATACTTATAACACAATAGTTATAATTAATCATTTAAGCTCAGGAGTTATTTACCTACTTAAACTTAGATTTAGTACACATTTATTGTTTAAATTTATCTCATTCTAAGTAAACTGTAAAGTTTTTATGAGAAATAAAGTTCTTTAAACCTAGTATTTATTGCAAAAACTAACAAACCCGAATAAACGTAACTCAAAAAATAGATTTTTACGGCTTTTTCTTCGTGGCCAAACTATTTCGCCTAACTATATATACACGCTTGTTTATAGTAAAAGATTATACTTATACATTTATGCTTATAATAATACCAATATCTTATACCTTTAAACGAGCAATTCTTGTATATATGTATGTATACATACATACATACATAAAATCACGCCTGTTTCCCGTCGGGGTAGGCAGAGACCACGGATCTCCACTTGCTACGATCCTGACATACCTTTTTTGCTTCATTCACTCTCATTACATTCTTCATACATGCGCGTCGGTTTAGGGTACTCTGGACCTGGCCTTTCTCTAGTACGTCCCCAATTTGATCAAGGTACGTACGCCGAGGTCTTCCCCTTCCAACTGTCCCATTCACACTCTGCTTATGCACCTGTTTCGTCAATCTCCTTTCATCCATCCTTTCTACATGCCCAAACCATCTATCTTAACATACCCTTCTCAATTTTCATCACTACGTCTTCTTTCACTCCACAACGTTCTCTTATCACACATATATATGTATGTATGTATATATAATCGGAATCTCGGAAACGGCTCCAACGATTTCCATGAAATTTCGTATGTAGAGGGTTTCGGGGGCGATAAATCGTTCTAGCTAGGTTTCATTTTCCAAAAAACACGATAAACCAGAAAAAAACCCGAGCAAAGCTCGGTCATCCAGGTACTAATATTTAAATTTTATCCATATTAGGTAGGTTTGTTACTCGCCCATGATTATATTTTTTTTGCATGCAGTCTTCACCTATAATTATACTGACACTTGACATGTTTTTTTTTAAGGTATCTCTAAGCTAGTTTTGGTGTACACTATGTTGGTGATCAATAAATAAATAAATAAATATTGCGTATCAAAATTAATACTGCTACCACATAACTTCAGTACGTCTACCATGAGTTGTCACATTTAGATTGGCTGACGTTACTATAGTAGTAATAGTACGTTACTATGATATCTGTCAAAATTGTTACTCATGGTACCAAATTCTAAGCAAATTAATGAGCGCAAACTACAGTCGCTGTAGTACGCTGTGACGTAGGATAGTTAGCTACGTGAGGTTTTAGTACCCAACTATCCGCTAGAGGCGCTGTACCAAGTTTTCATACATATTTTTAACTACAGTCGCTAGCGAGTGTAGATTGTGAAAACTCATGGTAGACCCTCTGAAAACGATACTTATTGCCAAATACGGAAGGATCATTTTACACTTTCAAATGTTCCACTTTTCCATTGAGCGAGTAAGTAGTGCCTAAGTAAGTAGGTTACATTATAAGTTAAAGGTGGCCGCAGACCCGCAGAATCATTTGTATGGTGATTTACTAGTAAGACGGGAGGGGTTCAAGATAAGGCGCTCGGCACACGTAGCAACTTTGAGCTCCCAGTTGCGGTAACCGGCAACTCGCAACTACTTAGCACAGTCTAACAAAATTGCTAAGCTGTGTAGTCGTAGTAAGGGGGACGATGAGGGAGTGAATTCGCTCTACGCGAAGCAGTTTTCTTCTTCTTCATTATAATATGGTTTTGTATAATATGTAGTACCTGGTTGACTGAGCTTTGCTCTGTTTTTTTGTAATAGTTGTCTTGTAAATAAATGAAAACCTAACTAGATCGATTTTTCACCGCTGAAACCCCGTGCGTACTAAATTTCATGAAATTTGTTGGAGCCGTTTCCGAGATTCAGATTATACTTACACATATACTGGCTTCCGCTCGCGGCGTCGCCCGCGAAGTAGGTACCTACGTAAAATATAGCCTATGTTCATCCTGAAAGTTCATTCTACAAATTGGAGAAACATATTTTGAAATCGGTCCAGTAGTTTTGGAGCTATTCAATGCAAACAAACAAACAAACAATCTAATCTTCTCTCTTAATAATATTAGTATAGATAGTATAGATATACAAGAATTGCTCGTTTAAAGATATGTATATTGTCAATGTCACAAAGTCATAGTCAAATGTCAAGTCAAATTTAAACAAAAGATGGCTGTTTCGTTTAAACTTCTCGGATTTTTTTCCTGGTGGATTTAGAAAGAAACTATTCACTTACATATTTTACACCTACTATTTTTAAACCGCGTCATTCTTCACCTGTGTTTTTTGTTGCTGCAATTGGAAATTATTTAAAAAGTTGATAGTTGCTGAAACTCAAGTTGCTGCGTGTGTTGAGCACCTAAGAGTTTACTATCACAGCGAAAGGTTTATACGATGGCAATGACCAGTAGATCAGATGTTTTTGCGTCATTCTTAAAGGCGTGGGCCCACTACAGCACACGAAGAGGCTACGCGCGTATATAAGCCAGTCCTGGATTTATAAATAGGCCGTATAGGCCGCGGCCTAGGGGCGGCAGCGTCCTAGGGGCGGCAGATTTCAGAAGACGGTCACTTGATTTCATTCGTTTATTTAAATAATAATTTTCCATTTGTATTAAGGCCCCTTTACTACAAATGGAAATTATTATTTTAGAAAGGTATGTATGTACATGGGGCGGCAGAAATAAAGTGGCCTACACTCATAAAAATATAAATCCGGCACTGGTATAAGCTTCGCTTTGTAAGAAAATGTAGGTATGTGGTTGTGTCCACTGCAATCCACGGAGAGACTACGCATGAATTGACGTCATGATACACGCGTGGCTTGCTCGAATAGGCAGTTACATAGCTCAACGCTGTCCAGTTACAAAAGGTGGCTTCTGTTTTGCTTGGATTTGTATCAAAGATCGGAGAAGTGCGGAAGCAATATCAGAATTTGGTCCGTGTTTTCTAGATCCATATTTTCACGGGTTCGGATCGTATTTGAATCGGACGTAGTGCGAAAGCGCTCTTACTCTCGAGTTGCGCATTTATACAGGAAGGTATGGTGAAAGACAATAATCCATGGTTGCAGTTCCAAACCTGTTTTTCTCTAAGTGAAGGTGGTCAATACCCGTAGACAAAATAACATTCGCACTTCGCTACGGTAAATAAATTTATAGTAATGTGCGACTTTTTATTTTTAAGATGTGAAGTGATTTTTATAAATTTTTGTTAATTTTTGTAAGTATATTTTCATGTTTAGTCTCAATTATTTTAATTATTATTAATAGTTAAATACTTATTTATCATTATCATCTTCCTGCCCTTTTCCCATATTATGTGGGGTCGGCACAACATGTGATCTTCTTCCATTTCCCTCTGTCACTCGTCATCTCAGTACTCACTCCTTTCTTACTCATGTTATCTTTCACACAGTATTCAAACATGGGGCCTTACCATGAATTCTTCCAGAACGATGTCGTAACGATTCCATTATAGCAACGTCACTACTTCCATACAATTTGCATAGATCATGGTACGAAATAACAATGTAATACTAATTCGGTAATGTATTATGAATTCGTGGTGAGGCTATTGGTCGTGAACCAATGAGTTTTTCTATTAGAAAAAATTATGTGCGCAATGCCAGTGCTCTTAAACGGTGAAGGAAAACATCGTAACCGGCATACCCTAGAACCAAAAATTCGAAGGTTTGTGTCATAGGTTAGTATTCTTATAAGCGGCGATGGGCTTGCAACCTCACGTATGGAATTCTAACTACTGTGCAAAATGTGGGCATGTGACATGTACCCTCTTTTCTTTCCTCAAAGATATAAGTTACTAGAGGTCTGAGGAGATTATATACAGAGACTGGGGATTACATTCTTTATCATGTAACTATAACAGATCACTGTTATCATATTTTTTTTTCTAAAGAGTCTAATAGTAACTAAGAAGGTGTCAGTGATACAAACGAATGGGTCGAATAGCCAGTGACCTACTTATAATTGTATTGCGTTGAGTTCACTAGCTTGAATCGTCAGTATATATTATACGAGTAAGTATAAAGTTAAATGTCTATGGAAATTCTGTGTGGTACGCATTTTTATGCGTTGTCCTTCATACAGATGTTAGCACAAGATTGTAATGTTCTCGAACAGTTTGTGAAATCACGAGGTACCTCCTTATTGCAAAATTGAAAAACCCGACTGATAGTGATTGAAAATATTTTTTTACAACCGCCATATTGATTTTTCAAAATGTTATGTCACTCTTGTGATCCAGATTGGATCCAGACGAATTCAATGATATCTGTCAAAATGAAGGCGAAGGAACTCGCATGCACACACCCCGAAAATATTACCCTCCTTCGCTTCGCAGTAGGTAAAAATAAAAATTAAAGTAGCTACATGGTATTTTATCTTGTACGATAGTGCGGGACCCTTTATGTGCGAGTCCGACTCGCACTTGGCAGGGTTTTTTTATTGTAAACGTCAATTGTGGTATGCACAGCCAGTCGCTAAGCATTAAATAACCAATCGCTAATGCTAGACAGTAGACAGTAGTTTATACACAGTGCGTAACAAATACGCTCGTTAAGGCGGGTTACTGTGCTTCACTGACCGTCGGTGCGCACGGTTCGTCCTGACGATACACACGGACCGACCGTCAGTTTGTATCATTCAGTGCTCTCCTGACCAACAAACTGACTAGATGAAAATTGATACAGACATCCGTCGTCGGTCCGTACGATCGGTCCAACGATCGGTGCAGCACTGAACGCGTACATACGTTTCTATAGCGCGTCGGCGGACCGACGGCCGTATGCGCACGAGCTCGACCGACGGTCCTCGTACGCAGTGCGTAGCAATATACGCGTGCGTAAAGTCGGTCCAGCACTGTACGAATTATGGATTTTCATATTAATGACAAGCGCGACTGACATACGCACCGACGGTCAGTGAAGCACTGTAACCGGCCTAAGAGTATTGTGAAGTTTACATTTTCATTCTAAAAGCGATAACGTTTTGCTCCCTTTAAACTTAGTCCAATATTTATAACTTTTAGAAATGTTATAGATATTATGAAAAACTAAACGTGTACTTAATTGTGCTAAGCTTAACATAAAAGTTATAGATCTATATATCCATATTATGATTATAATAATATGCTAATAACTTTTATGTTAAGCAATATCTTATACTTTTAAACGAGCAATTCTTGTAACTTTAAATGTATAGTATATAATTATAATCTGAATTTCGGAAACCGCTCCAACGATTTTCATGAAATTTATTATGCAGGGGGTTTCGGGGGTGATAAATTGATCTTGCTAGGTTTAATTTTTGGAAAACGCTGTAGAACTATTTCTATGGTAATTTACGCACTACATCCGTTTTCCGTTATCCGATTTCTTTCCGTCATTCGTCATTTCCGTCACGTAAAATAACGTATATCAAAGGTGGCTCCTGAATTGCTTGGAATTCGGTCCGAGTTTTCTAGATCCATATTTTCACGAGTTCAGATCGGATTCAGATCGGACGTTGTGCGAAACCTCTCTAAAACTTCGAAATTGAAATTGAAATTTGAAATTGAAATTGAAATTGAAATTGAAATTGAAAAATATTTATTCAGTACAATCAAAAGGATCACTTTGAAACGTCTTACATGCTAGGTGAATCAATGTGCCAATTCCAACCTAACCCAAGTACGAGAAGAACAGGCAAGAAACTCGTCTCGGTCCTTCAACTTCCTAACGTATCACTAGTATAATGAAACAGTGTGGTAAATAAATGTTTAAGTGTTTATTATTACCCGACTGCGAAACTAAAAAGGAGGGTAACTTGTTTGGGGTGTATGTTAATTCGAGTTCCTTTGGCCGTCGCTCTAGTCGAAATGGTTGGACAATTTTGACAAATAAGATGTTGAATTTGTGTGGATCACAAGAAATAGGCTATACAAAATGTCAAAAATGTTAATATGGCGGCTGCAAATATCTATTTTCATACAATCATATATTTACGTACAGTCGAGTTTTTAATTTTTGCAATGAATAATAATTAATGAAAAAAATCTGTTTTATTTTGAATTTTTTCGACGATTTTGTTATTTTGAAGTTTTTTGACGCGTGCAGCGCTCAATCTCTGTAGTACCTACAGCTTGCCACACAACAACAGATGTTAGTTAAATTCTATTCTCTGCTCAGTGTACCCTAACGTCCTTCATCTAGTTAGGGGACCCTCTCAACAAAGGGTGGGACCAGTCGTGGATTATTTTGATTTTGAGAGGGAAACACTGATACATTTTTAGAGGGCTACACTGATATATTTTTCACTGATTAAGTAGAACAGAATAGAATATTTTAAATTAGAATTAGAATACTATGTAGAGGGCCTTTCGTGGGGGAGAGAGATCTAGAGGGATATATTGACAGATCCGCTGATCCTAGAGTTTGGAAGGTGCATTTTCCTAAATTGATTATTTAAGGAGCGAAAAACCAGCGAATAAAATCGCAAGGAGCATAACAAGTTCAAAATATTTTGATTCAATAAAACTATAAGGATCATTTCAAAATGTCTTATGCTGTGCCTATTCCAGCCAAATCCAAGTCCGAGAAGAACATTCTAGAAACTCTTCTCGTTCATTAAAATTAAGGTAAAGTTAGAATGAAATAAGTGAAAATATTTTCTTCAAATAATATTTAATTATACATATATTATACATAATTATTTATATTATAAATCGGTTTGTCAATTACCTTTACATAGTTTTTAGTAATTCGAAGGTCATCGATGAGCTGATAACCTGTAACGGAATACGAACTATTGTAAGTCAGAATGTGCCATTTAATATTTGGACGTGCCTCTAATCTAAGTAACTAGAGGTCTGAGATGTCTACCAAAAATTAAGTCACAATATCACTATTCACCCACGATTAGATTAATGTTCAGAATGTTTATCAAAATATTTCAACTTTGAAATCTAGAGCACTATCTCTGCACCGTCACTGGAACTCAATTGAAGTAATATATTTGAGCTTTCACGATTGCACCCCACCTATAGCCCCACCAAATTAAGAAGTCACCTTTCCCTCGACTCACTGGTTATAGAACCGTCTCTCTAAATGTGCCAAGCTACCTCCTACCTACTCTAGTAGGGATGAACTAGGGGCTAGATTATGTAATGTCCAGACCTGCAATGTTTGAGTATATAAAGCTTGTGCCGCGATACGGATAAGTAGAAAGTAAGTCAGTCTCATACAAAGTAAACGAATCATTCCAGCATACCAAGCAAGATGTACGCGAAACTCGCTGTGAGTGTTGCAATTACATTACAAATATTCCATCAATAAATCATGTAAAATCAGTCGAGTAATATTGTTAATGTGATTTTTTATTTTCCAAAAAAACAAAAGGCTGTGTTTCCTTTGCAGGTTTTCCAGACTGGAAACACTTTAACACACCCTTTTGTAAAATAATCATACAATGAAATATTGGTACTTAAACAAAAGTGTGATATTATAATATCAATATCGGTTCAAATAAACTTAGGAAAGATTATTATTAGTATTAGACGGGTATTTATCGCGTTTAATTTAAACGCGATAAATACCCGTCTAACTTACGCGATCTGAACACATTATTATTAGTAAATGTGTTCAGATCGCGTAAGTTTATAAGTACAACTTAGGAAAGGTCACCTCAGGTACCTATTATTTTAATCTGCATTCAAAATTAACAAAAATGTTAAAGTATTGTTACGTATCTAAGTCCCAAAGAACAATTAACAATGGGTTACTTTTAATGAACCATTCTATGAAAAAATAATTCCTTTTATATTGTTTACAATCTAAACTTTAGATAAATGTTTGTGCTCTTATAACGGTGTGGGAAATCGTGAGGAAACTAGAACCAAAAAATTCGAAGGTGTGTGTCATAGGTTCGTATTCTTATAAGCGGAGATGGGCACGTATGGAATACTAACTACTGTGCAAAATGTGGGCATGTACCAAATGTCATGTTTGGACGTACCTCTACCCTCTTTAGATATCCTCAAAGACCTAAGTAACTAAAGATCTGAGGAGATATCTACCGAGCCCAGGGATTACAGTCGTTTTCATATATTTTTTTTTAAAAGATGACATGGGTAAGAAAAGAGTGAGTACTGAGATGACGAATGACAGAGGGAAATGGAGGAGGATCACATGTTGTGCCGACCCCACATAACGTGGGATAAGGGCAGGAAGAAGATGATGATGATGATGATCATATATTTTTTTCTTATGGTGAATTTTTCCTCAGCTCGTTGCCTTCATGGTCGCTGTTGCAGTAGCCATTCCCACTCCCGGCGGCCACGGCGGTGGACAGTAAGTACATACAATAATTTAAAAAAACCCACAAAAAAATAAACCTGCTTCAAATATCAAAAAAAACCGAGAGTAAGAGATATTTTACTTTTAGTAACCCGCGCACGGGTTACTTTATGTGGTAAGTTCTCTATCGTTGTTGGATTTTTCTGTATCACAAGATGTCTTTCTCAAAATATCAATAAATGTACTTATCATGGTGACTGTAAAAAGCTATGTTTCATTAGAGATGCGCGCACGGGCTGCTTATATAATATCACTGAATTATAAAGTTTAGAACAAGAAACAAGATTTATACAGGTGGGTGCTCAAGAAAGAACCAACAAACAACAAAACAGACAAAAAAAAATGTAGATACATACGAAAAAAACATAATTTCATCATCGGATAAATAGTTCACGCTCATTGTTGGGTTATTTATGGGAAACATGATACGTTTTTAATAAACTTCCTATAAATGAAACTAAACTTCCTGTTAGGAGATTCAAAGCTTTTAAAAGTAATCTCATAACATAAAGAAAGCATATAATCTAAATGAATATATTGATGATAGGAACTCATAGCCTGTAGGTCTACCATGAGATTTCACAATCTACCCTCGCTAGCGACTGTAGTAAAAAAAAATTATGAAAACTTGTACAGCGCCTCTAGCGGATAGTTGGGTACTAAAACCTCAGGTAGCTAACTATCCTACGTCACAGCGTATTACAGCGACTGTAGTTTGCGCTCATTAATTTGCTTAGAATTTGGTACCATGAGTAACAATTTTGACAGATGTCATAGTTACGTACTATTACTACTGTAGTAACGTCAGCCGATCTAAATGTGACAACTCATGGTAGACCTACCGATGTCGCTCCGCCCTCCGACAGCTAACCAATTTGTATTTGAATTGAATTGAACATACCGTAAATACCCGCATAATACCTACAGTTTAAACATTATCCTTCATTTTGCTTTGCTGCAGTCGGTCAATAACTTGTTATTGACAATGAACTTGTAAAACCGTTATGTAGTTCTAAAGATCTCGCTAAGAATAATATCTTACTTGTAATAAAACAAATCAACAGTCGTTGGCGGTTTTCCCAGCGAGTCACGCTGCTAACCGTTGGGATTTTTTCCGGAGTCCTTTATTTTTAGAGTTAGGTACCTTTTATTCAATTATTTACATAATTATGTCTGTGAGCATTTTTGAATGGAGTGCCTACTATTTTTTTTGTGCGGAACCGAGTTTTAACCCGTCCTTAGAATCAGAAGTCAAGAGCGCCACTACACCAACAATGTTTTTAATTGAAGATACTATTAAACCGTTCAAAGTAACGTAACACACAAGATAATATACATAAAAACTAATAAGTAGGTAATGTATTTACATATTTAATGATAACAAAGTGCAGTGCAAAGAATAAACCAAAAATTGTTAAAACAAGGTCAATACTTCCGAAACAAGGTTTATAACTTGTATCAAACATTTTACACACACGAGGCATAAAGACACGTAGGCACTTGTCCATTATTCCCGTTGTCCACTCCCTTGTACACCGCTGGACATCACTGTCCAGTAGGTCTACCATGAGTTTTCACAATCTACACTCGCTAGCGACTGTGGTTAAAAAAATGAATGAAAACTTGTACAGCGCCTCTAGCGGATAGTTGGGTACTAAAACGTCACGTAGTTAACTATCCTACGTCACAGCGTTCTACAGAGACTGTAGTTTGCGCTTCATTCATTTGCTTAGAACTTCTTCTTCTTCTTCAATTACGGCATCTGTCTCTTAGAGAACAATTTTGCCAGTGTCAAGTGTATTTATTTATAAGTATTGTCAACGTCACAGAGTCATAGTCAAGTTATCAAGTCAATTTTAAACAAAAGATGGCTGTTTTGTTGAAAATTTTCGGGATTTCCTCCGATGGAATTTGAAGAGAACTATTCACTCTAATTCACATACTTTACACTCGCGTCAAGAACCCGGGCTTTATTGGCAAAATAACCACCAAAAATACGCAATAAAACTCAAAATAACACGAGAAAACATATAAAAACCAGAGCGACGTAGTTGTCAGGCAAATGCACCGCAGAAAATCCTGCTTAGAACTTGGTACCATGAGTAACAATTTTGACAGATGTCGTAGTAACTGACGAAATTACTACTGGACAACGAGAACACCACTCGAGCGAGTTGTGTTGATGCGTACAGTTACGTCGTGAGTAGGTAAAAGTCATTAAAACTTTAAGTGTCGGTGCAGGCTTATTATATATTATGTAATAAGTAATATTAAGTAGGTTATCGAAAGACCAAGATATTTAAGCATATCAATCATGTTATGTTATTATGACATACATTTTAAGTAGGCTGTCTGTACTGGGTCAAAACGTACTTCTTCTTCTTCTTTTATGGCAATTGTCTCTTTTGAGATCAACTTTGTCAGTGTCCAGTGTTTAAACTAGTACAATGTCAGAAAGTCAGACAATGTCAAGTCAATTTTAAACAAAAGATGGCCGTTTCGTTTATATATTTGGGATTTCATTAGAAAGGAACTATTCACTTTAATTCACATTGTATATTTTCACTTGTATTATTTCACTGCCTATCTCCACTCAAAGTTACCTATATTTTTTTTTATCTAACCTTGTCACGGTTTTTTTTTATTTGTAAATGGTTTTTACCGCGGAAAGCGGGTAGATCAAAACATTAGTCTATTGATGCCACCCGGCACCAGAGGGACTACCTACTTATATACTTCCTGTGAACTTTGTCCCACTGTTGGGAAAAGGTCTTCCCCAAATTCCCCCAATCGTCCCTGTTGTTGGCTGATACCTTGCAGATTTTGCGAAACAATGGTAGGACAGCCAAGACTACATATAAACTACTAGCTTCCGCCCACGGCTTCGCCCGCGTAGTACCTTGAAAAACAAAAACATCGCTATCCCACGGGAACCGTAATTTTTTTCGGGATAAAATGTAGCTTATGTGTTATTCCAGACTATAATCTATATCTGTGCCAAATTTCATCCAAATCCGTTCAGCCGTTTTAGCGTGAAAGAGTAACAAACATCCATACATTCTTACAAACTTTCGCGTTTATAATATTAGTAGGATTATTATAAACTTTACTAACTCATTTAAATATGTGTTCTAAAGGCATGTCTGCATGAGCCGAGAACTCAAAGGATCAATAAACACAAACTGAATTATTGACTCCAGCATATAAACATTGAAATCGTTGCATTTTGTACTTTATACTACTGATAATAGGGTGACCGGACGTACCTTCGTGGTGCATGAGTATTTTGCTATGCAACACCCCTCGGTGTCTATCAAACACCATGAAACCAAGGGGTGAAAACATTAGTTAGGACAAGGGCTGATTTTAAATTTAGGTTTTACTTACACTATGTTATTTTCCTCAATTTTCCAGTTAAATAAATAATCACTGAATACTGACTCATCGATCTTTGGTTACTAGTACAACTACTAGGTGTTACCCGCGACTTTGTCAGCAAAAATCCATCCATATAACATTATTAATTTTGAAATTATTGATATCGGTCATTCGAAAACTGACTGCGCCCTCCGCTGTAACCATGCGTTCCCATGCAAATTTTCAACCCCCATTTCAGCCTATTAAAGATTATTTTTTGAGATAAGATAGCCTAGGTCCGTGTTCAGGATTATAATATATCTCCTTGCCAAATTTAATTATGATCCGAACAGCCGTTTAGTCAAAACTCGCAAAAAAATGCTAAAATGTAATCGCTACTCGGGTAGCGTACTCTTTCCCTTACATCTAAATCTACTCATACTTTCATAGTTACCAAATTTTTAGAGAAATTTTAATAATAAGCTTGTGGTAAGGCCCTGTGGAGTCTAAGATTGTGTTAAGGTTTCTTTACTGGCTGCTTATTATTTTCTTCTTCTTCTTCTGCTTACTAGTTCATTTGAACCAGTGTGGTAAAATAAAAGTGAGCTTCAGAGTCGCCTTATGCTCTTTTGAGCCTTCGAATGATGTTTTCCTTCACCATTCCACAGTATAGTGTTCATTTTTGTACAAAATCTCCATTGCTGCAATACCGGATTCGTACCCGAGACCTTAAGATCGGAAGGCAAGGACACCACTGGACCATTAGTGCTTGTTTCTGATCGGTTCCACAGACCGCAATATTATTATTGTATGTATTACGCAACACAGTAAAATAGATTCAGTAGGTCAGATCGAGATGCACTACAAAACCCGTTTACCTGTTACTGTATGAGTAGTTTTACTACTTGTTGTGTTACTGGTTCTTTCGAGACAGTGCAGTGAAAGGAAACGGGCGTTAGTCTCCTTTCGTACATTGAGTTACTTAAACATTTATTTAAATTCTTTATTGCACACAAAATACAAAAATATGCACCAATGGCGAGCATAATACCGAAGGTATTTTCTACCTGCTGACCAAAGTAAAGAAGGAAAAATACAGAAGGCGTACAACAAAAATGACCTTAATAATCTAACATTAAACCTAGAATTTAACATGAATGGGAATATAATACAGTAATACAAACCATGTAAATATATATTAAAATTTAGTAGGAGGATGATGGAGACGATTCGAGAACTCCCGAGTCCGTCTTTTAAAACTTTCTCTGGAATCAATCTTTCTAATGTCGTGAGGGAGATCGTTCCAAATATGTACTTTTAAACTTACGCGATCTGAACACATTATTATTAGTATTAGACGGGTATTTATCGCGTTTAAATTACCGGGTAGTCTACCCGTGACCACGACAGCGTGCAAACCTGTCGAAACGTCGGGAAAATATAAGGTAATTTAAACGCGATAAATACCCGTCTAATAATAAGATCGTTCCAAAGTCTAGCCGCTTGAATAGAGAAAGACTTATCACGAAAAGATAAGCTGTAGCCAATCTTTACTTTAGTAACTAAGTATAACAGGGGCCTTACTACGAAGTGTTCCAGAACGATTCCGTAACGATTCCATTATAGAAACGTCACCAATTCCATACAATTTGCATAGGTCATGGTACGAAATATCAATGTAATACTAGTTTTCGGTAATGTATTATGAATTCGTGGTAAGGCCCCTGATCACTGGCTGTAGCATTATAACGACATTAATTAGATTTTGAAGTAAATATAAGCACTGTTGGTGTAGTGGTAGCACCTCACGATCTGAAGGTTGTGGGTTCAAACCTGGTAGTGCATCAACGAGTTTTGGCAATTGAAAAATTTATTTGCGCGATGCCAGTGCTATGAAAGTGAAACCGGCATAGGTACTCTAGAACCAAAAATACGAAGGTGTATGTCATAGGTTAGTATTCTTATAAGCGGCGATCGGCTTACAACCTGTCACGTACGGAATACTAATCACCGTGCAAAATACGGCCATGTGGCAAACATCATGTTTGGACGTGCCTCTGACTATCCCAGCTTCGGGATTACAGTCGTGATCATATGTATTGTCGGAAGCACTTTCAAAACATTATATTTGGCACACATGCTCACGTCATCTCAAATTTGGACGCTACCTATAGAATATCTAGTGCATTATACTTTAGGTGTGTACCATAATATTATAATTATCTAATTATGTATACTTACAACAGTCTTCATGCGTGGAATGCTCGAGATAATCTCACCGTAACTAGAGTATGAGATGTAGTCATTAAAGTTTTGAAAACTATCGGAGTTGAACGATGGTTGTTACACAAAATTTGTTAAAAAAAAACAATGGTATTTTGAAACCATTTCCAAAATTAGGCGTCCGATGATACGGTTTAAAAGGTTATCCAAAATTTGAAATAAGTTGAAACAAATATTGTGTAGTTTCGAAATTATCATTTTAGAATACTCACAAAAAAATCACGCCTGTTTCACGACGGGGTAGGCAGAGACTACGATCTCCACTTGCTACGATCCTGACATACCTACTTACAACTAGTGATAAAGTTTCAACATTATTAGGCTTGATTTTGAGCACTGATAATCTAGTGGTAGTGACTTCGCCTTCCAATCCTAAGGTCGTAGGGTCAAATCCGGTCGTGCACCAATAGATTTTTCTATTCGAAAAATGTATGTGCTATACACTGGTAAATGTATGTGCTATACTCGCAAACGGTGAAGGAAAACATTGTGAGGAAAACTGACGTGGAATTTAAAAAAAGTTCGAAGTGTCAAGTTCTGAAAAGATCCTTTCACCACACTGTTCGATAAAACTAGTGACAAGTTAAAGCTGGGGATACACATGCCAGTAAATCGGGAAAGTAACAAGCGTGGAAGTTACTGGCATGTACGAGTAACTAGCACTCTGCGGATACATTTGCAAGTATAATTAGATCTGCATTCTTAGCCACACTTTTATTAGCTTCATCTGTGTAGTAACTTCTAAGTAAATGACCAACTAGCAAACAATGTAATCGAAATATTATTAATTCAATTTTAACCTACTCAGAATTGTATATTTTTGTTTTGCTCTTTTAAATTATAAATAATAAATAAATAATGCTGGACAATCCACACAGCATCATCTAGCCCCAAAGTAAGCTACTCAAAGCTTGTGTTATGGGTACCTACTAGATAACTGATTGAAGCCAAGAAGTGCATTAAACAACGTGTTGTTACTAGCAGGCAGCTACTAGTATGCCAGTAGCCGTCGCGTCTGTGGCCACGAATTAATAATATATTACCGAATTAATATTATATTGTTATTTCAAGAGCGCAGGTGGTGTAGTTGTGGCACCCCTGCCTCACGATCCGAAGGTCGTGGATTCAAACCTGGTCATGCACCAATGAGTTTTTTCATTCGAAAAATTTATGTGCGCAATGCCAGTGCTCCTAAACGGTGAAGGAAAACATCGTGAGGAAACCGGCATGCCCTAGAACCAAAAATTCAAAGGTATGTGTCATAGGTTAGTATTCTTATAAGAGGCGATGGGCTTGCAACCTGTCACGTACGGAATACTAACTATTGTGCAAAATGTGGGCATGAACCAAATGTTATGTTTGGACTTGCCTCTGACTACCTTCTTTAGATATCCTTAAAGATTTAAGTAACTAAAGATCTGAGGAGATATCTACCGAGCCTGGGGATTACAGTCGTGATCATATTTTTTTTTTTTGTTATTTAATTCCATGACTTTTGCAAATTGTATTGACTTCAAGCTTCAAATGTGACGTTTCTAAAACGGAATCGTTCTGGAAGACTTCGTGGTAAGGCCCCTGTTCACATGTGTCCCAGGCATGCAATGCAAATAGATACCAAACTCAAATTACATACGCAACAGCATAATAGTCCCGATTACGTATGAAGTGATCACATTCAGTCGTAAAGCGTATTTCCCTCGTGTGTATGTATTACGGAGAAAGTATGTAATTTGTACGCAAAACATCACTCATTGCGTCCAATGGTGGCGTGATTACGACATGATACGGAAAGTTTTTTTAAGATCATTCTAGGATTTTTTCCTGTTGCATTCGACTGTCAACTTTATCGCTGTCGTTTTTGTATTTTCTCCTTGTTTTTCCAATAAAGTCCCGAGTTCTTGACACGGATTTTAAAGAATGTGAATAAAAGTGAATAGTTCCTTTTTGAATCCATTGAGAAAAAATCCCGAGAATTATAAAGAAAACAACTATCTTTTGTTTAAAATTGACTAGGTATGATTCTGTGACGTTGACAACACATAAATAAAAAAAAAACACTTAACACTGACATAATGATTCTTTATGAGATAGATGCTGGATTTTCTGCGGTGTATTTGCCTGACAACTACGCCGCTCTGGTTTTTATATGTTTTCTCGTGTTATTTTGAGTTTTATTGCGTAATTTTGGTGGTTATTTTGCCAATAAAGCCCGGGTTCTTGACGCGAGTGTAAAGTATGTGAATTAGAGTGAATAGTTCTCTTGAAATTCCATCGGAGGAAATCCCGAAATTTTTCAACAAAACAGCCATCTTTTGTTTAAAATTGACTTGACAACTTGACTATGACTCTGTGACGTTGACAATACTTATAAATAAATACACTTGACACTGGCAAAATTGTTCTCTAAGAGACAGATGCCATAATTGAAGAAGAAGAATTGAAGAAGAAGAAGAGATAGATGCTATAAAATAAAAAATAAAAAAAGCGGCCAAGTGCGAGTCGGACTCGCTTATTATCTTATACCTTTAAACGAGCAATTCTTGTATATATGTATATATTAGATATATAATCTGAATCTCGGAAACGGCTCCAATAATTTACCTGAAATTTAGTATACAGGGGGTTTCGGAGGCGATAAATCGATCTATATAGTTTTCATTTTCCAAAAAAACAAGATTTACCGAGCAAAGCTCGGTCCACCAGGTACTAAGTATTATACGGGTATTTAACGCGTTTTATTTACCTATTTTTCCCGACGTTTCGACTGGTTTACACACTGAAACATCGGGAAAAAAAGGTAAATAGAACGCGATTAATACCAGTTTAATACTTAGAATAACTAATATTATAATACTATAATAATGTGTCAGATCGCGTAAGTTAAAAAAAAAAAGAAATGTCCTAATTACCATTTCCCTCCCCAGCAAGCACGTTACTATCCACGTGCCATACAAGGTCCACACCATCCACCACCACCACGTGTCCAAGGTCCACGTGCCCGTGGTCAAGGAGGTTGAGGTGATCAAGGAGGTGCCGATCTACAAGCACGTGCCGTACCCCGTGGTACAGCACGTGCCGTACCCCGTGGTAAAGCACGAGGTGGTGGAGAAGAAGGTCTACGTGCCTGTCCACGAGCACCACGAAGAACACCACGGATGGGAGAGCGAGTCGCTGTCGCACGGCTGGAACTGATCGTTCTAACGTCTTTTTATAGGCTAAGGTATGATTTTTTTTTTAACCTATATTCATACCCTCACTGCTGGGCAAAGGTCTTCGCCAGTTCTTTCCAATGGTCGCCCGCTACCACCCTTTCTTTATCTTGAGGCTACATTTATCGATAAGGAAATAATAAAAATGTAATTAAACAAAAAATCGAAAAGCTTATTCTAAAATATCAGAGTAAGTAGAATGACAAAAAAGCTTGGGACGAATCAGCTCCAATTCTGAGGTATCCCTAACAAAATGACCAAGGATCATACAAAAAAAGCGCTAGGGCCCAACGAGTTTCTTGTCAGTTCAGCTCGGACTGGGGAATTGTGGCCAAACGTGCCTCTGACTCTTTAAATGTCCTAAAAGATCTAAGTAACTAGAGATCTGAAGATAATCCTACCGAGCCTGGGGATTAGATTCGAGATCATGTCAGTCTTTTTTCGTTATTATTTCACTCACTAAACTCCACCTTCGTACCTTTAAACTCTAGTCTACTCTTAGTTGTTGGTGTTGGTGCCTATCGAAAGACCTATCTACTATCTTGCTTAGTATCTCAAAACGACTCGTGCAATTATACATACTTTTAAACTTACGCGATCAGTGGGGCGATTATGGATTGCTTACAATCAATGTCAATACGTTTTCATTGTAATCAAGTGATTTTGTATGACATAAGAATGTTTATTCATTCTATTTGAGCCACTTTTGACAAGTGTTGATTGTATCAGAGTTCCGTAATCGCAGCACTGAAAATAAATAGGTTATTGAAACGCGATAAATACCCGTATAATACTAAAAATTATGCTTACTTGTCCACAGATTACAAATAAGTACAAAAAAATCATCATCAAATCATCGCTGAAGACATTTAATCATCAAAAATACAGTACGGTTTAATTAAAGATTGCTGCGGATTGAGGGTGCATTTCGATGATAAAACTGTATTTGATATGTGAGGGAGAACGGGGTGGGAGGGGAGGTAGGGGGCGTTTGATTTTGAATACTGTACGTCTACCATGAGTTGTCACATTTAGATCGACTGACGTTGCTACAGCGACGTTACTACACCTGTCAAAATTGTTACTCATGGTACCAAATTCTAAGCAAATAATGAAGCGCCTACAGTCGCTGTAGTACGCTGTGACGTAAGATAGTTAACTATGTGACGTTTTAATACCCAACTATCAGCTAGAGGCGCTATACAAGTTTTCATACAATATTTTAACTACAGTCGCTAGCGAGTGTAGATTGTGAAAACTCATGGTAGACCTACTGTATTCATGCATCACAGGTCTTTGACGTGTAGGGGAGATTAATTGCATTATATTTGACCATGGTCCATAACTCTGTCACTACGAGTGTAGACTAAGTTGTTCGGCTTTAAACATAATCTAACAAAGACCAGGGGCCTCACCATGAAATCCTTACCGAATTATATTACATTGTTATTTCGTACCATGATCTATGCAAATTGTATTGAAGTAGCTTCAAGCTTACGGAATCGTTCTGGAAGACTTCATGGTAAGGCCCCTGGCTGAATAAATGTTATTAGTTTTTGACAATAGTTGCATAAACAAATTGTTTTTATACAAACAGACCAAACTAAATATGTACATTTATAAGTAGGTATAAATATGTGAGCTGTAGGTAACATTTTCTAATGATATCCGAATATGTCGCTGTCAGTATTCATATAACATTGTTAATTTTAAGAGCCAAAGAAATAAATGATGTTTAAATGGAAAGTTTTTTTTTTATTAATTTAATATCAATTTAAGAGACTAGATGGCGCCACGGAAAAATTGGCGCTGTCGTTGCGTTTTGGTATTGGCATAAGAACTATTAGCGAGAGGGTTCAAATAAATAGTCATTAAAATTGGTCCAGACGTTTTGAGTTAAGTATAGGTAAGTGTTCGAACAAACCCGACTTTTTTATACAGAGAATATTAAATTATATTTTTTTTAAGTATCTATCGTAGTATTATTTAAGCATTATAAAAACTCTTATATTTTACGGGTGCCCTGAAATACAGGAATTCAAATTACATAACATTTTGTGAATTCCTGTTTTTATTTAGTATTTACACTTTTTCATAAAATAAAACAGACGTTAAAAATAAATAAAATTTATTACAATTCTAGATTAAAGATACTAAAGTTAGACATGAATAAAATTTCAAATAATTTAATGTATGACGTATGCACTAGTTTGAGAGTAGGTACAGTCAACCAAAGAAAGCTTGCTATATAGTGCCAAGTCAACTTTTTACACAAAACTGCAGTATGAAAAATTACTTAGATTAAATTCGACCAACTTTTGGTATACTACCAATTATTTACTCATTGTTATCTACAATTTATTCTGAAGATAGTGCACTTATTTTAGTCGAACCAAACCTAAAGATGTTTGAAGTTTTTTGTTAAAGTTGCACACACTTTAATTTATTTTTTAAAGTCGACTTTCCTCGGAATGTCAAAAATCACTGTACTAAAATCTTACAATTTACATTTCAAACAGGTTATTGCTAACTATACACTAATCCCTGAGTGAATAGATATCTACATTTTGTTGTTTCGACGAATTAAAAGAGCAAAAAAAAACGAACATTCGTACTATAACAGAGGCTGGGAAAAACAAAAAAAAAATTATATGTCAATCTGAGAACCAATCTTTCCTTTTTCTACCTATTCTAAGCGTCGCTCAGCCGATTATTTCGTTTATCCACTGAATTTTTATAAACAAGAATCGTACAGTAAAATGAACTAGCGAGACGTGGCCAAAAACTAATCGGTGTAAGAAACAGACGCCTAGTGGAGGTCCAATAAACATCCAGTGGCTGAGCCACTTCCGTCGCTGAGTGGCTCATTTCTTGTTAGCTAACTCTCGAAACATGAAACACATAAGCTCGTACGTCGTAAAAGCGACAATGCTTGTAACCTGCGCTTTGTAAATGGTGACTTTCCACCCTTGGAAGAAACCCTTCAGCCCTGCCTTCTGGTAGGTTTTCACCAAGCATTCCGTCAACTGTTTACACTTTATCAGGTTTTGTGAGGTGGTCGGGACATCAAACCGAGTGTCAGTTTTGTGGCTCTGGAAAGAAATTACAAAATTTATAAACCTTAAGGCTAGTGTACACAGTGCGAGCTAGCGTACGAGTCAGCCTGCCGAGTAGCTACAATGCAGTAACTCGCACTGTTTGAACGTCACAGTAGCTCGCATCCGAGTTACCTACTTCAAGATTTTTTGTTTTCACTCGCATGCTCGCCTATTTATCACCGAATTTTTATAACACGTTCACTCGACATCGAGGTAACTCGCAAGACTGGACAGCAGCTCGTGTGTCGTGTAGACAGCAAAGGCGAGCCGAGCTACTGGCGTACGAGTAGACAAGCCGAGTAGCTGTCTACTGTCTGGTCAGCAGCTCGAATCGTCTAAACGAGCCTTTAGTCGCGACTTTGTCCGCAAAAATCCATGATTATTATATTACTAGCTTTCGCCCACGGCTTCGCCAGCTTGGTACTTTTGAAAAACAAAAACAAAGTTTACCCGTTTTAGCGTGAGTAACAAACATACATCCAGACATCCAGACATTCTTACAAACTTTCGCGATTATAATATTAGTAGGATTAATTGTGAAATTATTGATATCGGGTTGGAAAATGACTATGGAGTGCAAAAAAAGGCGGTCACCCATCCAAAAATTGACTGTGCCCAGCGTTGTTTAACCATGCGTTTCCCTTCCAGACTTTCAACCCCTGTTTTGGCTCTTTCCATATCATCTTTTGAAAATATAGCCTGCGTCACACAACAAAAATGATACGAGTATCGTTATCTATTTTACGTCATTTCCTTTTACGGAAGATAATAAAAAAATAATTAATTAATACATAACATACAATATTAATATTTGATAGACGATCAAAAGAGTAACAAGCTGCTATTTTTAAAATTAACAGAGCATGTTGAAACTAGCTCTTAGTAATGCCTAGAATTGGAATGATTAACGTAACTGCGCTCACATGGCATGCAAAATTTATAATAAATTACCTGGTTTATTATCAGAAAATCACGGATATAATAAGACACTAAAATTACTATACTTATAAAAGGCTTTTTCCTCTGAATGACGGATCAACGCACAGCCGCTGATCGTAGAGACCTGAAACTTGGAGGGTGTGTTCTTTGTGTGACGTAGGCATCCAATAAGAAAGGATTTTCTGAATTCTACCCCTCAGAGGGTGAAAAAGGGGGGCAAATTTTGTATTGGACAACGTGATTCCTTGGTACAATCTACTTAAAACTTTGCATAAACCTTTTTTAACAGAATTGATAGAAGAAATGTTTCGTATTTTATTGAAATTCATTTAAAATAAAACACGCAAAGAAAGTTGCGTGCTGGCCAGCTTGTAAGACCTAGAATAATGATTGATCATTCATTGTTTCCATTCATTTGAGTATTTATATATTTTTTTATGTACATAATATATATATATGTATATATATATATTCTGAATCACGGAAACGGCTTCAAAGATTTTATGAAATTTTGTATGCAGGGCGTTTCGGGGGCGATAAATCGATCTAACTAGGTTTTATTTTTAGAAAACGTCGTTTACAAAAAAAAAATCGAGCAAAGCTCGGTCATCCAGGTACCTATTCTTTATTTGCATAAAATTACATAGATTTTTAAAGTTTGTATTGTAACTGAGTATTTTGGACTTTAATGAATGTGCATACCGTACATTTTTCCGGGTTAAAAAGTAGCCTATGTGCTATTCCAGACAATAATCTATATCTGTGCCAAATTTCATCCAGATCCGTTCAGCCGTTTCAGCGTTCAGAGAAACATACATCCATACATTCTTACAAACTTTCGCGTTTGTAATATTAGTAGGATATTCGGAACAAATTTAATAATTTTATCTTTAACCTTATTTAAAAAAAAAATATAATTAATATTAAAAGACGTTAACTTTTGCTGTGCAAAAAATTAATGAGCCCAATCCCTACGCGACGGAGTACTTCATAGCAACCCTCGGATAGCTCAGCCCCTCACAACAGATCTAATTGAGAATAATTCTCAGAATATAAATTCTTAATACCCAGCAAGTGGGTATTTTATTCAGAACATTCAATACTAATTCGTAATGCTCATCATATTACCCTCGTCTGAGTGCACTCATTAAGAGTACTATTATTTCGCTAATTGTGATAGGCTAAGGACCATAGCTTTTCGCAATCGCCTTAAAATAAGGCATCGTCCTAATGTAACGTGACTACGCGATTATCGCTCGAGTGAGCGATGCGGCCATAGTGTGATCGCGTTCAAACACGGTCAAACATTCTAGTCGCACAACCGCATCCCGCGAATGCTCATATCAGAATGTTTGAAATAGTGATTTTCATAATGTTAATACCAGACATAAAAATAAACTCGCTGTTCCCACGGTTAGGGTCTTAAATTCTTTTTAGGGCAATGTGTACGCTTCTTTAACAAGATCCCAAGCGAAATGCTTGAATTATCGATTGGGAAATTCAAATACATATGTAATTAAACAAAAACTGTCTCGTAAAGCTTATTATAGAATACTAGCTTCCGCCCACGGCTTCGCCCGCGTGGTACCTTGAAAAACAAAAATAAATCTACCCCGCGGGAACCTTATATTTTTCCGGGATAAAATGTAGCCTATGTGTTATTCCAGACCATAGTCTATAGCTGTGCCAAATTTCATTCAGATCCGTTCAGCCGTTTTAGCTTGAAAGAGTAACAAACATATGTACATCCAGACATCTTGACATCCATCTATCCATCCATCCATCCATCCATCCATCCATCCATCCATCCATCCATCCATCCATCCATCCATCCATCCATTCATCCATCCATCCATACATTCTTACAAACTTTCGCGTTTATAATATTAGTAGGATCAGTACTAAGATGACAAAAAAGCTTGGGACGAATTAGCTTCAACTCTGCTAGGTGTCCCAAATAATGTTAACAAGGATCATAATACAAAAAAAGCGCCCAGCGAGTTTCTTGTCAGTTCTTCTCGGACTGGGAATAGGACTGGAATTGGCACCTAGAGACCTAGAAGATTCAAAATGATCCCTGTGATGTAACTATTGACTATTGATCGCGGATTCGTATTATGAAAATCGCGCGATCTTGCGATGATCGCTTATCCGCGTTCTACGAGTATTAGGAAGATGCTTAAGGCGACAGACGATAGCGAAGAGTGACAGTGACAAAAACTGGTTAATATAAATAAATAATGCTGGACAATCCACACAGCATCATCTAGCCCCAAAGTAAGCTACTCAAAGCTTGTGTTATGGGTACTAGATAACTGATATTTTAATACATTAGATACATAGATAGATATTTTTTATTATACATAGAAAACACCAAGACCAACGGAACAAATTTCTGCAGACCGTACACAAATTTGTTCCGCGGCGGGAATCGAACCCGCAACCTCTTGCGTCGCAGGCGAACTCTCGCCCGCTGCGCCACTGAGGGCGTCAAATAATAATACAGCAGAACTGGCTAAACCACGGGTTTTCTCACGTTATTTTCCTTTACCGTTTGAGAGCAATGGAACTGCGCATATAGGCCACTAGATGTGCCCGCGACTTCGTTCGCCTGTAATATTTCTTGCCGACGTCTTCACACAAAACTTTTATATAAAAAAAAACAGAACTGTACGGTAATCGGTAGTGTTGCTTGTCGCTTGCCGCCAGCATCAGAAACACACATTAAGAAAGGAGTACAGAACTGCTTATTACGAGGACAAAAGGGTTATAAAACTGTACTGAAATAGTCTTAATTCAAGGTTGAAACTTTGACATTTCTAACATGATGGTTTGTAAGAGCATGTTGTAAGGCCCTAGGGCTATATTCGATGGTGCCTACTTACTATCTAGAGCCCCTTTAGACAAGCGGCATAAACGTTAATTAAATAGAATAGAATTTTTAATGTATGTTAAGAATTCTATTAGTTTTCTATTCTATAACATTTATGCCGCTTGTCTAAATGGGCAGGTAATCGCTTGAAAAAAACATACATACGAGCAAACTTTCACATTTCTCATACAAATATTACTTAATATGAGTTCCGTTCCGGAAATAATATGAGCGTCTGAATACATGAGGACATCAATCAGTGTCCCAGCGACAATAATTTAACGACTGGTTACGCGTGTGGTGTAACTAGGCCGTACTTTTCCTGGACCTATTACGTGACTCATAATTTTAAACAGTGGCACAGTTAATAATTCTAAGGTGTGCGTAAGGTTAGTATTCTTATAATCGGCGATGGGCTTGCAACCTGTAACGGAATACTTACTACGGGCAAAATTTAGGCAACTGGACATGTGCAAAATATAATGTTTCGACGTTCTGACTACCCCTTTAGATATTTAAAAATCTAAGAAATTAGAGATTTATTAATATACTACAAATTTTAGGAGTTAATTGTGATCATAATTTCATAGAAAAATAAGAAGTATAATATGGCAATAAATAAAAAAACTCGACTGAACATACAATACGAATATGACGACCTCAGTAGCGCAGCGGGCGAGAGTCCGCCTGCGACGCCAGAGGTTGCGGGTTCGATTCCCGCCGCGGAACAAATTTGTGTACGATCTGCAGAAATTAATCAATTTAGTTAAGAATAATAAAAAAAAATATCTATCTATGTATACATTATAATGTATTAAATATATCAGTTATCTAGTACCCATAACACAAGCTTTGAGTAGCTTACTTTGGGGCTAGATGATGCTGTGTGGATTGTCCAGCATTATTTATTTATTTATTTATTTATTTAATAGATTTCTACAGCCACCAAATTAAGTGTGATGACAATTCTATAGCCTTTGTTATTATCAAATCCAACGACACCTCATTTGTCAAAATCTGTTCAGCCGTTTGGGCTACAACGTCAGTCAAAGTCGAACATAGATTTTTCTCAAACGACATCTCATTTCTCAAAATCCGTCAAGCCGGCTTACAGCGACAGCCAAAGGAACTCACGTACATACTGAACATAGATTTTTCTCAACACTAATAACAATCCTACTAATATTATAATATTATAAACGCGAAAGTTTGTAAGAATGTATGGATGGATGGATGGATGTATGTTTGTTACTCTTTCACGCTTAAACGGCTGAACGGATCTGAATGAAATTTGGCACAGATATAGATTACGGTCTGGAATAACACATAGGCTACATTTTATCCCGAAAAAATGTACGATTCCCACGGGATACATTGTTTTTGTTTTTCACGCGGGCAAAGCCGCGGGCAGAAGCTAGTATCTATACTAATATTATAAAGAGGAAAACTTTGATTGTTTGTTTGAAACGAATAGGCTCCGAAACTACTGAACCGATTTGAAAAATTCTTTCACCAATGTGTAGAATGAACTTTCAATCCTGAACATAGGCTATATTTTATGTAGGTACTTTGTGGGCGACGCCGCGAGCGGAAGCTAGTATATTATATTATTCATATGATACTATTCTCAACAATAATACTAACCCCAATCTGCAGTCGTCTTTTGGCTAAATCGAAGGGGTACGTCGCAGTTTTTGATAGAAAACCTGACAGTAAGCCAGCTAGGGTGCTGGCCACCAACAAATTCTCCGGCTTATGTTCATTGCCGGATGTGTGCGAGCAGTTCCCACCCTCGCAGGTGTGGAGGTAGCGCAGGATCAATGGCTGGACGAAACTGAACACGGAGAAAGAGATGCCGACTTGCGGACCCATCTGAAAATACGTAAAGTTTCTCATCATCTCATCTCCCTGCCGTTTTCTCACGTTACGTGGGGTAACATGTCCAGCATTATTTATTAACTAGCTTCCGCCCGCGGCTTCGCCCGCGTGATACCTTGAAAAACAAAAACAAATCTATCCCGCGGAAACCTTATATTTTGCCGGGATAAAAAATAGCCTATGTGTTATTCCAGACCATAATCTATATCTGTGCCAAATTTCATTCAGATCTGTTCAGCCGTTTTAGCGTGAAAGAGTAATTAACAAACATCCATACATTCTTACAAACTTTCGCGTTTGTAATATTAGGTATTCCTTACAAAAAGAACAAGGATCATACAAAAAAAGCGCTAGGGCCCAGCGAGTTTCTTGTCAGTTCTTCTCGCATTGGGGATAGGACTGGAACTGGCACTTAGACTCACCTAGTATGTAAGACGTTTCAAAGTGATCCCTGTGATTCTATTGAAAATAAACATATTTTGAATTTGAATTTGAATTTGAGTAGGATTTACTTATCGAAAATACCTGTAGGAGTGATGCGTTCAGCCCCTCGTAGAACGCCAGAACACCACCAGAGTTGTACACCTCTCTGGCGCCGTTGATGAAGCCCTTATACTGGTGCTTTACCAGCATCTGCCGTACCCTGATCACCTCCAGGGGTATCACCAGGGTAGCGCTGCAGCAGCCAGCGAAAATGCCGCACAGAAAGACCAGCACTTGTCTGCAAAAGCAGTTGAATGTATTCACCTGTATATAGTGTATTAGCTTCTTCTCGCGGCTTTGCTCGCGAGGTACCTACATAAAATATAAACTATGTTACTCAAGGATAACGTAGCATTCTAACGGTGAAAGAATTTTTGAAATTGTTTCATCATCATCATCATCATCTTCCTGCCCTTATCCCACTAGGTGGGGTCGGCACAACAGGTTCTCATCCTCCACTTTCCCCTATCATCCGTCATCTCAGTAGTCACTTCCTTCCTACACATATCGTCTATATCATATTCGTTACAAACAAAAATAAAAAAAAATTCTTCTTTATAATTTTGGTATAGACAATATACTGTTGTGCCGACCCCACCTAGTGGGATAAGGGCAGGAAGATAATGAATATTAGTATACAGAAGTATACAAAAGGTACCTTTGATGTGACCACCAAAAACTGAGGCACAAACAGTAGCTTGGATAATTTTAGTGTTCCGTTTTGCAAATAATCTAAAATCGACTTAAAAAAGTACCCTGAATTTCGAATAAAGACTCTATTGGTGCAAAATTTTTGACTGACCTTACAGCTCAGTTGGTAGTAGCTCTGCCTACTGTGTTGTGGGTTCGATCCCCACCCAGAATAAACATTTGTGTGATGAACACAGATGTTTGTTCTGTGTCTGGGTGTTACTATGTATTCTATGTATGTGTATTATATCTATCAGCTATCTGGTTTTCATAGTACAAGCTTTGCTTAGTTTGGGGCTAGATGGCGTTGTGAGAAGTGTCCATCAATATTTTATTTAAAAGTACATTCGAACCCACAACCTTCAGATCGTAAGTGAAGGGTGCTACCACTACACCTCCGGGGTCTAGTTGCATTTGAAACACAATATAATTTTAGCGCCTTTGGCGCGCCTGCTCAATTTATGCGTGCAACACGCGCTTTGTCAAAAAAAAGTATTTCTAAAGGCATTCGATCCCTTTATTAATAAAATGAGTATGCGTTAATGAGTTCGTTCTAAGATTTAAGTCAGGGTTAAAATGGTCTAAAATGAATAATATATTTTTTCTGCTTAGACATCAAAGATTTGATATAATAGGTATACAACTAGTGGCGTAGTGGTAGCATCCCTGGCTCACGATCCGAAGGTCATGGGTTCAAACCTGATCAAGCACTAATGAAATTTTCTATTAAAAAAAATAATCTTTAATATTAAAATCACAGGGATCATTTTGAATCGTCTTGCATGATGTACTAACAATTATGTGCGCAATGCCAGTGCTCTTTAACGGTGAAGGAAAATTAATCGAAAATTTTAAGGTGTGCGTCATAGGTTAGTATTCTTATAAGCGGCGAAGCGCTTGCAACCTGTCATGTACGGAATACCAACTATAGTCCGAAATGTAGGAATGTGCCAAACTCATCTTTGGACGTACCTCTGACTACTCTCTTTTGATATGGTCAAATATCTAAGTAATTGTAGATCAGAGGATATCTTTCTACCAAGCCTGAAACTCAAATGTTGTTTTTTTAGTTTACATAATTGAGAATGTTGAATAAAACAGCCATCTTTTGTTTAAAATTGACTTGACAATTTGTTTTAAACACTTGACACTGGCAAAATTGATCTCGATAGAGACAGATGACATAAACAAAGTAGAAGAAGAAGAGCACTTACTTAGATCTTTCGCCAAACAGAGTATTGGTTGCTACGTACTTTGTAGACATTTCGTACATGAAAAATTGAGTGGTGACCGCGAGAACTGAATATACCTGAAAAACAGATTTCACATATAGCCTGAATAATTATAATTTCAATAGTAAACTGACTCTTCGAGCAATAACAAATTAATATTGTAACTTTGATATTTCGTTACAAGATCTATACAAATTGTTTTGAAGTAGTGTTACTTTAAGCTTGAAATGTGACGTTTCTGAAACAAGGCGGCGATGGGCTTGCAACCTGTCAAGTACGGCAATCACTGTGCAAAATGTGGTCATGTGCCAAATATCATGTCTGGACAAGCTGACTACCCTTTAGCAATCCTCAAAAATCGAAGTAATTAGAGATCTCAGGTGTTATCTACCGAGCCTGGGGATTACAGTCGTGATCATATTTTTTTTTTCTGAAACTTGATGCAGGTCGTAAAGCCTCAGGTCAAGAGTACCCAAAACCGACGCATGTATGAATAACGAGCTTCCGCCCGCGGGTTCGCCCGCGTGATACCTTGAAAAACAAAAACAAATCTATCCCGCGGAATCCTTTCATTTTTCCGGGATAAAATGTAGCCTATGTGTTATTCCAGACCATCCTACTACTATTATAAAGGTGAAAGTTAGTAAGAATGTATGTATGGATGGATGGATGGATGGATGGATGGATGTTTGTTACTCTTTCACGCTAAAACGGCTGAACGGATCTGAATGAAATTTGGCACAGATATAGATTATGGTCTGGAATAACACATAGGCTACTTTTTATCCCGGAAAAATGAATGGTTCCCGTGGGATATGTATTTTTGTTTTTCAAGGTATAAAGCGGGCGAAACCGCGGGCGGAAGCTAGTTATCTATATCTGTGTCAAATTTCATTCAAAATTCAGATCCGTTCAGTCGTTTTAACGTGAAAGTAACAAACATACATCCTTACAAACTTTCGCGTTTATAATATTAGTAGGATGTATTGAGAGTGAATGAAGCAAGTGAAGTATCGAGGATCGTTACGATCGTAGTGGAAATCCGTGATCTGTCTACCCCGTCGGGAAAGAGGCGTGATTTTAGTAAGTGTATAGGTCATCCAACGGATCTAGGCATTCGTGAAGTTAGCCACAGGTGCGAGTTTGCGCATGTACAGTTCCTTCCCCCCTCCTCATACCTCCAATTGCTCCCGAAACGATACTGCGCAGCTCTTGCGGTTAACTTCACGAATGCCTAGATTCGTTGAGCCAACAAAAGCACTTATTACACTACACTCTCTCCAGGGACCCTTACCCTGAATAAGTGTGGTGTAATAAGAGTTAGGGAGCAAGGGACCCTTACTAGGGTGTCAGGGAGGACCCGGCAAGCCTTGCTCCCTTACAAGGGGCCACGCCCACCCTTGCTACAGGGCCCTGCCAACCGTGTAGTGTAATAGGGCTTTAAAAACTGGATCTAGGCATTCGTGAAGTTAGCCACAGGTGCGAGTTTGCGCATGTACAGTTCCTTCCCCCCTCCTCATACCTCCAATTGCTCCCAAAAAACGATACTGCGAAGCGGCTAACTTCACGAATGCCTAGATTCGTTGAACTATAAAAGCTGGTCAAACCTGTCCAAGGTTATGTCCGTGCCATAAAGCTGTGAATCCTTCCTCCTTTATTATCAGCCGGGTGGTCTGATACCATTGTTTCGTTCCAGATTTCTTTGACCTCTTCTGAAGCTGAGTCCTCAATTTCACCACGTCCAGGGGCTGAGTGATGAACCGCGTCGTCATCCCCGACACACATCCCGCTATGAACTTTTGATTTGGCGTCAAGATATCGTTTTTTTCATAACCAACCATATTTTATCACGCATGGTTGTGATTTTGTCTGTTTTCTATGTTTCATTTTTATCACGCATGTCGCGGTGACTTGGAATTTTCTTTTGATTTCTTAATACCTATACGTATACTTTGACTTTTGTAGTTTTGTCTAAAGAGTGGGGATGTCTGTTTTGACAATGACAGCACGTTTTGCAAAGAAAAGTTCGTAGTGACACCAAAAAGGCATCAAACAAAACGGTGTCTTAACAAATCCAAAGTTAAAATCCTAGCTATCTAATAAAATCTTATTATTATGCCTTTAAACGAGCAATTTTTTATTATAATCTATCTTCTATCTATAGATAAAAAGGCTTTGTCCTGAATGATTGACGGATCAACGCACAGCCTAAACCGCTGATCGTAATGACTTTATATGACGTAGGCATCCGATAAGAAAGGATTTTCTGAAATTCTATCATTAGGGGGATGAAAGAAGCCAAAATTTGTATGGGACAATGTGATTCCTAGGTCCAATCTACTTTAAATGTTGCATAAATCTTTTTTAACAGAATTCCTGGAAGACGTGTTTCGTATTTTATTGAAATTCACCCCGTTACGGGGTTAAAAAGAGGGAGAAAGTTGTTTGGGTTGTGATTTGCTTCGAAATTGATATCTACTAATAATACTCCTTAGTACTTTTGATATAAATTACATTTTATTTGACACATGTTTGAAAACTCAATCCGATTTTATTCCAAAAAGGTTGATTGATGCATAAGCAAATAGGTACCTACTCTTTAAAATTCCAATGTCTTAGTCACCGTACTATGATATTAGTACTACCTCATTTGAAGGTTTCTACTTAGGAGACTGCTCTAAAGGGACGTAAATTTCTAAATCTAATTTTAGTCTTCTTCTTATTTTCATATATGAAACAAAGTCTGGTTTGTTCGGACAGTTATAACTCTAGAACGGCTGGACCGATTTTCATGGTTTTTGATTTGTTGTATTTGTCTCCGTCCCAAATAGCAGAATAATTATGAAAACATAGGAAAATGAATTAAACACGTACGAAGTCGCGGGCAACCACTATTTTATATTTAATCTGAATCTCGAAAACGGCTCCAACAGTTTTCATGAAATTTATCATACATTATTGTGGTTTCGGGGGCGATAAATCGATCTAGCTAGGCTTCATTTTAAGAAAACGTCGTTTACCAATAAAAACCAGGGTACCCAGTTACTATACATATATTAATGAATGGCCAATTGTCAAACCATTGTTATTGATAAACTATCTGAGTGATAACAAAATGTGGGCAAAAAGCGTGTATTAATTTGATTTGGTATCATATCAATATCGACTCTTCATTCCATACTCTTCATTCCATATTCCATACTAGTTACATCGTTCATGGCGTTCAGTTGAGTCGGTTTTAAACTAACTAAGGTCAATTTAAAATTGTAAATCTTATACCTTTAAACGAGTATATAATCTGAATCTCGGAAACGGCTCTAACGATTTTCATGTTTAGTATGCAGAGGGTTTCGGGGGCGATAAATCGATCTAGCTAGGTTTTATTTTCCAAAAAACGAGATTTATAAAAAAAAACCTGTCTACCAGTTACTGCTAATAAAAAAAGTAATTATTTTTCTATGATTATCTTTGTGTCAGTGCGCTTTGGAAGTTTTAAGGATCACAAGGATTATTGAACATCTTAACCTGCTTAGTGTTTTTAAGTGCTGGTTCTAATCTACGCAACAGGAACATCCATCAGGCAAGAACTGCACATTTGTACCCGACTACGAAGAGGAAGGGTAATGTGTTTGGGATGTATGTATGTTTGCGAATTTCTTTTTTTTGTCTGAGAGTTTTGGCTGTCCTTGATTTTGACAAATAAAGTTGTATTTGTCGGAATCACAAAAGTGACAAGCTATTTAAATTCGTCATAAAATTAAATATGGGGGATTTTTTGCGGGTCAGGCAAATGCAGCCTGACAACTACGTCGCTCTGATTTTTATATGTTTTCTCGTGTTATTTTGAGTTTTATTGCGTAATTTTGGTGGTTATTTTGCCAATAAAGCCCGGGTTCTTGACGCGAGTGTAAAATATGTGAATTAGAGTGAATAGTTCTCTTCAAATTCCATCGGAGGAAATCCCGAGAATTTTCGACAAAACAGCCATCTTTTGTTTAAAATTGACTTGACTACTTGACTATGACTCTGTGACGTTAACAATACTTATAAATAAATACACTTGACACTGGCAAAATTGTTCTTCAAGAGACAGATGCCATAATTGAAAAAGATGAAGAAAAAATTAAGTATGGACACTGTAAGAAGTTGTATATAATATTTTTAAATTAATCTCATTCAGTTGTATTTATGATTTTTGAAATAATAATAATAATAATAATAATGCTGGACACTATCACACAGCATCATGTAGCCCCAAACTAAGCAGAGCTTGTATTATGGGAACCACATGACTGATAAACTACATAGATACACTTTTTTTTGTAAATACATACATACATATTAAATAAATACTAGGTTGTATTACTTCTTTTATTTTTCCTCTGATGTAATACATGTATGTGCGAAGAAAATTATATTCTACTAGCGGGCTCTGTGCAACTTTGTCTGAGCGTTTTAGGTAATAAGTATGTTTTTTCCGTTTTTGAAACATTTTTTATTGATGTTTGCTCCTATTGGTCGTAGCGTGACGTTTTATAGCCTACTAGCTGATTCGGTGAACTTCGTATCACCTACTATTCTTCGCAATTTTTTTTATTTTCTCACCATTTAAACCTTCCCTGAACTCGAACAAATATTTCAAAACCAAAATTACCCAAATCAGTCCAGCCGTTCTCGAGTTTTAGCGAGACTAACGAACAGCAATTCATTTTTATATATACAGTCGTGGTCAACTAATTAGGGACATGCAAGATAGTGAAGAACAATAACCGGTTATGTACATACAAATATAAAACCCTATTGATTTCTCAGTAACTATTATTTGCATAATTTGGTCCGATTATTATGCTTTAAATGGCTGTAAATAAAAGAATAAATAAATAGAAAAAAGTATTTAATATCAAAGGTTGAACATGTATTCAATTTTAAGGTATAATTCTGTAGCTGGACATTTAATTAAGGACAGTAAACTATAATGAAAAATAGAGTTAAACAAAACTAATAATCTGCAGTATTATAATATCTTTAACAGCTCCATTTTATTACGTGTAAAATCAGTACCCAGTAGCAAAACCTTTGTTAGTAATTACCGCTTGACACCGATGTGGCATAGACATTATCAGTTTCTGGCATGTTTCGACAGGAATGTTTGCCCATGCCTCACAAAAAGCTTCATTAAGTTCATCTAAAGTTGTGGTACGATAAGTGGCTACTTTTTTCTTGATTTCGTGCCAAAGGTGCTCGATTGGGTTAAGGTCCGGGCTATTTGCTGGCCAATCTAGCACCGATACTGACTGACTGGTAAGAAACGACTTGACTGAACGGGCGGTATGTTTTGGGTCGTTATCATGCTGAAACGTCCATATAATAGGGAGATGCTCCTCAGCATAGGGAAGCATCGTTTCCTCCAATATTGCCTTGTATTGATGTTGGTCTAAGTTACCCTGAACTTTCCTCACAGGTCCCACTCCACGTCCAGAAAATGAACCCCACATTTTAATGTTTCCACCGCCATGTTTCACCTGCTTTTTTGTGAATCTTGGATTCATTTCCGCTTTTACTGGACGCCGTACGTATTGCCTTCCATCTGAAGAAATCAAATTAACCTTGGTCTCGTCAGAGAATAATACATGTTGCCATTGGGCGTAGGTCCAATGTCCATATTTACGTGCAAACGCCAAACGAGCATTTCTATGTTCTTTCTTCAACAACGGTACTTTGCGAGCCACTCTTCCGAACAACCCTGCTTCTACCAGACGTCGTCGAACGGTCCTAGCTGAGACACCAGCTCTTTCGTCTGTCCCAAACACTTCGTGTTTAATTAAAATAGAGCCTAGAAACGGATCTTTCTTAGCTAACCTGGCTATCATTCTATCTTCTTGCGGAGTTGTTTTTCTCGATCTTTTTGTTCTGGGCACATTTAAATCTGTGTTATTGCGTCTGACATGTTGCACTGCATTGTATACCATAGTTTTTGAACAATTTAAATGTTCTGCTATCCTTCGGTATGGCCAACCATGCTCGACAACAAACTTCATGATAATTTTTCGTAGTGTTGGATCGCAACTTTTATTTTTACCCATTTTTCTTCAAAATATTTTTCAAAACTTAAAATAAATATCGGGATTGCCGCCAAAACTACCACGAAACAATAAGAGAAGAAGTAAAAAAGTATTGAGATTCAAATTTTGAAAATAGAACGCAATATCTCAGTGTCCCTAATTAAATGGCCAGCCAGCATTATTTGAACAAATAGCACTATGATAATCTATCATCTATACTGTAAAGAGGTTTAATGTTTAAGAAGTTGTTATTGTTTGTATAATCGGGCACATAAATGACTAATTATACTTACATGTAAGAGATATGGAATATGGTTTAGACTCGTTGGAAAATAAAAAATAAATTCACAATTCGGTGTAACCAAAGAGTGTCCCTAATTAGTTGACCACGACTGTATACCTACTAGCTGTCCCGGTAAACTTCGTACCGCCTTCTACATTGCTTAGACAACAGTGATTATAATTTAATATGAACTTTATCAAATAGTAATAAAGTTCAAATTGACTCTACATTTTATTTAGAAAACGTTTGTATGGGAAATAGAAAAGGGCTATTTTTAGGGTTTTCCCGGGAGTATTCGATTTTTTCTTACCTTTTAAACCTTCCCTAGACTTCCACAAACATTTCAAGACCAAGATAAGATAAATCCGTTTAGCCGAAGATAGAAGATATAGAAGAAGAATATAGTAAGCTCGATAAATGGACTATACAACATTATAATAATCCCATCAAAAACATAAATGTGAAATGAGAGCCAAGTTCAATAAGTAGGTATGCTTTAGTCGTTGACTTCGGCGACAAAAGAAGTGAGATCTAAACGGGTGCCAAGTACAATGGTCAGTCCTAAAACTTATTTATAACAATATGAAATATTTATAACAACTTTACAATATCATTTCATGTTAAAACTTAGGATATTATATTGAAGCCTAAGGTCTAACTTGGCTATAATATTAGCGAGTTCTTATTAAGTTTAAACGGGTATTTATCGCGTTTTATTTACCTATTTTTCCCGACGTTTCGTCCCGTGACCACGACCTGTCGAATAACCAATATTAAAAAAATGTTAAATTAAGTAATTCTTATCCATTTAATACTACTAAAATATTATGATAGTCTTCATTTTTTGAATTTTTCTTCATTGTCTATGAATGTTGTAGCAGCCCGCGTAGCACTCCTCGTAGCACCCGCGTAGCACAGCACAAAAAAAAACTATTTTTTTTTGTTCTTTTGTTTCATCTAAAGAGCTTTAGTAATATCATTTGGTAAATAATTTTATAATTTTCGTGAAACTTCTCTCGGCATTGTTCACTTAATGTATTTTCATACAAAGTTAAACCCTTTTGTGCACCCTTAGCGACTGGTGGGAATCCCTTTTTCAGGCTTCGTAAACTTAATTCACCTGAACTAATTCACCTAGGTGCATTAAATACACCTTGTGTGCGCTTAAGTTAAAAGAACCTTCAAAATTTCGGGACTCGGACCTTCCTTTTTCGCTTCGCAATCGGGTAAAGAAATCTTTTATCGTTAACCGCTGGTGACTTGAAATTTGGCTCACGTTCTAACAAACGATCATGTTAAAAACGTCAAATTTTAAAAGTAACATTATTGGAATTGTCACATAGATTCACCTAGCATGTAAGACGTTTCAAAGTGATCCTTGTGATTTTATTGAATAAATCATTTTGGAACGAAGTTCCTTATCGCGCGTTGTGAAAAGGGGCTAGACGGAAAAAATTCTCACGAAAAGTTGTCACGACACTTTTTACAATAGTTGTAAGCTGTGCGGCGTGCGCATGTTTCTCTGTCTGTCTCTCTCTCTCACAAACTAATCGAAAAGAACTTCGTTCCATCCGGGTGTCCCTTGACACCTCTCAAGTTTTTTTTCTTTCTTATTTCAATACAATATTTATAGGTCATTGTACGAAATATTAAAGTTATAAAACATTTCCTTGGTATTGATCAAAATCTATATTCCTACCAGCTGACGCGACAGACGTTGTCCTGTCTTAACTATTATATATAGAAACCTTCTCCACAACAAAAAAACGAATAAGCAAAATCGTCCCAGCGGCTTTCGAGTTTTGGCGAGACAAACGTACAACAATTCATTTTTATATATATTCATTCAATTATTCATTAATTATCCTTATTATTTATCTAAAAAGCTTTTTTCATTATCTATACTAATATTATAAAGAGGAAAGATTTGATTGTTTGTTTGTTTGTTTGAATTGAATAGGCTCCGAAACTACTGAACCGATTTGAAAAATTCTTTCACCAATGTGTAGAATGAACTTTCAGGATGAACATAGGCTATATTTTATGTAGGTACTTCGTGGGCGACGCCGTATGCAGAAGCTAGTCATTAAATAACTTTAGTAATAAGCGAAACACAAATTAGAAATTTCAGTCTGAAAACTAAATACCCATGTAGGTACCTATCTAAAGAGCTTTGTAAAGGTATTAACTATTCAGACTTACAGAAATATGAATGCGTTCAAACTTTAATACTATTAGGTACGTACTATGTGAAAGGCTTAATTGCTTTTCGTACACACAGCAAATTACATTTTCAGTATGGTTGTAAGGCTTCGATTTTAGCGATTAGCGTGTCACTGACCGCGAGCGTCAATACTGGTCCTTTTACATGATATAAAAAGATATGATCACGACTGTTATTGAAAAAGATGAACATCGTCGCGTCGGTATGATAGATACAAGTAATATCCGAAGCCCACTTATCTTCAAATTTTCTTGTAATATTTTTTTTGTACATAGTTAATATTAGTAAATATTATTTTTTATTTTAGAGCGCTGGTGGTGTAGTGGTAGCACCCTTGTCTCACGATCCGAAGGTCGTGGGTTCAAACCTGGTCGTGCACTAATGAGTTTTCCCATTTCGAAAAATGTATGTGCGCAATGCCAGCGCTCTTAAACGGTGAAACTTAACGGTGCGCTCTTAGAACCATAAATTCGAAAGGTGTGTGTCATAGGTTAGTATTCTTATAAGCGGCGATGGGCTTGCAACCTGTCACGTACGGAATACTAACTACTGCAAAATGTGGGCATGTGCCAAATGCCATGTTTGGACTTGCCTCTGACTACCCTCTTTAGATATCATCAAAGATCTAAGTAACTAAAGATCTGAAAACAGATACACATACAGAGTTTTCTACTTGCAAACCTTAAAGACAAGAACGAAGCTACATAGGTAAATAAAATGTAAACTTAAAAATAATTTAAAAATATTATAAAACTTAACTATGTAATAAAGAATTATCACAATACTAAAAAGTATTTAAAACTATTGACAGAAAACGCAAAGAATGAACCGCTGGTCTAAGAGAGTTTACATTTAGTAGACACTTTTTAAAGTCTAGAAAGCGATGAACATGTAAAGGGCGGGTCAAGTTTGTAAAAACAACATTATGCAAACGAAACCGCGGGAGATTCACTAGTATCTAGATAGAAAGTGAAGTCACAAAATGCAGTCAAAATAAAGAATAGAAATAGAATAGAATAGAAATCATTTATTTTACGTCACGTTACAGATATCTTAAGTTTAATTATAAAGCGTTGCTAAGGTGACAATAAAACAGGCAACCATTCAGCATGAGCTGCAGCAGCACACATGGGGGCTGATGCAGCGCTGATTTTCGATGGCGCCTCAGAGCAGCGATATGTATCAAAATACTATCAATTTTAAATCACCAGAGAGTCACCGTCAAAATAAAAAAATGATGTGGTGTCGTGGGACACCAGGTAGGAACGAAGTTCCTTCGGCTAAGAGGGAGAAAGAGAAAGGTATTATACACTACTCGCTTGTGTATGCGACTGTCGCGCCTGCGCACGTCTCATTTAACGGTTTTATTCCACGCACTTTTTCTTACGGTTTTACTATCACATTTTTTTCAGTTCGGTCGTGCAGCAAAATCCCTATCCCCTCCAAGCCGTAAGGAACTTCGTTCCAAAAATATTATCCAATCACAAAGGTACATAGGTACACGCTATGCCTCTGATTGGCCAGTTCACAAACATGAAGAACATGATAAAGACTTTAACTTTCAGGCTTGGTAGATATCTCCTCAGACCACTAGTTATCTTTTGGGGATATTAAAAAAGGTAGTCAAAGGCACGTCCAAACAAGGTATTTGCCAAAAAGTGAAAAAGTTGAGCCTTTAATTAAAATTCTGATTATATGTTTTCAATGAAATCACACGAACCATTTTAAAACGTCTTACATACTAAGTGTAAAGTAAAGAAACTCGTCTCAGTCACTATCTAAAAAAATAAAAAATGTATAAATGAAACAAAGGCAAAACCAAGACATTAAATTAGTAAGTTAGCTGTGCCAAAACCTATTATAATCGATTTTATATAATAAGATCCAAAACACAAAAGGAACAAAGGTTTAGTTCTGTAACTATCTAATCCTAGCCCGAACACGCGTAATCAATATTACAGCAATGCCTATGTCGTACGCATGTCAATTCGTTGTGTAGTTTTCAGTAACCTATGGCTAGTGCACTGGGCGCCTACTCTTCAAAACAACGTTCAGAAATTAATTCGAAATCTAGTCGTTTTGGTATTAAATTCAAATTAACTTACCATCATAAGGTATTGTTAAAGTAGCTTTACAAAATCGATTGTTAAAGTTATGTATGTTGTTTAAAAGTTAAGTACCTGGATGACCGTCTTTTGCTCTTGGTAAATCGAGTAAAGAGGTCGCACTAAATGATCGACTGACACAGGTCTAGATGCCCCTAGATTACAAAGTTTAAAAAAAATAGGATTGCTACTCGCCAATAGATGTCAGTATTAGTATTCTAAAGTTTTTCATTGCCTGAAAACACTGATACTCGTAAAACGATGTTTTCTAAATATATAATCTGAATCTCGGAAACGGATTCAACGATTTTCATGAAATTTAATATGCAGAGGGTTTCGGGGGCGATATATCGATCTAGCTAAGTTTCTTATTTAGAAAACGTCGTTTACCAAAAAAAACCGAGTTAAGCTCAGTCACCCATGTAGGTACTATATATACATACAAGAATTGCTTGTTTAAAGGTGATCAATCTTGTTTTAAAAGTTAAGTACCTGGTGACCGAGCTTTGCTCGGTGTTTTTTCTTCGTAAACGACGTTTTCCAAAAATGATACCTAGCTAGATCGATTTATCGCCCCCGAAACCCCCTACATACTAAATTTCATGAAAATCGCTGGAGCCGTTTCCGAAATTCCGATTATATATATTACTAGCTTCTGCACGCGGCGTCGCCCGCGAAGTACCTACATAAAATATAGCCTATGTTCATCCTGAAAGTTTATTCTACACATTGGTGAAAGAATTTTTCAAATCGGTTCAGTAGTTTCGGAGCCTATTCATTTCAAACAAACAAACAAACAAACAAACAAACAAACAATCAAAGTTTTCCTCTTTATAATATTATTATATTATATTATATTAGTATAGATATATATATATATATATACACAAGAATAGGTATAAGATTCAAAATAGATTTTTCATATTAGTGCTGAAATTGTTGGCTGGTTTGCAGAATGAACACCCTCTGTTGTTTTGCAGGGTGGGCGCCCTGGACAGTACGATATACAGTCTAGGTGAACTAGAGTTTCGCCAGCATCGGGAGGCAGTGGTTGTCCCTGCTTCAGTTGAAAAGGTGCTGCCGCCGCGGTAGCTGATATCTTTGTAGTAGTACCCGAGTACTTTGATACAAAACTCTAATTGATTTGTTATCGCGCGCCATATTATGTGAGTTTTTTTTGGACATTTAACTCGTGTTTTTGGAGAGCTGCTGGCTAACTGTTGGATTCGGTGAGTTTTAAGTTAAGCTTTCGGCTGGTGATTGGCATAAAAAGATAAGATATTTGGGGAGGCATTAAAAAAATAATATCCGGTGAAGTTTTTTCGGAATTATGTCTGGTTTATATTTCAGTTGTTGTTTCAGTCAGTTAATCAAATGGTGATTTATTGTTTTTTGGACAAAAATACTTAAAATTTTCTATAATAATACCATTTAGCAATTTTTTATTCTCTTTTTATTTTTAAGGGTTTCGTGATTCAATAAAATAGTTGAACAGTTTTAGAATAATTTTGCTGTTTGTATGTTGAAGCAGACAGAAACTTTTGCAGGTTTAAAAAATTGTATTTATAATTCAACGTTGTAAATTTACAGGGGCTGTTTTGAATTGTGTCAAATTCTAGTTAGGAGCCAATTTCAGATCTAACTCCTAGAAATAGGAAGAACATTGTTGACAGAGGTTGATCTATACAGGTTTTCGATGATTAAAATTCTGAAATGTTTTACGTTTGTATTATTCAATGTTTCCATTTAAACATGAAAGCTTTCAACAATGCATAAAGTTCAAGGTCTGTATTTGGAAGCTTCCAGGCTATTTCAAGGGTGCGGTCTACAAATCTAGGTCATCAATATAGCCGGCTGCTGAAAGTCGAAGGTCAAATAAATAGATCTCTTTTGCACTATGCACATAGGCTTCTTGACAATTATGTAATTGTGAATGATTATAGAATATTGGTGGATAATGGAGGAAGATAAACGAAAATAAAATGACGTCACTGAAAATCCAATAAAGTGGACTCCCAAGGAGGGCGTCTGTTTTTTTATGCTTTTCTATGATTATGATAATAAAATGCTGAGAAGAATATAAATAAAATGATGCGTTCAGCTCTTCGTACTCTGCCCGGCCAACAAAGACATCCTTTCAAAGTTATCCTGAATAAATATAATTTAACTTTAAATTAAGTGGGTCTTGTATCTCTTAAACGGTGAAGGAAAACATCGTGAGGAAACCGGCATATCCTAGAACCAAAAATTCTAAGGTATGTTTCATAGGTTAGTATTCTTATAAGCGGCGATGGGCTTGCAACCTGTCACGTATGGAATACTAACTACTGTGCAAAATGTGGGCATGTACCAAATGTCATGTTTGGACGTGCCTCTGACTACCCTCTTTAGATATCCTCAAAGATCTAAGTAACTAAAGATCTGAGGAAGATATCTACCGAGCCCGGGGATTACAGCCGTGATCATATTTTTTTTTTTTTTTTTATCTCTGGGTAATAGCGGCTGGCGTTAGAAACAAATAATTAATCGAAAAACAAAATGGCCGCCATTCCAATTTTAAAGAGTTATAACTTTGCAAAGATTAGGTTAGGTGATGCTTGAACAAATGTTGTAAGGACTGACAAGGGTCAGCAGACCTAAAACTAAATATTTGTCAGCGATAGCTAAAAAATAAAAATACTTACAGTAAAATAATTTAATAAAAATTAGCTTGTCAATCAAATTCATAAAACTATTACATTACACAATTTAGATGATGTAAAAGCCTGTCCGAGATTTCAAGAAAAAACGGTTAAAAAGAAATAGGAAAGTTTAGCGATTAAACTAAAAACCGTTAGAGCCGTTTCAAATATTCAGATTATATTATATATAATGTATATAACGGAACGACTAGATATAGAAAACGGCATAAATGATTTTCATGAAATTTAGTATGCTGGGGGTTTCGGGGTCTATAAATCGAAGTAGCTAGGTTTCATTTTCCAAAAAAGAAGATTTACCAAAAAAAAACCGAGCAAAGCTTGGTCAACCACGTATTTGCGATAATTTGTAGGTATGATTGTGTTGAAGAGATATTTAGTTGTTCTGGTGCTAGGTTCACCGAAATTTTTATTTTACATACATACATACATAAAATCACGCCTGTTTCCCAACGGGGTAGGCAGAGACCACGGATCTCCACTTGCTACGATCCTGACATACTTCTTTTGCTTCATTCACTCTCATTACATTCTTCATACATGCGCGTCGGTTAAGGGTACTCTGGACCTGGCCTTTCTCTAGTACGTCCCCAATTTGATCGAGGTACGTACGCCGTGGTCTTCCCCTTCCAACTGTTCCATTCACACTCTCCTTATACAACTGTTTCGTCATTCTCCTTTCATCCATCCTTTCTAAATACCCAAACCATCTTAGCATACCCTTCTCAATTTTCATCACTACGTCTTCTTTCACTCCACAACGTTCTCTTATCACACTGTTCTTTACTTTCTTTTTTTATTTTTAATTTTTATTTTGTAGTAAAATATTTGCTAATTTTTATTTTGGCATGTGGAAACAAAAAAAACTTATGATCACCACTGTATTCCCTAGGGACGGTGTACTCGCAAAAGCAATATCGGGCAATTATCGTGCAAAATTCACTCAGTTTTATCGTTTCGATTATAGTTTGGACCATGGATAGATTGACATTACTTTTTACTATAGATCTTTTAAACCTATTGATCTCTTTACTTAGATCTTAAGGTAGTCAGAGAGACGCCCAAACATAATTTTGGCACCATGCCTACATTTTGCACAGTTAGCACAAGATTATTTGCCAAATACTGGCCCTTTTTGGGTTCCGTACCCAAAGGGTAAATCGATAGGGTAGGACCCTATTTACTAAGACTCTGCTGTGTGTTCGTCCGTCCGTCTGTCACCAGGCTGTATTTCATAAACCGTGAAAATTTCAACTAACTAGTTGAAATTTTCACAGATGATGTATCTCTGTTGTCGCTATAACAACAAATAGAAAAAATACAGTATGAAATAAATACGAGTATATGAATAAGGGGCTCCCATACAGCAAACGTGATTATAATTGAATTATATTGAAGATAATGGTACGGAACCTTTCGTGAGCGAGTCCGACTTTTTTTTTTACAAAGTTCACTTGGTTGTAATGCAGTATCGCGTACATTGGGGAATGCGGGAACCCTTGTGGCATAATTGGCAAAGTTCAAAAAATTTGCAACACCCTGGGCTGCTCTCAAAAACGACAACGATAATCCGCATCGATATACGATAGTGCTTCGATAAACTCGTTCGTTCCATACTCGTGAAAACGTTCGTGCGAACATCGACTGTCGAAATTATGCTCGGAGCTCGGAATTGTTCGAATGCTCGGAACGATTGACAACGAGCGAGGCGTGGATACAAGTCTTTTTTTATTTGTCAAAGCTAAGGGGGTTTGAATTTAAACTTCACGTTTACAAAGCGAGAATTTCACAGGTGTCACCCAGTTGTCACGTCGTAACATGCGTGCATCATACATAACAACGGACTTAATAAGAGCCACGAAATAGTCACGGCGATATAAGTAGCGATATGATATTTATTTGTATTTTAATAAAACTCAAAACAGAAGTAACCAATAATAATGTTTTGTTCTAGCATCATGTTCCCAAAACCTTCGTCGTCGAGCAACAGCTCATCTGCGGGCTCCCCTTCTCGCCCCCAAATTATAAGTACTAGCGCTATTTGCCACTTGTCTATGGACAGACAATATAGAGGCAGAGAGAGTGGCTCCCCGCAGCCGGGGCCTAGTAGGGCTATGCGACTTGATCCGTCTGTATTCTTGGAGTCTCACCCTTTGGGCGTTACCACTCCGACGACTGAGGAGTACGTGGAATTACCCATGGAGTTTAGGAAAATCCTATCCTCCTCTTCAATCTCAAGGTAAGCAACACCGGTGGGCAAGTGATTATTTCAACGTATCGAGACACTTCTTTCTGGCAGTGATCTGTAGGTCTACTATATTCGCTAGCGACTGTAGTTAAAAAATGTATGAAAACTTGTACAGCGCCTCTAGCGGATAGTTCGGTACTAAAACGCCACGTTAACTATCCTACGTCACAGCGTACTACAGCGACTGTAGTTTGCGCTTCATTCATTTGCTTAGAATTTGGTACCATGAGTAACAACTTTGACAGATGTCATAGTAACGTATAGTTGGCTCAACGAATCTAGGCATTCGTGAAGTTAGCCGCAAGAGCTGCGCAGTATCGTTTTCGGGAGCAATTGGAGGTATGAGGAGGGGAGGAAGGAACTGTACATGCGCAAGATCACACCTGTGGCTAACTTCACGAATGCCTAGATCCGTTGGATGACCTATAGTATAGGTCATCCAACGGATCTAGGCATTCGATCAGCTGACGTTACTACAGTAGTCATAGTATAGGTCCTACACTATGACTACTGTAGTAACGTCAGCTGATCTAAATGTGACAACTCATGGTAGACGTACAGGGGCCTTACCACGAATTCATAATACATTACCGAATTAGTATAACATATTGCAATGTTATTTCGTACCATGACCTATGCAAATTGTATGGAAGTAGTGGCGTTTCTATAATGGAATCGTTCTGGAAGACTTCGTGGTAAGGCCCCAGGTGTGGTGGCATCCATCTGGATTACACTTTATTGGTAATGAATGAGCGGAAACTGAGCTAATGATCTGAGCGCATTGAAATTGTATTGAAATCCGCTCATTCACAGTGGAAGCACTATGAAGAAAGCCGTTGCGAGTCAAACGTAGTCTGTACGAAGCCCGCTCCGCTGGCAGTGGAAGGCGGGTAAAAAAAAAATTATGGTGGCTGTAAAAAACTATTTCTAAATACTTTAAGGTTTAAGATTTTAACTAGATACTTGTTTCTAAAGTTTTCTCAGCATTGTGCTTGGAGGTTTATACTGTTCTTTCTTCATCAGGGTATCACAGGAAGAGGTGTCCATGGATGAGATTCGCGTAGATGATCGTGACTCTTCGACCAAAGGTTTGTCCGCACTATCCATGATGGCGGACATGGGAAGCATGGCCTCGACCTCCATTCGCTCCAGTAAGTTTGAAAAAAAAAAAAGATTTCGACTGTTCCCCAGGCTTGGTAGATACCTTCTCAGATTTTTAGTTACTTACATCTTTGAGGATATCTAAAGAGAGTAGTCAGAGGCAAGTCCAAACATGACATTTGTACATGCCCACATTTTGCAAAGTAGTTAGTATTCCGTACGTGACAGGTTGCAAGCCCATCGCCGCTTATTAGAATATCCTCTTATTTGTATAATCCACTATCAGAATGGGATGGAATCTTGTCAAAAATCGATGGTAGCGTCTGTAAATCGTTAACCCAGTTATTGATTGACATTCATACCAAATTTTATTGAAAACCGTTTAGCCGTTTTTGCGTGAAAATGTAACAAATGCACAAATCGCATTTAAAATAATTGTATGACTTAAAATAACATTAAATAATGTTTGTAAATAAATAAAAATAACCATACAATTTAACCAAATTGTTTATAAATATACACCGTGAAATTTGAATCACCGATTTCCTTAAACAAGCATTATAAGATTGGTTTACTAGGCCCTGACTATGTCACCAAGGAAACGAAGAGAGAAAAATTGCAGGAATTTGGTTCAGTTTCACTTCCATGGTAACCCTTACCATATTGTAAAGTTAATGGAAGTAAGACTCAGAACTAAGTAGTTCTGAGTGTAATTAGATTAATTAGATTAATCTACGAAACAGCGGACCTACGAAGATCTACGGACCTACGAAGATCTACTTTTTTGATTTACTTTTACAGAACGTTTTCATTGGTGAAAAACATGTATTCTACATGTTGCATACTGTTATAATGTATAAACAATACATCATAACAAATTGATGCAACATGTTAAATGTAATCAACAATCCTCACATGTTTTATGTGTAAACAACACATAAAACACTGAACTGAAATTTGCAAAAAAACTGTCAATCTGTCAAAATTTAAAAACTTCCGCATACCAAAAAAAGCCGGATTGGCTGAACGCCGAACAATAACCGGATATCTGTTGCACATTAAGTTGACTACGTCATTGGATTTTCTGCGGTGTATTTGCCTGACAACTACGTCGCTCTGGTTTTTATATGTTTTCTCGTGTTATTTTGAGTTTTATTGCGTAATTTTGGTGGTTATTTTGCCAATAAAGCCCGGGTTCTTGACGCGAGTGTAAAGTATGTGAATTAGAGTGAATAGTTCTCTTCAAATTCCATCGGAGGAAATCCCGAAAATTTTCAACAAAACAGCCATCTTTTGTATAAAATTGACTTGACTACTTGACTATGACTCTGTGACGTTGACAATACTTATAAATAAATACACTTGACACTGGCAAAATTGTTCTCTAAGAAACAGATGCCATAATTGAAGAAGAAGAAGAAGAACGCCGAACAATAACCGGATATCTGTTGCACATTAAGTTGACTACGTCATCAAGGAGAAAACAACTAGATATTAGAATATTTTATTTTATATATTTTTTATTTTGTTTGACGAAGAACTAACAGTTTTACACATTTTACAAATAAACTTACATAATAACTAATAATCATGTATAAATAATGTGTTTGTTTAAGAGTTATCTATATGTATACACCGTGATGAATTTGGATCACTGATTTTGTTAACAAGGATCATAATACAAAAAAAGCGCTAGGGCCCAGCGAGTTTCTTGTCAGTTCTTCTCGGACTGGGGATAGGACTGGAATTGACACCTAGACTCACCTAGCATGTAAGACGATTCAAAATGATCCCTGTGATATTACTGAATAAATAATTATTGACTATTGACTCCAAAACTAACTAACTTTGGACCCGGGATCCTGACCATGACACTAAGGAGAGGAAGAAAGAAAAATCGCATTAGTTTGACTACCATTATCATATTTCCCGACGTTTCGAGTTTGTTATTGTAAGGAGACGGTTTTTATATCCTACTAATATTATAAACGCGAAAGTTTGTAAGAATTGTATAGATGTATGTTTGTTACTCTTTCACGATAAAACGGCTGAACGGATATAGATAAAATTTGGCACAGATATAGACTGCAGTCTAGAATAGAACATAGGCTACTTTTATCCCAGAGAAATGTACAGGTCATCCAACGGATCTAGGCATTCGTGAAATTAGCCACAGGTGCGAGTTTGCGCATGTACAGTTCCTTCCCTCCCTCTCCATACCTCCAATTGCTCCCGAAAAACGATACTGCGCAGCTCTTGCGGCTAACTTCACGAATGCCTAGATTCGTTGAGCGAACTATACGGTTCCTGCAGGATAGATTTGTTTATGTTTTTCAAGGCACGCGAAGCCGTGTATAGTAAGAGTCTGTTCAGATGGAGCGTTTTGCACGCGTAAGCACATCTGGAGGCTCTTAAGATATAAAAAACCTGTTAGTTCAGCTAGTAAGTAGAAAAATACCGGTGTTTATATCCTTCGGCAGGCTGGTCGACGACTTCTCAGCAGCTCTGGTCGCGTCTCTGTGTGGCGTGCCTCACTTCCAGCAATGCTTTAGCGCAGTATATGCGCGTCAAAGTACAACGTTGTAAGAACTATTATCTCTATCTATTATTCTATCATGCCTCATCATCATTTTCCTACCCTTATTAAGACGTCGTGGTCAGCTGATCGCAGAGTTTTGCTGTTTTTCAGATGCTTTACCTTCAGTAAATAAAAGTTGTGAAAAACAAACTGAAAGGTCACTAAAAAACAAATATTTATCTTTAAAGTCATTTTAAACCCCAGCAAAAAAGAGGTATTATTTAAATTTTGGTTAAGCGTCGTATTCACTTTAGTATTAAAGTTCTTAAACAAATTGCACCAATTTGCAAGGGTATTTCGAGAAAGGTATAAATGTTATAATTAGTTATTTATTATTGAGAATATTTTACTAACTAAAACTAACTAAAAAAATGCTGAAATATACGCGACCTTATTTCGTTCACATCAAATACTAAATTAGCGTAAACATTTTAAATTATAATTCTAAATTTGACTAAACTGACGTATGATTGACGTGTTTTAGCTTATTTTAGAAGCCATGTAAATTGGTGTTGTCTAAAGCTACGTGAAAATGGTGGAAAATTAATTAAATTAGAATAATTATGTCAATTTTAGATCTTTTTAAGACTGTCATTTAAAAATGTTACGCTAATTTGGTCTTTATAGTAAGCCAAATAAGATTGTACCTATGGTAGCATTTATAACTTAGTCTGCAAAACAACCGAGTTACCTCCAATGTTTTGTTTCAGTGTTGGACGTGTTCAAACGTCATGAAATTTCAATAAACTCGGATGACGACGGTAAGCAATAAACTTATAACTTATAACTAGTAATTTAGACAGCATTTTATTTTATTATCACTAGTGAATTTTAACAGGTGGGGTGGAAGTAGTAAATTGCGCTGCACAGAATTTATTTTTGCACCGGACACTGACTTCAAACTTAGGCTTCACAACATGCCATTGCTCCTCACGATGTTTTTCTTCACCGTTTGTGATAGCGTAAAACAATCAAAAAAAAAACTTTGGCGCACGACCAGGCTCCTTACCATGAAGTCTTCCAGAACGATTACGTAACGATTCTATTGTTAGAAACGTCACATTTAAAGTTTGAAGTCAATATGTGCATAGGTCATGGTACGAAATAACAATGTAATATTAATTCGGTAATGTATTATGTATTCGTGGTGAGGCCCTTGGTTCTAATCCACGATCTTCGGACCGTAAGGTATACGTACCTCGAGTTAAAAAAACATTATTTATATCATTTAGAACTGATGCAAAGCCCTGTATATTTTGTACACTTATTATTTCAAAAATTTCAGATTACTAACTTTTCAAAATTACTTGTAATTTTCTAAATATTTATTTTTCATGCCGAGAATACTAAAATTGGTTTTTGTACAGAAACACCTTTAGGCATTGTGGCCTCGCCTGCCGATCCTAAGACCGTGGGTTCGAACCCAGCCAGTGTCCTACTGATTAAATAAAAAAAAAGTGGAAATTTCATACAAAAATATAATTTCATGTGTATTTTATATTCAACAAAGAAGATCTTTCTTTCAGCCATGACTGCCACCAAAGTGAAAAAATATTTAGATACACACCAACAGTTTCTTTATAACTATATTTTGGAAACAGTTTCAATAAACGCACTTAAGCAACTGTATATTGAAAAAGTGGAGGAAGAGGTAGGTTTAAATTATTAAAAAATATGAAATTATATGATAAATATAATATCATCATATTACTTATTATAATTTACTACAAATATTTATACATAATCTTATAAATTAATAATTCAAAATATTCCTTCTCTTCGTTAATTTATGTATCTGAATCTGTACCAAGTTTTGGAAGGTAATAAAATTAAATAATCGTAAACTTCTTTTTCATAGTACCATGTGCTTATAATCTTAGTGAAGTGTTTGTAGTAGCCATCTCGATGTCAAAATATACTATAGATTTCACGAACTAGCATTTTAATATTTGAAATAAAGTATTGTTAGATTGTTCTTTCTTGTTGCATAATAAATATAAATCAAATGTACGGGTAGTTTTTGTTGAACTATCATTATTGTATACAATTAACCGGCTGGCACAGGAAGATTAAGGTAATTAAAGGTTTTTTTTAAAGGAGGTCATGCAGGTTTCGTATATTGTTGGGCCCGAAATGCCGAGCACTAAAAAACATATGGCCAAGTTCGGGAAGTCTTGGAAGAAGAGTAATTTTAATTAGCGTAATAAGTCTCTACCACAATTCCTTCAGTTGATTTTTTAGGAGTAACAAAATCTGATTTTAATACTAGGTACATTTTATTAAAAATAAAAAAAACAATTTAACAAAATGGTTGTAGAAAACTAGTGCCCTAATGAAAATACTCAAACTGGTTTTCCAAACCTTTTTTATTCTTAGTCGGCACTTGTTTAATTTGGGCCCAACATTATGACCATTATTTTTATCATAGTGAAATGGATTCTGTTCTAGATTTCTCGTATTGAGTTTTTTTTATAGAAAACATATAGTTTGTAAATGTCACTGTCACTGCATGACATGTAATCTGTGGCATTATGCCTACAATATTGTCTGTGGTGTCTGTTTCTATGTTTGCTATCTCTCTCTCATCTATGTCGCGATTCTAGTTGATTAACCCAGATACACTCATACCCATAAATTTTTGTTGACATAGTTTTCATCCCTTCTCATCACGTGTCCATACCATGCTAATCTAGCAATCCTCATCTGTTCAGTAACAGGCACCACTTTCAAACTTCCCCTGACATACTCATTCCATAACTTGTCCAACCGTGTCACCCCACACATCCATCTAACATTCGTATCTCCGTAGCATGCTTTATACACCGAGAAATTTATATGGTTTTTTCCCGCAGCAAAATGGTTTTGTCTTGGTAATACAATCGTTGTATAAACAAATTAAATATTAGAAACAAAAAATACAGATACCTATACCATTGTCAAAATTTAATTCGAAAGCGACCACGAACCAATAGTAATTCATCCCGATATCTACGCGAAGGCGGCCGGCGGTGCGTGCGATTCGAATAGTACCTACAAGTTACGTGTAATGTTACTATCGTTCCTCACGTTTACGAGTTGATGAATATTTTTTAAATTATTTTATAACAAAAACATCTTAATTTTTTACTTTTACTCTATGTTTCGAAAGTACTCCTTATGGCTAGTTGTTCTGCCGCGGGAAAACAACCATTAAAATTTCACTGTGTATTCAAAAATATTGTGGTATTATATCTCTTTCTACTTTACAGAAAAATTTTGCTCAGACATCGATTAATCCAACTTTGAACGTGAGCCACGATGATGAAGGTAACAGTACACATGTCGTTGACATTTTGAAAATCAAAAGATCGCCGCGCTTTGACAACATCGGGGCCCGTTATCTTGATAAAATGCAACAAAATAGTTTGACCGATTTCCTACTGACAACGGTTAGGTAAGTCAATGGTTGTGCAGTACCTATGTCTGTTATCTTATACCTTTAAACGAGCAATTTTTGTATATATATTTTTAGGAATCAACTAATGATTCAAATAAAAAAAATACAGACGGACGGCGGATTAACTTTAATCCTTTACAACTTAAACAAAATTAGACATAAAGATAACCAAAAGGAATCAAATCAAACTTACAACAATCCACAGTTAAATTTAACATGAACTCAGAGTAACTACTCGTAATCTAACCACGTAGGTAACTCACAATCACCAACAACACTAATTACATAGATGTTCACTCGTCGAAGGCTCGTGCGCAAGTGGGCTGCTGCACGCTTTGCGCCCGCTTTTATAGGCGCGCTGTCCCTTACTATCTTCGGCGTAAGAGACTGCTAACAATATATAATCCGAATCTCGGAAACGGCTCCAACGATTTTCATGAAATTTAGTATGCAGAGGGTTTCGGGGGCGATAAATCGATCTAGCTAGGTTTCATTTTCAAAAAAACACAATTTACCAAAAAAAAACGGTCACCGGGTACTATTAGTTATTTGCGTACATCAAAACTGTATCCCTAGTATGAGTATTTGATAGTTTACGATAACTTTTTTCGAATAGTATCCTTTCATACATTTACCTCCATCGGAAATGTTAAGGAACTAAAATAAGGTCGATAATATTGAAAATATCTATACGTCAGGTTACAAAACAATCAATCAATCATTGTTACTCTGAGTCTTGATTTGCTAGGCTTTCCGAAAGGCAGAAGTTTCTAGATACTTTTATTTCAGGTCTATATTTGAGGAAATGGTCTCATTGGACTGTGTCATCCAACGCATACTTCACTTTGCTCAACACTTGGTCAACGCAGATCGGGCTTCTTTATTTCTGGTGGACCTTGAAAATTCGCAGTTGGTATCAACTGTGTTCGATCAACAGCTGAATGAAAAGAGTACCGGCAAGAAGAAGGAAATAAGAATACCCATCTCGATGGGTATAGCAGGTCACGTGATGTCAACCGGAGAACTTTACAACATTCCTGATGCTTACCGAGATGAGAAGTTCAATAGGTAAATAGGTTTAAGGGTGCTTTTCCATCTAAGAACCGCTAGGTTGCTAAGCTAAGCAAGTCAAAACTTCCTATAGGATTGATAGGACTGAAAACCAACGCTGCTTCCGTAACATTGCGTTCGGAAGTGGTGTTATGCTGAGATGGACCTTTTTGGCCTTTTGGCTTTTTGGCTTTTTTTTATTGACTATTGACTATTGACCGCATGCTGACTGGGTCGCGGGTAGTTACTTATTAATACGTCGTAATCCTCTTGTGTGAATAATTTCTAGTCTCTTTTATGTACCTTTATCTTATTGTTTGCAATTACCAAAAAATATGTATTTATCTCTTACGGATTCTTTACTATATGTGTGTGTGTCAAATAAAATATTTTCTTTCACTCTTTCTTTCTTTCTAGGATTGCTTCGTTTTCGTAGCTTAGCTGCTTGTTTCAAATGGAAAGGGTTACCTATCTTATACCTTTAAACGAGCAATTTTTGTATATATATAATTGGAATCTCGGAAACGGCTGCAGCGATTTTCATGAAATTTAGTATGCAGGGGGTTTCGGGGGCGATAAATCGATCTAGCTATGTTTCATTTTCAAAAAAACACAATTTACCAAAAAAAAACGAGCAAAGCTCGGTCACCCAGGTACTGTTATTTTATATGGAAAGATTTATGCAAAAGAATATCAAACCGATCAATAGAACCACTACATTTTATAGAACTTCGTAGCTAAGCTATCCTCAGCTGAGAAGGAAAAGCCCCCTTAAAGTACAGTCAACTGTAAAATGTCTAACTATAAAATATGTTTCAGAGCTGTAGACGAGGAAACCGGCTATCGCACTAAAAGTATCTTGTCCATGCCTATAAAAGTGAAAGGGCAGATTATTGGCGTGGTCCAAATGATAAACAAAGTAGGGGGTGGACCCTTCACCTTTCTAGATGAGGCTTCTTTCAATGTGTTCGCTACGTTTTTTGGCCTGGCCCTGCATCATGCGCAGCTTTATGATCAGATCACGCGCAAGGAACAGCAGTACAAGGTAGCTCTGGAGGTGCTGAGTTACCACAACACATGCCGTAAAGAGGAGGTGGATAGCCTGGACCAGCTTGGGATGAACCTGCCTTGGACTTTGAACACTTTTTATTTCGATCCGTACGAACTTACACCTTCCCAAATGTGCCAAGGCTTCATCATTATGTTTGACGATCTCTTCGGCTTACAAAACTTTGAGAAACAGAACGTACAATCGTTCATTTTGACAGTGAAGAAAAATTATAGGGATGTACCATACCATAACTTTCACCATGGGTGGTCGGTCGCCCAGACTATGTACACGATATTGAAGGCCGATACTTCTCTGCATTTCAGCCATGAACAGGTGATTTTGAAATTTTTATAAATTTTAAAAAATCACTGCAAAATTTACACATTTTTCAAATACAAACAATTATATTATGTACAAAATATTATAAAGGTGAATAGAAGTGAATCTAATATTAATATTTAGCTCACAGCTTCGAACTCGCAAAGACAAATAATAACAACAATTCAAAAAGATTAGACGAAAAAAAAAACGAACAGATTTACCCTCTTCCTAAACTTAGCTTTATAAATAAAAAAAATCAAAAGTCGTTTCAAAGTGTTCCTTGCGATTTTATTGAATTTTTTTTTTCTTTCTTTCTTTCTCATTTACAGCGTTTGGCATTATTTGTGGCCAGCATCTGCCATGACTTGGACCACCGTGGCTTCACCAATAAGTATATGAGCGAGACCGCGGCTCCGCTTGCCGCTATGTACACCACCTCAACATTAGAACATCACCATTTCAACACCACAGTGACCATTCTGCAGCAAGTAAGTAATGTTACGGGGCTTGATTGTTTTCATACTAATCTATCCCACTAAATTTATAAACACGAAAATTTCTAGGGATTTATGGATGTATGTATGTCTGTTATTCTTTGACGCTGAAACGGATCTGGATGAAATTTGGCTCAGATATACATAGATTATAGTCTGGAATAGCATAATATGTTATGTCCCGGAAAAATGTACGATTCTCGTGGGATAGATTTGTTTTGGTTTTTCAAGGTACCACATGGGCGAAGCCGTAGGCGGAAGCTAGTAGTCAAATAAATATAATTATAAATTTAGAAAAGTTTTTTTCGTAATGCAATTACGGATACGTTGTTATTCCATTTCCAGTTCTTTATAAAATTGCACAATCCATTAAAGATTGTTTAAATGAAATGGGTATTGGTAGACGTTGCTATAATTAACATTTGTTTCGTAGGATAATCACAACATTTTCTCTCGTTACTCTACCGAGGAGTACAGGAACATACTCAAACTAATTAAGATGTGCATTTTGGCCACCGACCTGGTAGCTTTCTTCCCGAATCTTGCGCAGATCCAGAAGCTACTGAATGATGAGCCAACATTTGACTGGAAGAACCAACGTCACTGGTAAATTTCCTTCAAAACTTTCCTATCCATGTTAGCTCAATGAATTTCCGCAGCTCTATATATAAATAAATAATGCTGGACAATCCACACAGCATCATCTAGCCCCAAAGTAAGCTACTCAAAGCTTGTGTTATGGATACTAGATAACTGATATATTTAATACATGATATAGGTACATAGATAGATATTTTTTATTATACATACACACCCAGACCAACGGAAAAAGTTTCTGCAGATCGTACACAAATTTGTTCCGAGGCGGGAATCGAACCCGCAACCTCTTGCGTCGCAGGCGGACTCTTGCCCGCTGCGCCACTGAGGTCTCTATCTGAGGATCTATATCCGGCTGGTAAACTTATCCCTACCAAGCTATCCCTACTGGTAGGGATAAGATACATATTTTGTGTAGATCCTTTTCTACCGGTAGGGATAGGTCTTCTCTTCTATTATATAAAAATGAATTCCTATTTACCTTGGTCACGGCATCACGCGTGAACGGATAGATCAATTTCACTAATTATTTTTTCGTTGTGTTTGCAAAAGAAAGTTTTAAGACAGAACAACGTGTGTCAGGTCAGCTAGTCACTGATAAAGATGATGGATAAAATACATCATGCAAAATTCAAACTTGACAAAAGATTAACTATTAGAACAACAAAAGATATCAGATGAAACAAAAAAAGGTTATATGAGATCAAAATAAAAGTAAACGAATAAAAATATATTTTAAAATAACTTTGCTTCAGAAGCAAAAACTTATTTTCAGACTTTCCTGAACAATAGGTATTTTTCCCCGTTCGACGCACATTTTATTTTTCCGTTTCTACCCACACGATTAAAGATAATTTATTTCTCATAAGAATTACAACAAATTACTTACTGAGAAACCATATACGAGTATTATCATCATCATCATCTTCCTGCCCTTATGGCAACAACACGTGATCTTCTTCCATTTCCCTCTGTCACTCGTCATCTCATTACTCACTCCTTTCTTACATATGTCATATACGAGTATACTACAGAATATTTACTTTTATCTTAAATACAGTGAGCTTTCAAAATTCTATAACGATTAAATGTATATAATAGAAACAAATGTTAAAAATAAATAGAAAAAAAACAGGATAGTTTTGTGCGACCATCTTGACACGATGACAAAATGCAGTTGACATATTTTGCAGTGAGCTAGCTATGGCTATCACTATGACCGCTGCGGACCTCTCAGCTTCAGCTAAACCATGGGATATTCAAAATAAAACAGTTGAGGTTATATTCAAGGAGTTTTACGACCAGGGCGATAAGGAGAAAGCGGCTGGGAAGGAACCATTACCGATGATGGATAGAAACAAGGCAACAGAACAGGCTGCTAGTCAGGTAATAGCAACAAGCGGTATCGATTGTTATACTACTAAAACACACAATCGATTATTTTGCGGTTGACTTCCCTTCACACTGTTCTTTTTAAGCCCCGACGAAAAAGCGTGTCTGTCAGTGTGTCTGTGTATCTGTATGTGGCATCCTAGCTCCTAAACGGATGAACCGATTTTCGTTTAGTTTTTTTGAGTCATAGATAATTTTATCCCGAGTGTTCTTAGCTATGTTTCATGAAAATCTGTTCAGCCGTTTGAAGATCATCAGCTCTTTTCTAGTTGATGAGTGGCTAACTTCCTTATGTCCGACTCACTGTTACTAGTTTTTACATAGATTCGCCCCGAACTGAGATTTCACGCATCCACGATCCTCATTTGTATTCACGCCCTGAAGTTTTGGACACACTATGTCTTGTAGAAAACAATGACTAATTACTTATTCTGTTCCAACAGGTTGGATTTATATCACAGATACTGCCGTGCTACAAAGCGTTGGAAACCTTGCTGCCGTATACAAAGGAGATGTATGAGATGGCGGCTGATAATCTCGAAACATGGATCAAAAAGAGAGACAATACAAATTATGAACAATATTATGACATTTTGGAAGAAGATAATGATGATGTGGATTTTTCTTCTGGTACATTATCTTCTTTATCTTCTTTATCTTCTTAGCTTTTCCGATATACAAGATCTTTAAACAATGAAAGAACCCTTTCTTCTATATATCAGGGGTTGTTTTTAAAATGTTTTTATCGTAGATCTATTTCCCGCTTTTACCCCTTTTTGCCACTTTTTACCCCCTCTTTGCCACTTTTTACCCCATATGGGTATTTCTCATAGTAGTAACGATGGTATGCGATTTCAAAAAGACGTAGTTAAGTACAGACAGACAGACATTCTATCTATATCTATAGATCAGTAGAGGCTTTTTTATCATCATCGTCATCAGCATAACAGTCCTTTGCTGGACATAGGCCTCCAAAGTGCGTCATTTTACCTTTCACATCCTTTCAATCGAGGAAACTTAATATTAGATTCTTGTTACTTCTAGAATAATCTTACCCTCATATACTACTCTATTCTATACCTTAGATATAAACAAAATTCTCCCACCTAATTGTAAACTTAATGGCGTAGTCCTAACACGACTACGCGGTTAAGTGTGTAAGGTTAATTTAAATGTATTGTTCTGATTCATTTATGAAGGATTTCAAATTTTACTGTTGTATCCACTATTAAATTAAATTTCAATAAACTTAAGTAAAATAAAGTTGACTTTCCTTTTCTGTTTTCTTTATCTGTCAATTAGGTTTTATAGAACCGGTCATCCAGGTACTTCTTATGGTATGAAATATCAAAATTATATTACTTTGATATTGCTCCTAGAGCTTGTGATAAGGTTCCTTAACCAATCTATATCTATACTAATATTATAAAGAGGAAGTATTTTTGTTTGTAACGAATAAACTAAAAAACTACTGGACCGATTTCAAAATTTTTTTGACCATTAGAATGCTACAGTATCTCTGAGTAATATTTATGTAGGTTATATTTTATATAATAAAATAGAGATAGGTACTGTAGCTACCCGTGTGAAGCCGGGGCGTGTTGCTAGTCAATTATATGTTACCACGATGCTACGTCTAGACAATCTAACTGAATTATCGATATTTATCTTCTCAACCGTGACGCTATGTACAAGACTAGACAAGATACGTACTGGCAGCATCACTAACTGGTATTCATCCTACTAATATTATAAACGCGAAAGTTTGTAAGAATGTATGGATGGATGGATGGATAGATGGTTGTATGTTTGTTACTCTTTCACGCTAAAACGGCTGAACGGATCGAAATTAAATTAGGCACAGATATAAATTATGGTCTGGAATAACACATAGGCTAAATTTTATACCGAAAAAATGTACGGCTCCCACGGGATAGCGATGTTTTTGTTTTTCAAGGTACCACGCGGGCAAAGCCGTGGGCGGAAGCTAGTTTAAAAATATGATCACGACTGTAATCCCCGGGCTCAATAGATATCTCCTCAGATCTTTAGTTACTTGGATCTTTGAGGATATCTAAAGAGGGTAGTCAGAGGCACGTCCAAAAATGACATTTGGTCCACATTTTGCACAGTAGGTAGTTAGTATTCCATACGTGTCAGGTTGCAAGCCCATTGCCGATCGATTAATGTTTTAGTACCTGGACGACCATGCTTTGCTCAATTTTTTTTTGGAACTCCTCATTTTTTATAAATGAAACCTAACTAGATCGATTTATCGCCCCTGAAACCCCCTGTATACCAAATTTCATGCAAATGATTCGTGATGGAGCCGTTTCCGAGATTCAGTCGGATCTTAATCTCGGAAACGGCTCCAACGATTTTCATGAAATTTTGAATGCAGAGGGAGGGTTTCGGGGGTGATAAATCGATCTAGCTAGGTTTCATTTTTAGAAAACGTCGTTTACCAATAAAAAAAAACGAGCAAAGCTCGGTCACCCAGGTACTTATATATTATACAAGAATTGCTCGTTTAGATAAGTAAACGATTTTATTAGAATTTCCCTTAACTAGCAAGTATTCTTTCGCCTCCGACTCCGATAGGTGCCAAATACAACTCCGACGAGCCAAATTTGAAACCAAATTCGAATTTTTGGTTCCAATAAAACCAAACTTATTACTAAATATATATATATATATATATATATATTAACTTATTACTTAATACTTATTATTAAACTCTGCCTACCCCGTCGGGAAACAGGCGTGATTTTATGTATGTATGTATATACATATGTATGTATGTATGTATAAAACCACCGTTACATCCCTAGTCTGTTAAGTCTGTACTGTGCACACATGGCATGTAATGCATGAGTGCTACGTGCAAACATACAAGGGTGTAAATTGTATTATATGTGCAGCACAAACATGCCAGTTTGATTTTAACATGAGTATAACATGAAGCAAAGGATCAGGGGCCTTACCACGAGTTCTTAATACATTACCGAATTAGTATTACATTGTTATTTCGTACCATGACCTATATAAATTGTATGGAAGTAGTGACGTTTCTATAATGGAATCGTTTCGGAATCGTTCAAAGACTTTGTGGTAAAGCCCCTGTACTAGGGATGAATTTTGGCAATTCAAAAGAAACGTTTCCTAAGTCTTGAAGTTATTTTTACTAAGTATAAGATTTGAAATTTGAAGCATTGGAAACTAATGCAGATTTTTGAGGTCAATTTTGAACGCTATAATGTCGCCTTTGATATAAATTGAAAAAATAATGTAAGTACTTAACGTTATTATAATACTTGTTAGTAATTTTTGACATATTTGACAGATTGACATTTTGATTAAACAACTCATTTATCTATAATCTTATATCTATAATCCTTTAATAAATATTAAAAATTAAATATCTCGGGCTGCAATTGATGAGTTTATAGAGATAAATGATACATAACAAGTAGGTATTAAAACCGTAAGGCGTATTTATTTACTTAGGTACTTTGCTTCTTGCTATTCCTAATTATGTAGGCGTTTTCAGTCACTAGCCCTCATAAACATTGGGTTAAGAGCGCTGGTGGTGTAGTGGTAGCACCCCTACCTCACGATTAGAAGATCGTGGGTTCAAGCCTGGTCATGCCCCAATGAGTTTTCATACCTCAGCGCATAAAACGAAAATCCTGAAACAAATCCTGATAAAAATGTAGTTAAGTCAAGAAAAAACTTTTTCTTGATTTTTTTTATACTAAAGTTTAAAAAATAAACTTATATTAATTGTAAAAATAAAATCAAAGTATTACAGCCGGATTTTGACAAATAAAGTGTCGTTAGATTCGACAGGATTACGTTAAAGAAAATAATAAAAAAAAATGACTCAGGCGTGACCTTGCGGAAATCCATTACAAATACCGAAAAGGACGGAAATGTCTAGTACTTTCCCGCTGAAACAATTATCAAATGAGACTATTATCAATAATCACAACACAATACCTCAAATAGAAACTCGACAAGTGTTTCGCTACCTAATAAATAATAATAAATAATAAATAATGCTGGACAGTCCACACAGCATCATCTAGCCCCAAAGTAAGCTACTCAAAGCTTGTGTTATGGGTACTAGATAACTGATATATTTAATACATGATATAGGTACATAGATAGATATTTTTTATTATACATACACACCCAGACCAACGGAACAAATTTCTGCAGATCGTACACAAATTAGTTCCGAGGCGGGAATCGAACCCGCAACCTCTTGCATCGCAGGCGGACTCTTGCCCGCTGCGCCACTGAGGTCGTCTTGATACGATATATTGAATATGATTACGTTGTAAAAAATATCAATAATTTTAATTCTTTCTGTCGGTTTTACACGTATTATTTATTGTTGTTAGTTTTTGAGAAACTGTGTGTTTGAAAAATAAATATATATACCAACTTTGTTATGGATACCTAAAAATTAAGTACCTTAACATAACGATGTGTTTAGATGGTCTAGCCTCTGGTTTCACCTGCTACAGCTAAGTTATACCCTTCAAAATCGGTGAAGGTGATCATTATTCTGAAACAATAATTTTTACATAAAATATATTATAATACGAGTATATACAATTATATATTATTTAGAATTATTTACTAACACAAATTTTATAATTATAATTATATATTAATAATTATGTATTAATATATATAATTTTATGTTATATATTTGTATTTTTTTATATATTGATTTATTTACAATGTATAAATACAAAGAACCAAAATTTTACTTCACTGTGAAAGATGACTGAGTAAGAAAAGGGTGAGTACTGAGATGACGAATGATAGAGGGAAATGGAAAAAGACTACTGTTGTCACAACAGTAGTCTTTTTCCATTTCCCTCTATCATGACGCCACGTAACTTGGAAAAAGAGCAGGAAGAAGAAGAAGAAGAAGAAGAAAACTAAGAAGAGTATCAGTAAAACGCTCACTTTTCCTTGTCCACACCAAGTTCCTTTGCCATGAAATCTGTAAGGTTCTGGGCTATGGTCTTATTCTCCTCACGTCCCAGGTGTCCGATGGACCGGAGATCAGCTACGATGGAGTGGCAGGCGGCATCCACCTGCATCGACTGGATACAGTCTGGCACGACGGTCACCGCGAACCTCTAAAGACGGTGAAACACAAAATAGTAATAAAAAATCGGTTGTCTCTGATAGTTGAACGTGACAGCGTCAAAAGAATGGAACTCCTCAGAGCGAGGTAAGGCCGCGGATTTTCTGCGGTGTATTTGCCTGACAACTACATCGCTCTGGTTTTTATATGTTTTCTCGTGTTATTTTGAGTTTTATTGCGTAATTTTGGTGGTTATTTTGCCAATAAAGCCCGGGTTCTTGACGCGAGTGTAAAGTATGTGAATTAGAGTGAATGGTTCTCTTGAAATTCCATCGGAGGAAATCCCGAAAATTTTCAACAAAACAGCCATCTTTTGTTTAAAATTGACTTGACTACTTGACTATGACTCTGTGACGTTGACAATACTTATAAATAAATACACTTGACACTGGCAAAATTGTTCTCTAAGAGACAGATGCCATAATTGAAGAAGAAGAGGTAAGGCTGCATGACGTCATGTTTTTTCGTGCGTGCATCCGGTTCCATCAAATTATAAGACGTTGTCACGTCAAAAAAAACTTGAGAGGTGTCAAGGGACACCCGGATGGAACGAAATTCCTTTCCTTGCTTTCTATGAGAGAGAGAGAGAGACAGACAGAGAAACACGCGCACGCCGCACGGCTTACAACTATAGCAAAAAGTGTCGTTTTGGTCTTAATTTTTTCCGTCTAGCCCCCTTTCGCAACGCGCGATAAGGAACTTCGTTCAAAAACTTCGCAGATCTCTAGCTACATAGACCCTTGAGGATATCTAAAGAGGTCTAAATACGATATTTATTTATATTATTTTTTTCTACGGCTCGGCAAACGTAGTGTAGGACGCCCTCTGGCCAGGTGGAGTGACGATCTGCGAAAGGCTGCTAGTGGAAGATGCGTCGAGCTGAGAACAGGGCGCAATGGCGCTCATTAAGGGAGGCCTATGTCCAGCAGTGGCCTGCTATAGGCTGATGATGATGATGATGTCCAAATACGATATTTGGCATATGCCTAAAGTTTTGTACAGTATTTAGTATTCTGTACGTGGATGGTTGCAAGCCCATCATTATTATTAGATTTAGAAATCAATTATTCACTTTAACTCACATGTATTTTACACTCGCGTCAAGAATTTATACGATACTAGCTTCCGCTCGCGGCGTCGCCCGAGAAGTACCTACATAAAATATAGCCTATGTTCATCCTGAAAGTTCATTTTACACATTGGTTAAAGAAGTTTTTAAATCGGTCCAGTAGTTTCGGAGCCTATGCAATGCAAACAAACAATTTTTTGTGTCAGTGTTAAAGAGGAAAGTCATAGTAACAAGACTCAAAGCGAAAAAATAATTTTGAAAATGAATAAAGTGAGTGACAACAACTCAGTGACAATCGGTCGCGGAAATCAGAAATAATCGTGTCAGCCTCGTTCTATCCTAGTTGTCAAATATGTGCACGTCAAAAATATTAGCTCTTACTGTAAAAAATTTGCTATGCGATATTCCAGGTGGGTCCCAAATTAACGATCGTGACTGTACCTACCTCGACAGGTTTGTTCACACTTGTAGAGAGTACTGGCAGGATTTTAAGTACAAACTCCTTCGGGATCTGAGCCCTGGGGAGGTTTGTGAAGATCTTCAAACTCGGCATCGTGCTGTACTGCCGTTAATCTAATGATGCAAAACATTGCTTGTGCAATGTTTATGCTTTGAGGTCCACGGTCGTGTGATAACTTATCGGTTTTTAGGGGTCAAGATATGAGACCAAAATATATTATCTAAATAGTTATTCCTTGTACGCGTTAGATTACTTTTACGCGTAGCGTTCAGTGCGTGCGAGGAATAAGTTATTAAATTATTATCTCAACGATGTTTTATCGATATTTTATTAATCATAGATCATCGCAGTCATTATAGTTAGACCATTGTTGTCGAAAGCTTACTTACAACTTACCACAAGATCTTATAAAGCATCATGTTTTAGAAACGACACATTTCAAGCTTGAAGTTACACTACTTCAATACAATTTGTATAGGTCACGGTACGAAATATCAAAGTTATATAACTTTGATATTGCCCGAAGAGCTTGTGGTAAGGCCCTTGAAATTTAGGTTTCTTTCTAGGTTTGGGTAAGTGTATAGGTATAGTTCATCCAACGGATTTAGGCATTCGTGAAGTTAGCCACAGGTGCGAGTTTGCGCATGTACAGTTCCTTCACCCTCCTCATAAGTCCAAATGCTCCCGAAAAACGATACTGCGCAGCTCTTGCGGCTAACTTCACGAATGCCTAGATTCGTTGAGCGAACTATACTTTGTAAATGATGCAGCTTAGAATAGAAAGTTATGTATAAAATAATAAAATGTTTATTTATTTATTTATTTATATGAAACAATATTAACTGCCTTTTACGATGGTGCCAGATCGCCGATGAGATAAGTGATACTGAAGTGCGAAGGTGTAGCTGAAACAAAAAATATTTTTAAATACGAATATTGGTGGACAGTTCACACTATCAAGCCCCAAACTAAGTAAAGCTTGTTAGAAACCAGGTAGCTAAAGGAATAATTAAATATTTATTCGTTTTTTGTAAATACATAATAACACCCAGACACAGAACAAACATCTGCGTTCATCACACAAATTTATATCCTGGGTGAGGATCGAACCCGCAACCTACAGCGCGGAAGGCATGCTACCAACTGAGCTACGAGGGCAGTCTGCATAATGCCTGAACAAAAAACACGAGATTTCATTTCGGGGCAAACTAATAGTTATTCTTTAGTGATTAGAGTTTAAACTTAGCTAGAAGATCTTTGTAAAGTCGTTTAATTAAAATTAAAATTAAAATAATGCTGGACAATCCACACACGCTAAAAAGCGCTGGTTGTGTAGCGGCACCCCTGCCTCACGATCCGATGGTCGTGGGTTCAAACCTGGTCGTGCACCAATGAGTTTTTCCATTCGAAAAATTTATGTGCGCAATGCCAGTGCTCTTAAACGGTGAAGGAAAACATCGTGAGGAAACCGGCATACCCTAGAACCAAAAATTCGAAGGTATGTGTCATAGGTTAGTATTCTTATAAGCGGCGATGGGCTTGCAACCTGTCACGTACGGAATACTAACTACTGTGCAAAATGTGGGCGTGTACCATATGTTATATTTGGACTTGCCTCTGACTACCCCCTTTAGATAATCCTCAAAGATCTAAGTAACTAAAGATCTGAGGAGATATCTACCGAGCCCGGGGATTACAGTCGTGATCATATTTTTTTTTTTTTTTTTTTTTTTTCAATCCACACACCTTTGTAGGTATTGTTGGTGTATTCAGGGTTATAGGTATCTAATCAATAATCTTTTAAAGGCGACTTGGGTAAATCAAGACTAACAACTTTTGTTCTATGACTTTTGCCAAAACGTAATACATCTAAAGTTTTATTTCTTTTTAGTTTTTGTGAGAATTTCTATCAATTGTTAGCTCTATGTCTCGTAAATACCTACCTATGTTTCATTTATTCGATTCTGACGTATGCGCAGTCAGCTGAGTCACGCTGAGTGCTGCGACTTTTACGCAATCGCTCGGCCGAGTGTGCTACACACACAGCGATTAGGACCGAGCTAAGAAGATTAGAACTGGAAATTTGCCTATTTATTTTTTTGTATGGGAAAAAAAATCATTGAATTAGAAAAAATCGTAGAACAAAAGTTGTTAGTCTTGATTTACCCAAGTCGCCTTTTCAATTTTGATTAGATACCTATAACCCTGTATATACCTACGTAGGTATAATATATACTTAAGCTTAAAAATATTTTTATTCTTACGTTGTCTTTGGTCATCCTCTTAACTCTCCTGCCACAGCTACATTATATCCTTCTATATTATCGAAGGTGACGATAATTCTGGAACAAAGTATATAATATAGTAAATAATTTATGTATGTAAAGTTTTGATATTTTATTTAAATATCCTTATAAATACCCTTCAAAAATTAACTAGAGATCAGTGCTGCAATTACGTAATACTAATAACAAAACATTGATACTAACAGCTTTTAGTTACTATCGATGATTATGATAAATTACCAATAAAAAAAATAAAAAATATTGGTGGGCAATTCACAAAACGTCATCTAGCCCCAAACTAAGTAAGATTGTATTATGGGAATCAGATAGCTGATAAATTAATTTATATAAGTACATTTATTTTGTAAATACATAATATCACCCAGATACAGATCAAACATCTGTGTTCATCACACAAATGTTTGTGCTAGGTGGAGATCGAACTCACAACCTACATCGGAGAAAGCAGAGTTACAACTAATGAACTATACTGTTATAATAGACTAGCTTCCGCCTGCGGTGTCGCCCGCGAAGTACCTACATAAAATATAGCCTTTGTTCATCTTGAAAGTTCATTCTACATGGTGAAATTTTTTTTCAAATTGGTCTAGTAGTTTCGGAGCCAATTTAATGCAAACAAACAAAAATCAATATTTCCTCTTTATAATATTAGTATAGATGAGTTAATATACCGATTGTAATTGATTGCAACAAGAGTTCCGTGATAGTCACTCTGATAGTCCACCAAGCCACTTTTTTAATTTGCCAATGGCTACTATAAATGACGGAATACTAACCACTGTGCAAAATGTGGGCATGTACCAAATGTCATGTTTGGACGTGCCTCTGACTACCCTCTTTAGATATACTCAAAGATCTAAGTAACTAAAGATCTGAGGAGATATCTACCGAGCCCGGGGATTACAGTCGTGATCATGTGTACTATAATTGCTACTTACTTCTCTTCAGCGACGCCAAGTTCTTTTACTAAAAAGTCCGTGAGATCCCTAGCTATTATCTTGTTTTCTTCACGCCCGAGCCCACCGATAGCTTGCAGGTTGGCGACTATAGATGGCGTGACTGCATCCACGTGCATAGACTGGACACAGTCCGGTATAACAATAGCAGTTAGGAGCTGGAACAAAAAAACGGTGATAAACTTGCAACCTGTCATGTGCGGAATACTACTGTGACTACAGTTAGATGTCCTCAAAGATCTAAGCAACTAAAGATCTGAGAAGATATCTACCGAGCCTGGGGATTTTGTAATCCCGATTTCGATTCGATTCAATTTGTTCGCGACCATGTTTAAAAAAAAAGAATATTGCACATTGAAAGTAACAGATAAAGGGTTTAAAAAATACACTACTTTTTCAGATATTATCTTCATCAATAATTTTGCCAGTGTCAAGTGTATTTATTTATAAGTATTGTCAACGTCACAGAGTCATAGTCAAGTTGTCAAGTCAATTTTAAACAAAAGATGGCTGTTTTGTTGAAAAAGTGTATTTTTATATAAGTGTTGTTAACGTCACAGAGTGACGACAAGTTGTCACAATTCGCTAATGCGCATTAAAAATGAAATCGCTTTCAAAAGAGTTTTCTTGTCAAGAATTATTAGTATAATGTCAAAGTCATCAGACCCCAACCTAAAAAATACAGTGTAGGATTATTTGCTAATCCATTCGACTGTCAACTTTGTCGCTATAGTTAATAATTTTTCTCGTATTAGAGTTATAGTGTACAATTTTGGCGGTTATTTTTACAAAAACGCCCGAGTCTTTGCGAGTAAAATATGTGGATTAAAGTGTAAAGTTCCTTTGTAAATCCATCAGAAAAATTTCCAAAAATTTTAAACAAAACAGCCGTCTTTTGTTTAAAATTGAATTGACAACTTAAATGACAGTGACATTTACAAATCTTTAAAAAACTAGCTAAACAAACCGACTCCCGCGCAACTTTGTCTGCGCGTTTTAATAGATTTTTTTTTCCGGTTTTGCAACATTTTTTAATGATGCTCCGCTCCTATTGGTCGTCGCGTGATGTATATAGCCTATTGTTTCATTAAATGGAGCATAACTTCAATATTTCAATTATAACCAGTAGTTCCTGAGATTCGTATGTTCAACCAAACCAATAAACAAACTTTTCAGCTTGATAATATTAAATAAAAATAAATAAATATTGTTGGTTGGACATTTCAAACAACGCCACAGCCCCAAACTAAGCAAAGCTTATACTACAGAAACGATAGATTATTATTATTATATACATACATAGAATAAATTATAACAACCTGAGACAGAACAAACATCTGTGTTCATCACACAAATGTTAGTTCTGGGTGTGGATCGAACCAACAACCTACAGCGCAGAAGGCAGAGCTACTACAAACTGAGCTGTGAGGCCAGTTTTAAACAAAATTAAAAAGAGAACGTTGTGGAGTGAAAGAAGACGTAGTGATGAAAATTGAGAAGGGTATGTTAAGATGGTTTGGGCATGTGGAAAGGATGGATGAAAAGAGATTGACGATACAGTTGTATAAGGCGAGTGTGAATGGGACAGTTGGAAGGGGAATACCTCGGCGTACGTACCTCGATTAAATTGGGGACGTTTTAGAGAAAGGCCAGGTCCAGAGTACCCTAAACCGACGCGCATGTATGAAGAATGTAATGAGAGTGAATGAAGCAAGAGGTATGTCAGGATCGTAGCAAGTGGAGATCCGTGATTTTATGTATGTATGTATGTTTACCTCAACATCTCTGTTCATGCTGGATGACAGGACCAAGAGAATGTTCAATATGAACTCTTTCGGGATCTGAGCCCTGGAGAGGTTGGTGAAGATCTTCAAATTGGGCATGGTAGTGGGTTCGGCGTTTGATAGCACTGGCAGTGAAAACTGATGGCTGCTACACCCAGTGGCACCTTTTTATACCGTTCGCAATGATGGCTGATAGCATATCGTGTTCCTGATCAACTGATTTCCGTTTTAAATAAGATAATTTTTAATAAGCTAGTAATAAAAAAACAGGATCACGAGTAATTTCCATGGTTTGATATCTCCTCAGATCTCTCGTTACTTAGTTTTTTCAGTAAGTATAATCTTAAGAGGGTAGTCGGAGGCACGTCCAAACGTGGTGTTTGGCACGGTAGCTTGTATTCCGTACGTGACAGGTTGCAAGCCTGTCGCTGCTTATAAGAATACTAACTAATGACACCCTTCGATTTTTTGATTCTAGGGTATGCCGGTTTCCTCACAATGTTTTCCTTCAATTAAACTAACTCCTTATACTTAACTTTATTTCCTTAAATTAATTACTTAAACTCTTAGTACCTGGGTGACGGAGCTTTGCTCGGCTTTTTTATTGGTAAACGACGTTTTTTAAAAATGAAACCTAGCTATATCGATTTTTCGCCGCCGAAACCCCCTACATACTAAATTTCATGAAAATCGCTAGAGCCGTTTCCGAGATTTAAGAATTGCTCGTTTAAGGGTATAAGATTATACATACAAACATACATCCTAAATACGTTACTCCCCTTCTTCGCTTCGCAGTCGGATAAAAATATCCAAGTATTATTATAATATGTATGTATTTACGAAAAAAAAAGTATATCTATGTAGTTTATCAGTCATGTGGTTCCCATAATACAAGCTCTGCTTAGTTTGGGGCTACATGATGCTGTGTGATAGTGTCCAGCATTATTATTTATTTATTTTATTATTATTTACTTTTGTAATAGGTAAAGTTGTTCTTAGCAATAACATCTTTTGTTATCAACATAGATACCATTCGCAAGTATTAAAAAAATATTAATAGAGATCGAAATCTGAGGTACAAAATAGATTAGATAATGTTTGATGTAACTATTTGTGCTAGCACGACTGCTGTATGACTGGCCTGAACTGGTGTAGGCTAGTTTTCTTTTCACATCTTTCATCGTCAAAGCAAAGCATCTATCACAGCGACATTCAATTGCTGTTTTAATGTTATCTGCATATTCCGAGTAATAAACGTAACAAGAGCGCTGGTGGTGTAGTGGTAGCACCCCTGCCTCACGATCCGTAGGTCGTGGGTTCAAACCTGGTCGTGCACCAATGAGTTTTTCCATTCGAAAAATTTATGTGCGCAATGCCAGTGCTCTTAAACGGTGAAGGAAAATATCGTGAGGAAACCGGCATACCCTAGAACCAAAAATTCGAAGGTATGTGTCATAGGTTAGTATTCTTATAAGCGGCGATGGGCTTGCAACCTGTCACGTACGGAATACTAACTACTGTGCAAAATGTGGGCATGTACCAAATGTCATGTTTGGACTTGCCTCTGACTAACCCCCTTTAGATATCCTCAAAGATCTAAGTAAATAAAAATCTGAGGAGTTATCTACCGAGCCCTGGGATTACAGTCGTGATCATATTTATTTATTTATTTTATAAACGTTACATGATCACGACTGTAATCCCCAGGCTCGGTAGATATCTCCTCAGAACTCTAGTTACTTAAATCTTTCAGGGTATTCATAGTAGTCAGAAGCACGTCCGAACATGACATTTGGTACACAAGCCCATTGCCGCTTATAAGAATACTAACCTATGACACACACCTTTGAATTATTGGTTCTAGGGTATGCCGGTTTTCTCATGATGTTTTCCTTCACCGTTTAAGAGCACTGGCATTGCACACATAATTTTTTCGAATAGAAAAACTCAGAGGTGTACGACCAGGTTTGAACCGACTACCTTTGGGTTGTGAGGCAGGGGTTCTACCACTACACCACCTGCGCTCTAAAAAAGTTTACAAAAAGTCTACAATATTAGGTCTAAAAAACTTAAAACCTCTCGCTGATGAGCTAATAGTATTTAGTATTTAATAATCGTGCATACAAAGTAGCGAGCGGGTCAGCTAGTCACCAATATAAGAATAAAATAAAACAAAATGCATTATAAAATTATTTTATTTTATTATTTGGTCTGGGTGTTTTCTATGTATAATAAAAAATATCTATCTATGTATATAATGTATTAAATATATCAGTTGTCTAGTACCCATAACACAAGCTTTGAGTAGCTTACTTTGGGGCTAGATGATGCTGTGTGGATTGTCCAGCATTATTTATTTATTTATTATTTATTTATTTTCTTTTCACGTAAATTTCAAATTATTTTCTGTAAAATTATAATCATGGAGCCTTACCACTAAGTCTTCCAGAACGATTCCGTTATAATTTCGTTTTAGAAACGTCATAAAGTAACACTACAATACAATCGTATATATAGGTCATGGTCAAATAATATTGTAATACTTATTCGGTAATGTATTATGAATTCGTGGTGAAGCCCATGCTTGCTCGAGATATTAGGAGACAGGAGTGTTTGTTATATTCTGAAACAAAATAATTCGTTTAATATATCGTTATTAAGTAGAAAATGTCCCTTATTTAAATTCAAAACTGTCATTATACATTGTTTGCGCTAATTTAGTCTTTGGGGTGAAAAAAGATATAAATAAATAAATAAATAATGCTGGACAATCCACACAGCATCATCTAGCCCCAAAGTAAGCTACTTAAAGCTTGTGTTATGGGTACTAGATAACTGATATATTTAATACATTATATTACATAGATATATTTTTATTATATATAGAAAACACCCAGACCAACGGAACAAATTTCTGCAGATCATACACAAATTTGTTCCAAGGCGGGAATCGAACCCGCAACCTCTTGCGTCGCAGGTGGACTCTCGGCCGCTGCGCCACTGAGGTCGTCAAATATGTGGTGAAAAAGATAAAAAAAATTAAGTTAGCCCGTAGAACATCATATATTGGCTGATTCTACTCAATTTGATGTTTTTTCGTTATTTAACAGAATATTAAATATATTATACAAAAATAACCTTGATTTTAGGCTCGTCTTTCAAGCTGATAGCATGAAGATGGAGCAATAAAAGATTGGTTAAGTTGTATTATTGATATTAAGTTATATTACGAAATGGTAGGTACATTTAAAATCGGGGAAAAGTGAATAAAAAGTTCACTAATCTCCGTTAACGGGGATCGTCAACGGGGATTAGTGGAATAAGCCGTATTTTACGAGATAACCAAAGTTTGATGTGAAGAATGACGAAAGTGAGAATATAACGCAAACGTTGAGTAGATTGGCCCGACTACTTTACCTTCAGCTCTCTCGTCTCCCCAGCCCAGGCGACATTATAACCTTCTAAGTTTGTAAATGTGATCATAATTCTGCAATAGAGAAATTATTATTATTATTATTATTTTTCAGCCATTATTTGTCCCACTGCAGGGCAAAGGCCTCCCTTCCTTCCTTCCACTCCTCGCGATTTAATAGAGAAAATATAATTTTAAATTAATTTAAAAAACCCTCAACTCAAATTATGCCCGCCAGTTTTTAGTGGCGGCCATCTTGGATATAAAATTTGAAGAATTTATGGATGTATGTTTGTTATTTTTTTACGCTAAAACAACTATATGGATCTGGATGAAATTTAGCACAAAGAAAGATCTGTAATAGCATAGCCATGAAGTCTGGAATAGCATAATGTTTTATTTGGAATATATTTGTATTTGTTTTTCAAGGTGACACGCGGGCGAAGCCGGGGGTGGCTAGTATGTCAATATTTACATGAATGACTGTTAAGTAGACCCTTTAGAATGCATGTGCGCAATTCCACTGAGATGCCTTGATTATGAACATGTCAGGAGGAGTTAATCTTAAGTTTGATATGGGCATGTTATGAGAAGAGATGAATGTCATGTGACAAGGAGAGTGTTAGATATGAATGTGGATGGATACAGGGGTAGAGGGAGAAAAGATGGATCGACTGTGTGAAAGATATGATGAGAAGTAGTTAATCTTATGTGACTGGTCCAGAACAGGCAAGTATCTAATGATAGAGGGAAAAAAAAATATTATGAGAAATACGATAATCCTACTAATATTATAAACGCGAAAGTTTGTAATATTTGTTACTCTTTCACGCTGAAACGGCTGAACGGATATGGATGAAATTTGGCACAAATATAGATTATGGTCTGGAATAATACATATTATGCTACTTTTTATCCTGGAAAAATGTACGGTTCCCGCGGGATAGATTTGTTTTTGTTTTCCAAGGTACCACGCGAGCGAAGCCGTGGGCGGAAGCTAGTATTATATATAGGTAAGACGGCTGATAGAGGAGACAAACATAATTTTTGGCACATGGCCAAATTTTGCACAGTGGTTAGTATTCCGTAAGTGACAGGTTGCAAGCCCATCGCCGCTTATAAGAATACTAATTTGTGACACACACGAATTTTTGTTTGTAGGGTACGCCGGTTTTTTTTCATATCTTTCTTTAACGTTTAAGAGCACTGGCATAGCGCAAGTAAATTTTGCGAATGGAAAAACTCATTGGGACACGACCAGGTTTAAACCCTAGACCTTGTGAGGCGGGCGTGCTATCACTACACCACCAGTACTTTGCACGATGATAAATATGAAAACAATGATGATGATTCAAAAGATGCTACAAAACGTACCTTTGTTTTTCAACACCAAGTTCCTTCACCATGAAATCCGTTAAGTCTCTGGCTATAACTTTGTTTTCTTCAAGGCCGAGGTGTCCGATGGATCCGAGGCTGGCCACGATGGAAGGAGTGACGGAGTTCACGTTCATAGACTGGATACAGTCTGGTACTACAGTCACCATAATATTCTACAACAATACATACCAATTGATTGAACGAGCGAAGCGAAAATCTTTTTGGCATGGCGATTTGGCGTTGTATGTTTATACCATTAATCCAATCTGCATGAAACTTGGAAGGTATAATAGATTTTTATTTTTTAGGTTATCCCAGTTTTCAAAGATGTTTTCCTTCACTGTTTAAGAGCCAGTGCTCTTAAACAGTGAAGGGAAACATCGCGAGGAAACCGCATTGCGTACATACATTTTTCACACAAAAACTCATTGGTGCATGATCAGGTTTGAACCCACGACCGTGATCGCGAGGCAGGGGTGCCACCACTGGACCAGTACTCTCCACAAATGACCAAGTTGAGCTAGCAAATCAATCAATCAATCAATCAATCCATCGAAATGTATTCACAATAAAATCACAAGGATCACTTTGAAACGTCTTACATGCGTAGCATCTATGTGCCAATTCCAACCTACCCCAAGAACAGGCAAGAAACTCGTCTCGGTAGACACTTAGACATGAAAATACGTTCTATTTAACCCAAAAAATTACCTCAACGGGTTTATGTATACTCGTAGATAGTACCAATAAAATATTTAGTACAAACTCCTTCGGGATTTGAGTCCTGGCGAGATTGGTGAAGATCTTTAAACTTGGCATCGTGTCGACTGTCAGAACTGCGTATAATCTACTAATAGTACAACACAATTTTATACCACATTATTATTTGCGATCACTTAGCAACCGTCTGAGAAAAAACATTAGTGCGTGATAACTTTTAGTTTTCACTTTCGGTCATTTTCGGCTTTAAAAACGGTTAGTGACACCTTTCGGGTTATTGTCATGACAGCCCGTGTCGATAATTCTCCTTATGGTGTCACTCTATATAATTCTTTTGCCCTTTTCACGTTATAGACACAATACTTTTTTTCGTGTCTTTATATACGAGTTATGTAAAACAATTCGTGTTAGTGCATCATTTAACTCGAGAACGGCTGGACCGATTTTCATAATGTTTGTCTCCGTCCCGAATAGCAGTAAGTACATAATTATATTAAAACATTCGTAGTTGTAAATTAATGAGCATCCTGCTTAGAAACATCTGTTGGTGCAGGACCGGATTAGAACCTGTGACCTTCAGGGGCCTCACCACGAATTCACAATACATTACCGAGTTAATATTAAACTGTTACTTCGTACCATGACCTATGCAAATTTTATTGAAGTAGTGTTACTTCAAGCTTCAAATGTGACGTTTCTAAAACGGAATCGTTCTGGAAGGCAAAGGTCCCAGCCCCTTTAGACAAGTGGCATAAACGTTATAGAATAGAAAACGAATAGAATTCTCAATGCTTTCTCAAAGCTAGTGTCATTCCCATACATTGAGAATTTCATTCTATTCTATTCGATTGACGTTTATGCCGCTGGCTACAGGCCCAGATCGGAAGGCGGATGATACCTTATTTGATTTGCGTATTCACACAAAACATTGCCATTACATTATTTCGTTAGTGCCTGTAGGTCTACCATGAGTTGTCACATTTAGATCGGCTGACGTTACTACAGTAGTAATAGTTCGTAACTATGACATTTGTCAAAATTGTTACTCATGGTACCAAATTCTAATCAAATGAATGAAGTGCAAACTACAGTCGCTGTAGTACGCTGTGACGTAGGATAGTTAGCTACGTGAGGTTTTAGTACCCAACTATACGCTAGAGGCGCTGTAGGCAAGTTTTCATACATTTTTTTAACTAGAGTCGCTAGCGAGTGTAGATTGTGAAATCTCATGGTAGACCTACTGTACTGCTTACCTACACAGTAATGTAGTGTGTAAGACAAAAACAAGCCGAAAAGTTGCCAAGAGAATACTAAAGCTGGAGACGCGGCTTTAATTATCAACTACTTGAATAATTTTCGGCAAAAACGACCGAATATCTACGAACGAATAGTTCGGAGCCGAATAATATTTGATCTTAGTACCTATACATAGTTCTATTGTACGCATGATGTCTGAATTCAATTGATTCTCGTGTGTGGCCGGAAGATTCAAATTTTCATTGCTTAACATAGATTTAGAGTTCCGTAATTAAACCGCAAAAGCAAAACCTTTATGTCGTGCGTGGTGTATTATGGACAAAATTCTTCTTCTTCTTCTTCAATTATGGCATCTGTCTCCTAGAGAACAATTTTGCCAGTGTCAAGTGTATTTATATATAAGTATTGTCAACGTCACAGAGTCATAGTCAAGTAGTCAAGTCAATTTTAAACAAAGATGGCTGTTTTGTTCAAAATTCTCGGGATTTTATCCAACGGGTTTTGAAGGAAACTATTCACTTTAGTTCACATATTTTGCACTCGCGTCAAGCACCCGGGCTTTATTGGCAAAATAACCACCAAAATTACGCAATAAAACTCAAAATAACACGAGAAAATATATAAAAACTAGAGAGACGTAGTTGTCAGTCAAAAGCATTGCAGAAAATCCCTGGACTAAATTCTTTAGTAACTATTACAGATCACTGGCAAAATTAATCTGAAAAGAGACAGATGACAAAGAAATACTTATACAAAACTAGTTGACCCGCGCGCGACTTCGTCTGCGCGTTTTAAGTAAGTAATATACGTTTTCTTACCTTTTAAACCTACCCTAGACCTCCACGAACATTTCAAGACCAAGATAAGATAAATACGTTTAGCCGTTCTCGAGTTTTAGCGAGACTAACGAACAGCAATTCATTTTTATATATAAGAAGAAGATTAGCTTAAACATTTCTGTTTTTAATTTGTGACGTTTTAACTTGTGGTTGTTTTTTTAGAAGATATTTAAATAGGTGCTGACAAGAGAGTTACGTAATAGTCACGGCGACAATAGCATATTTAAAAACTGTCATTTAGAATAAATTTTACGCTAATTTGGTCTTTCTAGTGAATTTAATAAGTACGTATTTAACATATTTTATGTTAGCCATAGGAATAACAGAGTTATGCCACTATTGATGCATTTGATGAGATTGACCTAAAACTGTCTTTACCTGCTGCTAAATTTGTAATATAAAGAGGCTTTATGAGCCCACGTAACGTGACGCGGCCACGTGGAAGACCCAGATGAGATGGCGGGACGAGCTGGACTCGAACCTGAGCACCTGGCCTGTCACTGCGTTAAGTCGCGAAGAGTGGAAGAAGGGAAGGGAGGCCTTTGCCCTGCAGTGGGACGATAAATAGTAATTATAATTTATGATCTAAGTAAAAAGGTTGCGAAACGCCACTATCGTTTGATATTTTATGAGGGTATCAAAATGATTTTGCTAAATAATTATGTCTAACTAGCTCCCACTCACGGCTTCGCCCGCGTGGTACCTTGAAAATCAAAAACAAACCTATCCTACAGGAACCGTACATTTTTCCGGGATAAAAGTAGCCTATGTGTTATTCTAGACTATAATCTATATTTGTGCCAAATTTCATCGAGATCCGTTTAGCCATTTCAGCGTGAAAGAGTAACAAACATACATCCAGACATCTTTACATCCATACATTCTTACAAACTTTCGCGTTTATAATATTAGTAGGATTTGTTGTCCAAAAATCAGACAGTTATGTAAAAGATAGACATTTTCTGATGTTTAGGACTGACAAAATATCACTCTAGTTTTTTTTTGTGTTATTTTTGTTTTTTTTCTCGTGTTATTTTGAGTTTCATTGTGTAACTTTGGTAGTTATTATCTTCTATCTTCTTCTTCTTTCTTATATATAAAAATGAATTGCTGTTCGTTAGTCTCGCTAAAACTCGAGAACAGCTAAACGGATTTATCTTATCTTGGTCTTGTAATGTTCGTGGAGGTCTAGGGAAGGTTTAAAAGGTAAGAAAAATTCGAATATCTGCAAATCCTAAAAAAAAACCCTTTTCTATTTCCCATACAAACGTTTTCTAAATAAGTACGAAGTCTGCCGGGTCAGCTAGTTCCAAATAAATAAGCAGAGTTTTTGACGCGAGTGTAAAATTATTTGAATGAAAGTAAAAGACATTAGAAAATTCTTGACTTGACTTTAGTGAGACTTTGACGTTGACAATTATATAAAAATACACTTGTGTTTGCGCCTACCAATAGCAAACGCACCTAGTTCTGACGATCCACACCAGAGGGAGCTTCTCACTTCTATAAAAAGCAGCGCATCGACAGCGCCCATTCCAAACCATTTCGCATCTTAAAACTAATCTAAAAAAATAAAATAAATATGATCACGACTGTAATCCCCGGGCTCGGTAGATCTCTCCTCAGATCTTTGGTTACTTAAATCTTTTGAGGATATCTAAAGGGGGTAGTCAGAGGCAAGTCCAAACATGACATTTGGTACATGCCCACATTTTTGCACAGTAGTTAGTATTCCGTACGTGACAGGTTGCAAGCCCATCGCCGCTTATAAGAATACTAACCTATGACGCACACCTTCGAATTATTGGTTCTAGGTTATGCCGGTTTCCTCACGATGTTTTCCTTCACCGTTTAAGAGCACTGGCATTGCGCACATAAATTTTTCGAATAGAAAAACTCATTGGTGCACGACCAGGTTTGAACCCACGACCTTCGGATCGTGAAGCCGGGGTGCTACCACTACACCACCAGCGCTCTCTAACTAATCTTAAAGAACGAATATTACTTTATTACTGTATACTGCATTTTATTGATTTATTTCATTAAAATATCATTATAGAACAACCAGTATTTTCTTTAAGCTAGATAGCACAGCCAGATCTGAAACCTATAGGAAATCATATAAAAAACAACTTGACATTCGCAAAATATAAAAAAAAACATTAAGTAGTCTATATGAAAAACCTCTGTTTTTTATAAATCAGATTTCATGATAAAAAGTTAAATCTACGCGGACGTATATTCACAAAAAATATCAGGATGATAAGTTAATACCTTGTTGGGTAACTTCAGAACCCTTATCGACCATAAAAAGACTCGACACGGCTTTTCAGGTTGTTTTTATCGTAGATACGAATCTACATTAATAATAGCGATTCGCCCGATGTGTCACTGTCCATTTAACTCATTAAATATTACACAATTATTATGAAATATTTCGCAATGTCATAAAAGTACTTCATAGTGATAAAAAAATTCGAACCTGGCCTAGGTTCCCTTAGGACAAGCTTTTCAAGTCATTAATTCAAATACGTCACATAACAAACTAGCAGTAACACTGGTTCAATAAAAAAATATTGGTCATGGTACGAAATAAAAATAAATAAAAAAATAAAAAATATGATCACGACTGTAATCCCCAGACTCGGTAGATATCTCCTCAGATCTTTAGTTACTTCGATCTTTGAGGATCTAGTCTAGTCAGAGTCTAGTCTAATCAGTAGTCAAGATATCCAGTCAGAGGCAAGTCCATACATGACATTTGGCACATGCCCACATTTTGCACAGTAGTTAGTATTCCGTACGTGACAGGTTGCAAGCCCATCGCCGCTTATAAGAATACTAACCTATGACACATACCTTCGAATTTTTAGGGTATGCCGGTTTCCTCACGATGTTTTCCTTCACCGTTTAAGAGCACTGGCATTGCGCACATAATTTTTTCGAATGGAAAAACTCATTGGTGCACGACCAGGTTTGAACCCACGACCTTCGGATCGTGAGGCAGGGGTGCTACCACTACACCACCAGCGCTCTCCAGCTAGTAGGTAGGTACATAACACAACAATGTCAATGATTCCATGGGTGGTGATGGTCACGAGTCACCTGCCATGGTCAGACGGTCAGACCCCATTACCGCAAGACTACGAATTTAAATAATACGGTTTGCATAACTGGCGCCACATATAATTAAGGCATTGATCGCGACCTTTAGGTAACCATCCTACTAATATTATAAACGCAAAAGTTTGTAATAATGTATGGATGTGTGGATGTATGGATGTATGTTTGTTACTCTCTCACGCTGCAACGGCTGAACGGATCTGGATGATATTTGGCACAGATGTAGATTATAGTCTGGAATAGCACATAGGCTTTTTATTCTGGAAAAATGGCGAAAATTTGTAATAATATATGGATGTGTGGATGTGTGGATGTATGGATGTATGTTTGTTACTCTCTCACGCTGCAACGGCTGAACGGATCTGGATGATATTTGGCACAGATGTAGATTATAGTCTGGAATAGCACATAGGCTTTTTATTCTGGAAAAATGGCGAAAATTTGTAATAATATATGGATGTGTGGATGTGTGGATGTGTGGATGTATGGATGTATGTTTGTTACTCTTTCACGCTGCAACGGCAGAACGGATCTGGATGATATTTGGCACAGATGTAGATTATAGTCTGGAATAGCACATAGGCTTTTTATTCAGGAAAAATGGCGAAAGTTTGTAAGAATTTATGGATGTATGGATGTATGGTTGATACTCTTTCACGCTAAAACGGCTGAACGGATCTGAATGAAATTTGGCACAAATACAGATTATGGTCTGGAATAGCACATTACGGTTCCCGCGGGATAGATTTGTTTTTGTTTTTCAAGGTATCACGCGGGCGAAGCCGTGGGCGGTAGCTAGTTATTAATAAAGATACTTGACACTGACTACAATTATATTCATTTATATTATACTAGCTGACCCGGCAGACTTCGTACTTATTTAGAAAACGTTTGTATGGGAAATAGAAAAGGGCTATTTTTAGGGTTTTCCCGGCAGTTATTCGAATTTTTCTTACTTTTAAACCTTCTCTAGACCTCCCCGAACATTTCAAGACCAAGATATGATAAATCCGTTTAGCCGTTCTCGAGTTTTAGCGGGACTAACGAACAGCAATTCATTTTTATATATATAGAAGACCCTTTCTTTTAAAGTTATCAACGCAGGCTGAATTAGGACTCATATAAGAAAGCGGTAGCAATCAATCTTTACTTAAATGTCCATAACTATTACATATCACTAATGACCGCGTTGAACATCGCTTAACAACTAAGCTAAATGTTGTGCATCACACAATTTTTATGATGGTATTGTTCGCTTTTCTTTTATCTATGGTTCTTATTTGAGTATCAACTAGGCTTTGAAATATATAATTTTCAAATTAACCTACAAACGAATGATAATCCTTAAATATTTGCCTCGTTATAAAACAAAATCCATACTAATATTATAATTGTGAAAGTTGTTTGTTTGTTTAACCTTTTTTCAACTAAACGGCTGAACGGATCGTAATTAAATTGGACAAGAAGATAGACTCTAGAAATTAAATGCGAACAAAGTCATGGGCAACAGCTCGTTGTCTAAAAGAAACAAACAAACTTTCAACAAAAGAGTGTTGAAAGTTAAATAACCGCCAGCAACAATATTAATTTGAACTTTATTACTTTATGCATAGGATCTTTTTTGGTAGAGCACTGCTGGACAAAAGCATGTAATATAAATGCCTGATTATACGCGTATCAATAATTTACGACTTTGGGATATTTTGTAAATGACTTGACTGTCGGTTTGTTAACTTGTATACTTACATACTTTTTTTATATTCAATACTAGCTTCCACAAGGTAACAACGTATCTCGTTGTTACCTCGCTCTGGTGAGGCGTTCTGTATTCTCGTTGAGCCGGCTGCATCGAATTATAAGACGTTGTCACGTCAAAAAACAATATCAAAATCGGGTTACCATCAGGATGATGAGTCACTTCTCGTATTTAACGTTGAAATGCTATCCAAAAATTGCTTCCGAATTGCTACTATTTGCTTCCATCAATGAGAGAATTGCTTCCTCTTTAGTTTAAAAGATATTCAACATTTAGAGGTGACCAGCCATTCTAACGTCAGGATCGCCGGTCATTCTCCGTCGTTGACCATGTTCGGTGTGGAATCGCTGATAGCTATATATGCCAATAATTGCTTCCTAATTGCTTCCTCCAAAGTTATAACAGTCATATTATTTTTATCTAATTAAAAGAGCACTGGCGATGTAGTGGTAGAAATTACATTTTGTTCTCAATTGGCACAGAGATAAGTTTTAGCCTGGAATAGCACATAGGCTACTTATTATTCCGGAAAAATTTATGGTTCCCGTGGAATAAATTTGTTTTTGTTTTTCAAGGTACCACGCGGGCAAGGCCGTAGGCGTAAGTTAGTTATGTATCAACAGATAGATTCTATAAAATGTTTTTACAAATATTCCACCTATCGCATTGGAATATTTCGATATTAAGCAATGCATGCCTACGTAAAATATTTACAGCTTGTAGTTGATAATATTATCGAGAAATATATCTGCCGCATTGCGAAGGGTGGAAGGGTGCTGTAGTAATGCGATTATTGAGATGTATACGGATCAGCTGTGTGATTCTGTAAGACGTCATTCTAAACTTCGAATCTGAATCCGCTGTGAGTTTCTTGATTGGCATTCTAAAAACTCGGTTAATAATTTGAAATTATGACAAAAGATAGGGCTAGATCGCAGATTTTTACGATGCGACGTTCGCTTCGCAGTTTTGTTTACAAGCCCTTACACTAGCGCCACTCTTGCGAGCGTGTCAGCGAGTGGAACTAAATTGACGGGGAGATTTTGACAGATAACGTATGAGATGACGTAAGAAGTGGCATTCTATACGGTTATTCACAAGCCACTTCGACGCTCACTTCATACTCGAACCCGATACAAAGTGTCAAATAAAAAGCGTCTTATGCGAAGTGAGAGTGAATTGCGAGTTGATGTTTGAATTTTACAGAATCGACGTACTATGCATCATCTATGTAGCTATATCTGTAAATGCTGTGCGATTTTATATTTTCACAAGAATGTAGCTGGGCTATTTCTTTTATCAAAGTCTCATTATTCGTTAAAAGATTAAAGATTATTTTATTTCTATTAAACATTGTTACACAAAAACACTAAAGACTATCAATTTCAAAGGGCAAATAATATAAAATGAACCCCGCACTAGGCTTAATTTTATTCGTTATTATTATTCTGGCAAGGCGTGGTGACCACAGGTGGAGGGCGTTAAGCTTAATGGCGTCAAAAAATCTTTTTAAAACTGTCATTCAAAAATATTACGCTAATTTGGTCTTTATAGTAAGCCAAATAAGATCGTACCTATGGTAGCATTTTTTAAGTTAGTCTGCAAAACAACCGAATTACCACCACTGTGTCCAAAAGATAGTTTAGTTTTTATCCAACCTGTTAGTTTTTGAATCTTCTTGCAAGATTTAGATTATCTTCAGGCAATGAAATCAAATTTTAATGTAACTATGAAACAATTAAATCATCATCATCATCATCCGCAGGCCGACTTCACCCACTGCTGGGTATAGGCCTCTCTTTGCATATGCCATTGTCCACGGTCTGCTGCTAGCCTCATCCAGGTCCGGCCCGCGACGGATGCTGTCGTCAGCCCATCTCGCTACCGGACGACCGACGCACCTATACCCGGTTCTTGGACGCCATTCAGTTAACGCCTTACTCCACCTGTCGTCACCTCGCCTTGCCAGGTGTCCTGCCCACCTCCATTTTAGTTCCGTTATGCGGTTCCCAACGTCTTTGACCTTTGTTCGATAAACAATTAAATATTTTTAAATAATTTCTGTAATCCCAAAATTTACTCGCAACAAAATGACAAACAAACATATCGGTAGCTACTTACCGTCTCTATTAGTGTCTTATAAAGTTGTGTGTTCAATGATAACTAATTTTTCGTCAGCAAAAACAGTCACAGAACATTGTAAGGAGATCGAGTTACAAAAGTGTTCAAATGGCATGCGTAGAAAGTAATTACATTCACAAATATTCACTTGTACGAGTAGAATTACACACACACATGGTGTATTCCGTCTCTGTCACTCGATACGATTGCATAAGCACTAGACAGAGCTAGACTTTCGATTTGCATGTGTTCGCATTCCCGTATTGTATTTAATTGGGGATGGGGGAACAGGATACCGCCACAGCTCACACATACGACACACAGGTAAAAACTGCATTCAGTCTTGAATGTGTGCGTGCGTAGCTACATCGGACAACTCCTGCCCGGTTATGCGAGCCTGGTAGCCACGCGCCAAGTTTTTCGAAATTTTCACCAAAATTTTGGATTTTGCAAGGAAGTTATCAAGAAAAAGTAGTATTTGTGAAGAAAACCCATCGTTTTCGAAAATTGCACCAGTACATTTTTGAATTTTCATCGTTCCCATATCATTTTCAACATTGAAATTTTGAGTAGTTGCGGTTAATTCGGATTTATACCACCTCCTCCCTAACCCCCTTATAAATGAAGGGGAATGGGAAAACTTCCCAGCGACGTCATGTTCAAGCTTCAATAGGAAAATGCAGTTTTGTACATTCATTTCTTGAAAATAGAGCTTAAAATCAATTCTAGCTTTATATTTTTATAATACCTCCAATACAGTTCTGTGAGCCTGGTCGATTCTGGTTATTTTTAGAGAAAATAGATCGCCTGGCATTCGAATTTCTAAGGGAGCCTGGTATTTGATTCATGTGATTCACTTTCAAACAAAAACTTTAACTAGTCCAAGTTTGAGTTTCATAAAATGTTTATGAAAAAATAATTTTACATCACTTATGGTATTGTAGTGTTGGTTTATGATATATTATGTTCTATCCAACTAGATACTTCTATCTAATAGTTTTGATCAATAGTTATTTATGTCCGTTGCATAAGAATTGGTAAAATGTAAATTAAAATTGAACCATCAACCGTTGGTTTTCTTAAAAGTAGTCGTCTTCATACAACTGTGTCTCAATCGCGAAAAGCTGTGAAGGCACTTAAGGCGAGGCCAGGACGAAGACGTTACGCCCCTTCCAAACTAAAATAAAGGGGCGCATTACCATTGGAACTCGAACAGAAAGATGCAAACCGCCGAATCTTCATCTTTTCAAATAGCGACTTCACCGTGTTATATAAGAAAGGCGCTTTTTATTTTTTGATATAAGTGATGAAAAGTAGAGTGTATCACTCGGGTTCAATAGTAGATTGTATCATAAGATGTGCTGATGAGATTGTATCATAAGATGGTGCTTTTTTGAAGCCACAGCAAAGTAAGGGATTTTAGAGTAAAATCCCGAGCGTAGCGTGGGATTCTTTTGTAGAATCCTGAACGTAGCGAGGGATTCAAAGTACGTCACCCGAGCCAAAAATATATTTTGCGCCCGAATTTTACTACAACTTATTTTATTTAAATAATGATTAATGAAATAAAACCAGAGAAGCTGAAATATTGCAAAATGTCAAAGGCATGGAATGTCAAAGGTATATTTCCAACAATTCCATTGCGGTTGTATTTCGGGAAATATCGGTTATTGGAATTGAAATCTGACAATTATACACTTCTAGCTACCACTATTTCAAGGAAATATAATATTTATGCCCAGTCATTATATCCGCAATGATTCAAGCATTTTGCACAACAGTTAGTATTCCGTACGTGACAGGTTGCAAGCCCATCGCCGCTTATAAGAATACTAACCTATGACACACCTTCGAAATTTTGGTTCTAGGGCATGGCGGTTTCCTCACGATATTTTCCTTCACCGCTTAGGAGCACTGGCATTGCGCACATACATTTTTCGAATAGGAAAACTCATTGGTGCACGACCAGGTTTTGAACCCACGACCTTCCGATCGTGAGCGCTCAAGTTAAATAACAGCTTGTAATAATAATAATAAAAAAAGTAGCGTAAGTGCAAAAATCAGTCAAAATAGTCGCATAACGTTTTTGAGAGAACCGCGGTTTAACTAATAAAAAAATCTGGTGTCGTCGGGTCAGAGCTCAGACGTAGTAATTAAAATATCAAGTTACATTCTCTCTTGAATATTAAAAGATTCATTTTAATAGAATTACAACGTAAATTGTTGAGTAAGATATAAATACAGTGTGTATGTAACAACTTAATAACTAGTTGCAAAATAATTTGGCAAGTTTAATAGATTTACGAGAATGATGGATTAGGGCCTAAACACGGGCACAACACACGTTGCAATAGTTCACGATGTACATCGTAAAACTCATGATATAATCTACTCAGTCTCCCTAAAATTTTTACGATCAGCGCCGTAGGTTAATTAACCTTTAGCGTTACCTTAATTATATATCAATAAATAAATAAATAAATAAATAATGATGGACAATCCACACAGCATCATCTAGCCCCAAAGTCAGCTACTCAAAGCTTGTGTTATGGGTACTAGATAACTGATATTTAATACATTAAATACATAGATAGATATTTTTTTTTATTATACATAGAAAACACCCAGACCAATGGAACAAATTTCTGCAGATCGTACACAAATTTGTTCCGCAGCGGGAATCGAACCCGCAACCTCTTGCGTCGCAGGCGGACTCTTGCCCGCTGCGCCACTGAGGTCGTCAATGGTTTTAGCGTTTCCCTAATAATATATCTATATACTAGCTTCCACCCACGGCTCCGCCCGCGTGGTACCTTGAAAAACAACTACAAATCTATCCCACGAGAACCGCATGTTTTTCCGCGATAAACCCCTCATCCAAAGGTCGTTGGTACAAAAATGTATGTGCGCAATGGTAATGCTCTTAAACGGTGAGAGAAAACATCTGGGCATACTATTATGTCAGTTAATAGTTAGGTAATATATATTTATTATTTATATTATTATTATAGCGGTATATGCCAGTGCTCTTAAACGGTGAAGGAAAACATCGTGAGAAAACCGGCATACCCTAGAACCAAAAATTCGAAGGTATGTGTCATAGGTTAGTATTCTTATAAGCGGCGATGGGCTTGCAACCTGTCACGTACGGAATACTAACTACTGTGCAAAATGTGGACTGTTTGGACTTGCCTCTGACTACCCCCTTTAGATATCCTCAAAGATCTAAGTAACTAAAGATCTGAGGAGATATCTACCGAGCCTGGGGATTACAGTCGTGATCATATATATATAATTTATAACGAATGTAGGCAATGCCGAGTATCCTGTTTGAACTGATCATTGACTACTCTTTATATCCTCAAAGATCTAAGTAACTAGAGATCGGTCGGTCTAGTCGGTCTACCATGAGTGGTGTCACATTTAGATCGGCTGACGTTACTACAGTAAGTAATAGTACGTTACTATGACATCTGTCAAAATTGTTACTCATGGTACCAAATTCTAAAGAAATGAATTAAGCGCAAACCACAGTCGCTGTAGTACGCTGTGACGTGGGATAGTTAACTACGTGACGTTTTAGTACCCAACTATCCGCTAGTGGCGCTGTACAAGTTTTCATACAATTTTTTAACTACAGTCGCTAGCGAGTGTAGATTGTGAAAACTCATGGTAGACCTACTGAGGAGATATCTACCGAGCCTGGAGATCACAGTTTTACTCTCGAGTGAGTGGGCTAAATATGGTTGCGTTGCAGTTCACCATATATGCACATCTAGCACACAGACACAAAAGCATTACGCAATTTTAAGGTACTCGCACATTACATCGACTCAACGCTAATCTAATACACCGCCAGAATACAAATTGGCGTCAATAAGTGGATAATGCGTCGTGAACGTGTGGAAAGCGTTGCGGCCGCGCCCGACCAGGGGCCTCACCGCAAATTCATAATATATTTAAATATACATATATATTTTTTATTAACCTAATATGTTGTCCCACTGCTGGGCAAAGGTCTCCCCCAATTCCTTCCAATGCTCCCGGTCACCCGCCACTTCCCACCAGCCCTTCTGAAGCGCATCGAGGTCGTCCCGCCAAAATAATAATACATAAAAATAAATAAAAAATAAATATGATCACGACTGTAATCCCCGGGCTCGGTAGATATCTCCTCAGATCTTTGGTTACTTAAATCTTTTGAGGATATCTAAAGGGGGTAGTCAGAGGCAAGTCCAAACATGACATTTGGTACATGCCCACATTTTGCACAGTAGTTAGTATTCCGTACGTGACAGGTTGCAAGCCCATCGCCGCTTATAAGAATACTAACCTATGACGCACACCTTCGAATTTTTGGTTCTAGGGTATGCCGGTTTCCTCACGATGTTTTCCTTCACCGTTTAAGAGCACTGGCATTGCGCACATAAAATTTTTCGAATGGAAAAACTCATTGGTGCACGACCAGGTTTGAACCCACGACCTTCGGATCGTGAAGCCGGGGTGCTACCACTATACCACCAGCGCTCTCAATAATACATTACAGAATTAATATTACATTGTCATTTCGTACCATGGCATATGCAAATTGTATTGAAGTAGTGTTACTTCAGGATTCAAATGTGACATTTTAAAACGGAATCGTTACGTAATCGTTTGAAGACTTCGTGGTAAGGCCCCAGGACGAGTTTGCAACGCCTCGCCCGCTAGCACATTGTCGACTTTTGCCCGATTCTTTGACAGCGAGGGGCAAACGGTCGGTGACATTGAATAGGTAAACATAGTCAATCGTCAATAGTCAAATATATTCATTTCATTTTGGAATCACAGGGATCATTTTGTAACCTCCGATTTATTTAATTAGCATTATATAACACGTCGTCAATCAAATCTTTCGAAATTACTCATTATAATAGACTGCTGTAGTCCGGGTCACGTTAAATTCTCCCGCCATTGAATTCAAATCTTCCTTTCATTAAGATAGAATAATTACCTAATCAACCCGGACTGCCCAGGCTCGTTTTGACGGTCGGCCTGTCACTGTCATTATTGTTTCCTCTCTACTTTATAATCTATGCAACCTAAAATTATTATAAAATTGCCAACATCTACCTGCCGTCGACATTCCGATTGATACGGCGTTTGGTTAGTAATCCCGCGATTATTGTTACCGAAGCGAATGGTAGAATATAACGATTTGCGTCGCAGATCGATAGAAATTTCTGGCGGTTTTTTTTTCCAGAGCGGGCATCACCGAGTAACAGCTGATGACATTGCGATTTTGAACTTGAACTTGAAATTAATTCGGTGAATCGTCTTACATACTAGGTGAGTCTAGGTGCCAATTCCAGCCCTATCCCCAGTGTGAGAAGAACTGACAAGAAACAACGTGTCGTATTTACCTTTAACTTACAAGTTGACAAATTCACTCTTTAGTAACACTACCTGGATGACCGAGCTTTGGTCGGGTTTTTTTTCTGGAAAATCGTGTTTTTTGGAAAATGAAACCTAGCTAGAACGCTTTATCACCCCCTGCGCATACTAAATTTTATGAAAATCGTTGGAGCCGTTTCCGAGATTATATATATAAAATAGCTGACCCGACTTATTTAGAAAACGTTTGTATGGGAAATAGAATAGGGCTATTTTAGGGTTTTCCCGGCAGTTATTCTAATTTTTCTTACCTTTTAAACCTTCCCTAGACCTCCACGAACATGTCAAGACCAAGATAAGATAAATCCGTTTAGCCGTTCTCTAGTTTCAGCGAGACTTACGAACAGCAATTCATTTTTATATATGTATATAGATAGATACATATACTCGAATACAAGAACTAACATAAAGCTTACATTTCAATGCCATACTGTTAGTTGAGTTGGAGTTGAGCATGCGTTGTGTCGGTGTAATGTGCGAAGACCTTAACAGCGCGCTGTCGGTTGACCACAGTACCAACCTATTGTATGTACGAGGTGTTTATTTCTGTTATTTACTTGCGGTTTTCTTGTTACATTATGTACTAGTGGAAATGCTCGCGTTTTCCTAATATATAAATATACATATATATAATATAACAATTATATATTATATTATATCCTAATCCTACTATTTTACTAATATTATAAACGCAATTATAAGAGCGCTTGTGGTGTAGTGGTAGCACCCCGGCTTCACGATCCGAAGGTCGTGGGTTCAAACCTGGTCGTGCACCAATGAGTTTTTCCATTCGAAAAATTTACGTGCGCAATGCCAGTGCTCTTAAACGGTGAAGGAAAACATCGTGAGGAAACCGGCATACCCTAGAACCAATAATTCGAAGGTGTGCGTCATAGGTTAGTATTCTTATAAGCGGCGATGGGCTTTCAACCTGCCACGTACGGAATACTAACTACTGTGCAAAATGTGGGCATGTACCAAATGTCATGTTTGGACTTGCCTCTGACAACCCCTTTTAGATATCCTCAAAAGATTTAAGTAACCAAAGATCTGAGGAGATATCTACCGAGCCCGGGGATTACAGTCGTGATCATATTTATTTTATTTTTATTTATAAACGCGAAAGTTTGTAAGAATGTATGAATATCTGGATGTATGTTTGTTACTCTTTCACGCTGAAACAGTTGAACAGATATGGATGAAATTTGGCACAGATATAGATTGTAGTCTGGAATAGCACATAGACCACTTTTTATTTCGAAAGAATATACGGTTCCAGTGGGATAGATTTGTTTTTGTTTTTCAAGGTACCACGCGGGCGAAGCCGTGGGCGGAAGCTAGTATATACCTATGTTTTTATAATCTGAATCTCGGCAATGGCTCCAATGATTTTCATGAAATTTAGTATGCTTCGGGGTATGGTTTCGGGGGTGATAAATCTATCTAGCTACGTTTCATTTTCCAAAAAAAGAGATTTACCAAAAACAACCGAGCTAAGCTCGTTCATCCAGGTACTAATACTTGTTCGTACAAACTCTATCCTCTCTTCGCATATGAAAAGTTTGAATTTAAAGGAATTTCTTTCCTATGCGTCAGTTTAGGTGGAAAAATACCCTCTTACGAGACATGGAGGATGGTCGTCGCGTTCGCTCACATTGAGAAGCGTTTGAATAGATCCGAATTTAATTTTCATATTTTGCCGGAAACCTTACTCACACTCGTACAGTCACAAACAAAAGTCAATAAATACTTTCAAAACTAAAACTTCAGATTAGCACAAGCTACTAACTACTGTGCAAAATGTGGGCATGTACCAAATGTCATGTTTGGACTTGCCTCTGACTACCCTCTTTAGATATCCTCAAAGATCTACGTAACCAAAGAGATCTGAGGAGATATCTACCGAGCCTGGGGATTACAGTCGTGATCATTTTTTTTTTTTATTATTTATTATACATAAAACATGCTGAACACCGCAATCACTTTTGGTTGGTAAATTACTGACGTTTTAAAGTTTTGACTGACTTTTGTTTGTGACTGTACCTACCGGGCGTATTGTTCTTAATATTTTTCGTTTTTACATAGAGATATGTTTTTTGTGTTAATTTGTTTATTAATAAATGAAACTCTCAGCCAGCTAGCATATTGTTTGTTTCTAACAAACTTCAGTAAGTACTTTAAAATTGAATTTCTGGAATTACATTTTATTCGACTTTAGTTTACCTTTTTTACCCATCTGTGAAGGAAGGTATTGTGTTTATTATGTAAATCTATACAGGTATATAATATCATCATCATCATCATCATCATCATCAGCCTATAGCAGTCCACTGCTGGACATAGGCCTCCCCTAATGAGCGCCATTGCGCCCTGTCTTCAGCTCGACGCATCCAGCCAGTATATAATATATACATATTATATATATGTATATAAAAGAAAGTCGCGTTAGTATCAATATTTCAATATTTATAACTCAAGAACAGCTGAACGGATTTGGCGGAAAATTGGTGGGGGGGGGGGGGTAGTATTATAAAGGCGAAAGTTTGTAAGGATGCCTGGATGTATGTTTGTTACTCTTTCACGCTGAAACTGCTGAACGGATCTGGATGAAATTTGGCACTGATATCGATTATAGTCTGGCATAGCACATAGGCTACTTTTTATCTCGGAAAACTGTACGGTTCCCCTGGGATAAGTTTGTTTTTGTTTTTCAGAGTACCACGCGGGCGAAGCCGTGAGCGGAAGCTAGTATAGTATATATAATATATCTCTATAGGTCTGTACAATAGCTTAACAGCTAGATGGCAGTATTATTAAATAAAAATAAAAATTATTATTACTATTACCTAATTAAGCCATTATCTAACGTATTTATATCAGTTACATTTCCATGACAATCGGGTCACGTTCTTGTCTCGTCAAATGCTAATGGTTGTCCGGCGCGTGCGCACATTACGTCACAATAAGCTAAAGTAAGCAGGTCACACTATCTTCACTCGTCAGCATTACTTACTATATTTACCTAACTGTGAAGCGCAAAAGGAGGGTAATGTGTTTGCAGTGTATGTGAGTTTCTTTCCAAAACGGCTGTACAGATTTTGACAAATGAGATGTCATTGTATTCGTCTGGATTACAAGAGTGACATAGGCTATGTAAAAAGTCAAAAAAATCCAGTATGGCGATTTAAGAAGCCATTTTCAATTACATTCAGTCAATTTTTAACGTTTTTGAAATAATTCAGACTACAGCGACAGCCAAAATAAATAGCTAACATACATAAATTACAACAACATTATTCTCCTTTTTCGCAGTCGGTTATAAATGTACGTGATCACCCCCCGATTCTAACAGAAACAAGCTAAGTTATCTAGTTTTATTTTTATAAGTATAAATGAAGTAGGAATTTGAAAGTTTTTGATTTTTTTTTGTAAACGATTTTAGCTCCGATTGTCGACAGGTTAAAACTTGAAACTTTATCTTGCTTGGCAAAAACCAAACGCCTATAATCATTTCAAATTAGCCAATCTAAAAGATATGTTAGTTCACACCATTGTTAGTAAACTTTGAGCCGATGAAAGTGAGGTATAAGTTCAAGAGATTTCCATGAGTTGATCAAAGATAAGATGAACAGATAGGATCACAATTAAATTTTACCCACATGATTATAGATAAGACGAATATGTGATTAATTATCGTTATTCAAAATTAATATTGATTATTGATAGGTTTACTTACGATGTTATCTTATTTTAGGGTGCGGTAATTTTATAGTATTGTATTCATTTATTTCAGATATCAAATAATCCATATCACACATACACACTTTTAAATAAAAATAAAATAAAATTCAAAATAACATGTCAGTAAAATAATATATAAGTAAATGACTGTGTAGGTAAGGTATTTTTTTGGTAAAAAAAAAGTGTCATCTGTCATAATTTATGCATATAATAGGTTAGCGTGGTATGGGCATGTTATGAGAAAAGATGAATGTCATGTGACAAGGAGAGTGTTAGGTATGAATGTGGATGGATACAGGGAGAAGTAGGCCAAAGAAAAGATGGATGGACTGTGTGAAAGATGACATGGGTAAGAAAGGAGTGAGTACTGAGATGGCGAGTGATAGAGGGAAATGGTAGGAGATTACATGTGGTGACAGACAGACATACAGCGAAGTCTGTATGGGTCCCTGTTATTCGAGTACATGGGCTACTATTATCCGGGCAAATACCACGCTAGTAATAATACTACCAACCTCACACAGTTGCTAGTATTTTTAACTAGCTTTCGCCCACAGCTTCGCCCGCGTAGAACCTTAAAAAATAAAAACAAAACTATCCCACGGGAACAGTACATTTTTCCGGTATAAAAAGTAACCCCTGTGTGCTATTCCAGACTATAATCTATATCTGTGCCAAATTTCATCCAGATTCGTTCAGCCGTTTCAGTGTGAAAGAGTAACGAACATACATCCAGACATCCAGACATCTATACATTCTTACAAACTTTCGCGTTTATAAATTAGTAGAATAGGAGGTAGGATATAGGTAGGTAAATTTAACACGTTGACTTATCTGTACACTCAATCTGAGTGGCTATATCTAATCGTGGGAATATCCGTATGCGGAAGCGAGTGCGCGAGATGGGCTGACCGAGAGATTTCTTCCTCATAAAAACTGTAATTACGTAGGCTTTGAAACCATTTGTCTCTTCTGACAAAAACTCTTTGGTATTCTCTGTCTTGGGTGACACTTCTATATCAGAAGCTATACCTAACTAATTGCTGCTATTCATTATAGTTACAAGTATTATGCCAACTTATGAAATTTCTTTAAGTTCACAAGTAACTTTAAATTTATCGATTAGCAAATAAAGGAAAAATGTCTTTAAATAAAAAAATATAATGGTTTTCAAGGCTTTAAAAGATATATCGATGAAGTAAAGTTAAAGACGAATCTACTTGGCTTAGCATCGATAACAAAATTTAATAAAAAATGCCAGGGCCAGATGACTTTCTCAACGTTTCTTAGGACCGAAAAGTGGACAACGGAAGTTTAACAACTTAACGTGCCTCAAAGCATGTGAGCACTCAGATTCCACTGCTATTGGTCACCCATCAAATTACAGACCTCGCAGAACATTGCTTAACTTCGTTGATCTGTTACAGTCTAGCTAGCAATGCCATGAAATATTGCTAAAAACGGCTTATTCCCAAAGTACTCCACGTTTTGTTCCCAAAGTACTCCAAGAAATATTCTCAAACTACTACACAAACAAAATATTGTTTTTTTAGTTAAATTCGACTCCACCCCACTGGTGTCCAAAAATAATTATCACATACATTCGTTCTCAAACTCCTCCAAACATTTAATATTAGTCATCAGTAATGTAAATAATACTGATTTATTTCGCATTTTACTCCACAAGGTAACTGACGTACAGTCAGCTTAAGAAATACATATTTTAATAGTACAATAAACAGATTTTTCTACTCTTATTATAGCGATAAGCGCCTATACGTCATAAAATGCCTTACCTAAACCTAAATGAATGAAGATTTAAAATAAAATACAGTACTTAACTGATTAAAAAAAAATATTAATCTAATCAACATCAAGAAAAAGAAGAAGAAGATCAACATAAGTACACATTTTCAAAAATAGACGGTAGAATAAAAAAAAACAATATACCTACCTACTTAATTATGAGAAACCAAAATTTAGAAGTTTACCATAAATATTGATAGAAAAAAAACCATGACGTATTAACAGAAGGGTGTTTTTTTAAAAGCTTAGAAACTTTAAATTGAAATAAAAAAAACGCTATGAATAAAGCCAACTGGATGTATAAATTAATAACGTTTTTCTCTGTTTTATTTCAGTTTAAAGTTCTTCGCCTCTAAAAAACACCCGTTATTATAACTTACCTGTAAAAATCAGTCTCTTCAGCTATGCATTATGCTAATGCAAGACATATTAGGTCTTAGAATATATTCAGAAATAAAAAAATAAAATAAATAAATAAATATGATCACGACTGTAATCCCCAGGCTCGGTAGATATCTCCTCAGATCTTTAGTTACTTAGACCTTTGAGGATATCTAAAGGGGGTAGTCAGAGGCAAGTCCAAACATGACATATGGTACATGCCCACATTTTGCACAGTAGTTAGTATTCCGTACGTGACAGGTTGCAAGCCCATCGCCGCTTATAAGAATACTAACCTATAACACATACCTTCGAATTTTTGGTTCTAGGGTATGCCGGTTTCCTCACGATGTTTTCCTTCACCGTTTAAGAGCACTGGCATTGCGCACATAATTTTTTCGAATAGAAAAACTCATTGGTGCACGACCATGTTTGAACCCACGACCTTCGGCAGGGGTGCTACTACTACACCACCAGCGCTCTTATTATCAGAAATTAAATCATTTGTAATTTGGTATTTGCTTGTAACATTAACATACCTAGGTGTAAACAAAACTTATCTCTTTTGCTACCCTTTTTTTCTAAATCATAATGCATTAAAAGTATGTACCTAAGTGATATTGAAGTGATATTACAATTTACTTTATTTACCGCAGACGTAAACGTTCTAAATTCCTAATTTGAAGAAAACTTTTGCCAGCATAGGTACCTAATTTTATTACAGAAATACTGTGACAGACTGTACTCCTAACATTATTTTGTTTCGATGTTTTGAATGGAGTAGTCTTGAAACTTAAACGCACTATTTTTATTTTACTTTTTTTTAATAATAATTCTTTGGAGTAGATTGGGAACTAATGTTCGAGATTCTTATCTTTTTTGAACAAAAGAATGGAGTACTTTGGGAATAAGCCCTAAAAACGAAACAGGAAAAAAAACTCGTAGCCGTGACCCCAGGCTTGGTAGAAATATATTGACTACTTCAGTGGCGCAGCGGGCGAGAGTTCGCCTGCGACGCAAGAGGTTGCGGGTTCGATTCCCGCCGCGGAACAAATTTGTGTACGGTCTGCAGAAATTTGTTCCGTTGGTCTGGGTGTTTTCTATGTATAATAAAAAATATCTATCTATGTATCTAATGTATTAAATATATCAGTTATCTAGTACCCATAACACAAGCTTTGAGTAGCTTACTTTGGGGCTAGATGATGCTGTGTGGATTGTCCAGCATTATTTATTATTTATTTATTTATTATTTATTATTATATATATATATATATATATATATATATATAATCACGACTGTAATTCCCAGGCTCGGTAGATATCTCCTCAGATCTTTAGTTACTTAGATCTTTTGAGGATATCTAAAGAGGGTAGTCAGAGGCAAGTCCAAACATGACATTTGGTACATGCCCACATTTTGCAGAGTAGTTAGTATTCCGTACGTGACAGGTTGCAAGCCCATCGCCGCCGCTTATAAGAATACTAACCTATGACATACCTTTGAATTTTTGGTTCTAGGGTATGCCGGTTTCCTCACGATGTTTTCCTTCACCGTTTAAGAGCACTCGCATTGCACACATAATTTTTTCGAATGGAAAAACTCATTGGAACACGACCAGGTTGGAACCCACGACCTTCGGATCGTGAGGCAGGGGTGCTACCACTGCACCACCAGCGCTCTTACTAGAAATCACATCAGATCTTTTGTTATTTAGATCTTTAAAAATATCTAAACAGGAGTAGTTAGAGGAATGTCCAAACATCAATTAACTAATTAGCTAAAATAACTCAGGTTTGATGAGTGACGCGATTTTTATCGCCTATCTATAGCATAATGAGACGTTTTGCAAGATGATCGCAGTATCTCTATAAGGCTTTCACTCTTTAGATACTTCTTCTTCTTCGTTCTTCTTCTTCTTCTTCAATTATGGCATCTGTCTCATAGAGAACAATTTTGCCAGTGTCAAGTGTATTTATATTTAAGTTTTGTCAACGTCAGTCAAGTTGTCAAGTCAATTTTAAACAAAAGATGGCTGTTTTGTTCAAAATTCTCTCGGGATTTCCTCCGATGGAATTTGAAGGGAACTATTCACTGTAATTCACATATTTTAGACTCGCGTCAAGAACCCGGGCTTTATTGGAAAAATAACCACCAAAATTACACAATAAAACTCAAAATAACACGATGAAAAATATAAAAACTGGTGCGACAAAGTGATTTATGCCATATTCGTCCCTAGAAAGTTCGGCCCACATGAAAAAATCTTCGTTTGTCCCACATTGTATGCCTTACTCGGCCCATAATATATTTTATATCATAAAATCTTATTTCGTCCCACTTTTCTGCTCCACATTCGGCCCACGTTTTTTGTATAGGCAAATTATCATTGATTTAGTACAGTTGAAGCAATAAGTCTTTACTTGACTTTTATATTGTAAGTATGATATGAACAATGCTCAGAAAGGTAAACTCAATTTAAAGCGCACGTTTTGGGGTAGTCGATGCAAAAGAAAGCTGCGGCTAAGATTAAATTAATATTTTTTAGAAATTATGACTTTGGCTGATTAGTGTTTACGGATTCATACTGAATAGGTATATAATTAAACGTTAAATTTTTAACCTACATATTTAATCATCACCTCGGAAGTTCTTTTTTCTATAATACTTTATTAAACGAAATGTGAACGGATGAATATTAATAAAAGTGTTTTATAAGTCTTACCTATAATATGTATTAAGGCCCAGCATTTTGAAAATTGGAAGTATTGCAACCCTAATCATTCTATTACCGCTTAATAGATTACATTGAAATTGAACTACACGATACTCAAGGATATAAGTGATAAATTAACCGGAGCCAAAACACGAATTAGTTAGAAAACCTAGGTTAAAAATCATGTCAAAAACACCTCTGAAAATTCAGAAGAATTAGTTACTTACATTTCATCTATATATCACAGATCGTCCATAAACATGGAACAGGAATAGAGTGTACAAACGTGGATAGAGTTTAGAAAAAGTTTCTCGGCATAAACCAAAATAAACGTTTGTTTGACAGTTTTTGAAACATTCCGGACATAGCGGTTTCGGCTTTAGACACTGTCCAAAAATAGCGCAATACAAAAATTTGCATAATGTTAGCGTTTGCGTTTCACTCTAGGGTATGTCGGTTTACTCCCGATGTTTTCCTTCACCGATCATTGCGGACATACATTTTTCGAATTGAAAAACTCATTGGTTGACCACCAGGTTTGAACCCATGACTTTCGGATCGTGAGGCAGGAAACATTTCTTCAAAGGAAATATCCCCGCAAATCATGACACCAAGTTTCAAACATCGGAACTCGTTTATAAGTTCTTTATCGCGCGTTGTGAAAGGGGGCTAGATGGAAAAAAATCTCGCGAAAAGTTGTCACGACACTTTTTGCTATAGTTGTAAGCCGTGCGGCGTTCGCGTGTTTCTCTGTCTGTCTCTCTCTCTTTCTCATAGAAAGCAAGGAAAGGAACTTCGTTCCATCCGGGTGTCCCTTGACACCTCTCAAGTTTATTATATTTCGTGGATTTGCCATAAAAATTATTAATGTTGACTTTGTTCTCTCCACGCTTCATTTAGCTTCCGCCCACGGCTTCGCCCGAGTAGTACCTTGAAAAACCAAAACAAATCCCCCTAAACCGTACATTTTTCCGGCATACAATGTAGCCTGTGTGTTATTCCAGACCATATAATCTATACCTGTGCCAAATTTCATCCAGATCCGGTCAGCCGTTTCAGCGTGAAAGAGTAACAAACATACATCCAGACTTCGATACAGCCATACATTCTTACAAACTTTCGCATTAATTATCTACTCTACTATATAAATGGATAAGTCCTGACTGATTTGAATAGATACAACGCACAGCCCAAACCGCCGGTCGTACAGACTTGAGATTTGGAGGGTAAGTTCGTCTTGGTATGTAGGCGAGCAATAAGACGGGATTTTTGGAAATTCCACTTTTAAGGGGGTGAAAAGGGCTTAAAACGGTTGTATGAAACTTTTTAACGCGCTGTACGATTTTCATGAAACTTTGTGTGTGTAATGTAAATACAAAACAAATGTATACGTGTTTCGAGATTTTTCAATATGACCTTTAAAAAGGGGTAAAATGGGGGCTCAATGTTTATATGGGAACTTTTTAAGGGGTGGTACGATCGCTCTGAATCTTGGTTTGGATACTTAAAATGCAAAATTATGTAAAACGTATATCTTGATTTTACAAAATAACCCTCCCAAAAGGGTTAAATGGGGTGTCAAAGTTCTTTTGTCGAGTGGTGTAACTCGGTTGAAATACTATCTGTCTTGGTACGTAGGCGACCACTAAGACGGGATTTTTGGAAATTCCACTTTTAAGGGGGTGAAAAGGGCTAAAAACGTTTGTATGAAACTTTTTAACGCGTTGTACGATTTTCATGAAACTTTGTTTGTGTAATGTAAATACGAGTACAAAACAAATGTACACGTATTTCAAGATTTTTCAATATGAAATTTAAAAAGGGGTAAAATGGGGTGTCAAAGTTTTTTTTGAGATTGGTGTGATTTGTTTGAAACTCGGTTTGCATACTTAATAGGCAAAATAAATAGACATTAATTCATGGTTTCCCAAAATAACTCTCACAAAGGGAAAAAACGGGTGTCAAAGTTTATACCTAGGCATAAGACTTTTTGACGAGAAGTGTGATTAGTTTGAAATACCAATGGATAGAGTGGTTTTCGAGGAATGTTTTAGTACTTATATAATTTGTCAAGTTTTTAAGTCGCGATAACTGACATCCGAACGGGCGAAGCCACGGGCGGGCATCAGGTAGTTATATTAATAGGATTGATAATTGATAAATAAATATATGCCAGCCGTGAGACGAAATTAGTGTTCTATTGATATTTTCGATTTCAATTATCAGTTGGTAAGGTTACAGAGTGCAAGTCATCGTTGCTTACAAATTTTCAATGCCTCTTAGAAGTAGGTACCAAAGGTTTCACCATCTGTGCTAACGCAATGCCTACCATGTAGGTACCAAAGGTTTTGCCATATCTGTGCTAACGCAAGCTAATCTGTGAAAACTTTATAGTATCTAACTAAACACCCATGCATGCAATAATTCTGTCTGCCCTGACCAGTGATCTGTTATCTTATACCTATAAACGAGCAATTCTTGTATATATATATAATCTGAATCTCGGAAACGGCTCCAACGATTTTGATGAAATTTAGTAGTGAGTATACAAGGGGTTTTGGGGGCGATAGATCGATCTCTAGGTTTCATTTTTAGAAAACATCGTTTACCCCCAAAAAAAACGAGCAAAGCTCGGTCATCCAGGTACTAGTTACTAAAGTAATACAATACAAAGATGCAATTATATACGCCAAACACATTGATCACGAGTAATCTCTGTTTTGAAGGCATAATCTAATATTTTTTTTATAAAAAGTTGGCATCTGTCTCTTTTGAGATGAATTTTGCCAGTGTCAAGTGTTTAAACTAGTAGTGTTGTCAATAATACAAAGTCATAGTAAAATTCTAAACTATGACACTAGCATGAATACGGACATTGGCAGAATCGTGGCTTATGACACCGAGGCCAAAAATAAAGAAGTGAAGTGAAAATTTTCAAGTCAATTTTGAACAACAGATGGCTGTTTTGTACAAATTCTCGGTATTGTTCTGATAGATTTAAAAATGAACTTTTCATTCACTGTAATTTATATTACATTACACTAGCGGCAAAAACTCGGGCTGTACCTATTGGAAAATAAACCACCAAAATTACACAATAAAACTCAAAATTTTACGAGAAAAATGTAAAAAGTAGAGCAACAAAGTTGACAGTCAAATGCATCGCAGAAAACCTTACAAAAGGTTGAAAACCACTTCATACTGTCAATCTCAATCGTATATTGTTGCTGCAAATTAAAACCGCGAGTTTGTCGAAAGAGTCCCTAGTCCCTATTTCGACTCCTGTGTTTGACTCCTTGACATGACACTCACAAACGAAAACGTCATTTATGCAAATATGTATATTTTTTGTTCCATACAAAAACTGACCGCACTTAGCGTTGCTTAGCCATGCGTTTTCCATAAAAACTTTCAACTCCTATTTCAGTCATTTCAATACTATGTCTGTCTCCAGATTATAATCTATCTCCTTGCCAAATTTCGTTACTGTAAAGTTTTAATAAGTCCAAAGGCCCATGGGATAGAACGCGATATTTTACTTATTTTACTTTGTGTATATTCTGAACGCGACCACACTATCGCTCAGCCAATCACAGCGACGCAATTAATATTGTGTCTATGCGCCACTACGTCAACAGCGCTATCTGCTGTTTTTTCACTTGAACTAAATTTTCAATATTGATTTGCCGCGATCGAATTTTCTGAGACAATATCATGGTGTAAATGGTGGTTTTTATGTGTAAAACAATCCAGAAGATCGTTAACTGGATACTAAGCCGGCCAGACAGAAGATTCGCAGCAAGAGAAAACCCAGAACATCAAGTAAATGGCACATTATACTGTTTTTGGTTACTTGCGATTGGTGTGCGTCCGTTCATTTCTCGAGCAATCCGGAGAAGTGTTACAGTAGAATTCCTTCCACTTCAACCAAATGTACGAAACACTTTGGTTCGCGTACAGTTACGATCCCTTCAGCCGTTTAGTTGCGAAACGGTAACAAACAAACAGAGTTACTTTTGCATAATATTAGTATTGATAAATTTTGAATATATTTTTTTACTATTATGGTTTAAAAAATGTTTAAAAAATGTAAAAAAAGTTTAAAAAACAAAAAAGATGAGGAGTAATAGGTTAGCGTGGTATGGGCATGTTATGAGAAGAGATGAATGTCATGTGACAAGGAGAGTGTTAGGTATGAATGTGGATGGATACAGGGGTAGAGGTATGTAGGCCAAAGAAAAGATGGATGGAAAGTGTGTGAAAGATGACATGGGTAAGAAAGGAGTGAGTAATGAGATGACGAGTGACAGAGGGAAATGGAAGAAGATCACATGTTGTGCCGACCCCACATAACGTGGGAAAAGGGCAGGAAGATGATGATGATGATGGTTTAAAACTATACAGCCCACCTACTAGTAAGTGGTTACTAAATACCAGTATTGGGCTCCCGTAAAAGGTCTGCATTTCAAATACTATTCCATCAAATTTCACGAGTTATTCGATTTTGAATCTTATGTAAATGTGATAAATGTCATCAATATGTTCTCACGACATAGATCAATTTTGTCTGGTTAATCCGTTACGAATAGATAAGTTTCTAGATGTACCCATTGATGTACCTATCAATTTATATTTCAGATGCGTACTCTTGCAAAAATGCACCTTAAATTTATTGCTATAAGGTGGTTTTAGAGCTTAGCTGTTCTGGGAGTGTGCATAGCATGGAATATTTTTTGGTACGTATTATTTTCGAGATTGGTGCAATTATATTTTACTGACTATTGAATAATTATGGTATTTATATGTAAATAACTAAAATGTGTTATGAAAGCCTGCCTAACATTGCGGCTGCGACAAAATTTTGTCGACGCTTCTATCGAGCATGCTGTCTCATATTATAAGCACGTGACAGAGCGGGACAAAACAGTCGATAAAATTTAGGGACGTCAAATGAAAGAGGTTCTCAAGTTTAGTCTGTATGTTTGTTACGCGATTAATCCGCCAATTATGAACGGATTTTGAATATTTTTTATGTTTTTGATAGGTTTTACTTCAGAGGTGGTCTCATATGAATTTTGTAACAGCTTATTAGGAACGTCAAACGTATCTACATACGTACTTACGACATACTTTAATACGTTAATACGTACTTACATAGAGTAATCTTTTTAGAGACTAATTCTATACTAATATTATAAAGAGGAAAGTTTTGTATTTTTGTATTTTTGTTTGTAACGAATAAACTCAAAAACCTCTGGTCCGATTTCAAAAGTCCTTTCACCGTTAGAATGCTACGTTATCCCTGAGTAACATAGGCTATATTTTATGTAGGTACATCGCGAGCAAAGCCGCGAACGGAAGCTATTGACTTATAAAGTAAATTAAAAAAATTATAAAAATATAATATATATTTTTTTTATTTGTTTTTAAACTGTTCTCCGAATACAATAAAGCCTAAGTGTTATGTCGGTAAGTACCTACTTAAACAAGTAGCAACATTTTTGGTTAAAAAGTGCCTTTAGATTTGGATTTCCAGCGTATATTTCGAGCTGTTATAGCAGACTAGCGTTTAATTGAAGGCTACACGTTTCCAGAATAAATAATATACCTACATAGGTCCATCCTAGGTGGCACCAAAATTAGTTTCCAACTCTGCAGATGAATATTATAGTTCACCTAAAAGGTTTTGCAATGACCTAAAAACTTTTAATATTTTCTCGTAAGCGCTCAAAAATACAGCGGTCACCCACTTTTTGAGCCGCATCGTGCCTTTTGGGGAAAAGCTCAGATGAAAGTGTCATACATAGCTATACAAGGACACTCGACTTTAGCGTTTCGCGGTTATTGTGACGTGAAACTTGTCACGCAATCTGAAAACTCATTGGTGCGAGACCAGGTTTGAACCCGTGACCTTCGGATCGTGAGGCAGGGGTGCCACCACTATACCACCAGCGCGTGTAGAGATGTATTAAAGTACGTGTCTATTCCACTCGATTTGAACTCTATCGTAGGTCACTTTCCCCGCTCAATGTACTCAGATATAATGAGAAGCAATACTTCCTCATTATCCAACACGGCAATATCCACCCTATTACAACATGTTCAAGGGTTAGTGTCCTATAAATTATCTCAGCCCGGACTTTAGGAATTAATGTAGTGCACTCTGGTGTAGTGGTAATAGAGTTTGAAATCGAATGTGGGTTTAAGTTTAAAGAGCCTTCATGGTAGCCGCTTACGGAAACAATAAAATTAATAATTTGTTATGATAATTTGCACTTTTATTTTTGTTTATTTTGGTATTTTAATAATAATCCTACTAATATTATAAACGCGAAAGTTTTTAAGAATGTATGGATTTATCTTTGTTACTCTTGCACGCTGAAACGGTTGAACGGATCTGGATAAAATTAAGCACTGATATAGATTATAGTCTGGAATAGCACATAAACTACTTTTTGTTTCAGAAACATGTACGGTTATCGTGAGACAGATGTGTTTTTATTTTTCAAGGTACCACGCGGGCAAAGACTTGAGCGAAAGCTGATTCAAAATAATAGTAAAATAATAGTAGTACGAGTACTCCTACATAAGAGCAAAAGTACGTAAGCATGTTCACATTTTGCGTAATAGCCTAAGAGCCCAGAACGGCCAGACCTTCCTTAATTTATAAAACTTAAGAGTTTATATGTACATACCCAAACTCTATATTCGCTGGTCGTTCTTACCTGTATAGAGCGCATTCACAGGAGAACTCTCAAGTTTTATAAATTAAGGATTATAAATCTTAATAATATAAATCACGTGTCACGTTGTTTGTCCGCGATGTACTCCTAAACTACTTAACCGATTTTAAATTAAATTTGCACACCGTGTGCAGTTTGATCCAACTTGAAAGATAGGATAGCTTAATATTATTAGGAGAACATCAGTCACGGGGACCACCATGCTTTTTTACATACATCGCATTTGTAAAAAAATATGGTGACCTCCAAGACAGATATTCTACTACCGTTCCTCTTAAATTGTTTACTATAATGTAATATAACAAAAACCTTAGCCACAGCAACGCGTGGCCGGGTCTGCTAGTTAGATTATAAATTAAGGCCCAGCATTTTGAAAATTGCAAGTATTGCAACCCTAATCATTCTATTACCGCTTAATAGATTACATTGAAATTGAACTACGCGATACTCAAGGATATAAGTGATAAATCAATCGGAGCTAAAACACGAATTAGTTAGAAAACCTTAGTTAAAAATAATGTCAAAAACACCTCTGAAAATTCAGAAATTCCCTAATTTATCCAGAACAGTAAGGTATTTTGAATTTCTATTTCACGTGAATGTAAATCAGTTAATTTGAAACGAATCAACACAGCTCTTTTTTTGAAATAAGCTATTTACTTGAACGTATTATGTTTTTTATAAATTGTCGCTTTCGTTATGTAATGCAGAGCAGCCGTTTTGTCATTTGGGTATTTCGCTTCGTGCTATGTCTGATTCCGTGGAGATCCGCGTTGCTATACGGACCTATGTCACTTTTTTTGTAACTTTTACGTATGGAATAGAGTGACGAGTATTCTGGGCCTTAAGTCCTGGGCTCTTCCTTTATGAAGGAAGTTTGTATTGACAGACTGAAATTCATCGCCGCATGTGGTATGCCGGTTTCCTCACGATGTTTTCGATGTTTTCGTTCACGGTGTATGTAATATTTATTACAAAATCAGTAATCAATCACTCAAAACACATTTAGGTATCTAGGTAAGTGCCGTTTGGTTATTACAAGATAAATACGCCATCATTCGCACGAGAGCTTAGTTATTACGAGTGAGCTTATTATGCACATGACTATGATCACGAATGTAATCCCCAGGCTCGGTAGATACCTCCTCAGACCTCTAGTGACTTAGATATCTAAAGAGGGTAGTCAGAGGTACATCCGAACATCACATTTGGCACATGCCCACTTTTTGCGCAGTAGTATTCCGTACGTGACAGGTTGCAAGCCTATCGCCGCTTATATGAATACTAACCTATGACACACCTCACTAACGTATTGAAATGATACGAATCTGTTTGAAAGCGATTTTGTATTGAACTAAGTAAGTCTTCCAGAACGATTCCGTTTTAGAAACGTCACATTTGAAGCTTGAAGTGACACTATTTCAACACAATTGACATAGGTCATGGTACAAAATTACAATGTAATATTAATTCGGTATTGCTTCTGCTTAATGGCCTTACCACAAGCACTTCGAGCAATATCAAAGTAATAAAACATTGATACTTCGTAACATGATGTATAAAAAAGTAATTTAAATAAAAAAAAAGAAATAAATTAAAATAAGTTAAAATAGTGTCTAGATTTTAACTCCTTAAAATTATTAATAAATAAATAAATATTGGTGGACATTTCACACAACGCCATCTAGCCGCAAACTAAGCAAAGCTTGTACGATGGGAACCAGATGTTTGATAGATTAAATATTACTAATACACTTTTTTGTAAATGCATACATCGAATAAATAATAACACTAAGACACAGATCAAACATCTGAGTTCATCACACATAATGTTTGCTCTGGGTGGGGATCGAACCCACAACCTACAGCGCAGAAGGCAGAGCTACTACCAACTGAGCTGTGGGGCCAGTCAATTGACCCTTTAAGTTCAATTTGAACTATATTTGAATTTGAACTGGCATTTTTCAAAGCACTACTATACCATAGCGGTCGTTAAAGGCCTATCGGCGTTTCTCCGACTGCTTAACCTTTAATTAACTAGAACTAAATAACGCATACGTAATGATATAATTTTACGTCTCATTATATATGTTACAGTCAAAACAAATCCTACTAATATTATAAGCGCAAAAGTTTGTAAGAACGTTGGATGTTTGTTTGTTACTCTTTCACGCTGAAACGGCTGAACGGATGAAATTTGGCACAGATATGGATATAATAATAATAATAAATAATGCTGGACTTTCCACACAGCATCATCTAGCCCCAAAGTAAGCTACTCAAAGCTTGTGTTATGGGTACTAGATAACTGATATATTTAATACATTATATACATAGATAGATATTTTTTTTTATTATACATAGAAAACACCCAGACCAACGGAACAATTTCTGCAGATCGTAAACAAATTTGTTCCGCGGCGGGAATCGAACCCGCAACCTCTTGCGTCGCAGGCGGACTCTCGCCCGCTGCGCCACTGAGGTCGTCAAATATAATATCTGGAATAGCATATAGGCTACTTTTTATCCCGGAAAAATCACGCAAACAAAACCGCTGGCAATAGTGAGTATTGAATAAAAACCTAAACCTAACTAGATCACTGGTGTGTAGCACGATCCGATGGTTGTGGATTCAAATTTGGTCGCTCAACGATGAGTTATTCGGTTCAGATTCCATTCGAAAAAAATATTTGCGCAATGCCAGTGCTCTTTACAAATTAATCCAATACAATTCTACAAAAGCTAACATGCATGAACATTATTCAATTGTCTGAAATAAATGACTATTATTATTATTATTATTATTATAAGTGCTCATAAACGGTGAAGGAAAACATTGTGAGGAAACCGGCAAACCCTAGAACCAAAAATTCGAAGATGTGTGTCATAGGTTAGTATTCTTTTAGGCGGCGATGGGCTTGCAATAATATTAAATTATTATTATTATTATTCTTATAAGCGGAAAATGGAGGACGAAAAACATGTTGTGCCCACCCCACTTAGCGTGGGAAAAGGGCAAGATGAAGAAGAAGAAGGGCTTGCAACCCGTCACGTCTGAATACTAACTACTGTGCAAAATGGTAGCATGTACAAAATGTCATGTTTGAACCTCTGACTACCCTCTAGATATCTTCAAAGATGTAAATAACTAAGGATCTGAGGAAGATATCTACCGAGCCTGGGGATGACAGTCGTGATCATATTTTTATTACTTTACCAAAGGCGTGATTTTTTGTATGTATGTATGTGTACCAAACAAGTTTTGACTAAAATGAATCTACCAGTCTCACTAGTTTCAACTGATGATTTACATCAAAACAAATAAAATTAAGTCAAAATTAGTTTCAACCCTCTTAATCGAACATTAATGATTTTGACTGATTTTAACAGTCAAAATTGATATTGCCCAGTTGTGGATTTTGACTGTAACAAAACGTATAATGGTTATATAATAAGGCCTAAGGCGGATTAGGCCAAATTTTACAAGCAATAATATTAGCAATAATATAACAGTTTCGCTATATAAAAATGGACATAGGCTTTTTAAATCTATTCTATGATTTCTGAAGAGCGCTGGTGTAGTGGTAGCACCCCTGCCACACGATCCGAAGGTCGTGTGGGTTCAAATCTGGTCGTGCACCAATAAGTTTTTCAAGGCTTTTTTTTTTATGCTAAAGAGTAACAAACATACATCCATACATTCTTACAAAGTTTCGCGTTTATCTTATACCTTTAAACGAGCAATTCTTGTATATAATATGTATATACATATACTCGTATAGAAAATCTCGGAAACGACTCCAACGATTTTCATGAAATTTAGTATGCAGGCGATTTTCGAGTGCGATATATCGATCTAGCTAGGTTTTATTTAAAAAAAAACAAGATTTACCAAAAAAAAAACTCGGTCAACTAGGTACTTATATATAAGTAAGATAGAAATAGAAATCGATAAAAGACAGATTAAAATATTTTTTTTTTAAATTGTTGAACATGAAGAGCCAAGCATCAAACCCGCGTCTAGTCCAGTAGTCCAGCCACTTGCCACCACTACGCGGAAGCTGTATCAACATAGTCGTAACTTGATGCAACCGAAACAAATGTAGGTATGTTATGTAGGTAGGTACAGTTGGCTCAACGAATCTAGGCATTCGTGAAGTTAGCCGCAAGAGCTGTGCAGTATCGTTTTTCGGGAGCAATTGGAGATATGAGGGGGGGAAGGAACTGTACATGCGCAAACTCGCACCTGCGGCTAACTTCACGAATGCCTAGATCCGTTGGATGACCTGTATGTAGGTAACCGTACACTAGGTACATGCGATGGTTATCTTGCTATGGTGCACTTTCACCGTCTCAAACATCGATGTTTCTCCTTCTAATGGTATCTTTATAATAGCTGTCCCGCTCACGGCTTCGTTCACTTAAAGTAAAACAAACCAGTATATAAAATGTATCAAAAACTAGGCCGTGAATCTAAATATATATAACTGAAAGGTGATTGACTGACTGACTGACTGACATAGTGATCTATCAACGCACAGCCCAAACCACTGGACGGATCGGGCTGAAATTTGGCATGCAGGTAGAAGTTATAACGTAGGCATCCGCTAAGAAAGGATTTTGATTAATTCTACCCTCAAGGGGATAAAATAGGGGATGAAATTTTGTATGAAAAGTCGCGATAATTGACATTAACGCGGGCGAAGCTGCGGGCATCAGCTAGTACTATAATAAAGATTGTGGACACCGCGCGCGAGATCTCAGTTCGGGCGGACTACTGGGATCTACTGGGAACGAAGGTTTGTTTATATTATACAACCTTTATATTATTTTGAGGTTTTGACGACCTCAGTGGCGCAGCGGGCGAGAGTCCGCCTGCGACGCGTTTCTATAATAAACTTCCTATAAATGCAACTAAACTTCCTGTTAGAAAATTCAAAGCCTTCATTAAAAATAATCTCTTAAAGAAAGCATATTATAATATAAATGAATATATTAATGATAGGAACTCATGGCCCGATGTCGCTCCGCCCTCCGACAGCTAACCAATTTGCAATGTAAACGCTGTCCTTTTGTTTTATGTATTTATGTTCTGTTTTGTCTTTGGTTTTTATGTTATTATTATGAGATAATCTTGATTACATTTTTTTGTAAGAAGGATCATACAAAAAAGCGCTAGGACCGAGACGAGTTTCTTGCCTGTTCTTCTCGTACTTGGGTTAGGTTGGAATTGGCACATAGATTCACCTAGCATGTAAGACGTTTCAAAGTGATCCTTGTGATTGTACTGAATAAATATTTTTTCAATTTCAATTTCAATTTCAATTTCACGCAAGAGGTTGCGGGTTCGATTCCCGCCGCGGAACAAATTTGTGTACGATCTGCAGAAATTTGTTCCGTTGGTCCGGGTGTTTTCTATGTATAATAAAAAATATCTATCTATGTATATAATGTATTAAATATATCAGTTATCTAGTACCCATAACACAAGCTTTGAGTAGCTTACTTTGGGGCTAGATGATGCTGTGTGGATTGTCCAGCATTATTTATTTATTTCAAGGTACCACGCAGGTGAAGTCGAGGGCGAAAGCTAGTAGTAAATATTGGCGAAGAGATCAGAGTAAGAAAGGTGTGAGTACTGAGATGATAGATGATAGAGGGAAATGGAAAAAGAAAACGTATTATGCCGCTCGCACATAGCGTGAGAACAGAGCAGAAAGAAGATGAAGAAAAAAGAAGTATTGGTGAACAATTCTCACAATGTCATCTAGCCACAACGGCTGGATGGATTTTAATAAATGAGGTATCGTAATTTAGATCAGAATCATATAAAAAAGCACAAAATTGCAGATTTAACCAAAGACATGGTTCTGACTTTGTGACAATACAAGGACCCTGATGAAATTTATCACAAAAGAGACAGATGCCATAAAAAAGAAGAAAAATAAGAAAAAGCTAAACAAATCAGGTACTTGTTGGACTACGGAACTCAATAAAAAACATTATATTATAAGCAATACTTATGTATTGGATAACCTGTGTCAATAGCAGGCATTTGTATGCTCTTAGAGACGAGAATCCTGACGCAACGAAGGCACTTCAGACGAGTTGACCATTTTTGGTGGCGTTTAAGTTTCCACTTGATGAATTGCGTCTATATACTTGAAATGAGAGAAAACTATGAGGAAACCGCATGATACAAGTCATAATTATTTACGGCTGGCGCGGTGACCACCGACTCTTACCACAAACTCTAACAAACCACCATGTTTCAAGCTTAAAGTAACACTACTTCAATTAATTTTTTATTGATCATGGTACGAAATGTCATAGTTACATCTATGCATATAAGAAAATCGTTGAGATGCCGTTTCATCATCTTCCTGCTCTTTTCCCACGTTATGTGGGGTCGGCACAACATGGGAACTTATTCCATTTCCCTCTGTCATTCGTCATCTCAGTACTCACTCTTTTCTTACCCATGTCATTTTTCACACAGTCCATCCATCTCTTCTTTGGCCTACCTCTACCCCGGAATCCATCCACATTCATACCAAACACTCTCTTTGTCAAATGACATTCATTTCTTCTCATAACATAACTCATAACCACGCTAACCTATTACTCCTCATCTCTTCCATCACCGGTGTCACTTTCAGACTATTGAATTTTCAAATAAAAATTAGTGCTACGAAGAAACGCTAATTAGCCCAAAACCTTTTTTTGAAGAAATGTCTGTTTGTCAAAAAAATATGATCACGTCTGTAATCTCCAGGCTCGGTAGATAATTTATCTCCTCAGAAATCTAGTTACTTAGATAATTGAGAATAATCTAAAGAAGTCAGAGGCACGTTCAAACATGATATTTGGCACTTGCCCACATTTTGCACAGTAGTTAGTATACCGTACGTGGCAGGTAGCATGCCCATCGCCGCTTTTACGAACACTAACCTATGACACACACTTCAAATTTTTGGGAGGAAAGAAGAAAACGAAATGAAATAAAGTGTTGTAAAAACTAATAAAATTCGTACAAATAAGTACTCAGTGATTTTATATTTTTATTTAAAATCTTAGTAACTCTGTCTGTGACCTTTTCATGTCTAAACGGCTGAACTATTTGTAAAGAAATTGGCATGGATATATATTATATCCTGGAGATGGACATAGGCTATATTTTGCCTGAATAAATTAATCTTGAAAGGGCTGAAATAGGGTTTGATAGTTTATATGGGGAACGTAAAGTTAAGTAACGCTCCTGGGTTCAGTCAGTTTTTGGATGGGTGACCGCCTCTTTTTGCACTTAATTTTAATACAACTAGCTGATGCTCGCAGCTTCGCCTGCGTAAATGTCGATTATCGCGACTTTTCATACAAATTTTCATCCCCTATTTTATCCCCTTGTGGGTAGAATTCATCAAAATTCTTTCTTAGCGGATGCCTACGTCATAACATCTACCTGCATGCCAAATTTCAGCCCGATCCGTCCAGTGGTTTGGGCTGTGCGTTGATAGATCACTATGTCAGTCAGTCAGTCAGTCACCTTTGAATTATAATTATATATTTAGATAATTTAAGAATGCAATAATATAAATTAATATGTTTTTTTAAAATATATTATAAATTAATTTCATAATTGAAAAGCTTGGTACGTCTTGAGCCATGTCATATTGACTAAGTGCATGTTCTTAAGATAAATATAAATATTCAAGTACTAACACCAATAAACTATTTTGCAATCAAAAATATTGAACAAATATTTTGACGAATTTATAAAAACGCATTCTGAAGGCCTACTTGCTTAATCTTTGCATATAAGATTTTCTACGAATCTATAGACGTCATTTAACGGCCGTATTAATCAAGGTGTCTCAATCATTACAGTAAACTAGCTGTTACACGCGACTTCGTCTGCAAAAATCCATCAATCCTTACATATTATTGCGAAAGTAACTCTGTGTGTTACGCAATCATGCCTAAACTATTGAACTGTTTTTGATGAAATTTGGCACCGTGTTATTATAGTCTGGAATAGCACATAGGATAGTTTTTCTCACAAAAATGCACAGTTCCTGTGGGATAAATTTGTTTTTGTTTTTCAAGGTACCACGCAGGCGAAGTCGTGGGTGGAAGCTGGTTACCTATACATGGTGAACTAAGCTGCGGGCAGTAAATAAATAAATAAATAAATAATGCTGGACAATCCACACAGCATCACCTAGCCCCAAAGTAAGCTACTCAAAGCTTGTGTTATGGGTACTAGATAACTGATATATTTAATACATTAGATACATAGATAGATATTTTTTATTATACATAGAAAACACCCAGACCAACGGAACAAATTTCTGCAGACCGTACACAAATTTGTTCCGCGGCGGGAATCGAACCCGCAACCTCTTGCGTCGCTGGTGGACTCTCGCCCGCTGCGCCACTGAGGTCGGTAGTAGCTATACTATTTAGTGGTTAAGTTGACCACCAAGTGAAGTAACTTATTGCATACTAACTGGCCTAGATGGATATCATAGACACAAGTTTACCCGACTGCGAAGGAGAAGTGTATGGTATCTATGACGTAATATCTAAGTATGTGAGTTTTTTACTGTCTCTGTACCCCAAACGGCTGAACAGGTTTTGACAAACGAGGTGTTGGACGTTGAATTTGTCTGGATATAAGAATAAAAAAGATTCTAAAGTATGTTAATATATGCGAAGAAACTATTTTCAATTTATTTTAAGAATTATAGAAGCTATTTTTACTCTTGACTTTTTTGGTTTTATTAATATCTAACCAAGCACATTAGTAAATTTTGTTTTCTTTTTTTTTCTTATCCTATTTCGTCCCACTTATATTATATAACACTAGCTTATGCCCGCGACTTCGTCCGCGTAGAAATCTAAAATGATGAATTTAAATAAAATACGAAACACGTCTTCCATCATATACATAAATATTAAACGGGTCTTGAGTATTGCGTTTTATTTACCTATTTTTCCCTATTTTTAACGTTGGGAAAAATAGTTACTTAAATAAAACGCGATATATATCCGTTTCATTTCGATTTTGCCTATTTTTACATAGCAACATGACGAACCTACTGTTCGGGGTAAGGTTATTCGGTTTTGTATATTTTTACATAGCAACCTAACGAACCTACTGCTCGGGGTAAGGCAATTTGGTTTTTTATATATTTACATAGCAACCTAACGAACCTACTGCTCAGGGTAAGGCAATTCGGTTTTGTATATTTTTATATAGCAACCTAACAAACCTACTGCTCGAGGTAGGGCAATTCGGATTTTTATATTTTCACATAGCGACCTAACGGGGTAGGGGTAGGAAATAGTGGAACTGAGCATCGCAAACATTGACAACCTCTTTTATTTTGTACATAACATACCATAAATACATAAAATAACGCCTGATTCCCAACGGAGTTGGCAGAGACCATAGAACTCCACTTGCTACGTTCCTGACATACATTTTTTGCTTCATTCGCTCTCATTACATTTTTCATACATGAGCGTTGGTTTAGGGTACTCCTGACCTAGCTATTCTCTAAAACGCGCCAATTTAATCGAGGTACGTTCATCTCGATACCTACGCGAAGGCGGCCGGCGGTGCGTGCGATTCGAATAGTACCTACAAGTTACGTCTAATGTTACTATCGTTCCTCACGATTTCCAGTTGATGAATATTTTTTCAATTATTTTAAAACAAAAACATCTTTTTTACTTTTACTATATGTTTCGAAAGTACTCTTTATGGAAAGTTGTTCTGCTGCGGGAAAACAACCATTAAAATTTCACGGTGTATATACAAGAATTGCTCGTTTAAAGGTATAAGATTACTTTATTTACAAATCTATCTTAATATACACACTATTTAAAATACAATGCAATTTACATAACTGTTATGAATACAATCTATAGATAGCTCATGTGATGAGACAGAGGGAAACATACCACTAATAACAATAGAGGTATTAGGTACATATATATATATATATATATATATATTAGGTATCAATAGAGGCAACGAGAAGGAAATGATGTGTCTTAATGTCCCCATAATAGGGCGATGATGCGGCCAACGGGAATACATCATATGATTACCTATATCGAACTATCTAAATAGCTTGATCTTAATGCAAGGGTGTCCCGTCATGTGAACTCGAATGGTATATTACTACGGTCAAAGACACCTACCATTGCACTTCCATTAGTGTCCATAAAGCGAATCATTCGACTAGTAAATAGCCTGTCTGATTGGTGGCAAGTGGTCAATACGTCTCGTGTTCAGTCGATGTGTACAAGGTGGACTAACAAGGTGGTTTTTATATGTTTTCTCGTGTTATTTTGAGTTTTATTGCGTAATTTTGGTGGTTATTTTGCCAATAAAGCCCGGGTTCTTGAGGCGAGTGTAAAGTATGTGAATTAGAGTGAATAGTTCTCTTCAAATTCCATCGGAGGAAATCCCGAAAATTTTCTACAAAACAGCCATCTTTTGTTTAAAATTGACTTGACTACTTGACTATGACTCTGTGACGTTGACAATACTTATAAATAAATACACTTGACACTGGCAAAATTGTTCTCTAAGAGACAGATGCCATAATTGAAGAAGAAGAAGAAGAGACAGATGCCATGATTGAAGAAGAAGAAAACAGCATTAATACAAATGCTGAAAAGGACAGATATATCTAGTACTTTCCCGCTAAACTATTATCTAATGCGGTTATTAATTAATTATTTATTATTTTATTTGCATTAATACATTAATCAAAAACCTCGTACTCAGCTCGGGAATCGAACCCGGACATTTTGAAAAATAAAACTAGCAATAATTCTCTTTAGATACTTATCAATTGTGTAGGTCATAAGCAGTAAATATTATTATGAAACATGATGTCTAAATTTAATAAAATGCATTGTTTTAATATATTTTAGTAGGTGTTTTTGACCAAATTTCACAATCAGAACTCTCATTGGCCTAAATAGTGCATAGAACTATAAATTCTTGTCTTCACTCAGTCGGCACATATCATGACAGTAAGCCATAGCGCGCACGGGTCACTTTTATCGCCGTTCCGTCACTCTTGTCAAGTCTGTGGTTATGTATGGAGATGCGCGCACGGGTCATTTTTATCGCCATGACTATTCCGTCACTCTTGTCATGTCTGTGCTTATGTATGGACTGATGCAAGCACGGGTTACTTTTATCGCCGTGACTGTTCCGTCACTCTTGTCAAGTCTGTGGTTATGTATGAAGATGCGCGCACGGGTTATTTTTATCGCCGTGACGGTTTCGTCACTCTTGTCAAGTCTGTGGTTGTGTATGAAGATGCGCACACAGGTCACTTTTATCGCCGTGACTGTTCCGTCACTCTGGTCAAGTCTGTGGTTATGTATGAAGATGCGCACACAGGTCACTTTTATCGCCGTGACTGTTTCGTCACTCTTGTCATGTCTGTGCTTATGTATGGACTGATGCAAGCACGGGTTACTTATATCGCCGTGACTGTAGCGTCACTCTTGTCAAGTCCATAATTATGTATGGAGATGCGCGCATGTTACGACGTGACACTGGGTGACATCTCCATACAAAAAAGTAGCCTAGTGCGCGCTATCACTTAGTAGCTTTAATGGTAGGACTGTTACATAACCTGATACGCTTAGAATACATACAGTGATAGGATTAAATTCATAGCGCGAGCAAACTTGACCCCATTTTGCGAGCACGTGGTATCCGAATTATGGTACCACGATGAATTAATGATATAATTCCTTTAAGGATAGGGTTGCCAGACGTAAATTTGATAAAGGAGGGCAGATGGGTCTAAAAAGGAGGATTTTCTGTAAAAAAGGAGGACATTTACAATGAAACAAGTTTTTTTCATATAACTTTTTTTATTTTAATCATACTTAGCGGAGCTGCCAACTTTAGAAAGGAGTTCTTGGTTTTTAATCAAATAATTATAAAAATCTTCACATGTAATGTTTTTTAAATTGTATTGTGTGAGAATCAAAGATTTTACTGACTCTACACTTAATTGGTTCCTTTCTTTGCTCCACTGAGTATTTACTAGAGTAAACACCCTTTCAACATTCGCAAAAGAAGGACATACAGTAGGTAAGGGAGGATGGGAGGACATTATGTGGAAAAGGAGGACTTGTCCTTCTTTTGGATACCATCTGGCAACCCTATTTAAGGGTCACTGGTGGTTTAGTCACACCCTTGCCTCATGATTTGGGTTCGAACCTGGGGCAAACTACAAACAACAATGGTTTTACATACGTTACATTTGAAGCTTGAAGTAACACTACTTCAATACTGTTGATACCTAGGTCATCAATGTAATAATCGCTATGTTTAATATACAAAATAATAAATGAATAAATAATGCTGGACAATCCACACAGCATCATCTAGCCCCAAAGTAAGCTACTCAAAGCTTGTGTTATGGGTACTAGATACCTAACTGATATATTTAATACGTTATATTATACATACATAGATATTTTTTACTATACATAGAAAACACCCAGACCAACGGAACAAATTTCTGCAGATCGTACACAAATTTGTTCCGCGGCGGGAATCGAACCCGCAAGCTCTTGCGTCGCAGATATATATGCACGGTGGCTTGGCAGCCCAGGACAGCGCTAAATGTCTATTGCTGCCGGAATATCTGGCTTTAAAGGATTCAGTATAAGCCTCATCTTAAGAGATTGTTATATAACTGCTTAAAAGGTGAACCAGGAAAACTTATTTAAAGGCTCTGTCAATCCAACCTTTTGAGCTTGTGTTCTAATTAATGTCATCAAAGAACTGCTTAATTGGTGACATAAAAGTATATAATCAAAGAGAAAGTTAACGAGCTGAAGTTGTTAATACCTTAATCGGTTTAATGCATAAAGGTACGAGATTCACTGAGAGCAGTTGCAATGCAATAAAAACATTTATTTATAACCAGCTTCTGCCCACGGCTTCGCCCGCGTGGTACCTTGAGAAAGAACAAGTTAAATTATATTCATAAATAAAAAAAAGATGGATGGACTGTGTGAAAGATGACATGGGTAAGAAAGGAGTGAGTACTGAGATGACGAATGACAGAGGGAAATGGAAGAAGATCACATGTTGTGCCGACCCCACATAAAGTGGGATAAGGGCAGGAAGATGATGATGAAATTGAAAAACCCGTCGTAAACTTTGCCCGCCATATTGTGGTGGCGGCCATCTTAGATTTGAAATTTATCATAGTGTTTAGTATTCTACTACTCAAGTCCTTTTATTTGATATCTACATAATTATATTGGGGGAGTTGTGAAAAAAAGTTATTCGCCATTTTTTGGCGGCGGCCATCATGGATTTGAAATTTGTCATAGTGTTGTATTCTACTACTCAAGCCCTTTAATTGTACCTATATTGAGGAAGTTGTGAGAAAATACGTAATCCGCCATTCTGTGGCGGCGGCCATCTTGGACCGATTTCCATCAAACATAGTTAAGACCTTTCAAATAAAAAGAAAACAAAATCAAAATCGGTTCATGCGTTCGGGAGGTTCAGTACCCATTGGACCTTCATAATTGGACCTCACCTACACGATAGGACCTATTCGACCTCCTATCAAAAATATGGTACCCACTGGACCTTCAAAATAGATGCCACAGACAGACACACACATACACACCCTCTCACACCCTCTCGTCAAACTTATAACACCCTATCTTTTTTGCATCAGGGTTTAAAAACAAATATACACCACAGGAGCCGTACATTTTTCCGGAATAAAATAGCCCATTTGCTATTTTGGATTATAATCTTTCTCTGTGCCAAGTTTCATCTAAATCCGTTCAGCCGTTTCAGCGTGATTGAGTAACGAACATCCATCTACTGTGTTACTAAATTAATCTACTAATACACCAGAGCTTTAGACAATGCACAGTATTATCTGTTTATTATGTTATGCATTAGCACCTACTTTAATCTTTGTTTAGGCAAATTAATGTATATTGCTAATAGCTAACAAATGTTTGGTTTGTCTGTTAATATTGACCAAACAAACATACAAACGGTGCGTTTTGTATCTGACACAAGTTGTGCTACTGTTTTATCACGTTTAACTACCATTTAATTACCATTTAACTACATAGGCCTTTGCCCAGCAGTGGGACACTAACGGCTTATAATAATAATAATCATGATAATAATAACTAACATTTACTGTGGTTTAAAGCGTATTATACTTACTAAAAGACTACCTATTGAGGTATATTTTCGACTTTGGAACCCAATACCTTTACAACTCCTTCACCGACTAAACTCGCAAGCCTACAAACAAATCTACACAGCAGAATCTCTACACCTTCCAACTTTAATGCAGATTGGATTAACAATTCTTAAGTTATGCTCTTACATACACAAACATACAAACATACAGAACAGGTGAACGGTCGGTCAAGTGGTCACGAGTGTATCGTATTGAGGCACGTATTCACATTCTTTAGTAACCGTATTATATCAGTGGGTATTCATGTCAGATTGGCCGAGACGCGTGACGCAACAGTGCTAGCCTTTGGTGCTAGCGCCATCTATGCCCTTCTATGTGCAAATCGGTTTGAAAGAGTTATCTTTGGTATAATTATTCTTTTACCTAACTGTAGGAGGAGTATTGGTGCTGTAATGGTAGCACAGGTCACACAAGGTCATGGGTTCAAACTTAGTCTTGTACCAATTGGTGCAATATTGTAACAGAACCCTAAAAATGAACAAACGGAAAATTAATTAAAAAATTACATAAGCATTGCTAGCCCATCAATTAACCGAAATTTAGGCTGAATTTAAATAATAATTAAAAATCTCAAGCTAATAATACCGCGCCGGCTAATGTAGTAATGGCTAAGTATTTGAAATCTCTTTTACCCGATGATTTATCTTAGTTATTAGGGTTCCGTACCCAAAAGGTTAAACGGGACCTACTAAGACTCCGCTGTCCGTCCGTCTGTCAGTCCGTCTGTCACCAGGCTGTATCTCATGACCCGTGGTAGTAAGATAGTTGAATTTTCACAGATGATGTATTTCTGTTGCCGCTTTACAAATATAAAATAAAAAAAATTAATAAATATGATCACGACTGTAATCCCCAGGCTCGGTAGATATCTCCTCAGATCTTTTAGTTACTTAGATCTTTGAGGATATCTAAAGGGGGTAGTCAGAGGCAAGTCCAAACATGACATTTGGTACATGCCCACATTTTGCACAGTAGTTAGTATTCCGTACGTGACAGGTTGCAAGCCTATCGCCGCTTATAAGAATACTAACCTATGACACATACCTTCGAATTTTTGGTTCTAGGGTATGCCGGTTTAACAGTACTTTAACCCCCTGAAGTTAAAAAGTTGTTTAGTTGTTTATACTGATGGGTACTTTAACCCCCTGAAGTTTTCGGCAGTCGTCTTTTTCCAGTACGTCGATTCTGTAAAATTCAAACATCAACTCGCATCTCACGTCGCTATTCACTCTCACTTCGCTTAAGACGCTTTTTATTTGACACTTTGAATCGGGTTCAAGTGCGAAGCGAGCGTCGAAGTGACTTGGGCATTACCGTATAGAATGCCACTTCTTACGTCATCTCATACTTTATCTGTCAAAATCTCCCCGTCAATTTAGTTCAACTCGCTGTCACGCTCGCAAAAGTGGCGCTAGTGTAAATTCGAATTATCAACCGAGTTTTTAGAATGCCAATCAAGAAACTCACAGTGGATTCAGATTCGATGTTTGAAATGAGGTCTTACAGAATCACACGGCTGCTCGTATGTTATGCAAGCAAAGTCGCAGACTGAAGCCAGTAAGCTGCATTTATTTTTGTAACGTTGCATGCGCCATAATTACGGAAGTAAACAGAGGTCAAGGTCAAAATGGTGGTTATTCTATTGTTTCGTTGGACTTTCTAAAATTTCGTATAAAAACTTGACTACAAAATTAAATGACAGTCTAAGGAAGATAAATAAAATTTTCTTTTTGTTCTCTGCATTGATTTTCTGTTTTTTATTCAGCTTTACATTGCTACTATATACATACACTCAAAAATATCGATCACACGTGTTTATTTTTGATGAATAATAAAAAAAAAACAAAAAAAAAAATATCAAACTGTAATCCCCGGGCTCGGTAGATATCTCCACAGATATTTAGTTACTTAGATCTTTGATGATATCTAAAGAGGGTAGTCAGAGGCAAGTCCAAACCTGACATTTGGCACATGCCCACATTTTGCAGTAGTTAGTATTCCGTACGTGACAGGTTGCAAGCCCATCGCCGCTTATAAGAATACTAACCTATGACACACACCTTTCGAATTAATAATATAATAATATAATGAATAATATACTTACTAAAATACGATTATCTTAAACTTTGATGTGACTACATATAATAAATAAACAAACACATTGCGAAACAGCAGAGCTATCTAAGGATCGTTACAACGATCTATGGATAGCTCAGCACTCTCCAGATGACCTTTCATAGACCACACCTTGATTAAAATAAAAATAAATTGATATACGGTCTTGTGACAGACGGGCAAACAGCGGAGTTTTAGTAGGTAATAGGGTCTCGTTTTACTTAAAATTGAATAAAACATAGCAGAACATACAAAAACATTGCCTTTTAATTCAAAAGTCAAATAATCTAAAGATCGTTACAACGATCTATAGATAGCTCAGCACTCTCAAGATGACCTTTCATAACATACCTTTAAAAACACGAATAAAACTTTGCAGAACGTAGTGAATTCAAAAGTATTATAAGTACAAGTCAAATACAAGATAGAAGAAAACAGAATAAGAGTTAGCGAATTACACTACATAATCAATATGTTATCTAAGACTAATCGGCACGAAGTGCGTAGAGCTAATAGATCACCCTTGGTGGTAGCATCCCTAAGAGGACCAGAGAGGGGCATAGTAATAAAAAGAGATTGCAAGCAGAGGAGGGCACAGTCGAGCAACCGTTGGAGAGTTATGTGGAAGCTGACTTTAACGGTGGGTCTAGTTGTAATGTGTTGTGGCGATTTACTGTGGAATAGATTTTCGCGAGTGACAAGTGAATAGGGATGTGGTAAATGTGGAAAAAAGTTTTTTTTATAAAAAAATATCCGTTGACTTCGTTAAATTTACTTTTTAGTTAAATTCATTTTCAAATTTTTTAATAGTTATTCTGCTGTTCGGGGCGGAGACAAAACCAACAAAATAAAATCAATGAAAATCGGTTTAGCCGTTCTCGAGTTATAAGTGTTGGAATAAACCAAACTTTAAAAAGTTCATGTTTATAACTTAGCGACAAATTTAAAAATACTTAATTTTTTATTCAAAGCAATTGACAAAAAAATATATAATGGACTTTTAACATTTGATTTGAACACATTGAAAATATTAATATTCAAGATTTAAAAAGCCTATAATATGTTATGTATAATTTACATAATTCTAGTCTGAATATAAATTATTATTATGTAATACGAGTATTATCTTATATTGCTTATATGAATATTTATTGCAGAGTAATAAATTAATTTTAGCGCGAACTTAAAATGTAGGTTTTAAAAGTATGTAAATGTGTTATTGGTTTTTTTTATTTCACATAAAATTAAACAACTTTTAACAGAAAATAAGTTTTTTTAAATAGTTACAACTTTTTTCAACTTAATCCGGCGTTTTTATTCGTAACTATGGCAACTGATGGTCAAAGCTTCATCAAAGCTGGACAGTACCTATTAATGAGATTTTTTGCTTATTGTTTTTTTTTTAACTTTGATGGAATGAAAATCCGCTTTTTTTAAAATTTTGTTTCTTTGATAAACTTCAATAAAAATACGTTTTTCATGTTTTAAATTCAGAAGGTAATATCATAATTTGCAACGGTAAGTGATTTTGCCGGGTCTATTATTAGTACCTGGGTGACCGAGCATTGCTTGGTTTTTTTGGTGAACGACGTTTTCTAAAAATGAAACCTAACTAGATCGATTTATCGCCCCCGAAACCTTTGCGTACTAAATTTAATAAAAATCGTTGGAGCCTTATTATATACAAGAACTAGCTGTCCCGCCCGCGACTTCGTTCACATAAAATATCTAAACTGAGTTTTAAATACATCACACATCTCATAAAAAACCCATAGTACTTTGATCCCCCATTTGACCCCTTTTTGAAGGTTATAATGAAAAATCCTGAAACACGTGTCCATTTATTTTGCATTTACAATACACACACAAAGTTTCAAACCAATCGCACCACCCGTTAAAAAGTGCCCATACAAACCTTGACCCGCCGTTTGACCCTTTTTTGAAGGTCATATTGAAAAATCCTAAAACACGAAACAAAGTTTCAGACCAATCGCACCACCCGTTAAAAAGTTCCCATACAAATATTGACCCCACATTTGACCCCTTTTTAAATGTTATATTGAAAAATCCTGAAATACGTGTCTATTCATTTAGCATTTACAGTACACAAACAAAGTTTCAAACCAATCGCACCTCCCGTTAAAAAGTTCCGATTACAAACATTGACCCCACATTTGACCCCTTTTTGAACATTATATTGAAAAATCCTGAAACACGTGTTCATTTATTTTGTATTTACAGTGCACAAACAAAGTTTCATGAAAATCGCTCTACGCGTTAAAAAGTTTCATACTAACGTTTTCACCCTTTTTCACCTCCTTAGAGGTGGAATTTCCAAAAATCCCGCCTTAGTGGGTGGTTTTGTTATAAAAGGAAGCCACCTTCCAAATTTCAGCTTTCTATCTTCAGCGGTTTCGGCTCGGCGATGATCAATCAGTCAGTCAGTCAGTCAGTCAGTCAGGTTAAGCTCTTATATAGATATAGATAGATTAAAAGTACACAAACAAAATTTCAGACCAATCGCACCACCCGTTAAAAAGTTACCATATAAACATTGACCCCACATTTGACCCCTTTTTGAACATTATATTGAAAAATCCTGAAACACGTGTTCATTTATTTTGTATTTACAGTGCACAAACAAAGTTTCATGAAAATCGCTCCACGCGTTAAAAAGTTTCATACTAACGTTTTCACCCTTTTTCACCCCCTTAGAGGTGGAATTTCCAAACTTCCCGCCTTAGTGGGTGGTTTTGTTATAAAAGGAAACCACCTTCCAAATTTCAGCTTTCTAGCTTCAGCGGTTTCGGCTTGGCGATGATCAATCAGTCAGTCAGTCAGTCAGTCAGTCAGTCAGTCAGTCAGTCAGTCAGTCAGTCAGGTTAAGCTCTTATATAGGTATAGATTGCTCATTTAAAGGTGAAATTACAAAAATCAATGGTTTTTAGCTACCATTTCAAGAACCAGGAATCACAACTATAAAGATGCTATGACATCAAATTAAAGGTCAAATATTCATCTTTGCGGCTAGCTAATAAAAACTGGACAGTTCTATACAACATTTTCATATAAATATGGTTTTACCATCGCAAGATGCTCGAAAAATGACGAAAAATGGGGTCTGATTACCTAATCAGACCCCATTAAGCTATTTTGGTACCTACCAAAATAGCTTAATCTACTGCATATTATATATTGGAAATCATAAGAAATTGTGGCTTATATAGTCCTCTATACGTCCTCCTCTATAGGTATAAAATTTGATCAAGACACGAAAAAAATAAAAATAAAATATATTTTTACAAAAAACTCTCAACAATCGGCAACATTAACTGTGCCACAATCAAAATTATATCGTCATAATGATACGCGACCTCGCGAACAATACGAGGAATAAATTAAAACCAAGCAGGTTGTATTGTATAACTATTTTTATCTATACAGTCATCAATAATGCAAAATCTTTTCACACACAAATTTCTAATAGCAACTTGAGTTTGAGCATTGGTGACGAAGTGCGATAGAACGTTTCTATACATTGAATCTTATACGTTTAAACGAGAAATTGTATATGAATCTCGGAAACGGCTGTAACGATTTTCATGAAATTTAGTATGTGGGGTTTTTATATTCAGTTATTATATTCATATTTAGAAAAAGTCGTTTACTAAAAAAAATCGAGCAAAGCTGGGTCACCCAAGTACTAGGTACAATCTGAATCTCGGAAACGGCTTTAACGATTTTCATCAAATTTAGTATGTAGCGGGTTTCGAAAGTGATAAATCGATCTAGCTAGGTTTCATTTTTAGAAAACGTCGTTTACTAACAGATATAATCGAGCAAAGCTCGGTCATTCAGGTACTTTTATTATTCGATGATTTTTCGAAGCTCTGATTTTGAACATGGTATGCTATTAACACAATCTTCAAACCCCGCGCATTTCGGGAGAGTTACATTTTAAGTATTTATCATCATCATCATCAGGCTGTCTCATCCCACTGCTGATAGATAATAGATAGAGGCGAATGAAAAAATCGAAAAGAGGCCTATACCCCACAAGTGGGATTTAAAGTATTAACTAAATATAATTAGAATTACTTTTTTACTGGCCACAGAACTGACCATAGACGATCGCGACCAGCTCATTCAATATTGACTCGCCAGAAACTTGTGCTAACTTTCATAGTAATAACAAAATACAACACTCAATCAAATTGATATCAACACAATCCTACTAATCAAGTTTATTACGTAACTAGTTGATACCCGCGACTACGTACGCGTTATATTACTTTTTAATATTCTGTGAATAGGCGTGTACGGATAGATAAGGTTTTTTTATGAAATACCTATATCAAATTCTTATCACTTCTATTTATCAACCGTTTTTGTTGTAACAAAAAAGTTTTAATCCAAGCTTATCTCAATGCAAACTGCATTCGATTTGGTCAGCCGTTGCGGAGGTTAGCGTGCACAAACGCACGGATAAACGATTTTATTATATGTATAGACGACAAATTGTCTATAAAGAGGTATGTTTTTTTAACGATGTGTTTTTCTTCCAGCTATGGCTTGTGCTGGCCTGTGCAGCATCGCTGGCGGTGCCCATACAGGACGCCGCAGAGCAAGCTGAACTCACCAGGGTTAAACGCACCCCTGGAGGCTGGCACTCCCCACCCCCAGAAGGAGTCTGGAAGAAAAAATTGGTCTGGAAAGAAGAATGGCAACAAATTTTCAAAACAGAAAAAAAGCTAGCCTGGAAGACAAAATGGGTTAAGGAAAAAGTCCCAGCCTGGAAAACTGAAAAGGTCCAACAGTGGAAGGAAGAACAAGTTCCCGCTTGGAAGATTGTGAAGAAGCCCATATGGAAAGAGGTGCAGGTCCCGATATGGAAAGAGGTGCAAGTACCTGACTGGAAGAAGGTTAACAAACCAGTTTGGAAGGAAATACAAGTGCCCATCACGAAGGATATACAAGTGCCGGAGTGGAAAGTGAGCCATGTTCCCGCCTGGGTGAAGGAAGGCGTTCCCGGGGAAAAATTCCTTGGTAAAGATGACCATGGATGGGAATACACCAGCCATGATCTCTGGAGGAAAAAAATGATCTGGAAACCAGTCTGGAAAAAGGTGAGCAAAAGAATTTACAATATGTAAATTATTAGTAGTGAATTATTAGTAAAATATGCTAAATAGTGTCTGAAACTCTTAATATTCTCAATATAAGGTTGATGGAGAGATACTCTAAAGGATTTTTAAATTTTCTTAAACTTTATTTTCTAGTGTTCCACGATAATAAGCTTACAGAAAATACTATTTCCTAGAAATCTCAAGTATTTTGTATTTAAGCTGTTTCCAAGAAAAACAGTCTATACAGACTATGAAACGTTACTGAGTCACGATTCGGAGCGGACGTGTTATTTGTTTTGTTTCAAATAAATACTCAAAAAGTGCGTAAAAAGTGATCACTTTTGCATAAAGTCCTTATCAAACTGTGTTAACTTAAACCCGTAATTCGATGCTTTAAAGTGCAAAAGATTTGGTCTGTGAAATAAAAAGTTATAAGCTAATATACTTTAAAAAGTTGCCGTTTAAAGAAAGATTTCTCAAGGGCATTTGATTCCATCAACATTAATCTTCTAATTTCTAAGCTGTCATATTATGGTTTTGATCAAAAAGCACTACAGTGGTTTAACAGCTACCTAAGCAATCGGTTTCAATATGTTAAGATCACACATAATAGTGGTAGCTCACAGCTTTCCACTGCAATGGCTGTAAATAGGGGAGTCCCTCAGGGGTCTATCTTGGGGCCACTATTATTTATTTTATATACGTCGGATTTGGGATCTCATATTAATTTCTGTAAATTTCATATTTATGCTGACGACATACAAATATATATTTCCTGCAAGCCTTCCAAAGTCGATGATGCCATTAATAAACTTAACGCTGATCTTGCTAACATCGCTTTATGGTCTAGACATAATAGTCTATTGCTAAATCCCACAAAAACCAAATATTTGATCTTCGGCAATCGGTATCAGCTAGCGGCCTTAAGGCCAACAGTGAGTGTTGCAATCATGGGTGAACCCATTGAGCGTGTATACAAGGCACGCAATCTGGGCCTACAAATAGATTGTGATCTACGGTTCGGGGAGCATATTGCCGAATCTGTTAGGAATTGTTTTTATAGATTAAAGTTGTTATACAGAATGAGGCCATATATAACAGAAGAGCTACGCATTCAGCTGGCAGAGTCACTTGTTTTATCTAAGCTGAATTATACAGATGTGGTATTTGGTCCACGACTTCTAGAAAAAACACAAAGACTAATACAAAGAGTCCAAAATGCCTGTGGCCGCTTCTGCTTCGACATACCGTTTCGTGATCACGTTACCCCATATTTAAATGAGCGCTGCATATTAAAAATGAGACATAGACGTAAGCTTCACTTGGCATGTCTCCTTTTTGGTATTTTCAAGCACGACTCGCCTGCTTATCTTACCGAGAAGCTAAACAAAGCCTCAAACCTACGGTCTAGAGAGCCCCGCCAATGTTCGATGCAGCTTTTAACGCAGAAGCACAGAACAGCAGCCTTTAGAGGCAGCTTTCGCTATGCTGCTTCGAAATGTTGGAACAACATACCACCGCCGATAAGGAACCTACAAAATATTTATGGGTTTAAATTTCGTCTTAAAAAATACCTATTTGACTGGCAAAAGAAGCAGGGAAATCTTAAACACGATACAAGTGCTATATAGGTCGCAAAGCATAAGAAATACTACTTTTTACTATGTACCTACCTTACTTTTAATTATTTACTTTTATATATTATCCTTTAATTGTATCATTATTATTATTTTTATTTTATTTTATTAATATTTTTTTTAATTTATTTTAAAATATGTGTGTTTATATACCTATAGTATATTTATTATTATTATATTTTTTCCTACCCCAGTGCTTACAAATATTAAATTTACCTGTCTATTCATGTTTTACCATTGTTTCGCTCATTTATCTCGTATATGTTTTGTTGTTAATCATTTTGTTTATTAGTCCGCTCCCTAATAATAAGTATGTTCCGGTCTCAAAACGGCCCTAACGGAAGACCAGCGCTAGTTGTTTACATCCAGCATACGCTGAGTTAGGGTCCGTTTTGCAACATCTTTTATGTATTTGTTTTATTTATTTTTTTCTGTTTTTAACTTCTTGTGTGTTGCAAATAAACATTTTCTTTCTTTCTTTCTTTCTTTCTGAAATATCTTAAGGATTTTTGCGAAACTCGTTTATTGAAGTGTTCTTTTAATTAGTAGGTAAGTCTCATAACTTTATGTATTTCACAGGTGTGGAAAACGGTGCACAAGCAGGAATGGGTAACGGAAAAGAAACTGGAATGGAAAGAGGAATGGAAACAGATATGGAGAACAGAGAAAAAACAAGCGTGGGTCACAGAGAAGAAAGAGGAATGGGTAGAGGAGAAAGTACAGATATGGAAGACAGTGAAAAAAGAAGTTTGGGTCCCTGTACAGAAGAAGATATGGGTAGAGAAATCTAAAGAAGTTCAAGTACCAGTGTGGAAGACTGTAGAAGTACCTGCATGGAAGAAAGTGTGGAAACCCGTTTGGGAAAAGGTGTGGGTGCCGGTTCATCATGAACACCATGAGCATCATGAACATCACGGCTGGGACTAAAATTAGGTACATAACTCCCTGTATATAGATAAAGTATAGTCATTTGTTAACTATTTGTTACCCAACATACCAAGATTCTTTGATATTTGTAAATAATTATAACATTGTTATATAACCGAGATGGAAAGCTTGGGCGTACGCGAATGCTTAATAACAACGACTGTATTCTATGTCGTGTACTACATAATATACATTCATGTATGTATGTTATGTACTTACATTGTTTACGAGTGTTTTGCGTGCGCCTTAAAAAATGGTTTTTGTTTTTACTAAAGCAATGACTGCAGTTAATGTTGGTACTAAGTTCACTTTGTGAACCTTTTGTTGAAGACAATGTCCGCCAATTACAGCGTAGAATGAACATCTCACGGCTGCATTGTTTTCGAACATCGAGGAAGCTGCATTCACAAATTCTTTTATGAAATAGTTTTTTTTGAATTTAGGTAATTCGAAAATGAGGCTAAATTTTTTATGTTGAAATAATTATGCGTCTGTTCAAAGACGCCTTATTATTTATTTCAATTTTCTTTGCTGATAAAAATATGGTTCAATATTATTTATTTTACTAGTATTCACAATTTTTGTCGGTAAAGAATCTGAAAGTTAACAATGAAATGTTTTAGCAAAAATGATCACTGTCAGATTTTTATTTTACAAACTTTGATGTTTTATTTTATCATTTTTGAGACATTTGATTGTTACCTAGTTATTATATTGAGAGGCTCAACGAATGACCGGCAAAGCTCTGTCGGCCGATGAAAAGTACAATTTGTTTTTATTTCTTTTATAAGTTTTAGTAATAAAAGTGAATAAATATCATAAAATTGTCTGTATTTTTTTCTACTTACACATTAAGACCATTTGATAGTAATTTAGAGATAAAAGTTCAAACAGTAAATGTCTTACGAAAACGTAGGTAGTTAAAATCTTAAGTTAGTTCTGATTTTTTAGGTACTCCTGTAATACAGATAACTCATCCCGCGGGATAATTTGTTAGCGGCCTCAGTTGACTAAAAGCCACCTAGCTTACCCATTTACTTAATTTTATTCATACACTCGAAACAACACACACAGTTTCTGTGTAAGGTAGGTATACCATAAGTGGGTAGGCACAGACTATGTACCAACTAATTTTAATATTAATAGTTAATTTACCAACACCACCATTATATCTTAAAAGATAATCAGATTCCTAATAGCCACTTCAAAGATTACAAGTTGAAATCTTGGGACAAGTTTTAATGAGGACGCAAACCGTTAATTATTTTTAATAGTCACAGGTTAATGTTCAATGTTTGTATAAACCCACGTTCAAGTGACGTATTGTTTATAATCATGAAAAATTGTAGTATACATTAAGCATGTATCAACGCCAATTAGCCCCAAACTAAGCTTGTACTATGAGAATTCTAGTTGATAGATTAACTATATAATTTTGTTTTGTAATATTCATAGAATATTATACTTACACCCAGACACAGAACAAACATCTGCTTTCATTATTTTTGTACCTATATCAAGTGTTTAAACGATGGTGTGGTCAAAACAGCCGGGTAAAAATAAAAGCACTTCACACATAAATAAATAAAAACTTTACCTTAACCCTCCTCGACACAGATGGTGCGTTGGCCAGCTAAAGACGCGAGTTCGAGTCCCGCACGTTTAAAAATTTTTGAATCAATTTTTCTCACAACTCAGTAAGTAGTAGCTCTGCCTTCTGCGCTGTAGGTTGTGGGTTCGATCTCCACCCAGGACTAACAATTGTGTGATGAACACAGATGTTTGTTCTGTGTCTGAGTGTAAGATGAATTCTATGTATGTTTACAAAAATATTATTTAAAAAAGTATATAATTACTCTGTCAGTAATCTAGTTCAATAATACATTTTTTCTTAGTTGGGGCTAGAAAGTGTTGTGTGAAATGTCCAACAATATATATTTATATACCTAATTTGATATTACTGTACCTATTATTTATAAAAAATAATACTAATAATAATATTTTTATACGGAAAGAGTGGCGTAATAATCGGGAGGCCTTTACTCAACAGTGGGTGCAAACGGGCTGAGTGATGATGATGATGATTGTTTATTAAATCATCTTTATTGATGTAAAAGGGGAAATGATGAAGATATACCTATTATTTAAGGCACTCTGGACTAAAGCACTTTTAGTAGATACAAAACGGCATTAAACACAAAAGAAGGAAATAAAATACAGAACAATACGATTGTAAGACATTGAGATAAGATCACCCTTGGAATAGCTCTTAAAACGCTAATTTAATAATTCGGAGTTTTATTGCTACGTTGAATATCATCATCAGAATTAAAAAACACGACCACGACTGTAATCCCCAAGCTCTGTAGATATCTCCTCAGATAGAGATTTGAGGATATATGTACAGAAAGTTATTAGTTTAGTGTAAGAGTCCCGTTTTACCCTTTGGGTAGGGAACAATTCGTAGAAAATAAGCAAGGATGAGGTTTTTTAGATATAAATAAATAAATAAATAATGCTGGACAATCCACACAGCATCATCTAGTCCCAAAGTAAGCTACTCAAAGCTTGTGTTATGGGTACTAGATAACTGATATATTTAATACATATTATATACATAAATAGATATTTTTTATTATACATAGAAAACACCCAGACCAACGGAACAAATTTCTGCAGATCGTACACAAATTTGTTCCGCGGCGGGAATCGAACCCGCAACCTATTGCGTCGCAGGCGGACTCTCGCCCGCTGCGCCACAGAGATCGTCGATGTATATGCTTTTAAACTTACGCGATCTGAACACATTATTATAAGTATTAAACGGGTATTTATCGCGTTCTAATTACCTATTTATTTTCCCGACGTTTCGAGAGGTTTGCACGCTGTCGTGGTCACGGGTAGACTTTTTTAAATGTTTCGGATAACATGTGTTTCGATCGCGTAAGTTTAAAAATATATAAAAAATAATCATCAAATCATATGCGGAATAAACGCGTAAAAAACCGGCCTAAGGCTTTTGTATCAGACGCTTTCGATTTCATTCAGTTATGCGAGCATTGTGACTCGAGTGCAAGTGGATTCTAGGATAAGGATTGGCACACACTGGCGACACACTTCCTGGCGATTAATGCTCGCAATGAATGCGCACGAGTCGGTTACGAGATCTCGATAGTGATGCGCTGTGGTCTTGAGTTGTTGGAGACTATACTAGCGACCCGTCCCAGCTTCGCACGGGTGCAATGCTGATCCCATTAGAAAAACCCCTAAAATTATCAGTGTTCCTCTATTATCATGGATGTATTATACATTGATACATACCTTACTCTTGAATCACTCTATCTATTATAAATACCACATCCGTTGCGCAGTTTTAAATATTTAAGCATACATAGGGATATAGGGACAGAGAAAGCGACTTTTTATACTAGGTATGTAGTGATTACTTCTCACTCATTTTAAAAAAAAACTTTATTTTTTTCATTTAACCGTGAGAAAATGATTTCCAAAGTTATTTAAAATACCTAATTGATTCATCCTTCATGACCAATGAATACAAATTAATGTTTGAAGTACCAGGACATCATAAGTATTGCAGAGGTATTTTCATTTAACCAAGTAGATAAGTGTACTTGCTTTGTCTATTTTGACACAAGTTCGGCCATGAGGGTATGTGAGTCTTCGTAGCAAAATCAGGCCATGAGGAAAAAGGCAGATTTACGACTAAATAAATAGGACTGGTGGTAGGACTCTCTGGTGTAATCGGGACTGATCTTGGTCTTAGTTTGAGTCCGTCCCTATCATCCTAGACTCTCGTTAGGTTATATAAATGTCGTGCTTAGTACCCCAACTGAGGTCTAGATGACTAAAGTATGCAAACTTGTATATATTACCTATAGACTCACTTTCACCAATCAATCTGATCGCTTGAACTTTGACCGTAAGTTATGTATTGGTGTAGAACTGGCCTTTGTACTGGCTGTTACCCGCGACTTAGTGCGCGTTTGTATTTTTATAAGGTACGTATTTTTTTATGGTTAGTCGGTTATTGGTGGTGATTTTGGTTCCCTAATTCAAAAAAGAAAGTTTCGTAAAATACGAACTTCCTTATTTCAAAAAAACTTTGCTCGAGAAATCCCCAGACTCGGTAGATATCCCCTCAGATCTTAGTTATTTAGATCTTTGAGCATATCTAAAGAGCGTAGTCAGAGGTACTTCCAAACATATTTGGCGCAGCAGTTAGTATTCCGTACGTGACAGATTGCAAGCCCGTCGCCGCTTATAAGAATACTAGCCACACACCTTAGATTTTTTGGTTCTAGGTTATGCCGGTTTCCTCGCGATGTTTTCCTTCACCGTGGCATTCCGCATATATATACATTTTTTGAATGAGAAAACTGATTGGTACACGACCAGGTTTGAACCCACGACCTTCGGATCGTGATGCAGGGAGACCACTACACCACCAGCGCTGCTTCTTCACTACACCACAGCTGTATCGTAGTTAATATTCAACTTTGCGTCTTGAATAGTGTTTTTTGCAATGCCTCTCAACAAGTCACTTTGCATGCAAGAGACAAATTGCTTTACGAAATCCGGATGAATGTCATTGTTTGCCGCATCAGACATTCTGAGTATGTTGTTAATGACATGATATCTACGTCATCTTGTGCGCATGCGGCGTTAACGGCCACGACAACGGTACGATGCGAGACGTAATACGTTCTACTTAATACTTTTTTTACAAATCTGATCCTTTATCACGCGCGGCCATATACACAGTGTATTTTTGGTCAGTTAAAAGCCAGCGCCCAATTCTTTTAATACTTAATCGTATTTGTGTCGTTGGTTTAGTTTTTGAATTTGATAATTGTTGTATTTACGGAACTGAATAGTCGAAAAGATTAAAAAAAGTGTGTTAAAAACATAGTAAAGCGCGCAGAGTCAACGACCTCGCAGACTCCCTAGTCTCTACGACCCGCCGTTGCGCCGTGCGCCAAATTCGCATGCCGACAAACGAATAGCAACTACTATCGGTTCTCATATTATCGAGTTAGTTTCGTGTTATTATTAAAACAAAAAATAGATTTATTATTTGCATTGTTTTTTAAGTAGGGTTACAAATATAGATTACGTGGGTGCCGGTTTTAAACTGACCAAAAATACACCGTGTATATAGGTCTCATATTTGGTGGAGGTACTTAACCGGGTACAAGGTATCCCTCTGTAGATTAATCTGCTGTGCTTTAGTAAATCCCGAAATCCCCTCTTGGGCTCTCTTTAAATATAGGTTCTTGGATGACCGAGATTTTTTTTACGACCTTTGCTTAACCACACCATCTATTATAATGTAGCTTTAGTGTTGCTGTGTCGGTAAAACAGTAAAACAGTAACAGTTTTTCAATGCCTGACAACTCGGATAAAACAAAGTTTTCTAAAAATGAAAACTAGGTAGATCGATTTATTGATCTTATGCATCGATATTTTAGGCAGAGATACTTAGTCGCCTAACTGGATATGGCAATTCAGTTGGCCTTGATAAGTTTTCTTCAGATATCAATAAGACAATTTTTATATTACAAAAGATAATTTTTTAAATGAGAATCTATTCTCCATTAGCGAGAGTGAACGGGCGTTAAACTCCCGAGAAACAATGTGCCGTGCAAACCTTATCTTATTCCAAGATGATGAATACAAAAGGTTGTATTATTTCCTTCCACCGAGATCGCTACTACGTAGATAAAAAGTTTCAAAGAAGCTTAACAACCTAGGTATCATATATAACTGAACACTTATGATAATTTAAGCACCTTGGTAACTGAGTGGCACTGTTTTTTTTTTGGTAAATCTTGTTTTTTTGGAAAATGAAACCTAGTTAGATCGATTTATCGCCCCCGAAACCCCCTGCATTCTAAACTTCATGAAAATCGTAGGAGTCGTTTCCGAGATTCAGATTATTTATTATATCAGAAAGATAATAATATATAATTTACTATTGGTGGACATTTCACACAACTTTTCCCGTCGCCATATTGGATTTTTTGACATTTTGTTGAACCATCACTTATAGAATCCAACGACACCATTTATCGAAAACTGTTCAGTTTGAACTACAGAGACAGCCAAAGGAACTCACGACATAAATACATATACGCCAAAACACTTGTGAAACACTTAATGTCTTGCATTTTGTGTTCAGACTTTTCACTTCGAGTGAAATATTGAAAATGAAGAATGAATTTTACAATATTGAACCTGAAGTTTTCTTCCAAGGTAAACGGGCTTATAAAGTTACTAGCTATAGCCAGCGACTCCGCGCGTATTTTTCAATCAAACAAAGTCAAACTAAACTTAGTTGGAGAGTGTTATCTGGATGTAAGTAAGGTAAGGGTAGAGGTAGGCCAAGGAAAATATGGATAGACTATACGAAAGATGGTAATTGAGCAAGAGAAATATGTAGTACTGAAAGTGTTTATGTTTCAGATGAGAAAACAGCATAAAAATCGGTTCAGTAGTTTCGGAATTACACAGATAAAACACATAAAAAATTGTGTTATAGTGCTCTTTTACTCTTATTTAAATATTTAATTTATTTTAAATTATTTACATTGCCATTACAGTATAGCACCAAAGCGACAAAGAAATGCAAAAAGACATACAGAATACACTATAAATACATTAACACTAAAAAGTATAGACCATCAATATTATAAAGCTGAAGAATTTGTTTGGTTGAACGCGCTAATCTCAAGAACAATCGGATTGAAACATTATTGTTGTGTTCTTAGTCCATTTATCGATGAAGGCTATAGACTATATAAAATCACGCTACAACCAAAAGGAGCGGAGCATCAATAGAAAATTTTGCAAAAACGGGAGAAAATATATACTAAGAACGTGCAAAGTTGCGCGAGAATCACCTAGTTTGTAAACTGCAAACACGCGGAAATTGACTGTTTTATTATATGTATATATTTTGGCTACTCACAAGAATATAATATTATTTTGCAGACGAGTTAAATAGGACATTAACCCCGGGTACGATAATAGGATTGCCATTGAAGTGTGTCTGAAGGGAACCTGTACCCGTCTCAACCCTGACTGAAAGCCACTTCTGCTACCATTGTATTCTTTCAAATCATTGTTTTGAAAGTGCATCTCAGAGGCTTTTTCTTCAATAGTCAATAGTCAATAATCTTTATTCAGTAATATCACAAGGATCATTTTGAATCGTCTTACATACTAGGTGAGTCTAGGTGCCAATTCCAGTCCTATCCCCAGTACGAGAAGAACTGGCAAGAAACTCGCTGGGCCCTAGCGCTTTTTTTGTATTATGAACCTTGTTAACATTGTTAGGGACACCTAGCAGAGTTGGAGCTGATTCGTCCCAAGCTTTTTTGTCATCTAAGTACTCTGATATTCTATAATAAGCTTTACGAGACAGGTTTTGTTTATCTTCTTCATGATAACTGGTGGTGTAGTGGTAGCACCCCTGCCTCACGATGCGAAGGTCGTGGGTTTAAACCTGGTCGTGCACCAATGAGTTTAAATGTATGTGTGCAATGCCAGTTGATTCCGAAATCCATTTATATTATTTTATAGCTTGCAGGCCATATAGACCCCTTTGAAGTGTTTTTTTTTCAGTTGGTCAACTCAGCCCAGACCTCTTTCAGTCCACGGGCCGAAATGCCCACTGCGAAGTATCTCAAAAGATCTAGCCCGCGGGTCTAAACGGCCATTACGATATGTTACTTTCGTCCGGGTAAATTAAATACTATCATCTTTGACGACCTCAGAGATCTGTGGCGCAGCGGGCGAGAGTCCGCCTGCGACGCAAGAGATTGCGGGTTCGATTCCCGCCGCGGAACAAATTTGTGTACAATCTGCAGAAATTTGTTCCGTTGGTCTGGGTGTTTTCTATGTATAATAAAAAATATCTATCTATGTATATAATGTATTAAATATATCAGTTATCTAGTACCCATAACACAAGCTTTGAGTAGCTTACTTTGGGGCTAGATGATGCTGTGTGGATTGTCCAGCATTATTTATTATTTATTTATTTATTATTTATTAACTAATGAGGCCTTGTTTACATAGAATAGAATAGAATAGAAATCATTTATTTTACGTCACGTTACAGATATCTTAAGTTTAATTATGAAGCGTTGAAGGTGACAATAAAACAGGCACATCACACTAGTTCAATAGAGCTAATAACTATGAAGCTAAGACTATTAAGATAAAGAAATAGTTTTAAACCAAAAAAAAACAAAAATCTGTGTCAATGGTCTAGTGAGTTTATAGACGAGCATTCTAATGTGTCACGTCTTAAAGCTGTTGTCAGGTCTCCGAAGTCAGCCTAGGTTACCTAACTGTGACGTCATGCAGGAAGTGACAGGTTGCGCAAGGGTCCTGACCTATCACCTGAACCTTTTTGGTTCTATTTGCAGTGTTGCCAGCTAAGTATAAAGTGCATTATCATAAGCAACGAGGAAAATACTTACAGGGGCCTTATCATAAGCTTTTCGGGAAATATCAAAGTAATATAACTTTGATATCTTGTACAAATATGTTGAAGTAGTGTTACGTCAAGCTTGAAACTTTGACGTTTCTGAAACTTGATTGATGGTTTGGTAGCTTGTGGTAGGGTACCTGATCTATCTACATACCCAGGTAACATTGCCTTTTGGGTAAATTACCCACAGTCAGTGACTTGGACTCTATTTACTATACATAATTTTCTAGCTTTTGCCCGCGACTTTGTCCGTGTGTATGTGTGTGTACTTTAGGCAGTATTTTTTAATTGATAAGTATTCTTATTTTGAACTTAACTTTCATCCCTTATTCAACCCCTTCAAGCATTTTTTTCGCGGTAAAAGGTAGCCTATGTCCTTTCTAAAGCTCTAGAATATCTTTGTACCAAATTTCATCAAAATCGATTCAGCGGTTTAGCGTGAAAGCTTAACATACAGAGTTACTTTCACATAATATTTTCATGGGTTTTTTGTTGCTGTATTATTAATGTATTTTCTAAAAAAATAAGGCAACTTAATAAAATCTACTATAATAAAATACGAGTACATGTGAAACAGTGGAGCTATCTAAGGACCGTTAGTCTATCTACAGATAGCTGAGTTGATCCTGTGTTAGGTACCTACTCTATCGAGTGTTGAGAGCACTGGAGGCAGTGAACGGGCATGGAAGTGGCTAAACCCTAGTGCAGGGTTCATGGTATATTATTTGCCTTTTGAAATTGTAAGGCAGGCCGCACACCAGCGCCTCATGCTACACGCATCGCAAATTTACGACACAATCATTGCGCTACAATTCATACATACATTCGCGCCCGCTACAATGTCACAAGAAGGGTGATGGATTTGAATGTGGATGGACAAGAGTAGCTTTCTGTATTCTGAGGAGTAGAGGTAGACCCAAGAAAAGATGGATGGACTGTGTCAAAGACGATATGTGTAAGGAGGGAGTGACTACTGAGATGACGGATGATAGGGGAGAGTGGAGGAAGAGAACCTGTTGTGCCGACCCCACCTAGTGGTATAAGGGCAGGAAGATTATGATAATGATTCGCGCCCGCTACAAATGTGTCCTTAGTGTGCGTTCCTGCACAGATATACGGGGGCGTTAAATGTGTCGCGTTTCAAATGTGGTGCCACAATTATCAAGATACAAGTGAATGCTCGATGTGCGGCCTGCCTGTCTTTATGTGTTACAATGTTTTATAGAAATAAATTATCTTATCTTCTCTCTGCTTTGGTGGATTCCGGACCTAAGAGTGCATTCGTTCCGATTGTTACCTCCTTTCGAGCATCAGGTCAAGGAGTTCCAATTTATTATACTGTCATAAACGTAGTCGCATAGACAAAATAATTTTATTAAGCATTCGTTTTCTTGATAACTGCGACCGTCATGTTAAGTTGACATTACTGCGGCGTTGTATTTTGCTAGAAATACATTTAGTTCGTTTGTTTTTTTTTTTAACTAAATTTAGCTGATGTCCCAGAAAATAGTCTACCACCATGCCAAATTTCATTAAGATCCGTTCAGCCGTTTACTCGTGAAAAGGTTACATAAAGTCACTTTCGTATTTACTATATTAGTATGGAATATGGATTTGCATTATAATGTAATAGGCTTTGAAAACTAATCATCTAGCTAGAGTTGAGATCAGTGATGGGCAAACTTCGGCCCGTGGGGATCGCCCACGGGCCCACAAACCATTTTATTCAGGCCCGTTTAATAAATACATTTTTTGCGCACGGGTGCAATAGCAAAAAAAAAAATCACGACTGTAATTCCCGGGTTCAGTAGATAATCTCCTCAGACATCTAGTCACTTAGATCTTTGAAGAATCTAAAGAGTGGTAGTCAGAAGCACTAACTTATGACTACATTTTGCACAGAAAAGTTTACACAAGTACATTTAACATTCAAGTACATTTTGTTAGTATTCCGTACGTGACAGGTTGCAAACCGAAACACACATTTGAATTTTTAGTTATAAGGTATGACAGTTTCCGATGTTTTTTTTCACCGTTTATGAGATCTGGCGTATACATTTTCAAATATAATAAGCTTAACACGACCTTGAGCCTTACACAAGCTCTTCGGGTAATATCAAAGTAATATAACTTTGATATATTTTTCGTATGACCTATGCAAATTGTATTGAAGTATTGATAATTGAATCTTGAAACTTTGACGTTTCTGAAACATGCTTTTGTAAGAGCTAGTGGTAAGGCCCCATGTTTGAACCCACGAGAAAGCAAGCCAACACTTCACCACCAGTGCTCTTAATAAAAGCTTTACGCAATAAAATGTGGGTGCGTTCGCTATGGGTGTTAGCTGTACACTTTAACATAGCATTCGATACTTGACCAGCGCTGTACCGTTGCTATTACTACATCTGCTGTTTTCGATTGCTTTTGAAATTTATAATCGACTAGCTTACGCCTACTTCCCCCGCTTTTTACCTTGAAAAACAAAAAAGATCTTCTGCGGGAATCGTAAATTTTTCCGGGATAAAAAGTAGCCTATGTACTATTCCAGACTATATTCTATACCTATGCCAAATTTAATCCAGATCCGTTCAGCCGTTTCAGCGTGAAAGAGTATGAATTTGTGTTTGCATCAAAAAATATAACAAAAAGATTAAACATCCAAACATGACCAAATTGATACCAGCCTTAGTCCATAGTGCTGTAAATAATAGGTAGGTAGGTAGATAACATTAGATTTTATTTAGTTTTAAGATGTGAAGTGTATTTCAATTTGTTTTTTGATGTACCTATATTATAGTTGTAGGTAGACCTTTCATTCGCTCAGCGAAAAAATTGATAAAGATAAAAAAAAAAGATTTGTTCTGCAGAAATTTGTTTACCTCGATGCTTGAAGTCAATACAATTTGCATAGGTCATACCAAATAACAATGTTATATTACTTCGGTAATGTATTATCAATTTGTGGTTAGGCTCCTGGTCTAAAGTAAGTAGTAGATAAATACCACCATAGGTAGGTAGGTACTTACTGACCTAAATAAACAGGTTACACAATTAAGTACCTATTTTTTGTAAGATACTATGCTTTTGTGGTTTTAACTGGTAAACAGATAGTAGTGGTAATTTTGTTGTTCCGCGGACTAACAAAATAAATGCTGAAATATACACGACCTTATTTTGTTCACACCAAATACTAAATTAGCGTAAAAATTTTATATGATAAACCTTAATCTGACTAAACTGACGTGTGATAGACGTGTTTTAACTTATTTTAGTAGCCATTTAAATTGGTGTTGACTCAAGCTACGTGAAAATGGCGCAAAATTAAAATTAGAATAAAATGACAATTTTACCTCTTTTTAAAACTGTCATTCAAAACTGTTACTTACACTAATTTGGTGTTTATAATGAGCTAAATAAGATCGTACCAATTTTAGCTTTTTTTAATCTGCAAATTAACAAAATTATGGATGTAACCTCTATGTAGCTAATTTATAGGTAAATATTAGGTTTGTTTATTTTTCAGTACTGAACTGAATATGGATCATCATCATCATCAGCCTTTCTCATCCCACTGCTGGGCATAGGCCTCTCTTCGAATTTGCCATTCGCCTCTATCTTGCGCCAACCTCGCCCATGTACGACCTGCGGATCTAACTACGTCGTCGACCCATCTTGTCTGCGGACGTCCGACACTCCTTTTCCCGTCTCTAGGCCACCACTCGGTCAACACTCTGCTCCACCTGTCGTCACCGCGCCTGACCACGTGTCCTGCCCAACTCCACTTGAGCCCCAATATTCGCTTGCTGACATCTTGTACTTTTGTCCGCTTGCGAATTTCGGTATTGGGGACTCGGTCTAAAAGTGTGATGCCGAGCATGGCGCTCTGTGCGACTCTGATCCTGTGCACAGTCTCCTTTGTGAGCGTCCATGTCTCGGCACCGTAGGTCATAGTAGGCAGAACACATTGATTATAGAGGCGGGTCTTTAGACATTGCGGAACAGTGTGCGATTTTAATATGGATAAAAGCTAAAAAAAAGAGAATAAGTTCTTTGAAGCCCAATCAAGTACAGAAGGAAGTAAAAATAAATTCCAAACTCAAACACCGAGTATGAGCCTCATTTACGAGTTTGAATTCGGAAATGTTACGACTAGGGATTTTGATTTTGTTTCGCTGTGGCAAATGGAGTTACTAGGATTAATGGGTCAAGTAACTTTGGTTCCAAATGCGATAAAAATACGGGTGTTTTTGCATAGCACGCAGCTGAACTGTTTATTTACTTATAACTATCATTATTAAATGTATATTGTGTGTACGTTGCTTCATCAGTTTTCATACATATTGGATGTTACCCCATGTTATTACACGTACAGTCCTTTCCATCGTAAGGTTGTCTGGTAGAGATCGCTTTCCAGCGATAAGACCGCCCATTGTATGACATAGTTTTAAATAATTTATTATTTTGTTGTAATATTTATGGTGTGCAATAAAGTATTTTCTATTCTATTCTATTCTATTCTATTCTGAACAACTAGTCTTAACTATCCGCTTTTCTTCATTCTTCACAAACACACAATCCCTGCCTTCTACGCACAACCATCAACTATCATACCTACATCTAGTATTAACAGTACGATTATCACTATTTTTCTTGTGGATTGTGGACACAGCGTGCGAGATCCAGTAACTCCCATTTGTTCTATATAACTGTGACGTCATAGAACTGTTAAAACTTTTTTATCCCTGTAGTTCTATGGTAGGACTGTTGAAACGAAAATTAGCCCATTTGTTCTACATCTTATACCTTTAAACGAGCAATTCTTGTATATATATATATATATATAATCGGAATCTCGGAAACGGCTCCAGCTATTTTCATGAAATTTAGTATGCAGGGTGTTTCGGGGGTGCTAAATCGATCTAGCTAGGTTTCATTGTTAGAAAACATCGTTTACCAAAAAAACCCGAGCAGAGCTCGGTCACCCAGGTACTAACTAATAATACCTAGTAACTTCCATTAGTTCTATAGAACTGTTGGTCCATAGAACTTTTAAAACTTTTTAAAACGTTCTATGGACCAACAGTTCTATAGAACAAATGGGAGTTACTAGCGAGATCTCAGTATATCGCCCAACAGTGGTGCAACTTGTGGCGACCACACCTGCGCCGTGACACGGCTTTATATAAATTTCTCCCAAACTAATCTGATCTCATCAAACCTCGCTCCAAGCATTGTTTCGTGTGTTGCGCAAAGCGTGTTGCATAACATTATTGTGAGTGACTTCTCCAAAGGGCATCGCATAACATATAATTTGAGTGAAATAAAAAGTGGTTTACGTCCATTTGATTACATGAACTTTGGCCTTTGACATGCTGCAGTCATCTCCAAAATACTGCAGAGACTTGTAATAACACTGAATAGGAAAAATAATTTCGTCAAAGGGTACGGTAGACTCGATCAAAACCTTATCTAAACAATAAAAAAAATATGAACACGACTGTAATCCCCGGGCTCGGTAGATATCTTTCTCAGATCTTTGGTTACTTAGATCTTAGAGGGTCAGAGGCACGTCCAAATATGACATTTGGTACATGCCCACATTTTGCACAGTAGTTAGTATTCCGTGCGTGCAAGCCCATCGCCGCTTATAAGAATACTAACCTATGACACACACCTTCGAATTTTTAGTTCTAGGGTATGCCGGTTTCCTCACGATGTTTCCTTCACCGCTTAAGAGCACTGGCATTGCGCACATAAATTTTTCGAATAGCCACTGCACAACACAAGCGAAAACATCATCTGTGTATATTTTTTCATAGTGTACTGAAACGATTTCAATAAAATTTATACGGTGGTCCACCTGAAGTATAACCTATCAAGCAAAAAAATTATCATCAAAATCCGTTCATTATTGGCGGAGTAATCACGTAACAAACATAAAAAAGAGCACACCGATGAGACCTCTTTTTTAACCGCCTTCAAAAAAGAAATAGGTTCTCATTTGATACTACTTCAATTTAATTTTTATATATAATTATTGACTACAGAATATCAAAGTTATATTACTTTGATATTGCCCGAAGGGCTTGTGGTAAGACCCCAGACACACCACGCTTCTCAGGTCTTCAAGACCTTTTGTCAAAAAGGCAGCAATCTCGGCGCGTCTTTGCTATTTATTTCTATAAGGCATCAATTATTTTAGTCTAGCGCACGAAAAATTCCTCTCCGTGAAACCAGTGGTGGATTTATCACCAGGCTGAGTAGGCTGGAGCCTAGGGCGGCAAATTTTAGGGGGCGGCAAATTTGGCTTATTACCTTACACAAAATAATAAATAAAAATTATAATATACACGGAGAAAAAATTTAACAAAATTGCAATATTTTAATACTATACACCTATACCAAATAATCCAACGATTTTACACGATAAATTACTAAACGCTAAATTTAATAGCCTACTGGCGGCAAATGTGTAAATCCGCCACTGCGTGAAACGCACTACAAACCTCTCATCACACTAGTGAAAAGTTAATGAATGACACCTGTAGCAACCTGTGTAGGAATATAGTATACCTAGGTGAATGTGTTAAATCTATACTAATATTATCTAAATATATACGAGTACTAGCTGTCCCGCCCGCGACTTCGTTCACTTAAAGTAGGTATCTAACTAAACTGAGTTTCAAACAAATCACACTAATAAAAAAATCCCATAATAACTTTGACACCCAATTTTACCCTCTTTAGAGGGCTATTTTGAAATATCCAGGAATATGTTTCCATTTATTTTGCATTTAAAGTATCCAAACCAAAATTAAGACCAAACGCACCACCCTTTAAAAAGTTCTCATAAAAACATTGACCCCACATTTGACCCCTTTTTGAAGGTTATATTGAAAAATCCTGAAACACGTGTTCATTTATTTTGCATTTACAGTACACAAACAAAGTTTCAGGCCAATCGCACCACCCGTTAAAAAGTTCCCATACAAAAATTGACCCCACATTTGACCCCTTTTTGATGGTTATATTGAAAAATCCTGAAACACGTGTCCATTCATTTTGCATTTACAGTGCACAAACAAAGTTTCATGAAAATCGCTCTACGCGTCAAAAAGTTTCATACTAACGTTTTCACCCTTTTTCACCCCCTTAGAGGTGGAATTTCGAAAAATCCCGTCTTAGTGGGTAGTTTTGTTATAAAAGGAACCCACCTTTCAAATTTCAGCTTTCTAGCTTCAGCGGTTTCGGCTGGGCGATGATAAATCAGTCAGTCAGTCAGTCAGTCAGTCAGTCAGGTTAAGCTCTTATATAGATATAGATTTAAACGCGATAAATACCCGTCTAATACTAATAATAATGTGTTCAGATCGCGTAAGTTTAAAAGTACATATAGATCACATGTTGTGCCGATTTATCTTTTGGATTTTCATATAGTTCTAGTTTTTATATATTTTCTCGTGTTATTTTGAGTTTTATTCTTTAGTTTTGGTGGTTATTTTTCCAATGAAGCTTGAGATCTAGACACCGGTGCGAGATAATAATAAAGTGAGCTCCTTTTTAATCCATAAGATTTATTTTAAGAATTTAAGTAAAACAGCCATGTTTTGTTTAAAATACTTTAATTTTTGCCACTGGCAAAATTTATATCAAAAGGGACGGATGCCATGTAACAGAGAAAAAGAAGATTGTTTATTTTTAGTATTGCAGCGAATCTGTTTACAGACCGTCTCCACCGCATGAAGGGTGTGGAGACTTTGTTGGCTGGAGCTCGGTCGGCAAATTTTAGGGGGCGGCAAATTTGGCTAAAAACTTTAGTTTGCCTTAAAGTATAAAAAAAATAAAAAATATAATATACCTACACGGAGAAAAGCAGTCTCGAAAATTTAACAAAAAAAATTTATCACGACTGTAATCCCCGAGCTCGGTAGATATACCTCCTCAGATCTTTAGTCACTTAGATCTTTGAGGATATCGCCGTCCCCAGCGAATAATAATCATAATCGAAAAATTTAAATTGTAGGTACAGGAAAAATAAAAAACCGTTTTTTGTCAATAACTCCTTAACTATTTTACTTAGCGGGTTCATTTTGAAACCAAAGGATTATCTATTTTTTATTAATTTATGTAATATAATTTCAAATATAACAGTCTACCCAAAGAGGTAAAGAATGCGGAGTCGTACAGCAATTTCAAACTTAAACTTAAAAAACACATACTTAATGACATCCTTACTCAAATAACAATTGACTAACTGTTTTGCTTTCACTGTGTCATCGACTGGCGAATTTACACATACTTTTTTTCGTGACGAATTTACTTTGTGGCAAATGTACAACAACCCGACCGAACGACTTCGCATTGACCATCTCAATACTATTTGGTGAATTGGTGGGATCTGCGGGTAGTATTGAAATGTTTTCACTATATTTAGGATTTCATATTTAGGAAATGTTTTCACTTGTATTAATTCTTTGTTAACTATCTTATTGTTACGTGATATTTGTATAAGATTATTTGTAGAACTTTTGTACACGATTAACATTAACTGACGCTCGAAACTCTATAAGTAACTTATCTAAACCTAAGATGTTTCTCACAAAAAGTGAAATGTAATTTCTTCTTTGGGAAATAAAATATTCTTTAAACCTATATTATTACGCTTACGAATGTAATTTTGTGAATAAAAATATGTTTTACCAGAATTATAAACATAACTTTACACCGTAAAGCGGAAATTTCTGAGAATGGCCTATACACTAATAAGTAATCGCGATCTTATTGAACTCAAAGTAGTGGTGTTGGTTGTATCGGTAATGTAATGTTACTATTTTTTTCGGTACTAAATTAAGCCTTAATGTTTAACGTAAAATTGAATTACGTTTATATTCTATGGAGAGTAGAATAAGTAAATTGACTGTGAAAGTAGGTTACTGTAATATTCTCTTTGCATTTTGTGAATCGGTATTGAAAGAAAATCTAAGAAAAAAAAAAATAACCCTATTAGTATAGATTTTGAAAGATCTTTATTAATATTAGACATAAATTTATCTTCCTTAATACAACTAAGCAATAAAACAACTATATTTTTAATGTAAACACTTAATTTCACTCCTCTGGATCATCTTCATCTGGTAATTCATGCTCGTATGGGGTTTTGACGTTTCGACAGGTTTGCACGCTGTCGTGGTCAGCGTGCAAACCTGTTGAAACGTCGGGAAAATAAAAGGTAATTTGAACGCGATAAATACCCGTCTAATATAAATAATAATGAGTAAATAGTATCTATGTACCTACTTCGTGTTGTATAAACTGTAATAGGCAACTTCCTATTTCTGTTAACCATCTTTTTGCAATCGCCACAAGTACCACAAGTTTTTTCACAGTGTCAAATACTGTGAAATTATAAATAGGATATTTCCTATTATAGTGGTATTGAACCAGGTCAAAAACAGCAATGGTCGTGCTTGTTGAGTCAACCGCAGCCTTTTCTTCTCTTTTTATTTCACTTAATCTTTCCTTGCGCTGCAAATGTTTCCTATAATTTTCCTCTGAAGAAGCTTTTTTTGTAACGTCAGCTCGTTCGTACAGAGAGCAAATTGCATAGAAATCTTTTTTGGTTTGAAAAATGAGTAGTTATATTCTGTATTAAATAAGGTTTCATAGTGCCGCTTCGAAGCCAGATATTCTGTTAAATAATCTTGATGCGCAAACCAGGATTTATACAATCGATACATTTTGGAAATGTTAAGCTGCTTTGACAAAGTATTGACGCGTTGAGTCCTTCCTGAGGGTCTACCATGAGTTTTCACAATCTACACTCGCTAGCGACTGTAGTTAAAAAAATGTATGAAAACTTGGTACAGCGCCTCTAGCGGATAGTTAGGTACTAAAACGTCACGTAGCTAACTATCCTACGTCACAGCAACTGTAGTTTGCGCTCATTAATTTGCTTAGAATTTGGTACCATGAGTAACAATTTCGACAGATGTCATAGTAACGTACTATTACTACTGTAGTAACGTCAGCCAATCTAAATGTGACAACTCATGGTAGACGTACAGACATAATGAGATTCTACCGCAGGGAATAGATATGCTATACGATGTTTTCTTTTGTAGCGACATGCATTCTGTGAGGACTGTTTATATGAGTTCCTCTCCCGTCAGTTAAACTCATGTTTTATTTTATTTTTTCCAATGCTGTGTAAACTACTTACTCAGATATACTCAGTGTGTTCAAGAAAAAAAATCTTGCATACTGGAACTTTACATCCCTCTCATGGGAAGTTATATTTGAACGTCTGAGTTATATTGTTCTTTCTCAAAGTTATCCGTTTCACAGGGTTGGTTATAGTAATGTCTAGCAATGTATTGCCTCTGTAGTTCATGACTTTTAAGTCCATAATTGGCTTTAATATTATCTTCTCTTGCTCAGAAGAAAACATTTCGCTTCGTTTCTTTTTACATGAACAAACCGGACCAATAATCTTCATAGTATGGCTTCTCTTAGAACAAACTCCTTCATAAGCTTCTCCAGAGTCTTTTAATATTTGTTTTTTATGGTCCCTCCAATTGTTTTTGTTACATTTCCGTTTTCTACTTAGTTTAATCTGATTTTCTGAAGTTGAGGATTCAAAATGTTTAACTTCTGCTTGAATATCATCATTTTTTATTGAGGATGATTTATTTTGGATTTCTTGTTAATGTATACTCTCTTTATGTGGTTTATCATTGCTGCTACTTATCAAACACACTGTTTCATCCAGATTATTAGTCGGTACTGTACAAGCATTTATGCCACCCTTATCGATATTTTCATTTATTGGACTGAGTTCACTAGCAGTTGTCGAATTAATTACTGCTTCATTTGGCTTTATAGTTACTACTCGTAATCTGTCATGACTTGTGTAAATCATAGCACGGTCTATATCGCTACATAGATTCCGATTGTTTTATTTATCTGTAAAATACCATTATCCAATGTAACGATTCCAGATTTTTTATTTAATATATTGAAATAAACTTTACTGAAATAAAAGACTTGAATTATAACTGGAATATTAGCGTTTTCTTCATTGGGTACATAAAATAAGTTTTATTTTTATTACCTGAATAAAATCGCCATCGTATCTTACAAGAAAAAAGAGACATCGAGGAGGGAGCAGTAACCTGTTACGATGTTGCTCGTGTCAAATTGTTTTTTTTATTTTTCGATTAATATTCCAGTAAAATCCATTGCAAAAAGCCTAACTCGAGAACTACTCGTACGATTTATATGAAAAAAATTCACAAGGTGTAATCACACCTCAGGAACAATTATTTCAAATAAAAACACTTGTATCGTTATGGTCGGTTACCATTTTATTCGGTTGGAGCGGCGATATCTATAGAGGCACATTCAGAGGCAAACATGACATTTGGTACCTTGCACAGTTATTAGTATTTCGTACGTGACAGGTTGCAAGCCCATCGCCGCTCATAAAAATACTAACCTAAAGCCGTGAAATTGGTAAAAAGTGATGGATCAACTTTACTGTCGCAACCTATGCCTATTGTTCGTGGTGTCCCGCAAGGCTCTATACTTGGGCCTCTTCTTTTTATTATTTATTGTGCGGATTTGCCTAAAGTTATCTCTAATTCTAACCACCACTGCTATGCAGATGATGTTCAGATATATATATCAGAGACACCAGATCGATTAACACACGCTGTCCAAAGGCTAAACGCCGATCTGAACGCCATTGCAGATTGGTCCTCGCGCAATGCTCTCGTGTTAAACCCAACAAAGTCACAGTATATGGTCTTGGGTACCAAATCCCAAATTAACAAGCTTAACGGTGATCCTGATGTAATGATCAATGATGCTAAAGTGAACAGGGTGGAAGAAGCAAGGAATCTTGGAATTATTATCGACAGCCATCTGAGATTTGAGAATCATGTTCTTAATTTAGTAAAAACTTGTTTTTATCGTCTGAAGGTACTGTACAAAATTAGGAATCAATTATCTGAAGCATCTCGTATCGTCCTTTGCGAATCGCTTATTATCGCAAAATTAAATTATGGGGACATTAGTTTTGGACCTCGGCTACTTGAAAGAACGCAGCGAACTGTACAAAGAGTGCAGAATGCTTGTTGCCGCTTTTGCTTCAATATTCCGCCTCGTAGCCATATAACTCCGTTCTTGAACAACATGTCCCTGTTAAACATGGATTCACGTCGGCTTCTACACCTGGGAGGACTAGTCTTTGATATTGTAAAGTTTGGAAAGCCTGAGTATCTAAAATCGAAGCTTAATTTCGTATCTGATAAAAGGACGTTACGCTCAGTCAGATCTGCACTGTTCTATCACGATCACAAGACCGCAGCTTTCAGAGGAAGTTTTAGATACTCGGCAACGAAGTGCTGGAACAATATTCCTCCCCCAATCCGTAATGTTAAAACTAAGTACACATTTAAAATACATTTTAAAAAGTTTTTGTTACGGAAACAGATTGACGGTATTCCTAAGCGCTTCGTATGCCAAAAATAAAACTACCATCTGTTTGCACTCTGGTTGTGTAGGTATGTCACTACTAAGAATGTAGGAAACGCCTATCTTAGTTCATCATTATGATTACACAAACACAAACATCTAGTAGCTAGGTACACATTACACTTGAAACTCGTTCTGCTCACTCCCAATGGGTTATGGCTGAAAATCAGTGTTTTTGCTTTCTTAGCAAATATCACGCTGAGCCAGCACCTTTTTGACTTACTGCAGCACACACAGACATTCTACTTAGATTTTTTATCTAAGTTTCTGTTTCTTTTTGTCCACTGTATTTTATTATTGTTTTTTTTTTTTTTTACTAGTGTTTGTATAACTGCTGAAGTCTGTATGTGTGTGTCTGAAGTAACCAATAAAGTTTTTATCTATCTATCTATCATCTAACCTATGACACACGCTTTCAAACTTTTGGTTCTAAGGTATGTCGGTTTCTCTTCACGTTTTTTTAAGAGCACTGGCATTGCTCACATAAATTTCTCGAATGGAAAAACTCATTGGAGCACGTCCAGGTTTGAACCCATGACCTTCAGATCGTGAAGCAGGGGCGCTAACACTACACCACCAGCGCTCTTTAAATTGAAAAATTTAGAAAATTTTACACTTTTACAATATATTAGTACTATACTGTACCCCTAGTATGAGTTTTTGATAGTTTACGAAAACTTTTTTCGAATAGTATCCTTTCATACATTTACCTCCATCGGAAATGTTATGGAACTAAAATAAGGTCGATATCGTGAAAACTCTGTTTGAAAATCATTGCTGGGACTGCCGATTAGATAATATTTTCGATATTATCGACCTTATTTTAGTTCTTTAACATTTCCGATGGAGGTAAATGTATGAAAGGATACTATTCGAAAAAAGTTTTCGTAAATCAAAAACTCATACTAGGGGTGCAGTATACCATATACTCTGTAAATGAAAAATAGCTAAACGCTAAAAAATTTAATAGCCTCTGGCGGCAAATGTACTCGTATAAACCCGCCAAGTGAGGAGATCACTGGACTAGGAAACTCGATAAACACTCCACGTTGGCCAGTCTTATTGCATTAAATGGGGGTTCCGGTAACTCAACATAACTCTATCCATAGTTCGGTGTGCAACTAAGTTATGGATGGAGATGCGGCATGTTACGACGTGACACTAGGCGACATCTGCATACATAACCTAGAGTGACGGACGAAACGTAACTCGTGCGCGCTATTACTCACGCTTATGAATGTGACCAAGATTTTCTACGATGCATTCGACTGTCAACTCTAGTTTTTATAAATTTTCTCGTGTTATTTTGAGTTTTACTGTGTAACTAGCTTCCGCCCACGGCTTCGTCCGCGTGGTACCATGAAAATCAAAATCCTTCCTTAGCGGATGCCTACGTCATAACATCTACCTGCATGCCAAATTTCAGCCCGATCCGTCCAGTGGTTTGGGCTGTGCGTTGATAGATCACTATGTCAGTCAGTCAGTCAGTCACCTTTGAGTTATATATATTTAGATTTTGGTGGTTATATTTCCAATAAAGCCCGAGTTCTTGATTCGAGTGTAATATAAATGTGAATTAAAGTGAATAGCTTCTTTCTAAATCCATCGGAAGAAATCCAGAGAATTTTGGACAAAACTGTCATCTTTTAATATTTTACCAGAAAAAAACAGGTAAGTATTAACCGGTATTACGATAATAGCGTTCGGAGCGTAACATCTTTCAAAACCTTAACTCGAACTTACATTAACCGGTTAAAGCAAGCTTTGTTTATCGTCGTAAGAGCGGGTCACGGAGATCACTAATTATTATATTATTATTTTTTTCATTCATTCAGCCCGGTTGCACCCACTGTTGAGTATAGGCCTCCTCTTTATTACGCCACTCTTTCCGGTCCCCAGCAAGTCTCGTCCAGTGGTTGCCGACTACGCTGACGATGTCGGTGGACCATCGGGCGGGTGGTCTGCCTCTTGGCCTTTGAGCACTCCTCGGCCACCACTCCGTTATCGCCTTTGTCCATCTCCCGTCACCCCTTCTTGCCAAGTGTCCTGCCCATTTCCACTTCAATCTGGCGATTCGCATACCCACATCCACAACCTTTGTGCGACGTCGGATTTCGACATTGGGTATGTGGTCCAGTAGTGATATTCCGAGCATGGCGCGTTCCATTGCCCGTTGAGTTACTCTGATCTTATGCATGTGTTCCTTTGTGAGCGGCCATGTCTCGGATCCGTATGTGAGTATGGGCAGGACACAATATTACATTATATTATAGAAAAAAAAAATCTTACCCTTTTGGATTTATCGTTCTTGACTAACCGTTTTAAAAGAGGTTACGGTAGAACGTAGCCGAAAAGAAAAGGTTGTTGGTATTTAGAGCGATACCGGTTTGAATTTTTTTCCGGTTTCCTATCCCGGGTTGTAAGGTGGACAGTAGCAGGACACCCTTGGTCTCTGCACACGTCAGAAGGGGTGCGACACGATACAGCCATTTAATATAATTTGCATACATATAGATTTAAATAATTAGTATGCATCTATTTCACCAATTTATAACTCTCCCTGCATAGCAACACTATCTTGCCAGAGGTCTGGCTTTACCACAAGCTCTGCAATATCAAAGTAATATCTAATATCGGACTGGCCAATTAGCTCAGTTGATGGTAGCTCTGCTTTCTGCGCTGTAGGTTGTGGGTTCGATCCCAACCCAGGACAAATATTTGTGTGATAAACGCAGGTGTTTCTTCTGTGTCTGGGTGTTAAGTATTTTATGTATGTATTTACAAAATAAAAGAAAAAAAATATATGATCACGACTGTAATCCCCAGGCTCGGTAGATATCTCCTCAGATCTTTAGTTACTTAGATCTTTAAGGATATCTAAAGAGGGTAGTCAGAGGCAAGTCCAAACATGACATTTGGTACATGCCCACATTTTGTACAGTAGTTAGTATTCCGTACGTGACAGGTTGCAAGCCCATCGCCGCTTATAAGAATACTACTAACCTATGACACATACCTTCGAATAAAAGAGTAAGTATTTAATTATCTATCAGCTATCTCGTTCCCAAAGTACAAGCTTTACTTAGTTTGGGGCTAGATGGCGTTGTGTTAAACTGTCCACCAATATTTATTTATTTTATTTAATACTACTTGATACGCGTTAGATTACTTTTTATTATTCTGTGACTGGGGCTGTTTCTACGGATGTATAATAACTAAAATTTCATCATATATAACAAATTCTTATCTTTTTTATTTGTCAATCGATTTCGATGAAACAAAACCTAAGTATTTTTAAAAATTTGGTTCAGCCGTTGCGGAGATTAGCGTGCACTAACGCAAAGATAAACGATTTTATTATTATGTATAAATAACATTGAAATTAAATTTATTTTAAATTAGATAACTTTGATAATTCATAACATAATAATAACTATCAAAATGTATTGAAGTAGTGCTATTTCAAGCTAGAATTGTGACTTGAAAAGTTGAAATGGCCCAGCGAGTTTTTTGTCGGCTGTTCTTCTCGGACTGGGGATAGGACTGGAATTGGCGCCTAGACTCACCTAGTACGTAAAACGATTCAAAATGATCCCTGTGATTTTATTGAATAAATATATTTAATTTGACACACTCTAGTACTTAGATACATAAATAAAATCACGCCTGTTTCCCGACGGGGTAGGCAGAGATCACGGATCTCCGCTTGCTACAATATTTACACACCTCTCGCTTCATTCACTCTCATTACTTCATACTGCGCGTCGGTTTAGGGTACTCTGGACCTCTAAAACGTCCCTAATTTGATCAAGGTACGTACGCCGAGGTCTTCCCTTTCCAACTGTCCCATTCACACTCGCCTTATGCACCTGTTTCGTCAATCTCCTTACGATATTTATTTACCCTGTTTACAATGCCCGATGGTAAACAAACGCACGGTACAATAACCACATACGGCCAACAGTATCGAGTATTCGACGTAGACAAGACGGTACTGTCGTATAAACCGCAATCGTACGGCAATATCGTGATATCTACCTAGGGTTTCGAACCTGAAATCTGCGATCTAACAGCATACGTTCTTATTTAAGGCCCATCATTTTGAAAATTGCAAGTATTGCAACCCTAATCATTCTATTACCGCTTAATAGATTACATTGAAATTGAACTACACTATACTCAAGGATATGTGATAAATCAACCGGAGCTAAAACACGAATTAGTTAGAAAACCTTGGTTAAAAATCATGTCAAAAACACCTCTGAAAATTCCCTAATATATCCAGAACAGTAAAGTATTTCGAATTTCAATTTACATCAATATAAATCAGTTAATTTGAAACAAATCAACCCAGCCCTTTTTTTGAAATAAGCTATTTACTTGAAAATATTTATGTTTTTTATAAATTGTCGCTTTCGTTATATACTATTTTCGTTACTTCAAGCGTCCGTTCAAGCAACATCCTCGTTTGTTTGCTCCGTGACTTTTTATTTCTAAAGTGATTAAATTTAGCACGACTCTATTGTGACTTATACAGTGATGTTACCAGTGTAAAGTTCTAACTAGTGACAGTTATATAAATCAAATCGGACCTGTATATCCAGAGTTATAAGGAAATACATTTTTAAAATTTTAATAACTGCCGTGTAACTGACCTAAGTCAACTCGCAAACCGCTCGCTTGCTTTGTTCGAGCGGCCGCTGTGAGTCACTCCCTTGCGAATCGCACTCGCACTCGCCTGCACTGAGTCTGTCTACCCTCGAGCGCTCTTACCGCACCGCTAACGCCGCACAACTTACAGACAATGAGTTGCTCTGCCTGCTGTTGCGCCATACTTGATGATGAAGACAAACTGCAATGTGCATTACAAGATTGTAACAAGATCTATCATGTCGAATGCACAGGTGTAGGTAATCTTAGCACCAAAGACCGTGAGACATGGATTTGCCCGGAATGCCGCTGTACTGCAAAGAAAGGAGGTGATAACAGTACCACTCCTGTAGGTACGTCTAAGAAAACCCGAGATGCAAATGTGGCAATCCGTAAAAAGATCCAACCACTATGCGCTGGTTTGCGCCGTTGTGATGACTCCGACTCCGAGCCCACTAATCTTTCTGCTGACATAAGAGCCTTAAGGTCAGAGATGACTTCACTAAGGGATCAGCTGGTACACGCTGTATCACTTATTACCAGTTACGAAACCAAGTTGGATAACTATGCTTTGCAAGTGCATGCACTCAGTGCTAAGCTTGAAGCTTGTGAAAACAGAACTCAGCTAACATCCGCCGTAACCCAATTGCCACCTACAAATACGGTTGCGCCCAAGAACATTGTCCAAGGCAGAGAACGTCATAATAATAGCAAGCAGCGGCGTGCTCCTATCATACCGGACGCCGTAAACCTAACGACGTCACCGTTACCAATCCAGAGCTTCAGTTCCAGTGGCGTGAAAGAGCCAAGTTACAAAACTCCTCATCATCATGAAGCAGAGATCAATGAAGTAGTTCATGATAACGACGATAGAATTACCTATAAAACTCAACAATGGACTGAAGTAAAAAGACGGAAAAGTCGTGGTCATACAGCGTTGCGTGGTACTGCGGGTCCTGCAACAACAACGTTGAAAGCGGTTGAGCCGGTAAGGTATCTCCATCTTTGGAATATGGCATCCAGCGCCGACGATGTCCTACAGTATATTAAACAACTCTGTCCTACGGGCTCATGTACGGTAGAGGAGCAGATACCAAAGGGAAACTACAAGTCGTACAAGCTCGGTGTTCCGGAGGCCTGCTACGAAGCTTGCTTCTCTGTTGATGTTTGGCCAATCAACGCTCGGATAAAACCCTGGGTCACCCTAAGAAGACCAGTGGGTCTACCGAGAACGAGTGTAACAACTGAAACCCGGCAGCCCTTTCGTGGTACAAAAAGGACGCAATAGGTCATCACGCGTCCACATATTCTATCAAAATGTCCGAGGACTTAAGACCAAGCTCTGTATGTTCCGTAATAACCTCGCGCTACTGGAACATCATGTTGTAGCCCTAACAGAAACATTTCTCGATGGCTCGGTGGAGGACTCAGAGCTAACGCCCGCAGACTGGACTGTTATGCGTCGCGACCGTAGCACACCGTGTGGTGGCGTTATGCTTGCAGCGAGGCCACCTATTATCCTGCGTCGGCAACGAGATCGTGAAACTGACTGTGGAGAGGATTTATGGGCGAGTTTTATTAGTTCCGGCTATTCCTATAACGTATGTGTTTTTTATATCAAACCTGGAGCTTCTGATCAGGATTATATGCGATTGTTTTGCAAAATAGAAAGCTTTATTAATGACGTAAAAGGAAATATCATAATAATGGGTGATCTTAACCTCAATAGTGCCTCACAACATGTTTGTAATTATTATTGTTATTTTCTGTCTTTTTGCAATTTAGTTGATAAAAATTATGTCGCTAATTGTACTGGAGGTATGCTTGATGTGATTCTTGTACGAGAGAGGGACGGGTTGCAGGCCGCGGTGGTCACTGGCGCAGAGGGTTTAGTCCCCTTAGACAAGTACCATCCCGCTCTGGACACTGAGGTTAGAGTTGAAGCTATTCCTTGTCTGAATCGTATTCCACCTAGTAACATTAACCCGGCAACAGATTGGAACTGGAATAAGTGCGATTACGAGCTTTTGTATGGTTTATTGGCTGATATTACATGGGATGGCGTAATGTCGGCCGCCGACATAATGACGGCAACAAATGATTTTTATTCCACCCTGTACAATACTTTTGATGCATGCATGCCTAGAAAAAGCCGTAAAAAGGCTATTAGTTCACGGTATCCTGTCTGGTTCACTCCCGATATCATTCATGATACTAAGCTTAAGCTAAAACTACACTCAGCGTGGAAAAGTACACAATGTGTGAATACATACAGGATGTTCTCAGACATCAGAGCTTCTTTAAAGTCTCGTGCTGCGGCTGCCTATGTAGAGCATACTAAACGCATTGAAGATAACATTAGAGTAGACCCACGTAGTTTTTGGCGTCATGTTTCAAATTTACGGGCGAAGGGAGGGTTCGAGCCTAGTGTCATTTATAAAGACGAGCCCCGGTCCGGTGTTGCTGCTGCGGAAGCCTTTGCCGAATTCTTTGGAAGCGTTTTCTTACCGGATATACCATCACTCACTACAGTGGATATCCAGGACCTATGTGACTGTAAAAATAGTAACTATATTAACATATTTCAGTTCACATCTAGAGATGTGATATTCGGTATTAAAAAGCTGAAACCAAACAGTTCTATCGGTCCGGATGGTATTCCCTCTGCAGTGCTGAAGAGGGTCTGGAAGAACTTCGTAAGTCCATTGTGCCATATTTTTAACCTAGCGTTAAGCACAGGTTTATATCCACCACAGTGGAAGGTATCGAGGGTGACACCTATACCTAAGTCTTCCGATAGGCTGCAAGTTGAGGGATACCGGCCCATTGCTATCTTGTCCTCTCCTGCTAAAGTATTTGAGAATATACTGCACAAGGCCATCTACCAGCAGGTTGAGAGACTTCTATGCAATGCACAACACGGATTCAGATGTAAGCGGTCAGTTAATACCAACTTGTTGACTCTAGTGGAGTTCATCTCTGTGCAGCTGGACAGACGGCGGCAAGTGGACGTGCTCTACTTTGACTTCCGGAAAGCCTTTGATAGGGTTAATAATGACATACTGTTGGCCAAGTTAAGCTCTATAGGAACTACTCCTGCCCTTCTCCAGTTACTTGCAGACTATATGCGCGATCGCCAGCAGTATGTCAGGCTTGGTATCTACGAGTCATCGCCCTATCATACGCGATCCGGAGTCAGTCAAGGCTCTATCTTAGGTCCATTGTTATTTTTAATAATGATCAACGATCTACCAACAGTCCTACAGAATGTAGAGTGTCTTCTCTATGCGGACGACCTAAAATTGTACACTGCAGTGGATTCAGAGACCGATTGCTTGGCTTTACAGCAGGATATAGGGGCTGTATGTCGTTGGTGCGAGCAAAATAAAATGGAATTCAACCCTACCAAGTGCTCAGTTATGACTTTCGGTCGAATGCGACACCCAATTCACTATGACTACCAGATCCAAGGTGAATTACTTGCCCGATCCACAGTCATAAAAGACTTGGGAGTCGCATTCGATCATCAGCTTAATTTCCACGACCATATGACTGCCGTGGCTAAGGAATCGTACAAAAGGCTGGGCTTTGTGCTAAGGAATGCTCGTGACTTCAAGAGTGACCAAGTCGTACGACTTCTGTACAGCGCTCTGGTCCGAAGCAAGCTAGAGTCCAGCTGCTGCATTTGGAATCCGCATGAAGTCACGTATGCTCTCCCTTTAGAGAAGGTTCAAAAGGCTTTCCTAAGGTACCTCTACAAGAGAACGTTGGGATAATACCCCTATATGTACCCTACGAAGTTTCTGCTGGGGTGCCTCGGGTACAACTCCCTGAGTACACGGAGGTCATATGATCAAATGATCACCTTCTGCAAGATTGCACGTGGCGCCATTGAAGCCATCGATTTGCACAATGAGCTCCTTCAGCTCTACGTCCCGAATAACTACATTCGGGGCAGGAGCCGCCGACTATTGGTCAGTCCCGCGTGCCGCACCCTCGCGCGCGCCAACTCCCCGCTGCCTCGCACTCTCAACTCTCTCAACAAGCTAGTAGCTACCTATCCACATGTAGACATATTTGATGATGAATGGAAGGACTTCATTAGTGAATGCATGAGATTTTGTGAGATAGATGGATGATATAATTAACTTTGACATTATTATAATATTATTTTAAATTGTAGGTATTATCATAGATCCAATCACAATTAGTATTATAGTATTTAAACTGATTTTTTATTGTTATTATATAATTATAATTATTTTGTTTTTATTTGAATTTGTTATTGATTTACTGTATTCAGAATGTATTTTGTAGTGTAATTATGTACTTTAATTTTTATTAGTTAGTGTAAGTGGTTTTTGTAACCGTTCTAATTAAATAATTAAAATAATAAAAAAAATAATAATAAATAATACTTAATTCATAGCAGCCATGATATCATGCCACACTCTATTTACTTGTCATTTGGGTATTTCGCTTCGTGCTATGTCTGATTCACTTTTTTTTGTAACTTTTACGTAAGGAATAGTGTGACGAGTATTCTGGGCCTTAATGAGCAGCAATGTAATTTAGTTACAAGATGTTGTAGTGTGTGGAAAAGATTTAAAGACTTAAAAAAAGCTTTACAAAAAATGTTCAAGCGCTTTGCTCAGCAGTGAGACAAAACAAGTTAAAATAAAACAAAATTTTAAATTTTAAAATACCCCCGCCATTTAAACCTTACCCTGATATGTCATATATATATTTAGATCCCCTCATCAACTATTAAAGAGCTGATGATCTACAAACGGTTGATCAGGTCATAGTTACCTTACCATATACTTTCAATATCATTGAAGTAATACGGTACCAAATTTCGAACATTCGGACATAGGGAAGTTAGTCAGTGGGGCGATTATGGATCTTTGCTTACAATCAATGTCAATACGTTTTCATTGTAATCAACTGATTTGGTATTACGTAAGGTTCCAATATCTATGAAAAGTTTCATTGGCATTGGAGCCAGTTTTGACAGGTCATTGTAAGAATTTGGTATTACGTACGGTCGATATCAATGAAATGACAGCCCCTCATACAATCAACTATGATAGAATTAGACATAGGTAGAGAGTGATTTCTTAAGATAGAAATCGCTAAATGTAAGTAATATAAGTGGATTGTGTGGTCTATAATACGTTGCAAATCAAATAAAACTATCTAATTATTAACTAAATATTCATGAACCGAACAATTTTTTGTGTTTTGGTTCCGAAGGCGCATTGAGCTATTATTTAACACACCGCGTGCTTCACCAGCGCGCGCTGAGAGTACCTACAGTGCTGCAAGACATGGGAAATGCACATGATGTGCTTGTGCCGCGTGTGCGGCTAACTGACGGCGATTAACGCAACGGCAAGCTCTTCAACGCAGCAAGATGTGTAGACAACGCTCCGCCGTGGTCGGTGTACCTACGCGACGTGCATACAACTTGCATGCTTGTTTCATTTTTAAGTTTGTTGAGCCTTCTACCACTCCATACTCCATCCCCAATACTGAGTCTAACCTAAGAAGCACGCTGGTGCAGAGCGTTTGGCCATCCCTTAGGCCCATATTTTAAAGTAAATAATTAGTTGGGCGGTGAGAAATAACTAGGTAAACATAATACCTACCTACCTATAGTAATCCACTAGTGGGGACTGGGGACAGCTTAGTGGGGATTATGACAATAAACCCTTATTCTAAACTTTAATAATTCTTTCACCTTTAAGGAGAGCTACATTTTCAGCAAGTAAATAAAGCTATGTTTTATACAAGTACTTGCACTGGGCAAGGCCGGGGCGGGTCGCTAGTTATAATAATAAACACAATATTTGTCATGCAAATTGTTATTTAATTAAGTACTAAGTATATTGAATATAAATATAATACTAAATATATAGAATTGGGTGATACTGCAAAGACCTCTCATCGAACCCAGCTGCAGGAGTGCCTGCGAAACAGACATTTAATAGGGGAAGGGGGGGCCCAGTGGATCAAGGGGCACAGTGGATAAATACATATATCTCATTAACTATGACTCGCACACATACGTAAATACAAGCCAAGCGACGGCTTACCCAACGCCCCTGCCCCGCGCCAGCGACCGCTGGGCTTCGAAGGCGAGAACACGCGCTACGGCTACTACGTAACCGATAAGAGGCCATTTCTTAATTTTTGATCAATTTAACGAACGTTTTTATCAAATATCAATGGAAATATTGCTCTGGCCTTTATTTATTATAAACAACAATTTCAATAACTATATAAATTATTGTTCAAATATTACGTATCACTTAAAAAACTACCGTTTTTTACAAAATGTTTTCAAATTCACCTTGTGGGGCACTCTGGGCTGATTCGTCTGGGGGTGCTGTGGATCACGATCTTTGTATTGTTCAAAGAGACCAACTATTATTTTTATTTGTTATAGGTTAGTAAATGGTTTGTAACCAAACGAGGAAGACCACTTTTTGGTCTACATAGGGCAGATTTGATGAAGAAAGGAATAGATTTAATTTTAGATGGAAAGAAAATAAGGAAGTGGCAAAATCTTTGGAAATTCCTTATTCCTTTTGAGTATGCGAATAAAAAAAAGACTTTTACATCAAAGATTGAGTATTAATATTCGTATATTCTTTATAAAAGTGTTGAACATTTTTTATTTTTTTTTATTTTAAAAACTTACCAGTAGGTTCGTAGTGCCCCCCCCTATAATAACTTCTTGACATTATAAAGGCAACTATCCACTGCACCCCAGTGTTATCCACTATACCCCTAGTCAATATCCAATGTACCCCCATGAAGGGGCACAGTGGATAATTTTTCGTTTTTTTTTTTCAAATGCTCGTAAGTTACGACTCTTTTGTTTTATTGACGATATTATCACAAAGCTGGTCAGCTGATCGCGGAGTTTTGCTGTTTTTCAGATGCTTTAACCTCGGTAAATAAGGGTAGTGGAAAATAACTTAAAGGTCACTAAAAATGAAATATTTTATCTATTAAGTTATTTTATTTAATTTTGTTTTCTTATTTACTTTAGTATTTTAATTTTCGAAAAAACCTCAAAAAATAAACAAAATCTGCTTCTTCTAAAGTTGAGGTCATTTTCAAAATTTCAAACTCAGACTTTAGAGATAAAATATTGATTATTTTCAGTGAACTTTCAGTTATTTTCCACTACCCTTATTTACCGAGGGTAAAGCATCTGAAAAACAGCAAAACTCCGCGATCAGCTGACCACCGCGCCTTAAGGATATCTAAAGAGGGTAGCCAGAGGCACGTTAAACACTATATTCGGCACATGCTTTCATTTGAAGTTAATATTCAGTTTTATTTAAGTTTAATAAAATGTGATTTTTATAGGTTAGAAATTGATATTTATAGTATAAAGCGTAGTACTTAATTATTACTTAATCTGTGAAATAAGCTCATAAAGCCTTAAATTCAGATAAAACACATGATGTGTACACTATCTCATTTTAATTTCATACTTATTTGAGTTATGATCAATTTGCGGGGATCAAAGTCATCTCAATCACATTCAGAAGGTGCAAACTAATAATCTATTTTAAAGCCTTGTGCGCTAACTCACAAGGAGCATTATCCGGTGGAAATTTCCTGTGATTCTGATTTTCCAGTTTTGGCAAGCTCAGTCAGCCAAGTGCAAGTCTGGACGTCGTTCGTGTCGACGGTAGCCGGACTCGGGCGCGATCCTGTTACGATCTTTCTGATTAAAATGTTCGAGCGTATTGATGAAGACATAGAAAATAATATGCCTCGTAGACACTATCTGGGGGCTTGGATTTTTGTTACGGATTTATTTTTGATTTTGTTCCTTTTGATGCAAATAATAGTGCGACAGGCTTTTCGCGCATTTCGCCGCTTCCGGTAAGTTAATTTTGTTGTTTTTAAAATAATACTGTGCGATTTTTTGTGTTTCAATGGGTTAAAAAGTTATTTAAAAAATCACGTTTAATCTGCTATTAAATTTAAAAACTTCTTCGTTAACAATTTTAATTTTCAGGTTAATTGATCCGTATCTCTAAACTTAATGATTTTGAATTAAAATGTAGCTTAGATATTTTTTTATAAATTATAGAAGTAACTTATAAAAATATTTTAGAACAAAGAAAAAAGTTAACTGTAAGTACTTTTAAAATAACTTTTAAAACTCAGTACAATTTCATTTAATTTTAATGAATTGCTTATTAAAGAAGATTTTGGTTTTGCTCATTTAATTTCTGAATATTACATTAGGAACGTTGTAAAAAAAATCCAAAATAAAATTACATACTTATTTATAATATACAAAAAATCACGCCTATTTCCCGACGGGGTAGGCAGACCAAGGCTCTTGCGACTTACCTCTAATAAAATTAACTTATAAAAAAAGTAGTTTTAATATTAAAACAATAAACATTTTTTTTATTTATTCAATTAGGTACACTATTTAATACGTATACAATTGTATATTTTTATTGTACAAAATAGGTCAACAAAAAAAAGATAATAACCAAATAAACCATTTTTTTCCGTTATTTTCTGAATTTTAAGAGGACCGTTTATTTTACCCTTCTATGTATTATCAATATACCTTTCTATTAATTCTTATAATTTCTTTATATTATTAAGAATGTAATGAGAGTGAATGAAGCAAAAGAAGTATGTCAGGATCGTAGCAAGTGGAGATCCGTGGTCTCTGCCTACCCCGTTGGGAAACAGGCGTGATTTTATGTATGTATGTATGTAATTCCAAGTATATCCTTGAAAGGTATTCATCTAATTTACAGGAGCGGTTATATTCTGATTTATAATATAGATTTTCCTATTTTTAGGGTCCCGTACGCGAAGGGTAAAACGGGACCTTATTACTAAGACTCTACTATCCGTCCGTCTGTCTGTCCGTCTAAGCCGTGTCTCATGAACCGTGATAAATTTTTACAGATGACGTATTTCTGTTGCCGCTATAACAACAAATACTAAAAAAACAGATTAAAGTAAATATTTAAGGGGACTCTCTTTTTTGCCGTTTTTATATTTCATAAGGACCCTTCGTGCGCGAGTCCGACTCGCACTTGACCTATTTTCATTTTATATTTACGCTTATCACCGTTTATCTTCTAAATTACTTATTCCAGCTTCATTATAATTACTAGATATCATCAAGTGTTAAGTATTTATAACTGTAAATTATACAAATTATTACATTATAAGTCTTTTAATTTACATTAGCGTAGCCCCCTGTCTCACGATCCGAAAGTCATGCGTTCAAACCTGGTCGTACACCACTGAAAACAAAATTAAAAATTATGTACGCAATGAAACGAACCGGCATATCCTAGAACTAAAAATTCAAAAGTGTGTGTCATAGGTGGGCATGTACCAAATGTCATGTTTGGACGTGCCTCTGACTAACCTCTTTAGATATTCTTTTAGATCTAAGTTACTCGAGTTCTGAGGAGTTATTTACTGAGCCTGGGGATAACGCTTTGACCGCGAGCGTGTTTGTTAGTTTTTTTTTCATTAGTCATTATGAATTTATGCGATAAATGAATTAGGGGTAATATAAGGAGACACTCTCTCTAATTTGAAGGGTGGAATGACATGTATTCCTTAAACCTGTGTCAATCACGATCGATTGGGTTATTTTGATGCGATCGCAACCCATAAGCGAGTAGGTCGATCACGAATCTATATGACGGTTTCGATCATTTTTGACCCGCCTACCCGTTTGTGCTTGCAAGACTCGCGCGCGACCCAATCGATTGTCGATCTTCCTAACCTGCGACCTGTTTAGTAATAACTAGTACGTTAAGGGACCCATGGGTATAACAAATACATCTGTCTCCTAGATAACCCGCATGGGTCAATTGATCGAATCTTTGTAACCCGATCATATAGCCGACGGTTCACGATCGACCCGGGTCGTACGAAAGGATCGATTGACGCAGGTCTAATTACTCAATTCCTCATCCTTATGATTATTTACAAATCACTAAACTCAATGTTACGTTGCCCACGTGATAATTGTTAGGGAACTAGTTACTGCAGCTTTGTACGCGTAATAATATGTATCTGGATGACCGAGTTTTGATCGGTTTTTTTTGGTAAAAAAACACTAAACCGTATAATTCTGATCAAGCGCCGATAAAGAGTTAATATTTAGTTCGCCCCTAACGGCACGTATCTGTATCTGAATATAGCAAATACAGACTATATCGATTGCCTTTTTATTAATTCATCATTTCAATTCTGGTGCAGACACACCACTTTGCACAGCCGATTCTTGTAATTAGAAATGGCAGCTCTCAGGCAGGCTGTTTCGAGCCACTGGGAACAGGAATATTCTGCAGTGTCATGAAACTAGGTTATTAAGGTCCAATTTCACCAAATCTTACTGAACGTGCATCAAAATTAACAAGAAACTCTCAAAGTATCTTTATCTATTTACGGAGTATTTAAGTCATTTTATGGAAGACTAGATTCCGCCCGCGGCTTCGCTCGCGTGGTACCTTGTAAAACAAAAACAAATATATTATAATCTGAATCTCGGAAACGGCTCCAATGATTTTCATAAAGTTTAGAATGCAGATGGTTCAAAAAACACGATTTTCCAAAAAAACCGGTTATCCAGGTACCTACTTCTTCTTCTTCTTCAATTATGGCATCTGTCTCTTAGAGAACAATTTTGCCAGTGTCAAGTGTATTTAATTATAAGTATTGTCAACGTCACAGAGTCATAGTCAAGTTGTCAAGTCAATTTTAAACAAAAGATGGCTGTTTTGTTGAAAATTCTCGGGATTTTCTCCGATGGAATTTGAAGAGAACTATTCACTCTAATTCACATATTTTACACTCGCGTCAAGAACCCGGGCTTTATTGGCAAAATAACCACCAAAATTACGCAATAAAACTCAAAATAACACGAGAAATAATATAAAAACCAGAGCGACGTAGTTGTCGGACAAATGCACCGCAGGAGATCCTCCAGGTACCTACTAATTATAAAAGAGAAACAAATGTCAAAGTAGAATATAAAAACAAACGTCAAAATCACAAGTATATTTAAAAAAATGTCAATTAAATCAGAATAGAAATATGCATCAGAAAATTATGAATCGTAAAAACGACCTTCGGATCATGAGGCAGGGATGCTACCACTACACCACCAGCGCTCAGTGGCTTAGGTTATAAAGTGAATATCGTGGGAGGCGGCACAGTTGGCTGGCAAAATATTAATAGCCTACTACACTATCATATGCGACACCAGTCATTTGAATTCTCTTTTCTTGTGTGTCTGCAGTGACACTTACTAATTTTGTTTGAAAGAGTTTAAAAGTGAGTGACTTACGACACCCCTTTATATTGTCATATTTTTATTGTCGAGACAAGTTAATTTAAGTCTTCATATTTTTTCGCTCGACTGTTTAGTTCAAAATTCTTGGGATTTCCACCGAGGATTTTATAAGGAACTTTTCACTATAATTCACATATTTTACCCTCGCGAACTCGGAATTTATTGGAAAAATAACTCAATAAAAACGAGAAAAAACAGTGACACTACAAACTCGCGTGACATTTAAAGCAAAGGTACGCTGCGTATTTTATTAATATTCAAAGGTTTTAGAAAACTGTGCGGTGTGCCATTATAGCTTTTTAAACCCCATAATTTAATAATGGAGGGAGAGAAGACGTATTGATAAAAATTAGAAGGGTATTATTTTTATCAACATACTATGTTTAAGATGGTTTAGGCATGTAGAAAGGAGATTGTCGAAACAGGTGCATAAGGAGAGTGTGAATGGGACAGTTGGAAGGGGAAAACCTCGGCGTACGTACCTCGATCAAATTGGGGACGTTTTAGAGAAAAGCCAGGTCCAGAGTATCCTAAACCGACGCGCATGTATGAAGAATTTAATGAGAGTGAATGAAGCAAAGGAGGTAGGTACTATGTCAGGTTCGTAGCGTGATTTTATGTTTGTATAATTTAATAAGGAGCGCTGGTGGTTTAGTGGTAGCACCCCTGCCTCACGATCCGAAGGTCGTGGGTTCAAACCTGGTCGTGCACCAATGAGTTTTTCCATTCGAAAAAATTATGTGCGCAATGCCAGTGCTCTTAAACGGTGAAGGAAAACATCGTGAGGAAACCGGCATACCCTAGAACCAAAAATTCGAAGGTATGTGTCATAGGTTAGTATTCTTATAAGCGGCGATGGGCTTGCAACCTGTCACGTACGGAGTACTAACTACTGTGCAAAATGTGGGCATGTACCAAATGTCATGTTTGGACTTGCCTCTGACTACCCCCTTTAGATATCCTCAAAGATCTAAGTAACTAAAGATCTGAGGAGATATCTACCGAGCCTGGGGATTACAGTCGTGATCATATTTTTTTTATTTTTTTTATTTTATAATTTAATAAACATTTGGATCTATAACACAAACTCGAAAACGCATTAGAGGTGTAACGACAAAAAGCTTACCCGTATATATGTACATTCGTTACTATAACAATGTACTCTTTACTATTGTTCAGTACGTTACTCGTTACTTCTGATACCTCATAACCATGCTGTTAGAACACCAAATCGATTCGTATTGCGTACGTGTACAGTACCCCTAGTATGAGTTTTTGATAATTTACGAAAACTTTTTTTCGAATAGTATCCTTTCATACATTTACCTCCATCGGAAATGTTAAGGAACTAAAATGAAGTCGATATCGTGAAAACTTGGTTTGAAAATCATTGCTGGGACTGCCGATTAGATAATATTTTCGATATTATCGATCTTATTTTAGTTCCTTAACATTTCCGATGGAGGTAAATGTATGAAAGGATACTATTCGCAAAAAGTTTTCGTAAATCAAAAACTCATACTAGGGGTACTGTATGTCGTCGCGGCGTCGCAACATTCGTAATTTGTAGAAAACAAACTTAAACATTACTTACTTAACTGCATTTTTTCACTTTTTCGTATTTTGATTCAGACTTGTGTTTATGTAACAAATAATAAGTAAATTAGTAAATTTAATTTTATTTAATAAGTAAAGTGTAAAACTATAAGTGAACTTCTAAAGCAATGGATTTACTATTTCGTGAACCATACTACACAAAACGCGAGTAACGAGATGCATGCGTGAGTATCGTATCGTAACTCGGTACTGGATGGCGCACCCGTTACTCAGTACCGAATACTTACACTTTGCTACAGCTCTAAATCGCATAAGTGTTAATGCAGTGGGGTATTTTGAAACTGTTGTTGTCGCATGTTTAGCATTGTATTTCTGTCAAGCACAGGAGACTACAACTAGTTTCAGATACCACTTTTATTCGCTTTACATTTGCTCGCTGCTGATTGGACTCGCATGACCTTGAACTTGGGGCGGTACTGGATTCAGCGAGTAGTATGCAAGTCTAGCTTTATAGGTTGGCCTGGTTTTCGAAAACTTCAAAATTCACTCCTGTACCTCAGTCCGGGAATAGTCACCGTGCTATACGTATGTGCTGGTGTTGGGCCAAGAAAAGTGAGGCCTAGTGAAATCGCGCTGAGATATTCAGAGACACAATATATAGTGTTTATTTTCAACTTTTTCGAGCCGTCAGATAGGCAGTAAGTTATACGTTATAAGCAGTAGTAATTTGTTTTAATAAAGCTCCTGACGTGTTGCTTGAATTTTAGGTAACTTTATGTTTTTATAATTCAAGAACTTTTATACAAATTTTTGATATGAAATAATAATTAAAATACCCTTTGATTTTTAGGTATTGTGACAGAAACAGAACAGGATATTCTATAATACATTAATTTCTTTAACGCATCAAATTTTGTGAAATTTTGCTGTTTTTTTATAGTTCAAAAATCTTAAACAATATAGTTTACAGTTAAGTTGATAGATTTTAAACATCCATCGGTATAAATATTGGCTTGAAATTCGAAATATAAGCAAAAGTCTTGCAATATCATTTAAAATAGGATGGAAACTATGAATATTTTATTAGTTTCAATACAGAGAAATAGGTTTTGGAAAAAAATACAAGCAACAAAAGCAACCATGTTGTGGTGTGTGGGTACTCAATCAAACTTATTTTTTACCCGGCTGCAAAGAAAAAAGGTAATGTGAAGCCCAAACGGGTGGACACATTTTGACAAATGAAGTGTCGTCAGATTCGTCTGGATTACAAAAGTTACATAGACTATACAAAAGTCAAAAAACGCAAAATGGCGGCTGTTTAAGTTAATTTAAATTACTTTCACTTGGATTTTTTAATTAGCGAAATAGTTATCGGTATTAAAACTGTTTTTCAATTGAACTAATAATAAATTTTTCGAATTAGTTCAGCCGAATTTTGGTTAGCGTCAGGATGACGTCACCTCTCGTATTTAACGTTGAAATGCAAACATCTTATAATCGATATAATATCTTTTTTTCCTTGTGTTGTGTACAGCACTTAGATTTGAAAACTTTGGAAAAAGCAATTATTGGCATATTTTTTATTTTTTATTTTTTAAATAATGCTGGACAATCCACACAGCATCATCTAGCCCCAAAGTAAGCTACTTAAAGCTTGTGTTATGGGTACTAGATAACTGATATATTTAATACATTAGATACATAGATAGATGTTTTTTATTATACATAGAAAACACCCAGACCAACGGAACAAATTTCTGCAGACCGTACACAAATTTGTTCCGCGGCGGGAAGCGTACCCGCAACCTCTTGCGTCGCAGGCGAACTCTCGCCCGCTGCGCCACTGAGGTCGTCAATATTATAATATAGATTGTACACCGAACATGGTCAACGACGCAGAGTGACCAACCACCCTGACGTCAGAATGGCGGGTCACCTCTAAATATTTTTTTTTCAAAAATACAGAGAAAACAATTCTCTCATTGATAGAAGCAATTCGGAAGCAGTTTTTAGATATCATTTCAAGAAGTCACTCATCATTCTGAGGCTAACGAATTTTTAAGCTGAAAATAATTGACCATAGATAAAAAGAAAATTCCTATTCCTTTGTTCTATTTTTAACTAGCTATTACCCCCGACTTTGTACGCGTTGGATTATTTTTATCTACGTACCTACGTAATTCAATAGGTAATTCTTTAATGGTTTGTCGGTCAGTAACTATTTTCCTCTTCATAATGCTGACCGATTCAAGAGCGCTGGTGGTGTAGTGGTAACAGCCATGCCCTACGGTCGTCGTGGTCGTGGGTTCAAACCTGGTCATGCACCAATGAATTTTTCTATTCGAAAAATGTATGTGCGCAATGCCAGTGCTCTTGAACGGTGAAGGAAAACATAATACGGCATACCCTAGAACCAAAAATTTGAAGGTGATTGTCATAGGTTAGTATTCTTATAAGCGCCGAAGGGCTTGCAACCCGTCACGTACGGAATACTAACCACTATATTAATCAAAAATTAAAATCAAAATTAGTACCTACTTACTACCTAAAGACAAGCTACTTATCCTAAAACAAGCGTTTTTGAAAAAGAATCTGTTTCTCTGTTTATCTGTGCGTTCGTGCACGTTTATCTCCGTAATGGCTAAACAAAATCGGATGCAATTTTCACTAATGTATTGAGATAAGCTTGGATTGAAACTTAGGCTTTGTTTCATTGAGATAGGTTAACAAATAAATAAGATATGATAATTTTACTTATTCCTCGCCCGCGGACGTTTAGCGTAAAAGTAATCTAACGCGTACAAAGTCCGGGTATCAGCTCGTTTTAAATAAAATGTGACGTAAATCTCTGACCTGACTGCGAAGAAGGTTAATGTAATGTATAATCTATGTATAATGTATGTGTTATGTATGAATAATGTATGTTCAATGTCTGCGAGATCTTTTATCCGTCGCTGCAGCTCAAACGTCTGAACCAATTTTGATAAAATAAGGAGTGACTAATTGATACGTTGCAATAAAACACGGAGGTTCAGAGCCAACTGGCTGAGGGTAGTTCCTTTATTGCAGTCAAGCACCAAATGTACAACTACCCACACGCAAGTATTGTTCATACATAACACTGTCCCCCCTTAAACTACTATTATAGTTGCTATTTAATTTGTACCTTAAAATGAACTTACTACAGTATCAACTTCTTAAATCGTTAATTACAAAAACTTAATTAGCTTTGGTTCTTTAACTTTTCAACACACCTAAGAGCAGCCCTCCGGCGCGTCCTCGTTTCGGTTGCTGGCGTTGCCACCGGTGCCGACGCCGGTGGCGACGTCGGTGGAGTTGACATTTGCGGGCTTTCAGGACTGTCGGGCGGCGACGACAACGGTGTCGACTTTCGCGGACTGAGTACAACCGCTTTCGAGTCACTCGACGACCCTTCGTCCCCGCGCGAACCTATACCCTCATCACCGAGCTCACAGTTACTTCCCGGATTCGACAACGATAATCGCGACTTACCTCTCTTATCGGCGAGCAGTTGGTCGACGTGGCGCTTATGTACTCGTCCGTCTGCGGTCCTAACTTTGTACGAAACGGGTCCTGTACGCTCCACTACTACCCCATCTGTCCATTTCTGAGCTCGCGTTGAATAATCACGCGTCATCACTGCGTCGCCGGGCGCGACCACGCGCAGCGGACGGGCGGCCGCCGCGCGCTGCTCCCGTTGCAGCTGCGCGTCGCGCACCGCCTCGCCCGTGTCCGCGCGCAGCAGGTCGAGGCGCCCGCGCAGCCGCCGCCCGAACATAGCCACGGCCGGTTCGCGTCCCGTCGTACTGTGCGCGCTATTCCGGTACATGAACAGGAACTTACCGAGAGCGATATCATCGTCCACGTTCTCGAGGCACGCTTTCTTTAAAACTCTCTTGATCGTCCTCACCGCGTTCTCCGCCGCCCCGTTACTGGCCGGGTGGTACGGCGCAACGGGCGAGTGTCTAATGCCATTTCGTTGTAAATACGTACCGAACTCGACTGATGAAAATGGCGGTCCGTTGTCGGTCACTATTCTCTTCGGTAGACCGAACCGCGCGAATAAGCGTCGAAGAGCACCGATCACGTTGAACGCCGACGTGCTCCCCACTTTTTCCACCTCGATCCATTTCGAGTGTGCGTCGACTATGACGAGATAGTACTTACCGCGAAAGGGGCCCAAAAAATCCATGTTAAGTCTCACCCAAGGCTCGTGCGGCCACGGCCAGGAGTGCAGCGGCGCGGGCGGCGGCGCGGCGCGCTGCGAGCGGCACGCCGCGCACGCCGCACAGGTGCGCTCAATATCCATGTCCAAAGTCTCCCACCATACGTAGTTTCGGGCTATCTGCTTCATTCTTACTATCCCAGGATGACCCTCGTGTATCTCACTTAAAATGGCTTCCTGCAGGACTTTAGGTACCACGATCCGATAGCCCCAAACTAAACAACCTCGGTCCGAATGTAAGGCATCCTTTCTACGAAAGAAAGGCTTCTCCGCTTCCGTTTCGGTCTCCGTCGACGGCCAACCGAACATTACATACCCATTTATTTTGCTCAACAAAGGGTCCTTCTCCATTTCGGCTTTGATCTGATTAAAACTTACCGGCAAATTTTCCTGCACGAAACTCAAGTAGCTGCATTCGGCGTTTTCGCTCCTGGTTCGAGCCCCGGTCACCGTGAGCGGGAGACGTGACAGCGCGTCAGCAACTGGGTTCTGTTCGGATCTCACGAAATCTATATCGAAATCATATGCCGCTAATTTAACTGCATAGCGCTGTAACCTGCTAGCGGCCGTCACGGGTATCCCTTTATTTTTACCTAAAATATAACTGAGAGCTCGGTGATCGCTTCTAAGTAAAAACTTTCTACCATATAGATACTGGTGATGCTTAGAAACCCCAAACACTATAGCTAGCGCCTCCTTATCCAGTTGCGAGTAGTTGCACTCGGCCGCGTTGAGCGTGCGCGAGGCGCAGCACACGGGCCGCTCGCCGCCGTCCGCGTACCGCTGCGCCAGCACCGCGCCCACGCCGTACTGACTGCTGTCCACCGACAGTATCAATGGCAAACTCGGGTCATAGTGTGCGAGCACCGGAGAACTGCTTAACATTTTTTTTATCTTACTGAACCCATCATCACAATGTTTATCCCAATTCCACTTAGTGTTCTTTTTCAATAAATTATACATAGGTTTTAATACCTCGCTCGTATTTTTACAAAACTTAGAATAAAAGTTCACCATGCCCATAAAACTTCTTAATTGAGTGATGTTCTGTGGGACCGGAGCGGCCACAATGGCATCTACTTTTTTAGTATCTGTATGTAAACCAAATTTATCTATTTTGTACCCCAAATAAGTCACAGAATCTCTAAAAAATTGACACTTTGAAAAGTTTATTCTAAGTCCATTATCTTTTAATCTCTGTAGAACAAGCCTGAGATTATGCATATGTACCGATTTCGTGGAGCCTGTTACACAAATATCGTCAGCGAACACTGCCGTTGACGGCAACCCACTCAAAGTCTCCTCCATTATTTTTTGAAAGTTTTCTGGAATACACTTTATACCAAAAGGTACTCGAGAATAAACAAAAGTACCGACGTGAGTGGTAATCGCCGATAACGGCTGTGATTCCTTTTCCAAAATACATTGTTGAAAAGCATTCGATAGATCTAACTTTGTATATTGTTCGCCTCCACCTAAAGTCGCAAACAAGTCCTCGATCCGCGGCAACGGGTAATGAAAGTCTTTGAGTCGCGAGTTAATGGTCACTTTGTAGCCATCGTGTCCCCTTCGGTTACATTGTGGATCGTGCTGTTATCGTTTTTAAAAAGGGATAATTTTAAATGTTTTATCCATGAACGTCCCAACAGAGGAGGTCCACCGTTATTTATTACGTATAGCTTTAGATAAGCAGTTTCCGCACCGCACTCCACACGTACAACAATATACCCTATGGTCTCGATGACGTCACCCGTATAAGACCTAAACGTAAGAACCCTGCTTTTGATAGTAATCTTTGAAAAATGTACATCGTAAAACTTCTTTGATATTGCAGATATTTTACTACCAGTATCGATCTCAAATTTACACGGCACACTTTCCACATTCAGTAGAATATAATAGGGCTTATCACCAACACTGCTGATCAAGTTATAAAAGTGGCAATCGTCTTCGGAATCGCTGTCATCTAAAAAGTACTGACCTTTTTTCGTGGCCTCGTTATTACCGTCACTCTTTTTGCACATCGCCTTCAGATGTCCCTTTTCACCGCACTTGTCACACGAATAAAACCTGTACCGGCACCTGCCGGGCGCGTGGCCGGGCCTGCCGCACCGCGAGCACGGCTGGCGCGCCTGGGCCCCGGCGCCTCCGGGCGCGGGCGCTGCGGGCGCAGACGGACGCGCGCGCGCGCCGCCTCCGCCTCCGCCGCCGACGCGGTGGAGTCCGTCGTCCGCGGGCGCCCCGGCTCCGCTCGACCCCGCGGCCGAAGCACCCGCCACGTTCGCGTGCCGCTCCGCCGCCTCCAACGCCAAAGCGAGCTCGATGCCTCGCTTGTAATCGATGTTCTTCTCGGCAAACAGCCTGGATCGCATGTCCTCGCTGAATAGTCCCGACACGAACTGGTCGCGCAGATTTATTTCTAGCGAGTTACCGAAGTTACAAGTCTTAGCCAGATGCTTCAGACTTTGTAAGTACGAGCGAATGCTTTCGCCCTGCGCCTGCTTCCTTTGCCTGAAGATGTGTCGCTCTGCAATTTCTGATCGCTCCGGTTCCAAATGATTTCTCACCAATTCTACGAGGTTTTCGAATGTCTTACCTTCCGGCAGATCCGGAGCACATAAATCACACATAAGATCATAACACTGAGAACCGACCAACGTCACCAAAGTAGACACGTGTAACGTTGTCTTGACTTCATTGAGTGCTATAAATTGTTTTACACGACGTACGTATGTGTCCCAATTCTGCTCATTGATATCGAAACTCTCTATTTTACCGAGTGGCATGGTAATTATTAGCCAACGCGCGTTAAAAACAATTAAAATGAATTTATTTCCGTCTCGTCGCCAGTGATACGTTGCAATAAAACACGGAGGTTCAGAGCCAACTGGCTGAGGGTAGTTCCTTTATTGCAGTCAAGCACCAAATGTACAACTACCCACACGCAAGTATTGTTCATACATAACACTAATGATGGTTTCATCAAAGCAACAAAAGCAGTGATCTGTTATAGTTACCAAAGTAAGAACAAAAGTGGCAAGCTTAAGTAGGTAACACCCCAAAATTATTTTGATGCTCGAAGCTTTATTTTATCCGTTCAGCTTTTTATTCATGAAAAGCTTTTTAATAAAGAAACATACAAAGTTTGTTTTGCATAATAAAATGACAATAATTAATTTGTTAAAGAGCGCTGGTGGTGTAGTGGTAGCACCCCCGCCTCACGATCCGAAGGTCGTGGGTTCAAACCTGGTCGTGCACCAATGAGTTTTTCCATTCGAAAAATTTATGTGCGCAATGCCAGTGCTCTTAAACGGCGAAGGAAAACATCGTGAGGAAACCGGCATACCCTAGAACTAAAAATTCGAAGGTATGTGTCATTGGTTAGTAGGTATTCTTATAAGCGGCGATGGGCTTGCAACCTGTAACGTACGGAATACTAACTATTGTGCAAAATGTGGGCATGTACCAAATGTCATGTTTGGACTTGTCTCTGACTACCCTCTTTAGATATCCTCAAAGGTCTAAGAAACTAAAGATCTGAGGAGATATCTACCGAGCCCGGGGATTACAGTCGTGATCATATATTTTTTTTTTTTATTAATTTGTTTTACTATCAATGGATAGACTCATATTAAAATTAATTAGAGGTAGCTTAGAACCAGTAGGTCTACCATGAGTTTTCACAATCTACACACGCTAGCGACTGTAGTTAAAAAAATGTATGAAAACTTGCCTACAGCGCCTCTAGCGGATACTTGGGTACTAAAACGTCACGTAGCTAACTATCCTACGTCACAGCGTACTACAGCGACTGTAGTTTGCGCTCATAATTTGCTTACAATTTGGTACCATGAGTAACAGTTTTGACAAATGTCATAGTAACGTACTATTACTACTGTAGTAACGTCAGCTAATCTAAATGTGACAACTCATGGTAGACCTACAGGAAACGGACATCGACTTTTTATCCCGTTCGACCGCGTTCCCGTGTGACGTGACATTAAACGTCAAAGATAATACAAGTCACTACTAAGGCGGTACGAAGTTCGCCGGGACGGCTAGTAATATATGTGTAAATCTTATACCTTTAAATGAGCAATTCTTGTTATAATCTATATAATCATATAAAATATTAAAATATATATAATCTGAATCTCGGAAATGGCTCTAACAATGTTCATGAAATTTAGTATGCAGAGGGTTTCGGGGGCGATAAATCGATCTAGCTAGGTTTCATTTTTAGAAAACGTCGTTTACCAAAAAAAAACGAGCAAAGCTTGGTCTTTCAGGTACTAGAATACTAATAATAATCTATATCTATATAAGAGCTTGACCTGACTGACTGATTGATCATCGCCGAGCCGAAACCGCTGAAGCTAGAAAGCTGAAATTTGGAAGGTGGTTTCCTTTTATAACAAAACCACCCACTAAGGCGGGATTTTTGTAAATTCCACCTCTAAGGGGGTGAAAAAGGGTGAAAACGTTAGTATGAAACTTTTTAACGCGTGGAGCGATTTTCATGAAACTTTGTTTGTGCACTGTAAATGCAAAATAAATGGACACGTATTTCAGGATTTTTCAATATAATGTTCAAAAGGGGGTCAAATGTGAGGTCAATGTTTGTATGGGAACTTTTTGACGGGTGGTGCGATTGGTGTGAAACTTTGTTTGTGTACTGTAAATGCAAAATAAATGGATACGTGTTTCAGGATTTTTCAATATAACCTTCAAAAAGGGGTCAAATGTGGGGTCAATGTTTGTATAGGAACTTTTTAACGGGTGGTGCGATTGGTGTGAAACTTTGTTTGTGTACTGTAAATGCAAAATGAATGGACACGTATTTCTGGATATTCCAAAATAACCCTCTAAAAAGGGTGAAAGGGGGGAGGGTCAAAGTTATTTATGGAATTTTTTTATTAGTGTGATTTGTTTAAAACTCAGTTTAGATACTTTAAGTGAACGAAGTCGCGAGCGGGACAGCTAATAAATAATAGAAGAGTAGTGGTGTGGTGGTGGCACCCCTGCCTTACGATCTGACGGACGTGTGGTCAATTAAATTCCGCAGCAATTACGGTTATTGTAATTACTAGCCGCATTACTAATACTAGGTACTTAGTAACTTACTGACTTATCACTTACCACTTAGCACGACAGCGGTGATTATCTTGTTAGTAGTGTTAATATTATTAGTGTTTCGATTACTTGTCTTAATATTTACGTCTTTAACAGGACGCATTTATATAATATAATATATTAATATGCGGGACTTACAATGAAATTAAAACATTTTGTATGGGACTGTTATCGTGTTAAACCAAAGTACCTGGATTTGGTACGAGCTTTGCTCGTTTTTTTGGGATAAACGACGTTTTCTAAAAATAAAACCTAGCTAGACCGATTTATCGCCCCCGAAACCCCCTGCATACTAAATTTCATGAAAATCGCTGGAGCCGTTTCCGAGATTCCGTACAATACGAGATACAAGAATTGCTCGTTTAAAGGTATAAGATAGATCCAACAAATATAATAAATGCGAAAGTTTGTGTGAATATTAATGTTTGTGACCATGTATCTGTGCAACAACTGAACCATTTTAGATGAAATTTGGGATGTAGATAGTCTAAATTGGTCCATCATTTCTCGAGTTATAAATAGTGTAACTAAGGAGACCTTATTTTATATAGATAGTTATATAAGATAACATGAAAATATACTTAGAGTGGATTTGATTTACCTCTGGTAACTATTCTCAGAATAATTTAATGTCCTAGTAAAATGTAGGTTTATTCTAACTATTCTAACTCTACCTACACTTTATTCTGGAGATAGATCTAATACTAGTTTGGTCAAATCCGCCTTTAATAGCAAAAGATAATAAGAATATTGACAGACACGTCCTATCTTAACTAAGAAAACGGCCTTATTTTAGGATTACCTCTTTCATCATTCTCCTGCCCTTATCCCACGCGTGGGGTCGGCACAACATGTTTTCCTCTTCCACTCACTCCTATCATTCGTGAACTCTGAATCTACTCTTTTTACATTCATATTATCTTTCACACAATCCAACCACTTCTTCTTCGGCCTTCCTCTACTAGCGCACCCATCCACACTCATACTCATAACTCTTTTGTTGACACGTGTCCATACCAAGCTAATCTAGCACTCTTCATCTTTTCAATAATAGGCGCTACTTTTAAGGGGGTGATAGACACGCGAGTAAGTTCGCGTACTTATGGCTCGACGACCTTTTTCGCTCGTGTGTCACCGTAAGTATGCGTACTTTAAAACCGCCGAGTAAGTTCGTCGGCGATCCAACCGGTTTGAAATGTTGCTCGTAGCTCGTCTTGGCTCGTACGTGTGGCACCACTGCGAGCCGCGAGCCGCCATTTTGTTTCGCCAGTCCGTGAACGCGCACGCTTATTTAAATTGCAATTTTTGTTAATTTTGATTCAGAAATTTGTCAAAAAAAGTGTGAGCAAGGTTGTCGTGTGTCACCGACGTCGAGCCGAGTAAGTCCGCGATCTTAAAGACCGCGTACTTTAAGTTCGTACGTCTATCACCCACTTTAGACTTCCTCTGACATACTCATTCCTAATCTTGTCCAACCGTGTCACCCCACCTTAGGATCACCTCCTTATTATACGTTAATGTTAATCTTATTCTTTCTCAATCTAATTATGTATTAAATATTTTAATTATTTTGTCTAATGTGCTGAAAAATTAGCACCCATTGAATCCCATCAAAAAGCTAAGAAAAAAAAATCAGTTGAATTGAGACCTCTTTTTTAACAACTGTTTTATTATAAAACTAAAACTTAGTTTTTTTTCAAATCTTTATTAATCTCTTCGCTGAGCGAATATGGGATTAGGTGGAGAGATATACAACTATATACATCAAAAAACAAATTAAAAAACACTTCACATCTTAAAACTAAATAAAAAACTCCTTTTGTTATCGACCTACCTATTATTTACAGCACTATGGACTTAGATGGTTCTGATTTGAGTTAAAAAGAGTTTTAAATAAAAATAAAATAAGTAAGAGCTGCCTCGCAACATGGCGCCCTCGCGACAACCATGAACGTGGCTTATTATAAAAAAAAACTTTTAAGGTACTGTTTCGAGATAAAGCTGAGTTATATTAAAAAAATATAAAACCCATGAATGGGTTTTAAATCTCATGAACAAAAGCTAAGAAAAAAACAGTTGAATTGAGACCTCCTTTTTTGAAATTTCTTTTGATTAGTTATAAATAAATACAATACTCAAAATTTGTAAAAATTTTACTTAAGTTTTTTTACCCCTTCGGTAAAAAAACTTACGGCAAATAATCTATGTACTAATACACTGTAAATAGCTTATTTTAATGTACCTACCTATGCATAATATATATGTGTAAGCAAAAGCTTGTACAAAATAAATTAATCAAAGTTGCTTTGTAGCATTGCGCCCTCGCGATAATGATGATCAATAAATAAATAATGTTGAACAGTTCACACAGCATCATCTAACCAAACTAAGCTACTCAAAGCTTGTGTTATGGGTACTAGATATAATAAATTATATACATAGATAGATAATTTTTTATACATACATAGAAAACACCCAGACCAACGGAACAAATTTTTGCAGATCGTACACAAATTTGTTCAGAGGCGGGAATCGAACCCGCAACCTCTTGCGTCGCAGGCGGACTTTCGCCCGCTGCTATTTTATTATTACAAAAAAACACTTAGATGTTATAATGATGATTTAAAAAAGAGATTTAAATAAAAAATAAATAAATAATGGCTGCCTTCTAGCTCGTGTTATTCATAATCTTATTACAAAAATAAGACCTAGATGATATATTTTGATATTAATTTGAATTTGAAATATAAATAAATAAAAGTTTGCAAGGCAGCTTTCATTTATTTATATGTAAAACATAGTGCAATTGCGATATTCATTAATGTCTTATTACAAAAATAAAATTAAAAATGTTTTTAAATCTAAAATATTTAAAAAGCCTTACACGATAGCGCTGCCCGCGTTAATTCTGCCAGTGTCAGTAAGGAGTGTCGTAAATTTCAAAAATAATAATCATCATCATTCTCCTGCCCTTATCCCACACTAAGTGGGGAAATTCAAAAATAATAATATCATCGGTAATCAAAGGCAAAGTAAAAAAAAAAAATTGCGTCAACAAATACCTTATTATTAGTATTAGACGGGTATTTATCGCGTTTAAATTACCTTATATTTTCCCGACGTTTCGACAGGTTTGCACGCTGTCGTGGTCACGGGTTTGCACGCTGACTGGTCTATCCGTGACCCGAAAATATAAGGTAATTTAAACGCGATAAATACCCGTCTAATACTAATAATAATGTGTTCAGATCGCGTAAGTTTAAAAGAACAAATACCTTATTCTTTATTAATTGCATTAGTCTTTTGAAATCATATTTGGTGTCAAGTTTTTTATAGTCTACCATTGTCAATGTCACAAAGTCACGGTCAAATTATCAAGTCAATTTAAAGCAATAGACGGCTGATTTGTTTAAAATTCTCTTGGTTTTCACCAATGGATACAGGAGGGTACTATTTACTATACTTCACATATTTTAAAGCCCTGTCAAGAAATACTGCTTTATTTTATACCTTTAAACGAGCAACTTTTGTATCTTTAAAAGTATAAATAATGCTGGACACTAGCACACAGCATCATGTAGCCCCAAACTAAGCAGAGCTTGTGTATTATGGGAACCACATGACTGATAAACTACATAATATACATTTTTTGTAAACACATACATTATCATACATAGAAAACACCCAGACCCGAGACAAATATCTGCAAATAATGCAAACATTTGTCCCGCGGCAGGAATCGAACCCGCAACCTTCTGCGTCTCAGGCGGACCTTCGCCCGCTGCGCCACAGAGGCCGTCTAATCGTATATTATGTATATCTGAATCTCAGAAACGGCTCCAACGATTTTGATGAAATTTAGTATGCAGGTGGGTTTCGGAGGTGATAAATAGATCTAGCTCGGTTTTAATTTTAGGAAACGTCATTTACTGAAAAAACTAGCAAAGCACGGTCATGGTCACCCAGGTGCTTGGAATAATAACAGCAAAAACCTAATTATATAACTCAAAGGTGACTGACTGACTGACTGACTGACTGACTGACTGAAATAGTGATCTATCAACGAACAGCCCAAACCACTGGACGGATCGGGCTGAAATTTGGCATGCAGGTCGATGTTATGACGTAGGCATCCGCTAAGAAAAGATTTTGATTAATTCTACCCCCAAGAGGAAAAATAGGGGACGAAAGTTTGATTTTGTTTTTCAAGGTACCACGCGGGCGAAGCCGTGGGCGGAAGCTAGTATCCAATAAATCTCAAACACGAGATAAAATATAAAAAGACAATAATGTTACAGTAAAGTTCAGTCGAAGCATCAGAAAAAAATCCATTAAAGGATCTGAATTGCGACTGCTAAGTTATGTAAACTTGGGACTGAATAATGATTAAGTGAATAAGACGGATGTATGTTAGCCTTGTAAAGTTTTTACATGACCGCTTACTAATTTATTTAAACATTCAGTGGCAACACTGGTGGCAACCATCATAATTATAAGATGAAGAATAATTTATTCAAACATTCAGTGGCAACACTGGTGGCAAATGAAAAAACAAAGATGCTCACGACTGTAACTCCCCAGAGTCGGCAGATATTTCCTTAGATCTTTAGTAACTTAGAACTTTGAGGTAGAGAGTAGTCAGTGACACGTCCAAACATGATATTTAGTACATGCCCTCGTAATAAAAATACAATTTTTAGAAATTACTAACTAAAACTGTTGCGTCCATCCGCTTTTGTGACTTCTTTTAAGCATTTCAAAGCCACGTATTATATTCGCCCTTAAAATAAACTAAAAGGCCGAGCCAGTTGAGCTTATTCACAAGTGAAAAAAACACTTAAGTGTTTTCATCACTTTTAATATTCAATAGAGCTTATATAATAGACAGCGTACACGGAACGTTTAAAATGCGCCTTAGCAGGTTTTAGGTAGAATCAAAATCTCAACAAACTTTTCCGTTTATAAGTAAAGTATTGAAAACTTTTCTCCAGCATATACATAGTTTTCAGCATCCGCACCCACCCCCTTCCACGACACTGACCTAGGTAACCTAGATTTTCCACCAATCAGATAAATAGGTCGCTGCTGTGTAGCCTTATACCGGTATACAGCTGTGCCTAGAGCGTCACACGTCCACCAACTGCGCGCCAGTCCACACATTTGAAATTGCATTCTCTCCTGCCAATCGAGTTAATAATGTGCTGCCACTCAGTCTACTGGTGTTTGTTTCAAAACACCCTCGGCTGTGTCAGCTGGTCGGTTTTCAGCGTCACCGGAGCTGTAAATTACTGCCTGAAACCGATAGTTGAAGTTGATATTATGCCACCGTATACTTCCAAGTGCATGGAGCCAGGACCGCTTGTGCATACCATGGCGGAGAGAAACGTCATGTTGGCGTTCCAAGAGGGTGCTTCTGTAGTAAAAATGGAAGCTGTGAAGGTGCAAGTAGCTCAGCCCGAGCCGTCCAAAATATACCACGCTGTCTACTGCGGGGATTACAAATGAGCTACGAGACGGCATTCTTCAAGTTCGGGAGTGTATCCTGTTCTGCTGTTGTAGTTCGTAGAAAGTGTTCAATGTTACTAGAGCTTCAAAAATTATTTTGAATCTGTGTTCAACCGTAGAAGTGTTTAAGGAATAATGTGTTCAATGTTGCTAGTGCACTAATATTATCGCTATTATTAATGTGTTCAACCGTAAAAGTGTTCAATGAAGGAAGTGTATTTATTGTAAACCTGGGAAAATATAGCATCATCAATGTGTAAAATCAGACCGCTGTCAAAAATATACGTGGATTTGTGACGTCATAGTGTTAAATTAGATATCCCTGGTTTATTTATATCACCATGGTGTTTATTAAAAACATTATTATTATTATTATTCTTTAGCCGCTATCATTCCACTGCAAGGAAAAGGCTTTCAAAGAACTTGCCTTCCTCCGCTCTTCCCGACAGCCAAGGTGATCAGTTGAGAGTCCATCTCACACTGGGACATGATATTATATTATTGTATGTTTGATTTATAAGTAATTTTTCCATTTCTTTGAACTGAAATTGTTTAGGTATACAATTGATATTTAATATTATGTTAATACTGTCAAAAAATGGTTTATTTGCATTGTCTGCGCTGGAATTAATGAAGTATTCAGAAGAATAAATGTAGAAATTAAATTGTGTCTTTTTATTTTGATAAGGATTGAAAGTTAAATTACATCCCTATTTTTTAGTTTTTAAAATTCTATACCATGTGTTATTCAAGAACTTAGACTATCAACATTACAAATTCGGTTTCACCAAAATCGGTTTAGTAGTTACGAACTAGGTACGCAGCAACATTCACACTCACAACACATTCAATTCACCTTTTATAATGAGTTTTATTTTTACATTTTAATCAAATTTTATTAAGATTTAATGTTTATACCATTTTACAAAAAATAACTAAAGTGAGAATGGGATGACAAACAAACTTGTAAAAATTTAAATCTATACTTAGATTCGGCCCCCCACTAGATGGATCGACGACCTAGTAAATGTTGTTGGGAGCCTTTGGGAGGGCCACGCAAGATAGATCGGCTTAGTGTCAGTAGTACCATTCATTTGTACCATTGATGGTACAAGTGACACAACTTTGTATCTTTGGTACTATTAAAGAAAAGTAAAGATATTCCTCGCTCTGGAAATGTACGAGAGAGGCTTATGTTCAGTGGACGTCACTGATGTGATAATGATGACGCTTAGTTTTGGTTCTAGGGTATGCCGCTTTCCTCACGATGTTTTCCTTCACCGTTTAAGAGCACTGGCATTGCGCACATAAATTTTCGAATGGAAAATCTCATTGGTGCACGATCAGGTTTGAACCCACCTTTGGATCGTAGGGTGCTAGCACTTCACCACCAGCGCTCTCCAGTAAAGTATAAGTGAAGAAAACCTGCCCCAAAAATCCATTTAAAAATCTAGGTAAGCGTTAGCTACACTTCACATAAAATTCCTTTGAAAATCCAGTAAAGTATAAGTGAAAAATCCGTCTGTCTTAAAAAAACTGGAAAGTGATACCTACACTCCACATACAATTCATTTGAGAATCCAATAAGATATCAGTGAAAAATCACATCCAAAAATCCCTTTATAAAACTAGGTAAGTGCTAGCTACACTTCACATAAAATTCCTTTGAAAATCCGGTGACATTAATTGCAATGCATGAAAAAACCCCTTGACAAATGCTACACTTCAACAGTGGACTGCGATAGATTGATGATGAAATTGTCATAGTCAAATGAGATATTTTAATCCTCTTATGTTCCCACACAATACACATTCCCATTCAATACCAAATGGACAAAATTAATTTATCTTTAGAGCGGACGTTTTAGCGGGTGCTTTTGTACGTTGCAGTAATTAATTTGTGTAGTACATTCGGGCCGAATCGTACGATATTTAGATGGCTGATTTGCCACTGTACATGGATGTAATTACAAAGCTCTCCTTTGACGGTGCACCCAGTATATACACAGCTTAAAGCCTAAAATTATAAACGAAGTATTGCAGTAGCGGAAATTCAATGTCTAAATATGTATAAAATTTTAGCAAAATACTTTTGTAATACTTAAATTTTTGATTTTGCAAAAACAGCAAACAAAAATGTTTCAACGGTTAACTATTTAAAATGTTCAATTTTCTCTAAGATATATAAAATTACAAGTTACATTACATTCAAAATTGAAAAACCCCCGACACAAAGTTTGTCCGCCATGTTGTGGCAGTGGCCATTTTGGATTTTAAATTTGTCATAATGTATAGTGTTGTAGAGCACTGTTGGTGTAGTGGTAGCACCCCTACCTCACGATTCGAAGGTCGTGGGTCAAAACCTGGTAGTGTATTAATGAGTTTTTCCATTCTAACAAAATATGTGCGCAAAGCCAGTGCTCTAAAACGGTGAAAAAATACATCCTTAGAAACTGGCATAGCCTAGAACCAAAAATTGTTTTTTTTTCAAAGGTGTGTTTCATAGTATTCTACATATGTACGTATATACGTACGGAATACTAACTACTACGCAAAATGTGGGTATGAGCCAAATATAATGTATGATCGTGCCTCAAGCTACCCTCGTTATAATATCCTCAAAGATAAATAACTAGAGATCAAATTTTTATAAAGCCACCTATAATAACTGACACCAAAATGAGTGTGACTTAATAAAACCAAATCAGACATTAAACGAATTGTCCACTGCAAAAGTCAACTAGACACTCACCAAAAACATAATCCACTTTCACTGCGACATTGAAACGGCAGAACCATTGTAAGACCATTGACATAAGGTTGTAATCCGCGTAAACGACATCAATCCAAGTTTATTCAGTTTACAGCTCACAAGATTTTGTCAATCGGGGACTAGGCAATATCAATTTGTGTCAGTTGAACAACTTTCAAACGAAACACGTCAATAAGCGCCCTGCGCTTTCTGTCAGTGAACATTTCATTTAGTTCCGATTTAGAATGTACCTTTATTGGATTAAAAGTTGAGTGTCAGACGGACACGACTGCGGTGCGATGTCGTGAAAATTGTTGCGTCGTGAAAATCTATTGTTACGCGTTTACACCAATGCATAAAATGTTACTTATTTTTAATGAAATGCTTCTTTTAGAGAGTAAAAGGTCGATATAACTAAAAATAATTCATAATAATGAATTGGTATTCTACATTATCATCTATTCTACATTACCTACGTCTGAAATGAGTTTTAAGAAGTATGTTTACAAAACTTGTAGAAAGAGTGTCAGATTGATTCACCTCTACAGTTTTATTATTGTTATCTCGTAAAATAATAGTTAATTTTATATCTTCCTTAAATAACTTATTATCAACCATTCTTATAGTGCTAGCTTGAAAGATGAGTTCTGAAATCAAGGTTAGAACAGTTTTTAAAGTAGCGACTAAAATATAAATTGGGAAGAACCACTCGCCAGAGACAGAAATATTAAAGACTCAAAAATTTCGTAATAATAATCATAATAATCTTAATCATTTATTTCGTTGATTACAAGAATAACACGTCACAAAATAATAATAATAATAATATTCTAAATAGATTATCTACTAACTAGTTATCAATAATAATAATGATACTAACATTAGTCACCCTTAAAGGCTAAGAACTCCTCATAGCTGTAAAAGCTTTTGTCAGTGAGCTAGTGCTTTAGTTTATTCTTAAAGGATGTTAAGGAAGTTGATTTCGTAATAATTTCAGGAAGACTGTTGTACACCGTCGGTCCCATTATGCGTGTTAACTTCCCCGACTTCGCGAGAGTACGAGGGAGGGTAGTAAGTTTGTCCGCTCGCCCGGTATTGAACCGGTTAACGTCTCAGTTCCTAGTGAACAATTCCAAGTTGCTCCTCACGTATACCGCTACCCGGAATATAACAATGCATGGAAGGGTAAGTGTTTCCAGCTCCTTAAAGTGTAGTTTAACGGAGACATCCTGCGGCACGTTCACCATTGCTCGTATAACGCGCTTCTGCATGCGGAAGGCGCGCTCCCAGTCGGCAGCACGCCCCCACAGCTCAGCTCCGTACTGCAGGAGCGAATAGACAGTCGCATAGTAACAGGAGCGTACTACGTGCCTTGAAAGGAATCTCTCCAGGCGCCTGATTGCGCAGCACGCACCACCAAGCTCTCCGCACACTTTATCAATGTGGGACTCCCACGTGAGACCTGTCACCTATCAAGCTCGAAACCCAGAAATGTGGTTTTAGCTACATGTTCGACGAGCACCCCACTCGCGACAACCGACAGGGCTCTAGGCTCGTGGCCAGACAGGCAGACATGCATAAGGTGTGTCTTGAGATGTTCAAGACAAGCCCGTTTGCTTTGACCGAGTCGGCGACTTGTGTTCGAGTGAGTAATATTGTGTAACCAACATGACGACCTCAGTGGCGCAGCGGGCGAGAGTCCGCCTGCGACGCAAGAGGTTGCAGGTTCGATTCCCGCCGCGGAACAAATTTGTGTACGATCTGCAGAAATTTGTTCGATAAAAAGTTACGATACGATGTCTCGTATCGTCGTTATGCGACGCCGTACCGCGTCTGGCTACAGCATATGTGAACTGTAACGGCTCACCGGTGTAGAATGTGAATGATTGAGCTTGGTGCCGGGACATATCGCAATTTCTTTCCTTGTTTTATTTCCGTTCCGAGGGTTGGAATTTAAACGATGAAACTTCTTTTTTGTCATTTGATATAAATTTGGCGTTTCGTTAAAAGACTTCATTTTATGTACGACCGGCAAACACGGTCCACAAAATCAAAAACAAATCTATCCCACGGAAACGGAACTTTTTATGTAAGTAAGGAGTTGAGTACTGAGATGACGAATTACAGAGGTAAATTGAAGAATACCACATTTTAATCTGAAGATGTTGATATCCCATCACTTATAGTTATATACACTTATATTTTCCGTACTTTTTTCTGGGATAAAAAAGTTGCTTATGAGTTTTTTCAGACTCTTATAATCTGTGCCAAATTTCAGGATCCGTTCAGCCGTTTCATCGTCAATGGATGGATATAAGGATGTTTGTTACGTAACTCATCCAAATTTTTACATTTATAAATTAACATAATTGTTCTTTTCTAAATCCATCGGGGAAAAATCTCTAAAATTATGTACAAATCTGCCATCATTTGTTTAAAATTGACTTGAAAATTTGACTGACTTTGTGACATTGACAATACTTCAGTATTTGGTATGAACAAAATAAGGTCGCTTATATTTCAGCATTTTTAAAGTTAGTCCGAATCACCACTACTATTTTTTCGGTTTAGCAAGCCACATTCGGGCTCACGATAGGAAATCTATACTAATAATATTATAAAGAGGAAAACTTTGATTGTTTGTTTGTTTGAAATGAATAGGCTCCGAAACTACTGAACCGATTTGAAAAATTCTTTCACCAATGTGTAGAATGAACTTTCAGGATGAACATAGGCTATATTTTATGTAGGTACTTCGCGGGCGACGCCGCGTGCAGAAGCTAGTAAAGAAATAAATTGGTTGTAAATAAGTTAACTTTAATTTGTAAATAACTATATAGAATTTTGTTTTTAATATCATATGTAAATGTAAATGTAAATAATGTAGTTTAAAATAATAATAATAATCATAAAAAAAAAACTATAAATTACTTAGTCCGGGTCGCCGTCATCGAAATCGACGAGGAAGACTATATATATACTATTTGACGACTGTAAGGGGCTAATGTTCTCAGGGGTGTTTTGGTATAAAATGAAAGGTTCGTAGCACGATTAAAACAGTATACTAATAAACGAAACAACACAGTAGGCAAACACAGGGATAAAAACAGTAAGAAAAGTAAAAATGGTCACGACGCGCGTGTTCGTGAGCGGTCGACGGAAAAAGGATGCAGCTGACCTGCGAACATCATGCGTCGCGTTGGTCATAGACAATTGAATAGAATAGAATAGAATAGAATAGAATAGAAATCATTTATTTTACGTCACGTTACAGATATCTTAAGTTTAATTATAAAGCGTTGCTAAGGTTGCTAATAAAACGGGCAACCATTCAGCATGAGCTGCAGCACACATGGTGGCTGATGCAGCGCTGATTTTCGATGGCGCCTCAGAGCAGCGCAGCAATGACTGCGACACGCGTTACCATATTTACTAATACTAGGTTAAGCACTTACTGCTTATCATGACAGAAGTTACTTAAACAAAATACTTATTATATAATCAAAAAACAGATGCAAGGAAGAGCATAATAAAACTATGTACACCTAGTTGACACTATTAATCGTTTAGGTGAGCAAAATACATTTATAAAGAAAAATTGGCGTAGAGGGCGGTGAGTAAGTGCGAATCCGCTGCGAACATCACGCGTCGCGTTGGTCATAGACAATGGTCAGAGACAATTGGCGTAGAGGGCGGTGAGTAAGTGCGAATCCGCTGCGAACATCACGCGTCGCGTTGGTCATAGACAATGGTCAGAGACAATTGGCGTAGAGGGCGGTGAGTAAGTGCGAATCCGCTGCGAACATCACGCGTCGCGTTGGTCATAGACAATGGTCAGAGACAATTGGCGTAGAGGGCGGTGAGTAAGTGCGAATCCGCTGCGAACATCACGCGTCGCGTTGGTCATAGACAATGGTCAGAGACAATTGGCGTAGAGGGCGGTGAGTAAGTGCGAATCCGCACTCGTAAAGGCGCGTACAAACACAAATCTATCCTCACGCTACACAACTTAATATTTGATAACAATGTATAGTAATATTACATTGAAAAGGGGTGTATAATTAAGAGTGACTTTAAAGCTAGGGGAACTGAGTTTCCCTTGTTGGGGTAGGGTGTATTATTAATACACAAAGTATTGCTCTGTTTGTTTGAAGAGTTCATTTTATTTTTGAAGAGTGGTGTTTTGTACTTTTTTTAACCCCCTACGCAAAAAGGACGGGGTGTAATAAGTTTGTCGTGTCAGAGTGTGTGTGTGTCTGCGGCATCGTATCTCCCGAACGTATGAACCGATTTTGATATTATTTTTTTTGTTTATAAGGTGAACTAGTCGGGAGAGTTCTTAGCTGGAAATCGGTCAAAGATGGCCACAAAATGGAGGGTTACATATTATTTTAACACTACCTCAAAATAGGTATCAAATAAAAAGGTTTCAGTCGTAAAATACTATACACTAAGACAAATTTCTAATCCAAGATGGCTGCCACCAAATGGCAGACAAAATTTTTGTCGGGGGTTTTGGAACGAAGTTCCTTATCGTGCGTTGTGAAAGACGGAAAAAATTCTCACGAAAAGTTGTAACGACACTTTTTGCTATAGTTGTAAGCCGTGCGGCGTGCGCATGTTTCTCTGTCTGTCTCTCTCTCTCACAAATTCATCGAAAGGAACTTCGTTCCATCCGGGTGTCCCTTGACACCTCTCAAGTTTTTATTTAAATTTTTTTTATATTTTTTTATATTTGAAGTGTGAAGTGTTTTGTGGGTTCAAATTTTATCTTACTATCTTACTAATATTATAAATACGAAAATTTCGATGGATGTTTGTTACTCAATCACGCTGAAACGGCTGAACGGATCTGGATGAAACTTGAAACACGCATAGTTTATGATCAGGCTAGTTTTTATTTGGGTGAGCGGAGCCAATGTCAGTGCTCTTAAACGATGAAGGAAAACATCGTGAGGAAACCGATATACCCTAGAACCAAAAATTCGAAGGTGTATGTCATAGGTCCAACGATTTTCATGAAATTTAGTATGCAAGGGTTTTAAGGGTGATAAATCGATCTAGCTTGGTTTCATATTTTCATCCAAGTACTTAATAAAATTAATACTTATAACAAATTAATAAAAACTCAGCTTTTTTATTTCATTAAATCAGCATTTTTTTGTGAAGTGTTTCTTGGAAAGGTTAATTTTCAGTTTGTTCCAGGAATTCATTATTTTTGCGTTAGAAACACTCAAACTAATCCTTTTTATGCATGAAAATAATTCATATTGATAAGAACTTTTTACAAAGGATTATTAATAAAACTAGTGTTTCAATAAAAAAAAAAATATAGGTAACAAGAGGGCTGTGGGGCGATTATGGATCTCTGCATACAATCAATGTCAATCCGATGATTGTAATCAAGTTATTTAGTATTACGTAAGAGTTTTGATTCAATCAAAAGTTTAATTGACATTGGGGCTAGATTTGACAAGTGTAAAATTCGATTGTAAGAATTTAGTATTACGTACGTTCGATGTCAATCCAAATGACAGACCTTCCGTAATACCAATTCATCGATAGGCGCTGAGCGTTGTTAATATGAACGTTTTGATTGTGTCAGAGTTCCGTAATCGCACTAAAAACGTTATAACTATCTATACCGTATCTACGTCGTAGTGACGTCAACTTACCGTAGCTTTAGCTACGCCGTAGCAAGCTCTACGCCGTAGCTGTGTCTACGGAACGTAGGGAAAAATTAATATTCAAAGAACACGCTCCAATGTCAATCAAACTTTTGATTGAAACAACAATAACACTAACATAATACCAAATCAGTTGATTACAATCAAAACGGATTGGCATTGATTGTAAGCAGAGATCCATAATCGCCTGGCTGTTCATTTTATTTCCTGAACTTACTATTACGTAAGTAGCTACGGTGTAGTTTGCGGTTCTGACATTTACGGCATTGATATAAGATTCAAAATTGAATAATGTAAATGTTCTTCTCAACTTTGGATTAAAATTTGTTTTAGCTTCATCTTAAGTTTTACTCAGAATCAGTTCGTCAAGAAAAGAAAACAAAAATTTTTTTTGAAATTGAAATTGAAAAATATTTATTCAGTACAATCACAAGGATCACTTTGAAACGTCTTACATGCTAGGTGAATCTATGTGCCAATTCCAACCTAACCCAAGTACGAGAAGAACAGGCAAGAAACTCGTCTCGGTCCTAGCGCTTTTTTGTATGATCCTTCTTACAAAAAATGTAATCAAGATAATAATAACATAAAAACAGAACATAAATACATAAAACAAAAGGACAGCGTTTACATTGCAAATTGGTTAGCTGTCGGAGGGCGGAGCGACATCGGGCCATGAGTTCCTATCATCAATATATTCATTTATATTATAATATGCTTTCTCTTTCTTTTTGTAATGGCATAGCCCGTGGGGAATTAAGAAACTAAAATCTTTGCCTATGGGGAATTTGGGAAAAACTTCTTTTCTATCTAGGGATCATAAGTTATATTAGGGAGCACATTAAGACGTATAACTTTTTTTCCATAATTACAGTTCCATAATTTACTTAGTCATAATGAATAAAGCATAACATATTATTATAGTGTCATAATGTAACTTTCGCATAACCGTATTTTGGCCTAATGTGATATATCTTTTGTACCACATTCAATTCGATTACCTAATTGATGAGACGCATAATAGTCTTTAGACATATTTTATTTTTTCTAATTAACCGAACTGCCTTGCCCCGAGCAGTAGGTTCGTTAGGTAGCTACGAGTATGTAAAAATATACAAAACCGGATTGCCTTACCTCAAGCAGTAGGTTCGTTAGGTTGCTATGTAAAAATATAAAAAACCGAATTGCCCTACCCCAAGCAGTAGGTTCGTTAGGTTGCTATGTAAAAATATAAAAAACTGAATTGCTCTACCCCGAGCAGTAGGTTTGTTAGGTTGCTATGTAAAAATATACGAAACCGAATTATGCTTTTCTCAATGTGTGCTTTTAAACATTATGCTAAGTTATCTTTATGCTTTATAAGGTTATGCTAGTAAAAAATATGCGAAAACAGTTATGCGTTTAGTTGTTATGGTAAATTATCATTAGTCCTAAAAACGTTATGCCTAACAAAAAATTTAATTATTACAAAAAAAATTATACTTCTAGATATAGACCCGTTATATTATGGGGATTCGAGTATTATCCATAAACACTAATATAACTCCTTGGACATTACTTGACATCTTCTCAGATAATCAGTTCCTTAAATTTGTAAAGGGGTTGTCGGGACACGTCCAAATCTCACGTTTATCATGCCGTTAGCAGAATAATATAGTTTTGAAGGAGGCCTTTTTAGGGCATTAGGGGAGGCCTATGTCCAGCAGTGGACTGCTGATGTTGATGATGATGATAGTTGAAGGATTGCCTGAAACCTTAATGGATCAGGATAAAAGCACTCCATCATTTTAACAAATGAAAACCAACTTTAAATTTCCATTTATCTGTCAATGCAAATGCATTTCAACTTTTTACAAAAAAAGGAGCGTCATAAGAGCTGTATTTACACAGAAAACTGTGCGGCGATTATGTATCTTTGCTTACAATCAATGTCAATACGTTTTCATTGCAATCAAGTGATTTGGTATTACATAAGAGTGTTTATTCAATCAATTTGATTGACATTTGACAAGTGTTGATTGTATGAGAGTTCCGTAATCGCACTGGTTTCAATTTATGTGTTTTTTTTACATATTTTTGTGTTCTACAAAATGAAGTTTATCTTTATCTTTAGCTATAGCGCGCAAAAATAACTTTCGCCGTGATCGTTTCCTTCATATTCCGAATGTAAAATCTCATTGATGCACGTTCCGGTTTGAATTCACGACCTTCGGATTGTGAGGCGGGGATGCTACCACTACACCACCATTGCTCTTGATAATAATTCATATATTTTTTTTGCCTTTGATTTTATTCCGTTTGACAATTCTTATGTAAATTTTTAGGCCATAAGACCTCCAGAGCCTCACAAACATTTAAGTACTTTAAGTACTTAAGTATTAGCGAATTACAATCCTATGTAGACTTTTTTAAACGTTGGCGTATTGTACGAAAGGCTGGAGGACTTAAAGCAGCCTACTTTACTAGAGTAGACCACGGGCAGCAACAACGAAAGGTAAGATAAAAGGTCATCTATATCGGCAACAGCAGGTAAGCAGGTGACCGGCTTTCTGTGTAAATGCGTCACTAAAGGATTCCCTTTAAAAATAGCGGCTAGATAGATGGATCGGTCCGGAGTTATTTTGAGTATCACGCCGAAGTGTGATTTCATTTTCGTATTCCCATTGACACTGGTCTAGAAACTGCACCGGGCAGATAGGAAAAATTGTGCCAATGGACCCGGTAGCAGGCACTTGAGCCGGAGAGTTTTTGAACTTTAATTCACATATCTCTTTCACATATTTTTGACGACCTCAATGGCGCAGCGAGCGAGAGTCCGCCTGCGACGCAAGAGGTTGCGGGTTCGATTCCCGCCTCGGAACAAATTTGTGCACGATCTGCAGAAATTTGTTCCGTTGATCTGGGTGTTTTCTATGTATAATAAAAAATATTTATCTATGTATATAATGTATCAAATATATCAGTTATCTAGTACCCATAACACAAGCTTTGAGTAGCTTACTTTGGGGATAGATGATGCTCTGTGGATTGTCCAGTATTATTTATTTATTTAATTTTATTTATTTATCACACAGCCGTGACAATAACTCTGATTTTACTGGAAAAATAACGACCAAAATTACACGAGAGAGCAACTTTATCGCTCTAGTTTTTGACTAGAGCGACAAAGTTGACAGTCGAATGCATCGATGAAAATCCTTTAGTACAGTTGGAGCGCTTCTGTTCTTTGTAGGGCTCACCTTATATTGTTGTCATATTTTTGGAGTACCTGGGTTAGTAGCTTTGCTCGGTTTTTTTTTATTGGTAAACGACCTTTTTTAAAAATTAAACCTATCTAGATCGATTTATCGCCCCCGAAACCCTCTGCATACTAAATTTCATGAAAATCGCTGGAGCCGTTTCCGAGATTCCAATTATATATATATATACATACAAAAATGGCTCGTTTAAAGGTATAAGATTGTTCTATTAGCACAATTAGCTGTAAAGGGTATCTTAGATGTGGTTTTGACCAGTAACTCCCATTTGTTCTGTAGAACAGTTAAAACTTTTTTATCCATGCAGTTCTATGGTAGGACTATTAACACGAAAACTAGCCCATTTGTTCTATAGAAATATTAATATCTGGTAACTTCCTTTTAGTTCTATAGAACTGTTGGTCCATGGAACTTTTAAAACTTTTTTTTGTCCTTGAAAAACTTTTTGAATGGAATCTACAAAGATTTAAGTAATTAAAAATCTGATAAGAGCTAAATACTGTAAAGGACGGAAATTTCTAGTACTTTCCCGCTAAAACTATTATCTAATGAGGTTATTAATTAAGCTTATTAATATTAATGAGCCCCACAAAATGCCTTATAGAAATATTATTAATACTAGCTTCTGCACGCGGCGTCCCCCACGAAGTACCTACTTAAAATATAGCCTATGTTCATCCTGAAAGTTCGTTCTACACATTGGTGAAAGAGTTTTTCAAATCGGTTCAGTAGTTTCGGAGCCTATTCAATTCAAACAAACAAACAATCAAATCTTTCCTCTTTATAATATTAGTATAGATTAATAATCCTAACACCATACCTCAAATAGAAACTCGACACGTGTTTCGCTTCTCCACGAAGCATCCTCAGGACCGTTGACTCGCTCCGCACTGGTGTTGCTCCACCGAGCGCCGAGAGAAAAAGTCTAAGTTGACTTTTATCTCGGCGCTCGGTGGAGCATGGAGCATTTGTAATAGATTTCCGCAAAGTCACGCCTGAATCAATCATTTATCTGATAAGAGCTGTTTTAGAGAAAGGCCAGGTCCAGAGTACCCTAAACCGACGCGCATGTATGAAGAATGTAATGAGAGTAAATGAAGCAAAAGAAGTATGTCAGGATCGTAGCAAGTGGAGATCCGTGGTCTCTGCCTACCCCGTCGGGAAACAGGCGTGATTTTATGTATGTATATATGTATGTATATTGGGTTTAGTAATTTTGATTTTTACTTTTTTTTAGATGTCTTTGTGTGTGTGTGGTCAATTTAACTGCGTTTTACGATTGAGCAACTGTTGCAAAGTTGCGTAATTTTTCACAAAGTTTAAATTATTAAGTTTTATTATCACCGGTTTTTTATAAAACTTAAATCAGGCACCAGTCTCCCTTACAAAACAGGTTTTTACCGGTTTTTGCTACATAAGTACTATTTTAAGGACCAACCTAGTTTTTAAGAAACCTTTGTGAGGAGAAAAATAAATTATTATTATTTATTATTTATTTATTAAGTTTTCTATATATTATCTGATATTTATTTGATATTCATTGATAAAATCAATTTATTTTGTAATTCATTCTTGAAATTGTATTGAACGTATTCATGGAATAAATTTTGTATTTGTATTTAGGTATGTAGGTCATCAAGATGCTCAACTGAGACCTAGATTTGAGCTATTTGTATATCAGTATCGATTGCCTGAAATTGGGAGGGTTAGGGGGCGTCAGCCAGTGGTTGACCTAGATTAATCTTTGAATAAAAGTACCTGGTTGACCGGTTTTTTTTTTGTAAATCTTGTTTTTTGGAACATGAAACCTAGCTAGATCGATTTATTGCCCCCGAAACCCCCTGCATACTAAATTTCATGAAAATTGCTGGAGCCGTTTGCGAGATTCAGATTATATATTACTAGCTGTCCCGCTCGCGACTTCGTTCACTTAAAGTATCTAAACTGAGTTTCAAACAAATCATACTCATAAAAAAATCCCATAAGTACTAACTTTGACACCCCATGTTACCCTTTTTAGAGAGTTCTTTTGTAATATCCTGAAATACGTGTCCATTCATTTTGCATTTTCAGTACACAAACAAAGTTTCAGACCAATCGCACCACTCTTTAAAAAGTTCCCATACAAACATTGCAACTCCATTTGACCCCTTTTTGAAAATATATTGAAAAATCCTGAAACACGTGGCCATTTATTTTGCATTTACAGTGCACAAACAAAGTTTCATGAATATCGCTCCACGCGTTAAAAAGTTTCATACTAACGTTTTCACCCTTTTTCACCCCCTTAGAGGTAGAATTTCCAAAAATCCCGCCTTAGTGGGTGGTTTTGTCATAAAAGGAAACCACCTTCCAAATTTCAGCTTTCTAGCTTCAGCGGTTTTGGCTCGGCGATGATCAATCAGTCAGTCAGGTCAAGCTCTTATATGGATGTAGATAGATATAATTTTATTATTATATTATTGATTTTTGGTGTTTATACCGAATATATTTTTAAATATATTTTTATGTGATGAGGTTATTGCCCGGTGGCTGCTGTTATTTCGGGTTAATGACCGCATCTTGAGGTTATCGGCTATCGAGCTTCGGCTTTCGGTTTTAAACTTCCCGTTTTCGGTTTTTGATTATCGGAAGCCGGAATAGAAGGAGATATTGGCTTCGAGCTACATTATGCAGCTGTGAGTGTCTGAAAACTTAAAAAATATCGGTAAATTATAAAAAAGGCCATAATCGCAGCAGATAAAGCTACAACTACACAATGAGACAAAAATGGGCAGAATTTAAGGCAGAGTCCGTACAAAAGGCAGATACAGATACAGTGGCTGATGCAGAAGAAGAAAAAGATGCAGATAAAGGCATAGGCAGAAGCTGAGGCGGATTTTAACACTCCTATATTCAGTTTCGCCCATACTTTCAACTTTGAGTACTTTTACTTGAAAGTATTCAATATTTTTTAACACCAAACAAAACAAAATGCTTTGTCGCTGAGCGACCATACCGACTAATTGTTACATATTTACAAAATTTTACTAATCAAAAAAAAGAATAAGAAGACAAACTTAAACTAATCTCTACAGAAATAACTCAAAGCAAGATTGTACATTTTGCAAGAAGACGATAATAAAACTCGCAAAGTACCTACTCGCATATCAGCTCTAAAATTTCCTAAAAGTAGCCACGCAATAAACGTATATATTTTGAATCCACAGAAAAATGCACAACCATTTTCATCTGAAATTTCAGTTCATTAAATATTCGGGTATGTAGCACATTTTAAGTTACGAGAATTTGATTGCATAGCTTTATGTTGACCGCTTTGTGGCTTCGCTGTTATTGGGTTTGATTCCAGGTAAGAATAACGTTTGATACGAGGTATTTTTTTCTCGATATATGGACCAGAGTGTTGGATGAAAACGGATGAAAAACGAGTGCAAGCTACGGAGATGCGAATGTAAAGATGACTTTGTGGGGACACGGTTTAACAAGATAAGGAATGAGTATAAATAAATGAATAAATAAATAAATAATGCTGGACAGTCCACACAGCATCATCATTTAATACATTATATTACATAGATAGATATATTTTTATTATAAATAGAAAACACCCAGACCAACGGAACAAATTTCTGCAGATCGTACACAAATTTGTTCCGAGGCGATAATCGAACCCGCAACCTCTAGCGTCGCAGGCGGACTCTCGCCCGCTGCGCCACTGAGGTCGTCAAGTCAGAGGAAGTTTGAAAGTGGCGCCTGTTATTGAAAAGATGAGGAGTGCTAGACTAGCTGGTATGGACACGTGATGAGGCGGGATGAAAACCATGTCACCAAGAATTATGAGTGTGGCTGAGTGCGCAAGTAGAGGAAGGCCGGAGTGTAATGGTTTGATAGTGTGAAAGATTTGTTTTGTTTTGTTTTGTTTTATTAGGGAAATAAACAGTACATAACACTTAAAATTAAAAACTTAAAATAAACATATACCAAAGGAATTTCCGCCATTAAATAACACAATTAAAGCTAGATGAACAGAGCACGAAAAAACAATAATACTACTTATACAAATATAAGAGAATATAAATAAGATAATATAAATGTAAGAGAAGTAGACGCAGAGTTGACGAATGATAGGAGTGAGTGGAAGAAGAAAACATGTTGAGCCAACCCCACATACTGGTAACGTAACGAAAAGGGCAGGAAGATAATGATGTCAACAAAACAGTCGACAAAATTTTTACATGTTAATCATTGCCTAGCTGGTTTGCAATGAGCACTGGTGGTGTAGTGGTAGCACCTGCCTCACGATTTAAAGATCGTGGGTTCATGAGTTTTTGCAAGATACTTCCATAGATAAACACGTAGTACCTGGTTGACCAAGCTTTGCTCGGTTTTTTTTTGTAAGCGACGTTTTTCTAATGAAACCTGGCTAGATCAATTTATCGCCCCCAAAACCCCCTGCATACTAAATTTCATGAAAATTGCTGGAGCCGTTTCCGAGATTCAGATTATAATATATTATATATACATATATACAAGAATTGCTCGTTTAAAGGTATAAGATATCTAGACTTTTCAATAAAGCTTTGAATTTGAGTCAAATGAAGGGTCATTTATACGGAAACTTTTTAACGGGTCATGTAATGAAATGAATGAATGAATAAACGAGTATTTAACTATATTAATGAAAGAATGAATGAATGCATGATAGTAAAAAAAAAAGATGGAATGAATTTACCAACAATTGAATGAAGTGCATAAGGAGAGTGTGAATGGGACAGTTGGAAGGGGTACACTTCGGCGTACGTACCTCGATCAAATTGAGGACGTTTTAGAGAAAAACCAGGGGCCTTACCACGAAGTCTTCCAGAACGATTCCGTAACGATTATTCCATTATAGAAACGTCACTACTTCCATACAATTTGCATAGGTCATGGTACTAAATAACAATGTAATACTAATTCGGTAATGTATTATGAATTCGTGGTAAGGCCCCAGGCCAAGAGTACCCTAAGCCGTCTGAGTAGCTAAATATCAAACAGAGCAAAACGTCTCATAAGCACAGTAAATTGAATACCAAAATGCCCATAATTATAGCAAACAGTCCAACTATCAGATGGGCTGTATAGCAGAATATCCTATGCAAAAAGTTTATTTTTAATTGACTCATGCGGCAAAGGCTCTTAAGCGGTGAAGGAAAACATCGTAAGAAAACCGGCATACCTTAAAACCAAAAAATCTAAAATGTGTGTCATAGGTTATTTGTATAAGCGATGATGGGCTTGCCACCTGTCGTATGGGTTACTAACTACTCTGCAAAAAGTTGGCATGTCTCAAATATCATGTTTGGACGTGCCTCAGACTACCCTCTTTAATTATCCTCAAAGATTTGTAACCGGAGATCTAAGGAGATATGTACCGAGTCTGGGGATTACAGTCGTGATTCTTGATCATGTTTCTTTTAACTATTATATCTTGTAGGGGTAGAGGTAGGCCAAAGAAAAGATGGATGGACTGTGTGAGAGATGATAGGAGTAAGAAAGGAATGAGTACTGAGATGACGGATGATTGAGGGAAATGGAGGAAGAAAACATTGTGCTGACCCCACTTAGCGTGGGATAAGTGCAGGAAGATGTAAAAAGAAGCCTTTAAGAAAACCATTCTTTCATGGTACTGGTTCCCAAAAACTAGCAGCATAGTGAGGAAGCATTTTCATTTCACTCGATGTACAGTACCATACAATGACCTGAAATAACCTCACCCCCTCCAACCCCCACCCCTTTCAAAATACCCGACACGAATGCTCGGGAGCTCTCGCTCACGCCACGATCTCATCATATTCCTGTCTCGCCCACACTAGTGTCTTTAGTTCACATGCGCTATACCAGCGCATGTGAACGATCGAGCAAGTCACTAGCATGGGAACTGACCACTAACCATACACTCAATAGTCGTACCATACGATGACAGTAACAAATACACTCAATATACTACAATTCGTTCTTATTATTCCTGCGTTTCATAAATATAAGTACCTGGATGACCGAGCTTTGCTCGTGTTTTTTTCCGGTAAATCGTGTTTTTTGGAAAATGAAACCTAGCTAGATCGATTTATCGCCCCCGAAACATCTTGCATACTGAATTTCATGAAAATCGTTGCAGACGTTTTCGAGATTCAGATTATATATATATAATTATATATACATATATACAAGAATTGCTCGTTTAAAGGTATAAGATATAATTAGTTCAGGCATTGTTAACATCAAATTAAAAATTAAATATTATTTACGTGAAGCGGGATAGCGAGTATTTTTTTTAAGCGTCTCTTACCATAGACAGAAATAACGTCATAACTTGCCTTAACGTTTCATAGATATTGACTCGGCTGGTTTCGTGCCAGTGACTCGTCCGGTGTGAACAGGTCGTTTCAGTCAGTACTCTTCATTCGATCAGCGCGTACTGAACTGACCTACCTTCAGTAGTAGACTGTTATCAGAGTAGTTGAGTTGTGGTTTGGAAAAAATAAAAGTTATCAAAAATGGATATGCACACTGGAAAACCCAAAGAAAAAGACGGGAAGATGTTAGGCGTAAGATATATGGTGTGGGTTTTGGGCTTCGAGATAACTGTCTGGGTCGTGGTTTATATAAGTAAGTGGTATTTAAATAATATGATTCAAAAGATTTTTTTTAATTTCAATAATAAACTCATCATTTTCCTGCCCTTATCCCACGCTAAGTGGGGTCGGCACAACACGTTTTCTTCTTCCACTCACTCCTATCATTAATTAAATAATAAACAAATATTTTAAAAATTCAATTTCATAAAAAATAAAATTTAAATTTTAAATTAAAATGCATTTAAATTTATATAAAATAATTAGAAGTTTTTTCAATTATTTTATTGAACGAAGAATATTTTTGATAAGTACAATTAAAAAGTGACAAAATATTTTCTTATCCTTATCTTTTACTAGCTTCCGATTGCGGCTTTGATTGCAAGGCGTTTTTCTGTGTCTGGGTGTTAGGTACTCGTATTATGTGTTCGATGTATGTATTTACAAAAAAGTATTCTATCAGCTACCTGGTTCCCATAGTACAAGCTTTGCTTAGTTTGGGGCTAGATAGCGTTGTGTGAACTAATATAAATAAATAAATAAATAATGCTGGACAATCCACACAGCATCATCTAGCCCCAAAGTAAGCTACTCAAAGCTTGTGTTATGGGTACTAGATAACTGATATATTTAATACATTATATACATAGATAGATATTTTTTATTATACATATAAAACACCCAGACCAACGTAACAAATTTCTGCAGATCGTACACAAATTTGTTCCGCGGCGGGAATCGAACCCGCAACCTCTTGCGTCGCAGGCGGACTCTCGCCTATATTATTATTTATTTTATTATTTATTTCAGCGCTGAAGATAATAAGGAGAATCCAAAGACGCAATTCTCTGGCGTTAGCCAATATGACCATTAGAGCCCCTGCACTCGAATCGGTGGTCGTCGTCCCTTCAGCTCAGGTGAAGAAAAACACCACATTGTTACCAATATACTTATATCAATAGCTGTGCCCGTGACTTCGTCCGCGTGGAATAGTGACTTTCGGCAGTATTTTTATTTTTTTAGGCCAATCCGTAATTCTCTGAACAACTTTTAAAAAAGAAAGCTAGTTATTAATATTAAAATCTTTTTTAGCCGCGCGATACAGTGGTTGTGGCTACTCAGGATACGCAGCAGGGGGGTGCCAAGGTAGTCCTGGGATCCAGCCAAGGATAAGTGGCCATGGAAACACATTAATGGTTAACACCATTAACCACGTTACCCTTAAATTATTAGTAATTATATTGATAATTTATTATAGATTAAGTGTACTCATTGTTACATCGTTTAATTTCGTATTGAATTGTTTAAGTATTATGTATTTTGCATTTTATTACGTATTTGAAATGTTGGCTCAAAATGAATTATTTAGTATATAGAATTTTGTTGATATTCAGCATTGTTTAGTATTAAAATTGAAAACTTAGTTTAAATTTTAAGTTATTTAATTAAATTAATAGTTTAATGAGTGTGTTTTATTTAAGAACTCTCTATGATTCACTTAATTCAATAAAATTGCAGAGTGCAGGAAGGTATTAATAATCATTATGTATTTAATTGACATTAGGTATTTAGCCTGAACAACCTTATAATGTCATAAATCTAACATTAGGTATCATACAACCTTCTTCTTCTTCTTCAATTATGGCATCTGTCTCTTAGAGAACAATTCTGCCAGTGTCAAGTGTACTCATTTATAAGTATTGTCAACGTCACAGAGTCATAGTCAAGTAGTCAAGTCAATTTTAAACAAAAGATGGCTGTTTTGTTGAAAATTTTCGGGATTTCCTCCGATGGAATTTGACGAGAACTATTCACTCTAATTCACATACTTTACACTCGCGTCAAGAACCCGGGCTTTATTGGCAAAATAACCACCAAAATTACGCAATAAAACTCAAAATAACACGAGAAAACATATAAAAACCAGAGCGACGTAGTTGTCAGGCAAATACACCGCAGAAAATCCCATCATACAACCTTAAAACAACATTTATTTAACAGACAACCCATTAAGAGTGACATTTATTAAGGAATTTCTTCTCATGCATTCAACTGTAAACTTTATAGGTCAACTTTTTATATTTTTTCTTCTGCTATATTGAGTTTAATTTTGTAATTTTCTGGTTAATTTTCCAATATAGCAAGAGTTCTTGACACCAGTGTGGAAATGTTAATAATTTATTTCCGGAAAAAACCGCAAACATTTTAAACAAAACAGCTAAGTATCCTTAGTTTAAAAATGACTTGACAATTTGTCTGACTTTGTGACATTGACAATACCTACTATTAATTAAAAAAACTTGACACTGGCAAGATTGATCTTAAAAGAGACATCCCATCAAAAACATAAATGTGAAATGAGAGCCAAGTTCAATAAGTAGGTATGCTTTAGTCGTTGACTTCAGCGACAAAAGAAGTGAGATCTAAACGGGTGCCAAGTACAATGGTCAGTCCTAAAACTTATTTATAACAATATTAAATATTTTTAACAACTTTAAAATATCATTTCATCTTATAATTTAGGATATTATATTGAAGCCTAAGGTCTAACTTGGCTAGTTATCATTATACGAATTACCTTCCTATTATTAACTACTTACCTACTATGTCCGATCGCTAGTTTCTACCAGCAAGCCAAATGTTTAGAAGAATAAAATAAGAACGTGCAAGCTATACCTAATATAATTCGTACTCTTAAGAAAACAGACATTTTTGGACGTTAATATCTAAATAACCGTTTGAGGTGTGTTTATGAAATTCGGTGCACATATTTTACTCGCAAGTGGCAATAGATGAGCCAAATTTGACATGTTTATGTGAAATAGTTTTTGAGTTACGAGGGGGTGAAAAATCACCCAAATGGTTCCTGTAATATTACACTAGGCGCGCATCGCCCGTTCGCTTCGCTTGAACTTGGCTTGAAACGCTGCCGCGTGTAGATATGCCATATACATAAAGAAGAAGAAAAAGACTTTCGTTTAACATCATAAGTGTACCTAGTTTTATTTAAACAATTATTATAACAATTTAAAACTAGAAAACAAGAGAAAAAATAAAAACAAGTGTAAAAATACATATAAAAACAAAAAAAAAATATCTATATTATAAAAGATAGTCGTGTTAGTTACACTATTTATAACTCAAGAACGGCTGAACCGATTAAGCTGAAAATTGGTGGGGAGGTAGCTTAGAACCAGGAGAGGGACATGATACCCATTCTTTATCCCATTCGAGCGCGTTCCCGTGTGACCCGACATAAAACGTCAAAAAGAATATAAGTCACTAGCTGATGCCCGCAGCTTCGCCCGCGTAAATGTCGATTATCGCGACTTTTCATACAAACTTTCATCCCCTATTTTATTTCTTTGGGGGTAGAATCAAAATCCTTCCTTAGCGGATGCCTACGTCATAACATCTACCTGCATGCCAAATTTCAGCTCGTCCGTCCAGTGGTTTGGGCTGTGCGTTGATAGATCACTATGTCAGTCAGTCAGTCAGTCAGTCAGTCACCTTTGAGTTATATACATTTAGACTATCTAAGGCGGTACGAAATTCGCCGGGACAGCTAGTTACTAATAAACAAAAAACTCAGATATAGAAACTAGGTACTAACAATAATTTCAGGACATTAATAGTACCTACGCTATTCCTAGTATTATTCCCGTTTGTAGTCGCAAATCCAGTTAAAGCCTATACTCGTATTTGTTCAACCTTGCAATATACGGTGCAATTCATAACCAAATACATCCATGGAAGTGGAAACAGATCCTGTTTGTAGCTCGGAGCCTACAGAATGCAATAATACAGTTCATCGAGCTAGATCTGCAAACTACAGAATATCTAACGGACGATAGTCAGGTAAATACATACGAGTATTTCAGATTGAGTTATCTGAAATACTCGTATGTATGGTAAATACATACGAGTATTTCAGATTGAGTTATCTGAAATACTCGTATGTATGGTAAATACATACGAGTATTTCAGATTAAGTTATCTGAAATACTCGTATGTATATACGTACAATACTAAATATATTTTCAATTTTTTAAAACTCTTAGACTCATCTTTACTTACTTTGTATTTTAAGTATCCAAACTTAATTTCAATCACATTACACGTTAAAAATTTCTGGTAGTTTGCCACGCCGATCTACCCTATTATTTTGAAAAATATTAATATATGTTTCCACTTATTTAACATTTTAAGTACTTATCCAAAGTTTATTGTAAAAAAGTTTATCGCATTTTAGATATTTTTATATATACTCGTAATTATCATTTTGCTTCAAACGGCAGTTCGATGTAGGTATATTTTCAGAGTTCACGATTATTTTTCTCCATTTTGTATTTTTTTTTCATTTTGGTTATCAACGACCTAGCTTACCATAAAACTTCTCTTTATGAAGTTTTTTGTACCTGTTTCTCTTTTATGTCTTTGTAGAGTCTCTTTTTTACAACAGATGTTATAAAAAGTGTTGTATATACACTTACATTTATATTTTGTCCATATTTTTTCACGTTTTTTTACGTTATATTATTTCAATAAATCTTATACCTTTAAACGAGCAATTCTTGTATGTATATTATTAGGAATCAAGTTTAGATTCCAATAAAAAAATAAAAACAGGAAGGCGGATTAACTTTAATCCGTTACAATTTTATCAATATTAGACATAAAGGTAACCAAAAGGAATCAAACCAAAACTTACAACAAACCACAGTTAAATTTAACATAAACTCAGAGTTGCCACTCTAATTATAACCAGGTAGGTAGGAGGTAGGTAGCTCTTTTATAGGCTCGCCGTCCCCTATTACTCATCGTCGGACGATATTGCTAACAATATATATATATATAATTGGAATCTCGGAAACGGCTCCAGCGATTTTCATGAAATTTAGTATGCCCCTGCATACTAAATTTCAGTTTTGAGGGCAATAAATCGATCTAGCTAGGTTTCATTTTCCAAAAAACACGATAAACCAGAAAAAAAACCCGAGCAAAGCTCGGTCATCCAGGTACTAAAATTTAAAGAAGAGCACTGGTGGTGTATAAAACTTTTCATAAAACTATTCACCGCTAGTAAGAATGTTTTGCCAGTATCAAAACTACGTAATCGCAGCCCTGTAACCCAAACAAACTGAATTGATACAATCTCTAACCAACACACTCGGCGTTTTAAACCGTTTCAGCCGAACTCGTAAAGCTGGGGGCGGAATAAATGAATAATCTACTACAGTAGGTATGTACCCAGAGGTTTATGTTCCCTATGCGCAACTGAAGTAGGAGGGAACCGATCAACAGGTTGTACGCTTGTTTTTCTTTCCCTTATCCCAAGAAGGCGAGAAACAGGCTGGGAAATACTAGTTCCCACGGGAATTTGTGAACGTTCGGCTCGCGTCTTGCGGGCGTGACCGCTGCGGGGGGTAAGGGGTGGGAAACTACCGAGCAGGCACAAATTTAATACATTGAGTGTTATCTTATACCTTTAAACGAGCAATTCTTGACTATAATGTATACTAGATGACCCGGTGTACTTCGTATCACCTATCCTATATATTGCTCCTGTCTTTCAAGTTGGATCAAACTGCACACGGTGTGCAAATTTAATTTAAAATCGGTTAAGTAGTTTAGGAGTCCATCGCGGACAAACAACGTGACACGTGATTATTAAGATATAATATGAATCTCGGAAACGGCTTCAACGATTTTCATGATATTTAGTATGCAGGGGGTTTCGGGAGCGATAAATCGATCTAGCTAGGTTTCATTTTTAGAAAACGTCGTTTACCAAACGAGCGATGCTCGGTTGCCTAGGTACTAATAATTATAAATACTTGCTTGTAATAAAATTCAATTTATATATTCTACACCGTTCTTTAAGCACTTTTTGAAATTAAATAATGGGACTTTGTTGAACTGTCTAATCTAATCTATTTATATATTATCCAATAACTTGAAACGAGCAATGTATATTATATCCTACTAATATTATAAGCGTGCAAGTTTGTAAGAATGTGTGGATGTAGGTTTTTTAATCTTTCACGCTGAAACGGCTGAACGGATCTAGATGAAAGTTGGAATACGCGTAGTTCATGATCTGGAATAACACTTACTGGCTACTTTTTATCAAATGTGTAACTTTATCTAAACGATTTAGCTACTAATTTAATAGTGGATTGAGTTCTTCTTCTTCCTGTTTCCCACGCTAAGTGTGTGCCGTTTCCATTTCCCTATATCATCCGTGATCTCAGTACTTCTTTCTTACTCATATCACTTTTCACACAGTCCATCCATATTTTCTTTGGCCTACCTTTACCCCTGTATCCATCCACATTCATAAACTGTCGATTGAGTTATGAACTGATATTGTGCCTTTGGAAATGGAGAGAAATTTATTTGTGGGCATATTCATCAAAATGTTCACAATTTTACATTCTACATAAAGGGTGGGGCAGTAAATGAAGATCGATATGCAACTAGGTCACAGCTAGCTATCTAGTTTATCCGTTCATTGACCTCGTTTCAGGGAATCTAGAGCTACCTCAGCCCAGTCTGAAGCTCTCAGTTCAAATCTGTACCATATAACCTGAAGTACCTGGGTGACCGAGCTTTGCTCGTTTGAGAGTAAACGACGTTTTCTAAAAATGAAACCTAGCTAGATCGATTTATCACCCCCGAAACCCCCTGCATACTAAATTTCATGAAAATCGCTGGAGCCGTTTCCGAGATTCCGATTATATATATATATATATATATACAAGAATTGCTCGTTTAAAGGTATAAGATATTCCGGCCCATATAAAAAAATTACGAACGGTATCTGAGACTCTTGATACGATTTCAAATCTTTATTATCTGTACTTTTACCTTTTTTTTTGTAAACTGTTTTATATTAAGTACTTATAATTTATAGTAAGTTCCTACCATTAAATAGTTTTAAGTAGGTATACATTGTTTTTTTAAGAGGTCATAAATAAATATTCTATATTCTAATATATTCGAAAGTAACTCTGTGTAATTACTGGTTGTTAGTCTCGCTAAAACTCAAAAACAGCTGAACTGATTTCGGAAGTCCAGGAAGATTAAATTGTAAGAAAATATGGGAAAATATAGGATAAATGTCGGAGATTCAAAGTTCATTGGTCAGAAGAATATTTTTACACCTTGGGTTACATTCGTGGAGTTTTAGTAAGGATCTCTATATCTTTTTTGAAAATATACATAAATACATACATAAAATCACGCCTGTTTCCCGACGGGGTAGTCAGAGACCACGGATCTCCACTTGCTACGATCCTGACATACCTCATGTATGTATGAAGAATTTAGAGAGAGCGAATAAAGCAAAAGAAGTATGTCAGGAAAATTATAATAATAACGTATGTCACCCGGGGAAAATGTAGCTTTCCAACGTGGAAAGAATTTTTCAAATAGAATTCGAAAAAAAAAATTCACTAGTTTCGAAGCCTATTCAATGCAAACAAACAAACTATTATAATCTATCCTCTTTATAATAATTTAGTATAAATAATAATGTGGAAAATCCAGAATATGAATCAAATAGATTAGGGAAACCTAAGAAAGTGTTCAATATAATAACTGGGAAAATTAATAATATGGAATTAAACACTGACAGTGTATATTTTGTTAAATATAATTTGAATTGGTGGATTATAAAGACTTTAAAAAGAGTTCAGGTTAAAAGTTTTTGTATACCTTATATTGAAATTGAAAAATAATGTACCTATTATAATAAAATCACAAGGATCACTTTGAAACGTCTTACATGCTAGGTGAATCTATGTGCCAATTCCAACCTAACCCAAGTACGAGAAGAACAGGCAAGAAACTCGTCTCGGTCCTATATATATATATATACGATGGGAATTCGAACTTTATTTTAATAACAATAAAACTGAATATAGCTTGGTGTTAAATGGCCCAGATAGGGACAGTGCTCACTGGTTTTAATATTAAACTCAATCACATTGCAAATAAAGTTCAATTTCCATTGTGAACTGTCTGGCTTGCCTCATTTCTAGTTTCCGCCTTATATGCTTCGGTGTCATTATGTACGAGTTACCTTATATTCCATCTAGCTAGCCTTTCTAGCTGTTGCACGCGACTTTTTCCGCAATTAATTATTTTGGCTTTTTTTAAACAAACTTTAAAACACTCCCAGAATACAATCAATCTTCATCCATTTAATAATTATTCGTTCAGATATTAATTAGTCGCGCTGGTGGTGTAGTGGTAGCACCCCTGCCTCACGATCCGAAGGTCGTGGGTTCAAACCTGGTCGTGCACCAATGAGTTTTTCCACTCGAAAAATTTATGTGCGCAATGCCAGTGCTCTTAAACGGTGAAGGAAAACATCGTGAGGAAACCGGCATACCCTAGAACCAAAAATTCGAAGGTACATATGTGTCATAGGTTAGTATTCTTATAAGCGGCGATGGGCTTGCAACCTGTCACGTACGGAATACTAACTACTGTGCAAAATGTGGGCATGTACCAAATGTCATGTTTGGGCTTGCCTCTGACTACCCCCTTTAGATATCCTCAAAGATCTAAGTAACTAAAAATCTGAGGAGAGTTATCTACCGAGCCTGGGGATTACAGTCGTGATCATATTTTTTTTTTTTTTTTTAAACAAACTTTAAAGCACTCCCAGTATACAATCAATCTTCATCCATTTAATAATTATTCGTTCAGATATTAATAAGTCGTGAAAACGTAACAGACATACAGAATTACTTTCGTATACAATACTAGCTTCCGCCTACGGCTTCGCCAGAAAAACAAAAAATATATCCCACGGGAACCGTTCATTTTTCCAGGATAAAATGTAGCCTATGTTTTATTCCAGACCATAATCTATATCAGTGCCAAATTTCATTCAGATCCGTTCAGCCGTTTTAGCGTGTAAGAGAAACAAACATCCAGACACCCTCACAAAGTTTCGCGTTTATACTCGTAACTAGCTTCTGCCCGCGGCTTTGCCCGCGTGAAAATCAAAAACAATCTATCCGGTAGGAACCGTACATTTTTTCGGGATAAAATGTAGCCTATGTGTTATTCCAGATCATAATCTATATATGTGCCAAATTTCATTAGATTCAATAGAGGCCATGCTCCTGTACCCCTAGTATGAGTTTTTGATAGTTTACGAAAACTTTTTTCGAATAGTATCCTTTCATACATTTACCTCCATCGGAAATGTTAAGGAACTAAAATAAAGTCGATATCGTGAAAACTTGGTTTGGAAATCATTGCTGGGACTGCCGATTAGATAATATTTTCGATATTATCGACCTTATTTTAGTTCCTTAACATTTCCGATTGAGGTAAATGTATGAAAGGATACTATTTGAAAAAAGTTTTCGTAAATCAAAAACTCATACTAGGGGTACTGAATAATAGTAATCTAGCGTGTCCATAACCTCAGTTCAATAGCACTATAGCTCGTATCTAGCGTTTTTATTGACAATAACGCGTGTAATTTCCGTTTTTATTGATGATTTGATAAAACATTTTTATAATGTACTTAAACCATGATTATTGGAAATAACAGAAAAGTGTATTTAACCAGTTGAAAGATTTCCTTGGTCAAGTGTAGTGCGTATGAGTACGTTTTAAGCAATTTTATTAATAAAAAAACATGAACGCATCTGTATTGTTCAAGTTTGTTAGAAATATCAGATAAATAAATAAATAAATAAATAATAAAAATAAATAATAATAAATATCAGATGCATAGTTATTTAGATTTTTGAGAAAACATAGTTCAGGGCCTTACCACGAAGTCTTCCAGAACGATTTTGTTACGATTCCGTTGTAACGTAACACTACTTCAATACAATTTGCATAGGTCATGGTATTAAAATAGCAATGTAATATTAATTCGGTAATGTATTATGGATTCGTGGTGAGGCCCCAGGTCACTGACCGTTGGTAATGTGCCCAAAGGGCTGGAACGTTGGATAGCTATATTGATCTTCTATCCGAGGTAAGAACCAGATAAACCACTTATTGATATCCAGATACAATGTAATTTGTCAATGGAATAAAAAACTATGAACTAAAACTTCCGCTACTACTAGCTACCTTGAAAAACATATCTGTGTCAAATTTCATCCATATCCGTTGAGCCGTTTCAGCGTGAAAGAGTAACAAACATACATCCATACATCCCTACATCCATACATTCTTACAAACTTTCGCGTTTATAATATTAGTAGGATAGAGGCCTTTTGGTTCAACGAGCTAATCTCAAAAACTACTAATTACATAGTTCCAATTGAATTATATTGTTGTTTCGTATCTTATACCTTTAAACGAGCAATTCTTGTATATATAATATACATACATACATACATAAAATCATGCCTGTTTCCCGACGGGGTAGGCAGAGACCACGGATCTCCACTTGCTACGATCCTAACATACTTCTTTTGCTTCATTCATTCTCATTACATTCTTCATACATGCGCGTCGGTTTAGGGTACTCTGGACCTGGCCTTTCTCTAAAACGTCCCCAATTTGATCGAGGTACGTACGCCGTGGTCTTCCCCTTCAAACTGTCCCATTCACACTCTCCTTATACAACTGTTTCGTCAATCTCCTTTCATTCATCCTTTCTACATGCCCAAACCATCTTAGCATACCCTTCTCAATTTTCATCACTACGTCTTCTTTCACTCCACAACGTTCTCTTATCGCACTGTTCTTTACTCTATCATTCAAAGTTAAACCACACATACTTCTTAAAGCTCTCATTTCCACTGCATTTATTCTACTCTGATGCTTCTTATTATATATATAATATATACAGTCGTGGTCAACTAATTAGGGACACTCTTTGGTTAAACCGAATTGTGAATTTATTTTTTATTTTCCAACGAGTCTAAACCATATTCCATATCTCTTACATGTAAGTATAATTAGTCATTTATGTGCCCGATTATACAAACAATAACAACTTCTTAAACATTAAACCTCTTTACAGTATAGCTGATAGATTATCGTAGTGCTATTTGTTCAAATAATGCTGGCTGGCCATTTAATTAGGGACACTGAGATATTGCGTTCTATTTTCAAAATTTGAATCTCAATACTTTTTTACTTCTTCTCTTATTGTTTCGTGGTAGTTTTGGCGGCAATCCCGATATTTATTTTAAGTTTTGAAAAATATTTTGAAGAAAAATGGGTAAAAATAAAAGTTGCGATCCAACACTACGAAAAATTATCATGAAGTTTGTTGTCGAGCATGGTTGGCCATACCGAAGGATAGCAGAACATTTAAATTGTTCAAAAACTATGGTATACAATGCAATGCAACATGTCAGACGCAATAACACAGATTTAAATGTGCCCAGAACAAAAAGATCGAGAAAAACAACTCCGCAAGAAGATAGAATGATAGCCAGGTTAGCTAAGAAAGATCCGTTTCTAGGCTCTATTTTAATTAAACACGAAGTGTTTGGGACAGACGAAAGAGCTGGTGTCTCAGCTAGGACCGTTCGACGACGTCTGGTAGAAGCAGGGTTGTTCGGAAGAGTGGCTCGCAAAGTACCGTTGTTGAAGAAAGAACATAGAAATGCTCGTTTGGCGTTTGCACGTAAATATGGACATTGGACCTACGCCCAATGGCAACATGTATTATTCTCTGACGAGACCAAGGTTAATTTGATTTCTTCAGATGGAAGGCAATACGTACGGCGTCCAGTAAAAGCGGAAATGAATCCAAGATTCACAAAAAAGCAGGTGAAACATGGCGGTGGAAACATTAAAATGTGGGGTTCATTTTCTGGACGTGGAGTGGGACCTGTGAGGAAAGTTCAGGGTAACTTAGACCAACATCAATACAAGGCAATATTGGAGGAAACGATGCTTCCCTATGCTGAGGAGCATCTCCCTATTATATGGACGTTTCAGCATGATAACGACCCAAAACATACCGCCCGTTCAGTCAAGTCGTTTCTTACCAGTCAGTCAGTATCGGTGCTAGATTGGCCAGCAAATAGCCCGGACCTTAACCCAATCGAGCACCTTTGGCACGAAATCAAGAAAAAAGTAGCCACTTATCGTACCACAACTTTAGATGAACTTAATGAAGCTTTTTGTGAGGCATGGGCAAACATTCCTGTCGAAACATGCCAGAAACTGATAATGTCTATGCCACATCGGTGTCAAGCGGTAATTACTAACAAAGGTTTTGCTACTGGGTACTGATTTTACACGTAATAAAATGGAGCTGTTAAAGATATTATAATACTGCAGATTATTAGTTTTGTTTAACTCTATTTTTCATTATAGTTTACTGTCCTTAATTAAATGTCCAGCTACAGAATTATACCTTAAAATTGAATACATGTTCAACCTTTGATATTAAATACTTTTTTCTATTTATTTATTCTTTTATTTACAGCCATTTAAAGCATAATAATCGGACCAAATTATGCAAATAATAGTTACTGAGAAATCAATAGGGTTTTATATTTGTATGTACATAACCGGTTATTGTTCTTCACTATCTTGCATGTCCCTAATTAGTTGACCACGACTGTATATATATAATCTGAATCTCGGAAACGGCTCGACCGATTTTCATGAAATTTAGTATGCAGAGGGTTTCGTGGGTTATAAATCGATCTAGCTAGGTTTCATTTTTATAAAACGTCGTTTACCCCAAAAAAACGAGCAAAGCTCGGTCACCCACTACTAACGGTACTCGGTACTAACTAGTCTATTTATCGAGGAAGGCTATTGGCTATTATAACATCACGCTACGACTAACAGGTTGGAATTACAATTTATGTTTTTCGTAAGTTTTACCCTATACACAAAAATATCGCACAGTTTTGAGACATAAGCTTTGTTTTGAGTAAGTGGCAAATATAAAAGTGTGTACTTACATAATAATATTTTATTATATTCACCTTGTATTTGATCACCTCAATACTTACATTGAGGTAATCAAAATAAATATTGTCACAGTTTTTCAACTTCGCAGTTGAAAGTGTAGGTTTTTACTTATGTATTTTGCCGAAACCACTATCTTCCGATCTTCAGGATAAAAGGCGGGGGTGATACCTACAACTATTGTGGTTTTATTTAGTGGTTAAAATACCACGGTTTTTTCCTGACGATGAGAATTTGAGATTAATATGTTTGCCAACAGAAACCAGATCGCTACCAGAATGAGAGTAATTCACCTTAATAACCGGTGAGTGATTACGTTTATGACAACACCACGTTTATCCCAACAGTGGGCATGGTACAGACGTAAATGCTCAAAAGCACGCTGATAAGTAGCTAATGCATAAAAGTAGTAACAAAACATTGCCAGGAAAAAGCATTTATATTTTGAGCAGGTTCAAAAATCTATTGTCGCTTAATTTTTGAGCACTAAGCACGTTTTTCGAGGGTAAGAGCCCCCCTCTTACCCCACCCTCGAAAAACGTGCTTATGCAAAAAGAACGCTTTAATTAGTTTCGTAGAGTAGTCAACCTGATCTATACTATAGGTGTGAACAGCTGCAAATTATAAGTTTATGATTTAAGTATGCTTTTAAATTAATGATGCTCTTAAACGGTGGAGGAAAACATCGTGAGGAAACCCACCGCTTAGTCGGCTGCGCATTAACCATATCTTTACTGTGGATACAGCCGATTAAGCTAAGAGATGTAATAGTTTTGGTGATCACTCGATTTTTAAGATATTGTCGTTTAATGAGTGACAAAAGGGTGAACTTTCTTAGGAAAGCTCAAAATTTTTTAAAAATTGATAGAAATTCAAAAATTTTTCGAAGTATAGCTAGTTTAAATAATTAGTAAATACGATTTGGACAACTAATGGCAAAAAAGAAAAATGTCCAAAAATTTTTACTTATGGACTAGTCCATAAGTAAAAATGTCCAATACATAGTTAATAAATAAATTATATTTTTTCTGGAAAGTACATCTACATAGCCATTTTTATAAATATCTTGACAATCTTTATATTCGTAGATAACTTCTAGTGATAAAATGACACAAGTTGGGTTAGTACTACGTCGCATTTTTTTTTTGTCATTAGAATAAGAATAAAAGAATAAAATAACTTTATTTGTTCGATTAGACTAACATACGAAAACAAAAAAAACTTATAAAAGCAACATAAAAAGTCTAAAGAAACAAAATGGCGTCTGCCTCAGCATGGGTTGGTTGCTAGCGAGCTAGCAGCCAACGCTGGTCTTCCGTCAGAGCCCTTTTTCTTTTTGTTGGCATTACGGACAATCTATTCACACACACAAATTATGAATTACATTAAATTACTCTAACTATTTCATTAAAATTCCTGTCAACCACTAAGATGCATACGAACAAAAAACAAAAATCTTTTTAAGTATACTCCTTCTTAGACCTTTGACAGTTAAGGCATAACACGTTTTAGACCATTTATATATTAGGCACAATGGAACTTTAGTCATTTTTCTGTTTAGGTTTTCTTCAAAATAATTATTTTACATTTAAGGCATTTTGGAAATTAAGACTTTCTGATCACGAAGCCACCAAACGATCCAGAGACAATCTATATTCTCTAGTAGACATACTTTTACTACCTTTTTTAGTTCATTGTAAATTAAAAGTAGCATCTTACAACCGCCATTTTGCTTTATTTAGTATCGCGTAGCATCTTTCAACCGCCATTTTTTTTTTAGTATCGCGTAGCATCTTTCGACCGCCATTTTTTTAATATCTTTTATTTTTATTATTATTCAACAGGAACATGAAGATTCTGAAAATCATACTGTTTGTACTGATGATGGTTGTGATCCTGGCGGCGATATGGAGCAGCATCTTCAAACATGGTAAGAGTATCTAATAATAACACCAGGGTTTATTATTCACTATACACTATATATTATACACTAGCTATTCATGCCAGTGCTCTTAAACGGTGAAGGAAAACACCGTAAGGAAACCGGCATACACTAGAACCAAAAATTCGAAGTGTATTAAGTGGCGATGGGCTTGCCACCTGTCATGTACGGTATACTAACTACTGTGCAAAATGTGGGCATGTACCAAATGTCATGCCTCTGACTACGCTCCTTAGATATCCTCAAAGATCTGAGGAAGATATCTCCCGAGCCCGAAGATCGTGTCATTAGTTCTTTAAAAGCAGTGTGGCGAAAATATTAAAGGACAAAAATTTAATAAAGTATAACATGTTCGTATTAAAAAATCTCTAATTAACAAACATCGTTTTTAAAAATGTAATTTCCTTTATATTATGGCAACCCTCTTTGGACATCGCCAAGCCACTAACAGGCGCAAATTGACAAGGGACAATTTAAACATTAACCAAACGTTGTCTACCTGCAGTGCAGGTACAGTCACCCCAAACAACATGATGCCACGTTAAACTTACGCAACAAAAATTTATATCGGAAAAAAAATTAAAGTGTCTCAAAAAACAAAAAAACAGAAATTTCTTCAAGGGAAATCCGCGAAACATGACATCAAATTTCGCTCATCGAAATTCCTTCGTGGATTTGCCAAAATTAGACTTTATTTACTAGCTGTTTTGGTTTAAATTGTCGCGTAACGCTTCTGTAAATTTTTATATGAATCTTTGGAAAAACTGACAAGCCACGCCTAGCCATTTTTGTGGGGCAATTTTTAAGCTCAAGGGATAGATACTTCCGTGCGTTGTCCGTTAAGTTAAACCAATCATTTTCAATTATTTGTTTTTATCAAAATTTAAAGTTATTTAATAGTTTTCTAACTATATTGGAATAACAAAAAGTTTTAAATTGGTACAGTCACGTCGCATCATCCGCATCTCCAAACATTACCACGGACGTAACTCGAGCGCGCAATCACTAATAGAAAAAATCATGTCTTAAAAAGTAAATATTTATTAAGAAAAATTAAGAGCTATCAAGTAATTCAAAAATTTATAAAACTTTCTAAATGGAATCTGATATTTTATGAATATCATTAATTGTCGTTTTGCTTCCGTAACCACTGATCTACATTAAAATATATTAAGTTAAAAGATTTTTATTTAAACATATTTAAACGAAATACTCTTTTCAAATTCAATTCAAATTCAAATTCAGTTTATTAAACTCAAAATAACGTAACAGATAATAATTATCCAATGCGTTATAAAGGAAAATGCGTTATATCTTATACGAGTTAGGCCATCGTCGCTCCAGCATCGTTGCATATTATTTTTATTGAGCTGGAAAACACGCGTCGTCATTTTGTGTAGAGAATTTTCCCTGAGGCAATTTTTCACGATCCACCAAAAAGTTATTTAAAAAACCATTTCAAACAAGTAGAAAATAATTGGACCGGTTCGATGGCGGCGTAGGATATCAATTATTTTGTACGTCATTAAACTCTGCAAATGTAGGGGTGTGCCTAAATATTCGTAGGAGCGGTTACGCACTGCTTCCGATTCGAATCCGATCCGAACTCGTGAAAATATGGATCTAGAAAACTCGGACCGAATTCGAATATTGCTTACGTATTAGTCCGATCTCTGATACAAATACGCATCTCCATCGCATGCACTTTTTTTTCATCCTTCGCCTTAGTTATCCAACATTTCATAGTATAATTTGTTTTCATGTTTTATTTAATGTTTTGTGCTGTTTGCGTTGCCTAATAAATAAATAAAATAAAACATTCAGATCCATTATAAGTCGTATGTTGCAACCCTCTATAATATCCAATCTATATCTATATAAGAGCTTAACCTGACTGACTGACTGACTGACTGACTGACTGACTGACTGACTGACTGACTGACTGACTGATTTATCATCGCCCAGCCGAAGCCGCTGAAGCTAGAAAGCTGAAATTTGGAAGGTGGTTTCCTTTTATAACAAAACCATCCACTAAGGCGGGATTTTTGGAAATTCCACTTCTAAAGGGGTGAAAAAGGGTGAAAACGTTAGTATGAAACTTTTTAACGCGTGGAGCGATTTTCATGAAACTTTGTTTGTGCACTGTAAATGCAAAATGAATGGATACGTGTTTCAGGATTTTTCAATATAACCATCAAAAAGGGGTCAAATGTGGGGTCAACTTTTGTATGGGAACTTTTTAACGGGTGGTGCGATTGGCCTGAAACTTTGTTTGTGTACTGTAAATGCACTATAAATGAACACGTGTTTCAGGATTTTTATATACAACCTTCAAAAAGGGGTCAAAGGGGGTCAATGTTAGTATGGAATTTTTCTAACGGGTGGTGCGATTGGTCTGAAACTTTGTTTGTGTACTGTAAATTCAAAATGAATGGACACGTGTTTCAGGATTTTTCAAAATGACCTTCAAAAAGGGGTCAAATGTGGGGTCAATGTTTGTATGTGAACTTTGTAACGGGTGGTGCGAATGGTCTGAAACTTTGTTTGAATACTGTAAATACAAAATGAACGGACACGTGTTTCAGGATATTTCGATAAAACCTTGAAAAAGGGGTCAAATGGGGGATCAATGTTTGTATGGGAACTTTTCAACGGGTGGTGCGATTGGTCTGAAACTTAATTTCGTGTATTAGGATTTTTCAATATAACTTTAAAAAAGGGGGTGAAATGGGGGGTCAATGTTTATATGAAATTTTTTTAACGGGTGGTGCGATTGGCCTTAAACTTTGTTTCCTGTTTCAGAATTTTTCAATTTAACTCTAAAAAAGGGGTCAATGTTTGTATGGGATTTTTTTAACTGGTAGTGCGATTAGTCTGAAACTTTGTGTACTTACTGTAAATACAAAATTAATGGACACGTGTTTCAGGATTTTTCAATATAACCTTCAAAAAGGGATCAAATGTGGGGTCAATGTTTTTTTGAGTACTTTTTTAAGGGTGGTGCGATTGGTCTTAATGTTGGTTTGGATAAATGCAAAATAAATGGAAACGTATTCCTGGATATTTCAAAATAGCCCTCTAAAAAGGGTAAAATGGGGTGTCAAAGTTATTATGGGATTTTTTTATTAGTGTGATTTGTTTGAAACTCATTTTAGTTAGATACCTACTTTAAGTGAACGAAGTCGCGGGCGGGACAGCTAGTTACGTATAAATGAAGCCGCCATGCAATTAGCTCAACAACAATAGAGGCTTTTCAATAGCGATCTGTAGTTACTAACGTAACAGGATATGTAGTTGCCATCGCAACGTAATATCAGAATGCACCATGTCCGCAGCCCTGCGGCATGGTAAATGCCAGTCACTAAGCTGCCAGATGTCGTGCAACTGAGGATTTTCTGCGGTGTATTTGCCTGACAACTACGTCGCTCTGCTTTTTATATGTTTTCTCGTGTTATTTTGAGTTTTATTGCGTAATTTTGGTGGTTATTTTGCCAATAAAGCCCGGGTTCTTGATGCGAGTGTAAAGTATGTGAATTAAAGTGAACAGTTCTCTTCAAATTCCATCGGAGGAAATACCGAAAATTTTCAACAAAACAGCCATCTTTTGTTTAAAATTGACTTGACAACTTGACTATGACTCTGTGACGGTGACAATACTTATAAATGAGTACACTTGACACTGGCAAAATTGTTCTCTAAGAGACAGATGCCATAATTGAAGAAGAAGAATAAGAGTATGTTAAGGCTGTATTACACCGGGGCAACACTGTGCGGCATTGCGGCATGCCACAAGGCCGCATGCTACAGAATTAAAAATGTCGCACATTGTGGCAAGAACCGTGCGACGTTGCAACACCTTGCGTCATGTGGCAGACTGTGGAAGCTTGTATCTGGGCACAATGGATTCCATGCGACATTATTCGTGCGTCAAAACAGTTTCTAGGTTATGTTTTGTTTGTATTTGTTTTGCAAAATAAAAATTATCGGTCATGGAGTGGTGTAATGAAAAATATTTAGACTTCATTGACGATTATAGAAAGAGTGAAGTGTTATGGGATGTCCGCAACTAGTCTGTGGGCCATTCTGAAGTAATCTTCTTTTCCACCAACGTTTCTTCTTCCGTTGTCTAGTTGCATGGCTACTAACTAAATAAGCTGCTGCTAAAGTGACTTGATCAGTCATAATATATGGTGTATGCCCTCGATCAATCAAGTAGGTAGACCAGAAACACTTCGTAAGTAGCATGTTGCTTTGGAAATTACCCAAGCACGATGTTGCCTCGGCGTCAAATAGGCTGCCGCATGCCACTAATGCCGCAAATGGTTTCTATTTGTAGCATGCCACAAAGTGCCGCATGCCACAATATGTAGCATGCAGCACTGTCGCACGTTGTTGCCTCGGCGTAATCGAGCCTTTATAGTTACTAAAGTAACGAGATATATAGTTGCCATGCCATGGCAACGTAATAATAGCCTGAATCTGGCCTGCAAGCCTAATTCTGTGTAATTGTCCATCACTAACAATATGGACGCCAATCAAATCTTATACCTTTAAACGAGCAATTCTTGTATAGAAGAGTATATACGAGTACCTATATATAACTAAAGTTGAAAAATTCATTGAACGCTCTACATATATCACTAGGGTTACTGAAAAAAGAATCACCGTAGGTCATTTGCTGAGGGTAGTCTGTAGTATTCTTGCGCTTAGATTTGACATAGCTCCAAAAAGTTTTAGGGTTAGCTTTTATTTTATCTTGGGCAAAATCTATGTATGATTTATGGCATTCTTCCTGTAGTAATTTCTGCCTCTTGCGTAGTTCTGAAAAATCAATATAGTCGTTGGGATTGTTATACTTTTTCCAAGTTGCATGTACTTTACTTTTTTCTTTAATTATATTTATTAGTGCTCTACTATACCAAACAGGGTATGCATGAGAGCCACACAGCGTTTAGTCAACACCAATTTACATGGCTACTAAAATAAGCTAAAACACGTCTATCACACGTCAGTTTAGTCAGGTTAAGGATTGTCATTTAAAATGTTTACTCTAATTTAGTATTTGGTGTGAACAAAATAAGGTCGTTTATATTTCAGCATTTTTTCACCAAATCACCACCATTGTCGGACAAATAATGGTTGTCAAAATTTAATTAATTTCTAACAGCAACAGTGCTGGGATTAGGTAATTTTGATACTTACAAACAATATATCTAAGGCAATAAACAAATAATATAATATGGCAATAAACTTTACATAATACAATTCGCCGATAGTCATTAATATGTTTTGTTAGTATCACAATACTTAATCGTAGCATTGATGACTTTAATCTTACCAGCAAGAAGAATGATGTATAAAGAAAATTCAGAAATAGCCAGTCTGAAGAACAAGATGGAGATTCTTGAAAGGCACTTTCAGATGAAGCAGGATATTATCGACAGCATGGAGGTAAATTGGGGGGTGTTTTGAGTGGCTTTGGAACTCTTTTATTCATCTTGTTTGCACAGTTTTATCAGTAACTGTGCTGCAATACGTTGTTCTGATACTAACAATGAAATACCAAACAGAGCACGGGGACAAATGAGAACATACCATAAAATCTGTATTCTATACTTGCGTGCAAAATATCGGCACACTCCGCTTTAATTACTTTGCGGGGTGGGTCGATTTTTTTGCACGCAAGTGTAATAAAACAGCAACTCCTTCACAATAACTATAAATATATTTTCAGAGTCCAACACACATTGAATATACACTTTATCAATGTTTACTCCTAACTACTAGTTAAAGAACCTTACTGCTCAGAAGCTCCACCATAACTAACTCTTCCCTCGATAGCCTACTTTATCGTTACCTTTCTGATTTTAAAAATACCCAGTAGAATAAATTGAGAGACTTATAGTAATTATTGTACCAGACAGGAAGTCAACACAAAACTTTTATTTGAAATGTGACGAACTATTAAATGTAAATTAAATATATTCCTAGGTTAAAAAATACTCGTAAAAATAATAATACAATTAGATATCATAAAGGACAAAAATACACTTATAAATAATAATACAATTTCATCAAAATCATGACACAAGTGTATCATATAAAATGAACCCTTATTTCTCCCGGTGAAGCCGGCTAATGAGAACGGCTGGACCAATTTCGCTAATACTTTTTTTTGTTGTTCCTTATTGTAAAAGGTTCATAAAATAGTTAAGGCGCGGCAGCTAGCTAGTGGCCAGCGGCATACTGCCCGTTGCATGAAAAGTCGAAGTTTTATCCCATCGAATTGTAATAATTTTAAATAATAATTTGTGTTGAATTTAGATAATAGAAATGAAACACATTTTATTTATAAGTAAATTATCTACCCGTTGGTTGGTGTAAAAAAAATGTGAAAATGACCTCAAATTTAGAAGGAGAAGCAGATTTTGTTTATTTTTTGAGGTTTTTTCGAGAATTAATACTAAAGTTAGTACGACGTTTAAACAAAATTTCACTCAGACTTTAGAGATAAAAAAAATATTATTTTCAGTGAACTTTTTTTTTATAATCCTAAGGCAATAAATCTCCTCTAATACAATGAATCGATAGTAACTAGTATTGTTAGTATCAGATTTGCGTAATTGTAGCACTGATAATTGTAGTTGGCTTACACCACGTTTACACCACAGTATTCAACATGTATTGTTGTTGTTTATTGTTTACTAAACAAATTGTGTAGGTTATACACAAAACTTGCAAAACTAGTTATATACATGTTTTTGTTGATTGACTGGAATAAAACATGTTTGTAGGCAAAGATTTAAATCGTAGATATGCCCGTACGGTACTGAGACCGCGCCGTTTTGTTGTCAAACGAAATGAGATAGCTCGCTCATTTGGCACATAAATATTTTCAAATTCAGAGTACAAAAGGAATAAGTATATTTTTTTACGAAAGGTATAGGCAATATTATTGCACAATAAATGGTGAAATAACGGCTTGGTTCATTTTTTACTAATCATTAGTGTGCGTGCATCGGCATTTTGTTAACACAAACAAGTAAAAACAATGCCACATTTTTTGGCGTCTGGGCATATCTACGATTTAAATCTTTGTTTGTAGGCGTAAACGAGGGAAAAAAGTCATGTCATGTAATTTGAGCTTGTTATGTAAAACTATTTTGGTTTACTTTGTGTTTGTTTTTTGCGTGTTTGGGCGTGCCTCTGCCTACCTCTTTTTGGATATCCTCAAAATATTTAAGATGGCTACCTAGCCCGAGGATAACAGTCGCGTTTATATTTGTTTCGTTTTGTTTTGTGTTGAAATATCAACGTCTCTACATTAACTGCGATTATTTGTCGAAAACATTGACGAAAATAGGAAATCAAGGAAAATTGTGAAAAAATCGCTGCAATTGTACATGGTATGTTACTACCTACACAACCAATTAATAAAAACCAAGATTTGGTGCTTTATCTTATTGTTTCCCTAGTTCTTTTAAACCAGTGTGTTGAAATGGTTAAAGTGTCCGAGGGGTCTACTCTGCAAAACGAGATCGATATAATCGGAACTAAATGTCTATCGAATTTAGTCGAATAAACAGTTGTTTTGATTTCAAATTCAAACTAACGTTAAATAAATTTACGATATATAGTTAAATAGGTTTTTGCACGATCTTTGTGCCGATATTAAATTAAATTTTATCAATATGATTTATAACTATTGTAGGTAAGATCCAATTATGATGGTCCAATGGGCATTGATTCGTTACTTTATCAGCTTTTCGAGACAATTTTTGTATAATTACATTTTTGAGTTTCCCAATCGATTAATCAAGCATGTCGCTTGGGATCTTGTTATAGATGCATACACATTGCTCTATAAAGGATTTACTTACTTAAGTGAACCTAACCGAGGGAACAGCGAGGTTTAACCTCTCTATTTAACCTCTCATGTGTTTTAAGCAGCGAAAGTAGCGACCCCCACGTCTGCCCAGTTTTTATTTCAAATCTGTCTAAAAGTTATTTTTTCGAATGGATTTATTGAAAAATCATTGTTAAATGTTCATTCGTTCAGTAAGATGTGCCAAAATAAAAGAAACCCTAAAACGTAGTTATACAGTTTAATATTCAGTAAAAACCAGCAGACGTCATTTGTCGCGGATCCGTGTCTAAGCAGACGACGGTAGTAACCAGGATCCGTGCTTAAACACACGAGAGGTTAAAGACATTATAGTTAGAACGCGTACCCTTACACCTTTAAGCATTTGAACAGAGAAAAGAGTATGATAATATCCATTCAGCTCACTGTTTACAAAGAACTAGAACAAGATACGACAGAGTAGAAAAAACTCAAGAAAAAGGAAGAAATCGGTATCCGACGATGAAAATTCTATTCACCCTACGTCACATATTAAACAAGCATGATTTATACCTTTAAAGACGCGAACCTAAGAACTAAGTAACAGCAAATCTAGACAGTGTTTCACGGGACCTTGTGAGTACTAACTTGTCCATCTTATACACACTATAATATAAAATCTATATGAAACAGTTGAGCTACAAAGACCGTTACGATCTTTCGATAACTCAACTGCCACATGGAAGTATTTGCCAGGTTGATACGTTGACCCAAATGAGCCAGATTTAGGTTCTAGCGTGGCTTTGCCCGGACGCTCTAATATGATTTTGAAAACTTGTTTGGCCTCAGCACCCTAGTCTTGGCCCCAAAAAGCGCTAATGTAGGCTCTATAGATATAATATACGAGTACAATAAAGATTTAGGGTTATAGAATAATGTGAAGTAATTGAACATTTTTTGTTTGTGGCTTGATAAAAACTTTATTTATTCCGTGGGTTTTTATTATCTAGAATAGAATATAATAGAAAATGCTTTATCGTACACTAAATGGACCATAAACAATAAATAAAAAAGACAAATTACGATGCGATCTCCTCAAGTCAACCTTTTGGGTGGTACACTTATCTCTACTTAGCTATCCCTACTAGTAGGGTTAAGTACACGTTTTTGTAGATATATTTCTACGGTAGGGATAATTATGTGCACAGTACATTTTTTATTTCAGGTATGAGGATTGTTTATGTAAAAATCGTTATTATTATTAGTAATTATATAAAGTAACTTCAATAGAAAATACATTTTTTTGTATTTTTTTGTATTAACTGAAAAAGTTGTAAAAAAATGTTTAACAGTCTCATCATTTATATCTCGATTTATTTAGAAAGGAACTTTAATTTTCTAAATTTTTAATTTCTAATTTCTTTTTTAGTTCTCCTAGGGTGGGAGTCAGCGCACTTGCAAATATTATATCTACCCACAAGAAGATACCTACTTTAAGTGAACGAAGTCGCGGGCGGGACAGCTAGTCATAGTATACTCGTAGTTTACATATTTGCGCTAACACTAAACGATAGTTGATAATAGCTTGTAATAGGCAGATTTTCCTACGAAGTACATTAGTTTGTAAATTTTGTACCACATTACCTTGTTACTTCGAATAAATAAATATATGTAATTTACATATTTTACACCCGTGTCAACAACTCGGGCTTTATTGGAAAAATAACAACAAAATTAAGCAAAAAAACTAATAATAGAAAAAATATAAAAACTAGAGCGAAATAGATATAGAGAAATTCCGTTTCTTTATCTTGTTTAAGATTCAAAGATGGCAAAGTCGCCACTTCGCCGTGTTAAGCACCAAGGTGGCAGCTATCCGATTCCATACATGCCAATAGATCAAAACAGATTCGAAGTAAGTAAAAATATATCTTATTTTTATATATCTTAAGCCTTATTTTATTAACTTCTTTTACTTTTTTTATTTCTTAATAGTTCTTAATTAGTTTTTTAATATCTTAAGCCTAATTTTATTACCTTCTTTTATGTCTTAATAGTTCTTAATTCGTTTTTTATGTATCTTAAGACTAATTTTATTAAATTATTTTATCCCTTAATAGTTCCTTATTAGATTTTTTATGTATCTTAAGCCTTAGGTATTTCATTACCTTCTTTTATTTCTTAATAGTTCTTAATTCGTTTTTTTTATGTATCGCCTTACTTTAATATCTTCTTTTCTTTCTTAATAGTTTTTACAGTTTTTTTTTGAAAGTTGGGCCCTAATATTAATTTAAAATTTCAAATAACTTGCTTCTTACATTTATAAAACAAAGCCCTCTGCCGCATCTGTCTATCTGTCAGTGCGCGATAAACTCAAAAACTATTACACCGACTTTAATGTTGTTTTTACCATTGGATAAAGTGATTCTCGTGTAAGGTTTTGGTGTATAATTTAACATGTTTTTAAGTCGCGATAACCGACATCCACGTGGTCGAAGCCGCGGGCATCAGTTAGTGTGAAATAGACGTTATGTTTAAATAGCAAATAGGTAGTGAATAATTTTATGAAAAAAAACATCTGATGCTGAAAATATGAGGTAGAAAAGTGATCAGCTAAATACGTCAGCTTGACTGGACACCATGAAACAACGTCGTCCACATAGCATGGTAAAGAAGATGATGATTTCGAATTTAAATATTATATTTATTTCAGATAGATGAGACATCTCCAGTACTGCCGTCTCCGCCAGCGTCTCCAACTGAGTCAACTGAGGCACCTGAGGCAATTGTAGCAAATGAGGCACTTAACGCAAATGTAGCATTACAGGCACCTGAGAAATTTGATGCTAATGTAGCAATACAAGGCTCTGGTGCAATTGTAGCACCTGAGACATCTGCTGTTATTGTAGCACCTGAGACACCTAATGCAAATGTAGCACCTGAGACATTTAATGCAAATGTTGCACCTGAGACATCTAATGCAAATGTAGCACCTGAGACATCTAATGCAAATGTAACACCTGAGACATCTAATGCAAATGTTGCACCTGAGACATCTAATGCAAATGTTGCACCTGAGACATCTAATGCAGATGTTGTACCTGAGACATCTAATGCAAAGGTTGCACCTGAGACATCTAATGCAAATGTTGCACCTGAGATATATGATGCAAATGTTGCACCTGAGACATATGATGCAAATGTTGCACCTGAGACATATGATGCAAATGTTGCATCTGAGACATATGATGCAAATGTTGCACCTGAGACATCTAATGCAAATGTAGCACCTGAGACATATGATGCAAATGTTGCACCTGAGACATATGATGCAAATGTTGCACCTGAGACATATGATGCAAATGTTGCACCTGAGACATATGATGCAAATGTTGCACCTGAGACATATGATGCAAATGTTGCACCTGAGACCTCTAATGCAAATGTAGCACCTAAGACAACTGATGAAATTGTATCATATGAGGCCCCTAATGTAATTGTAGTAACTGAGGCTCCTGAATCTGAGCCAACTACTGAACCATTCTACGTATTTCTCATTCATTAAGTTTTTGAATTGATTTAAAGTGGATTAGCCACTATTTAATCGAACAATGTGTATGTTACCAATTTAATTCCTAATTAAATCTTTTAACTTCATTTTTGTTTCTAATCAATGGCCGCAGACAATGTTACACTTGAACAGCTATGAAATAGAAAACTTTAAAAAATATTATGGAATTATCACGTGGTTTATCGATTACAAATCATACTTAATTCATTAGCGAGTTAGCTTATAAAATGTCGCTTTGTCTGTTGTCTAACTGCTTATAGAAATACTAACAAATGACACACGCGAATTCTAGTTTCTAGCGGATACTATTCCTCACTTTTTCTTAGATCACTTAGTAATTAAATAATAGACCTAGATTAGTCGAATAATAAAATCCTTTGGTGAACTAGGCTTGACTCTTATGGGTAGCCTACATAAGGATCAAAGTTGCTAATACGAAACTCTTGTTAATCAATTACAATCTGTCTCATTAGCAACTATGCTTTGATTACGTATTTCTGATACTTACGAGTAAAAATAAAAAAATGAATTTAATGCGGACAAAGTCGCGGGCAGCAGCTAGTAAATAAAATATGTAATACAAAGCAACCTTCCATAACTCACCGATATTACAAATAATCGATAGTAACTAGAAACTCTTAGTATCAGAATTACGTAATCCCAACACAAAAGGCATGTTAACACCACACAATAAACGCACTTTTAACCTTAAAGTAAAGAAGCTGCCTAAGATCGATTAAGTAACTGATAAGATACGTATCAGTTACTTAATCGATTTTAAGCAGCATCGTGCTTAGATTGATATGGTTAGATTTTAATTTAACCTAACTATTGAATAAAATTTTAGACATTGGTATCTAAGTAAGACGTCTAAGTTCAGATCTTAGCATAATAGAATGCTAATATCTTAATTGGAATTAACATTATAGAATCCTAAGATCTTTATTGGCATTAGGCAATAGCATAATAGAATGCTAAATCTTAATTGGCATTAGCATTATAGAATGCAAAGATCTTTATTGTCATTAGGCATTAGCATTATACGAGTAGAATGCTAAGATCTTTATTGGCATTAGGCATTAGCATTATAGAATGCTAAGATCTTTATTGGCATTAGGCATTAGCATTATAGAATGCTAAGATCTTTATTGGCATTAGGCATAAGCATTATAGAATGCTAAGATCTTCATTGGCATTAAGCATTAGCATAATTATAATGCCTAATCTTTATTGGCATTAGGCATTAGCATTATAGAATGCTAAGATCTTCATTGGCATTAGGCACTATTATTCACTCAAGAGCCACAGCAGTCCCGTCTAAAAAAGGTGATTAAGACCTTGAAAATAAACAGTTGGAGAAGTACAATTCCTGGTATCTCTTTTAAGATTTCTCAACAGTTTTTTTCTAGAATAATACAATTGACAACCCGTTCGTTTTTCTGTTTAAATTTGTTTTCGCACCAACCAAAGTTACTTGGTTATTTGTACTACCATACTGTAATTTTGAGAGGATTATGAAGAGTTCCACTAATCTATATCTATATAAGAGCTTAACCTGACTGACTGACTGACTGACTGACTGACTGACTGATTGATCATCGCCGAGCCGAAACCGCTAAAGATAGAAAGCTGAAATTTGGAAGGTGGCTTCCTTTTATAACAAAAGCACCCACTAAGGCGGGATTTTTGGAAATTCCACCTCTAAGAGGGTGAAAAAGGGTGAAAACGTTAGTATGAAACTTTTTAACGCGTAGAGCGATTTTCATGAAACTTTGTTTGTGCACTGTAAATACAAAATAAATGAACACGTGTTTCAGGATTTTTCAATATAATCTTCAAAAAGGGGTCAAATGTGGGGTCAATGTTTGTATGGGAACTTTTTAACGGGTGGTGCGATTGGTCTGAAATTTTGTTTGTGTACTTTAAATGCAAAATAAATGAATACGTGTTTCAGGATTTTTCAATATAACCTTTAAAAAGGGGTAAAATGGGGTGTCAACGTTAGTATGGGAACTTTTTAACGGGTGGTGCAATTGGTTTGAAACTTTGTTTGTGTACTGTAAATGCAAAATAAATGGACACCTGTTTCAGGATTTTTCAATTTAATCTTCAAAAAGGGGTCAAATGTTGGGTCAATGTTTGTATGGGAACTTTTTGACGGGTGGTGCGATTGGTTTGAAACTTTGTTTGTGTATTGTAAATGCAAAATGAATAGACACGTATTTCAGTATTTTTCAATATAACCTTCAAAAAGGGGTCAAATGGGGGGTCAATGTTTGTATGAGCATTTTTTAAAGGGTGGTGAGATTGATTTGAAACTTTGTTTGTGTACTGTAAATGAAAAATAAATGGACACGTGTTTCAGGATTATTCTAAATAACCATCAAAAGGAGGTCAATGTTTTTGTATGGGAACTTATTAAAGGGTGGTGCTATTGGCCTGAAACTTTGTTTGTGTACTGTAAATGCAAAACGAATGGACACGTGTTTCAGGATTTTTCATTATAACCTTCAAAAAGGGGTAAAATGGGGTGTCAAAGTAGTATGGGATTTTTATGAGTTGCTTGATGTGTTTAAAACTCAGTTTAGATATTTTATGTGAACGAAGTCGCGGGCGGAACAGCTAGTCTCACATAAAAATGGTGCTTATTCTGAAAAACAAACGATGTTAATTTCCAGGCGAGATTAAGAGAAGTAAATGCAACAACTCGGTGTGATAGTTCCGGCGACATTTATCGCAATTTTCAAGAGTTATTGACAAAGAAAAGCAGATTTGGTATAAGTATACTAACAATTAAATATTACAAGTATGTGATTTTCTCTCTTCTTTCAAGATAAAATGCGTAGGCTTAAGCTGTCGTAGCGCGGTCACTACTTCCTTAAGCGCGACCAGTAGTTTATCACTACATGCTTTTTCTATTGTTTTTTAATTGCGCTTTCTAATAGAAAACTGACAGTTGAAAGAGGAAAACTTCGGCGTATCCATAACAGTTCAAATTGGGTACGATTTCAAAACAAAAATAATTCACTTTTATTTCAAGCGTTTGGATCCATGCCAAAAACCCAGGCTTTCATGAAAGAACAACAACAAAAACATACAAGAAATCACGCCTGTTTCACTATAGAGGAGGCAAAAACCACGGATCTCCACTTACTACGATCCTGACATACCTTTCATGTATTTTCTACAATTATAACAATAAAACTATTTGGGAAAACCATTCAAATTGTCTCCACAAATCAGCTGACGAAATCAAAAAACCAACCTGAGTACGGTAATTCGTGAATCTAAAGCCCGAAAAAATTCACAAATTTATTTTCAAACGAAGAAAAACCAAAAAGAATTCTCGAAGAAAAAATCGAAGCGTATATTTTTGGCAATAATTTTACAACACACTTTGCACGTGCACTCTTTTATTCATTATTTTTTTTTGGCTCTACTAAGGAATGTGATCAGCTTTTCTTAATTAATTACTCTCTTTTCTTAGGTGCTCAAAATTATGGGATGTATTTTTATCTCTTTACTTATTCTTTTTTTCTCATAATGCGCTCAACAAAGAGGGATTCATCTATCTCTTAATTCATTACTTATTATTCATTCATTCTATTTTATCTTTTAAGAGATCTACCTTCTACATCTTAACTGATTAACCTTTCTCTTTGGTGTTCAGAAAAAGGGATCTATCTTGTATATCTTAAATTTTTACTATCTTTTCATTATCTTTACTTAACAAGAAGAGGTCTGCACTCTACATCTTAATGACAACTCTTTTTTCTTTTAGGTGCTCAACAAGGTTTCAAATTTGTGCAACCGGAACGTGAACCCCAGCCCCTCACAGCTACTATGACGTATCACACCATGAAGCACTTATTGAAGCACTCAAAGTCTCGCTGCCCCGCCTTCCAGATCAAGTCAACGCGAAGAGACCATGAAATTGACGTGGTGATTGGTCTCCCGACGGTGAAAAGAGATAAAAACAGCTACCTGACTGAAACTCTCAAGGTAGGTAAAATCGTTAATAAATACGCTATACAATTGGAGTTCCATGGTCTCTGCCTACCCCGTTGGGAAACAGGCGTGACTTTATGTATGTATGGTATGCTATGTACAAAATTAAAGAAGGTGTCAACGTTTGCGATGCTCACTTCCACTCCACATGCCTTACCCCGAGCAGTAGGTTCGTTAGGTTGCTATGTAAAAATATACAAATCCGAAATGCCCTACCCCGAGCAGTAGGTTCGTTAGGTTGCTAATCAAGAACGTTTAGCTTCCAAAACCTCCTGATCCGAAATGAATATAAAATGCATTATTATAAAACAGTTGACCGTTTAAGTAGTGTTGGTGACGGGAAAGATGAGAAGTAATAGGTTAGCATGGTATGGGCATATTATGAGGGATAAATGTCATGTGACGAGGAGAGTGTTAGGTATGAATGTGTATGGATACAGGGGTAGGCCAAAAAAAGATGGATGGACTGTGTGAAAGACGACATGAGTAAAAATGGAATGAATACTGAGATGACGAATGACAGCAGTAAATGGAAGATCACATGTGATGTGGGAAAAGGGCAGGAAGATGAAGATTAATAAGGTATTGTAATTTGGGACGACGAGATAGTGTTTCAGCCAAGATTAAAAGTAGCATAGCTCTACCAAGTTTATAAGTTTAAAAAGTGTGCTACTGGGTCAGTGAGGCGTGTCATATCAGTCGGGGTGGATATTATAGAAATAGAGTGAAATGCATTTAAATAAAAGCTTGTAGTTTACGCTTTGTTGGTTTACTGATAATTGCATTGGCACTGTTTGCACCCTATGGGGTTGCGCCCAGTCACGCTAGAATGGGTTTACATATCGAATTTGCAGTGTCATTTATTTGCTTATTAAAGACTAGCAGTTTGCCCCAGCTTCGCACGGGTATTTATATATACATACATGGTCACGACTGTAATCCCCAGGCTCGGTAGATATCTCCTCAGATCTCTAGTTTCTTAGATCTTTGAGGATATTTAAAGAGGGTACTCACACTCAGAGGCACGTCCAAACATGATATTTGACTCGATATCGCCGCTTATAAGAATACTAACATATGACACAAACCTTCTGGTGATGCAGTGGTAGCACCCCGGCCTCACGATCCGAAATCGTGGGTTCAAACCTGGTCGTGCACCAATGAGTTTTTCCATTCGAAAAATGTATGTGCGCAATGCCAGTGCTCTTAAACGGTGAAGGAAAACATCGTGAGGAAACCGGCATACCCTAGAATCAAAAATTCGAAGGTGTGTATTCTTATAAGCGGCGATGGGCTTGCAACCTGTCACGTACGGAATACTAACTACTGTGCAACATGTGGGCATGTACCAAATGTCATGTTTGGACGTGCCTCTGATTGCCCTCTTTAGATATCCTCAAAGATATATGTAACTAAAGATCTGAGGAAGATATATACCGAGCCCGGGGAGTCGTGATCATATTTTTTTTTTTTTGCTATTTTTTCACTTTGACTCCCCCGTACGGCGTACACCCAGTGACCCCTACATTGCATAAAGCTAGTCGAGAGCAGGGTGAGGCTCTCACGCAACTTTATTCTAATACTTACATTTTTAATTTCGTGGTATCTTTCGCATGGAATGTCCGAATTGAGTAATTCAAAAAGCTGTATAAAGGTATTGAAGCAGTCTAGAACATGATGTGATTTATTTTGATAAGGATACAAATAAAGAGCGTTTTTCTAAGAGTGGCCTTCAATTTAAATGTTAAAATAAAAGAACTCTTATTGTGGCATAACTATAATAGTTGGACATATGCTATCGCGACACTTTTTGTAAATAATGATGTGTTCTACAAAGTCGTAGTACATCATTTTATTCTATCGTTAAAGTTTTGTATTTTTGTTTGTAACGAATAAACTCAAAAACTACTGGTTCGATTTCAAAAATTCTTTCATCGTTAGAATGCTACGTTATCCTTGAGTAACATAAGTTTTATTTTATGTAGGCACCTCGCGAGCAAAGCCACGAACGCAAGCTAGTGAAATATATACCTATTGTTTTCTAAGAACATTGGCTACTTTTTGGCTCAAATAAAAAAAATAGACTATTTCGATGAATTACGACTGTTGTAAAGCGAGACTACTAAAACCATATTTTTTTGGGAACAACCCAAAAACCAATGTTTTTAAAAGTAATAAAAGATTCAAAAGATTCTCAGGCTGTGCATTGATGAACAGTCTTCTTCTTCTTCTTTATTTAAGTTGGAGATCTGTTGGAAATGTAACAAATCTTCTATATACAGGGTGTCCCAAAAAGTAGTGTCAAGCGAAAGCCCAGAAATAGAACACCCCTTGGGGTACCCGAATCACCCCCATGTATGTTCCGCGATTTTTTATAGTTTTCGAGTTATTAATTTTTTTCCGAATTTTTGAAAATTTACGACTTGAACAATTTAAAAAGTTCTCTAAAAAAAAGTAGAAAACTTTCTTGAGATTTTTTTTTTGCTACTGAATTGTTATGAGTTGTTCTTTTATGCATAAAATAATCAGCTACGTGACTTTGATGAAAACTATGAAAATGTTAGTGTAAAGTCAAATAATTACATTCGGTGAATTATGACTAAAATTTTCAACTTAAAATTAAAAATCTTAACACGTGATTTCATGGTTTCTAAATAAATTTAAAGAATTTTCTAGACTCTCAGCTTTCATAATCATTAAAAAAAAGTAGTACTTAATAGGCTACTTTGGCTAAAATCGGCCTTCAAAGACGGTGAGGTGGAAAATTCTTAAAATTAGCTACCTGATTAAAAAATAGAATTTGGCCATTTTATCATTCCTAAGCTTAATTTGTTTGTTAACTAACCAAAACTGACAACAAATAATTAGTTTACGCCAAAAAAATCAGCAATATGGCCGAATTAAGAACAAAATTAAGACAGGCCGAAGAAAAAATTAAGGGACTTAAAATAGCTTTCATACGATTAAAAAAAACTTTTTCAAGACAATGTAGGATTTGTATCGACCTAGAAAGACGACATTTTAAAAACTTTTTGTAAAAAATTAATAAATTTTACTTGTTGTTTTATTTCATAAATTTAGCTAAACTAAATAAATAAAACCTTCAAATATTAATGAAATCTTACTTTCCTGCAGTCATTTTTGGTTAGTAAACATACGAATTAACTTAGAAATGATAAAATGGCCAAAATCTATTTTTTAATCACGTAGGCTAATTTTTAAAATGTTCCACCTCACCGTCTTTGACGGCCGATTTTAGCCAAAGTAGCCAATTAAGTACTACTTTTTTTTAATGATTATGAAAGCTGAGAGCCTGGAAAATTCTTTAGACTTATTTAGGAACCATGAAATCACTTGTTAAGATTTTTAATTTAAAGTTGAAAGTTTTAGTCATAATTCACCGAATGTAATTATTTGACTTTACACCAACATTTTCATAGTTTACATCAAAGTCACGTAGCTGATTATTTTATGCATAAAAGACCAACTCATAAAAATTCAGTAGCAAAAAAAAAATCTCAAGAAAGTTTTCTACTTTTTTTTAGAGAACTTTTTAAGTTTTTCAAGTCGTAAATTTTCAAAAATTCGGAAAAAAATTAATAACTCGAAAACTATAGAAAATCGCGGAACATACATGGGGGTGATTCGGGTACCCCAAGGGGTGTTCTATCTCTCGACTTTCGCTTGACACTACTTTTTGGGACACCCTGTATATAAAAATGAATTGCTGTTCGTTAGTCTCGCTAAAACTCGAGAACGGCTAAATGGATTTATCTTATCTTGGTATTGAAATGTTCGCGGAGGTCTAGGGAAGGTTTAAAAGGTAAGAAAACGTATATTACTTACTTAAAACGCGCAGGCAAAGTCGCGCGCGGGTCAGCTAGTAACTAATAAAGGAGCTATTCACTAATTTCACACCCTCGTTAAAAAATCGGGACTTTATTGGGAAAAACAAACCACAAAAATTAAACAATTAAACAAACAAAATATAAAAACCAGAGCAACGTAGCTGTCAGTCAAATGCACCGCAGCAAATACGTCCTTGGGTTCTTCTTCTTCTTCTTCTTCAATTATGGCATCTGTCTCTTAGAGAACAATTTTGCCAGTGTCAAGTGTATTTATTTATAAGTATTGTCAACGTCACAGAGTCATAGTCAAGTAGTCAAGTCAATTTTAAACAAAAGATGGCTGTTTTGTTGAAAATTTTCGGGATATCCTCCGATGGAATTTCAAGAGAACTATTCACTCTAATTCACATACTTTACACTCGCGTCAAGAACCCGGGCTTTATTGGCAAAATAACCACCAAAATTACGCAATAAAACTCAAAATAACACGAGAAAACATATAAAAACCAGAGCAACGTAGCTGTCAGTCAAATGCACCGCAGCAAATACGTCCTTGGGTTCAATTCACCATCAATTGGTGACAGATTGACATTATTATTTTCGTTTTGACGTTTTTCAATCCCTCGCCTGACATCACTTTGGATTTTCTGCGGTGTGTTTGCCTGACAACTACGTCGCTCTGGTTTTTATATGTTTTCTCGTGTTATTTTGAGTTTTATAGCGTAATTTTGGTGGTTATTTTGCCAATAAAGCCCGGGTTCTTGACGCGAGTGTAAAGTATGTGAATTAGAGTGAATAGTTCTTTTCAAATTCCATCGGAGGAAATCCCGAAAATTTTCAACAAAACAGCAATCTTTTGTTTAAAATTGACTTGACTACTTGACTATGACTCTGTGACGTTGACAATACTTATAAATAAATACACTTGACACTGGCAAAATTGTTCTCTAAGAGACAGATGCCATAATTGAAGAAGAAGAAGACATCACTTTAATTAGGTTATGTGCAGGCGAGAGGGGAACCGTGAATCGCGAAATAGAGGTGACTTTTAGCCACTGCACGGTTTTACTTTTAGATTGGTTCTCTGCTACGCTGTTAAAAAAAATCCCATCGGTAACATGGGTTTAACTGCATTAAAAAATATAAAGTTTAATTTTCCAAGCATAAAAGCATTCTCGGCATAAAACTTACAGACCGCATTAAAAACACCACTATTCGCTCCAAAACACAAGTCGCCGACGTAGCTCAAAAAGCAGCAAAGCTAAAGTGGTACTGGGCAGGGCATGTTTGCCGCATGCCGGACGAACTGTGGGCCAAAACAACCACCGAGTGGAGCCCTGAGACAGGAAGACGGCGCGGTAGACCACGCAAGCGATGGCGAGATGAGCTGGACACCTTCAGCGACTACCAGTGGAAGGAAATGGCGTTAGACCGAGAAGACTGGAAAACTCGAGGGGAGGCCTTTGCCCAGCAGTGGGACAGCTCAGGCTAAAAACAACAACAACAACAACAATTTTCCAAAATACTGATTTAGATTACTTATTTTTTATCTCCTTTATAACTTGACTTAACTTATTAACCTTTTATAGCTTGACTGGCGTCACAGCTCAGTTGGTCAGCTCTGCTGCGCTGAAGGTTGTAGGTTCGATCCCCACCCAGGACAAAGAAACATTTATGTGAACGCAGATGTTTGTTCTGTATTCTATGTATCTATTTACAAAAAAAATGTGTATATAATTAATCTATCAACTATCTCGTTCTCATAGTACAAGCTTTGCTTAGTTTGAGGCTAGATGGCGTTGTGTGATAAATTAACGTGACATCTAAAAAAAATATCTATCTATGTATATAATGTAATAAATATATCTGTACCCATAACACAAGCTTTGAGTAGCTTACTTTGGGGCTAGATGATGCTGTGTGGATTGTCCAGCATTATTTATTTATTATTTATTTATTTAGGAGCGCTGGTGGTGTAGTGGTAGCACCCCTGCCTCACGATCCGAAGGCCGTGGGTTCAAACCTGGTCGTGCACCAATGAGTTTTTCCATTCGAAAAATTTATGTGTGCAATGCCAGTGCTCTTAAACGGTGAAGGAAAACATCGTGAGGAAACCGGCATACCCTAGAACCAAAAATTCGAAGGTATGTGTCATAGGTTAGTATTCTTATAAGCGGCGATGGGCTTGCAACCTGTCACGTACGGAATACTAACTAACTGTGCAAAATGTGGGCATGTATCAAATGTCATGTTTGGACTTGCCTCTGACTACCCCCTTTAGATATCCTCAAAGATCTAAGTAACTAAAGATCTGAGGAGATATCTACCGAGTCTGGGGATTACAGTCGTGATCATATTATTTTATTTTTATTTTATTTTTATTTATTTATCTTGTTTCAGTCCCTAGTGAACGGATTGAGTAACGAAGAGCGGACGAGGACTCTCATAGTGATTTACATCGGCGAGGCAGATGACATAGATTACGTGGTCGATACTGCCTACGAAATCAATGTAATGTAAGTGAAATATATATTATCGTATATGTACTTTTAAACTTACGCGATCTGAACACATTATTATTAGTATTAGACGGGTATTTATCGCGTTTAAATCTATATCTATATAAGAGCTTAACCTGACTGACTGACTGACTGATTGATCATCGCCGAGCCGAAACCGCTGAAGATAGAAAGCTGAAATTTGGAAGGTGTCTTCCTTTTATAACAAAACCACCCACTAAGGCGGGATTTTTGGAAATTCCTCCTCTAAGGGGGTGAAAAAGGATGAAAACGTTAGTATGAAACTTTTTAACGCGTGGAGCGATTTTCATGAAACTTTGTTTGTGCACCGTAAATGCAAAATGAATGAACACATGTTTCAGGATTTTTCAATATAATCTTCAAAAAGGGGTCAAATGTGGGGTCAATGTTTTTATGGGAACTTTTAACGGGTGGTGTGATTGGTCTGAAATTTTGTTTGTGTACTTTAAATGCAAAATGAATGAATACCTGTTTCAGGATTTTTCAAAATAACCTTCAAAAAGGGGTCAAATATGGGGTCAATGAATGTATGGGACTTTTATAACGGGTGGTGCGATTGGTCTGAAACTTTATATCAGACTTTGATATTTTATGTGAACGAAGTCGCGAGCGGGACAGCTAGTTACTAGCGCATGCAAACCGATAATCGATAATCGATAAATTATCGGTAATCGGCTCATTTTCGTCAGCGATAATTATCGAAAAAATCGATAAAAAATATCGATAAACGATAAATTCATAAATAATTTATTATTCAAATAATTCCCATCACTACACGTCATTCTCGGTACGGGTGTTTAAAATTAAGGTAGAAACAAACTGGTCCCACGTACGCAACGTACGCGATGCATTATGACATCTGCTCTATGGAAATATTATGATTAGAAGCACACTAATTTTCATACGCAACGCTGTCCCACACGTCTCACGCAACGTTCGACGTAAAGACAGACTGGGCCCACGTACGCAACGTATGCGATGCAACGTGGGAGAGCTAGTGTGCACAATTGTCCCACGTATACGACGTATATAGCATCAGACGCTGTTGTCATTTCTCAGGTGTACAACGTCTTAGAGAAAATTAAACAATGTTTTCTGATTCTGAGAATGAGTTTGAGAACGATCTATGTTTGTTATTTTTAAATGAATATTTCAGTCTTGCCATGCAGTTTTGCTATTTCTTCCCATGCTGCATTGCATAATGTAGTATCACGATATTCAATACATTTAATATTCTTCTTCTTCTTCTTCAATTATGGCATCTGTCTCTTAGAGAACAATATAAATAGCTTCATATTGTCTAACCAAATCGATGAGTTATTCATCTGCCAATTTTCCACAGTGCGTGCTTCCAAAATATGACGTTCTATTCGTGTGTGACGCGATGCGAACGAAAGATGTAGAAACACACTGTTTGTACGCGTGGGCCGCGTGTGAATACGCCCTCCACGTTCCCATGCCGATCTGGTGCGACAGGTCGAACGTTGCATGGGACGCGTGGGACAGCGTTGCGTATGACAGTGTGCTTCTAATCATTATACATATTTCCATAGAGCAGTAGTGCGATTACGGAACTCTGATACAATCAACACTAATTGTCAAAACTGGTTCAAATTGATTGATTAAACACTCTTATATCATACCAAATCACTTGATTACAATGAAAACGTATTGACATTAATGGGAAGCAAAGATCCATAATCGCCCCACAGATGTCATAATACATCGCGTACGTTGCGTACGTGGGACCAGTTTGTCTCTGCCTTTATTCACTGTGGTCAGTGTCAGTGAGAATTTGGTTGTTTCGTTGAGTGTGATTCGAGCTAAGTTCGATGATCGAAGGATTTATACGTATAATAAAACTATATTATTGAGTATATAGTAAGTTATCATTATCATTTATCAGTAGCTAAATTTATAATTTAAAATTAGGAAATCTTCATAACTTAAATCTTCTTGTTGAGTGCAGCAGATTGGACAAATAGAGCAGTTAAATTAGAAACCGAAACATAAAGATATTTACTTTCGGCCAAAACCGATAATTCTCGATATTTATCGAAAAATAAAGCGATTAATATCAGATTATCGATTATCGAAAAGTTTCGATAATTGCATGCCCTACTAGTTACCTTATATTTTCCCGACGTTTCGACAGGTTTGCACGCTGTCGTGGTCAACGGGTAGACAAAATATAAGGTAATTTAAACGCGATAAATACCCGTCTAATACTAATAATAATATATTATCGTATCCCACTAATATTACAAACGCGAAAGTTTGTAAAAATGTATGGATGTTTGGATGTATGGATGTGTGTTTGTTACTCTTTCACGCTGAAACGGCTCAACAGATCTGGATTAAGCTTGGCACAGATATTGATTGTAATTTGGAATAGCTCACAGGCTACTTTTTATCTTGAAAAAATATACGGTTTCCATGGGATAGATTCGTTTTTGTTTTTCAAGGTACTACGCGAGCGAAGCCGTGGGCGGGAGCTATCATTATAACCAAAGCTGTTTTTTTCCCAAAGATTTTTGTTCACGTGTGTGCATAATTTTCAAATAAAACATTCCTCTTTGTTTTTTTACAGCGGGATGAGTTGACCGATACATAAATGCATTAGGTGAACTCATCCCGCGGGATAAGTTGACAGCGGCCTTAGTTGACCGAAGACCCATTTTATTAAATAATTATTTATTTTTTTAATTCATATATTTTGCCACTTTTTCTGCAAATATTAAAATAATTCATATTTCTTCGAATCTCAGCGCGCCGTACAGTGTAATATTTTGTTTTTTAAATATTAAGTACCTGGTTGACCGGTTTTTTTTAGTAAACGACCTTTTCTAAAAATGAAACCCAGCTAGATCGATTTATCGCCCCCGAAAACCCCTGCCTACTAAATTTCATGTAAATCGCTGGAGCCGTTTCCGAGATTCCGATTATATTATATATATACATATATACAAGAATTGCTCGTTTATTTATCCATAGGTTCGAACCATATGTTGGCAATCTGATAGAAATTATAAGTCCCTCCAAATACTGGTATCCAAGATGGGAAACCATTAAAGCCAATCTTGGCGATTCCAAAAAGAGGACTCAGTGGCGTGTCAAACAGAATCTAGACGTCATTTATATAATGTCTTACGCATTGTACAAAGGGAGCTATTATCTTATGATAGAAGACGACGTTTTAGCGGCACCAGGATACATGAAGGTTTGTTCTATTCTTCTTCTTTCCCCGTCTTCTACTTCTTTCGGACCAGTAGTGCACTTGACAATACTGCCGTCCTAAAGCTAGAATGCCGTTAGATACAAAATCCACTTTTTGAGTTATAAGGGAAAAACCATTTATATTTTAGCACGATTAATATATAACTGTAAATAACTGTAGTTAAAGTCACTTTGCCGCAATCAAGCCTAGTATTATTGAAGTTATTAATAGTTAAGTTACTATTTTTGTTTACAAAAAAATAAAGTTAAAAGCCACTAGCTACTTTTAAGCTTAGCAATACACTTAACAACATTTAAGCATTGAAGTGATGTAAATTTTGATTCTGGTAACGGCATTTTTTACTTTTCATAACTCAAAAACCATAAAAGCTATTTGAGTTCTGGTAAGATTGGTCGATAGAGCTTTTTTTCCCGATTACGATGGCATAAAAAAGTCGAATTTGACCGAATGTTGGATAACGGCATTTTAGCTTAAGGACGGCAGAATAATCTTTTTATGTTCAACGACATGGTTCCTTCACCGTTCGAGATAAACATTGGCTGATGATTAAAAGGCCACACTCGACTAATTCTCTTGAACCAAATTGATTGTGTGATTTTTTTTCCTAATAAAGATTTTTGTATTTTTCTATTAGGCGCACTTAATCTTGCACTTGACAAATTACTTTGAACTTTTTTTGTTCTACGACATGGTTTCTTCACGATGTTTTCCTTCACCGTTCGAGAGACATTGGCTGATAAATAAAAGGACATTACCACTCGACCACCAGGGCTTTAATCTTTTTTCTTTAATACTTAATACTGCAAAATGAGAGCAAAGATATAGCAATAAGGTAAACTTTGGTAAGTTGAGCAACGATCATCAATTTAAGTTGGTGGTATATTTTAACAATTTTATTTGAAAAGTTTGGACTTGCCTCTGACTACCCCCTTTAGATATCCTCAAAGATCTAAGTAACTAAAGATCTGAGGAGATATCTACCGAGCCTGGGGATTACAGTCGTGATCATATATTTTTTTTTTATATATGTTTTTTTTTTTTTTTTATTTGAAAAGTAGGTACAATCTGGGCTAGTACTACGAATGAACAGAAGAATCGTCTTGCGTGAATTTAAGTGCAAGTTCAAGCCCCAAACTCGTCTCGGTCATAGCGCTTCTTTTGTATAGCTGAACTATTTGTTAGACTGCCAATTACAAACTCAATTATTAAAGTTGACCAAACACTAATAAAAATACTTTTAAAAATATAATATTTAAAAAAATTCACGCATGTTTCCCGAGACTGATTTATTTCAACATTTTGAAATGCCTACAAGTTTCGCTTTGATTATTGCGCGAAATGAAATCCTTTGACGAATAAAAATAAATAACATTTATTTTGCAATCAAACAACCGGACTCTACGAATTGCCGCCTGTTTTAATACCTGTGGTCACTTTGTAGAATATACGAGGAACACTCGGTTATTCGAAATTGGCAAAAACTCGTTTCAAAAGGCTTTATTTTGCAGTCTGTTAAAAATGAACTATAAAGTTATGTACATTTTTATTGAGAGGCAATAGACGGATATAATATTTAAAAAATATGCTACCGAAAAATCCTATGAAAGATTTTCAACTTAAGAGATAAAAGCCAACTCGTATTCGATTATTTTGTTAAGTTTTTATGTCAGTACCTGGATGTACGAGCTTTGCTTGGCTTACTCGCTGAAAACACGGGTAAAACGACCTTTCCTTACGTATTCTCGACCGGTGATGAAAAAAAAAAAAAAAAATATGATCACGACTGTAATCCCCAGGCTCAGTAGATATCTCCTCAGATCTTCAGTTACTTCGATCTTTGAGGATATCTAAAGGGGGTAGTCAGAGGCAAGTCCAAACATGACATTTGGTACATGCCCACATTTTGCACAGTAGTTAGTATTCCGTACGTGACAGGTTGCAAGCCCATCGCCGCTTATAAGAATACTAACCTATGACACATACCTTCGAATTTTTGGTTCTAGGGTATGCCGGTTTCCTCACGATGTTTTCCTTCACCGTTTAAGAGCACTGGCATATAAATTTTTCGAATGGAAAAACTCATTGGTGCACGACCAGGTTTGAACCCACGACCTTCGGATCGTGAGGCAGGGGTGCTACCACTACACCACCAGCGCTCTTTATGATGTACCAGGTGATGAAAAATATCGTGTGAAAACCCGCTTCCCTTGATTTCCACTTAATGCTGTAGGTTTTATCATTAAGGATAGATGTAAATCTGTTTACTTATAGGCTTATGTCTAAGTAAATATGTAATCACATTAATTATTTTAAATTTGTCTTCAGGAAATGCTGGAATATGCTAAAACAGAATCAAAAACCAACCCGTACTGGGTCTACATTAACTTTAGCTCTATGGGCGGCATAGCCAAACTATTCAAGGCGAAGGATTTATATTTATTTACAATTTACGTCCAACTTTTTTATCTTAATATACCGATAGATTGGTTGTTGGAACTTTATCTGGCCACTCGCGTTTGCAATCTGGATAAAGATCAAGTAAGTTTAATTATATATACCTACCACTAAGTTAAAAGCCGTAAGAATTACTTTGGCAAATTCTAAAAGGCGTGATCAAAATGTGAGGGAACCTTGCCAAAATAGTAAAAACGCGTCAATTCTCGCAAAACGATAAACGCATTGTTACTTATTTGGCAATTAATATTATCATTGATTATAATTAGGTATACACCGTGAAATTTTAATGGTTGTTTTCCCGCGGCAAAACAACTTGCCATAAGGAGTACTTTCGAAACATAGAGCAAAAGTAAAAAAATCAAGATGCTTTTGTTTTAAAATAATTTAAAAAATATTCATCAACTCGAAAACGTGAGGAACGATCGTAACATTAGACGTAACTTGTAGGTACTATTCGAATCGCGCGCACTGCCGGCCGCCTATTTCTATGAGGTATCTATTACTATGATGTGTTACTATTGGTTCGTGGTCGCTTTCGAATTAAATTTTCACAATGGTGTATCTGTATTTTTTAATAAACTAGCTTCTGCACGCGGCGTCGCCCGCGAAGTACCTACATAAAATATAGCCTATGTTCATCCTGAAAGTTCATTCTACACATTGGTGAAAGAATTTTTCAAATCGGTTCAGTAGTTTCGGAGCCTATTCATTTCAAACAAACAAACAAACAAACAAACAATCAAAGTTTTCCTCTTTATAATATTAGTATAGATAAATAAATAATGCTGGACAATCCACACAGCATCATCTAGCCCCAAAGTAAGCTACTCAAAGCTTGTGTTATGGGTACTAGATAACTGATATATTTAATACATGATGTAGGTACATAGATAGATATTTTGTATTATACATACACACCCAGACCAACGGAACAAATTTCTGCAGATCGTACACAAATTTGTTCCGAGGCGGGAATCGAACCCGCAGCCTCTTGCGTCGCAGGTGGACTCTTGCCCGCTGCGCCACTGAGGTCGTTTTTGTTTCTAATATTTAATTTGTTTACACAAAGATTGTATTACCAAGACAAAACCATTTCGCTGCGGGAAAACAACCATTAAAATTTCACGGTGTAAAAGCGTAAACATAAAAATACGCCTATTTTTAACCTCAGCTTTGTCTTTGCCAGAGACGGATAATTATTAGTTACTTATGCCTTCTATTCTACAATATTTCGCTCATTATGTTATTTTTTAAATACTTTGACAAGGTTATATCACATAATCGTGCGCGGGTTAGTAAAATACAATATGGTGTAACGTTTTATATAATACTTTTTTATTACTGTTCCTTCCTATCAGGTAGTAAAAGAGATCCGATCTATTAATTACGACCCGGTTAATGAACTTATGATCATGGAAGAGTTGTTTACAAATGACGAGGAAGTGAGTCTGCATGGTCGTATATCACCAGCTTCAAATGTCCTAGTGTTACAAAAGTTGAATATTGACAAGGATAGCGAATATCTAGTTAAAACTACTGCTACTACTGAGGGTCTACCATGAGTTTTCACAATCTACACTCGCTAGCGACTGTAGTTAAAAAAATGTATGAAAACTTGGTACAGCTCCTCTAGCGGATAGTTGGGTACTAAAACCTCACGTAACTAACTATCCTACGTCACAGCGTACTACAGTGACTGTAGTTTGCGCTCATTAATTTGCTTAGAATTTGGTACCATGGATAACAATTTTGACAGATGTCATAGAAACGTACTATTACTACTGTAGTAACGTCAGCCGATCTAAATGTGACAACTCATGGTAGACCTACTGTTACCTAATGAGTTGTGAACAAACTCATACCACACTTGCTTAAGGGTGGGGGAGAGGGGTTTCAGGTTTTCTTCACAAAGTCAATATCCCCTAGAAAAAATCTCACGCTTTTTTATTTACGCACTCTGGGCGTCAAATCGGAAGAAGACAAACGGGAGCCAATTTTTTTTAAATATTCTGTTTGCTAAAAATGATTTAAAACCATATTTATGAATTACTATGTCGATTGGCTCTAGTGATGCATTTTGAATGTACCTTTCGTAAATCTTCGCCACCTTTTTCAATATTTCGTTATTGTATTTCGCAATGTCACAAATAACTAATTATCTTATACCTTTAAACGAGCAATTCTTATATATATATACAAGAAGTGCTCGTTTAAAGGTATAACATTAATTAGTTATTTGTGACATTTGTGAGATTTCAAAAATGTTTGGTGATCATTCTTTGTAAAATCATAAAAAAATAAAAATATGATCACGACTGTAATCCCCAGGCTCGGTAGATATCTCCTCAGATCTTTAGTTACTTAGATCTTTGAGGATATCTAAAGGGGGTAGTCAGAGGCAAGTCCAAACATGAAATTTGGATTCCAATTATCTATATCTATATAAGAGCTTAACCTGACTGACTGACTGACTGACTGACTGACTGACTGACTGACTGACTGACTGACTGATTTATCATCGCCCAGCCGAAACCGCTGAAGCTAGAAAGCTGAAATTTGAAAGGTGGGTTCCTTTTATAACAAAACCACCCACTAAGACGGGATTTTTGGAAATTCCACCTCTAAGGGGGTGAAAAAGGGTGAAAACGTTAGTATGAAACTTTTTAACGCGTGGAACGATTTTCATGAAACTTTGTTTGTGCACTGTAAATGCAAAATGAATGAACACGTGTTTCAGGATTTTTCAATATAACTATCAAAAAGGGGTCAAATGTGGGGTCAATTTTTGTATGGGAACTTTTTAACGGGTAATGCGATTGTTCTGAAACTTTGTTTGTGTACTGTAAATGCAAAATAAATGAACACGTGTTTCAGGATTTTTCAATATAACCTTCAAAAAGGGGTCAAATGTGTGGTCAATGTTTGTACGTGAACTTTTTAACGGGTGGTGCGATTGGCTTGAAACTTTGTTTGTGTACTGTAAATGCAAAATGAATGAACACGTGTTTCAGGATTTTTAAAAATAACCTTCAAAAAGGGGTCAAATGTGGGGTCAATGTTTGTATGTGAACTTTTTAACGGGTGGAGCGATTGGTCTGAAACTTTGTTTATGTACTGTAAATACAAAATGAATGAACAAAGTGTTTCAGGATTTTTCAATATGACCTTCAAAAAGGGGTCAAATGTGGTGTCAATGTTTTTATGGGTACTTACTTTTTAAAGGGTGGTGTGATTGGTCTTAGTTTTGGTTTGGATACTTTAAATGCAAAATAAATGGAAACGTATTCCTGGATATTTCAAAATAGCCCTCTAAAATGGGTAAAATTGGATGTCAAAGTTATTTATGGGATTTTTTTATTAGTGTGGTTTGTTTGAAACTCAGTTTAGATACCTACTTTAAGTGAACGAAGTCGCGGGCGGGACAGCTAGTATATATATATGATCATATTTTTATTTTTTTATGATTTTACAAAGAATGATCACCAAACATTTTTGAAAGCGCTACAAAAAAAAGATGTTCACGACCGTAAGTGATAGCGCACACGACTTACTTTTGTCACCGTGACTGTATGGACTTTATGTATGGAGATGTCACCCAGTGTCACGTCGCAACATGCGCGCATCTCCATACATAACCGCGGACTTGATAACAGTGACGAAACAGTCACGGAGACAAAAGTCACTCGTGCGCGCATCACTCCAGTACCCCTAGTATGAGTTTTTGATTTACGAAAACTTTTTTCGAATAGTATTCTCTCATACATTTACCTCTATCGGAAATGTTACGGAACTAAAATAAAGTCGATATCGTGAAAACTCTGTTTGAAAGTCATTGCTGGGACTGCCGATTAGATAATATTTTCGATATTATCGACCTTATTTTAGTTCCTTAACATTTCCGATGGAGGTAAATGTATGAGAGGATACTATTCGAAAAAGTTTTCGTAAATCAAAAACTCATACTAGGGGTACTGTAATCCAAGCGCTATAATTATGTTCCTAATTTTGAGTGAGCAATATCCATGAGACATTGTACGCATCGTCGCTTTTGAATGCATTGTCACAGTACCCGTACAAGTGAACTGTAAGGGCTCATACACACGAGCGGCATTATGTCAACGGCAAATGCAACTGCAGCCAGTCGACACCCATTGGCGGCAGCCGTTGACTTGTCGCGGACTTATTTTCAAAATTCAATTCAATTCAAATTCAGTTTATTCAACTCACAATAACATCTATATATATATAAAAATGAATTGCTGTTCGTTAGTCTCGCTAAAACTCGAGAACGGCTAAACGGATTTATCTTATCTTGTCTTGAAATGTTCATGGAGGTCTAGGGAAGGTTTAAAAGGTAAGAAAAAATCGAATAACTGCCGGAAAAACCCTAAAAATAGCCCTTTTCTATTTCCCATACAAACGTTTTCTAAATAAGTACGAAGTCTGCCGGGTCAGCTAGTAACAGATAAATTATCCAATGCGTTATAGAGGAACTTATTGTTGAGGCAGCACGCAACAAACACAAACAACTGTAAGCGCCGCTATGACGGCTGCCGCCGACGGGTGTCGACGGCTGAAATCGTGCCGCTCGTGTGTATGAGCCCTAACTGATTCCATTGTTCAAACGGTAGCTATCAATAGAAGGGTAGTTTGATCGTGTGTTTATAATATTTTTAGCAACTTCAAAGAAAAGCTTATCAATTCAGCTATACGCTTTTGTTACGTTTCATTTATGCGTAGTAAGGCGCTTATATAAAAATGATTGAATGTTATCTTAGTCTTCAATTTCGCATGCATTAATTTTCTTTTTAACGGAACGATTAAAATTTTTATCTAGATATTATTAAAATTTTAATGGACTACATAAAAACATTTCAAAAAAAACTTTTTTTATATTAAATAAGGTAATCGTTTTCTTTTCTTTTTATTTAATTAAAGTTTAGATAATATAAAAAGTAGCCATACCTCCGAATTAAATTAAATTCAAAAATAATTTATTCAATGAAATCACAAGGATCACTTTGAAACGCCTTACATGCGTTGAATCTACTTATGTGCCTAATTCCAACCTAACCCAAGGACGAGAAGAACAGGCAAGAAACTGTCTTGGTCAAAAAAAATACTTTAGTTACCAAAATTGCGCAATTGTCGAAAACTTATCTGTACGTATTTCAGAAGGAGTGTTCGGAGCAAAAGAATGTAATACGTCCTACGTACAAAAAGACCCTGTTCGACCACACCGGCATATATTCTTCGCTGCGTGGAAAAATCCAAGAAGTTAATGTAAGTAATATAAACAATAAACAATAATATAATAATAAATAAATTAAATAATACTGGACAATCCGCACAGCATCATCTAGCCCCAAAGTAAGCTACTCAAACCTTGTGTTATGGGTACTAGATAACTGATATATTTAATACATGATATAGATAGGTACATGGATAGATATTTTTTATTATACATACACAGCCAGACCAATTAAATAACAAATTATAATAAATAATATTGTTATTAAAATTTCTCAGTACGATTTCAGCTATCTGCACCAGCACACAGCAAAGTGCACGCACATTGAACTTAATTAAAATAGTACAAAATGATCTGCATTTTCAATTAATAATTGGCACTTACATTGTCTGCTATTTCGTGATATTGTCGGAACCCCTTTTGATCATTATGTAATCCTTTAACGGTACTGCTAATTGTTCGTTTGAATTGAACTGCCCGTATCGCATACAACACAATATTATGCTTCAATGGCAATTCAATGCTAAAGTTTCAAAATGTATTATTGGGAAAATAATGTTTGCACATTATACTCTTGTGATGCGTATTTTGTAGGGTAGCACTATTGTTCATACTCGTAATACCCTATTGTTCGATACTCACAATGCACGGCTTAGGAGCGAACTAAAGCACATCGATCGTAATAATTGATGAGATATTTAATAAAAAATATTTTTATGGAAATATCTTACTACTTTTATCTATACTAATATTATAAAGAGGAAAGATTTGATTGTTTGTTTGAATTGAATAGGCTCCGAAACTACTGAACCGATTTGAAAAATTCTTTCACCAATGTGTAGAATGAACTTTCAGGATGAACATAGGCTATATTTTATGTAGGTACTTCGCAGGCGACGCCGCGTGCAGAAGCTAGTAGTTTATATAGAGAACGAACGGCACAAAATGTATCATTTAAATTGTGCAGTAATGGGAAAAAAAATTTGCAGTAAAAAGTGTGTAGAAGAAATTTGTGGCCTTCGTGGGAATATCTCGAGAAAATTAATTAATCATATGTCTGAAAACGAAAGTTTTCAACCAGTGCGTCCTTCATGTTATGAGCCAAAACGTGAACAATCACGGTACGGTTAGTCCGCCAGCTTAAAGTCGCTCAGCGAGCTATGGAACGAGCTATGCTCGGAGTTTCTCTGAAGGATAGAATCCGCAATGAGACTATACGACACAGAACTAAGGTTGTCGACATAGCTCAGAGAATTAGCAAGCTGAAGTGGCAGTGGGCTGGCCATATCTGTCGAAGAACCGATAAAATAAATAAAATAAATAAAATAAATAAAATAAATAAAATAAATAAAATAAATAAAATAAATAAAATAAATAAAATAAATAAAATAAATAAAATAAATAAAATAAATAAAATAAATAAAATAAATAAAATAAATAAAATAAATAAAATAAATAAAATAAATAAAATAAATAAAATAAATAAAATAAATAAAATAAATAAAATAAATAAAATAAATAAAATAATTAAAATAAATAAAATAAATAAATTAAATAAAATAAATAAAATATATATAATAAATAAAATAAATATCATAATAATGTATGTCCAGCAATGGACTGCCAAAGACTGATGATGACGATGATGATAGAATAGGAGCCATGGCTAGAAAGTCCTTTGTGTGTGACACCATCCTTTTTCAAGAATCCTTTTCTTGACACAGAATGGAGAAATTTCGAGTAGATGTATTCTTTTGACTAATGAATAGGGAGATCAGTTTATTGATGTGAGGTGACCGCGCTAGTAAGAAGACGTGTTGCTTTAGTAATATAATAGGGGTGGGTGGGTTTTCTATTTAATTTGCGAATAATGGAACTATAAATAAATAATAAATAGTGGAGTACATTTCACACTATCTAACTATCCCCGGTTAGATATCCTCAAAGATCTAAAAAATCTGGTTGGCTAAAATCGATTGATAAATTCGAATAATTATGTAAAAACAACAGATAATTAATGTAAATCGGTGGCACGATAGAGGTTAAATAAACGTAAACAAAAACTGTCTCGAAAAGCTTATTATAAAATATCAGATATTTAAATGACAAAAAAAGCTTAAGACTAATAAGCTTCAACTCATCTCGGCATTCACAACATTAACATGGATCGTAAAAAGCGCTAGACCCAGCAAGTTTCGGACTGAGGATAGAACTGTAACACCTAGTATGTAAGACAAAATTTTAATTTGATTTGATTTGACAGTCGTGATTAAAGGCGCGGGCCCACCGCGGCGCGCGGAAAGGCTACGCACGTGCACTTCGCTTTGTAAGGAGATGTATGTGGTTGTGTCCACTGCAACCCACGGAGAGGCTACGCACGAATTGACGTCATGATACACGCGTGGCTTGCTCGAATGGTCGGTTACATAGCTCAGCGCTGTCCACGCCATGCACTGTGCATGTATTACACGGCTTGTATCGTGTGTACAGCGTGCATGGCGTTGGGCTACGCATGCAGTATATTCAAGCAGACACGTGCGTAGCCTCTTTGTGCGCCGTACTATGCGATACAAATTTGTTGGTTCATAGTGTGGAAACGTAGAGCCACGTAGTCAAACAAATTAATACACGCAGCTAGCATGCACCGCGTGCCCGTGCACAGCACGCGCCGCGGTGGGCCCGCGCCTTAAGTCTGTTAATAAGTTACAACGTCGGAGCTTATTAGTTCGATACGAGGTATGGTAAGTATAGTCCTTTATCAGTTTTATTTGTTCCTAGGACATGCTGCAGAAGGATAAGAACTACAAACAGCTAAAAGCTAAAATCATCGCGGATATTCGGGGCCGTCAATAAATCAACCTTTTCCTATATCACCATCTAATCTCATTATGATCTTATAGGATTTCTACTGTACGTCTACCATGAGATGTCACATTTAGATCGGCTGACGTTACTACCGTAGTAATAGTACGTTACTATGACATCTGTCAAAATTGTTACTCATGGTACCAAATCCTAAGCAAATTAATGAAGCGCAAACTACAGTCGCTGTAGTACGCTGTGACGTAGGATAGTTAACTTCGCGACGTTTTAGTACTCAACTATCCGCTAGAGGCGCTGTACAAGTTTACATACATTTTTAACAACAGTCGCCAGCGAGTGTCGATTGTGAAAACTCATGATAGACCTACATATGTACACAGTAAGCAGTTTCACATTCAAATATTTACTCTATCCAATAATCACTATAATCTTATCCTAATTGTAGTCTTTAATGCATAATCTAGGTATAGTTAGTATATTTTTGGGTTATTGGTTTCACACATTACCTACACTACAAACATTGCATCAAAATAGTTAAAAATATGAGAAATAAATACAGGGTGTCTCAGAATTAGTATATTATTCTGAAGGGAGGTGAGTCCTCCTATGCAAACAACAAGTTTGATAACTTTATTGAATTCTATGTTTTTCATTGAATAAATGTTTAGCAAAGTTCACTTAACGTTATTAGTTCTGGGACACCCTTTATGTATCTATTCCTACAATTTTCTCTAATATGATAAATTATATTTTTATAATCAAGTTACAATCTATCTGATCATAATTAAATGTTGCAAGACAATAATCAATTCACTAAGTCATGGTATTTATCTAGTAAAATGCGAAATATACATAAAATTATATGAATAATAATTACTTAGAACTAAAAAACCTGTTTAAGTTTAACTGATTTACTAACATCGGTTGACACTTATTTTTGTTTTATTTTATTCTCTCTTTACCTATTTATTGAATCCTTTCTATCTATATTTTCTAATATTCTATTTCTTTTACCTTTTAATTCATTTAAATCATTTTGTTTTTGTCTTTAATTTTTCTCTCATATATAATTAATCTAATTATTTTCACAGAAACTTCGAACCCCTTGCCTTAAAACATCAGTATTCTATCACAAAATACTAACCACTGTGCAATACGTGGGCACGTGCCATGTTTGAACGTGCCTCTGACTACCCTCTTCAGATATCCTCAAAAAGATCAAAGTAACTATGTTACTTAGAACGGTTTTGCGATGATAATGGTTAAGGTTGACGATGGTTATGGTAAAAACCAATTATAGACAAAACGCAATCTTAATAAGAGCTAGCAAATCGTTCAACTCACTGGTCAACATAAACAATGATGTTGATTTATTTAACACATCTGCAAGTGAGCTTAAACGCTTGCTTAATGATGAATTTTTTTTTAAATAATTTAGTACATCTATAACCTCATCTGATTTCACTTTGTTATGTTTGTATATCCTTTTTATTTCTTTAAAGTCGTCTACTTTCACTGTTTATAATCTTCTATTTAACTACATATATGCGGAAACTTTGTAATTGGCCCTCAGCATGCATGTCCATTACTGGCATGGTTTTAATATTAAAAACTATTATTAAGACCTAGCTGTAAGTTTTCCCAAAACATAAATAAATAAATAAATAAATAAATAAATAATGATGATAGATGGACTGTGTGAAAGATATACATGTATAAGAAGGGAGTGACTACTGAGATGACGGATGATAGGGGACAGTGGAGGAGGAGAACCTGTTGTGACGACCCCACCAGTGGGATAAAGGAGGAAGATGATGATGATCCTACTAATATTATAAACGCGAAAGTTTGTATGGATGTCTGGATGTATGTTACTCTTTCACGCTGAAACGACTGATTTGATCTGGATAAAATTTGTCACAGATATAGATGATAGTCTGGAATAACACATAGGCTATATTTTTATCTCGGAAAAAGGTACGGTTCCCGCGGGATAGATTTGTTTTGGTTTTTCAAGGTAACCACGCGGGCGAAGCCGTGGGCGGAAGCTAGTAATCAATAAATCGGTCAGGTTAGGTTTATATATAGGTACGGTATACAATTATATATACGGAAGCTTCACATCATACCTACCCAAATCTCATCTTGACACCTTACTGAGGATATAACACGGTCTGCTACTAAGAAGGCTATTAACCCCGTAACAATAAAAAGTAAGTTACCTATCATCTCTATATCATTTGCATGTCACTGATAATGCATTTCTATTCTATATTGTTTGCAAAAATATATGTCTGTAATGTTTTTTGGCTAGTTTTTGTTTAAAACCCTTCGTATTTCAAAAATAGTTTTTAATCTTTAGCTAATCACTAGTTTTCTTCATCAGTTTTGTAAAATAATTATCAGCAAAATATTTTTTGAATTGACTTAATTCAAAACAAGCAAGTCAAAGACCAATAAAGTGAAAAAACTTTTACAATTCGCTCAAAAGTATCTTGTTCTATCATAGACTATTAATAAAATATATGTTATAGACTATCTATACCCACATTACTTGTTTTGTCGCTATCGCTACGTTTTATAAACTATCTCACTCTAACATCAGCTGTATCCATTGCATGGCATCCCTGTCGCACTTAACGTTGAACCTCTGTTCATACCTAAAAAGGCTGATATAGCCCGTTTTTAATAATGTATGATGATAAGGTAGCGACTACTCCGCAAAACGAAAACAATAAAGTGAAATAGTTCCTTTCTAAATTCATCAGAAAAATTACATGAATTTTAAACTAACAACCATCTTTTGTTAAAATTCACTTTACAACTTGTTTGTGACGTAGGTAGAAAACTCTTTTGACACTGGAAAAATTGCTCTCTGAGACAGATAGAGAATTTTCTGCGATTTATTTGACTGTCAACTTTGTCGCTCTAGTTTTTGTATTTTTTCTCGTGTTATTTTGATGGTTATTTTCCAAAATAGTCCTAGTTTTTTTTTTTTTTTTTTCTAACCTATATCGTCCCACTGCTGGGCAAAGGTCTTTGTTTTCTTTGTTTTAAGTTTTTGTTGCGAGTTTAAAATATGTGAATTAAAGTGAATAGTTCCTTTCTAAATCCCTAATTTAAGCTGATATAATGTAGTTTTCAGTATGCTAATTTTCATAACTATAATATGAAAAATACAATATTTAAGTACCTTATTTTTGTCTTCATTTGTAAGCGGACGTTGTTAATCTAACGATGCGTTTCAAACCGACCAATAGGGTCGCTTCTTCATAGCTTAGCTTTTATACTGTCACTTAGAATCATAGCTTTGCAGCTTAGCGATCATTAGCTTCGATGGAAAATCACCTTTAACCGACCACAAGACAGATTTTGACAAACTGCCCATAATAAATTAACAGTGAAAAAAAACTACTTATCAGGACACTGTTGCAAGATACGGCAGAGGACTTTTGCATTACAATTCATTATTTTTTGGAAAATAAATGATTATTAAACTGACAATTCAGTATTTTTTCAAGTTTTATCTAACCTTTCGTATTATTTTCCAGTCATATATACGGAGTAAGATGAAGCTGCCATTGTTCTTCCCACACAAAAATCCGCCGGTTAAAAGCATCATTAGCAGTATACAAAGCGATGACAAGCACACAATAGATCGCGCTTACAACGGAGAAGATTTCTTCAACGGAGTTGATCCAAAGATCAATGACACGATCGAGTTTTGGTTTCAACCCCTCGTGCAACTGGATAAGTAAGTTATCCGCAGATCATGCTCAATTTGTAAGAGTCTCTTCAATCGCTAAAGCTCCTTACTCACATACGGTTTCCCTCGATCGAGCTATCATGTCGAGCCTACATTTGATGCGGATTACTACTGGATGCGACCCTTCGAGCTGTGAGTATTGTGGTCCACACGTTAATATTTACTCGTTTTGGAGTAAAACTATCGAGTAATACCGAATGTGAGTACGGACCTTAAGAGTCTCTTCAATCGCTGAGAGCGTACAATTGTTTTTTTTTTTATTGATGACTGGCGACTGGACTCAGTGGCGCAGCGGGCGAGTGTCCACCTGCGACACAAGAGGTTGCGAGTTCGATTCCCGCCTCAAAACAATTTTTTGTACGATCTGCAGAAATTTGTTCCGTCGGTCTGGGTGTTTTCTATGTATAATAAAAAATATCTATCTATTTATATAATGTATTAAATATATCAGTTAGTATTCCGTACGTGACAGCCAATCAGCTTGAAACTTCGACGTTACTGAAACATATTGTTAGGGTAGTCATGTCGCCCGCTGCCAACTCGTACCTTAAGGTTTGTGGTAAGACTTTAGATCTTACACTTCCTTTTTCTGATTTCCAGGTTCTTCTTCAGGACTGGGAATATCAATCAAGTGCATGACATCATCAGGCGAGGAGTCGTGGAAGTGCTGCCAGAAGAGCAAGAGGGGTTTCTAAAGGTGCAGGACTTTGACGAGTTTGGAGTAGCTGAAGGCAGTGTAAGTACCTATAGTTCATCCAACGGATCTAGGCATTCGTGAAGTTAGCCACAGGTGCGAGTTTGCGCATGTACAGTCCCTGCCACCCCTCCTCATACCTCCAATTGCTCCCGAAAAACGATACTGCGCAGCTCTTGCGGCTAACTTCACGAATGCCTAGATTCGTAGAGCTAACTACTGGTGTACCCCTATTTTAAATTAAAACGGTCGGTAAAAAAAATATGATCACGACTGTAATACCCTGGCTTAGTCGATATCTCCTCAGACCACTAAGTGACTTAAATAATTAAATGTCGAAATTTAATTCTAGTTTTAATACACTTTTTGATATACAATTTTTGACACTGGAAAAATGTTCTCTAAGAGATAGATATGCCACAATTGAAGAAGAAGAAGAAGAAAAAGAAAGACTGTAATTTAAACGATTACGATGTTTTAAACTTAAGTCGGGGATTTTCTGCGGTGTATTTGCCTGACAACTACGTCGCTCTGGTTTTTATGTTTTCTCGTGTTATTTTGAGTTTTATTGCGTAATTTTGGTGGTTATTTTGCCAATAAAGCCCGGGTTCTTGACGCGAGTGTAAAGTATGTGAATTAGAGTGAATAGTTCTCTTCAAATTCCATCGGAGCAAATCACGAAAATTTTCAACAAAACAGCCATCTTTTGTTTAAAATTGACTTGACAACCTGACTATGACTCTGTGACGTTGACAATACTTATAAATAAATACACTTGACACTGGCAAAATTGTTCTCTAAGAGACAGATGCCATAATTGAAGAAGAAGAAGAAGAAACTTAAGTCGAACCAAAAAAACCGTTCGTATGTATGTATAATATAATATTATGGCTTGACAGGCTGCCGCGTGTCTAGATAAAATAATATAATTGTGTGTGTTTCATATAACTGTTAAAACTTTTTTGTCCCTGTAATTCAATCGTAAAACTTTACCACAAGGTACCTAAATTTGCAAGTAAAATTCACATACTTATTTTAAAACTAACATTTACAGATCGATTCGAAGATCGGCCCTTTGCAATCCATCAGGATAAGAATACTGGACGACACCAGACCCTGGATTATCATTAATGAGGTAAAGATTTTTTTGGAAAATCAGTAGAGGTAGATCAGTCTAAAAATGCACGCCCCTCCAATGTATTTACCTCTACATGTGGTACAAGTACAAGTGGAGGGGCGTGCATTTTTAGACTGAATCATCTCTACTTAGGTACGTGTGATTATGGCATGAATTGTGATATTACATCCTCATGAAACCTTAAAAAAATGATTATGTATTCCCACTATCCAACCTAGCAGAGGTTAGAAGATAACACAAAAAGTTCCCAACTTATAACCCAGGGAAAGCTTCGTTGGAAGATGGGAATAAGTCAGCGAAGCTACTAAATAAGGGTAAAGAATTTTAATTAATAATTACTTACAATAATTTTCGATGTTTTCTATTCGTAGATCGAGTTTCTGCCTTCGAGTTAAAACACCAACGCATCGGCCACTACCACTGAATTTAAGAAGATTAGGAACACGGAAGTTGAATAACTACAGTGAAACACTCACCACACCCTCGCGCTCGGAAGACACTTCTCTCCGCTCTGTGTAACCGTCTCGACACGTCAAAAGACGTCAGAATAATGGAATTATTTCCGATAAGCCAAATATTTAACCCAAGATCACAGGGGGGCGATTATGGATCTTTGCTTACAATCAATGTCAATACGTTTTCATTGTAATCAAGTGATTTGGCATGACATAAGAGTGTTTATTCAATAAATTTGAGCCAGTTTTGACAAGTGTTGATCGTATCAGAGTTCCGTAATCGCACTACAGATGTCGCTTATTATTGGAATATCACTTTCTTGAAGTCCCGTTGCGTGTTACATTAAAAAGAGATCACGAATGTCGCACAATATAATGGAATATCACATCTTTAAGTACCCGCAGGGTGCTAAAAACATCGATATATAAAAAAGATATCATCGATTTAGTTTGTCACTATTTTATTGTTCATTTATCACTAATTTATTTTTCGAATTCGCACATTATTTTCAAACAGTGGACACTTTGGAATATATTTAAGAATTCCCGTAGCTGCATCAAAACATTTTTTTTTAATCACTATAAATGTCTGTGACTCTGACACGCAAAAAACTCTAATGACTTGGTTTAAACGAACAGATAAAGTGAGACCCTTTCGGTAACACCAGTAGCTTTTACTATTCTCAAATGTGAGGTTCGCAACTCCTAACGACCCTTTCCACTACGCTTTCTAAATATCCCCTCAGGATAACTCGTAACCCCTCGTTTATAAAATAATAACAGGTACTCTACATTGTTGTATAAAACTGTGGGGCAATTATGGATCTTTGCTTACAATCAATGTCAATACGTTTTCATCGTAATCAAGTGATTTGGTATGACATAAGAGTGTTTATTCAATCAATATGAGCCAGTTTTGACAAGTGTTGATTGTATCAGAGTTCTGTAATCACACTACTGATTTCATGAAAAGAAGTTAAGAACAAATGCAAAAAAACTAATAGAAAATGCGTCAATAACTCAAAAATATTTTCTTGTATAAAACAAAACCGCTAAGAGCGGTTACGCACTGCGTCCGATCCGAATCCGATCCGAACCCGTGAATATAATGGTCCGGTGTAGTAATAGAACTATTTCTATGGTAACTTACGCACTACGTCCTTATGAATTTCAGTCCAAACAGACCGCAAACTGCCATTTTTTTAAAACAATAAGAAAAAATATCTACACAGATGACGTTTTCGTTTGTGAGTGTCACGTCAGGTGTCACGCACGTTCGAGCTACGAACTCCTTCGATATTTTGCGGTTTTATTTGGCAGCAAAAATAATTATAACGATTGAGAATGTCACTGTCGTTTTCAACTTTTTGTTAATAATAAATAAGTATATTATTAGAGTTTTTTGTGTGTCTGTATTGTCTTTTTGAAATTACATACCGCGGTTTTCATAATTATTAAAATTATTAAAAAAGGTACCTAAGTACTTACAGTTGCCATTTACAAATCATTCAAATACTTACCCCTCATAATTTTCTGCTCACCCCTGTGATCATTATATATTATTATCATATCATATTATCGGCCCTATTAGTTATGAGGGGTAGGTAATTATTTTGTTAAGTTTTTGTAAGGTAATGAGGGGGTTGGAATAATAAACATATTGCATTGTGTGATTTGCTGATAAATAGGCACTTACCATAAATAGCAGGTACCTACAAAAATATTGACACCCTTAAATTATTTAGTCCTTATATTTTCCTTCATAATACGATAATACTTAAGAAATTGTACTTTATAGGTAAAAACTTACCTTATTATTGTTCTGAACTATGTCGTCTGAGTTGCTAGATATATATCTAACTGTAAAATTAGGTATTAAAACCCTGAAATTACATTATCAATCAGTGACCTCACTGTTTTATTATAAAAAGTATGTATCTAGGTGGCGTTTGGGTATAGCCTACCTACGTTTACAAGAATGTAGGTAATAAGTTTCTAGGTAACCTTAACTTAAATATTAAATAGGTACCTAAGTAATAGTTAAGTTATATTATGTAGTTAGGTATATCATAGCGTAATATTACTGGCTGGTTGATTATAATAAAAATGTTCTTTCAAACAGTTGCTTTTATTTTTATTATGTATTAAACTTAATGTTTTATGTAAGATGTATGTATTGTTGGTGTATTGTTAATTTATTTAAGTATCTGTAAAACATATGAAAAAATGTAGTAGGTTAAATTAAACTTGATTTGCAAACGGATGTAGCTTTTTTAGAACATAAACTTTCATTTTTCAGTTTGGGACTAGATGGCGTTGTATGATATGTCCATCAATGTCTTATTATTTTTATTATTGTATGAAAAATGAATATTTCTTTTCCTTCTTCATTACAAAGGTAGGTAATGAAGGTAGGTACCATACATAGGTAGGTTAAGTTATGTTAGTAGGTAGGTACTACGAGTATAGAATAATAAATCTTGTTATAAGTTTGAAGTGTACTAGCGCCATCTTACGGAGTTTTCTGAATTAGCTTTGACAAATCAAAAATTAACATGGTAATGGAATTTGCTGAAAGATGGCGTGATTCCTAACACTATAAGTATCAAGACATCTTTAAAGTTAGTACGGTCGACCAAAAAATTGGTTTACCACCCTAAGGTTGAATGCCGCTTGCAGATTCATAGGTGATAAAGATTAGTTTCGCTTGCAGATCTATCTGACTACTTCTATTTTGAAGTATGAACTGAACCTTGTGGTGATTTTCGATGACTAGGAAACCAAATCAAAACTGGTACACCACTTTCTTGGCCTACCGTACCTAGTTGCTAATACGTATACCCACACAATGCAAACATCACAATTCAATAGGTTAGGGTTAAAGCTAAAGCTAAGACGCTTCGAATTATTACAAATGAGTAGGCAAGGATGGTTCTATTATTTTGATGAGTTGTGTTATACCTAATAATTTTATCAAAATTAGTTCTCATATAGGAGTCCTTAAAGGAGGGCTTACCAAATGCTTTGGGGGAACATTCTACCAGCCAACCCAGTCGGTTTAGAGTCAGATCGGAGCACAATTAACAAATTAAAAAAGCATTAAGTAATAAATAGGTAATAAGCATGTTTTTAAATCAATCCTTTCCTGTAGCCCGGTATTATGAAAAATTGCCCACCTATCCACTTAAATCCTATCTACCAATCCAATTACGTTACCTAGGTATCTACATGCCGGAAAAGGAGTAGGTAAACTGAACGCAGTCACGTGATGCAGTATAGGTAGTTAAGTACCAAAGTAAGTATACTTGTAGGTATATAAATCATAATTTTCCTGCCATTTTCCACGCTATGTGGGAGTAAGTATCTAAGTACTTAAATATATTTTATAGCTTTAAACAAGCAATTCTTGTAAATTATTATGTATAAATATAATCTGAATCTCGAGAACGGCTCCAAAGATTTTCATGAAATTTAATATGCAGGTTTTCGGGGGCGATAAATCGATCTAGCTAGGTTTCATTTTTAGAAAACGTCGTTTACCCCAATTAAAACGAGCAAAGCTCGGTAATCTATAATGTAAGAATCATTCTTTTTGCCTGTTTGACGGCGATCCCATGAAACCGTAGACTATATCTTTCGCTCAAACAAACGCTGTCCCGCTCAGGCTCACAGAAACCTCGTAAGTGATGCCACAGGTAATGTTATACAACTTTCTCTTTTATAAATGGTTATATAAAACAAAAAGCCATACAATTAGCCGACAATATTTCTAGAATACCTACATTCAAGGAATCTATAACGCATTTTTTTTTGTTGGTAAGTAACATCTGTGGTTTAACCGTTACCGGGTTTAACCTATCTCTCCAAAATTCTGTAAACACTCCATCTAGTATATAACCCAGGTACTAATAACCATGTCGCTTGTATATAAGGTTCGAATAGCAAAATAACACAAATTCAGTACATAATAACGCCATCTGGCTATGTTATGCTTACTCGTACTATTTGGGGTTCGACAGAATATTATGAACAACTGTAATAGCTAAAATTCCATTGTCACTTTAAATAAGTACTAAATCTACTTATTTGCTGAAAATATATACCTAAAAACTATGTATTTAAAATCCAATGCAAATCATTCACTTAAAAACGTACCTATGTAGGTACGAACAATGACATAATATAAAAAAAACATTATATATTATCTTATACCTTTAAACGAGCAATTCTTGTATATTATATATGTATGTATATATAATCGGAATCGCGGAAACGGCTCCAACGATTTTCATGAAATTTAGTATGCAGGTCGGTGGTTTCAGGGGTGATAAATCGATCTAGCTAGGTTTCATTTTTGGAAAACGTCGTTTACGAAGAAAAAACACCGAGCAAAGCTCGGTCACCAGGTACTTATACTAAACCTAGATAAGTTTCCTTTTCAAAAATTTAAACTGAAGGATCAACACGTTCATGAAGAAGAAGAAGAAAGTATTTGCTGATCGTAGTTAAAGAGGTACCTATGTGCTTACAAACAGTGAAACAATGAATATGAATCGGTAATGCTAATTCCAAGTTTATTTGCATTAATCTTATACCATTAAACGAGCAATTCTTGTATATATATATATTTTCTGAATCTCGGAAACGGCTCCAACGATTTTCATGAAATTTAGTATGTAGGGGTTTTCAGGGGCAAGAAATCGATCTAGCTAGGTTTCATTTTCGGAAAACGTCGTTTACTAAAATAAAAACGAGGAAAGCTCGGTCATCCAGGTACCTACTGATACATAATATTACTGTCTTATGTCTATATATATATATTAAAATGTAAATAAGTCCAAAAGTTCAATTAATTCAGTAGTTTTGTAGAGTCGAAAACCTTCCAGATAAAATAGGCCGCCTGGAGGGCTAATTGCCTGTGCCTATATAGCATAAATCGCAGCATAATGTGAAAAGAGCTTTGGTGTAAATACAATAAACTCTACTTAGGTACGGTTACTCTGAGTGATAGCATTATATAGTTTTTGTATATACTTATGTTTGATTCTATGTATTTATTTATGAAACGAGTATTATTATATTTCAATGTGATTAATTATAATAGTGATGAGGAGGGATGAAAACCATGTCACCAGAAGAGTTATGAGTATGAGTGTGGATGGGTGCGCAAGTAGAGGAAGACCGAAGAAGAAATGGTTTGATTGTGTGAAAGATGATATGAATGTAAGAGGAGTTGATTCAGAGTTGACGAATGATAGGGGTGAATGGAAGAAGAAAACATGTTGTGCCGACCCCACTTAGCGTGGGATAAGGGCAGGAGAATGATGATGATATTATTATATTTCAAACATAAAAAAAAATTACTGAGAGTAAATAAATGCCTGTTTACAACCGTCATTTTAGTTTCTTGTGATGCAGGTTTAACCAAATACACTTCAATGTGTCAAAACTCAAAATCCGCCGACAGTCAAAGGAACTCGCATACACAACACCTCTAACTTTCCTTTAGTCGGGTAAAAAAGATCTGAAAATCGTTGGAGCCGTTTCCGAGATTCAGATTATATATATATATATAGAAGCTAGTATATTATATATATATATATATATATATATATGTATATATATAATATACTAGCTTCTGCACGCGGCGTCGCCCGCGAAGTGCCTACATAAATTATAGCCTATGTTCATCCTGAAAGTTCATTCTACACATTGGTGAAAGAATTTTTCAAATCGGTTCAGTAGTTTCGGAGCCTTTTCAATTCAAACAAACAAACAAACAATCAAATCTTTCCTCTTTATAATATTAGTATAGATAAGAATTGCTCGTCTAAAGATAGATGTATAGATTCCTAGATGACATGACTGATAAGATGCGCGCGCACCTAGTGTGGAGGTAAACTCCGCCTACTAGGTATTACAAATTCAGCTAGATCTGGCGGTCTTGGCTGAGTTATGATGACGCAGTCACAGATATAACAATTTCTCGGTGTTTTTTTTAATAATATTTATCTTGTAAGAGGTGTAAATGTGATTCCCACGGGGTAGTTACTGCCTAAACTTTTAATTTATAGACGATTATTTTATTATGGGGGATATACTCTCATGTAGGACAATCTAATTCGGACCTTAGTCGGAAAGTAAAAGTTATAACTTGAAATATATTATTGAAGGTCAAAAGATTAAAATATTTAAACATTTATTATGTTATCCACAGTTCTTAGAACTACTTTTTATTCATGAAAAATCTGAGTTTTGTATTAAAGCTCGTATCAATAAACATGTACACAAGTATATAATAATAAAACAGATTAAAAATGTGTGTATCTTACATATGAAAATTTTATATATATACCTAGCAATACTTCGAGTCCCAATCTAGTATTTAAGTTTTTCGGAGCTGGCAAGGCAGTATTGATCGTAAATTTTCTACGGAACTGCATGCTGTCGCATCGCGAGGAAAATGTTCATAATCCCTTGAATAATAAAGCCAGTGCTAGTATTACTCAATAAACTAAGTCCTAATAATCTAATCTAATAACTTCATAACATACCTGTGTAATTGTTATAGCTATAATTCAACTTTTTCAAAGATAATATTTCAAGGCTCATAAACATGTCTAGTGAAAACATTTATTCAGCAAATGATGAGTTGTAAGTACAAAATTATGTGTATATCATCATCATCATCATCTTCCTGCCCTTTTCCCACGTTATGTGGGTCGGCACAACATGTGATCTTCTTCCATTTCCCTCTATCATTCGTCATCTCAGTACTCACTCCTTTCTTATATATAATATAACTAGCTTCCCGCCCACGGCTTCGCCCGCGTGGTACTTTACCTCTTATTTTTTTTCAATTTTATTTTTTCTACAATTTTCCAATGGTTTTAATAATCATTCTGATATTCGGGACGGAGCCAAATACAAAAAACCATAAAGCAGGAAAATCGGTCCAGCTGTTCTAGAGTTATAAGTGTTCGAAAAAACCCGACTTTGTTTTATATATTAAGATAGCATATAGTGTATATAATAGCACATAAAACATCGTTCTTTGATAAATTAGTAAATAAGTAAGGTGTGTTCGAAAGAACATGCTTGATTATGAAAATATTCTAAAATAAGTCTCAATATTAGATGAATAATGATTGTAATAGAAAAATTCCGAGCCTAGAACAGTGAAGGGAGACATTGCGAGAAAATCTGAGGCTTTTCTATAGATAACGGTTTTTGGAGACAAATGCGTTGAGATGCGAATATTGAAACATCTCTACACATTAGATTCAATTAGATAGAATTAGCCAATCGGTTTGACTGCATTTATATGTACCACTACTCGAGAATGCACGCTTTTACTAATAATAACAATATAATGTAATAGCTTCCGTTCGCGGCTTTGCTCGCGAGTTACCTAGATAACATATAGTCTATGTTACTTAAGGATAACGTAGCATTCTAACGGTGAAAGAAGTTTTGAAATCGGACCAGTAGTTTTCATAGAGATAATATTACTAGTAGTTTTTAAGTTTATTCGTTACTAGCTTCTGCACGCGGCGTCGCCCGCGAAGTACCTACATAAATTATAGCCTATGTTCATCCTGAAAGTTCATTCTACACATTGGTGAAAGAATTTTGAAATCGGTTCAGTAGTTTCGGAGCCTATTCAATTTAAACAAACAAACAAACAAACAATCAAATCTTTCCTCTTTATAATATTAAGTAATAATGTATAACTTGTCTAAATATTTTTTTCTGGATGCAATTTATTTCAATATTTTCATAATTGTTTTTGTAGTTTATTCTGTTTTGAAATTATTGTGTCAATTTTATGTAACATGTATTGTGTCAATTTTATGACCTATATGTAGTCTGAAACAAATCTAAACTAATATTATAAATAAATAAATGAATTAGAAATCTAGCTTACAATAAAGGCAGTAACTCTAGTTTCGTTCTAGGAAATTCCTGATCATTGTATATCAGTGGCTATTATTAAGTAGGTAATGCTGTTATGTACTGTACATATATTATATTTCTTACAAATGTTTAACCTGCCTATCACATTTTTATACGGAAACTTCCAAGGTACTTACCTGTATGCGCTATTATTTTTTGAACCGATTAGTAAGAAGAAACGACACTTTATTTAATTTTAAGTAGAATTTTCACAAGTTTAGTAAATTCATTTTATTTTGAATATATATAATGTCAGTAGGTAAATAAATAAAGAAATAAATAGACTTTCACATTTATGGATAAAAATTATCCTACTAATACTCGTATTATAAAAGAAAGTTTGTATGTATGGATGTTGTGGGTCTGAAAGAATTTTGGCACAGAGATAGATTATTATTCTGGAATACATAGGCTACTTTTTATCTAGAGAAATGTACGGTTCCCGAGGGATGGATTTCCTTTTGTTTTTCAAGAAACAACGCGGGCGAAGCCGTGAGCGGCACCTAGTATCATTAGAAAAATCTGGACATTAGGACAAATAGGACAATAGATAAATTTGCGACATACGAGTATATCATAATACCTTCTCAAATAGAATCATCTGAAACATATAATCAAAGCCTGAAAAACCCTGAAACAAAACGGCCTTGTTTAGTGTTCTTTTTTTCATTACAGGCTGGCTGAAAACTCGAAAGAAGATGTCAAGCTACTTGGTGATCTGAATGTATGTATAAAAATAAATATAAATATATGATCACGACTGTAATCCCCGGGCTCGGTAGATATCTCCTCAGATCTTTAGATACTTAGATCTTTGAGGATATCTAAAGGGGGTAGTCAGAGGCAAGTCCAAACATGACATTTGGTACATGCCCACATTTTGCACAGTAGTTAGTATTCCGTACGTGACAGGTTGCAAGCCCATCGCCGCTTATAAGAATACTAACCTATGACACACACCTTCGAATTATTGGTTCTAGGGTATGCCGGTTTCCTCACGATGTATTCCTTCACCGTTTAAGAGCACTGGCATTGCGCACATAAATTTTTCGAATGGAAAAACTCATTGGTGCACGTTCAGGTTTGAACCCACGACCTTCGGATCGTGAGGCAGGGGTGCTACCACTACACCACCAGCGCTCTACTGAATGTATGTATTTTATTTTATTTTAGTTCGCTGTTTCCCAATTGTGTTATGCATAATATGTATTTAGTAGATAAACAAAAACTTGCTCGAATACTTATAGGTACTGTAAAGCTTATTAATTTTGCGAACGTAGGACATTATTGCTTTAATACTCGTAGTTATTCGGGCTTATTGCACAATAAAATACGGTTTACACTTATGGTGTAAAAACTTGCTCGAATAGTTGTCCTTATTCGAGCAATAATGCCCCATGAAACTAAGGCTTAAAAAGTTTAAACTTTAAAAGTTAAACTATTCGAGCAAGTTTTTTTTTATCAGGCTGCATAATCTTATACCTTTAAACGAGCAATTCTTTTATATATACATATAATTGGAATCTCGAAAACGGCTCCAACGATTTTCATGAAATTTTGTATGCAGAGGGTTTTGGGGGCGATAAATCGATCTAGCTAGGTTTCATTTTCAAAAAAACACAATTTACCAAATAAAAAAACCGAGCAAAGCTCGGTCACCCAGGTACGAGTACTATAATTCTATATAACAAAAAATTATCACACTATACAAACTTTCAAGGTCGTGGAACTGACTCCAGATATTCATCTGCAAGTGGCTCCAACCCAGGAACCTGATGGTAGAACTGTAAGCCCTGAAGAACCCATGAAAAACGCTGAAGTGGGATCTATAGAAAATGATGGCGAAGCCATATGTCTTGGTGAAGCTTCAAATGCTGAAGTGGACCTGAACCCAGCACTTGAAGATCAAGCCGTAAGTCTCCTTGAGTGATCATCATTTACTTATTTTATTTATTTAACTGTTATTGCTCAGCACTGGTGGTGTAGTGGCAGACTCTTGCCTCACGATCCGAAGGTCGAGGGTTCAAACGTCATGCCCCATGAATTTTTACATATTACATTTACATAGCAGCCGTGATCATGTTTTTTTTTTTATAGTCTATGAAATTAGTCAATATAAAGATCAAAATAATACTAGTCCTTTTGCAATTATTACTTTACATAATATCTACTTGTCTAATATCTATTATGTCCTAAACATAAATGATTATTTTGATCATATATAAACTAATTTCTTTTGCCTTTTTTTTCTAAGCCTTCTTTGAGATTACCTACAGTTAATATGTAAAGTAATAATTACAAAAGGACTATTTTAGAGCCGAAATTTTACACACGTTTTGAAGCCCATGCTTTGGTAACGCGCGTTTTGAGAACCAGTAGTTAATAATACGGTTTTTGCTTAAAACCGAGTAAAACAAAATGTTTAAAACAAATAATAATAATCTATACCTATATAAGAGCTTAACCTGACTGACTGACTGACTGACTGACTGATTTATCATCGCAGAGCCGAAACCGCTGAAGCTAGAAAGCTGAAATTTGGAAGGTGGTTTCCTTTTATAACAAAACCACCCACTATGGCGGGATTTTTGAAAATTCCACCTCTAAGAGGGTGAAAAAGGGTGAAAACGTTAGTATGAAACTTTTTAACGCGTCGAGCGATTTTCATGAAACTTTGTTTGTGCACTGTAAATGCAAAGTGAATGAACACCTGTTTCAGGAATTTTCAAAATAACCCTTTGCAAAGGGTAAAATGGGGTGTCAAAGTTAGTATGGAATCTTTTTAACGGGTGATGCGTTTAGTCGGAAACTTTGATTGTGTACTGTAAATGCAAAATGAATGGACACCTGTTTCAGGATTTTTCAATAAGACCTTCAAAAGGGGGTAAATGTTTGTATGGGAACTTTATAACGGGTGGTGCGATTGGTTCGTGTTTCAGGATTTGTCAATATAACTAAAAAAGGGGTAAAATGGGGTGTCAAAGTAGTATGGGATTTTTATGAGTTGCGTGATGTGTTTAAAACTCAGTTTAGATATTTTATGTGAACGAAGTCGCGAGCGGAACAGCTAGTAATAATATATTACGCATCGCCAAGCGCCTAATATATGCGTGGTCTTATTGGAGGTATGGGGAATGACATGGAAGTCCAAAGCTGAAATATCTATGGTATTTTTTTAAATTAAATTATTTGTCTGCATGTGGTTGTGTCCATATATTATTCTATGCCTTTAATTTTGTATATCGATTTATTAAATATTAATAATCGATATATTTTTCGGTGAAAAAAATTACCAAACCGAATCAATTGGCAGGATTAGATACAGTTTGCACTTCATTAAAAATAGATTGATGCGAGTTAAGCTCATGACCCCTTAATTATAAAAGACCCTCCTATCGATTAGGGTGTATCCCATCTGGCCCGGTGACTTGGCCCGGCGCCGGGCCACATGACAAGTTTTAACTGGCCCGGTGATGTGTTTACCGGGCCAAATGACACAAATCATGTGCCATCGTCCCCGGTAAGGTGAGAAAAGAGGATACGTCTTACCCTGTAGTGCGATTACGGAACTCTGATTCTATCAACACTTGTCAAAATTGGCTCAAATTGATTGAATAAACACTCTTATGTCATACCAAATCACTTGATTACAATGAAAACGTATTGACATTGATTGTAAGCAAAGATCCATAATAGCCCCTCACTGATCCCACAGCTTGTTATTGCAACACCTATATTTTGACAAAATATTGATAACATCGTGATTATCTGCGCGAAAAAAATCTAAGGGTAGGTTTGACCAACTTTGGTATAATAACTATTCGATTTGCACGACTAATATCAAAAAAGAAAAATAACTAAAGCCTATTTCCATAAGTAAATATGTCCAACAGATGTCCAATAATAAAAATGTTTTTAGAACAATAAATAAATAAAAATAAATATGATCACGACTGTAATCCCCGGGCTCGGTAGATATCTCCTCAGATCTTTGGTTACTTAGATCTTTGAGGATATCTAAAGGGTAGTCAGAGGCAAGTCCAAACATGACATTTGGTACATGCCCACATTTTGCACAGTTAGTATTCCGTACGTGACAGGTTGCAAGCCCATCGCCGCTTATAAGAATACTAACCTATGACACACACCTTCGAATTATTGGTTCTAGGGTATGCCGGTTTCCTCACGATGTTTTCCTTCACCGTTTAAGAGCACTGGCATTGCGCACATAAATTTTGGTGCACGACCAGGTTTGAACCCACGACCTTCGGATCGTGAGGCCGGGGTGCTACCACTGCACCACCAGCGCTCTCAACAATTTTTTTAGAACAATGTAATGTCAAATGCAAGCATAATTTTTTTATATCTTTGCAGGTCACCTACAGACATAAGGATTACTATTATTATTCACAATTTGAATCTCTTAACCCTGAAAATAGCGAAGACACCCATGCCGCCAGATTAGAAAGAAAACTGAATTTTGAGTTACGTGTTCGTAATATTATGTTTAAGGAATTCACCCATGTGAGACTTCTAATCATGCGCAGGCGCTGTCACCGAAGAAAATTTCATAAATTTGAGTATGTTAGCCTCAGTGAGGCATTTTGTGTTGATTGCGGAACTATTAAGGACGGTATAAAGAGTACCTAGTTTTTATTCACCCACAGCTAAAGTGGAAGTGGAACGTTTTAGTGTGGGTTTGAATACCATCTGAACTGATAGGTGTTTGGTGTCTGTACAATGAATTATTAGAATTCCTTATAGAAGAGGGGTGTTATAAGTTTAATGTGTCAGTGTATCTGTGTATCTGTGTATCTGTCTGTGGCGGATGAACCTAATTTCGTTTAATTTTTTTTGTGTCAGATATACGTACCCCGAGCGTTCTTAGCCATATTTCATGAAAATATAAATATATTTGACTATTGACTAATAAAACTACGCTCTAGATTGTTAATGAAGAGTGAGGTTTCATTAACAATCGAGTTAAAATACTCTTCAACATTTCTTGGCAACTTTATAACATCCTCTGATAATTATACCTATTCCTTATTCTTACCTCTTCACTCCGCAAAACCACATATTTTAAACTTGGCTTGGCATTTAGCTTGGCAAGTTTAATAATTGAGTAAATGCGTATATCTATAGATTGTTTTGTAACGATCTTTAGATAGCTCAATGTACATATTCTATTATAATATTATATTTTGTATAATAAGAGACGTATGTAGACAAATAAAAGTATTTTTTAGTTTGTAAGAAATTATTTATAAAATTGTTGAAACGTACTTAGATAAACATCTATTTGAACAATGTTTTCGATCTTATTAAAATAGTATTTTATAATCAATCATCTAAATCAAGCCTAAGTATTCCAATGAGTAGTTTTCTTAATATAACTCTTCTTTGTTAAGGCCCAGAATATTCGTCACACTATTCCTTATGTAAAAGTTACAAAAAAAGTGACATATAGCGAAATTCAAAATACCTTACTGTTCTGGATAAATTAGGGAATTTCTGAATTTTCAGAGGTGTTTTTGACATGATTTTTAACCAAGGTTTTCTAACTAATTCGTGTTTTAGCTCCGATTGATTTATCACTTATATCCTTGAGTATCGTGTAGTTCAATTTCAATGTAATCTATTAAGCGGTAATAGAATGATTAGGGTTGCAATACTTGCAATTTTCAAAATGCTGGGCCTTAAGTGAATGTAATTAGGCATCTTTGAAATTAATGCATTATATAAATTATTATGGACATTTTGTATTTTGAACATTAGTCGTAGGATTAGACAAAGGATACAAAAAAAATATTATAAACTAGCTTCCGTTCGCGGCTTTGCTCGCGAGGTACCTACATAAAATATAGCCTATGTTACTCAATGATAACGTAGCATTCTAACGGTGTAGTAGAGAATAAGTGTACCAGTAGTGTTTGAGTTTATTCGTTTCAAAAAAAATACAAAACTTTCCTTTTTATAATATTAGTATAGATAGTATAGATATAGACTACTGTTTCTAGTGTACTTTTACTATATTATATTCTATTGAGTTATTATTATTTACAATTAACTGTTAACTTTTAAATATTCCGTGGTTGTAATGTGGTTTTAAGATTATATACCTATCCAGATGTTATCAAATAAATGTCGTAGACACATCGAGCTATATCGATGCGTGGGCATAATTAATTGTTTTTTTACCTGACAGCGAAGTGTTTGAAATGTAAGTCACTTGGCCGCAATTAGGTTTACTTGTAAATGAAGTTCAAAACCATATAACACTTACCAACATTTAAGCATTGAAGTGTTGTAATTTTTGATCCGGTAACGGCATGTTTTCTTTTCATAACTCGAAATCTTTAAGAGCTATTTCAGTTCTGGTAAGATCGAAAGAATTTTTTTTCCCGATTACGATGGCATAAAAAAGTCGAAATTGACCGAATCCTACTAATATTATACACGCGAAAGTTTGTAAGAATGTAAGGGTGTGTGGATGTATGTTTGTTACTCCATCACGCCGAAACGGCCGAACGGATTTGGATGAAATTTAGCACAGATATAGAATAAACTTTGAAATAGCACAAATGTACGGTTCCAGCGGGATAGATTTGTTTTTGTTTTCAAGGAACCACGTGGGTGAAGCCGTGAGCGGGAGTTAGTGTTGTAAAAGACTATTTTAGCTATAGGACGGCAGAATTGTAGGATTATATTCTTATAAAATAAATAAAATACATAAATATGATCACGACTGTAATCCCCAGGCTCGGTAGATATCTCCTCAGATCTTTAGTTACATAGATCTTTGAGGATATCTCTTTAGATATCTTCAAAGATCCCTACCCTTTGGTAGTCAGAGGCAAGTCCCAACATGACATTTGCTACATGCCCCCATTTTGCACAGTAGGTAGTATTCCGTACGTGACAAGTTGCAAGCCCATCGCCGCTTATAAGAATACTAAACTATGACACATACCTTCGAATTTTTGGTTTTATGGTATGCCGGTTTCCTCACGATGTTTTTCTTCACCATTTAAGAGCACTGGCATTGCGCACACAAATGGAAAAACTCATTGGTGCACGACCAGGTTTGAACCCACGACCTTCAGACCTTTAGTGCTAACACTACACCACCAGCACTCGTTGGTGGTACATTATATTCTTGGTACAACTAAAGCCTTGAATGGGGCAGCTGAAGGAGTGGCGCCATCTACATGGTCCAAAGGTGGTAAAGGCTCCCCGGGCGCTGGCAGGAACGAGTACTTCTGCAGCATAGTGGAAGTGAAGACAAAGATGTTGCATTTGGCCAGTACGTCTCCCATACATCTGAAACATATAAAGTTTTCATAACTAAAACGGTAGTCTACTTAGCGGTACCGCCTTCGGGTCGTGGATTTATCAATTGGAAATATCATAACTGTAATGAAACAAAAACTGTTTCGAAAAGCTTATTATAAAACAAGCATCTGCACGCGGCGTCGCCCGCAAAGTACCTACATAAAATATAGCCTATGTTCATCCTGAAAGTTCATTCTACACATTGGTGAAAAAAATTTTCAAATCGGTTCAGTAGTTTCGGAGCCTATTCAATTCAAACAAACAATAAAATCTTTCCTTTTCATAATATTAGTATAGATAAAATATCAGAGTACTTAGATGACGAAAAAGCTTGGGATGAATCAGCTCTTCTCATCAGTCAGCTCAGGATGTTCTTCTCGGACTGGGGATAGGGCTTTAATAAGTAAATAAGTAACTATGATATGTACTTCATTTTTTGACCTCCGACTAAAAAGAGGGGTGTTATAAGTTTAACGTGTCTGTAAGTGTATCTGTGTATCTGTATGTATGTCTGTGGCATCGTAGCTCCCAAACGGATGAACCGATTTTCGTATAGTTTTTTTGTGTCATAGATAATTTTATCCCGAGAGTTCTTAGTCATATATCATGAAAATCTGTTCAGCCGTTTGAAGATCATCAGCTCTTTAAAGTTGATGAGGGGATCTCCTTCTATGTCCTATTGATTCAAAATTTGGTACCGTGTTAATGATATTTAATGTATATGGTAAAGTCTAGATGTCAAGCGGATTTGTAATTTTTTTATTTTGTATTATTTTCACTTCACGATTGATGCTTACCTGTGCTTAGCCAGGCCGAAGGGAAAGTAGTGGTCAGGTAAACTGACCTTCCCATCAGACAGGAACCTCTCAGGGCAGAAGGAGTAAGGGTCAGGGTACAGCGTCTCGTCCATCAGGATGTTGGTGAAGTTGCTGACCACCATCGTATCCTGTGATTGGTGGAAATCATTTTCTTTAAAATCTTATACATAAAAATGAATTGCTTGATGAATTGAAAATCGTTAGTCTCGCTAAAACTCGAGAACGCCTAAACGGATTTATCTTATCTTGGTCTTGAAATGTTCGTGGAGGTCTAGGGAAGGTTTAAAAGGTAAGAAAACGTATATTACTTTTAAAACGCGCAGACGATGTCGCGCGCGGGTCAGCTAGTTGGTTAATATTTTTAGCACAATTTACAAGGTTAACTAGCACTGGTGGTGTAGTGGTAGCCCTGCCTCACGATCCGAAGATCGTGGGTTCAAACATAATCGTGCACTTATTGGTTTTTCTATTTGAAAAAATTATGTGCGCAATGCCAGTGCTCTAAGCAGTGAAGGAAAACATCGTGAGGAAACCGGCATACCCTAGAACCAAAAATTCGAAGGTATGTGTCATAGTTTAGTATTCTTATAAGTGGCGATGGGTTTGCAACCTGTCACATACGGAATACTAATCAATGTGCAAAAATGTGGTAATATGCCAAATATTATGTTTGGACATGCCTCTGACTACCCCCTTTAAAAATCCTCAAAGATCTAGTAACTTGAAATCTGAGAAGATATCTACCGAGCCTGGGACATACAGTCGTGATCTGGTTTTTTTTTAACTAGCTACTACAGTATTTATTACAAAAATTAATAACCCGACTGAAATTGAAAATAGCTTCTTGCAGCCGCCATATTGGATTTTTAAATATTTGGTTTTTTTAATCAAGATGAATCCAAAGACATCTTATTTGTAAAAAATCTGTCCAGCCATCTGGGCTTCATTGACATTGCTTCATTACAGTCGGGTAAAAATAAAGATTGACTCTAAAATAACTGTACAGTTAAAACTGTCTAACATGGTTAAAAGAGAGGATTCACGTTTTCCACACGGTCGGACCCAAAAGCAAAAATGCTGGCAAATAAAAAAAAGATATGATCACCTTTAGAAATGCAGTTCGAGTATTTTTCATTAGTGCACCAAATCGTTGCAACTCTTCTTTATTTTCAAGTTAATTTTATAAAAAAAATCTTTGCTGGTGGAAAAAGTTATTGGTTGAAAAAATATTTTGTTGAGGATGATGATGACTTTAGTGTCTAAGGTAAAGTAAGGTTAGTCTAAGGCTTAAACTGATATTACTATAACAAAAGTGCTCTGTGAACGTTTTTGGGCGGCATTTTAGCTTTTGGGCCCAACCATGTACGAAACTTGAATTACCTCCTTTGGACGTTCTGACTAATCATAATGCGGCGTCACGGAAGACCAGCGCTATAGCAGCACTAGACACTAGCGCCACTATAGCATACAGCTGAGTGACGACCCTTTTTGCTGTCATAATTACTTTCAGTTAATATTAAGTTTCAGTTATATTCTAGTATGTTCTGTTATTGTGACACAAAAAAAAACTTCTTTGATTTGATTTGATTTGACTTTGAATCTATACCTCAGGGATAAAGTAGCCAGCCAGCGACGTGTCTCTCAGAGCGCGATGTGGCACCCCGAATGTCCGACCCATGAAGTGACGCACGCACTCATGAACCACTGCTTCATTGTATGGCATACTGAAACAGTCAAAATACCAGATACATTACTACAGTTGGCCCAACGAGTCTAGGCATTCGTGATGTAGTAGATTCGCTGCGCAGTATCGTTTTTCGGGAGCAATGACGAGGGAAGAGGGACGGTGGGACTGTACATGCGCAAACTCGCACCTGTGGCTAACTTCACGAATGCCTAGATCCGTTGGATGAACTGTACATAACTACAATTCACTGCAAAGTACCCAATATCCCAATTGAAACAATTCTTTTTTCAGGATGACTTATACCCTAGATCCTATTCTATAGTATTATAGGCTAGTCAAGTTTCATCAAAATACAACACGTAGTTTCGTCAGTATGCGATTTCAAAAAGACAAAAATTATAAAAAGCTTTGTTTTGGCATCTATAACGTGTATTATGCTATATCACAGAAGACAAAGCTGATGAACTACAAAACTCTCTGAGATCTTGTTTAAGCAGCTATTACCGAGGATGAACTACACTCGAGAGCAATAAAATCGCACTTAAGCACATTTAAACTTAAAAATACAATATTTGTTTTATATGGAGGTTACAGCAAATGAAGAGCAAATTAATTCAAAGAGCGTAATGTAGGATTTAGCAGGACACATTGACCTTCAAAAACAAAACAGTAACAAAAAAAACAATAGGTCACCCCGAAATCAAAATAAAAATAGAAATCAAATATGGCCGGTGGCAGGACATATCGCAGTTATAAAAGAGTGCGTTGAAGAGAAATAGTCATCATTTGCATACCAACGTACAGTGTAAAAGCTTCTCTATCGATTTCGACTTCAAACGGAACAAGAAAATGGATACTAAAAAAACTAAGAACTTTTAGAGTTTAAACTAACCTCGCCCGATCATCTAAGCACGGAGATCTATCCCTCCCGATCACTCTATCGATCTCTTCTTGCGCCTTCTTCTGCACCTCTGGTAGCCTCACAAGGTAGCTGAAGCAGAAGCTCATACTCTTGCTGGTAGTCTCCGTACCAGCCATGAACATGTCCATACACATCGCCACCAACTGACCCTCTGAGTATGTGTTTATCTCTCCACCTTTGAGAACTCTGATGTACACTTCCATAAAGTCTTTGTCTTCTTTATCGGGGTCAAAATTATCTTTATGCCTTGCCAGTTCCTCTCGTAGAAACTTCCAGATTTTCTTATGAGTCTTTATGAAATCACGGTACCCGGATATGGTGGGAGCAACAATACTCAGGATAGGGAAGTGACTAAACATAGTACCAACCATATCGACTGCAGCAAACAAGTCAAAGAGTAACCCTTGGAGCACGACCATCTGTGGATCACTGGGTTTGTATCTCAAACCAGCCATCATGGTCCAAAGAGTGTTGAGAATATAGACGTTGAAGAAATTATGCATTTGAATAACAGCTGTATTGTTACCGGTTTCATTGATTATGTCTTTGATATCGTTGATCATATGGAACGCTTCGGACCTGGCGATGTTACCCATGCCTTTTCTACCGAAGCCAAACTCCTTCAAATGCTTGATTAGAAACCTCCTCTGTTCTTTCCAAAGTTCTCCATCTGTCAGGAGCACTCCTTTCCTCTCGCCCCAGGTTCTGGTCTGGTAGAAAATGCCTTTAGGTCTTCCATCTATATCCTCGTTGAAAAGCATCTCTTTGTTGGCATCTAGAGTGTTGACCATGACGATTCTATCTTTTCCTATCCTCAGACCAAGCAGGGACGCATTGTCGCATCTTCTGGTTAGTTCTTTTACAGCTTTGTAAAGGTATCCTGTCTTCTCCCTTAACTTGTAGACTTCGCTCGCGCAGCCAAGAATGGGAATCCATTTGGGGCCTGGTGGAAACTTCTTGGGCTTAGTAGTGTCCAGGTAAAGAAACAAGATGGTCGCTAGAACAACAGCTAGCACCGCCAGCCACATCTGAAAATTTAAAAAATAAGGTCATCTTTTGAAGTTAGTTAGAACCGGTTTGAGCATACATATATGTACATATTTGGTTGATACTTTGTGTGTTAAAATTGAGTTGATAGATCCCTCTGGACCGTGACATTGCAGCGTGTCTATATCCGAAACCATCATCATCATCTTCCTGCCCTTTTTCCACGGTATGTGGGGTCGGCACAACATGACTGTGATCTTCTTCCATTTCCCTCTGTCTTTCGTCATCTCAGTACTCACACCTTTCTTACACAATGTCATCTATCACACATCCATCTTTTCTTTGGCCTACCTCTATTTTTGTATCCATCCACATTCATACCTAATATACTCCTCGTCACATGACATTCATCTCATCTCATAACTTGACGAAACCCAGTGAATTGTTAGGTATATTTACTAAAGCTAAAACCATTTTATAAAAAAAAGGTCCACGACCAATTGTCACAACTTGTGACAACTTGACAGATTTTTTTTGTAACGGTACGGAGACACGGTCAGGCCATAAACGCGTGTTTGTTACGGGACGGAGACGAGGTCACGGCAGAATGTCACAAGGACGCGTTTTAATGGCCGCCTAAAAATAGGTTCCCAATGTTAAGGATATAGTTGTGGGGACGTTAACCTAAACCTACCTGTTATGCAAGCAATGTGCAACTTGCAATTCAAGTTTCTACACTATCACCTTTAGAAAGTTCAAAAAGAGTACCTACCGGAGAGAAATGGTAGCGAATATCCCATTAGATCTTATGGTTTAGATCATGTTAGTTTGCCAAATAAGTCAACATAACATGACTAAGCGAGCATTGGTGGTGTAGAGGTAGCAACCTTAACGATCCGAAGGTTGTGGGTTCATATACTCGTGCACCAATAGAGTTTTCAGTTCGTAAAATTTAATACGCAATGCCAGTGCTCTTAAAAAGCAAATATTTGTGAGTGTGTCATAAATTAGTAAGTATTCTTATAAGCGGCGATAATCGTCGATAAAACCGTTGACTATACCATTCGAGTTGATTTTGATTGTATCGCGCGATGCAATATAAACAGGACATTGAGTATACTCAAAGAAGAAAAATCAATACGAGTATATCTGATCCTTATAATAAATACGTGCAATTTGACTAGAACGAAAAGAGAATTTGCAAGGCTACTCGTCTTGGTCAGATCAGCAACATAATTGTGCTCACCCTGTCAAGACTGGCTCATCTCATACCTTTATACGAGCAATTCTTGTATATATGTATATTTATCGGCTCCAACGATTTTCATGAAATTTAGTATGCAGGGATTTTCGGGGGCGATAAATCGATTTAGCTAGGTTTCATTTTTAGAAAACGCCGTTTACCAAAAAAAACGAGTAACGCTCGGTCACCCAGGTACTAACATAACGAGAAATCATATTTATTTCCGCTACGTTAATGTGTTACGCGCGCCACGTTACGTTCTATTACATTTGCGGTGCAATCGCAATGCAGGTTTATGTAAACACACGCAACCATTTGTTCTATATATTCCTCACTCCCTCACATGATCACGACTGTAATCCCCAGGCTCGGTAAATATCTCCTCAGATCTCTAGTATCTTTTGAGGATTTCTTAAGAGGGTAGTACGTGGCAAGTTCAAACGTGATATTTCGCACATTACCACATTTTGCACAGTAGTTTAATATTCCGTACATGACAGGTTGCAAGCCCATAGCCGCTTATAAGAATACTAAACTCTGACATACCTTCGAACTTTTGGTTCCATGATAATATGCGGGTTTTCTAACGATGTTTTCCAAGCATTGCATACATTTTTCGAACTGAAAAACTCATTGATGCACGACCAGATTTGAACCCACGACCTTCGGATCATGAGGCAGGGGTGCAACCACAACACAGTACTCAATACTATTTGTAATTACAGCACAAAATCGCATCTTATGCGTAAAACTTCCTACCTTATCCTGAAATCGGGGGGTGGTGAAATAGTTAAAACGCTTGAAAACTTGACACTGTGAAGGTTTTGGAGACCAGGTTTGTTTGCAACGGGTTACTTAGAGCGGTCGTTTGCTTTCACTGGCTTCCATTGCTGTTGCAGTGGCTAGGTATAAGCCATCCCCGCCATAGGGAAGCGTCCTCAAAGCGTGCTACAAGTTCCTATAATAGCTAGAAATTGTTTGTGTTTTTTTTCTTCCTTTGTGTGGCGTATCTTTACTTTTTTGTACACACAAATTAATAAAAAAAGATTATTAGCTTCCATCCGTGGCTTCGCCCGCGTGGTACTTTGAAAACCAAAATTACTTTTTTTTTTATACGAAATACTTTTTGTAATCTGAATCTAGGATGTAATTTAGTATTCAGGGGATTTCAGGGGCGATACATGGATCTAGCTAGGTTTCATAGAAAACGTTGTTTTCAAAAAAAACCGAGCTTACCTCGGTCATCCAGGTACTAACATATTAAAGCTTAAACTAATGGCATGTATACAGGCGAGCTTAACCCTAAAAGGAGTTCTCTACCAGAAAATCTTGGAATATGAAGATTTTTAAGTAGTGGGTTTGTGAATAAAAATTAGGCAAGAAAGAAAGAATTATTTAAATGTTATACCTTTAAACGAGCAATTCTTGTTATATGTATAATATATATATAATCTGAATCTCGGAAATGGCTCCAGCGATTTTCATGAAATTTAGTATGCAGGGTGTTTTAGGGACGATAAATCGATCTAGCTAGGTTTCATTTTTAAAAAACGTCGTTTACCCCAATAAAAAACGAGCATAGCTCGGTCACCCAGGTAGGTACTATTAATTATTAGATCTTATAACCGCAAAAGTATTTTTACACAAAGAATAAGAAGAAGAAGACAAAGGCTGTCTACGGTGCGGTGTTTAAACATGGAAGAATCCACCACAAGCTATAGAATATCGCTATGAAATCAATGTTGTGGAAGTAGAGCGCAGAGCCTCATTTCACGCACATTTATCGAGTCGCGATAAAAACTATCGATAAAATCGAGTTCTCGTTTTAAAGTCCTGGTTTCCAGAAACTGAGGAAAACGGCTGCATTTTTCTTCATTGGTACTGCGTGCTATTGAAAAAAAAACGCAGTACAAGAAAAAAAATGTTGACGGAAAAGATGAGGAGTAATAGGTTAGCGTGGTATGAGCATGTTATGAGAAGAGATGAATGTCAGGGGTGCACTACACCACCAGTGCTCCTAAATAAATTAACATAAAAAAGTACGAAATTAAATTTTTTAAAAGTACGTCTTCTAAATAAACAAACATAAAAAGTACGAAATTAAATATTAAAAAAGTACGTCTTCAAAATAAACAAATTTAAAAGAGTACGAAATATTTTTTTTAAAAAGTACTTTGTTACCTAGTTAGGTTGGTACTCTACGTGTACCTACTTACCAATATAATATTTTAAATTTCAACAAAATAGAAAAAAACAAATAACGATTCTCGTATCGATAGAAACTCACTTGCCGCTAAATACGAGTTAGGATGAAAAATTAAGAGTTGTTATGCTAAAATATTTTTTTTTACCTAAATCCAACTAATCCATTTCTGCTATTTTACGGCCGTAATATTACCTATCAACCCTTTTAAGAAACTAATCCTTAAATTAAAACTGCAGAGAAAACAAATGGCTACTAATCTTTGTAGGTTTATGCGATCATTGAAGGGTTTATAATCGATAAAGTATTGTTTATAAAAGCCTGGTGCCCTACCACAAACCATCGTTAATTTCTTTTTAATTTAATTTTTAAAATTTATGGTAATTACGAAATATGAAAGTTATATTACTTTGATATTGCCCGAAAAGTTTGTGGAAAGGCCCCAGGAAAAAACTATTTTGACACTAAGTTTGTTATATTTGTACTCCTTACCCATCTGCTTAGTTTGGGGCTACATGATGCTGTGTGATAGTGTCCAGCATTATTATTATTATTATAATTATTATCTACTAGCTTCTGCACGCGGCGTCGCCCGCGAAGTACCTACATAAAATATAGCCTATGTTCATCCTGAAAGTTCATTCTACACATTGGTGAAAGAATTTTTCAAATCGGTTCAGTAGTTTCGGAGCCTATTCATTTCAAACAAACAAACAAACAATCAAAGTTTTCCTCTTTATAATATTAGTATAGATAATGAATATAAATAACTAGGCCGATAGTATGTTTTTTAAAGCGACAATACCGCCACCATGCGCGTATTTGCAGCACTACGTTGTCGAATGTAGTGCTGGTGAATCTCAGACCAACGTGAGACCACAACTAAGTTTGAAGCCTGGCAGTGTAGTGGCGCCACTGTCGCGACCTCACAAGTTCGTCTTCTGGACCAAAATATTAAAAAAAATTTTAATCTTTCTCAAAAATATTGTTTTTTTAATACTTAAGTACAAATTATTTCTTTTTATAAGATTTTATTTACAGACCAATATGGTCAGTACAGATATAAATGAAAAGTAAGTAAGTACTTAAAGGTATTACCGGATTACAGATACATTTTTTTTTCTTATTTCTTATTAGTTGCTGTTAGGAGAAAGGTTTCTGACAAAAAAAAAACAAATATTTTAAAGGAACCTTTTAAAATATTTTTTTTGTACGAAATGGAACGTTTTACCTGTGGTTTTACTCACTTAGAGGACGTTTTAGTGCCAGGAAGAAATAACAGATGGAGAAAGCTTCCAGCACTAACCTGGAGAAAGGCTGCAGCTAAGGTAAGTTAAGTAGAATAATGGAAATCTTAGAAAAGGAGAGTAATTGCCTTTGATGGTACCTAATGTATTTAAACTACTCAAAACAAAATAAGAGCCACCCCAGTAGGTACTTTTGTTTCCATAAAAGGTGCAATTAGGTGCAATGCAATTAGTCAAAAAATATTTAGTCGAGATGTTTTTGGTTTGTATTTTATGGAAACAAAAATACTTGGGTAGCCCTTATTTTGTTTTGAGTAGAATACTTACATACATTACTTTCCTTCACGGTAAATAAGTCTAAAAGTACCTAAGAACCTTTTTAAAACATATATCACAATATGAGCCCGAATTACTCCCTTTTGTGTGTTGACCTCAAGCATGCAGCAGAGCCGTGGACAAAAGCTAGTCTATTTATAAAGATATTACAACCTCGGGGCGAGTGGGTGCATTGCTGTGAAAAGGATAAATGTGGAACAGCCTCATATTTTTCCCCATGCCCCGCGTTCACGGCACTAGATTTATTTAGAACAGCCTTTTCCAAAGTGGGCGATATTGCCCCCTTGTAGGCGCTGCAGGCCTAAAGGGAGGCGGTAAGAGACCCAGAAAAAACCCAGAGTTTATTTGAGACCAGGGCCCTTACCATCAAATCTTCCAGAACGGTTCCGTAACGATTCCATTTTAGAGTCGTCACATTTAAAGCTTGAAGTAACACTAAGTACTTCAATATAATAGGGGGCGATAATTCGATTACCTAGGTTTCATTTTCCAAAAAACACGATTTACCAAAAAAAACCGAGCAAAGCTCGGTCAATACTACTATGATTTATTTTGAGTATCTAACTAGTACCTACATGACTGAAATGATTAAGTGTAGTAAATGGTTAAAGTACCTACCTACTAATAAATTAGAAATTATTGCTGTACGTCGATTCTGTAAAATTCAAACATCAACTCGCATCTCACATCGCTATTCACTCTCACTTCGCTTAAGACGCTTTTCATTTGACACTTTGAATCGGGTTCAAGTGCGAAGCGAGCGTCGAAGTGACTTGGGAATTACCGTATAGAATGCCACTTCTTACGTCATCTCATACTTTATCTGTCAAAATCTCCCCGTCAATTTAGTTCAACTCGCTGACACGCTCGCAAAAGTGGCGCTAGTGTGAATTTTAATTATCAACCGAGTTTTTAGAATGTCAATCAAGAAATCACAGCGGATTCAGACTCGAAGTTTAGAATGATGTCTTACAGAATCACACGGCTGGTTCATGTTTTAATATTTTATTAGATCTGCCCATATAGATCAAGCACGTCTTTCTTCCACCTCCGCCTCCGGTTCCGACTGCAACTAACCCAATTTTAAACCTCCGAATCCGACGTCAATTCCGATAAAACCACCTCCGTCACATCCCTGGCTCAGTGTACCCAGCCTGAGGCCAGGACTCCATCAAAGCGGAGACGAGACGAGCGGAGAGGAGATGTTTTTCAAACAACCAATAGAATTGTGTTATTGACACATCTCTCCGCTCAGCTTCAATGGAGATCGCTGTGCGGAAATGTGTAATTTGTATGGTGGGATGGAAGCGGAGATGTGAGCTGTGCGCGGACGACGCGCAGTAGAGACGAGAGATATGATGCACACCGCACACATCTCTGCTCTGGTGGAATGTCCGGGACTCCACCAAAGCGGAGATGTGTGCGGTGTGCTGTGTGCTGTGCGAGAAGAGAGGTTTTTCAGCTCGGGGGATTCCACCAAAGCGGAGATCCGCTCACATCTCTCGTCGTCCGCGCACAGCTCACATCTCCGCTCCCATCGCGCAATACAAATATTAAACATCTCCGCACAGCGATATCCACTGAAGCTGAGGGGAAAGATGTGTCAATAACACAATTCTATTGGTTGTTTGAAAAACATCTCTCCGCTCGTCTCTTCTCCGCTTTGGCAGAGTCCCGGCCTTAGCACTCGTCTACAAAATACTGCTACCAAACATAGTAGCTGATACAGAATTGCTTTGAACAACGTTGAGGTTGGTAATTGGATTTCAAAGAAGCGGAGAGCGTCTTCTGATGTCGTTTTTTTCATGTCCATGACTTTAGCTTCCTCAAAGAAAACATAGGCTTCTGTAAATGGCAGTATTAAGTTTTGAGAATTTATTAGACAACTAGCTGACCCGGCAGACTTCGTACTTATTTAGAAAACGTTTGTATGGAAATAGAAAAGGGCTATTTTTAGGGTTTTCCCGGCAGTTATTCGAATTTTTCTTCCCTTTTAAACCTTCCCTAGATCTCCACGAACATTTCAAGACCATGATAAGATAAATCCGTTTAGCCGTTTTCGAGTTTTAGCGAGACTAAAAAACAGCAATTCATTTTTATATATATACTCGTAGATAGAAGATGCCAGGATTCGAGCAATATATAGTTCATCCAACGGATCTAGGCATTCGTGAAGTTAGCCACAGGTGCGAGTTTGCGCATTTACAGTTCCTTCCCCCCTCCTCATACCTCCAATTGCTCCCGAAAAACGATACTGCGCAGCTCTTGCGGCTAACTTTACGAATGCCTAGATTCTTTGAGCTAACTATACCCAAGTAAAAGTTCAAAATATAAACAAACAATATAGCTTTGGTCTGCGACTTCGTCTGCGTTGAATAGTTACTTTAGGCAGTATTCGTTAATAGTCAATAATATATAATCATTGAAATCACAGGAATCATTTTGAATCGTCTTACATACTCGGTGAGTTTATGTGCCAATTCCAGTCCTATCCCCAGTGCGAGAAGAACTGACAAGAAACTCGCTGGGCTTTAGCGCTTTTTTTGTATGATCCTTGTTTATTTCGTTAGGGACACCTAGCAGAGTTGGAGCTGATTCGTCCCAAGCTTTTTTGCCATCCAAATACTCTGATATTCTAATTAAGCTTTTCGAGACAGTTTCTGTTTATTACATTTTTGAATTTCCCAATTGATAAATCAAGCATGTCGCTTGGGATCTTGTTATAGAAGCAAACACTTGCCCTTAGGACTGGAATTGGCACCTAGACTCACCTAGTACCTATGTAAGACAATTCAAAATGATCGCTGTTAATTTATTGAATAAATAATTATTGACTATTGACTAATAACTATTGACTATTGACTACACATCGCACGCACAACATCGCATCGCAACTTATTACGATGCGATGTCATTTTGTGTGTATTTTGATAACAGATCCCTGGTATTTTGGCTTTTAGTGGTGCCGTCTCGTCTAGGCTTGGTTTCCACCAAAGCGGAGAGAAGATGAGAAGAGGGGAGGCTGCAAAGCGGAGAGAAGTGTAGCGGAGATGATTGATTGGAGATGTGAGCTAGCTGAGTGTGAGTGAGCCGCCCGACTAGACACTTCTCCGCTCTGCCGCGCCGCTCGCTCGCCACTCAAAACTCTAGATAAATGAGACATCTCTCTTCTTTACTTGATCCATTTCCACCCAAGCTCTCTCGTCTCCTCTCTGCTTTGGTGGAAACCTGCCGTCAGCGTCGCGCGATTGCGGTTTTCGTCAAAACACGTCTTTATTTTGTAAAGTGGATTCACGATGTTATCGGGATGTGTTGTGTCGCGTTGCACGGTTTTGGTTTGGTGTTTGGTGCCTTATGTATTTAAATACAAGTGTATCATTGGTCCGGCCGGATTGGTATCATCTCAGTTTTCCTTAAACTATAGTTGATGTTAATATTTATAATTATTTAGCTGCCATGTTGTTTAATGTTTTTAAAGGAAGTGTGATTTCAGACTCGAATCCCTGCACATAGTATGATTGTGCTACGTTGTTTTGACAATATAAACCACGCAAAAAGACACTGCTTTCACCTAAGAATTCAATCTTACGTTAAGACCCACATTTTCGATGTTACAAATCCCTGGCACAGGAAAAAAGGACGAAAAAAAGAGAAAGAGTATTTTTTATCTCTTTTCTTTATTAGTGCCGCGTCTCGCGAGAAGTAGGTAGGATGCGTGAGGGGCGCGGGGCGAGGGGTGCCGCGGTATCAAGCGGGGCAGGCGAGGCGGAGGCGTCCAGTCGACCGCGCGCCACGGCAGTGGGCTGCCGCACGCTGTATGTCTTGCTGTAGCATTTTTCGTCCGTCTCATGTGAACGCGATGGACGTGTTGCCGAGCGGGAATCTCTTCCGTGAGCTGGAGCACGTCGCTGACACCGGCTACTTCGAGTGGAAGCTGTCTCTCGAGGATTACTGGCAACAGGTAAGAGAGTCCACGCGTGAGCAAAGCTCATTTTAACATTTTTTGGGACATAGTTGTTGGTAACGCGCTTGCGTACCTACTCTTGGAGGCCACGGCACGGTCGATGCTCAAATTTCTCCGCTAAGGATCTGGTAAGTATTCGGTTTAATCTTATTTTTTCTCGTACCCGAAGTTTACGCCATAACTAAAAATAAACTAACAGTTGAGGCCGTGGGCATCGCATAGAATTGGTATCAAACCAACCTATTTTACGGCTACCCGTAATATTTGCATTTTGCGTGTAGGTACGTGTACCTACGTACGTTTGAAGCACGCGATGATTAAGGTGCAATATTTTTCAAACTTATTCAGTGGTGACCTCATCCTGTGATAAAACGAGCGTCGTGTGAAATTAGTACCTACCTACTACCTACGAGATTGAGTGATGCATGATGCATGGTGGAATTTATGTTCTTTTGAAAACTAAAACCATTCTAGAATAAAGGTGTCTTTACGTGCGCACTAGTCTTCTTCTTCTTCAATTATGGCATCTGTCTCTTAGAGAACAATTTTGCCAGTGTCAAGTGTATTTATTTATAAGTATTGTCAACGTCACAGAGTCATAGTCAAGTAGTCAAGTCAATTTTAAACTAAATGTGGCGGTTTTGTTGAAAATTTTCGGGATTTCCTCCGATGGAATTTGAAGAGAATTCACTCTAATTCACATACTTTACACTCGCGTCAAGAACCCGGGCTTTATTGGCAAAATAACCACCAAAATTACGCAATAAAACTCAAAACAACACGAGAAAACATACAAAAACCAGAGCGACGTAGTTGTCAGGCAAATGCACCGCAGAAAATCGCACTAGTCTTCTTCTTCTTCAATTATGGCATCTGTCTCTTTGAGAACAATTTTGCCAGTGTCAAGTGTATTTATTTATAAGTATTGTCAACGTCACAGAGTCATAGTCAAGTTGTCAAGTCAATTTTAAACAAGAGATGGCTGTTTTGTTGAAAACCTCGGGATTTCCTCCGATGGAATTTGAAGAGAACTATTCACTCTAATTCGCACTAGTCTTAACAAGCGTTTAGACATTTTGAGTGACAGTTAACGATTTTTTTTTTAAATATTACGAACGGCCGGTATTATATTCTATGTATTTGCGGTTATTGGATTTTGGATAGGTATTTGACATACCTAAATCCTATAGAAGTAATGTCAAATACCTACCTGTCTAAAATCCGAAAAGCGCAGATAGGTAGAATATAGAAACCGGCCGTAAGTAAGTCTGTACTGTTTAGAATACACAGTGACTCAGATTTTTGGAATGGGTAGAACGAGGCATTATGTTTTGGTACGAAATAGGGGGAAAAATATTAGGTGGAAAAATCGTGGGTTCTTTTGCGGACTAGCTAAACATTTCAAAAATAAAGGTCTCATTGCGTGCGCACTTTAAGTCTACACAAGCGTACCTACCTACCTACAGAGTTTTTGAGGGAAGGTTGACTGTTTTTCCTAAATATTAGGGAGACTATGTAGGTACCTACTATCCCTAAATTTTAGGTAGTTTAAGAAAACTTTTTTCGAATAGGTCCTGCAGCGCCCCTAGCAGAAATGTAAAGGAACTAAAATCGGTAGTCCCTACAAGGTAAATCGAATAATAATTACCTATTCGAAAACGAAAAAGTTTTCAAACAGTTTCGTGCTGTATTTTTTTGAATACACTATAACTCAGAATTTTGGATTGGGTTGAAAGGGGCGTTATATTTTGGGTTGAAAAACATTATATTGGGTAGAAAATCCGTGGGTTGAACGGGGAAGCGCTATGCAATTTATTTCATTTTAGTAGCGCAACTACCTAAATTAGCGAATAAAACTGAGGAAAAATGACGGAAAATCAAACATCAAACAATATAGACTGTCATATAAAATGTTATTAGTTTTTATTATTTTAGCTTACGTACGGCAAAACAACAGAATTGTTCACAAATGATTAGTTTCCGGACAGTGTAGGTGGATATTTAGACACACTGTCGAAAACATTATCTAGATTTATGCTAGGGTTTTTATTAAGAACTTGTCGACATGACTAGTAGGGGAGGTAGGGGTGGGATGGGCACTCTTTCACAATTTAATGCATAAAAAATTAGATTTTATAGATAATCAAAATTTAATGCCAAATCTTATTGCACCACACATTTGGCTAGATATCTTAGGAGAAATTTCTTAAAATTATAATCAATCTTGACATTTAGAGATCATTTTAGAAATTAAGGCAAAAGTGCCCAATGCTCCCTATGGTAGGGAGGTTTGGACACACCCTATGGGAGGCTTGGGCATGACCTATAAAACACTCTAAATCCACAATAGAATCCAAAAATAAAATAAAAACCATCTTAAATAGCATCTTAACATATCTAAGATTAGGTTTAACCCATAAAGGTTAATAAAGCTGCTGTTTTTATTTTTGGTCCTCTTGATACCTCTTATAATGGCTCGAAATATCAAATCTTTGGGAATTTCCCGTCGCAAACCTTTTTGTTTTAATTTGAATGGCATCTTTCTGTAAATAAAAATAATCTAAATAGTTATTAATTAGAATTTTAAAAAATCCTCATGCACTCAACATATAGGAGGGCATTGGGCATGCCCAAACCTCCCTCATATCAGATTGCCCATTACTCCCTCTGTATACATTTTCAACATAAGTTACCGGTATTTTTTTTATTTAGGTATTTAAGCGTGAATTTTAGTTTAATTTATACGTTAGTATATATACAATAGATATCTAATAAAAAATAGACATACCTTTCGTTAGTTTTTTCTTTAATACGATCCGAAAGCACAACAAAACAGTCGGTTTTACGAGCGTAATAGATCAATATATATATATATAATTAAAATATGAAATAATACCAAATTATTAAATAACATTAATTTATTGACATCTAATTGGGTCTATGCTACAAATACTTTTTAACATTAACGTAAAATATTCAAGACCACACATTATCTAATCCACTAAGTTATCGAAATTATCGAAATTATTTAATATAGAATCATATCACAAAAAGAAATCATAAAATAAGATCCAAATTAATTTAATGAAATAAAATGATAAACTGTACTTTATTATGATCTTTGAACCAACAATAGCCAGCGATACACTACAAATAATACATAATATACAAATATATAATACATTAACTATATAATTTTACTTAGCTCGTTATTCCGTAGTGTTGGAGCTCTGCTCGGTTTGAAAGTTGAAGACAGAATGATGTCGCTTACCAAGCGGCACGGCCTTTTATACCAAGACGTAAACAAGTGACGTCACAATCGCCTGTTGGGGCATTTGTTTTATAAAAATGAAAACTAGAGCTTTTTGAACCGGGATTTTTGCTAATATGTTTGTAAAAAGCTTTACTGATCACTTCTACAAAACAATTAATACATAATATGTGTTATTTACATAGTTATTTACTGATATTCTAAAATCATGTAATAAACCTCTTATATTTTACTAAATTCCTTCTATTTAGACAGAAACTACATCGAAACATCATCATCATCATCACAGAAGTCACATACACATATTTATTTTTGTTATTTGGAGTATATTATTTGAAATAATCTATCACGGCCAAACTGACCAGTACTTCGCTCTCGAAGTACACAACCATTATTATTTGTGATCTCTAGACTTGCCATACAACACCTAATCACCTGCTACACCATGAGTACCAGTGAAGTATCAGACTAGAGACCGACTAGCAGTTTATTATTATTTGTGATCTCTGGACTTGCCATACAACACCTAATCACCTGCTACACCATGAGTACCAGTGAAGTATCAGACCAGGGACCGACTAGCAGTTCATTATTATTTGTGATCTCTGGACTTGCCATACAACACCTAATCACCTGCTACACCATGAGTACCAGTGAAGTATCAGACCAGGGACCGACTAGCAGTTTATTATTTGGCTTGTGAACTTGACATATTAGCCCTGCCACCCGCTGCTAGTGACATTCAAGCTAACATCAGAACAGAAGCGACCAGCGGAAAACTTTACCTAAATATGTGTATGTTCCCATTTTATACATTTTCTCATTTACTTAACTACATTTTGTTATAAGTATTACTCAATTCATAGTTTAATTTAGTATAACAGTATCTATCATATTAATTTTTTTTTTTTTTTTTTATTAAGATGTTTCTATTAGAAGTAATATTTACTCCATAGTTTAATCAAGCTTTATATTTTAGTAGGTATATTAATCCATCAATCAATAAGTATTTAATAATTAAACATTTTACATAATAATCTACTAACCCACAGTCCATTTAGTATTGAATTAAACATTTAACATCATAATCTATCACGGTAATACATCATGACAATAATATTATGGTAGTTCAAAAGAAACGTTTTGTTCAATCCATTCACCCGGCCAGAGTCGCAATTTTCTTTAGCTACTGTAATGTTTCGCATGTTATTGTGACCTCTCAAGGAAAACCTATCATTTTGCAATTGTTCTATTATCGCGTAAGGACCTTTATGACCATTTTGAATTTAGTTTATCATGACGTCTGTGATCTTGGCTTACATAAACGACGTCTCCTATATTGTACGTTTTATTGGTTCATCTGGTTGTATCAAAACGCTTCTTGAACTGGTTAGCAATATTTACAAGACGTTGCTGAGCTAATTCCCTATCAGTATTTACGTTAATTGAAAGGTCTCGAGAGCTATCGGCTACATCATTATTACAGGATTGTATACATAGTATTTTTTTGCCTAAATACCGATTACAAGACTAAAGGGTGAGAACCCCGTCGATTTTTGAAGAGTGGTGTTGATTGATTGTTGAACCTTCCATAACACGTTCGGCCAATCTGACGCTTCATTACACATAGTACCTACTGATCATATCACTAACAGTGGAAACAGCGTTCTATCTGACCGTTACTTCTTTTCTTCAAAAAGAGCCTGGACTTGGTTACTACCTACTAAAGTTGGCGCGTCGATCAGAAATGACTAAAGAGGGTGACTCGAATAAGGTGAAAGTATCACGGATAATTGGTATTAATTCATCTGCACTTAGGTTTAACGTTTTTAGGAGACGAAATTTGGTAAACCCATCAACTATTAGAAAAATATGTTTATAACCCTCATTAGATTGTGTAAAGGGTCCCGTACAATCCATTTGTTTTCGCTTTACTCTACTTCCCGTATTATGTGTTACTATTTCTATGTCATGGTAATCTACACAATTTCGACCAATCAAGAGATCGTATTTAAACTTCTTATTCTTAACAACAAATATATATAGTTCTATATAAACATCCTCAAACCTAACAGGGACAGTTTTTTTTTTTTGAACACCTCTAGGCTGCCACAACCTATTTCGTTAAAACACAGAGTATGCGGATGAATAGAGCATTTTTAACGTTTAGCAATAGATTCCTTAACAATACAACAATTAAGGGTCATTTTTAGCCTTGACATAACTTGAAAAGAACGATATTAGCTCAGAGGTTGTCTTTACATTACTATTGAATGATGCCATTCTAACATTAACGTCCGTATAACTACCGTAAAATAATTCAGTGAGTTGATTTTCTGTAAAAGCCATTTTTGTGTTGCGAAGCAAACGAATCTTTTCTCTTGCAAATTCATAGTAGGTATCGGCTGTCTGATATAAATGATACAGCAGTTGACAGTTGTTCAGCAAGATTGCATTTTCAGGGTACAGATCAGCGAGGTCAGTGCGAAACTTTTCCCATGTTCTACCCTCCGTTTAGGGTTCCCATGAGTCAAAACATTTTAATACAGACCCCCTGAGGGTCTTACCTGCTTTTGCAACGGCTGCCAACTACTCCATCCAAATTCCTTCGAAAAGTCTTCGATGTCCTTTACACCACCAATGGTTGTGCTGTTGTCATGTCACACGTAGCTGGGTCGAAAATGGGTAGCGCCACATCTTCCATCAGTTCGTCGTTTATGCCAGGGTATCTCGTATAGCCTTTAAGATGTCAGTCAGGAGAGCGGGATCTATTCTGAAACTTAGACACGTGAGTTTTAGTAATGGAATTACATAGATCCCACTTCTGATAATAGATCAATATATATATATATAATTAAAATATGAAATAATACCAAATTATTAAATAACATTAATTTATTGACATCTAATTGGGTCTATGCTACAAATACTTTTTAACATTAACGTAAAATATTCAAGACCACACATTATCTAATCCACTAAGTTATCGAAATTATCGAAATTATTTAATATAGAATCATATCACAAAAAGAAATCATAAAATAAGATCCAAATTAATTTAATGAAATAAAATGATAAACTGTACTTTATTATGATCTTTGAACCAACAATAGCCAGCGATACACTACAAATAATACATAATATACAAATATATAATACATTAACTATATAATTTTACTTAGCTCGTTATTCCGTAGTGTTGGAGCTCTGCTCGGTTTGAAAGTTGAAGACAGAATGATGTCGCTTACCAAGCGGCACGGCCTTTTATACCAAGACGTAAACAAGTGACGTCACAATCGCCTGTTGGGGCATTTGTTTTATAAAAATGAAAACTAGAGCTTTTTGAACCGGGATTTTTGCTAATATGTTTGTAAAAAGCTTTACTGATCACTTCTACAAAACAATTAATACATAATATGTGTTATTTACATAGTTATTTACTGATATTCTAAAATCATGTAATAAACCTCTTATATTTTACTAAATTCCTTCTATTTAGACAGAAACTACATCGAAACATCATCATCATCATCACAGAAGTCACATACACATATTTATTTTTGTTATTTGGAGTATATTATTTGAAATAATCTATCAAGCGCATAACCTTCAAACGTGTCTGTGTTTAACAACGGACAGAAATGACAGATAGTATATGGATGAACAGTTTTGCCAGTCGGTAAAGTAAACTACCAAATTACGAAAAAAATCAAATCTGTTACAGGATCAGAATAAAAGGGGGGTGCCCATCTCTCCCGACTGCCCGTCCCACCCCTACTTCCCCTACTACGAGTAGACTAAGTAGGCTTTAAAGTTGTTTCTTCAAACAATTGGTCTATTATTTTTACATTTTTAAAACGATTTTCTTTCAACCTACTTTCACAACTATTCATACATACATACATAAAATCACGCCTGTTTCCCAACGGGGTAGGCAGAGACCACGGATCTCCACTTGCTACGATCCTGACATACTTCTTTTGCTTCATTCACTCTCATTACATTTTTCATACATGCGCGTCGGTTTAGGGTACTCTGGACCTGGCCTTTCTCTAAAACTTCCCCAATTTGATCGAGGTACGCACGCCGAGGTCTTCCCCTTCCAACTGTCTCATTCACACTCTCCTTATGCATCTGCTTCGTCATTTTAGCATACCCTTCTCAATTTTCATCATTACGTCTTCTTTCACTACACAACGTTCTCTTATCGCACTGTTCTTCACTCTATCATTCAAAGTTAAACCACACATACTTCTCAAAGCTCTCATTTCCACTGCATTTATTCATACAATTTGATATAGATGTAAATACAATATTTTAAGCTACAGGACTAAAATCGCCGTAGCCACGTTCTATCAAAAATAGAGTTCAGACAAAATGGTGTTCAAACATGTTATCAACATGTTGTATACAAGTTTTTAAGTTTAACAGGAAAATATCAGTCCTTGAGGAATTAAATTTACATGGGACCTCTGACTCTGTACGACATACCAAAAAAAATGTAAGACCAAAATCCTTCGTAATTGGCGGAATGATCGCGTAACCATTATATTATATATATATTATATATATTATCACATATTACAGTCAAATTGAGAAAACCTTTTGAAATCGTTATAATGATAATACCTACTTACTTTTTTTATTTGTGATATTTATGGTGTACAAATAAGGTATTTTCTTTTTATCCATCTGATCAAAGGGAATTTGTTCGCTATCAAACCTCAGGAATAAAGGAAACGAAAGATTTGAAATGTAGGAATAAGTACCTACCTACTTATGTTTGGATGAAAGAAAAAAAAAAAACAAATAGGACTTAACTATTAACAATAACACAATAATATCCAACCAATTTGGAAATCTGAATCTGAAGTATTAAATTAGATATATTTTTTTTATAAATTAGTAGATATTTTAGAGTCATCATAATTTTCCAGCCCTTTAGGTAGGTACCCACGTTACGTGGGGTCGGCACAAAATGTGATCCTTACTAAACTAAGTAATATATTTTTTTTAAATAAAATCTAGCATGATCATAATCCCAGACTCGGTAGATATCTCCTCAGATCACTATTTACTTAGATCTTTTGAGGATATCTAAGGACCATACCATGATGTGGCACATGCCCACAATTTGCACTTCCGTACGTGGCAGATTGCAAGCCCATCGCCGATTTATTTTTATGCTTTTTTAGACAAATACTAACTATTTACATAAAAATATTATTAATCACTGACTGTTGTCTGTAGAATGGTTTATCATGCTGCTCGCATTTCAGACAGCCAGTCCAATATTTTTGTATACTTACCTAATTTTACCTATTTATTGAGTTCCATCATATTAATGTAAGATACGTTTTTTTTATATTATGTGTAGGTTGTGTAACTCGTAAACAAATTCCTTATTTTCGATGGGAAAATGTTTTTACTTCATTAAGTATTTCCTATCGATACTATGGAAAGGTTTTTTATTTTTGTTTGTCACAAATAAAATCAAAAAGTACTGGTCCGATTTCAAAAATTCTTTCACCGTTAGAATGTTACATTATCCCTGAATAACTAAAGATATATTTATTACTAGAAAAAATTAGGGATCTCTACTAAAACTTCTATAATGTACCCAAGGATTGTGATGTGTAAAAATTAATGGATTTTAGCAGACAAAGTCGCGGGTAACAGCCAGTTTATTATATACTTTTCAAAATGTGGGCATGTGTCAAATTGACACGTTTGGACGTGCCTCTGACTACTTTCGTTAGATATCCTCAAAAAATGAAAATTACTAGGGATTCGAAGAGATATCTACCGAGTCCGGGGATTACAGTCATGATCATGGTATGTATGTATTATACCTACCATTGGAACCATTGGGTAGTATTTGAGAATATCAGAAATACAGAGGGTTAGGGTAAATTTGTCATCGCAAAAATCTAGTGTAAATTCGTCACCGCTCAAATTGTTAAAAATATTTTTTAACATTTTCATCATCTATAATAAATGATTGATTCAGGCGTGACTTTGCGGAAATCCATTACAAATACTGAAAAGGACGGAAATTTCTAGTACTTTCCCGCTAAAACTATTTTCTAATGAGGTTATTAATTAAGCTTATTAATATTAATGAGCCCCACAAAATGCCTTATAGAAATATTATTAAATATTAATAATCCCAACACCACACCTCAAATAGAAACTCGACACGTGTTTCGCTTCTCCACGAAGCATCCTCAGGACCGTTGACTCGCTCCGCACTGGTGTTGCTCCACCGAGCGCCGAGAGAAAAGATTTCTTTCGGTGTTGGGATTATTAATATTAATAATATTTCTATAAGGCATTTTGTGGGGCTCATTAATATTAATAAGCTTAATTAATAACCTCATTAGATAATAGTTTTAGCGGGAAAGTACTAGAAATTTCCGTCCTTTTCAGTATTTTCATCATCTGTGTATTTAGATAGATTTTCTTTGTATAATGTTTTCCCAATGAATCCTCTGCGCAATTCAATAACAAGTGCGCGGATGTAGAACAAGGCTAAAATAACATTGCTCCTCTGAAAAGCAGTTTCGTAAATTGTATGGCGTATAATGTTCGTACTCTGACGAAGTACTAATTGTTAGTAATTAGTGTGATGCCGTACATACAGCTGCATATCTCTGCTAATGGTGTTCCGTACGTCTACCATGAGTTGTCACATTTAGATTAGCTGACGTTACTACAGTAGCAATAGTACGTTACTATGACATTTGTCAAAACTGTTACTCATGGTACCAAATTGTAAGCTAATTATGAGCGCAAACTACAGTCGCTGTAGTACACTGTGACGTAGGATAGTTAACTACGTGAGGTTTTAGTACCTAACTATCCGCTAGAGGCGCTGTACAAGTTTTCATACATTTTTTTAACTACAGTCGCTAACGTGCGTAGATTGTGAAAACTTTGTGAGGGTAATTTATTCTGGTTGCACGTATACATGTAGGTATAGTTGGCTCAACGAATCTAGGCATTCGTGAAGTTAGCCGCAAGAGCTGCGCAACTAACTGTGGCTAACTTCACGAATGCCTAGATCCGTTGGATGACGTATATGTATTTATTCTTGTATTTTGTTTTACAGCCACCAAGATGGCTGTAAAACAAAATACTTTCTGTAACGGTGATCTAATGATCTCTTGTAACGGTCCTTAGATAGCTAATGGTAATAAATAATTGGTTGTAAATACATTAGCTTCAATCTGAAATCCTGAAAAAAATCCATCATATAAGTAAATAGGTAATAAGTAGTATTATATACCTAATATAATATAGTATAATAAGTAGGTGTAAATAATAAAAAACTTTTTTTATTTCCTATCCTATGTGGCTTGAGAACAAATCTTCTTTAAATACGTTATGTGAAACAGTTAAGCTATCTAAGCACCGTTACAAACGATCCATAGATGGCTCGACTAATCCAGATCACTACAGAAAAGTGCACGTTGCAAAATATAAATAAAATTATAACTACGTATCATATTCAAAGTAATTATATCTATCTTCTATCTATATATATAAAAATGAATTGCTGTTCGTTAGTCTCGCTAAAACTCGAGAACGGCTAAACGGATTTATCTTATCTTGGTCTTGAAATGTTCGTGGAGGTCTAGGGAAGGTTTAAAAGGTAAGAAAAATTCTAATAACTGCCGGTAAAACCCTGAAAATAGCCCTTTTCTATTTACCATACAAACGTTTTCTAAATAAGTACAAAGTTTGCCGGGTCAGCTAGTCAATTAATATTTTTCAATATAGATCTGTCGAATTCTGTAAATGAAGATATTTGAATTTTTACAGTTATTTTGAGAAGGGAACTTGTACTACAAAATATGCGGAACCCTAAAAGCGAGTATAATGCTCCCTTGACCAACTACTTAGTTATCTCAAAGCTCTGTTTGTAGTCCATTGTTCTAGAGGTACCTTCCGTATTGTTGTGGTTGTGACGTCACGTTTTGATGGTCAGCTATGGAATAGTGACAATAGGTACCATAAAAGTACACCATAGAATCTGCACTGGATAATATTCAGTGAATGTCAACGCGCACATTTAAATAAATAAATAAATAATAATGCTGGACAATCCACACAGCATCATCTAGCCCCAAAGTAAGCTACTCAAAGCTTGTGTTATGGGTACTAGATAACTGATATATTTAATACATTATATACCTACATAGATAGATATTTTTTTATTATACATAGAAAACACCCAGACCAACGGAACAAATTTCTGCAGATCGTACACAAATTTGTTCCGCAGCGGGAATCGAACCCGCAACCTCTTGTGTCGCAGGCGGACTCTCGCCCGCTGCGCCACAGAGGTCGTCAAAATTTACATCACCGATAGATTTAAACAAAGCTAATGTTTTTCGGGTGGACAAAATAAGATCCTACTAATATTATAAACGCGAAAGTTTGTAAGAATGTATAGATTTCTGGATGTCTGGATGTATATTTGTTACTCTGTCGCGCGTAAACGGCTGAACGGATCTGGATGAAATTGGGCGCAGTTATAGATTATGGTCTGGAATAACAATAGGCTATATTTTATCCCGGAAAATGTACGGTTCCCGTGGCATAGATTTGTTTGTTTTTCAAGGTACCACGCGGGCGAAGCCGTGCGCGGATGCTAGTATTAAGAAATATATTAGAGCAAGCCTGAAAGAGGCGCCGGTGACGGAAAAGATGAGGAGTAATAGGTTAGCGTGGTATGGGCATGTTATGAGGAGAGATGAATGTCATGTGACGAGGAGAGTGTTAGGTATGAATGTGGATGGATACAGGGGTAGAGGTAGGCCGAAGAAAAGATGGATGTACTGAAAAGTTCGAACTCAAAATGAGTTCGAACTTTTCAGTACATCCATCATCTATCTATCTATATCTATATAAGAGCTTAACCTGACTGACTGACTGACTGACTGACTGACTGACTGACTGATTTATCATCGCCCAGCCGAAACCGCTGAAGCTAGAAAGCTGAAATTTGGAAGGTGGTTTCCTTTTATAACAAAACCACCCACTAAGGCGGGGTTTTTGGAAATTCCACCTTTAAGGGGGTGAAAAAGGGTGAAAACGTTTGTATGAAACTTTTTAACGCGTGGAGCGATTTTCATGAAACTTTGATTGTACACTGTAAATGCAAAATGAACGGACACGTGTTTCAAGATTTTTCAATATAGCCTTCAAAAAGGGGTCAAATGTGGGGTCAATGTTTGTATGGGAACTTTTTAACGGGTGGTGCGATTGGTTTGAAACTTTGTTTGTGTACTGTAAATGCAAAATGAATAGACACGTATTTCAGGATTTTTCAATATAACCTTCATAAAGGGGTCAAATGGGGTGTCAAAGTTAGTATGGGATTTTTATGAGTTGTGTGATGTGTTTGAAACTCAGTTTAGATACTTTAAGTGAACAAAGTCGCTGGCGGGACAGCTAGTTTCTTCATATAAGTATTGCACGAAAATATTTTTTTTCGCTACATTGATTTTGAAAGAATCGGTACTTAACACAAAGAAGAAAACAAAAAACAAAAACAAACATGATCACGACTGCACGGTAATCACAGGCTATTTAAATAGCTCCTCAGATCTCTAGTTACTTACATCTTTGAGGATTTCTAAAAAGGGTAGTCAGAGGCACGTCCGAACATGATATTTGGCACATGACCACATTTTAAACAATGATTAGTAACTCTCCGTACGTGACAGGCTGCAGGCCCATCGCCGCATAAGTATACTAGCTGACCTAGGACGCACACCTTCAAATTTTTGGTTCTATCTTATACCTTTAAACGAGCAATTCTTGTATATACGAGTATATATATAATCTGAATCTCGGAAACGGCTCCAGCGATTTTCATGAAATTTAGTATGCAGAGTGTTTCGGGGGTGATAAATCGATCTAGCTAGGTTTCATTTTTATAAAACGTCGTTTACCCAAAAGAACGAGCAAAGCTCGGTCACCCAGGTACTGGTCTAAATACGAGATAGTACCCAGTGACCGAGCTTTGCTCGGTGTTTTTTCTTCGTAAACGACGTTTTCCAAAAATGAAACCTAGCTAGATCGATTTATCACCCCCGAAACCCCCTGCATACTAAATTTCATGAAAATCGTTGGAGCCGTTTCCGAGATTCCGATTATATATATATATATATACAAGAATTGCTCGTTTAAAGGTATAAGATACATACATATATATATATACAAGAATTGCTCGTTTAAAGGTATAAGATATTTAGAAAAAAAATAAGAGAATAAATAGTTTCACTTAGGTTCTGAGCAGCTGATCGCTATACTACGATGTTATCAGCCACTGATAACGATAACGCAATGTTTGTCATCAATTCGTGGAGTTGTGATAACAACTATTTACTTTGGGAATGCAATGTTTATATACCTATACTTGTACACAAGGTTACACAGTCCAATTCCACTAATAAAATCAACGCGAAAGTTTGTTTGAGAGACACATATTTATGAAATCATCATGATCATTGGCAGCTCAAATAATGGCCTACTGCTGGGTATAAGCCTCCTCCCTCAAACGCCACTTCAATCGACCCTGTGCTGTTCTGTACCCCTAGTATGAGTTTTTGATTTACGAAAACTTTTTTCGAATAGTATCCTTTCATACATTTACCTCCATCGGAAATGTTAAGGAACAAAAATAAGGTCGATAATATCGAAAATATTATCTAATTGGCAGTCCCAGCAATAATTTTCAAACCAAGTTTTCACGATATCGACCTTATTTTAGTTCCTTAACATTTCCGATGGAGGTAAATGTATGAAAGGATACTATTCGAAAAAAGTTTTCGTAAACTATCAAAAACTCATACTAGGGGTACAGGTCCAGGTATTTCCCTCTATGGCCTCTATATCATCCACCCACCGGGCTGGTGGTCTGCCCCGGCTTCTAGTGCTCTCCCTATATTATATATCCTGCTCTCACACATACTTATGTATTAATAGATATTATTAATAATAATAATGAATTAATTATTTATAAAAAAAAAAAAAAAAAAAATATGATCACGACTGTAATCCCCAGGCTCGGTAGATATCTCCTCAGATCTTTAGTTACTTAGATCTTTGAGGATATCTAAAGAGGGTAGTCAGAGGCAAGTCCAAACATGACATTTGGTACATGCCCACATTTTGCACAGTAGTTAGTATTCCGTACGTGACAGGTTGCAAGCCCATCGCCGCTTATAAGAATACTAACCTATGACACACACCTTCGAATTTTTGGTTCTAGGGTAGGTATGCCGGTTTCCTCACGATGTTTTCCTTCACCGTTTAAGAGCACTGGCATTGCGCACATAAATTTTTCGAATGGAAAAACTCATTGGTGCACGATCAGGTTTGAACCCACGACCTTCGGATCGTGAGGCAGGGGTGCTACCGCTACACCACCAGCGCTCGTTAATTATTTATAGATTTATAAAATGTACCTACCTGCGTAGTAGGTACGGTTAATGGCTCGCTCACACTAACACGCGCCACAGAATACCAGCGCTGCAGCAGCACGGTTGCCGCAGCATTAAGCTGAGTGGTGACTTATTTTGTTTACCTACTATAATTGTGCAATTTAGATTTTAAGTCATTTTGTAAACAAAATAAATATATTTCTTTCTTTTCTTTCTTATGTTTGATAGATTTTTTTAAGAACTTCCTACCGTTCAGAATTATTTTCGCATCTATAATATTGCCAGTGCTCTTAAACGGTGAAGGAAAACATCGTTTGAAAACCGGCATACCCTAGAACAAAAATTCGAGGTGTGTGCCATAAGTGTGTAATTTTATTAGCGGCGATGGGCAATCTATCACGTGCGGAATACTAAGTTTGATAGGTTGAACGCGCTAATCTCAGAAACTGATGGTTTGAATTGAAATATTATAATATTATTGTGTTCATTTATCGAGGAAGGTTAAACTATTAGCACCACGCTACGACCAATAAGAGCATCAATAAAAAATGTTGCAAAAACGAGTTAAAATCTTTCTTCTTCTTCTTCAATTATGGCATCTGTCTCTTAGAGAACAATTTTGCCAGTGTCAAGTGTATTTATTTATAAGTATTGTCAACGTCACAGAGTCATAGTCAAGTTGTCAAGTCAATTTTAAACAAAAGATGGCTGTTTTGTTGAAAATTTTCGGGATTTCCTCCGATGGAATTTGACGAGAACTATTCACTCTAATTCACATACTTTACACTCGCGTCAAGAACCCGGGCTTTATTGGCAAAATAACCACCAAAATTACGCAATAAAACTCAAAATAACACGAGAAAACATATAAAAACCAGAGCGACGTAGTTGTCAGGCAAATACACCGCAGAAAATCCGAATCGAGTTAAAATCTATAACTTAAAACGCGCAGACAAAGTTGTGCGAGAGTCAGGAATTGTCAACGTCAATCAATCAAATCGTCAGAAGATGGCTGTTTCGTTTAAAAATTCTTGAAAAATTATTCATCATTAACATCATCATTCTCAGCCTGTGTCTACCCATAGCTTTTTTTTCACTTTTCCGTAAATTTAACCTTTTTTTTCGGACCGGACTAATGCTTTGTCTGAAAACCTTAAAACTAGGTTCAGTACTACAAAAGTTGCGAGTAACGAGATGCATTCGTGTGTCTCTTTACTCGGTACCATGCGTGGCGTACCCGTTACTCAGTACCGAATACGTATGGTTTGCTACAGTTTTAATCATAACTCGTCAAATCCAAAAAAAATCTATTATCACGACTGTAATCCCCGGGCTCGGTAGATAAGATATCTTCCTCAGATCTTTAGTTACTTAGATCTTTAAGGATATCTAAAGAGGGTAGTCAGAGGCACATCCAAACATGACATTTGGTACATGCCCACATTTTGCACCTTAGTTAGTAGGTATTCCGTACATGTCAGATTACAAGCCCATCGCCGCTTATAAGAATACTAACCTATGACACACACCTTCGAATTTTTGGTTCTAGGGTATGCCGGTTTCCTCGCGATGTTTTCCTTCATCGTTTAAGAGCACGCACATAAATTTTTCGAATGGAAAAACTCATTGGTGCACGACCAGGTTTGAACCCACGACCTTCGGATCGTTAGACAGGGGTGCTACCACTGCACCACCAGCGCTCTCGTCAAATCCAAGCTTGCCTTTATCCGTCCGCCCTTCCGGCGGCCTGTCTATCACAGTTATTGGGCCAAACTGAGCATGTCAGGTGTAATTGAGCTAGGGGCAATTAATGAGGCCAACCATGTGTGTGACATGGAATGAGTCACTACTGTCATACCCATTCTGTTTATGTGAGTAACATTTGTTTCTAAACCCCCATATTCTGTACTAGATGTTTCCGCGACTTTGTCCGACCCTTTATTTTTACCCCCTTTCTTGGCCTTCTTAAACGGTGAAGGAAAACGTCGTGAGGAAACCGGCATACCCTAGAACCAAAAATTCGAAGGTATATGTCATAGGTTAGTATTCTTATAAGCGACGAAGGGCTTGCAACCTGTCACGTACGGAATACTAACTACTGTGCAAAATGTGGGCATGTACCAAATGTCATGCTTGGACTTGCCTCTGACTACCCCCTTTAGATATCCTCAAAGATCTAAGTAACTAAAGATCTGAGGAGATATCTACCGAGCCCGGGGATTACAGTCGTGATCATATTTTTTTTTTTTCTTCTTGGCCTGTATAATATCCTAGATTTTGCTTAGGTGCTGAAGAAGTCTGGATACGTAGAAAAAAAATAATTTTGAAAACTTACGTTTTATTTAGACGCCATCACGGATTTAAGAAGTAGTGTTGCACTATACATTTAGTAGAAATTAATATTAGTGTTGCCATATAATATTCTATGCAACACGCTTTAGGGTGAAATTTTTACAAACTTTATATTATGTCGTATTTATCAAAAGCCTACAAAATAAGTTTCAAGCTTATAAGCTTCGAACTTTAAAAATGATGTGGTTTCCATACAAACTTTTATCTCCTATTTCGATTCCTTACAGCATTTTTGCGGTTTAAAAAGTAGCCTATGACCTTTCTTAAGCTCTAAAGAGATAGTTTGAACCCTATTTCATTTAAATCAGTTCAGTAGTTTAGGCGTGATAGAGTAACACACAGAGAAACTTTCGCATTTATATTATTAGTAAGGATTCCTGGTGTAACTACATTTTTACCTGAATACACCGAAGTAATTGCTTTGAAATGTACATATGTATTTGACTTTTTTTGTATAATTATGATGTCTGTGGTTATATTGACCGGCTGTCGCTCAAAGGACATTTTATCTACTGCTGTCGCTTAACAGATTTTGACAAATAAAGTGTCGCTTTTGTTTGTATCAAAAAGTGACATGGATGATGTTAAATATTAATGAAATAATATGTTATTCAAACGCTACCACTCGTTTTTTTTTGGATTTTGCAAATTTATTTTTTTCAAAATTATGTTCAATGTGACCTTTGAGCTGGAGGAACCTCTTAAATAAACATGATGACCTTTACATGAAAGGTCATATAAAAAGTTAAGTAAATAGATTTAGCTAGTTTCACCATGCTTTCTTACGGTTGGTTTCTATAAATCTTATAACTTTAAATGAAAAATTCTTGTATATCTATGATAATATTATAAAGAGGTAAGTTTCGTATTTTTGTATTTTTGTATTTTTGTTTGTAACGAAAAAACTAAAAAACTACCGGTCCGATTTCAAAAATTCTTTCACCGTTAGAATGCTACATTATCCCTGAGTAACATAGGCTATATTTTATGCAGGTACATTGCGGGCGACGCCGCGAACGGAAGCTAGTATCTTATTACTTTAAAATGAACAATTCTTGTATATATATAAGTACCTGGATGACCGAGCTTTGCTCGTTTTTTTTTGGGTAAACGACGTTTTCTAAAAATGAAACATAGCTAGATCGATTTATCGCCCCCGAAACCCTCTGCATACTAAATTTCATGAAAATCGTTGGAGCCGTTTCCGAGATTCAGATTATCCTACTAATATTATAAACGCGAAAGTTTGTAAGAATGTCTGGATGTATGTTTGTTACTCTTTCACGCTGAAACGGCTAAACGGATCTGGATGAAAGTTGGCACTGATATAGATTATGGTCTGGAATAACACATAGGCTGCTTTTTATCCCGGAAAAAAGAAAAGTTCCCGCGGGATAGATTTATTTTTGTTTTTCAAGGTACCACGCGGGCGAAGCCGTGGGCGGAAGCTAGTATATAATATACGGCTTCCGCCCACGGCTTCGCCCGCGTGGTACCTTGAAAAACAAAAACATCGCTTTCCGCGGGAACCGTACATTTTTCGGGATAAAATGTAGCCTATGTGTTATTCCAGACCATAATCTATATCTGTGCCAAATTTCATTCAGATCTGTTGAGCCGTTTTAGCGTGAAAGAGTAACAAACATACATCCATCCATCCATACATTCTTACAAACTTTTGCTTTTATTATATTAGTAGGATACAAGAATTGCTCGTTTAAAGGTATGAGATTACAATTCACTGGTTCACATACACGCCAAACACAGTACTCCTTTGCTTCGCAGTCGGGTAAACACTGTCAGTTGAAACGTGGAGGGTCAATTTACCGATGCGACTAGCATTAAAGTGGATAATGTTGCTTATTGAATCAAGCAGTAATTTGCCACTCTAGATTGAGTGGGGGGGAGCTATTGACCCCTTATTGACTACTTGGTACATACGCCATTGTGAATTAATTTACCAGTACCTGAGTGACCGAGCTTTGCTCGGGTTATTTTTTGGTAAACGACGTTTTCTAAGAATTAAACTTAGCTAGATCGATTTATCGCCCCCGAAACCGCCTACATACGAAATTTCATGAAAATTGTTGGAGCCGTTTCCGAGATTCAGATGATATATTTATATAATTATATACTTCTACAAGAATTGCTCGTTTAAAGGTAGAAGATTTTTAGTTCAATTGCGATTTTTTTTAATTCACTTACTTACTATCTGACCAGAATAATCCTACTAATATTATAAAAGCGAAGTTTGTAAGAATGTATGAATGTCTGGATGTCTGAATATGTGTAACAAACACCTTGTAAAACAAAAACAAATCTATCCCACGGAAACTGCACATTTTTCCGGGGTAAAAAGTAGCCTATGTGCTATTTTAGACTTTAATCTATATTTGTGCCAAATTTCTGTCAGATCAGTTCAGCCGTTTTAGCGTGAAAGAGTAAGAAACATACATCCATACATCTACACATACATTCTTACAAACTTTCGCGTTTATGATATTAGTAAGATTACTTGATAACCGAAATAAGAAAAGCAAAAATCAACATGTAAAATCTTTTTAAAACAAATCGCGCTACATAAAACCTCAATGGAAAATGAATTTGCTTTTTAAAAATAAAATCTAATTCTCATTGATAGGGTTGGGACCGCACGAATATACGGAGCTACTTTATCGATATTTTTCAAGTGGGCATAAGTAGCCAATTATGTGAATAATCTTTTTAAAATCTTGCTCCACTAACGAACTCTTACGATAACATCCTACTAATATTATAAAGGCGAAAGTTTGTAAGAATGTATGGATATGTTGGATGTAAGGATGATGTATGTTTGTTACTTTTTCACGCTGAAACGGCTGAACGGTTCTGGATGAAATATGGCACAGACATAGATTATAGTCTAGAATAGCACATAGGCTACTTTTTATTCCGGAAAAAAATATTTTTCCCTCGGTATGATTTGATTTTGTTTTTCAAGGTAACACGCGGGCGGGAGCTAGTTTATTTATTAATAAAATTTGAGTGTAATTTTAACATTAAATAGATCATTAAATATTACACAAATTATATTTCAAATTATTACAATTCGAAAGGATAAAACTTTGATTTTTCATACACTCAAAAGTCTTTAGATAGTCACAGCGCCTTAATTCGCCGTTTACAGTAATTAAGGTGCCTCCGTAAGTGTAAAGCTAAGGGCCTCATTAAGGGGAAACGGGTGAAGTGTTTCGTCGAAAACTGAATTTATGCCATTTAACCATCCAAGAGAGCACTAGTGGTGTAGTGGTAGCGCCCCTGCCTCACGGTCTGAAGGTCGTGGGTTCAAACCTGGTCGTACACCAATGAGTTTTTCCATTCGAAAAAATTATGTGCCCAATGCCAGTGTTCTTAAACGGTAAAAGAAAACATCGTGAGGAAACCGGTATACGTATACCCTAGAACCAAAAATTCGAAGGTGATCTTATAGGAAGGAAGTAATCTTATAAGCGGCAATGGGCTTTCATCCTGTCAATGTTTGGACGTGCCTCTGACTACCTGTTTAGAAATCCTCAAAGATAAACCGAGAACAGTACATTTTTCCGGGATAAAAATTAGCCTATGTGCTATTCCAGACTAATCTATATCTGTGCCAAATTTCATTCAGATCCGTTCAGCCGTTATAGCGTGAAAGAGTAACAAACATACATCCATCCATCCATACATTCTTACAAACTTTCGCGTTTATAATATTAGTAGGATCAATAGCAAACTACTTGCGACCCAGTCAGCAAGCTGTGTGGCCAAGAAGATCAAGTTATCACGCGGACGAAGCCACGGGCGGAAGCTAGTACGACATAATTTAGTCTCTAGTTAATGTTTTCTCGTCTGTTTTTTGTAAGTACCTTTAACTTATTGTTTTCAGTAAATCTATAAATATGTATTTATCTCTTTATCTCGGTTTTAAACTGATTCTTTACTATGTGTGTGCGTGTGTATCAAATAAATTATTTTCTATTCTATTCTATTATTTATCTTCTCTTATATATAAAAATGAATTGCTGTTCGTTAGTCTCGCTAAAACTCGAGAACGGCTAAACGGTTTATCTTATCTTGGTCTTGAAATGTTCGTGGAGGTCTAGGGAAGGTTTAAAAGGTAAGAAAAATTCGAATTACTGCCGGGGAAACCCTAAAAATAGCCCTTTTCTATTTCCCATACAAACGTTTTCTAAATAAGTACGAAGTCTGCCGGGTCAGCTAGTGTATATTATATATTTTGATTATGTTTCCGATGCTACACCAAGGTTGAAGGTATAAATCAGTCAACAGCACATATAACCTCTCACGGCAGACATGTCCGTCGGAGTTTGGATGAGTTATCGCTAATGGCATTTACAAGTTAGCTACGTTCTTCCAAGAACACATTACTATTGCATATACCGAATTGTCTCTTAGCTATCGTAGAACTGTCAGATGTGTACATATCAGGGCTTTACGATAAGCTTATAACAAACCATGTTTCAGAAAAGTCACATTAACTACTTCATTAAATTTTTTATAGATCATGGTACGAAATATTAAAGTTATATTACTTTGATATTGCCCGAAGTTCTTGTTAAGGACCCTGTCAATGAGAAGCTAGAATTATTTTATAAGTTTACACTTGCGAGCTTTAAACTGGAATCGCTTCATAGCAGTTGTTCAAGAAAAAAATATTTGCTGAAAAAAATCCGGCTTAAAGCTCACGAGTGTAAATAAAACTTTAATGGCACAGCCTAAAATAAGTCTGAAAACTTCGAAATAAAATTAAGAGTTAAAAAAAGGTTTATAGAAGTTAGAATACAGTAACCAAAAGTTTACTTTTATAAAGTGTAGCAGAGGGCTTTTAAGTTTTAAAACAAAGATTAATCGAAAGTTACGGGGAATTGTACCTACTAGTTATATTTTAAGCTGGCATTTTTCTATTGTGTCAACAGTTTTTTCGAGCCAGTCTAATGCAAAGTTTAAGTACGTCTCACAGACTTATAAACATCTTTGTTGTCTGGCATAAAGTCAACTGAAAAAAAATTCAAAAGTAAATCACATTTAATAAAAACCAAGACAAATTAAATTACAAAAATTGGCATTGGTATAAAAATTACATGAAATTTGTCAATAATATTCCAGTACACTGTAATGTCCAGCGTCCAAATACCCGGAGAAGAGGAGATGTTTCACGGTCCTGCCTTGCCCATAATCAATAGTCTTTGAGCATCCAGACCGGTGGACCTTGAACGTATAGTCAGTGAACAACTCGCTAGCACAGTGCAACTCCACATGACCCGCGTATTCACCGTCCCTGGACATGAGACTTCTATAATCCGCTGCACTCCACATATGCATCCCGTAGGAATGATCACCGATTATAAAATCCTTGTATCTGCTCCAATTTTCGGTGACTCGCTCAACAACTCTGAGGCGGATGTCTCGATGGCGTTCTTGCGTCCCGTACACACAATATGACACTGATCGGAACATGCAATTGCCATCGCCTCTGATAGGGACAACTCTACCTCCTGACATCATTATCGTGCTAAAGTATATCCTTTTTCATCGATGTCGATGTATTAGACATGATATTTACCAACACTAGTTAGCTGTCACTGGGCGAAATGTGCGCGAGAAATTACAGCGTGAAATGAACGAGAACTGTGGATAAACTATCTGCAGATAGTCTGTTGTCCAACGGAATGGCTTACATGAAAGAGGCATGTGATTATATATTCGGGAACATGGAAAAGTTATCGGTAACTAGTGAAATATTGTTTGATAGAACTTACAAAATTTTTGCAATCACCTGATTTTGACAGTGTCTCTTGTCTGTTATTATTACAAACCAACCTTATTTGTTTGCGATAACCTCCTTTATTTTGGCGCCAATTTCATGATAATGAGGTCAACGTGCAAAGATGCACTCTCAGAACAGCTGAGACGTGATTTACTCTCACGTGTACTACGGCCCATATTTGACAATCCCTCTATAGGCAGCTAACCTCGATGGTCAAGCATATGCGGGCCGCACAACACTTATCTAGGAGTTAACTGCGTATGTGGCACATGTCTTCGAGCTGACACATTTTGCTAGTCTGTTGTTCAACAGCTGCACTTTAAGTGACTGATAACGCCATTACGATTATTGCCATCACAAAGGCCAAAATAAAGAATAAATATAGCGCTGGTGGTCTAGTGGTAGTACCCCTGCCTCACGATCCGAAGGTCGTGGGTTCAAACCTGGTCGTGCACCAATGAGTTTTTCCATTCGAAAAATTTAGTGCTTCTTAAACACTGAAGGAAAACATCGTGAGGAAACCGACATACCCTAGAACCAAAACTTCGAAGGTATGTGTCATTGGTTAGTATTCTTATAAGCGGCGATGGGCTTGCAACCTGTCACGTACGGAATACTAACTATTGTGCAAAATGTGGGCATGTACCAAATGTCATGTTTGGACTTGCCTCTGACTACCCTCTTTAGATATCCTCAAAGATCTAAGTAACTAAAGATCTGAGGAGATATCTACCGAGCCTGGGGATTACAGTCGTGATCATTTTTTTTTTTTTTTTAAATAAGTAAATAATATTGGTGGACAGTTTACACAACGCGATCTAGCCCCAAACTAAGCAACGCTTGTATTATGGTAACCAGATAGCTGATAGATTAATTATATACATTTTTTTTGTAAATACATACATAGAATACATAATAACACCCAGACACAGAACAAACATCTGCGTTCATCACACAAATGTTTATCCTGGATAGGGATCGAACCCACAACCTACAGCGCAGAAGGCAGAGCTACTACCAACTGAGCTGTGAACACCATTACGAATGTGTCTAAATTTTGGACACGGTCTTAGCATCTGTTTCATTCAAGCAAAAATGAGCGCTGGAGGTGTAGAGGTAGCACCCCTGCCCCACGATCCAAAGGTCGTGGGTTCAAACTTGGACGTGCACCAAGTTTTTCTATTCGAAAAAATTATGTGCGCAATGCCAGTGCTCATAAACGGTGAAAAATGTGCAAAATGTGAGCATATGCCAAATATCATGTTTGAACGTGTCTCTCACTACCCTCTTTAGATCGAAGTTTTAACAGGTTTACACGGGCTACCCGTGACCACGACAGTGTGTAAAACGTCGGAAAAATAGGTAAATAAAACGCGATAAATACCCGTATAATACTAATAATGTGTTCAGATCGTGCTAGTTTCAAAATATACGTGTCAGTTCCGTAGGTTTCTGAAAACAGATCTCTCGTTGTCTAAAGAAAGAAAGAAAGAAAGAAAGAATAATGTTCATTTGCAACACACAAGAAGTTAAAAACAGAAAAAAATTAAAAACAAATACATAAACATCCGTTGGTCTGGGTGTGTATGTATAATAAAAAATATCTATCTATGTACCTACATCATGTATTAAATATATCAGTTATCTAGTACCCATAACACAAGCTTTGAGTAGCTTATTTTGGGGCTAGATGATGCTGTGTGGATTGTCCAGCATTATTTATTTATTTATTTATTTTATAAAAGATGTTGCAAAACGGACCCGCGATCTTCCTCAATTTCTCTCTGTAATTTGTTATCTCGCTCGTACTCACTCCTTTCTTACCCATATCGTCCTTCACACAGTCCATCCATCTTTTCTTTGGCCCACCTCTACCCCTGTATCCATCTACATTCATACCTAACACTCTCCTCGTCACATGACATTCATCTCTCCTCATAACATGCCCATATTCACTTTTACATTTATTTAGGATACATTTTCAAATGAGTGACTTATCATAATGCTTTTGAGTGTTAATTTTACCAAGAATATCCAGTCTCAAACTTAATCTAGGATACACTACAGATTAAGTTTGGTGTGTGTTTGTAAGTAAAATCAATTCAGCTGTGACATAACTGAGTATCAAACATGCATCCGTTTGCATTTATAATATTAGTGATGATACAACCGAGATAAAAAATACGAACCAGTTACTATGACTCAGAGCTAATATAACCAACTCAACCAGTGAGACTCAATGTCAATGATTTACATAAAGATAGTTAAAGAAATTTGCGAGATTTTGGCCAAGGTCAAAGATATTAGCGATCATTATTGAGTTCTGAGATTAATTTTCAAGTTTTTGAACTTAATATCAAAGTTGTGGCTTATGTATCCCTCTCAAAGCAATTTGTATTATTAACCGACTTCAAAACAAAAGAAGACTAATGACTAAATGTAAGTAATTATTTGTTTATTCATAATTATAGAGCTTTGAAAATTTTGCTTTTTTTTATTAATAGAGTGCATTGGCTCATTGGCTAGTGTCATGTTAAGTGAGTGACGCTGGACGTGGGTCCACACTTGTGACATTCGGCCGTGACGGTGACCGTGTCTGTGTCTGAAACGCGCGCACATTTATTATTAATAACTACTATTTTTTGACTCACACAACGCCTGTTTGTCTGTTTCTTTAAATATTATGGTAAATGTTGTGCATGCCTGTAATTGGCACACATTTCATAGAATAATTTGTTTTCATGTTGTTTTTTTTTTTTTAATGTTTTGTTGTGTGTGCTGTTGGCGTTGCCTAATAAATAAATAAAATAAAATAAACGCCGTCCAGTCCCATACTCAGTAAAGCTTGTACTATGGGAACCAGATAACTGGTTAAATACGTATTTTTTTGTAAATAAATACATAGCATACTTATAGTACATTTGTCACGCGGATTTGTTCGTATCACAAAACGTCTGTACTTTCCACGAAGTCCCTAGAAAATCTGTTAAACTGTCACGCGTCTTTGTTACAGTATGGAGCCAAGGTCACGCATAAAAACACGCGTGCTTATTACGGCACAAAAACACGGTCACGGTAGTTAGTCACTGATGTGGACGCGCTTTTAGGTGGGTGAAAAACTGAACTATAAACTCGCGGTTTTATAATGGGCGATTTTTCCTAATTTATTTTTTATTAGCACTAAAGTTGTGAGTGTATTCAGGGTGTACAAATATTTGAAGTACTTGCCTAGGTATGCAACTTTTTGAAAAATATGATTTTTGAAAAATACTTATATTGAGTAACGTATGAATCTGCTACATACTTAGAGACAATTTTTTTTTTAACAATAGGTTTTAAGTCAAACCTGCACAAAGACTTTTCACTTAAACCACACAAAGAAATAAAACGATGAATGCCAATAAACATCGACTAAAAATAAGCGAATTCTGGCGAAACCGGCTATTGTTTCTGTCTCGCCTCATTGCTTACAGTCTGAGTGGGACGAACGGTTAAGGGTTAGCCTCACAAGTTGATGGAAGTAATAGGCTCGGAAAGAATAATGACGCTAGTGTTATTTCATGTCTTGGGAAAATGACATAAGTGAAAGTAAGTCAATGTCATAACTGGTAAAAGAGCTCTGGCGGTCTAGTGGTAATGGCCTCGCCTTTTAATGTTAAGGTCGTGAGGTCGAATCCCGTCGTGCTATAACGTATTTTTAAAAATTTATACTGAAACACTGAAGAAGAACATCTTGTGTCTCTCTGGGTCTATTCACTAAGAAATAAATTCCTAAAATTCAACCTCTAAGTGCGAGAGGTTGAAATTTGTATAAAGTTATCATATTTCAAACTCTCAACCTGCACGCGAACAAAGATGCAGGAGTTCTAATAGTTTTTTATCCGATTGCGAAGAAGGAGGGTAAAGTGCCTGTGGTATTATGTACCTATGTGAGTTTATTTGGTTGTCGCTAAGGGTCGGTTCACATCTGACGGAAGATGCTTCGCGTAACCCCAGAACAGACTATTAATTGAGAAAACATTCAACCTTTCATACTTAACCGATGATGCGTTAGTTAGTGCGTCGAGCGTACAGCGTCTGTTTCGTTTCCGTCAACGCATTGTCGGCCGACGTAAGAGCGGCAACGTCGCACCCCGTCTATATTTTTGACTGATGTAAATAATATAATAATATAATCAAATATTGTGGCAAAACAAAGTTACGCCCGACGCATCTTCCCTCATATATGAACTCTCTATATGACCGAATAGACGCGACCGATGATACGCTCGACGCATTTTCCGTCACATGTGAACCGACCCTAAACCCGAACGGCTGAACAGCTTTTGAAAAATAAGATTTTGTTGGATTCGTCTGTATCACAAAAGTGACATTGGTAAACAAAATATCATAAAATCCAATATGGCGGCCGTTAAGAAGCTATTTTCAATTACTTTCAGGGTTTTTTCAATACACTGGTTGAAAAAGAAAAATGTTGAATTTGAATTTGAATATTGGCTGAGTGAACAATTGAGATGGATTACGCAACGTCTGCAAGAAAGTAGTCAGAACTATTTAATTAAAAGTTTGATCCAACTTAGTCTACGTAGTGGTCGAGGACTTTTAGATAATTATACTAGTGTAACTCCAGTGACTTTGTTTGAGTATGTTTATTTCATGTGAACTCAGCCTCTTTTTGGACCTTTTTGAGTACATCAAAGGTTTAAGGTACCAGCTTCTGATCTACAATTTATCATTATCATCATCATCATCTTCCTGCCCTTTTCCCACGTTATGTGGGGTCGGCACAACATGTGATCTTCTTCCATTTCCCTCTATCACTCGTCATCTCAGTACTCACTCCTTTCTTACCCATGTCATCTCAATTAATACTCTATAATTTTTATTATATCTCTTTTATCTTTGACTGGCCGCACAGCTCAGTTGGTAGTATCTCTGCCCTTTGCGCTGCAGGTTGTGGGTTCGATCCCCACCCAGGACTAACATACTAGGACTAACTAGAACTAACCTACAACGCAGAAAGCAGAGCTACTCGTAATAGATTGCTAATAGATAGCTCACAATATACATTTTTTTTGTTAATAATCGTACATACATAAGATACATTATAACACACAGACACAGAACAAAAATTTGTGTTCATCACACAAATGTTTATCTCGGGTGGGGATCGAACCCACAGCCTGCAGCATAGAAGGCAGATCTACTACCAACTGAGCTGTGAGGCCAGTGAAATCAAATGAATAATGGATATAAAAATGTGCGGTAGATACTAAGCGCTTTGTGGTGCAATTTTTTTTTCAAACATCGCGTACCTACGTAAATTAGACTTTAGCCTCCCCTGAAACTGCTACCCGGGGGGGGGGGGAGGTTCACCCCTCTACTTCCGGGGCTAGAAGGCATGTCCTAACGCTATATTTTGGCACATATTTTGCACTGATTTTCTTTATGAAAGACAGCTAGTAACTCAAAATTGTTATGTTGATGTGTGATTAGTATTTTTTTATCTTTTGAATCGTGAAGCCGCACCTTAAATGTCAAGGTCGGTGCGTGTATACAGGTTTCTAAATTCATTAACTTTGTCCGTTGTAGCTCAAATTTAAAACGTAACCGTCTTTTTACGCTCTATTTTACTTTATTTAGATGGGTTGTCGGCGTTTCGTACACTCGACCCTAAAAAAAGTTATTTTGATATTCCATACATTGATGGTCAGTTTGTACACTCCTTCTTTAAGGTTGAAATTGGCACAGAAAAATATACAGTTCTTGGCAAAAGTGTAACGTGTTTTTAATACAAACAACAATAATCATCATCATAATTTTCATTCCCTTATCCCAGTGAGTGGGATCAGCACAAGATTTAAACAGTAAAACTTGTAAGCAATATACTTAATTATTTATATACAAGGTGAGTTTTTGGTCAGTTTAAAGCCGGCGCCCACGCAATCTATATCTCTGTATCCCTACTCAAAAAAAATATGAATAATGAATCAATTTTTTTGTCATTATTAATATCACGAAACTAAATTCCTGACCATAACACTACTTACACAATTTACAATGTAAACCACTATCCTACACTTGAGTACATATTTCCAAGTACCAGGAATGCATAAACCATGGAGAGGTTTTCGCGACATGGGAACTGGCTTACTATAAAAAAATTAAATCTTTATAATATAATTTGTATTCATTTTGCTATTTACTGTATACATTGTCGAACGAGTGTTTTTATTGTGTTTCACAAGAGAACTACATAAATTTTAATACTTAGCCCCAAAAAAAAACATTTGTAATACTTATCGTAATAATTTTTTAATATCGTAGTTATTTTTTGTCAATACTAGTTTATTTCGCATAGAAAACACTTTTTACTCCGACTGTCCAGGTAGCCAGTGTACTAACTGCCCCAAAATGTTTGTAATTTGCATAACAAAAGAGTGTACCAACTGCCGACAACCCATTTAGATACTCCTTCGTACCTTGTCACTAATTCTTTTGAACTAAGTAAAATAAGTACCTATAATAAATAAAATTTAACTCTTATTTCGTTTAAAGACAAAGCGTCTACCTTTCGGCATCGTATGCATCGGACGCATCGCATCAAACGGATCGTAATATTTTTGGAACGAAGTTCCTTATCGCGCGTTGTGAAAGGGGGCTAGACGGAAAAAAATCTCACGAAAAGTTGTAACGACACTTTTTGCTATAGTTGTAAGCCGGGCGGCGTGCGCATGTTTCTCTGTCTGTCTCTCTCTCTCACAAATTAATCGAAAGGAACTTCGTTCCATCCGGGTGTCCCTTGACACCTCTCAAGTTTTTTCTTATAGAAAGTCACACTAGTGCGTCCACCAATCCGCATCGTACGGATCGCTCGAATCTGCTCATCGGCAATGCCGACGCCGTTAAGAGGCAACATTTGCGATGCGTGCCGATGACGTCATTCGGGATGCCGGTCTGGTGGACGCACCCCGAACACCCCGAATGAAATGGCGTCGGCAATCCGATTGCTGGCAGTTGCGGCGGCAAATGCGATCGCTGCCATCAGGTGGAAGCATTGTGAAAAATTCATCCGTTTGATCCGATGCGTCCAATGCGTACGATGCCGAAAGGTGGACGCTTAGCTTAAAGCGACAATCAAAAGAACTCACACATAATTAAACACCCTTCTTTGCAATCGGGTAATATAACATGTCTGAAAAACCTGTTTACAATATTTTTCTCAAAGTGTCGTTAAGATGTGTAACGACTAAGGATACCACTGTAAAGTACATTTTTGAGAAACAGAGCCTTATTCTAACGCGGAATGAGCGAGCAAGCACTCTGTTAGCAAACAACTGTACTGCTCAGGATGTTTATCCGACTTCAACAAATAAAGGAGGTTCTCAATTTAGACGTATACATACCACACTATATTATGTATGTGAGTTCCTTTGTCGGCCACTAAAGTCTAAACGGCTCAACAAAATTTCAAAATTGTGTTTTTCAATTCGTCTATATCACGAAAAAAAGGATTAAGTAATAGGTTAGCGTGGTATGAGCATGTTATGAGGAGAAATTAATGTCATGTGACGAGGAGAGGGTTGGGTATGAATGTGGATGGATACGTACATGCGTATCAATATTTATTTAAAAAAAAAATTTATCCATGTAGTTTATTAGTCATGTGGTTCCCATAATCTCTGCTTAGTTTGGGGCTACATGATGCTGTGTGAAAGGGTCCAGCATTATTTATTTATTTATACAGGGGTAGAGGTAGACCATAGAAAAGATGGATGAACTGTGTGAAAGATGATATGAGTGAGTACTGAGATGACGGATGATAGAGGGAAACGGAGGACGAAACGTGTTGTGCCAACCCCACTTAGCATGTGAAAAGGGCAGGAAGAAGAAGAAGGGTTCGTCGAGATTAAAACTCAAAAATAAAATTTTAATAAATCCAAAATGGCGGTTGTTTTTTTTTTTAATTTAACATCACAAAACAAAGGCTTTGTCGCTAAGCGACCACACCGCCTAATTGGTACATATCTGCGGAAACTTTTAATCCTATCTGCGGAAACTTTTAATTGGCCGTCAACAAACATGCACTGGTCTGTCCAGGCATGTTCTATTATGTTCATCTAAATTTGTAAATCTAACTGTTAGTTTCTCCAAAATTGTATAAATAAATAAATAAATAAATATTTACAATATTTAAACAATCAAAACAAAGAAAAAGAAGAAAACTTAAACTAATCTCTACAGAAATAACACAAAGCAAGATTGTACATTTTGCGAGCCTCTTTAGACAATGGATTGGACAATATACTATTACACCTGCCAACATCATATAATTTAGCCACTCCAAAAACAAGATGTGTGCGAAACGCAAATAAACGACATTTGCGTTTCGCACACATTCCATTAGGACATGATGAACATTCCATTAGGGCATGATGAACATTCCATTAGGACATGATGAACATTCCATTAGGACATGATGAACATCATCAATACAACCGCAGACGTCACAATTTGGTTATAAGACTTTCTTCATTAAGAATCCAAATTTGTTAGATGGAATGTGTCCGGGGCGCAGCCTAAGAGCAGTGACCACTTCCTTCCTTTTGAAGTCTGCGTCATCAATCCAAGGAAAAGATGAAAGTTGAGGTTGTATAGTGCGATACCAAATACCTTTCTCGACCGATCTTTTGTCAAATACTCCTGCCATTGGTCTTTGCAGTTCATTTTAAAGAAGCTAACGTAATCAGTGTGTAACGGGTTCACTAAATAAGGTACCCCGTCGACTATGGCTTGTTTGGCTAGATAATCAACCCAATCGTTTTCGTCCAGTTTAATATGTGACGGAATCCATTGTAAGACAATTACTTTATTTTTATAATATGGCGGCTGTTAGAAGCTTGTCAATTACTTCCAGTCGTGTTATTAGATTTTTGAAATAAATACAAATTTTCTAGCTTCCCTTTTTGGGTTCCGTACTGGAAAGGTAACCAATGGGATCCTATTTCTAAGCCTCTGCTGTCCGTCCGTCTGTCAATCCGTCCGTCCGTCTGTCAGCAGGGTTTAGTTCATGAAACGTTTTATCCACTGCTCAACTTGATGCAGTTGAGCAATCTAGCTGAGCAGTGGGGAGGAAGCGTCTGTAACAGGTAGATGATTGAAAACACAGTGTTATATAAAAAATAAAACTGTAACGGAACAAAAACTGTACATGAAATAATGCAACAGAAACCAATCTAAGCATCATCAACATCATTCTGTCCTTATCCCACGCGTGGGGTCGGCACAACATGTTTTCTTCTTCCACTCACTCCTATCATTCGTCAAATCTATTCTCTATACCAACAGTCTATTTCACACAGTCAAACAAACTTCGGAGACATTTTCATCCCTCCTCATCACGTGACCAATAAGACCAATCTATATCTATATAAGAGCCTAACCTGACTGACTGACTGATTCATCATCGCCGAGACGAAACCGCTAAGCTGAAATGCTGAAATTTGAAAGATGGCTTCCTTTTATAACAAAACCACCCACTAAGGCGGGGTTTTTGGAAATTCTACCCTTAAAAGGGTGAAAAGGGGTAAAACTTTTTAACGCATGGAATGATTCTTATGAAACTTTATTTGTGTAAGTACTTTAAATGCGAAATGAGCGGATACGTATTTAGGTTTTTAATATAACCTTCAAAAGATATCAAATAGGGGGTCAATGTTTGTATGGGAACGTTTTAACGGGTGGTGCGATTGGTCTGAAGTTTGGTTTGGATACTTTAAATGCAAAATAAATGGATAAGTATTAATGGATATTTCAAAACATCCTTTGTAGAGGGTAAAATGGGGTGTCAAAGTTACTATGGGATTTTTATGAGTTGTGTGACTTGTTCGAAACTCAAGTCAGTGCATATAAACCCCGATTCTTAACACCGTGATTGGAATCAAGTGATTCAATATTGAACGGAAATGGAAGCGAGTTTGTTTCGTTGCAACATCGCAAATTGATCTATTTCCAACTGTAACGGCAGCTCGCATCAACGATTGACTGACCCAAATACCTTCTAGGTATCTGTTTGCTTGATTCAGGGTATTTAGCATCGCTTTTGATATGCCGCCTATGACATACCATTGCTGCCTCTGACACACCATTGCCGCCTATGACACACCATTGCCGCCTATGACACAAACCTAAGCATTTTCGGTTTAAAAGTTTCGGTTTAAGTTTCCAAACAATATGTTCCTTCACCGTTTAAGCTTTAAGCATTGCTCACAATTTTTTTTTAATAGAAAAACTCAAGGAAAACAACCAGGTTTGATCCCACGATCGTTAGGCGCGACCACTACACCGCCAGTGCTCTCTAATTAAAACATTCGCGGTGAGTACAGGGAGGGATACGAGTAGGTACATTTAATTCACGGCATACGTCAATACGTATTCAAAGCCCCTATCATTATTCGTTACAGAATTGCAAAGCTACGGTCAACATTTGGATAATAGCCAGTGGCTTTTAAAGTATGAGCGCTTGCATGCCTTTCAGGGTTCGCTAGCGCTCATATGATACGCTTCAGTACCTATACCTCGACATTGAAATATTAATATACTATTTGTTGCTTTTAAAATATTGTAAAGAAACACTCACACGACTGTAATCCCCAGGCTCGGTAGACATTTCCTCAGATTTCTGGTTACTTAGATCTTTGAGGATATGTAGGAGGAGTTCCTTTGGCTGTTGCTATAACCCAAACGGCTGCATTGATTTTGTCAAATTAATTGCATTAAAGTAAAAAGGATGGGAGGCTTTCGCCCTGCAGTGCGACAATAAAAAAATAAATCCTATTAATATTATAAACGCGAAAGTTTGTTAGATGTATGGATGTGTGGATGTATGTTAGTTACTCTTTCAAGCTGAAACGGCATAACATAACGGATCTGAATGTTTGGCACAGGCATAGATTAAACTTTTTATCCTGATAAGTTTTACGGTACCCATCATCATCTTCCTGCCCTTATCCCACGTTATGTGGGGTCGGCACAACATGTGATCTACTTCCATTTCCCTCTGTCACTCGTCATCTCATTACTCACTCCTTTCTTACCTTTCACACAGTCCATCCATCTTTTCTTTGGCCTACCTCTACCCCTGTATCCATCCACATTCATACCTAACACTCTCCTTGTCACATGGCATTCATCTCTTCTCATAACATGCCCATACCACGCTAACCTATTACTCCTCATCTTTTCTGTCACCGGTGCCACTTTCAGACTTCCTCTGATATACTCATTCCTTATTTTATCCATCCTTGTCACTCCACACATCCATCTCAACATTCGCATTTCCGCCGCATGCACTCTTTTCTCGTCCGTTCCCTTGGTGGCCCAACATTCAGACCCATACAATACGACAGGTTTAAAAGTTTTACGGTAACCGTGGGATAGATTTATTTGTGTTTTTCAAGGTACCACGCGGGCGAAGCCGTGGGCAGAAGCTTTATTCCTTCGACGTTTGGGTTGAAATTGCCGTGTAACGTGCAATAACTTCTGTAATTTTTTCATAATTCTTTGGCAAAACTGACAAGCCACGTCCACCAGAGCCCTACTTTTGTGGGGTCATTTATTCGCTCAAATAATACTTCCAGCACCTGGGTGACCGAGCTTTGCTCGTTTTTTATAGGGGTAAACAACGTTTTTAAAAAATGAAACCTAGCTCGATTTATCGCTCCCAAAACCCCCTGCATACCAAATTTCATGAAAATCGCTGGAGCCGTTTCTGAGATTCAGATTATATCTAAATACTAGTTGACCCGGTGAACTTCGTATCGCCTACAATTCTTAGCAATTTTTTTTATTTTCTCACCATTTAAACCTTCCCTGAACTCGACAGTTATTTCAAAACCGAAATTACCCAAATCAGTCCAGCCGTTCTCGAGTTTCAGCGAGACTAACGAACAGCAATTCATTTTTATATTTATAATAATGTTATTTGATTTCCACTTAAATTCGGAACAAGATCAAAAATAAAGACGTTGCGTTTCTCTGTAAACAAAAGTTTTAATTACTTACACACATTACAAGATTGACTATGTTAATAAGTTATACTAGTATTTACTAACCTGTAAACAAAAGAAAACAACATTTAATGCCTTTATTTCAGGTCTTTCTTATTAAATACAAAAAAAATATCTTAATTACAAACTTATTTGTAATTTCTCACATGTGGGATTTTATTACGACAAACGTCACAATTTGACAGTATGTTCCCTCTGTTGTACTGTCAGACTGTGTGACAGTGACAGACTCTGTACATAGATAATATACCATAAAAACTAATCTTTAGACAGTAATGTGTAATGTTTAGGTTTTTTTACATCTCCCCCCTTAGGGAAAACAATTTTAAGTGACAATGTACAAAATTGTTTAATTACCAACTACCACCGGAGATATTTTTGTAATGTGGTAGAGATTTGATTCCGTTTTCCTGTGTCCAGTATCCACTTCATATATTGAATTAGAAATCTTCCTCAGAATAGAAAACGGTCCAATCCTTAACTCATCCATTTTTCTTCTATTTAGCCGATTTCCATTTTCTACATAGACTTTGTCACCTACTTCCAAGTTATATTGTTCTCTATGTAGATCGAATCTTTTTTTATTATAATTGTGAGATTTTATTGTATTTTTGAAGGCTAGTTTTCTATCTCTTTCAAGATCTTCATTAGTACATTTTGTTTTCAATTCGACTGGTAAGATATTTACATTTCCACCTTCCAAAAGATACTTCGGAGCAAACTTCGTGACTGTGTGTTCTGTTTCGTTATATTTTTCAACACATCTCTGAGCCATAGTTGTCCATGCTATTTTCTTTTCATTTTCATTTATTTTACATCTTATTTTATTGACTAAAGTTTGATTAAGCCTTTCATTGAGTCCATTTGAAAATGGTGTATCAACCGCAGTGAAAACCAGTTCGATATTTTTTCTCTTTAGAAATTCTTTGAATTCTCTGGAATTAATTCCAGGGTATTGATCTGTTAATATCATATCAATGTCATAACTGTGTGTCACATTTTCAATTAGTTTAATAAAATCATTAGAGTTTTGGTTTCTTGATGTTAAAATATAAGCATATCTCGTAAAATGATCAACTAGAAGATGAAGGTATTTTTTTGTTGATCGTGATCCTCCAAAGCCGCCGATGGTATCAATGGACACAATTTCAAATGGACGTGTTGCTGGACCTAAATGTGACATTAAACCATATTTTGACTTCCTCCTTGACTTATTTTTAATACAAATTTCACATTCATCGCAAATTTGTTTAATGTTTGTTGTCATATTTTCAGCTGTGTAGAATGGTGTTATTTTATTTGTCATCTGAGTTCTTCCAATATGGCAATAAGTTCGATGGACCTCTTTTATTAAAGTTTTGCTAAGTACTTCTGATAGTATAATTTTCTTACTTCTTTTATTCTTTTTGTAGTAAATTTCATTCTCTAACACCAAAGTCGTTTTTCCATTTTTTAACTCGAGATTTGTCTTTTGGTCATGTTTTATATCATTTAAATTAAGTAAATTAATTACTTTTAAAAAATCATCAGCATTATCATGTGGTTCTAGAACTGGGTTTCTGCTTAAACAGTCTGCTTCTTGATTGAATTTTCCTGGGTTATATATCACCTTAAAATTATATTGGGATAAATAATATGTCAAATCACCTAATTCCTCATCAGTTCTCGACTTGATGTTCATATTTTCTAATGGTTTATGATCTGAGTATACTACAAATTCTTTTCCCATAAGCCAGTGCTGCCAATATTTCACAGCTTCTTTTATGGCCAGACATTCTAAATATATAGCCTTTTTCTTCTTTTGATAGTCAGTTAATTTTCTTGAAAAATAAGCGACCGGCTTATTTTCTCCATTTTCATCCTCTTGTTTTAATACCGCTCCTACTCCTTTGATACTAGCATCTGTGTAAATGCTTATTGGCAATTTATGATCAAAAATTTTCAGAATTGGTTCGGAACATAACAATGATTTTATTTTATCAAATGATGTCTGACATTCTGCAGACCATATAAATTTAACATCTTTCCTTAGTAAATTGTGTAATGGATCAAGGATAATTGCACTGTTTGGTACAAACTTGTGATGAAAATTTATTTTTCCTAGGAATTGACGAATATTTGTTTTTGTTTCTGGAACCGGGAAGTTTTTAACAGCAGTTAAATAATCTTTCAGAGGTCTGATTGAATTATTTTCAATTATGTGACCTAAATATTTAGCTTCATGGCTTGCAAAAGTACATTTCGAAATTTTAAGTCTAAAGCCTTCCATTTGTATTGCCTCCAGCAGTCTTGATAAATGTACTATATGTTCTTCAAAATTTTGTGAAAAAATCAGTATATCATCTATAAAATTTACTGCAAAATTAGAAAGTTCGTATTTTCTTATGATATTGCTCAATATTCTTTGGAAGATTGCTGGGGAAGTCTTCAAACCAAAGGGAAGACAGGTCCATTGGAAATGTCCTTCCTGGGTAACAAATGCTGTCTTGTATCTATCTTGAATTTTTAGAGGAATTGACCAGAATGCAGAGTTAATGTCCAAAGTAGAAAAATACTTACAGTTTACAGCCTTTACCATCAAATCTTCAATCAGCGGGAAAGGTTGTGCTTGAGGGACAACAATTTTATTTAATTCTCTGAAGTCTATACATAGTCTTGTTTTTTTTTCATCTTCTTTTTTATAAGCCAGAGTTACAGGAGCTGCAAAGGGACTGTAAGATTCTTCAATCAAATTTTTCTTTAATAGTTTTGATATCTGATTTTCTATTTCTCTTCTATCCTCAACTGTGCACCTGTACGGACGTTTGTAACAGTATTTATCCACCATTAAGTCAATGTGAGCTTCATAATCTCGTAAAGTGCCAATGTCATATTTATCTTTAGCAAAAACAGAACTATATTTTTCTACCAACTTATCAATTTCTGATTGTTGGTATAAATCTAGATGGTTTACTGACATTTCAAACTTATCCAAATTTATATGTTCATTGAAATTTATTTCATACTTGTTAATGTGTTTAATTTCTTGTTTCATAATATCAGATTTCAATCGAAATCCATCTTCGTTTATGTCACCTAGTACATCAGGAATTTCGACATTTGTTATATCATTTGATTTGTAGTTATGAGTCTTCATCTCCATTTTATTTGAGTTTAATTTCTTCTCTTCTGAACTTCCATTTTGTACGATTTGTAATTCTTCATTTTGCATTAATTTAAATTTTTTTATATAGTCCAGCCCAATAAGAAACTCATAATTAAAATTTTCATTATCTACTACAAATATATCCATCATTCTTTCTATATTGTAGATTTTTATTTTAAGTGTTACCATTCCTTTTGTTTTCTTCTCACCATTAATAGTTTTCAAGTTTACCAACTCTATATCATTTCTATGTTTTTGTTTCATCTTAAGTAATTTAGCATTTATTAATGACACATTTGAACCAGAGTCATAAATGCCAGAAACTTCCAAAGTATCATTTAATAGTAATTTTATTTTTATTAATGGTGGCACATCTAGTTTTTTGGATTCTTCTCATTCAGTTCAATTTCCAATTCTGAGTTATTTACAGTTTTCACCGTTGCTTTTTGATTTTTCTTATTAAACCAGCATATTTCCTCAGAATGGTAACGTTTCCCTTTATTCTCGTTGATGCAAATTGTGCATGGTTTTTTTTCTTCAATTTTCTTCGATTTACTGTCATAATATGTAGTATTTTTTTTTCCATATTTATTTTTCTCAACAAAATGTTCCAATTTTCCTAATTCATTGTAAAGATCTTCTGTTTCTTTTAAAGATTCTCTGTCAATCTTATCAGCCACAAAATTAGGTAAACCATATGCAATAAGGTCTATAAGCGTCCCAGTATCGATTGATTTTCTTACTTCCAATAACAGTTTTTCTTTTTTTAAAGCATACTCTAGTAAGGAACCTGCTTGATATTTAAATCCAAGAGCATATCTGTTGGGCGACCAACCTTTGTTTGCAAATGTTTCGCAAAAATTTTTCTCCCATTTGTACCATTCTGATTCAACTGTAAGTTTCATTAGCATGCAGCTATACCAATCTACGCTGGCGCTTTCCAAAAAAAATTTTAAAGTTTCAATTTTCTTTTTGTCTTCATCAATTTGGAAGCGCTCACATTCCTTATTAAAATCTTTAATCCATTGATAAGCATTTGAGTTTTTTCCCGTGAATTTCTGAATAATGAAATCCTTTGCAATTTTTCCTATATTTTGTTTTTCAGATTTTTCTTGTTTTTCTTCAAGTAATTTCTCTAATAGCTTCTCTAATGTTTTATTTGAGCCATCAGGTAGAGCTACTGCACTATTTGTTTCTTCCAGAACTTCTTCCAGGTAAAAATCATTAAATTGCAAGTTTTGCTCGGCATCCAAATAAGTTTTTGTCATAGTATCTGACAACGTTATCCATATTTTCCTTGTTTGATGTCTTTTATTTAGTGTTTTTTTTACCTTGGCATAGTTTGGAGTACTTGTAATTGTTTGATGAAGATTTACAGGCTGGTATTCAGCTGGTATTGCAAAAATCTGTCCATTTGGTGTAGATATTGAGGTTATGCAAATAATATTTGATTTTCCATCTGCAGATGGTTTTACTGCAAAATCAAATCTCAACTTTTCCATTTCTTCTTGAAATATGCAGAAAATGTTGTTTTATAATAATGTTATTTGATTTCCACTTAAATTCGGAACAAGATCAAAAATAAAGACGTTGCGTTTCTCTGTAAACAAAAGTTTTAATTACTTACACACATTACAAGATTGACTATGTTAATAAGTTATACTAGTATTTACTAACCTGTAAACAAAAGAAAACAACATTTAATGCCTTTATTTCAGGTCTTTCTTATTAAATACAAAAAAAATATCTTAATTACAAACTTATTTGTAATTTCTCACATGTGGGATTTTATTACGACAAACGTCACAATTTGACAGTATGTTCCCTCTGTTGTACTGTCAGACTGTGTGACAGTGACAGACTCTGTACATAGATAATATACCATAAAAACTAATCTTTAGACAGTAATGTGTAATGTTTAGGTTTTTTTACATATTTAAGAAAGATATATACCTAAATATAATACAAGAATTGCTCGTTTAAAGGTATAAGATGTATTGTGGCATGACATAGCTGGGTTGAGTAAAATTTACCGAAATTCAGCGTGTCCTTTGCGATCATGACACCGCGTTGAATCGATCGGCCGACCCACACCCGCCGCTAGGATGCCCATACTATGTGGAGCAATGTTCGTTTCATATTCCTCTCTAGCTGACCCGCTCGCAACTTTGTTTGCACGTACAAACCGTATCTAAGGCCGGTTACAGTGCTCAACCGATTGTCGGTGCGCACGGTCGGTCCTGACGATACACACGGACCGACCGTCAGTTTGTATCTTTCAGTGCTCTCCTGACCAACAAACTGACCAGATGAAAAATGATACAGACATCCGTCGTAGGTCCGTACGGTCGGTCCAACGATCGGTGCAGCACTGAACGCGTTCATACGTTTCCATAGCGCGTCGGCCGACCGACGGACGCATGCGGACGCGCTCGACCGACGGTCCTCGTACGCAGTGCGTAGCAATATACGCGTGCGTACGGTCGGTCCAGCACTGTACGATTTTATGGATTTTCATATTAATGACAAGAGCGACTGACATACGCACCGACGGTCAGTGAAGCACTGTAACCGGCCTAAACCAAGTTTCAAATCAATAGCATTACATACACCCATACTTACTTTGACACATCATTTTACCATTTTTGGAGGGTTGTTTTGACATCAGAAACACTTGTCCATTTTGCATTTAAAGTATCTAAACCTAGTTTCAAACAAATCACACAACACATACATAAATGCCATTCTAACTTTGACATTCCATTTCACCCTTTATAGAGGGTTATATAGAAATATGTATCCATTTATTTTGCATTTAAAGTAACCAAATCAAAATTCAGACCAATCGCACCACCCGTTAAAAAGTTCCCATACAAATATTGACCCCCCATTAGACCCCGTTTTTAAGGTTATATTGCTATATCCATAAACACATGTCCATTCATTTTGCATTTACAAAACACAAAGTTCCATGAAAATCGCTCCACGCGTTAAAAAGTTTCATACTAACGTTCTCACCCTTTTTCACCCTCTTAAGGGTGGAATTTCCTAAATTCCTGCCTTAGCTGGTGGTTTTGTTATAAAAGGATGCCACCTTCCGTAAATTACGGCTTTCTAGCTTCAGCAGTTTCGGCTCGGCGATGATGAATCAGTCAGTCAGTCAGGTTAAGCTCTTATTATAGGTATAGATAGGATCGTTCACAATAAAGCCTCCGCTGATATCTCAAGACATTTTCGTTATACCTGTAGGATTATTTGTATTGTAGGATTATACGTATTTAATATCTATATGGGCCTTTTATATTGGTTATTCCTTTATTCACTTTTTGTTGTAAAAGTAGTTCTACTTTCTATTTTTACGGAAATATCTATCTCTACCTTTGGTTTTGCCGAGCGTGAATTCACGTGAGTCATAAAAGATTATCTGTTGAGTGTGAAATTCAGGAAACCACAATCAAATACCCACTACATATTTCAAACCTAGTCGTGCACCAATGAGTTTTTCCATTCGAAAAATTTATGTGCGCCATTGCGTACATAAATTTTTAAGAGCACTGGCATTCCAGTGCTCTTAAACGGTGAAGGAAAACATCGTGAGGAAACCGGCATACCTTAAAACCAAAAATTCGAAGGTGTGTGTCTTAGGTTAGTATTCTTATTAGTGATTCAACGGAAGTGTCTTAGCGGAAGCAGAACAGAAGCAGATGTCAAAAGTAAATTTTAACGGAAGCGGAAACGGAAACGGATGCGGAAACGGAAGTGTAAATAATATGAAAAAAACTATAATTTCAGTGGCAAGTGCCCTACTTGCCACTGAAATTTTAGTTTTTTTGAAATTTTAGATTTGTCTGTTTATTATAGTACCGTTAATCCAACCTGCATGAAACTTGGAAGGTCTAGAGATTCTACTATGTAGATTTGCTGGAGAGCATATGAGCTTAATAGGTGTTAAGGTACCTACAGGGTTCTAAAACGAAAAAACTTTTTGCCCAGCAGTGGGACACTAATGGCTGATATATAAGAATTGAGTGTGTTATCAAATAAAAGATCTTTACTTGATCATTTCAAAATGATTTTAATTTTTTTTCTAGGATGTATAGTTTATGAAATATAACTTAAAAAGTTAATTTTACGATTTAAATCTTTGTAAATCAAGAAAACCACTAACATCTTATAGCACGGATATAAGTACCTACCTATCTAGGTAGGATAATCAAATAATATTATTCTTTTTTTGTTTAGAACTTATGTAGGTACATAAAGAGTTTCCAAAAACATCAGGACTTGAATACAAATGAGGATTGTGGCATCGCGCGTGAAATATCTCGGTTCTAGGCGAACTAATAGCTAATATTCATAGTTAAGTTGCGGTAGTTAAGTAATATTATATGAAAAGTAATTTGGCCGCTTTTGCCTAACAATTTTTTCGGTGTTCGTCGCTATTCTAAAACCAGCTCTTACTAAAACAAACAACAGCAGAAAATCTTACTCGCTTACACTCACACCGCGGCGCGACGTAAACTAAAAAGTACGTAGGTAAACAAACAAGGTTGCGACAAGTAACGAAAGTGTGACGAAAGTCCGCGCGAGGCTTCACCGTCAAACGCGCGCCTCGCCACCCGCGCCGCCGTGCTCCAGCGCTGTCAACCGCCCCGCCATTGTTAACTTCCGTTCCTATTTCCGTTAAAAAAGTTGCGGAAGCAGAAGCAGAAACGGATGTCAAAAAGCATGCGGAACTTCCGCAGTTGCGGAAACGGAAACAGATATCTGTTGCATCACTAATTCTTATATAAGAGGCGATGGGCTTGCAACCTGTCACGTACGGAATACTAACTACTGTGCAAAATGTGGGCATGTACCAAATGTCATGTTTGGACTTACCTCTGACTACCCCCTTTAGCTAGTATTTGTTTCTAAAATCAAAATCCCGACTAAATGTATTCAAGAATGGTTTATTACAGCCGCCGTACCTATTGTTTTTTATTAAATATCATAGTGTGATCGAGATGAATCCAAAGACACTATGTTATTAATATCTTCAGCAATTTGGGCTATCAGGGACAGTAAAAAGAACTGGCATGCATAAATACATTCAAAACTCGTTACCCTCCCTCATCGCAGTTGGTTAAATACATGTGGAATATTGAGCATCGGTTGCCATTAGGTTCACCGCGTTATTTGATGAAAATTTAATGTTACTTCCGGGGTAACAAGCTTTGCTTAGTTTGAAGATAGATGGCGTTGTGTGAAACGTCCACTAATATTTCCTTCCTACTCATATTATTAATGCAAAAGTTTGAATTAATGTATGGATGTTTGTTACTCAATCGCGCTGAGGTGTCTGAATGGATCTGGATTAAATTCAGCACAAAAATAGATTATATTCTGGAATACCACATAGTCTACTTTTTATACTGGAAAAATGAAAGTTTCCCGTTTGAAATTCGTTTATTTTCTTTAAACTTACCACGCGGGCCTTTAGAAAAGAGGTCTTTCAATGGAGGTGATATATGGAAGATAGAATATAGTATTCACACCAACTTGCATTTCTTTACCACATAATATAGTAACAACACTGTTATATGGACATATATTTTCTAGAAAAGAGAGTTGAAACAGTATTCAAAACGAGAAAATTATTCATTTCTTTACGGGAAAATTGTAATTTTAGATTAAAAACGCAGCCACTGAATGAAAAGTCTACACAATTCTCGTATTTCTACGCAGTGCAGTAGCTGACGTGGCTTTGTAGAGGTAAGGGTGCGCTTACACGGACCATGAGCAATAAAGTTATTGCTACTAAAATGACGTCCAAAATATTCATATGCCACACTATTCATATATGAAGAGGTGTGAGTTAAGTTGCGTTTTATATTTTGAAATTTCGGAAAACTTACATCTAGATAAAAAACATTAAAATTGATAAATCTATAACAATTGTTCTTATTTAGTGGTACATTTAAAAAAAAAGTTCCCACATATAGAAAAAAAAAATTGTAAAAAAATAATGGTAATAGACAGAAGTAGGCACTAAAACAGAAAATAAATGTAAGTAATTTAGTAACACAAAATGAAATTTTACACAAGCAATCCTACTAATATTATAAACGCGAAAGTTTGTAAGAATGTATGTATGTATGGATGTATGTTTGTTACTCTTTCACGCTGAAACGGCTGAACGGATCTGGATGAAAGTTGGCACAGACATAGATTATAGTCTGGAATAGCACATAGGCTACTTTTTATCCCAAAAAAATTTACGGCTCCAGCGGGATAGATTTGTTTTTGTTTTTCAAGGTACCACGCGGGCGAAGCCGTGGGCGGAAGCTAGTGAACAATTATGCTTAGTGACTAGTAAATTCAAATCACACACTATACAGGGCGTCCCACGGCTATGCCACATAAAGGGAAAGTACACGAGCTACAAGCAGAACTAAGACGTATTTATCTAAATATCCACCACAACAAGATCAAAAAATCGAATAGGAGCGAAATAATCAAAAGAGTGCGACTTTGTATTCAACAGAAGGGACTCTGATAAATTGATTAATTTTGTAATTCTTATTCTTCTTCTTCAATTATGGCATCTGTCTCTTAGAGAACAATTTTGCCAGTGTCAAGTGTATTTAATTATAAGTATGTCAACGTCACAGAGTCATAGTCAAGTTGTTAAGTCAATTTTAAACAAAAGATAGCTGTTTTGTTGAAAATTCTGGGGATTTCCTCCGATGGAATTTGAAGAGAACTATTCACTCTAATTCACATACTTTACACTCGCGTCAAGAACCCGGGCTTTATTGGCAAAATAACCACCAAAATTATGCAATAAAACTCAAAATAACACGAGAAATAATATAAAAACCAGAGCGACGTAGTTGTCAGACAAATGCACCGCAGGAGATCTTAATTTTGTAATAAACACGTTAAAATTCATGGTCTTCCTTTTATTTCTGACTCTATGTTATTTTGCAAAAAATAATCCTTATGATGAAAAGCCTTTCGATCGGTATGATAAGGCTACAGGGTGATTATTTTTTTTGCTCATGTAAGCGCACCTTTATCTCGACCATTGGACGCAAACACGAAACACGTGCATCTAACATGTGTAATGTGTATGGAATACAGAATTAGATGAAGGACCAAGAAACGGGTAGATGAGGCTTTAGGTGACTCATATGTATGTAGCTATTTTCGTTTTGTGCTAAATTGAATTAATATTCCACCATTTTTCTGCAGTAGAGCGCTGGTGGTGTAGTGGTAGCATCCCTTCATCACGATCCGAAGGACGTAGGTTCAAACCAGGGCCCTTACCACGAATTCATAATACATTACCGAATTAGTATTACATTGTTATTTCGTACATTAGCTATGCAAATTGTATCGAAGTATTGTCACATTAAAACGGAATAGTTACGAAATCGTTACGGAATCGTTCTGGAAGACTTCGTGGTTAGGCCCCTGGTCGTGCACCAATAAGTTTTTCTATTTGAAAAGTTTATGTGCTCAAGAAAAACATCGTGAGAAAACCGGCATAACCTAGAACCTAAAATTCGAAGGTATGTGTCATATGTTAGTATTCTACTAAGCGGCGATGGGCTTGCAACCTGTCAGGTACAGAATACTAATTACTGTGCAAAATGTGGGCATGTATAGGCGACCAAGAAATTGGTTTACCACTTTTGATGACATCTCCCAGTACCATAATTATTCGCTAAGGATTACTATGACAGATTCTGACGTAGCAGTTATTAATCTGTCAAGTGAAAATAGCCCTTGATGTTTTGTACGTGCAAATGATATTCAGCCTTAGAGTGGTAAACCAATTGCTTGGTCGCCTATACCAAATGTCCTAGAGGAGATATCTACCAAGTCTGGGGATTACAGTCGTGATTATGTTAAATGTAGAGATGTTTCAATCTAAAAATGCACGCCCCTCCACTTGTTTTTGTACCGTATGTAGAGGAAATAGAGTAGCAAATACATTGGAGGGGCGTGCATTTTTAGGCTGATCTATCTCTACCTATGTTTGTTTTTTCCGCAGTATTAGCCAGTACCACCTTATTATAAGGCTTCTAAATTAAGCTAAAACACGCCGATCACACGCAATGTAATCACATTAGGAACAGTCATTTATTTTTTCGCTGATCAGTCTTTAACTGAACGCAATAAGAGCTATAATAGTTCAACAATTTTCAATTTTCTGTGGTACAACAGAGTTACTAAGATTGGCTCAGATTATAAACAACACTATAGCTAGCATAATAATATATTCAATTGCACGGATTTTCAATAAACTTTTTTAATTTATCCTGTCTGTACAACAGGCCGATTCAACCAAACTTGTATAAGTGACATATTGCGTTTAAATAACTAAATACTATAATACTAATAATATAATGATAATATAATACTATAATGATTAAAGGAAATTTCAACTGTCTATCGAGAATAAATCGCTATACTGCCAACATTCACGAAAACAATAAATTTATCTGAGATAATTCAATGGCTGCTTAAAAGAGGTAATTCATTTTGAAAATGCCTAAGTTCCGGCCAACATTATATTTCTTAATTAAAAATATTAACCTTAAAAAATCAACTGAAACAATGGTTGTAAAGACTTGATGCATTCCATGCAAAAGTTCAATACTACTTGGCTAAAATGTATGAATCAGCCGTTTTTTTCGCGCTCACAGGGTTTCTTAGAAAAAGTTGTTTATATTGATGGGTACTATAACCCCCTGAAGTTTTCGGAAATAGTCTGGTAACCCTGTAACCAGATGCTATGAGTGTTATGTGAACAATAACTGAGTAATCATGTTTTGTTTGCAGCAAAGCTTTTAATTCGATACCGGTGCGAACGCAACGGTGCGTGCGGTTTATTTCCGGCCGGAAAAGTACGGGGCTATTGTTTTCTACTGTTTACTTTAAACTAGCCTCTGCTAACTCATTTTGTCTGTGTGATAAAAAGTTATTTATACAAATATTACTACTAGATGTCCCTGAAGTTTTTGGACACACTTTATGTACTACATGCATAGAGATGCCTTTGCATACATAAGATGGTTCTGTTCAAAAACAAATCTTATACCTTTAAACGAGCAATTCTTGTATATATATGTATATATTATATAATCGGAATCTCAGAAACGGCTCCAGCGATTTTCATGAAATTTAGTATGCAGGGTGTTTCGGGGGCGATAAATCGATCTAGCTAGGTTTCATTTTCCAAAATCAAGATTTACCAAAAAAAAAACCGAGCAAAGCTCGGTCAACCAGGTACTATTTTATAATCCTGCTTAGGTGGCTATCTATACCCACAGGGGTAGAGGTGGGCTACTGGTGTGACGTCACATGACATTCATCTCTTTTTATACGCTAACCTTTTACTCCTCATCTTTTCCGTCACCGGTGCCACTTTCAGGCTTCCTCTAATATACTCATTCCGTATTATATCCGCTCTCGTCACTCCGCATTTCCATCTCAACATTCTCATCTCCGCCGTAGGTCTATGGTTTATTTATTTATTTTCATGGTTTCCTCTACGTACGCGCAATAAAATTCTCAATGCTTCAGCACATTTTAATCCTACTTAATCCGAAGCCAGCTTTGGAAAATCTCTGAAGAATAAAATAGAAAATTCAATCTCACGGCAACCACAGCTTAGTGGTGAGAGGGAAGATTATACTAGCAGCATCTATCTTCTTCTAACTTAAGTCCTAGGTTAAAGTAATTAACTAATAATTAATTATAACAATAAATTTAATTAATTAACTTATAGCCCATCGTCGCTGGTAAGAGTATAACCAAAAAATATCAAGCATTCAGTTAATAACACCTTTTGGTATGTTACTGAAACGTGTGTCATGATGTGAGTAACCAGTGCGAAAAAATCACGATGATTTTTCACTGTGACTTTTTTGTTACTAACTGTCACGGTGACAGAAAAATATCGCTTTTCCCCAACTCTGAGCTCGATCAGGTTTGTATCTTATACCAGTAATTCTTGTATATCTATGTATAATCTGAATCTCGGAAACGGCTCCAACGATTTTCATGAAATTTAGTATGCAGGGGGTTTCAGGGGCGATAAATTGGTCCAGCTAGGTTTTATTTTCAAAAAAACACGATTAATCAAAAAAAAACCGAGCAAAGCTCGGTCACCCAGGTACATAAGTTGAATATGATTTAAATAGGTGAAGTATAAAATTGTAGGTAGTACATTCGTACGAGAATTACACGCGCGTGTAGTACCCATATTAAACGATATTTCGCTCCCCAAAAGCGTAAGCTCGCTCTGTTTATTGGGTCAAGGCTGCTACGACCCTCTGCCTTCCCGCTCGAGCCCTCGCCTGTATATCTATAGCTGCTTATGCTCTGTACACCAGAGCTGAGGGCATCGATCTGGGAACTACCATGTTGTGTTTACCCGAAATTTTACGATGTTATAGGTACTACACAGTTGTAGGAATCTTGGTATAAATAAATAAATAAATAAATAATGCTAGACAGTCCACGCAGCATCATCTAGCCCCAAAGTAAGCTACTCAAAGCTTGTGTTATGGGTACTAGATAACTGATATATTTAATACATTATATACATAGATAGATATTTTTTATTATACATAGAAAACACCCAGACCAACGGAACAAATTTCTGCAGATCATACACAAATTTGTTCCAAGGCGGGAATCGAACCCGCAACCTCTTGCGTCGCAGGTGGACTCTCGCCCGCTGCGCCACAGAGGTCGTCGAAGGTTTCGATGTTTATTTATGTTATGGCAGTTATGTAGATGTTATTTTAAATCTTAGGTAATACGTGACGATTAATTTTAGTCTCGACACTAGATTATAATACTTGAATGATAGAGGGAAAGGGTAGATCACATGTTGTGCCACCCCACATAACGTGGGAAAAGGGCAGGAAGATGATGGGATGATAATGATACTTACTAATGAAATCGACTGAAATCGTGGATCCTGGTCATGCACCAATGAGTGTTTCCATTTGAAAAAATTGTGTGCAATGCCAGTGCTCGTAAACGGTGAAGGAAAATATCGAGAAGAAACCGACCGGCATACCCTAGAATCAAAAATTCGAAGGTGTGTCATTCTTATAAGCGGCGCTGGGCTTGCAACCTGTCACGTACTGAAACTAACTACTATTTGAACTGTGGGCATGTGTCAAATATCATACCCTCTTTAGAGTAGTCAGATACACGTCCAAACATGATATTTAAAGAGATATCCTCAAAGATCTAAGTAACTAGAGACCTGAGGAGATATCTACCGAGCCTGGGAACTACGGTCGTGTTCATCTCGTTAAAAATCCATCAAAAATGTTTGCCCTCGCCAGTAAAATGGAGTTGGTTTTTTGGTTCGCCGATTGAGGCATTTCGTTCGTCGATATGTATTTTACAGTTATGGATGTTGGGGCACGTTTTCGCTACAAAGGTTTCGTTAATGCTTTGCGCTGAATTCTGTGTTTGTACTGGCATTACTGTTGAAATATACAGAAATCTAGACTCAAGCCAAGTTCAAGCGAACGGCGAGCCGCGCACCGTGTGTAATATTACACGAAGCATTTGGAGCCATTTTTCACACCCTCGTAACTCAAAAACTATTTCACATAAACAAGTCAAATTTGGCTCATCTATTGCCACTTGCGAGTAAAATATGTGTATTATATACTATATGTATATTTCATAAACACAATGGTTAATTATAACCCAGTTTCGGATGACTTAGAACGTTCACATTTGGCATCCAGGTAGGTATTGGGGTGGGTACAAAGAAAAAAATTTGTAACTTGTCCCATCAAAAACATAAAATAATGTGAAATGAGAGCCAAGTTCAATAAGTAGGTATGCTTTAGTCCTTGACTTCAGCGACAAAAGAAGTGAGATCTAAACGGGTGCCAAGTACAATGGTCAGTCCTAAAATTTATTTATAACAATATGGAATATTTTTAACAACTTAAAAGCATCATTTATCTTACATCTAAAAGAAACATTTTTCACGAAATAATCTTAAACAAACTGCAGTCAGTTAAAGCAAATTTTCCAGGAGCAATTTAAAATTTTAAAAATAAAACTCCAGATTGTTCCGTCGTCTCTCGTAGACTCAAATGCACGAGACAACTTCGGAATTACTTGCCAACTTTGAAGGAATCCAGCACTAAGTTTTAGAAATAGTTTGAAATTCTATTCGATGAAATCAATGGAGTGTCAATGCCGACCCTAATGTATAGCAGAAGAAGCATCAGAGTTGAATAAGCAATGGAAACTAGTGAAGAATAGTGTAGGAAGAGAAGGTTGTAGAGTGAAACCATACATCATCTACACCTTGCCTATAATGATGAGAATCATGTATTTTAAAATATAAATAAATAAATAAATAAATAATGCTGGACAATCCACACAGCATCATCTAGCCCCAAAGTAAGCTACTCAAAGCTTGTGTTATGGGTACTAGATAACTGATATATTTAATACATGATAGGTACATAGATAGATATTTTTTATTATACATAGAAAACACCCAGACCAACGGAACAAATTTCTGCAGATCGTACACAAATTTGTTCCGAGGCGGGAATCGAACCCGTAACCTCTTGCTTCGCAGGCGGACTCTTGCCCGCTGCGCCACTGAGGTCGTCATAGTTTGGGCATTTTAAAGAGGATGGGATGAAAGGAGATTGTGGAACATGGTGAGTGTGAATGGGACAGTTGGAAGATGTCGGCGTGCGTATCTAGATCAAATTAGGGACGTTTTTGAAAAAAACCTAGGCCATCCCAAACATCCGCGTATGTACAACTCATTTCTTTATTTTATGATATAATTATCAAATCGTATTATCAATACAATAAATAGAAAAAATCTTCAAAAAATCAGCAACTCAAACGCCAAAGAGGTCGCTCAATTGGCCAGTTGGTGACACCACTTAAAACTAAATGAGACTTATTTTCTGGATGCATGAACCACAGAACCACGGATAATGGCCTACAAAGGGAATCCAACAATAAAACATGAGCCGTGGACAATCATGACTAGCAAACCAAACAACACAAACTGTTGATTAGTGCTGAAAATGATGACAGACTCCAATGACTTTAATAACTGTATAATAAACACTAAATAATACTAGGCGATAAGTTCGAGAACATTATCTAACGCAACTCAGTAGTCAATTAAAATAGTCGTTATAACAAAAGAGAATGATCATTTTCTTAAGCATTCAAAACTGAAAATTCATTTGCCGGCGAATGAATAATCTTATTATAGAGCCAATTCATTGTCTTTTAGTCTCATTTGATGTAATTTAAAGTTTCGCTTTGTGCCGATTTTCGGGCCAAAAAAATAGAGCTTACGAAATGCTTTTACACAAAACTCAGTTTGTAGACGAGGAAATATTGCATTGAATACATTTAAGTTGAAACTATCAAAATAATCATAAAACATAAATTCAATAACAATTCGATTATATTTTCTTGTTTATGGCATTTTTTTATCTAGAACATGACGGAAGCCTTTGGGCCTTTGGGCGGCCTAGTTACTCCGTCGAGAGCCTTATAAAAAACTTTTTTAAAATATCTAGGACATTAATAAAATGCACTGTATATTGAAGATTGTATTTGCATTGTGTAAGATAACATTGTATGAAATTTTAAAATTGCTAAAATTCGGAAACTTTTACATCAAGTTATCATAAATTCTTTTACAGATACATTATGTAACGCCATGAATGAAAGCATGTATTTGAATACCACGGAAGATTATAAAGTGACTTTATTAGATATACGATCAAAGGAAACACCTGTCAATGAATCTGATGTTGTTTATTCAGATTCAGATACATCAGTGGATTATGATACATCCGTGTCATGGGATACGTATTTCGAAAACCTTATCAATGTGTCAACCGATGAACTGAGTAAGATAAAAAACAATATAATAGAAAATTACAATTTAGATGAAAGACAAATTAAAATTATTGATAACTTATTTAACAATACAAAAGAATTTGATATCATAACGAAGATCAACCTCAAGAAACTAATTTACAACAAACAGTTCAATAATTCAGAGAGCTTCATGCTAGACTTCACTAGCATGTCTAACTGGATACTAGCAAAAATCATTGAAAGCAATCTCGACAAAGTGGATGAAAGTATATTTCTAACGCCAACAAAGTGGTACAATCAAACGCTAAAGGATAAAATCTACAGACAAGAAGCGAAAATAGCAACAAACCATATAGACAGCTACATTTGCGAGAAGCTCGGTATTTGCAAAGAAAAGCGAAGGTATACAGATTATGTGAAAGAATGGCTGAGACATCTGATACGCGCTCCAAATATACTCAATGAAGTGTTCGCTGCCATTCCAAGAATTTTAGAAACGCACAAGTATCATATCAAATCTAACGTGAAATTCCGACAAACAATCAAATACATTTCCAACTCAAACGCTGTTGTGCAAAAGGATACATTAGATTTTGTCGATGAAGTGTTGACAAATAAAGATGTTGTGAAATTAGTACCGGAGGCTATGAAAAATAGCGCCAGACTTCTGATACGACTGTTTAAAGTTATAAACAAGAACTTTGAACTAAACAACTTCAATATTATTCAACTTGATAGCATAACAAAATTGATATACTCCTGGGCTGATGGGGATTATATAGATATTGAACATGTCTTAGACTCAATCGTTGAAAATATGAAACTGAATTTAGATAATTGGAAAGTCAAGGTACAAGTTGATGTAAAACAATTATGGTCTGAAATTATGGCTTTGTGATTAATAGTAGATTGTGACACCAGGGACCAAAATAATGTTTTAAGGGCAGAGCGGTTGTTAGAATCAAGATTCTAGAGTAGGATCCAAAGCGTAGCGAGGGATTCAAAGTAAAATAATTTTGGTACCGTGCGAGGCACTTTTGCTTTTCTTGCCCCTCAGAAAAAAAATAAGAGCTGCTTTAGTAGTCACGAACATTAAATTTACATAACCAAATTACAAATTTATATTTCTCTCGGTTTGTTTGACAGTAAAATGTTTATGACAGTTTCTGCGTTTAATTTTACTCATTCTGGTGTCAATATTTCACTTTCACTGCTAGAACTCATCTTTAATTCAATTTGTGTCAATTGAATTGAAATTGTCTGTAATACTTTGATAAAAAGAAATAAATCTATTTAAATAAAAGATTTTGTCCTAAATGACTGATTGACGGATCAATACACAGCCTAAACCGCTGATCGTAGACCTGAAAGACCTGAAACTTGGAAGGTGTTTTCTTTGTATGACGTAGGCAACCGACAAGAAAGGATTTTTAGAAATTTAGGGTGAAAAATGGAACAAAGTTTGTATGGGATAATGTTATTAAGTGCATCGAATGAAATTCGGATTCAGTGGTTTCAAATTTGGTTTGTCGGAGTCGGAACCGGAACCGTAGTCGAAATCGGAGGTGTAATATCAATCGAAAACTCCGATTAATCGGAACTGAAGTTCCGAAACCAGGGGGGCGATTATGGATCTTTTCTTACAATCAATGTCAATACGTTTTTATTGTAATCAAGTGATTTGGTATGACATAAGAGTGTTTATTCAATAAATTTGAGCCAGTTTTGACAAGTGTCGATTGTATCAGAGTTCCGTAATCGCACTACAGGGCTTGAAACCGGTTAATAATTTACCAGAATAGTTCTAAATACATTAGTGTTGAAATGTTATTTGATTTCCCCAACATTGTTTTGCGTTAACGATAATTTTAGCTCGAGTTGTTATGTAAGTGGTGTATGTTTTCGTGATGCCTGCCGCTGCGGTTCGGTTGTAGGGTGTGGGTTCCAGAGTTGCTATTACGGAATTCTGATTACAATCAGTTACAATCAATGTCTATCAGCATTATGTACCTGTGATTATGTAATTCTGATAATTTACTATGTGTCAATCAAATAAACTAAAAAATAAAATAATATTTTCTCTCATTCTTTCTTGTGTGATAAAGTTATTTTGGCTGTCGCTGTAGCTCGAAAAGCTTGACGGAATTTGATAAATAAAAATTCCTTGGATTCGTATAGACCACAAGAGTTGCTTTGCTTAAAATGTCAAATAATGATGGTATCTGTAAAAAAATATTTTTTATTAACATTCAGTCGGGGTTTTGAATTTATGCAATTAATAATAGTTTTACAGTATTTTTACGGCTTTTTATTTTTATTTTCAGGTAAGGAATCTTTGAAAGTTGTCGCATTTTTCATCGGTAAGTATTATGCCCGCCTTCCACTAAAAATGGGTAATGAGCGAAACTGAAAAATGACCTGTAGGTCTACCATGAGTTTTCACAATCTACACACGCTAGCGACTGTAGTTAAAAAAAATGTATGAAAACTTGGTACAGCGCCTCTAGCGGATAGTTGGGTACTAAAACCTCACGTAGCTAACTATCCTACGTCACAGCGTACTACAGCGACTGTAGTTTGCGCTCATTCATTTGCTTAGAATTTGGTACCATGAGTAACAATTTTGACAGATGTCATAGTAACGTAGTATTACTACTGTAGTAACGTCAGCCAATCTAAATGTGACAACTCATGGTAGACCTACTGAGCGGACCGAAGTAGAAATATTTGAAAAAAAAATGAGTAAGAAATAATGGATTGTAGGTGTATTTACGTAGGTATTCTTTATTGAATTCGAGGATTTTTTTAGTAAAATTTATTGACTTTTACTTTGGATACATTGGTATTTGTGGTCTATTTGGACTGTAGGTCTACCATGAGCTTTCACAATCTACACTCGCTAGCGACTGTAGTTAAACAATTGTATGAAAACTTGTACAGCGTTTCGAGCGGATAGTTCATGGGTACTTAACGTCACGTAGTTAACTATACGTCACAGCGTACTACAGCGACTGTAGTTTGTGCTTCATTCATTTGCTTAGAATTTGGTACCATGAGTAACAATTTTGACAGATGTCATAGTAACGTACTATTACTACTGTAGTAACGTCAGCCGATCTAAATGTGACAACTCATGGTAGACGTACACTGTCAAAATTGTTACTTACGGTACCAAATTCTAAGCAAATGAATGAAGCGCAAACTACAGTCGCTGTAGTACGCTGTGACGTATAGTTAACTACGTGACGTTTTAGTACCCAACTATCCGCTAGAGGCGCTGTACAAGTTATACAATTTTTTAACTACAGTCGCTAGCGAGTGTAGACTGTGAAAACTCATGGTAGACCTACGGAACAAGCAAATGACTAGTGTATAACCAACTAGCTTCTGTTCCTCGTTAAGGAGTCGTTTAGTACGCATTGTTATGATATTACCTTGTTACCTAACCCGACTTCACTCGTAACTGGCGTAGTGTCATGGAACACATATTACATAGACCGAACTTTTAGAGGAAACAGGTCGGCGCATATAACGGGTAATGCTTAAACAGATTTAATTTATCACAACCCAACGCGCGGAGTTTTCGGACGGTGTGAATGCAGCCAGATGGTTCGAAAAAAAAATAGAAATATGATCACGACTGTAAAGCTCTTATTACACTACCCTGAATTCAGGGACCCTTACCCTAAATAAGAGTGGTGTAATAAGAGTCAGGGCGTAAGGCGTAGAGGCTAGGAGTTAGGCTTCCTTACTACCGGGCCCTGAATAACGTGTAGTGTAATAAGTGCTATAGTTACCTACTTAGATCTTTGAGGATATCTAAAGAGGGTAGTGAGAGGCACGTCCAAACGGGACATGTTTGGACGTGCACGTTTGTTATATGGGAGCCCCCTTAAATATTTATTTCAATCTGTTTTTTAGTAAAAAATAAAATAAATAAAAATAAATATGATCACGACTGTAATCCCCGGGCTCGGTAGATATCTCCTCAGATCTTTTAGTTACTTAGATCTTTGAGGATATCTAAAGGGGGTAGTCAGAGGCAAGTCCAATCATGACATTTGGTACATGCCCACATTTTGCACAGTAGTTAGTATTCCGTACGTGACAGGTTGCAAGCCCATCGCCGCTTATAAGAATACTAACCAATGACACATACCTTCGAATTTTTAGTTCTAGGGTATGCCGGTTTCCTCACGATGTTTTCCTTCACCGTTTAAGAGCACTGGCATTATTGCGCACATAAATTTTTCGAATGGAAAAACTCATTGGTGCACGACCAGGTTTGAACCCACGACCTTCGGATCGTGAGGCAGGGGTGCTACCACTACACCACCAGCGCTCTTTGTTGTTATAGCGGCAGAAATACATCATCTGTGAAAATTTCAACTAACTATCACGGTTCATGAGAGCCTGGTGACAGACGGTCGGTAGAGTCTTAGTAATAGGGTCCCGTTTTACCCTTTGAGTACGGAACTCTGAAAAGCAGCGCCGATAAAATAGTATACTTTCCGGCAACCTGCTTTATATGTAAAAACATCCATAGACTTCCACAGAACATCACAATCAAAACCTTTGTACTACCAACGTGGCGTGAATAATATTACGTACCTACAAGAGAATTTCAACTCTAAGTACATAGCAATAGAGGATAAACATTGTGTCGGTTTAACGTCCGTTTTGGATTACAATGTTGACGGTACAACATTTTCAATCAGTATTATTATAAACTAGCTTCCGCCCACTGCTTCGCCCGCGTGGTACCTTAAAAAACATAAACAAATCTATCCCACGGGACCGTACATTTTTCTGTAATAAAAAGTAACCTATGTGCTATTCCAGACTATAATCTATATCTGTGCCAAATTTCATCTAGATCCATTCAGCCGTTTCAGCGTGTAAGAGTAACAAACGTACATATAACAAACTTTCGGTTTATATTATTAGTAGGATTACGTATTGATCCTTATTTAAATAAACGCGAGTCAGTGGCCAATTTTGTTTTGCAGTTATTAGGCCCCCCTAAGGCCGCCAAAGATGACCTAGAATAAACTAGTTCCACCAACAATCTTAACGTAGCTATCCTAATATTATAAACGCGAAAGTTTGTAAGAATGTCTGGATGTCTGGATGTATGTTTGTTACTCCTTCACGCTGAACCGGCTGAACGGATCTGGGTGAAATTTGGCACAGATATAGATTATAGTCTGGAATAGCACATTGGCTACTTTTTATCCCGGAAAAATTAAGATTCCCGTGGGATAGATTTCCTTTTGTTTTTCAAAGTACAACGCGGGCGTAGCCGTCGGCGGAAGCTAGTAGCTAATACAATTCTAGTTAGCTGTTTCACATTCTACGGGGCGTAACGCTAACCTATTTTAAACTCACAGTGGCTGGGATAAGATCCAAATTGGAATAACTAACGCGTCTTCGCTTGAGATAATTGTGTAGTATCTATATATATAAAAATGAATTGCTGTTCGTTAGTCTCGCTAAAACTCGAGAACGGCTCAACGGATTTATCTTATCTTGGTCTTGAAATGTTCGTGGAGGTCTAGGGAAGGTTTAAAAGAACGAAAAATTCGAATAACTGCCGGGAAAACCCTAAAAATAGCTCTTTTCTATTTCCCATACAAACTTTTTCTAAATAAAATGTAGAGCCAATTTGAACTTTATTACTATTTAATAAAGTTCATTATAATCACTCACTGTTGTCTAAGCAATGTAGAAGGCGGTACGAAGTTTGCCGGGACAGCTAGTATCTTATACATTCGTAGCGGCTCACTATCGGTTTACGAGGAGAGTGAGGAATTTCATTCATGATAACTCAGCTAACGTGAATCACCTTCTATTTATAAACTGCAATACTCGATGTGGATCTGCGCCGGCGCCGGCTGCGTGAACAATAACAATATTGTAGTACAGGATAATAACATTATAATACCGGTGTAGACCGCGATTTGATTCAGTGTATATTTTTAATATTAACTAGTATTTATTAATCATTAAAATAATCCACTGAAAGTAATTGAAAATAATCTTAATGCCGCCATATTGGATTTTTTGACACTTTATATAGCCTTTGTCACTTTTGTTATCCTGACTAACCCAATGACATCATTTTTCAAAATTTATACAGCCGTTTGGGATCCAGTGATTACCAAAATAACTCGCATTCATACTTACAATACACCCCTTACACATTACCCTCCTTTGCTTCGCAGTGGCGTAAAATAATGCACTGGTTAATTAGTGGTCTCCGCCTTCCGATCCTAAGGACGTGGGTTTGAATCTGATCGTGCACCAATTAATTTTACTGTTCGAAAAATTTACGAGTACACCCAAACGGTGAAAGAAAACATCTCGTGAGGGAACCGGCATCTCGTTACCTAAAAACTTCTAAGACGTCTCAAGTGCACTTGAATCTCCACTTTAATAGAAGAGAAAACTACACCCTCTCAAACGGTGAATGAAAACATCACGAGAAAACCGTCATCATGTAACCTAAAAAGTTTGAAGCATGTCTCAAGTGGACGGAAGGATACACATCCTTTTTTGATTATGGCATCGTCCTTTTTAAGATCTATTTTGCTAGTGTCAAAATGTTTAAATTAGTATTGTCAATGTCACGAAGTCAAATTGTGATGTCAATTTGAAACAAAAGCAGCCATCTTTAGTTTAAAATTCGACTTTTTGTTCAAAATTATCTGGATTTATAAAAGAACTATTTTTCACTCGTTAACTCTGGCTTTATTGGAAAAGTAACCACCGAAATTACACAAAAAAACTCAGTATAACACGAAAAATATTTATAGAAACTAGAGTGGCACAGTCATAGTCGAAAGCATCGCTGAAAATCCGACGACTTTGTAGAGAAAAAATGCAAAAGAGCTAGTGAAACAAGAAGCGATTATTGAATCGCCAATCGCTCACTCGCTTACAGTAGCACCACCGGCTGCTGCTACTTACGGCTATGGTGTAATGGCTGCCAGGCGATTATAAGCCGTAATGGTCCATTGGACCGGCATGATGCAATCGCCGTACCTATAGGAATGTTGCCTTGTTAGCATGCAAAAACGGCCGTTTACGTACGAACTATTCATGCTATATTGTTATAGCAGAGTTTAATTTTAGGAATTTAAATTTAGGAAGAACAAATTTGAAAGGAGTAATAATAAGTTAGCAGTAAGTTTAATAATTTTGAAGGAAAGTGAGGAAAAGGAAGACAGAGGATAAGCTATATGCGCCGAGTGACAGAGAAGGTTGCCGTCATCCTACTATAACATTATAAACGCGAAATTTGTAAGAGTGTATGGATTTCTGGATGTCTGGATGTATGTTTCTTAGTATTTCGCGCTGAAACGGCTGAACGGATCTGGATGAAATTTGGCACAAATATAGATTGTAGTCTGGAATAACACATAGGCTACTTTTTATCCCGAAAAAATATAAGGTTCCCGCGGGATAGTTTTGATTTTGTTTTTCAAGGTACTACGCGCGCGAAGCCGTGGGCGGAAGCTAGTGTTGTATAAAGAGGTCTTAGAGGTTGTCCTGGAAAGAACAAAGTGGAGAGAGATTCATCAGTTATGCCGACAGGAGTCAAACTTTTAAATTAAGAGAAGAATAAGTTAGCGTGGTTTTGCGTTGAGGGCTAAAAAGTAATGAGAAGAAAAATATTACTTAAAAGACTTCAACATTAATCAAAATATACTTGGTGGTCTAGTGGTAGTGACTCTACCTTCCGAAGATTCCAGTGCTAAGGTCGTGGATTCGCATCCAGTCGTGCACCAATTTTTCAGGTCGAAAAACGTATGTATGTTCGTACAAACTTAAAACTCCTTGCTGAATAAATAAATAAATAATGCTGGACAATCCACACAGCATCATCTAGCCCCAAAGTAAGCTACTCAAAGCTTGTGTTATGGGTACTTAGATAACTGATATATTTAATACATTATATAGATAGATATTTTTTATTATACATAGAAAACACCCAGACCAACGGAACAAATTTCTGTAGATCGTACACAAATTTGTTCCGCGGCGGGAATCGAACCCGCAACCTCTTGCGTCGCAGGCGGACTCTCGCCCGCTGCGCCACTGAGGAATCTCTCAAAGGCTTAAGAAATTCCTTCATCAGTTAAAAACGAACTAAAAAAGAAGCCTAAAGTTTGAAACTGGATAGCTGCGGGCAAAACCGCAGGGCACCGTTAGTTTGTAATCATTTCCATAGCAAAAGCGCTTTGAAACCACTGAAAAAAAACACTGTCGAGATTCCCAGACTGCGCTCTCAGATCTGCTGCAGGACTGAATAAAAAACCGGCCAAGTGCGAGTTAGACTCGCGCAGGAAGGATTCCGTATTTATAAAAACAGCAATAAAAACATGTCAGTTGTATGGGAGGCCACTTAAATATTTATTTTATTCTGTATTATAGTGTTTGTTTTTATAGCGGCAACAGAAATACATCATCTGTGAAAATTTCAACTGTCTAACCATCACGGTTCATGAGATACAGCCTGGCCCCTATTCAATAAACATTACAAGTCTACTTTGTAAAAAAGTGATAATATTGTCGAATTTTATGACAAGTGCTATTTAATAAAAAAAAAAAATATATATGATCACGACTGTAATCCCCGGGCTCGGTAGATATCTTCCTCAGATCTTTAGTACTTAGATCTTTGAGGATATCTAAAGGGGGTAGTCAGAGGCACGTCCAAACATGACATTTGGTACACGCCCACATTTTGCACAGTAGTTAGTATTCCATACATGACAGGTTGCAAGCCCATCACCGCTTATAAGAATACTAACCTATGACACACACCTTCGAATTTTTGGAGCTATTTAATAAAACCTACAAATATGTAGAATTGTAAGAAATTTTTACAAGTTTATTGTTTACAATTTATATTAAAATTTATATTAAATGTTTTATACATACAAATTTTTACAATTATCTTCCTGTAGATCGTATTTTTTTTATTACACAGATTCTTGTAGAATTGTAGCCGCTTACAATTCATTGTATTGTAAAATTTGTATTTTTTATTGAATAGGGGCCTGGTGACAGATGGACGGTGGAGTCTTAGAAATAGGGTTCCGTTTTACTCTTTGTGGTATGGAACCCTAAAAATTGACAAAAAGTCTACGCCGTCTCGATTGCAAAGGTGCTTTTCCACCTAAGCTAAGGATGCGTGCTAAGTATAGCTAGCTACGCTACGCAAGTAGAGGAAGGCCGAAGAAGAAGTGGTTTGATATGTAAGAGAAGTAGACTCAGAGTTGACGAATGATAGGAGTGAGTGAAAGAAAAAAACTTGTTGTGCCGACCCCACGCGTGGGATAAGGGCAGGAGAATGATGACAGCTCATTATGAATTCTGCACGGCAGGTTGTCGGTTCGATTCCCACCCAGGACTATTATTTGTATGATGAACACTAATTATAATTAATCTATCAGATATTTGGTTGGTTCCCATTATTATGTGATATTATGTCCAACAATATATTTTTTTTAATTTTTATTTATTATGCACTTTATTGAACTTTTACTCGACCGTGTAAGGTTGAGAACCGCGTTCACGAGCAAGGGCATAGCTGTATTATAATAGAGATAAGGTATAGAATGGCGTGCATTTTTTATACAGCACGGGTACGTAACGGGACGTAAAAATATTGCAGATATACGGTGCACGAACAATTCGGCATTGTATTGTACAGCCGAATTGTTTTTGGAACAGAAGGAAGTGGTTATATACGGTTGCAATCAGTTACAATGAATGTCTATCTATCAGCAACACTGTTGTGATGACGTAGTTCTAGGATGCGATTACGTAATTTTGATACTGACAAAACATTATTAATAACAGCTTCTAGTTACTATCGGTAAATTGTTTTATAAAGTTTTTGCCATAAAAATATTATTTTAATTTTCTTTTTTTTATCTTGGGTATATTATTCATCATCATCTTCCTGCCCTTTTCTCACGTTATGGGGGTCGGTCTTGGGTATATTATTATTATAGTATTATGTGTAAGTATCAGCAGTACGTAATAACAGCAACAGAAGTTCCTGATAGACATTCATTGTAATTGATTGCAACTAGAATTCCGTTATAGCCACTGATACAAACAATATACCTAAGGGTTTAAACCAATATACATACTACTGTAGTTCGCCTCAAACTGAACTTTCACGCGAAAAATCCACAATCCTCATTATAAGACCCTTACATGTAACAATTATAATGCATAAATATTATATAATATAATTTTTTTATTATTTATTAATAATATTATATAATAAATAAAAAATTGAAATTCAAAATGTTAATTACAATAAATTAACATTTTGAATTTAAATTGTTTATACCCTTCAGTAAAAATATATACTACGATTATTGTTCCCGTCCCGTGGTGATGTAAATAGTCTTAAAAGTAGCTAGTGCTAGATATTCTCCCCTAAGGGGAGGGGGGGTTGCTTCGAGTAGAGGGTGTTGGCTCAGGTCAGGGCCGTACGATGCCAATGAACCTGTTACAAAATATTTACACTAGAACTATGAAAAAAGTTTTATAATAAATTCACAATATGTCATTATAAAGTTGTATTTACGAAAAATACCAGCTTCCCGGTATAAGCTTAGCTAAGTTGGGGCTAGATGGCGTTGTGTGAAATTTCCATCAGTATTTATGTATTGTGATTATTATTCGAGATAAGTTTGGGTGTGCAATAGGTAAGTTTGAGCGTGCAATAGATAAGTTTTGGTTTGCAATAGATAGGTTTGGGCGTGCAATAAGAAAGTTTGGGCGTGCAATAAGTAAGTTTTGGGCGTGCAATAGATAAGTTTTGGTTTGCAATAGATAGGTTTTGGTGTGCAATAAGTAAGTTTGGGTGTGCAATAGGTAAATTTGTACTTAAGATAAATAGATAGGTTTTGGCGTGAAATAAATAGGTTTAGCATACAATAATATAGATATAAGTAGATGACATATTCAATAATCTTATACCTTTAAACGAGCAATTCTTGTATAATATATATTCTGAATCTCGGAAACGGCTCCAACGATTTTCATGAAATTTAGTATGCAGGGGGTTTAGGGGTTGATAAATCGATCTGGCTAGGTTTCATTTTCCAAAAAACAAGATTTACCAAAGAAAAAACCGAGCAAGCTCGGTCAACCAGGTACTGATAATAATATGAAACGAATGACATTTGATCACTTTGAACTTAATAAGATTGAAGTATTGCAAAATGAACCTTAAAACACTAGCCCTGTCTGTAGGTCTACCATGAGTTGTCACATTTAAATTGGCTGACGTTACTACAGTAGTAATAGTACGTTACTATGACATTTGTCAAAATTGTTACTCATGGTACCAAATTCTAAGCAAATTAATGAGCGCAAACTACAGTCGCTGTAGTACGCTGTGACGTAGGATAGTACGTGAGGTTTTAGTACCCAACTATCCGCTAGAGGAGCTGTACCAAGTTTTCATACATTTTTTTAACTACAGTCGCTAGCGAGTGTAGATTGTGAAAACTCATGGTAGACCCTCTGAAGTGGCAGTAATAGGTGAATGATCAACATGCGTGCGGATCAGTCGAGTTGACCCCAATTTTTCAATTTTCTGAGTCATCCGGTGTTAGGTGACTCTCTGAACATGGGTCGCGTGGCGGACTTGTGAGAACGAACCTGGCACCTGGCAAGCACTTACAAACATTATAATAAAACTAGCTTCCGCCCACGGCTTCGCCCGTTTGTTACCTTGAAGAACAAAAAATCTATCACACGGGAACCGTACATTTTTCCGGGATAAAAAGTAGCCTATGTGCCATTTCAGACTATAATCCTGTGCCAAATTAAATCTAGATCCGTTCAGTCGTTTCAGCGTAAAAGAGTAACAAACATACATCCAGGCATCCATACATTCATTACCCAGCTGCTCTAACTGAGCTGTCGTAATAAAAGATAAGGACTAGATACTTCTGCCTAGGGGATTGGTTTTAGCTTTTAGTTGCGAATATTACGACGGATGCTCTTGGGAAATATAAGACAATACGTCTACCATGAGTTGTCACATTTAGATCGGCTGACGTTACTACAGTAGTAATAGTACTTTACTATGACATTTTTTCATACACAAATTCTAAGCTAATTAATGAAGCGCAAACTACAGTCGCTGTAATACCCTGTGACGTAGGATAGTTAATACGTGACGTTTTAGTACCCAACTATGCGCTAGAGGCGCTGTACAAGTTTTCATACATTTTTTTAACTAGGTACAGTCGCTAGCGAGTGTAGATTGTGAAAATTCACTACTAAAACGTCACGTAGCTAACTATCCTACGTCACAGCGTACTAAAGCGACTGTAGTTTGCGCTCATTAATTTGCTCAGAATTTGGTACCATGAGTAACAATTTCGACATTATGTCTTAATAATGTACTATAACTACTGTAGTAACGTCAGCTGATCTAAATGTGACAACTCATGGTAGACGTACAGAAAAGAATTGTGATAATACACCAAAAACGCAGTTATCGATCGAGTTAACCCATATACTCCCTGTAACAAAAGGCTGAAAGTGGGTCGGTGTCAGTCAACATACGCCTTGCCGGGTGAGTGCACATTTCGGCTAAATCCCCAATTTGACGAGTGCATGACCTGCCATGGGTGCTTTGGGGAGATTTTATCATTACATTTTACATAGGTACAAGTTAAATTAAAAAAAAAATTAAAAAAACGACACAAAATTTGCCCGCCATTTTGTGGTGGCGGCCATTTTGGTTTTGAAAGTTGTCAAAGTGTATAATATTTTACTACTCAAGCCTATTTTTTGATAACTGTATTGATAGAGTTGTGGAAAAATAATGACATTCGCCATTTTGTGGCGGCAGCCATCTTGTAATTTAATTTTGTCATAGTATTCTACTACTCAAGCCCTTTTATTTGATACTTATATACTTATATGAGTTGTGGAAAAATATGTAATCCGCCATTTTGTGGTGGCCATCTTGGACCAATTTCCATGAAACATAGCTAAAAACACTGCTGACCACCTTTCAAGCAAAAAAAAAAAAGAAAATCAAGATTGGTTCATGTGCTCGGGAGCTACTATGCCACAGACAGACACAGACAGACACAGACACACACAGACAGACACGTCCAACTTATAAAACCCTGTCGTTTTTGCGTCGGGGGTTAAAAAACTTTGGCATTGTTGGAACTCATCTCAACACCTACTAGAAAGTGACCAGCGACCTTTTTCTCGCTCCAAACACTTACAACACTCTTGAACTTTCGCAATTATCACATTTTAGCTTCCGCCCAAGGTTTCGCCCGCGTGGTACCTTGAAAAAACATATCTATCCCACGGGAACCGTACATTTATCCGGGATAAAAAGTAGCCTACGTGCTTTTCCAGACTGTAATCTAGCTCTGTGCCAAATTTACCCAGATCCGTTCAGCCGTTTCAAACATACTTACATACTACTTACCTACATGCAAACTCTCACGTTTATAATATTAGGATTTTATAAATTACTAGCGACTATGTATGTATCGGTGTGTCGCTGTTCACAGCCAAGGGCCTGCGACACCTTTTCTAACATGTGTCGTTGTGTCGCTGTCCACAGCTAAGGGTATGCGACACCTATTCTCACATGTGTCGTTGTGTCGCTGTCCACAGCTAAGGGTATGCGACACCTATTCTCACATGTGTCGTTGTGTCGCTGTTCATAGCCAAGGGCTAGCGACACCTATTCTAACATGTGTCGTTGTGTCGCTGTCCACAGCCAAGTGCCAGCGACACCTTTTCTAACATGTGTCGTTGTGTCGCTGTCCACAGCCAAGGGCCTGCGACACCTTTTCTAATAGTGTCGCTCTCATTGTTTGATCTCATGATGCATTCTCCTTTGTTGCAGGTACGTCATCAAACAAAGTCGACTCTTCAAAGAAGCGATGCGAATAATAAGCGAATTGCCCTAACTACCCTTAGGTACTACCTAATCTATTGTGTCCATAAGTCGTCGATAAGCGTTTATTTGGATAGGAATTTTGTAAACTCGGCACTCCGCTTATACTTACACTGAATATTGCAAAAGTTGGCAAAGTACGAAAGTCGGCACTCGGCGCCGACTTAAAGGTACTGACAGACGAGCTCATTACTGGCACAAAAGCATGCTTTTATTGAGCAAGTGCTTATTACTAGCGCGGGTTTGCTTATTGAGCATACTGGTATCGATCAGTCGTTCGCAACTGGTGCGCAGGATTATTCAGGAGCATACTTCAAATAAATAAATAAGGCTGGACAATCCACACAGCATCATCTAGCCCCAAAGTAAGCTACTCAAAGCTTGTGTTATGGCCTATGGGTACTAGATAACTGATATTTTAAATACATTATATACATAGATATTTTTTATTATACATAGAAAACACCCAGACCAACGGAACAAATTCCTGCAGATCGTACCTACGTGGTAGGTACTTTTTAATTTGTATTCACGCCCTTTTTATAGATATACTTTATTACTAATGTAGGTGCCATGCCTACATAACTTAATAACAAACAAATATTGTATTATCCCACCTTAGTAGGTATTTATGCCCGGGCTAAGATGTCCGCGGTTTTCTTAATTTTCATTTTTTTTTTTCGTTATTATTTCAAAAACTATCCATCCTAGAAAAAAATAAAAACCATTTTGTAATGTACAAGTAAAGGTTGGATATCTCTCAATAATTTTATTTTTTATTTTTCATATCTTAACAACCCCTTCAGCGATGAAGCTCACTTTCAAAGTGATCCTTGTGATTTTACTGAATAAAACATTTTTCTTTCTTTCATTGCTTTCCAGCAAATCTACATGGTAGAATCTCTGTGCGAAAACGTTCGCGTTTTTATGAATTATTATTTTTTGTTATTTAACTAAAACTATCCATCAAGATAAGATCGTATAATAATAGTTAAACATATTTAATATCAAGAGAATTACCACAAATATCGGTTTCACTCGGAAAAAAATCATTGCTCTACTAAACTTTATCTAAACTCTATCTGACTCTCTTCATTTATTCTCTCACATTTGTTTAGTGGATTTGAAAGTGGACCAGCTTTCCTCCTGACACTGTGATCAGTTTATCTGTGTGGGTGTGCATTTTGTGCTTTTTTGTGCGTATGACGGCACGATGTTGCGAGAAGCATTTTGTCACGTTTGAATGCCTAGAGTGCCTAATTGCTACTAGGGTTGTGTCAAGAGAATCGATCCAAAATTTCCTTAATTAGGTACTTTTTTAATCTAGCTGATTGACATAAACTAACGGAATACGCTACTGTGCAAAATGTGGGCGGGCCAAATATCATGTTTGGACGTGCCTCTGACTAATGTTTTCTTTTTTACCCGTCTGTGAAGCGAAGGAGGATAATGTGTCTAGGGTGTGTATGAAAATTTCTTTGGCTATAGCTGAAGCCTAAACGGCAGAACAAATTTTGACAAATAAGAATGTCATTGAATTTATCTGAATTACAAAATTGACATAAAATATAAAAATATTCAATATGGCAGCTGCAAAAAGCTATTTTCAGTTTCTTTCAGTCGAGTTTTTTTTTTCAATAAATACATGTTATGGAACGAGCTATGCTCGGAGTTTCTTTGAAGGATAGAATCCGTAATGAGACTATCCGACACAGAACTAAGGTTGTCGACATAGCTCAGAGAATTAGCAAGCTGAAGTGGCAGTGGGCTGGCCATATCTGTCGAAGAACCGATAACCGTTGGGGTAAACGAGTTCTCGAGTGGAGACCGCGGCTCGGCAAACGTAGTGTAGGACGCCCTCCGGCTAGGTGGAGTGACGATCTGCGAAAGGCTGCTGGCGGAGGCTGGATGCGTCGAGCTGAAGACAGGGCGCAATGGCGCTCATTAGGGGAGGCCTATGTCCAGCAGTGGACTGCTATAGGCTGATGATGATGATGATGACATGTTAACGTATTTATTGAAAAAATGCATACATTTCATACATACGTAATTCTGGTCACATTTTGTATAGCTTAATATATCCCCCTCGTGATCCGAATCTAACCATCACAATTATTAAAATCTGTCCATCCTTAAGGGATATATCGACAGTCAAAGGGACTCACAAACACATGTACCTACACCCCAAATAAATACCCTCCTCTTTCGCAGTCGAATAAATAAACATATCTACAGGTAATATTACTGAATAGAAAAGAAAAATATAAGACTAGCTTCCGCCCGCGGCTTTTCCCGCGTGGTACCTTGAAAAACAAAAACAATCTATCCCGCGGGAACTGTACATTTTTCCGGGATAAAATGTAGCCTATGTGTTATTCCAGACCATAATCTATATCTGTGCCAAATGTCATTCAGATCCGTTCAGCCGTTTTAGCGTGAAAGAGTAACAAACATCCAGACATCCAGACATCCAGACATCTTCACAAACTTTCGCGTTTATAATATTAGTAGGATTATAATGTATTTTATTTGACAGACACAGAACAGAATTTTAAAAAATATATGCATAGAAAATGTACCTACTCAACTAATAGATACTTACTTTCATAGCAATTAAAAAAACAAATAGCTAGTCATCCCTTCTCCCCAAGGAACCGTGCTAAATTCGGTATATTGTCATAATCCCCACTAAGCTGTCCCCACCAGTGGGGATTATGACAAAACGCAAATATTTTTTTGCGTTTTCCCCACTAACATGTTGGTGGGGATTATGACAGTAAAAATAATTTTGGTATATTTTCTATTATCACTCCATACTCGGTACATTCTATATATATAAAAATTAATTGCTGTTCGTTAGTCTCGCTAAAACTCGAGAACGGCTAAACGGATTTATCTTATCTTGGTCTTGAAATGTTCGTGGAGGTCTAGGGAAGGTTCAAAAGGTAAGAAAAATTCGAATAACTGCCGGGAAAACCCTAAAAATAGCCCTTTTCTATTTCCCATACAAACGTTTTCTAAATAAGTACGAAGTCTGCCGGGTCAGCTAGTTCTAAATAAAACGAATAAACTTTTATTTAAATCAAATTTTAATTAGATTTAAGTATTTCTAGGATAGAAGGTTTTTAAATTGGTAAACACAACCAGTAATATTAGGTCTCTGGGATAAAAAGTATACTCGTAGTATGCATTCAAGCCGTACCAAGTTTTTTTTTATTTCAATCAGTAGTTCCGACGTAATGCGCAGCCCGGATACAAACAGACAGATAGACAAAAATGAAAATGTGTATGATTCCAAAAACAAAAACCATACATTTTCACGACTGTAATCCCAGGCTCGGTAGATATCTCCTCAGACCTCTAGTGACTTACATCTTTGAGGATATCTAAGAGGGTAGTCAGAGGCATTTCCGAGAAAGACATTTGAGACATGAGAATACTAACTACTGTGCAATAATGAATCCCGGGGTGAAATCCGGGGATGAATTTCAATAAAATACGAAACACGTCTTCCATAAATTCTGTAAAAAAGGTTTATGCTAGAAATATTTAGATTGGACCAAAGATTCCAGTTGTCCCATACAACCTTTCCGTTTTTTTTTTCACCGTCAGTCATTCAGGACAAAGCATTTGTATAGGTAGGTACATACACCCCAAACACAATAAGTACCCTCCTTCGCAGTCGGGCTAAAAAGATTCAGCGATGCGTGAAAAAATTCAAAACGTCTCGCACTTACAAAGAGCCTGAAAGATCACTCGCCTGAAAAAAAATTCTCAAAGCGAAATTTCATCAACATCGCGAAAGCCGTGTAGGCTGATTCTTGTTTCATGCAGTGCAGGCATCTTAAAGAACAACATTATTTACCTACAGGTACGAATTCCTCTATCATCATTCTCCTGCCCTTATCCCACGCTAGTGGGGTCGCACATGTATTCTTCTTCCACTCACTTCTATCATTCGTCAACTCTGAGTCTACTCTTTCATTCATATCATCTTTCACACAATCTACCACTTTTTCGATGGCTTTCCTCTACTTGCGTACCCAGATACACTCATACCCATAACTTTTTTGGTGACATGGTTTTCATCCCTCCTCATCACGTGTCCATACCGTGCTAATCTATCACTCCTCATCTTTTCAGTAACAGGCGCCACTTTCAAACTTCCCCTGATATACTCATTCCTTATCTTGTCCAACCATGTCACACCACACATCCATCTTAACATTCACATTTCAGTAGCATGCACTCATTTTTATCCGTTTTCTTCATTGCCCAACACTTTGATCCATACATTGCGACAGGTCTGAATACCGTCTTGTATAATAAGTACAAATTCCTGTTATGTATGAAATTAAAAATTATTGACTAAAACAAACATAATGTTATTAAGATAAGTTTACTAACACGCTTCTGGGGTTTCTTTTGAGGAGTAAATCTATGGGAATAGTTAGAGACACGTCCAACTGTTATAGCAATTTAGCATAAGTTCACGTTTTTATTCCCCCATGACAGGTTGCAAGTCGTTATTAAGCTACCAGACCTTTGAATTTTTGGTTATAGGGTAAGTGTAAATCGCTTTCTTCACAATTTTTCCTTTACCGAAAGTGCATTGACTTGCGCACCGCTACACCATCAGAGCACATAAGTATTTATTATAAAAAAATATGATTGCGATCGATATTTATAAAATCTCGCGATTTTTTTACATAGGAACTTGTTTATATTATTATTATGCATCTGCGATTTTTTATTTACTAAGCTAAGGCTAAATAGGTATGTTTGAATTAATTCTGTAACATTATTTAGGTAGGTACTTGTTTCCGTCCTAGGTTCCTATGGTTCTGAATTTAGAAAATTTGACACCCCTTTTTAGGGTAGCTACCTACTATTAAAATTAAAGAAAAACAGTTTGTGAGTTTGTAGCACAGCTATTATTTATTTTATTTAAGTACCTAACCTTGTTCGTAGTTTATAAATAATGCTTTTTTTATTTTTAAGCGACTTTTTATTTGTGTAGGGTGTTTTTAAACCAGCAAAATTACATTAATTTTTAAGTAATTTTGAGTAGAGCAACTCTGTTCAGTCATTCCACTGCATCCTACTACATCTAATACCTACAGCCTGTTTTTCGTGCATTATTTTTATTGCACCTCTAGAGGAGAGAGTTCTGAAAAGAACCTGCCATCAGCGTTTCAACTCTCTGACATCTTTAGGCTGTGCGTCAGTCAGTCAGTAACAGTTTTACTTATTTAGGTATTATTATTATGAGCCGTTTGTGTCCCACAGCTGGGCAAAAGCCTCCCCTCAATCTTTCATTCTAATTTTTACAATTTAAATATATCAAACTCACAACAACATGAACAGGATTTGCCATAAACTTAAGACTTCTAAAAGATAAGAAATAATAATCCATACAAATGCGAAAGTAACTCTATTTGTTTGTTTGTCTGTCACGACTAAACGGCTTAGCTGATCGTTGAAATTGAAATTCAAATGAAATTTACACAAACATTTGTTTACAACACAAATTGGAGGATAACGACATAGGAGATAAATTATATCTCAAAAAATAATCTTGAAGGGGCTGAAATATGGGTTGAAAATTTGTATTGGGAAAACATAATTCAAAGCTAGGCGTAATCAGCTTTTGGATGGGGGACTGTCTCTTTTAGCACTTCATAAAAATCTTTCAATTAACCGATACCTTTCAATAATTTCATCCAACTTCAATTTATATGTAGCGAGTGTAAAAATCTGAGCGTTTTGTCAAAGCTATTAGTGTAGCTATAAGCACTACATTGAACGCATCGGATGCGTCCGCGCCTTTGCAGTACCTATGTACTATTATTTTTTGTGTCTTAGCATAGTATTCCATAAGTACACCTACCTACTTCCCGGTGGACAAGCAAACATGCGTCGAGCTAACATTTTTGCTGAGAAATTTTACCGGTTCTGATACCTTGTTTACACAAGGGCAAGATAGTTTGTAGCATGTAAGTAGGCAGGCACATATCTATCCATAGATCTTAGTTACATTACTCAATTATATTATATTATATAGTACTAGCTTCCGCCCACGTGGCACCTTGAAAAACAAAAACAAATCTATCCCGCGGGAACCTTAAATTTTTCTGAGATAAAATGTAGCCTATGTGTTATTCCAGAGCATAATCTATATCTGTGCCAAATTAAATCTAGATCCGTTCAGCCGTTTTAGCGTGAAAGAGTAACAAACATACATCCAGACATCCAGACATCCAGGCATCCAAACAAACTTTCGCGTTTATAATATAGGGAGGTATGTAAATTTGAATTCTCGCATTGCTGCGCTATGACGTCATAACATAAGCGGCGCGAGCGCAGGTACGTAACCTTGGTGCGACTTTCGGCGAACATTTTGCTGTTGAATGATTATAAAAAAGGCTTATTTTTTGCGGTTTTAACGGTTTCTAGGGTTCCATCCATGTTATATAATATTTTATTGAGATTAAGTTACATTAATTATTTGTATGTATCGAATTTCATGGATTAACCCAATGTAGGTTTCACTTTTAAAAAAAAAATATAAACTAACAAAAATTTGTATCATTACTCGCACAGCTATCTAGCTCAAAACTAGGCAAAGACTGTACTGCGCGAAAAAGTGCGCACTAGGTGTAGGTGAGTACTGAGTAGGTACCTCTATATATTTTTTTAGTACCTACGTTTTTAGTAGGTACCTATAATAAATTCTTCCAAACACAGAACGAACACCAAGGTGTGGTCATCACACTAAATATTGTCGAAGGCAGGCATCTACAGTTGTTACCAGACACTTCCAAAAACTTCAGTGGGTTATAAAACCTACCCATCAATATAAACAACTTTTTCTAAGAAACCAACACTGTTAGCGCAAAAAAAATTGCTGTTTCATACATTTTAGCCAAGTAGTATTGAACTTTTGCATGGAACAGCTATGCTTATAACACACACCTCCAAATATGTATTTGGTTTTAGGGTATGCCGGTTTTCTCATGATGTTTTCCTTCACCGTTTAAGAGCACTAGTATTACACATGATCAGGAGAAAATAAGGTACAAATTCGCTACGGAACATTTAAAGTGGATATCTTACACGCTTGTCTAAGGTACTAAAACTGGAAATATTTTTTATTGAAGGATACCAACTTACTACCAAAAGTGTTACTTAGGGAAGTTCGTACACTTGACCTGATTTTTTTTGTCTATTATACTTACCTGGGTAACATAAGTAGGTACTTATATAATTATTTTCTGCTAATCTTATACTTTTCTTGTATTAAATGTAGGTATACTAGCTTCCGCCCACGGTTCCGCCCGCGTGGTACCTTGAAAAACAAAAACAAATCTATCCCACGAGAACCGTACAATTTTCCCAAATAAAAAGTAGCTTGTGCTATTCGAGACTATAATCTATCTCTGCGCCAAATTTCATCCAGATCTGTTCTGCCGTTTCAACGTGAAAGAGTAACATCCATACCCACAAACTTTTACCGTTCTTAATATTAGTAGGATTATTTGGCTCTGTCCTCATTTTGCTCGGTACCTATTAGTATTCTGTGATGTACCTTCTGTGATCCCCAGCCTTGGTAGAAGTGAATAATCTATGGATAGATAGATTTACTAAAGCCTGGGGCAGTAGAGGGATTACGGCCGCCATGTTTGTTTCTGGTTTTACCCGACTGCGAAGCGACGAAGGAGGGTTATGTGTTTGGGGTGTATGTATGTTTGTATGCCGTCGCTAAGCCCCAAACGGCCGGATAGATTTTGAGAAATGAGTATTTTATTGATTTATTTACAATTTCAACCCTTACTTTTAACCAAACTATCTTTACAGGATAACGTAATACGATAGATAGAGTATTTACCGCAACATTTAATAATAATAAATACTATCATCATCATCTTCCTGCCCTTATCCCACGTTATGTGGGGTCGGCACAACATGTGATCCTCTTCCATTTCCCTCTGTCACTCGTCATCTCGATACTCACTCCTTTCTTACTCATGTCATCTTTCACACAGTCCATCCATCTTTTCTTTGGCCTACCTCTACCCCTGTATCCATCCACATTCATACCTAACACTCTCCTTGTCACATGACATTCATCTCTTCTCATAACATGCCCATACCACGCTATAATAATAAATACTATACCTACTTAAAAACATATTATACGTACTTACAAAAAGTACAATAGAAAAAAAAAATAATGTAAGAGGAGTAGACTCTGAGTAGACGAATGATAGGAGTGAGTGGAAGAAGAAAACATGTCGCGCCAACCAACCACACTTAGCGTGGTGCAGAAAAATGATGGCCTAATGTGACCAAAAATCAGTGTGTGCAAAAATCTCTGCTACCTATCTAATTAACTATTAGGTACGGTATTTACATACATAAAATCGCTTTATTTTCACAAGGTCAGACTTTCAAATGGTCAGATTTTCAAATAGTCGCTCTTTCTAATCGTCACCCTTTCAAATCACGCCAATCAGAGACCACGGATCCACAGGCTACGATCCTCACATAGGTACCTACCTCTCTTGCTCTTTAAAAAAAGAATTACTTACTTAGGTAGGCTACGTTTTACCAAGACATCGAAGTCCCAAGCTTTTATTTATAACCCAACCGTATTTGGTAGGTAGGTATACTTGTACTGGTAGGTACCTTTTGCATTGAGTCACTTTGGCATGGAAACTGCGTCTTTAAATGGCAGCATGATCTCAGAACTGGAAGAATCATTTTTGTTGCAAATGTTGTTGGTACGAGTACCTAGGCACAATTTTAACAATTTTATTTTTGTATGGCTCTGAATGTTGGGCTACCAAAGAAACGGATGAGAAAAGAGGTTTTCGCTGAGAGATGGTCGCGTTAGGTAGTAGATAGGTAGTACCTAAAAAATTCTCAATACTGCACCCTAGCATTACCTACCTGAATCTACAAACTAATACCTATTCTGCGACATTAATACTTAGTAGAAACTACTATGTATCTGTGGTAACCCGGTTTCCGTGACTCATTCATCACTGCAGAGCAACTTGTCCTGTGTCCATGGTCCAAGCTATTCACAGCCTTATTGTTAAACTGATAAAGGCCAATGCCGTATTACAATAATATTGTTTGTTTCACCGTTAGCTGGGTGCCCTGCAAGTGACCTACAAGTACGTTGAACTAACATTGCCTGGGTTACTGCATCTAACGGGCGCAAGACTGCAGAGATAATACCTAAATCAAAACAAAATAATTTTACCTACTAGATATTTAAGTAGGTACTATATAGGTACCCGCGGTTTTTTAACCGACTTCAAAAAGGAGGAGATTCTCAATTCAGCTATTAGCACCTAGTTTTGTGTATGTTTGTTACTTAGGTACGCCAATTGAACAATACTACCAATTTTCAGCCAAGTAGGATTGAAATGAATGAAGGGAAAATGAAAAGGAATGAAAAAAATTTAAAATAATTTTGATGAGATTATTATAACCTTGCATGTCTAAATTGACCGGACTATAAAGTGAATAGTTCTTTTCTAAATCCATCGGAGAAAATCCCGAGAAATTTACGAAACAGCCATGTTTTGTTTAAAATTGGCTTCACTATTACTCGTATACCTACATAAGGATAAAATTACTACTTATAGAGTTAGTAACTATTACAATTTACTGCTATTAATTAATGAATTGAAAATACTTCCTACTTAATTAAACACTTGACATCCACAAAAGCCATAGATAAGAATTGAATCGAACACTTGACACTGACATAATTGATTTCAAAAGAGACAGATGCCACAAAAAAAGAAGAACTACAATTTATTCTGCGGATAGTTTGGTCGAATCCGCCTAAGTGTACCTTCCTTTCCAGACGTGCTATGAGATGGAGCGCTACCTCCGCGAAGAGCCTCGGGTGAAGCCTGAGGAGGAGTGGGAGAGGGCGCCACCACCGGCTCCGTCTCCGGAACTGTCGCTGTCATCGATGTCGTCGCTGTCGCCGCCCGTGTCGCCGCCGTCACCGCCGCCGCTGCCCCACCTCTACGCCGTAGCGGTCAAGTGCGAGCCGATTAGCGACGATGAACTACACGGTACACTCTTACTGCCAATGCCAGTGACCTAGGACCCTCACCACGAATCCTACTAATAATATTATAAACGGGAAAGTTTGTAAGAATGTATGCATGGATGGATGGATGGATGTATGTTTGTTACTCTTTCACGCTAAAACGGCTGAACGGATCTGAATGAAATTTGGCACAGATATAGATTATGGTCTGGAACATATAGGCTACTTTTTATCCCAGAAAAATGAATGCTCCCGTGAGATGTGTTTTTGTTTTTCAAGCTATAAAGCGAAGCTAGTTCATAATACATTACCAAATTAGTATTACATTGTTATTTCGTACTATGACCTATGCATGTCTTGAAGTAGTGTTACTTCATGACGTTTCTAAAACGAGATCGTCGGAATCGTTCTGGAAGACTTTGTGGTAAGGCCCCTGATACGTACTTTAATACATTCACTAGGTGCACTGGATCGAAAGAACTGTGACTAACTATCTATCTAACTAAAACCTAAACGAGCAATTCTTGTAGGTATTAACTACCTATACTTATATCTCGGAAATGGCTACAATGATTTTCATGAATTTTAGTATGCAGGGATTTATAAAAACGAAACCTGGCTACTAGACCGAATTATCGCCATCTAAACCCCCTGCATACTAAAATTCATGAAAATTATTGTAGCCATTTCCGAAATTCAGATATATGCTTAGACAATAATTGCTCGTTTACATTAGAGCACCTACCTGGATGACCGAGCTTCGCTCGGTTTTTTTTGGTTTTTTTTTTCTAAAAATGAAACCTAGCTAGATCGATTTATCGCCCCCGAAACCCAAAACATACAAAATTTAATGTAAATCGCTGAAGCCGTTTCCGAGATTCCGATTGTATATATATAGATATATATATACAAGAATTGCTAGATAATATATTATAGCTAGATAGAATTGATAGATAGATAAATACGGCAGCGGGTCTAGGCTATCTCAAATTAGCCGTTTTATGCAGGTTTTCATACTAGGTAGCGCTGGCCATTACTTTACCTAGCTTTAGACCCTTATCTTGGATCAAAAGTACTTTGATTTGTAAGTAAGTATGCTTTTAATCCAGCATTTTTACTGTTTCAGGTGACATCATGGGCTGCCTCAAGCTTCCCGCTCCGCCGTCTCCTCCACACCAGAGGATCTATGCCGTGGCTGTGAAATGCGAGCCGATCAGCGATTCTGAGGAGCTAGTGATCGTAAAAGGTAGAGACAGAAACCTGACCTAAGCTTGCTAAGGCACTCAAGGTTACCAATAAAACCAGTAGGTACCTAGTAGTCCGCCCCGAACTGAGATCTCGCGCGATGTCCACAATTCTTATTTATTTATTTTTTTCAACTTCGGAACCCAATTATCTTTACAATCCCTCACAATTAAGCTAATAAGTAGGTATGCTTCTCAGGTAGGTAGGTACCTAATCTACGTAGCAAAATCTCTAGACCTTCCAAGCTTCAGGAAGTTTGAGTAGGTAATTGTGTAATATTTGTGGTTATTTTTCCAATAAAGCCCGAGTTTTTCACGCAAGTGTGAATAGTTCCTTTCTGGGAGGAAATCCCGAGAATTTAAAGCAAAGCATCGTAATGTTTAAAATTGACAGTCAAACGCTTTTTTTAGGTACTACTTAAACACTTGACACTGGCGAAATTGAATTTTGAACGAATGAATCTGTGACGTTGACAACACAGATGTAAGTATAAAAATGCACTTGACGCTGTCAGTAGGTAGTTCTCTAACAGGGCCGGTGCATTTGCCTGACAACTACGTCGCTCTGGTTTTTATATGTTTTCTCGTGTTATTTTGAGTTTTATTGCGTAATTTTGGTGGTTATTTTGCCAATAAAGCCCGGGTTCTTGACGCGAGTGTAAAGTATGTGAATTAGAGTGAATAGTTCTCTTCAAATTCCATCGGAGGAAATCCCGAAAATTTTCAACAAAACAGCCATCTTTTGTTTAAAATTGACTTGACAACTTGACTATGACTCTGTGACGTTGACAATACTTATAAATAAATACACTTGACACTGGCAAAATTGTTCTGATGCCATAATTGAAGACGAAGAAGAAGACAGATGCCCTTAATAAAAAGGAGAAAGAGGGGCAAGTGATTTGAGATTTGGAGACTTGGAATGTCACGCTCTATGCATCTCTCAGTAATGTGATCCAATTGCGGTCCGCGCACAGCTTCCCATGCTGAGATACGTCATGGTCGTTGCATTGGGTACCTTTAGTTAAAATTGTAGGTTCTAATCAGTATGTTTTATTGATAGAATATTGCGAAATAAAGATTACATTATGAATATTCATATTCTTAATCAGCTATTATCTCACTTCAACGTTAACGGACTACTTCATAGTAATCAGTACGGATTTACCAAAGGTCGATCAACAACAGATGCAAGTATAGCTTTAATGAAACATATATTTGATGCGTGGGAGAAGTCGCAGGATGCAATCGGTGTATTCTGTGATCTGTCTAAAGCCTTCGACTGCGTGAGTCATGCAAACTTAATTTCAAAGTTAAAGTATTACGGCGTCCAAAACCAGGCCTTAGACCTTATACAGTCGTATCTATCGAATAGAGTCCAAAAAGTAGACGTTGGCGGTGAAAGGTCTTCAGGTTCAACTATTGAGATAGGGGTACCGCAGGGATCGATCCTGGGTCCTTTTTTATTTCTAGTGTACGTAAATGATCTCCCATTTGTTGTAAAAGATATTTGTGACATAGTTTTATTTGCTGACGATACTTCATTAGTTTTTAAAGTTGACAGAACCAATTCGAGTTGTGAATACGTAAATGAGTCACTATCATTGGTTCTGAACTGGTTCACTGTAAATAATCTTCTGCTGAATGCTAACAAAACAAAATGTATTAAATTCACTTTGCCCAACGTAGTGCATAGGCCAACTAATATTAAAATTAATGGGGAAGCAATGAATCTTGTTGATTCTACGGTTTTCCTTGGTATCAATATTGATACCAAACTGCAATGGGGACCACAAATCGATAAACTTTCTGGTAGGCTTAGTTCCGCTGCATATGCAGTTCGTACGATACGGTGGCTTACGGATGAAGCTACAGCTAGATTAGTTTATTTTAGCTACTTCCATAGTGTTATGTCATATGGTATAATTCTCTGGGGAAAAGCAGCGGATATACAATCAGTATTCGTATTACAAAAAAGGGCAATTCGTGCCATTTACAAAATGAAACCGAGGGACTCTTTAAAAGAAAAATTTAAAGAAATTAATATTCTCACAGTAGCGGCACAATATATATACGAAAATTTACTGTACACTCATAAGAATAGGGATAGACTTCAGAAAAACTGCGATGTACATGGAATCAATACTAGGAACAAACATAAATTATTAATCCCTAAGTTTCGGTTACAAAAAGTGAACGGGTCATTTATGGGGAACGTGATACGTTTCTATAATAAACTTCCTATAAATGCAACTAAACTTCCTGTTAGAAAATTCAAAGCCTTCATTAAAAATAATCTCTTAAAGAAAGCATATTATAATATAAATGAATATATTGATGATAGGAACTCATGGCCCGATGTCGCTCCGCCCTCCGACAGCTAACCAATTTGCAATGTAAACGCTGTCATTTTGTTTTATGTATTTATGTTCTGTATTGTCTTTTGTTTTTATGTTATTATTATGAATAATCTTGATTACATTTTTTTGTAAGAAGGATCATACAAAAAAGCGCTAGGACCGAGACGAGTTTCTTGCCTGTTCTTCTCGTACTTGGGTTAGGTTGGAATTGGCACATAGATTCACCTAGCATGTAAGACGTTTCAAAGTGATCCTTGTGATTGTACTGAATAAATATTTTTCAATTTCAATTTCAATTTCAATAGCACATCTTAAAAGCTTATTTTAAAACAGTTTTTTTGACCATTAGGTAATTTGAAAGACGAATGTGTAAGGGAGTGACTACTGAGATGACGGATGATAGGGGAGACTGAAGGAAGAGTATAGTTCATACAACGGATCTAGGCATTCGTGAAGTTAGCCACAGGTGCGAGTTTGCGCATGTACAGTTCCTTCCCCCCTCATACCTCCAATTGCTCCCGAAAAACGATACTGCGCAGCTCTTGCGGCTAACTTCACGAATGCCTAGATTCGTTGAGCGTAGGTACGAGTAGGTATACCTGTTGTGCCGACCCCACCAGTGGGATAAGGGCAGGAAGATGATGATGAATTTGCACGATAAAAGCGTCTACAATGTCTAGGTTTCTTAGCCTGGCTAGTCTCTCTCTTCAAGGTCTGTTGATTGTTGCAGAAGAACGCACGATAAAAGTGTCGATACGGCGCGGTTTCTTAGCCTGGCTAGTCTCTCTCTTCAACGTCTGTTGATTGTTGCAGAAGAACCGCGTGTGGTGATGCAAGCTGGTCCGCTGGTCCGCCGCCCGCCCGCGCGCCTGCCTCCGCTGCCGGCGTCCGACCCTCGCCGCCGCGTTCATCGCTGCGAGTTCCCGGCTTGCGACAAGGTTTACACCAAGAGTTCGCACCTCAAGGCGCATAAGCGGACCCATACTGGTATGTTATCTTCATAGTTGGGCCATTCTATTTAACGGTTTCGCCATTTTTCGCAATTTTGTTATCTCGTAAATATGGTGGATTCCCAACGAGTACCTACCTACCACCAGATCGAGAATGTTTTTCTCATCGAGTAACATTTTATTTTACCCATTCTGTTACTTGTTGCAACTTTGTAACAGAAGTATTCCCAACGTGTAACAGTGTGACTCGATGGGAAAAAAATCCCAACGAGTCACACTGTAACTCGATCTGGTGGTACTCGGTGGAAATCCACCCGATCCTGACATACCTACCTATTTTGCTTCATCCACTCTCATTACATTCTTCATACATGCGCGTCGGTTTAGGGTAGGTATTCTTGACCAGGGGCCTCCACGAATTATTATTCATAATACATTACCGAATTAGTATACCGCACCCCCAGTCGTAAACTGGCTCAATCCAAAATTCATGTTTTTTGGGAAATGAAGAAAACGTGTTTCGATCATCGACAACTTTTGGTAAATCACACTATAACTTCAATGAATAAACAGTAATTTACAAAATTTAAAGTCCTACAGGTAATTTTGTCTAAAAATATTGAAACATTTATAAGTAAACCGATGCTAAAAAAAAAACTTCCAATAATGAGTCACTTTAGTAGTAATCACCTACTAAAAACCTATGAACTTTTGACGTATCTACAAAGAGGTCTCTTTAATTCCCAGCAACACAATCAAACACATAAAATATTCAGCACGAAACTGAACTTGGTTTAAGTCACAAAAATACCTTAGTTTACAGCTGTAAAGTGACTCAAAACAAACCTCAGTCGCGTATCGTAATGATATAGGCGACGTAATGACGATAGGCGCCGGACTCGATATTAAGAAAGAGACCAAAGATTACGTATCTCCTTTTCTAGCCTTAATCGGGCAGTTTCTGATTTACCAGGCGATAGAGCGCGCTTTTTTGAGTCGTTCTGCATACTTAACTCAATTCACCAAAATTTTGGATTGAGCCAGTTTACGACTGGGGGTGCGATACGTTATTATTACGTTATTTCGTACCATGACCTATGCAAATTGTATTGAAGTAGTGTTACTTCGTGACGTTTCTAAAACGGAATCGCTACGGATTCGTTCTGGAAGACTTCGTGGTAAGGCGCTGGCCTTCCTCTTAGACGTCCTCAATTTGAATCCCATCTTTTTTTTAATATAGGTAGATACCCTTCGTCAAATAACTTATTATCAACCAATCTTTAATTGCTCCATCTTCATGCTATCAGCGTGAAAGACGAACTGTAAAATAAAGATTAAAAAAGTTTTTAAAATATCAAATTGAGTAGAATCGCCCAGTTGCGTTTCAACCTTTTAAATTGAACAGGTCTTTTACATAATTTTATCAATCTTTTCATTTATAGTTAATGCTTAAAATAAATTGCGAGAATAATACCTAAAAAACTTGTTGAAAATCGTTTCAAAAAAGTAGCTACCTACCTACCTTTTCTTGTTTAAGGATGCGTAGGTATCTCATAGGTGTTAATTGTGTTTTACCTAAGTATTAAACATGTTTGTAGATGTGGACCCGGGTTTATATTTGTAATGCCAGACACAATTATTGTATCACATGAATCTTGTTAGTAGGTACCTTCCTACTTATCGCCTCATCGCATACATACTGAAAAAAACTTTAAGCGAGTTCTGTCATCAAGGTATCATAGCGCCATCTCTCGGCTGTAAGCAAAATAATTCGTTGAAAACTAGGAGTTAAATCAGAACCCGCTTTAAGTAGGGAACTCATCGATGTAGGTAAATACTTATTATGAGGGACCTTTAATTATTTAGTACTACATACTCGTACTACCGTCATCTTTTGGCTGTGAGGCAAAATTATTTGTTGAAAACCAGACATAAAACCACAACCCACTTAGGTAGGAACCTATTACATACCAGCGCCATCTTTTGGATTTGAGGCAAAATAATTTGTTGAAACAGTCCAGGGTTAAAAGCTCTTCGGGGACAAGTTTTCGTAAATTTTTTTAACTACAGTCGCTAGCGAGTGTAGTTTGTAAAAACTCATGGTAGACCTACAGGTATTAGTAACGTAGGTAACTCTGGACTGAATGCTTACTTTCTGGTTCCAGGGGAAAAGCCGTACAAGTGCTCCTGGGAAGGGTGCGAGTGGCGTTTCGCTCGCTCTGATGAGCTGACGCGTCATTACCGCAAGCACACTGGCGCCAAGCCTTTCCGGTACAACCTCTAAATATTTTTAAAAATACCATTCCATGCCGGTACGACCTCTAAATTTTTTTAACATACCTACCATTCCATTCCGGTATAACCTCTAAATATTTTCACCAGTCCATTCCGGTCCAACTTCTAAATATTTTTAGCATACCATTCCACTCCAGTACAACCTCTAAATATTTTTAACATACCATTCAATTCCAGCACCTCTAAATATTTTTAACATACCATTCCATTCCGGTACAACCTCTATATATATTTAACATACCATTCCATTTCAGTACCTCTAAATATTTCTAACATACCATTCCAACAATATTGTGAGCTACTAACAATTTAGCAATTTATTTTAGCTTCATTGGCCAGAAATATTTTAATTTATATTTATGTAATGGAATCCCTACAAGCTTGACAAGCACGTGAGGAATGCATGTCAAGCAATTTTGGCCGTTTAGTACGACGCCTGACGCGCTTGACAATGCTTGATGGAATTCTATTTTCTTTATGCACTTTTAAGCTTGTCAACTAATTTGGATCGAGAGCCCCCTAACGGCCGAGCTATGTAATGGTGTTAATGAAGATTTTTTGGCGTCGCTTTGTTAATGAAGATTATAACCCTGAATTAACACAGACTACTTTTTTATTTCTCGGAATAGACCCCTAAAGGCATTAAAAGGGGGGTTTAAAATTAAAACTGCGTTAACACGACATCACAGGCAATTAGTAGTTTGTAATCTAGGTAGGACATGACGGTAGAGGGTCTAGATATTTCATCACCACTGTTGGTTTTATATATTCTCAATCCGCACGAGAGCAGACTTTGCAGCGCCATTCCAGTAAAGGAACTCGCATTTATTTATTTATACAATTGCGGAGAAACTTATAGCTAGGTTTTTATTTGACGACCTCAGTGGCGCATCGGGAAAAGGTCCGCCTGCAACGCAAGAGGTTGCGGGTTCGATTCCCGCCTCGGAACAAATTTGTGTACGATCTGCAATTTGTTCCGTTGGTCTGGGTGTGTATGTATAATAAAAAATATCTATCTATGTACCTATATCATGTATTAAATTTATCAGTTATCTAGTACCCATAACACAAGCTTTGAGTAGTTTACTTTGGGGCTAGATGATGCTGTGTGGATTGTCCAGCATTATTTATTTATTTATTTATTTTCTTTCAGATGAACATTTATTTATTTAGTTTCCGGAAAACCAACAGCTAACATACAATGACATTAAAAAAAGAAAGAATAGAAACAGGAAGCCAATTAAAGGTCTTCACAAATAGAAACAGGATATAAATTAAATGTGAACACTTACTAAAACTACGCGTACCTCTACTACAAACAGGGGCCTAACCACGAATTCATAATACATTACTGAATTAGTATTACATTGTTATTTCTTACCATGACCTATGCAAATTGTATGGAAGTAGTGACGTTTCTATAATGGAATCGTTACGGAATCATAAGACTTCGTGGTAAGGCCACAGATCAAGCACAATGCTGCCAATTACAAACTAGCTACATACTGGTTGTAATTTAAATAAATAACCTACACACTAAAAAAGTTAGGGTTATTAACATTATTGTTAACATATTAACATGCCTGGATATACCAGTGTATGTTTGTGACGGCTACTTACAAGTTTACGCAGATATAAGTACTAATACTTCTTAGCATGATACAAAGTTAGTTGACTAGAATAATTTCTTCAAGAATTCTCAATAGCGCCATCTATCAAATGCATTTTGATCTATTCAGCGCCATCTGCCGCCTGCTGACGTTATTAACTGCAGCACTTGCTCACATTTATATGGCCTGTCTCATTTTTTGAGAGATTTATCTCCAAGGGTTGCGCGTTTTGAATGCATAGAAAGGATGCGTTGGGCTGACAGTGGCCACGCATGGAGTATTGGCACTATACATACAGTATTGCACCAAAGCTCACTCCTGCTTCTTCACTCACTGCTTCAATCTTGGATCTACAAGGACTTACCGAATGGATGGCAGAGATGAGAGAATTTTGTCGGAAATTATTTAATAGGGGGTACTTGTACCTACTTAATACTTGATCGTATTGGTTTTCGCAATTAGGCCGCGGGCTTATTTTGCGTGTCAGGTGGTGGTTGCAATCCTTACGATATCCACCAGGAAAGCCGGCAGTGCGATACGAAACTCGACTATCAAAACATACTACAACTCTCAAATTCCTATCGATAAATGGTGTTACGGAAGGTTTATTTCTGCGATTACTATGGATGTTCATCGACCAAGTCACTGAAAGCCTCACTGAGCGTCCTTCTTTAAGTGGTCACAGACCTACAGTCCCAAGTGTCCATTGTAACGAGAGCTGAATGTCTGCGATCAATGTGCCATCTTGCCGGACTTTGAGATTGATAATCAGTGATGAGAATAAGTAGTGCAATTTAGGGTTGATGATCACAAACATTATAAATATTATGGATACGCCTCTGGGATTCCGGGATTAGAAATAATAATACTTAATGCGGTAACTACCGTTTTCAATAACTTAAATGCATATTTTAAAAGCTGACTTTTACCTTAATTAGACCTTAGACGACCTCAGTGGCGCAGCGGGCGAGAGTCCGCCTGCGACGCAAGAGGTTGCGGGTTCGATTCCCGCCGCGGAACAAATTTATGTGTACGGTCTGCAGAAATTTGTTCCGTTGGTCTGGGTGTTTTCTATGTATAATAAAAAATATCTATCTATGTATCTAATGTATTAAATATATCAGTTATCTAGTACCCATAACACAAGCTTTGAGTAGCTTACTTTGGGGCTAGATGATGCTGTGTGGATTGTCCAGCATTATTTATTTATTTATTTTTATTTAATACGAGTATTACTAAAAAAGATGATGATAGTACCTGGGTGACCGAGCTTTGCTCGTTTTTTTTGGGGTAAAGTTTTCTAAAATTGAAACCTAGCTAGATCGATTTATCACCCCCGAAAGCCCCTGCATACTAAATTTCATGAAAATCGTTGGAGTTTTCCGAGATTCAGATTATATTATATGTATACAAGAATTGCTCGTTTAAAGGTATAAGATTAAACAATAATTTTTCATTCAATTCTAGGGACTTTTTTTTCCATTTCGGCATTTCCACTTTATGATATCTTCATGAAGACCCGTTAAATTGTTCCCATACACTAACTGTTCCCATCACTGCTGATCATCTTCCAGAGAAGGGGAAGTACGACGTGTACGCTGTGTACCCATCGTACTTCCTTGGCGGTGGAGCTGGGGACAGTGGGACATCTTCGCGGGTCATGGGGGTAGTGAGTCGTCAGGGACCAGGGGCCTCACCACGAAGTGTTCCAGAACGATTCCGTAACTATTTCATTATAGAAACTTCACCACTTCCATACAATTTGCATAGGTCATGGTACGAAATATCAATGTAATACTAATTCGGTAATGTATTATGAATTCGTGGTAAGGCCCCAGGTGTAAAGGGCGCGCGCGTGGACGCTGACACCGATGCTGTACGTCTACCATGAGTTGTCACATTGAAATCGGCTGACGTTACTACAGTAGTAATAGTCAAAGATTTAAATCGTAGATATGCCCACGCCAAAAACTGTGGCACTGTTTTCACTTGTGTTTTACAAAATGCCAATGCACGCAAACTAATGATTAGTAAAAAATTAAACAGTTTAGATCGTGCAATTATATTGCACGATCTTCGTAAAAAATATACTTACTTATTCCTTTTGTATCCTGAAATTGAAAATATTTGGTGTGCCAAATGAGCGAGCTATCTCATTTCGTGTGGCAACAAAACGGCGCGGTATCGGTACCGCACGAGCATATCTGCGATTAAAATCTTTGGTAATAGTACGTCTTTAATTTTAATTAAAATTGTAATTTAAATATCTGCCTACCCCGTCGGGAAACAGGCGTGATTTTATTTAATTATGTATGTATGTATGTAATAGTACGTATGACATCTGTCAAAATTGTTACTCATGGTACCAAATTTTAAGCAAATTAATGAAGCGCAAACTACAGTCGCTGTAGTACGCTGTGACGTAGGATAGTTAACTACGTGACGTTTTAGTACCCAACTATCCGCTAGAGGCGCTGTACAAGTTTTCATACATTTTTTTAACTACAGTCGCTAGCGAGTGTAGATTGTGAAAACTCATGGTAGACCTACAGATCCGTTGCCACTCCTCGAATCTTCCCCAATAAGCGGCTAATCATGAGGAAGATTCTGCAGAAATTCGTATGGACCAGGAGCCGCGCAGTGACGGAAGAGGCGTATCCAATACGCGCGGAGGCAGACGTAGTGCGGGTTTCTGGATCTCTGCCCGTCCAGCCTGAAAGTTAAATTTTTTGCTATAAAATAATCTTACTAATATTATAAACGCGAAAGTTTGTAAGAATGTATGTAGAGGTAGATCAGTCTAAAAATGCACGCCCCTCTAATGTATTTGCTATACTATTTCCTCTACATGCGGTACAAGTACAAGTGGAGGGGCGTGCATTTTTAGATTGAATCATCTCTACATTTGGTACTCTTTCGTTGAACGGATGAAATTTGGCACAGATATAGATTATATTCTAGAATAGCACATAGGCCACTTTTTATTCCGGAAAATGTAGGGTTCCCGCGGGATAGATTTGTTTTTGTTTTTTCAAGGTGCCACGCAGGCGAAGCCGTGAGCGGAAGCTAGTATACTATTATGTATGTGTTTTACATTCATACATGGTTTGAATGTCTAGAATAATGTTAATAAGATTTATCAACAAGCCTACATAGGTAATCATTTCAAACTGCCAGACACCAATAGTCTACGTAGATTTCAGTGTATAATTGTCTCTTAAATATAATCCAGGCCAGACCTAGATGCAGGAAAACTAATGTTTGAATTTGTCATAAAGAAAAATAAACCTTAGCCACAACTTGTTATTTACAGTACTAAACAAATATTCATAAGGACTTATTTTTTAACCATTTGGATAAAATATATTGGGCCCATCTCGTAAAGATTCCAGATCTAGATGACTTTATGGTGAAAATATATATTAATCAGTGGGGACACCACATGTAGTCAAAAAAGCATGGCTATACATTATTGGTCTATGATCTAAGCATTATCAGTCTGGTCCCTTATTCCGAGATATATAAACAGGTATTGAAATTACTACTTATCCAGTATCTTGAAAAGATCAGTATTATTACTATAGTCAATTGTCAATAGTCAATAATTATTTATTCAGTAAAATCACAGGGATAATTTTGAATCGTCTTACATAAATTTTAATCAGGGTTTCACAGAGGTATGGCATGTTAACTGCCCTACTAATATCATTGCAGGGGATTATTGGAATATGCCCTAATGCGGCTTACTCCAATAATCTAATGCGATGATCCCATACAAAGGGCATTTCTGGACAAAAAGTCTAGTAAGGTCCAGTTCTCAAATCACTGGACAAAAGTTCTACAAAATCCTATTTTCAATTTATTTATTTTGGCATTTTTTAAGCATTAATAGGTAATCAGTCCTTATCTTATACCTTTAAACGAGCAATTCTTGTATATATGTATATATATATATATAATCGGAATCTCGGAAACGGCTCCAACGATTTTCATGAAATTTCGTATGTAGGTGGTTTTTGGGCGATAAATCGATCTAGCTAGGTTTCATTTTCTAAAAAACACGAGGTACTTTTTATTATTAGGTAAGTACATCCCACTTCCTACTAATATTATAAACGTGAAGTTTGTATGTATGGATGGATGTTTGTTACTGTTTTCACGCTGTAACGGCTGTACGGATCTGGATGAAATGGGATAGGTTTATTTTTGTTTTTCGACATACCACGCGGGCGATCCCGTGGGCGGAACCTAGTTGTATATAAATAGCTTACTAGCTTCCACCCGCGTGGTATTTTGAAAAACAAAAACAATTCCCCCGGGAACAGGACATTTTTTCGGGATAAAAAGTAGCCTATGTTATACTCCAGACCATAATCTATATCTGTGCCAAATTTCATACACATCTGTTCAGCCGTTTCAGCGTGAAAGAGTAGCAAACATCCATACATCTTTCGTGTTTATACTCGTAATATTAGTAGGATAAATCTGTCCAAATCTTAGTGAGGCGGTTAGAATAGGCTTATCTTATACCTTTAAACGAGCAATTCTTGTATTCTCAGAAACGGCTCCAGCGATTTTCATGAAATTTAGTATGCAGAGGGTTTCGGGGGCGATAAATCGATCTAGCTAGGTTTCATTTTTAGAAAACGTCGTTTACCAATAAAAAAAAACCGAGCAAAGCTCGGTCACCCAGGTACTTTTACTTTAACTCAATTAATGTAAGTTTTTGTGCCTTGCTTACTGGGTAGGACAGAGTCTACTTAGCATATTTATAATGCCTGTGCAAAATTCTGCTTGACATCCTTCTCCAATCACATTGTGTCACTCATGATGCTTCGAACTTGCTAAAGATGGAAGCATGTAGATAGAATTTATGATCTAGATAGATCTAGAATCTATCTGCATGAGCATCATAGCCAGAGTTTTTCTCTACAGGGCAAAGATGTGATGATAAAAATTTTAATTTTAGTTTGGCTTAACAATTTAATATTGTTTCTTTGTCATATCTTCTACAGAGAAAACACTGTCTCGGTGCATATACAGGGCTTTCCTACCCTAATATTTGGTCTTGATAGTTAAAATCCACCATACCTTTTCCATGGGTTAGAATAGGCACAGGATAACTCTTGTTACCCCCGTAGGACTTCTTTCCTTGTGCTTATGTTGAAGAAACACAAATCAGTTGGTTTATGAAGGTCATTAACTTGTGAAGCCTCCCGCTCTGCTGGAATCATCGGCTACCATAGTTGGCCCTGAAAACACAAAGTTACATTTTAAAATCATATTAGCTACATTTTTAATGGCATCGTAGGTACTATTTCTTATGTTTAAAAAAACAAGATTACAACTGTAATCCCCGGGGTCGGTAGATATCTCCTCAGATCTTTAGTTACTAATATCTTTGAGTACCTAAAGAGGGTAGTCAGCGGCTAGCCCAAACATGATGTATATCCAAACTAGCTGTCCCGCTCGCGATTTCGTTTCACACCCCATTTTATCCTTTTTAGACGGATATTATCAAATATCTACAAATATCTTATACCTTTAAAGCAATTCTTGTATATAATGTACTAGCTTCTGCACGCGGCGTCGCCCGCGAAGTACCTACATAAAATATTTATAGCCTATGTTCATCCTGAAAGTTCATTCTACACATTGGTGAAAGTATTTTTCAAATCGGTCCAGTAGTTTCGGAGCCTATTCAATTCAAACAAACAAACAAACAAATAAACAAACAATCAAATCTTTCCTCTTTATAATATTAGTATAGATATTCGTATAATCTGAATCTCGGAAACGACTCCAACGATTTTCATGAAATTTAGTATGCAGGAGGAGGTTTCGGGGGTGACAAATTGATCTAGCTAGGTTTCATTCTTAGAAAACGTCGTTTACCCCAAAAGCAAACCGAGCAAAGCTCGCTCACCCAGGTACTGTATACATTTATTTTGCATTATAAGAATCTAAACCAAAATTCAGACCAATCGCACCACCCATTAAAAAGTTCCCATACAAACATTGACCCTCCATTTGAACCCTTTTTTAAGGTTATTTTGAAAAATCTTGATACACGTATCCATTGTCCATTCATAGTACACAAACAAAGTTTCATGAAAATCGCTCCATGCAGTAAAAAGTTTCATACTAATGTTTTCACCTTTTTTCACCCTTTTAGGGGTGGAATTTCCAAAAATCCCGCCTTAGTGGTTGGTTTTCTTATAAAAGAAGACACCTTCCAAATTTCAGCTTCCTAGCTTCTGCAGTTCAGTTCGGTGAATCAGTCAGTCAGCCCTTCATATAGGTACCTATAGATATAATAAATATTAAATAAATAGGTATAGATTTAATAATTATTAAAAAAAAGCAAACACTTAACCAACAGTAAGCGAAAATAGCTTTTTAGAGCCTTAACTTAGATCTCTTTTCATTTTGTAATTTTGATAGCCCATGTCGCACTAGTAATATCGCTAAACCAATGACACCTAATTTGTCAAAATCCATCCCTTCAGTAATTTCTATAGATAACAGTAACAACCAGAAAAACTCACATACATTGATACATACATCCCAAACACATAATATACCTTTCTTATTTAAGTACCTTTTTTTTCTTTTCCACGGGTAAAAAGAGGTGGCGGTCAAAGAGATGGAGAGGCTTCTGTCTTACCCGTCATTTCTGCCCGATGCAATAGGTGGCTTGGTCGTCTGCACTCGCATACCCAATTTCACCTTTGCAAGCCCTGAAAATATTAACAATGTATTTCTAATAACCAATTCCATTACGTAATCTGTTGAGTAGCTACATAATTTATTTTTATTGGAAACCAATACTGAAGCCAAAAGTTACCTACTTACTTATTTTAAATTTTGTCTGTCTATTTTGGGGCCGTTTGGCATGCCAAAATGTAGAGTTTATACTAAGAGGAAGGACAAAGGATACTTTTTATCCCGGAATTCAGCACGTTTCTCTTGGGGGAGGGGAAGAAAGTCAAAATTTTTACTTCATCAATGCATAGTCCGTTATAATTCATTCTTTGTGTGTTAGGAGGTACCGACTTTAAAGATTGTCCCGTGCATATTGCAAGTTCATTGGTTATGTAGTTCAAAAATTAGGACATCTTCTTCTTCTTCAATTATGACATCTGTCTCTTAGAGAACAATTTTGCCAGTGTCAAGTGTATTTATTTATAAGTATTATCAACGTCACAGAGTCATAGTCAAGTTGTCAAGTCAATTTTAAACAATGGATGGCTGTTTTGTTGAAAATTTTCGGGATTTCCTCCGATGGAATTTGAAGAGAACTATTCACTTTAATTCACATACTTTACACTCGCGTCAAGAACCCGGGCTTTATTGGCAAAATAACCACCAAAATTACGCAATAAAACTCAAAATAACACGAGAAAACATATAAAAAGCAGAGCGACGTAGTTGTCAGGCAAATACACCGCAGAAAATCCATGAATTAGGACATCACAGCCTTCAATTATTATGGTCTAAATGACTGACAACCCCTTTCTGATGAGATGAGATGGTAGATGATTAATTGTATTTAATAATCGCGCATACGAAAACGCGAGCGGGTCAACAAGTTTAAACAATACTAGCTTCCGCACACGGCGTCGCCCTAATAAATAAAAAAACATCCTGAAAGTTCATTCTATACATTGATGAAAGGATTTATCAAATCGATTGCGTAGTTTTGGAGTCTATAAATTCAAACACAAATCATTCCTCTTTGTAATATTATTATTATTATTGGTGTAAAGTTACTCTGTGCCTGGTTAACTTACGTTTGTGCACGTCAGGAATTCAGGATGTGGGACCACTGGCTCCAGTTTTTGGCCCATGCTCACATCATACCTACATGTTGCACATTGTACCACGCATGAATAGCACGCACACATTCCTCTCCTTTTATTAAAACGGTTCTAAACTACAATTTACATTAACCATAATATCAAAACACAATAATTATAAGATTAAAGATTCGATCAATGCATTTTGTACACAAACACCAGTTCTTACAAAATATGACTGACATGACAACGTGACGTGACGGCTCGGCTGACGGAGACAGTGACGTGACGAGACACACCCGACACACACGCATTGTAACCCTCAGGGTGTAATCACCTGATCAATCATTTCACATTTCTCAAACAATCATTAGCAATCAGTCAGGCAGTGTTTTTGGACAGATAAAAATAATTTATTTCGTTCAAAAATATTAACATAAAACAAAAAAGTATCGTAAAAGTTCTTTATAACAAAATATTTTGAAAACTCGATAAAAATTACCAAAAGGTTCACCTGACCTAGTCTATGACAAAAAAAATATACGATACAATTTCGTCAATTAAAATATTTTGTATGTAGGTACCTAATTACATACTATAAAAACAGAGCTAGTTTTTAGGAGTGTTTTGAGCATTTTTATAGTACGTAAGGGACTTTATCGAAATTCATGGTATTACGAAGGTGACGTTTTTTGAATGTCTTGACAAATAAACGAAAGTAGATAAAAATAACCGATGTCTGTAAAATACTTTTACTAAAAAAATACTTCTGGAGATTATTGCAAGCTTTAGCGTTATATAATAAGCGGTATAAAATAAAATTAAAAGTTCTTTGTTAAATTTCGTAGGCGCGAAATTCAACCGTTACAAAGCTATAGACAGACGGACAAAATATATAATACCTACACAAACTTTAACACAAATAGTTCTACATACGTGAACCATTTACTGTCTAATATTTATGTAGGTAGGTACCTAACTAGGTAGCTTGTACTTGTAAGGCCAACTTTTCTCGGAAGTCAATAATAAGCAACGTAAAATCATCTCCCTATCCCTACCCCGCTTTATGTGGGATCGGCATGTTCTTATAAATTTAAAAAAATGGTGCAGAGTGCAATAATATCAGTTAGTACTTATCCCTATTTTTAATTTTGTTGTGTAAATTAGGTACTTACCTAACAGTAGGTAGATTTTTTATTTGTGTTCAGTTAATTTTCTAAATAATTACTAGAAGTAGGTGGGTAGGTATGTTAGTTTATATTTACCTATATATTTTCTGTTTTTCTGTTCCTCTTTATCGCATTGGATAATTTTATCTGATAAGTTATTGTGAGTTTTAATAAACTGAATTTGAATTTAAATTGTTGAATAAAAAATCCACAGATGCCGCCACTGCGACCGCTGCTTCTCCCGCTCGGATCACCTCGCGCTGCACGCGAAGAGGCACGCGTAGCCCGAGTACAGGCCTCCGCCCCGCAAGAGCCGCAGCAAGAAGTGAATCTGCTGCGCTCGGCGCGTCTCTGAACCGCTGAACGAAAGACAATGCTAAACGGCACAGTAATGGCGAAGGGTTGCTAGCTCAGTGAATGTGTGAATCTGGTTTTTACTGTAGTGGGTTTTTTTTTTAATTTTCCGTTGAGCCCGTGTGTGGTATTACACGATGGCAGGTGTCAACTGTGAGTTTGACAGGAGACGCACAACATGTTTCTTTCGCCGGTGACGTGCACTTTCCCGCTCAACTTAACGGACAATCTAACAAAGTGATGCCTGTAGCGTGCGCGCATAACTAGCTACGCTCATTCCTATTCACAGTATTATTCCATGAGCAAACGTAGGTAAGTACTTACTTACATAGACTTCGGATATTATAGTAGTTCTCTTTAACTACAGATGAAAGTTCGTTTAACACCTTTTTCTGTGTAATACGGAAAGTTTAGCCATTAAAAAACGTTTTGTGTCGCAAAATATCTAGGTAAAGGAAGTCTTGTGAAGTTGTGACCCGCTTTCGACGAATGGCTAATGTAACCCTGTAGTAACAAGTCAAAATGCAAACGAAACCAATGTTTATTTTAGAGTATGTCCCAGTGTAATTTATAGTGTTAGTCAAGTAGATATTTAACCGATGCCTCTTTTTATTCAACATCGGAAAAGAAATCTAATCGATTCAACTAATCGAGCCTACAACCTTACAATCAAACTTTAGTTAGGTACTTATTACTTAAGTACCTAATGTATGGATTAAGGCATTTTAATTTAACATCAAATTGTTAACAGGCATTTTACGAATACTGCCAATGTCAGACTAAATTGGTTGTTAGACAGTTGAAAGTTGAAACGATTTCCGGAAAAGAGGCCGGGAAAATGAATCTAGTATAAGAGACCCTTCGCCACTATTAAAGCCGTGTAGACAGCGGTTCATTCGTAGTTTGGACGCGTGTGGGAATGGACGCCTCTTAGCAAACCAAAGAATGCCATTACCGGTAGCCGAGTCAACGTTACGCGCAATGCTTTAATTCGTTATAATTTTGTTTATCAAAAGCGTTTAAATCTTCAGAGTTTCGGCTTTGGGGGGCGGACGGATTGTGGAAGTGTCGACCAGTGTTAGCAAAAATCTTGACGATCGCAGATGACGTAGTTGCATGTGATTGCGTCAAACTTGAGCGTCTGTCATGCGGCGTCGCTAAACCAAAGCGTCCTGCATGCGACGTCGCTAAACCAAAGCGCCCTGCATGCGACGTCGCTAAACCAAAGCGCTCTGCATGCGACGTCGCCAAACCAAAGCGCCCTGCATGCGACGTCGCTAAACCAAAGCGTCCTACATGCGATGGCGCAGTGCTATTATTCTATTATTCTCGTCTTTCTACACGTCCACCCCTGGTATAGTTACGGTCCTTTGTTGCTGAGAGTTCGTATATTTGCCGTTGTTTATTTGTAATAGTTTAGGCTTACTGGTTGACGCGGTCGCTTAGCGGCCCGCGTGCGTTGTGCCATCAGGCGGGACGTGTACTTAGGTAGTTACTGTTGTTTTTTAATGTATTTTGTTTGTACCACTTTTAAAACACACTTCAGCTATTAAAAAACGTAGTATTTTATTATTATTAAAATAATTGTTAACCTTTCACGTACGGAATAGGTACCACTGTGAAAAATGTGAGAAATTGTGCCAAATGTCATGTAAATGTCGTGCCTCTAACTACCCTCTGTAGATATCTTCAAAAGATCAAAGTAACCAGAGATCTGAGCAGATATATCTACCTACGCTGTTGATTATAATCATGATCATGTTTTTTTTTATAATTGTTAGAGGCAGTATTTATTTTGTCCAAACGCATTGCTACTTTTCCATGATAATATTTATGCTCTTTTGATTATCACAATGATTATGGTGATGAATGGCAGTAGAGACGACTCGAGACGACGGTTAGTCTTGGAGGCATTATACCCTTGCGTCACATCTCTCAATGTTTTTAACAATTTTAATTTATAGAGTTTGATAAAATTATGACCAAAGAAGCAATCCGCGGTGCGTGAGTTGCACGCTGACACTGACGTGACGGTCAGTTTCCGTGCGTAACCGTACAAAGCTGACGTTACGGTCGTCAGCAGAGAAATAATAAGATCTCAAATCGGTAAAGCTGTAGTGTGGTTTAAAGATAGTCGTACAACAGAAGTGTATGTGTACACGGCCCGCTGACCTGCATTTCAAATCGCGTTATTATTTTGCTGGTTTGCGAAATGTTCGGCAGAATCCCACCGAACGCCAGCACAGAGCTTAGTGTGCGTAGCGTTACCTGATTAACTTCCACGTCGTAAATCCAGTCACTTGAGCCGTGTGTCCAACGCCTGCAACGTCGCGAGGTCTTGATGAGCAAAAAAGCCGTTAATAAATACCTACTAGACTGAATCCTTATTGCCATTCGGGTATGGTGAAAGATGTAATAGCATGGAAGGCTTTCTAGTTGAAGTTTGTACGCACTCACCTTCTGACCGTAGGTACACGTAGGTAGGAGGTACGTCTACAGACCGTCAGAATTTGAATTTGCGACTTACTTTGTGAGGCTATTGAGCAACAGATATTAGGTATCAGTTGCTCAACATTGAGTTGAACACACGGCTAAATTTACTCCAAGTTTGAATTTAAATCGTTTTATATTTTTATATTCAAAGGGCCTTTTTTGAGGTAAGGCCCTTATTATTTTAATCTTTACCAAGTGACTGGTTTTAGATTTTGACGTGGATTCGTATGTTTATTTTATAAAATGTTTATTAGATAGTTCGTATACCTACATACATTTTTAGTACGTTCCAGTATAGAAGGGAACATGCATTTTATATTATATTCTTTCATTCCGATTTTTCACACTGTGCAGTGTATATTGTGAGTTCTTTTCCTAGTATTTAAGTTATATTGCTTTATTTACTCTGCACACGTGGCTTAGATTAAGGGCTTTTTATTTATATACGCCTATTGTGTAACGGCGTAGATATGTAGGTAGTTGATTCTGAGGCCGAGGACGTTCCATTTTGACTCTAAATGGCTAAATGGTCAAAATTGATCTCAAAAACGAACACGAGAGTTTATTGAAGGTATAACCCTGTCAAATGTAGAAGTCGTCGGCCAGTAACACGGCCAAGAACTAAAGGTAAGCGTACGTACGCACGTACGCTGTCAGCAACGATAATTTTACCAATATCGGTTGCAAGTTAATGAATAGTAATCTAAGTGTTTCTAGTAAATCACTTTTATTATTATTATTATTTGTAAGTCGGCGTGACTTTTTTAATATTCTAACAACGAGAGTGCGTTATGTCGGTACGACGAGAGTGAAACAAAGTGGAGTTTGAAATCCAAATTATTATCAATGAAATGTAATATTTAAAATTTTATATTAAGTATATAAAATATTGTATCCAGCAGGTTTGTAATTATTTATTTATATAGCCGTTTAATTTTGAAATCTGTAGGTAAGTAATATAAACGATAGAAGATTGATAATCATGCAAAAATGCACTGAAATGGGGGAAAATCCCTTACGAGGAGGGGGCAACACTCAGTCTTCCCGAATTTTTAAAACTCGACGAGCTCAAGTTTAAAAAGAAATCTTAATAAGATAAACGTTCAATATTATAATAAATAAAATATAAAAAAAAATATGGATAAAAAAAAGATGTGGCTTTTATATTAATATTTTACAAAATATAATTATCGTTTTTATTATCCCTATGACACTAAATAATAAAACAATAACATTCACTGCCCTTAAAATGTACCTAGTTAACGGTAAAAATAACTACTTACCTACATAAATCAGTTCAGACAAAAAATAGCATAATTATAATTATAATAAAAAAATCGTGAAGACTGGAATAACTGATTATTAGTCATTGAGAATACCAACACAATCAAAATACGTAAAATTACAAATTTCGCTTAAAATATAGTTTCATTCAATCGCTTTTTTCGTAAGACATGAATTAACCATGTCAAAGTATGTGAGTTTTTTCCCTATTTTTGAGATACCTACAATAGACAACGATACTAGAACTCGGATACGACTAAAAAAACTTTTTTTATAAAATACAATTGTCTATATTTTTAACCCTAAAGAATTTATTTTGACTGGTTAGTAAACTCACTCTGTATAAGAAATCATAAAAAATTACTACGTATTTATTAAAGCTAATAGATTATAGTCAATATTGATAAAATGTGTGTACTTGAATGTGGTATAAAAGTAAATTATTGGTAATTCGTTCGTGATTCATTAAAAATATTTTAGAAGTTCGTATGATGTTAAATTCTTCATAAAGAATAGTGTAGTGACGTATGTAAGAGGTATTTATGAAATTATAATTATTTTACCCCTATAGGAATATGGGGTAAAGAGATTATTTTTTATTTTATTTTATTTAGATTGTAATATTAGTTTTCATCCGCTTTTTAACCACTTAAACGATATTTGGAAAGGATAGCATCCGTAAATCTCGAGCTTAATTATTTTAATACCACTCAACTAACTTTAAAGGCAAAGGTGGCAACACCAAAAGATTTAGGTACCTACTGCATTTCTTCCTTACAGGCATTTATTTTTAATAGCATCATTTTGTAACGTGAGTTACAAACATTCGTTTAGGTTTTTACATCTATTTTTTTATAGCTAGATTTTTTATTATTAAGAAAGATATTCTACTCGTAAATAGTATATGGTGTATGTGTGTTATTTATAAGAAATACGGCTGTGTGTGTTAGAATCAACGTATAATTTTGTAGTGCACCAGCGATGTTAGCTTTAAGCTATATTAATCATTTAAAATATATTTTATATTATTATACCTACCTAATTATAAGTTTTTGATAGTCTACCTACATTTGATGACAGTCATTGATGACCACAAAGTGCACAAACTTATTTAAAATGCTTATTTAAAAAAGTAAAAGATTTAAAGAGAAACTTTCAAATCATACTAAAAAAATATATTATATTTTCACTTTCCAAATTTATATAATTCTGAGCTTACTTTGACAGATGAGTTTCTGTGGTCATCATATTGATGGCAAAAATGAACGAAAAACGACTTATTATTGAATGAAACATCACACTTAATTATAAAGCATTGTCTTTTTTTATGTATGCAAAGTGTTCATTCGTTATTTTTATATTATGTTGTTATTTTGGAAAAATAGATCATAGAAAATTTTATCCTACCAAGAGTATTACTAGAAAAATTGTACCTATGTGATTTTTATTAATATTAAATAAGTGATGCATTTACGAACACATAATAATATTTTTTTATTTAATCTCTTTTTGCTTTTGACATTCCAAACTGCTTCTTAATAATTGGGTTGGTTTATTTATATCAAGGTGATCCCATGTAATTTAATTTTGACTATCTTTTATACTGTTTTGTGTCTGTATTTATCAGCCACTTATATTTTAATTATAAAATAAAAATAGATATAGGTAAGCGACTAATGTATTTTTCTCTTATAACTAGATTCTCATGTATGTTTGTATGTGCAATAGTTTTAAGCATCACTAGATATCACCATAATATATTTTAATGTTATGATATTACATAATTAAATGTCTTAGGTAGGTAGGTACGTTATTTTTCTTAAGCTTGCAACCAGCTTTATTTATCATTGTTATTTTTAAGGGTCAATATTCGTTTTCTAAATTGAAAACCTCTCTCTTTGGTGATTTATATATTGTTATATTAAATTATATGCTGTTAAAAACAACAATATTATATTATGAAAAACTGTTATACCTAAGCTATAGGTACGTGACAACCTTGAATTTATTTAATATTTTTATAACTATATAGTTCTTTTAGAAAAATTATAGTAAAACCAGTTAAATCCCCTGTGACTTTTTTCCTAAAATAACTACCTAGGTGTTTTGTTAATCTGTAGGACACAAAAAATGCTGCGGTATCTTTTTAAATACCTATTAGAACCTCTTGAAAATTTTCAAAAATGAAATTGCAATACCGTTTGAAACTTTGTTTAAAGTGTTATAAAAGTTACCTGTAATTATATTATATCAGAAAGGTAAAGTTTGTGTTTATTAATTATGTTTGAAATTACCGAAATCCGATTAATAATATTCATTCACCAAGATAGTAATAATTATTAGATCTCTCAGAGCTCTAATTTATGTTGTAATAAAATATTTGTTTCGATTCTCAAAATGTATACCGGAGTGTAAAGTTATTTGTATGGATTTTTTTTCATTCGTGGTGCTTAGCTTAAAGCTACTTATTTATTTTTTGTTCAAAGATTTAAATTTTTAAAACTGAAATTGCTTCAGCTAATACGACGTAATTCAGTAAGTTATATCAAAATTTTAGATAGGTACTTATATTGTATCTATCTAGCAATTACGTTTTAATAACTACCCACCGATCTTTTATCCATGATTAATTTTATTTTTATTCGAAAAGTATAAAAGTACCCTAACACCTAGGTACTCTCAAACGGTGACGGAAAACATTAGTAGGAAAGCGGCTAGTCACAGAACATTATAATATCATAGTTTGAAGACAAGTCAAGCGAACGAAAGAAGCCTTTGAGGCACACTTTTCCTCTATCACAATACTAAAAAAACTGGTAACTACCTAGGTGTTCTTTTTCACGTAGGTACCCATACTACGTGATCCGTTCAGGAGGGCGAGGGGATTTTTAAAAATACCAAGACCAAGTCACAAGGGTGGGGGTGGTGTTAGGTTTTCGTTACGTAGTCAATTATCCTCTAGAAAAATATTACGCTTTTTTTTTCTCGTATTATTGGTATTTTATTGAAATTATTTATTGCACACAAAATTACAAAAATAATGCTTGAATGACACTGACAATGTAGGTACAGAAGGCGTGCTAACAACAAAAATATGCAAAGGTCACGATTCATGCATTCTGGGCGCCACGGGTCACGTGGCCAGCACCGTATTAATAAAGACAAGAGACTAGTTTTTTTTGCAAAAAATCCGTTAAAACCAAATTTCTGAATCACGAACTACGTGAAAACTCGAGGGGGAGGGCCTTAGCAAAATGGTAAAAAAAAATGTCACGTACTATGGGTACCTACGTTCCCTACCGTATAACCTATCCAAATAATGTTGACCAATTTTGTAACCATTTACAGTACCTACCTAATTTAGCTGGTCATAATATCTCATTCTTATTATAATTATATTCATCTATATCTCGTAGTGTAAGTTAAACAAAATGTGTGAGAGTTTCTTATCCCCATTTTTAATAGTACGTCTAAGTAGTAATTTGTACGTATTCGTTAAATGTGTCTAGATACCGCTGCGTTTGGCTGCGATTATGTACCTACCATTGTATTTTATAATAATACATTTTTCTTATAATGTGGTTAATGGATTTTTATTTGAAACTCCCTTTCAATCCAAGTTTTGGTATAATTGACTGTATGTAGGATAGACTTTGCAGAGTAGGTAAATTTAACAGATTTTTTCAATTACACTTTGCTCTATACTTACCTAAATCAATTATTAGTTAACCTACGCAAAAAACAGTTAAAAAAAAGCAATGCCGTTTGATAGGTTAATCTTAAATTCTTCTGCACAGTTTTATTGTTTTCTCACTAGGTACCTACTGTCAATGTTCGCAACAAACAATTTTGGTTATCTCGTAAAATATTAGTTAATTTTAAAGATACACCTGCCCTTCGTGAAATTATTTATTAACAACCTTTTACTGCACACAGCAAACAGTTTTTATAATAACGACAAAAATTTAGTAGAACCACCAGATGCTATGCGATGCGATGGATGCTTGATCGTAGATTATTTTTGGCCTCTGTGTCATAACTCAGGCCACAATTCTGCCAATGTCCGTATTCTTCTTCTTCTTCTTCTTCAATTATGGCATCTGTCTCTTAGAGAACAATTTTGCCAGTGTCAAGTGTATTTATTTATAAGTATTGTCAACGTCACAGAGTCATAGTCAAGTAGTCAAGTCAATTTTAAACAAAAGATGGCTGTTTTGTTGAAAATTTTCGGGATTTCCTCCGATGGAATTTCAAGAGAACTATTCACTCTAATTCACATACTTTACACTCGCGTCAAGAACCCGGGCTTTATTGGCAAAATAACCACCAAAATTACGCAATAAAACTCAAAATAACACGAGAAAACATATAAAAACCAGAACGACGTAGTTGTCAGGCAAATACACCGCAGAAAATCCATGTCCGTATTCAATTCAATTCAATTCTTGGTTTATGGCTACTGTGACTTGAGGTTGTCACAATTCTGCCAGTGTCCGTTTCATGCTAGTTTCATAAACATCATAAATCACACGAAATGTTTGATAATCAAATGTCAGACAGATACAAACGTCATTATGACAGTGACAGACTCGAAATTCTCAGCGCTAAGCGTGTACGGGATTATTGCGGTCTCCGAGCTTTTACGAAACTTTACGGCCATTATTATGTACTTTTAAAAATTAGAAGTACCTACCTACCTACCTACCTACGTAATTTTTTTATTTCGTACTGAATTGTAAAAAGCGCCATCTAACGGTTCATTATTCTATTAGGTAAGGAAATTATGATAGCTTTTGTGGTGAGGTTTCAATTCGTTTGGGGCTTGGGGTGGTTTTAAATGTTGAGCCTCTTTGAAGTACCTACCTATTCGTATTTAATACCTAAGTACCAATAGTAGTACTACTGATGGCTCGCCTTCTTCAACAGAGCTGCAAGCAAACCTCTATCTACATAATTTTATCCATAGGTTTACTATACCTAGATCTAAAAAGTACTTAACTTACAGATCTGAGGACAATTTACCAAGCTTGAGGGTTGGTATTAATTATTTTGGTTTTAAATGTTTTTTTGTACCTACTTTTTTATATTAGCTCCATTTCGCTTTGCATTTAGGCTAGTAGTTAAAGATTTAATAAAACCTCTATTAGGGAGGTAGAGGTAGATTAGTCTAAAAATGCACGTCCCTCCAATGTATTTGCTACACTTTCCTCTACATACGGTAGGTACCAGTACAAGTGGAGGGGCGTGCATTTTTAGATTGAAACATCTCTACCTAGGTAGGTACATAAGAAGTAGATTTTTTTCCGACGCCAAATTAATTGCAGTGATCACTTTGCTAAGTTGCTTCATCTATCTATCTCATCAGCGGTAATCGAACTGCCTGTCTGTCGGATGTAGCGTTGGGGTGTGGTCTCAGTGCAAGAGTGCAAACATGACTGTCGACTGTTCTCTTTAAATCAGCAGTCATTCCCGTAATTCCTCTTTCACAGGGCCGCGCCGACCCCCCACAGCGCCTGTGTGCGAAACCTATGAAGCGCCTCTTTTTTTCACGAATCTTCATGTTTCAACTTAGGTACCTATGTGTCGCCTGAAACGGCAAAAATTTTAAATTTGGTCTATATTAGTGGTGTAGGTATTTACCTACATTTTTTAGGTTTTACTTATCGATACTCTACTACAAAGAATAATATTATGTTGTTGTGTAAGTGTATCAACAAAAATAATTTCGATGGCGGCGCCTCTATTGTCTTGGCGCCTGTGTGCGCCGCACACTTTGCACATAGGGGCGGCTCGGCCCTGCTCTTCCACACAATCTTGTCATCCTATCCTATCCTACTCATAGGTATCTTATTATAATCTATCCAATCTAATCCTGATCTAATCTACCTAATTGTTAAGCTGAAAAGTTTGTTTGGACGAACTCGCAAATTTCAGGAACTATTGATTCGATTTGAAAATTATTGTTGTTCTACCTTAATAGTCCATTTATCGAGGAAAGCTATACGGTGAAATTTTTCGAATAGAAAAACTCATTGATTGTCCAGTTTGAACTCATAACCTTCAGATCGCAAGGCAGGGATGCTTACAACTACACCACCAGTCAAGGGCGGATCCAGGGGGGGGTCATGACCCCCCCCTGGGCTGGGTCCAGGACCTAGGTGGACCACTAATTATAATTATGTATAATAAGGATTATAACTTTTTGGGACTTGACCACGACTATGTTACCCCCCCCTGGCACCAAAGCTGGATCCGCTCTTGCCACCAGTGCTACTAGATAAGTTATCAATTTAATAATCAATAGTAGGATTGGTCCGCTCAAAGGCCGGCCATGCTCAGTACCTACCTACGCACGCTACCATGAGTTGTCACATTTAGATCGGCTGACGTTACTACAGTAGTTAATAGTACGTTACTGACATCTGTCAAAATTGTTACTCATGGTACCAAATTCTAAGCAAATTAATGAATGCGCAAACTACAGTCGCTGTAGCTGTGACGTAGGATAGTTACTGTTACTACGTGACGTTTTAGTACCCAAATATCCGCTAGAGGCGCTGTAGGTACAAGTTTTCATACATTTTTTTAACTACAGTCGCTAGCGAGTTAGATTGCGAAAACGCATGGTAGACCTACAGTTAGCTGATTGGACTTCTTCGAACATTCTATTTCTTCACATTTTGCTTAACCGATGACCTCTTTAGCAGTGTGCTAGAGAACTTGCCTTGATAAAAACCTTTGAAGCTATTTGCAGTCACAACTAAGTTACAGTAAAAAAATTCGGAATATTAAAATTATCTATCAGCTATCTTTGCTGTACCTAATTAAACATGATCACTAACCTTCAAGCGAATCGTATTGTGAAAAGTTTATTGCCATAAAATTGTGATATTTCTACCTAAATAACAAGCTTTTATTAACTAGCAATGTACCTACCTAGTGATGTCTTAATTTGTTATTGGGCGCTAACTAGATCTAAACTAGACTAGGTTGGCTGGTATGAAATGCCCCCTAGGCATTTAGCCCTCCTTTTGTTACACATTTTTTTTATAATTTGTGTACCTACCTATAATAAAGTATAAATAAATAAATAAGTAAGTATGTTTGTCCGGGTGGAGTCTTGCAACTGAATTTGAAATTAGTTATTTGACCGATTGAGCTGAAATTTGGTATACGCTTATTTTGGATGACAATGCATGCTTAGGTATGTGGTGGCGTCATTCTAATTCCAATATGGCCTTCTACAGCTCAGTTGGTAGTAGCTCTGCCTTCTGCGCTGCAGGTTGTGTGTTCGATCCCCACCCAAGATAAACATTTGTGTGAACACAGATGTTTGTTCTGTGTCTGGGTGTTATTATATCTATTCTATGTACCTACCTAAGTAAGTGTAAGTGTAGGTATTTACAACAAAAAATTATATACTTAATCTATCAGCTATCGAGCTGTACAAGCTTTGCTTAGTTTGGGGCTAGATGGCGTTGTGTGAAAATGAATAATCGCAGTATTCAAAAGAAATAACATCCTTTTTTCTTTCAAAAACAAAAACAAGGTTATCTAGCTGTGTCACGGAAAGGCATTAATCAAGCCCTGCGCCCCTACCCCTGCGCAAGTTTCCACGCCAGTTTTCTGACTCAACCTAGCGTTGAATTTGAACCTTATTCGTAGCTGTACTAGGGCAATAACTATCAATATTGCCGTAACTTCAAGGTCTCATCATATGTTACAACTAGTATATACTACCAAACTATTGTTAGTCTAATTTATTATAACTAAATATTTATTGTAAAAAATAATAAACCCAATGAAGGTAAGTGAAAATAGATTTTTCTCTAGAATCTAAGCTTTCTTTCATTAAAAAAGTATCCTCATGCAGACGAAGTCGCTGGCGACCGTTAATAGTTCAGAGAAAGGAGAAACAGTGACCGACTTATCTCATCATCATCATCATCATTCTCCTGCCCTTATCCCACGCTAAGTGGGGTCGGCACAACATGTTTTCTTTTTCCACTCACTCCTATCATTCGTCAACTCTGAATCTACTCTTTTTACATTCATATCATCTTTCACAAAGTCCATTATCTTCTTCTTTGGCCTTCCTCTACTAACGCACCCAGCCACAGTCAAACTCATAACTCTTTTGGTGACATTGTTAAGTGACCGACTTATATAAACTAATATTATAAAGAGGAAAGTTATGCATTTTTATATCTTTGTATTTTTGTTTGTAACGAATTAACTCAAAAACTACTCGACCGATTTCAAAAATTCTTTCACCATTAGAATGCTTCATTATCCTTGAACATAGGCTATATTTTATACTAAAAAATAGATTGTTAGGTACTACTGCTACCCGCGTGAAGCCGGGACGTGTTGCAAGTCTAGAATAATGACAGGAGACCTGTCTAATGTGCAAATACGTCTAGGAACCTACCTTAGGTCATCTAGATAGTTAAATAAAGCTCTGTACGCGTGTAACCTCACAAAGAAATAACAGCTTAAAATCTCATCTTGTACACATTTTACTATTGTTTTAAAAACCACTTTATAATTTACAAACAACAACATTGAGATTAATTAACTTACCCCTAAGCTTATCCCTTATTCACCTAACATTCAAAGTGAGCTTATTAAAATAATTATTTTACGAACAAAAAGGCAAACGAAAGATTATAATTACTTTATGAAATCGACAAACGTAAAATCTTACCCCGAGTTTCCAGCGAGGTAATTTACGACAGTACCCCCTTTCGCCCCGGGCTGGGGTGGACCGGGGCGACCCACTAAAGTTTTCAGTAAAAAAGCCTATGACCTTAATTTCATTTCCCTAATACTTTAACGGTGTAAGTTGGCTGTTTTTCAATGTCTCTTTCTTCTAAGTGACTCTGGGGACGATCCGGAAAATACAAAACAGATAATTAGTCCGATAAAAGGGAAAGGGGGTTATTTTAAAATGTTTATTTTAAAGCCGACTGCAAAGGGGTGAAATGTGCTTGGGGCTTGGGGTGTATGCGAGTTACCTTGACAGTCGTTATAGCCCAAACAAACCCTTAGGGTAGACATCTCAGATCTCTAGTTACTTAGATCTTTGAAGATCACTTATTTTTTAAACTATCGCGACTTGGAAACATGTTTAAATATATACTCTCGGGACTTAATCGCGTATTGTGAAACATTGTATTTACCTCGACGTTTCGATGATATTACAATCACCGTGGTCACGAGTAGACTACTCTACTAGTATATATTTAAACATCTTTGAAGATATCTAAAAGCTGTAGTCAGAGGAACGTCCAAACATGATATTTGTCACATTACAATACTAACTTATGACACAGACACCTTCGAATTTTTGGTTCTAAGGTATAACGGTTTCCCCATGCGCACATAATTTTTTCGAATAGAAAACCTTATTGGTGCATGACCAGGTTTGAACCCACGTCTTTCGGATCGTGAGGCAGGGGCGCTGCCACTACATCACCAGTGCACTTCTAATTACATCCGGTAAAATGTATTATTTAAATCCAGGGCGCGCCACCACCACCCGGCGCACACGTAATCAACACTGGCTTAATTAGGATAATCACAGCATACAGCCCCTGAATTCATTATACCCTCTTTATCACGTTGTATGGCAAATTTTATTGCGATTTGGTCTGCTTTTTAATTCTACTAGTACATTACAAAAAAACTAGCTGTACGTCGATTCTGTCAAATTCAAACATCAACTCGCATCTCACATCGCTATTCACTCTACTATTTTCACTCGTAAAAAAGACACTTTTTACAGCGGATTCAGATTTGAAGTTTAGAATGAGGTCTTACAGAATCACACAACTGTCCCGCTCGCGATTTTGTTCACACCGAGTTTCAAACAAATCACACAAAGTCATAAAAAATCCCATACTAACTTTGACACCCCATTTTACTCTTTTTAGAGGGCTATTCTGAAATATCTAGATTTACCACTTATTTTGCATTTAGAGTTTCCAAACCAAAATCCAGATCAATTTAACAACCCGTTGAAAAGTTCCCATGCAAACATTGACCCCCATTTGACCCTTTTTGAAGGTGATAGTAAAATCCTGTATTACTTGCCTATAGGTACATACCATCATTACCTTTCACTCGACTACGAAGAAGGAGGGTATATGTATTTCGGGGGGTGGGGGGGGGGGGGGGATGTGTAGGTAGTTGGTATGCTAGTTCTTTTAGCTGTCGTAGAACCCCAGTCTCAATTCAGCTTAATTCCACGAACAGTTCGTTCATTTCATCGTTGTTTTTCTGCAAAGTAGACGCCCACATTAAATGATAGTAAGTACCTGCCTACGACATACTATCTAACTTAGATTCAATTACTGGTCTCTCAGAATAGGGTGTAAGCGTAATCAAATTATTATCGAAGGCCTAGGTCCAATTTCACCAAACTTTTGTTAACAAAGCATTACCTGATCTGGTTTCATAATTATCAAGAAAGTTAAAGTATCTTTATCTATTTTACGTCGTTTAATTTTACGGAGAGTAATTCTCTATAATTCAAAATTCAAAATTCAAGATATATTTATTTCAATAGAATCACAGGGATCACTTTGAAGGAGATAATGAAACACAAAACAAATTTAACAGGCAAAGACAAGGCTAACAAACTGTTAGTTTAATCAACAGAGTATGGTGAATACGGCCCTTAAGGCGCGGGCCCACCGCGACGCACGCTTCGCTTTGTAAGAAAATGTTTGTGGTTGTGTCCATTGCAACCCACGGAGAGGCTACGCGTGAATTGACGTCATTGATACACGCGTGACTTGCTCGAATAGGCAGTTACATAGCTCAACGCTGTCAACGCCATGCACGCTGTGCATGTGGTACGCGGCTTGTTTGTACCGCGTGTACAGCGTGCATGGCGTGCATGGCGTGGTGTTACGTAGAGAACATATTGAAGCAAGCACGTGCGTAGCCTCTCCGTGCGCTGTGCCACGCTATTACATAGTCGTGGGTTCATATTTTGTGTACTGTAGGTCTACCATGAGCTTTCACAATCTACACTCGCTAGCGACTGTAGTTAAAAAAATGTACGAAAACTTGTACAGCGCCTCATGTGGATAGTTGGGTACTAAACGTCACGTAGTTAACTATCCTACGTCACAGCGTACTACAGCGACTGTAGTTTGCGCTTCATTCATTTGCTTAGAATTTTGGACCATGAGTAACAATTTTGACAATGTCATAGTAACGTACCTACTATTACTACTGTAGTAACGTCAGCCGATCTAATTGTAACAACTCATGGTAGACGTCCTCCTTGCGTCGTGTTCTTCAATGCTGAGGGTCGTGACCTTCCGCATCACCTTCTCTTTAATAGTTAACCTCCATCTGTTTATCTGCTGATCATTGTAGACGTACTGCAGTGGAAACCCGCGTGCCCGTGCACGGCATGCGCCGCGGTGGGCCCGCGCCTTTAATACTTACCTATCATAGCCGGGCAATTAAGTACGCTTTTGACAAAGGCTTGTGACGTCATAAGACAGCCTAGAACCTAGCTGAACTTAATGAGTTTCATAGCTGAAGCGAAACCTTTCATTATACGCGTCCCTCAGCATAGTAGATCTATGAGAGCTTAGATAAATGCAATTTCCTTGTCATCTACTATGCAAAATGATCAATTTCTTTATTTTGTTTTATTTTATACTGAAAAAAAAACGAGAGATAGATACCTCTAGCGACTTAGGTCTTTGAGAATATCTGAAGAGTGTAGTCGGAGGCACGTCCGAACATGACATGCTCGTTTAAAGGTATTAGATTTACAATCTAATCAAGTGTCGAGCGTCACCGACTCCAAACACCATGCATTTATCTGTTCGATAAATTTATGTGCAGTTATACGAAGACCCTAAAACGCGTACCTAGAGGAAATCATTATGAAGAAAGCGACATGTAATCGACCCCGAAAAGTTGGAAGTCGAGTGTCAGCAATGTACTCAAGTACTTAAAGATAATCCTTTCACCACACTTTTAAAACGAGTTAAATTTTTCAGTTATTACCCACCGTCCACTTCCCTGAGACAACCTGGGAGAACGGTGGAAAGATTTTTTTACCACGGCTCACCTCTGTTCATCTGGGTGATCCTTGGGAAATATTTAGTTTCCACCGGCCATCTTGGTATCAAAACTTTTTAGATTTGAAGTGCTTATAGATTACGATTATTAATGGCCAAGTTACCGTGATATGGGCATGTTATGAGAAGAGATGAATGTCATGTGACAAGGAGAGTGTTAGGTATGAATGTAGATGGATACATGGGTAGAGGTAGGCCAAAGAAAAGATGGATGGACTGTGTGAAAGATGACATGAGTAAGAAAGGAGTGAGTAATGAGATGACGATTGACAGAGGGAAATGGAAGAGGATCACATGTTGTGCCGACCCCACATAACGTTGGATAAGGGCAGGAAGATGATGAATGGCCAAGTTACCACGCAGGCGAAACCATGGGCGGAAGCTGGTATAACGTAAGCTCAGAATATAGTAAAACTAAGCGGGAATCTATTGCATCTAGTTATGCAAATCCTAAATGAAAAATGTGAAGGTTTACGTCTCACCCGTTCGGAAGTCGGAAATGAGATGCTAAGTGATTCCAGTTTCCATTCGCGAGCTCGATCAATCACACCGAGAGGCAGGACTAACATATAACAGCAGGTATTCTAACACTCTTTGTATATTATATTATGTATATCCTACTAATATTATAAACGCGAAAGTTTGTAAGAATGTGTGGATGTCTGGATGTATGTTTGTTACTCTTTCACGCTAAAACGGCGGAACGGATCTGGATGAAATTTAGCACAGATATAGATTATAGTCTGGAATATTAAGGCTAAAAAGGCTACTTTTTATCCCAGAAAAAATGTAGATAAGGTAGTATTGTTTTTCAAGGTAGAATGCTTACAAAGCCGTGTACGGAAGCTAGTATATATAAAATATGCCATAGTTCTAAGTCCGGGAGAATGGAAAATAAACTTTTACATAGCTTGTTTAAAAGTTTTGCGTTTCCTTACCGTTTCTAACACTGAGAATTACAATATACATAAATATTGTTAAAAAGCTTTTATTAAGGAAACCGGATAGCTGATAGATTAATTAATTAAATACTTTTTTTGTAATACTCACATAAAATACCAAAGTAACACCCAGACACGGAACAAACATCTGCGTTTATCACATAAACGTTAGTCCAGAGGCTTCACCACGAATTCATACTCGTAATACATTACCGCATTAATATTATATTATTATTTCGTACTATTACCTATGCAAATTGTATTGAAGTAGTGTTACTTCAAGCTTCAAATGTGACGTTTCTAAAATGGTATAAATCGAACCCACAACCTGCAGCGCAGGAGGCAGAGCTACTGACCTGTGACTACTACCAACTGAGCTGTGAAGCCAGTCAATTACAGGAATTGGACTGAGGTAATGGGTAAAATTCGCTGATCATACGGCTCCGAAGGCAGTATCCTCTGCCAAGAGCCTTTGGCAAAATTCCCTCTGTCATTCTCCTCCTTACATCTATCTAAAACCCGCTAAATAACCTCACGCACGTGACAAGTGTGCCAAGCAATGAAATTGAGTCACTGCCTGTCGCAACGCTGTGGCAGTGTTGCCAACTGGTGTCCGAGGTGGAAAGCGAGGTTTTATTAAATCAACGAAGCTAAGTTCCATAGTTTAGGTAAACTAACTGTCCCGGCGGATTTCATACCGCCTAAGATATAATAAAAAAAAATCAAATGTTTTCATACTTATTATCCTATTCTGAGACGAAGACGAAGAAATATCCATAAACAACAAAATCATAAATATTGGTCAAGTCTTTTTTTTCCGAACGGTTTTAAAAGTATCCTATGTCTGTCTCCTGGTTATAAGATACCTCCCCACCAATTTTCAGTCATATCGGTTCAGCCTTTCTTGAGTTATATATAAATAGTGTAAGTAACACGACATTCTTTTATAGCTATCTATATTTGTTTTTTCATTAATTTAGTCCAAGGTAAATAAATTAAAAACAAAAATAAAATGATGATATCTTCTCAGATCTTAAGTTACTTATCTTTGAGGATATATAAAGAGAGTAGTCAGGGGCACGACGAATCATGACATTTGGTATATGCCCATATTTTGCACAGTAGTTAGTATTCCGCAAACACATACTTATTAGTGATGATAATCTGCTTACCCCGTTATGTGTAGAGCCACTGAATAACAGATGTGCCTAAGCTTCGATTCGAATAAACTAGTTTAACCACTGTGTACATAATAAATCGCATTTAAATAGCAAACAGACGTTTTGCTTGCATTCACATTATTCTGAGAATTATACCAAAAGTTAGCAAACTCGACCTTATTTTTGTAGCAAGAATTTCTAAAAGCCGCCATATGAAGCATCAACATAAAAAGCTGGTAGCCCCGTGTCAACCCTATTCAATAACTTGATTTGGTAAAAACGCGATTGAGTTTCGTGCACTGACATTTCCGAGCAATCTGCTATGGGTGATTGAATTCTCGAATTTTCGTCGCGCGTTCGATCAAAGGCAGGATTCGATGTGATTTTCAACCTTATTCACTCTTACTTGATAGCACTTATGTGCCTAGCTTTTTGCAGCGTGTATGTACATAGAATACTACATTATGTACAAAGAAAATAATACGACAACGACTGTGATCCCCAGGGTCGGTAGATATCTCCTCAGATCTCTAGTTACTTAGATCTTTTGAGGATATCTAAAAAGGGTAGTCGGAGGCAGGTATGTTCATGACATTTTGACATGCCCACATTTTTCACAGCGGTTACTATTCCATACATGACAGGTTGCAAGCCCATCGCTGCTTATAAGAATACTAACCTATGTATGACGCACACCTTCGATTTTTTGATTTCAGGGAATGCCGGTTTCCTCACAATGTTTTCCTTCGCCGTTTAAGAGCACATCATTTTTTCGAAAGGAAATACTAACCCACGACCTTCAGATCGTGAGGCAAGGGCGCTAACACCACACCACCAGTGCTCTTATATACAAAGAAGACATAAAACAGACGATATTGTACAAACACTGCCATAGATCATGAAAAGTCATAGAACGGACATTGGAATTCTGACCTACTACAAAAATCATAAATAAGTCGAATTAAATCATCTTTGTCTCGTTCAAACGATTTGTAGAGCCACTAATATTGAGCAAATTATAGTGGAAGCACCGTTGGTTTGCTATCCAAAGGTCGTTAAGCGAAGTGATGAATTAGAGGGAAGAAATCGTGAGAAAACAGGCATCCTAATAATTCTAAGGTGTGTATTAGTATAGTATTTCTATAGGCAGAATGCAACCTGTCAGGTACGAGATACTTATGAATTTGCAAAATTTTGTGTATGTACTTTGTATAATGGTTGAATTTCATTGAGATATTCTCAGAGATCAAAGCAACAAGAGATGTCTAACAAGCCAATTACAGTCGTAATCAGCTAATGGGCATCACTGACTATTGTCACAGCTCAGTTGGTATTAGCTCTGCTTTCTGCGCTGCAGGTTGTGGGTTCGATCCCTAACCAGGATCAACATTTGCGTGATGAACGCAGATGTTTGTTTGTTACTATGTATTCTATAAATGTATTTATGAAAAAATGCGTATTATAAATAATTCTATCAACCACTGATTCCCTATAAGTTTAGCTTAGTTTGGAGCTAGATGGCGCTGTGTGAAATGTCCGCCGATATTTATTTACTGCTTTATACCTAATAATATTAATTAAGAGCGCTGGTGGTGCAGTGGTAGCACCCCGGCCTCACGATCCGAAGGTCGTGGGTTCAAACCTGGTAGTGCACCAATGAGTTTTTCCATTCGAATTTATGTGCGCAATGCCAGTGCTCTTAAACGGTGAATGAAAACATCGTGAGGAAACCGGCATACCCTAGAACCAATAATTCGAAGGTGTGTGTCATAGGTTAGTATTCTTATAAGCGGCGATGGGCTTGCAACCTGTCACGTACGGAATACTAACTACTGTGCAAAATGTGGGCATGTACCAAATGTCATGCTTGGACTTGCCTCTGACTACCCCCTTTAGATATCCTCAAACATCTAAGTAACCAAAGATCTGAGGAGATATCTACCGAGCCCGGGGATTACAGTCGTGATCATATTTATTTTTTTATTTTATTAATATCAATCTAACGCTACACAATATTAGTGACTAAAAATGAACCAGTAGCATAGCAAAACACAGGTACTCAATAATCATGAGGATCAGATTTACTGGTTGAGTAAAAGTAAGCCTTCGTACATAAATAAACAGGAAGTCCCGGTCAGGCCACACCGACGCGAACCGCGACTGTAGAGTGCTTTTCCACTTTAAAGCTATGACCATTTTTAATTAAGGGTCGCCATACACGGACCGCTCGAGCAGTCATAGGCGACAGTTTGAAGCTGCCATTCATAAATTGAATAGTTGATACCAACTGATCAAAAATAAAACAAGAAGCGTGCGGGCGGGAGACGCGTGCGACGTGGATTGAAGGGCGTGGTCATTATTTTCGATTTATTTTTATTATAAAATTTAAATTAAAACAGACATATTGGTATCAATTAAACGAGTAAAAAGTATAGTTTTGACAGTAGACTTCGATTTGTTGACGTTTGACTATACTCTACCAAAATTTAAAAACACTTTCGCCTCGCATCTTTCACCCTTTTCTTATTATTAAAGATTTCATTTTATGATGTGTAGTATAGAAATAAGCAAAAAATTTACATATCTTCATATGCTTTATCATATTTTGTTTTAAAGTTTTATTCTTTTTCATTTTATATATTTTTTTCTTTTTCATTATGGTTTAGCAGTTATAATGTGAGCGCGGCTGGAGGTATATGCGCGAGAGCAGTCACAGATCGAGCAGTCAGTGTATGGCTGGCGATTGCTTGACCGCAAGACCGAATCAAATCAAATCAAATCTATATTCAATAAAATCACAGAGATCATTTTGAATCGTCTTACTAGGTGAGTCTAGGTGCCAATTCCAGTCCTATCCCCAGTCCGAGAAGAACTGACAAGAAACTCGCTGGGCCCTAGCGCTTTTACATGATCCTAGATCATTTGTTAGGGACCTAGTAGAGTTGGAGCTGATTCGTCCCAAGCTTTTTTGTCATCTAAACGAAGCAGTTGCAACTCGTGCGGTTCCATGTATGTGTGTATAGGCGACCAAGCAATTGGTTTACCACTTTTGATGACACATATTCGCTAAGGATTACTATGACAGATTCTGACGTAGCAGTTATTAATCTGTCAAGCGAAAATAGCCCTTGATGTTTTGTACGTGCAAATGATATTCAGCCTTAGAGTGGTAAACCAATTGCCTGGTCGCCTATACAAGACAGTAGTTCGCTATGCAGTCACTTGAAGCAGTCGATATTGGCTGTTCCAAGCTGTCCGTGTATGCTGTCTCTAAGGACGCGTGCTAAGGATGGCTAGTTAAGCCGTGGCTTAATAGCTTTGTTGGGTAGAAAAGCTTTATGATTTTGCAAGTTTCCAACACACATTTTCCGTGGTCACGCTGACATTTCTTTGAACGGTCCGATAATTGGCTCGCAATTCACCCTCAGACCCCTTAAGTCCATGAGAATAAGGTACAATTTGGTGTGGTTATTTCAATTGTATTTTCAATCTTTTCCGAAAATAAATGTGTCAGCGTCAGCATTAGAAAAAAGATATTTGGAAAGATTTTTCAGCTACTATAAATAATAAAAAAAAAGTTACGGTAGACATCTCTTTAGATCTAACTTTGATGATATCTAAAGGGGGTTGTGAGAGGTACGTCCAAACATGTTATTTGGCACATGCCCACATTTCGCGTAGTTAGTATTCCGACAGGTTGCAAGCTCATCGCCGCATTTTTATATCGGGTTTATGATTTTGAAAAATATATTCGATTTCTATAAGTGGCATATTGGTACACCGAAAAGTTTTCAGTCGTTCTTGGAATCAAAACTCGCGTTCCCCCTTCGATAACAAATAACTGAGGATACGATTTATAGCCGAGTGTACAAACAGTTGCTTTAACTTCGCTGGCTGCCTGCCCCGTCTTTATAATTTAAGGCGATGTTCGTCGAAACACATGGTTGCGACTTTTTACCCGACTGCGAAGTGATATAAATTTCATACATTTTAGCCAATCAGGTAAACATTAGACATCAATCCTTTCACCACACTAGTTTGTAAAAAATGGGACACAGTAAGAATATAAAAAATAAAATAAAAAATAAAAATAAAAATAAAATAAGTACCTTTATACGAGTAATTCTTGTATGATACAGAATCTGAATCTCGAAAACGGCTCCAACAATTTTCATGAATATTTGTATGCAGGGGGTTTCGAGAGCAATAAATCGATCTAGGAAGACGTCATTTACAAAAAAAAAAAAAAAACTGAGCAAAGCTCGCTTATTCAGGTACTTTGTTGTTATAGCGGCAGCATAAATACGAATTCTGTGAAAATTTTAACCGTCTATCTATTACCATAAGCTTATTACGGATCATGAGATACAGCCTGCTGACAGACAGACGGACAGACGGACAGCGGATTAGTAATAGGGTCCCGTTGGGTACGGAACCCTAAAATGAGTACGATTATCCAATTCACCTGAGCTAAGCACAAAGGCTTAACCCAGTTTCCACAAATTATAATCTACAGACTTCAGTTACAAAATTAAAAAATATTTCAGGAACAAAATGAATAAAACTCATAAATGTTTGTGCAGTTTTCAGGAAAAATAACATTTTATTTACGAGTCAACAGGTTTTTGAATAAGCCCCGAACCTGTGTGCTGAAGCACGAGTTACTGGCGCTATGCCAGCGATTACGAGGCCGTTGCACGTTCAAATTAACCAATCATACTAATATTATAAACGCGAAAGTTTTTAAGAATGTATGGGTCTATGTTTGTTACACTGAACGGATCTAGATGAAATTTGGCACAGATATAGATTATGGTCTGGAATAGCACATAGGCTACTTTTTATCCCGGAAAATGTACGGTTCCCGTGGGATAGATTTGTTTTTGTTTTTCAAGGTACCACGCGGGTGAAGCAGTGGGCGGAAGCTAGTGTTTTATATTTGTATGTCACCCAACCTCCATATATTTTTTCTACGTGGATAAATACAAGTATTTAACCAACTAGATTTCAGAAGGACTAGTTACAATAATAATATAGTACCTGGGTGACCGAGCATTGGTCATGTACTTACAAGAATTAAAGTTATTATAGTATGAAATCACGAAGCTGCATGCAAAACCCGTCCCTGATTTGTGAAGTTCAAACTAGTGCTAGGGGCCCTAAGGTCCAAATGAAAAACAATTTATCCACAAAACCGTAACAATTTTTTCACATTTACGTCCAAATAAAACCCGTGGCCGTGTCGAATGAGCCACACATAAGGGTTCCGAAATTAATAATATTAGAACTTTTAACTAAGTGAAAATATAAATAATTAATAATTCAGAACTAAGAACTCAAAGTCTAAGTCGATATAATTGTAGAAAAAATATTTTAGAAGTATTCTCAAAATTACCTAAAAAAGTTTTGAAAATAACGGTAAAATATCAAATCGAGGTGAATCGCCCACATACAGATGTGGCGTTCCGTATTGCTACTCGACTACGGGACCCTAAATTTTAGATCTTTAGTACTGCTGAAAATGATGTGGATGAAGAAAAATAATCCGTGAAAATGTAAAGACACGTGTTTCAGGGTTGCGTCGTTAAATGAAAAACCCTTTGATCTCTTTGGCATAGCGCAGACATTTAGTCCGCGGCGTACAAAAAGTCCGTCGCGGATTATTCACCGATTTTTGTGTGCGATACTGCATAATTATAATTGTAAGTTCTATTTTTGACAAACTGAAATGCGCGTCGCGGTTTTCTGTCGTCTGCCATCTACTTTCTACCACTATCTACCATCGTTTTACTAAATACTTATGGGGAAGTCTGAAAGTAGCGCCAGCGACAACAAAAAACAAGATCACGACTAATCCCCAGGCTCGGTAGATATCTCCTCAGATTTCTAGTTACTTAGATCTTTGAGCATATCTAAAGGGTGCAGTCAAGACCACATTTTGCACAGTGATTAGTATTCCGTACGTGACAGGTTGCAAGTCCATCGCCGCTTATAAGAATACTAATTTATGACACACACCTTCAAACTTTTGGTTTTAGGGTATACGTATACCGGTTTCCTCACGATGTTTTCCTTCACCGTTTAAAAGCACTGGCATTGCACACATATTTTTTCGAGTAGAAAAACTCATTGGTGTACGATCATGTTTGAACCCACTTTCGGATCGTGAGGCAGGGGTGCTACCATTACACCACCAGTGCGCTGAGTGGTAATCAGTAAAATCTGTTAAAATAAACTTAGTAGCCATAAACTACGGAACCCATACGCTGCATTTCAACACGCACTTGGCCAATGATGTTACTCACAGCACGGACCTAGATAAGAGCGACCAGCGTAAGCTCATAAGCTGAGCTGCAGTTTCTCCAGGGATACCCCCTCAGTTCCCTTGTCACGTAGCCAGTGAGGGGGGAAAGGGGGCCTTGTTATTTCTGAAGGGCCACAGCACGTAACCTGCGCACAAGTTGGCGAATCAATCAACGTAGGACTGGAGCCCAGGAATCGCTTAAAGGACCTTTGTACGCATGCGTTGACTGAAGGGAAGTTTCGTCGATGTTTTTAAGGGCTCACTGGTCTAAGTACCTACGGGCCAAGGGCGCGCGAAATGCTGCTTAAAAATTCTTATAACTTTTCCTATTTTTTGCAGATTTTTACCCTCGTAAAATGACGTGGCAATTATTTTACCATCTATGTATTTTGGATATTGAAAGTCATTTTGCAAGTACACCTAATGGCGTCGTGTTCTGAAAGTGACGAATCATTGATACCTTATCTATCATTAGTCATTACCGACATTCTAATTAGTGATGTCCGTCGCGAGATACAGTTATCGATAGTTCAGCGTGTCAGCTGTAGTATCGATAAGGGGCTTCACTTGGGAATGTACCCGGGCAGCAGCCTGCTTGAATGTTGGCTGAAATTCAGTATTCCCGCGCAAACCGTGAGCGTCGGACGCGCGCGTCGGCCGCGTCTAACACACTCTCGAGCGAAAGTGGTAACGATAGTAACTTAAAAAAATATAAAAATTATAAATAAGAAAATACTTTGTTAATAAAAATATCTGTGTATAAACAAGTGAAACGACCGGAGCTAAAGCGTAAGTTTCTAAATTATTGTTTTTTTAATTTATCAAAGTTTAACTCAATGTCATTCAGCAAAACAACAAAATTAATATGTTGAAATTAATGCGTGAAAATAAGTGCTTATTTTATATAATGATGTACAAACTTGGATAATATATAAATATTTGTAAATACACAGCAAATCTAAGCGTTAGTTTTGCGTAAATAAGGACCTGGGTGATCGAGCATTGCTCGATTTTTTTTTGGTAAACGACGTTTTCTAAAAATGAAACCTAGCTAGATCGATTTATGACCCCCGAAAACCCTGCATACTAAATTTCATGAAAATCGTTGGAGCCTTTTTCGAGATTCAGAATAATAATTGTACATTTTTTTGGTTTTAAGGTATTAGATATTAGTCCACTAACACCTTAAATACTTAGATACCTGTTTTTTGACCTTGCATGGGATGAAGCTGGGTACTTTTTGATATTATCTAAAATATTCATTGTGGTATTATATTTTTTTTTAGTAATTTGTATCTTATACCTTTAAACGAGCAATTCTGGTATATATATATGTATATATATATATAATCGGAATCTCGGAAACGGCTCCAGCGATTTTCATGAAATTTAGTATCCAGAGGGTTTCGGGTGATAAATCGATCTAGCTAGGTTTCATTTTTAGAAAACGTCGTTTACCCCAAAAAAACGAGCAAAGCTCGGTCACCCAGGTACTTCATTTAATGTGAACAATTAGTATCTATATCTATGAAAGACATATGTTGCTGACTGACATGAACAAAGCAGAGCTGTCAAGAGTCCGAGATAACTGATAGAGGTTAATTCGTTTCGATGTCTAGAAGTGCAATTGAAAATTACTCAAAATTAGTTACACATTTATACCAAAAAGGTTTCTAATATATTTTCTTTTTTTTATATAACAGCTGCTGCTATTTAAAAAAAAAGACTAGCCGAATAGAAAATATATTAGAAACCTTTTTGGTATAAATATGTAACCTATCACCAATGTTAGCTTTATTTTTTTAATGGTCATTTCACACAATCCCATCTAGCCCCAAACTAAGCAAAGCTTGTACTTTGGGAACCAGATAGCTGACCGATTAATTATGTAGGTACCTAAGTATTCTTTTTTTTTTGTAAATACATTTACACCTCGTTAGAACTAACATCTGTTAAACTTGCTGTTATGCATTCAAATCTATCTTTAAGTATAAGGCGTTTTTTAAGTGTGTTTATTTAAAGAGATGTTACCCAATTGTCACGTCGTAACATGCGCGCATCTCCATACATAACCACGAACTTGATAAGAGTGACGAAACAGTCACGGGGACAAAAGTAACCCGTAACTCTAAAGGCGATATCAGACGGTTCACTCGAGAGAACATTCACACGAATGAATGCTTCATTTTTCTTCCATGTTCACAGTGTGAACGTAGAATGAAAGAAAAGACAGTGAGTCTTCAAAAGACGGTGAGTGGGAGTGAAAGATGCCGAATGAAAAAATCTGACATCGTCGGATCGGTTTATTAGTGAATTCATTCGGCACTCTTGTTTCATTTGGGGTTAAGACGAATCATTTCGAGTGAAAGATGCCGAATGAAAGACAAAGATGAACGAAAAGTGAACCGTCTGATATCGACTTAAGCGTCTTTCTGTATAGTTCTGATGTTATTTTTCCACGCATTCAAATCACGACGTCCACCTTCGTGGTTATTTATCAAATAAAGGGCAAAGTAGAAAGTAATTTTTGTTCAGGATCGTTGGCATATTCAACTATGAAAAGTTTTAGTAAATTTGGCTGTAGGTGGCGCTGGCAGTGGGCCATGTTCGATTTTCAAACTTCAAGAGTACCTTAGTGTTCGTAGCACAATCTCGGGTGAATTGAATTTGAACCATTTTTTGAGCAAATTATTATCAAAAATAGTATGTCTGTGATTTTGATATTGCTTTTTTTTGGTTGAAAGGTGAGCTACTCGATTTGTTTTTAGCTGTTTGATGGAAATCGACCCAAGATGGCCGCCGTCACAAAATGGCGGATTACATATTTTTTCACAACTCCCTCAATATAGGTATCAAATAAAAGGGCTTGAGTAGTACAATACTATGCACTATGACAAATTCCAAATCCGAGATGGCAGCTACCACAAAATGGCGTGCAAAATTTGTGTCGGGAGTATTTTAAATTTATTTAATTTAACTTTTAATTGCGTCACTAATTCTTTTAAACCAGTGTGGTTGAAGGGTTAAAGAAAGCTTCGTGCCACTGTTTTGAAATTAGGATTTAACTATATATAAATCCGTTTTCTTCACGATGTGTTCCTTCACCATTTAATAGTACTGCGTCATAGATAATTTTACCCCAAGTGTTCTTAGTCATGTTTCATGAAAATCTGTTCAGCCTTTTGAAGATCATCAGCTCTTTTCTAGTTGATGAGGGGATCTGACTAACTTCCTTATTACCGATCGATTCGAAATTAGGTACCGTGTTACTTCAATGATATTGAAAGAACATTTAAGGTAACCATGACTTTAAATGTGACATGTTAGGGTAAGATTGAGGTGTTGGGGAGGGATTTTAAAATTTTCAATTTTGTGTTGTAATTTGATTAGTCCGCAGACAAAGAGACCAATGATATAATTATTATAGATAGTTCAATAGTTGAAGCACGTCTTAAAACTTCTAAAACTTCAAAGAAATACAATGAAATCGTATTATGGTATCTGCCTTTAAACTTTTTCGTTAAAATAAAAATTACGACATTTTTAATTTTCCGCCGAATTCTTTGACCGACCCTTTTGAACCTTTGAAGTCAAATGATAGACATCACCGCAGAAAGTCAAAAAACAAGGCTGGGGACAAAACTAAATGGCGGCACTGGTGGTGTAGTAGTACTTGTCGTGGGTTCGAACCTGTTCGTGCACCGGGTTTTCTTTTTGGAAAATTCAACAAAACAAAATTCAAGATCACGGCCACTTTTATTTTTCCAATGTTTCTCTTCATCATATACATATACATACATACATACATACATAAAATCACGCCTGTTTCCCAACGGGGTAGGCAGAGACCACGGATCTCCACTTGCTACGATCCTGACATACTTCTTTTGCTTCATTCACTCTCATTACATTCTACATGCGCGTCGGTTAAGGGTACTCTGGACCTGGCCTTTCTCTAGTACGTCCCCAATTTGATCGAGGTACGTACGCCGTGGTCTTCCCCTTCCAACTGTTCCATTCACACTCTCCTTATACAACTGTTTCGTCATTCTCCTTTCATCCATCCTTTCTACATGCCCAAACCATCTTAGCATACCCTTCTCAATTTTCATCACTACGTCTTCTTTCACTCCACAACGTTCTCTTATCACACTGTTCTTTACTCTATCATTCAAAGTTAAACCACACATACTTCTCAATGCTCTCATTTCCACTGCATTTATTCTACTCTGATGCTTCTTCTGCCATACCCAACTTTCGCTACCATACATCAATGTCGGCACTAACACTCCACCGTGTATAATATATAATATATAATCTTCATCATATAATAGCATCTATTTGAAAAATCTATGTGGTACTCTTAAAAACATCGTAAAGAAAACCAGTGTGGTGAAGGGGTTAAAGTGCGTTTCAGAGGCACCTTTTATGCACAGTGGCATAGTCACAATGGCCTTTATATATCTTGAGGAGATGGTCGACTGAGCTAATAGGATGAACAAGATTACTACAATTTCCTGTTGTTTTAAAAAAAAAACACTGCAATTGTAGTAATTATGTTATTTTGCAGGACTAGCTAAAATTTTCTTTAATCGTACGATCTTAATTCTTTCATCCCAAAAACGAAAATAGCTTAGAGTCGCCGAGTGTTGGGAGAAAAAGATCATTTTCAAATATTAATCTTCTTTAGAATTTTATTTGCCCTGCAGTGGGATGATAATAATAATAATTATAATGATAATAATAACTTTGTTTTTGATGTACATATAATTAAAGTCGGGTTGTTCACTTACCTATATAACTCGAGAACTGCTGGAACGATTTTCATGATTTTTGATTTTTTGTATTTGTTTCCGTTTCGAATACCAGAAAAACATTAGAATAGAAAATTGACGAAATAATAAAATAAATAAAAAAAATAAATAAATATGATCACGACTGTAAACCCCGGGCTCGGTAGATATCTCCTCAGATCTTTGGTTACTTAAATCTTTTGAGGATATCTAAAGGGGGTAGTCAGAGGCAAGTCCAAACATGACATTTGGTACATGCCCACATTTTGCACAGTAGTTAGTATTCCGTACGTGACAGGTTGCAAGCCCATCGCCGCTTATAAGAATACTAACCTATGACGCACACCTTCGAATTTTTGGTTCTAGGGTATGCCGGTTTCCTCACGATGTTTTCCTTCACCGTTTAAGAGCACTGGCATTGCGCACATAAATTTTTCGAATGGAATAAAAGATAAAACATTTTCCCTTGATTTGCCCATACCACAAAATGTTCATGGGTTCCGCGATAATATCTGATATTCACGCGGACGAAACTAGCTACATATACTCGTAAAAATTTAAAGCTAAAATTGTCATTTTTAACTTTATTTGCATTGTTGTTCACTCATTTTCAGCAAACATTTTCATAGCTACTGAAATGGACCGGGCATTATTCATTTCATTTACACTCGTGACAATCATACATAAGTACTATGTGAAAGTTTGTTTTTTAGAATGGTCGTTACTCGATCACGCAAAACTAAACGGATTTTGATGAAATTTGGCACATAGTTATAACAATATATTATTATAACTATGTGGTAACGAAATAAACATACATACATACATACGTACATAAAATCACGCCTGTCTCCCGACGGGGTAGGCAGAGACCACGGATCTCCACTTGCTACGATCCTGACATAATTACATTTTATGATGAAACGAAATAAACGTTTATTATTATGATAATTTTAATATATTTTCCTTATTTTTTACTTTTTTTTTTTATAAGTTTTTCCTTTTTATAGGAAAGTGTTAGGTATAAATGTGGATGGATACAGGGGTTGAGGTAGGCCAAAAAAAAGATGGATGGACTGTGTGAAAGATGACACGAGTAAGGAGTGAATACTGAGATGACAGATGATAGAGGGAAATAGAAGAAGATCACATGTTGTGCCGACCACATAACGTGAGAAAAGAGCAGGAAGATGATGATAATGATACTTTTAATCCCTAAAAACTCCAGAAGGGTTAAAAAAGGGGGCTAAGGTTCAAAACTGCATAACCGCGGGTGAAACCGCGAGGCGCCGCTAGTCATGTATAAATTACGCTCAGTTGTTTTCAGCAAGGGGCATAGTGCTTCTAAGATAAGCTACACCGGCATCTAAATCATAGCAAATTGAACGTTATTGATTGGAAACGTAAGGATCATTTTCAGTTAGCTGAACATTAACTCCTGAAGCCCTTACGTCATTCCATTCCCATTCATATTCATGAAGGTATAGCTATGGAGGTTTGCAATGAATGTATCATTGTGATACAAGAGCTACAGGGTACGTTTACATGGAAAATTGCAGTCTGGGCTTGATGAAACTGACATAGGTACCTACACTAGAGGGAGTCCCTTCGTTCGAGTTCGCGAGTTTTAGAGTTCCGTACCCGGAATAGACCAGGATAGATGCCTATCAGGAAGTATGTATGTAGGTAGGAAATCGAGATAAACCATTTTTTACCCTTAAAAACTCACCCCCATCCCCTTCCCGACCTCAGCTGTGTGATTCTGTAAGACTTCATTCTAAACTTCGAATCTGAATCCCCTGTGAGTTTCTTGATTGGCATTCTAAAAACTCGGTTGATAATTCGAATGTACACTAGCGCCACTCTTGCGAGCGTGTCAGCGAGTTGAACTAAATTGACGGGGAGATTTTGACAGATAAAGTATGAGATGACGTAAGAAGGGCATTTTATACGGTAATTCCCAAGTCACTTCGACGCTCGCTTCGCACTCGAACCTGATTCAAAGTGTCAAATAAAAAGGTCAATGTCAAATGTCATTTTGAACCCTAGGCGAAGTGAGAGTGAATTGCGATGTGAGATGCGAGTTGATGTTTGAATTTTACAGAATCGACGTACAGATCGCCCGTAAATTATTTTTCCTTTCATTTTTATAATATTCTCCTTTTCCACTGGGTTTTATCCTACTATTATTTTTTTTCGTTTCAAAATCTATCTACCTTGGTCTAAAAGGTAAATCGGCACTTATTACTAAGACTCTACTGTCATCCGTCCGTCTGTATCTCATGAACTGTGACATTTGGACAGTTGAAATTTTCACAGATAATGTATTTCTGTTGCCGCTTTAACAACAAAAAACCGGTCAAGAGCGAGTCCGACTTGCGCACGAAGGATTCTGTACTATCTATAAAAACGTTTGTTGTATACGTTTGCTCTCTTAAATATTTTATTTTATTTCTAGTTTTTAGTAAGTATTGTGATAGCGGCAACAGAAATACATCATCTGTGAAAACTTCAATTGTCCAACTAACGCGGTTCATGAGATACAGTTGGACGGAGGACAGTGGAGTTTTAGTAATAGGGTCCCGTTTTACCCTTTGGGTATGGAACCCTAACCAGGTTTTATCGCTGTCGCCTGTCGCTTGCCGAGTGGAAACATACCTTTACAATCCGACCATATACAGACGTTGTAGACTAGGGTCAAATTCAATGACGTGGAATTCTTCAAAGTTTAGACACCGTGTTATTGTTACGTGACATTGTCCATTGTTATCATCGCTCCAACGTTATTATAACGTATCTTTACAGGTCATACTTGAGCAACATTAGGGTGGGTGACCTCCGAGCATTAACATCCAAACACTGTTTATAATTGCGTCTGTTTAACTTTATGCTTGAAAATAAACAATCTATCCTACTAATATTATAAACGCGAAAGTTTGTAAGAATGTATGGATGGATGTATGTTTGTTACTCTTTCACGCTAAAACGGCTAAACGGATCTGAATTAAATTTGGCACAGATATAGATTATGGTCTGGAATAACACATAGGCTACATTTTATCCCGAAAAAATGTACGGTTCCCGTGGGATAGCGATGTTTTTGTTTTTCAAGGTACCACGCGGGCGAAGCCGTGGGCGGAAGCTAGTACGAAATATTTTTAAATACTTTACACATCACAATACTAATATTATTAGGGTCCTATGTAAGTATATAAATTGGAACAAACGAAACCCAAATTTTACATTGTTAAAAAAATCTCATTGATCAAACACCTGTACCCATAGCACGAGCTTAAAAGCTTGTGCACTCGATGAACTAATACAACCGTTACTATTAAGACGCGGTGGTCAGCTGATCGCGGAGTTTTGCTGTTTTTCAGATATTTTACCCTAAGTAAATAAAGGTACTGGAAAATAATTGTTTAAACGTTATTTAATTTATTCTAAATTTAAAAAAAACCTAAAAAAATAAACAAAACCTGCTTCTCCACTAATATGGCTAATACCAATAATAGTACCTGGATGACCGAGCTTTGCTCGTTTTTTTTTATGGGTAAACGACGATTTCTAAAAATGAAACCTAGCTAGATCGATTTATCGCCCCCGAAACCCTCGGCATACTAAATTTCATGAAAATCGCTGGTGATACAAGAATTGCTCGTTTAAAGGTATAAGATATTATCTCACTAATATAAGATAAGTTTGGATTAAAACTTATGTTTTGTTTCATTGAAATCGGATGACAAATGAAAAGATATGATAATTTTACGCTATAAAGATATTGACTGACTAACCATTAAAAAAAAACTATAAAAGTAAACTAACGCGTATGAAGTCGCAGGCATCAGCTAGTTCATACATAAAATCACACTTTTAGATAATGGAGACTTTAAAATTCATCATCTTCCTGCCCTTATCCCACGTTATGTGGTCGGTACAACATGTGATCTTCCTCCATTTCCCTCTGCCATTCGTCATCTCAGTACTCACTCCTTTCTTACCCATGTCATCTTTCACACAGTCCATCCATCTTTTCTTTGGCCTACCTCTACCCTTGTATCCATCTACATTCATACCTAACACTCTCCTTGTCATATGGCATTCATCTCTTCTCATAACATGTCCATACCACGCTAACCTATTACTTCTCATCTTTTCTGTCACCGGTGCCACTTTCAGACTTCCTCTGATATACTCATTCCTTATTTTATCCATCCTTGTCACTCCACACATCCATCTCAGCATTCGCATCTCCGCCGCATGCACTCTTTTCTCGTCCGTTCCCTTGGTGGCCCAACATTCAGACCCATACAATTGATAACGTATAAACGAGTTACTAATAGGTTCGGAAAGTAGTGCTATGGGTACCTTAACATGAACCAAGCCCGAACCTGAATACATAAAAGCCTTCCTTTGACAAGGGCCTAAATAGGTTTGCGTGACGATGTAACGAAAACAGACAGGTGCCACTCAATAAGGCTTAAAGCGTTATACAATACTAGCTTCCGCCCACGGCCTCACCCGTGTGGTACCTTGAAAGACAAATCTATCCCACGGGAACCGTATGTTTTTCCGGGATAGAGATTAGCCTATGTGCTATTCCAGACTATAATCTATATCTATGCCTTTCATCCAGATCCGTTCAGCCGTTTCAGCGTGAAAGAGTAACAAACGTACATCCATACATTCTTGCAAACTTTCGCGTTTATAATATTAGTAGGATATACATTGATGCACGACCAGGTTTGAACCCACGTGCTACCACTACACCACTTTAATATTATAAAACTTCTAACCCAAAAATAATGAAAGATCTAATTTAGTCCTTAGTTATAATTACATGAGAGCCTCGGGCCTTACCATGAGCTTTTCAAGCAATGTCAAAGTAAAATAACTTTGTTATTTCGTACCTAGGTTTGCAAAATTGTACGGAAGTAGTGTTACTTCAAGTGTTATACCGACCCCATGCGTGGGAAAGGGGCAGGAAGAAGAAGAAGAAGTAGTGTTACTTCAAGCTTGAAACTTAACGTTTTTGAATCATAATGGTTTGTAAGAGCTTATGGTAAGCCCCTGAACTAGGTGAAATGGGGTGCTACGACTCACACTTGACAAGTTTTTTAGGTTAGGTTAGGTATTGTGCGTTCGCAAGTTGTCCTCATTTTACCACGTCACGGTCAAACGCGTCCGACCCACTATTTCACACTTCATGAACAATTGGAATGTCCACCGATGTCTGTTTGTGGAAAAAGAAACAAAAATGATCACGTTTCGAGATAAATATCCTCAGATTTCTTGCTATTTAGATCTTTGAGGATATCTAAAGAGGGTAGTTTAGCACATCCACATTTTGCAGTAGTAAATAATCCGTACGTGACAGGTTAAAAGCCCATCGCTGCATATAAGAATACTAATCTAACACACACCTTCGAACTTTTTGTTCTGGGGTATGTAGTTAGGTAGGTATGCCGGTTTCCTCATATTGTCGTTCCCCGTTCAAAACCACTGGAATACGCGCATATTTTGCGCATAATTTTTTCGAATAAAAAACCCCACTGGTGCACTAAGTTCGAACCCACGACCATCTAGTTGGGAGGCGGAAATCCTACCACCACACCAGCGCTCTCTGTTTCTATTTACAAAGAAAATAACTGTCCACGTATCTATACTATCTCTGTCATACAAAACGCAATTACGATCGCAAGTTCGCCTGAAATTAGGTCGTGTGAGGCCCACAATCAAACCAGTACGTCTACCATGAGTTGTCACATTTAGATCGGCTGACGTTACTACAGTAGTAATAGTACGTTATTATGACATTGGTCAAAATTGTTACTCATGGTACCAAATTCTAAGAAAATTAATGAAGCGCAAACTACAGTCGCTGTAGTAGTACGCTGTGATGGTAGGATAGTTAATTACGTGACGTTTCAGTACCCAACTATACGCTAGAGGCGCTGTACAAGTTTTCATACTTTGTTTTAACTGCAGTCGCTAGCGAGTGTAGATTGTGAAAACTCATGGTAGAGCTACAGGCACAAGCGTCGTAAGTCCCCCGGCGTCATACCACACAGACACGCAACATTTACTTCACTACAATTACAACGGTTCATTGCAGCCACACGGCCACACTAGATTGTTTGACAAATGTGGCGCCACCATCTTAACACAAATAAACCTTGTTTACGGCAGACGTAAAGATTCTTTTTCCTTACCAATTTAGTTAGTCATATTTTACTGAGGAATAATTGTGCAAATGAAGAGTTTAGGAAGATGTTTGATGTTAGCCCATTTTTGGTTTTCCATGTCACTTAAAAAGTATCTACATACAATAATACAAACAAACGCCTGAAATTAATTTAACAGCAATTTGTTTTTAGAAGTTAATCAGGCGCTGTGCCATTAAATATTACATTTAGGTAGATACCTATTCTTGCATATTATTATTTTATATTATTGCAGTTAAGTAATAATAACGATCTACAGATAGCTCAGCCGATCCAGATCACTGACAGAAACATCTTGATAAACCAACTCTTGAGTCCCGCATCGCATCAATCTTTAAATAACGAAGAGCTCCAAATCCTGACGGGCTGAAAATAAAACTCAAAAGTCAATTTCAAATGTCGTGAAACGGGAACGAAACCAGCACCACGAGGCCTCACCCGTTGACAAAAAGAAAATATAAAATAAAAGTTTTACGCTAAATCAAACACGGAACGCAAATATACAAAAATCCTTCATTGAAATGATATTATGTTCAGCTTTCAATAATCCGTACGCTACGAGAATAATGATAGCGCTATCCAAAATTTTTATCTAGGACAAGTGAATCTTTAATGGACTTTTGTATTTTATTTATTCGATACTAGCTCTGCCCGCAGCTTTGCACGCGTGGTAGGTAGGTACTTACGAATATGCCTATAGACTATTCCAAATAAAAAAGTAAAAAAATAATATGATCACGACTGTAATCCCCAGGCTCGGTAGATATCTCCTCAGATCTTTAGTTACTTATATCTTTGAGGATATCTAAAGGGGGTAGTCAGAGGCAAGTCCAAACATGACATTTGGTACATGTCCATATTTTGCACAGTTGTTAGTATTCCGTACGTGACAGGTTGCAAGCCCATCGCCGCTTATAAGAATACTAACCTCTACCTTCGAATTTTTGGTTTTGGGGTATGCCGGTTTCCTCACGATGTTTTCCTTCACCGTTTAAGAGCACTGTAAACTAATCCTACTATTATATAAATGCAAAAGTTTGGGTGAACAGTCTAAACTTAAATGGATGTTAATAGACTAATTATACCTAATGAGACAAATTTACACAGAAGTTTTTTCGCACAAGGTTTGGCCCTCTCGTTGGGCAGCAATAAATGTGTACTTAGCTGTAATTTGTGAAAGGTTTTGTTCTAAAAATTATCCCATATAAATTATAAAATCATTCGATTTTGTTGTTCAGAGATCACAACTCAGTATCAGCGGGACAAGGGTGAAGGGGGGTAGGCAGGGGTATAAATAGCAATCGCAATGAAGTCGCGGGTACAACTAGTTTATAAGAGAGTAAGTAGTAAAAATAAGTATCGTACCTACTTTCGGAGTAAACCTCGGCTTTATTCACCTCTTTTACACCATTTTAGCTTTTTACTCTCTGTGTTGTTTATTTCATTGCGTAACTTCAAAGGTTCAGAAGGGCCAACTAAAGAATTTGGTGGAAAATTAAAATTGTCCTAATTTTTAGAGGCGACCGACTTACCTTGCGTATTAACTTACTGAAATTGAAATTGAAATTGAAAAATATTTATTCAGTACAATCACAAGGATCACTTTGAAACGTCTTACATGCTAGGTGAATCTATGTGCCAATTCCAACCTAACCCAAGTACGAGAAGAACAGGCGAGAAACTCGTCTCGGTCCTAGCGCTTTTTTGTATGATACTTTTATTTTAGTACCGAATAGTTTGTATCTGTGGAAAGCAGAAGAAGAAAAGCTAGTGGAAGTGGAAATTCGAAAAGATGGCGACAAAGTAATAAGGTGCATGCATAAATTACAAAACAATATTTTAGAGTTAAAAAAAAATAACTCGTAGGTACTTGACAAAACCTAAACTACTTAATGTTACTTATATACCTAACATATGGACCTATATGTAGACTGAAACAAAATAATAAACCGTTAATATGTTTTTCATGTTTTTTTCACATGCACCTAATTACTTTTTTAATGTCGCCATCTTGAAAATCCTATTCTTCCACTAATCCCATTTCTTCTGACTTTTGCTAGTCCTGTTTCGATATCCAACTCTTCAGTCACTAAATAGAAACACTAAAAATCCTAGCAGTCAAACCCTATCACTTACCAGTACGTCGATTCTGTAAAATTCAAACAGCAACTCTCATCTCACATCGCAATCCACTCTCACTTCGCCTAGGGTTCAAAATGACATTTGACATTGATCTTTTTATTTGACACTTCGTATCGGGTTCGAGTGCGAAGCGAGCGTAAAAGTGACTTGGGAATTACCGTATAGAATGCCCTTCTTACGTCATCTCATACTTTATCAGCCAAAATCTTCCCGTCAATTTAGTTCAACTCGCTGACACGCTCGCAAGAGTGGCGCTAGTGTAAATTTGAATTATCAACCGAGTTTTTAGAATGCCAATCAAGAAACTCACAGTGGATTCAGATTCGAAGTTTAGAATGAGGTCTTACAGAATCACACGGCAGACCAAAGTATCATAGTAATGTAAAGTAAGTATATACATTTGCGGCGCCGCGTGCCGGCCCGTTTCGCAAACACTGCCTTGTTTGAGGATCCGGATTAATAAACCAGCGGTAATGGGTTCCGAACACCTGCTCCACGACACCTCTTGAGGTCACTGCAAAAGGGGCAGCTCCCACTCGCCCCTAAAAAGTACCTTGTAGGTCTACCATGAGTTTTCACAATCTACATTCGCTAGCGACTTTAAAAAATGTATGAAAACTTGTACAGCGCCTCTAGCGGATAGATGGGTACTAAAACGTCACGTATTAACTATCCTACGTCACAGGCTGAATATCATTTGCACGTACAAAACATCAAGGGCTATTTTCGCTTGACAGATTAATAACTGCTACGTCAGAATCTGTCATTCCTAATACAGTTATCCTTAGCGAATAATTATGTTACTGGGAGATGTCATCAAAAGTGGTAAACCAATTTCTTGGTCGCCTATACTACAGCGACTGTAGTTTGCGCTTCATTAATTTGCTTAAAATTGTACCATGAGTAACAATTTTGACAGATGTCATAGTAACGTACTAATGTAGTAACGTCAGCCGATCTAAATGTGACAACTCATGGTAGAAGTACTGTATACTTCCTACTAATATTATAAACGCGAAAGTTTGTAAGAATGTATGGACGTGTGGATGTATGGATGTCTGGATGTTTGGATGTATGTTTGTTACTCTTTTATGCTGAAACGGCTGAACGGATCTGGATGAAATTTGGCACAGATATAAATTATAGTCTGGAATAGCAAGGCTACTTTTCGCACGCTTAATCAAAAACCGGAGTAACTCAAAAAACGGGTAGTTGGAGATTTTCTGATAAAACGCATTATTTACTCGAGGAGAATAGATTCAGTCCAACTGGCGCTTCATTCCGCACAAAATAGGCGAAATAGAAGACCATCCTTCTCTTTTCCACAAATCGTAGTGGAGAGGTTGATACTCATAAACAGAACATTTCAGTGATGCATCGGCAGTGATGAACTAAATATGTGTGTTTGTGCGGAACATAACCAAATATTTCTCTTCTTTATTAACAGGTAACTATTTTTATAGCTTTAAATTCAATTTAAAGTGATCATTTCAGACATACTTCACCTTTCTTTTAAAAATATTGCTTTGATTACATTATGATTTCGATTTAATTCAGTTTTGTTTTAAAATTAAAGATAACTTCACAGAATATTTCAAATTGTTTCGTTTTACTTTTAAAGAGTTGTCACATATTGTGGAATATTTAGTGTAACTCCAGTTAACTATTAAAAAAATCTTTAAATCTGAGTTACTTGTGTAGTTATGGCAGTTTACTATAAAATTATCAGATAATATCACTAGAGCATTTCAAGTTATTTATATTTTTGATTAATAAGGTAATCATTTTGAAAAATGTCTTCGAGAAGCCGGAGAATTCTGGGCATGGTCAATGTGCCTCCAACGTGTCTTAATCAGGATATTGTGGCGGCGGATACCGAAATGCGTTCTGACACTATAGTAAGTGTAATATATCCACTGAATCTGTATTAAATTTTGTGTTTTTTCACGATTAGATAATGAAACACAGTGTGGGCTATTTTGTCCTACCTGATTAATTAGGTACATTCGTTTTTTTAGATGCCGGATGAATATTTACAAACTACAAAAGAGGACAATATTGAGAATATTTCTCCGCGTTATAGTAAGCTTGGAAGTAATGAAAGTGACATACTGAATGAGGATTACTTATGCGATAAAGAAGTGAGTACAGACAGATTGGCCAAGTTTTATATTTAAAATTATTGTTCATTATCTTACTAGCTCACTAATCAATTATATTTTTTAGAAACCAAAAGAGAATAGTCTGGCAGAGCTTACAAATACAACGCAAGAAATAAATTGTGAAACATTTGGCCGAAACGTCAGTACTTCGTTCTAATGCAACGTATATGAACTTAATATGAGAAGCCTTTTTAGGTTCTTCGGTACCCACCCACCTCATTTTTTTCTGCTTTTAGGACATTCAACCGCCACTTCCGACTGATTTAATTCAAACGAACGAAATCGAAACGGAAGACAAAGGACAAAGGATGCCTAAAAGCCTTGTTCCAAGTTATGACAGTGAAACTACTTCATTGAGCGAGCTAAGCGATGAAAATATAAATAGAAAAGAAGTTGTAGCGAGCAAAACGAACTCATTTACTAAATTTTCCTCCAGTTCATCCTCCTCAAGCACATCTTCCTCGAGCTCAAGTTCTTCTAGTTCAACTTCGTCATCTGACGATTCTGACAGCTCGTTAGAACAACCTGACAACACAGAAGTAAAAGTCGCTATTCAGAAAACGCAGGAACAACCTGTCGATGCACATATTGAAGAATTAAAGGCAGATGCTAACCAGTATACACCGGTACGAATTTCTAATGCACGAAGTGCGGAATCAGAGGATGAAGATATTATCGAGAATACGCCGGAGGCAGATGGATATATTTCTCATCGTCCGGCAGAAAATTCAGCAGCTCGACGAACTCGACCTACTGTCAATCCTTCAAAAGTTCGGATTCAACAAGTTCTGACTCGGAAACTGTGACACAACAAAGAGGCCGCAAACGAAAGCGAAATCCTGAAAAATGGAAACAGAACCAGATAAAACGATTACGAAACCAAGGAAAAAGTTACGTATCCATGTCTAAAGCTCGCAAACGCATCCCAAGTCGATGTCTTAAAGTACCATGCACAAAAAAATGCAGGTTTGAATGCACCGACAAGATAAGCACCATGGTCAGATACGAACTGTTTACCGAGTTTTGGAAATTAGGAGACATAAATAAGCAAAGAGCCTTTGTAAAGTCATGTTTGGTCGATGTCGAACCCAAGTACAAATATACTAACGCTGAAAAACCCCGACGTCCGAACCAAGCGTATTACTTTACAGTGGACAATAGCAAAATACGGGTATGTAAACTGTTTTTTAAAAGTACTTTGGATATTTCTGAACGTATGATATACACAACAAAAACAAAAACAAATGACGGTCGCTTTACTATCGAAGACTTGCGTGGAAAACATGGAAACCATAGAAAACTTAGTACCCAGTTACTAGATGATATTAGGAAGCATATCAATTCGATTCCGCGGATTGAATCACATTATGTGAGAGCTACTACTACAAGGCAATACATTGACGGTGGTAAGACAATCAAAGAACTTTATCAAGACTTTGTTGAACATCAGGTCAAATCTAACAAGGAGCTCGGAAACTACATAGCATATTATAAAATATTTACGACGGAATTCAATTTGGGTTTTTTTCAACCTAAAAAAGACCAATGCGATGTATGTGTCTCATACGCTAACTCTGACGATGATAAAAAAAAGAAATGGAAGAAAAGTATCGGAAACATTTGAAAGAGAGAGAGTTATGCAGACGCGAAAAACTGAATGATCGGATGAAGGTGAATAAAGATAACAGAGTTGCTATTTATGATTTAGAAGCAGTGCTGCAATGCCCTAGATGTGATACTTCGGCTTTTTATTACAAATCGAAACTAAATAGCTACAACCTGACACTGACGGAGTTAACTAACAAAGAAGAGAAAAATAATGCTTATGATTACGTTCATTGTTATTTTTGGACAGAGTCAGATGCTAAACGAGGAGCTGTCGAGATTGGCACATGCGTTTGGGACTATTTGAAAAATATATCGGATGCGGAAAGCGATAGCGAAAGGAATGTGACTTTCTATTCCGTCAATTGCTGTGGACAAAATAAAAATAAGTATATAGCTACGTTATATATGTATGCTGTACATTTTTTAAATATTAATAGTATAACCCATAAATTTCTTATCACCGGGCATACTCAAAATGAGGCAGATAGTGTACACAGTCTGATAGAAAGAGAAGTAAAGAAAAACTTAAAATCTGGGCCCATTTATTCTCCCGATCAATACATAACTTTAATCAAAAATGCTAAAAAGAGTAGACTAGCGATCAACGTCCACGAGCTAACGTTTGAATCGTTTAAGGACATTAAACGCTTACAAGAAGATTGGGGCTATAATTTTAGTACCAACACAAACGGACAAAAAGTTAATTGGAACGAAATCAAACAACTGAAAATGATGAAAGGCAACCCGTTTGCTTTTTACTACAAATCATCATATGAGGAAGACACTTACAGAGAGGTGAACGTTAGAAATAAGAGAATGAAAATGAAACCTTTAGAGGAAATCACGCTCACAAACGCATACACACAAAAGCAAGAAATAAGTGCTAATAAGAAGAAAGACTTAAAAGAATTAATCACGAAAGGACTGATACTATGCCAACTTCTATAACTCCATCTTGTAAGGTTGGAATGACATCATTATTATGATTAAAAATTACAAGAATTGTTTTGTTTTTGTAGGAATTATGTTTTATTGTTTTGATACTCTATTTAGCTGATTGCTGTGATTTATAATTTTTGATTAATATTTAAGTTTTAAGATTAATGTTTGTTAATTATGAAAAGAAAACTGCCTTGAAACCTTGTTCTAATAGTATTAAGAGTATCCTACCTATACTATTTTAAATAGCTTATATCATAAAGAAAAGTTCCTATTCAATATAAGTTATAAGATAAGAAATAAATACTTATTATCATAATTATTTTATTATTTTTATAACTATCCTTCATTTACTGATTTAAAAAACACCAAATCAGATTTAATGTTTTAGTAAAAAAACGTAGCTTTCAGAAATATAACAATAAACATTTATTTTTTTAATCATTAAAAGAGTCATAGCTTAGTGTTTCACATGAATTAGATTGTTCATTAAAAATAAACAGAATTATTTAGTTTTACCACAAGTAGGTTATTAAATAGTAATTTGATTTTTAATCATAAAACGGCATTAAGTCGTCACTTTTTTTTTAAACTCTCTCTACTTTTATTACTAAAGCAAATTTCAATGTAATTCAAGTGAAATATTGAAGAATAATTTATTGACTATTCACTACATTGGTTTAGATTAATCATAAATGAGTACATTTTTGTGTATCAAAAAAAATGTAACTGAAGTCGTCTATGTAAAACTTTGAACACGATTTCCCAAAAATCATGATTTTTGAGTTACTCCGGTTTTTGATTAAGCGTGCGTTTTAATCCTGGAAAAATTTAGGGTTCCCGTGAGATAGATTCGTTTTTGTTTTTCAAGGTACCGCGGGCGAAGACGGGGGCGTTTATACACTGTCGTGGTCACGGATGACGGGATGAGTCAATAACACAAAACAATCGTTTTGCCTTTACATAATCATTTAAAAAATTAGAGCGCTGGTGGTGTAGTGGTAGCACCCCTGCCTCACGATCCGAAGGTCGTGGGTTCAAACCTGTTCGTGCACCAATGAGTTTTTCCATTCGAAAAATTTATGTGCGCAATGCCAGTGCTCTTAAACGGTGAAGAAAACATCGTGAGGAAACCGGCATGCCCTAGAACCAAAAATTCGAAGGTATGTGTCATAGGTTAGTATTCTTATAAGCGGCGATGGGCTTGCAACCTGTCACGTACGGAATACTAACTACTGTGGAAAATGTGGGTATGTACCAAATGTCATGTTTGGACTTGCCTCTGACTACCCCCTTTAGATATCCTCAAAGATCTAAGTAACCAAAGATCTGAGGAGATATCTACCGAGCCTGGGGATTACAGTCGTGATCATATTTATTTATTTATTTATTTTATTACAAAAATTAAAAAACTGACTGAAAGTAATTGAAAAAACAGCTTTTGACAGCCGCCATCTTGGATAGACATTACCCATAGTATATTATCAACCTAGTGTAGGCATAGTGTTGGAGATGGTTACAACGACACCTAATTTGTCAAAACTCGTCCAAATATTTTGGCTACAGCAACAGTCAAAGGAAGTCACATACATACATACCTATTATATACCCTAAATACATTACCCTCCTTTAGAAATATGGTCAGTAGGTACAAGCGCTGAGTAAGGGTACGAGTTGGCAGCGGGCGACACGAGGCAGCAGCGGACGACGCGTCGCAGCGACACCACCGGTTTCTATGTATTTCTATGAAATGCGTCGCTAGCTTCGTGTCGCTAACTACAGAAAGAATTTCATAGAAATACATAGAAACCAGTAGTGTCGCCGCGACACGTCGTCCGCCGCTGCCTCACGTCGCCCGCTGCCAACTCGTACCTTAAGCCGGCGGTTTGCTCAAGATGTTTTCTTCCATCATTTGAGAGTAAATCTCAAAGACTCGGCACTGTAGCTAACTGTTTGGGCACCTGCGCCCCGCTTAAGGGGCAGAATAAAGAGGGGTATCAAGAGCGGATGAACGAGATAAGAACATAAAACGTGTATCGTAGTAGGGGTATATTATTTTAGGACTTATTTAACTCGTTGGGTGAAGTATAATTATATATTTATTGACAGAACTATACAGATGGTAAAATGATATCGCGAACTTACGGTGGATTTGGGGCGTAACAAATGCTTACAATATATGCCAATCTGTTGGGATTGTAATCAAGTGATTTGGTATTTACGTAAGAGTGTTTGATTGACATTGAAGCCAGTTTTGACATTTGTGTAAAATCCTTTCGATTGTAAAAATTTGGTATTACGTACGTTCGATGTCAATCCAAATGACAGACCTTCCGTGATATGATTTCGTGGATAAGCGCTGAGAGCTGTTATACCGAGTTCCGTAATCGCACTACTGGTATACTCCAGAATAATGAAATGTCAAATACATGTAAAATGTCAGTTTATTCATTGATAACTACTCAATATTTTTTAATTTATTTAATGGAGTATTAAATGAAAGGACTTTGTATAGGCGACCAAGAAATTGGTTTACCACTCTAAGGCTGAATATCATTTGCACGTACAAAATATCAAGGGCTATTTTCGCTTGACAGATTAATAACTGCTACGTCAGAATCTGTCATAGTAATCCTTAGTGAATAATTATGTTACTGGGAGATGTCATCAAAAGTGGTAAACCAATTTCTTGGTCGCCTATACATTTCAAAATGGCTAATATAACGAAAAAAGTAGGTATAATTAAGAAAATCACTGAAGTTTTCTCTCAGTCTGTCAAGTGTCAAGTTTGTTGTTTACTTTTTGTAAGAATCGGAATATTTTTCGATAAAAAAGTCATAAAACACTATTAAAATAAAAAGCGAAGTAAAGTGAAAGTTGTTTCATCTTCAATCCTCAAAAACAAGTGATCAAGCGCCAATACGCGTCGTGTTCCACTGCCAGGTGCAAATCTACAGACGAATTTGGAGTAGAAAATCCAAGCCGTTCTAAATAACAACAAAACCGGCCCTCTTGGGAGAAGGTGGCCAAGGAGCTGGCGGAGAAGCACATCGCAGCAAAGAACGTTTGGCGGACAGCGTCGTTGGGCTGGAATAACAAATACCTACCTACATTTTTTGTACCACAGCGGTATTGAAATGTCTGCTTCGCAGGCACTCCTGCAGCTGGGTTCGATGAGAGGTCTTTGCAGTATCACCCAATTCTATATATTTAGTATTATATTTATATTCAATATACTTAGTACTTAATTAAATAACAATTTGCATGACAAATATTGTGTTTATTATTATAACTAGCGACCCGCCCCGGCCTTGCCCAGTGCAAGTACTTGTATAAAACATAGCTTTATTTACTTGCTGAAAATGTAGCTCTCCTTAAAGGTGAAAGAATTATTAAAGTTTAGAATAAGGGTTTATTGTCATAACCCCCACTAAGCTGTCCCCAGTCCCCACTAGTGGATTACTATAGGTAGGTAGGTATTATGTTAACCTAGTTATTTCTCACCGCCCAACTAATTATTTACTTTAAAATATGGGCCTATGGGATGGCCATACGCTCTGCCCCAGCGTGCTTTTTAGGTTAGACTCAGTATTGGGGATGGAGTATGGAGTGGTAGAAGGCTCAACAAACTTAAAAATGAAACAAGCATGCAAGTTGTATGCACGTCGCGTAGGTACACCGACCACGGCGGAGCGTTGTCTACACATCTTGCTGCGTTGAAGAGCTTGCCGTTGCGTTGATCGCCGTCAGTTAGCCGCACACGCGGCACAAGCACATCATGTGCATTTTCCATGTCTTGCAGCACTGTAGGTACTCTCAGCGCGCGCTGGTGAAGCACGCGGTGTGTTAAATAATAGCTCAATGCGCCTTCGGAACCAAAACACAAAAAATTGTTCGGTTCATGTATATTTAGTTAATAATTAGATAGTTTTATTTGATTTGCAACGTATTAGTAGACCACACAATCCACTTATATTACTAACATTTAGCGATTTCTATCTTAAGAAATCACTCTCTACCTATGTCTAATTCTATCATAGTTGATTGTATGAGGGGCTGTCATTTCATTGATATCGACCGTACGTAATACCAAATTCTTACAATGACCTGTCTAAACTGGCTCCAATGCCAATGAAACTTTTCATAGATATTGGAACCTTACGTAATACCAAATCAGTTAATTACAATGAAAACGTATTGGCATTGATTGTAAGCAAAGATACATAATCGCCCCACTGGTTTATTCAATTAATTTGATTGACATTTTGACAAGTGTTGATTGTATCAGAGTTCCGTAATCGCACTACAGGGCGTGAATGAGGATAGTAGACATCGCGTGAGAAATCTAAGTTCGAGGCGAAGTATAGTATTAGTTTGGTCATTCAGCCTTTAGACAGTTTAGGAGGACTGGGAAAAAAAATGTAGCTTATCCTACGCCCCACGTTTTCTCACCAGCGAGGCTAATTGCCGTTATCTCGGGGATAATCTCGGCGATGGGCTCGCCGACACCAGCGCTAATGAAGCCTCTAGCCAGCCAAATGAATAGCCGACCCGTTGTTGTTGCGGGGTAAGTAAACAAACAATCGATGTATGCAATTACTAACCTAACGTAGCATAGTTACAGTTTAAATTTGAAGGCGACTATTATTATGAAAAATTCCGTTGTTAAAAATAACAGTTGTTTTCGATGAAAAATATTTAAGCATTTTAATTACGATTTCTGTAACATTATCGCTATAACCATGGAAAAGTATTGACCTATTAATTGAAGTTGAATATCAAATTCACTCAAAATTAACTTTATTTACATACAAATATCGCTACCCGTTAAACAAATACAAGTGAAACTGGGTCATGCTCATCCCCTCCATTACTATGGGATTTTATAAGCAACATTATGGCGAAGTTAAAAATAAAAAAAATCGTCTAACGATAATGTATTTTATACTAATGGTATAAGATACAAATTGCAATGATTTGCGACTTCTTTTGCAGCATAGACTAAGCTTCCGACACGCTTTGTTTAAAAAAACAAATGTGTTCCGCCCTACCTGCCTCTGAAGGCTTTAAGCTCATTCAGGAAGATGTAGAGCACTTTCTGGCTATTTTAATCTTTGGTTGACATTTTCAAATGGTGTAGGTAGTAAACTTTACATTTTGAGACGATGAATAGCGGAACCCCACCCAACCCCGGGTTTCTGACGACTCGGAAAAACCGCTGTTCTGGAGTTTATGTAAAAGTTTTAGTGCTCAAACATGCAAAATCCCACGGGAACCGTACATTTTTCCGGGATAAAAAGTAGCCTGTGTCTTATTCCAGGCTTAAATCTATATCTGTATCAAATTTCATCCAGATCCGTTCAGCCGTTTCAGCGTGAAAGAGTAACAAACATACATCCAGACATCCTTACAAACTTTCGCGTTTATAATAAGTATTACATTAGTAGGATTAGAAGATGTCCTACATAATAGGATTGAAAACTGTGAAAATTGGATAAAAAAAAATATTACGAAAACATGGAGTACTTTGCGTATACATATATTTAATTTTTTTAATTTATATTGATTCATTTTTTATACAAAGCTTGATGTTGAAGTAGCAAAATTGTGAGATAGATGCCATAAATAAAGAAGAAGAAGAAGAAGAGTGTGGGTAGATATCTACTATCTGAGCTACAGCCGTTACTAAGAGGTAAATTATTTCTATAATAGTGAAAACTATCTCAAACTTTAACGTGCGGAACCTTGCGACAACATATTTTATTCAGGATAAGCGAGCCAGTTCGCTCGTAAACTCAACTTTATCAAACTGAACCCTAGGCGGTAGGTATACCACTTTAATCATCTCTCGATGTAAAGAGAGCGATATATATTTATAGTGATGTGGTTCAATACCTAGTAACTTTACAATCAAATATTTTTTGTTTAAATCTAATTAAAAAATGTTTTTAGACGATAACCGATGCAAGTTTTCTGATTCAAGATTACTTTCATAATAAACTCTGCACAGTTATTAATAAAGTTCATATTTAACCGTTGAAAATCCATTTGTTTCGAAAAGTAATCAAAAATAAGGCAAACACACTATTTGCTCCTGATATCAAGATAAAAGACTTTCCTCTCGGCGCTCGGTGGAGCAACACCAGTGCGGAGCGAGTCAACGGTCCTGAGGATGCTTCGTGGAGAAGCGAAACGCGTGTCGAGTTTCTATTTGAGGTATTGTGTAGGGATTATTGATAATAGCCTTATTAGATAATTGTTTCAGCGGGAAAGTACTAGACATTTCCGTCCTTTTCAGTATTTCCTGATATCAAATAACTTTTCCATGATCACCGTCTTTCTGTATAGTTCAGATGTTATTTTTCCACGCATTGAAAACACGACGTATCATCTAGTTATTTATTAAAGAGTCAAAGTTAGAGGTAACTTTTGCTTAAGATCGTTTGCTTATACCATCACCTTAATTAAACCATTTAATTCCGTCCGTTTGTTTACCTTGTTACCCTTATAGGGTAGCTATTGTGGCAGCTATAGCGTGCCGTTATTCCATTGCGTCAATAATGCTACACCAAATTGTGTTTTTTAGGTATCTTTGGTACATTCGTGATACTGAAAAGGACGGAAATATCTAGTACTTTTCCGCTAAAATATCATCTAATCAGCGTAACAACACAAACTTAAATAGATATTCGACACGTGTTTCGTTTCTCCACGAAGCATCCTCAGGACCATTGACTCGCTCCGCACTGGTGTTGCTCCACAGAGCGCCGAAAGAGAAGTGAGCTAACATTGCGACATCCCCACTATTTATATCCTCAGACCGGATTACCACCACCACCGTTTGAACGGTTGTGGTGGCTTCATGGAGAAGCGAAACACGTGTCGAATTTTTATTAAATACATTCGAGATATCAGTCCTGTCGATTGATCTGAGTATTGGGCAATGAAGAAGACGAATGAAAGGAGAGTGCATGCTACTGAGATGCGAATGTTAAGATGTGGGTGTGACACGGTTAGACAAGATCCTACTAATATTATTTGACGACCTCAGTGGCGCAGCGGGCGAGAGTCCGCCTGCGACGCTAGAGGTTGCGGGTTCGATTCCCGCCTCGGAACAAATTTGTGTACGATCTGCAGAAATTTGTTCCGTTGGTCTGGGTGTTTTCTATGTATAATAAAAATAAAAATATATCTATCTATGTATATAATGTATTATATGTGTTATCAGTTATCTAGTATCCATAACACAAGCTTTGAGTAGCTTACTTTGGGGCTAGATGATGCTGTGTGGACTGTCCAGTATTATTTATTATTATTTATTATTTATTGTAAACGCGAAAGTTTGTAAGAATGTATGGATGGATGGATGGATGTCAGAATGTCATGGATGTATGTTTGTTACTCTTTCACGCTAAAACGGCTGAACGGATCATATAGATTATGGTCTGGAATAACACATAGGTTACATTTTATCCCGGGAATATAAACGGTTCCCGTGGGATAGATTTTTTTGGGTTTTCACGGTACCACGCGGGCGAAGTCGTGGGCGGAAGCTAGTTAGGGATATGTTAGAAGTCTGAAAGTGGCGTCCGTTATTGAAAAGATGAGTAGTGGTAGATTAGCATGGTGTGGACACGTGATGAGAAGGGATGAAAACCATGTCACCGACAGAGTCTAGCTGTGTACGCAAGTAGAGGAAGGCCAAAGTAAATGTAAGGGGAGTAGAGTTGACGAATGATAGGAGTGAGCGGAAACATGTGCCGACCTCACGCGTGAGGTAGATCCCTACCAGTAGGGATAACTTGGTAGGGATAAGTGTACCAGCCGGGTAAGGATAGATGTAGGAACATTCTAGAAATACCTATACCACGTGCAAACAGTAGTATTCGACGCGCCTCTAGCTATTAACCTTAATTAATCCAAGGGCAGTTACTAAACCCATAGAAACTATATGAGTTCAACAAGCTGTCCCGCCCGCGACTTCGTTCACATAAAATATCAAAACTGAGTTTTAAACACAACTCATAAAAATCCCATACTAACTTTGACACCCCTTTATACCCTTTTTAAAGGGTTATTTTGAAAAATCCTGAAACAGGTGTTCATTCACTTTGTATTTAGAGTACACAAACAAAATTTCAGACCAATTACACCACCCGTTAAAAAGTTCCCATACAAACATTGCCCCACATTTGACCCCTTTTCGAAGATTATATTGAAAATTCCTGAAACACGTGTTCATTCATTTTGCATTTACAGTGCACAAACAAAATTTCATGAAAATCGCTCCACGCGTTAAAAAGTTTCATACTAACGTTTTCACCCTTTTTCACCCTCTTAGTGATGGAATTTCCAAAAATCCCGCCTTAGTGGGCGGTTTTGTTATAAAAAGAAGCCACCTTACAGCTTTCTAGCTTCAGCGGTTTCGGCTCGGCGATGATAAATCAGTCAGTCAGTCAGTCAGTCAGTCAGGTTAAGCTCTTATATAGGTATAGATTAAAACCCATTTAATAAACCGTAAACCGACTAATTGAAATCCTATGCCTGAAGCCTAACCAATAATTATGTTAATTTATCAAATCTATACACATATCTAGACTCTCATTGCCTGACTGACTGTCAATGCAATGCTGGTCTATTTTTTCTTTACCACTGTCACAATGGTTCGAATAAAACTGGCCAAGCGCGAGTTGGATTCGCGCACGATGTGTTCCGTACCATTATCTATAAAAACGGCAAAACAATCACGTTTGTTGTATGGCAGCCTTCTTCAATATTTATTTTATTCTGGTTTTAGTATTTGTTGTTATAGCGGCATCAGAAGTAGGTATACGGAAACCAAACTATTGATAAAATATAGAAGGGAATTCAGCGCGGGATACGCATAACGTTTGGAAATAACTCCACTGCGACCAAAGCCGCAGGCGATTTACTAGTATTTAACGTAATTGGGTTAACGTAATTGGGTTCGGCATTGGTAATTGGTGTTGTGGCCTAGGGATGGTTTTGGTTGCATCTGGTGCGGATCAGATACCCTATCACGAGTCTGACATAGCCTACTGCCCCCCCCCCCCACACCTCCTCCCACTCCCCCAGGGCCGATAGTATCAAAAAAAGGTACTTTAAAATATAAATAGGTACTTTAGACTTGCTACTTACTACTACAGACTATCACCAATATATATACCAAAATCTGGCCCCAATTACATTTCACAGGTTTTATTTGGTTCTTAATAAAAGTGTTTGCCCAGCCCTTACCAAGATAAATTGTAGGTAGTATACACAAATAGTAGGTACACAATATTGTTCTGTTATGAGTGAGGTGTGGGCTGAGTTGACCGGAGAATAGTTAATTTAAACGAGAAACATATTTTTAAACTAGCTGTCCCGCCCGCGACTTCGTTCACGTAAAGTATCTAAACTGAGTTTCAAACAAATCTCACTAATAAAAAAAATCCATACATAACTTTAACCCTAACTAACACATTACCCTTTTTATTATTTTGAAATATCCAGAAATAAGTTTCCATTAATTTGGATTTAAAGTATCCAAACCAATATTCAGACCAATCGCACCACCCTTTAAAAAGTACCCATAGAAACATTGACCCCCCATTTGACCTCCTTTAGAAGGTTATATTGAAAAATCCTGAAACACATGTTTATTAATTTTGCATTTACAGAACACAATCAAAGTTTCAGACCAATCGCACCACCCGTTAAAAATATCCAATACAAACATTGACCCCTTTTTAAGAGTTATATTGAAAAATCATGAAACACGAAATAAAGTGTCAGACCAATCGCACCACCCGTTAAAAAGTTCTCATAGAAACACTGACCCCATTTGACCCCTTTTTTAGGGTTTTATTGTAAAATCCTGAAACACGTTCATTTTGTATTTACAGTACACAAACAAAGTTTCAGACCAATCACATCACCCGTTAAAAAAATCCCATACAAACATTGACCCCCCTTTTGACCCATTTTTTTAAATAACGTTGAAAAAATCCTGAAACCCGAAACAAAGTTTCAGACCAACGCACCACCCGTTAAAAAGTTCCCATACAAACATTGACCCCACATTTGACCCCTTTTTGAAGCTGGTTATTTTGAAAAATCCTGAAACACGTGTCCATTCATTTTGCATTTACAGTACACAAACAAAGTTTCAAGGCAATCGCACCACCCGTTAAAAAGTTCCCATACAAACATTGACCCCACATTTGACCCCTTTTTAAACATTATATTGAAAAATCCTGAAACACGTATCCATTCATTTTGCATTTACAGTACACAAACAAAGTTTCAGGCCAATCGCACCACCCGTTAAAAAGTTCCCATACAAAAATTGACCCCACATTTGACCCCTTTTTGATGGTTATATTGAAAAATCCTGAAATACTTGTCCATTCATTTTGCATTTACAATGCACAAACAAAGTTTCATGAAAATCGCTCCACGCGTTAAAAAGTTCACACTAACGTTTTCACCCTTTTTCACCCCCTTAGAGGTGGAATTTCTAAAAATCCCGCCTTAGTGGGTGGTTTTGTTATAAAAAGAAGCCACCTTACAGCTTTCTAGCTTCAGCGGTTTCGGCTCGGCGATGATAAATCAGTCAGTCAGTCAGTCAGTCAGGTTAAGCTCTTATATAGATATAGATATATTATTTACACTAACAGCAGAGGTTTACATTCGAGATACTTTGATAACCAACATGGAAGTATTCATTTCAAGTTACACTGAAACACATCAAAGCTTTGTAATTCCGCACAAACTTCACATAGCGTATTACATATTTCGTTTGAACAATCGCAAGGCCCTGTGGCGCAAGCGCAACGGATAACGCGTCTGGCTACGGATCAGAAGGTTCCAGGTTCGAATCCTGGCAGAGTTGTAGTTTTTGAGTTATATTTTTGTTTGTTACCGATTTTTTTTTAATAGACCCACGTCTTCGTTCTCAAAAATTCTTTAATCCTAATCTTATACATTTAAACGAGCAATTCTTGTATATATCAGAAACGGCTCCAGCGATTTTCATGAAAATTGGTTTAAAGGGGGTTTCGAGGGCGATAAATCGATCTAGCAAGGTTTCATTTTCCAAAAAACCTGATTTACCATAAAAAAAATCGTGCAAAGCTCGGTCATCCAGGTAGTTAATTTAATTATTATAAACGCGAAAGCTTGTAAGAATGTATGGATGTATGTTTGTTAGTCTTTCACGCTGAAACGGCTGAACGGATCTAAATGAAATTTGGTGCAGAGATAGATGCGCAGAGATATAGTCTGGAATAGATTATATGCGTTTTTTATCTTGGAAAAATGTACGATTCCCGTGGGATAGATTTGTTTTTGTTTTACAAGGTACCACGCGGGCGAAGCCGTGGGCAAAATCTAGTTAGAGTCTTTTATAATATATTTTTGCGCACAAATATTTCAAAAACAGCAGCAACAATACATCTGAAACAAAATATCTATTCATAAACGTTACAGCCGTGACAAAGGCTTTATTTAAATCTGACAGATTGTCGATTCAAACAAATCCATTCGGAAGGGATATCAATATTCTTTATTTCGGCATTTGTAAGCGGGTATCAAAACGGGTTCTGATCCTTGGGTCGTGGATTCAAAACCGGTCCGCACCAATAAAAAATAAAAAACTTGTTCACGACTGTAATCCCCAGGCACGGTATATCTCCTGAGATCTCTAGTGACTTAGATCTTTGAGGATATTTAAAGAGGCTAGTCAGAGGCACGTCAGAATTTATGATTTTACTAGTTGACCCGCGCGCGACTTCGTCTGCGCGTTTTAAGTAAGTAATGTACGTTATCTTACCTTTTAAACCTTCCCTAAACCTTCGCGAACATTTCAAGACCAAGATAAGATAAATCCGTTTAGCCGTTCTCGAGTTTTAGCGAGACTAACGAACAGCAACTCATTTTTATATATAAGATTTGGCACTCATGCCCACTTTTTGCATAGTAGTTAGTATTCCGTTTGTGAGTGGTTGCTAGTCCGTCGTCGCCATTGATGCCATCTGCCATTGATGCCAATAAGTAGTATCAAAAAAATAAACAAACAACCTACCAAACAAAAAAATAATCTAATGTAACACAGTCCAATTGAGAAGTTCCGCGTCTAAACGCTTAACTTCACGATAGCCTCCGATAGATCTAGGGCCTTACCACGAATTCATAATACCTACATTACCGAATTAGTATCTATTACGAGTACATTGTTATTTCGTACCATGACATACGCAAATTGTATGGTAGTAGTGACGTTTCTATAATGGAATCGTTACGGAATCGTTCTGGAAGACTTCGTGGTAAGGCCCCTGATGGTCGTCTTATACGAACCTCTTCTTTTTCTTCTTTTTCCACGCTATATGAAGTCGGCACAACACGTTTTCTCCTTCCATTTCCCTCTATCATCCGTGATCTCAGGCCCCTATTCAATAAACATTACAAGTCTACAAATTTGTAAAAAAGTGACAATATTGTCGAATTTTATGACAAGTGCTGTTTAATAAAACCTACAAATATGTAGAATTGTAAGAAAATTTTACAATTTTGTAAATTTTCCTCCAATAAATCGTATTTTTTTATTAAACAGAAACTTGTAGAATTGTAGCCGCCTACAATTAATTGTATTTTACAATTTGTAATGTTTATTGAATAGGGGCCAGTACTCATTCTTTTCTTACTCATATCATCTGTCACTTTTATCCTACTAATATTATAAACGCGAAAGTTTGTATGGCTGAATGTATGTTTGTTACTCTTTCACGCTGAAACGGCTGAACGGATCTGGATGAAATTTGGCACAGATATAAATTATGGTCTGGAATAACACATAGGCTACTTTTTATCCCGGAAAAATGTAAGGTTCCCGCGGGATAGATTTGTTTTTGTTTTTCAAGGTACCTCGCGGGCGAAGCCGTGGGCGGAAGCTAGTATTTTTATAAACCTTCACGTCATAATGCCTCGTTCACGTGTATTCTAGTGGTCCTCGTTTACACAGCAATGAGCATCAATGGCAGGATTGAAACTGGTATTTGCGATGCCGGCTGACGCTAATGACGATGTTGCATGTCGACAGTGATCAGGCATTTTGTAATGTCGGCAAAATAGCCTCACAGCTCAGTTGGTAGTGGCTCTGCCTTCTGCGCTGTAGGTTGTGGGTTCGATCCCCACCCAGGAGTAACATTTGTGATGAACACGAATGTTTGTTCTACGGGTGTTACTAAGGATTCTATGTAGGTACTATTTACTAAAAAAATGTGTATAATTAAGGACTAAAGGCTTTTGTCAAGTAGCATTAGTGTTGCCGTGCCAGTAAAACAGTTGAGTTGTTGCTGCTGGTCTAGACCTGTGTCGATCACGGCTGATTGGATCACTTTGATTCGATCGCAACCCATACGCGAGTGTACCTAACTTTATTTCTCAGAGGTTGATAACAAAGAGAACTGGTGCTTATAAGAATACTAACTTATGACACACACCTTCGAATTTAGAGTTCTTAATTTTTCGAATCGAAAAACTCATTGGTGCACGACCAGGTTTAAACCCACGACCTTCAGATCCTGGGGCTACCTAGTGGTAGTGGTAGTGTAGTCACTACCAGCGGTCTTCACGATTCATTCTTCTTCTTCGTATCGCTTCAATAAACGGAACCAGTGTAGTGAGAGGAATAATGTACGCTTCAAAGGCCCGTTCCGCTCACATCTTCTATCATATTAGCCGAATTAAGATTTGTTCAAGTGGCAAATACGGAGAACTATTCAACGTAAACCTATATATTTCTACCAGCAATTAGTCAGACATTAGGCTTCATTATACTGTGCCTGAGAAGCATTAGGGTCAAAGTGATTTTTGCTACTTTTCAGGAGAGCCGAAAAACGTGTTTTTAAATTTCATCTCTTAATATCTTTGAGTAGGTATATTAGCATTATATAATTGGTTATAATTCCATTATGCAGCTGCATTATCTGGCTACATTTTGTATATTCAGAAATCATTATAGCTACTAATTAATAATATCTTCTTCTTCTTCTTCTTCTTCCTGCCCTTTTCCCACGTTATGTGGGGTCGGCACAACATGTGATCTTCTTCCATTTCCCTCTATCATTCGTCATCTCAGTACTCACTCCTTTCTTACCCATGTCATCTTTCACACAGTCCATCCATCTTTTCTTTGGTCTACCTCTACCCCTGTATCCATCCACATTCATATCTAACACTCTCCTCGTCACATGACATTCATCTCTTCTCATAACATGCCCATACCACGTTAACCTATTACTCCTCATCTTTTCTGTCACCGGTGCCACTTTCAGACTTCCTCTAATATACCCATTCCTATTTAAAAAAAAAATATTTAATTTTCGAAAATTAAAGAACCAAGGTGCCAACTAGCCCACATAGATCATTATCTTACCTACTCCAAATCATAGCAAATAATTGTGAGTGTTAGCTCCAAATGCTTCCAAGTCATATTCAATTACTGAAAAAAACTGGTTCTATGTACAGTTTGACCCAATTAGATTCGATTAGATTAGAAAATAATTCTCTTAGAACATCATTTATCGCAAGAAAATATCAGGAAATTAGCTATGCCTTCTACAAGTATAGGTATTAGAAAAGTGAATACTCACAATAAGCGTCGTAAGCAACACACCATGCGTTTTGCAAGTTAGTATAGGAGACATTCTAGAAACAGCCCAAAGACTTGGTGTTATAAAATAATATTGAAGGACTTTATTGTTATTTATTCTATTAATTTATATTATTTTAATACTAAATCAGTCTGTAAGTTAAAATTTTGAATTCGACCATTTCTTTAACATGATTAATACCTTCAATTTGTGCTTTAATAAAATACATAAAAGTCGAAAAGCCTCACAAAATATTAAAAGAAAGTAATATGTACCTATGGGTTATGCAACTCCTACCTAAGCCACTATTTAAATAAGACAAAAATGATATTTAAACTTAGTCCGAATTGGTTTAAATAATAGGTAGGTAGGTAAATAATGGATTTTTCTTTCTATTTTTTGATGTGATTTTTAATGTTTTTGCTGTATATTTTTTTTATTAGTTTCTATTTGTTTAACATAGCTTATATTCTCCGTTATTTCATAAGATTTTATTAAAAATTGTTTTTATTAAGCATAGATAGAATATTTTTTCAAATTAATTTACTATAGTGCTCAAAATAATATGCTAGATATAGAGGCTTTATTTTGAAAAACTGTCTCGATACGGCGATTCCCAATATGTTACTCGATTTTGTAAAAAGTGTTGCTTTTGTAACACCCGTTTACCACCAGCACGGCAGAAATCAAACCATGATCAAAACAAAATAAAACACCCGTTTCACTCCCTCCCACCTGTATGCCACGTCTATGTCTATCCTTGTCTTGCCTCGCGAAACAGTTGCATTTGGCGCTAAGTGACAGTCAGTAGAAGTTTGAATTTTTTTTTAGCTGCATAGGGAACTAAGTAACATTAGAGCCAAATGCAATTACTGCTTTTAAAAACCTCACATACCTTTGACCTTTATGCATCAATGTAACTTTTAAATTATCCATATAATGTTCGCGTTAAATACACAGATCGATGCGTCTACGAATATCATACAAGAATGTGCAATAAAAAAAAAACGGTAAATTTCACTTTGACCCTAATGCTTCTCACCTACAGTATTATCTTAAGTTATGAGAAGAGATATATTAAGTTGTTATAAAATACTATATATTGTCCTACCAATATTATAAACGCGAAAGTTTGTAAGGATGTCTGGATGTATGATTGCTACTTTTTCACGCTGAAACACCTGAACGGATCTGGATGATTTGACACAGATATATGTAGATTATAGTTTGAAGTAGCCCATAGCCTATTTTTGATTGCGGAAAATTTACCTTTGCCATGAGATGGATTTGTTTTTGTTTTTCAAAGAACCATGCGGGAAAAGCTGTGGGCGGAAGCTAGTAAAAGATAAATAAATAGATATAGTAACCAAGCCACGCCCTGAAAGCTCTGCAACCTTTACCCAAAACATACTTTAAAACTATTAACCGACTTTACTACTCAAGATGCTAAAGTTCTTCCCCCTCCCTTCTCCCCCCACACCTAAGTGGTAAGTAATATTCTGGCGTCTGCAGATACTTTTACATATTAAGTGGTTCAACTAGATTTGTCAACTAGAAATGCTAAACAAATCCCTTGTACATTTTAGTAACCTTACAAAACTTTGTCTTAGAAACAAGTTATCTTACAAGAAAGTTACTAAAAAGATACTTTATCATACAAACTGTTAACTTATAGGACGTTATCTTACAAAGCGTTTTCTCACAGGACGTTACCTAATAGGAACGTTACCTTACAGGAAGGTTATCTCACAGGACGTTACCTAATACTCGTAGTAACGTTACCTTACAGGAACATTATTTTACAGGACGTTACCTAATAGGAACGGTACCTTACAGGAACGTTATCTTTCAGGTTGTTACCTTATAACAACGTTACCTTACAGAACGCTATGCACAAGGCGTTACCTTAGAAATAAATCCTAAAAACGTTGGCACGATTTTTCGTGTGTTCATATACGCATAGATCCCTGAGAAATACCGAAAATAAAGCCTAATTGTCCTATTCTGCAACTTTCTACCCTATCTTCAAAGTATAAGGTTCATTTCTATGTGAAAACTTTTGTATTAGATGGTGATGTCAAGGAAAATTAATGATCGGAGGTTGCGCCGTGCTCTTCTGAGTAATTACGTACAAACCTACAAATCAGGGTCGCGTTACACTTGTGACGTGTTTCAGCACAACGCGCGTTGTCGTCTTCCAGTGAGATCTGATATTATACTCGCAGGTTTGGTACGAGTATATCACAAAACAAGAAATAAATATAAATTAATATAAATATTGTTAGACATTTCACACAAAGCCATCTACCCTAGAACCCTAGGTACCCTAGAACCAAAAATTCGAAGGTGTGTGTCATAGGTTTCTTCGCGATGTTTTTCTTCACCGTTTAAGAGCACTGACATTGCGCACATATTTTTTTCTCATAGAAAAACTCATTGGTGCATGACCTATAGATCAAAATATTTTTTTAAATGGGCAAATTTTCATGTAAAATTTTTCATAATTATATATTTTTACCTCCATACAATCCCGTGGAGGTAAACGTTTTTGAGACACTCGAGTTACAGGGCGTCTACTCTGCAAAACGATCAACAAAAAAACCCTGCTCTAAGTTACGAGTAGTTCGTTTCGATAATCATTTGAACGATGGAACGACTGACAAAACTGTTGACTCGACGGAATTTGACGAAAATTCGGTTCCGATTATATCGGTTTCGGTTTTTGGAGTAGACACCCTGTTTGCGGATTTCATTTAAACGAAAGATTATTAATAATAGTTATAATTATATATTATTATAAAAGCAAAAGTTTGTATGTTTTGCAACTCATTGTGATGAGTTTGCTAGTAACGAGAGGTATTAATCTCATAACGTTAGCGCCAACTTATTCAATTAGTAAGACTGATGAAGCTTCATCATTTTTAACCGACTTCAAAAAGTGGGGTTCTCAATTCGACGTTATGTTATTTTGTGTTTAATAAACTGATTTTTAATTTGTATGTTTGTCACGCGAATATTTTTTTCGGTCATACTTCATTGGTATTTCCCAAAAAAGTCTGATTTTTCTGAAAACTGAGTCAGTTTTTTTTGTGGTTTTTTAATTTTATTGTTGAATTTTTACTTTTCGCTGAAATTTTAAACGACGTCAAAAAATCAATATGACTGCTGGAAATAGCTACATTATATTACCCACTGTCAGGGTTATTTTTGTAATAAAATTTTAGCACAAATTTTCATTTCCCTAACACCTCTCATTTCTCTTTGTCTTATAAATCTAAAATTATTCACGTAAGCATTAATAAGGAGCCTTTGAAGCGCACTTGTATGTAACCCTAAACCACAATAAGATTTTTTTTTGCATTGATTTCGTCTCGTCACCGGAACCAACTGAAACTTTTCGCGTACATTGTAAGTAGGTAAGCAACTCGACGTCCAACAGAGCAGTCAAAGTTTTTAAATAAAGGGCCCAGCCTCTCCTAAATGAATTCAAATGAGTTAGGTAGCTACGCCACGCCAAAACAAAAAGCACCACTTCTTGTTACAGATTTCTGGGATTAGTACAGGTTTAAATATTTATAAACAAAAATATTAATTTATTTAAGAAAAATAGTGATAATCATAATGTTAATAGATAAAGATAAACTCGCGGTTAATAGATAAAGTTGAACTCGATAACTCCCACGGTTAGCCTCACTAAAGTAAGTAAAGGGCAATGTGTACTCATCTAAGAAGATCCCAAGCAACACGCTTGATTTATCGATTGGGAAATTCAAAAATGTAATTAAACAGAAACTGTCTCGCAAAGCTTGTTTTAGAATATCAGAGTACATAAAATGTCAAAAAAGCTTGGGACAAATCAGCTCCAACTCTGCTAGGTGTCCCTAACGAAACTAACAAGGATTATAATACAAAAAAAGCGCTATGCTCCAGCGAGCTTCTTGTCAGTTCTTCTCGGCCTGGGGATAGGACTGAAATTGGCACCTAGACTCACATACACGTAAGATGATTCAAAATGATCCCTGTTATGTTACTGAATAAATAATTATTGACTACTAGCTGATGCCCGAAGCTTCGCCCGCGTGAATGTCGATTATCGCGAATTTTTATACAAACTTTCATCCCCTATTTTATCCCCTTGTGGGTAGAATTAATCAAAATCCTTTCTTAGCGGATGCCTACGTCATAACATCTACCTGCATGCCAAATTTTAGCCCGATTCGTCCAGTGGTTTGGGCTGTGCGTTGATAGATCACTATGTCAGTCAGTCAGTCAGTCAGTCACCTTTGAGTTATATATATTTAGATTGTAGAAATGCTTCTATGTTTTTTAGTTTACTGGTATAAAAAAACAAATGACATTGATTTATTTTGCCATTGAGCCTTCTATTGATCTAGTCCATACACAAATCTAGTTATCTAGTTAAATCTAGATGTAATCATAGCTCTAAATCCCATTTAATTAATTAAGTTGTGGCAAGTTCATCCCCGCACAACACATTAATGCTTCACAGTATGTAGTTACACTCTGAAATGCTACCGACACCGATAAATGCACACAAACACACAAGCACTATTAACTACAGGGTATTTACGGCTTTTAAGTAATTAATGATACCGACCGAGCCAATCAACTAATTATTAGCACGGGGTTTCACCTGAACAGTGATTTATTACAGAAGCCGTATTTGTTGCCAGCTCTATCAATATTTTATGATAATCGTTTTCACTTTAGAGCGTATTGTATTTCTTTTTAAAAGTGCAGTCTGTGGGCCAGATATACACAAAAAGCCTAGAACTGTAATCTCCGGACTCCTCAGATCTTTTAGTTACTTAAATATTTGAGGATATCTAAAGAGGGTAACGAGAGGCACGGCCAAACATGACATTTGGGATATGTCCACATTTTGCACAATAACATAATAAAAACAGACAGGCAAAAATAATCTATACTAATATTATAAAGAGGAAAGATTTGATTGTTTGTTTGTTTGTTTGTTTGTTTGTTTGTTTGTTTGTTTGTTTGTTTGTTTGTTTGAATTGAATAGGCTCCGAAACTACTGAACCGATTTGAAAAATTCTTTCACCAATGTGTAGAATGAACTTTCAGGATGAACATAGGCTATAATTTATGTAGGTACTTCGCGGGCGATGCCGCGTGCAGAAGCTAGTAAATATATAAAACAAAGCCTTTGACTGGCCTCACAGCTCGGTTGGTAGCAGCTCTGCCTTCTGCAATGTTGCGGGTTCGATCCCCACCCAGGACTAAAGACTATTATTATTATTATTATTATTATTTGCTTAGTTAGGGGCTAGATGGCGTTGTGTGAACTGTCCAATGTTACAGAGCAAGGGCCTCACCACGAATTCATAATACATTATCGAATTAATATTACATTGTTATTTCGTACCGTGACCTATGCAAATTGTATTGAAGTGGTGTTACTTCAAGTTTCAAATGTGCCGTTTCTAAAACGGAATCGTTCTGGAAGACTTCGTGGTAAGGCCCCAGAAGACACAACTATCAACTATCAGACCAACCGCAATGTTTTAGGTGTCTAACTATTGTATATTTGTTATAGGAATACAGTGTTGTGTGATGGTGTCACCGTCAGCCGACCAGAGATTACCAACTCCAGGTACCTATCAGTCTTCTCGCACTGTAGATCTTTTTTCTCTTTCTTTTCGTGAGGAAATTGGCATAGCTCTACATGACTTTCTTGTGGATAAGGCCGCATAAAATTACGCAGACAGTCGTCAAAATACTTGTTTGTCCATATCCAAGTCATAAGTTTAATTTGTTATAGGCTGAATAGAGAGTATCTAACCAGGTAGGTAAGCAAACTACCCTCTTTAATATCCTCAAAGATCTAAGTAACTAGAAGACGAGCCTGGGGATTATTTGGGCTTGGGGTTTTTTTTGCCCCCTTGGAAGTACATTGCTCACTGAGTTATATTATTAGTCATATTACCTATGTACCTACCAACGATAAACCCAACGAGTGAATATTCCAAATATTTATCTTACTTTTGAAACACAAAGAAATGTTTGAATAACACTGCGCCCGCTCCGACAAGGAAATGAATAATACAGAGTATAAAAAAAATTATATGATTTTATAAAATTAACGACCTCGATGGCGTGGTGGGCGTGATGCGAGTAGTGTGGGCTCGACTCCCGCGGTGGGACAAATATTTGCACATTCTAGAAATATATGTTTCATTTAGCCATTGCTCTTATGCACTTAATGTTAATGCATTGCGCACATAATTTTTTCGAATAGAAAATCTCATTGATGTACGCTGGTCGTACATCAATGAGTTTTTCTATACAGACAGACAGACAGACAGATAGACAGACAGACAGACAGACAAAAATGAAAAAAAAATACAGTTTTGGCTTCAGTATCGATAATAGAAAGCACTCCAAAAAAAATTTCAATGTACAGAATTTGACCTGTTAGAGTTTTATTATAAGTATAGATGAACTAGCTGTCCCGCCCGCGACTTCGTTCACTTAAAGTAGGTATCTAACTAAACTGAGTTTCCAACAAATCACACTAATAAAAAAATCCCATAATAACTTTGACACCCAATTTTACCCTTTTTAGAGGGCTATTTTGAAATATCCAGGAATACGTTTCCATTTATTTTGCATTTAAAGTATCCAAACCAAAATTAAGACCAATCGCACCACCCTTTAAAAAGTACTCATAAAAAGATTGACCCCGACATTTGACCCCATTTTGAAGGTTATATTGAAAAATCCTGAAACACGTGTCCATTCATTTTGTATTTACAGTAAGTACACAAATTTAAGACTAATCGCACCACCCGTTAAAAAAATCCCATACAAACATTGACCCCTTTTTTAGAGTTATGTTGAAAAATTCTTAAACAGGAAACAAAGTTTAAGGCCAATTGCACCACCCGTTTAAAAAATTTCATATAAACATTGACCCCTCATTTGACCCCCTCTTCTATAGTTATATTGATAAATCCTAAAACACGAAATTAAGTTTCAGACCAATCGCACCACCCGTTGAAAAGTTCCCATACAAACATTGACCCCCCATTTGACCCCTTTTTTAAAGTTTTTATTGAAAAATCCTGAAACACAAAACAAAGTTTCAGACCAATCGCATCAGGTTAAAAAGATCCCATACAAACATTAACCCCACATTTGACCCTTTTTTCAAGGTTATATCGAAATATCCTGAAACACGTGTCCATTCATTTTGTATTTACAGTACACAAACAAAGTTTCAGACCAATCGCACCACCCGTTAAAAAGTTCACATACAAACATTGACCCCGCATTTGACCCCTTTTTCAAGGTTTTTTGAAAAATTCTGAAACACATGTCCATTCATTTTGCATTTACAGTACACAAACAAAGTTTCAAGGCAATCGCACCACCCGTTAAAAAGTTTCATACTATCGTTTTCACCCTTTTTCATCCTCTTAGAGGTGAAAGTTCCAAAAATTCCGCCTTAGTGGGTGGTTTTGTTATAAAAGGAAACCACCTTCCAAATTTCAGCTTTCTAGCTTCAGCGGTTTCGGCTGGGCGATGATGAATCAGTCAGTCAGTCAGTCAGTCAGGTTAAGATTTCAATAAAATACGAAACAATTTTGGAAAATACTTTCTCACCGGATGCCTATGTCATACAAAGAACACACCTTCCAAGTTTCAGGTTTCTACGATCAGCGGTTTAGGCTGTGTTATGATCCGTCAGTCATTCAGGACAAAGCCTTTTATGAGTATAAATAGACGAAACTACTAGAGTCACTTTGATCTTCTGTCTGCTACAGACTCTTCATTGAATGGCCGAGTTGGAACCAATATCCCGGGGTCGTCCAGGACAAAGGATCCGACTTGACAACTGAAATAGCCTATCTCAAGATAGCTTTCCCGGTCGTTGGATATCCATTAATTAGCTCTGCTCTCTCGATCATCGCTTAAATCGATAATAGTGTCTGGTTTCAGGGGCTTTGGGTTAATTTTACTAAAATTTATTTCGTTTTCATACATTTACTTGATAAGTTGCAAGCCCATCGCCGCTTATAAGAATACTAACCTGTGACCCAAACCTTCAAATTTTTGGTTCTAGGGTACGGCGGTTTCCTCACGTACGGATTCCTTAAAATGTGGGCCAGTGCCATATATAATGTTTGGTCGTGTCTCTGACTACCTGGTTTAGAAAAAAAAAAAAAAAAAAAAATATATGATCACGACTGTAATCCCCGGGCTCGGTAGATATCTCCTCAGATCTTTAGTTACTTAGATCTTTGAGGATATCTAAAGAGGGTAGTCAGAGGCAAGTCCAAACATGACATTTGGTACATGCCCACATTTTGCACAATAGTTAGTATTCCGTACGTGACAGGTTGCAAGCCCATCGCCGCTTATAAGAATACTAACCTATGACACATACCTTCGAATTTTTGGTTCTAGGGCATGCCGGTTTCCTCACGATGTTTTCCTTCACCGTTTAAGAGCACTGGCATTGCGCACATAAATTTTTCGAATGGAAAAACTCATTGGTGCACGACCAGGTTTGAACCCACGACCTTCGGTTCGTGAGGCAGGGGTGCTACCACTACACCACCAGAACTCTTTTATGGTTTAGATATCTTCAAAAATCTAAGTACCTAATTAGAGATCTGAGGAGTTATTTCCAAGCCTAAAGATTACAGTCGTGATCATGATAGAATGAAACTAACATTTATTTGAATGCCCTATCGGCTACTTACGGCAGTGTTGGTATGGAATGAAACGAATGAAATTTGCCATTTAACTTTGATATTAATTAATAGTTTCTCGATCTACTTATAGTTAAGTTCTTGCTATAGATATGTCTTCTATCGCGTCCGCCAGCGTTCTGTCCAATTATTTAATCAGGGTTCGATCGAAGTTTGGAGATTTAACTAGTTAAACTTGCACAGCCATTACTCCGGCTTTGTTAGACAGTGGCGGCAATTCTGTTGATCCGCAGACTAACTTAAAAAATGCTAAAATACGTAGCGTTAGTGGCCTTTCTGATCGTAATTTAAATTTAAGATATATTTTTGACGTGACAACGTCTTATAATTCGATGGAGCCGGCTGCACGCACGAAAAAACATGACGTCATGCGGCGTTACCTCGCTCTGAGGCGTTCCATTCTTTTGACCTTGTCACGTTCAGGTATCGTCAGTAAACCAACTTTACAGACAACTGTTTTTTTTCAATAGAAAAGGATCACTTTGAAATTTCTTACATGCTAGGTTCAATTTGCCAATTCCAACCTAACCTAAGTACGAGAACAGGCAAGAACTCGTCTCGGTTTTAGCGTTTTTTTTTTCACGTTATGTCGTGGGTTCTATTCCTGTCGAAGTTCGTAGACAATATTAAGCGCACGAAACTTCTACAACATTCCACACAGCGCCATCTAGTCCCGAACTAAGCAAGTTTGTATTATTGCAACCAGATAGCTGATAGGTTAATAGTAATCTTTTTTTTTTGTAAATACAGACACAGAACAAAGAAAAAAGTTGATGAGAAATAGGCTGGCGTGGTGTGGACATGTTATGCGGCGGGAAGAAAGCCATGTTACAAGAAGGGTGATGGATTTGTATGTGGATACAAGAGTAGAGGTACACCTAAGAAAAGATGAATGGACTGTGTGAAAGACGATATGTGTAAGAAGGGAGTGACTACTGAGATGACGGATGATAGGGAGAGTTGAGGGAGAGAACCTGTTGTGATCCCACCAAGTGGGTTAAGGGCCGGAAGATGATGATGAGCCACAGAACAAACATCTGTGTTCATCACATAATGTTAATCCTGGCTGAGGATCGAATCCACAACAAAACCAACAAGTTTACAGTGTTAAACATACGGTCGGACTCGTCCATAAGCCGCGTCCGACGGATGCGGCTGATAGTGTGCAAGGTGTCTTCGGACCATTCTGGCCACGCCCATTCCAGTGTTGCCAGAAAATTACTTTTATTACCAAGCAAAAATCGAAAATATTACCTACTAAATTATTCATATTTCTGTAAGTTGATACAACCAACATCTATCTATCGGCTGGTAGCACTGGTGTAGACGAAAAAAGATGTCGAGTAGTGAAAGTGTAAGTGTCGAGTAGTATTATTTTAAGTTCCATAGACAATAATTTTTCAAGGGTCTGAATCCAACACTGCTGGCAACACCGTCCGCGGACGATGCCAGATTGTTGTCGGACGTCTGAACGCTCAAGATCAGCCAAGGGCATGACTTACGACTTCGTCCGATAGTGTGCAAGGCTCAGTGAAATTTCATTGTCCAGATACCTCTCGGACTCGTCCATAAGTCGCGGCTTATAATATGTTTACCGCTTACCACATATCGCTTTCGAGTTATCGACACAGTTTGACGCCCTGTCAAGCGTCGCGTCCGCTACTAAGCGCATTCAAACCACCGTGTTTAAGCACCGCTCAAATGAAAGCGTGCCGCGATTTCCGCGGCGGTGTACACGCGGCTTTGTGCCGTTAAAGTGACGAATGCAAATCCACATAGCACGAGCCGAGTGACGTCACCCGCTAGCTTAACTAGATTATGTGGCAAATGTTACGAAGTGAGTGTTTTGTCATTGTCTAAGTCTGAGTGAGACAGTTACGTAAGCGGTGCTTTGTGATGGATAACTATATAAGAGTAAGAGCTAATTTCACCATGTTAACTAAACTAACAGCTTTGATTAAGAGATTGACGAAACAGGTGCATATGGCGAGTGTGAATGGGACAGTTGTAAGGGGAAAACTTCGGTGTACGTACTTCGATCAAATTGGGGACGTTTTAGAGAAAGGCCAGGTCAAGTGTAGGTGCCCTAAACCGACGCGCAGTATGAAGAATGTAATGAGAGTGAATGAAACAAAAGAGGTATGTCAGGGTCGTAGCAAGTGGAGATCTGTGATCTCTGCCTACCCCGTCGAGAAACAGGCGTGATTTTATGTATTTATGTATGTTTAAATGTATATGCCCTCGATAAATATATTAAGATTTAAAAAAGCCCTAGAAAGCTGGTTTTACGACGAATTACACGAACAAAACCGCAAAAAGTCGCTAGTTAAAGGTTTTTCCAAGCCTTATCTAGGTCTTATCGTGAGCGTTTTTTTTTATCTTCGATATCTATTACTTATTGCGGCACGCTTGCCAAATGCCGAGGCCATAACGGAAGTCGTACTTCGCTTATTCGCACCAGAGTGTTCGCACGACGCTGCCAAATAGGGCGGTCCAGAGACACAGCTCACTGGCATGCCAGTCTATGGCGAGCTTGAATTTAGTCGTGTCCCTCGAACTAGTGTGATAAAGTGCTTCTGAGAGGTTCGTTTCCTGCACTGGAGCACCGAGTTTCAAATCTATCTTTCAATCTACATAGCTGCATAAATTTTTAAACATACCCGATCTGAGCACATTATTGACGACCTCTGAGGCGCAGGGGGCGAGAGTCCGCCTGCGACGCAAGAGGTTGCGGGTTCGATTCACGCCGCGGAACAAATACATGTACGATCTGCAGAAATTTGTTCCGTTGGTCTGGGTGTTTTCTATGTATGGTAAAATATATCTATCTATGTATATCATGTATTGAATATATCAGTTATCTAGTACCCATAACTCAAGCTTTGAGTAGCTTACTTTGGGGCTAGATGATGCTGAGTGAATTGTCCAGCATTATTTATTTATTTTATTATTATTAGTATTAAACGGGTATTTTAAACGGTGGTCACGGGTAGCCCTATCTACCCGTGACCACGACAGTATGTAAACCTGTCGAAACGTTGAAAATAAATAGGTAAAAAAAAACGCGATTAATACTAAGTACCTGGATGACAGACCTTTGCTCGTTTTTATTTGGGGTAAAATACGTTTTCTAAAAATGAAACCTAGCTAGATCGATTTATCGCCCCAGAAAACCCTATATACGAAATTTCATGTAAATCGCTGGAGCTAGACCTACGGTTCTTAAGTTATGCTCTAACAAACTTATACACAAGCGTACAACGTCAAATGGCCCTACTTGCGATTAAGATCTCGCTTCGCTCGCTCAATCAATTACCCCAACCGGTGCAAGCTCCCAATCCGGTTTCATTGAGCGGATATTGGGAAACTATTATATTGGCAGTGTGCGCGACAGAGGGGCCTAAGTTACGAGCTGGTGGAAGGAGCATCTCTTACATCGAACCGGTTGCCAACATTCAGCATGAGTTGGTTGTCAACCACAACCGCAAAGATAAGAGATAGCGCGCACGGGTTACTTTTGTTACCGTGACTGTTTCGTCACTCTTATCAAGTCCATGGTTATGTGTGATGCGCGCATGTTACGACGTGGCGCTGGGTGACATCTACAAACATAGCCATTATAGACCGAAAGTACCTACCTAATTGAAAATCGTTTTTTTTTCTTCTATATACTCGTAGTATCTGTCTCATTTGTGATCAAGCTTTGCCAGTGACAAGTTTTTAAATTAGTAAGTATAATTTAAAGTACCTGGGTGACCGAGCTTTGCTCGGTTTTTTTATTGGTAAACGACGTTTTCTAAAAATGAAACCTAGCTAGATCGATTTATCGCCCCCGAAACCCTCTGCATACTAAATTACATGAATATCGCTGGAGCCGTTTCCGAGATTCCAATTATAAATATATACATATATACAAGAATTGCTCGTTTAAAGGTATAAGATAAGATAAGATTAGTCAAATTGTCAAGTCAGTTTTAAACAAAAGATGGCTACCTATTCGTTCAAAATTATCCGGATTTCCTCCAATGGATATAGAAAAAAGCTTTTCACACAATTTACACTCGCGTCAAGTAGTAGGACTTTTACCCAAGGTGACACAGTAAAAATAAAACAGAAAAAAAATAATAACCAGAGCGACAAAGTTGACAGTTTTAAAAGAAAGAAAAAAAAGAAAGCATTAGAAAAAATCTCTTACAGCCATAATATATTACATTACATAATAATATAATAATAATATTATAAAGAGGAAAGATTTGATTGTTTGTTTGTTTGTTTGAATTGAATAGGCTCCGAAACTACTGAACCGATTTGAAAAATTCTTTCACCAATGTGTAGAATGAATTTTCAGGATAACACGTACATAAAATATAGCCTATGTTAGGCTATATTTTATGTACGTACTTCGCGGGCGACGCCGCGTGCAGAAGCTAGTATTACATATTTTGACATTGTGTACTTAGCCTCTTGTAATCCAGTTGAAGCCAATGACACCGTATTTGTCAAAATGCGTTCAGCCGTTTGGGCTACAGCAGCGACAACCAAAAGAACTCGCATAGGTAACATACACCTAAAACACATCACCCTCTTTCTCTGCATTCTTTTTACCACACTGGTTAAATAAGAAGAAATACCGTTTAGAAGATTTTTATATATATCATATACTAGCTACCGCTCGCGGCTTTGCTCGCCCGGCACCTACATAAAATATAGCCTATGTTACTCGGGGATAATGTAGCATTTTAAAAGCGAAAGAATTTTTGAAATCGGACCAGTAGTTTTTGAGTTTATTCGTTACAAACAAAAATACAAATATACAAAACTTTTCTCTTTATAATATTAGTATAGATATCAAATAAATATTATATTATATATATATATCAATAAGAAGAAATACCGTTTAGAAGATTTTGTAATTTTAAAAGAGGTACATCTGTATAAAAGCTGTTCGCGAAACCCTTATTGTAGATTGGTTAAACTCGTAAAATATAAATGATATTGCAGCGGCAATTTCATTTCGAGACGAGTTAAAATGGTAGTGGTTTATATTTTTATCGCGCTCGTAGGCTTCGTGTCAATAAAAATAGATTTTTCCTCATGCAATCTCTGAAATAAGTATAGAACTATAGTTTTTTTCGAGAGGCAACTCAGCTTTGATATGATAACACTTTCCAAATTCAGTTTATTGTACTCAAAATAACATAAAAGATAGTTATCCAATGTGTTTTAATGCAACAGAAAATATTATTATATAAACACATACTTACCTACTTATGTATAAAACAAAAATAAAAAATCTACAAGTACCTATATATAATACGACACAAAATTTAAAACTTAAGCATATTTAAAAATAACAAAATTATTCACAAACAAAAACAAAAAAGGTCAATTAACTAAATTGCACTCTTCATCTAAACATAAGCTTTAAAATTAAGTACCTACACCCCTACTTACAAAAACAAAGTTTCACAGAAACTTAGACAACCTTCATTTCAACCTTCCATTCGTCTATTCCTTAACCATGCTTTGAAAAATCATTATTTTTAATAACATCAAAATCACAAACCTTAAATGCAACATCACAATATAGCTATTATCCTAACACAAATTCAAGAACAAGTGAAAAATTATGATACGTATGCCAAAAAGACAAGAATCCACGCTTTAGAACAAAATTCACGATCTTGTTGTTTATGTTACGGACCATAAATTTCGAGGTGAAAACTGATTGACGCCGTGGCTTGACAGTCGATCATAGACTCAATTTGAAGGGGATGCTAGCAGCGAATCAGCGTGCTTAAAGCCGAGTTCCACCGCACTACATTATTTAAGGACGCGTTACAAGAATAAATTCGGAGTGAGCAGGACTGAAAGCAAACTGAAAGTGATGACGTCATGGCTTGACAGTCGATCGTATTGCCCTCGTGCTGGAGTAGACGAATGAGCGCGCTTAAGGTTGCGTTCCAACTTGATTCTCTGCTTTTTAAGCCCGCATTCCACGAGTTTACTCTCGTAAACTGAATTGCAATGGCCAGACATTATTGTTAGTCGATTTAGTAATGAGTCCATTTTAAAATTAGTTACTGTCGCACCACCCTTAGTCGATTTATTGATGAGTCGATTTTTAAATTAGTATTTCACCCTCGATGGATAAATGGATACCTGGATTTAATATTTAGGTATAATAAAATTATTACTATTATTTTAAAAGCAGTAATAAATAGATATTCTTCCACCATCAAACAGATAATACTTATGTTCAATTGTATTTTTATTGTAGTTTTCAGTAATAAATAAGCTACACAATTATTGAAAGTTTTTATTAGGATTTTGTTTTTTTTTTACAAATTCTTAATATTATTTTTATCAAAAACTAACAAATTACAGTTGTAATATATTTTTTGTTTTTTATTAATAACTAGCTGTCCCGCTCGCGACTTCATTCACTTAAAGTATCTAAACAGAATTTTAAACAAATCACACTAATAAAAAAATTCCATACATAACTTTGACCCTCCTTTTACCCTTTTTAGAGGGTTATTTTGGAATATCCAGAAATACGTGTCCATTCATTTTGCATTTACAGTACACAAACAAAGTTTTACACCAATCGCACCACCCGTTAAAAAGTTCCCATACAAACATTGACCCCACATTTGACCCCTTTTTAAAGATTATATTGAAAAATCCTGAAACACGTGTCCATTTATTTTGCATTTACAGTGCACAAACAAAGTTTCATGAAAATCGCTTCACGCGTTAAAAAGTTTCATACTAACGTTTTCACCCTTTTTCACCCCCTTAGAGGTGGAATTTCAAAAATCCCGCCTTAGTGGGTGGTTTTGTTATAAAAGGAAACCACCTTCCAAATTTCAGCTTTCTAGCTTCAGCGGTTTCGGCTCGGCGATGATCAATCAGTCAGGTCAAGCTCTTATATAGATATAGATTGATGTCCCTATTTTGTTTTTCTGTTTTATATAATGTTACATTATATTTTAATTTACTACATTAATAATATTTCATTTTCTCTACATACTAAGATACTAAATATTTTTTTACTAGTGTGTGTGTATTGTTGCTAGTGTGTCATACAGACATCTATACATTACAAGTATACGTACATAATAATATCCAGTCATTTTGTAGATCATTATCATAAATATTCGGATGAAAAAAACTAAGATTAAATACATAGCGCCCGCTGCTTACAAAAACACAACTAGATGGCGCCACTAGTAGATTAGAACGCGCTATCGTTGCGTTTTGCTGAACTGGTAGAGTGAAATCCGTGTCTTGAATCAGTGCTATGGTAAAAATTTATACAACACCCTTTCTTGTACAGTTTTTGTAAACACTGGGAGCTTATAAAGTTCAGGTGTTATAAACCCTTATCTTACCGTAATGGTACAATACACTATTTGAAGTGGGATTGTAAAACTATATATTATATATATTTTTACGATTTAATGTTTATTAATCGCTCGTTTGCAAGTAAATTTTGTTATTATTTATTAGTGCATGTGTCAAATTTAAACTCAAAACTAAAATATTTCAGTGGCTCTGGGATGTCCATATGGACCTGAGACTGGACAATCTTCGATGGACATTGAATTTAGGGCATTGTATAAATTTACTCAAAGTTTTCGAATAACAATTAATAAGTTGGTATGAACCCTATGTACGAAAACGTGGAAGAAGCTACTAAAATGATAAGTAAATGTTAAATAACATATTTTTTTTTACAAAGTATCTGTAAAATTGGTGTTTAACTTGGACACTTTGAGCTATACTTTTTATGAAACGGATCTAAGATAATTGAATTTGATGACATTACATAATAGATTAATTGATAAGAGATTAAACTATAGGTCGGGATTAAACTATAAACTTGTCAATAATATTTTAGCCCATATAGTGTCGCTTTTGCTTTTAGCCTAATTGCGGAAACCAGTTCGTTCACCAAGTGCCAAGTACCAAGTATGGTCGCTTTAAGGAAAAGTTTGCCCTTTAAGAATAATATTGTTGGTATTGCTCTACACTTTGAACAAAGTCGGGTTTGTTCCAACACTTATAACTCTAGAACGGCTGGACCGATTTTCATGATTTTTAAGTTCTTGTGTTTTTCTCCGTCCTGAATAAAATTTCCTGAAGAAAAGGAAAATTATTGAGAAAAAAAAAAAAAATATTAAATTTTTGCCTTGATTTTCCCATACAAAGTGTTCATGGTTTCTAAAATCAAAAACTACTGGACCGATTTAAAACATTCTTTTACTACTAAAATGCTAAATTATCTGATTTAAACTCTATCTTCTTTAAATAAATTATTTAAATAAAATGAATTTTGATTATTTATATTTGGGTATGGTAGGATACTTATAATGGTATGTAATTTATACAGAATAAATTACATAAATTTTCTAAAATATTATATTATTATAATCATTTTAAAACCAATTGTGATTCTACAATTTCATCTCATCTTGTCTAACAAAGTCTAATAATTAGATTTGTAACCAAAATCTAATCATATTGGATTTTTCCAATTTCCCCCCTGCTCTGTTTCTTTTGGGGGACAGATGGGAATAAAACATTCTATTTTTTCCCCTCTTGGCAACGGGGGGGCAAATGGAAATTTTCAGTCCTTTACTAATCGGGCTTGCAACCTGTCACGTACAGAATACTAACTACTGTGCAAAATGTGGGCATGTGTCTAATAATACATTTAGACGTGCCTCTGACTACCCACTTTACATATCTAAGGAGATTCTACTAAGCCTGGGTTTTTTAGTCGATATTCCAAGTATTTCTTCAATTTATTGTTGCCTGGAAAAGATTTCTCTAGCGATAAAGCAGCCCAACATAATTATATGAATGTTCTTTAATGTCTATCTTGTTTCTTTGTATTTTCTTTTATCTATTCAGTAAACAATAAAATTCCAATTATATTCAACATAAATAACATTTTTTAAATTATAACATACAAAAATCGATTTGTAATGCTCTGATAATTTTTACCCGACTGCGAAGCATAGGGTAATGTGTTTGGGTTGTATAAATAAATGTATGTATGTACCTATGTGAGTTTCTTTGCCTGTCACTGTAGCCCTGGCTGTATACGGCTGGACGGATTTTGATAAATGAATTGTTGAATTCGCCTGGATCACAAAAATATTAAACACTAGCTTCTGCACGCGGCGTCGCCCGCGAAGTACCTACATAAAATATAGCCTATGTTCATCCTGAAAGTTCATTCTAAACATTGGTGAAACAATTTTTCAAATCGGTTCAGTAGTTTCGGAGCTTATTCATTTCAAACAAACAAACAAACAATCAAAGTTTTCCTCTTTATAATATTAGTATAGATATGTATCAGTTATTGGCCACCGTCCACCTCCTGACTCCACCTGGTATTATGAAATGTTAAAATATCCAATATATTGGCTGTTACAATCTATTTTTAGTCTGTTTTATTTTTTGCAATCAATTTATAACCACCTTGAAGATTTTAATGACCTTGAAAAGTAGGCTTTATGCTATTCCAGACTATGATCTATCTCTGTGCCAAATTTCATCCAGATCCGTTCAGCCGTTTCAGCGTGAAAGAGTAACAAACATCCATACATACAAACTTTCACGTTTATAATAATAAATAAATAAATATAAATAAATAAATAATGCTGGACAATCCACACAGCATCATCTAGCCCCAAAGTAAGCTACTCAAAGCTTGTGTTATGGGTACTAGATATCTGATATATTTAATACATTATTCATAGACATAGATATTTTTTACTATACATAGAAAACACCCAGACCAACGGAACAAATTTCTGCAGATCGTACACAAATTTGTTCCGCGGCGGGAATCGAACCCGCAACCTTTTGCGTCGCAGGCAGACTCTCGCCCGCTGCGCCACTGAGGTTGTCATAATAAGATAGTACCTGGGTGACCGAGCTTTGCTGTTTTTTTTATTGGTAAACGACGTTTTTTAAAAATGAAACCTATCTAGATCGATTTATCGCCCCCGAAACCCTTTGCATACTAAATTTCATGAAAATCGCTGGAGCCGTTTCCGAGATTCCAATTATACATATATACATATATATATACAAGAATTGCTCGTTTAAAGGTATATAAGATAACAAGACATAATATTATAGTTATCTTGAGTATACACACACACTTATACATAACCAGTACACAATAAATACAAAATTAATACCTTACTTTTAGCCTTACAGCTCAGTCGGTACTAGCTCTGCCTTCTGCGCTGTAGGTTGTGGGTTCAATCCCCACCCAGGACTAACATTTATGCGATGAACCCAGATGTTTGTTCTGTGTCTAGGTGTTATTATGTATTCTTTATAATGTACTAGCTTCTGCACGCGGCGTCGCCCGCGAAGTACCTACATAAAATATAGCCTATGTTCATCCTGAAAGTTCATTCTACACATTGGTGTAAGAATTTTTCAAATTGGTTCAGTAGTTTCGGAGCCTATTCAATTCAAACAAACAAACAATCAAATCATTCCTCTTTATAATATTAGTATAGTACTAATAAAAGTACTAAATTAATCTAGCAGCTATCTGGTTATATTACAAGCTTTGCTTAGTTCGGGGCTAGATAGCATTGTGTGAAAGTCACCATCATAGAATGGCGTTATCGATTACGCTTTTATCTGCACTGGCGGTTTGTGTATGACCACGTGCACAAGGCGCATGGCGTTGCGTTAGGCGCGCGTTGGTAGCGTAAATACTTTTTTTACTGGCATTCGATCAAAAACGCGCGCTTGCATGTGTACACCTAGATAAGAACTACCGGTTCTCAAAACGCGCGTTACCAAAGCGCTCGCTTCAAAACGCCTAATGTGTACCAGCTCTACGGCAGGTAGTGGGTCGTAGAATGGCGTTATCGATTACGCTTTTATCTGCACTGGCGGTTTGTGTATGACCACGTGCACAAGGCGCTTGGCGTTGCGTTAGGCGCGCGTTGGTAGCGTAAATACTTTTTTTACTGGCATTTGATCAAAAACGCGCGCTTGCATGTGTACACCTAGATTAGAACTACCGGTTCTCAAAACGCGCGTTACCAAAGCGCTCGCTTCAAAACGCCTAATGTGTACCAGCTCTACGGCAGGTAGTGGGTCGTAGAATGGCGTTATCGATTACGCTTTTTTCCGCACTGGCGGTTTGTGTACGACCACGTGCACATTAGGCGTTTGGCGTTGCGTTAGGCGCGCGTTGGTAGCGTAAATACTTTTTTTACTGGCATTTGATCAAAAACGCGCGCTTGCATGTGTACACCTAGATAAGAACTACCGGTTCTCAAAACGCGCGTTACCAAAGCGCTCGCTTCAAAACGCCTAATGTGTACCAGCTCTACGGCAGGTAGTGGGTCGTAGAATGGCGTTATCGATTACGCTTTTTTCCGCACTGGCGGTTTGTGTACGACCACGTACACATTAGGCGTTTGGCGTTGCGTTAGGCGCGCGTTGGTAGCGTAAATACAGCGCTCTTAGCACGGCATTTGATCAAAAACGCGCGCTTGCATGTGTACACCTAGATAAGAAATACCTGTAGGTCTACCATGAGTTGTCACATTTAGATTGGCTGACGTTACTACAGTAGTAATAGTACGTGACTATGACACTTTGTCACAATTGTTACTCATGGTACCAAATTCTAAGCAAATTAATGAGCGCAAACTACAGTCGCAGTAGTAGCGTACTACGTAGGATAGTTAGCTACGTGAGGTTTTAGTACCCAACTACACGCTAGAGGCGCTGTACAAGTTTTTCATACATTTTATTAACTACAGTCGCTAGCGAGTGTGGATTGTGAAAACTCATGGTAGACCTACGGTTCTCAAAACGTGCGTTACCAAAGCGCGCGCTTCAAAACGCCTAATGTGTACCAGCTCTACGGCAGGTGGGTCGTAGAATGGCGTTATCGATTACGCTTTTTTTCGTACTGGCGGTTTGTCTACGGCAGGTACACTTACGTCGAACGCATTCGCTTTGTCAGTAATTGTTCCGTTTCCGGTTAAGTTCTGAAGCTTTCAGAGATTTTGCTCTGTGTCGTTTCAAAAGGTGAATCCCACAAAGATCTTTGTACGATTTACATTATATTATCTGCTTGTAAGTTTGATATTTTGTTGTAACGCAAAAGCTGAATGGCTGAATGGATTTGAATGAAAATTTGTTCCGTTGGTCTGGGTGTGTATTTATAATAAAAAATATCTATCTATGTACCTATATCATGTATTAAATATATCAGTTATCTAGTACCCATAACACAAGCTTTGAGTAGCTTACTTTGGGGCTAGATGATGCTGTGTGGATTGTCCAGCATTATTTATTTATTTATTTATATTTGGAATTTTTTTAACGAGTAGAGAGTTGTTAGTAGATAGTAGAGTAGTAAAAGAAGGTAGTCAGAGGCACGTCCAAATATGACATTTGGTAAGTACATGCCCACATTTTACACAATAGTTGGTATTCCGTACGTGACAGGTTGCAAGCCCATCGCCGCTTATAAGAATACTAACCTATCATACCTTCGAATATTTGGTTCTAGGGTGTGCCGGTTTCCTCACGATGTTTTCCTTCACCGTTCAAGAGCACTGGCTTTGCGCACATAAATTTTTCGAATAGAAAAACTCATTGGTGCACGACCAGGGGCCTTACCACGAGGTCTTCCAGAACGATTCCATTTTAGAAACGTCACAACTTCATTAGTCATTGTACGAAACAACAATGTAATACTAATTCGGTAATAATATTATGAATTTGTGGTGAGGCCCTGGTTTGAACTCACGACCTTCAGATCGTGAGGCAGGGGTGCTACCACTGCACCACCAGCGCTCTCAACAAGTAACTCATAAGAGCACCGTTTAAATCAAATCTGTTTCTAACTCGAACGATCCAGGATTTTAATAAAACTTTTTGTACAATAAGTTCGGAACCTATCGACCGAGCTAGCGCCATTAAAGCAACAAGGGTCCGACACGCGCAGCAGCTTAAATAGAACCTTAACACCTGGTGGCAGAGCTGAAAGTCACGTAACGCAACAGTTTTAGCGAATGCCGTCACAGAGAACGGAATACTTAGAGGTGATTTAATTTCGACTCTACTCTGTTGAACTAAAATCGTTGGAGTTTCAATTGTATTACAGAATGGCTATTACAAAACTCTGGTTACAATCAGCTACAATGAATATAAATAAATAAATAAATAAATAATGCTGGACAATCCACACAGCATCATCTAGCCCCAAAGTAAGCTACTCAAAGCTTGTGTTATGGGTATTAGATAACTGATATATTTAATACATTAGATACATAGATAGATATTTTTTATTATACATAGAAAACACCCAGACCAACGGAACAAATTTCTGCAGATCGTACACAAATTTGTTCCGTGACGGGAATCGAACCCGCTACCTCTTGCATCGCAGTGATTGCGTAATTTTGATATTTACAAGCAATATACTTAAGACAATAAAATATATTAAAAAAGTTATGATCACGACTGTAATCCCCGGGCTCGGTAGATATCTCCTCAGATCTTTTAGTTACTTAGATCTTTGAGGATATCTAAAGAGGGTAGTCAGGCAGAGGCACGTCTAAACTGACATTTGGTACACGCCCACTTGCACAGTAGTTAGTATTATGTACGTGACAGGTTGCAAGCCCATCACCGCTTATAAGGATACTAACCTATGGCACACATTTACGAGAGTTTTCTCGCGATGTTTTCTTTCACCGTTTAAGAGCATTTATTGGCATTGCGTATATTCATTTTTTTAATAGGAAAATCTATTGGTGCCCGACCAGAATTGAACCCAGGACCTTAAGAGGTGTCAAAAATAATGTATGTGCTATTCCAGATTATAATTTATATCTCTGCTGAATTTCATCCAAATCCGTTCAGCCGTTTCAGCGTGAAAGAGTAACAAACATACATACATACAAACACACATCCATGCATTGTTACAAACTTTCGCGTTTATAATATTAGTAGGATTTATGTAGGATTAAATTATCATCATGAGCGCTGGTGGTGTAGTGGTAGCACCCCTGCCTCTCGATCCGAAGGTCGTGGGTTCAAACCTGGTCGTGCACCAATGAGTTTTTCCATTCGAAAAATGTATGTGCGCAATGCCAGTGCTCTTAAACGGTGAAGGAAAACATCGTGAGGAAACCGGCATACCCTAGAACCAAAAATTCGAAGGTATGTGTCATAGGTTAGTATTCTTATAAGCGGCGATGGACTTGCAACCTGTCACGTACGGAATACTAACTATTGTGCAAAATGTGGGCATGTACCAAATGTCATGTTTGGACTTGCCTCTGACTACCCTCTTTAGATATCCTCAAAGATCTAAGTAATTAAACACCTTTTTTTTGAGTACACAAATAGATACTAAGCAAAATTGGCCTGAAGAATAAACAATATTTGGAGATTTGCGTAAAGCCTCTCGTAGACCTCGCGTAGACCTCACGTAGAGCCTCCGTAGAGCCTCCGTAGAGCCTCCGTAGAGCCTCCGTAGAGCCTCCGTAGAACCTCCGTAGAGCCGCCGCGGTAAATCGCGTAGTATTGATTTCTCCTTTGCTGTAACAGAACTGTAATAAGGATTTAGAAAAAAAAAATCTTTGGTTACTTAGATCTTTGAGGATATCTAAAGGGGGTAGTCAGAGGCAAGTCCAAACATGACATTTGGTACATGCCCACATTTTGCACAGTAGTTAGTATTCCGTACGTGACAGGTTGCAAGCCCATCGCCGCTTTTAAGAATACTAACCTATGACACACACCTTCGAATTATTGGTTCTAGGGTATGCCGGTTTCCTCACGATGTTTTCCTTCACCGTTTAAGAGCACTAGCATTGCGCACATCAATTTTTCGAATGGAAAAACTCATTGGTGCACGACCAGGTTTGAACCCACGACCTTCGGATCGTGAGGCCGGGGTGCTACCACTACACCACCAGCGCTCTTTTAGGATTTAGTTTACTTTTTAACCGATTTCAAAGAAGAAGGTTATCAATTCAGCTGTATTGAATTTTGATTGGAAAAAAAATACATTTTAAAAACCAAGTACAAAGGTTCAACAATTTCGTTTTTATGATTTTGTCAAAAGTACTGAATCGTTTTCGATAAAATTTATATGGAACCACATAATATAAAGCCTACCAAACAAAAAAAATATCATCAAACGGGTTCAAACCTGGGGCCTTACCACGAAGTCTTCCAGAACGATTCCGTTTTAATGTAACACTACTTCCATACATTTTGCATAGGTCATGGTACGAAACAACAAATGTAATACTAATTCGGTGTGTATTATAAATTCGTGGTTAGGCCCCTCGGTCGTGCACTAATGATAGTTTCCATTGGAAAAAAAAATACCAGTGCTCTTAAACAGTGAAGGAAAACATCGTGAGGGAACCGGCATACTCTAGAACCAAAAGTTCAAGGGTGTGTGTCATAGGTTAGTATTCTTATAAGCGGCGATGGGCTTGCAACCTGTCACGTACGGAATACTAACTACTGTGCAAAATGTGGGCATGTACCATATGTCATATTTGGACTTGCCTCTGACTACCCTCTTTAGATATCCTCAAAGATCTAAGTAACTAGAGATCTGAGGAGATATCTACCGAGCCTGGGGATTACAGTCGTGACCATTTTTTTTTATTTTTTTTTTTTCTTCAAAAATTCGCGAGAACATATTAGATACGTCATCATTCATCGTTCTCCTGGCCTCACCACGAATTCATAATACACTAGCTTCCGCCCACGGCTTCGCCCGCGTGGTACCTTGAAAAACAAAAACAAATGTATCCCGCGGGTACCTTATATTTTTCCGAGATAAAATGTAGCCTATGTGTTATTCCAGATCATAATCTATAGCTGTGCCAAATTTCATTCAGATCCGTTCAGCCGTTTTAGCGTGAAAGAGTAACAAACATACATCCATCCATACATTCTTACAAACTTTCGCGTTTATAATATTTATTCGTACTTCGTACCATGACCCATGCTAATTGTATTGAAGTAGTGACGTTTCTAAATGGAAGGTAGTAGATAAGATAACATCGCTTAGTGTTTTTCTGAAAGGCTCAACAAAAATAATTTGAAATCGTTGGTTTTTGACAAGGTTCCATCGCATTCTACACGTGTATTGTACTTATTTTATCAAAAAAAAAAACATTTGTAAATATATAAATATAAATATGATCACGACTGTAATCCCCGGGCTCAATAGGTATCTCCTCAGATCTTTAGACACTTAGATCTATGAGGATATCTAAAGGGGGTAGTCAGAGGCAAGTCCAAACATGACATTTGGTACATGCCCACATTTTGCACAGTAGTTAGTATTCCGTACGTGACAGGTTGCAAGCCCATCGCCGCTTATAAGAATACTAACCTATGACACACACTTTCGAATTTTTGGTTCTAGGGTATGCCGGTTTCCTCACGATGTTTACCTTCACCGTTTAAGAGCACTGGCATTGCGCACATAAATTTTTCGAATGGAAAAACTCATTAGTGCACGACCAGGTTTGAACCCACGACCTACGGATCGTGAGGCAGGGGTGCTACCACTATACCACCAGCGCTCTATACTATACCACCAGCGCTCTATACTGTACCACCAGCGCTCTATACTATACCACCAGCGCTCTATTACAAAAATACATTTGAATAATATAAAAAGCGGAGTAAGTATACAAAACATGGAGATCACAAACTAACCGGATTTTCCACACCAATAGCTAGGCTGCGAGTATAGAAAAGATTATACAACATGAAGTAATATAACAAATAGATACGCATCTCCATCATAAACGCTCTACATATTTATAAAATTCTTCTTAGAGTAAAGTGATATTTTATTGGCATCAATTTTTATTCATAGAAATAATTGATCTCTAATATTATAAAGCAAAGAGGTATGTCGGGGTCGTAGCAAATGAAAATGCGTGGTCTCTGCCTACCCCGTCGGGAAACAGGCGTGATTTTATGTATTTATACTATAATAATAATATTATAAAGAGGAAAACTTTGATTGTTTGTTTGTTTGTTTGTTTGAAATGAATAGGCTCCGAAACTACTGAACCGATTTGAAAAATTCTTTCACCAATGTGTAGAATGAACTTTCAGGATGAACATAGGCTATATTTTATGTAGGTACTTCGCGGGCGACGCCGCGTGCAGAAGCTAGTGTATTATAAAGCTGTTATTCCTACTCATGTAAATATTATTTTTTGAAGAATGAAAACTACCTAGATCAATTTATCGCCCCGAACCCCCCCCCCACATACTAAATTTCATGCAAATCGTTTAAGCTGTTTCCGAGATTCAGATTATATACTATATATATACAAGGTATAAAATAAACGCGGAAGATTGTAAGAATGTTTGGATGTATGTTTACTACTCTTTCACGTTGAAACGGCTGAACGGACCTGGATAACATTTGGCACAAATATAAATAACTAGCTTCTGCACGCGGCGTCGCCCGCGAAGTACCATAAAATAAATAAACATAAAATATAGCCTATGTTCATCCTGAAAGTTCATTCTACACAAACAAACAAACAATCAAAGTTTTCCTCTTTATAATATTAGTATAGATTATAGTATAGATAGTCTGAAATACACATAGGCTACTTATTATCCCGGAAAAATGTCCGGTTCCCGCGGAATTTTTATTTTTCGGTACCACGCGGGCGAAGCCATGGGCGGAAACTAGTAGTCCATATAACGAGTAAGGCTATACAACATCACGTTACGACCAATAGACAAGAATTACAAGGAGTTTCGCTTCTATATGGTATCAATACACACAAGGCGCTATTCCATAAAAATAAAGTGACATGCAAAGGTTGGGGTACCGTTATTGCAATCCCCGGCTCTGAACCCGCTACCCTTTAGTACTAAACGGAGTTTTATTAACTGTTGGTTCGCGAGGGAAATTCCTATTATGCCCAATGGCGGGCACGAAATAGATTGTTGTATTTGCATTCAAAATGGCATATATTAAAGCAGTTTGACGACCTCTGTGGCGCAGCGGGCGAGAGTCGGCCTGCGACGATAGAGGTTGCGGGTTCGATTCCCGCCTCGGAACAAAATTGTGTACGATTTGCAGAATTTTGTTCCGTTGGTCTGGGTGTTTTCTACATTATGTATAATAAAAATATATTTACATATGTACATAATACATTAGTATCTGGATGACCGAGCTTTGCTCGGGTTTTTTTTCTGGTTTATCGTGTTTTTGGAAAATGAAACCTAGCTAGATCGATTTATCGCCCCCGAAAGCCTCTACATACGAAATTTCATGAAAATCGTAGGAGCCGTTTCCGAGATTCCGATGATATATATATATATATATACATATATACAAGGATGCTCGTTTAAAGGTATAAGATGTATGAAATATATCAGTTATCTAGTACCCATAACACAAGCTTTGAGTAGCTTACTTTGGGGCTAGATGATGCTGTGTGGATAGTCCAGCATTATTTATTTATTTATTCACTAGTTTCCGCCCACGGCTTCACACACGTGGTACCTTGAAAAACATAGGACAGGATACAGTTTGCTACAGCTTTAATCAATTTTGACAGTTTGAAAGCTTCTACTGGTGGTTAGGATTACAATCTAGTGTTTGAATTGTTCCGGGACCGAAAGCGTCCCCAAACAATCCAATGCCGTCCAGATATCACAAACTATTCAAATAACTGTGGACTTTTTATTTGTTTTCAAGGTTTAAACTGATTTTTAACCGTCGACGCAAAAATTACGGGTTTTTATAAGTTTGACGTGTCTGTGTGTCTGTCTGTCTGTGGCATCATAGCTCCAGATTGATGATAGGAAGTCATGGCCCGATGTCGCTCCGCCCTCCGACAGCTAACCAATTTGCAATGTGAACGCTGTCCTTTTGTGTTATGTTTAACCCTCGACGCAAAAATTACGGGTTTTTATAAGTTTGACGTGTCTGTGTGTCTGTCTGTCTGTGGCATCATAGCTCCAGATTGATGATAGGAAGTCATGGCCCGATGTCGCTCCGCCCTCCGACAGCTAACCAATTTGCAATGTGAACGCTGTCCTTTTGTGTTATGTTTAACCCTCGACGCAAAAATTACGGGTTTTTATAAGTTTGACGTGTCTGTGTGTCTGTCTGTGTCTGTCTGTCTGTGGCATCATAGCTCCAGATTGATGATAGGAAGTCATGGCCCGGTGTCGCTCCGCCTTCCGACAGCTAACCAATTTGCAATGTGAACGCTGTCCTTTTGTGTTATGTTTAACCCTCGACGCCAAAATTACGGGTTTTTATAAGTTTGACGTGTCTGTGTGTCTGTCTGTGTCTGTCTGTCTGTGGCATCATAGCTCCAGATTGATGATAGGAACTCATGGCCCGATGTCGCTCCGCCCTCCGACAGCTAACCAATTTGCAATGTAAACGCTGTCCTTTTGTTTTATGTATTTATGTTCTGTTTTGTCTTTTGTTTTTATGTTATTATTATGAGATAATCTTGATTACATTTTTTTGTAAGAAGGATCATACAAAAAAGCGCTAGGACCGAGTTGAGTTCCTCGCCTGTTCTTCTCGTACTTGGGTTAGGTTGGAATTGGCACATAGATTCACCGCATGTGAGACGTTTCAAAGTGATCCTTGTGATTTTATTGAATAAAATATTTTTCAATTCCAATTTCAATTTCAACGCATGAACTGATTTTGATTTTGTTCGCTTTCATCATCTTCCTGTCTTTATCTCACTGGTGGGGTTGGTACAACAGGTTCCCTTCCTCCCCTCCCCCCTATCATCCGTCATCTCACTCACTCACTCTCTTTGATTGTTGGCATTGCGCACCTAAATTCTTCGAAAGGAAAAGCTCATTGGTGCACGACCAGGTTTGAACCCGCGACCTTCAGACCGTGGAAAAGTGCTACCACTACACCAGTGCTCTCTTTTAAGTCGACTAAAAATGATAAAATGCCAACCGGCGATCTACTCACGCTAACATAGTTACACTCCCTATTTGCGAGAGTGTTTCTAACATTGCTCAAATAAAATTGTCCCCTATAAAAATCCACTAAACCTTTAATATCCTTCCTTGGTAACGAGCGACATTACGTCAGAGTAGCAACAGTAAGTACCTCTCGGGTGCTCGAGTCCTACCGTTAATACCGGTATTACGTCCGTACCTTTAAACACCGGTATCCGGTAATACCGGTTTGTTGGGATACCGGTATTGCATTCACCCTCGAGTACCGGTACCGGTTTTGCACCGGGAGTTACCCTTGAATACCGGTTTAACTAAATACCGGTTCTCGCAATACTGGTATCGCTGCGATAACCAGCGAGCTGGAAGGACATTGAATACATGCAATTGCATGCCAATTCAGGGCCTTCAGGTGCCTTCCAGACCAACTGGCTTGGAAGGCACTTATTGGCACTAGAACCCACTGACTCGAGAGCGATCGTAATGCTACGGCTACACTATACGACACCTATCGCGAATCATCATCGCAAAAACAAATGCACTTCGCACCAATGTCGGTAAATTGGCGAACATCAGAGGGTTTTATCGCGACAAAGTTCGCGCGGTTGGCCACTTTTGCGAGCGCTCAGTTGACTGCGAGACGCCTCTTCCATTTTTTCCGCAAAATGGATTGTTGCGACGTTTTTGATTATCACGACGCAATTAAGTTTTTATGATGCGACCAAGCACTTCGTCGTAGATCGAACATGAAGTTTTTATCGCGACAACGCAACACGAACCTTCGCGTGATAATGTAGCTGTAGCATAACAAGATAATTGAATGATAACTGGCTGATTCGTGCTCATAGTCTGAGTTGAGTTGGTAGAATTATCTTATGACTGTAAGGGCCACCATACACGGACTGCATGGAGCTGCCACTGCATAGCGAACTACCGTCTCGTGCGTACACACATACACGGAACCACTCAAATAGTAGAAAACAAAAAAGCTTGGGGCGAATCAGCTCCAACTCTGCTAGGTTCCCTACAAGATTAACAAGGATCATACAAAAAAGCGCTAGGGCCCAGCGAGTTTCTTGTCAGTTATTCTCGCACTGGGGATAGGACTGGAATTGGCACTTAGACTCACCTAGTATGTAAGACGATTCAAAATAATCCCTGTGATTTTATTGAATAAAGATTTTTGATTTGGTCGTGCGGTCAAGCAGTCTCCAGCCTTACACTGACTGCTTGATCTGTAGTGCGATTACGGAACTCTGATACAATCAACACTTGTCAAAACTGGCTCAAATTGATTGAATATACACTCTTATGTCATACCAAAACATTTAATTACAATGAAAACGTATTGACATTGATTGTAAGCAAAGATCCATAATCGCCCCACTGTTGACTGCTATCACGCAGTTACCTCCGCACGCTTCTTGTTTTGTTTTTGAGCAGTTGGTATCAACTTTTCCAGCATATATCAATAGCAGATTCAAACTGTTGCTTACGACTCTAGTCCGTGTTTGTTGGTCTATGGCTAACTGCATATATCTAATTGCATCGCAGTCTGTGTATGGCGGCCCTAAGGTCTCGGCGGAATAACATAGGGTTAATAAAATAGGCCAGTTTGATTTTGTGGCGAGTTACTTGCATCTGTGTTAGTTCATTTTCTGTTAGTGTTGTGTCAAATAAAAGTGATTTGGAATCAAGAACCAAAAACCAAGCAGGTACTTACGTTTATTTCCGTAATAAGTGTTTCATGGGTTGGTCTTTTTAGTATTGCTTTATAAATTTATATAAATAAATAAATATATATATATATATATATGATCACGACTGTAATCCCCGGGCTCGGTAGATAACTCTCCTCAGATTTTTAGTTACTTAGATCTTTGAGAATATCTAAAGGGGGTAGTCAGAGGCAAGTCCAAACATGACATTTGGTACATGCCCACATTTTGCACAGTAGTTAGTATTCCGTACGTGACAGGTTGCAAGCCCATCGCCGCTTATAAGAATACTAACCTATGACACATACCTTCGAATTTTTGGTTCTAGGGTAAGCCGGTTTCCTCACGATGTTTTCCTTCACCGTTTAAGAGCACTGGCATTGCGCACATAAATTTTTCGAGTGGAAAAACTCATAGGTGCACGACCAGGTTTGAACCCACGACCTTCGGATCGTGAGGCAGGGGTGCTACCACTACACCACCAGCACTCTTAATAAATAAATAATGCTGGACAATCCACACAGCATCATCTAGCCCCAAAGTAAGCTACTCAAACCTTGTGTTATGGGTACTAGATAACTGATATATTTAATATAATTATATACATAGATAAATATTTTTTATTATACATAGAAAACACCCAGACCAACGGAACAAATTTCTGCAGATCGTACACAAAAATTTGTTCCGCGGCGGGAATCGAACCCGCAACCTCTTGCGTCGCAGGCGGACTCTCGCCCGCTGCGCCACTGAGGTCGTGAATATAACTTTGTTATATATTATAATATATTAATTTGCTTTATTTGATTGTCAAAAGTACTGCGTGTCGTTCCAACGCTCAAGTGATAGTCAAAACGAAATAACTTAGACAATGTTTTGCACGATCATCGTACCGATATTCTTAGATCGTTTTGCAGAGTAGACATCCAGGTAATTATATTAAATACGAACCCAGCCGAGCGCTGACCGCTGAGTCGACACAAAACTCTAAAATTAATGGAACCGTAAGAGCGCTTGTAGACGTCCGTTTTTTTCACCGGATAACGGACCGTGTTTTTTGCCGGATTCGCGGTGGTGTATGAATTATAATGAATGTGTGTACATGCACCGGACATCGGTCCGGCGAACAATTTACGCCGGATGCCCCCTCGGCGCGACGGACACCGGTCCGGTGTAAGAAATGGCGGTCATCCACGCCAGTGTATTGGTGCGTGTTGACGCTGCCGGACGTATTGCCTGTTTTCTGTTAATTGAGTGCCGTCTACCTGCGTTCTAACGCATATAGACGGCAGTCCATCCATCCGGTAAAAAAAATAAGTATACAAGGATAGCCGTTTATTGACGGTCCGTTATCCGATGAAAAAAACGGACGTCTACAAGCGCTCTAAGGGCGTTTGTCCACCGCCGCCGTCACCGTCACGTCACCGAGAACGAGATGACGGCGCCGAAGTAGCGGTACATACATTTACATTACATTACTTAGCCGCGTGTCCACCGCACATCGTCACCCGAGCGCCGTCATCCCGGCCGCCGAAATGGCGAGTAGATCGGCGTGACCGCTAGATCGTCGCCCGAGATTTTGACGGGCCGATGTGCCGGCAAAACAAAACACTTCTGAACTTGTATGAACTTGTCCACACACTGCCGTCGCCGTCACCGTCGCACCGTACACGAGCTCAGTTATTATTTTGTTTGTGATCAATCGGAAATCGGTCGTGGTGGACAAACGATCGCCGTTACGTCATATTAAACTCGGCCCGAAATAATCTCAATCTCGGTGACGCGACGGTGACGGCGGCTGTGGACAAACGCCCTAACAGCCTCACAGCTAATACTCGCCGATTCCCTTTCTGCGCCGTTCGCTTAATAAGAGGACCCTTTCCGTAGGTCTACCATGAGTTGTCACATTTAGATTAGCTGGACGTTACTACAGTAGTAATAGTACGTTACTATGACATTTGTCAAAACTGTTACTCATGGTACCAAATTGTAAGCAAATTATGAGCGCAAACTACAGTCGCTGTAGTACGCTGTGACGTAGGATAGTTAGCTACGTGACGTTTTAGTACCCAACTATCCGCTAGAGGCGCTGTAGGCAAGTTTTCATACATTTTTTAACTACAGTCGCTAGCGTGTGTAGATTGTGAAAACTCATGGTAGACCTACAGATGGCGAGAACGTAGGTGTCACAATAGGGTCTTACGACACAGTAGCTTTGCGAGTGTGCTCGTCATTTGTTTATTTGTTTACTAGATTTCGCTCACGGCGACACTCGTGAAATACCTACATAAAAGATAGCCTATGTTCATTCTTTGAACGACCGTTCATGATTTGACGACCTCTGTGGCGCAGCGGGCGAGAGTCTGCCTGCGACGCAAGAGGTTGCGGGTTCGATTCCTGCCGCGGAACAAATTTGTGTACGATCTGCAGAAATTTGTTCCGTTGGTCTGGGTGTTTTCTATGTATAATAAAAAAAATATCTATCTATGTATAATATAATGTATTAAATATATCAGTTATCTAGTACCCATAACACAAGCTTTGAGTAGCTTACTTTGGGGCTAGATGATGCTGTGTGGATTGTCCAGCATTATTTATTTATTTATTTATTTATTTATTCTACACATTGGTTCGGTCCAGTAGTTTCAAAGCCTACTTAATGCAAACAAACAAAAAAACAAACAATCAAATCTTTCCTCTTTATAATATTAGTTTAGACTAGCGACCCGCCCTGGCTTCGCACGGTGCTATGTACTAATGTGGTGTACCTGTGGGCCGCGCTGCCCGGAGAGCCGGCGGGGCCCACTCCTCACAAGGCTGCGAACTAGCAGTAGACCCTCTGAGTACTAGCTGGTGCTTCGGGGCCGCGGCACTTTGACCCCTTTTGTTTATCTTATCTTTAATGCCGTCTGACTCTTCTTCTTCTTCTTCAATTATGGCATCTGTCTCTTAGAGAACAATTTTGCCAGTGTCAAGTGTATTTATTTATAAGTATTGTCAACGTCACAGAGTCAAGTCAAGTAGTCAAGTCAATTTTAAACAAAAGATGGCTGTTTTGTTGAAAATTTTCGGGATTTCCTCCGATGGAATTTGAAGAGAACTATTCACTCTAATTCACATACTTTACACTCGCGTCAAGAACCCGGGCTTTATTGGCAAAATAACCACCAAAATTACGCAATAAAACTCAAAATAACACGAGAAAACATATAAAAATCAGAGCGACGTAGTTGTCAGGCAAATACACCGCAGAAAATCCCGTCTGACTCTTACGGCCGTTTTCTATATTGTATCTATCAGCGGTTTTTGGATTTTGGATAGATATTTGACATTAATCTTATAGAAGTAACGTCAAATACTTATCCAAAAACCACAGATCGTTAGAATATAGAAAACGACCGAATCAAATGTCAATTTTGAACTTGACTGCAAAGAAAATGAGTAATATGCTTGGGGTGTATTTATGCGAGTTTCTTTGGCTGTAGATATATTGATATTTATTACCAAACAATACATTAGTTACAAAGGCTTGTTAGTGTCTGTGTAGTACGAGTATAATGTTTTAAAACCTATGTTAGGTTTGCCTAGCTACTAAGAATAAGACGTTTTTGACAAATGATTTAAACCTGACTGAGATGGTGAAAATTATCTCAAAACATAGCTCATATTGCACTTATATAATTAATTTAATCTAATTTGTAGACAGCATTATTGAATTCATATATCAGCATACTTATATTCTAGTAGAAGATTTCAAGTTTTCAGTTTGAGCTTTTCGACTACTACATTAACTCTACAGGGTCATAGTGAACCTTAATTTTCAACGCCCTCTCACAAGGCCCTGTGGCGCAACGGATAACGCGTCTGACTACGGATCAGAAGATTCCAGGTTCGAATCCTGGCAGGGTCGGACTCTTTTTGGAAACAAATACTTTTGTGAACTTTTCTTTTGGATTAAATCGTTCGTCACGCACTACCGTAAAATATTTTTCCATAAAATTCCTTTCAAACAACTCCAACCTATTTCGCTTTTGAAGTAATTGTAAGATTTCATCTTTGTGAATGTAGCTATTTTTACACCCTTGTAGCCAATTAAACAAGCTTTCAATAGAGTTTTTTTTAATCATTATTCATTAGCCTATTTTGCTATATTATGGTATGAGCGCTGGTGGTGTAGTGGTAGCACCCCTGCCTCACGATCCGAAGGTCGTGGGTTCAAACCTGGTCGTGCACCTATGAGTTTTTCCACTCGAAAAATTTATGTGCTAATTAATGCTATTAATGCCAGTGCTCTGAAACGGTGAAGGAAAAACATCGTGAGGAAACCGGCATACCCTAGAACCAAAAATTCGAAGGTATGTGTCATAGGTTAGTATTCTTATAAGCGGCGATGGGCTTGCAACCTGTCACGTACGGAATACTAACTACTGTGCAAAATGTGGGCATGTACCAAATGTCATGTTTGGGCTTGCCTCTGACTACCCCCTTTAGATATCCTCAAAGATCTAAGTAACTAAAAATCTAAAGAGAGTTATCTACCGAGCCCGGGGATTACAGTCGTGATCATATTTTTTTTTTTTTTTTTTTTTTATGGTATATTAACTACTAATGGGGCTATTAAATAAAGGAGGTCACATAAACTTGACTTTATTTATTTTTCTTTCGCATTTATATTATTAATAGGATATGATAAAGGATATTATAAGGCCCAACATTTTGAAAATTGCAAGTATTGCAACCCTAATCATTCTATTACCGGTTAATAGATTACATTGAAATGGAACTACACGATACTCAAGGATATAAGTGATAAATCAACCGGAGCTAAAACACGAATTAGTTAGAAAACCTTGGTTAAAAATCATGTCAAAAACACCTCTGAAAATTCAGAAATTCCCTAATTTATCCAGAACAGTGAGGTATTTTGAATTTCTATTTCACATGAATGTAAATCAGTTAATTTGAAACAAATCAACCCAACCCTTTTTTTGAAATAAGCTATTTACTTAAACATATTTATGGTTTTTGTAAATTGTCGCTTACGTTATTTAATTCACTTGGATATTTCGTTCTTTTGTTTATAGTCAATAGTCAATAGTCAATAATCTTTATTCAGTAATATCACACGGATCATTTTGAATCGTCTTACATACTAGGTGAGTCTAGGTGCCAATTCCAGTCCTATCCCCAGTACGAGAAGAACTGGCAAGAAACTCGCTGGGCCCTAGCGCTTTTTTTGTATTATGAACCTTGTTAACATTGTTAGGGACACCTAGCAGAGTTGGAGCTGATTCGTCCCAAGCTTTTTTGTCATCTAAGTACTCTGATATTCTATAATAGGCTTTACGAGACAGGTTTTGTTTAATTACATTTTTGAATTTCGCAATCTATAGATCAATGTCGCTTGGGATCTTGTTATAGAAGCGTACACATTGCCCTATAAAGGATTTGCTTACTTTAGTGAGCCTAACCGTGGGAACAGCTAGTTTATTAATACTTTAATTTCTGACCTTATGGTACAGAAAGCACAATCACATCTAATTTGTATTGTATTAAGAATTAACCTGCTACCCGTGGCTTTGGTCGCTAAAACCCATTATTATAATATTTAATTTTGAAATTATTGATATTGTTTAATAGGGAAATTATTATGAAGTGCAAAAAGGTGCGGTCGACTATTTAAAAGATGACCGCACCCAGCGTTGCTTATCATCTAAGGCTTTTCACATTTATTACTGGTACCTAATGCGTACAGGAACTAAGTCGCATTATGACTTAATATCATATTATGTTAGCTTTATGTCTATGACTTGCTTACTTCGCTTAAATGATATTGCAGAGTTAAGAGACAAACCTACACACACACCCTTACACATCCATTTATCTATACCTTAACTAGCTGACCCGGCAGACTTCGTACTTATTTAGAAAACGTTTGTACCTATGGGAAATAGAAAAGAGCTATTTTTAGGGTTTTCCCGGCAGTTATTCGAATTTTTCTTACCATTTAAACCTTCCCTAGACCTCCACGAACATTTCAAGACCAAGATAAGATAAATCCGTTTAGCCGTTCTCGAGTTTTAGCGAGACTAACGAACAGCGATTCATTTTTATATATACAGGGTGTCCCAAAAAGTAGTGTCAAGCGAAAGTCCAGAGATAGAACACCCCTTGGGGTACCCGAATCACCCCCATGTATGTTCCGCGATTTTCTATAGTTTTCGAGTTATTAATTTTTTTCCGCATTTTTTAAAATTTACGATTTGAACAAATTAAAACATTCTTACAAAAAAAGTAGGAAACTTTCTTGAGATTTTTTTTTTGCTACTGAATTTTAATGTAGTTGTTCTTTTAGGCATAAAATAATCAGCTACGTGACTTTGATGAAAACTATGAAAATATTGGTGTAAAGTCAAATAATTACATTCGGTGAATTATGACTTAAATTTTCAACTTTAAATTAAAAATCTTAACAAGTGATTTCATGGTTCTTAAATAAGTCTAAAGAATTTTCCAGACTTTCAGCTTTCATAATCATTAAAAAAAAGTTCTACTTAATAGGCTACTTTGGCTAAAATCGGCCTTCAAAGACGGTGAGGTGGAAAATTCTTAAAATTAGCTATCTGATTAAAAAATAGATTTTGGCCATTTTATCATTCCTAAGCTTAATTCGTTTGTTAAATAACCAAAAATGACTGCAGGAAAGTAAGATTTCATTAATATTTGAAGGTTTTATTTATTTAGTTTAGCTAAATTTATGAAATAAAATAACAAGTAAAATTTATTATTTTTTTACAAAAAGTTCTCAAAATGTCAACCTTCTAGGTCGATACAAATCTTGCATCGTCTTAAAAAGGTTTCCTTTAATCGTATGAAAGCTATTTTAAGTGCCTTAATTTTTTCTTCGGCCTGTCTTAATTTTGTTCCTAATTCGGCCATATTGCTGATTTCTTTGGCATAAAATAATTCTTTGTAGTCATTTTTGGTTAGTTAACAAACAAATTAAGCTTAGAAATGATAAAAAGGCCAAAATCTATTTATTAATCAGGTAGCTAATTTTAAGAATTTTCCATCTTACCGTATTTGTAGGCCGATTTTAGCCAAAGTAGCCTATTAAGTACTACTTTTTTTTAATGATTAAGAAAGCTGTGAGTCTGGAGAATTCTTTGGACTTATTTAGGGACCATGAAATCACTTGTTAAGATTTTTCATTTGAAGTTGAAAATTTTAGTCATAATTCACCGAATGTAATTATTTGACTTTACACCAACATTTTCATAGTTTTCATCAAAGTCACGTAGCTGATTATTTTATGCATAAAAGAACAACTCATTTAAATTCAGTAGCAAAAAAAAAATCTCAAGAAAATTTTCTACTTTTTTTGTAAGAATGTTTTAAATTGTTCAAGTCATAAATTTTAAAAAATTCGGAAAAAATTAATAACTCGAAATCTATAGAAAATCGCGGAACATACATGGGGGGTGATTCGGGTACCCCAAGGGGTGTTCTATCTCTGGACTTTCGCTTGACACTACTTTTTGGGACACCCTGTATAGAAGATAGAAGAAGAAGATAAAACTGTAACGGAGAAAAATCTGTAGGTACATGAAATATTTTTAGTAAATTTTAATTGGGAATATATGCCGAAACAGCACTTTTAATTTTTGTCTGTATGTACGTATTTTTAAAAGGGCATACTGCCAAAATTACGTGATGGATTTTGATGAAACTTGACTTAGTGCTAGCCTAGGTATACTATACCGGGTGTTACCAGACTACATCCGAAAACTTCAAGGGGTTAAAGTACCCATCAACATTTCTATGAAACCAATACTGTGAGCGTGGAAAAAACCAGCTATTTTATACAAAACTTCAATACCTACTTGGCTCAAAATGTATATAGGATCTAAGATGTAAAACATCACGCTCACTCACACTCGACAATATATGCGTTTTGCGAACGAAGTCACAGGCACAGCTAGTTCATAGTATAAAGTAGGCTGATGCGAATACGTATGTGGTTGCAATTTTGGCTGCATGTTAAGTTTCCTTTGCCAAAACTGGCTTTGCAAATGATCCTACCCTATAAGTTAATGTCATGCTATTCTTAGGCGGCATTCTCTCGCTATACCGAGGATATTTATTCACTGTGATAAGTCTACTAGCCTCAAACAGCCGAGTCGTGCCTCGCGGTTCGTTGAATGAGAAATTTGACAAAAGCTCGCCTCAACCGACGCGGGAAACGGTAGCGGTTTATAAACAAAAAATAAAAGTACTTATCATAATCTTCACATAATAAAATCGTTGAGAGCCCGTGTCTGTACTTTTGATATTTTCAAATAAAATTTAGGGCTAGGTACCTCAAAAAGACATGCTACTTACTTTAAAACAACAGATAAACAAACAAACAGATTTTTTTTTTAAAAACGATTGATTTAGGCTAAATAGCGTGTCATCTTTAGGTAGCACAAAATTTTCTTTTGAAAATCAAAGTACAGACACGTCTTCTCAATGATTTTATTATAATGTATACCTAGAATTTGAATCGAATTAGTTTCAAAATCTGGCGCTTATTGGAAGGTTTATTAGGCTTTATTGGCGCCCACCCGCGTCGGTTGGCAATGAGTAAGGACAGCCGAATTAATTCTGCTTGTCAAAGCAACCAATAAAATGCAGGCGTGATGTGACTCGACTGGGCTTTTATGTAATGGACCTAAGGCTTCCACCCTTATTGATAACGAGCTGTTACCCGCGACTTTGTACGCGCTTGATTACTTTTAAACGGCTCTACCAATTTTGAAAAGCCAGGACAAACTGCCGTTGCGGGGACCCATCCACATACTGAACTCGCAAAGCGTTGCTATAAATTCGTCTGACTATTAATTATGCTTCAAGTTATTTACTGCATACATTTAGGTACGAAAACATGAACAAATAAAATAAAAAATATTGTAGTTCTTGAAAATACTCAAAATCAACACGTTAAAACACGTAAAAAAAACTTAAAAACAAATATTTCGTTAAAAAAAGCCCGACCCTGCCAGGATTCGAACCTGGAATCTTCTGATCCGTAGTCAGACGCGTTATCCGTTGCGCCACAGGGCCTTGTAACTAAGCGATGAAAATTAAGGTTCACTATGAGTCAGTTGAAAAGCTTTTGGAAAAAGCTTGCTATTTTCAGATTTCGTGCGGTTCTCATATCTTATTATTATCTTATACCTTTAAACGAGCAATTCTTGTATATATTATGTATATGTATATATAATCGGAATCTCAGAAACGGCTCCAGCGATTTACATGAAATTTAGTATGCAGGGGGTTTCGGGGGCGATAAATCGATCTAGCTAGGTTTCATTTTTAGAAAACGTCGCTTACTCCAAAAAAACGAGCAAAGCTCGGTCACCCAGGTACTAACCTCTTAAAGGTTGAATTTTAGAAATTCTTTGCACCTCGTGACCCAGAAAGGAACCTTACCTCCAAATAACTTGTAAGTCTTATATTTATCTTATATTTAATTTTGATTATTATATTTTGTAATTTTGTATTGATTTTTTCAGTTCTTCACAGTGTGGTAAAAGGATTAAATAAAGGAAGTAGATCAGTACCACTCTAGTAACTAGAGATCTGACTAGATATCTATCAAGCCAGGGGATTACAGTCGTGATCATGTTGTAATCTATACTAATATTATAAAGCTGAACAGTTTGTTTGTTTGGTTGAACGCGCTAATCAAAGAACTACTGGTTCAAATTAAAATATTAGTGTTGTGTTGTATAGAGAAAGGTTATATAACATCCCGCTACGACCAACAGGAGCGTAGCAATAAAAAATGTTGCAAAAACGGGATATAATGTTTGACTTAAAACGCGCAAAGTTGCGCGAGAGCCGGCTAGCAAAAAATAAATTCAGTCGTTAAAAATCTGTGTAAGTAATTCCCTTGCAGCAGTTTGAAGGGAATGGAAGGAATGGCAGATTTCCGCGGTTATATTTAATAGCCACCGGTTGAATTCCCTCACGAATCTCCGCCTTCACGAAACACGATAATGGCGGGCGAATTAAAAAAATGAAGGTAAAAACTAGTGACATTGTATACATGAGTACAGTAATTCATGTAACACGACTGTAATCCCCGGCTCGGTAGATATCTCCTCAGAACTCTAGTTACTTAGATCTTTGAGGATATCTAAAGAGGGTAGTCAGAGGCACTTCAAAACATGACATTTGGTTGAAATACGGGTGGGAAGTTTGTATTGGGAATGCATGGTTAAGCAACGCAGGGCGCAGTCAGTTTTTGGATGGGTGACCTCCTCTTTTTGTACTCCATAGAAATTGCATGTTATATTTATGGGTTTTTGCGGGTGAAATGGCGGGTAATAGCTAGTAAGACCTTGGGATCTTGCCAAGATACATTTTCTGTTGGCGTTCTGGTTGGAGGAAAGATCAAATTGCATGGAAATGGAGTTAGCATCGTGGTTTCAAGTGACTGCTACGTAATTTCCGTACAATTTGATATTGTTGGCGTGAACGCTAACAGAAATCTTGCCGATACCTGTACGTCTACCATGAGTTGTCACATTTAGATCAGCTGACGTTACTACAGTAGTAATAGTTCGTTACTATGACATCTGTCGAAATTGTTACTCATGGTACCAAATTCTAAGCAAATTAATGAGCGCAAACTACAGTCGCTGTAGTACGCTGTGACGTAGGATAGTTAGCTACGTGAGGTTTTAGTACCCAACTATCCGCTAGAGGCGCTGTACAATATGTTCATACATTTTTTTAACTACAGTCGCTAGCGAGTGTAGATTGTGAAAACTCGTGGTAGACCCTCTGGCCACATCCTACACAGATGAGCTTAACAATATTCGAGTGTTGGTGGTAACGAGCGCTCATAGTTTGTTCTACACAATTACATAGCCATAAATGTAATAGTATGACATAAAGTGTTGGACAAAAGTCATTTTGGACATCCTAGTTGGACATTTTGTGTTTTAGACATTATTTGTGCAAAGGATATTTTATTGAATTAATGTTATTATGTATTATATGTACGTATTTACAAAACAATAGTAAGTATATAATAAATCTACCAGTTATCTGGTTCCTATAGTACAAGCTTTGCTTATTATTATGTATTAAAGAGATAAAGTTTGTTTGTATGTATATAAGAAACTACCCATCATCTTTCACCAAGATTTAGAATGAACTTTCAGGATGAACATAAGCTATATTTTATGTAGGTACCTCGCGGGCGAAGACGCCGGCGGAAGTTAGTTTAATCATTTTGAAATTTTGCTCCAAACAAATATTGCATTCTCGTCGCTAATTACAACATCAACAAATCAGTGAATGGAACAGTGAACGGAAAAAAAACATGAAAGCGAAGGAAATCCGCGAAACTCGACACTAAACTCACACACCTCCTTCGTGGATTTTCCAAAAATGATTGATGTTTGAGAAGCACCGTAAAAACCAAAGACATTTTATCTACTGACGAAAGTCCTTGGTAAAAACAGCCATCTTTTGTTTAAAATTGACTTGACAACTTGACTATGACTCTGTGACGTTGACAATACTTATATATAAATACACTTGACACTGGCAAAATTGTTCTGTAAGTGACAGATGCCATAATTTAAGAAGAAGTAGAAGAAGAAGCCGCCTTTATTACTTCGACGTTTGGGTTTAAATTTCAGTGTAACGTGAAGATAGCTGATTTCAATTTCTTCAACGCTCCCTTGCTATCTGGGATGATATTTATAATGATGATGATTTCAAGGCATAATTGACAAGCCCCGTCTGCCATTTTTAAACTCATTTATAAAACGCTGGTGGTGTAGTGGTAGCACCCATGCCTAATGAACCGAAGGTCGTGGATTCAAACCTGGTCGTGCACCAATGAGTTTTTTTCTATTCGAAAAATTTATTTGCACAATGCCAGTGCTTTTAAACGGTGAAGGAAAACATCGTGATGAAACCGGCATACCCTAGAACCAAAATTTCGAAGGTGTGTGTCATAGGCTAGTATTTTTATAAGTGGCCATGAGCTTGCAACCTGTCACATACGGAACGCTAACTACTGTGCAAAATGTGGGCATGTGCCAAATGTCCTGTTTGAACGTGCCTCTGACTACCTTCTTTAGATATCCTCAAAGATCTAAGTAAAGATTTGAGGAAATATCTACCGAGCCCGGGGATCACAGTCGTGATCTATTTTTTCCTTGTATTTTCCATTCACTGGAATTAAATGGAATTAAATTCGGAACCCAATAACCATGTCGTCACAATGTGCATACAGTTTTATGAGAGACTAGCTTCCGCCCACGGCTTCGCCCGCGTGGTACCTTTAAAAACAAAAACAAATCTATCCCACGGGAACCATACATTTTTCCGGGATAAGAGGTAGCCTATGTGTTCTTCCAGACTATAATCTATATCTGCGCCACATTTCATCCAGATCCGTCAACCGTTTCAGCGTGAAAGAGTAACAAACATACATCCATGACATCCTGACATCCATCCATACATTCTAACAAACTTTCGCGTTTATAATATTAGTAGGATAGTAGGATATATAAAGTTATCACACTACATTAAGAGCACAATGTCAGCGCCCACTACTCGCGGTGTACCCGTAAATCTTCCATGACGTAGAGAACCCCTCCCCGTGAATTTATTGCGGAAATTTGTTAGAAAAGTCCAACCACAAAAGGTGTCTATTCGTTGAGGAGCTTGTATATTTCAAAACGAAACTTCGATCGAGACATTTTCAAGCACATACAAATGTACATACATACTTGTTTACATAAATAAAAGGAATAAAATAGACTTGGTCACGACTGTAATCCCCAGGCTCGGTAGATATATCCTCAGATCTCTAGTAAACTAAACTTAAGGCTGCATTTACATTGATACAGTAACTGGCGCCAGCATCACTGGATTCCGACGCAGCACTGGCACTTGCATAGGATCGCATGTTTACACGCGTCCAGTAGTCATTTCCGCTTTGTTACAAATGAAACGCGTGGATACAGTACGATTTTGCACAGTAGTTAGTATTCATGACAGGTTGCAAGCCCATCGCCGCTTATAAGAATACTAACCTATGACACACACCTTCGAAATTTTGGCCACCTTTTGGCATGCGTCATTTTACGTGACGAAAATGACGGAAAGAAATGGGATAACGAAAATCGGATGTAGTGCGTAAGTTATTCGAGTAAATAAAAGATGGAATACCTGCATCTTAATATCCATCTAATAGCAAAGGTAAGTTAAAGCACTAAAAACTATCTTTAACCGATAATATTAGTATTTTTTTCTGTAAAGTCCAGAAGATAATCTTAACTTGGAAATGAAAGCAAGAGTTTTAAATTCTGGTTGGCTAACTTTGCCCAATACTTTTCCGCTGGCAGCGAGACGATGGAACTTGCAGAACCATCATCATCATCATCATCATTTTCCCAACTTCACTTATAGAACTGTCGATACTAGGGAAATACAATGGTAATACATTCAATACAAGTTAAATTAAATCAAAAATTTTAAAAACCCCCGGCACCAATTTTGCCCGCCATTTTGTGATGGCGGCCATTTTGTATTTGAAATTTGTATAGTATTCTAATACTCGAGCCCTTTTATTTAACATTGAGGAAGATGTGAAAAAATATGTAATCCGCCATTTTGTGGTGGCCGCCATCTTGGACCGATTATCAAACACAGCACTACACTTCCGACTAGTTCACCTTTCAAACAAAAAAAAATCAGTATCTGCGTTCGGGAGCTACGATGCCACAGACAGACAGACACACAGACAGACGACCCCGTCGTTTTTGCGTCGGGGGTTAAGGCCGGTTACAGTGCTAACTTTATACTGTGACGAAGACTTTGACTTATTTAAAACAATTCACGTAGGAGAGATTAGTGCGGCGTGCGCTGCAACTTATATAATAACCACACAGTTGCGAGATACCAGCTCGTATTGAGCTAGCCAGAGAAACAAAAATGATCACGTCTGTGATCCCTAGGCTCGTAGATATCTCCTCAAAGACCTGAGTGGCAATATTGTACTCTGATTACAATCATTACAATGAATGTCTATCAGCAACTGTACTGTGATTACGTAATTCTAATATTTACAAACAATATACAATAAAAAATAATGTTATAATAATAATTTCATGGTAGTAAACGGAAAGTTTAATACCATGAAATTATTATCATTACATTATTTTTATACAATTATTATAATACAATTTACCGCTAGAAACTAGAAGCTGTTAGTAACAATATTTTGATATTATCAGAATTAAGTAATCGCAGCACTATAGTGACTTCTACTATAGACTATAGACTAGACTATAGATCTTTGGGGATATCTAAAGAGGGTAGTCAGAGGCACGTCGCCGAGGCGACCCGTTTCGCGATGGATGAACGATAGATTTTGAAAGTTGTGGTTAACACCTAGTTTGCAAAAATTGTGTTTTGGCTTTGTGAAATACGTTGGAAATTGTCGTGAATGCCCTTAGCAAGAGATGAGGGACTTATTTACAAGCGTGAGTAATAAAACTTTCATAGTCGCTTACCAGTTACTGTATAAAAGCCTTAAGGCTGCGCACTGAAGCAATAATGGTCGCCTTTGCTATAAAACTGTCGGCCCTCACTATAACATATAGCCAATAACGATATATTAATATCTGTAGTGCGATGACGGAACTCTGATACAATCAACACTTGTCAAAACTGGCTCAAATGTACTTTTAAACTTACGCGATCTGAACACATTATTCTTAGTATTAGATGGTTTAAAAAACAACGGGAAAATAAAAGGTAATTTGAACGCTTAAAATACCCGTCTAATACTAATAATAATGGCTCAAATGTATTGAATAAACACTCTTATGTCATACCAAATCACTTGATTGCAATCAAAATGTATTGACATTGATTGTAAGCAAAGATCCATAATCGCCACTCTGATACTAGTGACTAGTTACTTCAACTGTTTCTTTGTTTTTTACCCGTCTACAAAGTAGGGTCATGTGTTTAGTTCAGGGTTACTAGGTGTGTCTAAGTGCCTGTTCCAGTCCTATCCCCAGTCCGAGAAGAACTGACAAGAAACTCGCTGGGCCCTAGCGCTTTTTTGTATGATCCTTGGTCATTTGTTAGGGACACCTAGCAGAGTTGGAGATGATTAGTCCCAAGGTTTTTTTTTTCTAATAAATAGAGTAAACTTTATTACCCAATTCCGCTGGTTCTTGGGTTCCGTCCATTTTCAATATCAAATTACGGACAAAGAAGTCGGATTAATGAAAGTTTTTCTGCTCCTAAGTGCTCAGCGCCTTGAGAACCGCCCGAGGTTTGTACGAGATCTTATACTTAATGATTACTAGCTTCTACCCACGGCTTCGCCCGCGTGGTACCTTGAAAAACAAAAACATCGCTATCCCACATTTTGCATTTTCCCACCCGTGCATTTTTTCGAGATAAAATGTAGCCTATGTGTTATTCTAGAACATAATCTATATCTGTGCCAAATTTCATTCAAATCCGTTCAGCCGTTTTAGCGTTATAGAGTAACAAACATCCAGACATCCAGACATCCTCATAAACTTTCACGTTTATAATATTAGTAGGATTTTCATGGTCATTTGCGAACAAAATATATTGATCCTTCACTACATTAGATTACATTTACATTTTTATTTGAGCGCTGGTGGTAGCACCCCTGGCTCACGATCCGAAGGTCGTGATACCTGAAAAAAATATTATAGATAGATAGATAATATTTGGATTTTTTTGGGACAAAAACAAATACTTCTGCTAATTTTTCAGGCTTTTCATTGCTATCAGAATAACACACGTTTTATTTAGTTTTTCGTAGAAGCACATTTCACTGTGTTTCAAATGTAATCTTACGCGAAACTAATGGTATAAAAAACAAGAATTTTTAATAAAAATATTTTCATTGAGTCCTTTTTTGCATTAATATAAGCATATTCATAATTCAGCTTCGGGTTGTATCACCGAACTGGCTAACAGCCAAATGACGTCATTGTAGCTAAAGCACCTCATTACTGAATGGTTTAGTAGCGCCCGCGCCATGCTTATGACTTGAGACAATTAATCGATCAGTATTATAATACCATGAAATATGTCAATGACATACGAGGGAAGACGCAAAACTATAAATATTAAATAATTTTTTTAGATGTATTTCAATGACATACGCGGTTACAAACTATATGTTACACAAATCTTTTGATATTGAAAAGTTCGATAACTGTAATTAAAAAAATTTAGATACTTTACATACATACAAAAAATACAGCAAATTCAGTTTTTTTTTCTATAATTTTATATTTATTATAATATAACCTTACAGACTAATTTTTGTGTACACATAATTATACGATAAAATTTATAAGATTAAAAAAGTGTTTAATGTCATTTCATAATAGCGAAAATTCGCGTCATAGTGCAGCAAATCAAGCTTCTTTCCACAAGCTCTTCGAGCAATATCAAAGTACTAAAACCTATACAACTAATATTGAGTTATATAAGTGAATAAACTTTTAAAATAAATTGCAAAATGGATGCTAGGTGTAGGGTTCGAACCCACACCCTCTCCCACAACCACTCCCTCTCGGGAACCAGAGCTTAAATCTGGCGCCTTGGACCACTCGGCCAACCTGGCTATACGCAGAACATTGAAAGTTCGCTTCACAATGCAGAAATTCAAGGCCTTACCACAAGCTCTTACAAACCATCATGTTTCAGAAACGTCACATACCATGCTTGAAGTAACACTACTTCAATACAACTTTATAGTTCATGGTACGAAACATACTAAAATGGATATTATGTAATGATTGTACTCGAATGTTGGTTGGAAGGACCTAGCAGATCTTTACCCTTTTGTAGGTACCTTTTGTAATGTGGGGCGAAACCGGAACGATTTTTGACATAGGGCTAAAGCGGAATTTTCTGAAATGTGGGACGAACATGTGGGGCGAATGCGTAGTAAATCATAAATAAATAAATAAATAAATAATGCTGGACAATCCACACAGCATCATCTAGCCCCAAAGTAAGCTACTCAAAGCTTGTGTTATGGGTACTAGATATCTGATATATTTAATACATTATATACATAGATAGATATTTTTATTATACATAGAAAACACCCAGACCAACGGAACTAATTTCTGCAGATCGTACACAAATTTGTTCGCGGCGGGAATCGAACCCGCAACCTCTTGCGGCGCAGGCGGACTCTCGCCCGCTGCGTCACAGAGGTCGTCAAAATATTATACTTATATAGATAAATATTATATATATATATAGTCATAATTTTAAAGGTTTGCACACAAACTATTGAATTGAACAAAACATAAAAGTTATAATACTCGTACGTTGATAATACCCGAAGAGCTTATGGCCCCAGTTTTAAATTGAAATACTATTATTCGATCGGTATAAGGGTAATGTTATAATGTTAACATCTGTCGGATGTAACCGGTTAAGTAGGTACAGCTGACGAATTTATTGTATTCCTGAACAAGGCTATTGTTCATAAACAAAGCAAAATACATACTTATTGGAACCCAAAAAAGTTTTATGAAAAAGATACTCATTACTAGCAGTGTATCGAAGCGTGAAAAACATCTATTATTTGAAACATTTTTGGGGTTTCTGACGGGTCCAATATGCGAACATTATAATTTGGTTTGGTTATACCTCACTGGAATAAAAAAAAAATGTGTTTATTATTCATTTGATTAATATAATTTGTTATTATGGTAGAATAACAATATTAATTTTACGAAGCCAGCTTCAGAGAGGGTAGAATTGTCATGTCCTTGTAGCGAATCGGTATTGATCGGTGACCTTGACATTTAGAGCGGTCACGCACTGCGTCCGATCCGAACCCGTGAAAATATGGATCTAGAAAACTCGGACCGAATTCCGGTATTGCTTACGCACTAGTCCGATCTCTGATACAAATCCAAGCAATTCAGGAGCCACCTTTTGACATACGTCATTTTACGTGACGATCACGGATCGGATTCGGATCGGACGCAGTGTGTAACCGCTCTTAGTTGAGGCAGACATCGGTCTTTAGAAGCTAAACAATGCGATACCATATTATATTGAGCAATAACTATAATAATAAAAGCATACAATAAGTTAATAAGTTTTGTTTTATACATTTAATTTACTTATACTAAAAATATTAATTTAAAATTATGATATTTTGTGTTTTAGGATTGTGAAACAAACGAGATATATTTATTACGAATACTTACATACGTCACACATACGTTTGTTAGAAGTTTTGTGAGAAGTTGAATAATTAAAAAGAATATCAAAATATCGTACATACATATGTACATAAAAAAACGCCTGTTTTTCAACAGGGTAGGCAGAGACCACGGATCTCCACTTGCTACGATCCTGACATACCTCTTTAGCTTTATTCACTCTCATTCTATTCTTCATATATGCGCGTCGGTTTAGGGTACTCTGAACCTGGCCCTTCTCTAAAACGTCCTCGATTTGATTGAAGTACGTACGCCAAGGTCTTCCCCTTCCAACTGTCCCATTCACACTCGCCTTATGTATCTGTTTCGTCAATCTACTTTCATCTATTCTTCGTACATGCCCAAACCATACCATTTAACATACCTTTCTCAATTTTCATCACTACGTCTCATTTCACTCCACAATGTTCTCTTATTACACTATTCTTCACTTTATCATTCAAAATAAAGCCCACAAATACTTCTGAAGCTCAGTATTATAAAATAAAGTTCTCCGCCGCGTCTGTCTGTCCGTGATAAACTCAAAAACGACTGCATCGACTTTCATGTTGTTTTCACCAATGAGTAGAGTGGTTCTCGAGGAAGGTTTTAGTATATAATTTATCGAGTTTGTAAGTCGCAATAACCGATATTCACGCGTGCGAAGCCGCGGGCATCAGCTGGTATAATATAATAAATAGTATAAACTTCTTGAATGATATTTTTATGCGTATTACGAAATCGGCTACCGTAAGTGACGCCTGATTTTTATGGGTGTATCCCATCTGGCCCGGTGACTTGGCCCGGTGCCGGGCCACATGGGAAAAAAAAGTTTTAACTGGCCCGGTGATGTGTTTACCGGGCCAAATGACACAAATCAAGTGCCATCGTCCCCGGTAAGGTGAGAAAAGAGGATACGCCTCGTAATTTATGAAATACTAAATACATGCATCTACCTATGAAAGGGACTGATAAGGAAAATTGAAGGAATTTATCGACTACACAAAATAAGTAACAAAATAATAAACTCCACCCTATAATTGTAGAAGGGAGACAAAATCAGGTAGGGTCTCGTTGGCCAGATTGAAACATGTCGGCCAGTCGGCGACGGGTGACGGATGAGAGCGGTGCCCAATAATTACCAGTATTGTTATGATTGAGAAATCTACAAAGTTACTTCGAGTTGGTTCAAAAACAGACGTATTAATGCTTAAAATATTCAACATTACATCACGCAATGTGTTAAAATGTAAACTAAGTGATTTCGGTAATGTTTTTTGTTTACCTTCTTGTTGTTTTGAACGAGTGTTGTGAAATAATGGTGCGTTTCAAAGGCTTCTATCGTGTATATAATAATACGAGGGTTGCAAACGATGTTTTCCTTTACCGTTTGAGAGTATCGATTTAACGTTTGAACTGTAAATTGTAATGATCATTTTTTTTATTCTAGGTTCGAATTTTTGGTTTTCTCACGATGTTTTCCTTCACTGTCGGTTACCTCACGATGTTTTCTTTCACCGTTTAAAATTATTGGCATTGCGAACATAAATTTCAGAATGGAAAAACTCATTGGTGCACGACCAGGTTTGAACTCACGACCTTCGGATCGTGAGGCAGGGGCGCTACCACTACACCAGCACTCTTAAAATAAAAAAATTTAACGTCAATATTTCTGGTTGCGTGTGGTATCATCATCATCATCATTCTCAGCCTGTGTCTACCCACTGCTGGGTATATGCCTTTTTCATTTTGTGCCCAGATCTCGATAATCGATCCGCATCCAAAACAATCTCCCTATCTTCTTTACGTCATCGACCCTTGTAGCAAGTGGTGTAGTAATTTTAATTATTTCTTTTCTGTGAAAAACTCATGACTTCAAATGGTAATAGCCTGTCTATAAATAACTCTCCTGTAAATAACCATCGTATGTATCTAAGCTAATGTAGGTCATCTTTTAGGTTTAAAGAATATTTATTTCCCAAAGAAGAAATTACATTTCACTTTTTATGAGAAACATCTTAGGTTTAGATAAGTTACATAGTGCTTCGAGCGTCAGTTAATGTTAATCGTGTACAAAAGTTCTACAAATAACCTTATACAAATATCACGTAACAATAAGATAGTTAACAAAGAATTAATAGATGTAGTGAAAACATTTCAAAACTACCCGCAGATTCCACCAATTCCTTTTCCTCGTTTGTAGGGAAAATTTCCAAGTATTCTTTGCGAATATTGAGTCTATAACATGGAAGGAAAGTATGTTGGTTTTGTTAAATCTTTTCGAAATAATCATTTAATACAACTAAACATTTTAATAACATATAAAGAAAACTGTCACTGAGAAGAGGAGTGCCAGATTAGCATGGTATGGACACGTGATGAGGAGGGATGAAAACCATGTCACCAGAAGAGTTATGAGTATGAATGTGGCTGGGTGCGCAAGTAGAGGAAGGCCGAAGAAGTGGTTTGATTGTGTGAAAGATGATATGAATGTAAGAATTTGATTCAGAGTTGACGAATGATAGGAGTGAGTGAAAGAAGAAAACATGTGCCGACCCCACGCGTGGGATAAGGGCAGGAGAATGGTGATGATTTTAATAACATGTATATTGTTATCGAATTTAAGGTCTTGGAACTAGCTGAGCAAAGACCTCCCACTCTTCAACTCCTGGTCAAGGACCCCAAATTTGACCATCAAAGAACAAGTAGGTAACAGATCGTTGATTGTCGTAAGCTTCAATAGAACTACAACTCCTGTTTCATTATCTTATACCTTTAAACGAGCAATTCTTGTATATATATATATAATTGGAAACTCGGAAACGGCTCCAGCGATTTTCATGAAATTTAGTATGCAGGGGCTTTCGGGGGCGATAAATCGATCTATCTAGGTTTCATTTACAAAAAACAAGATTTACCATAGAAAAAACCGAGCAAAGCTCGGTCAACCAGGTACTATATATAATATTATATAAACGGAATCTCGGAAACGGCTGCAACGATTTTCATGAAATTTAGTATGCAGGGGCTTTCGGGGGCGATAAATCGATCTAGCTAGATTTCATTTTCCAAAATACAAGATTTACGAGAAAAAAAAAACCGAGCAAAGGTCAACCAGGTATTTTAGTATTAAACACGTATTTATCGCGTTCTAATTACCTACTTATTTTCAAGACGTTTCGACAGGTTTGCACGCTGTCTCGTTTTGCCTGTAAATTTTATGCAGAAAAAATTACTTCTGCGATCAATCTTTTTATTTGATTGACCATAGATGTTTGTTCTGTACATACATACATAAAATCACGCCTGTTTCCCGACGGGGTAGGCAGTGATCACGGATCTTCACTTGCTACGATCCTGACACACCTCTTTTGCTTCATTCACTCTCATTACATTCTTCATACATGCGCGTCGGTTTAGGGTACTCTTGACCTGGCCCCTATTCAATAAACATTACTAGTCTACAAATTTGTAAAAAAGCGACAATATTGTTGAATTTTATGACAAGTGCTGTTTAATAAAACCTACAAATTATGTAGTATTGTAAGAAAATTTTACAATATTGTAATTTTTCCTTCAGTAAATCGTATTTTTTTATTAAACCGAAACTTGTGGAATTGTAGCCGCTTACAATTAATTGTATTTTACAATTTGTAGTGTTTATCGAAACGGAGATGGCGGGACGAACTGGACAAATTTCTAGCTGACTGGGAGAAAATAGCACAGGATCGCGACATCTGGAAAGATTGGGGGGAGGCCTTTGCCCAGCAGTGGGACACAAACGGCTCATAATAATAATAATAATAATAATAGTGTTTATTGAATAGGGGCTTGGCCTTTCTCTAAAACGTCCCCAATTTGCTCAAGGTACGTAAGCTGAGGTCTTCCCCTTACAACTGTCCCATTCACACTGTTTGTTCTGTATATGAGTGTTACTATGTATTCTATGTATGTATTTACAAAAATATATAAAACTAGCTTCCACCCGCGGCTTCGCCCGCGTGATACCTTGAAAAACAAAAACAAATCTATCCCGCGGGAATATTACATTTTTTCGGGATAAAATGTAAATTATGTGTTATTCCAGACCATAATCTATATCTGTGCCAAATTTAATTCAGATCCGTTCAGCCGTTTTAGTGTGAAAGAGTAACAAACATCCACACAAACTTTCGCGTTTATAATATTAGTAGGACTAACTGACCCGATGAACTTTGTTTCACCTTCATAAATGTCCTCGCAATTTTTCCATACTTTCTCACCGTTTAAACTTTCTCTGGACACCAAAAATCAGTCGTCATTTTCGAGTTTTAGCAAAACTAACGAACAGCAATTCATTTTTATGTATTTAAGAAGATTAATCTATCAGCTAACTGATTCCCATAGTACAAGGTTTGCTTAGTTTAAGACAAGATGGCGGTGCGTGAAATTTCCATATTTTTTCATCCACTGTATTAGATTTTTGACATCTTGTAAAGCCTATGTCACTCTGTGATCTAGATGAATCCAACAACATCAAAATTATTATTTATTTTTTATTACTTATTATTATTATTATTTTTTTTGTCAAAAATCCGTGCACCCGTTTAGGCTACAGTGACAGCCAAAGAAACTCACATAACATATAACCAAAACCCTACTTTGCTTCGCAGACGGGTGATAAAAAAATGAAAATGCCGATGTTTTTCTTCACCGTTTAAGAGCACAGGCATTGCGCACGAATGTTTTTCGAATAGAAAAACTCATTGGTGCACGACCAGGTTTGAACACTCGACCTTCGGATCGTGAGACAGGGGTGCTACCACTACACCACCAGCGCTCTTTATAAAAAAATAGAACCAAAATATTTCCTGTTTCTATGTAATTCAAGGTTTAAAACATGTTCTTTCTACAACAACCGTTTTACCGGTTTATGTACTACAATAGCAGAATGTAGGTTAAGCTAATAGACTTTAGACTAAGCTAAGCTTGGGTTCGTAACGGACAACCTCACATCCGCTTGCATCCGCTTGCACCCCAATACGAGCGGAAACCGGGGCTGGGATTATGTAATTCTGATAATAACTAAATATTATTACTAACAGCTTCTAGTTACTAACGATGTATTGTTTAAAGTTTATTTCCATAAAAATCTTCTTCTCCTGCCCTTTCCCCACGTAATGTGGTTGGCACAAGATGTGATTTTCTTACATTTCCCTCTATCATTCGTCATCTCAGTACTCACTCCTTTCTTACCCATGTCATCTTTCACACAGTCCATCCATCTCTTCTTTGGCCTACCTCTACTCTTGTATCCATCCACATACCTAAACTCTCCTCGTCACATGATATTCATCTCTTTTAAAACATGCCCATACCACGCTAACCTATTAATACTCATTTTTTTTCGTCGCCGGCGCCACTTTCAGGCTTCCTAATATACTCTATATTAAGTATTTTTTATGTTATTGCCAAAAAATATTATATTATATTTGTATATTGTTTGTAAGTATCAGAATTTAGTAACCACAGCACTGTTGCGTTCATGTGACAAGTATCGATTGCAACAAGAGTGTCATAATAGCCATTGTAGTTGCAGATTCCTCACAAAAAAACGGCCAAGTGTGAGTCGGACTCGCGCATGAAGGGTTACGCACCATATATTACGAGTATTTGTTACAATCCGTTTATAATTTGTTGTTATAGCGACACAGAAATAAAAAATAAATGTGTGTGATCATGAGACAGCACACTGACAGACAAACGGATGGACAGACGGACAGCTGAGGCTTATTAACAGGGTTCCGTTGATTACCCTTCGGCTACGGAACCCTAAAAGGGGGTTCGTAGCATGACGCTGACCAAACACGCTCAAACAATTCTGTAAAACGAATATAACGTCGTACGTTTGCGTTTTGTATTATTATTTATCCAATTCCAAGCAGAGGTAATTTACTTTTGGTTCGTTTCAGAACAAGGCAAATAACGTGAATATACAAGTATAAATAAATTAAATTTATATTAAATTAGTAATAAATTTCATGAAAATTGTTGAAGCCGTTTCCGAGATTCAGATTATATGTATTATGTATACATACATCATCATCATCGTCATCTTCCTGCCCTTTTCCCACGTTATGTGAGATCGGCTCAACATGTGATATTCTTCCATTTCCCTCTATCATCCGTCATCTCAGTACTCACTCCTTATCCATCCTTCACACAGTCCATCCATCTCTTCTTTCCCTTGCATCCACATTCATACCTAACACTTTCCTTAGGTATTACATAGATAGATTAACATTTAAATATCTTGGACACATAATTACCGACAGCCTCAAAGATGATGCCGATATTGAAAGGGAGCGTAGGGCGCTGGCAGTTCGAGGGAATATGCTGGCTCGCAGGTTTTCTCGGTGTACGGAGCAAGTAAAGGTTACTCTTTTCAAAGCTTACTGTCAAAACTTGTACACGGGGAGCCTGTGGGTTAGACACACTAAGACCTCGCTAGCGACCCTACGCGTCCAATATAATAATATCTTCAGGATGATGTTGGGGCTGCCTCGCTTCTGCAGTGCATCTACTATGTTTTCAGAGTACCAAACAGATGGCTTTGAAGCCGTCATCCGTAAAAAAACAGCTTCCCTGATCCGCAGAGTGCGTGACAGCCACAACAGCATCCTGAAAACCGTAGCGGACAAGTATTCTTCGCCGCTGTGGGCGGGCCTGGTGCGCAGAGTGATCCCGGGAAACGCCTTGTTACTCTGGTGATCACTCTGTGAACCAAGCCTGCACCTATTATTATTTTTAAGTATTAGTGTTTTATTTAAACAATAGTCTAGATAATACTTACTAACCCCTTTTTTGCATTTATGTTGTTTACTAACCTATATGAACCTATTGTTGTTTGAAATATAGAGATTTTATTTATTTTATTATTAATGTTCCTACATAGTTTTTGACTTTTTATGAAACTGTGTTCGTGGTAGTTCTCATAGCGTTTTGGGTTGTTAATTGTATATGGAATATAGAAAATAACACTCCGTTTTTAGTTCGTATATTTATTTGGTCATGCCAGCGAGTAGGTGCGGTAGGCCAAGAAAGTGGTGTACCAGTTTTGATTTAGTTTCCTAGTCATCAAAAATTACAACAAGGTTCAGTACATACCAAAAAAATAGAAGTTGCCAGATAGATCTGCAAGCGAAACTAATCTTTATCACCTATGAATCTGCAATCGGCAGTCAACCTTAGGGTGGTAAACCAATTTTTTGGTTACACACAAACTTGGTTTGGCGTGGACACACGCTATAGGCGCGCGGTGAGCGAGGGCCGGCGCTGATATATCGCCTACTTACCAGTTACCACCGCTCACTTAGCTAAGTGCTTCCCCTTGATTCAGTATTGCCTTTAGATGCATTTACCCGTACGTCTACCATGAGTTGTCACATTGAGATCGGCTGACGTTACTACAGTAGTAATAGTACGTTACTATGACATCTGTCAAAATTATTACTCATGGTAACAAATTCTAAGCAAATTAATGAAGCGCAAATTACAGTCACTGTAGTACGCTGTGACGTAGGATAGTTAGTTACGTTAGGTTTTAGTACCCAACTATCCGCTAGAGACGCTGTACAAGTTTTCATAAAGTTTTTTAACTACAGTCGCTAGCGAGTGTAGATTGTGAAAACTCATGGTAGACCTACTGTATAGTTAAAGTACTAAAACAAAATAAGGGCCGAGTATTTTTGTTTCAAACCAACCACCAATGAGATTTCAAGATCTCATACATATTCTAAGATTTTTTTATTTAATTACCATAAAATTTAATAAATAAATTAAAAAAAACATGAATTTAAAAAATTAAGAGTAATAGCCTGTTTGCTAGTGACTTAATTCGCGTTCATCATGACAACAACGTCCACGTCCCCGGGCTCGGTAGATATCTTCTCAGATCTCTAGTTACTTAGATCTTTGAGGATATCTAAAGAGGGTTGTCAAAGGCAAGTCCAAACATGACATTTGGCACATGCTCACATTTTGCATAGTATTTGGTACGTGACAGGTTGCAAGCCCATGGCCATAAGAATACTAATCTATGACACACACCTTCGAACTTTTAGTTCTAGAGTATGCCGTTTTCCTTCACCGTTTACATAATAAGCTAAACAATAAATGTATTTAATAGTCGATTTCGATAAAACAAAGTTTAAATATAACTTCAAATAATTTTATTTCATTTGTGAAAACTGCATAAAAATCCGTTCAGTATTTACAAAAATACAGGTGTACAAACAGACAGTAAACAAATACAAAATACCTTTTGCGTCTCTTCTTTTATCGCTCTCAATTCTTGGTATAATGTTTATTCACAGACACGCGGATACCACTTTTAACTAACACAACAATTTTTCCATTCCAGTTCAATCTCCAACAAGGAAGGCCAAGCTGAATCTGATTGCAAGAGGTAATGAAACCGCCGCCCGCAATTTATTATTTGTTCAGTCTTTGTATTTGAAAATAAGTTTAAACAAACTCGGCCATAATATAAAATATTGACTCAAACTGAAATTGAAAAATAGCTTATTCAATAAAATCACAAGGATCACTTTGAAACGACTTACATGCGGTGAATCTATGTGCCAATTCTAACCTAACCCAAGTACGAGAAGAACAGGCAAGAAACTCTATATCCGGTACTATCTATTATCTAAAAACAAACTGGGCTTATTAAAAGTCAACTTCATGTGGCAAACAAGGAAGGTCTAAAATTAAATTTAAAGTAGATAATGTATGAAATGGATACATGGGCAGAGGTAGGCCAATGAAAATATGTATGGAATATATGAAAGATGATATGAGTAAGAAAGGAGTGAGTACTGAGCCCGAATTCGGTCCGAGTTTTCTAGATCCATATTTTCACGGGTTCGGATCGGATTCGGATCGGACGTTGAAACCACACTTCATCATCATCTTCATCATCTTCATCATCTTCCTGCCCTTTTCCCACGTTATGTGGGGTCGGCACAACATGTGATCTTCTTCCATTTCCCTCTATCATTCGTCATCTCAGTACTCACTCCTTTCTTACCCATGTCATCTTTCACACAGTCCATCCATCTTTTCTTTGGTCTACCTCGACCCTTGTATCCATCCACATTCATATCTAACACTCTCCTCGTCACATGACATTCATCTCTTCTCATAACATGCCCATACCACGCTAACCTATTACTCCTCATCTTTTCTGTTACCGTATAATATATGTAGTTCGGTTTTACGGAGTAAAAACAAAAACAAACCGGAATTTTGTATTGTTTAAAATTGAATACCTCGCCCAAAGTTTATAGAACTTATATGGAAACTAATGTATCAGACAAAGCGGCCTCCTAGCAAGAACTTGTTTGTTTATAACTTGAACAAAGCCTTCTGGAAAGCCTCATTCTCTCCAGTTCTATCGCTTACAGGTCCTATGTACATGTATGCGGTGGAGACTTATCCTTAAATGCAATTTAAAAAAAATAGTCGTGCCTTTTCGGAAATCCATTAACAAATATTGAGTAACAAACATTCAGAAATACATCCAAACATTTACATTCACATTATTAGTAAGATAATAGAAAGTAGAAATAGTCAAATCAAAGTAGCGAATCATTTAATTGAAAATATATACAGACTAGCTTCCGCCCGCGGCTTCGCCCGCTTTAAACCTTGAAAAACAAAAACACATATCCCACGGGAACCATTCATTTTTCCGGGATAAAAAGTAGCCTATGTGTTATTTCAAACCATAATCTATATCTGTGCCAAATTTCATTTAGATCTGTTAAGCCGTTTTAGTGTGAAAGAGTAACAAACATACATCCATCCATCCATCCATCCATACATTCTTACAAACTTTCACGTTTATAATATTAGTAGGATAATCTATCCTACTATCCTACTAATACTATAAACGCGAAAGTTTGTAAGGATGTCTGGATGTATGTTTGTTACTCTTTCACGCTAAAACGGCTGAATGGATCTGGATGAAATTTGGCACAGATATAGACTATATTCTGGAATAACAGAATGCAGATTTGTTTTGTTTTTAAAGGTACCACGCGGGCGAAGCCGTGGACTGAAGCTAGTTTATAATAATGTTGTAAAAAAATGTAAATGTAATAAACTAAATGCGTAATAGCCAAATAGTTGGTAAATTCACAAGGGTCACTTCAAACAACGACAGCTCTAGCCAAGGCTGAGAACAATCAGATGTGGAACTACTCAAGTGACCAAACAATATCCTCGTAATGTAAAAAAACTGTTCAAAAAGGGACACCCCAGGCGGGACTCGAACCCGCAATCCTCGGGTTAGAAATCCGATGCCTTATCCATTAGGCCACTGGGGTTCTGGAATAAGGGATGAAAAAACCGATACACATTAATCTGCGTAATGAGGCATTGTCTAGAATTTAACTAACTTACATCATTATAGACAACGTCCAAATTGCTGCCGTGCTAAGGGGGACAGCCGTAAGCAACATTTTTTCTGAAATTGAGTTAGTACCATATTCGGAATCCTCGTGTCGAGATCTATAACTTTCTCTTTGACAGTTTTTTAAAATAAAGTCTCTAAAGGCTTTTTTCAGTTGTGCTAAGCGCCGTAGCTACAATTTATTTTTTGGATTTCTTAAAATTACAGCCGTAAACGAACATTATCACTATCATGCCCTAAACTTCTATAGATAAAACCACCGAACTGGTGGATAAAACTCATAGAGTGCTTACATTAATCGCATTAAATACATAGATGCATTACACTAAGAATGCGAATTTCAATCTTTAAGTATTTTTCTTACGTTAAGCGTGGTAACTATACATTACGGCGGTAAATTAAGTAACAATCACAGCCTTTAGCCCATTTTATTCCTTTACATGACAGCCGTAAGTTGTGCAGTTACGGCGATTATGCTTTTAATAAAAGATTTCAATCACTATGTTTCTCTATCAAAAGCGCTTTAAAGAGTGTCCCTTACCTAAAGCGCGGTATGTGTGTTACTTACGACGCTCATTGTAAGTATTCGTCTATAAAATAAAGCAGGCTTCTATAGCATAACGAGTATTTTGATGTTTTAATATAGTAATAATTGTAATCGGAGTTTAATTTTCCAACGTATAAAAACTACATTATTTTCTTTATAAAACATTTTTTTCAGATTTAAAAAAAAGTTAATTCTGTAGACGCAATTGACAAAAACATTTTGAAAACTTTAAGCGCCTTTTTCTCGAAACTAGTAGACATGCAATTACGGCTGTCACCCTTAGCACGGCAGATGGTCAAAATATACCTATTTATTCAATAAAATCACATGTTACTAACTAGGTACAAGTGCCCACTCCAGCCAGTACGTGCTAGGTACAAGTGCCCACTCCAGCCAGTACTTAGATCTAGGTCTAGCACAGTAATTCCCAAAGTGGTCCAGGTGGACCCCCAGGGGTCCGCGGGAGACTCAACGGGGGTCTACGTTGGACGTGACAAAAAATGGGGGTCTACAATCGTAACCAGGGGTGCATGAAAATTAATTTGGTTTCGACAGTGAAGAACTAAAATGTTGGCTTGTTATTTTAAATAATATGATACCTAAATTAAAACTCAATAAGACAATTTATAAATGAATTGAGAAAAAAATGGTAATTTGGAAATGGAAAAGATTATTTTTTTCGAAATCTGTTAATCGTCGTTGAAACTCAGCCTCAACGCAAGTTTCCATAGATAGATAGATCTAATCTTCACTTTTTTTTCAAGATTTAGAAATTGGTACCTAGTAATGTAAATGAAGGGGGTCCACCGGATCCAGCAAAATGGTCTATGAAACAAAAGAGTTTGGGAACCACTGGTCTAGCACTTTACGTAAAATCCTTCTTACCAAATATAAACACTGGACTAGGCCCAGACTGCTTTTGCGAAATATAGTTTTCCATATATTTATGGAGTGACTCAACCTTGCCTAGGGCTCAATACAGGAAACGTGTTACAGTGTGCAGGTATTTCTGAACGACTATAAGTGCTGAAAGAAGCCTTAAGTACCTGAACATGGTTCATAACCTGAACATAACGTTTACGATCAAGTGATCGTGCTTAAATCATGTCAGAAATGTTTTTACTGAACCGATCACCTGTTTTTAATTGTCGTTATATTCGATAAATAATAAAGAAAAGCCACATAAATATCAATAAACAGTGGACCCGAATATTCAATTTGATAATTTCATAAAAAAAACCCTAAAAATAAGTGCCTCAGATGGCTAAAACAATTAATTTGAAAGTAACAAGAGTTCCTCGACACAGGTTTACTCAGAATATAACTAGATGTCGCTAGTAAGGTTGTCCGTTTTCTAGAACGCGCTATCGGTGCGTTTTGGTCCTGCTTCATAGTCTACGGGAATTTTCATATCAATTCGTACCATACAATGAGTTGAGTTTAGCGAGTTTTTGAAGGTCAATACATTCTTTGAATGGTAGACCATATAATTGAATCTAGGTTTCATATTAATTTTAATATGTAACATTGATTTTAATAATTGTAGCTAGGTTTCATTTTTAAAAAACGTCGTTTACCAAAAAAAACCCAGTAAAGCTCGTTCACCCAGGTACTTATATTAATATGAAAAACTATAAGCGGCGATGGGCTTGCGACCTGTCACGTACGGAATACTAACTGTGCAAAATGCTGGCATGTGCTTACCAAATGTCATGTTTGGACTTGCCTCTGACTACCCTCTTTAGATATCCTCAAAGATCTAAAAACTATACTTAATCAGCTTTATTAAGGCTCAGAATACTCGTCACTCTATTCCATACGTAAAAGTTACAAAAAAAGTGACATAGGTCCGTATAGCAACGCGGATCTCCGCGGAACCAGACATAGCACGAAGCGAAATACTCAAATGACAAGTAAATAGAGTGCGGCATGATAATATGGCTGCTCTGAATTATATAACGAAAGCGACAATTTATAAAAAACATAAATATGTTCAAGTAAATAGCTTATTTCAAAAAAAAGGGCTGGGTTGCTTTGTTTCAAATTAACTGATTTACATTCATGTGAAATAGAAATTCAAAATACCTTACTGTTCTGGATAAATTAGGGAATTTCCGAATTTTCAGAGGTGTTTTAGACATGGTTTTTAACCAAGGTTTTCTAACTAATTCGTGTTTTAGCTTCAGTTGATTTATCACTTATATCCTTGAGTATCGTGTAGTTTCATTTGAATGTAATCTATTAAGCGGTAATAGAATGATTAGGGTTGCAATACTGGCCTTTTTCAAAATGCTGGGCCTTAATAGCTCGTGCTTACTCCACACTATACACTGTTCCAGTGTCGCGTCGAGACGTGCTACGCGAGGCTAATTAACTGCACAGTGCGACAGTAAGTGCTACGGGCTCTACGGAATCTGCTACGGTGCTACGGTGCTACGACAGAAAAGTCCACTATAATATCGACAAAAATTGCAGTAGAGTAAGTTTTTGCATCAGTGCCCATTCTAATGGCAGAGTTGATAGGCTGCTAGGCCGCTGCTAGGCCGCCGAGGCCTAACGTCCTTAAAGCAGACTGACATCCCATTAGCAGTTTCTTATAAAAACCTGGAATGTAACTTTTACGTGGATTTTTGTAAGCTGAAAATAGCATTTATCACAACAGTAGCCAAACGGATAAGGCATCGGGTTTCTCTCTCGGGGGTTGCAGGTTCGAGTTCCGTCAAGGGTGAAATTTCAGATTTTTAACGCATCTCCACGTAATCCGTCGCGACATTCGTAATTTGTAGAAAGCATACTTTAGAAGAGCATCTTTTTTAAAGATACTTTTACTAAGATAAACGATTTTATTATGTAGGTATACATATAGATTATCAGTAATTTTCGTAATATAAACAATTTTGAGTAAATCCGGGGATTACAGTCGTGATCATGTATTTATATTTCATACTAGCTTCTGCCCATGGCTTCCGCCGCGTTTTACCTTGAAAAATAAAAACAAATCTATCCCGCAGGAACTGTATATTTCTGGGATAAAAAGTAGTTTATGTGCTATTCCAGACTATTATCTATCTTTGTGCCAAATTTCATCCAGATCCGTTCAGCCGTTTCAGCGTGAAAGAGTAACAAACATGCATCTAGACATCCAGATATCCATACAAATTTTCGCGTTTATAATATTAGTAGGATTAGTAGAAAGTAGGATTTGTAGGTAAGTGCTGTAGTCAGTATAGTAAATAGCTTGTACCCCTGGAACTGATATTAGGATAATGTTAACCGTATCTCATACCAGCGCCTCGGTCTCCCATGATGCCACGATCGCTTTATCACGGTGTAAGCCATCTTAAGGCTAGTTTAGACGGTTCGAGCTGCTGGCCAGTAGACAGCTACTCGGCTTGTCTAATCGTACGCCAGTAGCTCTGCTCGCCTTTGCTGTCTACAGAGCTGCTGTTCACTCTTGCGAGTTACCGCAATGTCGAGTGAACGTGTTATAAATACGGTGATACGCTCTATGACAAAGGGTGAGCATGCGTGACAAGAAATCTTGAAGTAACTCAGAAGCTACTGTCCAACTCGCACGCTCGAGTTACCGTAAGTGACGTCCAAACAGTGCGAGTTACTGGAGTGCAGCTACTCGGCAGGCTGACTCGCACTTTGTAAACTAGCCATTAGTCTCAGTATACGAAAGACAAAGGCTTGAGTCATCTTTCAAAGCAAGTGAATCTGTCAATGATAATAGTTTGTTAAATAAATAAATATGACCACGACTGTAATCCCCAGGCTCGGTAGATATCTCCTCAAATCTTTAGTTACTTAGATCTTTGAGGATATCTAAAGAGGGTAGTCAGGGGCACGTCCAAACATGATATTGGGCACATGACAACATTTTGCACAGTGATTAGTATTCAGTGATGATTAAATATGGGAAAATGTTTTTTTAGTTTTTCATCGACTTTCCAATGATTTCAATAGTTACCCTGCTATTTGGGACAGAGACAAAAAAGACAAATCAAAAACCATGAAAATCGGTTCTGCCGTTCTAGAGTTGTAAGTGTTCGAACAAACCCAACTTTGTTTTATATTAAACTAGCTTTCCCGCTCACGACTTCGTTCACTTAAAGAATCAAAACTAAGTTTCAAACAAATCACACTTATAAAAAAATCCCCTAAATAACTTTGACACCCGAATTTTACCCTTTTTAAAGGGTTATTTTGAAATAACCAGGAAAACGTTTACATTTATTTTGCATTTAAAGTATCCAAACCAAAATTCAGACCAATCGCACCACCCGTTAAAAAGTTCCCATACAAATATTGACCCCCACATTTGACCCTTTTTTGAAGGTTATATTGAAAAATCCTGAAACACGTATTCATTCATTTTGCATTTACAGTACACAAACAATGTTTCAGACCAATCGCACCACCCGTTAAAAAGTTCCTATACAAAAATTTACCCCACATTTGACCCCTTTTTGATGCTTATATTGAAAAATCCTGAAACACGTGTCCATTCATTTTGCATTTATAGTGCACAAACAAAGTTTCATGAAAATCACTCCACGCGTTAAAAAGTTTCATACTAACAAAAATCAAATGAATTTACAAAAATCCCGCCTTAGTGGGTGGTTTTGTTATAAAAGGAAACCACCTTTCAAATTTCAGCTTTCTATCTTCAGCGGTTTCGGCTCGGCGATGATCAATCAGTCAGTCAGTCAGTCAGTCAGTCAGGTTAAGCTCTTATATAGGTATAAAGAAAACTAGTTGGCCCGCTCGCAACTTCGTTTGTGTGTTTTATTTTAAATTAATTTCAATAAAATACGAAAAACGTCTTCTATCAATTCTGTTAAAAAAGATTTATACAAAATTTTATGTAGATTGTACAAAGGACACATTGTCCCATACAAACTTTGCCCTTCTTTTTCACCCTCTTAGGGTTAGAATTTCTGAAAATACTTTCTTATCAGTTCCCTACGTCATACAAAGAACACACCTTCCAAGTTTCAGGGGCCTTACCGCGTATTCATAATACATTACCGAATTAGTATTACATTGTTATTTTGACCTATGCAAATTGTATGGAAGTAGTGACGTTTCTATAATGGAATCGTTACGGAATCGTTCTGGAAGACTTCGTGGTAAGGCCCCTGGTCTCTATAATCAGCGGTGTAGTCTGTGCGTTGATACTTCAGTCATTCAGGACAAAAGTATGTATTTTAAATGTATGTATAAACAAGATATAACAAAGATAAAATACATATTGCCATAAATTATAAAGAGCGCTGGTGGTGTAGAAGAGCATTGGTGGTGTAGTGGTAGCACCCCTGCCTCACGATCCGAAGGTCGTGGGTTCAAACTGGTCGTGCACCAATGAGTTTTTCCATTCGAAAAATTTAAGTGCGCAATGCCAGTGCTCTTAAACGGTGAAGGAAAACATCGTGAGGAAACCGGCATACCCTAGAACCAAATATTCGAAGGTATGTGTCATAGGTTAGTATTCTTATAAGCGGCGATGGGCTTGCAACCTGTCACGTACGGAATACTATATTTATTTTAAATATTGCGAACTCATATTTGTCAAAAGTTTGGGCTACAGCGGCAACCAAAAAAAACTCATAACCATACACCCAACATTACCCTCCTTCGCAGTCGGGTAAAAATTAAGGGTAAACAAGTAAGGTTAAATTGATGTAATATGACTCAAAAGTTTTCCCGACTCCAAACTGGTAACAAACGGACTCCAATAAGAGAATAAGAAAGTTTTACTAGAAAATGCACCCTAGTGTTACGTAACTGGGGTTCTTTTGGCATAGTCTTAAGAGCTGTTCAGTTATAAACATAAAGTGGATCTAGTCTACAGGTTTGTCTGTATCATTATAATGTAGCGTACGCATATAAGCACGGAAGTATGTTTCTCAAGTTCACTTCTTAATTTGCATAGGTCATGGTACGAAATAAATTTAAAAAAAGAATATGATCACGACTGTAATCCCCGGACTCGGTAGACATCTCCTCAGTACCCCTAGTATGAGTTTTTGATAGTTAACGAAAACTTTTTTCGAATAGTATCCTTTCATACATTTTCCTCCATCGGAAATGTTAAGGAACTAAAATAAGGTCGATAATATCGAAAATATTATGTAATCGGCAGTCCCAGCGATGATTTTTAAATCAAGTTTTCACGATATCGACTTTATTTTAGTACCTTATAATTTCCGATGGAGGTAAATCAAAAACTCATACTAGGGGTACAGATCTTTTTAGTTACTTAGTTCTTTGAGGATATCTAAAGACGGTAGCCAGAGGCAAGTCCAAACATGAAATTAGGTACATGCCCACATTTTGCACAGTAGTTAGTACAACGAAATAACAAAGTAATATTAATTCGGTTATGTATTATGAATTCGTGGTGAAGGTTGCTGGTGGTTTGTTTACGATGAGTTTGTAAAATCAAAGTCCAATTATCAAAATAAACAGTATGAAACATCTTACACGCTCGGCGAGTTAAATGCAACCAAAATGTTATAAGATGTTTTAGTACCCACTACATCATCATTCACCTGCCCTTATCCCACGCGTGGGGTCGGCACGAACATGTTTTCTTCTCTCTCTCACTCCTATCATTCGTCAACTCTGAGTCTACTCCTCTTACATTCATATCATCTTTCACACCTACATACTGTGGAAACTAAAAATTCTAAATAGTAGCTAGATATCTAGAAAGTAAACGTTCACTTTGATTTTGAGAAAAGAAACAAAACTAGGTCGTGGGTTCAAACCTGGTCGTGCTTCAATAAGTTTTTCCATTCGAGAAAATTATGTGCGCAATGCCAGTGCTCTTAAGGCCCAGCATTTTGAAAAAGGCCAGTATTGCAACCCTAATCATTCTATTACCGCTTAATAAATTACATTCAAATGAAACTATACGATACTCAAGGATATAAGTGATAAATCAACTGAAGCTAAAACACGAATTAGTTAGAAAACCTTGGTTAAAAACCATGTCAAAAGCACCTCTGAAAATTCAGAAATTCCCTAATTTATCCAGAACAGTTAGGTATTTTGAATTTCTATTTAACATGAATGTAAATCAGTTAATTTGAAACAAATCAACCCAGCCCTTTTTTTTTTAAATAAGCTATTCACTTGAACATATTTATGTTTTTTATAAATTGTCGCTTTCGTTACGTAATTCAGAGCAGTCATATTATCATGTCGCACTCTACGTACTTGTCATTTGGGTATCTCGCTTCGTGCTATGTCTGATTCCGCGGAGATCCGCGTTGCTATACGGACCTATGTCACTTTTTTTGTAACTTTTACGTAAGGAATAGAGTGACGAGTATTCTGAGCCTTAAACGGTGAAGGAATACATCGTGAGGAAACCGGCACACCCTAGAACCAAAAATTCGAAGGTATGTGTCATAGGTTAGTATTCTTATAAGCGGCGATGGGCTTGCAAGCTGTCACGTACGGAATATTAAGTACTGTGCAAAATGTGGGCATGTACCAAATGTCATGTTTGGACTTACCTCTGACTACCCCCTTTAGATATCCTCAAAGATCTAAGTAACTAAAGATCTGAGGAGATATCTACCGAGCCTGGGGATTACAGCCGTGATCATTATTTAAATTTTTTTAAACAAAACAAAGATGGGAAGTCCACAGATGTAGCCGACCCAGCAATAGGAACTATTTCCATCGAAAATTTCTGACAAAGTGGAGTAACATTTTTGAAATATAAAATTGTAAGCTCGCCTCGCATGTTCCACTCCTGTTCGGAGTTCGGCACTAGGTTAGATAGATTTTATTGAAAACTTCTGAGCGTCATAAAGGTATACTGTAAAGGTAACTGTTGGGTGTAGGCCAGTTCGATCTCTGGATATCTTTTAGAAAGGCCTATATTCAGTACCCCGAGTATGAGTTTTTAATAGTTTACGAAATCTTTTTTCGAATAGTATCCTTTCATACATTTAACTCCATCGGAAAAGTTAAGGAACTAAAATAAAATCTATATCGTGAAAACTTGGTTTGAAAATCATTTTTGGGACTGCCGATTAGATATTTTTAATATTATCGACCTTATTTTAGTTCCATAACATCTCCAATGGAGGTTAATGTATGAAAGGATACTTACTAGGTATTCGAAAAAAGTTTTCGTTAACAATCAAAAACCCACACTAGGGGTACAGCAGTGGGCGTCACGCGGCTGATGTGATGATGATGATGATACAACTGTACCTTAAAACGTTTTACCGTTTTATCCGGGGCTCTTGATGAACGAAACTTATCGGCATAAAAAACAAGATATAGATACAAAAAAGTTTTTTTACACTGCATTTTAATATGATCAATAAAACAGGCAGGTCAAGGAGTTAACCACAAGCTCGTCGGGCAATTTCAGAGTAATATTAATTTGATATTTCGTGCCATTACCTATAAAAATTGTATTGAAGTAGTATTACTTCATGCTTGAAATTTGATGATTCTGAGATATGATGGTTTGTAAGAGCTCGTGGTTTGGCCCCAGGGGCCTCACCACGAATTCTAAATACATTACCGAATTGATATTACATTGTTATTTCGTACCATGACCTATGCAAATTGCATTGAAGTAGTGACATTTCTATAATGGAATCGTTACGAAATCGTTCTGGAAGACTTCGTGGTGAGGCCCCTGGTCGACACAATAGCTTGCAATGCATGCTTCACAATATTTGTGACTATGTACTATAATAATTTTGTTTTGTCTTTATTTTTTAACTGTTAGTAACCCTTTGACCGTTATTATGGTCACCCTCACCTATGGTATTCAAAACTATCACTAAATACTGAAAACTTTTTTAAATCTACCCGCATCTAGAGAAACGGAACAGTTGTGCTTTTTGCTAACTTTTGGAAAAAAACTATAAAATAATTAGAAATAATAACTTATTAACTTTAAAATACCCCGAAAAGTATAATATTAGATATCATTTAGTGATATTTATTAAACAGTGGCTAAAACAGAATCAAAACTGTGTGAGTTCGTGCGAGTGCATAGTGCTGCATTGTTTACCTGGGCCCGGCCGGACTTTGACCCCTAACATTAATTACTTATCGTAAGTAATAAAAGAACGATAAATACCTAATACGATGGTGGGACAATGCGAAGCCTGCAGAGAAACTATTTCTGTGACACAGAAGCGCATCAAATGCAGTATTTGTTTGCTTAATTATCACTCTGAATGCATAAATTACAATAATGAATCAGCGCCGCGGTCTCAATGGAAATGCCCTAAATGTGTGGGCTCACTGCGGAAAGGCGGTGATAACTCGAATACCCCAATACGTAGTTCTAAACCAGCGACCCGAGCAGAAGACAGTGAACCCCAATTATCTCCAAGCATCTCCACTAATCTGCCATCGGCTGGCCTACCAATAATTGGCACCACTGCATCACACGATTGTCGCTGTACAACTAATGATATCGTTGCCCAAATGGATGTCTTATTGGATTCTAAGCTTAAGAAAATGAAGGCAGATATAGTCCAAGAACTCAAGACGTCATTTACTGAGGAAATCCGCAACGAGATGTCTACAATACTTGCTGGGCTTAGCCAACTGGAAGAGTCTCATAACAATCTTGTGAAGGAACATGAATCATTAAAAAAAGAACACGAACAACTGCAAAAAACAGTGTCCCAGAGTGAAAGCCAAATTTCGGAGCTACGAAGCCAGCTCGGCAAGCAGCAGCAATGGGCAAGAATATCAAACTTGGAAATAGTTGGACTGCCCGAGACTTCTAACGAATCGCCCACCGATTTGACAATTAAAATTGCAAGCCACGCTGGGGTGGAACTGAAACTCCAAGACATCGAAGGTGCTTCTCGCGTCCAGCCAATGCAAAAAATAGAGGGCAGACCTAAGCCTATTGTGGTTAAGTTGAAGAATCGGATGTTGAAAGACCAAATAATATCTGGCCTGCGTAAAGCCAGAGGGGTCAACACCGGGGATATTGGATTGGGTGGTTCCAGCAAACGCTTTTTCGTAAACGAGCATCTCACCCCTGAAAACAAAATTCTCCTGAAAATGGCAAAAGCCAGAGGCTTAGATAAGTCTTACAAATTTATTTGGGTCCGCAATTGCAATATTTTTTTAAGACGGAACGAAGAGTCACCTTCCATATCTATCAATTCGGAAAAGGATTTATTAAAAATTGTATAAAATGTATTACCTTAATAACAGTTAGACTCGTAAACTTGTTTCATATCTATGTAGCTTTAAATTATCATTACTCACGGTTTGTTTACTCCATAGGTGGCTTCATTCAAACACGCATTCGCACAATACACTCAGCACTGTTTGTTAAAAATTATCAATGTATATACAACACCCAATCACACACAAAACTCCACACATCACAAACACAAGCAAGTCGCAATAAATTACGTAGAAATTACTACGACAAATTATTACACGATGCCGTTCTATCCGATAGACCTCCATACTTTTTATACTACACTGACTCACTGTCGCTTAACCCATGTCTATATTTATGTACTTTCTCTAACCGTAACATTTTTTAACTCGCTTCAACTAATATACCAAAACGTGCGTGGTCTGAGAACTAAAACTTTGCAATTCCGACAGAATGTATTGACACTAAACTCAGACATACTTCTTGTTACAGAAACATGGTTAAATGATAGTATTTACAATGGTGAGTTATGCGATAGCCGCTACGATATATTTCGTTGTGATAGGTCAAGCAATACATCACATAAAAAAATAGGAGGCGGTGTAATGATTTGCACAAAGGTCGAGCTACAGGCGCAAGGAAGGCCAGAGTGGTCGTGCGCTGGGGTCGAGTGCATTTGGGTAACTGTACCAGCTCACGCGCTCGGAGCTGACCGGCAGCGTAATTTACATATAGGTACTATTTATATACCTCCAGACTCTTATCAATCTACACGTTTACTACTAATTACCAATCTGATAGTCGAAATAACTACTTCGAATCCGAATGATTTTTTCATTATAACCGGGGACTTTAATCTTACTAACGTAAACTGGTCGTCTTCTGGTCCGTCTGTTTTTAAACGAGGGACAACTGAGTTGCAAAATGCCTGTGTTAATTTTTTAGATATGTGTAGTGTATCGGGCTTATCTCAGCACAATTTGACTAAGAATTTTAGTGATAATATTTTAGACTTGATTCTAACTAATATTTCTATGGATGCCCGCAAAGCTGATAGTTATCTTGTTCCAGAAGACAAATATCACCCCACCTTAATGATGGATGCGTCTGATCTTGTTTTACCTAATCTTCAGAGTCCCTCTGTTATAAAACGAAACTTTTTTCGGGCTGATTATGATAAAATTATTGAATTTTTAAATAATATAGATTGGACATTGATATTACATGGAGATTCTATAGATCAAGTGGTAGATGGTTTGTATTCTCAGTTGAAAATTGTAATTGATTTATACGTACCTGAAAATAAGAAGAAAATTTCTAAATTCTATCCTATTTGGTATTCAAAGCCTTTGATCCACATAATAACTGATAAAATGAAAGCTCACAAACGTTGGAAATTACACAAAAATCCTAGAGATTATGACGAATTCTCGGTCTTGCGTGCACGTCAAAAAATATTACAGCAAAAATGCAAGGATTTACATATTGAACGCATGCAATCTTTTATCAAAAAGGATCCTAGACAGCTATGGAGCTACCTTAAATCCTTGCGTAGCAACAGTGTTGGATATCCTAATACTATGCGTTTTGCTAACAAAACTTACACTAATGTTGAAGATATTTGCAATGGTTTTAATAGTTTCTTCGAAAGCGTATTTCAACTGCCCGCGTCTTCTTATGATAATTTATTGCAGACTTACGACGAACCCGTAGATACTGTTCATCGTCTCTGCGTTACTGAATCAACTGTGTTGAAATCGCTTCAAGAACTTGATATAAACAAAGGTCCTGGCAGTGACGGCATTCCGGCTGTTTTTATTAGGAAATGTGCTGATGCTCTAGCAGTACCACTGTGTATAATATTTAATTTATCTGTTGACGTGTTTGGTTCTTTCCCTAAGAAATGGAAAGAAGCTAGAATTGTACCTATTCACAAGACTGGTTCACGAAACAATATTGAACACTACCGTCCGATTTCAATTCTAAACATTTTTAGCAAAGTATTTGAAAGGGTAATATATAAGACAATAGGACCTGTTATCTTTAAATCAATACCAGATGAACAACATGGCTTCATGAATAAAAGATCAACGGTGTCAAATCTTGCACTTTTCACAAGCTATGTTCTACAAAGTATGGATGATAAAATGCAGGTTGACGTGATCTACACGGATTTTGAGAAAGCGTTCGATCGCGTCGATCACGTCATCTTGCTACACAAACTCCAGGCGTTGGGGATAAGAGGAGATTTGCTCAGATGGTTATGTTCTTACATCACAAATAGACGTCAAGCGGTTGTGGTTGGTAGCGCCTGTAGTAATTATGCAACAATAACATCAGGAGTTCCACAGGGCTCGATACTAGGTCCCTTACTCTATAACGCCTACTTATTTGACATTCACAAATGTTTTAAACACTCATTACATCTTATGTTTGCAGACGATAAAAAAGTCTTCCTTAAAGTCAAAAGTATTGATACATGTCACAAAATACAGCAAGATCTTGATGAACTCACTGCCTACTATGTTCAAAACAGGATCACAGTCAATGCTGCAAAGTGTCAGCAAATAACCTTTACGCGTAAACCTAAACCAATTGAAGTTTCATACACTATAAATAATACTGCACTGCAAAGGGTTCATTCGGTAAGGGATTTAGGTGTAAAGCTTGACTCAAAAATGTCGTTTGCAGAGCACATTGATATGGTTGTTGATAAGGCGTATAAGCAACTAGGTTTCATTAAACGAGTTTGCAGTCCTTTTAATAGCATAGAGTGTATCAAGGTTCTTTACTATGCATATGTTCGGAGTGTTTTAGAATGTACCTGTGGTATTTGGTCCCCATGCTATGCTGTACACACACAAAGATTGGAGTCAATTCAAAACAAATTTTTAAAATACCTGGGGTTCAAAGACCACATTATATTTGAAACGCATGCTGAGGCATGTAAGCATTTTAAGATGGAACCGTTGGAACTCAGACGGAGACAATATGATATTGTGTTTTTACATGACATCCTAAAAGGAAAAATTGATAGTAGTGCACTCTTAGCCAGTATATCGTTACAGGTCCCATCTTATCGTACAAGGCATACCCCCTTACTAAAGGTTGCTCAAACATCCACTAATTATGGCCAAAACGCAATACTCTGCCGTGCCGCCAAATCCTATAATAAAACTTACTCAACCCTGGATTTATTCCATGTCAGCAAGCACACTTTGAAGAGTCAAATAAAATCCTTGCATTCAGATCTATATTAAACACACTTTCTTACTCGCAACTCACACATGGGTTACTCCTGAGATACCCAGACTCTTAAGAGACTGGTAGTATCAGGAGTGCCCACACTCACACACCACATACGCACCCTCACACTGCTCACACATGGGTTACTCCTGAGATACCCAAACTCTTAAGAGACTGGTAGTATCAGGAGTGCCCACACTCACACACCACATACGCACCCTCACACTACTCACACATGGGTTACTCCTGAGATACCCAAACTCTTAAGAGACTGGTAGTATCAGGAGTACCCACACTCACACACATACCATATATTATACTCCCACACATTTACACTACGCACACTCATACACCGCACACACCCATATATCCACCGCCACCGAATCTTATAGTTAGTATTAAGTACAACTTTTATTCTTGTCTTTTTTCATAATTTAATCTAGTTGTGTTTTCCTTATTTGGCCTTATTATTATTTTTTTCTTACTGTTTTTTATTTATATTTTTTGTACCGCTGTTGGAAAACCTTAATAAAGAAAATAAAATAAATAAATAAATAGAATATCCACGGATATCAAAATTTGACGACCTCAGTGCGCCTCTGCGACGCAAGAGGTTGCGGGTTCGAATCCCGCCTCGGAACAAATTTGTGTACGATCTGCAGAAATTTGTTCCGTTGGTCTGGGTGTGTATGTATAATAAAAAATATCTATCTATGTACCTACATCATGTATTAAATATATCAGTTATCTAGTACCCATAACACAAGCTTTGAGTAGCTTACTTTGGGGCTAGATGATGCTGTGTGGATAGTCCAGCATTATTTATTTGTTGTTTATATTTATCTACACATAAAATACCGTTAAATGCTCATAGAATACCGTTTATACCGAGGCGGTCTAAAGCGAGGTAGTTACAAATAGTATTAAATGACTACCGCTTGGTGTAATTTTAAATTTAATTTGCTGCCTTAACATATTGCCTTAATTCATATTACTACTACCTGTACATTAATTACGATGATTATATAAAATTATATAATTTTATAGAAAAGATGGATGGACTGTGTGAAAGATGACATGCGTAAGAAAGGAGTGAGTACTGAGATGACGAATGACAGAGGGAAATGGAGGAAGATCACATGTTGTACCGACCCTACATGACGTGGGAAAAGGGCAGGAAGAAGAAGAAGTATATAATATAATTACGCTTAATTCTCATTCTATTATTTGACATTAGTCTAATTGAAACAATGTCAAACGCCTATCCAAAATCCAAAAACCACAGATAAATAGAATATAGAAACCGACTTAATTCTATGTTTTTTATCTAGCTGTAACTTTTCCTAAAATTTTCCGATAAGTTATACCGATGAATTTATGCAGACGAAGTCGCGGGTCACAGCTAGTCATATATACTAACTCATTTAATTTCAACGTTAAATACGTAATAAATAAAATAGTGACCGGCCATTCTGATGGTAACGAATAAATACACTATACGACTCGTAGTACTTGTACTTGGATTGGGAGCTTATAACTGCAGCTCGCCATTACTAGATGGCGCCACTAGTAGAATTAGAACGCGCTATCGTTGCGTTTTGAGTATCTGGTTAGGGGTAGAATTCGTGCCTCGACTCGTTACAGGGTTATAGATAGTAATCGTTACAGGGTAACGTGTTAGGTCTTTGACTATTTACCAGTACATTGGTAACAATTTTTTCTGACACCTAGATAACTTCAAAAGTTACGGTGTTTCCTATACGAGAAGGACTCTATGAACAAAACAAAGCACGCGTGCATTGTATGTTTCTTGACTTTGAAAATAATTATGATCACGCACGACTGTAATCCCCGGGCTCGGTAGATATCTCCTCAGATGTTTGAGGATATCTAAAGAGGATAGTCAGAAGCACGTCCAAACATGACGTTTGGTACATACCCACATTTTGTACAGTAGTTAATATTCCGTGCGTGACAGGTTGCAAGCCCATCGCCGCTTATAAAAATACTAACCCTATAGCACACACCTTCGAATTTTTGATTCTAGGGTATGCTGGTTTCCTCAGGATGTTTTTCTTCACCGTTTAAGAGCACTGGCATTGCGCACATGAAATATTCGAATAGAAAAACTCATGGGTGCACGACCAGGTTTGAACCCACGACCCCGGATCTTGAGGCTGCTACCACTACACCACCAGCAAAAAGTAAAGCCTTATAAATCACCTAGCACAGATGCAAAAGGCGCACTGTTATAAATTTCTAAAGCGTCACAGCATCTGACCCGGCGTTTTATAATTAAAACGTCATGGAGTGTGTCTCGCAGTGTTTCCACTTTTAGGGTTTTCGCCTTTTTTAGGGCGAAACTACATAGTTCTTGTACGACTTTGGGCTATTTTTTTTGCGACAGGGATTTAGGGAATTTTAGGTTAAAGATTACTTGAGGTGGTTAACCTTTTTATTCTATGCTCAATAGCAATAGGGGAAGAAAGACACGAGTGATAATAGTGAGCTAGTAACTTTCTTCACCTTAAGATAAAGAAGCGAAGTCAGTGAAAGCCTACAAAAGTAATGCTTCTTCTTCTTCTGAGTCTTTTTTCAAATTAAAATGTGCAAAAACGATGTGTATTATTAAGTATTATTCATGCGCTCTAAATTAGGGCAATTAAAAATTTTTAGTGATCATAATAGAATTTAGGGCAAAACCAAAATCCTCAGTAGAAACACAAGTGTCTCGCGACGCGAGTCTTTCCGGTCCCGTGCGGAAACGAAGCGTCAGTGCAGAAGCAGCTCAGTAGGACTACCATGAGTTGTCACATTTAGATCGGCTGACGTTACTACAGTAGTATAGTATAGGTCATTTCATTCGTGAAGTTAGCCGTAAGAGCTGAGCAGTACCGTTTTTCGGGAGCAATTGGAGGTACGAGGAGGAGGGGAAAGAACTGTACATGCGCAAACTCGCACCTGTGGCTAACTTCTCGAATGCCTAGATCTGTTGGATGACCTATACGTTACTATGACATCTGTCAAAATTGTTACTCATGGCACCAAATTCTAAGCAAATGAATGAAGCGCAAACTACAGTCGCTGTAGTACGCTGTGACGTAGGATAATTAGTTACGTTTTAGTACCCAACTATCCGCTAGAGGCGCTGTACAAGTTTTTATTCATTTTTTTAACTACAGTCGCTAGCGAGTGTAGATTGTGAAAACACATGGTAGACCTACAGATGCCTCTACGCCAGCCGAGCGTATGACAGCACTGAGACACGACCAATCCGATAGACATGGGGCCTCACCACGAATTCACAATACATTACCGAATTAATATAACATTGTTATTTTGTACCATGACCATGCAAATTGTATTGAAGTAGTGTTATTCCAAGTTTCCAATGTGACGTTTCTAAAGCGGAATTGTTCGGGAAGACTTCGTGGTAAGGCCCCTAGTTGTGCACCAATAAGTTTTTCCATTCGAAAAACTTATGTGCGCAAAGAAAAAAAAGAGCGCTATCACTAAAGCCGCGTTGACACGATCAGAGCCAGCTCGGACCGAGTGAACTCGGATACCTACTCGGACGCAACTTGGATTGTAGCAACCTCTAAGTGGGCTCGGATTAGAGGTTTAGGCTCTACGTTTTCTGTCAATAGTTCAATGCTTTGTGTAGTAAATGTGATTCTTCTTCTCTCGAGTCAACGGCTAAGCTTATCTTATTTTCCCAATATTCGGCGACTCTTACGCCCCTCTCCGTTGCCTAGTTAAGATCCTCTCGTGTGCAGGTGGACATGAGAGCAGATGCTCCATGTTCTGTATGGGTGCTCCGCATGCTAGATAAAAATATAGCAAAATATCAAGTTCGGGATTGTTTATTGCCAATTCATTGTACTGACGTGCCATTCTAGTAAATGGATTATAATCTTATCTATCTTCTTCTTCTTCTTCTTATATATAAAAATTAATAGCTGTTCGTTAGTCTCGCTAAAACTCGAGAACGGCTAAACGGATTTATATTATCTTGGTCTTGAAATGTTCGTGGAGGTCTAGGAAAGGTTTAAAAGGTAAGAAAAATTCTAATAACTGCCGGGAAAACCCTAAAAATAGCCCTTTTCTATTTCCCATACAAACGTTTTCGAAATAAAATGTAGTCAATTAGAACTTTCTTACTATTTAATAAAGTTCATACTAAATTATATTCACTCACTGTTGTCTAAGCAATGTAGAAGGCGGTACGAAGTTCGACGGGACAGCTAGTAGAATATATTATTCTTGTAAGTACGCAATGCAAAAATATTACTTTTATTTGACCGTCTTGCACTGAATCTAGTATTTAAAGAAATCTGTGATAGTAAGATAGGGGAGTCTATTATGGAGTGAGTTATTTTGTATAAATAAAGAAGATCAAAATATATGCGACGTGTTTCCAAGGAAGTAACATTAAATTGACTTAGCCTCGCATCATAAGTCAGATCTGAGCGACCAGGTTGATGACGGTAGCTTAATATTCTGAGGCATTTTTTCTGAGTTCTCTCAAGCCCTTTGATGTGGACATTGTAGTATGGTGACCATATTGAACTGCCGTACTCCTAGACACTTCTTCATCATCATCAGCCCCACTCCCACTGCTAGGCATAGGCCTCTCTTCGCTTTTGCCATTCGCTTCTATCTTGCGCCAACCTCGCCCATGTACGACCTGAGGATCTAACTATGTCGTCGACCACTCCTTTTTTCACTCCTTTTCCCGTCTTTATGCCACCACTAGGTCAACACTCTGCTCCACCTGTCGTCACCGCGCCTGACCACGTGTCCTGACGTCAATACACGTCCACGTGTCAAGACACTTCTTACTAAGGAGTAAATGTGATGTTCTTGTTGTTTGCAGTGAGAATGGGCGCGCACGCCAGGAGGCAGGTGGTGGGCTGCGTGCTGCTGACGGCGCTGGCGGTGGTGGCGGCGGCCTCCTACGACCGCGAGCGGCTGGAGATCGCCAAGCAGATCCTGGAGGAAGTTCCTCTCACCGATGGGTCAGTACTGAGAAACCACTGACTTGGACTTTTAAATTTACGCGATCAGTAGTGCGATTACGGAACTCTGATACAATCAACACTTGTCAAAACTGGCTCAAATTGATTAAATAAACACTCTTATGTAATACCACTTGATTACAATGAAAACGTATTGACATTGATTGTAAGCAAAGATCCATAATCGCCCCACTGAACACATTATTATTAGCAAAGACTTAAATCGTAGATATGCCCGGACGCCGAAAACTGCGGCACTGTTTTTACTTGTGTGTTAACAAAATGCCGATGCAAACACACTATTGATTAGTAAAAAATGAACCAAACAGTTATTTCACCATTTATTGTGCAATTACATTGCACGATCTTTCGTAAAAAAATATACTCATTCCTTTTGTACCCTGAAATTGAAAATATTTGGTGTGCCAAATGAGCGAGCTATCTCATTTCGTGTGGCAACAAAAAGGCGCGGTCTCAGTACCTGATGAGTACGGGCATAATATCTACGGTTTAAATCTTTGATTAGTATTAAACGGGTATTCTACGGGTACGGGTACTCTATCCGTGACCACGACAGCGTGCAAACCTGTCGAAACGTCGGGAAAGTTAATAGGTAATTAGAACGCGATAAACACCCATTTAATAATAATAATAACACTGACTTGGAGACTATAGAGACAATGTGACTCACAGCTCAGTTGGTAGTCGCTCTGCTTTCTGCGCTGTAGGTTGTGGGTTCATTCCCTTTCAGGACTAACATTTGTGTGATGAACGCAGATTTTCGTTCTGTGTCTGGGTGTTATTATGTATTCATGTATGTATTTACAAAAAAAAGTATATAATTAATCTATCAGCTATCTGGTTCCCACAGTACAAGTTTCGCTTAGTTTGGGGCTAGAGTGTGTTGTGTGATCTCTAAGAGACAGATGCCATAAATAAAGATAAAGAAGACGTGGGGAAAGAACAGAAAGATGTTGATTTTAATGACATTAAGGCGCGGCAGCTAGCTAGTGGCCAGCGGCATACTGCCTGTTGCATGAAAAGTCTAGTTTTATCCCTTCGAATTGTAATAATTTGAAATAATAATTTGTAAATAAACACACATTTTATTTATAAGTAAATTATCTACCCGTTGGTGTAAAAAATACATGGAAATGACCTCAACTTTAGAAGAAGCAGATTTTGTTTATTTTTTGAGGTTTTTTCGAGAATTAATACTAAAGTTAGTACGACGTTTAAACAAAATTTCAAACTCAGACTTTAGAGATTAAATATTGATTATTTTCAGTGATCTTTCAGTTATTTTCCACTAACCTTATTTAGCGAGGGTAAAGCATCTGAAAAACAGCAAAACTCCGCGATCAGCTGACCACCGCGCCTTAATGACTTTGTATATTTTCAGGCACAACGACCTTCCGTGGAACATCAGGAAGTTCCTGCGTAACCAGATCAACGAGTTCGAGCTGAACACCGATCTGACCGTGGTGGAACCCTGGTCCGTCTCCAAGTACTCGCACACTGACCTGCCGAGGATGCGGGAAGGCATGGTCGGCGCTCAGGTAAGCTCCATACACAGTGAACGGAAGAAACATAACTCCCTAATAGTTTATGCATTCCTGGTACTTGGAAATATTCAAGTGTAGAAAAGTGGTTTTAATTGTAAATCGTGTATTCTTATGGTCAGGAAATTGGTTTTCAGTTCACACCAGTGTAAAGGTGAGGAAACAGTTTATAGTTGGCTCAAAGAATCTAGGTATTCGTGAAGTTAGTCGCAAGAGCTGCGCAGTATCGTTTCTCGGGAGCGATTGGAGGTATGAATAGGGGGGAATGAACTGTACATGCGCAAACTCGCACCTGTGGCTAATTTCACGAATGCCTAGATCCGTTGGATGACCTATACGCTCCTTACACAGTGAACGGAAAAAGGCATTCTTTGAGCTAACTCCCTAGTTTATGCATTCCTGGTACTTGGAAATATTCAAGTGTAGAAAAGTGGTTTTAATTGTAAATTGTGTAAGTAGTATTCATCATCATCATTATCATCATCTTCCTGCCCTTATCCCACTAAGTGGGGTCGGCACAACAGGTTCTCTTCCTCCACTCTCCCCTATCATCCTTTATCTCAGTAGTCACTCCCTTCTTACACATATCGTCTTTCACACAGTCCATCCATCTTTTCTTCCACATTCAAATCCATAACCCTTCTTGTAACATGACTTCCCTCTAGCCGCATAACATGCCCACACCACGCCAACCTATACTCTTCAACTTTTCTGTCATCGGCGCTACTTTCAAACTTTCTCTAATATGCTCAATAGTGCTATTGTCTATATAGTATATTGTATATATAGTCAGGAAATTGGTTTCTTATAGTTCACACCAGTGTGAAGGGTAGGAAACACTTTACTTGCCTGTCAATTACTGTCAATTTACTTGCCTTGGTTAGTAAAACTATTTCCTAACCGAAACACCAGTTTGACAGAGCGGTGTGAAGGTTAGTCGGGCGCGAAAAACTGACCTCACAAAAAATGTGCTATAGCTTGTCGATTATGCCAAAATATTCTATCAAAAAATCACATAAGCAGCACATAAGCTATACACACTTTACACGGTAATTTAAACCCAAAAGTCGAGGGAATAAAGTTGACATTAATCATTTTTGGCAAATCCACGAAGGAGTTTCGACGTGTGAAATTTAGTGTCGAGTTTGGTTGGTATTTCCCTTGATTACTTCCATGCTTCTGTATTTTTGAGAGAGTGAGAGGAAGATGATGATGATGTTGTTATATTATACGATACTCTAAAAAACGAGCAGGATTTTCTGCGGTGTATTTGCCTGACAACTACGTCGCTCTGGTTTTTATATGTTTTCTCGTGTTATTTTGAGTTTTATTGCGTAATTTTGGTGGTTATTTTGCCAATAAAGCCCGGGTTCTTGACGCGAGTGTAAAGTATGTGAATTAGAGTGAATAGTTCTCTTCAAATTCCATCGGAGGAAATCCCGAAAATTTTCAACAAAACAGCCATCTTTTGTTTAAAATTGACTTGACTACTTGACTATGACTCTGTGACGTTGACAATAAATAAATACACTTGACACTGGCAAAATTGTTCTCTAAGAGACAGATGCCATAATTGAAGAAGAAGAAGAAAAAACGAGCAAAAGATAAATAAATCTCAGCTAGATAAGAACTTTAAATCCGAGTTGTGAAGTAAGCGTTGCCGGTGACTTTGTTAGGGCACGTCTCATTTCAAACTTCTAGTTAGTAAATTGTTATTTATCTCGGCAATCTGCGTGCAGAAGGTTTTTCCAGACAGTTGCTTGTTAAGTTTTAATAGAGTCTGCTTCTGAAAGTTGAGCTTACGGATGATTTCACCGGGTTCGAGCTGAATACCAATACTCTTGGAATTTGAACTCTATTTGTATGACCAGTGCGCAATGCCAGTGCTCTTAAACGGTGAAGGAAGGTGAGGAAACCGGCATACCCTAAAACCAAAATATAAATATCACAGAACGCATTTTGATAAATGAGGTTTTATTAGATTTGTCTAGCTAGATTACAAAAGAAAATAAATTGCAATTATTTTCATTCGGGTTTTTTGATTTTTGAAATAAAAAGTTATTATTTTATTGAATAGAACATAAACATCATCACACCCTGGCTCGGTAGATTATTTCCTCAGATATCTATAGGAAGTAGTCAGAGGCACGTCCAAGGCACATGACCACATTTTGCAATAGGATTAACAAAATGGCAAAAAAGCCAATATGGCGGCTGTAAAGCTATTTTCTATTACACTTGGGTTTTTTATTTTTGAAATAAATACTTGTTAGTATAGCGGTGTAGTCTACGCTTACTTTATGGTATTAATAACTACAGGATCCGTACTATCGGGTTGGAACTGCTAAGCTATTGAGAGTTTATTAATTATGTAGGTATAGCCAGAGCTGCTGATCCTTAGGGAGAAAACGCGCTCGGTCCTCCTGCAGGAAGACAGCGGGGTCGAGTCCCGGTACAATAAAATCATTTTCAAAATTTCATGGTCTAAAAAAGAACTCAACTTTCATTGGAACAAATAAATCACGACTGTAATCCCCAAGCTCGATAGATAATCTCGTCAGATCTCTAGTAGATCTATGGGGATATCTAAAGAGCATAATCAAAGGCACGTCCAAACATGATATGGCACATGACCACATTTTGCACAGTGATTAGTATTCCGTACGTGATAGGTTGCAAGCCAATCGCCAGTTATCAGAATACTACATGACACACACCTATGAATTTTTGGTTCTACGAGTAAGGTATGTCGGTTTCCTCACGATGTTTTCCTTCACCGTTTAAGAGCACTGGCATTGCGCACATAAATATTTCGAATAGAAAAACTCTTTAGTGCACGACCAGGATTGAATCCATGACCTCCGGATCGTGAGTCACGGCTGGCACAACTACACCACCAGTGCTAATATAACATCGTAAATAGGATTATTATCAAAACTAGCTGGCCCGCTCGCAACTTCTTTTGCATGTTTAATTTTAAATGAATTTCAATAAAATGCGAAACACGGCTTCCATAAATTCCGTTAAAAAAGGTTTATGCATTTGAAGCAGATCGAACCAAGGAATCAATTTGTCCCATACAAACTTTGTCTCCCTTTTTCAACTCCTTAGGGGAAGAATTTGGGAAAATCCTTTCTTATCGGATGCCTACGTCATACAAAGAACAGACCTTCCAAATTTCAAGTCTCTACGATCAGCGGTTGTGCGTTGACCCGTCAGTCATTCAGTAGGTCTACCATGAGTTTTCACAATCTACACTCGCTAGCGACTGTAGTTAAGAAATTGTATGAAAACTTTTACAGCGCCTCTAGCGGATAGTTGGGTATTAAAACGTCACGTAGTTAACTATCCTACGTCACAGCGTACTACAGCGACTGTAGTTTGCGCTTCATTTGCTTAGAACTTGGTACCATGAGTAACAATTTTGACAGATGTCATAGTAACGTACTATTATTACTGTAGTAACGTCAGCCGATCTAAATGTGGCAACTCATGGTAGACGTACAGGACAAAGCCTTTTATAAGTATAGATGACCCCGAGTATGTCAAGTAGACAAATCGCGGGTCTGCCGCGAGTCTATGAATCATCTAAACGGCTTTATGTTTCGCGTAAGCGATATCACGGCACCCAGTCTACATGGAACACCAGCCTGAAAAATAAACCTTAAAAAGGCCCCTTCTACACGATCGCTTATATTAACACATCATCATCATCGGCAGCTCAAATAACGGCCAATCAATCTATAAAAAAACATGATCACGACTGCAATCCCCAGGCTCGGTAGATATCTCCTCAGATCTCTTGTTACTTAGATCTTTGAGGATACCTAAAGAGTAGTCCAAGAGTAGTAAAGGTAGTCAGAGGCACGTCCAAATATGATTATTTGGAACATGGCATTTCGAAGGTGTGTGTCATAGGTTAGTAGTCTTATAAGCGGCGATGGGCTTGCAACCTGTCACGTACGGAATATTAACTACTGTGCAAAATGTAGTTATGTGCCAAATGTCATGTTCGGACGTGTCTCTGACTACCCTCTTTAGATATCCTCAAAGATCGAAGTCACTAAAGATCTGAGGAGATATCTATGCCTGGGGATAACAGTCGTGATCATGTGTGTGTGTGTAAAAAAGTCTATAATGATTCTGTATGGACCTCATAGCACGCTTGCTCGCACAATAAAAGTATAATATTTTCAAAAGGCATTCTAATTTCACGCTCGAGCCACGCACGCCGTGTGGGCAAGGCTTAAAACCTTAGTCCCGTATAATATATTCCAGCAAATAATTCCCCTGTTGTCGGGAAAAATATTTATAGCCAACATAAATTCAAATTAGACCATCCTTCTATGCGAGTGCAAAAACAGAGATCGAGCCAAGAATCCGCTTTCATGGTTCATTTAGCATGCCCTAATATAGGGATGGGTTAGACGCGCCAACTTGCCGAATTATATTTATAGGCCGCGGGTGTTGCGTGCTTTAGTATGTAGTTCGAGCGCAAATATATTTGGTGAGACTTTTTATTGCGAATGTCAATTATTCATAGGGGACTAGAAGGATTTATTCCGGAGTAGTCCCATAGTCCCAGGTGGGACGGCGACACTCGGCTCGCTGGCCCGTTGTGACACTTAAACATATTAGTTCCAGTGCGTCTACCATGAGTTGTCACATTTAGATCGGCTGACGTTACTACAGGAGGGCGATCGCGCTAATGTTTAACGTGTCACACGTTTCAACGTAACGTATTTGGTTAAGATTTTGTTTTGGTTTGGAAAATGACAAGAATGGTATCGCGCTAAAAGTCTCAACCGTTAACGTTACTCATACGTTACCACTTCAAAGCTAAACTCGATACGTTAGAGCTTGCTGCCATCATTCATTCAATTCGATTCTCGGTTATGACGTCTGTGGATTATTGTCAGAATTATGCCTATACAACGGAACGTTTACGTTTTGGTTTTGGTGAATACGTTAACATTAGCGCGATTGGGCCCCTGACGCTGTCAAACATTAGCGCGATACGAAATGTGCTCAACGGAACGTTTAAGGTTGCGTTTTGGTTTTGGTAAATACGTTAACATTAGCGCGATTGGGCCCCTGACGCTGTCAAACATTAGCGCAATACGAAATGTGCTCAACGGAACGTTTACGGTCGCGTTTTGGTTTTGGTAAATACGTTAACATTAGCGCGATTGTGCCCCTGACGCTGTCAAACATTAGCGCGATACGAAATGTGCTCAACGGAACGTTTACGGTTGCGTTTTGGTTTTGGTAAATACGTTAACATTAGTGCGATTGTGCCCCTGACGCTGTCAAACATTAGCGCGATACGAAATGTGCTCAACGGAACGTTTACGGTCGCGTTTTGGTTTTGGTAAATACGTTAACATTAGCGCGATTGTGCCCCTGACGCTGTCAAACATTAGCGCGATACGAAATGTGCTCAACGGAATGTTTACGGTTGCGTTTTGGTTTTGGTAAATACGTTAACATTAGCGCGATTGTGCCCCTGACGCTGTCAAACATTAGCGCGATACGGAATGTGCTCAACGGAACGTTTACGGTCGCGTTTTGGTTTTGGTAAATACGTTAACATTAGCGCGATTGTGCCCCTGACGCTGTCAAACATTAGCGCGATACGAAATGTGCTCAACGGAACGTTTACGGTTGCGTTTTGGTTTTGGTAAATACGTTAACATTAGCGCGATTGTGCCCCTGACGCTGTCAAACATTAGCGCGATACGAAATGTGCTCAACGGAACGTTTACGGTCGCGTTTTGGTTTTGGTAAATACGTTAACATTAGCGCGATTGTGCCCCTGACGCTGTCAAACATTAGCGCGATACGAAATGTGCTCAACGGAACGTTTACGGTCGCGTTTTGGTTTTGGTAAATACGTTAACATTAGCGCGATTGCCCCCCAGTAGTAATAGTACGTTACTATGACATCTGTCAAAATTGTTACTCATGGTACCAAATTCTAAGCAAATGAATGAAGCGCAAACTACAGTCGCTGTAGTACGCTGTGACGTAGGATAGTTAGTTACTCTTTAGTACCCAACTATCCGCTAGAGGCGCTGTACAAGTTTTCATACATTTTTTTAACTACAGTCGCTAGTAAATGTAGATTGTGAAAACTCATGGTAGACCTACAATACCACCGAAATCGGCTAAAAAATTCCCCAGGGTTATTTCAGAGTGGTTCTTGGTAAGACCGCGATACCCTAGGCCTTCCTTACCACAAACTCTTTGAGCATTATCAAAGCGATATTTTTTTGTTATTTTTTTCTTTGATATTTCGTACCATGACCTATAAACTTTTTAATTATTGATGTAGTGATACTTTAAGCTTGCAACATGACGTATCATCAACATGGTCAGTAAGAGCTTGTGGTAAAAAAAATCCGCGAAAATTTTGAACAAAACAGTCATCTTTTGTTTAAAATTGACTAGACAATTTGACTAACTTTGTGATTATACTACAAATTTAAACACTTGACACTGGCAAATTGATCTCAAAAGAGACAGATGCCATATCACAAAAGAAGAAGAAGAAGAGCTTGTGGTAAGACATCAGGGGCCTTACCACGAAGTCTTTTCCAGAACGATTCCGTAACGATTCCATTATAGAATCGTCACTACTTCCATACAATTTGCAAAGGTCGTGGAACGAAAAAATAAAAAATAAATGAGGATATCTAAAGGGGGTAGTCAGAGGCAAGTCCAAACATGACATTAGGTACATGCCCACATTTTGCAAGTAGTAAGTATTCCGTACGTGACAGGTTGCAAGCCCATCGCCGCTTATAAGAATACTAACCTATGACGCACACCTTCGAATTTTTGGTTCTGGGGTATGCCGGTTTCCTCACGGTATTTTCCTTCACCGTTTAAGAGCACTGGCATTGCGCACATAAATTTTTCGAATGGAAAAACTTATTGGTGCACGACCAGGTTTGAACCCACGACCTTCGGATCGTGAAGCCGGGGTGCTACCACTACACCACCAGCGCTCTAATGTAATACTAAATAATGTAATACTAATTCGATAATGTATTATGATTTCGTGGTAAGGCCCCAGGACCATTGATTGATACGCTAAATCATTGCGCGCAGGAGAATAAAAATATATTGGCAAAAACTGTTGAAACAAAGTAAAACAAACCCAACATATTGCGTGATCCGAATATACATCTAAAAACAACGTCGGTCTGTCAGTCACGTTTATATAGGGCGCTCGTCAATCGTGAGCCTCGTCTAAAGCTCGGGCCACACAACGAGCTAAGCTTTTGAGGCTTTTAAGGCTGTAGAGACAAAAAAACATTGAAACACGACGCCGTAATAGAAGAATTTATGATGTATCTTATACCTTTAAACGAGCAATTCTTGTATATATATATATAATTGGAATCTCGGAAACGGCTCCAGCGATTTTCATGAAATTTAGTATGCAGAGGGTTTTGGGTGCGATAAATCGATCTAGCTAGGTTTCATTTTTAGAAAACGTCGTTTACCAATAAAAAAAACCGAGCAAAGCTCGGTCACCCAGGTACTTTTTTTACCGACATACCATAGAACTAAATATTGAAGGTGTGTGTCATAGATTAGTATTCTTATAAGCGGCGATGGGCTTGTAACCTGTCACCTACGGAATACCACTTTGCAAAATGTGGGCATACAGCAAAATCATGTTTGGACGAGCCTTTGACTACCCTCTTTAGATATCCTCAAAGATTTAACTAACTAGAAATCTGAGGAGATATCTACCGAGTCTAGGGATTAGAATCATGGTTCAACATCGGTCGTGCCTTATCGCTTAGATCACTAAGCTTAGCTCGAGGTGTGGCACAGGCTTAACAGTTTTACGCCAACAGGTGTGGCGTGGCTTTTAGCTGAGCTTTTCCGTTGAACGCTTTTAGCTCCGTTGTTCAGATAAGATCACATTTAGCGCGGTCATCATCATCATCATCAGCCTATAGCAGTCCACTGCTGGACATAGGCCTCCCCTAATGAGCGCCATTGCGCCCTGTCTTCAGCTCGACGCATCCAGCCTCCACCAGCAGCCTTTCGCAGATCGTCACTCCACCTAGCCGGAGGGCGTCCTACACTACGTTTGCCGAGCCGCGGTCTCCACTCGAGAACTCGTTTACCCCAACGGTTATCGGTTCTTCGACAGATATGGCCAGCCCACTGCCACTTCAGCTTGCTGATTCTCTGAGCTACGTCGACAACCTTAGTTCTGTGTCGGATAGTCTCATTACGGATTCTATCCTTCAGAGAAACTCCGAGCATAGCTCGTTCCATAGCTCGCTGAGCGACTTTAAACTGGTGAACTAGCCGTACCGTGAGTGTCCACGTTTCGGCTCCGTATGTCATGACAGGTAGGACGCACTGGTTGAAAACTTTCGTTTTCAGACATTGTGGTATGGGTGACGAGAAGACTTGACGTAATTTTCCAAAAGCTGCCCAACCCAGCTGAATCCTCCTCTTAGCCTCCTTCTCAAAGCGCGGTCACCATCTCGTTAGTGTGGCATTTGCATATCCGTACAACAGAAGACAAGTTGTTTCTGTAAATTTCTTGTGCGTTTCGACAGGTAGTCAGAGGCGCGTCCACACGAAAAAATTGGCACATGCCCACATTTTTCACAATAGATTATATTTCTGTATGTGACAGGTTGCAAACCCATCGCCGCTTATTATTATCCAAATTAACATATTCCATAATCCTTAATATTATAATAAAAGTAACTCTATTTGTTATCATTCACGACGTAAAGGCTGAACGGATCGTAATTAAATTCGGCAAGGAGATAAATAATATCCTAAAGACGGAAATAGGTTATCTTTTGTCTCTTAAAATAATTTTGAAAAGGTTAAAAAAGGGGCGAAACATTTTGTATGGAAAACGTATGATTATTTATTAAGCAACGTTGGCTTTTGCTTTTCATAGAACTTTCCCAATAACCAATATCCAAATTTTCAGAACAAATGTTAAATTGATTGATTTTTACAGACAAAGTCGCGAGTAAAGCTAGTTTTATATTTATTATCTAGATATCTATTGAAAGCACTATCGTTAAAATCTAAAAAAAAAAAAAAAAAAATGATCACGACTGCAATCCCCGGGCTCGGTAGATATCTCCTCAGATCTTTAGTTACTTACATCTTTGAGGACATCTAAAGAGGGTAGTCAGAGGCAAGTCCAAACATGACATTTGGTACATGCCCACATTTTGCACAATAGTTAGTATTCCGTACGTGACAGGTTGCAAGGCCATCGCCGCTTATAAGAATACTAACCTATGACACATACCTTCGAATATCGATAGTTAAAATCTAGAGTAAGTTTATTTCCATGTGCTCTAATGCAATCTTTGCTAAGAGCTACGCCGTAGCACCTGCATTCGTAGACGTGCCACTCTACGCCGTAGCGTTACTCGTAGAAGCCTCGCCAGTTGAGTGCTTCAAAACGGTGGCAATTCTCTTGTTCCGAAGGTTTAACACACGACCTTATTTTGTTCAACCCAAAGTCTAAATTAGCGTAAACATTTTAAACGACATTTTTTAATTTGACTGACGCTTTAACCACACTCGGTCTAAAGAACTAGTGACATGATAAGATGGCTTATTTTAGAAGCTAAGTAAATAAGTAGTTTCTGAAGCTAAGGATAATGTTGGAAAATCAATTGAATTAAGACCAAAATTACAGTTTTAGCTTTTTTACCCGACTGCGAAGCGAAAAACTTAAACGGTGAAGGATAACATCGTGAGGAAACCGGCATACCCTAGAACCAAAAATTCGATAGTATCTGTCATAGGTTAGTATTCTTATAAGCGGCGATGGGCTTGCAACCTGTCACGTACGGAATACTAACTATTGTGCAAAATGTGGGCATGTACCAAATGTCATGTTTGGACTTGCCTCTGACTACCCTCTTTAGATATCCTCATAGATCTAAGAAACTAAAGATCTGAGGAGATATCTACCGAGCCTGGGGACTACAGTCGTGATCATATTTATTTATTATTTATTTTATAAAAAAACTAAACAAAATATAAAAAAATCCAATATGGCGGCTATAAAATCTATTTTTAGTTACGTTTAGTCGAGTTTTTAATTTTCGCAATAAAAACTAGTTCAAAACTGAAAATTAGAAAAGTGTTACGCTAATTTGGTCTTTATAGTGAACAAAATAGGATTTTCCAACATTTTTTTATGTTAGTCTGCGGTACAACAGAATTACCACCATCATTACACTTACATCAAAGCCTCGTAAATGGCACTCTGGGCCGAATTACTTCACAAAGTGCCATGGCAAAAGCTGCGCGTTATAATCTCCTACTGATATTATAAATGCGAAAGTTTGTATGAGTGTGGGGGTCAGGGTAAAGGGGGAGAGTGAGGGGGTGGGGGTGAGGGGGTGAGGGTGAGGGGATGAGTGTATGAAGCAGCTAAAAGAAGCTAATTTGAATTAATTTCGGTTGGGGTTTTTGTTTTTCTCCTTGGATTTGGTAGACATTTAAATTATACCCCTTATTAACACAAAGTATTTACTTCGGAAAAAACGAAAGGCAAAAAATAAAAAATAGAAGTTAAATTTAATATGAAAATTCATATCTCAAAACCACGCAGCTGTGACTGACTATGAAAACTGAAATTTGTAATCCCCAGGCTCGGTAGATATCTCCTCAGATCTCTAATTAAGTACTTAGATCTTTGAAGATATCTAACGGGGGTAGTCAGATGCGCGTCCAAACATAATATACAGAATATGCTCACTATTTGCTCAATTGTTAGTTCTGTGCGTGACAGGTTACAAGCCCATAACCGTTTAAAGAATACTTAACTATTATATTATATGACACACACTCAATTTTTGATTATAGTGTATGCCGGTTTCCTTACGATGTTTTCCTACACCGTTTAAGAGCACTGGCATTGCGCAAATACATTTCTTGAGTGGAAAACTTATTGGTATATATATAATAATGAAATCTCGGAAACGGCTCCAACGATTTTCATGAAATTTAGTATTTAGGGGCTTTTGGGAGCGATTAATCGATCTAGCTAGGTTTCATGTTTAAAAAACGTCGTTTTATCCGTGTTTTCACCGGGTAAACCGAGCAAAACTCGGTCATCCGGGTTCATTTTTTTAAGTAAAGAAGACAGTTTGTATAAGCTTTAGCACGCAAAACATATCATCCTACCACGGGTACTGATACAAATCAACTCCAGCCCTAATATCTAAAGAATAAAGCCACATTTTCCGTGACTGCCGCGGGTAATTGAATCTGTGGAGGGATCCGTTGTTTATAAATTGAGGAAAGGATTGATATAAAGGCGACACTACAACTGAGGTTCTATTCCATGATACTCTCGTGATCCCAGTGGGATCACACAAAACTTTTGAGCTCATTAGCGTTATTCAAAATCACGGTTTTATTCTATGTTGATCCTATATACTTTTTTTGTAAATACATAAGCAGGTACATATACATACATACATAAAATCACGCCTGTTTCCCAACGGGGTAGGCAGAGACCACGGATCTCCACTTGCTACGATCCTGGCATACTTCTTTTGCTTCATTCACTCTCATTACATTCTTCATACATGCGCGTCGGTTTAGGGTACTCCGGACCTGGCCTTTCTCTAGTACGTCCCCAATTTGATCGAGGTACGTACGCCGTGGTCTTTCCCATATAATATACATATAATACATATAATACCCAGACACAGAACAAACACTGCATCACACAAATGTCAGTCCTGGGTGGGGATCGAACCCACAATCTACAGCGCAGAAGGCAGAGCTACCAACTGAACTGTGAGGCCAGCAAGGTTTAGTAGTCTCAATTTGAATGGTGCAAACACAACCTTACGACTGCACCATTAATGGGGAAAATCAATGGTGAAAACTTAGCCGCGGCGTAAAGCTGCAGGTAAAATGTCCCCATGGCGACAGCCCTGTGTCGCGACACGTGCTCGCATAACGACCGGGTAATGAACCCGCTACACGACCGGGTAATGAACTCGCTACACCCCGGTTGAGTCATTCGGACGCTAATAAAGCGCCCTCGTCAAAATCACGAGCTACTATAAGGTATACTGATTCTAACACTTTATGTATTAGAATCAGTATACCTTCGTTCTTGAGTCATTCGGACGCTAATAAAGCGCCCTCGTCAAAATCACGAGCTACTATAAGGTATACTGATTCTAACACTTTATGTATTAGAATCAGTATACCTTGAATTACTAGCTGAAGACAGGGCGCAATGGCGCTCATTAGGGGAGGCCTATGTCCAGCAGTGGACTGCTATAGGCTGATGATGATGATGATGATGAATTACTCGCTTCCGCTAAAGGTTCGCCCGCGTGTCACCTTGAAAAAAACCCACGGAACCGTACATTTTTTCGGGATAAAAAGTAGCCTCTGTGCCAAATTTCACCAAAATCCATTCAGTAGTTTGTGCGTAAAAGAGTAAGAAACATACATCCATACATCATTTTTGACGAACTCAGTGGCGCAGCGGGCGAGAGTCCACCTGCGACGCAAGAGGTTGCTGGTTCGATTCCCGCCGCGGAATAAATTTGTGTACGATCTGCAGAAATTTGTTCCGTTGGTCTGGGTTTTTTCTATGTATAATAAAAAATATCTATCTATGTATTTATAATGTATTAAATATGTCAGTTATATAGTACCCATAACACAAGCTTTGAGTAGCTTACTTTGTGGCTAGATGATGCTGTGTGGACTGTCCAGCATTATTTATTTATTTATATTACAAACTTTTGCGTCAGTATAAAATACTAGCGTCCGCTTACGGCGTCGCCCGCAAAGTACCTAGGTACATAAAACATAGCCTATGTTCATCCTGTTCATTCTATTGGTTCATTGTAATGGTTAATTCTAAAGTTCATTCTATTGGTGAAATATTTTTTCAAATCGATCCAGTAGTTTTGGAGCCTATTCAATTCAAACAAACAAACAAACAATCAAATCTTTCCTCTTTATAATATTAGTATAGAAGTATAGAATAGTAGGACTAGCTTCTCTAGAAACATAATACGAGTAGTATAGATAAATAATTATTCATTGTTTCATCTCACCAAATTGGTTGCAATAAATAGTTTTGTATAATTGAAACTGCAATATTGTGTTGAATTCCAACTGCATGGTAGGTGTTATTAGTTTGCTGGTTGCGTGTGTGATTGGAAACCAAAACAAAATAGCATTCGGTCGGTTTCGAAACAGCTTAAAACGGCTTTATTTGGTTGAATACAGACAAATAGTCGATGCAAGCCTTCGTAGCGTAGTTTTCGTCGAACTAGTAAGGATTATTGGACATTTTACGTAACGCCATCTAGCCCCAAACTACGCAAAGCTTGTACAATGGAAACCAGAAAATAGAATACACTAGCTTCCGCCCACGGCTTCGCCCGCGTGGTACCTTGAAAAACAAGAACAAAGCTATCCCCCGGGAACCATACATTTTTCCGGGATAAAAAGTAGCCTATGTGTTATTCCAGACTATAATCTATATCTGTGCTAAATTTTATCCAGATCCATTCAGCCGTTTCAGCGTCAAAGAGTAAAAAACATCCAGACATCAAGACATCTAGACATCTTCACAAACTTTCGCGTTTATAATATTAGTAGGATAGTAACACCCAGGCACAGAATAAAACATCTGTGTTCATAACACAAATAATAGTCTTGGGTGGGGTTCAAACCCACAACCTACAGCGCAGAATGCAGAGATACTACTGACTGAGCTGTGAGGCCAGTCTGCAATTATTCTCGTAGTCCACCACTCGCTAGTCCTCTACTGGTGGACAGTGGAACATTTTTGAAAAAGTTGTGTGTCTCCCAGTGGTGGACGGGACACAACTATTTAATCATTCCCGTCGTCCATGTCGTCTAGTTCTTCTAGTTCACTAAGCATGACGATTTAAATCTATCTTGTGTTTTTTTTGTGTAAATTTCGACACTGACTAATATAACTCTGCTGGTAAAATAAATCAGATAGGCATAAAAAATAGTATATACCAATGCTTTATTGAGAAATTAAACTTTTGTCCACTCTAACACTCGTAAACATAAAATAACCTAAATAAACATTTGAAACATCTTAGAAATAACCTACAATTACTATAACTATAATTATTTCCACCATTTCAAGTCTTCGAAAACTACATGAACTTATTCTTGACAATCTTAGGTCCGTGATCCTCATACTGCTTTCTCGTCACCCACATTTTCTTAGCATCAGGCATTCCGGCGAAGGTGGCACCGCCGAGCCAAGCCACGGTGTAGGGCTCCGGAGATGCCAACACCGACACCGGCTTCCGCGTCAGCGTTTCAATATCCAAAGCCAACCTGCTGTTCAGCCCTGGAATGGTAGACAATCCCCCGAACGGCACAACCGCTTCATACATCTCAGATCTCAACTCAGCATCGCATTTATTAGCCGCTTGGACGACCGCGTGCTGAATAGATAAATACTCGGTCTTCCTATCCAGGACGAAATCTGGTTGAAACATCATCTCAGATATCATAAAAGCCTCCTGTCCAAGGTCAATCTCCTCGCCGCTGGGGAGTTTGTACTTCCTCTTGTGGTTCCTCCAGGACATGGCGCTATTCCTGGTGATGTATAAGATTTTCTTGATGTCTTCCAACGTGTTTGGTGTTCTGACGTCCACGTTCCGCGCCATGAGATCCCGCTTGATGTGGTTCGAGATCTGCCTGCCGGCGAGGTTGGTCTGCATGTGTGCGTACCTGATGGCCCCGCCCTCGTACACGGGGACGATGTCCGTGGTGTCGTAGCCCAGGTCCACCGAGATGCCGGTGGTGTAGCCCGAGCCGTACATGGACAGCACGCTCTGTGACTGCACGCAGAGCGCCGGCGAGTTGAGCGTTTCGAAAAATACCTCGCAGCATTTTATTCTGAAATACAGAAAGAGATGTTACCTCAATGGTGAAATTCTGTAAAGGAAATTCTCTTCGTTATCGTGTCACCAGATATTTAAAAATAACTAGTGACGGTGAAGGTATAGTGAATGATAGGAGTGAGTGGAAGAAGAAAACATGTTGTGCCGACCCCACTTGGTGTGGGATAAGGGCAGGAGAATGATGAACTAGTGACGGTGAAGGTGAGCCTTTTTGTAATTAAGAGCACAGGTGGTGGAGCGGTAGCACCCCTGCCTCACGATCCGAAGGTCGTAGGTTCAAACCAGGTCGTGCACTAAGGAGTTTTTCTATTCGAAAAATTTGTCTGCGCAATGCCAGTGCGGTATTATATATAGATATATAATAGTAGATACGACATGTAGAATACACGTTCTATACCTTGGTGAGAGCTGGTGTGAATAAATCTCTTGCTGTATAAATCATATAGAATTTATTCAAAGTGACTTCAACATTTTATAGTGAAACAGAATACGCAAATCCTTCATCGAAATAAAATACTCCGACTGTTATTTCCGAGGTGGAACACCACCAGTGGAATACTAAAGCAGTGCTCAATCACAAAAAACGTCGTAAAAAATTCATAGAGTCGTGTTACTTTCAGTAATAGTATCGTTACTGAAACTATCCATCACGGCGCGAGAGCTCAAAGTGGGTCCGGTCCGCGATTCAGACGTGCCGGACGCATACCAAGCGGGGTATACAGCACGGCCGACCTAATGGCACTCTGGCTTCCTGCCGGGCCTCACAGCTCAGTTTGCAACAACTCTGCCTACAGTGCCGTAGGTTTCAAGCACAATCTCATGGACAAACATTGTGCGATGAACAGTTTTGATGTGTCCGAGTCTTGTGTATTTTCAGAAAATATATAATTAAATTATCATCAAAGCTTTATCTACGAGTATCTTCATATCTACAAGCTGACCCGCTCGCAACTTCGTTAACGTGTACCAAACCGTATCTAAACCAAGTTTCAAATCAATCACATTACCTACATGTAAAAAATGCCACTAACTTTGACACCCCATTTTACCCTTTTTGGAGGTTTATTTTGACATATCCAGAAACACCTGTCCATTTATTTTGTACTAGCTTCTGCACGCGGCGTCGCCCGCGAAGTACCTACATAAAATATAGCCTTTGTTCATCCTGAAAGTTCATTCTACACATCGGTGAAAGAATTTTTCAAATCGGTTCAGTAGTTTCGGAGCCTATTCAATTCAAACAAACAAACAAACAATCAAATCTTTCCTCTTTATAATATTAGTATAGATTGCATTTTAAGTATTCAAACCCAGACCAATTCTTTTTTCATTTCCCAAATTCACACCAATCGCACCACCCGTTAAAAAGTGCCCACACCAACATTGACCCCTCATTTAACTCCTTTTTGAAAGTTTTATTGAAAAATCCTGAAACATGTGTCCATTTATTTTACATACAGTACACAAAAAAGTTTCATGAACATCGCTCTACGCGTTAAAAAGATTCATACTAACGATTTAACCTTTTTCACCCCCTTAAGGGTGAAATTTCCAAAAATCCCGTCTTAGTGGGAAGTTTTGTTATACAAGATCGTACGATCCAAATAACTTTGTAGCTTTAGAAGTTTTGGGTCGGCGATGATGAATCAGTCAGTCAGATTAAGCTCTTTTATACGTAAGTATAGATTTAATAAAGTCGTCGGTTTAGTGTAGACCTTAATAGTGGCTATGAAATAAACTTTTCGACATGTAGTGCCATCACAAATGCCGAGAGTTGCATTAATATTCGGAAGTATGGATACGCATACGTTCAGTTTTGATTACAATTTATTTATGAGTATTCTGATCTACATCTTGAGAGGGCACGTAGTGCTCAGGTGTCCCTTTAAGACATCTGAAAATCGTTCACACAAAAGACGCTTTTAACACATTAGTTTAACCACACTGCTTCAAAAAAACTGAGACGATTACAAGTTAAATAAATTTTAAATTTTAAAAAAACCCTGACACAAACTTTGCCCGCCATTTTGTGGTGGCCATCTTGGATTTGAAATTTGTCGTAGTGTATAGTATTCTACTACTCAAGATCATTCATTTGATACATAAATTGAGGTTGTTGTGAAAAAATATTGCCGCCATTTTGTGGCGGCGGCCATCTTGGACCGATTTCCATCAAACATAGCTAAAAACACTCCTTAAAGCTTTGGCCTTGCGATAGTACCGTGCAACGCTACGATTCAATACAACCAGTGGATCTAAGGGTTGTGAAGTTAGCCGTTTAACATGTTCCGTGCAGCTTTTTCATACTGAGTTGTCTACTGCGCATTGAAAGAGCTAACTTCACGACAGACTAGATCCGCTGGCTGTATTGTAAGCTGCATTTTGTTTCATAAATTGTATGAAAACCTCCCCGCTGTCGCAAACTGCAACTGAACAAATGACTATTCAACAAGTTTTTCATACCTTCATGTGCCAACACCGCATGTCGCGTACGGCTGCGTTTACGTTACGACCGCAAGACCAATGCTTCTTCTTCTTCTTCAATTATGGCATCTATCTCTTAGAGAACAATTTTGGCAGTGTATTTAATTAGGTGTATTTAATATTATTATATTGTATAAGTATTATAAGTACTCGTATTGTGAACGTCACAGAGTCATTCTTAAGGAATTTCGCAGATAGTCGTCGAATTATTGATTAGTCAAATTGTATACTCGTCAAATCTTTATTTATCAGAATAAAGACACGTCAAATTATTGATTTATCAAACTAGAGACTGATCCAAACCTTTTGTCAAATACATGATTCCTCAAGTTCTTAAACTTATATACTAATTCTTGGTTCGTCCAATGAGCTATTCAAGCACGCTTTAGGACAGTCATGTTGAAAATAAAATCATAGAAAATAACATCATTACCTCTATTATAATGAAATGTTTCATGAAATAAAATGCTCCAACGTCAAACTTTTCCATTCAAAAACGCTTTGTACCACTGGATTAAAGTAACGCTTTTTTTCTTAACTATATTGTACTCGTAGGTACATTAAAGGGTAAAGTGCCTTTGTTCCGTTTCAAAACCTTTTGTGAATAAGTGTACCTGCGATTTTATTGCGAATCTGAATGGTGGAGAACTGTTTCATTTCTGGCGTTTGTTAGAACACAGTGCATTTATGAACAGATGGGTTATATCTAACGATCTTATTTTGTTCGTCACAAAGACTAAATTAGCTTATCGTTTTCATGACAGCTTATAAGTTTATATTATATACCTTTATTGCGTATTCCGCCGTTTTTCCGAACTTTTATCTGTACTAATTTACATGGTTACTTAATTATTAAGCTAAGTCGAGTCGAACACACGTCAATATTAGTGAAATCAAGAATAGTTGAAGCCAGTCAAAAAGGAGGGTCGAATTGAAGTCAGAATAAGTATTAATTGCAACTAATATTATAAAAGACGACTGAAGGTAACTGAAAATGAATTTTTACAGCCACTTTACTAATTTTTTTATATCTTGTATAATGTCACTTTTGTGACTATACAGACGAATCCTACACCTCATTTGTCGAAATCCATCCAGCCGTTCTATCTTACGCGCCATTTATAAGAACTTACATATATATAGATATGAGATAATACTTAGGTAAAACAATTACCCTCCTTCTTAGCAGTCGGGTAAAAAGTTACAGTACAGAGCTAGATGTTCAGCACGGCCTGAGTTAAAACTCAAAGCGAGTGTGTAGGTACCTATTATTTTATGACGTGCCGAAGTCCGGGTACATTGGTAGTTTATTCTGTAGTTCCGCGGAATACCTTAAAATGTATTAACTACACACGATCTTATTTTGTTCACCCTAAAGACTTTATTAGCGTGAAAATTTTAAATGACAGTTCATAATAACTGAACCGAGACGTGTGATCGGCGTATGGGAGTAGAGCGCTGGTGGTGTAGTAATAGAACTCTTGCGTCACGATCCGAAGGTCGTGCGTTCAAACCTGATTGTGCACCAGTGAGTTTTTCTATTCGAAAAATATATGTGTGCAATGCCAGTGCTCTTAAACGGTGAAGGAAAACATCGTGAAGAAACCGGCATACCCTAGAAGCAAAATTCTAAGGCGTGTGTCATAGGTTAAGAAGCCATGTAAATTGGTTTTGACTGAACCCACAAACATAATATGGTGGAAAATTAATTAAATTCAGACTAAAATGTAAATTTTAGCCAAAAAAAAACATGGTCACGACTGTTATCCCTCTTATCTTCGGTAGATATCTCCTCAGATCGCAAATTACTTAGATCTTTAAGGATATTCAGAGAAGGTACTTAGAGGCGTTCCAAAAACGATAAGCACATGCCCACATTTGCACAGTAGTTAGAATTCCGCCTTTCTAATACTGTCATTTAGAAACGTTACGCAAATTCGGTCTTTCTAGTGAACGACATAATATCGTACCTCTTTTATCATTTTTTAAATGTTTGACGACCCCTGTGGCGCAGCGGGCAAGAGTCCGCCTGCGACGCAAGAGGTTGCGGGTTCGATTCCCGCCTCGGAACAAATTTGTGTAGGTACGATCTGCAGAAATTTGTTCCGTTGGTCTGGGTATGTATGTATAATAAAAAATATCTATCTATGTACCTATATCATGTATTAAATATATCAGTTATCTAGTACCCATAACACAAGCTTTGAGTAGCTTACTTTGGGGCTAGATGATGCTGTGTGGATTGTCCAGCATTATTTATTTATTTATTTAAATGTCTCCGCGGAACAACAGAATTACCACCAATCCTAGTGAAACGACTCAACTTTATTATTACTAGCTCGAGTCCGTGACTTGCATTGCGTTGCCATAAACTTCCAGATCGTAAACAATTCAAAGCGGCGATGAAATACGTAATTGAACCACAAAAACACAAACTTATTATGATTATAGTTGGTTTAACAACTTTCAAAATGTTCTTTGCGATCGTTAATATTAATTCCATCGTTTGAATAGTTCCATTCAAAAACTTTATATTTAACTAGCTTTCGCCTGCAGCTTCGCCCGCGTGGTACCTTGAAAAACCAAAACAATCTATCCCGCGGGAACCGTACATTTTTCCATGACAAAAAACCTATGTGCTATTCTAGACTATAATATACATATATCTGTGCCAAATTTCATCCCGATCCGTTTCAGCGTGAAAAAGCGACAAACATACATCCATACACCCTTACATCCATACATTCTTACAAACTTTCGCGTTTATAATATTAGTAGGAAGTATAACGGCCGGTTTATATTTTCTATCTGCGGTTTTTCGATTTTGGATAGGTATTTGGCATAAATCCTACAGAACTTATGTCAAATACCTATCTAAAATCTAAAAACCGCAGATAGATAGAATATAGAAACCGGCCGTTAATAAATAAACAAATGACGAGCATCCTCGAGCAAACTTCCAGTGTCATAGCCCCCTAATGTGACTCCTTTACGTTCTCGCCATCGGAAAGGGTCCTCTTATTAAGCGAACGGCGCAGAAAGGGAAGCGGCGAGTATTAGCTGTTAGGCTGTTACAGTTCCATTAATTTTGGAAACAAATAGAGTTTTGTGTCGACTCAGCGGTCAGCGTTCGGCTGGGTTCGTATTTAATATAATTACCTGGGCGTCTACTCTGCAAAACGATTTACTTTGACAGTCAATATCACAAAGAGTCAGAAGATAACGGGTCGCGAAAACCTCTTCATGGTTTATGCATTCCTGGTACTTGGACTTCTACATGTTTCTCCCTCACATCTGCCTATTTCATTCACACCTTTTGTTTAGATTACCTAATTTCATTTTAGTCTGCAATTTTTTATATGATTGTACTTTTCTTAATAATCCAATGGGCACTTTCAATATAATCTTTTAGGAAGGTCGAATGGGGCACACAAATAAGGTCCAGTGGGTACAGTTGCAGTAGGGTTTAATCTTGAAGGTCCAGTAGGTATCAGGCGAATTCAAAAAAGAGGTCCAATAGGCGCATCGAATGTATTTTTTTTAAAAGACCGAATGGGCCATATAAATGAGGTCCAATGGGCACTTTTTGCTTTTAGGTCGAATCTTGAAGGTCCAGTGGGTACTGAACCGACACTTCGGACGATACGATAATTTGAATTTGACAGCAAAATAACTATTAGTTCGTAACCTGAAACTACATGACATAGACAAACTCGTTCTTCTGGTTACCTCATTTAGGTGATACTGAAAATCAGTGTTTGCTCTTCGAGCATACTATGCGCTGAGTTATTGCCTTTTTGCTTCGCTGCAGCACACACTGCATTCTTTGTAACCATTTTTTTTTGTTACCTGTTTTTTTAAGCTGTATCATCTCATCCACATGTTGCATGATCTACTTCTTTTCTTGTCACCTTGTTATGTTGTTACTTTTGTTACATGCCTATACCTATGTACCTATTGCGTGTTGCAGAAGCAAATAAATATTTATCTAAAATAAAATAAAAAAAAAAAAATATGATCACGACTGTAATCCCCAGGCTCGGTAGATATCTCCTCAGATCTTTAGTTTCTTAGATCTTTGAGGATATCTAAAGAGGGTAGTCAGAGGCAAGTCCAAACATGACATTTGGTACATGCCCACATTTTGCACAATAGTTAGTATTCCGTACGTGACAGGTTGCAAGCCCATCGCCGCTTATAAGAATACTAACCAATGACACATACCTTCGAATTTTTAGTTCTAGGGTATGCCGGTTTCCTCACGATGTTTTCCTTCACCGTTTAAGAGCACTGGCATTGCGCACATAAATTTTTCGAATGGAAAAACTCATTGGTGCACGACCAGGTTTGAACCCACGACCTTCGGATCGTGATCGAATATTGATCTATCATCTATCTATCTACATAGACACACTCTAGTACCTACCTACTTTAATGTTTCCTTATTTATAAGTACCTAGCTATTGAACACGTAACTCATGAAACTCTGAAACAGGGTGTGCCTATAAAATAATTCGTGTAACAAGATCAAGTTAAATTAAGCAGAAGGCTGCCGCGGGTAAATTAGGCTTTTAATTACAATGAAAGTGTTTCAAAGCAAAAACAGATGGCGCTAATCTTGTAGTGTCAAAATGAAAATCTATCAGTATGCTTAGAAAGTAACAGCTATTTTTAATGTATAAAACAAATTCGGGTTTATTCGAAAACTTTTAACTCTAGAACGGCTGGACCGATTTTCATGGTTAGTTTCTGATTGTTGTATTTGTCGCCGTCCCAAATACAACTAAAAAATTGATAGGAAAAAAACAAAGTACTTACCTAGTGTTATATAAATAGAAATGGTAAGAAAAATGTCATTCATGTCATACCCCCGGTATTCATTGAACGCTGTCCCTGTCTACGAAGCGCGAGGAAACGAAATAAAGTCTCCTAAAGCGACGTGAGGCGGCAGCGGACGACGTGTCGCGGCGACACTACTGGTTTCTATGTATTTCTATGAAATTCCCTCCGTAGTGGGCGACACGAAGCTACGCGTCGTCGAGCGGCAGACGCCAGTGTCGCCCGACCGCGGATCAGTAGTGTTACCCGACCGCAGATCACTATTCTCGAACACGTCAGACATCTTGTTTCACGGAGCACTCGGAACCAACAGGATGAAGCGTCTGCAGTCGGGTTCGAAATTATGACTGCAGTGACAGGACGTACTTATAGTTCATCCAACGGATCTAGGCATTCGTGAAGTTAGCCACAGGTGCGAGTTTGCGCATGTACAGTTCCTTCGCCCCTCCCGAAAAACGATACTGCGCAGCTCTTGCGGCTAACTTCACGAATGCCTAGATTCGTTGAGCCAACTATAACTACGTGTCGCGGCGACATGAAGCGACGACACGTGGTCGGCCGCCGCCTCACGTCGCCCGCTGCCAACTCGTACCTTTAGCCTCCAGTAATGCCACCGCGTGGTGAACATAGTTGGCTCAACGAATCTAGGCATTCGTGAAGTTAGCCGCAAAAACTGCGCAGTATCGTTTTTCGGGAGCAATTGGAGGTATGAGGAGGGGAGAAGGAACTGTACATGCGCAAACTCGCACCTGTGGCTAACTTCACGAATGCCTAGATCCGTTGGATGAACTGTACTTACTTCTCCTCCATGGGCGTGGTGATGGAGACGCCCAGTATGACCGAGCGGTCTTCAGGAGCCACCTTCAGCTCGCGGTAGAAGCAGTGGTGCCAGATGCGCTCCATGTTGTCCCAGTGCTGGATGCGTCCGTCCACCACAGGGTGACTCAGTTCCAGGTCCTCGATCTTGGCCACTGCGCTGTCACCTAGAAAATCATGTCTAAGGAAGCTTCTCCATTGGTGGTCTCGTATACTAGCTTCGCCCGCGTGGTACCTTGCGAAAACCCAAAACGACTCTATCCCGCGGGAACTGTACATTTTTCCGGGATAATAAGTAGCCTATGTGTTATTCCAGATTATAATCTATATCTGTGCCAAATTTCATTCAGATCTGTTCAGCCGTTTTAGCGTGAAAGAGTAACAAACATACATCCATCCATACATTCTTACAAACTTTCGCGTTTATAATATTAATAGGATTTAATCTTATCTTATACCTTTAAACGAGCAATTCTTGTATAAATATATTATAACTAGCTGACCCGGCGAACTTCGTACCGCCTTAGCGTAGCAATGATGCACTACTTTATTTTGTATAGCTGACCTATCTTAGTTATGAGTACCTATTCAATTTGAACTGAAATCTATAATATCCTCCCTTTAAAAACGAAAATCCAACTGAAAATAAAAAGCTCTCATACATTTTCTGTATAACCATTACTATACCAAATTATAGTATGTGTAGTCACCAAAAGTTACTAAAAATCATGAATGACATTGACATTCGTTACGCGCGTTTTTTTAAATATGCAAAGTTTTCACATTTTCAACATTTCTGAGAGATTTTCGTAATATTTTTTTTCCGTAAGAACCTTCTCCTAATAATAACAAATACAACAAAAAAAGAATTAGTGAAATCGGTTCAGCCATTCACGCGTGATGCCGTGACCAAGGAAAACGGGTTTCATTTTTATATATATAGATCTGAATCTCGGAAACGGCTGCAACGATTTTCATGAAATTTAGTATGCAGTGGGTTTCGGGGGCGATAAATCGATCTAGCTAGGTTTAGTTTTTAGAAAACGTCGTTTACCAAAAAAACCGAGCAATGCTCGGTCACCCAGGTAATCTATATTATGTTATCTATTACATTCATAATATCATCTTTCATACAATCAAAGAACTTTTTCCTCGGCCTTCCTAGTATACTTCCTCTACTTGCGTACCCAGATACACTCATACCCATAACTCTTTTGGTGACATGGTTTTCATCCCTCCTCATCACGTGTCCATACCATGCTAATCTAGCACTCCTCATCTTTTCAGTTATAATAATAATAATAATAAAGCCTTTATTTCCGAATGTTTACAAGAAAATTTTAAATTAATAAGTACTAAAAGACTGTTATAATAAAATGTCTCTTGTTTCGGTGTGCCTTACGGCAAAGGCCGTAACTCCTCCTCCAACTCCTTCCATTGTTGTCTGTCTGCCGCGACTCTAGTCCATAGGGGTCCTAATGTCATTTTTAGGTCATCCTCCCATCTTCTTGCTTTACGACCTCGAGTTCTACCTCCATCCCTAGGGTACCAGACTGTCACCTGTTTACTCCATTTCTCCTTTTTGCAACGGAGCATATGTCCAGTCCACCTCCATTTAAGTTGGTCAATACGCGACAGTATGTCTGTTACTTTGGTTTTGAAACATGGGCTTTGACAAAACGACATAGGGACAAACTGGCAAGGTGCCAGAGAGGCATGGAGAGGAGCATGCTAGGTTTGAAACTATTGGACAAAGTAAGAAGTACAGATATCAGAAACAAAACCAAAGTAACAGACATACTGTCGCGTATTGACCATCTTTTCAGTTACCATAACTTAAATCTTTCCATCGGGACTGCAAATGTTTAAATCGGGTCTTCGATTTCAACATTTAGTTAGAAGTAACCAGTGTGATGAAAGGGTTAAATACGCCTTAGGAGGTCGTTTAGTACACTCAACAACTCATTACTGCCGCTAGCATGAACGTACCTTTTGAAATTTCTCTAAGATGCACGTGAAGAAACTCATTAAATTGAAGTAGGTACAAATTCATTCGGAATCATATTATATTTCCTTATTATTTCAAGCTTAGCCTTGTGAAGCGCGCTCAAAGACTTCACAGACTTCACGTTATGAAGTTTACGAGTATTTCAGACAGATCTACTTCAAAGAACCCCGTGTACAATTACGGAACTCTAAAAACATTCATAATAACAGCTTTAGTCACTATCAGGAAGCAAAACATGACTGTGATCCCCAAGCTCGGTAGATATTCAAATTCAAAATACATTAATTCAATAAAATCACGAGGATCACTTTGAAACGTCTTACATGCGGTGAATCTATGTGCCAATTCCAACCTAACCCAAGTACGAGAAGAACAGGCGAGGAACTCGTCTCGGTCTTAGCGCTTTTTTGTATGATCCTTCTTACAAAAATTGTAATCGAGATAATAATAACATAAAACAAATGAACAGCGTTTACATATTATACGAGTATTGGTTATTTAGCTGTCTTGAGCTGTTTTGTAAAGAAAACATTTATTTAATATTGGTGGACATAATTGCACAACACCTGTTAGCTTTAGTAATTAGTAGCTTCCTCTCGCGGCTTTGCTCGCGTGGTATCTACATAAAATATAGCCTATGTTACTCAAGGATAACGTAGCATTCTAACGGTGAAAAATTTTTTGAAATCGGACCATTAGTTTTTGAGTTTATTCGTTACAAACATAAATACAAAAACACAAAAATACAAAACTTTCCTCTTTATAATATTAGTATAGAAGTATAGATTACAGATCACTGCCCGTTAGCCCCAAACTAAGCAAAGCTTGTACTATGGGAACCAGATAGCTGATAGATTAATTATATACTTTTTATTTTGTAAATACATACGTCCTTTAAGTAAAATATTTATAATAGGTATCAATGTTTAGATATACACTTACCGATGTAAACATCGTAGTAATCTCGTCCATACGACCCCCTCAGGAAACTCGGTCTGCCCACCACAGTTCTGAAAATGCAGACGGGATGGTTGTCGCACGCGAATCCAGCCTTTATGTTGTAGCTACCGTTGTCGAGCACGACAGCTGGCTTCTCGAGAGCCATGCTCGAATCTCGAACAGTAATTGCTTAAATTCAGTCGGGAATTTTATGCAAAATCGCTTCACAATGCGCCATTTGTTCATTGAAAACGTTGAATGACAAGTGTCAGAGTTGATCGTTGCGTGATTTTTATCAATACAAGGAGTTATATATATTTACTGGAAACACATTTTTAATCATCGACCATCTATAATATTACTAAAGTTTTAGTAGGGATCCCTAATTTTCTAGTAATAAATTATAGCTTAAGTTACTCAATGATAATGTAGCATTCTAATGATGAAAGAATTTTTAAAATTGGACCAGTGATTTTTGAAATTATTTATTAAAAACAAAAAATACAAAACTTTCCTCTTTACGAGTATAATCTAATATCTGTGTATCTATCTTCTATATTAATAATTTCGTCAAGGGGATCGGTAGACTCGTTTGAAACCTTACCTGAATAATAAAATACAAAAAAAAATATTTCGAGTCGACAACATAATTATAATATCAGCAAAATTCAGATTGTCGAGTATTTTGTTAAATTCTAAGTACCTGGGTGACCGAGCTTTGCTCGTTTTTTGGGTAAAACGACGTTTTCTAAAAATGAAACCTAGCTAGATCGATTTATCACCCCCGAAACCACCTGCATACTAAATATCATGAAAATCGTTGGAGCCGTTTCCGAGATCCAGATTATATGTATATATACATAAGAATTGCTCGTTTAAAGGTATAAAATAATAATAAGATGATGCTGAGAGACAAATCGCAGTCGCCATATTGGCCACTCTAGCAAAACGTCACTGACACCGGATGACGTCTTGAGTAGTTAATAAAAACTCAAAGTAATCAACAGTGCAACCAACCTTTTTGTTCATATGACAGTTACCAATCATGCGACGCCAAAAAAAAACCTACTACACTACTAAGTACCTACTAAAGCCTTTCTTAACGCGTGCGAAGTCGCGGGTATCAGCTATTAATAATAATATTACTAACTAGTTTATACTCGTGACTACGTACGCCTTAGATTACTTTTTAATATTCTGTGACTTTACCAAATAATATCAAATTATTATCTTTTTTATTCGTCTATCGATTTCGATGAAACAAAACCTCCAAACTTATCTCAACACATTAGTGAAAACTGCATTCGATTTGGTTTTGCCGTTGCGGTGATTAGCATGCACAAACGCAAAGATAAACGATAGATATATAGATATAAGGTTTTAATTGACTTTCTTCTTACCAGGGTAGGAAACCTTAGAAGAACTTATAGTTGACCCTATCGGACCCTAAGTCTTCGTACTCCTCCTTGGTTATCCAAAACCCTTTGAGGCAGGTCAAAGAGGCGAGGATAGAACCACCGACCCAGGCAGCATACTGCCTGGATGGTAGCGCATCAACACGAGCTCCGTACTCTTCGACCACCAGCTTAAACCCAAGTTCAACCTTCAGGCGGTCAACCAGCCCAGGGAACATGCTGGAGCCTCCAGACACTGTGATATTATCGTAGAATAAACGCTGATACTCTAGATCCGTTCTAGAAATGCTTGCGCAAATCATCTCTGTCAAGTTTGGGCAGTTCAAACCCTGGAGTGAAGGGTTGAAGAGAACTTCAGGGCAGCGGAACCGTTCTTCGCCGAGCAGAATCTGCTGGCCATCTGGCAGCTTGTAGGACACCTTGCTTTCACCGGAGCTGGTGAAGATCTGTATTTCTTCTTCGAAATTTTTAGCTACGTAACATTTTTCTTCCTGAAACAAACAAAAATAGAAACAAGTTGGTCCAACATTCAGTTTTGAAGTTTTGAAAAACTCTAATTCAGTGTTAGAGTTTGACTTAGTTGTACCAGCCAATGACTGAATAGCCGAATAACGGTCGGTTTCTATATTCTATCTATCACAGCTCAGATTTTAGATAGATATTTGACATTACCTACTTCTATAAGACTTATGTCAAATACCTGTTCAAAATCCAAGAGCTGCAGATAGATAGCATATAGAAACCGGTCGAAAGTGATACCTTTAAATAACGATACGGTGCCATACCGATAAATTCCGGTTACCCAAATATTTTATTACTTATAAATATTGCGGTATCGTAATAACCGGCACATATTGAAACGCAAACCGGTAAATTATCAGTAACAATAACTTAACCTAACCTAAGCCCTGAAGAGTAATGATTTTCTTTGAGGAATTACCGAGCTACGTAGCTTCAATTCCCTATTCAAATAACATAAGATAGTTTTATAACGGCATCGTAATTTTATAACGGTATAGCCAAACCTCTATCGGATAACGGTATCCTTATGTTATCACGCCACCGGTATTTACCCGAACCGTTTCCAACACTTCAGCTCTCGAAAACTAGAGACAAACTTCTTTACTAACTTTAATACGGTTCAAGATATCCAATTCCACTGGAGTGGTAAACGCGTATCCAGTTTCGGTCATTAGTTTCTGCATTCGACTCGTCAGCATCTGTCCGTTGAGTGGCGACACCACTGCGGCGTGCTTTAAAGGGAACCCTTCGAAGACTGGGATGACGTAGCAGCAAGAGTAGCCCATCTCCAGAGACACTCCCGTAGTCCGCCCGCTGGCGTGGAGCGCCAGGACCGGAGACTTCATGAGATTCAGGCTGTTGATGGCGAAAGATTCAAATAGAACCTCCGCCATTTTCTCCCTGGAAATTCACAAATTAGCACAAATTAAATCCAACGTACATAGGTTGGATTTGACCAACTACTAATATAACTATTCTAAAGTCTAAAGTCTAAAGCTATAGCAAACTTTATAGAGTAATGAACTACTTTGTCCGTGTGAACTTTTTTAATAAATAACGATATTTTTTCCACAACATTCTATTTAGATGAAATAAGGCGGCCTATCTTTAGCACACAATTTATACTAACACTAGTTTTTTATTATAACTATGTAAATACTTGTATATCTTTAATTACTCGTATTTTATCATGTTTACGATATAAAACTATCTTCACCGTACTGTAAGACAATGTATAATAATGTAGTTTCTGGCGTCTTCGTCCACGTACATAATGTATTGTTTTCATACAAACTTTAACCTACTTCGTCCCTTAGGGGTTGAATTTCAGAAACTACTTTCTTGCCCCGTCCCTATACCCGTAAGGAATTTGGCCTCCAAGTCTCTAACAATCGGCGGTTTAAGCTTTGCTTTGTTAATCTTGACTCTATATTACTATACTATATTACTATTATATAGAAATTTGATTCCTATATTTTTTACCCGACTGCGGAGAAGGAGGGTAATTTGTTTGGGGTATGTTTTTATCAATCAATCAATCAAAATACATTTAATTCAATAAAACCATGAGGATCACTTTGAAACGTCTTACATGCGGTTGATCTATGTGCCAATTCCAACCTAACCCAAGTACGAGAAGAACAGGCGAGAAACTATAAACGCTGACCTGAGTAATATACACTCATGGGCGAAAGCTTTTGGTCTTCTGGTTAACCCAGCCAAGTCTCAGGCTCTCATTTTTGGCAGCCCTTATATGTTGAATTTAATTAATAAATCTCCCCTGCCCTCACTTGTTTATGATAGCTCTACAATTTGTTTCACAACCACCGCTAAGAACCTGGGTGTTATTTTTGACTCACAATTGTCTTGGGTTAATCATATCAATGAAATTAGCAAAAGAGTCCACTTCTCATTCCAATCCCTTAAGCGACTCCAGAAATTCTTGCCCTATGAAACTAAAGTCATTCTTGCTCAATCTCTCTTGTTACCATTAATCGATTACGCTGACTGCTGCTTCATAGATGCCTCTGACTGAAGAGTACCTCAACAAGTTGGAGCGTCTTCAAAACTTGTGTATCCGATTCATTTTTGGCCTGCGCAAGTTTGATCACGTCTCATTATTCAGAGCCCAGTTAAGATGGCTTCCCATTCGTCGGCGACGTGATCTACATACCCTTTCTCTTCTTTATAATATTCTTAACAATCCTCTTTCTCCTTCCTATCTTTATGAGCGCTTTAATTTCCTTGTCCCCCGTGGTGAGCCGAGCAGAACATCTAAATCTCTTCTTCTAAAAATTCCTCTCCATTCCTCTAGTCGCTATGGTGACTCATTTACAGTTAAGTCTGTAAAGTTGTGGAATTCTATCCCTCACGACATTCGCGCCAGTCCATCGCTTGCTATTTTCAAGCGAAAAGTCAAAGAGCACTATCTCTCCTTGTAAGTGTTAAGATATTTTTTTTTTTATGTATTACTATTATTTATTTATTTATATTGTATATATATATATACATATATATATATAAGTAGTTCCTATAATATATACATATTTATATGTTAGTACCTATATAAGTATAAGTGTATTTTTAGTTTATTTTAATTAAATAAGATTTTTTTTTTTTTTTTATTTCCTCTCATTTTCTTAGTGTTAGTTATTAGAGTTAGTTATTATTAATTTCTTTCTTTTCCCTTTTTTTTTTTTGTACGCAATATACCCACCAATTAGTTAAAATCTCCATATCCCAAGGTTTGCTGGAAGAGAACTCTTTTTAGGGTTAAGCTCGCCTGTGTACATGCCACTAGTTTTAAGTTTTATTATGTATAATCTGTGTACAAAGTATAAATAAAATAAATAAATGAAACTCGTCTCGGTCCTAGCTCTTTTTGTATGATCCTTCTTACAAAACTTTTAATGGAGATAATAAAAACATAAAACAAATGAGCGTCTACATTGCAAATTATTATAATGTATGCGACTTCCTTTGGCTGTCTCTTGAGTCAACTGAGGCCGCTGTCAACTTATCCCGCGGGATGAGTTGACCTAATGCATTTTTGAATCGGTCAACTCATCCCGCTGTGAAAATAAAACAAAAAGGAATGTATTATTTGAAATCTATAGCCCAAACGGCAGGATCGATTTTGACATATAGAGTGTCGTTGGATTCGTCGGGATCCCAAAAGTCACATAGGTTATACAAAATGTCAAAAAATACAATGTTATGGCTGTTAAAATCTATTTTCACATTCAGCCGTGTTTTATATTTTTTGCAAACCCTTACCGATCTCTCTTGGAAACCAGCGGATGGACCGCATGCATGACCTTGGAGTCTTCAGGTGGAACGTGCAGCTCCTTGTAGAAGGCGTGATGCCAGAGCTTCTCCATCTCCTCCCAGTCCTGGATGTGACCCTCGAGCACCGGCCATGTCAGGGTTGAGAAGCCGCGCTTGATGATGGCTTCCTTGCCACAATTGATGAGGGGAAAACCGTCTATTAACCCTGGACGGCGAAATCTAAAATTGCAATATAAAAAATCAACCACACGAGCGCTTAAGGCCCAGCATTTTGAAAATTGCAAGTATTGCAACCCTAATCATTCTATTAGCGCTTAATAGATTATATTGAAATTGAACTACACGATACTCAAGGATATAAGTGATAAATCAACCGGAGCTAAAACACGAATTAGTTAGAAAACCTTGGTTAAAAATCATGTCTAAAACACATCTGAAAATTCAGAAATTCCCTAATTTATCCAGAACAGTAAGGTATTTTGAATTTCTATTTCACATGAATATAAATCAGTTAATTTGAAACAAATCAACACAGCCTTTTTTTTGAAATAAGCTAATTACTTGAACTTATTTATGTTTTTTATAAATTGTCGCTTTCGTTATATAATTCAGAGCAGCCATATTATCATGCCGCACTCTATTTACTTGTCATTTGGGTATTTCGCTTCGTGCTATGTCTGATTCCGCGGAGATCCGCGTTGCTATACGGACCTATGTCACTTTTTTTTGTAACTTTTACGTAAGGAATAGTGTGACGAGTATTCTGGGCCTTAAAAAGCGTTGCGTTTTAAACCCAGCGTTAACTTTTATGGTGCTCCCACACTGCTGTTAAAAAATGATTGATCACGATGTTAAGTTGCTTCATGTTAGTTAAAGTTCATAAACACTTTTTAACAAAAGTGTAAGTTAACGTATTATAACAAATAAATTTGTTTTCGACAGCGGGGTAGCGGGGAGTGCGGGGCCCGTTCTACGCGTGCGAGCCAATGTCATGTTTCCAAATGTTATTAAATGTTTATTAACATTATCCATCAGTGTAAGAGCCTTCCAAACATCTAACAATTCCTAACTGAATATAAAAAATTCGTAACATTGTCAATGATGTGTTAGAAAATGTTTATAAACATTTTTTAACAGCAATGTGGTAACACCATTAGGCCCGTCTACACTAGTGACATTAGGCCGTGACTGTGGCTCCATGACATGCCACGGAGCTTGGACCACTACCGTGACATATATGTTAGGACAATGACAAAGATCATTGAGAATAATTCATTAAGTAAGCAACCAACCTATGCTGAGGTAGACGCCATTTTGTTTCTTTAAGACTTTTTATGTAATTTATACTTACAAGTTTTTCTTTTTTTATTCTTAAGTGGGTCATGGTACATTTAATATCGCTTAGCGTTTAAAACAAGAGACTGAGTATCACGTAGGAAAACCGATGTTGTGTGAATAATGTACTTGTGACCCATTTGTTTCATTTCAACGCCTTTTTGCCGGACGTTGGAAAAGCGTTCGTGCGAATGAGGTCTTATACACGCTCATAGTGATGACAGCCAGTGACCGATTTTACTCATATAGTTAGTTTATAAGTAGCTCATATCTTCAAGCTTATACCATTTAGCAAGTGCTAAAATGATGGTTAACATTTCAGATTGATAAAACTTTTGAGTGGATCGAACTAAACTATTATAAGCCTTTTATCGAAAGTCATTTTAAATAAATAAATTAAGTTACATTAAATTATAAAATGTGATTTTCGCTATTGTAATAATACAAACTATCATAAAATTTACACTAAACATTAATTTGTGATTAGTATTAACATCTCTATTACTTCATCGAGTTGATAACTGTAGGTCTACCATGAGTTTTCACAATCTAAACTCGCTAGCGACTGTAGTTAAAAAATTGTATGCAAATTTGTACAGCGCCTCTAGCGGATAGTTGGGTACTAAAACGTCACGTAGTTAACTATCCTACGTCACAGAGCGTACCACAGCGACTGTTGTTTGCGCTTCATTCATTTGCTTATAATATGGTACCATGAGTAACAATTTTGACAGATGTCATGGTAACGTACTATTACTACCTGTAGTAAGTCAGCCGATCTAAATGTGACAACTAATGGTAAACGTACTGAGCAAATTCTGGATTATCAGAGCTAGCATAGGCGACCAAGAAAATGGTTTACCACTCTAAGGCTGAATAAAATAAAATCATTTGCACGTACAAAACATCAAGGGCTATTTTCGCTTGACAGATTATAACTGCTACGTCAGAATCTGTCATAGTAATCCTTAGCGAATAATTATGTTACTGGAGATGTCATCAAAAGTGGTAAACCAATTTCTTGGTCGCCTATACATGAAACTCAAGGACTTCCGCCCTATCACTGACTCACACCCTGAGTTAATCCGATTCACCACCGTTCATTCATGAAATCAAAGGTTTCCAGACATGCCACAGAATACATTTAAAGTGTACTACGTCATGGATAAGTTCCTTTTGACAGAGCGTCCACAGGTTCAGTAATTGAGAATGTTAATAGGTAAATAACATTCACGTGACCGCATGTGACGTCAATTTTCAACGCTCCGCTTAGTTGTTGTGTTGTGGGATGACGTCACACCGTTACACGCATCTTACAAGTCCGCATCGCACGTTTACTTCTATAAATCGGAAACTAATTGACGTATCGAAGTAATTCTTTCACTTATTTGTTTTATTTTTGACTTTGATTTTTCATTATACATACCATCGAAGTAATAGCTATCCATAGATAAGGTAGAATAGGAATTATTTTAATTATCTTCTCAGTGTTTTTATTAAGAGCGCTAGTGGTGTAGAGGCACCCCTGCCTCACGATCCGAAGGTCGTGGGTTCAAACCTGGTCGTGCACCAATGAGTTTTTCTATTCAAAAAACTATGTGCGCAATGCCAGTCTTAAACGGTGAAGGAAAACATCGTGAGGAAACCGGCATGCCTTAGAACCAAAAATTCAAAGGAGTGTGTCATAGGTTAGTATTCTTATAAGCGGCGATGGGCTTGCAACCTGCCACGTACTGAAACTAACTACTAAGCGAACTGTGGGCTTGTGTCAAATATCATAAATATCCTTTAGAGTAATTGGCACCGATTAGTCCCAATCTTACCATTGAAGGTCGGTCATTCAGAAACTTATATGTACGAGTAAACAGGCGAATGATGATGATATCAGTGTTATATAGGTACAAATTATAAAAACATTACCTCGCTACAACTGTAGGGAACACTGCCCGAGGGTAGGCTTCACCGGCGAAGCCTACCTTGCTGTTTAAAGAGCCAGTATCGAACACAACACCGATCTGTTGGCCGGACATTTTGTTCCTTGACCTACTCGATTATGTGTTACATTATTCGCTCATTTCAGCAGGCTATAGTCTATAGACTGTACCGCCTAGTCTTACTTAAGGCCCAGAATACTCGTCACACTATTCCTTACGTAAAAGTTACACAAAAAAGTGACAAGTTCCGTATAGCAACGCGGATCTCCGCGGAATCAGACATAGTACGAAGCGAAATACCCAAATGACAAATAAGTAGAGTGCGACATGATAATATGGCTGCTCTGAATTTATATAACAAAAGCGACAATTTATAAAAAACATAAATATGTTCAAGTAAATAGCTTATTTCAAAAAAAGGGCTGGGTTGATTTGTTTCAGATTAACTGATTTACATTCATGTGAAATAGAAATTCAAAATATCTTACTGTTCTGGATAAATTAGGGAATTTCTGAATTTTCAGAGGTGTTTTAGACATGATTTTTAACCAAGGTTTTCTAACCAATTCGTTGTTTTAGCTCCGGTTGATTTACCACTTATATCCTTGAGTATCGTGTAGTTTAATTTCAATGTAATCTATTAAGCGGTAATATAATGATTAGGGTTGCAATACTTGCAATTTTTAAAATTCTGAGCCTTAAATAAATTTCACCGTTTTCTTTGTAATCTAACTTAAAATCTAACCTAACCTAACTGCCATTTTTTTTCCCGCCCCTACTCGATTATGTGTTATATTATTCGCTCATTTCAGCAGGCTATAGTCTATAGACCGTACCACCTAGTCTTACGTACACTTCCTTCCGTTTTCTTTAAAATCTAACCTAACCTAGCCGCCATTTTTTTTTCCCGCCGAACTCGATTATGTGATCACAGAACCTCATTTGTATGCGATCTATTTATAGAAAGGAGTTAGTTTTGAGAAGAGATAAAACGGTAATGAAACCCTGGTTTCTTTCATTTATACCTAAAACAAAATTAAAATTTTTAAAACCCTTCGAAATCTAAACCTTATCCTAACATGTCATGTCATTAAAGTCATGGTTACCTTACCATGTTCTTTCAATATCATTGAAGTAACACGGTACCTAATTTCGAATCAATAGCACATAATAAGGAAGGTAGTCAGCTCCCCTCATCAACTAGAAAAGAGCTGATGATCTTCAAACGGCTGAACAGATTTTCATGAAACATGGCTAAGAACACTCGGGATAAAATTATCTTTGACACAAAAAAATCTAAACGAAAATAGGTTCATCCGTTTGGGAGCTACGATGCCACAGACAGACACACAGGTATAACAGACACGTTAAACTTATAACACCCCTCTTTTTCTTCGGGGGTTAAAAACTCAATGAACTAAAGTTTTGAGTTACGAGGGGGTGAAAAATCACCCAAATGGTTCCCGTAATATTACACTAGGCGCGCATCGCCCGTTCGATTAACGTCTATAGGTCAGTCAGTGATAAAATTTTCCATAACAAACCATTTTTGGATGTTAATATCTAAATAACCGTTTGAGGTGTGTTTATGAAATTCGGTGCACATATTTTACTCGCAAGTGGCAATAGATGAGCCAAATTTGATTTGTTTATGTGAAATAGTTTTTGAGTTACGAGGGGGTGAAAAATGACCCAAATGGTTCCTGTAATATTACACACTGTGCGCGCTTCGCCCGTTCGCTTGAACTTGGCTGACACGCTGCCGCGTGTCTAGATAAGCATGATCATTTACTAGCAATGTTCTTTCTTACTAGCACTTGCTCGAATAACATGGTTTCGTGCTAAATGAGAACGTCTGTTCGAACCTTATTTTGTTTGTGATGATAATGGCTATGACGTAATATTCCTTTTGACGTCACATCTCGATCCAAATAAACTAGCTTTTATCGAGGTTACTACTGTATACTGCTGAGTCGCATATTTGTATAGTCAGCTCCCAATGGATTGGCATGGCTCCATATTTAGGGTTCCGCACACAAAGGATGAAACGGGACCCTATTACTAAGACTCCGCTATCCGTCCGTTCGTCTGTCCATCTGTCACCAGGCCTTTAGTAATATTTCTATCGATGCCAGGCTGTATCTCATGAACCGTGATAGTAAGACTGCTGAAATTTTCACATATGGTGTATTTCTGTTGCTGCTATAACAAGAAATACTAAAAAAAAGAATAAAATAAATATTTAAGAAGGGCTCCCGTACAACAGACATGATTTTTTGCCGTTTTTTATAGATAATGATACGGAACACTTCGTGCGCGAGTCCGACTCGCACTTGGATGGTTTTTTGTTTTTACTAACACACTAGATGACTCTCGCGCAACTTCGTCTGCGCGTTTTAAGTAATATATTTTGTCCCGTTTTTCCAACTTTTTTATTGATTATATTATTATTATTTTTATAATTCAACCGCTCCTATTGGTCGTATGTATATCCTCGATAAATGGACTATACCACACAACAATAATATTTCAATTGACGTGAAGTGACGACCTCTGTGGCGCAGCGGGCAAGAGTCCGCCTGCGTCGCAAGAGGTTGCGGGTTCGAATCCCGCCTCGGAACAAATTTGTGTACGATCTGCAGAAATTTGTTCCGTTGGTCTGGGTGTGTATGTATATTAATAAAATATCTATCTATGTACCTATATCATGTATTAAATATATCAGTTATCTAGTACCCATAACACAAGCTTTGAGTAGCTTACTTTGGGGCTAGATGATGCTGTGTGGATTGTCCAGCATTATTTATTTATATTTATATATTTAATTTGAACCAGTACTTTCTGAGATTAGCGCGTTCAACCCAATCGATATCTATACTAATATTATAAAGAGGAAAGATTTGATTGTTTGTTTGTTTGTTTGTTTGAATTGAATAGGCTCCGAAACTACTGAACCGATTTGAAAAATTCTTTCACCAATGTGTAGAATGAACTTTCAGGATGAACATAGGCTATATTTTATGTAGGTTCTTCGCGGGCGACGCCGCGTGCAGAAGCTAGTACTAAATATAGACTAAATATAAATGTATATTACTAAAGGTTCAATCAAACAAACTCTTCACCTTTATAATTTAGTATAGATTTTTACAACTATAGTGATATATTTGGCTGTTTGTAAACAGAAGTCGATACCTTGTCTCCCTCGGGAACTTCGACATCAATATATTTCCAACCTACTTTTACATGTAAGCATACTTAGTGATGCGCGCACGAGTGACTTTTGTCACCGTGACCGTATTGTCACTCTTATCAAGTCCGTGGTTATCTATGGAGATGCGCGCATGTTACGTGACACTGGGTGACATCTCCATACATAACCTAGCTAGAGTGACGAAACAGTCACCGTGACAAAAGTAACATTGTAATGTGTAGATACTGATTATAACGCACAGTTTATCAAACTAAGATAGATAAAATTAAAAAATACCCGACTGAAAGTAATTTAAAAGCTTCTTACAGCTGCAATATTGATTTTTTTTGTCATTTTTTATAACCTTTGTCATTCTTGTAATGTAGACAATTCAAATGACACCTCAATTGTCTAAAACTGTCCAGTCGTCTGGGTTCTAGCGACAGCCAAAGGAACTTGCAAACATAAACACATACACCCCAAACACCTCGCTTTTACCGTCCTCCTTCGCTTCGCAGTCGGGTAAAAAGTAGGTATGAGTTATTTTAGTTTTGAAAGTAACTTTGTTTATATTTATAAAGCATCATCAACCATTAAATCTATACATCTATACTAATATTATAAAGAGGAAAGATTTGATTGTTTGTTTGTTTGTTTGAATTGAATAGGCTCTGAAACTACTGAACCGATTTGAAAAATTCTTTCACCAATGTGTAGAATGAACTTTCAGGATGAACATAGGCTATATTTTATGTAGGTACTTCGCGGGCAACGCCGCGTGCAGAAGCTAGTATATTATAAAGAGGAAAGTTTTGTATATTTGTATTTTTGTTTGTAACGAATAAACTCAAAAAATACTGATACGATTTCAAAAATTTTTTCACTGTTAGAATGCTACGTTATCCCAGTGTAACATAGGCTATATTTTATGTAGGTACCTTGCGAGCAAAGCCGTAAACGAAAACTAGTTAATTATAAGTTGAAAAAATGGTTTTTGTACGAGTATTTGAGCCATTGTGTACACAAAAAGTCGTTTATAGTTAAATCGACTTTGTATTTTTTGCGTGGTAAACGCGGGCGAAGGGCAGAAGCTATGTAGTTTAAAATAAACTAATATTTTACGAGATAAGCAAAATTGTTTGTGACGAATTGAATGATAAAGCTGTAGAGAAGAATCGCCACGCGTGTTTGTACGGGCTCACGGTGACGGCAGTTTGTGACAAATGTGGTCGCGTCTTAAGATGAATCTTGGCCGTCGCTCTTAAGGCGAAGGCTGCGCAAGTGTCCGCCGGGACTCAATTTGCGGCAACATATTGTTAGAACCTCATTTTACATTCAGCTCGAATGTACTAAAGTAACCTCTTGTCAGAAACTCTGTGTCTATTCACACTTTGTACTATTATTCCAAGCTAGCTTCCGCTCCCAGCTTTGCCCGCGTGGTACATTGAAAAACAAAAATCTTTCACACGGGAACCGTACTTATAATTTGACCATTGGTGGTAAAGTGCTATTGATGTTGTCTCATTTACCACTAGTGGTAAAATGAGACAATTTTCACCACTGGTGGTGATGTGGGAGTAGTACTGTGTTATTTGGTCACTGGTAGTCAGTTGGGATATGGAAATCCCAAGTCACCACCGGTGGCAAGTTCAAGAAGCCTGTGCGCTAAAAAAATAAAAAAAATATGATCACGACTGTAATCCCCGGGCTCGGTAGATATCTTCCTCAGATCTTTAAGTTACTTAAATCTTTGAGGATATCTAAAGGGGGTAGTCAGAGGGACGTCCAAACATGACATTTGGTACATGCCCACATTTTGCACAGTAGTTAGTATTCCGTACGTGACAGGTTGCAAGCCCATCGCCGCTTATAAGAATACTAACCTATGACACACACCTGCGAATTTTTTGTTCTAGGATATGCCGGTTTCCTCACGTTGTTTTCCTTCACCGTTTAAGAGCACTGGCATTGCGTACATAAATTTTTCGAATGGAAAAACTCATTGGTGCACGACCAGGTTTGAACCCACGACCTTCGGATCGTGAGGCTGGGGTTGCACTGCACCACCAGCGCTCTATTATGCTATCTGTGTGCTATTCCAGACTAATAGCTACATATTATATCTGTGTCAAATTTAATCCAGATCACAGAGATTACATTTGTGATCATGTTATTTTATTTGCATTTTGTTTAAGTAATTAGTTATGTTTAATTGAACTATTGAGTAGTTTGACGATAAAACAAAAAAGCGTAGAAATACTGTGTTTTTACCCACACAGTGCAGTCTACTAGTTCCTATGCGGTTCTTTGTCTAGTATTTTTGAAATTGTGCAGTAATGAGAATAAAAAGTGTGCAGTAAAAAGTGTGTAGAATAAATTTGTGGCGTTCGTGGGAATACCTCATAATAAGCAGCGAGCCCACGCCCACATTTCCACGTAACACGCTCCACAATTTTTCTGCAGGTAAACTAAAAGCCTCTAACTAAGAATAATGTGGGCGCCGCGTCTTCAACGTAAATTCTAATAGAACCTTCGCTTTTTTACGGAAATACCAATTCCGTGTAAAATATGCGTGTTATAAAAAGCTTCTGAGGCACATTGAATGTTTGGTGTTACTCCTTATTTCATGGTTACACGACCTTTAAGAGTGTTGTTTGAGTTAAGTTTAAGTTGTTTCCTTTTTGGGTTTTTATTGACAGCGAGATGAGTTGCAAAAATGCACATCCCGCGGGATAAGTTGACAACGGCCTCAGTTGACTAAAGTGTCGCTAACTACGGAGGGAATTTCATAGAAATACATAGAAACCAGAAGTGTCGCCGCGACACGTCGTCCGCCGCCGCCTCACGTCGCCCGCTGCCAACTCGTACCCTGATTCTGCCTCTCTCTGCCGACAGTTCTGGTCTGCCTTCGTGCCGTGCGGCGCCCAGGACAAGGACGCCGTGCAGCTGACCCTGGAACAGATCGACGTCATCAAGCGGCTGGTAGACAAGTACCCGCAGTACTTGAAGATGGCTACCTCGGTCACTGGTAACATTTTTATCATTACTTTATTCATTTACTACCTTCCGCTCACGGCTTCGCCCGCGTGGTACTTTAAAAAACAAAAACAAATCTGTCCCGCGGGAACCTTATATTTTTCCGGGATAAAATGTAGCCTATGTGCTATGTGTAGGCCATAATCTATAGCTGTGCCAAATTTCATTCAGATACGTTTAGCCGTTTTAGCGTGAAAGAGTAACAAACATACATCCAGACATCTTGACATCCATCCATCCATCCATAAATTCTTACAAACTTTCACGTTTATAATATTAGTAGGATTTATTTAATTAGAACGGTCACAAAATTTTATATGACGAGGAGAGAGTTAGATATGAATGTGGATGGATACAGAGGTAGAGGTAGGCCAAAGAAAAGATGGATGGACTGTAAGACGACATGGGTAGGAAAGGAGTGAGTACTGAGATGACGAATGATAGAGGGAAATGGAAGAAGATCACATGTTGTGCCGACCCACATACCGTGGGAAAAGGGCAGGACGATGATGATGATGGTCACAAAACCGCTTACACTAACTAATCAAAATTAAAGTACATAACACAAAATACATTCTGAATACAGTAAATCAATAACAAATTCATATAAAACAAATTAATATTAAGAATAACAATAAAATAATGTAGAAAAGATGGATGAAAGGAGCTTGACAAAACAGTTGTATAAGGAGAGTGTGAATGGGACAGTTGGGAAGGGAAGACCTCGACGTAGGTACGTACCTCGATCAAATTGGGGACGTTTTAGAGAAAGGCCAGGTCCAGAGTACCCTAAACCGACGCGCATGTATGAAGAATGTAATGAGAGTGAATGAAGCAAAAGAAGTATGTCAGGATCGTAGCAAGTGGAGATCCGTGATCTCTGCTTACCCCGTCGGGAAATAGGCGTGATTTTAAGTATGTACGAGTATGTATATATGTATAACAATAATTTTTTTTTAATAATAAACAGTTTTAAATAATACTTAATTAAAATTATCACTAGGGCGCGGTGCCGCTCGCGTGGTACCTATCCGTATAAAAAGTGGCCTGTGTGATATTCCAGGTTTGAAACTACGCGTATTCCAAGTTTCATCCAGATCTGTCCAGCCATGATTGAGTAACAAACATGCATACATCCATCCAAACTGTAGTATGATAATAAGTTGATCCAAACTCTAGCCAAATCATGGTACAGTGTCGCTTCGACCACTAACTTTTTGATCGACCCTCTGGCAATGATCTGGATCAAATGAGATAGATCGACGAGAATAGATCGTTCATCGCAGAAACTTTCGAAAATTGTGCACGATTGGATTTGAATCCACGACCTAAGACCCACTAGGCCACCGGTGTCTTATCAGTCTCTAACTAACTGATACTGGCACTGTGTAACCCAGTGAAGCAGTAACTATAAAGACGGGCAAGTTAGGCCTGTGATACACGAAGCTAGTTATACAAAGCTAGGATAGTAGATAGTCTAGCTTACTATCCTGGCTTGGCAAATTCTAGCTGTTCACATGAACAAACAAAAAACATGATCACGACTACAATCCCCGGTTTCGGTAGATATCTCCTCAGATCTCTAGTTACTTAGATCTTTGAGGATATCTAAAGAGGATTACTCAGAGGCACGTCCGAACATGATATGGACCCATGCCCACATTTTGCACAGTAGTTAGTATTCCGTACGTGACAGATTGCAACCCCATTGCTGCTTATTATGGGAACCAGATAACTGATAAATAGACTGTACTTTTTTTGAAAATAACTACAAATTATAAAACATATTATTATTCCTCCTACGAGTCTGTCTACGTCGTACGAAACTACAGCACTGTTTTCAGCAATGGGTAGAGTGACTCTCGAGGAAGGTATATAATTAGTCAAGTTTTTAAGTCGCGATAACCAACATCCACACGGGCGAAGCCGCAGACATCAGCTGGTAAATACATAAAAATAATAACACAGAACAAAAATTATTGTATCCTGAGTGGGGATCGAACCCACAATCTACAGCGCAGAAGGCAGAGCTACTAACTAGCTGAGCTGCGAGGCAAGTAAAAGCATAGTTACTAAGCGTTCTAGCGTACTAGCGCTAGCTTACTGTCCTGGCTTGAGAAACTAGTCTCGTGTATCTCGGGCATTAACGTTCCAAGAGAATGCCCCAGTTAGAAACAGTGAACGATAGTGATCGTAAAACTAAAACAGTAAATGGCCACTGCTGTAGGTAGCCCAATCTAATTAAAAACTCCTTTACTAAATACTGGTGGTAATTCTGTTATATTGTCGAACTAACTAAAATTTCCTATTGTCAAACTAACTGAAACATTTTCATTATTTAATTATAACACATTCATTATTTTGTAACATTTTAAAAACTACTGTTCAGAATATTATGAGCATGTGCTAAATATAATATGTAAATCTACATCTATATAAGAGCTTGACCTGACTGACTGATTGATCATCGCCGAGCCGAAACCGCTGAAGCTAGAAAGCTGAAATTTGGAAGGTGGTTTCCTTTTATAACAAAACCACCCACCAAGGCGGGATTTTTGGAAATTCTACCTCTAAGGGGGTGAAAAAGGGTGAAAACGTTAGTATGAAACTTTTTAACGCGTGGAGCGATTTTCATGAAACTTTGTTTGTGCACTGTAAATGCAAAATAAATGGACACGTGTTTCAGGATTTTTCAATATAATCTTCAAAAAGGGGTCAAATGTGGGGTCAATGTTTGTATGTGAACTTTTTAGCGGGTGATGCGATTGGTCTGAAACTTTGTTGGTGTACTGAAAATGCAAAATGAATGGACACGTATTTCAGGATTTTTCAATATAACCTTCAAAAAAGGGTCAAATGTGGGGTCAATATTTGTATGGGAACTTTTTAACGGGTCGTGCGATTGGTCTGAAACTTTGTTTGTGTACTGTTAATGCGAAACGAATGGAGATGTGTTTCAGGATTTTTAAATATAACCTTCAAAAAGGGGTAAAATGGGGTGTCAAAGTAGTATGGAATTTTTATGAGTTGTGTGATGTGTTTAAAACTCAGTTTTGATATTTTATGTGAACGAAGGCGCGGGCGGGACAGCTAGTAGTATATATAAGTTGTTTCCTATCTAGTTTGTTTTCCAAATGAAATAATGCTTGGACATACCTCTGACTAACTCTCGTTCAGATAATATTCTCAAAGATCTAATAATAAGAGATCGGAAATTCTCCCAATTTGTTTTTTCGACATTATTAAAATAAAGATAAACCATTTTATTACATTTTCGGCTTGCCTTCCTGGTCTATTTTACACAGTTCTACTCAGCATAGCTAATGGCTACTAAAAATAGCTATTTGATCACACATCAATTTAGTCAAATAAAAAATTATAACTTAATATACGGTTTTCACTAATGTATTGAGATAAGCTTGGATTAAAACTTAGACATTGTTTCATCAAAATCGGTTGACAAATAAAATAGATAAGAATTTGATATATTTGCTGAAAAGCCTTATGCATTCGTACAGCCCCGAACATTAAAAAGTAATCTAACGTATACGTAGTCTCGGATATCAACAAGTAAATAATATAACTATAAAACCGTATACACTTATGCTTTGTCGACCTCAGTGGCGCAGCGGACGAGAGTCCGCCTGCGACGCAAGAGGTTGCGGGTTCGACTCCCGCCGCGGAACAAATTTGTGTACGATCTGCAGAAATTTGTTCCGTTGATCTGGGTGTTTTCTATGTATAATAAAAATATATCTATCTTTGTATATCATGTACTACCCGCCCGCGACTTCGTTCACTTAAAGTATCTAAACTGACTTTCAAACAAATCATACTTATAAAAAAATCCTATACTAACTTTGACACCCCATGTTACCATTTTTAGAGAGTTGCTTTGAAATATCCAGAACGTTTCCATTTATTTTGCATTTAAGTATCCAAACCAAAATTCTGACCACTCGCACCACCCTTTAAAAAGTACCCATAAAAACATTGACCCCTATTTAACCATTTTTTGAAGGTTATATGGAAAAATACTGAAACACGTGTTCATTCATTTTGTATTTACAGTACACAAACAAAGTTTCAGACCAATCGCACCACCCGTTAAAAAAATCCCATACAAACATTGACCCCCTTTTTAGAGTTATATTGAAAAATCCTCAAACACGAAACAAAGTTTCAGACCATTCGCAACACCCGTTAAAAAGTTCCCATACAAATACTGACACCCCATTTAATCCCTTTTAAAAAATCGTGAAAGTACACAAACCAAATTTTAGACTAACCGCAATACCCGTTAAAAAGTTCTCATACAAACATTGACCCCCCCCCCCCCCCATTTGACCCCCTTTTTAAGGTATTATTGAAAAATTCTGAAACACGGAACAAAATATCAGAGCAATCGTACCACCCTTTAAAAAGTTCCCATACAAAAATTGACCCCTCATTTGACCCCAATTTGAAGGTTATATTGAAATGTCCTGAAACGTGTCAATTTATTTTGCATTTACAGTACACAAACAAAGTTTCAGACCAATCGCACCACTCGTTAAATAGATCCCGTACAAACATTGACACTCTATTTGACCCCTTTTTGAAGATTATATTAAAAAATCCTTAAACACGTGTCCATTCATTTTGCATTTTCAGTACACAAACAAAGTTTCAGACCAATCGCACTGCCCGTTAAAAAGTTCCCATACAAACATTGACCCCACAGTTGAGCCCTTATTGAAGATTATTTTGAAAAATCCTGAAACACGTGTCCATTCATTTTGCATTTACAGTGCACAAACAAAGTTTCATCAAAATCGCTCCACTCGTTAAAAAGTTTCATACTAACGTTTTCACCCTTTTTCACCCCCTTAGAGGTGGAATTTCCAAAAATCCCGCCTTAGTGGGTGGTTTTGTTATAAAAGGAAACCACCTTCTAAATTTCAGCTTTCTATCTTCAGCGGTTTCGGCTCGGCGATGATGAATCAGTCAGTCAGTCAGGTTAAGCTCTTATATAGATATAGATTAAATATATCAGTTATCTATTACCCATAACACAAGCTTTGAGTGGCTTACTTTGTTGCTAGATGATGCTGTGTGGATTGTCCAGCATTATTTATTTAATTATTTATTTAACTTGGACTTTAGTGTGAAAAAACAAGATTATCTAGGAAATTTTAGCTAGTCGAACCAAACAGAATCGCCGCACAACCTGAAAATAAATGGAACACAAAATAAATCCAACGTGATCCGGCGCGCACCGTTTTAAACTTACAAATTAGTTTAGCCTGGACGCCTCTCGCATCTGGAATCAGTTATGCATCTGTTATGCCCTTATTTCCACATAGAGACGAACAAAAAGGTCGCGGGTTCGATTCTCGTCTGGTTTTTCTCTTTTTAGAGCTTAATTATAGTGTTTAAACGGGTATTTATCGCGGATGACTGAGTCATCCCGTGACCACGGCAGCGTGTTAACCTGTTGAAACGTCTGGAAAAATAGCTAAATAAAACGTGAAAAATACCCATTGAATACTAATAATTATTTATTTATTTATCTTTCGAACCAGTTCATTTCAAAAATCAAATAACCCGACTGTTCGTAACTGATGAAAGTTTTTTACAGCCGCCATTTTGGAATTTACATTTCATAGCCTACTTTAGTACAGTGCTTCACTGACCGTCGGTCCGTATGTCGATCGCGCTTGTCATTAATATGAAAATCCATAATTCGTACAGTGCTGGACCGACCGTACGCACGCATATATTGCTACGCACTGCGTACGAGGACCGTCGGTCGAGCGCGTGCACACTATGCCGTCGGTCGGCCGACGCGCTATGGAAACGTATGAACGCGTTCAGTGCTGCACCGATCGTTGGACCGACCGTACGGACCTACGACGGATGTCTGCATCAATTTTCATCTGGTCAGTTTGTTGGTCAGGAGAGTAAGGAATGATACAAACTAACGGTCGGTCCGTGTGTATCGTCAGGACCGACCGTGCGCACCGACGGTCAGTGAAGCACTGTAACCGGCCTAACAGATCACTGATAGCCTAACCTTAATTGTCAAATCCGTCCAGACTTTTGATGGAACTCACATAGTACACGTACAAACATACTACACTTCAACCACTCAACCCTCCTTGTCCGCAGTCGGGTAAAAATGATTATCTAAACCTCGGCTTCGGCTCGAATAAGTAAACTTTTTTGGTCGATATTGAGGCGACACGGCTTTATATATTCCTGAACTGATTTACCTACCTTGAGCTCTTTCATGCTTATTCCTATAATTCATCGAAAAGTTTGAGAACCCCAGCGGCCTTTATGGCGATCGCGCACTTAGACGAACGTAAACCAAAAACCATTGTGATAAGATAAGAATTTATTCAATGCCTTTTCCTATAATTCATCGAAAAGTTTGAGAACCCCAGCGGTCTTTATGGCGATCGCGCACTTGGACGAACGTAAACCAAAAACCATTGTGATAAGATAAGAATTTATTCAATGCCTTTTCCCATAATTCATCGAAAAGTTTGAGAACCCCAGCGGTCTTTATGGCGATCGCGCACTTGGACGAACGTAAACCAAAAACCATTGTGATAAGATAAGAATTTATTCAATGCCTTTTCCCATAATTCATCGAAAAGTTTGAGAACCCCAGCGGTCTTTATGGCGATCGCGCACTTAGACAAACGTAAACCAGTGTGATACGATAAGGAAATATTCGATAACAATTTACATTGTGTCTGAAAAACTTAAACTTAGAAGCTTAAAACATAAAGTAGCCTATGCGCTATTCCAGACTATAATTTATATTTGTGCCAAATTCATCCAGATCCGTTCAGCCGTTTCAGTGTGAAAGAGTCAGAAACATACATCCATACGAGATATGAACCGCTGCCTTTATCATTTTTGGCTTATCAGTCTACTGCAGGTCATAGACCTCTCTTCGGACGTACGATCCATTACGGTTTGCGCGGTTGAAAAAAACGCTGTACAAATGCGCGATCGCCGTTATATTCATTATGACTTTATCTCATACAATATTCATTTGAATTCTTTGGCCTTAGTTTTATTCAGTGGGTAAACTCTTCAACTTCACGTGGCGGAAGTTTGACTTTGTTTTTTCCCTCCAAAAAAAGTATAACCCTCAGTCTGGCAACAACACTCTCACGACTGTAATCCCCAGGCTCGGTAGACATCTCCTCAGGGGCCTGACTGCGAATTCATAATACATTACCGAATTAGTATTACATTGTTATTTCCTACCATGACCTATGCAAATTGTATGGAAGTAGTGACGTTTCTATGGTGGAATCGTTATGGAATCGTTCTGGAAGACTTCGTGGTAAGGCCCCAGATCTCTAGTTAGTTAGATCTTTGAGGATATCTAAAGAGGAACGTCCAAACATGATATTTGGTACATGCCCACATTTTGTAATTAGTATTCCGTACGTGACAGGTTGCAAGCCCATCGCCGCTTCTAAGACTACAAACATATGATACCTTCGATATTTTTCGTTTTAGGATATCTCACGATGTTTTCCCGGACATTCGCACATAAATGTGTCGAATGGAAAAACTCATTGGTGCTCGACTAGATTTGAACCCTAGACCTTCAGATCGTGAGGCAGGGCTGCTACCAATGCACCACCAGACTCTTATTACCAGCATCACTATTAGAACTGATAAAATATTATTTTTTTAGTTAATTATGTCGAACAATGTAAATAATAAATAAGTAAATATGAATAGAAATCGATATGATAATCAAATAGCATTCATGACAGTAAGTGGCGGATTTTCTTATGATGCATTCGACTGTCAACTGCATCGCTCTAGTTTTTATAATTTTTCTCGTATTATTTTGAGTTTAATTGTATTTTTAGTGGTTATTTTACATACTTAAGTGAATTAAAGTGAATATTTTATATTCTCTTCTAAATCTATTGGAAAAAATCCCGAGAGTTTTAAATAAAAAAGCCATGTTGTGTTAGTTAATAGTTAGAGTAATTTAATGTAATTCATAATTTGTGTGTGTGAATAGTTTGTCCGTAATGCCAACAAAAAGAAAAAGGGCTCTGACGGAAGACCAGCGTTGGCTGCTAGCTCGCTAGCAACCAACCCATGCTGAGGCAGACGCCATTTTGTTTCTTTAGACTTTTTATGTTGCTTTTATAAGTTTTTTTTGTTTTCGTATGTTAGTCTAATCGAACAAATAAAGTTATTTTATTCTTTTATTCTTTTATTCTTATTCTTATCTTTCTCTAAAAGATACCATAAAGATAGGTCAGAAAAGTTCTACAATTACACAATGCTGCTTATTTTTCGTAGACAATAACTTAATTCCTACCCACACCGACGTCATTTTCCCCAGTCGAGATTACTCAGGCATTTTAGTTTTCCCCTTTGTTACAGTGCTCGAGTCTCGGGCACTCGATAGGTTACCTGAACGGCGTAACTTAGCTCGTTACCCAAAACGCTGAACTCTGCCCCTCTAAATGGCCCTTATCGCGCTAGTTCGCCCAAACTTTTACAATAATGTAGTCCTTGCGACGGTGCCACATTGTTCTGGGCGTCTACTCTGCGAAACGACAACGTTTTTCGTCGAATTCATTCGATTTATCTGTAGTTTTGTCAAATTCGAATTAGTGCCCGTAAGTGGTGTTATAGTAGGTTTCCTCTCCTTGTCTATGGTATTCTGAGGGGCTACCATGAGTTTTCACAATCTACACACGCTAGCGACTGTAGTTAAAAAAATGTATGAAAACTTGCCTACAGCGCCTCTAGCGGATAGTTGGGTACTAAAACCTCACGTAGCTAACTATCCTACGTCACAGCGTACTACAGCGACTGTAGTTTGCGCTCATTTATTTGCTTATAATTTGGTACCATGAGTAACAGTTTTGACAGATGTCATAGTAACGTACTATTACTACTGTAGTAACGTCAGCCGATCTAAATGTGACAACTCATGGTAGACGTACCTACTGTTATAACCCTAAATATCTGCTGATCTTGTGCTGATCATGCAAGTGGCTGCACTCACACATTGTTGATTGACGTCAATGCATTTCAGCAAGCCAGCAATATATTTTACTTTATAAACCCATTTTTTCAATAATTCGTCTCAGTCAGTTCTTAGAAGGTTACTCTGCCTCTCCCCAGCTACGGACTTGGTACATTTGCCCGCCGGCTGCATCAGAGCTCCAGAGTATTCCTGACGAGAATTCCCGTGCGCGATATTTTAAACCCGGTCGATCCAATAAAGATCGAAGTCGAAGTGTAAAAGTATATAATAGTTAAATAAATCTGTGTGTCTCTTTAAATCTTGTTTTTTTTAAAACAAGTCTGGGACCCAGTCTAACAGTACGGATTCAGTCGAGTATCTGTAGTTTTGTCAAATTCTAGTGTCCGTAAGTGGTTTATAGGAGTAGTAGGTTTCCTCTCTTTGTCTATGGTATTCTGTCTCTTTTTAGTTACTTTGCCAGTGTCAAGTTTTAAATTAATAGTATTGTCAACGTCACTGAGTCACAGTCAAATTGTCAAGTCAATTTTATACAAAAGATGGGTGTTTTGTTTAAAATTCTCGGAGAGTTTTCTGATGGATATAGAAAGGAACTATTCACTTTAATTCCAGTGATCTGTTATAGTTACTAAAGTTTTAATTCACATCTCACACCCGTGTCGAGAACTCAAGTTTTATTGGAAAAAATAACCACTAAAGTTACACAATGAAACTCAAAATAATACGAGAAAAAATATGTAAACTAGAACGGTAAGTTCAGTCGACACTATCAAAAGAAAAACCGACGCTATGTCTAGTTCCCCTTATCACTTATCTTTTATAAAATACGTTATGTGGCATCCAAGTGATAAGCACCTTAAACGCCTTACCACAAGCTCTTCGAGCAATATCAAAGTAATATAACTGTTATTTCGTACCTTGACCTATAAAACTGTACCGAAGTAGTGTTACTTAGGCTTGAAACTTTTACATGATTTGAAACATGATTGTAAGATAGAAACACATAGATTCACCTAGCATGTAAGACGTTTCAAAGTGATCCTTGTGACTTTATTGAATAAAAATTTCAATTTCAATTTAAATGCTTATAGTAAGGCCCCAGTATGAGTTTTGATAGTTAACAAAACTTTATTTAATTTCGTTTCCCACCATGCATTTGCCTGCACTGCCGTAAGTTTCAGGTAAATTTTTGAGTGCTTTTTTGTTCCCTATGCTAAAGTAAGTAGTAAGTAGCTAAAGTAAGTAGTAAGTAGCTAAAGTAGCCTTACTAAAAAAACCTTTACCAAAATGAACCCTCAATCATCTTCCTGCTCTTTTCCTACGTTATGCGGGTCGGCAGAACAAGTAGTCAATAGTCAATAGTCAATAGTCAATAATCTTTATTCAGTAATATCACAAGGATCATTTTGAATCGTCTTACATGCTAGGTGAGTCTAGGTGCCAATTCCAGTCCTATCCCCAGTACGAGAAGAACTGGCAAGAAACTCGCTGGGCCCTAGCGCTTTTTTTGTATTATGAACCTTGTTAACATTGTTAGGGACACCTAGCAGAGTTGGAGCTGATTCCAACTGTTGAGTGATCTTCCATTTCCTTCCATCATTCGTCATCTCAGTACTCACTCCTTTCTTACCCAACTCATCTTTCACACGGTCCATCCATATTTTCTTATCTATGTCATCTTTCACACAGTCCATCCGTTTTTTAGTCCTCTACCTCTATATCAATGACTTCAGCTCAATCAAACTCACGTGGTTCCCAGATATCCTGGAAGCCCACAGCGCGCGTCCACGCAAAATAGCCTCCCTCATCGGCATCGAAGGAGGACATTCCATCGGCAACTCGCTGGGCATCCTGAGGACATACTACCACCTCGGAGTGCGGTACATGACCCTCACGCACACATGCAACACGCCCTGGTAAGTACTTAGCTTATGCTGATGAGATACTAGTTCTGGAAATGACCTTTCTTGCGTCTCGATTTAACTATTTGAAAATTTTATAATTATTTCACAAAACAATGCAAGTATTATGATGAATGCAAGATGGCTAAACGGGTGTAAATTTGTGCTCGAGCGAAATAATTTTTATATTGCGAGTTCTAAATCATCTAAAGCCATTTGTGAGTTTGTGAAGTTGTTTGTAGTTCAATTGGCTAATCGAACCGTGACTTGGGAGAGAATCGTCTACATTTCACAAACACAGCCGAAAGTAGAGTTTTAGTGTTATGTTTCCGGCACGGCTCACTCACAACAGAAAGCTATTGGACTCTTTGTATTGTGCCGGAACCCAAAATCTCTCGCATGAAGGACGCAAACAAAAGATATAACACAAAAGAAACGAATATACGCTCAATGGTATGAATAAATACGAATAAAGGACCCGATATACTCCGGCCACCCGATATTAGCTTGTCAGGTAATCTCAAGATCTTGAAAAGATAACACACTTGGTTTTATAAAAGGTTTTGAACAGTATTTCTTAGTTTCACGATTATCACACAATATATTTATGAAAGTATAGGTCTATTATCGTCTTTAACCGTTATTATTCAATTGAAATTTAAAAAAGATCAATTTCAAATCACGGTCCAAAAAATAATGACACTGAAATATGAATACCTACTTAAATATAATTTATCCTAAACATACCCACCTCAACTTCAATCAATCGTCAAAGAAGTCTTCTAAATCTCGTCCGTCCGACAAAATAAGGTGTATTTTGCGATTGCCACTCGGCTTAAGGCCCAGCATTTTGAAAATTGCAAGTATTGCAACCCTAATCATTCTATTACCGCTTAATAGATTACATTGAAATTGAACTACACTATACTCAAGGATATAAGTGATAAATCAACCGGAGCTAAAACTCGAATTAGTTAGAAAACCTTGGTTAAAAATCATGTCAAAAACACCTCTGAAAATTCAGAAATTCCCTAATTTATCCAGAACAGTAAGGTATTTTGAATTTCTATTTCACATGAATGTAAATCAGTTAATTTGAAACAAATCAATCCAGCCCTTTTTTTGAAATAAGCTATTCACTTGAACATAATATTTATGTTTTTCATAAATTGTCGCTTCCGTTGCGTAATTCAGAGCAGCCATATTATCATGCCGCACTCTATTTACTTGTCATTTGGGTATTTCGCTTCGTGCTATGTCTGATTCCGTGGAGATCCGCGTTGCTATACGGACCTATGTCACTTTTTTTGTAACCTTTACGTAAGGAATAGTGTGACGAGTATTCTGGGCCTTAATAGTTCAGATCATTTTGAATCGTCTTACATACTAGGTGAGTCTAGGTGCCAATTCCAGTTCTATCCCCAGTCCGAGAAGAACTGACTAGAAAATCGCTGGGCCCTAGCTATTTTTTTGTATGATCCTTGTTAGTTTTGTTAGGGTTGAATATATGTATTCCTGTCATATTTATACGTCAAATACCTTAAGTATATACACTTCTAACCTTTTGTAAAATATGAAGCAGTGTTGCAGAAACTTCGATCGTAGATAAATGGTTGTTCACGCTTTGCAGAGTTTCGCGTTGCAAAGGGCAGTTTGAATGGACACAAACCATTTTTGCATAATTACAATGTACGCTACCTGGTTGTACACGCTTTGGTAATTTCCCTTTGAGATGGGCGCACCCGACACCATGTATACAACCCGTAAAGAGTGTACAAAGCCGTGTTTTGTTAGGAAAAACCACTGGCTCGTAATTTCATTGTTGAATAAGTTAAATTTCCCGTGATCTTTCAGAATAATAAGAGCAAAATGTAATGTCCAGCCCGATTCCCGGGCTTTATGCAGCGCAAACTTGGTATACCTTACCACCTTAAAGAATGCGAATTGGGCAGTTCTATCATCATCTTTATCATGTTATGTGGCATTTAACGAGTACTGATGTAGCCAGAAGGCACGTGGCAGAAGTCAGGTACAGTTGGCCAAGAAACCTATTGTCCCTACGTGTAATGCGAAGTCGCTCGGCTACACAAACACCAGTCGTGGAACTAAAGTTTACCTAAGGCTGGTTACAGTGCTCGACAAATCGTCGGTGCGCACGGTCGGTCCTGACGATACGCACGGCAGTTTGTATCATTCAGTGCTCTCCTGACCAACAAACTGACCAGATGAAAATTGATACAGACATCCGTCGTCGGTCCGTACGATCGGTCCAACGATCGGTGCAGCACTGAACGCGTTCATTCGTTTCCATAGCGCGTCGGCCGACCGACGGCCGTATGCGGACGCGCTCGACCGACGGTCCTCGTACGCAGTGCGTAGCAATATACGCGTGCGTACGGTCCAGCACTGTACGATTTTTGGTTTTTCATATTAATGACAAGCGCGACCGACATACGGACCGACGATCGGCCGAGCACTGTAACCAGCCTAAGATACCATAAGTACTTTGCTACAAAACTTAATGTACTTATTATGAAATCGTGACTGACTGAGCATAGGGACTGTCTTGGGACTAAGTATAGAATATTCTAAAATTTCTTCTAAAAGGGTGTAGCAGGGGTATAAAGAAGTGTACCGTTCGACTATTCTTTATTTAAAAAATCTATTAACTAGAAAGTAGTTGAAAATAGATTCTTTTTGCCGCCATATTAGATTTTGTGTAGCTTTATGTCTCTTGCATCACAATCGTGCAAAAAAATGCAATCGAAGTTACGGGCAGTTGCCTAGTGTCATGTATGTAAAGACAACATGTTTTCTGTGTAGGTAGACGCCGCTAAAGCCGGTTCCATCGCATTATCTTTCCATTAGCAACACAATTTGAGTTGCTCTCATCTCGGATAAGATCCACTCGGGGAGCTATTATAAACTGTGCCATAAGCTATTACTTGTTGACATTAAGCTTTTTAGCCGTAACCCTAAAAGCTCTCCACTGTTTCATTCTCTACCCGGTAGAGGTAGCTTGGGATTTAAAAAAACCGGCCAATACGAGTCGGACTCGCGTATTGATGGTTCCATACCATTATCTTCTTATATATAAAAATGAACCCCTATTTCCCTTGGTCATGGCATTACGCGTGAATGGCTGGACCGATTTCAATAATTCTTTTGTTTTTGTGTTTGTTATTATAAGGAGTTTTTTTTTTATATACACTCATGGACAAAATTAGAGGAACGGAACAAAATTAAGACAAATCGGGATTTTTTGTATGTATTATATAAAATATATATAAATTATAGTAAACACTTTATTAATTTTAGCATTTTTAATTAAAATAAAACTTACTTCAGTAAAAAACACTAGATTAGTGAACAGAAATGGTAAAAATGATGTTTTGATGAATTAACCCTTCAATCATCACGTTGTAAATGTGATAGTGTTATGACATTACAACAACTTTTTGTCGAGTGTTTGACTACATTCAGTACTTGGTGTTACCCCCTCTAGCTGTTAAAACTGCCTGCAATCTTCTCGGCATGCTTTTGATTAAGTTATCAATGAAATCTTGTAGGATTCGATTCCACTCTTCTGCCAGTATCCTTTTCAGATCTCCTATGTTTGTTGGTGTTGGATCCCGCTGTTTTACTTGTCTGCCGAGCTTATCCCAAACATGTTCGATGGGATTTAAGTCTGGCGAGCGTGCTGGCCACGGTAAAACGTCAATTTCGACCTCTCGAAGATCATCATCATCATCATCCGCAGCCCGACTTCACCCACTGCTGGGTATAGACCTCTCTTTGCATATGCCATTGTCCACGGTCTGCTGCTAGCCTCATCCAGAAATAAATATAAGAAGATACCCCGAAACTATCGCTGCAGTGTGGGGCCGCGCATTGTCCTGCATTAATTGAAAATTACCTCTGATGTATGGGGCAAACGGCATGACAATTGGTTCTATGATATCATTCACGTTCCGAGCCGCAGTCAGGGATCCATTTTCTACGATGTGTAACTCCGTACGTGCCCCTATGCAAATGCCGCCCCATACCATCACTGACCCTCCACCATATGACTCTCTTCCGACAATGTTACACTGCGCGTATCTTTCTCCGGGTTATCTCCAAACTTTGACCCTTCTATCATCTGGCTTAAGACAAAACCTAGACACGTCAGTGAACAATATTTTTCCCCAGTCATCATCATTCCAATTTTGGTATGAGCGAGCAAAGTTAGCCCGAGCTACTCGATGATCTGTGGTAAGTAAGGGTCCTCTAGCTGGCAAATACGGCTTTATTCCAGCTTCTTTAAGTTTTCTTCTTACGGTTTTAGTGCTAATCGTCACCTGTCGAACGTCCTGGAGCGTAGATCTGACTTCAGAAGAAGTCAAAGTGCGATTTCTCAAAACACTGCTCGCCATAAATCGTTCGTCTCTCGCTGATGTGACCCTTTTACGACCTTGCCCTGCACGTCTCGTGTATTCTCCAGTTTGCCGGTAACGTTTAACAATTCAAAAGATGACGGACTTGGAAACTCGCAATGTTTGAGCCACTTCTTTATAACTGCGACCATTTTCAATTAAAGTAACAGCTTTGGAAACCTGAGCTACGCTAAGATCCGGCATTGTGCATTCAGGTATTCATTGATGTGTAAGGACCACTATTACAATACGTTTTTGTAGAAAAAAACTTGTGAAAACACAGATTTTATGAAATTGATACGCCTACGTCAGCAAAATTATTCCAAGAGACTAGTAAAAATAACAAATAAACGAAAAAACAAATGAAAGCCAGAAACAAAAGACTATTAAAACAATTCGCTTTTCAAATTAAATAATAAATATACATATTTAATATACATTTTAGATAATATTGTACATATATTAGTATATTTCTGTGATTGATGAAGCGTTCCTCTAAATAAGTCCATGAGTGTATATAATAGTTAAGAAAGGATATCGTCGGTCGGCTCAGCTAGTTATCTATAAAAACGGCGAAACAATCATGAATGTCTATTTTATTCCGTTTTTTAGTATTTGTTGTTATAGCGGCAAAAAAAGTATATCATCTGTGAAAATTACAACTGTCTAACTATCACCGTCATGAGATACAGCTTGGTGACAGACGAAAAACAGACGGACGGACAGCGATTTACCCTTTGGGTACGGAACTCTAAAAATAGCTAACTTTGTTCACGTACAAAGCGATTGGTTCGAATGTAAATTGAGTATGGGATAAGCGAGTAGGATTATATCGATTTTAAGAACGTTTTGTATATACTTGCTAAAAAGATAAGCTGTCGGCTTATTATGACGAATACGCAGCGAATACATTGACGAAACGATTCGATTTATTTAACAGAAATAACGCGTTACAACCGCTGTGCTGACTGTCCAATAAATTTGTAAAAATATAAAAGACAAACACTATTTATCGGGCTTTTAAATATCCCAAAACATTTAAGTTTCCGTCCACTTGTAACATTCCGTCTGTCCGAAACATGAACACTTTTTCGAATCATGATCCACAACATAAAACTATCCACTCTAATCCATACTGTGATCAAATCCACCAATGGATTTGATCCACCGATGGATTTGATTATACTTTTAAATCCGCTCTGATCCAATACTTCGATAGATTCATTTCCATAATAAAGCCTAGGACTACTGTATAATGTCCTAATTACGATAAGCCCTCTGTGCTATGGGTACTTTTGACCGACTTCCAGCAAAACGTGGGTATTATTTTGTAACAATACACCTATTTCCAAGGGTCGGATATTGCGAGGCCTCGCTTCCGATACCCACGAAGGTTTTGTTTAATATCTCATAGGAAATTCAATTTCCCGGTTAAGCTGGCTCCGCGAAAGCCTCCATTGGACCCTTTCACGCCGGAAGCCGAGGGTGGGGGTGCAAACAAGATTTGGGACAATTAACTTTTGAGAAATGGTTTATTTTTTTAAGAAACAGAACCACTTGTTGGTTTTAGTTATTGGTACTTATCTGACATTGTTTTTTAAATAACGATAAAATATATATTGTGTATAAATCCCCACCTTCCGTAATATTTGCCAATGATAATCATAACATAATAATAATAATAAATATTATCGCCCAGACTCGAATAAGCATCTGTGTTCATCACACAAACGTGTACTCTGGGCGGGGATCGAACCCACAACCTACAGCGCAGAAGGCAGAGCGACTACCAACTGAGCTGTGAGGCCAGTCATTACCAATAAATCATTGAAGTAAGAGTAAGTCCTCCATAAATTATGCAAGGTTCATTGACCTATCCCACGGGCAGCCATTCTGCATTTTCTATTATAAAAGTTGAAAAGAATGGCAGTTAAGGCCCAGCATTTTGAAAATTGCAAGTATTGCAACCCTAATCTAGACACGCGGCAGCGTGTCAAGCCAAGTTCAAGCGAAGCGAACGGGCGATGCGCGCCTAGTGTAATATTACAGGAACCATTTGGGTGATTTTTCACCCCCTCGTAACTCAAAAACTATTTCACATAAACAAGTCAAATTTGGCTCATCTATTGCCACTTGCGAGTAAAATATGTGCACCGAATTTCATAAACACCCCTCAAACGGTTATTTAGATATTAACGTCCAAAAATGCCTGGTTATGGAAAATTTTATCACTGACTGACCTATAGACGTTAATTATAACCCAGTTCCAGATGACCTAGAACGTTCAAATTTGGCATCCAGGTAGGTAGTGGGGTGGATACAAAGGAAAAAATCTGAAACTTGCAAATTTTTATATTTTTAACGTACTTTTTCAATTAATTGATTCTCCTAGGAACCCTTACTAGCGCCTGTAATATAAGAATAGCAATCTAAATAGATGACAGTCGGTCATTATGTGGATTTTAATAGGGTCTTGACGTGAATATAATAACGAGTGGAAGTAGTGTCTTGGATTGGTAAGTAGTACATTCTTACCTAGGTATTCAGGCCTAGATTATAGTGTGTCTCGGCTTGTCGGATAGGTAGTAGGTAGGTATACTTATTCAGTAAGTACTCAAGTACCTACCTACCTGCTTAGTATGTATACCTACAATGTGCCAATAGTTTGAGCCGTTTATGCAGGATTATATAAGTGTAATAATATAAGAACAAGTACTTACTTACTAATAAGTTCTGTACAAAAAGTAATGATATCTCATCAAAAACATTAATGTGAAATGAGAGCCAAGTTCAATAAGTAAGTAGGTATGCTTTAGTCGTTGACTTCAGCGACAAAAGAAGTGAGATCTAAACGGGTGCCAAGTACAATGGTCAGTCCTAAAACTTATTTATAACAATATGAAATATTTTTAACAACTTTAAAATATCATTTCATCTCATAATTTAGGATATTATATTGAAGCCTTAGGTCTGACTTGGCTAGTTTTCTTAAGAGTACGAATTATATTAGGTATAGCTTGCACGTTCTTATTTTATTCTTCTAAAAATTTGGCTTGCTGGTAGAAACTAGCGATCGGACATAGTAGGTAAGTAGTTAATAATAGGAAGGTAATTCGTATAATGATAACTAGCCAAGTTAGACCTTAGGCTTCAATATAATATCCTAAATTATGAGATGAAATGATATTTTAAAGTTGTTAAAAATATTTCATATTGTTATAAATAAGTTTTAGGACTGACCATTGTACTTGGCACCCGTTTAGATCTCACTTCTTTTGTCGCTGAAGTCAACGACTAAAGCATACCTACTTACTTATTGAACTTGGCTCTCATTTCACATTAATGTTTTTGATGAGATAATTCTATTACCGCTTAATAGATTACATTGAAATTGAACTATACGATACTCAAGGATATAAGTGATAAATCAACCGGAGCTAAAACACGAATTAGTTAGAAAACCTTGGTTAAAAATCATGTCAAAAACACCTCTGAAAATTCAGAAATTCCCTAATTTATCCAGAACAGTAAGGTATTTTGAATTTCTATTTCACATAAATGTAAATCAGTTAATTTGAAACAAATCAACCCAGCCCTTTTTTTAAATAAGCTATTTACTTATGCTATTTATGTTTTTTTATAAATTGTCGCTTTCGTTATATAATTCAGAGAAGCCCTATTATCATGCCGCACTCTATTTACTTGTCATTTGGGTATCTCGCTTCGTGCTATGTCTGATTCCGCGGAGATCCGCGTTGCTATACGGACCTATGTCACTTTTTTTTGTAACTTTTACGTAAGGAATAGTGTGACGAGTATTCTGGGCCTTAAGCACAATGTCCATTGGTGACTAGCTCTAACTATCATAACGTCCACTTTTATGTATTTACGAGTGTGTAAATTCTATTTTTCATCCTTTTTGCTGGACACCTTTCATTTTGATATTACAAACGAAGCAATTACTCAGAGACTGTTCTTTGATATCGAAATAGTTCTTTTGGTACAATGGGATAAGTACCACCGTTACAGGAACGGACTAAGGGAATGTATATTAAGGCGAATAAGTTTTTGGTGTAATATTGAAGTAAGCCCATGTAACACTTAGCAAATAATAGTAGCCAAGGGCTGTAGGGCATCAATTGCAGCCCGAGATATTTAGGCGCACGAGCGTAGCGAGGGCGCCTATAGTTCGAGGGTGCAATTGATGCTTACACCCGAGTCAACTACTCTGCTTTACATCTCGATTGTGAGGTAAGTAGAAAAAAACCGGCATTACAAGAATAAACAATATTTAAACTGACCTAATAACAAAAGAGGTCGCTTCGCTATACAGCCTTGTCTTCGTATGAGTATAATAGTCGTCAATTTTAAAAATCGAACGGCGAAGCTCAAATTCGTTCTTGAAAAAAATAATTTAAAAAAAAAGATGAAAAAAGGTGGGAATAGAAAACTTTTACTGAAATTGAGCTTCGCCGTTCGATATTTAAAATTGATGACTATATACTCATACGAAGACAAGGCTGTATAGCGAAGCGACTTCTTTTGTCATAGGGCTGAATGCATGATGTCTATTGCCAGTATGATGGTGAAGAGTGAAGTTTTTTTTAATTACTTACCGCCCTAGGGCTTTTCCAGACATTATTACCCTAGAGCGCTAATTGGTTACCTACAAGCCCCATTTGGGGATAATAAGGACCTACTTACCGAATATGAGAGATGTAAACGTTTTTATTCTTGATACTATGTCGTTCTTCTTATTTTTTTGTAATAATTTTAAAATCTTTTTAGCCTTGATTTCAAATCTCGTTTTTTAAAGATTGGTACATAATAATGTATTTCACGAAGGGTACATTTAAAATCAACAAATATTTTGACGAGATCCACAAAATCGTTTGTTGCGAACAATGACGAATAGTGGGAACAATGATGAAACTGTAAAAGAAACGTCCAGAACAGATGGAACGATATGTGAGTATCACAAGTATAATAATTATACATTACAACAGTTGAAATTTTACATCATCCTATGCACTAACAGCATAGGATAATAATATTTCACCAAGATAAAATTTTAAAAATTTAAATTATAAAGTCAATAAAATAAAATATAAGGACACAAACATTATATTATTATGCGAAGACGAGGGACCATCAGTGACCAGGGCAAAAGGGGGTAGCGGGCATTTTTATTCAGTGCCCCATGAACAGAGATTCCCACTTATCTGCCAATGTACTCGTACTTAGAATGGTATTGGGGTGTTGTATAAAGTGGCGTCTTCAACTAGATACCTATTACAAAATCAGAAAAAATATTGATACACAAGAATCTAGCAAATACTCGGGAAAGGGCACAGTAGGGAACAAGCCTGAGTCCTTTCCCGTGGGAACCTGCGAATGTGTGCGACACAGACAAAGCGAACCTCTCCCTGGCTCTGTTTCAGCATTTATTTGTGTTGTTTGTCCGTAGGGCCGATTCGTCGAACGAGCCAGCCATCACAAATGGACTCACCGACTTCGGAGAGGTAAGAGCGAAATACACCTTTACCATTATAATAATAAGGACTTATATTTAACTCGCTCTTTTGGATGTTTTTGAATTGTGTCTTTTGGATAATTTTGAATTTGAATTTTATTAGAATTAGAGCCACCGCGAGCTAGTTTTTTAGGGCCAGTTAGCGATGGAACACTTGACCTAAACAATATTATTTGTAAAACAGCAGAGCCCGGTGTATACTCATAAATGTAGTAACATTGAAAAAAAAACATGATCATATTATAAATCTTGACACATGCCCACATTTTGCACTGTAGTTAGTATTTCGTACGTGATAGGTTGCAAGCCCATCGTCGCTTTTAAGAATATTTACTAATCTGTGATATATTTTTCGGATTTTTCGGTTTTAGAGTATGCCGGTTTCCTCACGATGACATTTCGAATCGTCTTACATACATAGATGAGTTTAAGTGCCAATTCCAGTCCTATCCCCAGTCCGAGAAGAACTGACAAGAAACTCGCTGGGCCCTAACACTTTTTTTGTATGATCCTTGTTAATTTAGTTAGGGGCACCTAACAGAGTTGGAGCTGATTCGTCCCAAGCTTTTTTGTCATCTGAGTATTTTACTCTGATGTTTTATAATAAGCTTTTCGAGACAGTTTTTGTTTAATTACATTTTTTAATATCCCAATCGACAAATCAAGCATGTCGCAACATGAAAAAATACAAACGTATGTACATAACGGGTGTGCTCTATTTGTTGCGATAAACTGCGAGATGAGAATCGGGTGATTTGTACTACGAGTATACAGGGTGATTTGCGACTACAGGATGTTTTGCTTCAAATGTGCCGGTTAGAGGCGGCAGTGACCGTAATAAATCTAACGCCTAATGGGGAGACGGGCCGAATCGATAACAGGTAGACTTAAGGTACAACTATCATGTAAAAAATTATATGTAACTATATTATAAGTACCTGGATAATCTTTTTTTTAAATGAAATCTAGCTATATCGATTTATCGCCCCCGAAACCCTCTGCATACTAAATTTCATGAAAATCGTTGGAGCCGTTTCCGAGATTCAGATTACGAGTATACTCGTACGTATACATTATATAGGTATAAGTATACAAGAAGGTATTAGAATGTACATAATAATCTTGATAATTTTATCAAATACATTTCAATTGTAGGTAGGTACAGGTAACTATATAGCATAGTATCTATAAACTGACTTAGATAGGTACTAATAATACCATAATATGATCAGACAACTATCTAGACTAGGGATATTAAGACCTAAGTTATATTGTGATCAAAACGACAGGGGCGTCTCCTCCCAGGCCGCCGTCTTATTCATCCATATTTCATGACCTGCCATGCTGATTAATATTAGCTGTGCTTCGTTAGATAAGCCACAGTCTTAAGAAAATCAGCCATCTTACGGAGTTAAAATCACAATAGAATAAAGTTTAAATTCAAGGCATTTTATATATTTTTGTGTTATTTAAATAACCATGAATTTTAACTAATGAACTTCCTATTATAATAAATATGTAATGCATTTTGATTGTGATCTAACCTTCTTTTTCTATATGGAATCTGTTTCTTTTGAGTTGAAATTTTCCAGCGATTTGTTATCTATACTAGTAGTATATAGTATTTAGTATAATATATAATATAATAATATTATAGAGAGGAAAGATTTGATTGTTTGTTTGTTTGAATTGAATAGGCTCCGAAACTACTGAACCGATTTGAAAAATTCTTTCACCAATGTGTAGAATGAACTTTCAGGATGAACATAGGCTATATTTTATGTAGGTACTTCGCGGGCGATGCCGCGTGCAGAAGCTAGTAGTTAATAAAGTGAATTTTTCCAAGTATCAAGTGTTTAAATTATAGCATTGTCAATGTCACAAAGTCAGTCAAATTTTACCATGCCAATTTTGAACAAAAGATGGCGGTAAACGCATCCAAAGAGAATATAATCACTACAACGCATCCTAAGTACCTATAAAGTACCTATATACTACAGAATGTAAATAAAATACTGCTACGCTGGCATAACAGAGTGTAAAGTAGTATAAATGTATTCCCGGTGGCTAGTATTGCAACAGTGGCACACGCACAGAACTGAAGATAGAGTAGGTAGTATACCGAGAAAGTAAATCGTTCATTCTCGGTCGAGGCACGCTACCAGTCACTCCGAATTCACGTCGCTAAAAAGTATCACACGTTTACCTTATAGTTACCATAAAAGTAACTTTTATTCTTGTATACCTATGTATTTATAACCCTTCGACCGCGTACGAAACCGGAGGTTCGTAACTAATCTGAATCTCGAAAACGGCTACAAAGATTTTCGTGAAATTTAGTATGCAGGGGGTTTCGGGAGCGACAAAAGTAATTTTTAGAAAACGTTTACCCCAAATAAAACGAACAAAGCTCGGTCTCCAGTTAGGTACTAACTATGGAAATAATGTTATGAAAAAATATTGATTGACAATAATAATAAATAAAAAAATTGAAAACTTATTTTTGTTAAAACGTTGAAACAAAATTACAAAATTTAAAAAATTATATATGCGTAACTAAAAGTTACAGTTATTGTTCTGTAAAATTACTGAACCAAAAAAATATTATTGTTCCCGCCCATGGGCGTGTAGCGAATTGTTTTGTTTTTCGCTAAAATTCTACTAACATATTAAAATCGCTGTTTCCTGTGAATTAAGACCTGCATTACCAACGCCCATGGCTTCTCTCCGGCAATAACTCATATACTTATTCAAAAATGTTGGCACAAAAATTTAATTTGTATGTGCATTTAAACTGTGAGCGCTGGTGGTGTAATGGTAGCACCCCTGCCTCACGATCCAAAGGTCGTGGGTTCAAACCTGGTCGTGCACCAATAAGTTTTTCCATTCGAAAAATGTATGTGCGCAATGCCAGTGCTCTTAAACGGTGAAGGAAAACATCGTGAGGAAACCGGCATACCCTAGAACCAAAAATTCGAAGGTATGTGTCATAGGTTAGTATTCTTATAAGCGGCGATGGGCTTGCAACCTGTCACGTACGGAATACTAACTATTGTGCAAAATGTGGGCATGTACCAAAATGTCATGTTTGGACTTGCCTCTGACTACCCTCTTTAGATATCCTCAAAGATCTAAGTAACTAAAGATCTGAGGAGATATCTACCGAGCCTGGGGATTACAGTCGTGATCATATTTATTTTATTTTATTTTATTTAAACTGTTTTACATTCCCATTTTAGGATTCCGCCCAAAAAGAAACCCTTAGGTTCGACATTAATTCTGTCTGCCGAACCTAACCAAAAATAAAAAAATATTGGTGGATATTTCATACAGCGCCATCTAGCCTGAAACGAAGCAAAGCTAGTTTGTTGTATTAAAAAAAAGCTACAGAACCGGGGGCTTTAACAAGCTCTTATCAAGTTTCAAGCTTGACATTTGTATATGTCATGGTACGAAATATCAAAGTTATATTAATTGAAATTGAAATTGAAAAATATTTATTCAGTACCTACAATCACAAGGATCACTTTGAAACGTCTTACATGCGGTGAATCTATGTGCCAATTCCAACCTAACCCAAGTACCATTACTTTGATGTTGCCAGAAGAGATTCTGGTAAAGCCCTTCAAGTAAGGCTATAATCGTTTACTCCATTCAGTTGATGTTGATGATCTGTTTGGACATAAACATAAATTATGAACAGATAGAATTTATTTTTCTCAATACTTAAATACATTTTTACTGCCGAACCTATCTTCATCACTGAGTTTAAATCGAACCCACAATATCCACCGAAGCTGTGTGATTCTGTAAGACCTCATTCTAAACTTCGCATCTGAATCCGCTGTGAGTTTCTTGATTGGCATTCTAAAAACTTGGTTGATAATTCGAATTTACACTAGCGCCACTCTTGCGAGCGTGTCAGCGAGTTGAACTAAATTGACGGGGAGATTTTGACAGATAAAGTATGAGATGACGTAAGAAGGGCATTCTTTAAGGTAATTCCCAAGTCACTTCGACGCTTGCTGCGCACTCGAACCCGATTCAAAGCACATTATTATTAGTATTAGACGGGTATTTATCGCGTTTAAATTACCTTATATTTTCCCGACGTTTCGACAGGTTTGCACGCTGTCGTGGTCACGGGTAGACTGATAATATAAGGTAATTTAAACGCGATAAATACCCGTCTAATACTAATAATAACCGATTCAAAGCGTCAAATAAAAAGGTCAATGTCAAATGTCATTTTGAACCCTAGGCGAAGTGAGAGTTACTTGCGATGTGAGATGCGAGTTGATGTTTGAATTTTACAGAATCGACGTACAGTACTATTTACAGTGAAAATTCTACAATAGGTTATCTTATTCAAGGCATCACTATACATATATACATCCGTTGCCATTGCACTATCTGTCGTGGGTTGGTGTGCGAAATAACTGATTGCATGAATATTTAGTTTGCGAGACTCCCTACGAAATATAAACGATACAAACTAGTGAATAAATGATGGTAAAAAAACTTGAAAAACAAACCTTTAAGATGTGCATGACTATTCACCCTGTAATCTTATTAGGTAGGTTTTTTACCTTACTTGTCCGCCATCTTAGAGGTCCCGCTATATTGAATTTCATGTGACGTTATATTAATATACGTGTTGTCCTCAGCAAGCCCTTTCATTTGATACCCATACTGTGGTAGTGCAGAAAAATAACTAGTCCGCCATCTTGGATGAACCGCCATATTGGAATTAGAATGACGTCACATAGCTGAACATGCATTGTCATCCAAAAGCTCAATCGGTTATAGATAACAATTTAGTTGCAAGACTCCACCCGGACTAATATACATAGGTACATGTTGTTAGGGTAATTTACATTATTGCCTTAAATTAATTATAAAACTAAATAGTATTTTGTTAATTCAAATAATGACTTCCTTCGGAACGTTGATCTTTGCTAATGACTGATTTAAGTGATTTAATTAAAATAAAATAAGTTTTAGGATAATATAAATTTAGACTAATTTATTGATTATTTACAATGAAGCTAAGTATTTTAATTCGATTATTATTATTTTAATAGTCGCTTGGTGTTTTTTCCGTTTCGCCCTCCCGCCATACCGTCGTTTTCCAACGATATGGCGCGGACGAGCTGAGGCAGTCGACCGGTAACCAGCAAACAGGCAATACGCCCCAGTAATATTTAAGTACATTTAACGTTGTAAACAGTATATACCTACGTGATTTTGAATAAATATAGTTACAAAGCGAGCTGGTGTTTGAACTTTGGCTTGCGCCAATAGTTCAGAAGTGGGATCGACAAGGATAAATAAAACTTCCTTATACGCCAGTAAAAAAAACGTAAGTACCGTCAAGATTCTTACCTATGTTGTTTTTTTTCTTTACTTCTTTGTCCATTAACTCTTCTTAGATACCAAATCTCTTTAATAATGACGCCTTAAATAGCTGTCGGTATCTAAAACTATGTATGTTTTTTCTTCTTTATCACATCTACCATGCTACATATTATATTTGTTTAGTGGGGTTAGACTAGATAACGTGAAGATAGGCTTAAAATAATACGTTACTTGGGTGTGGCTGACGATAGCCTGGTTAAGACTGAAGAAGAGTGGGTTCGATCCCCGCTCCGAGATAAGTGGTTAAATGTTTTACAAATTTTTGCCGGCGTTGTGAGTTCAACACATTAGTATCATGTAGCCGTAGTGTGTTGACACTCATGATGGCCACGATACAGGGAACCCTAGTGTGCCTAAGGTTCGGCAAGACTATGTATATCAATGGTAATATTGTTATCTACATAACTCTTTAGGCTTATTATACGTGTTAGTTCATTAGAGAAGATACCAACCATAGTACCTATGACGGATCAAGTAGGTACTTTCTACTTCTATAGTTCCTGCTTGTTCCTTCTGTGTTCTTGCATTTTGCAAGTTCTTGCATTACTGGGCTGTATTAAGATGGTGATGTGTCGCATAGCAAATATTCTACGTACCGTTAAGAATATTTAGGTGGTTTAACAAACCATAATTGATTTAATACTTATTTCTCACTTGGAAAAATTTGAACAATGGACAAGCATTAAGCTTAGTGTGTTTCTAAGTTACAGAACTATGAATGAAGAAGATGCCCATGGTCGAGGGTTTGGTATTGATGAAGAGGCTCATGATAGAGAGTCTGACACAAATGCTCAGGATCGAGAGCTGAACTTAAATGATACCCATGTTAGAGGGCAAAGTATTGAGAAAGACGCCCAGGTTCGAGGGCGCAGTAGTGATCATGCTCGTGTACGAGAGCAAAATGAAGACTACGTTCGTAGTAAAGATCTACCGGAACGAGGTCGTACCCGTGATAGAGGGTGTAGGGGCAGCCGGAGTTCGCGAAGGAGGAGACGACAACAGTCGGATGAATCTGACAACAGATCGTGTGGACGGACAAGACGCAAACGAAGACTTAGTTCTAAGCAGCGACGATCAAAACGTAGGCGTAGATATTATTCTAGTTCTTCATGGGAATCATCATCTTCAGGTGAGTCTGACAAAGTTCATTCAAAATCTAAACGAACAAAACCATCTCGAGACAATGATAACTCTATTTTAGATAAAGTTCTAACAATCATCAAAGACGTGAGGAGTTCAGACAAATCTAAGTTGACATACAACAATGTCGTACCAGACTTTGATCCCATGACAAAAGAGCAAACCATGCTAACTTGGATCACTAAAGTAGAAGAATGCGCAGAAATATATGGATGGGACGAAAAGGAAACTATTCACTATTCACTTCCAAAACTATGTGGGCTTGCTAAGTCATGGTATCAGGGTCTGCCAACATTGTTATACAGTTGGTCTGAGTGGAAAAAGAAGTTAATTGAATCTTTTCCATGTCGCGAAGATTATGCTGAACTTCTCACGGAAATGTTAGCGAAAAGGGTGAAATATGGCGAATCCTTAGAGGAGTATTTCTATGCTAAGATCAACTTATTAAACCGTTGTAAGATTAAGGGTAGACAAGCAGTTGATTGTTTACTTCACGGTGTAGACGATCGGGCTGTTAGGGTAGGGGCTCAGGCCGCACAGTTTCCAGAACCAGAGCACGTACTAAAATACTTTCGATCCGTAAAAGTAGGTAACGCTAGGGAAAACGATACATCAAGAAGGAACAATAATCGATATGATAGGAATACCACCAATACTAACAAACCTAGCCAAGTAAAAGCTGGAGCCAGCAACCCTAATATTAAGTGTTACAATTGCAGTCAGACTGGGCACCCTAGTTTTAGATGTGACAAACCCGCAGTCAAATGCTCGACTTGTGATAGGTTAGGTCATCAAACGACTTACTGCTTTAAGAATAGAGCAAACAATAACTCGACTAGCCAAAACCATACTGATAAAAATGAAAAACAAGTTTCTGAACTCAGTGTTATAGACAAAGCAAACGACAAGTATATCATTAATATACGCATAAATGATATTCCATTTGAATGTCATGTGGACTTGGGTAGTCAGTGCACATTAATAAGGGAGAGTGACGCGAAACTGTTAAACATATCTATGAGCATGAACGTAGAGTTACCAATGCTGAGGGGTATTGGCGCGAACCTAATTCGACCCTTGGGTATGCTAAACGCGACAGTAGAAGTACAAGGCATAAAAGAATTTACAGACGTATACGTAGTTGAAGATTATGTGTTGAAATACCCAGTTCTATTAGGCCACTCCTTCACGGAGAAACCACAAATTGTCATCACCAAAACACCGGATAAGATCATTTTTAAAAAAATACCTCTCAATAATAAAGTACACCTTGTTTCACGTAATCAGATTACTGTCCCTATCAATGCTTTACGGGCTGTCCCAGTCCAGTGCTCATCTCCAGAGAAGGGTATAGTTTTTGTTGACGGATCCATTAGAGGTCAAGAGGGACAGCAGTATTACTTACTACCAGGAGAATACAGTATAAGAGATAATAGTTGCGCGTTACTCATTCAAAACGTTTCAGATTCTGATATTACAATTAATAAAGACATACTATTGACTAGGGCTACCCAAATCAATGTGACTTCAGATGTATCGGAAATAACGATCAGCACAACTGAATCAAACGATACGATCAAATACAATCCAAACTTATCGAAAGAGCAAATAACTGCTCTTGAAAATGTTCTGACTGAGTATAGAGACTGTTTTTCTAGCAGTCTCGCAGATTTAGGGTACACAAATGCCACTAAAATGACTATTGACTTAGAAGACGCAGAACCTGTAGTTTATAGGCCATATCGCATGTCGTATTCCGAAAGGTCCCTAGTGCGGGATATGGTGGATGACATGGTTAAAAGCGGGATAGTAAGAGAATCGTCGTCACCTTACGCAAGTCCAATTGTTCTTGTAAAGAAGAAAACTGGGGAAAAAAGATTATGCGTAGATTATCGTGCGTTAAATCGAAAAACGAAAAAAGACCACTACCCTTTACCTCGTATTGAGGACCAATTGGACTTGCTAACAGGCAACAACTTTTTCACGTCATTAGACTTAGCGTCTGGTTACTATCAGATCCCAATTGATGAAGACTCTCGCCTTAAAACCGCTTTTGTAACTCCCGACGGGCAATATGAATTTAACAGGATGCCATTTGGACTCGTCAACGCACCATCCGTTTTTCAAAGAACTATAAACAAGATCCTTGCTGAGGCTAAAATCAAGTATACTTTAGTTTACATGGATGATATTTTAATACCATCCAAGGACATTGATGAGGGTTTGATGAGGTTAAAAGAAGTACTTGATTTGTTAAGAAAGGGGGGTCTTACTTTAAAGATGAGTAAATGTAACTTTTTCTACGAAAATATTGATTTTCTCGGGTTCGAGGTGAGTGCAAGTGGCATCCGTCCAGGGACTAAAAAGACTGAAGCGGTATCAAAGTTCCCTAGTCCGCGAAACCAACATGAACTGCGGCAATTTTTAGGACTTTCCGGGTTCTTTCGAAGGTTTGTCAAAGACTACGCTCTTTTAGCAGCCCCATTGACGGACCTACTAAAGAAAGACAAGGAGTGGATATGGCGGGATGTTGAAGAACGATCATTTATACATATAAAAAACTTGCTGACGGAACGCCCTGTTCTCTCCTTGTATAACTCTTCAGCCGAGACATACCTCCATACTGACGCTAGTAAAAAAGGCTTAGCCGGAATTCTCCTCCAACGAAATCATAATGGTGGTTTACAACCCGTGTCGTATTTTAGTCGCAAGACTACTACTGAAGAACAAAAATACCATTCATTTGAACTCGAAACGTTAGCCATAATTGCATCACTAAACAGGTTCAGAGTTTATCTAATAGGCATCCACTTTACCATTCAAACCGATTGTAACGCTATAAGGACAGCATTGACGAAAAGAGACTTAGTACCTCGCATTGCAAGATGGTGGATCCAATTGCAGGAGTACGACTGCACAATTGAATACAGATCAGGTGCAAGAATGTCTCACGTTGATGCGTTAAGTCGCAATCCAGTTGACGAGTATTTAGGTGAGTCTCATGTCCTTGACATTCTAGCAATCGAATCTGACCAAGATTGGATCACCACCGTGCAATCGACGGATGACGAAATCATTAGAATAAAGACTATTCTTAGCGACCCTACCACTGAACATGTAGCCGATGTATATAAAAATTACAAACTTAAGAACGGACGAGTATATCGCATAATAGGGGAAGAAATTAAATGGGTCGTACCAAAGGGTGTACGGTGGCAGATCCTCAAAAGGAACCACGATGACGTAGGACATTTCGGATATGAAAAGACCTTAGAGCGCATAAAAAAACATTATTGGTTTGGACGTATGAGGCGTTTTGTAAAAAAATATGTTTCAGCTTGTTTGGAATGCGCTCACCACAAGGCTCCGGGTGGTAGGCGTGAGGGAGAACTGCATCCAATAGAGAAAATTAGTGTACCATTCCACACTATTCACGCCGACCACCTGGGGCCTTTTGTACGGAGCAAGATTGCAAATTGTTATCTCTTGGTAATAATTGACAGTTTCACAAAATTCATTAATATTACCCCAGTGAAAAATACGAAATCTGCTACGTCAATAAGAGTCCTTAAAGATCATATCAGTTTTTTTGGAGTTCCGACGCGTCTCATTACTGACAGAGGTTCTAGTTTCACTAGCAAAACATTTAGAGAGTTTACTTTGGAATTTGGAATTAAACACGTTCTGAACGCTGTCGCGACTCCAAGGGCAAATGGCCAGGTAGAAAGGTTTAACAGAACGATATTAGAAGCATTAGCTACTTCAAATCATGGGCGCGATGAAAAACAATGGGATGAACATATAAGAGACATTCAAATAGGCATTAACACGACTGTACATAAGACAACCCAAAAATCCCCGTCAGAATTATTATTTGGATTTAACATTACTCATAAGGCACAGGGTATACTAAGCTCAGTTATACACGACACTATCAATGTAATGTCACCCAATGAATTAGATACAGTTAGGGAGGAAGCTAATAAGCGCGTGGAAGCTCAACAACAAAAAGATGTTGAACGTTTTAATAAGAACCGTAAAGAAGGCAGAAAGTATAAGGTGGGTGACTTGGTTAGGATTGAAAGACAGGTTCAGCATGATGGCCAATCCCAGAAATTAGTCAATAAATATCAGGGCCCTTATCGTATACTAAAATTACTCCCAAACGATAGGTTCATAGTAGAAGACACCCCGATATCACGCAAAAACAATCGTAGGTACGAAGGAACTGTAGCATTGGATAAAATTCAACCTTGGATGAACTTTGATCGGAACTTTAATGATAGTGAAGACAGTTGTGATAATCAAGATAATAATGATGATGAGGATGAGACTGTTAATCGGTCAAATGTTGCAAGTGAGAACATTAATAATGAGTTAAACAATGACGAAGCAACTGAACCAAATGACAGCTATCAAAATTCTTGAGTACCTACCTACCTACTTGCTTGCAACATTAGTCTGAGTAATAAAGCTAGAAGAAATAAAAATTATAGTCAATTATATTATAGACAAAGTAAACTTGTATAAGTACATAATTATGTAGGTTTAAAGATACTATTAATGAACTAGGCGTTCTTGTGTACCGCATCCTTAATTTATGCTAAAAATTTAATTATGTATTGTTATTTAAGGTTCTTTTAAATAGGTAATAACTTGCTCGGCGCGAAGGGACTCGCGCATTGTAGGATGGCCGAGCTGTTAGGGTAATTTACATTATTGCCTTAAATTAATTATAAAACTAAATAGTATTTTGTTAATTCAAATAATGACTTCCTTCGGAACGTTGATCTTTGCTAATGACTGATTTAAGTGATTTAATTAAAATAAAATAAGTTTTAGGATAATATAAATTTAGACTAATTTATTGATTATTTACAATGAAGCTAAGTATTTTAATTCGATTATTATTATTTTAATAGTCGCTTGGTGTTTTTTCCGTTTCGCCCTCCCGCCATACCGTCGTTTTCCAACGATATGGCGCGGACGAGCTGAGGCAGTCGACCGGTAACCAGCAAACAGGCAATACGCCCCAGTAATATTTAAGTACATTTAACGTTGTAAACAGTATATACCTACGTGATTTTGAATAAATATAGTTACAAAGCGAGCTGGTGTTTGAACTTTGGCTTGCGCCAATAATGTAATGATACATACTTTCTCTCTCTCTCTTCCCGACTATTCATCCCACATGGTGATGGGGTCAGCCTTCCTAACACTCTTCCTCCACTTTGCCCTATCCATGACGTCATCATGTAATGATACATAATAGGTCATCCAACGGATCTAGGCATTCGTGAAGTTAGCCACAGGTGCGAGTTTGCACATGTACAGTTCCTTCCCCCCCTCATACCTCCAACTGCTCCCGAAAAACGATACTGCGCAGCTCTTGCGGCTAACTTCACGAATGCCTAGATTCGTTGAACCAACTGTACATGCAAGTTGATTAAAAGCTTTGTTTTTTGATGTACCCGTATATAGTTGTGTACCTTTTCACCTAATCCCATATTCGCTCAGCGAAAAGATTAATAAAGATTAACAAAAGAAATTAAAATCTTTTATAATGACTTATCAACAGAAAGTGGTGAAGGAGATGAACCGTCTCGGCATGGTGGTGGACCTGTCGCACGTGGGGGAGAACACCACCCGGGCGGCCATCCGCGCGTCGCGGGCGCCCGTCGTCTTCAGCCACTCCTCGGTCTACAGCCTCTGCAACCACAAACGGAACGTGCCCGATGACATCATCCAGTCGCTGGTGAGTACTCCTGAGCACAGGGTTGCCCGATGGTTTCCGGGAAATTCCCGAAATTTCACGTGTGGTCCCGTAAAAACCATGGAAATCGGTCCACCCCTTATAGAGTTCCTATGTGTTCGAACAAATCCGACTCTGTTTTATAAATACTGAAAAGGACGGAAATGTCTAGTACTTTCCCGCTAAAACTATTATCTAATGAGGTTGTTAATTAAGCTTATTAATATTAATGAGCCCCACAAAATGCCTTATAGAAATATTATTAATATTAATAATCCCAACACCACACCTCAAATAGAAACTCGACACGTGTTTCGCTTCTCCACGAAGCATCCTCAGGACCGTTGACTCGCTCCGCACTGGTGTTGCTCCACCGAGCGCCGAGAGAAAAGTCAAAATTAATATTAATAAGCTTAATTAACAACCTCATTAGATAATAGTTTTAGCGGGAAAGTACTAGACATTTCCGTCCTTTTCAGTATTTGTAATGGATTTCCGCAAAGTCACGCCTGAATCAATCATTTATCTGTTTTATAAATTAAAAAGATTTTAGTGTAAATTAAAATCTAACCAATCATAATCTATTTACCTAGATTATGTAGTATAGTATGGGCATGCTATGAGAAGAGATGAATGTCATGTGACGAGGAGAGTGTAAGGTATGAATGTGGATAGATACAGGGGTAGATGTAGGCCAAAGAAGAGATGGATGGACAGTGTGAAAAATGATATGCGTAAGAAAGGAGTAAGTAGGTACTGAGATGACGGATGATAGAGGGAGATGGAAGATCACACGTTGTGCCGATCACGCTAATGAACTTTGGTTTTGCTGATTTCAGAAGGAGAATGGAGGCATTATCATGGTGAACTTCTTCCCGGACTTCGTGAAGTGTTCGCCCAACGCCACCATCTCAGACGTCGCTGGTGAGTCTTGGTCTGAGGCTGTGGCGTGAAGGAAAGAGGAAGAAGCTATGACTTCAAGCTTACTTTCCTGCTTCCTCATAGGCAATACCAGGCAATAAACAATGTACACATGATAATGACGTCTTAGTGGCAAACAATAGTCAATAGTCAATAGTCAATAGTCAATAGTCAATAGTCAATAATTATTTATTCAGTAAAATCTCAGGGATCATTTCGAATCGTCTTACATACTAGGTGAGTCTAGGTGCCAATTCCAGTCCTATCCCCAGTACGAGAAGAACTGACAAGAAACTCGCTGGGCCCTAGCGCTTTTATCGTACGACCCTTGTTAATTTTGTTGGGGATATGTAGCAGAGTTTCTGATTCGTCCCAAGCATCTAAGTACTCTGATATTCTATTATAAGCTTTTCGAGACAGTTTCTGTTTAAATCGATTTTTGAATTTATCGATAAATCTAGCATGTCGCTTGGGATCTTGTCATAGAAGCGTACACACTAGTGACAAACTGCCGTGGCCGAGTCTCCGTAACAAACACGCGTGACAAGGACTTTGTGAAAAAGCGGGCATGTTTCGGGCAGACACGGGAGAATGTCACAAGTGTGGACGCACGTTTATAGCGTAAAGAAACATCTCTGGGATTTGCACTAAGATTTATTTTGGCAGGCATTGTGCATTTGCTTGGCGACCATGCCAATTTTAACAGAAAGAAAGTAGATAATCTAGTAGAATATGCAAGCAAGTCATTGAAAAATACATGTACAAAGGTGAGCATAACCCTTCAAGAGTTTTCTACCAACAAACCTTAGAGACTAGGGAGAAACAATCTAGTTAGCATCGGATGAAAACTGCGCTAGAATAGGATAGGTAGGTACGTCAGCTATCTAGACCAAAAGCTAATCCTAAATTGCCGTCCCAATGCCTGGCGCCGCAAACGTCTAGGCAGATTAAATTGTATATTAACCTACTAATATCATAAAATGAAAGTTTGTATGTATTGATGTTTGTTACTCTTTCACGCTAAAACGGCTGAACTGATCTTGATGAAATTTGGCACAGAGATATAGATTATAGTCTGGAATAGTGCATAGGCTACTTTTAATACCGGAATAATATATGGTTCCTGTGGGATAGATTGTTTTGGTTTTTCAAGATACATCCATACATTCTTACAAACTTTCGCGTTTATAATATTAGTAGGAAGTACGATACTTATATCTACTCGTACTTATAGGTACATCGATATTAATAATCATTCTATACTTATTAATTTGATATAATAAAATACACTACTCGAAAAAAATTTACTTGGGTTGAGAGCTTAGAACTGCAGCTCGCCATAACTAGATGGCGCCACTAGTAGAATTAGAACGCGCTATCGTTGCGTTTTGAGAGTTTAGTTAGGGAAGCTCGCGCCCAAATTCGGTACTTACCCACACACTAGTTTAATAGTGTCGAAATAGTGTTATAATTTTTGAGACACCAAGTTAACTTCAAAAGTTACGGTGTTACTTTACGATTATGCTTACACTAGCTTCCTCTCGCGGCGTCGCCCGCGAAGTACCTACATAAAATATAACTTAACTAATGTTCATCCTGAAAGCTTTTCTGTACATATTTGAAGGAATTTTTCAAATCGGTTCTGTAGTTTCGGAGCCTATCCAATGCAAACAAACAATCAAACCTTTTGCTCTATAATATCATATGTAATAGTATTAGATAGACTATCTGTCAAGGGATACGTGCTACGTATGATATTTTATGTTACTTGAAAATGAAAATGATAGTTTTATTTTTATTGACGCGTAGTTTATCTTCATAAATAATTAGTTTACCTTTAATTATTATAATTATTTATTAATAAATACTAGATACCTTCTAAAGAGCAATTGTTGTATATTTAATATATTATCTATGTAATAATATAATCTCAAGTATAAAGTATCCATTTTTTTGTTCATAATCATCATCATCTTCCGCAGCTCGACTTCACTCACTGCTGGGTATAGGCCTCTCTTTGCAAATGCCATTGCCCACGGTCCGCTGCTAGCCTCATTCAGGACCGGCCTGCGACAGATGATGTCGTCAGCCCATCTTAATATAAAATCACGTGTCACGTTGTTTGTCCGCGATGGACTCCTAAACTACTTAAACGATTTTAAATTAAATTTGCACACCGTGTGCAGTTTGATCCAACTTGAAAGATAGGATAGCTTACATCTTAATTTATAGCCGTAATATTATTAGAACATCAGTCACGGGGACCACCATGCTCTTTTACTTAGATGGCATTTGTAAAAAAATATGGTGACCTCCATTACAGATTTTCTACTACCGTTCCTCTTAAATTGTTTACTATAATGTAATATAACAAAAACCTTAGCCACATCAACGCGTGGCCGGGTCTGCCAGAGGTATATATTATATATATCATACTAGCTTAGGCCCCACGGCTTCGCCCGCGTGGTTACTTGAAAAACCAAAAAAATCTATCTCACGGGAACCATACATTTTTCGGGATATAAAGTAGCCTATGTGCTGTTCCAGCCTATAATCTATATCTGTGCCAAATTTCATCCAGATCCGTTCAGCCGTTTCAGCGTGAAAGAGTAACAAACATACATCCAGACTTCCTTACAGAAAGAAAGTAGATAATCTAGTAGAATATGCAAGCAAGTCATTGAAAAATACATACAGTCGTGGTCAACTAATTAGGGACACTCTTTGGTTAAACCGAATTGTGAATTTATTTTTTATTTTCCAACGAGTCTAAACCATATTCCATATCTCTTACATGTAAGTATAATTAGTCATTTATGTGCCCGATTATACAAACAATAACAACTTCTTAAACATTAAACCTCTTTACAGTATAGCTGATAGATTATCGTAGTGCTATTTGTTCAAATAATGCTGGCTGGCCATTTAATTAGGGACACTGAGATATTGCGTTCTATTTTCAAAATTTGAATCTCAATACTTTTTTACTTCTTCTCTTATTGTTTCGTGGTAGTTTTGGCGGCAATCCCGATATTTATTTTAAGTTTTGAAAAATATTTTGAAGAAAAATGGGTAAAAATAAAAGTTGCGATCCAACACTACGAAAAATTATCATGAAGTTTGTTGTCGAGCATGGTTGGCCATACCGAAGGATAGCAGAACATTTAAATTGTTCAAAAACTATGGTATACAATGCAGTGCAACATGTCAGACGCAATAACACAGATTTAAATGTGCCCAGAACAAAAAAATCGAGAAAAACAACTCCGCAAGAAGATAGAATGATAGCCAGGTTAGCTAAGAAAGATCCGTTTCTAGGCTCTATTTTAATTAAACACGAAGTGTTTGGGACAGACGAAAGAGCTGGTGTCTCAGCTAGGACCGTTCGACGACGTCTGGTAGAAGCAGGGTTGTTCGGAAGAGTGGCTCGCAAAGTACCGTTGTTGAAGAAAGAACATAGAAATGCTCGTTTGGCGTTTGCACGTAAATATGGACATTGGACCTACGCCCAATGGCAACATGTATTATTCTCTGACGAGACCAAGGTTAATTTGATTTCTTCAGATGGAAGGCAATACGTACGGCGTCCAGTAAAAGCGGAAATGAATCCAAGATTCACAAAAAAGCAGGTGAAACATGGCGGTGGAAACATTAAAATGTGGGGTTCATTTTCTGGACGTGGAGTGGGACCTGTGAGGAAAGTTCAGGGTAACTTAGACCAACATCAATACAAGGCAATATTGGAGGAAACGATGCTTCCCTATGCTGAGGAGCATCTCCCTATTATATGGACGTTTCAGCATGATAACGACCCAAAACATACCGCCCGTTCAGTCAAGTCGTTTCTTACCAGTCAGTCAGTATCGGTGCTAGATTGGCCAGCAAATAGCCCGGACCTTAACCCAATCGAGCACCTTTGGCACGAAATCAAGAAAAAAGTAGCCACTTATCGTACCACAACTTTAGATGAACTTAATGAAGCTTTTTGTGAGGCATGGGCAAACATTCCTGTCGAAACATGCCAGAAACTGATAATGTCTATGCCACATCGGTGTCAAGCGGTAATTACTAACAAAGGTTTTGCTACTGGGTACTGATTTTACACGTAATAAAATGGAGCTGTTAAAGATATTATAATACTGCAGATTATTAGTTTTGTTTAACTCTATTTTTCATTATAGTTTACTGTCCTTAATTAAATGTCCAGCTACAGAATTATACCTTAAAATTGAATACATGTTCAACCTTTGATATTAAATACTTTTTTCTATTTATTTATTCTTTTATTTACAGCCATTTAAAGCATAATAATCGGACCAAATTATGCAAATAATAGTTACTGAGAAATCAATAGGGTTTTATATTTGTATGTACTTATCCGGTTATTGTTCTTCACTATCTTGCATGTCCCTAATTAGTTGACCACGACTGTATATGTAGGTACAAAGGTGAGCATAACCCTTCAAGAGTTTTCTACAAACAAACGTCTAGGCAGTTTAAATTGTATTTAACCTACTAACATTATAAAATGAAAGTTTGTATGTATGGATGTTTGTTACTCTTTCACACTGAAACGGCTGAACTGATCTTGATGAAATTTGGCACAGAGATATAGATTATAGTCTGGAGTAGTGCTGCTTTTTATCGCGGAATAATATATGGTTCCTGTGGGATAGATTGTTTTGGTTTTTCAAGATCCATCCACACATCCATACATTCTTACAAACTTTCGCGTTTATATTATTAGTAGGAAGTAGGATACCTATATCTACTTATAGGTACATCGATCGATATTAATAATCATTCTATACCTATTAATTTAAGTACCTGGTTGACCGAGCTTTGCTCGGTTTTTTTTTGGTAAATCTTGTTTTTTGGAAAATGAAACCTAGTTAGATCGATTTATCGCCCAGGAAACACCCTGCATACTAAATTTCATGAAAATCGATGGAGCCGTTGCCGAGATTCTGATTATATATATATATATACAAGAATTGCTCGTTTAAAGGTATAAGATATATATATACACATATATATATACAAGAATTGCTCGTTTAAAGATATAAGATATATATATACACATATATATACAAGAATTGCTCGTTTAAAGGTATAAGATAAAATAAAATACACTACTCGAAAAAATTGTATTGGGTTTGGAGCTTAGAGCTGCAGCTCGCCATCACTAGATGGCGCCACTAGTAGAATTAGAACGCGCTATCGTTGCGTTTTGAGAATTTGGTTAGCGAAACTCGCGCCCCGGCTCGGTACTTGCGTCATGCAACCTTTGACCACTCTACTGCAATACTGTTAAATAGTGTTACAATTTTTAAGACACCAAGTTAACTTCAAAAGTTACGGTGTTACTTTAACGGGTATTACATTACTTACATGGTATTCAGGGCCCGGTAGTAAGGGAGCCTAGCGCCCAGCCTCTACGCCTTACGCCCTGACTCTTATTATACCACTTTTATTTAGGGTAAGGGTCCCTGAATTCAGGGTAGTGTAATAAGTGCTTTAGAGATTATGCTTACACTAGCTTCCTCTCGCGGCGTCGCCCGCGAATTAACTACATAAAATATAACTTATTTTCATCCTGAAAGCTCTTTCTGTACATATTTGAAGGAATTTTTCAAATCGGTTCCGTAGTTTCGGAGCCTGTCCAAGGCAAACAAACAGTCAAACCTTTTGCTCTAATGTATTATTATAGATATGCAGTCCCAGCAATGATTTTTCACTGTATGAATAAAATGTATGAAAGGATATCTACTATTCGAAAAAAAATCGTAAACTATCAAAAACTCATACTAGGGATACAGTAGCTAACCGCAGTATCCAAACTATTATAAACTATCCGAACTATTACTATCAAAAATACTAAAGGAAAATATCATTGATTATTGTAGGGAGTTTGGAAAATATTCAACGAGCGATAGAGCCGGTACGCCGTGAATAAAATTACCAAAGTCTCTCGAATTCAAATTCTCGCAATAATATTATTTAGATTCGCATAATCAGCAAAGAACTTTTTGTTTATCAGTTGTATGAGTTAGCTATTGGCCGAACTCTCCGCGATCGTTGCCTGCGTGACCAGAATTAGATTAATAGATAGAATTTGAATCTCCTCTAGATAGATCCAGATAAGAATCTTAGTACCTATGCTACAACAGCTTTTAAGCAATTTTTTAGCTTCAGCGGTTTCGGCTCGGCGGTGATGATCAATCAGCCTTTCAGCTTTTATAAAGTATCCATTTTTTTGTTCATCATCATCATCCGTAGCGTAGCTCGTCTTCACCCACTGCTGGGCATAGGCCTCTCTTTGCAAATGCCATTGTCCACGGTCCGCTGCTAGCCTCATCCAAGTCCGTCCCGCGACAGATGATAATGTCGTCAGCCCATAGTATATAATATTTGTTTTGTTATGCGAAAAAAATCTACTAACTAGGGTGCGGCAAAAGTGAGTGAAATTGTCGGAGTCGTGAACTCACTAAAAACTCCGTGTCTCGGTGCTTTTCAAGGGACTCCACCACTTGAAGGAAGAAACCACAGACTTACTTCGGGGATCATCGCGCTTTTGCCTCCATTTGCCTCCTTACCCGTTCTCCAACCCTCCTCTCACCCCCGAGGACGGTCTGACTTTATCCAACACCCCCAAATGGATAAACTTATTCTGTCCCTATTAGGTATATCTAAATGGGCTAAATGGCAGACCAAAGGCGGAGGTGGAGGGGCGAAATTAATGCCTACTTGAAGGACTGGTCCATGGTAGCCCAAACCCGTGATGATTGGAGAGAAGGAAGGGAGGCCTTTGCCCTGCAGTGGGACACTAGTATTAAAAGAAATGGGTTTACCCCGGCGACGGGAATTAATAGGCCGCTTGAGAGCCTTCTGTTGGCCATACCACTGTCAAGTCAGGACTACTGACAGCTAAACATGCCAGAAGCCGGTTGTGCTCACGTTAGAGAGAACAAATTAAAATTGAAATGGAAAAATACTTTATTCAATAAAATCACAGGGATCACTTTGAAACGTCTTACATGCTAGGAAACAGGAAACGAAATGGAAAAGTTTCTAACTAAATCACTACATATTATAAAACAAAGTCCTCCGCCGCGTCTGTCTGTATAATTTGTCAAGTTTAACTGACATCCACGTGGGCAAAACCGCAGGCATCAGCTAGCGGAGTAATAAAACAAAACATCAATGTTTTCGGTCCGCGCTGACCAACCTGCCGGCTTTGTTTACTCAGCGGTACCACAAGCGTGCTTATTTGTTTAGGGACCTTAACACGGTTTTCGGTTCGATTTAAATAAACAATAATAAACACTATTACTTATCCCCATACCTAACCTCATAGGAAACTAAGCTAAGACTCTGAGATATGATACGATATAACTTTAGCTAAGTTAGGTATCAAGTACTCTTTGATTCAGCTACAGTAGGGCCAGTTGTACTCTCTGATTCAGCTACAGTACTGCCTTACAATGACGAACTTATCCTACTAATATTATAAACGCGAAAGTTTGTGAGGATGTCTGGATGTCTGGATGTCTGGATGTTTGTTACTCTTTCACGCTAAAACGGCTGAACAGATCTGAATGATGTACTTTTAAACTTACGTGATCTGAACACATTATTATTAGTATTAGACGGGTATTTATCGCGTTTAAATTACCTTATATTTTCCCGACGTTTCGACAGGTTTGCACGCTGTCGTGGTCACGGGTAGACTGTCTACCCGTGACCAAAACCCGTGCAAACCTGTCGAAACGTCGGGAAAATGTAAGGTAATTTAAACGCGATAAATACCCGTCTAATACTAATAATAAAGATCTGAATGAATTTTGGCACAGATATAGATTATGGTCTGGAATAACACATAGGCTACATTTTATCCCGGAAAAATGTACGGCTCCCGCGGGATAGATTGTTTTGGTTTTTCAAGGTACCACGCGGGCAAAGCCGCGGGTGGAAGCTAGTAGGATAATAATGTAACGCGTACGGCAAAGTCGATATTCCAAAGTAAGAGAATCTAGTGCTATGCCTACATTGCTGTTAGGTACTATAGTCTTAGGTACCCTAGCCTCGCCATGTTTGACTTCGCCAAAACGTTTGGAACTAGACAAGTTATACAAAACTAGGCATTCATGTTTATTGAACGAATATTGTTGTATAATAAAATCCTTACCATACCGGGTTTAACATTTAGATCGGTCAGTATGGGAAAGTCTGAAACTATAAGACATACGAAGATCTATTCTTAGGAAACATGTCATCGATTTTAGTAACAAGGAAAACTGCATTAATATATTTAAGAAAAAAACTCGTACTCAGCTCGGGAACTGAACCCGGACGTTTTGAAAAATGAAACTAACACTATTTCTTTTTAGATATCGATTGATGTTACTGTGAAACATGATGTCTAAAACGAAGCAGACGGGCATAGCTAGTAACAAATAAGAATAAAACGTATATAATATGTAATTCAAAGAGCGCTGGTGGTGCAGTGGTAGCACCTCTGCCTCACGATCCGAAGGTCGTGGGTTCAAACCTGGTCGTGCACCAATGAGTTTTTCCATTCGAAAAATTTATGTGTACAATGCCAGTGCTCTTAAACGGTGAAGGAAAACATCGTGAGGAAACCGGCATACCCTAGAACCAAAAATTCGAAGGTATGTGTCATAGGTTAGTATTCTAATACTAACTACTCTGCAAAATGTGGGCATGTACCAAATGTCATGTTTGGACTTGCCTCTGACTTTTGGGGATATCTAAAGAGGATTCTTTAGATATCCTCAAAAGATCTAAGTAACTAAAGATCTGAGGAGATATCTACCGAGCCTGGGGATTACAGTCGTGATTATATATATATATATATATATATATATTTTATTTATTCTAAAAGTATTACTTTTTGACCTGACTTCTTTCATCCGCAGAACATTTCCACTACATCAAACGCCTAGTGGGAGCAGAATACGTTGGAATCGGTGGAGATTTTGATGGTGTCAACAGGTATACTATATTTTAAGCATAATTATAATATTATGTAGATAAATATAGCTAGGACTGTCGGAAAGTTACCTAAAATTCGTACATAGGTTGTAGCATATGGTCACTTCGTTCGTCCATGGCTCAGCACTTCTACTAACAGGTAGGTACGCAAATGAGTACTACGGCATAAGACGACCGCCATTTCTTTTTATCATATTGACATACATTGGCATGGTTGGAATACAATTAGAGCACTGGTGGTGTAGTGGTAGCATCGAGTAGATCGGAAGATCGTGGGTTCAAACCTGGTCGTGCACCAATGTTTTTCTATTCAAAAAAATGTAGTATATCAAAGCCAGGGGAAACATCTTGAGAAAACCGGCATATACTAGAACTAAGGCTTCGAAGATATGTGCCAGTATTCTTATAAGCGACGATGGGCTTGCAACCTGTCACGAATCGAATAGTAACTTCTGTGCAAAATGTGGGCATGTGCCAAATATAATATTTGAACGTGCCTGACTAGGGTAGTCAGGCACGTTCACTTTATATCCTCAAAGATCTAAGAAGATATCGAACAGTCATTATCATGTCCATCATAAATGTCTAGAGATCTAAGGAGATAATTATCGAGCTAGGGGTTACAGTCGTTATCATGACTACATAAATGTTCCATCAACTTGTTCCAGGGTGGCTCGGGGTTTGGAAGACGTGTCCAAGTACCCCACACTGTTCGCGGAGCTGCTGCGCAGCGGACAGTGGTCCGTACAGGAGCTCAAGAACCTGGCCGGCCTGAACATGCTGCGCGTCATGCGCCAGGTCGAGAAGGTCAGCTGATCATACAAAATCATGCGTAAACAAGCCACCAGCGTTCATTTATATCTTAGCGCTTTTCAACCTAAGGCATAGCTATGAATATGAAGCGATCCTACTGGTCGGTGTGACATCCTAGCCTTAAAACGTAGTGCATCTTAGATGGAAAAAGTCCGAGCAGTCATTCCTAGCTCTATGGTCAAACTAGAAATATTAGTTGGCAGAGTTAGTAATTTGCCAATTAGCTAGCTTGGTAGATGCTTATCTGCCTATAACAAAGAAGTTTTGTATTTCGTTGCATAAGCATTCAAAATGTGAACTCAAGTTAGGCTTAGTTTCCGTAATCAAATATCATCAATTATATTATGTATCGTGAAAATGAGAGATTTCAGAAGTATTTGTGGTTAAACTTTGAATGAGAGAGTGAAGAACAGTGTGATAAGAGAACGTAGAGTGTAAGAAAATGTAGAGATGAGAATTGAGAAGGGTATGTTTAGATGGTTTGGGCATGTAGAAAGGATGGATGAAAGGAGACTGGTTGGAAACGAAACAGGTTGGAAGGGGAAGAATTCGGCCTACATTGATCAGATTGGAGACGTTTTAGAAAAAGGCCAGGTCAAGAGTACCCTAAACGCGCATGATGAAGAATGTAATGAGAGTGAATGAAGAAAGAGAGGTATGTTAGGATCGTAGCAAGTGGAGATCCGTGGTCTCTACCTACCTGGTATGTATTAAATTCTAGCTTCCGCTCGCAGCTTTGCTCGCGAGGTACCTACATAAAATATAGTCTATGTTACTCAGGGATAATGTAGCATTCTATTGATAAAAAAATTTTTACCAGTAGTTGACCAGTAGTTTTTGATTTTATTTGTTACAAACAAAAGTACAAAACTTTCCTCTTTATAATATTATTATAGACTAGCTTCCGCCCACGGCTTCGCCCGCGTGGGGATAGAATTAATCAAAATCCTTTCTTAGCGGATGCCTATAACATGCGTCATAACATCTACCTGCATGCCAAATTTCAGCCCGATCCGTCCAGTGGTTTGGGCTGTGCGTTGATAGATCACTATGTCAGTCAGTCACCTTTGAGTTATCTTATCTTAATACCTTTAAGGCCCCATATATCTGTCACACTAGTTTCAATTTTCGCCTGCTCTTCCTAACCCCGAAGTGAATTTGTCGATGCGGAGAGTAGCAGAACTAAGTATTAAAGTCGATTATAACACCATCTGTTGTCGAATAGAGTCGACTATTAACACCATCTATACTCGAATAGTCACACTAGAAAGACGCGCACTGGTGCCACAGTGAACAAAATGTTGCAGTAGGACAATCATTTTGTTTGGTACCATAATAAAATAATGTATACCTATATAAAAGAGCTTAGCCTGACTAACTGACTGACTGATTGAAGGCTGAAATTTGGAAAGTGGCTTCTTTTTATAACAAAACCACCCATTAAGGCAGGACTTTTGGAAATTCGACCCTTAGAGGGTGAAAAAGGTTGAAAACGTTTGTATGAAACTTTTTAACGCTTGCCTGTAGCGATTTTAATGAAACTTTGTTTATGTACTGTAAATACAAAATAAACGGGCACGTGTTTCAGTATTATTCAATATAACCTTCAAATAATTGTCAAATATTTGTATGTCAATGTTTGTATAAAAACTTTTAAATGGGTGGTGCGACTGGTCTGAATTTTGGTTTGGATACCTTATATGCAAAATAAATAGATAAGTACGTGGTTCTGGATATTTAAAAATAACCCTCTACAAATGGTAAAATAGGGGGTCAAAGTTAGTGTGATTTTTTTATGAGTTGCGTGATTTGTTTGAAATTCAGTTTAGATACATAAAAATGTAAAATATAGTGTAAAATATAGTGTGATTTATTAGTTTACTATACTGTGGTTTGTAAGCAGGACTGGGTACGACCAACATTATGATAGTTTTTACTTACCTTTCGCCATATTTTAGTAATGGGGGTTGATTTTCATCTTTCTTTTTTGATTTAAAAAAAAATATATCTCTAATAGGTAAAATGAGTAGATACCTACCTAATGTTTTCTTATACTGTGTACAAGAAAAATGCAAAATGACAAAAGTTAATGTAGGTACAAAAATGTCAAACAAACTACTAGTAGGGGAGCCCAAGAGAGGATTTCGGGATTTACTAAAGCACGGCAGATTATTCTACAGGGGGATAGCTTGTACCCGTTTAAATGCCTCCGCCAAATATGAGCCCCATATATGTACCTATATGGCCGCCATTTATAAAAAAATTATAACTGTCAGATTAGGTGAACCCTCCAGATAATCGTCGGATTATGTGGCAGCAAGTCTTAGGACATAAAGATGAACCATACATTTCTTAATCTGACGCGCTGAGTATTTAAAAGTGGCTATTTTTTCTTGCACATTCTTTTTTGTTGCACGTTTGCGTCACATCCTATTCGTACGATTATTGAATGAGAGCTTTTTTTAGGTTCACTTAACATCCCTTTAGAAAAACTACGACGCGCACGATAACATTTTTTTTTTTACAGTTTTGATAATCTATAGCCGCTCCCCCCACCGATGAAAACGAATAGGTACATTACATAACATTTTTTTATTTTTATCGTGTAAGCTTTGCAATGCGGATTGCAATAGGTCTTTATATTGCTCGAGCAAATCCCCATTTAGCATCGTGGGCTCTCTTACTATACATTCATGACAAACAATCTGACAGGGCTTGAAAAAAAGGCGAACCCGTATGTACTCGATCGATACTATAACAATGAGTAGGTACTCGTTACTTCGAATCGAACACGTTACTTGTTACTTCTGTTATATATGAGGTATCAGGTATGATACGTACGATACTGAGGTTTCAGTATCGTACGCAATACGATTCGATTTGGTACGCGTTCAGTACTTATGACGTCTCGCGGCGTTGCAACATTCATAATTTGTAGAAAACATACATCAGAAAACAAGTTAGAAATGTAGTGCCTTTTATAAAACCCATTAAATATTCTAAAAAATATGGTAACTAGAGATCTGGGGCCTTACCACAAGCTCTTCGGGTAATATCAAAGTAATATAACTTTGATATTTCGTACCACGACTCATTAAATTTGTATTGAAGTTGTGTTAAGTACTTCCAGCTTAAAAATTGGACGTTCCTGAAACATGATGGTTTGTAAGAGCTTGTAGTAACACCTCTGAAATATGTCTAACACTTATCATAATTATACAAATAGGTTGCATTACGCTTATCACCTAGGTTTTATCAAAGATGAAGCACTTTAGTGTTCGATCTCACAAGGACTAGACAAATTACGTATCTGACGTGTATGACGTTTTGACAAATAATTGAATTGTCGAATCGCAAAAATGATAAATTTAGCTTTTGACTTGAGTAGGATATAACAAATAAAGAATTTGACGAATTACGGAATTAACAAATTAAGCTTATGACTTGTTAAGGATATGGACAAACAAGTATTTGACGACTGTCTGCGTAATCACTGTGTAAGGTGCATTTTTCACTTTTCCGTATTTTGAACCTTTTTTTTTCGGACTGGACAAATTTTAATGCTTTGTATGACAACCTGTGACACCAGGTTCCTATACTACAAAAGATGCGAGTAAGGAGATGCATTCGGGTGTACCGACTCGATACTCGGTTCTAAATGGCGTAGGTACCCGTTACTCAATACCGAATACATACGGTTTGCTACAGCTTTATTGAACCAAAACGTACCTACGTAATAATCCTACTGATAAATAAAAACGCGAAAGTTTGTAAGAATGTATGGATGTGAGGATGTAGGTACGGATGCATGGATGTGTGGATGTATGGATGTATGTTTGTCACTCATTCACGCTGAAACGGCTGAACGGATGTAGATGAAATTAGGCACAGATATAGATTACTATCTGGAATAGAACATAGGCTATTTGCCTATTTCTTATCCCGGAAAAATGTACGGTTCCCGTAGCATAGATTTTTTTTTCAAGGTACCACGCGGGCGAAGCCGTGGTGGAAGCTAGTTTTATTATAAGTTGTGGTAATGGGTCTTACAAAATATTAAATTGTATCAACAAAATTATTATTCCTAATGTGGTCAAATAAAATATACAATTACTTTAATACGTCCATAACGTGTTTCCAACGCCTTTCCACATGTTTTGTGTGATATTTTAGCCATTTGTTCTGGTTTTTCTTTCGTAAAAGTTGCGAAAAAAAGTGACACAGACCCATCTAGCAACGCGGCTCGCCGCGGAATGAGACAAAGCACCGAGCAAAATATCCAAGTGACAAATAAGTAGAGTGCGGCATGATAATATGGCTGCTCCGAATTAAATAACGTAAGCGACAATTTATAAAAAACATAATTTTGTTCAAGTAAATAGCTTATTTCAAAAAAAGGGCTGGAATAATTTGTTTCAAATTAACTGATTTACATTCATGTGAAAAAGAAATGCAAAAAACCTTACTGTTCTGGATAAATTAGGGAATTTCTGAATTTTCAGAGGTGTGTTTGACATGGTTTTTAACCAAGGTTTTCTAACTAATTCGTGTTTTAGCTAAAGTTGATTTATCACCTAAATCCTTGAGTATCGTGTGGTTCAATTTCAATGTAATCTATTAAGCGGTACTAGATTAGTGAGGGTTACAATACTTGGAATTGTCAAAATGTTCTACCTTAAATGAGCAATTCTTGTATATATATATATATATATATATATATATCGGATAGAGATGGCCTATCTTTACTATTCTCGGACATTGTGGGCGAGATGGATGGGCACAGGCAATAAAAATAACGAACGAACGGTAATGAAGGTTATAAACTTACTTTACTAATCAAATACAGCAATAATTAAACTTAGACTATAACTAGGTACTTTGAATCACAAACGGAACACGGGACGGGTTCTAGAGACCCGTGTTGACTCGACTGAGAGCTGAAGACGACTGAGCAGAGTCTAGTCGAACACGGATTTATATAGACTCCGCCAAACGACGCCATCTTGTTGTTTACGCCGTTTGGTGCTCCGTTGTCGACATTATGTCCGTACTCATGACCGGATCCGACACGGCCATTCTGCGATGACACACGTCCTCGTGTGTTACTCTGTAACAAGTAACCAAAGCACAGTAGGTATTCTAGGTTCGGTCATTCCTGACCTTCTTAACATAAATCTTCTGATAATACAACGAAAATCTAAACGAAATTTGACCACCAACAAGGTCCAATACCAATTCTTACTGTTACTATTAATCTTTGAAATAATCTTTTCTGACAATCACAACTGACCATATAGCTACTTTTAACTTCAACAAGAGTTGATCACCCCATGGATCGCCGTCACAGTTCATGTGACATACACAGTCTTCACAAGACCCGACCCCCGCCAGAGCTTCTCGCTAGATGAACCACATCTACAGAGACAGTCTGGTGCGGTCACTGTTACAAATTAAGTGTCAGTTAAAAATGTCAGTGCACTAAAAGTTTATTCAGAGTCATTCTCTGTGATTTCAATTGGTATTTGGCCTTCTGGCATACGTCTTACTCTATCATGCGCGTATTTGTAATTACGCCTTGAACTTAACGACTTAAGCTCGTAACGATCCCCATCTAACACTTTCATAACCTGGAAAGGTCCTTTGAACTTGGGATCCAGCTTAACTTGGTTACGCTCCTCGTTTTCTATCAATACAAAGTCACCAACAGATATCTTATCAAGTTTCGCCTTAGGTCTATCGAAATGTTGCCTATCATAACGCGCAATTTTGTCAATTCCCTCTGATGTTAACCGTCTTACTAGTCTTGTCAAGGTCTATTAAGTCGTTGCTGTCATTGGCCATCAAGTCTATAGTAGGTAGGTACAACTTTACTAAAATCTCAAATTTACAATCATTGAGAAACAATGAGTCAGGAAAATGTGTCAGGGCCTGTGCCAGGGTCTGTGTCAGGGTTTGTGCCAGGGCCTGTGCCAGGGCCTGTGTCAGGGTTTGTGCCAGGGCCTGTGCCAGGGCCATGTACCATCGCTTTCACATCAAAATCAGTTAACACAAAAACACTCGCGTATAGGTACTCCCATCGCCACGGCCCTCACCGGCCGACCAGCCAAAGCTGCCATGTGATCCTCCAGACTCACATTACGGTCTCAACAGACCCCGACCTCCGCCAGCACTACTCGCGCACCGCGCACCCACGGACTACTTGAGTTGCCCCAAGAGACACCGATTTCTACCGGGCTACGGCTACGAAATAGCTACTAGTACGGTCGACTTTGCTACGGCTGATGGAGTACGCTACACTCTGAACATTAAGCTTGTTCATCATTACTGTCTACTTCGACTGGTACATGTCCCTTCGGCATAGGTCTTGACCTATCGTTCGCGTACTTGTAAGTACGCCTAAAGTTGAAAGCCTTTAATGTGGTACGATCACCATCCAAAACCTCTATCACTTTGAACGGACCTTTGTATTTTGGATCTAACTTTGTCTGATTACGCTCTTCGTTCGCTAACAACACGAAATCACCAATGATTAAGAATTCATGTGGCGTTGCATTAGTAACGCGGTTCATAGTACAGTTAATCGCGAGTTGAACTTCACCTATTAGAGTCTTGTCAAGATTTATTTTCGCTAGTTTCGACTACAGTCAATATTGATTTTAGGACACTCATAACGCGCTCTACCTGTTGTCACCCTAGTCGTTGAAAAGCTGTTTATGAAATAGTCAGTGTATTGTTTCAAAACTTTAACTAGTTCATGTTTTCGGTCAGATTGTACATCAGTGTCAATACAGTCAAAACTATTTGTAAGTACACCTACTTACATCACTCGATTTACACGCGTTTACGGTCCTACATTTCGACAAAGTAGGTAAATTCAGTAGCAGTCATACTAACCCGGAAACAGTTATTGTCGGATCAAATAGATGTCGGGGCTGCTGGTATAACTCACTACTACAGAAAAATATTTCATACTTCACCAGGGTCGACTTGCCACACCACTGAACCATAATGTTCTGCGGCAGTCAGAGTCTTCTTTCCGTACAAACAGCCAATAGCTCGAGCTCGTATCGGTGATACGGCAACGATCACACGACCTCATAGGGACTGCGCAGTGCGCATCCTGGAGTTCAGCTTCGCTAGGACACGTGTGATCCTATTAAATGACTGCACTGCAGGCTGGGTTTGCCCACAGCTACCGCTCGATAGCGCAGCGTAAGCGCACAGAACGTTGACCACCTCGTAGGGGCCACGCACTCTCAGATCTAACTTCCCTGTGAACAGGAAAGGTTAAGCACGAACACAAAGTCATCACATCACATCAAGTGCAAACCGTCTATTCCGTTTGGAATACTCGTCTTGGTAAACTTGGTTCTACTCGAGAAGGTGTCGAGTCCGACATCTCAATATTTTACGCAAGGCTTTACAATTTGGCCTACAGTTTTCAGTTGTAACCTCTAACCTGTAGTTCACTCTACCAGTTATTAGTCTCTGTTAATTTAACTTTAATTTGGAAACGGCTAACCATTGTTTCTCAATAAAACCAAACAGTGAATTACCATGAAGTATACACGAAATAATGAGACTAACTGCAAACTGCACCGATAGCAAACTTACTAGACACGCTCACTGTGCGGTGTCTCACATCTAATTTACCCAATAACGCCAGCGCGGCGGTATTTATAAAAACAATAGGAACACTTAGCTTACCAACATACCGACGATTATATCGTCTACCTGTTCTAGTGTTACACACTAGCCACTGGTCTGCCAGACATGAGTTCATACGCACTGAGAAATGCGTCTGCTTGGATTACACCTGTACTCGTTCAGAAACACGTCTGCAGGGCCAGAAGTCCAAGGGAAGCATCGCGCGCAGTAAGTAGAAAGTTCGCGTCGCATGCTCGTCCCACCACGCGAAGCGAAACGCCTCACGTATGCCATCATACACACCGCTAGGATATGTGTGATCCAAATAAGTGACTGCAACATAAAACATTCAGATTAACACACACTTAAAATGCAGCAAACCTCTTGGGATACCATTCTCTTTTCAAAGGAGTACTGTACTGAGCTGGCTTGGGTAGTTTTACCCCGCGCACCACTCAGTAGTTTAAATTCATAACGGTCGCTTGGTAAAACCTTGATAACACTGTTTGAGCCTCTCATACCAGAGTAGAGTTTACCCGCAGGCTTATTATGTTAAACCCTGCAGCAGCGACAGCAGAGCGACGGAAGCAGTAAAGCGACAGCGACCGCCTCGCGATCGGCCTGCCGTACTCCACTCCTCAAACGCTCGGCTTCACCTGACCTTGTCTAATACCTCTGAAATCTCACAAACAACGGTTATACGATTGTCAACATGTTTACTTTGATCACCAGTAGTGCGTAAGGCTTACAATGCCTTCAGAGTGTTGAGTTGTCTCGTTAGACGCGAAATCAGCTGGTGTCAAGTCAGTTAAGTCAGTAGGTACACGTTATATAAGCGGGAGAAGAAAGGTCATTTCGACTCGAGGGTAGTCGAAATACAGCACGGCTCATCGGAACGGGCATACACGATGATTACCGTTCTCAGATACGCTCGCGACACCTTTCCCGACTAGGAGTAAGAGAGCGGCGATATCGCAAACTAGCTTCAAGATAACAACTGCCATAGATCACGTCATATGAACGATCAGCGTCACGCATCGTTCGGGAGTATGTAAGACGCCTGTTGTCGTTTCGAGAATGAGACTGAAACCCACTCCTACTCCGTGGAGCCCTATATGTGCGCCACGGCGTTCGACGATGTGACACATCGGGAACGGGATCGTGGTCTATTTAATTGGACGAGAACTGCCTCGATATGCGAGACATGTGACATCTGTGATGTTAACGAGGACTACGTGTACGGTTATGTGAGGGTAGTTATAAGTCTACTAGCATAAGCTGCCAGCGTTTCTTTTTCACTTGGCCGGTCATTAAGAAGGTTAATAATGGTACCTGCATTTGTCTCCAGACAAGCAAACCTGACCATGAACAAATCACGGAATTCCTCCCACGTGATGTTCACATAGGTGACTTGAGCCAGCCACGTGGACGCCGAACCCTTCAACGCCTTGCTGAGGATGCGCACGAGGTGTGATCCCTGCAGTGGGTTATCTGCGACGCACAACTCGGCGGTTGCGCACCATGCACGCGCGTCTGCGTCGGCCTTGTCGGGGTTGAACTCGGGCAGCTCCAAGCGATGATCAGCACTTCCACTCGTACGTGTGTTATTTAAAGCTATTGTTCGCATCGTCATCATCATTGCCTGTCTCGATCCCACTTCTGATATCGGATAGAGATGGCCTATCTTTACTATTCTCGGACATTGTGGGCGAGATGGATGGGCACAGGCAATAAAAATAACGAACGAACGGTAATGAAGGTTATAAACTTACTTTACTAATCAAATACAGCAATAATTAAACTTAGACTATAACTAGGTACTTTGAATCACAAACGGAACACGGGACGGGTTCTAGAGACCCGTGTTGACTCGACTGAGAGCTGAAGACGACTGAGCAGAGTCTAGTCGAACACGGATTTATATAGACTCCGCCAAACGACGCCATCTTGTTGTTTACGCCGTTTGGTGCTCCGTTGTCGACATTATGTCCGTACTCATGACCGGATCCGACATATATATGTATATATATAATCGGAATCTCGGAAACGGCTCCAGCGATTTTCTTGAAATTTAGTATGCAGGGGGTTTCGGGGACGATAAATCGATCTAGCTAGGTTTCATTTTCCAATAAACAAGATATACCAGAAAAAAACCGAGCAAAGCTCGGTCAACCAGGTACTATATATTCAGATGATTAATCAGAACGACCTGCAAAGCTCCGTCCCGTCTGTTTCTAGGAAACTAACAATGGCACTACGTGTTACAGGTGCGTGATGAGATGCGGACCAGCGGCTCCTCCCCCCAGGAGCACACCGACTCGCCCACCGACAATGGCAACTGCACCAGCAACGCTTTCTACCAGGAGATCTTATAAACGCGTCACGTCATCGCACTCGCTCTCTTCAACGGCGCTACATCCACACCGCAGTAACTTGTTGTAGATCAACTGTTATTCAGCAACATCCGACAGCAAAAAGTTATTTATCTTTAGCATTATGTTGCCGTGCTAGTGTAGGTATGAACAGTCAACATCTACCAATCGATAACATTATAATGTTAAAGAGTGTTAATGTTTCATCTTCCATGGCGACGCGTCCGTTGTCTGCAGAATTTGGTATTATGCCGTGCTACTCGATTGTTGCCGAAAGTAATTCTTTGATATTTTTGTGAATGTAGGTACCTATGTTACTGGCGATATGGATGCAATGAGTAACACTCAACAAATAGTAAGAACTAGCCACAAAAAGCTACAGTGAGTAGTTGGAGCCAGCAACGCGACGCGGCGTGCGTTCACGGATGTGGCAGTCGCCACGCGAATGGGCGCTGCTCATTCGACTTAGCTACTAAGCTACGTACGTCTTAAATTCAGAGCAAATATCCACCAGGCATTAAGATGTGTGTAAAATCGATCGATAGAATTCTAGGCACGTATTCAATGCCCGCATATTCGCGATATTCTATTGCACCAAGCAACCAATTCGGGTCTATTTGTCAAATAGTTTCATTTTCAGTTCCACACTAATTGAAGGCCATACAAAGTGGTTAGTTTGGTTATGAAGGAGGGCTGAATAAGTTTCGTCAATCTTGTTATTACGAACTGGCTGTCAGGTGTTTGGGTTCGATCGATATGATTGTGCTGCTCACACTGGTATAAAGTCTCGGTTGAGGGAGCGAGTGAGCGAAACGATCAGACCTTGACTCTACTTGAGGTACTGACATCCTTGGATGTACCTACATGTTTAACCAGTACTCTAAGTTTATGTCAAAAGTATGTTTACAGTAATTTAAACAGCTGTTTTGTCACAGAACATTAAAAACGTAGGATTTAAATATTTTTTACAAATTACTTTTTTCCTAAAGTTTTAGTAACAGTTCTCTTTCGTAATCTTTGGGATTTTCAGATTCGTCTTAAAGCAGTGAACGAAAAAAACCTAGAAGCATTTCTTTAAGGGAAATATCCGCGAAACAGGACACCGAACTTCACACATCAACACTTTCGTGGATTTGCCAGAAATTGATTAATATTTACTTTATACCCTCGACTTTTGGGTTTACATTGCCGTGTAACGTGTATTAAGCTTGTAAATTTTTGATATAATTCTCTCACAAAATTGACAAGCCACGCCTACCGAGGCTCTACTTTTATGGGGTAGTTTTTTAGCTCAAGGAATGCTTCCATGTATTGTCGTTCACTGTCTTAAAGGTTATTTCGTTTATCAGTGACACAACAGTTGTCACCACTAATAATATAACGGTAACCTATCTAACGTAATTTTAGATTCAAAATAATTGTCGTCGATGTCGTGAATATAGAACGTAGCACCCTTTCCTTCCTTGGAAACTTCCGTACGATCTCGTAAGCCCTAACTGCGGGCCACATATCATAGCTAGGCCCTAAAGAAATGGCTCTCCTAAACCATACCTATGTATGTGCACTCGTCCGACGGTGCATAAAGCTAAACCATTTTTAATAATTTTTATTGTTAAATTTTTTAAAGTCGCCAAGGTACGCGGAGAAAAATTGATAGAATGTAACGAGATTGGAATTAAAAGAAGGCTTTAAATGGTAAGTATGAGAATGAGAGAGAATTGATAGTATTGACTAACTCTGGGTAACTAATAAAAAATAAAATAACGAATATCTTATTTTTTATTAAATAAATAAAATGTTCGGATTAGGAAAGTAGGTAGATATTAAATTTAAAAATAATGATAACAGTTTCTGTTACATTTTTTTTGTAATAAAATTTGCTATTACATTTCGGATTTTGTAAGACAGTTAAAGTTGAATCTCAAAAGGAATTGAAGCCATTTCGGTCGCCGGACAGGATTGTTCTCGCCTTCACCGCTCGATGTTAGATAATACTGTAGTGATCGTTGTGTAGTGATTCCACCGCTGTACCGTACCGTGTTATTGATTTGATGGAGTAACCTGGCACTTGGACATTTGTGTCTGAGTTCTATGTTGACGCTAAGAATAGGACTAATTAGACTCAAGTTTGGTAACATTGCGATTTGTAAAACTCAATGCCAAGGCAAAAGTTAAACTTAGTTTACGCAATGGTTTGAGATGCTCACAGCTACTTGTAGTAAGTACCTATTTCCTACGATACATGTTTTGTTCCGATTAATCAATGTAAAAGTCCAACTTTACGAAAATACACAGTTGATTTGTAACCTATTTTGGTAAGTAATTTATGCTATTTTCTGAGAAATCTTAATACCACCAAACCAGCGCCGACTCCTCGGCTCGGTCGTGACTCGTGAGCTTTTCGTGTCGCTCGTAAAAATCTATTTCTTATACCTAAATTACGACTGAACAATTTTTGAACCTTTATTATCTAGAAAACTAAGCGTTTCGTCTGATATCTGGCTGTTATTTTGTGATTATTTAGACAAAATGTGTACCATGTTGATAGGATTGATTGAAGCGCACATAACGCAAAACTTGATAAGCTCACACAACTGTCAAAATTGCTGCCAACAAACTTCTCAATAGCTTCGATGAGGCACCTCGTGCTTGGCCTCTGGAAAAGGTACCTAGATTCAATAAACGAAGAGATACCTTCGGTACCTATTTATGTTTGTAGGAGACCTACCTACTTGAACGAAACTAGATACGCATCGTCGAACCTATTGAGCTTTTCAAAGATCAGAACACCTATGTGCGCTTTTATTCCTCATGCAGACGCCTTGCAGTGGCTCTTGCCTATCCCAGGAAACCTCTGAGCCATGGGCCACGACCTAATTAGCTCATGTGAGGTCGACTCCACAATTATCGACAAGGCTAGGACCTAAAATGGCAGGGTCAACCTGCTTTGTCCCTAGGACCCCATTTACAAGCTCTGCAAAGCGTCATTATGACTAACTTTCTGAACTATTTTACAAAATATTACACTTGGTAGGTTAATAAGTAAGTATATTATAATAAACACGTTTGCTGTATACTCTATATCGGTGTTTTATTTCTAAAGTATTAGTACCTGACCTACTATCTAACCTTGAAGAATAACATCGTGAAAACTCTTCGTAGGTAGGTAGTTAGGTATAGCTCCAGTCTCTTCTGCAGACTCCAGCCGAACGAGCTAACGGGTGCTCTAGGCAAGTGTACTTTATTCCAAAACATTTCCAGGTTTTACGCCGTCATTTCGTGAGCGTGTTCACTTGATGCGGAGAACGATCTAGGTCTGTTTACCTAATCTTAAACCTAACACAAATACCTAATTAAATAGGTACGTCGTAGCGTGGACCATAACTGACTTTAGATACAATTACCTATTTGACTAGGAATAGATACCTACCTACATCTGCACAGATCTAACTAATCCTTCATCGCCCTTTATTGCGCAACTCAGATTTCGTTCGAAAACTCATGGAAACAACCCTTAAGCACTTATTACACTACACGGTGTTCAGGGCCCGGTAGTAAGGGAGCCTAACTCCTAGTCTCTACGCCTTACGCCCTGACTCTTATTACACCACTCTTATTTAGGGTAAGGGTCCCAGGGTAGTGTAATAAGTGCTTTAAAAATACTTTAAATAGAACTGTTGGAAAGTAGACAGCCAAAGCAATCTTTCAGGATTTTCTCTGTAGCCAGGTTGGCCGAGTGGTCTAAGGCGCTAGATTTAAGCTCTGGTTCTCGAGAGGGAGCGTGGGTTCGAACCCCACACCTGGCATTACTTTTGCAAATTTTATGTACCTTTTCATTTCTATTTCTTTTTATTATACCTATTTATATTTATTATAGTTGACTATTAGGTAGAGGGTGGATTTTTCAGACGGGGCAATAAGCTACATACTATCTCAACCTGTGTTATTTCATGACAATACATATTGTATGTATTTCAAACTATCTATAACTCATGGTGTCCCCTGTGCACAGGCACCGGTGGCGGAAAAGATGAGGAGTAATAGGTTAGCGTGGTATGGGCATGTTATAAGGAGAGATGAATGTCATGTGACGAGGAGAGTGTTAGGTGTGAATGTGGATGGATACCGGGGTAGAGGTAGGCCGAAGAAAATATATATACAGGGTGTCCCAAAAAGTAGTGTCAAGCGAAAGTCCAGAGATAGAACACCCCTTGCGGTACCCGAATCACCCCCATGTATGTTCCGCGATTTTCTATAGTTTTCGAGTTATTAATTTTTTTCCGAATTTTTGAAAATTTACGACTTGAACAACTTAAAACATTCTTACAAAAAAAGTAGAAAACTTTCTTGAGATTTTTTTTTGCTACTGAATTGTTATGAGTTGTTCTTTTATGCATAAAATAATCAGCTACGAGACTTTGATGAAAACTATGAAAATGTTGGTGTAAAGTCAAATAATTACATTCGGTGAATTATGACTAAAATTTAAAAAAAATAAAAAAAAAAACTACTTTTTTTGTAAGAATGGTTTAAGTTGTTCAAGTCGTAAATTTTCAAAAATTCGGAAAAAAATTAATAACTCGAAAACTATAGAAAATCGCGGAACATGGGGGTGCATACATGGGGGTGATTCGGGTACCCCAAGGGGTGTTCTATCTCTGGACTTTCGCTTGACACTACTTTTTGGGACACCCTGTATATACTTGTTATAGTCCATTACATCCACTTAAGTCTATTTTAAGCCGCATATTAAAACAAAAATTGATCTATTAATTATATAATGGTAAATTTAATATAATTTTAAAATATTTAAGTAGGTAGGTATAGATAATATTACATACAGATACAGAACTATAAAGCACTCGGCGCCATGCCGCCTAGGTATATTGCAATGCTCAACAAGGGCGAACAAGTTTTAAATGCAATATTGAATTTAAGACCAACCAAAGTAACACTTATTATAACAAATAAACTTTCTTGAGTCTAGTTTGCATTGATCTCTCATCATTTATGCATTCCTGGTACTTGGATTTCTACGTTTCTCTCTCAGATACATCTACCTATTTCTTTTATAATAATTTTTGTTAATTAAATTATGAATTGTTTGCGTTACAAAAAAAACATTATAGAGTGGCCAGTGTAAGATTATCAATGTATCGATTTGTCATGATAAATGATCAGTTGTACTATCAATGCCGCCTAAGGTCACTAGTACTACTGGTAGTACTAGAGATACAAGTTTGTATCATTTGTACTACCAGTTGAACTTCTTAGTAGTACTACTGACACGGAGGCGATTTCTCAGGGGCCCTACCACGAAGTCTTCCAGAACGATTCCGTAACGATTTTGTCCTAGAAACGTCATGAAGTAACACTACTTCAATACAATTTGCATAGGTCATGGTACGAAATAACAATGTTATACTAATTCGGTAATGTATTATGAATTCGTGGTGAGGCCCCTGGTCTGTGTCGGCGTTAGATCCCTGAGGTCGTCCAGCGTCAGGAGTGCTGGGTTCGGGTCCCGGGCCGGCACCGCAGGGTTGCCAGCGCCACTATAATACTTGGATACCCCATTCTGAAACACATAAGTACAATGTTCTTATCGTGTCACTAATTATGTTAAACCGATTTGGTAAAAGGATTGAGAAAAGAACGCCTTGGTAGAGGCTGTTTTCGAGCACTTGACACCAGAGCTTGGAACCAGTTCATAATTTACTAGAGAAACCGGTATTTCGATAATAGCGTTCGGAGCGCAACCTCTTTCAAAACCTAACTCGAACTTAGATTAACCGGTTAAAGCGAGCTTCGTTTGTCGTCGTAAGAGCGGGCGCGTCGCGGAGCTCACTAATATTGAAAAGAACGAAATTCGTTTTAACCGGTTAATTGAGCGAAACCCTTTTGGATTTATCGTTCTTGACTAACCGTTTTAATAGAGGTTACGGTACTTGGTACTTGGTACTTGGTGAACGGACTGGTTTCCGCAATTAGGCCGCATGCGGGCCCCTTTTGCGTGTCGGTGGAGGTTGTTGCTACTCCATCCATCCGATGTCCTCCAGGAAGGCCAGCACGTCGTTGATGTTGGTGCAGGCCTCTCTGGGTGTTCTTGGTGTCCCAAGGTGTTGAGCTCGTTGAGTCGCCACGCTATCGCACTCTGTCAGCACGTGCGCGGCTGACTCTTCGTTGTTCATGCACCCCCTACATAGCGGGCTGTCTGTAATACCCAGATTAAATAGGTGTTTGTTTAGTGAGCAGTGACCCGTGATTATTCCAACAGCTAGTCGGAGTTTGTCACGCTTTAGACTGAGGAGCTTACGGGAGTATCTCGCGTTTAGGGTCGGGAACGCCTCCCTCGACTGCCTGCAGTCTGTCATACCTGCCCATGTTTTTTGGTGTAGTTTGGTTGTGAGGTCCCGAATCCAGGAGCGGAGTTGGTTAAAGGGGATGGGAATTATCGGCTCTGGTCCGTAGATGTTAGTTTCCGATCCCCTTCTGGCCTTCTAGAGGTTACGGTAGAACGTAACCGAAAAGAAAAGGTTGTAAGGTTTAGAACGATACTGGTTGCAATTTTTTTCTGGTTTCCGAGCCCTGCTTGCTTGTCTTCAAACTTTCCAAGCTCTGCGACATGCCGGTTTCCTCAGGATGTTTTCCTTCACCGTTTGTGAGTACTGGTATAACCTCATGACTTGTAGGGAAAACACGAAGAAGAAGGAGAGAAACTCTGTCTACATGTTTATGCTGGGAGGAGGAAGGTTTCATCACCTGTCTGCCAGTGGTGGCTGACATCGCCGAGCGCGTCGCGTCCCGCCTCCGTCACGACATGAGCACGTCGCGCCCGCGCCCAGCACTGTTCTGCGACCACTGCTCCTGTATAATAATAGAAAATATCTTTATTTGTAGGTACACTATTATAATACAAATTAAAATACATATCGGCCAGGGACGTTTTCTGCCAGCCAACCCTGGGAGGGCTGGCAGAAATCTCTTAGAAATTGAATCTCTCTCAGAAATCTTTTGACATTAATCTCTCTTTTTGTCTAACATTTTTTTATAGTTAGTATAATAAAAGTTGTGTCACTTGTACTATCAATGGTACAAATCAGTAGCACTACTGACACTAAGCCAAGTATTTAACTAAATGATAGTTTGTAACTTTGTGCACAATAATTGTAAATATATAAATTATAAAAAAAACCTATACAAAGCCCTTAGCTAGAACTGTTTTGGGCCAGTGTGGTGAAAAAATCTATTTATGTGCGACTGGACTCGTACCCACTACAAGTAGACCACCTGTACTCTAGTTTACCTGATACACTACATAGGCAGCGGCTCATAGCACAGGGGACGGACATCAGCGAGCAAGTCTGCAGGACTTTCTTTCTTCACAAGTCTGCGGACAACCAATTTTAATAAATAAATAATTGGACATACAGCACCAAAGCTTCAAACTAAGGCTTGGTTTCCACCAAAGCAGAGAGGAGACGAGAGATGTGCTAAAAAGCCGGCAGGTTATTTCCACCAAAGCTCAGAGAATGTAGCAGAGAGAGATGAGAGACACCTATAAAATTCTATTTAAAAATCTTCTCCTCTCCGCTTGATCCATTTCCACTGAAGCTAAGATCTGGTTGGTTTATTCGAACACATCTCCACTCATCTCCTTTCCTGTCTGCTTGGGTGTGGTTGAAACCGGGCCTAACTGAAAGTAATAGAAAATAGTTTTTTTAGCTTTTTTGGCTCCAGTGACAGCCAATAAACTGTACACCCCAAACACATGACCCTCCTTCTTCGCAGTCGGATAAAAATAGGGTAACGTACCTACCTACTAAATCCAATCGGTCCAGCCGGTCCTGACTGAGTGTGTATGGCATTTACGATTGTAAATAAAAGATAATTTTGTATTTTCCTTTTAAGAACTAACCATCGGCATAGGTACGTACTACGTAACTTTTTGGCTTTTGTAGGTTTTTTTCTGTATATTTTATTTTGTCGCCTTATCAACAACTGGCTAGAACACAAAGTAGATAAAAATCCCATTGCTTATCAATGTTTTATTATTCGATTACTACGAGTATTACTTTTCTCTTGTATAGGATGTAATAGGGTCCTTCTTCCACAATATTATGTAAACTCGCCTGTAATAAAATAATATAGAACGATTTGAAAAATGTAAACAAACTAAACAAAACAGATTGTTCTATGTGAAATGTGAATGATAGTGGTGTGCACCGGTTCTCAAAAAACCGGATAATAACCGGTTAGGGTGAGTACCGGATTTGCTTTCGGTATTTATCTTAACTACCGGTTTTTTGTTTGGTTGCACAACGCGTCCAAATGTGTCAAAACTAAACGAATTATTCAATTTTCCGTGAGCGCTGTTTGTTCAGAAATTATTAATATTGTAGTACTTACTATGTTCCGAATTTCCAATTCAACTACTAACTTGTATCGGAAATTCGGAACATCACTAGTCACCTAGATTTCTACATGAACGACAACAACAAACTTCGTCTGCTGGAGTTCGCTCAGCTAGTGTCATGAACATTCTAAGAATGTATTCAGAGACAGAGTACAAGCAAAACCAAAATATAGGACAGTATTGGTCATTCAATAAACATCTAGCACCATTGGACAAGATTGCTCTTAAATTTTTATCTGTTCCCGCTACTTCCGTACCTTCGGAAAGATTATTCTCCATGGCGGGCTACACAATTAGTAGTCGACGAACAAAACTAAAGCCTGAAGCAGTGGAAATGCTTTGTTTTTTAAACAAGAATAAATCATTACTACTTGACTAATGGAAAAAAACCCTTGTTAGACTAAATTACTTGACTGTGTTTGTTTGTGTTTAAATTAGTGTTGAATAGTATTATGTACCTAGTAGGTAGGTATTTTCGATTCAAAGTGATTTTTATAATGTAGTTAATTCATATTTCATAAAGAATTGTTTTATTTTCTCCTTTATTATATTGATATAGAGTACCTACTTTGACTATCCGGAGAATAACCGGAGAATCTCCGGTGATTCAATAAAATCTCCGCATAATCTCCGGAGGCTAAAATCGCCTCCGGTACACACCTCTAGTGAATGACCGATAATCGGTTTTATTCGTTCAGTACCACAGATTAGAATGTAACGTTTTGTAAAATAACGTGCGTGCGACGTGTGCAACCTTCGGTAATAAATAAGGATTATTATTTTATCTAAATGCACGTAGTATCCTTACGCAATGCCTCAGAGTCTCAGAGTAATCAGTGCCCATGCCGCGACCCGCCGGGTCAGCCGCACAGCGTCTGTCGGTCTGTGCGCCGCCGGCGCGCCGCGCCGGTAGGCAGGCACAACTAGCAATGGAGTGATTTTATTCACAATCGAAACATCTAAAAATAATCGATAATTAATATTGATAACCGATTATGAAATATGTAATCATCAAAATTCGTTCATATTTGGCGGATTAGAGTAATCGTGTACAAACATACAAAAAACAAATTCTATACATCCTTTTTTGAAGTCGTTTATAAAAATAGAATGCAATGCGCACCAACCCACAACTTCATTCTACGGAAACATAGAAACTGCAGCGCTGCGATAGACTAGATTTGTAGATTAGTAACTATAACTAATGCTTAGACTTAATCGAGATATGTCGATCGAAACATTTCCATAATCGTATGTTTTGTTTATTTTTCTATGTTCGGTTCGCACACTCGCACACCTGAAAAAGTGAAAATAGCTGATTGTTTTGTTTGTTTGTTTCTTTCATTCCGCTCATAGTGATTATATTCTCTTCTCTTTGGTAAAATCTATGCTGGGGGTAAGTAGGATTGATTTTCGGTTTTCCAATAAATATAAACTTTCCAATAAATGATCATTCTGCGTTTACATCTCGCGGCCCAGCGCCATAGATAGTGTCCGTCCATTAAATTCTATCTATCTAAACGACGGTGGTCGATGGAGCGAAGTGGACCCAGGTTTCGGTAGGATAGACGGATGTGGCCGCGCCAAATTTCTCGTAGCGCTCGACGGTAAGCCGCAGGCGACGCGCTCTTGGCCCGTGCTGGCCGCCCTACGCGCTACGCTAGTCGCCGCGTAGCCTCCCGCCCGAGAGGGCCCTAACCTGCCCTACTAGTGCGTTTGTTTGCGATTGCGAAGCTTTCCCGCCCATTTTTAGTTTCATCACAGCGTCAATGTGCGTCCATGATTTTGTTCTTAATAAAATGGCTTCCAAATAAATATTTTCTTTGTACCCGCTGCTTGAATCGCGGATGTGTCCAACATAATATTGAAATGTGCAAGGTTGTTGTTTTTCGATTCATCTGCTACGCTAGGATGTTTAGAACAGGCTATCCACTATTAAAGTTACCCTTTTAAACCTTTTTAGATATCTGAGGGACTCCAATGAACCTATACTACCATTTAGTTACTTTTACAGATCACTGTAGGTATACCACTACCTTGATTCATCCCTATAAAAATCCAATAAATATTATTGCATATCCTTCACTGTCCGTTCATGTTTTCAGTTACTGCACAAGTAGCGAAAAAGCAAAACAAGTAAGCGAGCGAGCCGTATTCACTGCCAATGCTACCTCAACAAGGAGTAACTTATCATATTAAGTAGGTAAGTACCTACTATTTTTTCATACCAGTGCGATAGAAAAGTTAAAGTGTGTCTTAGGGGCCTCCTTCCGTGCATTACTTTTTAATAATTATGTAGATGCCGGCTGTAAGCTGACCATAAACTGCGTAGTAAGTTCCAAATGATTTTTCAGAAAATAAACCAACGTCCCATCGAATATGAAGGAGACCAAAGCAAACGTCCCAGTTCAGCATGGAAACCACGAGCCCAGCCAAAAAACTGCTGCAAAACAAACCAGCCAATGCAAAATAACCCGTGCGAGTAAGAGGAAAAGAGACAGCAGCAGTTCTGAAAACCTTTCCCACACTAAAATCAGTACAGTAGCAGTAGTGCATAGTTCAAAGAAACCTGAATGTAAACGCTGCAGAATGTCCTCATACTCTATTGAAGTGGTAAAAAAAATAAGTTCCAATAGAAAACGATCAAGCTCGGAACACAGCCAGGCCATGACAACAGAGAAGAAACCTCAGAAAAGCCCAAACTTAAAACTAAGAAGACCCAGTCCATTAAAATGTAAAAAAAAAAGTTCATTTATAGACTCCTCGATAGCTGTAAAAATATCAGAAGAGATCAAACAGAAGGCAAGGCCTAGTCTTATGAATGATCCAAATAAACAAAAAATAAGCCCAAAAAAAGCCATAGCAATAGATGAACAAAATAAACATAAAATAGGCCCTAAAAAAGGCCTAAAATTCACAACAAAAAAACTAGTTGTAAAAGAAATTGCATCACCAACAGCAATAGGATGGTTAGGTAAAAACGTAAGACCGGCCTCGAGGATTAAAGGGAGAGAAATTAGTGCCCAGAAGGCTTTGAAAAAACTCATCATCGATGAAAGAGATGCAGCAATACTACGTTTGTTCCTTCAAAAACATTTTTCACAAGAGGATCTTCTGAAATTTGATAAAGATGATCAGCAAAAGAAAATACTCTTTTACAGGATCAATCCATTGGTTGAGATCGAGCGCTGTCCGCAGATAGCTAGGATGATCCAAGCTGAGTATAAGACGAGAAAAAGGGTTACCAAAGAGTTGAACTGTGAAAGTGAAGCGATACCAATTCAACCAGCATCGGAATATGTAAAAAAGAAACCACGACCAAGAGGGTATGATTTTCAATAATTTAATATTTTAATTTCACTTTTAATTCAGATTTGTCTCACTTGAGTGCGAAATTTAAATTGAGGTCTTGATTAATTTTTGCGTTTCCTAAAGTGGCGATGTAGTTTTGCGGTAATTAGTCGGCCATTTTCTATGACTCCATGTTTATCAGTGTTCAGTATTGGGCCAGTTTGGTAATTTGGTTGATTAATGCGAAATTTAACTAACATGAAATTATGACACTAAATCAATGTTTGCTGAGCGCAAAAAATATTAAAAACAGCTTAATTTCTCGTCCGAGCGAACCACCATAGGGCTCTCTACATAGCAGGCCGCGACAGTGTGCGATATTTGTCGATGCTCCGCGCCGCTTTTGGTACAAAACAAAGGGTAAATACCTGCTAATCTGAAACAAAGACTTTTTCGCAGACGACCTGTCAGCGAGTACTTGGACCTAGAGGACCACGCCATAGTGTCGTGGGTGTCGGTCGGGGGCCGCCCCAACCAGGTGAACGGGAGCCGGCTGTGGCGTCAGCTGCAAGAGCAGTTCGCCAGGATCAGGAAAAGACAGGGTACAGACTTACACTACACCGGTGTACTGAAAGCTAAAATGCGCTCGAGACTCCCTTGTCAATGTTTATTTTAATATACTTCTCATCGAAAGAATCGAGCCAACTCTATACTTGTTATCAAGTCACTGTTTTTTTTCGAAACAGTTTTGTGTAAGGTTCGGTGTGATCTCTCGTGCACTTGACACGTCTTGGAACTCTAGGTTCTAGATTATGCCGATTTCGTCAAGTTTTCCTTCAATAAAAGCACTTGAGAGTGCGCCTTAGAGGCTGTCGTTACAGTGTGCTGCATTGCAGGTCGCTCGTGGCATTCGCTACGGAACCGCTACTTGCGGTACATCCTGCCGCGCCTGGGGTCGCTGGCGCTGTCGCCGGAACAGCAGGCGAGGCTGCGCGCCGCCGCCGCCACCGGTGAGCTGCCTACTGCCACCTCCTTACATAGTACTGCCCCCTACACAGTACATAGTACTGCATAGTACTGCACCACAAAACTTCATAGTACTGCACCACTTACACTGCATAGTACCGCACCACTTACACTGCAAAGTACTGCACCACAACACTCCATAGTACTGCACCACTTACACTGCATAGTACTGCACCACTTACACTGTATAGTACACCACCACACTCCATAGTTACTGCATCTTATGTTACATGCACAAACATAACGTTAATTTTCAAATATTGTTGTTCGCAGGTGAGACTAGGGGTCGTAAGAAGAAGCCGCAAGTTGACTGCATCATCCAGCTCCCCCCGCGTGAGGCCTCCCCGCAGTGCCCGGGGGCCGTCGCCGACCGTGCGGCGACACCCTCGGATACAGGGCCCCTCGAGATTGGTAATACAGGTACAACTCGCAAAGTTATTCTTAACAAGGAGTTTATCGACTTTCTATGGTGTAAATAAATTTTACTGAAGCACAGCCTAAACCATAAGTCTTACGGTATGCCAGTTTCCTCGCGATGTTTTCCTTCACCGTTTAGAAGAAGAAGAGTTCACCTGTACTGGTATAGAGTACATACATTTTTGGACAATGGGCTTAGTTCGTGTTTTGATAGTTAACGAAACTTTATTTCGTTCAGAAAAAGCCATCGGTGCACGACTGGTTCGAACCCACAACCATAGGATCGAAAGACGGGGCCACTACCACTACTAGTAATCTTGATCAAAAATAACATGTGTAAACCGTACTATTATACCTATAAATGCGAAAGTAACTGTTTGTTTGAACAAAAGCAATTTTTTGTCTCAAAAAAATAATTTTCAAGTGCTGAAATAGGGGTTGCATGGGTAAGCAACGCTGGGCGCACTTTTTAGATGGCTGACTGCTTGATTTTGAACTTGGAAGTTATCAATTAACCAATATCAATAATTTCAGAATTAACATTTATGTATTTCAGCGGAAGAAGTCGGGGGCAACGGCCAGCAGTAAATAATAATGTGACGTGTTACAGATAAAGATGAGTCTCCCCCGCCGGAGCGGCGCGCGCCCCCCCGGCGCTGCTCTGACGCCACGCGCACACACCGCGCGCAACGCAACTCCAGCGAGCGATCCCACGAGTCTAGTGAGATTAGAAGCCGCACCCCGCTACAGAAGAGAAGTGAGCACAAGTCACGCGACAAAAGTGGCACGCCAGAGGCACGTCCTAACAGACTCTTACGCAGTGACAAGAGTAAGAAAGTGATCAGTCCGAAGCGCGTGACGTGGAGTGATAGTTATTGAACAGTTCGCCGCAAGGGTGCACTCTCTCAGTAGTGCCCGTAAGGAAAACAAAAGAACATTCTTATCGTTCTTATTGTTCTTGCAAATCAGTGTAGAGATAAGTTAAGGATTAAATTTATATATAAGAAAAGATACTCAGTGTGCAGCCAAAACTATAATATATAGTATGTAGTATATAAGTTTTAAGTATAGTTAAAACTTGGAGCTTGGTATTCTTGATATAAGCATTAAGCATGTAAGTGACATGCATATTCAAAATCGAAATGGCGGTTCTGTAGAGGGCCGTGTCTGCAATGAGCAAGACCAGATGATAGTTTTGGTTTTTACAAATAAATGTCAGAAATTACATCAACAATAGTCATAAAACATGTTTTTAATCCCAACGAAATTTTTTTTTTTATTATGTTAAACTAAACACCTTGTTGTCAGTCTTCAACGCATTTCCTATAGTTTGGGATATTATATTGTACCTATATAAATTTTTTCACAACTTATTTAAGTGACTTTAAAAAGAAAAAATACTCAGTGTACAGCCAAAACTATAATATTTAGTATATAGTATAAATGTTCAAGTGGAGTTGAAACTTGGAGTTTCGTATTCTTGATATATGCATGTAAGTGACTTGCATATATTCAAATCTAAACGTAACATTAGAAATTAATTCACATTAATCAATGGTGTGTTTTTTGTTTCATTTTTATATTAGTTTAGGTCTAAGGTTAATGATCTAAACGTTTGTGAAAAATATATAATGGATGATTTCATTTTTAAGTTTTCTTTCGGAAGTTTGGAACCTCTTTCTATAGAACCAGCTACCTATCTAAACTAGTGTGTATTGCAATTATCAAAAAACCCGACTACAAGGAATTGATAATAGCTTCTTACTTCTTTTACTGCGTGTTGGTAATTTGACATTTTGTATAACCTATATCAATCTTGTGATTCAAACGAATCCAGACACCTGATTTGTCTAGTCTTTACTTTCCCGTGGCACTACCAGTAGTGGTACGGGTAAAAGTACATTTCCAGTGACACTAGATCATCCTTCGTACTAATATTATAAACGCAAAGTTCGTAAGAATGTGTGGATGTCTGTTTTTTACTCTTTCACGCTGAAACGGCTTAAGGAATCTGGATGAAATTTGGCAGAGATGTTGATTATAGTCTGGAATAGCACATTAGGCTACTTTTTATCCCGGAAAAATGTACGGTTCGCGCAAGATAGATTTTTCATTGGTTTTCAAGGTAGGTACCTACCACGCGAGCGAAGCCGTGGGCGGAAGCTAACAGTAATGTATTTATATCGATGCACTAAACTGTTGCCAGTAGTTTCACTTCACTGTATGCACCATACCTATGTTAAGAGGATCCATGGATTGTGTGTGGTGCAGTTGAAGTTCGGATCTAGCCAGAAATGAAATACGCAGGGTCCATTGAAGATGATTTTAATCATAAAATCTATACTACCAATGTTCGTCAATAATTACACTGATTAACTTAATAAACTTAGAATTAATTATTATCGAGTAAGTACACAACCGTCGTCACGAAAGCGAGCAGAAGAAGAGGAAGAACATAGCTGTATATCCTAAGTCATAAGACACATGACAGTGACATACGTTGATGAGTTCGTTCAAAAACCTAATATCAACAACTAATGGGGCAAAACAATGGTGCAAGCGTAATCGCGGGGAAATACAAATACTTACAGCTTCAAAGGATACCTATTTCACAATTTGGTAGGTATGATTCCTTCATCGGGAACTGAACCCGCTCTCGAGTCAGAGCCGCGCAGTGTTCAACCTAAAGATTCGGGTAATAAATAAAACTAACGATTCTTCACACGATTTTTATTAAATAGATACAATTAAATAGTTCTTAAGTAACATTTTATCTTAGATAATGAAATGCACGACATAATATCGTTTTACAATGGGTTTGGCCAGATCTGGCGACAGATAGTAGGTAAAGCTAACACAACGCCACGAGTATTACAAACAAGTTAATATATCACGTAACTTTGCATGTAATAACCAGACAGCAACTTATTACACAGTAGGTTCTGACAATATTTATCATACTTAAACACACTACATTCATTTTACATACCAAGTATATTTTCGTAATTGAAAGAGGCAACGAGACTTGCTCAAAGCTACCTAATCGAATCCAGAGTCAAGGGAAGTCTAACGAAGTATATAGCACGCTGTGCTGTCTTATTCACGTCGCTTATGAGCAGCGAAAGTGAATTATTTTATTAAATGAAAAACCAGTTATTCTATTTTTAATCACGATTTTCTTAATTTCTACAAAGTTACTAAATTATAGTAAGCATAAATGTACATAGAAGCAGACCCTTTGCATAAGTCTTACCGTATATATTTTCATACAACCTAGTACTTAGGTATATACCACGCTGTTGAACAACGCGTTTAAAGAATTTGTTTTATAATATTAAGGTATCACCTTGAAAGATCAAGAAAATAAAGCTTTCGTTTTTCACAAATTGTCATTAAATATAACAGATAAGCAATTTTGTTATTGTATTAACAATTTTGCTTTGGTCTGTTATATTATTACGTGTGCGCTCGCGCACATAACGCACCATGAGAATAGAAGTGACTCATCTCAAAAAACAGGTAAAATGAGTTAAATATGTAGAAAGACTCAGAAAAAAAAACTGCATCGCCTAGTGATTAAAAAACTGCTGCTTTTTGGTTAGAATGCGACAAAACATAATAGGTGAGTCTCTTTCATTTCGGCGATCCCTCGTCCGTCACCCCGTGAAAAAGTGATTATATTCAGTATTGCGTCAGCCAGGATTGCCGTGAGACGTCACGTGTTTAGTATTAATGTGACCTAAACCTCAATATTACAGTTTTGTATGCAAATATTAGGTAAAATTTTGTTGAAATTTAGAGTAATAAAATGACCGATGTTTGTTTTGTGTCATTTTATTGCATTAAGTTGAGTAAATTATTGTGACTTAAATCGAGTTAAATCAGTTTATTACTATATTAAGGCTTATTTTAATGACCGTTTAAGGTTTAAGTCATTAGTAAATACTAATAAATTATTGCTATAGTACAAAACCGACTTAAATGTCGGAAGGTTTCTTTGAAATGGTAAATAGAGTAATTAATTAAATTTATTTTGAATCAGTAATAAGTTTAAAATTTAGATAAAGTATCCCATAATTTGTAAAAAAATGAAGATAAGTCATAATTTGGTTATGTCATAGCACAATTTAGTAAAAAACACACAATCATAAAATCTTTAAATCGCATTTCCCAAAAATCATGTTTTCTTAATTGAGTCACTTCTATTCTCACGGTGCGTAACTAAAGTTGTAGGCGGTGCGGAGCACACCACCCACCCAGTCAGTGTCCCTACCTTGGCCTGGCACGTTGTAACATGAATCATGCTAAAAGGGCCTAACAGACCTAAACTGAGATTTAAAATCTCTTATCCAATAAACCTACTACCCGCAACGGCCGGCGCTTTGAATGCAGTCCCAAGTTTCACATTACAATTACGTTAATTTACATACCCTGCATTCAATTACATCCCCAGGCCTTACTTCCAGTGCAGAGGGCTACCAGCTTGGAGCTTCGCTGATAGTGATAATACATTGTATTATAATATACACACCCGTGAAAAGACCTTTAAATGTAATAGTTACATAATTATATAGATAAGTTACGTTTATACGTTTTGATAATATGAAGTATTTACACATATGTATATGATTATATTAACAAATGTAGTGTAAATGCCTAGTCACCGGCTGCGTCAACTTCACTTTCCTTGTTGCTATGATTTAATCTTACCATTGAGAAGACTTATTTATATGAAACTGTCGTATACAAAATGGAAAATACACTTCAGTTATGTAAATAATCAAAAAAAATATACTTATGTATATAAGAGTATAGATACCTATTTATAGAAAAACCTCGTGCGAAACAAACATAACCTTAGCTGCTTCTTCATTGAACTTATACATCTATTCTTTTAGAGATCACTTTGAAAATGCAAATTGAATGATAGATTTGGTTTTGAGATCAACCGTGAAAACAACTTGTAAACGTTATGAACAATGTAAAGATAAATCTTTAGAAAAAATAACAAAAAGTAACAATATAAAAAATGTAAAGGTGGACCACCGCTTACGGGTGTTCGTTATGGCGAGGCGCGCAGCCGCGGCCCCGCCCCTGCCTGGTGTCGCCGCTCACCGCGAGCGTCCTGAACGTGTGCGCCAGGGCGGACGACACTCCGTCGGAGGCCGAGCGCGGCCGCGCCGCCGGCTGGCCCAGGCTCCCCGCTGCGCCGGACGACTCCGACTCTGTCATGTCGGCCTGCAAGTGAAGACGCGCTTAGCAACCCTGCCTGCGCTGTACGTCTACCATGAGTTTTCACAATCTACTCGCTAGCGACTGTAGTTACAAAAATGTATGTGTAAATGCGTAAACTATCCTACGTCACAGCGTACTACAGCGACTGTAGTTTGCGCTTCATTCATTTGCTTAGATTTTGGTACCATGAGTAACAATTTTGACAGATGTCGTAGTAACGTACAGTTGGCCCAACGAGTCGAGGCATTCGTGAAGTTAGCCGCAAGAGCTACGCAGTATCGTTTTTCGGGAGCAATTGGAGGTATGGAGAGGGGCGGTGGGACTAGACATGCGCAAACTCGCATCTGTGGCTAATTTCACGTATGCCTAGATCCGTTGGATCAACTGTACTATTACTACTGTAGTAACGTCAGCCGATCTAAATGTGACAACTCATGGTAGACATACTGTTACATGTTGTATAGAGCAACGGAGGATTGCCATCCTCGTTCTAAGGGGACGGACACTGGAGTTCTAGTGCTGTTACAAACGTGATCAAGTAACAAACATCCAAAACTATTAGCGCCTTAACATTTATACATACATATTCTATATGCATGCAGGCAAAGATTTAGATATCCTTGTAATTTCCAAACTTCCAAACATCCCAATATTCAGACAACCTAACAAACGTACATCCAACTCGCAAACGTCCAACCAACCAATCATCTGGACAGTTCATCACAGTGTGATCACCAAGCATTGGTGTCGGTGTCGCAGTCCTGAAATGGACGACGTTGTACCGGTGGTGGTGGTGGTGGCGGTGGTGGTGGTGGTGGCGGTGGTGGTGGTGGTGGCGGCCAGATCACTACCGACACCATGAACGGGTGCGGCTGCTCCTGCCCCTGCCCGTACTGGAACGGGAACTCCGGCGAAGCTGGGGACGGAGTGCCGGCTGGCGGCCGGTACTGCGCGGGCATCTCGCTTGTCTCATTATCCGCCAACCTATAATATATATTATAAATTAACATAATATTCATCATAATATTGTTTTATGTAATTAACTTAGCGCCAAACAAACACATAGACAAGTAAATTAGACTAGCCCTACATCTGAGTTGGTAGTCTGCCTTCTGCGCTGACAATTGTAAATTCAAACCACCGGACCAAGATTTGTGTTATTTGACATCTACTCAAATAATAGCAGTCAATCCACTGCTATAATTTTGATGCTACCATGTCATTCTTAGGGATATTCAAAAAAGACACCAATATATTTTTGTTACTATTGGATATAGAAGCTTAGAAAAACTCTATGGAGCTCAGATCCGAAGATCACTCACTTGTAGCTCTTGCACCGCTTCATGCGCGCTCGTTCGTCTTCATCGTCGGAGTTCGCCCCAGAACCGGTTACAGTTTTCATTCCAGATGCCATTCCCGAAGGCCCCGGCTCCGCGGCCGGCAGGAGCGGCCTGCCGGGGGGATGCGCTGTGGACAGCTCAGGCGGCGACGTCAGCGCCTGCTCCATAGCCACAACTGAAACAGAACAGTACATGATAAGGAAGTTACCATGAATGGTGATACTGTTTGGCGTGATCTCAAAGGATCCCAGAGTCCATACAGTTCTACAGTTTTAAACTTTTACTCTCCGTTTCATGCACTTTGCCAGCCATTTTGTGGTGGCGGCCATTATTGGATTCGAAATTTGTCATAGTGTGTTATAGTATTTTACTACTCAAGCTTTTTCATTTGATACCTATATTGAGGGAGTTGTGAAAAAAATATGTAATCCGCCATTTTGTGGCGGCGGCCATTTTGGACCGATTTCCATCAAACATAGCTAAGAACACTCCCGACTAGTTCACCTTTCAAACAACATCAAATCGATTCATGCGTTCGGGAGCTACGATGCCACAAACAGACACACCCTCACACATACACACACACCCTTGTTTGTACAGACACCCTTACGAGGACCTTGTAAATTTTTGACCAAACCGAGGACCCTCCGAAAAACATGTTTAATGACGTCGTTGACCTTTGAGAATAAGATAGAAGGAGACGGGAGAGCAAATCTAGAGTGATGAGCTTATCCAGATAGTGCTATCTCAACATTTTTTCGTGTGAATTACCGCTTCCATACTGAGGACGCGAAATACACAGCCAAACGTGACCAGCGATGCACATACGAGGACTTTGTGTAAAGCCAACCGAGGACCTCTTACGTGAGCCCTGCGACACCCTTCCGAGGACGTATTTATACACAATATCTCTTATGTCTTATACAAAGTGAGGACGCTGTGTTAGACTTTACTTAACCAAACCGAGGACAGTTTTACTAGTAGAACTTGTATAAAGCGAGGACATGGAAAATTTACCTAAACCATTTTACGTGTAGGATAATCTAATAATTACATTTTTTTCGATTTGTTACTTACACACATTTTCAAAAATAAAGTACCAAGCGAGGACAAGTCGGTCTCTTCACGTTTGTCACCACTAGTCAGTGCTCTCAATTATTGTCAAAGATTTGCAAGTAACTACTTTATACAGGGTGTCCCAAAAAGTAGTGTCAAGCGAAAGTCCAGAGATAGAACACCCCTTGGGGTACCCGAATCACCCCCATGTATATTCCGCGATTTTCTATAGTTTTCGAGTTATTAATTTTTTTCCCAATTTTTGAAAAAATTACGACTTGAACAACTTAAAACATTCTTACAAAAAAAGTAGAAAACTTTCTTGAGATTCTTTTTTTGCTACTGAATTTTAATGAGTTGTTCTTTTATGCATCAAATAATCAGCTACGTGACTTTGATGAAAACTATGAAAATGTTGGTGTAAAGTCAAATAATTACATTCGGTGAATTACGACTTAAATTTTCAACTTTAAATTAAAAATCTTAACAAGTGATTTCATGGTTCTTAAATAAATCCAAAGAATTTTCCAGATTCTCAGCTTTCATAATCAATAAAAAAAAGTAGTACTTAATAGGCTACTTTGGCTAAAATCGGCTTTCAAAGACGGTAAGGTGGAAAATTCTTAAAATTAGCTACCTGATTAAAAAATAAATTTTGGCCATTTTATCATTCCTAAGCTTAATTTGTTTGTTAACTAACCAAAAATGACTACAAAGAATTAGTTTATGCCGAAAAAATCAGCAATATGGCCGAATTAGGAACAAAATTAAGCGGGCCGAAAAAAAAAATTAAGGCACTTAAAATAGCTTTCATACGATTAAAGGAAACCTTTTTAAGACGATGTAGGATTTGTATTGACTAAGAAGGTTGACATTTTGAAGACTTTTTGTAAATAATTAATAAATTTTACTAGTTGTTTTATTTCACAAATTTAGCTAAACTAAATAAATAAAACCTTTAAATATTAATGAAATCTTAATTTCCTGCAGTCATTTTTGGTTATTTATCAAACGAAGTAAGCTAATGAATGATAAAATGGCCAAAATCTTTTTTTTAATCAGGTAGCTAATTTTAAGAATTTTCCACCTCACCGTCTTTGAAGGCCGATTTTAGCCAAAGTAGCCAATTAAGTACTACTTTTTTTTAATGATTATGAAAGCTGAGAGTCTGGAAAATTCTTTAGATTTATTTAGGAACCATGAAATCACTTGTTAAGATTTTTAATTTAAAGTTGAAAATTGAAGTCGTAATTCACTGAATGTAATTATTTGACTTTACACCAACATTTTCATAGTTTTCATCAAAGTCACGTAGCTGATTATTTGATGCATAAAAGAACAACTCATTAAAATTCAGTAGCAAAAAAAAAATCTCAAGAAAGTTTTCTACTTTTTTTGTCAGAATGTTTTAAGTTGTTCAAGTCGTAATTTTTTCAAAAATTTGGAAAAAAATTAATAACTCGAAAACTATAGAAAATCGCGGAACATACATGGGGGTGATTCGGGTACCCCAAGGGGTGTTCTATCTATGGACTTTCGCTTGACACTACTTTTTGGGACACCCTGTATAATAGTCATAACACGTATTTATATAGTTCTCTGTTGTTTTTGACGTAAGTAAACAAAAGAGAAAAATATTATGGTCCACCATCGGTATTTAGTTTTTATACGAGAGCATTTAGTGGTGTAGTCGTAGCACCCCTGCTTCACGTCGTGCACCAATGATTGCACGAAAAATTATGAGCACAATGCTTTCAAATGGTGAAGGAAAACATTGTAAGAAAACCGGTATACCCTAGAACAAAAATTCGAAGGTCAGTTAGTATTCTTATAACCGGCGATGGGCTTGCAACCTGTAACGTATGGAACACTAACTACTGTGCAAAATATGGTTCTGTGGCAAATGTCATGTTCGGACGTGCCTAAGAATACCCGCTTTAGATACGCACAAAAGATCTAAGCAACTAGAGATCTAAGGCGATTCTCTACAGAGCCTGGGATTACAGTCGTGTTCATGATCATGTTAATCCCCATCAATCATGTTACGTATGATACCTTCTATTACTTTAAGAATCAAAGTTCTCATCGAAATATTCAAAACGCACAGCCTAAACTGATAGTTGTAGAAACTTATAATTTATTTTTTGTTTGAAATTCAACCAAAAAGGGACGTTTAAATAAAATATCGTCAACAAAATTGAATCAAAAAAATCTAAAAAATCTTGAAACTTAGGAAAAGTACTTTTAAAACAATAATTAAAGACTGAATTTATATTCCCACAAACTACCCTTAAAACTTGGTGCATTGTGATGTTATTTGGCTCATGCTCTCATTTTGCGTTGAACCCAAGACTTGGATCGTGGGGCAGGGGTGCTACCACTACACCACCAGTGCTCTATAATATACTAGCTGTCCCGCCCGCGACTTCGTTCACTCAAAGCATCTAAACTGAGTTTCAAACAAATCACACTAATAAAAAAATCCCATAAATAACATTGACACCCAATTTTACCCATTTTAGAGGGCTATTTTGAAATATTCAGGTTCACGTTTCCATTTATTTTGCATTTAAAGTATCCAAACCAAAATTCGGACCAATTGCACCACCCTTTAAAAAGTACCCATAGAAACATTGAACCCCCATTTGACCCCTTTTTGAAGGTTATATTGAAAAATCCTGAAACACGTGTCCATTCATTTTTTATTTACAGTACATAAAGTTTCAGCCCAATCGCACCAACCGTTAAAAAGTTCCCATACAAACATTGACCCTACATTTGACCCTTTTTTGATGCTTATATTGAAAAATCCTGAAACACGTGTCCATTCATTTTGCATTTATAGTGCACAAACAAAGTTTCATGAAAATCGCTCCACGCGTTAAAAAGTTTCATACTAACGTTTTCACCCTCTTTTACCCCCTTAGAGGTGGAATTTCCAAAAATCCCACCTTAGTGGGTGGTTTTGTTATAAAAGGAAACCACTTTCCAAATTTCAGCTTTCTATCTTCAGCGATTTCGGCTCGGCGTCAGTCAGGTTAAGCTCTTATATAGGTATACATAGATAAAAATCTATGATTAAATTATTTCAAAGCTACCCCTAAACGGGGTGTAGACTACAGGGGTGGTAATATTTACACAGGAACGTTTGACATTAAACTTGCTTTAGACACTGTAATTTTTTGTTTTGATGATAACGTTTACTTCATATATCGCACCACAGTTTCCACACAAATTTAAATCCCTCCAATTAAGTTACTTTGAGAAACCCTGAAACACTAGTCTTGTTTATTTAGTTTTGCATTCCGAGTGTCCAAACGATTAAACTATCGATACAGACATTGAAAACTACCCATTTAAATACGAATCAAGAGATTTGCACCAATAATTACTTACCTTAAGCTTAACCTAAGCAAACCTAAGTAGGTACTTATCACTGCAGAAGTAGCACTTTCTCATCTTGCACCTAAAGATTTTTTGAGGATTCAGTCCACCTTCGATCTTTTCATATATAATTTTATTGTAATTGATAGAACAATACACAAGAAAAACCGTCAAAGCGAGGACTTAACTTTTACACACTGGAAAATATATCAAACCGAGGTCTTACATACACATTGTTTAGAAAAGCTAGCCATCCGAGGACCCATGTGTTAAAATCTAACACATAGGTCCTCGGATAATACAACAAACGTGATATGAATGTAAAGAAGCTGTGTATAAAGCGATAGTGGCGCCAGAAGTGAATAAAATGTGTAAATGTAAGATTATGAATATTTTTGATCAAACCGAGGTTAGGGCCACTTTTTCGGATTACGTATACAGAATGACTCAAAATCGTTCGCAGAATACGAATCTTCGGTCAAGTCAAACCGAGGACCCTCGAAAATGTCCTCGCTTTGAAAATGTCCTCGGTCGTGCCTTGTGTATTCATACGCATGTCCTCGGATGGTACTTAAAACAAACACACCCTAACACACCCTAACACACCCTAACACATCAAACTTATAACAACCCGTCGTTTTTGCGTCGAGGGTTAAAAAAAATGTGGTATTATGTACCTTCTTGGGTGGCAGCTCGCCCCAGCTTCGCTTTAGAGTTGGCCTTCGACTGGCCTCGAGGAGACGGGCCTCGAGGGGACTTGCATTTGCTGACTCGACGCTCTAGGTCAAAAATAAGAAATTATCCCCAATACACACCAGCTGCGAAGCCATAACAAAATGCGAAACACGCTTAATATTTGGGTATAACCATAGTTTATATAAGGTCGAAATTTATGGGCTTACTGAAGGGTCCCACAAATTGGGATTTCAGAGGGTTGGATAGTGCATTTCAGGCACCATTTTCTCCGCAAGGAAACGCTTAAATTATTTTTTATGAGCGTTTTTATATACGTGTAACGGAACGTATTTTTTTAATAAAATTGCGATGCAACCAGTGATTTCAATTTACATGATTTCTGAGTACAAATATGGAACGGCAATTCATCTGTTTTGTGCGCGGAATTGTGGAACTCACCCCTGCGCGGCGGCGGCTGGTACAGCGGCCGGCACGGGCGGCGCACGCGCGTGCTGCGGCGCAGGGCGACCGGGGCCACCTCCTCCGCCGCGGGCTCTTTCACAACTGAACACCAAAGATTAATTTATTAAATCGTAGATATGCCCATACGGTACTGAGAACGCGCCGTTTTGTTGCCAAACGAAATGACATAGCTCGCTCATTTGGCACACCAAATATTTTCAATTTCAGGGTACAAAAGGAATAAGTATATTTTTTTCGAAAGATCGTGCAATATAATTGCACGATCTTTCGTTCGAATTAATGGCGAAATAACTGTTTGGTTCATTTTTTACTACTTATTAGTGTGCGTGCATCGGCATTTTGTTAACACACACAAGTAAAAACAGTGCCACAGTTTTTGGCGTTCGGGCATATCTACGATTTAAATCTTTGCTAAACACATCCACTATTCATTGAAAAGTATTTGTAAACTACAACTAGCTTGCCTAACTCAACTGTAGAAGGTACTATTATTTGACGACCTCTGTGACGCAGCGGGCGAGAGTCCACCTGCGACGCAAGAGGTTGCGGGTTCGATTCCCACCTCGGAACAAATTTGTGTATTATCTGCAGAAATTTGTTCCGTTGGTCTGGGTGTTTTTTATGTATAATAAAAAAATATCTATCTATGTATATTAATGTATTAAATATAATCAGTTATAGTTAAATATAATCAGTAGTACCCATAACACAAGCTTTGAGTAGCTTACTTTGGGGCTAGATGAAGCTGTGTGGATCGTCCAGCATTATTTATTTATTTATTATTTATTATTACCTTTCTTACAAAATTAACAAGGATCATACAAAAAAACGCTAGGGCACAGCGAGTTTCTTGTCAGTTCTTCTCGGACTGGGGATAGGACTGGAATTGGCACCTAGACTCACCTAGTACGAGTATGTAAGACGTTTCAAAATGATCCCTGGGATTTTATTGAAAATAAATATATTTTTTTCTTTTTACCCCCGACAAAGAGGGTGTTATATGTTTAAGTTGTCTGTGTATCTGTCTGTTTGTCTGTGGCATCGTAGCTCCCAAACAGATGAACCGATTTTCGTTTAGTTTTTTTTGTATCAAAGATAATTTTATCCCGAGTGTTCTTAGCCATGTTTCATAAAAATCTGTTCAGCCGTTTGAAGATCATCAGCTCTTTTCTAGTTGATGACGGGATCTGACTAACTTCTTTATGTCCGATCGATTCGAAATTTGGTAACGTGCTACTTCAATGATATTGAAAGACCATGGTAAGGTAACCATGACTTTAAATGACATGTTAGGGTGAGGTTTAGATGTCGGGGGTTTTTAAAATTTTTAATTTTGTATTATTATCGTATCACATACATTTTTCGAACCGAAGAATCCATCGGTACACGATCGAATTCGAGCCCACCACACCACCACTACACCAGCTGTGCTCATCAGTATTATTACCAGGGTTTAGGAACTGCGCGTGCGGCGGCGCCTGCGTGCGCGGGTTGATAGTCTTGAGCTTCGCCAGGGCGTCGTCGTCAGCGCCCTGCCGCCCCTCCCAGCGCTCGCCTGCTGGATCGCGAGTCTTGGCCTGTTCCGCCGTCGGCATAGGCTCATCCGTTATGTCCAGTTCTGTCAAGTGATCCCAAGCGACACGTTTGATTTATCGATTGGTAAATTAAAAAATGTAATTGTTATAGTTCTTATTCCTATCACTAGTTGTAGGATCTTGCAGAAGTATAATGAAATAAAATACTATATTTCAAGACAACATGTAATCAAAACTCCATTGGCGGCAATCAACTAACTGTCACTTCGACGTTTTACAAATCATAAATTAACCACAGATAATACATAACACCTTCCCTCTAACTTTTAAACAATTGTTAATTTAGTTTTAACCAAACTTATTTGCCATAAATATCATATTGCATTAGCATTAGAATCTGCAACTTTATTCACAACCAATAATTTCATTCCACTCTTCAGGTGGTGGTATTACAACAACAAAATCTTCATCGTTACTGTTGTGTTCACTAGCATTATCATTTTCAGTGCTTGCTTGTGCATGGGGTGGTCTGGTCTTCAGCAGCTGGTCTACATGCCTACGGTGTCGGCTTCCACCTTCAGCTTCCACCTCATACACTGCTGGCTCCCGTCTGCAAATCACCCTTCCTCTTTGCCATTTCTTATCTGTATTGTACAGCCGCATTAAAACATAATCTCCTTCTACAAATGTTTTCTTTTGTTTATCCTGTGCATGCTCTTCCTTCCTTCCCTCTTCTTCTGTCTCAGCAGTATGATCAGCATCTGGATGAACCTGTGTAACCGCTGTCCTAAGTTTGCGCCCATTAAGCAGCTCTGCAGGTGTCTTACCTATCACCGTGCTTGGAGCAGTTCGCATTTGAAATAGCATTTTCGCTACTCGCTCTGCCCAAGGCATATCAGGAGACTGTTTTTTTAGCTTTGCTTTTATAGTTTGAATTGTTCTCTCTGCTTGTCCATTTGTGGCTGGATGGTAAGGTGCACCTGTTTTCAGTATTATGTGATTTTTTACTGCAAACTCTTTAAATTCATTAGATGTGAACGCTAGGCCATTATCTGATACTATCATATCTGGTAAGCCATTGTCTGCAAATGCGCGTCTTAGTATCTCAATCACAGATTTGCTTGACATTGTGGGAACTATTTCTACAATTGGCCATTTGCTAAAGGAATCCACCAGTACTAGAAATGTCTTTCCTAGAAATGGGCCCATGAAATCCACATGTACTCTAGACCATGGTCTTTTGGCTGCTTGCCAGGTGTGTTCAGTTATAGGTGGGTTGTTACGTCCAATCTGACACAAGTCACAGCCATTGATTAGATCTTCTATGTCTTTATCTAACGATGGAAACCATAGGTAACCTCTTGCCATCATTTTAGTTTGCACTATACCATTATGTCCTTCATGTAATAGGTTAAGTATCGGTTTTTGTAATTTTCTAGGAATAACTACTCTGTTAGACCACATGACACACTCTTTGTTAAGTGAAAGAAATTCTCTTCTTCTGTGGTATGGTAGCAAATCTTGGTTTTCTATCTTTTCTGGCCAAGTATTTAATAAGCAAAATTTAACTTTTTTTAATATTTCATCTTTATCAGTTTCTCTAGCAATGACTTTAGAGTTTATAATATTTCTGTCTATTTGTTCAATAAGCATCACATCTTCCCCTGTTTGAACGCAACTTGGTGTTGGCCATCTGCTAAGGCTGTCAGCATCACCCATCTCCTTGCCAGGTCGGTATCTTAGATCATAATCATATGTGTTCATAGTCACTGCCCATCTCAACATTCTGGCCGACACTAGTTCTGGAATGGGCTTGCTCCTTCCAAATATCCCTAACAAGGGTTTGTGATCAGTAAATATTACAAACTTACGTCCTAACAAGTACTGTCTAAATTTTCTTAAACCAAACATAATTGCCAAGGCTTCTTTATCAATTTGAGCATATCTTCTTTCATGTTCTTGCAATGTCCTTGACCCCATTATCACAGGTTTTTCTGTGCCATCTTCCATTTTGTGTACCAGTACTGCTCCTACTCCATAATCACTGGCATCACAGATCATATGCAATTCTTTGTCCAGGCTATAGTGTGTAAGAGTAAGGTCTGAAGTCAGCATTTTCTTTGCTGTTTCAAAAGCTAACTGTTGTTCTTGTCCCCATTTCCAATCTATATCATTTCTCAACAATTGATGCAAGGGTTCCAAAGTTACTGCTTTATTTTTCAAAAAACGCTCGTAGAAATTGTATAATCCTAAGAAGGCCTTTAAGGTAGTCTTGTTCTTTGGAGGTGGTTTGTTTGCTATTTCTTCCACCTTTTCTTTAGATGGGTGTACCCCCTCTCCATCTATCTCAAAGCCTAAAAATGTTACTTTCTTAGCTGTAAACACACATTTTGTTTTGTTTAGTGTCAATCCTATTTCATCTAACCTTTTTAATACCTTTTCCACTCTATCATTATGTTCTTCTAATGTATATCCACAAACAGCTATATCATCAAGCAGACAAGCTACCCCTTCAATTCCTGCCAGTAAAGAAACCATGAGTCGTTGAAAAATGGCTGGGGCAGCATTTACTCCATACGCTAATCGGTTCATCTTCATCAAGCCTAGTGGTGTGTTCAATGTCAAAAGTTCAGCAGTTTCTTCATCTACTTTTAATTGGATATATGCTTGCTTGAGATCAATTTTTGAAAAGTATTTGCCTCCAGATAAGTCAAAAAATGCTTCATTTGACGTTGGCAATGGATAATTATCAACCAAGCATCCAGCGTTTACTGTACTTCTGTAATCTCCACATAATCGCAATGATCCATCAAGTTTTGGAACTATTCTTAAAGGTGTAGCCCATTGTGAATGTTTAACTGGTGTCAAGATTTCATTGTCGACCATTTTCTTGATCTCTTCATTCACTCTTTCTCTTAAAGAAAAAGGAACTGGCCTAGCAGGCAAAAACACTGGTTGGACCCCTTTCTTGCAATCAATATGTACACAATGGTCCACAGTATTTATCCAATTTCTCATCAAATAATTGTGGAAACTTATTTATAAAATTAGTTCCTTCTTGATCAACGGTGTGGACCCCTTGTATGGTGATGCCGAGGGCATCAAACCATTCCCGACCAAGCAGTGGAGGCCCACTGCCACAACTAACCACCATAGTTAATTTTGCATTTCTATCATGATACTGCACATTCACAGTCTCTTTCCCCACAACTTTCAGCTCGCTATTGGTCCATGTAACCAACTTTTTTTCATATGGCACCAATGGCCCAGGAAATGCTTGCGCATGTTTCATGTACAGGCTATGTGGCAATATAGTGCGCGCTGACCCAGAGTCCACTTCCATAAGCAGTGGTATGCCGTTCACTGTTACTTCCACCATCATGGGCTCCTGATGGTTAACCGCGACAACACCTTCACCTCCAGATACACCATGCACCTTTATCCCGAAGCTGTCTTCACATTCAGAGCTTTCCTGATCTGTACAAGATTGCACCTTGTTTGCACTTTTCACCTTGCAAGCTGCTTTTGTGTGCCCCTTCTTATGGCATTTATAACATGTTGCATTTAGGAACCTACATTTAGCATCCCCATGCCGTTTCGCGCAGTGACTACACTGCGATTTTGAGTTGATTGCATCTACTGTCATTGGCGTTGGTGCACTGTCGGCATTATCTGATGACGACAAACTAGACATGAATCCCTTTTGAATTGCTTCATAATTCAATGCCCGCTGCACTACTGAGTCGTAGGTTACCTCTTCTAATTTCATTTTAAGTAGTTCTCTTCTCAAGCTAGTGTCTCTCGCACCAAGTGTTATTTGTTCAATCATCCGACGCTGAATAGTATCGTCAAAATCACACCGCGAAGCTATGTCATGTAAAGCAGCTATGAAACTAGTGAATGACTCGTTCTCCTTTTGTTTCCGCTTGTAGAACTTATCCACTTCCAAGACCGGGTGAGGGTTTGGGACGAAAAACTTGTTCAACACTTTTATAACCTCTTCGAATGGAACTTCACTAGGTTTTCTAGGTGCTAACAACGAAACAACCAGCGAGTACGCTTCCTTTCCACACTGAGATAGAAATAAGGCTCGTTTCTGCACGTTATCCACTGGACCTGCCGCATCCAAAGCAAAAAACAACTGTTCTCGGTAGTTCACCCAGTTGTCTTTGTAGGGCTCGAATTTTCCGGGCAAAACCAAACTTGCGATGTTGGTGGCAGTACATCCACTTTTTCTCGTCGCCATTGTTATAGTTCTTATTCCTATCACTAGTTGTAGGATCTTGCAGAAGTATAATGAAATAAAATACTATATTTCAAGACAACATGTAATCAAAACTCCATTGGCGGCAATCAACTAACTGTCACTTCGACGTTTTACAAATCATAAATTAACCACAGATAATACATAACAGTAATTAAACAGAAACTGTCTCGAAAAGCTTATTATAGAATATCACTGCGGACCCACGATACCCCTGGCTATACCCCTGGTGGTATCGTCGGTCTTTTAAAATCAAAAGTTACCCCCAACAAATAGTGTTGCGACACTAATTAATAAGAGCTTTATCATCTCTTGAATTTTATAATATCAGAGTACTTATAAAAAACAAAAAAATAAATATGATCACGACTGTAATCCCCAGGCTCGGAGTACTTAGCTGACAAAAAAGCTTGGCATGAATCAGCTCCAACTCTGCTAGGTGTCCCTAACAAAATTAACAAGGATCATACAAAAAAAAAGAGCTAGGACCCAGCGAGTTTCTTGTCAGTTCTTCTCGTATTGGGGATAGGACTGGAATTGACACCTAGTATGTGAGACGATTCAAAATGATCCCTATGATTTTATTGAATAAAGGTATTTGAGTATTGAGTCAAATTAACTTTTATTAATTTCACTTTTAGGCCTTGTTCAAACTACATCTGTCATTGGCGTATCGTTATTATCTTTTAAGGATAAATTCTCATTTTTAGGACGTATTCTTGATTTTTCACTTCGGTAAATGGTAAATAAGGATTTATGTTATCGTTTTAATAGATAAGTATAGTTCATCCAACGGATCTAGGCATTCGTGAAGTTAGCCACAAGTGCGAGTTCGCGCATGTACAGTTCCTTCCCCCCCCACCTTCTCATACCTCCAATTGCTCCCGAAAAACGATACTGCGCAGCTCTTGCGGCCAACTTCACGAATGCCTAGATCCGTTGAGCCAGCTATACCTGTGGAATGAGCGGCCTGCTTGGCGCCGGCCATGAAGTCGTCGGTGTCATCTAGGGGACCTGCCAGATGGTCGCAGCAGGGATCCGCGACCTGACGCCAACGAATCACACGTTCAAAGAAAAAATATGATCACGACTGTAATCCCCGTGCTCGGTAAATATCTTCCTCACATCTTTAGTTAACCAAAGTTGTCCAAACATGACATTTGGCACATGCCCACATTTTGCACAGCAGTTAGTATTCCGTACGTGACAGGTAGCAAGCCCATCGCCGCTTATAAGAATACTAACCTATGACACACACCTTCGAATTGTTGGTTCTATGGTATGTAGGTATGTCCTCACGATGTTTTCCTTCACCGTTTAAGAACACTGGCATTGCGCACATAATTTTTTCGAATGGAATAACTCATTGGTGCACGACCAGGTTTGAACCCACGACCTTCGGATCCTGAGGCAGGGGTGCAACCACTACACCACCAGCGCTCTAAAGTAATTAAAACACGTTAAATACCCATAATAAACTAAAAATAATGTGTTCAGATCGCGTAAGTTTAAAACTATATTTCATTAACATTGTTTATAACGTACTGTAGGCTAAGAAGCAAAAACCACAGCTGGCTCATATTTGGCCCAACGTATCAGCATTTCCATTCAACGTGGTAATACCACCAGCGTTTAGGGAACGCTTGCCTCAGGCAGATATCTGGATCAGTTAAGTTATCTATTGATCGTTTGTAACGGTCCTTGGCCTAACCGTATCACATGTATTTTATACATAGTGTCTTTATTTAGATCTGTATATTTCTGAAAAAAAGTACTTACATAAATATGTCTATGTCTATGCTCAAGTGTCTTATAGAAATTTTGCGGGAACGAACCTGGCTGGGATCTGCCTGTAGGGTATATTCCTGGGTGGGATCTGCCTGGGTGTGAAATGCTTGTGGGGTATATCCCTGGGTGGGATCTGCCTGGCCGGGAAATGCCTGTAGGGTATATTCCTGGGTGGGATCTGCCTGGCTGGGAAATGCCTGTGGGGTATATTCCTGGACGGGATCTGCCTGGCTGGGAAATGCCTGTGGGGTATATTCCTGGACGGGATCAGCCTGGCTGGGAAATGCCTGTGGGGTATATTCCTGGACGGGATCAGCCTGGCTGGGAAATGCCTGTGGGGTATATTCCTGGGTGGGAACTGCCTGGGTGGGAGGAGCCTGGGTGGGCGGTGCTTCGGTGGGAACTGGCATTTGCAACTCATTGAAAATTTGCCAGGACCACTGCACCGTTTCTACTGTCTGTAATGAGGAAACCAAATAGACAATTATAAAACAAAGTTAAGTAAAATAAAAATTCAATTATTAAGACTGGCTTATACTCTAAAATTCAAGAAATCGAAATGCAAGAGCAAATACTATGTGAACAGTTTGTGCGATAGAGACTTTTCTTTTTAAACACTCATTACAGACTATTTTTCATACAAACTATAAATATAATGAAAATACAAATTTTCAACAGTTCCAACAGTATTAGACCCTTTACATATATTACAGTATCAATGTAAGTAAGCGCTATGTATGTTAGTTATACGAGTACATAAGGTTAAGAAGATTTAAAAAATAAACTCATTTTCTCAAAAACCACGGAAGTACTAAAATATTTTGAAATTGATTATAATTTAATTAAATACTGTACTTTTAAGGAATTTATTTTTATTAAAGTCGGCTAAACCGTGAAGTTAGTTCATCATAAGTATAATTAAATTAGCTTAGATTTATAATAATAATAACGGTAAGGTTGCCAGTCTTTTGGATATGTATCTTACATTTCTGTATAAAAACAAATAAATATGTTTCTATGTCTATGCTCAAGTTTTTCATAGAAATGTTACGGGAACGAACCTGGCTGGGACAGGCATATCCCATGCTGGGTAATTCCTGGCTGGGAAATGTCTGGGCGGGATATTGCTGGGTGGACGGTACCAGGATGGGAACTGGTAGCTGCAGCTCATTGAAAACTTGCCAGGACCACTGCACCGCTTCTACTGTCTGCAATGAGGAAACGAAATTTATCAAAGATTTCTGTAAAAATTTAATTATAAATCTCTTTCTGCAATGAGGAAACGAAATTTATCAAAGATTTCTGTAAAAATCTATACCTATATAAGAGCTTAACCTGACTGACTGACTGACTGACTGACTGATTGATCATCGCCGAGCCGAATCCGCTGAAGATAGAAAGCTGGAATTTGGAAGGTGGCTTCCTTTTATAACAAAACCACCCACTAAGGCGGGATTTTTGGAAATTCCACCTCTAAGGGGGTGAAAAAGGGTGTAAACGTTAGTATGAAACTTTTTAACGCGTGGAGCGATTTTCATGAAACTTTGTTTGTGCACTGTAAATTAAAAAATAAATTAACACGTGTTTCAGGATTTTTCAATATAATCTTAAAAACGGGGTCAAATGGGGTGTCAAAATTAGTATGGAAACATTTTAAAGGGTAGTGCGATTGGTTTGAAACTTTGTTTGTGTACTGTAAATGCAAAATGAATAGACACGTATTTCAGGATTTTTCAATATAACATTCAAAAAGGGGTCAAATGTGGGGTCACTATTTGTATGGGAACTTTTTAACGGGTGGGGCGATTGGTCTGAAACTTTGTTTCGTGTATCAGGATTTTTATATAACCTTCAAAAAGGGGTCAAAAGGGGGGGGGGGTCAATGTTTGTATGGGAACTTTTTAACGGGTGGTGCGATTGGTTTCAAACTTTGTTTGTGCACTGTAAATGCAAAATAAAGGGACACGTGTTTCAGGATTTTTCAATATAACTTTCAAAAGGGGGTTAATGTTTGTATGGGAACTTTTTAACGGGTGGTGCGATTGGTCTGAAACTTTGTTTCGCGTTTCAGGATTTTTCAATATTACTCTAAAAAAAGGGTCAAATGAGAGATCAATGTTTTTGTATGGGAACTTATTAACGGGTGGTGCGCTTGGTCTGAAACTTTGTTTGTGTACTGTAAATAAAAAATAATGGACACGTGTTTCAGGATTTTTCAATATAACCTTCAAAAAGGGGTAAAATGTCAAAGTAGTATGGGATTTTTATGAGTTGTGTGATGTGTTTGAAACTCAGTTTAGATATTTTATGTGAACGAAGTCGCGGGCGGGACAGCTAGTTTAAATATAAATGTCTTTATGCTCAACTTTCTTATGGAAATGTGACGGGAACAAACCTGGCTGGGATATGCGTGGCTGGGAAATGCCTGGCTGGGTAATGCCTGGGAAAGATATTCCTGGGTGGGCGGTGCCTGGGTGGGCGGTGCCTGGGTGGGCGGTGCCTGGGTGGGCGTTGCCTGGGTGGAAACCAGCTGCTGCTCATTGAACATTTTCCAAGACCACTGCACTTCTCCCCTTCTCTGAAGACAATGAAGATAATGAAATAACCAAGGTTAGTCAACAAATATTTCAACTATAAAAACTAGCTTATGCTCTCAAATTTTATAAATCGAAATGCATGAGCAAATACTATGTGAACAGCTTACGCGGTAGAAAAGACTTTTCTATTAAACACTCACGACTATCTTTCATACAAACTATAAATATATTGATAATAAGAATTTTCAACAGTTACAACAGTGTTAAATAAAAATCATTTATTTCACACCCACAATAATAGATTTTTATATTTTTTTATATTTCTACTGTTCCAACAGTATTAGACCCTTTACATAATTATATTACAATATCAGTGTAAGTACGCTATGTTAGATAAAAAACCAACCTCACTCCTTTGTTAACATTAATGTTATACGAGTAGACCATTTAGCTATAATTATGTGTTTAGAATGTTTTGCTAACAGGGATGCGATTCAAGTACAAACAACTACATACAAAATAAAGAATCACAGAATTACAACTTTAAGTCTCCGGCCAGAGTTCATGAAGCTTACAAATGCTAAGCCAAGCCTATCTTTGCGGCGTATTTAAGGAATAAGCCAAAATATATTTAACCACAAGAATCATTTTCAATCATTGGATACTATACGTTCACTATCAATCCCAAATAAGACAACTCAGAAAACTCCCCAAGTGAACTTGTGTAAAACAATATTGAACTTAAAAATCATAGAATTGATCAACTTCGAAAGATTTCTGTTTGAAACGTACTCGTATAAATGTATGTAAACACATAAATGTGCAAACACAAAGAAACTAGCTAAACATGGATTGTTTTTGTAGTATTGTGCCTTGTGACGGGCACCGTTGCCAGCCGAAGTGTTGCAAGGCTATTGCTAGCTATGTAAGCTCTATGAATTGTGATCGCGACTCGTCTACAATAACTCTACGAAAGCCACAACATACTACGTTGATACATACTACACCACACTAGCTACGAAACCGGGTAAGGGTACCGTAACACTCGCAAATCTTACAAAGATCATAATGTCCCTTAACATTACATTCAAACGGCACAATAAAAAAGTTGAGAAAAAAATTACCCATGTTACATTTATTGAGTGATTTGTGAGCATTCTTGTACCGGGGTTAAATAATAGAGGATTTATTAATGGTAGTTACGGTTATTGACAGTTTCAAAAGTAGGGTTAGTCTCCTAAAACATTTTGTGTTTGCAGTTTTAACTTTCACCTTCTCTAACAACTTCCACAAAATCATAAACAACGTTCAATAACTTCAATTTATTTCTGATCTTTACTTCATGTCACTACACCTATGGCTACCTCCGTACGGAACTTTTGAGAAGCTCACCATAAAACCGACCAAGATGGTAAAACCTTCATCGTTGGTAACATTGGGTCGGATCGCCAGGTTTACTGTAAATAAATTAAATTATACCTAACACATGAATTAGTATTTAAATGGATCCTTGATTTGAATGCGCAGAAAAAATAATCAGCGAGCCGTCAGCTGAGCATCACTCGTGTCAAGGCCGTCAAGGCAAAAAGTCGTGTACAAGCACACAATTTTGTTTGCAATGACGATTTGTGCCAAAGAAGTAAGCAGAAATTACGAAGGACAATGCGTCAAATGACATGATGCAAGTGTAATATAAAGCAATCATTAGTTGGTTGTTTGTGAGTCACGCACTCAAGCCTGCCTAGCCTGGCTTGTTTATGTAGAGATTAGATCTAGCAAACGATCTAAGACCTAAAATTCCCTAACAAACACAAATATCTAGTTATTGTGTCTTTTTGTCACGGTGGCAGCTAGGGCCTAGCTAAATGCAACACCATTACAAATGTACAACTTCTCTTGAGGCACGTAAATTTTGATACATTTCTCCAAAAGTTTTACTGTCCAGTCATGGAGCCTGCCCATTACACCGTCCGTACCAGGCATGGAAAAAAATTACAGACTTCTCGTCACTAGAATATAATATCAACAGCGTGTCACATCCGTGACGCAGACTTCTAGAGCGAGTTACTATTTTTTTCGAGAAAATATTAAAATATTTATAACGGGCTTAAAACGGCCATACCCCTTGTTCAATTTCGCCGCCTGCGCGCACCTGTTCGACAAGATCGCCGACAACTGTTAACGGCATAGCCGCAATAGTGAGGATAGGTGACTTAGCGGTCCGACACGTTCCTTTCCTAGCACGGTCATGGTATGGTACGGTGTAATGGGTAGATTCCTTAATTCGATAATTTCGATCTGTTTATATAAGGGCTTCGATAAATGCGAAAACACCAAAAACCAAACTAGACCAGGGTAGATATCCCTTTAAAAATAATAAAAAGTGACAAAAAAATAATAGTAGGATGAAACCCATTGTAAAAGGAGGAGAATACTATAAAAGTTAAAGGAAAAATAATTTACGGGCGATCTGAGGTCGGGAAAGGGATAGGGGTGAGTTTTTAAGGGTAATCTCGATTTCCGGCAAAACTAAAAGTCCTATGGAAAAAGTCAAATTTTAATGGCAAATTTCTTTATTTTCCTTCCCTTGCTTTTTTTTGTCTTGAACTACAAAATGTAGCTATTTCAGTCTCAACATTATATTGACTTTGACAAATTCGATGGACTAAAGCTGCATTTTCTGAGAAGATTTACTATAGTAATATTACAAAAAACCAAAAACTTGGTTTTTTGAATTTTTCACATCAATTTTGAGGTTATGTGAAAAAAGTGCGTGCACAAAAGTTTTAGGTCTTTTAATTACCTACAACTTTGCCATTTGACATTTTTCCATAGGACTTTTACTTTTGCCAGAAATAGAGATTAACCGTTTTTTACCCTTAAAAATTCACCCCCATCCCCTTCCCGACCTCAGATCGCCTAAAAATTTTTTTTCCCTTCATTTTTATAGTATTCTCCACCTTTTCCACTGGGTCTCATCCTACTATTTTTTTTTTCGTTTTAAAAGCTATCGACCCTGGTCTAAACGGCCTTTGCACGAATACACTATCGTATCGAAGTGTGTGAAGTAAAAAGCAACGCATCCACCCAGCTGTGATGGCGTGCATTGTAGCGACTCATCTGAAACTAAGCGCATTCTGCGGAAATAACAACTATTGTATTGCAATAAGGTTCAAGATCAAGCAGATTGCCACCGCGGCTGCCACCGTGAACCTACCTTTGTACTTAGATAACTTCAGTCGGCCACTGACGATCGCTTGACGTGGCTAAAGACGAAAAAAGTACGTACCCTTCCCTATTTTAGTGGCTGGCATCTCCTTTAGTGGAACCTCGTTCTTCTGTAAATATAGTCTAGTTGTCATACTATACGTTCTGTGTACACATTCTGGCGGAGATACCGTCGTTTCGTGAGACAAGCTCGCAGGTCGTAAAATACAAACGATCTTATTTCGTTCACGCCTAAGAGTATCATGCATGCCCGGTGCTGACACGCCATTTTAATATTGAGACAAGTGATGCCAGCTTATTACTTTAGTGATGTTCGAGAACACGATTTTGAAGAAATGGGACCTCAAATAGCTAAGTGGCGTTTCAGCATTCGAGCACGTAACATTTTTAAATGATAGTTTTAAAATAAGGTGAAATTGACACTTGTTGTTTTCTAGTTTTCTCAAATACGAGTTAAAGTTTAAACATGTCGATCGCGCGTCAATTTATTAATACTAAAAACAGTCATTTAAAATATTTACGCTTGTTTTAAACTTTGATGTGCACAAAATAAGGTCGTTCGTATTTTTCAAGTCCGGCAAAGCAACCGAATCAACAGCACTGTACATCCTAGGAATGTAAGGTTTTGATCGGAAGAACTTCGGGGACACGAGTATTACACAGACATTGTAAGCGTACATGCGCGTATAAATAAAAAAACACGAAATAATATTGGGAAGTAATACAACATACTAGATTTGACAATAACAACAAAATACATACTAGGCATTACTGTCGATGAACTATTGAGCTAAACCTTCGAGTCATTCTATAAGTTTGTCTAGCACAGACTTTTAAAAATACGGAAACGTAAGTTATATTCGGGATGAAATCGGCGCGAGGTTTGCGTTGCAAACTAACTACGAACTACCGCACACAGCACAACGCAAGCTGTGGCGTGAATCTCTAAGTTCGTATACCGTCCAGGCAGGACCTACCCAGTTACCTAGTTCTAGCTCCCGCAATGAGTAATCTGTAGGATATGCCCATGGTGCACTTAGTTTGATGTCTTTTCGGGGAATTATGTCCTGTTTGAGAAATAAAATGTTTGTCAGGGCAGATGTGGTAACTATGCTGAGGCCTGGGCTTCGTTACCTAGCAATTAATTGTAGGACTTCAACTTTCATTGAACAACTAACATCCAAACAGTTGGCGACACTACTATTATTGCTTAACGGCCAAAAGGGGAGATTTGAAGTCTACGTGTTATATCTTTTTTTAGGATTACAAAGTCTAATAAAAACCAGTTTTAATAGTTCTGTCTGTCTGTCATACAAAGGTGCTAGCCGAATCGAGTTTCTTGCCGTTTCTTCTCGAACAAGCAGTCACTGGCATGTAACTTGTAAAATGATTCAAAATGGTCCGTGCCGATTTATAAATCTCTCTATCCCTAATTTCTTTTGTAGCGCATTAGCGGCTGGAAACTTTGATTGTTTCTTTGATGGTAACGGATCCCGGGTTTCAGATGATCGAACTCAACCTGATCCCGGGATCCGTGGAGACAACCCGATCAGAGCAGTACTCGCTTACCATTCTTATGTATTGGTCATGGTATCTCACAGGTACCTATCTAAACTTTCAAGCAGGGATGGAAACCGGTTTTTTTTTCAAACCGGTATCGCTACAAATACCTATAACCTTTTCTTTTCGGTTACGTTCTACCGTAACCTCTATTAAAACGGTTAGTCAAGAACGATAAATGCAAAAGGGTTTCGCTCAATTATCCGGTTAGAACGAAATGATTTCGTTTTTTCCGCCCGCTCTTACGACAAACGAAGCTCGCTTTGACCGGTTAATCTAAGTTCGAGTTAAGGTTTTGAAAGAGCTTGCGCTCCGAACGCATTATCGAAATACCTGTTTTTTTTTGGCAAATTATTAACCGGTTCCAAGCCCTGCTTTAAAGGACAGGCACTCAAGGTAGGGAGTAAAATAACAATTAAATTTAAATGTAACCCGTTTCTCCACATGATTGGGCGGATTGAATACGTTGGCGCGGCGGCCCGCAGTTGGCCCATCACTGGATTAGACAAGAACAAGATGGTTCCTCTATGGACTTCCCGCGCGTCCTGCTCGCTCACTGATAGGCTGTAATGTCATCCAACGGATCTAGGCATTCGTGAAGTTAGCCACAGGTGCGAGTTTGCGCATGTACAGTTCCTTCCCCCCCTCCTCATACCTCCAATTGCTCCCGAAAAACGATACTGCGCAGCTCTTGCGGCTAACTTCACGAATGCCTAGATTCGTTGAGCCAACTGTACTAAGTGCGTTGTAAGGACTCACCATATCAGTAGCTAGGACTTGCTCCCCCATGGCTCCTGCCTGAGTCAGCATCCCGTCTATCCCGAATCCCTCAATGTCCAGTTGGGGAAAGCTCGGCGCCATGGGTGTTCCGGATACATCCACCCGTGACTTACGGAGGTCTGCAACAAGATTTTATTCAAAATTAATTTGTAATTAATTAATCGAGCGAAGCGAGCGAAAACTCAATGGCAAGTAGGGCGATTTGGACGTTAATTCAATTTGCATAAAACTTTTGCTATGTAGATTTACTGGGAGGCATACGAGCTTAATTGGTGAAGGGATTGTAAAGATATAGGGTCCCAAAGTTAAAAAAAACTGTTTTTAAATTTACTGAATGAAGTATCAAATGATAGGCCTTTTACTTGTACAATTTTTCGAATGGAAAAACCCGATGAGTACACGACCAGGTTTGAACCCTCGACCTTCGGATTGTAAGGCAGGGGTGCTACCACAACACCACCAGTGCTCTTTATAATAGAACTAGCTTCCGCCCACGGCTTCGCCCGCGTGGTCCCTTTAGAAACAAAATCAAACTTTCATTTTATCCCCTTGGGGGTAGAATTATTCAAAATCCTTTCTTAGCGGATGCCTACGTCATAACATCTACCTGCATGCCAAGTTTCAGCCCGATCCGTCCAGTGGTTTGGGCTGTGCGTTGATAGATCACTATGTCAGTCAGTCAGTCAGTCAGTCAGTCACCTTTGAGTTATATACATATATTTAGATAAAGTATATCTTTGTTACAGTTATGAGTAAGTATAAGTAGGTATAACATACAAAGAATAATAAAATAAATAATGGTGGACACTAGCGCACAGCATCATGTAGCCCCAAACTAAGCTTACTAATAATATAATATTAATAATACTTACTCGACAGTGTCTTTACTATGTCTTTATCAAAGGCGTCCATCGCGTTGTCGTTCTCATAGTCCACGCGGGACAGGCGCCTCACGGGGCCGGCTCCGGCGACCAGTCCACCTTCAAACACACATGAGTTGCAACAATAAATACGTACCTATAATAGGACGAAAAAACCGCTAGGATCTGACCACCTTATGCTAATTATCTCTGACTAGAATTGACACCTAGATTTATGTAACATTTGAATTGGAATCGTTGGATTTTCTACTCAATTTGATATTTAACCGTTATTTTAAAGACTTTTTAACTTCGATTGTAAAGCTCGTCAGCTACGATGGAGCATGGATTCGTTGATAATAAGTTATTTCACGAAGGGTACTTTTGTACGCGATAAACAAAGTGAGGACAACGACGAAATCATTGAGTAGACCCAGTTACGGCCAGGGTGAAGGAAAACATCGCGAGTACACCCAATAAGGGTAAGAAGCTATTGCTAAGCAAATGCTGGTACGTAGGTAGATCTTATTTTTGGTAATTCAGCAAATATCCCACGTAAATAAATTGTATTGAATGTTCCACAAAGCACCCAATCAAATAAGATCATTACCTATTTATTTGTCTTTATTACCTATAAATAACACCATGGTACAAAATGGCGGCATCTAGCTCAATACCAGATACCTATCTATGTTTTGATCTAGGTACCCTAAGTTTACAAGCAATGAAAAATGTGACGGCATTCAGTTCTCACAACCGCAATGTTAAATAGGATTCCGGTTGTTTTGATACAATTACTTTTAGCGAGTCGAGATAGATACTCACTTATCAAAGCCATTATGTTTCACAATACTTTCCTTGATATCGAGCACGCGGTTGCGAACCGCGAATTTCAAAGACGAATAATTTGCATGTTACTTGTCAACTTTCGTACGCAATTGATCACTTTAAATACAGAGAAAATTCACTTCTAACACTTACGTTATTAGGTACAAGCCAGCTACGTATATTTTCAACGCGCATGACCCAACTTGGCGGGTGATCGATAACTAGTGTGGACTCGGTTATATAGACCGCATCTTGAACGAATGATTGATAGGATGTTCCTCTATGAGTAATAGTAACTAACTAGTAATACTCGATTCCTACTTTTCTTTCGATACCAAGTAGGTCCTTTAGCATCGAATCACGTATTTAAAGGTGTAGTACCTGGATGACAATACAATACAATACAATACAATATATCTTTATTGTAAAACATAAAACAAACAATAACAAAGAAAAAAAAAATAAGTATAGGCACAGAAAAAAAATATATGAATTACAATGGGCGGCCTTATCGCTAAAAGCGATCTCTTCCAGGCAACCTTTGGATGGACAGGACATATTTGAAAGATAAGGACAGTAGAATTTAATAAGTTATTCGAAAAATATGCATTGAACCACCTACCAATCTGATAAACTACTAATCTGAATATAAGTACATACCTACTTACAATAAATATTAATAAACATACAAAATATTACATAAATACACCTACATTAAAATACATATTATACCTACATAAATAAAATAAGTAAAAACGGAAACAGTAAATAAGAAATTATTATGATGTTCACAGTAGAAGTTAAAAATTCTCATGTTGACAACGAAAGGTAATGTTGTTTAACTAAATTTTTAAAAATAGGCAATGATTTCGCACTACGAATTGTTACAGAATTGTTAGAGAGTTGTTGGATGACTGAGCTTTGCTCGTTTTTTTTTTGGGGTAAACGACGTTTTCTTAAAATGAAACCTAGCTAGATCGATTTATCGCCCCCGAAACCTCCTACATACGAAATTTCATGAATATCGTTGGAGCCGTTTCTGAGATTCCGATTGCTCGTTTAAAAGATGTATGAGTGTATGTATGCGAGTTCCCTTGGCTATCGCTGGAGCCCAAACGGCTGAACAGATTTTAACAAATGAGGTGGCGTTGCATTTGTCTGGATCTCACGAGTGACATAGGCTAAACAAATCGTTAAAAAACAATACGGCGACTGTAAGATAATAATGATAATTCCCAACACCCACAGCTAGAAAACACAATTTCAAAAAAGCTCTTAAAATATATCGATCTCAAAAACGAAGTTAAATATATTGTGGCGCCTGCAAAAGATAAACAGAGTACCAATAGTTTTGATGAGTGCAGGCGTCATCCCGAAGCAAACTGTTACTAACAGGGAAAATAGTCCCTTGCCCTGTGACTTTCCATGAGACCTGCCCCAGCGCACCTATGTTCTTATGCAGGAGCGGCTATATTAAACAGAAATGTCCGAAAATTCTTACAAGATGGCTTTAATGGTGAAGGTAACCAAAACAATATCTTACATACTGAGGCAGTGGGCACTTATACCCGTTGCATTATATGAGTATTTACAATATTACTATTTTACTATGCACCGACTCACTGTCAGACTAACAGAAAGGGAATGTTATTAGTATTAGACGGGTATTTATCACGTTTAAATAAAAAAAAAATATATATTATATATGATCACGACTATAATCCCCGGGCTCGGTAGATAACTCCTCAGATTTTTAGTTACTTAGATCTTTGAGGATATCTAAAGGGGGTAGTCAGAGGCAAGTCCAAACATGACATTTGGTATATGCCCACATTTTGCACAGTAGTTAGTATTCCGTACGTGACAGGTTGCAAGCCCATCGCCGCTTATAAGAATACTAACCTATGACACATACCTTCGAATTTTTGGTTCTAGGGTATGCCGGTTTCCTAACGATGTTTTCCTTCACCGTTTAAGAGCACTGGCATTGCGCACATAAATTTTTCGAATGGAAAAACTCATTGGTGCACGACCAGGTTTGAACTCACGACCTACGGATCGTGAGGCAGGGGTGCTACCACTACACCACCAGCGCTCTTTAAATTACCTTATATTATCCCGACGTTTCGACAGGTTTGCACGCTGTCGTGGTCACGGGTAGACTGGAGTACACATAGCAATGTGTTCAGATCGCGTAAGTTTAAAAGTACAGAAAGGCAATGACAAGACAAGAGATTATATCTTTGGATACCTAAACAAATTCTTTGTCCGGCTGAGGCAAGCAAGCACCAGCCCTTGATCATTGTTTTGAAGAAAGTTACACAGCATGTTATAATAAAATAATTTATAAAGAAAACTAAATATAAAGCTTTGTATTCACATTTGTTAATTCATTAGTTTTACTCAAAATGTGTAGACTGCAAAACTCACTACTCGAAGACTTTATATTTAATTGAACTCAATTATTGTGCCCTTCAAACCAATTAGAAGCAAGCTCAATCACTAATGAATACTGAATGTCGCAGGTCGTTACATAAATGGGGAATGTAAGGGCAAGATTTGTGAGTATGGAGCTTAAGACTACTTACTTTGACTGGTGGCTTCTGTATTGTAAGGTTCTTTGACACGACGTGCCATCCTGCCTTGGCTTCTCCTTCGCTGAGCCAACTTGATGTCTTCTAGCAAATAATTTATTTTATAGTAGCGTAGGAGTGTATTGGTTAAGGATGTGCTTGATCATGCATAGTTATCATATAAATTAATCCCTATTTCCCTAGTATGGACATCACAAATGGCTGGACCAATTTTGCTAATTCTTTTTTTGTTGTGTTTGTGATTGTATGAAGAAGGTAATATATAATAGTTAAGACGGGATGTCTGTCGGCTAAGCTAGTCTCAAATACTAATATAAAAGACTGAAATAAATATTTCTTAGCTAATACAAGATTTGACAAAGGAGTAAATCAGCCGTGAATGGTACAAGTAAAAGTTTAATAGAGAGAAATACTCTGCTTCTGCTTCTACCTTCAACTTGAGTCAATAAACAATTTGTGTGAGAGCCATAGGAGAAATTGTTACCTAAGAATCTAGTTCCACTGTACATGAATTTACATACATAATATCACACCTGTTTCCGATGGGGCAGACAGAGTCCACAGATCTTCACTGGCTATGATCCTGGCATACCCTTTTTGCTTGATTCATTCTCATTACATTCTTCCTAGATGCGCATCAGTTTAGGGTACTCTTGACCTGGCCTTTCTCTAAAATGTCCCCAATTCAAGGAACACTGAGGTCTTCCCCCTCCCAATGTCCCATTCACACTCGCTGTTCCGTCAATCTCCTTTTATCCATCCTTTCTACATGCCCAAACCATCTTAACATACCCTTCTCAATTCTCATCTTCTTTTACTCCACAACATTCTCTAAACACACTGTTTTTCCTGAATTTACCTATACATAATGCATGTAAATTGTATGAAAATAGTCCATGTGATTCTATAGAATAAATTAATGGTTTTGACTTCGACTTGGGTCTATGTAATTCATATGATTAAAAATTTAATAGCTCCTAGTAATGTAACTTTATTGTTATGAAAATAACTTTCCTGTCGGCCATTTTATAATTCTTTGAACAAAATGGAAGCCTACCTATATATACAGCCTTCTAGCCATCAACTTTCATGATTTGCAGCAGTGTAAAAGCTTTACCCCTAACAACTGTAACATCATTGGTAGGTAGGTAATAAAGTGATTGTAGTCCTTAGGCAGACAAAGGAAGCAGAAAACCAAAAAGAATCTAACATCTAAATAATAATAATAAGTTAATCTCATTATATTTAGATGGCATGTGCGATTTATGATAGGTACAATAAATATGGTACATACATAGGCACCTATTAACATGAAATACCAAGCAGGAGTAAAGAAAAATGTGATAGAAGAGTACAAAGTAACAATAAATAAGTCAAGCAAGAAAATTCGATCGATGGTGTAATTATGTAGAACCCGGTAAAAGCTTACCTGAAAAATGTTCACCGTAGATTATGTGGACCGCCTCAGTTGACTAGACAAAGTTATTTATGTTCGTTAACTTTCAATAACTAGCTCATCTCATCGCACAAAATCTAAGAAAATAATTACTTACCTACATCTGCAATGCATGCACTTGGAAAAAAGCTGACTGCTCCTGGTGATCTGATTGGATCATTCCGATACTCCCAATATTTATTAGCAATCAATCAATCATTATCAACTTCTCAGGAGGATATAATCACTCACTACGACGATGTTTGTTTGTTCAAGAACCCTCTGAAACTTTTATGCCAAGCAAACCTGCCATGGCAAAAGGAATGATTTTCCCGTTTTTCCAACCCCGCCCCTGCCCCGCCCCAAGCAAGTGATTGATTCAAATGGAAGATGTTAAATTTACGAAAAGTATGGCATACACAGTTAAGGTCTGTTATTTTGTTGGAATGGAATGGAATGGCATTAACCAGAGTATTAATTTATGCAATTAAAAGTATGTAGGTAGGTAATTCAAAACATAATTATTTAATAGAAGGGGACAGAACACGTGCATACCTACCTAATTTTATTGTAGGGTCTATGGGATCGACTGAGCACTTATTACCATGAAATTATGTTGTTGTTAAATTATTCGCTCATTTGAGCAGGCTTATAGTCATAGTCCTTACTGCCTAGTCTTGCGTAAATTAATTTCTTCCGTTTTCTATAAATCTAACCTAACCTAACCGCCATTTTCTCCTTGGCGGGAATCGAACGAAATTCCATGAAATTAAAGGTGCAGTGTAGCCACAGACAAGTAGGATGCTAACGTATAGTCTAGCTTAGGGTTGGCTACAATCATCGATATCTATAATATAATTCGATAGGTAGGTATGTACCCATCTAAAATATAAATATTGGTGGACATTTCACACACCATCTTGTCCCAAGCAAAGCAAAGCTTATAGGTATTATGACAGATAACTAGATAAATAACTAGACCTTTTTGTATTTGCATTTTTACCTACGTAATAACATCCAGACACAGAAAATTGAAAATTGTTTGCCCTGGGTGGGGATCGAACCCACCACCTATAGCGAAGAAGGCAAGAGTTTCTATCAACTGTGCTGTGTGTGAATCAAGAATGTTTATTTGCTAAATAAGTGCTCTTAAGTTTCTGTTAAGTTAGTCAAACAAAAAAATAGATATATTTGGCTCAACGAATCTAGGCATTCGTGAAGTTAGCCGCAAGAGCTGCGCAGTATCGTTTTTCGGGAGTAATTGGAGGTATGAGAAGGGGGGGGGGGAAGGAACTGTATGCGCAAACTCGTACCTGTGGCTAACTTCACGAATGCCTAGATCCGTTATATGAACTATACTTTTTTACGGTACCTACCTACTACGTTTGTATCTTTAAACCTAGATACTAGATATTTTCTTACCTAGGTACTTCATATCGTTGCTAGGTATACTCGTAGGTACTCGTGATAAAGGCAGGTAGGTAAGGTAGATACAATGAGTGACGAAGTCGGTGGTAATTTAATAAATAGACTTAGTAACAAGACAGACAGACAAGAGTAGGCGCAACTTGGTTAGAGCCTGAGCCAGTACTGGCCGGCGCGGATGCGCGTGTAGTCGGGCAGGCCCTCGGTGGGCCCCACGCCCGCCACGGCCGGGCAGCGGTCGTACACAGGGATCGGAAAACCTATTCATAACGGTAACCGTTTCAAACGGTTACCGATAGAAACGGTAAACGATTGAAACGATAACCCTTTTACATTGGGTTTTAATCGAAATAATAACTGTTACCGAATAAAACGGTATACCGAAATAATTCGGTTTTTTTAAACTGTATTTTTTGTTGCATTATTAGGGTACACATACTTTGTAGAAATTGAGTGCGTGCGATATTAGGTATGCGAATGTTTTTCGACTTAGTTGATGACTGGAGGGATACTACTGAGCAAGCGGAAAGTGTTAAATTAATGCAGTGTGAGTGCGACTTTAATATTTTTTAAATATGGTATGTGATTTTCTTTTATAATAGTAATAGAGGGTATAATAATACCTAGTAGTACAGTAGTACTACTAGGTATATTAGTACCTACTACTACTACTAGTGAGTAGTAACTCAACTACTATACTAATTACTAGTATTTAAGTAGGTAACTACACCTACCTCCTACCTACATACATTATTAACAAACCAGACTGTTTTAGTAGTTATAGTAATAAAACAATTGAATAAATTTTGCTTGAAGTGTGTCGGACGGAACGTATTACAGAAGGTAAATGTTATACTAAAATAAAATAGGTACAGTCACCGACGGAAAGGGGTAACCATTTTTTTACATTATCGTCTAATTTAAATTTTCAAAACAATTTTAGCAATGGAATAAATAATTTGTAGTATTCAATACAACTGACTCACAATAACTGAATAATACATTCGCCACCGCTTTGGCAAGAAATAATCTGTCTAAAAGCGGGTAGTTAGCGTAAAAACAACACGGCGATACCCGCAAACTACATTACCGCAACCCGCAAATACAGGTAACAAAGAGACGGGCGGGTGGGTAAAAATTCGGGAGGGATAAATAGGAAGGAAAGGGTAAAATAGGTAAAAATTAAAAAATACCCATTTATACCGGGTATTTTTTATTTATACCGGGTAAAAATTCAACGTATATTTTTCAATGAAAATAAAAAACCTAATTACTTTTAAAAATACGTAGTAAGTAGGGCAGCCTTAATATTATATAGGAAAACCTAAACTATGAGTAAAAGATGTTTTTATCAAATAAAACCAACATAAAAGTCATTTAGAAAACATACACTCGCGGGCTTTAAACTGGAATCGCTTCATCAAGACAATTTTGTACAATTTCTGTCCAATGAACAATGATTGTCGTATATCATTTGAAAGAATATTTTATTAGCTATTAAATTCTAGCCGAGAGATGGCGTGCCTACTGTGAGCAGTTATATACTGATCACAGGCGGAAACGCCCCGGGGCGACAGCGCAGCCGAGCCACTTGAAACTCAAATTTCGGTGTGATAGAGTTTACTTTTGTTTGAACAAGTTTATGTTATTAGCAAGCGGGATAAATTTCCGGTCTGTAGAAGCCGTTAAAATATCTCCTTGCGTCTTTGGTAATATGTATAATCGTGAGTCATGGATGACGTCATAGACTAGCGAAACAATGGGTGTCGGCAGTTCACTCATAAAAATAAATTGTTGCCATTCTCGGTTGTTTTAGTGTCCTAAAGCACAGATAAAATACCCCAAATGACATTACTTTTTACAGAAACAAGCTACGTGGTCTAGTTTTCTTTTTATAAGTATTTATGTCAAGTAGGACCAAGGAGGTGTATATCCTGCAGGATGTATTTACGTAATTCCAATAAGATTTTATGTTTGTATATTTATAGACCTTGTTTTTGTGTATAACACACAGTAAATATATCCAAGATTATATTACTTTTTACAGAAACAAGCTAAGTGATCTAGTTTTATTTTTATAAGTATTTTTATGAAGTGGGATATTGAAACTTTTTGAATTTTTTTGTAACGGTTTTACCTCCGTCCGTTGGCAGATTAACCGAACTGGAACCCATGATTCTTCGTTCCGAAATAGCTACTGCTCTATAGTCTCTCAAGAAAGAGAAGGCGCCAGGAAGCGACCAAATAACAGCAGAGGTGCTTAAAGCTATGGGTGACTTGGGTGTGACGACACTACACAATATCTGCTCACACATCTGGCAAAACGGTAATTGGCTGCAAGACTGGACGGAGTCCGTAATTCTACCGCTGCACAAGAAATGGTCAACTAAGAGCTGCGGTAATTATCAAACCTTGTCCCTCATCTCACACGCCAGCAAAATCTCGCTCCATATTATCAACAATCGCATCCTGGATACCTGGATTGGCAAATCCCGCAGGAGCAAGCCGGTTTCATGAAGGGCAAGGGCGTTGAGAAGGCATACGAGTTTGATTTGCCAGTGATGTGTTTCGTCGACTACAGCAAAGCTTTCGACTGTGTCAACTGGGGTTGTTTATGGAAGGTCCTACAAAAACTTGGAGTACCAATGCATCTTATCGCTCTACTTCGCACCTTGTATAACTTAAGCCAGGGAGTCGTAAGAGTTGATAAAGTAACTTCTAAACCCTTTAAATTTCACCAAGGAGTACCTACGCCAAGGTTACATTTTATCGCCCATTCTGTTCAACGCCTATGGAGAGTACATAATGAGACAGACTTGCGAGAATTGAGAGGGAGGTATCACAGTTGGTGGTGTAAAAATCACCAACCTGCGCTACGCTGATGACACTACTCTTCTTGCAGCAAATGAGTCGGGGATGATTACTCTTCTAAACCGAATGGAGCGAATTAGCGAGAAGATGGGACTTTGCATAAACAGGTCCAAAACTAAAGTTATGGTGGTAGACAGATCTGGAAAGTTAGAACTCACTGGCGATTTGGACCTAGAAACAGTGGACAATTATTATTATTTATTATTATTAGACTTGTACGGACTCTAGTCTCCTCGATCTTTTCGTATGGCGCTGAGACTTGGACTCTGGAAGCTGCAGACCACAAACGCATTGACGCTTTTGAGATGTGGTGTTGGAGAAGGATGCTCCGTATCCCTTGGACAGCATTTCGGACTAACGTCTCTATATTGCGAGAACTCAATATCTCCTCGCGACTGTCCGTCCACTGAGTGTCTGCGCAGAGTTCTCGAATATTTCGGTCACATTGCAAGAAAAGACGGTGACAACCTCGAAAAGCTCTTTGTGATCGGCAAAGTAGACGGGAAAAGGCCTCGTGGACGCAGTCCATTACATTGGTCCGACCAGATCCGAACCGCGCTTGATATTTCGGTTCACAACCAACGCCCTCCACATCGCCGAAGACAGAAACAGATGGAGGATAATTATTAAAGAGAAGGTGATGCAGAAGGGAGGTCACGACCCTCAGCATTGAGGAACACGACGCAAGGAGGAGGAAAATTTTGAATATCATAACCAATAAGCATTCACCTTGTATCATGGAACGTAAAAAGAAAAAAAAACAATTTTTTAATTAAACAAATCACCAACTGTTTGGAAGTCCTGAAATCCTATAAATAGTGAGCTTTTATGAAAATTGGTCATCAGTCCAATGTTTTACTTTACTGGGAATAGTTGAACTTAAGAAAAATGGAAACCACAACCACAGAAGCCGCTCTAATCGTCAGCCTAATTCAGCAAGGGTTGTCTCAGCGTAGTATCGCTCGACAGCTTCACCCAAGCCAGTCCAGTGTCTCCAAGGTGCACAAGAGATTCAGGGAGATCAGGAATTTAGTCCGGAGACCAGAATCTGGACGATGGCTATGCAATACGCCAAGAGATGGTCGATTTATTGTCACCACTTCACTCCGAAAAAGACACCTGACCGGCGTCGACGTCCAATAGCAGCTAAGAGAAGTTAGAGGGAGAGCTGTGAGCGAGTGGACAGTCAGACGAAAACACAAAGAAGTGAAATTAACCCAAAAAAGACCAGCCATGGGAACTAAATTGTCTCCAGCCCACCTACAAGTCCGGCTTCAGTTTGCTCGCGATCACTTGATTATATGGAGCAATGGAGTCGAGTCCTGTTCTCGGACATAACCAGAATATGAACCGTCGTCGGTCAATACTATGTAGGCAAGGCACGTCCTACGACAAAGATTTTGATAGCTAAAAAAAAATGATATACTTACCACAATCCCTAGTTCATTGGCCAGAAATTGTAAAAAATTGTCTTGATGAAGCGATTCCCGTTTAAAGCCCGCGAGTGTATATTGTGTAAATAGAACATTAATTATCTTTTCAGTCATGTAAACTTACACCGTACTTACTTCAAAATAAGCCGAGTATTTTTTTAAAAGACATAGTACATAATACACTTATATATTTTTTTATTATATAATTGTTCTAAAAATAACAAAAGCCTGTATATTGTAATCTGTCGTTTTTATGTTTTTACATACTTAAAGGCTTTTTTTATTTTCAGAAAGATTAAAAATATATAAGTATACGCACTATGTCATTATAAACAATCTAAAAAACCATATATATAATATATATATATAATAATTGCACAGCATAATGAAATCAATAAATATAATACTTAAATAAATATAATCCAACCAAATTATACTGATAATTACATTATTTTACACCAGAGAACATCGAAACACTAAAAAAAACAAATAAAATAATAAATAAATAGTGGCGGACATTTTTACACAGCACCATCTAGCCCCAAAAAACAAACAGGAATAAAAACTAACAAGTTAAAGCATATATAATTAGTTGAACCTCAAAAAACAGAAGCATTGAATTTTTACCCGGTATTAATTCGAAATGGGTAGGTAAAAATGGGTATGCGAGTAAGCGCCCATCTCTCAACACAAATTCAAACAATACGGTTTAACACGACAGAAGATGAGTGAGACATTATTTTCCTTCGCACTCATATTACCTACCGCGCTACTTGCACGCAGTACATGATGAAAATGCGCCAATTTAAACCTTAAGATAAAAACCTTTATTATTTCGGTTAATGTTAACAGAAATGTTTCGGTAACCTATAGTTTCGGTATACCGTAATTGAAAGTGTTAAACAACCGATTCATTACGGTGGTTAACCTTAACCGGAATATCCCTGGTCGTACATGATGCGCTCGCAGTTGTCGCGCACGGCGTGCACCTTGACGCGCGCCAGGGCGTCCCAGCGGTGCTGCACGGAGCGGCGCGTGCACGTGTACAGCATCTCCGTGCCGATGTCGACGCACGAGCGCGCGGCGCCGTCCACGCGCCGCGCCATCTGCAGCCGCGCCGCCGCCAGCCCGCGCTCCAGGTCCGTCCACTGCGTCATGAAGCTCAGCTTCATCCACTGGTCCTGGATGTTCGCCAGCATGTCCTCGAGCGCCAACGACTCCGCCACGAAGTAGATCCCCCACAGGCCGACGTCCCGGTACGCCAGGTAGAAGGACTCGAAGCTCTCGCAGAGGTTGGCGCAGGCGGCGGCGCGCGCCAGCGGCGAGCCATTGCCGTAGCCGCCGCCCCGGCTGCGGTCCCAGTCGCCCACGATGCAGCTGGCGACCAGCAGCGGCCAGTAGTCCACGCTGGCGTAGCCCGGCGCCTCGAACGCGATGGCGATGTGCGCGAACGGCATCGAGTCGTCGCGGTACAGGGCCTGCGCGCCGGTGAACCGGCACGGCCCCTCGTCCGACTGGCAGGCCGCCTCGCCCACCAGGTGGCCCAGGCGCGCGTCCGTCCAGCCCACCATCGCGTCGTGGTCCACCTGGCCGGAGGACGCGATGCACAGCTTGTACGGTTGGTAGTGCTGGCATAGGAAGTTAGTGGCTATGCACTTGTTGAACTTTTGCACGTTCTTCGAGGGCCCGATGACGCGCTGCGCCAGCGGGGTCCCCTGGAAGGCGGCCTGGTGCAGGTAGTCGAAGCAAACTGCGCGCGGGTCGTTGTCCGTCTCCAGCATCTCGAGGCACATGTTGTACTTCTCGAGCTCGATCTCGCACTCGTTGAGGTCGAGGTCGGTGACGACGCGCGCGAGCACGTCGAGCACGTTCGGCGCGTACGTCGCCAGGCCCACGGACGTGAAGGCTTGGATCTCGCGCTGCGTGTTGGCGCTCATTTTAACGCCCATGTACAGCAGCGACTCCTCCAGCAGGCAGCGGCTCATGGAGACGAAGCCCTTGTACGCCATGTGCTCGAGGAAGTGCGTGATGCCGTTGTTGAAGGCGGTCTCGTAGCGCGAGCCGGCCTCCACCATGAGCGCGACGCTGGCGAGCGGCTCGGCGCGGTACTCGGTGGCGATGCGGATCCCGTTGGCGAGGATGGTCACCTGCGTGCCCGGGTCCAGCGGGTCCAAGGCGTGACACATCGCGTACCGCCGGCAGACCGCTGCTTTGCTAAATACTGATCGGAAGCGTCGGAACATTTTTAAAAACGAAATATAAAATAATAAGCTGATTTTGGCCTTTCCGCGTCTGATCAGAGATATTTTGTTCATTCATAACATTAGGTTGATTGATGTATTATGGTTCTATGCACATTTTTGGCAATCAGCTTTGATTAGCAAAGCCATCAATCAGTCTCATATGACAGAAATAAGTTTTTTAATCTTCTTTACGTAGAATATGAGTAGATGTAGGTACGTAGTAGATAGGGTCAATTAAGTAAACGTTATATTTATGGTACCAAGTACCTACCTACATATTGTTCCTTGTACGGACATCACAATAATAGATTTAAAAAAACATAGGAGCTGAAAATGTTGACAACTAGACATCGCCAGGTACAATATCTTGATTTTCCCAAAGACCGGTCCTCGTCTATGATTAATTACTACTGGCGAATGACCAATCTGCAGCTCGTCAGCGATGATCACAGCCTTTCGAACTCGTTAGGGCTATTGTCTCTCATGACAAGATTTATCCAATCTATAAAGGGACTGACGGCCGCATATCGTATTACGGGCATTTTTCCTGATCGCTGGAGCACCCCTATGATCTTCCCTTCATGGAACAAAGGGCCCCCAGAATCGCCGGTCCAAGTACCCTGAATCCTGTTGGAACAGGTACGTGCCACGCACAACAGAGGTCCATCGTGAATACTATCCGATCCGCACGTCGTAACTATCCCTTGACCCAACATCAGAGGTTTTTGTTCCACAGCCCCCTCGGCCAATTCAATATCCCTACGAGTGATTTCTAAGCTTGCATATTCTACGACGCTTCCCGTAAATGTTTTGTAGTCTTTGGCAGAAATGTTCCCGTATCGTTTCATTGGAACAGTCTCTACCAGGACGAGTTGCAAATAGCTGTTAATTAAGAAGTTGTTCGCAAAATGATCACCATGTTGGAGAGGATGCTTCACCGGTTTGAAAACTTTGCTGACCGACTTCGTGCGGGACGGCGACACTGTGAGGTTACCGTATTGGATTGTATGCTTGTTGTTATAAAACGTGCATTCTCCAGTGGTCAAAACCCAGTTGGGGGAAATCAGCGTCCCGGAACAAGCTCTGCGGTGGTCAACAATGAAAGATACCACGTAAGGATATTTCTGGTCCATATCTGGTTCTCCTAAATAAGTACGGATATTATTTTTGCGAGCACAAATAGCTGCTATCGTAAATAGTGTTATCACTAACTGTATCGAATGAACCATGATGACTTTGCCGCTATACTTTTCCACTTTGATGTACCTAGGTGGGTTAGGTTACTTAGGTATTGCAACATAACTATGGGTATTATTTGCTTTAGGTTATTCTGTGTTATCAGAACATAAAAACTTGATATTTCGATAGAAACGTGCTACCTACTCGTAGGTAGTTACTTACTGATTCGTTTTACACGTATCTAGTTAGTTCTCCTGGGAATATTTTTGACCATTTAAGGCAGCATACTAGGCTTAATATTTTTAATTGATTTTCTCGGCATTTTGGCCTACGTATCTAAACGTGGTGTTAGGTAGGTATAGGCGTAGTGATTATATTCTCTTTGGGTATAGGTACCTAATGTGAATAATTATAATTAAAGTGAATTAGGTACGTTTATTTTTTTTTTATTAGATACTGTATTTTTTACGGAACGAATTGATGAAATGACGTTAGTAAATATTACTCATTATGTGAACAAACAAAACGTCATGACAGAAGCTGTTGCCAAGATATTATCTTGGGGGTGGGTTGGTTGACAGCAGTTTAGTGTTCTGTGAGTTGATGTCGCAGTGATTTTATTGAGATTGAGATACCAATTATCTATTTTTTAAAGTTTAAAAACAAAATGTTGAAAGTAACCAATCGGTTCCTGAGATCAATCGCGAGCCCTATGAGATCGTTCGTCCGGCGCCACCCCTACCCGATGCAGTTCCAGCACTTGCTGCGGAACCTGTCCCCCATCCAGTACACCAAGCTGGAAAACGGTCTGACCGTCGTCACGGAGGAGAGGGAGATGTTCAACGTGTGCGTGGGCGTGTTCGTGGACGCGGGCGCGCGCTATGAGAGCTCCTTCGAGAATGGCATCGCGCATTTCTTCGAGCACATCGCATTTAAGGTAGGCATCATTAAATGCTCGGGTTTTTTCGCAATATTTGCTAAGAACCTGTCGCAAAGTAACTTCGTTGTTCGATCCGAAGGGAACCAACGCCCGCACGCGCACCGTGCTGGAGGAGCAGATGACGTGCACGGGCGCGCGCTTCGACTGCACGACGACGCGCGAGCTGGTCGGCTACCGCGTGCAGTGCCTCTGCCAGCACGTGCCCATTTGCCTCGACCTCCTCAGCGACTGCATCTTCAACAACAACTACTCGGAGCCTGACATCGAGTGCCAGAAGAAGGTGGTCTACCTGGAGATGCAGGACCACGACCGCGACCCCGAGTGCCTGCTCGAGGACTACCTGCACGCGACCGCCTTCCAGGGCACTCCGCTCGCGCAGACCGTGATGGGGCCGAGCTGCAACCTCTACAACTTCGATCCGATGACGATATCCCGGTACATGAACAAGTTTTACGACGCGAACCGAACGGTCCTCGTCGCGATCGGAGGAGTCAAGCACGAGCAGATGGTGGAGCTCGCGCACATCTACATGAGCAAGCTGGAGCCGACCAAGTGCATCGAGTCTGATATCTACAGGTTCACGGGCTCCGAGATCCGCGCGCGGGACGACTCGCTGCCGCTGGCGAGTGTCGCGATAGCGTTCGAGGCGCCGGCGATGTGCGACGAGGAGCGGGTCCCTCTGGAGGTGGCCGCGGAGCTCCTCGGGGGCTGGCACAAGGCTCAGGGCGGCGGCGACGGCCACGCGTTCCCGCTCGCGCGCGCCTCCTCGCTGGCCGGCTTCAGCGAGGCGTACCGATCGTTCTACATCACGTATAAAGACACGGGGCTGTGGGGGACCAAGTTCCTGGCACCGTCTCTGAAACTGGAGGACATGTGTGCGATGGTTCAGGACCAGTATATGAACCTGTGCAGCACCGTGACCGAGGGCGAGGTGGAGCGGGCCAAGCGGGTGCTGAAGACCAAGTTGGTGTCGCGGGACATGGACTCTGCGCGGATGTGCGCCGAGGCGGGGCGCTGGGCCCTGATGCACGGGCACCGGGAGCCGCTGGAGGCGCGCGTAGCGGCCGTGGACCGCGTGCACGCGCCCGACGTGCGGGAGGTCTGCCATCGGTACCTGTATGACCGCTGCCCGGCCGTGGCGGGTGTGGGGCCCACCGAGGGCCTGCCCGACTACACGCGCATCCGCGCTGGCCAGTACTGGCTCAGGGTTTGAGGAAGCGCAGTTTACCTACTACCATTAGCTAGCTTTGCTGGTATGCAGAGTTTTATAAATTTATCTAGTTTCGGGATCTAGTTACGGCGCTTTGCTAATGTTATATTTTAACATAAAACTCTCTTAGATAGATATTAGCGTTGTTTGCAACTATCGCAACTTCGCAGCGACTGAATTTTTTAATACATTTTTAAACTGATCCATTTATTTCTTTAGGTATAAGTCCGCGAAATAAGATGAATCTTTCAGGCAAACCTGTAACCTCGGTGAGATGTCGAATCTAGTAACGCCATCTAGGAAGTTAGTAGAAATGACGCCATGATAATAAAATGTTGATGCAGGGAGCAAATAGGAATGTTGGGATTCGTAACTTCAGTGCTCAGCAACCTACGTCCATAATAACCATTTCGAGTCTTGCAATTATGTTAATGTATGTTTCAAAAACACGAGCTGCAAACTTTAAAATTACTAGCTTCCGCCCACAGCTTCGCCCGCATGGTACCTTGAAAAACGAAAACAAATCTATCCCTCATACATTTTTCCGGATAAAAAGTAGCATATATGCTTTTCTAGACTATAATCTATCTCAGTGCCAAATTTCATCAAAATCCATTGAGTAGTTTTAGCGTGAAAGAGTAAAACATTCATCCGTACATACATTCTTACAAACTTTCGCGTTTTTAATATTAGTAGGATTTAAATTACGATAGAAAAATCTGCCATCCTATTTCGCGATGAAACACGCCTGTATCTAAACTCCGTTAACGAAAACAGCATGAAAATCCGTTCAGTAGTTTCGGAGACCCCTAAGTGAGTTCACAAAGGTAACAATTTTTTTTTTCAGTTACCATGCTCTCAATTTATTAATAAATCTATTTGATCACACACACTTCATGTACAGACACGAAGTTTCTACTATTTTATTATTTATGTTTATAAACAGATAGATATTTATAGAATCTCTACAAAGTTGATATTCGCATTTCGAATATGCTTTAAGCAACTATACTTGCCTGCAAAAAAATCGGTCCTCTCCAGGCTTGAATTACAATGCGGGTCGGGGCGATTTTTTTACATGCAAGTGTATTTAAATTCAAGTGCTGCTAACATTGCTGCTAAGGAGCGCGCGAGCTGCAGTAATGGCGGACCGCTCGATAAATGGCATCGACATATTGCAAAAATGCTATTATTAGTTTTTTTATACCAAGTGTATATTACCTATAGAATAGAACTTAGTGGGTTAGTATCATTGCCCGAGTTGATGCTTTCAGTTTGAGTAAAACTTTCATTAGGTATTATTAGTTATTAGGTATTTGTATTTTCGCATAATCATATTATTATAACTAGTTATTATAACATTTACCTGTGCGCTAGCTGACCTTTTTATCGGGTCTATAGTTTCTGAGGTAGGATCTTGCCATCTTCAAGGCTGCCATCAAAGGTGGTCGCAGGGCTGCTTATTCTAAAGAACCTATCAACTCAACCTAAAGTTCTTTGACCTGATTCATTGTCAAAGAAAGAACCAATGATGCAATGCAGGTAGGTACCTACTCTACGAATAAAACTCAATCGACACAAAAGCAGTTTATTGATGAATATGCATACCTATAGAATAACACCAAGCTAATTATCGTTAGTACATAAATCACTTACTCCTAAACGTATACCTATTATCAGTATCAAATATTGAAGATACAAATTAATATGTTTAACATGTCACACTGAGCCTGATTGACTTGTTGCTGAACTGAACGAAAACAATCTTGAAAACTCATGCGCATCTCACTACGTTCTACGAATGCTCAACCACCAAAATTACAGTGCATTGCTAAAGAAAACAAAACTTTCGCGCAGCTAACCAAAATAAATAATCGCCAGGCAAAAACAAAACACACGAAGCAAAGAGCACTACGTTCAAAGATAACACAAAAATAAAACAACACTCTTCAAAAATTATAATTTATTAAGTAAAGCTACAAAATATAAAAGTATAAAAAAGCTGTGAGTATGATGCATGTTGGTAAAAAGGTAGACATTGTAAATAAAACTTAAATAAGACAACAGACCAATCACTTACAGTTGTTCCGGGGAGTATATAAAAAAATTGTGATGAATTGAACTTAAACACCTGATTTCAATGTAGTAAATTAAATAAACTACAAAATAAATAGACATACTCGTAAATATAGTAGTATAGCTCACAAACAACTGTAATGTAGGGACTGTAATAGCTATCAACAGATAATATTATTGCCACGATTTGAGTCACGCTTACAAATAAACGATTAAAGATCCAATTTAAGTACTTTAAAAATAACTCTAGAATTAAGAGAGAAATGGCACAGAGTCGGAGAACAGAACAGTGAGGAGTACGAATCGAACTTAAACTAATTACTAGGCAATCATATTATCCATCGACAAGAAATAATCTACAAAACATCAACATGCAATGTGGACACAGAAAGCTGGGAGTTCCGATCTCAAACCGATTAGATTGTACGTGACAATGTGCGCGCCTGTACTTCTCATCTCGACAAACATTAGGATGTGGTTGTACTTGCATTCGAGATGTCGGGTAAGGTATGTAACGGCAGGATATCTGGCCTATCTGTCGATTGAGATCGAAAATCAGACTAAACTAATATAAAAATTGTGGTGAGCAAAACTAAGTCAAAACAAAATGTTCTCGAGAATATCACAAAAACAAAAATCTATTTTACTGTAGATATTTCATACGCAATCAAAATGAACAAATAAATTCGTATCTTGATAACTGATAGGTACCGAATAGGGCTAATAAACCGAAGATTACCTTATTTATATTTATATTATAAAATAAACGGTAGTCAATTGTATAACTGCCACCATAGCTTTGAGTAATCAAAACAATCACAACATAGAGAGCATAAGGTAAATTGAAAACTGTTCGTTGTATGCACAAGATATATGGTAAAATTAAACGCAGTCAAATATCAAAGTGTTAGTTTTAAATTCAGCACATTGTTTCGATTAAAATCGGTCTACAATCGTACAATGTTTACGGTAAATTCATTTTTTGACTTTCCTAATAGGACATAACTAACGTGCGGACGCGGAGGCCGTCGTTCACAACCTCCCCGCTGGCGCGCTGATAACCCTCAACGCCAGGGCTTGAAAACCGGAAACATTTTCAACCGGTATCGTTCTAAATATCTAACTTTTCTTTCGGTTACGTCCTACCGTAACCTCTATTAAAACGGTTAGTCAATAACGATAAATCCAAAAGGGTTTCGCTCAATTAACCGATTATAATAGTGACCACTGCGACGCGCCCTCTTACGACGACAAACTAAGCTCCCTATAACCGGTTAATCTAAGTTCGAGTTAAGGTTTTTAAAGAGGTTGCGCTTCGAACGCTATTATTGAAATCCCGGTTTTTTTCTGGTAAATGATTAACCGGTTCCAAGCCCTGCTCAACGCACTATAGGTGCATCGCGACCAATTCACAACTCCCCACATAATCACGCGCATATCACAAACCTTCCATATTTCACATGCGGTGAAGTACTTTTGCGTTGTAACTTTACAACGGTGGCCCAATCTATGTATACTAATATTATAAAGCCGAAAAGTTTGTTTGTTTGCTTGAACACGCTAATCTCAGACACTACGGTTTGAATTCAATATTTTTAAAATGATTTTTGTGTTGGATAGTTAATTTATGGAGGAAGGCTTTAGGCTTTATAACACCAATGCGACCAATAGGAGCGAAGCATCAATGAAATATATTAAAAAACGGGGAAAAATATCACATAATTATAACCAAAGTTGACAAGACAAAGTTGCGCGCTGGTCAGCTAATTTAAACTAGTAATGTCTGTTATCCCAAGGTTCGGTAAACTAGTTAGTACTAATCACTCCCACTCGTACTTATCGCACCCTGTTCGCGCGTCCCTTTTGATATTTTGAGGACATCTGGAACATCCTTAGAATTAGCAAATGAAAAGCTTCTATTGTATTTACTATCTTGTTGTAAAAAAGCAAGTTGATAGAATGAAAATTGTTATGAACGGTGAGGACAACGCAAAAGCACACCACCCGCAATGTTTTTAAAGCAGCCTTTAGTTTAAACGTTATACGCGAGATTCCATCTCCGCTATGCCTACCAGCCGACACCTATAGTTGCCCGGCTCCCTCACCAGCACGGCTTACACTAACCTACGAGCTAGCTAAGCTCGCCTTGTTACCAAACTTACAAATGTTATCGTGGTATGTTCCATTCCTTATCGATATGAATTTAAATGGATTACAAACTTTATAAAGTCTTGCGATACTGGCCAATATGTCGACTTTTCACGTCGGTCTACATTTTATAAAACTTCCAAAAAGATTTCGTTTAAATCGTTACACTTTAGTCGAAAACGCACTGGCGTACCTTTCCTTCATATTTTCGCCTAATTTTGATTAGACTTCGTCAATTTTACGTGACTGATTACAATATCAGCGTAACCTAACATTACAGTAAGATACATTGAGATAATTCTATAAAGATTACAAAAGTACATAATATTTTAGTCTTTAGGTATATAATTTTAAAATACTAGTAGAAAAAGACGGATTATATGAATAAACACATTCAAGTTGCCTGAGTTCTCTATAAGGACGCGTCGGTACAGTGCGGCTGGCGCACTGCCCATCTGATCCTGATTTGACTCATCGTCCGCTAGGCGTTCACAGTATACAAACAGCAGCTCAACATGATCTTTTTGATTCGTGATTATTATAATGATTGTTACGAGTCAGAGAGGTGAAGACGCCGAACAGAAATCAGGAAAAGATCTTAATCATAACTTACACACTACAAAAATACACTAGAAAATTGTCATGGACAAACAGATCTGGTAAATTATCATAATTTGAGCACAATCTTGTTAAATCAATACTTTTAAAGCAATAAATAAAATTGGAATGTTTTAATTTCGAATGGAATGTAAAAAAAACGTAATAAAATCTACTAGGCCGCTGAAAGATAGGCCATAAATCACAAAATGATATCAATATAAAGAGCCACCCACGTGAGGTGCCTATACATGCTACAGTATTCTATTTGGCCACACGTACTGAGTATTAGAGTACAGAATAATATCAAGTCACGTGAACTACAAAGCGGAAACACCTTAATTGCTATGTGGGGCGGCCGCGCGCTCGCGGGATAGCTGCTCTATCACTCATTGGTATTAAATGAATTTGGTAATCGTATTAAAACATAGTGCTTACGGACTACAGCTACCGAAACTATGGAATGTAACTACGACATAAAATCTCCATTATTCTTATAACTTAAACGCTACTTAACTTATGTCATCGAATACGCCTTCGCGTCCATGGATTATGCATGCTTACCACTAGTGGAATGTCATTTCGTGTGTTAGTCTACTTCTTATCCGTAACGGTAAGTTAGTACCCAACCCCCTTGTAAAATACATCGATAATCAATATTTTTTTTACTTTTTCTATGTATATTCGTTTGGCCCGAGCCGCACACAAATATACAAATACCTTTAGTTCCAATATACAAACGGGAATACATTCCTTTAAATTTGACATAGAATAATGTCGGCCCTCTACGCGCCAACATCGATCGCTATAACATACGAGTATATGTAGATGACTATTTAACTTTACGAACTACTAATTTTATATCTGACGTTGGGATACGTTAAAGCTATCCATAAGCTCGCCCTTGAGACAAGACCTATCCCCGCGCGCCGCCGTTAGCGCAGTATCCCGTCGCGACGACCCGGCGGACCGCGCTGAACCCAGACACTAACATCTAAATGTCGCTTCGAAACCAAAATATTGAGGTGAGGTATTATAATTTTTTAAATCTTAACATAACCTAAACAACCCTTGTAAAATATTTTTATAAACTGTGTACATCTATCCGACTAATGTTGTACGTATAAAGAATATTCTGAATTATAAAAAAAATATACTTACTAAAAAAAATCTATAAAAGTATAACCTAGTAAAGCATAAATTGATTAACATACAAAAAACATATAATATTTTGTACTTCAGGGTATGCTTTTTGCTGTCTCCTTCGCTCACCCGTCTTCTACTCATTACCTTTGTACATGCGTATCGTGAATGGCAACGTTGCGTTGGTTTCATCATTACGTCTAGTGGTCGGCGGACTCGGCTAACTAGCTTGTACTTGTTTCGTTATTAGACAATTTGGTCCTAATCGTCACTAAACTAGAATCGTCCAAAATGTTTGAATAATCATAAAGTAAATGCTATTTTTGATAATTACGTAACAATGAAGCAAAGTTCAGTCTTTGGAATTTGTGTTTCGGAATGTTAAATTACGAGTACATATACAATTAACCATTATATTATGGTATGCGCGGCGCGTCGCGTCGTATGCTCGACATGGCACACAACAGTGCTAATCTCTTATAAATGCATAATCCTCGACCCGAGAGAACGTCTACTCCTGTCGACCGGCGACACAACGCCAAAGGTGACATTGTGTCCCCAGACACAACTACGCCCTAACAGGTATTACGTCCTATAAACCACTATCACACACTCATACTCCCGACAATGACTATCGAAAGTTTCTATTTATAGTAGTTACTCATGATCTAGAACTAGAAAACACAAATGAATATCCGCACACCCAGTCGTCATTTATAGAATTAACATGAGTTCTCTGCAAATTTAAATATTTATAGAGAACTATGTAGACGTAGAATAGTTTCAAGAGTAGATAGATAGATTGAAGCCCAATAGGAGAGATAAAGTATTACATGAATCCAATAACAAGTGAGTGCGCGTGCGTTCATTTAGTAAATGACTGTAATCTAGAATTTACAGTAATCAATTTGTTACGACACCTTTCAAAACTTAAAATTGAACAGGAATAAAAAAGAAAACAGGAAATTATCAGAAAACATTGGACTGAACCTGCACAATAGGCCCAGCAGATGTGTACATAAAACATATAATTTACTGCGGCTTTGTTCGAGTATTGTTAAGTGAGAGTATTTTCATAGAAACTGAAATTTTAAACAATAAAGTACTTAAATTAATATCCATATGGAAAGGTGCCGTAACTTCATCATATTGCGGGATTAATTCACACAATAAGCAGCGATCACAACGCATGGCAAGTTGTATTCACATTATTGACGATATTTACTTCCACTCTGCGAGAAAGAAGACATCTTCCCTTTCGAAGAGACAAGTTTATGATAATAGCAGAAGGTATGTTATAAGATGGGGAGGAGGGAGGGTAAATACTGTAACTGGTTTTAAACAGTATTAGCCCGTTCACACGGTCTCCGTATTTACGGTACCCGTTTTAACGGTTACGACAAAAAATTATGCTTTGTTCACACATAGGCACCGTATAACGTTCACCGGATCCGTCGGTACTAGATACGATGTTTGTACGCCCCTCACCCCACACAGTTGATATCCAGTAAAGTTGTACGGATACATGACGGATACGTATTCCGTTCATCCAGAATTCGATGACAAAACGGATAGCCATAATTTAACGGACCGACATTTTTTACTGTATACTGAATATGTGAAGGCGCTCATACAATAGACTCTATCCGCCATTAAACGCCGTAAAACGGAGAGCACGTGTGAACGGGGTTTTAGAGTCTAATATTTAGAGATGGCGTTGTGACTGCTGCTGTGATTAATCCGTAAATCTAATACATGGTCCAGACGTGGTTGTTCCAGTAGCAGCGCCGTGTGAAGACTTCGTACAGGACGGCTGGGTCGACATAGTCCCGCGCGGGGGCTATGTAGCGGGCGGATCATGGCTTCTCCACGTCGGCGTCCCCCTGCACGGGAAACTCAGTCAAAATACCCATCCCACAGTCATCGTGGCCTAAAGGTTTCTTTGGTGCCTTTCGCAACATTAAAGAATTCACAAGAGAATTTCGTAAAATTTTTGTCACCCATTTCTATACAGGGTGGAACATTTCGATCGGTCGGTATGGGAAAGTCTGAAAGTATATGACATACGAAGATCTGTTCTTTGGAAACATAAACATGTTATCGATTTTAGTAACAAGGAAAACTGCATTAACACATTAAAAAATAAATGTTGAATGTGGTAAGTATTGAAAAATATTATAGTCATATCCAACGACTTCTAAAATAAATTAAAGGATATTAAAACATGCATTTTATTAATTCGATTCTCGAGCTGAGTACGAGTTTTTTTTTAATGTCTTAATGCAGTTTCATTGTTACTAAAATCGATGACACGTTTCCTAAGAACAGATCTTCGTATGTCTTATAGTTTCAGACTTTCCCATACTGACCGTTCTAAATGTTACACCCTGCATAAAAAAAGTCAGGTTTGTTCGAACACTTATAACACTAGAACGACTGGACCGATTTTCATGGTTTTTGATTTGTTGTATTTGTCTCCATCCCGAATAGCAGAATTACTATTAAAACATTTGAAAATGAATTAAGTGCAAACGAAATCATGGGCAACAAACAATCTAAAAAAATCTGGCGCAGTCTGCATGGATTATGTTAACTCGTGTTAAAGTAACTCGTGTTAACTTCGGTGTCAGTCAACAGTATAACGTGAAATTCAGTTCATCCAACGGATCTAGGCATTCGTGAAATTAGCCACAGGTGCGAGTTTGCACATGTCTTGTCCCACCGTCCTCTCCATACCTCCAATTACTCCCGAAAAACGAGACTGCGCAGCTCTTGCGGCTAACTTCACGAATGCCTCGACTCGTTGGGCCAACTGTACTTCATGGTTATTCAGCGTGTTTCAAACTCACCTGGGGAGGGGTGAGGGCTTCCGCAGGAGCTGGGAAAGAGGGATCAGCGCCGGGCAGCTTGGCGCCCTCTGCCGGAGCTGGCACGGGAGACGGGAAGCTGAAACGCACACGGTCACACGGTCACACGAGGCATACGGTCAATTACGGTCACTGCTAGTGTGTCGCCCCAGCCAGACGCTCGCAGTGTCCTATAGATACACTGGCGAGTCCATATCTGGTTGTCATCCTGGTATTCATTTTTTTTTATTTCCGACCGACTTCGTTGTGACTACGGTTTTATCAGTGCATTCGTTGAATATGCGAATAAGCGAAGGTGTACTTAGAGTGTTATAATTATAACGAATGTAAGCCACCCGGTATATAAAATAAGTCGAAAATAATAAAAAAAATTATACCGTCGGAGATAATAACTGCCAGTTACCAAGTAATCGATGGGACTCACTTGTCATAATCAGCAGATCCCAGAGCCGAATCAGCGCGCCATTTGGTTCCGACCATATTTTGGACACTACAAAATAATAAGTGATAAAAAAATGATAAGCCACAAATTTTTTCATACTATTTCAGTTGAAAAAACAGCGTGTATGTGAAAACATTGACAAAAAAAAGGTGCTGCTATCAACATAAAGGGTGCTGTGACCAACTAATGAATGTATGGCATAATAACGATTAATGAGAACAGGTGGTGACTTGTATGCTTTAATGATGAATAACTTCCAATAGGTTATACTTTTATAAAAAGTAACGACAAACAAAAATGAAAATTGTATTCATTTTTACTTTTCAATTAACGCGAATTAGTATTTAATTATAACTGTATCAGTAAAATAATATGCAAGATGTGATCTTGCATACTTACACGTGGCTCATCTGATCGCCTTGCGTGCTAAGTTGGGCCAGGTAGGCGGCCTGCTTGCGGTGGTGGTACATATGCACGCGCAAGCATGAAGGGTTGCGCATTCGTTTCTGGCATATCTCGCACTGCAGTGTCCCCTCCCTAGTGTCGTGCTTGTCTCGTATGTGAACCTTCAGATTGTATCGGTTCGCGAAGAACCGGTGACAAGACGGGCACTTTACGCCGCCTGTTTTGCAATTCCATCCTACGCGAGCCGGTCAAATGAATGGTTAAACAAAACAAAAACAAAATAAATAATTAAAATGAGCGAGAAAAAAATATTTCATGAAAACTAACATTTAACTGTATGTAGGTATATGCAAAACATTTAACAAACACAACATACAAGACATGGAGTGAAATTGACGTGTTTTGTGTGTTTTGAATAAGTTTTCTCATGCGATTGAAAATGTTCTAATAATAAGCCTGCAATACTCACCAGATTCCTTAGCCGAGTCTGGCAGCACAAGCACGCTATGGTACAGATCGTTGTCGAAATCAATTAGTGGTTCGCTGGAAATGTGCAAAATAAAATAGATAACATAATGGACTAGCGACATCGGTAACGACATTATAGTGCTAAGTGCTAGCGACGGTACCAACCGAGCAGAAAATAAATGTGCTAGGAAAAATTTACTGACTAAAATATTGTGCTACTAATCAAAAGAAATTTCTAGGCGAAAACCTTACTAGAAGCGGACTCATGTAAATATAGTAGCAGCTCTTGCACATTGCTACGAGTATAAGGTGACTGACCTATGCGCGTCAACCGGGAATGGACCAGTGGTACAAAGACCTGAACCAGGCACCAGATGAGGAATCCACTTCGAAGACGCATAGAAGCGACTGAAATCTTTTGTTCTATATCCAATGTGAGTTAGGTTTACGGTGATGACGCATATTAGTCAAACACTAACCTGTCGTATCCATATTCGGTGTTCTCGGGGTGCGTCGGGCTGGCGTTGGCGGGGCGGGATTTCTTCTTGGAGTTGAAGCTGTTCTTGTTCGGAGTGTTCTTCAGCAACCTGCAAGAAGTAAGACACCAGTTTTGATGAATTTAAAACGAGTCTGTTTGTCAGTTTTCTCAAGATGTTTTCCTTCACCATCAAAGAGCACTAGCATGTGCGTGCGCATATAAATATTGAATGAAAAAATCTGGTTAAAATCCACGATTTAAGGAAGGCACACCACCAGAACTTTAAAAATTTATTATAGTTTACTGTTAGAGTGAACAATGGTACATTTTTGTAAGAGAGATCTGTTGGGTTAGTGCTAGGGGGAATAGAGACAGCAACTAGTTATGACATTACCGTTTCAGGGGACTGCGGGCCTCCTCCTTGACGGATGGGTCTGATTCCGGGGGCGACTCGGTTGCAATGGTGTCCTCGCCACCCGGGACCCACTCCGCCATATCATCCTGACGGGAAGCCGGACGGGGCGCCTCCTCTTTGAGAACTGACGCCACTGGAACCGGCGGTGGGGGAGGAGACTCGCTCCTCTGTGGATGGAGAAATTATCATATAGAATACTAACGAGTCTGCCATGTCTTGCTAGTGCAATGGTAAGTGTAGCAAGGAGTTCTCTATGACCTAAGCCGTTGCTTCTATCATTTTTCAAAACTAAAGTTTTACTTCGTCGAAAGTTTTGCAGTACAAAAGCTGCTTGCGGGGTGAGCGAGATGTAGCACAGCACGGAAGCCGGCCAGCGGATGGACTCACCTCGCGGCCCCCCGTAAGCCCCTTGACCTGCAACATCTCCGCCGTGTGGAGGAATCCAGAAAGCTCCTGCTGTCTCACGTGCACCTCCCCACGGTACATAAACTGCAGCAGCTGCCTCAGCTCCTGATGCGCTACGTCCTTCAGGATCACGATCGGGTGTTCGCAAGGGTTGGTCTGAAACAACATTCGGTAATGGTAAGATTCTACTCAAATTGGTGCATCTCAGTTAGGTCTTCTCTAAATTTTTTTGTGGACTGATGATATTTTGCGTATACGTACGTATCTGTGTTATTATTAGCACCGAGATATAATAATGTAAAAAATATAATATTCTAGCAAAGTAAAGCAAAAAATTTTAGAAAATATATTTTTTGCAATATCTCAAAAGCTGATCAGATTGAATAAGAAAAAGTTAAAAGTTTATAAATCCAGAGCTGCCTCGTCTGTTGTACGTGGACGCCGCGTCGTCACGGCGCTTTGCATGCATACAGATCTCATGCAATAAGTATCTTAACGCTAGGTAACATTGGTATTTTCACGTGCTTTACGTGAATATACCGTAGATATTGAATAATATAAAATACAAAAAGAGCGGTGTAAACAAATGAGAAGGAAGGAATAGTTATTTTCAAAAAACTTACGAACATACGAACCGACTGTGAGACTAACAACTAATGAAAAGTTTGTTCAAGGTGACCTCATTTATCGAAATCCAATTGAGGCACTAAGGGCACAGGACTCGGGAGACTCCAAAGAACAATACACACCTAAAGATACTCGGAAACGATTAGCTTACTTACTAACCTAAAAATAATTTCCACCATTGGTAAGATCAGTTTAATTTATCACACATTTAAACATTACATCTGCCACTTTTATAAACGTGACAGGTTGCTAGCCCATTGCCGCTTTCCTCTATGAATACTAACTAATGACGCATCTATGAATTTGTGTTTAGAGTATGCCGGGTTCCTCAGGATTTTTTCTTCACCCCTTAAGAGTAAGTACGTTTATTTTTCGATTTTTCCATATAGACTGACTTATTGGTGCGCGATCGGGTTCGAGTCCAAAACTTGCTGCTACTATCCGTCTAAAAAAAAATATTTATAATTTTAGGAAATAAAACGCGCGTCAATTTACATTTAAACATTACCAGACACTTGGTGAATATGAATGAATACCACAGCTCTTCTGACTTGCAGTAAAATACTTTAAGCCGTCTATTTTTGTTTTAATCTAAGATCTTGCTGGCGTAGATCCTTTAATAAGAGGGAAAGGGAGATAAATAAGAATAAAACAAAACATAATAAATCAAACATCTATTTATTTACGTTGACAAAATGAAATCTCAAACACGGTCAGTTTTCCAAAAAGAAGCATTTATTGTTATACAATAGGCAGCCAAAGACCGAGTAAACGCCCAAAAATCTCCGCCGTGGCCTGACGGAGGCTTGTGTACGGCTCATCAGCTCAGTCATGGAGCCTAACCACAAGCTCTTCGGGCAATATCAAAATAATATCACTTTAATATTTCGTACCATGCCCTATATAAATTGTGTTGAAGTAGTTTTACTTCAAGTTTGAAATGTGGCGTTCCTGAAATATGATGGTTGTAAGAGATTGTGGTAAGGCCCCTGTGCGATGACATTTATGACAATGATACAAGATCCTATATAATCAACCAAACTTCGTGAAATAAAATTACTTCTACCAATAATTGATTACATCATGCGTCGTATTACAAGGATACCTGTTTTGAAACAAAAAAGGACCACAAATGTTTTAAGAAACCCAACATTGAAAAATAAACTTATTGAGAAAAGTTTCACCGATCGTGATTCTGGTTGACATTTGTCGCTAGCTCCGTAACTATTTATCTCCATAATACGATAATCAAAACTGTAAAACAATGTAAAACAAGCCGTTACCGAGACACGATTGATCAAATAAGTAATACGAAAAAATTAAAACTTCGTCCAACAAAAATCGTAAGAGTGAAAAAATAGAATGTGCTAAAAAGCTTCGCATCGACCATTACCATTGCCAGCTATTATCCAAAAGTGTTAAGCTTTGGTTGCAATCACTTACAGCTCGATGATGCGGCTTCGTCCACTGCCATAGTTTCACGTAGAAGACTAAGTTCATTTAAAGATTGCATAAGACTGTCGACAGGAGCTTCGGGGCAGGCTCCGTCCCGGACTGTCACGGAGGTGGAGGTCTTGATGATGTCCTTCGGGTTGAAATGTTTACTGCACAGTACGGCGCTTACGTTCACGCTCAAGAAATTTATATCCAGAGCATCGCACCATTTACGTCGGAGCATGGCATTTCTCGGGAACCTGTGGCCGATTGTAGCATGTTATCATAATGGAGACGTCAGCGAAGTGCTTTTTAATTTTGCACGAATACTTACTTGAAAAAATTGATGCCAAACTTGAGGTGGCGCGGATTGTGCGACCTACATTTCGGTGCTGCACACAAAACCCCCATGTTTACCCTAAAAACATCATGACATAATAACAAAACTATCGTAAAGCCAGGAATTTCCAGTGCAATGAACCTCGTCAAATATTAAAAGCGAGGGTGCCGAACGAAATAACCATACTCGAAATACTATGTGCAAGAGTGCCACATGACTTTTTACCCACGAAACACGATCGATGACCAATATGGACTAGACCAGCTCATCAGCACGTTATACGAGTAATTGATTTGTCTTATGGAGCAATATTATACTGGCCAATAATATGGCATGTTAATAATAAATAAAGCATTAATAAGTATGTACCGAGAAACGTAGGTTATTTCCAAGGTGACTCTGCCGGATCTGACGGATTGGTGGCACCCGAAGGTGAAAGAAAAGAACTTGGAGAAAAGCTTGACATTTTCACACTCGCAGTAGTTATAATTTATCGCTATTTTTTTTAGTATTAAGTACTTACTATTTAATATTTTTTTATTCAGCAAAGATCATAAATACAACGGTAGAAAATACAAAGTTATGCTATAACACGTACCTACGAGTAGTATGTTAAAACAATAATAAATTTAAGCTAGTTTTCTCTAAAAAAATAATGAGCATATAATAAATCAGGTTTGAAGAGGTCTCATCATATAATTCAATTTAGGTAATGAGCGATCTCGCGGCCCAAACCGATGGTGTACAGTACAGGCAGGTGCCAATAAATAAAATGTATGTAATATAGTGATAGTGTATCTGACGTCGCACCCTAGTCGTTGCCATGGAACCAGACACCCTCTCGTCCCAGGTTTTCGACCGGGGCCCTTTGTCAGCATGTATATTAAAGTCAACTTCAGCTCGGGGATGCAGAATAATGAACGAAATCTGACATTAAATAATACCTTGCTCATTACGATGGCTCGATTTATCGATTGGGAAATTCAAAAATGTTATTGAACAAAAACTCGGAAAGCTTATCATAAAATATCAGATTAGATGACAAAAAGCTTGGGACGAATCAGCTCCAACTGCTTGGTATCCTGTTTTCTTCCCGGGTGGTGTTTCAAGAAACCGAAAATACGAAAGTCGATAGCGATTAAGCGACAAATCAATCCTCGCACTTGGCTGGTAAATACCAAGCATGACCTCTAAGCACGGTTTGAAGTTGATCGACTGTTCCAAGTCACACGCGATCAATCCAATGGAGCCAACCCTAAAGTTATGTTTTGATTAGATTGTTACTAAAATCTCGAAATAGACTAAATAAAAAACAAAAAGTACCATTCAATTCGTAGTTTGAGCTTTTAGCTTACATACTTAGACAACACTGCCAGCTTTATGATGGCACCTTTTTTTAAGTGGATGACCGATCCGACTCTGTTTTTTTTTTGTAAAACGTGTTTTTCTGAAAATGAAACTTAGCTAGATCGATTTATCTCCTCCAAAACCATATTTATATTTTTTTACCATTTCAAGTTCAATTTTTTTTTACATACAGCGCTTCTTTAATCATCACCTAAATTATAAATGCAGCACGATTTTTTATTTGATAAAAATGTTTGTTAGTAATGAGTATTACATTAAGTTTTATGTTTTCAAGATTTACATAATTTCATTTTAGACTCGACATCTTCTAAAAGGTTGATTTTAAAAGTCCCGCCTGAACGACTTGTTTACATTTTTTAAACAACCAAATTGCAACTAATCTCAATTCGCAATTCCGATCCAAAATACCTACCTCAATGTGACCGGTAACCACAACTTGCAAATCTGGAAAGCTCCTTTCATTAATAACGACCGACCCATGGTAGGTACTCGCAGATAGGAAAAATCCTGCAACTCATCAACAAAACTGTCTATTTTCATCGGATACTGGATGCGATCAAATATTCCCGGGCAAGCTTGTTAAGTCGATGCCGAATTGCCGACTCAATTGCTTTGTTCCTGTTTGAAAACGGTTTTTTCTAGTTTTTTGTAAAAAAAAACCTATGGCAATCGCATTCATACTGAAAGAATTCTGTGTGACTGCGAGTTTGAGTTACCAAAGTAATCATGATACACCAATGTGTAAACGCAAGTACGAAAAGCACGAATATAATTATTTACTCAGTTTGAGAGTTGTCGCGAGGACAATTATGTAGTAAGTCTCTCTCGCTTTTCACCCTAAACAGGGCTTTGGTGAATGCAAGTCCATACAATACATTATGGTAAGCAAGACGGTTACACTATCTTATACCTTTAAACGAGCAATTCTCGTTATAATCTGAATCTCGGAAACGGCTTCAACGATTTTCATAAAATTTAGTATGCAGGGGGTTTTGGGGGCGATAAATCGATCTAGCTAGGTTTCATTTTCAAAAAAAGACAATTTACCAAAAAAAAAAAAACCGAGCAATGCTCGGTCACCCAGGTACTAGATTATTATGAGACCCCTTTTAAGTTTCAAGGTTCATTAAGTTGTCTTGTCTACCTATTGAATGGGGGAAACTAGAAAGGGGTGGACATTCTAATAACAGCTAAACCTACACGATATAATGACATTTTCATTGAAGAGAGAAATTGAAACAATTTTAGGTAAATATTGAGGGTGAGTGAGTCTGAGTACTTGTGAATAGATAAGCATGTAAAGCGTTTCAAAATGGTTTTTATGATTTTATTGAACAAAATATGACAAAATTACCATTATTGATTATGTATTATTTCAAGAAAAGACCTGCCCTAAATGTTTTATTTGCGAGTCTTCAGGTGAGCATGGTTCCCAGAATCAATCATAGCGAAATATGCTGAAATTTCCCAAAAATAATAAAACTTTATATTTGTTTATTCTCGTCAACAATAAGGATAAAAAGATACACACAAACGATTCTTCGAAATATTTAATCGAAAAGAAAAGTTTATTGGTATCGTGTAAACAGCTTTAAAGGTTCAGTACCCACTGGACCTTCAAGATAAATAATAGCTCACCCATTATTTGACAAACATGAAAGTTTTGAAGAAAGTTATCTATCTTTTTTTCAGCGACATTGACTTTACAACTATAAAACCATTAAGCCACCACAAGAGATTATTTTAAATAGGCGATGGTCCTGTAATGGCCGCTTGTATTTTAATCAAGCCGAGCTTTTCAATCTACGCAAAACGCAGGGCGTTCAACAGAACTGATGTTGCGAACGGTTCGAACTAATCAGATTGAATAATCGATACGATTAATTGGGGATTACAGACCGATAGCTAAATCAGTGCAGCGCGAACCATCGCGAAATGCTGTGGATTTCAGAAATAGATATACAATTATCATTTTATATTTACTCTTCAGACGAAACTAAACTCTATACCCGTTCTATGAATAAGAGGTCTAATAGATATTCAAATTATATTGATTGAGCAGTCAATCAAACATTTTGGTACGTAGTAAGCACGTACGTTATCTACTTTAATTATTTGGGAACAAAAGCCAGAGACAAAAGCCGTAAGCTCTTTGAATCTTCTCACAGTTGATTGGTTATATAAGACTTAGTCATCGTTCAGCGCGAAGACTATAGTGTTTACTCCGCAAAACGAGAACGTTATAGTCGAAACCGAATGTTTGTCAAATTCAGTCAAAAAACAGTGACTGTAATTGTAAATTTCGTGTAGTCTGTGAGTAGTGTTACAGTAGGTTTACGAGGTCCATTGTCAAAGTAAAGTCTGTCGTACCTACGTCCATATTAGTCAAAACGTTGTAAATCGTTGATCGTTTTGTACACGATTAAGCGATCGGTGTCAATTCTTCCGCGAGAGGAAATAGGTAATTACCTAACTTAGCTCGACGCTAACAGGATCAGAACCGGTCCGGTGTCCGAGCACATCGTTAATGGAAAGGGGTGTTTTGCCCCATTAATGGGAAGTTACATAAAGGGATGATTTGTCCCAAAAATGAGAATTTACCTTCTTTATTAGATACAGATAAATTCGTTTTTTTCGTTTACGAACCATGCCGAGTTGTACTTTACACTGTCTAGAAAAACTAAGGTCGAAAAGGACTAACTTAAAAGGTGGAAAGGAAGGGAAAACTTAGATCATTTTTATTTAAGGTGAAGGTATCATGGTAACAAATAGACAAGGCGAGGGCTTAGGACAAGGACTAAAAGAACTAACTTCTTGGATTAACTTCGAATAAATTAAAGGTCTGATGTAGTGCTAGGTTCATTGTATCGAAAGTCGGAAGCATCCAACCGATAATTGAATTATGTCCTAAAAGGTAAGGCCTAAAAAATGTAACATTTCAATGGACTAACTGCACTATGTAGGTATCTGGCCCTTTGCAGGACGGGAGAAGTCATAATCCTATTAAGGTGGCTCGTTTCGCTTGGGCGAGAAAATAGAAAACATGCAATTTGGCTATAAGTATTGATTTTTTACGTTTGTTACATATTATATTCGTAATAATGGTCAGTTTAGTAATTTTATTTTGGCACTAAAATGAACGAAATAAATGACCGTATAACAAACTTGTAGAACATGTACTGGTAGATAATTGATTTATAAATGTTGCAAAACTACATTTCCACTTCATTCATATTAAAAATGTAGAAAATAAATAAAAGCGCGCAAAAATATTAGAATTTTGCACCCAAGCAAAACTAAAAATTTCTATCGACAAATATTTTACACTCGTTTAATAAAAAAAACACAAAAAAACTTTAAAGAAGTTTGCAATTAGGTATACATATATGCATACAAATCGGTTAAGCAGGTACCTAATAAGATGTTTTAACACGTAAATTATCAAATAAGCGACCAGTCGAAATTTTATTCAAATAAACGATTTGGTCAATATAGAGAAGGTACAAAAGACGGTAAATATTATTAAAAATGTCAGTTAAATGAGATAATCTGATATCGTAAAATAGTTTAGATAAAAGTTTTTAATTTTAATCGCAATTCAAACTTTTTATTCTACATTGCGTTCCGAATTCCAACTGCCATTCAATTAATACTCGCAAATCCAGACTCCATATTGAAAGGCGTAACCGTAGAAATTCAATATGCTTGAATATCGAATGGGCTGAAAAAATAGAGTAAAAGTACTTACAGTTAGTTAGTCGGGGACGCGAGAGCGAGGATACGGCGACGAGCGAGGCTGCAATGAGCCCGAGCGCGAGTGGATCCTGAGTGGAGTCAAGAGCGCGCATGCGCGCTAAACTAGCAGAGAAGATAAACAGTTCATAAAATAAATTACCGGTGCCGGAGAATACCGGTGAGGGATGTTCAAATGAAAAATATCTAGTAGTGACTATTTGGACCGCTCTGTTTTGAACAAACTTTCATTCCAATTTTATTAATAGTACCTGAATGACCGAGCTTTGTTCGGTTTTTTTACGACGTTTGCTTAACAACGCCATCTATTGTCTAAATAGCTTTATTGTGTGTTGCTGTGTCGATAAAACAGTAGCAGTTTTTTATTACATGAAAATACGGATAAAACGACGTTTCCTAAAAATGAAACCTAGCTAGATTTATCGCCCCCGAAACCCACCACAGCATACTAAATTTCATGAAAATCGCAGGAGCCGTTTCCGAGATTCAGATAATAAAATAAGAATAGCTTGTTTAAATGCATAAGATTATCAGTACCGTCTACGAATTACAATATAAATGTAGAAAACTACACTGAATTTAACGAATCTAGATTAACTTAGGCTTTAGCGAAACTATGGAATATACTTTTGACTTTTTTTATAGTGTCACTAGTTATTTTTAACCAGTGTGGTGAAAGGATTACAGTACGCCTCAGTTGCCGTGCACTTAACTTCGAATGGTGTACCTACACACGATGTTTTCCTTCATCTTTTGAAGATACTGGTATACTCGTAGGTAGGATACATACATTTTTCGATACGGAAAAAAATATTGGTGTATGACTAGATTTAAGACCAATTTAAGATTGGGGGGGCCATCAGACCAGTGTTCTTACTTTTGACGATATTATGAGATTGCTTCACAAAACCCTTTTAAACCTCAAAAATACGAAAAAGTTGTACAGGGTCATGATGGCAACCACACGGTGAGATGTTCTTCTATTTGTCGCCAAAGAGAGAAAAAAATTGTCATGTAATTGAGATACCTGCTCGAGTCTAGTCTAGACGGTACGTTTATTAAAATACTCTTATTGAGAAATACATTTCGATATAATATCTTTCAGCATACACGCCAATCAACTTAATTGGCGTGTATGCTGAAAGATATTTAATGTTTAGGAATCGTTCTGTTGGGAAACATAAGCGCAGTGAGAAAAAAATTGTCGACTGTTTTGTATCAAGAGACAACATAATTACTCGATAAAAATGTCGATAAAATTTCATCGCGCCTGCCATATTACCTTGCTTGACGTATGCAAACACTGACTCATCTACGCTGAGCCTAATTAGGTATTCTTTTGATCTTAACAACATGAAATTTTCAAAATATCTTCGGACGCGTTAACAATGCATGCTCTAAAACGCGATTGACGGTGTTTTTATTAATTTTCTTCAATAACTCAACGGTAATTTCGTAGTATTTGTATAATCTTAAAAAGTTAGTTAGAATAAAGTAGTAGACCTAAATATTATAAATGTTGAAATAGCAGCGGCGGCGGTACTCGAACATGAGTGCGTGAGAAGGGGTGTCTTCGCCAAATTCAAGACTTCTTCAAATCTGTAATCTCACAGAATTTGAAGATCGCGATGTAACAGTGTCCTGCCCAATGCCTACTTTAAAGCAGTTATATAATACTATGATAATGATATTACGTACCATGACCTATAAAAATAGAAGTGAAATAGTGTAACTTTAATCTTGAAACTTGACGTTTCTGAATCATGATGGTTTGTAAAAGCTTGTGGTAAAGCCTGATCTGCACAAACGTTTGGAGGAGGCAAGGAAATAAAGAAAGCCGATGTTTATGTTAATGATGTTAATCCTTTCACGACAATGGTTCGAAAGAAATCGCGAAACGAAAAGAAGAATTTACTTGGCTAGTTTATAAAATGGCGCAGCCTCGGAGGGTGGTAGTAGACAGATCAGCTAGAAATATTGGCATCTCGTTTAGTTACACAGAATTGGATATCTAGTGTTCGTTTCTTGGAGTTGGTAAATAGTAGAGATTCACTATTGCATTTGAATAAGTACATCTTCGTACTTTCGTCCGTGACTCGTTATCGATTTGCTCAGTTAAACAACCTTTACGATACAATATTCTTACATTGTTTCAAAATTGCACATAATTTATATTGATTATCCGTTTGGAATGGCTAATAGTGTGATTATAAAATGTGTATCTCTCGCATCATTGTTACTTTTATGCTAAAGAGTATCGCACATCTTTTTTTAAAAGATTCAAACGAAACGATTGAAAGAAGACAGGGAACAGTTGGAAAACAATTGAACGTTACAAAGCTAATCTTCTAGCTGTAATCTATGATAGTAAATTAAAAAATATCCAGAACTGACATTGTAACAAACTGGAGTTACGAATAGTTAAGTATTAAGGTGTGTCCAAATATTGAGCGGCAAGAGCGCGGCAGCAACACGCGGCATTTGTAGGACACATTTCTGCCGAGCTCTAGTTTGGACAAAGCCAACTAATGTTTGCGCGGCAGTACTGCGCGGCACAACCAAGATATGCCGCGCGCTTCAGTTGGCATCAGAACTAAAATGAAAGCGGCTTAAAAAAAGCTTGTTTTTTCTCTATTCCTTTCTCTTCTATAGGAACATAATAGTAGATTGTATCATACATAAGGGAGCAATATAATATTTTTATGGCGAGGGCGCTTTTTTGAATCCAGAGCGAAGTGAGGGATTTTAGAGTAGAATCGTGAACGTAGCAAGCCAAAAATATTTTGCGCCCGAGTGATACACTCTACTTTTCATCCCTCCTTTAGAATCCCTCGCTATGCTCGGGATTCTACTCTAGAATCCCTCACTTGGCTCTGGATTCAAAAAAGCGTCCTCGCCGTAAAAATATTATTTTGCTCCTTTATGATACAATCTACTATTTCATTTTAGCCTTTAATTCCTTCTTGGGAAGATCAAAATTGTTGACTTTTTCATTCCACAAGTCTTAACGTTTATTTTTATTATGGTATTCCTTTTGTCGAGGATCCCATAACTCTTTAAAAGATACCATACATTTCAATTAAATGAGTCGATGTTTCGTTGTCCATGTTTGTGCGCAGAAATACGTCCAAACACAATTACTGGCGAATGTTCCCTAAGAATGTTCGCGCGCGGCAGGTAGCCAGAAGCGTTCGCGCGCGGCTGTCGTCTAATCAAAGCGCGGCGGGCCGCGCGCGGCAGCCGCGCTCGATTGCCGCTCAATATTTGGACACACCTTTATAAGCCTTCCGACTATTTGTTTGTGATCCAAGATCAAAGTAAAAATGTGGAAAGTAGAAATGACTGTACCAACTTAGGAACTTATTGCTAGATATTTTGCAACCTTATTCGCAGCGTTGTATAGCAGAGGTATTAGCTCACAGAATTTTTTAGATGCAAATTATATGATACCTTTAAACTGCGATATTATGTTACCATTACTCAGGTCAATGCTCGTCTGGTCGTGGCTTCGCACGAAACCTTCCAAGTCCAGCACAGAAAGCAAAAAAACAATTTTATTCATTTTGAGAAGGCTTTTAATTAACTTATGCCTTAGGGTAGATAACTACTACTAGGTAGATTACGACAAGAGAGTTATCGAGGTTTGTGCGTACGTCAGGGGCCTTACCACAAGCTCTTACAATCCATCATGTTTCAAAAGGTTACATTTCAAGCTTGAAGTAACAATACTTCAATACAATTCGTATAGGCCATGGTACGAAATATCAAAGGTTATAAAATAAAAAAATATTATTAAATAATACTTTGGTATTGCCCGAACAGCTTGTTGTAAGGCCCCAGCCCAGATCAACTCATTGTTATTAATACATACTAGATAATAATAAACGTTTCGTCGGTAAAAAATATACTAAGTAGGTACAGGTACTGGATATTCTGGGCCGGAAAATGGAAATACTGTACGAAAACTTCTGCTGCAATAGTTGTCAGTTCCGGAGGCTCAGCTTGAAACGAAAGGAAAGCCGCCATAGATATATGTACATAGGTACCATGTGCTCAAAAAAGTAATCGAGGAGGTGACGTAAAAAAGTTCCCAGCTATGCTGAGACTATTAAAGAAATGGATGCAATGGACGCACCTTACCGTCGTTGTACGGTTTGCCTAACATACATCTAGTTGGAGCTACAAAAATACTCGCGTTGTGTTGACAAATACCAATAAAGTAAGCTTAGAACCAGCCAACTCTAGTGAAGGAGATCTTAACCCGTCTGAATACATCTGGTATGGCTTATCGACTGAGCCCTAGCTTAGACCGTCAGCTTATCGCACCCTCTATAGCACCAAAGAGCTCAGACGTAAACCGTCCAAAAGACGACCACTTTATGTCGCTTGACTTAGTTGAAAAGTAAAGAACTCATCAAGCTACGCCCCGAATGTTTAGATAGCAAGAAGCCATAATTATGATCCGTCAAACGATAGAGACACAATGACATAACCCAAACGTTCGCCTAATCCGGCAGAAAATCCGAATACGATTATTCAGAAGAGTTGATTGTGTTGTCCAGTGGCTGTATGTTCTGCGGGAATTTTTGTTTGGTGACAGCAAAATTAATTAAAACTTCACCAAAACAATCGGCATTGCATTCCAAATTAGCTTACAGGGATAAAATAAATGAAAATTTAACGCTGCGCTGATAACTTTATTTATTTATTTATTTATCTATAATGGACGAACAGCTATATGTCTATGATACACACTGTCGAAATCGACTTTTTGAGCACTGATCTATTAGTTAGGAGCCAGTCGTCTAGCAGAGAACAGTAGTAGAAGTAACTAAGTAACAGTAACAACGTCATGTTAGGTAGTGTATTTTGACTGAACAACTCTATGGCTGGAGAAGTGATAAGAGACAAGTAAGCTGGCAGGGTAAATTCGGCTGGTGGCTACGTGACCGTCTATCATCGTCTTTTATGATATCTTGGAAGTTTGCAGGTTTTATTACTAGGTCATCTATACTAATATGATATTATAAAGAGGAAAGATTTGATTGTTTGTTTGCATTGAATAGGCTCCGAAACTACTGGACCGATTTTAAGAATTCTTTCACTAATGTGTAGAATGAACTTTCAGGATGAACATAGGCTATATTTTATGTAGGTACTTCGCGTGCGACGCCGCGAGCAGAAGCTAGTTATCTAATCAATTTAAATGAGATCTTGTCAAAGGGGTTTCTCGAACAAACAAATATTTATTAGTAAATAAAAAAAACTCTACTGTAAGTCATTTAAAATAGGTTATTAACTTATTACAACCGCCGTATTATATTTTTTGACATTTCATGCATAAAATATGTCACTCTTGTGATCCAGCTTAATCCACATTATTTGTCAAAATCCGTCTAGCTGTTTGGGCCACTGCCACAACCAAAGGAACTCACAACAATACTCTCCAAATGCATTCTCCTTCTTAGCAGTCGGGTAAAACACTCAAACATGACCATATGATATCCAGTAATACATCCATTCAGCACACTTGGGTCTTTTATCTTCGTCTGCTTGATCACAATACGCCACAGGATTTCTTATGTACTTAGATGTTTATTTCAGTACCGTACCGATATTACAAGAGAGGGACACAGATGAGGGGAAGCGTTTATTTAGTCGTACGATCGTACGTCACAGATGAACGAAGTTACGAGCACTAATGTTCTGAGAACTCTTTGGATGTATGAATTTAATGTCATTTTTACTCCCGACGAAAACCAGCAGAGTTGTGTGTATCTGTGTGTCGGTCCGTTGCATCATTGGATCCTGATTGGATGAACCGATTTTGATTAAGTTTTATTTATTTATTTATTTATACTTTGTACACAGATTATACATAATAAAACTTAAAACTAGTGGCATGTACACAGGCGAGCTTAACCCTAAAAAGAGTTCTCTTCCAGCAAACCTTGGGATATGGAGATTTTAAGTAATTGGTGGGTATATTGCGTACAAAAAAAAATGAGAAAAGAAAGAAATTAATAATAACTAACACTAAGAAAATGAGAGGAAATAAAAAAAAAATATATTATTCAATTAAAATAAACTAAAAATACACTTATAGGTACTAACATATAAATATTTATTATAGGAACTACATAATAAAATAGGAACTACATATATATGTATATATATATACAATATAAATAAATAAATAATAGTAATACATAAAAAAATAAATATCATAACACTTACAAGGAGAGATAGTGCTCTTTGACTTTTCGCTTGAAAATAGCAAGCGATGGACTGGCGCGAATGTCGTGAGGGATAGAATTCCACAACTTTACAGACTTAACTGTAAATGAGTCACCATAGCGACTAGAGGAATGGAGAGTAATTTTTAGAAGAAGAGATTTAGATGTTCTCGTGATCAAACTTGCGCAGGCCAAAAATGAATCGGATACACAAGTTTTGAAGACGCTCCAACTTGTTGAGGTACTCTTCAGAGGCATCTATGAAGCAGCAGTCAGCGTAATCGATTAATGGTAACAAGAGAGATTGAGCAAGAATTACTTTAGTTTCATAGGGCAAGAATTTCTGGAGTCGCTTAAGGGATTGGAATGAGAAGTGGACTCTTTTGCTAATTTCATTGATATGATTAACCCAAGACAATTTTTTTCGTTTGAAAGATGTTTTAACCGGGTGTGTTCTTAGCTATGTTTCAAGAAAATCTGCTCAGCCGTTTGAAGACCATCACCTCTTTTTTAGTTGTTGAAGAGATAAACATTCACGGGTGATTACACCCGTGAATGTTTATTGATATAATAATAATATTTTATGATTTCAAATTTCAAGAGTATCTATATCTTGGCCAAATAGTCTCCCTCCAACAGGCGAGACAAGTTAAAGAGGTTGCAAGACGCACAGAAAACGCCTGGAGGAGCTTTTGGTCAATGAAAGAGCTGATGAAGGGTAAACTACCACTAACCCTAAAAAAGAAACTCATGGACGTGCGCATTCTCCCCATCCTTACATACGGTGCTCAGACTTGGTCTCTGACTAACCATCAGAAGTTCTCACTAGGGGTATGTCAGCGAGCCATGGAGCGCAGCATCCTAAAAATAAAGCTGTCAGACCGCGTGCGGAACAGCATGATGCGCTCCAAAACAAAAATTGTGGATGTTGGGCAGAAAGCCGGAAGCCTAAAGTGGAACTGGGCCGGACACGTCAGCCGCATGACGAGCGACATGTGGGCGAACACCACCACCGAGTGGAGCCCACCCAACGAGAGACGGCGACGTGGCAGACCCAGGAGGAGATGGCGAGACGAGCTCGACGCGTATTTACCATCTTGGCCTACAGCAGCGTTAAATGCGAGGAGTGGAAGGAAGGAAGGGAGGCCTTTGCCCTGCAGTGGGACAATAATGGCTGAAAAATAAATAAATAAATAAATAGATTTCAAATTTCGATTACAAAATTTGAAATGTTGTCACTTGTCAATGAAATTGTGTCTTTAAATTTTTAATTTATATTTGTCGTCTGAGCGCTTGCCGTATAAAGCCACGACGGAGGCTTCTAGGCGGCCTTATTAACTCTGAATACACCAGATAACGTAAGAACTTTGATAATTGAAATATGTTACGGGTATACAATGAAGGACATAAAATCAATCACTGTTCCTATAAGTTACTGGGCGGAACCTTTAATTGATAGATAACTTTGGAGCTGAGTGTACTAAATAGGTCAGTACGGTAGTACGTAAGAAGAACCAAAATCTATTCCGGTTTTTCAACTTTGCGGCACGTGCCGGCCGAGATATTGTGAATCGAATAATATGAATTCATAACGATTGGTTGATCGGAATGTAGGTAATTTACCTGTATATTATACTTACCTCTATCTAAATCGTAATGTAGGTAGAACTAATAACTGTTAGAGTGAGTGAAGAGAGAGGTCTCTAGGCACAAATTTGCAGTTTTTAAATCCGGCGATACGATTTTCATGATATTTAATGTATAGAAATGACATTATCTTTAATCATCTTGGGAGTTTTTATTGAGAGAAAGCTTAGAGTAATCAGAAAAGGATTGGATTTTACAAAAATAATAGAACACGAGCTAAGCGATTAATTTTATTTGATTGAAAAAGCGCAGTGAAGGCTTTCGATCAGTTATCGTTAATTACTAGAGGTTTGCTCAATCAATACGACACGAGAACGATCAACTTAGCGAGAACAAATCGACTGGATATTTGGAACTTGTTTAGTAGCCAAACTTATCTCAGGTAAAGCATATTACAACATTTCAACATATTTTTAACGGACTTCAAAAAAAGGAAGGTTATCAATTCGGCTATTTGTTTTTTTTTTTTAGATAATATTATGCATAAAGTTTGTAAAAAACCTAACATAAACATCAGGTCATGGGAAGTATTGGACTGAAATGTATCCGTAAACACATTTCAATAACCATTTTTCATTGTATACGCGGAAAGTTTTTGAGAAAGGAGTATTAAAAAGTTTTTGAAAAAATAAATGATACTTTTTTTTTCCTAAAAGCAATTGAAGAAATGCAAATTGTATACCAACCACGAGCTCGGCACGTAGTTTACCTACTCGCAATTTGCTAATTTAGTTTTTGCTCAAATAAATGTGGGGCTGTTCTTTAATTTAGACAGATGGCCAGTCCATGGTCATCCACCGATTGGATACAATTGTTCAACAAAGGTACACTGGAAAGACCTGGGCTTCGAATTCAGCAAGGTAAACAATTCTACAGATGACGGCCAATCTAGGATTACGTGAGTTACCTCGACTGAAGTCTATCTCACTCTATCGTTCGTTGTGCGTATTTACTGTCTCCTTGCTAGCGGGGACCCTATGTTCACATAAGCCTAGATCGGTCGTCACAATACTTACATCTATTGAATACTAAAATACATAATCATAATTTTAAATGGCATTAAAATTCTAGCTCTTAAATTATAAGAAAGCAACATGTACTTACTTGCATACTCCAGGTAACGAAACAATTAAAGCGAAATTATAATTAAAGTAAATATCCGCGAATATAAATTCAGGTTAAACGAAAAAATATGACATTATGCACACCAAGTACTAGAGGCATCTCAATAAAAGACTGAAATAAAAATATGCAGTACCTACACACGACGATAAAAATTATAGATATTCAATAAACACCTTTGTATAATGTAACCGTAAAATTAAAAGTAAATAAAGAAACCGTAAAATTGTGAAGCTACTTAAAGTAAAGTTTTGTACAGTTAATTGTGAATCAAATCATGTTCCTTTAAGTAAAATTAAAGAGGTACTTAGTGTATGTATTACTTAGGTCATTAACTATGAAATAATCGTTTGGTATGTATTTATCTACACCATTTTTAATCTTAAATATTGCTTTATTATCCAGTTCTGAGTTGTTTGCTATATTTAAACATTCAAACATCTGACTCATTGATAAGTTACAATAAAATCGAATTGCAAAATTCGTATGGAACAGCCACAATAGAAACAAACAGACAATTAGTTACATCTAAATGGATATTTGAAGGGGGTACTCTGAGGCATCTCATATTGTATTGAGGTGGCACATGCCATATTTTGTACAGAAGTTAGTATTACAAACATTACAGTAACCACTAGCACTGTGCATTCCTATTAGTTCATTACCATCTACATCTACAACTGCAAAGTTAATGACTTAATCATAATACATTACAGTAAGTACTATTGTTTTTTTAGTTATGCAATTTTGTGGAGAAATTGGAAAAAGACCTACCAGACTCTTCCAACATCTTCCAAAGCAGCATGAGAGCACGAGGAAAATCATGTCATATAATTATATCAATTAAAAAGTCAGCTGCTACTTGTACATGTACAATGCAAAAAAACACAATTTAAATTGGTCCACAGATTTTATATAAAAATAACCACGATTTTATCGTCTTATACCTTTTGTTATTTTTTATTTTTGTTTGGCCTTATGTCCCCAAGGTCAGCTATGTTTATGGTTGTATTCAAGACTAGCTGCTCCCGCGACTTAGTTTACGATTGCCATTTATACCAACCCTTCCTGCTGATATATTACTGTTGTGATGTATTCTGAACTATAAAGTTGATGACCTTGTAACTTTTACGGGAAATCTTTAAAGTACCTCCTTAGATCACGTGTTGATGAATGACAGCTAAGTACACATTTTGACTTACATCCCTCTCCCAAAGGAAGCATGCTGAAATACGGGATATAAGTATCATTATGTCCTAACTAGAAGTATGAACTCAAACCGTGCCAAGTTTCATTTGACTTCATTCAGTAGTTTCGGCGTGATGCTCAGATACAGACGGGAAGACAAACAAAAATTAAAAATAAAATACAGTTTTGGCTTTAGCATGGACGTGTCCTCGATAAAAAAAAATATCTTCAATATACAGAATTGGACTCGTTGCAGTTTTATTATAAGTGTTACAAACTTAGCTTTCAAGAATTTGTTGAGGAAGAGCTTATTGTGAACACTTTTTCATTGTGTTGCTTATCGTTTTGTTTAGTTACTACTCTCGATAAGTAAGAAGTGATGTAACAAACATCAATTTTCGAAAATTCGTGAATATGAATGTGAAAATAACTATACCACATTAATTTGCAAATTCGAGTGACGCATTTTTCAATTTTGGCGCCGTTTATTCTGCTTGTAATAGGGTAAAAAGGGTACATGCGCAGTAGCGCCACCCCTACGTTAAAATGGCGTACCTTTGTTGTTTTCATTCAAATGCGAATGAGTACAAACATCTTGTTTATTTTGGATCTGCAATTTTGTTTTTGAAACATTAAATAAAGTTTGGTTTGCCTATATTAATATGGAATTGTTAATTTTCATTGGTACTCAACCAATTTAATTAATTAAATTAATGCTATTTTAATTAAGGTAATTATTTTTATTGAATTTACTTCAATTGAATTACTAACTAAAACATTATTGATTTATAAAGCAATTAAGGAGCTATCTGTTTTTAAACAAGGAGTTTGTATGTTATTTATGGCACAAGAATGTAATTAAAGCCGTTAATGTTCTCATTTTAATATAGATTTTTATTTTTTTTACGAATTAATAAATTAAGCTTGTTAACCTAGTAGATCATCATTGCAAATGCAGGAATTTTATATCCAGTTTTTATATCAGCTGTGGGACACTAACAGCTAATATAATAATCATATGTTATATAGGTGCATGTACCAATGTCAATTATAATAGAATATTTGCAAATGGGCATGTTCAATCACCCCTTGGCCGCACTATTTCTATAAGATGTTTAATAAAATTATTTAATTTGTAAATAATTAGGTAGGTAGGTACCTATTAAATGAGTTCCAATTATTTAGTAGGTAACAAAGGTTTGACATTAACACAATGCAAACAGAAAAATCCAACATTATATAAAATCTTCTAAATTTATATATTTCATTTTATTTAGCAGATTGACTTACAAATTATATATTTATATGGTACTAAAACGTAAACATGTTACTATAAAAATTAAAGTTAGGTAGGTATTTAATAAATTTTGTATTGTAAGTGTTGAAATGAATAAATAATTTTACTGAACAAGAACCTTTATATAGGTATTCATTGTTGTATGTTCTCTAGACAAAATTAATGCACTTTGCCCAGGTTTGTCAGCGGCATTGTCCACAGTTCATATCACACTGTTTGACACATGATATTTATGAAAGTTGCCGGAGATGTTGTTATCACCACGATGCAAACATACCTACTTCTGCTAAGTAGCTTGATACCAACCAAAAATAGACTTACCAACCATTGGGTAGGTACAACGCTATTGTAGGTATAGACAAGTGGTTCATATGAATATACTGATTTTGAAGAACAGAATTCTATTGTTCTCTTGGCTTTGTTTGACAGGCCAAGCGATCTTGTCGATTACTTTTTGCAAAGTTTTGGTACTGCCTAAAGTTGGGAGGGTAGTCTCGGCCTGCCCCCTGTGGCTTCTGAAGATGTTGCGAGACATAGTACTTAGATGATAGTTCGCATTGTGAAGTAGGCAGTGTCGCGATAAGTAAGAAGCATGAGTCATACCTTGAAAAGCTCCTTGAAGTAGGGGCTGCAGACGGAGAGAATAAGCTTGTGAGCGTGCACGTACTGGCCGCCAGCCGCCAGCGTCACATCCACTAGATCTTCGCATTCTAGGAGCGCGTGGAACGACTGGGACAAATTCGAATGGAAATCGTTCCATCTTAATGAAAATTGTTCAGGCATTGCCATCGCGATTTATTCTCAATAGAAACATACAAAAACCTACCAAGGATCCTCTAAAGCTGTCTGTAACACTTTCAGAACAACTACGCGTCCCCATACATCACTGAAAACGCAAACAAGTATAACTGCCTACGTATACGTTTAGCACTCAGCACTAAATACCCTCAATTATTCACTAATATCGCCCATCACAGAGTTAATCTACCCGACACTAACAAAGAATGTTCATAACTGAGATGGCATCACAACGCGTAGCGAAAAATATCAAAATGTCGCTTGGTTTGGTCACAAATTCTTCACACACCACAACCAAACCAATACAACGCAACGCACCGTTCACTGCCGACGACAAACCGAACTTTAGCCGAATGCCGAACCGAACATCATTCCGCCCGCGTCCGATCGATAACTTCGAAATACATTGCCAGGCCCAAAATAAATGAAACATTACATTTCAATAACGAAAAATATTGTTGAAAGTCAGAGAAAAAATATATCAAATATTTTGTTACTTTTTTGTACTGTACCTACTTATTATTATTATAGGCTGTTGGTGTCCCACGGCTGGGCAAAGGCCTCCCTCAATCATTACCCCAACCAATCTTAATATTATCTGTAGGTACTTACATTTAAACAAAATGTTTGTTAATTCTTTTCAGTACCAACCATACATTATAATATTTTATATTGCATAAAATTTAGGTACAATATTTTATAAATCTAATAAATATTATATTTCATAAAAATAAATATATCTAAATGTCACTGTGATTTTGTATTTTAACGAAGTAACAAACAAAACAAAATTAAATAGATAGAAAACAGAGTGAAGTCAAGTTTTGCTACACTATAAAGAATGCAATGTGCACTAGATATTGAACGCCTAAGAAAACGTAGTGATTATAATTATTCTCTTTGCGCCCAAGAATTTGGAATTTACTATTTGTAGGTATAATACCCGCTTTAAACATAGTTTTATTCAAAAAACTAAATCCATTGGTTCCGCCCTCAGAGTAAAGATACTCTGTCAGAAGCATTGAATGACATTGACAAACAAGGAAAACTACCCAGAATGTATCAACTGACACTTGTAAAACAATTATGTCTATGTCTTGTCTTGTCTGTCATCATCATCGTAACGTAACCAGCCTGCCCAGTGCCCGTACGTTATTTATCCTCTCTCTTCCAAACCACCACCATCCAACACAGCGAAATCCCATCAAAATCTATTCATGATTATTTTATTGCGTGAACTAGATGGATAACTAGAAAAATAAATACATACATACCTGCATGCATACTTCCTGGCTGGCTGGAAGATTGGATGGAACCGGACTGGATTTGCTTTTGTCACTCTGGCTACTGGCTGGGTTTGTACAAGCAAAACAAATTTTAGTCTTTCATTGTGTCGGAAAGCCGGCCAGCTATCAGCCTTGCAGTATGTAGTAGCTCCGCCGAAAAATAACTGTTCATGGTGTGTTTACTGTCACGAAGTTTTAATTTGTTACTCGACCATGCATTACGCTGGTCGCAGCCCTAGCCTGACGACACCATCGATCGCGAGACCCAGCTCTGTGCTATAGTGAGAAACGAAGGACACCGTACAAAAACAGTGATATCAGTTAATGAGTTCGTGCAGTGCGTGAGAAACAGCGGCCAGAATGTCGACGATCGTGACAACCGGTGAGATTTAAAAAAAAGTGTATTCGTAATATCAGTTTTGTTATGATTCTTATGACTAATTGCAGCATGTTATGGCAGGTTTGGATGCGCGGGAAGAAGCGGAAGCCGAGAGCCACCGGCAGTTGTCCAAGAAAGTGTTGAGTGCCGCCTTTTACGCGCTGGCTTCCTTCATGATCACCGTCGTCAACAAAACTGTGCTGACCTCGTACGCTTTCCCGTCCTACCAGTTTCTGGGACTAGGACAGATGATCGCCACTATAACGGTGCTATGGGTGGGACGAAGACTGCATGTGGTACAGTTCCCACCTATGGATAAATCTGTGACGCGGCGAATCTGGCCACTGCCGCTGATATACCTAGGCAACATGGCAACCGGCCTCGGTGGCACCAAGGAGCTTAACCTCCCCATGTTCACAGCTCTCAGACGCTTCAGTATTCTCATGACTATGATCCTGGAAAAAATAATACTTGGGGTGCGAGCATCATGCTCCATACAGGCTAGTGTTCTTTCAATGGTGGGCGGAGCCATTATTGCTGCAGCCGATGATGTTACATTTTCTGTCACCGGCTACACACTTGTCTTGCTTAATGATGCATTCACTGCAGCCAATGGTGTGTACATGAAGAAAAAACTGGATTCCAAGGAACTAGGCAAGTATGGATTAATGTTCTACAATGCCTTATTCATGATATTGCCTGCAGCTGCTGTAGCCTGGGCCACAGGGGATCTGAAACGGTCTATGGAGTACCCACACTGGAACGATCCATTATTTCTGTCTCAGTTCTTACTGTCGTGTGTAATGGGCTTCATTCTCTCCTACAGTGTGATGCTGTGTACCCAGTACAACAGTGCTCTTACAACAACTATCATAGGTTGTCTTAAAAACATTCTTGTTACATACCTGGGTATGGTGATAGGTGGAGACTATATTTTCTCATGGCTAAACTTCATGGGGTTGAACATCAGTGTAGCTGGCAGCCTGGTGTACACTTATATTACATTTAAACGACGTGCCCCTGCTCCCTATGTGCGAATAGACAACCCTAAAGTAGACACTGTATGACAAACAGTTTTATTATTATATATTCTTATGAAGGATGTAGGCTGGTCTTTGTTTTATAATAAAGATGAGCGCAACCTATATGCTGAGGAATCACTACCAAAGATATTTGAAGTTAGACACAGTTAAGTGTTTAAGAAGTACAGTGAAAAATACAATGCCATAATACCAGTTGTTAGTTAAATACTTAAGAATAGAGTTTTCATAACTCTACTTTTCGTATGATTCAGGGTTGATCACCATACTAAAATATAAGTTAAACAGTCTGGTAATTTATTTTAAAATGTAATCATTGAGCAGACCAAAATTATCATGCCACTCGGATAGTGAAACAAACGAAAAAACTTCTGCTGAATCTAAATGACATATTTTTTTCACGCCAATACTTAATTAGTAATAATTATTATTATTTATTATTTATGAATGTAAATAATAATATCAATAAGATAATCTATTTCCTTGTGAGCTTTTAGTATGTAAATGTAAAATAGATTGAAGCTGCCTTCAATATTGTTGCTTTTTTGCAAACCCTTATCCAAGTTGATATTCTACAATAGCTATACCTATGACATTCTTCTTGCTAACTAGATGGTGATGAATTGTTTTGGGACCAACCACTAGTCATTCTAATCCTTACTAACTTCCGAAAATGTTACTGTGCGTGGTCCGACACGCGCTTAGTTAATTTATTTATTGTATTGTAATGAAAAATCGTTGATGAATTAGCGACCATTTTATCAATGTAATTAATTTTATCTTAGGCTGATGTTCACTAACACGTTAACCAGCGTTTAACAGCACGAATAATACGAAATCACGTTATCAACCGGCCTTTATCTCACTAGAGCTGTCGTCCGGGCTGAGTCTAGTAGTGGAGTTCTTACCTACATTTGATGAACTTCTGGTGTAATTATTGTCAGAATAAAAAATGGAATGCAAATAAAATGTCAGTTAACTCTTCGACAACAACAATTTATACTGCTTAAATTAAATCCAAGCCCTTATACTACTAGGCTCTAGCTTCTTTCAATAGTACAGAGGGTACAGCTAACCAAATACTTTAATTAGTTGTCACTCGAGTTCAAGTTAAACGAGCGGCTGGCCACGTGTTAACCGTTCGTTAACGTTTTGGTGTACATTAGTCTGTCTATTATTGCGCCACTATCAGGAGTTCTAATGGTTTAGCATTAATAGGTAGATATATTTTTAATAGCACATTTAATGTTACTAAAGTTGCGTTTATGGTTTTATACGAGAGCTCTTGTGGTGTAGTGGTGTGTTGAACTCCGATCTTGAGTCATTGATTCAGTCACCACTCAGACCAGATAGAACCAGTTTTTATTCATATTCTTGATATTTAGTAGCAACTGTAAGGTATTTAGAACAAAATTTAAGAGTGATCAAAAACTGACAAGCTGTTGAATTTACCTTTTCTTTGTCTAGATCCGGCTGCCAGCATTTTTGATGATTAAACCGGGGTTCATTTAGAATAATTATAAAAGCATTATTTGCTTTAGTTATTATTGACTAACATCTAATATAAAAATAGTAAATATTGGTGGACACTTCGCATAGTTAAGCAAAGCTTGTACTATGTGAACCGGATAACTGATATATACTTACTTTATATTAGATTCATCATCTAAATCACATATACAGAACAAATGTATGAATAACAAGCTTCTACCCGCGGCTTTGCTCGCGTGGTACAAACATAATAAGTAAATTAAAAAAAAAGACGCCGACCAGCTCGGGTTGGCTGGCAGAAATTGCCCTTTTGACATTAAGCTCTCCTTTCGTCACAATTTACATTAAAATGTGTTTATAAAAAATTTAATATTTTAAAATATTTACATAAAGTATTAATTATTTATTATACCTAAACGGTAGCCTTTATTAGTAACACCAAATTGTATTCAAATCAGCTCAGCTTTTCTGGTGTGATTTGAAAAGGATCATGTAGAGATCCGTCACAATGTACAAACATTTTTAGAAAAAAAACGCTTTATTTTGTGTAAAGTGAGCGATATTAGAATAAACGGCCTTTAATATATTATGTACATATCGTGTGTGGTGTTGGTATACCTATAGCCTTGGCCTCGCGTAGGTACCTACCACGTATTTACTTAATCAAGCGGTGAGCAATCGATCAATGCTTTGTGTTAATACTTACGACTATGGAGTAAAATGACGTCAAACCAAAATTGAAAGTAAGGCTATGCAAGATGTGTTTTCATCAGCCATTTTATCTCGCACGCATAAATTTAATGCTAAGAAGTTTCCTAGTGTAGGTATGTTAGAAGTAACGTTATTAAGCTGCCGGCTTTTTTAATTTGCGAGACCTTTGGGCTCGGTGCCTACCGTTATCCGTACAGTTGGCCACTGACATAGACGAACTGACGTAGGCACCTACTTTATTTGTATGTATGTAGATGTAAAGAAACTCCCCGACACTTTGTTCGTGTACCTAATATTTTTCATACAAACTCTTGCGGCTCTCTTCAAAGGTTGTATTTCTGGAATCATTTTCTTAGTGCGGGAACTCCCTTTCGTTCCATAGGACCGTTAGTCCATGGAACTGTTAAACTTATTTTATTCTTGTAGTAAGTACCAAAATAGAACATTTGCATTCGCGTTATATTTCAAAAAAACTATTACCAATTATTTACCAATTACCAAAAGTTTTTATTTAGTATCTACTTTTGGCATTTTATGTATGTATACCTTTATGTAGTCGTCTCAATCGTGATTTTGACGAATCCAATTGCCACGCGCCGTGTCGAGAAACACCAACCTTTATTTTAATTCTCCTTCAGACTTTACCGAGATGAACCCTCCTCAAGTACCTAGGTACTTACGTTGCATTCCCCTGCTAGTTAACTTAAAAGTCATCTGCACGTACGAAATGATTTTCGCCCGTTCAAGATGAAAAACGTAAATGTGTGGTACAACTCGGTGACGCCAGGCCTCCGATATGTGAAAGATTCGTCCGTAGTTATTACTCGAGCTTGGCTCGAGGGGGATCCTAATAGGGGGGCCATCTCCGAGCCGTGCTCCGAGCGACAGTTGAGTACAAGAATATCTCCTCTCCGGATAACTGGAAGCGGGAGTCGTTCACACACGGTTTAGGAAAGCGCTGCCAATAAAAAGAGAAGTGCCTTATGTAATTTTACTATTATTTTATATGTACTTACCTATAAATGGGCTAATGTATCGTCATATATTTTTGTGTACTTAATTTGTACCTACATGTTGCCTTAAATAAATAAATAATTTATATAAGACCTGGGGTAGAACACGGTATCTGAAACCTAGATCCACTCAAGCACAATCATTGTCACAGAACCTCTACAATAAAATATTTCAAGTAAACCAATATAACCAAACTACCTACTTACTTAGTTTAGTATAATTACCCAGCTTAGTAAATATAACCTACTTACTTTTACATAATAAGTAAATTATTGGTAGATGTGTTAAGCTAAGTGTAAATGAGCATTAAAATAAATTTGCAAATATAATGTACTTCTGTAAAATCGGTGACTAGCTATTTATATTTGTAATCAATTATTTTGTTATCTTTTTAATGGTTTAAATTAATTGTGACATCCTAACAATGTTTTTATGGATATGATGGTGAAATGTCTACTTTGATCGATAACCATGATCTAGAATCTAGAATCTAGGGTCTCCAAGTACCTACTAACTGGGTACAAAACATACCGGTGTATAGTTTTTTAAATAAATAAATATGTAAATATAGATATATTTTAGAAGTACCTACCTTAGTAGGTAATATAATGAGTGCATAATTAAATATTTATTCAATGTGAAACCACAATAAATACATTAAGTAGATAGAAGAGTTTACATAGGTACGTTAACTATATTCGTTTGACCGCTGAATTAAAATAATATTCATATTTATTTATTTATTGCTTCATTTTAATTTTACTTTCTTTGTTTGATCATTTAGTGCTTCTGGGTTACCTAATACCTAAGCTAGACCACAAAAGGCTTGCTTCATTCAAACTGGTATTACACCACACGGTATTCAGGGCCCGGTAGTTAGGGAGGGCTGGCCCCTTGTAAGGGCGTCGATTCATCATTCGCTCTAACTCCTATCACACCACTCTTAGTTAGTAAGGTAAGGGTCCCTTAAAATTGGGTAGTGTAATACCCGTTTAAAATAGTGAGAAGGAAGATAATAAACCAAAATGTGCATTATGGTGCTATACAAAACAAACCCAATTGTTTTTAATTTTGTGGCCTTTTAATAGTATTGACCACAATTTAGACCTGAGGGTCTACCATGAGTTTTCACAATCTACACTCGCTTGCGACTGTAGTTAAAAAAATGTATGAAAACTTGCTACAGCGCCTCTAGCGGATAGTTGGGTACTAAAACCTCACGTAGCTAACTATCCTACGTCACAGCGTACTGCAGCGACTGTAGTTTGAGCTCATTAATTTGCTTAGAATTTGGTACCACGAGTAACAATTTTGACAGATGTCATAGTAACGTACTATTACTACTGTAGTAACGTCAGCCAATTTAAATGTGACAACTCATGGTAGACCTACTGTAGGTCTACCATGAGTTTTCACAATCTACACACGCTAGCGACTGTAGTTAAAAAAATGTATGAAAACTTGCCTACAGCGCCTCTAGCGGATAGTTGGGTACTAAAACGTCACGTAGCTAACTATCCTACGTCACAGCGTACTACAGCGACTGTAGTTTGCGCTCATTAATTAGCTTAGAATTTGGTACAATGAGTAACAATTTTGATAGATGTCATAGTAACGTACTATTACTACTGTAGTAACGTCAGCTAATCTAAATGTGACAACTCATGGTAGACCTACTGGGGCCTTAGTACAAGCTCTAACAACACCGTCGCATTTCAAGGTAAAAGTAACACTACTTCAATACATATTTTTATATTATCGTGGTACGAAATGTCTATGTTATATTACTTTGATATTGCCCGGAGAGCTTGTGGTAAGGCCCCTGGGGCTGGTTGGTCTACTATAAATACTAAGTAGGTACATATACATAATAAAATATTATAATAATTTTATAGTATTAGGTAATTTTTTTATGATCTGCAAATTGCATTGTACCTAATAATATAAAGCAACTTGTCACAATTTGTATAGTATGTAGATACTTACCTATTATTTATCTACCCGGTCATGTTACGTGTTGCTATACGAAGCTTGTAAAAATAAGAATTCCAAACATCCAAACTTGCGCATTTATAGTAAGTATATAGAGGTAAGTTTAATGTATTTTTTAGGGTTTAAAAATAAAACCTGTACGATCGGACAAGTGTTGGAAATCACCAAGGCTTTTTTACATTAGGTTAAGTAATTAGGTACAGTAAGTAAATAGATGCACAAATGTAATAAGAATCATAAATAGGTACAGGTAATTTTAATCATAACGTAATTAAAACTTTCCAAACAAACATAAATATAACAGACATTAAAGTAATGTAAATGAAGTCTGTCAGGTTATGGAAACAGAAAGATTCAATTAATAATTAAGTGAGTACTTAGTGTCTACTTAAAAGTATATTAGATCGTCCTTGGATGCTAAGGACCTACCTAGATAGAAAAATATGCTGTTCACAAGGGTGAATATAACACCTGCAGATACCCAGTAGTAGGTATGCATGCCAGAAAAAAGACGAACACTACTGTAATCTAGGCTAGGCAGTGATCTGTTATAGTTACTAAAGTATCATTATCTCTGAGGCTAGGTGGATAATATCTACCTAGATACAATACAATTCGTCAAACTACGAAATTTGTTGATTGATGATTTTTCATTTATTTTTCGGGCCGATTTGTTGCACGATTACCTACCTAATGTTATAGTTAGTTCAATAATCAAGAATGTTCATTTGGCTAATAAAATAAGTGTACTTTGAACTTATTCACCCTTGTCGAGCATTGCAAAAAAATGTTAGGCGCCATCACGGCATGGCTATTTAGGCTAGTTAGGCTAGATAGTTGAATTTCCAATAGTACGGATTGTATCAATAAATTGGGTAGTTCCCATAATAATGTTCTGTGGAACATGACACATAGGATAAAAATTTTTTCTTCTTGGAATATTGTAATAAATACTTTTTTTATGATTGTCATCATCTCTACAAAATATTATTAATTTTTTTATTGTACTTGTCAAAGTGACTAATTTTAATTTGATGTAGGTAGAGGTAGATCAGTCTAAAAATGCACGCCCCTTCAATGTATTTGCTACTCTATTTCCTCTACATACGGTACAAGTACAAGTGGAGGGGCGTGCATTTTTAGATTGAAACATACCTACTTGATTCTCATGGAAGATTTTGGGAAAAAATATTCCATTTAGTTCTATGGCATGAAGCTCGGGTTAAAAACTAGTACTTACTTATGTATTTTACTAGAAAAAAATAGGGGGGAATATGCGTCATTTTATTGGATGCCGTAATGTCCCATAGAACAAAATGGCAACTACCCACACATTTCGTAATTGTTGCACTGTTCACGAAGTTAATTTGGCACTTGTATTAATATGATACCTAAAAGTGCCTAGGTAGGTTAATTTTACTATGGTACATAATTAATGAATGATTGGATGGACAGCACACTTGCATTTGTCTAACCTAATGTACGAGTAGGTCCCCATGTGATCATGTCTTATGATCTTGGCTGTGTAATGTAACCTAAAAGAATATTTTGGCTATTTTTCGATCTTTATAATAAGTTCCTCTTGTTTATAAAAAATATTTTTAATAAGTCCCTAACGCATTTATTTTAAGAAGCAAGTATTCTTATTAAATGACGCCATAAATACATTATAATTATGTATTGTATTATTTAATAAAAACTACGTATTTAAATATCAATCGTGTTTATTATTTTATGTTCTACAGCTCATAGAAATGTAGGTTATTAACTTAGGTGTAGCAGGCACATGTACCTACCTTGCATCAGCTATGAATCTATATAGGACATTATAAGTACCTAGTTACCTACCTAGTATTTATCCATTAGTCGGTACTAACCTGGGTACACAATACGCTCGTCAGCAGTAAGGCACTGCTTTGTCGCGTCTAGTGTGGTGAAAGGATTAGTGCTTCAGAAGCTCCTGAATGAAGCATTAGTAGTCCTAGGTACCGACCTACTTGCATCCTATTATTAGTTACCTAAGTAGTTAGGTACCCGAAATCTGATTGCGTGGGTAAAGCGGACGTGGGGGCAAGCGTAGATCATTCCGGGCTGACTAAATACATAGATACAAACTCAGCAAGCTGTAAAGGGCGTAAGTTAGTAGGTACATATTTTAATTAGGTACGTGTAGACCTTACCACAAGGTACACCTTACACACTCTTCAGGCAATATCAAAGCAATTCTAATTCTAACTTTCATATTTGATACCATGACATAAAAATTGTATGGATGCAGTGTTACTTCAAGCTTGAAACTTTGACGTTTCTGAACAATGGTTTGTAAGAGCTTGTGGTAAGGTCCGTAGAACTCGGCAATGTTGGTAGGTACCTATATTTTAGCCTGCAGAGTGTAAATCTATCAAAGTGAATGATAGCGTGCACCAATGATTCACCGGTAATTGCATTTTACTTATTCACGACTGATAACTAGGTACCTACTTCGAAGGTGCGGCGCAGCGCGGTGAGAGTTCTTGGGAAATGTATGGAGCCATCAATCGTCCCAGGCGAACGACTAAAGCAGCACACGACGCGAATATAGTGGTCGAGTCGATGTAGTGTGCAACGAAGTGTGGGCTTGCATTGCATTATGTCGCGTCGTTCACCTAGGTGAAGGCCATTCAGGAGATAAATAATACAGCGCGGTAATCACGTCTTGACGTTATACCTACCCTAATCGTTGCATGGCATTTGAGAAACTTTAGTTTGGGCTCCGACAGGGCGAAGACCTTTGCGCGGTCTGTGAACTCCGTCACGACACGATAATTGAACCTGCGATTGAACGTATCAAGTATCAGTCTCCCAAGGCAGCACACATTACCGTTGCGAGTCGTTATTGGATGATATAATCTAAAAAATATTTGTTCTGGGGACTTACCACAAGCTCTTACGAACCATCATATTGTTTCAGAAACGTCACAATCCAAGCTTAGAGTACGTAACACTACTCGAATACATAGGTTCGAAAATATACAAAATTATTTATTTACAGTGTAGGTACCTAGGTATTCTCAAGTGCCACTGAGGCACTGGTATGGTGATTCTGTTGCTTTGTACAAAGGTAGGTACATATCAAGCGCGCGTAGGTAAGTAACGTGCCTAGAAAAACCTCATAAAATATGGTTATTAATCATTATTGTACATTATGCTAAGTACCAAATTGCTAAGTACACAATTATTGTACATTATGCTAAGTACCAAATTGTACGCCCGAAATGGGTAAAACTGTTGAAACTTTCCGCCAGTTTATCAATAAGTATAATTTTTTCAGTTTATCAATAAAATTGTTCTTATTCTTATCCTAATCCACCTACGAGATTTTCACAATACGCCGGCGTTATAGAGAATCTTTACCTATTGGATTAAGAAATAAAAGAAAGAATTCAAGTAAATATCAATAGTTTATTACATAAATTATAGCCAAGCTTACATTTTCCATCGATTTTATCTAAACCAATTCGTATTAGGTTTTAAAATACGGTCTAACGTTAAACTATCTCTGTATAAATGGCACAGGGCTGCGGCTCACCGAGCGCCGGCGCCCCGCCCGCCCTATGATTGTATAAATGAAAAATCTTATAAATAAAATCTAACATCACTATAATGTATTACATTTATTTAGGCTATGATTGGTGTTACTACAGATCTATCAGATTGTAAAATATTACACCTACGGCTCGACTTGCGTAAGCATTAAACTAAGTACAAATATTTAATGTGTTGAAATGTAGGTACCTAGCGGGTCTTAGACTTTGAATATCACATGTCTCAGGCAGGACTGTGTCGGGTCGTATCGCTACGAGCCTGGCCTGTGCCGCACAGGCGAGATGCGACATGGTCTACGTTCAGTTAGTCACCTATTTGCATATCAATGAGATTGACAATGACTCTTGCTAATGGCATTCATTGGCGTCGGAGTACCTACGATCTTTTCAGGACGTTATCTTTGAAACAAAGTATTTCAGAGTTTTTGTTGAAACACTGAAATGCCAATCCCAAAATAAACTGGATCTCATTAGTATTCTTAGTACATTACGAGTATATTGCGCAATTAACAGGTCCATTTTAAAAATTAAAGATCAAACGAAATTATCTTAATTAGTTAACGATCATATTATTATCTTTTTGTATGATCACGTCCGTAAACGTATTGCTTTTATCGCTCAAGATGCTTATCGCATGTCGCATGTCACATACCTTGGCTACGACGAAAACAATTATAGTGACAGACTGTATATACACTACACTACCGCAAGACACCCGAAGCGACACGAGCCGACACTTCATATCCGAAATATTCGCTTAGTATTCTGGACTTCTAAGATCTAAGACGGTTCTATCAGAGGAATGTTTGAGGATTTAAAGTTTAAGGCGCAGTTGGTTATTACGGGAAGGTACGAGTTCTAGTACCCTCTATAATTACGTTAACTTGATAATACCGAGGCCTGCGTCACATCGACCTTAGCGGGATCATTCCCGGACACCCACTGATCTACGCGACGCGTGAATCTCATGTGAATTCAAATACAAAACAGATATATTCGTACTGAATCTATATTAATATGGACAATAAGGATATATTTAAATTTTCTTTACCCCTAAGTATCTTACATCATTATACTCGTCCAACACGTATCAAAATTCTTAGTAAATACTTTTATTTTATTCTAGCTAACTTTCAAATAAAAGATAATATTAAATGACGGTTTATGAGTAAATTGGTGTTAGTTTTTGTTATTCCAACATGATAATATTATATTGAAATCTCGAGATAAATATTATTGTATTTGTATTGCTTTGTTTTCTTATCATTTAAATTCGTGTCGGTGTTAAACTATCGATAACTATTATAAAAACGTAATTTGCGCCAAAAAATAGTAAACTTACATTATTACTATCCTCGGTTATTTATAGGCAAATTGTATATTTAAGGTACTATTTTGGTGTTGAATGGTTATACAGGCCACTTATTACTTAACTGCAACATTGTACACTTAGAGATACAAAGATAGAGAAGTGGTTACATTAGTAGAAGAAAAAACTTCTAAACAGTACGGCGAAAATATTAAATTAGTTACCATGTTATGCCGATAAAACCAACCACTATCGATAACACTGATCGCATTTTATGGCAAGAACAAAATTTATCTAAATAGTGGTTCATTTAGATTGCGTTCTTGCCTAAAGAATTCTACGGCGGCATAACATCGTACCTATACATACACATACATAATGCAATGAAAGTACCTAGAGCAGTAGACAAACACGTCGTCACAGTAAGAGGAAATCACAAAGTATAAGTCTTTAGAAGATTAGAAAATGACATTCAGAATACACAGGCCGTGAGATTTTAGACAATAGTTGAACAGACATACGAATCTAAACATCGGAAGAGTATATTACAGGCTTGTAAGTTCGTACCTACCATCAATTAAAAATATCTTTGTAGTTAAAATGAATGAAACTCAAAGCCTTATTCAAATAGTAAGGTCTAGTTTCAGGTTGAGCTTCGGATTTGCTTACGTAAACTCGGGCTCTCTGAAAGTTGTAAGAGACAGGAAATTCGTATTACGAACGAAAGAGTGAGATAGATGTTGATCGTTAACTACACTTTATGCCTAGATTGGAATTACTACGTGAGTCTGACTAAGCAAATACTGATGTTGATTTGGTTGTTTCGCCAGACTAGCTAAAATTTCATAGAATACGAACGATTTAATTTTTTTCACACCAAAGTCTAAACAAGCGAAATGTTTATAAAAGTTTTAGGTACACGTACAGTTCTTAATTTGACTCAAACATTTGATAATGTTAAGTAGCTATTTAAGCCGATGGTAACTGAAAAATAATTTACAAAATAAAATGTTTTTTTGGACTCATTATAAAATTGCCACTTAAAAATGTTTTACTAATTTTAGTTACCAAAAAATCGTTACGATTTACGAAATTTTAGCTAGTCCAACGAAACAACAGAATCGCGACCACGATTTCATTGAAATTCACCAGATAACATAATTTAAAGGTGTCATACACGCATGCGTCTTTTATTGTACGGTAAACATTCTTTGAAGTATAAAATACTCAAAGATAAGGTAAGTACAGAGTGTTACCTTCGACTGCGCATGGTTTTGATTACCTAGACTCAATTACTAATATTAGTGAACGATTGAGAATATAAACTAGTGGTACTCGTAGGTACAGCTTTCAGTTAAATAACTAAGTAATTTTGAAATATTTTGGCTGTTTCCTCGATACATTATCAAATATTTTTTAACAAACTCCAGTAGTAGCGCCATCTGTAAGGAGCCGTCCGAACTAGTTTGTGTGTCTCCGATTACAAGGTTCAGGTCAGGCAAAGTCAATTCTCAAAGGAAACTTGGTTTAAAAATAGTGCCAAATCGGCCCTTGCGCAGAACTATTCAACATTGACATCTTTATGTTAATTTGCATTTCAAACTTAGTTTTTTTAGAGTCGACCGTTCAAACCTGTTGCAATATTATTTTGCTCATAAACAATAAAAAAAAGGTTTTAAGAGATAAGGCTGGTCGTCATTCTAAAACCTGTAATACCTAAATAAGCCGGGTATACACTGAGGTTTCGTCAATAAGTAGGTACCTACATCAAATATTCTACACATCAGGCTAATATTTCTGGCAAGATTTTAATATCAGTACCTACCCATATACATACTTTCTTGCAATATCTAACAAGTGAATTAAAAATAAAAGAACCTAATGTATTTTCTTGTTGTTATGTTAAGGTAAACGCATACTACGCATAAAAAGTTAATATAATATAATGGCAGTTTTAATAATGTGCAAATAAAAAGAACAACTGCATATTGTGCCGGCTCGACTTTGCTCGAGTATACGCATACCTTAAAAACAAGCTACCCATGACCCTTCTCCATAGAATCGAAGTTTTTGATTTAACTTCAAAATTAAAAGACCGAGCGAAATTGAGCGAAATTTAAAGAAAAACAACAAAAAAATTACGTAAGGATACCCAATACTCAACAATTATAGGACATACCAAGGGATCCAACAAATAGGCTTGCAACAATTTCTTAAAAATATAGCCAAACAACATTTTCAGCCATTAGGTAATTTTACATAACGCGAAAATGAGGTACTCTATTTAGACTGAACTAATATCAAATTAACGTCGCGTTTAAGCTATTTATATTATATTCTATAAATTGCTTGAATGTCTTGAAATTGTTACAGTGAATCACCACAACAATTTATGTATATCCCTTTAGAATAAGGATAGCTCGCCATGAGGTTCAATTATCTAAGTTCCCAATACAACGTATTTTCATGGTGAAGGTTTTGATTTCTGAATAAGTAACTCTAATGTTACAAACATTGAGTAGGTACAATTGTTATAAATTTTAAATGAATAGTCTTGTAATTAAAAAATAAATCAAAACTTTGGTTTTATGCGACTCTGGGTACTCTGGAGGCTGGACACGTGGACAGGTGAATCTATGAAGTACCTACCTAATAAATATATTTCGATAAAACTTATAAGTACCTAGTAGGTTCATAATGATTTATGCGTCTCAATTTGTGACCTTAGTGTGGAGTTCATAAGATAACTAATACCCGATTGTGCATAAGTTAAATGAACGGGACTTAAATAATATTTACAATAAACTATTTTTTATAATATTGTTGATAACCATTGCAATCGAATTACATTGGCCTTCTGAATAAGACAGGTACCTAGGTACCAACTTTAATAAAAACGTAGGTATATAAATATAATTGAGAACTTAAGTAAATAATAGGAAATATTAAGAATAATCTTTCATAGGAAGACAAGGCATGTGGGTATTTAACGTAAACTTAATAAAATAAAATCTATTTAAACAAAACGAAAAGAAAAGAAGGTTAGAACTTGCACAGTCGGGTAAGAGTAAAATGATTTGAGCAATTCGAGACAAATGGGGAAAAATATAGTTGCAACAAAAGCGAAAACCGAATTCAACACCTACAGAACGTTTGAAAAGTACACATAAGCCGGGTCATAAAAAAGCAAGCTCTTATAATTAATATTGGCAATATTCCTATCACTAGATCGCTTGTTGTTCGCAATTTAAGAATACTTTATATAAAACACCTAGGTTTTATTACATAAAAAAATAGCTACCTGCTTGAAATATATTACAGTGTTTGGTAGTTCAGTCAAATGGTCACTGCTAGCCCACTATCTGTTAGATATCTACTCTAGGGGTCTTGCAAACGCGATGAGTTTGTAGGCGCAAAGATATTTCAGTTCTAAAAAAGTCCATTAGGCATAGGTACCTACAGAGGTAAACCTACACGATAGCTCGACTGCACAGTTGCAGACCGCAGTGCCCGGGGTACGGGTACCTAGCTTAGCTACTTGAACCAGATGTATAAGGCCACTAGACGAGTGGGTGCGGCCGCGGCTCGGCCCGTGCCTTTCTCAAAGAGACATCTCCCCTCTGAGTACACAAGCATGAAAAGAAGGTGTTATCATTCCAAAACGAGCTAGATCAAAGCCTTTTTACGCATCTGTATGTGGCGCTGCAAGTAAGCCACTATTATGTTCATTAATTGACACTACCAAACATACAGTTAAGAATGCTAAACAATAGTCTTAAAGCAAAGTTTACAGTAAACTTTTTTCAGCCTTATATACATGCGTTTGTGAAAAGGGACAAAATACCTACTCATAGCTACAAGAATTAAATGCACAAAAATTATGTGGTGGGCTTAAAATTAATTAAGTACTTATTTTTCATCACAAATCATATTAATTTAAACAAATCACAAATATGCAATAGACATTATATGAGTAGTTAATAAAATCATATTAGTTACATATAATATTTTGATCTCAATGATTTTAAATAGGTAATTTTAAAATATGTACCCAATTCATCAGGTATGTCCAAATGATTAACATCTAGCAAATTAGCTACCTAAAAATTTTTCTAAATATATAAATAAGTAATTGCAAAATGTACCTATGAAATTATGTGTGTAACAAACATAGGTATTATCATAATATCTTGTACTTTCTATTGATTGTAAAAAGTTCTATAAAAAAGCGTCATGCAAGACATATTGTTTTTATAAAATGTAAATAACTATTAAGTTCATAAAAATTTGAACACTTTAGTTAGAGTATCAAAACAAATCGAAAATACTTGATCTGATTAATTTAAACTATGTTTACTCTAAATGTGATTATCTTGGCATGGTTTTATTCATGTTTATCTGTCCAAAGGTCATGGACATCACCTACCATCTTCTAAAACTTTCAAAGTTACTGTTGATATCCGCAGGCTCATCAGTCATCACGATTGAGTTGCATTGTGATTTATTGTTGGTTTCATGGGATAACTAATTAATTCTTACCAGAATCCAACATTATTGGAATATACAACAGCAATGAATCAGAATCATAGAATTTCTAGTTAACTCTAAACCAAAGACTCTAATACTATGTTGTAATAATTCTGTTTCGTTGTATTGCATAGCATTATTTTTGGATGGTTCTATGGGCTGTGTGGTATAGGTATTGTGAGACTAGCATGATAAATCAAATTAGGCCTGATAATGAAAATATTACATTATCTATGTCATATCAAGCTTCTTAGCCTACCGAAACAATAACAATGATTCAATATTAAAGGAAAATATATACGGCACATTAATAGATGAATTTTCCTTAACTACTAAAACGTCTCTTTTAAACCTATAGCTAACACTACGGCAGTTCTTTTAAAAAAATATACAAAACGCGTTATAGGCATTGTTTCAATCACTTGCAATTGAATACCGAGTTGTAGTGGAGTTCGTTTCCACGTTCCTAGTTCACTCACATCAATCACACCACATCACATCACTGCACCACACAGACTACCTGTCGTCACAGGTCGCGGAGCCTCGTGGAGCCTCTCACACGAGGAAGCCGTAAGGGCCGTTGCCGCGGATCTGCGCACGCATACTCTGCACGCTGTTCATGATTTTCTTCTGGTGTCCGACAAGCGTAACGCCGAGCGAAGCGAGCTGGTGCACTGTGAGGTCGACGGCCGCGTCCATGTCGGTGACGCCGGCCGCGCGGAACTTTTCCACGTAGCGAGACATCTTGATGCACTCCAGCCACTCCTCTACGGACGAAAACTGGATGAGGTCGGGCGTGTCGCCGGCCAGCGGGTCCGCCGATCGGTTAGGCGCGATCTTGCGCAGCGTTTCCGGACAGCGGATCAGCTTGTCCAATGTCTTCACGATCGAAGAGAACGCGGGCCGGTGCGTGCGCTCCTTCTGCCAGCAGTCGAGCATCAGCTGGTACACCGCCTCGGGGCACTCCATCGGCGCCGGCAGCCGGTAGCCCTTCTCGATGGACTTGATCACGTCTTGATTGCTCCAGTTCCAATACGGGCGTTCGCCGAAACTCATCACCTCCCAGCAGACGATGCCCATGGACCAGACGTCGCTGGTGGTGGTGAACTTGCGGAAGGCGATGGCCTCGGGCGCCGTCCACCGCACGGGGATCTTGCCGCCGCGCGTCGTGTACGCGCCGTCCGCCATGGATTCCACCTCGCGCGACAGCCCGAAATCAGCAATCTTGCACACGAGCTGCGAGTTGACGAGCACGTTGCGCGCCGCCAGGTCGCGGTGGATGTAATTCATCTCGGAGAGGTACTGCATGCCGGTGGCGATGCCGCGCAGCATGCCCACCAACTGCAGCACGCGGAACTTGCCGTCGTTCGCGCGCAAGAACGTATCTAGGGAGCCGTTCTCCATGAATTCAGTTATTATCATTATCGGATTGCATTTCGTGACTACGCCTTGCAGAAAGATCACGTTGGGGTGTTCGAACTGACCCATGATGGAGGCTTCGGCGAGGAAGTCGCGGCGCGCGCGCTCCGTGGAGCCCGCCTTGAGGGTTTTGATCGCGACATCAATTTCTTGACCGCATCCGGTGGGAAGCTTGAGTTTGCCGCGGCAGACATCTCCGAACTCGCCACCACCGATGATCGCCTCTATCGTTATGCAAGAGGCGTCGATTTCCCTAGCGAATTCGCGGATGGCTTGGTTGGGATCCTCGTAGGTATGCGGGTCGATGTAAGTCCTGGAGCCGGCACCGGCGAACAGCGGCGTGGTGGCATTGCTGCCGGTCTTAGCGGGGCGCTCGGGCCCAGTGTACACTTCCCCGTTGCGATAGTTGAGTGCGTTGCAATCGCTGGGTTGTTTCTTGTCGCAGGGGTCGTCGGCGCGCGCACGGAGCACTAGAACGGTGGCTATGATGGCGACCACGGATAGCACCACCACTGCGACCATGACACCGGCCACGAGCCTAACCTGTGCTCCTTCCTCTTCACCGACGAACGTCGTTTCGAGTACATTCCCTGTCCGCGCGTACACAATGCCACTGAACTCACCCCATCCTCTCTTCATTTTCGCTCGCACTCTTATACCGTATTCTGTGTCCCTCCTCAGGCCATTGATGGTAATGTGAGGTTCCTTGGTGATCTTCAGCGTGGCATTTGCCATTTTGTCCATGTTGTCCTTGGGGAAGCACTTTACCTCGTAGCTTTCGATCGTATCTTCGGGGTCCGTCAGATCGATGGGCGGTGGATTCCATGCAATCGACAACTTGTCGCTTTCTACACTTAAAATTTTAAGTTTAGAAACCACACTAACCACCGAGGCTTCTGTGACGGCAGTTATCTCGACTTTTCTGGCTGGCTCTCCAGTGAGCTCGGTCACACCATTTTCAGCCAATACTTGAAATTTGTACTCAGTTACTGGATCTAGGCCTATAACTGTGACCCTGGTTAAGTTGAGGCCGTACGCAGCTGGTCTAAATTCTACACTAGGCCCGCAGTTAGTGCAATGCACTCTATAAGTCACATCATTTCGCCCACCTGTTTGATGCGGAGGTTGCCAAGCCAGGGCTATAGAAAACTGATCAGCAAAAGTCACTGTCAAATTATCCGGTGCTGATGGAGGCTGAGTACATGGAATATTCTTCGAATCTTTCTTGGCTCTGTAGAATCCAGGTACACATTTGCATTCGGCTGCTGCAAATGAAGTTGATTCCGAGTAGTCCGGACATGGGATACAAGGCTCATCCCCTGTGTGAGATTTAAACTTTCCTGGGGAGCACTCATTGCAAATTTGATTTTCATGATCTGATTCAAATCCAGCTCTACATTTGCAAGAACCTCTGGCTAGTGTCCATTTGCCATCTCCTTTGCACATGTAGACTGGTGGTTCACCCAGAGTTTTTTCAGCATTTTCAACACAGGTGCCGTTGGCTTCTTCTATAACTGTAACTTCACGGCCAGTGGGAGTTGCTGGGAACCTAGCAAAGTTAACTGTCACCTCGGGACATGTAATGTAGTACACTTTCACAGCTAGTATGGAAATACAAGCTCCTTGATCTCTGAAGGCAAAGTACACACCTCTCTTTGTGACTGCGATGCTTTTAACTTCAGTGTTGATGTCCACTTCCGAGTTGGTATTGAAGCGGCCCTCACCTGCAGCAATCCGGCCTACCAGCTTGTAGCTCTCGGGCTCCCACGGCGGCTGTTCGCGCGTCGCGACGTCGAACTCGTAGTACAGTAAGCTGAACGTTTCCTTGCAGCTGAGCGCGTTTCCAGGGAACAAAGAGCAGTCTCGGATCGTGAACTTGATCTCTATGTAAATTCTATTGGCGTTCCGCCTTTCTATGAACGGCGTCCATAACCAGTTGTTGACGTTGTTGTGAGCGACATCGCAGACGACATACGAGCGCCAGTTGATTTGCTTTTCGAAGTTAGTGTAGGACTCCTCGAGCCATCCCGGCGTGCTGGCCTGCGCGCCGTACGGGAAACGCGTCCAGCCCAGCGTGGCCTCCGACGTGGTGTCCAGCAGCAGGACTTGTTCGGCGCGCGCCGCCGTGCTCGCCACCACCGCCGCCGCCACACACACCCACCACCACATCATCGCCTCCACATAATATCACTTCACCGTTCCGCAAACCCTTACACGTCGACACGATGCAAGTGGTCTATTCGCGGATCCTACATAATAAAGTGTCGACAAGTTTGGGCACTTCGCTCGATTTGAGTCGACACTTCACAGTTCACACGTAGATAAAGGACGGCCGATTCATTTCTCTTTCCAATGTATTTTGATTTTACCAAAGCTAAGAGGGCGATAATCGCGAACTGAGAACTGTAAACGAATCGTGACGACTCCTAAATCCACCTCCTACGACAAACTAATACAAACGCACACTAATTTGCGTGAGGATTCCGCATTTTTATTTTCTATTGATCCCGAATTCCCGAATTACACAGACGCAGATGAGCGAGATTCTTTTGACATGGACGCGCAGCAATTTTGGAACTCGAGTTGCCATTGCAAAAATTTATACGATATAAATTATTTACAGTACACAAAACATAAAGTTATACATACCTAATTATATTTCTGCAGTGAATCTCTTTGATAATACTTTTTTGGTAAGAAACATAGTTGTTATAGTTTAATTTAAAAAAAATTGTTTACAAAGTTTGTGGTTCTTTGTTATATCAACGACATCATAGACCGCCTTTCTTGCTCGATGGTTGGTAAAAGTTTATTTTCTCGTTGATCGATCGAGCGAACGAACGAAGTAAAGCGAATTTAGGATTTTCTGCGGTGTATTTGCCTGATAACTACGTCGCTCTGGTTTATATATGTTTTCTCGTGTTATTTTGAGTTTTATTGCGTAATTTTGGTGGTTATTTTGCCAATAAAGCCCGGGTTCTTGACGCGAGTGTAAAGTATGTGAATTAGAGTGAATAGTTCTCTTGAAATTCCATCGGAGGAAATCCCGAAAATTTTCAACAAAACAGCCATCTTTTGTTTAAAATTGACTTGACTACTTGACTATGACTCTGTGACGTTGACAATACTTATAAATAAATACACTTGACACTGGCAAAATTGTTCTCTAAGAGACAGATGCCATAATTGAAGAAGAAAGCGAATTTAACTCTCTCAAATTCAATAAAAATCGGTGAGCTGTTCTATAAAAATTGACAATCGTTTTGTGTGTCTAGCTGTAACTGCCACACCCACTGGACTCGCTTCGCACGTTTGTTCATGTTCTTAGCCCATTTAGCTTGTGGTATGGTTTTCAAGATATTGACGCGACTTTGTTGTTTTGTCTTCTTTTTTTTATGGCCCGTGGGTGGTTTTGTCTAAATTGTTGTACCTTTAAATTAAATGTTACCTATCACTGTCACAGTCAGTCAAACTGTCAAGTCAACTGTCAATTTGAAACAACAAAACAAATGGCTGTTTGATACTGTTCAAAATTCTTGGAATTTCTTCGATTGAAAGGGAACAAGGTACTTCACTCACCTAGTTTTAAACTAGGTGAGTGTACAGTAAATTAGTAGTTTACACTGGATTGTATTCGGTTAACATAGTGCACGTTAAATAATAATTATAATTCTTGATGTTTTGTTATAGAATTCGAGAGAACGCTCCAGCCTTAGAAAAGTATTAATTAGGAAGCCTTTACTCTTGCTTCTTACCCAGGAGGCTCCTCTGCAAGAGCACAGGAGAAGAGTCACATCTTGGAGCAGAGCCCACAGCACACAGTACAATCTCTAGTCTAGGTACTTATTGTCCATGACCTATCTATACTAATATTATAAAGAGGAAAGTTTTGTATTTTTGTTTGTAACGAATAAACTCAAAAACAACTGTCCGATTTCAAAAATTCTTTCACCGTTGGAATGCTACGTTATCCTTGATTAACACAGGCTATATTTTATGTAGGTACTATGGGAGCAAAGCCACAAACAGAAGCTAGTAGTAAATAAATAGGTACTTTTACTGTCTCTATTTCCCTGTGTTTGCCTACTGAGTTGTTTATAGAGTAGGTATACCTGTTTAATCATTATCATCATCATCTTCCTGCCCTTTTCCCATGTTATGTGGGGTCGGCACAACATGTGATCTTCCATTTCTCTCTATCATCCATCATCTCAGTACTCACTCCTTTCTTACCCATGTCATCTTTCATACAGTCCATCCATCTTTTCTACAATCCTTTAATTTCCAACCAAATAGCCCCGACAACCATTATACTTGCAAATTTCATGTAGAATAAACCTATTCACTTTAGATTATTATTTAGAGATTTACTTGTATCTTTCCTGCTACTGAGCCTTGTGAGAGTTGGCAGAGAAGCCATAGCAGCACTTTTAATAAAAGTAACTTACAATTATTAAACCCTTGTTGCATCTTTGTGAGACTAGTAGGTAGTTGTTTATGTATTGTTTATATATGTAAGTAAATATTATTTTTGTGCTATTTTTAGTAGGTTTCTTTATGCACTTAAATTTAAGTATAATAAGTTTTTTTTTCTATTACATATAATACTCTCTAGGATTTACAATTTAGGCTAGTGTGTGTAACATTAATTATCTTTTTCTTAATAAATAATTTAATTAAATAGTGAATACCTACTCTAATGGTTTGGCACTTAGTTCATAGTACCCACATCAATGGAATTTCCCCAAAAAAATATTCCACTATCATAAATAGGTAGGTACAACACAAATATAGGTATTAGAAAAAATACTAGTTAAGTATCTACATAAAAAAACCCTATAGGTTGGTAGGTGAATAGCTGATGCAAAAACCAGGCTGGCAACAAGTAGGCAAGGTAAGCAACTTACTACCTAATTCTTTTTTGTTGGTGGCTGTACCTAATTATAATTTACATCAGTCAGATAAGAGTGTAAAAAATAAATATATAATTTCGTGGTATCTCCAACCTAACAATAAATTTGTGATGGCATTTGGTTGGTGTCTGAGGGACATGTGGATGGAATAAATTACAATGACTCAAAATGACAGTTTATTAATTTGCCATAAAAATTTAAGTACTAAAATTAAAAAAAAAATTGCATGCAAAATTTTAAATTCATAACAATAAATATCAAAACAAAACAAACATGATCATAAACTGTAATCCCCAGGCTTGGTAGATTATCTCCTAAAATCTCATTTTGCAAAGAAGTTACATAAGTATGTAGGTACTACATAGTTAGGTAACTAAGTACACACATTGTGTCTTGATTTGCATGTAGGAATTATGTAGGTACCTACTTACCCACTACCAAGGTATAATTTGTAGAAATTTATCAGTACAAAGTTTCTGATAAGTTAGGTAGTTCAGATTTAACTCAAGACAGAATAGGTACAATAAGTAAGCACCTACCTAACCTACCCACCCACCAAACCAACTATTTATATTGAATATGCCTAAAACATAATTATACACAACAATGTTTAGAGTTTAATTGTTTTTTCTTTAAAAGCTTCATACAAGGCTTCTATACTTGTGAATACATGATTTGTGTCTGCCTTTAACTCAGGGTTTGAGTTGGGTGCAATCAGGAATGCATGCCAGCCAGCCTCTCTCGCACCTTTGTAGTCCTTCTCAAAATCATCTCCAACATGAATTGCCTGAGATGGCTTTATTGGAACTTTACAATAATCTAATGCTCTATCGAATATCCTAACATCTGGTTTAATAAAACCAGCTTCATATGATGTCAAAACGAAATCAAAAAGATTACGCAAATTGACACTCAGTAGTATGTCATTGAGCCGAGGATCAAAGTTTGATACAATTCCAATGGTCATTCCACTCCTCTTCAGTAGTTTGAGAAGTTTAGGGCTTCCATAGGCAACTGTCCAGCACTTACTGGTTTTAAATTCATCAATGAGTTTATATGCAATCTTATCTATATCGACATTAGCTGGCAGCTGGTCTTTGAATGTTAATTTCACAACCTCCTGCCACCAGTGCCTCCAGGTCATATTACTCTGGCCAAAATTAGGATATTGTTGGTTCATAAACTGGAAACTTTCCATCATTTGAGCTCTCAGTGTGTCCTCGGAGCCAGTGAAGCCATGGTCCCGCGCCACGAGTCCGTAATGCTGCCATGGCGGGATTCTGAACTTCAGGATGGTGTTTGTGGCATCAAAGGTAACTAGCCTTACTGCTTGCATGTTGCTACAAGCTGAATCTTCATCGAATAGGCGGTACCGGGAATTCTACGACAAAAATAGATGGTAAATAAAGTAGGTAGTACCTACCTGCCTAACTAGTTACCTAACATTACCATGCTCAAAATGAAATACTTTTAGGTAGGTATCTATTATCCTATCATAAGCTACTAATAATAAAAACGCGAAAGTTTGTAAAATGTATGGATGGATGGATGTCTGGATGTATGTTTGTTCTCTTTCACGCTAAAACGGCTGAACGGATCTGAATGAAATTTAGCACAGATGTAGATTATGGTCTGGAATAACATATACCCACTTAGGTTACATTTTATCCTGGAAAAATGTAAGGTTTCCGCGGGATAGATTTGTTTGTCTTTCAAGGTATACCGCGGGCTAATTATGATGAAGGAATACCTTGGATTTTTTGAACTTTTGATTATGTAGGTCTTAGATAATAATAATAATAATATACACCTATCTGATCTAAGATGTACCTAGGTAAGTTTAATAGAAAAGTTATTCTGTGCTAAGTAGGCTTGCTTAGTTTTGATAAAAAATTAATAAAAGTAGGCGAGTAGGTACCTACATTCTTCTTTCTTTCTTTTTGTCTTGTATTTCTGTCATCTGTCTTCAAATCAAAAACGCTAGTCGTACCTACCATAGCTACATAACTTACCTACTTAGTTTGTAGGTACATCAATCAAAACACTGACTTGACTGCAAAGACATTTTATCTACTGACGTAAGTGACTGTGACAACTTGACTGACACTGGCGAAGTTGTTCTCTTCTACTTCTTCTTTATGAGGGTTAACTGTCTCTTTTGAAATTAACTTTGTCAGTGTCAAGGGTTTAACGTGACAGATGCCATAAATTAAGAAGAAATACCAAACAGGCATTTAGTTCTATTAATTGACTTGAATTATATTGTTGATGTGACTTTGCGATATTGCCAATAATACCTACATTATTTACCCAATTTAAAAAAACTCGACGAAAAACAACACACAAAAACAGACACTGAAGATTTCGCTTTTTTTTTATCTATGGTAGGTACATATTGACAGTGACAGTAAAATGTTTTTTTTAATTTGACAAAAAAATACGTAAAAAGTACAAAGAAAAAAAACTGCACACACGCACGATTATTGTATTTACTAGTGGAAAAATAATCATATTTCAAAATAAAGGACGTGGTATACTTCCAGGATGGTGTACGTTAAGGGAGGCAAGTACCGCTAGTGTTTCTACAACACAGATTACTCATATCATACAATTCATACATACGTTTGTATAGCATTTACTAACGCCTAGCGACGAAGGCCACGTCAGCTCGTAAAATGGATTTCATTCTAATTGAAGCAACCTTTCAGCGAAACAATAGTTAGATGAACCATCGCTTTGTACAAGAACTCGTCTCGAACTCTTTCGCTACTCACTTGCCAGATGTTAGTCAAAAAGTATCAAGCTTGCAGTTTGCACACTTTCATCCATCATTTGTTGTTGTTTTGTAATGAGTAGGTCTCTAAGTATATACTCAACTTATATAAAATGAGCTAAGCAAGTGTTTATATAATTAAACATTTTTGGTTCTCTCTTAACTTCCAGTATCTTTTGAATGTTAAAGATTAATTATTTGCGGTAGCTGGTTTAATAAAGTACTGCCATTGACTTGCCGCTCGACGTGTCATTATCTTGCTGTTGGGGTCGGTACAACGGCTTCTCGTCCTCCACTCCACTATCATCCGTCATCTCAGTAGTCACTCTTACACAATTCATCTTTCTCACAATCCATCTTTTCATGCCTACCTCTACCTTTATATCCATTGACATTAAAATCGATTGCCCTTATTTTAACAAGATTTTCTTGCCTCTGAATTTCCATCATTGGCATCATTACACTACTTTTAGACTTCCTCTTTTGGTAGTTCTTTCAAAACTTGCTGTTTATCCATTACTTGGCATATATGTAAATCGACAAAATGTGCACTTATCCCTACCAGTAGGGATAGCTTGGTAGGGATAAGTGTACCAGCGGACTTAATGTACATCCACACAGTAAATTATAATATATGACATCCTAAGGCGGAATCTCTGAACTGTTTTTTATAAATGTTCCTTATACAGAGTGTCTAAAATGTTTCTATTCAGATGGGTCAGTGGTGGAGCGAGCTCCTTTCAGCCTGTTTGGATGGTTCTGGAGCGGTGTCAACTTTGTATATCTGTTGTAAGTGTATTCAGTTATCAAGACTCATTAAGTAGGTAGTCAATAGTCACTATCACTACATGTATGTACATATTGTACATACACAGGAAACGTTAGCACGATAGTAATGAATAAATACACAATATACAAATTATGTGTGAATGAAGTTTAGGTGCCTGACTGGTGCCTATTATTTATTTTATTAACCTGTGTTTATGACATGTTTAATAGGCAGGCATAGAATAACAACAAAATGTCTAAAAGAATCTTAGGTACATAAGATAAGATATTGTTCTTGTCTGTCTCAGACGTGTTTTCCACAAGTGTTGTATGAATTATTTTCAACATTTTTATGTGTAAGTAAACACAATAATTGTTGACAATATTATGGTGACAGATCTTTTGTAAATGACCTAACATAGTAGAATCTTGCAATTCACCTTTGTTGTTTTATATCTGCAAGCTGCTGGTGGGCCCTTTTGCATGTTGGTGGAGGTGGTTGCTACTTCATCCAGCCGATTTTGAGTCACAGGGTGGGGTATCTAAAACTCTATAGAGAGGACCGGCCATTCTATTTCACACTTTATTTTAGTTTCATAGTATTCCTGTGTGTGGAATACATGTGTGCAAATGTCATGTTTGGACATACCTCTGACTACCTCTTCAGATATCCTCAAAGATCTAAGTAACTAAAGATCTGAGGAGATATCTACCAAGCCCGGGGATTGCAGTCATGATCATATTTTTTATTTTTTAGTATTCCTAATAGTCAATAGTCAATAGTCAATAATCTTTATTCAGTAATATCACAAGGATCATTTTGAATCGTCTTACATACTAGGTGAGTCTAGGTGCCAATTCCAGTCCTATCCCCAGTACGAGAAGAACTGGCAAGAAACTCGCTGGGCCCTAGCGCTTTTTTTGTATTATGAACCTTGTTAACATTGTTAGGGACACCTAGCAGAGTTGGAGCTGATTCGTCCCAAGCTTTTTTGTCATCTAAGTACTCTGATATTCTATAATAAGCTTTACGAGACAGGTTTTGTTTAATTACATTTTTGAATTTCGCAATCGATAGATCAAGCATGTCGCTTGGGATCTTGTTATAGAAGCGTACACATTGCCCTATAAAGGATTTGCTTACTTTAGTGAGCCTAACCGTGGGAACAGCTAGTTTATTTTTATGTCTGGTATTAACATTATGAAAATCACTATTTTTTTTAAATAAATTAATGTTTTTATGAACATACATCAAGTTTTCATATATATACTGACATGGCATTGTCATAATGTTAATTTCCTTAAACTTATCTCTAAGAGATTCTCTGGGACCCATGTTATAAATTGCACGAACAGCCCTCTTCTGCAACACAAATATGGTGTTAATATCTGCAGCACTCCCCCACAACAAAATACCGTAAGACATAATGCTATGAAAGTAGCTGAAATATACAAGTCTAGCAGTTTCTACGTCGGTGAAATGACGGATCTTTTTAACTGCATATGCTGCAGAGCTAAGTCTCTTCGACAATTTGTCTATGTGCGGGCCCCATTGAAGCTTATTATCTAGAGTTATGCCCAAGAACACTGTGTATGGTTACCTAATGGTACCTAATGGTTTGTCTTTGGTCTCGTAGCTCTGGAACTGGTGCTCCAGTTTATATTTTCAGTTTATACAGCCTTTTTTATGAGTTTTTTTATTTTAGGTGAACAACTTGATATTCTGCCTGAGATTAGCCTCAGTTAGATTTTGCTTGGGTATCTTCTGGTGTAACAAATTTTTTTATAATTCAGGTTCCAGACACTTATAAATCCGAACTACAGCAAGCACGGAGACAAGTATGTGCAGGACTTCAGACCACCTGGCAGTGGGTATGTAATTATTGTATCTATGGGTATATCATTCACGGAATGTCTGTGTGTCTGTATAAATTCCATAGTTACTACACTATGTTATACTTCTCATGAAAAAAATCAAGCCATCTCTAAAGTTGTAGCTTTGTTTTGATTAAGTACATGGTTTTTAAAATCTTAAGATAGACTGGAAATACAAAAGTACCATTAAATTGGTAGTAGTTTATGCTTGGGAATAACATAGTCATCAATTTAGTAGTCACATTAATAATGCAGAAGTGAAGCGATTTTTTTATGAAAAGTGTGTATTTTAATAGATATTTCACAATAGAAGAAAAGACTCAAAGTAGCAGCAAATGCAATCAAAAGTTAGCATAACCTTTTCCAATGAGTTTTAGTTTTAACCGCTTAGGACTCGATGTGAATGATATAAAACTAGCGGCTAATCTTTAATGAGCTTATTCAAGACGTTCAACATGAATGTATTTCGGGGCCTCTCTGCGAGACAACTCCATGTTTCATCCCGAGTCTCAGATATCGCCATTCACAGTCCCCCTGCGATTGCAATGACTATAATGACGACCTCAGTGGCGCAGCGGGCGAGAGTCCGCCTGCTACGCTAGAGGTTGCGGATTCGATTCCCGCCTCGGAACATATTTGTGTATGATCTGCAGAAATTTGTTCCGTTGGTCTGGGTGTTTTCTATGTATAATAAAAATATATCTGTCTATGTATATAATGTATTGAATATATCAGTTATCTAGTACCCATAACACAAGCTTACTTTGAGTAGCTTACTTTGGGGCTAGATGATGCTGTGTGGACTGTGTGTTAATGTGATGTTGTTTCAGGCCTCCGAAGCCGCCAAGCCGCAAGTACGGAGGGTTCGGCCCCTCCGGCTCAGGGCCGTCGGCACCGCCGATGGGAGGCTGCGGGTGCGGCTAAATCACAAGTCATAACGACGACGTTGCCGACGCCTGCGCTGCGCCTGCGCCGGACATAATAATAACCTAGATCTAACTAAGTATAAGGCCGGGACTCCACCAAAGCGGAGGACGAGCAGAGAGGAGAGGTTTTTTAAAAAACCTCGAAAACCCTTTTTTTAAAAAACCCTTTTTAAAAAAAATAGAATTGTGCTATTGACACATCTCTCCGCTAAGCTTCAGTGGAGATCGCTGTGCGGAGATGTTTAATATTTGTATGGCGCGATGCAAGCGGAGATGTGAGCTGTGCGCGGACGACGCGCAGTGGAGACGAGATAACCGCACATATCTTCGCTTTGGTGGAATCTCCCGAGCTGAAAAACATCTCTTCTCGCACAGCACACAGCACACCGCACACATCTCCGCTTTGGTGGAGTATCGGCCTAATGGATAGCGACCATTAGTCGTGCCGAGATAAGATGGCTAACTCCCTACAGCGAGCAGTGTGCTTGCTTACATTCGGCGCGTATAATGCTCGATATTCACAAGCGTTATAACACCTAAGTACTGTTAATTCCACTGTTATGAATACAGTTCACTTTAAGTATCGTTTGGGCGTAAAATCAAATTATTATAATTCATTGTGTGTAAGTACCTACTGTGTTTGCAACTTGATAGAGCCTTAGAATTTGTATAAAAGCCATTGATCCAAGGCAAATGGGTATTAGCTTAATTTGATTGAAAACCAATACTGTCTTTAAATCAGTTCTGCATCGCACTTTGAGGCTGTGTGGCAAGTGTCTGTGTCGCCATTGACAAGGGGTCTACATAAGTTACATTGACGATCAGCGACTGCGCCATGTGTGTATTGTGATGATATATTAAAAACATTAAATAAAAATGCAAATTTTAAAAATGTTTGTTTTTCAATTACAATAGGATGAATGGCAGTGGCAATGGCAAGTGTTCTTTGTCAGCAGGTCGGGGACTGTCGAACGAGTATTCTTATAATATTCCTTATAATCTTTGCAAATGCAGACAGAACAACGAAATAATGCTCTACGTCTGTTTACACTAAAAGAATTTGATTGAGTGGGGATAGAATGAGCATTCGCTCGTCTGAATTCGAATATTACTATTAATAGTTCTATTGTTATATTCGAATTTAGACAGAAAATTTTATCCAGTTTATATTCGAATTGTCCGATTATTCAAATATTTGAATGCAAGCCCTGATAAGAATGTGAATAATGATCAATAACGAACGTTCTAAAGGGACGTGGATCAACTGTTTCACATGTATATACCTATGTTATCATCACAGTGGGTTCAGTAATTAAGTATTTACTATCTTTTTACAACTCTAAATAAATGAACCTACCTACGTATAGGTACTTATGTAAGCATACCTAGGTAGAGGCAGATCAGTCTAAAAATGCACGTCCCTCCAATGTATTTGTATTTACCTCTACATGCGGTACAAGTACAAGTGGAGGGGCGTGCATTTTTAGACTGAATCATCTCTACCTACTGGAAGTTTTGTAGGTAGGTACGGTACTATTTAAACCATGCAAACAAAGTAGGGAGCGGGTCAGCTAGTTACCAAATAAAACACATGGGTAACACAAGTTCAAAAGGAAGTAGGGAGCGGGTCAGCTAGTTACCAAATAAAACACATGGGTAACACAAGTTCAAAAGGAAGTAGGGAGCGGGTCAGCTAGTTACCAAATAAAACACATGGGTAACACAAGTTCAAAAGGAAGTAGGGAGCGGGTCAGCTAGTTACCAAATAAAACACATGGGTAACACAAGTTCAAAAGGAAGTAGGGAGCGGGTCAGCTAGTTACCAAATAAAACACATGGGTAACACAAGTTCAAAAGGAAGTAGGGAGCGGGTCAGCTAGTTACCAAATAAAACACATGGGTAACACAAGTTCAAAAGGAAGTAGGGAGCGGGTCAGCTAGTTACCAAATAAAACACATGGGTAACACAAGTTCAAAAGGAAGTAGGGAGCGGGTCAGCTAGTTACCAAATAAAACACATGGGTAACACAAGTTCAAAAGGAAGTAGGGAGCGGGTCAGCTAGTTACCAAATAAAACACATGGGTAACACAAGTTCAAATAAAACACATGGGTAAGACAAGTGCAAAAGGAAGATTTACTTGTTAATCATTTTATTTGCAGCGGTCAAACTGCCTGTTCCGACCATACATTATTTTGTTTCGTCTTCAGTAATTATGTACTTACCTACCTACTTAGGTAGGTAGTATTTAGGTCTACAATTCTAGCTATTATTTTATAATTTACCCAGTGAACGAATACCTACTTATAGGTTACCATTTTATTAAGGAATCCTAAGGAGCCAACCCTGGAAGAACTATCTGATAAGTAAATAACTACGTGTTATTTCTACGAAGGTACCCAAGTATTATAATTATTATACCTAGTTAGGTATTAGGTATATTTATCACACGACAACACTAAAATATCTAGCACTAGTCAATTCAGACATATTTTAGAATACCTACCTACCTACTATCAAAAAGATTTTGATACCTAGAACTAGTAGGTACACTAGTACCTACCTACACTAACATATTTGATTATGTAAGTACTATCCTTGACGGTTTCAATTTGACATTGAACGACATTACGGTAAACAATTGGCCGATATAATAACTATTATACTCAACGCATTTGCCATGAGTTTCCATCTACTTAGTAAATAATGAAAGTCTAAACTAAGTTTTCTAGAGCCGGGAACCGAATGGGCAGCACGGCCACCGGTTCGGACACGTTGGGTCTGTTGATGTACAGGCTCCAGGTTCGCTTCTCCACGTCGAATATACCTGCAAGCACAGAAGAGCTGATAGTCACCGTACCTACTGTGCGCGAGGCGGAGAGGCGCGACCAGATATCAAAATGTCACCATCAAGTACAGAATGTCAAGTTTGTATGTTTGGATGTTTGTTGCTCATTCCCGTAGAACGATTTTGATTGAAATTTGCACACAGAGATAGCGCCTAGATATAGGGTAACTACCTACTTATTTTTTATCCCGAAGGGATAAATAAAGTACCTAGTAAGTATAAAACTCTACAGGCGCCGCTAGTAGAAAAATAAAAATGTCTGTTTCTGGCAAGGACATCCTTTTGTAGAGGTCCATACCGCAGATCGGGGAATAGTATTCCCAGTTCTGTGAGAACATACCAGCAGCAATGGTCTTGATGATGGCGCCCTTCTGGTCTTGAAAGACGCGGAACTCGTCCCCGCTGGTGTCTGACAGGATGTCCGCCACGTCGCGCTTGGACTGCGGCGCAGCGTGGCCCCGGATCGTCGCCAGCCGCCACTCGCTACTGTCTATGATCTTGCCGATCACGTTCTCCACTGGGAGGCGTTCGTACCTGACGATTATGAAGAGAGGTCAGTCTTCAGACGTGAAGCAGATCGGTTGTACAGTTCATCCAACGGATCTAGGCATTCGTGAAGTTAGCCACAGGTGCGAGTTTGCGCATGTAGATACAGTCCGACCGCCCATACCTCCAATAGCTCCCGAAAAACGATACTGCGACGCGCCTGCGGCTAACTTCACGAATGCCTAGACTTGTTGGGCCAACTGTACCTACTTAACTATCAGGTAAATCTTTCTACCACTCTCCTCTAACATCCGTCATCTCAAAAGTCACTCCTTTCGTCCATCACTTTTCTTGTAACGTGACTTTATTCCTTTCGCTCCACCTTATAACGAAAGTATATAAAAGGAAACGAAACATAATAAAGTTTCGTAAACTATCAAAACCGCACTAGCCGCCGACGTGTAGGAGAACGTTCGTTCGACGATGTAAATGCACGCAGCTTGCCGTGTACAAGCGTACAGTTCACACGCTTCGGCGGTTACAGATGTGGTCTTCATTTTATCGTGGCACCAGCTCTTTTGAACCAGTGTGGTAAAGCATTAAAGTTAGAGAGCCAAGTACCACAGGTGTGATAAAGTGAATTGGACAAATTTATAAGCTGTCACATGCTTCGGTTATCAGGTACCACATACCACTTAATTATGTATCTCACTAAATAACATTGTAGTCCGAGGCTCAAGTCGCCAATTTACTAACGCGAAACAGTGAACAGGTGAGTACGTAGGTAAATGAATATGAATATGAATACGACGCGCGGCCCTGACCAACCGCGAATTGGCTTTTGGCAATGGCTACTTAGGTAAACGCCAACTTGAACTCACTTGTTACAGTGTACCAACGGCTCCTTCTCGTACTTCTGCACGTTCAGCTGGGACCTGTCCGTCTTCAGATCTGGCGCCACCTCCACGTTGTACATCTTGGAGGCGCCCCACGCGTCCGACCAGATCATGTTTATCGAAAAGCCGTTGCCGATGCCCAGGCCCTCGTCGCGCAGCACCCTCTCCGCATCAGCGAAGCCCTTCGCGCCGAGGATCTTGCGCGTGATGAAGGTCCGTGCTGAGAAATTGAAAAACCTTGTTAGAGAATCGCTGCAGAATAAAGTTGTCCCTCTTTCCAGTTGCAAGATTCAGGGCATGGTAGATATTACGCTGGCATGGCGTGAAGCAGGATGGGTATAGAATAGAAAGTATCAGTGATTTGCTGAAAACAGCTTTTGACATGTGGTCGTGGAAATTCATGTTACGACGAAAGTTAAACACGTGGGAAGCTCGATATGACGTCTTAATGACCCCATTTGTCTACGCGGTAGTGTGTCAGCCAAGTTCGGAAAAGAAACGAGCATCGCACCGCCATATGTATGTAGGTAGGTATACTATCCATTGTTACGTGGCAGGTCTTCGCTGGTAGGTACCTACATGGTACCTATTTATTTTAACAGCTCGAGGTCACGGTTTCGCTAGATTAAGAATTCCGTCAACTTGCGAATCCGGTTGGTACTACCTATTACGAGTATATATATGTAATGGCTGAGCAAAAACAAAACAATAGGTACCTCCGTAAGAATATAGCGAAGTAGATATATACCAAGTTATGCGTTACGAACTATTTAGGTAGGTACTTACCTACTTGGTTAATGACGCATGGTGGAGAAAATGTACCATGAACTAAATACCGATTAAATAGACCTTACCTACTAGGTGCCTTGCCTACAAGCATTTAGGTCTATATCTGTAAGGTCTTTGAGTTTCGATTAGGTAAGGTAGCTAATTCGTGCCTCCTTCTTTTTGTCTATCAATAACTGTACAACCGAAATGCGTTTGAGAGCCCGGGTGTCACAGAAAATGTATTGAAACCCAGGGGCTTTGTCACAATTAAGCTCTTACAAATAATGTTTCAGAAATGACAAGGTCCAAGCCTGAAGCAACTTTAGTTAAATTTTTAACAGTCATTATAAAAAAAATCAAAGTAGGTAATATTTACTTTGATTTTGTCCGAAGAGCTTGTGGTAAGGTCCTTTAGGGCACTGTGACTTGCCGCCGCCGCCGTGACTCGCTTGCGGCCGGCCGCGGCGGCGCGGGCTTTATCGCTGGTGTCGGAGGAAGTCCCAACGGTTTAGGCACTAGACTCTGACTTAAATAACCGCTGAACAGTTTTCAGTAAATAATAAAGGACTAGAGATACATATTTAATTGGAATATCTGTTCAAATGTGATCATAAAATTTATATATCTTTAAAAGAATTAAACAACGAAATACCACAGAATATGATAGAGAACACCTACCCACTTTACCTGGAAATTAACAACCAAGAAACCCTTTCGGCCACGTACGAAACCGGAGACATTATGCTCAATCCATAAATTTTGCAAGCGTTTTATTAAAATCTGTCAATTTTATGAACCCTTTTCTCAAGTCAATTCTACTGAACCAATAATGGTAAGAAATTGCATTGAATCTCGGGTTCTGAATACATACGCGTGTTCCCTGGCTTCAGCTGGTGGGGGCTCAGGGTATTGATAGAGAAGACGAGGCCGTTCTCGTTGAAGCCCATGGTGTAGCCGGGCATCTGGCCCGCGTAGCACAGCGACGCGAACCTCTCCTCCGTGGCCTGGAACACCAAAGCTAAGGTCACGAATGTCCAAAACCTGCAAGTTCGTACTCCGCCTCTTCAAGTGCACTCACCCCCAGTTCGGCATCTTCCGGTGTCGGGATGACGTGAGCGTGCAGGATGTAGAAGTGGTTGACAGTCTCGAAGAAGGCGTCCTCGGTGTGACCCAGCACAGTCTGCAATAATGAGAGACGTGTCGGAACGTTAGCTTACGTGCATGTTCATCAAAGGTGGCATGTCCATCGAGTTTGTAGCAGACTAGTCGGCTAAGGCTCGAGAGGAATGTGTTTGATTGATTGGAACACATTCCTTTGAAACGTTTTGCGTGTATTTAGACATAAAAACCTTCTAAAATAAGCGTCCTGCATAGAACTATTGAATTAGCAAAATATATTTGTTCCCGGTCTGGATGTAAGCTGTTCCTAGTCACTAGCGTCAACAAACATTATCGCGGACCACTGGGAAATCGAGACAGATTTGTCCCTTCACCAAACGCTGAGAAAAGGCTAAGTACCTACATTACTTGGGTAGGTACATTGATTGCCTATCTGCTGTACAGTATAGTTTTACCTACAGCAGTGTTTTTCAATCTTATTGATATCGCGACCCCATTACAGGTTGAAAAATTCTAGCGACCCCCTTGTCAGACAGATGAAAAAAAAAAAAGATCTCGACTGTAATCCCCAGGCTCGGTAGATATCTCCTCAGATCTTTAGATACTTAGATCTTTGAAGATATTTAAAGGGGGTAGTCAGAGGCAAGTCCAAACATGACATTTGGTACATGCCCACATTTTGCACAGTAGTTAGTATTCCGTACGTGACAGGTTGCAAGCCCATCGCCGCTCATAAGAATACTAACCTACGACACATACCTTCGAATTTTTGGTTCTAGTGTATGCCCGGTTTCCTCACGATGTTTTCCTTCACCGTTTAAGAGCACTGGCATTGCGCACATAAATTTTTCGAATGGAAAAACTCATTGATGCACGAACAGGTTTGAACCCACGACCTTCGGATCGTGAGGCAGGGGTGCTACCACTACACCACCAGCGCTCTTTTATTTTTTTTAAAATTAAACAAGCCCATCCTTCTCACTACAACTGTGTTAGTATTGTGGTCTACTTTGCCTTTTCCCTTCGCGACCCCGCTATGGGTCGCGACCCGCAGATTGAAAAACACTGACCTACAGCATGGTAGGCGTCTTACGTATTGTCGGTTGTTGAGCCCGATGGAGCTGCAGCCTCCGGTGTCGTTCCGGGGCACGCGGTTGTCGTTCGCCGTCATGATGATGTCGTCCAGCTGCAGCAGGAACAGCTGATGATGACAAAATGTTGATCACGACTGTCATCTCCAGGCTCGGTAGACACCTCCTCAGATCTCCAGTTAGTTACATCTTTGATATCTAAAGACGGCACGTTCAAACAAGATATTTGGTACATGCCCATATTTTGCACGGTAAGTATTCCGTACGTGAGAGGTTGCAAGCCCATCGCCGCTTATAAGAATACTAACCTATTACACATAAGTACCTTCGAAGTTTTGGTTCTAGGGTATGCCTCTAGGTATGGTTCTAGGGTTTCCTCACGATGTTTCCCTTCACCGTTTAAGAGCACTGGCATTGCGCACATAAATGTTTTGAATGGAAAAACTCATTGGTGCATGACAAAGTTTGAACTCACGAACTTCGGATCGTGAGGCAGGGGTGCTACCACTACACCCCCAGTGCTCAAAATGTTATGGTGAAATATTAGATCCTCATTGCCGTTGTTTTATTAACATGTATGTCAGAAAACCCACTTGATAGAACGGCACTTTGGCACCATCAGCGACCCCCTGGATCTCCTTTACGTAATATGGGAACCTCCGCTTCATATTTGCTAGAGTTTTGTCATAAATGGCGCGGCCGGCATCAGTTTTGTACTCCTTCTCAAAATCCCGCAAGTTTTCGTATGAGGACAGGAAGCTTTTGATAATAGACGCGAAGTTTCGACCCTGGAGAACATACATAATAACAGATCGTGAGAACTATTGACTGAAACAAATACATGAGGTTTTTTTTTCTATAATACTGGACCAGTCATTTTATTTAGTCACGAAATAATACGAATGCAGGGGCCTTACCACAAGCTCCTATAAACCATCATGTTTCAGAACCGTCACATTTCAATCTCGCAGTAACACTATTTCAATACAACTTTGATAAGTCATGGTACCTACGAAATAGAAAAGTAATTTTACTTTGATATTGCACGAAGAGCTTGTAGTAAGGCCCCTGGTCTCTCATTTGATCTCTATACTGTCCTGCTGATAGGCAAAGGTCCTGTAAACCTCTACACTGGTATATTTTGCGTAACAAAGTCGGGTTTATTCGAACACTTATAACTCTAGAACGGCTGGACCGATTTTCATGATTTTGGTATATTTGTCTCCGTCCCGAATAACAGAATAACTTTAAATAAAATTAAAATAATTTATATGCGGACGAAGTCGCGGGCAACAGCTAGTTAATGAATAAAAAGGTCTCCAGATGCCTGGGCCACACCTACCACATCGTAGCCAACTTCATAGTGAGAGCCTGTGACGTAGAGAACGGGCACGGTGCGCCTCCGGCCGATCTGCTCCTCCGTCAGCGTGTAGCCTGCAACAAGCCACCGTTACCGTGACTGAGCATCTCTTTTACTACTGCTCGTAGAGAGGTGTAGGCACCTAAGGTCATTGCTTAATACATACATCATCGTCTTTTTGCCCTTATCCCACGTTATGTGGTGTCGGCACAACATGTGATCTTCTTCCATTTGCCTCTGTCATTCGTCATCTCAGTACTCACTCCTTTCTTACCCATGTCATCTTTCACACAGTCCATCCATCTTTTCTTTGGCCTACCTCTACCCCTGTATCCATTCACATTCATACCTAACACTCTCCTTGTCACATGACATTCATCTCTTCTCTAACAAGCCCATACCACGCTAACCTATTACTCATCATCTTTTCTGTCACCGGTGCCACTTTCAGACATAGTACATATGTACATCCATACATATAATCACGCCTTTTTCCCGTAGGGGTAGGCAGAGACTACTTCTTTCCACTTGCTACGATCCTGACATACTTGTTTCGCTTCATCCACTTTCATTATTCCCTTCATACATGCTCTTCGGTTTAGGGTACTCTTGACCTGGCCTTTTTTCAAGACGTCCCTCATTTGATCTCGAAACGTCCGCATAGGTCTACCCCTTCCAACACTTTCATTCTCACTCGCCTTATACACTTTTTTCGTCAGTCGTTCTTCATTCATTCTCTCGACATGGCCAAATCATCACAACATATTTATCGCGTTTTATATGTATACCATTTTTCCCGACGTTTCGACAGGTTTACACACTGTCGTTTACACAGAATCATCCCGTTACCACAATTATCCGGAGAGTCACAAACAAACATCTAGGTACACAAAATTTCGTGTTTATTAATCAGTAGGTTCTGTACTGCTAGTCAATAAATTACAATCACGTTAGTCTGCTGTTACATTTTTTATATTATCTACCTAATACTAGCAACACGCCCGGCTTCACACGGGTAGCAAAAGTATCTCTATTTTTTTATATATAAAATACGGCCTATGTCACCCGGGGCTGGTGTAGCTTCCCAACAGTGAAAGAATTTTTGAAATCGGTTCAGTAGTTTCTGTCCGGAGCCTATTCAATGCAAACAAACAATTAAATCTTTCCTCTTTCTAATATTAGTATAGACTAATAACGCGCGGCTCCGCTCGCAATGTACCTACCCGGATAAAAAGTAGCCTATGTGTTATTCCAGTTCATAAACTACGCGTATTCCAAGTTCCATCCAGATCCGTTCAGCCGTTTCATCGTGATCCAGTAACAAACAACCATCCATTCAAACTTTCGCATTTGTAATATTATAGGACAGTGGTAAGGAGAGTTATTGATTTAGCCATTGATGTATTTATTGAACTATGGTTGATTTATCATAGAAGCGGTGGTCAGTAGGTACTAGCGAGCGGCCACAATATGGCCTGTCCTTGCTACGGAATTCTTGACTACAAGAACTATTTAAATATTCAAAACAGTTTAAACTATTGAACTGTATTCTATACTTTTATTATTATTATAGAGAGAAAAAATTTGATTGTTTGTTTGTTTGCATTGAATAGGCTTCCAAACTAAAGAAGCGATCTGAAAATTCTTTCACTGTTGAGAAGCTAGGTACACTATGCCCGGTGACTTGGCAACATTTTATTTTAAAAAAATAATAGGATCCTTACTAAAAATCCAATAATGTAACCCAAGGTGTTAAAAAAATATCTAAAATATTTTATAAATCGCGTGTGTTGCGAAAAATATTGATGATAGCACAAAATAATGTCTACGACTGTGCAGAACACACAAAATCATTATTTACAAAAAATGTCGCGACAGCATAATGTCTAACTATTAATACTTGTAGTTATGCCACAATTCGTGTTCTTTTATTTTTTAAAATAATTGAAATGCCACCGCTAGAATAGGTTCTCTTTTTGTATCTTGGTACTAATTCTTATCAAAATAAAATAATAAATTGCTTCATATTAAAAACTGTTTCAATATCTTTATACGACTTTTTGAATTATTCAATTCGGACATTCCATTCGAAAGATATCACGAGTTTAAAAATGTAATGATTAGAAAAAAGTTGCGTGGTACCCTGCTCGGCAGCTAAGCAGCACCTTATGCAATGTAGGCGTCACTGGGGTACCTATGGCCGTACGGGAGAAGAATCTTTATAATTTTCTTTTTTTGGTAACTAATCTGACGCAAATACAAAGGTTTATGTGTGAGTATTATAATTTTTAATTTTGAAATTTTCGTTAAATATGAGTCGAAGCCGGGGCGGACTGCTAGTGAATATATAAATCGTAAAATTCATCGTTGATCTTTAAGCCTATGATATCACGAGTTTAACCCCGCGTTTACACTAAATTATACCTACAACAGGTTACTCTACATGTTGTATCAAACTGTTGTGATTTATTTTTATACCTAAAACAAGTTGTAAGGATAAATATATTTACAAAACTTTCAAAAAATGTGTCAAAGACTGGAAAATATAATATTATTTAAAACAAAACATGTATAATTGTCATCGTGTATTCAACATGTTTGTAGATGTAAACGCGGGATTAGAGTAGGTACTTATAGTGTTTTTTATACATGGTGTCCCAAAAAAGAAATGTATGAGGCTGACCTTTCGATCATTTCAATTTTTTTCCCAGACTTTGAATAATTTATAAACGACAGGTTTTTATAGTCCCCGTCATGTATTCTAATGAATACCTTTACAAAGGATTATTAACCGAAACATAACTTCGGGCACTTAAACAGCCACAGATTTACCTACTGCTGTTTCTGTAGGTATGTACCAGTTTATTTATAAAAATATACATTTTTACAACAAAAACAAAAAATACAAATCAATTAATAAAAATATCGAACCTTGAAATGACACCACTCAGACAAAATAAGAAAAAATATTTTTCCCGCAGTTTATAAAATAAAATCTTACCGTTCAATTCCTTCATCCTAATTCCTTATTGTAATAAAACACGAATCAATAAAGATTATAGCAATGTGTCACAGCGACTGCGCCGGAGCACGCGCGGGTCGGCAGTGGCTGGATCTAATGTAACTATTAGCCGTACCGAAACGAACCACTCAAGGATACAATACCTAGCTATTCTTAAAACCCCTGCGCTGAAGAAAATTGTAAAGTACCTACACTTAAAACACCTGCGTTAATTTAGCCAGGTGAACAAAGCCTACTTTTAGTGCACTTATCACATCTAAGACCGGGCCCATCCACATCGTCGGAATTAAATAAGTTGTCTATGTCACAGTGTACCATGGCGTAGCGAATTGAGGGCTATTGTTATATTATGCTAATAATTCCTACCACGTCGGGGCTAGAGGTAGGCAAACATGAGAAATAGTTTGCTCGAAAAGCATTTTAAAATAACTAATGTTACCGTAACTCAAAAATAAAAACTTGCACAATAATTAAGTACAATAAAATAAATAAAACTCTGCACCCACCCATATTATTTTTATCAATGAAGCAAACTAATTTTAGAATGTGAGAATTGAACGATCAAGAGCTAATTATTTCGGCAATAGGTACCTACGGATACGGTATCCTTCCGGCCCCACGGTACAACTGTTAGGCTCAACTAATTGTGCCGTGGGTACTTTAAGTTCCCTTCTACACAACTGGTCTTGGTCCGTTCTGGAAAAAAAATAGACCTATGGCCCAACCGACGAAAAAGAGAATCTCTGGTTGTGCCGTGGGTGCTATTGAGACACAACTTGATTGATCTGTTTTGAATTATGGTATGGGGCAGTTGGTGATATTGTTTTAATCGCGATTTCGGCCATCGGGAGATCCTGGTCCCCTTCATCCAGTGATCTGTTATAGTTACTAAAGATTTTCTCTATACCTTCATCACAGTAAAAGCCCAGCCCCACCGGTGCGCCTCCACCGTGCCCACGGCCTTACCCACGAGAAACACTACTAGCTAGGGTGTATGCAATTAGACTGATATATAATTAAATATTATTCTGCCAAGATTTTTTTGTGAGATTTATAATACCCAAGTACGGAAATGTAAGTAAGCCATTGTTTTTGGTGATAATTCCATAGTTAATCAGATTCACTTGTTATTATACTGGTGGTCGGCGTGCGTCTCATCGCTCACATCGCAGTACAAGGATTTTTTTAATTATTATGAAATGATTTTCTCATAATTATGCCATTAACGACGACCTCGATGGTGCGAGCGGGTGCCCGGCTGACGAACCACCGGTGCGGGTTTGAGTTCCGGACATAGTTATGTGATGGCGAGAATTAACGAGTGTCGACTCATCCGTTTTCATAAATGTACGTACGAGAATTTAGAGCCTCTTTAGAGCCTCAGCTACAGAATGCAATAATATTCATCTATGTATTGATGATGATATATCTCTGTATGTCTAAGACTGAGACATACAGAGACATATCATCATAACACGACACTTAGTGTCGAAATTAAAAATTCAGTGTACCTAGTTCAGGTGACGGTCGGTGCTGTTGTTTGTAGGCCCCATGCATGGGGACCCCCCTGACTAACCCTGAGTTCATTGATTGCATCAGGATACCACCTACGACCTGCCTCAATAGGACTGATTTATGTCTAGATGTGGTAATGTTTGCTCAACACTTTCCAAATGTTTTATGAACGGATGTTTGTTTAGGGAAATATTATGTCTTATTTTTTGCAAAATATATTTCAGCGCCCTAAATTGTAAAACTTTTATGAACAGGTAACGCCATTTAACGAAAAAACGGTATAAGCAAAAACCTAAAAATATAAGGTACCTAGTACCTACTTAATACTAACAAATAAATATCCGATTTGCGTCGTGTCTGGTTCTTAAAGTTTTTTAAATCACGATGGTAAAAGAACCATTGTGAAAGGGGTAGTTATGGATGGTACTCTCTCAGGCGTGAGCTTAGTAGTAGGTAACCTCTTTGGATATTTATACAAATCCCTACTAAACATTATGTAAGTACCTAGGAAGCAATAGTTCACTTGATATACCTACTGTTCTCGCAAAAAATATAAAGAACAATGCCATCAGTTTCGCTGGTCTCCGAAGATTTGAACCGGCTCAATTACTGTGATTACACATAATCGCTCAGTCAATACTAAAAACATCTTTGATTGTTTTGTTGGGTTCGTGAACGCAAACCGCAAAACGACGGAACTTGACGACTTAAGAGTGTCCTAAAATATAAACTTTAGCGGAGCTTACGTACCTAGCTACCATACCTAGGACTTAGACCGGCTTACAGCTCAGTTGGTAGTAGCTCTGCCTTCTGCGCTGTAGGTTGTGAGTTCGATCGCCACCTAGGACTAACATTTGTGCGAGGAACCCAGTGAATTGTTATAGTTACTAAAGGCTGAACCAAGCTGTTTGTTCTGTGTCTGGGTGTGGAATGCTTCCAGATATTTTCCGGTCACTGCAGCTCATTTTACTATGTCCCAATGTTCAAGCAAACGTCAATGAAAAGAGAAAGTAGTTTTTATTGCTTACCTACTTAACTACATTTCTACTTAGGTATCCGTATTGATGTAGGTACTCATTATGTACCTACGCATTAGATAGGTACCAAGATGTATGCATTAGATAGATACCTGCGTACGTAGTCACTTAATGATGATAAATTATGATATTAATATAATTAGTATTGAGTACAACATTCGCTAGTCGCTACAGTCACCCGCTCGTACCCGCGCGAGTGTAATGGGCATGGGCTAGTGTCGAACCTGCGACCTTGTCCGCGGTCTAGGCCACGCGGCTGCGCGGGCGCATATCACTCATCTGCGGTTTTACGTCGACACGACAATACGACACGTTTTATGTTTTTATTTATATCACTACAAGGCCACGTAGATTCACTGTTTACAATTTATTATTTGGATCTCGTAAACGGAGGAACCATTACATTGCAAAGGGTCGCATTTGACCGAATTAATTATAGTGATGTCCAAGTACCTACCTGTACCTACTCGGATGAGTATGAGGCTTTTTTTTACAATAAATGATGTAGCTTGTATGACCCTCATGGAGGATCGGAGGTCTTCCCGTGCAGGTAGTCGGTCATCGAGGACGTAAAGGACCAATCGATATTGTAGCTGCAAATGAACTTATGAATTTAATAAGTTAATTCACATTTTTAGTAATACATGTGAACAGCGACTCACGGATTGAACTATGTAGGTACAAGATTATTGAGTTACCGTTATTTGAGTAAGCAAATTGAATGACATTTCCTAAAATATGATACGGTAGTGCCTAGAAGTCCTCGCGAGTTTGGTCGCGTGATATTTTTTCATACAAACTTATACAAACTGCACCTGAGAAGTTAAATGTAGGGAATCTATTCAAAGTGACTGTGCGGTAAAATCTAACGTTTTTTGTCCACTTGAAGTATATAAGTAAGTCAGTTATCACATGGTTCTGGTAATCTAGTTACCATTACCAATGGATCTAGGGTAAATAAGTCAATGATTGCGAAAAAACTAGCAACAGTCAATGTGATAGGGCTATTGTCTAGCAAAGTAACAAAGACAATTAACTATAAAAGTAGATTACTTTTAAATAAGCACTTATCTGTAATCATGGGTATTTGTAGCTGCATGTACCTAGCTACTTCACCGTGACGCAAATCATTTGTGGTAACGCATATTATTTGGAGGCTTCCGGGTGGCGATCACAATGTTACACAAAATATAAAAAAATGGTTTGTCCGTGACAATAGTTGGCCATATCATAAATTCAAACTATAATACCTCATGTACGAATCTAGATAACTCTGTAGGTAAGTATCTAACCCAGAAACTCATTTCAGTGTATGTAAATAACTGAGCGAGCGTAAATAGAGCGATGTGATCTCGTAGTGTCCGGCTGTCAGTGTGGGTATAAACGGCTGATTTATCGTCCTGCGTGTGACCGCGAGCGCGGCACGACTCTAGGGAGTCCTAGATCTCAGCTCTCAGCCAGGATCTTGGAAGGGTTCTCATCGGTCTCAATAAACTTATCTAGGTATAATGAGACGACAATTTACCTACGACATATCCTCATCTCCCTGCCCTTATCTCATCTCACGCTATTTCCTTCATTCTTATTCTCTTTCACAGTCCACACCATAAGCGGGTTCTTCATTTCGAACAGGTACTTACTTGCCTAGATAATTAATATTAATTTTGAACATTAAATACTTACATGCAATTTATACGACAGCATTATTATTTATTTTCGTACAAATTGCCTTCGTTTTATGATGTGGACTAGTTTAGTTTAACAAGTTGTTAATGACTATTTTGATTACCCTATTTATTTTATTGGTAGGTACGTACAGCTTCATAATAGATTATTATTTTGTTATTTATTTAATACTTAAAACTATAAGGTCGGGTTAACGACGCAGTTGTAAATTATAGATAAATCACATAGTACATTTATTATACCTACTCGTGGTAGTAATAATAGCTGCATGGAAGGCAGGTGTAATCTAAATGTTAGGTTTGTAGGGACCTTTGTGTTCGCTGGCGCATTTTATTTATTCGTGACCTATCTAACTTATCATTTGGACACCTACAGGAAATCTAATCTGGTAGATCTTCGAGCATACCCCTCGCCATCACCTAGCACTATACTAACTTAATTGAATTTTGGTTTTAATTTGTAGCCATTATTTCAAAACAGAACCCATGTTGTAACAAATGGAAAAAATGTTATGTAGGTATTCGTATTGAATTTTTGATTTTCAACAAATTTTTTTCATACAGCGGAAGGGTAGAATGTATGAAAAAAACATTACGCAAACGCAGTCACGGGGAGTTTCACTAGTTATTTCAACGGTGGAGTCTATTGTCTTCCAAGTTTCATGGAATCGTCTGACAGCCGAGCCGGGCGGGGCTGCTAGCTGCAGATAATCCTCATTTAATAGAAATATAATTCCATGCAAAGGTATCTTGAAAAATGGTTTAATCTCTGACGACCTTCTCACGTAATGTAATTGGGTCAAATTAGTGCCTAGGTTTGTATTGTTCTTTAGTTAGGGCTTAGATCGTGTCATATTAGTTCGAATGCCATGTTTCGCTGATTAGATTAATCAGTATTTAAAATTGGTGCTTAGGAAATAAATATTTATTCGTACAGGAAAAAACAAAATTTCAAAAAATCGATTTATTTTGATGTTATAATTTCCCGATTTATACAACACCATTTTGATTTCCGGTTGTAGCTGTACTTGTACCACAACACAAATATAGTAGGTCCCTTCCTATCACTTAGGCACATAGTTTACGGTGGTCACTTTTTCAGTGAGCAATATTTACTGAGGCAAGACATAGTTACCTAACTATTTTATTTCTCTGACCGCTCATGAGATAAACGTCGAAGAAGCTAATTTCTCATTCGGAATAAGTAAGTCGACGACAACTCAAAAAATAACATTTTTCAAAATACGAATTAAGCAAGCGTAACCTCAATTTTTTTTTATTTTATTGAATATTCAAATTAATAAACACATGGTCACGTATTATTACTATTCCAAAATGTTAATGTATGTGTACATAATAACGTCACTCACCCGTAGCTAAAGTCAGTAGAACAACTCCTATCTTTTTCCACATGTTTGACACTGAAGCCTCGAAATTAATATGAAAATGGAAATAAAACGTAGTACTTAGGAATTTGCTTCGTTCGACTTCTCTGGTGGAATGCCCGCTTCTTTTAAATGTATTCAAATTTAGAGAAAAACTATGGTTGAAAAAATAGCGTATCGAGTGTTAGTTCACACTGCGAGTCTCTCCGAGTGACAACAGTGTAAGGAGCACGACATTTATGTGTATTATACGAGTAGTACAAAAATGTAGTCACTCGGAGTAGGTAACAATCTTGCTACAGTAATGTTGTAGTCTTAGGTTTTATGGGTGTTGTGAGACTTCTAGATTTCACACAGTCTTTTTCATCAGATAAGCACAAAAATCTTTAAGTGACTTTGTGCAGCATCTCCACCAGTATCTACGTAAAACGAACTAAAATCACATATTTTTTACTACAATTTATTTTTCAAAATTTATAATTGAGTGATAATTTTTGAAAATACTGTTTAATTTTACCTACTTACTGAGGTTCATCTGATATTTAATGAGCATATATTTAAGACTAAATAGTCAATACTACAACCCAAAAAAATGAATCAGTAACTTCCTAGATAGGGCTGATGCCTGGAGATTACAGTGGTGTGGAGAGGCGCAGCTCTCGTGGCTGGGACCATGGCGTGGCATCCCTCCACCAGCCTCGACACGAGCCAGAGAGGCTGCTGTTGTCTCGTTCCCACGACAGAGCGTGAGCATTGTTCTCGCGTTTGAAATATAGCTTGGATTCAGACTTTTTACCAATTAGAAATGCAGAGCAAAGGTATCAAAAACACAGTTTCCAATGCCGATGCCACACGAATGCCTAAAGCAAATAGTTCTAATTATATTACAACAATCGTAGTATGAACGCGCACCAGTTCCGAATCCTCAAACCGGTTATCGTCTCCTAATTTAAATAAAAAGATAAAAAGTACGTAATTGGGACGACTTGATTTACAGACCCGCACAGCGCCGGCTCACGCTCGTATTGCAACCCATCGCCAAAAAGTAGTACTTAATACCTTGACAGTTAGCTAACCCTAATAACAATGTAGGATACGTAGGCATCTATCAGACAGATAAGGAGAGAGAGTTGCTCAGAGCCTGCTGTGCACCAAAGGCACCAATGCACAGATCGTCACAATAGTTTAGAAAAGTGTGAAATAATGAACTTCCAGTGACTTCGTTCGCGTACATACTAATTTTTACATACAAACTTCAAACTTCTGGCATTCGAGGTTATCGATTATTCCTTTGTGCACTTTTAGACCCCAAAATGGACCTGAGGCCTTACCACAAGCTCTTACAAACCATCATGTTTAAAAATCGGCACATTCAAGCTTGAAGTAACTACTTCAAAAATGTTTTATAGGTTAAAGTACGAAATATCGAAGTTATATTACTTTGATATTGCTCGAAGAGCCTGTGTTAAGGCCCCTACTAAAAATTCAGCGCTCTAGGGTTAGAGTGCCTAGATTGTGCGTCGACCTGTCAGCCAGTAACGTTAGTGTTTTATAGTATACACATATTGATTGATATACTATTAGTTTTAAGTTAGTGGCATTCAGTAATGATTTCATTGATATTTCTAAATTAAATTTGACGTTGAAAAGGTCGGAGACGATAGCTTGATGTATAACATTCATCAGTGAGAGCCGGTTATGCTAAGCAGCCGACGCTCACAGCATGCGCTTCACACCCGAACCCGGTCATCAGTCCGACGCGACGCCAGTGACCAGTGAAGAGTCAAAGACTCCATTGCCCACTGCGCGTACCTATTGCCCACCCGATATGTAAGGTTAGCGCGGACATTCTGTCACAGATTACACAAGAGATTTTCTTAGTTATTACAGTCAAAGTCAGAATTCGACATTTTGATAGTCGCATCCGTAAAACATCGTCTACTTACTCGTAGATTACTTTCTTTCTTTCTACTAGTAAATTGGAAGTACTGAAAACATATGCAGGATAAGCCTACCTATCTTCCAAATCAACTATTAACTTTATTTTTATTATATTATGTAGTTTAGAATTATATCTGTAAGTAATAGGAATAGGTAAGTATAGCAATTATTACCTAGCGTGGTGATCAAAAATCACACGCTATCGCTGCGATGAAGAACAATCAAATATTTAAATGTTTCTCATATAAATTACATTTTTATGTAACTAGCTGATTCCCCCAGCTTTTTACGCGTGGTACCTTTGCTAATTCAGATTCGATTTGCGTGTATTTTTACCAGGATTTATTCTACGCGTCTGATACTAATTTTTTGAAAACAGTTTTGGAATCATTATGATCTTCCAAATTTAAAAAAAATATTATGTTCATTGATATTTTCAGTGATTTTTATGCGGTTAGTTTCGCTATGCTCTCATGGCATCCGTTTTCAATAAGATCATTATACTTGTGAATTCAAGTGTTCTTTTATTCAATTGTAATTTTTATAAACATTTTAAAAAGGTCGTTTTGTTTAAAATTGTACCCTCTCAAAATACCACATTATTTCCATCCTTATTTTTTATATGATTACACCAAATCACACAAAAAAACTCGAAATGGCTCTATAAAAAAAGAAGCTCTATGTTTACTGCACAAAACGGCGGAGAAAACCTTGAATCCAAGTTCAAATTCGCTGACATGTGACATAGACCTTGAGCACGTTGGAGCACAGAACTAGCCGTACTCAGTACTGCACCCGCGAGTACACGCCTGAGGACCACCATGAGGGAGCGAGCGATAAAAACGTCAATTCAAAAGCCTCGACCCACTAACCTTATCTGGAAGATAGTGGACAGACAGTGGTGGTAAACAGTAGACACTGCAGTGTGTCGGGGATACAATACCTAATGCAGGTAGCGTTGACATTGCAGAGTGACGTGGTCACTGAACCAAGCGTCTGTGGTATCAGCATTTTTATCTTTATTTTTGCCTTATCGTCTTCAGATTCTGGCTGGTAGGTATCAGTCTCTGTGAATGTATGTAAGTAGGTATTAAGCTGTCATGACGTTTTGAAAAAAAAATTAAGGTAAGTAAGTAGGTACTTATTTTTCGATTGTTCGAAAGTCGTGTTCTTAACGGTGTCGAGACGGGGGCCAGCTGAGCACACAGAAAAGAGCGGTGTCGAGTTGTGTGGGCCATTCTAATTTTGGTCATTAGCACCCAGCTGTGACTTTTATTTCTGAACTAGCTATGCACGCTCTTGCGATTCTTCTTCATCTTCGTACTTATATCTACATCAGTGCGTCATCTTCTACGCATCTTCTACCTTAAAAAAGTATCTGGAGGCAGTCAAAAATCATAACGCGTTGCTTATAATACTACATACAGCCGCCTCAACTTGTAATTATTATTATTTTAGCCTGTGTTGTGCCATTGCAGGGCAAAGGCCTAGTAGGGTTCTTTCCAGATTTTTCTATCCTTGGCTGCAGTGAGTCAATTTTGAAGATACACATCCACCTTGTCCCGCCTTCTCCGTGGTGGTCTACCGCGCGGTCGTCTTGGGCACCCAACTTGTAAAGGTTTATATAAATTGTCGCTTTTACAATCTAGGCAGAATCGAAAAAACTGTACCATATTCTTTGATAAAATAAATATCCAAGTTACTAAGAAGCAATTGTCAGCATGTAAAGCCTTAACGTGGCGCATGGGCGCAACACCCTGGCTGACGACCATGCCGGCATGATGCTTCATCCAAACAAGTTAAAAGTAAAAGAATCTGTAACCCGACTGCAGAAAAGCATTACCCATGCCACTCGGACTATAACAAAGGATTGATAGACATCATTCATTAAAAATCGGGTGAGCAGTTTAGGTGTTACGGTGGAACGTAAGATACAAACTTAGATACTGGTAAAAAAATTACTAATTTTTTTGACTTTTCTGGAGTCGGGCAAACACGGATTTTCCCAGAAAAACAGCACCACTTTTAGAACCGGCTCCGAAATTTATTTCGATTCTAATGCAAATTTCTCTAGAGCATAACATTGTGATGTCGGTCGAATACACAGTCATGTCAATAGTAGGTACTATTTACAATGCGTTCCAGCACCTTCTAGAACATTTGTCATTATCCTGACCACTTAACGAGTTTTGCGAAACCACAAGCATTTAGATGAAAGGTGTTACTTGGACGCGTCTCCCCCACATGTACATCAACCAACATGTAGGTACCATACAAAGTTATCAACAAAACTTTGTAAATTAGTACTTATTGCAAAAATTAAAAAACACGACTGAGATTAAATAATATATAAATAATTAGTTTATATAGACTCCAAACACAATTACCATCATTCTTTGCGTAGCAGTCGGATACATAGTCTTCTTCTTCAATTATGGCATCTGTCTCTTAGAGAACAATTTTGCCAGTGTCAAGTGTATTTATTTATAAGTATTGTCAACGTCACAGAGTCATAGTCAAGTAGTCAAGTCAATTTTATACAAAAGATGGCTGTTTTGTTGAAAATTTTAAATTGCATTCTCACAGAGTAACAGACTGATTGTCAAACCAATTTTGAACAAAAGATGGCCGGTCTGTTTTAAATATTCTTGTACTTTGTTTAAGGTATTAAAGTAACAATGCTACTGACAGACGCTGTGACAGTGACGAGAGCCGTTTAAATCGTGTTCTATAGAAATTGCTGAACAAGACAACAAAATTCACTTAAAATGACAGAACAAAGAGGATTTCTTATCATTACCACAGCCTTCATGTCTTTTTCATCTACCGTTAGATCACACTTCATCACATCTTCAGCTTCACGTAAATAAGGTTGGGTGTTCTTATCTTTATCACAGCCTAACAAAGGCGAGTATTTTTAATCGTTTTTTTTAGAGAGATAAATTTAACGTTTTAAAACGTTTTAAAACCAAATCGTTTGGTTTAATAATAAAATTGTGTGGGGGCAAGTGAACAAGTTTTGCTAAGTTTTGGGCTAGATGGCGTTGTGTGAACTGTACTTAAACCATTATTTATTTATATATTTAACTGAATGCGATGGCAGATCTGGAAGGGTGCAGTGAAGTGTGGTTTCGCTCAGCATTATAATGTAGAATAGCCTAGTTAGAAACAAGTAAATATTGAAGCGACACTGATATCATTGTGTCCACTTTTTCAAGTACTTATTATTACGTCGCACTCAAGGTGACCACATTTTAAGTACATAATATTACTATGATACATCTAAACATGGTAAAAAACGACAGATAGATACAGGACTGAAGCCGAGAGGCACAGTACCACTATGTACCTACCGGGCAATAAGTACAAGGATCTAGTAGTGTCACTAGTTCTTTCAAACGGATTGAGGAGCCCAGACGCTCTGAGCAAGGGTAGGTGGCGAGGATCAGCCCCAGTTTAAGGCAGCGATGCTTTGAAATGGCACTCACCAGATTTGTCCATGGTGGAAGTCCCCGCGGCGGCACCCTCGACACTGAAGGTCCTCGCTCGTTCTTGGAAGCCCAACAACTGTCCTAATTGTGTTAACGACATTATCTGTCTCACAAAACTAACCAACTTCGCCGTGCTACGCTATACATAATTAGTAAGCCAATAACACCTCTATGACATGGTGATAAAGCTGATGCATCCGGTTTGTGAGAGTATCCTACAGATAGTAGCGATAACTTTATAACTCAGCAAATTGTTATACGATTGTTTGTGTTTGTTAATACAGACGGTTATGCATATTAATAGCACTTGTGGCTTACCGGGCCTTACCACAAGCTCTTACAAACTAACATGTTTCAGAATCGTCAAAGTTTGGCATGTGCAAACATGGGCTAATTCAATAGGTAAACTTGCTAAGGACATTCAGCGCAGGCCCTAACTGGGGTGTCTTGTACCAGCTATTAAATAGTGAACGTATAGTGCCTCTTAGGTGTGCAGAACCTCTGAAGCGCAATTGGTTCAAAAGAACGCTAGTATTACCTAGTGACATTGGGCGTTTTTCCATTATCTGGCCCGACACCGGCGCCGACGTCGGTGCCGACGCCGTGCCGGTGCCGGGGAAGCAAAAATGTATGAAAATGTATGACTCGTTTTTTTACGTACCGGCGCCGGCGCCGGCCCGGCATTGAGCCCTACCGCCGCCGTCGCCGTCGCCGGGGTAGCAAGCTTCCCACCCGTGCCGGCGCCCGGCAAAATTGTATGTGTATTGTATATGAATTGTAGCCGTGTGCGTGTGCGAGTGCACTGTACTGTACCACTCACCGGGCGTAAACCGGCATCGACACCGACGCAGTGGAAAAACGAAACCCCGGCGCCTGTGCCGATGCACAGCCGTACCGTTGCCGTGCCGGTGCCGGGCTGGCTAATGGAAAAACGCCCATTGAGGTCTGAGTCTGTGGGCCCTTTTATTCAAAAACAGTCTCAACCTGCTTAGTTACCAATGACAAGTTTCTGACGTCATAGAACGTTGGACGGCATGGAGTGACAGTTGTTTTAATGTTTTCGACGAGTTTTATCAAGTTGTGATTTAATTCATGAAAACGCAGTTTTAAATATTTAATTATGAAAGTAAGTACCAAGTATATAGTTTGTAATGATCGCGACTGGCTGGGTCTTCTGAGGTTCGTAAGCGGATGGTTCTATACACCAAGGTTTGCAGTCATCAATCCTCACTGACACCCTTTCGGGCCGTTGGTAGACGCCACTGGCAAGGTTAGTTATAAAAGTAGTTCATTAATACATGCTACCTTAAGCTGAGGCTTATCTGGTTCACGCTTCATTACAGGTGACTTATGACTAATCTTGCCACCTACTCACTCTTTTATATTTTTGCACTAATTTTACATCAAATTACCAGTTTTTTTTCTCTCTAAAATTTGACTGTGTTGAGGCATGGTGTACATGGCCCGCGGCTAGTAATTCTCCCAATTTATGGGTTCATATCATTCATCCCACCATGCTAGTGTATACCAACCTTGTTATATTTGACTAGCTTCCACCCGCGGCTTCGATCGCGAGGTACATCCATAAAATATATAGCCTATGTTCATCCTGAACGTTCATTCTACACATTGGTGTGATAATTTTTCAAATCGGTTCAGTCTTCTTCTTCGGAGCCTATTCAATTTATATATATTTTAAATGGTGTGGATATAATTACACATACTCGTATAAGCCCGCGGTTAGCAGTTTTATTTTGTATTCGTATTCAGTTCTCAGTAGGTATTTTACTTTCTTCCACATGAAACTCAAAGGCACTATATTTGTTCAGAATTTGATGAAGCTGTTTTCTAATCTGTTCCACTTTTTATGTATTTTTATGTAATAGAGAACATGACACATTTTCTTGAAATCTATTCTAAATCGACGAAGTTCAAGGACTCCTTAGAATACGTTTGAATATTATGATAAAACTTTAAGACCGATGAAACAAATCAAATAAAAGATAATGTACCGATTCTGTGCCGGAATTGAATTTTTCGCCATTCAATCTACATGCTCATGTTTAAAAACTTCCTCAATCAAACAGACAGTTCCAATTGTCACAGCACTCTATAAATAGCATCTAGTTGGCAATGCAACAACCATTACTTTAAATAGTCACTATCTCCTTCCCCGAAATCAACCGACAAAAGGTAGCAAATTAATATTAATACCTACATAGTTTAATTAGTCTTTTTAAAGGGCCTTGACTATCTAGGCTTGTATTGTTATCCTGAGACCTTTCAAGTGGGCGTGGCACTTCGACATGATCTCCTCTTAAATCGGTGACGGGGAAAATAGGCTTGGCATAGCAACTTGATTTTTTCCTTAAAACATGATCAATAGCCTTCGCTTAAAGAGCGCAAGCCTGAGCTTGGGTGTATGGTTCAAGATTTTTTAATAGGTGTTATGACACGAAGTGTAGGAATTAATACCGGTTTTGCGGGGATACGGTTTTGGCTGGCCAAGCGTTGACGTCAATAGCATAACGGTTGAAGTACTTTTTTAGCCATTACGTAAGGGCACCGTGTTTCCCTCGTATTTGGATACAATTTCGTGTGCTGATGATATAATACAAGGAATATTTTAAAGTCAACACATTGTTACTCAATGAAATCACAGTCAACCATATTTCGTAATATCAATGTTTCCAGTCCGTCAAACCTCTGTCACGTCAGCGCTCCGTGCGAACAGACCAGCCGCAGGCCGACAACATTCTGGAGCAGGCCGTCAGTTCTCCGGACCTCGCGGTGGACCGCCAGCGCCGGAGGAAGGCGAGCGCTAAAGACCAAGCCAACCTCGAGGGCATATCGGCTTCGGAGGGTAACTTGGTCCGTATCAAAGTCAGCTATTGAAAGATGTCAACGCGGAAACAGCCACACAAAGCTAGCGTTGTGACTAGCTATATCAGCCAACAGTCACATATAAAGTTCTGAAGTCAAACTGGGGTTTCTTGTATCACGGCTATCTTCTTCTTCTTATCGTGTCACTAGTTCTTCCGAACCAGTGTGGTGAATATCAGGAACTAAGAGTACCTACCGTGGTACCCAGACTATTAACGGGTTAAATACCTGGGTTCCAGATGCAATAGAAAACCTATTTTGTCTCTTGTGGACGTGATTTCTATCAAATATTTTACAGTCTGCAAGAAAACATGAGCGCACCGTGGATCCTGTCAGTCTGAGCAAATCCCCGAATCAGATGACTAGCCCCAACAACTCGGGAGACATGCTGCAGCCATCGTTTCCCCCCAAAGACACCAAACGGTGCCCACGGACCCTGCATCACGGATACAAGGACCTGGCGGGACAGAGGATGGCTTGGAGACAGGAGAAGGCTTCGAAATGCTGCCTTAATACTTCTAAGGTTAGGTCTTCGTAGGTGAAGAATAGACAAGTGCTATTTTAGGGAAGAAAGATGGCACTTTATGAGTAGCGCGTTGAAATCTTTGTTATGGAAGAAATCTTATTTTTCTTTTGGCTTAAACTCAAAATATATACATACCTATGTTCTTATAGTGTGGTGGATGGTTAAGTGCATCTGAATTACCGTCCGAAGTCTGAGAGAAAAATGATATAAATATACTGTTTTGAGTGCACTATTATCCCTAAACTTAACTCCACAGAATTGGCAAGCAAAGCCGCAGCAAATTCCTCTAGCTAGTCCTAATTTGATTTATATTTTGTTTCAGAAATCGAGATCTTGTAAGTACAGAATATAAACTAAGTGTTAGAGATGATATTTTTTATACGACCGTGGTAAACACGTCAGGAATGTAAGCCATGCTGTGCGCCCAATTCCTAGTCTTATTTTAGTTGTAAGGAACATGGCCTTGGCCTAGATATAGGTGCCAAGCATACCATCCCGGTGGTCTGCGTTCTACGGACGATTTCTGCATACTGGGTTCACTGTTATCTTTGCAGTGTAATCACACACAGTAGACAGACCGTGACGGTCTCGCGAAGGACGGCGTAGGACGCAGACCACTAGAAGAGTGGTGTGCTTGGCGCCAATCACTTTTCAAAGTCATTCTGTCTTTTATCGATTAGATAATAATGTTTGTTCCATCATACACTTTAGTTTTCTTCATAGCAATGTTAGGTGTTTCGAGAGAGGCCGGTGTGGATATAATAAAACTTGTGAGGTGCTGATAGGCTCTCCTCTGGGCGCCGACGACGACCCCGTGGTGCGCCAGATCCGCGACATCCACAACGACACCAGGAAGAGTGCTCGCATCATCCGCGACTCCAAGATGAGGCTGCTGGAACTGCAGAAGGTGACGCAACTTAAGTTCATTTTAGCCAACTGCGAAGACGGAATGGAGGTACCTAATGTGTTTGAGGTGTAAGTATGTATGCGAGTTTCTTTGGCTGTCGATGGCCAAATGGCGGAATAGATTCTGACAATTGAGGTGTGTCGATTACGAGAGTAATAGGTATAGGTTTTATAAAACGTAATAAAAATCCAATATGGTGGATGTAAGAAGATATTTTCAATTATAACATAAATAATTCACATGCGTTTTTAAAATATTAGAAAAAACAAACACAACCACGACTGTAATCCCTAGCCTCGGTTAACTTCTTAGATCTCTGGTTACTTAGATCTTTGAAGACACTAAAGAAGATAGTGAAATAGACGTCCAAACATACATAATATGGTATATGACCACATTCTGCATAGTAGTTAGTATTCCGTTGTATAATATCACACTGCCATACATTTATCAACATCAGTATTTACATATTTTATACTTTTATCTAGTAGATGAGTAGGTACAAGTGTCAAGATCAATAACATAACGATTGTACGACTAGTTTATGATTTATAGGTTTTCAAACAACCTCCCATTAGAAACATAACAAGTTTCCTCATTTAGTACCCATGCATGAGGCACTCGTAAACTCAGGTACGAGTGTCACCCGGCATTACAGAACAACATTCTTGGTTGTATTGTGTTGAAAAAGTGTGTTGTTTTAAAGAGCAATGCAATATAATGTTTTGCTATGACGAAAATAAGAGGCATCAAAAAGTACTTTAACTGATATGCAATAATAGAACTACTTTAACTGAATAAGGGAGCTTTTCCACGTAAAATGCGTGTCGCTAATAGAATTGCTTCATTTTATAGCTTCACGTGGAAACGACACATAGCTTCGTGGCTTAGCTTTCCTTCGTTTAGGGAGGAATAAGCCTTTACCTTCCTTGGTTCATTGATTGCAGAAAGCAACGATAAACGAGGCGGATGTGAAGGAGCTGTGCGAGCGGAACGAGCTGCTGCTGCGCGAGATGGATCGCTTCGACCGACTCACGCGCACCGTGCAGAAACTCGTGGCGGCGCAGGTCGCCGTCAGGCCCAGGTCGCGGGAGGAGCCCTTCTGCATCGAATACATACCGGGAACCGCTTACGGTGAATGCCATTTCAATATATCAACATTACAGCCTTTGGAGGTGTTACGTATTCTATGCACACTTTGACACGACCCAATTATTGTCTGTGGTTGTCGGGGCTGATCTTTTCCCATCCATATTTTTTTCTGTTCTTTTTCCCCTCCCTACTTTCACTCGTGTACGATCGTGCGCACGCCAAATCATCGCCATTTACCAAATAAATAATTAACCCAGTAAAATCAGTGTTCACAGTCTCCTGCCCAGCCGCCCAAGGTAAGCATTTTTATTCACCGACAGCAGGTACAGATGAAAGTAGCTACCATAAAAATTCTTCTTCTTCTTATCGTAAGACTAGTTCTTTTGAATCAGTGTGGTGAAGGGCTTAAAGTGCACTTTCGAAATTCCTTTCACGTGAAGATTGACTTATCATCCTACTTATATTATAAACGTGAAAGTTTGTAAGAATGTATGTATGGATCTATGTTTGTTACTCTTTCACGCTGAAACGGCTGAACGGATCTGGATGAAATTTGGATCTAGGCACAGGTGTAGGTTATAGTCTGGAATAGCATATATACTACTTTTTAACCCGATAAATATACGGTTCCTGTGGGATAGATTTGTTCTTGTCTTTCGAGGTACCACGCGGGTGGAATATTTGTAAAACTAGTGTTCTTTTCCAGAACCAGCGATGCATCACGAGATGAAGATGACCCATCCGTCGGTGCTGCTGGCCGATAGCGCTTTACCCCCGGACCTCGAACCCCCCGCTAGGAGTAAATCTGTACGTGAATGCACCTGTTCGAGGCACCACGCGTAACATCCAGTGGTTCAGCTAGTGCTCTATAACTTGCTGGAATGAGAGGCAAGTTGGAGAGTACCAGCTGAACTTCCCCCGTCTGTGACCGTATGAACCTTCGGTTGATTGCGTACTCGTATTGATATTCATCTATAGATCCACTTTTAATTCTTGTCATCGTGTCTGCAAGAGGCTCAATAGTTTTCAGGCATTTTGTCCTTAAAACCTAAGGGCTGTCGGCATCTGAGAACCTATATCACAGCCTTGTTATGTACTAAGACCACTTTCTGTAATAACTGGACAAAATATAAACTGAGTGTCCTATATTTTATATGCCGTGATTGTTTTCTGTTACATGCTTTACTGTTTTAATCGATTGAAATACTTGGGTACATTAAACTGTTTGTAAAAATAATTTGTAAAAAAATAGCAAAATATACGTTTGTGACTAATATGAGTTTGTTTTGAAGGAGATCGATCTCACGCGGAAACTGAGCGAGAGTTACGACATGCAAGAGAAGTTGGTTGCTGACAATGCCGACTTGGAGGTCAAGAGGTGATGTTTTTGTTAATTTTTTATGGCTCAGTAGGGCAAAAGGCATATAATTTGGCCAAATAAGACAGAGTTTTGTGGATTTATAAGCGGATCATAATATTGTACGTACGAGAACGTTTTATTAAAAAGGTCGGTCATAGACAAAGAGTCAATCCTCTTTGCCCTGTCTATCTTTATGACAGAACGTTTCAAAATTAGAATGTCGGAATCTATGTGACGGCTGTCCATTGTATTTTGTCAAACAACCATCCACGAGCAAAAATAAGAAAAAATGTTTTAGCAAAAGATTCAAAACCTAAAAATGGATAAATCAAGGTACGTACAAGGAACAGCAATGGTATTCCAGGTACATCCTTTACAAGGAGCTGATGACCAAGGACCAGAATCTGGAGACGTGCCGGGCGCAGGTGAAGCGGCTGCAGGGCGAGCTGAAGATGATGAGCAAGGAGAACGCGCTGCTGCAGGACAAATTGAACGTACACAACCCGCAGGCCATGGTACTACCCACGTAAAGCTACGAGATAACCTATTCTCTTCTTCACTGCAGAGGAAATGCGCCATTAAGTACAGCTCTTTATACTCACTCCGTAACACCTCCTTTCAGGGCGATGCATCTGCAATAAACCAGGACACCTCATGCCAACCAGAACTCAATGAGTGTGAACTGGTAAGTAACTGCCATTTGACGAACATTTGAAGTTTGGCAACCGAATGATAGCGATGGGAATTATTAGGCAATACTGTGTGAATGTAAATGGATACAGAGGTAGAGGTAGGCTAAAGAAAAGATGGATGGACTGTGTGAAAGATAATATGGGTAAGAGAGGTACTCATACGGATGATGGAACTGGAAGAAGATCAATGTTGTGTCAACCCCAAATAACGTGGAAAAAGGTGATGACTGTCACATACTTTTGTAAAATACTCGATTACCAGTAAAAGTTAAAGTTATAGTTAACATAAAGTGAATACTTCCTATTTATGTTATAAATACGGTAATTAATTTTGAATATGTATCTGCAGCTCTAGTCTAATGAGTTAATTATCCATTTTCATTGGCCTGAATAAGATTGGTATAAAATTCCAGTATTGATGAGAGAAGCGTTATTTATGTTGGTGAATTTCAGAATGAGAAACTTTTCGACACAAGCAAAGCGCAAGAACTCGTTGAGAAACTAGAAAACTACAAAAGCTCAACACTAGAAATCGTGAGTGTTTTCCATCAGTCTCGTGATGCATTCCTATAGTTTTTTGATGATTGCTATTCCATTGTTACATTTATGATTAAAGTAAACTAAGGTTACACTAGTATTATTAATTTGTCTTTACTGGATACCCACACCTGCGTTAATATCAGTGTCTCATAAACACACGTCTCCACCTGAAGAGCGCCAGCGTGTTATTGGATGTTTCAGGAGAAGCAAGTGAGCGAGCTAGAGTTTGAAGTTCGGCACATCCGAGTCGAAGTGAGCACCATGCAGGGCGGAGGCGCTTGCCGCGGCGGCGGCGGCCAGAACACGTGCTTCGAGCAACCGGTACCACGCAACTTTAAACTTCCTTCCTACTACTGAGCTGGCAAATAAGCTTGGCCTACTTTTGTTATTGTCAACCGCTAGATTTTCGCATTGCCAAACCAAGTAAATTTTTTGTCTCGTTCGCTCAGTCATTATTTTTCTGCCTTTATCCTACGCGTGGTCGGCACAAGTTTTCTTCCACTCACTTCTATCATTCGTCAACTCGAATCTACTCCTCTTACATTCATATCATCCTTCACACGATCATAGCATTAATTACTTCGGCCTTCGTCTACTTGCACGCCCAACCACACTCATACTCAACTCTTTTGGTGACATGGTTTTTATCCCTTCTCATGTCTCGTTCGCTTCGTGACCTCACTGTTATAGTATATTCCGTATTATCTGGATAGTGATATTGTTTTATGTTCCAGGCTGGGGGTCCCCCTGTGCCGGCGATGACCAGAGCGGTAAGTGTTTATATACTCATCTCAGCGTAAGGGTACAAGTTGGCAGCGGGTGACATGAGGCGGCGGCGGACGACATGTCACTGCGACACTGCTGGTTTCTATGAATTGCTATGAAATGCGTCGCTAGCTTCGTATCGCTAACTAAGGAGGGAATTTCATAGAAATACATAGAAACCAGTAGTGTCATCGCGACACGTCGTCCGCCGCTGCTTCACGTCGCCCGCTGCCAACTCGCACCTTAATACTTACTGAAAGTTGTTTGATTAACGTGACGTTCTGGTTCCAGTGCGGCGTGTGTCCCCCATGTCCAGCTCCTTGCAACCCCAACGGACCCCCGGTAAGCATCCAACACCGCCGCACGCGGCATACCTATTTACCTTGTTGCTGCTTACAGAGCAACAAAGCTGAGCAATGTCATCGACTGATGAAACTATTCTTAGCCTTTGGAAGACAAGTCAAGCTAGCGGTTCCGATTTTGTAAAAGTTTTTAAGCCGTAGCGGAAGCCTTTTACTTTGTCACTATGGTTGACTCATGCACTCTTATAAACACTACTATAGTTTATTTTTATCCGACTGTGAAGGAGCAGTAATACGAACGAGTATGTTTGGATATAATATGAGTTTCATTGGCTGTCGCTGCCCAAGCGGCTGGAGGAAAGTTTCGACAAATAAGGCGTTGTTAGATCACAAGACTAGACATACATAATATTATGTCAAAAAATAAATATGTCTGTGTACCTCGGCCGCGTTCATGCTTCGCGACGCGATGCGGTGTTGGTACCCCTGCTATATGTGTTGTTGCGCGACGTCACAGACTCCGGCGGAGAGGGAGGTGCAGAAGCTGACCATCCAGCTGCGGCAGACGGAGGAGAACTTCAAGAACAAAGTCACTGAGGTAAAACATATTTGCTCGTTTAAGTAAATAGGTACTTTTTGAAATGACGTTATAGGTCTTTACGAAGGAGTCCCTAAGAAATCCTGTTACAACCCTAAAAAATATAGGTAGACCTAGTTAATGCACAGAAAGCTTAGTTTGGATAACTATTATGGTCTTTTTTTACTTTGTTGTGATGCAAATATTGGGCTCATGCCTATGTTGCCATCTATCTAAAATATTTTTACGCTGCAAAGTACGACGAGGATAAATGAACTTTGCATTTACAGTTTCCAGGGGAGGAGGCAGGGGTGGCATTCCATTTAATGTCAGGTCGCACCATAAGATGGCGCTATTTCAAATTTTGTAAACCTCCCCTTGGTTATGTCACGTACATGGGAATACCCTGGCATTCTTCTTATCGGTTCACTAGTTCTTTCGCACCAGTGTGGTGAAAGGTTCAGAGGCTCCTTTCGTGCACTTGATACAATCTCTAACTTTTTAGGTTCTACGACATACCAGTTTCCTCACGATGTTTTCCTTCACCGTTTGAAAGTACCTGGTGCTAGTGCACATATATTTTTCGAGTAGATAAATTTATTGGCACTTGAATAAATTCGAACCCACGACCTTGAGATCGGAAAGCGGGGCCACTAGCACTAGACCACCAGTGTTCCTTTAGTACGCCGGTATCGCGAGCCGTGTTCGTGAGCTCGGCGCCAGGCGTTCTAGATGTTTCCATGGTGTGTTGTAGTGCGCCATGCTTCGCGCCGAGCTGCTGAAGAAGAAGGAGGAGCTGGAGAAGGAGCGCTGCCAGCACCGCGAGGTGCAGAACCGCCTGCGCGAGCTCGAGATGAAGTTCGAAGGTACTGACAACTGACGAAGTGACGTATAACTGATCTAGATAATTATTACATGGAAAATTTATCTAAATTTTGTTATATTAACCTGTGGTATGTCGGGATTCCAGACACAATAGAAAATCTGTTATGTACCGCGTGGATCTGCGTTCTGGCATGTCACAGGTTAAGACTTACAAATTATATTTGTCAATTTTATTAATTAAATATCTACCTAATGCGGCTAAATGCGTTAAATGCGTAAAACTACCGAAAAGTACCTACCTACACTGTCTACTTACTTACCTATACCTACCTATTACCGTTGAGTATTGACTATTGACTCTCATATAAGTGTCTTTTTCGGAATATATGAATTTTAAAACTAGTCAAGTGATCCTCCAAATGTGAGCGTCTAGAGCTTCAGCAAAGAAATCTGGAATTTTCGTTGGTATTAACAATAGAAAACCAATGTAGTAAATAAACAAATGTGTACGCGTATAGTTGGCTCAATTAATCTAGTCATTTGTGAAGTTAGCCGCAAGAGCTGCGCAGTATCGTTTTTCGGGAGCAATTGGAGGTATGAGGAGAGGGGGAAGGGACTGTACATGCGCAAACTCGCACCTGTGGTTAACTTCACGAATGCCTAGATCCGTTGGATGAACTATACAAGGTTATGAACCGAAGGTGTCGCTCGCCAGGTCTGGCCACGCATACCAACATGATGATGGGGTCCAAGGAGCAGGCGTTCGAGCAGGAGGTGAACGTGCGCGCGCTCAAGCAGTGCTACCGCGAGGCGCGCGAGGAGATCGACGAGCTGCGCATGCTCATGAAGGAGCAGAACGACCAGCTGCAGGACTACAGGGTCAAGGTGGCCTACTCTATCACAAATCACCAAAAGAACCCTTGCTTGATAAATGATAAATCCTACTAATAATATAAACGTGAAAGTTTCTAAAAATGTATGGATGTGTGTTTGTTGCTCTTTCACGCTAAAACGGCTGAACGGATCTAGATTAAATTTCGCACAGATATAGATTATAGAATATCTGGATATATATAGAAAATCTGGAATAACACACAGGCTACTTTTTATCCCGGAATTTACGGTTGTCGCGATAGATTTGTTTTTATTTTTCAAGGTACCATGCGGGCAAGGCCGTGGCGGAAGCTAGTAAACAATAAAGTAAAGGCACTTGTTTTGTGAGTGAAGAGTTCAGTCTGATATGATATTTTGTGTTCCAGTACCTGCAAGCGCAGCAGCTGGTGGAGGAGCAGCGCCGCCAGATGGACATGATGGACATGGACAACACGCGCATCAGCGAGCAGATCAACCTTGAGATACAGCGAGTCAAGGTATACCACGAGCTGCGTGATACTAGGCTTCTATTTATCAAACACAATGAAAGAAAATGATGTCTTTGTCACTGAATTACAGAGACTTGACGAAAATTTGAGTATATCGGAGAGACTCTCGATAGATGGAGGTATCCAGATCAGGAAATAATTCCCGGTTCTGATGCTATTCTTGATATAAATATAATTTGGCGCAAGTTTGTACTGCTTGATTGAAAACTTGCAATCAACGTTGAAGGTTTGAAGTGACTGTACTGATTATATATGTTTGTGCGTCGATAGCTGAAGTTCCAAGAGAAGCTGCAGGAGCTGGCCCCGATCCCGGACCTGTTGAAGGCGACGCAGATGCGGCTGAAGGACGCGCAGCAGGCGCAGGCCATCGCCGAGCACAACGCTGAGCAGCTCGCCAGGGAGCTCAACTGTGCGAGGGAGAAGGTAACATGCACTCTCTATCACTAAGCCGATCGTGGAAGCCTGTTACTGTCAAGCCGAGAAGTTGTGTGGTGAAATTTGACTAGAGGACGTTGACTGAGACAGTATAATTATCATCACATAGGTTTGATAAATTGGTGCGTGTTGTGCCTTGCAGGTCCACATGCTGCTGCACAACAGCTTGAAGCCGCCGGAGAAGCCGACCGAGCGCGGCGGGGACGAGAAGCAGTTGGCGCTGCTGCAGCAGAGGATTTCGCAGCTCACCGAGGCCAACATGGCGCTCAAGAGCGATATAGAGCGGCTCAAGTGAGTGCCTACACCATCTTATTCAACAACATTAACTTATATTTTTCGTTTCTCTCGGTCCAAGGAACAACTTCCGTGGTATAATTTGCAGGTCGAACGTGATCCGCATGGAGGAGTCTGTGCTGGCCAACGAGAAGCGGCTGCAGGAGAAGATGCACGAGTGCGCGCAGCTCGGTGGCGAGCTGGACCGCGCGCGCGACGAGGCCTCGCGTGCGCTCGCGCGCGCCAACGAGCGCACCGACACCATCCGCAAGTCAGTGCCCTGCCTACCCCTCCACACACCGCTACTGCTCTGTAGGGCAGCATGGCCCGACTAACTTTATTTTATGATTTCCTGTAGAAGATTCCACATATAAATGAAATCATCATAATGATGTACTTCGAAAACATGTTAATCGGGTTTTACAGATGTATGCAGACTACTCTAGCGGAGTTAGAGAGGCAGCTGGCGGCGTCGCGTGCGCAGGTCAAGACCGCGGAGAAAGACCGCGAGGAGGTGCGTTTATAAACTTGCACACTCATACGGTTTCTTTAATCATACCGTAAATTAAATCTTACGTTCATCATACTTACACTTGAAAAGAAAAGTAAGACTTCCCCAAATATAGCCACTTGTAGGTTCCTTCAGTGCACGAAAGGAGCCTCTGAGCCGCACTCTAATCCTTTCACCGCGCTGGTTTGAAAGAGGTAGTGCCACCATAAGGAGACTAGTGGTCCAGGTTTCAGCCCAGCTGTTGTTGCAGGTTCAATGCCGCATGCAGTGCCAGATCAAACGGCTGAACGAGAACTTCGAGCAAGCGCAGCTGCGCATATTGGGCTTGCAGGTAACGTCACTTCTAGCTGTATCTATATTAGTGTGATGTAGCCGACTTAGTAGCTCTGGCGTCCATGTTCTATTGGCATTCACGCCAGCGTCATTTTCGGCTTAACGCCAACAGGACATGGATTTTGTCTAGAGCCCTGATCAGATACAAAGTTTCTAAACGATGCTCGATGATGATAAACGTTCTCAGTGCTTCCGTGCTTCGGAGGACACATCAATCTGTGCACTACAGAAGCCAGAACTCTTCACCGGGGCTGGTCGATGGATAGGACTAACTGATAGCTTGTTTGGTACCAACAGGCGCAGGTCCAGACGCTGCGGCGCACGGCGTCGTCGACGGGCGAGGGCGACGGCGAGCCGGACCAGCAGGAGTGCACCTGCAAGACGCTCTTCGACAACCCCTGAGCCCGACCCGCCCCGAGGGACCGACCTGTGTAGGGACTCACTTTTGTATTACCTGTATACTAGGACTATTTTCAGGAACGATCATATTTTATGCAAAGCGCGTCTATAACGCCAGACTTTTTGATATATTTAATATTTAATTAGGCGGGTGAGGTTGCTAGTAACGCCCCAACAATGGCTACCCTGACTTCGTCTTTTTCTGACAAGGGATGTTAAAATGCAGATGTGAGCACAAGCTTAAAGATTCTACATTGCGTTATGTACAAATTTATAGTAAAGTATGTGCGCACCTGGTTATTGATTCAAGGCATTGTGAAGAATCTATTGCTCTATGGGTGGAATATACCAACTTTCTGGTAGAAATATTTATTCTTAGAATAATGCAAGTAAAGCGTCAGTTTACTACACCTACGAATTATTCTGCGGATAGTGCTTATGATAGGTTGGTCGATTCGTCCCAAGTAACATAATGTGTTGTGCATTCGATTTGGCGAACCTCTGTCTGTTCGAAAAAGTCACAATAATAAAGCAAACTTCTGCATCATCTCTACAGTAATTCATAGCTGATACCTTACGAATGCCTCAATGATTATTTTGTCGAGTCTTACGTCAGAATCTAAACGTGATTTCACGTTACATTTGTTTGTCTATTCATTCCAGTTCGAATCTAAAGCGACAATCTGTGCAAACGATATTCAACTCCTAGTTCTAAGGCACTTAATACCATATGAAGCAGAATGCATCGCCTAAGTCACGCATTCACTCAAAATTCTGATTATTAGACTAGAAATTTACAGCTTGTGTAAAAATCCGTTTGTGTGCCAATAAAACTTTGTAATAACAATAATATTTTTCATTTTGAAAACCTCATAGTAGGTAAGTACTTACTGATAGGCGTAGGCAAGTGATCCTCGGAACTTGTCAGTTCATCAGAATCCCCAAACCAACGCAAAGCTGCATTCACAGTGCAATTACACATGACCGTGTGGTCAACTAACTTGAGAGTTGAGGTCCATTGTTCGCCGGAAACTACAGCGTCCAAGGAAAAGTTAAAAAAAACGGAACGGTTAGGGTTATCTTTGTTCCTGTCGAGTTCTGTCCCAGTACTCGCCTCGTCTACTCTTACGTCTACTCTACTCGTCTAAGTACTAAAAAAGCTAAAATGTTTTTTTAGATTTTTCTAATTTTCAAATATTAGATACTGTTGTGGCGCATGATACCGAAAACTTGTAATTTCTAGTGTTAAACCTCTTCGATGGATCAGATAGATATGTTGTGAAACTAGATAGAAACAAATAGTTAAGGCATTTTTTTTAATAAAACAAACAAAACGGTGGTTTCCCAACGACTCACACCAGATCCAGGCAGTGTTACTATTTGCAACTTTTTTTTTGAGTTCCAAATCTGTTACAATTTCGGATCTAGTGTGACGTTGGGAACAAATCAACAAAACTAGGCATATGTAGACTAGTTAGCGAGCGGCGCGTCCTGTGCGGCGGGCGCGGGCGCGGGCGGCTCGCTGAGGACGTGCACGTTGCCGGCGGCCGCGAAGCACGAGCGCAGCGCCTCCTGCGCCAGGTGCGTGTCGCGGTGCGGCGCGCGCGCCACCGCGTGGAACGCATCCACCGCACCGCACATGGCCTGGATGGCGGCCTCCGTGTCTTGCGCTTCCATTAACTTTGCGCCGTTCTAAACCGAAGGCACTTTGTTATTACTGATAAGTATGTTGTGGTGGCACCGCGTGGGTTCAAACCTGGTGCAATGAGTTTTTCTATTCGAAACATTTAAGTGCGCGAAATACCACGGTGGGCATAGAACCAAAAATTCGAAAGTGTGTGTAGGGTTAGTATTCATAAGAGGCGATGGGCTTGCAACCTGTCACATACGGAATTTGTACAAAATATGGGCATGTGCCAAATGTCATGTTTAGATGTGCCTCTGACTATTTTCTTCAAATATCCTCAAAGATCTGAGTCACTAGAGGTCTGAAGAGATATCTATCGAGCCAGTCGTGATAGTTTTAAAAAAAATTGAAATTCAGTTTTTGTTGCCACTGACCTGGTATTGCTCAGTACATCGGTCGACGGTGTCTATGCTGATCTTCACTAGCTGATGGTCGATGGCTGTGCCGCACTTGGAGCACCGGCTCGGCAGACACTGCGTGTTGTATCGGAACTTCCACGAGCAGGAGAGATTGGGACACCTTCAAAGAAATTAGAAATCTCTAAGCAAATAAGTAGTTTCAGTTCAGGTATCACGTGCCTTTCCCGGTATCTATACAAGCAGCGAGGCCAGTCTCTGTGCTGTTCACCTCAAGTAGACGTGTCCGTCCTGCAGCTGCTTCATGGAAGGCCAGTCTTCAGCACAGGCGGTGCACTGGCAGCGGAACCAGTAGCGGCAGGCCAGCGAGCGCTGCCGCTCCTTGGCGCCACGCATCATGAAGTGGGGCCCGTAGTTCTCGGAGACCACCTCGCCGGGCGCCAGGGGGCGAGTCGCGCGTAGTACGATTTTTTGCCCTTCAAAATATCTGTTAATTTTAAAATGTATTAGCAAAGTTAAATATCATTTTTTATGTCCTTTTATAAAGTTAAGGGTATGAGTGTACCTGGGTACACTAGTAGAGGAAAGCAGAACAAAAAGTGGTTTTATTGTGTGAAAGATGATATGAATGTAAGAGGAGTAGACTCCAGAGTTGGTGAATTTTAGGAGTGGAAGACGAAAACATATTGCACCGACCGCACTACGCGTGGGACAAGGACAGGAGAATAATGATAATGATATCAGTGTGATAAATTGATCTAACCTGGCCACGGCTGGATAGCACTCGTGGTTGAAGAGAGCTCCCGTGGGGTATATAGCTACGGCGATGTAGAGCGGCTTGGAGCCAGCGAACTGGTGCTGGGCTCGGACGGTTTCGTATATCTCGTGCGCGTTGAACTGCAGCAGCTGGAGGTTCCGCACGATCAGCTCGCAGACTGCAGTGTGTGCTGGAATCATTTTAACAATACTGTAGTATAAGTATTAAAATTAAATAAGTGTAGCGCGAAGTACGAGTACCTTTTGAAATGTTTTCCTCTTCGCATTTTTTGAAGAATCCAGCTTTTTTTAAACATTCCGTCAGAAACATTGCCATCACGACTCTCTTCAGGTAGTCCGAGCCCTTCCGCTGCTGCCAGTGCGTGCACAGCGAGTACACCTGAGCAGCTTTCAGCTCTAACTTCTCCTCAAAGTTTATCTTATCATCGACCTGCGCCTCTTCTTCTTTCTTGATGTCTGCGAAGTTTTTTAACCCCTTCTTTGATCGATTCAATCTTTCTTTCCGGCTTTTCATCTTCGATTTCTTTGAAATTCCTTCAATATCGTTCAGGGCGGTACCTTCGACGGTTTTCACTTGGTTCGATAAAAAATTCGAGTGTATCGATAGACTGGTATCGATACCCGCTTGGGTGATCATGCGCAGAGCTATGTGACTGAGCACAGACATCCCTGAACCTGAAAGACATTTTTTTAAAATTACGATTACACTACGTTTTAAGAATCGGTTTCAGAGAAGTACAAGACAAACCAATGAAAAGATCCAGAAACTGGCACTCGTAGCTGTGGTAAGTGGTGAGGGCTACATCACGGCACTTGATGCTGCAAAAAGCGACGCCTGAACACTTCGTGCACCAGATCGGCGCCGCCTCCTCACAGCTTTCCAGCCTGCCAATAGATTTAAGTTTTCAGTTTAAACAGGCCTTGTATCTTGCCGAGTGCTCCCAATTCATATCAACTGTATTTATGGGTGAGTTGGGAATACAAAAACTTCAAACAAATATTGCATGATGGGTCGTATTGTACTGATAAAAATATAATTAGATTCTATCGACTGTGGCTACACCAATCTTGTCACATCTTGGGTCGATTTATCCGTTTTCTGTTGTAAGCTCAAGCTGATAAATAGAGCAAGACCAACCTCTTGAAACAGTGAAGGCAATGGGAGCCGTAGTAATCGGAAAGAAGGCACGCAGCGTACGGGCTGTCGACCAGCAGGACGTCACCGGTACTTACGTCGGAGCTCGCGACCACGAACCTACCCTGAAGAGCAATCAATAATTGTTATACACCGCAATAACCTTAAGCTAAAATTGATGTAAGGTATGAGAAATTATGAGGGCATACAGGATACCCACAGTATTAAGACCAGGAACAAACTTTTGTGCAAATGTATGATGTACCTATCTAAATAAAAGAGTAGGCTCTTTTGTGTAGGGCTATAAATCATCACAAGGCAATAGATCTGACATCATGAAAATAATGATTCTACCTTGCTTTCTTCCTCGCTGATTTTGAGTAATTTAGAGAGTGATGGCATGTTCATCTTAGCTCCGCCGGTGAGTGATATACCTGGCAATATAGGACATTTTGTACATGAAACAAAGGAATTGAATAGAGATACCAGATCCAGATTTAATTATAGAAAAAATGAGGATTATTATAGACAGCTGCAAGACTACGTCCTCCAGTGTGGGCTCACCGGTTTTGTCAGGCGGGTGCCTCACTGGCGCAGTGTAGTCCAGCGCCTCCAGGTCTTGCGCCAGGCTCGCGCGCGCTGCCTCGTCTGCGCCCAGCAGCCGCCCCGCTAGCTCGTACGACACTTTCGCGCGCGTGGCCTCGCCAGTGCCTGAAAGTACCGTTTACTAACAAACTGGTTCCCAGCCCAGTTATTAATTAGTAACCGTTCCAAAAAATGGTGGAGATTGGTCACCTTTATAGCAGTGGCCCATGCGCCAGTAGTAGCGGGCTCGCATCTTGGCCGGCAGCCTCTCCTTGAGCGCCAGCCGCAGGTCCTCGAGCGCTGCGCGGTGCAAGCCCAGCTCTAGCAGCACCTCGGAGCGCTGCCATAGCGCCAGGGCCAATGACACGCCGCCCTCCATAATTTCGTCTTCACCTGGAAATATATTTTTTAAGTACGTACTTTCGTCTGTGTGTCGGTCTGTCCGCTCGTCGGTCCGTCGGTACCCGTCATCGGAGCTCGCAGTACAGCCTGGCTGGCGAGCGCCAGCGCCTTGGTGGGGTCCTGCGGCAGCGCGCGCGCGGCCGCCAGGCGCCGTTCGTTGGAGATGCGCGCGCACTTGCCGCGGTGGAGGGGCTGGATGCGCTGCAGGACTTCAGACAGCGCATCCATAATCTGAAAATTACTTTATATTCTGTACACTTGGATCTATGCTGGGAACGCTTATGCTGGATTTAGTGTTTACAAAACACTAGTTACCTCTTTGTTATCTAAAACCGCCTTAACCTTCTGCCCTTCTTCCGCCTGCTCGAGCTGCAGGAGCCAGGCGTCGTCGGCCATGGCGACCAGCTCCTCGGCCAGTCCCTTGAAGAAGCCCTTGGAGTTGGAGCATAGTGTGACGTCACTGCACGCTGCTGCATATTTCGCGTCCACCTCTTGATATATCCGCGACATTTTCACATCTGAAAAAGAGATATTTTTTTTTAAATTATTTTTATTTAACACCACACAAAACAAAAGGCTTTGTCGCTGAGCGACCACACCGCCTAATTAGTACATATTTACAATTTTACAATTTTTTAAATATTTACAATGAAAAAGATATTGTATCTTCAAAGATTGTTAACGCATTCGATAGTTCATACGTTGTACGAGTACTGCATTTTTTGATGGATTGAGAGATTATTCAAAACTAACTTCCGACCGCAGCTTCGCCCGCGTGTTACCTTGAAAAACAAAAACAAATCTATCCCGCGGGAATCGTACATTTTTCTAGGATAAAAAGTAGTCTATGTGCTATTCCAGACTAAAATCTATATCTGTACCATATTTCATCCAGATCTTTTCAGTCGTTTCAGCGTGAAAGAGTAACAAACATACATCCATACATTCTTAAGAACTTTCGCGTTTATAATATTAGTAGGATTCAATCATACCTATACCTTCAAATAATTCTTTCATGTTTCATCGTCAACTCGGCTAAATTTGGTGTCAATTTTTGAAGAAGGCTCTAACCTCAAGACGATGATAACACTCTCTAAGACCAAGCCCGTTAAATATTAGCGCTATTACAGATCAGGAGCAGTCGTGTGAACTGAACTGCGTGGAATCCATTCATGCCCCTGGGTGAGCCCGATTTGATCGTGTTTTTATTGTTTTGCGTGCTGGTCTATGAAATCGGTTTTGGTCATCAAATAAGAAGGTAGCCAATCTAGATGGGGTTGGATTCTGTCATGGCTGAGCCTCATCTCGTGAAGCTACCAGCTAGTCAGCATAACGCGTCTCTCAGCATTCTTAGCTTGGGCACCGTAAGCAGCGTTCTCTGCCACTAGCGGTTTCCTATCCAAATGATGAGCGTTCTAAACGCGGCTTAACTGAATTGATCTCGAACGACAACAATATTTTCAAAATTTCTTATCGCCTTCGCCTATTGTGTTTTCCTAAAGCCTTTATTCCTTCATTTATATCGTTGATCTGTTTGCATGTTTTTCTTTGTGAGAATTTTCTTTTAAAAGTTTTTCTTAAACCTAATAATGTTGAAAGCATAATATCAGATGAAAGCTCGCTCCGGAAGTGAAAGCTGAAGCCTTTATGCATTGTGCAGAGAGCGAGGCGAGAGGCGTCCTTCAGCAGCCGTCTGCTACAATAGCACTACAAAATGCAAACGCAATTCCTTATTTGATAACATTTAAATAAAACTAAGTGTAAAACGAAAAAAAGTTTGTCGGCCTGATGTATGCTGCGTTTATTCGTGTCTTCTAGATCTCTGTGTTGTGTGCTAGCAGTGATCTTATTATATCGCGTAGGTATCATTTCGTATACATATGTTTAAAAAAAATGGATTATTCATGGTCTAGAAGGCAAGTAGCTAATAATGTAATGGATAGGATGGATCTTTTACAGAATTAATTCCGGATTTTCGTTCTCAGCTTCGATAATATTCCTATCGAAGTTTGAGCCTTTGAGGTCAAATATCTTATTACTCTGGAAACCCTTTACTCTGAAACGTTATTCATTACTATGTATTGAAATCATATTATTCTGGTTCAGTTTGATTAAAAATAGAGCTTTCTTAAAATCGAGGATTTCTTTTTCAAGGACCTGCCGGCTTAGGTCACGGTTTTAGGTTTCCGTGAGGTGATTTTAGGCTCAAAACAAAATAAAATAAAATATATATACCTTAACCTCAATTGGTGAGCTTTTTGTCGTTATGCAGTTCTGTATGGTATCGTCAGTCTTTAGAGACAGTTGCTATTTTGAAGTATCATGAGATTTTGTAAAATCGTACAACTTTTGTCAGTGAAGCGACAAATATCGAATACATTATCATAAATTGTAAAGTTCTATTGCACAATAAAATAATAATTCACAGTAGTCCGTTAGAAATATTTACTCTTCTCTTAAATTGTCCTTCAGATCGTGTTGAACTTTCAAGCTGAGTGTGGGCATGCATTGTGCTCGTGCCGCGCTCCAATTCCGAAGCTGCAAATAAAGCCAAGCTCGGCTCGGCTCCAGCCGCGGACGTAATGCCAAGATGCAGCTAAATCTACATTGAAATGTACACCTTTCAATCCGAAGCACTGACACCAATGCCAGCTTTTGTCAGCCATTTCGCTTTATGTAAACTGTATTTGCAAACAATTCAATGGAATTCATAATTTTCATTATCCCACGAGCCATTTACCTAACCACGAGTACAAGCTAAAAAGCCACCGATACTTGTGGATATTCCTTTTATAAGATAAGTACTTAATTTTTCAAAGAGAATAAAATCACTTTTAAGACGTTAATATCTCGAAATTTCAATAAAAACACCAGATAGAAAAAGCACTATTAATCTAATTATTAATATTCTAATACGAGTATTTCTTTGTACATAAAAACCTCATTCATACTAATTCTCATACAGATTTTTTATTTCATTCATGGAGTCGCTGTAGTTTATACTTGAAAGTGAGGCTTTACCAATGCAAAACAGCATAGGCAAATTAATTAAATAGATACTAATATAGCTGGTTACATAAGCTTCTTAAATTTTATACTAAATTTATTTTAAGCCTTTACACAAAAATAGGACTTGGGACTAAAATAAAAATAGGACTAGACCTAAAAAAAAAAAAAAAAAATTGTAAAATAATAATAAATAATAATTGTGCAAAATACCCTTATTAGTGTAAAATATTATCTAAGTACCTACACTTAGGTGGTTACCAAAATATTCTACGCCCGGGCATGAAGAAACAAATGAAATATTGTTGGTTTTAAAGGCACTATCGGTTGAACACATTTTCATTGATTTCACGTGTTCAGTTACAACGCAAACGTGTCACGAAATAATTTACGTAATGATTGCAATAGTTAGAATGTATTACGGAAGTACGAGTAGGTACGTAGCCGCTACTACAGTAAGTCTATAAACGAGTTTTTCCCACACGGGAACATTGTGGCTTTTACGCCTATAATTAGTAATTTAGTAGTCGGCACATGGAGACTTGACAGTTTAGTAGTATTTTATCATAAAAACAGATTTATCATTGAATTACCTGATTGTTTACTGCGGAAGAGGAGCGGCGCGCGGCGCGTCTGCGCGTGCGACCAGCTGACAAAACAAGATGGCTGACATTCTCTAGAGATCTATTTTTGAAAACTAGACTATGGTGCTCACTCGGATAATATAAATTATTTTAAGTACATCGTTTTAGCTGTTAGAACTTGCCTTACTTTGAAATCTTAGCGATAGATAATTACTTATTTTATTTGCAGTTTTACCAACTTTTTTATTAAATGGTTGAGCAGAGAGTAAGACAGATAAACTTATTACCGTTCAAAAGTAGGTTAATATTTATTAGGAGCTTGAATAATTATTATTTAGACGTGCGGTTGGTACCTAATATATGTACGTACAATCAATAAGTTATTGACTGTTGCAGGCTTAGAACTGAGGTAGAAAGCTACTTTTCTCCGCTGAATTTTACATAATGTCTGAAGTTCCAAGGGCTGAGTACAGGTTTTGATAGTTCACTACATCGTTATAATAGTTACCTAGCTGGCTATCTATACCTACTTTATTAAGTTTCGTTTCCTTCGGTACATTTAACAACAACAGAGCCCAGGAAACTTTGAAGAGCTCAACACACAGTCCATCCATCTTTTCTCTACCCCTGTAGGTATGCATTTAAATCATCTGTATCATAACTAAAATCCGCTGTACGGTATCAAAACTCTTACTAAGCCTGACTTATATTACTTCAACTTTTTAAGCTTTTTTATTATGACACCATTGTTTGTAAGTCTGGCAGCAAGCGCCTGAATTACTCCATCGGTGGATACGTGGAGAGTTGCTCGTTGAAGATTACAGGCGCAGTGGTTGCTATTCGACTAAGCCTAGGCGCTCTTGTGTCTCGGAGATATAAACAGGCGCAATAATCGTATTACGACGATTGACAATCGATCTTGTAAACCGCTCCTTACGGGCGATACGATAATTTGAACAAAGCAACCTTTCGACTGAATTGGATTTGATTACATCGGTGTCGTTTAGCAAAATAGACGCCCTGGAATACTATGAAGTTACGTACACGAGCACTACTTACTATATATTACAAAGTATACTAAGAGAGTAAACAGTAATGTTTTTAGAGATCATGGTACGAACTAGAGTAATAGTGCTGCATAAGTGCATACTCGAAACGAGACCTGAAATATAATAGTTTTGTGAAAGTTTGTGGTGAGGCCCCTGGTATAGCTATTATCGGATTAATGTAATGTCAGTTTTCTCTTCGATAATACGATTTACGTACTATAGGGATAGTGTTTAACCCTAGTTCGGTCCATTTTGACTACGCCAATCAACAAAATGCTTGAATCAAAGTTAAGTTTTGCTACTGGTTTCGTCTATTGATCCATGTCACGTAGATTGTACGAAACACGACTCAAAGCTTAGGGCCGCCACACACGGACTGCTCGAGGAGTTGGGTACTGCACGACCGCCCGAAGCAGTTGCAATTGCTCGTGCGGTTCCGTGTATGTGCGTACGCACGAGACGGTAGCTCGCTATGCAGTCGCAGCTTGAAGCAGTCGGCAATGGCTGCTCCAAGCTGTCCGTGTATGCTGTCTCTTAGTGTAAAATCTATTCTCTCCTTTTATCTCAGATTTATATATCTTTTTAAGGTGGTTTGTTACTAATTAATACAAATGATCGAAGACAATGACGTGTTCCAACCGCGACGCGTGCTGCGCTATCACCCATTGTCTACATCTTATACCTTTAAACGAGCAATTCTTGTATATATATATTCAGATTATATATATGTATATATATATATATATATATATATATATATACATATATATAATCTGAATCTCGGAAACTGCTCCAACTATTTTCATAAAATTTAGTATGCAGGGGGATTCGGGGACGATAAATCGATCTAGCTAGGTTTCATTTTCCAAAAAACAAGATTTACCAAAAAAAACCGAGCAAAGCTCGGTGAACCAGGTTCTAATGTAGTTAAACACGGAATAAAAATGGTGCACACAGAGTACTTACTGCTTACCACCCTTCTCTCGTTATACCTCCCCCCCACCACCCACCTCCCACCCACCTGTTATGAGCTAAACAATGGCTGACAGTTCTGACAGCTAACATGTCCCGCTGCATGGCAGTGTATAGCTGCAAATTGACTACCTGGGGCCTTACCACAAGCTCTTCGGGCAATATCAAAGTTATAAAACTTTAATATTTCCTACCATGACATTATAAAATTTGTATCGAAGTAGTGTTACCTCAAGATAGAATCTATAACGTTATAAAACATGATGGTTTGTAAGAGCTTGTGGTAAGGCACCTGAACTGAAACCATCATGTGTCAGGGCCATGGTGACGTCACCAAAACTACCTTGCGTTATCGATGATAAGCTGAGCTTACTTTACTTTGATATTTCTAGAAAGGATTGCCCCTGGGCGTCTACTCTGCAAAACGACAATAATATAATCGGAACAAAATGTTTGTAAAACTGTTGTCGAGTTAAAAGTTGTTTTATTACAACTGTGTCGATATTTTCAACATTTTACGAATTTTCAAACATCAGCCAAAAAACAAGTACCTACCATCTAAAACACGTCTACACTTGTGACATTCTGCTCCGTGCCGTAACAAATAAGCGTGACTATTTGACAAATTTTCATCGAACTACCTGAAAAAGCACTAACATAATTTCCTTGCTTGGTTTCTCGTTCGTTCTACCGAACACGAGAGCGAGCTCTTGTGGTGTAGTGACAACTCGGTTTGTTCTCAATAGTCGTGCTCTCATAACATAACTGTCCAATGCTCATAATCACACCGAGAGCGGTCACGCGAGGTTTTTCTCTGGTACTTGTAGGTGCTAATTCCCTTCAGTCGTCCAGCGTACCCGGACCCCTGCCGCAGAATAGTGCGTAACTACACAAACTAAGCTTGAACATCATAAATGTTATCCAGTTTCAAGGGAACCCGGCTATCGTGAGATCCGTATGCATGGAGGGGTCGTCGTAAGCTGGATGTTCAGGGGTTTGACAAGGGGTACCTATCCTTTGTGAGATTTGTATTGTGTCTTGTCGCTGGACGATCGTTCATGTAAGTGGGTGGAATGGAATCATTTGATTATTGGAGTAAGTAGGTAGGAAGTTCTTAGGTGAAACTAACGTTGAACGCACCCCTCAGCACTCCGACGTCTTTAATAGAGTTACCGGCTGTAATGTATGTAATTGTTTTGTACCGAGACGTGAGCGGGGTGATCCGATGATACCATAGGTTGATTCGGCCACCTGCAATCGATTACCAAATCTTCAGTACTTTAGTATTGGACTTGCCACTCGCGTTAATTTTCATTTCAGAATTATAATTATTATATTTCACCATACTTGTTTGCTCTTGGTTCCCATGCTGAAAAAGTGCCAGTGAGCTAGTACTTGTAAGTTATCGCGAGGTACTCGGCGTTATCGGCTCACCGGAAACACGATCGCAGCCGCTAGTGCAGAGAAAACTCATTTCCGGTACCTTGCTACGACGTAGCAAGGCTATGCGTACGCGCGTAGCCAATTCGATAGATTCAATTTATATAATCTAACTCTTATTTATTTGTTAGTATTCTTCGACAGGCACGTCATTTAGTACTGAAGTCATGGTTTGATTAGATCTTGGACGAATTATTAGATACTTAATGAATAACAATTGCTAGTGTATACAAAAATGCAGTAAATACAGTTAAACAAAGATGCAACGGTCTAATTATAGTGGCACATTTTTAGCTAGCTTACGTTTAGATAGTACTGTAGTACTGTGTACAGTTACTGTCTGTCTGTTGTTAGTTCCCTCACTTGCAGCTGTTAGCTCCCTAGATCACGGCTGTTGTTAGTTCCCTCACTTGCAGCTGTTAGCTCCCTAGATCACGGCTGTTGTTAGTTCTCTCCTTCGCGGCTGTTACTTAATAAAAATTAAACCTTAAACCTTAGTTCCCTCGATCACGGCTGTTGTTAGTTCTCTTCCCCGCGGCTGTTGTTAGTTCTCTCCTTCGCGGCTGTTAGTTAATAAACCTTAAACCTTAAACCTTAGTTCCCTCGCTCGCGGCTGTTAGTTCCCTCGATCACGGCTGTTGTTAGTTCTCTCCCCCGCGGCTGTTGTTAGTTCTCCCCCCCACGGCTGTTAGTTCCCTCTCTCACGGCAGTTGTTAGTTCCCTCGCTCGCAGCTGTAGTTTGTTCGCGCGGTTGCTACACCACAGCTGGCGTGTTGGATGCGGCGCAGGTGAATGCACAGTTAGTACGGTCAAGGCTGCCGGGGCCAGACGGCATCGGCGACTCTCCGCCACGAGCGCGTCGTCGTGCTGACAGTAAAATGCTGCTGCTATGTGGAACACCCATACCGATGGCATCACGAACTAGTTACATAATACAGTGGAAATAATAATGTTTGATGCGTTCCTATTGGATCGCAAGAAGAAGAACATTTTGCTCTCATCGGCGTCACTACACCATACTACCTGCTATGTTATGTGTCATCAAATATAATAATTATATATTAACGGGAATCTAATCTATAAATGTAGTGTTGCTAGTTGTAGTAGTTGCTCTTCTCTTGTCACAGTTTATCAAAATATCTTCATTTAATAAAATCACAGGCATAATTTCGAATCGCCTTACATACATGTTACTGAGTGTAGGTGCTAATTCTAGTTTTAAGCTCAGTTCGAGAACAACTGACATTCATTGAAACAGGTTTTAAAATTGTAATACCTAGGTACCTAATACCTATACCTGACCTATAATTATATTTTTTAGCGTTGACATGCTACAGGCACAGATGTGTTATTGAAATAGTTAGAAACAGTAGATGGCATATTAAAATAACAATTATATATATATAATTACATTGTAATTACCTACTTAATTTATAGTACCTGGATGACCGAGCTTTGCTCGTTTTTTTTGGCAATCGACGTTTTCTAAAAATGAAACCTAGCTAGATCAAAATATCATCCCCGAAACTCCCTGAATTCTAAATTTCATGTAAATCGCTGGAGCTGTTTCCGAGATTCAGATTATATATAATTATATTGTACCTGGATGACCGAGCTTTGCTCGTTTTTTTTGGGGTAAACGACGTTTTCTAAAAGTGAAACCTAGCTAGATCAATTTATCGCCCCCGAAACCCCCTGCATACTAAATTTCATGTAAATCGCTGAAGCCGTTTCCGAGATTCCGATTATATATATATACATATATACAAGAATTGCTCGTTTAAAGGTATAAGATAAAAATCATTGTGAATAAGTATAAACAGTTGTTCATTCATCTCAAAACACAATTTTACTTACATGCATTTAAAGATATATAAAGCGAGTTGTTATTATCGATAGTGTTTAGAAGTTATGGTAGGTATGAGATTTGAATTTTCACTGATAGCTGTTCCAAAGTTTTGACCAAATGTTTATGTTTGTAAGCGTCTTTCTTACCTTCCATATTTATGAATTATTGCAAAGTATATTGTTTTATTTTGATATTATTTTCGTTTTGTTATAAGTACTTATCTGATATCTTTTTCTATTTAATGGATATACCTAATTGGTTTTCTTCCGTACTAATTTAAAGTCAATAAATAAATAAGTACCTAATATCTAAACATGCGTATTATGTAGGCAGATAAGTTTGGACGGCCTACAACTATTGTCAGAAGTATCTTCGTAATAAGCGATACTACGAGTATTTCTCGATAGAGGATCAATTTGTAACGTGAAGGAAACTTCGTGCGGTAGCAGGTGGTAGGCGCCTGATGATAACCAGATTTCGGGTCTTCGAGTCTATGCGTCATTTTAATGCGTGTCCACGGAGTGATGACGCGCCTCTTATCAGCGGTTATCACGGCGAGGCTCAGTCGCGCGCTCTCGGCCGCTGCGGCCACCCGCGCGTCCGCTCCGCCGCGCGTCCGCTCCTCCGCGCGTCCGCTCGCAGCACGCGCCCGCGCAGGCCGCTGCGCGCCTCGGGATCGCGACCATCCAGTCCCACGGTGAGTACATAACTCACTATATAGTACGTAGGTACTATATAGTGAGTTATAGTAAACCTGGTATTTAAGACACTCGTGCTATGTACAGTAAATGCCGCGGGTTTAGGTCGGATTATTGTGATGGTCGGAGAGGTGTTATCGTTAGTCATGGAATAGTATCAAGGTCGGCTCATCCCAATGCAAAGAGTTCGTTATCTGCGCGCCTTCGTTCCCGCGAAGCCTGCGCGTTTCGTCACAGTCGCAGACGCGCGAGCAAACATTGCGTGAGCGCCGGTGACGCCGGCAGATTATTTAATAGTTATTCGTACCTCGCGAGTACTACATTATTTTGTTAGTGTAGTAGGTACCTAGGCAGTCGGTAATGAGCGGCGAGGCGGCCGAGAGACGTTTTTGCGGGAGTTTCAAAATCATAATAATATGAGACGGCGCGATGTGACTTCCCTTACGCGTATCCTGCTCGGCTGTCTCAGCCGCTCCTGCAGGCTGCTGGGCTCCTGGTACTCCCTGCAAGCTGGTGGGGGCATTCTGTCACTTTCAGCGGACGCGAGATGTCTCAATCCTCTCTTGGGCGATCTTAGGTTTTTGTATAAAAATTCATATTACGTTAATTCTGGTAGACTATTACCGTAACATTGTATTGTGACAGTCGCTTGGCAGTTATTGAATCGTCGTACAAAAGCCAGAGCGCAGCTGATTTTGACAGGGCTCAAGTGGAGGCGAGGAGCTCTATTGAGAAACTGTCAAAACTCACATCCAGCCGCAAGAACCGGCTCCATTCAGGGGAGATATTAGGGCTTGTCGCCGCTCGAATGGGTTGGTCGTGCGTTGTCTGAATTCACATTGCTGAAGTGCGGGAAAAGTACTACACGTACTAATGTGCGCTTAATACTCACCGATGAGCACTAGGTGCCTGCTCGAACTCACTGAAAATAATGAATATAAATGATAGAGGATAATGTTTAGTTTATCATAAACTTTGTTGTATTTGGTTAAGATAAGTGTTTATTATAGTAGATACGTAATCTTAGTGAGTACTTGCTAATAGCCAATTTCGTTGATAGGTGGAAGAGCTAGGTAGGTACATGAAGTACTACGAGTACCAACGTTAACTGCACGTGTCTATTATTCGATCCCGTGACGTATGTGTGAGGAAGGTGTGAGGGTAGAATGGGCGTTTTGCTCAGTTCCTTGAGGGTGCGATTGCGGAGTGAATTATAAATAAAGTCGTTTCGCCGTATTATTGTAGCGCCGGTCCCGTCAGAGCCCACTTTGCCACCTTTGGGAGGGAAATCGACACCATACAATCACCATTAGTATTGTTTGTCATAAAAATTACATAATATTTTACGTTTTGATACATTATAAGTTACACAGATAATTTTGACTCACTATATCTAGTACTGAACTAAAAATAAACCGGCACTTAATCATGAATTTAGGATGTATAGATAAGTACTTATCAGAGTGCTAGAATATTAGCTACTGTAAAAATCAAGTTAGTCCTAGTTAGGCCCGCGACATGGCGGGCCCGCCGCGCGGCGCGGTGCGCAGGACCAACGAAATAAATACCACAGCTCACGTCCTAGCTGTGGCCCACTTCACCCTTCCGAGATGTGAACGGGCCATTACGGGCACGCTTCTAGCGGCCGAGTAAGATGTTCGTAGTAATTCAGTTATTAGCCGCTCACAATGGCCGCTGACGCGTGATAAAAAGCGGCAAGGTCGATCGGGGACGGATCTTCGGTGATCGAACAATGGCGCGGCCGGCGGCTGCACACGCCACACTTAAGTACCTACCGCGAATTAGCACAGAACCTACTGTATTATAAACCATGTGAAACTTTGAGTGGATGCTCACATTCAATGTCTGCGGTCGGGCACGCGGCACGCCGCAAGTCGAAGGATCCGCGCGAGAATCAGAGCGGAAAGTCCGCTAACACATAATCTGATACTGTCGGGTGGATGAGCAGCGGCAGTTTTCGGTTCTACCCCAATCTCGAATACTTATTAATTTTAAACGAACGTATCTACTACATTAATGTTACGCCGCTCGCTACCCGCGCGTTAGCACAAACTTTACAAGACAGCGACCGCAACCAGCCAACTTTGTTCTAATATTTACGGCTGGTTTGGAACATTTAACACATCAACAAGTTGGCAAGTCCTATACTCGCGATCCGTCGAGGAACTGTCTGAAGCAGGAGCACAACTCCGCACGAGTTGGAACAACTTTAATTTGTTACTGTCTGCACCGTCTCTTCAATTTACAGTGGTTTGTAGTGAGCTGCATCTACAGCTGACGCCTTGTGGCCTACGTACATGTACGTGGAAGAGCGGTACATTCTCGGTCGCGGTTCTGACGGTTGCTGAGTCACAAAGAGACATTTGGTACGGGCAACTTCATTATTTATAATGACCGGTCCATTTTAATATTGCCCGGTTAGTAAAGTTGCCCTACACCTTCATGCTAATATGCTCGAAGAGACGTGGGTTACTTTGGGAGGGCCCCGCTTAATAGAATGCCATCAGCTAAGTGTAGGAGACCGCGAGTTCGTCGCTCTCGGGGCTGGGTGTCTCGTTGTGTACGAGACCTTCGTGGCTTATCGAGATGGGCGATAAGGGCGCCTGCCGCGCTCGGCACGGCCGCAGCCCGCTGTACAGTCAGCACGGCGCGGCACGCGAGCGCTGTATTGATACGTCGCCTAATAGATTGAATGCCTCGTACGTCTTCACACTGGAGTTCGAAAACGGGGAAGGTTCACAAGTAACGTAACCCAAGAGCGGCCTGGCCCCTATTTAATAAACAAGTCTACAAAGTAAAAAAGTGATAATATTGTCAAATTTTATGACAAGTGCTGTTTAATAAAACCTACAAATTGTAGAATTATTGTAGCTACAATTTTACAATTTAGTAAATTTTCCACCATTACAAATTTGTAAATAGTATTTTTTTTTAAACAGAAACTTGTAAAATTGTAGCCGGTTACAATAAATTGTATTTTTTAAATAGGGGCCAATAATATAGAATCATTAGTCTGTCTGTGTGTTTGTGAATCCACCACGTTGTAGCTAAACTTATTGTGCAACAGCCGAGTTACCTGCACAGCAAGCTCCTACAAACAATCATGTTTCAGAAACGTCACACTTTCAAGCTTGAAGTAACATCACTACTTACTCCAATACAATTTTAATAGGTCATGTACGAAATATCAAAGTAATATTGGCCGTAGAGTTTGTGGTACCAGTTCTTTCGTACAGCAGCGGCTGAGTAGATTCTCCATTGTCGGTTCGCATTAGCATTAACTTTTCGGCGTTTAAATCTCGCCGGGATTGTGCGGTAATGGAACGCCCGCACGGCGCTCGGTTCGAGCCATTCGGTTTATCAAATCTTTGTCTCTCCAATTTACATTCAACACCTTTTACGTTCACAATAAGCATCTACTCGCGTAATGCGTTTTGACTTTCTAATTTGGATCTAAGCCGGTGAATTTAGGATTGTTTTTCGGTTGGTTCTGGTTTTCAGTAGATGCTCTTCGGTCGGGTGGCATTCGGGTCAGGGTCGCGAGGTGGCGCTGGCGGCGCGGCCGGCGACTCGCGCCGCGACATCACCCGGCCGGTCCGGCCACACGGGAGACAAGTCGCGGAGTGCGGCTGGTATGAACTCTAAATACTACTTATCATTAGTCTGTAATGTTTGTTTGATAGTAGTGGAGGTTGAGCCAACTCCTCGGTGTCCGCTGATCGCTCGACCGAAGCAAGGGGCATGAGTTGATATGGTATCGGGAGCTTGAACTCGTCGTATATTAGCGCATATCAACGCAACCGAGCGAATCAATAAGAAGTAAACATCACGACTGTACCTAATCCCCAGGTTTGGTAGAGTTTCCTCAGATCTCACGTTACCTAGATGTTTGAGACATCTAAAGGGTAGTCAAAGGCACGACCAAATTGTACCTACGTTTGGCATTATATATTTCACACAGTAGTCAGTTTTCCGTACGTGGCAACGTGACGGGTTGCAGCCATGTTGCAGCCCATCGGAAGGCAGCACTCGATCAAGTACCTACCGATCAAATTAGTACTCCATAATGTCATACTATAATTCAAATTCCTCTGGCAGCAGAATTATAGTGCCTACTATAGATAGATAATATTATTATCTCCTCGTATTACTATGTTAGCTACTGAGGTAACTCAATAATGTTACTCGTAAGTGTCCGCTTCCGTACTTAGGAGGGTTTAGTTAGATGTATGTAAACGCTACTACAAGTTAGGTATCTTCACAAAGACCGCTGCTTCACTAGAAAGAGACACTACTATTTAAACAAGAAACACAGCAATGACTTATGAAATAGATTTGAGTCAGCATTTTGAATTAAACAAATAGGTATTGTTAGGGTTCCGTACCTACCCAAAGGGTAAACCAAAAAGTTCGTCTAGCTGTCTGTCCGTCGCCAAGCTGTATCTCATGAACCGTGTTCGTCAGACAGTTGAAATTTTCGCAGATGATGTATTTCTTTTGCCACTATACGTAACAACAAAATACTAAAAAAGTAAATAGAATAAATATTTCAGGGAGCTCCTTTTTATAGATAAGTAGCTTTCCGCCCACGGCTTCGCCCGCGTGGTACAAACAAAAACAAATCTATCCCACAGGAACCGTACATTTTTCCGATATAAAAAGTAGCCTATGTGCTATTCCAGACTATAATCTACATAATTATATCTGTGCCAAATTTAATCCAGATCCGTTCAACCGTTTCAGCGCGAAAGAGTAAAAAACATACATTCTTACAAACTTTCGCGGTTATAGTATTAGATGGTACGGAACGCTTCGTGCGCGAGTCCGACTCGCACTTGGCCGGTTTTTTATATCAGGCTGTGCTGTTTGCAGCAAAATAAATACAGGTGCGCTCGTCATGACCTGCGCTAGCGGCAGCGGATTCGTTTCCGGTTCGGCTCAACTTTAGAGTAGTTAGTCACTTGGCGACTAGTTAGTTGGCCGTGGCCGTGACGGGGCCTTTACCGTAGATCATTAGTTTTTGTTGCTCGTCTTGCACTCGTGCGGACGCCGAAGCGCCTTCTCATTCCAGCATTCCGTTCTGATTTGGAACTAATAACGAATATTACGTGTGAGTGTATGTTTGAACATTTATAGCTCTGTACAAAACGGCTGAACGGATTTCTATGAAATTTGGTAAGTTTAATATGAACATTATACCTTGGACTAACTGTATGCCGAAAAACTCCAAGAGGGTTAAAAGGGGGGTAATGTATAAAAGTGCATAAGTTCGGGGCGCTACTAGCAGCGCCTACCCAATAAGAGACATGACACCCCAAACACATTACCCTCCTTTCGCTCCGCAGTTGGGTAATAATATAATGTCATCTAAAGCCTGATAAGTCGATGTGAACTGAAGTACTAGGCGAGTATGACTAACCAAGAGTTGTGCACCTGATATAGGTAACCTAATACTTCATCTTCACTACCTCACACTATCGCTTTAAGAACTCTCGGTTAGTCATACCCGCCTGGTACTTCAGGTCAATAAACATCTACTAATCCCTGCTTAACTTTAAAAGTTTATCATTATCGATAGCATGCAACGCGACGCCGTGCACCGTCAGCTTGACCAGCACACCACGTCACCGGCCTCAATACCTGCGGGCACCACTGTATGCCTAGTCGACAAATTAATGTGAGCCGTACATTCAGTTTCCTTGTAGCATCTAGTTTAAAGTTAATTTTTAGGGTTCCGTAATAGGGTTTACAGCTGGCATATTAGATTTTTTTGGTTTTCTGGTGGTCCAGACAAACAACGACACCCTATTTTTCAAAATCCATCCAGCCGTATGTGCTACGATGGCAGCCAAAGGACCTTGCATACATACACCCCAAACAAATTACCCTCCTTCGCTTCGCAGTCGGGTAAAATGCCATTGATAATAGCGAACCACTATATTAAAATGTCATCGGTGAGCCACTGCAATATCCCAGCTAAGCTGCTCGTCACTTGTGATTGAGCAAAGCCGCGGGAAATAGCCAGTGCTTTCATGTCGGCGGGTGAATGTGCGTTGTTTGCTCGGACGATGAGCGGCCGCCGAGGACGTGATATTGGACACTGGGAGTGCCATGTTCACTTTTTGCGTTAATTCTAGAAGATTGCACTTCTAGGAAACACACATGATCACGACTGTAATCCCCAGGCTCGGTGATTACATATCCAGAGGTAGAGGCACGTCTGAACGTCACATTCGGCACACACTCGCACTTTGCACGGTAGTTCCGTACGTAGAAGAATACTAACTTATAACACAAATTTTCGAATTTTTGGTTCTAGGGTATGCATAAAAGTTCATTTGTGCACGAGCAGGGGCCTCACCACGAATTCATAATACATTACCGAATTAATATTACATTGTTATTTCGTACCATGACTATGCAAATTGTATTGAAAAAGTGTTACTTCACGCTTCAAATGTGAACTTCACGCTTCTAAAACGGAATCGTTCTGGAAGACTTCGTGGTAAGGCCCCGGGCATTACCACGTGTTTAGTAACCATCATGTTTCAGAAACGTCACATTTCAAGCTTGAAGTAACACTACTTAAATACAATTTATATAGATCATAGTATGAAGTATCAAAGTTATACTTCGATATTGCCTGAAGAGCTTGTGGTAAGGCCCCAAGTTTGAATCCACGACCTTCGGATTGTGCGGCAGCTGGCACTACACCGCCCGTGCCTGCGCTCCAACTGAGTCGTGTATGCGGGCTGTCTGCCGATTGTCTTTGAACTAGAGACAAGTAAGTTGTGTATAATAGACCCCGATTTGAAGACAATTGTGGAGAGGCCTGACTGACGAACTAAGGCCTTTGTCATTGACTGGGTTATGTTCACACGCTGGTACCTGGCAGGGCGTCTACTCTGCCACAACGACATCGATGTATTCGGAACGAAATGTCCTTCTTCGTTATGACGTCTGTCTCTTTCGAGATCAATTTTGTCAAGTGTTTAAATTAGTCAAATAAAAGATGGCTGTTTTGTTCAAAATTCTCGAGTTTTCCTCAGATGGATTCAGAAAAGAATTATTCAATTTAACTCACATATTTTACACTCGAGTCATGAACTCAGGAAAAATAACCACCAAAATTACACAATGAAACTCAAAATAACTTGAGAAAAATATAAAAACAATTGACAGTCGAATGCATAACAGTTGTTTTGCTGTCAAATTCAAATTGAAGTCTCCTCTGTAAATTAAGTTTACGAGATGACTATCTATAGTTATGTCTGCCAAAGTCAAAATATGCTTCTAAGTTCCAACTCCAAGAAGAACAGGCAAGAAACTCGTTTCGGTCCTAGCGCGTTTTGCATGATCCTTCTTACAAAATATAAATTATACCTACTAATTAATTATCATAACAATGTCGTTCCGTCGTTCAAATAATAGTCGAAACGATGTAGTTTAGAGTAGGTCTTGCACTATTATTGCCGATATTATCATCGATCATTTTCAGAGTAGACTCCCAGGTGAGCTCACGATGCATTTCGACATCACATTTCGGTCTCCGAGCCGTTGTTGGTACGTAAAACGTTGTCCGTATGCATAATTATATTTACACAATAAAAGAGCGATTGAATGATTTCAATTGAAGCATTTCAATAGAGTTGCGATGAACGGAAAAACATTTATCGTTTACTACAATCTTTCGTGCAGCCGTTCTAAAATAACTATTAACCGACGAAAAAAAGAAGGTTTACTTATATCTTTTTACCCGACCGCGAAACGAAGGACCCTCCTTGTGTTAGGGTATACTCGTATGTACCTACGAGTATGTATGTAAGCGAGTTTTTTGTCTGTCGCAAACGGTGGGGCAGGTTTTTACGAACGATGTCGTTGGATTATTCAGTGACAAAAGCTATACAAAATTTGAAAAATCCAATATGGCAGGTCTTAGAAGCTGTTTGTTTTAATTTTATGCAATTATTTCCAAGTTGCAAACACTGCGTCTGGGAAGTTACACCAAACCGAGCGTCCAATCTGCGTTCGAATAGCCGCTGCGGCAATCAGTTTGACAATAATTAAAGAACTTCAACTTTACTATAACAGTTATATAGTTTGAAATTGCTTCCCCCTCCGTATTGTGCAATAACCGATCGCAATGATTGTTATAACGATCGCACGAGCACACGTACACATTTAATCTGATTTTGTGTATTAAATACCTTTTTTACCTAGTATTTATAACGAAAATTTAAAAAAACCCGACTGATCGTAACTGAAAATATTTTTTTACAGCCACCATCCATATTCGATTTTTTGACATTTGTATAACCTATATTATCACTGTTGTAATCCAGACAAATTCGACAATTTATATGTTAAAATCGGCCAAAATAAATTGTAAAAACATATAAACATAAATACCTACACCCCAAACACATTACCCTCCTTCCTCGCTTCGCAGTCGGGTAGTGAAGTAGGCGTACTCGTGAACATTTACATCTCCTCTCCGCTGACCACTCAACCGCGAAACAAGAGGTCGTGAGTTGATGATATCAAAATAAATGTATTGCTTGATTTTCGTACTGTGTATACAAAACAAAACACATGTAGACATGAACACGACTGTAATCCCCAGACTCGGTAGATATCTCCTCAGATCTCCAGTCACTTAGATCTTTGAGGATATGTAAAGGGTCAGAGGCACGTCCAAATATGACATTTGGCACATTTCGTACGTGACAGGTTGACGGCCCATTGCTACTTATAAGAATACTAACCTAAGATAACGTTTTGCTCGCCTTAATTTGCCTTAATTTTAAAATGCTCCGATATTTATAATTTTTGGAAATGTAGATAGGTACTACAAAAAACTAGGCTTGTACGTTTTAATTTTAAAGAAATACTGATTAATATAATAGTAAGAGGAGCAAAACATCGCTTTTTGTATGAAAATGTACAGCTTCACAATCTTCTTAAGATGCTATTTCATACACGATCATGAGAGCGTAACGCCTTCAGAGCCAAGTAGCCTTCGGCGAGGAAGCCAATCACTGGTCAATTAATGTCTAATCACCAGCGTTTCATCAACTTACCTTCAAGCCACAGCTCACACAGTACGGCCGACCCACAGTTATTACCCGACTGCGAAGCGGAAAACGAGGGTCATGTGTTTGGGGTGTCGCTGTAGCCTAATCGGCTGGACGGATTTTGATAAATGAGGTTTTTCACACTGAAACGGCTGAACGGATCTGGATGTAATTTGGCACAGATAAAGATTATACTCTGTACCTAATAGCACATAGGCAACTTTTTATCCCGGAAAAATGTACGGATCTCGTGGGATAGATTTTGTTTGTTTTTAAGGTTCCACGCGGGCGAAGCCGTGGGCGGAAGCTAGTAATACATAAACTTGACCTCATCTACACATTCCACGCAGCGGGGTTTTTAGATTTGAAATAAATACTTGTCTGCATGGTGCGTGGCGAGTGAGCCAGCCGCCCTTCCGCGCGCGGGCGCGGCACGCAACAAGCCGCTGTGAGCAGCCATCGAGTAATTGCATCAGCACATCTTCCGCCGCGGAGTGCTTCCTCATTAAAAGCCATCTCGCGGCCCTCGGGCTCCGCTCGCAGGAACCGAGCCCGCTCCTCGGGACCTGAGGTCCGCTAATGAACCCCTATCGATCGCACATTTCACTTTGATCACTGACTATTTTGTCGTCAGTCTTAGAGACAGCATACACGGACTGCTTCAAGCTGCGACTGCATAGGGATCTACTGTCTCATGCGTACACACATACACGGAACCGCATGAGTAGTTACAACCGCTTCGGGCGGTCGTGCGGTCAAGCAATCGCCAGCCATACACTGATTGCTCGAGCGGTCCGTAAAAAAATGTATTTATACAGCTTACAAGTAAGTTATTTAAACTAGGGTTGGGAATTCTTTGATGGGTTTAAATACCTGTGTTAGAAAAGTCCTCTTTTCCTAAAGGTTTTTACGACTTGACACTTGTAAGTAGATAGATAATAATAATTAGGTATTGATACGGTTGAGCACTAACACTAAAATGTATCAGGTCCGTGTATGTTGATCAGTGGCTAACTGCTCGAGCAGTCCGTGTATGGCGGCCTTTACTTTTTTTACGCTACATAATATCAAACAATGATTTATTATGAAATTATTTTGACCTTTATTTTTTGGTTATTGTTTATTGAATTATTTTGCTTATTGATATTTGTATTTTATTATTTAGCTTCTTGATTTACTTATACAAAAGTGTTTGGATGACTAGGTACTCTATTGTATTAGGTCTTACCTGTAATACAAGTAATAGATGTATTCGCCCGCGTGGTACCTCGTTATAATTATAATGTATGCGTTAGGTAGGACAGACTTTAATCTATCCCTGCTCTCATTTCATATACATAGATCCGTTCAGCCCTTTCAACCAGGTTCACACATTTTTAAACAAAACTATAGCTAGTTTATTTTAAAATCCAAAAACCTGAATGAAATTAAATTGAAAATAGCTTGTCAATCTTGTGATTCAGACAGACGACACCTTATTTGTTACAATCGTCCAGCCAAACGTACATAAATTACGTACATACACCCCAAACACATAATCCTCTTTCTTCCCAGTCGGGTAAAAATATACGAAGTGGTTTGTATGTAGGTGTATACATACAAATTAGTTTATGAAGACAGACAAGTCGATAAATGATTCGATACAAAAAAGCAAGGCGAGGCTGAAGGACATGGGGATAATGAAAAAAATGATTAAAAAAGAACTCAGCAAGTCACAAAGAAGCTACAATCTAATAGCGCTCACTTTTAATATTGCCCCTTTCCATAATACAGCGCAAGTCGAATGCCGTCCTCGGCGCCTTTACACGGACCGACCGGCACGATACAACTGTCGGCCGGCTGACATGAGCGACACGACTAAATCTTATCGACTGTTTTGTCTCCCTCTTGCTCGTGCTCATATGAGACATAGGCATCGACAAATTGTCCGGGTTTCTACTCCGCAAAAGAAAACGATGTACTCGGAGCCGAATATAATTAAACAGATATACAGACAATATTTATAAAAAACTGTTGTTTTAGGTAGCACTAATATTTATTTAAAAATACCAAAGTACAGACACGGTTTCTCAAAGATTTTTATAGAATATAATACCTATGTATATATATTATATACATACATACATAGGTATTATATTATACCGCTTTCTATTGGTAGTGTAGTAGTAGTGACTGAGAGAAACGCCAATTTTATATAATTTTAATTGCATTGATGTATTAGAGTTATTATTTCAGATGTATCTATTTCTTTCAACTTTCTACATCTTAGACAATGGAAGATAGAGACAAAGATCGAATAGCATCGTAACGGGCAATGTAAAGACGCTCATTGACTAAGTACCTATGCGATATTGCAATTTGCAGAATAGCTAACAATTTCTATTGCATTTTTCACAGACTTATCTTTTGTTAAACGTATGATGCGTGGGCTCGGACCAATGGCGAGTGAGGTTTCATTTCTTAGAAATAAATCCAAATTGGATTCGATGCGGTGATCGAGCAGTAGGTAGCCTCGCAAATACAAGACGGAAAATACAGTGGTTTGTACAGAGGCGTCAGCGTATACTCCTCCGCTTGTTCGTGTCCACCGTGGCCAAACCCGATCTAGAATCCCGCGCGAGCCTGCTCTTCATAATTTATTTATTTATTTAGTACTTATAGGGCTTATTAGTTATTACTGGGTGCTGCCCAGCGTTCCATCACTATGTTTATGGCGGTTATATTACTAAAAGTGGCATTTATTCGCCCTCGTATTTTTCAGATATAATTTGATAGCGTTTCGACATTTTTGGCATGCCATTCAATTGAATTTCACAATAACTTAATAAATATTCAACGACCTTTCATGTATCAACCCCGAATATTACGTCCAGATCATTTCGAATATTTTCCCTTGAAGTTTTTATAATTCAAATTTATTTCATGAAAAAATTTAGCGAAAAGAGCTCTGAGGTGTACCGAACCCTTCACCACACTGCTTCGACAGAAAAGAGCTCTGAGGTGTACCGAACCCTTCACCACACTGCTTCGACAGAAAAGAGCTCTGAGGTGTACCGAACCCTTCACCACACTGCTTCGACAGAAAAGAGCTCTGAGGTGTACCGAACCCTTCACCACACTGCTTCGACAGAAAAGAGCTCTGAGGTGTACCGAACCCTTCACCACACTGCTTCGACAGAAAAGAGCTCTGAGGTGTACCGAACCCTTCACCACACTGCTTCGACAGAAAAGAGCTCTGAGGTGTACCGAACCCTTCACCACACTGCTTCGACAGAAAAGAGCTCTGAGGTGTACCGAACCCTTCACCACACTGCTTCGACAGAAAAGAGCTCTGAGGTGTACCGAACCCTTCACCACACTGCTTCGACAGAAAAGAGCTCTGAGGTGTACCGAACCCTTCACCACACTGCTTCGACAGAAAAGAGCTCTGAGGTGTACCGAACCCTTCACCACACTGCTTCGACAGAAAAGAGCTCTGAGGTGTACCGAACCCTTCACCACACTGCTTCGACAGAAAAGAGCTCTGAGGTGTACCGAACCCTTCACCACACTGCTTCGACAGAAAAGAGCTCTGAGGTGTACCGAACCCTTCACCACACTGCTTCGACAGAAAAGAGCTCTGAGGTGTACCGAACCTTTCACCACACTGCTTCGACAGAAAAGAGCTCTGAGGTGTACCGAACCCTTCACCACACTGCTTCGACAGAAAAGAGCTCTGAGGTGTACCGAACCCTTCACCACACTGCTTCGACATAAAAGAGCTCTGAGGTGTACCGAACCCTTCACCACACTGCTTCGACAGAAAAGAGCTCTGAGGTGTACCGAACCCTTCACCACACTGCTTCGACAGAAAAGAGCTCTGAGGTGTACCGAACCCTTCACCACACTGCTTCGACAGAAAAGAGCTCTGAGGTGTACCGAACCCTTCACCACACTGCTTCGACATAAAAGAGCTCTGAGGTGTACCGAACCCTTCACCACACTGCTTCGACAGAAAAGAGCTCTGAGGTGTACCGAACCCTTCACCACACTGCTTCGACAGAAAAGAGCTCTGAGGTGTACCGAACCCTTCACCACACTGCTTCGACAGAAAAGAGCTCTGAGGTGTACCGAACCCTTCACCACACTGCTTCGACAGAAAAGAGCTCTGAGGTGTACCGAACCCTTCACCACACTGCTTCGACATAAAAGAGCTCTGAGGTGTACCGAACCCTTCACCACACTGCTTCGACAGAAAAGAGCTCTGAGGTGTACCGAACCCTTCACCACACTGCTTCGACAGAAAAGAGCTCTGAGGTGTACCGAACCCTCCACCACACTGCTTCGTCAGAAAAAAGAAAAAAAGGGAAATCGTTGAGCGAAGTTGAAGTGATCCGATTCCATTTGATATGCAGCGTCGCTCGCGTGCCGTCCACACAGAAGTAGGCCTTTATTACACTCACAAGTTACACGATCGTAATTACGCAGTAAAAGTACAACTCTGCTAAAAGTGGCGCTCGCAGCTACCTTCACATTGTTAACAACTTCAATGCAAAACAAACTGAACAACAAGTATTTTTCGCGTACACTCGTACGTACAGTAGGTACGAGTAGGTACGAGTAGGTACGAGTAGGTACATTGCGCGATCCGACATCCGCGGGAACTTACAGCTGAGCAACTTCCCTCGTACGAGAAGTTTCATTGTTTGTGAAATTATTTGTATTATTTGGGGTTTGTAAGCTTTTGTTTATTTAGGTAGTCAATTTTATTGCTACGATATACGTTACATTACCTACTAAATAAATCGTACTTTCTACTGTAATAATATTGCTTAACCATGCGGTCCCCATTAAAACTTTCAGCCCTTTCAAGATAATTTTTGAGGATTATTTATCTCCAGGATATAATCTCTTTGCACAATTTTTTTACGATCCGTTCAGCCGTTTGGTAAGAGTAACTTTCGCATTTATCATATTAGTATGGATTATAGAGGTATAACTCTAAATGTTGAGTAGATAGTATGTGGAAATATTAAATTATAAATAAATTTTATTTAATATTTTAGTGCGGCTTTTTTTTGTTATAAAAGCCAGTGCAAGGTCTGTGACCGCTCAACGATTACTTTTTTGCGAACCGACATATTAAAAAAAGATCTATCTTAATAGAGATAATTAAATTAATGATACATCAACAATAAATAGATTGAAAACAGAAAACAGAGTTCGTTCACTGACAGTTAATGTGCACAAAAGGCCATGGCACCTTGTCAGAAAGTTATTCGATGTAATTATTATATGGAAGTACAGTTTTTTTTCCTAATAATATACGTGATTTAAGAACAGAATTAGAACCCGTGATTTTACTCTAAATACGGACAGTGCTAACCACTGCGCTATAACATTTTGCGAAGTCTTATATCTCCTAGTCTCCAACTAAACATTTTGCAGTTATAAAAACACAGTTTGAAATGTTACTTCTAGCACAGAACAATCTAGAAGGTAGTTGCCACAACCAAAGACAATAAAGGCATGTATATACCTACTCGTAATTGCCGCGATGAATGCATGTAATAATTATCTGATCTATGCCATACCGCTCCCGTACCGGCATTACACGGTGCTAATTGCTACTTTATGAAATTTTAGGCAGAGTTTAGACACGCGTGAGCTGCCAGCTCATCAAAACCGGCCACCTGCCAATTTGCAGCTGATAGGCAGTCACCTACTTCCACACGAGCGGACACTTTAAACCGATAGCCATCCTTTGAATAGTTTGACTGACCTCACAGCTCAGTCGGTAATAGCACTGCCTTCTGCGCTGTCGGTTGTGGGTTCGATCCCCACCCAGGACTAACATTTTGTGTGATGGACGCAGATGTCGCTGCGTCTTGGTGTTACTGTCTATTCTATGTATGTATTTACAAAAAAAAGTATATCATTAATCTATCAGCTATCTGGTTCCCATAGTACAAGCTTTGCTTAGTTAGGGGCTAGATGGCGTTGTGTGAATAGTCCTCCAATATTTATTTAATTTTTAATGTAGTAAAATGGCCACCCAGCCTAAAGTTTGGACTACACTGATGCGTCCTCTGGGCTAGATACAGCCACCAAAAGTCAATAAACACTTTAAATAGCTTTAACCTCAAAGTGACTTATCAACTGATTGGCTGTAAGGGCAGTGCGACCGATCGGACAATAGCATTCTAATAATTAATGCACCACATGTGGTTCATAACCACAATGCGTCACTTGCTCGTCTTTAAATCTGACACTAGGTGTGTTGAATGGATGAGTGTCAATATTTCCAGGTGGAGACTGAAATCGCGTAACAGACGCCTTATAATCTGTTCATTCACTGAAATTCAGCGTTCAATTAACGGCCCCAGTACAGCGGAGAACAAAGCTTATTGCCAATGATAAGTGACATCCCGCGCTGGATTTAGTTACCTACCTTCGCCGCTAATTAGAATGTAATTACGAAGGCTCCATTGTCGAGGGCTCAGTTCAATGTGTACAGAGCTTTATGAGATTGGGATGGAATTCAAATTCATCGATGCTTACCGTTTGGAAACTGATTTTGAAAGTGTTTTTACGTATGAATGTTCTCTTCAAACGTGTTTAATCCGGCTCTGTAAATCTGTTGTATTTTGAAAAATGTTACACGCACGAATATGGCCGAATTGACACTATATTATTAGAAAAACACTACTTACAACTTTTATCTATAATGCGGAAATAAATGAATTTTTATCTGTGTTTTTACCCGACGGCAAAGGAGAATAATGTGTTCGAGGAGTAAGGATGCGAATTCTTTTGGCGGTCACTGTAGCCCAAACAGCTGGACAGATTTTGACAAATGAGTCGTTGGATTTCTTAAATTACAAGAGTGACAGATAGGCTACACAAAATGTCAAAAACCCAATAAGCGGTCGGAAGCTGTTTTCAATGATCTACTTTCAGTCGGTCTGTACAAACAGAGGGCTTGAGTAGTAGAATACTATACGCTAAGACAAATTTCAAATCCAAGATGGCCGCCACCACAAAATGGCGGGCAAACTGTCGGGGGTTTTTCAAATTTTAAATTTAATTTGTATTTTTTGCAATAAACACTTGTTTGATGTGGAATTCAGGAAAATTAATGTAATCGCTATCCTCCTCCGCGAAATGGAGCGAGTAATTCGTGGAAGAAGCAACTACAAGCCTCCAATTAGCGGACCGGCGGAGAGACCGGCGGCGCGGGCTAGGGCTCGCCGCTCGCGCGCTGGGGCCTAACCACGAAGTCTTCCAGAACGATTCCATTATAAACGTCACTACTTCCATACAATTTGCATAGGTCATGGTACGAAATAAGAATGTAATACTAATTCGGTAATGTATTATGAATTCGTGGTGAGGCCCCTACTCCGGAGAAGCTGAAAACAATTTTCAGCGGGCAATTAGTTAGTTTCGGAAGGCGTCGTGGCGCGGCGCGGCGGCGCATGCGCGAGCAACAGGCTCCATCCGCGTCCTGTGGGCTCGGCGCGCCCGACGCCCGACGCCCGACGCCCGTCCATTCGCGCCCGCTCCCTCACCGCGAGCTCACGCCGCCTGCACTTGCTCAACTTTCGGTGATCGCGCGAATCTTAACGTTTTCAGCGGCATTCTTTTTAGGTAAGTAAACATTTATTGTTTTTCTTTTCGTATTTTTTTCGTTCATTATTTTACTTATGTATTACTTTATAAACTAAATTTTAAAATTATTTAAGTTAAGTAAGTACTTATATTTTTTTAAGTAATTTAATTTTTTTAAATATTTAATTTAATTTACTTTTTGAATTGTGATTTATATGATGAAATTTTGATTTTGGTGTATATTATGTACCTATTTCGTTTTTCTAGCTAAATAATGATCTATTAAAAATGCTGATGAGGTTTTGTAGCCCATTTGTCTCCGTCGTGGCTGGAGAGGCCACACACTTAAACGCACTTTTTTGAAAAATACGGCGTTTAAAAATAACAGTAATTGCGGTTTAAATAAATATTTTGTCTGCTTCAAAATTACGGAATTCTGAGTCCTTGGCAGCCTTAAAATATACCGAGTCGTTGCAGCACAGAAGCAGCATAAACCAATTATGTAAATTCCCGCTAGCGGTCACCCATCCATTCGTATCCGTAGTATCGGGAATTTTTCAGGAAAACTATAATGTTACAACTTACAGATTAGGATTATAAAAAATATCAGACGTTTAGCTTACTTCATTGGTTTAGGTTTATAGTAAAACGGCCTCATCTGCTAATCGCTGATCGTGCCAAAAAAAATTGCAATCGGACTTTCAAAATTATAAATTCTCCTCCAGACTCTAGACTACCAAGAATACAAGGATTAAAATTTTCCTTAGAATCTTTACGACCCGGTTTAACCCCCTTGGGGGTTGATTATGAAAATAAGATTAGCCGATGTAATTACCTGCATTCCAAGTTTAATCAAATTAGGTTTAGTGGATACGGAAGCTCGCATCGATGCGTATTATGGCATCATCTCTATTTGTGAAAATTACTATAATTAGAAACAATTGAAATGGCACTACAAGTCGGAAATAAATAAATCGTCCTCAGCCCGCCCCTCGCTGACCATAATGTTACCTACAAAGGCCAGCCTTGAACCTGAAATATGAGCTGCGATTGCCAGGTACCGCCTCCTTCTGCCACGACATTTAATGACTAGAATATTTATTAATCTGTCACAGAAGTACTTGGTTACAGTGGCAACACCATATCCAATTATTAAGTCGTTAGCGCGAGCTTGGTCGTGCGTGGTACACTACTCATAACTACTCATGTACCTCCGCCATGCCAGGGCTCTCAGGTGGGGAGGTCAGGTCCTCAGGTCTTTCTTGAAGCGGACTAAGCTGAAGATGCACTATTTCGTCTAAAAACCTTTCCCCTGCCCACTGAGATTTCTCCTCCGACGCAAAGTTTTTCAAACTGTTGATGCAAAAGTCTCTTCACGTACTAATAAATAGGCTTCAGTATTTAAGAACTGAGTCCCTACTTGGAATAACACTCACTGCATGCACATTGGTCGGGATATACAAAAAAACATTTTTATCCCCACGACTTTTTTCCCCAGGCTAGCCTCTGATCTCTAGTTACAGGCCTAGTCAAAGGCACATCCAATTAACATATTTGGCACATAGTTGGCTGAATTTTTCACGTAACTGTCTTTGAGTACAGTTTAGATCCTACCTCAGTTCGTCAGTTATGAGTTTTGAGACAGCCAACGTTTCTTTAGTAACTATAACAGATCACTGCAGCCAACAGACCAACTACCAAAAAACAGATTATTCTGTCGTGCAGCTGACGCGTAGCTGACGCATAACTGACTCGTAACTAACGCTTAGCTGACGCGTAGCTAACGCGTAGCTGACGCGTAACTGACGCGTAGCTGACGCGTAGCTAGGACGCTGCCGTGATGTAATGGCTAGATAGTTTGCTGGGATATTGCTGAGCCAGCCACAAATAGGTTAGGTAATATAAATTTACCTTGCATTATGTGCTTCTTCAGACTTTTAACTTGTTATTCTTAAACAGCTTCCCAATTAAAGGGATTACGATAAACCATGTTGTTGTTATAAATCTAGCCTTTTTTTGGTAAACTTCTTCAAACCTGTTAGAGTTACGTTGAAAATAATTGCCGATACTTTGCCGGAATTAAGGCAGTTTGGTTTATTTTGTTCTGCTCAGATACTCTTCCCTAAATTTTAAAAAGAGGAAAATTACCATCTAAAAATAATCACGCGAAGTTAAACCTTTTTATTCTTTATTGATAGCTTATTCGCTATGCAAATATGGAGCTTAAGTTCACCCTTATTCTCAAAGGTTAACTAAGCGGCGACGATGTTTTTTTTTTAAACCTTTCATGGCGACGAACCATCTTTTTATAAATCCATGCAATCAAAGTAGCCAAAAAGTTACAAGAAAATAACAGTACACGTTAAAAAGTTCCATACAAACGTTTGTACCCCTTTTCACCCTTTTAGAGGTTTAATTTCGAAAAATCTAAAAAGTTTTTGTTTTAAAAGGAAGCTATTTTCTAGTTACAGCGGTGATATTATGTTAGTAAGTATATGATTGTCAGTCAGTCAGGTATAGGTAACGTGTGAACGAGCAGGGACCGCGCGGCGCGTGTATTCCACTCATACTTCCGGCGAGGCGCGCAACTATGTTACATGAAATCCTTTACGGAAATAACTCTGTAGGACCTTTGATCGCAAGCACGGCAGTATAATAATAACGTATTATATTGCCAATGCAATATGTTCCATCTTCAAACAACGCCAATAAACTTCAATAAACGTACGTTGTTTATGCGAGGCGTCAAACCGATGCGAGCGACTGTAACTTGTAGCTACGTTAAGTAAGTAGTGAAGACCGCGGAGGTACCTTCTTTACATAATTATAGTTTGACCCAATATAGAAGTTAGAACCCGGCACGGCAAGTTTTGGGTCGCTATCAATAGTATTCTTAGATCCTTAATTTGGCCCATATTAGGGGTCGTTAGGCCTAAATATTTTGCCCGTTATTGGTCACTATCTTTAGTCCGTTTGTTATTACATTGTACTACATCGGTTCACCGACAGTCGCTGTCTTGCGCTCGTTGGAACCATGCCTCAGGCCATGGGGTAACATGGGGGAGGCTGGAGACTGTAAAAGCAGCTGGGGTGTTGATGACGTTGTTGCGGGGATGTGAATACGGTAAAACCTCTGAGAGGTTCGTTTTATTAGAACACAGATTTTAAAATATGGCTTCAAAGCTTTGGGAAAATAAATAATTCATTGTTAAGAGAAAATACATAATTTTTCTTCACAAAAGAATAAACTACAAAAGAAAGATGTGAGGTATTACATTAAGTAAATTAATCCGCCGAGATAAATAAAAAATCCTCGGCAATGGCGTATATCTTATACCTATAAACGAGCAATTCTTGTATATATGTATACATATATATATAATCGGAATCTCGGAAACGGCTCCAACGATTTTCATGAATTTTCTTATGTAGGGGGTTTCGCGGGCGATAAATCGATCTAGCTAGGTTTCATTTCCCAAAAAAAAAAGTTTTACCAGAAAAAAAAACCCGAGCAAAGCTCGGTCATCCAGGTACTTTAAACCTATTTGAGAACTCAGCTGTTCACTACGCCTGCCTGCTGTTACATAACCATAATAATATGCAAAGCGGGTCAGCCAGCTTTCGACCAATCATTATCAAATTGATACTTTGGAAAAGTTGTTAGGTACTTGTAAAGAGCCAGTGTGGAGATCAAATATTATTCAGAAAATACCTGACCGTTCCTGTTGTGAAATCGGAACAAAGAGTTCCTAAGCTACAAAGCTATCTATATCTATATAAGAGCTTAACCTGACTGACTGACTGACTGACTGACTGACTGACTGACTGATTGATCATCGCCGAGCCGAAACCGCTGAAGATAGAAAGCTGAAATTTGGAAGGTGGCTTCCTTTTATAACAAAAGCACCCACTAAGGCGGGATTTTTGGAAATTCTACCTCTAAGAGGGTGAAAAAGGGTGAAAACGTTAGTATGAAACTTTTTAACGCGTGGAGCGATTTTCATGAAACTTTGTTTGTGCACTGTAAATACAAAATGAATGAACACGTGTTTCAGGATTTTTCAATATAATCTTCAAAAAGGGGTCAAATGTGGGGTCAAAGTTTGTAAGGGAACTTTTTAACGGGTGGTGCGATTGGTCTGAAATTTTGTTTGTGTACTTTAAATGCAAAATAAATGAATACGTGTTTCAGGATTTTTCAATATAACCTTTAAAAAGGGGTAAAATGGGGTGTCAACGTTAGTATGGGAACTTTTTAACGGGTAGTGCGATTGGTCTGAAACTTTGTTTGTGTGCTGTAAATGTAAAATGAATGGACACCTGTTTCAAGATTTTTCAATATAATCTTAAAAAAGGGGTAAAATGGGGTATCAACGTTAGTATGGGAACTTTTTAACGGGTAGTGCGATTGGTCTGAAACTTTGTTTGTGTGCTGTAAATGTAAAATGAATGGACACCTGTTTCAGGATTTTTCAATATAACTCTTAAAAAGGGGTCAAATGGGGAGTCAATGTTTGTATGGAATTTTTTTAACGGGTGGTGCAATTGGTTTAAAACTTTGTTTGTGTACTGTAAATGCAAAATAAATGGACACCTGTTTCAGGATTTTTCAATATAATCTTAAAAAAGGGGTAAAATGGGGTATCAACGTTAGTATGGGAACTTTTTAACGGGTAGTGCGATTGGTCTGAAACTTTGTTTGTGTGCTGTAAATGTAAAATGAATGGACACCTGTTTCAGGATTTTTCAATATAACTCTTAAAAAGGGGTCAAATGGGGAGTCAATGTTTGTATGGAATTTTTTTAACGGGTGGTGCAATTGGTTTGAAACTTTGTTTGTGTACTGTAAATGCAAAATAAATGGACACCTGTTTCAGGATTTTTCAATATAATCTTAAAAAAGGGGTAAAATGGGGTGTCAACGTTAGTATGGGAACTTTTTAACGGGTAGTGCGATTGGTCTGAAACTTTGTTTGTGTGCTGTAAATGTAAAATGAATTGACACCTGTTTCAGGATTTTTCAATATAATCTTCAAAAAGGGGTCAATTGTTGGGTCAATGTTTGTATGGGAACTTTTTAACGGGTGGTGCGATTGGTTTGAAACTTTGTTTGTGTATTGTAAATGCAAAATGAATAGACACGTATTTCAGTATTTTTCAATATAACCTTCAAAAAGGGGTCAAATGGGGGGTCAATGTTTGTATGAGTATTTTTTAAAGGGTGGTGAGATTGATTTGAAACTTTGTTTGTGTACTGTAAATGAAAAATAAATGGACACGTGTTTCAGGATTATTCTAAATAACCATCAAAAGGAGGTCAATGTTTTTGTATGGGAACTTATTAAAGGGTGGTGCTATTGGCCTGAAACTTTGTTTGTGTACTGTAAATACAAAACTAATGGACACGTGTTTCAGGATTTTTCAATATAACCTTCAAAAAGGGGTAAAATGGGGTGTCAAAGTAGTATGGGATTTTTATGAGTTGCTTGATGTGTTTAAAACTCAGTTTAGATATTTTATGTGAACGAAGTCGCGGGCGGAACAGCTAGTAAATACATAAACAGAATTTGTAATTGTCATTTACGCGTGCGGTCCGGCTCCACTTGAGATAGATTAAACGTAGTAAGGGTAAGCCTTCGCGAATCGAATACCAAGAACTGAGTGTGCGGAGAGCACCAACTTACAACAGCCTTGCTTGGCCCACTTCACCCACGCAAAGCTGCCGTCGCTCCCGGCCCGCAGTCGACCCGGTGTAATAGGTGAAACCTAAGACAATGTCTGCGAGGTATAAAAACGTTCAAAAAACACAGCCTTATTGAAACTTGTTGCCAAAGCGAGGTACCTCCAGATACCTACCTACACGAGAATAAGATGAGAATATGATCGTATTCCGCCACCCTTTCAGAGTATCTATTCAAATAGCTTGCTGCGATTCTATTTATTCGGGGAGGCAGGGCGAAAACTCGTACATTTGAGCAAAACTATAAAAATACGGAATAAGCAAAGACAAAGCTCACCTATAATGAAAGCCTAAAAAAAACATAAATTCAAAACTAGCTGTTGCCCGCGAGCTCACCCGCATCTGATTAATTTTTTTTTTGAATCATTGGATGGATTTGTTTGTTGTTCAATCTCGCTGAAAGGGCTTACAAATTTAGCAAAGAAATATTATATTTATAATCTGGAATAGCGCACAGGCAATTGATTGAGCGAGCTTAAATCTCAGTGGCAAATCGCCCTAGATTTGGCGTTGTATGTTTGTTAGAACCAAACTCCAATCTGCATGAAACTTAGAAGGTCTAGAGACTCTGCTGTGGTGATTTGCTGGGAAGCATGAACTTAATCGGTGACGGGATTGTAAAGATTAAGGGATCCAAAGTTCAAAAAAAAACAAAAAAAATGAATGGGTTTATCAAATGAAAGCCCTTTGCTTGTACATTCTAAAATGGTTTTTGTTTGTTCTAGGATGGTAGTTTTTGAAATATAACGAAAGAAAACTGCTGACGTCTTAGCACGGGTATAAGTACCTACCTAGGTAGGATAATAAAATAATTTGTTTGTGATTAGGACCAACGTACTATTACCTATGTATGTAGTACTTACATAAAGTGTATCCAAAAACTTCAGGGCGTGAATACAAATGAGGATCGTAGACGCGCGAAATCTCAGTTCGGGGCGAACTACTGCGGACGAAGCCGCGGGCGGAAGCTCGTATAAAAAAAGGCTTTTAATATGAGCACCAAATAAATATAAAACGTATAGGTATGTATATAGCTCGGGTGTAGGCCCTTCGGGCGGAGTGTCGCGGTTATCTAAGAACTGTGCTCTAATCGCACGAGGGCCACTAAAGGTCGTAGCACACATATCAACTCGTAAACGGACCGTAACCGTATCAACTTTAGTAGTTCAGTATTCTTTGTATGAAACTCCCTACTGCACGCACACTAATCGCCTCGCCTCGGGACAAGCTCACGAACCACGGTATGTTGCGTGGTCGACTTGCCGTTCCCGCGCTTACGTCTCATCGTACGCTATCTTATGACTCTCCGTACCCTAGCTTACATTTCTTCGTGTACGCCCCGCGCTTCGGCCTGCGCTACTTTGACGTACGTGCTGTCATTCACAAGGTACCCTGCCTAGCCGTCGACCAGCGGCCGGTGAGGCGAGAGCGCGGCGTCGCCTAGCCGTAGCCTAGTCGACTCGGAGCTGCTGACCGCTTGCTAACACGCTTACGTTAGGTTGACGCCTGGTTGACGGCGAGGCGATACGGTGACGATCCCTTTCCAAGTTGATATGTGTGCTACGACCTTTAGACGCTAAGTAGTTCCTCTTGCCTCTCTCACTTTAAGTGAACTCCAAATGTACGATACCGACGCCCAATAAAGCTTTCATCGAAAAATAACGATAAAGGACGCTTAGCGGGACAGTAATTGGAATTTACGGGCTTTTTGTACAATTTCAGTGTCGTGATTGTGGCGGCACGTCTCGCGCGGGGCTGAGCTGGTTTTGATAGTTTAATAACTTTATTTAGAATATAATTAGTTTTTTAAGCAAATAAAGTGTCTTGTGTAGGCGGACGATTATCCTCTATAGTTTTATCTTTGTTCACAACAAAAAAGTTTGGTCTAAAAATATTAGTTAATTAAAAATGTACCCTTCGTGAAATAACGTATTACCAACTAATCTTTTCTTGCTCCATCTTCATGCTATCAGCTGAAAGACGAGCTCTAAAATCAAGATGAAGTTTTTTTTTTAAATAAGTGAATATAAATTTAGAAGAACCGTTACAGGTTGCTGATTTTTTCGTTTCGTATGCTTCGACCTTATGTGAGTGTTGAGTGCTTGGTTTTGAACACAACAACAGTGGGTGCGCAGCTGACTTCGAGGATTATTCCCATTTGTCCCCTTGCTCTGTCCCTTGGGGAGACAGATGGGACAAAACGTTCTATTTGTCCTCCTCTTCATAACATGGGGGGACAGATACTATGACTATTGACTATTGACTATTGATAGACCATTTGTAACCCAGCCTTTGAATACAAACACCACTCGTCTCCAAGTTTTTTTAAATCTTTCCACTTTGGTTAGAACTGGCAGGGTACTTCACGTATTTACAGCTGGAAACGGAAATGGAAGTCATTAATTTGATTTATCACAATTACAACTACAATCTAATTGACTGACTGACTGACCTATTGATAGACAAAATCAGTACTAGAGTTTTGGAGGTGCATTCCGTTGAGCACTTTGTACACTTATAAAGGAATTTCTGAAATTCAACCCCCGAGAGGATGAGCGGGAGGTTTTATGAAGAAAACATTACGTAAACAACGTCACGAGTTTAAATATAACAGAAGGATTAATATTCACATAGAAGGTCGCCATCTTTAAAATTGAATGAATTTATATGTACAAGATCTATTTTAGTTCGGCACGCGATCGATTTAATCGTTTCTTGAAGGGGCGGTGCTGAGAGGTCGCCTGCCGTGCGCGGCCTGGCGGGGACTCGGTGAATCAAAGATGCAACGTGAGATAGGCTGAATGGATCTGGATGACATTTGGCACAGAGACAGATTATAGTCTGGAGTTGCACAAGTTATTTTTAATCCCGTAAAAATGAACGGTTTTCGTGGGATAGATTCGCTTTTAGGGTTTCCTACCTATACGGTCAATTCTTAAGCAGTTGAACATCGAAACTAGGCTTTCCACGATTTGTGCAGAGAGTTCTCAAATTCATCGGGCACACAGTCAGACGAGATCCTGACAGTCTTGAAAAGTTGATCATTACTGGCTGTGGAAGGAAAGAGAGGCAGAGGACGATCGCCTACACGTTGGACACACACGACACAGGACATTCCACAAGCCACCCTGCAAGCCTCTATACAGATGGCGCAAGACAGGAGTGCATGGAGAGTGATGGTGGCAGGGGTCCAAAATGCGCCATAATCAGTCTCTTAGTCATGAGGATACGACAAAGAAGAAGAAGAAGACCTGAAGGGTAAAATGGGACCCTATTACTAAGACCCCGCTTTCCATCTGTCTGTTTGTCACCAGGCTGTATCTCATGAAGCGTAAGACATTTGAAATTTTGACAGATGATGTATTTCTCGCTCGAGGCTCGCGGGCCGAAAGAGGTTTGGGCTGAGTTGATAAAAAACTGAAAAAAAATAATTCAAAGATGTCGATTTGACCCGTGGGCTGAGTTGACTATAATAATAAATTTCGTAGTGGACATTTCGGCCCATGGGCTGAAAGAAAAAAAAATGAAAAATATTTATATCAGCATGCCAAAAAAAAAACGTAAACTTAAAATAGACACAAATTTTAAAATGCACTAAATTTGATGCTGCTAGAATTTTAAGTTTTGAGCTTAAAGCGGTCTTGACACTAGGCAAGCTAACGATATGATACGCTACGAATCATATATCTACTTATCCTAAAAGTTCTTACGGCAACAGCAAAATGCACCGATGTGTCACCTACTTCCACTTCACAATATAATCGGGTCCTGCTGGCGGAGCTGCAGCTGTCTGGAGATAACGAGGTTGGTGTGACGGCGCGGCGCGGACTGCCAGGGTACTTATCCAATTACCGTCCACGGCGGGCGTGCGCTCGCTGCGGCCGGAAACAGGCCCAACGGCTCTGGGCGCGCAGCTCTGCACTTCCCGCGGAAATAGTTTTCAGGGTTCCGTACTCGAAGGGCAAAACGGGACCCTATTAAGACCCCGCTTTCCGTCTGTCCGTCTGTCACCAGGCTGTATCTCATGAACCGTGATAGTTAGTTGAAATTTTCACAGATGATGTGTTTCTGTTGCCACTTAACAACAAATACTAAAAAACTAAATAAAATAAATATTTATAGGGGCTCCCATATAAAAAACCTGTTTTTTGCCGTTTTTATAGACAGTGGTAGGGAAACCTTCGTGCGCGAGTCCGACTCGCACTTGGCCGGTTTTTTAATTCACCGCAACGAAGTTAGTGCTGCCAATTACTCGCTCGACCAGCAATCCTGGAACCGGCGACATTTACTTCAAGTATCTATGTGACGGTAAATTGAAAATAGATTTTTAGTGACAATTTTTAAACTGACTGTGATTAAGGCAAATCTAACGAAATCTCATTTGTTAAAACTCATCCAGCCGCGTGGCCGCACACTGGACGCTTTTGTAAACGAATTCACAGCATCCTGAGCATAATTTGAACGGCTTTTATTAAAAGTGGTAGCCACCACACCGCACCCACATCCGTTTTTACTTACTTTGCTATACTTATCATGGAGAGAACTCTGCTTAAGTTGTGCGAGTACATGCCCACGTCGGCTGGCCTCAATTCGAAACTCATACAGCGAAGCACGCAGCCACCACCTTATTATTAATAGCTGAAGACGGCTGAACTTTTGTGACTCGTATCCCTGAACGTACTGCGGGCGCCGACAGATTTGATGAATTGCGAAATTAAAAAATTAAGCTTAGGACTTGTTAAGGATATGGACCAACAAGTATTTGACGACTGTCTGAAAAATCCCGCGGACACATGAACCTAATGGCTCGAAACGGATGTTTGTACAAGCTGTGTTCGTAATACTCTCTAAGTAAGACTTCGTAAGTGGCCAACTCTGGTGATAGGACGCTTTAAGGCCTTCTTCTTGGACAAAAACTTATTAAAAAAACTAGCTTCCGCCAACGGCTTCGCCCGCGTGGTACCTTGAAAAACAAAAATAAATATCCCACGGGAATCGTAAATTTTTCCGGGATAAAAATTAACATTTGTGCTTTTTCAGACTATAATCTATATCTGTGCCAAATTTTATTCAGATACGTTCAGCTGTTTCAGCGTGAAAGTGTAACAAACATACATCCAAACATTCTTACAAACTTTCGCGTTTATAATATTAGTAAGTATTACCTTTGCGCTCTTTGCGATAATTTTATATCTTTGGAACAAACCAACCGGACAGAAATAAATGATGTAATAAAGAGGCTGGTCATCCTGCTCCCAAGGCCACGATGGAGGCCTTTAGGCGGCCTACGGTAACCGTTCTTAACGTTAGTCTTTACACCTACTCATAAAAAAGTTGAAAAAGTATAATAAATGGGTAAAGTTAGTAAAAGTATGTTAGATACAAGATCTGTTTGCTGTTTCACGGAGCGTGATTAGGGTTGATGGCTGGCGATCCCTCGGAGCGCGCGCCTCGTGCCGCGGGCTCCGGGCTCCGGGCTCCGGGCTCCGGGCTCCGGGCTCCGGCCGGGTTTGTTGTTGATTGTGTTGAAAAGGCTGTCAATCTCGCCTCGTTTGCTATGCACTACTTTTTGGTTCCGTTCCTCTAAAGGAAAAAAACTGAACCCTTATAGGATCACTTTGTTGTCCGTCCGTCCGTCTGTCTGTTAAGACCCTTTATCTCGAGACCGCGTATCGAGTCGAAAGTAAAAAGATTTACTCAGTCTACAGTCCCTTAAAGCTGGGAAAAAATCAAACAAGATGAAAGATACGGCCGTTTATGCAGCAAAAAACGTATATTTCGGCACTCTCAAGGGAATTAAAATTTATAGAGTATTTTCCGTTGACCTAGAACTATGAAAGTTGGCAAGTAATACCGTCTTGCGCTACAAATATAGGGAAAAATCAGAAAACTATATCATAAAAAAACATTCAAATCTATACGGTACCCTCGGAGAGCGAGTCTGGCTTGCACTTGTCCGGTTTTTTTACTTTTTTCTTACCAACCTTTTACCACGCTTGTGGATGTCATTGTTTTGAAAGCTGTTTCTGATGTCGCATAATACTCCTTCAAGGATTATTGCCATACATACCCCCCCCCCCTAGACCTCCACCTCCGCGCCGGTCCGCTGGCTGCGCGCCAGGGCCGGCGTCAGGTCCGACCCCCTGTACTGCATTATGTGTGCATTCGTTAGCTACAGCTTGGCTACAGCACAGACGGCTCGGGGATCTGCCAAAGTCGCGGTATGTCCCTGACCGCGACTGGCGACTCCATTTAATATTTTACAGTAATTTCAAAAACTTTTTTTAATCACGATTTTAAAGCTCAAGCTGTGAGCATGAACATGGAGCAGTAAAGATTGGTCGATTAAAAAATATTTAACAAAGGGTACTTACGATTAAAATTAACTAATACTTTATGAGGTAAACAAAACTGTTTGATGCGAACAATAACAAAGGGAACACAATGACGAGAGTAGAAAGGGCCGACTGCTTCGAAGTACCCTTCAGCTATACTAGGTGCCGTTAAATAGCAACAGATTTATGTAGAAACAGAAAAATGGACATCGATTTGTAGAGAACCTAATAAGTTTGAGAACTATTGGCGCGAAGATGTTTATTAATTATCACTAATAGTAGCGCCCGTTCGTGACCAAGTCTACGATAAAATTTGTATCATATCCGCTTGTCAGCTGCTGAATTATAAATTAACTTCAATGTTATGTAACATTCCTCTGATGCCCCTCGACATCTATAAAATCGTGTTGTTTCTCAAAATGTATGTAAAAGTACACACTGTTGTAAGTTCTTCACCGGCTGTCGTCAAAGGTCGTGACGCCACACATCTTGCACATTCCTTGTGGAACGCCATCTGGCCCCTCGCCAGAGGTCACGGCCGCGTGTCTGGAGCCTCCCAAAGGCACGGGAATTACGGTATGACTTCTTTTACCGTGTTTACGGAAAAGCGGTAACGCGTAGCATCAGTAACTGTAACAATCAGACAAACTAGTAGAGCGAGACAATCGTGTACGTTCACGACAAACGGAACAGATATAATTCCTACGGCAGCTCGTAAAGGAGCTCTAATTAAATCCAACAAATAAAATTCCAGCTATTTATGTTCCTGTTAACTCCTGATCGGCTTTAGAAGTCTTAATCCAAGGCGGTAAGGTTCAATTTGCGCGTTTCGTATAAAGGAAAGAATGATGTCAATAATCTCACACGAGGCTCGCAATATAACTCAATCGTTCTAAATTTTCTTCAATTATGACCCCCCCTGCCCTCCCCCCTTTTTTGGTTGCTATAATGGAAGCTGGCAGGTAATTAAATAAGTGTTTGTTTAGGATAATTGGGCTATAATTAGAAGCAAGCCCCGCTCAGTTGCGACTTGGATTTTATAACGTTTGTGTAAACCTGTGAGAGCACCTGCCCTCTCGTTTACCCGACTGCCAAGCGAGGGGTTATGCATTTGGGGTGTGTGTATATATGTATGTGTATGAGTTTCGTTGACTGTCGCTGTAGCCCAAACGGCTGGTCGATTTTTAACAAATGGGTCATTGCGTTTATCACCTTTTTATTATCAGAATTTTCACATAATTCTTGACCGAGAAACCAGAGACGAGCGGAGCAGATTTTTTGTCCCTCTCTTGGCAACGGGGAAAAAATAATCCATTATTATCTAGCTATCAATGTGTCCAAAACCAGTTTCACCGCCCACATTTATTTTGAGATATCCCTCCGAAAGCAATTATTCCCAAAATTTCAGCTAATTTGAATCATTATTTTCATTATTATGATTCACTAGCTTCTGCCCACGGCTTCGCCCGCGTGGTACCTTAAAAAACAAAAACAAATCTATCCCACGGGAACCTTACATTTTTTCGGGATAAAAAGTAGCCTATTTGCTATTCCAGATTATAATCTGTATCTGTGCCACATTTCATCCAGATCCGTTCAGCCGTTTCAACGTGAAAGAGTAACAAACATACATCCAGACATGCACACATTCTTACAAACCTTCGCGTTTATAATATAAGCAGGATTTATGTGACGCTTGCCGGCCCGCATCATGGTCTGTGGTGAGCGGACCGCACTTTGCCGTCCCCGCACCAAGGTCTGGGTTAGGTTGATACGGCGAGTACCCACTGGCGAGTGGCTGTGTAGGACCGCGCCTAGCCCACGTCGGGTGCGCCTCACGAGTTATGCGCCTACATAATGGCGCGGATGAGGCATGTGGCGCGATGTACTGAGGCGAGTCATGCCTCGCCAAACTCGCCTCACGCTGCCAGATGTTGAACTAGATTCCAGGTCACATGCCAATGTGCACTCACTGGAAGCTCGAGCTGCTTTATAGTTCCTAGAGAGGACTAACCAGGATATATCCTACATTTTTACTTAATCTTATTATACCTTTAAACGAGGAATTCTTGTATTATACATATGTTTGTAATGTATGTCCAGCGACAGCCACACGTACTCGCATACATACATACATAAAACCCAATCATATTACCCTTATTCGTTTCTCAGTCGGGTAAAAAAGAACGCGTTGAACATAAATATTGATGTACAATAAATATAGCGGCCGGCAGATCTCATTAAAGTAGAGATGGAAGCCTCTGGACCCCGAGATGCCTCTAAAGTAATTAACAGCAGGCCTTTGAGATATTTTGATTACCTCATTGACTGCTCCACAAAAATACTTCTGCATTTTTAAAGGCCGAATAATCAAAATACAAGCGTCGCCGTAGTGAGGCCGGCAGAGAGCCATCTGCAGCCGACTTCACTCCGGTAGCCAGTGTCGCCGTGTGATGTCCGTAAACAAGCGTCGCCGTAGTGAGGCCGGCAGAGAGCCATCTGCAGCCGACTTCACTCCGGTAGCCAGTGTCGCCGTGTGATGTCCGTAAACAAGCGTCGCCGTAGTGAGGCCGGCAGAGAGCCATCTGCAGCCGACTTCACTCCGGTAGCCAGTGTCGCCGTGTGATGTCCGTAAACAAGCGTCGCCGTAGTGAGGCCGGCAGAGAGCCATCTGCAGCCGACTTCACTCCGGTAGCCAGTGTCGCCGTGTGATGTCCGTAAACAAGCGTCGCCGTAGTGAGGCCGGCAGAGAGCCATCTGCAGCCGACTTCACTCCGGTAGCCAGTGTCGCCGTGTGATGTCCGTAAACAAGCGTCGCCGTAGTGAGGCCGGCAGAGAGCCATCTGCAGCCGACTTCACTCCGGTAGCCAGTGTCGCCGTGTGATGTCCGTAAACAAGCGTCGCCGTAGTGAGGCCGGCAGAGAGCCATCTGCAGCCGACTTCACTCCGGTAGCCAGTGTCGCCGTGTGATGTCCGTAAACAAGCGTCGCCGTAGTGAGGCCGGCAGAGAGCCATCTGCAGCCGACTTCACTCCGGTAGCCAGTGTCGCCGTGTGATGTCCGTAAACAAGCGTCGCCGTAGTGAGGCCGGCAGAGAGCCATCTGCAGCCGACTTCACTCCGGTAGCCAGTGTCGCCGTGTGATGTCCGTAAACAAGCGTCGCCGTAGTGAGGCCGGCAGAGAGCCATCTGCAGCCGACTTCACTCCGGTAGCCAGTGTCGCCGTGTGATGTCCGTAAACAAGCGTCGCCGTAGTGAGGCCGGCAGAGAGCCATCTGCAGCCGACTTCACTCCGGTAGCCAGTGTCGCCGTGTGATGTCCGTAAACAAGCGTCGCCGTAGTGAGGCCGGCAGAGAGCCATCTGCAGCCGACTTCACTCCGGTAGCCAGTGTCGCCGTGTGATGTCCGTAAACAAGCGTCGCCGTAGTGAGGCCGGCAGAGAGCCATCTGCAGCCGACTTCACTCCGGTAGCCAGTGTCGCCGTGTGATGTCCGTAAACAAGCGTCGCCGTAGTGAGGCCGGCAGAGAGCCATCTGCAGCCGACTTCACTCCGGTAGCCAGTGTCGCCGTGTGATGTCCGTAAACAAGCGTCGCCGTAGTGAGGCCGGCAGAGAGCCATCTGCAGCCGACTTCACTCCGGTAGCCAGTGTCGCCGTGTGATGTCCGTAAACAAGCGTTGCCGTAGTGAGGCCGGCAGAGAGCCATCTGCAGCCGACTTCACTCCGGTAGCCAGTGTCGCCGTGTGATGTCCGTAAACATTGATAAAACTGGTTTCAAAATTAATCCAAAACTTCTATTACATATAAAATAAAGTCGTGTTAACTACGCGTTAGTTTTCATAATCTTTAATCTGTTGGATTTGTCTCCGCTCTATAGCAGAGTTAAACGTGGAAATGAATTAAACGTGGACTAAGTTGCAGGCATCAGCTAGTTTTTATATTGCTGAATAGAGTTTCTGAAGTAGCATTGTAGCTACATTCAGGAACAAAGCCTAGCAAGTGTTTCATGAATAAGCTTAATAAGACAGACGCAAGTGTTCTGTTGCGCTGCTCGAGCGTCCGAGTACGACGCCACAACTCGTCGGAAGAAGCTTTCACGACGCCTGAATTACCTCTCGTAATTAAAGTGCCGACACGTACCTCCTCCAACCCTCTGCCCTCTGCCCTCGGCCCTCGGCCCTCTGCGCGGAAACACGGGTTCTTGTGGAGTAGAGTCTGACTTATACGCTCATAATTACCTTAAGCGTAGGTGCAATATTCGAGTACATACTACTGTGTACGAGTGTGACACAGTAGGTACACTTGTTACTTCTGCTTTTGCCAGATTTATTTCTTTGTCTTCGTGTGACGAATTTTTAATGGATGTGTGTAAACATTTTTGTGATAGAAATCTTCCGGGGATAAGTCAAAGTCTAAATGTATTTTTATGGATCACTTTGTATCCAGTACCGTCTCCCGTCTCCGTCTCCCGTCGGCTGTCGGTGCCGATGACATTGTCGCCAAACTTTATGAAAGAGTAAAAAAAAGTCGCCTCAACTTTTAAAAGGTCGGCTACGATATTTTCTCCGAAGAACGGAAGCGTACAGGTGAATGCCATTGGCGGTCACAAGTCCTAGTGCTGAGCTCGCAGAACGTTGTTTTTATAAAGACGTTACATATTTTCAGGGTTCCGTATTTCAAAAGGAAAAAGAAATCCTTATGGAATCACTTTATTCTATTAAGACCTAATAAATCAAAGCCTATCGGTAAGGTACTGTAGGAAACGCGGTCCCTCAGTACAATTATAGGAAAAAATCCTTAGTTTGTAGATTTATTACCGAAGTTTATTACACTTTATGCGGAAACGTTGCTGGCATTTGTCCGGTTATTTGGAATCAGTTCCTGGAACGGGGGACTGGAGTCAAATTGAGCGCGATTCTCGACCTTATTGAAATGGGAACTAATGACGTCTCCTCTTACCGCCGGTCAGTTCGCGAGCGTAAGAGCCGGACGAGATAATATGAATCTCGAGTGCGCTGTAATCAGGCGGCGAGGCACACGCCGTAGTTAGTGGGAGCGGGATGCAAGGGCCGCCCCGATTGTCGCTGGAAATTATACCATTTTAAATAATAGGAAGTGGTGTGAACTATTTTTTGTTTTGTTTTTGTTGTTGTGTATATTTCGTTCAACCATTTATATACCTAAGTTTAGTTTCAAGGTAAAGTAAGTTTTACTTCAGCTTTCAGTCATTGATAATTCATAAGACATTTTTCTTTCTATTTCCATAATATTCCGTTTTTCATGAAAATGTCGTACCGATACTTTCATAAAACAAACACCGTGTCTCTGATCGAGTGCCCGAGGAGACTTCCGACCGCTTCCCCGCACTGCCGATGACAAAACTGACAGTAGAGTGGACTGAAGGGACGTCACGTGACCAGCAAGGCTAACATGCCAGCTGTGACAACAGTTTGTCGTAGCGGGCATGTTACCCCGGCTGGGCTGTCACCGGCTGGCTGGGCCAGTAGCGACTGTGCGACTCGAGACTCGAATCAAGTTAATTTGTACATTGCAACCAACTTGTATTCACAACTTACCTTTGATATAACTTAAGTTCTGCGGGATCTGAATACATATTCCACGCCGTGCTTCGAATTGAGTTTACAAACGACTTACCAGGAGCTAGGGACTTTCAGTAATGTATTGTCTTGATACAAATCGGGAACAATAGTGCGGTTTCACAATAATACTTACTGTAAAACTAAATTAAATTAAACAAATTAAACTATTATCATTCAAAGGGAACTAAAAGTGTAGACTATATAATACACTTATTACATTTTATTCAAATCTGTTCAGCCAGTTTGCAACATGCAAACCTCCAAACTTTCGCATTTAAGTATAATATCAGCAGGATGATAGACTAAGCTTCGATTAGATTCGATTAAATAAGTCCTCAGAACAAATCGCACATAACAAAGAATGGATAAAATGTAATTAGAACCTTTAATAAAAGTTCTATCTGTCCCCCCATTGCCAAGTGGGGGACAAATAGAACGTTGTAGTCCCATATGTCCCCCAAAAAGGACAGATCAGAGCGACAAATGGGAATAATCTATTTTATTTGCATTAACAATTATTCTGAGAATCCAGACCTAGTCACAGATGTATACACATGGACATACTGCACCGAGGCATACGCGAGGTACTGTCGGTCTACATCCACGCCCGCCCCCGTGAGTACGCGCTACTCTACAGAGTAAACAAATCCAAAAAGGCTCCCTCGGGCCCGGAGAGCCACCGAGGCGTGCGGATGCATGAAGAACACGTATCACATCTTCGATTGCAAATCCTCATCATTCGGATATTAGTGAGCCGGGCGCCGAGGATGTTCCATTTCCTGTCGCGCCAGGTAGCCTCTCCAAATTGAATTTAAATCGCATCAAATGTCCAATTTCGCTGATAGCATCAGATGCACCCGTCATCGACATTTTGATTGCACGTTTTCAGCGGAAGCGATAGTTATTAGCATCGGAGCAAATATTATCAATTTAAATTAAGTCGGTATCTTAGTCGATTTGTTATTTACCGTAAACTCTACAAGATGACCCAACTGATCTGAGTTTGCCTCGATAGAAGAGTGGTATCAGTAGATCAATTGTTTTAAACACTACGGAAATAACTTTTGCTAATATTGTCACTTGCTAGCTTTTTTTCCAAAACTCGATCGACCCCTGCAAACATTTTGTCCCAGAGCGGTAAACGAGCCGGTACCATTGTAAGTAGAGCCCCGGCGAGCGCTCCGCCACACCGCGCCAGTACGACGAGAAGGTATTTCTATTATTCGATAAAGTTTCTGTAAATGAAGAAACTTGAATCTGTCGACGGATGTTCAAACGCAAGAGTTAGGAACTTGAATTGAAATAATGTTGTTCGCAATAAAGTTTCCTTTCAGCGGCCAAAAGCACAGGCCGCCATTCCACTTTGATGTTCCGAACGGTCACTTCACCGCCGGGTGATATCATCTTATTATTATTGTTCTATTATTGTACTATTCCGTCTGAAAGAACTCACATCTACAAGTTCAATTTAATTTAAAATTTAAAAAACCTCCGACACAAATTTTGTGGTGGCTATCTTAGATTATAAATTTATTATAGTGTACGGTTTTCTACTACTCAAGCCTACATTAAAATTTGATACTTACCTACATTTAAGGAGTTGTTAAGAAATATGTAATTTTATGGCGACGGCCATCTTAGACTGATTTCCATCAAACATGGATAATTATTATCTGTTATGTTATTTTGAGTTTAATAAACTGAATTTGAATTTGAATGGCTAAGAAGACTCCCGACTCCCGACTTATTCACGTTTCAAAAAAAATCTAAATCGGTTCCGAGACTGCGTTCGGGAGTTACGATGCCACAGACACACAGCCTGACACGCCAAACTTATAACACCCCCCCGGCTTGCATCTGTCGAGCGACTCATCGTGCAACTTGTCATGTCGAACCAGTGCGGGGAAAGGATTGAAGCGTGCCCCGGAGCATCCTTTTGCGCTATTCCGTACCTTTGTTGGTCTCTACGGCTGGCGCTACGCCGTAGAGCCGTGGCGCTACGCCGTAGTGCCGTAGACGGGCTCTACGCGGGTGACGTTCGTGTGTACGAGTACATACATTTTAAATAGTACATTACTTTTTGTCTTTTTTTTACAGCGGGATGAGATGATCGATTCAAAATATGCAACTCATCCCGCGAGATAAGTAGACAGCGGCCTCAGTGGACTAAAGAGTCACATTTTCTTTCGCATACTAAGTATTATACTTAGTTACAATTCCTATAATTTATTGTCAAACTACAATATTTTGCTATTTCGTTAAATATTATCTTCCGTAAAATAGATAACGATACTTTAACATTGTTGGTAATTTTGATTTCAGGTTTTAAATTAGTTACGGTTCTCGTGGGATAGATTTGTTTTTGTTTTTCATGGTACCACGCGGGCGACGCCGTGGGCGGAAGCTAGTGATATATAGATATCCAAGTCGTTGAGATGTATGCCACCCAATGCTGCTCACAGTTAGTACATAGAGAGACGTCACCTGTCGCCTTTGACACGAACTATGAGGCGAATCGCAACGCGGCCCTCATTTAAATATGATCTAACGAAGCATTCACGAGCACGTGCGGAAGTACTCCGGGAGATTATCCGTGCTCAGCCGCCCTGAGCGCTGTCCGAGCGCCGCGGAGCGCTGTCCGAGCGCCCGAGCGCTCACCACATAAAATCCGCAGTGGCTGTTCTCTTGATACTATATTTCGCGGTCATCCGTAATTTGTCTGTTTTACCGCTACAAGCCGCGGGAAGTTTCCGATATTTGTACAGGTTTTCCCATTAATACACAATGTAGGGCGGACCGCCGTTCTAAATTGGACTATTACTTCGCAGGGGTTTCTGGGAACTGTTTGTCCTCGTAGCCGCTTCGAGCCAGCTCGGGGGCTCGAGCGAGTCGACTAGGTGAGCTACCTGCTTCTTGGCTTCTCGGACATAATGTATAACTTATTCAAAAGTGTGCAGTACTGGTGGTGTCCTGGTAGCCCCCCTGCTTCACGATCCGAAGGTCGTAAGTTCAAACCTGGTCGTGCAACAATGAGTTTTTCCGTTCAAAAAAATTACATGCCATTCCAGTGCTTTAAACGGTGAAGAAAAACATCGTGAAGAAACCGGCATACCATAGAACCAAAATTCGAAAGTGTGTCATAGGTCAGTATTTTTTATAAGCGGCGATGGGCTTGTAAACTGTCACGTACGGAATAATAAACACTGTGCAAAATGTGGGCATGCGTCATGTTTGGACGTACCTCTGACTACCCTTTTTAGATATCCTCAGAAAGATCTAAGTAGCTAGAGATCTGAGGAGATATCTACTAGGTATTACGAGTACAGTCGTGATAACGTTTTTATTTCTATTTTTTGTGCGTCTTCAAACACGCGCGGCTGAATCATGAGATATAATTTGGTATGTATGTAGTGATACGTGAAAACCCTGCTGAAAAGCGGGTGAACCCGTGGGCGCAGCTAGTATTTCGTATGATTGCTCCATCGTTATTGAATAGTATTGTTTTTCCTTCGCTCAGCGACCGGCGACGCGGATTGATGACTTCCTGCGCGAGCTCATCTCCGAGCCGAGCGACTATCGCCCGTACTGACTCACCAACTATTTTAAACTGCCTTCCGTCCACGGAAAAACAAAAACAAATCTATCCCACAGGAACTGTAGATTTTCCGAAACAAAAAGTAGCCTATATGATATTCCAGACAATAATCTATCACCGTGCCAAATTTCATCCAGATCCGTTCAGTAGTTCCTTAACATTTCCGATGGAGGTAAATGTATGAAAGGATACTATTCGAAAAAAGTTTTCGTAAACTATCAAAAACTCATACTAAGGGTACAGTTGTTTCAGTGTGAGAGAGTAACAAACATCCATACATCCTCACAAACTTTCATTTATAATGTTATAGTAGGATAATGAGTTGAATGTACGACTGTACGTTATTATAAACACATTATTTTTGAATTTTAAAAAATAATTTAACGGTTGGTAGTTGCAATTTCAGCGGTAGCGGCGATGGGCTTGCTACCTGTCACATACGGCATTGCTACTAACTACTGTGCAAAATGTGGACATGTGCCAAATATGTTTAGACGTCCCTCTTTAGACTGATATCCTCAAAAATGTAATTAACTAGAGTTCTGAGGAGATATCTACCGAGCCTGGGGACGACAGTCGTGACCTTTATTTGTTTTGTCTATAGTTGCAATTTTTAATTAGTTATATTAATCTATACTAATATTATAAAGAGGAAAGATTTGATTGTTTGTTTGTTTGTTTGAATTGAATAGGCTCCGAAACTACTGAACCGATTTGAAAAATTCTTTCACCAATGTGTAGAATGAACTTTCAGGATGAACATAAGCTATAATTTATGTAGGTACTTCGCGGGCGACGCCGCGTGCAGAAGCTAGTAGTATTATAATCTGAAGAAGAAGTACTTCATGTAGTAGCTATTTCATCATCTTCCTGCCCTTACCCCACGTTATGTGGGGTCGGCACAACATGTGATCTTCTTCCATTTCTCTCTGTCATTCGTCATTTCAGTACTCACTCCTTTCTTACCCATGTCATCTACATAGTACCCATGTAGTAGCTATTTGTGGATGATAAATCCCTTTCGCGAGCCTACGCACGGTACGTAGGCAGGTCGGCAGGTCGGCAGGTCGGCAGGTCGGTAGTGGGTACTGGTTGAACTTCAAGGGCCCATAGGCTCACGGGGCTCCGGTAGGGCGCCGGTGCCGACTGTCGGAGCGCCCGCTTGCTTGCGTAACCGGATTATTACGGATCAGATAACCGATCGAACTACAACTCACGGACGGCGCACTCCACAATATTTGAATCACTTACGGGTTGAGATAGTTCAAATTGATTTCGCTTCGTTTCCTGGCTACTTGTGATTGCGATTTTATTAGAGCACTGGCGGTGTAGTGGTAGCGCCACAGCACGATCACGGTCGTGGGCTCAAATCTGGTCGAGCACCAATAAGTTTTTCTATTCGAAAAAAACATATGCGCAATCCTCACCGTATCGTCTTTGATTAAAATCGTCTCAGATTGTGCACTTTAATCCCTTCTACTGGATACGAGAGAGAGAGATGAAAAAACTCTAAAGCAAATAGGACAAAAAAATAGACTAACAGTAATTCAAAGAGCCATACACCTACCCCTACATATACCCCAAACAGCTCGTTTCCGCAGTCGGTTAAAGCAAGTAGCACACAGCCACACAACTGTACTGTGCGTTCTATATTCGGCAGGTATTAGTTTCCACGGGAGCCGGTGCGATGAATAGTCTCTCGCCGGGAGCATAATGCTATGGCCGGCGGCGAGGTGTACATAGCATTCAGCGCTGTTTCTGAAGGTTACACCTGCTGTTACACCTGCGGAACCTTACGGAAGCGAGCGCGCGCAGCCTGCCAGCTCTCAGCTGGAGGTATTCTATTTTCAGACGATGCCGTTCGAAACAATATCTTGTTATAAATAGCTGAAATCTGAACAATTGTACCAATTATCTACTAACTTGTCAAAAAAAAACTTACATACATAGATAAAACACGCATTTTAAAGGAAATCCACTTGCTACGATCCTGATATACCTCTTTTGCTTTATTCGCTCTCATTACATTCTTCATACATGCGCGTCGGTTTGGTTTAACTGAAGCTTAATAAGTTACATAACTTTCATTACAATAACAAACACAACGAGAAAATAATTAGCGATATTTATCCAGCTAGGCACGTGTGATGCTGTGATCGACGGAATTAGGGAGTCAGTTACAATAATATACTCGTAGATAAAAAGAAACGAAAAATCATCGACAAAAGGCATTTCGCCGTGATTCCAGGAACTGATGAAGTTTTTTAAGTTTAACAGAAAAAGTAGCAGCTCCACGGGAATATAATTTACAGGGGAAGACAGCGGGATGTTCTCTTGTACCAGTGTAAAAAAATATTAAAATTGGTTATTAACAAAATTGTGAAAGATATTTAATATAAACGCAACAAGATGATAATGGGTAAGAGTGGAGTGAGTGCTGAGACGGCGGATGACAGAGGGAAATGGAAGAAAATCACATGTTGTGACATTACTAGTGAAAAGGGCAGAAGGATGATGATGATGATGAAACGCAACATGATTAAAAACGTATACTTTTTTCTGAAAACGGTTAAAAATAATCATCCGACCTTTACCTCTCCGTTAGAAAGTTATTAGTCGATTCTATCTCTATAGTCTAGCTAGATAGGTATTGCGCTATCTTTGAATTTGGAATCGGTATTGAAAGCGAGCGAGCGGCGCTCACGAGAATGAGCAATGAGAAAGCATTGCTCTTTCAATAGCAGATGCAAAATGCAATTAGCTTTTGTGTACGGCTGAACGGGTACTACAAAGAAATTGTAGATTACTTCCAAAGCGTTCATCGCTACAGACGTCTGCGAGAGCTGCAGCTGTGTTACAAAGGCTTGTTGCGCGCCGCTCGAAAACTTGTTCCAGTCGCTTTAAGGACGCTGATTTGATTTTAAAAAGGAACACTTTAAGTCGAGGTCTCTATGCCGGTCCATCATCACACTCAGTTACGTATAACGCGGGGGACACGCTTCGGGGTTTGTCCCTTTGGGATATTTATTGCACAGCCCGGTCTGAATCCTTTAGTTTATCTGCTAATGTTATAAAGTAACGATATTTCTAATATTTTGCTGTTTTTGTAATACGTAAAAAAACTCAAAGTATTAGTAGGTATGTAGGAGGTACTATTTGTTATTCTGTTACGTCACATGCAGACTCACATTGTTTCCGGATAAAAGTTCGCTCCGAGCGAGGGCGTAATGAGTTATAGGTAAATGTGTAGTGATCTGTGATGAGCAATATAGTTATTTACATTATAATATTTACGTATTTTTATAAGATTACTAGCTTCCGCCCACGGCTTTACCCGCATGGCACTTTGAAAAACAAAACAAATCTATCCCACGGAAACCGTATATTTTTCCGGGATAAAATAGGTTAAGGTTTAAAAGAATATTCATATTCATTTAGCCGTTTCAGCGTGATTGAGTAACAAAAATACATCCAGACATCCATACAAACTTTCGCGTTTATAATATCAGTAAGATTATTAACGAAGGCTTTAAATTTAATAATGGGAAGTTTAGTTGCATTTACAGGAAATTTAAACGTATCATGTTCTCCAAAATGTTCCATTCACTTTTTCTAATGGAAATTTAGGGATTCATCATTTATGTTTGTTCCTAGCATCGATTACTGCACATCGCAGCTTTTCTGAAATCTATCCGATTCTTATGATAGTTTGCACTTGCTAGTGTGGTACACCATAGACGCACGGCGGGAAATAACGAGTTCCGTAACGTACTCCCGCGGCCGAGGGAATAGTGGAAATTTTCTGTTAATTATAATTTAATAAATTATAATGATAAAATTAGTATAAGCGCACAGAAAATTTCTTATTTCTACTCGGTTATCCCTACTGGTAGGGATAAGTGCACCTTTGTGTAGATCTATTTCTACCGGTGGAAATAGATCTACACAAATGTACACTTATCCCTACCAGTAGGGATAACCGAGTAGAAATAAGAAATTTTCAGTGCGCCTATCCCCACCGGTAGAAATAGATCTACACAAAGGTACACTTATCCCTACCAGTAGGGATAGCTTGGTAGGGATAAGTGTACCAGCCGTACTAGTTAATTTTAAATGTACCCTTCGTGAAATAACTTATTATCAACCAATCTTATACTCGTAATGCTCCATTTTCATGATAGCTTGAAAGACAAGCTCTAGAATTTATGACTAGATTGTTTTTTTAAATAACGGTACAATAGAAAATTCAGTAGAAAGGCTCCTTACTAGATAATTATCAGTGGCGACCTAAGTGGCGCAGCGGGCAAGAGTCCGCCTGCGACGCAAGAGGTTGCGGGTTCGATTCCCGCATCGGAACAAATTTGTGTACGATCTGCAGAAATTTGTTCCGTTGGTCTGGGTGTGTATGTATAATAAAAAATATCTATCTATGTACCTACATCATGTATTAAATATATCAGTTATCTAAGTACCCATAACACAAGCTTTGAGTAGCTTACTTTGGGGCTAGATGATGCTGTGTGGATTGTCCAGCATTATTTATTTATTTATTATCTTGACCGTTTGAATAAATAGAAATGAATACATGCCATCTAAAGAACTGTCTAAAGAACAGCGCGTTAGGACCAACGGTTGACCAGAAAAGGTGCAAAAGCCTGTTTCCTTCTCGTGTTCTTTCACAACCAGTGTGTTGAAAGGATTAGAGCGCCTCAGCGCCTCAGGGGACTCTTTCATCGGCGTGCTGACAATAAGCTCATTGTTACAGGATTACATGGAATTCAAACGAGAACAGATAAATTGTTCGATCAGATAATATTTAATTAATATTTGAATGGTATTTAACACTCCTTCGCAGGCACGTCCTCCACCGCCCGACGGTCGAGCCCTCTCTCATGCTTATTATTGATTATTTTACAATTATTTCACAAAGTATAACTTTGCACAGCTTTGTGTGCTAGTTATTTATCTATTTATTTGTTAAATTTTAGGAAACTAAAATAGCTAGGCAAAAAAGTAACGGCTTGGCACAAAACTAACGGCTACGCAAAAAGCTAACGGCTAGACACTAAACTTGATTCTTTTATACAAACTAGAGAAACTCCCGCGACTTCCTCCGTGTAATGTTTTTTCATACAAACTTCAACCTCCCACTGCACCTCCTAAAAGTAGAATTTTGACAAACAACCACAAGATAAACATGCCTTCGAAATTTAAAGTCTCTACGACTAGCGGTTTAATCTGTGTATTATCTCTAGTCAGTGAATGAATGAATGAATGTGTCAGTTGTTCATTCTTATAATATTAGGTTCAGCACTAAGTAACTATAGTAAGTTTGACTATAACAAATCACTGAGGGTGTATTATTTAAAACAGATAGCTAATCTACGGCGAGTTAATCTTTTTTGTAGCACCTACTTCCCCACGGCCCGTATAGTGAGACCATTATCTGCGGTCCCTTCTCAGTATTGTACTCGTATAATTAGGCCAAGGGACATCGGACGAGAGCTAACACCGGCCGGCCCGGATTGCACCATATGCCTGAACTCCGGCAAAGAGCCACTTGTGTTTTATTTAATTCAGTGTCACTCGACACGGGACCAAACATACCGCTTTCAATATGAATAACCATACCACAAGGTCTCAAAAACCAACATAATTCATAAACGTAACATTCAAGTTTGAAGTAACAATACTTCAATACAGTTTTTATGGGGCAGAATTTTCTTCTGATGTTGTCGACTGTGAAGTTATCGATCTAGTTTTATATGTTTTCTCGTGTTATTTTTAGTTTTATTGTGTAATGTTGGTGGTTGTTTTTCCAATAAATCCTGAGTTCTTGACGCGAGTGTAAGATAATGTAAATCAAAGTGAATAATTCTTTCTTGTCTTCTAAATCTATCAGAACTATATTGAACAAAACAACCATCTTTTATTTAAAAATGACTATAAACGAGTACACTTGACACTGACAAAATTGATCTCTAAGAGACAGTTGCCATAAACAAAGAAGATATGTATAGGCCTACATATCTGCCTTTTGGCACAACAGAGGCGTGGCTCCTATTCAAAGAGTTGTCCGAGAAGCTGGCAGACGAGAGCGATGACAGAGGATCAGGACGGACCTGTCCGACGAGGTGTGGTGGCCAGGACATCACAGTGACTCGAGCCACGTTACAGCCGGCCAACTGAAATGCTTGTTGAATCTTCATTCGCAAGCTTATTCGCTTATGTGAGTGCGGAGCTCGGTAGAACAAAAACAACTTTAATTGGAGTCATCTTTATTCTTTTATCCGAGCCGCTGCCTCACTGAAAGAACATTATTATAACTAGGAAACTAGCGGTATGCCCCGCGACTTTGCACACGTTTTTTCACTCAAACTGCAAACTCCCGTTCTTAGATGAATTTTTGGAATTACCTTTCTCAGAGCACATCCAGACGCAGAAAGGTACTGTGCTCCAAACAGCTCTCTGCGACTTCGTTTTCAGGCCATGCGGTGAAATTTCAAACAGTCACGTAATAATTACATATATATAAGTATATTTAAAAGTTTATTTTTCCTTTAACCATCATCCTCGAAAAATTATGTAAAGACAGAATAGGTAATGGTAATTAGGTGCCCTGAGGCGAGCCCTGGGGCTCTCGGCAGCGAGGCCCGATCGATGAGCGCAGTTCGGCCGCCGCACCAGGTGCCCGAGGGCACTCTGTTTCAATACCAGTGCAGAGTGCCACAGCCACGCACTTTGATCCTCTCACCACACTGGTGGCGGCGCGAAGAACGCGATCTCTGGAGCGCGTCTCTCGACAGACTTGCTAGACCGTGAGCGAAGCGAGTTCTAAATATCTGTGATTGAGTCAACGGAAAAACATTTCCAGATATTTACAAAAAAGGGCCTACTTTCCAACAAACCTTAACCTAACTAATAATAGAGCTAACAGGCGCGGAAGTTTACATCACGTCAGTGGACAGAGCCGCAGGTCGGCGGCCCGCTGAGTATATCCTTGACGAGGCGATGGTGTTCCGCGGTCGGAACCCGCTCCCGGCTCCCGGGTAGCTAATTGTTGACAACTGTTAGCCAACTCGTCCGGACCCCAGCCACGTCGCAAAAGACAGAGTTAGCGCGGGGTACTATTGTATAAATAAGGTATAAAGCTACATTCTAATTGAAAGATAAAATAATTAGTTAAATTGGTATTTATTGCCAAAATTAAAAAAACCCGACTGAAAGTAATTGAAAAAAACTTTTTACTGCGGCCATATTGGTTTTATTGTCATTTTGTATAGCCTTTGTCTTGTAATCCAGACGAATGCGACACTTCATTTGTCGTAATCTGTCCAGCCACTTGGGCTCCAGCGACAGTTATAGAAACTCGCATAAACACATTACTTACCCTTCGCTTCGCAGTCGGGTAAAACGGGGATTACGAAACGAAAATAATGCTCTAAAATTGAGTATGAAACCTGCCGCCTCACTGTGGGGCCAAACCATGCGTACCGTGTCAAAAATCTGTATCTACACTAGTTTTTGAAATAACCAAATGAAATTTTGCACACATAATAATAGATATATAAGCTTCAAAATTATTTATTTTTATGCATAAACTTGTTTTGGTTAACTTAAAAAAAATCATAGAGATAAAAGTTTTTTATATCATTATATTCTGTAAAATAAACACAATGTGAGATAAAACAAACATTATAATATTATGTAAAAAAGTCAATTATAATTAAAACTAACAATTTTATGTTGAAACTAGTCAGTATCTAGTTGTCTCGGTATTTTCTCCCAGAGCTCTTTTGAAATTGTTTCTGTTGGTTGCCTTAAGCTAGTAATGTATGGATCGGATGTACCTATATAGTAAAGCATGGAATACAATATCTTCGTTAGTAGCAGATCTAGAACACTTTCTCGCGTGTGTTAATCTTATTTTTCTGTAGTCTTTGTTCCGCGACTCTTGTGCATCTTCAGACAGTTTTCCTATGGGTAAAACGGCAAAATGTTTTATTATATTTTTTCCGTGTAATAATATAATATATCATTATTTTTTTATTTAAGATTTTGTGGATAGATGATGGCATGTAGTACCACCCATATTTTTCAACGTATAACTGGGCAGTATTGCGCGTATATTCTTCAAACTTTTGCGGATTAATTGACAACCTGATGTTAGGGTCTGTAGAATAACATAGAATCTTTTTACTAATTCTTCGTCAACCCCTGTGATTTCAAAAGAACAGTGGTAATTTTCAAAAAAGCGACGAGCTTTATTACGAGTTTACCAGGCTTATCGATGTGTCAACTCATCTGTGTTCTAAACAGACCTTGCACTATTTTTTTTTGTCTTCTTTGATTTTTTTTTATTTTAATTTAGGGCAAGAGCAGAACTATATAATAAAACCATAAAAAACAGTGTGGTTTTGATTAATTACTGTTCTAAAAACACGTTAAACATGCCATTGTTTTATATTTTTTGTGTTAATATTTTTGCCGCGTCTCACTTATTTGACTATAATCTAAAATGGGGCAAATTCGGGCAAGTTTTTATTTTCTTGTTCAATTATATACAAACTAATGAACGTAATCATATGTTTAACTCAGCATCGGGAAGTATCGGTAACAAAGAAAAGTCGATTTGAAATTCTGAAAGTGAAAAATTACTTGGAGTTCGAAAGTTATTTTTTTTTTCCAGTAACTGTACATATATTCTCAACATTTTATTATTCTAATAAAAAGAATAATTAATAGGCTTTCAAACGATATACAACACGTTTGCGTTTTGTTTCAAAAGTACCCAAAATTGTTGAGGTGAAAGTCTCGGTTTGTGACATCTTCTGGGGCGCGGAATTACGATAGTAAAGTTTAAGTGCAAAGTTTGGCTGTGAAAATTACGTACTTATATTTATTTTTTATAGTAACATGTAGCTTAGACATCCTATTAGACGGATCCAACTCAAAAACTGTTAATATCTAACTTTCACCAAACCCATTTTTGGCACGATACGCACCGTTTGGCCCCATAGTGCGCCTGTCGCTGTTGGGGTCGAGCGCACTTTTTGCAGGATAATACATAATGCGTGACTCGTGACAGCGACAACGCAAACTCAGTTATTCAGTGTGTCGAGTTCGCTGCTCCGCTACTGTGGCACCGCCGTCGTTGCGCGTCAGTGTGTCTGGAGCTTAACGGCTTAAGTGTTTACCGAACCGAGAATGATACCTACAAGAAATAATTCAGGGAAACAGAATTACAGAACCCTTGCTCAGTCCTTTCAAGTGCCGCACGACGCTCGCGCTCTTATTATTAAACAGCGGCTAAGCCCCGGGCTTACCCTCGTTTTACAACTCGAAAAATAAACTCTACTTTTGTACTTACAAGTTGGCTTTCACGAATGGGAAACTACAATAAAAATTAGACCGTGAAATACTTATAAATTGACATTTAAAGATGAGGTTAGTTTAAGGGTCTGTGCTTGGTCTAATAGTCATGTTTCGTTTTGTTTTAGTTACTCGCTTCCGCCCACGGCTTCACTCGCGTGGTACCTTGAAAAACAAAAATAAATCTATCCGGTGGGAAACTTACATTTTCTCGGGATAAAAAGTTAGCCTATGTGCTATTCCAGACTATAATCTATATCTGTACCAAATTTCATCCAGATCCGTTCAGCCGTATCAGCGCGAAAGAGTAACAAACGTACATCCATACATCCACACATCCATACATTCTTACAAACTTTCGCGTTTATGACATTATGAACCTTGTTGGCTAAGGTTCTAAACCTATAAAGGAACTTTGATCTGTTAAAAGGCCTGTTTTTTTCCAGCGCGAGCTAAACTGAGATGAGCCATCTTTTGTAATAAGGCCGCCGCAGTTCAAGCGTCATAATCCGCTGCTTAGTCGCACACGGGCCTAGACACGTGATCTAAATCCCCGCGCGGCCGGTGCGAGGACCCTTTTTAACAAGCCGGGTTACAAATCAACATCGAGCTATGCTGCGCTGTACTGCGCTGTGCTGTGCTGTGTTTCTTAAGCTACGTTTTTTTTAACAATCAACATAAAGCTGTGCTGCGTTGTGCTTAGCTCAGTATTAAAAGTAATCAGCAGCTCGTGTAGTCGTTTATCTCGTCAAAAACATAGCACAGTTCGGCACAGCGCGGCTCAGCACGGCGGGTAGCGCGCCTCGCTCGAGACTGCTGCGTTTTTAAACGGAGCGTAGCCTCGCACAGCGCAGCACAGCATGGCTTGTTTGTATCCTCATTAAAATGTTAGACGAGCGAGTTGACCCACCATAGCACAGCGCAGCACAGCGCAGCATAGCTCGATACTGATTTGTCGCCAGGGTTACAACACGCCACGTTTTGAGTTCACTACATCAAAACAAATTAAAAATAAACATGATCAGGACTGTTGATAGCTTGATAGTTACTTCCTCAGATCTCTAGTTACTTAGATCTGTGAGGATATTATAGAGAGCGTAGTCAGAGGCACGTCCAAACATGACATTTGGTATTTTTTCTCATTTGCACAGTAGTATTCCGTACGTTGCAAGGCCTAACTAATACAAGAATACTAACCTATGACATACACCTTTGGCATTGCGCACATAATTTTTTCGCATAGAAAAACTCATTGGTGCACGTCCAGATTTGAATGCACGACCTTCGGACCTTGAGACGGGGGTGCTACCACTACACTAGCAATGCTCTTACATCAAAACATTGGGATAACATTATTCACATTCCCGACCGCCCCGCCGCAGACACGCGGGCACTGAGTTACATTTTCCGTACTATTCATTAACACTCTGCAAATGGGTGAGTATTTTTAGCATTGTGGTTGTCGTTTGACACATTTGTTCATGTTATGTTCTGATGGAATATATTTGGGATGAGCGACCGCCGCCGGCGTGCTAGCTGCAAGAGACGGTTGTGAGTTGGCTCCGCATCTCAGCTAGACTACATTTATTACCTTTTACCGGTTACTGCTTTTACCCTATCTAGCTATAATAAAAGTACTTTATTGTATTTTAGTTCCACAAGCTGAGATAAATTTTAAATTTATTTGGCGCTTTATAAGTCAAGTCATTAATCTTGTCCGGTTTCTTTATCAGTTTTAAGTTATTTGGGACAGTCAGCATGGAAGCTAATTACCGATTTCGTATTTAGACGTTATTGTGTAATCGGACAATCAACTTATCAAAATAATATTTACTTATTAAGTACATATCAAAACTCGAGACGATTAAGCAAATGGTGGGTAATTGGCACATATTTAACAAAAATGGCCTTCTGACATAAAATAATAAAAATAAATAAAATAAATATGATCACGACTGTTTAATCCCCGGGCTCGGTAGATATCTCCTCAGATCTTTAGATACTTAGATCTTTGAGGATATCTAAAGGGGGTAGTCAGAGGCAAGTCCAAACATGACATTTGGCACATGCCCACATTTTGCACAGTAGTTAGTATTCCGTACGTGACAGGTTGCAAGCCCATCGCCGCTTATAAGAATACTAACCTATGACACATACCTTCGAATTGAAAAAAGTATCGAATCAAATGTATGATATACTCGTAAAATCGCGTTGAATATCAGGCTTATTTTATGCCTAACTAGCAACCGCGCGCGGCATCGCTCGCGTGGTTTCTACCCAGAAAAAAGTATCTTATGTGATATTCCAGACTTATCTATCTAAATTCCTTCCAGATCCGTTCAGCCTTTTTAACGTGACTGCGTAAAAACATCCATTTATCCATCTATTCATCGATCCAAACTTCGCATTTATAATATTATACAGTAGGAAGTAGGATTACATCATAATTTCAGTGAGAGTTTTATCTTTAGTTAAACACGGAACACAAATAATTAGTAGTAAGTAGGTCTGTAAGAACGCTTTGCCGGAGCCGGGCTGAGCCGCCGAGGGCCGCGGACAAAGGTATTGCGGGATCTTTTGAACGCGTTAATCTTACCGAGCCAGACACAAGCGCCGGCTCAAGTGTGCACTCACACCGACCGGCGCCGCGGCGAGTGCTCCGCGCGTGAAGCTGTCAACACTCCTCGGCACGGAGTACAATTCCGTTGTCAGCTGTCCACTCTGCACAGCGCTTCAGTTGGCACTTCACCTTGGCTTTGCATCTTTTTATTGCAATAACTTTACGATGGGACTGTCTGTTCGGTGCGTCAGTGCGGCCACACGGCCCTGTCGCGCGACCGGTGCGTGCTACTCGTACTGTGTCATTAGCTGCTAACGCCAGGCCGCGCCGAGGACTAAACGCTTAACCGTATTTTATTAAAGCAGCTCCGTATTCATGCCTAATGGTAAATGAAAAGACTCCGATGCTCTCCGATAAGGCATACCTTATCAAAGCATCAGGTATTAAATTAAAATGACAAGGGAAGTGTAATTTCGCCGATAAACTGTTACGTAATGTGATAAAACGCGGGCGCTCGGTCGCAGCCGCCGCTAATTACAGAGTAACAGAGCCCGCTGATTGTACCCGATTGTTTGTTTTTGCTAAGAGACTTGTTTTTTCACTGTATTCCACTGGCATGGCCGCCTACAAAAATAAGTTACCATTATAAAAACTCTGCATTTCTGATATTTTCTGCAGATTTTTTTGCTTCAAACGGTTAGAGTATTTTTTTAAATCCACAGATTTTTTCTTAATTTTTTATACATTGTACACATAGACCTAGCCCATGATGAAACATCTTGTTTAAGTGTTCGTCCGCGGCGCCGGGGCAGCTCTCCGGCGCGCGAGCCCTCGCCCGGCGTGAGTTGCGCGTCCGGAAGCCCTAGGTAGTAAACATAAGGCTCCGCCGCTCGTTCTCACATTTATTTTCTTATGATTTTCAAATAACACACGTCATGATATTCTTTGTAAACTTTCTCATAGAACTTTTATATGTAAATAAAGTTTGTATTTATATTATTTTACTGAGCTTGAGATATTTCTCTTAGAGAAAGGCTGAGTTCCAAGTTTTATTATTTCACTGGAAAATGTTTTAGGTATAATAAAGTACCTACCTACTTTTATCTAGGATAAAGTTTTGCTATTCTTATATACCAGAAATATCATAAAAATAATCTTCCGAGGGAGATCCAAGGGAAGAAAGTACTCTCATAATTCCCTACTGTAATTTTTTTTTAATGTTTCTAGTAGTCTTGTCAAAAGACGATCCCACTTCAGGGCCGGGGGGCAGGATTACCGGGTGTTGACCTTTGTGTCCGGTAGCGCGTCGGCGCCGGCTCGCCGCCGGGCCGCGCCGGCTCCCGGCGTGAGCACTCCTCAGCGACGATCCACTGTGACTTCCACGTACTTACTACTCGACTGTCACTTACCATTTGGGTAACGGAGTACCCGAGGCGACTTTATGACTCGGTGACCATTATAACTCATGACCTTATCGTGCCAGGGTGCTGAGAGGGTTATGTACAAGGTACCGGTCTTGTGTATTTTGCAATTTTTCAGACTCCGCAGAAAACCTTCTCAAACAATCTAACGAAATGAATAAAATAATAACTTCTCGATCCGCAATTACCTTCGTTGAAACCGTCGGGCGGGCGGAGGGTGCGCAACCACCGAACCCGCGAACTCGACTAAAGTAATTATATTTGTCAAACATCAAACGTGAGACGGCATGCGGTGCGGCTGACAATGATTTTGACTTTTTCTACGAAATTCGAGCATCGTTAATGAACGGCGATCAGCTAGCGCGCCAAGTGCCCGGCAGTTTCCTCTCGGTCACCCAACCGACCGTGGCGTCGCGAGCGAGCCCGGCGGAAGGCAGGCGACGTGGCTGGGTGCGCGGAAACGTTTGCTTTATGACGGATTCAGCGCGTTTATTAATTAATGGGGATACCGTAAACGTGTTGTCGTCAGCCGCCCGAGTTATGGGGGTTTTACGAGCCCTCTGTTTAGGGTTATGTTCCAATAACGCTCGATGCGCTCACCGGGCGTTCCGCTGGCCCTGTGCGCCCGGAGCGCCCCTTGCGGTACTACAGCAATCGACCAGGCGTACATTGCATTCCTAACATATTATTACGCGCACCACTGATTTTTTTAGAACTATTAAACGGCAAGCGTCAGCGACAAGCCGAGTAGAGGAACTGGCATGTCGCTGGCGGTCGCGTGTCGCTGCCTCCCGCCGGTGACCGATGAATAAAAGAAAATTGATAGAAACTAAACTCAAAGCTCCTTAGAAACTTGAACTAATAGGATTAACCGACTCTGTCGCGTCTCCGAAGGCCGACCTTTTGTAACCGCACTGATGTTTAAAGTGCTTATAATAAAACTATTCATTGTTCAAGTTTTTTTTTAAATAGATGTAGCCATCTTTTGTATTCTTATCTCTGAAGTCTACAGAATGTAGCTATAGAGCCATATACTAATTGGAACGTATTGAGTTACATATTTACTCACAATGCTGAACCGACGAAACAAATGAGGCGTCGACACGTGCTGCACTGGTGTCTCCTCACCAGCGCCGCGTCCCGCCGCTTCCTGCCGCGCGCTAGGCCCTCTGGTAGGTCGGCCGAGAGGAACGCTCGACATGGTCATTCGGTAAAGTCAACAGTCGTATCTACATTTCTACGTTCGAATGAGGAATAAAATAGGACCGTCGAAGCGAAGTCCGCGGATCTTTTGTCGACAAAAATGTTTTATTGTGTTGTGAACACGACTGTATATACCTGCAGGCTAACTGATGTGTTTGAACTTTTGAATTTTACGCTAGGTAATCTGTTCTCCCCTGTAGCCCCCTCTCCCTAAGAGTGGAACAAGGCACATCCATTAGCGAGCCGAGAAGTTGAGCCGCCGCTAATAAAGACGGATACTTTTGCGAATAGAAAGGCGTGAGAGTTGTGTGTTCTGCTACTCTTCAATATTTTTCATCATGGATTTTTTCAAGATAAAGTGCTCGGCGCAGAGTTCTGGGCTTATACAAATATCCTCAGAGCTGTGGGCGCGGCGATGGCGCGGTTGTGAAATAATAAGTACACTCGTCAAGATCAGTAAAGCGTTGGAAAGTTATAACCGAACAAGTAACCGGTATAATAAAAAAAATGAAATAAAAATATTTTATTTCAGACAACTAAAATGATCCATAAATTATACAAATAAAATAAAATTAAATATAATAAAAAAGAAATACAGTAATAAGAGTTGGTACTGGGTGAGTCAGGCAATCAGCAAAGGATGACTAATGAAAGAAATAGTTTCCTTCTTTAGTCACCCTCAGCACAAAGCACTTCCAGAGCGGAGATGTAACACAGCTTCCTACAGTGCTCAGGATGCTGTTTTGACTGCCCCGTACTCTACTCATCAGGGACGCAGTTTTTTTGCGCATAATGGCGTAAAACCATCTGTGTGGTACTGTGCAAACATCCCCGATGCACTGCAGAATCGAGGCAGTCCCAACATCATCCTGAAGATATTGTTATACTGTATACGTAGGGCATCTAGGGATCTTTTAGTGTGTTTGACCCACAGATTCCCCGTGTAAAAACTCTGACAGTAGGCCTTAAAAAGCGTTACTTTTACTTGATCAGTACACCGGGAAAATCTGCGGGCCAACATGTTACCTCTGACCGCTAGAGCCCTACGCTCTCTTTCAATATCAGCATCGTCCTTCAGAAAGGAAATGTCCCGGATATTTAAATTTTGAAACTCTATTAATGTTCAAGCCGTTCAGGGTGATGTTAAGTGAGCTATCGGGACTCTTACCGGCGGCCTTAAATACCATGTATTCAGTTTTATTGGCATTATAAATTAATCCATGTTTACTGGCAAAGGTCTCACATACTCTTAGCAGGTCTCTAAGACCCCCAACCGTCGGACTCAGCAGCACCATGTCATCAGCATAGCTAATGTTATTAGCACTAACTCCATCCATATGGTATGTAAGACTGAAGAAGACTGCGTAAGACGTAAGAAGGTATAATTAGTGGTAATCAGCCAGGCGCAGCACGCACGTAGAGGTTGTCAATAATGAAATTCATCCACACATTTAAAGACCAGGTGAAAATAAAACTTCGTAATTGAAATGCAAATCTTCCCGGATCACAAATCCCGAGTGACGCGGCGACCCAGACGCCCAAGAAGCCCTTGCAAATGGCTACATTTAATACGGCTTAGAAGTGGATGCGTACGCCAAGCCGGCAATTGAAAGAATGAGAAGCGAGAATATAATACCTTGTATCGCAACTCACCATCTTGTTGATTAGCAGTTTGTGAAAGAACGCCTGACGTCATTGAACTTGAGTCCACACGTGGGCTCGTGCCTGACGAGTTGAAGGCGAGTCTATCCGGCGAGGCTGTATCTAGTTATTGTACTGTAGTGGTCATCCAGCGACGAGGGAGTCTTCAGGCGACCTAAGAACTCCTTTACCATAACATTGTGGACCACTTAGTAAACATGGCATTCTATGAGTTGGTCCTAATTATAGGCTGATGAAATCGTTTCGGCTTCGGAAATAACATAAAATGTCCATTAATATAAGCACGGCATAAAATATTGTCAAAAGCATTTTCAGCGCGTCAGTTTCAGGGAATTATTTAAAAGCTTTAAACGTTAACTGGCTTTGGAACTGCATAAGCAAAGTAGCACGTCACCTGTCTGATGGGATCAGAGGAGGCCGGCCGCCGGGGCTTATGGCACATCTGCAGCAAGCTCGCCACCGCTCAAACAAAAATATCTCAACTGTATATTTTTAAGTAGGCTCTTGCGGTTCCATTACAAGTGTTTTTGTAGACAGATTCGAAGAGAAAAGACAGCCAGCAAAGTCTGAGCTAGGTGCCGTCTGCGGGAACTGCTTTGGTAGTTTCACGGGCTGGCGCCCGACGCGGGGCATTTTTTTAGAAAATTACATGAAATAGTTGGCTTTAATAATTAAGTACCTACATATGTCGATAAATGATTGATTCAGGCGTGACTTTGCGGAAATCCATTACAAATACTGAAAAGGACGGAAATTTCTAGTACTTTCCCGCTAAAACTATAATCTAATGAGGTTATTAATTAAGCTTATTAATATTAATGAGCCCCACAAAATGCCTAGATTATAGTTTTAGCGGGAAAGTACTAGAAATTTCCGTCCTTTTCAGTACCTATGTATGTCGAGATAACTAAATCCGATGTTGGCTTTGATTAAGAGTAGTATTGAAAGTTAAGACAAATACCTATGTAGTACGCTAATATACATATTTCCTTGTAAGGTAAGAGGTTATCAACTCTGCTGTATTTTTTTATTGTCATGTGTAGGTTATTCGATATCTCCCGCATTGTTCACCGGTTTTGTGCTTCTTTATCTGTTGTATTATATAGGGAATGATCCCGCGGTGGTCCCATAGTAATGTTGTTCCCGTGAGATTTCTACTTTTCTGCAAATCTTAAAAGACGTCATTATTTCTTGGAATCGCGGCAGGCCGCAACGTGGATGATTTCACTTTGTATTTTATTCCAAAAAATATATGCCTGTGTGCCATATCATGTCAAGCGTGACGTGGGCGTTCGAGGTACTGCTACAGTAAAGGCGCGGGCCCACCGCAGCGCACGAAGAGGCTACGCACGTGTATAAGCTTCGCTTTGTAAGAAAATGTATGTGGTTGTGTCCACTGCAACCTACGGAGGCTACGAATTAATTGACGTCATTGATACACGCGTGGCTCGAGTAGGCGGAAACATAGCTCAACGCTGTCAACGCCATGCACGCTGTGCATGTGGTACGCGGCTTGCTTGTACCGCGTGTACAGCGTGCATGGCGTGCATGGCGTGGTGTTACGTAGACAACATATTCGAGCAGGCACGTGCGTAGCCGCTCCGGGCGCCGTGCCACGCCATACATAGTCCTGGGTCCATATTCGTGTACTGCAGTGGCAACGTAGAGCCACGTTGTTAAACAAATTAATACACGCAGCTAAAAACTCGCCGCGTGCCCGTGCACAGCACGCGCCGCGGTGGGCCCGCGCCTTAACTACTAGCTGTACCCGCGACTTCGTCCGCGAAATGCGCAAATGTCATTGAGTGAGCGTGACGACGTATATCTTAGATCCGTGATTCATCCGATCAAAATCCACACCTGTATGCGATTTCAAAAAGAAATACGGACAGCAGAAAACTCTAAAAAGTGCTGTTTCATGTTATGCTATCCTCAATTAAATTTCCTAAAAATATTTCAGTGCAGGTTTTACTCCGTTACAGTACATTACGGTACAGATACCGCGTCATACATACCTGCGAGGTATTCCCTAAACGGCACAAATTTCTTCTGCACATCTGTTATTTTCATTTCTCGCGGTTTAAAGTTCGCAGCATAAGTTGAATTCGAGGTTGTAATATATTCAGATTTCAGGGTACTTATATTGAAAAATAAATAATTATTTTAATATTTCTGTCTACAAAAAAGTGATTTGATTGTGTGAAAGATGATATGAATGCAAGAGGAGTCGACGAATGGAGTGAGTGGAAGATAACATGTTGCGCCGACCCCACGCGTGGGATAAGGACAGGAGAATGATGAATTTTTCCGTGAAAGCACTAAGGTCTGATTCGACTGGAAAATATTAGTAATATCGCAAATGCACAGATATTTCTGAGGCTGTAATATAAAGCCAAGTGGCTCGTAAAAGCCGTGCAGGAGAGCAATAAGGCGCGGCGCTGGGCCACGCGGAGTGCGCTTCCATCTAATTGCATCGCACCTTCGTTTAAGGTAAATCAAATTTGCCAAGCGCGAGTCGGACCTCGCACAAAAAGCCTTTGAAATCAGTAAGATTATATCTTTTTTTAATTGGACTTCGTCGATCTCCATCAAATTCTAATTTGACAACGTACAATGCTGGTACTCACCTACTTTCAAAAAGCTATTTCAAGGTTTTTCCATATTATAGTCAACAGGCCTCGAGAGCCTGTCTTAAGTGGCACGGAACTTTTCAGTTAAAATAATAACTTTAGCGGTCTACCATCCTAATCTAAGACAAACAGAACGGTACTACTATAAACAGTACAAATAAACAAGCGTCACAACATGAAGTCGGTCCAAATAGATAGGTTCAGGGTTCCGGCGAGGTAGATGAGAGCCGGTCTGTGTGTTTTCCTTTAATCTTGTCATGACGAAGGGCAACAAATAACCATTTAAATCGACAATGAACTACTGTCATTCGGAAACAATCGGGTTTCCGCCCGCCACGCCCTCTAAGGTATTTTGCGAAATGTCTTCGTGAGAATATTATGAGGAATATAATAATCAATTAAAGAACCACACTTCAGCATCCTTTCTCACGTGTTATTTAGTGTGATTTGTCTCCTGGAGTCGTTATTGACAATCTGATTGTCACGCATGTTTGTGACAGTTCGCAGCCACGGTCACGGCGCATTGTCACGAATGTGGACACGCACAGCGACCGACTGGGTGCCATTTAACAAAAGAACGCGAATCGTTATTTCTCACGACGTCATTACTGGAATCAAAGGAAAACTTCACACAATTGTATTGTGTGAAGTTTTATAAAACATATTATTGAAATAACAACGAGTTCGCTCTCCTCCGAGCTAGCGACGCGTGCCGGTGCGCCGCGGGCGGCGGCGGCTCCGGCGCTCGGCCAGGTACAGGCCCGTTACAGAGCACCTCGAATGTATTTATCCTTAGTGTACACAGACACGTGGTAAAGGTTTTCTGCCACCCCGATCTGTGACCTCCATCTTTGGTCGAGAGTTTAGACCATAACCGAGGTCGGCGCACAATAATAATGGAAAATTTATCGTAAATAATTCTGATAACGATCGACGATATATCCACACGATAATCGTGCGAAACCCGCTCCGAGCTACATCGTTTCGACTATCATTATAACGACGAAACGACAGGCATTACTTTCGGCAATCGATCTCGCGAACCTAACACCACTTACGGACAATACGATCATTCGAATTGGACAACAAAACAACTGTTATTTCGAGTGATTTCTACAAACATCGTTGTGGATCAGCGGAGTGGAAGCCTCGACTAGTGCGGTGTCTTACAGTTTCATAATTTCAGACAAAATACCAACGGTAAATAATTTTCAGCGGAATTAAGATGCCGTGCTTTGTGAGCTAATGTAAGGCAATACCACGTGGCAGACTCCCGACCAGCGAACACCTGGTGTGAGGGCTGCCTGCAGTCTGTCGCGACGCGGCGGTCGAACCGGTGCTATCGGATCGTAAAACTTACGATACGATTTGCCTTCCATATTGATGTGTCTCCACGCAGTCCCCAGGGCTCCGCCTCGTACACCGCCCGCGCCACTCTGCATTGTGCGTTCATTATTAACCAATTTTTACTTTGTTTCAGATGTACTCTTCTTCTTCTGTGTAGCCGTGTTCATTGTAACTTCAGTTTCTCGTGTGTAGTCTCTTAAGTAATGTGTACAGTTTAACATAATTAGTATTCTTTTAAGTGTAGTGAACGGTACTCTTGTAGCTGTGGAGTAGTGAACCGTGTTGTGGTACTCATAGTGTGTAAGCGAGCATGCGCTCCCTCTAGCGGGTGAGAACAGTGTGTCGAGTGGCTGCCAGCGAGGCGAGGACTATGTCGAACCCCATGAAGAGGTCGCTCAGCTCGGAGGGAGGCGCCTCCTCCGGGAGGGACTGGAAGACGAGGCTCAGCCTGCGCAGCCGCAGCCAGGGCCCGAGCGGGGTGAGTCGTCCATTAGAAAACTCTTGGAACCGCCGGTGGAACTTTACTAACGCGTGTGAGAGGGCGCGGGGGAGGGGGGCTTCTCCAGTCGCAGCCTTTACTTTTGGATTATAGATAGGAAGTAGGTCCATCGATCAGGACTACATCAAAATGTATTTGTCGGCGAAGTGATTCTGCTAAACTGATAACTTGTACCCGTGGCTCCTGTAAATGAGCTCGGAATAACTCGGCCGCTAAAAGGCTGCGTTTGTTTTTAATTTAACAAACTCCGGGAGGATTTCATGATCGATCGAGCGATACGGCTGCCTATCCGCGGAGCCGTTTCACTTGCGACCGGTGGTTCGGACCGCGGTTGCTAGGTTCAACGTCGAAATTAGCCGATTACCATCATCACAAATACAACTAATGCAAGAAAATGCAATATAGAGATGCGAAAGTCCTTAGGATTTGACATACTTAGTGAATCTTTTAAACTGCTCTAATTAGAGATTTTGTAAAGACCTTGACGCTCTAATGCGATTGAAGTTTTAAACAAATCAGCAAAACGCTTCGTCCTGGTAGTCGCATCGCATCGCATAATGTTGTTGAATAATGCATCTTGGATCGCAAATATGTTTTATTTATCGGTATGTCATAACAACGATGTAGTGATATGCAGTGCAGTTCTCCAAGAAGCGGCATCCCCTAAATTACGCCCGACTATTTCGAAAACTATGATAATAGTAAACACCCAAGTGCAACAAATCGGTATAATAAACTACTGCACCCGTAGGTACTGATATTTGCAGATGCTACATGTCTACGATCGGGAACAGAACTCGCACCACCCGGTCGTGCTGGTACGCATCGGAGGGTACATTTTTGTGACGGACGCGGTTCCCGTTTCAAAACATTGTTTTTCACGCCAATATGATAAAGGCTTTTTATAATTCAAGGCCCTAGAAACTCCTAACTAGGTCTGCATTTACATTGTCGCTCCTCTCTGCGCGCGGCTGGAGTCAGTGCTTCCACGACGGAGCCGCTTCACTCTCAATAATGTGCATCGCGGTCGAGCCGGGACGCATAGTTCCTCAGCCGGCTCCGGTCGGACCGTGCTCTGACCGCTCCTCGAGCCCCTCGTGCCCCCGGCTCGAGGCGCCCGGCTCGCAGCCGCGGCTAGTTTTAGAACCACATAGTTCTCAAGTTGAGTGTAAATTAGCGATCAAACAAGCGATGTGAGCTCGGACCAGTTCAATGTTTACGTCCTATTATGCACCAAAATAACAGCGACTTGCCTGGAATAGCAGCGGCGGTGTGCCGGAAGCGGCGCCCGTAATGTAGCGGAGGCACGATCGTATTTCATTGAACGTGAAAATTGAAGGCTACCACATACCGTCGAGGGCTCGTATATTCGGACGTCCATGATTCTATTTCATGAAATCCCATGAGTTACTCAATTTTGAGTCTTATATCGATTTGACAGGTGTCATGATCTCAGCTAGGAGCGGATAGCTAGTTTAGCTTAGCTCGGATCACATGAATGAGCGCACACGACTAGAGATACAGGCAGCGAGCCTAGCGACGTCGGAGGGATTAGATATTCGGGAATTCAGAATTGAGTGAGCATGACGAATATTAGTAATCTCAGTACTACTCGTATTATTTAGTTGCCTTCATTTTGATGATTCAAAACGCAGTGGAGAGTGAGCGCTGACACTTTGCTTAGACATTATGATCGGTTCATTTATTGAAGTTCTGCAAAGTTTACAAAAAAGTTTTCGATTTCTTTTATAGTGTAGTGCCTACTGAGTCATCGTCTTCCTGCCCTTTCCCCACGTTATGTGGTCGGCACAACATGTGATCTTCTTCAATGCCCCTATGGTCATCTCAGTAGGTACTCATCCCTTTCTTGCCCGTGTCATCTTTCAGTGAAGTACCTATTGTATGGATTAAATAATTCAAACAAACCAATTAGGTAACGAATTCTCGAACGACTCTATTTTATAATTAATTACTTACTTTGAATATAAAATGATTTTAGGTATATCTGGTACTTATTGTAAATTTACTGATCTTGGATATGTTCCGCTTACCCCGATCCAAAGATCACTCGACGTCAATTTAGCTGGTGACACTCTGAGGGTCGGAGTCTGATTTAGTAATGATTGGCTCGGGGCCGGACCCGGGCCGGACCCGGGCCGGACCCGGACCGCTACGGTCCTTCTAGCCGACTTCAAAAAGGAGGAGGCTCTCAATTCTTTTCTTTTTGTAGTTACTTTAACTCACATAAAGGATGCACTTAGTGCCGTAGCTGACCTTGCTAAATACGTATGCACTCAGATGGTCAACGTGTATATTTAAATAAATAAATAAATAATTAATGCTGGACAATCCACACAGCATCATCTAGCCCCAAAGTAAGCTACTCAAAGCTTGTGTTATGGGTACTAGATAACTGATATATTTAATACATTATTATACATAGATAGATATTTTTTTATTATACATAGAAAACACCCAGACCAACGGAACAAATTTCTGTAGATCGTACACAAATTTGTTCCGCGGCGGGAATCGAACCCGCACCTCTTGCATCGCAGGTGGACCTTTGCCCGCTGCGCCACTGAGGTCGTCAAATGTATATAACTAGTTTTTGCCCGCGACCTCGTCCACGTGGAATAGTTACCTTATTCAGTATTTTGAATTTCTTAGGATTCTTTTTTTGCACCATCATCTCTTATTCCAACCCCTCAAGAGCATTGTTTCGCGATAAAAGGTAGTATGTCCTTTTCTAAGATCTAGTCTATTTTTGTGCCAAATTTCATCAAAATCGGTCAGCGGTTTAAGCGTGAAAGCGTTAAGTATAGATTTAAAAATTTGCTAAAGGGCCAAGAAAGTTGTTTCTGCGACACGTTTCAAACAAAGATTTAAATCGAAGATATGCCCGTACGGTACTGACCGCGCCGTTTTGTTACCACACGAAATGAGATAGCTCGCTCATTTGGCACACCAAATATTTTCAATTTCAGGGTACAAAAGGAATAAGTATATTTTTTACGAAAGATTGTGCAATATAATTGCACAATAAATGGTGTTTAATAACTGTTTAGTTCATTTTTTACTAATCATTAGTGTGCGTGCATCGGCATTTTGTTAACACAAGTAAAAACAGTGCCACATTTTATGGCGTCCGGGCATATCTACGATTTAAATCTTTGGTTTCAAAACGATCCTTGTGATGTTATTAGAGCCTATCTTATAGTAAATGGACGGGGCACGTCCCAGTCGTGCTGTCGTGCTGTCGTGCTGAATACCAGGTGGATAGTCACCGCCATATGGCGTCCGTCGGCTCATCGAGAAATCCTGCTCGTGGTGGCACATTTCTTTCATGTGCGGAGCCGCCTCATAACCGCGCTAGATTTACGAGCCGATCGCCGTTTGTATTCGCCACCCGTCGATCACACCTAATTATACACTTTACTGCCCACATAACACAATCTAAATTCCTTAGAACTGAAGCGGTAAACAGCTAACCTAGGAGAATTCGTTTGATCAGTAAAACGCGACATGCGCCGGCGCCGCGCCGCGGGGACCACCGGAGTAGAAGGAGACGAAAGGACAGAAGCGAAGGTCGTTCCTTATTCAGTCAAGGAGTGATACAACGGGCGACAGGGTGCTCGTCGCGGCCTTGAAACGAAACGGCGACAGGAAATAAAGCCGCTTCAAAAACCGACTTTTTCAAAGTGCGGAAACTTGTGAGTTCTGTTACATCACGGACGAGGCGCTTCTCTGAAACTTAGGAGGCCATATTTTCCACTCAGTGCTTTTCAATTTAGCTCCTTTGTTTAATCCTCTCTTAGAAACAATATTATGTACAATAAAGTTATTCAGCTCTCTGCAAAAATGATTTAGTAAAAGCTATGAAAAAGCGTTTTCATGTTCTGACTAACTACGAGTACACTGACGGCTGACGGCAACCTTCTCTCGTGCTATATTATTAAGACGAACATGTTTTGTCAATTGTTGTCGCCGACTGTACTCATTGCTGACATTCAAATACAATAGACACCATCTGAAGGCGCGAGGCTTTCTTCAGGGCGGGCGGGACTTCCGGCGGATGACGTCACCGCCCGCCCCCGCGGGCCAAAGGGTGAAGATGTAAGATTTTTATTTTTAAACTTGTTACCCTGAAAAGGACGGGTACTCTGGATAGTTCCCCAATAACTTCTGGATTAGTATTGAACTACAGTTACTTACTCGAATTATAACCGAAAAAAAAACATTTTCACGACTGTAATCTCCAGGCTAAGTAGATTTTTCAGATCTTAAGTAATTTGAGATCTTTTGAGAATATCTAAAGAGGGTAGTCAGAGGCACGTCCGAACATAATATTTGGCACATGCCCACGTTTTGCACAGTAGTTAGATTTCCGTACGCGACAAGTTGCAAGTCCATCGCCGCTTATAAGAATCTAATCTATGACAGACATCTACGAATAATAGAATGAGAGAGAACACTTTGTAATTCGATATTAGCTACAATAATGCTAATAAAAGGGATTCATTCGTGACGGTTTGCGATCAGCAACAGCAGTGCACTACGCGTGCATTTACATTTAAATAACTACCAACATTGTTCTTGGGCATGTATTGTTGATTTGGGGCATTGCGGGCTGCGGCACCCGCGGCCGCGGGCGCTCCGCTCGACGTGACGTCATCAGTGACCGCCGGTCACCGCTCGGTGTCGTCTCGCGGGCCCGTCGGAGCACGGGTGTGGGTTCAGCACCGCTCTATTACAGCCAGACCGAGATGAGCCGAACTAAGTGAAATTACGCCAATTCATAATTGAGTGAAAGCGAAAGGGTACGGTACGGTCTACTTTTAAAAACTTTGTACAACTTCAAAGTGCCATATTAACCCTTAAAATTAACGAAATACACATGTGAATATTTAAGCATGTACGATATATGAGTAAAAATATCTGCCGTCTGAAAGTCGCCGTATCCGCCGCTGAAAGCGGGACTGAGTCGACTGTTAGGCGGCTTTTTGGTCCAACCGAGAGCAGGATAAGCGATAATCTGTGGATTTGTTTTGAGTTACAGTCGTTTACATTGACCAGTTTCAGCGGGAGCCTTATTCATAACATCAACTAAATATTAATATTTCTAGCTTTGTTATTTTGTTCGTAAGCGATGTATGCGGACGTAGAGTGTGTACACATGGCAGTGCGGTACAGGCGATCGAGACGACAGACACTTCGTTCGACAGCTTCTTCTTCTTCTTTTTTATTTATGTCATCTGTCTCTTTTGAGATCAATTTTGCCAGTATCTAGTTTTTTGTATTGTAGATGTCAGTCAATTGTCAAGTTAATTTTAATTTAATTTAAACAAAAGATGACAGTTTTGATAAAAGTTCTCGGGATTATTACCGATGGATTTATAAAGAAACTATTCACTTTAATTTAGATATTTTACACGCGTATCAAGAAAAGGTTTTACTAAAAAAATTATCAAAGCAAGACGAGAAAAATCATAAAAACTAGAGCGATTAAGTTCGCAGTGGAATGCATCGGAAGATATCTACGAACACTTAGAATTTGACTGAAATTAAAAGTTTGCTGAGCTGTCGAGATTCCCGCGGGAGCGCGCGCTCTGAGACTTCGCTCGCGACTTGAGACAGGCTGTCTGAATTAATTAACTAGTGCAGCGTCTCCCGTCAGGGTCGGCAGCCAGGCTCGCGCGCGGCGGGGGCTCGGAGACAGGTCTCAGTCCGCAAAGCGGAGCGCACTTCAATGTCACGAGGTTATTACGTGATTCCACTGTTGAATCACTATTAATTACTTTGCAGTGATCTGCAAAGGCACCGAATTACAAGTCTGATCATGAATTTTGTTTCTGAAACTGCATGATATATTAATTTCAATAAATCATATTTGTCATTGCCATTCAACGAAGTAATGTTGCCAGCGTCTTGGAGACGCTTCCCTCTTGTAGTGGTTTGGATCAGTTGAGCTATCTTTAGATCGTTTGTAACGGTCCTTAAATAGTTCAACTGATACATTATGTATATTCGATATTTACTGTAAATAATTCCTGAAGAATCACAAAAAAACTCGTACTTAGTCGGAATAGGGAATGTTAACCCCAGTTTTTGGTAAACGATATTTGAAACAGCGTTCCAAGAGTTTTAACCGTTCGGCTGAAAGAAGTGATAATACATACCTATATATTACAGCGCAGTTAGAGTATGCACCTGTGTGACGAGAGAAAATATATAAGTACATTAATAAATAACGAATATAAAGAACACTCAATTGTGCAGAGATCTTATAGTAGTTAATATAGTCGTCTTGTGCGCAGGAGGCGGTGCGCGGGCGGCGCTGCGCGTCGCTGCGGCTGGGCGCGCGCTCGGCCAGCGCGCCGCGCGCCGCGCCCGCCTCGCCCGCCTCGCCCGCCGACTCGCCCGCGCCCAGGAAGTCCAACTGGGAGGTCATCGAGCACTTCTCCTCGAGCCGCGCGAGGAGCCCCACCGCCGTGAGTACGCCCCTGCGGCCACGTTGTACTCGTACTTCCATCCTCACATGTTTGGTTACGGACGACGCGGAGATTAAATTAACATCGGCAGAATGAATAGATATGATTTTATAACTATGCAAAATAACTGAAAAGAACAGAATTAATATATTTCCAATAACTGCCAGTCGACCTGATATAATAATCTGGCAAACGCATGAATAGTATCGCTTTTCAGTGTCGAACAAAAGGCTGGCAAATTCAATTAAATCCCTGAATATAATGTAACCCGCCTGCCTGCACAGGCTCGCGTGAACCATATTATTTATCTGTTTCATGGAACTCAATATGGTATTTATTCAAGCGTGCATTTATATTATGTTATTACACTCAGTATACGTATGGGCCTCCAGGGCTCCAGCCTAACTGTCGGTTCGGTTAGAGAAGCTATCGGGTTTCTAGAGACAAGACAATACAGATAACAGCGACACATAATTATCTGTCCTCAGCGGCTCCTCAGCTACATCGATAGCTTCACGCGGCGTTTTATGCCACTTTTGTATCTTTGGCTAATGGCGGCCCTGATTCCGATAATACGAACGTCTACCGCTTTTGGGGTAAAATGCGAAAGATGAAAACCAAAAATACGAAAGAAAATAGCATTTTGAGAAGACATTTTCTGAAACAGGCGTCAGCTGCGGCGCGCCGACAGCGAACACCTTCCTAGAAAGTCTGCCTCCTTAGTGCTTACGGCTACAGGCTTGACATATTTTCAATAAATTCGTGTCGACTCGTACCTACGAGTACCCAACCCATTTATTGGTGTTTCAACATTATACAATATGTTATGCATTATTATAGTCAATACGTTTTTAAAACTAAAAAAACAAACATCGATGTTGCACTACTCGTACTCGTATGTACAATATAAAATAACATTACAAACGAGGATGGGGTTTATTAAGTTTCACTGAAAAGTATCCATTGAAAGAATCAAATGTACCACCCAAATGTAAGGAACCACCTCTAAAGTATGACCTACCAAATAAAAGAATTAATAATTGGGGGAATATTTGCGTAACAAAAATACAGTGGAATTGAGAACCTCTTCCTTTTTGAAGTCGGTTAATACGAGCATAAGTAACGGCTTATCTCTACACACTACATTGCTATTTGCATATTTCAGGCCAGCTAATCACGAAATTAAGTTTATAATTTTGGTACAGGGAAATAATATTTAAAATCAGAGAACTTTCAAAGAAGCACATACTAGAGTCATGCTTCGAGTACCAGCTAGTATCGATTCACTTTCATCTCCTCCTGTTCACCCCATAGGCTCGTACGAGTGGCGTCGTAACTCGTCCGCCGTCTCGTCCGAGCACTCCGGGCTCGGGGTTCATGCAATATCGTAATGCGAGGCTGATACGGACCCTGGAGCTACCTGCGGCTTCGCGAATCCATTTTGTTACCACAAGATATGTACAAGTAGCATATTGAAACTACTTTACATATCCTTTATACCCGACTGCGAGGAAGGTAAAATGCTCTTGGGTGTATGTACAATATGTACATGTGTGCATCTCTGTACCGTGTGCATGAGAGTTCCTTTAGCTGTCGCTAGTCCAAATGGCTGGACGAATTTTGAGAAATTAAGTCTCGTCGGATTCGTCTTGATCACAAGAGTAACAGGCTATACAAAATGTGAAAAAAAATATATGGCGGCTGAAAAATACTTTTCAGTAACGTTATGTCGGGTTTTTTTATTTTTTACCAATTATTGTATTAATAAAGCAAAGTAAGTGTTTGTTTTTCGTAATCTAACACTGAAGCTAAATACTAGTTCATTGTAAGTCAGCCTGTGAGGGCAGTGATTGTGCCTAGCGCAGACGGCAGATTATAAAGCAGCCTCCTTTCAGCATACTGGTTTAAAATAGCTGTGACATATGAGAAGGAAAGTTATTCTAGGAAGAGTCAATGTAATAATGTGAAGGCGCGCGAAGCCTCGCTCCGACGCACAAGTACATAGTGATAGGTGCACGACGGACCCGTCACCACATTACATTGATGACACGGTCACGAGTGCTGACGAACGCCCACAAGTCGTGACTTCCTCACAGAATACATAGCACGTTGTACACATGGAATATTTTAAGCCAAAATATTCTACATTCCAACTTAAATGTAATGTCACGAGCGCGCTGGAGGAAGCTGGAGGAAACCGGAAGTCGAAAGGTCACGGCTAGAGGTGACGTCATCTTGAACTCACTGCCCTCGAAGCCTCTGTTCCCGGTCACCCGTCCAAAAGAGCGCGTTTACTTTACTTAACCCAGTTATTCAGCTTTAACATGAACCCTGTTCGCTCGCAACCTTATTTAAGAGCAAATACACGTAGACAATGGTGGGCGAGTCTGGTTGTTTGCTCTATTGTTTCGGACAGAGCGGCCGGGCCGGGCCGGACCGGACGCGCCACTCCGCCACGGGCGGCGCTCGCACCATCTCTCTACAACTAGCTCGCATACTCAACATATTCTCAAAAAATATCACTTCTTCGAATATCTAACTTCTTCTTCTACCTCCTAACCTTTTCCCGCGCTATGTGGGGTCGGCACTACACGTTTTCTTCTTCCATCTCCCTCTATCATCCGTCATTTCAGTACTTACACCTTTCTTATTCATACTATCATCTTGCACACAGGCGATCCATCTTTAGAGTTATCTTACTACTAGCTTCCGCCCACGGCTTCACCCGCGTGGTACCTTAAAAAACAAAAATAAATCTATCCCGTGGGAATCGTACATTTTTCCGGGATACAAAGTAGCCTATGTGTTTATGCCAGACTATAATCTATATCTGTGCCAAACTTAACCAGATTCGTTCAACCGTTTCAGCGTAAAAGACTAACAAACATACATCCATACATCCACACATCCATACATTCTTACAAACTTTCGCGTTTATAATATTAGAAGTATTATTTCAAAATAAACGTCAATTTTGTATGTTCGGATCCAAGTTTGGATGTTTGCTATTGAAGCACGCAAAAACGGTTGAACAGATTTACATAGAACTAGGCACACCGATATGTAACCTAGATTATAACACATGGGTTCCTTTTTTTCTACGCAGGCGAAGACGCGGGCAGGAGCTATTTTTATAATTGCTGAACGGGGTACGGGCCGGTAGGACAGGCGGCACGGCGCGCGGACCTGTTGCTCACACGAACTATAGAAAAACAACACGGACGAAGTCGCGGACGTTCCTAAAACAAATGGTCTCCAGGTGAGTGACTCACCTGGAGACTGTCCATCAAAGTGCGAGGGGCCGGTGTGTTCACACTCGCAGGGTCACCTTCTCAGATGATTGCCGTGTCATCGGATACTTTATTTATTTCAAAGCTCAACATTTGACAGAGATGTGCGAGCCACGGGACAGGTGGCAGGCGGGAGGCGGTGGGTGGTGGGCGCCTCTCAACAAAGAAATCTGACTCGTGTAGTCCGCTGTTATTACTCGACTGCGAAGCTAAGGTTTATGTATGTATGCAAGTTTCTTTGGCTGTCGCTGGATCTCAAACGGCTGGACAGATTTTGACCATTAAGGTGTGACACGATAAAAGGAAGAAGTGCTACATGTTACTTACCATTAGTGATCATGGACACCCATCCTAATGTACGAGTATAAAGGGTAGGTAGTTCAAGCTTTCTAATAATATGACAGATATCTACAAATGTAGTTGTAATCTATACTAATATTATAAAGAGGAAAACTTTGATTGTTTGTTTGTTTGTTTGTTTGTTTGAAATGAATAGGCTCCGAAACTACTGAACCGATTTGAAAAATTCTTTCACCAATGTGTAGAATGAACTTTCAGGATGAACATAGGCTATATTTTATGTAGGTACTTCGCGGGCGACGCCGCGTGCAGAAGCTTAGTAATAAATAAAGTTACGTATACTCGTATATTATTTTTAGTTAATTGTGACTTAATTAAAAAATCCCGAGGTAACTCGAGCGAGTTTTTATGATGTGAAATGTAGACAATTAGTATTTTTTTGCAAAAATAAAAAAAACCTGAAAATAGATTTTTACAGCCGCAATATTACATTTTTTGAAATTTCGTAAGTATAGCTTATGTCACTCTTGTGATCCAGACAAATCCAATGAATTGTCATTTATCAAAATCGGTCCAGCTGTTTGGGCTACAGCGATAGCCAAAACTCGTATACATAGTACGTACCCCAAACGCCTGAAATCTCCAGATTTGGTAATTTGGTAGATTTTTCTTCGTCGTTACTGAGTATCAAAATAGAAAGAAGTGAATTCTGTGTCACAGTCTGACATTGGTGCTCTCCGGTGAGTTCGAACCCACGACCTTGGGATCGAGGGTAGAAAGAGTACATTTCTATAAATATTCAAATAAAGAGACACTGAAAAGCTCATGTTTTATTCGGATTGGAAATTTTCGCAAATGTTTTAGTTATTTGTTTCAAAAACAAAGGATTCACCGTTGAGATAAGCCTCATTATATTTTTTTAAAATAACAGCGATTTCTGTCCCTGCGTTATTGAATAAAATATATAATGCATTGGTGCTATATTATTATAGTTTTTATTAGATGCTACATTATTATTTGCAATCACTGTGGGTAGCACCACCTTCGGTCACGAATAGTTTGTCCCGCTAGATGGCGCCACTTGTACAAAACTACACAGTAAATTGGTTTTAATTATTTGAGGTCCTTTGCATTTACAATGTAGTAAAGTTTTTCTGTGAATTTTTATAATGATAATTATATAAAGAGGACTGGCGGTGTAGTGGTGGCACCTGTGCCTCACGATTCGGAGGTCGTGGCTCAAACCTGGTCGTGCACCATGTATGTGCGCAATGCTAGAGCTCTTATACGGTGAAGGAAAACATCGTGAGAAACCGGCATACATCTAGAACTATAAACTCGAAGGTGTATGTCATGGCTTAGTATTCTTATAAGCGGTGATGGGCTTGCAACCTAACTACGAACTACTTACAGTGCAAAATGTGGGCAGTGCCTAATATCACGCTTGGACGTGCCTCTGACTACCCTCTTTAGATATTCTCATAAGATAAGAAGATAAGATTAACTAGAGATTTGAGGAGGTATCTAGGTACCGAGCCTGGGAATTACAGTCGTGAACATGTTCTGTTTTAATTATTCTAATAATACCTGCTAAATAAGTAATATAAAGTAATGTCGTACTGTGTACCATTGATATACACTTTCAGAGTTGGGTGGGCGGGTCACCTAACCGCCAGCTTACTAGTAAATATCTAAATTGTCATTTTTTTATTAAGCCCTCATCAAAAGGAGAGAGGCTATAATAATTGTATTTGAAATTGAGCAATCTTCATGACTCAAGAATACATACCAGGGGACAGGACGGCGGCGAGGCGGGTGACTCGCCGAAACGCAACGATAGCGCGTTCTAATTTTACCAGTGGCGACATCTAGTTACGAATATCATTAAATGTTTTTAACTTCGTCATTTTTTTAGCGATGCCGACGAGTCGCTCTTCAAAGGTGGTTTTATTCATACGAATTTCTGTATCAAAAATACAAAAACCCTGAATTATAAAATAACTTTGTAACAGTAATTATTTTTGACTAGCTGTCCCGCTCGCGACTTCGTTCACTTAAAGTATCTAAACTGAGTTTTAAACAAATCACACTAGTAAAAAAATTCCATACATAACTTTGACCCCCCCTTTCACCCTTTTTAAAGGGTTATTTTGGAATATCCAGAAATACGTATCCATTCATTTTGCATTTACAGTACACAAACAAAGTTTCACACCAATCGCACCACCCGTTAAAAAGTTCCCATACAAACATTGACCCCACATTTGACCCCTTTTTGAAGGTTATATTGAAAAATCCTGAAACACGAAACAAAGTTTCAGACCAATCGCACCAGGTTAAAAAGATCCCATACAAACATTGACCCCACATTTGACCCCTTTTTGAAGGTTATATTGAAATATCCTGAAACACGTGTCCGTTCATTTTGTATTTACAGTACATAAACAAAGTTTCAGACCAATCGCTCCACCCGTTAAAAAGTTCACATACAAACATTGACCCCACATTTGACCCCTTTTTGAAGGTTATTTTGAAAAATCCTGAAACACGTGTTCATTCATTTTGCATTTACAGTACACAAACAAAGTTTCAAGCCAATCGCACCACCCGTTAAAAAGTTCACGTACAAACATTGACCACACATTTGACCCCTTTTTGAAGGTTATATTGAAAAATCCTGAAACACGTGTTTTTTTATTTTGCATTTACAGTACACAAACAAAGTTTCAGAACAATTGCATTACCCGTTAAAAAGTTCCCATACAAAAATTGACCCCACATTTGACCCCTTTTTGATAGTTATATTGAAAAATCCTGAAACACGTGTTGATTAATTTTGCATTTACAGTGCACAAACAAAGTTTCATGAAAATCGTTCCACGCGTTAAAAAGTTTGATTTATCATCGCCCAGCCGAAACCGCTGAAGCTAGAAAGCTGAAATTTGAAAGGTGGGTTCCTTTTATAACAAAACCACCCACTAAGACGGGATTTTTGGAAATTCCACCTCTAAGGGGGTGAAAAAGGGTGAAAACGTTAGTATGAAACTTTTTAACGCGTGGAACGATTTTCATGAAACTTTGTTTGTGCACTGTAAATGCAAAATTAATCAACACGTGTTTCAGGATTTTTCAATATAACTATCAAAAAGGGGTCAAATGTGGGGTCAATTTTTGTATGGGAACTTTTTAACGGGTAATGCAATTGTTCTGAAACTTTGTTTGTGTACTGTAAATGCAAAATAAAAAAACACGTGTTTCAGGATTTTTCAATATAACCTTCAAAAAGGGGTCAAATGTGTGGTCAATGTTTGTACGTGAACTTTTTAACGGGTGGTGCGATTGGCTTGAAACTTTGTTTGTGTACTGTAAATGCAAAATGAATGAACACGTGTTTCAGGATTTTTCAAAATAACCTTCAAAAAGGGGTCAAATGTGGGGTCAATGTTTGTATGTGAACTTTTTAACGGGTGGAGCGATTGGTCTGAAACTTTGTTTATGTACTGTAAATACAAAATGAACGGACACGTGTTTCAGGATATTTCAATATAACCTTCAAAAAGGGGTCAAATGTGGGGTCAATGTTTGTATGGGATCTTTTTAACCTGGTGCGATTGGTCTGAAACTTTGTTTCGTGTTTCAGGATTTTTCAATATAACCTTAAAACAAGGGGGTCAAATGGTCAATGGGGGGTCAATGTTTGTATAGGAACTTTTCAACGGGTGGTGCGATTGGTCTGAAACTTAATTTCGTGTTTTAGGATTTTTCAATATAACTCTAAAAAGGGGGTCAAAAGGGGGGGGTCAATGTTTGTATGGGATTTTTTAACGGGTGGTGCGATTGGTCTGAAACTTAATTTCATGTTAAAGGATTTTTTAATATAACTCTAAAAAAGGGGTTCAATGTTTGTATGGGAATTTTTTAACGGGTGGTGCTATTGGCCTGAAACTTTGTTTTCTGTTTCAGGATTTTTCAATATAACTGTAAAAAAGGGGTCAATGTTTGTATGGGATTTTTTTGACGGGTGGTGCGATTGGTCTGAAACTTTGTGTACTGTAAATACAAAATGAATGAACAAAGTGTTTCAGGATTTTTCAATGTGACCTTCAAAAAGGGGTCAAATGTGGGGTCAATGTTTTTATGGGTACTTACTTTTTAAAGGGTGATGTGATTGGTCTTAGTTTTGGTTTGGATACTTTAAATGCAAAATAAATGGAAACGTATTCCTGGATATTTCAAAATAGCCCTCTAAAATGGGTAAAATTGGATGTCAAAGTTATTTATGGGATTTTTTTATTAGTGTGGTTTGTTTGAAACTCAGTTTAGATACCTACTTTAAGTGAACGAAGTCGCGGGCGGGACAGCTAGTATAGATATAGATATGGACCGTGACTTTATAACGACCGCTACCTTTTCTAGTATCGTCCGAAATAAAGGTATATTAGTAGGTATTAATTAGTAAAGTAACGTGATGAGAGTTCATGAATGGTCATTTGACTGGTGCATATATAAAGTAAAACTAAAGAAAAGCAAAGCAATCTGGCCGTTCTTCAGAAACTAATAATGTCGGCGGGCACCTGTCGGCCGCGGTCGGAGCTGCAGCGCCCGGGTCCCGCCCCTCCCGGCCGCTCTCAACATCTTAATTACCCCTTTTGAATTGGAAAAATGCAATAATGTGGTTAGAATACTTACTTACCATTAACGCATTGTGTTCAGCCTAGATCTGACTTCTTTTATTATGGCACCGCTTGCTTCTTGCCACAACTCTGCCAGTGACAGAGGAGTGTCGTAAACATCGGAAATGGTAATTTGACCGCTGCAACGAAAGCAAAATTAAAAGAAAAAAATAATTTTGCATCAACAAAATGATTGACCTAAGTTATAACAACACAAGATGAAAGGGGTCAAAACAAAACAAAACGAAAAGCACATTGATAAAGCAAAATAGATAAATAAATAAATATATTTTTTTTAACTTATTACTCGTAGGTACTATTATTTTTTACAAAAATTTACATGCTTACGAGTATAATATAATTTATGTGGGGGGAAAATATTTTGGATAAAATTATTTTGAATGAAGGACGAGTAATTTCGGGGAAGGACTCATAGAGGGAACATTGCAATATTAGACAATTATAGAATACTTCTTCCAGCCGCATCCACACATTCAGTGGTCCCGAATCCCTAGTTTCGTTAGCCTAGATCTAGTTTAGATAGATTCTAGTAATCAGAAATTTCATGTTTGTAAATAGGATACAAAAAAATACATGATTACAATTTTATTGTGATCCCCGGGCTTGGTAGACATTTCCAGATCTCTAGTTACTTAGGTCTTTTAGGTTATCTAATGCGGGCTAGTTAGAGACACATCCAGGCACTTAGTGTTCCGTGCGTGACAGGTTGCAAGCCCAACACCGCTTGTAGGAATACTAACCTATGACACAGGATTTCGTATCTACAGTTCTAGATTATGCCTCTTTTCTCATGATGTTTTCCTTCACCGCTTAACACAATTGCGCACATAATTTTTCGAATAGAAAACCCCCATGACCAGGTTCAAACCCACGACCTTCGTAAGGCAGGGCACCACTGCACCACCGACGCTAGGTAATACATTAAATAAATAGAAGAGACGAGACGTCCGCCCTGATTCTAAAAAGGTTCTGTAAATCAAATAAGGTTCGAGAGGAGTCCCCGCGGGCCCGGCGCTGCGCCTTGTACCCACCTCGACAAACATGCAACAAAAGAATGTGCATTCTAGTACGAGCGGTGACAGTCGCGATCAAATATGTTTAGAACATAAGAATTGAACTATGATATACAGGGTGTCCCAAAAAGTAGTGTCAAGCGAATGTCCAGAGATAGAACACCCCTTGGGGTACCCGAATCACCCCCATGTATGTTCCGCGATTTTCTATAGTTTTCGAGTTATGAATTTTTTTTCGAATTTTTGAAAATTTACGACTTGAACAACTTAAAACATTCTTACAAAAAAAGTAGAAATCTTTCTTGTATTTTTTTTTGCTACTGAATTGTTATGAGTTGTTCTTTTATGCATAAAATAATCAGCTACGTGACTTTGATGAAAACTATGAAAATATTGGTGTAAAGTCAAATAATTACATTCGGTGAATTATGACTAAAATTTTCAACTTTAAATTAAAAATCTTAACAAGTGATTTCATGGTTCTTAAATAAGTCTAAAGAATTTTCCAGATTCTCAGCTTTCATTATCATTAAAAAAAAAGTAGTATTTAATTGGCTACTTTGGCTAAAATCGGCAATTGTGTGCTATTCCAGTAACCTCAAACGGTGAAGGAAAACATCGTAAGGAAACCGGCGTGTCGTAACACAAAGTGCACGAGAGGAGCCTCTAAAGTACACTTTTTACTTCACCACACTGGTTTCGAAAGAACTATGACACGATCAGAAGACAAGTTAAATTAAAAAAAAACATCATAGTCACAAATTTTGTCCGCCATTTCGCGGCGACCATCTTGGACCGATCTCCATCAAACATAGCTAAGAACAGTTACACTTCCAACTAGTTCACCTTTCAAACGAAAAAACAAAATCTAAATCGGTTCGTGCGTACGAGAGCTATGATACCACAGACAAACCCACACACACACCCTCACACCCTCACACACACCCTCACACACACACACACACCCTCACACAGGACCGGGTTATTAGACATGGAGTCTAATAACCCGGTAATTGAATCAGGTTCTCGTCTCGTCGTCGACGGACAATGCGCTACTGCGCTTGACACATCTACCTGTTATGTACAGTCGCTAGCTTGCCTCACCAATCTATTAACAAACCACATTTAATTAAAGCTCTCAATGTGGGTTTTGTGGTTCCGCTCTATATGTTTGACATATTTGTGGACTCTCCTCACAGCGCAATTTAGCCCAAAGTACTCGTACTAGCAATATTCAATTTGCTGTCAGTTCTAGCTCCAACGGTTCGTCTGTAGTTCCTATACGAGTACGTAATCATACAGATGAGAACTCTTTTGTAAATGTTAGTATGTTCAGCAGGCGCATGTTCGGATATCGTAATGATTGTGCGGTCGCTGTACGAGCACACCGCTACATCTGAATAGTTCCATGCTTTCATCTAAAATCTGCGCCCGCCGCAGCGGCTATTCACCGGCGATGAGCAGTTTAGTACAAAACCTTTTTGCTGAATTACTATTCGCTCATAGAACCTGCTTCGTGAATCAAATTTTTATGAAATGATCGGACACTTGCGGTCGCTGTCACTGTCACCGAGCGGTCGAATGAGCTCGTCCGCGGTGTCCGCTCCCGTCCCCCCGGGCCGGGCGCTCGCCTGAGGGATGCCGAGAGCGCGAGCGCGAGCGCGGGTCGCGACGTGCGCGCGGCCGCCGCGGCGCGCGCCCGGCCGTGCCGCGCGTTGACAGCTTACCATGGTACGAATGTGAGTGGATCTCATCGACCTGCGTCTTGAACTCGTCATCACTCACAAGCGGACCGGACGACGCTGGACAAGTGGACGCATCTGTTAATTGATACCACGGCGCGCGTCCACACCGGCCGTCGGTGGATGGATGTTATTCAATAATGGATATTTCTACTGCGTCTTGCCTGGTGCCGTTCACGTCACCTTAATGATCTTTAGGATGTAAACGGGCCGATCATGATGGTTGCGGATATCAAGATAGTTACTGGGAACTGGCACGTGCGCGTGCCGTACCCTGACCGTGACATGTAGCTCACCCAGGTGACACGAGCGCCGGTCGGTTAGCTCTCTGTAAGTGAGCGGTCAGTCGCTCTGTGAATAAGCTCGGTCCGTTGTTGCAGGTGGAGCCCGAGGGCGGCGACAACAAGGCGCTGCCGCTGTGCCCGTCGGGCCGGCCGGCCGACCAGGAGCCCCTGCTCAGCGAAGGTAAGCCCCACCAACTCGCGCGTGCTCCACGGCACGGTACTCGGTACTCGCGTGTTTCGTTAAACGATCCGACGGTTTAAATGCTTCTAAACATGTCCTAGTATTTTAATACGATTACTTTGAACAATTAAAAATAAGAAAAGATGAATAGTTAAAAATGCCGTTACCTACAGGTGGATAAATACGACTCGTAATACCGGGCGAGCCAGGGGCAATCAAAATAATCGCCTGAAACGCGATGCCAGCAATGAGCCCTTTGGGGCATCAATCGTCTGCCTTGAATTATAAATCGCTCGTCTTCGGCTCAGCCATCAAACGAATTAGTATAGAGTGAGATAGCTAGCTAGTTATATCTGCGTCGGGACACACCGTGGAGCGTCGGGGCCGTGGATGATGACGCGCCCCGGGCTCGGCGCAGGCTCTGGATGGGGAACATTCCTCTAAGTTCCAACAAAGAGCCGCAAGGGCCATTTTGAAGTGTCTCACTTGAGATCAGAGGCTACGACGGTTGCGGTATCTGGATTAATGCGTGTAAACTTTACATTTAAATATAATCATGCTAATTTGTGTTCTGTGAAGAGGTATCTATGTCTATCGAGCGATCGATCGCTCTTGAGGTTCGCAATCAAGCCGAGCTTTCAATTTCAGTTCCATTTAATTATGATATGTGAATTGGGAGCATTCAGCAGGTACTCACAGTATAACCTCATTAGTGGCCGAGTACGTTACCTGCGCTACGTCGGGGGCCCTCCTCTCTCCCCTCTCCTCTCTCCTCTCTACAGCTTCGCTTGTATTAAAATGTATAATCATTTGATAAAAACATTTTAAAATGTGTATACAGCATGGTGGCGACCCGCCGGCGCTCGGGCGCTCAGTGCGGGCGCCGGCTACCCACCAATAAAAGGTTGTCTGAATGGGCTCACGGCGGCTCATATTAATGCGGTCGTTCCGCTGCAATATTTCCAAATAACGCGAGCTCCGGGCGTCGGGTGATTGGCTCTCGGCTGACTAGTTTATCATGGGGTTTGATACGTAATAATATGCAATATTATCATCTCATTTCCGGGCGGATCCTGCCGGTGTAGGAGATATAAATATGGAAATATTCAAAGGCTCAAAGGGCCCTTTGAGACCAGAGATTTATGAGATCATCGCGATAAGTTTATTTCCATGAATATAATCTCCGAATGAGATCTACACACACGCACACACGCACACACGCTCACAATCACACAAGATGGAAGATATCGAGGTTCAGCCAGATTAAGTCGGATCTGTGCTCCGTGGTCCAGGCAGCTGTCTGCAGGAACGACCATCATATAGTCAGGAGTGCCGCGTGCCGAGACATCCGACAGGAAGCCTTTTACAGAGTTCATTTAAAGTATGATTGAAAAAACCAGGAAAATTTAAACCTGAAATAGCGACACAGAAGTTTTAACTCGAATTGTTATTTTAGAGAGACGGAGAACGATTCAGCGTTTCGTTCCGAGGCCTCACCCCGAGCTCGTACAAACATCACGGTTCAGAAACGTGAAAGTTTCAAGCTCGAAGTAACACTACTTCAGTGCACTTTTATAGGTCATGCTACGAAATATCAAGTTTATAATTACTTCGATATTGTTCGAAGAGCTTTTGGTGAGGCCCTTTGATTTATAAACGAAGCGTCGCTCTTCCCAAGAAATAGTTTTCAACCAATTTGGTAGTGGATAGAGTGTGGCGAGGTACTGCAGCTGTCGCCTCCCCCTCCCTCCCCCTTCCCCCTCGGTGCGGAGGAGTCGCCACTGAAGCACGTGTGCAGTCGACGGCACAGCACCGAAGTAGGCGTCACCACGTTATTATACCGCTTCTTCCCCACTGCTCAACTAGATCGCTCAACTGCATCAAGTCGTCAAATATTTTTTGCTCAATTTAGTTGATTAGTAGGTCATCTTGTTATAAAATGAGCTCCATCCCGACTGCTCGATTGCTCGGGGCTGGCCACAAAATTTAATTTTGAGATTGCGATGATGAGTGCAGGTTCATTCTAATTTAAAAGCTCATGAATAACGACTGCAACACCCAGCTAGGACTCCGCTCAGCTCTGTTACGTGCAAGAACACGGCTACCACAAGCTCTCACTAACCATCATGTTTCAGAAACGTAACATTTCAAGATTAAAGTAACACTACTTCACGTTTAAAATCAAAATATCTTTATAGAATACTAGCTTCCGCCCACGGCATCGCCCGCGTCGTACCTTAAATTAAACTTGCATCCCCTATTTTATCCCCTATGGGGTAAAATTCATCAAAATCCTTTCTTAGCGGATGTCTACGTCATAACATCTACCTGCATTTTGCAAAAAATTGGGCTGAAATTTGGCAATTTCAGCCCGATCCGTCCAGTGGTTTGGGCTGTACGTTGATAGATCACTATCAGATAGTCAGTCAGTCAGTCAGTCAGTCACCTTTGAGTTATATATATTTAGATATATCATGGTTTAAAATATCAAAGTTATATTATTTTGATATGGCCTGAAGTCCCCAGCTCTTCAACCAATAACATTTAAAACCTTCAACTGACAAACGAGCATGTTCTTTCTACATACATACATACATAAAATCACGCCTGTTTCCCGACGGGGTAGGCAGAGACCACGGATCTCCACTTGCTACGATCCTGACAAACTTCTTTTGCTTCATTCACTCTCATTACATTCTTCATACATGCGCGTCAGTTTAGGGTACTCTGGACCTGGCCTTTCTCTAAAACGTCCCCAATTTGATCGAGGTACGTACGCCGAGGTCTTCCCCTTCCAACTGTCCAAGCGTACCCAAATAAACAAACTCTTTCACTTGTTCCACTCTTTTTCCTCTAATCATTATATTACATTCTGTCATGCATTCATCCCCTTCAAAAATCATCACTTTCGTTTTAAGTTCTTTCTACACACATTTATTTATATTTACGAAAAAATACTATGTTTAGGTTAATATCGTGGAAGTATCGAAATAAAATGATTCATAGCATTTCACAAGGCCGCCCTTATCAAACTTATACGGACACTTTGACGTAAAGTTCACGGCGCGCCGCCCGTCACGACGGTGCCGCCCGTGCCGCCCGTGCCGACCGTGCCGCCCGTGCCGCCCGCGGGCCGGCTGCAGCGCGCTTCCGGGTCCGGGAGCGGGCTCGGTGCGCCTGCTCCGGTCTCGGTGGCCGGCCACAGGCGTCACCGGCGGTTGACACTTGATTTGCTTCTAATATTGTTTTAGATTGATTTCTTTTCCACGAAGACTCGGGAGAGTAGCCCACATTTTACTACAATTATTGCAAATCGAAAGCAGGAAAAAGCAGTTTCGTCCAAGCAGGACCAAGTTTTTACTAAGTTTTACTAAAAGTTGCCAACAAAATTTGATTCCATAAACCTTGTCACCTCTCTGTGTGCTGTCTCACGTGTGCGCTCTCCCTAAACACGTTCGGAGACTGAACAAATCTCATCAAAGTGTAAAGCCGCTGTCGTCGCTCAGTTTCTGAGCGCCGTATAACGAGGGACTGCAAGCTCCTCATCATTCACTCGCTACGGCGTAGAGCCGTAGAGCCTCTACGCCGTAGACCCTCTACGAGTTCTAGTTCCACTCTGAATCTTTTATAGCTAAAGAAATCTTACTTAGACTTTACCTCACGTTCGTACTAAAGTATACGAGTACGACATTATTGTAGTCTGCCTTTGTTTACACTGACAACCAGTTGTGACGATAAATGTATGCAGCGATGTGTCGGTCAGCGATGGACGAGTTCTATTACTGTACCGGAAGAAGAAGAGTTATATGAAGTGCACGCCGCGCCCCCTTCCGAGCGCTGTCCGCGGCTGAATGGCGGAAGGATTACAGAGAGCCACCGCTACAGCTCCTCGGGAAGTCATTTCAAATCAATTATACGGCAGCTTAAAGAATATAAATTCGTTTAAAAGTAAACGTAATTGGCAATTTGTTCGTCCGCTAACAGGACGCGGGGGGGGGGGGGGGGCGGGGGGGGGTGACTGAAGAGTTGATGAAGAAAGCACCCTCGTGTCGCAGAAACGATTTCTAATCTTTTGAATAATAATACAGTTTATTGAGGCGGCGTTCAAATTTATTTATTATCTTACAAGAGCTCTGGTAGTGTAGTGGTGGCGCCCCCGCCTCATGATCCTAAGTTCGTGAGTTTAATCCTGGTCGTGCACCAATGGGTTTCTCTATTATAGTGCATACTCCTATCTCCGGTGTAGTACCTATTTAACCCTTTCACCACTCTGGTCCGAAAAAACTGATTTTGATAAGAAGAATGCGTTTATGGGCTTGCAACCTGTCCCTAAAGTACAAGTGAACTATACCCGTGTCCTCACGTACTCGCACATTACTGGAGCTGCCGGACCCCAGCACGGAGTAACAGCTGATCGCAGATCATTCAAACCTGCACCTCTCTCCAGCCCGCTTAAGGCCGGGACTCCACCAAACAAGAGATGTGTGCGGTATGCTGTGCGCTGTGTGAGAAGAGATGTTTTGAGATATGTGCGGTGTGCATCATATCTCTCGTTTCCACTGCGCGTCGTCCGCGCACAGCAATCTCCGCTTTCATCGCGGCTTACAAATATTACACTCTCCGCACAGCGATCTCCACTGAAGTTGAGCGGAAAGATGTGTCAATAACACAATTCTATTGGTTGTTTAGAAGACATCTCCTCTCCGCTCGTCTCGTCTCCGCTTTGGTGTATTCCCGGCCTAAAACGGTCACTTTCAGAGTGGTCGATGTGAAGCGGCGCTTTCAGACGCGTCTCGCTCTCCGTGTTGACTCAGTGCCGTCCCCCGGCGCCGCCCGGGGTTGGTTATCACACTAAACATCGGCAACCGCTTGTACGACAGGCTGGCTTCAAGGCCTGTTAGGACCATAATAGACTTAGCATATTAATTTGGTCATAATGATCTTAGCGTCACCGAACTAACCCGTTGTCCTACCTAGGTGAACGACAAACGCGGCATCGCAACGCAACTAAAAATGTGTTGTATATACATATGTGTATGAATCCTACGTTGTCACGCTAAAATCTGCGACGAGACGTCACGAAGACGGACTCATCCTTTGTCGCATAGCCTCGCTTCATGTCGCGTCTCATCGCTCACGTAGGACAGCGGGTAAACGATAACACACTAAACGGCACTCGACTGTTGACCTATTAGGAACGGCTTAGCTTCACCGCGAGCTCTCAACTTGTGAGTGTCCTCCCTCCCCCCCCCCTCCCTCCCCGAGAGAGCACTCGGGCCTGCGCTCGGGGACATGTCGCTAATTGCTCCACAATTGCCCGAAACAAGCGGTTGCGCGCATTTAACTAAACAATATGAAGTCTCCGCTTAGTTTGTGAGTGGTTGAGGCATCCGCCCGAGCGCGGCCCGCGGGCGGCCCACGGGCGGCCCACGGGCGGCCCACGGGCGGCCCACCGGCGGGCCGGCTGAGAGCTGCTTACTTTTTACAAATAGACGTAACCCTTGTAAAACAATGTATTTAGAAAAAAATAATACGGAATATTAATCCGCATTTCCGTTCGGATCGGATAACTTGAATTTTTATGAAAGCTTCATGGAAATTATGAATAACTTGATCTGCTTTTAATTAAATACGCGTCATATTATCATAGCTTCATGGTGATATTATAATGACCGATATTTAATCACCACTATAATCCCCGGGCTCGGTAGATATCTCTTCCGATCTCTAGTTTACTTAGATCTTTTAGTATAGTGAACTATGCTTACTTTTTTAATTTAACTTTGTAATTTTGGGTTATCGCTGTTGTCTGTTTTGTTTTTCCGAGCGGACCGTTCGCGGTCGGTCCGGTTTAGATCTCTCGGTGTGAGCCGTATTCGTAGTGTCTGTTGTGTGAGACATTCGTAGAGAATGAGTGAGTCAGGATATCTGTGAAACTCCTCTCTCAATGCCCTGCATGATAAGCAGTTTTATAATATTTATCTAATGTTGATACTTCGAAAATTCAACAGTCAAAACGTACAGCGTAGTAACTATAAACTTGTACAAAACTCGAGTTTTATAACTGCTTCGTGCGCACTGCACACTGCACTGCACACTGCACACTGCACACGGCAGACTGCACACTCGAGGGCTATATTGATAATGTCAACATTACGAAACTCTCGTGCAAGTTGTAGTTCGCAAACAGCGCGCTCGCGCGCGACGCCCGGCTCCTCGACTCACGCTCGGCTGGCTCCCGAGCGCAACTTCAAAAGAAAAATGGGGTCAAGTGCGAGTGTGAACCTCCGGCCAGGGTCTGCACCTTGCTGAAGCACGCGACGCTACACACCGGAGTGCACATTCTGCAGGTTCGCAGGTCGCGGGGCTCCGCGGCGTGCACCTCACACGGCGCCTCGCGGGGAGACGTGTCCCGGTTTTAACAAACTCTCGGAACATCTCCAACATTCGGTAGTGAGTTGGCCGCCAGTCCTCAACACCTGTGTAAAATTGTGTTTGTACGGAATAGTGTACGGCCACAGGGTGTTCGTACGGCAGGTGACGTCACAGCTTGCGGGAGCCGCTCATTTTGCCCGCCCGATGCGAATTAAACCAGGAAAAAGGTTCGAAAAGAGATTTCGCTGGGAAAATATTATTTAATGGACTCGTTAAAGCACCTGCGCGCAGCCACTGGCGCGTATTCTGCGGCTGCGACTCCAGGGGAACGTTCACACGGCATCGCACTGCATCGTCGCGACGCGGAGTGCACGTTCGACAGCGCCGCGTGTGAACCACTTTACACCTATTGAATATGGACGCTTATGAGGCGAACGCTGATGAGTGCGCGGCCAAACAAACAGTTAATTCGGAGATGAAATGAAACATTACGTGTACTGGTTTGTTGCGAGCGGGCACAGGAGTGGAGCGCTGCGCTCGGTGAACACCACGGTGTGGCTAACGGTAACTGTCGCAATGAGTTTTCGTGAGCCCACGTGGAAATTCCAGCTCAACTATAAATAAATCTTTTGCAGAAATGTATTTTAATTGAATATTTTAACGAACAAAGTACACTTTGCCGCCATGCTAAGGCTTGTCAGCTTAAATAAGTAATCCAGCGAAACGATATAAAAAAGCCGTATTTAGGCAAAATAAGTAGAGCATCGGCCACGTGCCCGGGCCACGTGCGCGGGCTCGGGGCTCTTGGCGGTGAAGGAAAACATCGGGCAAAGCGGGCACTTTTAGAGCAAAATTAAAAATGTAAAAAGCTTTACCTACCAAAGCTTGTTTGATAATAAGCTAATTTCATAATTATTAATTAAACATCCAAAACTGAGTATTAACCAGCAAGCTAAGCCAAAACGTGCTTTATCCCGAGGGCCGAGGCGCGAGAGTCCCCGGGCGCGCGGCCCGGCCGGGCGGGAGCACGCGCTAATTGGAAAATGAATTACACTTGCGTAAAGAAAGCCCAATTACATCCAATTATACAATTAAAATCTCGATTTTTTATTTTCGATATGTTACCGTCGTGTCGCCTCGCTCCGTAAACTAGTATTTATTGCAAACATTTTGAAGAACACGACTGAACGTAACTGAAAATAGATTTTTATGATATTTTTAGACATTTTGTATAGTCTATGGCACTCTTGTGGTCCAAACGAATCCCAATGGCACCAAGATTGTCAAAATCCCTTCAGCCGTTTGGGCTACAACGACAGCTAAAGGAACTGGCGTACATCCAAATATACATACACTCCAAACATATTATCGTCCTCCTCGTTTCGCAGTCGGCTAAAAAGGGCATGAAGAATTTCAAAATGAGGATCGTGTGTCACGGTGAAATGCGCTCTATAGAATACTGTTACGAACTGCTCTATAGAATACGCGACGTGAATGCTGCCTGGCACACGACGGCGGCACACGCGACACGGCGCGGCGCGACGGCCGCGGGGCCGGCGAGAACGTATTGTAACGTCACTCATACACCCTCCGCTGCAGTTTTTCAACTTTGTAGTACTTCAGACATGGAGCAGTGTTTGTGACAATCACGTCCGCAAGTGACGGCTGGTGCCGGAGCTACTGGAAGGGGGACGACGCGACCTTGACTTTGGTTTGTTGCACTCGACTAGGTTCAGAGTTGGGGGGATTCGAGATGGAGGTGACGACTGCTCGTGATGAGCGGTAGTGTTTCAGTCTTGATGGATGACAGTTCGAGCGTGATACATAGCCGCCGGAGTAGGCCCCGTCCCGGCGGATCGTCCCGGACGCCGAGCCCGGGCTGGACCGTGTTAGCGCACGTCAGCGCCCTTACCACCGGTTACAGCGAAATTTATTTTGAAATAATAATGGTTGTATTCTTAAAAACTTATTTCCTCTATTTACATTTTATTCCTTATATACATCGACTTACATCTGAGTTTCAAAGTCTCCGCCGGAGGCGCTGCAGATGGTAGGAAATGAAACAAAATTAACTTTCGTAAACTATCTAGTCCGTACCGAGCCCCTTACCCCTTACCTCGTAGCGGGGGGTCGGAGGGGAGGGGGGCTGCCAGTAATAGGATGCAAGAGCAACTGCTTTGCCGGCAGATAGGGATTTCCCCCGGGGGTCCACCGGACGTGAGGGGGGGAGGGGGTTGAAGAATCCACTATCCGATGCGGATTAAAATAATCTTTTGATTAGTTTGTGAAATATAATATACCTTATTAATTAACTCGTACTTATCTGTTTCACTTCAATTAGCAATGTTTTCGTAATCTATCTAATTAGTAATGAATCCCTTTTTCTCTTGGTCACGGCATTTCGCTAATTATTTTTTTATGGTTTTTCTTATTGTATCAATATTCAGTACCTGGTGACCGAGCTTTGCTTGGTTTTTTTTAATGGTAAACGACGTTTTCTAAAAATGAAACCTAGCTAGATCGATTTATCGCCCCCGAAACCCTCTGCATACTAAATTTCATGAAAATCGCTGGAGCCGTTTCCGAGATTCCAATTATAAATATATATAATATATACAAGAATTGCTCGTGTAAAGGTATAAGATACTAAGACAGGACAACGTCTGTCGGGTCAGCTAATTAGGTTTTAAATATTGTATTAGTCACAATTAGGTACAAGCCAGGTACTCCGCGTGCTTACTATGGCCTGGAAGTATTCTACGTCGTAGCACGGCGTAGCACCCCGCGTAGCAGACGCGTAGAGCTGCTACATAACTGTCTTGTGCTGCAGTGCAGACGTCACGTGGTATGAGGTGAGGTGTCAGCTGTCCTCTCATCCTGCACGACTCGCAGTATGCCCCTGGCGCGCTCCGCTGCGCTCTAGGTACTCCGCCTTACACTTCCGGTCCAGCTCATCACATCATTCCACTACAATAAATAAATTTTTTCAAGAAAGCATTTTAAAACTTTCGTGTAAAATTGTAATATTATGACATCAGTACTCGTAATAGTCTGCGATTGTCTACTTCAGGCTTCGGAAATGAACAGCCGGAAGCAAGGACAAACCCACATTTCAAATAAGGCTAGGTGCGCACTAATGCAACCACCACTATCGCCACGAGGACGAGCCCGAGTGCGAGCCCGAGCACGAGCACGAGCCCGAGCCCGAGCCCTGGCCCGAGCCCGAGTTCGAGCACGAGCTCGAGCACGAGCACGAGCACGAGCCGGCCGGCCGGCACTGGAGCCCGCGGTACCGGTGCGCGCTCTCTAGGCTGTCAAAGCGACAAACCACTGCACTCAACAATCCAGTCAAAGCTACTTTCAATCGGTAGAATTAATTTAAGGACACGTTTCAAACCTTTCGACAACTGCATTTTCAGTTGGTAGTCGATAACCTGCCCGACTGTCTGTCTGTTATAAACTGTCTGTCTTAACAAATAAGAGAGTTGTATTTTTAAATGTTTAAAGCTTGATCGGTCCAATGGGAGGGTAAAGATATAAAATATTAGAAATAAAGTAAATTTAAGGGAGGTTTTCCACTCTCTCGCGTATAAATAATAAAGAAAGATGTAGCATCTTATGTAATCAAGTGGGATATGCTGTGACAGGCATAAATTAAAATAAGCAGAATTTTTATGTTACTTTGAAGATTATCCGGTACTAAGGGTGGCTAAGAAAGGATTTGCAAAGCTCATCGAAACGTTACTAAGAAAAGTCTTAAAGTGTGTTGCTCCAATCATAGTTTGGACATTTTGAATATGAAATGATTCGTTGGCAAGAAGCGCGCCCGAGCCCGCGCGCTGCCGGGCTGCGGGCGCGCGGGCTGCGGGCGCGCGGGCTGCGGGCGCGCGGGCTGCGGGCGCGCGGGCTGCGGGCGCGCGGGCTGCGGGCGCGCGGGCTGCGGGCGTGCGGGCTACGGGCGACGCCGACGTGCGGTCATCTTGAAAGCGGCTCATTTTTTATGAAGCAGTGCGCCTTACAATCAATGCAGCCTTGAATTATTAATGAGCCATGTTCCTGGCCTTCGCGACTCGCCGCGGGGGACACTCGCCAGCTCGCCGGCCGCCGCGTCGACGCAATCCTACTCAGGCTTACCTGAAATTATAAATAATCAAAACTTGAAAAACCATTTTTCATATAAATCAATACAAAAAAACTTAAGATGGCCACGTTATCTGGTAGCAGAGAGCGCGGAGCTTCGTCGCCGTGCCGTAGCTCGGACGAGGAGAGCGGCGGGGGCGCGGCGCGCTCGTGCTCCGACTTGTCCTTCAGCTACCGTTCGGCGGAGAGCGCCTCGCTCGGGCAGCGCGGCCGCGGGGGCTCCCTCGAGTGCCAGGACTACTGCTTCAACTATGACTCGGATGCGAGCAACCCGTACGATGCACCGCCATCTTCCGAAAGGGAAAACAAACATCCCAAGAAGTCGATAGAGTGTTCCGACCTGTTCTTCGACTACGAGTCCGAAGACAGCATCTCCTACCGTCAGCCGGGTGAGACTGCGCCGGCGCATCCGCGGCCGCTCGTGCCCGCTCGTCCGGGGCGCGGGCGCCGGGACACCTTCTCCGATGAGATGACATCGCCGCTGACGGAGAGCACCGAGCTGCCGCTGTCCTTTGGCGGGGCGACTCGGGGGTCCTCTCGATGCAGAGTCGACAGCGGCGCTCGTTTGGACTGCGGCCTGTGCGCGCTGCTGTGCGCGGGCGCCGACTCCGCGGGCGACTACTGGAGGTTGTACCGCGACGCGCACTGCGGCTCGTCCGGCCGCGCCGCCGCGAGCAGCGCCGTAGTGCACCTGACCGACGGCTCCGAGACCGGCGACTGCTTCGGCGGCCTCTGCCGGAACGCGGTCGCGTCGCTGATCCGATTCGTCGGCGCGGCTCGATCTCACTTTAGCTGACTCCACCTGGCGGTTCGGGGTGAGACGATTCTCTGCTTACGGCCACTCCCACATCGACGCACCGCGCCGCCCGCGCTCCCGACGCCCTGTAGTTCTGCACGTCCCGATGTGTGTACGAGCACCGTGCCGTCCGCTTTCGTTTCCCATCCTCGGCAATAGTTTAGGTTGACCGACAGACAACGCGCGGTCTGATCCCCTGGCTCCGGAGACTTCCAATCACGTCCACGACGGACCAGCCGTGCCCGTTCCCCGCCGGTCTACCGGCTGCTTTGCAGATCTAAGAACAAACAATATGAGAGGTGACGCGTGAAGTAGTACACCAGAACGCAAGTGAAACCGCACTTGCGCTCTCAACTCTCCATCCACAGGAACGCTTCCCTTTGCAGAATAAAACAGATGTTAATGTCTTAGGTATCTGTTGTACAGGTGAGCATTCTTGTTATTTCAAGTGGTCCTTGGCATTTCGGCCAATCGATTAACAGATTTGAACAGATTTCGAAGATTCCTTTACTGTTATAATAGTTATAATAGAATGAGTTGATCTCATAACCTTTGCAATTGCCCATATAACTTAAAAAGCTACATCATCACTTGAAACTACGACCCGCTGAAACACATTTCTGAACAATACTACTTAATGATTGATGCATCCACGAGTCTGAGGTCAACCATCGGCGCCTGAGAGGTTCACTACATTATCGGTCATAGTCGGATTAGTTATCTTTTAAAATTAATGAAAGCCTTATCATACAAATTATATTAATTTAGCAGAAAAGCAGTTTGGCCTCAAGTGCGGTTTCTTGAATTTTGAATACGAAATCTTCGCGTACCAGTTATGTAGTATGAACCAAAGGCAAATCCAGAAGACACTCATCATGCTACCTCCCGATCGTCCGACACACAGCCCTCGCGGGCGCCTGCGGCACACGGCCGCGGCGGCCGGGCCCGGTGATCCCATAAAAGATAATGTCACCGCTCAATGTGCCCCTGGAGCACGAAGACACGTCCCTCGCTATTGAAAAGGCTTCATTATAAGCCCCTAAGGATCTGAAGCCTTTCAAAGGTCAGGTCTGAAAGCGTCTCTCGATAGAGCGGACAATATCCCATTATGTGAATGTGTCCGAGCTCCGCTATCGGCAGCGCAGCGCCCGGGCCAGCGCCGCTCGGAGCCCAGATTACTGCAACTCGGAAACATACTGGATTGAATCTTTTACAAATAAAACCAATTTTTCGTGAGAACTATTGTAGAATGATGTAATAACCCACGCGAAATAAGTTATCCGTTAGTGAGCAACGATGTCAACTTTAGTATTCTGAAACCGTTTAGAAAATGTATGTTTTAAAAAAACAGTTTCGTTTTCACGTACTTTTGACCGTGACGTGCATACCTCGTGAAGGGGGTAAGTAACCAGTTGGTGACGCTGTCAGTGCAACACCTAGTGCGTTTACCGCTTAGACAAGAAGGGGTCGGTAGTCCGCGGCGGAGAGAACAGTGGGGATGAGCACTGACTGCGCTCCGCTCGGAGGTCGGGCATCGAGCACGTCAGAGCACTGTGCAACCCGATGTGGCCAATCAGTACCACTTTTTTTTATTGAATTCACAACAAAATAGTCATACGTTTATTTTTTTTAACAAAATAACGTGTTAACTTTTATCAGATGGATCATAATGGTGTGGTTCGCAGAGGCGGGGGCCGAGAATGGCGGCGCGGCGGAGTGCAGCGAGGAGGAGGCGCTGGACGTGGAGGCGGGCTGCGCGCGCGCCTGCTGCCCCCTCTGCCCCGAGCCCCTCGTGCGCCTCTTCGACAACAACCGCTTCCGCAACCTGCACGTGAGTGGCCTCTAGCCGCGCCCTGCGCTCACCTGGCGCCAGGACCGACCGACTCACAATTTTAATAACACTTCTGGATACTAACATACGTATAACTAATAACATACGGAATACGGAAAGCAACACACCAGTCACAAAACAATTTGGTTCTCTTTATATCGTGGAGCTTCGCGAGCAACAAATGATTTTTCCTTAAACTCTTCGTTCACGTTGAAGGGAGAGTTGTAACACCGTAGCGATCTGGAAAACGCCAGATAGATAGACGTATTCATGAGATGTTGTTTGTAGAGAAAAATCTCGAAATTGCGCGAGTCGGGCACGAGTTGTTTTAATGAAAAAGGTTTTGTTTACCGCCGAAACGTTTGCGCGGCAGGCGAGACCCGCGCCGCGCTGCGCCGGACCGGGCGCCTCTCGCTCGTGAGCCCGTCATTAATGCTAAGATCATCTCTCAGAGAGCGCGTTGCGGTCACCTCTACAAACACGTTTGATACACGATACAACAAAACGTCTCTAAAAGTCCGCTGTCGCGCATGCAGTGACCCCCCGCATCCCCGGCGCCGGCGTCGCTGCGCGGGCAGGACTCGTTTCTCGTGAAGGTCAAACGGAGCCCTTGTTACAATCTCTGTGAAGTATCTACGGGCCTCGCGATAAAAATGTTCCTACGGAAAGTTTCTAATAAGACACCCTCTTCAATTTATGTTAACGTAGACGAGGCACATATTTTTTAGCGCACAACAAAATGATGTACTTATGTGTGTTTAGCCTCATCGCCGCTGGTACGATGGAAACATTGTTATTGAGAAAAATGGATTTATTAAATCTTTCATTATAAGTACTTACCTAAACATAGGGATCCGAGTGTTTTGCTCCATCTTCTCGGAAAGTTATTTTGATAAGTATCTGGAACAGAGTCTTATCGTGTCCATAGTTCTAAAGGGTTAATAATGTAAATCTTCTTAGATAACTTACAAAATATGGAATCATAAGTTAATACCCAAAAAGATTGTGTAGTTTTATGGCTTAGTTTATCTCTCAGGTGCCAGTTCCTCGCGGGGGCCTCACCACGATCTCTTACAAACCATCATGTTTCAGAAACGTCACATTTCAAGCTTGTAGCTCCACTTCAATACAGTTTTTATAGGTCATGGTACGAAACATCAAACTTACATTACTTTGATATCGCTCTCAGAGCTTCTGGTAAGGCGCCAGGAGTATTATTGAGTGTCGGCTCGAAGTGAGAGCATGGCTGTGAGCCGACGGCGGAAATACCGATTTCAAATAGTTGTAATTGTCGAGGGCGAAGACGCGCGGCGGCTGCACACGAACCGGCGCCGTGTCCCGAGTCCTTGTTCATAGCCCACGAACTGTTCCGTGAGAGTTTTATGATGATATCCTTTATTTTGGTGAAGCAGCTTTGTTTACACGCCGCGTGATCGGCATCGCATCGCATCGCCTCGCATCGCATCGCGTCGCGGCATCGCCCAAACTAATCAGTGAACATCACGTTCCGGGGATTCGCGTGTTGTTGCGACGGCTCCAGCTGAAATATCGCATCAATTATTCTTATTGATTCAACTTCCTCGCCACAATCATTATACACACCATCGTAATTTTGAATGGTATAATATCGGAGCCAAACAGACGACGAACATAAACGCTCCGGTAACTCCTCGAGTGAGAAAACTGAACGAGACAGACACGACTGTGAAATTAAACCTAATTGATAACTAACCTAGATAAAAATGAAATGAAGTTAGAGTGAAAAACGTGAAGAACGACACACACGTACGCACTAACACTAAACTCATTAATTTATCCCGAGTGTCTGATTGTAGCCCAATACAAAGGAAACACGGCAAATATCAGCAGTATTGTATTTAGGCCCAATCACAATAAACCAGTTTTCACCTAATTTTTTTGCTATTATTTACGTCACAAAAGACTCTGGAATTAATTAGTGGGCCTTCTTTGTAAAGGCTGTCTCTGTCACGACGGCAATTAGGGTCTTTACCCGGCGGCGCTATATTATTTTAATTCGCAGTTTTAAATAATCGGGGTTTGATTCCACACATAGGACGGGGCGCGGTCGGGGCGCGGTCGGTGCGCGGTCGGGGCGCGGTCGGTGCGCCGCGGAAACAATCGTACCGAATGCAAATGAAGTCCGGATCAAAACGGAAACATATCGGGCAAGCGATTAGGTTCATAACGACTTTAAATGGCTGAGCAGGTAACTGAATATTGTGAGCGAGTACAGTTGGCCCAACGAGTCGATCGGCATTCGTGAAGTTAGCCGCGAGAGCTGCGCAGTACTCGCACCTGTGGCTAATTTGCCGAATGCCTAGATCCGTTGGACGACCTGGCCCTTTACCACGAAGTCTTCCAGAACGATTCCGTAACTATTCCATTATAGAAACGTCATTACTTCCATACAATTTGCATAGGTCATGGTACAAAATAACAATGTAATATTAATTCGGTAATGTATTATGAATTGGTCGCTCGCAGGTGGAGATGCTGTACCAGCGCTACTTCCTGCGCACCAACCAGAACAACATGTCGGCCTGCCTGCTGCTGCTGCTGGCCGCCATCGGCGCGCTGCTGGCCGTGCAGGGCTGCGCGCTCTACTACGCGCACTTCCGACACCTCTACGCCAACGTGCTGCACTCCACGAGGTGATATTATATGTGCCACATGTCCACTACCGCAGTCTCTGCGGCTTCCAGTACATGCATTATGTTGTTGTACATTCATGTACAATATGTACGAGTAAGCCGAATGATTATTGACTTTGATTGAGCGTTTGAAATGAAGTGCGTTTTTAAAGAGAATGCGGTGTTTACCAGTGAGCAACTCCTCACCCTGATCGGGCTGAACTACCCGGAGCTGACGCAGGACAATGCGCACGCGCACCAGAAGCGCACGGCGCACATCATCAACTTCAGCACCATCAGCTTCGCGGGCCTCGTGTACATGGGTGAGTCCGGCGGCGCGCCGCACATCTGGGCCATTCTGCTCACCGGTTTCGTCGTTCTTCTCACTTTCGTCATTGTTCGCAACAAACAATTTTGGTTATCTCGTAAAGTATTACTCAGTTAATTTTAAATTAACCCTTCGTGAAATTACTTAATATCGACCAATCTTTTATTGCTCCCGTCTTCATGAGCTTGAAGACGAGCTCTAAAATCATGGTTAATTTTTTTGAAATGTCTGTAAAATATGAAATGAGGTAGAATCACCCACCTGCCAAACGTTCGACGTAGATTGACTCGTAATGGATAACTTCAAAGCGAGCTCGGCTCGGAACGAAGGAGACAGCGTTAGCGTGTGCGTGTGCGCAGGCCTGCTGGTGTGCCTGTGCCGGCCGGCCGTGAACGAGATCTACCTGGCGAACATCTCGTACTGCATCATGGCGACCTTCGTGCTCATCCACGTGTCGCTGGCCACCGCGGCGGTGCTGCAGTGAGTGCACACACCCTCACACCCTCACCCCCACACGTTACTCACCTATTTACTTGAGTACGTGGTACAACCAGGGACGGATTAACCCTTAATCAAATTAAGCAATTACCTAGCCCCAGGGCATCACGTCTGGGGGCACCAGAAAAGCACAAACAAAAATGAAATACCCGATGCCGATAAAATTATGTGTCCCGATCAAACTGTACAATACAGTCAGCACAGTACAAATTTAGAAAACACATATCCAGAAGACCTTAGCACCCAATTAATAACAGAAACTCAACAGTTTAATTCATGTCATCTAATGTTTTAGGCGGTAAAAGTTTAAGGACCGATTCTAGACGAAGAGGGGAGGGGGGGGGGCCACATGCGTGGATTGCTTAGGGCATCAAGTAGTCTTAATCCGTCACTGGGTACAACATCAGTTTGAATTGTATATGATCAGTAAGTATTTTTAAGTCCTGGTGCCGCTTACAATTTCATTTAGTTCAATGTAAAAAGCATTGCGTTGAAAGGACCCCTCCCCCCCCCTGTAATTATGAGTTGTACTAACTGTTGGAGCTCTCTGAACCGTTGTAATGTGATTGTGGTTGTGTTAGCAACTATTCCATTACAGAGCGCCGCGAAAGCCTTTTCAGAGCCATGAGGCCCCCCTAGAAAGCCGGAAGCCGACGCCGGCGCCGGCTTATTTCTAACTAAACAGTTCACGTTTAACTAATCTATAAATGGTTTAATATTTTTACTATTCGGGGCGGAGACAAATCTAATAAATTAAAAATCATGAAAATACATCCGCTCTCGACTTACAAACGGTGTATGTAACACGGCGTTGTTTCATAATGTTTAATAAGTTTACAGATCTTGCTTCTACGTTACCCGACGAGGGTTCTCAAAGCAGGCGCGCTGTTCACGTGTTTCGGTAACCAGTCGCGATCTCGCCGGTAATAGCTCGTCGGTACAAAAGCGAGATATTCGACCACCTCTGTAATTGAATCACTTCGCTTTCCCAAAAGTCTTCGCTTTTCGTAGCTTCGGGGAATACGTCGAGATTGGGACATTCGGTCGTTATCAACGTCGGTAGAGCTGTAAGTGGGGAGCGGCCCGGAGCACGCGGTGCGCCGCGCGCTCGCCGCCGCGGCTGGCGGCCGAGTGCGGCCCGCCGTCTGAATGCGCGTCCTTCACGGGACCAAGTCGCTTTGCGGCCCCGCATGGCACCGGACGCCACAGTGCCCGTTCACATTCAACGTAGAGAGAGCCGCTTCTATCTAAAGAGTACCTACTAGTAGAGGAGACGTGGAAAAACGACCTTCACCGATCTGATAACCTACTAATACTGTTTTGAAAACCAGATTAAAACTATCTCAACAGAATTTTTAACACACAGAATATGTCTCGGAAGGCTTGCCTAGAAATTTCTGTTCTTGGCTACCTGGCAAGCCGATGGAACAGGCAAGTCTATATAGATAATTACACCGATCTGATAACCAATCGAAATTGATATCATAGGTTAGATTATTTTAAATACAAAACCAACTAAGTATATAGGCTTGCCTGCAAAAAATAAATAAATAAACAAATTATTTATATAAAAATAGTTATGAACACTTTTTAATAGGCAAGCTATAATAGGCATATTTATTTATAATCTATATATTTAACGTATATTATTGATATAATATACGTTTCACCTGATTATCAGATCGGTGAAGGTCTTTCTTCAGCGGCTTTTAGACTATACCTTAGCCAATTTATTTGTTTACATCTATGTACTTTTAAACTTACGCGATCTGAACACATTATTATTAGTATTAGACGGGTATTTATCGCGTTTATGTAAACGCGATAAATACCCGTCTAATACTAATAATAAATTGTTTACATCTGTTCAACAGGTTACTGAGAATGCTCATTGAATATTTTCACCGATCGAAAGATGTATCTTAAGAAAGCAAACATCCTGAAATAGAACGCCGCGCCGCGTGCGAATGTAACAGTTGAATGCGGTCGCAGGGTGTTCCGCATGTGCGGCGGCACGGCGGCGCTGTTCACGTACCTGATGCACTCGATGCTGCCGGTGCGGCTGCACGAGGCGGCGGCGGGCGGCGCGCTGCTGGCGCTGGTGGACGTGACGCTGCACTGCCTGCTGCCCGCGCCCGCCGGCGCGCCGCTGGCGGCCAGCGTGGCGTGCCTGGCGGCCGTGAACGCGGTCGGTGCGCTCACGCACCAGGCGCGCGAGCTGGCGCAGCGCCGCGCCTTCCTCGAGACGCGCGCCTGCATCGAGGCGCGCTTCGTCACGCAGCGCGACAACCAGCAGCAGGTCGGTGCCCAGCCCAGCTCGGTCGGTGCAGGCTGCCGACGCGGCACCCGCGGCCCGCCGTGCGGCCCGCCGCCGCAAACCGCCGTCTATCCCGGTGAAAACGATTTATCAACAAAAGTACTTTCTGAAATGCTTCTCACCGAATACTTCTTACGGCTTCGATATTGGCTGTTTCTTTTGAGGTTTGTGAGGTTTCTTGTTTGTTCGAACGCTCCGTTGTGATCGCATGTTTGTATTTACAAACTTTTTGTTGTATTTGTATTTACAAAATTAAAAAATCCGACTGAAAGTAACTGAAAATAGAATTTTACAGCAGCCATATTAGATTTTTTGACATTTTTGAATGTCCTATGACACTAGTGATTCAGACGAATCCAACGACTCTTCATTTGTCAAAATCTTTTCAGCCGATATGGGCTCCAGCGACAGGCAAAGAAACATGCATCCATACACACACTCCAAACACATTACTCACTTTTTTCGCTTCGCATTCGGGTAAAAAAATAATGAACTCAATAACAATACTCACACAGAATAGTAACATATGTGTACAATTAGCTGCTTCAACGGGAGAAGTTCGCCACACAAGTAGTGCACTACGCCACGGCCAGCACCCGGCCTGCCGAGCGGCACCTGCTGCGTCAGCGGTCCCGCGCGCCTGTGACGTCAGCGGGAGGGAGCGCCGGCGTCAGCAGTGATTGCAACTGGAACACTATTAATGTGGCTTTTTTTTCACAATGATTGTTGTTGCAGGAGCGCCTGCTGCTGTCGGTGCTGCCGCGCCACGTGGCCATGGAGATGAAGGCCGACATCGCGTGCAAGCCGCGCAAGGAGCAGTTCCACAAGATCTACATCCAGCGCTACGAGCACGTGAGGTATGTACTAGTGCCGGCCGCGTTGCTTTAGATCTTTAGTCACTTCGATTTTTGAGGATATCTAAAGAGGGTAGTCAGAGGCACGTCCAAACATAACATTTAGTACATGTTAGTATTCCGTATGTGACAGGTTGCAAGCCCATCGCCGCTATTATGAACAACTTACAACAATTATATCCAATTAAACAGCTTCAATGAATTCATACTACGTTCATATCAAAAATGTTCGTGAGGAGTGACGTGTCTCGTATATTTGAGTGAAAACTGCGCAAATGAGTGTTCTCCAAATCAATTTTAACTAAATATAAATAAGAAAAAATACAATTTTTAAAGTCTCTCTGTAGGGTAGTACTGTTTTCATATAACAATAGCTTCAAAATGTGTCGGCTGGAGCCGCGCCGCCGCGGGGCCGCGCGCCCTGCCTCGGTGGAAATGACCCTTCATAAACACAAAAGAGCCGAGTACATCGTTGAAACACGTTGCTATTTTACGGAGAGTAGCCAGCCCGCGGCCGCTGATGTGCGCAGGCCGAACAAAGCACTGGCTGCACCGAGAGTTGCACGACGACCTATAACTTATAGCTGTAACTTCTAAGTTAAAGTTGCTGCGAGTGGAACTACTACACGATTCAACTAGAAATAGCTCGAAATATTGCTAGTACTTTTGTCCCGCGGAAGTTGACAAAGAGCCCCGTAATACTGGTATTATAGATAAGAAAGTTTGTTTCATGTGTGATGGCTGAACGCATACGTCCACCGAAGCGCGGGCGCTTACTTTAAACAATAGTTTTTTCATTTCGTGATTCAAGTAAAGTCCTCGCCATCGTGACCGGCGGCCGGAGACGGAGCTCGACCGAACAATGCGCAAAGGCGTACCATTTTAAGTTTAAATATTTGAGAGTTCCGGAGTGGTGACGATACGACGCCGACGCGACGCCGACGCGAGGAACCAAAATGGTTTGACGGAGTCGAGCGGATACTTTGCGGATTTACTTCTCAACAGGTTTTCTCCTTCCGGAAGAAGACCAGTTTCACGGATACTTTGAACTTATTTTGAAAAGTTTGATTTTGCACCGAAGTACCCTAATGAGAGCTAACGCTCGCGCCGCGGGAACTTCTCGTTCAAAGCTCGCTCAGCTCCGCACGCAAATGTTTATGAATGAGCAACCAAACAAAAGTGCTGATCGATGCGAGGACAAGTGGTCCCCTCGCGCGCACGACGCACCCGTCGCTCTCGTCGGAGTGGGCTGTGTGCCTGTCACGCTTCAGTCGACGGCGCCCTTCAGGGCCGGTGATTACGTTCACAATCGTAAGCGAAAGCCGTTCGAAGCCAGTCAATTGATTCTTTTTATCCTTCTTTGATCCACGGATAAACATCGTGGTTAGCAATTCGTATACATTTGTTGGTGATTTTCGATAGAAGACGACTGTAATGAACACAAGTACTTCTTTATCTAAGAACCCTTTTGTGAACCGTTTCTGTGTAACATTATAGATAAGTACTTACGTGAAATTCGTGTAAGATGTCTCTCTACAAAAATACAATAATACTGTGTAAATACGAGAGGCTTCTGCCCCGGCGCGGCGCTGCGGGCGCTCGGTAAATAATAAAATAAAATACAAGTGCAGTTGAAACTACAAATAAGCTTTTAGTTTGTTTTAATCGAACTAACAAACAGTTAGATTGATTTAACATTGGTCTGAGAAAACGGGGACAATGTGAGTGGGGGCTACTCCGGCCAACGGTTAGCGGTGACCGGTTCCGCAGCTGCGGCCGCGCTCGCAGGCTCCGGGGCTCCACCGACACCTGCTAGTGGTCCACTCCCTTCGCGCTGGTCGCTTCCGGTCCACGAGGTGAAATGAACAGCCTCATCTTAAGAAACTTGAAGACGAGTTTCTCAACGAAAAGTTATAAATGTATTTACCGAAGAGTTTTCTCGAAAATGTTAGAGAATTTCTAATAAATAATATTTGAAGACGTTCTCTCTCTGCCGCGCTCGGGGTCGGGCGTCAGGGGGGCGCCGGCTATCTACTGATAGTGGAACTCCCCGCAACTTGCTTTGTTAAATTATAATTTCCTTCAAAAATTACCGCTTCTTTAATTGCTTTTTTTTTGTTGGGATATAATTTGATATAATCACACTTTAAATTAAATTGTGTCCACCTAGCAGCTCGAGGGCCTCACCGCGAGCTCGTGCGAGCGCTTCGTCGGACGAGCGCTCCGTCGGACGAGCGCTCCGTCGGACGAGCGCTCCGTCGGACGAGCGCGCGGCGGGACGCGCTCGTCCCCACATTTGGACGAAGCGTTATTTTAAATGAAAGCGATTTCTCAAACAACATACGACCGGCAGGGAGCGGCTCGCGGACGAGACGAACTACGGTGGGAAGTTCCAAACAAATAATATTTTCATTCCCTCCATGGCTCGTGTTATATTTTTATGAAAAGTATCGAGTGAAGTACCGTCAACAAACTTGTCGCGATGAGATGTGGGAATGTAAATAATTGAAGCTAACACTCTTGTAAACATGTGTGTTATTAAATCAACGTTCAAATAACGAAAGGTACTTATCTAGGCAGGGGCAGAACTGTAGAGGTAGAGAAAGGATTTCCCAAAATATAGGCGTGGTCCGCTGGTGGTGGTGTAGTGGTGAAGTGGTGAAGTGGCGGGTCGGTCGCTTGTTGCAGCATCCTGTTCGCCGACATCTGCGGGTTCACGTCGCTGTCGGACCAGTGCACCGCCGAGGAGCTGGTGCGCCTGCTCAACGAGCTGTTCGCGCGGTCAGTACACTCTCCCACTGTGAGTCACCACCGAGGAAAACACATGATATTGTAAAACATAAAAGGCGAGCAATTATTTCATAAATTAGGTAAGTAATTTAAAACAGAGTTCCGGAACTTTGATACCTGCGTCTGGGGCGGGCGGCACCCCCACCCTCCCCCCCACCTCACCCCCCTCCGCTTGCGTCGCTAGGTACAAACGCACGGCTTTAAACTCATCGCAAATAAATGTTTGTATGTTTTATTTGCTCTCATTGTTTTCTTTATCCCTTACCTGTCCGGTTTATAAAATGTCAATTTAAAATGTCAATTAACCAATAACAGTGCACTTGAGAAGCGAGGTGCGGGGCCTCTCAGAGTGCGGCCCGTGGAGGCTGGCTCGCAAGCGGCGCAGGCGCAATATTGCACAATCATTTACAATCTTCTTAATATATAAAACAAAGTAGGGTTTGTTCGAACACTTATTATAACTCTAGAACTGTTGGACAGACTTTCACGGTTTTTGATTTTTGAATTGGTCTCTATCCCAAATAATATAATAAGTAAGTATCAAAACATTTAATTCAAAACGAACTTTATGCGGACGAAGTACCAGGCATCCGCTAGTAACGTATAAATAAATGTTTAATTCGTTACCGCAGAGTTATCATAGTAAGACTTAAATTAAATTTAAATAAAATGGAAATAACGATGGCTACACCCAGCTCATGCACGCTGCCCGAGTGCTGGTCCTCCGTACCATGATCCCGCGACAATGTGCTGTGTGATGCGGTCGCGGCTAGCGACGTCCGCGCCCGGCTCGATGGCGCGAAACGACTCGAGCTTTAAACTTAATGAAATCGTTTGATACGACGAGTCGCCGCCGGACTAGCTCGCTTCACTGCGATTTTAATTTCCGCTGCTAATGAATGAATGAAATGTGCCGTTACGCCTTCCCCCTCCTCCCCTCCCACCCCTCCTGCCACCCAACGCTTCGGTCAACTCTGATCGCGCCGCATGTAGCTTTCGTAGACACTTCGTAGTGGTGGCGTAGCAGCTGCGTAGCGGTGCTACGCCAGTGCCTGTTGATCCGCCATTATTAGTTTTCGTCGCTCGTTTGTTAGGACATCGAGAACTTCACGTGTAATGCAATAGTAATGAGGTAACTTTAAATGTCTTTAAAATGCTACTTATTAAAGTTGATTATAAAGCAAAAACAGCTACTGTGACGATACTCGTTAACATTGGCTGCGAGTAAATAATAAATAAATCTGTGCTACATATTCTGAATAATGAATGAGCGCAGCTGACCGCGAGGCGCGAGGCGCGAGGCAGGCGAGGCGAGGCGAGGCGAGGCGAGGCGTGTCGCCGATGCTGATTCATTCAGCGCAGCGCAGCCTGCCTGCGGGCCGCTATAATGAACCACTCGAAGCTCGAAGCTCTTCCTCATTTTTAATTCACACCGATTTATTTATTCACAAAAGGCATAATGGATCTTTTCACCTTCAATATTTGAAAGCGAACATCAAGTCAATGTATAGTTATAAAAGAGATTATGGTAAATGTGGCCGGGTATGAGAAAGCCGAGTGTGGCGGTGCAGGTTCGACCGGCTGGCGGCGGAGCACCACTGCCTGCGCATCAAGCTGCTCGGCGACTGCTACTACTGCGTGTCGGGGCTGCCCGAGGCGCGCGCCGACCACGCCAAGTGCTGCGTGGAGATGGGCCTGGACATGATCGACGCCATCGCGTACGTGGCACTCCTCGGGTGCGGGGTGCGGGGTGGGGGGCGGCTGCCGACGTACCCGCGCCGCGTGTTGCAGGCTGGTGCGCGAGGTGATGGCGGTCAACGTGAACATGCGCGTGGGCATCCACACGGGGCGCGTGCACTGCGTCGTGCTCGGCCTGCGCAAGTGGCAGTTCGACGTGTGGTCCAACGACGTGACGCTCGCCAACTACATGGAGAGCGGCGGCATCGCCGGGTGAGCGCCGCGGCGGGGGCCTGCGGGGCGCGGGCGCGGGCGGCGCCTGCATCGGCGTGACTGTTGCAGGCGCGTGCACATCACGGCGGAGACGCTCAAGTGCCTCGGCAACGACTACCAGGTGGAGCCGGGCTACGGCGAGCTGCGCAACTCCTACCTCAAGGACCGCAACATCAAGACTTACCTCATCGTGCCCGACAACACCAGCCGCGTGGTGAGTCCCCCCCCCCCTCCCCCCTTCCTCCCACGCAGTACCTTACTTCGAGCCACTTCTCATCTTAAGCGTTCGGCCGTACAGAGTCGATGACGCTACTCGCGTCCCAATAATGTTCCCAACTCATTGACAGTAGCATACAAATAAATTGATATACATTTGCTTGGATGCGTGCAGGACAAGCGGCCGCAGCCCGGCCTGAACATCAACGGCGCCAACGTGTCCAAGGAGCTGCGCGTCATGGGCCACGACTCGCAGCACGGCAAGCACTCCTCCAAGTGAGTACACTCGGCACACGGCACACGGCACACGGCACACGGCACACGGCACACGGCACAGTTACCTCTATCGACGACGCGTAATACTCCGTTAGCATTACTCTCCACTTTCTCAAGGTGATTTCGCATTATTGCCTCTCGAAAGCACTTATAAAAACAATTTGCGGTGCCGGTGGATGGCGCGACCGACTCGAGCGCCGTTATTGCGAAGCTCGTTGGTTTTCACATTATTATTTAATAATCAAAAGTTCACGCGTTTTATTGGGGTTTTAGCTATGTGTAACTGTAATTCTGAAGTATAAAACCACTCATGATAATTCTTAGCCAAAAAGTACTAACAGTAGGATTTCTGATAACTTTTTCGAGTTCCTGTTTTTATCAGCCAACAGGTACTCTGTGCAGTACTTTTATTTAGATTTCGTGAAATAGTGCAAAAGGCATGGGATGCCAGCCTCACGCCGCAGCTCGTGTTGCAGGGCGGACCCGGTCGCGGACAAGAGGAAGCCGGAGGACGAGGTGAACGACTACCTGATGAAGGCGATCGACGCGCGCTCCGTGGACCGCCTGCGCGCGCAGCACTGCTACCCCTTCGTGCTCTGCTTCAGGGACTGCGGGACCGAGCGCAAGGTGCCCCCCCCCCCCCCCCCCGCACCGCGCACTCACAAATAAAATAACAAACCCTACAAACTTACTGTTCTACTCGTATTCATTTAAATTGGCCCTCCAGTTTCACAAACAGTTTAACAACCTCAGTCTCCGTCGTCATGTCGCTTGACAATAGCCTGTAAGTAACGGGAGCCACTTACCATCAGGTGGGCCGCATGCCAGTGCCGACTCGGTAGCACAGTGCCGCCGACGCTGTGTCCGATAGAACACTGGTGGTCTATCGGTATGAGCCCGCCTTCCAATTCTAAGGTCGCGGATTCGAATCCGGTCGTGCAGCGATGGTTATTTATGTTCGAAATATGAAAATGCTATATAGCGGTACTCTGAAATGGTGTCGCCCGGGTCGGCGCGGGCGGTAGAGTAGGACGGGCGCTGACGCGGTGTCCGTTGCAGTACGCGCGCGAGCGGGACCGCATGCTGAAGGTGTACTTCGTGTGCTCGCTGGTCAGCTACTGCGCCGTCTCGCTCATCCAGCTCATCGCCTTCGACATGTGAGTACCCCCCGTGCTGCGAGGTACCTTTATCGGCTCCGAACGTCTCGCCTGGGGGCTGACTCTGGCTTCTGTTCCGCAGCTCGTTCATCAGCGTCATCTCGATGCTGGTCTGCTGCGCCATGATCTTCATCTCCACCTTCTTCGTGCTAGCCTTACAGTTCAGGGTAAGTATAATTAAATATATTTTTTGAAATAAAAATGATTTCAACTACATGCTAGGTTTTTTAGTCATAGTAAGCTAATACGTCGTGTGGTGTTCGGTTGACAGTCGATGCCGCGCATGCGCCGTGCTTCGATGCGCATCCACAACAACCGCTCGCTGGCGCAGATCATGTCCTTCATCGTGGTGAGCGCCGTGATGCTGCAGGTGCAGGTCGTCATGGTACGTCACGTCACGTTGCAACGATAGCGTCGATGCTCGCACAAGCCGGCTCGTAGCAGTGCTACGCCGTAGCAACCGTAGCACTGCTACACTACCAGGCGTCACGTTCTACACAATCTATATCAAATTATCTATAGAGGTTTTAATGTTTGTTCGGTGATGAGCCCAGGATGCCTACTCCGCAAAACCATCGAAGACATATCGCCACAATAATAGCAAAACTCCTAAATACATGGTTTGGATGATTATTATTATATTATTGGACGGAACGACAAACATGAATTCGACGAGTATTTCGCTTCGGTTACCATCGTTTTGTGGAGTAGACGGTCTGAGCCGCTGGTTCGATCTGCACGAAATGCGGTAGCTCGATGAGATGATAATATATAAACTATAAGTAGTATATCTACACTAGAGAAGTTTAGCACGCGATGTGAACCCTGCACGTTGTGACAACAGATCGAAGGCGTGTTCTCGCTGAGCCACCGCGAGGAGGCGATCGCGCGCTACCGCCTGGAGCCGGCGTACTGCCCGCGCGACACGAGCGAGGTGACGCCGCGCTCCCTCCCCCACCCACCGCGCCACGCGCCCCGCGCGGCCGGGACCCCGCCTGACCGCGCGCCGCGGCTCTCTGTGCAGTACTACCTGATGGTGACGCTGCTGGCGATGATCACGTGCGCCGCGCACCAGGTGCTGGTCACGCTGGCCAAGACGCTGCTGCTGCTGCTGGCCGCGCTCGCCTACGTGCTGGTCACGCTGCACTCGCAGGACGCCTACCAGCAGAACTTCCAAGACTACGCGTAAGTTGACCTACCTACATAACTACTAACTGTCCAGGCACAGGCCTCGTGTAGCCGGTGAGTCAGGAGTCGGTGTGCGCAGGATTCGATGCGGCATGGACTGGAGCCAGCTGTGGAGCAACGTGGTGGTGTGCTGCGCGGGCGCTGCGGCGCTGGTGCTGCACGCGCAGCAGAGCGAGAGCAGCTACCGCCTCGACTTCATCTGGAAACTGCAGGCCAACGGTGCGCTCGCCCCCCGCCGGCGCGCGGCGCCGCGGCCCGCCCGCAGCTCGGTAACCGGCGTGCTTGTGCAGACGAGAAGACGGAGATGGAGAACCTGGAGGCGTACAACCGCAAGCTGCTCGCCAACATCCTGCCCGACCACGTGGCGCAGCACTTCCTGCGCAACGAGAAGAACATCGATGTGAGTGCAGGCCTCCTGTCCTGGTCCGGTGACCGGCGACAGTACATTTCCCGTAGAGTAGGTACCTCACTTTCACCTCACGCGGTTCACTTAAAGTATCTAAACTGAGTTTCAAACACATCACACAACTCATAAAAATCCCATACTAACTTTGACACCCCATTTGACCCCTTTATGAAGGTTATATTGAAAAATCCTGAAACGCGTGTCCATTTGTTTTGCATTTAGAGTACACAAACAAAGTTTCAGACCAATCGCACGACCCGTTAAAAAGTTCCCATACAAACATTGACCCCACATTTGACCCCTTTTTGAAGGTTATATTGAAAAATCCTGAAATACGTGTCTATTCATTTTGCATTTACAGTACACAAACAAAGTTTCAAACCAATCGCACCACCCGTTAAAAAGTTCCCATACAAACATTGACCCCACATTTGACCCTTTTTTGAAGGTTATATTGAAAAATTTTGAAACACGTGTTCGTTCATTTTGCATTTACAGTGTACAATCAAAGTTTCATGAAAATCGCTCCACGCGTTAAAAAGTTTCATACAAACGTTTTCACCCTTTTTCACCCCCTTAAAGGTGGAATTTCCAAAAACCCCGCCTTAGTGGGTGATTTTGTTATAAAAGGAAACCACCTTCCAAATTTCAGCTTTCTAGCTTCAGCGGTTTCGGCTCGGCGATGATCAATCAGTCAGTCAGTCAGGTTAAGCTCTTATATAGATATAGATTAACTTAATAATGTAACTTAAATTTGGACCAACAGTGGCCGATATTTGTCTCGATGTAAATATATTATGTCTGGGTGCAGAAAGGGGAGTGGCTTGTAGCCATGAACCCCCGAGTGTGGACCATGAGAGACCTTTCCAAACCCGTGCTATTATGAAATGTATAATTCCATCGACATTGAGTACATGGAGGTGTTTGCCTGTTTCTTCGGCCTCCCAGGACTTGGGCTGGGACGTAAGTGACCGCTCTAGCAGTCCGCTTGCGCCGGCCGCACCTGCGCGGGCGGCGCGGGCGGGGCCGCACTGCGCTCGCCGCTGCGGCAGAGCATGCATGCAGAGACGCACTAGTCTAGTTCTTCTGCTCTCCGACGGACGCGAGTCGGTGTTCCGTGTAGAATGGCAGCCGCATAGTGTCCACTTGCCTGTTGCCTGTGGCTTCACTCGCTCTCTGCATGCAAAGTCGGCAAACTCTGTTCAGCCATTTTTGCGTGATAAAACAAAAAACTGTCTCTTTTCAAAATTACTACTTTACCTCGAAGACGAAGACGCTTCACGATTGGCCGAAGTTCACCTCCCAATTATTAAGATCACCAAATTTTTTTTGTTTGTCTTTATTTTCAATTGGCTTTTTTTTCGTACCTGTGTACAGATCGCAAACAGACGGCTGCGTGGCCTCGATTGGTTGAACTCTGTTCAGCCGGTTTTTTTAGCCAGCTTACAGCAAATTATATGTTTTTTATTGTCATAAGAGCTTTATCAGACATCCCAATTATAAATACAATGTAAATATAGCGCGCTCCTACCTAATGTTCTCGACTCTTTGTAGTTATCCAACTTGTTTCTTTTACTTCTCCCAAAAAACATGCAATACCGAGTTAACTTTGCGAAAAAACAATTCGTAAAATAAACGCCTAAAAATTTTTCTCAAATTTGTAGACACCATCAATACATACTCGTGGTATTATTGTGCAAAGTTTCTGCAAGTGACAGCTTTGAATAGGGTCAGACAGACAGAAACCCGCAGAAACATAAAGTAAGGGAAGTCGAGAAGTAGTTACCTACAAATGATGTGAGAGCATCGGAGTAGGGGCGCGTGCGTTGCGTGCGATGTCTGGGAGGGCTCGAGCGCGGCGCGCCGTGCAATGTCCGCCCGATGTGCCCGAGCAGGAGTTGTACCACGAGCAATGCGAGTCGGTGTGCGTGCTGTTCGCCACCATCGCCAACTTCAGCGACTTCTACGTGGAGCTGGAGGGCAACAACGAGGGCGTGGAGTGCCTGCGCCTGCTCAACGAGATCATCGCCGACTTCGACGAGATCCTCGAGGAGGACAACTTCAAGTACATCGAGAAGATCAAGAGCACCGGCGCCACTTACATGGCAGCTTCAGGTCGGTGCTCCCATTCACCCGCGCCATTTTCTATTGCATCCGTCATCATCTCGCTGTCCTTATCCCGCTGCGTTGGGTCGGCACAACAGGTTCTCTTTCTCCCACTCCCCCTACGAAAGAAAGGAGTGACCGCTGAGATGAAGGATGATCCTTCATCTCAGCGGTCACTCCTTTCTTTCGTACATCGTCTTTCACACAGTCCGTCCATCTTTTCTTAGGTCTACCTCCATCTTTATATCTCTCCACATTAAAATCTATCAGCCTTCTTGTAACATGGCCTTCTTCTCTCCGCATGCCCATATAACATGCCCACGCCATGCTAACCTAGTAAGTACTCAACTTTTCTGTCACTGTACTTTGAAACTTTCTCTGATATACCTACTCACTCCGCACATTCATCTCAACGTTCGCATTTCAGTCACATGCACTCTTCTTACGTCCGTCGCCTTAGTTGCCCAGCATTCAGATCCACACAATACGACTTAATGATCGTCTCGTAGATTTTCCCCTTAATTTTATGGGGCATCTACGGATCACTTAGTGCCTGGGACCTGTCACCTGCCGGTTCATTCTGTTTTTCACGTCGCGGTCCATCTCGCCGTCGTTCTGGATGTGTGAACCGAGGTAGCAGAATTTGGCAAAATGCAGACGCTGACTTGGCACACTTTGTGCGGAGCAACCGCAAATGGCCGAGTGTTAGCCGCTCGAGCCATCCTCACCAGAGTCCGCGAGGCAACGTGTCTGCTTCACGCAGAACAGTTGCGTGGAGCCACCGGTTGCCGCTCCCGCCTCTTACGGCCGACTGAAAGAGGTAGGCGCGGACACCCCATCAGCTCTAGCCATCGGTAAAAGTTTATGTTTGTGTGTTACAGACAGTATTATGGAGTCAATATTTTTAACCGTTTGAATGGTAACATCGAGTTTATAGACAAGATTGCGTCTTCCGTGTTCCAGGGCTGACGGATGCGACTCGGGACACGGAAGGCTACCGCCACGTGGCGGCGATGGCCGATTACGCGCTGCGCCTGCGCAAGCAGATCGATTACGTGAACAGGCACTGCTTCAACACCTTCCACATCCGGATAGGTAAGACAGGCGGTCGCCGCACTCTGGCAGCTCGCGCGTGCTTTGCGAGCGTACGCCTGCGCGCGTGGGAGCCGGGCCGCGGGGCGCCGCGCGCTCCGGGCCTGACCGCGGGTGTGTCGCAGGCATCAACATCGGGCCCGTGGTGGCCGGCGTGATCGGCGCGCGCAAGCCGCAGTACGACATCTGGGGCAACGCCGTCAACGTCGCCTCGCGCATGGACTCCACCTGCCTCATCGACCACATCCAGGTACGTCCGCTCATCGACTCACGACACCCATTCTCGTTTTACGAGTACTTATACTATTTTTAATATTTGCTAAGATACAGGTACAGTCCACATCCCATCAGCGTCTAATGCAGGTTAAGTCGGTAATTTACTATAAGATTATTTTGATTCGGTTAGTATGAATATCCATCGGTTGGTATGACGAAGCAATGCTTGCGATGCGACCACGTTACAATGAGCTCATCGCGTTTGCGATTTGAGAGAAGAGTTACAGCTTGATGCGAAATCCAACCGAGGTGCGGGGGCGTGTGCACAGGTGACGCAGGAAGTGCACGACATCCTGCAGGCGCGCGGCTACCGCATGCGGTGCCGCGGCGAGATCGAGGTGAAGGGCAAGGGCGCCATGACCACGTACTTCCTGGACGATCCCATCGACGACGCGTTCGGCCCCTTCGGCTACAACCCTTCCAACCCCGCCAACCACGACGACATTTACAACGTAAGTGTTTGGTTTTTCATCAGCTTGCCTTTTTCACACAGAAGAGTGGGCCAGATGCTAGCGATTCACTCTTCACTTGATCTATCGGGTTTGTAAGTAATGTTGTCTCCGAGTACAGAACCCTCAACCGTCCACTTCGGGGATGAGTAAGCCGTTCAACGGCGCCAGTGGCAGCGGAGCCAGCACGAGCGGCGCGAGCGGCAGTGACGGCGCCGGCCCCAGCGGAACATGCAGGAGCGGCTGGGGGCATCGGCCCCCGCCGCGCCGCTACATGGACGACGACGACGATGACGACGACGACGACGATGACTACGATGACGACTACTACGAGGGAGGAGCGCCACCGCCCCCGCCGGCGTCTGCAGCCGCGCCCCCCCCGCCACCGGCCCCCGCGCGCCTCGAGACGCTGGCCGAGGGCGGTGCTGACGACGAGACCGGCCGCTCGTCCTGCTCCTCCTCCACGCACCCGGGACCCTCGCCGCGACCCTCCTTATCTCGAGGTAGACACTCAGTGTTAATTGCATGGTGATTGAGCGCGCGCACCTCACTCGGTAAGTTTTCGCACGATTGTGGACGAGTGCGCGGGTAAAAAGCATAATGGCGGTGTTCGCTTTATTTTAAAAACAATAAGTATACGATTGACCGTTTGTTTTCCCAGAGCAAGGCACCGCATCATCGGCGAAGCGATCGGCCGGCGTGGAGTGCGCCGCGCCGGCCCTGGACGCGACGCCGGAGGGCGTGCGCGCGCGCGTGCTGCGCCGGCTCGAGCGGCCGCACTCGCTGGCGGATGGGCCCGGCCTGCCGCACCTGGCCGAGCTGCTGCTGTCGCGCGCCTACTCCGCCGACGAGGAGCGCGCCGGCGAGCGCGGCTTCCCGGGCGGCGCTGAGGCGGGCGCGGGCGAGCGTCGCCCGCCGCGTCGCACCGTCAGCCTCGCCGACTTCCTGTTCCGCCGCAAGCTGTCGCGCCCGGCGCCGCCCGCCGACGCGCTCAACGTGATCGCCAACCCCATGCACGCGCACCTGCCGGACGCCGAGCCCGGCGCGCACCGCGTCTAGGCACGCACGCCTCCCCGCCGCTCCTCAGCGGTCTGCTTCGATCGTATTCGCTCGCAACTTAACTAATTTGGGAGTGCATTTCGTCGAGCAAATACACAATACACGTCATACTCGAACGGTGAATGTGGGACAGGAGGACTCCCGCTGAGAGAGGAGGCGGAGGCCGGTGGTCGACGGCCGATGCGCGCTGCGCGCCGGGGGGGGTGGGGCGCGGGGCGCTAGGACAGGCGCCGCGCCGAGGACGCGGAGCCCGGCGGAGCCTCGGTTGGTAAACGGACTTTCCGGTTTCCTGTTGCTGATATTCCGAACTTTATCTCATATTAGTGTATCTAAATAAAAAAAGGGGTAGTGAAAATTATTTAAAAAATACAAAAAAAATCTCCAGTTATATTCTCTGTAATCTGTTAGTATAAAAATTGTAAAACACTTAGTGACAAAATGAAGTTTTAAGCATAGAATTAGTTCAGGAACTCGAACTGTTCCCAGTGTCCTAGACTAGACGGTAGGTGTCGTGCCAGACGGCGGTCGGCGGTCGGCGTTCGGCAGTCGGCGGTCGGCGGTCGGCGGCTGCAGGCGCCGGCTACGCGGCCCGGCGTCGTCGAGTCGACTAGTCGGCGGCAGTATCGAGGTTCAGAACAGGAGGACGAACTTGCTGTAAATAGTGTATAGTATAGCTCGCTCAACGATTCTAGGCATTCGTGAAGTTAGGCGCAAGAGCTGCGCAGTATCGTTTTTCGGGAGCAATCGGAGATATGAGGAGGGGGGGAAGGGACTGTACATGCGCAGACTGACACCTGTGGCTAATTTGACGAATGCCTAGATCCGTTGGATGACCTGTACTGTGTAGTGAAGTAGGGCTCGGCTCACGTCTCCGCACACCGGCAGGGCCGGGCGATCATCGTTGCGTTACTGACACTTGGGTTAGCTCTTCCGTGTTTACGTCATAAGCGTGTCTAGGTGTAAGCGTAACTACGTCACCGATGGCCCAGCAGGCGGAGTTGAGCGTCAGGGCAGGGCCGACTCCGCCCGTGAACCGACTGGTATTTGTGGGTAGGTGGCCGCTGTGCACACTGCTCGCTAAGGCACCGCTGAAGGGGCCGGTGCGCGGTAGATGGCAGCACTGCGGCCTAGCCAGAGGCACCACATGCCGACGGACCCAAATACATAGTCAAATCAGCACATCAGTACATAGTAAATGGAACGTAGTTCAGTAGAATTAAACCCCAGCTTCATCAGACTTTGCTCTGAGCCAGAGCGCGTGCCTACGGGCTGTGTCCCGTAGACGGGCACTAGGCACTAGGCACTAGGCACTAGGCACTAGGCACTAGAAATTGAAATTGAAATTGAAATTGAAAAAAAATATTTATTCAATACAATCACAAGGATCACTTTGAAACGTCTTACATGCTAGGTGAATCTATGTGCCAATTCCAACCTAACCCAAGTACGAGAAGAACAGACAAGAAACTCGTCTCGGTCCTAGCGCTTTTTTGTATGATCCTTCTTACAATAAAAAATGTAATCAAGATTATCTCATAATAATAACATAAAAACAAAAGACAAGACAAAACATAAATACACAAAACAAAAGGACAGCGTTTACATTGCAAATTGGTTAGCTGTCGGAGGGCGGAGCGACATCGGGCCATGAGTTCCTATCATCAATATATTCATTTATATTATAATATGCTTTCTTTAAGAGATTATTTTTAATGAAGGCTTTGAATTTTCTAACAGGAAGTTTAGTTGCATTTATAGGAAGTTTATTATAGAAACGTATCATGTTCCCCATAAATGACCCGTTTACTTTTTGTAACCGAAACTTAGGGATTAATAATTTATGTTTGTTCCTAGTATTGATTCCATGTACATCGCTGTTTTTCTGAAATCTATCTCTATTCTTATGAGCGTACAGTAATTTTTCGTATATATATTGAGCCGCTACTGTGAGAATATTAATTTCTTTAAATTTTTCTTTTAAAGAGTCCCTCGGTTTCATTTTGTAAATGGCACTAATTGCCCTTTTTTGTAATACGAATACTGATTGTATATCCGCTGCTTTTCCCCAGAGAATTATACCATATGACATAACACTATGGAAGTAGCTAAAATAAACTAATCTAGCTGTAGCTTCATCCGTAAGCCACCGTATCGTACGAACTGCATATGCAGCGGAACTAAGCCTACCAGAAAGTTTATCAATTTGTGGTCCCCATTGAAGTTTGGCATCAATTGCCTCCCCATTAATTTCAAAAAGATTCATTGCCTCCCCATTAATTTTAATATTAGTTGGCCTATGCACTACGTTGGGCAAAGTGAATTTAATACATTTTGTTTTGTTAGCATTAAGCAGAAGATTATTTACAGTGAACCAGTTCAGAAACTAGGCTCTAGGCACTAGGCTCTAGGCACTAGGCACTAGGCTCTAGGCACTAGGCCCTAGGCACTAGGCACTAGGCACTAGGCCCTAGGCCTTAGGCACTAGACACTAGGCACTAGGCACTAGGCACTAGGCACTAGGCTCTAGGCACTAGGCACTAGGCCCTAGGCTCTAGGCACTAGGCACTAGGTAGTGGGGCTCTAACATCGTATTATCAATCTAGCTCTTATCATTTCATTCAGAAGATTCGTTCTAACAATCACTGATCTTATTTTATTCGCAAGCTTCTACGAACTTTATATTTTTATAGTTTAAATAAAAAATTGTGATCGTTCTATTAATTCGAGTACCAAAATTCACCATAATTCGTATAACGAAGTCTATTTTTGATGTTATATATATTAATAAATTATATATTGTATAATTATATATAATATTCTTAGTACTTATATATTATTCCTATCTAGATGTTTAATATTTTCTTATGAACGCTCTATTTTATATTATATAATTACGTGTATATATTAAGCTCTTAGCTCGTATATATTGCTATAATTATCATCATAATAACTGCATTTATCAATTCAAAGAATAACTACAACCGAATGTAGAAGGAAGACCCCTCGTATTGTTCTGCCTGAGATTAGTTCCTAAATGAGTATCATACTTTGTGTCTACTACCTATAGATGCGGCGCGCGTGTTCGTAGTGACGTCATCGCTCCTCTTCCGTAGTAGGGTTACTCTTAGAAAATAATATAAATGTCTAATTATTTAGTTAAACTATGTAATTGTTGTTAAATGTAATATGAAGTAATTGTTGTCGTTAACTTAAGTGTGCATGTGTTAGGATTATTATAATGTAGTGTACGTACTGGCGAGGCCAGGCGGTTTATCTCTCGAATATGTTCGGTACATCGCCACGGGTTGAAGGCGTGCGCGTGCGCACTGAACAAACGTACGGCCACGATCATTGAATGCACTCATAGTTATACTCGTAAAGCCTAGTTAGCGTTTGTCGAATATAGACATCTTGATGTAACAGATCGGTGCAGTTTGTACTGTAGGTAGGAGGTAGGAACAGATAGGTACATTCCGTAGTGAAGTAGCTACATCCACCTACAGCTAAGAGATCAGATTCTTATTTTCAACAAACATATAAGTACTTAACTCACCTATTTCCTCAGAACCTAGCAGCCAGAAACATGTCAGAAGCGGCCTTACCGCAAGCTCTTACAAACCATCATGTTTCAGAAACGCCACATCGCAAGCTTCAAGTAACACTACTTCGGTATATTTTTTATAGATCATGCTACGAAACATCCAAGTTGTATTATTTTGGTATTGGCGGCGAGGCTCGGGTACCGGTTGTATCCCAGCTCATCCCAGGTCCAAGAGTTCGCGTTATAGTATCCCTTCCTGTTGCCTCTGTACCCGCCCTGCGAGTACTTTATAGTTCTCTAGGTGTTGCGGCTCAGCTCACGCTGGTCGGGCACATCGAAGGCTAACAAGCTACGAATAGATCTAGATGAAATTAAATGTGCTTACCTGTGCTTAAGTGAAGCCCGAAACTTGTTCTCTTTGACATTAGTACCTACATAAATTAATATCTATTTGATGTCCTGCCCCCAGTAAACGTAGCTAGTGTTAATCATTGGTGTAGTCATCGATTAGTTACTTCTTACTGGTATTCCCGGTAAGCACGGAATGTGTACATTTGTTTAGTTTCCAGCCGTGGAGCGGTAGGCCCCAGGCAGCCGGCTCGTGGCCACACTGTGCAGTGTGCACCTCGGCGCCGCCGGCTGACCTGTCGCGGTACACATGCATTTGCTTTAGGGCCCAATCCTAGCCAGGTCCACAGTAGGTGTTATAGGTACACACACACGTAAATTCAATCTTATTTTGACAGCTACAAGGTAGTGATTATAGTGCCAACATTGTTATTGTATTAGATAATGCGCTGGAGGTCGCCACCAGGCCGAATATTGTGGGCAGATCCTCTTGGCGCTAAGTAGATCGTTGAACGGCACTAAGGCGGCAGTACAGTACCTCTTCAACAATAACTGGAAATGGCTGGGAGTTTTTTCATTTTATTTATGTACCTAACTATATTGACGCAGGTATTTTGTAAAAATTGCTAAAATGCATTGGTTTAATGTACCTACCGTGCATCCACACCGCACTTACTTTTTGTAGATCAACGTTTCCAAATGTTATTCAGCAACATCCGACAGCAAAAAGTTATTTATCGTTAGTATTATGTTGCCGTGCTAGTGTAGGTAAGCTGGGCAACGTTGCCTAACTTTTAAAAACACTTAACATTCTCTGACAATCGCTAACATCACTAGAGAATGTTGCTGTATTCCAAGAAGCGGCGGCGATTGTTACCGACACTTATCGCTTGTTATATTTTGTGAATGTGCGTTACTGGCGGTGTAGATGCCATGCATGAGTAACATTCCACAAAATATAGTAACAACTAGCCACAAAAGTTACAGATTGTTTACCTAAATGAATGTTACCGTGTTGCAAAGTGTCGCTCTACAAAGGTAACTGCGGTGTGGATGCACCATTACAAGATATTTATTTTTCTAACACCTTTAATTGAAAATACTTGTTTTTTGTGCTAGTTTGTAAAGTCGTTCTTTTGGAGGTACTTAGGTAACTGTACTAAGTGAGGGAGGCAGTTGTTCGGCGCCATGCTAACGGTGGCTAACGCCGCGCGGCCTCGGCTCGGGACTGAGCTCTGTGCAGGGTAAGGACACGGGATGGGATGGTGCAGAGGCGGTATGTGATGCTGAGCGGCTACCGTCATACAACCTTCTGACCTGGGCATCTTACTTTTATACGGGTCCTAGCCGCGCCTCACGGCTCATACGCTCAGCTTTAACCCCCTTGATGGTTCTTCTGGAATAAAGTAGCAACGACTTACTCTCGAACCCAGCGTATAATCTAGACACAGGGGCACTTGCGTGCTCGAACTCATTACCGGACTGCTCTTTTCGCTCCGTCAAAGCGGGAGATTCTAGAGTTCACACAATATGCTAAGCCTTGTTCGGGATCCTTTCAATTGGAGCACTCCTCCCGGAGCCGGGAGGGCTCGGGCATTCTGTCTCAGCCTTGTTCCCTGCATTAATTCGTTATTCGTAACTGTTCGGACTGGCGATGCACGTGCCGTGAGACGCGGCCGCGGAGGGAAGGCGCCCTGACCCGGTGGAAGCCCAGCGCAGAACTTTGTAAGCCTAGTCGCACGCGCACCTCGGCCGAGACGGACACCGCAACTCCGCTGTTGGTTAATAATTGAATTCGGTCATGCTAAGTATACTACTACTAGGAAAGTTAATTCTCACCGTATCCGATCTAGATATTAATAAATATTGTGTCGTATAGTATTTGGCAGTTTTATTTATGTACATGTTTGCTTGCCCCGATAACATCGAGTAAGTTGCGGAGCGAGCGCGTTGATGTCTATTCCACCGGCCGCGGCCCGGCGCCGGCGCAGCGCCGCGGCCCGGCGCCGGCGCAGCGCCGCGGCCCGGCGCCGGCGCAGCGCCGCGAGCCCACCAGCAGGGCCATAACCAATTGGCAAACCTCACTAGTTCAACTGAACTGGACAACTCGACTAGTGGGAATAGACGAAACTAGTACCTACCTATCTATATTATAAACCTGCCTCAAAATAATGCTGGACACTAGCACACAGCATCATGTAGCCCCAAACTAAGCAGAGCTTGTATTATGGTAACCACATGACTGATAAACTACATAGATACATTTTTTTGTAAATACATAATATAATACTTACTTACATAGAAAATACCCAAACCTGACACAAATATAATAAAATAAAATAAAATAATAAAATTTATTCAAAAAACATAATAAGACAAAGGGTACATAAGGTGCACTAAACGACTAAACATAGCTAAGTAAACTAATTGAGCCTGAACTAGGTAATCCTGTGTTTCAGGCGATAACAGTGCTATATTATAAAATAATCACTTACTATTACTATTGAGGCATATTATACATGTTGTTTAAGTTAGAAACAATTTGTGCATGGTATTAACTTACATTGAGTATAATATCTAGGAAAATCACTATACTAAGGATACTAACTAGGTTACTATTATTTATGAACTTATAAAATATATTTTACTTGATAATATCTAATAGCTTCTCTGTATCATCGTAGGATAGACTTTGTAGTGTGAGTTTAATAGCAGTTTTACAATTATTATAGTTAAGTGCGTAAAAATAAGAGATTGAATTTAGTCTGTTGTATAGGAACGGACCAAGAAAAAGATAAAATTTGTTCGCAAAGGCAAATTTTAGGGTTGTTGGTTGAGGGCAAACATTATCATTCCGTCTCTTATTAGTAAAGTTAGTGCTGTAGGGAAGGGCTGCGTGCTGTCTTAGCACTGGGTTCATTATAAATAGCTGCCGGACTGTTAACACATCACAGGCCTCGTATAAGAGATTAGTAGGGAACATGAAAGGCGAAAGGGAAAATATCTGCAAATAATGCAAACATGTGTCCCGCGGCGGGAATCAAACCCGCAACCTTCTGCGTCTCAGGCGGACCTTCGCCCGCTGCTCCACAGAGGCCGTCAAAAAGCTCCTGACGCCGCCATTATGTATGACATTATTTTCCTCATGGCCTATTTCACGTAACTTTTTTGGCTACGAGGACGGTGGCCAGCCCAGACGACGCGGACGCTGCCGAAGCTATCGAGGAGCCAGCCACCCCCGCTCCCGCCAGGGCTGCCCACCTCGAGGCCGCGTTGCTGGCAAAAAGAGAACATTCCTTCAGTTAGAAGAGTACCTACTTACCTACGTAGTCTACATACCTACCTACTATACGAGTACCTACTACGCAATTATTTCGTTCGAAAGTCCGGTACACACACGTCACTAAGAGACGGTTCCTCCGCCTCCCCCTCACCGGTGCTCTGCACTGGGCAGTTGGCACGTCGCGCGTCGTGAGACCTACTATCGGTGCTCAGTTACCTGGTAGATGCCCATTGCCCAGGTAGGTACTTATGCCTACCACGTTTCTAGCTCCATGAACTCGCACAATAAAGCGTCCATTGCCCTATCACATTAAAGGCACATTGTGCTACTGAATGAACTACCACGCTGTAGGTAAGTAGGTACCTTACCTACAACGTGGTTTTTTTTAGTTTGAAACCATCGATGTAAATATTTACTTTTGAAACTGTTGAATCCATTTGAGAAACGATACTACGCAACTCTTGCGGCTAACTTCACGAATGCCTAGATTCGTTGAGCCAACTATACTTAAAGTTGGTGGGCAGAGATGTCCAAAATAGTTTATCTAAAAGTACTTAGTACATAAGTAAAGCAAAAAATACCTGGCAATTAGAAAAATACCTAAAAAGCATAGAGTTATTGAATAAGTAGGTAGGTAAGTACCTGCTGCTTAGGTACTTTCTGGATCCATCACAATTTTTTCCAAGAAGAAGAAGAAAACAGCCATCTTTTATTTAAAGTTGACTTGACAACTTGACTTGACTCGGTGACGTTGACAACATTTGTATAAAAAATACACATGACAATAGCAACAATGTTTTTTATTTTTTATTTATTTATACTTTATTGTACACAATTACAAAAATGTGTTACAAAAGGAGGGCTTAATGCCTAGGGGCATTTTCTACCAACCAACCCATTCGGTTTAAAACCAGGTCGCGCACAATAACAAATGTAAAACTAAAAACTAAGTAGGTAGTAACTTAATTAAATATTCCACAAATAAACAATAAAATATAATAATATAACATATGTTATAGGAGACAGATGCCACAAATATAAAATAAAAAGAAAACTTGTAATGTTGTTACAGATTACATTCTAATAACTTTTAATCTTTTATTTAGGGAAAAATATAATTATGAATTTAAAATTTAACAAAATCGTTCTAAATTTATAAATACCTACTTAATTAAAGAATTGCCTCATTTCATCTCTTGCCGAAGTGAAAACGCTGTATTAGTAGCCTGTGGTTTCTTTTCGTTCATTCGTTCGTTTCATGTTGAGTGGGTTGAGTGAGTGAGATCAACACCCACAGCCACAGTGTGACCATTATGTGTTTTTTTTTAGTTTTGCCAAAACTGTTTTGGCCTTTGATTGACGTTTTTAGTTTAGACAATTTGGTGGTAGTATCTGGCAGTATTTAAACAGTAAAAATAAGCTAGCAGGGCCAATATATTTAGCCTAAAAGGAATAGGTAGATTGCTGTATCAAAGAATAAAAAACTAAAGGAGTTTGAAAATATTGTACCCGTGCCAGCAGTGAATTGTAATAGTTACTAAAATAACCGTGCCAGGGTTTGGCAGGATTTATCAGTTTTTTGCATAACATATTGTGGGGCAGGATCTCTAGTTTCAAGTAGGTCACACTTTGTTGGGGTGCGTTTGTTCTTCGTTCCTTCGTCTCGTCGTGCATGTTGGTTCTCTAATCTGTGGAACAACCTTCATTATTGTATTGATAAATCAATCACTCATTCATTCCAATTCCACCCCCATTCTCCCCCATTCCATCTACAAAATTCGTTAGTAAAACACGTCATAGTTTCTTTCTCCTGTAAGTAAGTAATACCAACCTGCTATTATTCGTAACTTACTTTTGGATCCTACTAAAATAAACTCGCAATGGAGTGGTCGCTGGAGGTGAACGAGATGCTGCGTGATGAGATCACCAAGATCACCAACTCACTGCTGCCGCCTGGCTTCGAGGGCGACGTGCGTAGCGTCAGGTATGTGTCATGCGGCGCTCGGCGCGAAGAAATGACCCTCGCCGAGCCGCGAGACGTGCCCCCCCCCCCCCCCCCCCCCCCCGGGGCTTATCAAAGTCTCCATCTCCGACTGACTTCCTTTCCCTGATATGACTTTCGTCCAGAGAATACTACTTGTATTGTATTGCAAGTTTTTCATTATTAGAATAACTTTCACAACGTCACTGGCATTAGTTTAGCTCTAAACAAAAGCTTTAAACCGCACGGAATGCAGTTCTATGTCGATCCACGCGCTGTGTCTAATCTACCCACGAGATGCTTGAAGATGAATAAAAATTAACTTTACATTAGCATAAAAAATCTAGAATATATTCTCAATGGCAATACATTTTCTTTATGATTAATTGTAAGTATTTTACTCTATTTGTGAACTCTTGTAAGTTGCACGGAAATATTGTAGGTAGTTGTGTCATCTCTTGTATTAATGAGGTAAAGTTTGTATGTACGAGGTGATCTCGGAAATTACCCATCCGATAAAAAGTACCCTGTAATCTGTATGGGTAAGCTTACACACTCTCTCCATTCATGCATGAATGTAAGTGACTGCAATGAATGATCCTCGCGGATAGGCCTCCTCTAAGTCGAGATTGCACATTCACAGTGCAGCTATGTCCATTTGGTTCGGTTAGTTGGACCCATGACCACACCTGGCACCCAGTAACGGCTAGTCTCTTCACTGACGGGTGCTGACACGATCGGTGAAGGGACTATAACATTTCGCACAGGTTGATGCAGGAAAGCCTCAGCCGAGTGGTGGACCGGCTGGGCGAGCAGTCGGCGGCGGCGCAGGGGCTCAGCAAGGTGATCACCACGGCGGAGAAGCTGCGCACTGCCGACTCTCACACGCTCTACCTGTTCAAGGACGCTGCGGCTAGAGAGTGAGTCCCCACTTTGACATCGTTCATCACTTAGCTAATTTATTCTCCGCTCTGCTCATCGCATCTGCTGTCACACATGGTAATTCAGGTCAACAGATCTTTCATCGTGTCGCAGCATTTCAATCTTGAGGTTGGTCTGGGACAATTATTGTTTTGACTCCAAATGAATCATATAATTATGCCATTGCTTTGCTGAACCACAACCTGTCTACCGTTTTAGAGATGTGTATGTTAAACAAGCCACAAAAGTCAGACAAGAATTGAAGCTGTGTGAATGTTCATTTTAAAAGAGGCGGCGACCGCTCAGCTCGGTGTCGCGCCGCTCGAAGGGAACTCTAGTCTGTATGATAATTAATTGCAAAAACAAAATGCAGTAGATTCATGTTCAGAATGTACTCGTAGCTGTATCACATCTGACTTGCGATCACTGGCGCGCTGTTCCTGTATGAGCGTAGCACACGCGCCCACAGACACAGTACAGCCGATCAATAGTTTTGCCGCAGGTAATCTGAACTACCTTTGTGTACACTGCTTTGTCTTTTAAAGTAGAAGGTTACGTTCAACAAAACCAAAATAATACCTACTATTGAAAAGAGGCTCGTTTCCTTGCCGCATTCAATCGGGGCTAAGCGAAGTCACGCTTCCGCTCTGACGGCGACGGCGAGCCCCCCCCGTGCTGCCGTGCGGTGACTCGGGTGAGGAAGGCTGCTGAGCTCGCACTGCGCTCTCTGGGCGGCGGGAGACGTGAACTCATTGTGTTGGCGACGGCAGCGTAGGACAGGAAGCGGCGTTATAATATAACACTTAAATATACCGGAGTGTTTCAGTTAAATTAAATATAGTATTCAATATTAAAAATATAGTATATAATAGTATTAAACGGGTATTTATCGCGTTCTAATTACCTATTTATTTTCCCGACGTTTCTACAGGTTTGCACGCTGTCGTGGTCACGGGTAGCGCGATAAATACCCATTTAATATTAATAATAAAGTATCAGTCCTGTGATAGTAAGCGAGTAGGGTTGAGACGTGCAACTTGTGAACGGTAGTCGAGTAGAATGCGGCAGCGGCACTAACTCGGTCGGCGGTCGGTTGCAGCGGCAAGGGTGAAGTGCTGGGCATGCTGAAGGTGGGCCGCAAGCACCTGTTCCTGTTCGACGCGAAGGAGGCGGTGCGGGAGGTGGAGCCGCTGTGCGTGCTGGACTTCTTCGTGCTGCAAGACCACCAGCGCCGCGGCGTGGGCCGCGCGCTCTTCGACCACATGCTGCAGGTGCGCGCGCCCCCCCCCCCTCCCGCCCCCGCCCCGCCCCGCCCCGCGCCCCGGCCGCGCGCTCACGCACCCTCTGCGCAGGACATGGGCACCACGGCGCACCGGCTGGCGGTGGACGGGCCCTCCGACAACATGGTGGGCTTCCTGCGCAAGAACTACGGCGTCACCTCGCTGCTGCGCCAGAACAACAACTTCGCCGTCTCGCCGCACTTCTTCGAGCAGCTCTCCGCGAACGTCAAGTACCTACCTACAGCGTCCTCCTCGCGAGGGCCTCATTTATATTATAATAAATACAAATTAATATTATCGAAGAAATGGAACCCAAAACTGCTGGCGGAGCGGTGAAGGTGGTGCCGGGCCGGGCCGGGCCGCAGCGGGGGCGAGCTAACGGTGCCGATGCGCAGGTGCTGGAGGCGCCGCAGGAACATCCTGAGCGACGCGCCCGAGTGCCCGCCGCCCGCGCCCGCACCCGCCCCCGCCCCCGCCCGCTGCCCTCGGTGCCGCTTCCCTCCACTCGTCTTCGCACCCTAGAGCACATTTCATTTTAATATCTGTATATCATTACCTTGAAAGAGTGAGCGTAGCGAGAGATAGTCCATCTATTTTAAACATTAAAGATAATTTTCACGTTGTTAATTCCGTACTTCGCTTACTTAGTTCAAATATCTATCGTGTAGTTTTACATTTTACTAGTTCGAAGTAAAGACCTAGGTACCTAAAGAATAATTTCTGTAAGAAATCTATACTAATATTATGTAGGCATAAAGCTAGCGAGTTTGTCAGTAGTCGGAGTAACCGATGGGTCTGAACTGCGAACCGATTTTAAATGATTTCATAGATGTGGTGGACGTTTCAGTGCAGGCGGGCCGTGTGTTGAGCGCGCGTCTGTTCGCAGCAGGGCCGGCGCGGGCGAGGGAGCGGGCGCGGGCGCGGGCGGCGCCGTGGGCCGCTTCACCGCGCACAAGCCGCACTCCTCCATCGGCAACGTACGTACCGACGCGGCGCGCGCCCGCTCCTCGCTCCGCCGCCAAGCTCCTCGGTGACGGCCGCTCTGTTCGCAGGTGATCCACGGCGGCGTGCCCTTCGACGCCGACGGGTAACTACCGACACCGACGACCCTCCCGCTGCCCGCTCACTGCGTGCGTAGTGCGCGCGCTGTCACCGGACCGGACGCTTCCGAAAGTTGGATCTCGATCGAGATAGCGTTCCGCGCTTTCGAATACGTCCGGTCGGTGCACCGGCCGGCTCGTTCACTTTACCCGAGCACGCCTCCAGCTCGTACGTAGATAGTCGCGCTTTGTTTGTTTTGTTTATGTTTATTTGTTTGTTTTCGGTTGCGTAGCGCGTGCGAGTGGCGGGCGCAGCGGCACGGCGACGCGGAGGAGCGCCGCGGGCGCCGCGCGTGCGCCGGCGGCGCCGCCAGCGTGTCGCACGTCCTCTTCTAGGCCGGCGACGACTCTAGCTAGGCACCGCGCTGGGGCACACGGCCGTCTCCCAACTTCGTCTCGCCTCACCTCACCTCGCCTCGCTTCTGCACTCGCTTAAGTTATTTATATATGTATTTTTACAATGTACCCGAGTTTCGAAAAATCCTACCATGTTACCGATAATATTATCGATGTTCGGAATAGGTATGTCTGGTTCTCTAAAACTCTAGCTCTGTAACGGCCGAAAGGATTTCTCGGCGTATAAATTTGGCGTGAAGATGGATTAGATAAATTATGCCCTGGATTAACGCTTCCTACTATTTTTCTAAGAAAATCCTCTAAGTCTAGGGGGATAAGAAAATACAAAAATTCCTACCTACTAAATTGAATTCGCGATAGATTTAATTTAATCGTTTAAAAACACGTTAAGTTGTATTGTACTGTGATAAAATTATTTTTAATGTAGCTTTAATGTGTATTTAATTGTCGATCAGGTGCATTCAATTGTTAAATGTCTTTTTTGGTGTTTATTCTTTTGATTGTTGATGTAAGGTTCTCCCATGTTAGCGACGCGACGGGCGCGCTGGCTGCTTGGCTAGCCGTGGACGCGGTGCTTCTTCTCCATTTATTTATTTGTCGTTATTTTAAAAACTATGACACACGAGACGCGGACTCCACCATCACTGACTTGGAAGGTGGACGGTAGCGAGTGCTAGTCGTGCTCTTGTTATGGAAAGTAGATAGGAACGACCGTTCGATGTGCCGAGCGGGGTGCCGGTGCCGGTGCCGGTGCCGGTGCCGTGGCACACGGCGCCGTTTCCACTGCACCCCTTCATCTCTGCCTTTGAATAACGACTGTTCGTTAGAAATGATTTAAGAGACGAGTGATCGTGTCGATGGTTGCAAGTGAGGAGAGCCCGAGCTCCGCCGTGCCCGCGCCGGCGCCGGCGGCTGCGCACGCGCACCGCAGCCCGTCGCGCCCGCGCACGCTGCCCGTGCCGCCGGCCTGCGCGCCCCCGCCCGCCGACCGGACACCGGCGGGCGCGCCCTCCCGCCGCGACTCTCAGCTCACCGACAAGGGTTTCTTCGACGTGAAGTTCCACCACAAGAAGCTGTGGTAGACGCCCCGGCCCCGGCCCCGGGTACCAGCTCTCGCTTCGTTCGCACCACCGCCTAGGGTTGTTAGATACGGGCTTATCATTTCAAGTTTTAGAGTCCGAATCCAACTACAAATGTTTGCTGTTGGACGGGCAATACAAAAATATTACAAAATTACTAATTAGGTACTTATTATAAAAGGATCAAATGCTAATTATTTTAAAAACACATTATTTTTTTTATAAAATCAATAGAAATAAGTGTAGTAGTGTTCATGAATTTCGGGACAGTAAAGTGTAATGACTGGACACGGGACCACACGTGAAATTCCGGGCCTTTCCCGTAATTCCCGACCATCTGGCATCCCTAGCACCGCCGCTCTCCGGCCTGGGGTACCCTACCTACCGAATGATGATGGCACCTTAAGTATTCCCTTTGCAGCCCTTCTTCCTTCCGATCCGACCCGAACGTTAATTCACACATACATGAAGCACCTAAATGATTTATTTAATCTGTATAAATAGTTAAAATCTCGCGTCTTTGTTTTACTTTAATAGTGTACCGACTGTGAGCGTGTTTGTGTTAGAAGTACTTAATGTAAGCATGTACCTACCGAGCCGAAGGATGCGCGTATTGTGAAAGTTAGCCAGTGAGGTGTAAGGACGGACGCCGCCTCGGCCGGTCGGTACTCACGTGATAGGTGTGCATTTAACGCGGGGCGCCGGCGCCGCGTAGCTTCCGAGGGTGTGATCTGAGCCTCTATGATTTTGTCTTTGTATGGTAGTTATCAGCGTATTGTATGTAAGCACCTATTTTAATTAGGTATGTATTCTACTTTTAATAAACGCTTATTTAATCCACTATTGTTTCAATCTGGTATGAGCAGATTACGCCTTCAGTGAGCGACTTCCTGTCTAAGTTAAGCACTTATTACACTACCCTAAATTCAAGGACCCTTACCTTAAATAAGAGTGGTGTAATAAGAGTCAGGGCGTTAGGCGTAGAGGCTAGGAGTTAGGCTCCCTTACTACTGGGCCCTGAATACCGTGTAGTGTAATAAGTGCTTTAAGGTTGTCATTCTAGTCTAAGAGCCGCTGAAGAGGGACCTTCGCCGATCAGATAACCAGACGAGACGTATTTTTTATAAAATATAATTTATAAACAAATATGTCTATGATAGCTTGCCTATTCAAAAGTGTTCATAGCTATGTTTAATTTAAATAATTTTAATCAATTTTTTTTCATCACCTTCATTGTTTTGTTAACCGAATTAAAACTATCTCAACTGATAGTTTTTAACACACAGAATATGTCTCGGAAGGCTTGCCTGCAAAATTCTATTCATGGCTACCTGGAAAACCGATGTGAATAGGTAAGTTATTGTAGGTAACTACACCCATCTGATAACCAATCGAAATTGATATCAAAGGTTAGGTATTTTAATTACAAAACCAACGACATAGGCTTGCCTGCAAAATTTCGTTCATAAAATATGATTGCCAAGGTATAAACTTTTAGAAGTTTAGCTATTTCATAGGTACGAGAGAGAAAATAGAGCGTCAGAGGTCCGTGTGGTAGAACAGGGCACAACATAGCAGCTGCACACTACCTGACCGTTGACTTTTTGTAAATAATAATTGTGTTCTACAAAGTCGTAGTACATTATTTTATTCTATCATCAATAGTTTTCGTTGCTATAAGATATAATTAATATCATTACTTTTTTTGAGTCTTTATGTTGTTAAAAGCGTATATTAAATTCAAATATATATTATTATTTTTATTACTCATCATCGGAAGCTGAATACTGATTATAAGATTGCGCAGCATACGAGGTAGGAGAAGAGTTAATAGGTGAGAGATATTCTATTTTCTGGATTTCACTGAGATCGGTTATTATTATAAAGTTAAAACCCAACCACGAGGTAATTGAACCTCGACCAAGTAACGACATAATCCATAAAATATCTTTACTTTTTGCTATCTCTGCTGCGCCTTTGCAACATTCGATTGTGTTAGTGAATGAATGCACTTCAAGCATTTTCTTACCAACTGTCGATCGGTTTGAAATACGAAGCTCGAATATCTCGTGAGATTCCAACGAAACGTCTTCTTTTTCGCGAAGGCTCGTGATTTTCTTCATTGTCATGAAGCTCAGGTGTTGAAGCTCTCATCGGCTCAAGCTCAGAATATTCGTCTTGGGTGTTGCAAAATTGGTAAACAATTCCAACTGTGTCATGCATGGTATCTTTTCCTGAATTCATGTCTACAAAGCGATCAAAATTGTCGAAAGCTACATGAGTGCTACAGTTATTTGTTGTGCTGAGTCCGGGTGGTAGAACTTTGCTGTCTTGAACCGAAGTACATATTATGTCAATTCTGTCTCATGTTCTTCTGCCAAATTTAGGAAATTGTATGACCATATTTATTAAGCATGGTAATAACTTGTCGAGAATTTGTTATTGACTTGAATGCTAAACCAAGTGTTAATTTTTTTGCTGGTTTATATGCACCTTTAGTGACTGCGTAAATTATATCACTGCAAATTGATGTAACTTGTGTTGTAGCCTGGGTTGAGTTTTTCTCGGAAAAGTGAGGACCTTTAATAAGATTACACTTAAAATCAAATAATAGTGGTGGGATTTCACATTCCCGGTTCTACCACACGGACTTCGGACGCTCTACCTCTCCCTCGCTTCTCTCTCGTACCTACCTAAGAAATAGCTAAATCTCTAAAAGTTTATACCTTGGCAATCATATTTTATGAACGAAATTTTGCAGGCAAGCTTATGTCGTTGGTTTTGTAATTAAAATACCTAACCTTTGATATCAATTTCGATTGGTTATCAGATCGGTGTAGTTACCTATAATAACTTACCTATTCACATCGGCTTGCCAGGTAGCCATGAACAGAATTTTGCAGGCAAGCCTTCCGAGACATATTCTGTGTGTTAAAAACTATCAGTTGAGATAGTTTTAATTCGGTTAACAAAACAGTGAAGGTGATGAAAAAAAATTGATTAAAATTATTTAAATTAAACATAGCTATGAACACTTTTGAATAGGCAAGCTATCATAGACATATTTGTTTATAAATTATATTTTATAAAAAATACGTCTCGTCTGGTTATCTGATCGGCGAAGGTCCTTCTTCCACGTCTCCCCTACTATTCCAGTTGGTAAAAATTTAAAAACTAGTTTGAATTTATTGTTATACCTACATATATTCCTAGACACTAGACAGTGATGAAACGAAAATTCCCTTACCTAGCTAGTGACTTTTCACGCAGTAAGTAGGTATCTACCTCATTTAGGACTTATCCAAATTTGGTCGAATAAGTCTTACACCTTTATGAAAGAAGGTACCTAACCATGAATAATAACCGAAGTGCTTGGAGGTGACAGGAATTCTTATTCATTGATTGCCCCGAACTGCTGAGCAAAATCCATCTGAGTGCCCCGCGTAATTTGATGCGGTTTAACGCACCGTTACACATTCCATCGGCAACTACCTACTAACTACCAAAACTCTCATATCTCTGGAGAGCGAGTGACAACTTCAATAAACTTAGCAAGGACTACGATCTCGACCTGTTCTGCACGAGCGCCTCCTCAGCGCGACTAATGCTGAGCAGTCAATTTTTTACACAATAGACACCTTAGTTTGTTCTTTACGAGTACTATAGGTACGTGTCGTACCCTCTTTTATTCATAGGTAGTAGGTACCATACTTACATTTCTGTTTTACCGATTTGTATGCCTAATGTAACTACATAGTACCTACCTATTCGTGAGAACCTTTCATTGGCTATCTAGCACTAAGCAGATATTATTTTTATTGTAAAAGCTGTTTGTTTTCCTACAAATAAATAAATAAATAAATTATCTTAGTCGTAGTTCCAAACGCTCGTCCAGGCGGTCGTTTTGCTGCAGCTGGCTGGCACCTGACCACTACTCGGCATGCGACCGCGAGTAGGTATTAACGTGCTGATATATCGCAGAGGATGAATTTAAAAAATATAAATAAAATAATGCGCTTGTCTTGAAGAAAACATCTCCTTTATTTCCATTATTACATTGGACATAGTTCATGCAGTATCTTTGGATTCTAAGTAGGTAGGTATTCTTATTTCATAAAAGACGGCGAGCGAGGGGTATCTAGGTAAAAGTGCGGGCGGTGACTGACTCATTGGGTATCACGTTTAAGTAATGATGATTAGGGGTTGGGGGGAGGGGGGAACTCGACGAACCCTTTATTTCCTTTGGCACTACCGCTTGGTACTACTAGTAGAGTGAAGGGAAATTTTACTTTTCCGTGGCACTACTGGCTAGTAGTGCTACGGGTAAAAGTAGGTACATTTCCAGTGACACCGTACTGTTGTTAGTAGTTTTACGGGAAATATTTCCCGTGGCACGAGTGGGCTATTTAGAAAAAAAAGTCGAGATTTGTGTATGCAGATACGGATAAATTAGGTTTCTTTTTGAAATTGATAACCATTTATTCAGTTAAAATCACAAGGGTCACTTTAAAAGGTACTTACAACGACAAATTTGATTGCTTGACATTTCAAATAAAGTCAATGGAGAAATTAATGGTTGGTTACGCGTTGTAGATGTTGCAATGTTTTTTTTTAATAAATAATGAAGCTATAAAAAATATTTTTTAAAACGAAAATATTAACAATCAAATAAAATAGGTATGTATGTACTTAAACTTGATTTCGTTTTTAATATTTTTTGAAACAAATAAATGTTTTGCTTTCATTTACTAAGTCAGTCGAACATAATGACGTTGTATCGGAGCCCGCGCGCACTAGGCAGCCACGAATTCCCGGCTGCGGCAGCCAACTAGTGCGCGGAGACTGACCGCGCAGCCACATTCGCCTACACACGTTCTGGCTGCCGTGCAAACAAGCACGGCAGCCCCACGGAAGCCCTATTGGCTGCCGCAGCCGGGAATTCGTGGCTGCCTTGTGCGCGGGCTCCACAACGTCATGTTTCAATGGCTGCCGCAGCCAGACTGTCTAGTGCGCGGGGGGCCTTAGTATTAGTTGTGCCATCGGTAATGAGCTCATCCACTGGAGATGTTATAATATACGTTAGATGAGCCAACAAGAATAGTAGTGCCACGGGAATGAAACATTTTCCATCACTGTACTAGTAGTGCCAAATAAAAGAAAGGCGACGAAGCCTGTCGAAGCTGAGGTTCAGAAACACGCGAGCTCCGTTCGTATCGGCACGCGGCGGGGCACTGGCACTGGCAACTGCACAAGTGATGTCAATCGAGATGCGCTCCGACACGTTCCGTCGGTCTGGATCGTCAGGGATGGGGGTCGAGAACTTACAGCAAATAGTTAAATATTGGAGTACAAACGATTACTGCTATCGTAAAAGCTACAACCCTAAACGCAGCTGCTTCTACGTTCTGCAGCAGCGGCGGCGCGACCGGCCGGCCCGCCGGCGCCGCCGCGGCCGTACTGCACTAATCATAATTATACATGTCGTTCCTAAAGCTAAGCGACCACCTGCTCTTGTCTCACCGGCATCAGGTATGCACTCGATCATACTGCCAGAGGTATTTTATAGGTACTTACCTACTTAATTACACTTAATTTGTGACAGTTTTTATTTGAAAAAACCTGCAGTGTTTTCCGAATTAAAATGCTACATGCTTACAGGAAAGGACGCTTAGCTTTAACAGTCGACTTCCACAGTAAGTACTGGATACTATCGGATAATCCACATAGCTATAATAATGTAATATAAATAGGATAAATATACACAAGAAAAACAAGTCCAGGGCGCGTGCACAGGAACGAGCGTCACCGCGCCGCGCCGCCGCCGCCTCCGGCAGGCCTGCCGTGCCGACCCTGCACTACAGAGCGCGCGTCCTGAGCCCGAGCCGGACCGACGACTGGATCATACCTAGATACTAGATAGCTTTGAACAAACTTTAAATATGACTAGATTTTCATTTTTGATGTAGAGAAGTTTTTGTACGAGATCCCCAAACTTTGTTTATTTCAGTATTTATCCAGTTAAATAATTACAATATTTCAAAGTGAAGATAACATTTTGATAACAGCTACAGGTATAGGTTTACAATTGAATACTTGTAAGTACGCTGCTCACGCACAGGGCCGCCGGGCCGCCGTCGTCCGCTCGGCCTGCCCGAGGCGGCGGAGGGCCTCCGCCCGGCTGCGGGCTCGTGCCTGCTCGACCTTACCAACTAAGGAAATGTGATCCGAGCCGCGAGCCCGCCCTCGCCCGCTGCTCAAAGTTTTCCATCGATCATCTCACTCGCACGGCCCTCGGTGCAAGCTCCGCTTCGCGCGGGGCTAGACGGCGTTATTAGCAATGTTTCTGTCCGTCGACCTGCCTTCAAATTTTTTCAAATTGCCTTTCAATTGGTAAATTACATAATATAAATGCGTCATTAGATAATTCCTTACACGTGATAGCTAACTACACTGTCGGCGTGCAGGAGGCGAGGGCGTCCTAGGAGGGACTGCGCGGATACAAGTCTTATTTTAATACATTCATCGCTAAATAGAGTCGTATATGCAAAGATTATACATAACTATAATGAAAAACTTACGTACATAATTGTTCACTTAAAATACGTTTGTTAATAAAGACTAGCATATCAATGTCGGCCGCGGGCGCCGCGCCGTGGCCGCACACTGCGTCGAAGGTTCGCTACTCACTGCTACGGCACGAGTGGCAGGTAGGTAGGACAAGCAATTCATTATAATATCATACGATTCGATTAATACAATTTTATAATAAAATAAAAAATATTGAGCATAATTTTATACCAATTTTAGAAGCCTTATCACAGTACGCTAACTGACGCTCGTGGCACTGAGAAGCGCCGTCGCTACCCGCTTATTTCAAATAACAATGTCTAGGAGGTAATGCGATCGTAATCCAAGGACGACCGTCTCCAGTAAGTACGTCACGCAGTAAGTGTCGTAGTGCGGTAGGCCCGCGAGCGAGGCTCGCCAGCGGTCGCACCCAGCAGTAGTCTAGCAAGGAAGAGAGCTTGTGCTATTCCAATATACAGATGCAATTCGAGGCGAGGGGCACCCGATCACAAGTATGCGTACGGGAAACGTGGAATGTGGCGTCGGCGAGGAGTCGCTTCCGATCGGTCATCATCGGTGACGGAGTCATCTTAAAACATACTATTTGGCACCGTTAAACGAATAATATGTACAACACGTTAGAGTTCGCGTCCGAGGGTGAACGGCGCCGCGCTGCCGCCGACGGTCAGCTTCGGTGCGACGGGCGATGCTCCAGCGGCTTATCTGGAAACGACAAGTAGGGATCGGAGTGAGCGAGGCCGAGCGCGGCGCGGCGGCGGCCGGCGGGCACTTGCCTGTTGACGATGTTGGCGAGGTCGTTGAGCGCGGTGTCCACGGCGTCGGCGAGGTGGTGCGTGTGCGGGGCGGGCGAGGCGAGCGCGCGCGCCTCCGCCTCGAGGCGGTGCGCGGCGGCGCGCAGCTGCAGGCGCAGAGCGGGCGCCAGCCGGCCGCCGCCCCCCGCGCCGCCGCCCGCCCCCGCCGCCGCGCCGCACGCCGCGCTCAGCCGCGCCAGCCGCTCCGACGTCTGCAGGCGCCACAGGGAGCCGCGCCCGCCGCCCGCGCCACCGCCGCACCCGCGCCTCACCTGCGGCATCATCCACACGTCCCGTCCGTTGCATGCGCGCCCGATCGATCGGAAATAAATATTCCAAGCGATACCTCGTTGGCGGTGCAGTCGAGCGAGACGCGCAGCGCGGCCAGCGGGTCGGGGTCGTCGCCGTCGTCGGCGGGCGCGGCGGCGGGGGGCGGCGTGCGCGGCGTGGCGTAGATGCCGGGCGCCTTGCGCGGCTTGCACGCCAGCGCGGGGCGCGGCGCGCGCCCGGCGAGGGCCGCGGGGGCCGCGCGCTCCTCGGGCGAGCCCTCCCCCGGCTTGGGGCTCGGCCGGTCCTCGCTCTCCTTGCTCTCCCACAGCTTCTTCAGGCTGCCGATGCTGCCGGTGCTGCGCCGCTTGTCCTCGTCCTCCGCCGCCGAGTCGGGCGATGGCGGCGCGGGGGCCCGCGCGCGCCCGTCGCCGGCGTTCTCCACCTTGCGCAGGCGCGCCTTCAGCTCGATGAACGAGCGCGGCCCCTCCTCGCCGCCGGCGCCGGCGCCCTTCGAGTCGCCGGAGAAGGAGGTCTTGCGCAGAGCCGCCTTGAGGTCGGCCGCCGCGGGGTGCGCGGAGGACGGCGCCCGCTCCAGGTGCAAGCTCTCCGACAGCTCGGACACGAGCCGCGTGGCGGGGTCCAGGTGGCGCGCGGGCGGCTCCGGGGGCGGGGGCGACTCGTCGGCGCGAGGCCGCTTCTTGTCGGCCCGCTCCTTGATTTCGGCGACCAGCTTCAGCTCGAGCATCTCTTTCATGGCGCGCTTGTCGGGCGCGTCCGGCGGCGGCGGCGGGGGCGGCGGCGGGGGCGCCGACTCCTCCGGCGGCGGCGGCAGATCCGGCGGCGGCGGCGGGAACTCGAGGTCGGCGAGGCGAGGGCGCGGCTTGCCGGGCGAGGGGAAGGGGCGCGCGGCGGCGGGCGCGGCGCGCGGCGCGCGGGGCGAGGCGGGCGCGCCCCCGCCGGTGACGCCGCCCGACGAGTTGGAGCGGATCATGTGCGGCGCAGCGCGGCCGGTGCGCGGCGACAGCGAGCGCGCCTCGTCGCCGGCGGCGCCGGGCGCGGGGTGCGCGGGGTGCGCGGCGGGCGCGGCGCCGCTCTGGCGCAGCGACTCGAGGTAGGCGCCGATGCGCGCGCCCTTGGGCAGCGTGCCGTACCGGTTGATGGCGCGCTTCACGTTCTGCACCTCGAGCGCGGCCACCTGCACGCCGCCGGCCGGCGCCTGCAACGACAGCACGGCACCCGTCAGGCGTGCAGGCAGGCGGGCGCGGCGCGCTGGGAGCGGCGGGTACCTTGTGCGCGGGCTCGGCGGGCGGGTGGTGGCGGCGCTTGGCGCGGTGCCGCGTGTCGCCGCCGCCGGACTCGTCCGTGTCGGGCGTCGCCTCGGCGAGCGAGCCCTCGGAGGAGGCCTCGCGCGCGCCCGCGCCCCCGCCGCGCGTTCCACCTGGCGGCAGGCGAACCGATATTATTAACATGTCATTTAGTAATTAAAAGTTTTTTATAGTAATCGAATCTATCGCTATGCGCCGGCACGGGCGACGGACGGACGGACAGACCGCGCCTCGCATGCCTCTGCGCACGAACCGTACGTAGCACCGCGACCAGCGAATCGTCACTCGCGTCGCTATGCAACGCTTTTAGCTTTTACTTTTTACGTCGTAAGTACAACAAATATGTAGTTTGTAAAAGTTAGATAAGAGCTCAGATAGAGTACCTACGAAGTGGTAGATGATAACGTCGGCCGGCGCGGCGATGGCGCGGTACGTACCGTTGAGGTCGGGCAGGTCGTCGGCCGCGTACTGCGACTCGCGGAACGAGCTGCACGACGACAGCAAGCTGCAACACACGCGCGCGCGTCACTAGCGGGCTGGCTATGGCATGGGGCTGCGGGGCCGCCGCGCGGCGAGCGGGCGAGTACCTGGTGCGCTTGGGCGGCGTGGGCGCCTGCTTGCCGCGCCGGTTGGTGGGGCGGCGCATCTGCACGCCGCGCTCGGCCGCGCCGCGCTCCTGCAGCTGCTTCTCCACCTCTGCAAGGCAAGGCAAGGCGCGTCACGGACCCGCCGGACGGGGAGTGGGGGGGGGGAGGGGGGGGGCGCGGCGCTACCGTCCGTGATGGAGTTGTCCTGGAACATGTGCTCGAGCGCGTGGTGGATCTCGCGGAAGGTGGGCCGGTCGGCGGGCGCCCACTGCCAGCAGCCGCGCATCAGCTCGTGCACGGCGGCCGGGCAGCCGGCGGGGCACTCCATGCGGTAGCCCTGCGACACAGCGCCACGCGTTAGTGCCCTCTCGGGCCGTACTCCGAACGTTCCGTTTGGACACTTCAACACTTGCCTACAAATTATGCCTATCACGATGGTCAACGATGTCCCGCCCGCGCCCGGCGTCCGGGTCGGCCGCCGGGCGCTGGCGGTGCGCGGACCGCGCCCGTCCGCTCGACGTTGTGTACGCATATCGCGAGAGTAAACAATAAATATCTATCAACAAAAGCTGTCATCCGATAAACACACATAACATACTCCTTACTCACTTCACAAATCAATAATAAATAACATATCACAGTGGGATGTTCATTTATACCTAAGTATATAAAAGCTTAATCTGACTGACTGTCTGAGTGACGCTGAAATTTAGAAGGTGGCTTATTTATACAACAAAACCATCCACACCCACCAAGGCGTAAGTTTTGGAAATAAGAGGGTGAAAAAGGGTGAAAACGTTATTATGAAACTTTTTAACGCGTGGAGCGATTTTCATGAAACTTTGTTTGTGTGCTGTAAATGCAAAATAAATAGACATAATATTTCAGGATTTTTCAATATAATCTTCTAAAAAAGGTAAAATGAGGAGTGAAAGTTACATGCTTAGGGGGTTTTGTTATGAGTTGTGTGATTTGTTTGAAATTCGGTGTAGATACTTTAAGTGAACGAAAGTTATTTCATAAAAAACCCGTTTTCTATAAATAGGTTTGTATCGCAGGGATAAGGAAGTAGTAGCTAGATTATGAACAGACGGAGGGATAGAGCGGGCGAGCGGGCGCGGCGCCGGCGGCGGTGCGATGTTTGTTTCAAGAAAGCATCGGCCTGTGCGCGGGCGCGGCGTCCGCTCGCGTATAAACGCCGCCGCCGGCCGGCCTCGGCACAGTCGCCTCCCGACCGCCAGCGAGCGAGCACCACCAGCGCCATGCAGCTCAAGAACGCTCTCCTCTATCTCCTGCCCGTGTTGCTGCTCCTCTCCGCCGCCGTCCTCGGTAAGTACCGGCCGACGTCGGCGTCGGTGCGCGGAGGGCCTCACTTTGTTTCGTTCTTCAGGCAAACACAAGAAGGTGAAGCCGAAGAAGTTCGTGTCTCCCACGACGAAGGGCATCCAGTGCTACAACTGCCTGTCGTTCGACCACCCCGGCTGCTGGGACCCCGACCACCCCGACTTCGCGAATATCACGGTGAGTGCCTCCGCCGTGCGCGCGCGCATGTCCCGCCCGCGGCTCACTAGACGAACGTCCGCAGGTGCCGAACATCGACTGCTACATCCCGGGCATGGCGTTCCTCTGCATCGTCATCACCTCCGAGTCCGCCAAGCTGGGTGAGCGCGAGGCGAGCGCGGCGAGCGCGGCGAGCGCGGCGAGCGGCGCGGCCGGGACTCACGGTTCGCGCTTCTGTTGCAGTGGAGACGGGCCAGGAGATCGGGCCGGTGCGCGCGCGCACGTGCGTGCCCGCCAAGGACTTCACCAAGAAGACCGTGTCCTACACCATGTGCTCCAAGCTGAGCAAGGAGCTGTCCGCGTCGGAGATCTTCAGCCGCATCGCCGTGTCGCGCCCGCACTGCACGCTCTGCAAGAAGCACCTCTGCACCGACGCGACGCACTGCTAGCGCCCCGCCCCCGTCCCCCCGTGCCCCCGGTCCCGCGCTCGCGTTCACACGCCTCCGCCTAACGTTTCCGGTACGTATTCATTCCACCTGCTTCCGCGCTCCGTTATTATGGAAACCGAGCCGATTTTAAGATTGTTTTCATGCTGTTCGATAACTGCAGCGCGATCGAGAGCGTGTTTATAAACACGCCGCGGCGCGGCGCGTGCAGCGCGGGCGCGGGCGCGGGCGCGGGGCGCTGCGGCGCCTTTGTTTTTGTTATTTCAATAAAGCTATTTCTAATAAATTTCATTTTTTTGTTTTCCGCTCGTTGCTATTCCTAATCGCGAACACACGAGGCACACGCGGCGGCAGCGCACGACGCGCCGCCGGCGCCGCAACCGCTCGCGAGTCTTCCACGCGGCAGACCTAAGCTCCGACTATACTTAAACTAAGGTTTAATTTTCACAACAAATTTCGGAACCTTATTTCAGTCGAGTTTGAGCGAATCGAAGAATGATATTGAAACGTTTTAGATTAGCCTATGAGTTATTCCAAGTAGCAAACATTGCCACATACCTTCTCGAGCATGTGGTAGACGTCGGCGAGGTCGACGCCGGGGTAGGGCGACATGCCGTAGGTGGCGATCTCCCACAGCAGCACGCCGAACGCCCACACGTCGCTCTTGGTGCTGAAGGTGTTGTAGGCGAGCCCCTCGGGCGCGGTCCATTTGATGGGGAACTTGGCGCCCGCGTGCGCGGTGTACGTGTCGTCGCGCATCAGGCGCGCCAGCCCGAAGTCGGCCACCTTCACCAGGTGGTTCTCGCCCACGAGGCAGTTGCGCGCCGCCAGGTCGCGGTGGATGAACGAGCGCGACTCCAGGTAGGACATGCCGCTGGCGATCTGCGTCGCCATGTACATGAGCACCACGGCGCCGGGCGCGGCCGCCGGCGCCGCCGCGGACGCGGACGCGCGCAGGAACTCGAGCAGGTTGCCGCGCGACATGAACTCCGTGATTATGTAGAAGGGCGGCTCGCGCGTGCACACGCCCAGCAGCTGCACCAGGTTCGGGTGCCGCATCTCCTTCATGATGCCCGCCTCCTCCAGGAAGTCCTTGAGCGCCATCGTGTCGTCCTTGAGCGTCTTGACGGCCACCTGCGGGCGAGCGCAGCGGCGCGGTCAGCGGTGCGAGGGGGGAGGGAGGGGGGGGGGGGGGGTGGTACTCACCGTGACGTTGGAGCGCTTCCAGGCGGCCTCGTACACGTCGCCGTACTGGCCGCCGCCGAGCTTGTGCTTCATGACGATGTCGGTGCGGTCGATCTCCCAGTGGTCGGGCGGCGCGAGCGGGAACACGCTCGGCTTGGAGCGCTTGGGCGCGGGGTAGAGCAGCTGCGCGATCAGGCCGTCGCCCGCCATCGAGTGGTGGTGCACCAGCTCGGCCAGCGTGCCGAACTTGCACTCCATGGTGACGAACACCTTGGCGTCGTCGTCCTCGTTGATGCGGTAGTGGTACACGCGGCCCTCGTAGCGCAGCGAGATGGAGCGCTGGCCCGGGCTGGACTCGGACTCGCGCACCAGGAAGCTGCCGTTGATGCCGGACGACAGCAGGTACTCGGCGGCGTTGCGCGAGATCGGCCCGTGGTACCACGAGTGCTTCTCGAGCGAGTTCACCGGCGTCACGTAGTTGCTGGGCACCCAGCCCACGCCGCCGCTCAGCGTGTGCGCCTCGCACCACTCGCCGCTCTTGTTGTAGCTCATGATGCGCACCTGCTCACCTGCAACCGACCGGGCGGCGTGTCACTGCGAGCGGCGGCTGCGCGCGAACGGACGAACATGGTCGAATGTCGAGTGAACGCCTACCGCATATTCATGTGCATTGTGCATGGTCGAGTCGACCGTTCGATGATAACCGGTATGTTTAGAGAAAGCGACATTATTACACACATTCATTTATCGATAACGTTATCTGACTTAAAAATAAAGCCAGCTCCATCGACCAACTACTTCGTAGTAGTAGGCGGAGAAAGAGCGAAAACCCCGCGTGTCCGAGCGGGCGAGCGGTTACCTTTCTTGAGCGTGAGCTGGTTCTCGCCACCGGCCTGGAAGTCGTACAGCGCCACGAACAGCTGCGGGTCCTCCTCGTCGTGGTGCGCCAGCAGGTTCTCCTTCGACGTCCACCTGCCGAACATGCGGGCTAGCTGTGAATGGGGGCGCCGGCGGCGTCGGGCGTGCGGGGCCGCTCGCACCTGTTGGCGCAGTCGAGCGGGGCGGGCGCGGGCGCGGACGCGGGCGCGGCGCCGCCGCCGGCTGCCGCCTCGCCGTCCGGCAGGTCGGGGATGTGCGGCAGCGGCCGGCTCTGCAGCAGCGCTTCTGGAACACGCAAGCCCACCGCTCACCTCCACCGTGCTCGCCCACACACTCCACTAGTCAGTGGGGCCGGTCGCGGGGAAGATCCACCACCGAATAGTATTTAAGTGAGTACAGTCCGTTACCTGGAAGAGCGCACGGGTTCGCCGCAGCCGGAGTCCACCCGAGCGGCGCCACAGCCCGAGCCGGCCGGTCACCGAGCACGCGCGCGATATCGCGATATGATCGCGAGTTGCCCCGTTTTATACCGCTCACTCGTTAATCACTGACCATCGTTCGTCCGTTCTGCGACCCTCTGGCGTTTTCTAAGCTATAGGAACGAGACCTATCCAGTAGAGCCAACGATTACTAGAACCATCGTCGACGATAGGTAGCTTCGGTACGTCATTATCATATCGTATAGGTACTTTATTATAGTCATTCCTGTTCAGTTATCAGCTAGGAATGAGTAATGATCAGTGACAGCACCTGCAGGCCGACGGCGTGCTAGTTGACGAGAGGGCAGCGCGCTACTGTATGGAGGTATGATATTATGCTGGCCCCCCACTATGCTTTGGGGTACTCGTGCTTCAATCAATTTTACCTTACATATATGTAAGGTAAAAGTACACTTATTTATGAATAGATATTTACTCCTTTACCGATTGTTACAAAAAAGAAAATATTTAAGGATAAATTAAACCCTTGCACAAATATTAAAACAGCAAAATCATTATCATCACTAAATCACTTGCAGTCAATTTCAATTATTATGGTTAATTTTTTGTCAAAGCAGAGCTAATAGTCAATAGTGAAGTCAACATAAAAAAAATCGTATAAAGTCATAATTTATTTTTGTTTTAAATACAATAAATAAAAATTTAAAAACTATTTCTATTTTTAATATTCTTATGTGTTGCACCACTGTTCCATTCATTCATTCATTCATTTCTAAATAAATTAATATTTTTGAGAAGTATTACATCCTTTCATATATACCTAACCAAGGAATTAATGTTTGTAAGTACTTATTACTACTATCCCTCCCACCTAGCTCTCCACCCTAGGTTGGAAGTTGGGAACTTTGTGTGCCATCTTCCAACCTCTGCCAGGTTGGATGATAGGAATACTTATCTTTATTTTTTATGTTCCCAACTTCCAAACTGTCATTGATGTTCAGTGGCTGGCAAAATATACAGTGTATTATCATTTAGAAGAGGACTAAATGTGACAATAATAATGACTAAGGAAAAAAAACAATATAAAACAAAAAAATAATAGTTTAAAATAACTAAAAAACACGCTTTTTATAGAAACCGAACTAAAAAATAGAAAATAAATTAAAAAAAAATTATTTAAAAAAAGTGTGGGGTGCATGGTGTCAATAGTTATAAATATTTTATTGACAGATATGAGTAGAGTGATTATCATTTCCATAATATCTTAAAAAGCACCCCACGCTTTTTTTGAAATATTTTTTCTATTTTTTAGTTCGGTTTCTATAAAAAGCGTGTTTTTTAGTTTTTTTAAACTATTATTTATTTTCTATTTTTTAGTTTGGTCTATTTATAATAGCTTGTTTTTTTAATTTTAAACTATTGCACGACTCATTATGCGAGGCAACAGAGAGTGCTTTACGATTGAAAATTTTTTTTCAAATTGAAAAACGGAATAATTTTATCGAAACAGTGTATTGTCATCGGTCCTTGCTAAATCTACGAAGTTTGAACGAAATCTGGTCGTTTAGTGGGTCAAAATCGCTCCCAAAAAAATCGGTTACAAACATACATACAAGTGAAGGTAATAAAAAGAGTGTAATAAGATCATAGTATTTCATAGTATAATTTGTTTTCATGTTGTTTTTTAATGTTTTGTTGTGTGTGCTGTTGGCGTTGCCTAATAAATAAATAAATAAATAAAAGATCAGTATTTTTAATTATATTTTTCAATAGTGATACCACTTCATACCAAAATTGGCCAACTTTGTCTTTAGGAATTCTTGTTAACATTTTACAAATCACATTTAGAGAGGTGGTATATCTATCTATCACTCTTGAATCAAGAGTCTCGACTAGAGTTTGTATTCATGAGGTGATTATGAATAAAATGATGAAGTTTTGATTTGTTTATTAATATTGAAACCTTCCGAGTCTACGAAAAGGAAAACGAAATACCAAATCACCATTGTTGTGTATGTATTTTAAGATAATAATATTATTTTTTAAAAACATAATAAATTATGTTGATGACTTATTGACAGTTTGGAAGTTGGAAACAAAAATAATTATGATTATGTATTCCCACTATTCAACCTAGCAGAGGTTAGAAGATAATACAAAAAGTTCCCAACTCCCAACCTAGGGTGGAAAGCTAGGTTGCAAGATGGGAATAAGTCTTTGTAAGTAGCCTCAATAAGTTGTTAAAAAACAATATGTTTCACAGCAGAGCACTAGTTCATAGCATACTCTAAAGCTCAAGACAGAGGCGCTGCACTCCAACTGTAAATTTGCAGTTTGAATGCAGTTACAACTGCCTAACTGTGCAGCCTGATTGCAGTCAGTGTGCAGTTGCAGCTCCAACGATTGCACGCTGACTGCAAGCTAGCTGTACAGTCAACTGCACGCTGACTGCAAGCTAGCTGTACAGTCAACTGCACACCAACTGCCAGCAAAAAAACTCAGCTATCTAGAGGTTAATACAGGTTTATTAGGAGTACACTTTCAATATTATGTGATCTATAAAATTGTGTTCATGCCTGTCACTGTTTATGTACCACCCATTATTATATGATGTCTAAAACTTTTGAATAAGTAAACCGAATGAAGAAAACTTATCTACTTTGTTATACTGACCCCTTGTCAGCCACAGAGTGTATACTATTATTATTAGTCCCTTCCACCTTACCTACAGGTATATAAAATGGTGTCTAATGCCGTTGGAGCATCCAAACAATGTTATTTGGCACATGCTTATATTTTGCACGGTAGATAATCTAATTTTATGAAAACCTAAATCTAAATATTGTCCGTTTGTGTCGTTTGAGAGCAGACTACGCAATCTTTCGATATAAATCTATCTTCCTAAATATTAAGAATGATGAGACTAAATGATACAGCCGGCATCGGCATGGTAGGTATGATAGGGCGAGCGGCACTCGGTGGAGCGGCGCGAGGGAGCACTCACCGCTATGTTCCGTGAAGATGTTAGAACCGAGCGCGCGGGGGTCCTTGGGCGGCCGCGGCTTGCGCGAGGCGCGCATGGACGCGCCACCGCCGGTGCCGCGCTCTTTGGCTTGCTGCGCCCCCATGGCGCCACACGAGCCGTCGCCGTCCGCCGAACCGCACCCGCACCCGCACGACAACGTTCGTTGTGACGACGCGACACACGCTCCCCTTCGCTACATCACTGACCGCTTGATGAACGACCGAGGCACCGACGCGATACACCTCGAGATCAAATATTTTAAATTCGCACGGGTCGCCGGTTATCACACATAACGTAAGCGGCTCGCAGAGATAGCATCACCGGATCGCAACATTATCTAAAAAACATCGATCGATCAAACACCGCCACCGCCATTAAAGATGATGAATGAGTGAGTTGAACTGTTGAGTGAGTGGAGTCAGTGAAAGATGAGTGAGGAAGACTGGATTTGCGAGAAACACAGATTAAAATATACAGATAGAGTATTTAGCGAGCTTTTGACCAAAAAGAACGGTACCACAGAGTACAAGACAGACAAGATTATGAAGAAAAAGAAAATAGATATAACCAAAGACTTCTTCTTCTTCTTCTTCAATTATGGCATCTGTCTCTTCTTCTTCTTCTTCTTCAATTATGGCATCTGTCTCTTAGAGAACAATTTTGCCAGTGTCAAGTGTAATTATTCATAAGTATTGTCAACGTCACAGAGTCATAGTCAAGTTGTCAAGTCAATTTTAAACAAAAGATGGCTGTTTTGTTGAAAATTTTCGGGATTTGCTCCGATGGAATTTGAAGAGAACTATTCACTCTAATTCACATACTTTACACTCGCGTCAAGAACCCGGGCTTTATTGGCAAAATAACCACCAAAATTACGCAATAAAACTCAAAATAACACGAGAAAACATATAAAAACCAGAGCGACGTAGTTGTCAGGCAAATACACCGCAGAAAATCCCCATCTGTCTCTTAGAGAACAATTTTTCCAGTGTCAAGTGTATTTATTTATAAGTATTGTCAACGTCACAGAGTCATAGTCAAGTTGTCAAGTCAATTTTAAACAAAAGATGGCTGTTTTGTTGAAAATCTCGGGATTTCCTCCGATGGAATTTGAAGAGAACTATTCACTCTAATTCACATACTTTACACTCGCGTCAAGAACCCGGGCTTTATTGGCAAAATAACCACCAAAATTACGCAATAAAACTCAAAATAACACGAGAAAACATATAAAAACCAGAGCGACGTAGTTGTCAGGTAAAGCACCGCAGAAAATCCTATAACCAAAGACTATCTTTACTCTGAGGACCAAAGACATTTTATGACAGATTATTGGTTAGCCTGCTCTGTGGCCTGCTCAAATGGGCGAGGCGAACAAATAAAAAAAAATGACAGATTATTGGATTGGTTGTTTGATACAAAAGCGATGTAGTGATCTATCTACATAAATAAATTCTCTTTGGGTTTTTTGGAAGGGGAGGGAAAATAAATGGCGGGTTATTTAACCCGTTTTATTTTAAAGAAAACGGAAGAAATTAATTTACGTAAGACTAGGCATTAAGGTCTATGTATGACTATAGCCTGCTCAAATGAGCGATTAATAATTAACAACTGGATACAAAAGCAGTGAGTGACTTACAAGTGAAATAACAAAACTAAAACAAAACAAGCAACTAACTAATAACTAAATGAAATACTTACATGAATTTACCTCTATTATCACAACTCAACATTAAGTTGTTGCGTTCTACTTGACTTTAGTACTACCCCGCATTATTCGTGTTTATTGCAACCATTTGTAGTTGGTTCATAAACACCTACTACCTACTAAGTATACATACCTATTTGGAGCAGCCGTTGAATCGCAGGTCCAAGTCCAGCATCCAGCTACGTAGGAAGGTGCCTTGATTCTGAATTTCAGTTTGACGTCGTAATAATCTACCTATGTAGGTATGTACCTAAATGTTGAGGTGTGTTAGTAAGTAGGTAAGGCTCAAGGTCCCCTCCAGGTTGGTCTCAATCAAAACTTTGAGAGCTGATAAACCTGAAAGTTCTGCTCCAATTTACAGCAAGCCCATATCCCTGGTAGGGTAGCATTCATACTACATACCTACCTACTACTTAGGCGATTTTTCTTAAATGATCTGCATTGACTTTTCTAATGGTCCAAGTCCACACCAATTTATGGTTTCCTATGGTAGGATCATGGCTTTTCTCTCTATTTTTTTAATATAAAATATAGCCTATGTCATCCGGGGACAGTGTAGACAGTGAAAGAATATTTGAAATCTTGTACTTGCACATGTACTGCTCGTGCCAGCAAGTTTTGTATAATCTTTATTCACATGGCTCCCTGCCTGACCTTGAAGGTGCGCTGTGGCGGGGCATCGCCGTTGGTATGGGAGGTGCCAGATACAGTTATATATGTATATAAATATATGGTATAATATAAATTATCAAATAAAAGTCATAGGGTGTGTTTCGATTTTATTTTCAGTTTTTCGGTAGATAGTAGGTGCCTACCTGCCTACCTAAATAATGAGCATTAAAATAAAATAACTCACAAGCACTAAGTCAATTAGGCAAGTGATGATGCTATGAGATGAGATGTACATATTAACAAAATTTCATGTTGTTTTGCTAGGTAGTAGGTAAAGTACGTACTATCTTCCTATTGATTGGCTGCATGTTCAGTTTAGTGAACAATAATTATTTTACATTACTAGGCTGATATTTAAAATTAAATACCTACTTACTATTTACAGTTAGTTGTGTGAAATTAGCACACCTCATCTCTAGGTAGAGTTCATATTTATCTCACAAAGTCCTGTGTCATGGTAGGTATTTAATAAGACGTTGATAGTGTTAAAATTCAAAGACCAATCATTAATTCAGCACACTTTGTGAAATAGAATGACCATCTGTGTCGGTAGGTGTGCCAGGTTCATCACTACTTTGGCACCTGCTACACCTAGTTCGTGCGTGGCTATTGCATGTAGATTGCAGTGCCTCACTGCCTGGGCTACCTGGCCACCTACTCTGCATGGCGTCATAGCCAACGTGGGTAAGTCTTGTACCTACTATGAATAAGGTTTGAGCTTGTACAAACTGGTTACCTACTTAACTCTATATTACCTCCACCTGGCACAACAACTCTGCCGCGATAATTCTTTTATTAACAAGAATACCTAGTACGTACGAGTGCCCGATTACAATGTACAGTGGGCGCATAGCTCTTTCCCGTTCGCGATATTAGAGTAGGTACCTACCATCGACCATACGTAACTGTTTGACATGTGCGCGTACGAGGTGCATGTATTTATCTATAGCGGGTAGGTCTTTACCGTAGTAGGTAGGTAAGGTACATTATGTAATGTTCACCTGCGTGCGCCGTCGCTCGCTGGTTACAAGTAGGTAGGTAGGTAGGTAGATGCGTTGCGGACATCGGTCGACACTTTGGCACAGAATACGCACGCGTACCGTTCCTAGCGAGTCTGGCCTGCAGCCAGCATCGGTATTGTCAAGTTCATTGGCAGGGAAGAGGAACTAATTCGGGCCACATTCTAAATACGTAACACGCAGTAGGTAGGTAGGCGGCCAGCGGCACTGCCGAGGGCGCCGGGTCGGTGCTTTGGCGCGGCAGTACCGACTCGATTGTGGAGATGTCCCGCAGGTAGCCGGACGTGGAATGTGCCTACCTGCCTATCGAACGCCGAGCTCGAACTTGCACAAGTGTAGGTAGGTACCCATTACCTGTAGGCTGTAGGTGCCTAGTCCTATTACTTACCGTACCTACTTGTATATAAGCCCTAGGTAAGTACTAGAGATGGGCCGAATGTGGTTTGAACCGAATCCGAACTTCGGCCGAACATTCGGTTAAAATCAAAAGTTCGGACGAACTTCGGTTCAATTTCGCGCGCTTTCTCGAGAGCGACACGTCGTTTTTTCGCAGGCAGGAAACGTATTTGAAAAAAAACGTAACAAACATCTGCCATAGGGCAGTCATTGGTGTTTTAGCACCGTAATCTGCCTCTAGTAAATTTTAAATATGAGTGAGTAGATATATGAGAAAAGTTTGTTTAATTTGATTGTTAAAAAAAATACCCTTTAATTTTAATAAAAAATACTTGATGCTGAAGTTCGGTTCAAGCTGCCGAAATTCGGTTGAACCGAATGTGAACCGAATTTCGGCCCATCCCTAGTAAGTACCTATGTGGATACCTAGTCTAATTCCTTTTTATGTCGTACGAAGAGGTCCAGTAAGGAATAGAACTAAGTCGAGGAAAATTCATCACTCATCATTACCTACGCCGACTAGAGTCAAACTCTCAAAATATAAAGAAGGTAGGTACCTACCTACCTAGCGTTGTTAGTACTTACATAATGTATTTAGGTAATATACCTAGGTACTTATTGTACATACTTAGATATTACATATTATTATTTATTAGGTAGGTAATATCGGTTATCATTCGCAATCAACCCAATCATGTTCAAAATTTCAAACCTCGCTCCGTTACAATAAAATATTCAAAAAGTGCGAACAGACCCTCATCCTAACAGATAACAAACTGGGAAACCACATCTTGATAAATGACACGAACCTACCTACCGTCTCTACGGATAGGTGAGTCGAGTAGGTACTCGCGGCGGGCGTGAGGGGGGTGTGGGGGGCGTCCTGCGCTAGCCGGGCAGCGGCGCCTCTTGGTAGAAGTCGGGCTCGTCGTCTCCGTCGATGTCCTTCTGCGCCCCGTCGAGCTGCAACCGGGCGGAACGTTAGCGGCCGGCGGTCGCGCGACGCGGGCGGCGCGCTGCCGCTCCCGCTCACCGCTCGCAGCTGCAGCGGCGTGAAGAGGAACGCGAGCGCCATCCGCAGCGGCACCATCAGCACCAGGAAGAAGGGCAGCGCGAGCGAGAAGCGCGACGACTTGACCGCGTACAGCAGCGCCAGGCCCGCCAGCTGCACCAGCGTGTACAGGTGCATCCGCGCGGTCGGCACCTGCGGGCGACGCGGCCGTGAGCGCGGGGCCGGGCGCCTCCCCCCGGCCCGCGCGGCACTCACCCGGCGCACGTACGGCGCCTGCGGGTGGTGCTTCACCGGCTTCAGCAGCAGCACGGTGCGCTCCCACAGCTGGATGCCGCCGAGCGCGGACACGCCCATGTACAGGAACACGCCGAACAGCACCGCCATCGGCACGAGGCGCAGCCAGCGCGCCGCCAGCACGGACGCGCCGACCAGCAGCGCGACCGCGAGCGCCGTCAGCCGCTGCTCCTTCACCTCGACCACGTGCGGCTTGTCGCCGGGCGCGTGCGTGCTCGACATCACCGTGAGCGCGGCCACGTGGCTCACCGAGCGCACGGTCGCCACGCACTGCCACGGCGCGCCGCACAGCCCGCAGAGCGCGTTCACGACCGACATCACCACGATGTCCGCGTGGAAGCCGCCGCCCTTGCGCAGCCGCCGCTCCGGCTTGGCGACGATCAACCTGCCGGGCCGACCGCGCCGCCGTCATCTCGCGTCGGTCGCGCCGGTCGCGCCGGTCGCGCCGGTCGCGCCTCGCACTCACTCGGCGATGTGCGTCTCCATGAACACGATGATGTAGACCATCAGCGCGGGCAGCGCGCAGGCGAGCGCGCCCCACGCCGGCACGGTGGCGAGCCCCGCGCCGAGCGGCACGAGCCAGGGCCGCGGCGCCGTCGGGCTCAGGCCGGCGGGCACGCGCAGCGTCTCCGTCCACACGGGCGCGACGCTCGAGACGGCGACCATCGCGACGATCGCGATCGGCACGCCGAAGTCGCCGAGCGCGCGCCGGGCCTGCGACGAACGGCGCGCGGGTCAACCCCGGCCCCGCCGCGCGACCCCGCGCGACCGGCCGGTACTCACGCTGCGCCCGAGGAACTTGCCGTTGCGGAAGATGCGCAGGTAGTACGCGATCGCGAACGTGCCGAGCGTCAGCATCGTGCACCACAGCGCCGTGTTCGGCCGCGGCGCGCTCCGGGCGGGTCCTGCGGTCGGCGCTCGGTCAGAGGACGCTCCGGTCGCCCGCCGCGGGGGGCGAACGCTCACCGGGCGCGGCGGTCGCGTCGGGCGCGGCGCAGTAGTCGACGCCGAGCGGGTGCGCGCGGTACACGGCCAGCGTCGCCGCGATCGGCTCCGAGATGAAGATCAGCGAGATCAGGAACGCGAAGATGTCCTCGGTGAACCTGCGGGCGGAGCGGTCAGCGGGGCGCGCGGCGCGCGGGCGGATGGCGACGCGGGACGCACCTCGTGATCCGCTTGACGGCGACGCTGCCCTCGACGGCGGCGACCGCGAGCGCGATCACCACCATCCAGAGGCCGGCGTACATGCGCGCCACGAGGAAGTCGAACCCGGCGGCGCGGCAGAAGCTCGCCAGCGACTCGTCCAGCAGCAGCAGCGGGCCGGTCGCGCCCGTGATCATCAGCGGCTGGCCGGCGCCGAGCGCGAACAGGACGCCGCCCGCGCTCGTGAACACCTGCGCGAGCGCCGCCGTCCCGTCAGCGGGGCGCGGCGCGGCGGGGCGGGCCCGCCGGCGGCGCCGCTCACCAGGGTCTCCGAGATGCCGATCTGGCCGTCCGTCTTCTCGGCGAGCAGCCCGCCGAAGGTGATCGCCGACGAGAGCGCCGCGAAGTACATGAAGATGGCGGCGGCGAGGCACTGCCCGTTCAGCGCGTCGCGGAAGTCGGACGCGTAGTGCGGGTAGCGCCGCTTCACGTCGCGCAGCACGCCTGCAAGCCGGCACGTCGCACTCGTCCCGGCGGGCCCGGACTCGCCTCTCGTATTTAACGCGCTCGGAATATTATCGAATCTTAATCGGAATCGGGGAGGGGGGGGACCTTATTCGAGTACTCGATTATATCGAATCGAAACATCGGGCGACCATCGATCGGGATCAAACATTGAGGAGGTGAAGCACCTCCTCACCTGCGAATGCATTATCGCTCTCCATTTTCGGACCGGTCCGCCCGCCCCGGCCGGTTATCGATAATCGTCACTTCCTCGACGGATCCAGGATCTATTACGGTTCGTGAACGTCGAAGGAGGCGATCGTTTACGATTCCACCCCGAACGAACCCCGGTCGGCCATCCCGACTTTAAGGTGGCCGGTCATCTTAAAATGTATAATTTCTTCTAAAATATGGAGAGCGCTGGTGGTGTAAAGCGCTGGTGGTGTAGTGGTAGCACCCCTGCCTCACGATCCGAAGGTCGTGGGTTCAAACCTGGTCGTGCACCGATGAGATTTTCCATTTGAAAAATTTATGTGCGCAATGCCAGTGCTCTTAAACGGTGAAGGAAAACATCGTGAGGAAACCGGCATACCCTAGAACCGAAAGTTCTAAGGTATGTGTCATAGGTTAGTATTCTAATAAGCGGCGATGGGCTTGCAATCTGTCACGTACGGAATACTCACTACTGTGCAAAATGTGGGCATGTACTAAATGTCATGTTTGGACTTGCCTCTGACTACCCCCTTTAGATATCCTCAAAGATCTAAGTAGGTAACTAAAGATCTGAGGAAGACATCTACCGAGCCCGGGGATTACAGTCGTGATCATATTTTTTTTTTTTATATGGAGGGAGCGAATCTCTCGTCGATCGTTTTCGGATCCCTAGCGGTCGAACGTTAAATACGAGAGGGGACCGTCGCCCCCGGAGCTCACCGCCGAAGAGCCGGCCGGTGCGGGCCAGCGGGTCGTCGGGCTCGTCGGGCGGCGCCGCCCGCTCCGCCTCGAGCAGCGCCCGCTTCTCGTCGGGCGGCGCGGGCGCGGGCGCGGCGGCGGCGCGGCGCTCGAGCGCGTCGCGCTTGCGGCGGCGGATCAGCTCGCTCTTGGCGCGCAGCTCGTCGAGCGGCAGCAGCGCGCGCCGCTCCCAGTCGCCCGGCGGCAGCACGATCGACTCGTCGAGGAACTCGTTGATCGCGGAGAGCAGCTCGCGCCGGTCGCAGGCGCGGCGCGCGATCGCGTGGAACGCGCGGTTCGCCATCAGCGTCGAGATCGAGCGGCCGACCTCGCGGTAGTCGACGTCCGCGTCCGGCGGCCCGAGCAGCACGAACAGGAAGCGCACCGGCACCGGCACCTCGGTGACGGCCGGCATCGGCGCCGCCTCCGCGAGCCGGACGAACGCGATCGTGGGCCGCGCGAGGAACGCCACCTCGCCGACGAGCACGGCGGTCGCCTCCGCGTCGCCGGGGATCCGCCGCATCAGCGCCTCGTTCGGCGGCCGCGGCTCCTCGGGCGCCGGCGTCGCCGAGTCGCGCCGCTCCGACCCCGCCGCGGACGACCTCTTGCGCGCCTCGGCCGGCACCGCGTGCGAGCTGCGCCGGCGCCGTCCGTCCGCCAGGCTCTGCGCGGGGCGAGGGCGGTCAGCGCGGGGCGGGGGCGGTCGGCGCGGGGCGGGGGCGGTCGGCGCGCCGGCGGGGGCTCGCGAAGTCGGCGGTCGGTGAAGGTGAGGTGCCGGTCGCGCCGACTTCGAGAGCCGTAGCCGCCGGGCGCGGGGCCGGCCGATCCGCCGCTCGAAGGACATCTCGGCGATGAAAAAATGTCCGGATGCGGGAGGGGGCGAAACGGTCGTCGGAAAAGTACGAGGCCGCGACGGGGTCGGTCCGGAGGCGAAGAGCGCCGACCGAACCGACGCGAGGGACCGAGGAGCCTCCGTCGGCGGGAGGGGTGCGAGGGGGGGAGGGGGCGGGCGACGGGCTCGCCTACCCGCATCAGCCGGGGCAGCGCGCTGTGGCGCCGCGGCGCGTCGGCGGGCAGGGGGCGCGGGGGGGCGCCCAGCGAGCCGCGCGCCTCCCGCGTCGCGCCCGCGCCCGGCCCGCTCGGCGACTGCACCGCGCCCGCGCCGGAAACAGCACCGACTCGTCACTCGCTCCGGTCACCCTGCGGCGCGCCCGCGGGAAGCCGGCCCGGCGACGGACGAGTCCGCTCCGGGGCCGGGCGATCGATCGGGCGCGCATTCGACGTCGTCGATCCGTCGGTCGGCCTCGAAGCCCTTCGAAAGTTAGCGAGGGAGCCATCGTTCGCGGAGAGGCCGGGACCTCCTCGCGGCATCGTCCGGGATCGTCTCCGGCCCGGACGGGACCGGACCCCATCGGAGGGGCCGGCTCCTCGTCGGACCCCCCCGGGCCTCCGAATAATTTCAAAAAGGCTCGATTCGGTCGCATAATGTTATTCGGCTCCGCGCGAGTCACGCGGCGGAGCGCGCCTCCTATCGGATTAACCTTCGACGTTCGATAACGCTATCTGGCGCGGCATCGCTCCAGATAATCTCGGCGCTCGCGCTCCGTCCTTCCTCGAGCCCCGACCGTCTCCACCCGGCACGCGTTCTCCTCTCTATCGTCGGAAGGTCCCGCACGAACTTATCGAAGCGCCATCACCCTATCGGTGTTTCCACTGAGGATTTTGGTTTTTTGCCCTAAAATCTTTGGAAATTATCCCAAAAAATCCTAAATTTTTCTTTTGAAAATCCCTACGAATAATAATTTTAAAAAACACATCTTCTTGCACATATTAATGCAAAAAAATATCGAACAAAACTATCGATTCGAAGACTCGAATGAAGAAGCATCACTTTCGCAGGCTTTCGTTAACTTCTCTCCTTTATCTCGAGATGAAAAAGTTACTAGCTCACTATAATATTATCCTTCGGGTCTTCGATCCCCCGATAGGTAGAGCTATCGAGCATGGAAATAAAAAGGTTCACCGCCTCGAGTAATCTTTACCCTAAAATTCCCTACACGAATCCCCCCTGTCGCAATCAAAATAGCCCTAAGTCGCACATGAACCGAGTAGGTTCGCCTTAAAAAAGGGCGAAATCCCTAAAAGTGGGCACCCTGCACCCGATCTACATTCATCTAAATAGGTTTAGCCGTTACCGAGGAACATCCGCCCGCGCGAAGGCTCCGCGACGGAGCGGGACCGGAGCCCGCGCGAGCGGCGCCGGGTTCTCATCTAGGTCGCCTCGCTCGGACCTATCTCGAGCCTACCTCGGGGACATCCTCGTTTAGATCGACGATCGCTTAGTTATTCTAAGATAGCGGGACCGATTCCGTCGTTCCCTGGAATAACTCGAAAAATGATTAAATACGTGAGTACCTCCAGGTCGTCCGACGGATCCAGGCATTCGTGAAGTTAGCCCCGGGGGCGAGTTTGCGCCGGTCCGGGTCCTTCCCCCCCTCCTCGGCCCTCCGAACGCTCCCGAAGAACGATCCGGCGCAGCTCTCGCGGCTAACTTCACGAATGCCCAGATTCGTCGAGCCGAAGTCGGCCGGGAAGGTGATCCGAACGCATTCTAAGGACCGAGATGAGGTAACGTCGACTCACCTGCAGGCTGGAGTGCGAGGAGTGCTTGCGGCCGCCGACGGAGAAGCGGAAGCGGCCGGCGGGCGCGGGCTGGCGGCGCAGCAGCAGCGCGCGCAGCACGGCCTGCGCGTCGTCCTCGGCCAGCAGCCCCGCGGCCGCCATGGCGCGCACGGCGGCGCCCGCCACGCCCGGCAGCCCGCGCTCCGGCAGGTCCAGCAGCACGGCGCCCGTCTCCAGGCAGCGCCGCAGGTTCAGCAGCGAGTGGAAGGACAGCGACGCCACGTGCGGCCGGCCCCAGCGCGCCGCGCCCTCCTCCACGTCCTCCTCGTACTTGATCCAGCGCGCCGTCTCGCGCCACTCCGCCTCCTCCACGAGCTCGTCCAGCTGCACGAACACCGAGTGCGGCGCGCCGTCGCCGGGCGGGCCCTCGCCCGCGCCGAGGGCGGCCGCGGGCTCCTCGTAGGGCGGCGGCGCGGCGTCGTCCCGGGGCGGCGGCGCGGCGTCGTCCCGGCGCGGCGCCCCCGCCTCGCCCCACACGACGCGCTCCATCTCCTCGTCGAGCCGCACCTCGTCGTCGTCGTCGGCCGCCGCCTGCGCACATCGCCCGGTCGGTCCTCCGCCGGGAGACGATCCCGATCGCCCCCGCCGGAACCGAATCCCGGCAGGTCGATCGAGGATCGGGTGGAACGATCGATCGCTATCGGACCTCCGCGGACCCGGGACGGGCGGAGGATCCGTCGGCCATCGGGAGCGGTCGACGCGCTCCCGTCTCCCGAGGTAGTTCGTCGCGGTCGTCGACTCATCCGAAGAGAATATAATCAGACTCATCGGTTATGTCAAAGTAACTCGGAATCATGGAAGCGAAGAGAATCACTACGTTTTAGTAAGTAGGTCCAACCGACAAACCTCACCTCCTCACAATCCATGTAGGCGGGATGGGAAGGTGTGCGATCTCGGTGGGATCGTTCTAATAAAGCGGGAGCGTGCTCTCTCCGATTCGTCCGAAGATTTTCTTAAGAGAACCTTCGCTAACTAAAGATGTGATGAGGCAGAGCATCATGCGTCGGCGTAGCGCTGCTGGGGTCCAGCTGTCCGTCCGTCCGTCCGTCCGTCCTTCCGTCCGTCCGTCCGTCCGTCCGTCCGTCCGTCCGTCTGTCCGTCCGTGTGCGACGCGAGCTGGACGTGCGCGGGTGGTTCGAGAGCTGTGGGTCGATCGACCGAGCAGGTACGGTAAGTACGTCCGATACAAGTGTGTAGGTATGTAAGTGATTGACGTGATTTTCCAATAAGCTCTCATCGATCATTCGGAGAGTAGGTAGGTACCTACCTAACTAAGTACAATATCTTTGGACAAAAATCATCGTCAATAACAACTCCGATAGGGCGTTTTTATCTCTGATCCAAATACTTAGGTACATTATGTAGGTAGATAGGTACATAAATAGGTAGGTGCGCCGTATCAGTAGCTACGGGCATAATATGGTAGACTAGCTTCCGCCCTCGACTTCGCCTGCGTTCTACCTTGAAGAACAAAAACTAACGTATCCCGCGGAAACCGTTCATTTTCCGGGACACCGAGTACTGCGTTATGAACTCATGACGCGCGGCAACATTCTTACTTGCGTTCATTTCATTTTCACTTTTGTAATGACTCCGTAATTATCTTGTTTTTTTTTTCAAAAACGGCGGGGTGCATTCATTTGACGAGTCTGTTTGTCTGTGTCTGCAGCATCGACTCCGGGACGCATGAACAGATTTGTTTTTCTTTTTTTGTTTGAAAGGCGAGTTAGTCGGGACTCGGGAGTATTCTTAGCTATGTTTGATGGAACTCGGCCCAAAATGGCCGCCCCGCCACAAAATTATGGACATAATAATTTTTTTCACAACTCCCTCAATAATAGGTAGAGTATGAAATAAAAAGGCTCGTAGTAGAATTCTATTCACAATGTCAATTTTCAAATCCAAGATGTCCGCCCGGCCCCGCTACCACAAACCGACGGGCAAAATTAGTGTCGGGGGTTTTTTTGAACTTTGATATTATGTATATGTAGGTAGTCGAGGAGTTTAGGCGTGATTGCGTACCTACTTAACTTATACAGAGATACTTTCGCATTACCTAATTATAATGTTGATAATTTAATAGAGATTATCTTCAAGGAAGGAGGAAGGGTCAGCTTGGGTGATTTGGCGTTGTATGTTTGTGTTACGTTATTTACAGCATAACTTATGATCGTTTTAATCCAATCTGCATGAAAGGGGTTGTAAAGATATTGGGTTCCAATTTTTTTTATTTTCTCGAGTGAAGTACAAATTAAAGGCCTTTATTATTAGTAACGGGTATTTATCGCATAATTATTTACCTATTTTTTCCCGACGTTTCGACAGGTTTGCACACTGTCGCGGTCACGGGTAGACTGGTCAGTCTACAGACCACGTCGGGAAAAAATAGACCCCAAAATAATAATGTGTTCAGTCAGATCGTGAAAGACCTTTAGGGATAGTTGGCTCAACGAATCTAGGCATTCGTGAAGTTAGCCGCAAGAGCTGCGCAGGATCGTTTTTTGGGAGCAATCGGAGGTATCGAGGAATTGAGGATTCCCCCCCGGAAAGGAACTGGACAGGCGCAAACTCGCACCTGTGGCTAACTTCACGAATGCCCAGATCCGTTGGATGAACTTATACCTACACATTTATGTACATTCAATACAATGTATTTTTTTTATTCTAGCGTGGATAGATTTTGTAATAATTATAACGAAATAAGTAAAAATAAGAAAACCTCTAATGTCCTAGCACGGGTATAAGTAGGTACCTAGCTAAGTAGGATAATTTAATAAATGTTTTCGATCGGGAACAACTTACGGAGCATAGGAAATTGTGTGTCCATAAACGTTCGCGCAGTGAGTGGTGACAATTAGTACGGAGGCCGGTCCGCGGCGCGGCGCAATGTCAATGCCGGCCCGGCGGCGCTAACTATTTATACTGATATACATTCTAGGTTGAGAGTTTTCATCGTCGATCAGGCATATTTAAATTGTATCACAACTCGCAGCCGCCCGTCCCTCCCCTCGGCCCGCGTGAAGCGAGAACGTTGCGCTATGCACGTCTCGTCGTCGAACGTTGCTCAACACCTTAAAGTTTCTCGGCACGAGCTCAAATAGAAAACGTTCGTCCGTCCGAGTTCGGAATGCTCCGAAGCGGCGAAGGCGGGGTCCGTTCGGAGACGCGAGCGTGCCCGGCGCGGGGCCCGGGCGGCGCACCGCGAGCGTCCGACGGCGGCGGGGTCCGTTCGGAGACGCGAGCGTTCCCGGCGCGGGGCCCGGGCGGCGCACCGCGAGCGTCCGACGGCGGCGGGGTCCGTTCGGAGACGCGAGCGTGCCCGGCGCGGGGCCCGGGCGGCGCACCGCGAGCGTCCGACGGCGGCGGGGTCCGTTCGGAGACGCGAGCGTTCCCGGCGCGGGGCCCGGGCGGCGCACCGCGAGCGTCCGACGGCGGCGGGGTCCGTTCGGAGACGCGAGCGTGCCCGGCGCGGGGCCCGGGCGGCGCACCGCGAGCGTCCGACGGCGGCGGGGTCCGTTCGGAGACGCGAGCGTGCCCGGCGCGGGGCCCGGGCGGCGCACCGCGAGCGCTGAGCTATGAGCGTCTGTCGAGTCGCACGCTATAGGTACTTGAACGGTGTTCGGGGATAATAAACCTTAACCTTGTAACTTGTACCCGATCTTACTTGTATTGCTTCAATATTGACAAAAACTATACTTGCGCCGATCGATAGTTGAGTAGGTAAGTAGGCTTCTTTCGGTACCTACTGTCTACCTCCTACGCGCACAAATAGCACGCTAGCATTTTCCGCGTCGACGAGGTTGTGCGTCGGGGCGCGGGACCCGGGCGGGGCTGCGGCCCGCACGAGGCACGGCAGCCGCAGGGTGCCCTGTTCCCTTCCGTGCGTCGGGGCGCGGGACCCGGGCGGGGCTGCGGCCCGCACGAGGCACGGCAGCCGCAGGGTGCCCTGTTCCCTTCCGTGCGTCGGGGCGCGGGACCCGGGCGGGGCTGCGGCCCGCACGAGGCACGGCAGCCGCAGGGTGCCCTGTTCCCTTCCGTGCGTCGGGGCGCGGGACCCGGGCGGGGCTGCGGCCCGCACGAGGCACGGCAGCCGCAGGGTGCCCTGTTCACTTCCGTGCGTCGGGGCGCGGGACCCGGGTGGGGCTGCGGCCCGCACGAGGCACGGCAGCCGCAGGGTGCCCTGTTCCCTTCCGTGCGTCGGGGCGCGGGACCCGGGCGGGGCTGCGGCCCGCACGAGGCACGGCAGCCGCAGGGTGCCCTGTTCCCTTCCGTGCGTCGGGGCGCGGGACCCGGGCGGGGCTGCGGCCCGCACGAGGCACGGCAGCCGCAGGGTGCCCTGTTCCCTTCCGTGCGTCGGGGCGCGGGACCCGGGCGGGGCTGCGGCCCGCACGAGGCACGGCAGCCGCAGGGTGCCCTGTTCCCTTCCGTGCGTCGGGGCGCGGGACCCGGGCGGGGCTGCGGCCCGCACGAGGCACGGCAGCCGCAGGGTGCCCTGTTCCCTTCCGTGCGTCGGGGCGCGGGACCCGGGCGGGGCTGCGGCCCGCACGAGGCACGGCAGCCGCAGGGTGCCCTGTTCACTTCCGTGCGTCGGGGCGCGGGACCCGGGTGGGGCTGCGGCCCGCACGAGGCACGGCAGCCGCAGGGTGCCCTGTTCCCTTCCGTGCGTCGGGGCGCGGGACCCGGGCGGGGCTGCGGCCCGCACGAGGCACGGCAGCCGCAGGGTGCACTGTTCCCTTCCGTGCGTCGGGGCGCGGGACCCGGGCGGGGCTGCGGCCCGCACGAGGCACGGCAGCCGCAGGGTGCACTGTTCACTTCCGTGCGTCGGGGCGCGGGACCCGGGCGGGGCTGCGCACTAATTATAGCCGGCGCGCGGGCTCACGCGACGTCGTCGCCTGGGAGGGTCGCCCGGCCCCGGGGAGAGACCTTTCCCAGTTTCGAATAGGTACTCTTCTCGATACTGCCCTAATTTCATTGAAACTGCCCTGCACTGCACGTTCAAAGCTATTTACTTAATAAGTACTTAACTAGCTGTCCCGCTCGCGACTTCGTTCACTTTAAGTACACGTACTTACTAAAAATAACTAGGTACCTACCTAACCATTCTAACTTTGAAATCCCATCATCTCTCCAATTTTAGAGAGTTATTTTTAAATATCCAGAAATACGTAAGTATGTAAAACCAAAATTCAGACCAATCGCGCCACCCGTTAAAAAGTATTTGACCCTTTTTTGAAGGTTTTATTGAAAAATCCTGAAACACGTGTTCATTTAAGTATTTGCATTTACAGTAGTGCCTACACAAAGTTTCATGAAAATAGCTCCACCCGTTAATAAGTTTCATAATAACGTTTTCACCCCCTTAAGGGTGAAATTTCCAAAATTCCCGCCACATTTGGTGGTTTTCTTATATAAAAGGAAGCTACCTTCCAAATGTCAGGGCGGAACTGCCAGTTCGCGCGCGATGTCCGCGGTCCTCATTCGTATTCACGCGACCAAGTGTTTGGACCCGCTTCATGTAGGTACTACTCGTAGCTACTTACATAGTTACATAAGTAGTGCCTGCGTAAGTTGCTCCTAATATTTGATTATCCTACCTAGGTAGGTATACTTATACCCGTGCTAAGACGTCAGCTATTCTAAATTTTACTTTTTACTTTATATTTCAAAAACGATCTCTAGACTTTCATGCAGATCGAAGTGACGTTATGCAAAGTTGTTCAAACATATACACAAACATACAACGCCAAATCTTCCTACTTGCCACCAAAATGTTGGCTCGTTTCGCTCGCTCAATCGATAGGGAAGTGCCGTGGATCTCGTACCGACCTTGGCCCTCTTCACATCGATACATTTTGTAGGAGATTCATGCCAGACGAAGGTGGAGGGTACCTACCTAGGTTTTGCCTGGAGGTGGGGGGCGCTCGCGCCACCTCGCTGCGAGAGGGGTAGGCAGCGGCACGAGGAGATGGCATGCTCGGCTATAATACATGTACCTACCTACTTACATGATTATTATTTTTATTAGATAGGTAAGTACATTAAATTTGAACAACTTGAATGACGTTCGGCCTTACGATTAGATTAGGTAAATCGAAGGTAGGTAGGTGCAGGCAGCACTATATCTAGTAATGTAATCTATGTAGGAAATATGGGTTAGACTCGATTCGTACCTACTCGCACCTCGACACTACCTACTGCCTATGTACTTAGTCATTCTGATCTCCGTGCATGTCCGGAGCGAGTCCCGCTGTGGACGGAGGCACGAATCCATCCGATGCACTCCGCTATCGGGTAGCGCAACCGACGGGTGGTAGGCAGAGGCACGGGCGGGAGCGCAGTACGAGCACAGTGCGAACGGAACGATACAATCCTCACTAATATTATAACGCGCAAGTGACTCTGTTGTTACGACGCGGACGCCATCTCGGCTAAACTACTGAACCGATTTAAATTGAATTTGGGACGGAGATAGTCCAGCTAGAGCTTCTCGAAGGACATAGGCTACTTGGGGTTGAAACGGAGGATGAAAGTTTCTATGGAAATTACGTCATTTTTAAAGCTAGAACCTTAAAACTTATCTTTTAGGCTTTCGATTACCACTTTACCCTAAAGGGGATAAAAACGTGGGAGACGAAAGTTTTTGTGTGATGTCGTCGGCAAAAAGCTTAGGTACGTCCCGGAAAATAAATAGAGACAAATAAGAGAATTAGGTACGTGACGAGTGCGAGGGCCTCTCGGCGCCGGGAGCCGAGGGCCCGCGGGATCCGCTCGCCTTCGTTCTTCGAGGTGGACGAGCCGTGGGCGGAAACTAGTTCGACAATAAGTAGGTAGGTAGCTATAGAAGAACCCCCCATCGCCCCGCACGTTGACTTTCAAATAGGCGCCGACGACTGTAAAACTGTTTATGAATAATTGAATTTTAATAAACCAAAACGCAAATCTGCAGAAGGACGACGTCGACGGTGCGATTTGAAATTTGTCTGGGTCTACGGTGCCGGGGCCGGGGCCGGCGCGCGGCGTCCGGACCTACCTAGGTAGTGCACGCTAGGACGAGTACTTGCACATCGTATGAATGTGTGCACATATCGTTACGAGGCTGGGCTGGGACCTACACTACATCATCGCACATTCACGTTAAATATGTTTTTAATGATTATTGTTTCATTGTGCGCACGGTGCGCCGGATCCGATCGGTCTTACGGCGCATCGGTCCGCGCCTGCGCCGGGCAGGTTGGCCCTCCGCGGCAGGGTCTGCCGAGCTCGGGTCGGCCCGCCCCGGCGGGTGAGTGCCCGCGGCGGGCCCCGGTCCGCTCGCGCGCGGCCGGCGTGCTCATCGAGGAGGACCGGCCCAGGTCCCGAATTCGACTAGATTCTCCCGTCGGTGCGGTGCGACGGCGGTCGACGGCGGGCGCACTCACCTGCGGCGGGGCGAATCCCAGGAAGGACAGCTTCCTCTTGCCGGAGCTCATGCTGCGGGTGCGCGTGCGTCGCGCTCGGCGCTCGCGACTGACTGAGCGCGCGCTCGAGACTCGAGGCCGGCGCGCGCGCAGGCTGCGCGCCGCACTGCGCGCGCGACCCGCGCCGCGATCGGAACCTTCGCGGGCCTCCTCTCCACCGCGAGCTCACAACCGATCGCCTCCATCGCTCGATCGTTAGGTGAGTACTTATCTACTATAATTCGTGACCACCTTACCTACGATGACCTCTAAAAACATCGAGTGAGGTACCCTTACATTATTTCCGATAAGTACCTTACCCACTGCAAATATTGAATGAAAACATCGACATAATAATTCGAACACCGCGGAGATATGTACCTCCATTTAAATTTCGACCGTGACCCGGAAGCTATAGAAACTATTTTGCGAGCGGCCCGTCGCGACCCGAGCGAGACCCGCGGCCGCGGGCCGCGGGTCGAAGTTCGATCGTTCATCAGACTCGATGAACCGGCCACTCGACGCATTCCATTCGACGTTCTATTGCACTCGAAATAAAGCACAATAATAATGTCACGTGCCGAGTGTCGCTTATGACATTGTAACAGGTGATGACGGTCGATCGCGCGCGGCTCCGATACTCGGACCGATCACCGTTCCGGTCGATGTTTTGCGTGTTCGGTTCAAACTGCCGACATTATTAATGGGACTCCGTTTATTTTTCATTTAGATTTTTTTCAAATAGTGGTACCCACCTACTACGAGTATGTATGATGACCTAGCTAAGCCTGTTCGAATAGATATGAAAGAAATATTTGAATTGATCTAGACACGCGGCAGCGTGTCAAGCCAAGTTCAAGCGAACGGGTGAGGCGCGCACCGTGTGTAATATTACACGAACCATTTGGAGCCATTTTCACCCCCTCGTATTTTAAAAACTATTTCACATAAACAAGTCAAATTTGGCTCATCTATTGCCACTTGCGAGTAAAATATGTACTCCGAATTTCATAAACACACCTCAAACAGTTATTTAGATATCAACGTCCAAAAATGGTTTTTTATGAAAAATTTTATCACTGATTGACCTATAGACGTTAATTATAACCCAGTTCCAGATGACCTAGAACGTTCAAATTTGGAATCCAGGTAGGTAGTGGGGTGGATACAAAGGAAAAAATCTAAAACTTGCAAATTTTTATATTTTTAACGTACTTTTTCAATTAATTGATTCTCCTAGGAACCCTTACTAGCGCCTGTATTAAAAGAATAGCAATCTAAATAGATGACAGTCGGTCATTATGTGGATTTTAATAGGGTCTTGACGTGAATATAATAACGAGTGGAAGTAGTGTCTTGGATTGGTAAGTAGTACACTCTTACCTAGGTATACAATGTGCCAATAGTTGAGCCGTCTATGCAGATAGGTAAGTATGACTATAGGTATGTATACCTACAATGTGCCAATAGTTTGAGCAGTCTATGCAGGTAGATAGATATGGCTAGATAACTATTCAGGCCTAGATTATAGTGTGTCTCGGCTTGTCGGATAGGTAGTAGGTAGGTATACTTATTCAGTAAGTACTCAAGTACCTACCTACCTGCTTAGTATGTATACCTATACCTACAATGTGCCAATAGTTTGAGCAGTCTATGCAGGTAGATAGATATGGCTAGATAACTATTCAGGCCTACATTATAGTGTGTCTCTGCTTGTCGGATAGGTAGTAGGTAGGTATACTTATTCAGTAAGTACTCAAGTACCTACCTACCTGCTTAGTATGTATACCTACAATGTGCCAATAGTTTGAGCCGTTTATGCAGGTAGATTATATAAGTGTAATAATATAAGAATAAGTAGGTACTTACTTACTAATAAGTTCTGTACAAAAAGTAATGATATCCCATCAAAAACATAAATGTGAAATGAGAGCCAAGTTCAATAAGTATGTTTTACTTAGTCGTTGACTTCAGCGACAAAAGAAGTGAGATCTAAACGGGTGCCAAGTACAATGGTCAGTCCTGAAACTTATTTATAACAATATGAAATATTTTTAACAACTTTAAAATATCATTTCAACTCATAATTTAGGATATTATATTGAAGCCTAAGGTCTGACTTGGCTAGTTTTCTTAAGAGTACGAATTATAATAGGTATAGCCTTTGCAAGTTCTTATTTTATTCTTCTAAAAATTTGGCTTGCTGGTAGAAACTAGCGATCGGACATAGTAGGTAAGTAGTTAATAATAGGAAGGTAATTCGTATAATGAGAACTAGCCAAGTTAGACCTTAGGCTTCAATATAATATCCTAAGTTATGGGATTTTATTTAACACTAGGTGGTTGCCCGTGACTTCGTCCACGTTTCATTCATTTTTAAATGGTTTTGTTTAGTAAAAATACATCGAATCAAAACCATGAAAATCGGTCCAGCCGTTCTGGAGTTATAAATGTTCGAACAAACCGACTTTTTGTAAGTATGTATTTCGTATGTAGTGTATTTAAACCAATATAGTTAAGTGTCCATTTACAAACTAATCAGACCTCTCGTCAAAAAGTTCTATAGGTATAAACTTTGACACTCTTTTTTTCCCTTTGTAAGGGTTATTTCTGAAAACCTTTAAATATGTATCTATTTATTTTGCGTATTAAGTATTTCAACCGAGTTTCAAACAAATCCCACCACTCGTCGAAAATACTTTAACACCCCATTTAACCCTTTTTGGAGAGATATTTTGAAAAATCCAGATATACGTTTAGAATTATTTTGTATTCAAAGTATCCAAACCAAGATTCAGACCGATCGTACCACCCCTTAAAAAGTTCCCATATAAACATTGAGCCCCCGTTTTACCCCTTTTTAAAGGTTATATTGAAAAATCTTGAAACACGTGTACATTTGTTTCGTATTTACATTACACAAACAAAGTTTCATGAAAATCGCACAGCGCGTTAAAAAGTTTCATACAAACGTTTTTAGCTCTTTTCACCCCCTTAAAAGTGGAATTTCCAAAATACCCGCCTTAGTGGGTGCCTACATACCAAGACAAACAGTATTTCAAACAAATCACACCACTCTTCGAAAAAACTTTGACACCCCATTTAACCCTCTTGGGAGGGTTATTTTGTCAAATCAAGATATACGTTTTACATCGTTTTGCATCTAAAGTATCGTAACCAAGATGCAGACCGATTTAACCACCCCTTAAAAAGTTCCCATATAAACGTTGAGCCCCCATTTTACCCCTTTTTAAAGGTTATATTGAAAAATCTCGAAACACGTATACATTTGTTTTGTATTTACATTACACACACAAAGTTTCATGAAAATCGTACAGCGCGTTAAAAAGTTTCATACAACCGTTTTTAGCCCTTTTCACCCCCTTAAAAGTGGAATTTCCAAAAATCCCGTCTTATTGCTCGCCTACATACAAAGACGAACATACCCTCCAAATCTCAAGTCTGTACGACCGGCGGTTTGGGCTGTGCGTTGTATCTATTCAAATCAGTCAGGACTTATCCTTTTATATAGTAGACTAGCTGTCCCGCCAGCGACTTCGTTCACTTAAAGTATCTAAACTGAGTTTCAAACACATCACACAACTCATAAAAATCCCATACTAACTTTGACACCCCATTTGACCCTTTTATGAAGGTTATATTGAAAAATTCTGAAACACGTATCCATTCGTTTTGCATTTACAGTACACAAACAAAGTTTCAGACCAATCGCACGACCCGTTAAAAAGTTCCCATACAAACATTGACCCCACATTTGACCCCTTTTTGAAGCTTAAATTGAAAAATCCTGAAATACGTGTCTATTTATATTGCATTTACAGTACACAAACAAAGTTTCAAACCAATCGCACCATCCGTTAAAAAGTTCCCATACAAACATTAACCCCACATTTGACCCCTTTTTGAAGGTTATATTGAAAAATCCTAAAACACGTGTTCATTCATTTTGCATTTACAGTGCACAAACAAAATTTCATGAAAATCGCTCCACGCGTTAAAAAGTTTCATACTAACGTTTTCACCCTTTTTCACCCCCTTAGAGGTGGAATTTCCAAAAATCCCGCCTTAGTGAGTGGTTTTGTTATAAAAGGAAACCACCTTCCAAATTTCAGCTTTCTAGCTTCAGCGGTTTCGGCTCGGCGATGATAAATCAGTCAGTCAGTCAGTCAGTCAGTCAGTCAGTCAGGTTAAGCTCTTATATAGGTATAGATAATTAGGTAAGTAACTATTATTTATTTATTTATTAGTAGATTAGTAGACAAGGGCTGTAAGGCATCAATTGCAGCCCGAGATATTTAGGCGCACGAGCGCCAGCGAAGGCGTCTATAGTTCGAGGGTGCAATTGATGCTTACACCCGAGCTAACTACTCTGCTTTACATCTCGATTGTGAGGTAAGTAGAAAAAAACCGGTATTACAAGAATAAAACATTTTAAAGTAAAAGTTTTCTATTCCCGCCTTTTTTCATCTTTTTTTTAAATTATTTTTTTCAAGAACGAAATTGAGCTTCGCCGTTCGATATTTAAAATTGATGACTATTATAAGCGACCTCTTTTGTCATTGGGCTGAATGCATGATGTCTATTGCCAGTATGATGGTTAGATGTACGCGAACTTTTTGAAAGAGTGAAGTTTTTTTTTTAATTACTTACCGCCCTAGGGCTTTTCTAGCTACATTATTACCCTAGAGCGCTAATTGGTCACCTACAAGCCCCATTTGGGGGTAATAAGGAACTACTTACCGAATATGAGAGATGTAATAGTAGATTAGTAGACAAGGGCTGTAAGGCATCAATTGCAGCCCGAGATATTTAGGCGCCCGAGCGCAGGCGAGGGCGTCTATAGTTCGAGGGTGCAATTGATGCTTACACCCGAGCTAACTACTATGCTTTACATCTCGATTGTGAGGTAAGTAGAAAAAAACCGGCGTTACAAGAATAAAACATTTTAAAGTAAAAGTTTTCTATTCCCGCTATTTTTTTTTCAAGAACGAAATTGAGCTTCGCTGTTCGATATTTAAAATTGATGCCTATTATATTCATACGAAGACAAGGTTGATTAGCGAAGCGACCTCTTTTGTCATTGGGCTGAATGCATGATGTCTATTGCCAGTATGATGGTTAGATGTAACTACGCGAACTTTTTGAAAGAGTGAAGTTTTTTTTTAATTACTTACCGCCCTAGGGCTTTTCTAGCTACATTATTACCCTAGAGCGCTAATTTGTCACCTACAAGCCCCATTTGGGGGTAATAAGGACCTACTTACCGAATATGAGAGATGTAAAATATTCTTAAGTATTTTGCATACTAGTTGGAATTATTTATTTTACTTTTTTAGGTTATTATTATTATTATTATGATAAGTAAGCGAGTAAGTAATATTTCCAACTCGCCTAACTTTTCATCGTCAAAACCTCCCTTCCGGAGCACAGCTCTGAGCTCGACGACAACTACAATACCTTTTTTTTTCCGGGGTATGCATTACGCGTCCCGCCCGGGCGCAGGGGGCACCCGGGCGCAGGGGGCACCCGAGTGGTTATGCGGGACTCCCGTTCAGGCTAACGAGACCCACGGGATACCCATCTTCCTCCTCGCCGCCTCGTGACGAGGTTCCGGGAACGCTTTCGCACACATCCGCCACCCCGCCGGCGGTAGCCGCCCACAAGCGGCTCCATCACGGAAGCCCGAAGGCCCTCCACGATGGGCGCACCGGATGGTAAGGTGCGCCTCCCTCCCCGGCCTCCACCGGTACCGAAGCGGACTCCCCCCGAGTCTGCTACTAGGAGGCCACGGATCCCAGATAACCGGTAGCCGGTGGCGGATCAGCCACCTACCACACCTCGGCCGCAGGGGATGGGACAAGCGGCGCACCGATATCCCGACGTGCCTCCTCCTCTGCGGCCCCACCGGTGCCGTTTCGACGGAACGGCCTCGCCAGCTCGCAGGGGGGTGGGCAGAGTGACGCACCTGCGATCCCTCCACGGCCGCAGAAGATAGGGAGAACGGCGCACCTCGATCCCGTCCTCGGGCCCGCTCACCGCTCGCTCCGCCGACTGCCGCGCGGTGAGCCCCAGCCCGCGGCCCGGAATGTTACTTTTGACCCGCTCGTGCTACCTCCACGTTACACGACTCGATAGGGTCGATATACTTAAATACATTTTATAAATAATTGCCAGCAAACAAAAAATATAATTAAGTAAGTCCCTATATAAGTTTCAGCAGTGAAAGACATCACCGGTCGGTCGGTTGGTACCTGTATCTTATACCTTTAAACGAGCTATTCTTGTATATAAATATACACACTAAATTTGAGATCAAGGGAAGTTTGGTTTCTGGGGTTGTTTTTTATCAGTACGAAGTCTCCACGTTGAAAGTTATGAACTTTTGCACGGCCTCTATCAAACCTGACTTTATCTCTTGCAGACAGTTCGGTCATTTTTAGCTGGACATGTCGTTCTAACGCCTCAATATCGATCGATTCATTGTCAAAGTTTACCAAATTCAGCAACTCTGGTGGCACGCAGTTTCGACGTCGGGTAAGAAGAGTAAGTGGAGCAGTACCTGTAGTACGGTGTACAGTACAGTTCAATGCAAGCTGAAGACTCTCCAACGCGGTGTGCCATTCTGGGGTATCATAATTTTTAATCATGACAAGTCCGTTTTTCAGTGTGGCCATGACGCGTTCTACCTGTCCGTTTGCTCTGCTTGCGCCTGGAGATATTGAGTGTATGTCAATACCGAACCTGTCGCAGTAGTTTTTGTATTCTCCTAGGAACTCACGGCCGCCGTCCACGATGATTTGCCGAGGAGCTCCAAACAGGTGAATCACTTGTTTCAGTGCAGCAAGGGAACTATGTTGACTTTTGTCGTTAGTGTGACGTAGTAACACATACTTAGTATAAGAATCTATAGTAACTACGACATATTCCTGATTATTGGAAGAGCCAAGCTTACCAGTTATGTCCATATGTATGACCTCAAATGGAGTCGTTGGCTTAGTAATCGGATGCAGTTGTACTTGCGTGGCTCCGGACGTCTGTTTGGAAGTCCTGCAGATGACACAATTGTCGACGTAGTCTCTAACGGTAGTGCTCATTTTGTCAAAATGATAAGTTTCTCTGATTTTGTGTAGAGTTTTTTTCCCAGCCAGGATGTTTCAGAGCCGTATGGAATGCATTGATCAGGCTCCACTGGAAGGCCTTTGGTACAACAATTAGTTTTTGTGTACCTGAGATAGTGTCACGTTTTTCGTATTTGAGTACATTTCCTTCAAGGTAGTAGCCAGGAATGTTGTCTCCATTGTGCAGGCCATCTATAATTGGCCGCAGCTGGGCATCGCGACGTTGTTCTATATTGAGCCAATCTAGGTTGCTTGTCATTACATTTACAGTCAGAGGGTCCGGGTTTCGGCTCAAGAAATCTGCATGCTGCATGCGCTCGCCCTTCCTGTATTCTATGTCAAATTCGAAATTTTGGAGATACGCCCACCATCTATGTATGCGAGGCAGCAGGTCTTGTTTATGCTTAGAAGCCTTCAGCGCATTGCAATCCGTGACTACTTTAAACTTTCTTCCATAAAGAAAGTGTCGGAAGTGTTTAATAGCGCGTACCACGGCAAGGGTCTCAAGTTCGTAGGAGTGGTACCTGCTTTCTATATCTGTAGTTCGCATGCTGAAGTAAGCTACGACGTGCTGCCGGCTGTCGATGATCTGGACAAGAATCGCTCCGAATCCAAGACTGCTAGCATCGGTAAATAGTTCTATAGGTTTTCCTTCTTGGAATATCGTGAGAACAGGTGCGGAGGTGAGGTGATGAATGATTTTCTGACGAGCCTTTTCGTGATCATGAGTCCATTGCCACTTAGTGCCTTGTTTTACTGTGGTCGGTACTGGAGCCTTCACTAAAGCTTCTACCTTTTTGGGACCAGGGCGAACTTTACCGTCCTCTATCACATTACCGAGGTACTCTATAGACCGTTTGAAAAATAGGCATTTATCAATGTTTATTGAAAATCCAGAGTCGCGTAAGGCGATTAGAATTCTTTCCAGATAGGTTAGACCAGAGGGGAAATCTCTACTTTTGCTTATGACGTCATCTATGTAGACTTGAGCTACACTATCGTTATGATTCTTATCAGCGCTACCCGGGTTGAGGAGAGGTCCTAGAGCGCGATTAATACATCTTTGGTACACTGAGGGTGCGTTACACAAGCCAAAGGGCATAGTTAAATATTCATACAGTCCGTCCGGAGTAACGAAGGCAGTCTTTTCAATAGACTCTGGAGAAATTGGGATCTGGTGGAAGCCAGAGGCCATATCCAGTGTGGTGTAATATTGTCCTCCTGACAGTTGGTCAATTTGATCGGCAATCAATGGGAGAGGATAATGGTCGCGTATAGTGTTGGAGTTCAATTCCCGATAATCGACACACATGCGGTCGTCACCATTTTTCTTTTTTACAAGAATGATTGGACTAGAGTAGGGAGATTTGCTTTCGCGCACAATGTTGTTATCGATTAGTTCAGTTACTATTTCTTTGACCTTTTCACGCTCGACCGGGCTCAATCTATAGGGTCTTCGTTCGACAAACTTATCTTTATTTTTCAGGCGAATTTCTAGCTCACCCGTATTGACACGGGTATTTGCAAAACCGCGCGTGAAAAGATCAGAGTACTTGTTAAGCAAAGCCAACAGCTGAGCAATCTCATTTTCGTTACTTAAGCCATGATCTATTTGGTCAAATAAAGGGCTTCTAGATTGTATGTGCCTTACACACGGTAGGGAAATCAATTTTGCGCTATCTTGGGTTACTATTACACTCAAACCACTTTTGTGTAGCAGGTCTGCACCGATTAAAACGTCTGATGTCATTTCGTAGTCTGGCAAGACTTTGAACAGTATCTCTACATTAATATTGTCAATGACACATATAGCTGTCAATGTACTCATGGAGATAACCGGGAATGGGCCTATCCCTCTTAAATATGTAACCGCCTGACACCTACGCCCTGGTAATTTATTCGCAATGGATTCGCGCATGACAGAACATTCGGCACCACTGTCGAACACTGCATTTATTTCAATTGTACCTACACGCAAACCCATTGTGTTTAAGTTACTACCTTTACTAGACAGCGTATTTACATTGGATGTTATTTGTTTTTCCCTTCGGAAACAAGTGTCGATGGTATGACCAGTTTTGTTGCAGAATGAACAATGTTTATCACTAGGCTTAGACGTAGGCGCCGGTGGAGTGTGGTCTTTATCCATTGATTGTGAATTGGAATTGCTACTATTCGTTTTACTGCGACAATTACTGTGGGTGTGACCAGTTTTTTTACAGTGATTACAATACGGGGGGTTGGTTCGATTATCTACGGAGAATCGTGATCGTTTAGGCGCTGATTGGTTAGAATTGTGTGGATTTGGGCGTTTAACGCGAATAGAAGAGGCAACCGAGATCAACTCTGGCACTGAGGTAGCTCTGGCGTTCATTAATTCTATTCTAAGGCGTTCGTCACTCACAGTTCCTATCACCGCTTCTACAGCATCATCCTCAAGTTCGTCTTTGGTTACACGTCTCCACAGAATCCAAGATTGTGTTAGGAATTCTGCAATGTCTTTAGAAGAGTCGTAAGAGTGCTCCCTAAATTTGAGCACGTCTCGCGAGTAACGGCTTTCGGGTTCGAACGTAGTAATAATTATCTGCTGCAGTTCGTCCCAAGTTGATGTAGTTACGAGCCAGTTGTCGGCCCATATTTTGGCACGACCTTTTAGCAAGCTAGTCACCTTCATGCGAATATCATAGTCACTTAGGTTGTATGTGCTTTTGGCAGTCGATATGTGTTTACACCACTCACGAACTCCGACGTTACCGTCCGGATCGTATGAGGGTAGAAAAATATCAGTTATTTTAACTTTATCACAAGACTGCTGTTGATTAAGTAATCGCTCGCTCATACTTTGCATCATAGTCATCATGTTTAAGAAAAATTCTGGTGGTACATTACCGACATGTTGTGGTACCATTACCAGACCGGCGGGTACATTCGTCGGCAGTGTGCTCGGCTGCGATGCATCCAGTGCTAGCAGGCCCGCGGCTGACTGGCTGGTCGGCGCTGATGTTTCAGGCACGCTGACGATCGGAGCACTAGGCTCAGGTCCGCCTGGCTCAGGTTCGCTCATGTTGCCCGCTTGCAATCGATGCTGGATCTGAAAAAATAATTATGACCGGGACAGAATGGGGTTTGCTGTGGTGATCCCACTTCTGATATCGAAAAAGAAGGCATCTTGGAGTTTTTAAAACATGCAGTAACGTTGACCTTATCTCTCGGTCAACGGTACTGCCATTACAAGCTTTGATCTATCTACCTACTCGAGTTATTTCATAAAATAAATGGTCTAACACTGGGTAAAAACACTTTGTAAAACAGCAATATTTTATTCTGAATAAAACCAAGCAAAGACTAGTAAAATCAAACTATTTTTATTTTATAAGTCACCAGAGTTTAACTTACAGTTTTCGGTTTCACCGCCCGATGGCAAGTGAGTCTCCCTCGACTCGCAAGCCACCTCCTGATGCCATCTTATCATTCTTTTTGCGAACTTCCGTTCAAATAAACACACGATGGCACAGGAAGTGATTAATAATTCGCAAATAAATTCTAAAATTAATTTCTTATTTAACAAACCTTATTTACAACATTTGCCTACGCAAATAAATCTTTATTATAATTAACATATTTAAAATCACTTAAATTATTTTCATAATTTAGACAGTACAAAAATAATTCAAAATAAATTCCAAAATTCGTTTCTTAATTATCTAAAATTATTCACAAGATTTATTTACCGAAATAAATCTTAATTGAAATTAATTTATTAAAAATCACCTAACTTGTTTCCGTAATTAAAACAGTACTTAAATAATTCAAAATAAATTCTAAAATTAGTTTCTAAATTATTAAGGAATTAAGCAAGTAATTTAATACAAAATGTAACATAAAATAGCTAGATCAAATAAATTAACTTACTTTAATTTACTTCATTACTTTCGTAGTCAAATCAGCAAACAATTTATTAAATAAACGATTAACACAAAATCATGAATTAACCTGTGGTTAAAATAATCGTTTAAGAATTAATCAACGTTAGAATGTAATCATTACAAAACAAAATAAATGACGTAATAAATGTTGTACGCGACGTAGGAAAGACGCGGCGACATATATAATTGGAATCTCGGAAACGGCTCCAGCGATTTTCATGAAATTTAATTTGCAGAGGGTTTCGGGGGCGATAAATCGATCTAGCTAGGTTTCATTTTTAGAAAACGTCGTTTACCAACACCCAGGTACATACTTACTTAGTTGTATTATATTATCTAGGGTTATACACATTTAATTGATTGTATGATTTTTCTTTTTCAGCATTGCCAATCGATTATTCGATCAACAAAATTATTATGATTTCTTCGAAGTTTAAGTTTAATAAATGGGACAGGTAAAAACTAATTTTAGATTTTGTGTAATAAAGTGCCATAATAAAGTATTGTGCCGTTTCTAACTTACCGTTATCTAACTTTTCATAACATTTAATGTTACATTTGACTATCTGCCACTGGCAACACTGGCGAGCATAGTGTATGAATTGATTACCTACCCTCTAGTCAAGACGCGCTTTGCAATAGGTAGGTAGGTACTTACCTAGCTAGCTTAGTTACCCAATGCAGTTGTTGAATGAATATTGCGAAGTTCAATATAAAGGAGTGTGTGCAGCGACTAGCGACTATATCATTGAACTGGTTGTGTTTGTCATCGCTCATGCGCCGAACTCTGACTCGATATCGCTATTTACTAAACACAATATTGATTTATTTATGCAAGTAGGTACCTAGTTATAATTAGTACCTGGGTGACCGAGCTTTGCTCAGTTTATTTTTTTTTTGAGAGCTTTGAGAAGTATGTGTGGTTTAACTTTGAATGATAGAGTGAAGAACAGTTTGATAAGAGAAAGTAAGTTGTGGAGTGAAAGAAGATGTAGTGATGAAAATTGAGAAGGGTATGTTAAGATGGTTTGGGCATGTAGAAAGGATGTATGAAAGGAGATTGACGAAACAGTTGTATAAAGAGAGTGTGAATGGGACAGTTGGAAGGGGAAGACCTCGGCGTACGTACCTCGATTGGGGACGTTTTAGAGAAAGGCCAGGTCCAGAGTACCCTAAACCGACGCGCATGTATGAAGAATTTAATGAGGGTGAATGAAGCAAAAGAAGTAGGTATGTCAGGATCGTAGCAAGTGGAGATCCGTGATCTCTGCCTACCCCGTCGGGAAACAGGCGTGATTTTATGTATATATTTATTTTAAATCGTGTAGTTATTTAAATGTATTTAGATACGAACTATTTACTCATGAAATATGAATACAATTTTTCGATCTTAACGCCATCTATTGTCAAGTTGTTGTTTAAGCTGATCGCTAGACCTGTGCTGGTTACGATTTTCATTCGATCGCAGCCCATGCGCGATTGATTCGATTATGAATCTATATGTGATTTGCTGCCGAGTTCCGTGTGACGCGTTGGTCGGAGATGCTATGCCGGCCGGTACGATCCGTATGTATTGATGTAACGTAAAGATTACTCGTAAGTAAATTTGACCTCAGTAACTATCATCGCAGAACCAGTTTGGGTTTATGCCGGGTTGTGGGACAACGGACGCCATATTTGCGCTTCGGCAACTTTGCGAGAAATATAGACGTGCGCACAAAAACCTGCATATGGTGTTCGTTGACCTCGAGAAGGCATACGATAGAGTACCCCGTGAGCTTCTGTGGTGGAGTATGAAAGAAAAGAGAGTGCCTGAGAAATACTTCCGACACACCGAGACACACGTCCGGTCAGAAGCTGGCGTCACAGACAAGTTCAGTGTGGCTGTAGGTTTGCACCAGGGATCGGCACTAAGCCCCCTATTGTTCCTCCTGGTAATGGATGCTTTGACATTAGACATACAGGAGGAAGCACCCTGGTGTATGCTGTTCGCCGATGACATTGTTCTTGTCGGAGAAGATGCAACCGAGGTGCAGAGCAGGCTGGAAAAATGGCGAGAGGAACCTTAAAAAACCCGTTTGTTTGGGCTATTAGCTTGTTGGTCACGATTAACCTAAGTCGCAAGAAATAATCGATTGACAAAAGTCTAGATGGCCGGCCCTAGATGTCAAAGTTGTTAAAAATAAATAGTATTACTACTCGCCTATAGATGTCAGTGTTCAATACCTAAAAACACTGTTTTAACGACGTTTTCTAAAAATTAAACCTAACTAGTGTAGTATTACTCTTTATTTTTGAAAGAAAAATTGAGAAAGAAAATTCTTACTGATATTAAAAACACAAAAATTTATTACAGGAATTAAGAGCATCCTTGCTGTGATATTATACTTGATGTACAGGTTTTGATATGGATGTCTGAAGGTTTAAGATCAAAATTGACGAGCTACCCTGGAGATACAAAAACTTGATACTCGTAAGTACCTACTATAAAAGGAACCTACTAAATCATACTTGAACAATAACAGTGAGTAATTTGAACTTTTAAAGGCGAGTGCACGGACTCTACGGAGCTTACGGACGCGGGCGAGTGCTTTTTTATCTTGAAAAATGATAAGAACTATTAAAGGATACCTAGAGACATTAAGTGTTTTTTAAAACAAGTTATATAGTTTTGTTCGTATTTGTAAATAAATTCATAACAGTTATTATATATTTTTTATTAGGCTAAAAATCTTTAGGGAGGTAGTTCATCCTATAGGAGATATCTTTAATAACTTGTAAGATATACCTCAAAGGCCCTCCTGAGAGGTACAACGCTACACTAGATCGATTTATCCCTGCCGATACTCTCTGCATACTACATTTTATGAAAATCTTTGGAGCTGTTTTTGAGATTCAGATTATGTAGGTATATACAGGGTGTCCGGTGGCAGATTTATATTTTTAAAAGTGAATAACTCGAAAGTTATAAACGGTGCCGGGAGGAGGGTGGCACCATTCGAAACACCAGGATTGCGGATTTGTCAGTCACAATGCCGCAGTGGTCGAGAGATCACCGTGCTTACGCTATTGAAGCGCTTTTAAGAGTGGCGATTCTTACGTGCTTGCTCGCCGACAATTTTGTTCTCGATACAAAATACGGTGACTGAGCGATGGACCAAGTGTAAATTTGATTCGTTCGTGGGTGCAAAGATTCCGCAAAACATTTTCAGCACTGAATATCTCTCAGCCTGGGCCTAGCAGGACAACAAGGACCGCCGAAGACGTTTAAGAGGAAGAACGAAGCTTGCGTGAAAATCCACGTTTCTCAGTGCGCGACAGAGCGGCCACTTTAGCACTCCCAAAGAGTATTGTCCATGAAATTTTAAAGAAGGACTTGAAGTTCCATTCATTCAAGATCCAATTTGTCCAAGAACTCAAAGAAAACGACTTTAATTTCAGGAAAAACTTTATGAAACCGTTTTGGAAAGAATTTCGCACTCTAAATTGCATTTTTGGTGCGACGAGGCCCCCTTCCATCTGATTGGACATGTCAACAAACAAAACTGTCGCCATTGGGGTCCACGAAGATGTAACCCGCGATTGAAACACCAACGTCCTTCACATTGCCCTCGAGTTACTGTTTGGTGCGCCTTATCGACCAGCGGAATTATCGGGCCCTGTTTTTTTTTAAATTCTAGGGGTGGAGGCATGACCGCAGGTTATTTTTTACCGAATTTCTGAGCACATCCTTCTTACTCATCGCACACGTGGTTTCAGCAAGATAGGGCCTTGCCACACATCGCCAGAACGTCCATGAATTTGCTTCGTGAACATTTCCCGCAAAAACTAATCAGCCGCTTTGGGGACATCCCATGGCCACCGATACCCCCGGATTTGACCACTAAGGGCTTTTTTTTGTGTAAAGATAGATAGATAGATAGATATAGATAGATAGATAGTTTTTTTTCAAACCTAACTTCACCTAACCTAGCTTTTTGGAACCTAACTCCACCAAACCTCACTATTTTCAAACCTAACTTTACCTAACCTCTTTTTTTGGAACCTTACTTCATATACTCACATTTTGGAATTCAACTTCACCTAACCTCACTTTTTTGTTCACTTTGGAACAAAAAAAAAAAGTTAGGTTAGGTTTGGTTTTTTTTTTGTGACGCGTATATGTAACACAATTGTACAAGAAATAGAAAGATCTTAAAGCAGTAATAAAATGTAAATCAAACATGTTAGATAATAGAAAAAGATAAAATTAGTAGATATAGATAAACTTTGCATATGTATATTGTATAGTTTAAATCCTCCAACTCCTTAAATACGTAGAAATTAAGAAAAGAATCTATATCTATATAAGAGCTTAACCTGACTGACTGACTGACTGACTGACTGATTGATCATCGCCGAGCCGAAACCGCTGAAGATAGAAAGCTGAAATTTGGAAGGTGGCTTCCTTTTATAACAAAACCACCCACTAAGGCGGGATTTTTGAAAATTCCACCTCTAAGAGGGTGAAAAAGGGTGAAAACGTTAGTATGAAACTTTGTAACGCGTGGAGCGATTTTCATGAAACTTTGTTTGTGCACTGTAAATACAAAATGAATGAACACGTGTTTCAGGATTTTTAAATATAACCTTTAAAAAGGGGTAAAATGGGGTGTCAAAGTTAGTATAGGAACTTTTTAACGGGTAGTGCGATTGGTCTGAAACTTTGTTTGTGTACTGTAAATGCAAAATAAATGGATACCTGTTTCAGGATTTTTCAATATAACTCTTAAAAAGGGGTCAAATGGGGAGTCAATGTTTGTATGGAATTTTTTTAACGGGTGGTGCAATTGGTTTGAAACTTTGTTTGTGTACTGTAAATGCAAAACGAATGGACACGTGTTTCAGGATTTTTCATTATAACCTTCATAAAGGGGTAAAATGGGGTGTCAAAGTTAGTATGGGATTTTTATGAGTTGTGTGATGTGTTTGAAACTCAGTTTAGATACTTTACGCGAACGAAGTTGCTGGCGGGACAGCTAGTATAGTATAAAAAGTAATATTACTCTGATTATGTCGGAGGGCAACGCGTCACAAAAAAAAACCTAACCTAATCAAACCTTTTTTTTCTTTTTGGTTTCAAAGTGAACAAAAAAGTAAGGTTAGGTGAAGTTGGGTTCCAAAATGTGAGGTTTGATGAAGTAAGGTAAGGTTATTTTTTTTTTTTTTTCTGTCTCATACCTTCTTAACCCCTTCTAAAAACCCTTCCAAAATGTAAGGTTTATGAAGTTAGGTTCCAAAAGAAGAGTTAAGGTAAAGTAAGGTTTGAAAAAGTGAGGTTAGGTGAAGTGAGCTTTGAAAATAAAAAAATAAAAAAAAGTGGTTTGGTTAGGTTAGGTTAGGTTAGGTTAGGTTAGGTTAGGTTAGGTTAGGTTAGGTTAGGTTAGGTTAGGTTTTTTTTTTTTTTTTTTTTTTTTTTTTTTTATATGTTTCACATTTGAATTTAATTCGCACTTTTTATTTGGTTCGCAAAGGTTTACGCAAAATAATTGCAGTACGCGAAGGAAGAGCTTGCGAATGGATACTAGTTCTTCCAACATTTTAAGTACTAGCAATCAAAACTTAAATAAATAACAAAATCAAAATATATATGTTGTTTCCATCAGGGATTTAAAAACGATTGCCATACACGAAAGCAGAACTTGCGATTGGATACAAGTTCCGCTAACGGTTTAAGTACTTTTGCAAATAAATACAATAGATAAAATAACATAATAATTACAATAAGTGATACAATCAGCTGTATATCTCTTGGCAGAACTTGCGATTTGATACTAGATCTAGCCAAATAGATATTCAATTACAGAACGCGATAGCAGAACCTGCGAATTGATACAGGTTCTGCTTACAATTTAAGTACCTGTAATTACAAATATTATAATAATAATAATATGAAACATCATAAAATTACAGAACAATAAACCATAAAAATATACATATTATATAATTATCTTTATCCGTTTAGTAGAATCTGCGATTTGATACAGGATCAATCTAAATCGGATATTCAATTGCCGTACGCGAGAGCAGAACCTGCGATTTGATACTGGTTCTGCTTACATTTTAAGTGCGTGCAATTGGTGATAATAAATTTAGAGGACTAATATTGAATAATATATAAATAAATATACGCGTTGAGTACAGGATTAAGGAATAAAAAGTAAATTACACGTGCCAGAAATACTATAAATAAGAAATATTCGTATAAATATAATGTCAATACACAAATATGAGCAGAATTACACGAAAAACAGTTTTTAAAGACAAAATAGTTAAATAAATAAATTTCAGATTAAAGAAGTTATCTAATTTAAAGGAATCGTAAGGAATGGAATGGAATGTAAGCAGATAAAGGTAGTATTGGTGATAAAATATAATATTAAACAGATGATTTAGATAGTGTACTCTGATCTAAGATCATAAGACCTTAGTCTTTCCACTCAACAAATTATTAGGGGGGGGGGATTAACGAAGAGACTTAATTACATGAATTATAACACTTAAATACTATATTTTTAGACTCCGTAGTCTACTCGACTGACAATCTTCTCCCTCATGTTTCGCAGCCTGGGGCAGTGTTCAGTGTTAGCCCTGTGCCTGATGTCAAGACGAGACTTGAATTTCTCGTTATGAGTGGAGCAGTTGAGGCACTTAACAGTATAGGGCTTTTCTTTGAGGGGGCAGTGGTCGATGTTGTGACCAGACTGCCCGCAGTGTGCGCACTGTTGAACAGCGGAGTCGCATTTTGAACGCAGATGGCCGAATTGAAGGCACTTGTGGCACTGAACGAACGGGGAGAAGTCATCCACGTGTACCCGCTGGTGGTCCAGACTCACCCTGACCATGTCCATCATGGAGCGATAGACTCGGGGGTGGGCCAGGAACACAGCGTTGTACAAAGTGGGGTTTCGATTGTCTCGCTTGAATCGCAGACGTAAATCTTCTTCTTCTCTGATGACATCCTTAAGCTCGCGATTCTGTTCCCTAAGAATGCCCACGATATCCTCTGAAGGAACATCCCTAGAGATACCCTTGAGGATCACCATAGGCCTTAGGCTCCTAGCTGGCTCAGCGCTTACTTTGTCAGAACCAGAGAGTCTCTTCAGGGTGTCCTCTCGGTGTTCCACGCTATCAAATTCCACACGCAGCTTTCCGTTTGAAACGGCCTGAACACGCGCTGGTGCGTAGGAAGACGCCCTGAAGCTAATGCTCTTCTTGAAAGCCTCTATGGAATCCTGTTTACTCTTTACTTCACATCTAGGGGTAATAATAATCGCGGGTTTGTTGTGTGTCGTAGTTGGGGTGGAGGATCCTGGACCGGCAGTGGCCCGAGTAGGTGGTGGTGCTGGATTACCACGAGTGGCCTGGGAGTATGAGAGTCGCAATTGGGATGAGATCTGGTTTTTAAAATTGGTCATCTCCTCTCGGATTTCGGCGCGGACTGAGTTCGTTATGTCTTGCACGATGTTACTGCCTAGTTGTGGTGGGACCGAAGCCGCAATGGGCGCTGTTGGCGCTGTGGCGCTGGAAGAAGAAGAAATCGATCTGACAGAGTCCATTATAGACTTTGCCAGCTCGATTATCTTCTTCTTGTTCGCGCTGGTGACACTCTTGCCATCTGTGACTGCGGAGATGATCGACGCGCAGTCGGTGAGAACCTTAGCTACCACCCCCGGGGCAGCACTAGGCTGTGAGGAGCCGGAATCGGCGTCGCAGAAGTCCTCACCGTCAGAATCGACAATTACAGGGTTTGTGGCGGCCCCCAGGGCCACCCGGGTGGTTGGGGGGATCGCGGACAACATTTCGGGGCAGCCCCGACGACAATTGACCCTAAACAATCGCTAGAAACACCAAAATCGCTACTTGATATTTTTCCCCATACAAAATGGAGTCTGAATTTACTTCAGTAAACGGGACCGGGAGGGTGGGCGGGCGATTTTTTGATTTTCTGTGTGCTAATTCGTTCTTTTATGTTACAGGTGCTCGCTGGTGGGCTGCAGGCAGCGTTTTGGGTGCGGCAGAAGAAGAAATCAACTCACAGAAAGTTTATAAAATTTGAAAATTACACTAAAATACACGAAATTTTACTAAGTTTGGGGACTAAAACGACAAAAATATATACGAAAAGTTACTGCTGGGTTTCGCCAGCAGTTATTCACAATATGAGACACAATAATAACACTTGAGATTCACAAAAACTGAAAGTTCAGAAACTTTTAAGTTTGATTCGCAGTATTTGTATAGGGAAATATCGATCGGGTATGAGGACTTTTTGAAAAGTGGTCGGACAATGTTTTGATTTTCTGTGTGCTAATTCGTTCTTTTATGTTACAGGTGCTCGCTGGTGGGCTGCAGGCAGCGTTTTGGGTGCGGCAGAAGAAGAAATCAACTCACAGAAAGTTTATAAAATTTGAAAATTACACTAAAATACACGAAATTTTACTAAGTTTGGGGACTAAAACGACAAAAATATATACGAAAAGTTACTGCTGGGTTTCGCCAGCAGTTATTCACAATATGAGACACAATAATAACACTTGAGATTCACAAAAACTGAAAGTTCAGAAACTTTTAAGTTTGATTCGCAGTGGTTAGGTTAGGTTAGGTTAGGTTAGGTTAGGTTAGGTTAGGTTAGGTTAGGTTAGGTTTTTTTTTTTTTTTTTTTTTTTTTTTAATGCCATCTCGAAATGGCCTAACTTAAATGTAACTGTTGCTATTTTATTGCAACATCATTTAGGTCTAGTAGTAAATAAACAACATTATATTTTTATTACAATTACATACATAAAAGAAAAAAAAAAAATAGAGAAACATACAATACATACAATATACATAATAATTTATAATAATTTACTAGTCCCTGCAACAGTTAATCATATTTTTTAATTTCATTTATGCATTAATTATCAATCTCTCATTGCACTTGGCAATGTGAGCATCAAATTACAATAATACATTACATTTTCAACATAATATTACAAAATTCATAAAATATACCAATATTTAATTACTATCATTATTTATCATTACAATATTATAAAATTGATAGTAAAATCACATCAAAACAAATGTGATTATAAATATTCAATATAAGATTACAATTAGCGCCATCTTTGGGATTACTATCAAACTTAGCACTACAATTACATAAAATAAATCATCAAATTCAAAATATAACAGTGTTAATTAATATTTCAGGAATTCATTATTATACATTCACATTACATTCAATTCATTACAATACAATTAATTCAGTAAAAATAAACAACAAATATTAAAAAATTATAAACATCAACATGAGCGCCATCTTTGGGAATATACTGAAAGTAAATTGTAATTAAATTCAAAAGATAAATACACAATAACATAAAATTAAATCTCATTATCATAAAAGTTTAAAATATTTTAATATTACCCATGTGAAAACAATTTGCTTATCTAATCTGTGCCCTTCATTCAGTCAACAAATTAATTAATAATCTGTGCTGAACTTCTGTCAAATGTTTGTTATTTGATATCAACAATGGTGTACCTATAACCTGCAAATTTTGTCTAAGATTAGCTTTCACCTTACAATTGGATACTCCTCGAGCTGAAAATGAAATTTGTGTTGACCAGTGCAGGACGAACAACAAATACATCCCTCGCCTGACACAAAGAAGTATCCAACGAAGATAGTGCTAACATTTACAAGTTACAAGGACACAGTATTATAAAGCAATCTATTATTCCCAGGTAAGAGCAGTATTATATCTAATCACTTTCCAAAAACGAGTTGTTTTCTTTCCCGAGTTTCTGAAGAACGGTCTTCATGAAACTCAAGAATTTCGGTCTGCAATCATCATGTGACAGTATATATTCAAAGTTATCAACTACTATATCTAGCTCCATTGCACTCTCGCAGTCATATCTAAGCATTCCAAACTTTGAACAGTGCACTAGTGCATGCTCAACAGTCTGGAAAACATCCTCACCGCAAGAGCACAATGGAGATTCAGCCAACCTAAATCTATATAGGTAGGCCTTGAAGCCCCCATGCCCTGTTAACAATTGAGTTACAAAATTATTCAATCTTATCTTACTTAAAATTTTATATGATTTTATTACATTTCTAAAAAACAATTTTGTAGTTGACCCCGTTGTTGCAGATTCGTACCTGCGCTGCCATTCTTCCAACGTGTCAGCCCTGGTGGAGCGCTTGGCGTAAGACAGCGGAAATCTGTCATACTTTGGCAGCTGTCTGCTGTTCAACGCAGCATGCTTGGCAAGCTCATCCGCCCGCTCATTGCCTGGGATGCCGCAGTGAGCCTTTACCCAACACAAGGTAACCGATTTACCCTCACTTTCAAGTTTCATTATCTCCTCTCTGATGTTGGCCGCCAATGGATTTAGGGTATTCGGGTCGCTGATTTCTTGTAACCCTGACCTCGAGTCACTCGCAATTGTGAAAGTGTCCTCGCGCCTACCTCCTATGATGATCAGCGCCTGTAGTATCGCCGCAAGTTCTGCCTGGAAAACACTACAGAAGCTCTCCAAACGAAATGCAGTGTGCCGTATCTCAACTCCCCCCTTCCAACAACTAACCGCACCCCCGACTTTTTCTTCAAGCTTACTGCCATCTGTGTATAGTACCGGCCCATCAGATTCCAGGTCCTCCACATCCTCCCGAGACCCAACAAGACCAAACTCGAGGCGTCTTCTATCAGCCGGGTGCGGTAGTGAGTGAGGACTTCTTCTTCTTTCAATTGTGCGTCCAGGCAGACAGCTAATTTGACCTCCTCTTTTTATGCGATAGATCGAGTCATGCTCCTTGACTCGCAGACTCAAAGGCAGGATCCTCGCCAACAGGACGCTGGACACCAAAGATGTAGTGCGGTGAGCCTTGCTGATCCTGAGGGCGAAAGATCGCGTGAGCCTGTCGAGCGCGGTCTCCGCGTAGACCCGGTCCACCACGTCAGCCCAGCAGCTAGCGGCGTACAGGACGGTGGGCTCGACCACGCAGATGTAGATCAGCCTCAGGATGTCAGAGTTGAGGCCCCACTGCGCTCGCGCCGCTCTCGAGACCACCTTATACAAAGTTATAGCTCTGTTATTAACTGCCTCCAGGTGTTGCCGAAAATTGAGCTGCGGGTCAACCGTCAGCCCCAAGATCCTGAGACCGGTCCTGTACTCCAGCTCCACTCCAGCCATCAGCAGTCTGGGGGTATGATATTTCAACTTTTTAGTTAAAATGATGGTCTGCGTTTTCCCCGGCGCGAATCTAAGCTTAAGCTTTTCTCCCCACCGAAGGATGACGGCTAAGGCTCGGTTGACTCTATCCTCCAGCTCGTGACCATCCCTCGCCGCTGCGATCAACACGATGTCGTCGGCGAAAGCCTGAACCCGTACTCCACCATACTGATTTTGTTCCAGCAGCGGACCCAGCTGAACGTTCCAGAGGATCGGGCCGCAGACGGAGCCCTGGATACACCCCCTCTCAGTCTCCCTGTCTACTGTCTCCCCCGCATACCGTAGCCGGATCCTCCTCTCCGCCAGGTAGTTGTAGATGAGGCGCACGAGGAGCGGGTCGACCCACTCAGCACGCAGCTGCGCAAGGATCGCCGGCCACCACGCGTTGTCGAAGGCGCCCTCGATGTCTAGGGACACCATGACCACTATGTTTTTATTAATAATATTTTTCTTAATTTCAGACATGGCGTCGAAGAGGGCGTCCTCGGTGCTGCGCTGCGGAGTGAACCCGTACTGATACGGACTCAGCCGTCCATTCCTGCCCAGCTGCCACTGGAGCCTGTTGACTAAGAGTTTCTCGAGAATCTTCCCCAGCACCGGCAGGAGTCCAATCGGCCGGTATGATTTTGGCGTTGCGTAGCTAGCCCTCGCCGGCTTCGGAATGACCTTGACGGTGGCCACCTTCCAGATCCGCGGGAAGCAGCCCCATCTTAGACACTGCGAGAACAGCTGCAGGAGCAAGGCCTTGTTGCAGACGAAGGCCTTGAGGCAGATGTCCAAGGTAAGGCCGTCGCCGCCCGGCGCCTTCTTCGGGCTCATCGCGCGCAGCACCGTCTCCAGCTCCGTCGGGGTGAAGGCCGCACGTTCCTCCGGCGCAGCGTCCCGCTCACGCAGCTCCTCGCGCAGTCCCGTCACCTCGGCCCGCAGCCGCGCCTGCTCGCTCGTATCCAGGGCGGGGTCGTCGCGCGGGTAGAATGTATCGGCCAGCAGCGACGCGGACTCGAAGGGCTCCAGCACGGTGCCGCCTCCATCCTCCAGCAGAACGTCTCGCGCTCCGGCCGTGCACGCCTTCATCACCCGGTAAGACCTCTCCCAGATCGTCTCAGACTTCTCATCGGTGCAGAACTTCTTCCAGCTATCTGTCATCGCGGTCTCGATAGCCCTCCTGTAGTCCGCTCTGATCGCCAGGTACTGTTCCACCACGAACTCTCTTCTGCGCGGAGCGGCCTTCGCGATCCTCCTCCTGCGCCTGACCATCTCCGCCTTCATCCGCGACAGCTCGGGCGTCCACCACCTGCAAGTCCGACGGATCCCTCCGAGCATCAGACGAGGCACAGCCCGCTCGCATGCGGCCACTACACACTCGGTGTACCGCTCGGCGACTCGGTTTACCGCCTCCCCGCCCTCCGCCGCGGCGACCCCGTGCTCCAGGTCCGCTCCGATAATCTCTCGCTCAAACTCCGCCCCGAACAGCAGCCAGTCAGCCTTCCTCGTGTTGTACACCCTTGTACAAGCGACGCGCGGCGCAGGCGCGGGCGCGCCCAGGCGCAGCGCGAAACGCACGGCGCGGTGGTCGGACAGCGTGCCGTAGGCGGCGTCCACACGCCAATCGACCGCGGCGCCCAGCAGCGCGGCCGAGCACGCCGTGACGTCGATGCGTGCGGTGCAGGCGCGGCCCTGGCGCAGCGCGTAGTACGTGGGCTCGGCGCCGCGGTTCAGCATCTCCAGGCCGAGCGCGCCCAGCGCCTCCGCCACAGCCCCACCGCGCGCGTCCTCCGCCGAGCACCCCCACCAGGGACTGTTGCCGTTAACGTCGCCGCCCACCAGCAGCCGGTCGGCGCCCATGCCGGTCGCGACGCAGCGCACGTACTCGAGGTAACTATCTAAATCTAATTCCCTATCTAAATACAAACTAATTAAACCTATTCTTAACCTACCTACCTTAATAACTACCCCCACGATGTCTTCCGTTATAAACCTACTGTTTTCTACATATTCTATCCTAGGGTCGGTGATGATGATTGCAGACCGAACGGGCCTGGTAACATCCGCGGTGACTCTTTGGACGACTCTGCATCCGCTCGGGGCCGCCACGTGTGCTCGGGAGCCCACGTACGGCTCCTGGAGCATCAAAACGTGCACCCCTTGCGCCGCGGCCTCGCGCACGCACTCGTGGGTGGCGGCCCTCCCCCGGCCCAGGTTATACTGCACGAACTGGATCGTCTGTGGGGTGCCCTCAGCAGTAGCGCACGGCCAGGCGCGCTATGCGGTCCCAGCGCCGCCACTCCGGGCAGTCAGAGCTGTAGGCGGGGTGTGCGCAGTCCGCGGACCCGCGAGCGTGACAGTTGGTGCACTGCGGGGCCTCGCTCCGGTGACCGCACTCTCTGGTGTCGTGGCCGCCCGCGCAGTAACCGCATCTCGACTCCGGAGCCCTACAGTCCGCTGCTCGGTGCGAAAAACCAAGGCAGCGATAGCATTGGACGAGGGGCGACTGGTCGACGACTATGACCATTTGATACCCCAGTCGCACCCTACCATCCCTGAGCGCCTTCCACACCCCCGGACTAACCTGCAGGACGATATTGTTTAGCCCTGCGTTCCTACCCCTGATTCTCCTAACAACTTTAACTTTTCTCTCATTCTCAGGTATGCCGAGAAGCAAGCCGGCATTCTGGAGAACGAGGGCTTCCTCGACCTTGACGTCGGTGAGTTCGGATATTACCCCGACGAGGCGCAGCAACGGGTCTCGGCCGCGCGGCTCCGTCACCGTAAAATCCTGCCCTAAGCCTTTGATCGCCTCCCCCATCGCCGCCCTCTCCCGCTCCGACTCCAATGAGATCGCTACTCGCGCGTTCCTACATTTCCGAACCGCATTGACCCCCAAGCCCATTCCTATTACGTCTACCCCCTTTTTAATTGCCGTTAAAATTTGGTCCCCCGTTTTCGCAGGATCCTTCGACTCTACGAGGATCGGGTACCTGCTGCCCGCCGCCGCGGCGTACGTGACGCGCCGCCCCCCCCTCGGTGTCTCCCGCAGCGCGGCGTCACCCGGCTCAGCCGGCGTGGTGCGGGTCGGGCGCATCGCTTCCTCGCGGAGAGCACGCACCTCCCCGACCAAAGCGTCCACCTGCGCACTCGCCTCACCCCCGGCCCCCGCCCTCACCCACGCCTGGTCGGCGGCCATCTCCTGGACCAGCTTGCGGGTGGCCTCGCTCTCCTCCAACGTCTTGGCGCTCGCCCGCCTGAGCTCGTCCAGGTTGGTCTGGACGTAAGTATTGATTGCTTCCAGTTTGCCGGCGTATATTTTTTCTTGCAGGCCGTGTTGCCGCTCAGAGTAGGCCTTCACCCTCTCCTTCTCGGCCAAGTGACGGCTGCGGGAGTCTGCCAGCCGAAGGACCATCTCGTAAAGCCCGTTGAGCCCGGCCAGAATCGCTTCCTTTATGTCCCTATTGAGATTGCGGGACCTGTCCACCTCCGCGATCGTCTTCTGCAGGATCCGGTTGGCCAGTCGCGGGGCTTCGTGGACCGGGCCGCCGTCTCCGAGGGACATCATCGAAAGCTCCAGAAGCTGGCCGGGGGTCTTCGGGGATCCGTCCTCGCTGCCGACTCGAGTCGCCGGCGACTCCCGCTGCCCCGCCGGTGGGTCGGGCGTGGCCTGGCCTGGCTGCAGCGACTGTTCGAGGCTGCTCGCGATCTCGGTGAGCGCCATGGCGGTGACCTCGTCGATGGCCCGGGACGTGGTCTCCAGCTGCGATTTGATGCTGCTGACGGTGTTCCTGGCCGGCCAGTCCCCCGCGCGCTCGCGCTCCGCGTCGGCGCCACGCCGCAAGGCGGCCGCCGTCCGCGCGGCGCTGCGCGGGGCGTCGCCCGCCCGGCCCACGCTCTCGCTGACCGTCCTCTGCTGCGAGAGGAAGCCCTGGGGTCCCGGGGGACGAGGTGGAGCCCCATCCTCTGCTGCGCCTGTGCCCGCTCGCGCGGTTGCCCCTTGTCTAGGCATCGTCGAAGCCCTAGGCCTGTACGACATTGTCCTTCCGCAATAAATTATTTTCGTTCAAATGTCCTTTTATTCAGGTTAATATCCCAGGGTTAACCTAATTCCGTTCCTGATACTATATTATGTAACCCAACCTATAGAGAACAAATTTAAAAATAAAATAAAATTACAAAAGAAAATAATAATTTATAGCGCCTGTCAGTTTTGCAAGAGCAACAGCTCAAAGAAAACTTGACACAATTTTACTAGGTGTCGGAAACAAATGCAGATAATAGTAATTACTAAAATTCACTAAATTACCTAGAAACTGATTAATTTGACACTTAAAATTTTGAATATATTAAACTAAATACTCTGAAGAATGATAATGTAAGTAAAAATCTGAACTTTAAGGCGCCGTTCCTTACCTTTAGTGAAAATAAAGGCCAGGTATGACACAAAAAGCAAGGCAAAAGTGATTATTTGAAATTTAAAAACTTTCATAAAACGAAATAAGCCCCCCCTTCAAAAACAAAAACATTCAATAATATCGAACTAGTCGTAAGCTATAGAATTCTTACAGAAAAAGCCCCCTCCAGGACCAACCAACCCTGTACGGCCTACCTTTTAGTAGATACGCAAGTTCTTATCTGCTACCTAATAAGGACCTCGCGGCAGCGGCGTGCGGCCTGCAACCCGTGCTGGCAGCGCGTAATTAAAGTGTGTTAAGAATGTAGCCAATTGTATAAAAATAACAAAATAATGATTCTAATAAATTATCTATAACTAATACTTATTAATAATTCAATAATAAATTTCAAATAATAATAAAATTCAATAGTAATTGTATAAAAAATAGTAACAAATAATAATTTCAATAAATTATCAATAATAATTAATAATTTTACCTAATACCTAAATAAAGCCTAACAGTCCGGTTCCCGGCCTTCCCGAGTGTATAAGTGGAGCTATCCTCCACTGAATGTGTGGTGAGCGTGCCTCGCAGCGGCGGCGCGCGGCTTGCAACCCGTGCCGGTCGCGCTTGTGCGTAGTCGTACCTATCTATCTGCTACCTTCCCAAGCGCTTCGCGGCGGCGGCGCGCGGCCTGCAACCCGTGCCGGTTGCGCTTGTGCGTAGTCGTACCTATCTGCTACCTACCCAAGCGCCTCGCAGCGGCGGCGCGTGGCCTGCAACCCGTGCTAGCAGCGCGTAACTAATTATGTACCTAGTTTTATAATGTAACTAATTGTATAAAAATAAATAATTAATAATTAATAATAATTTAAATAAATTAACTATACCTAACTAATAATTCTTATCAATAATAAATAATGAGTACAATAAATTACTTAATACCTAACTAAAAACCTAACAGTCCGGTTCCCGGCCTTCCCGAGTGTTTAAATGGAGAGGTTTATGATCTGAGAAATGGAGCTATACTAGAATGTATCGATCGTGCGTACCTAAGTAGGTACCTAGATATATTTAGGTCCAAAGTGGCGAGTCACGGCTTCGCGAACAATCGGGAGCCCGTGTCCGGCCTGGCCGCGATATATTGCGGGTAGTCCCCGGCCGAGCGCTGAGAATCGAGCCCCCACCGGCCGCCTCGCTGTGCCTACCGCTCAACGCTAGGCTCGTGGAGTAATGACACTCCGACGGAGCGCAGACTGTGAACGGGCGGTCGAGTAAGCAGCGCACTACTGCTACGGGCTCGCGCGCGAGTGCGAACTAGCCGCGCACGGCCACGTACGTATTACTCCTAGGTCAAATAAATAAAACGCAACGGTGCCAAGTATGGAGCTCCCGGCCGGCCTAGGTGAAACCACACGCTGATCTAAAAATGCTCACAACTTTGACAATTTTCAACCGATTTTAGATAAAATTTCACTGTTCGATTGAGGTTGAATTGAATAATGTCAAAGGACTACCTAATTGGCTCCAAACACGTTCACTATAGAAGTAAAATTGCTCCAAAATGTGAGCCCGGATAAAGTGAGACACTTTTCCTGGTATATTACTAATAAACTAGCCAATTTATTAAAAATCAATAAATTAAAGATGTCTATGTGAAAATTAAATGTCAAGTAAATAGAATTAGAATTATTAATAACCGGTATATACGAAAATGATAAAAATAATAAAGAATGTAATGGAAATTGAATTTGAATGAGAATACTAATTGTAGTCTAGCTCTGATTACTGAATTTATTTTTATAAAATTAATATACAATTTGATAAGTGGTTTAGAGACCGACGTTTGTGCGAGCGGTCACCTCTCCGGGACTCCGGGTCGTGCCTCTGGAGGTCCGGGAGTGCAGTACGAGCGGCCGCGCGCTGATTAAAAAGCCTATAGCTCTGTGGGTTGTGCTCCTATTTTCCTGGAAGAAGTCTCGTTCGATTCTCCTAACAATGGTCTTTAAGTTAAGCTACAGATAACTATGTGTCGTCGCTGAAAATCAGGCAGTAATGAAGTTACAATACCTGATTTCGCGGTGTTTTCCTCGAACGAGATTCCCTCCAGGTCCCTGGTGTCGTTCCCCTCGGTCCGACCAATCCAGGAAAAGCAATCCAATAAGGCACAACCACCACAATAAAGCCTATTAACGAAAAACCAACTTTTTCTTACTAAATTAATTAAACTAAAAATTATTACACGGATACAGCGCGCAGAGCTGTTACTCGGCCTAGCGGGGCTACCGGACTCTGGTTAGGTTAGGTTAGGTTAGGTTAGGTTAGGTTCCACGGACCTGCTAGGTTCTCCTAGTGGGCGGGGAAGTGAACCCCGACGTGGCGCGTCCCCAGGTGGCGGATAGGGGAACGGCTTCCAGAAATGGGAGTTACCGGTATACCGGCGCGGACCAAATCACACAGGGCCCCTCTGCGTCTTTATGAAGGTAGCATAGAGCACGGCAGACGGGGCAGGAGGAGATGAGAGTCTCAGTGGACTTTCGAGTCGGTGGATGGCTGGCCTGCAAGGCCGGCGGCGCGGCGGGGAGGGTCAACTCGGCCACCTCGTCGGGCAAACACCAAGGTGCTCCTAGATCTGTAGGCTTTTCGTAGTCCTGCTTGATTTCCTGCGAGTCGGCTGTATGGGTCAGCTTCCTTGCGGGACTTCGGGCGGGGCGGCGTCTTGCTGGCGGATTTGGGGGCATTAGGAGGAGGGCCCATTTTGGGCACCAAGCTTTGTTACGCGCTTGCGCGGATGAAGCAGAGTTGGGCCTGGCGTGCGCTTACCCCGCCGTCGGGCAGGCAGTAGGAGACTTATAGTCTCCTCTGCCACCAGCTCGAAATCGTAATCCTGCAACGGTTGCGGTCATGACTGCATGTCTCGTAATCGGAGCGGGACCGATGGCCTTGGCTGCGAGGAGTAAACCTCTATAAAAATCCCGTAAGGGGGGTCTTGGGCGGTGGGTGCGGGGGCGCCTGCTGTCCTGTGAGAGACTCTCCGAGGAGTTAGGAGGGGTTCGCCCCTCTGTGGAGGTCCGCCTATTCCATCGGGCGGTATGTGGGCTATAGGCGAGGTCACGCGGACTGTTGAGTCACCGCCAGCCTTGCCTTTGCCTAACAGTGGTGGAAACAGTGAGGTTTTTAGTGGGTACACCCGAAAGGGGAGTCCCACATACCTTGCCTTTGCCCCCCGGCAAGGCGGGGATGCGTAACGCATTTTCCTCACTTAAAAAAAAAAAAAAAAAAAAAAAAAAAGGTTAGGTTAGGTTCCACGGACCTGCTAGGTTCTCCTAGTGGGCGGGGAAGTGAACCCCGACGTGGCGCGTCCCCAGGTGGCGGATAGGGGAACGGCTTCCAGAAATGGGAGTTACCGGTATACCGGCGCGGACCAAATCACACAGGGCCCCTCTGCGTCTTTATGAAGGTAGCATAGAGCACGGCAGACGGGGCAGGAGGAGATGAGAGTCTCAGTGGACTTTCGAGTCGGTGGATGGCTGGCCTGCAAGGCCGGCGGCGCGGCGGGGAGGGTCAACTCGGCCACCTCGTCGGGCAAACACCAAGGTGCTCCTAGATCTGTAGGCTTTTCGTAGTCCTGCTTGATTTCCTGCGAGTCGGCTGTATGGGTCAGCTTCCTTGCGGGACTTCGGGCGGGGCGGCGTCTTGCTGGCGGATTTGGGGGCACTAGGAGGAGGGCCCATTTTGGGCACCAAGCTTTGTTACGCGCTTGCGCGGATGAAGCAGAGTTGGGCCTGGCGTGCGCTTACCCCGCCGTCGGGCAGGCAGTAGGAGACTTATAGTCTCCTCTGCCACCAGCTCGAAATCGTAATCCTGCAACGGTTGCGGTCATGACTGCATGTCTCGTAATCGGAGCGGGACCGATGGCCTTGGCTGCGAGGAGTAAACCTCTATAAAAATCCCGTAAGGGGGGTCTTGGGCGGTGGGTGCGGGGGCGCCAGCTGTCCTGTGAGAGACTCTCCGAGGAGTTAGGAGGGGTTCGCCCCTCTGTGGAGGTCCGCCTATTCCATCGGGCGGTATGTGGGCTATAGGCGAGGTCACGCGGACTGTTGAGTCACCGCCAGCCTTGCCTTTGCCTAACAGTGGTGGAAACAGTGAGGTTTTTAGTGGGTACACCCGAAAGGGGAGTCCCACATACCTTGCCTTAGCCCCCCGGCAAGGCGGGGATGCGTAACGCATTTTCCTCTATAAAAAAAAAAAAAAAAAAAAAGGTTAGGTTAGGTTCCACGGACCTGCTAGGTTCTCCTAGTGGGCGGGGAAGTGAACCCCGACGTGGCGCGTCCCCAGGTGGCGGATAGGGGAACGGCTTCCAGAAATGGGAGTTACCGGTATACCGGCGCGGACCAAATCACACAGGGCCCCTCTGCGTCTTTATGAAGGTAGCATAGAGCACGGCAGACGGGGCAGGAGGAGATGAGAGTCTCAGTGGACTTTCGAGTCGGTGGATGGCTGGCCTGCAAGGCCGGCGGCGCGGCGGGGAGGGTCAACTCGGCCACCTCGTCGGGCAAACACCAAGGTGCTCCTAGATCTGTAGGCTTTTCGTAGTCCTGCTTGATTTCCTGCGAGTCGGCTGTATGGGTCAGCTTCCTTGCGGGACTTCGGGCGGGGCGGCGTCTTGCTGGCGGATTTGGGGGCATTAGGAGGAGGGCCCATTTTGGGCACCAAGCTTTGTTACGCGCTTGCGCGGATGAAGCAGAGTTGGGCCTGGCGTGCGCTTACCCCGCCGTCGGGCAGGCAGTAGGAGACTTATAGTCTCCTCTGCCACCAGCTCGAAATCGTAATCCTGCAACGGTTGCGGTCATGACTGCATGTCTCGTAATCGGAGCGGGACCGATGGCCTTGGCTGCGAGGAGTAAACCTCTATAAAAATCCCGTAAGGGGGGTCTTGGGCGGTGGGTGCGGGGGCGCCTGCTGTCCTGTGAGAGACTCTCCGAGGAGTTAGGAGGGGTTCGCCCCTCTGTGGAGGTCCGCCTATTCCATCGGGCGGTATGTGGGCTATAGGCGAGGTCACGCGGACTGTTGAGTCACCGCCAGCCTTGCCTTTGCCTAACAGTGGTGGAAACAGTGAGGTTTTTAGTGGGTACACCCGAAAGGGGAGTCCCACATACCTTGCCTTTGCCCCCCGGCAAGGCGGGGATGCGTAACGCATTTTCCTCACTTAAAAAAAAAAAAAAAAAAAAAAGGTTAGGTTAGGTTCCACGGACCTGCTAGGTTCTCCTAGTGGGCGGGGAAGTGAACCCCGACGTGGCGCGTCCCCAGGTGGCGGATAGGGGAACGGCTTCCAGAAATGGGAGTTACCGGTATACCGGCGCGGACCAAATCACACAGGGCCCCTCTGCGTGTCTTTATGAAGGTAGCATAGAGCACGGCAGACGGGGCAGGAGGAGATGAGAGTCTCAGTGGACTTTCGAGTCGGTGGATGGCTGGCCTGCAAGGCCGGCGGCGCGGCGGGGAGGGTCAACTCGGCCACCTCGTCGGGCAAACACCAAGGTGCTCCTAGATCTGTTGGCTTTTTGTAGTCCTGCTTGATTTCCTGCGAGTCGGCTGTATGGGTCAGCTTCCTTGCGGGACTTCGGGCGGGGCGGCGTCTTGCTGGCGGATTTGGGGGCATTAGGAGGAGGGCCCATTTTGGGCATCAAGCTTTGTTACGCGCTTGCGCGGATGAAGCAGAGTTGGGCCTGGCGTGCGCTTACCCCGCCGTCGGGCAGGCAGTAGGAGACTTATAGTCTCCTCTGCCACCAGCTCGAAATCGTAATCCTGCAACGGTTGCGGTCATGACTGCATGTCTCGTAATCGGAGCGGGACCGATGGCCTTGGCTGCGAGGAGTAAACCTCTATAAAAATCCCGTAAGGGGGGTCTTGGGCGGTGGGTGCGGGGGCGCCTGCTGTCCTGTGAGAGACTCTCCGAGGAGTTAGGAGGGGTTCGCCCCTCTGTGGAGGTCCGCCTATTCCATCGGGCGGTATGTGGGCTATAGGCGAGGTCACGCGGACTGTTGAGTCACCGCCAGCCTTGCCTTTGCCTAACAGTGGTGGAAACAGTGAGGTTTTTAGTGGGTACACCCGAAAGGGGAGTCCCACATACCTTGCCTTTGCCCCCCGGCAAGGCGGGGATGCGTAACGCATTTTCCTCACTTAAAAAAAAAAAAAAAAAAAAAAAGGTTAGGTTAGGTTAGGTTAGGTTAGGTCCCACGGACCTGCTAGGTTCTCCTAGTGGGCGGGGAAGTGAACCCCGACGTGGCGCGTCCCCAGGTGGCGGATAGGGGAACGGCTTCCAGAAATGGGAGTTACCGGTATACCGGCGCGGACCAAATCACACAGGGCCCCTCTGCGTCTTTATGAAGGTAGCATAGAGCACGGCAGACGGGGCAGGAGGAGATGAGAGTCTCAGTGGACTTTCGAGTCGGTGGATGGCTGGCCTGCAAGGCCGGCGGCGCGGCGGGGAGGGTCAACTCGGCCACCTCGTCGGGCAAACACCAAGGTGCTCCTAGATCTGTAGGCTTTTCGTAGTCCTGCTTGATTTCCTGCGAGTCGGCTGTATGGGTCAGCTTCCTTGCGGGACTTCGGGCGGGGCGGCGTCTTGCTGGCGGATTTGGGGGCATTAGGAGGAGGGCCCATTTTGGGCACCAAGCTTTGTTACGCGCTTGCGCGGATGAAGCAGAGTTGGGCCTGGCGTGCGCTTACCCCGCCGTCGGGCAGGCAGTAGGAGACTTATAGTCTCCTCTGCCACCAGCTCGAAATCGTAATCCTGCAACGGTTGCGGTCATGACTGCATGTCTCGTAATCGGAGCGGGACCGATGGCCTTGGCTGCGAGGAGTAAACCTCTATAAAAATCCCGTAAGGGGGGTCTTGGGCGGTGGGTGCGGGGGCGCCTGCTGTCCTGTGAGAGACTCTCCGAGGAGTTAGGAGGGGTTCGCCCCTCTGTGGAGGTCCGCCTATTCCATCGGGCGGTATGTGGGCTATAGGCGAGGTCACGCGGACTGTTGAGTCACCGCCAGCCTTGCCTTTGCCTAACAGTGGTGGAAACAGTGAGGTTTTTAGTGGGTACACCCGAAAGGGGAGTCCCACATACCTTGCCTTTGCCCCCCGGCAAGGCGGGGATGCGTAACGCATTTTCCTCACTTAAAAAAAAAAAAAAAAAAAAAAAGGTTAGGTTAGGTCCACGGACCTGCTAGGTTCTCCTAGTGGGCGGGGAAGTGAACCCCGACGTGGCGCGTCCCCAGGTGGCGGATAGGGGAACGGCTTCCAGAAATGGGAGTTACCGGTATACCGGCGCGGACCAAATCACACAGGGCCCCTCTGCGTCTTTATGAAGGTAGCATAGAGCACGGCAGACGGGGCAGGAGGAGATGAGAGTCTCAGTGGACTTTCGAGTCGGTGGATGGCTGGCCTGCAAGGCCGGCGGCGCGGCGGGGAGGGTCAACTCGGCCACCTCGTCGGGCAAACACCAAGGTGCTCCTAGATCTGTAGGCTTTTCGTAGTCCTGCTTGATTTCCTGCGAGTCGGCTGTATGGGTCAGCTTCCTTGCGGGACTTCGGGCGGGGCGGCGTCTTGCTGGCGGATTTGGGGGCATTAGGAGGAGGGCCCATTTTGGGCACCAAGCTTTGTTACGCGCTTGCGCGGATGAAGCAGAGTTGGGCCTGGCGTGCGCTTACCCCGCCGTCGGGCAGGCAGTAGGAGACTTATAGTCTCCTCTGCCACCAGCTCGAAATCGTAATCCTGCAACGGTTGCGGTCATGACTGCATGTCTCGTAATCGGAGCGGGACCGATGGCCTTGGCTGCGAGGAGTAAACCTCTATAAAAATCCCGTAAGGGGGGTCTTGGGCGGTGGGTGCGGGGGCGCCTGCTGTCCTGTGAGAGACTCTCCGAGGAGTTAGGAGGGGTTCGCCCCTCTGTGGAGGTCCGCCTATTCCATCGGGCGGTATGTGGGCTATAGGCGAGGTCACGCGGACTGTTGAGTCACCGCCAGCCTTGCCTTTGCCTAACAGTGGTGGAAACAGTGAGGTTTTTAGTGGGTACACCCGAAAGGGGAGTCCCACATACCTTGCCTTTGCCCCCCGGCAAGGCGGGGATGCGTAACGCATTTTCCTCACTTAAAAAAAAAAAAAAAAAAAAAAAAAAAAAGGTTAGGTTAGGTTGGGGGACCCCCCACAGTGCTTGCGTCCACGTCGCGTCCCCTGGAAACGACTCAGTCTGACCACCGTAACGGAGTGGCAGACTGAGCTCGGCTAAAGTGCACTGTGCGTTGTAGAGTTTATGCGGGAATCTACAACACCGGCGGAGGCTATGCCTAAAAAATTTGTGCGGGACGCCTCCGGGCGTTTCCTAAAAGGCCCTTCTCAGGGCCAACCCAAAGGCCCTTCTCAGGGCCAACCAAAAGGCCCTTCTCAGGGCCAACCAAAAGGCCCTTCTCAGGGCCAACTCGAAGGCCCTTCTCAGGGCCATACCGACGAGCGCGCGTCGGTTGCGGTGGCTGCATCCGCAGTCAGCCTATTTGGCAGTGCGGGCGAGCTGTCGGACTCCGACAGTGAGTCGGACGTTGGTCCGATCGCGATCGAGGGAGGACCGCTCAAGCGGGCCTTCATGAAGGACGGGTCCAGCTCGGACTCGTCCAGGAAAGGGAGGTCGAGGCGCAAGGTGAAGGCCAAAAAGCCTTCATCTGTAGCTGCCATCGCCGACACCCACGACGTGGGTTTGGAGGACGCGCGACGCCAGCTGAGCCTGACCCGTCGGGCACAGCTCCAGCAGGACCTGGAGGAGCAGGTCGCTGCCAAGGAGCAGCAGGCGCGCACCGCGCGGGCCAAGGCCGGGTACGGCGCATCCTGCGTGCTGTACGCCGACCACTCCCTGGTCGAGCTGGAGCGCATGGCGCAGGAGGACGCGGAGGAGATCACCCAGGTCGCCTCTAAGTCCTCCAACCTGAAGGGGACTTTCCAGAAGTCCCTGAAAAGTAGGGCCGCGAGCATGCGTGGCATCGTTTGTGAGCTTGTGCAGCGCACAGCCACGGACGAGACGCGGCAGCTGCAGGCGAAAGTCGACCGCCTGCAGTCGGAGGTCAGCCAGCTGCACACGAAGCTGGCTGAAGCCACGGCCCGACCTACGCAGGCGGAGCCTAGGCCGGCGGCGGAAGCCACGGCCCGACCTACGCAGGCGGAGCCTAGGCCGGCGGCGGAAGTTCCCCCTTCCTCCTCCAACCTTGAGGATATCATCCGCAAGGTTGTGATGGAGGAAAGGGCCTTCACAAGAGCCTGCCTCGATGGCATCGAGGACAGGCTCCTGCCCGAAAAGCGCCTCCGACCGCCGCTAGCGGCGGACAAGAGGCAGAGTAAGCCGGGGCCATCCTCCCAAAAGGAGGACCCCCTTCTCCCCTCTACCACTCCGTCCAACCAGCCTTGGACGAAAGTGGTCAAGAGAGGAAAGGGCAAGGCCAAAAAGACGGGAACGGCCGCCGCCCCTACCACCCCTGCCCCCACCCCTTCCTGCCCGTCCCAGGCGACAGGCAAGGGAAGGGGAAAGGGTAAGGGGAAGGGGAAGAAAACGGCCCCCAAGCCCGCCGCCGCTGCCCCCGCAGCCGAAAGGGCCTCCGCCGGTGGGAGGAAACCTTTGGTTCCTCCCAAATCTGCAGCCGTCGTGGTGACGCTCACCGCGGAGGCTGCTGAACGCGGGGAGACGTACGAGTCCGTCCTCAAACGGGCTCGTACCAACGCCGATCCCACCCAACTCGGGATCGGAGCGGTCACGTGCCGCCGGACTCAAGCCGGAGCTCGAATCTTCGAGTTCCCGGGGGCCCAGGGCGGCACAAACGCGGACCTCTTCGCAACCAAGTTGCGAGAGGTCATCGCGGACGCGGCCAAAGTGGCTAGGCCAGTTAAGTCTGCGGCCTTGGAGGTGACCGATCTGGACGATTCGGTCACCAAAGAGGAGGTGGTGGCGGCGATCGCAGCTGTAGGGGGTTGCGACGTCGCAGCGGTGCAGGGCCGGGACATCAGACCCGGCCGCGGCGGCATGGGCACTATCCGCCTCGAGTGCCCAGTCATCGCAGCCAAAGCCGTCCTTGCCAAGGGACGGTTCTCGGTGGGCTTCAGCACCTGCCGAGTCCGAGCACTTGAAGACCAGCCTATGCGCTGCTTCAAGTGCTTCGGAATCGGGCACACGCGGGCCCTCTGTCCGTCCCAGGTGGACAGGACGGACAGCTGCTACCGCTGCGGCCAGGACGGGCACAAGTCCGTCTCCTGCACGGCCGCCACGCCGCGCTGCGCAATATGCGCAGCCAGCGGTCGCCCGGCGGGGCATATCATGAAGGGAAGGAACTGCAGGCCTCCCCTAAAGAAGGGCAAAGCGCAGGCGACGGCCCCGCCTGCCGCTGAGACCGCCGACCCCGAAGCGGGAGCCTCGGCGGCTGATGAGGAGGGTGCGATGTCCGAATGATGGATAGGCATCGCATCCTCCAGGCGAACACCAACCACTGCAAAACAGCTCAGGACCTGCTCATGCAGGTCATGGCTGAGTGGTTGGTGGACGTGGCGGTAGTCGCCGAGCCGTACTCGGTCCCCGACAGTTGGTTGGGTGATCGGGACGGCTTGGTAGCTTTGTTGTCGCGGTCTTCCACAGACTCCCCTCCCCTCTCGCTTTTAGAGAGGGGACCGGGATACGTGGCCGCCGCGTGGGGGGAAATAGCCTTGGTGGGCGTATATTTCTCCCCAAACCGCCCTCTACAGGACTTCGAGAATTTTCTCGAAGTCCTCACCGCTGTTGTCGGGAGGGCGGCGCCGCGCCAGGTCGCCGTGTTGGGCGACCTGAACGCCAAGTCGGCGGCCTGGGGCAACCCGGCCGCCTCTTGCAACGTCCGAGGGCGCGCCGTCGAATTCTGGGCGGCCTCGTCTGGCGTGTCCCTCCTCAACAGGGGGGCGGTTCACACGTGTGTGCGGCAACGGGGAGGGTCAGTGGTGGACGTTTCGTTCGCCACCCCCGTCCTAGCCGCCCGCGTTGTGAACTGGCGGGTGGAGCTGGTGGAGACTTTGTCGGACCACCGCTATGTGCGGTTCGACGTCTCCACCCAGAGCCCCGGGAGGACGGCCCCCTCGGGCCGATCCCCCTTTCCGCGGTGGGCCCTTACCCGCCTCGACCGTGAGGCGGCTAAGGAGGCGGCGCTCGTCCAGGACTGGCTCGCCCCTCCGGTCGACGTCCTGGACGTGGACTCCGCAGCAGCCCAGCTGCGGAGGTCCCTGACCGAGGTGTGCGACGCCAGCATGCCTCGGTCCCGCCGCCCGCCTCCCCGTCGCGCCGTCTATTGGTGGTCGGAGGGGCTAGCGGGGCTGCGGTCCGCCTGCGTGGCGGCGAGGCGGGCGTATGCGCGGAGTCGGCGGCGCAGGCGGCGATACCCCGAGCAAGAGGACCTTCTATATGCCTCTTACGTAGAGGCTAAGAAGGTCCTCAAGACGGCAATGAGCGCCGCCAAAGACGCGGCGCGAGCCGAGATGCTCGAGGGTCTCGACAGGGACCCGTACGGGAGACCATACAAGGCGGCGCGGAACAAACTGCGCCCCTTTGGTCCCCCACTGACGGAGTCCCTGGAGCCGGCATTGCTGGATGGGGTGGTTCGGTCCCTGTTTCCTTCAGGGACCAACTTCACCCCACCAGCAATGGACCCTCCGCGGGGAGCAGCTCCGCCAGAGGAGGAGGTCCCTCCGGTCGAGGCGGAGGAACTTGGTGCGGAGACTATCCGCCTCCGCACCAAGAAGACGGCCCCAGGGCCGGACGGCGTCCCCGCACGGGTGGTGGCCATTGCCACCACTCATATGGGGCAGAGGTTTCGGGAACTTTTCAGCGCGTGCTTCACGGCTGGAAGGTTCCCGAAACCCTGGAAGGAGGGGCAGTTGTGCCTCCTCCGAAAGGAGGGACGCCCGGCAGACTCCCCTTCGGCATACCGACCCATCGTATTGCTCGATGAGGTCGGTAAGATGTTCGAGGGGGTAATCGCCAGAAGGCTGAATGGCCTTCTGGCGGAAGTGGGGCCGAACCTGTCGGACGCCCAATTCGGTTTCCGAAGGGGGCGTTCGACGGTGGACGCGCTGGCCCGGCTGAAGGGCCAAGTGCGGGAGGCCGTAGAGGTGGGGGACGGGGTTTTGGCTGTGTCATTCGACATAGCCAACGCCTTCAACTCCGTCCCCCACTCTACGATACTTGAGGCACTCCGTTACCACGGGGTGCCTCGGTATCTGCGGAGGCTGCTGGCCAGCTACCTGGAGGACCGAGCGGTCCTCCTGGTAGACAAGGCGGGCCAGATGCGGCGGTACGGCGTGGGGTCCGGTGTTCCACAGGGGTCGGTCTTAGGCCCACTCCTGTGGAACATCGGTTTCGACTGGCTCCTGCGGGGAGCTCTCCTCCGGGGCACGAGTGTCATCTGCTATGCAGATGACACTCTTCTCACTGCCCGGGGGAGAGATTTTCGGGAGGCGGCGAGCCTGGCCTCGGCCGGCGGATCCCTGGTCGCTGGAAGGATCCGCCGGCTTGGATTGGGGGTGGCGCTGCACAAGACCGAGGCCGTGTTTTTCCACGGGCCTCGGCAGCGCATCCCCACTGACGCCCACATCGTGGTGGAGGGCGTCAGGGTCGAAGTGAAGGCCCAGATGAAATATCTGGGCCTTGTGCTCGACAGCAGGTGGCGCTTCAGCCCGCACTTTAGCGGGCTGTCAGCGCGCCTGCTGAAGGCCGCGGGGGCGCTCTCGTGGCTCCTCCCAAATCTGGGAGGGCCCAAAGCGCGATGCCGGCAGCTGTATGCCGGCATCCTGAAGAGCATGGCCCTCTACGGGGCCCCGATCTGGGCGGACTCCCTCCATAGGAGGGAGAACGCCACCGTGATCCGAAGGCCCCAAAGGGCCATCGCGCAGCGGGTGGCGAGAGCCTACCGCTCGGTAGGCTTCGCGGCCTCATGCGCTCTGGCGGGCACCCCTCCTTGGGAGCTCGAGGCGTGGGTGCTCGCCAGAGTATATGAGTGGACGGCGGGGCGCAGGGCTCTCGGGGAGCGCCCGGCCCCAGAAGAGCGGGAGGCCGTGCGGCGAGAGGCGAGGGACGCAGTCGTCCAACACTGGACGGAGGACCTCGCCTCTGCCACGTTCGGCCGCAGAACGTTGGACGCTCTCGGGCCAATCCTCCGCGATTGGCTCGAGAGGTCCCACGGCTTCCTCTCTTTCCGTCTGGTGCAGGTGCTATCCGGGCATGGATGCTTCGGATCGTACCTGCACCGGATCGGAAGAGAGGGAACGCCGTCGTGCCACGCCTGTGGCGCGACGGAGGACACGGCGCAGCACACCCTCGAGGTGTGCCCGTCGTGGTCCGAGCCGCGCCACGCCCTGGTCGCGGCAGTGGGGCAGGACCTCTCGCTTCCCAGCGTGGTTCATTCCATGCTGGAGAGCGAGGGGGCCTGGGCAGCGGTCGCCTCTTTCTGCGAGGACGTGATGTCCCAGAAGGAGGCGGCAGAGCGTGCGCGGGAGGAAGATCCTCTCGCGGCGCCTCTGCGTAGGCGGAGAAGAGGTGGGAGAAGGCGGCCATAGTCGCCTCCTCTCCCTCTGGTGATGGATAGCGGGAGGCAGGCGTGGGGACGCCTCCTCCTGCATTGCACTTATCCATCACCCCCGTCGGACGGGAACGACTGAGCACTCGCAGTCGTTCCCGGGGCCCCCCCTCTGCAAGGGGGGGGCGTGGAGGCCCCGCTGTCAAGGCGGGCGGTCGTCGGCGGGGGACTGGATGAAAAGGCTCCTGCCGGTTTCCCAGTCCCTCACCACATAGACGACGCCGGAGTGCCGCTGGGTTGTTTAGTGGGTATACCGGTCGTAGGACCGGGGAGTCCCACATACCCCTCCCATCCCCATGGGAGGGGATGCGTAACGCATTTTTCCCAGCGTCAAAAAAAAAAAAAAAAAAAAAAAAAAAAAAAAAGGTTAGGTTAGGTTCCACGGACCTGCTAGGTTCTCCTAGTGGGCGGGGAAGTGAACCCCGACGTGGCGCGTCCCCAGGTGGCGGATAGGGGAACGGCTTCCAGAAATGGGAGTTACCGGTATACCGGCGCGGACCAAATCACACAGGGCCCCTCTGCGTCTTTATGAAGGTAGCATAGAGCACGGCAGACGGGGCAGGAGGAGATGAGAGTCTCAGTGGACTTTCGAGTCGGTGGATGGCTGGCCTGCAAGGCCGGCGGCGCGGCGGGGAGGGTCAACTCGGCCACCTCGTCGGGCAAACACCAAGGTGCTCCTAGATCTGTAGGCTTTTCGTAGTCCTGCTTGATTTCCTGCGAGTCGGCTGTATGGGTCAGCTTCCTTGCGGGACTTCGGGCGGGGCGGCGTCTTGCTGGCGGATTTGGGGGCATTAGGAGGAGGGCCCATTTTGGGCACCAAGCTTTGTTACGCGCTTGCGCGGATGAAGCAGAGTTGGGCCTGGCGTGCGCTTACCCCGCCGTCGGGCAGGCAGTAGGAGACTTATAGTTTCCTCTGCCACCAGCTCGAAATCGTAATCCTGCAACGGTTGCGGTCATGACTGCATGTCTCGTAATCGGAGCGGGACCGATGGCCTTGGCTGCGAGGAGTAAACCTCTATAAAAATCCCGTAAGGGGGGTCTTGGGCGGTGGGTGCGGGGGCGCCTGCTGTCCTGTGAGAGACTCTCCGAGGAGTTAGGAGGGGTTCGCCCCTCTGTGGAGGTCCGCCTATTCCATCGGGCGGTATGTGGGCTATAGGCGAGGTCACGCGGACTGTTGAGTCACCGCCAGCCTTGCCTTTGCCTAACAGTGGTGGAAACAGTGAGGTTTTTAGTGGGTACACCCGAAAGGGGAGTCCCACATACCTTGCCTTTGCCCCCCGGCAAGGCGGGGATGCGTAACGCATTTTCCTCACTTAAAAAAAAAAAAAAAAAAAAAAAAAAAAAAAAAAGGTTAGGTTAGGTTCCACGGACCTGCTAGGATCTCCTAGTGGGCGGGGAGGTGAACCCCGACGTGGCGCGTCCCCAGGTGGCGGATAGGGGAACGGCCCCCAGATATGGGGGCTACCGGTATACCGGCGCGGACCAAAGGACACACAGGGCCCCTCTGCGTGTCTCTATGAAGGTAGCATAGAGCACGGCAGACGGGGCAGGAGGAGACGAGAGTCTCAGCGGACTTGGAGTCGGTGGATGGCTGGCCTGCAAGGCCGGCGGCGCGGCGGGGAGGGTCAACTCGGCCACCTCGTCGGGCAAACACCAAGGTGCCTCTGGATTTGCTGGTTCTGTGTCGTTCTGCTTGATTTCCTGCGAGTCGGCTGTATGGGTCAGCTTCCTTGCGGGACTTCAGGTGGGGCGGCGCTTTGCTGGCGTTTTCGGGGGCAACGGAGGAGGGCCCTTTCGGGCAATTAGCTTTGTTACGTGCTTGCGCGGATGAAGCAGAGTTGGGCTCGGCGTGCGCTTACCCCGCCGTCGGGCAGGCAAGGGGGGACTTGTCTTCCCTGCCCCCAGCTCGAAGTCGTAATCCCGCGACGATTGCGGTCATGTCTCGTGATCGGAGTGGGACCGATGGCCTTGGCTTGGTCGCCCGGGCTGCGAGGAGTAAACCTCTATAAAAAAATCCCGTAGGACAAGTGGGGGTGCAGCACGAAGTCCGTTCTCTTAGAGGATGGCTGGCCGGTAAAGCCAGTCGCTACTGTACCTAGGCGTAGCGCCTTGGTTAGGTTCACCTGCCCTTCCCGGATACACGAGGGCACTGTCCGGGTCGTATGAGTCCCCGGTACTCGTGGGACTTTATATGGAGAATTTCATTCATACCCCAAAGGAGGGCGGTCGCCTGGATAGCCGCATTGTAGGAGTTGCTGCAGAGCCCGCGAGGGTTTCTGGTGCGGACGCTTCGGCGTCAACGACGAAGGAGGGAGCTTTGGTGGCGAAGGTCGCTGCTAAAGAAGCCGTGGTGGTCCTCAGGAGGATGGACGCCAAGAAGAAATCATCGGTGGAGGAGGCCCTAAGCCGGACCAGGTGTCCATCCCTGGTCAGCAGCTTAGGGAGTGACTCCGACGCGATGTCAGCCGCTTCCGAGAGCTCTGGAAGGTTCTGGAAGAGGAAGAGGCTGAACCCCATCGAGAGGAGAGGCGAGAGTAGCGGGTCCGACTCGGACAAAAGTGCGCTCTCCGTTAAGACCAAGTTGTCGAAGCGTGGTCCTGGGAGACCCCCGACAACTGGCAAGTATGTGGGCATGGCAAAGGCCAGGGCCGAGCTCGCAGCTGCTGAACAGCAAGCGATGGAGCTGGAGGTGGAGAGGGAGGTGGTGGCGGCAACGCCTAAGCCACGCTCAGACGCAGCCAAGACTTACCTGGGTGCCGTGGCCTCCTGGGGCCCGACAAGGGAGGCCCCTGCTAATGCCCTGTCCTCCCGGGTGAAGGAGAGCCTGACGGCCATTGAATTGGTAGGAAATAAGTCAGGCAACCTTAAGGGCACGTTTCAAAGCGCCCTTAAGAAGTCTGTGGAGGTACTCCGCGAGGTCTTCGAAGAGTTGGCCAGCCGAACGCCGGCAGAGGAGGTAGCTCGGCTGCAAGCCGAGAATACCCTGCTCAAGGGCCAGCTCAATCGGCTTGGAGAGGAGATGGCCGCACTCAGAGCCGAAGTAAGGGCTGCTCCCAAACCATCGGCTGAGCACACAAAGATTGGGGAGGATCTCCAAGCTTCACTGGCCAGAATGGAGGCACGACTTGAGAGTCTGGAGGTGGACGGGCGGCTTCTGCCCCCAAAGCGTCACCGCCCGCCCTTGGCAAGAGATCGAGCGCAGGAGGATGAGGAGGCGACAGCGTCGCCAACTCCTGCACCCAAGAAGGCGCCGGCTGGAAAGCCTGCCCCCTCTCCAGCTGCAAAAGCCGGGGATAAGAAAATGCCAGCGGCTCCAGAAGCTGCCAGCTCATCTGGCGTGAAGAAGGGGAAAAAGGGGAAAAAGGGCAAAAAGGCCTCCCCAGCTGCCCCTGCCCCAACCGCTCCTTCTCAGGCAGCCCCTGCTCCGGCAGGTAATAGCCAGATGCAGGATCAGGAGGGGTGGCAGACAGTGGGTCCGAATCGCCGCACAAAGCAGCGGAAAGACCCAGTGGAGAAGGCACGAAGGGATTCAGCCCCTGCCAAGCCAGCGGCACCAAAGCCGGCGGAGGCCAGAAAGGCCAAAGCCCCCAAACTCCGCGCCCAACGTTCAGCTGCGGTAGTGATCGCACTACAGCGGGGGGCGGAGGAGAGGGGACGAACGTACGGGGAGGTGATCGCCGAGGCCAAGTCGAAACTCGACTTGGGAGAGCTCGGGATCTCCTCCGTACGCTTCAGGCAGGCGGCGACTGGGGCCCGCATCTTGGAGGTCCCAGGAGCGACGAGTGGGGGCAAGGCCGACCTGCTGGCGGAGAAGCTCCGGGGGCTGTTCTCCACGGAGGACGTTAAGGTCTCCAGACCGGTGACTTCAGTCGACCTTCGGGTAACCGGTCTAGATGACTCCGTCACCCCGGAGGAGCTGGCGGCTGCTGTCGCCAAAGCGGGAGGGTGTTCGCCAGGCGATGTAAAGCCTGGCGAGATAAGGAAGGGACCCGGAGGCGTGGGCACGGCCATAGTAAAGTGCCCCGTTACGGCCGCGAAAAAGGTCGTAGCCGAACGCCTCCGGGTTGGGTGGGTGGCGGTCGGGGTGAAAATCCTCGACGCCCTCCCCCGCCGGTGCTACCGGTGTTTTGCACTGGGCCACATTGGGGCCCAGTGCTCGTCGGAGGTCGACCGCAGCCAGAACTGTCTGTGCTGCGGTCAAGCGGGTCACAAGGCCCGGGAGTGCTCCGCCAAGCCCCACTGCCCCGTCTGCGAGGCAGCTGGGAAAAAGGCGGACCACCTCGCTGGGGGCAAGGCCTGTGCCAAGCCCCCAACAAAGAAGGCAGCGAAGAAGGCTGCGGCAAGGGCCAGGAAGGCCAAGCCGCAGCCTGCGAACCCGCCCCCGGGTGACACGGAGTCGCCAATGGAGGTCCATTAGTATGGACCTCCGATTCCTGCAGGGGAACCTCAACCACTCCGCCGCGGCCCAGGACCTGTTCGTCCAGGCCATGGCGGAGTGGCAGGCCCATATTGCTGTCGCCGCCGAGCCGTATCGCGTCCCGGTCCGTTCGGATTGGGTCGGGGATTGCGGTGGCTCGGTGGCGATTATACAGCGCTGCTCAGCGGGCGGCCCTCCTCTCACTGCTGTGAATAGAGGGGAGGGCTTTGTGGTGGCGAAGGTCGGCGTAGTGGTCATAATTGGGGTGTATTTCTCCCCCAATCGGCCACTCGCCGACTTCGAGCGATTCCTCGCACTGCTAGGGGTCGCAGTCGGCCAGGTCTCTCCCGGTCCCGTCGTCGTCCTAGGAGACCTCAATGCCAAGTCTGGGGCTTGGGGTTCCGCGACGACGGACCTGAGGGGGAGAGTGCTGGAGGAGTGGCTGGTGGAGTGCGGGTTGGCCATCCTCAACCGCGGCACGGTGGACACGTGTGTGCGCCGTAACGGGGGGTCAGTCGTGGATGTATCATTTGCGACCCCTCCCATCGCACACCGTGTCCAGGGGTGGGAGGTTCTGGAGAACGAGGAGACGCTGTCAGATCATAGGTACATTACCTTCAGCGTCTCAAACTCGTCTCCAGACACCCCGAGAGCCCTGAGCCAGCCAAGGCTTGACGGGCCGCGCTGGGCGTTAAAGCGCCTGGACAGGGAGTTACTGCAGGAGGCAGTCCTTGTTCAGGCGTGGATTCCGGAACCACCGGTAGCTGACATAGACGGGGATGCGGCTCGACTTTGCGAGGCCATGGCGCAGGCGTGCGACGCCGCGATGCCTCGCATCAGAGCCCTCCCGTCCAAGAAGTCAGTCTACTGGTGGAATGAGGAGATTGCCCAGCTCCGCCGCTCGTGTGTGGAGGAGCGCCGCGCCTTCCAGCGGTATCGGAGGCGCCGAAACCGCGAGGAAGGCGAGGAGGACCGGCTGTACGCCGCGTATAGGGAGGTGGCGGTGGCACTCCGCCTCGCCATCAGCCGGTCAAAGGCCGCGGCGTGGGAGGAGCTCCTGCAGACGCTGGAGAGGGATCCTTGGGGTAGGCCGTACAAGCTAGTGCGGCAAAAACTACGCCCTTGGACCCCTCCCGTCTCCAGCAGCCTAGAGCCGGCGGTCTTGGAAAGGGTGGTCGAGGTACTGTTCCCGGAAATGGGAACAGAGTTTGAGTCTCCCACCATGGCGCCGCCGACACAGGAGGAAAGAGACTCGGACGAGGTGCCCGAGGTCTCGAAGGAGGAGGTGGGTGCGGCCGTGTTGCGCATTAAGGGCAAAAACACGGCCCCAGGACTCGACGGCATTCCTTGCCGTGCGTGGGTCCTGGCCCTAGGCGGAGAGCAGGAGGCTCTAGAACCCCGCCTAAGGGCACTCTTCACCAGGTGCGTGCGTGAAGGGGTGTTCCCGCACCGGTGGAAGGAGGGTCGCCTGGTCCTCCTTCGCAAGGAGTCGCGGCCGGCCGATGACCCATCGGGGTATCGGCCGATAGTGTTACTGGACGAGGCGGGGAAGCTGCTGGAGAGAGTGGTAGCGAACCGTCTCGTCGGGCATATGGAGATTGTGGGTCCAAACCTATCGGACGCCCAATTCGGGTTCCGCTGCGGCCGGTCGACCATAGACGCGATCGGTCGCCTGCGGAACATGGCGGAGGAGGCGGTGTCGGGGGGTGGGCTGTTGTTGGCGGTGTCGTTAGACATAAAAAATGCCTTCAACAGCCTACCCTGGCCGACAATTATGGAGGCACTCCGTTATCACGGAGTGCCTCTATATTTAAGAAGACTGGTGGGAAGCTACTTGTCCGATAGGGCAGTAGTCTTCCCCACCAGAGATGGAGTGGGTGGTAGTCGGCGGATGTCGCGTGGTGTTCCCCAGGGGTCCGTTCTTGGGCCCCTGCTGTGGAACATCGGCTACGATCACGTCCTGCGCTGTGCAAACTTGCACGGCGTAGACGTGATCTGCTACGCCGACGACACTTTGGTGACGGCCCGGGGTTCTGATCTCCGGGCCGCCTCGATATTGGCCACCGCCGGTGTGGCGGCGGTGGTATCGAGGATCCGGCGTCTGGGGCTGGAGGTGGCTCTCCACAAGTCGGAGGCCATCTGTTTTCATGGGCCCCGACGGAGACCACCTGCCGGAAGCAGCATAGTGGTGGGTGGAACCCCTATCCCAGTCGGAACGACGCTGAAGTATCTCGGCGTCGTTCTCGACAGCAGATGGGACTTCGGGGTTCACCTGGAGCGCCTAGTCCCGAGGCTGGTGAGCACGGCGGGTGCTCTTGGTCGCCTGCTCCCCAACCTAGGAGGAGGGGATGGAAGCTGCCGCCGCCTGTACATGGGGGCGGTACGATCGATGGCCCTCTATGGGGCCCCGATCTGGGCGGGGTCCCTTAAGAACCGCCACAAGGCCCTTCTGCACCAGGCGCAGAGGGTCTTGGCGGTTCGGGTCATCAGGGGGTACAGGACGATTTCCCATATGGTGGCCTGCGTCCTTGCCGGGTCCCTTCCGTGGGACTTAGAGGCCGAGGTACAATCCTCGGTCTATTGGCAAAGGACGCACGCCCGGAGCAGGGACCTGCGCCCTGCGCCCGATGAAGTGGTGCGGTGGCGCAGAGAGGCCCAAGAGGAGGCTCTGGGCGAGTGGAGGCGGCGGCTCGAGGAGCTTCGCACAACAGGTGCGAGGTCCCGACGCCGACTGATGGAGGGAGTCCTGCCCATTCTGGAGGAATGGGTAGGGAGGAAGTGGGGGCCACTTACTTTCCGGCTTACACAGGTGCTCTCAGGGCATGGTTGCTTCGGGAGTTACCTGTGTAACGTAGCCGGAAAGGAAATGAGCCCGGAGTGCCACCATTGTGGCAGTGCGGAAGATACCGCACAGCACACAATGGAGGTATGCTCCGCGTGGTCAGGGCCGCGATCGGAGTTGGTTGCGGTCCTAGGAGGAGGAGATCTCTCGCTGCCGACTGTCATGGAGAAGATGGTCGGCAGCGAGACGAACTTTGAGGCGATGATCTCCTTCTGCGACGACGTCATGTTGCAGAAGGAGACCGCGGAGCGCGAGAGGGAGCGAGATCCGCTCTCCCAGCGACTCCATCGTGGGCGAGGCGGGCGGGCGAGAAGGGGTGCCCGCTCTCGACACGACCCGCCAGGGGCGTCTCGGGTGGCAGGTGCGGGGGCACCGGCCGTCCAATGATGAGACCCCCTGAGGAGGTAGGAGGGGTTCGCCCCTCTGAGCAGGTCCGCCCTTTCCATCGGGCGGACGTGGGCCATAGGCGAGGCCAGGCGGACTGTTGAGTGACCGCCGGCCTTGCCTCTGCCTAACAGTGGCGGGAATAGTGAGGTTTTTAGTGGGTATACCCGAAAGGGGGAGTCCCACATACCTCGCCCTTGCCCCCCGGCAGGGCGGGGATGCGTAACGCATTTTCCTCACTCAAAAAAAAAAAAAAAAAAAAAAAAAAAAAAAAAAGGTTAGGTTAGGTTCCACGGACCTGCTAGGTTCTCCTAGTGGGCGGGGAAGTGAACCCCGACGTGGCGCGTCCCCAGGTGGCGGATAGGGGAACGGCTTCCAGAAATGGGAGTTACCGGTATACCGGCGCGGACCAAATCACACAGGGCCCCTCTGCGTCTTTATGAAGGTAGCATAGAGCACGGCAGACGGGGCAGGAGGAGATGAGAGTCTCAGTGGACTTTCGAGTCGGTGGATGGCTGGCCTGCAAGGCCGGCGGCGCGGCGGGGAGGGTCAACTCGGCCACCTCGTCGGGCAAACACCAAGGTGCTCCTAGATCTGTAGGCTTTTCGTAGTCCTGCTTGATTTCCTGCGAGTCGGCTGTATGGGTCAGCTTCCTTGCGGGACTTCGGGCGGGGCGGCGTCTTGCTGGCGGATTTGGGGGCATTAGGAGGAGGGCCCATTTTGGGCACCAAGCTTTGTTACGCGCTTGCGCGGATGAAGCAGAGTTGGGCCTGGCGTGCGCTTACCCCGCCGTCGGGCAGGCAGTAGGAGACTTATAGTCTCCTCTGCCACCAGCTCGAAATCGTAATCCTGCAACGGTTGCGGTCATGACTGCATGTCTCGTAATCGGAGCGGGACCGATGGCCTTGGCTGCGAGGAGTAAACCTCTATAAAAATCCCGTAAGGGGGGTCTTGGGCGGTGGGTGCGGGGGCGCCTGCTGTCCTGTGAGAGACTCTCCGAGGAGTTAGGAGGGGTTCGCCCCTCTGTGGAGGTCCGCCTATTCCATCGGGCGGTATGTGGGCTATAGGCGAGGTCACGCGGACTGTTGAGTCACCGCCAGCCTTGCCTTTGCCTAACAGTGGTGGAAACAGTGAGGTTTTTAGTGGGTACACCCGAAAGGGGAGTCCCACATACCTTGCCTTTGCCCCCCGGCAAGGCGGGGATGCGTAACGCATTTTCCTCACTTAAAAAAAAAAAAAAAAAAAAAAAAAAAAGGTTAGGTTAGGTTCCACGGACCTGCTAGGTTCTCCTAGTGGGCGGGGAAGTGAACCCCGACGTGGCGCGTCCCCAGGTGGCGGATAGGGGAACGGCTTCCAGAAATGGGAGTTACCGGTATACCGGCGCGGACCAAATCACACAGGGCCCCTCTGCGTCTTTATGAAGGTAGCATAGAGCACGGCAGACGGGGCAGGAGGAGATGAGAGTCTCAGTGGACTTTCGAGTCGGTGGATGGCTGGCCTGCAAGGCCGGCGGCGCGGCGGGGAGGGTCAACTCGGCCACCTCGTCGGGCAAACACCAAGGTGCTCCTAGATCTGTAGGCTTTTCGTAGTCCTGCTTGATTTCCTGCGAGTCGGCTGTATGGGTCAGCTTCCTTGCGGGACTTCGGGCGGGGCGGCGTCTTGCTGGCGGATTTGGGGGCATTAGGAGGAGGGCCCATTTTGGGTACCAAGCTTTGTTACGCGCTTGCGCGGATGAAGCAGAGTTGGGCCTGGCGTGCGCTTACCCCGCCGTCGGGCAGGCAGTAGGAGACTTATAGTCTCCTCTGCCACCAGCTCGAAATCGTAATCCTGCAACGGTTGCGGTCATGACTGCATGTCTCGTAATCGGAGCGGGACCGATGGCCTTGGCTGCGAGGAGTAAACCTCTATAAAAATCCCGTAAGGGGGGTCTTGGGCGGTGGGTGCGGGGGCGCCTGCTGTCCTGTGAGAGACTCTCCGAGGAGTTAGGAGGGGTTCGCCCCTCTGTGGAGGTCCGCCTATTCCATCGGGCGGTATGTGGGCTATAGGCGAGGTCACGCGGACTGTTGAGTCACCGCCAGCCTTGCCTTTGCCTAACAGTGGTGGAAACAGTGAGGTTTTTAGTGGGTACACCCGAAAGGGGAGTCCCACATACCTTGCCTTTGCCCCCCGGCAAGGCGGGGATGCGTAACGCATTTTCCTCACTTAAAAAAAAAAAAAAAAAAAAAAAAAAAAAAAAAAGGTTAGGTTAGGTTCCACGGACCTGCTAGGCTCTCCTAGTGGGCGGGGAGGTGAACCCCGACGTGGCGCGTCCCCAGGTGGCGGATAGGGGAACGGCCCCCAGATATGGGGGCTACCGGTATACCGGCGCGGACCAAAGGACACACAGGGCCCCTCTGCGTGTCTCTATGAAGGTAGCATAGAGCACGGCAGACGGGGCAGGAGGAGACGAGAGTCTCAGCGGACTTGGAGTCGGTGGATGGCTGGCCTGCAAGGCCGGCGGCGCGGCGGGGAGGGTCAACTCGGCCACCTCGTCGGGCAAACACCAAGGTGCCTCTGGATTTGCTGGTTCTGTGTCGTTCTGCTTGATTTCCTGCGAGTCGGCTGTATGGGTCAGCTTCCTTGCGGGACTTCAGGTGGGGCGGCGCTTTGCTGGCGTTTTCGGGGGCAACGGAGGAGGGCCCTTTCGGGCAATTAGCTTTGTTACGTGCTTGCGCGGATGAAGCAGAGTTGGGCTCGGCGTGCGCTTACCCCGCCGTCGGGCAGGCAAGGGGGGACTTGTCTTCCCTGCCCCCAGCTCGAAGTCGTAATCCCGCGACGATTGCGGTCATGTCTCGTGATCGGAGTGGGACCGATGGCCTTGGCTTGGTCGCCCGGGCTGCGAGGAGTAAACCTCTATAAAAAATCCCGTAGGACAAGTGGGGGTGCAGCACGAAGTCCGTTCTCTTAGAGGATGGCTGGCCGGTAAAGCCAGTCGCTACTGTACCTAGGCGTAGCGCCTTGGTTAGGTTCACCTGCCCTTCCCGGATACACGAGGGCACTGTCCGGGTCGTATGAGTCCCCGGTACTCGTGGGACTTATTTATGGATTCTTTCATACAAACCCCAAAGGAGGGCGGTCGCCTGGAATGCCGCAAAGAAGGAGTAGCTGCAGAGCCCGCGAGGGTTTCTGGTGCGGACGCTTCGGCGTCAACGATGAAGGAGGGAGCTTTGGTGGCGAAGGTCGCTGCCAAGAAGGCTGTGGTGGTCCTCAGGAGGATGGACGCCACTTCGAACACGGTGGAGGAGGCCCTAAGCCGGACCAGGTGTCCATCACTGGTCAGCAGCTTAGGGAGTGACTCCGACGCTTCCGAGAGCTCGTCTAGGTTCTGGAAGCGAAAGAGGCTGAACCCCAGCGAGAGAAGGGGCGGGAGTAGCGGGTCTGACTCAGACCGGAACGCGCTCCCAGAGAAGACGACCAAGTTGTCGAGGCGCGGTCCTGGGAGACCCCCGACAACTGGTAAATACGTCGGCATGGCAAAGGCCAGAGCCGAGCTTGCTGCCGCTGAGCAGCAGGAGATGGAGATGGAGGTGGAGAGGGCGGTGGTGGCGGCAACGCCCAAGCCACGCTCGGATGCCGCCAAGACGTACCTGGGTGCCGTGGCCTCCTGGGGCCCGACAAGGGAGGCACCAGCCGTTGCCCTGTCCTCCCGGGTGAAGGAGAGCCTGACGGCAATAGAGCTGGTTGGCAACAGGTCGGGAAACCTCAAGGGCACTTTCCAAAGTGCCCTCAAAAAGTCTGTGGAGGTCCTGCGAGAGGTCTTCGACGAGCTGGCTGCCCGAACACCTGCAGAGGAGGTAACTCGGCTCCAAGCTGAGAACGCTCTGCTCAAGACTCAGCTGGACCGACTTAGTGAGGAGATGAACGCGCTCAGGGCCGAATTCAGGGACAGTAAGGAGCATGCTGCTCCTAAGCCACCAGCCGAGTTCCAAGACCTCCAAGCCACACTGGCAAGGATGGACGCTCGGCTTGAGAGTCTGGAGGTGGACGGGCGACTTCTGCCCCCAAAGCGCCACCGCCCGCCTCTGGCAGCGGATCGAGCGCAAGAGGACGAGGAGGTACCAGCGTCGCCAACTCCTGCACCCAGGAAGGCGCCAGCTGGAAAGCCTGCCCCCACCCCGGATACAAAACCCGCGAGCAAGAAGGCGACAGCGGCTCCGGAGGAAGCTGCCAGCACATCTGGCAAGAAGAAGAGAAAGAAGGGGAAGAAAGGCAAAAAGGCCTCCCCTGCTCCCTCTGCCCCAACTGCTCCTGCTCAGGCAGCTTCTAGCCAGTCGCAGGAAAAGGAGGGGTGGAAAACAGTGGGTCCGCGTCGCCGTAATAAGCAACGAACGGACCCAGCGGAGAAAGAGCCAAGGGCGTCGGCGCCTGCCAAGACAGCGGCACCTAAGCCAGCGGCGGCCAAGCAGGCCAAAGCCCCAAAACTCCACGCCCCCCGCTCAGCAGCGGTGGTGATCGCGTTGCAACGGGGCGCAGAGGAGAAAGGTCGGACGTACGGAGAGGTGATCGCCGAGGCCAAATCGAAACTCGACTTGGGAGAACTCGGGATCTCCTCCGTACGCTTCCGGCAGGCGGCGACTGGGGCCCGCATCTTGGAGGTCCCAGGAGCTACGAGTGGGGGCAAAGCCGACCTGCTGGCGGAAAAGCTCCGGGAGCTGTTCTCCGAGGAGGACGTAAAGGTCTCCAGGCCGGTGACTTCGGTCGATCTCCGGGTAACTGGCCTGGATGACTCTGTCACCCCGGAGGAGTTGGCGGCTACGGTCGCCAAGGCAGGAGGGTGCTCGCCAGACAACGTTAAGTCTGGCGAGATAAGAAAGGGACCTGGGGGCGTGGGCACGGCTTTAGTTAAGTGCCCCGTCGCGGCCGCGAAGAAAGTGGTGGCAGCCGGACGCCTTCGGGTCGGGTGGGTGGCGGTCGGGGTGAAAATCCTCGACGCCCTCCCCCGCCGGTGCTACCGGTGCTTCGCACTGGGCCACATTGGGGCCCAGTGCTCGTCGGAGGTCGACCGCAGCCAGAACTGTCTGTGCTGCGGTCAAGTGGGCCACAAGGCCCGGGAGTGTTCCGCAAAGCCCCACTGCCCCGTCTGCGAGGCAGCTGGGAAGAAGGCGGACCACCTCGCTGGGGGCAAGGCCTGTGCCAAGCCCCCAACAAAGAAGGCAGCGAAGAAGGCTGCGGCAAGGGCCAGGAAGGCCAAGCCGCAGCCTGCGAACCCGGCCCCGGGTGACACGGAGTCGCCAATGGAGGTCCATTAGTATGGACCTCCGATTCTTGCAGGGGAACCTCAACCACTCCGCCGCGGCCCAGGACCTGTTCGTCCAGGCCATGGCGGAGTGGCAGGCCCATATTGCTGTCGCCGCCGAGCCGTATCGCGTCCCGGTCCGTTCGGATTGGGTCGGGGACTGCGGTGGCTCGGTGGCGATAATTCAGCGCAGCGCGGCGGGCGGCCCCCCTCTCACTGCTCTGAATAGAGGGGAGGGCTTTGTGGTGGCGAGGGTCGGCGTACTGGTCATAATTGGAGTGTATTTCTCCCCCAATCGACCACTCGCCGACTTCGAGCGATTCCTCGTGCTGCTAGGGGTCGCAGTCGGCCAGGTCTCTCCCGGTCCCGTAGTCGTCCTAGGGGACCTCAATGCCAAATCTAGGGCTTGGGGTTCCGCGACGACGGACCTGAGGGGGAGAGTGCTGGAGGAGTGGCTGGTGGAGTGCGGGTTGGCCATCCTTAACCGCGGCACGGTGGACACGTGTGTGCGCCGTAACGGGGGGTCAGTCGTGGATGTTTCATTCGCGACCCCCCCCATCGCACACCGTGTCCAGGGGTGGGAGGTTCTGGAGAACGAGGAGACACTGTCAGATCACAGGTATATTACCTTCAGCGTCTCCAACAACTCTTCTCCAGACACCCCGAGAGCCCCAAGCCAGCCAAGGCTGGATGGGCCACGATGGGCGATTAAGCGCCTGAACAGGGAACTGTTACAGGAGGCAGTACTTGTTCAGGCGTGGATACCAGATCCACCACCAGTGGACATAGACGGGGATGCGGCTCGGCTCTGCGAGGCCATGACGCAGGCGTGCAACGCCGCGATGCCTCGCGTTAGAGCCCCCCCGTCCAAAACTGCCGTCTACTGGTGGAATGAGGAGATCGCCCGACTCCGCCAGTCGTGCGTGGAGGAGCGCCGCGCCTTCCAGCGGTATCGGAGGCGCCGAAACCGCGAGGAAGGCGAAGAGGAACGGCTGTACGCCGCGTACAGGGAGGTGGCGGTGGCACTCCGCCTCGCCATAAGCCGGTCTAAGGCTGCGGCGTGGGAGGAGCTCCTACAGACGCTGGAGAGGGATCCTTGGGGTAGGCCGTACAAGCTAGTACGGCAAAAACTACGCCCTTGGACCCCTCCCGTCTCCAGCAGCTTAGAGCCGGCGGTCTTGGAAAGGGTGGTCGAGGTACTGTTCCCGGAAATGGGAGCAGACTTTGAGCCTCCCACCATGGCGCCGCCGACACAGGAGGAGAGAGACTCGGGCGAGGTGCCCGAGGTCTCGAAGGAGGAGGTGGGTGCGGCCGTGTTACGCATTAAGGGCAAAAACACGGCCCCAGGACTCGACGGCATTCCTTGCCGTGCATGGGTCCTGGCCCTAGGCGGGGAGCAGGAGGCTCTAGAACCCCGCCTAAGGGCACTCTTCACCAGGTGCGTGCGTGAAGGGGTGTTCCCGCACCAGTGGAAGGAGGGTCGCCTGGTCCTCCTTCGCAAGGAGTTACGGCCGGCCGATGACCCATCGGGGTATCGGCCGATAGTGTTACTCGACGAGGCGGGGAAGCTGCTGGAGAGAGTGATAGCCAACCGCCTCGTCGAGCACTTGGGAGAAACAGGCCCGAATCTTTCGGACGCACAGTTTGGGTTCCGCTGCGGCCGGTCGACTGTGGATGCGATCGGTCGCCTGCGGGACGTGGCGGAGGAGGCGGTGTCGGGGGGTGGGCTGTTGATTGCTGTGTCGTTGGACATCAAGAACGCATTCAACAGCCTGCCCTGGCCAACCATAATGGAGGCACTCCGTTTTCATGGAGTGCCCCATTATTTAAGAAGATTGGTGGGGAACTACCTGTCCGATAGGGCGGTAGTGTTCCCCACCAGAGACGGAGTGGGTGGTCGGCGGCGTATGTCACGCGGTGTTCCCCAGGGGTCCGTTCTTGGGCCCCTGCTGTGGAACATCGGATACGATCACGTCCTGCGCTGCGCTAACTTGCACGGCGTAGGCGTGATATGTTACGCCGACGATACCCTGGTGACGGCCCGGGGTTCTGATCTCCGGGCCGCCTTGATACTGGCCACCGCCGGTGTGGCGGCGGTGGTCTCGAGGATTAGGCGGTTGGGGCTGGAGGTGGCTCTCCACAAGTCGGAGGCCATCTGCTTCCATGGGCCTCGACGGAGACCACCTTCCGGCACCAACATAGTGGTCGGAGGGACCCCAATCCCAGTCGGGACGACGCTTAAATATCTTGGCGTCGTCCTCGACAGCAGGTGGGACTTCGGCGTCCATCTGGAGAGATTGGTCCCGAAGTTAGTGGGCACGGCGGGCGCGCTCGGCCGCCTGCTACCCAACCTGGGTGGAGGAAACGGGAGCTGTCGCCGCCTGTATATGGGAGCGGTCCGGTCCATGGCCCTTTACGGGGCCCCGATCTGGGCGGGGTCCCTTAAGAACCGCCACAAGGCTCTACTGCATCAGGCACAGAGGGTCATGGCGGTTCGGACCATCAGGGGTTACCGGACCATCTCCCACGAGATGGCTTGCGTCCTTGCCGGGTCCCTTCCGTGGGATTTAGAGGCCGAGGTTCTGTCCTCGGTCTACTGGCAACGGACGCACGCCCGGAGCCGGGACCTGCGCCCTGCGCCCGACGAAGTGGTGCGGTGGCGCATGGATGCCCAGGAGGAGGCTCTGGGCGAGTGGCGGCGGCGGCTAGAGGGGCTCCGTGATACGGGTGCGGGGTCCCGACGCCGATTGTTGGAGGGGGTCCTGCCCATTCTAGAGGAATGGGTGGGACGGAAGTGGGGGCAACTTACTTTCCGGCTTACACAGGTACTCTCGGGGCATGGTTGCTTCGGGAGGTACCTGTATAGCATAGCCGGGAAGGAGTTAAGCCCGGAGTGCCACCACTGTGGCTGTGCGGAAGACACCGCACAGCACACTTTGGTGGTATGCTCCGCCTGGGCAGGGCCGCGATCGGAGCTGATTGCGGCCCTGGGAGGAGGAGATCTCTCGCTGCCGACCGTCATGGAGAAGATGGTCAGCAGCGAGACGATATGGGAGGCAATGATCTCCTTCTGCGACAACGTGATGTTGCAGAAGGAGACCGCGGAGCGCGAAAGGGAGCGAGATCCGCTCTCCCAGCGGCTCCATCGTGGGCGAGGCGGGCGGGCGAGAAGGGGTGCCCGCTCTCGACACGACCCGCCAGGGGTGTCTCGGGCGGCAGGTGCGGGGGCACCGGCCGTCCAGTGATGAGACCCCCTGAGGAGGTAGGAGGGGTTCGCCCCTCTGAGGAGGTCCGCCCATTTCATCGGGTGGACGTGGGCCACAGGCGAGGCCAGGCGGACTGTGGAGTTACCGCCGGCCTTGCCTCTGCCTAACAGTGGCGGGAATAGTGAGGTTTTTAGTGGGTATACCCGAAAGGGGGAGTCCCACATACCTCGCCCTTGCCCCCCGGCAGGGCGGGGATGCGTAACGCATTTTCCTCACTTAAAAAAAAAAGGTTAGGTTAGGTTAGGTTAGGTTAGGTTAGGTTAGGTTAGGTTAGGTTAGGTTAGGTTAGGTTAGGTTAGGTTAGGTTAGGTTTTTTTTTTTTTTTTTTTTTTTTTATTACCATCTTTCGATGGCGCATGTTGTCCCTCTGACATGGGGGTCAGAGTCCTTTTTTATCTTCGTTTTATTTTTACTATGTTGTTCGGAAGGAGAGGTTTGGGGTTTTTGTTTTTTACCTGATATTGTTACGTTTTAATTTTCCTTCTGCTTTTACTTTACTATTTTGTAATAATTTTGTGTCTAATATATTTATACAAATTTCTATATGTAATTATTCATTTGAATTTCTTATTGCGAAATGGGTTAACTTATATATTTTAAACTTTTAATTTAATTTATTTTTCTTATTTTCTCGTTTTCTCATCTCTTATCTAGGTATATTATTTAAACGGGTTTTGCTTATAATTAATACTACTTTTACTATTGTGCTTATAAAATAGTGTTTAGCGCTACAAAGGGTTTTTATATCTAATCTTATTCTTATTACTATTTCTTCATATATATCTATGTTGTTTATATATATCTTAGATATGGTTAGGTTAGGTTAGGTTAGGTTAGGTTAGGTTAGGTTAGGTTAGGTTAGGTTAGGTTAGGTTAGGTTAGGTTAGGTTAGGTTAGGTTAGGTTAGGTTAGGTTAGGTTAGGTTAGGTTAGGTTAGGTTAGGTTAGGTTAGGTTAGGTTTTTTTTTTTTTTTTTTTTATAATTAGACGTCTTGTAACGTCACTACTAATTTCCTCTGACATAATCAGAGACTTTATTTCGGTTTTTCATGTTTCACTCAAGTATAGGTTATTACACCGTTTCGGACTTGAGTGTTGCACATTACCTTAACAATTTTAATATTTTTCCATCATTATATTTTTATCATCATTTTCTTAATATAAATAATATTTCTTTAACTTATTAACTTATATAATCCTCTTTGTTTGTTTTTCTTTTATTGTATTTCCGTTTTATTAATCTTAGCGTAGACTACTTATAACTAACTTATATCTATAATTTCTTTTTATATTATTACTTTAATATTATTATTTTTTTTTTTTTTTTTTTTTTTTGTTATTTTTTCATTTTTTTTTTTTTTTTTTTTTTTTCTCATATATTTTTTTTTTTTTTGTATATTTCTTTTATTTCTATTCATTTTTGTTTACATTTTTGTTTACATTATTTTTTATTTACATTATTTACATCATGTCCTGTTTCTTTCTATCGATTTTAGAGTTATATGTCTACAGAATTCCAGGAACTTGTTCCTGCTTTCATTATCTATAATCCATTCACTTAGTGTATCATTATTTATATCTCGTTTAAATTCTATTGCTAGCATTGTTCTTTTATACGCATAAATAGGACAATCTACTATGAGGTGTATAATTGTTTCTTCTTTTGCAGGATCGCAAGCACATTCGGGTGAAGTTTTAATTTTGAATCTATGTAAATACTGTGCAAATCCTCCATGGCCTGTAAATATTTGTACTAAAATTTTGTCTAAACTGATTTTTCTAATGATTTTATAAGCTAATTCTACATCGGGGAAGAACATTTTAGTAATATTTGCTGTTTCGGATAGTGTATAACGGTCTTGCCATATTTTTATTGAGTTTTGTCTTAATGATCTCTTTACATATGAAATGGGACATTTGTCGTAATCTGGTTTTGTTTTCAGTGTGAGGGCTGCAGCTTTGGCGAGTTCGTCTGCACGCTCATTTCCTTCGATGCCCACATGTGCTTTAACCCAATAAAATTCTAATTGTTTATTCATATGTTGTAGTTTCTGTAAATTTTTCTTTATTTCAAATGCGAGTGGATGGAATGTACTATTGTTTTGAATGAGTTCAAGGGATGATTTTGAATCACTAAAGACAGTTACTCTGGAATCTTTCATATTGAAAGCCTGCTCCGTTGCTGTGTACAAAGCGTACATCTCAGCTTGAAATACAGTACAGTATGACTCCAGAGCGAGTTTTTTACTCTTAACTTCTTTGCCATTTCTCCACCATGACAGCGCGGCTCCTACTTTGCCCTTTATTTTACTACCGTCCGTGAATACCAACAGCCCTTCAATTTTGTTAAATTCTGTTGTTTCTGTTGCACATTTATATTCGATTCGTTCTTGATCTGCCGGGTGGCTCGCTTTCTTAAAACTCACTCGTTTTTCTATTTTCCTATCAGCCAACCCAATAATGGGCTTCCCTTTCTTTGCCTCGTAAATATGTCCTGCTTCTTTTATTCTTAAATCTAAAGGTATTAGGCCCGACAGTATCAAGGCCGAGTTTAGCGAAACGGTTCTATATGACCTACACATTTTTTGGGCAAATCCCCGTTGGAGGGCGTTTAGTTGCTTTTGAACCATTATTTTGTCTGCCGCCGTATACCAAACGCTGGCGGCATACAAAGTTATGGGCTCTATGACTGCCATGTATATCGTCCTTATTATCTCCGGGTTTAATCCCCAACTAACTTTTGCTGCTCTTGATAATTGTTTGTATATATCTGATGATTTTTTACATACGCTTGAGATGTGATTGTTAAAGTTTAGTTTTTTATCTATTATAAGGCCTAATAATTTAATTTCATTTACTGTATTAATTCTTACTCCCCCCATTCTCATGACTGGATCATCATACTTTAACTTTTTTGTAATTACCATTCCATTAGTTTTGTACGCTGCAAATTTTAATTTATTTTTGATTCCCCACTCATGAACACTATCCAATGTTTGATTAATTTTTTCTTCCATTTCAGAAACCATCTTTCCGGAGAATACAAGGACGATATCGTCCGCAAAGGCCTGACAATACACTCCGCTGTTCTCGAGCTGTTCCAGTAAGGGGTCCAATAAGATGTTCCAAAAAGTTGGGCCTCCTATTGAACCTTGTATACAACCTTTTGTGTTTTGTTTAGCTGATGTCGTTCCCGCATAGTTTGCTATCACTTCCCTATCCTTCAAGTAGCTATTTATTACCTTCCTTAAATTGTTTGCACACTTTTTGATTCTTAGCTGCTTTCTGATGGCTGGCCACCAAGCGTTATCAAAGGCTCCCTCTATGTCCAACGACACTATTATTGTTATTTTCTTTTGCTGAATTTCTTTGCGTATATGGTTCACGAGGTCATAGAGGGAGTCTTCGGTACAACGCTGTGGCACAAATCCGTATTGCCGTGGATTACATTTTGGCAGTATATGCCATCTAATTCTCTTAATTATCATTTTTTCAAAGATCTTACCAAAAACAGATAAAAGTCCTATGGGTCGGTATGATTTTGGATGAGTATAGTCAGTTTTTCCCGGTTTTCTGAGGACAATTACCGATGCTGATTTCCAGATGTTTGGGAAAAGTCCAAGGCAGAGACATCTGTTGGCCATTGCGAGAAATAGGTCGGTGTCAGCCTTAATTGCTCTTGCGCATATATCAGCAGTTAGTCCATCAGAGCCCGGCGCTTTCTTGGGGTTCATGCTCTCAACAACATTCCACACCTCGTCTGCTGTAAATGGTGGGTCATCTTCTCCGTCTTGGTTATCTTCTTCTTTCTTCTCTTCCTCTCGTATTTTTTTGTGTATTTCCATGTCTTCCTCTTCTTTGTCGTCCGGATAGAAGGTGTTAACCAAAAGTTCCGCCGACTCAGTTGGGCCCAGTGTCTTGCCGTCTTTACTCAATAGTACGTCTTCTTTTCTTTTTACTGTTCCTCTCAAAATTCTGTAAATTCCGTCCCACATAGTTTCACGGTCTTGGGTTGAGCAGAACTCTTTCCAGCTTCTTGTTTGTTCTTCTTTTGCTTTCTCTTCGTATGTTGCTTTTGCTTCTAGGTATTGGTTTATAACATATTGTTTTCTATTTGGTGCTGCACATCTTATTCTTCTTTTTTTGGTTGTCATGTCTTTCTTTTTAGTTTCTAGCTCTTCTGTCCACCATGGTAATTTGAATTTTGGATTGCTTCGTATTTTGGGTATTGTTTTTTCACTTGTCTGTTTGATTGTATTAATGTAAGTTTCTATTTTGTGTTCCAAATCTTCCCTTGTTTGTGCTTCTTCAATAGTTTGTTTGTTTGTATTTTCTTCTTTCAGCTTTCGAGTTAGTTCTGTTTGAAACTCTGACCACTTTGCTTTTTTGGTGTTGTAAATTCTTGTTGTTTTTATGTTCGTTCCTGCAGTTGGTTTCTCTAGGTCGATGGTGAATGTTATTGCGTTATGGTCAGAGCTCGAGACTGTTTCGTCCACTTTCCAGTTGTCTATTTTAGTGAGGATGTTTTCGCTACATGTTGTTACGTCTACTCTGCTTTTGTAAACTTTATCTCCTCTGACTGTTTCAAAAGTAGGTGTGTCTCCTAGATTGAGGATGTGCAAGTTCATTTCGTCAAGGAATGCTGCCAGTTCCGCTCCTCTGTCGTTTTCATTTATACTGCCCCACCAGGGGCTCCATGCGTTAATATCTCCTCCTATTATTATGTTGTCATTTTTTGATTTTTCCAGTGTTCTTCTGACCTGATCCATATATGGATCAAGCGGTTGATCTTCTTCGAAGTAAACTGACATCACTTCAATTTGCCATTTATCAGTACTTAGGATGGCATGAGCAATGTTTTCAGAAGAGAGAGTGGGGTCGGCTATGATCTTGATATTTTGGTCAAGAACTACTATAGCAGCTTTGTTAGGTTTACCGGTTATTGATGGTTTGATATTCTGAATGATTCGCGTTCCAGCGTAATCTTTGACTCTGCCTATTGCTCCTATGTACGGTTCCTGAATAAGTCCGAACCCCACTCCCCGTTTTTGTGCTTCCAGTAGGTATTCATCAGTTGCCAGTTTACTTCGTTGAAGATTCGCTTGTAAAACGTAGTACTTTAGTGAGAGCATAACTTTAACAATACGCGACACTGGACCTCGCTATAGAGTCCCAGCGGCGCCGTATTGGGCATACCAGGTCAAAAGCACTGTGGTCGTGTCTCTCGAGATTCGCCATGCGGCAGTTACGGCACGACGGTACGTCTCCAACAATCCACACTGGGCAGTCCTTTCGCAGATGGGCCTCACCACAGTGACTACAGAGGTCCGCCGCCTCTTTGCAGAATTTGCGCCCGTGGCCAAAGCCAAGACACTTTGTGCATTGAAGCAGCGGGCTCTGGTCGAATACGGGGCGGCGCTGCAGGTCAACGTGGACCGTTCCCGCCGTCGTTAGCACCTGCCACAACCTCGGCGACACTTGCAACACTATGTGGCTCTCGAGTGGGTTCCTTGCCCTCTTTCTATATTTGACAATTGCTCTGTACTCTGAATCAGGGATGTCTCCCGTGATGTTAGTATTTTGTGTCTTTAGTGATTTCACAATCTCCTCATCTGTGTTGTAGGATAGGACATCCCTGATGATGACGAATGGATCTTTTGTCTTTCCTTCCTCCACCTTTAATCCCTTAGCCTCACTCGAGAGTCTCTTCTGCAGCTTCTTTATTTCCTCTTGGCTAGTACAACCGATCACCACTTTCTGGTCTCTTGCCCGACGTACCGAATCAATCCTGATGCCAGTGGACCTTGCATTGACCGCGCCTCGGATTTTTTCCAAAACGGCCGTGCTGGTATCGGCCTGGTCCGTAGAAGATACGATCAAAGCGTGATTTTGTGTTGGAAGTGCCGGTTTGCGGGTCATCTCGGCGTAGGACAAAGGACCCTGCGTGTTGATGATGGTCTCCAACTGTATCTTCGTAGTGCTCAAAGCATTGCCAAGGCTGACTATGTCCTCTTGAAGCTGCTGCGTGTCAACCGGTACCGCGAGAGATGCACTTTTCATCGCTGCACAGGCCTCCTTCAGTTCGATTTTCAAGTGTTCAGTCGATGGGCACTTTTGGTGTTGAATGTTTTGACCCTGGGAAGCTAAGATATTTTTCAACTCAGTCATCTCGTTCTTTATCTCAAAGCGAATGCTATTCGCTATCTCCTGAGCCATGTTGTCCGGAAGCGACGGCACGAGCGCAGGTTTCCCGCTGGAAGAAGAAATCGACCTAGTTGCTTCCATGATGGAGTTCGCCAGATCGATAATCTTCCTCTTATTGACGCTGGTGACGCTTTTTCCCTCCGTAACCGCTGAGATGATGGACGCGGCATCACTGAGGATCCGCGCCACCAATCCCGGCGCGCCACAAACCTGTGGCGCGCCGGAATCGGCGTCACAGTAGTCCTCACCGTCAGAATCCGAAACCGTCAGGCCTGTGGCGGCTTCCAAAGCCGCCCGAGTCGAAGGGGCTATAGCAGACAGCATTGCTAGTCTGCAGCGACAACAACAAATCCAAAAAAGCCGATAAAACCGGACTTTTCAAAAAATTTCTACTTTTCCCATACAAAAGTGACTCAGAATCCACTTCAGTAAACGGGACCGGGAGGGTGGGCGGGCGATTTTTTGACTTTTAATGTGCTAATTCTTTGATTTTTGTTACAGGCACTCGTCGGGACGCTGGAGGACAACGTTTTAGGTGCGGCAAAAGAAGAAATAGCTGGAAGAAAACTTTGAAATTTGAAATTTAGTCTAATAAAATTGAAAATTAGGAGCCAAAATGTCGAAAACTGTAATTTTAAACCTTCTACTGGGTCTCGGTTGTTGATATTCACCCTCTGTGATACAGTTACAAACAATCCTGGTCCACAAAAAACTTTAACTTAGAAACTTTTAATTTTTATCTGAATATTGTATAGAGAATGTCGATCGGGTATTAAGACTTTTTGGGAATGTGGTCGGGGACTTTTTGATTTTTGATGTGCTAATTCTTTGATTTTTGTTACAGGCACTCGTCGGGACGCTGGAGGACAACGTTTTAGGTGCGGCAAAAGAAGAAATAGCTGGAAGAAAACTTTGAAATTTGAAATTTAGTCTAATAAAATTGAAAATTAGGAGCCAAAATGTCGAAAACTGTAATTTTAAACCTTCTACTGGGTCTCGGTTGTTGATATTCACCCTCTGTGATACAGTTACAAACAATCCTGGTCCACAAAAAACTTTAACTTAGAAACTTTTAATTTTTATCTGAATATTGTATAGAGAATGTCGATCGGGTATTAAGACTTTTTGGGAATGTGGTCGGGGACTTTTTGATTTTTGATGTGCTAATTCTTTGATTTTTGTTACAGGCACTCGTCGGGACGCTGGAGGACAACGTTTTAGGTGCGGCAAAAGAAGAAATAGCTGGAAGAAAACTTTGAAATTTGAAATTTAGTCTAATAAAATTGAAAATTAGGAGCCAAAATGTCGAAAACTGTAATTTTAAACCTTCTACTGGGTCTCGGTTGTTGATATTCACCCTCTGTGATACAGTTACAAACAATCCTGGTCCACAAAAAACTTTAACTTAGAAACTTTTAATTTTTATCTGAATATTGTATAGAGAATGTCGATCGGGTATTAAGACTTTTTGGGAATGTGGTCGGGGACTTTTTGATTTTTGATGTGCTAATTCTTTGATTTTTGTTACAGGCACTCGTCGGGACGCTGGAGGACAACGTTTTAGGTGCGGCAAAAGAAGAAATAGCTGGAAGAAAACTTTGAAATTTGAAATTTAGTCTAATAAAATTGAAAATTAGGAGCCAAAATGTCGAAAACTGTAATTTTAAACCTTCTACTGGGTCTCGGTTGTTGATATTCACCCTCTGTGATACAGTTACAAACAATCCTGGTCCACAAAAAACTTTAACTTAGAAACTTTTAATTTTTATCTGAATATTGTATAGAGAATGTCGATCGGGTATTAAGACTTTTTGGGAATGTGGTCGGGGACTTTTTGATTTTTGATGTGCTAATTCTTTGATTTTTGTTACAGGCACTCGTCGGGACGCTGGAGGACAACGTTTTAGGTGCGGCAAAAGAAGAAATAGCTGGAAGAAAACTTTGAAATTTGAAATTTAGTCTAATAAAATTGAAAATTAGGAGCCAAAATGTCGAAAACTGTAATTTTAAACCTTCTACTGGGTCTCGGTTGTTGATATTCACCCTCTGTGATACAGTTACAAACAATCCTGGTCCACAAAAAACTTTAACTTAGAAACTTTTAATTTTTATCTGAATATTGTATAGAGAATGTCGATCGGGTATTAAGACTTTTTGGGAATGTGGTCGGGGACTTTTTGATTTTTGATGTGCTAATTCTTTGATTTTTGTTACAGGCACTCGTCGGGACGCTGGAGGACAACGTTTTAGGTGCGGCAAAAGAAGAAATAGCTGGAAGAAAACTTTGAAATTTGAAATTTAGTCTAATAAAATTGAAAATTAGGAGCCAAAATGTCGAAAACTGTAATTTTAAACCTTCTACTGGGTCTCGGTTGTTGATATTCACCCTCTGTGATACAGTTACAAACAATCCTGGTCCACAAAAAACTTTAACTTAGAAACTTTTAATTTTTATCTGAATGGGTTAGGTTAGGTTTTTTTTTTTTTTTTTTTTTTTTTTTTTTTTTTTTTTTTTTTTTCTCGTTCCTTTGACGAAATGATCAAAGACATTTTTTGCTTTAATGCTAACTACGGGTGGGACTACATTCTTATCGTACCCTCCTGGGGTCTAATGAGGATTTATATCTATATACATATTCTTATTCTATTTTCTATATTCTATTATAATTTTTACACGTTTATCTTATATTAACAGTTTTATCCTTTAGTTTTATTACATTTACTATTTACTACTTAATTTCTTAACTATTTTATTTATATGCTATTTATATATATTAGCATAATATATATTTAACATATTTTATACATCTTTATTTTTCTTTATTACTCTTTCCGCTACGTATTTACAATAGTTGATGAAACAATTCCTTAGGTTTTTATTATTTAATAAAAAGCTGGCGTTTTCTACGTTGAGTTTACAGTTAATTGTTTGTTCCGTCTCATACCTTCTTAACCCTTCCACGGGACACTCAAACAGGATGTGCGGCACAGTTTCGCTTACGTCTGGGTCGCAGGTGCATGATGGGCTTTCCTTGCACTTGAACCGGGCCAAGTACTCGGAAAACCCGCCGTGCCCCGTCAGTATTTGCGTCGTTGTACTTGTCAGTTCTATTTGTCGTACGGTCTTATATGCCTGTATGGCGTCAGGGAGAAACAGTTTAGTTATAGTAGCGGTGGTTTCTGTCGTGTAGCGGTCGTTCCATTTGGTCAAGGTCTCTAGTCTTAACAGTCTTTTTATGTGTGACGTAGGGCAAAGCTCATACTCGGGCCTCCTTTTACTTTTTAGAGCGGCGTCCTTCGCGAGTTGATCAGCCCGCTCGTTCCCCTCGAGTCCGGCGTGCGCTTTGATCCAGAACAAAGACACAGCTTTGTCCTGGGTCATTGCCCGCCGGAGGTTTCTTCGGGTTTCTACTGCGAGCGGGTGTGTTGTGGCTGCGTTGACAACCGTTTCCAGTGCAGATCTCGAGTCACTGTAAATTCCAAAACTCCGCTCGGGTCGATCGAGTATTTCGCTGGTGGAGCGGTATATGGCCAAGAGTTCGGCCTGATACACAGTACAAAAATCTGACAGTTTGAGCTTAACGGTTTTCTTCTCGGCTCTGCTTTTCCATACGGAGAGTGCAGCTCCGACCTTGCCTTCTATTTTGCTTCCGTCGGTGAATATTTTTATGTCCTGTGTATCATGTGCATCCACTGCTTCCTGGTCGTTCAGGCTGACGAACTTCAAACTCGTATGCTCCGCTGGGTGAGGACTGGTTTCGTATCTGGCCATCTTCTCTACCTCTCTGTCGGCTAGTACCGGCAGGGATTCCCCCCGCCTGGCCTCATACAGGGCGGCTGCCTCCTGTATTCTGAGGTCAAGCGGGAGCAACCCAGCCAGCACCAGAGCTGAGTTCAGTGAGACAGTTCTGTATGCTCTAGTTAATTTTTGAGCGAAGCCTCTTTGCACTGCGTTAAGTTGCTTTCTAATACCAATTTTGCCTGTTTCTTTCGCCCAGACACTCGCGGCGTACATAATGACGGGCTCTACAGCTGCCGTGTAGATGGTCCGTACAACCTCTGGGTGGAGACCCCAGCTGACCCTTGCGGCTGTGGCTAACTTCTTGTAAATATTGATAGCCTTTTTACAGACATACGCCACATGGTCGTTGAAGGTCAGCTTGTTGTCAATTATTAACCCCAGGATCTTTATTTCTCTTGACATTCCAATGTCTACCCCGCCCATCCTCAGCAGTGGTGTGTCAAACTTCAGTTTTCTGGTTACTACCATCGCGCTCGTCTTGTGTGGTGCAAATTTCAACTTATTTCTGACACCCCACCCCTGAACATAGGCGAGGGCGGCATTGGCCTGTCTCTGGACCTCTTGCGCCGTGTTTCCGTCGAAGACCAGCACCACATCGTCGGCGAAGGCCTGACAATAGTCTCCTCTTCGCTCAAGCCCCTGTAGAAGGGAATCCAGTAGAAGGTTCCATAGCATTGGTCCTCCTATGGATCCCTGGACACATCCCTTGCTGGTGTTCTTTAGGTGTTCCTGTCCAGCGTATCTCACTCTTACTCGTCGTTCGCTTAGATAGCTGTCCACTAGCCTCCTGATATTTACAGGGCACTTTTCCTCAGCCAGTCTGGTTCGTATGGCTGGCCACCACGCGCTATCGAAGGCTCCCTCTATGTCCAATGATATAACTGCTATCAGCTTCTTTGCTTCCAGCTTTCCGCGTATATATTTCACTAGGTCATAGAGGGAGTCCTCGGTGCTCTTCCTGGGCATGAAACCATACTGACGAGTACTGATCTTTGGAATGATGTGCCACTTTATGCGGCCAACCAGCATTTTTTCCAATATTTTTCCCATAACTGGAAGCAGGCCAATGGGTCTATATGCTTTAGGGTTTGTGTAGTCGTCCTTCCCTGGCTTTCTGAGTACTACCACCGTTGCCTCCTTCCAGATTGTTGGGAAGTGCTGTAACTTCAGGCATTTGTTTGCTAGTCCGAGGTATGTTTTAGGGTCATATGCGATCGCTTTTCCACAGATGTCTGCCGTAAGGCCATCCATACCCGGGGCCTTCTTGGGGTTGAAACTTTCTACCGCGGATCTTAGTTCCTCCATTGTAAACGGTGGGTCATGGTTTTCATCATGGACCCAGTCGTTTACCTGGTCCGCCTCAACTCTCGTCCGTCGGTGGTCTTCGTTGTCCAAGCTTTGTGTGTCCTCCGGGTAGAATGTCTCTGCTAGCATTTTGGCTGATTCCTTCGCGCTCAGCGCCTTGCCTTCCTTCATCAGCGGGACATCTTCTTGTCTCTTTGTGGTTCTTCCGATCACCCTGTAAATGCCTTCCCATACCCCTTCTCTATCTTGTTTCCCGCAGAACTCCTTCCAGCTTTCCGTTTGTGCTCTCTTTGCTTGTGTCTCATATTCCTCTTTTGATTTCAGGTACTCCTCGACGACCTTGGCTCTCCGGACCGGCGCTGCGCAGCGGATACGACGCTTCCTGGTTCTGACTTCCTGCTTCAACTTCGTGAGCTCCTCGGACCACCACGGCAAGGTAAGTTTGTTTATTGTTTTTATTTTAGGTATAGTGTAATTGCATGTTTCTATAATTGTTTTAATGTATGACTCTACTTTTTTATCTAATTCTAATTTGCTTTCTATTTTCTCTATTTCTTCTAGATTTATTTGATTTTCTTGTTGCAATTGGGCCAGTTTCTCATGAAACTGGTCCCAATTTGCTTTTTTACTATTGTATTTTCTAGTGGTTCTGTTGATCGTTATTCCTTTAGACTTTGTTAGCCTAATCTTAAAAGTTAGTGCGTTGTGGTCCGAGCTTATTAGTCCTTCGTTAACTCTCCAGTCTTCAACCAGGTTTAGCATCTCCGCCGTACATGCCGTTACGTCCACGAAGCTAGAGTACCTTTGGTTGCCCCTTATAGTATCGAAAGTGGGGATGTCGCCGTCGTTGAGTACCTGTAATCCTCCCTCTTCTAGGTACCCTGACATTTCTTCGCCCTTCTGGTCTGTGAAGGGGCTTCCCCACCAGGTGCTTTTTGCGTTTGCATCCCCCCCCAGTATCAGGTATTTGGGTTTTTCTCTTCTTTCTACCTTCCTCAGTTGCTCTAGATACGGCTCTATGCTCGACTGATCGGGTTCGAAGTAGAACGAGGCAGCCACGATCTCCCAGGCACTAGTTTTAATTTTCACCACCACAATGTTGTTGGTGGTAAACTCCGGTAATTGAATGACGTCTATGTCGTCGTCGAAGACGGCTATTGCTGCCTTTATGACGCCATTTCCCTGGCTAGTGTTCTGGAAGATCCTGGCCCCCCCGTAGTTCCTCATTCTGCCGATCGAGCCAATATATGGTTCTTGTAAGAGTGCGAAAGCCATTTTCTTCTCACTTGCCATAAGCATTATCTCGTGTGTTGCGAGTTCTTTCCTTTGCAGATTTACCTGAGCTATATAGTAGGCTTTCGAGATTGCTGAGGGGGGTTTGACGCCTGGGACCACTTTAGCACTGATAAGCTATCGTAGCGCGTGCTATCGTTTCCCATCGCCTCCTGACTGGGCATTCGCTGCTGAAAGCGTTGTGATTTACTTTCTCGTGTTTAGCCCGCACGCAGTTACAGCAGGTTGGGCCTACTTCTGCGAGCCAGTCCGCACATTCTGTTTTCCTGTGGGGTCCCCCACAGTGGCAGCACTTCTCCACTGTCTCTTTGCAGAAGCGCCTTCCGTGTCCGTACCCGAGACAGAGCGAGCATTGGACCAGCGGTGACTGGTCCGCTACTCTAACCCGTTGTAGGTCGACGTGTACGGACCCCACTTCTGTCATGCGCTGCCAGACTCTGGGGGATACCCGCAGGATGATGTGGCTGGCGAGAGGGTTCCTTGTCCGCTTCTTGAAGGCAATTACTACCTGCGAGCTTTCCTCGTCGAGGCCCTTGAAGAGGTCCTTATTCTGGTTCCTCAGGGCTCTGACAATTTCTTCGTCACTGTTATAATGGAGGACGTCCCTGAGGATCACCATCGGGTTTTTGTTTTTTACCTCCTCGACGTTGAGGTGTTCCTCGGCGTTTTTCAGTCTTTCCTTTACTTTCTGTCTTTCTTCTTCTGTCCTGCATCCCACGATGACTTTCCTATCCTTTGCTTTCCTAATCTTTTCAACCGTTACCCATCCCTCCTTTGCGTCGACCGCTTTCCTTATTCTGTCCAATACTTCCTCTCCTGTCTCTTCTTCATTCTTGGAGGTGACGACGACCGAGTGTAGAGCGGCTTGCTCCTGAGGTTGTCGTCTGGTGCACGCCGCTGCCACGCCCGCGTACGTCTTCCCCTCCAGAGCTTCCTGTTGCTTCTCCAGTGCTGCTTTCAACCTCTCCATTTTTTCATTGTTTTCCAGCATGAGCTGTGTGTGCTGGTCTAACTTCTTTATAAGTTCTTCGTTATCCGTTCCTTTCTCTCTTTCCACTTCCTTTTCCTGTTCCTTTACCTGCTTTTTCCCTTGCTCTTTCATAGATTCCGCCTCCTTTACCAACTGGTAGAGCCTGTCTACCGCCTGGGTCACTTCGGCTTTTATCTCCGTTTTTATGTTTCGGGAGTTCCCCAGGTTTGCCTTTGCTTTCAGCATGCAGGCCCTCGCTTCAGCCAGCCGATCGGCGTACTTTGGGCTGCTTTTTTCCACCTTTGGTGGGCTCCCACTAGCATCCGTTGATGCCCTTCTGGCCGTCGTCTTGCTCTCTTGCGAGAGGGTCAGGTTTGGTTTTGGCTTTGGGGGTCCCACTGGCGCGGATTTCTTTGGTGGAGTGGTTGATGTTCCGGGGCGTGCGTCCGGTTTGCCAGACTCCCACTCCCCGATACTCCGTCTCACTCCTGCGGTCTTTGCTGTTTGTGCTCCTGAACCGGGGCTTGTCTCAGCTACCTTCGGCTTCGGCCTCGTCTCTTGCGTTGTCTTGTCTTCTTTCGGCTTCGGCCGCGTTTCTTGGATAGCTTTATCGTCCTCTTTCGGCTTCGGTCGCATCTCTTGGAGGTTTGTCGGGTGTTCTTGTTTGTCCGCTTCGGTGACCTTAGTCACTTTCACGGGTGTACGGATCCCAAACATCGTGTCTCAAGCTTCTTGTCTAGCAAGAAGGTTTGGGTAATGTGTCAAAGGAACACGTCAATTGTAAATAAGTAAGTTAATTTAGGTTTGTAAAAGTTGTAAATACAGGTATAAAGATAAAATGCAATAAGAGAATAAAATCACTGTAAAAATATTTTGCTCTATGTAGAGTCGGTCAATTAGAGTGAAGAGCCTTAATCTCTGTGTCAATGTTGGCTCTGTGGCAAAATCCGCCGAAAACAAAAAGAAAAATAAATAAAATATATTTCGACTCTACCTAGAGTCCGTCGCTGTTTTGTGCTTGGTAGTTCAGTCAAAGTCAAGGCGTAAGCAAAAAACCGCATCCGATTCGGTTGTTTGGTTAAGAAGATACGGGCATTCAAAGTTTTCCAAGATGGCGTCCAATATGGCCGCCCGAATTAGAAACTTCGGTATCTCCCTCAGTTTTGCACGCAGAATGGTGGGATTTCGAGCATGAGAGTCTCCACGGTAAGGGCTTTATAAAACTTTAGGAAAAAAGGGGGGTCAGAATGGGGGGGGTGAATTTAGTTGGGGGGGGTTTCAAGTTAGTTTATTTAAAAGGTCTAGGGTAGCTGGTTATGGGATAGAAAATCGCATCGAAATCCGACCACTAGTTTGCGAGTTACAGCGGTTTCAAAAAAATCCAAGATGGCGGTCACTATTTAAACTTAAATCTAGAAAACTCGGTAACTATGTCAATTTTGCTCGTAGAGCGGTAGGGTTTTGAGCATATATATTGTCTTGGTATGGACTTTGAGGAGGGGGGGTAAAAGGGGGGGTCAAAAAGGGGGGTCAAATTTTAATGGGGGGGGGTCAGAGATAAATTAGGGAATGCTACTGTACAAAAGAAAAAATTTTTTAAGTCAGGGGGCCAAAGTTACATAGAATTTACTGATTTTAATTAAAATGGGGGGGGGGTGTTTTATGGGGGGAATTTATAGAGGAAATTAAAAGGGGTTTATTGAATATTTATATATTATATAAATATTAAGGTTTGCTTAAAATTGCTCTAAAACCTACCGTTTCCGAGATATTTACAATTAAAACTTTGGAAATTATTTTGGGGGTGAAGGGGGGGTAATTTTATTGTGGTGTAAAGACTAAATGAGCTAAGAAAAATTAGGTCTTTTAGGTGCACTAATGTATTTATTTAATTTCTACTAAAGGGGGGCTTATTTAAAAAAGTGCAAACTAAAAAATGAGAGGGGGGGGTAAAATAAATTTAAAATAAATGCGCAAAAATTTAAGAGATATGAATTTAGTGTTAAATTTGTCCTAGCTTTTTTAATTATGCAGATACAAGGTAATAAAATTTAAATGCGGTTGGTAATTTCACTTAAAAATCAATATTTCCAAGCGCCGCCAGTGAAAAAATCTGAAATTTTTTTAATAGGTACTACAGGCCTATGGGCACACTTGAGCAAAAAATCAAGGTAGGTCGTCGCTGTAGAATTCGAATAAAAAATGTTACCAACTAAACCTAAACCGCAAAAAACTTTAAAAATTAATAACTTAGCCTACACTTAACTTAAAAATATTCTGCCGGTGCCTCCGGGGTCCTCTGGATGTCTTCCTTCGAATGGCGTGGTCTGGTGGTGTCCCACGGCCTCGGATGGGTGACCTCGTGGCCACGTGGGACTTGTTTTTTTGGCTTTTATTCCGCGCTGGTGCGCGGAATAATTCCGGAACTGGTGTTCACTTAAAGGGCTTCAGAAGGCGCTTCGAATGGTGTAATAAAAAATATGGGTCGTCGCTTTGGATCGTGAGATATTGCACTTTGAAATTTTAAAATTTCAAAAATATCACTTTTCACAGGATAACTTCTCACTGGTTTCACTTAGAGCTGCGCGGTTTTCACTATCGTGCGCGCCTCGCGATTCCGCTTCTTTTGATATATAGCACGAGTATTTTGGTGCACTTTTTCCCACTTTTTCGATTTTTCGAGCGCGGAGAGCCTCTTATTCGTGGTGGTCTGGCTGACGGATGGTGCCAGACTGTTGGTTAGGTTAGGTTAGGTTAGGTTAGGTTAGGTTAGGTTAGGTTAGGTTAGGTTAGGTTAGGTTAGGTTAGGTTAGGTTAGGTTAGGTTAGGTTAGGTTAGGTTAGGTTAGGTTAGGTTAGGTTAGGTTAGGTTAGGTTAGGTTAGGTTAGGTTAGGTTAGGTTAGGTTAGGTTAGGTTAGGTTAGGTTAGGTTAGGTTAGGTTAGGTTAGGTTAGGTTAGGTTAGGTTAGGTTAGGTTAGGTTAGGTTAGGTTAGGTTAGGTTAGGTTAGGTTAGGTTAGGTTAGGTTAGGTTAGGTTAGGTTAGGTTAGGTTAGGTTAGGTTAGGTTAGGTTAGGTTAGGTTAGGTTAGGTTAGGTTAGGTTAGGTTAGGTTAGGTTAGGTTAGGTTAGGTTAGGTTAGGTTAGGTTAGGTTAGGTTAGGTTAGGTTAGGTTAGGTTAGGTTAGGTTAGGTTAGGTTAGGTTAGGTTAGGTTAGGTTAGGTTAGGTTAGGTTAGGTTAGGTTAGGTTAGGTTAGGTTAGGTTTTTTTTTTTTTTTTTTTTTTTTTTTTTTTTTTTTTTTTTTTAACGTTCACACCTCTAACTTAAGTCAGAGCCTTTTTTATTCGTACACACATATTTATAAATGTGTTCACATCCCGAGTTTTATATACTCGGGATGCTACATTTATGCTCTGTTTGCCACAATGGGCTAATATATTTACTTTTTGATTTCATCTTGCGTATTAATCATACTTATATGTTTAATCGTACATAGTACTTTATTTCTATCTTATTTTTCTGTTTATCTATTTACTGTTTATCTTACTCTTCTGTTATCTTGTTTTTAATTTTGATCTTACTTTTTACTAATTAATCCTATCTTAATTACTAATTTTTATCTTTCTATTTATTTTTACTTATTTGTTTAATCTTACTCAGTAATTTTATCTTACTTTACCGTTTCCTTTTTACTGTTGTTTATCTTACTTTATTGTAATCATGTTTATTAATTTAATCTTACATACTAATCTTATCTTTATATACTTTTGTATCTTACTTATTATTCTAATCTTACTTACTAAATTTACTTGCTACTTTTATTTTTATGTTAATTTTTTCGTATATTTTAATTTTTTATTTTTGTTTTCTTTTTTATCTTGCTTATTATTCTAATCTTACTCTCTATTTTTATCTTGCTTTTCATTTAATCTTTATAACTATCTAAATCTTCTATAATATACTATAATAATATATTATGTAACTTAATTGTAATTTTGTTTATTACTTTAATCCTACTTACTATCTCAATTATATTTTATCTTTCTTTTATTCTTATTTTCCGTTTATATCTTGCTTATTTTTATAACTCATTACTATTCTATAAATTTCTTTTATTTTTATCTTACTTTTTATATAATATTTCTAACAATTTTAACATACTAATTTCTTTAATCTTAAATGTTGTACTTTTTATTTTTCTTATTTATGTCTTAAATGTTATACTTTTTATCTTTCTTATTTTATAAATTGTTCTTGCTATTTTAATCTTATTTGTTAGTTTAATATTTCTTTCCCATTTTACAATCTCGGGAAAGTTTATTGAAGATTTATTGCTATGACTGTCATTCTCCAATTCTATTTCCATTTTTGCCTATGAAAATTTATATATTATCAAATATATATTATTCATAGTTTGTATAGGAAGTTTTAATTTCCATTTTTTACATATTTTGTTATGCGAATTATTATCATTTCGTTGTTTTTATGTGTTGATATTGATTGTTTTTGTTATTGTCTTTTTATATATGTTTGTTTTATATAATGTTTTTGTATTAATGTTTTTATATTTGTATGTTTTATTTATTGTTTTGTTATTTCCTAATGTTTTATAGTTTTATGTATATCTATTTAATTATTTTTAAGTTTTCCTGTTAATTTTATAATAATGTTTTAATCTAGCATTTTGTGTTTTATTGTTTATTTTACAGTTTAATGGTTTTGTTTTGCAGGTTTTTTATTAAGTCTTCAGTGGTACGCCACGCTGGATCTCGCGATGGAGTCCCAGCGACGACGTATGGGGCAGTCGATGTTGAACGCACCGTGGTCGCTCCGCTCTGTTTTGGCCGCTTTGCAGTTTGTGCACGTCGGCGGGCCTCCAGTTGTCCAAGTGGGGCAGTCCTTTCGGAGGTGTGGCTCTCCGCAGTGACTGCATTTGTCCACTGATTCTTTGCACAATTTTCGCCCGTGGCCGAAGCCTAGGCATCTTGTGCACTGAATCAGTGGACTCTGGTCGTAAACTGGACGCCGCTGGAGGTCTATGTGGACCTCGCCCGCCGACGTGAGCCTCTGCCATAGCTTTGTGGAGACCTGCAGTACTATGTGGGACTCCATGCGGTTCCGGGCCCTCCTCCTGTACTTCACCGACACCCTGTTTTCAGAGTCGAGGATATCACGAAAGATGTTGGGGTTTTGGCTCTTGAGTGAGCCAATGATATCCTCGTCGGTGTTGTACGAGAGGACGTCCCGGATGACCACCAGTGGATCCTTGGCCTGCGCTTCGACCACGGTGAGTCCCACGGCTTTTGATTTGATACGTGTCTGGATTTGGGTTATGTCATCAGGGGTCCTACAGCTTAATACAATTTTTTGGTCCCGGGCCTTCCTTACGCTGTCGACACGGATGCCTGTAGACCTTGCGTCTACCGCACCTCTTATCTTGTCCAAGACCACTGCGCTCGTGTCCTGCGGGTCTCGCGAGGACACGATAAGGGTGTGGCGTGGCGACTGGGGTACAGGCCTCCGTGTCATTTCAGCATAGGAAAGTTTTGGGGGTATGCCTTCTGTTTCCAACGTGATCTTTGTCAGTTGCGCCTGGGTAGTGGTCAGCGTCGCGCCAAGCTTTTGGATGTCTGCCTGGAGCTGGGCTATATCTGGGTTTGGTTGTGCTGGGCACTCCAGGTTCTTGCGGCCCTCCATCACTACCAGCTGCCGTAGGGCCTTGATTTCCCCCATGATCTCGGTTGGGCTGGGACCGGATGTGCGGAGTCTAGGGTCCGGTTTGTGGCTCTCGGCGACATTTGCTTCGACCATCTGGCGCAACGCTACCAGTTCTGTCATTACTTCCACAGGCGTAGGTCCTTCCTCTTTTTCTTTGCTTGCCCTTAGTTCGTCTATCCTCCTATTATGTTCTTTTTCACACTCTAGTCTTTCTTCATAGTGCTGGGCCCTCAATTTCTCAACCTGCAGCGCTACGTTGTGACGGGACTCCAGACACGACGTTATGATAGCATTTAGGCCATACAAATCATCGAGTAATTGCTCTTTGATGGATTTTTTGAGGTTTCCCGACAGTTCCAGTTGGTCCTTGGCGCTTTGGTAGAACTTGCGTGCATCTTGCTTCATAATCTTTGAGTCTATTCCAGCCATCGACTCCCACGATTTGTAGGTGGACGAAGGTGGAGTAATAGAGCGCGTCGGTGATTGCTCTCTGGACGATGGTAGCGACGAGTGCACGGGGGAAGTCGTGGAAGGAGACCTACTTGATCCGGGGACCTCCCTCGCTGCCTCCTCGAGGCTTGCGCTCCGTATCAGCGCCTCCTTCCGCATGGTTTCCCCCTTAGAGGAAACTTTCGGTTTTATCGGCCTTGTGGACATTGTTACCGGTGGTGTGTGTGGATGAAAGTGAACCTAGACGATGTACAAGGAGACCCCCAGGGCCGTCCGTCAATAAAAGTCACAAAAAATTGGCGAAAATCGAGTTTCAAAATCTCCGATGACCAGAATTGGACCGGAATTCACTTCAGTGAACGGGACCGGGTGGGTGGGCGGTCGATTTTTTGATTTTCTATGTGCTAATTGTTCCCTTTTTGTTACAGGTGCTTGCAGGGGTGCTGAAGGGCAGCGTTTTAGGTGCAGCAGAGGAAGAATCCACACGATAGAAAATTTTTTATGAATTTATTTAGTGTCAAAACTTTAGAAAATCTCTAAGTTAGGGTCCAAAATGCACAAAACTGTGAAAAATAAGTGACCGGTGGGTCTCGCTAGTAGTTTTTCAGCGTTTGCGACACAGTAGGTACAATCTTGGTCCACTAAAAGTGTTACTTTGAAAAATTTAATATGTAATTTCAATATTGTATGGGGAAATACCGATCAGGTATGAAGACTTTTTGAAAACTGTTAAGGCAATCTTTTGATTTTCTATGTGCTAATTGTTCCCTTTTTGTTACAGGTGCTTGCAGGGGTGCTGAAGGGCAGCGTTTTAGGTGCAGCAGAGGAAGAATCCACACGATAGAAAATTTTTTATGAATTTATTTAGTGTCAAAACTTTGGTTAGGTTAGGTTAGGTTAGGTTAGGTTAGGTTAGGTTAGGTTAGGTTAGGTTAGGTTAGGTTAGGTTAGGTTAGGTTAGGTTAGGTTCCACGGACCTGCTAGGATCTCCTAGTGGGCGGGGAGGTGAACCCCGACGTGGCGCGTCCCCAGGTGGCGGATAGAGGAACGGCCCCCAGATATGGGGGCTACCGGTATACCGGCGCGGACCAAAGGACACACAGGGCCCCTCTGCGTGTCTCTATGAAGGTAGCATAGAGCACGGCAGACGGGGCAGGAGGAGACGAGAGTCTCAGCGGACTTGGAGTCGGTGGATGGCTGGCCTGCAAGGCCGGCGGCGCGGCGGGGAGGGTCAACTCGGCCACCTCGTCGGGCAAACACCAAGGTGCCTCTGGATTTGCTGGTTCTGTGTCGTTCTGCTTGATTTCCTGCGAGTCGGCTGTATGGGTCAGCTTCCTTGCGGGACTTCGGGTGGGGCGGCGCTTTGCTGGCGTTTTCGGGGGCAATGGAGGAGGGCCCTTTCGGGCAATTAGCTTTGTTACGTGCTTGCGCGGATGAAGCAGAGTTGGGCTCGGCGTGCGCTTACCCCGCCGTCGGGCAGGCAAGGGGGGACTTGTCTTCCCTGCCCCCAGCTCGAAGTCGTAATCCCGCGACGATTGCGGTCATGTCTCGTGATCGGAGTGGGACCGATGGCCTTGGCTTGGTCGCCTGGGCTGCGAGGAGTAAACCTCTATAAAAAATCCCGTAGGACAAGTGGGGGTGCAGCACGAAGTCCGTTCTCTTAGAGGATGGCTGGCCGGTAAAGCCAGTCGCTACTGTACCTAGGCGTAGCGCCTTGGTTAGGTTCACCTGCCCTTCCCGGATACACGAGGGCACTGTCCGGGTCGTATGAGTCCCCGGTACTCGTGGGACTTTATATGGATACTTTCATTCAAACCCCAAAGGAGGGCGGTCGCCTGGATAGCCGCATTGTAGGAGTTGCTGCAGAGCCCGTGAGGGTGTCTGGTGCGGACGCTTCTGCGTCAAAGGAGGTAGCCTTGGTGGCGAAGGTCGCTGCCAAGAAGGCTGTGGTAGTTCTCAGAAGGATGGACAGCATAGGAAACAGCGTGGAGGAGGCCCTAAGCAGGACCAGGTGTCCATCCCTGGTGAGTAGCTTGGGGAGTGACTCTGACGCGAGGTCGGCCGATTCAGAGAGCCTTCCGTCCAGGTTCTGGAAGAGGAAGAGGCTGAACCCAGTCGAGAGAAAGGGTGGGAGTAGCGGGTCTGACTCAGACCGAAACGCGCTCCCAGAGAAGACGACCAAGTTGTCGAGGCGCGGTCCTGGGAGGCCCCCGACAACCGGTAAATACGTCGGCATGGCAAAGGCCAGAGCCGAGCTTGCTGCCGCTGAGCAGCAAGAGATGGAAATGGAGGTGGAGAGGGCGGTGGTGGCGGCAACGCCCAAGCCGCGCTCAGATGCCGCCAAGAAATACTTGGGTGCCGCGGCCTCATGGGGCCCGACAAGGGAGGCCCCTGCTGTCGCCCTGTCCTCCCGGGTAGAGGAGAGCCTGACGGCCATAGAGCTAGTCGGAAACAAGTCGGGCAATCTTAAGGGCACTTTCCAAGGCGCCCTTAAAAAATCAGTGGAGGTGCTCCGCGAGGTGTTTGAGGAGTTGGCCTCGCGAACGCCTGCTGACGAGGTGGCTCGGCTCCAAGCGGAGAACCGGATGCTGAAGGGCCAACTAGACCGGCTCGGCGAGGAGATGGCCGCGCTCAGGGCCGAGGTGAGAGGTGGCAGGGAGTGCGCTACTCCCAAGCCACCAGCTGAGTTCGGAGATCTCCAAGCTACACTAGCAAGGATGGACGCTCGGCTTGAGAGTCTGGAGGTGGACGGGCGGCTTCTGCCCCCAAAGCGCCACCGCCCATTCTTGGCAGCGGATCGAGCGCAGGAGGACGAGAGGGTGCCAGCGTCGCCAACTCCTGCACCAAGGAAGGTGCCGGCTGATAAGCCTGCCCCCACTCCGGCGGCAAAAACCGCGAGTAAGAAGGCGCCAGCGGCCTCTGAAGCTAGTACATCTGGCGAGAAGAAGGCAAAGGGGAAGAAAGGAAAAAAGGCCTCCCCAGCTACCCCTGCCCCGACTGCTCCTGCTCAGGCAGCCCCTGCTCCGGCAGGTAATAGCCAGACGCAAGATAAGGAGGGGTGGCAGACGGTGGGTCCGCGTCGCCGCACCAAACAGCGGAAGGACCCAGCTGACAAGGCACCAAGGGCGTCGGCGCCCACAAGATCAGCGGCGCCCCAGCCAGCTGCGGCCAGAAAGGCGAAAGCCCCTAAACTCCACGCCCCCCGCTCAGCAGCGGTGGTGATCGCGTTGCAACGGGGCGCAGAGGAGAAAGGTCGGACGTACGGAGAGGTGATCGCCGAGGCCAAATCGAAACTCGACTTGGGAGAACTCGGGATCTCCTCCGTACGCTTCCGGCAGGCGGCGACTGGGGCCCGCATCTTGGAGGTCCCAGGAGCTACGAGTGGGGGCAAAGCAGACCTGCTGGCGGAGAAGCTCCGGGGATTGTTCTCCCCAGAGGACGTGAAGGTCTCCAGGCCGGTGACCTCAGTCGACCTGAGGGTAACCGGTCTGGATGACTCTGTCACCCCGGAGGAGTTGGCGGCTGCGGTCGCAAAAGCCGGAGGGTGTTCGCCAGACGAGGTAAAGTCTGGCGAAATAAGGAAAGGACCCGGGGGCGTGGGCACGGCCTTGGTAAAGTGCCCCGTCGCGGCCGCGAAGAAGGTGGTGGCAGCCGGACGCCTTCAGGTCGGGTGGGTGGCGGTCGGGGTGAAAATCCTCGACGCCCTCCCCCGCCGGTGCTACCGGTGCTTTGCACTGGGCCACATTGGGGCCCAGTGCTCGTCGGAGGTCGACCGCAGCCAGAACTGTCTGTGCTGCGGTCAAGCGGGCCACAAGGCCCGGGAGTGTTCCGCCAAGCCCCACTGCCCCGTCTGCGAGGCAGCTGGGAAGAAGGCGGACCACCTCGCTGGGGGCAAGGCCTGTGCCAAGCCCCCAACAAAGAAGGCAGCGAAGAAGGCTGCGGCAAGGGCCAAGAAGGCCAAGCCGCAGCCTGCGAACCCGCCCCCGGGTGACACGGAGTCGCCAATGGAGGTCCATTAGTATGGACCTCCGATTCCTGCAGGGGAACCTCAACCACTCCGCCGCGGCCCAGGACCTGTTCGTCCAGGCCATGGCGGAGTGGCAGGCCCATATTGCTGTCGCCGCCGAGCCGTATCGCGTCCCGGTCCGTTCGGATTGGATCGGGGATTGCGGTGGCTCGGTGGCGATTCTACAGCGCTGCTCAGCGGGCGGCCCTCCTCTCACTGCTGTGAATAGAGGGGAGGGCTTTGTGGTGGCGAAGGTCGGCGTAGTGGTCATTGTTGGGGTGTATTTCTCCCCCAATCGACCACTCGCCGACTTCGAGCGATTCCTCGCGTTACTGGGGGTCGCGGTCGGCCAGGTCTCTCCCGGTCCCGTTGTCGTCCTTGGAGACCTCAACGCCAAATCTAGGGCTTGGGGTTCGGCGACGACGGACCTTAGGGGGAGAGTGCTGGAGGAGTGGCTGGTGGAGTGCGGGTTGGCCATCCTCAACCGCGGCACGGTAGACACGTGTGTGCGCCGTAACGGGGGGTCAGTCGTGGATATATCGTTCGCGACTCCCCCCATCGCACATCGTGTCCAGGGGTGGGAGGTTCTGGAGAACGAGGAGACGCTGTCTGATCACAGGTACATCACGTTCAGCGTCTCCAACAACTCTTCTCCAGACACCCCGAGAGCCCCAAGCCAGCCAAGGCTGGATGGGCCGAGATGGGCGATTAAACGCCTGAACAGGGAACTGTTACAGGAGGCAGTACTTGTTCAGGCGTGGATACCAGATCCACCACCAGTGGACATAGACGGGGATGCGGCTCGGCTCTGCGAGGCCATGACGCAGGCGTGCAACGCCGCGATGCCTCGCGTGAGAGCCCCCCCGTCCAAAACTGCCGTCTACTGGTGGAATGAGGAGATCGCCCGACTCCGCCAGTCGTGCGTGGAGGAGCGCCGCGCCTTCCAGCGGTATCGGAGACGCCGAAACCGCGTGGAGGGCGAGGAGGACCGGCTATATGCTGCATACAGGGAAGTGGCGGTGGCACTCCGCCTTGCCATCAGCCGGTCCAAGGCCGCGGCGTGGGAGGAGCTCCTGCAGACGTTGGAGAGGGATCCTTGGGGTAGGCCGTACAAGCTAGTACGGCAAAAACTACGCCCTTGGACCCCTCCCGTCTCCAGCAGCCTAGAGCCGGCGGTCTTGGAAAGGGTGGTCGAGGTACTGTTCCCGGAAATGGGAACAGACTTTGAGCCTCCCACCATGGCGCCGCCGACACAGGAGGAGAGAGACTCGGGCGAGGTGCCCGAGGTCTCGAAGGAGGAGGTGGGTGCGGCCGTGTTACGCATTAAGGGCAAAAACACGGCCCCAGGACTCGACGGCATTCCTTGCCGTGCATGGGTCCTGGCCCTAGGCGGGGAGCAGGAGGCTCTAGAACCCCGCCTAAGGGCACTCTTCACCAGGTGCGTGCGTGAAGGGGTGTTCCCGCACCGGTGGAAGGAGGGTCGCCTGGTCCTCCTTCGCAAGGAGTCGCGGCCGGCCGATGACCCATCGGGGTATCGGCCCATAGTTCTGCTCGACGAGGCGGGGAAGCTACTGGAGAGAGTAGTAGCCAACCGCCTCGTCGAGCACTTAGGAGGAACAGGCCCGAATCTTTCGGACGCACAGTTTGGGTTCCGCTGCGGCCGGTCGACGATAGACGCGATCGGCCGCCTGCGGGACATGGCGGAGGAGGCGGTGTCGGGGGGTGGGCTGTTGATTGCTGTGTCGTTAGACATCAAGAATGCATTCAACAGCCTGCCCTGGCCGACCATAATGGAGGCACTCCGTTTTCATGGAGTGCCCCGTTATTTGAGAAGGTTGGTGGGGAACTACCTGTCCGATAGGGCGGTAGTGTTCCCCACCAGAGACGGAGTGGGTGGTCGGCGGCGAATGTCACGCGGTGTTCCCCAGGGGTCCGTTCTTGGGCCCCTGCTGTGGAACATCGGATATGATCACGTCCTGCGCTGTGCTAACTTGCACGGCGTAGGCGTGATATGTTACGCCGACGACACCCTGGTGACGGCCCGGGGTTCTGATCTCCGGGCCGCCTTGATACTGGCCACCGCCGGCGTGGCGGCGGTGGTGTCGAGGATTCGGCGGCTTGGGCTGGAGGTGGCTCTCCATAAGTCGGAGGCCATCTGCTTCCACGGGCCCCGACGGAGACCACCTGCCAGCACAAGTATTGTAGTGGGAGGAACACCTATACCGGTCGGGACGACGCTGAAATACCTCGGCGTCGTCCTCGACAGCAGATGGGATTTTGGGGTCCACTTTGACCGCCTGGTCCCAAGGTTGGTGAGCACGGCAGGTGCTCTTGGCCGCCTGCTCCCCAACCTAGGAGGAGGAGATGGGAGCTGCCGCCGCCTGTACATGGGGGCGGTCCGCTCGATGGCCCTTTATGGGGCCCCGATCTGGGCGGGGTCCCTAAAGAACCGCCACAAGGCCCTACTGCATCAAGCGCAGAGGGTCCTGGCGGTTCGGACCATACGTGGGTATAGGACCATCTCCCATGTGGCGGCCTGCGTTCTTGCCGGGTCCCTTCCATGGGATCTGGAGGCCGAGGTTCAGTCCTCGGTCTATTGGGAAAGGATGCACGCCCGGAGCCGAGACCTGCGCCCTGCGCCCGACGAAGTGGTGCGGTGGCGCAGAGAGGCCCAGGAGGAGGCTCTGGGCGAGTGGCGGCGGCGGCTAGAGGGGCTCCGTGATACGGGTGCGGGGTCCCGACGCCGATTGTTGGAGGGGGTCCTGCCCATTCTGGAGGAATGGGTGGGACGGAAGTGGGGGCAACTTACTTTCCGGCTTACACAGGTACTCTCGGGGCATGGTTGCTTCGGGAGGTACCTGTATAGCATAGCCGGGAAGGAGTTAAGCCCGGAGTGCCACCACTGTGGCTGTGCGGAAGACACTGCACAGCACACTTTGGTGGTATGCTCCGCCTGGGCAGGGCCGCGATCAGAGCTGATTGCGGCCCTGGGAGGAGGAGATCTCTCGCTGCCGGCCGTCATGGAGAAGATGGTCAGCAGCGAGACGGTCTGGGAGGCGATGGTCTCCTTCTGCGACGAAGTCATGTTGCAGAAGGAGACTGCGGAGCGCGAGAGGGAGCGAGATCCGCTCTCCCAGCGGCTCCATCGTGGGCGAGGCGGGCGGGCGAGAAGGGTTGCCCGCTCTCGACACGACCCGCCAGGGGCGTCTCGGGCGGCAGGTGCGGGGGCACCGGCCGTCCAGTGATGAGACCCCCTGAGGAGGTAGGAGGGGTTCGCCCCTCTGAGGAGGTCTGCCCATCTTATCGGGCGGACGTGGGCCACAGGCGAGGCCAGGCGGACTGTGGAGTTACCGCCGGCCTTGCCTCTGCCCAACAGTGGCGGGAGTAGTGAGGTTTTTAGTGGGTATACCCGAAAGGGGGAGTCCCACATACCTCGCCCTTGCCCCCCGGCAGGGCGGGGATGCGTAACGCATTTTCCTCACTTAAAAAAAAAAAAAAAAAAAAAAAGGTTAGGTTAGGTTAGGTTAGGTTAGGTTAGGTTAGGTTAGGTTAGGTTAGGTTAGGTTAGGTTAGGTTAGGTTAGGTTAGGTTAGGTTAGGTTAGGTTAGGTTAGGTTAGGTTAGGTTAGGTTAGGTTAGGTTAGGTTAGGTTAGGTTAGGTTAGGTTAGGTTAGGTTAGGTTAGGTTAGGTTAGGTTAGGTTAGGTTAGGTTAGGTTTTTTTTTTTTTTCTTCATTTTATATGTTTCACAATTTGAATTTAATATGCAGTTATTAATTTTGTTTCGCATTGGAATTAAGCAATGTTATTGCAGTACACGAAGGAAGAACTTGCGAATGGATACTAGTTCTTCCAACAATTTAAGTACTAGCAATTTAAACAGAAATTTTAAATATATAAAACAATCAAATATATAAGCATTTTCCATTAGGGATTATAAACATTTGCCATTCACGAAAGCAGAACTTGCGATCGGATACAAGTTCCGCTAACAAATTAAGAACCTTTTCAAATGAATAAAATATATAATATAATATAGTTATACTTAGTTATAATAGATGATATCGTTTAGTGGATTTTGCTATTTGATACAAGATCCAGCTAAAACAGATATTTTATTGCAGTACGCGATGGCAGAACCTGCGATTTGATGCAGGTTCTGCTTACAATTTAAGCACATGCAATAATAAATATAGTAAATCAGAATAATATACGATAAAATAAAGATACATTTTAATCCGTTTAGTAGAACTTGCTATTTGATACAAGATCAACTAAATCGGATTTTCAATTGCAGTACGCGATAGCGGAACTTGCGATTTGATACAATTTCCCCTTACATTTTAAGTACTTGGAATTGGTGTGAATAAATATAATGAGAATAAAAATGTAAAACCATAGAAGTTAAAAATGAAAATGTAAAAGTTAATAAGGCGCTAATACAGAAGAAGTTTAGTCTGATGTAATTTTAATAAGTACTAGGTTTTGAAAGTGTACTCTGACATAGGATCTTAAGATCCTAGTCTTTCCACTAATTTTAATATTGTAAGTTACTAATTATAAATAGTGAATGAGTTATTATATAATATTTAGGAGGATATACATATACATAAATATAAATAATAAATATATGATTTAGACCCCATAGTCTACCCGGCTGACTATTTTCTCCCTCATTGTACGCAGTCTTGGACAATCGTAGGAGTTGGCACGGTGCCGCGTGTCTAGTCGAGACTTGAACTTCTCGTTGTGAGAGGCGCAATTGATGCACTTTGCCGAATGAGGTTTTTCCCTGAGTGGGCATTGGTCGATGCTGTGGCCGTTTTGTGCGCAGTGCGCGCACGGCGAAGTTGCTGAGTTGCACTTAGAGCGCATGTGGCCAAACTGGAGGCACTTATGACATTGAATGAATGGCGAGAAGTCATCTACATGTACGCGCTGATGGTCCAGACTCACCCGAACCATATCCATCATGGAGCGATAGACACGGGGGTGAGCCAGGAACACAGCGTTGTACAGAGAGGAGTTGCGATTGTCTCGCTTGAAGCGTAGGCGCAGGTCCTCTTCGCCCCTGATTACATCTTTGAGTTCGCGGTTCTGTTCTCTAAGAATGGCCACGATGTCCTCAGAAGGGACATCTCTAGAGATGCCCTTGAGGATCACCATGGGCCTTAGGCTCCTAGCTGGCTCTGCGCTGACCTTATCAGAGCCAGAGAGCCGCTTCAGGGTGTCCTCTCGGTGTTCCACACTGTCAAACTCCACACGCAGCTTTCCGTGAGAAACAGCCTGAACTCGCGCTGGTGCGTAGGAAGACGCCCTGAAGCTTATACTTTGTTTGAACGCCTCAATGGAATCTTGTTTGCACTTAATTTCGCATCTTGGAGTTATAATTATGGCGGGTTTGTTATGTGTCACAGTTGGGGTAGAGGGTCCAGGACCGGCAGTGGCTCGAGTAGGTGGTGGTGCTGTGTTACCACGAGTGGCCTGGGAGTATGAAAGACGCATTTGGGAAGAGATCATGTTTTTAAACGAGGTCATCTCCTCTCGGATTTCTGCGCGGACAGAGTTAGTAATGTCTTGCACGATGTTACTGCCTAGTTGTGGTGAGGCCGGAGCCACTGTGGGCGCTGTGGGCGTTGTGGCGCTGGAAGAAGAAGAAATCGATCTGACAGAGTCCATTATAGACTTTGCCAGCTCGATTATCTTCTTCTTGTTCGCGCTGGTGACACTCTTGCCATCTGTGACTGCGGAGATGATCGACGCGCAGTCGGTGAGAACCTTAGCTACCACCCCCGGGGCAGCACTAGGCTGTGAGGAGCCGGAATCGGCGTCGCAGAAGTCCTCACCGTCAGAATCGACAATTACAGGGTTTGTGGCGGCCCCCAAGGCCACCCGGGTGGTTGGGGGGATCGCGGACAACATTTCGGGGCAGCCCCGACGACAATTGACCCTAAACAATGGCTAGAAACACCAAAATAGCTACTTGATATTTTTCCCCATACAAAATGGAGTCTGAATTTACTTCAGTAAACGGGACCGGGAGGGTGGGCGGGCGATTTTTTGATTTTCTGTGTGCTAATTCGTTCTTTTATGTTACAGGTGCTCGCTGGTGGGCTGCAGGCAGCGTTTTGGGTGCGGCAGAAGAAGAAATCAACTCACAGAAAGTTTATAAAATTTGAAAATTACACTAAAATACACGAAATTTTACTAAGTTTGGGGACTAAAACGACAAAAATATATACGAAAAGTTACTGCTGGGTTTCGCCAGCAGTTATTCACAATATGAGACACAATAATAACACTTGAGATTCACAAAAACCGAAAGTTCAGAAACTTTTAAGTTTGATTCGCAGTGGTTAGGTTAGGTTAGGTTAGGTTAGGTTAGGTTAGGTTAGGTTAGGTTAGGTTAGGTTAGGTTAGGTTAGGTTAGGTTAGGTTAGGTTAGGTTAGGTTAGGTTAGGTTAGGTTAGGTTAGGTTAGGTTAGGTTAGGTTAGGTTAGGTTAGGTTAGGTTAGGTTAGGTTAGGTTAGGTTAGGTTAGGTTAGGTTAGGTTAGGTTAGGTTAGGTTAGGTTAGGTTAGGTTAGGTTAGGTTAGGTTAGGTTAGGTTAGGTTAGGTTAGGTTAGGTTAGGTTAGGTTAGGTTAGGTTAGGTTAGGTTAGGTTAGGTTAGGTTAGGTTAGGTTAGGTTAGGTTAGGTTAGGTTAGGTTAGGTTAGGTTAGGTTAGGTTAGGTTAGGTTAGGTTAGGTTAGGTTAGGTTAGGTTAGGTTAGGTTAGGTTAGGTTAGGTTAGGTTAGGTTAGGTTAGGTTAGGTTAGGTTAGGTTAGGTTAGGTTAGGTTAGGTTAGGTTAGGTTAGGTTAGGTTAGGTTAGGTTAGGTTAGGTTAGGTTAGGTTAGGTTAGGTTAGGTTAGGTTAGGTTAGGTTAGGTTAGGTTAGGTTAGGTTAGGTTAGGTTAGGTTAGGTTAGGTTAGGTTAGGTTAGGTTAGGTTAGGTTAGGTTAGGTTAGGTTAGGTTAGGTTAGGTTAGGTTAGGTTAGGTTAGGTTAGGTTAGGTTAGGTTAGGTTAGGTTAGGTTAGGTTAGGTTAGGTTAGGTTAGGTTAGGTTAGGTTAGGTTAGGTTAGGTTAGGTTAGGTTAGGTTAGGTTAGGTTAGGTTAGGTTAGGTTAGGTTAGGTTAGGTTAGGTTAGGTTAGGTTAGGTTAGGTTAGGTTAGGTTAGGTTAGGTTAGGTTAGGTTAGGTTAGGTTAGGTTAGGTTAGGTTAGGTTAGGTTAGGTTAGGTTAGGTTAGGTTAGGTTAGGTTAGGTTAGGTTAGGTTAGGTTAGGTTAGGTTAGGTTAGGTTAGGTTAGGTTAGGTTAGGTTAGGTTAGGTTAGGTTAGGTTAGGTTAGGTTAGGTTAGGTTAGGTTAGGTTAGGTTAGGTTAGGTTAGGTTAGGTTAGGTTAGGTTAGGTTAGGTTAGGTTAGGTTAGGTTAGGTTAGGTTAGGTTAGGTTAGGTTAGGTTAGGTTAGGTTAGGTTAGGTTAGGTTAGGTTAGGTTAGGTTAGGTTAGGTTAGGTTAGGTTAGGTTAGGTTAGGTTAGGTTAGGTTAGGTTAGGTTAGGTTTTTTTTTTTTTTTTTTTTTTTTTTTTTTTTTTTTTTTTTTACCATCTCGAAATGGCACTAAGTTTCTCGCCGCTATTTATATTGCGGCGATTTATACATTCTAATATTTAACATGACAATTATTTTCCCCCCCTTATTTCCTAGCTTTATTTTCCTGATTTCTATAATTACCTATTCTTATTTTACTTTCTTTATTAATATCTCAAACTTTTTATCAATTTACTTTTAAACCCCTTTTACCTTTTATTTATTATTTATCTTGATCTAATAACTATATATTACTATTAAGTATATACTTAATTATACAGTATCTATCATTTTTTTATTACAAGTCAATGTTATATCAATTTAATTTTGTTATTCTATTATTACATTTCTTACTTATTTACTTAAACATTATAATATTTCTAGGTATACATTATCTCTAATCTATTGTTATCTTATTTACTTATTCCTAATTATTTACCATTACCATTTCTTTATTATTACCAGCAGTTATACATTGTCTATTATTTAATTTATTCTAATTAGTTATTATACAGTACTATTAATTATTCGTTACACACATTTTAACATATTTTATAAATTTACCAAACATAATTTATTAGAAGTTAATTTAATTCATATTTACATGTTTTTTAAGCATTTACTTTAGTTTATCATTATTTACAAATTCAGTATACAAAAGTTCTAGCACACTGTGCTCCCATTTGCCCTCCCCGCTGACCTGACCACACGTTCCGCATATCTAAGAAATTCACAGCGATGGTCATTGTCCCCGACAAGCTTGCCATAATCATTACATGCTATCCTAGTTTGTAACCTAGAGCTGATATCTTGGCGCCATGCGCCGAACCTGGGACAATCGTCAAGAAGGTGAGGCACAGTCTCTGGAGTATCTGAGTCGCAGGTGCAGTTCGGAGTTGTAGAAAGCTTGAAGCGGTGAAGATACTCTCGGAATCCCCCATGCCCGGTGAACAGCTGCGCCATAACGTTGGACATTTGTAGCTTAAGTATTGTTTTGTATCCATCTCGGGCATTGGGGAAGAACAGCCTCGTGATCTTGCCGGTGTCAGCTTCGGTATAGCGCTTGTTCCACGTCTCTATTGTTCTCTGACGAAGTGAGTACTTGATGTAGGAAATAGGGATTCTGTCGTACACGGGACTGGTCTTGTTGGTTAGTGCAGCTGACTTTGCTAACTCGTCTGCTCTCTCGTTCCCAGCGAAACCTTCATGGGCTTTGATCCAGTAGAGCTTTATGTCTCTACTATTGGCTTCCAGCTCGTGGATTCTGGTCCGAATCTCCGCAACAATTGGATGGGTGCTTCCAGGGTCCGCTATCGTGTCCAGGGAGGATCTGGAATCACTTATGATGTTCACGCTCTGGGCTTTAGACCTGGTGAACATCTCGATGGCTCTGAGAATGGCCGCAAGTTCTGCCTGGTACACTGAGCAGTACGGCGCTAGGATGAATTTGGAGCTCCTCACTTCCTCATCTTCCTCCCACCATGTCACAGCAGCTCCAACTTTCCCCTCTATCTTGCTGCCATCGGTGTAGAGTTTTGGACGCGAGTTTACGTCGGTGACCTCCTGCTCGGTTTTCAGCAGCTCATACGGTATTGGACGCCTCTTCGCCGGATGCGGCAGTGTGAAGGTCCCGATTCTTCGTTCAATCTCGCGTCCTGGCAGCTCTGGGAAAGGTTTCCCTCTCTTAATTTCATAGAGCTCAGCAGCTTCCTTCACTCTCAGGTCCAAGGGCAGAACCCCAGCCAGACACAAAACCGATGTAATCGAAGCAGTTCTATGCGCTCTTGCCACCATGATGCCGAATTTCCTGGAGAGCTGATTCAGACGAGCCGTCGCGTACTTCTTGTCCGTAACCGGAGCCCAGACGCTAGCTGCGTACAGGACTATGGGCTCAACTACAGCTGTGTACAGCAACCTTGTGATGGTTGTGTTTAGGCCCCAGTTAGCTCTAGTTGCAGTCGACAGCTTCTGGTACACGTTCACTGCCTTTTTGCAGACGTTCTGGAGATGATTTCGGAACAACAGCTTCGAGTCGATGGTGAGTCCCAGCACTTTCAGCTCACTGCCAATCTCTATGTCCACGCCATTAAGGGTAAAGTGAGGTGTGTCGAACTTCATCTTCCTCGTTGCGAGAATGGCCTGCGTCTTGTGTGCAGCGAACTTCATCTTGCTATTTTTCCCCCATTCAGCTACAGTCCTCAGGGCCTCGTTCACTGCCGTGTTGAGCTCAGATGTGGTTTTCGCTGAAGCTACGATGAGAATGTCGTCAGCAAATGCTTGAACGTGAGCCTGAAGTTTCTCTGTTTGCTGTAATAGGGGATCAAGCTGGATGTTCCACATCACCGGTCCACAGGTAGAGCCCTGTATGCAGCCCTTGCTTGTCACCTTGTCCGTCTGCTCTCCCGCATACTGCACGCGAACCGATCTATCAGACAGATAGCTGTCGACAAGAAGAAGAATATCACTGGGACAATTTTTTGTGACGAGCTGCTTCAGGATCAGTGGCCACCAGGCTCCGTCGAATGCTCCCTCGATATCCAGTGATATTACCGCTACCAGCTTCCCAACAGCCATCTCTCTTCTGATCAGCCCGACCGCGTCGTAGAGTGCATCCTCCGTGCTCACTTGGGGTGTGAAGCCATACTGACGCCTATTCAGCAGCCCTCGGCTACCCAGATGCCACATGATTCGGGAAGTGAACATCTTCTCCAGAACCTTGCCAAAGACCGGTAAGAGCCCTATCGGTCGGTACGACTTGGGCGACGAGTAGTCCTCCTTCAGCGGCTTCGGGATAATTCGGATGACGGCCCTTTTCCATATCCCAGGGAAATATCCCAGTCCCAGACACTTGTTAACAATTGCGAGGAAGAGGTTGTCAGTATAGATGATGGCTCTGAGGCATATGTCAGCCGTGAAACCATCCTCTCCGGGCGCCTTTGCCGGTCCGATTCCTCTGATGACATTGAGGAGCTCGTCCCTCACAAAGGCAGTGGATGCGGTGACCTCCGAACTCTGCTGTTGCCTCAGAGATGCGATGGAGCTTCGAACCTCCTCTCGCAATAACGCCTGGTCCTGTGTATCAGTGTCTGGGTCATCCTCCGGAAAGAAAGTGTCAGCAAGCAGAGTCGCCGACTCAGCCGGGCTCAACGGCGTTCCCGCACGATCTCGCAGGAGGCAGTCACTCTGGTGGCTTGTCATGGTGAGTGCTTTGTAGATACCTTCCCACATTTTTGGTCTGTCTTGACCAGTGCAGTACTCCTTCCAGCTGGATACCTTTGCACTAATAAGGTCCTCCTTGTAATGGGCTAGAGCCTCTAGATATTCCTTGATTAGTGTTGGCTTGCGCCTAGGGTTTGCTCTTCGGATTCTGTTTCGGAGCCTGACGACTTCCGCCTTCCTGTTCGACAGCTCCTCGGTCCACCAGTTCATTTTAGAGCGCTTGGTCTTGTTTACTATGGGTATGCTCTCTTTGCAGGCACTCTCGACGCAGCCAGAGAAGGTATCTACGATGTTGTCGACGTCCTCCGGCGAGCGTGCGGCCTCTACTGTATCCACATCCAGGCCTTGGGTCTGCAACTCTTGCTTTAGACAACTCCCAAAGACTTCCCAGCACGCCTTTTTGGTGTTGTACTTCCGCGTCGTATGCCGCTCTACCAGTCTGAAGGAGCTCTCCAGGTTCACCTCAAAGGTGATAGCTCTGTGGTCCGAAGTGGTCATCAGGTCTCTATCCACTCTCCAGTTCTCCATCCATCCCAGAGCGGAGTTCGAGCAGGCCGTGACATCCACGATGCTCTCATAAGCCCTGTTGTTGCGGAACACGCTGAAGGTGGGTGTCGATCCCGAGTTGAGCACAGCCATGTCCATTTGAGCTAGCAGTTCCGTGTACGCAGTACCCCTAGAGTCCTCCTCGTCCTCTCCCCACCAGTAACTTTTGGCGTTCACGTCTCCCGCCAGGATGATGTGTGGAGTGGCCAAGCGCTGTCGCACCCGCTGGATGTGCTGAAGATACGGCTCGATGTCTTCGTTTCCTTCCAGATACACAGAGACCATGCCTAACCTAATGTTTCCTAGACTTAAAACTAAACATGTGATATTTTCCGTACACATTTCGGGATATTCGGTAATCGCAAGCCTATCGTCGACAATGACAATCGCTGATTTAACGGGTTTTGCCCCTCGGTGGTGTTGCACAACTCTATGTGTGCCCCATTTAGTGAAACCGCGGCCCCCCACATACGGCTCTTGCAGAAGTAATATGGAGAATTTTCTATCAAGAGCCGCTTTCATGCACTCCTGGGTCGCGGCAACCCCTCTACCAAGGTTCGCCTGCGTGATTTTTAGGCGGATTTTCGCGTTTGCGGACTCGGTGTTGACTGAGGTGCCTATGTCAACAGTAGCTAATGACTGACCGCGCTAGACGGTCAAACTTCCGCCACTCCGGGCACTGGTCGCTGTATGCCGGGTGGGACCTGTCGCATCCAGGTTTGCAGTTTGCGCAGGTCGGGGGCTCGCTACGCTTGCAGGCTCTGGTGTCGTGTTCACCCGCGCAGTAGCCGCAAGATTGAGCGACCGTGCAGGTCCGAGCCTCGTGGCCGAAGCCAAGGCACCTGAAGCACTGCTTTATCGGGGACTGGTCAATGGCCTGCACCACCTGGTATCCGACCTTCACCCGTTGATCTCTCAGCGCCCTCCAGATAGCCGGACTAACCTCCACAATGACGTTGTTCAGGCAATCAGAGCGGTGCTTTGTTCTTCGCAGCACCTTTATGTGCCCATCGACGTGAGCACCCAGGGTTCCTTTATTTTGGCGTCGAATGGCTTCGGCGACCTTCTCATTACTCATATCATTTGTGACTCCGATGAGCCTAAGCTGCGGTAGTTTCGGGGGCGGCTCGGTGATCGTATACTCTTTACTCAGCCGCTGTATGGCCGTTTTCATCGCGCTTCTGTCCTCTTCAGTCTCCACCGAAATGACGACCTTGCTGTTCCGTCCCTTCCTTAGACCATGCACTGCTATTCCCAGCTCGGATACATCCACCCTCTTCTTTATGTCGGCCATGATGTCCTCGCTCGATTTTTGGGGATCATCGGACTCTACCACCACCGCACGCCGCGCAGTGGTATTCGGCGTGTACGTGTTTGCAGGTCTCCGATTTACAGTGGCTTTGGGGGCATCTACCGTTTCTAGGGCCTCGCCAGCTGGGTGAGGAAGTTCGTTTACTTCTCTCCGAAGCAACTCAACCGCAGTTCTAACCGGGCCTACCGTCTCCACCATTGCATCCAGAGACTCTCCCATCTCCGTTCTGAGTTGGGATAGGCTCTGGGCAATCGACTTCCCGGTTTGTTTAGCTTCGGCGGACTCGCTTCGGAGAGCCGCAATGTCACCTTTTAATGCCCCAATGGCCGACAGCACCTCTGTGTAATGATAAGGTCTCACAGGACTTGAAGCTGGCTCATCAGTTCTGATCTGGTTGTCGTTCTTCAGCCCGGCTATGTCCTCTCTTAACTGGATGAGGAGACTCTCGAAGTCCAGGTTGGAGCCGATACTCATCGCATACGTCGCCGGGCGCAGTCTTTCTGCCTTGTCAAGAAGGTTCGCAAGGTCGTCGATCGCCTGTCTGAGAGTACAGAGCTGATTGGTCACCTCACTGAACCGCGGAGTAAGGTTCTCGATAAACTTTTCGAGTTGTGTCTCAAGGCTCGGGTCTCCCGAGCACTCCCCCGTTTTAACAGTTTTTGCAGCTAGAGCCCGGAGCTCGCCCTGTATGGTCGCTATGTTCTTAATAGGGCCATCCATCTCGAAGTTGAGCCACCCTCTGATCGCCTCCGTGGTCTGGCTAGTCGTCACAATGATCTCGTGAGCCTCTCGGAGCTTGGCCGCGTGAGATTGATGTATCTCCGCCAACTGCTTCGAGTGAGCTCGCTCCACTCGCACCAACTCCTTCGCCGCCCTGGCCCTCTCCTGCTCCAGCGACACTCTGTGGCGAGAGCGCGAGTCCGACACGGAGAGCACGATCTCGTACATCTCCTGCAGGCTCTCCGCGGCCTCCACCTTACACTCGCGCTTCATGTTTCCGGCCTTCTCCAGCGCCTCCTTGCCGGCCTGCAGCAGGTCATTGGCTCTCTGCGAGGCGAGGTCCATCGATACGCCGGATCGCCTGTCGGAGCACGGCAGCATGCTGGAGCGCCTGCCAGATCGCCCGCTGCACACACCCTCCTCGTCAGACCGGTCGTCGTACGTCCTGGGGGTCGGCCTGGCGACGCCGAGCTTGTCAAGCTCCTCCTCCATGTCGTACGCCGCCGATGCATTGGAGCCGGGCGCCGGCACCGGCCCCGCGCAAGCGCGCGCGGCCGTCGCCGGCTCCGGGCGGGCGAGCGCAGCCGGCGCCGGCTCGGCCACCAAGGCTGGGCTCCGCGCCACCGCCTCCTTCTTCTCCATCGTCTGGGTGATAGCCTTCTTCCGCAGGGCCTTCGAGGCCGCGCCGCGAGTCATGGAAGACGTAGACTTAGCAGACTTGGACGACATATCGATTTGTGGGAAAATGGTTAGTGAGGAATTTCTCAGACTCCACGAGTGGCCTCTCGATAACCAGGGTAATGGGGTTTTATGGGGCGGGGTGGGGGAGGGGGGTATGTTAATGTTTACAAGTATTTCCCGTTAAGTAAAAGCAAGTGAGAGCGAAAGTAAGTAGAAGTACGAGTAATCTATCTTTAATCTAGTAGGTAATTGTAGGTATGCAAGGGTGTGTGGAGGTACGTATGTAAGTATGTAAGTATGTAGGTACGTAGTATGTAGGTATCTGAGTATGTATGTAAGTATGTATAAGTATATGTATGTATGTTAGTACGTGGGCGACTACTTTTAAACCTGCGAAGACGTTTAAACGGAGTGCACTGTCGCTTTCATGGAGCAATGGTGAACGATATCGAGACCGGTGCTGCTAGATTATGTGCAGGCGTTAGTGCGGGAACACTACTTTATATTAATAACGCCTACCAACTTAAAGCAGCAATGGCCTAACAGATTAGCTCGACAGACTTCCTAAAGTGAAACAAGACAGGTATGCAAGGGTGTGTGGAGGTACGTATGTAAGTATGTAGGTGCGTAGTATGTAAGTATATAAGTATGTATGAAAGTTAGGGTGTATGTATGTTAGTATGTGGGCAACTAATGAATTGTACTACCACTTTCATGGAGCAATGGAGAACGATGTCGAGACCGGTGCTGCTAGACTATGTGCAGGCGTTAGTGCGGGTAATACCATTCAAGGAAATGTTAACTGATACTCGCTGGATATCTTATAATTTATACGAACTGTAATGAAAGATTGTATTTATACTTAAAACAAACACAAACCACAAATGATACAGTAATTAAAATGATATAATAGCACCAAATACCTTTGGAGAATAACTTATGTTAATAACGCCTACAAATCCAAATAGCAATAGCCAACAGGCTAGCTCGACAGGTTCTTAAGGTGAAACAAGACACGTGAGACCGAATTAACAAACTCTAAGAACCAGAGTAGGTACAAGTGCCCTCGCCAATAGATATCAGCTCCAGATGAATCGTCCACCACCCAGCGGACACACACAGCCAAGTCCCCGACAGAGGGAATAATAGTGTGCAAACTTTGTACAACAGCAAGTAAGTACGCAAGGCGTATCTACGTGACCCGATCGATCCCACAACCAATGTGTGCCGCAAAACCGGAGAGAGTACGGAAGCCAGAGACACTCTCCGATCCTAGGTACCCCAGACCGAGCTAAAGATAGTAGGTAGCCGGGTATGTAGGCACCTCTTACCGCCACCAAGCTGCGAAGCGACGACGCTATAACAACTCCGAGCCGGCCTCGCCTCGAGCGGCCGACAACCTAGCACCGCTGACCCGGCCTCGCCGCGCGTCGGGGCGCTCGGCGGCGTTCGGCTTGCAACCCGAGCCGGCCTCACAGGCTCGCCCGGTGTCTGCAGTAGGTAGGTACACGCGCACTCACACGGCAGTGGGCTCAACCAGGGGGGACGGGGGGGACCGGGTGATGGGTAGCGGTAGGTCGGCAGGCTGACAGGTCAGGTGACGCATGTACTCTGGTAGCCAGCAGGTAGGTAGGCGGGCAGGTAAGGGATAGGTAGGTATAGGTAGGTTGGTCGATGGACACGCAGTAGGTAGGTAGGCCAGCAGATAGGCAAGCAGGTGGACGGACAGGCAATAGGTAAGTACCTTTGCGAGTGGCTCGTCCTTTGTTTTACTAATGCTAAAAATAACAATTGCAATTTATATTTAGTTATTATTTTACTATAGGTATATTTAGATCAATATAAATTAAATAAATAAGTGTAAGTAGTAATCTATTAGTCAAATAAGTAAGTATATCAAATTAATTAAATAAATAGATTATATCAATTAAATAAGCATATTATATCAATTAAATAAATATATTATATTAACCAAGTAAGTATATTATGTATCATTATATTAGATTAAAATTTATTAATTAAAAATTTGTACCTAGTAGAACAGCCTAAACACCTTTGGAGAATAATTTATGTTAATAACGCCTACAAATCCAAAATAGCAATAGCCAACAGGCTAGCTCGACAGGTTCCTGGTATGTAGGCACCTCTCACCGCCGCCAAGCTGCGAATCGACGATGCTATAACAACTCGTGAATCGTGACCGAGCCGGCCTCGCCTCGAGCGGCCGACAACCTAGCACCGCCGACCCAGCCTCGCCGCGCGTCGGGAGCGCTAGCGGCGTTCGGCTTGCAACCCGAGCCGGCCTCACAGGCTCGCCCGGCGTCTGCAGTAGGTAGGTACACGCGCACTCACACGGCAGCGGGCTCAACCAGGGGGGGACGGGGGGACCGGGTGATGGGTAGCGGTAGGTCAGCAGGCTGACAGGTCAGGTACGCATGTACTCTGGTAGCCAGCAGGTAGGTAGGCGGGCAGGTAAGGGATATGTAGGTGTAGGTATTTAGTTATTATTTTACTATAGGTCTATTATAAAATCTGTGCTATAGGTATATTTAGATCAATATAAATTAATTAAATAAGTATAAGTAGTATTATATTAGTCAAATAAGTAAGTATATTAAATTAATTAAAAAATTAGATTACATCAATTAAATAAGCATATTATATCAATTAAATAAATATATTATATTAACCAAGTAAGTATATATGTATGATCAATATATAAGATTAAAAGTTATTAATTAAAAAATTGTAGTAGAATAGCCTAATGAAAATAGACTAGCTAGATCAAAGTAGGCGCCGAGTAAGTAGTAAATAGGTAGGTAGCCAGTGGCTACGCGCGCACGGTGGTCTAGCTCCAACGTGCGGTGACGCTCCTAGCGAACAGTCCGGTGCCTCGGGGCGGCCGCCGACGGCAGTAATGCGGGTAGTCCCCGGCCGAGCCGAGCGAAGTGGTTATATTCTGTCCGGCCGAGCACCCAGAGTCGCGGCCGTGCGAGGTCAGAGCCCCGAGCGGTCCCCCACCGGCCGCCGCGCTGTGGCCGCCGCTCGGTGCCTACTCGTGGAGTAATGACACTCCGACGGAGCGCGCACTATGAACGGACGGCCGAGTAAGCAGCGCGCACAGGCTGCGGGCTCGCGCGCGAGTGCGAACTAGCCGCGCACGGCCACGTTCGTATTACTCCTAGGTCGAATAAAACGCAAAGATTCGAAGTATGGAGAACCCGGCCGGCCGAGGTGTTACCGCACGCCAATCTTAAATGCTCACAACTTAGCCAATATTCAACCGATTTTAGACAAAGTTTCACTGCAAGATTGAGGTTGAATTGAGCAATATAATAGAATAACCTTATTGGCTCCAGACACGTTAAATTACAGCAGAAAAACTGCTCCAAAATGAGAACCCGGATTTAGCGAGCCACTTTTCTCGTTAAATTACCAAATACTAGCTTAACTAATAAACAATATCAAAATTAAATGTGTCAAAGTGAAAGATAAATGTCAAATCAATAGAATAAGATACTATAAATGTCGTGTATGTGCAGAAATAATAAAATAATAAACAATTTACTGATAATTAAATTGGAATGAAAATACTAATTTAGGAATATCTGCGATTTCTGAAATTGTTTTTATAAAATTAATACACGACTCGATAAATTGTTCAGAGACCGACGTTTGTGCGAGTGGTCACTTCTCCGGGACTCCTGCTCGAGCCTCTGGAGGCCCGGGAGTGCAGTACGAGCGGCCGCGCGCTAACAAAAAGGCCTATAACTCCGTGAGTTGTGCTCCAATTTTCTTGGAAAAAGTCTCGTTCGATTCTGCTAACACTGGTCTTTATGTTACAGTACAGAAAATTATGTGTCGTCGCTGAAAATCAGGCAGTAATAAGGTTACAATACCTGATTTTGCGGCGTTTCCTCGAACGAGACTCCTTCCAGGTCCCTGGTGTCGTTCCCCTCGGCCCGACCAATCCAGAAAAACGCAATCCAATAAGGCACAACCACCACAAAAGAGCTAATGTACGAAAAACTAACTTTTTCTAACTTAAATAATTAAACTAAATATTACTACACGGAAACAGCGCGCAGAGCTGTTACTCGGCCTAGCGGTGCTACCGGACTGTGGTTAGGTTAGGTTAGGTTAGGTTAGGTTAGGTTCCACGGACCTGCTAGGTTCTCCTAGTGGGCGGGGAAGTGAACCCCGACGTGGCGCGTCCCCAGGTGGCGGATAGGGGAACGGCCCCCAGATATGGGGGCTACCGGTATACCGGCGCGGACCAAATCACAAAGCGCGGCGGGGAGGGTCAACTCGGCCACCCCGTCGGGCAACCGAGGCGGAGCGCGGCGGGGAGGGTCAACTCGGCCACCCCGTCGGGCTACCGAGGCGGAGGTGCGGCACTCGATGTCGCAGTGGACCCCTGTGGTCGGTGGATGGCAGGCCTGCAAGGCTTGCGGCGCGGCGGGGAGGGTCAACTCGGCCACCTCGTCGGGCAAAATCCAAGGTGCTCTCGGATCTGGTAGCTTTTGCTGGCGGATTCGGGGACAACGGAGGAGGGCCCATCTTGGGCGTTAGGCTTCGTTACGTGCTTGCGCGGATGAAGCAGAGTTGGGCTCGGCGTGCGCTTACCCCGCCGTCGGGCAGGCAAGGGGGGACGTGTCTTCCCTGCCCCCAGCTCGAAGTCGTAATCCCGCGACGATTGCGGTCATGTCTCGTGATCGGAGTGGGACCGATGGCCTTGGCTTGGTCGCCCGGGCTGCGAGGAGTAAACCTCTATAAAAAATCCCGTAGGACAAGTGGGGGTGCAGCACGAAGTCCGTTCTCTTAGAGGATGGCTGGCCGGTAAAGCCAGTCGCTACTGTACCTAGGCGTAGCGCCTTGGTTAGGTTCACCTGCCCTTCCCAGATACACGAGGGCACTGTCTGGGTCGTATCGAGTCCCCGGTACTCGTGGGACTTATTATGGAGAATTTTATTCATACCCCTAAGGAGGGCGGTCGCCTGGAATGCCGCAATGAGGGAGTAGCTGCAGAGCCCGTGAGGGTTTCTGGTGCGGACGCTTCGGCGTCGACGAAGGAGGTAGCCTTGGTGGCGAAGGTCGCTGCCAAGAAGGCTGTGGTGGTCCTTAGAAGGATGGACACCGGAAACAGCGTGGAGGAGGCCCTAAGCAGGACCAGGTGTCCATCGCTGGTCAGCAGTTTAGGGAGTGACTCTGACGCGAGGTCAGCCGCTTCCGAGAGCTCTGGAAGGTTCTGGAAGAGGAAGAGGCTGAACCCCATCGAGAGGAGAGGCGGGAGTAGCGGGTCCGACTCGGACAAAAGTGCGCTCTCCGTTAAGACCAAGTTGTCGAAGCGTGGTCCTGGGAGACCCCCGACAACTGGCAAGTATGTGGGCATGGCAAAGGCCAGGGCCGAGCTTGCTGCCGCTGAACAGCAAGCCATGGAGCTGGAGGTGGAGAGGGAGGTGGTGGCGGCAACGCCTAAGCCGCGCTCAGACGCCGCCAAAACTTACCTGGGTGCCGTAGCCTCCTGGGGCCCGACAAGGGAGGCCCCTGCTGTCGCTCTGTCCTCCCGGGTAAAGGAGAGCCTGACGGCCATAGAGTTGGTTGGCAACAGGTCAGGCAACCTCAAGGGCACTTTCCAAAGTGCCCTTAAAAAGTCAGTGGAGGTGCTTCGTGAAGTGTTTGATGAGCTGGCCTCGCGAACGCCTGCTGATGAAGTGGCTCGGCTCCAAGCGGAGAACCGCATGCTGAAGGGCCAGCTAGATCGACTCGGCGAGGAGATGGCCGCGCTTAGAGCCGAAGTAAGGGGCAGCAAGGAGTGCGCTGCACCCAAACCATCGGCTGAGAACACAAAGCTTGGGGAGGATCTCCAAGCTTCATTGGCCAGAATGGAGGCAAGACTTGAGAGTCTGGAGGTGGACGGGCGGCTTCTGCCCGGAAAACGCCACCGCCCGCCCTTGGCAGCGGATCGGTCACAGGAGGCCGAGGCAGTGCCTGAGTCACCGGCTCCGGCACCAAAGAAGGCACCGGCTGAAAAGCCAGCCCCAGCTCCGGCTGCAAAAGCCGATGCAAAGGCCAAGAAGAAGCGGAAGAAGGGGAAAAAGGGCAAGCAAACTGAGGCTTCCCCAGCTCCCCCCGCTCCTACCCCGACTGATACTGCCAAGGCAGCCCCTGCTCCGGCAGGCAAGAGCCAGACGCAGAACGAAGAGGGGTGGCAGACCGTGGGTCCCAGTCGCCGCAACAAGCAACGAAAGGACCCAGCGGACAAGGCGCCAAGGGCCAAGGCACCTGCCAAGCCAGCGGCACCAAAGCCAGAGGCGGCCAAAAAGGCCAAGGCCCCTAAACTCCACGCCCCCCGCTCAGCTGCAGTGGTAATCGCGCTGCAACGGGGGGCCGAGGAGAGAGGCCGGACGTACGGGGAGGTGATCGCCGAGGCCAAGTCGAAACTCGACTTGGGAGAGCTCGGGATCTCTTCCGTACGCTTCAGGCAGGCGGCGACTGGGGCCCGCATCTTGGAGGTCCCAGGAGCGACGAGTGGGGGCAAAGCCGACCTGCTGGCGGAGAAGCTCCGGGGGCTGTTCTCCACGGAGGACGTTAAGGTCTCCAGGCCGGTGACTTCAGTCGACCTCAGGGTAACCGGTCTGGATGACTCTGTCACCCCGGAGGAGTTGGCGGCTGCGGTCGCCAAAGCAGGAGAGTGCTCGCCAGACAATGTGAAGTCTGGCGAGATAAGGAAGGGACCTGGGGGCGTGGGCACGGCCTTAGTCAAGTGCCCCGTCGCGGCCGCAAAGAAGGTGGTGGCAGCCGGACGCTTCCGGGTTGGATGGGCGGCGGTCGGGGTGAAAATCCTCGACGCCCTCCCCCGCCGGTGCTACCGGTGCTTCGCAATGGGTCACATTGGGGCCCAGTGCTCGTCGGAGGTCGACCGCAGCCAGAACTGTCTGTGCTGCGGTCAAGCGGGCCACAAGGCCCGGGAGTGCTCCGCCAAGCCCCACTGCCCCGTCTGCGAGGCAGCTGGGAAGAAGGCGGACCACCTCGCTGGGGGCAAGGCCTGTGCCAAGCCCCCAACAAAGAAGGCAGCGAAGAAGGCTGCGGCAAGGGCCAGGAAGGCCAAGCCGCAGCCTGCGAACCCGCCCCCGGGTGACACGGAGTCGCCAATGGAGGTCCATTAGTATGGACCTCCGATTCCTGCAGGGGAACCTCAACCACTCCGCCGCGGCCCAGGACCTGTTCGTCCAGGCCATGGCGGAGTGGCAGGCCCATATTGCTGTCGCCGCTGAGCCGTATCGCGTCCCGGTCCGTTCGGATTGGGTCGGGGACTGCGGTGGCTCGGTGGCGATAATTCAGCGCAGCGCGGCAGGCGGCCCCCCTCTCACTGCAGTGAATAGAGGGGAGGGCTTTGTGGTAGCGAAGGTCGGCGTAGTGGTCGTTATTGGGGTGTATTTCTCCCCCAATAGACCACTCGCCGACTTTGAGCGCTATCTTGCGTTGTTGGGGGTCGCGGTCGGCCAGATCTCTCCCGGTCCCGTTGTCGTCCTTGGAGACCTCAACGCCAAGTCTAGGGCTTGGGGGTCGGCGACGACGGACCATAGGGGGAGAGTGCTGGAGGAGTGGCTGGTGGAGTGCGGGTTGAGCATCCTCAACCGCGGCACGGTGAATACGTGTGTGCGCCGTAACGGGGGGTCAGTCGTGGATGTTTCATTCGCGACCCCTCCCATCGCACACCGTGTCCAGGGGTGGGAGGTTCTGGAGAACGAGGAGACGCTGTCAGATCATAGGTATATTACCTTCAGCGTCTCAAACTCGTCTCCAGACACCCCGAGAGCCCCAAGCCAGCCAAGGTTGGATGGGCCACGCTGGGCGATAAAGCGCCTGGACAGGGAGTTACTGCAGGAGGCAGTCCTTGTTCAGGCGTGGATTCCGGAATCACCAGTAGATGACATAGACGGGGATGCGGCTCAGCTTTGCGAGGCCATGGCGCAGGCGTGTGACGCCGCGATGCCTCGCATCAGAGCCCTCCCGTCCAAGAAGTCTGTCTACTGGTGGAATGAGGAGATTGCCCAGCTCCGCCGCTCGTGCGTGGAGGAGCGCCGCGCCTTCCAGCGGTATCGGAGGCGCCGAAACCGCGAAGAAGGCGAGGAGGACCGACTGTACGCAGCGTACAGGGAGGTGGCGGTAGCACTCCGCCTCGCCATCAGCCGATCAAAGGCCGCGGCGTGGGAGGAGCTCCTGCAGACGCTAGAGAGGGATCCTTGGGGTAGGCCGTACAAGCTAGTACGGCAAAAACTACGCCCTTGGACCCCTCCCGTCTCCAGCAGCCTAGAGCCGGCGGTCCTCGAGAGGGTGGTCGAGGCACTGTTCCCGGAAATGGGAACAGACTTTGAGCCTCCCACCATGGCGCCACCAGCACCGGAGGAGAGAGACTCGGGCGAGGTGCCCGAGGTCTCTAAGGAGGAGGTGGGTGCGGCCGTGTTGCGCATCAAAAGCAAAAACACGGCCCCAGGACTCGACGGCATTCCTTGCCGTGCCTGGGTCCTGGCCTTAGGCGGAGAGCAGGAGGCTCTGGAGCCCCGCCTAAGGGCGCTCTTTAGTAGGTGTCTGCGGGACGGTCTTTTCCCGCACAGATGGAAGGAGGGCCGCCTGGTCCTCCTCCGGAAGGAGTCGCGGCCGGCCGATGACCCATCGGGGTATCGGCCCATAGTGTTGCTCGACGAGGCGGGGAAGCTACTGGAGAGAGTAGTTGCCAACCGCCTCGTCGAGCATATGGAAGTAGTAGGCCCGAATTTATCGGATGCCCAGTTCGGGTTCCGCTGCGGCCGGTCGACGATAGACGCGATCGGCCGCCTACGGGACATGGCGGAGGAGGCGGTGTCGGGGGGTGGGTTGTTGTTGGCTGTGTCGTTGGACATCAGAAACGCCTTCAACAGCCTGCCCTGGCCGACTATAATGGAGGCACTCCGCTATCATGGAGTGCCACCATATTTGAGGAGACTGGTGGGGAGCTACCTATCCGATAGGTCGGTAGTGTTCCCCACCAGAGACGGAGCGGGTGGTCGTCGGCGGATGACGCGTGGTGTTCCCCAGGGGTCCGTTCTTGGGCCCCTGCTATGGAACATCGGGTACGATCACGTTCTGCGCTGTGCTAACTTGCATGGCGTAGACGTGATATGCTACGCCGACGACACCATGGTGACGGCCCGGGGTTCTGATCTCCGGGCCGCCTTGATACTGGCCACCGCCGGTGTTGCGGCGGTAGTATCGAGGATTAGGCGGTTGGGGCTAGAGGTGGCTCTCCACAAGTCGGAGGCCATCTGCTTCCATGGGCCCCGACGGAGACCACCTTCTGGCACCAATATAGTGGTCGGAGGGACCCCAATCCCGGTCGGGACGACGCTTAAATACCTTGGCGTCGTCCTCGACAGCAAGTGGGACTTCAGCGTCCACCTGGAGCGGCTAGTCCCGAAGTTGGTGGGTGCAGCAGGTGCGCTTAGTCGTCTGCTTCCCAACCTAGGCGGAGGAAACAGCAGCTGTCGCCGGCTGTATATGGGAGCGGTTCGGTCCATGGCCCTCTATGGGGCCCCGATCTGGGCGGGGTCCCTGAAGAACCGCCACAAGGCCCTACTGCATCAGGCGCAGAGGGTCATGGCGGTTCGGACCATACGAGGGTATAGGACCATCTCCCACGAGATGGCTTGCGTCCTTGCCGGGTCCCTTCCGTGGGATCTAGAGGCCGAGGTTCTGTCCTCGGTCTACTGGCAACGGACGCATGCCCGGAGCCGAGACCTGCGCCCTGCGCCCGACGAAGTAGTGCGGTGGCGCATGGATGCCCAGGAGGTGGCTCTGGGCGAGTGGCGGCGGCGGCTAGAGGGGCTACGCACTACGGGTGCGGCGTCCCGACGCCGATTGTTGGAGGGGGTCCTGCCCATTCTGGAGGAATGGGTGGGACGGAGGTGGGGGACTTTATCCTTCCGGCTTACACAGGTACTCTCGGGGCATGGTTGCTTCGGGAGATACCTGTGTAATATAGCCGGGAAGGAAATAAGCCCGGAGTGCCACCATTGTGGCTGTGCGGAGGATACCGCACAGCACACTTTGGTGGTGTGCTCCGCTTGGGCAGGGCCGCGATCGGAGTTGGTTGCGGCCCTAGGAGGAGGAGATCTCTCGCTGCCGATCGTCATGGAGAAGATGGTCAGCAGCGAGACGATATGGGAGGCGATGATCTCCTTCTGCGACACCGTGATGTTGCAGAAGGAGACCGCAGAGCGCGAGAGGGAGCGAGATCCGCTCTCCCAGCGGCTCCATCGTGGGCGAGGCGGGCGGGCGAGAAGGGGTGCCCGCTCTCGACACGACCCGCCAGGGGCGTCTCGGGCGGCAGGTGCGGGGGCACCAGCCGTCCAGTGATGAGACCCCCTGAGGAGGTAGGAGGGGTTCGCCCCTCTGAGGAGGTCCGCCCATCTCATCGGGCGGACGTGGGCCATAGGCGAGGCCAGGCGGACTGTTGAGTGACCGCCGGCCTTGCCTCTGCCTAACAGTGGCGGGAATAGTGAGGTTTTTAGTGGGTATACCCGAAAGGGGGAGTCCCACATACCTCGCCCTTGCCCCCCGGCAGGGCGGGGATGCGTAACGCATTTTCCTCACTCAAAAAAAAAAAAAAAAAAAAAAAAAGGTTAGGTTAGGTTCCACGGACCTGCTAGGTTCTCCTAGTGGGCGGGGAAGTGAACCCCGACGTGGCGCGTCCCCAGGTGGCGGATAGGGGAACGGCTTCCAGAAATGGGAGTTACCGGTATACCGGCGCGGACCAAATCACACAGGGCCCCTCTGCGTCTTTATGAAGGTAGCATAGAGCACGGCAGACGGGGCAGGAGGAGATGAGAGTCTCAGTGGACTTTCGAGTCGGTGGATGGCTGGCCTGCAAGGCCGGCGGCGCGGCGGGGAGGGTCAACTCGGCCACCTCGTCGGGCAAACACCAAGGTGCTCCTAGATCTGTAGGCTTTTCGTAGTCCTGCTTGATTTCCTGCGAGTCGGCTGTATGGGTCAGCTTCCTTGCGGGACTTCGGGCGGGGCGGCGTCTTGCTGGCGGATTTGGGGGCATTAGGAGGAGGGCCCATTTTGGGCACCAAGCTTTGTTACGCGCTTGCGCGGATGAAGCAGAGTTGGGCCTGGCGTGCGCTTACCCCGCCGTCGGGCAGGCAGTAGGAGACTTATAGTCTCCTCTGCCACCAGCTCGAAATCGTAATCCTGCAACGGTTGCGGTCATGACTGCATGTCTCGTAATCGGAGCGGGACCGATGGCCTTGGCTGCGAGGAGTAAACCTCTATAAAAATCCCGTAAGGGGGGTCTTGGGCGGTGGGTGCGGGGGCGCCTGCTGTCCTGTGAGAGACTCTCCGAGGAGTTAGGAGGGGTTCGCCCCTCTGTGGAGGTCCGCCTATTCCATCGGGCGGTATGTGGGCTATAGGCGAGGTCACGCGGACTGTTGAGTCACCGCCAGCCTTGCCTTTGCCTAACAGTGGTGGAAACAGTGAGGTTTTTAGTGGGTACACCCGAAAGGGGAGTCCCACATACCTTGCCTTTGCCCCCCGGCAAGGCGGGGATGCGTAACGCATTTTCCTCACTTAAAAAAAAAAAAAAAAAAAAAAAGGTTAGGTTAGGTTCCACGGACCTGCTAGGTTCTCCTAGTGGGCGGGGAAGTGAACCCCGACGTGGCGCGTCCCCAGGTGGCGGATAGGGGAACGGCCCCCAGATATGGGGGCTACCGGTATACCGGCGCGGACCAAATCACAAAGCGCGGCGGGGAGGGTCAACTCGGCCACCCCGTCGGGCAACCGAGGCGGAGCGCGGCGGGGAGGGTCAACTCGGCCACCCCGTCGGGCTACCGAGGCGGAGGTGCGGCACTCGATGTCGCAGCGGACCCCTGTGGTCGGTGGATGGCAGGCCTGCAAGGCTTGCGGCGCGGCGGGGAGGGTCAACTCGGCCACCTCGTCGGGCAAAATCCAAGGTGCTCTCGGATCTGGTAGCTTTTGCTGGCGGGTTCGGGTACAACGGAGGAGGGCCCATCTTGGGCGTTAGGCTTCGTTACGTGCTTGCGCGGATGAAGCAGAGTTGGGCTCGGCGTGCGCTTACCCCGCCGTCGGGCAGGCAAGGGGGGACTTGTCTTCCCTGCCCCCAGCTCGAAGTCGTAATCCCGCGACGATTGCGGTCATGTCTCGTGATCGGAGTGGGACCGATGGCCTTGGCTTGGTCGCCTGGGCTGCGAGGAGTAAACCTCTATAAAAAATCCCGTAGGACAAGTGGGGGTGCAGCACGAAGTCCGTTCTCTTAGAGGATGGCTGGCCGGTAAAGCCAGTCGCTACTGTACCTAGGCGTAGCGCCTTGGTTAGGTTCACCTGCCCTTCCCGGATACACGAGGGCACTGTCCGGGTCGTATGAGTCCCCGGTACTCGTGGGACTTTATATGGATACTTTCATTCAAACCCCCAAGGAGGGCGGTCGCCTGGATAGCCGCATTGTAGGAGTTGCTGCAGAGCCCGCGAGGGTTTCTGGTGCGGACGTTTCGGCGTCAACGAAGGAGGGAGCTTTGGTGGCGAAGGTCGCTACTAAAGAAGCCGTGGTGGTCCTCAGGAGGATGGACGCCAGGAAGAAATCGGTGGAGGAGGCCCTAAGCCGGACCAGGTGTCCATCACTGGTCAGCAGCCTAGGGAGTGACTCCGACGCGGTGTCAGCCGCTTCCGAGACCTCTGGAAGGTTCTGGAAGAGGAAGAGGCTGAACCCCATCGAGAGAAGGGGCGGGAGTAGCGGGTCTGACTCAGACCGGAACGCGCTCCCAGAGAAGACGACCAAGTTGTCGAGGCGCGGTCCTGGGAGACCCCCGACAACTGGTAAATACGTCGGCATGGCAAAGGCCAGAGCCGAGCTTGCTGCCGCTGAGCAGCAGGAGATGGAGATGGAGGTGGAGAGGGCGGTGGTGGCGGCAACGCCCAAGCCACGCTCGGATGCCGCCAAGACGTACCTGGGTGCCGTGGCCTCCTGGGGCCCGACAAGGGAGGCCCCAGCAGTCGCTCTGACCTCCCGAGTAAAGGAGAGCCTGACGGCCATAGAACTCGTCGGCAACAAGTCGGGCAACCTTAAGGGCACCTTTCAAAGCGCCCTTAAAAAGTCTGTGGAGGTGCTCCGAGAAGTTTTCGAGGAGTTGGCCAGTCGAACGCCGGCAGAGGAGGTAGCTCGGCTACAAGCAGAGAATGCTCTGCTCAAAGGCCAGCTGAACCGGCTGGGTGAAGAGATGGCCGCGCTCAGGGCCGAGGTAAGGGGTAGCAGAGAGTGCGCTGCCCCTAACTCGTCATCGGCTGAGTTCACGAAGCTTGGGCAAGATCTCCAAGCCTCTCTGGCTAAAATGGACGCACGGCTTGAGAGTTTGGAGGTGGACGGGCGGCTCCTGCCCGCAAAGCGCCACCGCCCGCCTTTGGCAGCGGAAAGAGCGCAGAAGGATGGTGAGGTGCCTGTGTCGCCGACTCCGGCGCCCAGGAAGGCGCCCGCAGAAAAGCCTGCCACCACCCCGGCCCCAAAAGCCGTGGCATCTGGCAAGAAGAAGGGAAAGAAAGGGAAGAAGAGCGGCCAACCTGAGGCCTCTCCAGCTGCCCCCACCACCACCCCGACTGCTCCTGATACGGCAGCACCTGCTCCAACGGGCAATGCTAGCCAGACGCAAGACAAGGAGGGATGGCAGACCGTGGGTCCTAGTCGCCGCAACAAGCAACGTAAGGACCCAGCGGACAAGGCGCCAAGGGCCAAGGCACCTGCCAAGCCAGCGGCACCAAAGCCGGAGGTGGCCAAAAAGGCCAAGGCCCCTAAACTCCACGCCCCCCGCTCAGCTGCGGTAGTCATCGCACTGCAGCGAGGGGCGGAAGAGAGGGGACGGACGTACGGGGAGGTGATCGCCGAGGCCAGGTCTAAACTTGACCTGGAAGAACTCGGGATCTCCTCCGTACGCTTCAGGCAGGCGGCGACTGGGGCCCGTATCCTGGAGGTCCCAGGGGCGACGAGTGGGGGCAAAGCCGACCTGCTGGCCGAGAAGCTCCGAGGGCTGTTCGCCACGGAGGATGTGAAAGTCTCCAGGCCGGTGAATTCGGTTGACTTGAGGGTTACCGGTATGGACGACTCAGTCACCAGGGAGGAGTTGGCGGCTGCAATAGCTAAAGCCGGAGGGTGTTCGCCAGACGAAGTTAAGTCTGGCGAAATAAGGCAAGGACCCGGGGGCGTGGGCACGGCCATAGTAAAGTGCCCCGTCACAGTTGCCAAAAAAGTGGGGGCATCCGGACGTTTTCGGGTCGGGTGGGTGGCGGTCGGGGTGAAAATCCTCGACGCCCTCCCCCGCCGGTGCTACCGGTGCTTCGCACTCGGCCACATTGGGGCCCAGTGCTCGTCGGAGGTCGACCGCAGCCAGAACTGTCTGTGCTGCGGTCAAGCGGGCCACAAGGCCCGGGAGTGTTCCGCCAAGCCCCACTGCCCCGTCTGCGAGGCAGCTGGGAAGAAGGCGGACCACCTCGCTGGGGGCAAGGCCTGTGCCAAGCCCCCAACAAAGAAGGCAGCGAAGAAGGCTGCGGCAAGGGCCAGGAAGGCCAAGCCACAGCCTGCGAACCCGCCCCCGGGTGACACGGAGTCGCCAATGGAGGTCCATTAGTATGGACCTCCGATTCCTGCAGGGGAACCTCAACCACTCCGCCGCGGCCCAGGACCTGTTCGTCCAGGCCATGGCGGAGTGGCAGGCCCATATTGCTGTCGCCGCCGAGCCGTATCGCGTCCCGGTCCGTTCGGATTGGGTCGGGGACCGCGGTGGCTCGGTGGCGATTATTCAGCGCTGCGCGGCGGGCGGCCCCCCTCTCACTACTGTAAATAGAGGGGAGGGCTTTGTGGTGGCGAAGGTCGGCGTAGTGGTCATTGTTGGGGTGTATTTCTCCCCCAATCGACCACTCGCCGACTTCGAGCGATTCCTCGCACTGCTAGGGGTCGCAGTCGGCCAGGTCTCTCCCGGTCCTGTCGTCGTCCTAGGGGACCTCAATGCCAAGTCTGAGGCTTGGGGTTCCGCAACGACGGACCTGAGGGGCAGAGTGCTAGAAGAGTGGCTGGTGGAGTGCGGGTTGGCCATCCTCAACCGCGGCACGGTGAATACGTGTGTGCGCCGTAACGGGGGGTCAGTCGTGGATGTTTCATTCGCGACCCCCCCCATCGCACACCGTGTCCAGGGGTGGGAGGTTCTGGAGAACGAGGAGACGCTGTCAGACCATAGGTACATTACCTTCAGCGTCTCAAACTCGTCTCCAGACACCCCGAGAGCCCCGAGCCAGCCAAGGCTTGATGGGCCGCGCTGGGCGTTAAAGCGCCTGGACAGGGAGTTACTGCAGGAGGCAGTCCTTGTTCAGGCGTGGATTCCGGAACCACCGGTAGCTGACATAGACGGGGATGCGGCTCGACTTTGCGAGGCCATGGCGCAGGCGTGCGACGCCGCGATGCCTCGCATCAGAGCCCTCCCGTCCAAGAAGTCAGTCTACTGGTGGAATGAGGAGATTGCCCAGCTCCGCCGCTCGTGTGTGGAGGAGCGCCGCGCCTTCCAGCGGTATCGGAGGCGCCGAAACCGCGAGGAAGGCGAGGAGGACCGGCTGTACGCCGCGTATAGGGAGGTGGCGGTAGCACTCCGCCTCGCCATCAGCCGGTCAAAGGCCGCGGCGTGGGAGGAGCTCCTGCAGACGCTGGAGAGGGATCCTTGGGGTAGGCCGTACAAGCTAGTGCGGCAAAAACTACGCCCTTGGACCCCTCCCGTCTCCAGCAGCCTAGAGCCGGCGGTCTTGGAAAGGGTGGTCGAGGTACTGTTCCCGGAAATGGGAACAGAGTTTGAGTCTCCCACCATGGCGCCGCCGACACAGGAGGAAAGAGACTCGGACGAGGTGCCCGAGGTCTCGAAGGAGGAGGTGGGTGCGGCCGTGTTGCGCATTAAGGGCAAAAACACGGCCCCAGGACTCGACGGCATTCCTTGCCGTGCGTGGGTCCTGGCCCTAGGCGGAGAGCAGGAGGCTCTAGAACCCCGCCTAAGGGCACTCTTCACCAGGTGCGTGCGTGAAGGGGTGTTCCCGCACCGGTGGAAGGAGGGTCGCCTGGTCCTCCTTCGCAAGGAGTCGCGGCCGGCCGATGACCCATCGGGGTATCGGCCGATAGTGTTACTGGACGAGGCGGGGAAGCTGCTGGAGAGAGTGGTAGCGAACCGTCTCGTCGGGCATATGGAGATTGTGGGTCCAAACCTATCGGACGCCCAATTCGGGTTCCGCTGCGGCCGGTCGACCATAGACGCGATCGGTCGCCTGCGGAACATGGCGGAGGAGGCGGTGTCGGGGGGTGGGCTGTTGTTGGCGGTGTCGTTAGACATAAAAAATGCCTTCAACAGCCTGCCCTGGCCGACAATTATGGAGGCACTCCGTTATCACGGAGTGCCTCTATATTTAAGAAGACTGGTGGGAAGCTACTTGTCCGATAGGGCAGTAGTCTTCCCCACCAGAGATGGAGTGGGTGGTAGTCGGCGGATGTCGCGTGGTGTTCCCCAGGGGTCCGTTCTTGGGCCCCTGCTGTGGAACATCGGCTACGATCACGTCCTGCGCTGTGCAAACTTGCACGGCGTAGACGTGATCTGCTACGCCGACGACACTTTGGTGACGGCCCGGGGTTCTGATCTCCGGGCCGCCTCGATATTGGCCACCGCCGGTGTGGCGGCGGTGGTATCGAGGATCCGGCGTCTGGGGCTGGAGGTGGCTCTCCACAAGTCGGAGGCCATCTGTTTTCATGGGCCCCGACGGAGACCACCTGCCGGAAGCAGCATAGTGGTGAGTGGAACCCCTATCCCAGTCGGAACGACGCTGAAGTATCTCGGCGTCGTTCTCGACAGCAGATGGGACTTCGGGGTTCACCTGGAGCGCCTAGTCCCGAGGCTGGTGAGCACGGCGGGTGCTCTTGGTCGCCTGCTCCCCAACCTAGGAGGAGGGGATGGAAGCTGCCGCCGCCTGTACATGGGGGCGGTACGATCGATGGCCCTCTATGGGGCCCCGATCTGGGCGGGGTCCCTTAAGAACCGCCACAAGGCCCTTCTGCACCAGGCGCAGAGGGTCTTGGCGGTTCGGGTCATCAGGGGGTACAGGACAATTTCCCATATGGTGGCCTGCGTCCTTGCCGGGTCCCTTCCGTGGGACTTAGAGGCCGAGGTACAATCCTCGGTCTATTGGCAAAGGACGCACGCCCGGAGCAGGGACCTGCGCCCTGCGCCCGATGAAGTGGTGCGGTGGCGCAGAGAGGCCCAAGAGGAGGCTCTGGGCGAGTGGAGGCGGCGGCTCGAGGAGCTTCGCACAACAGGTGCGAGGTCCCGACGCCGACTGATGGAGGGAGTCCTGCCCATTCTGGAGGAATGGGTAGGGAGGAAGTGGGGGCCACTTACTTTCCGGCTTACACAGGTGCTCTCAGGGCATGGTTGCTTCGGGAGTTACCTGTGTAACGTAGCCGGAAAGGAAATGAGCCCGGAGTGCCACCATTGTGGCAGTGCGGAAGATACCGCACAGCACACAATGGAGGTATGCTCCGCGTGGTCAGGACCGCGATCGGAGTTGGTTGCGGTCCTAGGAGGAGGAGATCTCTCGCTGCCGACTGTCATGGAGAAGATGGTCGGCAGCGAGACGAACTTTGAGGCGATGATCTCCTTCTGCGACGACGTCATGTTGCAGAAGGAGACCGCGGAGCGCGAGAGGGAGCGAGATCCGCTCTCCCAGCGACTCCATCGTGGGCGAGGCGGGCGGGCGAGAAGGGGTGCCCGCTCTCGACACGACCCGCCAGGGGTGTCTCGGGCGGCAGGTGCGGGGGCACCGGCCGTCCAATGATGAGACCCCCTGAGGAGGTAGGAGGGGTTCGCCCCTCTGAGGAGGTCCGCCCTTTCCATCGGGCGGACGTGGGCCATAGGCGAGGCCAGGCGGACTGTTGAGTGACCGCCGGCCTTGCCTCTGCCTAACAGTGGCGGGAATAGTGAGGTTTTTAGTGGGTATACCCGAAAGGGGGAGTCCCACATACCTCGCCCTTGCCCCCCGGCAGGGCGGGGATGCGTAACGCATTTTCCTCACTCCAAAAAAAAAAAAAAAAAAAAAAAAAAAAAAAAAAAAAGGTTAGGTTAGGTTAGGTTAGGTTAGGTTAGGTTAGGTTAGGTTAGGTTAGGTTAGGTTAGGTTAGGTTAGGTTAGGTTAGGTTAGGTTAGGTTAGGTTAGGTTAGGTTAGGTTAGGTTAGGTTAGGTTAGGTTAGGTTAGGTTAGGTTAGGTTAGGTTAGGTTAGGTTAGGTTAGGTTAGGTTAGGTTAGGTTAGGTTAGGTTAGGTTAGGTTAGGTTAGGTTAGGTTAGGTTAGGTTAGGTTAGGTTAGGTTAGGTTAGGTTAGGTTAGGTTAGGTTAGGTTAGGTTAGGTTAGGTTAGGTTAGGTTAGGTTAGGTTAGGTTAGGTTAGGTTAGGTTAGGTTAGGTTAGGTTAGGTTAGGTTAGGTTAGGTTAGGTTAGGTTAGGTTAGGTTAGGTTAGGTTAGGTTAGGTTAGGTTAGGTTAGGTTAGGTTAGGTTAGGTTAGGTTAGGTTAGGTTAGGTTAGGTTAGGTTAGGTTAGGTTAGGTTAGGTTAGGTTAGGTTAGGTTAGGTTAGGTTAGGTTAGGTTAGGTTAGGTTAGGTTAGGTTAGGTTAGGTTAGGTTAGGTTAGGTTAGGTTAGGTTAGGTTAGGTTAGGTTAGGTTAGGTTAGGTTAGGTTAGGTTAGGTTAGGTTAGGTTAGGTTAGGTTAGGTTAGGTTAGGTTAGGTTAGGTTAGGTTAGGTTAGGTTAGGTTAGGTTAGGTTAGGTTAGGTTAGGTTAGGTTAGGTTAGGTTAGGTTAGGTTAGGTTAGGTTAGGTTAGGTTAGGTTAGGTTAGGTTAGGTTAGGTTAGGTTAGGTTAGGTTAGGTTAGGTTAGGTTAGGTTAGGTTAGGTTAGGTTAGGTTAGGTTAGGTTAGGTTAGGTTAGGTTAGGTTAGGTTAGGTTAGGTTAGGTTAGGTTAGGTTAGGTTAGGTTAGGTTAGGTTAGGTTAGGTTAGGTTAGGTTAGGTTAGGTTAGGTTAGGTTAGGTTAGGTTAGGTTAGGTTAGGTTAGGTTAGGTTAGGTTAGGTTAGGTTAGGTTAGGTTAGGTTAGGTTAGGTTAGGTTAGGTTAGGTTAGGTTAGGTTAGGTTAGGTTAGGTTAGGTTAGGTTAGGTTAGGTTAGGTTAGGTTAGGTTAGGTTAGGTTAGGTTAGGTTAGGTTAGGTTAGGTTAGGTTAGGTTAGGTTAGGTTAGGTTAGGTTAGGTTAGGTTAGGTTAGGTTAGGTTAGGTTAGGTTAGGTTAGGTTAGGTTAGGTTAGGTTAGGTTAGGTTAGGTTAGGTTAGGTTAGGTTAGGTTAGGTTAGGTTAGGTTAGGTTAGGTTAGGTTAGGTTAGGTTAGGTTAGGTTAGGTTAGGTTAGGTTAGGTTAGGTTAGGTTAGGTTAGGTTAGGTTAGGTTAGGTTAGGTTAGGTTAGGTTAGGTTAGGTTAGGTTAGGTTAGGTTAGGTTAGGTTAGGTTAGGTTAGGTTAGGTTAGGTTAGGTTAGGTTAGGTTAGGTTAGGTTAGGTTAGGTTAGGTTTTTTTTTTTTTTTTTTTTTTTTATTTATTAGACGTTCACACCTCTAACTTAAGTCAGAGCCTTTTTTATTCGTACACACATATTTGTAAATGTGTTCACATCCCGAGTTTTATATACTCGGGATGCTACATTTATGCTCTGTTTGCCGCAATGGGCTAAATTATTTACTTCTTGATTTCATCTTGCGTATTAATCATACTTATATGCTTAATCGTACATAGTACTTTAATCTTATTTTTCTGTTTATCTATTTACTGTTTATCTTACTCTTCTGTAATCTTGTTTTTAATTTTAATCCTACTTACTACTTATTAATCTAATCTTAATTACTAATTTTTATCTTTCTATTTATTTTTACTTATTTATTTAATCTTACTCAGTAATTTTATCTTACTTTACCGTTTTTCTTTTTTACTATTGTTTATCTTACTTTATTGTAATCATGTTTATTAATTTAATCTTACATACTAATCTTATCTTTATATACTTTTGTATCTTACTTATTATTCTTATCTTACTTACTAAATTTACTTGCTACTTTTATTTTTATGTTAATTTTTTCGTATATTTTAATTTTTTATTTTTGTTTTCTTTTTTTATCTTGCTTATTATTCTAATCTTACTCTCTATTTTTATCTTGCTTTTCATTTAATCTTTATAACTATGTAAATCTTCTATAATATACTATAATAATATATTATGTAACTTAGTTGTAATTTTGTTTATTACTTTAATCTTACTTGCTATCTCAATTATATTTTATCTTTCTTTTATTCTTATTTTCCGTTTATATCTTGCTTATTTTTATAACTCATTACTATTCTATAAATATCTTTTTATTTTTATCTTACTTTTTATATAATATTTCTAACAATTTTAACATAGTATTTCTTTCCCATTTTACAATCTCGGGAAGGTTTGATTTATTGCTATGACTGTCATTCTCCAATTTATTTCCATTTTTGCCTATGAAAATTAATATATTATCAAATATATATTATTCATAGTTTGTATACAAAGTTTAATTTTTCATTTTTTATATTATTTTGACAGGTTTCCATTTATTTACATAATTTGTTATGTAAATTATTTTTATTTCGCTGTTTTTATGTGTTGATATTGATTGTTTTTATTTTTATCTATTTATATTTGTTTGTTAAATATAATGTTTTTAACTTAATGTATTTATATTTGTATGTTTTATTTATTGTTTTGTTATTTCCTAGTGTTTTATAGTTTTATGTATATTTATCTAATTATTTTTAAGTTTTCCTGTTAGTTTTATAATAATGTTTTTATCTAGCATTTTGTTGCTCTTCTTATGTGTTTTATTGTTTATTTTTACAGTTTCATGGTTTTGTTTTGCAGGTTTGTTATTTAGTCTTCAGTGGTACGCAACGCTGGATCTCGCGATGGAGTCCCAGCGACGACGTATGGGGCAGTCGATGTTGAACGCACCGTGGTCGCTCCGCTCTGTTTTGGCCGCTTTGCAGTTTGTGCACGTCGGCGGACCTCCAGTTGTCCAAGTGGGGCAGTCCTTTCGGAGGTGTGGCTCTCCGCAGTGACTGCATTTGTCCACTGATTCTTTGCACAATTTTCGCCCGTGGCCGAAGCCTAGGCATCTTGTGCACTGAATCAGTGGACTCTGGTCGTAAACTGGACGCCGCTGGAGGTCTATGTGGACCTCGCCCGCCGACGTGAGCCTCTGCCATAGCTTTGTGGAGACCTGCAGTACTATGTGGGACTCCATGCGGTTCCGGGCCCTCCTCCTGTACTTCACCGACACCCTGGTTTCGGAGTCGAGGATATCTTTAAAGATGTTTGGGTTTTGGCTCTTCAGTGAGCCAATGATATCCTCGTCGGTGTTGTACGAGAGGACGTCCCGGATGACCACGAGTGGATCCTTGGCCTGCGCTTCGACCACGGTGAGTCCCACTGCTGTTGACTTTATGCGCGTCTGCTCAGGAGTCCTACAGCTCAATACGATTTTTTGGTCCCGGGCCTTCCTTACGCTGTCGACACGGATACCTGTAGACCTTGCGTCTACCGCACCTCTTATCTTGTCCAAGACCACTGCGCTGGTGTCCTGCGGGTCTTGCGAGGACACGATAAGGGTGTGGCGTGGCGACTGGGGTACAGGCCTCCGTGCCATTTCAGCGTAAGAAAGTTTTGGTGAACCATCTGTATCCGCTACGATTTTCTCCAGCTGCGCCTTGGTGGTGGATAGCGTCGCGCCGAGCTGCCGAATTTCTGCCTGGAGTTGTGCAGAATCTGGGCTTGCTTGGGCTGGACACTCCTGATTCTTGCGGCTCTCCATCACCACAAGTTGCCGTAGGGCCTTTATTTCCCCCATGATTTCCTTTGGGCTGGGACCAGTTGGCCTAGGGTCCGGTTTGCGGCTTTCGGCGGTACTTGCCGCAATCATCTGGCGTAACGCTACTAACTCCGTCATGACTTCGCTGGGTGTAGGTCCTTCTTCTCTATCTTTACTTTCCCTCAGCTCTTCTATTCTTCTGTTATATTCTCTTTCGCACTGAAGTCTTTCCTCATAATGCTGGGCTTTCATCTTCTCCACCTGTATCGTCACATTGTGACGAGACTCAAGCAAGTTTGTTATGGTCGAATACAGGCCATGTAGATCGTCGAGCACCTGTTCTTTGATCGACGTCTTCAGGTTTCCCGACTGCTCGAGCTGGTACTTGGCGCTATTGTAGCACTTGCGTGCATTTTCCTTCATTATCTTAGAGAAGACTCCGGCCGACGAATCCCACGATTTAGCGGAAGACGTAGGTAGAGAAGAGCCTGGAGGTGACTGCTCTCTCGACGAAGGCAGTGAGGAGTGCACGGATGATGTTGTGGAAGGAGACCTACTTGGTCCAGGGACCTCCCTCGCCGCCTCCTCCAGGCTTGCGCTCCGAATCAGCGCCTCCTTGCGCATGATTTCCCCTTTCGAGGAAACTTTCGGTTTTGTCGGCCTTGTGGACATAATAACGGCAGTGAGTGTGAAGGAGAGTAAGCCCAGACGATGTACAAAGAGACCCCCAGGGCCGTCCGATAGAAAAAGTCACTAAAAAACGGTGAAAATCGAGTTTCAAAATTTCCGATGACCAGAATTGGACCGGAATTCACTTCAGTGAACGGGACCGGGTGGGTGGGCGGGCGATTTTTTGATTTTCTATGTGCTAATTGTTCCCTTTTTGTTACAGGTGCTTGCAGGGGTGCTGAAGGGCAGCGTTTTAGGTGCAGCAGAGGAAGAATCCACACGATAGAAAATTTTTTATGAATTTATTTAGTGTCAAAACTTTTGAAAATCTCTAAGTTAGGGTCCAAAATGCACAAAACTGTGAAAAATAAGTGACCGGTGGGTCTCGCTAGTAGTTTTTCAGCGTTTGCGACACAGTAGGTACAATCTTGGTCCACTAAAAGTGTTACTTTGAAAAATTTAATATGTAATTTCAATGGGTTAGGTTAGGTTAGGTTAGGTTAGGTTAGGTTAGGTTAGGTTAGGTTAGGTTAGGTTAGGTTAGGTTAGGTTAGGTTAGGTTAGGTTAGGTTAGGTTAGGTTAGGTTAGGTTAGGTTAGGTTAGGTTAGGTTAGGTTAGGTTAGGTTAGGTTAGGTTAGGTTAGGTTAGGTTAGGTTGGGGGACCCCCCACAGTGCTTGCGTCCACGTCGCGTCCCCTGGAAACGACTCAGTCTGACCACCGTAACGGAGTGGCAGACTGAGCTCGGCTAAAGTGCACTGTGCGTTGTAGAGTTTTTATGCGGGAATCTACAACACCGGCGGAGGCTATGCCTAAAAAATTTGTGCGGGACGCCTCCGGGCGTTTCCTAAAAGGCCCTTCTCAGGGCCAACCCAAAGGCCCTTCTCAGGGCCAACCAAAAGGCCCTTCTCAGGGCCAACTCGAAGGCCCTTCTCAGGGCCATACCGACGAGCGCGCGTCGGTTGCGGTGGCTGCATCCGCAGTCAGCCTATTTGGCAGTGCGGGCGAGCTGTCGGACTCCGACAGTGAGTCGGACGTTGGTCCGATCGCGATCGAGGGAGGACCGCTCAAGCGGGCCTTCATGAAGGACGGGTCCAGCTCGGACTCGTCCAGGAAAGGGAGGTCGAGGCGCAAGGTGAAGGCCAAAAAGCCTTCATCTGTAGCTGCCATCGCCGACACCCACGACGTGGGTTTGGAGGACGCGCGACGCCAGCTGAGCCTGACCCGTCGGGCGCAGCTCCAGCAGGACCTGGAGGAGCAGGTCGCTGCCAAGGAGCAGCAGGCGCGCACCGCGCGGGCCAAGGCCGGGTACGGCGCATCCTGCGTGCTGTACGCCGACCACTCCCTGGTCGAGCTGGAGCGCATGGCGCAGGAGGACGCGGAGGAGATCACCCAGGTCGCCTCCAAGTCCTCCAACCTGAAGGGGACTTTCCAAAAGTCCCTGAAAAGTAGGGCCGCGAGCATGCGTGGCATCGTCTGTGAGCTTGTGCAGCGCACAGCCACGGACGAGACGCGGCAGCTGCAGGCGAAAGTCGACCGCCTGAGGCGAAAGTCGACCGCCTGCAGTCGGAGGTCAGCCAGCTGCACACGAAGCTGGCTGAAGCCACGGCCCGACCTGCGCAGGCGGAGCCTAGGCCGGCGGCGGAAGCCACGGCCCGACCTACGCAGGCGGAGCCTAGGCCGGCGGCGGAAGTTCCCTCTTCCTCCTCCAACCTTGAGGATATCATCCGCAAGGTTGTGATGGAGGAAAGGGCCTTCACAAGAGCCTGCCTCGATGGCATCGAGGACAGGCTCCTGCCCGAAAAGCGCCTCCGACCGCCGCTAGCGGCGGACAAGAGGCAGAGTAAGCCGGGGCCATCCTCCCAAAAGGAGGACCCCCTTCTCCCCTCTACCACTCCGTCCAACCAGCCTTGGACGAAAGTGGTCAAGAGAGGAAAGGGCAAGGCCAAAAAGACGGGAACGGCCGCCGCCCCTACCACCCCTGCCCCCACCCCTTCCTGCCCGTCCCAGGCGACAGGCAAGGGAAGGGGAAAGGGTAAGGGGAAGGGGAAGAAAACGGCCCCCAAGCCCGCCGCCGCTGCCCCCGCAGCCGAAAGGGCCTCCGCCGGTGGGAGGAAACCTTTGGTTCCTCCCAAATCCGCAGCCGTCGTGGTGACGCTCACCGCGGAGGCTGCTGAACGCGGGGAGACATACGAGTCCGTCCTCAAACGGGCTCGTACCAACGCCGATCCCACCCAACTTGGGATCGGAGCGGTCACGTGCCGCCGGACTCAAGCCGGAGCTCGAATCTTCGAGTTCCCGGGGGCCCAGGGCGGCACAAACGCGGACCTCTTCGCAACCAAGTTGCGAGAGGTCATCGCGGACGCGGCCAAGGTGGCCAGACCCGTGAAGTCTGCGGCCTTGGAGGTGACCGATCTGGACGATTCGGTCACCAAAGAGGAGGTGGTGGCGGCGATCGCAGCTGTAGGGGGCTGCGATGTCGCAGCGGTGCAGGGCCGGGACATCAGACCCGGCCGCGGTGGCATGGGCACTATCCGCCTCGAGTGCCCAGTCGTCGCGGCCAAAGCCGTCCTCGCGAAAGGACGGTTCTCGGTAGGGTTCAGCACCTGCCGAGTCCGAGCACTTGAAGATCAGCCTATGCGCTGCTTCAAGTGCTTCGGAATCGGACACACGCGGGCCCTCTGTCCGTCCCTGGTGGATAGGACGGACAGTTGCTACCGCTGCGGCCAGGACGGGCACAAGTCCGTCTCCTGCACGGCCGCCACGCCGCGCTGTGCAATATGCGCAGCCAGCGGTCGCCCAGCGGGGCACATTATGAAGGGGAGGAACTGCAGGCCTCCCCTAAAGAAGGGCAAAGCGCAGGCGACGGCCCCGCCTGCCGCTGAGACCGCCGACCCCGAAGCGGGAGCCTCGGCGGCTGAGGAGGAGGGTGCGATGTCCGAATGATGGATAGGCATCGCATCCTCCAGGCGAACACCAACCACTGCAGAACAGCCCAGGACCTGCTCATGCAGGTCATGGCTGAGTGGTTGGTGGACGTGGCGGTAGTCGCCGAGCCGTACTCGGTCCCCGACGGTTGGTTGGGTGATCGAGACGGCTTGGTAGCTTTGTTGTCGCGGTCTTCCACAGACTCCCCTCCCCTCTCGCTTTTAGAGAGGGGACCGGGATACGTGGCCGCCGCGTGGGGAGAAATAGCCCTGGTGGGCGTGTATTTCTCCCCAAACCGCCCTCTACAGGACTTCGAGAACTTTCTCGAAGTCCTCACCGCTGTTGTCGGGAGGGCGGCGCCGCGCCAGGTCGCCGTGTTGGGCGACCTGAACGCCAAGTCGGTGGCCTGGGGCAACCCGGCCGCCTCTTGCAACGTCCGAGGGCGCGCCGTCGAGTTTTGGGCGGCGTCGTCTGGTGTGTCCCTCCTCAATAGGGGGGCGGTCCACACGTGTGTGCGGCAACGGGGAGGGTCAGTGGTGGACGTCTCGTTCGCCACCCCCGTCTTAGCCGCCCGCGTCGTGAACTGGCGGGTGGAGCTGGTGGAGACTTTGTCGGACCACCGCTACGTGCGGTTCGACGTCTCCACCCAGAGCCCCGGGAGGACGGCCCCCTCGGGCCGATCCCCCTTTCCGCGGTGGGCCCTTACCCGCCTCGACCGTGAGGCGGCTAAGGAGGCGGCGCTCGTCCAGGACTGGCTCGCCCCTCCGGTCGACGTCCTGGACGTGGACTCCGCAGCGGCCCAGCTGCGGAGGTCCCTGACCGAGGTGTGCGACTCCAGCATGCCTCGGTCCCGCCGCCCGCCTCCCCGTCGCGCCGTCTATTGGTGGTCGGAGGGGCTAGCGGGTCTGCGGTCCGCCTGCGTGGCGGCGAGGCGGGCGTATGCGCGGAGTAGACGGCGCAGCCGTCGAGACCCCGAGCACGAGGACCTTCTTTACGCCTCTTACGTAGAGGCGAAGAAGGTCCTCAAAGCGGCAATGAGCGCCGCCAAAGACGCGGCGCGAGCCGAAATGCTCGAGGGCCTCGACAGGGACCCGTACGGGAGACCTTATAAGGCGGCGCGGAATAAACTGCGCCCCTTTGGTCCCCCACTGACGGAGTCCCTGGAGCCGGCATTGCTGGATGGGGTGGTTCGGTCCCTGTTTCCTTCAGGGACCAACTTCGCCCCACCAGTAATGGACCCTCCGCCGAGGGCAGCTCCGCCGGAGGAGGAAGTCCCTCCGGTCGAGGTGGAGGAACTTGGCGCGGAGATTATTCGCCTCCGTGCCAAGAAGACGGCCCCAGGGCCGGACGGCGTCCCCGCACGGGTGGTGGCCATCGCCACCACTCATATGGGGCAGAGGTTTCGGGACCTTTTCAGCGCGTGCCTCACGGCTGGAAGGTTCCCGAAACCCTGGAAGGAGGGGCAGCTGTGCCTCCTCCGAAAGGAGGGACGCCCGGCGGACTCCCCCTCGGCTTACCGACCCATCGTATTGCTCGATGAGGT